>OZ010797.1:451115186-460891182 GCA_963932465.1 Maratus speciosus
TTACTTTTTTATATCATTAAATAGTTTAAACTTTTATCTTTCCAAAGATGTGTCACACATGTTTATTTTTTTATATATAAAAAAATAAGTGTTGAAATTATTCATTATTTTTTAAGACTACTTCTCAGATTAATGGCATTTAAATCTTTAATTGACTTTTTCTAAAAACTTGGATTTTTCATGTTTATGTTCCTTTTTTTCAACATCTATTAAACTTGAGTACTCAGATTTTTTTTTTTAAATACTGATATTATGTTATATTGTATAGATTAACACAGGGATTTAATGATTTGTTGAGAATTACTTATTTTAGTCGGTGAAATCTTACCAAAAATGCTAATTTAAAAATGACTTTCAATAAATAATTAATAATTAATTTTGAGTTTCACTTTGAAAGAAAATGGTCCGTTAAAATACGTAAATCATGTTATTCTAACTACTCTGAAAAATCTAGGCCTCTATGTTTCACCATTTCTGAGAAAGAAAAAGGTACATAAAGTTGGTGAATTTAACATGGAGGAGATAGGGCTTTCCCGGTCCCCTTAAGACGTTTCAAACCGCACTTTTCTTTTTCCTGTGAATCCTGATTTTACAATGCATTCAAACAATACACTGGGTGTTAAGTTTATCCCAGCTAGGAAACCCCTCGATGCTGCTCTACTGTTTTGCACAGCTGTTTGGACTCAACTGGGATAATGCTGCACGCACTGTTTATTACATAGCACTGGATTCTTGAGAAAGATGGCAAATAACAGAGAAATGAGTACACAACCACTCAGAAACAAAAATATACCGGGTATTTATTTTTTAAAGATAAAATTTCTTTAATAATTTTCATATGAAATGCAAAGGAGAAATTTACGTAGGTTGTTTAATACTCTGTTGGTTTAATATTAGCTTGCGAATATCGCTATGTGACTAGTGTAGGCTCCAAAATTTTATTATTTATGCTATAAAGGGATTTTGTGATGAATATGTCGACGTTAAATACACACAAATAATAATTATTTTTTCAGACATGCTCTTTCTTATTTTAGGTGTTGAATTTTAATAATAGTGTGTTACAAAATCTCTTTCTTATTATAACTTGCTATTTATGCTAAGTATGGACTCTATGATTAATTAACAATTATCAAAATAGAATTGCGAAAATATTTTATTTTACTGATACTAATATATTGAATGAAATATTAGGGGAGAGTAGTACACAGTGAGACAGCAGCCACTTTGACATATAGTTGTAACTTTTTCTCCGAGCTGGCACACACACAAAATGACCTCATCCTATGCAACACGCCGATTTACTTTCGGCACTTCAGTTACTCGTCCGACAAAATAGTAAATAATTCTTTATTTTATAGTGGTTAAAGTTACATAAACGTCTATTTTAGAGTTTATTTCCTTCAATATGACATATATTTACTTAATCAAACCTAGCTATATCTAATAATAGACTATTTCGACAAAACGACATAAACTTTTTAAAGCGATGAAATTGATGTAACAGGTGTAGAATCCATTTTGTTACAACGTAACGAAAGTACACAGTGAGACACACAGTTGTGGTACACAGTGAGAAGTCTCTCATTGTGTACCAGCTATGTGGTTCTGATGTTAAAAAAAGTTATTTATTAATAAAAGAAGGTTTTCTTTATCTCTCTCTCTTTCTGTGTGTGTATGTGGGCGTGCGATAGCTAAGGAAATCTACTAAACGTAAGAGGCTGAATATTTGCATGAAGGTAGCACATGGTATACCATTGCCCACCCGACGCTCATATTTTTAATGTTTATAAAATCTAGAAAGATTAAATAGAAATCATAAACTGCAGAAAATTATGTATCTAGTGTAAAAATCTATGATTTATGAAAATATATACATCGTCTCACTGTGTACCACTTGTGATACACAGTGAGACAATTTCCGATACTCCGTTATGCTGCTTCTATGCTTTTAAAAATAACTTTTTAAAAACCATTTATACATTAATGTGTAGAGTATTTGTGTAGCTTAAAGATGTAGCAATTTTTTACCCAAAATAATAAAATTCGGCGCCATTCGTTAAGTAATGATAATTTTCGTCTCACTGTGTACTACCCTCACCTACATTTCTATAATATTTTAAGACATGCGATGATAAAGCGACTAAATAGTTTTAATTTTTTTAGATGAATCGTATTAAATTTTTGCTTAAAAGGTGGAAAAGATAATAATAATATAGATGTTACAAGTTAAAAATATACATTTTTTTTTATTTCCTAGTACTTTTGGCCTACAATGCTGCGGCCATCGTTAGGGAATATTTTTACTAATTGCCGTTCCATTCATTCAGATAGGTCGCTTCGTTTGAAATGGGAAAGTATATATTTATTAGGGTGACTGGAGTAAAAGTATTAGTGCCTTGGATTAAAATATATAGAAAAAATATTTAAGGGGTCTCAGGATTCTTAAAATTGGAAAAATCAAAAAAATAAAGACCATTTTCAAAATTTAATTTCTTAAGCTGTATATGATTCTGAGATGAGAAATAGATATATTTCTTTCATTTCAAGTATTTAAAAACGTGCAAGAGGCAGAATTAGCATTTACAGGGGGGTCCAAATTGTCAGACATTTGACGAGCAGAAAATTGGCATAACAGATTACGCGCAGGATTACAAAATAAATTTTACAACTAGAATGAAAATTTTAGTGCCTACTTATTCATCACATTGTAATAATGACCCTGAACTTAAAGCATTTTTTATATTTCTAATACAAAGTTGTATGTAGCTAATGCAAAATTTTGAAAATTTCAACAGTATTATAATCACCTTTTTTTTTTTTAAACCCTTTGAGGGACAAACAATTGCGTTTGTGTAATGAAGAATTCTCACCGGAAATTCTGAAGAAAAAAAAATTTTAAAATAAGGAAAAGCAATTTTTCAACAGTTTTCCCCAAAAGTTATTGAAGTAAAAATTAATTAAATGTTTCTGGTGCGAATTTTAATTAAACTTAGGTAAGATATCCCACCGCCCCTCAAGGGTTAACAATGAAAAGGAAATTTTAGGTTCCGTTTATAAAGACTCACATAAAACATATGTTTTGAAAATTTCATGAAAAACTATTCAGCAGTTTTTCAGATATCGTGCGCGTTATGCCCCAAAACATCATTTGGAGAAAAATGACTTCAAAGTTTCGGAAACGCCGCTTCAGCTATTGAGCGGGTATCATTCTAAAAACCATAACTTCTGTTCTAACGGGAATTTCAAGGAAACAATTATGTCGAAATGTTGAGAAGAGATAGGAGTATAATATCTAAGAAAATTAAAATTTCGAAAATTTTAAATCTTTAAGAGCCCTGAGACCCTTTAACTGCCGTTCCATTTATTTTAATACATCACTAGACATGAACGATATTATATACACTAAATCACTGCAAGTAAAACTGTTAACTTTTTAAAGTTCATATTGTATATTTTGTGATCTTTAATCAATTTATTCGATTACTTAAAACAAAAAGATTTTTCCTGTTCCTAATCTACATTACACTTTTATTTCCATTAATTTGAATTTTATCTTCTTTTACCAAAAAAAAAAATGCAAATATCGGTACAATATCTTCATTATTGGTAAAGTTATGAATAAAAAGACAGGTTCGACTTCAAAAAAATATCCTATTTTTTTAATTGAATAAGTGAATTGCGACCCTCGTTTCCGCACAAAAATTGCTTTACCAAACTTCTTTATCACCGCTAAAAATGTTTTTTAAATCTGTAAATTTAAAAAGAGAACGTCACCTTTTCATATACATATAAACTCATAAAAAATTTCCGTTTGCTTAAGTATGGTGTCACACATAATAAATATCTAAACAGATAAACAACTTGACTTGTTTCTGTTCCATTAGAGATAAAAAACCATTATCATAAAATTTCATCAAGAAAAAAAATTTCTTGATCGATGATGAAGTTTCATAACGGTTTTTATCTCTAATGAAACCAAAACATGTCCAGTCGTTTATTTGTTTATCCCGCCAGGTACCATGGGTATATATGCACCGTCAAAAATTGCTTAAAACGCTTGAGTTTGATACCAGTAAAAAAGAAAAGTAAAATTGATTTTATTTAATTACGACATTTTTGTGGTTTATAAAGATAAGTCGAATAGTTAAAAAAAAGTGGTTCACACATGAATAAAATTCGTTTAAAAGGTGCCGGTCCTGAGCGGGTTATATTTTTATTTTGTGTGACACCTTACTAGGAAAGAAAAAATTATGAGTTTATACATTCTATTATATCCACTAAAAGTATGAACAATTGTAAATGAACTGTGTAGCATTTAATGTTCATTAACGGGACACTCAAAAGAATACTTTTACATTACGGAGAATGGGGAAAAATCGTTTGCGGTTTATTTTGATTATATTACACTACTTTAAACATAATCAAATTTATATACAGTATAACTTCAAAAATCTGGCATCATCGGGACCGACACTATGCCGGATTTTTGAAAATTCCGGATTTTTGAAGGAATATCAAAAATAGTATTATATTCTTACTAGTGCCTTTAGCCATAATTCAATTCATTATTAAGTCCTAATTATGTAAGAAAAAGAGAAAATTAAATTAAAAAAAATTCTTTAATTGATATTTCTATGTTACCGAAAAAAAAATCTAATAAAGAGTGAAATTATCTCTCCTCGTGTAATTTTGGAAACATGGATGTCAATTTTGTTTTCTTCAATTATTTTGGCCGCTCTTTAACAAGTTTTACTTTTATTTTACACAAATGAAGAATGTCTATTTCGGACATACAGTTTTGTTTCTCTAAAGCCAGTAATACATCTCTGACAAATGAAAAAAGAAGTTAAATATTATTTTTTGTATTAATTACTTTCGATATTGGAGTTTTTAATTCATAAACAATTGCTATTTTTCTTCTCCCATAACGTGAAAATGTAAAAGAAAAAGGAAAGGGAAAAGATGGTTTTGATGCCGGATTTTTGAAGTTACACTGTATATCAGTGAAGTGTACTACAAGGCGCTTATTTAAGAATCTGGTGTTTATGTAACTTATCGTTCATTTACAGTGACACAGAAAGTAATTTGGCTATATAACTACCTATGAACAATAACTGCTGAAAGTGCGTTTGCATTGTGGTAACATAAAACATTTTAAACATAAAATATTTTTTTTGCATATTACCTCATGTGTATAAGTTCTATAGATCATACACAAGGCTACACAAAGTATCTCAAGTAAATTTCCTTTTTTTCACGGAAGTTGCTGAATGAGAATTTTACACGATTTTAATTGAGCAACATTCTAGCGCTAATTAGTATACCCACAAACCTATAGATAATTGCAGATTGGTAATTGCAGAAATTCGGTTTTCAATTGTTTTATGTGCTTTCTATATATATTTTTTTAGACATAATCTTTCACATTAATAAACTGTATAGTTTTTTTTTAGTATTCTGAATGTGTTGGAAAGTGTTTCATAATCTATGCTAGACGCATGCTTTTTCGTTCTTGTTTTTCTATCGAATGTGGTGTCAGCTTTAGTTTGCATTTTACGATACTAGAAACAGTTTACAAAAGTTTTAAAAATATATCATTGGAGTGAAAAATGTATTTATATAAATCAATGTCAAAAGTACATGACATTGATGACATACGTTTGACATTATAAAAATAACAAAGTACTTTAAATCAATACAGTGGCAAAAGCAAAATTACTTTGTAAATTCAAATTAATACTCTTTTAATAAACTAGTTAATTAGTTTAAAGAAACCTTATAGCCTTTAACTCAAACAGACAATTTCAACAGGCACGCATGCCTTAAGCTTCCAAATAATATAATGCACTCAAAAGCTAATGAAGAGGTATTACGCTAATAAAAGCCATTAAAAATATTTATAAATCTCATCTTAATAACACTTGTCTTTTATTACTAAATTAATGCAAATATGGAAATTATAAATAACGAAAATAATTACTGATGGATATTTTTCTTCTCTCCGTAATTTAAAGTTGATGTAAAGTTGAATTATATGTTGTACACATTTCCAATGTAAAGGTATTATGTTTATTTAAAGTTCTGAAATTAAATAATGAAACAATGTAGAAAGGAAACGGATTTCATAAACTAATGAGTTTTTTTCTCAAATATAATAAAGGAATGTGTATCTGCTTAAATACAATAAAGAGTGTAAAATATAATAATCCCTTTGTCTTCAATAGTTACATATTTGAATCACATTTAGCACGGAGATTTTTTTTTTTTTTTTTTTTTTTACCAGGGCCACTGCTCCTTACGAGCTACGCTTGTCAATCCCTGTCTGCACTCCATATAGGCTCTAATAGCACGCTATTTTGCTCTGTTTGAAAAAGAGTACCCGATTATGGAAGATTCATTGCTATGTTATCAAGACCAGTGGTTTCTTCGGCTGTTTACTCCTGACTGGAAGCTAATGTGAAAATATTTCTTTTAATACGATTTAAAACTTTATTTGAATGCATCATTGCTATTTTTCATATAAATATGATGTATAGAATTGTCTGTGGGCATTTAAAATATATATATATATTAACTTGAGAGTAGTCGCGTGTTTTTTTCCGAACGTTATTAGTCGCGCTCGGTCTTTTTGACGCCCCCCGCATACAGAAAATGTAAAATAAGAAACATTTTTCACTTAATATTCGAATAGTACATTTCAATGAAGTTATAAATTTGCAGTTTTTTAAATTATACATTTTATTCATGAAATTTGGAATAATGGGAAAAAGTAAAAATGAACTGACATTAGGGATCGTTGAGTAGACTTTTCCACCAATTTCAATTTGCTTGTAAAAATGTACCTGAAGGAAAAACAGAGATGTATTTTACTTCACAATGGTGGCGGAGAAACATTTAAGGCTTTTCTCAACTCTTCTGCTCAACAAGAGCAAAACGTTTTGACACATTTACAAATTCATTTTTTAATGAAATATATAAAATTGGAAGGCCTGGCTATGGAAGTGATTTGGAATCGAACTGTGTTTTCCATTTTTTGATAAATAAATTACCTATTGAGTTATAAGCGATTTTAATCACATGACAAAGACGTTTTTCATCCTTCCTTCAGTGGTTATTCTTCTTTCGCGCGGAAATTCGGTTTAAAACGCCCACTTTGACAACAGTCTCTGAAAGATCTATTGCGTTTGCAAAAAACGGAAAACACAGGCCGATTACATAGTTTCTGAACATTAATACCTGTTAGTTTCATACATTTCTAAATAAAAATAATTTAAAACTTTTGTCATAAAATTGCCCTTTTGGATTTGAGAACAGGCTTAAAGTCATCTGCACTGTAGTTCGCCATTCTATTTGTAAGGGGATATAAGTTAGGAGAAGATAATTTATAAGGGTAGCAAAAAGACCGACACGCGACTACTGCCGCGTTAATTGTAAAAAGTCTATTAGAGTCATCAATAAAAAAACAAGTTGGAAATTGCTCGTCAAACGTGGCAAATGAGGTGCTTTCATAGTATAACTAGTTTTATAATTATTTCTTGAACCCCATATTGTACTTAATGTATATTTTTTTGCACTTCATAAGTGCATAGTCTGTAACATCATTTAAATGCACTTACAAAATTTTTTTTCCCATTCTCCGTAATGTAACGAAAAATTTTTGACTGTCCCTGTAATTAAACTATACATCTAATTTTCATAAAATTTGAAATGGATCGATAAAATTTTGCAATAATTATATATTTAAAATTTGAGACCATTCGGAAGGCTGTAACATCATTAAAATGCATTTGCAATAATTTTTTCCATTGGCCGTAATGTAAGGAAAAACTTTTGATTGTCCTTGTAATTAAACTATACATCCGAATTTCATAAAATTTGAAATGGCTCGACAAAATTTTGTAAGAATCTTATATTTTAAATTTCAGGCCATTCGGTTGGGAGTTTTTGCTCTGTTATATGCGGACGGACGGACGGACAGACGGACTGAACGACAACTATAGGTGCTACGTATTTATATAATTACGAACGCACCTAAAAAACAGTGAACCTCTGCGAGGCTTTTTCTCCACAATATTTGAGATTATTCGCGGATACGTTTTTCCTTAATTTTTGATTAACTGATTTTTTTTTTTTTTTTTTTTTTTTTTTTATCAAACTACTAGTTTAAATGATATATAAGTATACTACTTCGAAAGATTCTTTTAGAACCTATCAAAAAAGATTTTATTCATCGCTATTCTTTTAGTTCGCAGAAAAGAGGAATCTTAACATCAAAAATAATATATACAGAGTGTCCTTAAAAGAACTCCGGGGTTTTGAAGAATTTTTTTTTCATTCATTATTTATAGGTTAATGTTAATAATGATAAAATTAGGTTAATGTTATCTATATGTACTTAAAGATAAAATTATCAAGATTTTTACCATTTAGTACATTTCAATGTGTACCCCGTTTGTGGCTCGGTACATATCCAAACGGTATTCAACCTCTTACCATGTCGTGGCCAACATCTCCGGAGTGATGATTACCACACGATTGATTATTCTTTACCTGAGATAGTTTACATCTTGAATTTTCTCAGCCTAAACAAGATTCTTGACATGTCCCCAGAAAAAAAAAATAATGGACTCAGAACCACTTCCCGATTCTTTAAACGCATGTAGACATTGAGGAATGGGTTTGTCCGTAAGCGCATTACCACCATACTCGTGCCGAAAGTTCCTGTGCACAATGGCAACAAATCCATTTTTTATAAGCCAGATAACACTCCGAGCCTTCTGTTGTGGCATCGTCATTGCACTGCATTAACTGAATGGAATGGTGGAATGATCGTCTACTACGTTTTACTTCAAGCTCAATCACGTGCAGCGCTAGTATTGAAAGAAAAAATAACACTGAAACTGATGTGCATAAAATTTGATGAGCTACTGATTTCTTCAAAATTAACTGACCTGACCTAACTCATACCGTTAACTCGATATGTTTTTTTAAAACCCCGGATTTCTTTTATGAACACCCTGTATATTGGGTTTTTCACCTACATTGTGCTTCAAGAAAAGCCCGTGTTTATCTCCCTGTTTGTATAATTTCACAATGTCATTTTAACATGAAAATGTTTTAGACAAAATTTATAAACTTCAAAGGAAACTTAAAGGAAAAGTTTATAATTACACAAGTAGTTTTGAATAAAACTTTTTTATCACGAAATTTTCCATCAAACTCATGAATATATCGAAACAACTTTTTTTTATTGTGTAATCAATAATATTTATAATGACTATTCATCAAATTTTCCTTGACTATCGCCTAACTTCAATGAATCCCAACAGATGTATGTCTTCTTACTTTCATTATGCAGGTGATACTTGATGGTGGGTACTGTGGCATTTTCATATAAAAAGTCTTTAGTTCAAAATTTTGGTCTTATTCAGTAATTAAAACTGTGAAAAAAGTTTTGTATTTACATAGATAATTCTGAATTACTTTATTTGCCACGAAGTCTTCCTTCTTACTCATAGATATTTCCAAACATTCTTTGTTTTATTGTGTCAACAACAATATTCGTAAGGTCCTTTCATCACAATTTCATTAACTATCGCCTAACTCTAATAAATCATAAATTACCGATATAGTTTTGGTTTTATCATGCAGATGTTGCATAATGATGGTACGCTGTCATTTTCGTTTAAAAATGTTTTAGTTCAAAATGTATAGGCTTTTTCTGTAAATAGAACTAATAAGGGAAAAGTTTATACTTGCATTCATATTCCTGCGTTAAAACTTTTTGTCATGAAATTTTCCACCATACTCATAAATATCTCCAAGCTGTCTTTTATCTCTGTCTCGTCAACAATATTTATGAGAACCATTCATCATATTTTCCTTAACTATCTCCTAACTTCAATAAATCACAAACAACATATATATATATTCTTTGTTTTATCATGCAAGTGGTGCGATTTTTTGTTTGTTTGTTTGATTTTAACAAATTTTGAAAATAATGCGTTATACTGTATCTTTCAGATGAAGATAATCATTTCACATATGATGTTCAATTTTCTATATAAAATTGAATTTTAAATATTTGAGATAGGGTCAGATTTTGGGGGTTACTCGATCTTCATATTTATCAGGCAGAAAAAAAAACATATTTTTGCATGCATATATAACAAACTAACGCCTTTTAATAATATACTAATTTTAATGGCTAAAAATTTCAATTTAAAACTTTAAAAACAGTAGAAATATGTTCATTCGACTGTTTACTGTTCCGACTCTACCCGATTCATTTTCAAAACAAATAAATAAAGTCTCTAAGTATTTTTTTATTTCACTAGGGGGCTCTGCCCCTACGAGCTACGCTCGCCAACCCCCGTTCAGGGACACCAAAATCCAAAAAGCACGCTCATTTGATCAGCTTTAAAAATATTGAATTAAAAAAAAAAAAAAAAACAGTAGCGATCTCTTTGTAAACGGGTTTCCATTCGTTTTTCTTGGATTGAGGATTTTTAAGACCATATCTGCTGCTGTTAAAAGATAAAATGGCTGTTTTCGTATTTAATTAAAAAAATTAGTCAAACATTCGAAAATAAGCTAATGTAAACTGAATTAAGTAAACAGTGTCATTGTCTCCCGGTATTTTTTAACAGCGCTATAACATAGTTCTTTTAAATAATTCATTTTAAATGTATCGTTTTAAATCTGACGTAATTTACACTAAAGTTTTATTTATCTTATTAATATTCATGTGAAAATACTTTTGTTGTTAGAAGGAAATACTATTTGCTCTGTATTCGAATTCACGATAATAGTTGAAAATATTATCTCAAAATATCAAGTAAATGTCTTGCGCAGATATATTTTTTAATTTAAATTGTTTTGCCATATTTTTTTGCCATTTTAAATATGACGTAATTTCCTCCATTTACAGGTTTTAACGCATAGTAATGATTTTTTTTTTTTTTTTTTTCTCTTTTAAAATTCCAGCGTAAATATTGTTCTTATGACCCATTTTTCCTGCTTTTAACATGTAATCATTTAATACTAATTTTAAAGTTTTTTTTTTCTGTTTGTAATAGTCACGTGTAAATAAATTGTTAATTTGAAGTAAACATTATTGTTTGCGCTGTTTATACAATTGGCAACAGTTTAAATTAATAACATTTTTTTAATTTGTAAAAGATATCTCTCGAAATACTGAAAATTTGAATTTAAAATAGACCTCAAAAATAGTCAAACCTCAAAAATAGAAAAACCTCAAAAATAGTCAAATAAAAAAATTAAATGCAATCTGCACACCGGGAACTTATAACCTATAAAATGATCTAAAAATGATTAAATTCTCATGTATAGTTTTTGCTCCAATAAAACTTTTTTAATGGAACGATTTTGTCCAACTTTAGCATTAAATATCTCTGAAAGTAATTCTTCGATTTGAAAACTGTCTGCATCAGCGTGTTTATCAAATATTTCTTTATAATACCACCGATTTCCATATTTTTGTATACGACAGTTTTTTTAATATTAACGAAGAAAGGCCATGCTCAAGGCATACTTAGATACTTCTACAGGCAGACTGATTTGCGTTTAATGTATAAAGTCGCTCGCCAGAGGACTCTGATACCCTGCCCAAGATTGAAATTTGACTGTGACCGTAACTGAAACAACCTGGGAAGGGTAGATATGTAAACAAACACCAAAATTACGTCATGTCGCCATGGTTACGTTTACAATTTTGCTGACATTCCAATCAAGCTTAGAAATGACAGCTAATTCGAATACAGCTGTTAAGGGTTATTATAAACTGTCCATATCAATGTAAATGTAAAGTTCTATTTATTTAAGTGACTAATATAATGTGTTTCTTTTTAAAACTGTTAAACCAACACACATAAAAATATATAAATAAAAAAACACATGCTTAGTCTAAAACATCACTGTCACAAATTTATTTGGTACCACTTAGTTATCCCGTCGACCAATTTCGCCAAATTATATAAATCGCTAAAACACTCGCCAAATTATACAAATTGACACAATTTTTATTTTAAATAACGAAAGAACAAATAAATTAGTATAACATTAATAAATATACAAATAAAACGTCGAAATAAAAATCACTTTATGACATAAACACGTGTAACTTGCTTACAGTTAAGTGAATGTGACATTTACGATCAAGCATTATTGGCATTTAATCTTATAGTTTGGCGATAGATTTTTGGTCGACGGGATAACTAAGTACCATTTATTTACTATTTTCACTGCTAAAACAATAAAACTGATGGATTTTTTTTAATATATTAAAATACTCATAGAATTTCTTGTAATAATTAATAAATATAATTTATTAAGTAACAAATACCCTTACATGATTTAATCAAAATTACTTGGATAACATAGAATATTGCAACGATATTTAAATCCGTGATCACAATTTCTTTCTCTGATTAAAAATAAGAACATTTAATGTTTAAGGAAGATCGGCTTTTTTGTTTTTTTCTACTTTTTCTTCTTGGTTCGGGCGATATTAAGAA
This sequence comes from Maratus speciosus, assembly GCA_963932465.1. Classification (NCBI taxonomy): domain Eukaryota; kingdom Metazoa; phylum Arthropoda; class Arachnida; order Araneae; family Salticidae; genus Maratus; species Maratus speciosus. Next base: position 451,127,726 of record OZ010797.1, read on the forward strand.
CAAATATTTTACCGGTAACAGTAAATTAATCAAAAATAGCTGCTTCAAGTCAGTTATGAGAACTGTAATTTGATAAAAATCAAATTTTAATTTTAAAACGTGTATATGAAACCAAGCTATTTTTATATAAATACGGGACATTCAAAAAAAAGAATAACAGAACCGCCATTTTTCATGAATGAACCAAACGATCAAGGTAAATAATAAATAAATTTGGCTAATCTTAAAGGTATGTGTAACACTAAAATGCTACAATTTGTGTAAAATAGCCTTTTAAATCGAAGGAAATTGAAGAATATAAATATTTAATTTATTACATGAAAATACAATCAATGATTCTGAAACCTCGACGATGAGAAACGAGCTTCTATCTGGGCAGGGTATAAATGTAAACAACGAGCGCGTTGTGAAGTTTTGGTTCAGGGTTTGAAGTTGGATCCGACTTCACTTTTTCGGCGAAATGCGCGGGCCGTTATATATCATATTAGGCTATGGCCACGCTTAAGGCAAGACTCCCTTATCATAAAACAGACTTCACAATCAAGAGAAAATCTATGGGTGAAAATGTCCCAGATAATTGCCAACTTATTAGCTGACTTTGTCCCGCAAGTTACGCCACCTGGTGTATACTCCTGGTAATACTCCATAAACAAATGCATAGTAAAAAATTAAAAATGTGTTATTGGCAAAATTGTATAAAATATTTTTCGAATTCCAGTAAAATAAAGGCGTAAAAAAAATATTTCGCACAATTATGTTCTGGCTTTAAAAAATGAAACATATCAAAAATGAAGATTTAAATGTAAGATTTATTGATATTTTTTCAGGGTACTTGTTAGTTATCCCGTCGACAAATTTCGCCAAATTAAATAAATCGCCAAACTACTCGCCAAGTTCTACAAATTGACACAACTTTTTATTTTAAATAACGAAAAAACAAATAAATTAGTATAACATTAATAAAAATACAAATAAAACGTCGAAATATTGGTTTTATTGGCCATTATTGGCATTTAACCTTAAAATTAATTAATTTATGGCAAACCATTATTGGCATTTAATCTTACAATTTGGCGACAATAATTTGGTCGACGGTATAACTAACAAGTACCATTTTCAGTATATAGGGCTTTGCGGGTTATTATTTTTTTTAATCTTGGCACAATTTGGGCTTCGGAAAGAGCGATTTGTTGCCGATTGATATAAACAGTTATGAAAACAAAACGTATGAACTGTCAGCTTGTTTTATAAGAATTTACGGCACAGATGTCATATACGCCCCATATTGGCGCGATTTTTTTCCGACGCCAATTTTGCGAAAACCTCGTTACCATATCATCTATATCCGGATAACCATATGAAGCAAAATAACGACACTTTGGTGCCAGTTAAGTATCCGGTGCGTATATGACATTGGCGCCAGGAAAGAATCGCGCCAATATGACATCTGTGCCGAATTTACATTTATAAATTTAGTTTCTAGATATTATCATTGTTTTTTATATGCGATTTGTTTATATTTGTATATAAAATAGATAAATGACTTTTTTATATTAAATAAATTGTACAAATATTAGAAAATATTGCTTCTTTATGTGAAACAGTGAATATGCTTCCAGAAATTGCGTTGCCAAATTTTCTTCTCTCGCCAAGGCCCCTATACTTGAAAAATACCGATTTATTATTATATAATGTAGTATTAGCTAATGTTCTGTAATCCGTTCCACAGTCAAAGTTGACTGCAAAAACGTGACGCTGGAATAATGTGGTATCAAGTATACGGTTTAAAAATAAAATTAATTTTGCGCCAAACTACACTTACGCCAATTGGTTCTAGGTCTGATTAAGGAAGAATACTCAAATTAAGATTTACAAACACCAAAATCGTAGCATGACAAGAATACGGTATTTGCGGAAAGTTGAGGGACATGTATAAATTTAAGTAATTATTAAACTTTATTTTTCAAATTTTTTAAGTGTTTATGACTTCAGTCTTTTTTTTTTTGTGTGTATCTATGCGTGTTTTAACTTCCCTAAAATACTTTGATACATTTTAGTGAAACTTACATAACATATGTGAGTTAAAACAAGGAAATTAATTACGCACCAAACTATGCCCGCCAAGATATGCCAATTGGCTGTGGAGCCAATTATGAAACTTTCCATAGATTAATATATACGAACTTTATATGAAAAAACAGTGAAGCTTTCATCTAAAGTATGTTAAACTGAAATGATCCCCCATACCTTCAAAAATAAAACAAATGATAGGCCAATAAATAAATAAATGAGACTGTGCATTGAAACAAATTGAAGGAGCGATGTTAAATTAATACTGTAAGGTGAAATTAATTGTAAAAAGAAAAGAAATAGCAGAAATAAAATAAATCACATTTTTGAAAATATAAAAGAGAAAATGAAATATTTTACATTTTCTGGATCTAGATGCTATCCATTTATTTCAGTAACTAATATCACTGAGAAATTCGTGGTAAAATAATTTTCTTTCCTGATTATTATTATTATTATTATTATTATTATTATTATCATCATCATCATTTATTTACATAACGGAATACAGCAGTAAACATTATTTGTTTAACAGTAAAATAAGTTCATTTTTTAAATAAAATGTCTAGAACATATGAAAATTTTAAGATTAACAACTATCATTTGCAAACTACAAAGCACATCGTAAAGAAAATGGTAAAAGACAAATGGAAAACAAATTAAAAAATATTTCTGTTTCTCATGTTAGATGGCGCTAGTCACGGGAAACTATGTGGTTTCTAACCACGTGTACAGCGGATAAAGGAAATTTAGCGATTGCGAGGCCTGTTATTCGACGTCATTTCTGCCACCTCCGAAATTCGAAGTCAAATCTTGGAAGAGCGAAAATGTTTTGGCAAATAACTTTGTACAATATGTGCATTTTTATTGGGACATTTTTTGACTTAAACTGTAAATAGAATTTATTATTTGAAATATTGAATTTAATAAAATTAATACAATAGTTGCTTTCTAAATTTACAGTAAAGTTAGATTTAATTTTTTCCCCAAAAAGTATCGAATGATCTCATGCAACTCAAAAGCAATACAACGGTTTGTCACGCAACTGGTTCTTATAATGTTTAGTAATAGAATATTGAAGGGCGAATCTTCTCGTGGGGTGTCAGATAAAATTCTACATGAGATTTTCTAGTTGCATGGTTCTTATATTATAAAGATTGCATCATTGCAATTTGTAATGGCAAGGGTACTACGATAAATTGCATTTTTCTTTATTTTGCTTATTTTATATGAGCAGTATTGTTTTTTTTTTGTTTTTTTTTGTTTCTGTTTGTTTTGTTTTTTTTTTTTTGGGGGGGGGGGGGGGGGCTTTTATGTAACTGTATTAACTGAGTATACCACTTTCCAATTAATTAATATTATATGTTTTTGTCACAATTAGAACAGTACCTTCGAACTTGCATTTTCCAACTCAGGGGTTAATTTGTAAAACTTTATACTAAATATCATTTATATAGCTTTGTTATATATTGTTTATGTATTGCTGAATTATCTAAACTATTGTACATTTATTATGCCCGCGCAGAATAATTAGGTAGAAACGTTACCCTTCGTAAAACTGTGCAAAACTTTGCTAGTATATATGGTGGCAGACGTCAGATGTGTGTTGCTCGCATGGGACAGTAGAGCTTTAACTCTTGGTTAGGCCTCCACACCTACTTAAACTTGTTTATTAATACATCATGTTTCACCTTAATAAACAATATATTTTTTGTGTGTTGGAAAGTGTTTTACAATCTATGCTTAAAGCATGATTTACCGTTCTTGTTACTGATGAAATAGCAGTTGAAGTACTGCAAAAAAATATAATAACTTCGATTTTTATTTTGCTTTATCATATTACAGTTAATTAAAAAAAAAAAAAAAGGCGTATGAAGTTTTTGTAATGATCTTGTTGCAGCAAAGTGAATACCATTTTAACGCCATGGATACACGTTTATTTCAAGGTTGCACTGGCATTTTTCTTCTTAAATTTCATCCCGCACCACTTTCTCAAAACAAAAATCTTCTTTGCATACTTAAACAATATGTGCAAGAAAAATATACTACAAAAAATTGTTTTTCAATAGGGGTATGAATAGACTACGAAAATAGGTGCTCTTGGCCAAATGCTTGACGAGTTTCACTCGTCAAATGTACCAAAAGGGTTAATTGAGAAAAAAGATCCATCTGTTTCGGCACGTCCTGTATAGTATTTTCTTGCTTATTCTGCACTTTTTACAATGTTGGTATGAAAAGACTAGGAAAATAGACGCCAGGGGCCAAATGTATGATAAGTCTCAGTCGTCAAAAATACCCAAGTGGTTAATTGAGAAACAAATAAAAATTAAATTTAAACAATCAAAAAACCCGACTGCGTAAAAAGCGAACTAATAATTATTTCTCATCAGTATGAAACTATTTTTTATATTACTTACCTATTTTTATTTTATATACTTGTAATCATGACTTTTAAGTTGCGTTTAATTGTTAGTTCCTATCTATAAACACAGTTTTGATGAGGCCTATAGATGTCTATGATGGTTAGAGTTTCAGTAAAGCTAGAGATCCTACCTAGTAGAAGTTGTGTAATATTTAAACGAAGCTTCTGACTGAAAAGTAGCCAATGAAACACCATCTTCATTTTGAAAGACCTATCCAATGATATGCCAATCAATAGGGTGCGTAAAAATTTTTTTTTAGTCTCTACCACCATTTTGTATTTTACATCCGCCATTTTGAATTGCAGAAGAAATGTACTATAAAAATAGGTATGAGTATTACTCTTCAATATTGGTATGAAAATAGACGCCAGTGGCCAAATGCATGACGAATCTCAGTCGTCAAAAGTAACCAAATGGTTAATTGAGAAAAAAGATCTATCTGTTTCGGGGCGTCCTGTATAGTATTTTCTTGCTTATTCTGCACTTTTTACTTTATTTGTATCATTTTTCAGTGCTATATTTTATATAAAAGTATTTTAGGTTCGAAATTTGTTGTCTTTAATACGTCAATAAATCAGAATTATCAAAAGAAAATTATATCTTTGCATATATCTGTATTATTCAAGCTTTTTTCTTTAGAGTTGAAATTTTCTCTGAGACTGACAAATATCTCGGAGCTATTCCGGTCCCTTATGACATCAACAACTTTTATAGAGATCATCCATCAAAATTTTGGCAGTTCCCGCCGAGCTGCAATAAATCACAAATATATTTTTTTCCTTGGTTTCATTAACCATGGAATATAAAAAAATATAGATTTTAGACAAATTCCCAAAATGGAGTTCTTTTCAGTTTGATAAATATTGCTTTAAAAGTATTGACGATTTTTATTAAAGTTGCAAAGTCATATTTTTTTATAAAAAATATATTTCTTACAACACAGCGTTCATTTATATAAAAAATATTAACATTCAAATCAAAACCTACTTTTGCGCGGTTCGTGAGTATGAACAATTATATTATTAGTTATATTTCGTTTGTTTTACTGTCATGTAAAATTTTACTATTTTGATATTTTTAAAATGGAAACAAAATTTAAAAAACAGTTCTTAAGATTTTGTGCTTCAAAACTTATTTTTTTGAACACATCAATAATAATAAATATAATAATTATAAACTTTATAATAACGAAATTGCACGTCAAACGTGACAAATGAGGTGCGTTCGTACTATAATTAATTTTATAATTATCCAGATCTTAGTGCATTAGCTGTTGCACGCTTATGCAAAAATGCATGAATACAAAATTTATTCCGATTACATGTATTAAATCCAGTAATACGGAAATAATAGGACTCGATCTTAAATAGGACGCAATCACCATGGCAACCTAGAATCATTACCTATCATGGAATATCAATTAATTAATTACGTATGATAGGATTTAATTGAATAATCAGAATGGCAACCTAGAATCGTTACCTATCATGGGATATCATTGAATTAATTAAGTACGATAGGATTTAATAGAATGAAGAAGAAAACTTTTATTAATACCTTTTTAAGTTTTGATTCGATTTTCATGAAATTTGATGTGACTCGACAAAATTCTTCAACGATCATATAGATTAAATTTCAAGCCATTTGGTTGGGTAGGACGAACCAGACAACGAATGTACACTCTAAAATTGCGAGGAGTGAAAAGTTCACTCTTTGAAAGAGTGACGGGCATTTTCACTCTGTTTGGGGTGAATTTTGTAAAAATACACTCCTTAAAGAGTGGAATTTTCCTCTCTCTAGAAAGGAGTGCAATATATCACTCCGTTATCGAGAGTGAAATTGTCAATCCCGAAAGAGTGGCTTGCGTATGCATTGCTTATTAACCAATTAGAACAGCAAGGCGACAGCGCCCTCGTAAGATAAGAAAAATGATCACATTTTCGTCCGCCATCTTAGGATTAACAGATTTGGATATCATTAAAATTATTCTTAATGGAATACTTAAAATAAAGGTAAGTCTTATTTAATTTTAACCATTTATTCGTGTAGATGTGTTAACATTATGAGATAGTTGTATGTTGTATAGAAAAAGATTGACCGTGGAGTGTTCTCCTCATTTCTATTCCTAGAAAATTGATTTCCTATTGTTTATTATAGTTCTTCATGTAGCGGTTTGAAATATACAGTAAACTCTGTATAAGGCGGAGTCGATCGGGACCGAGGAAATTTTCCGTAGTAGACAATATTCCGCCTTAGACAAATTTTATTCTATGCCTATGGATTCCAAGGTATTTGAAATCTTTCCGAGTTAGACAGATTTCCGTCTTACACAGAGCACGCCTTACAGAGAGTTTACTGTAATTGTTTTAACAATTGAATAGCACACAATTCTTAGCAAAAAATAATCAACTTTTCATTAGTTCAGCTAATGTGAATAAAACGAAAAAAAAAAAATGAGTGTAAATACTACTTTATTCTTCCCATTCAATATTGTGATCCTACTCTTGCAAACGATTGAAAGAAAAAAAAATGTTTTATCTGTTTCGTTTGCAAGGCTGAGTCAGAAGATATCTGAAACACGATGAAAACAATTTGCCGTTCTATGAGATTTTTTTTTTTTTTTTTTTTTTTTTTTTTTTTTTTTTTTTTTTGCTTATTACTGATTTCTAAAGGCGACAACTTAGAGTGTACACTTTGAGTATTTATCATCATTATTATTGTTTCGGAGTTAAATATGATTTTGATGATTATGACATTACGAAAAGGTTGGTACATTATTTTTATTATTATTATTATTATTATTATTTTTTTTTTTTTTTTTTTTGTATTTAAGCATTTTTCCGCAATTTAATATTTTAAAATTTCGAGACTAAGTAATATAAAAAAAATTAATTATAGACATTCTGCATCTGTTTTTAAATTTCCTTATATTTTAAACGCATTTCCTACGTTTTTGATACACCTAATTTTTGGCACTAAAAAATAAAACATGATATTTAAGCATTGAAATAAAATGTTTTTATGCTTGTTTTGAAGTTTATCGATAAGACTGCTTTAGTATATTTTTTAAAAAGTTCATATTTGCTTACATAATGTTCGACTGAATATTTTTAAAGAGATTAATAACTACTTGTTTACATGAAAATGTTTTTCAAACAATAAGAACATTTTATATGAAGTCATTTACTTTATTTTTATTAAAATTCATACAGATACAAATAAATGTAATGTGTTTATTTTTACGTTTATTTTTTTCTATTTTCTAGACCAATCTTTTCCTATAAAACATATAAAATCTATTTTGTTTATATTCACAAAATACAATATCTACAGGAATAAAAAATTTTAATTAAATATGGCTTACCGAGTCGTTTCAGTAATAAGTATTGTATTAATTCTATTTTTCACCAATAATGGTCGAAAATTAGAAACCATGATTAAGTTAAAGAATATGTTTAAAAAATAAGTATACATATTCCAGAGAACTCAAAATTTAGACTCCATGATCATATTAAAACAAATACAAATCACGGCGGATAAAAAAAAGAAAAATTACACTTAATATTTAAATCATGCTTAGAACTCATTTAAAAAAGATGAGTTTATCAGCATTGTTTTTTAAGTAGAAAAATTAAAAATATTTTATAACATTTTTATAACAATATTTTATAACAATAGCATTTTTACGTTGCTATTTTTGGGATTTTGCAAAAATATCAATAAATCACGGAAAATTTGAATGTTTTTGTTTGAGTAGCAATAGAAAACTTAGAATTTTATATACTAAAGGTCATTTACAAAATTTCATTTATTTTTAAGGTTTTAAGGGGGGGGTGTCCATTAGTCATTAAATAATTAGTAATTTAATTAGTCTTTTTCCAGTAATGGACACCCCATGTAGAAAATACTAAAAATGCAATTTCAGTAATGTTTATAGTGCATAAAATATTTTGACTTAACTGCAAACCTAAATAATCAAATTTAATTTTTAAATTATACTTACCAAAATGTAATAACACCAAAACTTTTATAAATAGCTTCTTTTAAATTAATTTTATGTGATTAATAAGATTTCAATATTTTATTCTTTTTTTTAAGTATATGTGCCTTGTATATTTTATAATCTGGCAATCAAACCAGCCAGGAAGCAGAAAATATTGTTTAAGAGCACAGTCAAAGAGGGGCTCATAGGGCTTAATCCCTCTCCGTTTAAATAAAAACAAGTTACAGAAGCTATTAAAAATCTATTTTCTGTCTTAAATGTTTCCTTATTCACCTCTGACGCAAAAAAAGAAAAAAGAAGTAATATTAAAGTTATAGGTAATATTCATGAAACTAGTAAATCTGCAGATCAGTGGCCTCAAACATGAGTTCTACAGTTTTATTTTGAAATTATTTTATTTAGTATTTAAAATATTCAACTCATAATATCATTTCTTTCATATTTGTAATATTAATTATTATAAATGACATATCAGGTAGTCTCTGGAATATTAATTGTTAAAAATAGTGAGACGAAACTAAGCACTAATCATATTCCAAACCTTTTTTTTTAATTACCTTTTTAAATCCCCCACTGTTTCAATAGTTTGATAGCTGTAATTACCCGATATTTAATATTTTAAACTATCCATCTAAATTAATTAAAACATCGATCTTCTGATAATTACAATAATGAATATAAACAGTAAATGATTATCACAAATATTTTATTAATTACTGGTATCCTAATTGTTAAATTTATTTGAAAATTGTACTTTGTTTCATTAGTGTGAATTCATTAAATTCTGGTTCTAAATACAATAAAAACAATTATATTTATTACTTTTTATGCGGTGTCCATTGCTGGAACAGAGGGTGTCCATTACTGGTCTTTTGGGTGTTTTGATATATTTCTGTTATTTAAAATTAAATTTTGATTCATATTGGGAAATGGAACTATAAGAATGGTTTAATATTTTTGATAGGTTAATATGATATTGAAAAACTGGAATATAATAATTATAACTATTAATTAAAAAAAAATTTAAGAAATTTCTTAAGGGTGTCCATTACTGGCACATCTACCCTATAAATCTCTAAAAGAAATATCTTTATAGGGCATGCAATAAAAGCAATCACAAAGGATAAGATTGGAATAAAATATATTAGTTTATTTCTGTCAGTAATCTGATTTAAATTCAATGTGTAACTTTAACTGAATTTTTTCTTAAAAGTTCAATTAATGTTTCAAACTATGAATTAAATAAATATTGCTAATAAAGTATTTTATTCCAATCTTTACCACGCTTGTGTCTATTTTCATTGCATGCTGTAAAAAATGTGATTATTTTAAAATGCCCATAAAAGCAAAAAAAAAAAAAAAAAAATGACTCCATAAAAAATGAACATTCACCACTATGAAAGAGTGACTATTCACTTCTACCAGGGATGAAAAAACGCACTCCTTTAGCAAGAGTGAATAGTCACTCTTCCGAAAAAGTGATTATCCACCCCTGTTTAGAATGAATATTCACCTCCCAGGAGTGACTATTCACTCTTTCAGAGAGTCAAAAATTTCACTTTTGCTCAGAGTGAATAGTTACTCTAAAGAGGTTGGGCATATTTTGACTCTGCGATAGAGTGACTATTCACTCCGCCGAAGTGAATAGTCACTCCTTTTTATTTAGAATGTAGATGCTACATATTTATATAATTACGAACGCACTTAAAAAACGTACTTCAAATACTTGATTCCATATTAAATTGAAAACTTTTCTCGGGGCTTTTGCTCACCTTGTATTAGCAGAAATTATGCACCATATACCTGAAGAAGAAATACCATTTTATGACCGAATACTACAGTATTCCGCGACCAAATTGGAGATAGTTATGAGTAGATAAATATAAAAATATCCACTATTGCATGTTTGAAAACCATAGTATTCATAATACAGAAGATTCTCGATTATCCCAGTTAATATGGAGCAAGCTCACCTCGGATAAAACGGGAAACTTGGATAAACGGGAGCAAAACAGGAGATGAAATATAAATTTTCACTTAATTCATTAATTTTTATGGTACTATTAACACTTCTTTGGTGTACATTTCCGGTACTTTTAAGAAAACGGGGAATGAAATTGTTTATTTGAAAAAGCCCTTGATACTCTTTTGTTTGTTAAATGTCAATTTTGCAGCTTTTTTAGGTGCGTTCGTAATTATATAAATACGTAGCACCTGTAGCAGTCCGTCTGTCCGCATATAACAGAGCAAAAACTACCCAACCGAATGGTCTGAAATTTTAAATATATGATTGTTGTAAAATTTTGTCGAGCCATTTCAAATTTAATGAAAATCGGATGTATAGTTTAATTACAGGGACAGTCAAAAGTTTTTCTTTACATTACGGCCAATGGAAAAAATTATTGAAAGTGCATTTTAATGATGTTACAGCCTTCCGAATGGTCTGAAATTTTAAAGCTATAATTGTTGCAAAATTTTGTCGAGCCATTTCAAATTTTAGGAAAATCGGATGTATAGTTTAATTACAGGGACAATCAGAACTGTTCCGTTACATTGCAGCGAATGGGGAAAAAAATATTGTAAGTGCATTTTAATGATGTTAAAGACTATGCACTTTATGAAGTGCAAAAAATTATACACTCAGTACAATATGGGGTGCAAAAAATAATTATAAAATTAGTTATAGTACGAACGCACATCATTTGCCACGTTTGACGAGCAATTTCCAACTTGTTTTATTATTTTTTTTCTGCAGTATTACGCTACTACATAGCTACCAGTTTCTAAGATTTTTTACTTACCACTAAAAGTTACCAATAAATTTTGCCTAATCCAATCGCCGAAATCTAACAATTGTCAACGATTAAATATGGCAAAAATTTCTATTAAACTTTAGAGGTAACAAAACCATACAAATTGGCAGATGTGTGATTCTATTAGTGTCGCGAAAATTGCAGGTCCCCTTCTTCCTGCTCAAAGTACAAAATATTTTTTTTTTTTTTCAATCGAACTCATACCTTTGGAATAGATAATTTTCATCTTATAAACTGATGGATTATATTATTATGAAACAGCCATTATAAATAAAGTGTTAGGTGAATATGAAACAGCAGCCGTTAGAACTCTGATTTTCCGGTCAGAATGGGGGGGAAATAACCATCATTTTTTAAGTTTTAATTAGCTAAGAGTATAGAGCACCTTTTGTGAAAGTCTCAAAAGCATAGCTTAAAAATTCTGAAAATTATCATCGATAGAAAAAGCTCCAAATCCGTTTTAGCCAAAAAGAAGCAAAACGACGAGGATTTGTATCCAAATATCCGTTGATTAGTGCCAATATAGCATACACAATATTGCACGTAAGACTGTATTTGGATACACCCCTCATCTTTTTGCTTCCTTTTGGGAACAACGGATTTCGAGCTTTTTCTATCTACGGTTATTTCCAGAATTTTTAAGCTATGTTTATGAGACTTTCACAAAAGTTGCTCTATACACTTAGCTAATATATTACGCACAATATATTTTGATGGCATTCGCTCATGTGCAGTGAAACACTATTTAGTATACCTGGTCATATTTCATCCAATTTATATAGTTTTTAATCTGATTGCAGGGTATTATGAACAATGTTGTTTGTCATATTTTCTGAAAGGAATATTTTTTCGTATTAAAAATTCTGGAAATTATAAGCAAAACACTTGCAGAATCTGGGACTATTTTTATAAAAACCTTAATTTTTTTACTAGTATACATGCTAACCTCATAAAAATGAAAACGGTTTATTACAATAAGCCTCTTAATCATGTTCTAAAGTTTGAACGCTTTTGATACATTAGTTTTTACAGAGTTATCCAAAAGATATTCGTTTTTTTCAATTTGTTGACGGTCCTCTATGAGGTTTCGGGAAAAAAAAATTTCGCTGAGATATACGACCTATACTATTCTTTTACACACTTGAAGTTTCAGGATAATTCCTCCTGTATTTTGCTATATATTTAACAAAACTAGATGAGGATGCTGATGGTAAATCATCAGTGACCATTTCGTCATCAGAAGAATATTCTACAGTTGTAACACTATCGTCCGACGAAAAGCATATCTCAGAAAGAAATTTCCACACTTTTAATTGTCGCAAACTCAAAAGGATTCATAACAATGCTAATAGATATTTATAGATTTTTTTCCCAATTTGTAATTTTTTTCTTTTTTTTAATAAAAATACAATTTTTATTTTACGAAACAAACGACATATTTTTTTTTGCTTTTTTATTCACCAATGCCATACATAAACCATGCAATATCTTCCTGTACATTGTACCAAAATACACCTCTCTAGCAGAAACCCATCCCTAGTACGTTCTTATGCACCATATGCATTCAAATGATAAAAATCTATGTAAAAATTCTGTTCAACATAATCCCGACGGTACTCATGAGTACTACTTTGAAAATTCTGAGTAAAGTAAACGAACTGAAAATTAATATTTTTTAGCATAACATATTGTCAAGTGATCTATTTAAAACAGCAAAAAAAATGATAGAAATGAAATATAGAAAATATAGAATAGAAATATAGAACATAGTAAATTTCATATAGAAAAATATGAAATGGGATATACCTTTAAAATTTACGATGTTTCTAAGCAAAATTTAACGGTAACCATGCAGACAAGAAAATGGAAACAAAACTGATGCTCACACGCACCAAAATAGCTTCGTGAATACTTTTCAGCTTACTGAAACTGGTATTGCTATCTAGTGATGTTCAAGGTAATTATTTGCTATTGTTTCCTAAAAGAACCATTGCGAATTAATTCAGTTTAGTTGGGATAGAAAACTGCGGTACTTTAAAGTACCGTCGGGGCATAAAGGGTTAAAAATCATCCTTAGTATATAGGTATATAGACAAGAATTTTGCTTTTAAATCCGCATTGTATTTTATTGACCCTATGGATCGATTTATTTTATCTATTACCAGTATTTTCATTTGAAAAAACACTAAATTAAGCTACTTTTAAAAGGATAATTTAATTGAATGGTATTTGTTATGTAGCACAATAACCTTTTTATACTTTTTTAGGAGTGTTCGAAATTACATAAATACGTAGCACCTGTAGTCGTCGTTCAGTCCGTCTGCCCGCAATAACAGAGCAAAAACTACTCAACCGAATGGTTTGTAATTTTAAATATACAATTGTTGCACAATTTTGTCGAGTCATTTCAAATTTTATGAAAATCGGATGTATAGTTTAATTACAGAGACAGTCAAAATTTTTCTGTTACATTACATCCAATGGGAAGAAAATATTGCAAGTGCATTTTAATGATGTTACAGCCTTCCGAATGGTCTGAAATTTTAAATATATAATTGTTGCAAAATTTTGTCGAGTCATGTCAAGTTTTACGAAAATCGGATGTATAGTTTAATGACAGGGACAGTCAAAAATTTTCCGTTACATTACGCCCAAATGGGAAAACTTTATTGCAAGTACATTTTAATGATGTTACAGTCTTCCGAACAGAATGAACTTGACATGCACTTATGAGGTGCACTAAAATATGCATTCAGTACAATTCAGCTGGACAAAATGTTTTTAAAAAACTAGTTACAGTACGAACGCATCGTATTTGCCACGTTTGACGAGCAATTTCCAACTTGTTTAATGCGCTATTATACATAAAAATATTCTTATTTCAAAAATCATTGTGTTGAATATATCAGTACACCAGATTAATAAAAAGAAAGAATAATCTTTATATACATGGAATTTACACAAACTTTTTTCCTTTCATGAAGGATTTTTCTCTCAGTCTAGCAAATACCTGGGAGCTAATCCAGTTCCTTATAATAATGTTTCGATACTATCTGTAAATTTTTTGTCAGTTCTTTCCTAACTTCAATAATTCACAAACAGCGTGTTTTGCTTGTTTTGTGCAGGGTAATTTTCTTTTTTTTTTCTTTTTTTGGGGGGTTTCTTTTCATGGTTTGATCATGTGTGTGTTAAAAGGAATTTTGTATTTGTAAATAAATCCTCACAAAAGAGTTATTTTTTAGATTGAGCATAGTAAGCGTTGAATTTAAACAAAGTTTTTCATTAGAGTTAAGAGGTCGGTATTTTTTTTTTTTTTTTTTTTTTTTTTTTTTTTTTTTAACGTATAGTTACAACATAGCAAAATAAAATAGTTCTTTAATTTTTTACAATTTTTAGTCGTCGTTTGAAAACTTTAACTTCTTTTATTATTTCACTTCATTACTTTATTTAGCTAGTGCAATAAACTTTTTGCTTTCTATATTATCTTTGTAAAGCTTCTTTTTTTCCTGATATTTTGAAATTTTCTCTCCATCTGGCGAATATCTGGAAGCTATTCTAAGCCTTTAAGACACTAACAATGCTTATAGGAACCATTCGTCAATTTTTTGATATTTCTTGCCTAACTCTAATAAAAGTCAAAAAGGTTTATTTTTTTCGTTAGTGGTTTGATTATGTATGTCATATAAAGAATTTTCCATTGTGCCGAAATTCCCACAATAGAGTTCTTTTACAGCTTGACAAACGCAGAGTTTTAAAATTGTATTGCAGTTAATAAGAGTTTAATTAGAGATTATTATTACAACAGGTTATTATTTAAAAAATGTATAATTGCCCCAACATGGCAAAGAAATAAAAAAATCTATCTTCTAATTTTAACTGTTTTCAGCGTGGTTTTCGAAGTGAAACTGCTTTTATTATTTAACTTCTTTTGTGAAACCCACTTCTAAATATTATTACTAAACTGAATAATTTTAAAGATTGAGACATTTCTTCAGATAACCCTTTCAGAGGCAAAGCATTTTCAATGCTAAAGTGTTAAAATAAATGACTAGCACCGGAATTTATCAACAAATTTATTTCGGAATGAGAAAGAGGCTGTACTTCACATACATATGAAATGTGAAATATTTTACCAAAATTCTGGTGGCATTGTGGCGTTTGGGAATTAAAATTAAGTGGTTTCACAAACATACCACCGCCCCTGAAAGTGTTAAAACGGTACTCGACGATTTAGTTAGAAGAGAAGGTTTAATATGTACTTCTTGACTACATGATGTACGTATATATATGTACGCATATATTTAAGTACACTATTTACACCAGTTCATATTTACAAATGGATTAATTCCAATTATCTCTTCTCTCTATTCTAAAAAAAAAGTAACTACCGCTGTCACCGCCGCCGCCGCCGCCGCCGGTTTTGATTTTTTTGTGACCGGAGGCCTTTCTTCGTTAATATTAACAAAAATAATGCATACAAAAAAATGAAAATCGGTGGTTTTATACAGAAATGTTTGATAAACACGCTGATGCAGACAGTTTTCAAATCGAAGAATTATTTTAAGAGTTATTTAATGCTAAAGTTGGACAAAATCGTTCCACTAAAAAAGTTTTATAGCAGCAAAAACTATACATGGCAGTGTAATCATTTTTAGATCATTTTATGCGTTAGAATTTGCCGGAGTGCAGATTGCATTAATTTTTTTATTTTGACTCATTTTTTCAGGTTTTATTTCTATTTTAAATTCAAATTTTCAGCATTTCTAGAGATGTTTTTTACAGATTTCAGAAAATTGTTCTAATTTAAACTGTTGCCAACTGTATAAAAAGCGCAAGCAATAATGTTTGCTTCAAATTAAAAATTCATTTACACTTGACTATTATAAACAGGAAAAAAACTTTCAAATTAGAATTAAATAATTACGTATAAAAAGCAGGAACTTATTAAAAATTACGTCATAAAAAGTATACACGTGAATTTTAAAAGAGAAAGGATATTGTAAAATAATAAATTCATTAACATGCGTTAGAAGTCTTAAGAGAAATTACGTCATAGTTATTACATAAAATGAACACAAAATAATATTGCAAAAAAGTTTAAATTTAGAAATTGCACTAGACATTTATTTGATAGTTTGAGAATTAATTTAAAATGTCTCATTTAAAAGAACTTTCTTTTCGCTTTGTTAAAAAATACCAGGAGACAAAGACTATCTTTACTTAATTCCTTTTATATTAGCTTATTTTGAAATGTTGTTACACGTGTATACGTCATCAAGTTATTTTTATTTCGACGTTTTATTTGTGTTTTTATTAATGTTGTACGAATTTATTTGTTCTTTCGTTATTTAAAATAAAAATTATATCAATTTGTATAATTTGGCGATTTATATAATTTGGCGAAATTGGTTGACAGGATAATCAAGTAGTACCACAGCGGATTTGGCGTTAAATTTCTCCAATCAAAGAGAAATGAATAGAAATTCCTTTATAGGGAGATCGCCACTGTTTTTTAAATTATAATTCAATCTTTCGAAATCTTTTTAAAGCCGATTAAATTAGCGTGCATTTAGAGTCTGCGGTGTCTGGACGGGGGTTGGCGAGCATAGCTCGTAGGGGACCGAGCCCCCTAGTTTTACAAAAGGAAATCCTTCTAGGGTAATCAATTCCTCAAGTTACATGCCAACTATTTCTTTCAAACTCCAGACTTACTCTGTATATTTTACAACCTCTACATCTGAGCTTCCAAAGCAGACTCCCGCACAAAACGATGAAACGTGGCAAAAAAAAAAAAAAAAAAAAAAAAAAAAAAAAAAAAACTAGCTGCCGATTGATACTGCCACCTACCGACCGAAATAATGTTCAAATATTTAGGTCTGTTACACTTTGTTTTATTTAACTAGTACAAAAAACTTTTATGCTTTTGATATTTTTAATGCAACCAAACTTTAATAGACTGCTGGTCTGATTTTCTATCTCAAGATTTATTTTCTTGAATGCATCAATAATCAGAAGCATAAAAAGAAAAATTCCTCATTACATTTAGGGATCTTATTCAAGCTTTTCTTCTTTTATTATGAAATTTTCTCTTCATCTGGGGAATATCTGGAAGCTATTCCAAACCCTTATGACACCAACAATACTTATAAGGACCATTCATCAATTTTTTGACAGTTCTTGCCTAACGCCGATAAAACTCAAACATACTTTTTTTTCTTGGTTTTATCATGTGTGGTATATAAAGATTTTTTTTTTTTTTTACTTTAGATAAAGTATCAAAATCGAATCCATTTTTTGTTTCTTTAATATAGTGTTTAAAAGTACTTAATTAGTTTGTTAGAGATAAAACGTCTTCGCTTTTTTTAGAACCCAATTGTTACCAACGTAGATTAAATTTAATAATAAAAATCAACGCTCAAAATTAAATTTTCATAGTCATTTGTGAGGTTGAACTTCTAATGTTGTTTCACTTATTTTTAAACATTGTAACTTATCCGGTGTCCTGATTTTAAAAGTCAATAACTTGCAAATGGTGTCAGTTATTAAAAACAATTTTGCAGGAGGGTTATGTAAGATGTCAGGAGTTTGCTTTACTGCGATTTTCGGTTTTAGTTCCAATTAACAGCGATAGATAGCGCTGAAAGAAATATGTACTAAATCGAGGGCCGATTTTTTTGGCCTCTTCCTTCTCCCAGCATTGATGCGAAGGGGAGAGTTTAAATATATGGAATCCCTAAGAAAAAGATTGCATTAGCGACTGAGACCCACTCCATTTATTTAACATTCTTCTTTCACATGAATGCTGAGAAGTAAAGCAATCGGGCTCTATTTAGCACTTATTGCTTCCAGCGCCATCTTTCGCTGCTATTTTGAACTAAAACCGGGAATCGCAGTAAAAAAATTCTAACATCTGACATAACCTGCCTTCAAGAATTTTTTTCAGTAGCTGTCACCATTTGTAAGTTATTGAATTTTAAAATGAGTCAGTCCACTTTAGGTCAACAAGTAGTTAAAAAGTAACGATGAGAGATATTAGTCTCTTAATAATAGTCCGGGAGCCAGTAACGTCATCACGAAATTGACAAATTTTTATGTAAACCGATAGCAAAAAGTCATACGGAAAAAATGAGCTAGGTATGACTAGGTTTGACATGCCGAAAATAAGTTTAATTAAATTAATTAAAAAGCTGTAATGATTTACCGTTTTCACGGAAAACCGACATTTGGCCAGCGTCCAGACGTGAAATAAAGCTGCCATTGGTAAAAATTCAAAGTAAAATACATGTTCATTTTTAACGCAGTTCGCTTCCTTAAAATAGGTATGATAGACTTTTTCAGCAGAATAAAATTTGTCATAGCACTTTTCTGAAAGAGCGCAAAATTTTCTATAAAATGCTCTAAGATTGGCCAATATCCACAATGACGGTCATTATAAGTTTTTAATAATAATTAATTTAATTAAACATATTTTCGGCTTGTCAAATCTAGTCATACCTAGCTTGTTCGTATGACCTTTTAACAATTGATTTGCATATATATATATATTAATTCCGCGATGACGGGACTTTTGATGTCACCGGCTCCCGGAGTACAAGGAATATGTCCTCCTCCGACACTAGTGCACATTTTGTATCTGGTATTCATGTTGTCTACTAAACTATTGAAGAGTCCTTGCGGGATATTGCCCAACTCCTCTCTCAATGCCTTTTTTAGTTCTTTCACGTTTCGGGTGGGTGATTTCTTTGAGAAACACATCTGCCAAGAGCATCCCAGGAGTGCTCTATAGGATTTAATTCTGAAGAGTAAGCAAGCCATTCCATACGTTCAATATTTTCACATTCTAGTGTATCCTATAACTCAGAGGTCTTGTGTGGACGCGCATTGTCGTCCATAAACAGAAAGTCTGGACCTGTCGCACTCCTAAAAAGATTAACATAGTCCAGAATATTCTTTTCGTTCTACCGTTGTGATGTAACGGTACCTCGCTCAAAGATGTCAAGCGGTGTTCTGTCATTGTGCATAGTGCCTGCTCACACCATCACGTCTTGCCCATACCGATCATGTTCATGAACATTCTGTGGTGCTTGACGTATTCCCCTGTCTCCCAACCGAACTACTGGTCCGAATTTCTTGTCACAGTGAGGCAGGATTCACCGTGACTCGGAAAACATTACCCTGGGCCACTGTTGCTGATCCCAACTAATATATTCCTTACACTAATGCAATCTTTCTCGACGATAGCGTGGTTTTACTGTGATACATTCAACAGGCTTCCGTGCATACAAACCAACCTTATTTAATCCCCGATGATCAGTTCTGGCGGATACATGTGTACTGATAGCGGTTATAAGGTCTGCAGCTAACTGACTAGTAGTGAGATTTCTGTTCCTTTTTCCGCTAGGTTTACGTATCGATCCTCTTGAGGTGTGGTGTTCTTTCCACGACCACCGGCGTGCTTTTGCATAGCATTTCCACTTTCAGTGGCCTTTTCCAATGGCGATATGACACTTTTTGACACTCTCATTACTGTAGCCACAGTACTGACACTTTGATGTGTTTCGAGCCGTCCAACTTTTCCTCCAGGACAGGGCGCCATTTGAGGGGGGCGGGGGGGGGGCATAGCCCCCCCCCACCCAAGGAATTTGATATTTTAGAAAATTTATCTGTCATCGCAGGTCAAACTCAAAAGAATTTAAAAAAATTACTCAAAACCTAAAATAGCTTGTCAAATTTTATTACAATAAAAACACGTATAAATAAACACTTTAGGTATATAAACTAATAATTATAAAAAAAAAAAAATTCTAATTTGCCAATTTATCTATTTTTTCCAAGTCTAATTTGCAAATCTCGCATTTTTTTTTCTGCGGTCAATTGACGAATTCATTTTGCGTCGCTCTGCAAGAAAAAATAAGCAAATAAATAAATAAAAAAAGCATGGTCTTCCCTTGAAAATTAAACAAGAGAGAAAAATCATGCGTCAAGCATAGATTATGAAACACTTTCCAACACATCAAGAATGCTTTAGCAAAACTCAGCCTTTCAATAAGGTAAATAATATATCTAATTAAACATTTTAGAAAACATAAGGACTTTTTCCTAGAAATCCGCACAAACTTTGCAATTATGTAAAATAGCAAAGGAAACCGAATCAGGTGAAACTTGCACGTGAAGTGTTGTACTATGGTATATAAGAGCATGGCCATTAGCCAAGAGATCATTAAATAATCTGTGTTTTCCGAGAATAGAGCCACAAAAGGAGTGTCTATGTATTATTGTGTACAAGTTTTACGAAAGCAATATTCATCAAGGATCAAGTCCATCGTGAACTATTTATTTTCCGAAAATATCACCAAACAAACTACATACGATGTTCTAGAATGTTACTAGGAGGGACTCTCGGCCAAAAAAAGAACTGGGATCGGGTAGGAAGGCAAATAAAAGAAAAACTCCAAGCCAGAGTTGGAGCAGTTGAAAGGACTGTTTGACGAAAAAGACCGAGTATTAATCCATCCCATGCCTTTGAAATACAGTGTTTCACCTAACCACCAACAAAAGACAATCACTAAAAACCAGAACAACAAATATTACAAGGAATGGTCATAACAGAATGAACAGAAAAACAAATGGTTGTCGTGAAAACGAAGTGCGGTCACTTGTTCAGAAAATTCTCTGATAGAATATTCATCTTCGATGACGGTGACGGCTCATATTTTAAGCTCAAGCGTTCCACGTTTAACTATAACGATGGTTATTATACATCTGACGTCTCTACAACCCAAGATATCATTAAATTTTCTACTAAAGCAAAATTCCAAGACAAGATCCTCGTATGGATTGCAATGGGTCCGAAAGGTTTGAGTCGTCCGTTCATCCGAAAGTCTGCGTTCGCTGTCAATGGGCAACGACATTTGAACAAGGGCATTCGCCGTCTTCTTATCCCCTACATCTGTAGCAACTACAATGACGGTGATTACGGTATCTGGCCAGATTTGGATAGCAGTCATCTCTGCAAAATCGTTCTCAGCCATTTCCGCCAGCAAAACTTCACTTTCATAAAGAAGTCTGACAACCTGGTTAGCGTTCCCCAAATTTGACCAATTGAGTGGTTCTGAAAGTATCTGAAGTCAAAAGTGTATGCCAAAGGCTAGAAAGCAGGTAACATCCAGAAATTGATCAATCGAATCAAGTATTGTTTCAAAATTGTGAACTTAAATTTTGTACAATGTCTACTAAGTACCACCAAAAGTAAAATCGATAATGTCAAACGAAACGGTTTAATTGAAATCCGATAACAGTTTTACAGAGGAATGTGGTTATTGAAGTCACCTTACAGTGCCCATTTGAGTTCTTTATTTCGTTTTTTAATGACTTTCAAGTCAAGAAAAGCTTGTGCAGATTTCTAGAAAAGAGTCCTTATACCACATTTAAAAACCATATTTCAATAATTACCGCCCATAACCGTAAAAGTAATCCAGATCTTTTGTGAAGCTCTGTATATGATCTATAAATTTGTACATATGATACACAGTGTGCTTAAATTACGTTTAGTAAGAAAATGCATAACATAGTAAAAAATTCCCCTTCAGCAGTTTCTACCGATAGGGGGGAACTTACTTAAATTCTTTTGTACCGCCCTGTATATGACATACATATTTTAATACACACCACATATTAATGCTGAAATTTACAAGCAATGCTTAAGCTACTTAAATTACGCTTCCATGAGTTAATATCCATAGGCGATTATATATCCAGTTCTTTGCATAGTCCTGTATATGATTTTACTTATATGCAGCAAACTTACCTTAGTATATTATACTAAATGTAGTTGAGCTTGAGAGACAACTTGAAGCTGCATAACTCAAATTAAAAATAACATCTTTAAGCAATTCCTGCTCTTTCTCAATAATGCTTACGAATTTTTCTGTGTGTCTTACGAATTTAAAAATTGCTCTGTATATGTTCAATAGAATTTATGTACACCATGTAGTATTCAAAAATTTAGTTAAACTAAAAAAAACATACCATAAGTGAAAACGGACTTGCAGCAATCATTCCTAATAGCCAAACTTCGCATACAGATTTGTTCCCGAAATCTTTTATGTGTCCCTGTAAATGAATGCAATCCCCCCCCCCCCCCTGATAAATGCAATCCCCATCCTATTTTACTGCAAGCATTTTGTTGTTAGCTTTAGTAATATATATCAGTTTCATCATGTTTGAAATAGTGCAACATAATTGAAATACGCTGCAAACAGTTTTTACCCGTAGACCATCATATAATCGAACTCTTTTGCATAACCTTGTAAATGAGTGATGAATGCTTCGCACCCCATATTCTACAGAAAGTATGTATTAGCACTAGAGATGAGACGGACTCAACCCGGACCTGACACGGGTTTGATTTTTATACCAGCCTTCGGTCTCGGGCCCATTCTTTCTCAAATTGGCAATTTTATTTATTCTCGTACTCTTGTAGAAACAAAAAATAATTTTTTTTACCCCTTAAAAATTAATTATCCCATTGCAAGTCTTTTTAATGCTATTTTGATCAGGAGGAAAGAGAAATAGATTTTTTTTTCTTTTTCTTTTTTTTTTTTTTTTTTTTTTTAGTATTTGTCGAACATTATTTTGAAAGAAAACTTGTGATATTTGATGATTTATGTCTGTAGTTTAACGCGAGTAATGACCTATTGATGTTGGCGGCAATCAGAATATGGCGCCATTAGGATATTGTTTAATTGGAATGTTTATTTATTATTACTTTTTTCAGAGATCTAACGCGAAATAAATATTTTCTTTTACGTCAATCAGCATTAGCCTAAGATTTACAAATTTTTAGTCTCCTATTGTCTGCGATTGTAATCGCTCTTTATATGAAAATAATGTTGGTGATTTTATTCATGCTTCTTCTTGAAGTCTGCTCATTCTGTGGCTCTGTTCTTCATATTCATACAATCACTTTCATACGTAAGTAGATAAAATTGGCATGTGTTGTTATTCCCGATTGAAAGCAACCAAGCAGCGTTTCCTCTTTTTCTATAAAAGCATCGGATCTTTTCGGTAACGGTGTCAAATTTATAATTTAAACTTATTTTCAAAGCCATGATAAATGCGAAAGATGTACACCTTTTATAAAAAACAGAAAACGCTGTTCGATTCTTCGTCATATAAATCAAAATTTCTGCAAATTTCATTAATTTATACATAAAATGCTCTTAGTTATTGTGTCCATCAGAGATACCTACTTGTTGCGGGAGAAAAATTAAAAAATCTTTTTAGGGAAGTATATTTCTATTTGACACTAAACGTCTCTTTTGATAAGATTTAATGTAAATATCATAAAATTAATTATGTGCTAGAGACTAACAGTTGTTAAAAAATGAGATCTATTACATTTAGAACAACTTTTAAATATGCATTTTTGTTAAATCTTTTTTTTTTCGTGCATACTTTCGGTATCGGAATCGGGCTCTGATGGCACAAACTTTTTCGGATTCGGATTTAAAATTGCTGTCCCCGGGCTCTGAAAAAAGAAACCGAACTCATCTCTAATTAGCACATCTCAGAAATTTTTATCAATTTCATTATGTTTGTAACGGAGTAACATTATTAAAATACGTCACAAATATTCTTTCTTCATAGACTATAATATAACGGAATACTTGTGAGTTCTCCCGGATGCCAACTGTATGTGCTAAATATAACATTGCATCTAGTAGTCATCTTTTAGTACACCCCAATAATGTATATAAATGTTATTATGTTTAAATACTGTAATACAACAATATTAAAATATACCGCAAATGATTTTACCCGATATACCATAATCTAACGTAGGGGTGCACAACCTTTTAAAGAGAAGGGCCACTTACGAAATTGTTTGGGTTGTCGAGGGCCACATCAGTAACACAGAGAAAACTCTATATCGGAGAAGTAGGAGGGGGGGGGTAATACGTGTTATTTTTTGTTGAATAATTATTTTTTGTCTATAGCAAAAATAACCAAACGGAAATAAATAATTGTATGCAGGAATGCATCTGTATGAATAACCATTCAACACTTTATGAAGACTAACGTTTCCTTCTTGATAAATGGTAACTTGAATAAAAAAAATTACACAATTTCTAAATAATTAAACGTTATTGTAAATTATAAAAAAAAAATTATTGAAGAATAACTTCATTTAAAATAAAAGGGAACTTATTTTTGAAATAACAAGGCATGATGGACTAATTATGCTACTTTTTCTGCGGAACGTTAAATAAACTCGTTTTTTTTTCTTTTGTCAATCAAGTGCGACTGATTGACGAAATTCACGATTTTTTGTCAACGACCAATTGACAGATTTCGCGGTAATTTTCCATTGCCGATTGGCAAAATTTGCAATCTTTTCAAACAACCAATTTGCGATACCAGCGATAAACTGACGAAATTCGCGAATTTTTCCAGCGATAAATTTTCAAAATTCGCGATTTTTTTTCCTCAATGGATCAACAAAAATTGCGATTTTTTCCGCCCCCGATCGAATTATTTCGCGACGTTTTTGTTCTGCGATCGATCTTCGAAATTTACAAGTTTTTTCCTTGACAAAATTCGCGTTTTGTTTTCCATGAGTGATGGCGAATTTCGCGATATTTTACGTGACGGTTTGACAATATTTGCAATTTTTTTCCAACGACCAATCGACGAAACGTGATTTTTTTTCCTGATATACGTTGATGTAATTTGCGATTTTCTTCGCAAAATAAATTGGCTTTCTTTTACGCGCACAATCGATGAAATTTGCAATTTTTTCTGCGACCAATGGATTGCTATTTCGTGATATTTTGGGGACAGACACAAAATTTGTAATTTTTTCCATCAGCTAGTCACGAAATTCGCGAATTTTTGGGAAAATTTACGATTTTTTTCACGAGCGATTGACAAATTTCGCAATATTTTTGCGAGCAATTGACGAAATTTGTAATTTTCCCTACCAATTGTAAATTTTATTTACAATTGGTATATGTGATATTATGTGATTATATGTGATTTTTTTCCGCGACAGGTTGACAAAATTCATGATTTCTTCTCGCGATAAATTGACGAAATCGCGATTTTACCGCTGCCGATCAAGAAAGTTTGCAGTTTTTCCGCAGCTCATCGACAAAATTCGCGATTTTTCTGCGTCCGATCAACGAAATTCGCGATTCTTAACTAACTCAAGAAATTTGTAATTTTTACGCAACAAATTGATGGAATTCGAAATTTTTTCTAGTGATAAACTGACGGAAAACACGATTTTTTCGCAGCCGACCAACAAAATTTGCAATTTTTCCGTACCTCATCGACAAAATTCGCGATTTTTCTGTTCCCGATTAACGAAATTTGCGATTTTTCCGCGCCGAATCGACAAAATTCGCGATTTTTCCTCTCGCGATCAACAAAATTAGAAATTTTTCCGCGAAAGATAAACGAAATTTACGATTGTTAACTGACTCTGACAAAATTTGTAATTTTTCCAGCGGCAAATTCACAAAATTCCGATTTTTTCTTACGATAAACTGACAATATTCGCGTTTTTTCAGCAACCGATCAAGGATCCCATAATCGAAAAAATTTGCGATTTTTACCGCGTCTGATCAACGAAATTTACGATTTTTAACTGACTCTGACAAAATTTGCAAATTTTTCAGCGACAAATTGTCAAAATTCACGATTTTTTTCTCGCGATAAACTGATAAACCTCGCGATTTTTCCCCAGCCGATCAACGAAATTTGAGATTTTTCTGCGACTCATCGATAAAATTTGCAATTTTGCTGCACTCGATCAACGAAATTTGCGATTCTTAATTGGCTCTGATGAAATTTTCAATTTCTTTCCGAGGCAAATTGACGAAATTCTTGATTTTTTTCCTGCGACATATGGACAAAAAATTGCAATTTTTCCAGTTATAAAGTATAAACTGACGAAACTGTGTAAAAAAAAAAAAAAAAAAAAAAAAAAAAAAAATGGAAAAATTGTATAAATTGTGATCGCGGGCCACAAGTTAACCCTTGGCGGGCCACAGGTTGTGCATCCCTAATCTAACGGAATACTTTTGAATCCTCCTGTAAATGAACTATGGATGATACACACTTCATTTTGAATGCCGAACATTACATTGTAAACATTAATAACATATATCAATTACGCGTTAATCCGAGTATATTTACGTGAGTTAGAGCATGACCAAACGGGCAGACAAACCCAATTCACTTTTCAACTGCGTTGGAAAGTGTTACAAATATTTCTTGAAGAATCCCATGCTTATGAAAATGTTAAGAATGGCATGCTATTTCAAACCCTTCCCCTCAAACAAAATCTTGCCTCCTCTCCCCACTCTAAGAAACTTATTAAATGGCTTTCTGTCCTGTCCGTAAAGCCTGCAAAGTCAAAAAAAAAAAAAAAAAAAAAAAAATCTCCGTTTTAGACAGGTACCCTTCTTAGCAAGAATAATTATATAGTGCTTTCTTTATAGAAACTTAATTTTTTTTCCGTTTACGAAACAATTCTTTTTTTGACAGGTTTCGTATTCGCAAGTTTTACAATAAATGTAATATACCTATACTCTTCAGAGGTATACTATAGAAAGGATGTTTTAAATGCCTTTAAGAATACTTGTAAAAAGGGAAACTGTCTATAATAGAATACTGTCTTAAACGGAAAAAATGTTAGTCACTATCTTGAAATTATACCTGCTGAGATTTAAAAAAACCTCCTTAAAACGGAATTTTTCATAAGTTTTCGTTTTGATGGGAGAGAGTACAGGCTCCCCCCCCGCCGCCAAAGAACCCCACCCCACCCTTGGCTATGCCACTGTCCTCAAAGACAGCCTTGCCCCCCCCCCCAAGAAAATTCTGAAATGGCGCCCCTGGTCCACGATTTTAAGCACGCAAATGAAATCTGGCAGTCATTTTTCACTTAATTATTGACGCACCACACGGGATTTTACGGAGATAAGTTCAGCCTGGTACTATTTTCGTTAAAAACCTGACTATATGAGTTTTCGAACGAATAAAGTGCTTCCGTGCACTATCTTTTATGAAGATAGCAGGCCCTGCCTTACTAAGCTGTGTACATTTAATTTTATTATGGATGGTTCGCTGTTGGGAACGCTACTTTTCAAAAACCAGCTGTTCCTTAGCAATTGTCAAGCAGTGTAAAACACTAGCAAAACCCGCAACTTTTCTGGCGTAATACTTGAAATATGATAAGGGGTATTCGTGTAACTATTTTTATTAGAAAAAATTACTCTGTTATGAATAATTAAAAAATGACTAATTAAGCAATAGTTTGACTTAACTTCATTATTACACTGCATTAGGAGAAAATTAGATTTAAATTAATGAGAAGAACTCAAACTATCTCTAAATAAATGATAATTTAGAATGTATTTTGGAGCTTTTGCGACCATTTCAGTTTTCATTTGAGATTTTGATTTCTTAGAAACCGTTCATAGCACGCATTTATATCTTAAAAGAAACCATCATGCCATATTCCAAGCTTCTAGTCTGACGGCCTATCACCGCTCTGTAGAACTAACATGAAATATAGCATATGTTGCAAAAGGGATTTTCACCATGAATTTGCAAACGTAAATTTCGAAATCGGTTTGGTATTTCTTGAGATTCCATAGAAATCGTAATTTCAAAAGATTTCGAAAGCTTTTAGCTCATGTTACCTCTTTAAATTTATAATATTTTAGAAACTGTCCTTAGAGAACATTTACGTTTTATAAGTATCCCTTCAAGCCCCTTCAATATCACTAAAATTGCAATTTTGAATGTCTTTAGTCCTGGAATCAAATTTTGATAGTAACACCGACAAAACATATAACCTATGTTAGACCAGAGATTGCCACCATCAGTTTGCAGGTATTACTTTTGAAATCGGTTTGGTACTTCCTGAGATTCAAGAAAAGTCTTAATTTGGAAAGTTTTTAGAAAGGCTTTCGCTCATTTCACCCATTTAAATTTCGAAATGTTTAGTAACTTACTAGTGTAGGCTCTTAATCCATTTACGCCTGAATTTTTGTTTTCTCAAATTTGTTTATAAAATCACTTCGAAATGTTGCAAAATGAACTGAAAAAATACTAAAAAAAAATTATGCTAAAATATTTTTGTATTTATTTGATAAAATTTAAACGTATTAAATATGGACATATCCATATGTGGAAAAATGCATAATTATGTATTTTGTCTAAATTTATATTAATCAAGCTTTTAGTAAATTGTAAATTATATAGTATAATTAGTATTTTTATGAACTATTAAAAAATATATTTATTTTTTTATGGAGACTAATAACATTATAAGTATTATTAATAATAAATTAGGAATAATTGTATTTGAGGCTAAAAAACAATTTATCTCAAAATCATCTTGAAAAGGACTTTACATAAAGAACTGTTCCTTAAATAGCTAATAGAAATATGTACCCATTTGCGCTTGTACATTACAAGCATGCATAAAAAATAGGCTTGAGCATATAATTTCGCAATTTAAAAAAATAGGTAGTTCAAAGAAGTCTACAAGCTAAAATTATGACTTATTTATTTGGATCTTTGATACAAAAAATACAAATAAACTTACTTTTTGCATTTCGCTATCTTAAAAAGTGAAAAATCTATAAACACTGAAAAGAGGCCTTCATTTAAGCAAATAATCTCATGCTGTCATCTCTCTACAATAGATAAAAACATTTATAGACAATTACTGCATTCAATTCTCACGTTGTAAAGAAGAAAATTATAAAAATTTATTAAATTCGAAACGGTCCAAAAATGGGACGCTTGACATAAATGGGTTAAGACGTGCAATGCAATTATAATAACGAAAATTTCAATGTTTTCAATTACGGTATATAATTTTTATGAGCTACCTTACAAACATGTTACTTAGTACTTCACCTTTATATTTTTATAATTAATGAAATGAAACTTTAATTTTGAATGTCCTTAACATATCTTGTAGCTTCGTAAATTACTTTGATACTTATAAAAGTTTTTCGAAGAATGACACAGAGCTTCGGAATTGCTGTTTTTAACTTTATTATTACTTTTATTTTTGCTTATTTGCATATAACACAATCATACATATAAAATCAATATTTTAATTAATCAGTATAATACTAATCGGCAAAAATGTCTTATAGAAAATAAATCCAAAATCAGAAAACTGAAATGCACTTCGCAAAATATATTTTCGCGGCCTTTTCAGAAGATACAAGAAAAAACATCAGTAAGTAATGATCTCCGATTTATCATGTCAGTGATGATTATAGCATCTTCTGAGCTCTTCAGTGAGTAGCCTTATTACTGAAGAACTATCCTTTATTTAGTGACTACTATTTTTTTGACATTTGTTATACCTTGTTAAGTTATTTAACTTATTTTTTCTTGTTATCAACTCAAGCAGAAATTATTTATTGGACAATGTGCAATAAAATATATTTACGTGTAATTATTTCCTTTACTGTGACAAGTTCTTCCAACTGAACACTCTGATATTCTTTTCGTTTCAGTTATCAGAATAAAAAGAAAATTACATGAAAG
This sequence comes from Maratus speciosus, assembly GCA_963932465.1. Taxonomy (NCBI): domain Eukaryota; kingdom Metazoa; phylum Arthropoda; class Arachnida; order Araneae; family Salticidae; genus Maratus; species Maratus speciosus. The sequence goes on from OZ010797.1 coordinate 451,157,617, forward strand.
ATTATTTGAGATTTTTCGGATTACACCATTTTCTAAACATATTGAAACGTTATTCTAACATTTTTTCCATTTATTTCTACGCAGCATTATAAAAAACTATTCCATATAAAACAAATCTGCATAGTAAATACCATTTAGAACAAATAATATTCGATTTAAAAAAAAAATCGAATTGCTACAAAAATTGCAGTGACAAATATAACGCTATAACTGTTTGCTACTAAACAAAACTTTTTAAAAATTGTTACTTTTTTTTTTTACCTAGCAGATCGAATTACCCGAGAATCACTCGGCCAATTTCCTTTAAATTTTCATACTAACGTTCAGATTTAAATTAGCTGTAGGAATTATTTTATTTTTTACAAGCATTTTAATTTAATTTTTATGGGAGAAAATTTTATTTTCAAAGCCACCAGTTTCTCAAATATTTAAATTTTGGAAACATCCAACGATACGCCATAAATACGGTAAAAATATGCGCTAAAGATAAAATGGATTCAGATCTTTTTTTAATACTTTCCAACATACAGTGCGCTAGAAATTATAAGACCACTTTGATTTTTAAAATTATGAAGTAAATAAGGTTTTAATTATACTTTAAACACATAAGATATTAAAATACAACATGTTTATTAAAATTAGTTTGCAATAATTTTGAATGATGCAGTAAATAAGTATGTTAACAAAAGTATAAGCAATGATTGAAAAATATACTGTTAACAAATTATAAAACCACTTGTCTAAAAACTAAAATAATATGTAAATAAATACGATATTGATCCTCCATTTTTCCTTATAACCTCAAACCTTCTGTTTTGCATAGAATTGACCAGGTGATTGAGTACAGATTCAGAAATATTGTGCCATTCTTTTACAATGGCTGCTTCTAATTCATTGGCAGATAAAAACTGTTTATTATTAGCACAAACTTTGCGACTTAATATGCCCCATAGATTTTCCATGTGGTTCAAATCTGGACTTCGACTTGACCATGACAAAACATGATTTTTTGTCTTTTTTGAACCATTTCTGGGTGGATTTAGACACATGGCAAGAAGCATTATCCTGTTGAAACATCCAGTTAGCACCACCTAAAAAAGTCCAAACGGTATCAAATGATCATATAACATAGCCTGATATTGTGCAGAGTTCATACGTCCCGACTTTCGGTTTAAATCACATAATCCATCATGACTAAAAGCTCCCAAAACCCCTCCTCCCATTTGTCGACTGAAGCATTGTTTTGGTTCCTTCTTCAAATTGTGAGAATTCGACGATATCTCACATTGAAACTCTCGATTTACAAGGTAGAAGCCAGCATAGGGAAACTAATGTATTTTCACCTAGCCTCCAAATTTCCTCAGAGTCCTAGAAAATGTCGCTAAAGATGAAACAAATACTTCAGTTTCAATCAATCTTCGCTGAGGACACTAGGGTTAAAGGAACTCCTTTATCTAGTGAAAGAAATATTCTTTTGATGTTCACGAGGGTCTCGTTCTCGTGGGAAAGTAGATAGTGAAACCAGATATTAAACCTGACGCCAAGGTTCCTGACTGCAGCCTATAGAGAAAGGGCTTGTCTATGAGATCATGGGCCACGGATGGTGAGTGGCTAATGGGAGTGGCTTTGGTCCTAGACGGAAAAACGAAACTGATAAAAGAGGATGCAGGAGCATTCTCGGGGGCTTTTTTCCCCTTCTGTTGAAGTTGAGACTTCAAGGTTTTACTGGACGTGCAGAGTGGAAATCTCTCACGGGTCGACGGCTTCGGGACATATTCCGAAGCACAGAAAAGCGAAAGCCAGGTGAGGCTGTTAAAATATCTCCATCAAGGAGTTGAATATCGGAGGTTCCTAAACCTCGGTTAAACATCTACAAAAAGTGCGACATTCCTGTCGAGCATCTCGAACTCTGCCTTCGAAAAGTGTGGACATTGAATGTATTAGAGACATTCTCCCTGAAAACAATCTGCCATTAGAGAACTGGGCTTGATTCTACAAATAATTTATTGTTAGCTGAACTCGAACCCATATATGAAAAATGTTGTAATTATGAATTATTTAATCAAGAAATCCTTATTTAATTGTTTGTGATACAATAAAATATTTTTTCGATATTGATAAGACCAGGCCGTTGAAGTTGCCCGCTACCACACCACCTTACGACATCGGCTCCGTTACAACTTGATGGCAGCTAGAAGATTTACAGCAAGAATAATTGTTATTAGAGGAAAGCCCAGGAGGAAACAGACGGCGAACACCCGGAGTTTCTGACAACAACTCGAGAGGCAGTCGAAAGAATCGAAACGGCAGTTCCGAGGTAGACAGAGGGACAGCCCTTCCGGAGCGGAGACAGTTCATCTAGATCAACTAGACAGTGCTTAGAGACAGTGCAACATGGACCTTGGACGACAAACAGTAGGACACAACATGCCCGATACGAGCCCTTGAGCTACAGTGGACGACACCCGCAGAGTGCCATAACGGACCGTTCCCCAGACAAGATACTTCAAGCCACAACTGCAACAGGTAAGCTCATTTCATTTTGAGTGGCTTTTAAACTATTATTTAGCATACTGATAGGACATTAAAATGTTGTTTAAATAAAAATATGAGAAACTTTTTGAGGTAAATGAAAATATTAGGATTATGATAAATCGATAATGTGTAGTTAATGGAAATCTAACGATTAATGCAAATTTATGTGTTATGTTATCTTTATCATTATTTTTAATGTTTGGAATGCAGAAAGGATTAGATAGGCTAAATTCATAACTACACAAAAAAAAAATGCGCAGTATTTTTTTTTCTTATATAACTTGTGTAAGAAATATATTTTGATGAGTGATTGTATAAAGAGAAATTTTGATGCATACTGGATTGCTAAATGAAAAACAGTTAAATTAAACTTTTACCCTAAATAGTATAGATGCATTTTGATAAAGGTTGCAGAGAGTGTTCAGTTCGTGAGAAATACTGGGAATGTAGTTTGCCTATAGTATTTAAAAAATTACTTATTGTTTTCATATTGTGTGTATAGGGACTCTAAAGCTTTAAAATTTTGAATTTTATTTTTTACTTTACGCTTGGCACAAAAATACAGAAATTCTGAAAATCTTTTGAAAAATCATAAAATTATTTTTACATATTGGTTATGCATTTGAAATGTTTATTTATATTGTGTGCTTAGGGATAAAATATTTCTTGTGAGGAGTAAGATTCATATACTTCTAAGTTGATAAACAAAACGAATAGTTTCCATTTGTATTATTTCAACACACCGTAGTCATGTCGAAGTTAAATTCACTGAAGTACTGCAGGAAAGCGGATTTACAGAATCTCGCGGAAGTTTTAGGGGTAGAATTAGATGAACAAGACAATGTGGCAATGATAATTGAAAAAATTGAAGCAGCAGAAAAATACGACGAGGAACTGACGTTAGTACAGGCAGGGTACATCGTAAAGGATAGGGAAGGACGCATCGCGGCAGAAAAAGAGAAAGAGGGGGAAAAAGAGAGAGAGGGAGAGAGAGAGGAAAGAGAGAGAGAAGAGAGAGTTAGGGAAGAGAGAGAGAAAAATAAGGAAAGGGCGTTTACTTTAGAACAGCTAAAATTAACGCAGAGTTCAGAAAGGCGAAATTCTACGGCTAGCAGTGGTTCCGAAAGATCCGTTAAATTACCTCTTAAAACTATTATGCATCGTTTTGATCCTGAACGATCCGACATAACATTATTCCTGAATTTGTTCGAACGACAGGCGAATAGGTCCGGGATAGAGCAAGATGAATACGTCACACACTTGTTAGCATTATTGCCGGTGGAAATTGCAGAATTGATCTTACGCGAACCAGCTCAAAAAATTGACAATTTCGAACATGTTAAATCGCTTTTATTAGCCCGGTACAGGCTGAGTGCGGAAGCGTCAAAAATTGAATAAACATACACGTAATCCAGGAAACCCTTGGAGAGATCTCATATTCGAATTGAATAGTTTTCTTGAAGGATGGATTAACGGTTTGGGGATTACGCAATTTTCTGAATTAAAAGACTTGTTGGTCACTGATCAGATCAAACGACGCGCGCCGGTCGAATTAAAAGAATATTTTATTGATTCGTGGGTGAATTATAAAGATCCCTTGGTGCTCGCTACGGCACTAGACGAATATGAGGCGATAAAAGGAGTGTCCAAAAAAACGTGGAACACGAGACCCACGCTTCATAGGAAACCTGAAAGGCCTAAGTATGAAGATAAATCGCGCGATAGGAATTCCGAAAGTAAACTCAACTGGCGTGAGCGGGAAACAAATAAAGAGAGGGAAAAAGTCTTCGAACGTAAAAATTGAAGTAAGTGCTTTATTTGTTCCAAAACTGGGCACTTGAGGGCCAATTGTCCCGAAAAAAAGGACCAAAAAAACCGTTGCTAAAGTTCATCACGTTAGCGAAAATATTGATCTCGAGGAAGGTTTCAAACCCTACTTAAACCATGCCTTAATTAATGGAGAGAAAATCACTGTATTAAGGGACAGTGGAAGTTGTTCCGATGTGGTCTCAGGCAAATTCATTAAGCCGGAGCAATTAGATGGTATGGTTGTGTGGGTTACACAACCGCTAATGAACGATTTACGTTGTTTGCCGACGGCTGATGTAACGTTAGAATTGGACGGATTGGGGAGCATAAATCAAAGACCATAGTAGCAGACGTAGAATCAGACATGCCTTATTACATCAGGGTGAACGAAACTCAAAAATTGATCGATAAAATTAAGAGCGTTAATGCCCAGATTTTAAACGCCGTGATAACACGGAGCGCCGTGATAACACGGAGTCAGGCGAAACCGAAACCAGAAGAATTGAAGTCCGATCCGACGAAGGGGAAGGACACGAAAAAAGAGAAGTCCCCAGTCGAAAGAGACAGGCGCGGATACATGTGAAAAACCTATAGAAGACGAAACCAGTTCAAGGGAAATGAATGGGGATTTGGGGAAGACGAAGAGGATTTATTGTTACCCGATGGTTACCCCTAGTGGAATACTTGAGCATAGGATTAAGCCAGGTGGGGAAGAAGGAATTTAAAAGAGAACAAGAAACGGATGACTCTTTAAGCGAAGTTAGAAAAGGGCAGAGTTAAAGAAGTCGCATTACGAATATAAGGACTCGTTAATAGTACGGAAAACGTACGACCACCGGGGAAATGAAAGGATACAATTAGTCATACCCCTGAATTTTAGGCAGGGCCTTTTAATCGCGTGCCATGAGGGCATTTCGGCTCATCTGGGAGAGAAGAAAACGAAAGACAAATTGTTGAGATACTTTTTTTGGCCCAATATAATAAGGGAGTCCGAAAATTTTGTAAAATCATGCGACGCGTGTCAGCGCGTAGGTAGATCGGGGGAGCAGAAAAAGGCCCCTTTGACACTTGTACCGATTATTTCAGAGGTATTTTAAAAACTATCAATAGATTTAGTTGGCCCCTTACCAGAATCCAAAAAGGGAAATAAATACATGTTGACCTCTATATGTGTGTATAGCCGATACCCAGAAACGATTCCAATCGCAGATATGCTCTCGGAAACGGTAATTGAAGCTTTGACAACTATTTTCAGCCGTGTAGGTTACGCGTCGGAAATCCAGACAGATTTGGGGCGTAGCTTTACTTCAAATTTAACTAATGCTTTTCTGAAGAAATTCGGTGTAAGGCTAAGACATTCGAGCGTGTGTCACCCTTCCTCGAATTTAATCGAGCGATTTCACAGGTCAGTTAAGAGACTATTGAAGGCGATGTGTGTCGAAAATGGGAGTGATTGGGAGGCAAACTTACCCCATGCACTGTTAGCTTTAAGAACGGTGACCCATGAATCGACGAGATTCAGTCCCGCTGAGTTAGTTTTCGGGAGAAATTTGAGAACGCCGGAAACATTGTTGTTTAAACAATGGACGGGAGAGAGTCAAGAACATGAATTAGTCACTGAATACGTTTTCAAACGGATGAATTGGTTAAAACGTTGCCAAGAGCTGGCCGTCAAAAACATGACTACTAGCAGAGATAAGAGAAAATTCTGGTACGATAGAAACGCGACAGAAAGGAGGTTCGAGCCAGGAGACGAGGTACTGGTTTTGGCCACTAGTAAACCAAATAAAATGTCGGTAAAATGGATTGGGCCAGGCGTAATCGAATCTAAAATTTCCGTTACGAATTATATTGTAAATGTTCCAGGTAGACGCGAAAAATTCCAAATTTACCACGTGAATTTATTAAAACCTTATGTGAAACGCGTGGAGAAAATCAACATTTTGTCCCATGAATTTCACGACCTAGACGCGATGCAAGATTTAGAGATAGTTTACTCTTCGGCCGACTCTAACATTTATGATTTCAGGCAAGTAGTGGAGGAAAGTGACTTGAGGGACCGGTGCACGGCTGAACAGCTGCGGGAGTTAGAAAATTTATTAAACACGTATAGGGAAGTCTTTTCGAACGACCCAGGACTAACTGATCTAGCAGAGCATGATATTGAGCTTGTCGAACACAAACCAGTGAGGATAAGACCTTATAGAACATCAGTCAGGCAAAATGAAATTTTGAAAAAGAAATCAAGCGTATGCTTGATTTAAAAATCATAAAGGAGGGGGAATCGGATTATAACTCTCCCATGATTTTAGTGGAGGCCCTGGTTAAGGAAGCCAGACCTTGCATTGATTACCGAAAACTGAACTCCATTACTAGGGCTGAAATTTTCCCACTTTCTAATATCGAGGATAGAGTTGAAAGTGTTGCCGCCGCCCAATATACCACGGTATTGGATTTGACTAAGGGGTACTGGCAGATTCCGATGACCCCCAGAGCTCAAAAATTGGCCGCTTTCGTGACTAGTTTCGGGAGTTATTTACCCCTGACAATGCCTTTCGGTTTGGTCAACGCTTCTTACAGATTTTCCAAATTTATGGCTAGATTACTCAGTGGGGTAGAAGAATTTTGTCTACCATACCTAGACGACATGGCCATTTTCTCGAATAGCTGGGAGGACCATCTTGAGCATATAAAGATAGTGTTAACCAGAATCAAAGAGGCTAAATTAAAATTCTTCGCAGAGTACACTAGGGTGAAAGGAACTCCTTTATCTACCGAGAGAAATATTCTTTTGATGTTCACGAGGGTCTCGTTCCCGTGGGAAAGTAGATAGTGAAACCAGATATTAAACCTGACGCCAAAGTTCCTGACTGCAGCCTATAGAGAAAGGGCTTGTCTATGAGATCATGGGCCACGGATGGTGAGTGGCTAATGGGAGTGGCTTTGGTTCTAGACGGAAAAACGAAACTGATAAAAGAGGATGCAGGAGCATTCTCGGGGGCTTTTTTAACCTTCTGTTGAAGTTGAGACTTCAAGGTTTTACTGGCCGTGCAGAGTGGAAATCTCTCACGGGTCGACGGCTTCGGGACATATTCCGAAGCACAGAAAAGCGAAAGCCAGGTGAGGCTGTTAAGATATCTCCATCAAGGAGTTGAATATCGGAGGTTCCTAAACCTCTGTTAAACATCTACAAAAAGTGCGACATTCCTGCATCTTGATCCTGCATCTCGAACTCTACCTTCGAAAAGTGTGAACATTGAATGTATTAGAGACATTCTCCCTGAAAACAATCTGCCATTAGAGAACGGGTCTTGATTCTACAAATACTTTATTGTTAGCTGAACTCGAACCCATATATGAAAAATGTTGTAATTATGAATTATTTAATCAAGAAATCCTTATTTAATTGTTTGTGATACAATAAAATATTTTTTCGATATTGATAAGACCAGGCCGTTGAAGTTGCCCGCTATCACACCACCTTACGACATCGGCTCCGTTACAAAATTATGCAAATAGTCTTTATAACCACCCGAACTGCCAAGATTAATTTTTTTTCATCTGAAATTATCACTTGTTTCCATTTCTTGTCCCATGATATGACATTTTTAGCCCATTTCACTCTTTCTTCTTTATGATGTTCCATTAACTTAGGTTTTTCCAACAGTTTCATACATTTTGCATTACTATTTTATTTCAGACTCTTCCAAACTGTTACGTGTGAGATTCTTTGCTTAAACGGTTCGAAATTTACCAAGTGGAAAGACATTTTTGAGTTGATAATCGAAATATTTGTCGATTATCCCGTGCTGTCAAAATCCTTTTTTCTCCAGATCGTTTAATTTTATTTGAATCCTTTTTTCTAATTATTTCATTGTGAAAGGCAGTTTTAGAACACTTCATTAACGAGCTATTTTCTCATTCATATTTACCAGCACTCTTATAAAACCAAATTTTTCTAACTTCGGTCGCAGACAACTCTTTACCCAGCGGCAACTTCAATGTATCGTAAATAGCATTGTCTAAACCTGCACCTTGCTTCTCGGGAATACTTTCACGATATGCAAACGCTTACGTTTTATAATGATTATGATGTGACCTATAATATGCTAATTTCTTCAGGTAGCCTTATGATTTCTTAACAGTCTCCTTATTTACGTTTAAAAAGAAATAGAAAATTTTAATAAAATGTACTAACTTAAATTTTAATGTAGCAATTATAACAGAAAACGTTCTATGATCAATTGTTAATACACACGCTAAAAATTTTTGTTTTTAAAGTTGTTTTTAACTTAAATTTCTTGTTGTTTTAGGGGAAAAGCATTACGAAATTCAGAAACTAGACAAAATTTGCAACAAATAAGATACATGACATTATGACGTAGGATAAACGGGGAGAGAGAGTGTTGTCTCGGAACATTCCCCGCGCGCTTTTCTCAGAAGCCAATTTTTTTTAAAAAATCAATTTTTTGTGAGCTAGCATTAATTTTGACAGGTAAAATCCCTGTTACCTGGACTTCATAATTTAGTGCACGTAGCGCCGCAGTGCATGTTCAGAGGCAGCCCTTCCCCTCCCGGCTCATCCTATGTCATTTTGTCATATATCCTATTTGCTACAAATTTTGTCTAGTTTCTGAATTTCGTAATGTTTTTCCTGTAAAACAATAAGTAATTTAAGTTAAAAACAACTATTTGTGTGTGTGTGGGGGGGGGGGGGTGTTCCGGGAGGAATTTTTTTTTTTGGGGGGTGGGAGTTAAAAATTCGGATTCAGCTACCCAAAAAACTTAAAGTAAACCTTATAGAGAAAGTTCGGAGATGGAAGGGCGAATGTAAATATATGAGTGGTTAAGTGGAATTCACAACTTAGTTCACGCAGCACCGTGAGTGCATGTTCCGAGGCAGATCCCCCCTTCCCCTTTATCCTAAGTCATAATGTCATATATCTAATTTGTTGCAAATTTTGTCTACTTTCTCAATTTCTAGATACTTTTCCCCTAAAACAATAAAAAAATTGATTTTTTTAATAAAAACCTTTTTTGGGAGGCATTTTACAAAAAGTTTGGAGGGGGGGGGGGGGGGGGTTCCGGAGGAAATTTTGGTCGAAGTTAAAAATTCGGATTCAGCGACCCAAAAAACATATAGTAAGCATTTTTCCAGAATTACCATGAATTTTGCTAGGTAGAGCCCCTATACGGTCTCTATTGCCTGGACTACCTGTAGAGCAAATACTACTTAATTTTTTAAAATTAGAATCGTTACAAAAATTACACTGACAAATGCAACGCTATAATTATTTGCTTCTAAACAAAATAAAACAAAATTACAAAACATCTTTCTTAACACTTTCTAACACATTTGAAAAGTGCTTATGGATTGGGTTTGTCTGTCAGTCCGACTTTCCGTGCTCTAACTAGCGTAAATGTAGTCCGATTACTATCAAATTCATGTATGTTATTGGAGTTTACTATGGCATGTCCGGTATTGAAAATGAAGTATGTAGCATTTACAGTTCGTCTACAGGGACATTCAAAAGACTTCCATTAAATGACGGTCTACGGAAAAAAATCGTTTGCGGTGTATTTTAAAGATATTACACTATTTTAAACATACTTAATTTTTTTTATATCATTGAGATGTACTACACGATACTTACTATTGAATATGGTGTGCATACAATTTATCGTTCATTTACAGGGACACACAAAAGAATATGGCTACAGAAGAAAATAAACAAATAGTGGAACTATGTATTAAAATATATTAACAATAATTGCAGGAAGTGCATTTTCAGCTGTGGTATGCGTTTTTAAATTAAACTATTATTTAAGTTTTACTTAGTGTGTATGAATTTTACCGATCATATATAGGACAAGATGAAAATTCTTGAGAACATCCGTTTTAGGGAAAATTCCTGAATGGAAATATTACCTGTGCCATGCGGTTAACTGAACTTTCTTTTAGCATACAATGTAGTTTATGCATGTCTCATATACATGAAAAATCGTATATTTTCCAGACTATTCATGGTAATAGCAGAAATTTCCTTTTTAAAAGCATTATGGCTATGCGTTTTCCAAATTTTTTATTTCCATTCACCTTTTACGCAAACTGTGAAGTTTTGTAATAGTATTCTGAATGTGTTGGAAAGTGTTTCATAATCTATGCTGTAAGCATGACTTTTAGTTCTTGTCTTGCTTTTTTTTTTTACCTGGCCGATTAATTTATTCGAGAATCGCTCAACCAATTGCCTTTAAATTTTAATATAAACATTTTGAATTCACACTAAGTAGGATTTTTTCAAGCATTTTAACTTGATTTTTATTGGTCCAAATTTACTTTCTTTTAAAGCGGCCATTTTCACAAATAATTACATTCGGAAAACATCCTACATCACGCCATAGATGCGGTAAAAAAATACACCGAAGATAAAATGCAATAAGATCCTCTTTAAACACTTTCCAACGTAGTTGAAAAGTGTTTATGAATTGGGTTTCTATATCTGTCTGTGCTCTAACTCGCATAAAATATACTCGTACTGTCATGCAAGTGATATGTGTTAGTGAGGTGAAACAGCACCGAACAGCTAAAGGCAAAACGCAATTAAAGAATAAAACTTTGTATAAATCACCATAAAAATATAAAATCACACAGGATGCGTTTCGAGCTAGAAAATTAACAGCTCATCATCAGCTACTGTAAACACGCGTCCATAAGGAGACAAAGTCACAAATGAACAGTATTCTCTGTTCATTTGTGACCTTGTCCCCTTACGGACACGTGTTTACAGTAGCTGATGACAAGCTGTTAATTTTCTAGTTCGAAACGCATCCTATGTGTTTGTTTGTTTTTTTTAAGGTGATTTATACAACGTTTTATTATTTAAATATGTGTTAGTGAGGTTTATTATAGCATTTCTGCTATTGAAAATAATGCGTGGAGCGTTTATAGTTCATTTTACAGAGACACTCAAATCAATTCCGTTATATTAAGGTCAACGTGGAAACATTTGTGGTGTATTTTAAAGATGTTACGCTATTTCAAGCATGTTGAAATTGATATACAGGGAGTCCGGTCTCAATGGTGTCGAATGGCTAATTCCTAAACCGTTAGTCGTAGACATATAATTCCAATTACAGAAATGTTTTAAATCAGGTAAAGAAATATTTTAAAAGCGATTTGGGTCAATAAAAGCATTTCTTAAAAAATTACGAAATTTAAATTTTTATACGGTCCCCCGGTCCTATAAGTTATATTTAGTGAAAATTTCCCTATTACACTGACAAGTACTACAAAAAAAGTCCCGTTATTGTACGATTAAAATAGACCGAGTAATAGCTGTTTAAAGTTGGAGCATATTTTTTGTTGCAAATTAGGGGTCATTCACAAATTTAGTCAAAATTATAATTTCGTCAGATATATTAAAAAAATGATTGAGAGTAAAATTAATATTGCAATATAAATTTGAAATCTTTAATTATTCTGACATATTAATGCAAAATATACAATTTGTAATAAACATTTAAGAAGAAAGAAAAAACAGAATTTTTGTTAAATAAAATGATGCTAAATTAACAGCCTCAATTCTTTACAAAATGATACGTATTTTAAAATATTATTAGATTAAACTAGCATGCAAAAGTTATGTCATGTTTTTTAGGTTTTGATAATTGATTATTATGTATTCTGTACCGCTGAATCCGAAATTGACCTTCTTTTTTAACCATCAGGATTTTTCGCAAATTGCAAATTTCAGAGTTAAAAACTTCAAAGTTAAAATTGAACCTCCTCCCCCATCTCATCGGACCACTCAGCTGTTTAGCTGCAATAATCCCAGGATAAGCAAAAACATTGAACAAATTATTGAATAAAATAAAATAAAATAAAATAAAATAAAATAAATTTTACATATGTTTTATAGTATGAGATTTTCGCTATATTTTAGCTTACACATTTACGATTTGCAAAAATAGTCTAACGTGATGGTTAAATATGAAGGTCATTTTCCGATTCAGTGCTAAAAAGTGCGTAAAAATAAATTATCAAAAGTTAAAAAACACAGCCATCTCCTCTACTTCCGATTTTTGTTATTCTTTAACTTTGACAATTTATGATTTACGAAATATTCTTACATGATTGTTAAAAGTTAAGGTAATTTGGGGATTTCGTGCTAAAAAATACATAAAAGTTAAAAAACCCAACAATCGCAATCTTCTATTATCTAATCTAAAACGTTTTCTTAAACTTCTTGGCGGTAATCTATCCGAAAAATTTTGTGTTATCCTGTAAAATGAGTATAAATGGTAACCACCGAAAATCATAATAATATTAGATTGTTATCGGATTTGCGCCAGTATGTAAAATGTAATCTCGATCGGATATTTGAAAGTTAGTTAAAGTTCAAGTACAAATTTTGAACTGGAAAAAGATGATCGTTGAAGTAACATAAAAACTTGTAAAAATAACATAATTTTTGTTAAAAATCATAAAAGAAACAGTCTTAAATCCTGACAAAATTAAACATGTTATTTTAGCCAATCTGAAACTTAATAAATGCTAACTTAATCGTAATATTTGTACGATTTTTTTCAAAGCGCAGATAGAGTTCTTCGAATACTTTATGCACTTGGCATGTGACCCCTCAAAGGCAAGCCGAACTCATCAGTTCTCAGAGCAGAAAAGTGGCATAAGTCATGCATTTTTAAAGTTTCATAACTTGTTCAATTTTAGGGTTATATGAATGGGACTTTTTTTGTATTACTTGTCAGTGTAAAAGGAAAATTTTACTAAATATAAATTATAGGACCGGGGGACCGTATAAAAATTTAAATTTCGTAATTTTTTAAGAAACGTTTTTATTGACCCAAATCACTTTTAAAGTATTTCTTTACCTGATTTAAAATATTTTTGTAATTGGAACTATATGTCTACGACTAACGGTTTAGGAAATAGCCATTGGACACCGTTGAGACCGGACACCCTGTATATTACTGAGAATCACCAAAAACCACTTACTAGATAATGTGGTGGGTATAGCATTCATCGTTCAGTTACACGAACATTAAAAAGAATTCGTTTACAGGAATGTCTATTAACAGTAATTTCTGGAAGTTGTGACTCACGATTGCAAATTGTGTTTTCAAATGTGTTATGCTTTTTCCGAATTATTTGCTTAGACATGGGCGGCACTTGTTCAGGTAAACACTTTTGGTAGGGCTTCCCGTCTAAACTGAACTTGCTTACTTAGACATCATTTTCCATTTTATTAACAGTTTGTCTACTGACGATACTTATGTGTACTATTAAAATAACTTGTTATAAAATTCATTTAATACATCGATTCATTGTAATACAGTTGAATGAGTTATAGATACATTACTTTATCTTGTTCAAAAAGTATGATTGGTTACAGAAAACAAAAACATATTTTTAAAAAGATGATTTATTTTGCATTTGCATCTTTCCAGAGTTCCAGATGGCAAGGGGGGAGAGGAGAAAAAAAACGAGTTTTCACCGAACTTCGCTCACTTTCATAGATGTGTTTGAGTTTAGCGGACTCGTTTGAAAATTTTTGAATTTGAGCGTGAACTTGATTCATTTTTGAGAAACTGAATTAGAGTTTGAATCAGTTCGTTTTCTTTTTTTTTTTCTGAGCGTGCTCAACACTGGTTGGCATCAATTAAAGCGCGTCAAACTGAATTGGCCTAGGATAAACTAGATTGGACTAGGATAAACTAGAAGGTTGGCGCCGAAGCGGTCTTTGGGATCAATAAATGCACGCCAAATTGAATTGGCCTAGGACAAACTAGATCGGCCTAGGATAAACTAGTTCAGACCAATGAATAGCAGGCCTAGTTTATCCTATGAGCGTTAGGCCAAACAAGTTTGGACTAGGAAAAACTAGTTTATCCTATGGGCGTTAGGATAAACTAGTTTGGCCTAGGAAAAACTAGTTTATCCTATGGGAGTTAGGATAAACTAGTTTGGCCTAGGAAAAACTAGTTTATCCGATGCGCGTTAGGATAAACTAGTTTGGCCTAAAATCGGGTTTGGCCGGTAACATATATATATATATAGATAGATAGATATATAGATATATAGATAGATAGATAGATATAGATATAGATATAGATATAGATATAGATATATATCAGCATTTGAACGGAGGGTGGTTTCGTCGTCAGGGGGTCATGATCGATAAAAATATACCAAAAAATATTTTTAATCGCTTTCCTCCGAACGGCTGCAATGGGTAGCTTTTTTGTAATGAAAGCCACCTAAAAATTTTCGTGAATTCCTAATTCAGTGCATAAATCGTTAAAGGATGAAGTTTTGTAAAAGTATTCTAGAAGTGTTGTAAAGTGTTTTATAATCTATGCTTGAAGTATTTGTCATTCTTGTTATTTATATGTTTCGGGAATTCTCAGTGCAAGCGGCCAACAGGCACTGCGTTTTTAGAACACCCTCGTTGTTTGCACGATGCCAAGGACAAAGTGTGATTTTCTTTTTCTTTTTTTTTCTTTTTTGTATAAAAACATTCTAAAAAAATTTGTGCCAAGATACCCGGATACTCTTTATAAGGGTATTTCAGTGGATCAGTAAGTTTTTGTGATTTTGCGTGCGATCGTGTTGTCGTGTGTTAATAACATTTGTACGTGAATTAGAAATGTCTTCTGTCTCTTTTTAGGTTTCGTAAAGTCTATATTGCCTCCGTAAATTGATTGTCACGGTTACTTTTGAAATATAGTTTAACTTAGTGGGTGTAGATGTATAATGACTATATATAGTGAGTTACAACAGCCTACACTAATTGTGCAAAGAAACGAGAACGCTAACGTTAAACGTATGGGAGAAATCGTTACATATTTCTGAGGTGTTGATATTTTATATTGTGTGTTTGTACTTTTTCGATTTGGGTTAAAAAAAATTTACATGAGAGTAGTTTCATTTGCACAAATGGTTCCAACCGGTGGTAAAAGTGAAAATGTCAGTGAAATTTACAACTAATCTATTACATTAATAACATTTGTGCGTGTCTTTTTTTTTTTTTTTTTACGTCTCGGAGAGTGCGTATCGTTTCCGTAAATTGGTTGTCACTGTTACTTTTCAAAGATGTGTTAACCCTTAAATGCCTGAGTTTTCAAAAATCATTTAAAAAATGTTTTTCGGCTTTCTTTTCTAAAATAAATCATGGGAAAAATACTTTAAAAAATCATATTTTGTTTTAAGTATGGTTTACGGCTAAAAAACTGTTTGTTACTAAACGGCAATACTGGTGTTTATTTGAAAAAATAATTTTCCTTGATAAAATTCTATAATATTAAACACACAAGAATTTTGAGAACTATGATAAGAAATAAATTTTACTTGCTCACTGCAGAACAAAATAGGGTACTTCGCAAGCTTTCAAACAAAACAAAAAGAACATGTGTCAACAATTGAAAAAATAAATCTATCTCTATTCACAAACAGCAAAAGTGTTGCCATCTAAATGTTGAAAATCGATTTAATAATATTTTCAGAATGTATTTTATTGGCAACATTAGGCATTATAGCTTCAATATTATTCTAATAGTATTTATAAGCGTAAATTGGGTATGTTGCCGAAAGGCAACACCTGGTATTTAAGAGTTAATTAACTGACTGTAGTTGTGTAGTGGCTATATATCGAGATATGTTAGCAGGAAATTTATGGATCAAGCCGAAAGGTACTGTAGCTGCTATCAAAATCTTTTTTTGAGGGTTTCTCAATCCTCGAAATACTGAAGCCTTGTTTGACACTGTGAAAAAAGATAAATCCTTCATAATCTACGGAAATAGAGTATAACAATGAATGAAAATGTACAATAACGTCTTCCGAATGAAACACGATTCCGAAAAGCGTTCTTTATCTTTATAAATCTCAAAAATCAATTTATTTTCGAGATTTCAGAAACTTATATAAAAATATAGTTTCTTTTGCTGCCACATATTTCCGAAAACGTTTCCGAGTAGTTATTGCAGTGTATTTTAATCGGTTTTAAAAACCTGGAATAAAGGCTTTTCGGATGTGACTGATTCTCAAGCAAACATTTTCATGTAAAAAAAAAAAAAAAAAAAAAAAAAAAGGGTTTTCAAACAAACATGCTAAATGAACAATATTAACATTAACATTAATATTATTTTGTTACTTTTGCATGTTTAAATTTAGGTACGCCGCCGAAAACACTTAATAGAGAATTTATAGCATCTTAACCCTTTATGTCCCACATTATGAATTCATGAAAATTTCCTCTTTTAAAGTATTTTTCGTGAATTTTCGAAACTACATTAAGAGATTTATAGAATTGGTTAATAAGTTTTAGAAGGGCTTTGCCAATTAAATTAATTAATTAATTTTGATTTTATAGGGGTTTTGGGCAATATTTATAATTCCACTCAAATCTTTTATTTTTTTATTTATTTATTTATTTATTTATTTTTATTATTATTATTATTATTATTATTTTTTTTGTATTTTGTAGAATTAGGAAATGTACAAATATAATGTTCTTACAATATAAATATAGAAATACTTCCGAACTGAAACATTTCCCCTCCAATCTTTCAAAAGTCAAGAAAGCTGAAAAGATGTAAATGCAAAAGAAATCATCCTTTTAAAAATATTTTTGTTTAGTGCAACCGATAATGCTTTTGGAAGATAAAGCAAAGTATCTATAACTCATTCTAAAATGTATTATTACAGGTTGATGTATTAAATTAATTTTATAACGAGTTCTTTTAATGGTACTTTAAAGTACCGTTTGGGACATAAAGGGTTAAAAGGTGCAACCACACAGATACTGCAGATGGCGGTGTCTTTGTTCTGGTCACGCGTTGCTTTTCATATTAAAATTATTTTCGTAGGATCCGAATTGTCCCGAAATAGATATGGAAAATCCATCTCCGGCTCTTTCCATTATAGAGACTTCCCTTTCTTTTATTGATAACCCCAGAACGGTTGGAAAAGAATAGCTAAGGGAGTGATTTAAGAATTTTCGTCGGGTAAAAGCAAATAAAATGAAATAAACCGACCTTCAAAAACTGAAGCAAAATAAACTTTTATTTCAAAAATGCACATTTATATCTCGAAAATGTATTTATTTTTGAGGCTCCTAAAGATAAAGAACGATTTTCCGAATCGTGGGTAACTTGGAAGAGGATATTGCATATTTTCGCACGTGATTATATTATATTTACACATTTGTTTTTGTTTTTTAGGTGCGTTCGTAATTATATGAATACATAGCATCTATAGTGCTCGCCTGGTCCGTCCGTCTATCTAGCGCAAAAATTACTCAACCGAATGGTTTGAAATTTAATATTTACAATTGTTGCAGAATTTTGTCGAGTCATTTCAAATATTACGGAAATCGAATTAAAATTTTAAAAGATATTAATAAAAGTTTACATCATTCTATTAAACTCTATCATACGTAATTCATTCAATGATACCAAATGATAGATAATTATTCTATGTTGTCATGGTGATTATGTCATGTTTAAGATGGAGCTCTATTATTTCCAAATTACTGAATTTAATATATATAATCATAATAAATTATGTATTCATGCATTTTTGCAAAAGATTTTGTAACAGCTACTACACCAAGAATATATAAAACTAGTGATAGTACGAACGCACCTCATTTGCCCTGATTGACGTACAATTTCCTACTTTTTTTTACCGTTTAGATTTGCTGCAAGGCTAAAGGGGCTGGACAGATATATTTTTTCCATCTACTTAAAACAAGCTGATATTGAGGCTTCGAGACTATGCAGTTTAACATTAAATAAGGATTGTGTTTATAGAAAATAAATTTATTTTTGGAAGATTGTGATTTTTTGTGTAGGACGTGAATTTTAACAAATTGAAAAAAAAATTACGTTTAAAAGCAGACTTGTTAGTCCGCCGTTCTTCCTCCTTTTAAAGAGATTTAATTAAGTGTTGTTTCTTATTGTTGAATTGTGACTATGTCCTAATTTGAAGCTACTATTTATACATAATAATCCGTTTAACGAATTTCTTAATTATATAAGATGGTAAAGTATTTTCCTGCATCGTAATATAATATAAGCAACATAATTATATTTATTATTTTAAAAAAGTCCCCAAATCATGGAAGACGGTAGTATTTCAGCGACGCAGTCTTAAGCCTAAAATCGTAAGAATAACGGAACTCATAAATACACCTAACTCGAGATCAAAGGAAACGCGAAAAACCACCACCTCATCACTCAGCAACTATAGCGTATATTGTTCTGATTTTTTAAAAACAGTCTTATATCTGATGTCTTATCTTATCCTGAAATTTTTACATTTCTACATGCAGTATATTTTGAGATCTCGAAACCCATTTTTAAAGTACTTGCAATGGATAAAGCTCGTAATTTCCATTTCTGGAAAATGGCCCGGGCGATTTTCTTTAAATTGATACATAATATGAATTTGTTTTAGATGAAGGGAATGAGATAATACTTGTGTCCGGGAAAACTCTTGTTTTTTATATAATTCGCAATTTTCTTGTCTCAAAAATGACCTGCGCGATTTTATTAAAATTAATATATAATATAAATCTGCTTGAGATAAAGCGAATAACATAACACTTATTTGCAGAAAAACTGTTGTTTGTTATATAATCGGTATGAAAAATGAGACTGTATTTTTTTCGCCATTTTATGAGAATTTTCCGCAAATGCGCAAGAAGTTATTAATGTATTCCTGCGCATGTTTTCTTTTTATTCACTTTTGGGAACAGCTAGCTATCCAAACGCTAGCTGAGCGGTTAAGAGCACTGCTTTTATACACACGATATTTCGAGTTCAATCCGCGGTGATGCCTTTTGATTTCTTTTAATGAGTTCATTTGTAATTTTTTATTGCCAATTAGAGCATTAAATAAAATTTAAGACTTTTTTAATTGTTATCAAGTTAAACAAAATTAAATTGTAATTATAACTAAACTGAATAAAATAAAACTTCACTTTAAATAAATTTCAATAACAAAATGTGCCATTTCCTGCAACTGGTAAATGTGGCGCCATCAATATTTTGGATAGAAACCTAAACTCTAACATTTCATATAGAATACAGATATATACATTTAATATTTTTTAAATAACGATAACTGGAAAATGTTATTCAATATTATTTCATAATCCTTTAGATATTTTGAGAGTGTTACTATCACACAGCAAACATATCTAGTGCGTTGACTTTATTAACTCGTAAATGTAATTGAGTTAAAAATATTTCTCTAAATTCAAGTAATGAATTTTGTTCTATGCATTTCAAATATTTTGTAACTATGTATCTTATCTCCACATAAAAATTAAAAATCTCAGATTAACTGTTTCAGAAAGTATTTTCACATTTAATTATGTATATATAAATAAATACAGTCTTTTCTTGCCTGATGTATGTTTTTTATATCTGCTAAAAAAAAAAAAAAAAAAAAAAAAAAAAAAAAAAAAAAAAACTAAAATACTTCCCAAATAGTATTAAATTCAGACATTTTTCTCCGGGAAGGTGTGTGTGTGTGCTAAAAAAACAGCAGAAATTACTTTTCCTATATTAAGGAGTATAAAAAATTTAATGTAATTTAAAATAAGAATCTCTTGAAATTGTTCCAATTATTTATTAAGGTTATTAACTAACTGTCAGATTCATTTTTTATATATGTTGCAAATATCATACCTTACACTAGGTACTTCTTTTTCGTTTTGAGAAATGATGCAAATTAAAATCATTAAAAATTTGCTGTTTAATGTTTTGCATAATAATTCAAAATTATTTTCTGACTAGCAAAATAATTTGTAAGTCTTTTTGTCAAATTGCCTTCTATTCAGTAATATGAGTATGTAAAAATATTTTTAACAATTTTTATAGAATTAACCCATAATATATATATTAGGGTGGGTCGAAAAAACCGAAATATTTATAATCGAAACGTAATAGCGCGGAAAAGTTGCCTTTTGTAAAAAAGATGAAATACGTAAAATATTACACCGATTGGTTAATATCTTTTACCGCCGCAAGGGGTACAAATTTCGAAAAAATCGCAAAAAACATTCTTTTAGCAATTTTTTTTTAATTATCCAAACATACTTATTCAATTTCTAATAGAACGCAATAGCCACGACAAGATATTAGTAATGTAACATTAACATTTCATTTTTGTGACATCGTTGCTTTTACCGCCAGAACAGAGCCAAAATTTCTAAAAAATGTTAAAAATTAAAGTTTTTCATTTTTCTTAACTTTTGTAATGTTTTCAGATTTTTTACATTTCTAATAGGCTGGCAAAGGCATTTTATGTTGTTAATTTCATGCACATTGTTAACCATGATCACTGTAATCCTATAAAAAAAAATTGCTCAATGATAGAAACACCTGCAGCTGCCTGCACGTAAAATTAATTTCTCGCTGCTAGAGGGCCACGTTTCACTTTGTTCGTTTTTTTTTTTTTTTTTTTTTTTTTTTTGTAATGTACTCCTTTTACTCTATACTTTGATAGCCCTAAAGATAGAAATATCTGCCAGGTTAAAGAGGTGGCAAATTTTCATCTTTGAGAAGTCAAGGAGGAGTATACCTCTTTGTACTAGAACCAGGTCTGAATTATTTTCGTCATTTGACCCCATCGTCTGGCAAGGCGACTTCTGTATGCAATGACATTATAGATTTTTTGAAGAAAAATGAAATCCCGACTGGAATAATAATTGCAGTTGAATTTTGCGGAACTGTCTTCCAAACAGGATGCAAAGGTGGTGTTATAGTAGGATTAGTTGAGAACAACTTTTATTGGCTTCCTTGACCTCACTTCAATGAGCTTCCACTGAGACATCTTTTCAAACATCTTGATGACAAAATACAGGTTCTCTATCATATCGTGGCCCAATTGGTTGATCTCTTGCGATTAGAGAATTATTACCAATTGCAAAATTTAAGCCAATTTAATCTGATCACCTAGCTGTTGATAAAGATGATTTGTCAACTGACCAGAAGTATATGTCTGAAATATTGCAAGCTCTTTCAACACGCGTGTATTACAATTCACCTTTTTTGCTGAGTCCCTGGACAAATATTTCACGCAAGGTGGATCATTACTGCTATTCGAATTTTGAGACTCTACGTTGGAACAAAGAAACCCTCTTCTTAACTTGTCATAACTCTTTGAGTACATCCTGAAAATGTACTGCATCAGTTGGTTCACAATTAAAATTAATCACTCATGTTTTCCAGAATCTGTGCACTATAGTTAGTAACTTACGTTACTTGACAGATAATCTACGAAAGATTATAGTTCCTGTATTTTCACGAAATGACTATTTCGCAAATCATACAAATAGCCTCTTTGGAATGATAGCATATGAAGAGGAGAACATCAGGGCCCCAGCCATGAAGAAAATTGCAAAAGCACGAAGTTCTGTGGACTAGAATAGTGTCATCCGTCACTTCATCATAGCACACTTCAACACTGAAGCTTAAAATTGTATGGCTTTAGTCTACTGACAAAACTGAAAACTAACGGAACCACCTGTTATGGTTTCTTTATCGACTAAAAACGCTTGTGAGTTTAAAATGTTCGATTAAAGATACCAGCTATTATAACTTTCCTTGTCCCACTCAATCACTAGAAAGATACGTGAAATTATTCATTGAAGCACTGATAAAGTTTGTTTACTAGAACAGAGGGAGGGTCACATCTGATCAGTTTTGGCCTCTCGAGAAATAATGGCTTCATCTGAAAGCAAGTTATATTATAAAGTTCATTTACATTAAATTCTTCTTCATTTTAAGTTTATTTAACCCGTTTCGGTTAAACATCTCTATATTTTAATTAATAAAATACTAAAACATTTTGCTCATTTTATATAATTTTTGTGGCATGAATTGGCTGTTATGAAGTAAAACATCAGTAGATGAAGCGATCGTCAAGAAAAATGAATGATTAACTTTATTTTCAAGTCTATTACAAATAGTTATAAAAAATTATGATATATTAATAGATATAAAGTAAAATTATTTATTTCTAGACATATTATAGAAATTATAAAAATTTAGAAAAAAAAATGAAAAGTTGAAATTTTTACAAAAAAATATGGTCTTTTTGCGGCAAATAAAGATATAATTTCATCATAATGAACATTTACCGGGACATTTCTCATATCTTCATGTAGCTATTGCGTTCTATTAAAAATTGTATTGGTATGTTTGAATAATTTTAAAAAAATGATTAAAAAAACACGTTTTTTGCAATTTTTTGAAACTTTGGCCCCCTTGCGGCGGTAAAAGATATTAATCGATCGATGTAATATTTTAGAAATTTATTTTGTATTACAAAAGGCAATTTTTCCGCGCTATTACATTTCGATTATAAAAATTTCGGTTTTTTCGACCCACCCTAATATATATATATATATATATATATTGTTACAAATGCAATGCAACTTAATCTCTTTTCCTGCTCCATGCTGAAATATTTAAAATTTGGGATGCAATTCTAATATTTTTTAAAAAAGCATTTTTCAGTTCAAATTTTGAATTTTAAATAATATTTTAAATTGTAGTTTACATAATCTCTTTGTTGTAGGCATAAAAAAATCAAATGATAATGCCTATTTTAATTAACAAAATTAAAAAATCATAAAATAATGCATTTTTTTTTTTTTTTTTTTTTTTTTTTTTTTTTTTTTTTTTACTTTTAGTGAGAAAAAATTTTTTAATGTGCAAATTTTATGATTAAATCTTACTCGAAAATGTGGCTATTTTAATAGAAATTTATGTTTGTTGCTATGAACTTAAACTAAAAAAATAAAAAAACAAAACCTATATCTTTATCAACCAGCTGTTTTTCTTATTTTCATTCATATTTTTTGTAATTATGGTACATTTTTTTGAGACTCAAAAGAAAATAATAAAATACTCAATGGCAGTTGATGGTGCCATCTATAATCGAAAATCGAAACTACATCCAATCGATCACGTGATCGGCAGACTGCGTACACTAGCGTTACAAAACGAGTATTAATTTCGGGGTCAAATTCTGTGATGAAAAGCCTATCTTCGTTGTTCTCCTGTGCTTACAATGTTACTGTATTTTAAATAAAAAGGTTTTAAGAGTAATATTTCTTGATATTTTTCTTAAGAAAGTAAACTTTTTACATAGCAAAATTTAGCAAAGCTTTCTATATCTGTGAAACGAATCATAAAAAAAAAATCCCATCTTGTATAATATTTCCATATCTTACTAAAAAGTTCTTTAAAAAAAATCAAATAGTACAGCACTCTTTACAATTGAAGTATGAGGTATGCTTTTTTGAGCGGGGGGGGGGGGGGGGAATTAAAGGTGAATGGAAATCAGGATTATGAGTTCTTATCCTTGGTCTTTATTTTTTTTAATCTTTTTGTTATTAACCTAAAAAAAAGAGTAATGATATCAATTCAAAAACCCAAGTTTGTGACGCAGCACTTTATCTTATTGCTATAAGAACTTTAAATATGGAACATAAAAATAATGATATGAAATTTTAAGTGACGCTATATTATTTATGTCATCTTTTTGTTTTTGTTTTATTCATAATTGCATGTGTAAGAATTATGTTAAATTTAAAAGGATGTATCAAAATTTATTCCTTGATGCTTTATCATTCACATCTTTCATAATTTCAAAATATGAGTTTTAAAAGATATGATATCAAAATTTAAGTGACGCCTTGGTGTAGCTTTAAACAATTTGTTTTAAAATTCAATTTTAATTGTTTTCGGTTTGGCTAAATATATTTACACATCTAACCAAAACTTTTAATTTTCCAGTACACAGTTAAAAATATCACTTTCACTGAACCTATTCAATGCACTGTAATGTATTTATATGAATAAATTGATTTATCTTTTGTGCCACGCTATTCAAAATCAAAAGTAAAATGTATGTAAATGATTTCTTTGCGTCATTGTATCCAAACTAAGTGAAATGTATGCAAATGGATATTATGACGTAAAGAAATCGTTTACATAAATTTAACTTTTGATTTTGGATAGCGTGGCACAAAAGATAAATCAATTTATTCATATAAATACATTACAGTGCATTGTATAGGTTCAGTGAAAGTGATATTTTTAATTGTGTATTGGAAATTAAAAATTTTGGTTAGATGTGTAAATATATTTAGCCAAACCGAAAATAAATAAAATTGAATTTTAAAACAAATTGTTTAAAGCTACATCAAGGCGTCACTTAAATTTTGATATCATATCTTTTAAAACTCATATTTTGAATTTGTGAAAGATGTAAATGATAAAGCATCAAGGAATAAATTTTGATACATCCTTTTAAATTTAACATAATTCTTACACATGCAATTATAAATAAAACAAAAATAAAAATATGAAATAAATAATATAGCGTCACTTAAAATTTGATATCATTATTTTTATGTTCCATATTTAAGATTCTGATAGCAATAAGATAAAGTGCTGCGTCACAAACTTTTAACCCTTTAACGTTTTTTTGAATTGATACATTTATACTGTTATAAACAACATAATTTTTATTTAATTTTTAAAATATAATTTAAGTATTATATTGTTAAATATAGTACTTTAGTAAAATTTAGATATTTTCATATAAATAATTTCATCCAGTGATGAAATATTGGCGGAATACATGTTGTCAAATAATTGTGACGCAACAATCTATGTATTATTCTGTTGTTCAGCATCGGATTTTCAAAAACTGGTTAACCAATACTTATGTAATTTTATCTAGTCATACATATTACAAAAGCATAAACAACTATTGGATCCTTATTGGCTGTGCTTGTATGCTTTTAATATGTATTATTCTAATAAGTAAACAATTATTGACTTTTATGTATTTTAACTGAAATTTATGTATAATTTTTATAGAATATTAATTAACTGAAATTTATATGGAATCTTCAGATATTAATTTATGCATTATAATCAAGCATTTCTTTAAAATGATATCTAATATCCTAATTAGCAAAAAGATTGCTCACTACGACTTTAACAAATAACGCTTCTAATGTAAATTTCTAATGCGTAAACATTATTATAAAATTATTTATAAACATACTTAAAGAAAGATTTTTTTTTCTTTTAAATTAATTATTTAGCAATCAAATATTTTTATCTTAAGTGCACTTATTTCAAAATAACTTCAATTTCGTTAAAAAGTACAAAATTGCTCTTAATGTAATATAACTAACTCATCTTTTAATTAACTTTTCCTTTATATTTCGATTTCTGCACCTTAATTAAATCAGAAGTTTATAGAATCTTTGGACACTGGTTAAATTTTAGAACGTTCTAATTTAATTTTATCAAAGAATATTTTTTAATAAAAATACTAAGTCTTTTGTGTTTCAACGAAATGTGAAAGATGATATATCTTTAAAATAAGTTTGTATATATGTGCTAATAGGAAATCTATATTCACTCAGTACTCTGGATCTAATTACAGCTTTAAATCTTTCCACTTTAAATTTAATAGAAGAATTCTTTTTAGAAATCAATACGAAGTAATTCAAATGAATATTAAAAATTGGAACCCGTTCAAGTTACTTTGAGCATTTATGACTAAGAGGAAATATATTGGTGGCTTAATTAAAGATTGTGATCATTAAATTAAGTTTATCTTGATATGTAGCATTTTTGCTTTAAGCATTTGATCAAAGCTTTATTCTTAAAACATGACAAAAGCGCAGTAAGGCCATTCGACATTTAAAATCCGATAATTCAGTAATTGTATTCATTAATTTAGAGATGAAACAATTGACATATGCGAATGTTGCTCGTAAATTTTGTTTACAATAAGTTTAAAAATGTACGTTTTAATGATACTGAATAAAAAGTGAATACATATAACAGTTCTGCGTTAAAAATTTGATAAATTATTCTAATACAAATACAAAATCAAAGTTCGTACAGTTGAATTTTAAAGTTCAGTAATTCATTATTCATAATATGGAGAATGGATTAGGTATTGAAAATGAAGAAGAGTGTAACATTTAGGTCAGATTAATTTTTATCACAATTATACAATTGGTAAATAAATCTTAATAGTTGTAAACTTCCAAGTGGGTGAAAAAAGTCCCGGCCAGGATTCGAACCAGGAATGTCTTGTTTGAAGCCTCCAACGCTCCACCAACTGAGCCATCCTGGATGTATCTGGAGAAATAATTCACCCAACAATTTTAAACAGGTCAACAGAATGAATCGCAGGTAATGGAACTGCAGGCTTAATGATATTAGATTAATTTTTAACACATTTATTCTATTGGTAAAATAATCTTAACAGTTGTAAATTTCCAAGTAGGTGAATTCGCCCGGGATGGCTCAGTTGGTAGAGCAGCGGCAGCTTCAACCAAGATATCCCTGGTTTGAATCCTGGCCCGGACTTTTTTCACCAACTTGGAAATTTACAACTATTACGATTTATTTACCAATTGTGTAATTGTGATAAAAATTAATCTGACCTTAATGCTACACTCTTCTTCATTTTAAATACCGAATATGTCATAGTAAACCCAAATAACATATATTAATTTCATGGCAATCTGAGTACATTTACGTGAGTTAAAATACGGACAGAAGACAGACACACAGAATTCATAAACAGTTTTCAACTATAGATGACACAGCACCGACAAACTGGCGATAAATCACAATTAGAAAATAAAACTTTGTTAAAATCACTATAAAATACAAAATAACACACTGGACGCGTTTCAGACTGGAAATTTTAACAGCCCGTCATCAGGCAATTAAACACGTGCCCGAAAGCGGACGAGATCACAAATAAAGAGAAAGGGCAGAGTGAAGAACTTACAAAGAATACGAGAAGGAAAAGGACTTTCCTCTTCTTCATTTTCTCCTCTGTAATTAGTGTTTTCCTTTCAGCTAGCGCTGCCTGTTGCATTATTTGTAACATCTCCTCTCTGCCCTTTCTGTTCATGTGTCACCTTGTCCGCTTTCGAACAAATGTCTACTTTCGCCGATGACGGGCTTTTAAAAATTAAAATCTCGAAACGCGTCCTGTGTGTTATTTTGTATTGTATGGTGATTTCAACAAAGTTTTATTCAATTCCTACTATTAGTTCACACTCTCCCTATATTTATTTATTTATTTATTTATATATCTTGTTCAAATTTTCAATCGCTAATAAAATACTTATTATTCCTCCTATCAAGTTGAAATAATTTTTTTAAAACTTGTAGTGGATGACAATTGAAGTTAATACAGTTTTTTCAAATTTTAATTCATTAATTAAATTTAATTAATTAATTTTAGTTTTACATGGGAGACAAAATGGCGGCTATTAGTTATTGAAGCATTTAATGCATCTTCATATCTATAAGGGGGATTACCATAGGGAGGACCCTGTTCTGTCGCCAAATACCGCCAAGTTTGTTGCCAACTTGGCGATATCTCTAATATTTCGCCAAATTCTCATAGACTTCCATTGTAAACCTACTTGCTTACAGAAAATCAACAAATTGAGATATTTTAATGCAACAAAAACTAATATTAGCTTAAGGGATTATATTAAATTTTTCTTTGATGACCTAAGTAGGAATTGACTTTAAAAACAAAATTTTTATATTACTTGTTTTTCTAATACTTTTCGACTATGTTGGAAAGTGTTAAAAACAAAGGTAGTAAAAAATATTTCTGTTTTTAAACTGTTTTTATACTGTTAAAACATAATTAATATTCTAGTTATTGATCGCATAAACGAAAACTACAATTAATAGATTTAAAACGTTTTAATTATTTTCTAATAAAAAATGTGGTCGCAGGAATATAGTTTGTAAAGAATGATTGGTTTATCCATATATTTATTGTAACCACCTTTCTTTTTCTGTTGATTAAAAGATAAAATATAATAGGAAGCAAAAGAATAGCTCTTTCGTTATCCTCTAGCGTATTTATATATATATATATATATATATATATATATATATGTGTGTGTGTGTGTGTGTGTGTGTATAATTTCCTTTTGCTTCTAGTAATTAATTTAAGCAAATGCTTTTGGCAGCATATATTTAAAAAATAATTATAAACAGAGATAAGTATTTAGATAAACTTTTTGTGAGTTTCTTACAATTAAAAGGGGCTGAAAGATTTCGCCATGCTTTGATGTAGTTCAAAGAAGAGATACTATTAATTATGCTTTCAAAAGAATGCTTATCATGAGAAACAAATAAAGATTAAATGTGGGAATCGCAATGTTTCATTTAATTCAATATTGCAAAAATAAAAAAATTTATAAACATATATAGATTTTTTAATTATACGATGCAAATTTCTAATTTGATATCTTTCATTTCTTTTATGCACTCTTTTATTTAAATCAACCTGGTTTTTGTATGTAAAGATGGAATTTTGGAATCGATTTTTAACGCATTTTTTGGCATACTAAAAATACATAAATTATACACAGACACGGAAAATAGAATTGAACACCCCCTACTAACTTTACAACTAATTACAACAGAAGAAATTTACTGGTACCAAACAAATTGAAATAAAGTCTACTTTTAAATGATGTATATAAAATTAGCTTAGGGGGCCAACTAGAAATCAAAACCAGAACAAACTTTGCTTTTTTCGATAGCAACAACCAATTTTGACAATATATTTTAAATCTTCGGTTCACACTAGTAACGAAATTTCAAGTCATTTGGATGATAAGTTTTTGAATTATAAACATTCAAAATTTGGAACTTCTAATGGAAATTACATTTTCATATTTTTATTAATATCTCCTGAAATTATAATCCTAATGTGATTTTTTTTATTTAGTTAGTTATAATACTAAAAAATCCAAACATAAATACATTGAATTTGTAATTTAAAAAAAATTGTGATATGAATTATGCAATTAATATTCGAAGGAAATATGAATTGCAACCTACAATTTTTGGTAGATTTTTATTTATTATGTCTACTTTATGCGAATTCTCTATTTCAAAATTTCCTTCCAAGTAGGCCCCACCAGTGGCCGAGAGGTTCTGCTCTCGAAACTGGTAGACGGGAGGTGCTGGGTTCGATCCCAATCGAGCCCGTCGGCCTAATCGTTCGGAGTTTTCGTGGTTTTCTTCGAACCTTGGTTCTCCAAGTGTTAATACGGGTTAGGTTCCCTTAGAAAGACCTCCACGAAAGGCACCCCCCCCTAGGGTCTATATCCCACGTGCCGATAATTGGCCGACATAAATACAACCAACCAACCAACATTCCAAGTAGTTTTCGAATTATGAGTTTAAAACATCAAAATGATGGTTTAAGGAGCCATGTATGATGTCATTAAAAGCATAATTTGAAAAAAGTATATTTTACTCATTTTATTTAAACATTTGGGCTGGCAATAGTTGAAACATATTAACCCTCTGTCTACCAGAAGGGTCCAATGGACCCGACATGTATATTAAAAATATCTATTCAAACCAGAAATTTCTTCAAAACAAACTAAATGTATAAATCAGACAATAATAAGTTAAATAAGCAAATTAAATAGTTTTAAGTAAAAATTCTGGTGTAGAATGTTTTTATAAAACTTGAGTAAAATTTCCGGTAGTTCTAGGGTTAAGCGAGTAAAATGGTCATATTGGCAACAAATAATACATTAGTAGAAGTGACATGGTCATCCTGTAGCATTTCAACAATCGAATACCGAACTTTATTTCAATACGGCCCTTAAAATGTGATCACTTTAAAGTAATTAATTTCTCTGAATCTAATTATACGAATTTCGTGAAAATTTGGATTTGGCTACTTATAAAGGGTGTAAAATTTATTTATGGTGTCAAATTTTGGCATTGCTATTGAAAAAAAAAAAGTTTAGGTTTATTTTATGTATATGGCCCCGAAAGCAAATTTTATATACAAAATACAAAAGTAGACTTTATTTCCAATCGTTTGGTACGAGTAACTTTCTTCTACAATAATATGTTGCAGAGTTTGTAGGGGGTGTTTACTTTTTTTTTTACCACGACTGCGCCGGGTTTGAAATTCATCAAAAATTGAACTTCATAAATTCTTTTTTGCAAGGATACATCAACCCCTTGCGCTTTGGCACTGTTAGAGGATATAGCTACCAGTGTTGCCGCATCTCGCAGATTTCCTTTTTTTTTAGGAATTTTGAATGTACACCACAAAAATTTTATTGGTAATTATTCTTTAATTTATTTATGGGAAAATCACTGGCCTTGCAAAGCAAAAATAAAAGTTAAAACTCTCTGGTGAGAATTTGGAATGTCTAATTATAAAATCAGCCAGATATCATAGGAACACTGCGTACATCATTATCGGAAATGACAAAAATAACGTGACGTACTTTTCGTACGTAACAGGACGCAAGAGCAGGCTCGGACTGGCCCATCGGCCCGAGGGCCGGTGCGCCCTCGCCCAGGGAAAACGTCGCGCCCCTAAGTGCCTAAGCCGCTCCAATATATTTTCACTTGTTATACACATACAATCTGATTAGTGTACTAAATTTCGAGAATTCGTTTAGGGATAATTGTCAAATAATTGATAGCACAAGAGAGGTATTTCTTTATTATCACAAATAAAGATATATCGTAGCAATTTCAGGACGGAAACCAAAACGGACATCTTTGCATGCGATTGAAAGAGAAAATATGCACCCAACGAGTGCTTTAGTAGCCATTGCGCCCTTGACGAATTTTTTTTAATCGCTTCTTTAAATGATATCTTTTAGATTTTAACCAGTATTTTGCAAATTTTCAGTCCTTTTCTTTGAGTACTCTGCGCCCCCTTTCCTTATAGCCGCCCCTGAATGCACATATAATCGTGCTTTTTGAAAGCAACTTGACAGATAAAAAAGAGATACTATCAGAAGGCAAAAAACTTTTTGTATTGATTTTGTTTTTGATTGGAAAACATGATCTTTCTTTTCGGGGAATAAAAAGTTGATGATACTTTTGGATTGCAATCCTGCAAACTGTGGGATCTCGCGGACAGCGGTTTCTCATTCACAAAATCTGCCATCATTTTCGGATAGTAATCTCGCGCATAGTTTAGGAGTAATCAGTGAAAATACATAAAATATATATATATATATATATATGCGTCGAAATGAGAACCTCCTCCTTTTTTTGAAGTCGGTTATAAAATACTGGCTATGTATCCTGCATGAATACAATCCCTGGGGAAACCCTTGATCTGTAACAATGATAAAAGTTTTGCAAATCATGGGAACAGTGTGCTGAGAATAGTAAAATTACTAAATTGTTTTAGCGATTTTAGACTAACAAAGAAATTTTTTAGGGTGCACTTTTTCTGTTGAAACCTTTTCACAACGTGATATCAATTCAGCTCTTTGTGGACGCATAACAGTAATTTTTTAAGAATAAAAAATACCAATTATTTTCACAAGCAAGTATTATTTTCACATTCAAAAAGCCTTATATTTCAGCATTCCAATGCCCTATAATACGTGGTACTTTTATAAAAGAAAAAAGAAGCCTGAGATTTAGTTTTCAAAATTTCTATTTCCAAACGGAAAGTACATTTTTATTCTAAACATAAATATCTTTTAAACGAAGTTTGCATACTCAATGTTTCTTGTGTGTGTTGAAGGATATATCTGCAGATACCACATTTAAAAATGTTACTTGGTTAATAATATTAATATTAATAAAACGGTAGATAATAAAAAGTAATTTCTCTCAGATTGTAACAGAAATTGAATTTATGACATTTTAAACTGGCTTGATAGCTAATTCATATTACTTTGAAGAAATATATTAAAAAAATAGGTTGAAGTCCTTAGCAACACCGCAGCAACTCTATTTGGCGCTTGTTGCAAAAAATCGCGTTAGCTTTTCTAAGGATCCTTAGTGCATCAATGGTGAGAGTGGGTAAAAATGTGGTTTACAACTTACAAATTCTGCTAAAAGTAATCGTAAAAATATATGTAGGTACCAATCGACTGAAAATAATATCTACTAGTTATTATTATGTACAAATTATGTTTCTGAAGTCGTATACTTATTAAGGATTGTACCAACTTTTAATTTTCAAGCAATAACACCCATTTTTGACACCTTATTTGATTTTCTTGGATCGAGACAGCCCGGAAAAAGGCATAGTTTATATACATTATCTTAAATATTGATAGGGTTTGAATTTGAGGTTGTTAAAGATAAATCCATTTCAGAAACTTAATTTTTAACTTCATAAAAACTATGATTGATATTTTATTAATTCATTAGTGATATAGTGAATACACCCAAACTTATTCCAGACTTTTTTTCAATTCAAAAACTTTTCTTAATTAGAAAATTAACAAAGTCATATTAAATATATATATGTATATTATGAACAAACCACAACTGTTAAAAGCATTGTGCGTACAGCTCATTTGAATAATTAGTTTTCGAGATATAGAGAATTTTTCCTTTCCATAATTTAAGGGGACCGTATTCCGTTATCAAAGGAACCAAACAAAATCGTAGAAACTTACCAGACATATTTTGTAGAATTTTGTTTAACGTAAAATAAGTTTTTAATAAAATTATTACTTCTGTAAAATTTTACTGGAGACTAATTGAGAGTTTTTGGTACTTTTTCTTGTAAGATCTTCAATTTATTTTCCGAAATTTAAGAATAAATCCCTGACACATTTTGTTTTATAACAGTATTAAGATTTAAGAAAAGAATATAAGCTATATCGCTTTCCTGGCTAGCAAGGAACTCAAACAGGGTGTCAAAAGTGGATGTTGAAAAATGAACATTTGAAAAATGAACGTTCGTGTATTTTTTAATATGTAGACAGCGTCCAACGCAAAATTTATGAAAATCATTTAATAGTAAATATTAATCATAATCAATTGGAATCCTATGTCTTTTTTATACAGTGATTTTCAGGAAAATTGGTAGGGGCGATCATTTTTTTTTTTCTGCAAGGTGTCTGTCGATAGAAGAAATTAAGAAAGCTCTAGTCTTGATATCAGTAATCTACTACTGTGTTCAACTTGCTGGAGCTTTTAGATGTTATGTGATGTGTTTTAAAAAATTGCGTAGTATTGTGTAGGATTGATGGAACTTTAAACATGCACGGAGAATATAACGAAGTCTTTTATCTAGAGTTAAAGATATAATTTAAGCCATTATCATTTACTTGGTGCTATGCGAGTGTGTTAATCCTTGTCAAGTCAGATACAACACAAACAAGTAAAATTGACTTGAGTTCGTTAAAATTTTTGCGCCCTCTGAAAGTCCAAGGTCTGCGCCCTTTACACTGACCCAGTCCGACCCTGCGCAAGAGGTTACGACTTATTGTAGGCTAGCAAAATTTGTTGCTAAAATTTTCGACCTAGTCCTTACCTTCTTACGGCGGCGATTATATTATCTGTAGAGCGAGAATTCGTATAAAGCTCGATTCGGTGAAAATGCTGATTTAATATACGCCGGTTCTGAATTGTAGGTTCATCTACGATTTGCATTTATTTAGTGATATTAACAAATTGGTGAAAGCCAATTTTGTATGAAATATTAGATTTACAACAGGGGAAGCTCCACCCATTTCTGAAAGTTTTTCGTAAATTGGTGCTCTAGATAAATTTCTAAACACTATGCATCGGTAAATATCATTCAATGAACGGACATAATATAAAATATTTTTCATCTATTAAAATATGGACACCGTGACATATATGAATTTTCCATAAAATAGAAGGCATGGCCTTAGTCAAAAACGTTTCGTTAAATAAACACGAGAATACCCGTTCCCTTCAGTCTATCTGTTAAAATACACAAAACAAACGAAGCTGTTAAATGTTAAGCATCACACCAGAAAAATAATGGTCTTCCTTGTGAAAGGAATTCAAACAGGAAAGCCCGAAAATGTTGCACACCTCATATCAAGTAAGATGCCATCACATCCGTGTCCTACGGTGTAAGATGATGGTGTCAGATATTATGGAATCAAGGCAAACGTGTGTAGAGAGTGCACACCAGATGCGGAGTAGGCGTGGCTAATCCTTTTTAACCCGCTCAGGACCGGCATCTTTTACACGAATTTTATTCGTTTGACACACAAGCGTCTAGCGATCACACTTTTTCATTTTGATCCTGTGATCCTGCGGGGTCAGCGTGCTCCGCGCATGTTTGTGTAAAATAATATTCTAAGCAGAATTATTTAAGGAACTTTATGGTGTAGTGGTATGACTTTCAACTTCAGATAAAATGACATGGGATCGATTCCTTACGGAGCTGAATGAAAATGAATGTCAAGATTGCTTTTAAAAACTAAATTTTTTTGAAGATAAAAATTGAAAATTTATATTTTTCAATATTTCTACCACTATTAACAATTTTTTTTAAATTGTGAATTTTCCAAATATTTGATATGGTGATCGTAGTTTTAACAGATTTAATGCCTTTAGTATCGCCATCTAGTGGTGTAAAGATAAGCAAATCATAAAAAATGTTTTTAATAATAATTAAATATTTTTTCATAATTTTAAATTTAATAATTTTAATTTTTATCATCATTTTGAAAGAACTTTTAATTTTGAATAAATAATAATTGTTATTATTTTTTTCATAATTTGAAATTTTATAATGATTTAGTAATTTATTTATTTTTTAATCATTTAAAGGTTTTTTTAAATTCTGAATATAATAAATTTTTATATGTTTGTAGTAATTTTATGTTACATCTAAACATCTATGTAACATCTAAATATAAACAAATATACGTCATGCGCGGACGGTATGGGTATGATGCAAAATACGCCATGTGCGATATGCACGGAGCGCGCTGATCCCGCAGGATCACAGGATCAAAATGAAAAAGTGTGATCGCTAGACGCTTGTGTTTGACACCACCTTTTGTTAATTATTTGACTTAACTTTGCAAATATCGCAAATGTCGTAATTAAATAAAATCAATTTTACTTTTCTTTTTTACTGGTATCAAACTTAAGCGTTTTAAGCACTTTTTAAGGGTGCATATATGCACCGTGGTCCTGAACGGGTTAAAACGAAAAACTAACTTTTCATTCTAAGCCTGGGGCTGTTTTAAAGAAACAGGTCGAGTCATGTCGAAACAAATACAGGGACCTGTTTCTAGGGATTTGCTGCTGTAAGAGACAGTGTATGGATTAATTGCTCGGTTACAGAGATAAATAAAGCCTTCTTTTCTTTACTTTTATACTCAAGTTGTACAATATTGGCTAAGGGAGTTTAAAGTAGTGAATGGATAGGTTTCTAATACAAAAAAAAATCTGACATTGAAAAAATTAATAATAATATTTATTTATTTCGCATAGTAAAAAGTTCGTTATAAAAACCCAAATGATTATTTATTCATTATTCTTCTAATGAAATGTAGAAAATTTTAAAAGAGGAAACAGTTATGAACAGAAAAATGTGTTATATTCATATTTAACATTTTATGTAAGCTAAATGTCTTCCTAGGAAAGGAAGTTATTCATTTTATGTAACCAAATATAGCCCTTGATGCTTTATAGTTACAGCAGAGTCATCTATATTATATTATTAATATCGGCAAGGCTACACATTTTCTTATGAGAGGAGTGGGGTATTTTAGTTAAATGTAGGAGAAATTGAAGGTGTGCAGAGGAAGAAAATGTTAGTAAAATTTGTCAACACTAGCTATGATCATAATTGTTTGATTACCAGACAAATATTGTAAATTGACCACAATATGAAATCCCACCGTTAATTATTTTAACTCTAAAATAAATAGTAATGAGGGTAATAATAAAATTGAAATATTCCGAAGCTTTTTGTGAAAAATAACAAAAAAAAGCTTAACACGAGCATCAATATTAGACTGAATATTAGAATATTTTAAATGAAAATGCATATTACAAGTGGATAAACTTACACGGGGTAAAAACAACACTATTGTTTATTATTTTGTTCTTACCATCCATATAGCCATTTAATTATCGAATTCTTAGTGTTATTAAGTATTATAATAAATTTTTCAATCGAATTAATAGATCAGGGAAAGGGAACGACCCAGTCTCCTTTTGCGTTCTGTGCGTTACTGTTAACGTTTTTCTTTTTTAAAAAGTCGACTCACGGAAGCCCCTCCCCAATCTTACTGTTTCGTAAAATTTGGTTGGGTCTTCCGTTGGAAGAAGCTCCGCAGATTGGGAAGGGGCTTCTGTTTTTTCTCTCTACTTTTAATATTTTTTCGTATTTTTCGAAAAGAGCAAAATAGAAAATTTAAGAAGTTCTATTCGCGAACATACTACATTTAAAAGCGGATGATAAACCAAGGAGAATGTTTTACGCAAATTTCTCGTTCTCTCTTCAATGTTTTGAAAATTTTCATAGGATATTTATGTCCAAAATCCAGTTACAGCGTTTCGTACTTTTACGATTCCTGTAGCATTTTATTTCTGAGAATGTTTTCAATTTCGGAGCCAGTAAGGATCGAACTATTGTTTTCCTTATAGCCTTTCAAATTCCATACCAGAAAATCCGTAACATTTTATGAACAATAAGCTCTTTTATGCTAGATTTGATTAGAAAAGCAAATGCCATTTTCTTAGGGATGTGGTGTTTAACTGGTACAAACACTTTACTATCACAATTTAATTGATTTTTCCTTTTTCTACTATAACAGGGATCGCATTCTGTAGGGAAATTTTTATTGTTCCTACCACTATTTTTAAAATAATATCTTGTACTTTTCTATAGCGTAATTTAAAGCAAAAATGATCATGAAGATTACTGATTTGGGGTTCTGGTAGGAACAATGAAATTTTACCTATACAATACGACCCCTGCTATAATATAAAATTCACCAATAAAAGAAAATTATGTCGTTGGTTTGTAAGTTACAGAAACATATTTTCACGAATTTTTCCCAGATTTTAATAGCATATTAAATCTTTTTTTCTTCTTCTTTTTAGTAAGCTTAATATGTCGTTATAATCGCGCAATGTGCATATCTTTTGAATAAATGATTCGAATGCAGAATAATTCTCTTGTTCTCGCAGAATTTTGAAGATTTAGAAACATATCATGTAATATGATGTACAAGCACATCATATATATATGAAGCGTTCAGAATCAAATTGGATCGTTCATAAATTCTTATCCAGAGATATTTAATATAAACTCACTTGCATTTCAGTTATAGTAGGCTAGCAAAATGTTTAACCCCTTAATTCTCGCTCCCGTCATATTCTCGGGCTGCGTCTTTTACTCAGATTGTTTGACTCCCACCAGTTTTATAAAATAGTGAAATTGGCTATATTTTAGTATGGATTTACCTGTCATAAAAAAAGGTGAATATTTCTTTTTCATAAAAGTGGTTCCAATAAGCAATTTGAATTTTTTAACCGCAATTTAATTCGAGCGTGAAGGGGTTAATTTCTTCTATGTGTAATAGAAGAAAGTATTGTAATAGAGAGTTGCGGTATTCAAAGGATTTACGCATTTGAGACCGTCAGAGATCCTATAGAACACATTTTCAGAAATATAGGTCTGTCAATGTGTCCGTATATTTGTGTGCCGTCTTTGTATCATCGAAAATTTTCTGAAATTAAGGGTGAAATTCAACTAAACTTCAGATATATGTTTTTAATTATAGACGCCAGGTTCCAGTTATAAATTGGGATATTCCCCCGAAAGGGAGTGCTATGACAACGATTTTGGTGCAATTTTCTCGATTGTTTGCAGTTTAAGTGAATAATTTTTTAATATTACTAGAAGAAATTTTATATTTAGATGTAATGTAATAGGGCGAGGTTTGTATAAAATTTTGAAGAAAATCGGCCTGAATCTGCGCCGTAATACGATTTTTTTCGGATTTCCGGACGGGGTGTTAGCTGTTGAATAAAAAACGCACTTGAATAAAAATCGCATTAAACCACACCATTAGTTATCAAATCTATCTTTAATGTGCATTAGGATGGATCGAAAAATCGAAATGTCGGTAATCGAATTGGCGCGGAGTGCAAAAGTTGCCTTTTATCTATACTTGTTTACATGTGTTTTTTTTTTTTTATTATTATTAAAATCCAATATTCCTAAATCCATAAATTTCTGCTACTGTTTTATTTTCGGCAGCTCGCATTACAGTGCTGCCACAGACACTATTTTTTAATTCTATCTCGCGCCAATTTTATAAAACAGAATTTTTTCAGATACACTGTGACAACACCTGCAAGAGAAATGTGCAACAACATTTTTCACAAATAGCGGTTGCAATAAAATATAAAATAGTCGCCTTTGGTAGCCCTGCAATATGCAAATTTTTAAACTTTGACCAAGCCCCCTGTCAATATTAAAACTCAGTAGCCGATATGCGAGGTGGCAAATTATTTAGCTCGATCAGACGAATCGAATGAGCTATAAAAATCGAAATTCGCCGCCACTAGGCTAAAGTACCTTTACTTGTCAGTATATTGGACACGTTTCAGTTGTAACAAGAGAAGCTAAAGCCATAAAACAAACAAAAATATTTTTGTTATCAAATAACATACAATTACATAGGCTTACAGTAATAGGATGCGACTAAACAAATGTAAATATTAGTACAAAGGATGAGTTATTTGCCTGATTGAGCTGATCTCAATAGACTCTTATAGTGGCCATTTGTTTACTTCATACAAATGAGTTGCCTTTACGACATTTGCTAAATTCTTTACAGGGTGCAACAATTGGTTCTACAGCCACTTGTGGGTCAATTGGTACAGCAATCAAAACCTGCAAGGAGCTACCTGTAGTTTCCTTTTCTTCAGTAAGAGTGGAGAATATGCCAGATAGCATAGAATGGTTCTCAGCAATGATCAGCAAAATTTATATGATATTTGAATAGCAATATCGCCTGGTGAATGTGGTTCTGATCTGGCATTAAAAAACCTGGTGCTGTTGTTCACTCAAGATGGCTAAATGCACAGGTAGAATTTTAAGGTTGAATGTCGCCACAGAAAATCCATTTGAGAATCTCATTATTCATACAGCATTTTTATGGAGGTATATGCCCCTGTATGGTTCCATATCAAAACAAAGCCCTTTATAACAAAAAGAGCGTTGTATATTTGGAAACTTATCACGTTTTCTAGATATTTTGAACCCAATCTAAGAAAGATAGTAGACGCTGTTGTTCAATGATATAGCTTCTTTTGTCATCCTGAAAATCCTTTATTATCAAAGCTCTCAGATAACAGAGAGCGTATCAGGTCTTCAGCAAAACAAAAGCTAATTTGTGCTAGAAAAGAAAATAGAGGAACACCAGAAGTAAGGATTTTTCAAGTACCAAAAATGCACTACAATTTTAATTAAAAATTTTAACTGCATTTTCTTAAAAATTACAATTTTTAACTATACTTGGGACACCGGAAGATATGAATGGATTTTGATAAAAAATTATGTAAATTCCACAATTATGTAGTACACCGAAAACACAACTGTCTCACCAGGCACTGAATGGAATTTAAAATAAATAAATAAATAAATAAAATAAATTAAAAAATGTTCACAAATGTTTCACTTTTTAACTATTTTGGGGGCGCTTGGTGCACCGGAAGATAGGATTGGATTTCAAATATAAAAAAAACATGTAAACTAATGTACATAAAAGTCAATTTTTGTACCTCGCGCCAAAACTAATTTAAAAAAATAAATAAATAATTATAAATTTTCATAAAAAATTCAATTTTTAACTATTTTAGGGCACTTGGAGCACCGGAAGATATATGGATTTCAATAAAAAACCACATGTAAACTAGTATATATAAAAGGCAACTTTTGCACCTCACGCCAAAAGTAATTTCGAAAAAAAAAAAAAAACTTCGTATACTTTTTGATTCACCCTAATGTGCATATTCGTAATAAGCAATTTTTTTCACGTTTTTTAATGTGTTACTCGTTGATTAAAATTCGTTAGGAATTTTTTTCCTCCCCTCCCCCTACCCCGAATGGTTTTGAAGCTGACAAAAAACTTGAAGTGTAATATACAGGGTGTCCCTAAACTCATGGTACATACGCTAGGGGGTGATAGAACACATCAAGACCAGTAATAGTAAATAGGAAACCAAGAGTCCCAAACGTCTTCTGAAGGAGATAGGCGCCTTTAAAGTTTAGGGTGCAAAATTTCAAATGATTATAAAAAACGGATAAATTGGTCGATTTGTTTGCGGTTTTCACTAAAACCTATCTTTATGTCAGTATTTTCTTGAAAATAAATTTTAAAGATACAGTTCAAAAAATGCCGATAGAGGGCGCTTTAGACTTTGGAGTAATCATCAACTATTTTTTACCGTTATTTTTTGTATCTTATTACATGCTTTCAAAAGCTTAGACTTAAACTTAAATTTTGAGCTCAAAATTTGAATCGTTGGGAGTGGTTAAGTAGCGCAAACTGAACTGTGTTTACTAGTTAAAATTTCAAATGATTATAAAAAATGGAAAAATTGGTCGATTCGTTTGCGGTTTTCACTAAAACTATTCATTATGTCAGTATTTTCTTGAAAATAAATTTTAAAGATACAGTTTTAAAAATGCCGATAGAGGGCGCTTTAGACTTTGGAGTAA
Source organism: Maratus speciosus (assembly GCA_963932465.1). NCBI lineage: Eukaryota > Metazoa > Arthropoda > Arachnida > Araneae > Salticidae > Maratus > Maratus speciosus. Next base: position 451,198,551 of record OZ010797.1, read on the forward strand.
CCAACAACTATTTTTTACCGTTACTTTTTGTATCTCATTACATGATTTCAAAAGCTTAGACTTAAACCTAAATTTTGAGCTCAAAATCTGAATCGTTGGGAGTGGTTAAGTAGCGCAAACTGAACTGTGTTCAAGAGTTAAAATTTCAATTGATTATAAAAAACGCAAAAATTGGTCGATTCGTTTGCGGTTTTCACTAAAACTATTCTTTATGTCAGTATTGTCTTGAAAATAAATTTTAAAGATAAAGTTAAAAAAATACCGATAGAGGTCGCTTTAGACTTTGGAGTAACGAAAAACTATTTTTTACCGTTATTTTTTGTATCTCATTGCATGCTTTCAAAAGCTTAGACTTAAACTTAAATTTTGAATTCAAAATCTGAATCTTTGGGAGTGGTTAAGCAGCGCAAACTGAACTGTGTTGAGGAGGGGGGGTTCAAATTTCAACTCATGAACACAGTTCAGTTTGCGCTACTTAACCACTCCCACCGATTCAGATTTTGAGCTCAAAATTTAAGTCTAAGCTTCTGAAAGCATGTAATGAGATACAAAAAATAACGTTAAAAAATAGTTGCTGGTTACTTCAAAGTCTAAAGCGCCCTCTATCGGCATTTTTTGAACTGTATCTTTAAAATTTATTTTCAAGAAAATACTGACATAAAGAATAGTTTTAGTGAAAACCGCAAACGAATCGACCAATTTTTCCGTTTTTTATAATCATTTGAAATTTAAACTACTAAACACAGTTCAGTTTGCGCTACTTAACCACTCCCAACGATTCAAATTTTGAGCTCAAAATTTAAGTTTAATTCTAAGCTTTTGAAAGCATGTAATGAGATACAAAATTAACGGTAAAGAATCGTGGATGATTACTCCAAAGTCGTCTATCGGCATTTTTTGAACTGTATTTTTAAAATTTATTTTCAAGAAAATACTGACATAAAGATAGATTTTAGTGAAAACCGCAAACAAATCGACCAATTTATCCGTTTTTTATAATCATTTGAGATTTTGCACCCTAAACTTTAAAGGCACCTATCTCCTTCAGAAGACCCTTGGTTTCCTATTTACTATTATTACTCGTCTTGATGTATTCTATCACCCCCTAGCGTATGTTCCATAAATTTAGGGACACCCTGTATAAATAATCAGATATGTTAACTACTGATGTTCCTTTCTAAAATGCATAATAATAATAATAAAAAAAACCTTTTTTAAGTATTAACTTGTATAAGATAGAAGAAAATTTTGTAATTGGCACAATCCAACTAGTTTTCCCAAATTTGTTACCTAGTCACGAAACCGTTAGTTACTAAACCGAATATTTGTTATCTATAGAGCAAGAAGTTACATCAAGTTGTATTTAATGAAATATGAATTCAATCTACTTTAGTTCTGAATACCTCATATTTGTTTTGCATTTATTAGCGACATCATCATATTCAAGATCGGCAGATTTCGTATGAAATATGAGTTTTAAAACAGTGAAAGCTTCCCACTCTTTTGCCTTTTGAAAATTGGTTTCTTACATAGATCTCTCAAGTTTATGCTTGTGTAAATATATTTCTATTGAAAGATATAATTTAAAATGTTTTTCAATAAAAAAAAAAAGTATAACGCAACATAAATGCATCTTCTTTAAAGAAGAAATCACGGTTGTAATCAATACAGAAACTGAAATGATACTGCTAAATGTAAAATTTTACACCAGAAAAAATTACAAATAATTTTTAATTTGTAAAATATATTTTATATAGGATTTGCATGTTACAAGCAGTAAATCTAACTCCAGTGAAATGCTGTCACACAGCATGGTAAATTTTAAATCTAGATGATTCAAACAAAGAAAATGAAGCGTGAAGAAGATAAACTTCCATTAACGTAATGTAAATCCCCAACTGCCAGCGAAAACGTGCCAGAAGTTGCATACAGGGACGAAAATAAAACGGGGTTCAATGACGCGCTTTAGCGTGATCGCCACCGCCCCCTGAATACTAGGCCTGAGCGCTCACACAAAAAGGGCGGCTGCCGAAGGCGGATTTTTTTTAGCGCAGGTACAGTCCCTTAAATGTAGACACCAGTATTTTATAACAGATTTCTCTGCCTTGTTTATTCTCAGAAAAATGAAGCGGGAAAAAACTTCAAAAAATTATTGGTAGGAATATTTAAGGGACCGTACACACGCTGAAAAAAAATCCGCCTTCGGCAGCCGCCATTTTTGGTCCAGCGCTCAGGCCTAGTATTCAGGGGGCGGTGGTGATCGCCAGTAGCGATAATTATCAAAATGAGGAGCAATGTTATGACCACCGCTGTCCGCGCCAAAGCAGTGAGCTCCTCCCCCCCTCCCCCACACACACCCCTTCGTGGAGGGAGTCAAAACCCCTTTCGTATTAGTTAGCTCAAAGATGATACGATACGTTAGATGCAGAAGATTAGATGAATTTGTTAGATGTTAGGTTAGTTTTCGAGTGAACGTGGAACTTTCGATACATAAAATTTACTATTTTACCGAGTCCTGAATCACTGAAGATTTTTTTCATTGCACGTATTCATCGGCTATCTACTTGCAATGCAGAATATATATTATAACAGATCATATTAACGCACAGTAGATCAGCGTGACGACGAAAGATATGAGAAAAACGACGGACGGAGGATAGAGAAATGGTTTTCGGGCTTTAACCCTTTATGTACTGAATTATGAATTCATGAAAATTTTATCTTCTAAAGCATTTTTCGTGAATAGTTTAAACTATATTAGAAGATTTATATAATCACTTAATAAATTCTAGGAGAATTTTAGCAGGATTGGAGGATTTAGAAAGATTAATTAAATTTGAATTTATAGGGATTTTGTGTAATATTTATAACCTCACTCAAATCTTTCATTTTAAATATTTTTCTTAGTATTTTGCAGAATTAGGAAATGTACAAATATAATGTTCTCACATTAGAAATATAGAAATATTTCCGAATTGAAAATCCCCCCCCCCCTAACACAAAGAAAGCTGAAAAGATGCAAAGGCAAAAGAAATCAACCTTTTAAAAAGTATTTTTGTTTTGTGTAACCCATAATGCTTTTGGAACAAGATAAAATAATGTATCTATAACTCATTCTAAACTGTATTACAACTAATCGAAGCATTAAATGAATTTTATAACATGTTATTTTAACCCCTTTGGGACGGGAGCCTTTTACGAAATTTTTAAGCACCGTTTTTTAAAAACAGAAATTTGTGTCGTCTTGAATCGTCGAGAAAATGCGCTGATTAAATGAGACAAATTTTACCGTAAAATTTTACTGATGAGGTAAAACAAAAATTCTGAGCGCTTCATGCGGCACGTATACGTGTCGCTCGTCTCCAAGAGGTTAATGGTACTTATGAGTACCATCAGTGGATAAAGGGTTAAAAAATCAGTCACAATCTTTAAGTTTCAAGACGAGCTGTCAAAGAAATGTCGTTTTGTATTCTACCTTGGGCGTTGGCGCGAAGGTGTTATTTTAGGTTTACTACAAAATAATTTAGCGAATTGGCGGAGGCAATGAAGCATACCTTTGATTGGATCTTCCCTTTGAGTGTGTTTTCCCAGCAGAGCTGTTTTCACAATGGTTGCCAATTTGGCATCCGTTTTTATTTCGAAATTTCAAATTCACACCGGAAATTTTCAAAGAAGAATATTTACTTTATGTAACCACAAAATTTCTGCCATTAAATAAAGCAATAAATACTATTTTAAATATCTGGCACGAATTCGGATTTTCTGAATAAAAATGGAGGTCAAACTGACAACCCACGTGTGCACTGTTTCGATTAGTTACGGTTTCCAAACTTTACCTTTTTATCCTCTACGTTCTTTGATTCAACTAGGGCGGGGCTCATCAGAGCTACCATTGTCAAATATTCCCGCTATATTGCAAGAGGAACACAACTTAGTAGAAAATGTGTTATTGAAATTCTGATAGAATTTTTACTTTTATTTTTCTTCAAATATAACCCAAAATTATTTTTCGTAGTTCCGTATTAGCTAGATGAGAGCAGTTAATCGTTAATGATTTTTGTGTTATAGCAGCCTTTCTAATTTTGATTGCTTCAATGTTTAAGCGCATAGCTCGATTACATGTCTGCATGTTCGTAGAAGAGATTGACCGAAATCCAACATAACGGATATAGTCATCTTTCAACATCCACAAAAGTGGAAAACATCTTTACGGGGCACAACGCCATCTACTGAGTTAATTCTTGCAAAATTAGTTCCAAACGAAGCATTTTAAAAGCGTTCAAATAAATATGAGAATTTAGAGGGGGACGGAAACTAGACAGCCCTGTAAAAGATCCTTGAAGGGTGCGAACCCTGTTTGAGTGAATTATTTTTGAATTTTTGACGACAAAACTGAACTTTTCTACTCAAAATAATTCCAAAAATACCTGTCTAAAACAAATCTGCATAATATCTGTACTAAAACTTGTTTATTTTTCCAATTTTAAATATATATTATTAGTTAAAAATACACATTATTCTTTTCAATCTTTTTAATATATAATAGTAGTTTGCAGCTAATTATAATAACTAAAAATTGATGGAGTTACAGTTGTACAGTAGTGTAAATCATAACATTTTTTTTTTTTTACTTGACAAATAACCATTATGAAGGGGCAAATAAAATATATCATTAAATATAAGTAAATATATAATCTAAGTAATAATTATAATAACTAAAAATTGATGGAGTTACAGTTGTACAGTAGTGTAAATCATAACATTTTTGTTTACTTGACAAATCAACATTATGAAGGGGCGAATAAAATATATCATTAAATATATAATATAAGTAATAATAAATCAAATAAATATATCATTTATTACAGCGATTTAAATTGATATTTATAGTAAATACGAAAAGAAAAAAATGTAAAATTCTAGAAATGAATAACTAAAAAGTTTTTGAACAAAGTTTTTTTTTTAACTACATTTGACATTTGAAGCCCACCGAAGTGGAGAATGCTTTGAGGCCTATAGCTATAATGGCTGTCTCCTCGAATGATCCTTATTAAAGATAGAAACCACAACAAGTCACAACAATTTTTATTTTCATTACATTACATATATTTATATAACATTTTTTAACTATTTTCTTTTTAATTTTCCACATAAACATTTTCAAAACATCGTTTGTTTACGTTATTTGCCTGTAGGTATTTAAAAATCATGCCAATTGTTACCAATAGATGACAGTGCCCTTTCGAGATAAGTTGACTTCCAATTCAAATGTAGGAAAATAGTGAATGCGTGAGGCATGTAGTATTAACGGAGTAGTGGTTTATCGTGCTGTGAACCACTAGCGTCTCGGTGTAGCTCCGCTCCCTATGGTGATTTTTCTCCTACCTCTTGGCTGAGGAATTGGCGTTAGTTATTTTTGAGGTTGCAGTATTTCAGACGAAGCACAAGCGCTCGCTCGCGCTGTCGTTGAAAAGTCTGTTTAGATTAGATGTTGTTTTTTTTAGCGAAGATGGCGATGGCGGATAATACAGCGATAATTTCATAATCACAAATTTTCACTACTACAATTCTACACATTCTACTATTTCTATACTAAAATTCTACTCTCATTATTTATTTATCAATCAGTTGATTGTGTTAAAAATAGTTAAAATGCTATAATTTAATCTTCTGTAATTGGGTAATCTTTTTAAAACAGGGCAAATTAGCATGTTTTTAGATAAACAGAAAAAACAATTGTATGCGGCATGATCTTTGTAGGTTGGAAGAAAGGATTTTAATTTCTTGTGCATTATTAAACACTAGAAAAATTCTTTCCTAAAATTTTTTAAAAATATTTTCTGAGCCGTGGTACCTACAAATAAAAATTCAATAAAATCGCATATTTCTTCTATTAAGGTACTGTAAACACTTCTCAAAAGTGATACCATTTTCAGGCATGAAAGTGTTCCTCCTAAAGGTGGAATTCCACCTTTCTAAAAATAATTTTGGTCATTTTCTGGATTGATGCAAAAATGCAAAGAAAATATTAGAAGCATATAAGGTGGGGGAGGGGGGGGGGGGGGGATCTTAAAAATTAAATAATCAGACATTTTGTCTAACTAATATCCTTGGAGTTTTATTTTTCTTCTTTTTTCTCTGAATTGCTGTGCAAAAGATCTATCAAATCAAAGGGAAGCTTATATTATAATCATATAAAAGTCGTGTAAATAAATTTGATTAAAGTATCTCTCCAGAGTGAAAGTTTTTTAGACTTTAAAAGAAAAAGGAAGTTTCATAATGTTCTTTTTGGAATAGAATGTTTTCTTCTATTTATGCAACACTTTTGATTTAAAAGTTTAAATTTGTTTTTAATGCTTTCTAAGCTATGAAAAGAAAATAACGTACAATTATATTGCATTTTATCCCATATATAACTGTTAAAATGTGTTTAAAATTTAAAAGTTTGGCGCCATCATATCGACCGAAAAGATTTTCCTCCTTTTTTCCTATTTCCCACTTTCATGCCTGCATTTTAGGCTCTTGGATATCAACCCTCCCTCCCCCACAAAAATGCAATTTTATTCTTTAGATTGACATTGATACCTGAATTTTGCAGGCAGGTACATTTTGAATAGTAATCCTGTTTAAGTGTTACTTTATTGAAAACTTTAAGAGAAGATAATCTAAAGCCCCCCCTCCCTTCTTGATTAAAAAAAAAGTTTTGGTGGTATGACTTCGAATAATCAAAGGTATTTTAAATTCTGTATGCAAGTAAATCCTTAATAGTATATATGCTAAGAAAATTTGAAGGGTCATAAACAAAAGTGTTACATTTTTTATCTGGGGAGGGGAGGGGGAAAATATTCTTTGCACCCTACTCATTAAAATTTTAATTAGAGTATTTTCTCATCACTATTAAGGTTATATGTTCATTCAAAATTTCTAGTGTCTATGGCTGTTTTAATTCTGAAACAAAGGTATATATATATTTTTTTAGAATTTTTCAAATTTAAGTATGATTCTATTCAGAATGTGTCTGCCTACAAAATGCAAGTATTTATGACAATTAGAAGACACATTATCAAAAATGTTATTTTTCCGTGAGGGGGGGGGGGGAACCCTTTGGAATCCACAAGTTGAAATTTCCGAAATCGGAATATATAATACGCATCATCACTATTAATGTTTTATCTGTGTTCAAAATTTCTAGTAAATTGTTTTCGATATAACATTTATGCTTCACGAAGCTAGCAACACTTCGCCAAACTAGCAATACTTCGCCAAATCTAGCTTCGACTGGACTTTGTTGAATCCAGTCACTACGATCTCCATAGGGAGCGGAGCTACACCGAGACGCTAGTGCTGTGAACCAAGCAGAGCAAATAAGAAAATTTTGTAACCAAAATTGTTTTTCATAAAATATAAGTTAAATGTTATACTTTATGCAAATTGTATGCTCATTTTCAACATATATATATATTCAAAATACAGATTATTCTATTATCTGCATGATTAATACCGGTTTGGCTTTCACAAATTAACAGATTTTTTTTCTTTTTTTCTTGTTCCAATGTAAGAAAATATAAGAAATAATTTAACAAATAAAGCGAATTGTTTTATCTGGTAAAACATGTTTTCTCTCTCTATCTTTTTTTTCTGATTTGATTGTTTTTTTACTTATTTTTAACCGGTTTCTTACAGATAAAATTTTACAAAATCATTCTATGTTTTCCAAAGCAATCCTAATCCTCCTATTTTTGGTTAAAATTAATCAAAGTTCAATAAGTACGTCGTTTTATCATATAAAAAAATTACTTATTTTAGTTTTAGAAATTTAATTGATTTTGCTAATTTTTAGAATCTTTATTCTCGTGAAAACAAAAACTTTTATATTATGAAACAACATTTATTATGATGAACATTTTATATTTTGAAAGTATGTATTTTCATGTGTATTTTGTTTCCTTCAAAGCGTTGTGTGAGGTTATTATGACATTTATTTATTCCTCTTGAGTAATATGTATGAAAATATCATGTGGAATGCTTTTTTTAAAGTAAGTGTGAGTCTTAATAAACTGCTTTTCTTTGAAAATACTTTTTTATTTACCAAAAGCTCTAATTAAGAAAGTATCGGTGATAATTAAAGCATCGACGCATTTTCTAATGGAAGTATAAAGGTTATGTGCTAATGTTAACTACCGTAAATAACCAAACTCAAGGAACAAAGAAAAAGCTACAAACATTTAGAGAGTTAGGTTTTTTCAGATTACATACCAAAAATTAGTAATTTCTTAAGGAAAAGTGCAGGGCTTATTTTTCAGTGAAGAAGTAGAACTAAAAATCTGTTGATTCAAAATAAGAGAAAAGGGTTGCTTTACACACAAAACAATTATTTATGGTTGATTATTGTTAGTTCTATGTAAATGTATCATTATATTTGCTGCTTAATTAATATCTAATTCAAGCGATATTTACTATATTTGTTATTATTATTATTATTTAGTTCCACTAAAATAAAAAATGTAAGTTTTTTTTTTTTTTTTTTTTTTTTTTTTTTTTTTTACAAATTAACTAATTATATTCATTTTTAAAAATCGTTGCTACTCACTTTATAAAATACATAGATGCTGAACAAACTCGTCTTTTTATTTTGCAATAATAGAACTATGCTCAAAAGTTTTTTGAGTGTAAAAAACAGCTTCTTTTAATTTCAAAGATTTATTCCATTTTGATCATTTTTAAAATGTTTATTCCCGTGGAGTTGAAAACTTTAAAAAAGTTTACCTAGGTTTAAAAAATAAATTTTATGAATTTTATAATGAAAGTGCTTATTGTACATAATGAAGGGAAAGAACTGGATTAAATCATATTCAAGGCTGGAGGTTCGATTCCTCGTCTGGACATTTTTCGCTCTGTTGGAATAAACTTCAACTGTGCTACTCCAGCCTTGAATATGAACATGTGCTTATTGTATTTTAACATATCAATTTAATGAATTTTATTTAATGTAAATGCTTATAGTATTTTATTTAATTCATTTTTTATATAAAGCTATGCCACTAATTTATTTGACTCCAATAACAATTATCAAACTATCAAGTGAGACGATTATCAAAAGAAATTATAAATCTTAATTAAATATTTTCGAGCAAAACCAGTTCTTGAGTTCAAACGTTCTAATTGAGAGGGCCTCTATCTTAATTAGAGAATCAAAGCATACTCTAATGGAACTACAGGTTTAGGTGCTCTTGCATTAACCAATTAAACTTTAGTGCTTTCAGTGCAACGAAGAGAAAGTTTCAACTCAAAATATTTAGTTTCATTAAGCATTATGTTTAACAATTAATGTTTAAAAAATAAATAAATAAATATTACGATTATCTTTAAAACTGTTTAAGCTCTGCTGGATGAATTTCTTCCCTTTTATATTAAATCTCTAAAGGTCACAATGGCATCAGCATTTTGAAACAAAATTTTCGCTTTATAATCATTATATCAATTTTATCAATTGTATCAATTTTATCAGTTTTTAAAATGTTTCATTGAAAATAAAAATTAAAAAAAAAAGCTCAAGAGAACATTAATTTTATTTGGTAAAGTTCTTTATTTTATTTTCACAAACTTCTTTCATTTTGCTTATTTTCAAAATTTTTATTGCCATGAAAATGGAAACTTAAAATAGTAAATTTATGTTCAACATATCAATCATTTTATTTAATAAAAGTGCTTATTGTATTTTATTTTATTCAAATTTTTATATAAAGTTATAACACTTATTTATTCAACTTCAATAACATTTGTCAAAATTTCAAGTTGAACACTTTCCTCAAGTAACTATAACTCTTAATCAAAAGTTTTCGAGCGAATATAGTGCTTGAATACGAAAAGTTCTACTTCAGAACACCTCCGTTTTAATTAGACCACCAAAGGTGCTCCAATGACATTACAGGTTTAGATGCTCTCACGGTAACTAATTAAACTTTTGGTGTTTTCACTGCAACAAAGAAAGAGTTTCAACGCAAGGTATTTAGTTTTGTCATAGCATTATGTTTAAAAATTAATGTGAAAAAAAATAGGAATTTTTTTAATGATTTTTTTTTCTGTTACAGTACATTCCGGTCCATAACGAATGGCTGCGATTTCCAAGTTACATTTTCCTATTTTTTAATATATGGGGCATTCTCACATCTTTTGACTTTAGGGGGAAAAATCTGGCGAAATTAAACTTACTAAAATAACATTTTAATCTGATAGACGAATGCCTTAATGATTCAAAATAAAGAAAAAATGTTCAGCAGCGAAAATTTTTTTATTTAACTGAGGTTTATGTTAAACTTGTGTTATGGAAAATTAAACTTTGAGAGTTTAATTTTCCTTACCATTTTACCACTAAAACTTTTTATTTTCTTCGAAATTTTTACTTATAATGAATTTGCATAGTACCCACAGGACATTCAAATGAGAAATAATAACAACGTAGTATTTTTAGTAAAAAATTTTGGTATAACATTGTCTTAAAGGGGTATTAAAGAAGGGACGCCAAGGTAAAAAATGGAACGCTATAGGAAACAAGTTGGAAATTGCTCGTCAAACGTGGCAAATGAGGTGCGTTCGTACTATAACTAGTTTTATAATTATTTTTTGCACCCCATATTGTACTGAATGTATATTTTTTTGCGCTTCATAAGTGCATAGTCTGTAACATCATTAAAATGCACTTACAATAATATTTTCCCCATTCCCCGTAATGTAACGGAAAACTTTTGACTGTCCCTGTAATTAAACTATACATTCGATTTTCATAAAATTTGAAATGGCTCGACAAAAGTTTGCAGAAATTATATATTTAAAATTTCAGACCATTCGGAAGGCTGTAAAATCATTAAAATGCATTTGCAATAATTTTTTCCCATTGGCCATAATGTAACGGAAAACTTTTGGGTGTCCCTGTAATTAAACTATACATCCGATTTTCATAAAATTGGAAATGGCTCAACAAAATTTTGCAGCAATTATATATTAAAAATTTCACACCATTCGGCAGGCTGTAAAATCATTAAAATGCATTTGCTATAATTTTTTTCCCTTTGGCCGTAATGTAACGGAAAACTTTTGGGTGTCCCTGTAATTAAAGTATACATCCGATTTTCATAAAATTGGAAATGGCTCGACAAAATTTTGCAGCAATTATATATTAAAAATTTCAGACCATTCGGAAGTCTGTAACATCATTAAAATTCACTTATAATAATTTTTCCCATTGGCCGTAATGTAAAGAAAAACTTTTGACTGTCCCTGTAATTAAACTATACATCCGATTTTCATAAAATTGGAAATGGCTCGACAAAATTTTGCAGCAATTATATATTAAAAATTTCAGATCATTCGGTCGGGTAGTTTTTGCTCTGTTATATGCGGACGGACAGACAGACGGACAGACAGACGGACTGAACGACGACTATAGGTGCTACGTATTTATATAATTACGAACGCACCTAAAAAGGGACGAAGTGGGAAAAAAAGTGACGGTAAGGATGGAACGGTAAGGAAAATTACCACCTATTTGAGGCAAACCATGTTAAGACAAAGTGATAGCCGCAATGCTCATTGATTTTTAGAAACAGTTGTTAACATTGGATTAAATTAATTATTTTTTTTATTTACCTCCAAAAGTGCAGGAATAAACCTTGGGGACGGTAAGACTACCAATAAAGCCACGATCTTGAAATTGATATTTAAATGCTGATTTAAATTCTACGGCAAATTTCCTGTCAAAGAATTTTAGAAATTCTTTCTCTAGCGTACTTCTGCATGAGAAAAAACTGGAAAAAAAATTCTGCGGCTGCATCTGAAGTGATTTTCTGTATAAGTTTAGCAAGAGGGATGGTAAGGATGAAAAACCCAGGGACAGAGTTCAAAAAATAATATCAACCGTAAAAATGTGTGCAGGTTAACTTTTTGCTACATATTTATATAAAAGAATTGTCCCAGTTTCGGGAAAAAATTACATCGAATTACTTTTATTGAAACAATTTTATACAGACCACTCCAAACTTAAAAATCAGCATCAGTTTCACGGGACAGTTTTTCCCCATCGGATATCTTCAAGGACATACGAAATACGAATATAGTACGAAAATGCAAAAAATAAAACTAAAAGGTGCAATAGCTACGACAAACATAAAGAAAAAGAGTGGAAATGTGAAGAGAGACCATATAAAAAATCAAGAGCGAAAAGATGGTACTAACAGATAATTATATGATAGTCATTCATCATTTTTACTTTTTTCCATTTTTACAAGAAGAAAGTATTGGATTCGTGAACATTTTAGAAATGCGGTTTTCGACGGATTTACCGGTTTTAGGGATCAGAGATCCCAAAAAACATGGTTTTATAAAATATATGTCTGTGAGCCTTGAGCCAGCTTTCGCTGTTACATATTGGCTTAACTCCACCCCACCCCCCACCCCCCTCCGCTTCCTCCCTCACTTAAAATCAGGTTAAAACGTAACTCTTGTACTTTATAAAATAAAGTATTCCTTTTCTTACCCCCTCCCGTGCAATTGAAATCAGTAATTTAATTCAATTCTTAAAACGCATACGGAATTTTATCTAGATGTTTTTTTTTTCCTTTTTCTGCTAACGTCTTTAATTCAATGCCTTTAAATATTCAGTTGTATGATTTGTAGTCTAGAAGCATTTAGCAGTTATCAAAATACGTTCTCGCAAAATTATTTCCTTTCCGTTACCACTCTGTTCATAAAATAAAAAAAAGATATAAACTCAGCTGTCTGTTAATATTATAATGGCATTTATTTTATATTTGCTTGCGCCCATGATGTAAATAAATCTTTCGTAATTGCTATTAATATTTGACAGTTGGAAGCAGATAACAGAAGTAAGATGTATATTATGGAATCTTGTCACAGAAATCATCTTTTGAACGTTATCTTGATTAATGTTCAATCTAAAAACATATGCGCTTTCTTTGTGTTGCGAAATTATAAGTAGCGATCATTTAGATAATGCTTTTGATTACCGTAATTTCCGGTGTATAGCCCGCAGGTCAAACAATTCAGTTTGGACCCAGAAATTTTATTCAGTATTTGAAGACCAATATTTACCGCGATCTAAACAGTTACATTTTATTTTTAAAAATTTCTGGGTCGAAACACGATTGTTTGATCCGCGGACTATACACCCGAAATTACGGTAATATAAACAAACCAGATTTTTTGTCGCCTGTATAGTGACAGGGGCGGATCCAGAGAATCGTTTAGGGGGGGGGGGGCGATCCCGAGTGACATATAATCAACGTAATCATAACTTCTGTTGCTCAAATCATTCCTTGCAGTTAATTATTAAATGAATATGAAATAATTAATGTGATTTGAAAATACACTGCTCAAAACAATTAAAGGATATTTGAAGTTTTATATAAAATAAAGATATAAACGAAATTTTTTTTGCCGAAAATAGAAGAAGAGAATCACAAATGCAAATTTTTCTGGTTTTCAAACTGTGGAGTAAGCAAATTTTGAGTTCGACGTCAAAAACGTCGCTTCAGCGGCAGCGAATGAAATTTGACTTTCAACTGGATAAAAGAGAATGAAGACAAGGATGATCGGCATTCAGTGACTGCTTTGTTTCGATGAGTACGATGTTTCAGCGAAGTCATTTGACAGATTCAGAAGCTTTGAGAATTGTTGGTAGGTTAGAAGGGGGCCAAACTCAAGCCGAAGTAGCGCAAGCCATTGGAGTGTCACAAAGTGTCATTTCCAGGATCTGGAACCGTTTTTTGGAGAGTGGATGTGCAGGCCGAAGACCAGAGCAAGGTCGTAGACGGGCAACAACGCCCAATGAAGATCGGTATTTAGCGTTAACAGCTCGGAGACACCGAACCATGAACGCTACTCTTCTCCAACAACACCTTCGCTCGGCTACAGGCACCACGATTTCAACTCAGACTGTCTGAAACCGGCTCCATACTGTAGGTCTGTATGCTCGCCGACCGATGGTATGTGTTAGATTAACATCAAGGCATCGTCGCGACCGCAGGGAGTGGGCAACCGAGCATGTCAACTGGAGGAGAAATGAATGGAGCATTATTCTGTTTTCTGACGAGCCCCGTTTTTCTGTGCATCCGGATAATAGGCGTATTTTTATCTGGAGGGAGCGTGGCAGTAGGAATAATCCTGCGTTCGTGCACGAAAGTGTCAGATTTGGCGGTGGAGGAGTGTTGGTGTATGGTGGCATCTCCATTGACGGGCGCACTGACCTCTACATCATTCGAGATGGAGCTCTGACTGGTCGCCGGTATAGGGATGAGATCCTCAGACCTATTGTAGTCCCTTACGCTGCAGCAATCGGAGATAACTTCATTTTAATGGACGATAACTGCAGGCCACATCGTGCAAACCTGGTGGAGGATTTCCTTTTCGAGGAAGAAATCGTTCGAATGGAATGGCCAGCGTGTTCTCCAGACATGAATCCAATCGAGCACGTTTGGGACGCTCTAGGAAGACGAGTTTCTGGCCGCCAACAACCCCCACAAACTCTCCAAGAACTGGAAAGAGCTCTTCTGGAAGAGTGGGGCAGAATACCCCAACTCGTCATTAATAGCCTCATTGAGTCCATGCCTCAAAGGTGTTCAACGTTGCTGGCCGCCCGTGGAAACCATACCCCCTACTGAAAATGATTTTCTTTGAAGAAAACACCTTTTCTTATTCTTTTTTTCTCATATGCACAAATTGTGTTTTTTTCCTTTAGTACACAAATGCGCAATAAAATGCATTTTTTTCTGCCAAACATGTGTAATTTATTCTCATATAACCTACTATGTCTGTCGACCATGTATCAATCAGCTAAACAGTTTACCAGATACAAAATCCACCTAAAATTGCAATATCCTTTAATTGTTTTGAGCAGTGTATTACAGACTCTTGATTATCCGACATCCGATTAACCGAAACACTCGGTTATGCAACACTCTTATTATATAATCCCGCCCTCTCCTCAAAATATGATTTATTGTTACTTATTAGGTCGTAAAATTAAAAACGTTATAACAGAATATATTTATTAAATGTCTTATTATTTTTCTTTTTCTTTTTACCCTTCTACTATGGTAATTATGTATCTTATTTTTTGTTCTTTTAGTTATAGTGAACATCGTTAATAACACAAGCCTGCGATGATTGTGATTTTAACTTTTTATAATTGATTTTGATGTATTTTTTAGCACTGAATCCGAAAATGACCTTCATTTTTAACTGTCACGTCACGATTTTCGGAAATCGTAAATTTCAAAGTTAAAAAGTAAGAAATAGCGAAATCCCACAAAGCAATTTGTGAAAAATGCCTTAACAAAAGAAGGTAAATGTTTTAAATGCATCTGCGACAGATTTCCCAGCCTTATCATATCAACCACCAAAATAAAAGAGGATACCTAGATGAACCCCATAGAGATGATTAAAAGAAAAGAGGGAAACAGAGCATGAGCAGTTGAAAGAAACTTCCACGCATGGAATAAAATTATAAAGATTTTAAATACTACACAATATTTTACATGTTTAACTGTAAAAATCCGAAGTATAAGCAAAAAAAATGAATAAATTATTATGAAAAAAAGTTACGTTTATTTTATAGTAGCAGATTTTCGCAATATTTCGACTTTTTAAAAATTTCCGATTTGTGAAGTGATGGTATGGTAAAAAATGAAGATCATCTTTGGATTCAGCACTAAAAAATACATAAGAACCAATTATCGAAAGCTGAAAAAGATAACCATCACATTAATTTTTTAATATCAGATTTCTGAAAGAGGATAATCTCTGAAAAAGGATCCCCTTCAGAAATCTGAAGGGGCCTTAACATCCTTGAAGGTCAAAATGTGTCATCTAAGTGGTGTGTATACCTCTTCACAGGCGCGGATCCAAGGAAGGGGGGAGATCGCCCCGTCGACAATGTCGCCGAAAAAAATCATTTTCATCAATCGTTCACAGGTCAAAAAAACGCGAATTTCGTCAAAGGATCGCGCAAAAACGCGAATTTCCTCAACGGGATCGCACAAAAACACGAATTTCGTCAAAGAAGCGCGAAAAAACACGAATTTCGTCAAAAAATAGAGCATTTCATCAAAGGACCACGGAAAAAACTCGATTTTCGTCAAAGGACCACGAAAAAAACGCGAATTTAGTAAAAGGATTGCAGAAAAAACACGAATTTCGTCAAAGGGTCTCAGAAAAAAACGCGAATTTCGTCAAAGGATCGCAGAAAAAACGCGAATTTCGTCAAAGCATGGCAGAAAAAACGCGAATTTCGTCAAAGAATCGCAGAAAAACGCGAATTTTGCCAAAGGATCGCAAAAAATGCAACCATCACATCCATTTTTTAATATCAGATTTCTGAAAGAGGATAATCTCTGAAAAAGGATCCCCTTCAGAAATCTGAAGGGGCCTTAACATCCTTGAAAGTTAAAATGTGTCATCTAAGTGGTGTGTATACCTCTTCACAGAAGTGAATCCAAGGAACGGGGGAGATCGCCCCGTCGACAATGTCGCCGAAAAAATCATTTTCATCAATCGTTCACACGTCAAAAAACGCAAATTTCGTCAAAGGATCGCGCAAAAAACACGAATTTCGTCAAAGGATCGCTCAAAAAACGCGAATTTCATCAACGGATCGCACAAAAACGCGAATTTCGTTAAAGAAGCGCGAAAAACACAAATTTCGTCAAAAAATAGATCATTTCATCAAAGGACCACGGAAAAAACGCAAATTTCGTCAAAGGACCACGAAAAAAAACGTGAATTTAGTAAACGAACTTCAGAAAAAAACACAAATTTCGTCAAAGGGTCTCAGAAAAAAAACGCGAATTTCGTCAAAGGATCGCAGAAAAAACGCGAATTTCGTCAAAGAATCGCAGAAAAAACGCGAATTTTGCCAAAGGATAGCAAAAAATACGAATTTCGCCAAAGGATCGCAGAAAAAAACGCTTATTTCGCCAAAGGATAGCAGAAAAAAACGCTAATTTCGCCAAACAATTACGGGGGAAAACGCTAATTTCGCGAAAGAATCGCGCAAAAATTGTGAATTTTGTCAATGGATCTCGGAAAAAATGCGAATTTTGGCAAAGATTCGCTAAAAAATACGCGAATTTTGACAAAAGGCCGAGGAAAAACCGCACAGTTAGCACCATGAGGAGATTGCCCAAGGCCCCCATCGAACGGGGGGGCGGTCGCCCCCCCCCCCAAGATATAAATCCAATTATCCCCCAAGATATAAATCCAAAATTATTTATCGAAATTCGCGGTAATCAGTGGATTTATATAATTTTGGGGGGGGGGCGATCGCCGATCGCCCCCCCTGGATCCCCTCCTGCATAGTGAATGATAAACGGTTAATTTTGCAACCTTATGAGTTACGCGTCTGGTAGTCACACCAGAGAATTTCCTCTAAAATTTTTCGCCAAATATTTGTTCATCGCAAGGAGGTTGAACAAATGGAGAAGGCAATGCTCCGCTACGCAATGCTACGAAAGTGAAGCCTGTCACGCCCCCTCATCCTCCCAAAACATTGAAGAACGCATAGCGATACATTGAAAAACGAGTATCGAAAATTCCTAATAAAAATAATTTTAGTCAAGATCCGATTTTTTCTATGATTTTATGAGACTGTTTATACGTATTAACTTGTTTTTTATTGTAAAATTTCAAATATTTTCTCATTCATACGTCTTAAACACCAAGTGAAAAAAAAAATTATTACTATGATTATACTTTATAAAACTGGTTATATTCGGAAAAGTTTGACTTTTTTTAACGATAAAAATGTTTATTGTAAAAAAAAATAATAATACTTTTTATACTACTAGGAGAAGATATTTTGTTTGAACAAGGTTTTTTTTTTTTTTTTTTTTTTTTTTTTTTTTTTTTTTTCACATCAGTCTTAATTCAATTGCTTACATTAGATTTAACATAATTTTCAGTCATGCTACAAAGATAAGAATGCGATTTTAAATATGTTAAATAAGATTTCTGAGGTATTTACAGACTATAACAAAAACATCCTCTAATTTAGATATGAGCAAACAAATATGTTTCAAGCTTTTTAGGTCAATTTCTTTTATGAAAATATTGTTATTGCGAAGCTTATTTTTATTAAATAAGGCTGTCAAACAGATAATAAAGAATTCTTGAAATGGAAAATGCAGAATTAGACTGACATTTGTAGACAGCCCCTGTATGTAAATATGTACCTGCTACTAACAAATTCTTAAAGATTAAAGAATGGCTCAAATAATTCTAATTATATATATATAAACACACCGTTTTTTATCTATTTTTTAAGTGTTATAGATCTTAGCAATGTCTTCATTTTAAAAGGGAAGATTAGTAATATGTATATCTCTTAAGATTAAGGTCAAATTTTCCTGATACATAAAAGGTACATTTCACAAAGTTTTCCAGAATCAGAATTGTATTATTAAATTTTGTTTTACTAATTTTGGAAGAATTTTTTTTAATCATGAGATTTTTCAGCTTAAGAACCTGTGCATTATAAAGAAAAGAGACTTCTTTTAAAATAGACACCTGTAAGGGGTCAAGGAAGGATCATTATCCCTCCCTGAATTTTCATATTTATTTAATTCAAAATCTGTCATGATTAGAAAAAAAAAAAAGAAAGAAAGAAAACTGTGCAATTTAAAATAACACAAAAAAAACCTAGGAATTTTTCGTTGGGCAGAATCATGGAAGAGACAATGGTAAATTTTTGTGTTTTTAAATTGTCTTAAACGGGAAGAGCCCACTGCTGAAAAAATATCTAACATTCTTAGAATTTTCAAACAGTTTTATTCAGTTTCTCAAGAATTTAACAGTTATACAAATTTCACAGTTATCTGTAAAATTTAATTATCTTGAAAAAGATATTGCTAGAGAAACTGTCCTCTTGTTCCCGTGAACATCATATGAGGCTCCTAATTAAAATATTTTTTAACCCTCAACAGCTCGAAATTTTCTGAGACATTTTCAGACTCATTTTTAAAAGTAAAAAAATGAAACTTGCTGAGGTAATTTTTGAAGAGATGTATAAGCATTTTTTGCAATACTTTCTGCATTTATCAAAAATCGACAACTTAATATCGTTAATATATTTTTATTGGCCGTGTGATTTCATTTTTTGGTCAATTAATTAGAATTTGATTTATAAACAATTATTTTCTCAGTATGACCATTTTTTTTCATTTCCAGATCTCCCACTTCGGAAAATTCGGTTCAAAACGCCACCTTTGACAGCATTTTTTGCAATACTTTCTGCATTTATCAAAAATCGACAACTTAATATCGTTAATATATTTTTATTACTATCTATTTATATAAAATCCAAGTCTCTGTGTGTCCCTCACGATTCCGGTAGGACCGCCTCATTGCAATGAGCAATTGTTGAAAAATACTAATGCAGGGTTACCACAGTAGCACCCAATGTTAGCCAACTTGGCGATAGCTGGCTAATTTGGCGAAACTCCCATTTAAAACCATTATTCTTTGATAAAAGAGGTCACTGAAATTTAATTTAAACTCCGCTCTTTTAAAATATTTTTTCAAAATCTATGGGTGAGAATTTAAAGTACATGTTTACATCTTCTTCCCGATGCTACTAATAAAATAACCGCCAATAGACGACGCTGTACTGTGTGACCTCCTAACTGCGCGATTTTAAAGTGCTTTAGGTACTTTTCCAGTATAGCTGCCTTGGCGAAAAAGGAAATTTGGCAACATATTTTCCGGGAACCTATCCATTGTTTCATTTTATATACATACGCATTTTTTTTTTTCGATATTAATACGATTTATTTAACATTAAAAAGCCGTTTCTCTAATTTTTTACAGAAACAGATGTAATTTGTACATAAAAAACATCAATAATATACATATAAAATAAATATATAACACAAACAAAAACGCTCATCAAGTTTGTTTTCATAGCTGTTTATATGATTTGACAAAAAGTCTCGATACTTTTCCGTTATACGGACACGATGCCAAAATGTATGCTAATGTGCCAATTATTTCAAAATGCTAAAAGATATTTGTAATTTTATGCCAGCAGTTTAATATGAGTTTTATTTTATTACTTTATTTTATAACAGTTATTTGTTCACTTATTTTAAGTATATATTTGTGATTTAATGAAATAGTTCGTAAAAGTTTGTAATTTTCAAATGTTATATTTTTCAAATGCTCACTTTACTATCGACAATGTTTTTTCTTTTATTTTTCAAATGTTTCAATTCCCGTGATTTTCATTTTGCGCCAACTATTACGCTTGGCGACAATGGTGTCAGTATAACGGAAAAGTACCCAAATCTCACTTTCTGATGCCCGAATTACACCAAGCTTTTTTTAAAAAACGCCAAAGCTCCTACAGTGGAACAGTACCAAACTGTATATTATTTAGCGCTATCTGTGTCATAGTTTGTATTATATGCAAGGGTAGGGGGGAGCGAAGTGTTTAAACATTAAATATTAACGTTTCGGCACAGATGTCATATACGCCTCATATTGGCGCGATTTTTTTCTTACGCCAATGTCATATACACAACGAGTACTTAACTGCGCCAAAGTGTCGTTATTTTGCTTGATATGGTAACCCGGATGTTGTTGTTTATGCTGTTGATGTTTTCGCCAAATTGGTGTCGGAAAAAAATCGCGCCAATATGGGTCGTATATGACATCTGTGCCAAAATGTATATAAAGCAGTATAAGACTAAAAAATTAAGAATAAAATAAATGCAAAATAAGACTAAACAAGAAAGAAAAATCATGCGTTAAGCATAAAATATGAAACACTTTTCAACACATCCTGAATGCTTTAACAAAACTTCGTTATTTAAGGAAATAAGGTAAATAAGATAACTAAACATTTTAGAAAACACATAAAATTTTTTAAAAATTGATTTCAGCAGTTACCGTCCTTAGCCAATAGTGCCGTTATTACATGCCACTATTTAGCTAAAATTTAATTTAAACAACTCTTAAAACTACTGAAATCACATTTCCAGATATTATCATCCATAGACGGTTATGTATCCAATTCTTTGAGTGACCCTGTATATCATTTTATCTATTTTCTACAAACATTTCTTAGTAAACTAAATGCAGTTCAGCGTAAAAATGCATAACTACTTTAAAAACCACCTTTAAGCAATTTACTCTCATATTCAGTAACCCTTACGAATTCTTTTGTGTAGCCCTGCATATGAACCTGCATTTAACACACAGTATAGTATGCATAAATGTAGTGAAACATAAAAGCACATATCATAATTAAAAATGCATTTCCAGCAATCATCGCTTATGTACAATTCTTCGGAGAAAATTTCTTGGCGAGAAAGAAGTTTGCCAACGTATTTTCTGACAACCTACTTACTGCTTCATACTCACAAGCAAATTTTTATATACGTATACAATTTATTTAATATATAAAAAGCTATTTACCCATTTTTATAAAGAAACGGAAGTAATTTTTGCACAGATGTCATATACGCATCGGCGTTGGTGTGATTTTTCTCTGACGCCAATTTGGGTTTCAGTTCTTTCGAATACCAGTTATATATTTTTTAATTATTTGCTATCATTTTGAAAAGGAAATAACTATACATAAATAAAAGTTTCATTAATAACTGTAGAACAAAACAGGGTACTTTTCGGTTAGCCGGGCGCCAGTGTTTTATATACACATTTATATACATACATATATGTAAATATATATATATTTACATATGCAAATATTGTATATATACACACATATATATATGTAAATATATATGTATATTTACATATATGTATGTATATAAATATGTATATAAAACACTGGCGCCCGGCTAACAGAAAAGTACCCAAAACAGTTTATATAATAATAAAAAAAAGTAAATAAACAATTTATTAATAAATAAAAAACAATAGCCGGGTTACCATAGCAGGCAAAATAACACCATTTTAACACCAATTAGGGATCCCGGTGCATATCTGAAATCTGTGTCGTAATTTGTATAATAAAAAATATTATATATATTTAAAAACGATTTTTCTATGTATATAAGTGCATATATAAACAAAAACAAAAGTTCATTAGATTTGTTTTCACAGCTGTTTATATATTTTGGCAACACATCTGATTTTCTAATGCCCGAATTGCGCCAAGCTTTTTTTTTAAATGCACTATAATAGAAAAGTACCTAAATAAATAATGGTACTTTTCGGTTAGCCGGGCGCCAGTGTTATATTTACATACATATATACATATATATGCACATATATGTACATATATATATGTACACACACACACATAAATATAGGCATACATATGTATATATGTGTGTACATATATGTGTATATATATGTATATATGTATGTAAATATAACACTGGCTGCCGGCTAACCGAAAAGTACCTAAATAATTAATAGAAATAACCAATTATACAAACTAAAACTTTTTATGGTACAGATGTCATATTCGCCCCATATTGGCGCGATTTTTTTGGATTGCCAATTTGGCGAAAACATCAACAGCATAAACAACATAATCCGGTTAATACATCAAGCAAAATAACGACACTTTGGCGCCAGTTAAGTACCCGTTGCGTATATGACATTGGCGTCAGAAAAAAATCGCGCCAATATGGGGCGAATATGACATCTGTGTCCTTTTTATTTCGAGACCAAAGCATTGTTTTTAATTTCGATTAAAAATACATATATCCTTGGATAACTTCAGTTGAAATATCTCATTCCATAAAACTAAACAAAAACAAGTGATTCATTCATCGTGAAATGTAAAAAATATTAAATCATTGAGGTAATCATTCACAAAGTAAGTTCTCCAACAATCAATGGACAATATTCTTATGACGTCATAGTAGGTAAAATGGTGGCGGTATCGTTTGTTTATGGTTTGAATTCACAAAGATTTAATTTTGCAATGTCTCTTAGTTACATTATTTTATTGTCATATTTATGAGCTCAGAACAAAAGCATATTTTTTCAATATTTAGTTATTAAAGACGGAAAAAAATTATAAATGCATGATTTGAAAAATTTAAATAATTTTCTTTCTTAAAATTAAAAAATAACATCGGGAAGTAACAGCGGGTTTAAATTAAATAAGTTTAACTGTTTAATTCTGTTGTAATATTCAAAATAACTTTATTTATTAGATTTCGGTAAATAACATCAGGGCCCGATTAAAATTTGAAGTTAGAGGAATTACAATGTCATTTCAGGACCTTTATTTTGGAGAAGCTTTTCTAAATTCCACATATACATGGAAACTCTTCAGTGTTACAAATATTATTCCTAGGACTGACATGACATGAGAACAGCTTGCAATTTTGCACAAGTTTTTGAAAACTACTTTTTATCAGAAATTTTATTAAAAACTGGTTACTTTTTTGGGTACTTTTCGGTTAGCCGGGCGCCAGTGTTTTATATACATATTTATATACATACATATATGTAAATATACATATATTTACATATACAAATATTGTATATATACACACATATATATATATGTAAATATATATGTATATTTACATATATGTATGTATATAAATATGTATATAAAACACTGGCGCCCGGCTAACCGAAAAGTACCCTTTTTTGTTAAAACGGCCCACACTATTAGGATTATGACAAGTTGCAGCCAATTTCGCCAACGTCGTAACAAAGATCGTGAAGCACACACATATAATACCATATAATACCATTTCATGAAATCGTATACGATAATTTAATTGTTTTTACCTTACTTCAAGTGTGTAATTTATTTATTTTTGAGGCTTAACAATCCAAATTGTCCAATACATGAATTTAAAAAAAATGTAAACAAAGATTGAATAGACATGACCGCAAAAAGCTTCAAATGTGCACAAAACTGGGAACCAAACTGTGCAGATTAGAGGTCTTCTACTGCACACAGTTTTTCATAAATGTGTTTCGTTCTTAAAATGTGTTATTTTCATCTATCGCTACGGAACAAGCGAGGAAACTCATATTCTTGCATATGAGTTGTATATATCTTTATATCTAAATTTCCGTCATTTTTGACGGGCTACCTTTCTAGTATTATTATAATATTGTTAAAATCGACAACCGGCACATTATATAGTTTCTAAATAAGAGAATGTGCCAGTTTGATGCACTCGAGAGCAAAAAGGAATTTAAAAATAAATCAGAAAATAAGCAATTTGGATTGGAATACACCCTTAAATGATAAAACAATGTTTTGGAAAATGTTTTCTTCTAAATTTTATTTTGAGTGATGTTTTTTATGCATCCAAGTCTTATTTATGGCATATTTATTTATTTATTTTTTTTTTTTTTGCAATTTATAATAACATTTTAATTCTACTAATTCAAAGACCGATTTGTGGGGGAGGGGTGGGGAGGAGAATCGTGAATAAGAGGGTTAAACAAGCAAGTAAATCACATGCAGAGGATTTTGAGAGAGTCGGCTATACAACAGTTAAAAGATTTTGAGGGCTGACATTTGTCAACAACTATTGGGCATGTAAATACCATGGAAAAAAATGTCATACATCACCCCTCCCTCCACCCCCCCCCCCAAAAAAATCGAGCTGGGTTTTCTTAAGGAGAAATATAGGGGGGAAAAGGATGTCAAATCGATATAAGAGCAGAAGTAATGTCTCAAATGAAGTTTGTGTCTTTTTATGATATTGCATATTTACCACTATTTAAATTTGATTACAAAAAAATTACTTCAAAATATTATTAATTACTAATTATTACTAAATAGCTAAGAGCAAGTTTCTCCTTATTAAGCAATACCATTATTTACTATATTTATCATCATACTATTTTGTACCTACAAACAGTTTAAGGTACTAAAAGGAAAATAAAAATTCAATAATTTCCGTTCATACTTTTTACTTCACTTCGTAGCGGAAAAAATTATAAGGTCTCAAATAAAATTTGATGTTTTTAAAACATTTAAAAATTCAAGGACTATTTTGTCAAAGTTAGCATTTTAAGGCAATTTTTAGGACTTAACAGCGACAGAAATGTCGTCATGAGGGTGCAATTAGCAGTCGCATTCTGAAATTCAGTTTTAAACGCCAAATTTTAAAGAAGTTTTTGAAAGATTTTTTGCTTTTATTGAAAAATGGAAAACACTATTTAATCACATAGTTTCTGAAAAAGTGCACTTGCAAATTTTTTGAGATTAAAAATAATTTCACGGATGTGTCAGAAATTACCTAATTTTGATTTGATTAGAGCTTTAAGGAGTCACAAAGATTCGCATTGTTGAGCAGGGGGGAGGATTGAAAGTATTTTATATATTTAATTTTTTTTAATGATTTTTAGCATTTTTTTTTTTTTTGTCAATTAATTTTGGCACTAAGATAGCGAATTTTGAGTATTAATCTGTATGAGATAGAAGAAAGTTTTGGGATTGCCACATCCGACTAATTTTCTTTTACGAGCATCGGCTTACGATCATCAATTTATACATTAGAGTGGATCGAAAAATCGAAATGGGGATAATCGAATCGGCGCGGGATGCAAAAGTTGCCTTTTATGTGTACTAGTTTACATGTGTTTTTTTTTATTAAAGTCCATTTACGTCTTCCGGTGCCCCAAGCGCCCCAAAAATAGATAAAAATTGAAATTTTTATAAAAATGTACAATTTTTTATGGTTTTTTTTTTTTAATTAATTTCTTTTGGCGCGGGGTGCGAAAATTGTCTTATGTAAATTAGTTTACATATTTTTTTTAAATCGAAATCCATTCATATCTTCCGGTGCCCCAAGCTCCCCAAATATAGTTAAAAATTGAAACTTTTATGAAAAATTGTTATTTTTTTTGTTGTTTTTTTATTTTTTTAATAAATTATATTTGGCGCGGGTTGCAAAAGTTGTCTTTTAAACATACTAGCATACATGCAAAAATTTTCAAATTCGATAAAATTCTTCCGGTGCCCCAAGACACTTAAATATTTGTCGAAAGGCAATTTTTATGCAAATTTTGAACAAAAAATATATGTAAAAATAAGAGTTAAAGAATCATTTGTATAGTGTAAAAAGTACTCTCTTTAAAAGATGAAAAATTGTTTATATTTTATTATTTAATATATAAAATAATGATTTATGGTACCTAGAAAAGACTACACAAAAATGCATGTGATGAAGGGCACACAGTTCTACACAAAAACCACAAAGGAGGAACATTATACTCTTGTAAAGGAACCTTACTCTCAATATATTGGACACATTTCAGTTGCAACAGGAGAAGATAAAGCCATAAAAAGCAACAACTTTTTTAAAAAATCAATAACATACAATTATGTAGGAATACAGTAATTGGATGCGACGGAACAAATGTAAATATTGGGCACAAAGGATGAGTTATTCGCCTGATGGAGCTGAACTCAATTGACTCGCACAGTAGTCATTTGTTTGCTTTATATAAATGAGTTGCCTTTACGACATTTACTGAATTCTTTACGTGGTGCAACAATTGGTTCTACAGCCTTTTGTGGGCCAGTTGGTACAGCAATTAAAATCTGCGAGGAGCTATCTGCAGCTTCCTTTTCTTCAATAAGTGTTTAGAATTTGCCAGATAACATAGATAGAATGGTTATCAGCAATGACCAGCAATAATTATATGATATCTGCATAGCGATATCGCCTGGTTAATGTGGCTCTGACCTGGCATTTAAAAAAACCTGGTCCAGTTCTTCACTCAAGAAGGCTGACAACTGCAGGTAGAATTTTAAGGTTGTATGTGGCCACAGAAAATCCATTTAAGAATCTCATTATTCTTACAACATATATTATGGCAGTATATGCCCCTGTATGGCTCCATATCAAAACAAAGCCCTTCATAACTAAAGGAGCGCGGCATATTTGGAAACTTCTCACGTTTTCTAGATAGTTTGAACCCAATCTAAGAAAGATAGTATGCGCTTTTGTTCAACAATATAGCTTCTTTTGTCATCCTGAACACTTTTTATTGTAAATGCTTTCAGATAACAAAGAGCATACAGGTCTTCAGCAATAAGAAAACAAATTTGTGTTACTAATGAAAATAGAGGAACACCAGAAATAAGTTCAATTTTTATAATTTGTATGATTTAGTGCTTTTATTTTTAAATTTATATTTCATGCATTATTATAAAATTATTATTATTTATAAGTTTGTTCTTTATTAACTAATCACTTTGCCATATTTGTAAACAATTTTCATAAATTAAAATTTTGTAATACATTTTCTTAAAAATTACAATCCTTAACTATACTTGGGACGATATGAATGGATTTAGATAATTATGTAAATTGTACGATTACGTAGTACACCCAATACATAACTTTCTCACCAGGCGCTAAATGTAATTTAAAATAAATAAGTAAATAAATAGAATAAAATAAAACATGTAAATTTTCATAATTATTTTTTTATTTTTTAACTATTTTTGGGGCGCCTGGGGCACCGAAGATATGAATGGATTTCATTTTTAAAAAACATGTAAACTAATATACATGAAAGACAACTTTCGCACCCCGCGTCAAAACTATTTTTTTTTAAATAAAAAAACAAAAAAATATATAAATTTTCGTAAAAATTTCAATTTTTAACTATTTTTGGGCCGCTTGCGGCACCAGAAGATATGAATGGATTTCAATAAAAAAATTAGGTGTAAACTATAATACATAAAAGCCAACTTTTGCACCCCGCGCCAAAAGTAATTTCTAAAAAAAAAAAAAAAAAAAAAAAAAATGTATACTTTTCGATCTACCCTATTAATACATACATATCTCCAATTGTGTTTTTCAAAGAATTGACTTCATTTTTTTTGCCTCGATTCAAGGCTGACAACTGGTAGCATGGAACTCATGTTAACAAATGTCACTGCCACATCAAATTTCACAATTTCATTTGTGGGCTATGACCTTTTTCGCCTTGACCCTTTATATGTTACTGCCAAGACCGCCTGTCTGTCTAAATCCTCGCAAAGCGTTTGGAATCCTACACTTGTTCATTCAACAAATGAAATCTTATTTTCTTGTTCATTAATTAAGAAACCTCAATTTTCTCAGCTTAAAACTCAGCTTATCGTTTCTTAACTCTAAAACTTTCATTTTTGTAACTGACGTATAACGCATATCTGTAAATTTTGATCAGTTTTCTTGCATGTTATACAGTAAAACCTCTGAATAGCGGCCACCACTGGGAGTAGGGTAAAGTGACCGTACTTCGGAGGTTGCCGTTATTCAGAGGTTTCACATTTTAAAACCTCAAAATTACATTACATTAAAATACCAATAACTGACCAAAATTATTTTATTTTTACAGTTAAAAAATACATACTATTATTTTACACTAAAGAAATTACAGTTAAACCTCCATGTGCGACCACCTCCCTGAACGACCATTTTTTCAAGGAACGAAATTTTTCCCATAAGCTCAATACTAAATTTACCTCCATTCAGAGGTAAATTTGCTCCATCAAGGTAAATTTGCTCCTTTAAAAATGCTCCATCCCCAGTTGAACTCCCTCCATGAGCGACCCATTTCTTTTAAGAAAATGAAACAAATTCCATTTTTTCCTGGTCGCTTGAAGAAGGTTTTATTAGAATAATAATTCCGGAGAGCATATTATTCATCAAACTTCTAAACTAAGTTTAGAATTTTTATTTATTCCAGTAACTTTAAAGTTTTTAAACCCCTTTGTGCATTTTTATGCAATGATTTTAACTCTGATGACAAAGTAAGGATGATGGTCAATAAACTCCCCTGTCCTATTCTGTCAGGAAACTCTCAAAGAAATAGATAAATTAATGAAATCGTCATTATTTGTTCCCGTCCAAAAAAATTGCATTTATTTACTGAACTTCGAAAGGACTTTGAAATAAAAGTTAAAGGAGATAAAACCGTAAAGTCAAAGCAAATGTCATTTTTTCAAATTCTGCAATAATTATCTTATGTAATTAACCTTTGTTCAGATACTTAAATTTTCATATTTTTTCCTAATGTGGAAAATAAATTTTAGTAACATTAATTGTTAGCTTTTTTCAACAATTCAAATCTATATTTAAATATGACCTCCATTAAGAAACCACCTCGGAGCAACCAATTTTTATTGGAACGGAACGTGGTCGCCTTAGGGAGGTTTTACTTTAGTTATTCGCACTTTTTTTTTATTTTAAAGCGTATCACTTTCTCTAAATGCATAATCATTTCCACAGATTTGTTGTAGAATTCGTTATCATTTTGAGTGAGTGCAAAATTTACAATTTCCCAGTTTCTCTGCAATGTCTCGGGCACTTTCATGCAACAATAGTCCAGAAATTGGGAGATTTTTCTTTCGAGAGTTCGAAAGCCATTCCAAAAGCAACTTATCAATCTCATCATAACTAGTTCTTTTGACGCTCAGTTTTATATTCCAAATTTACACCTAGAAATGTTTTTTTCTAAATAAAAGTCACTTTTTTTCAAAATGTCATCTGTTTGGGTCCTTCCGCAAATGTCATTTTAGCTAATTTTCATGCACTTACACCTTTTTTGCTGTCCTGGATAATTTTCAACTTATCACTTAAAGTTAATTTTTTTTCACTTTGAACTCATTCTTTTAGTGAAAAACACGTGCTACACATAAACAAGAAATATCATCACGCGATTCAAAAAGAGTATATTTGACAGTAGTCATTTGACTACTGCTTCCTCACACATAAACTTAAATTTCGCACACCCCCTCTCGCCACACCTATTTACAAACGAGATTTTGCTAAGAAACTACTAGAGATTAGTAAGGAAATTATAAGGACGTCAAATAAGAAAATCCACCTCCACATTCTTTTAAATGTCAGTTATAGTTAAAAAAAAAAAAAAAAAAAAGCTGTTGGGTGGCCGTTGTTCGGAGGTTTAGTGTAATGTTATTTCTATGGAAGAGATTCGGTAATACTAAAACATGGCCGGTATTCGGAGGTTACCGTTTTTCGGAGTGACCGTTGTAGGAGGTTTCACTGTATACCGGAATATAAGATATTTATTTTAACAAATGAAATATGTTTTATTAATTTTTAAAATCTCTTACTCATTTTTAAGATAAAAATTTACAATAAATAAATTTAAGATAAGAGTCCTTTTAATTGGTAAAAATGTTTATTTTATTTTTACGCAAATTTAATGTATTTTGCTCATTTTAAAAATCTTTATTACAATGAAGATAAAAACTCAAAACTATAAATTTTTATATAAAACCATAAGACGAAACGCAATATTTCACCTATTCACACATAAAATATGTAATATAAACTTTTAAAAGTTCACTGTTTTACTTAAACGGTGACTAACACAATAAAATAATAACTGCCTTGAGTAGAAGAAATATTTATTCAATATCCTGAAAATAAATTCTGAAAACTTGAGCAAAGCGACGTATTAAAATTTGTGGTACGGCAGCTAAATATTTCTTCTACGCAAATTTAATCTAAACCACTGCTACTTCGACTGTCCAGCTACACATTTAAAATGAAAGTGACGTATGAGAACAGAGTGATGTAATAAAATAAATGTAACTGCAGTTAATAATAATATATATTTTCTCTAAACCTTCAATTCTAATAATCATTGGCGCTCACATTTTCAAAACTAAGTGACGTATTTGTATAAATAAACAACAATTAGTTACTATAATATTCTCTGATGAAGGTCTTGGGAAAGTCCGAAAGTATTAAGAAGTTTTTTAAATAAAATGTATATTTTAAACTTGTAACATCTCTTTTATTATTTTCATCAACTTTTAAGAAAAATTTTGAACTTTTCAAAGTTTATATTATATATTTTATATAAATTTACATCGCAAATCAATCATATAATATTATAAAAGTGCACATTTCATTTATATAATTTTATTTCACTCAACGTTTTACTTCAAGTCATGACACTTTTATATTTTATCTCAATAATATGTATCTAAACATCAAGAAAAGCGCTTTTCTAAAGTAACTGTATCTCTTAATCAAAAGTTTTCGCTCGAAATTAGTTCTTGAGTACAAAAGTTGTAAATTAAAAATCCTCAGTCGTATCTACAGCGTCAAAGCATGCTTCTAGAGGATTGCAGGTTTAGGTGCTCTCTCACACGTTAACTACTTAAACTTTTAGTTCTTTCATGGAACAAAGCGAGAGTTTCACTCAATCTTTCTTGATCTGTGAAATTTAATCTAAAACTAAAGAGGGAATTAAGAATCGGTTTAGTTTTAGCCATCGGAGCATTACCATGATTCTGTTTGTTTCATAAATCGAATTTTACGATTACTTTTCAATGACATTTGCTTGGGAAAATTAATAATTTATTTTTACAAATTAAATCGATTTTGCTCTTTTTTATGTGTTCCCATGAAAATGAAAACTTAAGAACTTATTATACGAAGAAAAATAAGTAAGAAATACATAAGTAAAAAAAATTCTTTTCGTAAACTTAATTGTATTTCCTCAGTTTTTATTTTTTAAATCTTTTGTCACCTTAAGATAAAGTCATAAGAAGCAGACTTAAATTCAACAAATTAATCACATCATTTGGTGAAAGTACATGTTTTATTTTCGAAAATTTCATCGAAACTTTTTTTGTTAGTAGAAAAATGTCTTACAAAATTATTATCTAATTCGTTCATGCCCCTTCTATGGTTCAAATCACAATTGATTTATTTTTGACGCTCTCTAATAAATCTGTAAAAATTTTTGACGTTCTGTAATATCACTCTTTATAAAGTTACAGTAGCGCTCCAAAGTATTTTAACAACCTTATATTCTCTCTTTTTTTTTAAAAAATATAAAAATGTAAAAGAAAATATATTCCCTATAATTGAGAACAGTATGACTGCAGTTATTCAAATGTATCAAGTTTCAACTTGTTTGTTTAAATTCGGCGCCACCGAAGAAATATGACTTCCCCTTAGCTCAAAAGTATTTTGACAATTAGTTTGCATTTAATTGTTGAAGGTGTCAGTGGCGCTGTAGCTTCGATTAGTGTTTATATTGACTTATTGTGATTATTTTTAAATGCCGAAATGTAAAAAATATTGAAGTGATTCTAGAAAAGCCGCTGTAAATGCACTTAAGAAAGGTAGACTGCAAGCAGAATTAGCTCGTTCTTTTAATGGTTCTCGTCAACTTGTTATTACATGGAATAAAGTTTTTAATAAACAGAAATACATCGAAAATAAGCCTCAAAGTGGCCATCCGAAAAAAAACAACTTGCAATGTTGACTGAATTCTAAAAATGATATCTACAAGAGATTGTCGTAAGTCCGCTGTAATAATAAAAAAGTCAAGAGATAGCTTTCATATTCCTTATTTTAAAAAAGCCAATTTATATTATTCAAACACACGAATCTCAATTTACTGGAATCCGAATATAGGAGATTCAATACTAATTTTTATCAATACTAAATCATTATGAATGAGAATTTCGCGAAATTAGTCATCTTTATCCAAGCTGCTTTTATTCAAAGTAACTTATATTTGGTTGCCAAATTCGGCGATTTCTTAAAGTGCCTGCCATTTTAAGACAACATGGTGGATGAGGCTAACCAGTGAAGTTGGTCGAGACATTAGTAATTGCTGCGCACATGCTCACTCACATCGGAATTGTTTGATATATACGAGTGCTGTCGCAGGCAAAAAATCAGATTTTTCAAAATGTCACCCACATTAGATATTGAAATTGCTATATCTGAACCATTTTTAAGATAAAGAAAAACAAAAAATGCTCCTGAATCCTTATATCAAGGTCAAATACTTAAGAAAGAAACCCTTTTCAATTTCTAATTTTTTTGCACCTCACTTTAAATATATATTTTTTTAATTTAATGGCCGCCATTTTGAAATAAGATGGCTGATGAAGCTGGCTAGCGAACTTGGTCGAGATATTGATGTATATTATCCACATGCCTTCTTACATCGAAATAGGCGAATACGTGTGTTATCACGTGACAAATACAAGATCGTTTCAAAATGTTAGCCATACTAGAAATTCAAAGTGCTATAATTCAACCATTTTTTAAGATATAAACAAAAGAACAAATTTTCAGAAACAAAATCTTCTCCGGAATCTTTGTATCAAGGCCAAACACATAAAAAAAATCTTTTTCATTTTCCAATTTTTTAATACCTCATTTTAACTTTTAAATTTTTTTATGGCAACCCTTTTGAAACAAGATGGCGAATGAAGCTGGCCAACGAACTCGGTCGAGACATTGGTATGTACTATGTACAGACCAAGTTACATCCAAATCGGTTCATAAATACGCCTTTTATTGCGTGACAAAATTCAGGACGTTTCAAAATGTCAGCTACGCTAGAAATTCAAAAAGCTATAACTCAGCCATTTTTTAAGATATAGACGAAACAATAACTGCTCCCGAATCTTTGTATAAAGGTCAAATACATAAGAAAAAAATATTTTTCCATTTTCAATTTTTTGGTACCACATTTCAAATTTTAATTTTTTTTTTAATTTTATATGGCCGCCATTTTGAAACAAAATGGCGGATGAAGCTGGTCAACGAACTCGGTCGAGACATAGGTATGTACTATGTACACGCCGAATTACATCCAAATCGGTTCATAAATACGAGAGTTACAGTGTGACAAATGTCAGATATATATATATATATATATATATACATATATATATATATATGGATATATATATATATATATATATATATATATATATATATGTCAATTTTGAACGGAGGGTGGTTTCGGGGTCTGGGGGTCATGATCGATGAAAATATACCAAAATTTTTTGAAATCGCTTTCCTCCGAACGGCTGCAATAGGTAGCTTTTTGTAATGAAAGCTACCTAAAATGAATTGAAAGAAAATTACGGCATAGACATACACGTTTCATCAGTCAAACGACGCCTAAACCTCTATGGTTTACACGACAGAAGACCAACAAAAACACGTTTGTTATCTATTATCCCTTTGAGCTCTGATGGATGAATTTTCACCCACTTAATTTTAATCTCCAAATGTCACATTGGCACCGGAATATTCAACCAAATTTATTTGAAATTAGATAAGTGCGTTTTATCGTGTACCTGATGAGGTGAATGTTTTGTTTACAAAATACTGGTGCCAATGTGATATTTGGCCATCTTGTAGAAATTCATCCCCAGAGCTCAAAGGGTTAAGAATAGGAAGGCTAGAGACGCATTTGTAAAACGACATAACCCTTTCAGAGGCAAAACAATTCCTTTGCTAAAGTGTTGAATTTAATGACTGACACCCGAATTTGAAAACAAATTTATTTGTAAATAAGGAAAAGCTATATTTCACGCACATAATAAATCGAATTTTTTAAAATCAAAATTCCGGTGACAATCATTAATTTGAACACTTTAGCAATGGAATTGCTTTGCCCCTGAAAGTGTTATGCCGTTTTACAAATGGAACTCTAGCCTTCCTATTCTTAGTAGATAACAAACGTGTTTTTGCTGGTCTTCTACCTTGTAAACCATAGAGGTTTAGGCGTCGTTTGACTGATGAAACGTGTATTTCTATGTCGTAAATTTCTTTCAATTCATTTTTTATTATTACAGCGGACTTACGACAATCACTTGTAGATATCGTAACAGTCAACATTGCAAGTTTTTTTTTTTTTTTTTTTTTTTTTTTTTTTTTTTTTTCGGATGGCCACTTTGAGGCTTATTTTCGATGTATTTCTGTTTATTAAAAACTTTATTCCATGTAATAACAAGTTGACGAGAACCAGCTAATACTGCTTGCAGTTTACCTTTCTTAAGTGCATTTACAGCGGCTATTCTAGAATAACTTCAATATTTTTTTTACATTTCGGCATTTAAAAATAATCACAATAAGTCGATATAAACACTAATCGAAGCTATAGCGCCACTGACACCTTCAACAATTAAATGAAAACTAATTGTCAAAATACTTTTGAGATAAGGAGGAGTCATATTTCTTCGGTGGCGCCGAATGTAAACAAACAACTTGAAACATTTGAATAACTGCAATCATAGTGTTCTCAACTATAGGGAATATATTTTCTTTTACATTTTTTTTATTTAAAAAATAAGAGAGAATATAAGGTTGTCAAAATACTTTTGAGCGCTACTGTATATTAATAAGGACACTTATTAAGTTTTCTAGAAATTTTGAAAGAAATTTTAACGCTGGTAAGAAATTTAAAACTTGTAAGAAATTTAAAACTTGTAAGAAATTTTTGAAATGTTATCTTAAATATTATCCATTCCACTTCCACGAAACTGTAACGAAAGATGAAAAGAACCCTATTATGTTGAATTTCTCTTTGTAGGAAATAAAGTATATATTTTTTATTATTAATTTTAAGTAATAAATATACGTAAATTTCCTTAAAACATGATGCACTCTTAACATGTTAATACACATTAAAATTAGCCGCTTAAGCTTATTATATTTATTAATTATAATAATAATTCTTATAAATCAGATGAATAGTGTCTAATTAAAATAACCTAGTGTAGCAACAAAACTTGTATTAATTCAATAATGAAAATTTAAATTCTTATGTAAGTCCGAAAATTGAAATTTTTTGAAACTATATAAAGTAGTATCAATTTAAACCTTAAATAAAAAGATTTTTTTCTTCATTTAAAATTCATTATTATGTATAAAACGCATCTTTAATTTTTATTATATTTTAAAATAGTTATAAGTTCTGCATTATTATTTTTCTTTTAAACAAACAATTCTAGAGCAGTAATTGTTGATTTCGTTATATAATTCAACGATATCTATAGATTTTAACATAAAATGTTTCTAAAGAAATTTTTCTATGGCAATCTCTGTACATTTTTAATTGAAATGGTCTAAAGAAAACTTTCAATAGCAGTCTCTCTGGGTTTTTATGTAAATTTTTTCAAAGAATTTTTTCATAGACTGCTTCCTCTGAGCAGTTTCCCCGTATTTTTCCGTCCCCCCCCCAAAAAAAAAAAACTTAAATCTGTTGCAGACAAAAATATTTTAACCCTTTATCTACTGCATTATCATCTACTGCAATTTTTTTCCTTTATTTTTTTTCAGTTACTACAATGAAAATTAAAGGATAAACAAAAAAAAAAAATTCTTCCGTGA
Source organism: Maratus speciosus (assembly GCA_963932465.1). Classification (NCBI taxonomy): domain Eukaryota; kingdom Metazoa; phylum Arthropoda; class Arachnida; order Araneae; family Salticidae; genus Maratus; species Maratus speciosus. The sequence continues at coordinate 451,234,703 of OZ010797.1, forward strand.
GAAATTTAATTCTTTAGAGATAATTAATTAAAGTGGTACTTTAAAGTACCGCCCGTACATTATAACTAAAAGATATTAACAGAACACCCACAAGGTGTTTCAAATTGCACCAGAATTGTGGTAAAATATTTTACATTATAAGTATGTGAAATATAGCCTTTTTCAAATTTACAAATACCATTTTCTGGCAAATTCCGTTGACAATCATACTTTAGCACTGAAAATGCTTTGCCCCTGAAAAGGTTAAAAAAACTTTTTTTTTTTTTTTAGGTTTTGATCTTGTTAGCAGTCCTTTAGTTATTCGACGTCTATATTCTAGGGACAACATATTCTCTCGCATCTCCCCATATGCAATATATTAGTTTACATATGCCATATTTCTAGCATAGGAAAAAAGAGTTGGTGCCACAACTTTTTCGATTTCCTATAAAAAATAATAATGAAACAGAAAAGAAATTATAGGGAAATTATTACTACACTACATTTTAGTAATTGCATTTTAAAGCAGATGAAAACGATGGATAACTACACAGACGAAAAGTAAACAAAAAGATTTGCTCCAACACCCAGTGTTCTGACGGTACTTATAAGTACCACACAGTAATTCAGCTGTTAAATGAAATACATACACTGTTCACCTAAAATCGCGGGTCAAATTGTATTCTATCATCATAATGAACACTTTAAAAAAATCCAACACTTATCTTATATCCTTTACTGTGTTTGCAGCAATAAAAAGACAAACGTGACAATCTGTACAAAATGTTGGCACAAAACACATCGATTGTTTCAAAGATAGCCTACTTCCTCGCTAAAATAACAAACCTAGAACTACTGCTGCCATGTATCCGGATAAAGTGGAGTTAAAAGCGTGTTTTTGCAAAGTACCATTATAATATTAGTAATATTACCTGTGGGGTGACATTTTAAAGTGAGTGAAACTTATAAGTGCCGTCAGCAGATAAAGGGTTAAACCGAATTGTATTTTAAAATGTATATGAAATAAAGGGGCATGAAGTGTATTTTAGAAGCAAACAGGGGAAAAAATTAAATTAAGATTATTTTTATAAGCATTTTTATGAAAATTCAGGAAAGCCCTCAGACGCTCCGAGGACTAGATTCCTACAAATAATTTTTATATAAGTATTTTCTTTGTGTGAAAATTTCACGGAAGATGTCTGACTTCGTGTCTTTCACATTATACAAGTGGGTGATCCTTCAGAACGTTCCGTTCACTCAGGTCAAATTTATAAACCTCGTCAGATATAATGAATGTCTATAGCTACATTGAAATGTCCGAAAAATGTGCTTAGTCTACCGGAAAATTCTGTCGTATAATGTTATTCACGGCTACCTTTTTTAAATTTAAGATTTCTTCATTGGCACCACTTTTTTGAAATTGTAAAATTCCCATTGGTTTCACATTTCACATTGATTAAGGTGATGACAATGGGAATTTTACCATTTCAAAAAGTGGAGCCAATGAAGAAATCTAAATTTTTAAAAAGTAGGCGTGAAATAACATTATACGACCGAACTTTTCGGTACACCTAATATATTGATTTTATGTAGGTTGAGTAATATCCCTGAATGTTGTAAAAGTAATGTCATTTTTACGACATTAGCCACTGTGAACCAGATATTAAAAATAAGACATTAAAAATTAAGTTTCTTAAAACGACAAACTTGTTAAAATATATCTTTTTAGAATACTATTTCTGTGTTATAATTTTAATGTAATGCAACCAATTCTTTTAAATACTTTCTTTTAAAAACTAATTTTAATGCATATCAATCGATATCGGCAGATGTGAATCTGATGTACGACATTCAGCAATATTTGAAGTATTGACCAATTTTGATAAGACATTGTCCGTTATCTTTGTGCTACCCGGGAAAAGTAGTATTTAGCTCAGTCAAGGCTACTTTTACCTGATAATAAAATATTTATCTTTTTTGTTGTGCAAAATAAAATTCAACAAAAAAACGAAAAATATGTACTTTGTTTCAATGGGCATAGTCGGATAAGTATTGTAAACATGTTTTTCAATCAAATTTCCTGACTTTTTTCACAGATGTGTCAGTCTACCTATCTGACAATATATTTCCCGTATTATCATTTTATAAATATTGATATTTTATGAAATAAAAATATTTTTTCGAATTTTTTAAAAACTGATTTTCTGAAAAACTACTGCATCGAATTTCATGACATTAAGTGAGATTATATAGATACCAAAAATGCTTAACTGGGAATTTTTGTAAAATTTTCTTTTATAAAAAACCGTGTGAAATAACGATAAAAAAAATTTAAAAAATAAAAATCATATCTCTTGATAATACGAAAATTAACATTTTATTGTAAAAAATTCCTCATTTGTACACCTATATTATATATCAATGCCGAAAGTGTGCGTTGGGTTTAACATACAAATATTTACAACAATATGTGCAAAAATTAATAAAATTTCTTTAAAGGCGTTGTTTGGGGAGGAGCTGCTCAAATTCGACATCCGAAGAATTTTTGGAATAAACACTTACAGAATTGCTGTATTTCAAATTTAAATAAACACATGGGCATCATTTTCAACCTTGTTGATACTGCTTCGATATCAAAAATAGTCGTTGGTTATTGCAGACAACAATAGGAAGGAATATTTTTGGCATGGAAACAAACTACATTCTTCGATATCGAAATGTAACAACAGTGATCACAATCAATTTAAATGAAAAAAAAAATTTCACCAGTTCTAATGAAAAGTAACTATAGTTAGTTGTTTCAACCTTTTTAAACTAGCAATTTGCCTTGGTAACCGTAATTTTAAACGCTTATGTCTAGCAAATTGTAGTGATACGCTAACACCAAACCTGCATACATATTAAGCGTCGTATCTTAAACGGGAGAGGTAACCTGAAGATTAAAGAGCAGGTCACATCAATCAAGGTCACGCGACACGTAGTGAATGGGGTTGAACTACGAAAAGATGCCTAACTGTTTTCTTACTACACACAACAAAAATTGTAAAGTTTTTATCACCTTGATTAATAGCTGAAAAGTCTCTGATTGGGTAAAGCGAAGAAAACTTCGTAGTGTCAAGTGCATTTGGACCCCCACCCCCTTCTCGCTACGCCATTATTTTGCAACAAATCTGGTAAACAAGGTCTCTATTCCATGAGTGACTAAAGATCTAGAAAATATGCGCAGATGGTAGATATTCTGTCATATATGACGTCACACTAAAAGCCCGCGTATGTAGATTATCAAAACCGTCCACAAGGTGGCGAGGCTGTGTTAATTTACGCCCGATTCCAGCATTAAGTTTGTACGCTTAATATGTATGCAGTTGGCTAACACATTATCAGTTTTATTTTTTAGGGGGGTTTTATAAAAATTAATTTATTAAAGTGCGACCTGAAGCACTGAACCCGACTATGTATTTGTATATATGTTTATAAATATATTTGCAAAAATTTAACAATGTCTTTACAGTACATTTTGATCTCCTGATACTTATTCCACTGTTTTTTTTTTTTAGACTATTCCTTATTTATTTTTTAAAAAACATTTTTCTCTCATTCAAAATTAAACGGCTCAAATTGAAAAAAAAATAATTTTTTAATTCAAAGCACCATCCAGTGTTGTCGGCTTTGTATTTTTTTTTTCTTTACTCAAATTATGTACCAATTTTTTCTAATATTTATCTTCGATTTTAATTGCCACAGAAATCAACATTAATAAAAACAAAAATTGCGAGTAGTATATATCTTAAATACACTGCTCAAAACAATTAAAGGATATTTGAAGTTTTATATAAAATAAAGATATAAACGAAATTTTTTTTGCCGAAAATAGAAGAAGAGAATCACAAATGCAAATTTTTCTGGTTTTCAAACTGTGTAGTATGCAAATTTTGAGTTCGACGTCAAAAACGTCGCTTCAGCGGCAGCGAATGAAATTTGACTTTCAACTGGATAAAAGAGAATGAAGACAAGGATGATCGGCATTCAGTGATTGCTTTGTTTCGATGAGTACGATGTCTCAGCGAAGTCATTTGACAGATTCAGAAGCTTTGAGAATTGTTGGTAGGTTAGAAGGGGGCCAAACTCAAGCCGAAGTAGCGCAAGCCATTGGAGTGTCACAAAGTGTCATTTCCAGGATCTGGAACCGTTTTTTGGAGAGTGGATGTGCAGGCCGAAGACCAGGGTAAGGTCGTAGACGGGCAACAACGCCCAATGAAGATCGGTATTTAGCGTTAACAGCTCGGAGACACCGAACCATGAACGCTACTCTTTTCCAACAACACCTTCGCTCGGCTACAGGCACCACGATTTCAACTCAGACTGTCCGAAACCGGCTCCATGCTGTAGGTCTGTATGCTCGCCGACCGATGGTATGTGTTAGATTAACATCAAGGCATCTCCGCGACCGCAGGGAGTGGGCAACCGAGCATGTCAACTGGAGGAGAAATGAATGGAGCAATATTCTGTTTTCTGACGAGTCCCGTTTTTCTGTGCATCCGGATAATAGGCGTATTTTCATCTGGAGGGACCGTGGCAGTAGGAATAATCCTGCGTTCGTGCACGAAAGTGTCATATTTGGCGGTGGAGGTGTGTTGGTGTATGGTGGCATCTCCATTGACGGGCGCACTGACCTCTACATCATTCGAGATGGAGCTCTGACTGGTCGCCGATATAGGGATGAGATCCTCAGACCTATTGTAGTCCCTTACTCTGCAGCAATCGGAGATAACTTCATTTTAATGGACGATAACTGCAGGCCACATGGTGCAAACCTGGTGGAGGATTTCCTTTTCGAGGAAGAAATCGTTCGAATGGAATGGCCAGCGTGTTCTCCAGACATGAATCCAATCGAGCACGTTTGGGACGCTCTAGGAAGACGAGTTTCTGGCCGCCAACAACCCCCACAAACTCTCCAAGAACTGGAAAGAGCTCTTCTGGAAGAGTGGGGCAGAATACCCCAACTCGTCATTAATACACTAGATTAATATTAACACAATTAATCTAATTGGTAAACAAATCACATTAAATGTAAATTTCCAACTGGGCGAAAAATGTCCGGACCAGGATTCGAACCCGGGACCTCCCTGGCTGAAGCCGCCAGTGCTCTACCATCTGAGCTATCCCGGACGATTCTGGTCGAACTTTTTCACCCAGCTAACCTTGATGATTACATCCATGCATCCATAATTGTGTTATGATTACATAAATTGTTATGATTACATCCATAATTGTGTTTATATTAATCTAGTGTAATTTCGTATCCATCGATTTCTGGAGTTCCATTACCTGAGATTTATTCTGTTGAGCTGAACCAGGTTTCAGACCAGATGCTGTAATCATCAAGGTTAGCTGGGTGAAAAAGTTCGACCAGAATCGTCCGGGATAGCTCAGATGGTAGAGCACTGGCGGCTTCAGCCAGGGAGGTCCCGGGTTCGAATCCTGGTCCGGACATTTTTCGCCCAGTTGGAAATTTACATTTAATCGTCATTAATAGCCTCATTGAGTCCATGCCTCAAAGGTGTTCAACGTTGCTGGCCGCCCGTGGAAACCATACCCCCTACTGAAAATGATTTTCTTTGAAGAAAACACCTTTTCTTATTCTTTTTTTCTCATATGCACAAATTGTGTTTTTTTCCTTTAGTACACAAATGCGCAATAAAATGCATTTTTTTCTGCCAAACATGTGTAATTTATTCTCATATAACCTACTATGTCTGTCGACCATGTATCAATCAGCTAAACAGTTTACCAGATACAAAATCCACCCAAAACTGCAATATCCTTTAATTGTTTTGAGCAGTGTAAAAAATAGTCTGTTACTACCAAAACCTAGCAACATTTTAGAAATAAATGATCGCAAATGCTCTAAACACTAGTTATATAACATTCTTATTTTATTGCTATGACTTACGCTTAAAAATGACGAAACTACCTACTCTTATTGGTATTCGTTAGATGTCTAATAAAGTGATGAGAAAAATGTTTAAATAAAACTCAGTAATGCATTTCGATATCGGAGAATGTTGTTGTTTTCCAAGCAAAAACATTTTCCTATTTTAACTCCGATACAAAACGCTACTTTTCAATATCGAATCATTATCGACAGTGTTGAAAAACATAGCCTATATGCTTATTAACTGAAACACAGTATTTGACACATTGTCTGCTGTTTTTATTCCAAACATTCTTGGGATGTTGAATTTGAGTAACTCCACCCCCAAATAACGCCTTTAAACGAATTTTTATATTTTTAAACATATTTTTGTAAATATTTATATTATATCCAACGTACATTTTCGGCATTATAACATAATATAGGTGCGCATATCAGAAATATTTTACGGGAATATAGTATTATTCGTGTAAACATAAGATATAATTTTTATTTTTGTGATTTTTTTATCGGTATTTCCTATAGTTTTTACCAGCAGAAAAGTGCACAAAATTTCCCAGTTATGCATCTCTGGTACCTATATAATCTCAGTTAACGGCATGAAATTCGGTGCAGTAGGTTTTGAGAAAATCAGTTTTTAAAAAATTCGAAAAAACATTTTTTTCTCATGTAATATCAATATTTATAAAGTGATAATAGGGGAAATACATTGACAGATAGGTAGCCACAACTGGGGGGGAAAAATCAGGAAATTTGATTGAAAGGCTTGAAATTGAAAGGAATTTTGATTGAAATTTCCAGTGCTTATCCGGCTATGCCCTTTATCAACAATTTAACTTCATAAATTGTTCCTTGGATGCATTCCATTAACACTTATTGTAGGCTAGCAAAATTTGTTTCTAAAATTTTTAACCAAGTCCTTAGTTTATTACGGCAGCAAATATATTGTTGTCTGTAGAGCAATACTTTATCTTAAGTTCGATTGAATGCAAATACGGATTTAATCTACGTCGGTTCTGAACGGTATGTTCATCTATGTTTTGCAATTATTTCGTGATATTAACCCATTCTATTTGTGAACGACCATTTTGTCTGAAATCTTGTATTTAAAACAATGGAAGCTCCACCCATTTCTGAAAGTTTTTCGTAAATTGCTTTTCTAGATAAGTTTCTCAACACTATGCATCGGTCAGTGGCGTGGCGTCCGGTCATCGCTGGATGCGGCGATGACCAAGCAATATTTTAAAACTCTTAATAAGCTTTTAAAACTCTACGATCCAGTTTTAGCAGAACATTTGGAGTTCATGTATAAGTGAAGGTAAGATTTAAAGTTTCTTTTTTGAACATTCAACCATTGAATTTTAGAGTTAATAATTTTTCACCACAAACTTAAATAATTGCGATGACCACCGAAAATTTTCACGCCACGCCACTGGCATCGGTAAATATCTTTCAATGAACGGATATAATATAAAATATTTTACATCTAAAAAAATATGGACACCATGGCATAAAAGCATTTTTTATAAGGTAGAAGACAAATCCTTTGTCAAGAATGTTTCGTTGAATAAATACGAGAATACCTGTTCCCTTTTGCCAATGTGTAAAAATACACAAAAACAAATAATACAGTTAAATGTTAAGTTTCACACCAGAAATATAGTAGAATTCTTTTTATAAGAAACTGAATCCGGGATTACTATTATGGTTCATATTTTTGTTGTCTAACTCAAGTAAATGCCGTCGCATCCCTGTAAGGGTGTAAGATGATGGTGTTGGATGTTAAGGAATCAGTCAGTAGCGGAAAGGCACAGCTTAAAGCAACAATGTTAAATTAAAGAAGCTCCTACGTAATAGGAGTGAGAAGAAAATAACGTAGGGATTTTATTAAAAACTGGTTCGAAGCAAAGGAAAAAAATAAGCTTTTGCATTACTATTAGCGCCACCTATCCAAAATATTTGAAAGTAATATTAAAAACTAAACCTTTAGAACATAATCTTTCCAACATTATAGTAAGAAGTACATAAACAGGGATGTGATTTCCGCGTTTCTGCACATCAGTATATTCTTAGAGAAAATGATATTTGATTTAATTGGTACATTTTTGCGATTTAACAGAACAGTATTTTCTCTAAGAATATACTGGTGTGCAAAAACGCGGAAATCACATCCCTGATAAATAAGTAATTAAATATCTACAACTTTTACTTTTAAAATTTAAAAGCAGTTTATCTTTTATGTCATAATAATGTTATTTAATACTTAACTCTTTACATATAAATAAATTGATAGGGATACACTATGACGCAAAAGTTTAGACAATGACGTCATTCAGCTTTAAAATGTAGAATTATGACGTCAGAATTACAGAAACCTGTAAATATATTCAAAAACTGATTTAAAATGCTATGTACAAAAGACAGTCGTTTTATTTGCTATAATACTAATTTTTTTCATAAAAATTCAAATGTGCTTGTCGCAAAAGTTTAGACACTATTCTAAATTTCTTTGAATATTCGCTGGCATATGCAAATTTAGAATCGATGATGTCACAAATTTGGAGTACTTAAGTTCTGCAAACGATTGCGCTTCATAGTCGACATGCCGAGAGCTAAAGAAATTCAAGTGAATGAGGTTTCAAGGATTTGGCAGTTGAAAGGTGAAGGGAAGAGCGTTTCTGAAATTTCTGCTATTATTAATAGGTCAAAAAAATCTATTTATCGAGTTTTATCGAGTGGTTCCGAATATAAAGCCAAATGTCGGTCTGGGAGGCCACGTGTGACAAATGTACGAGAGGATCGCCTGATACAAAGACTGGCGAGTACTCAACAAATGAGCGTACGTGGAGTTCAAAGCTCATCGGGACTCTCTGTATCAAAGGATACGATTCGTAGACGAATTTTGGAAAAAGGAACAATCGTTTATAGCAAAATGCAGAAGAAACCAGCTCTGAAACCACATCATAAGTTACAAAGACTTATGTGGGCTCGAAAGCATATGTCATATGGAGAGAAATGGCAGTCAGTCATATTTAGCGATGAAAAAAGTGGAATCTGGATGGTCCAGATGGTTGTTTATCGTATTGGCATGACTTGCGGAAGGAACCTCGACGTTTTTTTAGTCGCAGACAAGGAGGGGCTCGGTGATGGTTTGGGCAGCCTTTTGCTATAATGGACAAGTATCTCTGACCTTCACCAGTGGTCGTCAAACTTCACAGCATTATACACAGACATTAGAAGAAAACCTACTGCCATTTGCTGAGCTTCTAGGGGGTCCTCAGTGGGAATTTCAGCAAGACAATGCTTTAATTCACGCTGCAAAACATTCAAAATCTTGGTTTAATTCCCATAATATAAGAGTTCTCGACTGGCCAGCATGTAGCCCACATCTTAACCCTATAGAAAACCTTTGGAGCATCATGTGTCGCAAAGTTTATAGCAACGCTAGACAATACTCTTCTCAAAAGGAACTTAAGACATCTATTGAGAATGCATGGTACGATATCGATCCACAAACTATGCAAGATTTAGTTTCTTCCATGCAATCTCGTGTATATGACGTAATACATAAGCATGGATGCGCAACCAGGTTTTAAAAATTGTTTATTTCGATTTTATTTAATTTGTGTCTAAACTTTTGAGACAGCAGTTTATTTTTGTTACCATTTAATTTATTGCAATATGCACAATTCCACTTTTCTTTGTTATAAATATTGTTTATATGTACAGCACATTAATTTCAAGCACTGATTTGAAAATTGAATAAATATTTTTCAAAGTATGTAAGAATTTCTTCATTGTCTAAACTTTTGCGTCATAGTGTATGTATGCCGCGCTTTAAAGCTATAGCAAGTTAGTCTCCAAGGGATATATTAAAATTAACATATCTTATCTTAATCTTTAGACTTCGTTGTCAGTCAAGGCTTTATAAAATAATAACATAATTTAAGTAACATATACTTCTATAATTAAAATATACATAATTTAATACTTGCTCTCTAAGTATAATTATGTAACTATTATTATATGCGTCAATGTGGCTTAATTTTTTTTAATTACTTTAGAAAGATTTAAAATCTATTTTTATTTGTTTCCCCTTTGTTCTTAATTTAAAATGTTCCTTTGTTTTATGTAAAACAAATCCCAATTGAGCGGGCACAAATCATTTTTTTAAATTATTACATTGAACAAAACATATATTGATTTTATGATTAGTTCAGTTCCTGTTTTATAGCAAGTGTATAATGAGAGCATCCCATAATCTTTTAAACATTAGAATATTAATAATTATAATGCATTCTCTTCAATTATTAACATCTTAAATTATAATAAACAAAAATGCAATTTAACAAATTACAATGACCATTTGGAAAATGATTTTTTCAAAGACTAAAATTTAAGACATAAAAAATCGCACGGAGTTGATCATACATTACATACGCCATGGATTATATTTTTCGGTACTGTTAATTTTTAAACTTCTGCGGAGCTGGTCATACATTACGTATCATCCGCATCCACTGAACAATTCCTCGTTTACGATCCAGTCTTAAACAACATCTACAGTAAAATATCCATACGACGTGACTATCGGTGAATAATACACAAGTGCAAAAAAAAAAAAAAAAGAGAGATTTCGTCATTGAAGAAACTGGACAAAAAAAAAAAAAAAAAAAAAAAAAAAAAAAAAAAAAAAATGGCTATATCATGATTTTTAGGCCATAATTTGTTTGTAATATTAATATAGATACTTAAAATTAAATATAGTTTATAATAGCTCCCTGTTTTATCAGAAATCATTCATATATATTTTTTCAAAATAGCGCTATTTTAATTACATTTTTTTCAGTTTTTAGGAGAAAATGGCAACAAAAAGATATAATTGCTATTTTCAACTATTTTTCCCTTTACTTTCTACAGAAATGGAAAACCTGAGTTGCCAAAATTAAACAAAAAATTGGTGCTAAAAACTACAAAAAAAAAAAAAAATAAATTGAGATGCACTTTTCAAACAAATCGCATTTAAAAGTACTTTTTTCTCCAATACGACGGTATAAACATTGAAAAGGTGCAATGCTTAGAAGGTTAAAAAATTGAAGTAGAGATTATTCCGTACAATGATACACCTGCTTTGTTTTACGTTTCGCGTATACAACGTAACGTTATTTTTTGGAGACGACACATTAATAGGTGGGAGAAAGAAATAGCATACCGGGGGATAAAAAGCTTAATCTGATCACCAATATACACGCCGAAAACATCGTTGTCAATTAATAAACAGGAACTGACCTATCCTTAAAATAGTGAAGCTTCAACTGTGACCGCTATCGCACGAGTTATTTACCGCCGGTGGAAACTTCCACAAGTAGATATATATAGAAATTTTCAATTCATTTGAACGCCTGACGATTACAAAATATCAGTCAAAAATAATGGTAGAAACAGATATTCATTTTTACTGGTAGTTAGACTATGCATTTCCGCCATATTGTGACAACCAGGGGGAAAAACTGACAGTTTTCCAAGGCGCACTGACACCAATAAAAACAAATAAAAATTTTGGGAATATTTTTGGGAAAAATTTCCATGAATAAGACGCTTAATTAAGACGAAATTTTCCATTCAGTTTTACTGGTGGGATGTTTGCCCAGTCTGTAATCAGAAACTGAAGATCCGATTTTAAAAAAGCAGCCGCCATCTTGTGACAACCTTCTCAGTTACTTCACTCGCAACTGGTAGACAGTACACTATATGTCTACTCCTCTTTATTCATAACTCCATTGTCTATATAGCAAGCTTGGCTCAATGAAAATATAGATTTCAACTTACGTTGATCCTAAGAGACTCATGTATGTTTTGTAATAATTTAGTGATTTTAACACAATGGCAATTGTATAAAATCTGTGTTTTAACCACTTAACAATTTTTCCCGAACGCTGCTCGGGCATACGCGGCACATTAAAAAACCAACGTAAAGAAAAGCACAGACGCTTTGTAATAATTTAGGTCACAATTTTTACATTTTTATAAAAGTTCTCATCTCCAATTGATGAAGGTATTTTTTATTATCTTAGTATTATTATTTTTTCTTGAAATAGTTATAAGTTGATTTTTTTTTCTGATGTTTGAATATTCCTTATAGTCCGGGTGCTACGATTGAGAAAACTGCAAATCGTGATAAGAATATTCCGATTGGTGAGTATCTACTTTATATTAATACAATGTATTTCAGAGGGGGAGGCATCGCGTAAAGTTGTGGGAATTCAAGACGGCGGCTGTTATTCAAAATGGCGTCATTTTCTGATTTTTCTTACTATCCATCATATAAATATGTGTTTCAGGGCAATTTTGATGTTTTTAACGTCAAAATTTTCATTTTTAATACTTTCCGCCATAGTTGAATGAGTTTATGAATTCAGTTTGTCTGTTTGTTTGTCTGTCGCTATGCTTGCCATTCCATGCTCTAACTCGCTTAAATTCACTCGGACTGCCATGTAATTTATATATGTTATTGAAGCTTACAATAACATGTTCCGAATAAAAATGAAGTGTATAGGTTTTATAGTCCGTTTACAGGGCCCTCAAAAGAATTCCATTACGTTATTGTCAATTAATACGGGTGCTACGATTGAGAAAACTGCAAATCGTGAGAAGAATATACCGATTGGTGAGTATCTACTATATATTAATACAATCCATATGAGAGGGGGAGGCATCACGTAAAGTCGTAGGAATTCAAGATGGCGGCTGTTATTCAAAATGGCGTCATTTTCTCGATTTTCTTACTATCTATCATATAAATGTGTTTTAGGTCGAATTCGATGTTTTTAACGTAAAAATTTTCATTTTTAATACTTTCTGCCATAGTTGAATTAGTTTATGAATTCAGTTTGTCTGTTTGTTTGTCTGTCTGTCTGCTTGCCATTCCATGCTCTAATTTGCTTAAATATGGCTACTCGCTTAAATTCACTCAGATTGCCATGTAATTTATATACTTTATTGAAACTTACAATAAAATGTTTCGAATAAAAATTCAAGTGTATAGTCCGTTTACAGGGCCCTCAAAGAATTCCATTACGTTATTGTCTATGGGGGGAAATCGATTGCAATGTATTTTAATCATGTTATACTCTCTGAAACAAATTCAAATTGGCCACATCAGTGAGGTGCACTACACGATACTTACAATAGAATAAGGTGTGCATAGTATTTATCGTTTATTAACAGTGACACACCAAAAAAAGAATACGTGAGTTTGTAACTCGTGTATAAATTCTATAAAGATCATCAGTTAAATCAACTATTATTAGTAGAGCTGCTAGGTATGAAAAAAAAATGCATTTTGTGATAAAGATATCCCGAATGATCAGTATCTACTTCATATCAATACAATGCATATAAGAAGTTGAGGCATCTTGCAAATTCATAGGAATTCAAGATGGCGGCTGTTATTCAAAATTGTTTGCATTTTTATTCGTATACATCATAAAAAAGTGTCTATAATGTCAATATCTATATTTTTAAACTGCAAAAATTCCCTTTTTAAATCAGAAATACGCTTGAAATGAAAATAGGACAATTATTAAAGTGTTTTTGCATTTTTTAGTGAGGGAAATGAAAGGAATAAATCTCTCTATTCTAAAAAAAAGTAACTACCGCTGTCACCGCCGCCGCCGCCGCCACCGGTTTCGAATTTTTTGTGACCGGAGGTCTTTCTTCGTTAATATTAAGAAAAATAATGCTTACAAAAATATGAAAATCGGTGGTATTATACAGAAATGTTTGATAAATACGCTGATGCAGACAGTTTTCAGATCGAAGAATTATTTTAAGAGATATTTAATGCTAAAGTTGGACAAAATCGTTCCAGTAAAAAAGTTTTATAGGAGCAAAAACTGTTCATAGGAATTTAATCATTTTTAGATCATTTTATGCGTTAGAATTTGCCGGAGTGCAGATTGCATTAATTTTTTTATTTTGACTAATTTTTTGAGGTTTTATTTCCATTTTAAATTCAGATTTTCAGCATTTCTAGAGATATTTTTAACAGATTTTAGAAAGTGATATTAATTTAAACTGTTGCCAACTGTATAAACAGCGGAAACAATAATGTTTGGTTCAAAAAAAATATTTATACGTGTAAATAAATTAAAAATTTATTTACACGTGACTATTATAAACAGAAAAAAACATTTGGAATTAGAATTAAATAATTATGTACAAAAAGCAAGAACTTATTAAAAATTACGTCATAAAAACTATAATTACACGTGAATTTTAAGAGAGAAAGGAATTTGTAAAACAATAAATTTATTAACATGCGTTAGAAGTCTTAAATAGGAGAAATTACGTCATATTTACGTCACATTACAGTTATTACATAAAATGAGCACAAAATAATATTGCAAAACGGTTTAAATTTAAAAATTGCGCTAGACATTTATTTGATATTTTAAGAGGATACTTTTCCAACTATTTTTGTTAGGAAAGCGCAAATAATATTTCATTATATATAACACAATAATATAACACAAGTATTTTCACGTGAATATTAAAAAGAGAAAGAATAGTTTGGTCAAAATTACGTCAGATTAAAAACGATTAATTTAAAATGTCTCATTTAAAAGAACTTTCTTTTCACTTTGTTAAAAAATACCAGGAGACAAAGACTCTGTTTACTTAATTCCTTTTATATTAGCTTATTTTGAAATGCTGTTACACGTGTCTACGTCATCAAGTTATTTTTATTTCGACGTTTTGTTTGTATTTTTATTAATGCTGTACTAATTTATTTGTTTTTTCGTTATTTAAAATAAAAATTATGTCAATTTGTATAATTTGGCGAGTGGTTTGGCGATTTATATAATTTGGTGAAATTGGTCGGCGGGATAATCAAGTAGTACCGCAACGGATTTGGCGTTAAAATTCCCCAATCAAAGAGAAATGAATAGAAATCCGTTTATAGAGAGATCGCCACTGTTTTTTAAATTATAATTCAATCTTTCGAAATCTTTTTAAAGCCGATCAAATTAGCGTGCATTTAGAGTCTACGGTGTCTGGACGGGGGTTGGCGAGCGTAGCTCGTAGGGGGCCGAGCCCCCTAGTAAATAAAAAAATGCGTTTTTATTAATATCTTAATTATACAAGATATTAAAAATATTGCATGTTACATTTAAAGTTAGATAATATAAAAACTTCACTTTGTATCATTATATTTCTCACATTCGTTTTTGCAGTTGCACAATAATGTGCAAGAAAGTCTAACCTTTCTACAGCCACACTTATTTTTACAGATTTTGAGCATACATTTTACAACAAACACACTTTTATACGATGAATATTATGAAAATTGCAAGAAATCCAGAAAATGACGCCATTTTGAATAACAGCCGCCATCTTGAATTCCTACGACTTGACGCAATCCGTCCCCGTCTTATATGGATTGTATTAATATAAAGTAGATACTCACCAATCAGTATATTCCTCTCATGAATTGCAGTTTTCTCAACCGTAGTACTCGCACTAATAGACAATAACGTAATGGAAATCTTTTGAGGGCCTAAAAAACGTACTATAAAAGCTCTACACTTCAATTGTTATTCGGAACATGTCATTGTAAACTTCAATAACGTATATAAACTACATGACAATCTGAGTGAATTTAAGTGAGTTAGAGCATGGAATGGCAAGCAGACAGACAGACAAACAAACAGACAAACTGAATTCATAAACTCGTCCAACTATTTCGGAAAGTATTAAAAACGAAATATTTGACGTTAAAAACATCGAAATCAACCTGAAGCACACATTTATATGATGGATAGTAAGAAAATTCAGAAAATGACGCCATTTTCAATAACAGCCGCCATCTTGAAGTCCTACGACTTTACGTGATGACTCCCCCTCTCATATGGATTGTATTAATATAAAGTAGATACTCACCAATCGGTATACTCTTCTCATGATTTGCAGTGTTCTCAACCGTAGCACCCAGATTAATAGACAATAACGTAATGGAATTCTTTTGAGGGCCCTGTAAACGGACTATAAAACCTATATACTTCATTTTTATTCGGAACATGTTATTGTAAACTTCAATAACATATATAAATTACATGACAATCTCAGTGAATTTAAGAGAGTATCGTTATTTAAGTGAGTTAGAGCATGGAATGGCAAAGAGGCAGACAGACAAACAAACAGACAAACTGAATTCATAAACTCATTCAACTATGACAGAAAATATTAAAAACGAAATTTTTGACGTTAAAAACATCGAAATCGACCCGAAACACACATTTATATGATGGATAGTAAGAAAATTCAGAAAATGACGCCATTTTGAATAACAGCCGCCATCTTGAATTCCCACGACTTTACGCGATGCCTCCCCCTCTGAATTGCACTGTATTAATATGAGATAGATACTGACCAGTGTGTATATTCTTATCACGATTAGCAGTTTTCACCTTATTTTGGTCGTGTAGCACTCGGACTATTATGTTGTTTTATACACATCATACACTCAGAATACAAAAAGTTTTTATTATTATTTTTAAATCAATGGTTACTGTTACGGCAGATATTAAAGTTCTTTAATCACCCCCACTTTTCCCCACACCACGAAAACCTATTAGAATTATCAGCTATTTTAGACTATCTTTAAATCATTATCCTTTTATTTCCCCGCTCTTATAAGAGCTGGGGGAAAATTCAGCTCAAGCCTGAAATTTTTTGAGAACTATAATAATTAAAAATTACCAAAACATTCGAAATCTTAACCCCTTCGCGACGGGAGCCTTTTACGAAATGTTTATTACTTTGCTACCGGTTTTAAAAAACAGAAGTTCTTGCCTATTCAAATCGGGAAAATGCTCGTATTAAATAAGGCAAATTTTACAGTAAAATTTTACTGGTGAGAATAAACGAGGAACCTTAGGCCTATTTCCGGCACGTATACGTGTCGCTCGTCCCCAAGGGGTTAAATATATAACTACACAAAGTAATTAATATAATTATTACCAGCAGTGAATATTATTAATGGAAAATGATTTTATAAATAGTATTAATATTTATAATTATTTACTTAAAATTAAATAATTGCATAATATAAATAAAATATTTTAACAATTTTTAGTTATTAATATTTAATAATAATTATTATTAAATTAATTATAAAAATTAATAATTATAATAGTTTTTTTTATTATTATTTAATAAATAATAATAATGTATTTAATAAATACTAATAAAGATATTATTAATAATTTATAATTGCTTAATAATAATCATTAATGATAATAATTAATGATATTCATTATATGTAATATTCATTAACCCCTTGAGGGGCGGTGGGATAAAATGTATCCCACCTAATTTAAACATGATTCTCACCAGAAAATGTTAACTAACTTTTATATTTTTATTTTGGGAGGAAATCGTTGAAAAATTGCTTTTCCTTATTTAAAAATAAAATTTTTTGATTATTCCGGTGAGAATTCAATATTTAGAGGCATTTTTGCTTGCCTTTCAAGGGGTTAAGGATAGTAATTAAAAAATTATTTGATAGGGTATCATCATTATGTTGCCCTATAATATGTAAAATTGGTAAACGATTTGTCAATTTAAACAAAAAGCCTTATGCGATTAGAAAACGAAATAAAATTAAATAAAGTTTTATTTTGGGATAAATGATGAGTTTGCTAATATAAATTAGCTAATGTCTGTATGCTAGCCTGTATTACAACTATAAACAAAAAGTAAAAATAACTAACCATATCAAAATTGAGCAATTTAAATTAATTAAAATTGATAAAATTAGTAATTTCTGTTCTTTCAATGAAAATTTGACTTTTCTACCAATCGCTGCACCTCGGGCGGCATGAATAATCAACTAAATTTCAATGACTGCGTTTCAAGCTAATTCCCCATTCTGGATTATGACATGATTACATTTAACGTTTTTTCAAGAAAGAATTATATTTACAGAAGCCTCTCCCCTACTTGACAGTTTCGCCCTAATTTACACCTTCTTTTCTCTTTCCTCTATTTCTAGGAAAAGGCAAATAGAAATTCTTAAGAAGGTACACTCGTCAACATAGTTATCAACATTTAAAAGCGGATTTAAACAAAGAATTTTTTTTTTAAATCTATAAATTACTTGTTTGCTCTTCAATGCATTCTTTTTTGAATAGGATGTTTGAGGTCGAAAGCCAACGTCAGATTTCTGTACTTTCTTGTATTCCTGTTTTATTTTATTTTTCTGAAAACAATTTCACTTTCTGAACCAACGGGGATCGAACTATTAATTCCTGTATAGCCTTGGATACCTATAACAATAAAATTCGTAATTTTTTTAGGAACTACGTTAAAAGCTTTGACCTCAGATATCCTAAGTCAAAGAATCATATAAAAATATTGAAATGTAGCAGAGAGATTTATATTAAATGCTTATATTAGATTTCAAAGGAAGGAAGCATTGAATTCACTGTGCCGTTGTCTTAGTGTGCATATTTTAGTTGCGCGTTGACTTCAAGTGGATTTTTCGGGTTCCCGACCCGTGTAGATTCCAGTTTCTAGTTAGGCAACTACTTTAAAGTTAGGGAGTAATCAATAACCTGAATCTCCCACCTCCAAAAATTTACATTTCTTCACATTTTGCTCCGCCAATATATAAAGTCTAAAATTATGCATGTATTTTTTTAAATGTTTTATTTCTTATTTTATTATAACAATAAATAAATAAAACATCAATCTTATACATTACATCCTCTAAAATCTGACTGATTCCTCCCCAGCAAATAATCATTAGAGCTTAAAGAATTAAATTAATTTTTAAATTAAAAAGTTTTAAATTTAAAATAATTAAAATTTTAAAATTATTTAAAATTATGAAAGAAAACTATTGTTACATTTAAAATTTATATAAAAGTAAGTTATAAAAAGTTATATAAAAGTATTACACCCATTAGAATTATTAAAAAAAAATCTGTCCTACTTATTAATTTGTAGTTACAGTAAGTAACCAATCATCTAAATAAATCCTCACCCCACTTGGAATATAGAATTCCCCATTCTTTTCTTCGGCAGCACACAGAGATTATATCTGTATTTTTGTTTAAACTTTTGTCCTATTTATTAAACTATAGTAACAATAAAAATAAATAAATAATCTTCTACAAATCTCTCTTCCCTGATTTAGACGATTTATTAAAACAACAAAAGAAAACTTTGAAAAGAGTTTCATGGAGTTTCAAAATAATTTCATCAAATTGGTAAAAGATTGATTAATTGAAAAAAAAAAAAAAAAAGCCTTATGCGATTAGCAAATGAAATAAAATAAAATAGTTTTATTTTGAATAAATGATGAGTTTGCTAATATAAATTAGCTTGGATTTTTTCACAAAGCTGGCTTCTGCTAATGGCTTTATCCTAGCCTAAATTACAACCATAAAAAAAAAAATAATAAATAAAAATACTAGCCAAATTACCATTATGAGCAATTGAAATTAATTAAAAGTGATAAAATTAGGAACTTCTATGCTTTCAATGCATATTTGATGTCTCAACCAATCGCTGCGCTATGACGGGCTTATTATTATACAAAATTTCAATGAATGTTTTCAAGCTAATTCCCCATTCTGGATTCCGGCATGATTACCTTTAACCCTCTCGCTGCGTAAGTAATTCTTCGCGATGAGCGTCTTTTACCGAATTTTTAAGCCGAAAAGCTAAAGCTTTTAAGCCGTAGCTGCCGAAAATGAAACAGTAGCAGAAAATTCCTTCGCATGCAACCGCACGCACATGTTCCGCAAGTTACGAAGTGACTGAAAAACTGTCAAAAGGACCGACAATTTGTGGTTACAAAGATTTTTGCTCGTAATTCGAGAAAAAGTATTGACAGGATGAACAAAACTAGACGAGGACATCATATCTTGAGAAAACCTGCCTGTTAAGTAGCATGCGAATATTTTATTTGCAATTACAAATTCTTATAATAACAGCAATAATATAACATTATAGTTGTTACTGGCACTGTAAAAATAATTAGTAAACTTAAATCTCACTTATTTCTTTGAGGGCATCTGTTTGGAAATGAACGAAATTTTGAAATTTGACCCGGCCCTCTGTCATTATTAAAACTCAGTAGCCGATATGCGAGGTATAAAATTACATAGCTCGATGAGGCGAATCGAATGACCTATAAAATCGAAATTCGCTAACGAAATCCCAATAACTACTATAGTACCTTTATGTGTTAGTAATTTTATACCTCGCATATCGGCTATTGAGTGTTAATAATGAGAGGAAGCCGGGTCAAATTTAAAAATTTCGTTCATTGAAAAACAGATACCCTCAAAGAAATAAGTGAGATTTAAATTTACTAATTGTTTTTACAGTGCTATACATTCCCAATAACTACTATAATGTTATATTATTGCTGTTATTATAAGAATTTGGAATTGCAGATAAAATATTCGTATGCTACTTGACAGACAGGTTTTCGCAAGTTATGATGTCCTCGTCTAGTTTTGTTCATCCTGTCAATACTTTTTCCCGAATTATGAGCAAAAATCACGTCTACGTACGGTTGCATGCGAAGGAATTTTCTGCTACTGTTTTATTTTCGGCAGCTTGTATTACAGGGCTGCCACAGGCACTATTTGTTAATCCTATCTGGCACCACTTTCATAAAGCAGAAGTTTTTCACATACACTGTGACAACATCTGAAAGAGATATGTACAACAAAATTTTTCTCTAAAAACAGTTGTGCCAATAACATATAACAATTCTGGCCTTTGGCAGCCCTGCATTATGCAAATTTTAAAACTTTGACCCGGCCCCCTCTCATTATTAAAACTCAATAGCCGATATGCTAAGTGGCAAATTATTTAGCTAGCTGAGACAAATCGAATGAGCTATAAAAATCGAAATTCGCCGCCACGGACTATAGTACCTTTACTTGTCAGATATCCCAAGTAAAACATTCTGTCCTACTTATTACTGTAATTTCTACTACTGTACTACATACTACTGTAATTTCTGCCCTACTTATTACTTTGTAGTTACAGTAAGTAACCAATCATCTAAATAAATCCTCACCCCACTCGGAATATACAATTCCCCATTCTTTTCTTCGGCAGCACACAGAGTTTATATCTGCATTTTTCTTTAAATTTTTGTCTTATTTATTAAACTATACTAACAATAATTAAATAATCTTCTACAAGACTCTCTTCCCCGATTTTGACCTGATTTAATAAAACAACAAAAGAAAACTTTGAAAAGAGTTTCATCTAAAAATAAAAAGCCATACAAAGCTGATTTTAGGTATATTTAGGATTATTCTTACGGACAAGGACAACTACGGGCGGGTATTAAATTAAAACATACCCTTGAGTAGCAACGCTGACGTCATATCGACGGTTAAAACGATCACGGCAAGAAAATTTATTTTTCGCAAAATTATGAAATTTTAAGCACGAAACTCTTTTAATTTTAATACTCTCAAATGGTGAAAAAATTATTTTCCGATGCTATTTTTTTTTCAACTCAATTCACTGAGATTTTATGATTTTTAAATTAAGAAGTTGAAAATCATTCGAGAATGCATAAAATATGTATAAGAACTGCCAAAAAATAAAATTTATATATATATATATATATATATATATATATATATATATATATATATATATATATGTGTGTGTGTGTATATATATATATATATATATATATATGTATGTATTCTGCAAATATGTGTATGCGAAAAATATATATATATATATATGTATGTATAATCGGATTCACGGGCTATGTTCCTGTCAACGAAAAATTTATTGTTTTAACTGTATCAGTTATGATAACGATATTATACATCACAATTGGCTTTCGAGGCTGCAATGGATCTTAGACAAGCAGACATTGATTTATAATATAAAACGTAAGGTGTGATAGAAGTTTAGAAAAGCTTTCTTTTTCGAAAGCGTTTTAATGAAGTAACTGTTTGTTCATTCAAAAGATACGAAATTATGCAACTGATCTCCATTCTTGAAATGAGTATGGTGACTAACATGCCCTGCAAATATACGAATATCATTCATTGCTATGTAAAAAAAAAAAAAAAAAACTAAATTTAAAATAAAACATTTCACACCATACATATTCAAAGATAATATTTTATAAATATTTCTAGACAAATAAGCAGTATCTCTCTTTCGCTTATCTTGAATTTCAAATACAGTTGTATCAAAAAACAACTGTGTAAGTAAAATAAAAGAAAATCCTATTCGGTACCCTTTGAAGAAATTTTAACTGTACTGGTGGAGTAGCGGATGGGAACAGCTTAATGCAACAATGTTAACCCTCCGTCTACCAGACGGGTCCATTGGACCCGACAGGTACATACAAAATATTCATTCAAACCAGAAATTTCTTTAAAATAAACTAAGTATATAAACCAGACAAAAATAAGGTAAATAAATAAGTTAAATAGTTTTAAATAAAAATTCTGGTGTAGAACGTTTTATTAAAACTTGAATAAAATTCCCGGTAGATCTAGGGTTAAAAATGCGTCTGTGTTATAGAAGAAGGGAATAAGGAAATTTCGTAGGGATTACTTTAAACCTCGTTTGAAGCAAAGGGGAAAAAAACTAAGCTTTTGCATTACCACTGGAGTCAACTATCCAAAATATTTGAAAATAATATTAAAAACGAAATATTTAGAACATAATCTTTTTTAGTAAAAAGTACATAAATAAGTAAACAAATATCTGCAACCTTTTACTTTTAAAATTTAAAAGCATCTTTTATGCCATAATAATGTTATTTAATACTTACCTTTTTACATATAAATAAATTGATAGGGATATATATGTGGCGTTTTAACTGCTTTAAGGCTATAGCAAATTAGTCCCCAAGGGATATAATAAAATAATTATTTCTTATCTTAAGCTAAATCTTTTGACTTCTGTCAGTCAAGGCTTTAGAAAATAATAAATATGATTTAACTAACATATACTTCTATAATTAAAATATACCTAATTTAATACTTGTTCCCTAAGTATAATTATGTACATGTAATTATTATTATATAGTACGTGAATGCGGCTTCAGTTTTTTTAATTACTTTAGAAAGATTTAAAAGCTATTACTATCTATTTTCTTTTTGTTCTTAATATAAAATGTTTATTTGTACTATATATATTTAAAAAAAATACAGTTAATTTTGATTAATTTAATTTTTTAAATATAAAACACATGGATAAGTACCAAGTACAAACAAATATCAATACCAACAAAACAACGTGCCGAAACCGGAAAGGGATTTTTTGATTTTTTTCCCCATATCGTTATGCAGTCGAAGTTTTAACATTGTTGTATTAAGCTGTCCCTATCCGCTACTTACTGGTGGGTACGTGAAAAAAAGAAAAAAGTAAACGCCCAAAGTCGGCCTTAGCGAAAGATAGACCGGGTGCAAGAAGTTTTGCGAGGCCCTTCGCTTTCAGCTATCTCGTCCTATTCACACAAATGTTGCCAATTGAACTGTTTTTTTAATCATATACCAGAAATTTCGAATAGTATTTTTTTAATTTACTTAATAACAGACATTCTGTGTCACAATATATATTCGAAAAGGAAAAGTCAAAACATACATTAAAATATTTACTTGCTTAAAAGAGTTACTAAAAAAACATTATAAGTACATTAAAAACCTATATTAGTTAACCCCTTGGGGACGAGCGACCGGTGTACGCGCCGCGTAAGGTCCTCAGGTTCCGTGATTATTCTCACCAGTATTTTTTTACTGTAAATTTTGCCTAATTTAATCCGAGCATTTTCCCGATTCAATTAAGCAAAATTTTTTGTTTTGAAAAACCGGTGATAAAAGATTAAAAATTCTGTAACAGACGCTCATCCCGAAGAGGTTAAGATTATTCTGTGATTAAATAAAGTGAAGGTAAAAAAGGGCTATTTCTTTTTCTGCAATTATGGGCCGGAAATTCATTCTTGACGTGTCATGTCGAAGCATAATTTTTTTTTCTTTTCTTTTTTTGGTAAATTATTTATATTGTGCAGTTGTTGTTGTTGAAATTAGGGATGGGTAGAGAAACGTGGAACAGGTTCCTAGGAACAGTTCCAAGAGAAAAAACGAAGGAACTGTTTCTCTTCGCCAAAAGGAACCGTTCCTTTCGAACTAAAATCCCATCTGTCGCCAAAGCAAACGTTGTCACATTTTTCTCTCACTTGCGATTGGTTGATGATGTCAAAAGGTTTCCAAACAATGAGAAAAGTCATTAAAGTATCAAATGCTAGATGCCAGAAAAGGGGAAAATCGCCTGATTAACGATGCCAGATCTGAGGAGCAGTTTAAAAGGAACATATCTTTGGAAAAAAACTTCTCGTTTCGCTTTCTCATCATTTCGCAGCCGCGGAAAAACGCAAGGAACAGATAGTGGAATGTGGATTGTGGAATGGAGCAGGAACAGGAGCACATCGAGAAACGTATTTCAGGAACATGTTTTTTTTTTGCTGTTTCTTCTTTGTTCGTATCATTTTAGAGGTATTTTGCTTGGATTAGTGTGTGTGAGGGGCGGAAGAGAGGGGGGCGGGTGATAAGAAGCTCTGGTAAGAAAGGAACAGGTGCCAAGTTGAAAATTCAGTTTTCACTTTGACATGAGGACATGACGGATAGAATTTGTCGGTCGCTGATAAATTAGACAAATAAAGGAAAGGGGAGAAGGTCTCTTAACCCTTTTTCTTACTGAAGATACGTCAGATTAAAGGTCTTTTGCATTTTCATGAATTTAGTACTATAATTTAATACGCATTATTAATGTAAGAAATAATTACTATTTTTTAACCATAAGATATTTATTTTGTATTTAATACATAAAAATTTCAATTTCCACATTTAATACACAAAAATGTCGATTTATTTTTTATTGTGAGTATCGAATTATGATAATAATATTTCTTTTCGTTCTTAATATTTGTTCAACAAATGTATGAATGTTAATAGGCACATAAAAATCAATACTAGTATTAATAATATTAATAATAAACGTTTTCGTTTACATCTGAATGAATGTTTCCAGTCCACCCCCAACTCTAAATTTCTTACTATAACTAAAGATTATTTTTTAACTATTTTATAAACACGATTTTTGCGCAGCTGAATAGTAAGGATATGTTAAAATAGCAAAAGGAATGAGGTTAAATTAATGTTAATACAATAATAATAATAAAACAGCACTAGTAAGGTTATTTGTAAGGTAAAAGTTGAATGCTATTTCTAGAAAATGAACAAAACTCTAACGAACGAATCAATAAAAACTTTTAATTTATGAAGAAATCCACAAAGAATGTTTAAAAGTTTAAAAAATGTAATTTTAATTAAATAAGCAGTTCAATAAATGTTATTATTTAAATTCAGTTTTTAAATTTGTATTACAAAATATTTCATCAAAAAATTTCATTTTAAATCTTGAAATTAAAAGAATTAAGGAATATTGCTGTAGATTCTTAAAAAGGGTATTTAAAAAAACTGTAATCGAACGGTTTTTCAATTTTCGATAAATGGACTACATCTTGAGCTATTAGCTATTGTTGTATCATGATGGTAGTTTTTCCTCTTCTCCGCACTGTCGCGTCCGGAAATTCGGTTAAAGATATCAAATTCGCAGAATTTTCTGAAATACCTACCTTTTTATTGAAAATGGGGGAAAACCCATTCGATTAGCTAATTTTTGAGCAAAAGTACCTAGTAATTTTATGCGTTTGCGAATAAAAATGAAATGAAGAATGTGTCAGAAAGAACACAGTTTAGATTTGAGAACAGACTTAAGAAAATCAAGAAAGTATACATGAGGTCAGATATTTTTAAAGTTCATATAGCTTAAAAAAAAAAAAAAAAGCTAGTTCAGTTAAACGAATTGTTCGGGAAAAATTCATTATACATTATGAGTATTTTCCGATTTTCATAGACATCAGGTAGAAAAATATAGTTCATTATTAGTATTGTATTTATAGAATTTTAATTATGATGACCAATGAAATCAAAAGAAAATATTCCTTAAATGCCTTTTTTATTTTGGCTTTTCTTGAAAAATAAAGATATTTTATCATGAGTTGTTTTATGGATTCAAGTCAATTGGATAAACAATTCTTTAGAAGATTTCGCAAAAATAAATAAATAAAATAAATAAATAAATGAAATGAATGCAAGGAAGAAATTGCATCCAGTTTGAAGTTACAAATCTTTCTTCATGTATTCACTAGAAATATTTCCGGTGTCAGCTTAATAATGTATGCTAAAAAACTTTGAAGCAGTGCCAGATGTGGTCTTAATTAATCGCTATCGGAATTAAGGTTTACAGAAGCAGCTACTAAACACTGAGAATATTTGCATTTAAAGAGTTCCTTAGATTCTATTAGAAACAACATTGAGAAGTTTTTAAACGATTTTTTTAATGCAATTTTGAAATACACAACCAAGGACCAACACAACCAACAGACACACACACACACACACACACACACAAAAAAAAAAAAAAAAATCACGGTGGCTTAGATTTTGATGTTATTGGTGTCGGTGTTATTTATGACGGCCGATTATCTGCACGAGGGATATGGGCCCGAGGGGGAGTGCCCTCCGTGGGGGGTCTTTCTAAGGGAACCTAACCCGTATTTACGTATGGAAACCCAAGGTTAGAAGAAAACTCCGAACGATTAGGCCGACGAGCGCGATTGGGTTCGAGCACAGCCCCTCCCGCCTATCACCTTCGAGAGCAGAGCCTCTCGGCCACTGGTGGGGCCGCACTAGATTTTTGAACGAATATGTCTGTCATCAATTGCAAAGTCTGTTTTTTCTTTAAATCGGGTATATACACATGAAATAGAACTTTGAAGAATTAAATCATTTTATTATCTTTTTTTTGTCGAGGATCCCCCCCCCCCATCTGCCGTTTAAGATAATTTTAAACTCATGAACTTAAGAGAAACAGAATTAAATATTGTCTTCAACGACAGATTTAGTGAGAGAAAGCTTACCCCTTCACCAAAAAATCCTTAATTTACTTTTCTCTTACTGTATAATTATTTTAAGTTACTTGAAAAATAAATAAATAATATTCATTTTTTTAAAATCATCTGATAAAAAGAAAATTTAGTTAATTGAACTTGGAACACTCACCTTTCCCCTCCCCCCCCCCCCACTTCCTAGAGCCATATCTCAATTCTTGGCATTATTTTCAATTTTTAGCTTGCTAATTTTAATAAGAAGTCTAAAAAATTTTAGTTTATCTAATCCTATTAGTTAAAAAGTTTAGAACTAATAAGTTTGAAAAAAGGTATTTCACGGAATTTATTTATTGGATTATCTTAAAGCCAGTTTCGAGTCAAATGTATAGTATTCATTTGAGTCATAGTATTTATCGCAGTTGTTTTAAATATTGGCCATGGTGTCCATTTTTACATTACTGAAAATATTAAATGTATATATTTTTTTTATTACAGTAAACTCTGTCTAAGGCGGAATCGATCGGGACTGAGAAAATTTTCCGTGGTAGACAATATTCCGGCTTATGCAAAAAAACTCCCCCCCCCCCAAAAAAAAAAAAAAATAAATAAAATAAATACATAAATAAATATCCCTCGAAGATGATGACCTTTCATTGATTTTCCTGACTCGAAAATCGGTTGAAAACTGAAATTCGGAAAGATCTTTTGTCTTTATAGATAAATGAGAAACGCTATTCAATTTTTTATTACTGCTGTAATACATGCGAATTGGATGTTTACACACACACACACACACAAAATGAATAAATAAATAAACTTCGAGAATGAGACAGAACGCTGTAACTTTGAATTTGAGTACAACCTTAAAGTATAATATATTGTACTTTCTGAAATATGTATTTTGATGAATGCTCATTCTACCAGAAATATTAACTTTAACTTTTAAATTTTGCAATTTTGTATATGAAAAAATGGCATAAGTATAAATTCCTTAAAATTTAAACAGTTTCTGTTCTTTTCGATTAACTTTTTCAAAGTGTTACGGAATTTAACTAACATGCTCGAAATTGAGTATTTGACTTATCAGTTTTAAAGTTTAATAAACAAAATGCCTTTAATTTTTTAATTATCATTTTTTCCGGCTTGTGCAAAATTTTGGTTTCGGTGGGACCATAAAAACCTTTCCGTTTCCGGGTTAGACAGATTCCGCCTTATGCAGCATGAAATAATGTAATTTTCTATGGGTTCGCCGGGACTTGAAAAATTTTCCGCGGTAGACAGATTTCCGGCTTATACAGAGTCCGCCTTAGACAGAATTTACTGTATTTCATTTCTTTTTCAAGCAACATCCTCTTCATTTTTTGTATAATCAAAATTTCTACTTGAAAACTCAAAAGTAAAAAAAAAAAAGAGAGAAAAGAAAAAAAATATAGAAAAGAAAAAGAAAAAAATAATATGATGTATCCAGATTTTTTTTGTATCAGAAACCCTCATTGCATTAAACTCCCTTCCTCAGTGTTATGTATTCAGTAAAGAAAAGAGAAAAGGCGGCTTTTTTTTTTTTTTTTTTTTTTTTGTAATCCCTGAAACCGAACAATCAATCAATGCTCTGTATGTTACTGCAACAGTCCCAGGAACAGGTCTTGGTGTCTTCGTTCCTCTTCTCGTTCGTTACGAGATCACGTGACCTGTTTCTTTGGAACAGGTAAAAGGAACAGTTCCAGCTTCTGAAGGAACGGTTACGGTTCGTTTTTCAAAAGGAGCAGGAACGCCCATCCCTAGTTGAAATAAAAGAGAGAGAGCGAGAGACAAACTCCATACTTTTTAATCGTCAGATTGCCGCAGGCACATTCACAATACGTACTCTGTTCAGATTCAACACTGGTATTTCTCAGTATATTTTTCTGGTATGAAATTTTGAATATTTTGAAACACTTAGTTTTAGTATTATCTCAGTGTAATAATGATATTATCTTAATTCTAATAATATTATAAATGTGAAAGTGTGAAAATGTTTGACTGAATTCAGTGTCAAAACAGATAATTAAATGCCTTTGTATTCATTATGCATTATATTAATTTTTTTTCCTAATGTTTAAAAATTTCACTTAAGTTAATAAAATTTACATATTTTATTTGTTTGCAATACATCAAATAAAAATTACAAGCAAATAAAAAGAAATATTTACTTTATTATAGAAATATTAATAGTGAAATTGCAAAATACTTTTTTTCAATAATGCACAAGTGCATAAATTGGCAAAAAATATTTTGTAATTTCACTATTAATATTACTAGCATAAAGTAAATACTTTCGCAATATTGACATTTTGTTCGAAATAGCTACAATTTAAAATTTTGATATTTCATTAAAAATATTTCCAATGTAAATCCAACATTTTTCAATATTGGTATTATATTTCAAGTATCAGTGATAGCGATCATTGCTTAAAATTAAACGTATTTTTGTATTCAAAATACTAGTCTAGGGGAAATGTACCGAAAAAAGAAGGTAACCTTGCAAAATCTATCTAAAATATTTTCTATCTTTAAAACAGTAAAACATTAAAACATATGTTATCAAAAATTGGTAAATAAAATTTGCCATTGTAGTGTAGAATAGAACATGTTTTTTGCAAAATTTCATACCTATCCCATTGATGCCTGGAAAAATATGTATGCATTATAAAAATTATAAAAATTAGTAAAATGATTAAAATTAAACAAGAATTCTTTCTTAATTGAAACTATCGTGCAAATAAATTACTAAATATTGAAGTATCAGGTGAGCAAAAAGTCCGTATAAACTTTAAAAATTCACAAAAACCGAAAAAATAATCCAAATGATAAACTGTTTGCAGGATTAACATCTATAGGTTACGGGAATTTTTTTAAGACAAAAATAATAAATAACTCAAAAATCAGCCGACAGATGGCACTGGTTCGTGCGATTTCGGTGGAAATATGCAAATGAAACGGTCATAAGAACTTGCGCTCTTAATCCAGAATTAATTCACGGTTATGAGCCGTGTACTTGATCAAGGATGCTGAGTATGAAGGATAAAAGCTTTGTTGGTGAAGTTATTTTATGTGAACTAGTTCTGGATTAGGAGTGCAAGTTCGTATAGCCATTTCATTTGCATATTCCCACCAAAATCGCACGAACCAGCGCCATCTGTGGACTGTTTTTGAGTTATTTTTTATTTCTGTTTTAAAAAAATTCCCGTGACCTATAGATGCTAATCCTGCAAACAGTTTTTCATTTGGATTATGTTTTCGGTTTTCATGAATTTTTAAAGTTTATACGGACTTTTTGCTCACCCGGTACTCTTTTAAACAATTGAATATAAAATGTCTGTTGAGATGAAAATAAAGACGTGAGTGTGCAAATAATAGATAATTTACTGCTATCAATTTTTAGAAGTCGACATACGCGATTAAATGGGCGGGGAACAATTTGAATAATTGGGGTAAAACAATTTTTTTCGCGGTTTTTAACAAAATTGAAAAAATTCTCTTATTTTTGTAATGGCGTACTACGCTTGCTATTGAGTGTATAATAAAGTTGTAAATATAAAAGTTGTAGAGAATTTTATCGTCTTTAACATTGTATTTAACAAACAATATGCTACGGCAACGGATCTCGAAATAAATAAAAAAAAATCAAAATGTCCCATAATTTTGTTGTTTTTTGGCCACAGAAAATTTAGCCTTAAGAAATGGTGTTAGAAAACTGGCTTTTTCCATGTTGGCATCATTATAAACATGTCAGAAAAAAAATCTTCTACCCGATCTTTTGCAAGGTAAAATGTACATTTCCCCTGGACTACGTATAGAAAAAGAAATGTTTAATACTAATTTTCGCTTTACTTAATTTTCGTCGAATGAATAAAGTGAAAAGTCTGAATTCGTCAATTAAATAAAGTGAAATAATCTTTGAAGAAAGACTGATAGAAATTTTGAATTCAGAATTCCGCTAAATTGACAACACAGTTAGCCACGAATGCAAATATTAGCACAATATAACCAACATAACACTGGTTTTCAGGGTAATTGTGTTTTCGGATTTTTTATATCGCTATTTCCAATAGTGATCGTCGCATCTTTTAATCTCGTAATTTATAAGGCGAATATTGCTATTAGAAAGAAATAGTTGTTACAAAAAGTGCAGAAACACAATCACTCATGAATTTTCGCATCAGGTGCATTTTTATAAAGTTTAACATTAGTGTGCCTGTTATTTTTTTTTTTTTATGTCAAATCAAGGAAAATTAAAAAGGATACAAAAACAATTAGTTATTCGTTTTTATTCTGATTTTAACCAAGCATATTCACACTTCGGTTTTATAATATTATTAGGATTAGGATATTTTTATTACTGCATTATCATTATAACAAAACTAAGTATTTTAAAATATTCAACATTTCATACCAGAAAAATATACTGAGAAATATCAGTGTCGAATCTGAACCGAGTAGGTATTGTGAACATGCTTGCCGCAGATAGGTGCGAAAGGTATCGTTCTAATAGAAAAATCTACACTTGATCCCACCTTAAGTTGGCAGCGTTGGTTATACTACGAATGCCGAATCGCAGCCGTTGCCGTAGCAACCAGGGTTTGCTTGAAGAGCAAAGGATCACTAGTGACCAAGGAAAAGCGCCATTTTGGCGGAAAAGTATAATGCTTGTGCAAAAATCTGTACGTTTCGAAGTTCCTATGAAATTAATTATATAATCTATTAAAATAACAAATTGCATTATTATTATTTTCTTATTTTTACATTTTTTAGACTGATTTTAGCACTATCTTAAATTATATAAGCTGATCCGCCCGACGTCGCCGCCCGCAAAATGCGAAATTTTTTTTAAATAAGCGAAAACTTTAAAAAAGTGTGCACGAATTGTGGAAAAACTTTACTGAAAAAATGTCAAAATTTACTGTTTTAAACTAAAAATTTGAAGTCTAATTCCATGTACTGATGTTGAAAAAATTACATCGGAACGAAAAAAATCGCATCGAAAATTGTCTAAGAAATTTAAAATCGCGAAGGGCAAAGTTTTCTATATTTAAGCTCAAAGTTTAAAACAGAATTCCTCTTACAAATGTCAAAAAATTGCCGCAAAAAGCAAAAAAAAATTAAAATCAGATTAAAAAAATCGAGAAATTTAAAAAATCGCTGTACGAATTCCGAATGAAATTTACTGAAAACAAAACAGTATTATCTATATTGGGTTAAAAGATTAAAACCAAATTATCCGGAAATCTATTTAAAACAGAAAATTTCTTATTTATACCAAAACCTTTAGCAGAAATTCGGAAAAGGCTAGATTTCACACTGAGCCCGTCTTATTTTTAATGTACATTTTTAATTATAGATATTAGGGTGTAAAAAAGTCATGATTTTTTAAAATCAAAATAAGCTGATTTTTAAATAATTAAAAACTGCATTTAATATTAAATTGTTAACACTGCTGAAAATTAAGGGACTATTTCACTCACGCAAAAACATCCACTTGCTATTTCTAGTCCTAAGGAGAAAAAAAAATTAATATCTCGTTTGCATTTCAGTATTTTTAAATTATTTTTTTCATTTGCGTTGGTTAGCTGAGGTCGATCTCGATAAATAACCTTTTTTACCTTTTCGATTTTGTTTGCAAGATTTTTTTTTTTTTTGGGGGGGGGGGGGGGGGGGGAGGGGACTCTGAGTATGCCCTTCATTTACCCATGTTTCATCAAGATAATAAATAGAAGCATTTTTTTCTTATACTCTGTAATTTTTCTCAAATAGTTTCTGCGCCACAAAATAATATCTTGCTTCTCAAGAAGAGCTGCCTCTCTTTTTCGTTTTTCAAAAGAGAATCCCAAATCTTTTAATATTCTGTTCAATTTAGTCTGGCTAATATTTTTAAAAAAAAATTCTTTATCATCGTTTACAACTTGTAAAACTTTATCGAAAGTTGGTATGTCATTTCTGCAAAAAAAACTATGGATTTTTCGTCGAATGCAAGATAACGTGAATTTGTCATATTTTCCCAGCTTTCTGCTTTTACCCACTGCACCAGGTCGTTTCTTTCCGGGTGTATTTAAAGGGCTGGATGCCTTTTTCTCTTTTTTCAAACGAAAAATTGTGTTTTTCGAAACACCTGTAAGTTGGGAAACTTCCTCTACGATTTCATTAATTGAATGTTGGGGATTTTCTTGACGAAGTCTGGAATAAACATTTAATATATTTCTGCGAGCTGCACTTTTGATTCACTTTCCTCGCCTTGAAGGTGTGTAAAGCGGCTTTATCAGACATGTTATAATTCAAATAAGTATGATTCAAATAAATATTTATGTAACAAATTTTAGAAATACTCAGTTAATACACGAATAAATAATAACAATAATTAACAGTAAAAATAAAAAAACTATGAGCACGTTAAAAAGAAAAGTAAAAGCGAAAGTAAACAGCGAGTATTATTAAAACTATTCATAAGAACTGTTCATAAGAATGCGCGGAGTAGCAGAGCACTAAAGCGCGCCAGATATTTAGCCTTGAAGATTTGTTCCTCGCCAAAGGAGAGTTTTTTACGCCAAGATTTTTACTTTATACGCTCGCTTTAAATTCAAAATACTTTTAAATTAAATACTTTTAACAGAGAAATTACATTAAATATATGCTTCAAAATACCGAAATTTGTAATTTATAAACATAATCATATAAATTTGTATGCATGTTCACCATTTAAGATTAAAAAATAACGGAGAACTACTTTTCAAGGCGGAATGTTACTGTTTCTACCTTTCACAGTGCTGCCAAGTTGAGTTGGAATAGAGTGTATCTACTTTTTGATTTTGATTACAAATATTGAAGGTCATCTACCTATTAAAAATTGTATCAACTTTGAAGTTTACAAAGATAATAGCTATTTTTGACACCATTTTTTTAGTTGCTTTTACAAAGGTAGCCGTAAAAAGGTTCCGATTGCATACTTGTTCTTAAACTTCGCAGAATTAGATGATATAAAAGGTTTAAGGATACTAATTCCTGAGACAAAATTTTATTTATTATCTTCCAAAAATTCATCCGATATGTGATACAATGCATACTGGCAAAGATGTTTTAGACTGTTTTTTTTTTTTTCAACTAAGAAAACTGAATTATAAAAAAAAAAAATTAATAAAATCATATTAAAAAATTATGAATTATGATCGACATTAATTTTCACAAGGGAAAAAAAAAACATATTTTTAAAGAACACGGGTGCAGCCCATGCCAATCATTATCTTTCGAGATATAGATAAATTAAAGTTTTGGGTGGCCTAAAAGGACCGTCTACTGTTATCAAAGCATCTACAGAAAAGAAAATATTAGATATTAAATTGGAAAAATAATACCGTATTTTCTTACATATAAAGTGAGTTTGTTTTATATTAAAAATTCAAATAATTTATCAGGTTACTATAATTGGATTTTCCCTATACATCTCCTTTTAAGAAATTTTTATTTATCTAAATGTATGGATAAACTCCCAACACATTTATTTTATGACTCTGTGAAAATTAAAAAGAAAAAAAAATTATAAACAACACTTTTTATGAGGCTGTCTATATTTAATATATATATATTTATTTATATATATAGCTCTATTAAAAATATATGAATTATGAAGTTTATGAAAAAGAGGATGCAAAACACAACAATAAAACCAATGAACTAACCAATAAAACCAATAACGAAAAAACAATAAACAAACAACTCCTTGCTCGTCTGAAAGTGGGAGGGCTCAAAAACAGGTACCAAAAATAGAAATTGAATCCTCACATGTTTCGGAAGATATGGCCAACCCCGATATTCCAAAAGTGTAAAAAATCATCAAAGAAACTTAAACTTTTAAAAACCTAATAAAACATAAACAACCAACCAATTCAAAATCAGTAGAACTGAATTTAACTTATAAAACATTATCAAATAAAAATTCTTATGTAACTAAATCATTAAGTAACTAAAAACTTTGAACATGTGAGAAGACCATATCCCCACCTTGACCCGTGAAGATCACCTCCACATCATCTCTCTAACAACAGGAGTTGCAAGGCCACAATCCCACTTAGACCAGCGTCAACTAGACTTGTCTCTCCGTCATCTTTATATTCGTAAATTCCATTCCAGTTCACTTCAGATCCAACTTGAAATTCATCAAAATGCAGACGTTCTTAAAAAGACTTTAGTCTACACTCTTCATATACTCATGCAGTTCCCTCGGCATCCATTACGGTGTTTGGCCGCTTAGCTGTTGCCACTTCAGAAAACATTTTTTAGCTGATTTTCATAATGAAAAATAAATTGATATGGAAATAAATTATTGTAAAGAAGATTAGCAGTAAATTTAAAAATCTGTGAACTCAAAAATTCTTTACTGCTACAAATCCTATAAAATCTGTTAACTTGCACCAAAATAATGTTGATGAAAACCCTTTTACTTAAATTTGAGAACCAGTGTGGCATTGATTGAGTAACAAAATTAAATTAAAAAAATCCCGTTTATCGATATATTGATAAACGGGATTTTTTAAATTTTGAAATAAAATTGTTTTTAAAGTAGTTATATTTTGTGAAGTTTTTAAAAGTTTAAGTTTCTTTGATGAATTTTTACACTTTTGGAGTATGGGGGTTGGCCATATCTTGAGGATTTAATTTCTATTTTTGGTCCATGTTTTTGACTCCCCCCCCCCCTTTCAGAGGAGCAAGGAGTTGTTTGTTTATTGTTTTTTAGTTATAAATGTTCATTGGTTTTATTGTTGTGTTTTGCACCCTCTTTTTCATTAATTTCATAATTCACATACTTTTGATAGAGCTATATTTACTTGGTGCATATAAGAAGCTGCGTTGCGCCTGATGCACTGGGTTGTTTTTATTACACCTTTTTAAAAGCAGTATATATATATATATATATATATATATATATATATATATATATATTTATATTTATATAGTATATAGTGTCAAAAGTAGGATTTACCATTCAAAAATTTAAGGTTGGCACAATTTTTAGTATGTAGTTGACCTTTATTTCAATATTTATGCTCATATTCGGAAAGTAGACAAAAATCCGAATCGAAAAG
Organism: Maratus speciosus; assembly: GCA_963932465.1. Taxonomy (NCBI): domain Eukaryota; kingdom Metazoa; phylum Arthropoda; class Arachnida; order Araneae; family Salticidae; genus Maratus; species Maratus speciosus. The sequence goes on from OZ010797.1 coordinate 451,270,749, forward strand.
TTCCTCTCGCATCCCTCCACGACAATTTTGCCATTAAAAAATTATGGGAAGTTCTATTTTTTCCTACCACTTTTTTTTGTGTTGTTTTGACGACTGTATATTTGTTCGGGATCGTTAAAATTTTATTTTGTCTTAATCAATTACAGAGAAATATTTTAATTTTTAAATCTACTTTTTTCCTCTATAGAGTTTCAAAATTATGACTTTTTTAATTATTTTTTTTCCGTTTTTTCTAATTTATTTAATTTTAATGAGTCTTCATGTGAAATGTAATTGTCAAATGTGCTCATTAGCCCCTTGGGGACGAGCGACACGTATACGTGCCGGAAATAGGCCTAAGAATCGTCGTTTATCCTCACCAGTAAAATTTTACTGTAAAATTTGCCGTATTTAATCCGAGCATTTTCCCGATTTGAATAGGCACAAACTTCTGTTTTTTAAAACCGGTAGCAAAGTAATAAACATTTCGTAAAAGGCTCCCGTCGCGAAGTGGTTAGTATTGTAATTACGTATATCATGTCTTATGCAGTGCCCCCTGAATACTAGGCCTGAGCGCTGACTCAAAAATGGCGGCGGCCGAAGGCGGATTTTTTTCCATCCTGTGTACGATTGTTTAAATATTCGTACCAATGATTTTTTAAAGTGTTTTCCGCTTTATTTTCCTGAGATTAAACAAGTCAGAGAAATCTTTTATAAAATACTGGTGTTTACTTTAAAGGGACCGTACCTACGTAAAATAAAAATCCGCCTTCGGAAACTGCCATTTTTGTGTCAGTGCTCAGACCTAGTATTCAGGCGGCGGTGGCTTGTGGACATATAAACCGGAAAATTCTGTACTTTAAAATTTTAGCTTAAATATGTATGCAATATTCTTTTAACGAATTTTAATTTTTATGATAATGCTGACTTACAAATATAGGGAATTATTGTAGGAATTGAGTCCCATCGGGCCTGATTTTAAGTATTTTTGCTCGGTTCAGCTGAATTCCGAGCTTTTTGCTTTTAAGTATGGACAGGATAGCTTTCTCAAGACCGGACTGGATCTGTGCCTGAAAATTTCGATCCATGCACACTTCTAGTATATTCCATATGTCAGCAGTCGATCAGTAATCAGCCGAGAGTCAATGAAAATCATGCAAAATCAAGCAATTCTTAAAACAATTTGGAAGAGAAATTTGTTAATTCCTGTCTGATAATTTAAACAGAAACATAAATCAAAGATAACGGCTAAAATATGTGTGCATTTGACTACGGGGGGATTCGATAGTGGCTGGGCTGCCACTATCGAATATCTTTATTGTATGTTTTGTATTACTGTTTACCAAAAAAAAAAAAAAATTCTTTGTTATAGATTTTTCTTGAAATTGTCATATAAGTCCCAAAGATTATTTTTTGAAAAAGTGCTAGGAATAGAATTATAAAAAAATAGTCGCCAGTTGCAACAATTGCTAATAAAAAGTAAGTTCATAGTCAAAGGATTAATCAATTAAATTACTAATATGGGAGTAATGGGATAAAGATGAAACTTTTGACCTACAAACTGTATCCTTTCTATAATTGTAACCCATTTCAAGTTTTTTATTAAAAAACATGTTACTATGTATAATTTAGTTAAAGAATGTATAAGCATGGAAAAATATGAGTAGAAATAAATATTTTTTGCCTAAGAAACTTTTAGAACTTAACCTTTCCTAATTTCTGGAGACTTTAAATTTAATAGTTTAGCCTAGGGATCTGGGGTTTCAGATTCCTGGCCTCCCCGTCATATTTACACGATAGGACATACGTATGCATGTGAATAGGAACACGATATTTGTAAAAGAAAAGGAGAAACTTGATTTACACAAGTAGAAAAGCGAATTTGTATTGTTACGTTACAAATAGTCATTAAAATAATAGTTAACCTTTTGTCAGAATCATCAGCAACACCAACCTCTTGACAGTTAACATTCAGATCATGCGCCTGTCTAGATTTGATATGCACCTGGTAATGCCTAGGTTAGAATATAACAATGCTATAAAATGTAAGCTACAAACAATTTATTCTCTTCTCAAACGTCCACAACTTATTCCGAACATGTTATTGATAAAACTTTTTACAAGTAAGCGTGTTTACACACGTAAATTTTATTATGAAATAAATATTTAGCTATTTTGCATTATATTTTTTCGGACGCGAGGCCTTCCCAGGCGCAAGGCCCTGTGAGTCCCGCACCTGTCTCACATCCCTAAGGAAGACTCTGTAAACACCCCCTGCTAACTCTGCAACAAATTATCGTAGACGAAAGTTACAGGTACTAGACAATTGGAAATAAAGCCTACTTTTAAATGATGTATATAAAATTTACTTAGGGGGCCATCTGAAATATCAAAACGAACCCAAACATTGTTTTTTTCAATAGCAACAAACAAGTTTGACACCATAAATAAGTTCTACGCCCTTCAATTATCCTAAATCAATTATCCTAAAAATTTTCATAAAATTCGTACGATTAGTTTCCGAGAAATTCATTATTTAAAAATGAGCATATTTTAGGGGCTATATCCAAATTGAAGTACTGTACTCGATTGTTGAAATGCTGCAGAATGATTATGTCATTTCTATTAATGTGTTATTTCTTGCCAATATGAACATTTCACTCGCTTAATATGTTTCGAGTATTGCCAGCCCAAATATTTCAATAAAACGGCAAAAATATATTTTTTCTAAATTATGCTTTTATGTACATCATAGACTTAAACCGCATTTTGACGTTTTTTAATGATAATTCGACAATTACGTAAAAGAAATTGAAATTGAGAATTTGCATAAAGCAGGACATAATAAATGTAAATCTATCAAAAATATTGTAGGTTGCAATTCATATTTCTTTCAAATATTAATTTTATTAATTCATATTATACATATTTTTTAAATTACAAATTCAATGTATTTATGTTTGGATTTTTCAGTATTATAACCACACACAAAATTATCGCATTATGATTATAACTTCAGGAGATATTAATAAAAATATGAAAATGTAATTTAACATTAGAAGCTCTAAATTTTCAATGTTTATAATTCAAAAAATTATCGTTCAAATGACTAGAAATTTCGTTTCTAGGTATAGTTTGAACCGAAGATTTAAAATATGTTGTGAAAATTAGGTGTTGCTATGGAAAAAAAAAAGTTTGGTCTGGTTTTGATTTCTAGATGGCCCCTAAGCAAATTTTATGTACATCATTTAAATGTAGACTTTTTTCGAATCGATTGGTATCAGTAACTTTCTTCTACTATAATTAGTTGCAGAGTTAGCAGGAGTTGTTTACTTTTTTTCTGCACGACTGTACATTTACTTACCGGGTGTCCCAAAAATGACTGATGGATTTTAAAATTCAATAACTTGCAAACGGTGCCAGATATTAAAAAAAATATCTTGCAGGATTGTTATGTGAGATGTCAGGGGGTTTTATGCTGTAATTCTCAGTTTTAGTTACAAATAGCATGATAGATGGCGCTGCAAGCAATGACCGCTAAATTCAGGCTCAATTTTTCGGTATCTTTCTTCTTCCATGCGAAAAAAGGAGATTAAAATGTACTGAAAGGATCCCGATGTACGAAAAATCGGATACGGACTGAGCACCTATTGCTCTCAGCGCCATCTATTGCTTGAAATTCGAACTAAAATCAAGAAACACTGTAAAAAAAAACTCCTGACATCATACATAACCCTCCTGCAAGAATGTTTTAATATCTGTCACCGTTTACAAGTTATTGATTTTAAAAATCCATCAGTCCTTTTTGGGACACCCCTGTATATATACACTAACACATATTATTTTAAGAAACGATCAGAAAAACTGTTTATGACAAGAAAAAAATCATCTTGTGGATATAAATTGAGAATTTGAATTATTTTTTATTTTTTTTATTAAAAGAATTTTAAATTTGCTTATTTTTCATACATTACTGTGTTTAAAACACTAAAACTTCTACAAATATTTATCAAATCACTGCATTATTTTTTTGTATCCTCAATATAGTGTACTTACTAAAATTAGGGACTGATTTTACAATTGATGAATTAGTATGAGAAAAAACATATATATATATATTCAAATATAGGCAAAAGCGCAACAAAAAACATGATTTCTTCAACATTTCGATTTTTATATTACAAATGCAAATAAATAAATAAATAAATAATAATAATAATAATAATAATAATAATAATAATAATAATAGGAATGGAGTGATTTGACAAATATTTGCAGAAGTTTTGGTGTTTAAAACACAGTAATGCATCAAAAAATAGAAAAAAAATAAAAATTCTTTAATTTTTTAAAAAAAATAATAAAAGCATCTATTTCCCTTTTAATCAAAATGCTCAATTTTTACCCACAAAAGGATTTTTTTTCTTGTCAAAATCAGTTTTTCTAAGTATTACCTTTTTCAATAACAATGTGTATTATAATATGTAATTATAATAATATGTGTATATAGTAAGTAAATGTACATCATTAAAAAAAAAAATCTTCAAAGTTCTTCAAAGGTTACCGAGTCCTATACTGATTTCTTTTTCTGCGAGTTTTTAACATATCAAATGTCCCGTATACCCCCCCCCCCCCCCCCCTTCAGTTGTCTCGATTTAACAATTGTTCTTCTCTGGATTTCAACATTTTAAATCTTATGCATACACACACACACATATGTCTGTATATAATAAAACTTTTTGATTTGATTTTGATGACATCATTAATAAATAGTAAAAAGAAATATTTTATAGTATATATTTTTTATTATTTATCGATAATCTTGAAATAGCGATTTATTTGAAAATGAGTTATTTAATTCCTCTCCCCTTTAATTCTATTTTGAATTGCAAGACATTGATTTTTTTAGCTAAGTACTTATGAACATCAAAATTCATTTTTGTATTCCCTAAAAATAAATAAATTTATTGCTAATTTTAAAATTTCAAATTGAACAGTAAAATATATGCAGGCTGCAATTTGCAATGAAAAACAGTGAGTAACACAGAGTACGGATTTTATTTAAAACTTTCATTCAGTCGCGCACTATTTTGATAAATTGAGAAAAGCAACGAAGGCGGCAACAAAGGCATCAAATAAATGAACGCCAACCTTTCCCCACTTGGGAATGTCATAGCAAACGATGAACCAGCTCATATATTAGAGTAGCTTTCTATATAGGGTGATTCTAAATTCATGGTACAAACTTTAAGGGTTGGTACAGGACACTGTAACAATTATATATTGTATATGAATGTATGGGCGCAAGGGACGCGTTGTGGTATAAACACCAGAGGGCCAATTTGGCCATTTTTTAAATTTCAAAATTTCTCATTCATACCAGAAAATTCCTATAGTATTCTTTGCTACAGACATTTCATGATTACATAAAGAAAAAAATCTTCTTTGAAAATTTCCGATATGAAATCGAAATTTTTTAATTAAAAAAAAAAAAAAAAAAAAAACTCCATTTCTATTTCTTTTCATGTATTTCACGTGTTTGACAGATTTGCCAGTTTTGCAGGTTTTTTTGTTTTTTTTTTTTTATCAAAAATTTTGATTTCATACCGGAAAGTTTCAATGAAGAACTTTTTCTTTATGTAATCATGAAATGTCTGTTTTAATTTTGATATTAAAGAAAAGGCAAAATTAGCCCCCTGTACCTTTTAACCCGTTGGGGACGAGCGACAAGTATACGTGCCGCATGAAGCACTCAGAATCCTTGTTTACCCTCACCAGTAAAATTTTACTGTAAAATTTGCCTTATTTAATCAGCGCATTTTTTCGATTCAAGAAGACACAAATTTCTGTTTTTAAAAAACGGTGACGAAAGATAAAAAATTTCGGAAAATGCTCCCGTCCCGAAGTGGTTAAGCGTCACTTGCGCCCGTAGATTCCTATACAATAAATGATTGTTACAACGTCCTTTACCCACCCTTAAAGTTTGTACAACGATTTTAGAATCACCCTGCATAGACAGTTACTCTATATATTAGCTGGTTCATCGTTTGCCATGACATTCCGAAGTGGGGAAACGTTGGCGTTCATTTATTTGATACATTTGTCGCCACTTTCCTCAATTTATCAAAATAGTGCGCCTGAATGAAAGTTTTGAATAAAATCCGTACTCCGTGTCACTCATTGTTTTTCATTGCAAATTGAAGCATGCATATATTTTACTGTTCAATTTGAAATTTTAAAATTAGTAATAAATTTATTTACTTTTAATGAATACAAAAATGAATTTTGATGTTCATAAGTACTTTGTGAAAAAAAAATCAGTGTCTAGGAATTCAGAAACAAGATGCACTAAAGAACTCATTTTCAAATAAATTGATATTTCAGGGTTATCAATCAATAAATAAAAAATATATAAAAACATTTCTTTAAACTATTTATATATCTATACATATGTGTATGTATGCATAAGGTTTAAAATATTAAAATCCAGAGAAGTACAGTTGTTAAATCGAGACCACGGCGCGGCAGGGGGGGGGGGGGTGGGGGAGGGTTAAGGGGGCATTTGATATGTTCAGTTGATATTGCAGTTTCAGTGGTTACTAGAGCAGGGATATGCACGGATCTGATTTTTATTTCGTTTGATTCGGGCCCGCCTTGAATTACTCATTTGCCTTAAAATAAGAAAAAACATACATAAATTTGGTTGGGAAGATTTAGACCCTCCCCCTTTTTTACGTCCTGAAACAAATATTTTCTTACGTGTTTCAGTGATTATTTATTTTACTAGGCACTAGAGGATCAAGTGTTGAATTCAGAGGGGACTCCCCCCCCCCTTCCCGCAGGAAGATTAAGCACTTTACCTTTAACAGTCGTCTAGAGGTCCACCCCTTTCGGAACTTCAGTTACCCATCCCTAACCCTTACTCGAAGCTGCAGAAATTACTCCTGAAGATAACATTCGGATCCAAGTTAATTTCAAACAAGAGGGTGGCGAAAGATAAATCATAAATGAATAAATTTTTAACATTAATAACTGGCTTTTAACTGCGGCTCTGCTCAAGTAGAGTGTAAGTATTGTAGTTCGGATTGTAAATTTAACATATAAATTTCTCTCTCTCTCTCTCTCTCTCTTTTTTTTTTTATTTTTTTGCATAATTTATTTAATCATTTGGCAGCTTACATCAAAATCTGTTTAATAATACTTTTTAAATTGTATTCTTAAATATTTTCAAAAATACAAGTATTCATATATATATTTGTGCTTTCGAACGTTTATTTAAAATGTGTTTTGTTGATACGAAATGTGCCTATGATGTTTTGTGATTTTAAGCTGAGTTAAATTGTAGTATCGAATGTGTGCACGAATTAGACCTTACAGATTCCCAGAATTCCCTATACAGAATCCTCAAGTAATGTGAATCTCCTGAAAATCTGTACTGAGTGTCATTTACATAACAATGCATAAAAATTAGGTGATTATTATTCATGATATTCTGGAAGGGTTATTTAATTTTTTAGAGATTTTCATTGCATAACTTTACATAAGTCAAACATTAACAGAAGCATCTTAAATGTGGCGATTTTAAAAATACAATATCGGGTATCATTTCTTCGGAAAGTTAAGGATAACTGATACTTTGTTAAATGTGATGAATAAAATTGCACTAATTATTTATTCAATAAAAACAAAGTGATAACAAACTTAGTTTCTCAAATTAAGTTATAATTAAATATATTCTTTTCAGATACTGCCTTATTTAAAAAATGCTTATTATTTAAATTTTATTTTTAAAGTAATAATTTTTTTAATTTTATATATTTAAATAATTTATTTTATTTTTAAAATTTTCATTTTTTAAATTTTATATTTAAATGTATTTTTTTTTAAATATTCAAATTTTAAAATCCACAACACCATTTTATTTCTTTTTGTTTTAAAGAAATGTCTGCAATTTTAATATTATTCTGCTATTTATTAATAAAGACACTTTTTTTTAGTTTGGCATATGCTACAATAGCAATACCAACGAATGAAAATAAATCAGGTCACGTTATTCAAGAATCTAGAAAAAATTAATTCTGCGTTTTAGAGGGTAAATGTAATCCATCTGAGAATGTTGCCTGGACAAAGGATTTTCCTCCGTGAACAAGATTATATCCCGCAGGCGTAGGGAGTTTGAAAAAAGTAGTAGACCTTGCGAAATACGTTTTGGAAAAAAGAAAATAGTCCTCAAAATTATCTTAAAATAGGTGGCACATATATAGCACGGTTTTATTACTTTGTCTGTCTCTTCATTTATATTAGAATATGACATTTACTTTTAATCGGTTTCGCTTTTTAGCTTGGTGGATCTTCCGTAGCACGGTCTATGTCGTATTCTATAACTGTTTGTAAATTGCAAGCGGGCCTTAATTCTATTACGATTCAGGCCTACAAGTGTCTTACTCTCTCTTCGAAAATGGGAAAAAATTATCTGGATTCTTGCTTTTATGAATTAACTTTTCTGTGTGCCAAATTCCAAGCGTTATCATCATGAGTGACTAACTAAAACTAATTACAATACATTTATTGATTTTAAAATACACTTTTGCATCAAATAACATTTGTTCAAATACACAATTTGGCTATGAAATTTTTAAAAATAAGACCAGATTCCAATATGGTATGACTTTTTCGCTAAACTAGAATGAATTCATTTTTTCCATTTTATGTTGAACATAAAATTAATACCAAGTTAGTTTAGATTTGTTAAAAGCTATGTTGCATCAGAATATGTATTTTTTTCATATGCCACGGAATCATTTATTTATTTATTTTTGATAGAACAAAGTTAGTTATTTTGCATTGCGTTCAATGCTGATTTTAAAATTTTTTAGTCTAAGTTTACGAAGCAAGAAAAATTAACAGGTAGCATTTATTAAACGAATAACTTGTTTGGAATAGTAAATGTTTAAAATCATTTAACTATTAAATATTTAATAGCCAAAATTACTTTTTAGAACTTAAAAAATAGAGGTACTTAAAAAACGTAAGGCTTAGTAGCTATGATTTATTCTTAACCCCTTGGGGACGAGCAACACGCATACGTGTCACATGAAGCGCTCAGAAACCTTGATTTTCCTCACCAGTAAAATTTTACTGTAAAATTTGCCTTGCTTAATGAGCGTTTTTCTTCGATTCAACAAGACACAAATTTCTGTTTTTAAAAAACGGTGACAAAAGATTAACAATTTAGTAAAAGCCTCCCGTCCCGAAGGGGTTAAGGACTTGTTATTAAATATTACAATTGCATAGTGTTTGTAGACATTATAAGTATTCAAGATGTTTGTAATATATTATGGGTAATAGATTGTACGAATTTTACTTATTTCCTGAATTTCAATTACTCTCACACAATTGAACCTATTTGCAAGCAACTAAACTAAAAGTATTTGTTATTAAAAACAAAACCATTTACATTAAAATCGAAGTATTTGTTTTATTTTATTCTTTACACACCACTTTATTTTAGAAACATAATTTGAATGTATAAAACTGTCAATTTATGTGTTCCACTGATTTACACCGGTAATTACATCCTCAAGCAAACGCTCTGTTATTTCCGAGCGTAATAAGTATAAACTAGCTGACCCACTGGGCGTTGCCCGGGCCCGTAATACTATTCTTAAATGAATCTGAAACTTTTATCGCAGGTCCGTACAGAGGTGGGCGGGTGGAGACCGTGCAAATTACCAGGTCCCGACTCTTGTTCAGTTCCAAAGTTTTGTAAAGTCAAAGGTTAAGTTTTTTAATTTTTATATGTCTCATACATTAAACTTTTTTTAAACCAATTTAACTGATGAATTTAATTAAAATGTAATTATATTTTCAATAATTTAATTTTTTATTTAAAATTTTACATGAAAAAGCATTTACAAATACAAAATAAAGTGTAACACTGAAAAATAAATAATAAAATTGTAAGCAAATATTACTATATAGATTTTTTTTTTAAGTACCATCCAGAAAATATATTTTCTAATAGAGTAAAGCCTGTTTATAACGGAATCCTGAAATAAACGAAAAAAAAATTACTATTATGTTTTGTTCAAATTAAATAACCTGCATAAAACGGAATTTATCACTGGTCGTTTTAGTTTCCGTCTAAGCAGGTTTTATTGTATCTTACTTCTGGAGGCGCGTAATAATATTCTTAAATGAACCTGAAATTCACATCGCAGGTCCGTACAGTCAAAACGACCTGTCCGTACAAAATTAATTTTTACGTCATGACAACATTTTGTAAACTTCTTGCTTTGCTGCTGTTTAATTCGCATTTCCAATACAGTGCTTTTCAGAAATTGCATGTTTCACTCACAGTTATGCATGCCCCGGAACGTTTAAATCAATAATTTGGATTTCAAAAGCAACGCGTGCATGCTACAGTTATTAAGCCTATTTTGCCGATCGCTTAACGGCGTTCTCGATCTATTTAGATTTCGAATCTATTACCGAGATTTTTTACGGGCATTTCAAATGATATTTTGAAGCTATAGCGAAAGATATTGCACCGAAAAAGCGAAACGTAAACAAACAAACCCAATCGCCCTAAATCCTGCCAAGGACTCTTACACAATAACCAATCAGATGCGTTTCTCGGGCGTTGCCATTAAACAATAACAAATAACCGCGATTTCTGTGCCACGGACGTTAGCGTAATATATATATATAGATGTTAATAAATATAAATAAAAATTAGTTTCAGTAACAAGAATTTGATAATATTTTGTTAACTGATAGTAAATTAATAAAATTAAATGTATAAATAAATAAAATTAAATTAAATAGTAAAAAAAAAAAAAAAAAAAAAAAAAAAAATGTTACGTTAACAAGAATCGTGAAGCTGTACGTGATTAAAATAAAACGACTCATTTCTCTCACAGCAAATCACAATACGCATGCGCGCTGTGCGATCAGTTATTTTAAAATCGTAGCCTAAGTGCAGGGACTAGACGCTTGTAAAAAATAGCAGTATTTTTCGACCATTCATATTTTGATAAATCCTCTTTAAGCTTTAGCTGCTTTTCTGTTCTGAGTTTTAGAAAAAAAAAAAGATTCAAGGACAACTTTCATTTATTTATTTTTTTTTTCGATTAAGCCGTGTTATTATTATTATTATTACTATGTATATGTGTTCACATATACATAGAAAATTACTTGTAAAATATTAGCTTATTAAGCTAATATATATAATACATTTTAATATATTTTACAATAAGCTATATATATATAAGCTTATTGTAAAATATAAGCTTATATATAGAGAGAGAGACAATATTAGATTTCTTTTGTTTTTATTTTGAATTATTGTTTTGTTTCAATTTTCGTTAAAGAGAAAATATTTATATATAAGTTCGGCTTCCATTATCTCTTAAAAGAAAGAAAGAACAAAACGTTAAAGAGAAGCGAAGTGTATAATTTCTAGCAATTCAGCGTGTGAGTTAATATAATAAATATCTCAAAATTCTGCCATTTGTATCCTTATACATTTTTATAAATATATGTGTTAAAACGCATAAAGAGGGGAAAAGTGAAATTTAGGGCGGAGCTCCTCAGTTTCGTAAACAGAAACTTTAGAAACCCTGCCCTAAACATTGACTTTTATTTGATTATGGTCTGCAATCGGAATTTTTTTTAAATAATTTCTCACGAATTTATACAATTTCTAATTATCGGTAATTATAGTGTGTTATTAAGATTAGTAGAGAATGTAGAGGTCCTAACAGAAATAATTAGCTACACTAGTATCTTTAGGCTTTATTTATTTTTGTGCGTGTGTGTGTTTTCGGTTATATTAAGAGTTTTCCAGCTCATTCAAATTATATTACAGTGGGTGATCGGTTAATGAACTGTTTGGTTTACGAACAGATCAGTTAAAGAACGCTTTCACGAGAGATTTTTATGTTCGGATAACGAACACCTCAGAAAACAACGCCGATAAAAGCATACTGCGTTTCAGATTTCACGATCTGTATTTAACACGTTCACGCCGGCGCGGTGGGTCACACACGACTTTCTTGGAGCTGCCAAGTCTCCGGCGTTTTCGATGCCAGTATTTTAATACAGAAAATGTTGTTTTATTTAATTAGATTCTAATTTCAGAATTTTTAATCTAATGTAGAACAACTGGGCGAATTAATGGAACAACGTTTTCTCTAAAATAATAGAGGTGTACAAAAAGCCGGAGACTTAACAATTCTGAGACAGTCGAGTGTGACCCACCGCACCGGCGTGAACGTGTTAATTGCATCTATTGTCGGCTTAGCATTTTAACAGTTGTATATGTATGGCCTAATTAATACATGGGCTACCAGGGGTTCGAGCCCTACATTTTAGGGCCCCTATATTAGAATGAACAGATTAGAAACATTAATTTTTATAATTTGTGTCTTTTTATTACACAAATAGTCAGCTCTCACTTATACGCGTTTGAAGGGATTGATTTAAAATCGCGCATAACTGAGAGGATGTTGCATGGGGTAATTCTTTATACATATTGCGGGGAAAAACATTTTTTAAATATAAGAATTATGATTAATAACATTTTATAAAATAAAAGACGTGTAATATTAGTTTAGTGTACTTAATCCCTTAACGCTCGATTTTAATTACGGTTGAATAATTCAAATTGCTTATTGGCACCACTTTTATAAAAAAGAAATATTCACCTTATTTAATGACAGGTAAAACGATACTAAAATATAGCCAATTTCACTGTTTTATAAAACTGGTGGGAATGAAACGATTTGCGTTAAAGACACAGCCCGAGAATATCTCGGGAGCGAGAATTAAGGGGTTAAAATCCTTACACTTTCCTTATAAATTTAGTTTAAAAAATACAATAAACGTAAAATTTCATTTTAAATAGCAGAAGATATGCCAATTAATCCTCTTTTAAGACGTCATCGATGCTAGTTTGTTTTTGCTTAAGCCGCTTTTGTACAACGACCTTTTTTAATGCATTAAAGTGTGTCATTGTACTTGATGTTACATCAGCATATTGAAGGTAGCATCTCAAAGTGTTCAGGGCTCCATGTCACCAAAACAGTCTCAGTATCTCTTATTGACGTTAATATCAACATAGACGAAATCTTGAAAAGAAAGAGAATCTTGGCTTATGCTGTTCCATTCTTCTTCGTCTATTTTAAAATCATTGCTGTTGTTTTCATTTTCCTGTAATGGAATAGCTTCAGCATAATTTGAATGAACAAAATTCGCTTTTCTAAAGCAATTAGAAGTTGTTGCGGCTGTTATGTTACTCCAAGAGGAAACGAATATATGCATAGTATCCAGAATCCAAATTTTCTTGAATTCCTTTTTCTGCTCTGGGATATAAACATTCTTCGTACCAAATCTTTCCTATACAGCGCTTTAACTGACCTTATTATAAATAGATCTAATGGCTGGAGTATGCTAGTACAATTTACAGAGGAAAATATTGTTAGAAAAACTAATCTCTTTCAGAATTATATAAACTCATCATTAATCAAGATAAACTGTTTTTCCTGTCTTTCAAAAACACTTTGTCTGTCATAAATAAGACTTGATTATTACTTCACAAAATTAATTTCTTGTTTGTGTAATATGCCAATCAAAAACTGATAAACATTTATATTAAATGACTGCAATTGTGACAGATGAAAGAAGTATAATAATAATTTATAGACTCTAAATAATATTGATTGTTTTATTAATATATTTAATCAAGATTTTTTGTTTGTGTTATTTTTAATCATATATCAATATTTTTTTTTTGTAAGTTATAATTTTCTTCAGTGTGTATTTTGAAATGTAATCAGGAAGGAGCAAAAATGTATGCTCCAGTTTCTAATTTTAAAGATATATAAAATATAGTATATTAAACTAAAATTCTGAAGAATCCATGGGATACATTATGCATAAAAATGTACACATAAGAATAAAAGAAAAATCAAGTTTTTTTTTTACAGGATTAATCTCAAAGATATTTAAATAATCAGTGGATATAGATATAGCTCTTCAATGGATATTCTGAAGAAAATTACCGGTTTCGACGTGGACGATCAAGAACTAAAAGGTAAGAAAATTACCTTATCTTTATTTTGTGATTGAATGTGATTATTGTTATTTCCCGTTCAGTCTCATTTTTTATCTTACAAATATAAATCGGGTATGTGTCAGCAATGATAGATATGAAGGATGGGGCGGGACACTGATCCATAAATAGCAGAAGTTTTCTTTTTTTATAGCCATCTTCATATCAATTTCCTACAAAAAGTCTAAAAATAGTTTGTTATTTCCGCGTATAACTGAGAGAGACAATTCAAAGTGGCGCTTATAAGTGAGAAATCTATAGTATTATTTTCCTATTCCTCGTGACGGGACCTCATGAAAAGCGCGTATAACTGAGAGACGCGTATAAATAAGAGGCGCATAAGTGAGAGGTGACTGTATTTTTAATTGGAAATTAAATAATTTAATTGAAATTTAGTTTACAAATTATTAACAGACTCTAAACTCCACTTGAGCTTTATCAGGCGCCTGCAGTAAACACGATCTTTTAGAGACCTAACAAGGAAGGTCTCCTTACAGGGCATACTCAGAATATGTTGAAAAAAATATTAGTGAAACTACTCATGTGTGTAATAAAAGATCAGTTAAATTTAACGGCGGAATTTCAGTAGAAAGTCTGTAAAAAAATAAAATATTTTTGAATATTTGGCACAAAAATACGAAAATGACATGCGATTTGGCGAGCAGGATTTTTCTTCGCCAAAAGCAAACGATTTTAATGCATCTGAAATTGTTTATTAATTGTTTTTTAGAATGCACGGTTTTTAATGAATTTAAACTTAATCAATGAAAGAGGTTATTATATATTTTTTACATTACATATATATGTTGTTTGTTGCTGTAGTTATTTAATTTATCACTGTAAAAATATTTTCTATGCTTTGCAAGTTGCAAATATCCATTTTAAGTTAGAGACAGCTGACATTTGATTGCCATAATAGATTTCCATATCAATGACGAAGTCGTTTCCATAGCAACAAAATCGAATCGACAGCGTTCTATCTGCCTTATTTTTCAGCTTGAAACAATTTAAATCAATTTAAATTTTGTTTTAAATCATAAAATATGATATTTAAATTTTATTATAAATACATATAAATATATATGACAAACTAAAAATGACAAAATTATAGTTAAAACAAATTAAAAATGAGAAAACTATAGTTAAAACAAATTAAAATGACAAAACTAAAGTTATTTAAATTAAACTTATATAAACAAATTGAACAAAAAAAGTTTTTTTCTACATAAAAGTGTATTTTTTTTTTCATCGCCAACCGGTGATAAATCGCCAAATAAACGAAAATTTCGTTATTCTTTTACGAACGCTGTATCGCGGTTCCGCCAAAATTTTTTTTTATAAACATATATATATCCATATGAGAAGAACATACTGTAATTTTTTCAAATTTTTCTGAGCATGCCCGTATGGAGACCTTCCTTGTAAGGAGTTGAAGGTCAAAGTGACAAATTGATATGATTTTACGCCGTAGTCAATGAATGTAATCTCAACTCTTTGAATCCCAGAACGGAGAAATTTTTAACCTCCTTAGAATCTCAGTCAAACGTCAGAGATTTCATACCTCCAAGAAAGAGTTAACGGCCCGCTTTAGCTATTCAGATGAATATGCTATGGTTCAACCCCTTTGCTGTAGTATCTGTCCAAAGAAGAATCTATTGTATTACCTTTTGTTATCCAATTCCCCCTTATCCCCAAATAACCATAAATCCCCAAGTTTTACTTTCCCGTTACCTTCTGATAAGCGAAGTGATAAATTATTTTTAGACTTAAGAGTATGTTTATGACATCTCTGCAGAATAATCATATGATAAAAGATTTTTTTAGTTCTTTGTTTTATAAACCTAATTTTTACTTGTAAATTAATCATACATATTTGTAATAATAGTTAAAAGCTTTTTCTTTTACTAGTAGAAAAAATGGAACTTACATTTTAAATTTTAAAATTTATGCTTGCTACATTTTTCGAAAAAAATCAAAATATTTAATGTATTTTTAAACCATTTGTACCACATATTCTTACAGAATATCTAATTTTTTTAAAAAATAAAGTTATATGCTAAAAATGTTTAATAATGAAACATTTGTACATTAATTTAAATTATGCGATAAATTATTACATAAATATTCATATATGTTTGAAAGTTTTTTTAAACTTTATTTGATACAATTTTTTCTAGGTAACTTTTCTTTAATATATCAATGGATACAATAAATTTAATAAATAATTCGGTCAATTAAATAACTATATTTAAAAAAGGGAATGTAAAAAATAATTATTATTTTAAAATACTCGCCTACTTATAGTTTTTATTTATGAAGGTAACTGAAAAAATCCTTTTCCTGTTGGGAGTCGTTCAAGTATTATGTAACCAGTATGTAAGATGGGGGGCGGGGGGGGGGGTGCAGGATCTACTTTTCCGACAAGGGGGAGGGAGAGCTACGACAATTAATAATGTAATTTATAGGTAATTGTTTTCTTCTTGGAAAAAGTGTTGATGTACAAAATATTATAAAATCTTATATAAGAAAAAAAAAAAGTGGGGGGGGGGGGCGGTGTCAAGCATTTGTTTATTTTTCTTTACAAGAGGGGGGAGCGGATATAAAATGACTAAAAATGACAATGATTAAAAATGCTTATGTAATACTTGAATAGTCCCATGACTAATTCATGAATTTAAGAATTTAGATAATTTTAAATTCAAAATATAATAAGATTCAATCATCAAAATATAAAACACTTAAAAAAGGCTCTCTAATGATTACAGCTGATGGTATTAAAACGGATTAACAAAATTTCATGTGTCCATATCAAAACTTATGACTTAATCGCTGCATGTAATGAATTACTGTGAAAAAAAGGGGGGGTGGGGTATGCCAAAATTTAATTAATTAACTGTAAGAATTAAGCTGTTGAATATTTTTTTCTCTCCTGAGATTCGATGTAATAAATTGGCATGATAATAAGATTTCATTAATAATTTTATATCTTATTACTTAAAGATTAAAAAAAAAAAAAAAAAAAAAAAATGTGAAAAATTATAGAAGAAGCGAAAATAATTATTAAAACTTTTTATTATTCAATTTGATTTTTCTACTGTACACAAGCTATTATCTTTAGTTTAATTCTCTTTCTATTTAGAGGACGCTTTTCCGACCTCCAGATGTTTGTACATTTTTATCTGTCAATAGCGAACACCTCCGAATACCTGTTGTTGAACGGCCAATATTCCCATTGTGTTTCCATCTATTGTTCGTTAAGCGGATTAGGCAGTCACGCCCAACCCATGTTCGATCAGTTGCACTTCCCAAAAGAGGGGGGAGAAATAAACTAGGCGGTCGGCCGGGCGGCAAATTCACAATCACTCAATGTCCCAGTGCGTTTGACGACAAGTTCTGTAGCCAAGCGCTTTGGTGAGAAAATGAACTTCGACGCGTATTTCTTGCTTATGGAATACTTTCAAGAATACGAGTGTGAAATAATAAATGCTTATTTCAGCTTCTAAATATAGTTATATACGCATTATGAACAACTGAAATAATCTTATAGATATATATTTTATAACTTTGACCTCTCTTCTCCAAAGCTAAATACTTAAGGGTCCTGTCCCTGCCGGCGAAGACACTCACGAGCTAATGCTAATCCTATGGGGAGGGATTTTTCTAATATCTCGTTTGCATTTCGACATTTCTTTTTTTTGTTTTTTTTTTTTTTTTTTTTTTGCATTGGATAGCTGAGGTCCGTCTCTACAGCGCACCTTGGTTACTTTTTCGATTTTGGTTGCAGATATTTTTTAGAATGACACTTTCATTTTCAGAACCGGTTTTGAAAATGAAAGTAACTTTATTAAAAATATCTGCGACCAAAATCAAAAAAGTAACCAAGGTGCGCTATAGAGACGGACCTCGGCTATCCAATGCAAAAAAAAAATTATTTAAAAATGTCGAAATGCAAACGAGATATTAGATAAATCCCTCCCCATAGGATTAGCATTAGCTCGTGAGTGTCTTCGCCGGCAGGGACAGGACCCTTAAAGGATTTAAGTATTTATTCATGCAGTTGTACGTAGCATCTGTTGCCTTCTAGTGTCAGCTTAAGTACTAAATACATTCAATCATCTCCTAAATAATTATAATATGTATGTATATATGCATTTATATAAATTGCGAACAAGTGAAATATTTAATCTTATAGATACGCTCTATAACTTTGACGTTTCTTTAAATGATCACTACAAATAAATGGAAATTCACTATAATTATCTTAGTTAGTAATCGAGAGTAAGTGCTTTGTTTCTGATTGGGAATTGGTTAAAAATATAAATAAACAATAGTGGACATACCCCCCACCCCTTCAACGTTTTTGGTTAATAAAAAACAGGCAATAACAATTTAGCTTTTATTTTTATTCTTTTTCATTACTCTTCCTTGTTCGTTATAATTTTATTATTGTTCACAATCTTGATTAAACAAGTCAGGAAGCAGAAAATTGGTACTTTTTTAAAAAATAGTAGTAGAAAACTTTGAATTTTATATACTGTCATTTACAAAATTGCATTTATTTTAAAGATTTTAAAGCCAGTATTTATTAATGGAATGCTCAATTACTCTTCTTTTATAAACTACTATCAAGTTTATTTTAAAAAATAAAAAATAATGTTTAATTATGATGAAATTGAAAAAGTAAAAATCTAATTATGCTCATTATTGAATTTTTGGCATTATTGCAGTTCTGTGTTATTCCTTTAGAATGTACTTCATATTATTAATTTTACATAACAAACTGTATAAAAATAAATCTATTATTCTTTAGAAAATAAATTCAAAAATAAACAAGAACGAAAAATAATGCGTCCAGCATAGATTATGAAACATTTTCCAACACATTCAGAATACTGTAAATAATTTGGAAAACGAATAACCCATTTGAAAACCCAATTTCTGCAATTACCATCAAAACTTTGAAAAATATCCGATTTTTTTGTGCAGACCTGTATATGATCTATAGATTTGTATGTATACTACACAATATGCTAAAAGTTAATTCAGATAAACACAGTTTAAAAAATCTCCTTTAAAACTTTCAAGAATAAACGGAAATGTACGCGAGATCTTTTGTACAGCCTGTATATGATCTATAGAATTTATATTCACCAAGTAATATGTAAAAAAAAATATTTTTTAATTTAGAAACGCGTACCACAACTGAAAACGTACTTCCAGCAATTATTATTCAACGAGCACTATAGTCAAATTCTTTTGTGTGTAAATAAACGATAAATTCTGGGCACACCCTATCCTGCAGTTAGCGACTTGCAGTACACCTCATATATATATGTATATAAATTTCAATATGTTTAAAATAATGTAATAGCATTAAAAATAAAATACACCGCAAACGATTTTTTCAACCACAGACTGTATGAAGCGAACCGTAAATGCTACACATTTTATTTTCAATACCGAACTTTCCATAGAAAACCCCACACATATATGACAAACCGAAGTCGTAAACACTTTTCAACTATGTTGATGAACGATGTCAACTATCATACCTTCATAACGCTAGAAACATGCAGATTAAATTTTTTAGCGTCATCCTTACTTTGTAGCGGTAATCTTATTGTAACAGCACCAATATTCGAGTTAATATAATCAATAATACAACTGTGTAGACTAAATTAATCTGCCAGGGGGAAAACCCCTCTCTTTGAACTCTGTAAGCGTATACAAAACATTCATATAAAGCGGATATAAATATTCGCACATGCAAACTTCGAACTACGGTACTAGAAACAGAATGCAGCATGCACGTACGAACGTCGAAGTTCATTTCTCGCCAAAGCGCTTGGCTACAGGAGTTGCCGTCAAATGCTCTGGGACGTTGAGTGTTTGTCAATTTGCGGCCGGACGTTATGGGATCGTAGTATCTCAGGCGGTTTCGGGCGGTTTGGAATCTAAAGGGTTAAATGTTTTACAAAGGGCATGTCATTTAGTTTTTAAATACGCCGCGACACGGATAAAGCCATCAAATTACGATATGTCCATATTATATGAGGACATATATTAACCCTATTATAAAGGGGAGATTTAAATTATTTTGTATGCATTATTTAGCTTTTAAGAACGAGTTAATTGAATTCCCATGAAAATCAATACAAAATGCTATGATAGGTTAACGAACAATTTGGTTAGCGAACGCCCTTTTGGAACGGATTAAGTTCGTTAACCGGTCAACCACAGTATTTATTTTAGGGATGCCAGTATCTGTATATAGGGTCTCTCCCCACAAAAGAATGCATATCCCATTGTGTGTATCTATTGCTTTTAAGGAATTTCAGTAAATTTGTAAGTAGTAGCGACGTAGTTAAAAGTATATATGCGTTTTCGGCTTATAATGTATCATAATGTATCTTATAATGAACATCTACATAAAATCCAAAAATTGACAAAGTTACAGTCAATAAAATTCGGTACAGCGAAACAGCACCGAAAATTGGCGATATGAAGCAATTAAAATAAAAAAACTTTCTAAAAAATCACCATAAAATAAACAAGACTTAGGACGCGTTTCGAGCTAAAAATATAACAGCTCGTCATCAGCTACAGAAAACACGTGTCCGTAAGAGGACAAGGTCAAAAATGAACTGAAAGGTAAAGAATGTTCCAAAGAATGCGACAGATGGCGCTAGCTGAAAGGAGCTCATGCAGAAGAGGTGAGTGTTGCCAAAATGATAGAAGAGAAATTGAAAGGGAAAAAATGGAAATAAAAGAAATAAACAAAGTTAAAATAAAATAAAAAGTAAATTAAAAAATAGAAATAATAAAGAAAAAATTTTGATCTTTTAAACTTTTTTATTTAAAAAATAATTTAACTCTTTAAGCTGCGTTGATTATTTCTTGGGGGAGACGATGTTTTAATTTTCATAGGGGAAGGATAATGTAGAAAATTGTTTATTTATTTATTTATTATTGCAATAAAATAAGAAATATGACAAAATATATAAACAAAAACGTAATATGCAGAACAAATTAAAAACAAATCAGTTTATTTCCTACATTTTTCAAGCACGAAGAGGGACATTTATTAATATATTTCGTTCAGTTAGTTCTACGTTTAATGCTAAATGTCTGTAACAAATAAGTTAAATAAATTGAACATTAAAAAATAAAAAGCAAAACTCAAACAATATGATGCTTAAAATACCCTAAAAACTTAGACTCCCTTCAAATTAAATCGAAATAAATCTTACACCTTTATAAAATGTTTTTTTTTTTATATTTTACATGTGCCTTATTATTTTGTACACACCCATCATAAGCATAATACAAAATCTGCAATGCAAATATTTGCATATTAAAAATGAAAAAGTCTACAATTTATTTTGATTTCTTTTGAACGGAACCTAAGCCTTTAGTGTATTT
This sequence comes from Maratus speciosus, assembly GCA_963932465.1. Lineage (NCBI taxonomy): Eukaryota > Metazoa > Arthropoda > Arachnida > Araneae > Salticidae > Maratus > Maratus speciosus. The sequence continues at coordinate 451,292,260 of OZ010797.1, forward strand.
AAGTGTTTTGTTTGAATTTTAGATTTATTTTTTAATGTTCTATTGGTTTACCTTATTTCTTACAAAAATTTAACTTTAAATGAAAAGCTAACTGAATGAAATGCATAGATAAAGGCCCCTTCTCGGGCTTAAAAAATGTAGGAAATAAATTGATTTGTTTTTAATTTGTTCTGCAAATTATTTTTTCGTTTATATATTTTTTCCCATTTATTATCTTATTGTAATAAATAAATAAATAAATAAACAATTTTCTACATTATCCTTCCGCTATGAAAATTAAAACACCGTTTCCCCCAGCAAATAATTATTACAGCCTAACGCTATCGAGACTGCATCGCTTACACAAAATTTATTTGGAATGCACCGTGTTTTTTAAACAGTTCCCTTTACTTTTGAAATGTGATTAAAAAAGTCAAATACTATTATTTATTTATTAATGGTGTCAAAAACAAATTCCACATGCGCCTTTTGTCGATGCATGCATGCATCGCAAGTCCCGAAAGATTTAAAGAATTAAATTATTTTTTAAATTAAAAAGTTTAAAATATCAAAATTTTTTTATTGTTTAAAATTATGAAAAAAATGTTAAATTGAAAAAATATATTAATTTACAATAAATGATTACATTTATTAGAATTATTGAGAACCTTTCTGCCCTACTTGCTATTTTGTAGTTGTAATAACTAATCAATCATAAAAACTTATAATCCCACACGAACATGAAATTTACGCTTTTTTCCATCTTTTGCTCAACACTACAAAAAGATTTTATATATATATGTATTTTTTAATATTTTGTCCTGTATATTATTGTATAGTAATAATAATAAAAAAAGCATACACCCGCATCAGCACCCCGAATTAGATGATTTTTTAAAAAACAGCAGAAGCCGTTGAAACGCAAAATATCCACATACCCGCCGGCAAATAATGAAGATTATTCTATTTCTTTTTGGGAGGGGAGGTTATATTAGAGTGCTTTAGCGAGTGAAAATGATATCTTACTAAAAGTGAAATGAATAATTTTATTGATAAAACTAAATATTTTACTACAAATGCATCTAAAAGTAAATTTCTGGATTTCGCCGGCATTCCGATTAAAAACTCAAGTAAAGAGTGTGAATCTTTACATGCAAAATTTTAACTTGCAAACGTGATATGAAGTTTGGGAATATATTTATTAATAATAAATTGCACATTATTATTATTTTTTAAATGATGAATAAGAATATGAAATGTATGCATGTGAATTTTGAGGCGGTGAAATAGATGTTATTTTTAGAATTCGTTGAAAACAAAAATTATAATTGCGTCATATTGGCGCAATTATCATTGAATTTTGATTACTTAACATCAAAGAGCAAAGCCTCAATAACTTTATAAGTTCATTATCTTAATTGCGTGTTACTGAGTAAGTACAGGAATAAAGTTTAATTTTCCTGTAATTTGAAATGTTGAAACCAAACTTTAGTTAACAATATTATTGGTTTTAAGAGCTAGACTAGACAATAAAATATTAATTAATTAATTGTTTTTGCTATTATTATTTTTAAAATTCAGTCAGCCAGTTCTCTTAAACATTTTCATTCGTCAAATTGAACGGGTTTCGACTCATAATAATAATAAAAGATTGCTTGATTCTTGACCGTCGGCGATTCTTATATTTGAAAGGATCTCAGGACTCTTAAAGCTTCAAAAATATCGAAATTTTAATTTTTTAGATGTTAAACTCCCATCTTTTCTGAACATTTTGATATGTTTCCTTTAAATTCCCATTAGAACAGAAATTAAGGCTTTTAGAATTATATCCGCTAATATTACAGCTGAGGCTGCGAAACTTTGAAGTCATTTTTCTCCAAATTTCTTTTTGGGCATAACGCGCAGCATATCTCACAAACTTCTGGATTTTTTTTCTTGAAATTTTTAAAGCATATGTTTTATGTTAGTCTGTATAAACTGAACCAAAAATTTCCTTTTTATTGCTCAAAAAATATTTTTTGTAGGTGACTATATTGCTGAAAATTTAAAAATTTCGTATTAGCTAAATACAACTTTCTATTAAAAATTTATTTAAGTTCAGGGTCATTATTATAATCTGAGGTATAAGTAGGAACCAAAATTTTCATTCTGGCTACAATATTTATTTTGTAATCCTGCGTGTAAGTTGTTATACTAATTTTCTGCTTGTCAAATGTCTGACTGTTTGAAGTCCCTTAAAAATGCTAATTCTGCATCTTGCAAATTTTTAAATACATGAAATGAAGGAATATTTTTCTATCTTTCATCCCAATTAAAATTGTGTCTTAAAATTATATACATTTTAAGATATTAAATGTTAAAAAAGGACTTTTTTTTTTCGTTTTTTCAAATTTTAAGAGTACTGAGACCCCTTATTTCACTCTTTAATTTTTAAATATAAATTATTTTTCTGAACGAATTGTGTTTGATAAAACGCAAAAAAAAAAAAAAAAAAAAAAAATAAAATAAAATAAAATAAAATAAATAAATAAATAAATAAAAAAAAAAAAATAAAATAGAAGTTAATATGTTAAATCGTGTTATAATACGATACTTTCCAAACGTCTCCAAATACTTTTCCCTAGCCTATTGTCATAAAAAATATGAATTGAATAGTAAGTAGAATAATTGCATTCGTTAGATAATGAGATATTCATTAAACTTCAGTAAATATATTTGGATAGCTACTATTAGCATTATTAACGTAAAAGTAATATTCCTTAAAACTGAAAAAAAAAAAAATGTCGGAGCTAAAAGGGTTAAGTTTTATGAGTTATATTTTATTGCAGATGCTTTGAATTTGTATAGAATGAAATACGTTTCATATTACTTACTTTTCTGATTTACTTACATTTCTTGTTACTTATTTTTCTTTTTATTTCCCTTTTTAACACTTTCCAACATAGTTCTAAATTGTTTATGAATACGGTTTGTCTGTCCGCCTCCCCGTTTGTCTGTCTGTCCGTCTGTCAGTGCTCTAACTCACGTAAATATAGCCCGATTGCCCTGAAATTCATGTATGCTAATGGGGTTTACAATGGAATGTCCGGTATTGAAGATGAAGTGTGTAGCATTTTCGGTACATTTACAGGGCCACTCAAACGAATATCGTTACTGCACGTTCTATGGGGAAAAATCATTTGCCGTGAATTTTAACCTTTAAATGCGCGATTTTTTATTTTGTTTCTAAAAAATTACATATGATTCTCTGAAAGGTTTACTACACAGGAAAAATAATGAAAAAAAAAAATCTGAGATACATTTTTCATATAACACGTCAATCTTTTCTTCTCTTGCGCAACTGCAATATAAGTAAAAACTACTGTCGTGTGGCTGTTTTACGCTAAAATATTGGAAATTAGTAAATATTTTAATAAGTATGTCTCAAAATACCTTATTTTGTATAATTATTTATTTTATAAAACTTTTCCTTTAACCCTTTAATTCCCATGATAGAAGACGTTCTAGAAATTACGTAGTTCAGAGAATCTGACTTCACACCAGAAAGTTTTAATGGCTAATTTCGCTTTATTTAAATATGTAATGTCTGTTATTAATTAAATCAAATATTGCTATTTTAATTTTCTGGTGTGAATTAGGTATATAAGAATAAAAAAATCTATTAAACTCAAAACACTGCTGTTTGCATATATGCAAAGCTGCGCACTAAAGGGTTAATGATATTACAGTGTTTTAAACATATTGCAATTGATATAGATCCCTGAGGTGTACTGCAAGTTTCTTATTATAGAATATGGTGTGCATAGAACTTATCGTTCATTTACAGAGACACACAAAAGGATTTGGCTAAAGAAGAAAATGAGCAATAATTGAATTATTGAAACTTACGAACAATAATTGCTGGAAGTGTGTTTTCAGTTGTGGCACGCGTTTTTAAATTTAACCATGTTTTAATTATTACTTGGTATGTATAAATTCTATAGATCATATACAGGGTCGCACAACAGTTTTCAATATCCTTCTATTTGCGTAAAATGTTGAATGGAAATTTTCAACTGTGCTATGCGTTTAACTGAACTAACATTTAGCTTTCTATGTAGAAGACCTGTCCAAACTTTCAGAAAGCAGGGGCGCACCTCAGTTCTTGGCACACAATGAAGGGCGCAATTATTCACATGACTGAAAACATGCAGTAATAATATTGCACAGTATTAGTATAAACGCAAATCTTAACATAATGCAAATTAATTTTACAGCGGTAGACAAAAAGCCCCTATGGTCCTGGTGTTACATGTATTAAATTTTAAATTATAAATTTCTATATGAGAAGTCTATCTCAAAAATTCTTGTAGGATAAGGTGGCAGAAACTTTAATCGGGGCTATAATAACAACTATAACAAATAAATAAATAAAAATAAACATGGAAATCAGAGATATTGTTAGGTTTCTTCTAGGATGCAAAAATACGCTTTGACTTATTTTGAAAGCGTGAATTTAGTTCCATAAAAAGTACAAAAACAAAGACTGGCATGATAGTAAACAATCCATGTGGGTGGTTTCAGAGAGATAGACTAGAAGTGCTTTTATAGACGGAAATCATTCTGCACAGTTTTATTAATTTTTCTAAGCAAGTTGACCCCCCCCCCCCCCCATAAAATTTCAAAAGTCATGAAGGAAAAAATAAGCCACTTTATCGCTCATATAAAACAGCCGATGGGCAGTAGAACAACAGCAAAAAGAAACAAGTAAGAAAAAAATCATGCGTCAAGCATAGATTATGAAACACTTTCCAACACATTCAGAATAATGTAACAAAACTGCTCTGCTTAAAACATTAAAATATTACATCTAATTCAACCATATGGAAACGCATAATGTATTTCGAAACCCAATTTCAGCTGTTCCCATCCACAAGCGGAAAATTATGCGAATATTTTCAGCAGCCCTGTATATGATTTATAGATTTGAATCTATTAGCTACATGCAAGCCAAAATTTAGTTCACTTAAATGATACATATACTTCAATTGAAAATTTACCTTCAGCAATTTCCTCTAATAAGGAGATCGGTACGTGAATACTTTTGTGCAGCCCTGTATTTGAGGTATGGAATTTATATATAACGAGTAAGATGCAAAAAATTAATTTAAAAGCGCATACCGAATTTTAAACCGTGCACGCCAGCAATTATTACTCAAAGACAGTACTGTACTGTAACCGATTTCTGTTGTGTGTCCCTGTAAATGAATAAAAAATGCTATGAATGTCCTGTCCTAACGCAATCGTAGTGAAAGTCAGTGAATTACATCAGTGCCAATACATTTATACACATATTGACATAAATAGCATAATGTCATTAAAATACTCTGCAAACGACTTTTCCCCATATACCATAATGTAATGGAACACTTTTGGGTACCTCTGTAAATGAACGATTAATCCTACATACTTCATATACAATTCCAAACTTGCTTTGCTCACCCTAAATAACCTTTATCAATTTCATGAAAATCCGAGTATATTTACGGGAGTTAGATCGTGGACAGTCGGACAAACGGGCAGACAAACCGAATGCATAAACACTTTTCAACTTTGTTGGGAAGTGTTAAAAAGCTGAACTTTCTGCATGTGTGTCTTCAAATAGGCGAAGGAAGCGTTCTCAGCGTTGGACAGCCCTGCTATGTAGTATGCCTCAGTAGATCATATACAGGGCTGCACAAAAAAGCGTATGTTTTAATGACTATTCAAGGTAATAGCAGAAATAGGTACCTTATGTGTGTTTCCAAATTTTTCATTTATATAAAATCTTTCAGCTTAATAAACTATGAAGTTTTGTTATAGTATACTGAATGTGTTGGAACGTGTTTCATAATCTATGCTGTAGATTCTATGCCCAGATTTTTCGTAAAAATAAGTTATTTTCATAATTAAATACTCAAAGCAGAATAGGCTTATAAATAAATAAATTTTCCTTATTTTTAACAATGTACGCCTTACAAATCACTGCTTTCAAAATAATGCAGTGGCTGTCAGTATATAAGCGTGTGTTAATATTATTATACAATGGCATCCTAATTATCTTAAACGTGCATAATTAGCGTAATAATTAGAGCCAAATATTTTAACCAATTAATGTTCATACATTATTCAACAGACATTAATACATTGTAGTTTTTAATCCATTTTATCTGTTTTTAATAATGTCTGGAATGATGATAATATTTGTCGCATGGAAGCTATCTTAATTAAGATTCTATGTAAACACGAACATAGAAAGATAATGACATTCATATTGCGTGCAATAAATTTCCTCTTCTGTCTCTCCAGTGAACAAATTTATTCTGAAATTTGCCGTTAACACAATTATTTTAGTATGTGTTAATATATAAATATTAGAAAAGTTTAATGAGTACTCTAAATTAAAACACTAGAAATAACAAATACTTATGTTTAACGTTTTATGTAAAAATAAATACACGGTTATTAAAAAGTCGCGCAAACCTTGAAAAATATTTTGTTTACTAAAATACAAACTTGATTCAAATTACAAAAATAAACTAAATTGAAAAGGTAACAATACGGAAACACAAAACTGAGTGAAAATTAACATTGTTACTGCAGATATTGAAAATCTGAACCTTTTTCTCGGATACAAAGAGAGAGGGGAGATTAGCCATATTTGGACCGCCGCTTTAAATGGACCGCTGCAATTCTGCCGTTAATTACACAGAGATACGCCATCTACCGCTGAAATCCTACTCATCAGAATGACGTCATTTATGATTACATGAAGCGCCCGCCTTCCACATGCTGTTTTTGAACAATTAAAAAAATAATAATAAAATTAGCTGTTCTGATCTAATTTTTTCGTACTAAACGTAAGAAAGTACTTTAAAATTAAGGTAACTTGTTATATTTTCATATACATATCTAAACTCATGTGTTTATTGCGTATAATTTTCACAAGGATTTTTGACTTTAATTTTTGTTCTTAGTCTTGATATTATCTGCTTTAAAAAATGGCGCAGTTGCCATAATTGGACCAATTTGAGATGGTTAAATTGGACCACATATACGATCGTAAATTTGAAAGGTATTAACGAATTTTGAGGGAAGTACGCTTTGAACACTATTTTTTATTTTTTAATATTTTATAATGGATTACTATCTCATGCAAGTGTAAAAATATTTAATTTAAATTTTTTTTGTATATTTGGATCAATTTCTTTATACAGTTTTGGCCTGTATAAACATGAAAAATATCTTTTACATGTTTGGGCAATAAATTTAGTTTGCAATTTCTGTTATTTTGTAAGTATTTGTATTTATTTTCTTTGAATTCTTTATTCCTACGGAGTATTTGATTTACAGTGTTGAATTGAGACATTTTCCTCCGGGAGAATATTTGCGAAGATATTTGAGATTGACCCACAAAAAGGCTGCAGCTACAAAACCCCAAAAATCCAAAAAATCATTTAAAATGTTATCTCCCTTGCCAAAACCATTTAAATTAAAGTACAAAGGGAGCCAAAACATAGCTGTGTTAACATCTTCGTCATGTAAAGTAAACCTTAAAATGAAAAAAGAAAAAAAAAATACAAAAAGGAAGCTTTCAAAGTACAAAAGCAACTGAAACATTAAGTTTTAAAATATAGGCGTAATTCCCTTGGAAAGAAAATGATGGACGGGAAGAACTACAGACATAAGGTAAAGAAAACTTCTGTTGCAAAAAAGGTTTAATGATTCAGAATCTAAAAAGAAAAATCAAGGTAGTGTTGACTATTTTTCATAATTTGTAAAAAAATAAATAGCAGAAATGATTCATTGTTCAGATTACAAAACATAGTTCCATGTTGTGTGCGCTGGAATAAAAAATGAACAAAAGAAATTCATGTGCAAGCATTGCACCACTTCTTACACGACATTCAAGTTATTGACAATTAGTTCCATAATTTCTATTCTTAATTACTGCTAAATTTGATTTATATTTTGAATTCAATTTGATTTAAAACAATTACTCTTACTTTTAGACATTTGATTTCATTATAATTCATTGCTGTTATTTTGTTTGAGTATTTCATTAATCTCAAACTTTGCTTTTAACAAAATTAGTTATATTCCCTACTCATAAAAACAGCCTAATATTGTTTGGTCTAATTTAGGAGACTGTGTGTCCAACTTAGGCGACCAGTCGTTGAATTTGGACCACATTTGACGAATTTTTTAAAATTAAAATGAAACAAGATTTTCAAAAGGAATTGTTCTAAAGGTTTACTTAGTTAGTAGATGAATAGATTGACCACGTGTAGTGATATTTTTCTGATATTCCAAAAATAAAGTGAGTTACCTTAAAAAAAAATTGAAGTGGTCCAAATTCAGCTACTATCATCTATGCTTATTTTTTTTTCTTTTTTTAAATTTGAGGCAAATTTTCTTAATGTTGGAACTCTTACTTTTTTAATCTCAAGTTCAATGTTTGTTTTCAGGTCAAGGATGAAGTGCAGATTGTTCGCAAAAACATGTACTTAGAGGTCAAAACAAATCTGACCTGAAAACATGAGAACATTGAACATGAGATTAAAAAAATAAGTTTTTTAATATTGAGAAGAGTAGTCTCAAATTTCAAAAAAAAAAAAAAAAAAACGCAAACGTCTTTATATTCGATCTCACATTTTTTACACATTATTAAGAAGGCTCACATTTTCAATATATTCGGTAATAAAATTAATTTTCGCTCAATTTTTGTGTCTCACCATTGTTACTCTTTCGATTTAGTTTATGTTTGTAATTCGAATAATGTTTGTATTTTAATAAACAACATATTTTACAATGGTTGCGCGCTTTTCGATCAACCTCTAGTATGCTTTCTTATTAGAACAACGCAAATATATATACTAGCAAAAGCCATGCTTTGTTTGGATTCGCGAAGCATTATTTAATAAGTTGAATATTTGAAAATAAAAATTTTTTAAATATTATTTTTGCATCTCAAGCAAAAACATTATTTTATGCTCGGCGCATTTTAATTTTAGAATTGTAAATTCAGTCAAATAAATTAGAATTTCCTCGGAATTTTTTATTTTTGATATAACGAATTAAAAAATTAATTTTATTTGTTTACAATTCTTTTGCTGCCACTTTACAAAAAAAAATCATAATATTTTTCTTTTAAAATGCGTAAGTATCGTCTGCGTAAATGATTTCACATAATAAGAATAAATTGTGTATTTGAATTCTTAACACTGAAAAATGCTTTTATAATTGAATGTAAATAATTGAATTTTCACAAATTTTAATTCATTAAAAATATGCTATAATTTTCATAAAAAAGGGTATTTTAAAAATTTCATAAAATAAATCGTGAAACTATTTAATTAATCATGATTCTATCTATAAGGGCTAACTCCATGATTTATTTTTTCTTCTGAAAATAAACGTGCTTAATTTTTTATTTGCAAAAATGCGTCCGTAATGGAAAAACATGTAAAATAAATTAATTGAAATAATAATTTTTTTAAGGTTATTCTGTAAAAATAAAATATTGTGCAAATCTACAGATCATAATTTATATTTTTGTTTAATTTCAAGTCAAAATACTGAATAGTTTTTTTGTAAAGTGTAGACATTCGTGTAGCCTAGTAGAGGATTCGCTTCGCACATCCTAATAATTTGTTACTAAAAAATATAAGTTATTTAAAATAATATTTATAAGCATGTTAAGTATACATTTAAGTATATACATATAAGTATACATTTAGCGTATAAAACTAGCTCATGGAAGGCTGTTTTAAAATTAACTTTTAAAGACACGGGCGCTTTGTAGTAACATGAAGACACGTGCGGCGCATTCCATGCATCAAGACCTTTTAAAGCCTCAAAATCAATGGTTAATTCGCAAAACAAAATACTGTCTAATATCTAGTAACAGTGTAAAAGTAATACAATCACATTTATATAAAGTAAAATTTAATTAAGAGAGAAAATCGAATTTATTACATAAATATACAGGCGGCATATTCCGTACACCAGTGATAACTTACCCGCGAACGTCGAATTTAAACATTGATGAAGCATTAAAGGTGCTTTGGAAAGAGAGTAAATGAAGTGAAAATGGCAATCAAGTAATTATTTTAGAAATCACAACTGTTTTTTTACTGAGTGCTGCACTCAGTACTCCACCCGTGTTTTTAAATGATAATAGTCTTTGAAAACTCGCTATTATGAAACTTTTGATCACACATATAGATTAAAAAGTCTACCATACTGGTTTTATTTCTGAGTTGTTATAACAAAAAATGTATGAACAAGAGTTTTTCAGCCCATTGAGTATTATGTAAAGACAATTTTATATATTACGTACAAAAACATCTGTAAATGGTTAAAAATATAATACACCGCGAGAGCGACACAAATGTCCAGACAATGATAATCATTAACCACAAATTATAGAGAGTAAAATTTTTATGATACAAAAAATATATAATTCCTATTATAGAGGATGTTTAGAAGGAAGTAGCCCACAGATGTGTTTAAATCTGATAAAATATTAAATATTTGTATCTTAACGTAAATTAGCATAACGCAAAATTTAGACAGAATCTTGAATTGTTGGCCCAATCGGGAAAGTGCAATTTAGACATTGATGATGTCACGAACTTCAGGTATTTAAGTTCTTCTTGTGATAATTTCAGTTATTTAAGATGTCGCAAACTAAGGGGATTCAGCTGGAAGAGATAACTAGGATATAGAATGCAAAATGTGAAGTCAATGTGTAATTGCTGTACTTTAAAATCGTTCAGGGAGGCCCGTGTATAGATTCCTATCTAAAGGTAATACATACGTAGCAAAATCTTTATTTGAAAGGCAATGTGCAGAAAATAAAAGTGACTATAAAATGGATAGAATACCCACTAAAAATGACTTGCAAAAAAAAAAAAATAATAATAATAAATCGGAGTTTTTGGTATAAAAACATACAGTATACAGACGAATAAAAGCAACATGTGTCACATTTAAATATACAGTCTGGAGGTACCTAGTTTCAAAAGCTGAACACAAGTTGCAGAGAATAGACTGTGCACGGAGGCACGTGACATATTGAGAAAATAGTATTCACTAATTTTCGTTTCGAAACAAAATGGAATCTTGCCGTTTCGGATGGCTGGGTTAAGTACTGCACGACTTACGCAAAGAACCACGCAGCGCATTTAGCTCAGAACAAAGCTGCGGTTCAGTGATGGTTTGGGCTGCAATTCGTTACCGTACACATGTAACTCTAATCTTTCTCAATGGGCGTCAAATAGACCAAGTTTACATTTAGACATTGGAGGATAATCTTCTTCCTTTTACAGAACTTTTTAGCTGGACGACATTTGGTTTTTCAGCAAGATAATGCTTAGATATTTAAGGTTCATATTAGTTTATATCACAGTAGATGAAAGGTCCTAAGGAGCCATCCTCTGGGCTTAATTTGAACTCATTTCAGAATCTATGGGGTATTAGGACTCGTAAAGCGAATACTATCAACATTATTTCTTTCGAGATGAACTTACAGCTTCAATCGAGAATGCTTGCTACAAAATAGAGTAAAAATGCTTTCGAAATCTCATATTTCGATTAGAAACTCTCATATATGAACCGATTAAGATGATGGCTGGAAAACCCAGTTGATTTCGTATTTTGTTTCATTCTGTTAAATTAAGGCTTTTTTATTATTTTTTAAAAATTTCTGAGACAATGAAATTCTCTACCTTTGTTATAAAAATAAAATTTACGAAAGTTATAACAGATTTTTCTTTGCTCTGTGTAATGTTTAAAGAATAATGAATATATAGAAGGTACATATGTCACATTCAAACAGTATTTATTTGTTAACTATCTGACTTCGCCCGCTTAAGGACCCCTAATTACATCGGGGCCTCGAATTTAACCAATTTCCCAAACGAAGCTCTGACTCGGGTCCCAGCTGCCTACGGCATCGTAAGCAGGCGTGGTGCACACGCGCTAGAAAATATTTTAGTTTCACCTTCCACAACCAGAGTGCGCATTATGTTCCAAGCAAACCTCTCTCCGAATGAACCTCTGGCACGAGTTCCCACTGCCCACGGCACCGTATAGGAGGCTTGGTGCCGGAAAATCTTTTAGTTGAACCTTCCACCGCGATGGGACACATGCTGTCCCAAACAAACCTCTATCCGAATGAACCTTTGGAACTCAAGTTAAATGACCCGATTTCTGTTGAAATAGGGCCTCTAGAACCCGAGAGAAGAAAGCGACATTACTGTTCGAACGTTGTGATATCTAAAGTCTACATTATTTGTTTACATCTAAGTAAAATATGTGGTCACCTGTATAAAATGTTTTTCTACTCGTTTTTACCCATATATATAGTCACTCTAAAATCTTTAAGTAGTATAATGAATCAGTATAATCGAATAATGGTTTTAATAATTAATTGTGCCCCCCTCCCTTTAGTCGAAATGCAATGAAGTTGACAAATATGGTATAAAAATATACATCAGAGTGCTGCATAAAGAGTTGTGTGTTTATTACAAAAAAAATTTCTATTTTTTTTAATTGACTAACATTGTTTTCGAGTTTTAGTGGCTAAATACAGACAGACAGGCGTATACCAGCATTAATAGCACAGATTGTCGGACTTCATTTCTTGTCTAAACATTTTCATCGGTGTTTACGACACAGTATAAATTTTTTATTCGAAAAATAACTACTAGAACTGTTTTATTGTATATCATTCTACTGAACCATAAATTTCCATTCAATTATCTTATGAAGGAATTGATATACATCATTGTAAAATGTGATATAGTGACAATTACTTTTCTTTAAGATAAAGTTTAACATAAAGAAATCCAAACGATATCACATAACCGGTGCAAATAATAATTCGTGTTAGTTATTCATAATGAAATTAAAAAATACGATATCTTTCACACTTATAATTACAAGAAAAATCCAAAGAAAGATTTGACATTCCTTTTTTTAGTTTTACGTGACGTTTTACCTGCCTATTTAATATTTGAAGAGATGGCAACAGATGTAGATTTGTATCTCTCGGTTTCACGCATTACAATTCTGCAGTATTCACGGCACGTACAGGGCTCTTGCGGATATGTGAAGAGATTATTTTCATATCTTGATTAAGTAAATTCTTTTACTTGCGCATGTGCTTGCATACATGTTTTCAATAAACGAGACGTGACGTCTTATGCTTACTGTTTTTATTACTTTCTTCAATCTTCAATAGAGGAAAGTATTGTAATCGAAATTTTTTCCGACTTCCGGTTTTCGACGGATTTACACGTTTAAGGGGTCAGAGATCCCCAAAAAACATGTTTATAGAAAATGTCTGTCTGTCCATGTGACCGCATGTCTGTGTGTCCGTATGTCGTTAACGAAAAGTGTATGAAGTTATGAGTAGAATTGAACCAAATTTTTGTGTGTGATTTTGGCCGTGGAAAAAAGGTCCTTCCTGAATTTGGAAAAATTCCACAGGAAGGAACAGCTGTAATAGCGATTTTTGTACCATTTTCAATATTGTACCATCGAAAAGAGTAAAGTTATGCACAGAATTGAACCATATTTTTTGCCATGGCAAGACGGTCCTCCCTGAATTTGGAAATATGCCACCGAAAGGCGGCACTATAATAGCGAATTTTATGTAATTTTCTCGATTTTTCGTAGTTCTTTTGTACTCCGGCGGCTCGTGAATTCACTGAAACTTCGCATCCTGATAAGTCAGCTATTCGCGAACAGCTGATATACGTACAACAGAAAGAAGAAAGTCAAAGTTGATACAGTAATTGAACTAATAAAAATATTGAAATTTGCAACAACATTTTGAAATATTAAGGTATATGAGATAGAAGAAAGTTTTGTGATTGGCACATCCAGCTAGTTTTCCTCAAAACTAAGAATCATAGAAATCTGATTTATTTGTGAATTTTTTGCATTGTGAGCAATGTCGCTTCATATGCTAATTGTATGTTGTTATAATCTGTAATACAGGATGTACATAAATAAATATCCCAATTTTACAGGGCTATTAGCAGAAAACAAAAAATGTACTACTGCATTGCTGTTCATCGGAAATAAAAAATAACAGTTTGAAGTTTAAATTCAATACAGTTACAAGTATTTAATGTGTTTGTTGGCAAAGGAGGCAACTTCTAGACCATCAGTAGATTTTTCACTTCCAGTAACGCACTCACACATCAAAAGACATCTTCGCGCTCATTTTATGAAACAATGGCAGGATTACTGGGACTATTCAGATAAGGGTAGATATACCTATGATCTTGGCCCAGTGGTATCTTTGGATCTTCTGCTGCTCACTCCATCCACTACAGCTTTCCTTACCGGTCATGGTCCTTTTGGGGCATACCTCTTCAAGTTCAAAAGAGCCCTTTCTCCTCTATGTGAGTGCGGTGATGATGCTGTTGCCTCTCATTATTTCTATAATTGTCCTTTAACAGCTCGCTGCCATATCCGCCGTCCTCCTGTTCCTCCAGATGGTTGGTTAGCAAATATTTTATCGCGCCCGACTTTGCTCTCAAAGCTTAAAAACATCTCCAACTTCTTATGTAACCTTTCAGTTTTACTCCATCGCTGAGACAGGGACTTGGATTCCGCCTTATTCAGTACCCAATGTCGGGTCGCAGCAACTCGTATAATATTGTCTAACTTTGTATAACAGTAAATTATTTAATGTCCTTATGTTTATTTCACAAATTTTGCTAATGTAACATTTATTTATATCTTATATATACCACTCCGCCCTCGGTCGCGCTTATTGGCGGGCTCAGCCTCGGCTAAAATTTGTAACTTTTTTATTTTTTTAAAGACCTCAATAAAGGGGGCCGGGAGGGACAATCTGTGCTCTACAGACTCATTCCTAGTCTTAGCAGTCTCTCTCGGCCAGTAAAAGTAAAAGTATTTAATGTGAACCCTTCCAGAAACACGAACGGTATCGAGGCGGTCATCCCACACTTTTCTCATCATGATTTCTTTTGCCTTTGCATGTTTACAGCTTTCTTGGCGTTGGGGAGAGGGTGGGGATTTTTCAATTCGGAAACATTTCTATATTTCTATTGTAAGAACATTATATTTGTACATTTTGTAATTCTACAAAATAGTAAGAAAACTTTTTATAATAAAAGATTCCAGTGAGGTTATAAATAGTGCACAAAATTCCTATAAATTCAAATTTAATGAAATCCTTCAGTCCTTCTAAAATCATTTTAAAATTTATTAAATGATTATATAAATCTTCCAATGTAGTTTAAACAATTCACGATAAATGCTTTAGAAGATATAATTTACACGAATTCATAATTCAGTACATAAAGAGTTAAATTGATGTCTTTTTTATAAAAAATTCCCAGAAAGAAAACGTTAATAACTTTTTATCTTCCAGTTTAGTTTAAAATTTCATATGTAAATTTTCTTCATTTTTGATAAGCGATTTTGTTTTCACGCCGAAATATAGAAATAATTCTTTTTTTCTTGCAAATATTTAAGAGGAAAGAAAACGTATTACTATCTATAGAGTCTAACTATTCCTTTTGTTATAGTTTAGTTAGCGTGGATCTCTGAAATATAATTCGTTTGGTCACGATGAAAGGCAACAGTACAGGAAAGTTATTTTTCATTTTTAAATGTTTCTTCAATTATTTTTCTTTTTTTAATAGGAAAATTGTGTACCAGTGGTGGCATGCTTACTTATAATGATAAATATAACAAGTAGGAAATTGTACGTTAAACGTAGAAAACGAGGTGCGTTCGAATCATAACTAGTTTTATGAATATTCAGATCTTGGTGCAATAGCTGTTGCACTCTTATGCAAAAATCCAAGAATACAAAATTTATTTATTAAATTCGGTAGTACGGAAATAATGTGACTCCATCTTAAATATGGTGTAATCATTATGGTAACATAGAATCATTATCTATCATGGGATGTCATAAATTAATAACGTATGATAGGATTTAATAGAATAAAGAAAACTTTTATTAATATATTTTTAAGTTTTGACTCGATTTTCATAAAATTTGAAATGACTCGACAAAATTCTGCAACTATTATATATATTAACCCGGGATTATACGCGCAAGTTCAGCGGGCTAAATGCACGGCGAATCGTTAAATGTGACCAAGTGGTTAATTCATTTACAATATACAGAAGTTGTTTTGGAACAGATGTCATAAATTTCCAGGGCCGGCATTTTGGAATTTTTCTTGGCGTGAAAACCCCTTTTCCGCCAAGTAGTAAATGTCGCCAAGCACCGATTTATACGCATGTTAGTCTTAACGAAAATAAAATGTAAATAATAAACAAAACTCGTTAAAGTGGCAATCAGTAATCGTTGTATGAGTTCTCCGCGCTCATTAACCAAAAAGAAAATCACTGGATTCAGCAGTTCTTGCTGTATACCAATCTCAAAATTCAACAGTTCTCGCTGTGTAGCAATCTCAAAATGTACAAAACTCGTAAGGCAGCAAAATATACATAAAATTATCACCATACCTTAACAGACATCTGCTTTCTTGATAACTGAAGCATGAAATACCTGCTAGCATCACCATCATTTTCGTAAATAGGTTTATGAATACGCACTGACGCACTGTAAACAAACCTCCTTTATTCGTCAAAATTTTCTCATATTTCTTAATTACTTCAGCAAGAGCATTTAAACGGACTATAGAACTCATATTCAATCAAATATATCAATAAACTTACCATAAAAATAATTAACAGAAACACAACACGTTATCATAAGCAAAAATGGCCTTCTCGCGTACTCGCAGCACCACAGACGATTAGAAAGTAAGATAATAATCTGTGCGCAACACAATCTCGATAAAAAACGGGATTGCCTGAACACGCCACGTCAGAATACACACGTCACACAGATTCCATATCGATAAAGATCGCCAACATAAAATTGCCAAGAAATCTCAAAACATCCAAGATGGCGGCCAAGGTAATATACGGCATCTAAGCCGCTGTTTTAGATTTTTGATATTTATTTATTTACAGCGTGTTGATCTAAATTTTAAACATGTAAATAAATGGAAATTTCGGTTGAAAACAGGCCCTTTAAAAGGCTATATTTATTTTTTGAAATAAAACGACATTCTAAAGCAAAATCGATAATTAAAGAACCGTAATATTTCGAAAATACCGATTTTCGATATTTCGATACTTCGAAAAACCCCTTTGGAAGCATGGAACATTTGCCAAAGTGGGAAGAGTGCTTATAAACAGAATTTTCTTCAAAATTTCCTCGAAATTGTTCACACTAATTCCTATTAACAGACATTAATTGGAAGGCGATGTATATCTCGTAAAAATAAAAAATAAAATGTTCTAAAAAAATTTAAGATTAAAAAAAAATAATAAAAATATTTACGAAATAATAATATTTCCTCTTTAGAGAAAGACAAACTACAGTTCTATTCCATTTTTTAATAAAAGGACTTTGTGAATATATCAGCAAGATCGTGTTGTTTGAGTGCGGGAAAAATAAATTATTGAGATGCAAACAAACAGATAAAATAACTGAAACAAAAAGGTCGAAAAGGAAAAAACCGCTTTTTTCTAACTAACTAAAACTAGTATGTTGTGGCCATCACAAATCTTTCTTCTATATAAATCATGTCAATTAAATCTTTTAAATTGTACAAGAAATTACATCAATTTAGCATCAATTCATATCAAAGTATATCTGAATTTGAAGTTTGATGAAAATTCACGCATTAGTTCTTGAGATAGAGTTATAGCGGAAATGCTGAAAAATGTAGCATAGCAGCGCTACCTGTTGAGCGATTTACACCAAAACATAAATAGCACTAATTGATATCAAGGTATACCTGAATCTGAAATTTGATAAAAATTCGCGCATTAGTTATTGAGATAGAGCTATAGCGGAAAGTCTGAAAAGTGCAGCATAGCAGCGCCAGTTGTTGAGCGATTTGCACCAAAACATAAACAGCACTAATTCATATCAAGGTATACCTGAATCTGAAGTTAGTTGAAAATCCAAACATTAGTTCTTGAGATAGAGCTATTGTGGAAATTGCAAAAAATGCTGCATAGCAGCACCACCTGTTGAGCGATTTACACCAAAATGTATACAATTTCAATTTATGTCAAGGAATAACGGAATCTGAAGTTTGGTGAAAATCAATGCATTAGTTCTGGAGATTGAGCTATTGCGGAAATAATGAAAAATGCTGCATAGCAACGCCACCTGTAGAGTGATTTACACCAAAAACTAATCGAGATCAGTTTATATCAAGGTCTAACTGAATCTGAAGCCTTGTGAATTCATTAATTCTTGAGATAGAGCGCCCACAATTTTTTTGTCCCATACAGACTCACAGAGTGACACAGTGACAGAGTGACAGACAGACTCACAGACAGACATTTTCTAAAAAACATCAAATCGTGTTCAGGACATTCTAAAACGTATAAATCTGTCGAAAACTGGAAGTCGAAAATTTTCTCGAATCCAATATTTTCTTCTTGTAAAGATAAAAGAAAGTAAAAAAGATATCTTCATTGGTAATTGATCAATTTCGTTCAAATTTCCATCAAGTTGTAGTAATAGTGTGAACTCCCCCCTCCCTATTCTTAAAAAAATTCAACTAACGCTGTCAGCACCGCTGCCGTAAATGAATTTTTTGTGACCGTGGCTTTTCTTCGCTAATATTTAGAAAACTACTGCATACAAAAATACGTAAATTGGCAGTATTATAGAGAAATGTTCGATAATTACGCTGAAGTATTATTTTAGCACAATACGAATTAAAAATTTCCAACTGAGCGAAAAAATGCCCAGCCCGGGAATCAAACCCAGATCCTTGGTCTCAATGTTGAATTTAGACGGTGGCCCGGGGGGGATGGGGGTATTCCCACGGAGCAATGAGATTCACCCCCCCCCCCGGAAGATTTGAAATTTTGTTTTTTCAAAGGTAGAAAAGTGTAATTTTCCCCTGGAACTCTATAATGCCCCCCTCGGAGTCCCACAAATCCCTCCTAGCGAAAAGTGTCTGAATTCAACACTGCTTGGCTTACGGGGCAAATGCTGTACCGTTTAAGCTAACTGGGCGGACAACCGGCGAATATATTTCGCTCAGATAACCTTATTGGTAGTAACATCTGGTCTGTCATGTAGACAGCTCAGCAGAATAGTAATAATAGTTTACTTATCCATCGTTTATATGGAGTTACTATACCTGCGGTTTATTCTGTTGAACTGCCTACATGACAGACCAGATGTTATTACCAATAAGGTTATCTGAGCGAAATATGCTCACCGGTTATCAGCCCAGTTAGCTTATACGTCAATGGCCCCGTAAGCCAAGGATCTGGGTTCGATTCCCGTGCTGGGCATTTTTTTGCTCAGTTGGAAATTTTCAATTAGTAAAATACGCTGAAGTAGACAGTTTTAAAATAAAAAAACTAACTTAAGAGAGATTCAGTTTTAAAGTTGATCAAAATCGTTTCATTAAAAAAGTTTTATAGCAGCAAAATCCATACGTAGGAATTTAAATATTTTTTTCTAAGGATAAACATTAGAAACTCGTGGTGTGCAGACAGCAATTTTTAATTTGAATAACTTTTTGTGTTTTTTTTTTTTTCAATTTTCAATTAAAATTTTCAGTATTTCGCGAGATATATTTTACATATTTTAGAGAAAGTTATTATTTTAAATTGTTGCCAATTGTAAAAAACATCGTAAAGAATAACATTTCCTTTAAATTAAATATTTGTTTACACCTGATTATTATAAACAGGAAAAAACCCTTTCAAATCAGAATCAGATTTAAATGATTACGTGTTAAAAGCAGGAAAATACTGAAAATTACGTCATAAAAATTTTATTTACATGTGAATATTAAAAAAGAAAGAAAACTTAAAAATAATAAATTTATTAATATATGTTAAAACAGTGACTGGAAAAAATTACGTCCTATTTAAAATGGTCAAATGATAACATTGAAAGACATTTTAAATTTCAAAAATATATTTACACAAGACATTTATTTCATATTTCGAGATTATCTTTTTAACTATTGTTGCCAATTCTAAGACAAAGCAAATAATAACATTTTCTTTCTAACAATGAAAATATTTTCAATTGAATATTAAAAAGAGAAAGAAAACTTTGGTGAAGATTACGCCAGATTTAAAACGATACATTTAAAATATCTTCTTTTAAACAATTTTTTTAAAAGTGTTGTTAAAAAATACAGGGGGGCAAATACGCTGTTGGCTTAGTTAATTTTATATTTGCTGATTTTCAAATATTCAGCTAATCTTATATAATCAAACATGAAAATAGCTATTAGCAGCAGCTGATTCGGCCTTAAAATCGCTCATTAAGAAGTAAATGAATGGAAACCCTTTTACAAGGAGATCGAAACTGGTTTTTTAATTATAATTCAATCTTCCGTAATCTTTTAAAAGCCGATCAAATTAGCGTGTTCTTGGAGTTTGAACGAGAGTTGGCGAGCGTAGCGTTATTAAAATATCATAAGTTATAAGAAAATTCGAGTACCTTGCAAAAAAGACCGCTATAGAGCCACCGCAAAGAAAAAGGATAGGACTATCTGCAGTTTTCTTTGTTTATTAAACACCATAAGGATGGTAGTCAAAGGTTTTCAGAATCAGATCATCACCTTTGGGCGGATAACATGTTTCGTTATGCAGATAGAAAGCGTACATAGATTTTTTTCTTTTTTTTAAATTAGGAAAATAGTGTTTCGAGCTTTTCAAAATAAATAAATAAAAAGAAAGAAATGAAAAATATTTTGAAAAATAAATAGAGGGCATAAAGAAAAAAAACATGGAAAAGGGTTGGGCGCGTTTTATATATGTCTGAAAAGGCCGGGGCTCATGGGCACTTAAAATACTAAGGGCACAGCGATCTTTGAAAAACGTCAGAAGGGCACAACACTGAATACCATGCCTGAGCGCTGACACAAAAATAGCGGCTGATTTTTTATGTACGGTCCCCTAACTTTAGACACCAGCATTTTATAAAAGATTTCTTTGTCTTGTTTAATCTTCGAAAATTAAAGCGGAAAAAACTTAAAAAAAATATTGGTACCAAAATTCAAGGGACCGTACAGATACTGAAGAAAATCCGCCTTCGGCGGCCGTCATTTTTGTGTCAGCGCTCAGGCCTTGTATTCAGGGGGCGGTGCACCACAGGAAACTCGAAACAAAGAACTAACTTTCGTGCACTTATCGACACCGCAAAAAAATTGGCGTTAAGAGGTGGATGAAAACACATTCCAACCAAAGATTTTAGGTTGGTGGCTTATAAATGGAATTTTTTTACAAAATGAAATGTGTTGAAAATTGGGGAAGGAGCTTATGTTTGGGTGGGGACTTATTTTCGGAATTTTACGGTAATCGAAAATTGATTCCATACTAGAATGAAGTACGCGATACGATAATGCAACAAAACGTTTTTTGAAAGATATAAGTAACAGATGAAAAGGTATATTACAATATCAATAAAGGGAATTTTAAAACATATAACAAACAACTCAGAAAAGATCTGAATTCAGCCTTCAATAACACTATATAAATTGTTATTAAACAAAAGTTTTTAATTTGCCCCAGAAAAATTTAAGAATAAAAATATTTATTAAAAAGACACAATTTTAACAATTTGATGCGCCTCAAGGTCTTTCTTACATCTTGAAATCACGCCGTTTTCATTGACGGCTTAAGAAATAAAAGAAGTACATGAGAACGTGTTGGATAGTAAACAACTGAATGCTTGACCGGGCCGAACCTCCCATGGATAGGTAAAATAATGAAATCAGGTTTAAGAAACCGTTCTTAACGAGCATTTATATATTAAAGGTAAGCATCATTTCAAGATTCTGCCCCATACGATCCTGAAATCAGAAAATTCGAATGCGTTTTGCTAGTAGTGATAGTAACCATCATTTTGCTTTCATTCTATTTTGAGATAACTTTCATAGTTCCAGAGTTTATTTCGTACAAATAAACAAACAAACGTTTTTTGTTTTTAACATTAACAAACAATATTGAATTTGGAAGTCTCGGGCTACTGCATCATATGCCCTGCCTTAAATCCTTTTCCTTAATTTGGCCCTTTTTAACATTTTCCGACATAGTTGAAATGTGTTATGAATTCAGTTTATTTGTCCGTCTCGCAGTAAAGTATTTCACTCAAAATACTGGCCAAAATTATTTTTTAAATGTTATAAAGTAAAAACCATTGCTGTTGATTTACTATTAGTAAATACACTTAATTCATGTTATATTCATATACTCGTACGCATCTATTTAAAAAATAAATATATTATAAATGGTTTACTTTAGGCTACTAGTCATTCAATTACCGAATTTCCGTCGCTAATATTAAGCCTATGGACGTGTGATGTATTCATATATTTAAAATATCTCCTCTGCAAATTAATATTTTAAACTAATTTTTCTTTCTGTTCTTCTTATGGCGTTTATTTTTTCTTAGTTCTGAAAACATTTCTGAAACCTATGCTAAATTTAATATTTTAAATCTTAAAAGCTGACGAAGTGTAAGTAAGATTTTAATACTTCATTTAAAAATACGAATGCATTTTATAAATACTTCGACGACTAAGAAAACTAGTTGGATGTGCCAATCCCAAAACTTTCTTCTACCTCATATATTTTAATATTTCAAAATATTGTTACATATGTCAATATTTCATTTTTATTAGTTCAATACTATATCAACTTGACTTTCATAACTTCACACACTTTTCGATGGTACAATACTTAAAATGGTACAAAAATCGCTATTACAGCGCCCCATATCGATGGATTTTTCCAAATTAAGGAAGGAGCTACTTGTCATAGCCAAAACTTTTTAAAAAATTTTGGTCCAATTCTATGCATAAATTCATACACTTTTCGATGGTACAATATTCAAAATCGCATAAAAATCGCTATTAAATCTCCCCCTTCCAGCGGATTTTTTCCAAATTAAGGGAGGACGTGCTTGCTATAACCAAAAACTTAAAAAAAAATTGGTTCAATTCTATGCATAACTTCATACATTTTTCGATGGTACAATATTCAAAATCGCTCAAAAATCGCTATTACAGCTCCCCCTTCGGGCGGACTTTTTCAAAATTAAGAGAGGACCTACTTGCTATAGCCAAAAACTTAAAAAAAATTGGTTCAATTCTATGCATAA
Source organism: Maratus speciosus (assembly GCA_963932465.1). Classification (NCBI taxonomy): domain Eukaryota; kingdom Metazoa; phylum Arthropoda; class Arachnida; order Araneae; family Salticidae; genus Maratus; species Maratus speciosus. Next base: position 451,315,490 of record OZ010797.1, read on the forward strand.
CTTCATACACCTTTTGATGGTACAATGGTGACAGACAGACGAACTCACGGACATACAGACATTTTCTATAAACATGTTTTTGGGATATCTAACCCCTAAAACGTGTAAGTCCGTCGAAAAAATTCGATTACGATATTTTCTTCTATTGAACATAGAAGAAAGAAAAAATATACATCCTTCAAGAAGAATTCAAAGAAAAACCTAGTTAAAAATATTAATTTCTTAAGCAGATATTTTAAAAATACAAAAACATGCCCATACGAACATGCCCATAGACTTAATATTAGCGAAGGGAATTTGAAAGTTGAGTGACTAACAGCCTTAACTGTTTACTGTTTATAAGAGAAAAGTGATTGTTGATCGATATTTTTTATCTACTAGGAATGTTAAATTAAATGTTTTCGATTTTAATATTTTTAAAATTTATTATTTACATTTAATAATACTTATTACATTTAATTTATATATAATAATAATTATTACATTTATTTTACATTTAATAGAGTTATATTTAATAACACATTTAGTAAAGTGGAGTTTCTATAGTATAGAGATACTACTTTTTGAGTGTATTTAATCGATTACCAGTTTCAATTTGGTTCTTCACAACTCTGTTCTTCTTGTTCTTCATAATACTCTTTTTGGCTTTTATTAGGATTACCATCAGACCTAGGTTGAAGAATAAGTTGTATAGTCTCGCTACTGTATCGCTTGCTCTTTTTCTTGATCTTTGTCTAGAGCATCTTATACAAAGATCACTGCCCAAAAGAAGCCAATTCAGGACTTCTCTGTTGCAAAATTCTCTATTGCGCTTTCTTGAGTGCTTTGTACGGTAGAGTCTGAAGTGTTTGTTCTGGCCTCGGAAGCACTTTCTGATAGCTGGCCATTGGGTACAACTGCTTCCTTAATTACAGTACCACCATGAATCAAAGCCTTATGTATTCTTGGAGTCATGGGGTGCCAGTCGTAAGGTTCACATACAGTTTTTCTGCTTCATCAGCATATGTTTGGAACTTTTTCGTCAATGCGATGCCCACTTGTTATGACTTCAAATATGACTTTCAACGATCTAATGAGTGCTGCATCTACACCAGACTTCTTTAATACCCTCCTTTCTTCCCTTATGATTCACCTATGAGCACCCGAATCTAATTAGGGACCTTTTTTTCAATAAATAATTATATACAATTTGAAGCCGATCGGATATTTCTATCAAATGATATCGATTTGCCTAAGTAGTACGTACTTACGTACGTACGTACATATACACAAACAATCTGTGGTTGCAAACAATCTCAGGTAATATCCTGTGAGTTAAACACCTCCAATAAGACATTAAAAATATTGTTTTTATCTCTTCAATTCGGTGGCTACAAAGCATTTAAGTAGTTCTCCCGAAAAAAAAATTATATATAAAAATGGCAACAATATGCGGAACATTGTTTTGTGACATTGCCATTCAAAACTTTTATACGATTATAATTAAAAAATGGTCCGGCAAAGCCCGACACACCTTTAAAAAGCTTTCGATATGTTTAAATTAGTGCCAAAAATGATTTTAAAATAAACCTTTTATAAATGTTATGTTTTTTAATATATTAAAAACCAAACTTAGCCCAGTGGTTAGGGGGTTGAATTCGGAATTAATTAGGGGAAAGCTGGAAATTGTTTTAATCCCTTCTGTTTACGTCTAGAGTGAATGTGCTATGTTTTCCCCCTCGTATTAGTTGAGCGTTAGGAAATATGTATAGAATTATAGTCAAAAAGCACGTTTTTTTTGCAACAGCTAACTCTGTCAAAAACATTGTCAGTACGAATGTTGTAGATCTTAAAATTCTGAGTAAAATGAGTACCTACACTCAATACTTATGTCGAATATTAAGGTCACAATTCTACTTCAAAGTTTTAGAACCATCATCAGGGGGATGACCTCAGAATTAATTAGGAGAAAACTGGAAATTGTTTTAATCCCGTAAGTTTAGGTCTAAAATGGACGTACTATGTTTTCTTCCTCGTACTTGGTTGAATGTTAGAAAATATGTACATATTTATTTTCGAAAAACACGTTTTTGTTAGTTTCCTTAACAATATCTCAAAACAGCTAACTCTATAAAAAAAATTGTCAATACAAATGTTGTAGAGTTTAAAATTCTGAATAAAATGAGTACTATCATTAATATTTTTGTTCAACATTAAGGTCGCAATTCTATTTCAAAAATTTTCAAATCAAGAGCTTGAAGCCAGGAGAGACCAAGTTAACTTAACAATATCTCAAAATTGGAGTCTAAATATTGAACAAAAATATTAAGTGTAGGTACTCATTTTACTCAGAATTTTAGGCTCTATAACTTTTGTACTAACAATGTTTTTGATAGAGTTAGCTATTTTGAGATATTGTTAAGTTAAGTTGGTCTCTCCTGGCTTCAAGCTATTGATTAGCGATTAAGGCAAAATTTTGAAATAGAATTGCGACCTTAATATTCAACAAAAATAGTAATGATGGTACTCATTTTATTCAGAATTTTAAGCTCTACAACATTTGTATTGACAGTGTTTTTTAAGAGTTTGCTGTTTTGAGATATTGTTAAGGAAACTAAAAAAAAAAACGTGTTTTTCGATAATAAATATGTACATATTTTCTAACATTCACCCAAGTACGAGGAAGAAAACATCGTACGTTCATTTTAGGCCTAAACTTACGGGATTAAAACAATTTCCAATTTTCTCCTAATTAATTCTGAGGTCATCCCCCTGATGATGGGTCTAAAATTTTGAAGTAGAAATGTGACCTTACTATACAACATAAGTATTGAGTGTAGGTACTCATTTTACTCAGAATTTTAAGATCTACAACATTTGTATTGACAATGTTTTTGACAGAGTTAGCTGTTTTGAGATATTGTTATGGTATGCAAAAAACGTGTTTTTTGACTATAATTCTATACATATTTCCTAACGCTCATCTAGTACGAGGGGGAAAACATAGCATATTCATTCTTGACCTAAACTGAAGGGATTAAAACAATTTCCAGCTCTCCCCTAATTAATTTCGAATTCGGCCTTTTTTGCTTCCCTACCACTGAGCTAAATACTTAAATTAACACATAGTTTAACACAAAGCTCTGCCCTTTCTTAAACATATAAGCCTTATTCAAGTTCGGTTCAACAGTTCATTCATCCACAAAAAAAATTACATTTAAACATACCAACAATGCCAAAAAGTAACAAAAAACTATGTCTTCTCACAAAGAAACTTTCTGTTCAACTGAAGCCAAGAGCCACCGGATAAGGCTCATGTTCCTGAAATAGACATAGATCGACGCACCAATTAGTCAGCTATAAAATAATATTATTTTCACAATTGTTGACAATATTTAAATTTTTCCATTTTTGGCCAGGTTTTTGGGTCAAATACTCCACAGTGCGTCTGTCATTTTTCCGAGCTCTAAATCGCGAAAATATAGTCATACTGCTTTGAAATTAATATATGTTAATGGGCTTTACTATAGTACTGGGACGGCGAACCTTTGGTACGCTTGCCATAAGTGGCACGCTGCAGATTATTTTTCACACGGCATAGATTCAGCATCTACATAAAAATATAGAAGAATTTCACGAAACGCATTAATTAATCTAGATGTTGTCTCTGTTTATCTGAATTCGATTAATTCAGTTATTTGTCATTGTCATACTGATTGACGGAACTGAAATGCAACTTAATGTATCCCAATCTAGCTCAATATTGTTCACAAAATTTTCAGAATAAGAGATACTTAGGAGATTATCTCAAAAGAAAGATTAAAAAGCATGATAAGCAATAATGTCGCTGGTAAAATTATAACAGGTCGGATTTCAATTCCAGGCACTGAAAGATGCAGATTCTGGCGCTTACCATTTTGATTTTTTTTTTTTTTTCCTGCGAGACATTCTTTTCGGAAAAAAAAATATGAAAAAATGAAACAAAAACATCTTTTGAAATGAGCACAGTTAAACTTGCATTTTCTTAAAGCACGAAGCTGATATAAATTATTTGGCAATTAAAATGAGACAACAGAAATAATATTTCAAAAATAAATTTCTAAAGTATAATCTCAAATTTTACATATATTTTCCTAATGCTAAAAGCAAAACGTTAAGTAATTTTGATTCATTACTATTTAATCCATTAAATTATTTTATTTGTGGCTTGTCATGATCATGTAATACATATTTTTGAAACATTTGGCACGTAGATGTGAAAAGAATCGCCCTCTCTGCTATAACATGTTCGGTATTCAAAGTTTTTAGCATTCACGGTTTTATTTGCAGGGACACTCAAATGAATTTCATTAAATTAAGGTGTATAGGGAAATATTGTTTGCGGTGTGTTTTTGAGATATCGCTCTATTTTAAACATACTGAAATTTATATATATCACTGAGGTGTGCGGTAACGCGCTTACTGTAGAATCTGTTGTGTGTATAGGTTATCTTTAATTTACAGGGACATACAAAAGAATATGGCTACAGTACTGACAATTAAAAATATTTGTTTAAAGTGAGTTTTCAGTTGTGATACGTGTTTAAAAATTAAAATATTTTCTTTAAAATAATATTTGGTATGTATAAATTCTGTAGATCCTATACAGGGTTACGCAAAAGATCTCAAGTATATTTGCATTTATTGGCGGAAATTTCCGTATGGGAATTTTCGACTGTTCGTTTAATTGAACTAAGATTTAGTATTTCTTTGTTGTATACATACAAATCAATAGATCACATAGAGAGCAGCTGTGCAAAAAAGTGATATTTTCCCGTTTGTTGATGGCAATCGGAGAAATTGGATTTTTAAATGCGTTATGCGTTTTCTAAATTGTTTATTTAGATATCATCTTGTACCTTAATGAACTGTAAAGTTTTGCAACCGCATTCTGAATATGTTGGAAAGTGTTTCATATTCTATGCAAGACGCATGATTTTTGGTAATTATAAGAAATTACAACGTCATAATAGTAAAACAAATTAGAAAATATTTTCTAATACAGTCAATTGGAGGCGCTTTGGCAAATTGTCGATTTTTAACTGATTTGGATCCTCAGTGCATAAAATGCATGCGTTTCAGGATTTTCTTTTTTATTCAGAAACTTCGAATTCATGCCAGATATTCTGAATAGTAATTTTACCTTTATTGAATGATTGACGCATCGTGTTTACACTAAGTAAAATTTCTTCTTTTGGAATTTCCGGTATGGTTTTCGAATTGCTGAATAAAAAAGGAATTCATGAATTGCACGTACATATGCGTTAATGTTACAAATGGGTTAATGAGATTAACCCGCTCATAACAGTGCTGTACTCTACTCTGAAACGATTGTCTATGTGTACTACGTTCATACCACTGCTATGCACTTACCCCACTCCACTATAAATGATAATTTGCGTTATGATAATTTGTTGAAAATGATAATTTGTTGAAAGGAAAAATAAATTTTTATCATCTGAATTAAATACTTTTTGTATTTTAGAAAAGAATATTATAGTGGCAGGCAAACAAACTGATATTCGGGATTTTTTAAGATGGCTTCTACGAGTAGGCCTACAGTGCACATTTTTATTTTATATTTGTGTACATATGTTGTACTTTTACATTACTGAGTATTTCTTTTATTCCATTCAAGCTGTTTAAAGAATAAAAAACATGCTTTAGTGCCATTTTTTGTTTAATTCTAACTTTTACACGTTTTTCCTGACATTCATCCTATAATCCAGAAAATTTCGCAGTAAAAAGCACTTTTCTGTGTTTAGTAAAATATTTCAATTTTTCAGTTAATCTGTTCAAGCATAATTTTCGAAAGTAAAATCGGTTCGGATTAAACGGAATTTTGGATTACCAGGGTTCTACTGTATGTATATTAAATTCTGTAATATGGGTATAATATGACTCCATCTTAAATAGGACGTAATCACTATGGTAACCAAGAATCATTACCTATCATGGGATAAAATTTAATAGAATAAAGAACGCTTTTATTGTTATGTTTTTAAGTTTTGGTATACCATCCAAGCAAACAAGAAAACGTTTTGATAATGCCAAGTGTAATGTTCTGACAAGTAGTTAAATTTTTAACACATTTGCGTCATTAACGCAATTATGCGTATATTTTAGGAATTTCTTTTTTTGTTCAGAAATTCCGAATTCACACCAAGAAATTCTGAATAGTAATTTTTGCTTTATTTATTGCCAGACGTTACAGTATTACATAAAGTAAAAATTCCTCTTTCGGAATTTACGGTATAACTACGAAATTTTGGAATAAAAAAGAAATTTCTAAAATGCATGTGATAACATTTGCAATATGTGCAGTATTTTGATAAATATGCATTACAATATGCGATGATGATGCAAATGGTTTAATGAAATATTTCCTCATAGAACTGATATGTACAGCCATGGAAAGAAAAAGTAAACAACACCCCTACTAACTCTACAAATAATTACAATAGTACAAAGTTACTGGTACCAATCGATTTGAAATAAAACCTATTTTTAAATTATGTATATAAAATTTGCTTAGGAGGCCATCTACAAATCAAAATAAGACCAAACTTTGTATTTTCAATGGCAACACTCTTCGGTTCAAACTATGCCTAGAAACGAAATTTCAAGTCATTTGGATAATAAGTTTTGAATTATAAATTTTCAAAATTTAGTGCTCCTAATGTTAAATTACATTTTCATATTTTTATTAATATTTCCTGAAATTATAATCTAAAGTGATATTTTTTGTGTGTTTATAATACTAAATAACCCAAACATAAATAGTTGAATTTGTAATTTGAAAAATTTTATAATATGAATTCTGAATTATGATATAAATATTCGAAAAAAATACAATTGCAACCAACAATTTTTTTGACATATTTATATATATTATATCCTAGTTTTTCCGAATTCCCAATTTCAAATTTTTCCTTCAAGCAGTTTTTGAATTATCCTTTAAAAAATTCAAAATGACGGTTTAAGGGGCCACCTACCGGGTGTCCCAAAAAGGACTGACTAATTTTAAAATTCAATAACTTCCAAACGGTGACAGATATTAAAAAAATTCTTGTAGGAGGATTATGCATAAAGTCAAAAGTTTTTTCACAGTGATTTTCGATTTTAGTTCGAATTACAAACAATAGATGGCGCTGCGATCAATAGAGGCTAAATACAGGCTCGATTTTTGGTCCTTTCTGTTGTTCCATGCAGAAAAAGGAGATGGAAATGTATTATCCGGGCCACGAAGTACTAAAAATCGAGCCTGAATTTAGCCTCTATTGATCGCAGCGCCATCTATTGTTTGCAATTCGAACTAAAATCGAAAATCACTGTAAAAAAACTTTTGACTTTATGCATAACCCTCCTGCAACAATTTTTTTAATATCTGTCACCGTTTGGAAGTTATTGAATTTTAAAATCAGTCAATCCTTTTTGGGACACCCGGTATGATGTGCATAAAAGCATAATTTGGAAAAATATATTTAACTCATTTTATTGAAATATTTGAGCTGGCAATACTCGAAACATATTAAGCGAGTGAAATGTTCATATTGGTAATGAATAATACATTAATAGAAGTAACATAGTCGTTCTGTAATATTTCAACAATCGAGTACGAAACTTCAATTTAGATTCAGCTCCTAAAATAGGCTCATTTCAAAATAATTAATTTCTCGGAAACTATTCATACGAATATCATGAAAATTTGTATTTAGGCTAATTGAAGAGTGTAGAATCTTTTATGGGGTAAAACATGGGTATTGCTATTGAAAAAAACAAAGTTTTCGTCCGTTTTGATATGTAGATGGCCCCTTAAGCATATTTTATATACATCATTTAAAAGTAGGCTTTATTTCCAATTGTTTATTACCTGTAACTTTCTTCTACGATAATTTGTTGCAGAGCTAGCAGGGGGTGTTTACAGAGTCTTCCTTAGGGGTGTGCGACAGGTACGGACTTTTGGTACTAGTAACTTTCTTCTACAATAACTTGTTGCTGAGTTAGTAGGGCTGTTTAATTTTTATTTCTCCACCAACTGTACGTTATTCTGGAATGACTTTCCTCGAGTACACGCAATTGCCACAGGTACGTGCTTACGTCACTCCACTATACAGGGTGTTCCGTCTCAACGGTATCCAATAGCTAATTTCTAAACCGTTAGTCATTGACATATAGTTCCAATTAGAAAAATGCTTTAAATCAGGTAAAGAAATATTTTAAAAGCGATTTGGGTCAATAAAAACATTTTTTAAAAAATTACGAAATTTAAATTTTTATACGGTCCCCCGGTCCTATAAGTTATATTTAGTAAAATTTTCCTAATACACTGTCAAGTAAGACAAAAAAAAGTCCCATTCATATAACACTAAAATTTGCGAGTTATGAAACTTTAAAAATGCATGACTTATGCCACTTTTCTGCTCTGAAAACAAATGAGTTCGGATTGGCTTTGAGGGGTGACATTCCAAGTGCTTAAAGTATGCGAAGAACTGATTTCATATGTATCTGCGCATTGAAAAAAATCGTACAAGTATTACGATTAAATTAACTTTTATTAAGTTTCAGATTGGCTGAAATAACATATGTTTTATTTTGTCAGGATTTAAGACTGCTTCTTTTATGATTTCTTTTAATAAAATTATGTTATTTTTATAAGTTTTTATGTTACTTCAACGATCTTATGTATGTTTTTTCAGTTCAAAATTTGCATTCGAACTTTAACCCACTTTCAAATATCCGATCGAGATTACATTTTACATACTGCCGCAAATCCGATAACAATCTAATATTATTATGATTTTCGGTGGTTACCATTTATACTTATTTTACAGGATAACACAAAAAATTTCGGATAGATTACCGCCAAGAAGTTTAAGAAAAAGTTTTAGATTAGATAATACAAGACAAAGATTGTTGGGTTTTTTAACTTATATGTATTCTTTAGCACTGAATCCAAAAATTGCCTTAATTTTTAACCATCATGTCAGGATATTTTGCAAATCATAAATTGACGAATTTAAAGAATAACAAAAATCGGATACTATAAAGTAGAGGAGATGGTTGTATTTTTTAACTTTTGATAATTGTTTTTTACGTACTTTTTAGCACTAAATCTGAAAATGACTTTCATTTTTAACCATCACGTTAGAATTTTTTTGCAAATGTGTAAGTTAAAATATAGCGAAAATCTTATATTATAAAACATATGTAAAACTTATTTTATTTTATTTTATTCAATAATTTATTCGATACTTTTGCTTATCGTGGGATTCTTACAGCTGGGTGGTGTGATGCGATGGTGGAGGATATTATATTTTAACTTTGAACTTTTTAACTTTGAAATTTACAATTTATTACGAAAAATCCTGATGTGACGACTAAAAATGAAGGTCAATTCCGGATCCAACTTTTGCAGGCTAGTGTAATCTAATAATATTTTAAAATGCGTATCATTCTGTAAAGAATTGAGGCTGTTAATTTAGCATCATTTTACTTAACAAAAATTCTGTTTTTTATCTTTCTTCTTAAATGTTTATGACAAATTGTATATTTTGAATTAATATGTCAGAATGACTAAAGATTTCAAATTTATATTGCAATGTTAATTTTACTCTCAACCATTTTTTAATATATCTGACGAAAACATATTTTGACTAAATTTGTGAATGACCCCCAATTTGCAGCAAAAAATATGCTCTAACTTTAAACAGGTATTACACTCGGTCAATTTTAATCGTAGAACAACGGGACTTTTTTTGTATTACTTGTCAGTGTAAAAAGAAAATTTTACTAAATATAACTCATAGGACCGGGGGACCGTATAAAAATTTAAATTTCGTAATTTTTTAAGAAATGTTTTTATTGACCCAAATCGCTTTTAAAATATTTCTTTACCTGATTTAAAGCATTTTTGTAATTGGAACTATATGTCTATGACTAACGGTTTAGGAATTAGCCATTGGACACCGTTGAGACCGGACACCCTGTATATAAGAGAGTCTTAGATCTGTAGTGATATTACACAGTCAGAAAAAACTCGTCTGTATATACGAAATTATTCCGCATTTTTTAAAAAATAATTTTTTCTCCTAGAAATAATTTACTCCTAGAAAACATGTTTTATACGTGAATTCTTCCCGAAGATCAGAAAAATAGCGAGAAATTCCTTTCAGTCCTCGCACGCATGCGTATTGGCTCTATTAATACTAAAATCGGAATTTATTTTAAAACGAAAAACGATCAATTCTATAAATTAAGATTTGTAATTTAATTAAAAATAAATAAATATATAAAACTAAACTAGCAACAAAGAAAAGAAAAGTTTTCGTATTTGAAAATAAATAACAATTAATTTTACTATTAATTTAAAAGTATTCACAATTTATTTTTTAAAGTTATAAAAAACATTCGCATTTAAAATATAAATAAATGAACACATTTAAAATAGATATTTTAATTAAAATATTAAATGGAAAAATGTCAATTTTACAGAATGAAAAAAAAAATCTCGCATAAAAACATAATATTTATATTTTTCATCTAGCAATATACATAAAAATATTTATAATTCATGTTTTTATCCGATAATACTAAAGTATTTAAACTCCAGCCCCAATCTCATTGAAGACGAAATCTTCTTGAAATTAACTTCAAAATTTAAAGCTTTTTAAAAAAATTAGTTAATCCATACCCATCTAAGGCAAACATATTTACATCAAACCGTTTCACTACAGTACAACTGTAGCAGAGTGGTTAGAGTACTGATCTCGTAACACTATAGTAGCTGGTTCAATCACATGGTCAGTAACTTTTATTTTATCACCATTTTCTTCAATTGGCGTATAATTTACCTCGTGTAACGGAGAAAAAAATAAACGGGTATTCGTTTATTAACGGAAAAATACTGGTTGCACTGTTGCCAGGAAAATTTCCGTGAATCGAAGAAAGTGTTTCTGAGAGAGTAGTATTTTCCAGACTCATATTAATTCAAAGTATATTTCCATATATGTTTAAATCAATTTTGTTTACAATTTTTTATGGAATGTTTTTGTTGTAAAAGCATATAAAAATCACTCAATTAAATTTCTAAAGATTTTACAAATTTATCAACATTAGCTATGCAATAAATAATATATTAAAATTGAAATTTTAAACAAAATTTTCTAAAGCATATCTTGTATTATGTAAAAAAAAAATTAAGTAGAAAAGTTTCAGTTCATTACTGACTAGTTTTAGCTTATAGTATTCAGACATACACTATGTTTTTTGTGCTTTGTTTTCCTTTAATTCATTTCCAATATATAGAAGCGTTTCAGAATTTTTGCTACTTATTTAATTATATGCAATGCGTTGATTTAAATTTGAAATATGTAATTAAATGGAATTTTCTGTTGAAAACATGCTCTTTTAAAAAATATTGAGCTTTTGAAATTAAACGATGTTAAAAAGCGAAATCGATAAATAAATTAATCAAAAATATCTAAAATTGATTGCATACTAGAATGAACGTAATATTGTGTCTGTAACAGCATGTCGTCAGTTATGAATTTGTATAAAAAACAAGTTGGAAATTGCTCGTCAAACGTGGCAAATGAGGTGCGTTCATAATATAACTCGTTTTATAAATATTTTTTGCACCGCATATTGTACTGAATGTATATTTTACTGCACTTCAATAAATACCTATCCATTTTATTCTGTTCGAAAGACTGTAACATCATTAAAATGCACTTGAAATAATTTTTTCCCATTGGCCGTCATGTAATGGAAAACTTTTGACTGTCCCTGTAATTAAACTATACTTCCGATTTTCATAAAATTAGAAATGACTCGACAAAATTTTACAGCAATTATATGTTTAAAATTTCAGACCATTCGGAAGGCTGTAACATCATTAAATTGCACTTGCAATAATTTATTCCCATTGGCCGTGATGTAACGGAAAACTTTTGGTTGTCCCTGTAATTAAACTATCCATCCGATTTTCATAAAATTTGAAATAACTTAACAAAATATTGCAACAATTATACATTTAAAATATCAGACCATTCGGTTGGGTACATTTTGCTCTGTTATATGCGGACAGACGGACTGAACGACGACTATAGGTTCTACGTATTTATATAATTACGAACGCACCTAAAAAGGCAAAATTAGTTGATAACTTACAAATATAACGAATTATTTTATCCAAACTTCAAAGATAAGTCATAGGCACTTCGAGATGGGTCAGACTCAATTGTGACCTTTAGTTAGTCATTATCGACCCTTGATTTTGGGCAACCGCGTGGCTCATTTCTGAGGTCAAAATTACCTGTACGAAATTTGGCGAACCAATTTGATACTGTCTGCTGCGTAAGTAATACTAGAGCCAAATACTCTATTACGTTTCGCGCGGTCTGCGATGCCGTGGTTCCACGTAAGAACTGACACTTTATAATAGTGAAAATTTCAGACTGTTCCATTTTCAAAAAAATTTAAAAAAAAAAAAAAAAAAAAAAAAAAAAAAAAAAAAAAAAAAAAAAAATTAACGTTTTTACTTTTTTCTAGCTTTACAAGAAGAAAGTATTGGATTCATGAAAATTTTCGAATTCCAGTTTTCGACGGATTTGCATGTTTTAGGAGTCAGAGTTACCGAAAAACATGTTTTTACAAAATGTCTGTTTGTGAGTCTGTCTTTCTGTCCGTGTGTGTTTGCGTGTCTGTGTGTGACACAAATTTTGTGGGATCTGTATCTCAAGAACTAATGAACGGAATTTAATAAAACTTTAGATTCAGTTAGTCCCTGATATAAATTGGTGCTGATTACTTTTTGGTGTAAATCTCCCAGCAGGTGACGCTGCCATGCTGCCTTATTCATGATTTCCACAATAACTATATCTCAAGAACTAAACCACAGATTTTCAGAAAACTCCAGATTCAATTAGTCCATGATATAATTTAGTGCTGATAACTTTTTAGTGTAAATCGCCTAATCGCTGCCTTACTGCATTATTCATGATTATCGCAATAGCTCTATCTCAAGAACTAAAGCATGCATTTTCATCAAACTTTAGATTCAGTTAGTCCCAGATATAAATTTATCCTAATAAGTTTTTGGTGTAAATTGCCCAACAGGTACCACTGCAATGCAGAACTTTTCACGATTACCGCAATAGCTCTATCTCAAAAACTAATGGACGGATTTTCATTGAACTTCAAATTCAGTTAGAAGTTGACATAAGTTGTTGCTGATTAGATTTTGGTGTAAATCGCCTAACCGATGGCGCTGCTATGCTGCATGTTTCAGGAAGTACTAACATGTATCAGATAGAAGAAGTTTTGGGATTGCCACATCGGACTAGTTTAGAGCTTATAATGATTTCTTTAAACAGGTGAAATGTGTAACTTTCCAAAAAAAAAAAAAAAAAAATCCGAAAAAAAAATAGAGCGAATAAAGTTTAATTTTGCAATAACTAGGAACAGTTGAAGTTTAAGGAAATGGTATTTTGGTATCTTTAGATTGAAATAATATTTGTTTATTGCAAATTATTTTGTATGTTTATTATAAATCAATGCGATAGTTTTTTTTAACATTTTCTTTCGTCGAAATTCGACGGCTTCCACCTCGTAAGCTGTTAAATTTGGTAATATAGTCGACGCTCGTTATAACGACCCTTCATTATAGCGACCGTTCCATTATAATCTACGACGCAAAATGTCCCAAAAGATATCCCCTTTATGCTATGTTGATTTTACATCCAACATAACGACCGACCAGCAGCTTATGTCCCAATACAGCGATCAAATTCACCTTTTCTTAAGTTTTTTTTTTTTTTTCTAAGCTAAGATTTTTATTTTCCATCTCAAAGAAATATTACCGAGATCGCAAGTAGGTCTGAAGGGATAAAAAAAAAATAGATTTCTCCCTGGGATGAAATTTAGTAATGACTCGCTTGAACCTAATTCTCCTTCCTGTAAGTATATGTACATGCGCATACTTGCTCGCACGCGCATTTAGTTTGGAGCATGTGTGCATTTTTCCAATATGGCTGTTTCAAACAAACGAATGTGATTCCCTTGGAAACAAAACTAAAAGTTTTGACAGCAGTTGATGAAAAATTAATGCCTAAATCTGAAATTTCTAAAACATTTAACATGTTAAAAAAATACTTTATTTACGATCATTAAAAAACATTATTCGATTTTGAGGGCCGAAGAAACTGTAGCCCCTGCTTCTCGTAGTCGATCGCTAGAAGGGAAATTTCAGTCAATAGAAAAACCATTGCATGAATGGTTAATGCTTATGAGATCGAAAAAAACTCTCGTAGATAAGAATTTGTTAAATACAAAAGACCATTTTTTTGCAGAAAAAATGAACATTGATGAAGAAACGTTTAAAGCGTCAGATGTATTGCTCATGTTTAAAGTAGGGCATGGTGTTTTTTCCGTAAACTTTATAGGGAAAGTGGCTCTGTGAAGAAAAATACGGTTAATGTAAGGAAACAGAACAAACAGAAAATAATAGTTGACAGATATGAGGCAGAAAAAAAAAATGTTTAATGCCTTCGAGACCGGGCTGTTTATTACATTGACATCTGATAGATGTTTAGTTTTTAAAGACGGAAACAGTGGCAAGAAGAAAGCTAAGCTAGAATTACAGTTCTCCTATGTGCCAATATGTCGGAGGCTGAAAAACTCCCACCTTTAGTTATTGGTAAATCAAAAAATACTAGATACTTCACAGGGGTTAAAACTTTAGCATTATCCTATCGAAATAATGAAAAATCAGGGCTAACAGTAATTATTTTTGAGGAATTACTGCGTTGTTTGGGTAAGCAAATGGAAAACACAGGAAAATCGTCCTAGTACTTGACAATGGTAATACCCATATTCAGATTAACTGTTTGAAGTCTATAACAGTCGAATATTTTCCGCCTTACGTGAAGTCTGTTCTTCAGCCTCTGAATCAATCCATCATCTTAAGTCTCAAGCGTAATTACAGGAAATTACTTTTGAGATGAATGGCTTCTGGACTGAAAGAAGACAAAATTTATAAAGTGAATAGGTATTCTTTCAGCATTATACTTTTCCAAAGCAGCATGGAATCCAGTTATTGAGAAACCATTAAAAATTGCTTTCGTCATTCTAGTTTTGAAATGGAATTGGAACCTGTGAAATCGTATGATGGAATGTTTTGTTAATCAGCTAATCAGTAAGGAAAGTTTGACGTGGAAAGAGGGATACTACAAGAAATCGGTAAGAAAACGAACTTGAAGAAAAAAATGACTCTTAATAATTATGTCATGATTGACTTCGATGTAGACTGTGTGGAAGATCTGGCGAAAAATGACATTATTTCTCACTGTGCTATACATGAAGAAATACAGTCATCGGATGAAGAAAATATGCAATCACCGCTATGCCTAATCTAAAAACTGTTTTAAATGCAATTGACACTTTAAAACACTTTTTTGAAAGACAAGAAAACACAGAAAATTACTTATAATCTTTAACTGAGATGGAAAATTTGTTGTAAGAAAATACCAAATGCATGCAAAAAAATATAAACAAACAATTTCGAGTTATCTTTGTAAAAAATAAATATTAATACGTATGTAACTGTTTATTTTTTTGTGATTTAACATTTGCTTTAAATTTTATTTTAGAAATATGTATCAGTGTCCTAAATTAATTTTTTATAATTCTTCATTCACAATGTTTGTTTGATACGAAAGTAAACAAGAAATTGTAATAATATCGTATTATGGAACTTCCTTTGAAACTTCAATTTTCGTGCACCTGATTAGATTATTTTCGTTCACTTTCGTTATAGCGACCTCCCATTATAACGACCCTATTCTTTGGCACGAGAGGTTCGTTATAACGAGTGTCGACTGTATTATTAATTACAAATTTCATCCTTGATGACCTAACACAATAAAATAACTTTGAAGTAAATAAGTAACAGGAGAAAAGTATATTACAAAATGATTAAAAGAAAATCTAAGACAAAAAACAAACAACTGAGTTGACAAGAGCAACAAGAGGTTTGAGTTCTGTGTATATAATTAAAACCTTAAAAACACGAACAATTTTTTGTCAATGTCATCTTTATCATATTTAAAAAAAAATTTTAGTATTCAAAAGAATTTTTTCGAAAGCGGATCGAGTAATATAAAATCATAAGACAAATAACATAATCATAATAATCATAAGTCCAGCTGCGCATTTAAAATGAAAGTGACGTATGTGTACAAAGTGACGTATTAAAATAAATGGAACGGCAGTTAAATATATTTTTCCTACATAAGTTTAATCCACGGCACTGCTACTTCTACATTCAACTACCTTAATAATTATAAACTCTCCCATTTCAAACGAAGTGACTTATTTGCATGAATGGAACAGTTATTAGTAATAAAATGCTCTCTGACGATGACCGCAGGAATTACAGGCCGAAAATACAAAAAAATTTTAAATAAAATATATAATTTTAACTGTAACTCTGTATTACTATTTTTGTCGCCTTTTATATAAACAGAGAACTTTTTAAAGTTCATATTGTGTATTTTGCGGACTCAATAGTTTCTCCTTTTTCCTGAGTTCGGAATCGTTACTGTTAATGTGGAGAGGCCAAATTTTCTGCACACAACAGAATTTTTCTCACTTCACTGCAGTTTATTAAAATGCGTATTTCCATTCTAATTGATAATGCTTTTAATTTATGTTCCACATAATAATTTTTGAAACATTACAAATTAAAATAAAACCTTTTGAACGAGTTTTTTCTTTTGCAATCAAAAGGAATTACAGCTAAAATCACAATTCTGATTCCAAAGTTGAAAATGTGTTTTTCTCGTACTTAAGTGATACTGCTTCGGTAGCACTTAATATGGGGGAATGTTCTAATAAAGTTTAAACTAGAAACCTTTCTTATTGTAGAAATTGTCGGTTTAATTGGCCCTTGCATTAACTGTGTCCGCATCTTAAATGCTTTCAACTGTACATAAATTATTATTAAACAAAAGTTTTAAACTGGCACCGGAAAAAACTACATATATTAATATATTTAATAAAACACAATTTCGGTTCAGTGGTCTCCACATGTTTGTCTGACATGCATCTTGTAATCATGCCGTCTTTATTGACGGCTTAAGAATTAAGACAAGCAGGAAGCTGGAATTCTGCCTTTTCAGAATTCAGTGTCGCACCCGATGAAAGAAAAAAATATATAAATATAGATAGTGCAAAACATATTTCGGTTTTAAGACTTATATTACTACATGCTTTTATTTTATATAAAATAACCGTTGAAGAAATCCACACTTACGATCCAGTGTTAAGCAACATATATAGAAAAGTATGCATACGACGTCACTATTGCGGAATGATACACAAACCCAGCAAAAAGCTATGCCATCATTCAGAAAACTCGACAAAAATTCGGGTATCTAATAATTCACATGTCTCCATTTGTTTGTAACATTAATATAGATATTGAAAATTTAATGCAGTTTACAATGTCTCCATTTTTAATCAGATGCCATTAATTTATATTTTTTGCAAAATTCGTAAAATATTATTACACACGAATTAATAAACTTGCATTCTTTCAGTTTTTTGATAGGAATTTAGTAAATGCGTAGAAAATAAATCACACAAATAATTTTTAAATTCTTTAAAAATCTTTTTTATAGCAGGTGTATTCTTAGCATAGCAGGTATTTTAATTACTTTTTTTTCAGTTGTTAAGAGAAAATTAAAACAAAAAGATAAAGTAATCTACTATTTTTCGTTACTTTCTACAGAAATGAAGTACTTCAGTTGCCACCATTACAGAAATGGCATTAAAAATTAATATCTCAAAAATAAATTGAGATGCAATTTTCAAACAATTTGCATTTAAAAGTACATTTTTCTTCATAACTTCAAATATGACTTTGAACGATCTAATGAGTGCTGCATCTACACCAGACTTCTTTAATACCCTCCTTTCTTCCCTTATGATTCACCTATGAGCACCCGAATCTAATTAGGGACATTTTTTTCAATAAATAATTATATACAATTTGAAGCCGATCGGATATTTCTATCAAAAGATATCGAGTTGCCTGAGTAGTACGTACTTACATACGTACATATATACACAAACAATCTGTGGTTGCAAACAATCTCAGGTAATATGCTGTGAGTTAAACACCTCCAATAACACATTAAAAATATTGTTTTTATCTCTTCAAAGCGGTGGCTACAAAGCATTTAGGTAGTTCTCCCGAAAAAAAAATTATATATAAAAATGGCAACAATATGCGGAACATTGTTTTGTGACATTGCCATTCAAAACTTTTATACGATTATAATTAAAAAAGGTCCGGCAAAGCCCGACACACCTTTAAAAAGCTTTCGATATGTTTAAATTAGTGCCAAAAATGATTTTAAAATAAACCTTTTATAAATGTTATGTTTTTTAATATATTAAAAACAAAACTTAACCCAGTGGTTAAGGGGTTGAATTCGGAATTAATTAGGGGAAAGTTGGAAATTGTTTTAATCACTTCTGTTTAGGTCTAGAGTGAATGTGCTATGTTTTCCCCCTCGTACTAAGTGAGCTTTAGGAAATATGTATAGAATTATAGTCAAAAAGCACGTTTTTTTGCATACCACAACAATATCTCAAAACAGCTAACTCTGTCAAAAACATTGTCAATACAAATGTTGTAGAGCTTAAACTTCTGAGTAAAATGAGTACCTACACTCAATACTTATGTTGAATATTAAGGTCACAATTCTACTTCAAAGTTTTAGAACCATCATCAGGGGGATGACCTCAGAATTAATTAGGAGAAAATTGGAAATTGTTTTAATCCCGTACGTTTAGGTCTAAAATGAACGTACTATGTTTTCTTCCTCGTACTTGGGTGAATGTTAGAAAATATGTACATATATATTTTCGAAAAACACGTTTTTGTTAGTTTCCTTAACAATATCTCAAAACAGCTAACTCTATAAAAAACATTGTCAATACTAATGTTGTAGATAATGTTGTAGAGTTTAAAATTCTGAATAAAATGAGTACTATCATTAATATTTTTGTTCAACATTAAGGTCGCAATTCTATTTCAAAAATTTTCAAATCAAGAGCTTGAAGCCAGGAGAGACCAAGTTAACTTAACAATATCTCAAAATTGCAGTCTTAATATTGAACAAAAATATTAAGTGTAGGTACTCATTTTACTCAGAATTTTAGGCTCTATAACTTTTGTCCTAACAATGTTTTTGATAGAGTTAGCTATTTTGAGATATTGTTAAGTTAACTTGGTCTCTCCTGGCTTCAAGATATTGATTAGCGATTAAGGCAAAATTTTGAAATAGAATTGCGACCTTAATATTGAACAAAAATAGTAATGATGGTACTCATTTTATTCAGAATTTTAAGCTCTACAACATTTGTATTGACAGTGTTTTTTATAGAGTTTGCTGTTTTGAGATATTGTTAAGGAAACTTAAAAAAACGTGTTTTTCGATAATAAATATGTACATATTTTCTAATATTCACCCAAGTACGAGGAAGAAAACATCGTACATTCATTTTAGACCTAAACTTACGGGATTAAAACAATTTCCAGTTTTCTCCTAATTAATTCTGAGGTCATCCCCTGATGATGGGTCTAAAATTTTGAAGTAGAAATGTGACCTTACTATACAACATAAGTATTGAGTGTAGGTACTCATTTTACTCAGAATTTTAAGCTCTACAACATTTGTATTGACAATGTTTTTGACAGAGTTAGCTGTTTTGAGATTTTGTTATGGTATGCAAAAAAACGTGTTTTTTGACTATAATTCTATACATATTTCCTAACGCTCACCTAGTACGAGGGGTAAAACATAGCATATTCATTCTTGACCTAAACAGAAGGGATTAAAACAATTTCCAGCTCTCCCCTAATTAATTTCGAATTCGGCCTTTTTTTGCTCCCCCTACCACTGAGCTAAATACATAAATTAACACATAGTTTAACACAAAGCTCTGCCCTTTCTTAAACACGTAAGCCTTATTCAAGTTCAGTTCAACAGTTCATTCATCCACAAAAAAAATTACATTTAAACATACCAACAATGCCAAAAAGTAACAAAAAACTATATCTTCTCACAAAGAAACTTTCTGTTCAACTTAAGCCAAGAGCCACCGGATAAGGCTCATGTTCCTGAAACAGACATAGACCGACACACCAATTAGTCAGCTATTAAATAATATTATTTTCACAATTGTTGACAATATTTTAATTTTTCCATTTTTGGCCAGGTTTTTGGGTCAAATACTCCACAGTGCGTCTGTCGTTATTCAGAGCTCTAAATCGCGAAAATATAGTCATACTGCTTTGAAATTAATATATGTTAATGGGCTTTACTATAGTACTGGGACGGCGAACTTTTGGTACGCGTGCCATAAGTGGCGCGCTGCTGATTATTTTTCACACGGCATAGATTCAGCATCTACGTAAAAATATAGAAGAATTTCACGAAACGCATTAATTAATCTAGATGTTGTCTCTGTTTATCTGAATTCGATTAATTCGGTTATTTGTCATTGTCATACTGATTGACGGAACTGAAATGCAACTTAATGTATCCCAATCTAGCTCAATATTGCTCACAAAATTTTCAGAATAAGAGATACTTAGGAGATTATCTCAAAAGAAAGATTAAAAAGCATGATAAGCAATAATGTCGCTGGTAAGATTATAACAGGTCGGATTTCAATTCCAGACACTGAAAGATGCAGATTCTGGCGCTTACCATTTTGATTTTTTTTTTTTTTTTTTTTTTTCTCTTCTGCGAGACATTCTTTTCGGAAAAAAAAAAAATGAAAAAATGAAACAAAAACATCTTTTGAAATGAGCACAGTTCAACTTGCATTTTCTTAAAGCACGAAGCTGATATAAATTATTTGGCAATTAAAATGAGACAACAGAAATAATATTTCAAAAATAAATTTTTGAAGTATAATCTCAAATTTTACACATATTTTCCTAATGCTAAAAGCAAAACGTTAAGTAATTTTGATTCATTACTATTTAATCCATTAAATTATTTTATTTGTGGCTCATCATGATCATGTAATACCTATTTTTGGAAACATTTGGCACGCAGATGTGAAAAGAATCGCCCTCTCTGCTATAATATGTTCGGTATTCAAAGTTTTAGCATTCACGGTTTTATTTTCAGGGACACTCAAATGAATTTCATTAAATTAAGGTGTATAGGGAAATATTGTTTGCGGTGTGTTTTTGAGATATTGCTCTATTTTAAACATACTGAAATTTATATATATCACTGAGGTGTGCTATAACGCGCTTACTGTAGAATCTGTTGTGTGTATAGGTTATCTTTAATTTACAGGGACATACAAAAGAATATGGCTACAGTACTGACAATTTAAAATATTTGTTTAAAGTGAGTTTTCAGTTGTGATACGTGTTTAAAAATTAAAATATTTTCTTTAAAATAATATTTGGTGTGTATAAATTCTGTAGATCACATACAGGGTTACGCAAAAGATCTCAAATATATTTGCGTTTTTTGGCGGAAATTACTGTATGGGAATTTTCAACTGTTCGTTTAATTAACTAAGTTTTAGCATTTCTTTGTAGTATACATACAAATCAATAGATCACATAGAGAGCTGTGCGAAAAAAGTGATATTTTCCCGTCTATTGATGGCAATTGGAGAAATTGGATTTTTAAATGCGTTATGCGTTTTCTAAAATGTTTTTTAGACATCATCTTTCACTGTAAAGAACTGTAAAGTTTTGCAACCGTATTCTGAATATGTTGGAAAATGTTTCATATTCTATGCAGGAAGCATGATTTTTCGTAATTATAAAAAATTACAACGTCATAATAGTAAAACAAATTAGAAAATATTTTCTAATACAGCCAAACGGTGGCGCTTTGACAAATTGTCGATTTTTAACTCATTTGGATCCTCAGTGCATAAAATGCATGTATTTCAGGAATTTCTTTTTTATTCGGAAAGTTCGAATTCATGCCAGATATTCTGAATAGTAATTTTACCTTTATTGAATGATTGACGCATCGTGTTTACGCTAAGTAAAATTTCTTCTTTTGGAATTTCCGGTATGGTTTTCGAATTGCTGAATAAAAAAGGAATTCATGAATTGCACGTACATATGCGTTAATGTTACAAATGGGTTAATGAAATTAACCCGCTCATAACAGCTCTGTACTCTACTCTGAAACGATTGTCTATGTGTACTACGTTCGTACCACTGCTATGCACTTACCCCACTCCACTATAAATGATATCATATATTTATACTTATTTCGTCTTCAGAAATAATAAAATGAGAAATTAATTGTACGTCGAAAGTAGAAAATGCTTTCGTACTGTAACTAGTTTAATAAATTTTCAGATCTTGGTGCAATAGGTGTCGCAGACTTATGCAAAAATCCTTGAATACATTATTTATTACAATTACAGTAGAGCTACGCTAATCCGAACTAACAGGGATTGGTGCCTGTTCGGATTACAAAAAATTCGGATTGCCCGAAATTCCGATAAAAATGGAAAAGAAAAAGTTGCGTTAAAATTAAGTTATATGTACTGAGTACTACAGTAAACATTCTCTAATCCGGCATCCTAAGGTCCGGCTTGCTGGCTTATCCGGTACGACTTTCCGAAAAAAAGTATTCCTTGTTTAGTCACTTCTGATGTTTATAATAATCCAATGGAACTTCAGAATGAGGAATTACGTAACAATACATTACAAACGGTTCAAAATCACGAATCTATAAATAGCTCAGTCACAGGTCGACGAGAGGGGAAGAAATATACATTTCTGTAGATAATTTGCGAAATCAAATTGTTGAAAAGAAAAATAAATTTTTATTATCTGAATTAAATACTTTTTGCATTTTAGAAAAGAATATTATAGTGACAGGCAAACAAACTGATATTCAAGATTTTTTAAGATGGCTTCTACGAGTAGGCCTACAGTGCTACATTTTTATTTTATATTTGTGTACATATGTTGTACTTTTACATTATTGAGTATTTATTTTATTCCATTCAAGCTGTTTTAAGAATAAAAAACATGCTTTACTGCCATTTTTTGTTTAATTCTAACTTTTACACGTTTTTCCCGACATTCATCCTATAATCCAGAAAATTTCGAAGTAAAAAGCACTTTTTTTTGTTTAGTAAAATATTTCGATCTTTTCAGTTAATCTTTTCAAGTATAATTTTCGAAAATAAAATCCAGTTCGGATTAACTGGAATTTCGGATTAGCAGGGTTCTACTGTATGTATATTAAATTCTGTAATACGGATGTAATAGGACTCACTCCATCTTAAATAGGACGTAATCACTATAGTAACCTAGAATCATTATCTATCATGGGATATTATTGAATTAATTACTTATGATAAAATTTAATAGAAAAAAGAACGCTTTTATTATTATGTTTTTAAGTTTTGGTATACCATTCAAGCAAACAAGAAAACGTTTTTTGATGCTGCCAAGTGTAATGTTCTGACAAGTAGTTAATTTTTTAACACATTTGCGTCATTAACGCATATGGGGCATTGTCACAATCTTTTGACTTTCATGTCTCTGAATAATCATTTTTTATTTAATACACTTTTTTGTGTGTTTTTTTTTTATTTCATATACTGGGGAACATCCCGTTGCATGATTGCATAACGATATTGTTATATAAAATATATAACGGTATCTTATAAATCTAGAACTTTCTCACCTGAGTCTTGAATTCTACGCCTTTATTGAAGCTGATCTCGTTAAGGTATTTACTTCGAAGAATATAAACACTGCTGTACGAAACAAAACATTTAATAGACAAAAACTAACACTAAAAACGGTACATATACTATCTTTAAACATCTTTAATTTTAAAGTCGTACATCTCGTCTGCAGTAAATTCATGGAACAAAAAATGACATAAAAATTAAATCGTAAACAAAAAATGGTCACTTTAGTTCACACAGCTTGTTTGTTTTACTTCGCACCAAAGAGTTTGGAATTTGAGTCGGAAATTACAACATCCTCCGGCCCAGAAAGATAAGTTATTCTTTATAATAGTCAAGTTCCAATGGATATAGGTGTTGGACTGCTCGCCGAATGAAATTGCCTGTTGCCAGTCTTAAAGTGCATGCACGAGCTTTACCGTCTCTACCAGGATGAATATCTGCCCAATTTCCACAAAAGCCTTGGCTGATTGTCTTCTTTAATTTGAACAACGGCTCCTTTTTTACTTGTATGCCTTTGGAGTGATCTGTATGATGGACAGATTTTAAATCCATTAGGTAAAATTGTTTCCACTTCAACCAAAATTTTTCTACTAAGTTTAATCTGTATCTATATCTGCGAGTTACCTTTTGGTAGAAGGAATGATCCTTATCTTTTCCGGTGGCAAAGCTGTCAGTCTTTTCCCTACCAGGAAATGTGCTGGACACAAGGGGGTTGGCTCATTTACATCACTCGATACAAAGGTTAATGGGCGTGAATTCAAAACAGCTTCCACTTCCTGTAAAGTGGTTTCAAATTCTTTGTAGTCTAATGAAGATCTTCCAAGGGTTTTCTTAAGGCATATCTTCGTTGAACGTACCAATCTTTAGTAGAATCCTCCCCACCACGCTGCTCTCTCTACGATGAATTTCCATTCAATTCTTTTTTCACTAAAATAATTTTGCACCTCAGGATTCTTTATCAAATTCCATATCTGCTGTAAATCCCTGTCCGCTTTCTTGAAGGTTTTAGCATTATCGGTGTAAATAATCTCGCAAATACCACGACGTGAGATGAATCTTTGAAAGGCCATTAAAAATTCGGTCGATGTTAAATTCATAACAATTTCTAGATGCACTGCTCTTACTACTGCGCATGTAAATAAAACAACGTAAATCTTGGTACTATTTTTGAGGTATAAAGGACGGAGGAAATCTGCTCCTGTCACTTCGAACGGTGATGCTTCTTTAATTCTATCTGGAGAAAGGGGTGCAATTAGTGATGGGCGATTTCGATTTTTTTAATCGATTTAATCGATACAATGGCCAACTCGATTTAATCGATACTATGAATTTTTTAATCGATGTCTCTAAGACAAAATAAGGTAATATCATTTTCATTTTCCTTCAAAAATTGAAGATAAAGTAGTTGGATGTGCCAATCCCAAAACTTTCATCTGCCTCATAAATGTTAAAACTTCAAAATTCGCTATCACGGTGTCAAATTTAAATGATAACATATGCGCATCATGAGGATTCAAAAAGCATAGGTTCGCAAATATAAGCATTGCATTTTCCCAACAAGTCATTGAATTTCGGCTCACACCCTCTTAGGCTAATGTCAGACGAACGTCTTTTTGCACGCTGTTTTCGCTCTTACGCCATCCCTACACCTACGCTAGCATGTGTAGGGACGGTGTAAGAGCGAAAAAAAAGCGTGCAAAAAGACGTTCGTCTGGTATTAGCCTAGATGTCCGCAACGGAAAATCCCAATTCAAAGAGCATAAAAGTGACAGCTGTTGGGCAGTATACACCCAAGCCCAATAAGGATCTATTTATCTGAAAGTGTAACAGAATATGAAGTTTAATTAAATTCCGTGCATTAGTTTTGAGATATGGATATCTCGAATATCATGCAAAAAAAAAAAAAAAAAAAAAAAAAAAACAGTATAGCAGCGCAGTCTGTCACATGATTAACACGAAAAACTCAGGAACAACTTATGTCAATGACACATAATATTAAGTTTGATGAAATTTCGGTCATTACTTCTTGAGATATTATCGCTAATATCTTGTAAATTCTGAAAAACAGTGTTAAATTCAGGGGCTGGTACTGGTGGACCCCACCCCCCCCCACGGAACATTGAAATTTCCCTCATGAAGATTTCAGATTTTATGCCCCCCCCCCTCCCCCCGAAACTCTAGAATGTCCCTCTCCAGAACCATAGAAATCCCTCCCGGAGAAAAATATCTGAATTCAACACTGCTAAAAAAAGCAGCATGGCAGCACAACCTGTTATATCATTTACCCGAAAACCTAATCATGAACAACTTATGACAGAATATTAAGTTTGATGAAATTCCGTTCATTAGTTCTTAAGATATAATCCCTAAAATCGTTTAAATCCAGAAAAACATGTTGAATTCCGGGGATAGTACGGAGGGACATGCGCCCCCCCCCCCTGTGCAACATTCAAATGTCCCCCCCAGAAGGTTTGAGATTTTATGCTTAATGTACAAAAGTCCAATCCCCTTCCCCTCTGAACTGTCCCTCTTTGGATCCCCAGAAATCCCTCCCGGAGAAAATTGTCTGAATTCAACACTGCTGATAAAATCTGCATAACAACGCCTCCTGTTGGGCTATTTACACCGAAATCTAATATGCAACAATTTATGCCAACGTCTAACTGAATGTGAAGTTTGATGAAAACCCGTGCATTAGTTCTTGAGATAAAGCTATTGCGAAAATCGGAAAAATGCAGCATAGCAGCGCCACCTGTCGGTAGATTTACATCAAAAAGTAATCAGCACCAATTTATATGAAAGTCTAATTGAATCTAAAGTTTCAACAGATTCCATGCATTAGTTCTTCAAATAGACCGCCCACAATTTTTTTGTCAGAGACAAACAAATACACAGACTGACAGACAGGCAATGTATAAAAATAGTCAAATCGTATTCCAGACAAGATCTTCTAAAACTATAAATCCTTCGAAAACCGGAAGTCGAAATTTTTCACGAATCCAACGCTTTCTTTTTCTAAAGACAAAAGATAGCAAGAAAAAATGACCGCATCGATTCTGCCCGTAAATTAAGATCAGAAATGGCGAATCGATTCAGTTCAGATTCGATGCCGATGTCGATCTTTAGATGCGGGCAGAATCGCTATATTTTGATTTACTTCAATTTTTTAGATTCGGGCGAATCGATTCAGTTCAGATTCGATACCGATTTTTAGATGCGGCTGAAATCGTTATATTTTGATTTACTTCAATTCAAATCGCATCGCACATGATCCACGATTCGGGTTGAATAAATTTCTCCAATTTTACTGTTTTAGTGGCAGAATTGCTGTAAAATTTTGTATAAGAGCCTTTTTTTTTTCTTTCTAGGTTCAGTGTTGAATGGCGGGTTGATTTCTTGACTGCTCCGGTCGGAATGAGGGGGGGGGGGGAGATTTTAGAATTCCGTAAGGGGGGATGCACATTTTTCCATTAAAAAGCATAAAATCTCAAAACTTTCGGGAGGGACATTCCAATGT
The DNA here is from genome assembly GCA_963932465.1 of Maratus speciosus. Classification (NCBI taxonomy): domain Eukaryota; kingdom Metazoa; phylum Arthropoda; class Arachnida; order Araneae; family Salticidae; genus Maratus; species Maratus speciosus. The sequence goes on from OZ010797.1 coordinate 451,342,800, forward strand.
TCCCCCGGGTCACCCCCTGAATTCAATACTAGGTTAAATCGTTATACTTTTGTTTAGAAGACTAGTTATTCGGGTTACTAGTTTATCATGTTGTATTTTTCAAGTTCATCCCTTCTAATCCTTTCCGCCCCCCCCCCCCCCTTCCTCGCCAATCTTAATTTACGGGGCCGTTCAAAATATGCATGCTATTTTAAAAATGCCCAATTCTCGTTCTATTTTATTATAAATCCACATTTTGAAACCTTGACCAAAGATACATTTGAGGTCTCTCCTCCCACCGTTTGAGAATTACCTACCCCCCGGGGGGCATATTTATTGTTTCTTCCAAACCATCTCGTGTAACATATTGTTGGAAAGCTTTTAACGTCCTCTTTTTTTTTCTGTCTTTCCTCCCCCCTCCCTAGTTACACGCTCTTGCCACTTTTTAGCTCAAAGCCTGAGATTTAATGCGCCCGTCGGTATTGTATGTATGTATGTACGTAACGCGATAACTCTTGATAGAAATATCCGATTTGCTTCAATTTTTTCTATGTTCATTCTGCTAAAGCGCTTACCTGATTAGTTTTTGGGGTTCATTGGTTAAGTATAAAGGGGGGAACGGGGGCTAGTCCCCCCCTTAACTTAGATAAATGGGTTTTTCATGCAGAATTATCAGATTTTCCTCAAATTTTGGTATACCGGTTAATTTTGATAACGAGTTTCTCTGATTATATTTGAAGGTTCATTGTTATAGTCTAAAGGGGGGAGGGGGGAACGAGAGGATAATACCCTCCTTAATTTAGATAGATGGGTTTTGCTATCCGATTTACTTCAAATTTGGTATACCAGTTTATTCTGATAAGGCGCTTCACTAATTAGATTTGGAAGTTTATTGGTTAAATATAAAAGGGAAAACGGGGGCTAATACCCCCTTAATTTAGATAAATGGGTTTTTGTATCCGATTTGCTTCAAATTTGGTATACCGATTTATTTCGATAAGGCGCTTCCCTGATGACATTTGGAGGGTCATTGGTTAAATATAAAGAGGAGAAACGGGGAGGGGCAATTCCCCCCTCCCCTTAGTTTATTTTTCGAGGGGCATTATTCTTTGAAATAAGAGCAAAATATACAGTTAGTGTGAATAGCCTGTGAGCTCAATGCCATCAGTTTAACTGGGCACTTTTCTTTTTAGCTGACAGGCTATCAAAGCCTGAGAGCTAATGTGCCCGCAGTTTCTGTATGTATGTATGTACGTACATACGTAACGTGATAACTCTCGATAGAAATATCCGATTTGCTTCAATTTTTTTTCTAGGTTCATTCTCATAAGGCGCTTCCCTGATTAGTTTTAGGGGTTCATTGGTTAAGCATAAAGGAGGGGGGTATGGGGGCTATCCCCCCACTTAGATAAATGGGTTTTTCATGCAGAATTATCACATTTGCTTCAATTTTGGTATACCGGTTAATTCTGATAAGACGCTTCCCTGATTAAATTTGGAGGTTCATTATTTAAGTATAAAGGGAGGAACAGGGGCTAACCCCCCTTAATTTAGATATATATGGGTTTTTCTATCTGATTTGCTTCAAATTTGGTAACTAGTTTATTCTGATAACGCGCTTCCCTGATGAGATTTGGAGGCTTATTGTTTAAGTATAGAGATGTGACGCGGGGGGAGGGGCGATTCCCCCTTAATTTATTTTTCGAAAGGCATTCTTTGAAGTAAGAGTATAAAATACAATTAGTATGAATAGACTGTGAGCTCAATGCCATCAGTTTAACTCGATACCTTTCTTTTTTATTTATTATTGTTTCAGTGAGTGCACTCTGCATGTCAGCGAATGAGTAAATAACTGTTTATGGTTTTTAAATTACTGCTGGGGAGAAAAAAAAAAGAAAAAAAAAACATATAATCAAGGAATGTACTTTTATTTATTTGTTAACCAGAGAAAAGTATATTATTTCATTCTTAATGGCTCTAGGATGAGAACTTTTTTTTTTCTTTTTATCTTAACAGCTAAATATTTGGTAAACATTAAAAAGAAAGATATTTATAAACTGTAAATGAGATAAGGAGATATATATTTTAAAAAGGGAAAGAAATTTTAGTTAAATATATTATTAAAAGGAGAATTTTGATTATTAATTGGGGGATAATTAGAATGTGATACTTGGTTAATTACATTCATCACAGCTATTTTAAAAGAAGATTTGCAATATTTGCATCCCCCCCACTTATAGAAGACCCTAAAAAGACTGAAAAACCATTTAAGTTTTTAAATAAATTTAGAGCCTTCAAAATTTCGTTCATCTGCGCATTTTTAAGAATGAGGTTTATAGGAAGAAAGTCCCCATCTGTTTGGTTGAAGGAAATAAGAGTTAGAGTAGAAAGCACATCATTTCCGGATGAAAAAAAAATAAAAAATCATTTCTTTCTTTTTTTTATCTGACCGAGATCTTTTTTTAAAGATAAATTAAAATATAATATAAATTATTATCAAAATTACATCTTAAAAATAATAATTTTAAAAGTTAAAAAACCTTATTTTTTGACTCAAAGGTCTGTAGTAGCTTACTTCTGGGCCGCTAACATTGTCTATGGCCCACATAAATGGAGGTGAGGGATAGTCGTTACGGCCCTGTTGATTCGCTACGTTTTGGAACTACAGTAAATTCTATCTAAGGCGGACTCTGTATAAGCCGGAAATCTGTCTACCGCGGACATTTTTTCAAGTCCCGGCGAACCCATAAAAAATTACATTAATTCATGCTGCATAAGGCGGAATCTGTCTGACGTGGAAACGGAAAGGATTTTAAGGTCCAACCGAAACCAAAATTTTGCATAAGGCGGAAAAAGGATAATTTAAAAATGAAAAGCGTTTTGTTTATTAAACTTTAAAACTGCTAAGTCAAATAACTCAATGTCGAGCATGTTAGCTAAAATTCCGTAAGCTTTTAAAAAAGTTAATTCAAAAGAACAGAAGCTTTAAATTTTAAGGAATTTATGCGTATGCCATTTTTTTCATATGCAAAATTGCATTTAAAAGTTAATATTTCTCGTAAAATGAACATTTATGAAAATGATTACGTATTTTCGAAAGTACAATATATTATACTTTAAGATTGTACTCAAATTCAAAATTATAGTGTTCTTTCTCCTTCTCGAAGTTTTTTTTTTTTTTTTTTTTTTTTTTTTTTTTTGTGTGTGTGTATAAACTTTCAATATGAATGTATTACAGCAGTACTAAGAAATTGAATAAAGTTTCTCATTTATCTTTAAAAAGACAAAGGATCTTTCAGAATTTCAGTTTTCAACCGATTTTCTAGTCAGGAGAATCAATAAAAGATCGTCATCTTCCAGGGATTTTTTTTTTTTGGGGGGGGGAGGGGGAGCTTTTTTGCATAAACCGGAATATTGTCTACCACGGAAATTTTTCTCAGTCCCGACCGATTCCGCCTTAGTCAGATTTTACTGTACTATTTTTCAGCTTATCTGTGAATCTGTGAACATCGAAATATCGATTCAAGTATCGATTCTAGAATTTGGGAATCGATTCTTATTGCGATCGATTCTGTTTTAATCGATGTCGATTTTAATCGATTCTCGAATTTTCCAGAATCGCCCATCACTAGGTGCAATGTCTTGGAAGTAAGGTTTAGTGCTGAATTTTTTACAGATGATACATCGCCTTAGTATACGTTTTACTTGTTGCCTACCCTTTATAATCCATAAACTTTCTCTTAATTGGGCGAGTGTTTCGGCAACTCCAGCATGAGCTACTTCTTCATGAGCTCTTCTGATTTGAAGATCTGTAAAATGACTTTTGCTAGGAAGGATAATTGGATGTGCTTCTGAATAACTTAAATTTGAATTCTGGAGTCTTCCTTTTAATCGCATGATTCCATCTTCATCTAAGAACGGATTTAAATTTAAAATTTTTGATTTTGTTGGGATTAATTTCTTCTTAAACAATGCTTCTCTTTCTTCTGGAAAGCATTTCTCTTGCGTCTGTTTTATCCAATATTTCTCGGCTTTCAACATTTCTTCAGCACTCAAAGGTCCTGAAAGTTTACTTACACGTATCTTTGTATTGTTCGCAAATCTGAATATCCAACAGGTGATGCGAAATACTCTAGTCAATGTACTGTAATTTTCAATTTTAAAAATTGTATTTTCTTCTTGAGTCACACAGCTAGCTTGGAGAATTTTTGTTTTCATTGATGATCTTTTCTCTACTTCGACACCTTTAACATCAATTTCTTTCGTTTCTTGAGGCCAAAATGTTTCATTTTCATTCAGCCACTTGGGACCGTTAAACCATGCTTCATTTTTCAAAAATGATTCTGCTTTTTCACCTCTGGTTAACAGGTCGGCTGGATTTTCTGAGCCAGGGCAATGCGACCACAAGTTTGGATTTGTTTTTTGCTGTATTTCTCGAATCCTATTCTGAACAAATGGCTTCCATTCTTCAACATTGCCTCTGATCCAATGCAGAACAATCATTGAATCTGTCCAGAAATGTAGACTGATTTTCATTTCTTTGAAAAGACGTTGATTAACATAGGCTGTTACTCTAGTCCCTACTAGTGCGCTCATTAGTTCCAATCTTGGCAGAGATAATTTCTTGACTGGAGCAACTCTGACTTTGGAAATGACAAAACTAGTAAATATTTGTTCGTTAACACGATATCTTAGATAAACAACAGATCCATAAGCTTTGGAACTTGCGTCGTTAAAACAGTGCAATTGTAGATCTTGAATCGCATCTTTTGAATAGTCACCAAAATAATATCTTGCAATCTTTGCAGCTTCAACAGAACTTAGTTGCTTGCACCACTTAATCCATTTATTGTGCATATCTTCATTCAATTTATCTTCCCAATTCAGACCTTCTTTCCAAATTTCTTGCATAAGAATTCTTGCAGTTACCGTAAAGGGGTTAAAAATTCCTATGGGATCATATATTCTTCCTATCATCTTTAAAACTTCTCTTTTGGTTACACCGTTATTATTATCGTCAAATTTCAAAAGATTCTGTAATTCGACTGTCAAATAATCTTCTTGGGTATTCCATTTATATCCTAGAACCTTTGTATAAACAGAATTTTTATGGACAGTTTCTTCTTTTAAGTCAAATTGCGATTGAAGACTTTCGAATTTGTAGTCCACTTGCGCATATTGAAATTAGCCTCTTTCAAAATGGTCTTAACCTCAGCATATACCTTCAAACCTTGTGATTCTTCATTTACACCATCGAGTAAATCATCAACGTACAGACAATCATTAAGCAGATCAAACGTATCTGGAAATGTGGATTTGTATTTCTTGATATGATGTTTTATAGTTGCAGATAACAGAAATGAACTAGGCTTCGCTCCGAATAAAACTCTGGTCATTCGTAATGTTTTCAACTTCAAATTTGACCCTGGATTAGGAGAATTTTCAATCCATAAAAATCTAACAGCATCTCTATCTGCAGGATCTAAACTAATTTGCAAATATGCCTGTTCAATATCGCTGGTGATTGCAATTTTGTGTAATCGAAATCGAAGTAAAACATCGAGTATATCTGGATTTAAATTTGGACCCGCATGTAAACAGTGATTCAACGAAATAGATTCGGAAGAATGAGAGGACGCATCGAAAACGACTCTAAGTTTGGTAGTTGCTTTGTCTTCACGTATAACTGCTTGGTGAGGCATATAGTAACATACTGAGTTTAGCTCCGAATTAACAACTTCTGCCATTCCTTTCTCTAAATAATTATCTATAACATTGGAATATTTTTCATAAAATTCTGGACATTTCTCAAATTTCTTATTTAAACTATATAGCCTTTTTCTCGCTAACTCATAATTATCCGTTAATTCAACAACTCTTTCATTCCAGGGCAACTGGACTTGATACACATTATTCTTAAATTTAACAGTTTTATTATAATTTTCCAAAACTGCATTCTCCATATCAGATTGCTCCTTTTCTGGTTTTATTCCCATAGTTTCTAACTCCCAGAAAGCCTTTAAAGTATTATTTACATCGGTATTCCTATCCAACTCAACATGCTCCGAAACAGTTTTCATAACACTGATTGAAGTTTGTAAAATATTAGCATCTTTAGACGTAGTAGAACCATTAACAGTCCATCCTAAAATTGTTTCAGAAAGTACAAAATCATCTGAAAGTCTACGGAGCTCCCCTGTTACCATTTTCCAATAGTAATCACTTCCGATCAAAATAGATAATCGAAAATATTTTGAATCTCCATAGGTTCTATCAGCTAATTGCAATTTATTTCTATATACAAAATCTCGTATTTTCTTCTCGGGTACGGCAAGTAAAGCTTCACTAATTTCAGGTGTCTCTAACACTTCAATCGTAATACTTTTATTCAGCATTTTGGGATTTTTCAAAAGAATTCTGTATCGCTTACGTTTCTGATTTATCGCGGCTTTAGAGCCAAAAGCGTGAATTGTAACATCTTCTTCTCCCACTACTTGTAAACCTAATTTTTCTGCAACGTTACTCAATATAAATGATCTCTGCGACCCTAAGTCATATATTAGACGTAATTTCGATTTATGTTCTTTTCCGATAGCTAATGCAGTAGCGGTTTGCAAATAAATATCTCGTGTTACGTTCCCATTTTGAATTGATGAAAGTAATGTATCTGTTATTTCCCCTTTATTCTCACTTTCTTCACAAATCACTGAATTATGCCTCCGAAAACAAAATTTACATCTATTTTTAGACTTACAATATTTAACTAGGTGAAATCGTTTCAAACATAGAAAACATCTTGCTTGACTCTTTATAGCATTTTTCTTCTCTTCTATTGTTTTAGAACAAGTTTCTATATCATGACTTTCTGAACAGAATAGGCATTTATTTTCAACATTCGTATTCAAAGTAGCCGACGTAGGCATTTTGTGCTTAAATGATTTACTATTAACAAAATCCCTATTTGAAAATTCTTTTTTGACAACTACTTTGTTCCCAAATCTTTTTCGTCATTTGATTCTTTCTTGCCAAACGAAAATGTGCGATTTCTTGTTTCGATTTCCGCTCTCAAATAATCTAATAGCTTCGAAACATTCCACGATTCTGCTTCATCTTTATTTTCTCTGTTATAATTCAACATTAAACTATTCGGTACTAACTTTGTTATTATAGGAAATAATAAACTTCCACAACTTCCTAACTCGATTCCTAATGATTTCAAACTGCGTATATGTATTTCGCAAGTATCGTACAAATTGCGCAATTCTTTCAAATTAGAAGAATTACGGACGGTTGGCAAATTTAATAACTTATTACTATGTGACCTGATCAACATTTCTTTTTTCCCGTAGCGACTCTCTAAAATATTCATAGCCATATCATAATTTTCTTCTGAAACTAATAATCCTTGAATGGCAGTTTGCGCCTCTGATTTTAGGAGACTTTTCAAATATGTAAATTTATCTATTTTGCTTATTTCATCATTATCATGAATAGCTGATTTAAACTGACTGTAAAATTCTTGCCAGTTCTCTAAATTACCATCAAATTTCTCAATATTCAACATAGGCAGGTTAACGCGAATCCCATGTTTGGCCATAAAAGGCAAATTGGCGTTCATATCACTAGGGGCAACCGCCGAATTTGAAGCGATATTACTTTCTTCTTTCTGGTTGGTTGGTTGGTTGTATTTATGTCGACCAATTATCTGCACGTGGGATATAGGCCCTAAGGGGGGGGGGTGCCTTCCGTGGAGGTCTTTCTAAGGGAACCTAACCCATATTAACGCTTGGAGAACCAAGGTTCGAAGAAAACCACGAAAACTCCGAACGATTAGGCCGACGGGCGCGATTGGGATCGAACCCAGCACCTCCCGTCTACCAGCTTCGAGAGCAGAACCTCTCGGCCACTGGTGGGGCCTTTCTTCTTTCTGTAAATCCTTCATTTTACGATTTAATTTAGTTTTAACGGAGATAAACTTTTCCCTATACTCTTGGTTGGATTCAAACTCCGACTCTAAACTTTTTAAATCTTTTATTCCTCCCTCAATATTCTTACATAATTCAAGAAATTGATTTTCTTTATCATTAATTTGTGCAAACTATTCTTCTAACCAAAACATATCAATTGTACTATCGGATTTTTCAAACATATCATTGATATTATTCATGAGCTTCGTTGCGCTAGATTTAATAACTTTACGTTTCGACTTCAATGCATCTAAATTTTACATTTTAATATTCTCAAAGGAAATAAATACTTATCAAATAATATTTCAACCAAATAAAAGCGCGACGTATGGGCGCCAAATTGTTATATAAAAAATATAACGGTATCTTTTAAATCTAGAACTTTCTCACCTGAGTCGTGAATTCGACGCCTTTATTGTGGCTGATCTCGTTAAGGTATTTACTTCGAAGGATATAAACACTGCTGTACGAAACAAAACATTTAATAGACAAAAACTAACACTAAAAACGGTACATATACTATCTTTAAACATCTTCAATTTGAAATTCGTACATCTCGTCTGCAGTAAATTCATGGAACAAAAAATGACATAAAAATTAAATCGTAAACAAAAAATGGTCACTTTAGTTCACACAGCTTGTTTGTTTTACTTCGCACCAAAGAGTTTGGAATTTGAGTCGGAAATTACAACAGATATTAACGAGATAAATAAGTTTGAGACGATGTTGGGGGTCCAAATACCAGGGAAACTCATCTACCGTCCCTTGTCCCTGATGTTGATTTTGAAGTTTGGAGCTGTCTGTATAACATTATTTCAATAAAAATAATTCGATGTAATTTTTTTTCTGAAACTGGAACTATTGTTTTATATAAATACTAGCAGGCTATGCCCGCTGCGCTGGTCAATATTTAAAAATGAACCTTGGATGGTGAATTTGAATTTGTATTTTAAACAATATGGATCTTCAGCTTGACCTTGCACATTACTGAAAACGATGCGAACGCCATTGCGATATAATGTTATCTTAAGCGTTGGACAAAATTCAGCAATTAAGAAGTAATTGTTTTAGTTGATTATAAACAGCGCACTTATGGTCGGGTAATGAGACCGTTATGACAACAGGAATTAATACCTCTGTAACTAATCAACATATAATGAAATCGTATATACTAACACCATTCCTAAAAGTCATGCAACAGGGCCACTTGTAACAAAATATGTTCTGTAGATTTTTTTTAAAAGGCTAAACTTTCATAATCAGGTTCACTTAATTTTTGAACTTTTACTGTTGCTCTATAACTAAGTCATAGCTGCCAACTCTTCCGCTTTTTCAGACCACAAAATTTTAATAGAAATTTTTGCCTTATTTAATCGGCAGATTACGGCGATTTAAAAAGATAAAATTTTCTATAAAATTTTTGTGGTCTGAAAAAGCGTAAGATGTTGGCAGCTATGCTAAGTACCCTTGAACAATATGCATACACTAAAACCTTTCCAAAATTATTACCTAACTAATTGTGGTATATCCTACGAAAGTATTATAAACAATCGGAATGAAATACAAATTTCCGTTGTAAATATTTAGTAGATGATGATGATGCGATTTTGTGTAATAGAATTCATAGTAAAGTTTTCGCTTCAAACAAAAACGATGCCTTCAACATTAAAGCTAATACACCAATATGTGAAGTATCCGATTACGGAAGGTTAACTTGAATTTTCATGAGCAACTACTCAAAGAAAAGTGAATATGTGGCTTTTGTGATACTTTTATGTCAGCCGGGCGCAGGTAATAAATCAATAAAGATTGTTTTCATAGCATATTCTTATTTTATTATTTTCATTTAAAACACAAACCTTTCACTCATTTAATTTAAAATGCATGCCTTATACTAATTTCATTTAAAAAACTGAAAAGATAAACAATAACAGGAAATAATGCCATAATTAAAAGCAAAAAAATATTTTTAATTTACATACGCAAAATGTAACTACTGCTACTGGGAATTTTAAAAATGCTATCAGCGAGATGTGCGCACGGTTGTTATAAATGTACCCATTTTTTCTTCTTATCGAGGAGTAATTTATAAATCGCACAATATTTTTCCAATTCCAATTTCTTTCATTGAGGAACCTATGACCGGAAAAAATGGAAAAAGACTCTTGTAGATTCTTCGGATGACGGCATCTGACGCCATAAACCGAGTTTATATATATGAAAATAATTTTTAAGTCGTTACAAACATTGCTTTCATACTTAAATATTTTCATTGGTACTACTTGTTATCCCGTTGACCCATTTCGCCAAATTATATAAATCGCCAAACCATTCGCCAAATTATATAAATTGACATAATCTTTATTTTAAATAACGAAATAACAAATAAAGTAGTATAACATTAATAAAAATACAAATAAAACGTCGAAATTAAAATCACTTGATGACGTAAACACGTGTAGTTTGTTTAAATTCAAGTGAATTTGATATTTACGATCAACCATTATTGGCATTTAATCTTATAGTTTGACGATAGATTTTTGGTCGACGGAATATCTAAGTAGTACCTTTTCCATTTTTGTTTTATAACGCTAAATTCTCAGTAATTTTTTCCCTTTTATTTTACATAAAATCACTATTTTTTTAAAAAATTAAGATGCTTGCATTTTTATTTCAAACTCATAGAGCCGTTTTTATTTTTTAGCCAAAAGGGTTGATTTGAATTTTTTCCGTTGCTAGAGTAACGGATGTAATGATAGATATTTTGAGGTTTAGATGCCAAAGACACCGCCAAATTAGAAATATATGAAATGTGTCATGAACTATTGGACTTATAAAAATTTATTTGGTAGCATTCGATTCAGCATACAAAACTACATTAAAATATGCTATCATTTGACAAATAATTTTGATATTCGATTTTTTTCCCCTCCTCGTGCAAAAACCATTAGGGGTGACACTTTAGAAAATCCTTTCTTAGCAGAAGTTTATGTCATAAGAAGTATTTTTACCACGATTTTCAAGATTTTAGGTTCAGTAGTTTGCGCTGTGCGTTAATTATCCCCCTAATCCAGACTTTATTTTATATACTATATTAGATATGCGATTTTGCGGTGAATCGATGATCGAAAATTAGTCCAATATCATTTGAAATATTACATAACAGAGGAGAAAGTACGAAGAAAGACGAAGAAGAAATGACGAATTACAAAAGACTTGTAATTTTTTTTTTTTCAAAATGTTGAATTTTTCCATGGTAATAACGTAATAAAACATAAATTTCCTTAAAAATTATCTTTATTTCCTAGATTTCGAATCTGTGAAATTTTCCTATAAATGAAATTGGCGATATGACTTGAGAAAATAGATAATATTTGCTTAAATAAAATGGTTAATATTCGTTGATCTGAGTTCGAGTTTATAAATATCACATGCTTTCGGAATTACGGCGAAAAACATTTTAAAAAGTATGAAATTATTTTACAATATGTATGTGTGGCAGAGATTCACACTGAAATTTAAGCATTCGATTCCATTTTTAAAATATTAACTGATATCTATATAAGTTACAATTGAATATGAAAATGTACTCAAAAAATGATCTCTTTCACCTAAAAAAACACCATTTGTGAGAACATCCTCAAGCTAATGTCACGCTTATGCATTTTTGGCTTAAAATCACATCGTTTGGCGACAAAAGAAAAATAAAAAATTGTAAAGAAACAAATAGTAATTACACATGTGACTCACAATTACATCTGCTTGTTTCTTCTTTAAGTCACGTGATGGGACAATTAAATATATAAAAAAAGAAAAGAGCAGAACAGAAAGAAAATGTCGTTAAAATTTCATCTAATCAAATTTTCTGATTCGTTTCCATATCTAACGCAAGCGATAAAGAGCCAAATATTGCGTATCAAGTGTAATATTTCTTATTAAATTAATTTTTAAGCATTACAAATATTTCTTTCAGGTTTTGATTAAATGTTTCCGTTTTTTAATATTATCACTCATTGAAACGGATTTTCTTTTTCTTTTTTTTTTCATTTAAATAAAATTAGTAACAGTTTTTCTTTTATTTTTCGAGGTTTAATAGCCGTTTCAATTTTTTTTTATCAACGATGAATTTCGCCAAGAAATAAAATGGTAACCTTATCGCCCAAAATAACAGAATTTTCCGTCATAATTCTAAAACTAATACAGGTAGAATAATGTGTTATAGCTTAAAACCTTCCCTGAAACAATACCTATCTATCGGTATAAGTTCCGTAAAAATCCATGCAGTAGAACTCGAAATCTAGGCGTTCGGAACTAAATTTCCGTTTGGATTTTATATATATAATAGATAATAGAATAGATAATAGATTTTATATATATATATAATAGAATAGATAATAGATTATGTGTTATGAACTATCTCAAAGTTTAAAACAGATCGCATTGTTAGATTTCCCAATTTTAACAATATCGCGTTATGTTAGTTCCACATTCCACCACCAGGGAGCGCACTCTATTCTTAACGAAAGCGTATCCGAACGAAACTCCTTCGTGCAACCTTTCCGTAGATACATGAATCGGGAGGGTGGCGGTCTTAACGAATAATGTAAGATAATTGCTGAAATTACTACGAAAAATATGTTAAAGGGGCCCTACGCGGGCCCCTAATAGAGTTAGAGGAAATCGGAAGACGGCAAAATAATCGCGGGGAAAAGTTTGCTTGGGTGCTTCGGAGCTACTTTTGGCGCGAGATCTAAGCTCTACGACCAATAGGAGCCCAGATATTTAAGGAAATATGAAGTTACAAAGTCCAATATAAAAGAATTTTCCGTAATAATTCTATAACTAATCTAGGTATAATGATGTGTTATAGCTTAAAACCTTCCCTGGAACGATACCTATCTAACGGTATAAGTTCCGTCAAAATCCATGCGGTAGAACTCGAAATCTCGGCGTTCGGAACGAAATTTCCGTTTGGATTATATATATATAATAGATGTAGCTAAAAATTAACCTGCACACATTTTTAGGGTTGTTATTATTTTTAAAACTCTGTCCCTGGGTTTTAGATTCCCTACCACCCCTCTTCTAACATTATACAGAAAATCCTTTCAGATGCAGCCACAGAATTTTTTTCAAGTTTTTTCTCATGCTAGAGAAATAATGTCTGAAATTCTTTGGCAGGAAATTTACTGTAGAATTTAAATCAGCATTTAAATATCAATTTCAGGCATCGTGACTTTATTGGTAGTCTCACCGTCTCTAAGGTTTATTCCTCCACTTTTCGAGCTAAATTAAAAAAAAAATAATAATAATTTTATCCAATGTTAACAACTGTTTCTAAAAATCAATGAACATTGTGGCTATCTCTTAGTCTTAATATGATTTTCCTAAAAATAGGTGGTAATTTTCCTTACCGTTCCATCCTTACCGTCCCTTTTTTTACCTTTTCGTCCCTTTTTTCCAAAACCATCCCCCTTTTTTACCTTACCGTCCCTTCTTTAACACCCCTTGAATACAATGTTATACAAAAATTCTGTATTAAAAGTAATACATTGTTATTATTTCTTATTTGAATGTCCTGTGGGTACTTATGCAAATTCATTATAAGTAAAAATTTAGAAGAAAATAAAAAGTTATAGGGGTAAAATGGTAAGGAAAATTAAAGTTTAGCAAGTTTAACTTAAACCTCAGTTAAATAAAAATTTTTTGGCTGCTGACCATTTTTTCTTTATTTTAAATCATTAAGGCATTCGTCTATCAGATTAAATGTTATTTTAGCAAGTTTAATTTCGCCAGATTTTTTTCCCCCCAAAAGTCAAAAGTTTGTGAGAGTGCCCCATATATGCATGCATTTGAGGAATTCCTTTTTGTTGAGAAATTCCAAATTCACACAAGAAATTTTGAATAGTAATTTTTGCTTTATTAATTGCCAGACGTTATGGAATTGCACAAAGTAAAAAATCTTCTTTCGAAATTTCCGGTATGAATTCGAAATTTTGGAATAAAAAAGAAATTTCTAAAATGCATTTGATAACATGTGCCATATGTGCTGCATTTTGGCAAATATGCATTACCATATGCTCTAATGATGCAAATGGTTTAATTAAATTTTCTCACGTAGAACTGAAACGTACAGTAATAGGGAAAAAAAGTAAACACCCCTACTAACTCTACAAATAATTAAAATAGAACAAAATTACTGGTACCAATCGATTGGAAATAAAGCCTGCTTTTAAATAATGTATATAAATTTGCTTGGGTGCCATCTACAAATCAAAACAAGACCAAAATTTGTTTTTCTCAATGGCTACATTCTTCGTTTCAAACTATGCATAGAAACAAAATTTCATTATCATTTGGATGATAAGTTTTGAATTATAAATTTTCAAACTTTAGTACTACTAATGTTAAATTACATTTTCATTTTTTTATTAATATCTCCTGAAATTATAATCCTAAAGTGATATTGTTTTTCTGTGTTTATAATACTAAATAACCCAAACATAAATACATTGAATTTGTAATTAAAAAGAATTATAATATGAATTGTGAATTATGAAATTAATATGAAAAAAAATATAATTGCAACCTACAATTTTTTGATAGATTTATATATATTATATATCATAGTTTATGCGAATTCTCAATTTCAAATTTTCCTTTCAAGCAGTTGACGGATTATCCTTAAAAAACTTCAAAATGATGGTTTAAAGGGTCATCTATGATGTACATAAAAGCATAAGTTGAAAAAATATATTTTACTCATTTTATTGAAATATTCGCGCTGTTATTACTCGAAACATACTAAACGAGTGAAACGATCATATTGGTAATAAATAATACATTAATATAAGTGACATAATCGTTCTGTAATATTTCAACAATCGAGTACGAAACTTCAATTTAGATACAGTCCCTAAATAGGCTCATTTAAAAATAATTAATTTCTCGGAAACTATTCATGCAAATTTCATGAAAATTTGGATTAAGGCTAATTGAACAGTGTAGAATCTACTTATGGTGTCAAACATGGGTCTTGCTATTGAAAAAAAAAAGTTTGGGTTCGTTTTGATATGTAAGTGGCCCTTAAGCAAATTTTATACACATAATTTAAAAGTAGGCTTTATTTCCAATCGTTTGGTACTAGTAACTTTCTTTTACAATCATTTCTTGCGCAGAGTTAGTAGGAGGTTTTTACTCCCCCCCCCCCCCCACACACACAATTGCAACAGGCACGCGCTTACGTCACTCCACTATATGTAAGAGACTCTTAGATCTGTAGTGATATTACATAGTCAGAAATACTCATCTATATACACTAAATTATTCCTCATTTTTTAATAAATAATTTTCGTACTCCTAGAAGACATGTTTTATCCGTGAATTCTTCCCGAAAGTCTGAAAAAGAGAAATTCTATTCATTCGTAGCACGCATGCGTATTGGCTCTATTAATGCTAAAATTCAAATTCGCTTTAAAAACGAAAAACCAAAAATTCTATAAATTAAGATTCACCATTTCATTAAAAAATAAATAAATAAAATTAAACTAACAACAAAGAAAATAAACGTTTTCGAATTCAAAAATAAATAGCAATTAATTTTCTCATTCACTTAAAAGTATTCACATTTTATTTTTTAAAGTTATAAAAAAATATTCGCATTTAAAATATACAGGGTTATTACAAATGAATCATCGGGTTTTGATACGTTACTACGTGCGAACTACCCTCATAGCATGCATGGTCACAGTGACGTCGTTGTGACGTCACTGTGAGTCACTGTGGTCACGTCACATCTGTGACCGAATTGCCACCACTCAGTGATGTCACATTGTGAATGAAATGTGAACTTCTTAGAAAACTTTAAAAAATTACAAAAAATCTTCAAAACATGTTGTTACTGTAAAATTTTATTTTTCTGGCAATAAAAAAGAATTGTTATGTCACTGCATGTAACGTAGGTCACGACACACTCAAAAAAAAGTCCCCCCCCCCCATATTGTAAGTCATAGTGTGAGAAAAATACGAACTTCAAAAATCTTTGAAAATGAAGAGATATGTTTTAAAAAGGCCCGAGCTACAGCGGCATAAGGAATGAAAATTTATTAGTGGGTAGCAAGTAGTAAATTCAGACACGAAAAGATGGTGGTGGGGGGGGGGGGGGGGCATGTAAAGGAAAATGCACGGTACAAGTATCAACAAACTAGATTTTCATGCTATATTTTATCAATTTGATATCTAAGACTGTGAAAGTATACTTTTTTTAAGATTTCAATTTTATCTAGTATTGCAATTTAATATAATAATCCTTCTCTTATTCTTATTATTATAAAAGTGTTTCTCGGAAATTATAATACAGAAAGAAGATAATATTATAATAAGAAATAACATATTTAGAATTAGGAATATTAAATATATACACTTTACATATTTAGTTGGCAGGAAGGAAAATTTTCAATTCATTTTTACCGACCACTGGTATTCGAAACACTTTTGTGGCTTCAAACTAAAAAATTTCTATTATAGTTAAGTCTGCAGCTTTTAATGAGCACTTAGAAAGAGTCTTCAGAGTTTAGTCATACATACATTTCTTGCTTTATAATTTGCATTCAAGTCATATTTTTTCCTGTTAGTGTATCTATTTTAAGTAACTATTTTTTAAAAAAATTCTACTTCTTTCAGACTTTTAAAATAAAATTAGCATTTTCCGAATAAAAAAAAGTAATACAAAATTTATGCAAAACCCATGATATAATTTATTATTCGTATTTCAAATTTGTGTTTTAGAGATATGACTCTAAAAAAAAAAGTTATTTTATGAATAGTTTTATTCTACAGGAAATTAACATGAAAAGAATGACGATTGACAAAGAATTTTTTTTTATCCTCGATATTTATTTATATATTTTTATTTTTGGGAAGATATTTTGTATTTATTATGTGTGAAACAATCTTTACTTAGAAAAAGGGAGGGGGTGGGGGGTTAAAACTGATAAAAAGAAAAGGTAAGATACATTGGAAAATTCTTCAAATACAAAAATTTAAATACAGACAGACTCATAAAATGATTGCTCATATAAGTTCCATATCTGTTTATATAAAAGGAAATAAATTAACACCTGCCCCAAATCGTCTGCCACGATACCGCAGGGTAAACAGAGAACTTTTTGTTCTAACAGATGGGGTAAGTTACTAGTCTAAAATGTAAGCTTTTGCGTGTGCTTTTTTTAATGGAAGAAAAAGACGTCGCCATTTTCGGATACATACGGATATTAATAATTAATTTATGGAGCTCAAAAAGTAAGTCTTATTTAATTTAAATTGTTTATTCCTGTTTTGTATATTTGGTGAGAGGAGTTAAATAGTTTTATATTATACCTATAGAAAGAGACAGATCTGTGATTGTTTTTCAGATTAGAAATTAATATTATACTGAATGGAAAATGCCGTTTTACATACTATAGTAGTGAAACTTTTGAAAGACGTTTTTTCATTGCTAATAATATTTTAAATTATTATTTAAAATCCTAAATCTTCATATCAATGTTTTCAGATTTAACATTTGCCAAAATTATAAAATAACAGGAATTCCTTGTAACATACGGAGAGATTTTTGAGAAATTGTTAAATCTAACAGTACATTTAATTCATCTATTGTACTTTGTTGTTGTTTAATAGTACAATTATAAATACTAATTATATAGTTTTTTTCAAATTGGTATATTTATTTTTTTAAATTGTATGTAAGCACGTTTTTGCTGTTCGTGATTTTAATCAAACATTTAATTGTAGACATTCAGAATCAGTTATTAAATTTTCTTCGATTGTAAACTCATTTTCTACGTTTTTGATACACGTTCGATACTTCGCATTAAAAAATAAAATATGACAATTAAGCATTGAAATAAAGTGTTTTTCATGCCTGATAACAAGTTTATAGATTAAACTGCTTTACTATACTTTTAAAATTTCATATTTATAATATTTATAAAAAATATTTATAATTTATGATATTTATAAAAGTTGATATTGTACTGTTCATTAGCGATAATTGCTGGAAATGCATTTTTAATTATAATATGCGCTTTTATGATTCACTATATTTATGCATAGTATATGGTGTATATATAAGCTATAATTTATATACAAGGCTACACAAAAGTATACGTAAGAGTTAAGGGGTATGGGCACAAATTGCTTAAAGGTGTTTTTTAGATGAGTTATGGAGTTTTATGTTGAACTGCATTTAATTTAGTAAGAAATGTTTGTAGAATATGGATAAAATTATACATAGGGTCACGCAAGGAAATGGATATATGGCCGTCTATAAATTATAATTTCTGGAAATGTGATGTCAGCAGTTTTAAGAGTGTTTTAATTTGAATTAAATTTTAACTAAATAGTGGCGTGTAATAAAGATTCTAGGTAAACTACAGGGTTGTACAAAAGTATTCAAGTATATTTTCATATATTAGTATTAAATTGCTGAATGAGAATTTCAACCTGTTATGCGTTTTCTTGCTAAACTAAATTTTCACATTATATACTAGTATATATCAACCTACAGATTAAATATAGGGCTATTCAAAAGAATTGGAAAACATATTTGGCTATGGACGGTAACTGCTGAAATCAGTTTTTCAAATGTTTTATGCGTTTTCTAAAATATTTACTTAGTTATCTTATTTACGTTATTTCCTTAAATTACGATGTCTAGTTAAAGCATTCAGGAAGCGTTAGAAAGTGCTATATAATCTATGCTTAGCGCATGATTTTTCTTACTTGTTTTTTCTATTTCCCAGATCAGTCATTTCCTATAAATCATACCAAATCTATTTAGCTCATATTAACAAAATACAATATACACGGGAATAAAAAATTTAAATAAATATGGCTTATGTTATTCTTCTTTAAATAGGAAATGTATTAATTTCCGTTAGACTCCATGTTCGTATTTAATAAAATAATAACAAATCACAACACATAAAAACTTACACATTCTTAATATAAAGCTTGAACTCAAGATCAAGCTTAGAACTTAATAAAAAAGGATGCCAGTTGATAAGCATTGTTTTTTCAGTGTAAAAATTAAAAGTATTTTAGGAGAATAGGACTCCAAAATAGCGATACATTGCTAAAAAGTACGGTAAAAAGATAATATTGTATATTTCAAACAAAACTTTATTTAAAAATTCATCACAGTGTTTATAACAAGAATCATCACAGTATTAATGCTTGGAAATTTTTCCAGAGAGAAACATTCGCCTTGCAAACAATATTTCAAATGGAAATCAAATTTCAAATTGATTGCTTAAAAGGCGCAAAAGCCAACATAGTGAAAAAAATTCCATAACGGTATTTGAATCCGGGCCATCAGTATAGCGCACTGACATTCTACCCACTAAACCACATGGAACGAGACCCAGCCTGGAAAATGTCTTACTATTACATGTTGGCAAGGCTACAAACACAGCACAAGATGGAATATTTATCATGAGAAACCGACATGGGGCAAACACTAAACTTAATTAAATCCAGCAGCGATTCAAACTATATGAATACTTGATATTAATGAGAAACATTCGCCTTGCATACAATATTTCAAATGAAAATCAAATTTCAAATTAAAATTGCATTTTAAGCAATTAATTTGAAATTTGATTTTCATTTGAAATATTGTATGCAAGGCGAATGGTTCTCTATGGAAAAATTTCCAAGTATTTATATAGTTTGAATCGATGCTGGATTTAATTAAGTTTCGTGTTTACCCGATGTTGGCGGCTCACGATAAATATTCCATCTTGTGCTGCGTTTGTAGCCTTGCCAACATGTACTAGTAAGAAATTTTCCAGGCTGGGTCTTGTTCCATGTGGTTTAGTCGGTAGAATGTCAGTGCGCTACACTGATGGCCCGGATTCAAGTCCCGGCTTGGAATCTTTTTCTCAATGTTGGCCTTTGCCCTTTTAAGCAATTAATTTGAAATTCGATTTTCATTTGAAATTCGATTTTCATTTGAAATCATCACATCGTTTATGACAAGTTCATCACAAATGACACATATTTCACAAATTAGTCACAGTGTGACGTCGAAGCATTGTCGCTGTCGTCACAGGTTCGTCACAAAGTTAATGCCTAAATAGTCACAAATGACACACTTTTCACAAATTTGTCACACCGTGACTTCACAGAGTGGTCACAATGTGACGTCACAAACGACCTCTAAAACGGCCATAACGACCTCGCATTCTAGTCACTATGACGTCACATCGACGGTCACAAAGTCACAGTGTGACTTCACAACGACGTCGCCGTGACGTCACCATGCCTTACGGGTAGGAAACTTATATGTTTAAGACAACTCAAACGAGAGGGCGTTAACTACAGTTTCACGCTACGTATGTGTCATGCGCGTGTGGTTGCCATGGTTGCTGTGCAAACGTCATATTCAAATTGGCTACTGGACAGCACAAATTTTCCACAGTTAGATGTGGAATGGAAAGTTCGCGGCTAGCGCGATTTGTTCATTTCTTGGGACTACGGATGAAACGCTCTCTAACTCGGTTCACTGTTTCTTCAGTTATGCTTGGTCGGCTGGAACTTTTGCCTTTACATAAACAACCGGTTACTTTGAACTGTCGATAACAACGCAGAATGCTTTGTTGGGTTGGTGGCTTGCATTTTTATGCCTTCCAGAATGCTCTCTGATTGGTTATAAGCGATTCACACTTTGAAAATTCTAGTACACAAAAAGCTTTCTGCTGTCCAGTCGCCATTTTGAACGTGAGAACGTCATAACGTTCTCACAGCAACCATGTCAACCACACGCACATGACACATACGCAGCGCGAAACTGTAGTTAACGCCCTCTCGTTTGAGTTGCCATGGAAACATATCCATTTCCTAGTTCGCACGTAGTAACCTATCAAATCCCGATGATTCATTTGTAATAACCATGTATTTTAAATGAACACATTTAAAATAGATATTTTAATTAAAATAGTAAATGGAAAAAAATCGATTTTACTCAAAGAGAAAAAAAATCTCTTATAAAAACATAATATTTATATTTTACATCTAGCAATTTACATAAAAACATTTATGATTAATATTTTTATACGATTTTAATACTAAAATATTTAAACTCCAGCCCCAATCTCATTAAAGACGAAATCTTCCCGAAATTGACTTCAAAATTTAAAGTTTTTTAAAAAAATTAGTCAATTCATACCCATCTGAGGCAAACTTATTTACTTCAAACCGTTTCACTACAATACAACTGTAGCAGAGTGGTTAGAGTACTGTTCTCGTAACACTATAGTAGCTGGTTCGATCACATTGTCAGTAACTTTTATTTTATCACTATATTCTTCAATTGACGTATATTTTACCTCCTGTAACGGAGAAAAAAGAAACGGGTATTCGTCTATTAACGGAAAAATCCTTGTTGCACTGCTGTCAGGAAAATTTCTGTGAATTGAAGAAAGTGAATAAATAAATAGAAATGCTTAATTCATCTTTAAAAAGTTAAACTTAAACTTACACAATGTGAAAAATTACTTAAAAGATGAGACAATACTTAAAAAATGCTAAATTACTTCAATACCTTAGTACTTTCAACTATAAAAAATATAGTCTTCGTCAGAGAAATATAAGAAATACAATTGTTATTGACGTCTAATTTTCAAAATGCACGTAGATGGTGACGAAAGGGGTGAAAGTGGAAGTTGATTTTTAGATCCGAAAACATTGGGAAAATAAAACATGGATATAGGGAAGTGGAATATTACTCGTTTTACGATTATTTAAGGAAACTGAGCCAAGTTCTGGGTATGTTGTAGGATAAAACGTCCTTGCAAAATCATGATAATTCTTTCAGGGATATATATTTTTCGTGTCTTCGAAATTAACTTGTATATTCTGCTTCTAGTTAAGTCTTGACAGGGCTGTTGTAGGTCGGTTATACTTTAAATTTCTCAAATTCTTTCGCAATTTCTCTGACGAAGACTATGTTTTTTATAGGTGAAAGTACTAAGGTATTAAAGTAATTTAGTATCCTTTTAGTATTGTCTCATCTTTTAAGTAATTTTGCACATTTTGTAAGATTAAGTTGAAGAAAGTGTTTCTGAGAGAGTAGTATTTTCCAGATTCAAATTAATTCAAAGTATATTTCTATATATGTATAAATCAATTTTGTTTAAATTTTTTATGGAATGTTTTTGCTGTAAAAGCACATAAAAATCACTCAATTAAATTTCTAAAGATTTAAAAAAATTATCAACATTAGCAATGCAATAAGTAATATATTAAAATTGAAATTTTAAGCAAAATTTTCCAAAGCATATCTTGTATTATGTAAAAAAAAATTAAGTAGAAAAGTTTTAGTTCATTACTGACTAGTTTTAACTTATAGTATTCAGAAATACACTATGTTTTTTGTGCTTTGTTTTCCTTGAATTCCTTTCCAATATATAGAAATACATAGAAGCGTTTCGGAATTTTCGCTATTTGTTTAATTATATGCGATGCGTTGATCTAAATTTGAAATATGTAATTAAATGGAATTTTCTGTCGAAAAAATGCCCTTTGAAAAAAAGATTGAGCTTTTGAAATAAACGATGTTAGAAAGCGAAATCGATAATTAAATTAATCGAAAATATCTAAAATGAACCTAATCTTATGCCTGTAATAGCAGTTCGTCAATTATGAATTTGTATAAAAAAAAAGGGCAAAGTTAGTTGATAACTTGCCAATATAAGGAATTATTTTATCCAAACTTCAAACATGAGTTAAAGGCCCTTTGAGATGGGTCAGACTCAACGGTGCATTTTAGTTTGTCATTATTGACCCTTAATTCTGGCCGACTGCGTGGTTCATTTTTTAGGTCAGAGTTACCTGTACGAAAATTGCCGAACCAATTATACTGTCTACTACGTATTAATACTAGAGCCAAATATTCTATTAACGTTTCACGCGGAATGTAATGCTGTAGTTCCACGTAAGTACTCATATTTCATAATAGTGCGAATTTTCGACTGTTCCATTTTCAAGAAAATTAATTTTAAAAAAGTTTTTAACATTTTTTCTTTTTATCTTTACAAGAAGAAAGTATTGGATTCGTGAAAAATTTCGACGGATTTGCACGTTTCAATGGGCAGAGATCCCAAAAAACATGTTTTTACAAAATGTCTGTCTGTGAGTCTGTTTGTCTGTTTGTGTGTCCGTGTGTGACACAAATTTTGTGGGATCTGTATCTTAAGAACTAATGAAATGAATTTAATAAAACTTTAGATTCAGTTATTCCCTGATATAAATTGGTGCTGATTACTTTTTGGTGTGAATCACCCAGCAGGTGGTGCTGATATGCGGCCTTATTTACGATTTCCACAATAGCTGTATCTCAAGAACTAAAGCACATATATTCAGAAATCTTCAGATTCAGGTAGTATTTGATATAATTTAGTGCTTTTGGTGTAAATCGCCCAATAGCTGACGCTGCCATACTGCATTATTCATGATTATCGCAATAGCTCTATCTCAAGAACTAATGCATGAATTTTCATCAAACTTTAGATTCAGTTAGTACCAGATATAAATTGATCCTAATAACTTTTTGGCGAAAATTGCCCAACAGGTGCCACTGCTATTCAGAACTTTTCACGATTACCGCAATAGCTCTATCTCAAAAACTAATGCACGGATTTTCATTGAACTTCAAATTCACTTAGAAGTTGACATAAGTTGTTGCTGAGTAGGTTTGGTGTAAATCATCTAACCGATGGCGCTGCAATGCTGCATTTTTCAGGAAGCATTAACATGTATCAGATAGAAGAAAATATTGGGATTGTCACATCCGACTAGTTTAGAGCTTACAATGATTTCTTTAAACAGGCGAGATATGTAACTTTCCAATGAAAAAAAAAACAGAGCGAATACAATGTAATTTTCCAATAACTAGGAACAGTTGAAGTTTAAAGAAACAGTATTTTGATATCTTTAGATTGAAATAATATTTGTTTTAAGAGTCAGACTAACCAAATGTTGGATGGATTTTTTATTGCAATTAATTTTGCATGTTTATTATAAATCAATGCGATAGTTTTTTTTAAATATTTTCTTTCGTCGAAATTCGACGGGTTCCACCTCGTAAGCCGTTAAATTTGGCAATATAGTCGACGCTCGTTATAACGACCCTCCATTATAGCGACAGTTCCATTATAACCTCCGACGTAAAATGTCCCAAAATATACCCCCTTTATGCTATGTTGATTTTACATCCAACATAACGACTGACCATAAGCTTATGTCCCAATACAGCGACCGAATTGACCTTTTCTTAAGTTTTTCTTTTTTTTTCTAAGATAGGATTTTCATTTTTCATCTCAAAGAAATATTGCCGAGATCACAAGTAGGTCTGAAGAGATAAAAAAAAAATAGATTTCTTCCTGGGATGAAATTTAGTAATGACTCGCTTGAACCTAATTCTCCTTCCTGTAAGTGTATGTACATGCGCATACTTGCTCGCACGCGCATTTAGTTTGGAGCATGTGTGCATTTTTCCAAGATGGCTGTTTCAAACAAACGAATGCGATTCCCTTGGAAACAAAACTAAAAGTTTTGACAGCGGTTGATGAAAAATTAATGCCTAAATCTGAAATTTCTAAAACATTTAACATGATCAAAAATACTTTATTTACGATCATTAAAAAACATGATTCGATTTTGAGGGCCGAAGAAGCTGTAGTCCCTGCTTCTCGTAGTCGATCGCTAGAAGGGAAATTTCAGCCAATAGAAAAACCATTGCATGAATGGCTAATCCTTATGATATCGGCAAAAACTCTCGTAGATAAGAATTTGTTAAATACAAAAGACCATTTTTTTTTGCAGAAAAAATGAACATTGATGATGAAACGTTTAAAGCGTCAGATGTATTGTTCATGTTTAAAGTAGGGCATGGCGTTTGTTCCGTGAACTTTGTTGGGAAAGTGGGTCTGTGAAGGAAAAGACGGTTAATGTAAGGAAACAGAACAAACAGAAAATAATAATTGACACATATGAGCCAGAAAAAATGTTTAATGACTACGAGACCGGACTGTTTATTACACTGACATCTGACAGACGTTTAGTTTTTAAAGACGGAAACAGTGGACAGAAGAAAGCTAAGCTACGAATTACAGTTCTCCTATGTACCGATATGTCGGAGGCTGAAAAACTTCCACGTTTAGTTATTGGTAAATCAAAAAATACTAGATACTTCACAGGGGTTAAAACTTTAGCATTATCCTACCGAAATAATGAAAAATCAGGGCTAACAGTAATTATTTTTGAGGAATTACTGCTTTGTTTGGGTAAGCAAATGGAAAACACAGGAAAATCGTCCTAGTACTTGACAACAGTAATACCCATCTAAAGATTAACTGCTTGAAGTCTATAACAATAGAATATTTTCCGCCTTACGTGAAGTCTGTTCTTCAGCCTCTGGATCAAGGCATCATCTTAAGTCTCAAGCGTAACTACAGGATATTACTTTTGAAAAAGAATGGCTTCTGGACTGAACGAAGACAAAATTTATAAAGTGAATAGGTATTCTTTCAGCATTATACTTTTCCAAAGCAGCTTGGAATCCAGTTACTGAGAAAACCATTAAAATTGCTTTTGTCATTCTAGTTTTGAAGTGCAATTGGAACCTGTGAAATTGTATGATGGAATGTTTGTTAATCAGCTAATCAAAAGGAAAGTTTTGGCGTGGAAAGAGGAATACTACAGGAAATCTGTAAGAAAATAAAGTTGAAGAAAAAAATGACTTTTAATGATTATGTCATGATTGACTTTGATGTAGACTGTGTGGAAGATCTGACGAAAAATGACATTATTTCTCACTGTGTTATACATGAAGAAATAGAGTCACCGGATGAAGAAAATATGCAGTTACCGCTATGCCTAATCTAAAAACTGTTTTAAATGCAATTGAAACTTTATAACACTTTTTTGAAAGACAAGAAAACACAGAAAATTAGTTATAATCTTTAACTGAGAAGGAAAATTTGTTGTAAGAAAATACTAAATGCATGCAAAAAAAATAAACAAACAATTTCGAGTTATCTTTGTAAAAAATAAATATTAATACGTATGTAACTATTTATTTTTTTGGGATTTAACATTTTCTTTAATTTTTAGGTGCGTTCGTAATTATATAAATACGTAGCACCTATAGTCGTCGTTCAGTCAGTCCGTCCGTCCGTCTGTCCGCATGTAACAGAGCAAAAACTACCCAACCGATTAGTCTGAAATTTCAAATATGTGATTGTTGCAAAATTTTGTCGAGCCATTTCAAATTTTATGAAAATCGGATGTATAGTTTAATTACAGGGACAGTCAAAAGTTTTTCTTTACATTACGGCCAATGGGAAAAATTATTGCAAGTGGATTTTAATGATATTAGAGCCTTCCGAATGATCTGAAATTTTAAAGATATAATTGTTGCAAAATTTTGTCGAGCCATTTCAAATTTTAGGAAAATCGGACGTATAGTTTAATTACAGGGACAGTCAAAAGTTTTTCTTTACATTACGGCCAATGGGAAAAATTATTGCAAGTGGATTTTAATGGTATTAGAGCCTTCCGAATGATCTGAAATTTTAAAGATATAATTGTTGCAAAATTTTGTCGAGCCATTTCAAATTTTAGGAAAATCGGATGTATAGTTTAATTACAGGGACAGTCAAAAGTGTTCCGAAAAAATTATTGGAAGTGCATTTTAATGATGTATCAGACTATGCACGTTATGAAGTGCAAAAAATTATACATTCAGTACAATATGGGGTTCAAAAAATAATTTTAAAACTAGTTATAGTACGAACGCACCTCATTTGCCACGTTTGACGAGCAATTTCCAACTTGTTATTTTAGAAATATGTATCATTGTCTTAAATTGATTTTTTATAATTCTTCATTCACAATGTTTGTTTGACACGAAAGTAAACAAGAAATTGTAATAATATCGTATTATAGAATTTCTTTGAAGCTTCAATTTTCGTGCACCTGATTAGATTTTTTTTCGTTCACTTCCGTTATAGCGACCTCCCATTATAACGAACCTTATCTTTGGCACGAGAGGGGTCGTTATAACGAGCGTCGACTGTATTATTAATTACAAATTTCATCCTTTATGACCTAACACAATAAAATATCTTTGAAGTAAATAAGTAACAGGAGGAAAGTATATTGCAAAATGATTAAAAGAAAATCTAAGACAAAAAACAAACTACTGAGTAAAGGTTTGATTTCGGTGTGTATAGTTAAAACCTTAAAAACACAAACAATTTTTTGTCAATGTCATCTTTATCATATTTTTAAAAAAATTAGCATTCAAAAGAATTTTTTCGAAAGCGGATCGAATAATATAAAATCATAAGCCAAATAACATAATCATTATAATCATAAGTCCAGCTGCGCATTTAAAATGAAAGTGACGTATTAAAATAAATGGAACGGCAGTTAAATATATTTTTCCTGCATAAGTTTAATCCAAGGCACTCCTACTTCTACATTCAACTATCTTAATAATTATAAAATCTCCCATTTCAAACGAAGTGACTTATTTGCATGAATGGAACAGCTATTAGTAATAAAATGTTCTGTAATGATGACCGCGGGAATTACAGGCCGAAAGTACCAAGACATTTTTAAATAAAATATATAATTTTAACTGTAACTCTGTAATACTATTTTTGTCGCCTTTTATATAAAACAGAGAACTTTTTAAAGCTCATATTGTGTATTTTGCGGACTGAATAGTTTCTCCTTTTTCCTGAGTTCGGAATCGATACTGTTAATGTGGAGAGTCCAAATTTCTTGCACACAACAGAAATATCCCCACTCCACTGCAGTTTATTAAAAATGCGTATTTCCACTCTAATTGATAATGCTTTTAATTTATATTCTACATTATATATCTACATTTATATTCTACATATTTTTGAAACATTAAAAATTAAAATAACACTTTTTGAACGAGTTTTTTCATTTGCAATCAAAAGGAACTACAGCCAAACTCACAATTCTGATTCCAAAGTTGAAAATGCATTTTGCTCGTATTTAAGGGATAATGCTTTGGTAGCAATTAATATGGGGTAGAGTCCTAATACAGTTTAAATTAGAAGCCTTTCTTATTGTAGAAATTGCTGGTTTAATCGGGCCTCACATTAGCTGAGTCCGCATCTTGAACGCTTTCAACTATACATGAACAAAAGTTTTAAACAAAAGTTTTAAATTTGCACCGGAAAAGATTAAACAAAAGTAATATTAATAATAGAAACACAAATTTGATTATCAGGTGCTCATGACTTGCATTTATCATAAATCTTGTAATCTGCCGCATTTACGGCTCATTTACATGGAAACTCAAAAGAATTCTGTTTCATTATGGCCTATGGGAAAAAATCGTTTCTCGGTGTATATTAATGATATTGCACTATTTTAAGCTTATGAAAATTGATATATGAGAGGTTCACAACCATAGTAGACCAAGTTCATTTTGAAAAAAAGAAATGAGAGTCCATTTAGAACGTGCTTCAAATCTGTTTTATCTACTAACGCAGACAACAAAGCCTGTATTCACATACTTTCTCATATATGGTATCTGTTTACAGACTTGGTTCACTGTAGGAGTGAATAAAACATATTTTACACACCTTCTAAATGGACTATATCATTTTTTTCAAAATGGACGGGCTACTATAGTTGTGAACCCCTCAAACAATACTGAGGTGTATTACAGGCGCTTACTTTAGAATAGTGTATGTAGTGTATTTATTGTTCATTTACGGGAATTCACAAAAGAATTTTCTTACAGTTGGGCAAAATGGGTTTATGAACAATAATTGCTAGAAGTGCATTTCAATTGTAGTACGCGCTTTCAAGTTTAAATATTTTTTTGCATATTACTTAGTGTTTCTAAATTCTATAGATCATATACAAGGCTGACAAAAGCTCTCAAGTGCATTTCTGTTTATTCATGAAAATTGCTGAATGGGAATTTTTAACTGTGCTATGCGTTTTACTAAAGTAACTTTTAGAAACTTTTAAGTATACATACAAATCTGTAGATCCTATACATGGCTGCATACACATAAAAAATAAAAATAAGCCGGTACAGAATTAAAAAAAAGCAATTTAACAAATTACAACGACCATTTGGAAAATGATTTTTTCAAAGACTAAAATTTAAGACATAAAAAATAGCACGGAGTGGATCATACATTACGTACGCCATGAATTAAACATTAATAGTGTTATTACACGTAAAAATTGCAAGCGACAAAAATCGTCTGCGACTCGTCAGATTTCCTGAAACTACAAAAAAAAACTACAAAAAAATTAATATTTCAAAAATAAATTGAGATGCTGTTGTTAAACAAATTGCATTTAAAAGTACATTTTTTTCCCAATATGACGGTATAAAAAATTGGAAATGTGCGATTCTTAGAAAGTAAAAAAATTACTATAGAGTATTTAATCGTACGATGATACATCTGCTCTGTTTTAATGCTGGCCTTTGTAAGGTAATGTTATTTTTTGTAGAGACACAAAATAAGCTGGGAGAAAGAAATAGCATACCGGTGGCTAAAAAAAAAACGGATAATTTTCTCGACTATTGAAGGTAATTACAGAAAATGAGTTTGCATATGCATTACTGATTTTTCCAATTTGATTATTTAGATATCATCTATTCCATATATAATTCTAATTATTTTTTCAATTAATTTTCAGCAGCGAAATTACGCTCGAAATTATTAAATATTTAATACGTGATTGATCACATTGCTAACTAAGCGTTGAACCAACAGAGTAAAAAATATCCAAGCCGAGAATCGAAACCGGAGCCCTTGGAATAGCGCTCCAAGTGCTCTAACATTTGAGCTACGAGGACGATACCCAGCTTAGCATCTCTCACTCATATATGTTGGTAAGGCTACAACTGCAGCACAAGATGGAATAGTTTTCATGAGCACACAATCTTGCGGCGAAACAAAACACAAATAAGCCCAGCACTCACATATGTTGGTAAGGCTACAACTACAGAACAAGATGGAATAGTCTTCATGAGCACACAATCTTGCTTCGAAACATGAGACACAAATAAACCTAGCACTCACATATGTTGGAAAGGCTACAACTGCAGCACAATGTGGAATAGTCTTCATGAGTACACAATCTTGTGGTAAAACATGAGACACAAATAAACCCTGCACTCACCTAGACTTACCACTGTTGGTAAGTCTACAGCTGAAGCAGATGATGGAATAGTCTTCATGAGCATATAACCTTCCAGCGAAACATGAGACACAAATAAATCCAGATGCTGGGTTTATTTGTGTGTTGAAGTTGTAGCCTTAACAATATATGTGAGTGAGAGATGCTAAGCTGGGTATCGTCCTCTTTGCTTAAATGGTAGAGCACTTGGAGCACCATTCCAAGGGTTCCGGTTTCGATTCCAGGCCTAGACATTTAGGTAGCTTTCTTTACAAAAAGCTACCTATTGCAGCCGTTCGGAGGAAAGCGATTTCAAAAAATTTTGGTATATTTTCATCGATCATGACCCCCAGACCCCGAAACCACCCTCCGTTCAAAATTGATATATATATATATATATATATATATCAATATATATATATATATATATATATATATATATATATATATATCTGACCTATGTCACACTGTAACTCTCGTATTTATGAACCGATTTGGATGTAATTCGGTGTGTACATAGTACATACCAATGTCTCGACCGAGTTCGTTGGCCAGCTTCATCCGCCATTTTGTTTCAAAATGGCGGCCATTTAAAAATTTTTTAAAAATTTTAAATTTGAAATGTGGTACCAAAAAATTGAAAATGGGAAAATATTTTTTTCTTATGTATTTGACCATTATACAAAGACTCCGTAGCAGTTTTTGTTTTGTCTATATCTTAAAAAATGGCTGAGTTATAGCATTTTGAATTTCTAGCGAAGCTGACATTTTGAAACGTCCTGAATTTTGTCACGCGATAAAAGGCGTATTTATGAACCGATTTGGATGTAACTTCGTTTATACATAGTACAGACCAATGTCTCGACCGAGTTCGTTGGCCAGCTTCATCCGCCATCTTGTTTAAAAATGGCGGCCATTTAAAATTTCAAGAAAAATTTTAATTTGAAATGTGGTACCAAAAAATTTAAAATTGAAAAAAGATTTTTTTCTTATGTGTTTGACCTTGATAAAAAGATTCGGGAGCAGTTTTTGTTTCGTCTATATCTTAAAAAATGGCTGAGTTATAGCATTTTGAATTTCTAGCGTGGCTGATATTTTGAAACGTCCTGATTTTTGCCACGTGATAACAGACGTATTTATGAACCGATTTGGATGTACCTTGGTGTGTACATAGTACATACAAATAACTCAACCGAATTCGTTGGCCAGCTTCATCCGCCATCTTGTTTCAAAATGGCGGCCATTTAAAAAAATTAAAAAAAATTTAAATTTAAAATAAGATACTAAAAAATTGGAAAATGAAAAAGATTTTATTCGTATATGTTTGACCTTAATACAAAGATTCCGGAACAGGTTTTGTTTCGTCTATATCTAAAAAAAGTCCTTCCGGCCAGTGCCGGGAGGAAGAGGTAGCTTTCATAATCCTTATTTAAAAAAAGCCAACTTATATCATGCAAACACACGAAGCTCAATTTAGTGGAATACGAATATAGGAGATTCAATACTAATTTTTATCAATATAATGAATGAGAATTTCGCGAAATTAGTCAGCTTTATCCAAACTGCTTTTCTTTAAAGTAACTTATATTTGGCTGCCAAATTCGGCAATTTCTTAAAGTGCCTGTCCTTTTAAGACAACATGGTGGATGAGGCTAAGCAGTGAACTTGGTCGAGACCTTAGTAATTGCTGTGCACATGCTCACTCACATAGGAATCGGTTAATACATAGGAGTGCTGTCGCATGCAAAAAATCAGATTTTTCAAAATGTCACCCACAATAGAAATTGAAACTGCCATATCTAAGCCATTTTTTAAGGTAAAGACAAACAAAAAATGCTCCTGAATCCTTATATCAAGATCAAATACTTAAGAAAGAAACCTTTTTCAATTTCTAATTTTTTTGCACCTCACTTTAAATATATATATATTTTTTTTATTTAATGGCCGCCATTTTGAAACAAGATGGCTGATGAATCTGGCCAACGAACTTGGTCGAGGTGTTGATGTATACTATCCACATGCCTTCTTACATCGAAATAGGCGAATACGCGTGTTATCGCGTGACAAATACAAGATCGTTTCAAAATGTTAGCCATGCTAGAAATTCAAAGAGCTATAAATCAACCATTTTTTAAGATATCAACAAAAGAACAAATTTTTAGAAACAAAAACTGCTCCGGAATCTTTGTATCAAGACCAAACACATAAAAAAAATATTTTTCATTTTCCAATTTTTTAATACCTCATTTTGAATTTTAAATTTAATTTTTTTTAAATGGCAACCCTTTTGAAACAAGATGGCGAATGAAGCTGGCCAACGAACTCGGTCGAGACATTGGTATGTACTATGTACAGACCAAGTTACAACCAAATAGGTTCATAAATACGCCTGTTATCGCGTGACAAATATCACGTCGTTTTAAAATGTCAGCCACAAGAGAAATTCAAAATGCTATTACTCAGCCATTTTTTTTTAGATATAGACGAAAGAAAAACTGTTCCGGAATCTTTGTATTAAGGTCAAACACATACAAAAAAATCTTTTTCATTTTCCAATTTTTTGGTATCTCATTTAATTTTTTTTATTTTTTAATTTTTTTAAATGGCCGCCATTTTAAAACAAGATGGCGGATGAAGCTGGCCAACGAACTCGGTCGAGATATTTGTATGTACTATGTACACACCAAGGTACATCCAAGTCGGTTCATAAATACACCTGTTATTACGTGAGAAATATCAGGACGTTTCAAAATGTCAGCCACGCTAGAAATTCAAAATGCTATAACTCAGCCATTTCTTAAGATATAGACGAAACAAAAACTGCTCCCGAATTTTTTTATCAAGGTCAAACACATAAGAAGAAAATATTTTTTCAATTTTCAATTTTTGGTACCACATTTCAAATTTAAATTTTTCTTAAAAATTTAAATGGCCGCCATTTTTAAACAAGATGACGGGTGAAGCTGGCCAACGAACCCGGTCGAGACATTGGTATGTACTATGTATAAACGAAGTTACATCCAAATCGGTTCATAAATACGCCTTTTATCGCGTGACAAAATTCAGGACGTTTCAAAATGTCAGCCACGCTAGAAATTCAAAATGCTATAACTCAGCCATTTTTTAAGATATAGACGAAACAAAAACTGCTCCGAAATCTTTGTATAAAGGTCAAATACATAAGAAAAAAATATTTTTCCATTTTCAATTTTTTGGTACCACATTTCAATTTTTACCTTTTTAAAAAATTTTTAAATGGCCGCCATTTTGAAACAAAATGGCGGATGAAGCTGGCCAGCGAACTCGGTCGAGAGATATGTATGTACTGTGTACACACCGAATTACATCCAAATCGGTTCATAAATACGCCTTTTATCGCGTGACAAAATTCAGGACGTTTCAAAATGTCAGCCACGCTAGAAATTCAAAATGCTATAACTCAGCCATTTTTTAAGATATAGACGAAACAAAAACTGCTCCGGAATCTTTGTATAAAGGTCAAATACATAAGAAAAAAATATTTTTCCATTTTTAATTTTTTGGTACCACATTTCAAGTTTTAAATTTTTTAAAAAATTTTAAATGGCCGCCATTTTGAAACAAAACGTCGGATGAAGCTGGCCAACGAACTCGGTCGAGACATTGGTATGTACTATGTACACACCGAATTACATCGAAATCGGTTCATAATTACGGGAGTTACAGTGTGACATAGGTCAGATATATATATATATATATATATATATATATATATCAATTTTGAACGGAGGGTGGTTTCGGGGTCTGGGGGTCATGATCGATGAAAATATACCAAAATTTTTTGAAATCGCTTTCCTCCGAACGGCTGCAATAGGTAGCTTTTTTGTAAAGAAAGCTACCTAAAATGGCTGAGTTATAACGTTTTGAATTTCTATTGTGGCTGACATTTTAAAACGACCTGATTTTTGTCACGCGATAACAGGCGTATTTATGAACCGATTTGAATGTAACTTGGTCTGTACATAGTACATACCAATGTCTCGACCGAGTTCGTTGGCCAGCTTCATTCGCCATCTTGTTTCAAAAGGGTTGCCATTTTTAAAAAAAAATGTAATTTAAAATTTAAAATGAGGTATTAAAAAATTGGAAAATGAAAAAGATTTTTTTTATGTGTTTGGCCTTGATACAAAGATTCTGGAGCAGTTTTTGTTTCTGAAAATTTGTTCTTTTGTTTATATCTTAAAAAGTAGTTGAATTATAGCACTTTGAATTTCTATCATGGCTAACACTTTGAAACGATCTTGTACTTGTCACGCGATACCACACGTATTCGCCTATTTCGATGGAAGAAGGCATGTGGATTGTATGCATCAATATCTCGACCAAGTTCGCTGGCCAGCTTCATCAGCCATCTTGTTTCAAAATGGCGGCCATTAAATAAAAAAAAATATATTTAAAGTAAGATGCAAAAAAAATTAGAAATTGAAAAAGGTTTCTTTCTTAAGTATTTGACCTTGATATAAGGATTCAGGAGCATTTTTTGTTTGTCTTTATCTTAAAAAATGGCTCAGATATAGCAATTTCAATATCTAATGTGGGTGACATTTTGAAAAATCTGATTTTTTGCCTGCGAAAGCACTCGTATATATCAATCGATTCCGATGTGAGTGAGCATGTGCACAGCAATTACTAAAGTCTCGACCAAGTTCACTGGTTAGCCTCATCCACCATGTTGTCTTAAAATGGCAGGCACTTTAAGAAATCGCCGAATTTGGCAGTCAAATATAAGTTACTTTAAATAAAAGCAGCTTGGATAAAGTTGACTAATTTCGCGAAATTCTCATTCATAATGATTTAGTATTGATGAAAATTAGTATCGAATCTCCTATATTCGGTTTCAACTAAATTGAGCTTCGTGTGTTTGAATAATATAAGTTGGCTTTTTTAAAATAAGGAATATGAAAGCTACCTCTTCCTCCCGGCACTGGCCGGAAGGACTTTTTTCACTCCGTTAGCTCTACGCTTAGTTAGCAATTTGATAAATTTCGTATTAAATATTCAATCGTCTATTCCGTTTATAAACTGTAAAGTTTTGTTATAGTATTATGAATGTGTGGGAAAGTTTTTTATATTATATACTGCACCCATGTTTTCAGTTCTTGTTAAAGTTTACAACGGCATAAAAGTCAAACAAATTAGAAAATATTTTGTAATACAGCGAATCGGTGGCGCTATGACCAATAATCGCTTTTTGACTCATTTGCATCATTTGCGCATGCATTTCAGAAATTTCTTTTTTATTCAGAAATTCCGAATTCATACAAGCAATTCTGAATATTAACTTTTGCTTTATGTAATGACTGAAGTTTCGTGTTTAGGAAATGATTTTTTAGAAAAAAGAAGAAATAATTCTGTGTCACTACAAGGCATAAAATTTGTTTTCTAAATACGAAATGATGTTTGAAAAAATCAATAATGCTACATTAAGGTAAATAGTAATTTAAGGTAATTTTGGTTGAACATAAAAATATTCAGTTATTCAGCTTGGGATATATAGTAGTAAAGTTCAAAGTATAAGAATGTAGTCCACTCCTTTATGGATTTGGCGTTACATTAAATAGTTTCTTTGACTTTCGGAAACGGATTTACATTTAAAACTTTTGCCTAACATAGTAAATTTTCCGATTACTGTATTTAACTCCTTAATAGTAATTTTAATGCTATGGATATTTTAATATTTAGCGATTTTTAATGCGATTTTCGATACAATTTTTAGCGTTTTTAGATATTTTCGTAATTATATAAATACGTAACATCCGTAGTTGTCGTTCAGTCTATTTGTCCGTCCGACCGCATATAACAGCGCAAAAACTACGCAACCGAATGGTCTGAAATTTTAAATATGTAATTGTTGCAAAATTTGGCTAAGATGTGTTATTATCTCACCCTCCGCGATGTTGAGTATTTGGCGATTTTTATCGCTCTGGCAACCCCGGCGTTTGGCGTCTAGTAACTTATTATGGCAACCTCCTTTTTTACGACGCGAGAGCGTGAACTTTCATTTCACTGCCGGGTGTCGTTTCTGACGGTTGGTTGACTCTTGTACCAGATACTCTTTGATATCGTGTTCTATGGCTGTCTTTTTATTTTTATGTTAAATTTATTGGATGTATTTCGTTGACTATAGTTTCTGTAGTCCGTTTAAACGCTCTTGCTGAAGTAATTAAGAAATATGAGGAAATTTTGACATGAAAGGGGGGTTTGTTTATAGCGTGTCAATGCTTATTAAGCCTATTTTGGAAAATGACGGTGTTGTTATATTTTGTGCTGTAGGTTACAAGAAAGCAGATGTCTGTTAAGGTATGTTGATAATTTTATGTATATTTTGTTGCTTTAAGAGTTTTTTACATTTTGAGATTGCTACAAAACGAGAACTACTGAATTTTGAGAATGCTATATCGCCAAAAAATGCTGAATTCGGCGATGTTTTTTTTTCGGAAAATGAGCGCGAAGCGCTCATACAACTATTGCTGATTGCCACTTTAGCGAGTCTCATTTTTTAGGTATATTTTGCTGTTTTAAGAGTTTCTTACATTTTGAGATTGCTACAAGACGAGAACTGCTGAATTTTGAGAATGCTATATCGCGAGAAATGTTGAATTCGGCGATGTTTTTTTTCCGTTAAATGTGCGCGAAGCGCTCATACAAGGATTACTGATTTGCCAGTTTAGCGAATTTTGTTTATTATTTACATTTTATTTTCGTTGAGCCAAACATGCGTATAAACGGGTGCTTGGCGACATTTACTACTTGGCGGAAAAGGGGTTTTCTCGCCAAAAAAAAATCCAAGATGGCGGAGGGTGGGATAATAACACATCTGTTCCCAAAATTTTGTCGAATCATTTAAAATTTTATGAAAATCGGATGCATAGTTTAATTAAAGGGATAGTCAAAAGTTTTCCGTTACATGATGGCCAATGGGAAAAAATTATTTGAAATGCATTTTAATGATGTTACAGCCTTTCGAACAGAATGAAATTGATATGTACTTCTGAAGTGCACTAAGATATACATTCGGTACAATATGCCGTGCAAAAAATATTTATAAAACTAGTTATACTACGAACGCACCTCATTTGCCACATTTGACGTGCAATTTCCAACTTGTTTTTTTCGAGCTCCGCGCTGATTTTTCAGGTATGAAAAAGGAATTCGGTTAAAATTCTAGTCAAATAAAATAAATTTTCTCCTTTCCGATTTTTGTTATTTTAACGCTTTTTATCGCGATTTTTTAGCATTTTTCCGCGTTTCACCGTATTGTTTCTGATATTCATCAAAGAAATAAGATATCAAACTATTATCCAAATGTAGTAAAATTTGAAGTTTTTGTGATTTTTAAAGCGATTCTTAATGCTTTTTTTTGCATTTTTTCACGATTTGCGGCGTTTTTTTCTTTTAGGTAGCTTTCTTTAAAAAAGCTACCTATTGCAGCCGTTCGGAGGAAAGCGATTTTAAAAAATTTTGGTATATTTTCATCGATCATGACCCCCAGACCCCGAAACCACCCTCCGTTCAAAATTGATATATATATATATCAATATATATATATATATATATATATCTGACCTATGTCACACTGTAACTCTCGTATTTATGAACCGATTTCGATGTAATTCGGTGTGTACATAGTACATACCAATGTCTCGACCGAGTTCGTTGGCCAGCTTCATTGGCCAGCTTCAGTTGGCCATTTTGTTTCAAAATGGCGGCTATTTAAAATTTTTAAAAAAATTAAAAATTTGAAATGTGGTACCAAAAAATTGAAAATGGAAAAATATTTTTTTCTTATGTATTTGACCTTTATACAAAGACTCCGTAGCAGTTTTTGTTTCGTCTATATCTTAAAAAATGGCTGAGTTATAGCATTTTGAAT
Organism: Maratus speciosus; assembly: GCA_963932465.1. Lineage (NCBI taxonomy): Eukaryota > Metazoa > Arthropoda > Arachnida > Araneae > Salticidae > Maratus > Maratus speciosus. Next base: position 451,380,909 of record OZ010797.1, read on the forward strand.
TTCTAGCGAAGCTGACATTTTGAAACGTCCTGAATTTTGTCACGCGATAAAAGGCGTATTTATGAACCGATTTGGATGTAACTTCGTTTATACATAGTACAGACCAATGTCTCAACCGAGTTCGTTGGCCAGCTTCATCCGCCATCTTGTTTAAAAATGGCGGCCATTTAAAATTTTAAGAAAAATTTAAATTTGAAATGTGTTGCCAAGAAATTGAAAATTGAAAAAATATTTTTTTCTTATGTGTTTGACCTTGATAAAAAGATTCGGGAGCAGTTTTTGTTTCGTCTATATCTTAAAAAATGGCTGAGGTATAGCATTTTGAATTTCTAGCGTGGCTGACATTTTGAAACGTCCTGATTTTTGGCACGTGATAACAGACGTATTTATGAACCGATTTGGAAGTACCTTGGTGTGTACATAGTACATACAAATAACTCAACCGAGTTCGTTGGCCAGCTTCATCCGCCATTTTGTTTCAAAATGGCGGCCATTTAAAAAAAATTTTAAATTTTTAAATTTAAAATGATATACCAAAAAATTGGAAAATGAAAAAGATTTTTTTCGTATGTGTTTGACCTTAATACAAAAATTCCGGAACAGGTTTTGTTTCGTCTATATCTAAAAAAATGGCTGAGTTATAACATTTTGAATTTCTATTGTGGCTGACATTTTAAAACGACCTGATTTTTGTCACGCGATAACAGGCGTATTTATGAACCGATTTGAATGTAACTTTGTCTGTACATAGTACATACCAATGTCTCGACCGAGTTCGTTGGCCAGTTTCATTCGCCATCGTGTTTCAAAAGGGTTGCCAATTAAAAAAAAATGTAATTTAAAATTTAAAATGAGGTATTAAAAAATTGGAAAATGAAAAAGATTTTTTTTTATGTGTTTGGCCTTGATACAAAGATTCTGGAGCAGTTTTTGTTTCTGAAAATTTGTTCTTTTGTTTATATCTTAAAAAGTGGTTGAATTATAGCACTTTGAATTTCTATCATGGCTAACACTTTGAAACGATCTTGTATTTGTCACGCGATACCACACGTATTCGCCTATTTCGATGGAAGAAGACATGTGGATAGTATGCATCAATATCTCGACCAAGTTCGCTGTCTAGCTTCATCACCCATCTTGTTTCAAAATGGCGGCCATTAAATTAACAAAAAAATTATATTTAAAGTGAGGTGCAAAAAAAAAAATTAGAAATTGAAAAAGGTTTCTTTCTTAAGTATTTGACCTTGATATAAGGATTCAGGAGCATTTTTTGTTTGTCTTTATCTTAAAAAATGGCTCAGATATAGCAGTTTCAATTTCTAACGTGGGTGACATTTTGAAAAATCTGTTTTTTTGCCTGCGACAGCACTCGTATCTATCAACCGATCCCGATGTGAGTGAGCATGTGCCCAGCAGTTACTAAGGTCTCGACCAAGTTCACTGGTTGGCCTCATCCACCATGTTTTCTTAAAATGGCAGGCACTTTAAGAAATCGCCGAATTTGGCAGCTAAATATAAGTTACTTTAAATAAAAGCAGCTTGGATAAAGCTGACTAATTTCGCGAAATTCTCATTCATAATTATTTAGTATTGATAAAAATTTGTATTGAATCTCCTACATTCGGTTTCCACTTAATTGAGCTTCGTGTGTTTGAATAATATAAGTTGGCTTTTTTAAAATAAGGAATATGAAAGCTACCTCTTCCTCCCGGCACTGGCCGGAAGGACTTTTTGACATTAGATTTTTGCCCAAATATAAATTCTGCCCTTTTTCGATAAAATTTATTTGGATTTCGTACATCAATTTTCGAATTTTTTGTGAAATTTTTATGTGATTTCTACTGTGTTTTGTTTTGTCAATTCGCTATTTTCCCCATTAGTAAAAGGAATCAGACCCCTTCTAACCCTTTCTCTTAACCCAATACAGTATATATTTTTCTCTTTTCGATGAAGTTTATTTGAAATTCGTGCAACGATTTAAAAATTTTTCCAAAAACTTTTATTGAGATTTTTTAAGCTTTTTTCATTTCGTACTACTTTTTGACGGGTCCGGGCAATGCCGGGCGTGTCAGGTAGTGTCGAATAATATCAAATGATTAATTAGCAAAATGCTATATTCGACTGTTAAAAAATAGAACGATTGTAAAAACACCGATTCATTTTGAGTTATTTCCACTTTCGTAAAAAAATACACAATCCCTTTTACTTTATTAAGAAATGATATACATATCTTAACCATTTAATGGTCGGTGGCCAACACATAAATCCGTTCGTAAATTACGGTGTCAGTTCACCATTTCATCGTTTAAGCCTTCTCTTTATGGAAGAAATAGCGAACAGTGGTAATATATAAGGGAGGAGATTTCATCTTCTCTTTTTGAGATATGAAATGCATTGTTTATGAAGTATTTCAAGTAAAGCGACGTTGTAAAGGGAGCAGAAGTATTATGCAAATAGATATTACACATACATAATAATAAAAGAAAATTATGTTAAGTGAAAAAAAAAATACTCATCTATGAATTTTTGATTATTGCTACGTTGTTCGATATTTAAGGGGCCTCAAAAGACTTACTGTTTCACTGAAGGTGCAATTTCGCATCATGTCACATTTAATTTTATTTCTCGTCCCTATAAAAAGAATTTTGACACTGAAAATCTGACTATATCGTCGGTACCATGTCAAACTATCCAATGTGAAAACAGCGGTCTACTTTTTTAAAATTCAGATTTCTTGATCGTCACCACTTTTTTTAAATAGTAAATTTCGCCTTGTTTAACCTTATTTAATGATATATTAACTAAGGCGAAAACAAGAGGAATTTTACCATTTCAGAACAATGGTGCCAATCAAGAAATCGGAATTTAAAAAAAGTAGCCCACTTTTTTCACATTGGATACTTTGACATGGTACCGACGATATGTCCTTTGCAGCTGATTATTTCAATATTCTACAACTGATATTTTATTAACATATGTAGGACAGTTGCACCATAAAATATAACACATAAGGTGTATATGTTAAAAACACATAAACTTACTCCTTGGTACGCAAAAACAAGAACTTTCATATGAACTTGTACAAATAAAATTGATGATAAAGCATAATATAGACGTTTCGAACTGCTTCTGCAGTCGTCTTCTGGATAAATATGATGTTGAAATGTTTAAAACATTTCACCAGGTTTAAATTTTTAAACTGTCCCCCGGTCTTAAAAGTCATATTTAGTAAAAATTTCCTATTACATAGCTGCCAAGTATAAAGTTTTTTTGTCTTACCACTAAAATTTTATAGTAAATGTTGTCTTGTCAAAATCTCACGATTAGGTAACACGAAAATCTCTATAAAATTTCAGTGGAAACAAGAAAGCGTAAAAGTTGGCAGCTATGCTATTACGCTATCAAGTAAGACAAAAAAATCATTCATCTAACACTAAAATTGAGCTCGTTATAAAATCTTGAATTGTCTTATTTATACCTATTTTCTACATCTGAACACGGATGAGTTTTTGCAATGCTTCAAAGGATCGTATACAAAGTGCTTAAAGTATTTGAAGGATTTATTTTGGGTTTACATTTCTGCACTGTAGCTGAAGGAAGTCACTGCGAGAAAGTATTAACATAACTATAATTCTTATTAATTAAGTTTTAGATTAGATAGTCTAATAACTTTAAAAAATATGTATCATTTTGTAAAGAATTGCGATTGCTGCTTTTCATCATTTCATTTAACAAAAATTCTGTTATTTTTTAACTTATATTTTTATTGCAAGTTTTATGTCTTTCTTTAATATGTCAGAGTGAAAATAGATTTCAAATTTATATTGTAATGTTCATTTTACCGTCAACTAATCTGAAGATTACTTATTTTTCTAGTAAATTTGTGAATGACCCCTATTTCGTAGCAAAAAAGTTGCTTTAAATTTTAGCAGTTGTTACTCGGTCAGTTTTAATCGTAATGAATGTCACTTTACTGTCTCAATTCTTACCGGAGGATAAAAAAATTTCGTAATTGTTTAAAAAATATTTTTATTGACCCAAATATCTTTTTAAATACTTCTTTACCTCATTTAAAAACATTTTTGGAATTAGCTATTGGGCACCGTTGAGAGTGGACACCCTGTGACTATATACCTATAGCTCAAACAAAATATTTATAACGCAAACAAAAATTACTCCTTAAATTTCTTAAAAGATTCTTTTAAACGAAAATACTTCATATTAATGTTCTTATTTTAAAATGTTATTCTTAGAATTTACATAAATTCTCACTTAGAAATAAATTAGAATCGCATAAAATTTCTGAATTTAAAACTCCTATTTTTTTACAGTTTATCTTCAATTGTATTCATGTGAAAATGGCAGCTGAATTTGATTTTTTAATGATATTGACATTGGAGTTTTTATCTTTGATTACTCCAACGGTGTTTCTTCTGTTATATATTCTACTGTATTCTTAAATCTCTGCATCCAAATACATTCCAACTAAACTGTTATAACAAATAATACATAATTCGTGAATCGGCGAATACTTTATTATTGTGTCATTTTCCTTAAATGTAATTCGGTGATCCTGATTCTGCTACACTACTTAAATTAGATGTCATTAAACAAATGGTTTATCTTAAAATAAAAAGAAAATGACTCATCAGCGTTTAAGGGGGCCAAGTAAGCGAAATTTGGGGGGAAAATGGATTTTTACTTTTTTTATATCATTAAATAGTTCAAACTTTTATCATTCCAACGATGTGTCACACATGTTTATATGTAAAAAAAAAGTGTTGAAATTAATCATTCTTTCTAAGAGTACTTCGCAGCTTAATGGCCATTTAAATCTTTAATTGATTTTTTCTCAAAACTTGGATTTTTTATGTTTGTGTTCCAGTTTATCAATATCTATTAAACTTAAGAACTCAATTTTTTTAATACTTTTAGTATGTTATACTGTATACTTTAACACAGGGATTTAATGATTTGTTGAGAATTATTTATTTCATGAAGTGAAATATTACCAAAAATGCTAATTTAAAAATGCTTTTTAATAAATAATTAATAATTAATTTTCAGGTTCACTTAGAAAGAAAATGGTCTGTTAAAATACATAAAGCATGTTACTCAAGCTACTCTAAAAATTCTAGACCTCTGTCTTTCACCATTTCTGAGAAAAAGGTACATAAAGTTGGTGTGTTTTAACACGGCGGAGATACAGCTTCCCGGTTCCCTTAACACAACGAAAAAAACGTATAAAGGTAAAGCTCACGCGTCTTATTAGCTTTTATTCTGTCTGAAATCTAAGAGATTTTTTTTTTTCGAATTTAGTTAAAGGTTTAGTTTAAGGGGTCAAGGGACCTTCAAGCACATTTTTATTATTCTTTTCCACTTTACACAGTATTCAAGGGCACACTATATGCATTATGGCATATATTTATCACACAAGAAATTTAAAAAATCTTCTTTTGAGAAAAATAAGGATTTTTCCATAATATTTTAAGCGTTACGAAAAACTTTTCAAAATGCCCAATGTGCATTCCATATCAATTAAAATTCCCAATATTTATTATGCGAGTTTATTCTTTTGCACCTTTTGATATTTATTTTTATATTAATATATAATTATAAACAAACATTAAAAAATGTAGACACTAAAATTAAGAACAATGAGAATATAAGTGAAAAAAAAATCTAATTATGTTACACAGTAACAAGACTAGAAAGAAGAATTTCATATTCTAAAATATTGAATTTTGGTTTATTTTTCTAAGTTTTTTGTAAAATGTAATCTCAAAAATGAGATTTGCGACATTTATTCAGTAAAATATCCCCTTTTATATAAAAATTCGAGCATTTCATTCAGGAGCTAATGCCATCTGCTATTCACATTTTATTGTTTATTGAATTTACTCTAACAATGGCTCTTTCAATCTTTAAAATTATAATTAAATAATAAAAGACTTAAATAACTATTTAAATAAATTACGTATTCTTTAATCACTGCATTCAGACAAATTACAGTTAAACTAATGTAGCAAACAAATGATAGTTCAAAAGTCTGTCAAAGCTTTAGCATAATATCACATCATTAATAGAGTATTGAGATCATAATACACCAGTTAAATGAGATACCATTAAACAAATCGTCTAGCTAGAGATTAAATGTAAATGAATCGGATGAAGCATGGTCCTGTAATAAAATGGGAAAATCCTTTGAAAGCATTAACATTTAATGTATTTGAACTCATTTAGTTTTAACTGTTGGACTTCTTATTATATATGAAAAAAAGATTATTTTGGGGCAAGCATATTGCAATGGTGCCCAAAATTAAGGACCAATCAAAAAATGCTAATTTTCAAGTACGCGAATATTCAAAAGGAAATAATATAATTCGAATAATTACTATTCCTACAGCACAGCTAGTCCATATAACATCTCATTCATGCCACACATGGTCACAAGTGTCACAGTCACTACGGTGAAGCAAAAAAAAAAAAAAAAAAAAAAAAAAGGAAATTCCATACATCTCATTATGAGTCTCAAATGATCACTATATGTGACTCCACTGAGACGCCACTGTGACTGCTGGTTTGACGAGTCACCACGTGACTTTACAATGCAGTTACATTGTTACTCTCATCTGACTGTCATCTGTAGACTATATTTCAAAGTCATCATGAACGCTGCATTGTGGTAAGTTACCAAATAATGTCACATTAAAGTCACATGATGAGTTTCAGGTGACAGAGAGACTACTGTGAAGTCACCATTGTGCTCTTTTGTGAAAAGTCACCATGTTACTATAATGTGATATTATTTGGTGACTTATCATAATGCAACGTTCATGATGATTTTGAAATTAAGTCTAAAAATGACAATCACAATTTAACTACAGTGTAAAGTCACCTGGTGACTCGTCACAAACAGCAGTCACATTTACGTCTCAATGGAGGCACATATAGTGATCATTTGAGACTCATAATGAGACGTGTGGAATTTCCTATTTTTTGTTTCACCGTTGAGACTGTGACACTTTTGACCTTGTGTGACATGAATGAGATGCTATGGACTAGCTGTGCTATAGGGATAGTAATTTTTTGAATTATATTATTTCCTTTTGAGTATTCTCTTACTTAAAAAATAGCATTTTGGAACTGGCCCTTAATTTTGGACACCAGTGTAGTTCATCTGTTACGAGAATAATTTCTTGGTTTATTTTGCATTTTAAATGTTGTCGTCTATTACCGTCATAACACGGTCGACATACTGTGTCAAATCAGGCTAATTTATCCCACAAATTTTAGAATGTTATTTTTGTCTTAATTGATCTTGGTGAATATGTATCTATACTATATAGGAGAATCGTGTCTGTGCATAACTCTGACGTCATTTTGACGATGGCAACATCAGAAGATTGAATTAAAATTTTTTTGCAATTTAACTTTTAAATATCGCACTTTTAAATTTTTACACCATCGAATAGGGTAATAACGTAATTTCCGATGGAGTTTGTTTCAAAATTGTATCGCAATTTGGTTGAAAACTGCTTCGGTATTTACTCAATACTTATTGCTTTTAGAATAATTTTCAAGCATCTTTTTTTTTTTAAACTTATCTCTATCTCGTGCAGACGATTACAAAATATAGCCCAGTTTGTATTTAAATTAATATAAATAGCTCAGCATTTGTTTCCAGCTAATATTCCATAACGAAATTAATGCATTCATCCATCAATAAATAAAACAGTAAAACATAAAATAACACGAATTTAAGACATGAAATCAAACAGAGCTCTTAAACTACTGAAATGAACAAAATTTAGAAGATATTAGAAATAAGAATGATTTAAATTAATATATAAATGAAATAATCTATTTATATTAGAAAAAAGATTTTATATTCTAAAGTATTGAATTTTGTTATTTTTTTTCTCTAAGTATTTTGAAAAATGTATGCTCAGAAATAAGATTTGTGACATTTATTTAGTAAAATACCTCTTTTAAATAAAAAAATCGAACTTTTCATTCAAGAACTAATGCCATCTGTTATGCATATTTTATTATTTATCACTCAAAATGGTTCTTTTAATCTTTAATTATAATTAAAGATTAAAGGACTTATATAACTATTTAAATAAATAACGTATACTTTAATCACTGCATTCAGACAAATTACAGTTAAACTAATATAGCAAACAAATGATAGTTCCAAAGTTTGTCAAAGCTTTAGCATAATATCAAATCATTAATACAGTATTGAGATCACAATACACCTGTTAAATGAGATACTATTAAATAAATCGTCTAGTTCGAGAGGAAATGTAAATGAATCGAATGAAACATCAGGCGGTAATACAATGGGAAATGCTGGCATGAGAAATGAAGGCATTAACATTTAATACAGTAGAACGCCGGTTACCGGAACTCCAATTAACCAAACTTCCAATTATCCGAACAGCCTATTTCTCCCAAAAAATTTTTTTAGCCGAACTTCCATTTATACGAACAGCCTATTTCTCTCTCTCTCTCTCTTTTTTTTTATGATGATGAGATTGTGGATGAGATTTAAGCTGAAAAAGAAATTGAAGAAATGGAAATTAATGCTCTGAAAATGACCCAGGTCCATCACATAACGAAGACTTTGAATGTTTGAAAAAAGCTATGAAATGGCTCGAACGGCAGAAGAACACTGATCCTATTCAACTAATGTATTTAAGAAGAATTCCACATATGGCAGCATTGGAAAGAACGTTTTATTTGAAGCAAGCAACAATGGAAGGCTTTTTTGCTTAAATTATAATCTCTGGAGTTCAGAAAATGATAAAAAGAGGAAAAGAAAATTTTAAATGATAAAAAAGTAAACAACAACAACAACAAAAACAGTTTTTAAACACGCTAGCACTAACTGGTGCTGCCAGTCCTAAGCCTGGATAAAGTGTGAAGGTTTTGGTATTGTCAGGAACATCCCTTAAATTGTCGTCCATTTATCCGAACTTTTGCTTATCCGAACTAGGGTCGCCCGACTTGTTTGGATAATCGGCGCTCTACTGTATGTTTTATTATTATGCTCACAAATGTCGTAAAAACACATAGTTAAAGTTTAAAATAAAATTTGAAATATAATCTATAACGTAGTGCTTTGTTTGTGAACGGCAAGTATATGTTTATGTAATATAGCGTGACATGTGACAAGGGCCGGGGGAGGAGGTATGGTGAAGTGTGACACTTTGTGACAAAGAAGGGGGGGAGGGGTAAAAAATATTGAAGAAAGTGTGACATCATTTATGGACCGCCCCTTAGTGTATATCTATCTATCTATATTATAAAGAATAAACGCGTCTGTGCGTAACGGTGACGTCATTTTGACGGTGGCAACAGAAAACGATTCAATTTAAATTTTATTGCAATTTTCTAAACTTCTAAAGATAACCCTTTTTAAAATTTCACTACACTGAATATGGTCAAAACGTAATTTCCGGAGTAGTTTGAAAACTATATCGCAATTTGACTGAAAACTGCTTTGCTATTATATAGCTTTTAAGCCTTTTATGGGGCGGTGGTATGTTTATGAAACCGCGTCATTTTAAACGCGACCATGGTACCAGAATTTTGGAATGATCTTTTTTGTTTATTATGTATGTGAAAGATAGCATTTTCTTATTTGCAAATAAATTTGTACGCGAATTCCGGTACCAATCATTCATTTCAACGTTTTAGAAAGGGAAGTGCTTTGCCCCCTCAAAAGCTTAAAATAAATTTCAAGCATACTTTATTTTTTATATCTATCTGTATCGCGTGCAGAAGATTACAAAGTATAACTCCGTTTGTATTTAAATAAATATAAATAGGTAAGCATTTGTTTACAGTTTATATTCCATAACGCAATTAAAATATCCATTCGTCAATAAATAAAGCAATAAAATGTAAACAAAACACAAATTTAAAACATGAAACTAGACAACGCGCTTAAACTACTGAAATGAATAAAATATATTAGATACTAGAAATAAGAACCATTTAAATTAGAACATAAATTCAAGAATCTACTTATATTGCAGAGAAGACTTTCATCTTCTAAAATATTGAATTTCTTTTTCTAAGTATTTTGTAAAATGTAAGCTTAAGAATGAAATTTGCGACATCTATTCAGTAAAATCTCTCCTTTTATATAAATATTCGAACTTTTCATTGAAGAATGCCATCTGCTATTCGTACTCTATTGTGTATTGAATGTTCTCTAACAGTGACTCTTTTAATCTTTAATTATAAATTAAAGATTAAAGGACTTAAATAGTTATTTAAATAAATTCCATGTTCTTTAATCACTGCATTCAGATAAATTACGATTAGACTGATGTAGCAAACAATTGATAGTTCAAACGTCCGTCAAAGCATTAGTATACTATCACATTGTTTAAGAATCAAGTTGAGATAAGAATACACCAGTTAAATGAGGGACCATTAGACAAATCGCCTAGTTTGATATTAAATGCAAATGAATCGCATGAAACAGCAGCTTTCGATACAAGGGGAAATGCTTTGAAGGCATTAACACAAGTCTGAAACCTTTTAGTTTTAACTGCTGGACTTCTTATTTAGTGACAAAAAGGATTCTTTAAGGGCACGCAGATTAGATTATCTGTTACGAAAATAATTTCTTGATTTAAATTTAATTTTAAACATACAATGCTTTGACTGTTTGTTCTCGTCTATTTATCTTCATAACACGGACGACCGGTTCAAATCAGGCAAACATCCGTGAAGACGTTTAAAACGTTCTTTTGACTTACTTAATTCTGATCATCTACACTAAAGAAAGAATATTTCGCTCTGTCTGTCTCTGTAAGTGCGTCTGCTAATGAAGAAATTACATAATTCCAATGTCAGCCTTCTTCCGATGTCACAGTTACGTTTTAACTGACAAAATTACTGACAAAAATGTTCGTCTGAGTGCGGGCAGAAAATATTTATAGTGATCGTGTACAAATACCTCCATTGTGACAAAGCGAATAACCTATGATAAGAACGAAGAGCACAGATAGAAAAAAAATCTTTGTGATTCGGTTTCTTTTTTTCACGAAAAACATTCCAGAAAAAAACAGTTAGAAAAATTAAATGGAAAAATTATAAGGAGGTGTTTTGAAAGAGAATTTGAAAAGGGGAAAGCTTTCACTGGCGCAAATCCAAAAATTAAAATAAAGACGCGTATACTTGATTAGATTATTCAAAGGATAAAAAGAAAAAGGAATCACTGATATTTTAAAGGGAAAAATAGTGAAATTAAAAGGGAAAAAATTGAGAATTCTTTGATTATGTTAAATAATTAAAATACTTTACACACACACACACGCAGACACACACACGCAAATATATATATATATATATATATATATATATATATATGCATAGCTGGCAACTATTTCGAAACAGATAGGGGAGACCGGGGGAATGGTGCCAATCGGTGTTATGCTGCCACCCCGCCTATTTTAAAAACTAACGGCAGTTTGAGATAGCGAATGCGCCTGTACTATAGCGGCCAACAATAGAAACATGGCCTAGAGTGAGAGTGATTTTGCTGTACGTCGTTCGTTTGTTCTATAGAAAATTTTAATTTTCATCTCGTCGCTTCTTATTTTAAAGCTTCAAATGAGTAGAGGTAAACACCTTTTATTGTAACATTAGGTACTTAAGATAATATTACCCATAATGTACATGCATTCGCGACATTTTGATGCAATTTGTTGTACAAGTTCGGTCCTTTTTTCAGGCTTTGCTGGGGGATTTCCGCTATATTGTCCTCTATATTGTCCGCTATATTGTAATGCCGCCACCATGGCAAAGCGTGACTTTTGCAATTTGAGTTAAATTGTAGGCTTAGCACATTAATAAATCTAGCGTAAGGAACATTGTAATTATTCATTATTCTGCTAAATTACATTGCTTTCTAAATATTTTCAGGAGGTTATGTGTTTTCTACTATCCATTTTATGTATTTACTAGGTCATTAAAGAGGGGTGTCATTACCCCGATACAATAGCGGACTTACCCCAGTATCCTGGGTAATTCTGCAACTGTATAGAGGTTGAAAGAAATATTTTTTATGTGTGCTTACTTTACAGTTATGATTACGGTTAAATTTATACAGATACTAAAGATCATGATTCAGCTTTAGAATTTTTACTATTAAAAAATAAACATTTTCTTGAGGTGAAAAAATTTAAATTCCTTAAGGTGTCGCCATTTCCCCGGTCTCCTCTAACTAATCTACCAGGGCTACTATTTGTTTGAATACTTATTTTAAATATTGTATAAAACAAAAATAAAATCGATATGTTCTTTTGTCGTTTTATAAGCCAAGTAAATCTTTAAGTAGGTGTAAGATAAAGTACTACACAAATGAAAGATAAGAATTAAAATTTTCACATCACTAGAAATCGTTATTATAGCTTCAATTTAGCTACATCTGTACTTAAGTTTGAAGATTTTAATTCTTAGACATTTTAATGATAATTCAATTTATAATAAAAGGAAAGTTTATTTCAAAGTACAATATTTTTCTAATGCATGTTAATCTACTTTCTTTCTCAATAAAATGCAAAGCTTCTAATTGTTAATTTAATAAATTTTAAGTGTTTTAGCGAAAATATTAAGAAGCTATTACAGTGAACTCGCGATAATTCGAAATAAGTTAACTCGATATTCCGGTTAATTCAAATTACACTTTACGTTCAGAAAATGTTGCATTGGAGCTTACATGAGAACTAGTTTCTTAAATTGAACTTCATTTCTTCACATCGATTAATTCGAACTAAAGAGTTTAATATGAAAGAAAAATGCAAACAAAATAAGTAACAGTTGTAATGTTTCTAAATATGACTATCAGCCAGATGATAAAACTTCCAACAACCCCAAAACATTCTAATGAAAAATTAGTATTGAGTGCAATGGAAACTTTTACACAGACGGAACGTGCGTAACCAAAGAGGACAAATATCTCTAATATTTCTTTTACATAAAAAGATCGGTTGATTTAATTAGGAAAATTACAAAGATATAGTATATATATATATATATATATATATATAGCAAAATGTGTAGTACAGAAAACAGAAAATTCAAGTAAACTACGTAACGATCATTGTATTTTATATCTTAATGGAATGAGCTTTATACCTACGCATAGAGAAATATATAATTTTTGTGACCTTTGGTCTCTTCTCTCTTGTCTCTCTAATGTTTTCTGAGGTTAATTTTCAATGGAAATGAAAATTCCGATAATTGAAATGATTTATACATTTTCAGCAATTCACGTAAAAAATTATACTAATCTCTATATAATCGTCGTAAGAAAATTGCAAGTTTTTTTTAAAATTATTTTTCGTTTCTTTTCAGGTGCGTTCGTAATTATATAAATACGTAGCACCTATAGTCGTCGTTCAATCCGTCTGTCTGTTTGCCAGTCTATACTTCCGTCTGTCCGCATATAACAGCGCAAAAACTACCCAACCGAATCGTTTGAAATTTAAAATATATAATTCATGTATAATTTTGTCGAGTCATTTTCAAATTTTATGAAAATAGAATGTATAGTTTAATTACAGGGACATTCAAAAGTTTTCCGCTACATTACGGCTAATGGAAAAAAAAAATTCAAGTGCAGTTTAATGATGTTACAGCCTTTCGAACAGAATGAAATCGATATGCACTTATGAAGTGCACTAAAATATACATTCAGTACAATATGAAGTGCAAAATATATTTATAAAACTAGTTATAGTACGAAAGCACCTCATTGCCACGTTTGATGTGCAATTTTCAACTTGTTTATTTTGAGCTACCTTTCCGCGACGGATAACAAAGGTGTGTTTTAATTTATCTGTTGCTTTCAGCAGGAAGTAAAGCCGTTTAGAAATAATTGTTTGAAAATCATAAAATCGTTTATTGCTTCGTGATTTTTACCTGTTCTTCATGCACAAATAATTGCATGTATTTCATGTTTATGGGGAGTACAGTATAATTTATTGCGATTGAAATTTTGACTGCATTTACGCTGCTGTACTCGAAAGATTAACTACCAGAAAGAGACGTGTGTTACGAAATATAACTGAGTAGTGAGTTGATGATTTATATAATCACGGAAGAAGTTTTCACATTTGTGCCTATTTTGTGTAAATAAATATAGTAATACATATAAATATATTATACAAATATACTGTATGTAATAAAATTACGTTTGCAAGAAATAGGTAGAGTATATACATATCTATACATAATTTTCAGAGCTGTGTAAATAAATTTGGATATTTTTTCCAGATTATAGTTGGTTTTTGCCGAAACTGGATTTTCAAATGTGTTAGACGTCATTTAACACTAGAACAGCCGGAAATTTTACTTAAGTGTTACAAAAATATTTTACACCAGAATTTTTATTAAAAACAATCTAAATTATTTATTTAACTTATTTCTCCGTAGTACATATTTAACTTATTTTAGAAAGAAATTTCTGATTTCAGTCGAAGTATTTTTATTTGGTACCGGTCAAAATGACCGCGGCTATAGGCCCCAAACCATTCTCCACCTCGGTGAACTTCAAATGTCAAATGACCGCTATGGCGGTTCTAGTGTTAAATGATATACTTAGACACGGCCTTTTACCTTATTAAAAGGTTCAGTCGTTCAGTGTTTGTCTATTGGAAAGTGTTTCATTATCTATGTTTAACGAATGATTTTTCTTTATCGTTCTAAATTAAAATGCGACTCTTTATCCAAGTGCTTTCAAAAGGTCTTTCCGAACTCCTATATTTTTTACGCTGAGCGCAGATTATGGTTTAAATAGTAATTAACTGCAGCATCGAACAGTACGTCCTTTCATTACTAAGTAGATAATAAATTTGATTCAAAGGAAATTGGGTATCTGAATACCTAGTCTCAATGAAATGTTGCTTAACAAATAGTCCAGTTTATTTCATCTAGATAGCATAAATCGTTAAACCATGAAGCGAGTATTAGGATCATAATTAGAATTAAAGTTTAACTTCATTGACAAATTAAGATAAGTAAACATACTACATCTGATGAAATTAATTACATGAAAACTATCACATTAAATCCAGACAATTTAATAAAATATACAATAAATTTTTGCTACGACATTATTTTCGATTTTAATTGTTTTGACATGGTTCCTTCTGAATGTTGTTTTTAATTTCAATTTTAACGACTTTTGCGTTTTTGCTATACTGAAGAGCAATTAATGTTTGTCCAAGACGTCTACAGGCTTTTAAATGTTTTTAAATGTGTTTTATTTTGTATTTTATTAAATTTTCTGAATTCAAAGTGATAGTTCAATGACAATTTTTAAACAAATCTGGCAAGCTGGGGATGGGGAGTAATTTAAAAGTATTGAATTGTACTCTTTTAAAAGAGATATTTTTTTTACATAAACAAATAGGTGGTAATTATAATAGTAATTAACTGCAGCATCGAACAGTACGCCTTTTCATTATTAAGTAGATAATAAATTTGAATCAAAGGAAATTGTGTATCTGAATACCAAGTCTCAATGAAATGTTGCTTAACAAATGGTTCAGCAATATTCATCTAAATAGCATAAATCGTTAAACCATGAAGCGAGTACTAAGATTATAATTAGAATTAAAGTGTAACTTCATTGACAAATTAAGATAAGTAAACATACTACATCTGATGAAATTAATTACATGAAAACTATCACATTAAATCCAGACAATTTAATAAAATATACAATAAATTTTTACTACGACATTATCTTCGATTTTAATTGTTTTGACATGGTTCCTTCTGAATGTTGTTTTTAATTTCAATTTTAACGACTTTTGCGTTTTTGCTATACTGAAGAGCAATTAATGTTTGTCCAAGACGTCTACGGGCTTTTAAATGTTTTTAAATGTGTTTTATTTCGTATTTTATTAAATTTTTTTAATTCAACGTAATAGTTCATTGACAATTTTTAAACACATCTGGCGAGCTGGGGATGAGGGGTAATTTAAAAGTATAGAATTGTAAGCTTTTAAAACACGTTTTTTTTTTACATAAACAAATAGGTGGTGAAAAATTAATTTACAAACGACGTGTATCAAAACATATGACGTATAAAAAATGGCTGCATATGATCTTTACACAAGCAAAGTCAAAATCCAGACATTCAAATATATATGTATAAAAGTAAATTTCAATAGGTGCATCAAAACGGAATTTAAAAAACTGATTCCACAATTATAGTATAATGTGTTAAGGAATGAAACGATCGTATAACATATTACATCTGTTAAAATTTCAAGAAAATAAAAAATATGTGTTAAAGAAAAATCTTGTCTGCGAATGTTTATTATACATGATAAATAAAGCATTTTTAACACTTTCCAACATCATTGAAAATTACACCGGTGTCCAAAATTAAGGTCCAATCACAAAATACTAATCTTCAAGTACACGAATACTCAAAAGGAAATAACATAATTCGAATAATTACTATCTCTACAGCACAGCTAGTCCATATAACATCTCATTCATGTCACACATGGTCACAAGTGTCACAGTCACTACGGTAAAGCAAAAAAAAAAAAAATTCCATACATCTCATTATGAGTCTCAAATGATCACTAGATGTGACTCCACTGAGATGTCACTGTGACTGCTGCTTTGTGACGAGTCACCAGGTGACTTTACAATGTAGTTACATTGTGACTCGCATGTGACTGCCATCTGTAGACAGAATTTCAAAGTCATCGTGAACGCTGCATTGTGATAAGTTACCAAATAATGTCACATTAAAGTCACATGATGACTTTCAGTTGACAGAGAGACTACTGTGAAGTCACCATTGTGCTCTTTTGTGAAAAGTCACCATATGACTATAATGTGATATTATTTGGTGACTCATCATAATGCAACGTTCATGATGACTTTAAAATTGAGTCTAAATGACAGTCACATAAGAGTCACAATGTAACTACATCGTAATGTCACCTGGTGACTTGGCACAAAACAGCAGTCACATTGACGTCTCAGTGGAGTCACATATGTGGATCATTTGAGACTCATAATGAGACGTGTGGAATTTCCTATTTTTTGTTTCACCGCAGTGACTATGACACTTGTGACCATGTGTGACATTAATGAGATGCTATATGGACTAGCTGTGCTGTAGAGATAGTAATTATTTGAATTATATTATTTCCTTTTGAGTATTCGCTTACTTAAAAATTAACATTTTGTGACTGGTCCTTAATTTTGGACACCAGTGTATTTATAACTGCGGTTTGTGGGGCGTAAGCCTGTTGGCTCGCCTGTCTGTGCTCGAACTCTCCTAAATATTCTGAGTAATCATGTAACTTTTGTATGTTATTAAAAATCACGTAATAAAGTTGATTACTCAAGATGAAGAGTGTATAATTTATTTCTCGTTTACAAGGACACACAAAAGAGTTCCGGTACATTCTACTGCGAAAAATCGTTTGCGATGCATCTTAATTTTATTAAAGTACAGGCAGTAAGTAATGCGTTCCGTAAAGTTTTACGTAACTTGAATTTTACGTAAGTCGAATTTGTAATTTTGCTTCGGTAAAATTTTGTAAGAAACTGCTATATTTATTATATATATATATACATATATATGTGTTGTGTTTGTGTGTGTGTGTACATATATATATATATTATTTACACCATATAATTTTATAAATAAAGCATCATTGGGCAGTATTTACTCGTATATAAACTATAAAAGTATGAAAAAATATATGAAAAAAAAACTAAAAGAACAATTTTCAAATATCTTGTGGAGTACGGGATTATAAATCTAACATTGATGAATTGATTTATAACAATTTTGAATCTACATAAAACGACTATAAAAATAAGAAATATTTAAAGAGGACTCGTTTAACCTATTCTCCATAAATTTCTGATTGCAAGACAAATGAATAGCTCACACAAAATGAAATAATCCTTGATAAGCACAAACTGTATTTATTAGGAATTAGATGACTGCTATGAATAACTAACAATAAAGATTAGGTTGTTTTCTTCCAGATTTGATTGTATATACCAATAAAAATATAAGTCTATCTAATATATAAACAATATTACGGTTGTGGTTTATATCTATACTAGCAGGCTACACCCGCTTCGCTGGTCCATTTTCCAAATGATCAGTGAACAAACAAAATTATGAATTCGACCTTGTATTTTAAATTAATATGGATCTTCACCGGGAAAATCTTTCGGGACCGGGAAAGCTGAATATTATACGAACGCTATTTAGCTATTATAATATCTTATGGGTTAGGCAAAATTCGGACTATTCAGAAGAAATCCCTTTTACAGTATATATTTAAAGTAGAGGTTGGGAAGAAAATACGGCCGTTGTGATAATCAGAAATGTTAAAATATTCTCTAGTCACCACACTACTAAAAGGAGAGAAAGTTACAATGATTGCAGAGAGTGACCACTGAACATTACTTATGTTCGGATTATTCACTTTCGTTTGATAGTTCTTAAACTCCGGGCTTCTCAGCTTGGTGCTATGTGTGGTTCTGGTAGCTTAAATACAATTTCTCTCTACGTTGCATTATATTTTGTAATACACGTCTTCTAGCAGGTCTACTGCAATTTTCTATCTTCGGATTACAGCAGAGTAAATACGGTAAAAAAAAATGTAATAAATTGTTTGCACACAAAAAGTCTTTAACTTTCATTAAAAGAAATGTAATTTACATAAAAGTGGATTTTTAAAAATGAAGTGTTTGAATAAAATTAAAATAATGTCATTTTCATTACCATTTCCTTTTTATATATATACCACTTGCAATTATGTAACTGTTAACCTGAAAAAAAAAATCGATAACTCATTATGATAGAAAAATAAACCTCTTGTTTTCATTTAATCAAAATCTCCCCAATCGTCCATAATCGGGTGCACAGCTAAGTTTAACGGCAAACATTTGAAGTGTTTGCAAACTATATGGTTACAAATTTACCAGAGTTAACACACGTAAAACATACGTAATTATGCGCCAGACTAACATCCCATTAAATAAAGTCAAATTGCTGTTGGCTGAATTATAGATCTTTCGCCAAAAATACTCTTTGTAAATGACAAATAAAGTCAGTTATACAAAACTTAATAACCTAACACGTTATAATATAACGAAATAATCTTTTTGATGCACCGGAGACCTTTTTTCATTTCTCTAAAGAGTGCAATAACACGGAGAAATAAATACACTTTTTATTTTCAAAATTACATTATTCTTCAGTCTGCTGCCTAAATAAACCTAAAATCGTTAATTTTTTCCTCAGTTTAGCGAATAGGATTGTGCGTCAGAAGAACTTGCTTTATAGTGATTTCTATTTTCAATTTTATCTGCATTTCAGGTACTTTTTTTCTTATCTAGGCTAAAATGATAAATCAACAAATATTGTTCCACCAGCCACCATTGGAATTTAAATTTTTTTCCCAAGTATTTATTTTTTAGTGACAGTAAAATAACTGCAAATAAAAATATATATAATACTAAATCTTCTGTTCTCCGTTTGCTTCATAATGAAAAAACATAAATTTACCAATAGCTAAGTACAAATTTCATGTAATCTTCTACAATCGCGATCACTGTCTGACAGTCACTGTCTGATCACTGATCTGACTCTTTCAAATATAAAAGAAACATCTAAATAGTTCAGTAAATACACTAATTAGCAGGTAACCTGATTACGGAATATCAAATCCTTAAAAAAAAACTGAAAATGGGATGACGAATTAAAAAGACAATCGAAAATGTATTTCAGTAAGCAATTTTTATTGCAAAATATTTTCTTTTGTGGTATTAATAACGCAAAATTGCATAAATTTTCTTAAGAATAATCTTTAGTACTTAACATTTGAAACAGTAGACTTTTCTAAAAGAAAAATTGGCGATATATGTTTAAAAAAAAAAAAAAAAAAAAGAGAGAGAGAGAGTGGACAATATTTGTTGATCTGAGTTCGAGGTTATAAAAGGCATAAGTTTGGGGAAAAACAAAATAGCATGTATCCGTAGTAAAGTACGCGAAAAATATTTTAAATATCTGAAATTAAATTATTTATAATATGTGTGTGTGAGTGTGTGTGTGTGTGGGGGGGGC
This sequence comes from Maratus speciosus, assembly GCA_963932465.1. Taxonomy (NCBI): domain Eukaryota; kingdom Metazoa; phylum Arthropoda; class Arachnida; order Araneae; family Salticidae; genus Maratus; species Maratus speciosus. The sequence continues at coordinate 451,401,061 of OZ010797.1, forward strand.
AAATGTTTGCATTAAAATTTAAATATTTGACTCCACTTTCATAATATTAACTGCTATTTATGTAATATCATTATTTTTATAATTACATCTGCTAGTTTTTTCTGTAAGAGATGCATAATAATAATAATAATAATAAAAATTGTTACTCACAAGGAAGGTCTCCTTAAAACGCATACTCAAAATATTTTGAAAAAGGAAATGCTAATAAAATGACTCATGTATGTAAAAAAGATCGGTAAAAATATAGCGGTCGAATCGCAGTAGAAAATCTGTAAAAAAATATTTTTTCAAGTATTTGGCGCGAACAGACGAACGCTCGACGCTCTTTGGTGAACCAATAGGTTTCCTCGCCAAATGCAAGAGATTGAAATGCATTTATAAATTCCTTGTTAAATGAGTAATTAAATGCCTAATGCTCAATGAATTTAAACTTAAACTGTGGATTAGTTTACTATTTTTGCTGTAAGTTTATATAATATATGCAAATGTCACCGGCTGGATAAGTTTTAATGGTATTTTAATTAAGAATGCAATCATTAAACCTTTCGATATTAAATTGTTGTTTCCATGGCAATAAAACTCTCTTGTTGTCTCTGACACTAACAATATCGAAGTCAAATTGCCAATGCTCAGAATCGGACCTTAATTTGAGTTTGAAACACTTTTAATCCATTTAAATTTCATTGTAAACGACATAAATACGATCGTTAAATTTCATTGTTACATATATAAATGTATATGACAAAACTGCAGTTATAAATATGTATTTATTTAAGTTAAACTTACTTAAACTAACTTCGTATCGAGAGTTGAAAAAGTTTTCTTAAAGAATATTTATCATAGTATTATTCAAAATTTTATCGTGTTTAAATTAAATATATTCGTTTTTTAATATTATCACTCATTAAAATGGATTTCTTTTTTTCTTTTTTAAAGATTTTAAATAAAATTAGTAACAGTGTTTTGTCTTTTATTTTTCTAGGTGTAATAGCCGTTTCAATTTTTTCAACAACAAAAAAAATCGCCAAGAAATAAAATGGTAACCTTATCGCCCAAAATAACAGAATTTTCCGTCATAAATCTAAAACTAATCTAGGTAGAATGATGTGTTATAGCTTAAAACAATCCCTGAAACGATACCTATCTAACGGTATAGGTTCCGTAAAAATCCATGCAGTAGAACTCGAAATCTAGGCGTTCGGAACGAAATTTCCGTTTGGATTTTATATATATAATAGATAATAGAATAGATAATAGATTTTATATATATATATAATAGAATAGATAATAGATTATGTGTTATGAACTATCTCAAAGTTTAAAACAGATCGCATTGTTAAATTTCCTAATTTTAACTATATCGCTTTATGTTAGTTCCACATTCCACCACCAGGGAGCGCACTCTATTCTTAACGAAAGCGTATCTGAACGAAACTCCTTCATGCAACCTTTCCGTAGATACATGAATCGGGAGGGTGGCGTTCTTAACCAATAATTTAAGATAATTGCTGAAATTACTACGAAAAATATTTTAAAGGGGCCCTACGCGGGCACCTAATAGAGTTAGAGGAAATCGGAAGACGGAAAAATAATCGCGGGGAAAAGTTTGCTTGGGTGCTTCGGAGGTACTTTTGGCGCGAGATCTAAGCTCTACGACCAATAGGAGCCCAGATATTTAAGGAAATATGAAGTAACAAAGTCCAAAATAATAGAATTTTCCGTAATAATTCTATAACTAATCTAGGTAGAATGATGTGTTATAGCTTAAAACCTTCCCTGGAACGATACCTATCTAACGGTATAAGTTCCGTAAAAATCCATGCGGTAGAACTCGAAATCTCGGCGTTCGGAACGAAATTTCCGTTTGGATTTTATATATATAATATATATCTTATTTATAAAATAAATATCAGAAGTATGCAACTGCTTGTCAAACACGCTTGAATACGTTCACAAATGTAATTTTCGAGATTTATTACGTAACTGCGAATTTACGTAAGTCGCGTAATACGTAAGTCGGGGGATGCCTGTAATTCAAGCATAAAGACATTAATATGCATCAGTGAGATGGACTACAACTCAGAACTATAGAATAAGCGGCATATAGAGTTGGTTTACAGAGACGAACAAGAAAATTCAATTGCATTATAATATACAGTGGATGATCGGTTAACGAACTTAAGGGTGGAGATCACCTTAAAACTTTTTTAAAAGTCCAAAAAAAAAGTTGGCTATTGTTAAAGAATGACTCGTTACAAAACTTTAAAAAGAAAAACTATAACGATACTCCAATTATAACCAGTTTTATGATAAAATATGTGGAGCGAATACTTAACGAAATCGAGGAAAATTTGAAATTTAAAATCATTTTACTCAAAACAGATATTTTTGACATTGCGCGCATCACATTTAAGTAACGTAGGAACCAAAACTAAGTAATGTAGGAACTTAATATTTTGTATTATATTGTATTTTATATATTTTTATAATCTCTACCTATTTTTAGGTAAGTACCTGTAATATGTTTATTTATTCTTTTAATTTTTATTGAAATTTTTTCATAAATTTTGTGTTTATTGTTTAATTGCCTGAAAAAATAATTTCACCTCTAAATTTGATTATTATTTTAGGTTGAAGTTAAAGTACAGTATTTTACAAATATATATATATATATATGTGTGATATTAACTGGATATATCGAATATATTTTAGAAAATCTAGCGCGCAACACATGTATGTCAAATCACCTTTTGGAAAATCCTTATTTTGTGTGTCTAAATTAAACTAATTTCTACTTATTTTTCATTAAAACTATTTAAAGAAATACGTAAACAAATATTAAATTCACACAAAATCATTTTTTTTTAATTTGAAGAAATATTTACAGCTTCGAGAATTTTTTAGTATTGTGTTAAAATTAAGCAATATCGAGCTACTGAAGGTGATATCGACCCTTAATCCGTTCCTAAACATTGTTCGCTAACAGAATTGTTCGTTAACATATCATAGATTTAGTATAGATTTGTATGGCAATTCAATTAATTCGTTCTTAAAAGCTAAATAATGTATAAAAAATAATATAAATCTCCCCTTTATAGCAGGGTTAATATACGTCCTTATTTAATATGGATAGATCGTATTTTGATAGCTTTGTCCGTGTCGTAGCGTATTAAAAAAATAAATAACAGAATCTTTGTAAAAACTTTTAGTTGGGATTACATTCATTGAATACGGCGTTATATCATACCAATTTCATCCCCTCGCCCCTTTGGCATTTCAAAAACTCTTGAGCTCTCTAAACAATTGCGTTTACTGCAGTCCCCGATAAAGTTCAATTGGAGACTAGAGCCTGTTAATAATTTGTGTTCTAAATTTCAATTAAAATAATTTATTTGAAATTAAAATATTTCTTTAAAAAGGGACACAAAATATAACAATTAATGCTACTAATCTGTTCGTTCTAATTTCGGGACCCTAAAATGTAGGACCCGAACACTCGGTAGGCCATGAATTAAATAGGGCATATTATACAACTGTTAAAATGTTCTCTAAGTCGACAATAGATGCAATTAAATACAGCTCGGGAAATCAGAAACATAGCATTGCTTCTTCTTGGCTCTGTTTTGTGAGGTGTTCGTGGGCCGAACATATGTTCGTTATCCGAACATGAAAATCTCTCGTGAAAGAGACCGATCTTTTCCTAAACAAAACCGAACACTTGGTTAACCTATCATCCACTGTAGAGCGAAAATGCGTTCATAATACAGGCCTGCATCGGGCCGGATTACACGCTTTTACCAGATCCGAACCGCGGTTTCGTTCGAGTCGAATTGACTCTATATTTTGCTCGATGCGGGTCGCGTTTAGTTGGTCGGATTAACTTTCATTGTTTCAAGTTCGGATTGGTTTCGTGTTGGGTTTTGACCACGGTTCTCGCTGACGTTTAGCCAATGTTAGCAATTTGGTTTATCAAAAATGAGAAGAAGTGGCTCTATGAGAAAAATGTTAGCAAAATAGATTCGTCATGAAACTCTAAAAAATCGATCTTTAACACCTTAATGTATCCCTTTTCTTTTACCCAATATGTTCTAAAATAACCTAATATTTTATATAAATCAAATATTTTTTACAATAAAAATTTACTTTCTTTAAATTTAATATATTATATAAATCAAATATTTTTATCAATCAAAATTTACTTTTTATAAAATTAATTTTTCCATAAAGTGAGAAAAAGTAATAAACATAAAAAAAGGAGTAAATAAAAAAAATATTCTTCGTTGTTTGAAAAATATTTTGATTATATTGTAAATTCTAAACTAATTAAAGTAGTTATTAATCTCTTTAAAAATATTTTATTCTATATTAGATAAGTAAATAGGAATTTTTTTAAAACAATATACTTGTAACGAAAAGTAATATATGTTTACAAAAAAGTTAAAATAAGTTATCGTGAATGGATGGTCATTCTTTAAATTGAATTTTATAAATGATTTTTTGTATATTACGCAATGCCATAGTTGCCAACCTCCCGATTTTTGTCAAACCAATATTTTTATGCAAAAATACTTGCTTTATGCAATCGTACAATTTTCGCAATTAAATAAAGCGAACATTTTTAGAGGATTTTACTAGTATCCAAAAGATAGAGAGGTTGGCAACTATGCAATGCATATATACTCAAAATGTAATTTCAGATCAAAGATAATTCTTGTACATTACCATTTATGAGATTTTTAGGGGTAGGGGGGAGGTAGAGGACATGATTTTAGTCAATGTTAGGGGAGACCGGGGGAATGGCGACACCTTAAGGGAATTTAATTTTTTTCACCTCAAAAAAATGTTTATTTTTTTATAGTAAGAACTCTAAAGCTGAATCATTATCTTTAGTATCTGTATAAATTTAACTGTAATCATAACTGGAAAGTAAGCACACATAAAAAAATTTCTTTCAACCTCTGTACAGTGGCGTGATTACACAGGACACTGGGGTAATTCCGCCACTGTATCGGGGTAATGACACCACTCTATAATGACCTAGTAAATACATAAAATGGATACTAGGAAACACATAACCTACTAAAAATGTTTAGAAATCAATAATTTATCAAAATAATGAATAATTACAATGTTCCTTAAGCTAGATTTATTAACGTGCTAAGCTTACAATTTAACTCAAATTGGAAAAGCCTCCCTTTGCCATTGTTGCGGCATTACGCCGAGAGGACAATATAGTGGAAAACCCCCAGCAAAGTCGAAAGAAGAACCGAACTTGTTCAACAAATTGCATCAAAATGTCGGCGAATGCATGTAGATTACGGTTAATATTTTAATAAAAGGTATTTATCTCTACTCATTTGAAGCAGAAATAAGAAGCAACTAGATGAAAACTAAATTTTTCACTAGAACAAGCGAACGACGTACAACAAAACCATTCTCACTCTAGGCACTGTTTCTATTGTTGGCCGCTACAGTGCAGGCGCATTCGCTATCTCAAACTGCTGTTAGTTTTTAGGCGGGGTGGCGGCATAACCCCGAGTGGCGGTATTCCCCTATATGGTTTTTATTCAAACAATATTTAAAATAACAGTATTTAAAATATGAAAGGCTAAATTCGACTTTCCAGCCGATATTCCTGAGCAGAAACATTTATAGAAATTTTTATGTAATGATCAACTGTTCTTATAGATACCAACCTTGAATTGTAAAAAAACAACAATTGTGTCAGACACATAAATAATTGGAAATTTTCAGACATCAAGCCTATACGATTCGTTAGGGCTTGTTTATTACAAATTATCGTGAATGGTCCAAGTTATCTGTGATTACGTCTAAAACTATTTCAACTCAAACAAAAAATGCAAATACTATTTTTTGATATATACAAAGAGAGTAAATGATGTTTCAATCCATCTCCTGCTCAGTTTTGATATTTCAACGACATATTTTATTTTTTGTTGGATAACAGTTTTTATCAAATTTCTTGAACCTTAGAAAACAAGCTTTTGAAACCTGGCAATTCTTTATTATTAAAGAGCTGTCACAGGCGACTTATTTTCTAATCTGTTCACACCATTATTAAAAAAAAAAAAAAAAAAAAAAAAACAGATTTTGTAGTATATTTCCCTTGCAAATGTTGTCAAACAGTATGGCAATAATTTTTGTTTTGAGAAAGTGCTGCGAGGTAGAATTAAAAAATAGCCGCCTGTGGCAGCCGTGCAATTAATACTGCACTACACTGAGTTCGTTTCTTTTGTGTGAAACAATCGGGATTATCAATACTGTCCAATATAGCGGAGTAAGTTAAATTCATTAATGAACAGACTTTTATATTTAGGCATATCCTTTAGGTACACGACAATATGAAGCTTAATAACAATATCCTAGTGAAGTTGAAAGTGTATCCAAAATCATGGGATTAACGCTCTTTTACTTTCTTGTTAGCCTCCGGTACGGTATGCTATTTCTTTCTCCCAGCTTATTTTGTGTCCAAAAAATAACGTTACCTTACAGAAGCTAGCCGTAAAACAAAGCATTACGATTAAATTCCCTTTAGCAATTTTTTAAACTTCTAAGCATCGTACATTTTTAATTTTTATACCGTCGTATTGGAAAAAAAAAAGTTCTTTTAAATGCATTTTGTTTGAAAACTGTATTTCCATTTATTTTTGAAATATTAATTTTTTTTGTAGTTTCTGGAGCCATTTGCTTAATATTGGTAACGGAAGTACTCCATTTCTGTAGAAAGTAATGGAAATTTAGTTTTAAAATAATAATTATATATTTTTGTTGCCATTTTCTCGCAACAACCGAAAGAAAATGTAATTAAAATCCGCGCTATTTTGGAAAATATGTAAACGAATGATTTCTGTTAAAACAATGGAGCTATTATATACTGTATTTAATTGTAAGTATCTATGAATCATTAGATAGCCGTTTTTTTTTCGATTTTCTTGAATGACGGAATCTTTTTGCTGCATTTGTGCATTATTTCGCGATAGTGATGTGCTATGCATGCTTTACTGTAGATGTTTAAGAGTAGATCGTAAATGTGGAATTCTTAAGCGGATGCGAATGGCGTCATTTTACATAAAATTAAACGTGTGTTTTAAGTCTTAAAATTGAAATATGTTTTGTACTGCAGTAGAGTCCCGCTTAACCGAGTTATTTTCTTCTGATGGACTGGTAGCTTCTATTATTATGAAACAGCCATTATAAATGAAGTGTTAGGTGAAGATGAAAGAGCAGCCGTAAAAAACGGCCATCCCCCCCCCCCATTCTGACCAGAAAATCAGAGTTCTAACTTTTTACGGCTGCTCTTTCATCTTCACCTAACACTTCATTTATAATGGCTGTTTCATAATAATAGAAGCCATCAGTCCATCAGAAGAAAATGAAGTAATGGAAATGCCGGGGGAAATGAAAATTCTGAAAAGCAGAATACCTTTTCTCTGGTTCAATATTTCAATCGTTGCCGGAAAGATCCGGGCGACGATTACTTGAACTGTTAACGAAACTCCTTAGCTAAACTGCATATTAGTTACATCGATTGTTAATTAAAATATACAATTATTTTTAAATTTTCCCGGTACCGAATATTTTTAACTTCATCTATCTTGTTTAACTTTGTTTTGAGATCACCATACTTTTTTCAATAACTTACTATTAGAAGGCGATTATTTGTAAAAAATAGGATTCATTATTGCAAATTAAATTAAAATTAACTGTAGATACTTTTTGCTTAAAGCTTTGTTTTCGGAATACAAATAGGCGTCTAATATACTCATCTATATTAACATTATTCATAACACTTGAGATAATTTTGAAAATTTGGCATCGTTAAACATTATCTGCATTAAAATTTACTTTCCTAATTTAAAGTGCTTTCGTAACTATATAAATATGTAGCTCCTATAGTCGTCGTTTGGTCCGTTTGTCTGTCTGTTTGCATATAGCAGCGTAAAAAATTCCCAACCGAATGGGAAAAAATAGTATCAAGTGAATTTTAATGATATTACAGCCTTTCGAACATAAGGAAATTGATAATAACTCATGAAGTACACTAAAATATACATTCTGTAGAATATGCAATGCGAAGAATATTTATTATTCATTTACAGGGCCACTCAAAAGAATGTATTATTATGTTGAACTATTTCACATGTAATGAAATTGATATAGGTAGCTGAGGTTTACTACAAGGTACTTTCTGTATATTAGAAAATGCAAAGTATTTATAGGGACACACAAAAGTTTTCGGATACTATACCGTATCCGAAGTACTATATATTAGCGATGATTTCTGCAAGTGCATTTTTAATTTATATGAGTTTTTAAGTTTAACTAAATTTTTTCTTATTACATTATGCGTATAAATGCTGTAGATCAGATGCAGGGGTTACAGAAAAGAATTCATGAGAGTTACAGAGTAAAAACGAAAATAGCTTAAGGTGTTTTTTTTAAATGAGTTATTCATTTTTACGCTGAACTACATTTGTTTGGTATACTAAGATATGTTTATAGAATATAGATAAAATGATATACAGGGCCAATCAAAGAATTGGATATATGGCCGTTTATGGATCTCTGGAAGTGTCATTTCGGCTGTTTTAAGAGTGTTTTAGTTTTAATTAAATTTTAGGTAAATAGTGGCGTGTGTATAAAGGTAGTAGGTAAATTACGGGGCTGGGAAAAATTATTCAAATATGCTTCCGTTCATTGTTATAAATTGCTGAAAGTGAAATTTCAACAGATTATGCTTTTTTTAATACTATCCAATATAGATGAATAGTGTTTATGAATTCGGTTTGTCCGTCCGTCTGTCTGTCCGAACTCTAACTTGCATTGATATAGTTGGATTGCTCTGTAATTAATATATGTTATTGAGATTTACTGCGTCATATTCGATATTTAAAAAAAGTATGTAGTGCTCATAGTTTATTTACAGAGACACTCAAAAGCATTTTATTACATTATAGTCTATGGGGAAATGTTGTTATTATATAAATACGTACCATCTACAGTCGTCGTCTGGTCTGTACGTCTGTCCGCATATAACCGCGCAAAAACTACCCAGCCGAACTAATATGTATAATTTTTGCAGAATTTTGTTGAGTCATTTCAAATATTACGGAAAGCGAATCAAAATGTAAAAAGATATTAATAAAAGTTTACTTCATTCTATTAAATCCGATCATACATAATTAATTCAATGATTTTTCCATGATAGGTAGTTATTCTATGTTGCCATGGTGATTACGTCATTTTTAAAATGAAGCCATATTATTTACAAATTACTGAATTTAATATATACAGGGTGTCCCTAAATTCATGGTACATACCCTAGGGGGTGATAGAACACATCAAGACGAGTAATAGAAAATGGGAAACCAAGGGTCCCAAACGTCTTCCGAAGGAGATAGGTGCCTTTAAAGTTTAGGCACCAAAATTTCAAATGACTATAAAAAATGGAAAAATTGGTCGATACGTTTGCGGTTTTCACTAAAACTATTCTTTATGTCAGTATTTTCTTGAAAATAAATTTTAAAGATACAGTTCAAAAAATGCCGATAGAGGGCGCTTTAGACTTTGGAGTAACCAACAACTATTTTTTACCGTTATTTTTTGTATCTCATTACATGCTTTCAAAAGCTTAGACTTAAATTTTGAGCTCAAAATCTGAATAGGTGGGAGTGGTTAAGTAGCGCAAACTCAACTCCGTTCATGAGTTGAAATTGGAACCCCCCCCCCCCCCTCCTGAACACAGTTCGGTTTGCGCTACTTAACCACTCCCAGTGATTCAGATTTTGAGCTCAAAACTTAAGTTTAAGTCTAAGCTTTTGAAAGCATGTAATGAGATACAAAAAATAACGGTAAAAAATAGTTTTTCGTTACTCCAAAGTCTAAAGCGCCCTCTATCGGTATTTTTTTAAACTTTATCTTTAAAATTTATTTTCAACACAATACTGACATAAAGAATAGTTTTAGTGAAAACCGCAAACGAATCGACCAATTTTTCCGTTTTCTATAATCATTTGAAAATTTGGTGCCTAAACTTTAAAGGCGCCTATCTCCTTCGGAAGACGTTGGGATCCTTAGTTTCCTATTTAATATTGTTTGTCTTGATGTACTCTATCACCCCCTAGCGTATGTACCATGAGTTTAGGGACACCCTGTATATTGCAATATATACAGAAATTGCATCAAGATCTGAATAATTATAATATTAGTTATAGGAAGAACGATCTCATTTGTCACGTTTGACGTATAATTTCCCACTTGTTTCCATTTTCACATGTTATCCCGGATTTATGCTTGCATTATCACATAGCTTGTGGTAGTAAACTCATGTTTTTTGAATGACGATATTTTTCACTTTTTCTACACGTAATTAATTTTAAAACAATTATTTTTAATTGGTAAATAAATCATACGAATTGCAATTTTCCAAATGAGTGAAAGTTGTCCACGCTATGATTCGAACCGCCAAGCCGCCAATACTCTGTCAACTGAGATAATCTGGACTGGTCTGGTGAACACATTTCACACACAGAGCCAGATGTATTAACACTGGTCAACAATTTGAACTTTTGCTCTGTCCTAAAACAGAAATTAGTTTTTTTATGCGGTTTTTTGTGCTGATTCCGAATCTAGTTTTAGATTTACGCCAGCACGTCAAGTTTGAGAGAGATATTTGCATATTTCAATTTATGCAAATTCAGTAAATTTTATATAATTATTTGCAAATTTAAGGTATAAAGCAATATCAGACAGGGTTTTTTGTTTTATGTTATGTTTACTATCTAAGTTACTTCACAAAAACTTTGTTTCTGAGATTATACTGACATGCGACTGTGAAATATTGTACCTAATTTGCATATTTTTCATGTTTTTCTAATAATGTTTCTTGACGTTCAAATATTTCTGCTGCACGAGTATGCTAATATGTTTTAAACCAGTTTTTTGAGCTGATTTCAAATCTTGTATCTGTTTTCTTCTATCACGTCTAGTGTTTGAAAAAAGTGAAATTTTAGTTTTTGGTCAAAAAAGCTAGAAAAAGCTTTTTATGATACTTTGTATGATAAACTTCAACTAGTTAGGATAGATTCTACTACTTATTTTTTTTTCGATTATATAAATTTTTGTTTATGTCTCTGATATGAATCTGACCCTGTTCACCTTCTTGTCAATGAATTGCACACCCCTAAAAAGTATCTTATATCAAACCTGTGTTAATGTCGTGCAAAAGTAGAAATTCATCTTACTTAAAAACTAGACATGATATAAAAAAACAGACTGCAGATTTTAAATCAGCATACAAATCTAGTCTAGAAAAACATTACGTCAATTCTGTGGCAACTATTTTAAAGTTCATAGTGTGTAAACATTACACCATTGAAAAATATGCAAATTAGGTTTAATAACTGATAAATAAATGTTAAGAATATGCAAATCGTGACATTTATCTGAAACAAATAGTCAGGTAGTCATTATCTAGAAAACGTAGTTAGATGTGACATATTGTATCTAATATTTGCATAAGATAGCACAAAAAAGCTTAAATTTGCATAAATTTAAATATACAAATTTCTCAAAACCTGGACCACCTAGAGATAAACGGAAAGCATATTCGGAATCAGAGCCAAAAACTGATCTAGAATCAACTAATTTTAGTTCTAGGACAAAACCACTGTTGTACAGTGCAATCAATAAAGTTCTCAGGGTGAATTATATACTTTGAATACTTTTAAAATTAGTAATAAAATTAGTAATAATGAGAATTAATATAAAAACTTGGAAACATTCAAATGCTTCATTTAAAACACATTACTAAATAGGTGTGATAAAATATATACAAATGTTTTTTAAAATTAAAAACACTAGATGTTAAAATGATAAAAAGCTACTCCGAGCGCTTTCGGCTAACCTTAAGCCTTTGTCAAGGAGAAGAGAATTGACTGATAAAAACACTCGACGCTCGATGTTTACTGCTACAGATTGACCGGAAACTCACCTCAGGAAGCCCGCAGGTGGTCGTATCCATTAAACTGAAGGAGGGGGAAGGTAGAGAAAGCTCAATCCTCCGAGAGACCGAACTTTCCAGTAATATTAAGTAAATTAAATGAATAGAATTATACTATAGAATTATAATATATGAGAATTAATATTCAGTTTAAAAAATCTACTGACTGATCTCATAGAATTTTAAACAGTATTGTGATAGCAAACCTAAATGAAAGGCGAAAAAAGCATTTCAATTTCTAGTTTAAAAAAGTATTGACCGAACAACGTATAATCAGTCACACGCACTTATTAATATAACCATTCTGTTAAATACAAATTTCTGTTAAATACGTATGAATCTGGATAACATTTTCGCATGTTTTAAGAAGAATAAAAAAAGTGTGAGGGAACGAAGAAAGAACGATAGAAAACAAGAATTCTGCCTTTTCAGAATTTAGTGTCGCCGCGATGAAAAAATAAATATATGTATATAAATATACAAAATACGAAACATATTTCAGTTTTAAGACTCAAAACAAACTCTTTTATTTTATATAAAATTGCGTCATTCGCATCCTCGGAAGAATTCCTCATTTACGACCCAGTTTTAAACAACATCTTCAGTAAAGTATTCATATGACTTCACTATCGCTGAATAATACACAAATCCCCAAAAACAGATGTCGTCATCCAAAAAACACGACAAAAAAAAAAAAAAAAAAAAAAAAAAAAAAAAAAAAAAAAACGGCTATCTAATGATTCATATGCCTTCATTTGTTTGTAATATTAATATAGATAATTAAAATTAAATATACAGTAAAACCTCCGTAAAGCGACCACGTTCCGTTCCAATAAAAATTGCATGCTCCGAGAGTGGTCTCTTAATGAAGATCATGTTTAAATCTAGATTTTAATTGTTGAAAAACGGTAACAATGTTACTAAAATTTACTTTTCACATTAGGAAAAATATGAAAATTTAAGTATCAAAAGAAAAGTCAATTACATAAGTTAATTACTGCAGAATTTATAAAACGATTAAATTGATGTTTGTTGTGATTTTACTATTTTACCTTTTATAACTTTTATTTCCAAGTCCTTTCGAATTTCAGTAAATAATTTTATTTTGGATGGGAACAAATGATGACGATTTTATTAATTTATCTATTTCTTTGAGAGTTTCCTGACACAATAAGGTAGGGGAGTTTATTGACCGTCATTCTTAATTTGTCATCAGCGTTAAATTCATTGCCTAAAAAGGCACAAGGGGGGTTGAAATACTTTTAAATGTTTAAACCACCTTGTGGAAACCGGATTACCGGAATAAAATATTAAAAAAAAAATTCTAAACTCAGTTTAGAAGTTTGATGAATAATGCGCTCTCCGGAATTATTTTTCTAATAAAACTTTCTTCTAGCGACCAGGAAAAAACGGAATTTGTTTCATTTCCTTCAAAGAAGTTGGTAGCTCATGGAGGGAGTTCAGCTGCGGTGGTCTCTGATTGGAGGTAAAATTAGTAAAATTAGTCCCTATGGGAATAAAATCCGTTCCATGGAAAAATGGTCGTTCAGGGTGATGGTCGCACAGGAAAGTTTTACTGTAGTTTCTAAAAGCTCATCAGAAGTTTTATCAGAAATCATTCATTTATATCTTTTCAAAACAGCACGTATTTTAATCGTATTCTTTTTCAGTTGATAAGAGAAAATGGCAACAAAAAGATAAAGTTACTATTTTCCATTTACTTTCTACAGAAATGGAGTACTACAATTTCCACAATTACAGAAATTGTATTAAAAGCTGCAAATAAATAAATAAATAAATAAATAAATAAATAAATAAAAAATAAAAATAAAAATAAAAATAATAATATCTCAAAAATTATTTGAGGTGCAGTTTTCAAACAAATTGCACATAAAAGTACTCCCCCCCCCCCCCCTCTATACGACGGTATAATAATTGAAAATGTGCGATGCTTAGAAGTTTAAATAATTGCAGTAATTTAACCCTATAATGATACATCTGCTTTGCTTTAGAGCTGGCTTATATAACGGAACGTTATTTTTCATTTTTACTTATTTAGGTTTATATTTTATCATCTCTTCTTAATCTATACTCATATTATAAAGAGGTAAAAATTGTTTATTTGTAGGAAGTAAGCTCAGGAACTACCGAACCGATTCCAAAAGTAATGGTATCAAAATGATAGTGTTAGTCCAACTTAGAACATAGGCTATATCTTATGTCCGTGCCACTGACCAAAAGGGGGTGCAGGAGCAAAAAACGTTCTAAAAATGCGATTTTTGTGTTACTGAAGGGCCTACAAACATGAAATTTGGAATGGTAGATACTTATAAGATACTATTGATTTCTAAGGACATTTCTTAAAAAAATCGAAATTAAAAAGGGGTGAAAATGTACGAAAAGCGTTCTAAAAATCGTTCTAAATGGCGATTTTTACGTAATCTCAGGAAGTACCAAACCGATTAAAAAAATAATGGTGTCAAAATGATGGTGACAACACTTGCTCCAGCATAGGCTACATTTCATGTCCGTGTCACTACCCGCAAACGGGGTGCAGGAGAAAAAAAAACGTTCGAAATTGCGATTTTTATGTTACTGAAGGGCCCAGATACATGGGAGTTGGAATGGTAGTTACTTATAAGATATAAATGATCTCTAAAAATATTTCTTAAAAAATTCGAAATTTAAAAGTGGTGAAAATGCGCGAATAGAGTTCTAAAAAACGTTCTAAATGGCGATTTCTACGCAATCTCAGAAAGTACCCAACCTATTTCAAAAGTAATTGTTGGAAATTGGTGATGACAGCTCTTACTCCAACATAGGCTCTATTTCATGTCGGTGTCGCTACCACCTTGCGGTTGCATTTAAAAAAAACTTTTTTAATTGGCATTTTTGTGATACTGAAGGGGCTAGCAACTTGAAATCTGACATGGTAATTACTTATGAGATGTAAATACTCTCAGAGAAGAGTTCCTTAAAAATTTGAAATTTAAAAGGGGTGAAAATGAACGAAAAGCTTTCTAAAAACGTTCTAAATAGCGATTTCTACGCAATCTCGGGAAATATAAGCCGATTTCTGAAGTAATGGTTTCAAATTGATGGTGACAGTCCCCCCTCAAATATAGCCTATATTTTACGTTGTTGTCAATACCACCTGGAGGAGCAAAACATGTTCTAAATTGCGTTTTTTTGTGTTACTGAGGGTGTCTAACATTTTAAATTTGGAGTGGTAATTACTTCAAAGATACAAATGCTTTCTAAGAATTGTCGAAAGAAAATTCCAAATTTAAAAGGATGAAGTGAGCGAAAAGTGTTGTATAAGCGTTCCAAATTACGATTTTTATGCAATCGTATGAAATACGAAAACGATTTCAAACATAATGGTTGGAAATTGATGGTGATAGAACCTGTTCAAACATAAGCTGTATTCTATGTCGAAGTTGCAGGAGCAAAAAACTTTCTAAATTGCGATTTCTGCGGTACTGAAAAGGCTAGAAAATTTAAATATAGCACGGTAGTTACTTATAAAGTATAAATGTCCTCCAAGAACAGTCGAAAATGAATTCGAAATTAAAAAGGGGTGAAGCGAAGGGAAGGAGCGAAAAGCGTTCTAAAAGAGTCCTAAATTACGATTTCTGTGGAATATCACGAAATAATAAACCAATTGCAGAAGTTATTGGTTGCGAATCAAGAGTGATAGTCCCTGATCCTATACGGGCTATATTTTATGCCAGTGTCACTACCACCACCTGGTTGGCAGGAACAACAAGAAAGCCTTTAAAAACATCTAAATTCCGTTTTCTATAGAATGTTAGGAAATACCAACCGATTTCAATGTTAATGTTGGCAAATTAATGGTGACAGTCTCTGTTTCAACATTTTCGAGACAATCTATTTCAACTCTGTTTCGGCATTTTATGTTGGTGCTACACCAAAGTGGTGGTAGACTGTTCGGCAAGAAGCTTGGAATTTGACATGATGGTTAATTTTAAGATGTAAATGTGTTAAGAGGGTTTCTAAAAAATTCAAAACTTCAAATGAATACTGAAATGAACGTATGAAATGAGCATAAAAGTCTCAAAATACTTTCTAAATTATCATTTAATTGAAATTAGTTTTAGTTCATAATAATTAAAATCTCATTTCTGCCTAATGCTGTGTAATAATGAAGTTTAGTCAAACTGTGTTTTAAATAGTAATTTTTGAATTATTCCTAAAAGTATAATTTCTTTTAATAAAAATTAGACATATCACTTGGCATATTTCAAATATTACGCGAGCAAAGCCGCGGTGTTTGCTAATTTAATTTATACTTGTAAAACTCGCGGTTTTGCCCGCGTAATAGTTTCAATATGCCAAGTGGTATTCGTATGGTTAATTTTTATTGGAAGAAATTATACTTTTAGGAATAATTGAAAAATTACCAATTAAACCGCTATGTGGCTAAACATCATTATTACTTAACACTAAAAGGACTCGTTACACTGTGTTACACTGTATCAGAGACTAACTAAATCATCAAATTCCGGGCATTAGTTATTGAGATAGAACGCCTAAAATTTTTTTCACATACAGACAGACTCACAGACAGACATTTTGTAAAAGCATGTTTTTTCAGGATCTCTGACCCCTAAAACGTGTAAATCCGTCGAAAACAGGATTTCGGAGCATTTCCCAAATCCCATAATTTGTACTTGTAAAGTTAGAAGAAAGTAAAAATGATGAAAGAACGGAAAATATCCTACACTGTTAAAAATTTTGCAGCATTCTGGCAGGTCATTCGACCGTTTTTTGAAAAAATGGTTTCATAAGCATAATTTAACTATATTCTGACCATAAAATGGCCAATAATATGATCCGAATAGAGTTAAAATTACGGTTGTGTTACAGTTTTCGAAAATACGGTCAAATGACCTGCCAGAATGCTGCAAATTTTTAACAGTGCACTGTTAAAAATTTTGCAGCCTTCTGGCAGGTCATTCGACCGTTTTTTGAAAAAACGGTTTCATAACCGTAATTTAACTGTATTCTGACTATAAAATGGCCAATAATATGGTCGGAATAGTGTTAAAATTACGGTTTTGTAACCGTTTTCCGAAAAAATGGTCAAATGACCTGCCAGAATGCTGCAAATTTTTAACAGAGTGTAGAGATTTTTGAAGAAAGAAAAATGCACTATGAGAATTCGGATTAAAATGTGACATTTATCAATCTAGATGCATATAACATCATAAAATATTTTATTTAGCATTATACCCAGTGTCTCACCAATTTATATTTTAACCAAACTTAAAATATACATTTTCCCTACACTGTTAAAAATTTGCAGCATTCTGGCAGGTCATTTGACCATTTTTTCCGAAAACGGTTACACAACCGTAATTTTAACACTATTCTGACCATATTATTGGTCATTTTATGGTCAGAATATAGTTAAATTATGGTTATGAAACCGTTTTTTCAAAAAACGGCCGAATGACCTGCCAGAATGCTGCAAAATTTTTAACAGTGTATGATGCAGTTCTCTAAGATATAAAATGAATGGAATAAATTTACGAGACATTTAATTTATGATATGTAAAATGAATTCTTACTTATTGTTTTTGAAAGCAAGTTTTTAACTATTTACCTGTTTGAAAATTTTATTTTCTATCTATCTCGTCCTCAAATGTGTTTCTTATGGTAATATTTAATCAATTTGATTTCGTAATTAACACTGATCGAAGCTTTTATTGAATGTTAATGATTTAATTATTTATTTATTTACGTATTTATTTCAAACAAATAATAATATAGCTATCTTTGAGTTTAAAATTAAAAGAATTAAAACAGTGAATAACGTAATAGAATTTGAAGAAATGGAATGTAAAAAAAAGCAAAAGTTTTAGTATTAAATTTTTCCTTTTTAGGAATGTTCGTAATTATATTAATACGTAGCAACTGTTGCCAATCAGAGCGCAAAAACTACCGAACCAATTGCTTTGAAATTCAATATATAGAATCGTTACGGAACTGTTTCGAATCATTTCAAATTTTATGAAAATCGTATCGAAACTTAAAAAGATATTAATGAAAGTTTTCTTTATTCTGTTAAATCCTATCACACATAATTAATTTAATGATTATCCATGATAGGTAATGATTCTAGGTTCCCATGGTGATTACGTACTACTTAACATGGAGTCTATTATTTCTGTATTACTGAATTTAATTAAGGCGTAGCTAAAAAAGTTTTATCTGTCCATTCGATACAATACGTAAATGCTACATCACGTTATATTTTCATTACTGAGTATTTAAATACGACAGACGCATTAAAAGAAATTTTACAGCCTTCTATTTTTAAGAATATGAAATGTATATTCAAACCTTGCAGCCAAATAAAAAATTCCATTGAAAGAAAAACATACGTGCAATAAATTTTATTTTCTTACTTGTTAAGCTTACTTGTTTACGTTGTTTTTCTTCATTATGTATCCCATGAGAAAATTAAAACAGGTTTTTGGAAATTATCCTTTCTGTACTACTGAAAATTCCATTACGACGGATAATGAAAAACATGGAAATGAAATTACATAGTTTAAATTGAAGAAATGCCGGCATATTCTAGAGCAAGCTAAAAGTATGATGTTTTTGAAATTTTCAACTTTTCTCAACCTTTTTGTGTAATTATCTCGTAGAAAGTTTTTTTAGATAGCTGTGTTTTAAAATTCGAGTTTTCATCTCAATCATTACTTTTTTATTGATTAAAAAAAAACATTTTTTTAATTCTCTTTTCTTTATAAAAATATGGTTATCTGCGATAATTAGTTTTTCTACATATCGTTCACTCCAAGAAAAGTGACACATCTCACAAACATTCATATTGCGTTTTTTTTTCGACTAATAGGTCTGTCATAGGTGCGTTTTGCTACAGCGAAAGTTTTATAAGTGTAGTTATCTGAAAAAATCGCTTTATTACGGTATATGTCTACTTGTGACCACAGAATGGGGTTGATTCTGTAAGGAGGTAAATTTAGTAAACGTTCCACACCTTATCCGTGTATTCATTTTTAAAGGTTTAAGGGTACCTTTTGGACGCGTCGAAAATAAACGAAAAACTTCAAAGTTAGAATTAGTCTATCTTCAAAACCTTTTTATGTATAAGCATGAAATTTGGATATTGATTAAACAGATTGTGCTTTGTAATATGCTGCTATTATAAATTTATTAGCCTTTTCAGAATTTATGTATTGTTGAAATCAAAATAGCTCTTTTTTTACTCCATAAGAAATTGCGTGCATATCTTGAGAGAGTATGTATGGATTGTCATGAAATTTGGTAAAGGTACTAAAAAAATATGTGTGTTTAAAATCAACTACTCTTAAGTATTTGCAATGGTAATATTTTTAGTTTGGACTATTTTTATTCATTAAAAATATAATTTATTTTTTTTTTACAAAAATACTTTTTTTTACATAGTTAATGAAATAATTTGGCCTAAAAGTAGTTCATTTTAAGCACACATATTTGTTTAGTATCTTTACCAAATTTCATGAGAATCCTTACATACTTTCTCCAGATATCATGCACACAATGACTTATGGAGTGAAAAAAAGATCAATTTTGATGTCAACAATACACAAATTATGTAAAAGGCTAATAAATTTCTAATAGCGGCATATTACAAAGCACAATCTGTTTAATAGATAGTCAAAATTTCATGTTTATACATAAAAAGGTGTTGAAGATAGACTAATTCAAACTTTGAAATTTTTTGTTAATTTTCGTCGCGTTTAAAATGTACAAGACCCCTTAACGCTTTTATGCTTTTATTGCACGTTTTTACTGCCGCATGCTGAGCAAAATGCTATAATTTTATGTTGAAGTAAAAACATGCAAACGACCTCTCTCGCCTCTTTGGTCTTTTGCCTCTCCTGTGAAATTTAATTCTCTTTGCCTCTCCTGTGTAAATTCTCCTGTGTTATTTTTGTCGAGCTGTGTCACTTTTCTTGCAGGCAACGGTATTATATATGCTTGAATATATTAAACACGGGGAGACGACTGCACAGACCTCACCTCATGGAGTTGGCGGCTGAAATACCAGGGTTAGACTGAACTCGTTTTTCATATTAAAATGCACTTGGTCTGACAAATCATATCTTAGTGGAAACCACGTGCAGACCCAATTTTAGTGTTTGATCGGTATTTTTATCATTTTGTTTTCCTGCACACAAAGGTATGAACACATGGAGAACTGGAAGCAGGAAAACACAACAGTAAATCTACCAGTCAACCATTAAAATCGGATTTGCAAGTGTTTTATACCAAGATATGCCTTGACAGACAAGTTGCATTTTAATATGCGAATCGAGTTTTAACTAAATCTGGAACTTCAGCCGTCAAATCGATGAGGTGATGATTTGTGCAACCGACTCCCTGTCTTTTAGATTTATTGGAATAATAAAAAAAGACATATGTGTTCAATATTGCTTTTCTTCTATTAGATTAATTTTTAACACAACTATTTGATTGGTAAATAAACCACAACAGTTGAAAATTTCCAAGTGGTTGAAAAAAGTCCTGTCCAGGATTCGAACCAGGCATATCTACGCTGAAGCCGACAATGCTCTACCGATTGAGCCATCCCGGCAGAATTTGGAAGAATAATTCACCCAACTAAACTTTAACAATCACAGTATCTGGTCTGATGTTTGAATTAGCTCAACAGAATAAGTCGAAGGTTATTTTTTGGAACTGCAGAAAACGCTGAACGCGTTTTGCACTTTTTACACTACTCTAGCTTTATTCGTTCAAAAGTAATTTGAACGTTTCCTGACATTAGTTTCCTTCTTGTATATATTTGTTTATTTTTTTCCAGAGCTAGGCCTTATAGTGCTAGAGAACAGGATATGATTTCTTAAATTAATTTTTCTTTAGTGCTAATTTGAAATTAGTCCACAGTAGTACTTTTCATTTCCGAATTTCACCATTTCAGTGATATATTTAGACGATGTACTAGTACTCAGTTAATGTATCTAGGATAACACTGTATGAGTGCTGCGCCTAATATTTTCATATTTTGTGTACGCTGTGGTGTAACTGAAACAAGTCTGAGGTAATTTTCCAGGAACATTGCATATTGAATATGCCAATTCTAGATCATTATTATATTTTCTGAAAAACATTTTTAAATTAAAAAATAGTCTCAAGTATCGTTTTAAACACATTTGACTGTATATACACTTTGCATATTTATCGGCATTTATTACTGGTCTTTGTTAGTCCTAGATATGATACTTCTACCAGATGGGATTTTTCCAACCGAGCAATTTAGCCTACCAGCCTTATCCTAACATTTTTTTGAGAAAATTTTAGAAAAGGTTTAATTATTATATTTGAATGTACCGTTCATATATAAAGCGCCCGTTTTTTCGAAATTTTACTTTTAAAATTGTGCATTACAGATAAAATATTTCCGAAAACTATGTCAAATTACATATGCCTTCGCTAAATCACACGAACATAACTTCACGAATGGAGTTATATTCAGTTTTTCTTATTATTTTCTCCAAAATCGTCTGCAATACTCGATGACATCGAATTTTGAGATTGTAGCTTTTTTCCAGTTTAAATTACCAAAATGTAAAACTGATACATTCTAGGAAAAGTGGATAAACTAAAATCTATAAAACATATCTTTCACATTACCTTTCACAGACTTTCATAACTACTAGTAGTAGTATTTTCTGGTGTCAATAAATAATTTTTAACAACGATTCTAATATGAGAAAATTAAACATATTAAGTTTTATCGATATTTTATAAAAAGTTTTAAAAAATTGAAATACTGAAATTTAGATTCGATACTTTTTCATTTTTGATGAGGATTTCTACCCCCCTCCCTCAAATTCTCGGATTTTCTGCATTAATAAATTAAGGTAACTATTATATACAAGAAACTTTTTTTCCGCAAAGAAAACAGGGATACACATTACAAATGAGTAAAGATGGCGCATAATTTTGATTTGAAATTTTATATCAGAAACCGGTCTAAACACATATAATATTGTCGGAAAGACATAAAATGTCACTTATTGATTTAATTACCTAAGCCGTTATAGTGCCCTTCCTATTGTTCAGAGGAAATATTAATTAAGTTACTTCCCAAGAGGTTGTCATCATCATCTGTCAAGATCTAATTACTCGAAATTGAATCTACATTGTATCGATTCCTACAGTATTGTACGGGATTGGATAAATTATATTCATTGATTCTAATATCTGGTAGGTATCTCAAAGTATCTTATAAAAAAATTCTTATTAACTACGATGACGACAACTAAAACTAAAACTAAATAATAAATACAGAATCGAATAGTAATTGCATTTTTATAAAGGGAAGACCATAAAGTTGTACTTTAAATTAATGAAAAAGGCGGAGAAAAATGAAGAAATACACGTATTAATTCGCATTTTATCGATATTGCGTGTTTTTAAAACAGCATTAAAATTTTTGAAGCTGTAAGTATTACTTAAAATTAAACAATTTTGTTAGATTAAATTGTACAAATTACTTGTTTACGAATTCTTTTAAATAATTTTAATTATATATAATTAGAATTTACTTTAATTAAGAGAGACTAATTAAGGATTTTCAATGACATACATATATTGAGCACAGGATTACAAAAAAATATATTCAATATATCCGCTTAATATTACAGTAAACTCCCGACTATCCGGCCTAATGTGGCGGAAGAGTAAGCCGGAGAACAAGAAAGCCGGATAGGCCGGAGCTCTATAAAAATTTACTCACTTCCAGCCCCCCCCCCCCCACACACACATTATATTAAAAAAGCATGTTACACATTTTAAGATAAATTTTATATATACAATGCATACCGTTTCAAAATAAATAAAACTTAACGTAACACGTAAGCCTAATTCGTAAAAAAAAAATAGTAAATCTTATTTTACTGTTTATTAATAAATCATTTCACAAATATGAAAATTTATGCATAAGATAAAATAATCAAAACTTAGTTTTTTAAAAAGTCCTTGCTAGATGACTGTTTCTCCCTGTTAGCCATCTTCTGAGACCCTCTTCGTTTATCACCCCTTTCGTTAATCTTCAATAAATAAACATGAAGCACACAAAAAAGACTATACGAAAATAACCATGATAAGCGGAAAATAACGTCCTCACTTATTAACATCCGTTGTACAACTGGCGGAACAGGTTATCAAGAGATAACCAACACCCCGTCCCTTCTTGTCTGTCTCTGCTATTGAATTCTACAAACCCTTCTTTCCCCTTCCTGTTGTGAGTTAGCACTTTCCTACGGACGGGAACTTGCCTGTCTCGGCCGCTTGCAACATTCCTCTTTTTTTTAATAGGCTGGATAATACGGAGGGCCGGATAGTCGGGAGTTTACTGTACATATATACATTCTTAAAATATCATACTTTAACTTCAACCTAAAATAATAATCAAATTTACTTATAAAAATATTTTTTTTCGGGAAACTAAACCATAAAACGTCAAAATCTATGATAAAATTTCAATAAAAAATAAATATATTACAGGTATTTACTTAAAAATAGATAGAGGTTATAAACATACGTAAAATACAATATAATTCAAAATGTTAAGTTTTTATGTTAGTTTAGGAAGTATGATGCGCGAAACGTCAAAAATATCTGATATGAGAATAATGACTTTAAAGTTCAAATTCATCTTGATTTGGATAGGAATCGCTCAACATATTTGATCATACAACCGATTTTAACCCATTTATGCCTGAATTTTTGTTTTCACAAATTTATCGGTAAAATCACTTTAAAATGTTGTAAAATGAACAGGAAAAATACTTTAAAAAATTACGCTAAAATATTTTTGTATTTATTTGACAAAATGTAAACGTAGTAAATACGGGAATATTCATATGCAGTGTTGCCAGATGAGCTACTTTTTTAAAAATCAAATTCTTGATTGGCACCACTTTTTTGAAATGGAAAAATGTGCCTTATTTAATGACATATTAATTAAGGCAAAAACAAAGTGAATTTTACAGTTTCAAAAAAGTGGTGTAATCAAGAAATCTGAATTAAAAAAAAAATAGCCCACTGTCCATATGTGGAAAAAATGCATAATTATATGTTTTGTCTAAATTTATAGAAATTAAGCTTTTAAATTGTATATTACATGCTATAATTAGTATTTTTATGAACTGTTAAAAATATATATTTATTTATTTACAGAGACTAATAACATTATTACTATTAATAGTAAAAATAAATTAAGAATAATCGTATTTGATGCTAAAAACAATATATTTCAAAAGCATCTTGAAAAGGATTTTGCAGCAATAACTGTCCCATAAATGGCTAATAAAAATATATACCCATTTAGGCCAGCGCCATATATTTTGTACGTTACAAACATGCATAAAAAGTAGCTTGAACCCATAATTTTGCAATTTCAAAAAATACATATTTCAAAGTAGTCTACAAACTAAGATTATGACTTATTTATTTGGATCCTTGACACAAAAAATACAAATAAACTTATTCTTAAATTTCGCCATCTCGAAAGATGAAAAATCTATAAACACTGAAAAAGGCTTGATTTAAGCAATCGTATGTTGCCATCTCTCGGTAATAGATAAAGAGATTTATACACAATTACTTCATACAATTTTCATGTCGTAAAGAAGAAGAAAATGATAAAAAATTATTAAATTTCGAAACGTCCAAAAAGTGGGACGCTAGGCATAAATGGGTCAATTGGAGTATAGTCATAATTTTAAGTTCGATAACACGTTATTCTTTTACAATAGAAAAAAATGAACTTTCAAAAAGTTTTAAGTTGATCTCCCCCCTTTAACCATTCCGAAAATACATTAGAAACAATGAGAATTTTTTATTTTTTAGATTTATTTTAGAATTTCAAAATCATTCTTGCTAAAATTTCTTTAAGATTCACAAATGTACAAACATATGGCTTCTTTTGCATTCTGATATTTATTATATCTAATATGAAGTAAGGAAAAACTAATATGTTTTAGACAACATACAATTTTCTTCTCTATTTAAATCAAATCCTTGGGAACCAAATATAAATAACAATATATACGTTCTTGAAATTTAGCTATCAGAAATCGTGAAAAACGGAAGATATCAGTGACATCTATTGGGCGGTATACACCAGAGCCAAATGAGGATTTTCGCTTCTAAAGTGTAACAGAATGATGATGTTTGATGAAATTCCGTGCATTAGTTCTTGAGCCAAAGTTATCCCAGAAATAGTAAAAAATGTAGCATAGCTGGAACACCTATTATGCAATTTACGCCCAAGTTTAATCAGCACTGATTTATGCCAAAATCTTGGTGAAAATTATGTGTTATTAAATTGCATGCATTAAGTCTTGAGATAGAGCGCCCACAAAATTTGTGTCACAGACAGAAACAGACTCAAGGACAGACATTTTCTAAAAACTGTCAAATTGTGTTCAGGACCTTCTAAAACGAATAAAAACGTCGAAAACCGGAATTCGAAATTTTTCTGGAATCCGATAAATACTTCTTGTAAAGGTAGTAGAAAGTAAAAATGAACTATTGCGATAACTATAGTTGTATATATTGCATGAAGAAAAGTAATTTTTATAGCATACAAAATTCTTAAAAACTGTTTGTAGTTTATTTTGTCTTAAGGTGTCATTTAAAATTTAAAGAAAGTATATATTTTCTAAAATTCTAGACAACTCGAGCATTTAAAAGAGAGTTATTTTGAAGAAATTAATACATAAGAGACTTTTGAATACCTTTGTACATACACGAAACATTTTATGTTCACTTAAAATTAGTTATCTTAAGAAGTTGTTTGGTGCTAAAGTGATAAACATAATTGGCCTTTTCATTTTATTTAATTCCAAAAGTTTTGGAAAGTATTCTTTGGGATGGATTCTTTGAAAAGTTACAATAGAACCTCCAAAACTCCTCTATTCGAGAAAACGTTTTGAATACCAAACGCATACCTTCGAAGAGCGGAAAAGTTATGGAGGTATCCCATATTCAAAGGTCATACTGTATTTCGTGATAGTTGGTTGTCGACGATTAAGCTTTCACCAGTTTTTTACCATACTACTATAAAAAAAATTGTATTCGTTTAGGTCTTTTGAGGAGAAAGTGACCTAAATTATCGGCCCATGCGTCAAAACTTCTACCATCAGGCGAAGCTCTTCATTTTGTGGCCATCAGACTCCCTACATTGTTGGGTGGGTCGTTTACTATATTTGGATAACTGCTTGCTATAAAAGTATGTTGTATCATTACGCAATGCAAGAAAGCAGAATTAACAATGTATGAAAATTATATATACACACACACACATATATATATATTATGTGTGTGTGCATTAACATTTTATGTATTTAATATTTTTAAATTAAATTATTTTACCTTCTTATAAATAATGAAGCTTTTTACTGTAGCATGAATTTTAAAAGAGTTACTCTTACAAAATAATTTTTTTTTAAGAATATTCCTAAAACATCTTATATATTGAAAAAAATCACAACAATGGACGTATTATAAAACGTGTATCATGTTTAACTACATTTATATATACGGGTTGGCCATAATTAAACTCACAGTACGCTGCATGTTCTGTAACGTGATCTGACTGCGAGGAAGGAGCCGAATTTTGTAGGATACAGGGGACGAAGATTAAAGGAAATTAAAATTAATTCCAAAAGTCATCTCTAGTAGGATATGTGGCGCTGTTTTGGGGGGGGGGGGGGAGGAATCCATCGTCTCTTGTCCTGTTTATTAATCCTACAAAATTCAACTCTGTTCTCGCAATTAGATCGCGCTGCAGAATACGCTGAGTTCTGTTAATTGAATTATGGTCACCTCGTAAATATAAATGTAGTTTAAGATAATACACGTTTTGCAATATGTCATGTATCTTTGTTGCAATATTTTTTAAATCTGTAAGATTATTTTATAGATATTCTCAAAAATTTTATTTTGTACGAGTAACTCTTTTAAAATTCACGCTACAATAAAACTTGAAATTATCTACAAATATTGTAGGAAATGTTATTCATTTTGTGTCACTTTCCTATTATTTGTTTCTTATTATTTTACTTATAACATAAAAAAATCCTAAATAATGCGATAAATAATAATTCATAAAAAAAGCAACGAAAAACTTTTAATTTTCCACAAAAATTAATCAACAAACAAATGAAACAAAAAAAAAAAAAAAAAAAAAAAAAAAAAAGATCATTAAAACAGGAAAAAAAAATGCTTACAGAAAAAATAATAATAACTGATTTTCTATATCACTACTTCACTAAATATAAATTTTAACCTTCTATGAATCAAATTTATCGAATGACAGATGGCAGATTTAGTGTGTGATTATCAATGTTTTGTGAAAGAAAAATGATTAGTCTTAACTATTGAGAAACGGATTTATCATATGCAGACAATTTTCATACTTTGTCTTGTGATATGAAAATTCTGTCATAAAGTCTGTGAGAAAAAAGAACCGAAGAATTCATCATTAAACTCATTTATCTTATGCAGTCATTATTTGTTCTCAAGAAAGGAGGAAATATAAATCTTTTTCGGAATATCACAGAAGTTTTTCGGTAATACTTGAGTAAATGCATGAAATTAAAATATTTAATATAAAAAAGTTTTATAGTAGTTAGTATATATTATATATATAAAGTACACATTTTTATGTATATAATAAACTATGTGTATAGTTTTATATATATATAAGTTTAGTATAATATATTTAATAACCTGAAGTACTAATCTTATCAAAGAAATTACAAAACGACATTTTATTAAATAAATAAATAAATAAATAAGCCAGTGTCTGACCTGTTTACCACCGGGGTAAACTTCCACTACTAAAATCTAATGAATTAGCCTTTTCAATAAGACGAAATTTTCTTTTTAAATGATGTACTGATGGAAGTTTGTTGTTGTGTTAATAAGGTCTGAATCAAGCCAATTATATTACAGTTTAACTCAATTAATACGAGAAGAAAAGGTATTATAAAAGTTTTCGGATTAACCGTTACTCGAAATATTTTTGAATATAACAACAATTGGAATAACGCACACTAAATTAAACTAATTACTACTATTAATTGCTCTATCTCAATGCTAAAATTTCTTTAATATTATAATATAAGCATAAAATATTTACTGTTGCCACCCCCTCCTTAATACTAGGCCCGATATGCTGACACAAAAATGTCGGCTTTTTTACAGCATGTGTACGGCCCCTTGAATTTCGGTACCAATACTTTTTTAAAGTTTTTTC
The DNA here is from genome assembly GCA_963932465.1 of Maratus speciosus. NCBI lineage: Eukaryota > Metazoa > Arthropoda > Arachnida > Araneae > Salticidae > Maratus > Maratus speciosus. The sequence goes on from OZ010797.1 coordinate 451,429,413, forward strand.
CGCTTTATTTTTCTAAGATTAAACAAGTCGAAGAAATCTTTTATAAAATACTGGTGTCTAAATTTAGGGAAGCGTATATACGTTTTTTTTTGTTTGTTTGTTTTTCAAAATAGCCTTCAGCGGCCGCCATTTTTGTGTCAGAGTTCAGGCCTAGTGTTCAAGGGGAGGTGGTCTTGCCATTATGAGTGCCATTTTCTATAGACAAAATGACAGTACTGAAGCCAGATTTTTTAAAGAAGTGGTATTTCCAACGCATATGAGTGACCTAGAGAAGAATCACGATTCCCTTTTACCCGGCAAAACTCGGTTAATCTTCCAATAGCATGTGCAATTTTCGAGCTATTGATTTCACATACCAGTTTTATATTAACAGTGCAATAAGGGATATGAAAAGACTGATTAATATCTTCACACCTGAAGTATACAAAAGTGTACCTATATTCTTTTTCTCATAAAAATGAAACTGGGATTTTTTGTTACATTATTACTTTACTTCTATATCACCGAATATATATATATATTTTACTTTGAAATAAACCAATAAATAGCAGCACTGATGCTTTTTCCTCATAAAATAAAAGTTATTCTCATCTGAGTTCGCAAGATGCCTTTAAGACAGTGGGACAAAGAAAATATGTAATTTTCATAATTATTTAATTCAAACCCTTTATATGTTTTTTTTAATTTGCATAATATTCACTTACTAGAGCCCTTTATTTGTTATTGTGTGAATTAAAGTTATTAATAATTAAACTAATATTTCAACCCATATTGGACCACACCGATTATATATTTTTGAAAATTTTTAAAACTTCGATTATATAATTAATATTGTGTAATTAAGTAGATACTAGCAAAATTTGGAAAAAAAGTTTTTAATTTTTTAAGTAAATAGCTGTCTTATAAATAGGACATATTAGTGGGACACGTATTAAGGATATATAAAATGCATACATAAACTAATTTTATGAGCAAATATTTTATTTTACTTTAAAAATACTGTTTATGTTGTACAAAAATACTCTATGATTTCTCCAATAAAATGATAATAATAACGGTAAAATTCTAGATTATAAGATCACAATTTTTAAAGGATTTTCTAAATAAATTTTTTTCAATTAAATTTTAATTGGTTACTTGTTTTTTTGTTTATATTTTGTACTTTTATGTATTTTAAAGACGTCATAACAAAATGCATCCAGAAAATCCTTACCAATTTTATTTAAAAAAATGTTTTATTAGCTGTCCTATTTATAGGACAATATGGGCTAACGGTGCTAGTTATTTTAGATCCGTGTTTACAAATCCGAATTACCAGTCCCCTGAAGTATCATTTTCAGAAAAGGGAATTTCATTTTCTTTGTGTTATCTATGGTGTCATTTTGCGTGTACAAAAACAATTAATGTGCATCTGTGGTATTGTTTTAGCTCCAGGTTTCAAGAAGGTAATATAACCCGGAATCCGGATTTAAAAACAAAGAAACAAATAAAAGTTTTATTCTATGTCCTTTTCTTTCCATGACTCAGATGTAATTCTTACAATCATATAATATGCGTCACTTTTATTCTTTTATGAAAAATTTCAAGCTATAAAAATGTCAGTCATATTTTTTTTAGCCTCCGGTACGGTATGCTATTTCTTTCTCCCAGCTTATTTTGTGTCCAAAAAATAACGTTATCTTACAGAAGCTAACCGTAAAACAAAGCATTACGATTAAATACTCTTTAGCAGTTTTTTAAACTTGTAAGCATCGCACATTTTCAATTTTTATACCGTCGTATTGGGAAAAAGAGTTCTTTTAAATGCATTTTGTTTGAAAACTGTATCTCCATTTATTTTTGAAATATTAATTTTTTTGTGGTTCTTGGAGCCATTTGCTTAATATTGGTAACGGAAGTACTGCATTTCTGTAGAAAGTAAAGGAAAAATAGTTGTTAAACATTAATTATATAATTTTGTTGCCATTTTCTCGTAACAACCGAAAGAAAATGTAATTAAAATACGTGCTATTTTGAAAAAAATATATAAACGAATGATTTCTGTTAAAACAACGGAGCTATTATATACTATATTTAATTGTAAGTATCTATGAATCATTAGATAGCCGGGTTTTTTTTTTTTTTTTTTTTTTTTTTTGATTTTCTTGAATGACGGAATCTTTTTGCTGCATTATTTCGCGATAGTGATGTGCTATGCATGATTTACTGTAGATGATTAAGAGTAGATCGTAAATGTGGAATTCTTAAACAGATGCGAAATACGTCATTTTTCATAAAATAAAACGTGTGCTTTAAGTCTTAAAATTGAAATATGTTTTGTACTGCAGTAGAGTCCCGCTTAACCGAGTTATTTTCTTCAGACGGACTGGTTGCTTCTATTATTATGAAACATCCATTATAAATGAAGTGTTAGGTGAAGATGAAAGAGCAGCCGTAAACAAAAATGATGACCATTTTTTTCCCCATTCTGACCAGAAAATCAGAGTTGTAACTTTTTACGGCTGCTCTTTCATCTTCACATAGCACTTCATTTATAATGGCTGTTTCATAATAATAGAAGCCATCAGTCCATCAGAAAAAAATGAAGTAATGGAAATGCCGGGGGCGACACTAAATTCTGAAAAAGCAGAATTCATGTTCTCTAGTTGAGAATTATTTTTATTATTATTATTATTATTATTTTGCATTAAATATTAATGATTGTCTTTTATTTGAAGAAAAAAAATGCTTTCTTTTTCTTTTTAAAATAATACACTACAGCTTATTAAAGGAAAAGACGAAAATGTAAATACGACAATTAGTTTTTTTTAATGATGCAATATCTGTGTTTTACGCGCTTTTGTTCAAAATTTAAACCCAATAATCTCAGTATACGTTTTGTACAAGATTTTCATATTTAAATTCTTTAGAAATAAATATATACTTCAGATAGTCTTAGGATTTTTTAGTTTTGAGATAAATATTTGGAAATGTACTAGGATCTCTCGTATAAAAAAAATGTACTCATAAAAAAAATTACGAAAAGAAATTAATTTTTGTACTCCAAAATGAGGAAAGTATGCAAAAATAATTATTCGTTCCGAAAATTTATCTCGCATAATTTTCTCGAAAATTTATCTTGAAAATTTATCGTGCGGTTCTATATAAACTTTTTTAAGGTTGGTTGGTTGTATAGGGTTTTATGGCGCAAAGTCCCAGTAGGGACATGCTGCGCCAAAAACTTTTTTAAGATGCTACATTCAAAAATTTATATAGAAGAGATTGGGGAGTGTTGACCCATTTTTTATTAAATGATTTTTTTTCAAATATTGAAACCAGAATAAAGTTTCATATATAATTTGATTCGTTATACAATCAGTTATCAAAATAAAATTGTTACATAAGTGCAATATGTAAGAAACTTAAAAAAATGGTTGATTTTAATCATGAGAAAATAATAGGTCAAGGCTCTCCACATATGGATGGCTTGACCTACTTTAATTTATATTGCTATATTTGTTAAGGGAAATAAAATCAGTTTAAAAAAAAGATGGAGTAGTTTTATTCTACTAGGTTTAACATTAGGGTTTTGATCAATGTTATGTTGATTAGCAGAGGCGAGAACACTTAACATTTCTCAACGCTGCGGCTTTCATCTTTTCTAGTCTTTTCCATTCTTTCCATTTACCTACTATGGGTACTATGTAAAAGAAATAAAAGTTCCTATGAATTTTCCAATTTATATTTCATTAAATTTTTTCTTGCTTCTATAGCAATTTTTCACATCTTTCTGTAATCAATTTTAAACCTTTTCCTTTCTATCACACCCTTTTACTGTTAGTGTTACAGAATAAATTTTCATTATATTAGAAATATAACCATTAACCCTTCATTATGCTCAGTGTATAATAAAAAGATTTCCGAAAATAGTTACTTAAAGGAGCTTTGAACATCTTGTCAACCATCCCTCACATTGATTGGATCAAGCCTCCCCACACAACCACTTTTTAATGTGGTTGCACATTTTTATGTTTCGACTAATTTACCGTACAATCTTTATGCCTGAAATGAAAGTTCAATATTTCTGCATTACTTGAAACCTACTTACTTAAATTTCTGTGATATATTTTATCTGTGTAAATTTTACAGTATGTTTCTAAAAAATATATTTTTTTAAGCTGAAAACCCTTCATAGTGGATTTCTCCGCACCTGTTCCATTTATCTGCATGAAATAAATATTGTTTGAGCATTTCAGTAGCTTTGGTTGCCGCCTATTGGCGAAACTCTGAAATTCTTTTAAATATGAAAACTGAAAGTTGGATCAAGCCTCCCCTATTGTCAACCCTCCCCAGTCTTTCCTATACTAGGGCAGGAGTCGGCAAGTAATTTTAAGTGGGATCCGAATATTTTGAAAAAAATTATTGAGGTCCAGAGTAAAAAACACATAAGTAATATAAGTACTTATTACTTTAAAATTGTTATTTTTACAGACACTTATATATAATATTAAATAGAAAAGTGAGGCATTCGTTCTGAAAAATTACTACATACACAGATATACGTTCTGAAAATTTTTACATCCACATAATAAAATAAAAAATACTGATATTCTTTGAAAAATTTTAGCGAAAAATTACACTTGTATTGCTTCTTGCTGACAATGGAATACCTTGAATTGCGGATACAACGTTCTTCTTCTCTTCAAATAGTGCTGTGGCCACTTCTACATTCTTTTACTATCTCAGAGTCTGAAAATGGTTCAGGTGTCTATTAAGCATCCACAAAGCACGCAACGCTGCTTCTACTGATTTTTCCTGTTCGCTCAGATATCGAACTATTAGGCCTGTGCTTTTTTGTATGAAGTAAGATAAGCCTGGAGTTTTTCTTGTCGAGTTTCGCTGCCAAGAGGAAATTTTTTATAGAACTGCGGATGAGTTGTTTTGTAGTGACGCTTTAAATTGGAACTTTTAACAATAGCGACAGCTTTGTTGCATATGTAGCAAACTGGAAGAGCTTCAGGCCTATCAGCCAACGTAAAACAATATTGTTTTGTTCACTCAGTCAGAAACTTCTTAATTTCACTGTCAAATTTACGCATTTTAGGATATATGTTGATTCACAAAACGTATTTTAGCACGCGGCAATAACAACGCAAATGAACGAAAGCTCCACCCAAGATCACCATTTACGAATGACAAGGCGAATACACTCCCTCCCAGACAAATCCTTACGCATGCACTTCAACGCAGCCGGCCAGTCCCACTACCGCGCACGCGCACCAACGCAGCCGGTCTGTTCACTCCCTCCTGACCGCTTGCGCTCCAAAGCTTTATTTTGTATTTCACATCATAGCAAGTATGCATCACCATTTAAAAATTAAATTAATCACGCTATTGCTTGTAAAATTCGGATTTTACTCTTTGTGACGCTCTTGTTACACGGCATACGTCCACTATGTAATGAAGTTCGTTCCAAACATTTTGTAGCATCACTCTGTCAATGGTTTTGAATGCTGCACAAATGCGTTCTTTAAGTTCTGGGTTACGTCAAAGACAATGTGTATGTACCACCAATGACGAAAACAACGCCAGATCTTAAAGAACGCATTTGTGCAACATTCAGAAATATTAACAGAGTGGTGCTACAAAATGTTTGGAACGAACTGGATTACACATTGGACGTATGCCGAGTAAAAAGTGGCTCACACATCGAACATTTGTAACGGAAAAAAACTTGGTACATTTCTCTTTAAATTCATGTACCAGTTATTCTAATATGTGCAATAGTTTTGAAAATATGAATTTTTAAAATCACGCCCATCATTTGTACTCACCCTGTAAAAGAAATATTAATAAGAATATTGCTCAAACGTGTTTATTATATATATATATTATTAAATTATTTATAAAAAATGAAAATTTTTGGCGGGCCAGGCTTGGACATTCCGCGGTTCACCTGTTGCCAACCATCACTTCAGGAGATCCAACTCGGGCTTCCCGAATTACAGAACATAAGTGAAATTCATTTAAAAAACTATTGGCGTTAATACCTTTTTGATATATTATATCTTTTTATATACACAACTAAAAACACCAAAAAGCATTTTTATGTAAAATTTTTGAAAAATGTATATAAAATAAAAAATATTTAAAATTATTAAAATCGATAATTTTTTGCATTAATCGCATGCTAGGAGTTAAAAACCAAAGGCATCACGGAAGATTTCGTCGCTTAGAGCAGCTTTATTTTATTATAATAATTTCATTGGTTTAAGCTCGTTGATCGATAAAATGTTTGTTAAATTTATGTTTTATTCGCGTTATTTTATTTTTTTATAATGAAGTTTTAATTTCCTTTTCAATAGTTGCCGAAAATAAATACAAAACTATTTATATTGTTTAAATTGAAATTGTGTTAACCTTAAGTAACCTTGCTGTACAGATCTAAAAACAGATGAATGTTGTCTAAATACAGATGAATTTAGATAATATTAACTAAAAAAAATATCTTGTCCATTTTTAGCTTATGTCCAAGATACTCTCCGTTTTCTGTGTCTCAATTCCATTTATTTCATTTATGACATGTGAAGCTGTTACAGCTTTTTGCCATTTATTAATTTATTTGCAGTATGTTAAGATAAATCTGAAATATTTAATTAAATACCAATCCATGCTGAAAACAACACTTTACAGAACTATATTTAGTTTTTTGATTGACACTACATTCTAAAGCGAAATCGATCTTTATAGTAATAAAAAATATGCGAAATTGGTTACAGAATTTAGGAGGCTAGAATGAGTCGATTCATGTCTGTCATGCAATATGATAGTTTTTTAAATAACAGCTGAAAAAGGATTCTAAAAAATGAATAAAACAAAATGTAAAAGAAAGAACCCACAACTAAAGCAAGAGTCTGAATTTGGCATAAATCATATCAGAGTACTTCTTGAAATATAAATTTCAACTCGCACTGGAAAAAAAAATAGAAAAAATATTTATATAGACACAAAATTTTAATATCTCTTGATCATCTGCCAGAAATATTATGAGTCCTGCAATCACGTTCCCTTCTTTGGCGGCTTAAAAATAAGATGAAATACAAGAAATCGTTGTGTACTTATCAGCAGATTTGATCAGGGTGAACGAGATCCATTTTGATACAATCCGATCAGCTTCATTTTTTAGCAGTTCATAGTCAGGCAAAATAAGTCCCAATTCAATTTCTAAAATAAAAAGCCTGCAATTCTTTACTAGCATTATCTTACAAGTAACCCACGTTACGCGCAGTTCTGGGACTCCGGAGTTCAGGCGAAGTGCTCCTAGCAGACGCCTACAGTCATTAGCAACTAATTAACTCAATTCTAACGCTCTTAAAATGATCAGTGATCTGTATTAGTACGTACAAAGAAAAAATATTTAAAAACTGATACAAAATATCTCCTTTTTTAATTTCAAAGAAAGTAAAACAAAAAATACTACAATTAAAAGTATACACCAGATAAAAAATGAAAAGAACATTAAAATTACGAACGAAATATTATTGATTATACATCATTCAGACCTATAGTAGTTTGACAATTATCATCAGTAATATTTCGACCGGATCAAAACATAGGCCTCGCCATTCTCTTTGACACATCGACTGTCAGTGACTCTGGTTAGTGAAATTGTAAGTTTTCAGGTCCATTTAGGCAGCAAAATCTGAATAAAAGAAGAGAGAAACCGAACAATAGTACAAGTTTAAGCGCTGTGTGCCTAACATGTCACACTGTACAAACCTAGATATATCAGCAAAACGCCCATGTCCTTTGTAATTAACATTCATAAAATGAGCAAAATGAATAATTGTGCAGAAAATAAAAGGAAATACGAAACTTTAAAAGTCGGATGCGTTCGGGTGCAATGGGCCCGAAAGGCAAGTAATGTCACTTTTGCACTCGAGACAAGCGACAGGAAAACAGTTTTGCCAGTGGGCTACTTTTTTAAAATTCAGATTTCTTGATTTGCACCACTTTTTTGAAATAGTAAAATTCGCCTTATATAATGACATACCAGATTAACCCTTTCCGGCGTGGTGTCCTTAAAAAAGGACACTGACAAATGGCACCAAGAATATTTTACTAAAATTTTCCTATTATAATGTACATGAAAATAAGCAAGTTCGTATGTTCTAATAAATTCGTTTATAAATTGCGGTGTCAGTCCATTATTTCATAAGTTTATAAACAGAAATACTCCGCGCCGGTAAGGGTTAAGGTGAAAACAAGGGGAATTTTACTATTTCAGAAAAGTGGTGTCAATCAAGAAAATTGAATTAAAAAAAAGTAGCCCACTGGCAACACTGCAGGAAAAATGACTAGGAGGTTTCGAACAATTTATACAGATATGAAGGTACTAGGAGGGACAGGCCCTGCGCTTCTGGCGGAGAGTGGTGCGAGAACGGTTTTTCGACACCTGTCAGGCACTTACATATGAGAGGATCCAATTCATACTTCTAGAGTTATAGAATATACTTGAAAACGATTTTTTATTGAAAAGTTTAATTTCTTATATTCAATATATTTTTTAAATATTGCACACTAACAACATAAAAAAGCTCTATTATACGAGCTTTTATTCAAAAAAACTTTTGAAATTAATTAAAATGAAAAAACTATTATTTTAACACAATCAAACTGACTGGTACAGTTATAAGAATTGGATATTTCTAACTGAGCGAAAAAAATGCACAGGGCGGAAATAAAACCCAGATCCTTGGCTTACAGGGCCAATGCTCTACCACTTAAGCTAGCTGGGCCGACAATCGTTGAGCATATTTCGCTCAGATAATATTATTGGTAATAACATCTGGTCTGTCATGTAGACAGCATAACAGAATAAACCGAAGGTAAAAGAACTCCATATGAACGATGAGTACGTAGATAAACTATTATTTTAACACAATCAAAATCATGTATATGAGTATATCAGTATAGTATCAGTTAGTATATCAGTTTGATTGTGTTAAAATAATAATCTACCTACTTACCCTTATTATAAATGGAGTTCCTTTACCTGCGGTTTATTCTGTTGAGCTGTCTACATGAAAAATCAGATGTTATTACCAATAAGGTTATCTGAGCGAAGTATGCTCAACAGTTGTCGGCCCAGTCAGCTCAAATGGTAGAGAATTGGCCCTGTAAGCCAAGGATCTGGGTTCAATTCCGGGCCTGGGCTTTTTTTCACTCAGTTGGGAAAATATTCAATTCGTATAAAATGGATACTGTCGGATTAGCCGTATCCCACACTGTAATAAAAAAAAAAAAATCTGTAAAGTTACTAAAGTTTTTCTACGAAACTGGGATTCCAGTTTCTGGACATTGGCTAGGGTTTTGAATGTTTCAACACACAGGCTATTACCAGAGGTGCGAAACGTCGGATTCCTGGTACTCATCTCCAGATCTCGCCCAAGTCTTTACACTGGGGACGGTACGCTAAATTCTACCGAAACTATTACTCTTTAAAATTTAAAGTTCTGCACTATTAACGGTGTTTTTCTATTTATATACACTTATGTTTGTAAAATTTGTAACACCATGAAGGAGTCATCAGAATTAAATGCAATTTAATACATAAATGACTGATTTTTCTAAAAATAAATGATGACATTTTCAAAGAAACAAAAATTAAGTGTCTGAAATCAGTCTATTGTGTAGCTACCACTCGCTCCAATAAGAGCTGCTATGCGACGTGGCATGGAGTCAACCAGATTTTGAATGCCTGCATGGGAAACAGCATTCCATATTCTATTTATGCATACCCAAAGTTCATCGTTATAAGTTTTAGGAGGAGAATAGCGAGTGAGACGCCAATCAACAAAATCCCCCACATGTTCAATGGGCGACATATCCGGCGAATACGGAGGCCACGTAAGAAACTGTATGTGTTCGGCTGACAAGTAGTCTTAGACATTTCCTGAAATATGTCAGCGGGCAATATTCTGTTGAAAGATAGCTCTAGGAATGCCGAGAAGAAAAGGAACGACTTCGGTCTCCAACACTTCACTGATGTACTTGTTTCTGTTCAGATTACCCACAATTCGTATCAGGTGCGATCGTTCATAAGAAGCTATCGCTCCCAGACCATAACGCCGGTGTTCGTTCACTATGACGTTCGTTAATTTACTCCGGAAGGTAGCGTTTATCGGCATATCGTTTAACACGAATGCGGCTATGATGGTATCAAAAATTAAAACGGGATTCGTCAGATAAAACAACTTGTTGTCAACCTGCATGCCAGTCTCTATGTTCATGAGCCCATTGCAGCCGCAGGCGTAGATGGTTTTTGCGAGAGGGGGATCCTGTATAAAGGAAGTCTTGCATGCAGTCCACGACGCAGTAGACGTCAACGAATTGACGATGCAGACAGTGATACAACTGTAGCAGTTCACTAATGTGCAGCTAACTGTCTAGTTGAAACTGTACCGTCAGTAAGCGTCATACAGACCATGTGTCTATCATCGCGCGTTAACGTCATCGTTCGGTGTGCACTGTTTTCAAACTCGCATCACTCTACTGCTATTATGCTGCACACAAGCTGTTATTGCAAGATAGGAAAATCTTCCTTCACGAAGGTCGATGATTCTTCCCCATTCAAACTCCGTCAGTTGTTGAAGTGCCGCCCTGATTCGTCGAAGAGGCATAGTTATATCTCACCTAATGTTTACCATTATCAAATAACCATAGACAATTCTCAATGTTTCGCTACAGCCCTCTATTTATATGGTTTCTGCAGTAGCCGAGAGGGCGCTGACAAATTCGTTGTGAAATACTTATTAGTTTGCAATATTTAGCGAGTATTCCGTGACGTGATCGCGGAGTGCTCGTCTGCCAGCCGGACGACCCGAGTTCGATGCTACGTCTTGACTTTTTTTTCTTATTTAATTAATTTTATATTATGACGCTTTACAACTTTTAGCAGGGTTATGAATTGCTGAAACTTTGATTTTTTTTTATGTTTTCCTAAAAAATATACAATTAATTTTATGTTTGTTTTGATGAAAAATTATGTTTTATATAATTTGTAAACTGTCATCGCTACAGTCGAAAATACAAGCTATTTTATTTGTAGAATATTTTTTTTGTAATTATTATTTACAATTTTATAATTTTATATCGTAAGCAAAATTCAGATATAATACATCATATATATATGTATGCTGTGATGGTGCTACTTTACAAGAAAGGAGAGAAGGAAAACATTAAAAACTACCGTCCAATCAGCTTACTGTCAGTGATTTATAAAATTTTCACCAAAGTTTTAACGACAAGGCTTGAATCAGCTCTGGACTCAGCTCAACCTAGAGAACAAGCAGGATTCCGAAGTGAATTCAGCACGATGGATCATATCCAAACGGTAAGGGTACCATAGAAAAACATAAGGAATATAATTTACCTCTTTGCCTTGCCTTTATTGATTATGAAAAAGCATTTGATTCGGTCTACACATCAGCAGTAGTAGAATCTCTGGAGGACATTGGTATAGACAAACCTTACATCAATATTATAAAGAAGATTTACAAGAAAGCAACAGCAACCATCCGCTTGGACAAAGGAAAAGCAAAGATCAAGCTTGGAAGAGGGGTAAGACAAGAAGACACCATTTCGCCTAAGCTTTTTACTGCTGTCTTAGAAAATATTTTCAAGAAGCTGGATTGGGAAAACAAAGGGATTAGAATAAATGGGGAATATTTAAGTCATCTCCGATTCGCTGACGACATTTTAATTTTCAGTAACAGTCCTGAAGAATTGGAAAATATGCTAAAAGATTTGGCAGAAGCTAGCATTAATGTGGGATTAAAAATAAACTTGGAAAAGACTAAGGTGATGTTCAATTCATTTGCATCAAAAAAGAAAATCGTCTACAACAACACTGAAATTAAAGAAGTGCAAAGTTATGTGTACCTTGGGCAAGAAATATCATCTGATAATAGTATCATGAATGAAATCAATAGAAGAATAAGAAATGCATGGAGTGCTTTTGGGAAGAACAATATTATTCTGAAGAGTAGCATGCCCCTGTGTTTGAAAAGAAAGGTATTTGAGCAATGTGTTTTGCCTGTCCTAACTTATGGAGCAGAAACATGGACGCTAACAAAACGGATGGTGCAAAGATTACAAACAACACAGAGAAGTATAGAAAGATGTATGCTAGGTATAACTAGAAGAGACAGAAAAAGAATAATCTGGATAAGAAGTCAGACGAAAGTTTTTGACATCATTGAAAGAATTAAACGGCTAAAATGGAAATGGGCTGGGCACATCGCAAGAAGACAAGACAATAGATGGAGCACAAACACCCTACAGTGGTATCCCAGCGATGTAAAACGGCCAAGAAGACGACCTCAAGTAAGATGGAGTGATGAAATCAGAAAAGTAGCCGGTGTAAATTGGATGACTAAAGCACTAGACAGGAAACATTGGAAAAATCTGGGGGAGACCTACATCCAGCAGTGGATTGAAAACGATTGATGATGATGATGATGATGATGATACATATGTATGTATGTACTTTATGGAATTTTAAAGGAAAATGTATTATTTCGTGTAAATTATAAGTAATAATTTTGATGTCAAATGTCCAAATGTGTTTTTTTTAAATGAATAAAAATGGACAAAATATATTTCAAAATATTTTTTCACTCTAACAAAAAATAATAATGAAGCAAAAATTGTCAACTGGAAATGTAAAAATCGTCTGCTGATCCCACATGACATATAACCTATGATACATGCATATATATATAAATATACTTTCTTAAGAAATCGTCAGCTAGACTTTCATAATAAATCAAAAAAGTTTATAGATATATTTTGTCTTCTTTGGAAGACAAGTACTAGGTAAGAAGTTATGCTCTGTATAGAAAAACTGTTCTGTATGAATATTTTTATGATATATGCCACCCGATTAATTGCATATTTACTAAACTCAATGCCAGTAATAATAAACATTTTTGTATTTCGTTATTTGACATATTTTAACATATTTAAAATAAACCAAATACTAAAAAGGTATTTATTTTGTTAATGTTTTTTTCTAATAAATTCATTATTTGAGACAATTATTTAAAAAACAAAAACCATAAATAATATGTAATAATTTTATGAAAATTATTTCTGCACAAATTAAACACAAATTAATCTGTAATTCCGCCAACAGAAATGTTAGTTTAAAAATTAATAAAAAATAGAAGTTTTTATGAAAATATAAACATAATTATATATTTTCTAGGAAAATCTAAAAAAAAAAAAAAAATCGAAGTTTCGGCAATTCATAACCATACTTAAATGTTGAAAAGTGTCACAATATATAATTAATTAAAAAAGAAAAAAAAAAAAAAAACGTCAAGCGGCAGTATCAGACTTGGGCCGTCCGGATGGCAGGCGAACACTCTGCGATCACGCCGCGGAATTCTCGCTGAATGTTGCAAAATAATGAGTATATTTGAAACGTATGCTTAAATTTGACCCTCGATTTCTCAAAATCTAAGGCTCACTTAAAGAAATCCTCTGACCATAATAATTAGGATTAAGAACATTATACTTTAAATTCATCAAAATCGGTGAGCACCATGCTTGGTGGCCCCCTTCTAAGATTAGCGATTTTGCGAATAAGAAATAAAAAACAGTAGCCAAATAAAACAAAAGTAAGCAAAACTGATTCGGCGTGAAACACTGCAAAATCTGAACCCCTTACTGTATCCCCTTTTTTCAATATGTTCTAAAATAACCCAATTTTTTGTAATCGATTATAAAACATAAATTCGAATATCCGCTACAGAAACTATTAAAAATAAGTGCATTCTAAATGTTTCCTAAATGTGTAAATGTTTCCAACATTCTTATAGCAGAAACTACAGAAACTATTAAAAAAGAGTAGATTTTAAATGTCTTCTAAATGTGTAAATGTTTCAGATATTCTTAAAGTAGTCTAAATAAAATTTCAAAACAGCTAGCTTTGATTTACAGTTGTGAAAATATACGCACTAAAAATTTTTATGAGATTTTGATTCTAACCGATAGAAAAAAATTAACCGGTGAATGATACTATGCATGCAACTAATAAATAGTATGGTGAATGGCTCATTTCGAAGCCCCATTCCAGTACACATAGATAGTGATTAACTGACAATAGAGAAATACCTATCGCATAATCGTTTCTGTGTCTTTGACTTTTGCTAAACTGAATTTGTACTAAATCAGCATCTCTATAACTAGAGCAATGTAAATAGCACGTTGCGATTGAACATGAAAAGCGACATCAATCGTTCAGTAACGTGGATAAAAGGATAAGAATCTCGACTGCATTAGCAAACACGTACACAAAAGAGCAGAAATTGAGCGCTCATAATTTGGTGAGTCTGATTGTTCGTTTACTTGCCAAATGGAGCATTTTGTCGCGATTTGGCGTAATAGTGAGCGGCAGCGAGAACCCTGGTTCCAGTGTTACTACGCAACACACAATATCAAATTGGTTCACCAAATTCCGAAAAGGAAACTTTAAAATAAAAAATCAGCCATGCGGTCACCCAGAATCGAGGCTCAAAAATGACGATCTAAAGGTCACTGTTGAGTCTGACCCATCTCAGAGAGCCTATGAATTATTGATGAAGATTGGATAAAATGATTCTCTAAGTTTGAATAAAATAATTCCTTAAATTTGTAAGTTATCAATTAACTTTCCTTTTTTTTTACAAATTTCATGAGCTGATAATTTTAACATATTTACTGTGATATACATATATGCCACCATAAAAACATTCAAAATTCGGTCTTAATAATTCTCCGAATTAAGAAAAAATGTTCCAATCTGAAATAAATATTTCTATAACTTTTCTTAAAACGGCAAAGAACATTTCTTTCGTAAGAAATGAAAATATATAATATCCGCAAAGAATATCTTAAATTTACCACATTAAATAAAAAAGAAAACGAAAAAAAAGATGTCTTATTTTATTTTTGTTGGTAACTAAGTTATAGCTTTCAATTTATTTCACATAATAGAAATTTTCCTCAACTTTTTGCTGTTGGTTTAGAAAATCTTTTATTGATTTTATGCAAAATACTTTAAAGTAACTTATAAAAGCTAACAATGTCGAGACTTGAATAAAATTTTCCTACACTAACACAAGAGGGTGCATCTCATTTGTTGAAAAGTGACTTTTTTCCAGTTCGAATAAAATAGATAAGAACTTTTACTTCAGATGAGGACAAAAGAAAATTGTTTTTCTTCGAGGAGAATTCTTAAGATTTACATTTGTATGTTTTCAGGATGACGTGCAGATATACACTGAAGTAATTGTAATAATATTTTAGGAATGCATGTGGAATATTCTCTGTGGATTTAGAAAAGTAAATGCAATGATATATAAATGTGAATATACGTACACTCATGTTTGTGAAAATTGTAACACCATGAAGGAATGCAGCGGTTTAGCTGAAAATTTTAGAGAATACAAAGTATAGTGTGTTATGCAAATGATTCCAATTTCAGAGTCACCACGTATGCGTGGGCTGAGGAGTGCCATCTGAGGTGCTACTGAAACCGTATATATACGGCTGTAGCCGGACGTTGAAATTTGTCTATGGTTATCTGCTTGGGGTAAACGTTAGGTGAGACGTAACTATGCCTCTTCGATGAAAGAGAACGACATTTCAACAACTGACGGAGTTCGAACAGGGGAGAATCATCGGCCTTGGTGAAGAAGGATTTTTGGTGCAACAGCAGCTCGTGTGCAGCGTAACAACAATAGAGTGATCCGAGTTTGGAAGCAGTGGACGAAGGCACCCATCTTGGATCTCCAACCTTAAGGTTTATAGGGAGAGAAACTCCAAGAGGAAAAGTCCCTACCGCCATCCAATGGAATCGCCCCCCCAACAAAAACAGGCCCAGAACAGCGGCCGATTAAAGAAAAAAAATAACAAGAAGGTGTAATCTACACCGTAAGGTAAGCCGTTTGGAAGTAGTGGACCGAAATCGGCTAGCCGGGACGCCAACCGCAAAGTTTATGGAACCAATGTCCCGGCAGCAATAACCCCTACTACCACCCAGAGATACCAGGCCGGGACCGGCCTGGAGTCAACGGCATAAATTACAATAAAAATCAACAAATCATTCACTGACTGTACACAAGCTGTGTTGGCACACGCCAAAGCAAATCAGCAACTGCTGAAAAGCTAGAATAAAATAGAATGAACTACAACTAAAAACTAAAGTCATATATAAACGAACTAACTAAAAATAGGAATAAAAGTACATCGCCCACACAGTGAGCCATGCACTAACTAAGAAGTAACAGAACAAGGAAAGCAGTTCCATATGAACTGAAAAACAAACAGGTGGGTAGACGCAGTTCATGCAGTCTCAAGAAATGTCCCAAAAATATGAAAGTCTAGCATTCTAATATCATCACATCAAGCTACGTATTACCAATATTCATGGCATTATAAGATGATAATTCCAAGCACAGAAAAGTTCTAATGTGTTAAATATCCAACATAATTGTTCCAAACAAGACCCACTGAAGATGCAACGACACTGTCACAGTCAATATCACCATAACGGAGACAAGGTTAGTCGCCAATCAGCCATTCAAGCTTGCCAATACAAGTAGAGGAAATTGCACTACCACTGATCAGACCACATACAAGCCGACAACAGATCAGTTTCATAAGCCATGATAAAAAATACTTTGAAAAACAGTTACTCAAATAGGTAATATATACATGAGATCAACTAAATAAATTTTAATAAGTATAACATCATATCCAAATAGATTCCAGTACTGATAACGTGACTATCATGCCAGGAACAATGTAATGAAAAAGTCAAACGCTTCCTGACCACTGGATCAAAGAAACATCTTAACTATATCAATCCAAAACCATGCTAATAAATTATTAGACAACTTAAATAAACTTCATAGACAAGACAAATGAATAGCATTAAAATCTATATCTAATGAAGGAGTATAAACTGTTTAAAATGTTGTAATTATCTTTCAATTTATTATAATTATTACCATCAAAAGAACAGACTTCATATTTTCCCTGACAGTGAGATTAGGATCAAATCTAAAACAGTGCTTCATCAACCTACAGTTACCAAAGAGATAATGCAACACGTCTCCCTTACTACCACAATCACATCTGTTATGCGATCTTTTCCCTATCTTATGAAGAAACATCAGGAAACTTCCGTGTCCACTAATAAAGTAAATCAAAATATGATTACCACAAATAAAATCAGTACTAACGTGTTTTAATACTTCATAAGTGTCTCTGCCTTTCCCTGATTCAGACCAGTACTCTTGCCACTTGGTAATAAGTTCCTTTTTAAAGTGTTTCCCAACTACAGAGGTAGGATAACCAATGTCAGTAATAATATCAACATTATCATCGTTTAGCGCATTCTTGGTCAGTTCATCTGCGCGTTCATTACCTATTAATCCTATATGCGCCTTAATCCATCCTATCATAAAGGTTTTATATGAATTACCAATTAGCTTTCCATAGATTTCATCAATAATATCATTACCTGGAACTAAACTGTGAAGTGCTTGAACTGATGAATAGCTATCAGTGTAAAGAGTTGCAACCCAAAAACTTGAGTTAATAAACCAGGTTATTGCATAGTTTATAGCAGTCAGTTCAGCTTGATATACGGAATTCAGCTTACGCAGTTTTGCAGAATAATCAGCAATAATTTCATTACCATAAAACACCGTGAAGCCCATTGAAGTGCCATTTTCCATCCTAGAGCCGTCTGTATAAATAATGGGTCCAGGAGAAACTGGCTCCCTATCAACCACGGGACTAACAAAACAGAGATTATCAAGATTAAGGTAGAACATATAATTCTGACTAAAATTCATTTTCATAATATTATCTGAATTAACTAGGTTATCTTCTATTATAACTTGCTCTTTTCCATTTATCACTCTATATCCCTTAAGCTTACAGTTCAGTTCAATGTGCAAAGGTGGTACTCCAGTCAAGACACAAATTGCGTCCGTAGACGTCGTTTTATATGATCTTATTACCGTTAATAAAGCCAGTCGCTGACATGAGCTCAACTTTCTAAGGCCATGCGAATTCAGGTCATCAAACCAGGTTTCATAGCCATACGTTATTTTCTTTTTAAGAACTGTTAGGTACCATAATTTTAACAAGGAAGCCTTAATCCCCTTATCACGACAACCTGTGCGTTTAATGTTGACAGCAAATCCCCTAAGATAGTCCCGAATAATATCAAGGTGGTCCAGCCAACTGAATCTTGCATCAATAGTAAAGCCCAAATACCTCACTGTTTCCCTCACTGGAATAGAGATCCCATCTAATTTAAAGACAGGTTTTCTATTTGGCAGAGTCTGGCTACCCAAGAGCATAGATGTACATTTAGATACACTTATCTTCAACTGTAAACCAATGATAATGTTCGAAAAAAGAGCAACTGCAGCATTCACATACTGCTCCAAATCCAATCTAGTACGACCACCCTCTAGCAGGCCAAAATCATCTGCATAGGATATAATATTTCTTCTAGTCAACTTATATCTTCTCAGTAATTTATTAGCTACTATCGTCCAAACAAAAGGCCCCAGACATGACCCCTGAGGGCAGCCCCTATGAAGCAGAAACCAAACAAGGCCGTGAGAAAGTGCTATTCCTATTTCTCTGTTAGATAAGTAATTCTTTATAGTAGATGCAAGATACGGTTCAACCGGTAGCTCATCAATAATATCCACCACTATCATCCAAGACACGTAATCGAACGCACCTTCTATATCCGTCGATACAAAAGCACAGTAGTTATCTTCTGTCAAAATTTCTCGTGTTATTTCCTTGAACGCCGCCAATGCCGTAACTGTACTTTTACCTTTTCTAAAGCCATGCTGTGCGTCGTCTAAGTAACCTGCAATCTCCAAAGCTGCCACAATACGCTGGTTTAATATTCTTTCTAGAATCTTCGCTAATACCGGAAGGAGCGTAATAGGGCGATAACCACGGGCCGATTTTTCGGATTTATTTCTCTTCCTAAAAAAAAAGACAACACCCTTCTTCCAGGCTTGGGAAAATGTCCTAGTGATAAGCAATTGTTAAAAATTGCCTTTATGAGTTCAGGAAACTTCTTACAGAGATATTTAACCACAATTGGATCTAAATTGTCATATCCAGGAGCTTTGTTTGTAGCCTGCTGACCAACAGCATACTTCAACTCTCTAGTAGTGATGTATTTAAAACCCGGATCACTAAAATAAGACTTTTCAGATATATATTCCGTGACAGCTTCTGGCAGCATATTAACACCAAAATGCTCCTGCATCAGCTGACTAGCAACGTCATCGTACGTTGAAAATGGGACAGAATGTTCTAAAGATGTAAAAATAAAGTCCGAATGACTAAGGTTTTTCCCAGCTGTAAATTTATACAAATTTCCATGGATCTCTGTGGTTTTATTACAAAAAGTAAGCCAAGCACTGTTCTTTGCTTTCTTAACCATGACCTTATATTGTTGTCTGAAACTTTTATAATCATTATTATATATCTCAATAGAAGTGTTACGTTTCATTCTTTTATATAGGGCCGATAGTTTATTACGAGCAATGTTAATCTCTTCTGTAAACCACTGAAAGGTTGGTTTATGGGAAAACTTCTTAATTTTAAAGCATTTTGCCATAATACAGTCTAGTTGAGCATGGAAGAAAAGAGTCCATTCATCTAGATCTGCTTGACTCCTGACGCTGTGAAGCGAATTAAGCCAAGCATACTTAACACTCTTCAGTTCATTATAAAAATCACCATAACCAACGTTTTTGGTTCTGTAACGCTCTCTTCTCTTAGTCAGTGGAGCAAAATTCAAAGCAAAAGTGATATACCTATGATCACTAAACGTGTGTGTAGTAGAGTCCACCTCCCAGTGTAGAAGACTGGAACATACATTCAAGCCGGCAATGGTTAGGTCAGGTCTTCATCTTAAGTCACCATGAACAAACGAGTGGTCAGCATCTGGGTCATTCAGAATAGTTAATGAGTAGTTCATAATGTGATCCAAGAGAGCCTCGGTCCTTCCATCCTCTCTAGTGTAACCCATCGATCGCATTGGTACATTAAAATCTCCGCCCACTATCATATCGTCGAAATCTCTAAAGATTTGAGTCCATTCACTTAAGTCGTTGTCAATATTTCCCGATGGAGCAGAATATTGTGATCCAATGAAAATAGTACCACTAACGGTTTACATTGAAATAAAAACTACGTTATTCAGTCTCAGAGTCTCTATAATATGAAAGTCTGGATTAGTAATGAAAATAGCAGCATTATGATTAAATGAAAAGAAAGAGGGCCACGAGGGCGGAAAACCAGAAGCCGTCCCCTGATAACAGTAAAAATCCTGGCCCAGAACTATATCAATGTCTCTAGCCAACACTTGTCTAACCAATTCATCTGTGGCATCCTTGCAGTGATTAAGATTTATTTGCATGAAAGATATACCAGCAAGGTCGCCATTGGCGCCCTTAGCTACGATCAGGAAGCAGAGAGAGACGGTACGCTTTGTAGACTGGACAGTCTGGACTGTCCGCCCTGTGCGAACAATCCCCAGTAGCATCTTCAAAATAGCAGTTACTGCAGATCACCTTTGATTCTTTACAGTCCTTGAGCGCATGACCACCGGAACATTTAGCACGATGTTTTTCACCCTTGCATGAGCTCGCATAATGGCCGAAAGCCTGACAGTTGAAGCACCGTGTGATGGCAACAAAGTCCACCACCCGGTACCTCTCGAAATCCATGCATATTCTTTTTCTCTGGATCAGAAAATCCCGACAGCCCTTATCGACATCAATCAACCAGTTTATCTTTCCGTTTCTTGTTTTAATACTTTTTATCATGTGAACTTCCGGCGTGGTGTCTCTATATAGTTCCTGTAAAACTTCTTTAGCCTGGGCATCAAGTTTGTGACTACTCAACTTGCTTGACAATCCCTTGTATAAACCATCGTTACACAGAATCTCCGAGAGAGTAAATTCCAAGGAATCTCTAACGGTGTCCTCCGATATGTCCGAGTCAACACTCAAGACCAGCATACGCTCTCTCCTTTTCTTTGGAACATTTATCTTAATCTTATCCCTCAGATCATCAACCTCCTTCAAAGCCGAAGAGATCAGTTCGGAATCGCCCCTTGAATTCATCTTTAGAATCACCTGTCCATTCTTAGTCATCACTACGTCTCCTGGTAACGGAAGGTCCTTGTTAGATTTACAACTACTCTTAATAACCCTCTTAATTTCCTCCACATCCATCGATGGCTCGACCGAGGATATCAAGACAGCGTGTTCGTCCCTGCGCTGACGCGTCTGGACTCCCTCCACTGTCCCTACCTCCACCGCCGAGCTCACCGAGGTGTGGGAAATCTTGCCTGCAATGTCATCCAGAACCTTTGTATAATTCTGTATTTCAGTATGTTTAGTCCTTAATTCAACAACTTCCTTTACAACAGCAATTGATTTCAGCAAAATATAGTCCTGGATTTTCTTTATTACATTAGTAACTACATTCGAGATCTTATCACCCTTCACTCTTTTATTATCAATCATTCAACTTAACCACCGTTTCCTGATAACCCTCTTCCTTGACTTCCTTTAGCCATTCCTCCACCTCTTTCATCGCCTCCAACTCACTCTTCGACATGAACCCAATAAGCGACAGATATGACCCAAATAACCGAAATGATACACCTGAGCAAACTGTGATAAAACCAATCAATAAAATAATCAAAAAGTCAAAATAATCCAACCAAAGACCCTCTATCAGCAAAATCAACAAAATCACCGTCAATGCTCAAGTAGCTGATTACCGTCAGAATATGCTTTCAACATATATAAGAGCCTCAACCGAGGTGGAAAAAGGAAAGACAATGAACACAATAAACAACAGGACAGCTCGACCCAAATACCAAAAAATCCCTGCCGGCCCGGCCTACAGGCAGAGGTAGATTTCGAAGTCAAATATACTAATTTCACAAACAAAAACTAAATCATGATTATAGATAAATCCACTTTAACAATTTTATCTGGCCGCTCTTGACGCGTTTTTATTTCATTTTCATATAATAGTTGGTTTTATCAGAATCATTTTAGGGCGGTATTCAAAAAAATACTTTTCCATGCTCAACAACTCGAAATTTTCTGGCATAATTCCAGATTCATTTTTAATTAAAAAAAAATATGAAACTTGCTGACGTGATTTTTGAAGAGATTTATAAGCGACCTGTGTTTTTATTTTTTGTTCAATTAATTAAAACTTGATATATAAACAATTATTTTCTCAGAAGGACAATATTTTTCGTTTCTAACACAATCGCTTCGGGAAGTTCCGTTCAAAATGCCCACTTTGACATAATTTTTTGAAATATATTCTGCCTCTATCTAAAAATCGATTATTACGGTACATTATATAGTTTCTGAATAAGCGAATCTACCAATTAAATGCGTTTGAGAGCAAAAATGAATTTAAAAACCAGTCAGAAAATAAGCAGTTTGGATTTAAGCGCATCCTTAATACAATGATTTTTCCAACACAATCCGCTTCGGTAAATTCGGTTCAAAATGACCTTTTTAACAGCATTTAAAAAAATATATTCTGCCCCTATCAGAAAATCGACCATTACGGTACATTATATAGTTTCTGAGTAAGAAAACGTACCAATTGGAAGCCTTTGAGAGCAAAAATGAATTGTAAAATGAGTCTGAAAATAAGCAGTTTGGATTTGAAAACACCCTTACTAAGATCATTTTTTACTTCAATCGGTATGTATTTTTAATTTGTTTTTGCTCTAAGAATTGGTCCTATCCAAAACTCGTCTATATAGATGTTGTAGACAATATTAAGAAGATATATGATAAATTCATGGGGATTTTATATCTTTTGAATTGACGGAGTTATGGATTTTTTTCTTCTTGAAACCACCTTTTTGTTTTCGTTTTTAATTTGTTTTGCGGTACGAATTGGTCCTATCAAAAACTTGTGAATATAAAAGTTGTAGATAATGTTAAGGAGATTCATGATAAAATTAATTGGATTTGATATCTTGAGAATTGACGAAGTTATGGATTTTTTTCTTCTTCAAACGCCCTTTTTGTTTTCGTTTTTAATTTTTTTTTTGCGGTACGAATTGTTCCTATCAAAAACTTGTGAATATAAAAGTTTTAGATAATGTTAAGGAGATTTATAATAAAATTAATTGAATTTGATATCTTGAGAATTGACGAAGTTATGAATTTTTTTGTCCCAAAAACCCTATTTTTGCGCCCCTTGAGCCCATTTTTAACTTTATCAAAAATCTGTGATACATAAATTTTTGGCCCTATTTTTAGAAGTAATAAAAACTTTAAACTGATTTGATATGTACAAAAATTAAGAAGTTATGGGGGGTTTTCTGTTTTCACAAAACCCCTCCCTATTTCCCTCCCCTTGGTCCGATTTTGCCCATTAACGAACTTGACCGAGATTTTATGCCCATTGATTTTATGTATCAGTTTGGAAGAGATTGGTGCAGAATTACGAAAATTATCGTGTCCAGAAGAAAGTGATATATATATATAGATAGATAGATAGATAGATAGATAGATAGATAGATAGATATATAAAGTTTTTTACTGAGGGTGGTTTTGGGTTCTAGGGGTCATGATCGGTGTAGATCTGCAAAAATTTTTCAGAAATTCCAACATAGGAACGATCCCAATAGGTAGTATTTCATACGAAATCTACCTAACAAACACTAGTCTACACTCGGCCGGATAAATGGATCACCATCCGTCGGATAAAAAGATCAATCACCATAATACTTCACAACACACCGGTTACCAAGTCAACCCAACTAAACGGCAAAATCTCCCCCATCACCCACAGAAAACACCAATCACACCTGACCAGCACAATTACAGCACCTCCCAAAATTAGCAACTGAACTCAACAAGTAACCATAGCAACCAGGTCCAAACTAAAATACTGAAAGCGCCACTATTCCAGCAACTAAATGAAAAGAATTACTATGACAACCCAAATAAACAAAGCTAATAACTCATCTAAGACAGGGTACTCTAAAACAGGGCAACAAAGTAACTATGACAACTATTATAAACATTAATTGAACTCAGCTAAGACAGGGTGCTCTAGAAAATGACAAGTAACAACTAATGACGTCAAACAAGCAGCAACCCAAAACACAAAAGCAACTCAAAATCACTGAACACAATACTTAAATGCACAACGCAAATCAAGTCACAAATAATAAAAATTATCAGTAGCCCTGAAGCAAGGGAACTACTCAACACCACAACACAAAAACTTGAGGACAATATGGCGATGCAAATATGAGCAACGCCCACCAAATTCAAAAATGAAAATACGTAAACTTCAATAACTTAATAACTAAGCCTTTAAAATGGAAAATAATTACAGAACTGGAAACCGGAAGTTAGTATCTATAACATTTATTAAGATTAATTAAAAAAGTAACCAAATAGTTAGTCATAAGAGAAATTAATAACTGAATGATAAAAATTTAGCGGCGTAACACCAATTACTGAGCAAAATTTATTTTTAAAGTCCTCTTAATAGGAAAATTCATTAAATATTCAAACAAAAATAACATGTAATGTAGAGATAGCAGTCAGGAATGTTGTTAGTTAACCCTAGATCTACCGGGAATTTTATTCAAGTTTTAATAAAACGTTCTACACCAGAATTTTTATTTAAAACTATTTAACTTATTTATTTACCTTATTTTTGTCTGGTTTATATACTTAGTTTATTTTAAAGAAATTTCTGGTTTGAATGAATATTTTGTATGTACCTGTCGGGTCCAATGGACCCGTCTGGTAGACGGAGGGTTAAGAAATAAGAGACTCTGGATGAATAGATACCTTTAAAAGTAACTTTTTGTCAGAGTTCACAAAAACACAACCTTCATGCACGACGACAGCAGGGATTTTTTTGGAAGTAGTGGACCGACGAGGATCGGACAAATCGGAATTATGGGAGTGGATACCTAACGGGGACGTCAACGCGCAATGATAGACACATGATTCGTATGGCGCTGACGAACCGTACAACTCTATCTGGACAGTTGGCAGTACATTGGTCCACTTCTACAGTTGTAGCACTGTCCATTTAGTCAATTTGTCGACGTCTTCTGCACCGTGGATTGCGTGTAAAAACTCCTTTATAGAGGATCCCCTTCACGCAAAACCATCGACGCATGCGCCTGCAATGTGCTCATGAACACAAAGACTAGCATTCAGATTGCCAACAAGTCGTTTATTCTCAAGAATCGCGATTTAATTTGTGGTACCATGATGGCCACATTCGTGTTAGACGCTATGCCCGTGAGCGCTACTTTGGAGAGTGCATTATCGAACGTCATAGTGGACAAACTTGCAGAGTTATGGTCTGGGGTTCGATTTCGCATCATGGACGATCGCAGCTGCTACGAGTTGTGGGTAATCTGAACAGCAACATGTACATAAGTGAACTGTTGGAGCCAGAAGTCGTTCCTTTCCTTTAAGGCATTTCTGGTTCAATTTTTCAACAGGATAATGCCCGCACACATGTTGCAAGGAGTATTCAATATTTCTTTTCAGCAGACCACATACAGCTTCTTCCGTGGCCTGCGTAGTCGCCGGATATGTCGCCTTTTGAACATATGCGTGATTTTATTGATCGGCATCTTCCTCGTGATCTTCGTCCTATAGCTTCTACAGATAAATTTTGGGTACGCATACAAAGAATATGGAATGCTCTTCCCATAGGCAGACATTAAAAATCTGTTTGACTTAATGCCACTCTTTCTACCCATACCAGTCGTCTGTGTATTAAATTTCGTTTAATTCAGATGATTCCTTCATGGTGTTACAATTTTCACAAACATGAGTGCATATATATATTTTCTTTCCATAAAGGTTTGATTTCTTCGTTCTTCTTTAAGGGGGTAGGATACCTTTAAACAATCAAAATTTTTGAATTTTTTTAATACATATTTTGGTTCCGTAATTATTTTTGAACATTATGCAAAAAACCCAATTAAAAAATACCCATTAGTTTACTAATTATGGCAGTTTTATTAGGACTGCACATTAAGGCTACATACGATAATTAAACTTTGCGTTGCGTTTATTCAAAACGATGAATTTTGATACTGCGCGCAGTGTTACTAAAAAACTATGCATGGCAATCAAAAGAAATTTTTACCACATATTCATCCCTGTATTATCTATAACTTAAAACCAGAAAAAGATAAGATTTTACTTTTTTTCTGTTGTGCACGTTGAAAATATTTTTTAAAAAGTGAAATATTGTAATTTTTTGTTAATTTTTTAATTTAGTCAATATGTTTTACAAATATTCTGGTTTTAGTATAAAGATAACACTATTATGTATTTATTTTCACCAAACGTTCCTCTTTATATGCATATTTTCAGATTTTATCATGTGCGCAAGTTTTTTTCTCTTATTATCATAGGTTTATAAACTTATCATTTCAATATTTATTTATGGATTTACAAGTATATATATTTTTTAAATGTAAATTTAAATATGAACTTTATGTTTAAATGAAGTTTGATTTTAATATTTGACTTATTACACAAGTTTTGAACCTTGGAACATAATGATATTTTTTGCTTTTTCGACCCGTTCAAAGGTATCCTACCCCCTTAAACTTTTTTTTTCTCCGAACACTATGTTTTCCTGACTCTGATATAGATATAATATTTTAGATGCTATTTAAAGAATGGCAAAGTATTTTATCTCCATCTGGCTCAAACTGTTTGTCCGTGTTGCATTGTTTTATAACCGTCTGAACCTAAATGTAATTGTAAAATATATACTCTGAAATATATATGCGTCATCTTTAAAACATTTAAAATTAGATCTTAATAATTCTACGAATAAATAAATAAATAAAAAATATTCTTTTGTTCCAGTTTGAAGTATGCAGTTTTATAATTTTTCTTAAAATTCCAAAGAACATTTTTGTTCGTTACAAATGAAAATATGTAATAGCAGCAAAGAATATCTTAAATTTACCACAAAAAAGGAAAAATATGTATTAAAAAAAGGATAAAAATATGTATTTTGTTTTCTGATTATAACTAAATTATTCCTTTCAATTTATTTCGCATAATAAAAACTTTTCTTAAGTTTTTCCTGTCAGTTTATAAAAGGTTTTATTGATTTTATGCAAAATACCTTAAAGCAACTAATAATAAGCTAGCAATTTCGAGACTTGAACAAAATATTCCTTACTTTAACACATGAGGGTGCATCTCATTTGTTGAAAAGTGATTTTTTTTTTGTTCAAATAAAAGCTATAAAAACTTTTACTTCAGATGGGGAGAAAAGAAAAAAAATTTTCTTTGTGGAGAATTATCAAGATCAGCATTTGTATGTTTTTTAGATGACGTTGAAATATACTTTGAAGTAATTGGAATAATATAATAGAAATGTGGGTGGAATATTTTCAGTGCATTTCGAAAAGTAAATATAATGATATATAAATATGAAAAGAAATCTGTATATATATATTGTAATGGAGGCCGGTGTCGTAAGGTGGCGTGGTAGCGTGTAACTTCAGCGGCCGAGTCTCATTAAATTCAAAGAAATATTTATTGTAATATAAACAATTAAATAATGAATTCTCTGGATTAGATAAGATGTCTACACAACATTTAAATAGGGTTTTCTAACAGCATTTTAATAAATTGTCAATTAAATAAGTCCAGTAGCCAAATGGCAGATCGCTTTGCAAAAAAATTGTCTCTGTTGACTTAGAGTTCTAAGTTTATGTCAGCTCGACGAATAATCGTGAAAGTTTCTTTGGCTCTGAATAATTTCTATTCGGGAGTAGGTACAGTCTTAGACGTACGACAGGGTGTCGCATCTCTAGTCGATTCACAATCGAGGTTGAGGAACCTCCGGTGTTTCTCCTGAGTGGAGAATTTTTCACAGCCGTGCCCGGCTTTCACTTGTACCGTGTTTCGGAAGTGCTCCGAAGCCACTAACCCGTGAGAGAGTTCCACTCTGCACGGCCAAATAATCGGCTTTAAGTCCCTACTTCAAAAACTTCCTGAGAGTAGTGCTCTTGCATCTCTCTTTATTAGCGTCGTTCCCCGTCAAGAACGAAAGCTCCGTCATTTAGCCATTAAAAATCTCTAGATTGTGATCCCATAAATAAGGTCTCTCTCTATAGGGTGGCGGCGTGAGGAATCATGACGTCAATGTAAGATGCAGTTTCGCTTTTTCTTTCCCACGGACGCGGGTGGCACAGAGGGCACCGCGTGAGGATCAAAAGAATATTTTTTCTGCCTAAATAAAGGAATACCCTTCACGTTAGTGCCACCTGTGAAGATCGATAGATATTGATCTATTTGTTTCATATTCTGCGACTTTTTCTTGGACTCTGAAGAAATTCTGAGTGTAGATGACTTTACATTAGATTCCCTATACTGGTTTCTGCCTTGTATATTGAGAGTTTCAATGTGAGATATGGTCGAATTCTCACAATAGATATATTCATAAAGCCTTGATTTGTTCGTATTTCTTCAAAAATATTCCTTTCTCCAAACACTATCTTTTCTTGACTCTGATATAAATATAATATTTTAAAAATACTATTTCAAGAATACCAAACTATTTTTGTTAAATTTGGTTTAAACTATAGTACATGTTGCGTTGTTTTATAACCGTTTGAAAGTAAATGTAATTTTAACATATTTACTCTGAAATACATATGCGTCATCATAAAAACACTCAAAATTAGATCTTAATAATTCTACGAATAAATAAATAGAGAAAAATATTTTGTTCCAATCTCAGGTATTTTTATAACGTTCCTTAAAACTCCCAAGAACATTTTAATTAGGTACAAATGAAAATATATAATTACAGCAAGGAATGTCTTAAGGGGTCAGATACCTTTGAAGCTAAGAAATTGCACGAAAATGTGATCCTCATATGAATTGCTATAACTCCACATCTGATTAATTTTTGAATGGGAAATTTTAAACACACCGTAAAACAGATAATTGCTAATAGTAAATGTTCTGAAAAAAACTCTACATGCATATACAGTTTTTTAATTTCAGTTAAATTTAATGATTTTTAATAAACGAACTCACCCTACATGCCTTGCGCGCATGATTTCTCATAATTGAATAGTGACCATGAGCCCCATTTTTTTTTTTTATTGAGTTTAGATATATTATGTGTTTAAAATGACTTACACTGGAAAACATATTGATTAGTTTTCGATAAAACAAGTATAGAACAAAAAAATCTCAAAATTTTGAATATTTTTTTGTATAAAAATAATCATACTTTCTAAATTTCTTAGTTCATGAACATAATAGAAGGCCATTTTGTGCATGCGTAAGGTTTATACCTTCAGTGGAAATTTCATGAAATTCTTTCCATCCATTTCTTAGAAATCATGCGCCGAATGATCAAAATCAACTTTTTGCGAAAGTTGAGTTTAAAGATCGAGTTACCCCTTGATAATTAGAAATAAAGTTCAAACACTTTTACGCGTAACTTCCGCTCTAAAGCGATTTTAGATAGATTTCATATGAAAAGCTATTTCTTGCGATCTACAATATGTTGGAATTGCTGAAAAATTTTTGCATATCTACACCGATCATAACCCCTAGAATCCAAAGCTACCCTCAATAATATATATATATATATATATATATATTTGAGTATTAAGGGTGTACTCAAATCCAAATGGCTTATTTTATGACTCATTTTTAAATTCATTTACGCCCTCAAACGCATCCAATTGGCAGATTCTCTTATTCAGAAACAATATAATGTGCTGTATTGGTAGATTTTTTGATAAAGGCAGAATACATTTCAAAAAATGCTATCAAAGTGGACATTTTGAACCGAATGTCCCGAAGCGATAGTTCTGGAAAAGAAATAAATGGTCGTACTGAGAAAATAATTGTAAATCATTTTCTAATTAATTGAACGAAAAATAAAAACACAGGTCGCTTATAAATCTCTTTAAAAAATTTTGTTGCAAGTTTCATGTTTTTACATTTAAAAATAAATCTGAAAATGTGTCAGAAAGCGGGGGGAAATATTTTTTTAATACCGACTTAATATGATTTTGATAAAACGAGCTCCTACAGAAAAAGGAAATTATAAATTCGTCAAAAGCGTCCAGATAAAATTGTTGAACTGGGTTTATCTCTAATCTTGATTTAGCTTTTGTTGGTGAAATTAGTACTTACAGATGGGTGACAAAATAATACGAACACCTTTGAAATAAGAGCTTTATTAATAGGGGTTGGGCCATCGTTTGACTTAATTACAGACTGTATGCAAAGTGGGATGGATTCATAGAGGTCGTTAACAACGTTTAAAGGAATATGAAGCCGTTCTTCCTGGAGAGCAGTCTCTAATTTCAAAAGCTTAGATGGTGGAGGAAATCGAGCACGGAGTTTTCACTCCAAATATTCCCACAAATGTTCAATAATGTTCAAGTCAGGAGACCCAGGGGGGCCAAGCAAGATGTCCTACTTCGTCCTCATGCTCTTCAAACCATTTTTGGACGATTTTAGCAGTGTGGATGGGAGCATTGTCGTGTTGATAAAGTGGGCATTTTCCTGGAAATAAAGTCTGAACAAAAGAATGCAACTGATCTCCCAGAATATCGTCATAGTGAGCAGCTGTAACCTTCCCATGCAGAGTAACAAGCGGCCCAAGGTCACGCCAAGATACTATAAGGGACACCATATACTATATCGCACCATATACTATATCGCACCATATACTATAAGGGAACCACCTCCATGCTTCACAGTCGGCAAGAAGCAATCAGAAGAAAATGCTTCTGTGGACCTTCTGCACACATAAACGCGTCCACTTGTCTGAAATGTGGTGACTATTGATTCATCAGACTAAATGACTTGTGGTCACTGTTGAAGAGTCCAGTTTTTGTAAGATTTACACCGTTGGCATCGCTGAAAAGCAGTACGGGATGGCTTACGAATTGCAACTCTTCCATAAATGTTTGAAGCATGAAGTTCTCTTTGGACTGTTATTGCTGAAATGAGATTCTGGAGATGACTATTTATCTCTGACGTTATCTGGGATAAAGATTGCCTGCGCTTTCGGACCGCTATGTTGGTCAACTCTCTTTTATCCCTCTCAGAAATCTTTCTTTTCTAACTACTGTTGAACTCCGCAGACGACACTTTACCCCGTTTCGTGAATGTTGTCACAATGGATGACACAATAGTCCTTGCACGCCCTAAATAATTCGCTGTTTTCGTCACGGAGCAACCAGCACACCGCTTTCCATCAGTCATTCGTTTTTTAAACTCTGACAGGTCAGTCATTATTGAGTTTTCCTGAGCGTATGGTAAGCGCATGCAACACCTATGACTGATGTTGAGCGACTGATACCTTACATTTCATAACCACTAGGTGACAGAATTGAATGCACAGTGACATGCGCGTTCTGCTTCTTTGAAATGGACTATGCCTTTTTCATGGGTGTTCGTATTATTTTGCCACCCATCTTTAACTTCGCTATTTACTTCCGTCTGTAGGCCGAGGCGGCAGGAATTTTTTTTTTAAGAAAATGTTCCTTAACCACTATCGTACCAGTGGATCCACGTATGGATTCATGGCCTGATTCTCCAGAAACACCAGTGGATCCACGTATGGATTCATGGCCTGATACTCAACAAACACCAGTGGATCCACGTATGGATCCATGTCCATGTCCATTCATTATTCTATCATTGCTGCTAAAAAAGTTATTGCAGGAATATATGTTTGTGTATAGCTAGTATTATGAGAAATTAAAAAGCAGTAAACCAACGTTTAAAATGCACAAATAATGCGTGAAAAGCAACAAACAGCTGTTTCGAATCTACAGCGAGATTGTAAGATTTAAAACCTTAAGAAGGTTTGATTTTAATGTTATTTTTTCTCCTGTTAATAAAATCACTTTTTCAAATCTCAAACACCCCGTTGATTGCCTATATAACTAGGGTATTTGCCAAATCTCTTGCCAGCGTGGCCTTTCTTACATTGGCCAGACTAAACGTGCTCTTAGATTTCGTTTAAAAGAGCATGAAGGTTATGTTAAAAATCCGGAGCTCAAACGTTCTTCTATTGCTTAACATACTTGGTCTTCTCAACATAGGTTCGATTTTTCCTCAGCCACCATTATCCAAAAATGTTCTTCTTACCTTGATCTTGATTTTTGGGAAGCTTACCACATCAATAAAAATTCTCACTCTTTAGTCAATGACTTACTAGTACTCCTGATTTTCAAAGTATTTGGAAAGCATTAATTTAATTTCTCTCTTTATTTGTTTCTTTTTCTCTCCTTCTCCGGTAGATGTCGCTACTTGTCTACCCAGTCGTTTCAACTGCTTCTCTCTTATTGGTTGTTTCTGGCGCCTTCACTACCCGCATAGGGTATATAAGCCAGCGCGTCTCTGTCTATCATTTTGCTCAGCCTTGCTTTTTCTAGCACTCTGTTCCTTTTTCCCTATCTTGCACTGAAGAAGAATCTCGTTGTAGATTCGAAACTGCTGTTTGCTGTTTTTCACGCATTATTTGTGTATTTCAAACGTTGGTTTACTGCTTTTTAATATTCCTGCCCAAAGGCTTTAATTGCTATTTTAATTATGAGAAATGTTGGAGAATGTTTACATATCTCTTCTTATTAATATGAATAAAATCATCTCGTTTTTCTGAAAACTACTACTTGATATTTTAAATCTAAATGCCCGAAAAACTGGTTTTACATGTAACTTTCATATACATGTGCTGGTACGGAAGTGGTGAAGAAAATTTTTTTAATATAAGCTATTAAATAAAACAAAATATTTTTGGACACTTTGAAAGGTACCTCGCCCTTTAAATTTACCACATTGAAATAAAAGATAAAAAGATGTGCTTTCCTCTGCTTATAACTAAGTTATATCTCTCAATTTATTTCGCATAATAAAACCTTTTCTTATGTTTTTTTCTGTTAAAGGTTTTATTGATTTTATGTAAAATATCTTAAAGCAACAAATAATGAGCTGGTAATTTCGAGACTTGAGCAAAATCTTTCCATTCTAACACATGAGGGTGCATCTCATTTGTTGAAAAGCGATGTTTTTCCCGTTCGAATAAAAGAGATACAAATTTTTATTTCAGATGGTGACAAAAGAAAATAGTTATTCTTTGTGGAGAATTATTAAGATTTATATTTGTATGTTTTTAGGATGACGTGCTTCGAAGTAATTGGAACAGTGTTTTAGGCATGTGGATGGAATATCTTCAGTGCATTTAGAAAAGTATATACAATGATATGCAAATATGAATATATATATATATTTTCAGAAAGGCTTGATTTCTTCAAACATTTTCTTTTCTTCAAACGCTATGTTTTCTTGACACTAATAAACAGTATTTTCAGGGCCCCCAAATGATCCGCCAACTGAATACCAATATTATTTTAGAAAAATTTTCTTTTTAGATTTTTCTTACAAACCGCCTCGGAACCACCTTTGAAAGTTAATTCTATCGCAAACCTACCATAAAATTTTCTGTTAAAATTTATTGGTATTCAGTTGGCGGACCATTTGGGAGCCCTGTATTTTAGATACTATTTGAATAATGCCAAAGTTTTTTGGCATTATTATATAGCTTACTTGTAATAACTAAATTTAAATCACTATTTCTGAATTACTTATCAAAACTTTTTAAAACTTATTTATAATTTTAATAATAATTCTTTTATTTTTTTAAAGTCAAACGTAACAAAAAATGGGAATTCCGTAGACACGGGTCAAGAAAATTGACATTTGTGAAAACTTGTTTAAAAGATTATAATGATTGTACACAGTTTTGGCATGCTTATTCCAAAAATGACTTCAATTTTTAAGAGTGAAATTATGTAAATACGTAGGACCTATAATCGTCTTCCGGTCTGTCGGTCTGTCTGTCTGTTCGTCTGTCCGCATATAACAGCTCAAAAACTACTCAAATGAATGTTTTGAAATTTAATATACATATTTGTTGCTGAATTTTGGTAAGTCATTTCAAATTTTACGAAATTCGGGTCAAAACTTATAAAGATATTAATGGAAGTTTTCTTCATTCTATTAATTCCTATCATATGTAAAGAATTCAATGATATTCCCATTAAAGGTAATGATCGTATGTTTCCAAGGTGATTATTCTATTAAATCCTATCATACATAATTAATTAAATGCTATCCCATGATGGATAATGATTCTAGATTGCCATGGTGATTATGTTCTATTTAAGTTTGAGTCCTATTATCTTCGTATTACTGAATTTAATGTGTATAATCGTAATAAATTTTGTATTAATGCATTTCTGCATAAGACTGCAACAACTATTGCACCATGATCTGAATATTAAAAAACTATTTATAGTATGAAAGCTCCTTATTTGACACGTTTGACGTACAATTTCCGACTTGCTATTTATTAGTTCATTCTGATTAGCGATGCGATTCTGATTATTTTTATAAATTTTTATAAATGATCTTTTATTCAGATTGTGTAAATATTTGAGGTGTATGGGATCAGTCATTTTATGAAGACTTTAAATATTTTGTATAGAAGAACAGATGTCAAAATGAAGCAGAATTTTGGTGAATTTAAAATTCTAAAAATAGCTTATAATTATGCTTTTCTCCACTAGTGCTGTTTCAATTAGGTTGAAAAGCTGATTGTCGCTGAATCCACATCTTCCACATACACGGAAGTGCTGGATATCACATTAACCCTTTGTATCACCGTGTTGCAGATCTGCAACATACACAAAACGTCATTGTTATTTCAACAGTAAATTTCAAAAGACGATTTTGTTGATTGTTGTTATTCTATTACACCACTATTAACATAATTATTTCATTAAATCCGCAAAAAAATGTCGATACTGGTTTTTTTTTTCGTGCCAATGTTTGATATATCGCTTGATCAGCTACACATGATTTTTGCTGATTTAAGGTTTGAAATACAGGAGTTAAAAAAGTCTCCAGACGTCTACAAGTATATTGTTTTCAAAGGTGAGTTTAAATTCTTTATTTAAAGACCATTTTCGAGCTAGGAGATTTATAATATGTATAAGATAAACGTAAACTTTTGTTTGCTGCAGATCTGCAACAGGGCGCCATATCTTCCCTTGTAATGGATTTTTTTTAAATATCGAAAGAGCATCGAAAATATCTTCTAATGGTTATTTAAGTACCAAAAGAAATGCGCCTAGACGAAATACGGCACTGGCCATATTGGACAGAAAAAAGAATACGTTGTAAGTACCCTGATTGTAAAAACTTTAATCAAACTGTTTGTGAGAAATGTGGTATGGGACTTTGCTACAACAAAACTAACAATTGTTTCAAAACATTTTTGTGCAAATTAAAATTTTAAACATTTTTACTTTTTGTGTCATTTGGCAAGATGTTGCAGATATGCAACAAACCCATTTTTCAAAATAAAATTTTATTTTTCTGTTCTGAATTTTTTTTCCATGCTTAAAATGATGCATTTTAATATCTGTGTAAGAATTTTTCAAATCCGGGTTTTTGAGTCACAAAGGATTAATATAAACAGGCATAATTTCAAAGCAAAATCTTTTAATGACTCTGCCTATTTTAGAGTAGAAATATCACTTTTGAAAAGAAAACAAGTCGGAAATTTTACGTCAAACGTCGCAAATGAAGTGCGTTCGCACTATAACGAAGTTTTTTACCTTATAAAATCTTATGAATTCGTTTGTGTAGTCCTGTAATTGATCTACAGCATTTATACACTCAACGTAATATGCAAAAATTTAGTTAAACATACAAACGCATATCACAACTAAAAATCACTTCCAGCAACGATCGCTAATATATAGTATTTCGGATACAGTATAGCATCCGAATTTTTTTGTGTGTCCCTGTAAATACTATGCAATTTATATTATACAGGATGTAACTTGAAGTAAACCTGGGCAGCGTATATCAAATGCATTGTATGTGAAATAGTTTAACGTAATTAAAATACGCCCCAAACAAATGTTTCTCTATATACTATTTTGTAACGGAATACATTTGTGCGACCTGTAAATGTATAATAAATATACTTTGTACCGCATATTCTACAAAATGTATATCTTAGTGCACTTCATAAATGCATATCAATTTCATTATGTTCAAAAGTATGTAACATCATTAAAATGCACCTAAAACCATTTTTTTCACATTGGCAGTAATGTAACGGAATAGTTTTGACTGTCCGTGTAATTGAACTGTACATCCGATTTTCATAAGATTTAAAATGACTTGACAAAATTATACAACAATTACACATTTTAAATTTCAAACCATTCGTAGCGAAGTTTTTGCGCTGTTATACACGGACAGACGGACGGACAGACAGACGGACCAGGTGACGACTATAGGTGCTACGTATTTATATAATTAAGAACGCACCTAAAAATGATCACCGAATTAAATTAAGGTTGAGGGGTTGCCAGGAAATTTCCTTTAAAAGATAGTTCTTTTACGGCGGGAGACTACCTTCAAACTTTTTAAAAAGTCACATGCATTTTGTTATATATTATAAAATCAACCCCCCCCCCCCGGGATTGCACTTTTACTCTAAAGCCAAAGCTGGGTTCCCGGGGCGGTCATCCCAGTCATCCCTGTCTATTACAAAAGAGTAACATGTTACCGAACTTAAAAATTTTTTTGACGATACTCCAATTAAAACGACTTTTATGATAAAAATATGTGGCGGGATACCTATCCAATTCAATGTATATTTTAATTTTAAAGTCTTTTTTCTCAAATCAGATATTTTTGACATTGCGCACATTCTATTTCTAAATCCAAGTAGCATAATAGAAACTTAAAATTGTGTATTATATTGTATTTTACATATCTTTACAATCTGTACCTATTTTTAAGTAAGTATCTGTAGTATATATATATATATATATATATTGAAATTTTATCATAGATTTTACGTTTTATGGTTTAATTGCCTTACAAAAAATATTTTCCTCTGTAAACATGATTATTATTTTCGGCTGAAGTTAAAGTAATATATTGTAAGAATAAATATATGTAATATTAAGTGGATACATCGAATATATTTTTTATAATCCTGCGCACTACAGATGTATGTCATTGAAAATCATTAATTAGTATGTCTTAATTGAAATAAATTCTAATTATGTATCATTAAATTTATTTAAAGGAATGCGTAAACAAAGATTTGAACAATTTATTATAAAAATTGCTTCATTTTAAAAAAATATTTACTGCTCCAAAATGTTTCTTTAATATTGTGTTAAAATCAAGCAATATCGAGCTGCTGTAATTGATCCCTCCCCTTGAAAGGAAAAAAAATGAAATCTTCAGATGGCTCTAAAAGGGAGCAGGTTTGAATATACCTGAAAGAATTGCTCTCACTACACTAGGTGCAATCGCCCATCAGATGGATGAACTAGCAGAAAAATAGGCGCTTGACAATTATTGGCTCATTCAGGAAAACAGAAAGTCTCTTCCTCATTCAAAGCAAAGTTGACAGGCAGAAAAAAAGAGTAATATTGCTTTTAAATTATGGCATAATTGTCTCCCTAGGTTTACGAACTCTGTAAAGCACATGTATATTTTCCTACCAATCAGTGTACTTCTTGGGTTGTTCACACACCGCGGATTCTTTTTTTAGGTGCGTTCGTAATTATATCCATACATAGCACCTATAGTCATTATCTAGTCCGTATGTCTGTCTGTCAGCCTACCCGCATATAACAATGCAAATGTCATTTTTTTGGCATAATTTTGTCTGCAAAATCTACCCAACCAAATGGTTTGAAATTTAATATGTATAATCGTTGCAGAATTTTATCGAGTCATTTCAAATTTTATGAAACTCGAATCGAAACATAGAAAGATTTTAATAATTTATTTTCTTATTCTGTTAAACCTTATCATACGTAATTAATTCAATGATATCCAATGATAGTGAATGATTCTAGATTGTCATGGTGATTAGGTACTATTTAAGATGGAGTCATTTTATTTCCCTATTACTGAATTTAATATATAGAATCGTAATAAATTTTATATTCATGCATTTTTGCATAAGTGTGCAACAGCTATCGCACCAAGATCTGAATATTTATAAAACTAGTTATAGTACGAACGCACCTCATTTGCCACGTTTGACATACAATTTTCGACATGTTTTCTTTTGATATAAGGCTTGGAACACCAATGCTAGTACGATAACACTATAATGTAAATGGACTTTAACTCGAATACTGGAGGAATGCAGTTACTATTTACGGCAACAAATATCGGATGTATCGAGAAGGTGCAGCTTAATTGAATGTTGTAAGGCGAGTTTTTCCAACAGTAGTGTTAACTTTAATGGGTA
The DNA here is from genome assembly GCA_963932465.1 of Maratus speciosus. Taxonomy (NCBI): domain Eukaryota; kingdom Metazoa; phylum Arthropoda; class Arachnida; order Araneae; family Salticidae; genus Maratus; species Maratus speciosus. The sequence goes on from OZ010797.1 coordinate 451,467,906, forward strand.
ATGAAGTTAAAATAAGTGGCTAATTTATCAATATACAGGGTGTCTACAAACTAGTTGGGAAAATGAATGATTTATTGAAGGAAATTAACAGGAAAAAATTAAAGTATATATTGTTGTAAGATAGAAAAATAGTTCAAGTTTACCATCATCACAAATGTTTGATGTGACTTCCTTTCGTGACTATTCAAATGTCCCGTCGGTAAATCATTTCTTGCCACAGATTTGTCAGCATGTTTCCGTCGATCAAATTATTTGCGGCACAGATTCTTCATTTTAGTTCAAGAATGTATGCAGGAAGTGGCGGCATGTACATTTTATTCCTTTACAAAACTCCATGCACCAAAATCATGTGGTGAAAGATCTTGTGGTAGTGGTGTCCATTGAATAACACCTCCGTTTGCTAAGCGACAGCGTCAGTTATGACACTTAATGCCACTTATGGGTAAACTTTGGCAATATTACTACTAGTCTGACTTTCAACTTGTTAATTTCATTTAATATTTCGGAAGTTCTTAACTTACAAAATTGCTCAACAAATTTGTAAACACCCTGTACAATGCCCAACATGAAAAAGCAAATTTTCCTTTGTTCTCAACTTAGTGGATAGGGTAGTTTTTCAATTAATAATGTGTCGTCATTAATCGATAATTTTCACTTTCTTCTTCTGACGATGTACCTTTATGAATAAGGATAAAGTTATGAATAAGATTACAAATATCATTTAATATTTAGAACTAGCAGACCAACCCGGCGTTGCCCGGGCCCGTGATGAATGAACCTCAAATTTGTATGATTTTGTACCTTTAATTCCCTTTTGTCTGAATTTATATTTTTAAATATAAAAAATCACAAGAAAAATATTAAATTGAAGATACGTACTATTTTGCGTAAGTTGATTTTGGGAATCTATGCGTACCGAAAGCGAGCGGAACTGCGACAAAACACTCAGGTTTTTACCGGTTTCGTGGACATTTTCAGACATTTTGTTTTGTGAAAAAAATATTTCTACCCCTCCGAACGCTTCAAAATTTTTATAGGAGATGTAAATCTGGTCAATTTAGATGCTTCGATAAACATTGTGTTAAAATAAGGACGTTGACTAAAATAATAAATTACGAAATTTGATTAATTTACTATTCGAAAATAGTGGGTAGTGCAACCTTCCACCGACAGGGAGCGCAATATGTTGTATACAAATATTACTCTACGAAACAGTAGTCAAAGGGCTGTTATAACTTACGTGAAAATTTCAAGTCCATCGGTTAGTTCGTTTTTCAAATTTTAACGAATTCGCGTTCATTCTCTATTAAAAAAAGCGTTTATTTTTCTTTTTAAAAGTCGATTTTTTTTCCATTTCGAACAAAAAGTTCTGAATCAATTTTTTAAATTTACATACTCTTAATTAGTCTATAAATATAGGCCGAGAAGCTAAAGTTTAAAATCTGTAAATGCTGTATTTTTAAAATTTTGGTTCAAATTTGAACTCCCATTAAAATTTTACCCTATGGTTTTTATCTACTCTCCAAAATAAAATTAGGTGTTTTTCAAAGCAGAGATAATGTCTGTAACTTTTAATAAGTAGCATATATCTCATGACTCCCTCAAAAAACGGCATATAAAAAGTCAGAAACGCTAATTTTTTAAAAAGAAATCTAGGGCCCCTCCACCCCACCCTGGAATTTCACGCACCATTATTTTTTACACTTTATCTTTTGTGTTATAAACGTTCTTAAAGTTTCAAAGAGATCGCCTTGCTAGATTTCCTAATTTTAACGAAATCGCGTTATGTTAGTTCCACATTTCACCACCAGGGAGCGCACTCTATTCTTAACAAAAGCTCTTTTACACAACCTATCAGTAGATATGTTACTCGAGGAGGTGGCGGTTTTCAGCAAGAATTTAAGATATGTGTTGAAATTACTATTCGAAAATAGTGGTAACTTAACTTTTGTCACATTTATATGTACTAAGTAGCATGTATCTGAGGACTCCGTCAAAAAATCGCACTTGAAACGGTATGAAACGCAAAGGTAAAAAAAAGAAGAAATATTTCGCCCCTCCCCTCCTCCCACCCACCATGGCCGAAATTTCACTTGCCATTCTTTTATAAACTTTTTCTAATGTGTTTTAAACTATCTTAAAGTTGGAAGCAGACCGCTTTTTCAGATTTCCTACTTTAAATGAAATCGCGGTCTCTTTGTTCCACTTTCCACCACCAAGGAGCGCACTGTATTTTTAACAAAACTGTATCTGTACGTAACTCCGTTACACAACCTATCAGTATATATGTTACTCGAGGGGATGGAGGCCTTAAGCAAGAAATTAAGATATTTTTGAAATTACTATTCGGAAATAGTGGTAACAAACTTTTGACATTTTTATATTTAATAAGACTCATTTATCTCAGGACTCCGTCAAAAAACCGCACGGGAAATGGTAAGAAACGCAAAAGTTAAAAAACAAAAAATCTATCGCCCCTCCTCCTCTCCCCACCTTCCCGAAATTTCACGCGCCATTCTTATATAAACTTTTTCTAATGTGTTATAAACTATCTTGAAGTTTCAAACAGATCGCCTTGTTAGATTCCCTACTTTAAATGAAATCGCGGTCTGTTAGTTCTACATTCCACCACCAGGGAGCGCACTCTATTCTTAGCAAAAGCGTATAAGAACAAAACCTCTTCACGCAACCTACCCGTAGGTACATGGATGGGGGGGGGGGGTCTTAACCAAGAATCCAAGAATTTAAGATATTTGCTGAAATTACTTTTCGAAAATAGTGGTATCAAGACTTCTGAAATTTTTATCTCGAATAAGTAACATTTATGCTGTATTTTTACAAATCGCACGCCGTTCTGAAGAATACTACAATAAAACGTAACGTGACTACCGCTTAAAATAAGCATATAAAAGAAATAAACCAATTAGTGAAATTAGCGGCCCCCCACTCATAAATTAAGGGTGCAAAAAGTTGTGTACGAACATCCGAGATAAGTTCCCACGGCCTGCGGCACTGTATAGTAGGCGGGCGATAAATTCGGAACATTTTTCTGTATTTAAAAGATAAAACAGAGCAATTAAAAAACGCGTTTAAAAATTTCTTTAAAAAAACACTTCTGAAAACAAATCATTATCAGTATCAAAAATGAGAATTAAAATTCTATTAAAACTGTTGCTACCCACTACAGCAGCAGAAAGCATTAGAATGCAAGGACTTATTGTTGCCCGTTTCTAATTTCTAGTAGTAAAAGAGCCAGTAAGGAGTATTCTAATATTTTATTTAACCTTTAAAAAACACATTTCCTTCTACCTAAATAAACCAGCATCAAACAGGCACCTCCAATTTTCCGTAAACCAACCAAAATCGCCGATTTTTTAGCAGATATTATCGCTCAACCAATCAAAGTAGAAAAGAAAAAAAACTAGAAAACAGTGTGGCAAGCAAAAAGCCTGTCAGGTTGTCAAGTTAGTTGCTTGGTTGTGACGTCATTTGAAAGTAATCCCTTCTCTTAAACGCTCATTATTATTAAATATGTTTTCAAAGCATGTGTTTCACCTTCATGCTAAAATTTAATGTTTAGTTGAAAAAACAGTCACTCTTGAAACATTAAGCACTCAAATTGGTTTATTTAATTGTATCCCGGTTTACTTAATTATTTCTGCGAAAGCTTTATACAACCAACCAACCGAAAGCAAGCGGAAACAAAGAAACGTATTTTTGATGACCGATGCCTTATGAACCAACCAACCGAAAGTAATCTGAGGGAAAAAAGGCGTACTTTTGATGAGAGTGATGTCCGAATATTAATTAATTACTCAGCTAATAATTAGAATAGTAAAATTCTGAGGATATGGTGCATTAAAAGAGGCCTTGGACTCTTTTCAAAAAAATTTTGAACCTCGTACGTGCGGTAGATTTTGCTATCCATCGCACACAGACAGACAGGCAGAGCGATTTGTTCTTTTATTAGTATAGATAAGTCCGAACTTATTTTGAAAAGAAGTTCACATGATGCTTCGTCGAAAACAATTCTACATGCATTTATATTCAAGCGTGAGTTAGCATATTTATGCTGATACAGGGTGTCCATAATTAAACGACACTATTTCAAAGTGGTCTGCAGACAAAACTATTGTTCAGAAAGTTGTCAAATTTTCTGTAAGACATATTGAAGATATTGAAATTTGTTTCAGCGAAGAAAAATGGTTTAAACTTTCTCTGCTAGAGGTTGTTTTTTAATGAATGACATTTTCAGCATACATTTACTGTAGTTTGCAAATTTTATTACAACAAAACCTGTTCCACATAACGGCCATCATTTTCAACTATCATCTGGAATCGTGAGATAGCCTGTTTCATAGTGGACCGCAATGCATTCAGGAAAATTCGAAGAACATGTCGTAAAATGCTGTCTTAAATATCAGGTAAAGTTTTTGGATTATTACTATTTACCAGATATTTTAAATGCCCCCAAAGTCACATACATTGAGGTCTGGGGATCAGGGAGGACACGGATTACGAAAGTGTAGGCTGATACCACGTTCTTCGCAGAATACAATTCGAAATTTCTCATTCAGTTAACCCCTTCGGGACGGGAGCCTTTTACGAAATTTTTAATCTTTTGTCACCGTTTTTTAAAAACAGAAATTTGTGTCTTCTTGAATCGGGAAAATGCGCTAATTAAATAAGGCAAATTTTACAGTAAAATTTTACTGGTGAGGAAACACAAGGATTCTGAGCGCTTCATGTGGCCCGTATACGTGTCGCTCGTCCCCAAGGGGTTAAAAAATAGTTTTGTTAAACATGTTTTGTTGTACTAAAGTTTGTAAATTATCGTAAATGTATGTTAAACGTGTAATTCATTATAAAACGCCCTCTGATGGCGAAACTTTGAACAATTTGTTTTTTCTCAAACAAATTCCCATACCTTCATTATATACTCCACAAAATGTCAACGCTTTCTGAACAATAGTTTCGTCTGTAGACCACTTTAAAATAGGGTCGTTTAGTTATAAAAATCCTTTTCCTTGATTTTTTGTCATTTTCATCATTGTAAAAAGCTTTTTTAATTTAAAACTGACAAGAAAATTATTTATAGTTGTAACTCAACGTCTATTTTGTTAATACCAGATATCATAATTTGTTTTTAAAACGTTATCAGGCTATAATTCATTAAAAGATGAATAATAACTTTATATTTATGTTTATAATTTTTCTTCTCCGTAATAAACATGTGGCGTCAGATGCTAATGTATTTAAAATATCTTCTTTCCACTTAAATAAATTACTTTTTCAATGAATTAATCGTTCTATATCTCGCTCGGTTTTGTTAAATTTATCTAGTCATTAATCGTTAAACGTTGTTGGCATATCCTTTGTTTGAAATGTCATTTAGTATCTACGACTTTTTTAAAGAACATTTCAACATTATAAACTCATTCAATTTTAAAATAAATCATAATATAAATCATATCTCAGATTGAAAGTATTATTGATAACTTATTATATTTAGATAAAAGTAATAATGTGTCAAAAAGAAAACTATGCAGTATTTTGATATTAAAAAGAAGATATATGCAATGATAAATCATAATATAAATCATATCCCAGATTGAAACTATTAGTGATAACTTATTATAGTTAGATAAAAGTAAAAATCTGTCAAAAAGAAAATTATGCAGTATTTTGATATTAAAAAGAAGATTATGCAACGATAAGCGTTAATTTATCTTTCTCTCTTCGAAAAAAAAAAATGTTGTTGTTGTTATTGCGATATCAGCTAATCGTATACCATTAAACGATTAAATCTTGTATAAATTATTGTATTAATTAATTAATTGTAATGTTTAAGATCACAATTAATTAATTTATAAAAAGTTAATTACAAGCTTTAAGATTATTTCCTGAAACATGTTTTTCTTAATTTGCAATTTAAGTGCAATCTTTAATAAAAAAAAACGCTTTTTACAGAATTGTGAATATACTATGTGAAAAGCCTGCTCAAAATTATTTTATATGGAGCTGTACATTAGGGTGGGTCGAAAAAACCGAAATTTTTATAATCGAAATGTAATAGCGCGGAAAAGTTGCCTTTTGTAATACAGAATAAATTTCTAAAATATTACATCGATCGGTTAATATCTTTTACCGCCGCAAGGGGGCCAAAGTTTCAAAAAATCGCAAAAAACATGTTTTTTTATCATTTTTTTTTAAATTATCCAAACATACCAATACAATTTTTAATAGAACGCAATAGCTACATGGAGATATGAGAAATGTCCCGGTAAATGTTCATTATGATGAAATTATATCTTTATTTGCCGCAAAAAGACCATATTTTTTGTAAAAATTTCAAAAGTTTCAATTTTTCATTTTTTTTTCTAAATTTTTATAATTTCTATAATATGTCTAGAAATAAATAATTTTACTTTTTATCTATTAATATATCATAATTTTTTATAACTATTTGTAATAGACTTGAAAATAAAGTTAATAATTCATTTTTGTTGACGATCGCTTCATCTACTGATGTTTTTACTTCATAACAGCCAATTCATGCCACAAAAATTATATAAAATGAGGAAAATGTTTTAGTATTTTATTAATTAAAATATAGAGATGTTTAACCGAAACGGGTTAAATAAACTTAAAATGAAGAAGAATTTAATGTAAATGAATTTTATAATATAACTTGCTTTCAGATGAAGCCATTATTTCTCGAGAGGCCAAAACTGATCAGATGTGATCCTCCCTCTGTTCTAGTAAACAAACTTTATCAGTGCTTCAATGAATAATTTCACGCATCTTTCTAGTGATTGAGTGGGACAAGGAAAGTTATAATAGATGGTATCTTTAATCGAACATTTTAACCTTACCAGCGTTTTTAGTCAATAAAGAAACCGTAACAGGTGGTTCCGTTAGTTTTCAGTTTTGTCAGTAGACTAAAGCCATACAATTTTAAGCTTCAGTGTTGAAGTCTGCTATGATAAAGTGACGGATGGCACTATTCTAGTCCACAGAACTTCGTGCTTTTGCAATTTTCTTCATGGCTGCGGCCTTGATGTTCTCCTCTTCAAATGCTATCATTCCAAAGAGGCTATTTGTATGATTTGCGAAATAGTCATTTCGTGAAAATACAGGAACTATAATCTTTCGTAGATTATCTGTCAAGTAACATAAGTTACTAACTACAGTGCACAGATTTTGGAAAACATGAGTGATTCATTTTAATTGTGAACCAACTGATGCAGTATATTTTCAGGATGTACTCAAAGGGTATGACAAGTTAAGAAGAGGGTTTCTTTGTTCCAACGTAGAGTCTCAAAATTCGAATAGCAGTAATGATCCACCTTGCGTGAAATATTTGTCCAGGGACTCAGTGAAAAAGGCCAATTGTATACACGTGTGTTGAAAGAGCTTGCAATATTTCAGACATATACTTCTGGTTAGTTGACAAATCATCTTTATCAACAGCTAGGTGATCAGATTAAATTGGCTTAAATTTTGCAATTGGTAATAATTCGCAAATCGCAAGAGATCAACCAATTGGGCAACAATATGATAGAGAACCTGTCTTTTGTCATCAAGATGTTTGAAAAGATGTCTCAGTGGAAGCTCATTGAAGTGAGGTAAGGAAGCCAATAAAGTGGTTTTTTAAAAGTTGTTCTCAACTAATCCTACTATAACACCACCTTTGCATCCTGTTTTGAAGACAGTTCCGTGAAATTCAACTGCAATTATTATTCCAGTCGGAATTTCATTTTTCTTCAAAAAATCTATAATGTTATTGCATATAGAAGTCGCCTTGCGAGACGATGGGGTCAAATGACGAAAATAATTCAGACCTGGTTCTAGTACAAAGAGATATGTTCCTCCTTGACTTCGCAAAGATGAAACTTTGCCACCTCTTTAACCTGGCAGATATTTCTATCTTTAGGGCCATCAAAATAATGAGTAAAAGGAGTACATTACAAAAAAAAAAAAAAAAAAAAACCGAACAAAGTGAAACGTGGCCTAGCAGCGAGAAATTAATTTTACGTGCAGGCAGCTGCAGGTGTTTCTATCATTGAGCAATTTTTTTTTATAGAATTACAGTGATCATAGTTAACAATGTGCATGAAATTAACAACATAAAATGCCTTTCCCAGCCTATTAGAAATGTAAAAAATCTGAAAACATTACAAAAGTTATAAAAATTGAAAAAATGAAAAACTTTAATTTTTAACATTTTTTAGAAATTTTGGCCCCGTTGTGGCGGTAAAAGCAACGATGTCACAAAAATGAAATGTTAATGTTACATTATTAATATCTTGGCGTGGCTATTGCGTTCTATTAGAAATTGAATAAGTATGTTTGGATAATTAAAAAAAAAAAAATTACTAAAAGTATGTTTTTTGCGATTTTTTCGAAATTTGGACCCTTTGCGGCGGTAAAAGATATTAACATTTCGGTGTAATATTTTACGTATTTTATCTTTTTTACAAAAGGCAACTTTTCCGCGCTATTACGTTTCGATTATAAATATTTCGGTTTTTTCGACCCACCCTACTGTACATATATAATGTTATCAATATTTTTGGCAATTTAGACTTCCCCCATTATCATTCCTCGAACTCCCCCCCGCCACCCAATGATACCATTATCAGTGTCTAAAAATTCTTTATATTTTTAGAATTTTTCTGCTTTTTAGCTCACAGGCTATCAAAGCCTGAGAGCTAATGTGCCCGCTGGTTCTGTATGTATGTATGTACGTACGTACGTAACGCGATAACTCTTGATAACATCCGATTTGCTTCAAATTTTTTTTCTAGGTTCATTCTGATAAGGCGCTTCCCTGATTAGTTTTTAATTTAGATATAAATGGGTTTTTCATGCAGAATTAATAGATTTGCTGCAAATTTGGTATATCAGTTTATTATGTTAAGGAGCTTCCCTGATTAAATTTGGAGGTTCATTAGTTAAGTATATAGGAGGGAAAGGGGGGCTAGACCCCCCCTTAATTTAAATAAATGGGTTTTCATGCAGAATTATTCGATTTGCTCCAGATTTGGTATACCGGCTTATTATGTTAAGAAGCTGCCTTGATTAGATTTGGAGGCTCATTAGTTAAGTACAAACAGGGGAAAGGGGGGGGCTAGACCCCCCCCCCCCGCTTAATTTAGATAAATGGGTTTTTCATGTAGAGTTATTCGATTTGCTCCAGATTTAGTATACCGGTTTATTATGTTAAGAAGCTGCCTTGATTAGATTTGGAGGTCTATTGTTTAAGTATAAAGGGGGGTGGGGGCTAGCCCCCCCTTAATTTAGGTAAATGGGTTTTTCATGTAGAATTATTCGATTTGCTTCAAATGTTATATACCGGTTTATTCCGTTATGGCGCTTCCTTCATTAGATTTGGAGATTCATTTGTTAAGTATAAAAGGAGGAAAGGGGGGCAAGTCCCCTCCCTTAATTTAGATAATTGGATTTTCATGCAGATCTATCCAATTTATTTTAATTTATTTTTCTATGTTCATTCTGATAAGTAGCGTTCCCTATTAGATTTGGAGGTTCATTAGTTAAGTATAAAGGGGGGGGGAAGGGGTTAGACACCCCCCTTAATTTAGCGATATGGTTTTTTCATGCAGAATTATCTGATTTGCTTCAAATTTGGTATACCGGTTTATTATGTTAAGGAGCTTCCCTGATTCGATTTGGAGGTTCATTGGTTAAGTATAAAGGGGGATACGGAGTCTAATCCCCCTTCATTTATTTTTTGAGGAGCATTATTCTATGAAATAAGAGTATAATATACAGTTAGTGTGAACAGCCTTTGAGCTCAAGGCCATCAGTTTAACTGGGCACATTTCTTTTTATTTTTCTTTTTATACATTTACAATGATAGACAGATTTGTGATTATGCATTTATAATTCGCATACCGCTGACTTTAAATGGAGAGAAATTAACAAAATATCACTACAAGCATCCCGACTTTCGTAAATTCGCAGTTACGTAATAAAGCTGGAAGATTACGTTTCTGAACAGACTAGCGCGTTTGATAAGCATTTGCATACTTTTGATATTTATTTTATAAATAAAATATATAGATATAAACCACAACCGTAATGTAATTTATATATTAGATAGAGTTATATTTTTATAGGTATACACAATGATATCTGTAACCAAACAACTTAATCTTTACTGTTAGTTATTCATTGTACTCATCTAATTAATAATAAATACAGTTTGTGCTTATCATGGATTATTTTATTTTGTGAGTGCTATTCATTTGTCCTGCTATCAGAAATTCATGAAGAATAGGTTAAAATTAGTATCCTTTAATTATTTCTTATTTTCACAGTTGTTTGATGTAGATTCAAGATTGTTATAATTCAATTCATCAGTGTTAGATTTATGAATCCCGTATTCCACAAGATATTTGAAAAGTGTTCTTTAAGTTTGTTTTTATATTTTTTCATACTTATATAGTTATATACGATTAAATACTGTCGCATGATGATATATAAAATAATGATGATTTATAAGATAATACGGTGTAAATAACATATATATGTACATACATACATATAAATATATACATATATATGACAAAAGTTGCAGTTTCTTAGAAAATTTTGCCTAAGCTACTCTCAAATTCGACTTACGTAAAATTCAAGTTACGTAAAATTTACTGGTCATTACTTACGTAAGTCGGGGGATGCTTGTATAATATATTAAATAAGTTTATATCAAATAACATTTTAAAGAAATACTGTTTAAAAGTATTTAATAAAAGCTTTTTTTACATAATGCATTCAATAGTTATTTTGCCCTTTTGCACAAGTAGAGTTTCATATAAACAAAACACATGGACGATATTCTTAACCCTTTTAGGTAGTTTCGTAAGAAATACTACCTATTGCAATCGTTACCATGGTGCGACTTTTGAAAAATTCCTTCATAACTTTCCATTACATGACCCTAGGAAACCAAAACCACCCCCACTTAAAAAGTTTATATATATATATATATATATATATATGTATGTATGTACCAAATTTTGTCCGCACGATAAAAGTCTCAATTATGCACGGATCGTTTTCAAACTCGCCAACAAGTTTGAGATGGCTAATATCTCGGCTGGGATTAAAAATGGGCAAAATCGGCCCAAGGGAATGGAAATGGGGGAGGCGGGGGGTAAAAATTTTGAATACCGCCTTAACAAGATTCTGATAAAACGAGCTCTTACACAACAATGACAGGAAAAATAAATATTTTTCGTTATAGCAGTTGCCAACAATTAAAAAAAAAATAATTAAATTTTCAACACAACAATTGCTTTTCTATTGCAATAATTTCACGTGAAAAAATAAATTAAATAAATAGTTTGACGAATTGAAAACAAATTCAATATTACGTCACAAGTTTTCTAGAGCAAGATTTCAGCGTGGAAACTCAAAATGAAATATATAGTTTGGCGAATTAAAAAATATATATATATTGCGTCATATTAGAAATATAATGGACCTCAGCAGGTGAATATGTAACGTCATGTGAGTTCGAAGAAACCTATTAAAATATTATAAAAACCCGACTATGGAAATATTAACGTATTTTAACACTTTGAGGTTCTCTGAATTTGTTTTAGCCATTTTTAAACCTTTCCAATATACATGCGTGTGTGTATTCGTGTATATTAGAATTTTCACAAAATGTTTAGCTCCCTAGAGTTCATTCTTAGTGAAGGAACTGCGTTTATCTTTAATCTTGATTTAAGTTTTGTTGGTGAATTTAGTACTTAACATCGAAATATACCTCCGCCTGTAGGCCAAAGCCGGCAGGGATTTTTTTACTAGTAAACAAAATAAGTATCTTTTCGAACCTGGTTTTTCTAACAACGGATTACACATGCACATGGCAGAATAATAAAAATGAGTATTCCTTTTTTAACACTTTCCAACAAAGTTGAAAAGTGTTAAAGCATTCGGTTTGTCTGCCGTCTGTCCGTCTGTCCATCTGGCCGTCTGTCCACGCTCTAACTCCCATAATTACACTCAGATTTTCATGCAATTGATAATGGTTATTTATGGTCACCAAAACATGTTTGGTACTGTATATGAAGTATGTAGGCTTAATAGTTCATATGCAGGGGTGCTCAACAGTATTCCATTACATTATGGTATACGGGGAAAAATCGTTTGCAGAGTATTTTAAGGACATTATGCTATTTCAAATGTATTGAAACTGATATAAATCACTTAATTTCACTACTATCAGGCTAGAACAGGGAATTCATAGAATTTTTTATTCATTTACAGGGACACACAAAAGAAATCGGTTACAGTACTGACTTTGTATAATAATTGCTAGACTGTACGGTTTAAAAACCGTATGCGCTTTTAAATTCAATTAATGTTTTTGCATGTTACTCGTTACATATAAATTCTATATCTCATATACAGGGCTGCACAAAAGTAATCACGTACCATTCTCCTTATTAGAGGGAATTTTAAACCAAAGTATATGTATTTTATTAGTGAACTAAATTTTGGCATGCATGCCTCTTAATAGGTACAAATCTATATATCATATACAGGGCTGTTGGGAAAAAAAATTCCGATTGTAGATGGTAACAGCTGAAATTAGGTTTTATAATTTGTTATTCGTTTCCATATGATTGAATTAGGCGTAATATTTTAATTTATTAAAAGGTGCAGTTTTCTTACATTATTCTGAATGTATTGGAAAGTGTTTCATAATCTATGCTTGACGTATGATATTTTCTTTCTTGTTTTTAATCAAATGATTCTATAACCACTTATGATTTTAAGATTAACTTTTATTTTCATAAAAATAGATAACAGATGAGACCAGTAAAAAAAAAAAAAAAATGTTAGGAAAAAAAGATAATTTTGGTTGGATCAAAAATGATAACGGTATCAAAAGACAACCCTCCTCCCCTAGAGATATCTTACGATATTAAGTGCTAGCCCCCCCCCCCCCTCCCCTCTAAAGGTATAATGTTATACATGTACAGCCCCTGTGATATCTCAAACATTGTTGTGCGTTTTTTATGTGCATATCAAAACTATTATATATACTATATATACTGATAAACAAAAATTGACTTTTTATTTTCTTCTTAAATTTAAAGCTAATATTCCAATTGTATACACTCTTGAGTAAATAAAAATGATATTAGAAATTTTTACTTCCTTCTTAATTTTTTAAACGAAGGATATGTATTTATAGGTTATTACGATATATTACAATTTAGGAAATCGTACAATAATGCATAATGATAATACATAAATGTTAAATTTACCAGCAGTATACTTGTACACTGTTTATACACATTTTCCATATATTTTACACACATTTTACGCAGCTGAACACAATTTGAGTGTATATGAGAGTACCTATTTTGCCGTTTATATTTATGTTCAGTATCTTCTCTCTTGGTGAACCAACAGTAATCGGCAAGCTTTGCTGCATTCCATTGCGATCGATAACGAGACTCCATAGAAGAAATTTGTTTTTGAAATCGTTCACCATGCTCGTCTCTAATTGCTCCCATATTATCTAGGAGAAATTCGATGTGAGAGTGCAAGAAATGAAGCTTTAATGACATGTGACAATTTAGCTTTTTAAAATTGTTTACCATATTTTGAACTATATGCTTCTAATTTGTAGCTTTGTTATTCCCTAAGAAATTATGCACAACGTCCTTGAATAAAAGCCATCAAACATCAGATTTAGGTATACCTTGATAAATATGGGGGCTGATTATGTTTTGGTTTAAATCGCCAAACAGGTGGCGATGCTATGCAGAATTTTTCATGATTTCCGCAATAGCTCTATATCAAGAACAAATGCACGAATTTTCATCAATCTTCAGATTCAGTCAGACGTTAACACAAGTTGTTTCTGATTAGGTTTTAGTGTAAATCACCCCGCAGGTGGCACTGATATACTGCATTTACATATTTTAGCAATAGAAATGTCTCAAGAACGTAATTTCATATCTTTAGAATTCTCATGATGGGCATAGGATGCCATTTAATGATGGCACTCTGATAGTGAATTTTGTATATTAACCTGTATGAGATAGAAGAAAGTTTTCGGATTGGCACATCCGACTAGTTATTCCGTCTGCTGTATTTGTTATTTTAATATTTTCTAAATCTCTACTGCCACGCGCTGAAATCTCCCACTCCCTTCACGACCATTTGAATGTTTGAAACTTCTATTTACAAAAATGAAAACCTTTATTAAAAAATACTTATTATAATGTATTAGTTCATTTAATTTGTAGGTCCTTACATTCTTTTTGTTACTTAAAAGTCCTTGATTTTTATTTAAAGAAATGTGTACGAACTCTGTATTATTCTGTACATCTATTTCTGCTTTCTCCTTTCCCTGTAAAAAGTATACAAAGATAAAATAGTCCTGCCTATGAATTGGTGCTGATTATGTTTTGGTGTAAATCGCCCGACAGGTGGTGCTGCTGTACTGCATTTAGGGTCTTTTAGGTGTCTTTTGCATTTAGGAAAAGTTCGTTTAGGTTCTGCCATCTAATACGAAATTAGAATGGAAATAAATTTAACCCCAAAAATTTGAAATGGGTATATCAACAAGGCGACTTACATTCAGTGATGTAATCGTAAAAAATAAAAATAAACATAGAGTATTCGCTGTATTCTGGAAATGTACGCTAGAGTGTATACGCTATAGTTTTATTCAAGATACAGGAGTTGCACTCAGATTCTCAAAAAATCCAGAGGGTATACGAAGTATACCACCGTATGCCCTCCACTGCATTCCTTGTTACATTTTGTTAGTATTATTCTACCTACTGCTCCTGGCAAAATAATCAAGCGGATATCTTTTTCCTGCGGTGTGGTTTGTTTGTCTGACAAATGTATTTGCTTGTAAAGCGGAATAACCTGTTCTGCACTATCCAAAATTTGCAAAAGACAATGCCTCCTGAAATATCCTGTTTGAAATAGAGGATTTTACAATACCAAATGAAGTTGATTTTGCCTTTCCATTTAGAAGACCGAGGAAAGGATATTTTTTAGCTTTTTGTTAGCAGCCTTCCGAATGATCTGAAATTTTAAATATATAACTGTTGCAAAATTTTGTCGACTCATTTCAAATTTTATGAAAATCGGATGTATAGTTTAATTACAGGGACAGTCAAAATTTTCCGTTACATTAAGACCAATAGGAAAAATTATTTCAAGTGCATTTTAATTATGTTACAGCCTTTCGAACAGAATGAAATTGATATGCACTTATGAAGTGTACTAAAATATACATTCAGTACAATATGCGGTGCAAAAAATATTTATAAAACTCGTTATAGTACTAACGCACCTCATTTGCCACTTTTGACGATCAATTTCCAACTTGTTTTTTCTACAATAGGGATAAAGGTTTTAGATCCGGGTTTTTTGTTTGTTATTTATTATCATTTGAAGAACTTTTGGATTGTCTTGTTTAGAAATTGATGATGTGGCTCGAATTGCGTGGTGGAAGTCCTAGCCGCTGATTTCGAAACTTGCTGTATCCGATAGACTGCCATAATCGTTTACAAACAATTTTCGTTGATGATTATGAAAAGAGATAATATTGTCTAAAGCTTTAGTAGGACCAGGAAAGCCCTATCTCCGCTATGTTAAATTCACCAACTTTATGTACCTTTTTCTCAGAAATGGGGGAAGATAGGGGGTCTAGAGTTTTTAGAGTATTTAGAATAACGTGATTTACGTATTTCAACTGACCATCTTCTTTCTAAGTGAAACTCAAAATTAATTATTATTTATTGAAAGTTATTTTTCACTTAGCATTTCTGGTGAGATTTCACTGCCTAAAATAAATAGTTCTCAACAAATCATTAAATCCCTGGGTTAAATGATACAATATAACATAATATAAGTGTTAAAAAATTTCTGAGTTCTCAAGTTTAATAGATCTTGAAAAAAAGGAACATAAACATAAAAAATCCAAGTTTTGAGGAAAAGTCAATTAAAGATTTAAATGGCCATTAAGCTGTGAAGTACTCTTAGAAAGAATGAATAATTTCAACACTTATTTTTTTTATAAATAAACATGTGCGACACATTGTTGGAAATATAAAAGTTTAAACTATTTAATGATATAAAAACGTAAAAATCGATTTTTCGGTTGAATTTTGCTTTCCCGGTCCCCTTAAGTACTTTGAGGTCTAAAAATTGAAAATCAATAAAGTGACAGCAATTTGTGAAAAATGTCTATGTCTGACCCTCCTTTCTCCCTTTGCACTCTAAAAAAAGACAGATGTTTCTGAATTTACGAAAATGTACTGTAATCACAAACGAAAATATAAAATAACCTTTTCCGACTCCCCCAAGATTCCGAAAAGCGTTCCTTTATCTTTAGAAACATCACAAAAAAATTATCTTTGAGATTTAAAGAAGAAAAAGAAATTTTTATTAGTTGCTGGTAGTTTTCGAAAAGCTTTTCGAATAGCTTTTACAGTGCATTAATCAGTTCTCTCTACCCGGAAAACCGCGAATACCAGAAATACAGTGAAACTAATATTGTGTGTATCATATAATAAAATAACTTTTGAAATAATGGTAAAGAATAAGTAACAAGTGAAATAGTCTATTACAAAATGAATAAAGAATGATGAAATAGAAAGAATAAACAACTGAAGTAAAAGGATGAGTTTGACATATAATAATATAAAAAATAGTTCTTAAAAGAAAGTTTCAAATTTAAACCGGAAATAATTAAAGAAAACAATATTTATACAAAACAATTTTTTTCAGTATGCGAGATCTGGGTTTTGCGCAATTAGAATTCGTGTTAAAATGTTGTCTTCAAAGACGACTTAAAAATAAGACGAAAATCTGGGAACGCGTTGCGTAGCAAATCTGCTAGTCCAGTGGTTCCCAACGTGGGGCGTACGCCCCACCAGGGGGCAATTTGGTCTTCTAGGGGGGACATTCCAAATTTCTTACGCACTCGTTTTCTATCAGTTACTTTTGTCCTAAGGGGGAAAAGTGATGTTGTAGACTAAAAATAAATGGGATGCAAGCAAAATATAAGAAATCAGTTTATTTTATTAAATATTTTAAATATTCCCTATCAAAATTTAAAAATAGATTTAACACCAGAATAATTATGGAAATAATCTTATCAAGTATTTTGATATGTATAAAACTATTAAATTCACTATAATTTTTCTGGTGCTGAGTTTAAAATGTTTCGTAACGTTTTCGATCATTTATTGAACGAGTTTTCTACTTCTATTCGCGAAGACAATAAGCAAAATTGGGAAAGGAAAAATAGAGAGAATGTGTTATGCGGAATAATGGCTAATTGAAATTGATAAAGATGATAATCTTGAAATACTTCTTATATATTTTGTTATCCATATAAAGAAAAATCAATATTCAAAGATTTTCCACCAACTCTTAATAAGTTACAAGATTGCATTATAAAATGTATGAATTTATAAGTTTTAACGTTAAAAGTGTATTTTTAAAATATTTTGTGAAGATAAAAATGCAGACCCTATTTTTCTTTCACGTTGAGTTAAGTTGGAAAGGTACAACAAATCTCGATTTTGCATATAGGCAAAAATGTATAATCTCATTGCATTTTAAAAAGTGTGTTAAAAACACATTTGTGGTAGAAGATTCGCCTCTTTGATAAGATAAAAAATGTGAAATGAAAAGTTATTGTTAAGGCACTATTACATTCCCACCGTGTGATTAGAGTTCACTTTTTAAGCAATAAGAGACATAATTGACAGATTACAGGGGTGGGGGGACATAGTGACTTTACAGATGCTTTGGTGGGGCGTGGTGGATAAAAGGTTGTGAACCACTGTGCTAGTCTGATCTGTCCGATCCAAAGCTCTTCGGGACCGTGCCCTTTAAGACTTCGCATATACACTGTAACAAATGACAGATGCTTCTTAATCTACAAAAATGTACTATAATCACGAACGAAAATATTATCTTTAAAAACCTCAGAAAACTATTTATTTTCGAAATTTAAAGATGAATTTATAAAAATGAATTTTTATTAGCAGTCTGTCATTTTTGGAAACTCTTCTGAGTAACTTTTACAGTGCAGTAATCAGTTTTCTTAAATCGGAATATCACATTTCGGGATGCTAACAGTTCTCAAGTAAATATTTTAATGTTCAGCAAACATGTTTAACTTAAAAACATATGGAATCAACAGCATTAACATTAACATTAAAATTAACATTTTTCTGTTACAATTGCATGCCCAATTTCAGTTACGCAGCTGAAAATGTTTAGTTGACGTCGGATAGCATCTGAAAAACCGATTTCCCTGATAGAGAAAACTGATTAATGCATTATAAAAGCTACTCGAAAACGTTTCCGAAAATTATGGGCAGCCAATAAAATTTTATTTTTATAAATTCTTCTTTAAATTTCGAAAGTAAATTGTTTTCTGAGATTTCTAAAGATAAAGGAACGCTTTTCGGAATATTGGGTGACTTGGAAGCCGTTATTGAATATTTTCGTTCGTGATTATAGTAAATTTTCGTAGTTTAAGAAACATCTGTCTTTTTTTTACAGTGTGTCGCGCTTCTGAAAACGTTTATTAGTATTATTTTTTTTATATAAAAGATTGAAAGTGACCCAAGCGTAAATAAATTATATTACTTTCAATTTAAAAAAATGTAGTAAGATCGGTTTAATAGTTTTTGCTTTTTGATCCCGCTCAGTTTCAAATTAGTCATTTTGCGTAAAGTTTGCGTAAAGGACAATAATCTCTTAACATTCGCGAGTTTTGAAAATTATGAGCAGCCAATAAAAATTTATTTTTATAAATTTTTCATTAAATTTCGAAATTAAATTGATTTCAGAGATTTCTAAAGATAAAGGAGCGCTTTTCGGATTATTGTGTGACTTGGAGGCGGTTATAGAATATTTTCGTTCGTGATTATAGTAAATTTTCGTAACTTAAGAAGCATCTGTCTTTTTTTTTTTTTTTTTTTTTTTTCAGTGTGGTGCCCTTCTAAAAATTTTTATTATTATTTTTTTTTTTTTTTTTTATAAATGACTGAAAGTGACCCAAGCTTAAATAAATTATATTACTTAAAAAAAAAAATGTAGTAAGATCGGTTTAACAGTTTTTGCTTTTTGATTCCGCCCAGTTTCAAAAGTGTCATTTTGCGTAAAATGCGTTTAACCCGTAAATGGTTGATTTTTCAAAAATCATTGCAATAATGTTTTTCGGCTTTCATTTTTTAAATAAATCAATTGAAAAATACTTTAAAAAATCATATTTTGTTTTAAGTATGGTTTATGGCTAAAAAACAGTTTGTTACTAATCGACAATACTGGTCTTTAATTGAAAAAATAATTTTTCTTGATAAAATTGTATAATATTAAACACACAAGAATTTTAGGAACTATAATAAGAAATAAATTTTACTTGCTCACTGCAGAACAAAATAGGGTATTTTGCAAGCTTCCAAACAAAACAAAAAGAAGAAGTAGAAACAATTGAAAAAATAAATCTATCTTTATTCTTAAATAGCACAAGTGTTGCTATCTACAAGTTGAAAATCGATTTAATAATATTTTCAGAATGTATTTTATTGGCAACATTAGGCATTATAGCTTCAATATTATTCTAATAGTATTTTAGAGACTAAATTGGGTAAGTAGCCGAAAGCAACACCGGGCATTTAAGGTTTAAAGTACAGTAATCTCTTAACATTCGCGAGTTTTGATTATTCGCGAAATTAAAAATGAAGAACATTTCAACATTCGCGAATACTTATCTTGGTTATTCGCAAATTTTGTTTTATAAAAGAATATTTTTTTACTAAGTAAACTCGCTTTGTTTTACCAATTCCATAAACAATTTGACAGTCGACCGCTGCATTGTACTGTACAGTCTAAGTACCGATAATTTTAACTTTCGTATTAAGGCAATATATAGATGAGTAATTCCATGAAACCCAAAAGTTGACTTGATGCTTAAAAAAAAAAAAAAAAAAAAAAAAAAAAAAAAAAAAAATTCCCAATTTTTCTGAAATTCAAAAATTTTACTGCAAGTGAAATTTTTTCCGCAAAAATTGTATGTAAAATTTTAAAGCTTCAACAACAACTTGTTAATGAAGCAATAGAATGAATCCTTAACCCTTTCCGGCACACTGTGCCCCGGTCGGGATACCTAATTTTAATTTCAAACTTACGAACAGCACCAAGAAAATTTTAGTAAAATTTTGCTTTTACAATGAATAGTTAAGGTAGCATTTTTTTTTTTTAATTTCTGAAAAAGTCGTCTTAAAATTCTGGTGTCAGTCGATCATTTCATCATTTTACAGCAAAAACTGCCCGTGCCGGAAAGGGTTAACTGGTGATGAGTCTATAAATTTAAAAGAGAAATCGAGACCCGCAACATTTCCCTATATGGAAATTCATAAACGAAAGATCTGTTCTTCAGAAAACAACCTTATATCAATAAATTTGTTCAGCTATCAGCTAGTAACTAAAGTTTGTACAATATGTTTATAATTATTCAAATTTATTTACAGTAGGGGAGCTAGGGGATGTATGGGACAAAGGATGGATGGGGCATTCTCAATATTTCAGGCAATAAACATTTATTTTAAATTGCTTCCTAACCTCATATACCTCTACCACAGTGTGCTTCAGAACTAAAAGTAGGACCACATTGCTGTTTTCATTTTCCTTCAAAGTTGCATTTTCTGAAATCTCTGTTTAAAAGTAAGTTTTTTTTTACATTTGAAGATGTGAAATATCTTATTCAATATAAAAAATTAAGCTATGTTGTAGTTATTTATTTTAATGTTCAATATCAATAATTAAAATGAATGAATAGTAACCATTGTGACAAAATAATTTTTGAGGTAAAATGGCTGAGAAGGGATATTATGCATCATGTGGATGATTGGGACATTTCAAATGGGGATGAATGGGACATTCTCACACCTCCCTAGAGATGTTGAAAATTTTATTTATTAATTAAATAGTATTATATAGGATGATAAATCAATAATTTACGTCAATAAATAGTATTAAATAGTATTATATAAGTTGTTATCGTTTAAAATTTCTGAGTGTTACTTATTGTATTGTAATAATTATTAATGGATTATCAAAAAATTGGTACTAAAACTTAATCAAAATAGATAAAATTGATAAAAATAGTATATGTGTATTGATCAAATGGGGGAAATTATATTGAATTTTGAAATGTTGCACAAATAAATCCCCATCCCCTAACATATTGGGTCAATCGGAAAGTCGGGTCGCGTTGGGAAAATCAATTCGTACCGGAAAATTCAATAATATAATTATTAGACATTGATTCCGATATCTAATGTCTAATAATTATCGGGCAGAGTTTTCCGGTACGAATTGATTTTCCCAACACGACATGACTTTCCGATCGACACAATAATTTCCGTTCTGCATGTTTCTACGATACATTTAATTAATATTAATTAATAAGTTATGATTGAAAATTATTAGCTATGCTATATTTAAAAAACATTTTGCACTTTCATTTCAAATCTAAAATGCCTCATAAGTGGAAAAAAAGAACAGGTTGATAGCCGAAGTCCGCATTAAAAGTTAAAACTGCAATAAAAGAAGTTATTGAAAAAAAAAACATATCGATTCGTGCTGTAAAATAATATATTACAAATATAATTTTCATATAAGGTTGTAATTATACATTTTAATTTGGTAAAATTGAATACAGGGAGGAAAATCTTTGTATCCCATCCATCCCTATCAGTGTCCCATTCATCCCTGCTGTGGGGATGATTGGGACAGGGAGGAACGTTTTTTTGATTCCATAATATTTTTATGAATAAATCCTAATCTAGAATAAATATTGTTCCTATATGTTGGCAAATACCAAATGTATGAAATGTGATATATAATATTGATAGTAACTTAAATAAAAAAAATATAAAAAAATATTTTTGTGAAAATGTCGCATTCATCCCCCACCTCCCCTATGTACTTTTTAATCCCTTATAAATATATTTTCATGTTTCAATTGCTTTTTTAAATTTAAAGACATCATAAAACCCAACCCCCTTTATACGCGTGAAGAAAGTCTCAACATTCGCGATTTTGATATTCGCGAAACTAATCCACGCGAATGTTAAGGGACTGCTGTACTCCAAAACGTCATAAGCCTAAGGACGCGTTGCGATAACACACTAAACAACTACGAAAGGACTTCGAATTCGACAAATCGTTTTACAGAGATAATATGTAGACTACAGGGAGTGGAAAAATGTAAAACAAAAAAATCGATTTTTTCAAACAAATAAAAACAAAATCCTCCAAGAAAACTCAGATCTTCCTTAATTTGAATATCGGAATCTTGAGGACATTTAATAATTTTAAGATAATTCTATATTATGTAAAGAACTTGTTTTGAATGCAAAATAAATGTAAAAAAATTCTGATCTGTCATAAAGTATTATTTTCAACTTTGTATTTATTAAACCTGTCTTAACATTGTAACAAACAAATCATATCGACTTTCGAATGCGATCATTCGATTCAGCACAAAAACATACAGTCATTCAGGGTAACTTTGCACCACCTCGTATTTTTCAATATTTTTCACTTCAAAAGCCTAAATAAACTCCAGAACTGTGCTCTGTTGGCAAGGTTCTAAACTGGGATTTCTACTCTTTATTTTAGAAAATAAATTAGCAACATTATACGCAATTAATTGCATCATCTAGCTATTTTTGTGAAGTACTGTTAGGTAGCTTTCTTTACAAAAAGCTACCTATTGCAGCCGTTCGGAGGAAAGCGATTTCAAAAAATTTTGGTATATTTTCATCGATCATGACCCTCAGACCCCGAAACCACCCTCCGTTCAAAATTGATATATATATATATATATATATATATATATATCTGACCTATGTCACACTGTAACTCTCGTATTTATGAACCGATTCGGATGTAATTCGGTGTGTACATAGTACATATCAATGTCTCGACCGAGTTCGTTGGCCAGCTTCATCCGCCATTTTGTTTCAAAATGGCGGCCATTTAAAAAATTTAAAAAAATTTTAAAATTGAAATGTGGTACCAAAAATTAAAAATGGAAAAATATATTTTTCTTATGTATTTGACCTTTATACAAAGACTCCGTAGCAGTTTTTGTTTCGTCTATATCTTAAAAAATGGCTGAGTTATAGCATTTTGAATTTCTAGCGAAGCTGACATTTTGAAACGTCCTGAATTTTGTCACGTGATAAAAGGCGTATTTATGAACCGATTTGGATGTAACTTCGTTTATACATAGTACAGACCAATGTCTCGACCGAGTTCGTTGGCCAGCTTCATCCGCCATTTTGTTTAAAAATGGCAGCCATTTAAAATTTTAAGAAAAATTTAAATTTGAAATGTGGTACCAAAAAATTGAAAATTGAAAAAATATTTTTTTCTTATGTGTTTGACCTCGATAAAAAGATTCGGGAGCAGTTTTTGTTTCGTCTATATCTTAAAAAATGGCTGAGTTATAGCATTTTGAATTTCTAGTGTGGCTGACATTTTGAAACGCCCTGATTTTTGCCACGTGATAACAGACGTATTTATGAACCGATTTGGATGTACCTTGGTGTGTACATAGTACATACAAATAACTCAACCGAGTTCGTTGGCCAGCTTCATCCGCCATCTTGTTTCAAAATGGCGGCCATTTAAAAAAATTAAAAAAAAATAAATTTAAAATGAGATACCAAAAATTTGGAAAATGAAAAAGAGTTTTTTGGTATGTGTTTGACCTTAATACAAAGATTCCGGAACAGGTTTTGTTTCGTCTATATCTAAAAAAATGGCTGAGTTATAACATTTTGAATTTCTATTGTGGCTGACATTTTAAAACGACCTGATTTTTGTCACGCGATAACAAGCGTATTTATGAACCGATTTGAATGTAACTTGGTCTGTACATAGTACACACCAGTGTCTAGACCGAGTTAGTTGGCCAGCTTCATTCGCCATCTTGTTTCAAAAGGGTTGCCATTTTTAAAAAAAAATGTAATTTAAAATTTAAAATGAGGTATTAAAAAAATTGGAAAATGAAAAAGATTTTTTTTATGTGTTTGGCCTTGCTACAAAGATTCTGGAGCAGTTTTTGTTTCTGAAAATTTGTTCTTTTGTTTATATCTTAAAAAGTGGTTGAATTATAGCACTTTGAATTTCTATCATGGTTAACACTTTGAAACGATCTTGTATTTGTCTCGCGATACCACACGTATTCGCCTATTTCGATGGAAGAAGGCATGTGGATAGTATACATCAATATCTAGACCAAGTTCGCTGTCCAGCTTCATGAGCCATCTTGTTTCAAAATGGCGGCCATTAAATTAAAAAAAATATATATTTAAAGTGAGGTGCAAAAAAATTAGAAATTGAAAAAGGTTTCTTTCTTAAGTATTTGACCTTGATATAAGTATTCAGGAGCATTTTTTGTTTGTCTTTATCTTAAAAAATGGCTCAGATATAGCAGTTTCAATTTCTAACGTGGGTGACATTTTGAAAAATCTGATTTTTTGCCTGCGACAGCACTCGTATATATCAACCGATTCCGATGTGAGTGAGCATGCGCACAGCAATTACTAAGGTCTCGACCAAGTTCACTGGTTAGCCTCATCCACCATGTTGTCTTAAAATGGCAGGCACTTTAAGAAATCGTCGAATTTGGCAGCCAAATATAAGTTACTTTAAATAAAAGCAGCTTGGATAAAGCTGACTAATTTCGCGAAATTCTCATTAATAATGATTTAGTATTGATAAAAATTAGTATTGAATCTCCTACATTCGGTTTCCACTTAATTGAGCTTCGTGTGTTTGAATAATATAAGTTGGCTTTTTTAAAATAAGGAATATGAAAGCTGCCTCTTCCTCCCGGCACTGGCCGGAAGGACTTTTTTCAAGTTAATTTTGAATGCTCTTTTGAAGTTCTTGTAATCCAATTAGATTTTCATAGTATGTAACAATATACTCATTTATAAGACATATTATTATCCAAATGATGTAAATGTGTTAATATTTTGTGATTATTTATTTATTAATAGTTAATAAAAGACAAAATAAGAAGACGCTAACATTTTACCAGATTTTCAGGGTAACTTTGAACCGGCTCAAAGTTATACTGATGTTTATAATTTACTGATTATAGGTTCAACTGTCAACAATGACCCATATTTGCACGTATATTTTATATAAATGCCGAAAGTGTGCATTAGATATAACATGTAAATATTTTCACAAGTATGTGTAAAATACATAAAATTCATTTAAAGGAGTTTTTCGGGGCGAAGCTACTCAAATTTGACATTTCATACATTCGAGATCTTTTATTCTTGTTTGAATAATACTAGTACTAGTATGTTTTACTGTAACTATGGATATATTATTGAGTTAAAACATTGAAAATTGTTTTTCACTGCATTTTTATGTTTTGTATGAACAATAAACAGTTTTTTCCCCTCTAAATATTCATGGTTCTCTTCCTCCACTTTTCTTATGCATAATATTTGTTGTAATCTCATAAATTATACAAATCTTGTGATGTTGGGAAATGTAAATTCGGAGTCTTTACATATCTGAAAACATTTTTTGAGGCTTAAAGTTATCCTAACTATAATACCTTTTTTATAATTAATTATTTTAGATAATATTTATCATATGGTGCAAAGTTATCCTAAATGGCTGGGTAACTTTGCGCCAGGTTAAAAATTAATTTTTTATTGCTTTTATCCTTATTATTCTTTAATTTTCGATAGTCAAATAATAATTTAGGATAATTTCTTCTCTTTTATGCCCCTAGTTGCAACAACATTCTTAAAATAAGAGTGTGGCATATGAAAATAGAGAAAATGCGGATCAAAGTTACCCTGAATGACTGTACTCAAAACGAAATCCCTCTGGACCAAGTTGAAAAAGATGAGTTTTTCAAAATTGCCCCTTACCCCCACTCCAAAAGGAAAACATGCTAAAACAACTTTTTTGTTGGATGGAGGGACTCGTCGGATCTTTATCAATGTTCGTTGAAAAACCCCGTTTTATCTGTACAGTCAATCAGGGTAACTTTGAACCACGGGGTGTAACTTCGCACCACCTCCTATTTTTAAATATTTTTGACTCTAAAAGACTAAATAAACTCCAGAACTGTGCTCTGTTGGCAAGGTTCTAAACTGGGATTTCTACTCTTTATTTTAGAAAATAAATTATCAACATTATACACAATGAAATGCATCATCTAACTATTTTTGTGAAGTACTGTTTTCAAGGTAATTTTGAATGCTGTTTTAAAGTTGTTGTAATCCAATTAAATTTTCGTAGTAAGTAACAATATACTCATTTATCAGACATATTATTATCTAAATGTTGTAAATGTGTTAATATTTTGTAATTATTTATTTATTAATAATTAATAAAATGTAAAATAAGAAGGCAGTAGCATTTTACCGCATTTTCAGGGTAACTTTGAGCCGGCTCAAAGTTACACTGATGCTTATAATTTACTGATTATAGGTGCTACTGTCGAAAATTTCCCATATTTGCACGTATATTTTATACAAATGCCGAAAGTGTGCATTAGATATAACATGTAAATATTTTCACAAATATGTGTAAAATACATAAAATTCATTTAGAGGCGTGATTAGGGGCGGAGCTACTGAAATTTGACATTTCATACATTCGACGTTTTTTATTCTTGTTTGAATAATACTAGTACTTGTATGTATTACTGTAACTATGGATATATTATTGAGTGAAAACATTGAAAATTGTTTTTCACTGCATTTTTATGTTTTATATGAACAATAAACAGTTTTTTTTTTTATTTCTAAATGTTCATGATTCTTTTCTTCCACTTTTCTTATGCCTGATATTTGTTGTAATATCATAAATTATACAAATCTTGTGATGTTGGGAAATGTAAATTCGGAGTCTTTACATATCTGAAAATATTTTTTGGGGTTTAAAGCTGTCCTGACTGCAATACTTTTTTTATACTTAATTATTTCGTATAAAAATTTATTATATGGTGCAAAGTTACCCTAAATGGCTGAATAACTTTGAACCAGGCTAAAAATCCATTTTTATTGCTTTTATCCTAATTATTCCTTAATTTTTGATAGTCAAACAATAATTTAGGATAATTTCTTCTCTTTTATGCCCCTAGTTGCAACAGTATTCTTCAAATATGCGTGTGGCATATGAAAATAGAGAAAATGCGGATCAAAGTTACCCTGATTGACTGTACTATAGTAGAGGTGGTTGGGGAATTAACTTTTACCATTTGAATCTATAATGAAGGGATTAAAAGCATTTAAGGCTTCGCTTTCATTAATTATTTTCCTTGAATTCGCTTTTTCCATTTGATATCTATAATGAATGGATTAAAACTATTTAAAGCTTTGCTTTCATCAATTCTGAATTCAAACTCTAAAATCACTGGGGTATTTGTGCAAATTTATAAAAGCAAATTTACAAATATAAAATTTTCAAAATTAATTCCAGAAACATTATGCGAAACATTTTTTGAAATATGTAACAACTAAAGTTAAAATGTTCTCCAAGTCAACGGCTTGGCCAGTTCTAGAAGTACAGTGACATGCATGTTGCAGCTGCTGTTATTGTAAACACAAAATACCTAATTATGATGGTCGTATCAAACAGTTCCTCTTATTCTCGTATCTAGCAGAAGTATAATTCTGACACTTCTTATTTAACATTATGTACCGAAAAATACGGTTAAAAGACCAAAAAAGGCACATTTTTCGAACATTTTTTACCAGTCTAAACAAAAAAAAACATTAATTGTGCTGAGACACTAATTCTTACTGCTTTTGTACTAATTTTTATACTTTCAAATTCCAATGTTGATTATTTACTGGACTTTTGCATATATAACGTTAACATTATCAACATTATGTTATTTTTGGATTCCCTCCTCCCTTCGATTTCACATGTTATTATTTCTTGAACTCATCCCCACACCCCACGTCCTTAATGATATTGTTATCTGTGTTTAAAAATTCATTTTATTTTTACAATATTTTAATTTTTGTTTATGCGTTTGAATTAATATACAGATACTGTTATGCATTTATTATTCATATACATCAATGATTCAAAGAAGAAGAATTCAGTAAAATATCACTATTATAAATGAAATAACTTATAATAAATAAAATAGAGGTTGTGTATTTAGAATGTTTGACTCCTTCGGATGGTTTTGAAGTTTACACCGAAACGCATAGTTTTTTTGTGATTTTATTTTTACATTATGTTTAAATTGATGAATAAAGTATACGTTGGATAGCAACCTCTATTTTGTTACATATTCGATTTTACAACTTAACCCGTTCGGGACCATGAGTGTATATATGCAGGGCTCCCAAATGGTCCGCCAACTGAATACCAATAAATTTTAACAGAAAATTTTATTGTACGTTTGCGCTAGAATTAATCTTCAAAGGTGGTTCCGGGGCAATTTGTAAGCAAAATCTAAAAAGAAAATCTTTCTAAAATAATATTGGTATTCAGTTGGCGACCATTTGGGAGCCCTGTATATGCACCCTCAAAAAGAGTACACAGAATTTGCTTTAGACACCAGTAAAAATAGAAATGTAATATTTGCTTTCTTTAATTAGCGCACTTTCGCGATTATTTAATTAAAGTTAACTT
The DNA here is from genome assembly GCA_963932465.1 of Maratus speciosus. Lineage (NCBI taxonomy): Eukaryota > Metazoa > Arthropoda > Arachnida > Araneae > Salticidae > Maratus > Maratus speciosus. The sequence continues at coordinate 451,496,643 of OZ010797.1, forward strand.
TTTTTTAAAAAGTGATGCCAACCAAATAAAAATGTGTGTAAAAGTCGGCGGTCCCGAAGGGGTTAAAGTGCTTAATTATTATGAAATATTTTTATATCAGTTAAAATTTAAAAGAGATAGTTACTTTTTAAAAGTATTTATGAATAACATTTTGTTACATAATGCATTCAACAGTAATATTGTTTGCTTGCTCGTGCCCTTTGCATGTTGAGAGGGCAAAAAGACTTCTTATCAAGAAAACAGGTGGACAGAAATCTTTCACTCTATTTTACTAATAAACACAACAAGTGTAATTTTAAATATACTTCGTGCCTTGTTTATCCAACAGCTGATAATATGGGTATATGGCAGAAGAATAGGAATGTCAGACGTTGCGATATTCCATAGTTTGAAATGAAATAGTTGTACAGTAAAACCTCCTGATTTTCGGATTCCTGATTTGGAGAAATCTGTCATTAAATTTCAATTTGAATTCCATAGAATTGCAGTCAAAATTAACAAACAAGCAAACATAAAAAATCTGACAACTGTATAAAAATGTGAAAATAAGGAACATTTGAAAATAAAAATGCTTTGGGGCGGCCGTTGTTCGGAATTCGTTGTTCAGAGGTTTAGTGTAATGTTATTTCTATGAAAGAGATTCGGTAACACTATAACATGACCGATATTCGGAGGTTACCGTTGTAGGAGGTTTCAGTGCATAATCATTTAATGATGTTAATAAATGTGTATTTTCATAAAAATAGATAACAGACTGAAAAAAAGATAGCGCACTCTTTTGATGTAAAGAAAAAAGTTACAAAAAAGAAAATCTTAATTTGATAAAAAATAATAATGATATCAAAAGTCATTCTCACCCTCTCCCTAGAGGGGTAGTGCCGGACCACGCCCCCTCCCAAAAGAGATAACATTGTATATGCTTAGCCCTATATGGGGGATTTTCAAACAGTGTCCTGTTTTACTGTCTTTTCGCATTTGTACAGAAAAAATAGTTAAAGATTTTAATTTTAATTTATGAATTTTTTATCATAATACTTTAAGTATAATTTACAGATATATTATTGTTTATAAAAATTAAAAATTGCAAATATACTCTTTTGTAGTTAAAATGTCATTACCATGGGTTGTCCCTAGAAGCAATTTATCAGCTAAAGATATAGATCAGGTAAAGAAATAAATTGTATTTAAAACATATTGTTATAATTTTCTTATAATTTTTTTATTTATTAAGATGCTACTGATTAAAAACATACTTAATTTCATAATTTAAAATTATCTATAATTCTCACTAATTTTTTTAAGTCATGTCCTAAAAAAGAGTGTCATTACCATGTTTCAGATGAAAATTTAATCTGGAATTTTTTAGAGGACAGCACATGTCTTTTAATGAAGGCAAAAATAATCTTTAAAAGTCATCTTATTAGCAGGTTTAGCTGAAGAGAGTAGACAGTTTTATTGTTTTCATAAAACAAGCAAAGTCATTACTATGTACCTTCTAATAGATATTTAAATGAACTTTTATTTATTAATCTGCTTTTATTAATAAGAAATAGAAAATCACGGTATAGGCTAATAGATAGGATGGATGCCATTTATGCTCGAGGAAAAAAAAATATTTTGCTTAATTTGTCATTAACATGTTTAAATAAAAACATACATTTATTTTACTTAAATAGACAAATAGAAATACACAAATAAAAATCAAAATATGTTGACATGTTTCGGTTCAATAGTAAAAACCGTATTCATAACACACACATAATCAATAGAAATGAATGACACTGGGTACCAAAAAGTAATCTAAAAACCAAAAAACATAAAAAATGCAAACACTGCGCCCTCTATGATCTCAAATAGCCTACGCTACCGCGACGCGAGATTCTAAAAGATAGTCACGTTTTAGCATTATTGACTTTTACTGCGTTCTCATTCGCTGTTATCAATCACGTGTCATGCATGTTGTTGGCGCCTGGCGCTTTTAGATTTGGCGCATTCTTATATGTGTTGGAAGGTCTGTTTTGAGTTACCAGTTAGTACAGCATACGCGTTATCGGACGTATGGATGCGAGCTTTGTAAAAAAAAAGATAAAGCTTTTTAAAATAGAAGTTTTAAAATGATTTTTAACGTGTGTTTGTTTAATCCAGGAAAAAAAAAATGTGGGAGGAGGTTAATTCTTCATTATTTTATATTTGATCAAGATACATCATAAATTAAGAGATGTCATACATTTGTTATGAAATTGCGAGATTTATGTATCCTAATACAAATATAAATGAATGGCATATTAAAAATCGGAATTTCTGTTTAACCCCTTAACAGTGACATTTGTTTTCTTACAAAAAAGTTAAAAATGGGGCTGAACACCACTTTTTCCATACTAAAATATTTAGCTTACTTAATCGAAAAATATCTGACAATCAATAAAGATAAATTTACAGTGACAAATTAGTGGTATCAAAATGCTTTTAATAATGAAGCAAGCAAAGTGTTCTTGCCCGAATCCAGTTCGGGCCACACTGTTAAGGGGTTAAAATGCTGTTTAAAGTGACAATAATACACAGTAATACAAACAGATATTTTACCTGATTATTGCATTTTAATTCCTTTCTTCGAAATTGTTTCTATATATATTAAATGTTATTTTAATTCATTTATTCTAAAATTGTTGCTATATATAGATTGTAAGCTAATTGAAAAACCCGGCTCTTTGCAAACAGCCTAGGCTGTTAATAAATTTGTTTCCTACCAGAAATTTTATTTAATAAAATGTAACTTATTTCCAATTGGTATTTATTTGCCGTTATTTATTAAGTAAAGTTTCTGTTTTAGAACAGATTTATTTTAGCCGCGGTTTATACGCAAGTAATTAAAGTACATTTTTATTTTTAGGGTACATTTTTCGCAAACACTTCATGTAGACAATCAACAAAATTTTGAGATGGGGCTCATTTTTAATGTTTTCTGAGCAATACATAAAGTAGATATGATGCAGCATGGTAATATTTATAAAAGTTATGTAAGAAAAATTGATGTTTCAATGGAACCTGCAGATAACGCAGATTTTTAGTATTTTCACAACATTAAATAGAGAAAATGGTTGATTCTAAGAATAATTACAAAAAATATATAAGAAAATTTCTGCAATGATTAAATCTGCAGATGAATCAGATTTTTAATGTTTCCGCAGGATCGCGTATAGAAGAGCAATCGTTAAATCAAACTTATTATAAAAAATACAAATGAAAATTTCTTTATTAATGAAATCTGTAGATGAGGCAGATTTTTTGTGTTTGTCCAGTGTTAAGTAGAGAAAACGAATTTCTGAATGAAAATAATTATAAAACACATATAAGAAAATTGCTGTATCGATAAAATCTGCAGATCAGGCAGATTTTTAATGTTTCGCAACGTTACATGGTGATTACGGGTTGCTAATGAAAATAATTATAAAATAATAATTTATAACATATAAGATTTACATTAATAATAATTTATAATACATAAAAAAAATTCTGCAATGGTGAAATCTGCAGATAGGACAGATTTTTAATTTTTCCCCAGCATTACGTAGAGAAGATGGTTGGATAAATGAAATCAATTGTAAAAAATAAATCAGAAAAATTTAGTAATAATTTAATCTGAAATGAGGCACATTATTAATATTTTCCTAGCATTATGTAAAGAAAATTTGTTGCCGAATGAAATGGATTACAGAAAAAAGGAAGAAAATTGCTTTATTGACAGATTTCCTTTTTGCACCTGGTTGATAATTAAGGCTAATAAACACTATTTTTTAGAAGTAAATTTTGTCCTCCACCCATCAAGATGAACAAAAAAAGAAAATCTGCAGACAAGACAGAATGTTATATTTCGCATTACGTAGAGATAATATACTGCTGAATGACTAATATCAGATATTCAGGTGCATTGCGAGTTCATTTTTAAGTGTTCTACAGACGTAAATTAAATTAAAGTATCACTAATCTCAGGTAATTAGAAGATTAAATAATATATGTCAATACGACACTTTTCATACATACTTGCTGTGACTAATTTCATTCAGAAGTCATTTTTCTCTATGTAACATTGAAAACACATTAAAAATTTGCCTTATCTGTAAAATTTATTGATACAGCTATTTTATATTATATATTTATTTTATAATTATTTTCATTAAGCAACACATTTTCACTAGGTACGCCAGGGAAAAATTGAAAAATTTACCTCAAGTGCACCTGCTCCCTAGTAATAGAGAAATATTCTTGTATAGGTTTTATAGTAATCTTAATTAAGCGACCTGTTTTCTATACGTAATGCTAGGAAAATATCAAAATAGGTCGCATTTGCAGATTTTATTGATAAAAATTTTTGCTTATATATGTTTTATAATTATTTTCATTCAGAAGTCCATATACTCTATGTAAAGCTAGGAAAACATTAAAAATCTATCTACCATTTTCCACATTTATACAAATATATAAAATAGTTTTAGCGAGAATTATAGCTTACTTTTAGCTAATCTATTTAACATGTGTATACAGTGAGACATACACAGATTTATAAATTTATATACTGTAGAAGGATGGATCTAGACAAATGGTCTAATAAAGATGGAGGGCTCCAATTCCGAAACATGTTAGATTATGTATACCTATATTCATACAATACATACAGTTTAATGCATATATGCATACAATACACTAAAAGAAAATGTTTTAAAAAAATATATTTAATGGTATGGGTTCAGTCGTGGAAAAAATGTAAATACCCCCTACTAACTCTGCAGCTAATTATAATAGAAGGAGGTTACTGGTACCAAAGAATTGGAAATAAAGTCTACTTTTTAATGAATTACATAAAATTTGCTTAGGGGCCACCTACAAAACAAAACCAAACCAAGATTTGTTTCTTTTTCAATGGCAACACCCAGTTTAGACAATATTTTAAATCCTCAGTTCAAACTATGCCTAGAAACGAAGTTTCAAGTCACTTGTATGATAAATTTTTGCATTATAAACATCGAAAATTTAGAGTTTCTAATGTTAAGTTACATTTTCATATTTTAGTAATAACTCCTGAAATTATAATTCTAATGTAATAATATTTTGTATGATTATTATACTAAAATCCCAAACATAAATGCATTGAATTTATAATTAAAAAAAATTATAATATGATTTATGAAATTAATATTCGAAAAAAATATTAATTGTAGTCTACAATTTTGATAATTTTTTTTTTTATTAGGTCATGCTTGATGCGAATTCTCAATTTAAAATTTTTCTCTCAACTAGTTTTCGAATTATGCTTAAAAAATATCAAAATGATTGTTTATGGAGGCCGTCTATGGTGTGCAGAAAAGCATAATTTGAAAAAAAAATATATTTTACTTATTTTATCGAAACATTTGAGCTTGGGCTGTCGATAGAATATATTAAGCGAATGAAATGGTTATAATGGCAAGAAATAATACATTAATAGAAGTGACATACTCATTCTGTAGCATTTCAACAATGTAGTACCGAACTTCAATTTGGATACAGCCCCTAAAATATGGTCATTTTAAAATAATTAATTTCTCTGAAAGTAATCGCCTGAATTTCTTGAAAACTTTTATTTGGGTTTATTAAAGGGTGTAGAATTTATTTATGGTATCAGACTTGGGTATCGCTATTGAAAAAAAAAATGAAGTTTGGGTTCGTTTTGATATGTAGATGGCCCCCTAAGCAAATTTTGTATGCATCATTTAAAAGTAGACTTTATATCCAATCGTTAGGTACAAGTAACTTTCTTCTACAATAATTTGCTGCAAAGTTAGTAGGACTTGTTTACTATTTTTTTCACGACTGTACATACATATAAATATAAATAAATAAACCTGCATAAACCTATGTAAACATTTAAACAGATTGGAACATGCGATGAAATCTTCATTGTACAGTTAAAATACAGTTTTATGCACTTACAAAACTAGTATGTTGTGGCCATCACAAAACTTTCTTCTATATAAATCCCATAAACAACACTAATTGATATCAAGGTATACCTGGATCTGAAGTTTGATGAAAATTCGTGCATTAGTTCTTGAGATAGAGCTAAAGTGGAAATTCTGAAAAATGCTCCATAGGAACGCCACTTGTTGAGCAATTTGCACCAAAACATAAACAACACTAATTCATATCAAGGTATAACTGAATCTGAAGTTTGTTGAAAATCCAAGAATTAGTTCTTGAGATAGAGCTACTGCGGAAATCGCAAAAAAGGCAGCATAGCAGCGCCACCTGTTGAGCGATTTACACCAAAATATATAAAACGTCAATTCATGTCATAGACTCGCTGAATCTGAAGTTTGACGAAAATCCGTGCATTAGTTCTGGAGATTGAGCTGTTGCGGAAATCATGGAAAATGCTGCATAGCAGCGCCACCTGTTGAGCGATTTACATGAAAAATCAATCAGCACCAATTTCTATCAGGCACTAACGCAATATAAATTTTTAATAAATTCCGTGCTTTAGTTCTTGAGATAGAGCGGCCCCAAAATTTGTATCGCATACCGACTGACAAACGGACAGGCAGACAGAGTCGCAGACTCACAGACAGACATTTTGTAAAAACATGTTTTTCGGAATCTCTGACCCCTAAAGCTTATAAATCCATCGATGAAAATTCGTGCATTAGCTCTTGTGACAGAGCTTTAGTGGAAATTTTGAAAAATGCAGCATAGCCGCACCACCTGTTGAGAGATTTACACCAAAACATAAACAGCACTAACACACATCAAGGTATACCAGAATCTGAAGTTTGTTGAAAATACAAGCATTAGTTCTTCAGATAGAGCTATTGCGAGAATCGCAAAAAAGGCAGCACAGCAGCGCCACCTGTTGAGCGATTTACACCTAAGTGCATAAAACTTTAATTCATGTCAAGGACTAACTGAATCTGAAGTTTGAAGAAAATCCGTGCATTAGTTCTGGAGATTGAGCTATTGTGCAAATCGTGAAAAATGCTGCATAGCAGCGCCACCTATTGAGCGATTTACACCAAAAACTTATCAGCACCAATTTATATCAGGGTCTAACTTAATATAAATTTTTGTTAAATTCCGTGCGTTAGTTCTTGATATAGAGCACCCACAAAATTTGTGTCACATACAGGCAAACAGACGGACAGACAGACATTTTGTAAAAAATGTTTTGTAGAATCTCTGACCCCTAAAACGTGTAAATCCACCGAAAACCGAAAATTTTCACGAATCCAATTCTTTCTTTTTGTAAAGATAGAAGAAAGTAAAAAGCGTCTTTGGCTTGTGACCAATTTTAGCTCTAGATTTGAACTCGATCAAAAGCTGTCACACTCGCAGGTTAAAAAATACTGACAAAAACTCATGTATGTATATCCTTTCCAAGACATATAGGAGAGCGAAAAAGCTAAAATCGCCAAACGACAACTGCGTCTATGACACGTGACTGAGAACGGCGAAGGAGAACGCAGTAAAAGCCAATAATGCTAAAACGTGACTATCTTTTAGAATCTCGCTACCGCGACTCTCTCTATCAGACACACTTTTTAAGTATTTATTAAGGAATTCCAACCATAAAATTGGAATATCAAACGAAAAAGAATCATTACACACAGTATCCCTCCTAGAATATATCTCAATAGATTCACGGATGATTGACTTGCGGTATAAACTCGAAACGAACACTAATCTACTATCCCTGAAACAAATATTACCCCCCTCCCCCCCTTTTTAAAAACAGCCTTGATAACGCAGTCTTATCCCTACCAAATTTTATATCAGATTCATGCTCTCTCCTCCTTATCCCAAACTTCCTACCTGTCATACCAATATAATAATTAATATCTCCCCCCCCCCCCTTCATTCTCATATGGAATTTCATACACCCCTGCGAGATCATCCTGTGCAACCGGATCATAAGGTCTGTACAGAAAATGTTTCAACTTAAAAAGTGAGTCTGGTAGAGGGGGCCGCGGTAGCGTAGGCTATTTGAGATCATAGAAAGCGCAGTGTTTGCATTTTTTATGTTTTTTGGTTTTTATATTACTTTTTGGTACCCAGTGTCATTCATTTCTATTGATTATGTGTGTGTTATGAATACGGTTTTTACTATTGAACCGAAACATGTCAACATATTTTGATTTTTATTTGTGACACCTATTTAAGTAAAATAAATGTATGTTTTTATTTATATGATATGAAAGGGTGAAGTAAAATTTGTTTGAGTTTTTACGAAAACTTACAACAGTTTTTGACATTACCATGTTTGTTTTTTTGCCATGGTAATACAACAGGTTCATGATGAGGACTGATTATGTTCACATAGTAACATGAACAAATAACGTTAAAAAATTTCTGATTTACAACTTAGAAACAACAGTACTGAACATAAAAAAAGTTCAATATATGTGCGAAATGCTAATTTGTTGGTATAATAATAAATAAATATTTTTTTAATACGTATAAAAAAGCAATTTACATTTTTAGGTGCGTTCGTAATTATATAAATACGTAGCACCTATAGTAGTCGTTCAGTCCGTCTGTCTGTCTGTCTGTCCGTCTGTCTGTCCGCATATAACAGAGCAGGAACTACCCAACCGAATGGTCTGAAATTTGAAATATATAATTGTTGCAAAATTTTGTCGAGACATTTCCAATTTTATGAAAATCGGATGTATAGTTTAATTACAGGGACAGTCCAAAGTTTTCAGTTACAATACGGCCCATGGGAATAAATTATTGCAAGTGCATTTTAATGCTGTTACAGCCTTCCGAATGGTCTGAAATTTTAAATATGTAATTGTTGCAACATTTTGTCGTCGGGTCATTTCCAATTTTATGAAAATCGGATGTATAGTTTAATTACAGGGACAGTCAAAAGTTTTCAGTTACATTACGGCCAATAGGAATAAATTATTGCAAGTGCATTTTAATGATGTTACAGCCTTCCGTATGGTCTGAAATTTTAAATATGTAATTGTTGCAACATATTGTCGAGTCATTTCAAATTTTATGAAAATCGGATGTATAGTTTAATGAGAGGGACAGTCAAAAGTTTTCCGCTACATGACGGCCAATGGAGAAAAAAATTATTTCAAGCGCATTTTAATGCTGTTACAGCATTCCGAACGGAATGAAATTGATATGCACTTATTGAAGTGCACTAAAGTATACATTCAGTACAATATGGGGTGCAAAAAATATTTATAAAAGTAGTTATAGTACGGACGCACCTCATTTGCCACGTTTGACGAGCAATTTCCAATTTGTTAAATATAAATGTTTCATGAGTAAAATTTATTGATTTTAATATTTCTAATTATTAAATGGAATTTTAAAACACATATAATATAAATTTAGCTAATACTGGAATTTGTTTATACTTTTTAACAGTGTCGAAATACAAGTAAAAAAATTTATTTAAAAAATGCTTTACAATTTTTGCGGTACATGACGATTAATTTCTTTTACTTTTTTTATATAGAAAATAGAAGAAAAAAGAAAGTGAAAGGAAATGAAGAAAAAAAAAGAAAAGAAAAGTATTCATTACGGGAAGAAGCTGCTAGAAAAGAACATGAATGATATTTTAAGGGAAAAGCTAAAGGCGAAATAAAAACTGCAAATGAAGAGGAGCACCACAAGGAAACAACGATCGAAACGAAAAAAAAAGGTGATAAAACACAAGAAACAATCGTCAAAAAACTTTTCAGTAAGATGAAATGTTCCAAGAAAACAATCTACCAAGTTTAAACGTACACGTTCGATAGGATATTTTGAGGTAAATCCACAGAGGCAAGAATCAGAAAATCAGTAAGAACAGATAGAACATTGAGAAGATGCAAAGAGAAGATTCCGAAAATGTAAAAAACCTGATCCACAACGTAAATTTTAACAAGTTGGAAATTGCTCGTCAAACGTGGCAAATGAGGTGCGTTCGTACTATAACTAGTTTTATAATTATTTTTTGCACCCCATATTGTACTGAATGTATAATTTTTTGCACTTCATAAAGTGCATAGTCTGTAACATCATAAAAATCAACTTCCAATAATTTTTTCCCTATTCCCCGTAATGTAACGGAACACTTTTGACTGTCCTGTAATTAAACTATACATCCGATTTTCCTAAAATTTAAAATGGCTCGACAAAATTTTGCAACAATTATATCTTTAAAATTTCAGACCATTCGGAAGGCTGTAACATCATTAAAATGCACCTGTAATAATTTTTCCCATTGGCCGTAATGTAAAGAAAAACTTTTGACTGTCCCTGTAATTAAACTATACATCCGATTTTCATAAAATTTGAAATGGCTCGACAAAATTTTGCAACAATCATATATTAAAAATTTCAGACCATTCGGTCGGGTAGTTTTTGCTCTGTTATATGCGGACAGACAGACGGACGGACAGACGGACGGACTGAACGACGACTATAGGTGCTACGTATTTATATAATTACGAACGCACCTAAAAAAGGAAATCTGAAAAGTATAGAACAAAATACTATTGGCTTAGTAACCAAATGTAGGGGGAAAAATCAAACATCCCTAGGTCAAAAATTTATAAATAAAATGGAAAATTACAAAAAAAAAAAAAAAAAAAAAAAAAAGAAAAAGAAAAAAAAAAGAAAGAAAGAAAGAAACTATGGAGGAAGAATTTTTAACCTGAAGAAGAAATTTTACTTATTGAGATTTTTTAAAAGTCATTATTTTAATGTATGATATATTTAAAAAAATTGTTTAATTGTATAGAACAATTAAAGAAATAAAGAACTGCTTAACAAAAGAAGACGTACTGACACATGTATATTTCATTCAGAATAACAAATATAAATATGGAGCAGAAGCTCAAGCTGTTCTCTTTGGTAGAATGAGTATCCCATTTCAGACTGGTATTAAGTATTATTTTTTATAAAAGAAACACAGAAATTAAATCATTTTTCACCGACTCAAGATATTTAAGGCATGATGCTTCTGCAGTTTGGGCACAGAAGAAGCTAATTTTCCTCAAAATTTATCGCTAACTACCACCGTTGAAAACATTTAATTTTCTAAGTTATAGTCCAATAATTCAGTATTGAAAAAAAAAAAAAAAAAAAAAAAAAAAAAAAACATGTTATCTTTTATCAAATGAAATCAAGAGATGTGTCCCAGCTCTACAGAAAATATTATAGAACTAGTCATAATACTTTCTGCACTCTTTGGACATAGGGCTCCACCAGTGGCCGAGATGTTCTGCTCTCGAAGCTGGTAGACAGGAGGTTCTGGGTTCGATCCCAATCGCGCCCGTCAGCCTAATCGTTCGGAGTTTTCGTTGTTTTCTTCGAGCCGTGGATTTTCCATGCATAAATACGGATTGGGTTCCCTTGCAAAGGACCCCACGGAGGGCACTTCCTCCCGGGCCTATGTCCCTCGTGAAGATAATCGGCCGTGAAAAATCAACCCAACCCTTTGGACATAGTGATATTCTATGTGTTATTCTATCCATATTCTATCTATATGTGTTATTCTATCCTATAATCTTCCATAGTGATATTCTATCAACCACCTGTACCTATTTCGTCACAATTGTTCGTTGGGAAAAACTGTGCCAATATTTATAAATTGTTTAAGGAATAATAATAAATTAAACGGTAAACAACAACAACAACAAAATTTAAAACATACGAATGTCATTGTTCTTGTATTTCAGAAAAATGGTTATAATGCAATTTTGTCTATTGTCTGGGTCAGATAATGTTAATTAGATTCTCACTGGTTAAGGATTTACAGAAAATTCCTTTAATAATTTGTATTCACAAATATACTTCACATGATAAATATAACCAATTTTAAGTAAACAATATATTTTTTTGTACTTATAACACCATAAATAGATAGAGGAAGTTTTTCTTTACTGATCGAAAATTTGCGTAAAGACATTTCTGTTAATTTAGAAAACATACACGTTTCTGGGGTTGCTGTTTCATTCTCTCACTAATGGTTTCTAAAAGTAAGGGGAATTTTGAAAATATTTTTGGTTACAACACTGACAGAAAAATTCGTCTTTATACACAAAATTATTCGTCAAATAATTTCCGTTCTCATAGGAAACATGCTTTTTTCCGTTAATTCTTCCCGGAAGTCTGAAAAAAGGGGGAAATTCCGCTTATTCTTTACACGCATGCGTATTGGCTAGATTAATACATACCAAAGTTCGAATTTATTTTTAAAATAAAAAACCGAAAAGTCAATAAATTAAAATTTCTATTTTTTAAAAACAAACAAACAAGAATAATAGTTTTGAATTTAATAATGTAATAATTTTCTCATTCAGTTAAACTTATTCGCAATTTATTTTTTAGACCATTAAAAAAAATATGCGTGTAAAATATATTCTAAATGAACACATTTAAAAAATAAAAAGTATTTCAAACAAGTATAAAAAGTCGATTTTATTTAAAAAAGCAAACTTCTTCTAGAATTTAATGCAAAATATAACAGTCATATTTTACATCTAGCAATGAAAGTATTTCTTATTAAATTATGTCGAATATATAATAATTGTTATCCTCTATTATTCTATAAGTCTTAAAACACCAATCATTTCCTCATGACGACTAAATCTCCTCATAATTAAGCTTGAATTTGTGAGCTTTCTGAATAAGACATTTATCAAGGCATACCAGTCCCCCATTTGAAGAAACCCGTATCTGCATTTTAACCATTTATCTACTAACGATACCTATAAATACTATTAAAATAACTTGTTATAAAATTAATTTAATACATCTATTAGTTGTAATACAGTTTAGAATGAGTTATAGATACATTACTTTATCTTGTTCTAAAAGCATTATTGGTTACACAAAACAAAAATATTTTTAAAAGGATGATTTCTTTTGCCTTTGCATCTTTTCAGCTTTCTTGGCGTTGGGGAGAGGGGGGTGGGAATTTTCAATTCGAAAATATTTCTGTATTTCTATTGTAAGAACATTATATTTGTACATTTCCTAATTCTACAAACTACTAAGAAAAGTATTTAAAATAAAAGAATTGTGTGGGGTAATAAATATTGCACAAAATCCCTATAAATTCAAATTTAATTAGTCCTTCTAAATCCTCAAATTTATTAAATGATTATGTAAATCTTCTAATGTAGTTTAAACAATTCACGAAAAATGCTTTAAAAGATAAAACTTTTATGAATTCATAATTCAGTACATAAAGCTTAAACTTCACTTCTACCATGTGCTCACAGGTTGAGCGGGTAAGATCCGCGATTCGAAATGTGTGGTACCCGGTTCAAAACCAAGTGGATTCACGGAAGGAAGGGTATGAAATAGCTTTTAAAAAACTCATTTTTTCAGATTACGGAAATTTTCTGTAATAGAACGAAAAAAAAACCCCCTGAGATTTCTTCAATTCTCGGATACATAGAATACTCTCGTATATAATCGGTAGCAGTGATACCAGGAATATTTCCGTGAATTGAAGAAAGTATTTCTGAGAGTGTACGTATTTGGAAGGAAAAATTAATCGAAACTGAAAACGTAATTCTAAATGAAAAATATTTCCTTTACGATTTTTGGCTATCTTTGACAGTACAGGCATCCCTCGACTTATGTAAACTCGCACTTACGTAAGAAATTTCGAAAGTTACATTTATGAACATACTAGCGCTTCATGTGCATTAGGGTGGAGCGAAAAAAATTAATTTTTTAAAATCAAAAACGGGTAGGTGCCAAAAGTTGCCTTTATGCTAGTACATCATCTGTGTGCAATATTACCGCTGAAAAAAAAAATGGCTTGAGTCTGCGCTTTTGATCTAAAAGTCGAAATTTTGCGTAAAATTTGACATTTTTTCAAAAATTAAAAAGAAAATCTATAGAGATGGTTATTATTTAAAAGTGTTATTTAAACCTTTATTATTAATGACTTAACATATTTAAACGAAAAAACTGTATCTTTGTTCTGTATAACTGGAACAAAACTGACAACTTTTGGTGAAACAAAGGCTTTTCCACTCTGTTGTGTCATACAACTAATTGTTGTTTGGAATACAGCTCTTACCTAGCTGCTTTCAAAACTACCCAGGAGGTACCACGTGGAGGTGTCTGCATTTCATGTCACAACAGTGCATAGCTCGACCACCCTACCATCTGAACTCAATTTTTTATTTATACATTGAATTGTGATTTTTTATCAAAGACTGGCATAAGCTTCCTATGAATCAACCTGGTACATCTCTTCTTTGGATCCACAGACTTTGAATGCTGCTGCTGTGATCTCATTTACGTATTTTTCTACTGTTTGTGTAAGAGAAGACAAACAGTGTAATGCAGTGCGGATTATATTAATGTAATCTATTCAGCCTTCTATTATCTTCACCAAGATTACACACGATAAATGCATATTGATTAGAGGTTCTGTTACCACAACACTTTTCCAATGAGTTAGATTTATATAATTATCCGCTTCAAAGTTAATTGTCGATATTTCCGATTTGCGTATGCCATCATTTACTCTCATCTTTCGACTATTATGTGCTGAGCAGCTAGCTGTTTAATGTGATGGCAATCGTCAGAGAGCATTGAAATAAGAATTTCCTCTGTGTATGCAAAGCAACCATTGTCCAAAATAACCTTTTTTTCAGTATTTTTTTATTCCATTTTGTGTGTTGTTTAGTATCCAAGTTGTTTTTGTGTAGCCAATTTCCCATGAGTTTTTAGATCCCTTCTTTAGCTGTGGATTACATTTGATTGTAAACTATTCTGGAGCCAAACTTGGATAACATAGTACTTTTTGAGTGAACGTAGAGACTCTGATGGGCAGTGAGTGCTCATTCGAAGGCGGATAATTCTGTTAGTCGTTGTCATCCATTCTGCGAGGGGCATGTTTAAAATGAACAATTACAATTGATCATATGTCTCCTCCAAGTCCCGTTAATTTCCTCTGCATCATTTATTAGATAAAATCGTTGGCAAAAATTAGATTCTAACCCACAAGGATGCGCCGGACCAATAGGAAAATCTTTGTCCACTTACTTATTCCCTTCTTATTTCAATTTTTGAAGCCACAGAGAGTATTTTTTAAACATTATTTCCTGAAATCAAGAAAAGAGTACTCAGCACATACCAGAAATACCTGATAGGTATCTGCAAAGTTATTTCATCAAGATGTTGCTCAGAAGAACTAGCGAATAGGAACCCAAGAAACTTGTCCTACGCAAGGTGGCCCACAACGGCGCATAAAATTATTTGCCTTTATATAAGCACTGAACTGATTGACCATCAGAGTCTGGTTCACTCACAAAGTATGTAATCCAAGTTTATGCCACATGGTGGCTTACACCAAATAAAATTCACATCTAAAAAATTGATCTAAAAACTTATGGGAAATTACTCGGCTACAAAACATGACAGAAATCGGCAAAAAACAAATACTAATAAAATTTATTTAGGACAATGGTAGCTTTTCACATCGAGAGCAAATTCTTATTGCAATTTTGATGACGATCGCCATCACATTAAACAACAAGCTTATCAGCATATAAAAAATTCAAGAGGTAGAGTAAATGATGGCATACTCAAAGATGAAATACCTAAATGTTGTAAAATGTTGTAGAAGCAGAACTCCCAATCACTATGCAGTATGCAGTGACTGGATGCAATTTTGGTGAAGATACTAGAGGGCTGAATAGATTACATTAATTCCACTACATTACTCTGCTTGCCTTATCATACACAAGCAGTAGAAATATTACGTGAAGAAGTGTCACAGCAGCACCCAACGTCTGTGGATACAAAGAAGAGATGGATTAGGTTGATACATAGGAATCTTATGTCAGTCTTTGATAAAAAATCACAATTCAATATATAAATAAAACATTGTGCTCAGATGGAAGGGTGGTCAAGCTATGAACTGTTGTGTCATGAAATGTAGCCACTCCCACTTAATACCCCCTTGGTAGATTTCAAAGCAACTACGTAAGAGCTGTATTCCAAATAACAATTAGTTGTATGACACAACAGAGTGGAAACGCCTTTTTTTTACACCAAAAGTTGTCAGTTTTGTTCCAGTTATACAGAACAAAAATATAGTTTTATCGTTCAAATATGTTAAGTCATTAATAATAAAGGTTTAAATAACACTTTTAAATAATAACCATCTCTACAGATTTTATTTAAATTTTTGAAAAAATGTCAAATTTTACCCAAAATTTCGACTTTTGGACCAAAAGCGCAGACTCAAGCCATTTTTTTTTCAGCAGTAATATTGCACACAGATGATGTACTAGTATAAAGGCAACTTTTGGCACCTACCCGTTTTTGATTTTCAAAAAATAATTTTTTTTGCTCCACCCTAATGTGCATACTTTTGATAATTGTTTTATAAATGAAATATACAGATAAAAACCACAATAGTAATATAGTTTTATATATTAGATATGGTTATATTTTTATTGGGATATACAATCAAATATTTAACAACAACAACAACAAAAAACACAAATCTGATTAAAATGAGCCAAAAAACTCTGTTTAACCGTTTCAATTTTGTTAGCTGAATTCAAACCATAACGAAACCTAATTTTAAAGTTTCGGTGAAGAGGAACGAGTGTATTTTTTCTTCCAGCTTCATGTAGATTCAAAATTGATATAAATTAATTCATCAATGTTAAATTTATAAATGGGAAATTTATAAATCCCATGTTCCACAAGATACTTTTTATTTGAAAAGTGTTCTTTCAGTTTGTTTTTATACGTATTTTTTCATACTTTTATAGTTTTTATCTAAGTAAATACTGCATCATGCTACTTTATTTATAAAATAATACTGTGTAAATAATGTATATATTATATATATATATATATATAATAAATATTGCAGTTTCTGACGAAATTTTACAAATTTGACATACGTAAAATTCGACTTACGCAAAAGTTTATGGAACGTATTTCTTACGTAAGTCGGGGATGCCTGTATTGTCAACAGCGACATGGAACATCATTTGGATATCAAAAATGTACTAATATTTGAAAGACACATTTTCCATTTAGTAATATTTATGTTATACTCGCATAATGTATCATATTAGTTTAAGTTTTAGTAATTAGTAAACTATACATAACGGATATCTCTATTTCGTATTTTATTTATAAAAATAGAAATGAAAAGCAAAATGCATCGAAATGAATAAATGTAGATAAAACTAATCGCAATTTTAAATTCCGTACTGTCTTTTATCACAATTTGCAGCTGAGTTTGTAATTTCTTTAGTTAAAAACCTTAAATTCGCCTTAAATGTAGAATGTAAACTTTAATTTTTTTCAACTTTGTCGGAAATCAATTTTCCCGGGCGCGAAATGCACCCAGCGTAAAGAAGAAAGTTTTCAATTACTTTGAAAGGCAATATAAGACTGATTCAGTCGATCAATTATTCCCCTTTTGTTAAGAAGGAAAACAATTTTTTACGGTCTTTTACTTTAGTCTTAACAGTAAATAATCTTTCATTTTAAATGCTGAAATTTGATGTAATTTTAACCTTTTTTTCAGAAAATTCAACATGTAACTACAATTTTCTTGTTTAGTAATCATCCAGCAAAACGTTTTATTACATTTTAAAAAATAATTTGAAAAATATATAAAAAAATACTCCCTTTGATTATCACAGGTTTGAAACAAAAGAAAATATATATTTATTAACTATTTCTTATAGATTTTTACTCACTGAAAAAGGGAAAAATATTTTTTATAATTTCATCACGTTAGATGTTTTTGCTAAACTCATGTTTTTAGTTTAATTAAGCGTAATGTTTTTCTTTTTAACCTGAAATCTGGTGTCCCATTCTTCAGTAAAAAAACCACATCCAATAAGGATTCCATATGTTAATTTCATATTTCTAAGAGCGACACTCAAAATAAATACAAATAGAAAATGCGATGAATTTGTGGAACGAACAGAAACAGTGCACACAGACTTAAGGGGATTCTTCACGCACTTGAAAACACCCACTCCGTAATGTTAATCCTATGGGCTGGTTATTTTCGAATTTCACGTTTAAATTTGAATATTTTTAAAAGATTTTTTTTTCATAGGATATCTGAGCTCAATCTTTAACATGAGTCTTTTTTTACTTTTTCGATTTTGGTTGCAGATTTTTTTATAAGGTACTTTCAGTTTCGAAACCGGTTTCGAAACTGAAAATACCGTTTCAAAATACCGTTAGTGCGTGAAGAATCAATCCCCTTAAGCTTCTACTACGATTCACTTAATATCTTCTGAAATGCAAAGTGTAAGCAAGGGGAGAAAGTATAATTTGGAACTTGTAGTATAAATTGGAAAAATAGTTACTTCTACAAAAATATTGATATTTTTCACTGCAGTTGTGCCTTTCTAACGTTAACTCACCATGTTTTACAACAAAACTGCACGTGATGGAATGAAATGGGGGTCATTTTTGGATTCAGCATACTAAACAACATAAAATTAACCAAAAATACTCCATGCAGCTGATAATATATATCTGACAGAAACATAACTGTGCAAAAAGGGAGCCAAATTAAAAAAAAAAAAAAGCTGCAAGAAAAGAAGTGATATGTAAGTGGGTGCCAAGTTCAAGCAAAATTCACTCAAACTTATCTACTTAAGTATTGTAGCATTGTTTTAATTGTTTAAAAATAAAAATTATTGATAGGATATTAATAATAAATCTAGAACCTTGCAAGTTTTTACCTTCGAGTCTTTTATTATTATTAATGGCATTATTATATCAAAACTTGATATTTCATGTTAATTTTAGTGTATTGAGGATCCGAAAAGGGGTGGAGTTTCTAGAGCGATGACCAAGGACAAGCGTATATGTGTCTGTGTCTTTGTCAGGCATTAGTCTGCTTGCCCTATCTTTTCTGAACATTTTGGTATGATTTTTTCTTTGAAATGCCCATTAGAACGGAAGTTCTGGCTATTAGAATTATACCCGCTCAATAGCTAAAGTGGAGTTTCCGAAGTTTTGAAGTCATTTTTTTTCAAATGACGTTTTTTGGGCATAATGCGCACGATATCTCAAAAACTTCGGAATATTTTTTCATAAAAGTTTCAAAACATATATTCACGTTAGTCTGTATAAGCTGAACCTAAAATTTCATTTTTATTCAAAAAATATTTTTTTAGGTGATTATACTGTTGAAATTTTCAAACATTTGTATTAGCTAAATACAACTTAGTATTAAAAATATAAAAAGGCTTCAAATATAAATTTATTTAGGTTCAGGGTAATTATTATTATCTGAAGTATAATTAGGCAAAAAAAAAATCATTCTAGTTGCAAAATTTATTTTGTAATCCTTTGCGTAAGCTGTTATACAAATTTTCTGCTCGACAAACGTCTGACAGTTTGGGGCACGCTATAATTACTAATTCTGTGTCTTGCAGTTTTTTAAATACAGGAAATGAAAGAACATACTTATATCTTTTAATCCCAATAAAAATTGTGTTTTTACATCGCATACATTTTAAGATAATTAATGTTGAAAATTGTCTTATGTTTTTTCTTTTTCCCGATTTTAAGTGTCCTGGTACACCTTAATCTTGTACTGTTCGATTACGTCTTACATTCACAATTTATTTCTACATGGTGTCCATAAAACAATGAACCAGGTTCAATGGTATAATCTAACAGTTTAACTTATACTATTTACATACATCAAATTGAATGTAAACTAACCTAGTTTTTCTTTAAAATGTGCAATCTGTGCACCTTTAGTTATACGGTACACATCCAACCTACAGTCCAATTCTTAACACACTTCGATTAACACGCCTGGAATAACGAAAACAACAGACTGTGTGTTTCAACTCTGACAAATCATTAGGTACACTGTTCAAAATTTGTAGCATTCTGGCAGGTCATTTGACCGTTTTTTTCTGAAAACGGTTACACAACCGTAATTTTAACACTATTCTGACCATATCATTGGCCATTTTATGGTCAGAATATAGTTAAATTATAGTTATGAAACCGTTTTTTCAAAAAACGGTCGAATGACCTGCCAGGATGCTGCAAAACTTTTAACAGTGTAGTGTCGGAACGTAGACACTATCTTTTATAAAGCCCCAATATAAGAAATTGCATGATTCTAACGGCTTTTACATCTTTAGACCAGCACAAACGTTTTACGCTAATGAGTAGCCATTTTCCGTTGGTGACACTGCAAGGTAATAAATAACAAAGCAGTAGTCACGCATGAGCTTATCTGAAACTGTCTGGTGTCACTCTTTATTTGTGACCTTGAACCAACACTCTACAACGCTTACAGTTAATTCTATTAAAATTTATATCTGGGACATTCTATTATGGACACCGTGTATTCTATTATTTTATTTGTTCATTGATGAATGTTTTAATTTCGTTAGGGAATATAAGCTGGAAACAAATGATGAACTATTTATATAATTTTAATTGCAAACGTATTTATCTTTAATAATCTTCTGCGCGCGATATAGATAGATTTGAAAAAATTCATGCTTGAAAATTATTTTAAAAACAATAAAAATTAAGTAAATTGCGATGCAGTTTTCAAACAAATTGCATTAAAAGTACATTTTCCCCCTATTCGACGGTGTAAAAATTAAAAATGTGCGGTATTTAGAGGTTTACTAAATGTCAATAAAATTTAATAAAAGTTAAATATAATTTTTGATTAATTCTTTTGTTGCCACCATGACATCAGCGTTACGCATAGACACGTTTGTTCTTTATAATATAGGTGCAAATCAAAAAGGATAGTCCATTGAATTATGCAAAATGAATTTTTAACTAATCAAAACTTAAAACGCCTTGCTAAATTTAAAGCAATTCTTTTATCACAATTTGCAGCTGGGCTTTTTATTTCTTTATTTAAAAGTGTCTCGAAAAATAAATATTTCTTAACGGGAAAAGCACACCACTTAGAAAAAAATCAATTTCTTTGTAAGGCAGTATAAAAACCGATTTCGCGATCAATTATTTTAAATTTCTTTTGTTTAGTTTGAAAGTACTTTTCTATAGACTCTTTCCTTTGTCTTTCTTGTAAATAATATTTCATTTCACATATTGATATTTGAATCATCGATATTACACTGCTTTCTTTTAAATCCTTCTTATTGCTGTCATTTTTCTTGTGTCACAATGATCCAATTGAATGTTTTATGTCCTGTTTTTAAAATAGTTTAATTAATTTATAGGATTTTTTATTTCTTTGCTTAAAAGTGCCTCGGAAAACAATTTTTATTAACCCATTAACTTCCAAAACTATAAAGGGTTAAATTTGTTTTATAGAAAGAATAATGGTTATTCATTTGAACACACATAACATTGATTTATAGTGAAAATAACAAAACTTGTCTTAGCTTGCGAAAAATCGAGTGTTGCGTTTACGCAACGTCAGCGGAATGAGAGCATTGATTTTCAGTGAGTTCAACTGAACATCTGCAGGGTTTTCTTACATTTGCGCAATGGAAGATTTTTTTAGCGCTGTTACAATTTAGAAGGCAAACAATCACTTTAAAGTTAATTAATTTGTTATTCAATTTTAATTCCTTTTTTTCTTTACAAATTACTGTTTATATCCAGAAAACAGTTTCAAGCATCAAAACATTCGCTACACTTAAGTAATAAAGCAACATCCCAAATTTAGTGCAGCGATAAGCATTCTGGTTATGGTATTGTTTACAATGCAGTCTTCTGCTGTCATCGGACTTGACAATTAAATGTCCGCTTTCTGTCTGTAATAGCTTTTGCATACTGAACTTACTAGGTCCTCTTGTTACTGATTTGTTTCTATATAACCCTTTATTTAACCCTTTACGGTGTTTGCTTTTGCAAACACCCTTTGCAATGCTACTTCACGTCTGAAATCGAAGTGAGACTTTTTATTTTCGAACATAATCTTGATTTCTTCTCGCATTTGTCAATATTTTATTTTTTCCCATTTTTTTGGCTAAGTTCAGTTTAACGTTTCCTTCTTTAACGACTTCAAGTCTCCCATATATATATATATTTTATGTATGACTTGTACAAATTTTAAAGGGCAAAAACTTCTTTTTCATACACATATCAATTTTGCCAGCAATATCGCATAGTTAAATAGCATTGTCTTTTTTTGATATATTATCATTTCCTTCTTCATCAATAATTCCTGCTATTTCTGGTAAAATAACAATAATATCAGTTTCGTTCAAATTTATCTTTATCTGAATCTGAATAAAAAATTCTTTCAAGAGCCACCTCTAACGGTTTAGGCATCTCTACGAGCACAGAATGAGAAAGAAACCCAAAGAATCGTTTGACACGAGTGAATAAGGCAACTATCCCTTTCCAGCTGACATTGCGCAAACGCAACACCTGTTTTCTCTTCATCCCCCACTAAAACAAAAACAGCTGATTTGTGGAATGTTTTTGTGTAATTTGACCTTGTCTAAAAATAGATTATCTCTATAGCTTACCTTTTCAAGCTATATTTCTTCTGCAAAAACGACAACGTGAAAGTTTTCGTTTAAAAATTTTCAAGTTTGGAACTGGTTATTAAAGATAAAAAAAACTGGTGAAATAAAATATTTTTCTATCGAATTATTAACTATAATATTCCCTACTATAAAATAAGTGTTAATATAAAGTTCATCTGATAGCTAATTTTTTATACGCATTTATTTTGACCGTTGCGTCAACGCAACACCAGCGGTTAATGGGTTGATGAGAAAACACCCAACTTAGGAAAGAAGTTTTCAGTTTCTTTGAAAGGCAGTATAAAAACCGATTCAGCGATCAATTACTTTAAATTTAAGAACTCAACAAAATTGAGGATGAAAGTACTTTTCTGCGGTCTTATTTCTTTGCCTTTCTTGTAAATAATATTCCATTTCACATATTTATATTTGAAACATTTTTATTACTCTGTACTCTTTTAAATCCCACTTATTGCTGTCATTTTTCTTATGTCACAATGATCCAATTGAATGTTTTATGGCATTTTTAGAATAGTTTAATTAATTTATAGGAATTTTCATTTCTTTACTTAAAAATGCTCGGATCTTTTTTTTTTTAATGAGAAAAGCACCCCACTTAGGAAAGAAATTTTCAGTTTCTTCGAAAAGCGGTATAAAGTGCGATTCTGCGATCAATTACTTTAAATTTATTTTGTTGAGTATGAAAGTATTTTTCTATAGACTTTTTTCTTTGCCTTTCTTGTAAATAATGTTCCATTTCACATATTTATATTTGAAACATTTTTATTACTCTGCACTCTTTTAAATCACACTTATTGCTGTCATTTTTCTTATGTCACAATGATAAAATTGAATGGTTTATGCCATCTTTTAGAATAGTTTTACTAAATTACAGGATTTTTCATTTCTTTACTTAAAAGTGCCTCCGAAAACAGTTTTTATTATTAAGAAAAGTACCCAACTTAGGAAAGAAATTTTCAGTTTCTTTGAAAGGGAGTATAAAAACCGATTCTGCGATCAATTACTTTAAATTTATTTTGTTGAGTATGAAAGTACTTCTCTATAGACTTATTTCCTTGTTTTTCTTATAAATAATATTCCATTTCACATATTTATATTTGAAACATTTTTATTACTCTGCATTCTTTTAAATCTTTCTGATTGCTGTAATTTTTCTTATGTCACGATGATCCAGATGAATGTTTTATGTCATTTTTTTTAGAATAGTTTAATTAATTTATAGGAATTTTCTTTTCTTTACTTAAAAGTGTCTTGGAAAACATTTTTTTATTGATGAGAAAAGCACCCAACCAAGAAAATAATTTTTCAGTTTCTTCGAAAGGCAGTATAAATTCGGCGATCAATTACTTTAAATTTATTTTGTTGAGTGTGAAAGTATTTTTCTATAGACTTATTTCTTTGTCTTTCTTGTAAATAATATTCCATTTCACATATTTATATTTGAAACATTTTTATTACTCTGCATTCTTTTAAATCCTTCTGATTGCTGTCATTTTTCTTGTGTCACAATGATCCAATTGAATGTTTTATGCCATTGTTTAGAATAGTTTAATTAATTTATAGGAATTTTCATTGCTTTACTTAAAGCTGTCTTGGGAAACAACTTTTATTAATGAGAAAAGCATCCAACTTAAAAAAGAAATTTTCAGTTTCTTTGAAAGGCTGTATAAAGACCGAATTGGCAATCAATTACTTTAAATTTATTTTGTTGAGTATATAAGTAACAGGATTTGTCATTTCTATATTATATTCAAACATATCATATTGAATAGGGTAAGCTGGGGAAATTGGACCCCACGAGGTAACTGGGCCATAGGCTGTTTTATAAAATACCGTTGAGGTCTTTTAAGTTTTAGCTTTTATCAAGATTGCACCCCCATCTCAACTTGTTAAAACAACGTGTGCCAACACAATTATAACTCTGTCTTTGATGTGATAGGTTGCCGAAAGTTTAGGTTCCTATTTTTAAAAACAACGTCGATTTGGTTGAACTTCCTCGGCTTTTTATTAAAGTATGGTAAGTACTTTTATTAAACAATAATTTTTTTAAAGATTAGACACATAAATACATTAATATTATTAGATATTTATACAAATTTACTTCATATTCTAAATGTAAGGCCAGTGTTCCAGTCACCCTATAAATTTTTCAAGAATGGTGCAACTGGGACATGCATCAGTGTTTAACTGGACCATGTGGGATCCATGTAAAATCATGGCCCAGTTGCCCCACGTAACCCTATATTTATATCTTGAATTTTGTTGTTATTGGCTTTTCATTTCTTTACTTAAGAGCGCCTCGGAAAACAATTTTTCTTAATGAAGGAAGAAAGTACTCCACTTAGAAAAGAAATTTTCAATTTCTTTAAAAGGCTGTGTAAAAACCGATTCGCCGATCAGTCACTTTAAATTTCTTTTATTGAGTGTGAAACTACTTTCCTATAGACTCTTTTCTTTGTCTTTGTTGTAAGTAATATTCCATTACACATATTGATATATGAAACATATTCATTACTCTGCTTTATTTTAAATCCTACTGATTACTGTCATTTTTCTTATGTCACAATGATTCAATTGAATGCCTTATAATATGAGAATAGCTTTATTAATTTATAGGATTTTCCATTCCTAGAATATAACATAAGCAAGAATGGATTGAACGCGATTTATATTAAGCGGATCTTCGATATAAAAATAATTTTATTTGATCCAAAATGAATTCGTCATGTTCTTCAAAATCTTTATGGTGTTTTAAAAAAAGAGTTTTTTTTTTAATCTTTGGATAATATAACGCCAGCCGTTTAATGTTTTTTCACGACTATTTATTCGATAGCTTAGTGATATCGTTGCTTTTGTGTTATGCATTTTGCTTTTCCTGTTAAAATTTTATTATATTTTAAATGCTTCAAAGAACAAATCTTAACAGACTTTCATGCGTGTTCAGAATTATATTAAATTTTTATATGTTTTACTTACATTTGAGAATTGGATGAATGAACTAGTTAAATTATTTATTCCAATTATAGTTTTGAGAATCTTTGAATTTTTAACATGCATCGCTTTTCTTTGTCGTATATTATTAGTTCCTGTGGACGTATACAGCATTTATTGTAGAATTATCATTTTTTAGGTGCGCTCGTAAGTATATAAATACGTAACCCCTATCGCCGTCGTCTGTACGTCCATTAGGGTGGTCACAAGCAACATGGGGAAATTTTTTTTTTTAACGTTTTCTTCGGGGGGACCCTCCTAAAAGTTGCCAATTAGTTAGAAAATGAGATTGGCAAAGTTTCAGCTCAAATAAATAATATTAACCCGTGCCTCATCGAGGTTGAATTCTTGAAAATTTGCAATTTTTGGCAAAAAATTGTCGTTTTTCTTTCCTTACGTGAAAAATATTTGTCTTAGAAACCTGATTCTTGTTTTATTTCATAGAAACTGTTGTTGCCTTGAACTTTTACTCTCATGAAAACTTATATTTAATGAACATTTAGTACTTTTCAGGACATCTAGTGAACCATACCCTCAAACTCTGCATTTTTGAAACATAGGTAAAAAATGACAAATTAAAACTTTTATTACTTTTGATAACTTTTTTGTATCATTTTTACTAATAGGCAAAAATAAGTGAACAATTTTTGTAACTTTAAAAAAATATTTCACGAATTATAATTGATTATTAGTTATCTAGTTTTGTGTCTAGTAAGAAAGAGCTTCTCGATTTGTATTGCAGTTGAACCTCTGAATTTCTCTTTTTATTACAAGGCTGTTTTTGTTATCTGTTATGGTTATCTATTTTTAGAATTGACGAAACATTCCGTAAAACCCCTTCCCCCTCTTGATATGATGGCAGAAATGTAAGATTTTTTAAATTGGCCACATGTCTCATCAAATCATCGACAGTAAGCAGCTAAGTAATTGTCAAGTTTTATGTATTTTATTTTATAATATTCGCAAAATGAACTATACGCCAGAGAAGCTGCTAGACTTAGAATACATCCACTAGCTAACCACAGACATCGACTCTGCAAATAACTGTTTCGTAAACAAAAAACTGAGCTCATCAAAAACAGATTTTAAAATTCCCGTTTAGAGAGGACTGTTGTTCACTGGGGTGGAAAACTGCTTCACCATTTTTTGAATACAGAAAATGTAGAGTGGATAAAAGTTTTAATTAGTTGTGGGGATGAAGAACAGTTACTACGAGTTCCTCAACTTCAAAATAGTATCGGAATAATTCAGGCGAAAGCTGTATTTTCAGCAGTTGAAGAGTGGGACGAAGTTGGTAAAATCCAGGTAATATTTTTTGATACAACTGCAGTAAACACAGGTCGCCTCAGAGTTAACCTGCATTTTTCTATAGCAATTGTTAAAGGAAAAGTCTTCTGTATTTACCATGCCGCCAGCATAATTTAGAAAGCTGTTCTTGATTGTAAAATGGGCAAAATCACCGCCCCTCAGCCAGATATTTAAAAAAAAAAACAATTCTGATTGGGTAATTAAACCAGAGTAAGTATACAAATGTTACTGAAGATGAAATACTAGTTATAAATAGTTAATTCAGAAGAAATTTTAAATTTTCTTACAGGAACTCTTAAAAATTAACAGCTCAGGGATGATTATAAAGAGTTTATCCAACTTTGTTTAATTTTTATAGAACTCCTTCCCGCAAAAGACTTTTTTTCAAAGCACCTGGTACTTTTAACCATGTCAGATGGATGGAGGCACAGGCCATTCATTCTCTTAAAATATATTGTTTCAGGGATCATCTTTCAATAACAAATTTAGAATAAGAAGGTATCAGAGATATTTTCTTATTTTTAATCAATATTTATGCAAAAGCGTGCTTCAATACTTCCACTGTCACTTTAGCCCCCAATTCAAGACCTGCAAATAATAAAATCACTTGTTCACTACAGAAAATTTGATAAATAGGTTACAGACAAAGCACTTGCTAAAATGACAAACCGCCTTTGGTATCTTAACTCGGATCAAGTTGCATTTTCATTTTTAGATAATACTTTGGTAAAAAAAGTCAACATAAGCCACCTTATCTAAACCATTACCACTTCAATCCTTTCCGACGCAGTGTCCCACGCCGGGACCACCTAATTTTAATTCCAAATTTACAAACGGCACGAAGAATATTTTAATAAAATTTTGCTTTTACAATGAAAGGTTAAAGTGATGTGATTTTAATTTCTAAAAATGTCGTTTGTAAATTCCGGGGTAGACAATCATTTTATCCTTTTACAAACGGAATTTTTCTGTGCCGGAAAGGGTTAACGTGACAGTTGTAAGGTAAAATAATTTATTTTCTTTATTATGCCTCCTTTCTCGTAAGACAACTTTAATAATAAAATACAATTGAGCATTATTTGCTCTCATTTCTATACTTCCTTTGCCCTCCCTTTTTAAAAAAAATTCTTTCAGTTTAAAATTCGATTTTTTTCCTTTTCTTTGGAATTTATTTTAATCAAACACTTTATTGGACTTCACAAAACGAAAAAAAGAAAAACAAAAGGTGGAAAGCACATGAAATGGAATGTTACAATTTTTTTTTTTCGCTTTTTCATAAAAAGTAAATTTTTAGGATTCAGGTGAAGTCTGGTCCTGAAAAATGCGCATATTTTTAAATCTATACATTTTTAGAAAAAAAGGTGTGTGTTTCTTTAAAGCAAAATTTTTTTTTATAAAATGAGACCTGCATTGTGTTTCTAGGTTCAATCGTATTCATTTCATGAATGAAAAACAGCATTTTTTTGCGAAAAATCACGTTTTTTTTCAAACTTAAAGCTCAATGAGGCACGGGGTTAATATTATCCAAATGAGCTGAAACTTAGCCAATCTCATTTTCTAGTGAATTGGCAACTTTTTGGGGGATCCCCCCAAAAAAATTCGAAAATTGATTTCTTGTGACCACCCTAATGTCCATATGTCCGCATATAACAGTGCAAAAACAGTCCAAAAGCATAGTTTCAAATTTAATATATATAACCGTCACAGAATTTTTTCCATTCATTTCAAACTTTATGAAAATCGAATAACAACTTACAGTAATATTAATAAAAGTTTTCTTCATTGTTTTAAATCCTATCATATGTAATTAATTCAATGACATCCCATGACAGGTAATGATTCTAGGTTGCCAAGGTTATTACGTCCTATTTAAGATGAATCATATTATTTCCGTATGAATGAATTTAATATATATATATATATACATATATATACGATTCTATAGAATCGTAATAAATTTTGTATTCATGCATTTCTCCCTAAGGGTGCAACAGCAACTGTACCAAGATCTGAATATTTATAAAATTAGTTATAGAACGAACGCACCTCATTTGCCTTGTTTAACGTACAATTTATGACTTGTTTAATATGATATTCTTCTGTTCATGTTCTTTTATAATTTTATCGTGTTTTTTAACATTTTTTTAAAATACAGTCGAAACTCTATTTAACGAAGTCGCTAAATCCCGGAAAAAAGTTCGTTATATGGAAAATTCGTTAAATAGAGATTCACCTTTTAAAATACTCTAAACTACATAAAACAGATTTTAAATTCATAAACACTAAATATTTTTACTAAAAGTTATTAATCACATTTTTTTTATAAATTATATCGATTTGTTTTATTTATTTTTCCCACCAATATCCATCATCAATTCATTTTTTCTTTGTATTTAAATCTTTGAAATCTGCAAGGAAAACAAAACATTGTCCGGGAATACACTGTATTTCCTGTTTAAAGTAAATAGTTTTACATTGAAATTAACGACTTTTAATGACATTATCGTATTTATTATTATTATAACAAATACTTTTAACCATACATTAATATGTGCGTCCTTAAATTTAATTTCTGAAAAACTCTGTTAATTTTGCCTGAGTTTTTTATTTAAAAAAGTGCTTTCTCTCACAATACGTCTCGCATCTTTGCAATGCACCAAAAACCCCTTCATGCGTATTTTCTTCTAACTATAATCCGCGTCGGATTGTTTCAAATGATTTTAGCATTTCATCATACGAAGTTTTGTTAATTCCTGCACAATGACCATTTCCATCACCATCATATTCGTCTTCATCACAATTCATTGCTATATTGTTTTTATTTTTCACACTGTACAAAATATCCAACTCGGATAGGGTTTCCGAGGTCTCAATTTCAGAATTAAGTGAAATACAATCATCAATAAGCACATCATGGTGAATTTCTTCTTTTTTTTTCTCACTGTATCCACATTTTTTAAAGTTACTCTAAGGGATTATCGTCTTCATACTCCGTACTTACCGAATTTTCACTGCTGACAAAGAAGGCGCCTGGTAAAACCAGTTCAAGGCCATTGAACCTCATAAAATGTGTTTAAAGAAAGAATAAGTTTGAAATGTACAGAAATATTTTGAGAAAAAAAAATTTTTTTGATCACAAGAAAAAGTTCGTTAAATAGAGAATACACTTCGCTATTTAGAGGTTATTATACGAAGAAATTCGCAAAATATTCTTGGTTCCAAGGAGAAGTTCGCAAAATAGAGGTTCGTTAAATAGAGGTTCGACTGTATTTCATAATCTAACGCCAGTCCCCCTGTGCTTTTTTACTACTCTTTTTTCGGTATCTTTAAGGTATGTTACTTCTTGTATATTAAAATTTCGGTATTGATTATGCAAAAATGTCTTAGAATACCGGGTTTGGTCCCATTTGTGTTTGGTCCTATTTCGGAGATAAAACCTGTTTTCATTTACCTGTTAGGACTAGCGTGGTAAAAAAGCATGTTATTTTTATTTTATTGTGAAATTGCACTATAATTTTTTTATAAAACGTGCACATTTAATTTTATTTAATACGTATATTTATTTTATTTATTTACACATTCCTTTAATCTTGTTAAAAAACACCCACATTTTCTATAACACTAGGCTCAATGCGAAGCTAAAAACGCCGGGCTATCACGCCATGCAAAAAATCAACATTTTGGTACCAGAAAGAAAACCCAGTTCGTCTGCGCCATCTGTACTAAAATTTCATTATATTAGAAATGCTTTAAAAGGGACTCCAAAAGTGATATTCATGCATATTCAGGATGATATTGGATTTTTACTAAATCATGTTTTGGATACATTTAAGTGTTGGTGTTATGTATGACGGACGATTATCTACACGAGGCCTACATTTAGGAAATATTTTATCTTGCAAATGTATGATTGAACACTTTTAACTTGTTTACACATTTGTTGTGATAAATATTCTTGTATAATATCTGCCTTTTAAACATAAAACCCTTTCCTTTGTCATCTAATAATAATGCCCTAGAACATATTTGGTATTTATTAGGTGCGTTCGTAATTATATAAATACGTATCAGTTATAGTCGTCGTCTGTTCGTCTGTTCTGCATATAACAGCGCAAAAACTACCCAAACGAATGGTATGGAATTAATATATATAATCGTTGCAGAATTTTGTCGAGTCATTTAAAATTTTATGAAAATCGAATCAAAACTTAAAAAGATATCAAAAAAGTTTTCTTAATTCTATTAAATCCTATCCTACGTAATTAATTCAAAAATATTCCATGATAGGTAATGATTCTATGTTGCCATGGTGATGACGTCCTACTTCAGATGGAGTCCTATTATTTCCGTGTTACTGAATTTTATTTATATAATCGTATAATAAAATGTGTGTTCATGCATTTTTGGATAAGAGTGCAACAGCTATTGCACCAAGATCTGAATATTTGTAAAACTATTTAAAGTGCAAACGCTTTGCCACGTTTCATATACAATTACCGACTTGTTTTTTATTTTATTGTGAAATTATATTTTATAATTTTTTTTTATATACACATTTAATTTTATTTACTACACACATTTAATTTTATTTAATGCACACATTTATTTTATTTATTTACGCACACTTTTAGTCTCATTATAAAAAAAAACTAGGTTCAATACGAATAAAAAATCTCCGGGTTATCACGGCAGGCAAAAAATCGACATTTTAGCACCAGAAATGAACCCCGGTGCTTTTATAACAGCTGTACCAAAATTTCATTGTATTAGAAATGCTTCAATGGGGACTCCTTATATTCAAGTTTGTACAGGATGATATTGGATATTTACTAAATCATGTCTTGGTTACATTTAGGGGATATAGCTGTCATACTTTCCATAAGTAGGCGCCACAATATTCAATAATGTACTCATCACTCGAATTAGATGCGCCACTCTAATATTTATTAGAAAACTTTTAATAGGATAATGATATAAAGATACAAGGTTTACTCATTGAACAACTCTGTGTACAATCATATTACATATGTACAAATCTAGGAACAACAGAAGAAATCCTGTCGGGAATACAGTTACATGCATACATTTTTATCACCCCACATCCTTTCCTCCCGCCTCTCATGAACAGGCCTGCGAGGAAATCTTAACGCAAGACACGTACATTTCACAACCTCTTCGAATCGTGTTTCGTAGAACTCTGAGGGAAAACTAACCGCAGGGAAGGACGGGAGAAATCTATTTGACAGCCGCTAATCACAGAAATTAGGGACTGTCGTTTAGTACTGCCACTTAACGGAATAATCTATAAATATAATATATTTGTTACAGGAATGTTTTATCTTATAAATGGATGATTGAACACTTTTAACTTGTTTACACATTTTTTTTGATAAATATTCTTTTAAAATATCTGCATTTTAAATATAAATCTCTTTCCTTTGCCATTTAATATTAATGCCTGAAAACTTATTTGGCATTTATTGTTGAAGTATTGATTTTTTTCTTGGAAGAGAAATTTGCTAGTTAAAATGGGAGGACTGATATTTTTGACCTTATATAAATAAATAAATGGACAACGCGATAAGAGCACAAATGTCAATGCCTATGGAGAAAAAGGGGCAGACAGCTATTTCGTAGCTTCTAAATATCCATCATCAGTGCGATAGTTGAAATTGACGGGATTAGATTTAGATAAGTATTAAATTTAGCAGAGAGTTAAAAATGCCCAATGGAAACTTAAGCTGATGACCCCAAAACTGTTTACTTTAAATAGCTAAAAAGGATAAAATATATGGTGGTGAAATGAAAACAAAGTAAATACTAGTATGTTGTGGCCATCAGAAAACTTTCTTCCATATAAATCACGTCAATTAAATCGTTTAAATAGTACCAATTCATATCACAATATATCTGAATTTGAAGTTTGGTGAAAATTCGTGCATTAGTTCTTGTATAGAGCTATAGCGGAAATTCTGAAAAATGTAGTATAGCAGCGCCACCTCTTGAGCGATTTACACCAAAACATAAACAGCACTAATTGATATCAAGGTATACCTGAATCTGAACTTTGATGAAAATTCATGCATTAGTTATTGAGATACAGCTGTGGCGGAAATTCTGAAAAATACAGCATAGCAGCGCAACCTGTTGAGCGATTTGCACCAAAACATAAACAGCACTAATTCATATCATGGTATACCCGAATCTGAAGTTTGTTGAAAATCCAAGCATTAGTTCTTGAGATAGAGCTATTGCGGAAATTGCAAAAAATGCCCAATAGCAGCGCCACCTGTTGAGCGATTTACACCAAAATCTATAAAATGTCTATTCATGTCTAGGACTAACTGAATCTGAAGTTTCATGAAAATCCGTGCATTAGTTCTTGAGATAGAGGCATTGCGGAAATCGTAAAAAATCCAGCATAGCAGGGCCACCTGTTGAGCGATTTACACCAACACGTAATCAGCATCAAGCCATATCAAGGACTAACTGACTCTGAAGTTTCATGAAAATCCGTGCATTAGTTCTTGAGATAGAGCCATTTCGAAAATCGTAAAAAAGGCAGCATAGCAGCGCCTCCTGTTGAGTGATTTGCACCAAAATCTATAAATTGTCTATTCATGTCGAGGACTAACTGAATCTGAAGTTTCATGAAAATCCGTGCATTAGTTCTTGAGATAGAGCCATTGCGGAAATCGTAAAAAAGGCAGCATAGCAGCGCCACCTGTTGAGCGATTTGCACCAAAATCTATAAATTGTCTATTCATGTCAAGGACTAACTGAGTCTTCTGAAGTTTCATGAAAATCCGTGCATTAGTTCTTGAGATAGAGCCATTGCGGATATCGTAAAAAAGGCAGCATAGCAGCGCCACCTGTCGAGCGATTTGCACCAAAAACTTATCAGCATCAAATTGTATCAGGGACTAACCGAATATGAATTTTTATTAAATTCCGTGCATTAGTTCTTGAGATAGAGCGCCCACAAATTTATGTCACACACAGACACGCAGACAGACAGACAGACGGACAGACAGACAGACTCACAGACAGACATTTTGTAAAAACATCTTTTTCGGGTTCTCTGACCCCTAAAACGTGCAAATCCGTCAAAAACCGGAATTCGAAAATTTTCATGAATCCAATACTTTCTTCTTGTAAAGATAGAAGAAAGTAATGAAAACTATCAAACGTTTATTGATCAAAAGATAAAAACAATATACATATATATATAAGTTAACTATATCTTCATTCAGTAAATCATAAATAGGTTTTAAACAAAACAAATTAAACTGTTTAAATATATAGCCGGTGAAAAACATTTAGCAAAATATATTTAACAGTAATGAGATTAAAAATAAACTAGCGAACCTCATGACATTTAGAAAATGAAGTACTGTATGAATGAATGACCGCCGATATATAGAGTCCCATTTAATACATAAACTGCTTATAAATCATGCCGAGTTAATTACTTCCAAAACAGGATTGAATCTCTATAAGATTTCCTTATAACTGATAACACTTCAACGGAGAATGTAGCGATAAACTTTAAACGAAACACAAGAAGTAAGTGATTTAGCTTTGATCTTCCCGTCAATCGTGACTCATTAAACGATGTTCTTCTAGAAACACTTAACACACAATCCATACGCTAATCCAGAGTCGACAACGAAAATATCAAACTCCCAGCAGGTAAATCGTAGTGGTTAGACTCAAAGTAAATCGATGAAAATAAAAACTAGTTAAGATATGCAGAACTTCAATTTCACATCAAACGCCATTTCAACAATAAGAGGACGACCATTTGTAATGCCAAAGGTAAAAGAAGGCAACTGAGAATTGATGAGTAAGCAAAGAAATCATAACCATATTTATATGAACCGGGAAAACAAGTAATACCTCATTACGCAATTCAGCGAGCAGCTAAAGATGATTCTAGAATGACGACATGGTGACGAAGTGTCGTACATCAGATGTGCCATAGGCACGAACGAGAGACGCCATCTAGTGGCGATCATGAAACCAGACATCTGATGAAAGAGTTACATGCCGTTGAATGCGTGGGAGAAACAGATAAATAAAAAACTTAAACAAGAAGGAAAGTACGATAATGTAAACAGAGTGGATAAGTTAAAAATATGATTACAGAAGTTAATTTAATGTAAGTAGGATAACGTTTAAATTAATAAAGATATTTTATTACTGATAAATAAAGACGTAAAATGTATTATTTAATAAAAGTGAATATAGAGGAGTTGGATACATTGTTAAGTAAAAGTAAGATGTAGAGGGTAAATTCCTGGACAGTGGCAAGACAGAAGAGGGTAATTTACATCTATCAGAAATTACCAGAGGTAAGTGTATAAAAAGATTGAGGAATGCAAGCAATACAGCTCGCAGCCTAGGGCGAAAAGGTTGTAAGTATTGGAAACAAACAGCGGATTCGAGAGTTCCCACACCGAACCTTGAATACTGGGTTTGACCGCTTACACAAAAATTGCGGGGATTCTTTTCAGCGTGAGTCCGAACTGTTGAATTTTGCCACCAATATTTTTTTCTCGGCTTTATTTTTCTGATATTAAAGAAGTAAAAGATATATTTTATAAAATACGATGAGTCTACATATGAGGGAACGTACATACATTAAAAGAAAATTCGCCGTCGACAGCCGCCATTTTTGTGTCTGCTCTCAAGCCTAAAATTCAGGGGTGGGGTGGGGGAGGGAAGCTTTCCAGATAGATAATGCACCCAAAAAGACCAATTAGAAGATAGCGCTTTGCTCGTTCAGAGTGAAGCCGAGAGAGCTTAAATAGGTCGAAGAAAAGGGGGGAGGGGAAGAGAGAGTGCAATCCAGGCTATCTATGTTTCTTCTATGTTATATTTCAGCTGATTATAACACCAGAAATTTGAATTATTTAGAAATCATAATATATCGGTATGTCCGATTTTCAGTGGCTTGGGATTTATCTATAATAATGAAAGAAAATTTTTTGTGTGTGTGTGTCTGTGTATGTGCATGTGCGTCCGTTTGTGCGATGGTTGCAGAAATCACAGACCTAGGGAAAGTAGAGACCTGAATATTTGGCACCAGGTAGACGAAAAAAGGTCCGAATGCACCAGTTTAGAATGCGGCTTAATTTTTGGTTTTTTTGTTAATCGTTTTGGTATTTTAAATTTAATTTTAACGCTTCCTTATAGTCATTGTATTTTAATAGGTGTTACTGTAGTATATTCATCTTCAGACAAATAAAA
The DNA here is from genome assembly GCA_963932465.1 of Maratus speciosus. Classification (NCBI taxonomy): domain Eukaryota; kingdom Metazoa; phylum Arthropoda; class Arachnida; order Araneae; family Salticidae; genus Maratus; species Maratus speciosus. Next base: position 451,532,705 of record OZ010797.1, read on the forward strand.
TGATCCTTTATCTTGCAATTTTTATACAGAATTCTGTAAATTCAGATTATTCTGATTTATCTTTTTATGTGCGTTCGTAATTACATAAATACGTAGCGCCTATAGTTGTCGTTTGGTCCGTCTATCTGTTTGTCCGAATGTAACAACGCAAAATCTATCCAGCCGAATGGATGGAAATAAAATATATATAATCGTGTAGAATTTTGTCTAGTCATTTCAAATTTTAAGAAAATCGGATCAAAACAGAAAAAATATATTAATAAAAAGTTTTCTTCATTCTATTAAATTTTATCATGCGTAATTATTGAATGAAATCATCTCATGACAGGTAATGCTTCTAGGTTGTCATAGTAATGATGTCCTATTTAAGATGGAGATGTATTATTTCCGTATTACTAATTTAATATATATAATCGTGATAAATTTATATTCATGCATTTTTGCATATTAGTACAACAGCTATTGCAACAAGATCTGAATATTTATAAAACTACTTGTAGCACGAATGCACCTCATTTGCCACGTTTGACGCACAATTTCAGATTTGTTTCCTTCATTGTATAATCTTGCTGTTTGCTGTACTTTATTTATTTAGATATGTTCCCTTTAATTGTATAATAAAAACTAAAGATTGTTCTGTGACTTTTAATACGCCTTTAAATGAAACGAAACGTTCGAAATAAATTGACAAAATGACAGGGCTATTGTTAACCATTAACGATTTTTATATCGTTTTTATATTTTTATCCTTTGTTCTAGCTTTTTATTAATTAAGTTTTTTTTATTATATAAAAAGTTGAACATTTTTTGCGGTTTTTTAACGTCATTCAATAAACTAAAACCTTTGGAAATATAACAATAAATTCATGCAATTCTATCAAGAGTTAATGCGTTTTTATACTGTTTTCCACAGAATAAAAATAATGCATTCTACTTGTTATTTAGCTACACTGGTTATAATAGCACAGCTTAATTAATTACACAACATAATTCAATTATACGATTAATTAATATGCGACCAAAAACATGCATTTCTTTTTGGCAAATTTTCTTCATTGTACGTTTTTTGTTACTTACTGTTTTTTCATATATTTTCTATGAATGAAAAAAAAGTGTTGTATTTATATAAATTAATTTTCTTAATGAGATAACACTTCTTTTTTCTTATTACACGTCTCTCTGTTTCAGAAAAAAGAACAATTTGTGATAAAAGTTAGCTTTATACAACAATAAAATTGAAACTAACAAATTTAATTTACAAAATGAAAAAAAACTTTTCTCTTTTATATTTCTGGTACATAATCTATATATTTTAAGAAGTATCTCGATATAACGCTCCTTAAATTAAGAAATATTTTGTAAGTTTTTAGAAAAAAAAAATTGCAGCTTATTTTCAAACTGAAATCACTGCCAGATTAGACAAATTTTAGATAACAAATTCAGAAAAAACAAAGTTAATCATATGGCCATGAAGTTCAGAATGAAAAAAAGATTTGTAGTCTAATTTCTGAATCTTGAGCCTTCTACTACTTGGTATATGTGGTTTTAAAACAAACAAAAAAATTTTAATTTTTTTATTCATTTTTTTAATTCATTTAAATAAATTATTATTATTACTTTCATTTTAAAAGAAAATTGAAAAGGACAAAAGGTTCTCTTAGAAGACCCGTTTATGAAAAAAAAAAGGAATTATAAATACGAATTTAAAGGGTCAGATATCTTTTTCAAGTGTCCAAAAATATATATGTAATAAAAAAAAATCGCCTTTTACCTTTGTTAATTTTTTCTGAATTCTTATAACATCTACATTTTTCCTGTCTTTTAATAATATCTTAAATATCCTTTATATTTTAATCCCATGCCTTTAATTCAGCGCTTTCTTCTATTTCTTATTCTAAATAAAATTTAATCTAAATCTGTTAATAGCTACCTTTCTTTGTAAAAAGCCCACTAATTCTTTTTTATTCTTTCATATTTTGAGACATTAAATTTTTATTTTTTCCGAATGTATATTAGTACCATTTTATCTTTATTAAAATATTATTCGATATCACATGGTGCTTTGCGTGTATTTGGCGCCTTAATCCCTTTTTCTTTTTAAAGTTTTCACATTTAAGTAAAGAGCTCTGTTTCTACGTCAAGCTTCCCCGTCCCTTTCCTTGTTTTCGTCCTTTTGCTTAGCGCGCCCTCTCCTCTTGCCACCCTAACTTACTGTGGATTGGCTGGAGCATAGAAAAATTCAATGTATCTTTCCGCGTTCTTTTAATATTTATAAAGCTTACGCTGACTGAAGAGAAAAGACTTGCACCTTAATTTGTTAATATCTACCTTTCTTTGTAAAAAGCCAACTAATTTATTTTATTCTTTCATATTTTGAAACATTAAATTTTTATTTCTTTCGAATGTTTATTAATAGCTTTTTGCACTGAGATTTTAACTTTTTATTTTACTTTATTATTTATTTAACTTTTTATTTGTACGCTTTTTGTCTTGTTTACAAAATCTATGTCACCGGGAGAGCGGCTTTTCTTCAAGTCGCAATGTCCCTTCTAATCATCTAACACCTTTAAGTCTACGTTTAAGAGGACCTTCTACATTATGAGACAAAAAAAAAAAAACCCTTTTTTTATGATTTTTTTTTTTCTAAGAAAACTGCATGATGGATCTTTTTGAAATTTTAACAGTTTATTGTACATAGCTTGAGGTATACACAATTTTTTTTTAAATTAGATTTTGTTGCTTCTGCTCTAAGTTTTAAACAAATATGTTCAACTGCTTTGGAAAATTTCGTCTGGACGATGGGCATGATAGCGCCTTGTACAATTATCTGAAACACAAAAATAATTTTTTCGTAAACTTCTAGTTAAATTAAAGGAAACCATAAATTTATTTAAAAAAGTTATGTAATGTCTGGTTTAAAAAAAAAAAAAAAAAAAAAAAAAAAAACTGCATTTTAACAAATTACAATGACTATTTGGAAAATGATTTTTCAAAGAATAAAATTTAAGACATAAAAAATCGCACGGAGTTGATCATACATTATGTACGCCATGGATTACATTTTTCGGTACTGTAAATTTTTAAACTTCTACGGAGCTGGTCATACATTACGTACGCCATGGACTAAACATTAATATTCCTGGACCAATTTTAAATGAAATTTCATTCTTAAGCTTCTAAACATCCTACAATATTACTTTTTACACCGTCATATAGAGAAAAAAATGTACTTTTAAATGCAATTTGTTTGAAAGCTGTATCTCAGTTTGTTTCGAGTTATTAGTTTTTTTGTAGTTTTTATTACTTTTTTGTCATAGTGGCAACAGAAGTATCCATATCTGTTGAAAGTAAAGGGAAAATACAGATTACTGTATAGACCAATCAGAAAACGCATAAAATGCGGATTCAACTAATAAAAAGCTTCAGATATTCCTAGCCTGAAGAGGAGAATAGCCATTTTTCCAAATGGTTAAAAAAAGATGTTAAATGTTAAAAAAATTTGTTCTTATTTGTTAATAACTTTTTTTAAATAATTTTAGTGAAAGCTTTAATTCATATCGAAGGCAATAAAACAAGCTTTAATTTAAAAAAAAATCAAGATGATCCATTGAGTAGTTTTTTTTTTTTTAAATCTTGCCCACCGTGTCTAAAAATGTGGTTGAACATATTTAGATATAACTTAGAGTAGAAGCAACAAAATCTGATAAAAAAATTTTCGTGCATACCTTAAGATATGTACAATAAACTGTTAAAATTTCAAAATGATCCATCATGCAGTTTTCTTACAAAAAACATCATAATAAGTGCTTTTTTCTGGTCTCCTAGTATAGAAGGTCCCCTTAAAACGTGAGACGACCCGAACATGGATAACTGAATAACTGGTGGAATTGTGTCATTCTATAAGTCCTCTAATAAACTATTTGATGAAGAATACAGCTTCTTTCATTATCTTCGGGAACGCACCCAATGATTTACGACCTGAACATCTCCGCTGACCACGAATACGAATGCAAACATTTAATTTTCGGGTTGGTGATATATGAGGGGTGTATTTTCATTGCTTATTTTTGACATATTTTACTTTTCATTAAATATTATACTTTAGGAATGTTTAAAAACAAACCCCATTCTAATATTCGCATTAGAAGAGAAGTTATGTCTATAACACTTTGAGCTTTTTCAGTATGATAAAGGGGTGATTTAATCTATAAGGTCAATTTTCTCAAAACGGCTATTTTATCATTGCGCGCACGTATTCTGAAAAATGGTTGCCTAGAACTTCGAGAAATTTTCACTGAATCTAGTAAACGTACAGAAGCGCAAAATGACCAATTATTATATTTTTCAAGTACGAATTTTAGAATCCACGACTACTTTTGTATTAAAATAATCTCGATATTTCGAGTTACTTTGCAAAAATATTTTTTCTCGGGATCTACAAGTTTTACTTTTTTTATTGTAGGTCATTTTGAAAACACATTTTTATCTTTACTCATTAAAACAATCTTGTTTTGTTTTAGCCATTGAAATGTGAAAAATCCTGGGCGCAGTGCATGCAAGAATAATTCTTTCGTAAAAATTGTATTATCAATAAAAATAAATAAAAAAAAAACTTTATATTATCCGTACTTTTTTTTATATCTTTAATTGATAAAATAAATCTTTCTTAATATGTGCTTTAAATTTTATAATTAAAATTCAATTAGTTTTAGAGTGATTGCAATTCTTGCACTGGTTACTTTTTAACCCCTTGAAGGGTGGTGATGCCGTCACGGCATCACATAATTTTAATCCCAAATTGCCACATTGGCACCGGAATTTTATGATGAAAATGCCATCTTTATTAAATACGCGAACATTTACTTTTATTTGTTTACAAATAAAATCTCATGTTAATACTGGTGTCATTAAATTATTTGAACATTTTACGAATACAAGTACCTTGCCCCTGAAAGGGTTAATGTATTTTGCTAGTTCAAAGTGTACCAATAACTCAACACATAAGTTTGTCTCACGCAGTTTTGAACCATGTTTGAAATTCATAGCTAAAAATTAAGTAATAACTTTTCAAGTTGCCTTCCATTTTAAAAGATACCATTTTGAGTAGACTATTTTAAAACTTTTGAAAGTGATAATTTGGCTTTAGCAACGAAAAAAAAGGACCTCTGAAAGGACTGTTTACTAGGACTGTGTGTGAGTTGTTAAAATTGGAAAGAATTGAACTTTTTAGGTGGAAAAAATGATAACATTAATTCATTTTTACTCATCTCCACCCTTAATTAATTCAATAACCCTCATTTTGGATTTCGCAACTAAACTAGTTGGATGTGTCAATCCCAAAACTTTCTTCTATCTCATATGTATTAATATTTCAAAATGTTGTTACAAATATCAATATTTCATTTTTATTAGTTAAATACTATATCAATTTCGAAAGAAAATTACACAAAAATTGCTATTATAGAGCCCCCTTTCTGCGAAATATATCCAAATTCAGGGAGGACTTACTTGCTATGGCCAAAATCATGCACAAAAAGTTTGGTTCAATTCTATGCGTAACTTCATACTCTTTTCGATGGTACAATATTCAAAATGCCACAAAAACGCACAAAGATCGCCATTACAGCGCCCCCTACCGGCAGATTTTTTTTCAAAATTAAGGGAAGACCTGCTTGCTGTAGCCAAAATCTTAAAAAAAAAAAATTGGTTTAATTCTATGCGTAACTTCATACACTTTTCTATAGTACAATATTCAAAATGCCACAAAAATCGCTATTACAACGTCTCCTACCGTCGGATTTTTTTTCGAATTAATAGAGCACCTGCTTGCCATAGCCACAAACTTAAAAAAAAATTGGTTAAATTATATGCATAACTTTATACACTTTTCGATGGTACAATATTCAAAATGCCACAGAAATTTCACAAAAATCGCTATTACAGTGCTCCCTACCGGCGGTTTTTTGATTCAAATTAATAAAGGATCTACTTGCCATAGCCACAAACTTGAAAAAAAAAATTGGTTCATTTACATACATAACTTCATGCACTTTTCAATGGTACAATGGCGAAATACGGACACATACTGTAAAAAATTGCTGCAGCAATTTTACTGCAGCAGCGATTCCAGGGACAGACACAAAAAAAAAGGCATTGCACCTGAGTAAACGGGATTTTTCTTTATATAAACGGGTTATGTCCGTAAAGCATGAAATTTACGGAATTTAACCGTTTAAAGTGATATTTTCCGTAAATGTACGGGAGCAATTTACGGTAAAATACACGTAAATTTACATTTTTGTTTTCTTTATAGTGCACGGACAGACAGACGTTTTCTATAAACATGTTTTGGGGGGATCTCTGACCCCCAAAACGTGTAAATCCGTCGGAAACCGGAAGTCGAAAAACATAATATGATATTAGTAAAAAATAGTACAAATTTTCTCGTGTAAGTGTATGAATAAAAATGTTCGCTAGTCGATAAACATACTAAAACGAACGAATGTAATATTGAAATTAAAATTTTCTACATATTGAAAAGAATGTATTGAACATGGCTAAGCAGTTCGAAATTAGCATGGAAAGTTCGTTGAAAGTGAAGATTTTAGTATACGAGGTTAGAATCGGAGTTTCTAGATCAAGTTTCATTTCTGAATATATCATTAGTTATACATGCTAATAAAATATACAGAACTCCTTAAAAGAATGTCTCAGATATAAATTTTAATAGTATCAACTGTTAGCGTTATGGAATGTTGGTTCAATTTCACAAATAAAGAGTAACTCAAACAGTTGTAGCAGGCCCTCATGCCGAATAGGCACGAGAAGCACGCGCTTACCTTAGAAAATTTTGAAGGGCCCCGAAATTGAGAAAACAGGGGGCCCCAAATTTTATATTGAATCAATTCCATTCCAAAATTCTACCTAATTTCTTTCCAGATTATATTAACTAATTTGTATATATATATTTTTTTTTTCAAAAAAGTGTTCCATAAAAATACTTTTCATAACAAATTAAACCTTCATCTAATAAAACAGTTTCAAACCACATGTTGACAATCCTTCAGTTCGTCCGTTATTTTAGGTGTATGATTATTTTATATATTGAATTTGAATATTAATAAATATGGCTTATATAGTCAACAAAAAATTTTAATCTTTTAAAGTATTTCCAAAATTGAAAGAAATATTTCAGAATATTGATATTTTATGTTGCACATACATGCTGAATTCAACCTTTTTATTCAAATAACATGTTTATGCTAATACCATGCAAAATCATTTTTGCATATTTTTCTTGATTGTATCCAATTTTAGTGTATTTAAATAGGGGAAGATATAAAAAAGTTGTTTCACGAAATATAGATGAACTGAACGGATTCATTCTTTGGTATAATATTTGTAGCATTGGCGAATTTCCGGGTAGGTCGAATTTAAATGAATGTTTAGATTTTACATTAATGTCTCTTCTCGAATGAAAGGGGACCCGAAATGACACTTGAGCTTCCCATAGCTTCAGAGGTTAATCGGGCCCTGAGTTTTAGACAACCACATGCGCGAGAATTGCTTTGTTATTGACTCGCTTGCAGTGCCACACACACAAAATCACGACTCCTGAATGTAAAGAGTTTTTACTGGGCAGAAAATTTCAAACCCGTTACACCCATGCGATTTTTTCCTTTGGGGATTTATCAAAGATCGTGTCTACGTTCCGCCACTACCGAATGATTTCCACGAGTTTAATTACAGAATTGAAGAGGCTATTGCTTCCATTACTCCGGACTAGTTAGCCGAAGTTTGGGAAGAATTGGACTTTAGGTTGGATGTGTGCAGTGTTCTCGCTGGCTTTTGACCAACATTAGCGTTATGGCGAATAATAAATAAAAAACAGTAGCCAATAAACGTTAGCAAAATAGATTTGGCATGAAACACTGAAAAATCTATCTTTAACCCTATTGTATCCAATTTTTGAATATGTTCTAAAATAACCTATTTTTTTATAATTACTCAAAAAATAGGAATTCAACTATCCGCTACAGAAACTATTAAAAATAAATACATTCTAAATGACACCTAAATATGTAAATGCTTCAAACACTCTTTCAGCAGTCTGCATAAAAGTTAAAAACAGCTATCTTTGATCTACCGTTGTGAAAACATACACTAAAAATTGCTGTGAGATTTCGACCGATACAAAAAATTTACCTGCCAATGATACTCTACGTACAGCTAATAAATAGTATGGTTCATTTCAACACCACATTCCAGCAAAACTTTTCAATATTTGGCACTTGTTGTGAGTAATTTTGTTTGTTTTTACCAAAGCGACACCGGTGCATAGACAGTGATTAACTGACAAAAACCTATCGTATAATCCTTTTTGTGTCTTTGACTGTTTCTAAACTGAATTGATATTGAGTCTTTATCTCTATAAATAGAGCAATGTAAATGGCATGGTGCGATGTAACGTGTGAAGCTACATCAATTTTTCAGAAACGCGGATAAGTCTCGAGTGTTTTGACACACACACAAACAGAGCAGAAATTGAGCACTCGCAATTTGGCGAGTCTGATTGTTAGTTTACTGGCCAAATAAAACAATTTGTCGCGATTTGGCGCAATGGCGAGCGGCAGCGAGAACACTGATCGTGTCTACGTTCCGCCGCTACCTAATGATTTCCACGAGTTTAATTACAGAATTGAAGAGACTATTGCTTCCATTACTCCGGACTTGTTAACCGAAGTTTGGGAACAATTGGACTTTAGGTTGGATGTGTGCCGCATAACCAAAGGTGCACATATTGAACATTTGTAAGAAAAACTAGGTTAGTTTACATTCAGTTCGATGTATGATTTGTAGCAAATAGTCTAAATTAAACTGTCATATTAAATAATCGAAATTATCACATTCTTTTATCGACACCTTGTATGATATTTATTTTCAGATGGATAAAAATGTTTTTGTAGTTATATTCATACAATCTTTTCATTAAGGGGGTCCGGGACGCATTTTAAAATAATTTTTACTTATTGACTTAAAATTTTGAAATTTCTTGTGACGGTTAACCATATGATTTGTCAACAAAATCACATGATAAAACATCTCATAATTTTTTTAAAAACATTTAAAATTTAAAAATTAGTAAAAATGTGAGGTAATTCAATATCGTTTTAAATCGAAATATTATTTGTAGAATTTCAATTTTTTTACATTTAAATATACAGAAATATGTAAGTTTTAATTTTGACTCAGAATTTTTAAAACTATTAATTTAAATAAAAATTAAAAATATTTAAAGTAAAAAAAAAATGTAATTTTAAAAAATCATATTTTAAAAAGTAAATATTTTTTGTCAAATTTGCTGAATCATAATTAAAGTAAAACAATTGAAAAAGACATGTTCCAACTTTGAACCATTTACCTTTTACAGTTCTTGACTTATAACAATTTTAATACGAGAAATGGGATAAAACCCCATCATGAAGAAAAACGCATTTTCACAAGAATTCGTTTCCACGACAACCATTGCTTCAAACCTAGATTTTGAAAACTAACCAAAACGAAATAAATAATATTTCCTATTCCAATTAATATAGAAACATTATTTAAGCGTCATTTTAAGCACAAAAAAAAATACCCAGAGAAACTTTTTATGCAATAAAATGTCTTTAGAAAATTCGAAGATTTTTCTGTCCCGGAACTCCTTAAAAAAAGGTTTTACTTTGTCATTGATATATTTTGCTATATATTATTTAATCTAATATTATCTACTTATGTACTACTTTTTATTCTCTTTATTTTATTGCAAAATTTTGCACAACATTAAATGACAAATAGCAAAGTTGTAATCTGAAATTATGAAGCAATTGATGTTTTGTAGCATAAGTTTGCCTTGTCTTACTATAAAAATTATATTTAAATTTCTGAGAGAAACTTCATCAATAAACAGCTTGCGTTATCTTTTGAAATACTGCCGTTATTATACTCTCTAATATTTTTCTGCTTAAAAATAATTTATTTGTAATTTGAACTTCTCATTTATATTCATCATTTTTTTTCTCATATGGTGTTTATGCGAAACAACATGAAAGATTTTATAACCCTTGCATACAATTTCATTTTAATACGAAACAACGACACCTTTAGCAAACTACTAACTTTAATTTTGTCTGTTTGAAGCAAATGTCACATCTGCTTAATTGCATATTTTAATCAAAAGTGGAATATTTATTTTATTTTTTATTTTCTTCTATCTTTACAAGAAGAAAGTAATGGATTCTTGAAAAATTTCGACTTCCGGTTTTCGATGGGTTTATTCGTTTTAGAAGGTCCTGAAAACGATTTGGTTTTTTAAAACTGTCTGTCTGTGAGTCTGTCTGTCACTCTGTCTGTGAGACTGTCTGTATGCGAAAAAATTTTGTCTACTGTCTATCTCAAGAACTAATGGGCGAAATTTTGAAAAACTTAAGATTCTGTTAGTCCCTGATATAAATTTTCTGATCAGATTTTGTTATAAATCGCCCAACAGGTAGTGCTGCAATGCTGCATTACTCATGATTATCTGAATAGCTATATCTCAAGAACTAATGCACGGATTTTCATAAAACTTTAGAATCAGTTAGTTTTTGATATAATCAGGTGCTGATTACTTTTGGGTGCAAATTGTCCAACAGGCGGCTCTGCTATGCTGTATTATTAACCATTTTCAAAAAATGGTTAATGTCCTCGGTCAGGGTAGGAAATCAAAAACATATCTGAAGCGTTTTATTAGTTGAATCCCGCATTTTATTCGTTTTCTGATTGATCTATATAGTAATCTGTATTTCTTCGTTACTTTCAACAGAGATGGATACTTCTGTTGCCACTATGACAAAAAAGTAATAAAAACTACAAAAAAAAAAAATTAATAACGCAGAAACTAATTGAGATACAGCTTTCAAACAAATTGCAATTAAAAATTCATTTTTTTCTCTATACGACCATATAAAAAGTAATATTGTGGGATGTTTAGAAGTTTAAAAATGAAATTTTATTTAAAATTGGTCCAGGAATATAAATGTGTAATCCATGGCGTACGTAATGTATGACCAGCTCCGTAGAAGTTTTAAAATTTAAAGTACTGAAAATTGTAAAACTGAAATCTCTTTTAAAATTTATTCATGATGGGTCCAGGAATGTTAATGCTTAATCCATGGCGTACGTAATGTTCTTAGAAAATACTCTTTCGTTTCAAGAACATTCCACCAGATGGCAGCATCAGACAATCCTTTTTATTTGATCTACTGTGACAGACACTCAGAACAGTTAGTTTTTCTCCTTCCCTTATAGCAGTTGGCAGCAAAATGCTGGTGGATTAAAAATCCAATAATATTCCAAAGGAATATAATATGTTAAAAAAAACTGCAACAAACCATAGTTCAAAGTATTTCTTTGTGTTTGTAAATAATCTTATTCATCAGTTTTGTTTTATTGTGAAGTGTGATCAGTATTGTGTCCAGCATATATATTATTCTAGTGTATTTAATCTTCAAATAAATGTTTTTTGTTCATCCTAAGAAGAATATATTTTTATTGAAATACATCAAAAACATAAAGGTAAAATTTTTAACTTTTTATTGTTTACGTATTGAGGAATTTCGTATTCATGCCTTCCATATGGAATAACATTCCAACAGTTGATTATGAGGCTGAAGTTATCTCAATTTTAAATATAATAATATGAAAGAAGAAAATATAATATAATTAAATTCAAAGAAATAATTATTTTCTGAATGTTGGTATCTTTCACAAGTGAATGATATAAAAGAAAATTCAAAGAGTTGTTTTGAAATCAAAAGTATTGTGTATTGATAAGGAAAGAAATTATTTTGAATTTTACTTTTGCCAATTTCTTATTGAAATTTTATTATACAAGTTGCAAATGTAAATGTATGTTTTAAACAAACAATTGAACATTTAAGAACAGTTTTTCTGAAATCAAAAGTAACTTCAAAAATAGTTCTCAAGAATTTTATTTTGTTTTTATGTCATCATTAGCGTTATATTTGAGTTTATAATTGTTGTTTTGATGTATTAATAAGATAAAAAGTTTTATTTTCTGTGAAATAAGCAAATATTATTATATCATAATGTCTAGTATTAAAGAATCTCATTATGTTGATAAATTAAGTGATGACAACTATTCAGTTTGGAAGTTCAAAATAGAACAATTGTTAATCAAAGAAGGTCTGTATGATGTTGTATTTGAACCTAAAAAGGAAAATGATGATAATTGGGTAAAAAATGATAGAAATGCTAGGGCATTAATTTGTTTAAATATCTCAGATTCACAAATTGTTCATGCCAGACATGCTAAAAGTGCTAAAGAAACATATGATCAATTTAAATCTGTTCATGAAAGAGTAAATTTAATGAATAAACTTTATCTTTTTAGGAAGCTGTATTCCACTAAATATAATGAAAGTGTAAAAATGCAGGATAATATTAATTCTGTCTTAGAATTAGCAGAAAAATTAAGAAGTACAGGTGAAGTAATGCAAGATGATAATTTAATAGCTATTTTGCTCTGTTCCTTAACGAATTCTTATAGTACCTTTATAACTGCTATTGAAAGTAAATATGAAACAGATTTGTCATTAAAATATGTTCGAAACAAATTAATTGACGAGTATCTTAGAAGAGTTGAAACTAAACAAATTTCAACAAAATTTGAATCTATTTGCTTTAAAGGATAATAGGGATAAACCAAAGCATTTGAATAAACAAAAATCTGTCACGAATCTGTCAAAGACTATTTTAAAAACTTAGGAATAAATCATGAAACAACGACGCCATATTCACCGTCCCAAAATGGAGTCGCAGAAAGAAAGAATCGCTCGCTTGTTGAAATGACTAAAGCCGTGCTTATAAATGCAAAATTACCAAAAACATTCTGGGCAGAAGCCATAGCTACAGCAGCCTACTTACAAAATAGATTACCTACAAAATCAACTGAAAAGACATCATATGAACTGTGGAATAGGCATAAGCCAAATTTGAATCACCTTAAAGTATTTGGATGCAAAGCATATGTGTATGTTCATAAACAGAAGAGACAAAAATTTGACGAAAAAGGCCACTGAAGGAGTCTTTCTTGGTTACGATTTAAGAAGCAAAGGATACCGAATTTATATAGGCAGTAGAAAATAGTGATAAGCAGAACAGTGAAGTTTTTTGGAAATATGAACTGTGAAAATGCCTTTAAAGGAAATCCTGAAGAGCGAATCTTAGATTTAATGCATTTCAATTTCTCAGAAGAAAATCTTGAAAATGATAGTGAAGCTATCCGAATAGAAAATACTGCAGAAGAAATAAAAATGGATGAAAAATCAGTAGATAGCCCAACAACTGAAGAAAGTGAAGATAATTTCCAGAGAAAAATATCTAACAGAGAGACTAAAGGAATTCCACCAGAAAGATATTCTTACAAAACTGAAGACAGTTGTTCCAAAAATCAAGATCCTGAAACTTTTAATGATGTTTTACAATTACCAGTAAAAGATCAACAGAAATGGTTTCAAGCTATGAAGGAAGAATTTAACTTTTTAAAGGAAAATGAAGTATTTGAGCTTGTTACTTTACCCAAAGGCAAGCACGCCATTGGCTGTAAATGGGTTTACAAAACAAAACATAATGAAAATGGAGAAGAAATAAAATGCAAAGCACGATTAGTTGCCAAAGGTTTCACTCAAAAATTAGGCACTGATTATGATGAAACTTTCTCTCCTGTCGTCCAACATACAACCATTAGAGCTTCTCTGACCTGGGCAGCTTATCATAAAGCCAGAGTATTTCAAGTAGATGTTAAAACAGCCTTTCTACATGGTAAATTAGATAGTGAAGAATTATACATGCATCAACCAGAAGGCTTTCATGATGAAAAAAATAAAGACAAAGTCTATAAATTAAAAAATGGCTATAAATGGTCTTAAACAAGCCGCCAAGTACTGGAATGAAGAAATAGAGAATACTCTAAAGGCATATGGATTTAAACAAAGTGAAGCTGATCCATGTTTGTTCATAAAAGAAAAATCAAAGAAGACAATTCATCTCATACTGTACGTAGATGATATGCTGATGAGCTTAGAAGATGAAAATGAAGTTAATGAAATAATAAATTATTTAAAGAAATCTTATCCCATAACATCACTAGGAGAAGCAAAATACTTCTTAGGTATAGAAATTTACAGAAAAGAAGATGGAAGTTATTTATTTTCGCAAAGAAGTAAAATAGATCAATTAGTTAAGGATTTTTAGCTTGAAGAAGCCAAACCAACTTATACACCAATGGAAACTAACTATTATAGTTTAGATAAAGAAGAAAATCTTTTATCATCAAATGATAATTATAGACAAGCTATAGGAAGTCTTTTATATATCTCCTCATGCACAAGAACTGATATTACCGCTCCTACACACATACTAAGTCGAAGATGCAATAATCCAAGACAAAAGGACTGGAATGCTGTTAAGAGGATAATAAGATATTTAAAAACAACGAAAGACCTTGATCTCCACATTTCTTCAAAAGAATATCCTAATATAGTTGCATACTCGGATGCAGACTGGGGACAAGATGCTACAGACAGAATATCCACCTCAGGAAATGTAATCTTCTTAGGCAATAGCTGCATTTCTTGGTTTTCACGAAAGCAATCATGAGTGTCATTATCGTCAGCAGAAGCTGAATATGTGGTACTGTCACAAGGAACTCAAGAGGTGCTATGGATCTTAAAATTATGTAAAGAAGAAAGCAAAATACTTCTTAGGTATAGAAATTTACAGAAAAGAAGATGGAAGTTATTTACTTTCACAAAGAAGTAAAATAAATCAATTAGTTAAAGATTTTCAGCTTGAAGAAGCCAAACCTACTTATACACCAATGGAAACTAACTATTATAGTTTAGATAAAGAAGAAAATCTTTTATCATCAAATGATAATTATAGACAAGCTATAGAAATTCTTTTATATATTTCCTCATGCACAAGACCTGATATTACCGCTCCTACACACATACTAAGTCGAAGATGCAATAATCCAAGACAAAAGGACTGGAATGCTGTTAAGAGGGTAATAAGATACTTAAAAACAACGAAAGACCTTGATCTCCACATTTCTTCAAAAGAATATCCAAATATAGTTGCATACTCGGATGCAGACTGGGAACAAGATACTACAGACAGAAAACCCACCTCAGGAAATGTAATCTTCTTAGGCAATAGCTGCATTTCTTAGTTTTCACGAAAACAGTCATGTGTGTCATTATCGTCAGCAGAAGCTGAATATGTGGCACTGTCACAAGGAACTCAAGAGGTGCTATGGATCTTAAAATTATTTAAAGATCTCAATTTACAGCAACATTTTCCTATTAGAAATTTGAGGATAACCAATCTACAATTAAATTGGTTGAAAGTGAAAAATTTAAATCTCGCACTAAGCACATTGATACAAAATATCATTACATACGAGATTTAAAAACGAAAAATGTTATAGATATTAAATATCTATCAACAAATGAAATGATAGCAGATATAATGACGAAGCCGCCGCTGCCAAAGTCCAAATTTGAACTTTGTAGAAATCTTATCCACCTGGTGTCAGATTCTATCACAAAACGGGAGAAATGTTAGAAAATGCTCTTTTGTTTCAAGAACATTCCACCAGATGGCAGCATCAGAGAATCCTTTTTATTTGATCTACTGTGACAGACACTCAGAACAGTTAGTTTTTCTCCTTCCCTTATAGCAGTTGGCAGCAAAATGCTGGTGGATTAAAAATCCAATAATATTCCAAAGGAATATAATATGTTAAAAAAAACTGCAACAAACCATAGTTCAAAGTATTTCTTTGTGTTTGTAAATAGTCTTATTCATCTGTTTTATTTTATTGTGAAGTGTGATCAGTATTGTGTCTAGCATATATATTATTCTAGTGCATTTAATCTTCAAATAAATGTTTTTTGTTCATCCTAAGAAGAATATATTTCTATTGAAATACATCAAAAACATTTATTAAGGTATAAAGGTATAATTATATAAGGTATAAAGGTAAAATTTTTAACTTTTTATTGTTTACCTATTGAGGAATTTCGTATTCATGCCTTCCATATGGAATAACATTCTAACAAATGTATGATCAACTCTGTGCGATTTTTTATGTCTTAAATTTTACTCTTTGAAAAAATCATTTTCCAAATGGTCGTTGTAAATTGTTAAATTGCTTTTTTATGATTATCGTAGTAGCTCTCAAGAAATTATCTCAAGAAATAATGCAAGAATTTTCATCAAACCTTAGAGTCGGTTAGTCCTGGATATGAACTGGTCCTGATTGCAGTTTTGTGTAAATCACCTAACCGGGGACGTTGCTATACTGCCTTTTTCCTTAAGTATTAATACGTATGAGATAGAACAAAGTTGTAGGATTGCCACATAAAGACTAGTCAAAGTTGTTATTATTTTACTTAAAAAAAAATGAGGTGGGTATTTATTTTATATCTATGACCGGGAGATACAGAAAACCAAAGATTTTTAAAAACTCAATAATTAGTAAACTATGTACAATCGTGGAAAAAAAAGTAAACACCCCCTACTAACTCCGCAACAAATTATCGTAGAAGAAAGTTACTGGTACCGAACGATTGGAAGTAAAGTCTACTTTTAAATGATGTATATAAAATTTGCTTAGGTGGCCATTTACATAATAAAACGAACCATAGCTTCATTTTTCTCAATGGCAATACCCAATTCTGACAGTATAAATGAACTCTACACCCTTCAATTAGCCCCAAAATAAATTTTTATGCAATTCGTACCATAAGTTTCCGAGAAATTAATTATTTTAAAACGAGCGTATTTTAAGAGTTGTATCCAAATTGAAGTTGGGTACTCGATTGCTAACCGAGAGAGCCTACTTCTTGATGAAGGCACCTTAAGCAGTCAATGAAGCCTGTTAGATAACAAGGCAGCAGAAGAAATTTCGAAATATCTACTCACTTTTATCATAGACGGCCCCTTAAATCATCATTTTGCCATTTTTAAAGCATAATTTGAAAACTATTTGGAAGAAAAATGTAAAATTTTGGATTTTTATAATGCAGAACTTAATAAATCTAAATCCATCAAAAAAATTGTAGGTTGCAATTCATAATGTTTTCGAATATTAATTTCATAATTCATAATTCATATAATAAAATTATAAAAATTGGAAATTCAGCGTATTTATGTTTGGGCACATTAGTTTTATTGCTACACAAAAAATTAGCACATCAGGAGCATAATTTCAGGAGATATAAATAAAAATATGAAAATGTAATTTAACATTAGAAGCACTAAATTTTGAATGCTTATAATTCAAAAAGTTATCATTCAAATGACTTGAAATTTGGTGTTTAGGCATAATTTGAACCGAAGATTTGAAATATCTCGTTAAAATTGGGTATTACCATTGAAAAAAATGAGGTTTAGGTTCGTTTTAATATGTAGATGACCCCTAAGCAAATTTTATATACATCATTTAAAAGTAGACTTTATTTCCAATCGTTCGGTACCAGTAACTTCCATCTACGATAATTTGTTGAAGAGTTAGTAGGGGGTGTTTACTTTTTTTCCCCACGACTGTAGAATAGAAGGATGGGATTTTTATATAAAGGATAAGATACATGTTCTATCTTCATGTTTAATGAATATATATATATAAGGACATCAGAAGCCAAGGAGTAGAAGTGACAAAATTTCAATTTGGAATAAATTGAGTTCAAGAACAATTGACGTTAAAGTTGAACATCAATAATAATTGACTGAATTGAAATAAGAAGTTGCCGCTTGTTTCACAGTGGTCATTGAACACTTATTTCAATAAATCTGAAAAAAGTAGAGTGCAATTTTCTTTAAATTTATAATTAATCAATATTGATTATTATTCGGCAAAAGTGGTTGACAGAACACATAATTAGAAAATCCCTTATATTTCTTTACCAGAAAAGAAAAAAGCATATTTCCAGGCCGTCTGTGCACTTAGTTAATTTTTTCAATTTTCTCACTTATACCCCTTGGCTTCTGGGATCCATATATATATATTATGATTGATAGATTTAGGAATAATACACTTTCATAAATTCTTTCTTCAATTCACGGAAATAATGCTGGCAGAACAGCTATTGGTATATATCCAAGAATTGAAGACATTTAATATTCCTTTTTTCCCATTCTAAGACAGAAAATTTCCGTAATCTGGAAAAAAAGTTTAAAAAAAAATTCATCTCTCTCTTTCTTTCGTGGATGCACTTGGATTTGAACTTGGGACAGCGCGCCTCGATTCGAGCATCACAACCACTCGGCTAGCGAGCACGTTTTAGAGAGCGCGTTTAAAATGGGGATACTGTTTTTTTTCAAGTGGGAGATTGGTAAGTTATGTTAAATTTCTTGTACAGAAAGCTCTGAAATTTAATCTTAGTTGCAGGGACATTTCGTCGTTATGAAATAATGGTTGGTGTTTTAATACTTATAAGGATAATAGAGGATAAAAGCTATTATATATTAGATATATTTTTACTAGGTTGAGCAAAATGTTCTGGGAAATTTGTGAAAGTTGCGCTGTTATGCGCAAATTAACAACAAAAGCAACAAGGACTATTCTTCAAAGTAGAGACCATCATAGTCCACGACTTTCTCCCATAGTTGAGACAGATTCCGGATTCGCTGGAAGTACCATGGCGGCTCCTTGGAATAAAAAAACCCTTGACATGCTTCTTCATCTTCATTAAAGGATTCTAATCGACGGTCCATGAATAAGTGTTGCATTGATCGAAAGAGGCCATAATCGGATGGAGCCACGTCTGAACTGTAGGCGGGGAATGGAAGAATTTCTACGCCGTCCAAATGTGCAAACTTGTCCTTGGTCCTCTGGGCCACGCGCGGTTTGGAGTTGTCCTGCTGAAACAAAGCGCGCTTTCGGCGGACCAATCTTGCATACTTCTGCACCAATTTGTCGTAGACGCGATCCAACTGTTGGCAATAGAGCTCGGCATTGATGGCATGGCCATCATGTACGATACAAAATCTGGAAATTATTAGATTAAAAATTTCCCAGAACTTTTTGCTCAACGTAATAATAAGACAAAATTTGATTGTTAGATGTAAAATATGAATATTATATTTTGAAATAAATTCGAGAAGAAATGTTTGTTTTTTTATTAAAATCGATTTTTTTTTAACTTGATGGATCTACTAATATTTTTATATGAATAAGAATATATTTAGAATATTATTTATATTTTAATTTATATTTTAAGAATATTTTTAGAATATATTTCACATTCGAATATTTTCTTGAATACTCTAAAAAATAAATCCGAATAAGTTTAAATGAATGAGAAAATTTACTTTATTAAATTCGAAAGTTTATTTTTGTTTGTTTTTAAATAAATTAGAAATTTTCATTTATTGAATTTTCTGTTTTTCATTTTAAATATGAATTCGAACTTTGGTATTAATTCAGCTAATACGCACGCTTGCAAGAAATAGACGGAATTATTCCTTCTTTTTCAAACTTCTGGGAAGAATTAACGGATAAAGCATGTTTTCTAGGAGTACGGAAATAATTTGTTTAAAAATGATGAAAAATTGTCGCCCAGTGGCGTGATCATTAGCGTTAGTTTCTGCCATACTCAGGGTCCAAGTTCAAATCCTCAGTTAAAACATGGATGTATTTGTGAGTGTCCATAGTAGTTATATATATATAGAAAAATAAATTAAAATTGCTGTTACTTGTTGTTTCTGTGTATAAATAAAGATCATTCGTTTTGAAAGCCATAGTTGCTGAAGGCCTCAAAGCAATCTCCTCTATGATGGACTTCAGCGTTCAAAGTTCAAAGAGGCGAATAATTTAGTGTATACAGGCGAATTTTCCTGACAGTGTAGGCGACGCTATTGTAAAATGTCGAAGGTATCTATAGCATATATTACATGAGAAGATATGTTGATTGCGCAATGTCCGCATCAAGGATGTAGCCCATATTTCGCAGTAAGGGACGTTTCTCTTTAAAAGTGATTTTACAAAGATTAAAGAAATTTCATTAGTAAAAAAAACATCGGTAAAATTTAATCTGTAACTTTAGAAGTTATTTTTGAAAGATAAATCGTTATTACTTAAACCGTTTTTTAAAAACGTACAGTGCGTGTAAAAACTTTAAGGGCAGCAAAAATTTGGATAAATTGAAAATGCGACAAGTGAAATGGTAATTTAATGTTCATCATAAAGTGGAAATACTGATATAAAAGTCGACAGATTGTATCAATGCCCTTTTTATTGCGAAAAAATCATACTTAAGAAAAAAAAAAACAACAACAAAAAAAAAAAACGCTATTTTTGACTGTGTAAATACTTTAAGGACACCAGTATTTTTTTTATAGAAATGTTTTATATAATTATTATTAAGGATCGACCGAAACAGGTTTTTAAGGCTAAAACCGAAACCGATCCGAATTTCGGAGATCTTACAATTTTCGGTCGAAAACGAAAACAAAAATGCCCCAAAACTTTTTAAAGTACTTAAATTGTATGTATTAAAGTAATTAATCCATACATAAATATATTATTAATTAATTATACGTATTTATTAAATCTGCATAATAGTTAATTAATTATGCGTATTTATGAAATATTCATAATTATTAATTAATTATACGTGTGGCCCAAATTGTCTCTCTGTGCCTTAGATCCAAAACTTTTTTTTTTTCATGTAAAATAAAACGTAATTAATTCATCAACGACACAGAGAGATTTTCAAATTTTACGAATTTCATTTCATAAAAAAATAGTTTAGCTTTATATATACACATCTCGATTTATCTTTTATAATGATTTCTGTAAATGATCATCTGTTATACTAGAACTTTCTCAAAGAGAATTCGAAACTCTTCTGCGGTTTCAAACTGAAAATTTTCTATTACTGTTATGTCTGCAGCTTTTAATGAGCACGTGAAAAATTTTAGTTATATATTCATTGCTTGCTTTAAAATTTGCATTCACATCTTGAGTCAGTCATGACTGATATTTACAAACAACGAAATTTGTAGCAATAAATATTATCGTTTGAGCCGGTCGATGAAGCTTCAATTGATGAGAAATGTTGAACATTTCAGAAGGAAGAAACGAGATTTTTGGAATACCCATAGTTTCGGTCCAAAATCGGAGTTTCGCCGAAAACGAATTTTCGGCGAAACTCAGATGTATCGAAACTCAGATGTTGGATCGAAACTCAACCGAATCTAAAAATTGTGTTCTAAAATCTCGTTTCTTCCATCTGAAATTTTTAACATTTCTCATCGATTTGAGCTTTATCGGCCGGCTCAAACGATAATATTTATTGCTACGAATTTCGTTGTTTGTAATTATCAGTCATGACTGACTCAAGACGTGAATGCAAATTATAAATCAAGTAATGCATATATAACTAAACTTTTTCACGTGCTCATTAAAAGCTGCGGACATAAAAATAACAGAAAATTTTCAGTTTGAAACCTCAGATGAGTTTCGAATAATCTTTGAGAAAGTTCCAGTATAACAGATGATCATTTACAGCAATCATTATAAAAGAAAAATTAAGGTGTGTATACATAAAGATAAAAATGTTTTTAATTAAATGAAATTGGTATTATTAGAAAAACTTTTTGTGTCGTTGATGAATTAATTACGTTTTATTTTATATGAAAAAAAAAGTTTTGTATCTAAGGCACAGAGAGACAATTTGGGCCACACGTATAATTAATTATTAATTATGCATATTTAATAAATACGCATAATTAATTAATTATTATGCATATTTAATAAATACTTATAATTAATTAGCAATATATTTATGAATGTATTAATTACTTTAATACATACAATTTAATTACTTTAAAAAAGTTTTTGGGCATATTCGTTTGCGTTTTCGGCCGAAAATAGGAAGATCTCCGAAATTCGGTTTCGGCATTAAAAACCTGTTTCGGTCGATCCTTAATAATAATTATATATAACATTTCTGTAAAAAAAAATACTGGTGTCCTTAAAGTTTTTACACAGTCAAAAATAGCGTTTTTTTGCATAATTATGATTTTTTCGCAATAAATAGGATACAGATACATTCTCTTGACTTTTATATTAGTATTTACGCTTTATGATCAATATTAGGTTACCATTTCACTTGTCGCATTTTCAATTTATCAAAAGTTTTACAATTTTTTGCTGTTCTTAAAGTTTTACACGCACTGTAGAATCGGTAAAATTCGCTTCACTGTAAAAAAAAAAAAAAAAAAAAATCTGTAGTTCTACAGATGTAAAGTTACATGCTTACTAAACTTTCATCTGTAACTGTACAAAAAAAGCTGCAAATCTACAAAACTAGTTTTTGTAAAGCTACAGAAATCTGTAACTTTACAAATGAATCTGCTAAAATTACAGTAATCTTACTAAAATTTTATCTGTAACCATGGTTGCAGTTACATGAAAAGTTCTAGGCATCCCAGTTTCCTAAAAAATTCATTAAAAATTTTTTACCTTACAATTTTTTTAATTTTCGGCGCAAAAGTGTGTCTGTTACGTGAATTTTTGTTGTTGTCGTTACGTAAAAATTTCTAGGAATACCAGTTTCCTAGAAAAACTTTAGTAACTTTAGATTTTTTTTTTTACAGTATTTGAGCACCTATCTTACACCGCGGGGTTTAAAAGGACCACCAAAAATTCTTAGAACATTGAGGGCTATGATATAAAAGTTCAAGCAAATGGGCACATTGGAACATCGTCTAAAAGGCGGGAGACTCTAAATATCTATTGCAGCCGTGAACGAGGTGAAATGCGATGCTAACACATAATTGACATCATCACGTGGTAGATTTTACGACGAACTGGAATTTCGTATTGAAGTGAGAATGAACTTGCTTATAGAAGTGAAGTCTCTTCTGAATCATTTTGAAGAATCCAATCCACATGCAATTTAACGTGCGTTATGCAGCACTAGAACTGAAACCAACTGTGTCAGAATTTTGAAAATAGATTTTTCGTGGAAGTAGTAGGTGATGCGGACTGACTTCTAAATCTCTTGTGGATGGACGAGTCAGAGTTTTCATTAAGTGAAAGTGTCAACACACAAAGCTATCCTAAATAGAACACTCCCATGCATTGGTGCATAAGCTTTTTTATCACGTAAATTTGTCTGTGTGGTGGGCGTTCACAGTTTCTTTTGTCATGGGCACTGTTTCCTTTAACGAAATAAGAGGTACATTAAAAATAGTGTCTGTGGCATGTGAGCGATATGCAGTTATTTTAAAAATAAAGTTATCGCTCACTTTGTAAGAGAGGCAAGTGTTCGATTCGAAAGCATTTATGCAGGATGGAGCACCTTCGGACATTATTGCTCCTGTCACGACAAACCTGATGTCAGTATTTTTTGAGAACAGTCGTCACTGTCCCTAGTCCAGGGCTCCCAAATGGTCCGCCAACTGAATACCAATAAATTTTAACAGAAAATTTTATGGTAGGTTTGCGCTAGAATTAACTTTCAAATGTGGTTCCGGGGTGGTTTGTAAGAAAAATCTAAAAAGACAATTTTTATAAAAAAATATTGGTATTCAGTTGGCGGACCATTTGGGAGCCCTGCTAGTCGCACTTTTCAGTAAAAATGAGAACCAAGTTATCAAGATCTTAAACCATGCGCATATTGTGTATACTACTTGAAATCACACAATTACAGGGATCTGTCCAATTGAAAAATACTGAAAGCCATCTTGTTTCAGGTATACCCTCTTCAATGCCGTGCAGGAAGATATTTATCAATTGAAGACTATGCTTATGAATGAATTTCGTCACTGTAATATTTAAAGGAGTCAGATACCCTTTGAACTAACAAATAACATGAAAAGGTGACCTGTGTCAGAACTGCATTCACCCTAAAACTAATTGACTTTTAATTATAAAATTTAAAACACATATCAAGAAAGATTTTTTTTTTATCAATTAAAGTTCTCAAAAAAGTGTATACATATATAAAGTTTCGTAATTTATTTTGACAGTTAATACAAATTTTACGAAAGAATTATTCTTGCATGCATTGTGCGTATGATTTTACATATTTGAATGGCTAAAATAAACCTTTAATGAGTACATATATAATCAGTTTTATAAATGATGTACAATGAAAAAAAATTTGGAGATCCCAAGAAAAAAATTATTTTTCAAAGAAACTCGTAATAACCATTTCCTTTTTTTTTTTTTAATACAAAAGCACATTCTTACTTGAGATACATAAAATAGGTCATTTTCTGTCTGTATAGGTTAATACATTAAGTGAAAATTTCGTGAAATTCATTGTAAACATTTTTCAGATATAATGCGCGTAAGGATACAAATCACTGTTTTGAGAAAATTAACTTTAAAGATTAAATCATCCATTGATCATATAGAAAAATCTCACAGTTTTTTAGACATAACTTCTCTTCTAATGCGAATTTTGGAATGGGGTTTGTTTTTAAACGTTGTTCCTAAAGAATCATATTTAATTATAAGCTATTTAAAATAAATTATTTTTGGATACTTTAAAGGGTATCTTAACACTTAAAAGCTGTAACATTTAAACATTAGTTATTTCTTACGCAGAAACAGTTATATACAATTGCAAAAACCTTTTTCCATATGTATTTCCTAAAAATTTGACTATTATGACATTTTTTAGTGTTTGAAACACAAATCTTACATATTTTTAAACATTTATGTGAAAAATAAATCTTTGTGTTGGTCATAGTTAACAATCGCGAAAAAACATAAAAATACACGTTTAATTTTTTAAATGTGACAGTTAAAGACATAAAAAATCATAAAAACATAAAACATTAGAACATAGAAAAAACTTTGTGAATAAATTAGATTGTAGTGTGCAGACTATTAAGGAGATTTGTATATAAGAAAAGATATAGGTACGCACTCGAGAATCTGACGAAGAGCACTAATGTTACACCCACATTTTATATCCAATACCGAAGAAAAAAACCTCATAAAAAAAGTTCAAACAAAAAGGCAATTTAACAAATTACACCGACCATTTGGAAAATGATTTTTTCAAAGACTAAAATTTAAGGCATAAAAAATAGCACGGAGTTGATCATACATTACGTAGGCCATGAATTAAACATTAATAGTGTTATTACACGTAAAAATTGCAAGCGACGGAAATCGCTTGCGACTAGTACGTATTATCCATCTGAAACTTATGTATTATCCAAGCATTTCATTGGCTGTTCGGGAAAAGGCTTTTGCATCGTCAGATTTCCAAGAAATCTGACAACCCATTTTAAATGAAATTTCATTCTTAAACTTCTAAACATCCCACAATATTACTTTTTACACAATCGTATAGAGAAAAAAAGTACTTTTAAATGCAATTTGTTTGAAAGCTGTATCTCAATTTGTTTCTGAGTTATTAATTTTTTTTTGTAGTTTTTATTACTTTTTTGTCATAGTGGCAACAGATCTCTGTTGAAAGTAAAGGGAAATACATATTACTGTATAGACCAATGAGAATACGAATAAAATGCGGATTAAACAAATAAAAACCTTCAGATATGCTTTTGATTTCCCAGCCTGACGAGAACAATAACCATTTTTCGAAATGGTTAAAAAAGGATATAAAGTATAAATGAAATGGTACTTACCTAGTTTTGAAAAGTGGGAAATTGAACGTCAAACGTGGCAAATGAGGTGTATTCGTACTATAACTAGTTTTATAAGTATCTTCGTGCAGTCGCTGTTGCACTGTTATGCAAAAACGCATGAATAGAAAATTTATTACGATTATACATATTAAATTCAGTAATACGGAAATAATGTTACTCCATCTTAAATAGGACGTCATCACCACGGCAACCTAGAATCTTTAACTATCATGGGATCTCATTGAATTAATTACATATGACAGGATTTAATAGACTGAAGAAAAAAAAAATATTAATATATATGCAAGTTTTGATTTGATTTTCATAAAATTTGAAATCACTCGACAAAATTCTACAAAAATTATATATATTGAATTTAAAACTATTTCGTTGAGTAGTTTTTGCGCTATTATATGCGGACAAACGGAGAGACAGACAGACGGATGGACCAGACGACGACTACAGGTGGTACGTATTTATATAATTACGAAAGCACCTAAACACAGGGACAGGGAGCGGTAAAGGAAGCAAGATATTTTATTTTTATTACACTTTTTTTTTTTTTGCTATGCCTTCACAAATTTAATTTTCATTTCTTTTATTTAGTAGCATCTGTTTTAACATATATAACAGCTGAAGAATATACGATCAGTATAACAGGAACATTTAAATTTTATTTAAATAAATATAGTAACTATTTTTAAAGAATCATTTGGTCTATCATAAATTACTATAACATTTCACAATGTATGAAGTTATAAGAAACAGCTGTTCTAAGATCCGATTAAAATTAGTAATTAAATAAATAAAAATACAAACTATATTTTAAAACTTACCAGTTTCTGATGTTCATCATTTTTATTAAATAAATACTTTTAATTAAACGTAAGAGTTTTTTTTTTAGTTAAATCAATATTTTCCATAAATCAGATAAATAATTTGCCTCCTTCAAAGAAAATTTGTTGTTCCATGAATTTAATTTAATGAAAGTTTCATCATATAATAAATCAATACACTTTCGGAGAAGTCAAAAATAGATCCGAAATTAATTTTCTTTGTAAAAATTATTGCTTACCTTTTTCCCATAAACAAATATTTAATTACTCTGCTATATTTTGAAAATAAATTTATTTTTGAGCAACATAAGAAGTCTCACATAAATCAAATATTTGTAGGGTTTATCTTAAATAAGATTATCTACTGCAAGAAAAATCTACAGAAACATTATTTCAATTAATTGAAATTTGTTTGTTTCCAGATAAATTTTCTCTTGGTATTTTGCACATGTAAAATCTGTTTAATGAATTGAAACTTAATTGTTAAACAAAAGAGGTACTTTCTTAAGATGTGTTCCTTCCTGTGTTAAAAATTAATTTATAATTTTTTTTTATTCTAAATATTTTATATTGATCATATTCATCAAAAGTTTTTTTTTTAAATAAAAATAATTATTTAAACCGAAAATTTTTTCGAAAAGTAAATATTTCTATCGGTTATCGCTAAATATTTATGAAATGTATATTTCCATTTCATCTTCAGATGAATGGTTTTTTTTTTTTTTTTTTTTTTTTTTTAGATAGCCAAAAGTCCTTAAAAATTAATTTATAATTTTTTTAGATTCTAAATATTTTATATTGATCATATTCATCAAAAGTCTTTTTTTAAATAAAAATAATTATTTAAACCGAAAATTTTTTCGAAAAGTAAATATTTCTATCGGTTATCGCTAAATATTTATGAAATGTATATTTCCATTTCATCTTCAGATGAATGGGTTTTTTTTTTAGATAGCCAAAAGTCCTTGTTGTTCATAAAATTACACATACTCTAAGTCTTTAAAGGAATTTTAATTGTGAAACCATAATGTGTATGGGAAAAAGTATAGAATATGACTATTTAATTAAATTGCTAGCGGAAAATGTATATAAGTGTGACAGTTAATGTAAATCCATAATCTACTTTTCTTTAATGTCTTTTTGTATTTATTCATATAAAAAAAGCTATATTCTCACTATTTTGGTATATAGGAGAAAAAAAATGTATGGCCCTGTAAAGTCCCTTTTTTGGTCAATGTGGCTTTTGCTACCTCCTTTCAGCATTTCCTGCCCAAGCTTGGCGAGTGTAACTCTGAACAGTGCTAAACCTTTCTCTCTTTTTAATCCTTTTATAGTAGTTTTATAACTACAGTTAGGCCATTTTAAATATTCTTTTAAAATATTTTCCATTTATTTATCTTAAGTCTTAACTTAATATTGAACTTATTTCTTTTAAAGTCTTAACTATTTAATTCCTCTTTTAATTTCTTAATTTAATTCTCAAGTAGTTCTAAATTACAATTAAATTTTCCCCAATGGCTCACAAAACATAAGATATTTCAATTCCTAGTCTAGGTGTTAAGCTGTTATCAGCTAGGAAACCCCTCAATGCTGCTCACCTGTTCAGCATCTGTTCAGAGTTGAAATACTCTAATTTAGTCTTATCGCTTTATTATTTTGTTTATATTTTAAATCCAGTGCTATAGGGAAGAAGCCAGTTTCAGCTAAATTTTACAAAACTCATTATATGCAGAAGCAGCAAAATAATTTCGCATCTGAATAAAATCATAAGACAAATGCAAGATTCTATCTTAATTCAATCACAAAATAACAATATGAAAACTAAAAAGCCGACAGTTTTACTTAAAAGGCGACAAATATAATAATAATATAGATGTTAGAAGTTAAAAATATACATTTTATTTAAATTTCCTAGTTCTTTCGCCTGCAATTCCGCTGTCATCATCAGAGAATATATATATGATAATGACTGACGATGGGTGCATGTTTGTTGGCAAAATGTACTAGGAAATTCAAATAAAGTGTATATTTTTCACTTGTAACATCTATATTATTATTATCTTTGTAGCCTTTTAAGTAAAACTGTGAGTTTTGTGTATTTTCGAATTTTCTTCATAAGACATTATATTTTGAGAAGAGAATGTAGTATTCAATTACACAAATAAATTCAGTACATGCAAATTAACAAGAAATTATGCACATAAATTACATCAATCGACTGATGGATCTCGCAGAATTTTCGTCGGCGTAACTGCATAAACAGCAGCTGCTGGGTTGATTGGTTGATTTCGCGTACATGGGAAATTCTATTGTACTATTGTACCAGCAATCGTAACATAATTAGAAATGCAAATGGGATTCCTTGAGAAGAGTTACCAAAGGCAGCACACCGAGGTACAGCAAAGGTCTTATAATTGCGGATAAATCCACAATGCATGGACTGGACAAGACTGAACGTGTGGTCAGTGGTTGCAGAAGCTGAAAATCTTGTGTCATCTGTATGGATTATTTTACATCCACATGAGAGTGGCGACGAAGTTACTACATAGACTTTGTACAGGCAAAAGTATTTGTCCAAAAAATGGTAAACATTCAATCCAGAAGTTGGCGATACTCGACTGGATGAGTTCCGTTGCACGAGTAAGACAAGTTAACAAACATTAGCTTGGCCGTTATGACAGGCTCGCCTAGACGTCTTGGCAGTTCTTTTTTGTCCAAAACCGTCTCAACCTATCATATTTTACAGCCCTAACGTCGCCTATTCTCATGTACAGGCTCACTCGTATGATTCTTCATATAACAAAAATGTAGATTTATCAGTCGATGTACGGTTTTGACCAGCACTATTCGCATTACGATCACGTAACTAACAGTCTTTTGGTAAATGTTTCTCTTAATAGGTACATTTAAAATAAGTTGCATCTTCAAGAGTTGCTTAATTTTTGGTAGCTGCGTTATGTTGGATTCCAATGTAAATAAACTCTTAACTAAATGAATCCTTAAAAGTTAAGTATTAAAATATCTCTAAGCTATTAAAACTGCACCCAATAACATTTCTTATTGCTAAAGCGAATATATTTCTAACTTAAATTCTTAATCTATTGATAGAAGAGCCAAAGAATATTTCACATTACTTTATTTGATAAGCTTCTTTCTCGAACAAAACAAAACCAAGTGTTGCCAGATATTGAAACAATGCAATTGCAACCAAGTAAATAATTATGCAGGTGACTGTTACATGAATGAAAGAAAAAGTTAGTCATTTCGTAATAGTCTCTTGCTTCTTTAGCAAATATGTCCACTGCCTCATTAAAGTGCTATTACACGTTAAAAGAGACAAAAATCGTCTGCGACTCGCCAGTTTTACCGCAAGTAGCGCACCACTTTTTCGTTTTCCAAGCATTTCATTGGCTGTTCGGAAAAAGCTTTTACAATGTCAGTTTTCCAAACATTTGATGGGCTGTTATTGGCGACTCGCTTCGTTTCAGTCGTCAAAATCGCTACGACACAAAATAGTTGCTTGCTTTCTGAGCGACTCCCTTGAAGCCATAGGTAAACATTGAGTCGTTCGGAATTAGAGCCACTTATGACACCTCGTGTAGTAGCACTTTTACTAGGGGTGCCAACAGCAAGTAGTTACAGCATGTGCCATTTCATGTAAACGAATATATATATTAAATTTTAAATGGTTGATTTAAAAGATATCATCATCTAAAGACGCACAGGGTGGTTATTAATTAACGTGAGGTGTTCAGAGCCCTCTATTTAGTAATGTATTGGACGAAATATAACCAAATTTGATGAGCATGCAGAGTAGACCATGGGATTTCGAATTCTAAAAGTTCCAGAATTCGCCACTAGGGACAATTTTGACGCTGCAAAAGTGTATTAATATAAATATTGAATGATTGAATGCCAAACAATACAGTACACATCAATTTTATTTGTACAAATGTTTTTTACTTACAAATTTTGTTCATTATGAGCACCATTGGTATATTCCAAGAACTTCATACGATGCACGGCATTTTCTACTTCCGCTCGCAGGATATCAGAGATTATTTGCCTGACTTGTAACGTTATTCGATCTTTCAATGTTGCGATATCGGGGACATGTCCTTGATAAAAAACACCTTTAAGAAATCCTCACAACCAAAAATCACAAAGATTGAGATCGGGCGACCTCGGTGGCCATACCGTAGGAAATGCATGACTAATGATTTTGCTGTTAGAAAAATGTTGCCGCAAGACAAGCTGTATCCTAAGTCCAATTTGGGGTGGTGCACCATCCTGCTTGAATACGGTCGAATTGAGACATCCTTGCTGCTGTCGTTGAGGAATCGTGAAGTTCTGTAGCATATCTGCATACCTGGCAGCAACAACGGTACAGGTCACTGGTCCACTTGCTCCATTTTACTCATAAAAGTAAGAACCGATGATAAAGAATGATGTAAAGCCACACCACACTGTGACTTTTGACGAGTGGAGAGGCTCTTGCACACAAGCGTGCAGATTATTCATAGCCCAAATGCGGCAGTTGCGGGTGTTAATGCCATCGTTCTAATGAAAGTGCGATTCATCACTCCATAAAATCTGCCACGGCCATGTAGCATCAACTTGCATGCTAAAAAATATCAATGAAAAATCCAGTCGGATGACCGCATCGCCTGGGAACAATTCTTGAACAGTAGAGATTTTGTACGGATAAAACTGTAACATCTGATGCAGGATCTTCCTCACCGTTGAGTATGCGATGTGCGTGTGCGAGATACAGCCCGAGCGCTGCTGGTACCCTGCACATTTTCCATCTCCTGTTCGACAATAGCAGTTGCAACTTCGTCAACTTGTTGCTACTAGTCACTTTGCGTCTTTGCCTGGTTGTCGTGCTAGAGTCCTTGTAGTTTCAAATCGTTGTATCATCTTTCGTAAATTTGTTATGCTCATCGGTCCTTTTCGCAACTTCTTTAATCGGCAAAATTCACGAAGAGCAGCATTGTAATTCTCGTTCTGTTGATAATACAGCTTGACTAGCAACGCACGGTCCCGTAGGTAAAAGCTATCGCAAAGCAGTTGGTCTCAGGATGATGAGAAGTCTCCCAACCTTTCTTTTTATACTCATGATCGCTACACAGAACGGATTTAAACATTTTAGTCGGTAAACAGCGCCAAAATTGCCCCTGGTGGCGATTTTTAAATTCGAAATCCCATGGTCTTCTATGCATGCTCATCAAATTTGGTTATGTTTCGTCCAATACTTTACTCGCTAAAAAGCTCTGAACACCTCACATTAATTAATAACCACCCTGTATTATTGTATTTATTCTTTTATATTGTAAATCAATGTTACAGTTCTTTTTTAAACATTGTCTTTCGTCGAAATTAGACGAGCACCCCCCTCGTAATAATGAAAATACTAAGTATATTAATGAAACTTACCTAGAATCAAAAACGTATTTCTTGTAATGTTATTCTTAAGTTTAAACAAAGTTATGATTACACTCAGTTCGAAGATTACATGCTGTAAACTTAAATCTTTAATTTCAGAAAAATAATTAAGATGATACATTTTGATGTGAAATTTAATAAACAATACGCACATGTCCTGGTTATCTATGAGCTTTTTCTTCTAAGTTACTAAGGTAATCTTATTTACAGTATAACTACGCATAATCTGTACGCTACTAAATTGTTGTTTCCTTGCTTCTCATACACACCCGATGAATTCGGAAAAACTTTTAGAAGAAGTGTACTGTAAATACTAAATAAGATATTTTCGAACCTTACATAATGGATTCCCTTTGGGAAAAACCTGTTTTACTTATTACTGAGACATAACTTTATTTAGAAAGATATTACTGAGTATATGCAAGTTTTAGCATTGTATATTTTTGTGTATTAAACGAATTTAATAAAAACGATACCATGATCTCCATAAACTGTAATAAAATATGTACAAACATAAATTATTTCGCAACGTATGTATACATAATACGACTGAAAAAGAAACTTTAATAACACAAATTAGAATATACTGTATACTTAACATAACGCACTTAATGCAACAGACTTTCAGATTTAATTTATAAAATGATGTAAATGATTTAGATCGTATAATTTTATATGACATTTCATAACAATTTTATGTAAAATATAATATGAACTTCAAAACTTCATCACTTATTTAAAAGTGAACATAAAAGTATAGATTTTAACAGTTTCAAATAAACACATTTAATAAAACTCCTAGCGCTTTCGGTTGAATGCACAATATTCATCAGGGAGAAACTTTCTTCAAAATGAAGAAAGTTTTTTCGAGTTTGAACAAAGTTTCTGCCTGATGAAGGTTGCGGATACAACAGAAAATTCTCGTAGTTTAAAAAAATATGTTTATTTTAAACTGTTAAACTCCGCATTTTTATGATCACCTTTAAATAAAAGATGAACTTTTTAAGTTCATAGTATATTTTACGATTAACTCTATGTGGAATTTTCGCATCTCGTCTGATGATTTTAATTAATTTTACGAGGATGTATCAGTAAGTTTTTCCCTTCTCATAAAAATAATTGAGTAAAATTTATGAAATTGCTACATTGTATTAGACATTTTCTATATTGTCACCATGCACAGCAACACATTTCTGAAAACGGTATTTCAAAGAGAGGGAGGAGGATGTATTTCAGGAGGCGCGATACTTGACACAAAAGGGGTCTTTTTTCGAACTTTTGCTTGCTCCCACATGTGGCATATTTTTGTAAAGGCCGGTGACTACTTATTCATGATATGCACACCCCCCTCCCCCCCAAAATTTTCCCTCTTTTGGGCACTTTTCTAAATTTTGCTGATATACTTGCCACGGGGGGGGGGGGGGGAATTTGGGGAGAAAGGCTCGGGAGGTGCCTTTCCAACAATATGTCACATGTGAGGGTCGGCAAAAGTTAGACAAATGACCACCTTTGTGTCTACTATCGCGCCTCCTGGAATACATCCTCCCCCCTCTCTTTGAAATACCGTTTGCAGAGATGTGTTATTGTGCACGGTGACTACAGAGAAAAGGACTGATACAATGCAACAATTTCATAAATTCCACTCAATTATGTCTATGCGAGGGCAAAAACGTATCGATACACCCTCGTATGTATTTCCACCCGTCCTAATTTTTCTGATAATATAAAAAGTTGGAGTTGTTTTGAAGTTTTCTTCAAATTAACGGGGAAAAATAGCTAAATACTCGTTTAATTATTTCTCATTCACGATCTCTGAAAGTTCTTATCAAGAAAAGCGATTCAAGTATGACTCAGGGCTTGAAAATGTTTTAAAAATCGATTTTTCTTTTAGTATCTATTTTGATTATATAATGAATTCTGAACACATTGCAAAAAACCGCATAAAAATATTTGCGTTTTTCATGGAGTTATAAGCATTTATGAAACAACCGTTACAAAGCCGTTTACTAGTAAGACCATTTACTCGTAATTGCAACTTTAAGTCGCGTTTTCTCAAAACTTGATTTTTGACAACTATCCGTAAGATAAAAAAAAAAAAAATCTATTTGATGAAATGGCTTAATTTTTTTTTTGCATGCATATAACACCATTATCTATAGAATGAATTAATATATTTTAGATAGTTTAATATTTTGAGTATTTTTAAAGAAGAAAAAGGTGTATTTTTTAGGGTTTTTTAAATTTTCAAATTTGAAAGGGTTTTTTAATAAGGTTTCCTTTTAATGATAGTAATATCCTTAATTCATTCTATAAAGTATAGTTCCCTGATCACTGTAAAGCAAAAATTAGGTTCATATGTTAATTCAGCGGTAAGATATCTTACGGATAGTGACATGACACCTAAATATTTTCCGAAAATTGTGTTATATACGTTTTGCTATACTTTTTGTTTTCTTACATTGGAGTACTTCATTTTATAATTTTATAAGACTACAAGCATACCTTAAAACTATAAGAATGTTTAAATTAGTTACATTGAATACTTCTGTTTTTATATATACTCGAAGCGAGAGCTCTATTTACATGTTTTTCGTTATCGATCAAGCTTTGATCTCCCTTAAATACGTTTTTTAGAAACTTTCCTTAGTAAATTCGCTGTGGAAACGAAACTTCGTTTACTTATTTTTGAGAAGTAAGTTTATTTAGAAGGAGGAAAGTTATTATTTTTATATAGGTAGGTCACACGATGTAACTGACTTTTGTTACAGACACTGACTAAATATGTGTGAGAAAGCCCAAATTTCTGTTTCAATATGACCGTTTAGTAGATGCGACCGTAATTATATAAATACGTAGCACCTGTAGTCGTCTTCTGGTTCGTCCGTCTGTCTGTCTCTCCGTCTGCCCGCATATAAGAGGAAAAAACTATCCAACCGAACGGTTTGAAATTTAATGTATATAATCGTTGC
The DNA here is from genome assembly GCA_963932465.1 of Maratus speciosus. NCBI lineage: Eukaryota > Metazoa > Arthropoda > Arachnida > Araneae > Salticidae > Maratus > Maratus speciosus. The sequence goes on from OZ010797.1 coordinate 451,567,677, forward strand.
AGAATGTTGTCGAGCCATTTCAAATTTTATGAAAATCGAATCAAAACTTAAAAACATATTAATAACATTTTTCTTCATTCTATTAAATAGTATCATACGTAATTAATTTAATTATATTTCATGACAGGTAATGATTCTATGTTACCATGGTGATTTTTTTCTATTTAAGATGGAGTTCTATTGTATCCGCATTACTCAATTTAATAGATCGTAATAAATTTTGTATACATGCATTTTCGCATACCAACAGCTATTGCACCAAGATCTGAGAACTAGTTATGGTACGAACGTACCTCATTTGTCACGATTGATTTAAAATTTCCAATTGTTTTAGTTTTATCCAAATATAAATAGTTTTTTTTTGGTTTTTGGATTTTGTGGTTAGTACAAAAGCATGTTTTTTTAGGTGCGTCCGTAATTATATATATATGTAGCACCTATAGTTGTCGTTCGTCCATCTGTCTGTATGTCCGTTCGTACGCACATAACAGAGCAAAAACTATCCAATCGAATGGTCTGAAATTTTAAATATATAATTGTTGTAAAATTATGTCGAGTCATTTCAAATTTTATGAAAATCGGCTGTATAGTTTAATTACAGAGGCAGTCAAAAATTTTTCTTTACATTACAGCCAATGGGATAAAAATATTTCAAGTGCATTTTAATGGTGTTACAGCCTTTCGAACAGAATGAAATTGATATGCACTTGTGAAGTGCACTAAAATATAAATTCAGTACAATATGCGGTGGAAAAAATATTTATAAAACTAGTTACAGTACGAACGATATCATTTGCCACGTTTGACGTGCAATTTCCAACTTGTTTTAATCAAACATCACTAACTGCCAAAATAGTATCTGGGCATAAGCAATACAAACGTTTCTCATTCATCAAATGAGGGGTAATTTATTTTCGAAATACGTGAGTGAGTACAGAAACATTATTTACTGAATAGCTTTGTTATTTAAAGTATTTTACTTCAAATGATACTGCCATTTCCATTTAATGTACGTAATGCTTTACGAGAATTCCTACAATTACATACTATGTGCTGAATGATTCACTATTCTTGATCTACTGGAAATAATGGAGTAAAAGGCATTGACAGAATTCATTCTAATCAGATCAGGGTTAGCGACTTACTTTTTCAACTAATAATTGTACTTTACTTAATCACGGAATCTCTGACATTAAATAAAGTGGAAGTTTCTTTTCTAAAATTATTTAGAACAAAAAAAAATCTACTTGACAACTTTGAACCGGTTCTTACTTATTTTCCTTTATAAGAATAAATTTTAATAAATTTTAATTATATGAGCAATATTAAATTTGAACGCGAATTTAATTGAAAATACCTACTAAAAAAATAACAAAAAAAATTAGGCATTAACCTTAAAATGCTTCTCATAGATTATCAAACCGGAATAAAATTTTAGATATATCCAATCTCAATATAGCAGACTTAGTATTTCATCTTGAACATAAGGTACAATGTTTAGAATATTATATAAAGCAGGTGTTTCCACAGTCGGGTTGCAGGACATACCGATTACTGTACGCAGCATAGGTTAAAACTATTTTTAATTAAAACTTTGAGAGGATTTAAAATTTAACTTATTTTTTAGATTGACCATAAATAAAACCAAATAGTATTTTTACACGAAATAATGTCAATTATGTACGTGGCCTGTTTGAAAGTATCCGACCTATTGCCGAAAAAAAGTATATGTTACCTGACGGGATTCGGACTCTAATCCCATTCAAAGAAGTCCAACTGGCTCATCCACACACTTAACCTTTAAATGCGCGATTTTTTATTTGGGTTTGAAAAAATTATATATGATTCTCTGAAGGGTTTATTACACAGGAAAAATAAGGAAAAAAATTAGAGATATATTTTTCATAAAATACGTCAATCTTTTCTTCTGTTTCACACCTGCAATACAAGTAAAAACTACTGTGGTGTGGCTGTTTTACTCTAAAATACTGCAAATTAGTAAATATTTTAATAAGTGTGTATCCAAATACCTTCATTTTTATAGTTATTTATTTTATAAAATTTAACTTTTAACCCTTTAATTCCCATGATAGAATACGTTCTAGAGATTACGTAGTCCAAATAAACTGACTTTACACCAGAAAGTTTCAATAATTAATTTCGCCTTATTTAAATACGGAAAGTCTGTTATTATTTAATCCAAACATTGCTATTTTAATTTTCTGGTGTGAATTAGGTTTATACGGATTAAAATATCTATAAAATAGAAAAAACTGTTGTTTGCATATATGCAAAGCTGCGCACGAAAGGGTTAAGCCAGCGTTCCTTCCACTGCCGAAAACACTTCTGGAAGGCTTCTTTTGGAATGGTGTTCATCTCCTCCGTCGCGTTCTGCATATTTCATCTCTACTCTCAAAAGTATATCCTTTCATGATGCCTTCAATTTCGGAAACAACCAGAAATCGCAATGAGTGATGTCTGGAGAGTAGGGAGGTTGTCGAACTACTGGAATCCCATGTTTTGTCAAGAAAGTCAGAATCAGATGCGATGAAGGAACTGGAGCATTAATGAATCTTGCGACACCTGATGAATCTTATGAGCTAGCCGCTCTTGGCGACCAGTTTGGTCTCCCTTAAAATCTATGTTTGAGAAAGCGTGCTAAGCATTGTATCATGTTACTTTTATTCATAATTTAATTTACTTAGAGTCCCTTAAATATAATTAATTTAATTCCTTAAGCTAATGTTAGTTTTTGTTGCATTAAAATATCACAATTTGTTGATTTTCTGTAACCAGCAAAGAAAGAAATAGTGGGCCACCAGCTGGAAAAAAGATGGCAGCCAGCACTGCCATCAAGTAAGGTGCCAGTGTAATGATGCCATTACTTAACCCCTCAATTCTCGCTCCCGTCATATTCACGGGCTGTGTCGTTTACTCAAATTGTTTATTCCCACCAGTTTTATAAAATAGTGAAATTGGCTATGTTTTAATATCGTTTTACCTGTCATTAAATAAGGTGAATATTTCTTTTTCATAAAAGTGGTGCCAATAAGCAATTTGAATTTTTAAACCGTAATTTAATTTGAGCATTAAGGGGTTAAACCGGTACAAAAGTGTCCGTGCGGAATGCAGCAGTACCATCTGTGATGGCCAACAACAGGCCAGCATTGGTATGCCATCACATTACTTCAATCCAGCACTTTTCCTGCAGTGTCAGCACCTAACCTACTGTTATTCCTTTGCTGGCCCAAAACTTTCCCTTAAAAATTTTTCTTATAGAATTCTATAAAAAGAACTTATAGAAATATTATTATTGAATAATGGCCCGTTTTACTATCAGATATAGAGGTGTCTATAATGGAAATTTTTAAAGAAATATTTGAACTTGCAGTTGTTTCCATGTGGTCACCCTCCCAAATACTAACCGCGCTCGGTGCTGTTTGGTTTTCGTGATCGGATAGGAACAAGCACTTTCAGCGTATTCTACGAATGCCCCTTGTTTTCAAGCTCTCAATACACTATTTCAAGTTTGTTTCTTTAGTTATTTGCGTTCCCAATCATTAAACTTGCATAGAAATTATTGTATTGTATAGAAATCCTATATATTTTATACGTTGATTGATTCTCAACTGTGTAAATTACGAAAACCGAGTTTCTTTGTAACTTAGTAAAACCATATTTAAGGAAAAAAAAATGTGTTGAAATAAAGAAATTATTCATTTACTTATTTATTTTGTTGGTGGCAGTGGTGCTATATTATTTACAGTTTCAAAAAAAAAGCTTGACAGCTTAAATTGTGTTAAGATATTCATTTCAGATTTGTGTTTAAATTCATTAATATGCGGCGGGGTGATAAAAATAGCTCTCATTTTAATATGGACTTGACAAAATATTTAAAAGTCTAATAAATTATTATTTGTTAGACTTGAAACGTAATTATTTAAATATTTTTACACTTCAGATAAAAATATTTGAATAAAAATTAGAATTAGTGATTTTTTTTAACTTAGATGAATTACGAAACCTAGCGTAAGGGTTCCCAGCAATAATACTGCAAAAGTTCGTGCTCCTCCATGGTGTGGTGGGCCAGCGCAAGAGTAAAACGGAGGCCCATAAGAATTTTATCTGATGATTTCCAACAGCAAAGTTGATTGAAGCTGTCCAGCAGTGGTCATGCAGTGGAAGACCATTAGCCAGAACTTTTCGATCATTGCCAGAACTTTTGCATCTATCTTGCTGCTGGCCAGCAATTTCTTCTTTGCTGGGAAGCAAGTAAACCCTATTGGTTTACAATGGAAGTCTATGGGAATTCGGTGAAATAGTAGAGATATCGCGAAGTTGGCGTCACTTTTGGCTATTAATTTATGTCGCCAAATTTGGCGATATATCGCCGATTTGGCGACAAACTTGGCAGCATGTGGTGACAGAGCAGGTTCTACCCTAATGGGCCTCCGAAATTGCCACTTGGCATATAAAAAGTGAAGCGGTTATCCCGGAACTGTTGATGACAGTCAATTGCTTTGTGCTTTTATTATATAGATTGTTTCACTTTGAGAATCACCAATATTTTAGAAAATTTGATGAAGTACCTTTGCTCAACTTGTTCAGTCATCTGGAAATAAATCAAAATCCCATGAACATGTATGACAACAAATCACTTCAATCAATCAATCAGCCAGCAGACAACGACTGTCTTACAACGAACGTAGGGAGAAAATTCAAGTATGCACATTAAGCCATCTTCTTCCAATGTGCATAGTAGCGGCGCCTTAGAATCACTACTGCGAAAAATGAAGTTCGGACAGTTATCAGACAGATCTCGTATACCTTATGTCCATTTAAATAAAATAAATCCATTTAAACAAAACATAGGTTTTTTAAAAAATAAGTTATGCTAATATTTGTATCCAATAATGCATGACAAAATCTATCATTTCAATTTATTTAGGTATGTAAATATATCATCAACAAAGAGACATGAAAGATGCAGCACCTTTTTTGAGAGAAATCAAAATCCGACGAACACGTATGACAATATCTCAATCGACGGTCAGCAGGCAACGACCGGCTCACTGTCAAAAAATTCAAACGTTCGCATTAAACTGTCTCTTTTCAACATGACCAGTGACGCCGCCTTAGAGTCACTATTAAAGATTCGTATCAAAGTTGGGTGGTTATCAGACAGACCTCGTATTCAGATAAAGAGTTGAAATGTATTAAAATTAGTACTTTCCTATAAGTCGCATGTATGCGGTTAAAAGTAAAATAAATCGCCTAACATTTCAGAATTGTAGCAATCTTTAAAAGTGTGATTATTTCTGCGTTTAAGTGCCGTAGTTTAATTACTCGACTGTCAAGAAGGGTTATGTGTTTCACGCGTATCTGGGTATGTGGATTTCTTTATACCCTTGAAACATTCCAACGGCTGGATGGATTTTAATGAATGAGGTCTATCGATTTGTCTTAACCGTCCGATGGTTATAGGGTAGGTTTTGTTTTTATAAATTCAAAATGGCGGTAGAGACGAAAAAAAATTTACGCACCATATTGAGTAGCATATCATTGGATAGGTCTTTCAAAATGAAGACGATGTTTCGTTGACTATTTTACAGTCATAAGCTCCGTTTAAATATTACACAACCTGGAAGTTGTGTAGGTAAGATCTCTAGCTTTACTGCAACCCTAAATTTCATAGACATCTATAGGCCCCATTAAAACAGTGTTTATAGATAGGAACTAACAATTAAACGCAACTTAAAAGTTATCAATACAAGTAAATAAAAATATGGGTACGTAATATAAAAATAGTTTCACATTAATGAGAAATAATTATTTCTCTTTTTACGCAGTCGGGTTTTTTGATTTTCTAAATTTAATTTTCATTACTGTTCATTTTCGAAAGCCGCGCCAAGCATTTTGGGACGATTCTACTATCGAAAGGGTATTACGCTGAGACTGAGGGTATTTCCCAAAGTTCTACTTCGTCGTCCACTTGTACGTTATCCTAAGATTGGCGCTCAGGCAAACAAACTCCGTTCCTCCTAATTTTGATAAAATCAAAGCAGTCCTGACGCTTGCGCAAAAGCGCGGACGGTTTTTCTTTCTGAAAATAAACAGTACATATCACTAAATTTGTGTTTTATTTATATTATTTTACGTACATTACGTACATTAAATTTTAATTTCTGATGGAATTTTAGCCGGGAAGAAATGCTGAACTATTTATATTGTTTTAAGTTAAAACGGTAAATATAATATTTTAAGTTACAATATTATATAATGTTTTACTAAGTGCTCCAGTAAGCGGGCTGTACGTTACAGAGATAGATTTAAGATAAAATATCATGCTTAATATGATTTTAAAAAAGCATAAAATCTGGATAAATTGAGATACATTTAAAAGAAAGTGTAATTTATCAATATATACATATATATATATATATATATATATATTTGCTATTGAACTGTGTAAAAAGATAACTTGGGCAATGTTTCGAAGTAAATCAATTCCAGATGAAAACAAAATAAATGTTCACGTCGTTTCCATCTTCTATGTGACGTCAGCGACATTCACACACATTTTTTTTTGTTTTTACTTTATAACATATATTTATGTGACATTATATAGCATTATATCACATCTTACGCATAATTCATTCCTCGGCAAATTTATCTTCTTATAAGACAAAAGGCTGTGGTTGTTTACAAGTTTATTCCAAATTAACCAAACATAGCGAACGTTTTATTTAGTTAATTCCCATTCACATTCTGTGAATGATTGAGGGCAATATCTACCCTATCTATATTATAAAGGACAAACATATCTGTGCGTAACGCATACGTCATTTTGCGAATGGCAACATTTTGAAATTTGAAATAAAATTTTGGTTTTGCAATTTTCTCTACTGGATTTTTTTAAACTTCTAAACATCGCACATTTTAAATTTTTATACCGTCGTATAAGGAAAAAAATGCTCTTTTAAATGCAATTTGTTTTAAAGCTGTATCGGAATTTAATTTAGAGATATTAATTTTTATGTAGTTTTTATTACTTTTTTGTAATCGTGGCAACTGAAGTACTCCATTTCTGTTGAAAGTAAAGGGGGAAAAAAGGTAAAGTAGTAGATTGACATATCTTTTTGTTGCCATTTGCTCATAAAAACTGAAAAAAAAATTTAATTAAAATACGTGCTATGTCAAGAATATCGTCTGTTACAAAACTCGATGGGTTTTGGCTTTATTTCGTTTTTATTTATCAATTAAATGATTTTTAGTTTATTGGAAACTTACTTTACAAACGATACAACACTTTATCTTTACAAAAATGAGTTTTAAAGAATATTTGTGTGACTCATTTTCTCCGCATTTGCTTAATTCGTATAAAAAATCTGAAAGAATGCAATTTTATTAATCCGTGTGTAATTACGTTTTCCGAATTAAAAAAAAATATATAAAGGAATGACTTCTGCGGATGCAATTGGCGTCATTTTATACATAAAAAAAGCATGTATTTTAATTCTTAAAACTGAAATATGTTTTGCAGAAGTGCGTCATTTTCACCCCATTTTAAAAGTATTCTATGGAACTTCTTCAAAATGATGGTAATGAGATAGCTTTTATTATTGCAGGGAAGAGAGAAATAATGAGCTTTATTTATCTTTATTCATGTGATTATCTGATAAAAATTCAAAATTGTTGATAAAAATTCTTTTAATGGCGCAAAATCCCATTAGGGACATAATACGTTGAACGGAAAATTGCGTACTGCTTTTGAAAACACGCATTTTCCTCATAAAGTTTCCTTATTTTTTACTTTCTGTATGTGTACTAAGTTTCAGACACTAGGTGAAATGCTTAAGTAAGTGAAAATGACGTCATATTTAAAAGAAACGATGATTTTCTTAGATAAAACTAAACTTTTTAACGCAAATGCGTCAAAAAAAAAAAAAAAAAAAAACATAAATTACGGCAGTTTTTACTCTCCGGTACTGAGATTAGAATCTCGAGTTAAGAGTGCAACTGTTCACATGCAAAGATTTTGTTGACAATCGTGACTTCACGTTTTGAGTTAAAATGATTTTAAAATGATCAAATTAAAATACCATTTTTTAAAAAGGGTGATTGCATGTAAGATAGGTTAATTTTTAAATTTATCGCTATCGCGTGGAGCTCGATTAAGAAAGATTAATCTGCTTGCTCTTAAAACAACATAAAGAGTTCATCATTTTCTTACGACTAATATTCCGTAAACAAAAATAAAACTTCCTTTATGATTAAATAAATAAAATGATGTAAATAAAACACAAATTTAACAGACATGTAATTGAACTACGCGTTTAAAGCTCTGAAATGATCAGAAATAAAAGGATGCCGTAAGCAGCAAAATTTTGGGCTAATAACTCTTAGCATGCGGCTAATACGAAAAAATCGCTTTTGATAAATTTCAAAAGTTTATTTGATTTTTGATTGTATAATTCACATTTTCCATATGAAAAATGCTTTTTTATTTTTAGTGATCAATCTAAAAAATATATTTCATGTAAAAAAATATCACTTACCAATTAAAAAAGTTGGTTTTCACCTATATTCTGTAACCCGAGAAGCCCGGGTACGATCTCCTAGTATATATAAAATCCTAATGAAACGAATTTATGAAACGAATATATGAAACGGCTGAAATGTGTATCGATTCTTTGAATCGACTGATTAAACAACTGATTATGTTTCACGGCGATATCTCCTAAAATGTGGAATACTTTGCGTTGAAATTAACACCAAAAATCCGTATTGATCCACAGATCTCGAAACTGGTATTAGAATTTTTAAATTCGAATTAGTTTTCGAAATATTAATTTTTTTCTAATTTTAAATACATTTTTCTAATGATGGCAACACAAATTTTAATCATAACACATATTTTGTTTTCATAATTCAGAAAAGTTTACTATTTTAAATTAATTTGGCGACCAGTTTGGCCTCCTTTAAACCTATGCTAAGAACAATGCTTTTTTTTTTTATTTCGTTATCATTTTATTTAATACAAAACTTTCATTTAAAACTGAAACATTTAAATTGATGACTTTCACTTATTTCTCTTTTTAAAAAACAAAACGAAAAGAAAAATATTAGGCACAGATGTCATATACGCACTGGGGTACCTAATTGGCGCAAAAATGGCATTATTTTGATTGACATGGCTATTGTCGTTTATTTAATAATAAATGTTTATTTACTTTTATTTTGTTTTTTAAATTTATATAAATTATTTTGTTCTATAGTTATTAATTATATTTTTGCTATTTCCTTTTGAAAATAATAGAAAATAATTAAAAAATACGGTACAACGTAGTTATTCCGTCAACCAATTTTGCAAATTATATAAATCGCCAAACGACTCGCCACATTGTACAGATTGACAAAATTTTTATTTTAAATAACGAAAGAACAAATAAATTAGTATAACATTAATAAATATAAAAATAAAACGTCGAAATAAAAATCACTTGATGACGTAAACATGTGTAACTTGCTAAAAGTCAAGTGAATGTGACATTTTCGATCAACCGTTATTGGCATTTAATCTTATAGTTCGCGATAGATTTTTGGTCGACGGGATAACTAAGTACTACCAAAAATACATATGTAACTGGTATTCGAAAACGAGGTTTTCGCCAAATTTTCGTAAAAAAAAATCATGCCAAACATGCTGGCATGACATGATGTATATGACATCTGGCGAAATATTAAATTATGTAACAAACCATGACATTTAATTTCAACTTCAAATCAATGTTTTAATTTACCACTCGAAGAATAAAAAAATTCTAACTGGTGAGTTGCAAAAAAGATATTAGCGAGATTTGTACCCGGCTTTTTTTCTTTCGGCAAAAATGTCATATACGATCCCATATTGGCGGGATTTTTTTCAGACGCCAATGTCATATACGCAACGGGTACTTAACTGGCACCAAAGTATCGTTATTTTGCTTGATATGGTAAGCCGGATGTTGTTGTTTATGCTGTTGATGTGTTCCCCAAATTGGCGTTGGAAAAAATATAGCGCCAATATATATATATGCGTATATATGACATTTGTGCCAAACCTTCATATGAAAGGCGAAGGGATCAGACCGTATTTCTTTATGGCATTTGATGACTTGAACTATTATAATATAGATGAAATGATGAGGATAGAATAATATTTGGCGACTTATCACCTGTGCCTGGATAACATTAAAGTATCAAAATGACACCTAGAGTATAAAAAACGAAGTGTTCCGCCGGGAACTGTTGATGATAGTCACATAATTTAGGATACTGTTATAGAAATTGTTTTAAAATATCGGGAGACAAAGACTCTGAAAACTTAATTCATTTTATTTTAGCTTCTTTTCAAATGTTTAACTGATCCTCTTTAATCAAAAACGAAAACAACGATTGGATGTCTTAACAGCAACTGATTCGCCCTTAAATTTTTGCAATCAAAGGGAATTGAAGGGAAACCCGTTTACAGGGAGATCTGCGCAGCTTTTTTCAGTATAATTTAATCGTCTCTAATATTTTTAAAACCCATCAGATTAGCATGTTTTTTTTATTTTTAGATTCTGCGGTGTCTGAACGGACCACCTTTGGGAAATCTCCTCAAAAGAAAAAAAAAATATTCATTATTAAACTTTTTTTTTTTTTAAACATAGAAATACATTACCTAGTATAGAAAAAACTTTTCATTGTATGACTTTGTGGTTTACAGTATACAGGATTAGCATAAATGAAGAAACAGATTTAAAAAAATTATATTTTCAAAACTATTACACATATTATAATAAGTGATATATGAAAATAAAAAAGAACATTCCAATTTTTCTTTCAGTTACAATATTCGGTGTGCGAAGCTTTCGTAACACGACAAATACCTAATCTGTAATCAAGTACGTTCTACATATTTGGCAGTTTTGCAAAAATAGCGATTTCTAATGCAGCACTAATGCATTAAAACATTTAATAATGCAGAACTTATGCACCGAAAAATGTACACGGTGCATCAGTTCTGCATTAAGAATCGTTGACTGCAAAATTGCAAACATATTATTGCATAAACAATTTATGCCGGTTATCCTCTGTAGAGATATATTTTTAGACTAGCAGCCTTCCTCGCTACGGTGGTAGGTTATCCTAAAATTATCTTGAATCAAACGAAACATACCTAGCAAGGATTAAAATATAAATAAAAACTTGATGTCTAAATAAATATCCATAATTGTAGTATTTTTCGTATAATCTGACATTATCCAGTTCAAAGTCGACGTTGGCCACATAACAGACAAAAAAGCTCTAAAAGTACCTGTGTTTATTTATTTTTAGTAGGTTTGTTATCTTGAATTTCCCACTTCTTCTTAAGGGGGTCTGAGACACAATTTAAAATAATTTTTATTTATAGAGTTAAAATTTTGAATTTTTTGTGATGGCTAACCATGTTATTTGCAAAGAAAATCACATGATAAAACTTCTCATATATTGTTTTTAAGAAAAATTAAAATTTAAAACTCATTAAAAATGTGGGGTAATTTAAAATCGTTATAACTCGAAATATTATTTGTAGAATTTTATTTTATTTTTTCATTTATATAAACAGAAATATATAAGTCTTAATTTAGATTCAGCATTTTTAAAAATATGAATTTTTAAAAAGATTAAAAATATTTAAAGTAAAAATTAAACAAAACAATGGTGTAACTTAAAAAAAAAATCATAATTTAAAAAGTAAATATTTTTTTATAGTTTGCTCAATCAAAATTAAAGTAAAACAATTTAAAAAGACATGTTCCAAGTGTGACCCATTTATCTTTAACGGTTCTTGACTTATAGCGATTTGAATACGAGAAATGGTAAAAAAAGCCATCATAAAGAAAAACACATTTTCACAGGGTCAATCCATTTCAAGTGGTCCAGCACTGGTTGCTCGACCATCTTTAAAAAATCTGAAATTTTTTGTACAACAACCCTAACATGATGGAAGTTCAAAATGACTATTATTTTAATTTTATTAATTTTTGTTTGTGCATGGCGGCCATCTTTATTTCATCGTCTGCAGCAATTTTCTCGCTGGAAGGGTTTACGGAATTGTAAATAATTCATCGTTTATTTCTCCAATTCAAGTGCGGTTTACAGCAATTTGTACAGAATACATTGGGCTAAAAATCTGGTAATAGAGTAGTTTCCGAAACTAAATGCTTATTGGTGAAATTTAGGCATAAAGTTTCAGTTTTTTCGCAAAATTTGCCCGTTTACAAGAGGAAATTTTTCTAGCAAGGAAACTGTCAACATGACATACTTTTTTTACAAATAGGCTGAAAGTACTTGTACTCACACGCAAAGTTCCCGATCTGGGACATTCTTTCTCTTCGCTAAAAAAATTCCCAATTTTTCCAAAAATGTCAAAAATCGCACTTTTGAGGCTTTGATATCTCTGGTGGGGCACGAGATAAAAATCTGAAATTCGGGTTGCTAAGAGTATTGCATGGTAATGTTATGCATGAGAAATTTCAGAATGGAGATTTGACTACAAGCTGAGATACAGCAAGGGCAACATGTCAAAACAATACTGCCAAACTATTGTTTTGTTGTAGTCATAGCTAAGTGTGTCAGACTATCTCAGAGTGTCATTTAAATTTATTTTTTGTTATTATCTTTAAATATTAGTAACAGAAAATAAAGCCTTTTGCAAAGCTTAGAAATTAATTAAAAAAAATAATTATGCCTAAGGCTTTGTATGGTTTCAGTATTTTTTCTTGTAATTTTAGCAACTAAAAGAAATCTTGACACTTTTACATAAAGAAAAAAAATATTTTTATACAAGACCTAAGACAAAAACAGAATGAGGAAAGAGAAAGGCTGTTAATTTTGTCAAACTTGTTGAGACATGATCAAACGTGTCAAAACACGTTCTTGCTTGTTGGTTTAAAAACCACAATTTTGATCTTTCTCAAAATTTTTTTTGTAAGAACCAAGTCTTGTCATCTCTTAATAACTTGATTGAAGTTCTTGGCCCTGCTGGCTCATAGAAATAAACTTTGAAATCACTATGTGCGAGTCTGACTTCATTAATAATTCCTAGCTTACTTCTTATGCAAAAATGTCATTTTTCTACAGTATGAATTTTGAAAGGGCTCTGAAATTTACTTGAGGCTGATGCATGGTAATATCGTATAATGTTTCCTTTAAAGGAACATACTTATGGTAGGACCATGTTTCAGGGGCTGGCAAACAGCATTAAAATTGTGGTTTTTAAACCAACAAGCAGGAATGTGTTTTGACACGTTTGATCATGTCTCAATAAGTAGGTCAACATTAACAGCTTTTCTCTTTCCCTATTCTGTTTTTGTCTCAGGTCTTGTATAAAAATATATTTTTTCTTTATGTAAAAGTGCTGCGGTTTCTTTTAGTTACGAAAACTACAACAAAAATTACGGAAACCATAAAAAATGTATTACTTAAGAATAATTATTTTTTAAATTAATTGCTAAGCTGTGCAAAAGGGTTTATTTTCTGTTACTATTATTTAAAGATATTAAAAAAAATAAATTTAAATGACACTCTGAGATAAATACTTAGCTGTGACTACAACAAAACAATAGTTTGGCAGTATTGTTTTGAAATGTTGCCCTTGCCATATCTCAGCTTGTAGTCAAATCTCCATCCTGAAATTTCTTGTGCATAACACTACCATACAATACTCTCAGCAACCCGAATTTTCAGATTTTTATCTCGTGCCCCACCAGAGATATCAAAGCCTCAAAAGTGCGATTTTTGACATTTTTGAAAAATTTGGGAATTTTTTTAGCGAAGAGAAAGAATGTTCCAGATCTGGAACTTGGCGTGTGAGTACAAGTACTTTCAGCCTATTTGTAAAAAAAAAGTATGTCATGTTGACAGTTTTCCTTGCTAGAAAAATTTCCTCTTGCAAACGGACAAATTTTGGGAAAAAACTGAAACTTTATGCCTAAATTTCACCAATAAGCATTTAGTTTCGGAAACTACTCTATTACCAAATTTTTAGCCCAATGTATTCTGTAGAAATTGCTGTAAACCGCACTTGAATTGGAAAAATAAACGATGAATTATTTACAATTCCGTAAACCCTTCCTGCGAGAAAATTGCTGCAGACGATGAAACAAAGATGGCCGCCATGCACAAACAAAAATTAATAAAATTAAAATAATAGTCATTTTGAACTTCCATCATGTTAGGGTTGTTGTACAAAAAAATTCAGATTTTTTAAAAATGGTAGAGCAACGAATTAATGATTTTCTGGACCACTTGAAATGGATTGACCCCACAAGAAATCGTTTTCATGACAACCGTTGCTTGACAGCTGGATTTTGAAAACAAAACAAAATGAAGAATTTAATATTTCCTGTTCTAATTAAGATAGAAACATGATTTAAACGTCATTTTAAGAAGAAAAACACAGAGAAAGTTTTAATGCAATAAAAGTTTTTTTAAGAATATTTGGAGATTTTCGTGGTCCGGACCCCGTTAAACTACTGTTTAGACATGGCAAAATGACATAAAACTTGCGACCGCTCCATTAAAACCCATTAGGTTGGAGATTCTAAAATCGGTAAAATACATGTTGGAGTATGTTTTAGTAGACTAATGCTGAAATGCATACCTCCATCTAAAGCTGTTGCTGGGGAATGGCAAAATGACCTAAAAGTCTCCCCCCCCCCTTTAATCTTCTTAGTGGGGTTTGAGGAATTTCTAAAATCCATGAAATACCTGTTTAAGTATTTTCTTAATATGTTTGTTATCCTGAATTACTCGCTCACACGAAACCGTCTGCTGAGATATGGCTAAATGTCCTGCAATTTTTCGACTCCCCCTTTAACCCCCTGTGGGGGCAATTGTCAAAAATCGCTATGTTTAACTATTTTTTAGCAGATTTATTTTTTGTAATTTCACTCTCCTACCTATAACGGCTACTGAGCTATTGCGAAATGACCTAAAAGTTTCGGCAATCCTTTTAATCATCTTAGGGGGGGGGGGGGTGATTTCAAATATCTCTGAAATACATGTTTAATTATTTTTGAATATGTTTGTAATCTTGAATTTCAGGAGTACTACCTAAAACGGCTGTTGAAATATGCCAAATGTTCTAAACTTTTCTACCGTCTTTAACTCCCCCGAAAGGGGAATTTCTAAAATCTCTGAAATATAAGTTTAAATATATTTTCGTAGATTTATTTTCTGAAATTTCACGCTTCAACCTAAAACAGTTGCTGAGATATGCCAAATGTTCTAAGATTTTCGACCCTCTTTTTAACACACTTAGGGGGGGGGGGGGGTATTTCGTAAAATCGCTGAAACACCTGTTTAATTATTATTTTAGTAGATTGATTTTTTGGAATTTCATGCTTCTACCTAAAACGGCTGCTGATATATGGCAAATGTTGTAAAATTTTCGACACCCTTTTAACCGCTTAGTTGTGGATTGTGTAAAATCACTGAAATACGTGTTTAATTAGTTTTTAGTAGATTTATTTTATGGAATTTCACGATCATACCTAAAACGACTGCTGAGATATGCCAAATGATCTAAAATTTTCGACCCCCCACCCCCTTTTAACCCTCTTAGGCGGCGCTATTGTAAAACCGCTGAAATACATGCTTAATTATTATTTTAGAAGATTTATTTTCTCGAATTTCACGCTACTACCTAAAACGGCTGCTGAGATATGGCCAGATGTTCTATAATTTCTGATCCCCTGTTTAACAACCTTAGGTGGTAAATTAAAAAAAATTCTTTCTTAGTGCTAGCTTATGTCATAAGAAGTATTCTTCACCCAGGTTTCATGATTCTTTGTCCAGTAGTTTGGGCTGTGCTTTGATTATGAGTCAGTCAGGACAAACTCTTATATATCAATATATATATATATGCTATAAAAAAAATTTACGTTTACTATTCATTTAAATTATTCTAAATTGACGGCATATTCATTATTTCCTTTTTATTAATACGCTCTATTATTTATTTCTAGCTAAATTCCTATAATTTTAAAACGCGTATCTTAATAATAGTTTTTATTCAAAAACGTAATCTAAACTTTTAATCCCTTCATTAATTTTTTCGTATACCAAACTGTAAAGTTCTGAACGCAGTTACTTATTTTTCGAATGTTTATAAATGCCATTTTTACATTTTTATTCTATTTCATCTCATTTTCCCGTCAGCTGGACGACAGCTTTTTCACATCGAAATCCTTCCATTAGCAGCGCCGGGATTCTTTTCTGTGACGTTTCTCGATCGCTCTCCATTGGCTGAGTGACGGATCGCAGTTTCACTTCGAGTCTCGTTCGTGAATTTGTTTGGTTAGCCTGAAGTTTCCATTTCAATCGGTTTTCCTCCTCGCATTCTAATAAATACCTCGAGCATGAGCTCACAAGTAGATTTTTTTGTGATGTTTGATTGTTTCCTTAATCTCTTACCTTGTGTCCTAAGTCGCGTAGAATGTTAATTCGTTATTTAACATCTCTTTCGCATGAATAACTAGTTCATGCTCAAGCGGGATGGCTCTGATTTCTCATCCTGTTGGAATTGTTTAATTTTGGTATGTTCTGATGGAATAAACAGTTTCCTATGTCTACGTCTCCATGTTTTAATTGGGAAAGTCCCAGATTTCTTCACAAGCCTTTTTTCACCACTCATGCGGCCTAATCTGTTTTGTCTTCATGATGAATAAATGAGTGTTTGATTGGACTTTACCAATCGTATCATCGGTCCACAGCAGCTAAATCTCCACAGAGTTGACACCTTCAATAGCGATGCTTGCACTAAGTAGTACGACAGCTATACAACCTCACCAAGGGCTGAATAAATTGAGGTACTAATCCAGTAATATGTCGTAAAAAGCACGAAATGATTGTTCGACTTAACCCATTAAATGTTTCGTTATAAGTAGACGGAAAAGGATTATGTTTACCTACTGTACACCACCTTATAAGGAGACCTTCAATAAAAAGTGTTCTTGGGATGGTGAAACCAGTAGAAACCTTTCGATGATACC
Organism: Maratus speciosus; assembly: GCA_963932465.1. NCBI lineage: Eukaryota > Metazoa > Arthropoda > Arachnida > Araneae > Salticidae > Maratus > Maratus speciosus. The sequence continues at coordinate 451,584,740 of OZ010797.1, forward strand.
TGGTAACCACGATTTGATATTCTACGTTTACCCTGAATGTGCGCCTATATAGATGGAGCAAAATCAACTTCATTTTGTTTTCTTTTTAATAAAAAATAAAAAGTTATAGGAAAGAAAGAAAACTACGATGTTTGTAAACAACCCACGGTCCTAAGTTTTGAAAGATTTATTATTTATTTATTTGTTTATTTTATATTTCACCATATTTCTTATTTACATTTGTTGTATTACTGTTATTATTTATTAGAAAAGAAAATATTTACATTTGTTGTTTTATTTAAAGTTTATTTACATTATTTATTATGATTATACAATGAATCCATGTATAAATGAGTTGTTCCTCTTTTATATTAATGTGATCGGGATTTGTTAAAAGCTCTAGTGATAAAATGAGTGAAAGTGAAGAAAATATCATATTCTTTGACCCAGGGTCGGAGATGAATATACAAACCTGGATGAAGCATTTTGATCAAGCATGCATTTCTGATAAAAAAGATGTAAAATGGAAAATGCAAAATATCTCTAAATTTTTGAAGGGAGAAGCTTTAAAAGTGTTCATTAATGAGTGTCTAGAATGTACTACTTTCAGTAAGATAGTTGAAATTCTTTCTGAAAAATTTATAAAAGTAGAAGTTCCTAGATTTTCTAATTTTGCTTCTATGATGTTAAATGATCTTAATGAATTAGAGAGTAATTTCGGAAAAAAGAATGAGATTGGTAGACAACTTCATTTATGTGAATCCATCATAGTCCAAGGTTTGACGGATGGTTTACAGCCAGAATATCACAATTATATGATTATTAACTCTCCAGAGAGCACCATAGATTGGTACAGAATGGCTAAACAACTAGTAGTCATTCCCACCTCTCATGTAAACAACCATAATGTTAGGAATAATTCTCAAAGTCATAGATCTTTCCAGTTTAATAACCAGGCTTCTAAACATTGGGCTCGCCCAAACCAGAATTTTCAAAGAACAAATTCTAATTTTCGGCCACAAAACCCTCTTAATGCTCAAAATTCTAGATTTGTTAGCCCTAGATTACCTACTACGCATTTTAAAAATAAGTATCCCAGTCGACCATGTCGAATGTGTATGAATAGGGGTATACAGGATGCTTTCCACTGAGAGAGGACTTGTATTTTTAATGTTGAACCTATGCAATCTTATGCTCCTCCTCCTAGTCAACATCAACAACCTAGTTATAATATTTGACATTTAATAATTAATCGATATGCAAATAACAAGGATTTACCTTGTGTAATCGACTCTAATTCTACAATATCAATTTTACCTTTTAAGTTTGTTAAGTTGTTAAATGTTAAAGTTATAAATATTCCACCTATTATTATTGGCGAAGCCAAAGGAACTGTTGAAATAAATCAGTCTTGTAATTTGTTGTTTAAAATAGGTAATGTGCAAAAACGTAGTAAATTTATGTTATGTAAAACTGATTTAAATTATGCCATACTAGGCTTGCCAGACTGTTCTAAGTTTAACTTGGTTATAGATTGTAATAAATGTGAAGTATTATAAGGAAACCTTCTATTAAATCGATCTCAAAGCATATCCATTGATAAATTAAGGTTACTTCATTTTAATGTCAATGAAAAGTACCAGAGAGTGCAACCCGATAACGGAAATGTCATGGTTCCTCAATCCTTTGATCAAATTAATTTTAATTATTCTAAATTACTTGGGGAGGTAAATGCTATAAAAAATGAAACGATAAGAGATAATATAAGGGATTATTTAGACATTTTTTCCAAAAATAAATATGATGTTGGAAAAATTAATATTGAACCGCAGCACGTTTTCCTTAATTCTGACCTACCCATATCTATGAGGCCTTATCGCACTTCTGCAGTGGATGAAAAAGAAATTTAAGATCAAGTTCAATCTTTATTAGCTGTTGGTTTAATTAAAGAGAGTTATAGTCCTTATTCTGCCCCTGTTACTTCATTATGAAATGCGATGAGGGTAAAAAAAAAAAAAAAAACTAGAATGTGTGTAGATTACCGTAAATTAAATGCAATAATGAAAAATGATGCTGAACCTTTACCACGCATTGATAGAATTCGTGATAACTTAAGTCGTGCTCGGTATTTTTCCACTTTGGACTTAGCCTTTGGCTACTGGCACATCCCCATTCACCCAGCAGATACTGAAAAATTGGCTTTTGCAACCAATTTTGGACTTTTTGAGTGGAATGTTCTTCCATTCGGTGTCAAAGTTGGTCCCCCAATTTTCAATAGAATTCTTAGAAGTATTGTCACTAAATATGGAATTAATTTTGCTTGTTATTATTTTGATGACATAATTGTTTTTTCCTCCTCTTTAGAAGAACACCTGCAACATCTAAACCAAATATTTTAATTATGTAGGCTTGAAAATATTAAACTTAAATTATCTAAATGCAATTTTGTTCAAAATAAAAACCAGATTTCATCATAAGGCTTTTTTCACCACTCATGTGGCCTAATCTGCCTTGTCTCCATCATGAATAAATGAGTGTTTGATTGGACTTTACCAATCGTATCATCGGTCCACAGCTGCTAAATTTCCACCGTGTTGACACCTTCAATAGAGATGCTTGCACTAAGTGGTACGACTGCTATACAACCTCACCAAGGGCGAATAAATTGAGGTAGTAATCCAGTAATATGTCGTAAAAAGTACGACGTGATTATTCGACTTAACCCATTAATTTGTTTCGTTATATCTATATATATATATATATAGATAGATAGATAACCCACGCCAACTCAACTCAACTTTTCAAAATCTTTTATCTTTCACAACTCTGTATTCAAACGTTACAAATAGTAATGAAATATATGTATAAACTATATTATTTTATAAATATATGAAAACGATATTTGTAAAATTTATACAGCATGTGTATATAAAAATGATCCAAAACAGTGTCAGTAAAATTTAAACATTTGTATTGAATATAAAAGCATATTTAAAACTAGTCTTTGGGGGCCACCGTAATACTTACCCATCATGGGTATACATAATATAAAATATGAAAATACAACATGTGATACATGCTAAGCATTGTATCATGTTACTTTTATTCATAATTTAATTTACTTGGACTCCCTTAAATATAATTAATATAATCACTTAAGCTAATATTACTTTTTGTTGCACTAAAATATCTCAATTTGTTGATATTCTATAAGCAAGTAAACACTATTGGTTTACAATGGAAATCTATGGGAATTTGGCGAAATATTAGAGATACCGCCAATTTCGCGTCACTTTTGGTGACTAATTTTGATCGCCAAATTTGGTGATATACCGACAAGTTGGCGGCATTTGGCGACAGGACAGGGTTTCCCCTATGGTGACCACCCTTATAGGTATGGATATGCATTAAATGCTTGACATTTACGATAAGCCATTATTGGCATCTAATCTTATAGTTTGGCGATAGTTTTTTGGTTGGCGGGATAATCGAGTAGTACTGAATTGCGTAAAAGAAACATCCTTATAACTCGAAAAATTATAATCATATTAACTAACAGTTTACTGCGTCGGATTAAGCGTCTCATTTCCAATTAAAATATATCTTTGAATTGAAATTTGAATGAAATACAGGGTCATGAAAAATCGAAGATTGTGAAAAGTAGGATTACACATATCTCGGCAACTAATTATCCGATCGAGTTCATTCATGATGCAAAATTTATGTTTTTTATTGTCTTTTATATTCTCTCCTTCCAATAAACAATTTCGAAAATTTTTGTATGCCTTTTATCACAACGAATATTTCGAGAGTCCGAAAAAAATAGTTCCGGATAATCAAGGTTACTTATATTCAATAGGCTTTTTATCATTATTACACCCTAAGTAAACACCAAATTTCAAGTCTCTATCTCAATTTGTTCGGGAGATAGAGCGATTACAGACACACACACCGACACACATACAGACGGACACCGATTTTTTTTTTTTTTTTAAATATGTTTTTCGGAATCTCCAGTGTCTGAAACGTGTAAATCCGTCAAAAAAAATTTCGATTTTTAAAACGATTACAAGACTTACCCTATACTACGTATGATGGGTAAGTAATAATTAAAAATCTGTAGATCAAGAACTTATTCCATCACAGTTGATTGACTAGCTTAAAATTCAAGTTCTGAAGTTTTATAAATATTTTAATTAAGCTTATATATTCAATTAATATGTTTAAAATCTATAAAGCATCAACTTATCATATGCATTTTATTATTATATGATATGAATTTATAATATAGTTTTAAATAAACAATATATAAACACAAATATACTTAGCACGGTGTTTTTGTTTTACCGGATTAGATTTTTAATACAGCCTAATAAAATATGACGCGATTTTACTAATGAGAGAACTATCTTAGAAAATTTGACACTTTTATATGATTTTATGCAATAATTATGCACAGTTCTTCCTTCACCAAATTTTCCTTTCTATAAGATAAAATACTATGGATGTTTAGAAGTTTATTCCAAATAAGTTGGACACTGCTAAATTCTTGTTTTCTTAATCCATATTCATGCTCTCTAACTACTTAAGGCTAAGTGATGTAATATAATAACTAAAAGTAACCTTTTGGAAATTTCCTTAGTGGATTCCTTTCGTAAAACGAATCAGTTTAATACAATATGGAGATTTAATTTCGTTTAGATAAAAGTTACTTAGTATCGACAGAGAGGCGTATATTTACTGTATACCTTCGAGGGTTATACTAATTTAATAGAGACGATATAGAATTAAGTGTCAGGAAATGGTAAATAACTTCACACAAAATAAAGTAATAAATAAAATACAATACCAAAGTTTTACAAGGAAGATCTATCTCCATTGGCGCATATTCAGAAAAAATAGAGAATACTCTTCTCATTAGGATATATATATTTATAAAAAAATTCTGTCGAACCTCGATATAGCGTCCGTAAAACAATATTGAAGTTTTCGTTTATTTGGCGATTTATCTCCGATTGGTGATGGAATAATATTTCAGAAAATATGCTTCTATGTCAAATACTCTATACGGAAAAAATGTTTCATGTTAAAATTGTTTAAGTAAGTTTAATTTAAATAACTTTAGTTTTGTTAGTTTTAGTTTGTTTGGACGATAGTTTTGTGAGTTTTAATTTGTTTTAACTATAGTTTTGTCACATATATCTGTATGTATTTATGAAGAAATTTAACTGTCATATTTTACGATTTAAAATAAAGTTTAAATCGATTTAAAATGTTTCAAGCTCAAAAATAAGTCCGAATAAGCACTGTCGATTTGTTTTTGTTGTTCTAGAAACAGCGACTTCTTCGATATGGGAATGTATAAAGGCAGTATTCTTCTGGTTTATCTTATTTTTGAATAGACGTTTAAATTAAACTAAACGTGGCTTGGAGGATAAAGCAATGGCAAAATTTCGTTCAATTCGGTAATAATAATAAAAAAAGGTAAATTATTTATTACTTTATAGAAAATTTTAAATTAATATTATTGAAATGTTATGATACCCATAAGTAAATATTTGTAATTTGAAAAATATAAAATAAATAAATTGAATAATTAAAAATCAAATTTCAGCTTGGCTATAATTTAAAATGGATATTTGAAACTTGCAAAACATAGAAAATATTTTTTTCAGTGATAAAATTAAATAACTACAGCAACAAACAACATGTACATGTTATACAAAAAAAAAAAAAAAAAAAAAAAATCTGTCATTGTTTAAGTTTAAAATCCGTGAAATCCTGTGCATTCAAAAAAATCAATTAACAAACAATATTCAGATGCGTTAAAATCTTTTACTTTTGGCGAGGAAAAAAGCTGCTCGTCATATCGCGTATCGCTTTCGTATTTTCGCGCTAAATATTCGAAAGTACCTAATTTTCTTGCAGACTTTCGGCTGAAATTCTGCCGCTAAATTTGACTGCTCTTTTCTTACATACTACGTAAGTAGTTTCATTTGCTCTTTTTTTTCCAAAAAATTCTGAGCATGCTCTGTAAGGTATCCTCCCTTGTTAGTTTTTCTCTTCAGCTGAAATTTCGGGAAAGTAGTAGTTAATATTCTGAGACTGGTATTCCCCCCTCGCCTATCTTTATCGTAAGCACTTCTAATTCTTTATAAGACAACATTTAATTTCTATAAGGAATTTTGCTAAGAATAAGCATTCAAACATAGTTTAATAAACAATTATGCTGTTATCTAAATTATTTTAATTTGATTTAACTATATGTTTTACGGTATCCTATTAATACTTTCTTTTTGTAAAGAAATTCTATATGATCAGAGAACACAGTCATATACAGCATGCGTCAGGTATTTGAGAACACACGTTATAGGTGAAATATCACCTTCATCCTGTATATCATAGTTACAAGTATTTTCTGTTACATATAAACAAGTCAGAACCTATACTAACTAAGGAAACGAAGAGACATGCTGTCATTGGCACACTGGCTGAAGACCACTTCGATTTAGAGATTGCCATATTCTTGAAACTCGCCCGGTCACTTGTCTTTAACCCCTTAATTCTCGCTCCCGTAATATTCACGGGCTGTGTTTTATATTCAGATTGTTTGATTCCCTACCAGTTTTATAAAATAGTGTAATTGGCTTTATTATGGTATCATTTTACCTGTCATTAAAAAAGGTGAATACTACTTCTTTTTCAAAAAAGTGGTGCCAATAAGCAATTTGAATTTTTAAACCGTAATTTAATGTGACCGTTAAGGGGTTAATGTAAGGGGAGAACTGAAGGCTGCCAGGTTTCATGTTGCAAATGTTTCATGCAGGAAACAACAATGTCAGCAATATAAAATCATACAAACACCAGAATTCGTTAGTCAAGTCGATGAAAATCCTGCGAAGTCGATAAAAATACTTTCTAGGGAGATGCAGATTGATGAGGCCACAATCTGATGTGTGATTTCTTCATTAGAGGTCGTACGTGATGAGGAGAGTACAATGCTTGCCCTGGAGAACCAGGAACAATTGCCTGACCAGAGACAGCCGCCTCATTAACAAGATGAAATATCAAGAGGAGCCAGGAATTCTCTTGTTTCTTTCCGATGAGAAATTCTTTTCCCAGGTGAAGATTGTGAACCAAAACAAGTTCGAAATTGCTCGTCAAACGTGGCAAATGAGGTGCGTTCGTACTATAACTTGTTTTATAATTATTTTTTGCACCCCATATAGTACTGAATGTATTTTGTTTTGCACTGCATAAGTGCATAGTCTGTAACATCATTAAAATGCACTTTCAATATTTTTTTTCCCATTCCCCGTAATGTAACGGAGCATTTTGACTATCCCTGTAATTAAACTATACATCCGATTTTCATAAAATTTGAAATGGCACGACAAAATTTTGCAACAGTTATATCTTTAAAATTTCAGACCATTCGGAAGGCTGTAACATCATTAAAATGCACTTGCAATAATTTTTTCCGTCGGCCGTAATATAAAGAAAAACTTTTGACTGTCCCTGTAATTAAACTATACATCCGATTTTCATTAAGTTTGAAATGGCTCGACAAAATTTTGCAACAATCATATATTTAAAATTTCAGACCGTTCGGTTGGGTAGTTTTTGCTCTGTTATATGTGGACAGACGGACAGACGGACGGAGAGACGGTTTGAACGACGAGTATAGGTGCTACGTATTTATATAATTGCGAACGCACCTAAAAAGAACGGTGATAGTGAAAAATACCCGAAGAAGTTCCGACAGACATGTGCAAAAATTGTCCAGCCTCACTGATGAATCTGGAGGGGGGGGTTCCGGAGTAGCGAAGATGATCTGATGTATACACATTTTATTCTCCAAGGTCCCAGAGGCAACGTCGTTGCTCCTATCGAGGTGTTAAGGGGTGTTGAGGATGCCAACTTGGCGATGCTTACCATTTTCTGTTAGTCGGCATTGTGGCAACCCCCTTTTTACTGTTTTCCGATTTTCCTTTCAGTGTAGATGTAAAGTTTGTTTTGAACCGGTCTGACGGTAATAATGGAACTCTCAAATGAGAGTAATAATAATATTAATATACCTATATATTTGTAAATAAAATGTACATAGTTGTTTTTTAAGAAAGAAGTTTAATTTGAACTGTAGAGTGTGTTCACTTACGAATTTTATTTACAATATATTAGAACTAAGTTATGAAGACGTTTTTATTCTTCGATGCATTATGGAATAATTTGGATTTACCGAACCTGCAATCTCAATGACAACGTATCATTTTTCTGGCGTCAAAGCTCCAGGATGTCTGGATTTCATCATCGATTGAGGTAAGTACCTAAAATTAAATTATATTGAATAAATAGAATTATGAATATATTTATTAACTGAACTGTATCGAATAAATTGAATTCTTTATTTTATGATGGATTACGAAACTTTGAAAAAAAAGAGAGCTACGATTCGTAGTCAAACTACGAAAATATTTGATAAAATAAGGGATTTATTAGATAATACACAAGAATTAGAGCTTGAGAATAGAAAATCACAGCTGGATCTTTTGAAACAGCAATTGAATGACAAAATGAAAACTTTAAAATCATTAAATTCTGAAATTGAACCACTGGTTCCAAGTACTGAATTTGAAAAAGAAATCGAGAAATCGGAATCTTATAATGAGAATATTATTGAATGGAAATATAAAATTTCCAAATTTTTAAATGATAACACAGTTACTCCTGAAACTAAACAAGATTCTTCAGACATTGAAAGTGATAGTAGTAGCAACAATAGTTCTCTACTAAAAAGTCAGAAAATTCTGAATCAAATTTTGATTAAACTTCCTAAACTTAATATATCTAAATATTATGGTGATTCGTGTTTATGGCTCGAATTTTGGAGTCAGTTTTCAAATGCGATTCACAATAATGAACATTTAACTCCGATTGATAAATTTTCCTACTTAAAGTCACTTTTGGGCGGAATTGCTGCAAATACTATAGCAGGCTTTTCGCTGACTAAGGAAAATTATGCTCATGCTATAGAATTATTGAAAAATCGTTTTGGTCGTAATGACCTGGTAAAAAATAGTCACATGACTAAACTGCTAAATTTGAAACCAGTACGAAATTCTAGTAACATTAAGGCTTTTAGAGATTTGTATGATGAATGCGAAATTCAAATAAGAAATCTTAATTCTTTAGGTGTTGCCTCAGGTTCATATGGGCACTTGTTATGTCCGATTCTTCTGAAACTTATTCCATCAGATATTGCACTAGAATTTAATAGAAAACGAATTAAAAACACTGACTGGGATGTTAATGAGCTGATAAATTTCATTAAAGATGAAATTGAATCTCGCGAGACCACTGTCCAATTAAACCATTTTGAAAAAATCCCTGAGAAGCAGGAAAATTATAAGAAAAATTATAAAAAATTCATTCCATCAGCTTCTGCCTTAACCACAAATATTAAAAATAACTGCATATTTTGTAATCAAACTGATCACGATACTGAAAAGTGTAAGTCTTTCACCATTCCGGAAATGCGAGAAAAATTAAAAAGGGAAGGAAGGTGCTTTAAATGCTTCCGTAAATTTCACATCGCGAATTTTTGTAAAATTTCGAATGAAAATTGCAAAGTGTGTGGTAAAACATATCATCATACTATACTTTGTAATTCTAATAAAAAAACAGAAGAATCAAAAAATTCAGGTAGTATTATTTCCTCCGTATCTCATTGCAAAGGCAACATAAATAATATCAGTAGAGAAGTAATATTGCAAACAATTCATGTAAAAGTGGAAGCGGGTGAAAATTCAGAAACTGCTCTTTGTTTATTTGACTCTGCTAGTCATCGAACTTTTATTACAGAAAATTTAGTTTCAAAATTAAAACCTGAGGTCATTAGAAAGGAAAAATTAATTGTCTATACTTTCGGTTCGAGAAAATCTGAAGAACGATGTTATGATGTCGTTAAGCTAAAGCTAATTCACTTGACGAATAGAAAACGTAGTATAATAATTGAAGCATTAGTCACACCGCTAATAACTAATTCTTTGATACAAATTCCTCCTCTTCCAATCAAAATTAAGAGAAAACTTTCCAAATTTCGTCTTGACAGGTGGGAACATTTGGAAAATAGTGATGTTGATATATTAATAGGAGCTGATTATTTATATCAAATTAATGACAAAACATACCCCATAAATAAATCATTGTTCGTCTGTGAAAATTTATTTGGGCATTCCCTCTGCGGAACAATTGACGTAAATAAAAATAGTGAGAGTAAGCAAGCTGGGGTCTTGTCCACTCAGGTTATGAAACCTATTCAAAATGATTTGAAAACATTGTGGGAGTTAGAAACTTTAGGGATGAACACTGAAGAAAATATTTCTGAATTAGATAAAGAGATAATCGAAAAATTCGAAAACAATTTGCATTTTCTTGAGCACCGATACGAAGCTAAATTGTTATGGAAAGATGATAGAAGAGATTTAGGGAGTAATTATAACAATGCTAGAAACCGATTTATTAACTTAAATCGAAAATTGCTTAAAGATAAGGAATTATTGCAGAAATATAAAGAAATTGTGATTGAACAGGAATTAAATAACATAGTGGAAGCATGTTCTAATAAAACTGTAAATAGCGGTTATTTTATGCCCCACCGACCTGTCTTGCGAGATGATAAACCCACAACTAAAGTTAGAATGGTATTTGATGCTTCCTCAAAAGGAAATAGCAAATCATTAAATGATTGTTTGTACGGTGGCCCAAATTTGAACCCCGATTTATTAGAAATTATTATTAATTTCAGAAAATTCAATACTGCGTTTTGTGCAGATATTGAAAAGGCCTTTCTTCAAATTTCTATAGCTGAAGAAGACCGAGATTACCTTAAATTTCTTTGGTTCGATAATGACGCAAACAACTTTTTCAAAATTTTAAGATTTAGACGTGTGCCATTTGGCGTTACATGCTCACCATTTATTTTGGCTGCCACAATTAAACATCATATAAAGAAATATCGAGACCAACATCCAAATGTTGTATATATGTTAGATAATTCCCTCTATGTCGATGATTTAATTTCCGGATCAGATTTAGATAACGAAGCTTATTATTTATCAGTTACAGCTTCTGAAATTCTTAAAGAAGCTGGGATGAATTTGAGGAAATTAAAAACAAATTCTATTAAACTTAGAGAAATGTGGGAATCTGGTAACTTAGGTATAAGTGAGGAAAACACAGGTAGTATCTTAAAAGTGCTTGGACTGATATGGAATACTGAATCTGATATTTTGATGTTAGATGCGCAGCCCTTTGAAGAATATTACATCGATGATCCCACGAAGCGAACAGTTCTTAAAATGTTACTGAAAATTTATGATCCATTAGGATTTGTGAATCCATTTGTAATACGTATTAAAGCCTTGTTGCAAGAAACATGGCAAAGAGGTTTAGAGTGGGACAATAAATTACCTGAAGATTTGAAATGCGAGTGGAACACTTGGTGTTCAGAAGTTGTACATTTACGCACATTTGAAATAACCCGAAAATATTTTCCTAATATGATAAACATTTCTGAAAATTCACAAATTCACATATTCTGTGATGCTAGTCCCAAAGGGTATGGAGCAGTTGCTTATTTGCGTTCCATTTCATTAACTGGCGAAATTCAAACAAGTTTTGTTTGGAGTAAATGTAGAATAGCCCCCTCAAGAAGATAACTATTCCACGGCTGGAATTGATCAGTGCAGTAGTTGCCGCTAGAATGTGGAAATATTTAAAACAAAAATTACATATTTCGAATTTAAATATAAAGTTATGGTCGGACTCAGAAATAACTATTTGTTGGATTAGGGGTTCTACTACAAACTGGAAACCCTTTATTTCCAATCGTGTAACCGAAATTCAGTCATTGACAGATCCAAAGGACTGGAATTATTGTCCCGGAAAAGAAAACCCTGCAGATCTGCTTACGCGAGGGGAAAACTTATCGAAGTTAATGGGTAATAATGTATGGTGGTGCGGCCCACCTTGGTTATCACTATCAGAAGATATTTGGCCTTCAAAAAGGGCTATAGAAATGGTTCCCGAAGCTTTTAATGAAATGAAAGCAAAACCATATTTAACGTTATTGTGTAACGAATCAAACTCTATTCCTAAGCCAGTATTTGATATGGCAAAGTTCAGTAGTTTAAATCGCGTGTATAATATTACTGCTTGGATAATGCGTTTTATTCATAATGCCAATTCGAAAAACCCTAAAATTTTAGGACCTTTAACTACCTCAGAAATAGAAATAGCAGAAAAATACTGGATTAAACAAACTCAGGAAACTTCATTTAAAGTTGAAATAGAAGCACTTAAACAAAAAAAAACCACTTAACCCTCCGTCTACCAGACGGGTCCATTGGACCCGACAGGTACATACAAAATATTCATTCAAACCAGAAATTTCTTTAAAATAAACTAAGTATATAAACCAGACAAAAATAAGGTAAATAAATAAGTTAAATAGTTTTAAATAAAAATTCTGGTGTAGAACGTTTTATTAAAACTTGAATAAAATTCCCGGTAGATCTAGGGTTAATAAAGATTCTTCTTTGTACAACCTTAATCCACAATTCGATGAAAATGACTTACTTGTTTTATCCGGAAGACTTCAGTTTTCTGAAGTTACAGAGCAGGAAAAACATCCGTGGATACTTCCTAATAAATCTTATTTTGTAAAATTACTAATTAAGGATGCTCATGAAAGAATGTACCATTTTGGTGTAGCTGTCACTTTAGCTCACCTTCGTGAAAGGTATTTTATATTAAAGGGAAGAAGATTTGTAAAATCCGTCTTAAGATCGTGTATGATATGTCGAAAACTTAATGCTATTCCTGGAAAGGTGGAAATAGCACCTTTACCGAAAGATAGAATTATCAAAACACCAGTTTTTGAAACCTCTGGTGTCGATTTTGCCGGTCCGATTTATTATAAAACTTCTGAAGGCACTGGGAAGGCTTATATTGTCGTATTCACATGTGCTGTAATCAGAGCGATTCATCTAGAGTTAGTCACCAATCTAAGTACTGAAACCTTTATCTTAGCACTACGAAGATTTTTCTCTAGGAGAGGTTTCTGCAAAATAATGTACAGTGACAATGCCAAGACATTTTCTAAGGCTGATTTGGTGTTAAAAGATGCTTGGGAAAGAATTTCTAAGCAAGAAATTTTTGATTACTTGAGAAAGAATAAAATAATATGGAAGTTTATAATTCCCAGGGCTTCCTGGTGGGGCGGCTTCTGGGAAAGGATGGTCAGATCAGTTAAAACACCTTTAAAAAACGTTCTAGGAAAAACTTGTCTCCGTTATGAAGAGCTAGAAACAATACTTACAGAAATTGAAGCGGTGATTAATTCACGTCCCTTATGTTATCTCTACGAAGAAAATGCTGAACCATCACCTTTAACGCCATCTCATTTTTTAGTTGGTAAACGATTAATGTCCTTACCTTCTTATGGATTACCAGTCTGTACGCAAGAGAAATCCAATAAGATTTTGTTGACGAGAAAATATAAATATAAGCAACAAATTACTGACCACTTTTGGAAAAGGTGGAGAAACGAATATTTGTTAGAACTTAGATCTGCTTTTCAAGTGAAAAACATAAATTCATCGCCTCAGTTCAAAGTTAACGATATAGTGATAATTCATGATAAAAAGCTCCCAAAACATATGTGGAAGTGTGGTCGTGTTAAAGAACTCATATTTGGTCGTGACTCTAAAATCAGATCATGTGTATTACAGACTGCAAAAGGCGATCTTAAACGACCTGTGCAATTGCTATATAATCTTGAATTGGATTTAGTGGACTAAAAGACACTAAAACTCTTACACTAAAAATAAGAACTATTATCGAACATTTAATTTGTTTTGTTACTCATATTTACCCTTATTATTGTTTAATTTTCATACAATTCATGTGTTTTATTTTCTTTCGTAGATTGCAGCATTCTTATTATTTTTGCTTTTATATCTGTAGCTGTATGTATCTGAAAATTTGTCATGTATGTAAGTATATTCTTATGTTTATTAAATTGTTTAATATAGATGCTGAACTAAGTGTTCAGCCCGGGGCAGGATGTTGAGAATGCCAACTTGGCGATGCTTGCCATTTTCTGTTAGTCGGCATTGTGGCAACCCCCTTTTTACTGTTTTCCGATTTTCCTTTCAGTGTAGATGTAAAGTTTGTTTTGAACCGGTCTGACGGTAATAATGGAACTCTCAAATGAGAGTAATAATAATATTAATATACCTATATATTTGTAAATAAAATGTACATAGTTGTTTTTTAAGAAAGAAGTTTAATTTGAACTGTAGAGTGTGTTCACTTATTCAAGTTACGAATTTTATTTACAATATATTAGAACTAAGTTATGAAGACGTTTTTATTCTTCGATGCATTATGGAATAATTTGGATTTACCGAACCTGCAGTCTCAATGACAACGTATCAAGGGGTCTTGTACCTTTTAAACGCGACGAAATTTAACGAAAATTTTCAAAGTTTGAATTAGTCAATCTTCAAAATCTTTTTGTGTATAAACATGAAAATTGGATATTGACTAACAGATTGTGGTTTGTAATATGCTGTCATTAGAAATTTATTAGCCTTTTACAGAATGTGTGTATTGTTGAAATCAAAATAGCCCTTTGTTTTACTCCAGAATTCATTGCAAGCATGACATCTTGAGAAAGTCTGTATAGATTGTCATGATATTTGGTCACGATATTTTAAATATATGTGTGTTTAAAAGGAACTACTCTTAGGCCAAAATTATTTCATTAACTATATATAAATATATATATATATATATATTTATTTATTTAATGAATAAAAATAGTCATAACTAAAAATATTACCACTGTAAATACTTAACAGGAGTTCATTTTAAACACACATATATGTTTAGTATCTTTACCAAATTTCATGGCAATCCATACATACTTTCTCAAGATATCATGCGCGCAATGACTTATGGAGTAAAAGAAAGAGCTATTTTGATTTCACCAATACACAAATTCTGTAAAAGTCCAATAAATTTATAATGGTGGCATGTCTGAAAGCACAATTCGTTTAATCAATATCCAAAATTTCATGCTTATACATAAAAAGGTTTTGAAGATAGACTAATTCAAACTTTGAAGTTTTTTAGTTAATTTTCGACGCGTTTAAAAGGTACAAGACCCCTTAAAGCACTAAATTACTTCTATAACACGTGGAAGGTCATACGTTTTAGGTGCGTTCGTAATTATATAAATACGTAGCACCTATAGTCGTCGTTCAGTCCGTATGTCTGTCCGTCCGCATATAACAGAGCAAAAACTACCCAACCGAATGGTCTGAAATTTTAAATATAAGATTGTTGTAAAATTTTGTCGTGCCATTTCAAATTTCATGAAAATTGGATGTATAGTTTAATTACAGGGACAGTCAAAAGTTTTTCTTTACATTACGGCCAATGGGAAAAATTATTGCAAGTGCATTTTAATGATGTTACAGCCTTCCGAATGGTCTGAAATTTTAAATATATAATTGTTTCAAAATTTTGTCGAGCCATTTCAAATTTTATGAAAATTGGATGTATAGTTTAATTACAGGGACAGTCAAAAGTTTTCCGTTTCATTACGGGGAATGGGAAAAAAAATTATTGCAAGTGCATTTTAATGATGTTAGAGATTATTCACTTATGAAGTGCAAAAAAATATACATTCAGTACAATATGGGGTGCAAAAAATAATTATAAAACTAGCTATAGTACGAACGCACCTCATTTGCCACGTTTGACGAGCAATTTCCAACTTGTTTAACAAGACTTTGCACTATCCCGTACGGCCGATACAAGCCAAAAATGGATGGCTAAAACATTCATGACGATGCCATCTTCAAATTGTTGCCCCGACCACCAGCTACACATATATTAACCGAATGCCCTATTACGTATGTGGCGTAAGTTGAGAAGGACTCCAATAGTCATCCACACAGCAATATTGCGGCCTTCAAAAGCAGCTGCTGTGCATGCAGTGGCAAATATTCCCAACTTTCATCTGATCATTACCTGCAGTCAGTTTTGACAGCCTGTAGAGGCGGTTATTGCGTTTGGCAGTGATTTCAATGAATGATGTCATCCAGTATGTATGTGAACACTTCTAAAGAACGTTAAAAACAAGTTGGAAATTGCTCGTCAAACGTGGCAAATGAGGTACGTTCGTACTATAACTAGTTTTATAAATGTTTTTTTGCGCCGCATATTGTATTGAATGTATATTTTAGTGCACTTCATAAGTTCATATCAATTTAATTCTGTTCGAAAGCCTGTAACATCATTAAAATGCACTTGCAATAATTTTCCCCATTAGCCGTAATGTAACGGGAAAACTTTGACTGTCCCTTTAATTAAACTTTGCATCCGATTTTCATAAAATTTGAAATGACTCGACAAAATTTTAAAACAATTATATATTTAAAATTTCAGACCATTCGGAACGCTGTAACATCATTAAAATGCACTTGCAATAATTTTTCCCATTGACCGTGAATTTGTAACTGAAAACTTTTGACTCTCCCTGTAATTAAACTATCCATCCAATTTTCATAAAATTTGAAATTACTCGACAAAATTTTACAACAATTATATATTTAAAATATCAGACCATTCGGTTGGGTAGTTTATGCTCTGTTATATGCGGACGGACTGACAGACGGATTGAACGACGACTATAGGTGCTACGTATTTATATAATTACGAACGCACCTAAAAATGTTCTATCACTAGTGTATATTCTTGTTTCAAAGCATGTGTTGATTAGTTTTCAAATACCTGACGCACCCTGTATGTTCCGGTTAAAATACATAGAGTAATGTAAATGCTGTTAACATTCAACACTGTCGGTTACAGCATATTTCAATGAAAGATAATGCTGTACAAAAAATAAAAAAAAGTACAAGGTGGGGGGAGAAGATAAGTTTCAATGTGTTTTAGTATATATCATAATGTGTATAAATGTTAATAAATATAGAAAATAAAGTAAAACAACAGTGACATTGTAGCATTGCACTATGAAAAAGGTTTCCATGAACCCTGCTGAACCTATAGCTGAATTACATAAAGCTCACATTTGTCATATGCATTGTATTATTATTTGATATGAATTTATAATATGGTTTTGAATAAACTATGTATAAATCATAACATACTTAGCACATTGTTTTTGTGTTACTAGATTAGAATTTTAATACAGCCGAACCAAATATGACAGACTTAATACTTTACCCTTAAAATGAAGGCGGATCTTAGAAAATCTTACACTTTTATGTGATTTTATGTAATAAATATGCATAATTCCATTTTCACCAAATTTTCCTTTTTATAAGATAAAATACTATGAATGTTTAGAAGTTTTCTCGAAATAAATTGAACACTACAAAATTCTTGCTTACTTAATCCCCATTCACACCCCCTGAGTGCTTAGGGCTTCATCAAGAGATGTGATATAAATACTAAAAGCAACCTTTCGGAATTTTCATTAGTGGAATCTCTATGAAAAAGAAATCTGTTTAATACATTATTCAGATGTAATTTCATTTAGAAAATAGTTACTAAATATCGACACGTATATTTATTGCGTGCCTTCGTGGGTTATACTAATTTAATAGAGGCTATATAGAATTAATTATCAGGAAATGATAAATAACTTCACACAAAATGATGTAATCTAGTACATCTCTAGTAAGCCTTAGTTTGTATGATCAACTGCAATTTCGGGAAAATAGTAGTCAAAATTCTGAGACAGGTACCCTTCTCCCTTTCTTTAATGAAAGCACTTCTAATTCTTCAAAGGACATTTAATTTCTATAAGCAATTTTGCTAACAAGAAAAGTTTCCATACGTGCGTATTTAGAAAACTCTGAAAAAAAAATTCAGGACATTCTTATCATATGGGTCTATATGTTTATAAAAAAAAATTTCCGGTGGAACCTCTATGTCACGTTCATAAACAAATAATAAAACTTTCATTTATTTCGCGATTTATCACCGGTTGGCTACGTAATATATAAAACAATATACGTTTACAGTGTATGTCTCATAAATATAAAGACACAGATGTTTTTGAAATTACATTTTATTAATTCAGTTAAAATAAATTAAATTTTATATCTTATATTAAGAACACTGAAATGAATCTCTTATAGGTGTTTTAATTTAAATAAAATAATTTCGTCTCGAATAATAAAGAAAATAAAAAATTACGTTGTCTCATAAATATAAAGACAAACTTGAAACTGCTTCATATGCAAATTTTTTCGAATGCGCGCGTACAGAATTAATGCGCACGCGCAGAAATACACTTTAACTTACCCAAACGAGCAAAGTTGTTTGACTTGTTTCAGTTACAAAGATGCCGTGGAACATTGACATTTCTAAAGATGAAATTTGTAAAATACGTGAATTTAAAGCTAATGGCTTAACAGTTTGTCAAATATGTAAAAAAACTGGGAGAAACAGAGCTGTATTTTATAAAATTTTATGAAAAACTTACAATTTATATTCGAGAAAACGATCTGACAGACCGAGAAAAACTAGTGAAAGACGCGATCGCAAGATCATGCCACTTGTTTCGTCGCAAAAAATGTCACTCCGATAAGTTTCTCAACGAGTTTATGGTATGGTCCCAAAGGATACTTTACATCGTCGTATAAAAGAAAGAAAAAACATTGCATGCTGACATACGTGCAGATTTTCTTTACTGAAAAAGGAACACAAAGAACGGAGGTTAATCGGGGTTAAAGATCATATGAACTGGAAGGACGAATAGATGCAAGACATTTTTTTCAGATGAAAAGAGATTTATCTTGGATGGCCCAGATGGTTGGAATTCCTACTCGCACAATTTAAGACGTTATTCTCGAACCTTCTTCAGTAGGCAGAAAGGGGTAGGTTCTGTAATGGTGTGGAGTGCCTTCTCTTTTAATGAAACTACCGATATTGCTTTTCTGGAAGGTAAACAGACATCTAAAGAGTATATCGAACTGCTTGATAGTCAGTTGTTGCGAAATGCTGAAACTCTTGGTGGTCGGAATTATTTGTACCATCAGGATAATGCATCGATTGACACATTAAAACTCACAAAAAAATGGTTTGCCGATAACAATGTTCATGTCACGGTGTGGCCCGCACATAACCCTGATTATTACAAAACACGACCTCCACGGACATTTTCTCCCGACCTCCATGGATATTTTGCCTTCGAATGAGGACTATTTATTTTTGTTGTTTGGCAACAGAAACTTTTTTGTTTTTTAGAACGAACGAAAGAAGAACGATTTTGAGATGTGGGTTTTTTCCCCATCAAACCGAATTCGAGATTAATTCATCTTATGTATATAATGTAAATATTCTTTTGTATAAGTTAGCCATATAAATAATCTAAAATGACAAGAGATGTTTCTTCATTTCCGACTATTTGATGTGAATTATTTTTAATTGCCGAATCTATCCTGGAATGAATAAGTTCTGATTCTAAAAAAGGCGGCCTACCTTGGATCGGTAAGTATTTTTTACTTACCTTTATAGATTTGAATCACATGTTTTATTGTTTATCTGATATTTTCTGGCGCCCGTAACAGCGACTGCCTAAAATATTTGAGTCAGAATAAGAATTTCGTTGAATTAGAATCTTTATTGAAGTGCTTTGTTTATATACGATAATTGCAACCATTTTTGTTTTTGATAAATTTTATTAGTTATAATATTGATTTAAGAGAATGTATGCAGTTAATAAAACAAAACGCAATACTGTTAGGTCTCAAACTACGGAATTAATTAATAGAATAGAAGCGGCAATTTCAGAAAATAGTGCCGATGAAGATACATTAGAACAGTTTCTCGCTGAGTTAGATTTGAAAGAAAAAGAGCTTAATTATCTAGATACTTAAATTGAAAAATCTAGTAAATTAGATGAATTAGAAGCTGAAGTTTTGAAATGTGATGAGTATAATTCGAATTTGTTAATTTGGAAAACGAAAGTAAAAAGGGCTAAATTGAAATTAGAACCTAAATCTAATTCGAATGTTTCTACTACGACAATAAACAAATCCGACGAAACAGTTGTAATTCGGGGGTTGGAATCCATTCGCATAAATTTACCCAATCTAATAATTGAAAAATTTGACGGCGATCCTTCGGATTGGCAAAGATTTTTGGACCAATTCGAATCTACGATTCATAAAAATGCAGAATTGTCTGAAGTAGAAAAATTCAATTATTTAAAGTCATATCTGACTTCAAATGCTGCTAACTGTATAAAAGGTTGTAGTTTAACTAATAGTAACTATTTATCTGCAATAGAAACTCTAAAAGAACGTTTCGGTAAGAAACAATTAGTAATTACCTCACACCTTCAAAAACTTTTATCACTTAATTCAGTAAAGAAATCCAGTGACGTTTATGCACTCCGCAAATTGCTGGACACTTGCCAGACCGAAATCAGAAATCTGAAATCTCTCGGATTAGAGATTGAAAATTATTCAGCGTTACTCTCTCCCATTCTAATTAAATTATTACCTTCTGACATAGTGTTACAAATAACAAAAAAATGTGGTAACGATGAAGAAATAAAAGTTACGGAAATAATTGATTATTTGAAAATGGAAGTTATTTCCCGAGAAAGAACTGCTTTTTTAATCTCTAATCAAGATTCTTCGAACACAGACATTATGTCTGGGAGACCAGTGCTCGACAAGCAGTCGCCGAAAATAATTCCTTCAGCATCTGGCTTAATAAATGAAACGGTATCATTTTCTAAACAAAGTAAATGCCCGGAATGTAAAGAAAAACATTTTTTGATCGAATGTGAGTTATTTAAAAATAAATCATTACAGGATAAAAAGGAAACTTTAAAGCAGTATGGTTACTGTTTTGTTTGTCTCAAAAATGCAGGGCACATAGCAAAATATTGTAAAAAAATTGTTAAATGCAGCAATTGTTTAAAACGGCATTATAAAATTTTATGTTCCGAAAAAGAAAATGCCAGATCACAAGAAAATAATGAAAGCACGACATTATCAAATAAAACTTGTTATCGCGCAGTATTAATTCAGACTTTAACTGTCCGTTTAGAATCAAAGGATCAAGATAAACACTTGTTAGTACGCTGTTTGATAGACACAGGTAGTCAACGTTCTTATCTGAGTAAAGATATTATTAATCGAATGGGATACGAAGCAATAGGAGAAGAAAAATGATTCACGGTCTTTTTGGTGGTATTCAAGAAACACACTTTCATAAGCGATATAAAATATATTTAAGTAATTTAAAAGATACTTTTAAATGTAATTTTGATATCTATGATCAAGACAAAATATGTACTGAGGTTCCAAAAATAAAAAATGGACCTTGGATAAAGGAAGCTAAAAAATATGGGATAAAATTCACAGATTACGATGCATATACAGGGAAGCAAAAAATTACAAATGCCCAAGAAATAAGTTTACTTATCGGAGCAGATATTTATGGAAAGTTATTAACGTGGAAAATTAAATCCTTGGATAGTAATTTAACTGCTATACAGACAAAATTGGGGTGGACATTGATGGGTAAAACTAATGAAAAAAATACAAACGATTCTACAAAAGTTGTTTTATCCTTACATGTAAATGAAGCAAAACTCACAGATTTATGGCGATTAGACACTTTAGGAATTCTTGATCCAGGTGACAAAGGGTCTAGTTTAGAACTCGAACAAGCCGTAAAAGAACATTTAAATAAAAATATTCATATAAACAATGAAGGACGTTATCAGGTTAGTCTTCCATAGATTGTTGGTCACCCCCCTCTCCCCAGTGCTCGGAAAATTGCAGAACGTAGATTAAAAAACTGCGTAGATTCATTAAAGAAATCCGCAATTTACCGGGTGTCCCAAAAAGGACTGACTGATTTTAAAATTCAATAACTTGTAAACGGTGACAGATATTTAAAAAATTCTTGCAGGAGGGTTATGCATAAGGTCAAAAGTTTTTTTACAGTGATTTTCAATTTTAGTTCGAATTACAAACAGTAGATGGCGCTGCGATCAATAGACGCTAAATTCATGCTCGATTTTTGGTAGTTCGTGGCCCGGATAATACATTTCCATCTCCTTTTTCTGCATGGAACAAGATAAAGGACCAAAACTCGAGCCTGTATTTAGCGACTATTGCTTATAGCGCCATCTATTGTTCGTAAATCGAACTAAAATTGAAAATCACTGTAATAAAACTTTTGACCTTATGCATAACCCTCCTGCAAGAATTTTTTAAATATCTGTCACCGTTTGCAAGTTATTGAATTTTAAAATCAGTCAGTCCTTTTTGGGACACCCGGTATCTGCCTATGAAGCGGTATTTAATGAGTGGCTTCAAGAGGGCATTATTGAGGAAGTCGAATCAACTCCAGGAACGGAAGCTGAATTTTTTCTGCCACACAGAGCAGTAATAAAAGAAAATTCCACTACCCGAATACGCCCTGTTTTTGATGGGTCCGCTAGGGAAAAAGGCTCACCCTCTATTAACGATTGTTTGTTGAAAGGCCCCAATTTAGTAGAACTTATCCCTTCATTGATAAATCGGTTCCGATTGAAGAAAATTGGTGTAATATCAGACATAATAAAAGCATTTTTACAGATTAGCTTAAATGAAAATGACAGAGCATTTTTAAGATTTTTATGGTGGAAGGAGGGAAATTCTGATGAATCGAAAATTTTCAACATCGAAGAGTTGTTTTCGGGCTTACATGCAGTCCCTATTTTTTGGGAGCAACTTTGCAACACCACTTAAAAAAGTCACCTCCCTCTATGCAGGAAACATTTTCTAAACTTTCCGAATCCTTTTATATTGACAATTGTGTCACTAGTGTTGACAATGAAAAACAACTCAGTAATTTTATGTCAGAGTCAAAATACATTCTCAGCCAAGCTAAATTTGACCTCAGAGGTTGGAAACACAGTTACTCTAACTTTTCAATGAAACCAGATTTTTCCTTAGAAAACAAAATTGTCCCAGTTTTAGGCCTACGATGGCTGTTGCCCTCAGATGTTCTTTCCACAGATGTAAGGGAAATTAATAAAGATGATGAACCCATCACTAAAAGGAAAATATTGTCGGAAGTTCATAAAATTTTTGACCCCATCGGTTATACCTGTCCAGTAACTCTTTTCCCCAGAATACTGCTACAAGATTTGTGGAAAAAGAAAATAACTTGGGATTCTGAATTACCAACCCCGATTGCCCAAAAATTTCAGAAATGAAAAAATCAATTGAGCTCACTTAAAGATATTGCTATACCTAGATGTTTAATAAGTGACCCAGATAACATCGGTGATTTAAGTTTGCATGTATTCTGTGACGCGAGCAAGGTAGCTTATTTTACATGCATATATTTACGAAATGAGAACGAAAAATCAACATCATGTCAACTGATCCAAGCACGATGCAGAGTAGCCCCGCTAAAATGTGTTACCATCCCCAGACTTGAGCTCCTCGCATGTACGATTGGTGCACGATTATCTAAAGGGGTTAAGTCCGACTTAAAATTAGAAAATCTTCCAACTTTTTTCTGGACAGATTCTAGTAATGCGCTGTACTGGATAAAAATAAGGGAAAACTGGGCTCCATTCGTATACAATCGTGTTAAAGAAATTCGATCTCTTAGTAATCCAGAAAATTGGCACTATGTGCCCGGAACTCTTAATCCAGCCGATCTACCTTCCCGGGGATGTTCCACAGAATCCCTTAAACAATCTTTCTGGTGGGAGGGACCTGATTGGTTGAAAAAACCTCAAGAATTTTGGCCAAAAAGTAGTTTGAATCCCGATTTTGAAATAATTAACTCTGAAAAAAGAAAGACAGTTGCCAGTGCAGTAAATATCTCTCAAACTCCAATTGAGTTATATGAAAATACATCTTCATATTTGAAAATGATAAAAGTTACTGCCTGGATGTATAGATTTTTTGGAAATATCAGAAAGACACCGAATGAGCGAAATTTAGAGAAAATTTTAACATCTGAGGAAATAAATCACGCAGAACACGTCGTATTGAAATATGCTCAGAGGTATTTATTAAGTGAATCTAAACCATGTTATACCTCTTTACAGACTTTTACTGATGAGGAAGGTCTAATTCGAGTAAAAACACGAATCTCTATGCTAAAAGATTTCCATTCTTTCCGGTATCCGATAGTTCTGCCTTTCGATCATAATATTACCTATTCGCTCATAAGAAGAAAACATATTAAACTTTTTCATGCAGGAATACAAATTTTAATGCCAGTTTTGCGCAAACAATTTTGGGTATTAAGATGCAGGCGTACAGTTCGAAAAATTATAAAAAGTTGTATGGCATGACATGTAGACGATTCACTGCCTCACCTGCTGAGACACCTACTGCCCCTCTCCCTGAAGAACGAGTCAAAGATTCTTCAATTTTTGAAAGTGTTTGTCTAGATTTATGCGGACCGTTATTTTTAAGAAATGGCTCGAAAGTTTGGATAGTTCTTTTTACGTGCGCCATATTTCGCGCAATTCATCTTGAATTGGTATCTTCACTTTCAACGGAAAATCTTCTATTAGCTATGAGAAGATTTATCTCAAGAAGAGGGAGACCCTCTATTATTATTTCTGATAACGGAAGAAATCTAGTGAAAGCATCATCAGAATTGAAGTCTATAAATTTTTAACGCTTGCAAAATTTTGCTATTGAACGAAAAATACAGTGGAAATTTAATCCACCTTCAGCTCCCTGGTGGGGAGGTTTTTTTGAGCGCATGATAGGAATGTTAAAAGGTATTTTACGAAGAGTGCTTGGAAAGGCCAGCCTAAATTATGAAGAATTATACACCGTGTTATGTGACTCGGAAAGTGTAATCAATTCTAGACCGCTGACATATATCGCAGATGATGATGATCTTGACCCTCTTACCCCCGCGATGTTCTTGCAAGATATCAAAGATTCGAGAGTTCCTGAATTTGACCTACTTGATTCAACAAAAATGAAAAAAAGATTTGCTTATCAGCAAGGAATCCGAGAAGATCTTAGAAAACGCTTTAGAATAGAATACCTGGGGCAACTTCGAGAAAATGCGGGAAGAAATAGGGAAACTGAGTTAAAAAAAGATGATATTGTCTTAATTGGGGATGATAATTCAAAACGTATTAATTGGCCTTTGGGAAAAATTGAAGAACTATATCCCGACAAAGACGGAAAATTTCGGGTAGCCAAAGTTAAAACCAAAACGGGTTCTTTTTTGAGACCCCTTAAAAGACTATATCCTCTTGAAATCAATAATGAACTAATGCCTCATTTTTTAGTAGACAGAATTCCTGCTCCTATAGACGACGATTCTGTTCCTGCTCCTGAGCCCGAGTCATCAGATCCTGTCTCTGTAGCTGAACCATTGGATAGCGTTCCTGCTCCTGTGCCAGTGTCTTCAGATTCCCCTTCTGTAGCTGATCCTCTGGATATCACTCCTGCTCCTGTGCACCAGTCTTCCATACCTGAGGATGACAATTGACGATCTCGAGCTGGTAGAAAACTGAAACAGCCGCAGCGACTAAATCTATGAAGTTTTGAGCTTCATCATCCTGAACCTGAAAGGTGGGAGGATATTACAATACACGACCTCCACGGACATTTTCTCCCGACCTCCATGGGCATTTTCCCTTCGAATGAGGACTATTTATTTTTGTCGTTTGGCAACAGAAACTTTTTTGTTTTTTAGAACGAACGAAAGAAGAACGATTTTGAGATGTGGGTTTTTTCCCCCATCAAACCGAATTCGAGATTAATTCATCTTATGTATATAATGTAAATATTCTTTTGTATAAGTTAGCCATATAAATAATCTAAAATGACAAGAGATGTTTCTTCATTTCCGACTATTTGATGTGAATTATTTTTAATTGCCGAATCTATCCTGGAATGAATAAGTTCTGATTCTAAAGAAGGGGGCCTACCTTGGATCGGTAAGTATTTTTTACTTACCTTTATAGATTTGAATCACATGTTTTATTGTGTATCTGATACTGATTTAAATACTGTTAAGAATCTTTGTGCCACTCTCGTTCTCAATGTACATGCGTCTGGAAGACAATTTTCAAACGTCCTTGAGTTGAAAAAAGAAATCGAGCGAAGTTGGTTTGATATAAAGCAAAAATAGTTATACAACATAATAAAAAGCATGCCAGCTAGAATATTTTCTGTCATTATGGATTATTTATTGGACGGTAATTCAAAAGTATGTAAAATGTCTTTATATTTATGAGACAGCAAATTTATTTACATTTATCAATTATCGAGTCGAAATTATTTAATTATAATTTAATTTACTGTAAAATCTTTTCTTGGCACATACTTTTCGTTATATGCATAAATATAATTTTGAATGCTGAATTAATAAAATATTATTTCGAAAATATCAGTGTCTTTATATTTATGAGACGCACTGTAAATGTCAAATTCTCTTTAAGGAAAAACGTTTTCATGTTGAATTTGTTTAAATAAGTTTAACTTCAATTAATACACTTTTATAACTAATGTTTTACAAAAAACAGGATTAATTAGATATAACAACTTCCCAGCATATTTCTTATCGTGAATTAATTGTTCCAACGAGTATGATCTATATTTTAAAATTTGCGGATTGAAAAACATGTTCGAAATAAAACTCTCAGAAGCGGTGTACAGAGCTTAAAGCGAATGCTTTTTTGTTTTATTATTTAATGTAATTTTATAAATTAACTACTCTATCTTTACAAGAAGAAAGTATTGTATTCGTGAAAAATTTCTACTTCCAGTTTTCGACGGATTTATACGTTTTAGGGGTCAGAGATACCAAAAAACATGTTTTTACAAAATGTATGTCTGTGAGTCTGCCTGTCTGTATGTGACACAAATTTTGTGGGTACTTTATCTCAAGAAGTATCGCACGGAAGTTAATAAAAATTTATATTCAGGTAGTCCTTGATATAAATTGGTACTGGTTAGTTTTCGGTGTAAATCGCCCTACAGGTACCGCTTCTCTGCTGCATTTTTCACGATTTCCGTAATTGCTCTATCTCAAGAACTAATGCGCGGGTTTTCATAAAATTTCAGATTCAGTTAGTCCTGTTAGTCCTTTATATAAATTGTTGCTGTATATGTTTTGGTGTAAATCACCTAACAGATGGCGCTGCTAGGCTGCATTTTACAAGTTTTACACGATTTTCGAAATAGCTCTATCCCAAGAACTAATGCACACATTTTCATCAAACTTCAGATTCAGTTAATCCTGGACATGAAATGATGCTGAGTACCTATTGGTGTGAATCGCTCTATAGGTGGCGCTGCTGGGCTGCGTTTTGCACGATTTTCTCAATATGACTACCTCAAGAACTAATGCTCGGATTTTCATGAAACTTCAGATTCAAGTATACCTTGATTAATATTGCTGCTGAATATGTTTTGGTGTAAACCGTTCAACAGGTACTATGCTACATTCGTCAAGACTTTCGCAATAGCTGAATCTCAAGAACTAATGTACGAATTTTCATCTCACTTCAGATTCAGTTAAACGTTGACACAAGTTGCTGCTAACTAGTTTTTGGTGTAAATCACAAAATAGGTGGCGCTGCTCTGCTGTATTTTGCTGGATTTACACAATTTGAGCTATAATTTTATCTGAAGAAGTAATGCACGGAATTTCATCTTTTTAGAATCCTCACGATGAGCATAGATATACATATAATTTCGGGACTGTGATGGCGAATTTTGAAGTATTAATCTGTATGAGATTAAAGACAGTTTTGAGATTGTTATATACGACTAGTTTTATCATAGTTTAATATATTTTTATAAAACTTAAATGTGTAATAAATAAAACATAATCTCTCGGGGAGTAAAAGTAATAAAAAAAATCTAGAAACATTTTCGTAACAGTTAAGTGCATGACATATGTATTATATTAATTTACTGCATGTGAAATAATACGTATAAATTCTACTTTTATCTACTTCTATTCTTTATATAAGTAAAAATATAGAAAGCACGAAATAGTTCTCGTTACTTCTCGAATAGTTCTCTAATTATAGTACATTAAAGTTCATTTATTTGTATAATCTTTAATTAGCATTAATATTTTATCATAGTTCTATAACTTTTTAATAAAACTAAAAGGAATGATAAGTAAAAAGAATCTCTTGGGGAGTAAGAGCAGTAATGTTGTGGCCATCACAAAACTTTCTTCTATGTAAATCACATAAACAGCTCTAATTGATATCAATTCATATTTGAATCTGTAGTTTGATGAAAATTCGTGCATTAGAATTTGATATAGTGCTATAGTGGAAATTCTGAAAAATGCAGCATAGCAGCGCAACCTGTTGAGCCATTTGCACCAAAAACTGAACAGCACTAATTCATATCAAGGTATACCTGCATCTGAATTTTTTTGGAAATCCAAGCATTAGTTCTTTAGATAGATCTATTGCGAAAATCGCAAAATATGCAGTATAGCAGCGTCTTTTCTTGAGCGATTTACACCAAAATGTATAAAACGTCAATTCATGTCAAGGACTAACCGAATCTGAAGTTTCATGAAAATCCGTGCATTAGTTCGGGAGATTCTGCTATTGCGGAAATCGAGAAAAATGCTACATAGCAGCTCCACCAGTTGAGCGATTTATACCAAAATGTATAAAACGTCAGTTCATGTCAAGGACTAACTCAATCAAAAGTTTAATGAAAATCCGTTCATTAGTTCTGAAGATTGAGCTATTGCGGAAATCGCGAAATATGCTGCATAGCAGCGCCACCTGTTGAGCGATTTACACCAAAATGAACAAAACATCAACTCACGTCAAGGACTAAATGAATCTGAAGTTTGATAAAAATCCGTGCATTGGTTCTGGAGATTGTGCTATAGCGAAAATCGCGAAAAATGCCGCATAGCAGCGCCACCAGTTGAGCGATTTACACCAAAATGTATAAAACGTCCATTCATGTCAATGACTAATTCAATCAAAAGTTTAATGAAAATCCTTGCATTAGTTCTGGAGATTGTGCTATTGCGGAAATCGCATAGCAGCGCCACCTGTTGAGGGATTTACACCAAAAACTAACCAGCACCAATTTATATCGGGGAATAAATGAATATAAATTTTTATTAAATTCCGTGCATTAGTTCTTAAGATAGAGCGCCTGCAAAATTTGTGTCACATACCGACAGACTCAAGACAGACATTTCGTAAAAACATGTTTTTCGGAATCTCTGACCCCTAAAACGTGTAAATGCGTCGAAAACCGGAATTCGAAATTTTTCACGAATCCAAAACTTTCTTCATGTAAAGATAGAAGAAAGTAAAAAAATCACGCATCAAGCATAGATTATTTAACACTTACCAGCACATTCACAATAATATTACAAAACTTCGTTACGTCATAAATTGAAATAGGATGTCTAATTAAACCATATGGAAATGCATAACACTTTTCAAAATCCAAATTCAGCAACTTCTATGTAAAGTCGAAAAATTATCTGAATTCTTTAGCAGCCGTGTATATGATATATACACTTGTATCTATAAATTACATACGTGGAAAAATTTAGTTCATTTAAAGAGAAAATACCACAGTTGAAAAGACCCATTCATCAATTTCCGCGCATAAGGAGAATGGTACGTGATTTTTTTTTGTACAGCCCTGTATACGAAATATAGAATTTAAGCACAATGCGTAACATGCAAAACATCAGTTAAATTTAAAAGCGCATAGTGAAACTGAAAAAGCACTTCCAGAACTTATTGCTCAAAAACAGTACTGTAACCGATTTCTTTTGTGTGTCCCTATAAATGAATGATAAATGCTATAAATGCCCTGTTCTATAGTACATTTTTGTAGTAAAAATCAGTGATTTATATTAATTTCAACAAATTTGAAATAACATAATGTCATTAAAATACACTGCAAACGTTTTTTCCCCCATTGACCATAATGCAACGGAAGTTTTTGTGTGCCCCTGTAAATGAAGTATTGAGCCTACATACCTCATATTAAATACCGAACATGCCATGGTAAACATCTTATCATATATCATGGTAACATATATCAATTGCATGAAAATCCGAGTATATTTACGCGAATTACAAACTGGACAGACAGACAGACAAACCGAATTCACAAATACTTTTCTACTTTGTTGGAAAATGTTAAAAATGATCAGAAAATGCTCTTGAAATAAATGAAAAATTAAGTGATAAAATGTCTCTAAAGTAAGTGATTATAAATGATTTTAATACGTTTAAATATTATCTAGGTTTTTATCCTAAAATAGAATGAACTTATGCTTTTGATCAACAGCTTCAGAAAGATGACACTTAATTAAACAATTAAAAAGACATTTATATAAGCTTAATATATACATAAGGTAAGAACTTAATACTTAATTAGTACCAATGACTAATCACAGTTGGTTTCCACTCAAACACCAAAGTGAAGCAGCAACATGCGTCAATACTAAAGCGATCTTCCGGGAGTATTACATTGTTGTTGGTTTCCGTGTTGATGCCACATATATTGAACATCAGCGGCTCTGTAGCTGGAAGGTTCGATGTATTGAGTGAAGTTCCGATTAGGTAGTCTCCTTCTTCCTGTGTTTTAAAACTGTGATAAAAACGTTGATGTCACGTTAGTCTTCCGCAACTTTAGTGTATCAGCAGTTTGAATCTGCTCCTTATTGTAGACTAGTTCTCACGTCTCTGATTGCTAACATAACAAAATCATAATAGTAAAAAAAAAAGCAATTTAACAAATTAAAACGACCATTTGGAAAGTGAGTTTTTCATAGACTAAAATTTAAGACATAAAAAATCGCACGGTGTTGATCATACATTACTTACGCCATGAATTAAACATTAATAGTGTTATTACACTATTAATGTTGTTGCAAGATTATTTTGCAACATTCGTCGAATTGGCGATTATTGGCGATTATTGCAAGCTACAATAATCGCCTGCGATTCGTCAGATTTCCTGAAACTTACATATTATCCACCTGAAACTTACGTATTATCCAAGCATTTCATTGGCTGTTCGGGAAAAGTCTTTTCCATCGTCAGATTTCAAAGAAATCTGACGACCAATTTTAAATGAAATTTCATTCTTAAACTTCTAAACATCCTACAATATTACTTTTTACACCGTAGTATAGAGAAAAAAAATGTACTTTTAAATGCAATTTGTTTGAAAGCTGTATCTCAATTTGTTTCTGAGTTATTAATTTTTTTGTAGTTTTTATTATTTTTTTGTCATAGTGGCAACAGAAGTATCCATCTCTGTTGAAAGTAAAGGAAAAATACATATTACTATATAGATCAATCTGAAAACGAATAAAATGCGGAATCAACCAATAAAAAGCTTCAGATATGCTTTTGATTTCCTGCCCTGACGAGGACAACCATTTATAATAACCATTTTTCCAAATGGTTAATAATATTTTTGTCTCGTTATAAAGATGATTGTATCTTGATAGATCAAATAATTAGATGTAATCAATATATTTATCACAGTACTGCAGTTTATTTTAAATACCGCATTTTTTGTTAATTTTTAAAATTTCTTTGAAACGATCAATATTTAAATAATTATGAATTACCATAAGAAAATCTTACAAATCACGTATTTAAATATCAGTTAGAACAGTTCTCTTAGTTAAAGCCGAGATATTCGCTTAAATAATAATCGTTCAGTTAAGAATTAATGATGTTTTACATAACAGACCCAGAAGATATGACGACTAGTTAAGCATATTATTAATAATCCTGATATATGATTTAAATTTGGAATTACGTATGAATCCCACGTTCGTGATTATATTGGTTTATGTATAATACGTATAGCAATTACTTGGTCACGAATTGCGCAGAATCTGAGATTTGTTGGGAAAACCTCTTTTAAGAAGAAAAATTCTGCAACCACTTCAGGGACGTTTTTTTATGGTGAAAAATAATGACTTTTTTTATGATTTATTATTCATTTGACATTAATAGGAATTCAAAATGCAAAAAAAAAAAAAAATAAACATTAAATTAAAAAAAAATCCCCCCAAAACAACGTCCACATTTGTGGTTAAAGGTAATTTATGAGTGAAATGAATTCTTATTAAAAAATAACAGTAAATTTCTTTCTTACATTTCAGCAAATTATTCAAATTTAATATATTTAATATATCTGATATTATTTTTGCCAAATATTAAAGATTTGTTCAAATAATCCAACCACACAGAGTGCTGAAAATTTAATTCACGCTTTTTTAATGTCGGTAACTGTACATCTAACTGTGCCAAACCATAATTTTTACTTCTCTTGTTGAGGGATTCTCTAGTGAATAAGTTATTGTCAAATTTTTGTTCTTTTTATTATTGACAGTGATTATAATTGTAAAAAACTAAATTTCCACATACGTAGCCAAGGGCGTGAAGATGTTAAACATCCCGGTATGTAGTTTAATATATAACTAGTAAATCTGCAGATCAGGAGCCTCAATGTCATCTTTGCAAGTCATTGTTTTTTAACACTCATTGCGTAATATTCATCTTCCTACAAATCGCTTTTTAAAGTTTTCCAATTACATAAATATTTATAAGAATACAAAATACTTCGTAAAGTTTCAGAAATTAAATCTGTTAAACAAGTGGTTATACACTGATGTTCTGAAATTCTGATGAGCTGCTTATTCTGGTAACTTTTAAAATCAAAAATTGCATTTCTTCAGGGGGCTCTGCCCCCCTGAATACCCCGTAGTCTATTCAAATTTACATTCGTAATTTTTTATTGATTGTGCGGATGGTTATAGTATATCATAGATTTTTTTTTACGCTGTGATTTATAAGGATAAGCATAAGTTGTTTTTTTTTTTTATAAATTAATAAATTTAAAATTTAAAATAAAATCCTCATGTTAACCGTACGCAAACAATAAATCTTGAAGTGACGCCAAAAATGTAACCTTAAAATCCGCTACATTCGACCCAAACACAACGGCGTGCTTAAAAAAAGAAAGAAAGAAAAGAAAAATATTTTTAGTAATTCAGTTTTTAATTCATAATACGATGAAATGCTACTTTAGAATGCTTAAATATAAGCAGATCATTTTCATTTTACAGAAAAAATGCACGGATGAAGTCAAAGAATTCGGTCCCTGTGCCACGTGCTTGTTTTGTTTGGGCCGAATGAGGGCATTTAAATCTGAGCGATAACGCACATGATGTTGCAAATTGTTTTTACGACATACTGCATCTCCATCTATCTCTTTCCTCCGTGAATAATAGTTAATTTTATTTTAGCCAAGATCTTTTTATTCCAACATCTTTTTTTTTTCTTTTTTTTTTGATAAATGACGTCTAATTCACCTGCTATTCGTACTTACTCAAAACCTTTCATCTTGTTATATTAAGAAATACTTGAGTGTTTTCTTTTTATTCCCAATATGTCGCCATATTAATTCTTTTTATTCTTAATTCTTTTTTCATTTTCCTGTTTCACGTAAAAATCTTTCAATTGAAAATTGTTTAAGAGAAAATATTATTCAGGGTTTTGATTTTCTTGGCAACGATTAAAGAAACATTGATAAATTTTATGAAAAAATGTCACATTATTCTCTATGAAAATAATGAACTTTTGTATTTTTAAGCAAAATATTTGAATAAAATAAATAAAATATTGCCTATTTTTATTTCTGGGGCTAAAATCCATCTATATGCAAAAATACAAATGCATTAATTCATCTGTTTTGACGTTGGCTTTACTGAAACATTATAGACGCATTTATACTAATATTATTAAGACCAAATACGTTGCTAGGCAACTGATGAAAGAAAAGGTAAAAAATGAAATATGTATTATGTCAAACTGATAAAACAAAATGCTTTATATTATTGGAAAACATGCATAAAGTTCCCCCAAAAATTATAAACTTAATTTAAAAAATCTCGCAAATATATTGACATAATTTCAAACTAACTGGAATAATTTAATAATCTTATTTAAAAATTTCAGCATCCAAAATTTACCATTTAAATCCATTTTTTATATGAGCCATTTCTTTCAACAAATGAAAATTTGAAAATCGTCTGACTTGCCAGAGAAAAGCATTACAGAGCAAAATAAAATGTTCCATATTTCCCGAACGAATGAACCAAATTTAACCAAAAATTATACAGCTAAGTCCGAGTACCTCATCAACATGCCCAATTAATTTCAAGCCGATCGGATGCTTTTTGCGGCAGTTACCGCGGAACAGACAGACAGACAGACAGACAAACGGAAATCAAAACTTTTCGTGTCTCCACAGTAAGCCTTCACTGACGATTCGGCAAATATATATCGGAGATTTAGTAAAATTACCCAAACAATGATGGGGATTATGAGTGGATGTGAAATATTCAACTAATGCAAATTCTTACAAGGACTTAACTAGTAAATCTTCAGACCAGGAGCCTCAACGTCATCTTTGCAAGTCATTGTTTTTTAACACTCATTGCATAATATTCAACTTCCTACAAATCGCTTTTTAAAGTTTTCAAATTACATAAATATTTATGAGCATACAAGATACTTCGTAAAGTTTCAGAAATTAAAAGTGTTAAACAAGTGGTTGTACATTGATGTTCTGAAATTCTGATGAGCTACTTATTCTGGTAACTTTTTAAATCAAAAATTGCATTTCTTCAGGGGGGCTCTGACCCCCTGAACCCCCCGTAGTCTATTTAAATTTACATTCGTAATTTTTTATTGATTGTGCGGATGGTTATAGTATATCTTAGATTTTTTTTACGCTGTGATTTATAAGGATAAGCATAAGTTTTTTTTATAAATTAATAAAATTTAAATTTAAAATAAAATATTCATGTTAACCGTACACAGACAATAAATCTTGAAGTGACGCCAAAAATGTAACCCTAAAATCCGCTACATTCGGCACAACACAACGACGTGCTTAAAAAAAAAAAAAAAAAAAAAAAAAAAATGGCATACTGCATCTCCATCTATCTCTTTCCTCCGTGAATAATAGTTAATTTTATTTTACCCAAGATATTTTTATTCCAGCATCTTTGTTTTCGATAAATGACGTCTAATTCACCTGCTATGCGTACTTACTCAAAACTTTTCATCTTGTTATATTAAGAAATACTCGAGAGTTTTCTTTTTATTTTTAATATGCCGCCATATTAATTTTTCTATTCTTAATTTTATTTTTCATTTTCCTGTTTCACGACAAAACATTTCAATTGAAAATTGTTTAAAAGAAAATATTATTCCGGGTTTTGATTTTCTTGGCAACAATTAGAGAAATATTGGTAAATGTTATAGGAAAATGTTACGTTATTCTCTATGAAAATAATGAACTTTTGTATTTTTAAGCAAAATATTTCAATAAAATAAATAAAATAAATGAAATATTGCCTATTTTTATTTCTGGGCTAAAATCCTTCTATATGCAAAGATACAAATGCATTAATTCATCTGTTTTGACGTTGGCTTTACTCAAGCATTATACACGCAATTATACTAATATTATTAGGACCAAATACGTTGCTAGGCAACAGAGAAAGAAAAGGGAAAAAAATGAAATATGCATTATGTCAATTTGATAAAACAAAATCCTTTATATTATTGGAAAACATGCATAAAATTCCCCCCAATATTATAAACCTAATTAAAAAAATCTCGCAAATATATTGACATAATTTATTGGAATAATTTAATAATGTTATTTAAAAATTTCAGCATCAAAAATTTACCATTTAAATCCATTTTTCATATGAGCCATTTCTTTCAACAAATGAAAATCTGAAAATCGTCTGACTTGCCATTGAAAAGCATTATAGAGTAAAATAAAATGTTCCATATTTCCCGAACGAATGAACCAAATTTAACCAAAAACTATACAGCTACGTCCGGGTACCTCATCAACATGCCCAGTGAATTTCAAGCCGATCAGATGCTTTTTGCGGCAGTTATCGCGGAACAGACAGACAGACTAACAGAAACCAAAACTTTTCGTGTCTCCACAGTAAGCCTTCACTGACGTTTCGGCAATAAATATAAATTTTAAGCAGGCAGTTTTAGAGGTTTGTTCGTATCTAATAATATCAAGTCCGAAAAAAATGGTATATAATGAAGAAAATTGTTTAATTTATAACATTTTCCCACTAGACATCTAACGTCTTTCTTTTAATCGAAAAAGCTACTTACTGATACATTAAGTGTGCACATTCATAAATAATCCAATTTGCAGTTATATATTTACTAGCTAAGTTACCCGGCGTTTCCCGGAGTTTTAAGAATGTTTGTTTTGAAAAAGCATTTTGAAAATGAAACGTAACCCGTTCAAGCCTGGTGCACTGTTAATAGTTCATGTCTTTTCACTCAGTATTATTTTGTCATAACACATACATTTGTTACTGTCTACGTGTAGTAATGGTAGTGTATGTCTATGCATTTCGTATTATGATTTCATTAATACACTGGCCTCCAAAAATTAAGGCACAGGGACTGGATGCTTTCGATTGCACACGGTTTGTCAAATATCTACCAAAATTATTGACAAATTGTTCTTGAACATCTGGGATGTAAAGAACATGTTTGATTTCATATTTTTCGATAAAGATTTAGTTGGGCCGACAATTAGGGGGCTAATAATAAATTTAATAATAAAATAATATTTGCGATCAGCTCTGCAACAGAAAATGATGGAAATGGTTTGTCATTGCGTTAAATGACTATTTGGATCCTGTTCAACGTTTGTGTGCATTTGTGTAAGCATATCACTCATATTCGTAAAGATGTTAACGTTTTTGTGAAAAATTCAAAAGTTTTTTGTTTATAGCATACAGAGTTTTCAACCAAATTCAACACAACTTTCCGAAAACCTGACAAAGAACAGTAGCAAGAGTACACGTCAATTAAAACATGAATATATTGAATATTTGATGAGATATGGGCATTTGTATGAAATAATTTTTATCGGTGCAAGCGTGGAAGATTTGAAAATTTTTGTTTCATAATTTGGTAGTCAGCTATTTAAGGCAACTTATCTAAAATGTCCGGTCAAACATCGAGAAATTTCACAAAGATAGGGGCGATATAGTGAGTTGCTTTCTAAAAATAGCTTTATTGTAGGGGTTTTTCCACAACTTTTCAATCAACTCACTATATCTTTCTGAGTTTTCACAATATTTGACTGGACTTTTTACAGAATTTACTCAAAATAGTGACAAACCATGTACAATCGAAAGCATCCAGTCCCTGTACCTTAACTTTTGGAGGCCAGTGTATTTTAGAATTTAGTACTAATAATAATAATAAAAGTATGCTTAATTCTCTTTGCACCGTTGGCAATTCTTTGCTTTAAACATATATTTCACTCCTTGAATTTAAAATATAGATTACTTTTCTGAAAGAATCATGTGTGATAAAACAAAAAAATATTAGAAATTTGAGATATTTGTTAAATCCTGTTGTAACATGATATTTTCCAAACGTCTTCAAAAACTATTCCTTAGCCTATTATCATATGAATATGAATTGGATAATACGCAAATAACTACATTCGAGAGATTTCAGACAATGACATTTTCGTTAAAATTATTAGAAATTTAAAATA
Source organism: Maratus speciosus (assembly GCA_963932465.1). Lineage (NCBI taxonomy): Eukaryota > Metazoa > Arthropoda > Arachnida > Araneae > Salticidae > Maratus > Maratus speciosus. The sequence goes on from OZ010797.1 coordinate 451,622,437, forward strand.
TCTCTTATCACTTTCGCGGGCGGTGTATTTAAAAATTGATACCTAATTTTTATTTTGCTGGCACCTACAGTATTTAATTTAAACATTCCTTTAATAATGTACTTGAAAATTATTTTCTAATAAATTCGTTTATAAATTCTGGTGTCAGTCCATTATTTCATCAGTATTTAGACAGAAATACTCCTCTCCGAAAAGGGTTAAATCCTGTCATAATACGATATTTTCCAAACCCCTCCAAAAACTCTTCCTTAGCCTATTATCATATGAATGCGAATTCGATTACGCAAAATAACTACATTCGAAAGATTTCAGACAATGACATATTCGTTAAACTAAAGTAAATCTATTTGCATAAACACTATTAAGGGCAGACGGAATCCCTATACCTGCCACTTTAACTTAATGAACCTTTTCTCATAAACTACTTAAGATATGAACTCGAAAATTTTTTTAAGTATAAAATAAACAATTTTTAATAATCTGAAGTTAAATTTATAATTAAATAAAGCTTAAATATATTTTTTTTTAATCTGATGTAGAAACCACGTTCAAATTTCAAAAAACATGCAATTTTTTCAAAGATAATGATAATAATAAAAAGAGTACTTTTAGCAGTTTAAACAATTCATCTCAGATTAAACAGGGATATGTGTAAAATGTTCAAGCAAAATTTCAAAGCATAATGTATAATAGTTTTTTCAAAAAGGTGCATCGAAGTTAAAAGAAACAACATTTTGAGAAAATCAAGTTTAAAGTAAATAAACGCACTAGTAGTAAAGTAGATAAACAAACAGAATCACTAAAATTTTTCCAACTTCCGGTTACCGTAGAAACAAAAGTAATATATGAGCAGAAAGAGTAGAAATGGTAGATTCAAAATATTAAAAAATCGAAAATTCGATATATTTTAGGTTTTGACCTTCAAACTGCCCTTAATGTTATTAACGTAAAAGTAACTTAAATCGGACCCGAAATTGTTAAATAGAATATAATGGCACCATGGTATCCACCATGGAATCTAATGGTACCATGGCAACCTCGAATCATTATCTACCGTGGTATATTATTGAATTATTTACGAATGATTTGATTTAATAGAATAATTTTTTTTTTTAAAGCTTTGATTCGACTTTCATAAAATTGATACGTTTGAACAAAATTCTGCAACGATAATACACATTAAATTCCACACCATTCGGTTGGGTAGTTTCTGCACTGTTATATGCGGACAGACGTAAAGACAGACAGACGGACCGACCATACGTCGACTGTAGGGACTACTTGTTTATATAATTACGAGCGCTCCTAAAAACAGGTTTTTATGGGTTTTTCTTTTCTTTAAGTAAAAGAAAACGCCGAAAAGTCATTCTTGTTTAAAAATTTATTTAAAGTATCATAACTCGGTGTTTTGGTTATACAAAAAGGAGTATTTAGTGTTTTCGTGTTAGAGCGTGGAGAAAGGTTTTCTAAATATATCTTATAGGACACTTACATGCATTTAACCCCTTGGGGACGAGCGACACGTATACGTGCCGCATGAAGCGTTCAGAATCCTTGTTTTTCCTCACCAGTAAAATTTTACTGTAAAATTTGCCTTATTTAATCAGCGCATTTTCTCGATTCAAGAAGACACAATTTGTTGTTTTTAAAAAACGGTGACAAAAGATTAAAAATTTCGTAAAAGGCTCCTGTCCCGAAGGGGTTAAATTTACATTTCTTAACTTAAAAAAAATAATTATTTTCTCTTAAATGGATTTTTATTTTCTGAAGCTCAACATTCGAAATATTTTTGGAATTAGAATTACAAAGGGAAAGCTGGACGTCCAAGGTGACAAAATATGGATGAAATCCATCCTGTAAATATTTTTGTTGCCAACATTCTTCTTTATCTGCACATACTTAAGGTACAGCAATGAATGAGATACATTTCGAAAGGTTCTACAAGTGCCTTTTGATGTATTAACTTATGTAAAATTAAACGCGTTGTTTAATTAAAAAAATATATAGTCAATGAAAAAACATATTAATAAATAATATGAAAGATTGCGATGGGAAAGCCTCACACGGATCTACTGCTTTTCTTTTCTTCTTTCTTTTTTTTAAATGAAACTCTAATAGATTTTTTAGATCTATTATTAGCCCCCGGTACGGTATGCTATTTCTTTCTCCCAGCTTATTTTGTGTATTCCAAAAAATAACGTTACCTTACAGAAGACGGCCGTAAAACAAAGCAGTACGATTAAATAAATACTCTAGAGCAGTTTTTTAAATTTCTAAACATCGCACATTTAAAATTTTTATACCGCGGTATTGAGAAAAAAATGCGCTTTTAAAGGCAATTTGTTTGAAAACTGCATCTCTATTTGTTTTTGAAATATTAATTTTTTTTTGTAGTTTTTAAAGCCATTTGCTTAATATTGGCAACGGAAGTACTCCATTTCTGTAGAAAGTAAAAGAAAAATAGTTCTAAAATAGTAATTATATATTTTTGTTGCCTTTTTATCATAAAAAATGAAAGGAAATGTAATTAAAACACGTGCTATTTAGAAAAAAATATATAAACGAATGATTTCTGTTAAAACAATGCGGTTATTATAAACTATATTTAATTTTAAGTATCTATGAATCATTAGATAGACGTTTTTTTTTTGTCGATTTTCTTGAATGACGGCATCTTTTTGCTGCATATGGGCATTATTTCGCGATAGTGATGTGCTATGTATGCTTTACTGTAGACGTTTAAGAGTAGATCGTAAATGTGGAATTCTTAAGCGGATGCGAAGGAAGTCCTTTTACATAAAATAAAACGTGTGCTTTAAGTCTTAAAATTTAAATACGTTTTGTACTGCAGTAGAGTCTCGCTTAATCAAGTTATTTTCTTCTGATGGACTGGTGTCTTCTATTATTATGAAACAGCCATTATAAATGAAGCGTTAGGAGAAGATGAAAGAGCAGCCGTAAAAAGTTAGAACTCTGATTTTCTGTTCAGAATGGGGGAAAAAATGGCCATAATTTTTTTTCTGTTCTTTCATCTTCACCTAACGCTTCATTTATAATGGCTGTTTCATAATAATAGAAGCCACCAGTCCATCAGAAGAAAATTAAGTAATGGAAATGGCAGGGGCGACACTAAATTCTGAAAAAGCAGAATTCCTGTTCTCTAGTATGTATTTTTTATAATACACAATAACAATACTAAAATCATATCTGTATAAAAAAAACAGCAATAATGCGTTCGTTTTGAAATGTATTAAAAGCGTTGTTTTCACATGGTCTCGCGTTAGGATTTAACAGCCGAAAAATCGCTAAGCATCGATATTTACAATAAGGCGTTTTCATTCTGTTCATTTCAATGTTTTAAGTGCGAGATTCGATCACATGTGTTATGTTTTTGTATATCTTATTTTTTTGTATGTCTTATGTTTATGTATTTTAAGCTGGAAAAAAGATGGCAGCCAGCAGTGCTATCAGCGGTAAAGTGCAAGGGTGACATTACTTAAACCTGTCGTAAAGTGTCCGAGCCGAATGCAGCTGGCCCATCAGTGATGGCCAACAACAGGCCAGCTTTGGTATGCCATCAAATTACTTCAATCCGGCACTTTTCCTGCAGTGCTAGTACCTATCCCACTGCTATTCCTTTACTGGCCCAGCACTTTCCCTTACAAAAATTTCTTATAGAATTCTATAAAAAAACAAAGTATTATATAATTATGGCTCTTTTTTCTATAAGCTAATTTCACCAAGAGCTATAGAAATATCTGTAGAAGTGTCTATAATAGAATTGTCTATAGAAAAATTTGAATTGCATGTAGTCACCCTCCAAAGTACTGACCGCGCTCGATGCTGCTTGGTTTACGTGATCGGTCATGCACAAGTGCTTTCAGCGTACACTACGATTGCTCTTAGCTTTCAAGCTCTCATTACACTATTTCAAGTTTGTTTCTTTTGTGATTTACGTTCCCAATCATTAAACTGGTATAGAAATTATTCTATTGTCGCCCGTTGGCGTGGTCAGTAAGCGGGGCTGCTGTCACCACGAGGTCCCGGGTTCGAGTCCCTGGGTAAGACATGGATGTAATTGTGAATGTCCTATTGTAGTTATATAATATGTGTAATGGAAAATAAAAATTGTTGTGACTTGTTGTTGTTTCTATGTATAATAAGGATCATTCGAGGCGACAGCCATTGTAGCTATAGGCCCCAAAGCATTCTCCACTTCGGTGGACTTCAAATGTCAAAATTATTCTATTGTATAGAAATCCCCTATGTATTTTATACGCTTTTTTTATTATTGATTCTGAACTGCATAAATTATGAAAACCGAAATCCTTTGTAACCTAGTAAAACCAGATTTAAGGAGAAAAAAAAAGCGCGTTGAATAAAGAATTTATTTATTTATTCATTTACTTATTTATTTTGTTGGTGGCAGTGGTTCTATATTTTTTACAGTTTTAAAAAAAAAATAGCTTCACAGCTTAAATTGTGTTAAGATAGTCATTTCAGAATTGTGTTCAAATACTCAATGTCTTCGATATTCGCAGCGCCACCTAGCGTAACGGTTCCCAGCAATAATACTGCAAAAGTTCGTGCACTTCCATATAGTGGTGGGGCCAGCGCATGAGATAAAATTGATGCCCACCAAAATTTTATCTGATGATTTCCAACAGCAAAGTTGACTGAAGCTGTCCAGCAGTGTTCATGCAGTGGTAGACCATCAGCCAGCACTTCTCCATCATTGCCAGCACCTATCTTGCTGCTGGCTTGCAATTTACTATTTGGTGGGTTCCTATAGACTAATGGATTTCTTAATTTTTTTATAAAGCTGGAAACATATTATGATCTATTTATATTAATTTAAGGCCAGGCGGATCATCTTTGGCAATCGTCTGCAGGCGATAACAATAAAAAATAATTCATGCTTGAAAATTATTTAAAAACAATAAATACTAAGTGCATTTCGATGCAGTGTTCAAACAAATTGCGATATTATTTTCAAATAAACTGCATTTAAAAGTACATTTTCTCCCCTATCAGATGGTGTCAAAATTGAAAATGTGCGATGTTTAGAAACTTAAAAAATTAAGAAAATTGACGTAAAACCGAAATTTGGTCGTCTGCTATTGTCATTCGCAAAATGACGTCATTGTTACGCACATTCATGCTTGTCCTTCATAATATAGATACCTCTAAAACTAACCATTTAGATATTTACCATAGCTTAACAAAATGAAGGAACATCCTGGATACCTCATACGACATTTTCTCAATTTTTAACACCTTCCAACATAGTTGAAATGTGTTTATAAATTCGGTTTGTCTGTCCGTCTGTCCGTCCTCTTGCTGACGTAAATATAGTCCCATTGTCATGGAATGCATATATGCTATTGCGGGTTTCTATGGCATGTTATTTAAAATAAAGTGCGTAGAACGTTCGGTTCATTTATAGGACTTCTCAAAATAATTCTGTTACATTACGGTCTATGGGGAAAAATTGTTTGTCTCTATTTTAATATCATTCCAGTATTTAAAACATATTGAAATTGATATGTCACTGAAGTGTACTACAAGGTTCTTACTAAAGAATATGGTGTACACAGAAATTATCGTTTATTTACAGGAACATACAAAAGAATTTGACTATAGTTGAGAATGAGCAATAATTGAACTATTGAAGCGTACAAACAATAATTGCTGGAAGTGCATTTTCCGTTGTGGTATGAGTTTTTAAATTTATCTATTTTAAAAACTATTATTTGGTGTGTATAAATTAGATAGATCACATACAGGGTCGCATAAAAGTTCGCAATAACATCCGTTTATTTGCGGAAATTGCTGAGTAGAAATTTTCAACTGTGCTATGCGTTTAACTGAACTAATTTTTAGCATACTATGTAGTGTGCATACATATCTCTAGATAAAGTACAGTGCTGCAAAAGAATTATTTTACTTTAACGACTATTCATGGAAACAGCCAGTGATGTAGTCGTAAAAAAACCAGAGGGTATACGCTAAAGTCATGAACGTCATGCCTAAGGTATACGCTATAGCTTTATTTGAGAAACAGAGGGTATACGGTGCTTCTTAAAAATATCCAGAAGGTATACGGCGTATACCCGTGTATACCCTCCACTACACCCCAGGTAATAGCAGAAATTAGGTTTCCAAATGCGTTATGCGTTTTCAAAATTTTTCATTTAGACTTCATCTTTCCCTTAGTAAACTGTGAAGTTTTGTTATAGTATTTTGAATATGTTGGAAAGTGTGTCATAATCTATGCTGTACGCCTGATTTTTCGTTCTTGTTTACTCTTACTAAAAAAAAATTAAAAAAATATCAAATTAACGTCTAAAATGTATCAAATACAAATATGGAACTAAATAAAATAGGACATACGAAAAATACTGTATATTTGTCATATATAGGATTTCAAAAAAAAAAAAAAAAAAAAAAAAAAAATGCGATAAAATATTTATTTGTTTTTAAACCTATTGTAATATGATTTTAAATTATTTGGAAATTTATAAATGTTATAAGTTTATCATGGAAAATTTATATTACTATGGAAAATTTAAATTTAAATATATATAGCCATACAGTTTGAATTTTCGATCTATAACCTATAGAGCTGCACAAAATTAATTTAAAAGTTCACTAAATTTAAGAACAAAGCTAGTATTTTAAAGTAATTTTAATACTTCGAACATTTTACTTAAAAAAAATATAAAGTGGTGAATTCAGCCTTGACCTAAATTATAAAATACTAGAACATCCTTTAAAACTTCTTCACGTCTGGGAAGAAAATTTATGTTCTTCCAGACACTATTTATTTTCAAGTTTACGGGAAGTTTATAGCTACTGGCTTGTGAACTCTTATGAAAAATGATTAAACTATGAAAAACGAGTCTGGAATTCTATATTTTCGTCCAAATTTTTCTTTTGTTCCCATATCTAAAAATAATTTATTTATTGTGAAATTCTAGTTTTTCACAATTACTTTTGCGTTTTGAATAGAAAAAATACTTTTTTGTATTTTTTCATTTTTTTCTTTTGTGAAAATTTTAAAGTTTAAATAGCTATTTAAAAAGCTTTATGTCTTATTCATTTTTTAAATGTTCCTTCTAGAAGATATATAGATTATTTAATTAAATTGTACATCATATTAGCTGCTGATGAAATGTATAAGGAAATTAGCTTCAATGAATGAAAAATTTTTGAAAACTTCTCTTAAAGCTGAATTCATCTAACTGAAACTCTAAATGCTGATAACAATAACATATAATACACATGCATAAAATAGAAAATAAAAGAAAGCAAAAATATACAAAACCTATGCTGTTCCTGAATTTTTTTAACAACACAAAATTTAGCGTTCGTAATTATATAAATACGTAGCACTCATAGTCGTGGTCTAGTGCTCCCGTCTGTCTGCCCATTTTTCTGCATATAACAGCATAAAAACTACCCAACCGAATGGTTTCAAATGTAATATATAGAGTCTTCGTAGAATTTTATCGAGTCATTTCAAATTTTATGAAACTGGAATCAAAACTTAAAAACATATTAATAAACGTTTTTTGTTATTCTATTAAATCCAGTCATATGTAATTATATTAATAATATCCCATGATAGGTATTGATTCTAGTAGTCCAAGAGCTGTTAAACATTTTAGGGAAGGTATTTGAGGCATCCTGAAAATTTGTGCAACACTTCTTTTGTAATGGCTGAATACAAAATCGAATGTCTGGCTGAAGGATCGTGGCCCAAAAACTGTGCCAGACACGTGTCAAGTGCCATTTTTTGACTACCCAAAAAAAAGGTATTTGAGGCACGCTGAGATTGAGACAGAATAATATTTATACTTAGAAAAAAATATTTTGAAAACGACAGACACTTTAGTCGGCCCAAAAACTGTGCCAGACACGTGTCAAGTACCATTTTTTGACTACCCAAAAAAGGTATTTGAGGCACGCTGAGATTGAGGCAGAATAATATTTATGCTTAGAAAAAAATATTTTGAAAATGACAGACACTTTAACCGGCACAAAAACTGTGCCAGACACGTGTCAAGTGCCAAATGGCACTTGACACGTGTCTGGCACAGTTTTTGGGCCACGCTCCTTCAGCCAGACATTCGATTTTGTATTCAGGCATTACAAAAGAAGTGTTGCACAAATTTTCAGGGTGCCTCAAATACCTACTCAAAAATGTTCAACAGCTCTCCTACTATAGTTGGTCATGGTGATTACTTCCTATTTAAGATGGAATCATATTATTTCCATATTAGTGAATTTAATATATATAATCACATATTGTATTCAAGAATTTTTGCATAAGAGTGAAACAGCTGTTGTACCAAAATCTGAATATTTATAAAACTAGTTATAGTACGACCGAACCCAATTTGCCACGTTTAAAGGACAATTTACAATTTGTTGTTTACACATTTTCTTTCGGAAACATATTTATATACTCACTTTTAAATCTATAATCGATTAATAAAATAAAAATAACGCTAAAACATACATACTTACATTCTATTAACGACTATGCCCTAAAATGCCCAGTTTCCTTGACCGTGGGCCTTGAGGTATTATGCAGTGTACGCCCTGTCAGCTAGTCAGCCGAACTCGGAACCACCAGTTTCAGTGCAAAATTTGTATTCATTTTATTGAGACCGCTGGAATGAAAGGTGAGCGAATCTTGCCGAGTTTGCAATCTGGAATCAAACTTTGGACCTGTAACATGTGCTGGCCAAAAAAGCTACTGACCTTCAAATTAAAATAATATTTTATAGAAATTTACAAATCTTTAAATCTATCCATACTTTAAATATGATTTATCTGCTGAGATAACTTTTTTTTTTGCTTACTACTTTCTTTTTTCATCACTTTATAAATTTCAAGAGTGTGACAGTTTATTGACCGACGTATGGGTAAACCGACGTATGGGACCGACCAGCGGGGGTACATACTGTGAGGTTCATGTGATATCATGTGTCAGACCCCAGATTCCCCCCCCCTCCCCCCCTTAAGTTATAACGTTGTAAATTCGCAGCCACTAATGTGTGTGTTAATCTTTCTGTTCTTATTATCAAATTGTAAAAATATCTATTTCTTCCAATGATTCAACTTACTGAGTGCTTTGCTTTAAATAAGAAGACGGATAACGTCTCCCCTTTATTTCTAATCCCCACACATTGAAAAGTTATTTTCATCAAATACTTTACGATTACATTTTAATACACAATTTCTCAAAAAATCCCTGACTAGATTAGAATATCTATGTATTTTTCATTTCTTTATGGTTTATGCAGATTATGCTTTAACATAGCAATCTAAGCGATTACATTCTCGAAGTATTCAACTGCGCCTCACGATTTTCATCGTAATTAATAATTTCTGCTTAGGACATTTTATACTTTCTTCAACATATAAAGTCTAAAATTAAAAAAGATACATCTGACGGATGGAAAAAGATATTTAGTTGATTATAGAATGTTCTTTATAAACTATGTTTTAGTATTGTTGTGCAATATGTCTTTAATATACTTCTTTTGGATTCAATCTTTAGCAGTTCAAATCTATATTATTATTAAAGTAAATAGGGGAGAGTAGCCGAATTTGGACCACTTCACTTATTTTCAGGTGTAACTCACATAATGTTTCGAATATCTGAAAAAAATCAGTTCAGGTTGGCCAATCTATTCATCTACTAACTAAATAAATCTTTACATCAATTTCTTTTTGAAAATCTTAAATTTCATTTTAAATTGAAAAAAATTGTCAAAAGTGGTCCAAATTCAGCAACTGGTCGCCTAAGTTGGACACCCAGTCTCCTAAATTTGACCAAATAATATCAGGTTGCTTTAATGACTAGGGGATATAACTAATTTCATTAAAAACAAAGTTTGCGATTAATGAAACAATCAAACAAAATAACAGAAATGGAATATGATGAAATCAAATATCTGAAAAGAAGAGTAAGGTTAGTTGGGGTAATTGGACTCACGAGGTAACTGGGCCATAGGCTATTTTATAAAAAACTGTTGGTGTTTTTTTAAGTTTTAGCTTTTGTGAACAATGCCCCTTATTCTCTACTTGCTAAAACGACGTGTATCAATTCAATCATAACTCTCACTTTGCTGTGATAGGTTGTCAAAATTTTACGTTTCTTTAAAAAAAAAAAAAAAAACGTCAATATTTGAACTTCTTCGGCTTTTTTATTAAAATACTGTAAGTACTTTTATTAAACAATCTTTTTTTTTTAAGATTAGACAGATAACTACATTAATATTATTAGGTATCTATACATATTTACTTCATGTTTCAAATGTAATCCCGGTGTCCCAGTTACCCCATAAATTTTTCAAGAATGGGGTAACTGGGACATGTATCTGGGGTAACTGGACCATGCTGGATCCAGTTACCCCAATAGTTATAAATAATTTTTTTGTGTTTCTCTTACTACGGAAAGTAAATTTCTCCATTGTTTTTTGCTCACAATAAAGAAAATTATAGAATACCTTATTAGGTGCGTTCGTAATTATATAAATACGTAGAACCTATAGTCGTCGTTCAGTCCGTCTGTCTGTCCGTCCGTCTGTCCGTCCGTCCGCATATAACAGAGCAAAAACTACCCGACCGAATGATCTGAAATTTTTAATATATATTTGCTGCAAAATTTTGTCGAGCCATTTCCAATTTTATGAAAATCGGATGTATAGTTTAATTACAGGGACACCCAAAAAGTTTTCCGTTACATTACGGCCAATGGGAAAAAATTATAGCAAATGCATTTTGATGATTTTACAGCCTTCCGAATGGTCTGAAATTTTTAATATATAATTGCTGTAAAATTTTGTTGAGCCATTTCCAATTTTATGAAAATCGGATGTATAGTTTAATTACAGGGACACCCAAAAGTTTTCCGTTACATTATGGCCAATGGGAAAAAATTATTGCAAATGCATTTTAATGATTTTACAGCCTTCCGAATGGTCTGAAATTTTAAATATATAATTGCTGCAAAATTTTGTCGAGCCATTTCAAATTTTATGAAAATCGAATGTATAGTTTAATTACACGGACAGTCAAAAGTTTTCCGTTACATTACGGGGAATGGGGAAAAAATTATTGTAAGTGCATTTTAATGATGTATCAGACTATGCGCTTTATGAAGTGCAAAAAATTATTCATTCAGTACAATATGGGGTGCAAAAAAAAAATTATAAAACTTGTTATAGTACGAACGCACCTCATTTGCCACGTTAGACGAGCAATTTCCTACTTGTTAAAATTACGTAATGAAATTTTTAAAAAAGCATATTGAGTGGTATCACACCAAATTTCTTGACCCCTTGAGAGGTGGTGATGCCGTTATGGCATCACTTAATTTTAATTCCTAATTGCCACATTGGCATCTGAATTTCATAATGAAAATTTCACCTTTATTATGTACGCGAAAATATACTTTTACTTGTTTTCAGATAGATTCTCTTGTAAATATTGGTGTTATTAAATTATTTCAACATTTTACGAATGCAAGTACCTTGCCCCTGAAAGTGAGATAGCCAGACCTTGAAATTGTACTATAACCAGGGGTCGCATTCTATAGGGAAACTTTTATCGTTCCTACCACTATTTTGAAAATAATATTTTCATCGCAGCTTTTTTTAAGGGTTCTGGTAGGAACAATAAATTTTCCCTACATAATGCGACTCCTGAATACAGATAAAGTACTTAAGTACTTACGTATCCGTTTGTTCATAGATTTACCTTGCTATTTTTTTCCTTAAAATACCCATGTGACTTTTATACTTACTGTCTATACTAAAGTTCATAAGTACTTACTTAAGTCTTATGTTTTTGGTATAAATAAATCTAATATTTTCACTTTTAGTGCTTTTTTAGACATATTGACAACAAAGGTTTCCCTTACAACGCTGTTTATTGACATATAATTTACATGATCTGACTGGTTTAAATTTTTTTAAGTTGTTTACACTTTTTCAAACAGGACCTGATTTCCGATATGAAAAAATATAAACGCGTGTGGGACATAGACCCCCCTGGTCCAGTTACCCCATTTTGGGGGGCAACTGGACCCATGAGGAAAGAAAGATGAAATATGCATATTTTTATATTTTTAAATATTAAAATGTAATTTTGAGCATTTCTGTCTGATAGAGGGAAGCTAACTGAATACATTTACAGAAATTCAGACTTTAATTCAAATGAACATTAGCTTTTTGAAGCTGAATTGTCAGTAGCTCCAGAGTCACATTGTAAAATCATGGCCCAATTACCCCAACTAACCTTAATTGTTTTAAGTAAAAATGTATTCAAAATATAAATCAAAGTTATCAGTAATTAAGAATAGAAATTATCAAACTAATTGTCAGTTACTTGAATATCATTTAAGGAGTGATGAAAAGTTTACACAGGAATTTCATTTATTGAAATTTTTCCAGCGCACACTACATGGAACCAACCGTATTTGGCAATCTGAACACTGAATCATTTCTACTATTTTATTTTTCTTACAAATTAGGCAAAACCAATCATCACTGTCTAGATTTTTCTTTTTTGATTCTGAATTATTATACACTTTTTTTTTTTTGCTGCAGAAGTTTTCTTTTCATTAAGTTTGTTCTTCTTCCCTTCCATCATTTTCTTGCAAATTGCATTACGCATATTTTTGAAAACGCGATGCTCCAATTGCTTTTGTGCTGTGAGAGCTTCCTTTTTGTCGTTTTTTTTTTTCATTTCGAGATTTAATTTATATGGCGAAGATGTTAACACAGCTGTTTTTTGGCTCCCCCTGTACTTTGATTTAAATGAATTTAGCAAGGGAGAAAACATTTCTAATGATTTTTTGGCTTTTGGGGAGGATTTGTAGCTGCAGCGTTCTTGCTGGTCAACTTCTTCACAACTTACTCTCTCCGATTTGTTTCCTATTGGGTCATTCCATGCAAAATGAGCAAATCAAATGTGGCAGACATGCCACAGATTTTAATGAAAATCAGTCTTTAAGTAAATAATATCTATTTATGAGTAAATGTAAAATAATAGATTTCAAGATTGTTTATTTAAGTATTAAAATTTACATTAAAAGTGAATGCAAAATCGAGGTTTTATCTACATATTTAAAATTTCAATTTTGATTATTAGCCTTAGAAATGGAAAGATATATATTAAAATTATTTATAATTAGGACTGAATAATAATTAAAACATTGACGTCAGTTGGTAATTGTATTTTTATTCCGTATAGAGAAAAAACATATTTTTAAAAATTTTTGAAGGGAAAATGCAATATTTCTATTGCTTCTTTGCGCATAAAGGACTGCTGTGGCAAGATAAAATTGCTTGACCTTATAGGTAAAAGTATATATTTTAAATATCGAAAGTTTCATTCTTGTCTTTTTATTCGTTAATGAGGAAAAAAAATAGTAAAAAATGTTGAGGGTAAAATGCAATATTTCTATCACTTCTTTTTAAGTGAAGGAAAGCTTTATTAAACTTTTAAATTATTTGATATTATAGATAAAAGTGTATATTTTAAATATAGAAACCTTTATTCTTGCTTTCAGTTTATTTTTGCCTCAAGAGTATTTTAAATTAGAGTTGAACAAAAAACTATATATTATTACTAAATCCAAATAAAAAAGCTACATGGCAGCACTAAATTTGTTTTCCCATGAAATCGTGCAATATTTTAAGAAACGCGCGCGAATTCAAAGAGAAATAGAGAATGGAATGTAGCAAACATTACTATTTTGAACCCGTTTTTGTTAGGTTAGGAATCAAAAGGCAATCTTGAATTTTTTTTGAGCATATCATGGACTTATTAATCTTTATGTCTGTGCAATATTGTTAATGTCTGACCTGTCCTTTATTTATTTTTTGCTCATACAGAAGAGTAAAAATCATGATTTTGTAATTTCATTTTTAAGTTTCTAAGTTTTTTTTTTTAAGATGAAGGAAATAAATGGCGACTTTCAAACTTGAGCAATTTGATCTCCATATGGCATACTACATCAGGCATTAATTTCACAGAAGTATTTTTATTCTTTTTATTTTTATAACGTTTCTAATTTTCTCAAAATTCGCAAATTTTCAAAGTTTGCAACCAACTTATAAATAATCATGGTGTTACTAGATTATTATTACTCAGTAAATAAGAAGAAAATTTTTCGGAGGTTACAAAATTATAAAAAAAAATCCTTTCTGTCAAATAGTTTTCAAGATACAGAACTTCAAACTTGCAACTTTGGACGATTGCGCACGTGCCATTCTTTATCACAAGTTTTTTAAATGCCCAAAACTACTAAAATAATTTATTTTTTGTCAAGATATTTTGCAGAGCATTGCTTGAATGTGAATTGAACCTCTCCATCAAATTATATTAAAATTGGTTAGTATGTGGCCACGACTTTTTTAAAATTTTTGTTCATTTTACGTTGAATGACCCTATATCTTTAACAGCTTTTGCTGTCATGGGTGTTTTTCTTCCAGGCAGTTTGTCTGTCTTTTTCAACATTTTCAACATTATATTTAAAAAGTGTTTAAAAAATATCCTCTATTGAAAAATACGCTACGATTAATCAAAGCAAACATTATATATTCAAACTGTGTTTAATTCAGCTCCCCCTCGCAGAACTTTGAACCCCCCCCCCCGGAAGGTTTGAGATTTTATATGTTTTAATGGCAAAAAAAGTGTAATTACATCCTCCAAAAATGTAAAAAGTCTGCAATCGCAAATATCCTCCAGGAGAAAATGCTTGAATTCAACTCTGTAAACCAACTACGCCGTAGGAATAAATAATTCAAAGCAAATAAATACAAATACATACAAGATAAAAGAAATTGGAAACAAAATTTGTTGCATAAACATGTAAAAATATTTTTATGTTTATATAATATAGGTCTAAACTGTAAAAAAAAAAATAATCCATATATATATATATATATATATATATATAACTTGCATGGAGATAGTAATCCATTATTAAAAAATAAATAAATAAATAGTGTACAAAGCTTACCTTCCTCGAAATGTACTACTTACTTTAAAAAGCTATAATCGCATATCTGGTCCAATTTAAGCATTTTAAATTGGCCAAATTATCACTTATTCACTTACGTTTAGTAATAAACTTACGTATTCACTTACGTTTAGTAATAAACATTTAGATCAAAACAGCTTTAGGTTTTATAAAATTGTTTAAAAACTGCACGTGTTAGGCGGTTGCTTCATCTAATCATGGGTGACGTCATTCCGATGGGTAGGATTTCAGCAGTAGATGGCGTCTCTTCCTGTAAGTAACGTCAGAATGGCAACGGTCCAATTAAAGCGGTGGTCCAAGTATGTATACTTTCAACTATATAAACATTAAAGCATCTTTTCGCACAGGGTGTCCCAAATTTATCTTTACAATTTTGATCATCCATAAAACTTAAACGAAATTAGATAACAAAGATCTTTTTATTGTATAATGAAGAGCAAGTTCCAAAGTTTCATGTGATGCCACATGAGCACCTTTGGTTATCGAGCAAACGCACAACCGTTTTCCATAATCGAAGCGCAATTCCGGTTTCCATAAACAAAGCACAATTGCGGTCTCCACAAACGTCTTGTGCCACGCGCACGTATTGAGCCACTGGATGGTGGGTGACTTCCGTATTTTGTTCGGAAATTCCTTTGGACATATGTATCTGACTTTGTGTCTATAAACCAAGACACACACTTGTTCCTTTTTCTGTGATGCAGCCATCACCAGTTATGGATCTTACGAGGTCGTACTTGAAAGCAAAAACATTCATCTTAGTACAAATAAAACTTTATGAACAGTTGTTATACGCACACAAAATCATACTTCGCTGTCTTATTTCGCTTAGGTTTTATAGAAGATCAAATTTCTAAAGATTAATTTGGGACACCCTGTATGAGAAACAATGATTGGATTGCTTAGTTTAAACTTGTGTGCTAAGTTTACATTTAAATTTATCATTATTTCTAGCTTATTTTGCACATTTTAAAATATATATCGTACGTACTGAAACACTCTGTACATTTTGAAGCATCAAATTGTGTATAAGTATATTCTAAGCAATTTTCTAGATTTCTCTATGCTAATTTCCGCAATATTTATCAAGCATTAATTAGGAAATTTAGCTTCCTGTGCTAAGTATGTTTGACATTTTCTGCATGCTTTCCAAATAGATACAGAAATCTTAAATTGACAGAACGATCACTTTGTTTTAAATAAAATCATTTCAATTTAATTGGAAATATTACATCTATGTCATATATGAAATCCATTAAATTCAAAACCGGTGCGTTAAACATTTTCCAAGTATATTAATTCTAACTAATGGACAACATTTATGATTATCTGAGATTTAAAAGCTTTGTGTTTGATGTTTAAAAGTATGAATAAAATAATATAGGTATTTAACTGCTGCAAGGTGTTTATTTTGAAATAGAACATATGGATAAAATGTTATCATAGGTATTATAACTTGAATTTAATCATTCTTTAAGGAATTGTAATTATCTTATTTTCAATAGAAGGAATAGTGATTATCTTATTCAATCAAGGAATTCTAATTATCTTGTTTTTTCCCTTTCCAACATAGTTGAAAAGTGTTTATGAATTTCGTTTGTCTGTCCGTGCTCTAACTCGCGTAGATATATTACGATTTCCATGAAATTAATGTATGTTTTGGGGGTTTACTATTGGGTGTTCAGTTTTGAAAATAAAGTATTTAGAACTTACGGTTCAAATACAGAGACACTCAAAATAATTCCATTACATTCTAGTCTATGGGGAAAAGTCGTTTGAAGTGTATTTTAATGATATTATACTTATTTAAACATATTGAAATTGATACATATCATTGAAAAGTACAACAAAGTTCTTACTATAGAACGTGGTGAGTATAGAATTTATCGTTCATTTACAGGGATACACAAAAGAATTTGGATACAGAGGAAAATGAACAATAATTCAACTATTGAAGCCTACGAACAGTGATTGCTGAAAGTGCGTTTTCAGTTGGTTGATGCTTTTTTTTTTATTATTATTTTTTAAATACTGCTTGGTGTGTATAAATTCTATAGATTATATACAGGGCTGCACAAAAGTTTTCAACAACATCCGTTTATTGTAGGAAATTGCTGAATGGAAATCTTCACCTGCATAGTTCGTTTAACTGAACTAACTTCTAGCATACTATGTAGAATATATACATATTCATAGATCATATATAAGGCTGCACAGAAAAATCTAATACTTTCCCGATATTCATGGTAATAGCAGAAATTTGGTTTTCAATTGAATTATGCGTTTTCCAATTTGTTCATTTGAAATTATCTTTCACCTTAGTTAACTGTGCATTTTTATTATAGTATTCTGGATGTGTTAGAATGTGTTTCATAATCTATGCAGTACGCATGCTTTTTCGTTCTTGTTCTCTTAATAAAATGCATTTAAACTGAAAAAAGGTCAAAAACATAATTAAGTAATACACAAATACTGAATGATGTACAATATATATTAAAATATTTATCTTCACAATAAGAATATTTGTTTCATCATAAATATTGTAAATTTCATCAAAAGAATCTGCAGTAGGCGCCAATTATTTTCTCAAGGGAAATATATATCCTAATATTTTATACTACACTATTGATCAAAAGTTCAGTACACGGGTTACAGGCTGGGTATTGGGAGTCGCGATCAGTTTGAATTGAGTGGCTCTCTCAATACACAGCCCGTGTCTTTAAAGGGTAATTACAACCTGTCTGTGGAATCACGGCACGGACCCCAGCGTTGCAAATTTGCTATATCCTTTCGAAGCGTGTTTAGCACAATGTCAAGTTCAAACTTTGAACAAGAATTTTCTTTTAGGTACACTGTTAAAAGAAAAGACTATTACTACGTTTAATTTCGGTTTTTGAAATGCCAAATGAAGTTTAAACGTACATTACTGTTATTGTCAGCACCGAATTAAGTTCATGATAAACAGATTAGGATTAGATAAAAAAAAAAAAAGTTTATAGAATAGAAATATTTGATACTATTTAGGCTTCATAGCTCTGTAAATTTTTATGGTATATTCATTTGTAATTTTCTAGTATATGCAGCTGTACCCAACCCTACGTTGTATACTTTTTTACAAAGTCTTATTATTCTGTTAGCAACGATTTTTTTAATAATACATTTAATAATTAATATATTTATTGTACGGAATCCTCTGTGCGCGAGTAATACTCGCTCTTGACCGTTTATGTAAGCATAATTCGAAAACTAGTTGGAAGAAAAATTTGAAATTGAGAATTCGCATAAAGCAGGAGATAATAAACATAAATCGATCAAAAGATGTTAGGTATCAATTCATATTTTATTTCGAATATTAATTTCATAATTCCTATTATACATTTTTTAAATTTACAAATTCAATTTATTTGTGTTTGTGTTTTTAGTATAACCACACAAAAATTTATCACATTAATATGATAATTTCAGGAGATATCAATAAAAATATACAAAATATAATCTAACATTAGAAGCTCTAAATTGCGAATATTTATAATTCAAAAACTTATCTCCAAATTACTTGAAATTTTGTGTCTAGGCATACTTTGATCTGACGATTTAAAATATATTGTCAAAATTGTTTGTTACCTCTGAAAAAAAAAAAACAACAACAAAGTTTGGTCTGATTTTGATTTGAAGATGATATAGTTGATATACTTCAGCTGATATACTTCAATTAAAAGTAGTTTTCATTTCCAATCGTTTGGCATCAGTAACTTTCTTCTAATATGATTAGTTGTAGTGATTTACTTTTTTTTTGCACGACTGTACAGCCGGCTGTAAGAATGTTATAAAAGTAAAATATTATCTTATAAAATCATCAATACTCCGGTTATAAAAATGACAGGTTATTAAAATAAAACTAATCGGATCTGCCGATCTCGAAACATTTTCTATCTCAAATATGTTTATACTTCAAAATTTTCTAGCCAATGCCTAAATTAAATGACAGTCTATGCCATCATGAGGATTCTAATAGTATATGTTTGTCGATCGGAAACAACGAACCTCTTAGATGTCTGTCAGGTTCTGAGAAACATCTGCTATTAGAACTGGGGTTCTATATTATTTTTGTCTTAATACATTATATATTGTATGGGCTGTGTACTGGAATTTCAAAATAACAGTCTTTCCTTATCTAAAACTGGATCTAAGCCGGTGAAAATGTATAGATGGTATGAAGGGGGAAAAGATAGTTGGAGAGGGGTGTGCCCAACCTTTTGAGATGTCTGTGGAAGATGGGGAGACAAAAGTATTCCACGAACGAAGAAAAGAGTTTGGAATGGGAGACAGGTAGAAAACCCCGGAGGGGTTACGTTGAGAGGGAGCAAGGGGTTGCTGGAAGGCAATCTCTTCTGCTGAGAGAGTCAGTTTTTTTTAGCGTAGCGGGCAAAGTGGACGTGTGTTCCTGGGGAGAGCTCTGAGAGATAGAGCGTAGGGTTGAGAGCCCATTGTGTTAGGAGACTGAGATTGATCTCCGGCAAAGCTTATTTAACGTGTGTAGAGTGAGAGTGATTTAACGTAGTTTAACAGTACACAGCCAGCATTTACTGTATTCGATTTAATGTTGAACCGGATCACCTATATCCGAGTTTGTAAGTGTAAATAGTGTTTTGTTGTTTTGTTGTTATGTAAATAGTGTGTAAATATACTGTTAATTTAGTTAATTGAAAGCGTTGGTTTTCATTTAAACAATCCTCTCAGTGCGTGATCGATATCACGTAATCATATCGGTGGTGGCAGCATATAAATAACAAGGATTTTCTTCGAAGTTGTGCGGACTAAGAGGAAACTCCGACAATATCTGCAACCACAATTCTCTACCCAAAGAGTGTGAAAGCAACAACAGTATTATACACCCAATAAGTATCAATTTATGTGAAAGTAGAACAGGATATAATCTTATTTTAAATTCCGTGCATTAGTTTTTGAGTCATAGCTATCACAAAAATCGTGAAAACTGCAGCATAGCAGTGCCACCTGGTATATGATTTAATCAAAAATACCATCAGCACCAAATTATGTCAAGGTTAACAGAGTAGGAAGTTTGATAAAATTCAGTGCATTAATTTTTGAGATACGAGTATCGTTAAAATCGTGTAAATCCTGAAAAATGCAGTAAAACAGATTTATACCAAAATCTAATCAGCAATAACTTATGTCAACGTCGAAACTGAATTTCAACATAGATGAAAATCCGTTCATTAATTCTTGAGTAAAAGCTATTGCGGAAATCGTGAAAAATGCTGCATAGAAACATCTGTTACGCGATTTACACTAAAACCTTATCACCACCAATTTATATCAAAGTATAACTGAAGCTCATGTTCTATTCAAATCCTTGCATTGGAAAGCGCGCCACACAAAATTTTTGACAGACAGATACACTCACAGATTGACTCACAGACAGTGCCTTTTCTTTGGACTTAGTGTGATGACGTCAGTCCTGACGGTCTGTTACGCCAAACCAGGAAATATGCGTTCCTTGGTCTCTTCTTGTTTCGAGGGAGATTCAGTATGCTGGAATCAGAGCCAGCCCAGTTTGAAATGTCACGTCATTAGACAAGTTAGTCCTGCTGTGGTGAGCGCTACAGTTGTTTTATCTTTTCTTCTTAGTCTGTCGAGTGATGGCGATTTTTGTGAAATAGGTACCATTCAGACTCTTTATATGGTATTTCACTTCTAAGATCACATTCCAACAAAAAAACGTAAGTGTGGCCATTTGAAATTTTCTAAACCTTGTCACTGAAACTGTAAATGTTAGAAATTAACTACTTGTTTTTCATATGATTCATCACCGTATATCTCGAAATACTTTAGACCAAAATTTCATTCAGTTTCTGTGAACCATGTGATAGCTAAAGACTCATATATCAGTATAGTTTATTATAATTACTATGTATGAAATAAATGTATGAAATAGTTTTGCATACGCTTGGCTTGATCTGTACACTTTCGAAATGGATGTGAAATTTATTTAAATTTAATGTGGCATAAAACACAACGTTACTCTAAGTTAAAACCACTTCACATTACTAGAATGAATATATTTAGTCTGTAGATTTATGAAAATCATTAAATTCCTGTCTCGTGTTTCAAAACTTTCTGAAGTGCATTAATTCAAAAAATTGTACTAGTGTGTGAAAGTATTCATATAAAAAATAATTTGATTTAGGAAAACTTTAGACGTAAAATAAATTTAAATGCGTGATGCTGTATAATTTTATGTAAATGAAAATAATTTAAATCATTACTTGTAAGGTTTGTCTTTATAAAATACTATCTGTTCCACTCGGTGTTGCCCGGTTCCGTGATAATAGCCTTAAATATAACTAAAATCCAAAATCTGTAAGTTCCACTTTTCTCCGCCAGGGGCGATCTCTATTCTAAACAAACCTCTATCCGATAGAAACTTAGTTATTGAACTTATCTGGAGATATATTCGTTGACGTGGTGTGGATTCTAATAAAATAAAAAACACTGAGGCGTGCAAATGGTGGGAAGGGGAGAGGTACATAATATAAAAGAGTGGTCAAAGTGATATTCAATGATGTGTCATATCAGGGGATGGGCTAAAAAAAGTGACAAGCATGCACTCGGGAAGGCAAATCCCTTATGGTTGAAGAATCCCTAATGATTGATGGGAGGCAAATCGAGGGCATGAACATTCGCCCCGTAACAATTTACTCCTTTGTTCAATTTTTCAAGGAGGTGCGATATGAGGGGCCAAGTTACTTGATAAAAAATTGAAATGGGGTGCAATAGGGGCAGTGGGAGGCGATCTGTAGTATGAAAGTGTGCTCAAAGGGCTGTCCAATGATATACCACATGTAAGTGTCGGAAAAAGTTAGAAAAGTGCCCCCGGGGGACAGCTATGACCCTAGTGATTGAGGGAAGGGGAAACCGAGGGCATAAATCGTTCGCCGGTATCACGTTACTAGTTTGGAAAAATTTTCAAGAAGGAGCAATATGAGGGGTGCAAATAATTAGGGGCCAAGATAATCTAGCATTTGGTCAAGCTTTCAAATTTGAATCACACAGATATTGTAGAGAAAGTCCTATATTTTCAAAAAGTTTCGAAATGAAATTTTATTGGTTCAGTATCAAATCTTTTGCGTATTAATTTTAACGGTATTTTATCCATTTTTTAGTGTCTCATTCGATTATGTACTCATTTCTCTTACACGTCATATTTTATAATAACAATAATATTAATTTCCCTTCAAAATCTATTTAAACTCAATTTCGAAAATAAATGTAAGTAGCTACATTTCGAGATGCAAATTTTAGTGTTTTAATGAATATGTACTTATGCATAAATTTGAGATTTCATTCGGTAATGAAATTGCCTAGTATGTTATTATTGAACCATAAAATATTCATTATAACAATATTGTTAAATAAATAGAATTTGTACCTAAATCGTAATTTATTTGAGCATGTAATATTATTCGAAATAGTTTCACAAGAATATAGTTAAATAAATGCAATGTCGCTAATCTGTAACAATTGTGTTTCAGAATGTGACATCTGTAAATTAACTTTATGATTGAAAAATGTTAGTTTATATAAATAATTCTATACTTAAATATCTAAATAATGCGTTCATACTCATGGATACTCAATAATAACATGAATACATATTATTTTATAATTAATCCTACATTATTTTGTAATATTATTTTTCCGCTATTTTTTAACACTTATGCATTCGGTTTGTCTGTCCGACTGTCCACGCTATAACGCCCGTAAATATACTCTGATTTTTATGCAATTGATAAACCTTATTTAGGGTTATTAAGGTATGTTTGGTATTATATATGAAGTATGTGGGTGGGGTCTTCCTTGTGGTTGCATTTTAAAAAACGTTCTAAATTGTGAATTTTGTGATACTGAAGGGGCTAGCAACTTGAAATTTGGTAAGGTAATTATTTATGAGATGTAAATGCTCTCTGAGAACAGTTCCTTAAAAATTTGAAATTTGAATGCGGTGAAAATAAGCGAAAAGCGTTCTAAAAACGTTCTATATAGCGATTTTTACGCAATCTCAGGAAATATAAACCGATTCCGGAAGTAATGATTTCAAACTGATGGTGACAGTCCCCGCTCCAACATAGCCTATATTTTACGTTGTTGTCACTACCACCTGGGGGTTACAGGAGTAAAAAATGTTCTAAATTGCGTTAAGAGGGGTCTAAAATTTTAAATGGCAGTTACTTCAAGGATGCAAATGCTTTCTAAGAATTGTCGAAAGAAAATTCCAAATTTAAAAGAATGAAGTGAGCGAAAAGTGTTCTATAAGCGTTTTAAATTACGGTTTTTATGTAATCGTATGAAATACAAAACCGATTTCAAACATAATGGTTGAAAATTGATGATTATAGAAACTGCTCAAACATAAGCTATATTTTATGCGGTGCCACAACCTCTAGTAGGTTTAAGGAGCAAAAAACTTTCTAATTTGCGATTTCTGCGGTACTGAAGAGGCTAAAAACTTTAAATATAGCACGGTAGTTACTTATAAAATATAAATGCCCTCTAAGAACAGTCGAAAATAAATTCGAAATTAAAAAAGAGTGAACCGAAGGGAAAGAGCGAAAAACAATCTAAAATAGTCCTAAATTACGATTTCTATGGAATCTCAGGAAATAATAAACCGATTACAGAAGTTATTGGTTGGGAATCAAGAGTGATAGTCTTTGATCCTATACGGGCTATATTTTATGCGGGTGTCTTTACCACCTGATTGGCAGGAACAACAAGAAAGCCTTTAAAAACATCTGAATTCCGTTTTCTACAGAATATTAGGAAATACCAACTGATTTCACGGTTATTTTTGGCAAATTAATGGTGACAGTATCTGTTTCAATATTTTTCAAGACATTCTATTTTAACTCTGTTTCGGCATTTTATGTTAGTGACACTAACACCAGAGAGCTGGTAATCTGTTTGACAAGAAGCTGAAATTTCACATGATGTTTAATTTTAAGATGTAAATCTGTTAAGATGGTTTCTAAAATATTCAGAACTTCAAATGAATACTGAAATGAGCGTATGAAATGAGCATAAACGTTTCAAAATACTTTCTAAATTATCATTTATTTGGAATTAGTTTTAGTTCTTCTTATTAATTAAAATCTCTTTTCTGTCTATTTCACTTTTATAATGAAGTTTAGTCAAACTGTGGCTTAATTTGTAATTTTTGAATTATTCCAAAAAGTGTTCTTCTAATAAAAAATAGTCATCGAAATATCAGTTGTCATATTTCAACTATTACGCGAGCAAAGCCGCTGGGTTTGCTAGTATATAATAAATGTATAAAATGGATTGTACCTGTAAACGCTTGGCGTAATCTGTGCACTTTCGAAATGGAAATGAAATGTATTTTAATTTAATGTGACATAAAGCTTGACGTTACTCTAAGTGAAAACCACTTCAATTAACTAAAATGAATATATTTAGTCTGAGGATTTATGAAAATCATTAACTTTATGTCTGGTATTTCAAAACTTTCTGAAGTGCATTAATTCAGAATATTGTACTAACATGTGAAGATATTCATATAAAAATATTTTGATTTAGGAAAACTTTAGACGTAAAATAAACTGAAATGCGTGGTGCTGCATGATTTTATGTAAATAGAAATCATTTAAATCATTACTTGTACGGTTTGGCTTTATTAAACACTAGATGTTGCACTCCAAATTGCCCGGGCCCGTAATAGCTGCCTTTAAAAGTTCCACTTTTCACCGGCAGGGGCCGTTCTCTATTCTAAACAAACCTCTAATCGAAAAAACACCGTTATTCAACCTATCTGGAAATATATTAGTTGACGTGGTGGGAATTCTAATAAGATTAAAAAAAAAACATTGAGGGGTGCAAATGGTGGGAGGAGGAGGGGTGCATAACATGAAAGAGTTTTCAAAGGGATATTCAGTGATATGTCATATAAGTTGTTGGACTGAAAAAGTTGCAAGCTTGCACTCGGGAAGGCAGCTTCATTATGATTGAAGAATCTCTAATGATTGGGGGGGGGGGGCAAACTGAGGACAGGAACGTTCGCCCCGTTCCGATTTACACCTTTGTTCAAGTTTTGAAGAAGGCGCGATATAAGGGGCCAAGTTATTTAAGAAATGATAAAATATTGAAAATGTGTGCAATAGGTTCAGTGGGACGGGCTCCATAATATGAAATAGTGCTGAAAGAGCTGTCGAATTGTATACCATATGTAAGGGTTGGAAAATTTAGAAAAGTGACTCCCGGGGGACAACTAACAAAGATGGTCTCCATACAGGCATACTCAGAAAAATCTGAAAAAAAAATTACAGAATGTTCTTCTCATATGGATATATATCTTTATAGAAAAATTTCGGCGGAACCTCGTTGGAGAGTTTGTAAAAAAATAATTAAATTTTCGTTTATTTGGCGATTTATCACTGGTTGGCGGTGAAAGAAAATTTCAACAAATACGCTTTTATGTAAAATACTCTTTAAAGAAAAACTTTTTATGTTTAATTGAAATATCTTTAGTTCGGTTATTTTTAGTTTGTTTCGACTATAGTTTTGTGATATATACTGTTTGTTATCGGAAAGCAAACCGCTTCGGGTTTTTGCGCATGTGTCAGCTGCGCAATGCGTTTCGCGCATGCGTAAGTATTTATTAGTATTTATAAGGAAATTTAACTAACATACTTCACGAGTTAAAGTAAAATTTAAATTGTTTCAATACGAAAAATAGGTCTGCTTGAGCACTGTCGGTTTCATTTTGCTGCTGTAGAAACAGCGAGTTCTTTGTTATGAAAATGTATAACGGTAGAATTTTTCATGTGGACTTTATTTTTAAATAGAAAAATTTATATAAAATTTTTAAAATCCTGGTCGACGACAAAGCAATGGCAAAATCTCATTTAAATCGGTAATAAAAAGAAAAAAGAGGGAGTTATTTATTATTTTATAGAATAAATTAACATTGCTGCAAACTCACAATTAAAACTCACAATTAAAAAGTATTTGCAACTTGAAAAACATAAGATAAAGAAGTTAAATATTTAAAAATCAAATGTAAGCTGGCTGTAATTTAAAATACACATTTGTACTTTTCAAAAAGTAGAAAATATTTTTCCAGCGACAAAATTAAATAACTTCTGCAGCAAGCAACATGTATGTGTAATAATATATATATATATGTATATATAATAAACTTTATCATTGATTAAGTTTAAATTCACTAAATACCGAGCATTCTATAAAACAATTCTCAAGCAATTTTCAGATGGTTTAAAATCATTTTCTTTTATCAAGGAAAAATCCTGATCGCCAAATCGCGTGTCACTTTCATATTTTTGCGCCAAAATTTCGAAAGTATTTTATTTTTTACAGACTTTGAAATGGAATTCTGCTTCTAAATTTAACCGATCTTTTATTACATACATCAGTAGTTTCATTAACATTTTTTTCGATATATTTTGAGTATGCCCAGTAAGGAGACCTTCCTTGTAAGATCCTAATGATCGAGAGGGGTAAACGGATAGTTGAAATGGCGTATGGTGAAAAGTTAATTTGAGTATACTAATATTATGGTAAATTCCTGTTCCTATATCTAAATTTTATGAAAATCTAATTGTATTTCATTCGATGAGCAGTTTAAAAATGATATAAATTAGTACTATGTCCTTGAGCTACAACTTTGGTTCGAATCTGAAAATATTCTTTAATTAGTTTTTATAAACAGGGCAGAAAAACATTTTATATTTCCACCAATTTTCTGAAATAGTGATAATCTTTTATAATAATTAAAAATTTGTTTTTAAATGCTGATTTTCTTCATTAATCTTTTTATTAATTCTAACTTATTTTCGTTAATTGTAATATTTTTCTTCAATTTGAAATTTTTCTGAATTTTTATTTTGTTTTATTGTAAATTAGTTATAAACTTGTTTATTTGACAATTTTAAATTTTGATATTTAAAATTTTTTTCTGTTTGTTTTGTTGTAAATTATTTTTATAAACTTCTTTTCTTAATTTTTTCTTCTTATAATTGATTATGTTTGCGTGCATTCTCAATTTTCTGCAAAATGATGTAAAGCTAGTTAAGAATATATTAAATTATTTTAGAAGTGTTTGCTTAAAAATAAGCGGTACTTTGCTCTAAAAATATCGTCATTCATCTCGTTTTTCTAGTATTTCAGATTTCGAGTATACGAAATATTAATAAATTTAGTCTTAACAATTTAGTTACGAATTTAGGCTGGTGTTTCATCAAAAATGAAGAATATATTCAGGTTTGTCAAACACATAAACTTTAGTTGAAGAAAATACGCATTGAAAAGAGAAAAAGACTTCTTTGTAACAACAAAGTGGATATTTTCTATTTCTTAAAATTTGTAACGGATACAAAAGTATTACTAAATTAAAAATCACTTTTTCTGTAAGTACTGAAACTTTTAAAATATACAAGATATAGATAAAATGATTCAACATTAAAGATTAAGTTAAAAATGTGTTTTATTAAAAATTCAAGGTATATTTTGTTTGTCAAAAAAAATCTGTAAGTCCGTATTGAAATTATATTGAGTTAAAAATAAAAACTTTAATATGTACGTAGTAATTTGTATTGAAAGTATATTTTAGTTTGTTATTTTCTGAGGGCGGAAAAAAGATCCATTTTAGAAAAAAGACGTCTTTAGTCAAATTTTTAGGGCTTATGTGTTTTTACAAATGCAATTTTTATGCATAACAAATTATTTAATTTTGCATTTTTTCTTATTTTTTAATCATGATAAGACCAGGTATACTTTTTAAAGGAAGGAAGAGATATTTTTATGTTAAGGAAATGAAAAATATGTATACGATCAGAATATTTCTATGACCAGTAACATTAAAAAGAATATATGCATGAAAAAAAAAGTTGTGTTTATGTTATAAAGTATTTTTAAGTATAGGAAATAGAGAAAAAATATTTATAGGTTCAGTAAAATGAAAAAAGATATCGTCAGGAAATTAAAATATTTATAGGATTAGTGTACAAGAAATAGTTCTATGTTCAGTAAACTTTCAAAGTATGTCAGAATGCTAGGAAAATGTCTTTCTATGTTCAGTAAAATGAAAATATAATTGCAATCAAAATAACAGAAAAAGATTCTGCTATGGAAAAAAGTATTTCTATGTTAAGGAAAGAAGTAGTTTTGTGTTCAGTAAATTAAAAAGAAAAAAAATGCTCACATGATGAATAAATTGGAAATAATATGATGCTTAGAAAAAATATTGACAGGATCAGACTGTCAGAAAAGATATTTCTTTGTTCAGTAAAATGAAAAAAATTGTTCACATATACAATAAATTGAAAATAATATAATATTTAGAAAAAAAATATAGTGATAAGATCCGGATGTCAGAAAAAGATATTTCTATGTTCAGTAAAATGAAAAAAAAATATATATTTGTAATCAGAATATCAGGAAAGGGTATTTCTATGTTCAGTAAAATGAAAAAATATATATGCATATATATAATTGCAATCAGTATGTCAGAAAAATGCACGAGTTACTTTTAATGTTCAGGAAATACAATTTCTAATCGGATCAGAATATGAAAAATATATTTTTATGTTCAGTAAAAAAGAAAATAATAATAATAATATTTTATATGTTTAGTAAAAAATTTCAAAGTATGTTCTGATTTTCAAAATAAAGCAATACGGATTAAAAGATATTTTGCCAAAGATAAAACTTTAAAATAGGGTTGAAAAAAGTCGTTTTAAAGGAAGAAAGTGGATATTAAAGGTGGTACAAGTTATTCCTAAGAAAAATCTAAGTGCCGATAAAAGTCACAATGTTAAATTCAGTCCCAGTTAAAGTCGCGTTTGCGTTCAAATTCCTTTTAACTGGTAAATAAAATAAAGTCATGCGTCTGAAAAAGTATCTATAAAGTGCAAATAAGTCTTTGTAAATATATTTATTCTATAAACTATCGCAGAAGCGTTATTCAAAAATGCCTGGGCATTCCCTTCCGTTTTCCCCCCCACAGCCAGTCAGTCGGGTGTTTCATATAGATCATAACTCAGAACAAAGCAAAGGCAAGCGTAGCTTCGTTAGAAAACGCGTTCATCTACTGGCCAAGAGTATGCGGGTTCGAATCCCTTGTTTAGCTGGTGTATATTTTTCTAATTCTAAAAAATAATAAACTCATTAAAGGGTTCTAATTAAAAAACTCTAGTTAAGTTTATAATTCAATTTAAAAAGTTTAAAATCAATTTAAAAATAATCAGCTTAAAAAACTTAAATTTTATTTAATTCATTCAATTAAATAAATTCAAATAGCCGATTACGTCATCATGAAATTAATACATTCAGCATAAGATTTTAATTAAAAAAATCATTAAACTAAAAAATAAAAATAGCTTTGAAACCAAATAAAAATTCTAAACTAAGTATCCATTCCATTAAAAGTTAAATTCGTTTAAATTAAAATAAAAAATAAACTCATTAAAAATTAATTTAAAATTTTAGCGAGACCCTCGTCTTGTAACACGTGACCTCATGTTTGATTGACTCCCCCTTCTTCTCCCCATCTCATGAACAACCCCTCGAGAAAACCGAAACTAACATTTCCCCCCTGTTCCTCCCCCTCAAACATCCAGCAAAAAAACAACTCCAACTACCGTTATCGTATACGATAAAGTCACGTGATTCCCCTCCCCCCATTTCATCCCCCACTCCTGAAAAACACCCCTCGTCCAAGAGTAGAAAAAAAATCACGTGACACCCCCACTTCCTCCCCCCTCCCGAAAAACCACCCCTCGTCCAAGAGTAGAAAAAAAATCACGTGACACCCCCCCCACTTCCTCCCCCCTCCCGAAAAACCACCCCTCGTCCAAGAGTAGAAAAAAAATCACGTGGCACCCCCCACTTCCCCCCCCCCCTCCCGAAAAACCACCCTTCCTCCAACAGTAGAAAAAATTCACCCCTCGTCCAAGAGTACGTGATCGGACACGCCCCCTTTTGATTGACAGGTGGACACGCCCCTTCCATTGTGTAGACTGAAGTGGTACGTATACTACTACTGTTCGAGAGGGGAAAACGGATAGTTGAAATGGTCCGCCTATGTCACACTACCCATTTGGACAAGTTTTGAAGAATGGTCAATATGAGTAGTTCAAATAATTATAGGCCAATATAATGTAGAATTGGTCAAGCTTTGAAATTTGAATCACATACATGTTCTAGAGAAAGTTCTATATTTTCAAAAACTTAAGAAACTAAATTTTATTGGTTTAGTATCAATTAATCTTTTACTTATTAATTTTAACGGATCATTCTGTATTTTATCCATTTTTTAGTGTCTCATTCGATTATGTACTTATTACTCTTACACACTACATTTTATTATAATAATAATATTAACTTCCCTTCAAATTCTATTTGCACTCAATATCGAAAATAGATGTAAGCAGTCATATTTCGAGATGTAAATTTAAGTGTTATAATGAATATGTACTTATGCATAAAGTTGAGATTTCATTCGGTAATGAAATAACCTAGTATATTATTGTTGAACCATAAAATATTCATTAGAACAATATTGCTAAATAAATAGAATTACCTAAGACGTAATTTATTTGAGCATGTGACATTGTTCGAAATAGTTTCACAAGAATAGAATTAAATAAATGCAACGTCGTTAATCTGTAACTATTGCGTTTCAGAATGTCACATCAGTAAATTAATGTTATGTTTGAAAAATGTTAGTTCATATAAATAATTCTATGCTTAAATATCTAAAAAATGCGTTCACACTCATGGATACACAATCATAATGCAAATATATGATATTTTTTAATTAAGCTTACAATCTTCTGTAATATTATTTTTTCGCCAATTTCTTCACTTGTAATCAATTCTTAAATAAAAGTTGTAATAAACAATACGTTTTCAATTTGAAGTATCATTCAGCGTGTCTGTAAAAGAATGTCTCAGTTTCATTGGTTTATTACAACAGTTTAATTTAGACCATTTACAACAAATCCTACAACAAATTGAAGGTAAACTGGCTTAGTTTTTCTTTAAAATGTTTATACCGGGTGTCCTAAAAAGGACTGACTGATTTTAAAATTCAATAACTTGCAAACGGTGGCAGATATCTAAAAAATTCTTTCAGGAGGGTTAGGCATGAGGTCAAAAGTTTTTTTCACAGTGATTTTCGATTTTAGTACGAATTACAAATAATAGATAGCGCTGCGATCAATAGACGCTAAATTCAGGCTCGATTTTTGGTCGTTGGGGACCCATTCAATACATTTTAATCTCCTTTTTCCGCATGGAAGAAGAGATCTGCCAAAAAATCGAGCCTCTATTTAGCGCCTATTGCTTACAGTGCCATATATTGTCTGTAATTCGAACTAAAATCGAAAATCATTGCAAAAAAAAAACTTTTGACCTTATGCATAACCCTCTTGCAAGAATGTTTTAAATATCTGTCACCGTTTGCAAGTTATTGAATTTTAAAATAAGTCAGTCATTTTTAGGACATCCGGTATGTGCACCTTAGTTATACGACTCACATCCAACCTAAAGACCAATTCTTTCCACGCTTCACTTAACAAGTCCGTAGGAATGAAAGCTCTAGCCCCTTCAATTCGGAGAAATCATTAGGTAGCGGCGGGAAGTAGACCCGATCTTTTGTAAAACCCCAAAGGAAAAATACTGCATGACTCTAACGCAGGGTTCTCGCTGGCTTTTGACCAACATAAGAGATCTGGCGAATAAGAAATAAAAAAACAGCAGCCAAATGAAAAAAAAAATAGCAAAATAGATTCGCTGTGAAACACTGAAAAATCTGTCTTTAACCCCTCATTGTATACCCTTTTTTCAATATGTTCTAAAATAACCTAACTTTTTGTAATTGTTTATAAAATAGAAATTCGACTATCCGTTACAGATACTATTACAAATAAGTGCATTCAAAATATCTCCCAAATGTGTAAATATTTCAGACATTCTTTTAGCAGTCTAAATATAATTTCAAAACGGCGATCTTTAATTTATCGTTTTGAAATTATACTCTAAAAATTGCAATGAGATTTCGACTCTAACAAACAGAAAAAAAAAATAACCGGCCAATGATACTTTGCATACATCTAATAAATAGTGTGGTAAATGGCTAATTTCAACGCCGCATTCCAACAAACTTTTCTCTATTTGGAGTTTGTTGCGAGTAATACTGTTTGTGTTTTTATCGGCGCGACGCCGGCGATTACATATTGTTCAACTGACAATAGAGAAATACCTATCGCATAATCCTTTCTTTGGCTTTGGCTATTGCTAAACTGAATTGTTGTTGACTCAGTGTCTGTATAAATAGAGTAATGTAAATGGCATGGTACGATTGAACATGAAAAGCGACATTAATCATTGCATAACGCGGATAAGAATCTAGACTGTATTGGCACACATACGCAAAAAGAGCAGAAACTGAGCACTCGCAATTTGGCGAGTATGATTGTTCGTTTACTCACCAAATGAAGCATTTTGTCGCAATTTGGCAAGGGGCAGCGAGAACCCTGCTCTAACAGCTTTTGAATCTTCAGCCAGCAATAGAGCTGTATGCTCAGGAGTCGCCATTTTGCGTACGTGGCACTGCAAGCGAATAAATAAGAAAGCAGTACTTGCACATGCACTTATCTAAAACAGAGTTACTCTTTATTTGTGACCTTGAACCAACATTCTACAACGATTACAGATGATACTATTACAATTTATAAATGGACATTCTTTTATGTACATTCTGTATATGCATATGTACGTTTCTATATCCTCTTCGGTCCCTGGGTCCCCAAACGGGGACCTCTGTTCATTTCCTTATTAAAACTAAAATGTCCGATTTTTTTACATTTTCAAACCACTTCTTAATAGCTGAATGTTTTTTGCGTTCAAAGCAAATGAATAAATGGCAGCATCTAAGCTGATTCCCACATAAAATAAATGTTATTTTCATCTGAGTTTGCAAAATGCCTAAAAATGTCCAAAAGACGGTATGACCAAGAAAGTGAGAAATTTTCATAAGTATTTTGTTTAAATCTTTTTCAATGAAAAAATTTGAGGATTTGTAGATTATTTACTTGTGTAAAATTCTTAAATTTGTGATTGCTTTAATTTAGGTTAATGTTTATTAAATTGATGTTTTAAGGGGGTTTGAAGTTTTAGATCCATATTTTTGTACCTAAATTACTAAGCGCCTAAAGGATCACTTTCAGGAAACATATTTTTTCTGTCATTCACGATGCCATTTCGTTTGGAAAAAATCAATGAATAAGCATTTGTATTATTATTTTAGCTTCGGAACAGAAGAGGATATATAACCCAATACATTTGCCTTACAAAAGAAATAATATTACGTATAAGGAAATCGTATTCTTAACATTTTGTTTCTAAATTTCATTATTCTGGAACATGTGATCAACGAACGTTGTTTCAGCATCCGTAAGTTTAAGTTTCTATCTTTAGTATCTCTCTGTTGATATTGAGAGGTTTCTCTTGATATTTTTAGTCCTGATGAAAATCTTAATTCTCTAATCACATGTGTAGTTTAGCTATGCTAACATAGCGTATTGTTTTCACAAGTAGCACAAAATGATTAGGCACACATTGGCTAATTCTTGGCCCACTTAAATGGTCTCAGGACTCTTAAAATTGTAAAACATGAAAAAAAAAGACCATTTTCAACATTTAATATAAAAAGAAATCCTTGCCTGCTCGGCCTACAGGCGGAGGTAGATTTCGAAGTTAAATACTAAAATCACCAACAAAATTTAAATCAAGATTAGAGATAAACACGGTTTCTTCACTAAGAATGAGCTCTAGGGAGCTAAACGCTTTGTGAAAATTCTAATAGATACGAATAGACACACGCATGTAATATGGAATAGGTTTTAAAATGACTAAAGCAAATTCAGAGAACCTCAAAGTGTTAAAATACGTTAATATTTCCATAGTCCGGTTTTTATCATGTTTTAATACGTTTCTTCAAACTCACATGATTCACCTATTCATCTGCTGAGATTCATTATATTTCCAATATGACGCAATATTTTGTTTTTTTTTTTTATTCGTCACACTATTTATTTCATTTTGAGTTTTCATGCGGAAATCTTGCTCTAGAAAACTTATGACGTAATATTCAACCTGTTTTCAATTCATCAAACTATTTAATTTTCTACGTGAAAAATCATGAAATAGAAAAGCAATTGTTGTGGTGAGAATTTTATTGCTTTTTTTTTTAATTGTTGGCAACTGCTATAATGAAAAGTATTTATTTTTTCCTGTCATTGTTGCGTAAGAGCTGGTTTTATCAGAACCATGTTAAGACGGTATTCAAAAATATTAACCCTCCCCATTTCCATTCGTTAGGGCTGATTTTGCCCATTTTCAATCCCCGCCGAGATATTAGCCATCTCAAAGCTGTTGGCGAGTTTGAAGATGATCCGTGCATAATTGCGACTTTAATCGTGCGGGCAAAATTTAGTACATACATATATATATATATATATATATATATATATATATATATGTATAAACTTTTTAGGTGGAGGTGGTTTTGGGTTCCTGGGGTCCTATAATGAAAAGTTATGAAGGAATTTTTCAAAAGTCGCACCATGGTAACGACTGCAATAGGTAGTATTTCTTACGAAATCTACCTAAAAATATTTGATTTTAAGAAATTTCTTTTATTGGAATTGTAAGATAAAAGTATGGTGTTTTATTTCATGTATTTAAAAAATTACAACACGCAGAATTAGCATTTACAAGGGACCTTCAAACTTATTTTTTTATCATATTTTTAAATTTCAATTTAAATGCCATTCAAGGGCACACTATATGAATTATGGCACATATTTATCACACACACACACAGAAAAAAAAACTTGAGGAGGATTCCTGAATTTTTTGAAAGGAATTTTCCTGAGCATTTTAAGTTTTACTTAAAATGCTCAGGAAAACTTTTCAAAATTCCTCATTCGCATTGCATATCAATTAAAATCCTCCGTAGTTCATATTCCAGTTTCGTTTACGCATACCAATAAAACTGGGCATCGTTTTTTTAAGCTAAATAAAATTGGAAACGTTTAAAGTATTTAATTTCAGAGATATGACGCAAAATGGCCGAAAATTTCTTAAAATTTTGAAAATAATTTTTCTTACATTTATATTTAAATATATAAAATTCGAAACAGTTTTATTTGCATATGTAAACTAAACTGTCATAAAAATATTGGGGATGAAGTTTCGAAAATTCCTTAATTTGCTACAAAAAAACTATTCTTTTAAATTTCTTGTGTGATAAATATATGCCATAATTCATTTAGTGTGACCTTGAATGTTATTTAAAGCGCACTTTAAAATATATAAAAAAATGTGTTTGAAGTTCCCTTGTCCCCTTAATGAACCAAATGGGAACAAAAGCCCAACATTCTTCCAACCGTTACTTCCTCAGAATTCTGTTCAGAATTACTGGAAATTAGAATTTTCTCTGAATCTACCATTTCAAAATGGTTTTCACAAACTGCTGACGGTGGGCTAACAATCTGTGCTACATGGTCTGAAAAAGTTTTCTATGCTGTAGGAAAAATGGCTAATACGACACATGTTTTCATATTAAATTGCATTACATACGATAAATTGTATTGTTTTCTCGTTGTGTTTGTCATTTTTATCAACATTGTATTGATGAAATGCTCAATGAGTTACAATTAATGGCGCCTGACATGCATGTACTAGTTTACTTCAACACACCTTTTTGATTTAACAGCCAAAAAAAGTTTATTTAATTTGGGGTCAAACTGTATTTATAAATGCTTCTAAATATTCACATATGTATATTTGTGTACGAAAGCATAAAGATTTATATCTATCTTTTATCTATTTTCGTATTAAAATTTTCTGTAACATCACATATTTGAAGTTTCTAGAAATCGCTTTATGCGAATAGTTTAACGATTACACTGGTCAACAAATTTGAACTTTTGCTTTGTCCTAAAACAGAAATTAGTTGTTTTTTATGCGGTTTTGTGTGCTGATTCCGAATCTAGTTTTAGATTTACTCCAGCACGTCAAGTTTGAGAGATATTTGCATATTTCAGTTTATGCAAATTTAGTAAATTTTATACAATCATTTGCAAATTTAAGGTATAAAGCAATATCAGACAGGGTTTTTTGTTTTATGTTATGATTACTATCTAATTTACTTCACAAAAACGTTGTTTCTGAGATTATACTGACATGTGACTGTGAAATATTGTACCTAATTTGCATATTTTTCATGTTTTTCTAATAATGTTTCTTGACTTTCAAATATTTCTGCCGCACGTGCAAGCTAATACGTTTCTAAACAAGTTTTCTGAACTGATTTTAAATCTTGTATCTGTTTTCTTCTATCACGTCTAGTTTTTGAAAGAAGTGAAATTTTAGTTTTTGGTCAAAAAAGCCAGAAATAGCTTTTTATGATACTTTGTATGATAAACTTCAACTAGTTAGGATAGATTCTACTACTTATTTTTTCTTCGATTATATAAATATTTGTTTATGTGTTTGATATGAATATGACTCTGTTCACCTTCTTGTCAATGAATTACGCACCACTAAAAAGCATCTTATATCAAACCTGTGTTAATGCCGTACAAAAGTAGAAATTCATCTTTCTCAAAAACTATACATGACATAAGAAAACAAACTGCAGATTTGAAATAAGCATAAAAATCTAGTATAGAAAACCATTACGTCAATTCTGTGACAACTATTTTATAGTTGATAGTGCTATAAACATTACACCATTGAAAAATATGCAAATTAGGCTTAATAACTAATAAATAAATGTTAAGAATATGCAAATCGTGACAAAGCAAATAGTCAAGTAGTCATTATCTAGAAAACGTAATTAGATGTGACATATATTCTATCTAAAATTTGCATAAAATAGCACAAAAAAGCTTAAATTTGCATAAATTTAAATATGCAAATTTCTGAAAACCTAGACCACATAGAAATAAACGGAAAGCATATGCGGAATCAGCGCCAAAAACCGATCTAGAATCAACTAATTTTAGTTCTAGGACAAAACCACTGTTGTACAATGTTACAGCTCATTCCGCCAAGTAGTTAATGAAATATGCTTTAAAATTACGCATTGAAGTTCGTTTTGGTATTAAAATCGAATTTAAAACGTTGATTGCCACGATGACTGACACTGAAGCTGGAAAATTTACAATGTTTTAAATAATTTTTAAGAAAGTATAATCCTGTAATAAATAATAGGTAAATAAATTTTTAATAAATTTTCAGTATTTACTTAAAACAATATATATATATATATATATATATATATATATATATATATTTAGTTTTATATGATATTTTAGACGTCAGCCATCGGTGAATGTTGCGTTCTAAAGGGAAAGTTTAGTGTCATTCACCGTTGACTTAAGCGCCACGTGTTAACATTAGAAGTTCAAAATTTCAAATCTGCATAATTCCAAAATTACTTCATCGAATGACGTCCGGCTTGGCAGTGTAAAGTAAAATTTCCGAATAATTTAAAACAGTTGTCAAAATTAGGTGTTTGCACAGAAAATTTCATAATTTGATACATATTGGCTGATTACAAAAAATTTCGCGCCCTGTTTCATGGATGACAGAAACTTGCAATTTTGACTGTGCTGATATTTCTTTGTTAACCACATTATTAACCGGTAGTTATCTACATGTGTCGTGAGAGAACATAACGTTAAACGAAAGGTTTTTTCCAATTAACCCGTAAGCACACGCGCTGGGGTTAAATTTCACCCCAATCACAGTTTTCCTCCGAAAAAAAAAATGGATAACTTTTTGAGAACGATTCTGATTTGACTTGTACCTTTCAAGGTCAAGATCGAGAAGGGGTGCGTGAAGGAATGTCTGTTTTTTGTTCGCATTGAGGGGAGAAATATACCTTTTGGGATTAAATAATTCCGTATGTGTGCAAATGTTTTATTTCGATACATTCATTTTTTACGGGATAATACACACTAAAAAAATTTTAATGAAAGAGTAACATAAAAGCTACTTGTATATATTGAGGAAAGGGTATCAGATGTATTTAATATCAACTTTGTGAAATAATTCACCTATTAAGGTGTAAAACAAATCGTTTGCATATTTTCTGCAGAAAAACGTGAATTTTTTTTCAGAAAATGCTACAAAATTTGAAAATCAATATGAAAAGGGAGATTTTTTTTCTAAAAAGAAGTAATGCTGATGCATTTTACGATATAGATTAGTAGATTTGTTTTTAAAACGTATTTAGCCAAAAATATAATGGGAGATAAAATGTGGTGAGTTTTATCCACGCGTGTGCTAACGCTAGAAAAATGCACGCGTGTGCTTACGGGTTAATTTTTGTGCATGGTTAATAATCAAAATAGAAAATGAAAAGTTATATTTTCGTCTGTTATGTTATATGAGTTTGAAAAAGAAGTGAGTGTTGGACTTTCAACAAAAAATATAAAAAATTTCAAAACGTTTACTTGGATCGATCTGCCGTTCTTAGGTCAGTTAAAAAGTAGTTTTGTCGATTTCGAAATGGTGATTTTATTCTAAACGATCAATTCGTTCTGGGCGACATTCTGGAATTGATAATGACATAATCATCCATGGATTACTACTGGAGAGATTGCTGAGAAACTAAATGTTGGCAATTCGACTGCATTTCCCCATTTAAAGCAACTTGGGTACACTTTGAAACTCAATGCATGGGAAATCGGGTCTTAACTTTTATATTCACCCAATATTTTGGTGTGAAGATAACTTCTGAAATATTTTTTGTTGTTTAATTTGAAAGAGACCACAATTCGAAGTCGCGTGAATGTTTTCGTTTTTCTCAACTGCGATTTCGGTGATTAAAATGTACAGGGTGTTCTTGATTATTTTTATTTTTTTTAAATTATTTGTTTTTTGGGGGGGACGAGCTGTACAATATTATAATTAATGTTGTTGTTTTAAATGTTATTTTTTAAAATTCTTTATAAAATTATTTTCTCGTTGATGTATTCTTTATTATCTTTGATGTTAAAGGAATTTTGTGTGTGGATTGGTACAAAAGATACTAGCTTTTATGAAACATCCGAGAAATTTTAACGAAGTTTTGTTTTAAATATTTCTATCTTACAACATTAAAAGAAGAAAGAAAATTACTGTTTGAATGAAATTTAAATAATATTCTTATTTTCTCAGGAGATTAATTTAATTATCTTACTTTCACTACATTTCGCACACTTGAATAAATCTAAATGAAAAGTTTTAAAAAAATATTTTAATATCAGCTGTCTTGAGTTATATTTTTAACGAACATTTAAAAAACTTTTTTTTATTTTTAATTATTTGTTTTATTTGCGGACTGTAGGACATTATAAGTAATGGTTTTGTTTTAATTGTTAAAAATTTTCGAATTCTTTATAAAATTATTTTCAACTTGACGTATTCTTTATCATCGTTGGTGTTAAATGAATTATATATGTGGTTAGGTACAAGAAATGCTAGTTTTTATGAAATATACCAGAACCTTTAGCGAAGTATTTTTTTTTCTATCTGACAAAATTAAGGGAAGAAATTACCATTTCAAACAAATCTGAATAATATTCTTGATTTCTGAGCAGATCAATTTCATTATCTTACCTTCACTGCATTTCACAAAGTTGAATAAACCTAAGTGAAAAGTATCTAAATAAAAAAAAAAAAAAATATGTCAGTTGTTTTCATCATTTTTTTTAACAACAATTATGTAAACAAACATTCATTGAAATGATAGTTTTTGATTTGCAATATTCTGTAAACCGTGAACAACATTTCATAAAAATGAAAATGTCAAAAACAAATATTATTTTCAGTAAAACATATGAATTTGACATGTATTTTTCGCTAAAAGAGTATCTGATTGAGGTTTTTCAAAATAATATTTTAAGAAAGACAACATTAGTTTGTGCTATTTTGCATATTTTCGTGTAATAGATCGAAAGATAGAATTCTACAAATAATATCATTGTTTCTGGGAACTGTAATACAGTTCAAAAATTTATATAATTGGTTTTAATAAACATATTATTTATTAAAGAAAATCGTCAATAAGGAAAATTTTACCTTTAAAATAATTAAAGATTAACTTTTGAACAGTAACTACTTATTTTACTTATTTCACTCTGTTTTTCGCATTTTTTTTTCTATTAGTTTAGTTTATATTGAAAATCTTCGCACAGTCTTTCTATTTTAGACATATATTCTTATTATAACTTTTAACATAACTTTAGATTTTTTTGTGAATTTTATCATTATGCTTTATTTAATTCCTTGGATCGTGTAAAAAAATGCAAAATAATAAGCTCGGTCATGATCCGGCTGGCAATTTTAAATATTCGCAGTCGACGACTGGTCCAACTCCTGTAAATGTAATGAAATCAGACCAATTTCTACAAAGCACACTGCAAAAAAAATCTTTAAAGTTACTAAATTTTTTCAAGGAAACTGGGTTAGGGTTAATTGTTGACGGCCAATTATCTACACGAGGGATATAGGCCCTAGGGGGAGTGCCTTCCGTGGAGGCTTTTCTAAGGGAACCTAATCCGTATTAACGCATGGAAATCCACGGTTCGAAGAAAACCACGAAAACTCCGAACGATTAGGCCGACGGGCGCGATTGGGTTCGAACCCAGCACCTCCCGTCTACCAGCTTCGAGAGCAGAACCTCTCAGCCACTGGTGGGGCAAGGAAACTGGGATTCTTAGAACTTTGTATGTAACGGCAACAACAAAAGTTCATGTAACTGATACACTTTCGCACTGTAAACCAACAAATCTGGAAGGTTATTGAGAATTTTTCAGGAAACTGAGATTCCTAGAACTTTTTACGTAACTGCAACTCGAGTTACAGATACAATTTTAGTACGATTACTGCAATTTCACTAGATTCTTTCGTAAAGCTACAGATTTCTGTAGCTTTACAAAAACTAGTTTTGTAGATTTACACATTTCTTTGTACAGTGTATTGATAAAAATTTTAGTTAGCACACAGATTTCTGTAAATTTATATCTGTATAATTACACATTTTTTTTTTTTTTACTGTGTGGCCTGGTGAAAATTTAAGCAAGAAATATTCCCTTTATTTTTATGTTAGGAATTTTTCCACTGAATAAGACGAAGTTTGATGTTCAGAAACAGTGGCAGTCAAAATACGGGATATTTATGAAATATGGAAATGTCACAAAATTTGGAGATTAAATGCGTAAAAATCTTATTTTTTTTAAGACATTTAGAAACTTTCTCTTGTGGAAGGTTATGTTTATGCTAGAGCTTTACACAGACCTGAAGACAATACCCACCTTGTCCCGCTCGAACGTTCCGGGAATTAAATATCAATTACTTTTTAAAGTGCAGGGCCAAGACGATAAAGCTAAAAGAGTCGAGCTAAGCGGAAGAAACATACAAAAAATCAATAGAACTGTCTGGGCCGAGAATAAGTTATACATATGCTTCACAATCCAACGCTAGATGTATAACATCAATTTAGAAATTGAACAATTCCATCATAAATATTTGCATAGGATAGTTACATTGTGTCTGATCGCGAGATTAATTGTCTCAGCAGACTCGGACTTGACGTTGCTCAGGTTACATTTATTTCTTTACATATTCCGGCCAAGTGATGGCCGACGTAGACTGAATTGTTCCTAAAACGTTTAGAAAAGGTGTAAATAAAAGTGATAATGAACATTTCTTAAAGTAATTTTTGGAAATATACTTTAATAAATTACAGGCAAATATTTATCACTAAGCGGTCAAGTGCGAGTATTACTCGCGCATAGAGGGTTCCGTACAATAATATATAAATCAGTAAGTGTATTATTAAAAAAACAGCGTTGATAAAAGAATACTAAGACTTTGTAAAATCTATACAACGTAGGGTTGGGTATAGCTGTATAGTATATACTAAAAAATCATAAATTGATATACCATAAAAGTTCAAAGAGATATGGAACCTAAATAATACCAAATATAGCTATTCTGTACATGTGTTTTTCCATATAGGTTTCAATTTAACCTTTAAAGACATGGTAGGTGTATTGAGAGAGCCACTCAATGCAAACTAGTTGCGAATCCCATAGGTTTTATGCGATTAATTCTCATTAAATTAGTCTGTTTATAACAATTTGACGTTTATTGCTTTTATATTGCTACTAAGCATTGCATTATACAAATATAGCCTTAAAATGTGTTACAGAGGCTTTAAAAACCGATGAGGCATAGTTTATGCTATTCCTGTCATTACGTACGTTCAAACCGTCCGTGTCTTTAAGGGTTAATATCTCGGATAATTACCGACGAATTTTTCCAAAATTCATAATCAACAATGCTTTTATACTTCTGTTACGATAGATACCTCCAGTGCTGCTCAACACTTTTGCTGAAGCCCGTAAATCAAAATTTGTGTGTAACGGAAAAATGCGATTTCCTAAAAAACTGTGCGACCTAGGGTAATCGCTATACTTTTCCTGCAAGGTTTAAATTAATGTCTACTACCTCTAATTTTTTTCAAAATTTTAGTTTCAATAGATTCGGAATTAGATGGGGGGGGGGGACATATTTTTGCACTACATTTTAGACCATAACTTTGAAAATATAATACCTAAAATTAAATTAAATATATTTTTAATTTCAGCGTTACTAAAGCTTTCACACGATACCCCACATGATATACAAAGAAAAGTTTTTTTCCAAGTAACTTAATTAGCCCTTCTACATTTTCTAAATATATTTCTAATTATATTTATGAATGTTTATTAATCTGTAAATATGTGGGTCAATAATCTTTATTACTTACCAATTTAAACTTTCCACGTTGCATAGTTTACGATTAAAAGGGCTGTGACAGACAGACAGACACAGGAGTGATCTTATAATGGTTCCGTTTTTACTTTTTAAGTACGGAACCCTAAAAATGTATATTTTTGCATAATCTAGTTTCAAATGTTATGTCGTTTTGAACCAGGTTTTTTCTTTTACTCTAAATTAAATTAATTCTTTAATGAGTCTTTATTTGAATG
This sequence comes from Maratus speciosus, assembly GCA_963932465.1. NCBI lineage: Eukaryota > Metazoa > Arthropoda > Arachnida > Araneae > Salticidae > Maratus > Maratus speciosus. Next base: position 451,665,658 of record OZ010797.1, read on the forward strand.
TAATAGTCTCACTCAACAGGTCATAATCTTTATTGGTACGCGAGCCACCTTTAATCCACCATAAAATTTTTGTACGAAAGCTGCACTGTAAACATAAACAAGAATTGGTAATCCCAAAGTTTGTAAGTTGAAAAATAATTCAAACAAGAAATATAATGAAAAATACTTTTGATTATTAACAAAACACAATATTTCATTCTGTGAAATTTCTGGCACTGGCATTTAACTATGAGGGCATCTATATCAGAGTTAAAACTGGATAATTTTAATCTTAAAGCACTTTATATAAATACACTGAAATACGTTTATGCAATTTTCTTGTAAAGGATGATCAATGCAAAAACCCTTAACGGGTTAAAAGTTTGTGACGCAGCACTTTATCTTATGCTCTAAGAATTTTAAATATGGAACTTAAAAATAATGATATCAAATTTTGAGTGACGCTATGCTATTAATTATAATCTCTCTATATATTATTTATTTCATCTTTTTATTTTTTTATAATCGCATGTGCAAAAATTATGTTCAATTTAAAAAAATGTATAAAAATTTATTCATTGATGCTTTAACATTTACACCTCTCATAAATTCCAAGTATGAGTTTTAAAAGATATGATATCAAAATTTTAGTGACGCTTTGATGTGGCTTTAAACGATTTGTTTTAAAATTAAATTTAAATTATTTTTGTTTTGGCTAAGATATATTCACACATCTAAATAATAGTTTTAATTTTCCAATAGGCTTTAAATATGTCACTTTCACTGAATTTATATAATGCATTTAAATGTATTTATTTGAATAAATTGATTTATCCTTTGTCCAATGCTATTAAAAATTTTAAATAAGATTTGCGTAAATAATTTTTTTGCCTCATAGTATCCATTTGAATGCATTTCCCTTAGTTTGGATACAATGACGCAAAAAAATTATTTACGCAAATCTTATTTTAAATTTTTAATAGCATTGGACAAAGGATAAATCAATTTATTCAAATAAATACATTTAAATGCATTATATAAATTCAGTGAAAGTGACATATTTAAAGCATATTGGAAAATTAAAACTATTATTTAGATGTGTGAATATATCTTAGCCAAAACAAAAATAATTTAAATTTAATTTTAAAACAAATCGTTTAAAGCCACATCAAAGCGTCACTAAAATTTTGATATCATATCTTTTAAAACTCATACTTGGAATTTATGAGAGGTGTAAATGTTAAAGCATCAATGAATAAATTTTTATACATTTTTTTAAATTGAACATAATTTTTGCACATGCGATTATAAAAAAATAAAAAGATGAAATAAATAATATATAGAGATATTATAATTAATAGCATAGCGTCACTCAAAATTTGATATCATTATTTTTAAGTTCCATATTTAAAATTCTTAGAGCATAAGATAAAGTGCTGCGTCACAAACTTTTAACCCGTTAAGGGTTTTTGCATTGATATCATTACTTTTTTGAGGTTATTGAAAAAAATAAATAAAACAATAAACACACACAAAAAAAAATTAAAGACCAATACAAAGAATTCATAGTCAGGATTTCAATTCACCTTCAATCTCTCCACCCTCCCTTACCGCAAAAAAGGATGACCATACTTCAATTTTAAAGAGCATCGTGCAATGAGATTTTTATAAGAACTCTTTGGTAAGATATGGAAGTAATGTACAACATGCATGTTTAGAGGGTATTTCTGTTGGTTTGCTTCAGAGATATAAAAAGCTATGTTAAATTTTACTATATAAAAAAATTACTTTGTTAAGAAAAATAGCAAGAAATATTACTCTTTAAACCTTTATATATATATATAACAATCATCGCTCACTTATAAAAGTAATTCCATACATTTATATTAAACCCAAAACTACAAATTTCTGCTTCTCCCTTTTCTCATTCCTAGTGCAAAAAAATTAAACATTCTTTAATTTTATATAAAATAATCTTTCACCATCCATATTTAAAATTCTTTATTAATAATAATAATAAATCATATAAAATAATCCCCTGAACTCCGAAGATTCCACTTCTGCTTTTGCACCCACCTCTCCAGCTTACCTAAATAATAAAATCTTTCAAAAATTAGTTTGAAAAAAAAAAAAAATCTGCAACATTTGTTGCTCACTAACATAAATAAATAAATAAGCTCTAACTGCCCTAATGTACAGTCATGGGGGAAAAAAAGTAAACACCCCCTACTAACTCCTCAACAAATTACCGTAGAAGAAAGTTACTGGTCGAACGATTGGAAATAAAGTCTACTTTTAAATGATGTATATAAAATTTGCTTAAGGGGTTATCTACATATTAAAACGAACCATAACTTTGTTTTTTTCAATAGCAGTACACAATTTTTACAGCATAAATGAATTCTACACAATTTAATTAGCCTAAAAACAAATTTTTATGCAATTCGTACTATAAGTTCCCGAGAAATTAATTATTTTAAAAGAAGCTTATTTTAAGGGCTGTATCCAAATTGAAGTTCGGTACTCGATTGTTAACCGAGAGAGCCCCCTTCTTGATCAAGGCACCTTAAGCGTCACTCAAGCAGTCAATGAAGTTTGCTAGATTACAGGACAGCGTAAGACATTTCAAAATATCTAGTCACTTCTATCATAGACGGCCCCTTAAACCATAATTTTGCCGTTTTTTAAGCATAATTTGAAAACTATTTGGAAGAAAAATGTGAAATTTTGGATTTCCATAAAGCAGGACTTAATAAATCTAAATCTATCAAAAAAATTTTAGGTTACAATTCATAATTTTTTCGAATATTAATTTCATAATTCATATATTAAAATTATAAAAATTGCAAATTCAACGTATTTATGTTTGGGTATGTTAGTATTACTGCTACACAAAAAATTAGCACATTAGGAGCATAATTTCAGGAGATATGAATAAAAATATGAAAATATAATTTAACATTAGAAGCACTAAATTTTGAATGTTTATAATTCAAAAACTTATTATTCAAATTACTTGAAATTTGGTGCCTAGACATAGTTTGAACCGAAGATTTGAAATATCTCGTTAAAATTGGGTATTGCCATTGAAAAAAATGAAGTTTGGATTTGTTTTAATATGTAGATGGCCCCCTAAGCAAATTTTAAATACATCATTTAAAAATAGACTTTATTTCCAATCGTTCGGTACCAATAACTTTTGTCTACTATAATAATTTGTTAAGGAGTTAGTAGAGGGTGTTTACTTTTTTTTTTTCCACGACTGTACATTTCAGCTCTTCTCCCTCCCCCTACTCCCCAACATTAAAAAAATTTAAATCTTTATTTTTATACAGAAAATTCTTCTATATAAATTATCCTCCTATTCCTCAAAATTACCACTTTCCCACTCCAGCCTAGAGATTTCAATCTTTAAAGCTTTTTAGAAAATCGGATCTGCAAAGTCTGTTGCTTAATAATAAAATATACGTATAATCATGTACACTTTTAATTATTTTTCACACAATCAATTGATGTCATGATAATAGTTGTTCTGAGCGAATATTGTGTTGACTGAGCTGTCGTACAGATAGCTCAATTGGAAGAGTGCTGGCAATTAAAGCCAAGGGTTATTAAAGTTCACTGTAATTCAAGATGTTTAACACCTTCGCGACAAGAGCCCTTTGGTTAATTTTTAACCTTTTACTACAGGTTTTTAAAAACAGAAAATTTTCTGTAATTGAATCACAGAAATGCTCCCATTAAAGAAGGTAAACTTTACAATTAAAAATAAGTGGTGAGAATAATGAAGGATTCTGAACACCTTAAGTGGCTAAGTATACCGGTCACTACTCCCTAAGGGCTTAAAGATGCTTTTTTGCTATTATAACCTTTTGGATTTACAATATAAAAAAATCTTAATCACTTCTGAGGTAAATAAAGACAGTGGAAAAAAATCAAGATGGCAATGTTTTGATTGGCAAATTCTAAGCAGAGTAATTTGTGCTACAGAATGAAAAAAATATAAAGTTGTAATAATGTCCTCTTACAGATACTAAATCTTTAAGGTTTTTGATGTGTGAATTACATATGAATACAGTAGAAGATCTTTATAATGCACACCTTGGTATGAGAAGTTGTGCGTATTATAGAATTTTGCATTATATAGATCATATTTCATACATCATTAAATTTACTTCGTATATATGCTTTAAATTACATTCATTGGAACCAGAAAATGTGCAAATTATGAAATTTTACATAATAGGTATAGATCACACATTATTAAATTACCTTAAAGATATTACCTTGAAATATAACATCCAAATATGCCTGGGCAAAATCATTATAAATAGTGGTAACTCATGACTGACAGTTTTGGGAACACTAAATACATGGCTGGCCAATTTATTCTTTTTCACTATTTTTAATAATGAAATCTTTGCCTTATTTTTAGCAGAATTTTCTTCCATTAAATAAAGCAAAAATTTATTAAAAAAAAAAAAAAAAAAAAAACTTTTTGGAAAGCATGCATTTTAGTGCTGCAAGAAAAACCTGTCATGAGCTGCTCTGATTATAACACTCATTTACAAAAAATTTTAATATAATAACAATGTTTTCATTACTCCAAAATAATGTGTTAAAGGCGATAATGTATCATATTTAGTGTTCCAAGAAATAGCAATATGTGTAAAATACATGTGCTTCTTAACTGAAAAATTCATTGTTTATATCTGAGAAATACATTACATCTTCTGCATTAAAATTTTTTAGTGGCAGGCTTTTGTGATTGAACAAGGACTGCTTGCAGAGTGCTTTTAAGGATTTTACAATATAAAATTATGGCTCTTGAACTACTATTAATCAAATACAGTAATAGGGATAACTAAAATCATTAAATAGTTTATTTTAAAAAATTACTTGTATTTCCATCGGATATACTGATTATTACTACCATATGTTATGTGTAACATATTTATTAGAAAAGTTTCAACTATTTTCATGAAGTTTTGGATCCCCCCCCCCCCTGACATACTGTCAAATTTCGCGAGGTTTTTTTTCTTGTGATGTTCCTCCCCCGACCGAGAATGGAGCGGGTTTTTTACAATCAACTGATTAATTTTGTTTTTCTTTTATTGCTACTTTTTTATGTTAGTGTGGTGATCTTTCAAATGCTATTGCACAACGAGGCGATAAACGCGCTACTCTGTAAGTGGCACGGCAACCCTCCACTATACAGGTGGAATTGATAAAAAGAGTTTTTGTAGACGGAATATGTGGAATGTTACAGAATAGTGACTGGTTTAATGAAAGCAGAATAAAAACTTAATATTTAATTTAAGATGCGAGTCAGATTAATATATTAATTGAAATGGTTACTGAGTAATCACTTTATTAGTTTATACAAAGTCTAATTATCATGACAGCTACAATGCAGCTGCTAATGAAATTTTGTGAAACCAATCTTTTCTAAATAGTAACATGTTCTGAATTGTTCTTATTTACAATTATACTTCATTACCACAAATACCATATAAGGGAGCTGGCTACTTTTATATTTTTTAAAAGTAAATTATTTAAAGCTTTCTTTTAAGCATATTAACTTTAAAATTAAATAAAAACAAGTATCTTACTTTTGCAAAAAAGCTGTTTTATCTCATTTATCTATAAACTTTAATTACTAAATAAGGAAAAGTATCATGATGAAAATTTTTACTTTTAGGAGCTCAAAACAACCAGTCAGGATAAAAGGGTTCATTTTGAGCTAATCGTGATAATTTAAGTATATAAAGTAGAATTTACTATCAGTCAAAAATATGTCCAAGACTGAAATCAGTCCTGAGACTGAAGGTCTTGCACCCATGGCTGTAATCAATTAGCCTAAAAGCATAGCTTCAGGTGTTTTTTTTTTTTTTTTTTTTTTTTTTTTCAGTTTTTCTTTTGTTACAGAGATAAACGGCAATAAGAATTTTTTTTCCCCTTTAGGTTAAATTTTATAAAAATAAAGTACTACGATGCTTTAACTTTTGAAGCTGAAAAGAGTTGTATAAAAAAAAAAAATAAACGAAAAATGTCATTTTAAGTCAATTTTCGTTTATAATATTATTAGAAACGATTCGCAAATGAATCATTTTATAAACGGGATTGGAAATCTTAATTTTGATTTCGTCATACCTTTTATTTAAATTGTGCGTTCTTTAAAAATGAAAGATTTTGTTTAATTTCTTTAAAAGAAAACTCAAAATTAAATTATTAATCTATCTGTATTACACTCACATATCACAAGAAATACCTATGATAACAAGAACGTTATTTTGTAAGGAAAACAGTTATAAGTATTGTTGAAAATAAAAACAATTCAGAACATTATACTAATTAGAAAGGATCGGTTGCAAAGAATGCTGTCTGGATAATTAGAAATTGTACTCACTTTTCTCCCCTTGGAATACCATTTCAAGATCTTTGATATTTCTTATTTCTTCAGTCAACTTCGCGTATCGCGTAGTAATACATGGCGAAGTCTTATGGCGAATGCGATGAATTTTCATATCGATACGAGAATTTTCGATAAATATCGAATTTCGATATGAGAATTTTTTTAAAAATGTGAAATATTTTCTCCTTAAAAAATGTTTACTTACTATGAATAACAGTGAAATAAAATACCTATAATTACAAAATACTGCTCCATTTTAAAAAATCAGCCTAAGTATTTTAAAGCACATAATAAACTGTTTTCGTAGTTTAAAAAAAGATTTATTGCCAATATTCAGATTTTTAACTGTGACCTAAACCGCGCAAAACCGATGTGCAACGTTCTGTCTGCTAGCCCATAGAATAACATGTAATCCGCGATCCTAAGAAGTCCATTTTTTCATGCGGATTATATAAAAATTAAGAGTTTTCCTAGATACTAGGTTAGTCTTATCCACTTCGTCAAAAACAGATTCATTTTATATATTAAGGTTTTAAAAAAAAATCTAGACCGTTTCGGAGAAAAAAAAAAAGACAAACTTACACCATCGAAATTGCTTTCAAAATGGGTTTACAGATCTGAAAATATACTGCACGTAGAATTGTAAAAAATTCAGAATAGGATTAGACTGCAGATATAAGACTGTTTAAAAAAAATCAGAACAATAGGACCTATATTTGATGAGTTATTAACAGGCGGCTTTTCGCATTTTCTTTGATGTCGAGTTAGCTGTATATATGAGTTCCGCCATCTATGAATTCTACGATACGATACGATACGATTTTAGGCTTAAGGCTGCGTCACTCGGAATACTACCGTCTTCCATGATATTATTATGCAGTAAAACCTCCATAACGGACACACCCGATTAGTGGACACCTCTATTTAGCGGGCATTTTTTTGATTACCAACCCTTAAATAACTGTACATTTTTTACTCTCATTAGTGGACACCTCCAAATAGAGGACAAATTTTGCCCTCCCGAGGTGTTCGCTATTCAGAAGTTTTACTGGTAAAACCTCCATAGCGGACACACCCGATTAGCGGATACCTCTATTTAGCGGACATTTTTTCGATTACCAACTCTTAAATAACTGTACATGTTTGACTCTCAGTAGCGGTCACCTCTAAATAGAGGACAAATTCTGCATTCTCGGGGTATCCGCTATTCAGAGGTTTTACTGTACATAATATTGATAATTATTTTACAGGGCTGCACAAAAGAATAAGAATATATGAAACGAATATAAACAAAATTCGGGATTGGTAGATCGCTGATGGTAATGTAATTTTAGGATGTTGTTACAGTCATCCGCAGCATGTTTTTAGAGTTTCGTTCATCTAACGAAACCCTACCTGTCTCGCTCCTTTGTCTGTCTGTTTGTCCGTCTGTCACAGAGCCCGTTCTCAGAAACTATATATATCGGAGACTTGAAAATTTGCATACTTATAGCTGAACACTTGCAATAACACGATAAATCATAAAATTTTGAAAAAGTCATATTTAACCCCCCGGTCTCTAACTTCTGTATTTTAAGCAATTTTTCTAACTCAGCCCCTAATTAAGTTGGAGACATGACATTTTGCATACTTATAGCTGAACACCTCACATCAAACGACAAATAATAAAATTTTGAAAAAGTCTATTATTTAACCCTCTGGGCTCTAACTTGTGTATTTTAAGCAATTTTTCTAACTCAGCTTCTAATTAAGTTGGAGACACGACATTTTGCATACTTATAGCTGAACACCTCATATCAAACAGCAAATAATAAAATTTTGAAAAAGTCTAATATTTAACCCTCTGGCAATAACTTGTGTATTTAAAGCAATTTTTCTAACTCAGTCTCTAATTATGTTGGAAACATAAAAATTTGCATACTTATAGCTGAACACCTCACATCAAACGACAAATAATAAAATTTTGAAAAAATCTAACCTCTAATATTTTGTCTCGCGCAATTTTTAAATTTAAACTGTTTTGCAATACTATTTTTTGTTCATTTTGCATAATAAGTGTAATGTGACGTAATTTGTTCCATTTCAGATTTCTAACGCATGTTAATGAATTTATTTTACAATATCATTTCTCTTTTAAAATTCACATGTAAATATATTTTTTATGGCGTAATTTCCAATAAGTGCCTGCTTTTTATACCTAATTATTTAATTCTAATTTGAAGGTTTTTTTCTGTTTATAATAGTAAAGTGTAAATATTTTTTTTATTTGAAGCAAACATTATGGTTTGCGCTGTTTATACAGTTGGCAACAGTTTAAATTAATATCATTTTCTAAAATATGTAAAAAATATCTGTCAAAATGCTGAATATTTGAATTTAAAATAGAAATAAAACCTCAAAAAATGAGTCAAATTAAAAAAAAATTAATGAAATCTGCAGACCGGGATCTTCTATTGAATAAAATGATTTAAAAATGATTAAATTCCCATGTATAGCTTTTGCTCTTATAAATTTTTTTTAATTGAACGATTTTGCCCAAATTTAGCATTAAATATCTCTTAAAATAATTATTCGATTTGAAAACTGTATGCATTAGTGTGTTGATCAAACATTTCGCTATAATACCACCGATTTTCATATATTTGTATGCAATAGTTTTCTTAATATTAACGAAGAAAGACCTCCGGTCACAAAAAATTCAGAACCGGCGGCCGTGACAGCGTTAGTTACTTTTTATAGAATAGAGAGATATATAAAAATGAAAACTTGTCTATCTGTCTGTTTGTAATTCTATAAAAAATCCACAATTTGGAAGCCAAAATTGTGAAGAGATACGTACATGTGTATTAAAACATGGCCGAGACTAAAGTAATCCGGAATCGAAATAACTTATAGTTAATTTTTAATTAATAAAAAACCACCCATTTAACAGCATTCTTATCAAATTTAAACATTTTTCGTTATAGCAGTTGCCAACAATTAAAAAACACAATAAAATTATTACTACAACAATTAATTTTCTACTGCAAGATTTCCACGTGAATAATGAAAATGAAATAAATAGTTTGCCGAATTAAAAAAAAGGTGAATATTACGTCATAACTTTTCTATTGCAAGATATTCACGTGAAATATGAAAATAAAATAAGTGTTTTGACGAATTTAAATGAAAGTGAATATAACTTCATAACTTTTCTATTTCAAGGTTTCCACGTGAAAGAGGAAAATATTACGTCATATTGGAAATATAAATGGCATGGTGGATATAGTATAACGTCATATGAGTGTGGAAAATGTATTGAAGCATGATAAAAACCCGATTAGGGAAATATTACATTTCGACTGCTTTTTTTAATGTTTGTTTTGTGTTGTATGTTAAATTTTGAAATTGATTTTTCAGAACAAACATCCTTTTAATTCTGGGCAACGCCGGTACTTTAGTTTGTAACAGATAAATGGCTTTTGTATCTGTACATCTAATGCTAATATTATAAAGCGTTATAATATTATAAAGTATTTAATATTATTAATGCTTGTCCATTTGTGAGGTGTTATCTGTGAAACTACATAGCCAACTTAAAAAAATGTTGGTGGCCATCTCTGCTCCGAAAAAAAGACTATTTTATGTCAGTGGAAGAACCTACATCGCTGCAGGAGCAAAAAAGTTCTAAAATGGATATTTCTGCGATATTGATTGGGTTAGAAACTTTAAATTTGGCGTGGTAGTTACTTTTAAGATGTAAATACTCGTAATGAACGCTTTCTAAAAGGTTCAATTTGACGGATAAACGTAAAAATTTCTAGAAAGGTTCTAAACTATGATTTATTTGGAATACTGAAATTTTTGGGATACTGTTGGGGTTAGAAACTAGAACTTTGGCATGGTAGTAATTAATAAGATGTAAATGCCCTTTGTAGAACGAATTCTAAAAAATAGAAAGACTAAACAAAGCGGAAAAAGATCTAAAGATGATCTAAGTAACGAAGAACATGTAACTGTTAGGAATATAAACATGAAAATTGACATGGCTGTATTTATCATGACGTAAATTCTCGCAATAGAACAATTTCTAAAAATGTCGCTATATAAAACAGTACAGAAACAAAAAACTTTCAAAAATTTTCTATTTCTCTGTTACTGCTGAGCCCAAAATCTTGAAATTTTGCTTCGGGTTAGTTTTAAAATATACAATTGTCTCTATGAATGGTTTCTGAAAAATTTAAAATTTAAAAAAGATGAAATTAACGGAAAGCAATCTCAATTACCATTAATTTGGAATTATTACAGCAACTTTAAATATTTCATAATGCTGCATTTCCTCCGCAAAACATGCGATTTAAATGCAAAAAACTGATACCCACCTAGCATTAAATAAATTGTGTAAATATTGAATAAAGACCTGTATGAAACAGTGAGTAGGTTGCCCGAAAGTACTTATTAAAGTGTTCCTTCTCTAGGCTTTTCTCTCTCTCGCCAAGGCCACTAACAGAGGGAAGTGCCGTTTTAAATGTGATATGATTTTTTTATCCGATTCATTTTTCTAGACGTTTTATCATAAGGTCATATTCTCAATTATCATTAGTAGATTTTTTATATATTAACTTATTCTACTGAAATTTTGTAATCGGGTTCATATTGGCGTATGTTAGCTTGCATGATTTGCTGAATAAATATGTATGGATTTGTAAATTACTTCAAATGACACTTTGACAGCTCAAAAGTTATGCAGACGATATATTCAGATCTTGTGTCATACTTTATGTTGTAATCATTGCCGATTTCTTTAATTTAATACATGCTAAATACAGCTCAATTTGTGCAGAATATGTTTGAAAACAAAACAATACAGCATATGTAGTGGACAGCATACACTCATCATTTAAATCCGATCGAGCATATCTAAAACACACTCTAACGAAGCATTGCCACTTTTGATGTATTCGATACTTTGATATTATATTAGATTTTGAGAAGAGAATTCCTTAAATGTTATCGCCAACCTCATTGCATCCGTGGAAAACAGATATTGTACAATATTAACTATTCCGGGGGATCACACACCATATAAAGTATAGTCCATGCTTTTTAAACATCATATATTTGTCATTTTAAGTTACTCAAATTGGTGCGAAGCGTCTGAATATGCTCTTGACATCATTTTATACAGTTAAAATTCCGATATAAGTAAATTAGTGTTTCATTTTCTGTTTTACTTTTAATATATTGCGTACTTTAAATTTTATTTCCATGCATGGCTGTCTTGAATGGTTTGATTTCCCATTTTTTTAAACAGTGTATACGAATTTATATATAAGATTTTGTAATTCTACAATTCGTTTATTTTCATCATTTCAATTTTTCGCAGTATATGGACAATTAAAGATAACATCTCATTTTCTTTGCTTCCACATGTTATTATTAAATCTATGTTCTCAGTAATATCGCTCAGACTAATCCCTCTGAGGGAAGTCCTAGTAAAAAAACAAGGATCACATTACGTTAATAGTCCAGGCAAATTAAAGTGAATACACCTTCAACCCGAGCAAAATTGCAATAGAAGCTCTGTTAACTGATTTTTAATCCGTAACCATTACTGAGAAATATAACCAAAATCAGACAAAATCCGATCACGGGAACACCCTTAAAAACGGATTTCAAAACGGACTGAATCATATGCCGTTTTGCGTTGTTGTGTAGCTTTTAGTTGAGACGGAAGACGACAGAGGGCAGCACTAAACAATTTGGACTGCAAATATTCATTTTTTATCGAACAACTGACAACCAATAATGCTTTTGGAACAAGATAAAGTAAAGTATCTATAACTCATTCTAAACTGTATTACTACTAGACCGATCTCCTAACAGTCATCCGGTATGCGGTGAGTTTTTCAAGTTCCGGCGATGGAGAGATATATCTCCGGCCTCAGGCAAGCCCTATACTATATTTTCTTTCTACATATTAAGTCTTCCTGAACATTTTAAGCCCTACCGCATCAAAATCGGTCCAGTGGTTCGCGAGATATAGTTCTTTTAAATTTCTCTACTTTCTGTTAATCCCGTTCCTCTATCTCATGTATCCGCAATTGCAACTGGCTCCGAATCGATTCCAGTGCTTATAAATGCTAGTTGTGCACAACTTTCCCAGGCATCGGAACATTTTTAATAATATGCTTTAGGGAATTTTTCAGGGCAAAAATCAGTATTTTTTAATAGAAGAATAAATCTAGCTTAAACGCGCGAAATTTCGCCTTATTTAAGAAGTAATTTTCTATAAGAAAATACTGGTACCGAAAAATTTCCTGGCTATAAAATTTCAGGACAGGCACAACCCCTGCATTTATGGACATTTCATCACCAATTTACTTTGTTAAGGAGACTTTAAGCAAAGATATCGATATTTTTTATACATGCTGTGCTGTGATTGTGATCTGACCAGAGTAGTTTGTCATGTCAGTGTTTTTCAAGATTATATTTATGGTGTTAAATGATTATTTAACAGCGGATTACTACATTATTTGTGTAATTTGAAGCTTATACAACACTAGTGAGTGAGTTTTAGATTCTTTTTATAAATTTTAGTATTTTAATGAGCCTCTGAAAAGTACATGCTTTACCATTGGCGGCCATTTAATAATGCATCTCTGTGGAGATTATTGTAATGTTAACCTTTTTTAATTAATCTCTAACCTCTAACGTACATAATAAATGCTATAAACAGCTCCATACTGTGCTTTTTATTAACGTAAGTGTATATACTTTGCTCTGTTGCCTGTTTCAATTCAAAATATCAATTTTAAGTGTACTAAATGATGTTTTGAAAATAGTTAAAAATTGTGTTCTATGCTAACTTTTAGCTTCAAACTCCCATAGGAATAACATTGGGAGTGTGTAACTTTTATAAAATTATCAAAAATATGTATAAGAGACAGCAGGCAGAAGAGGAGCAGCAATGGCATTTAAAAAGTGGCCGATGTACTGGAACACATATCGCCATTTCATTCTGATTCTACTCTACGCAAAATTGTTACAGGCGTAACAGCTAAAAAAGAAGTTAATGTTGATGAGTTGCACTTATTTGGTATGATCCTCATCTTTAAAATGATAGGGAAGGATATATTTAGGTATTCGGCTAAAAGGTCAAAGAAAGTGAAAACTCTAGAATCTGCTGCCGCCATTTGTAGTTATAAAGATGACTTAGATATAGAAATAGATCTAGCGCTCCTCTTCCAAAGAATGATGATTACTGGCACTTGTGGTGAAATGAATCTCGGATATGTCATGCGTTATGAACCGTGTGCGTACCCTGCAGCATTATTTGAATCACCACGTATGATGAGGAATTCAGACAAATCTCAGTTAGCTCAAGCACTAGTCAAACACATTAAAAATTTACACAATGAAAAATATGACAACGTGGAAAGTACAGAAAGGTACATATTGGATAGGGGATCTTTCTTGCGTCGCATTTCCTGGTGTAAAAAATGATACATATGAAAACATTGCTATGTCTTACGCTGATTTTATTGTTAAACAATATGGAAAACCTATCATTGTTTTTGATAATTACATTGGGTATCCAACAATCAATGATGTGGCTCACAGATGACGCTACAAAAAAAACAAAAAACAGTAGAGATATTAATTTTAGCCCATACGTGAAATTTATTGGAAAAAAGGAAGAGTTTCTGGACAATGAAAAAACAAGCAAGCAATGACTTCCCTCATAGGCGAATTGCTTAAGAAACAAGGCTGTACTGTTCCCAACACAGATGGGGATGCCAATATAGACATTGTTCGTGCTCCAGTCTCATCTTCAGAACATGCACATGCAGATACCACTGTAATAGGTGAAGATACCGACTTGCTGATTCTCCTTCTTTAACAGGCAAAGCATAATGGCTTCAAGCTATACTATCGCAGTGACATAAGACGAGGATCATGTTCCAAACCAGTCTATCATATCCTCAACATGCAATCTCTGTTAGGTCGTGAAAATTGCAACTTCCTTCTGTTTCTGCATGCTTTCACGGTCTGCGATACAACATCCAGAATTTTTTTCGATTGGGAAATCCTCATCATTTCTCAAACAGATGAACAAGACAGAGCTCCGTTCTATTGCAAAAATATTTTGTTCAAATTCAAGCCTACATTCAGATATGGCTGAGGCTGGAAGAAAAGCAATGCTTCTGTTTTATGACTGCAAGGCACTGGATTCTATAGACAAACTACGTCACCAAATGTTGGTAAGGAAAGTAACTACAGTAAAATCATTTATTACACCTGAACGTTTGCCTCCGACCGATTCTTCTACAAAATATCATAGCTATCACACTTACTTACAAATAAATATCGGAAGAAAGAACCAAGCCAGCAGAATGGGGCTGGGGTGTAAAAAAACACTCGTGCTATCCAATACTCTGCGAGTGACTACCAGCTACAGATTATTTACTTAATATGATTCCATGTTCTTGAAAGACAAACTGTGCTACTTTACGATGCTGATGCAAGCGTAATTGATTGCCCTGTTCTACAACTTCTGGGGTGTGCCAAGTCAATGGATGTAACAAGAACTACCTAACTTCTAACTATAAATATGATGAAAACTATTGATAAGTTTTTTTCTTCACTGGAACATTTCTATAAAAATGAATTTAAGCAGTAATTTGTCAGAAATAGTAAACTTTTGTGTACTGTTTATCGTTTTTGACTATACTTCAAAGTTAAATTGTGAAAATAAAGCGATATATTTCCGTAAGCGATATATTCTCTGCCTTAGTTCCAGAAAATCCCCTCCGCCATTTTGAAATCCGTATATAGGGGTGTTCCCGTGCTCAGATTTTGTCTGATTTTTTGTATGCTATTAAGCAGTAGTTCCTGATTAAAAAATTCTATAAAAAGCTTCTATTGCAATTTTGCCCATGTTCAATCACAAAATGCCTGGACTATAATGTTTGAATGCAGTATGTTTAAGACTGAGGGAAAACCTATGAGAACTACTAAGCAGGGGGTTTTAGAGACAGCTTAACCCCTTGGGGACGAGCGGCACGTATACGTGCCGCATGAAGCACTCAGAATCCTTGTTTTTCCTCACCAGTAAAATTTTACTGAAAAATTTGTCTTATTTAATCAGCGCATTTTCTCGATTCAAGAAGACACAAATTTCTGTTTTTAAAAAACGGTGACAATAGATTAAAATTTTCGCAAAAGTCTCCCGTCCCGAAGGGGTTAAGCATAACTTATTGGGTTCAAACAAGCTACTCAGAATGTTGGAAAAGAAACTTAAAAAATATATTTCTGATTTTTTCCGCCAAAAACAATATTTTGTTTACTCGCTTTTTATCCTAATGGTTGAAACTTACTAGTAGTTTAACAAGAAATCGAAATAAAATTCGATGACGGTGAAAATATTTGTGAGTTTTGTTCTTTTTTTGAGAATCTTTTAACGCGAAATTCTTTTAACACGAAAAATATTTTTGGTACCCTCAGTTTCGTGTTAAACGTATTTCACTGTAGTTCGTTTCTGTACTTGTTTTTCAAAAAGAGCCGATTAGAAAAAGCACGTACACTCAAGTATGTCCTGTTGAACCCCATCAAGGACTTCAAAGCTGATTTAGATATTTCTGGATATTCTACGCCTATGTTCATCCAGATGGAAATTAAGGGTTTTTCCAGGGTTGCTACTGACATATCTCACAACGAAGCTATAACATTATACTGACTGACTGTTTAAGAAAACATTGTCTTCTGACGAAATTTTAGTTTAATCTGATAGCTTTTATTATTATTGCGATTGTAAAATATTGCATCTGTGGTATATATTTAAACAGATTAAATAAAAGATATATTTTTGTGGCAAATCTCGATTGTTTAGCGACCCACCAGTGGTTCGCAACCGATAGGTTGTTAACCGCTGATCTAATGGGTCACCAATGTTGCCATTCTGTATGCAGTGACTTTTGGACATATTATCTAAAATATACTGTAAAATTTTCAAAAAAATATGTATGAAATAGTCTTTAAAATAATCTTAATTATATGTTAAGAAAACTCGAGCTGCATTGTAAAAAAATTCTATAATTCTATGGATCCAAAGTTACAGAAATCTGTATGCTCACTAAAATCTTATCTATACATTGTACGAAAAAAAGGTGTAAATCTAAAAACTTGTATTTGTAAAGCTACAGAAATCTGTAACTTTAGAAATGAATCTCCTAAAATTACAGTAATCTTATTAAAGTTTTATCTGTAACCAGGGTTGCAGTTACATAAAATGTTCTAGGCATACCAGTTTGAAAAAAATTCTTAGTAACCTTATCGTCTTTTGGATTTACGGTACAAAAATGTATCTGTTACGTGAATTTCTGTTCTTGCCGTATAGACCTTACACTGTGTGCTATCTTTCAAAATATATATTATGGTTTTAACCCTTTATACCCCAAATTATGAATTCATGAAAATTTCATTTTCTAAAGCATTTTTTAAACTATATTAGAAGATTTACGCAAACATTTAATAAATTTTAGAAGAATTATGCAATTTAAAATTAATCAAATAAACTTGAATCCGTATTGATTTTGTAAAACATTTACAACTCCAATCAAATCTTTTATTTAAAATATTTTTAACCAGTTGGAAAAATGGTATTGTCCTCGGTCAGGGTAGGAAATCAAAAACATATCTGAAGCGTTTTATTGGTTAAATCCACATTTTATTCGTATTCTGATTGGTCTATACAGTAATCTGTATTTTCCCTTTACTTTCAACAAAGATGGATACTTCTGTTGCCACTAGGACAAAAAAGTAATAAAAACTACAAAAAAAATTTAATAACTCAGAAACAAATTGAGATACAGCTTTAAAAAAAATGCATTTTAAAGTACATTTTTTTCTCTATACGACGGTGTAAAAAGTAATATTGTGGGATGTTTAGAAGTTTAAGAATGAAATTTCATTTAAAATTGGTCTAGGAATATTAATGTTTAATCCATGCGTACGTAATGTATGACCTGCTCCGTAGAAGTTTAAAAATTTACAGTACAGAAAAATGTAATTCATGGCGTACGTAATGTATGATCAACTCCGTGCAATTTTTTATGTCTTGAATTTTAGTCTTTGAAAAGTCCTTTTCCAAAAGGTCGTTGTAATTTGTTATATTGCATTTTTTTTATTGAAAATTTTGTAGAATTAGGAAATATACAAATATAATATTCTTACAAAAGAAATATAGAAATATTTCCGAACTGAAACTTCTCACCCCCAATTTTTCAAAGTCAGGAAAGATGAAAAGGTGCAATGACAAAAGAGATTATAATTTTTAAAAATATTTTTGTTTTGTGCAACCAATAATGTTTTCGGAACAAGTAAAGTGTATATAAGCTCATTCTGAACTGTATTACTACTAATTGATGTATTAAATGAATTTTATAATAAATTATTTTAATGGTATTTTAAAGTACCCTCGGAACATAAAGTGCCAATAAACATACGTAATGTGGCTTTAGATAATAAAATTCTACAATTAAAGTTATATCACCAAGAGATATACGAGTATTAATATTTCACTTTCCTAAACATATACAAAACTGACAACTATTACGCTTTTATCACATAACTAAAAATCAGTAATAATTCTCTTATTTATAGCGGAAATCAATGATTAAATAAGGTAACTGTTTTTATTAAATTTTAGTAGTAAAAAAACAGCATCAATTTTGTCAACTTTATTTATAAGTATTGCACTTAGAAATATTCATCAAGTGATACTTAAATTTACATCGAGACTATTTTTAATAGAACATACTTAATTGCATCTGTTAGGTAAACCTAAATAAAATATCTCATGTGTGGAAAGCTTTATGCATGTTAATAAATTAAAATACAGGTAAGAGCAAAGACTAATTCAATGCAAGTTACCAAAGAGTAAAGAAAGTCCCGAATAAAATAAAAAAAGGTGATATTTCTCGATAAATGTTACGGAAATTAATTAACCTCCAACACAAGCAAATGAGTTTTCTGATAAAGTGTTAATAAGTTTTGTAACAAAATCACCGCAACACATTACATTAAGATTTTATCATACCAATGTAATTAAAGCTAGTAAGGTGTCGCAGTGTTCTAATAGTCTTTGATACATAATAATTAATATTTAATAATATTTCTACAGAAACCTTCAAACAGACAAATGAGTTTATATTTATCACATGCATAAGAAACAATTTTTTATTGGGTTTTTATTTAGCAAGATATTTATATAAGAAAGCATTACATTTTTCGCTTTCCACTGCAATTTTTTGACTTTCGTAAAAAGAATTCTATCTCTAACTTTTAGTGTAACATAATGATTTTTGTCCTTCGCTATTATTGAAGTTTCGGTGGTGTTTAATATGATTTTCAATGCGATCTTTGCTATTTTTTCGCGTCGATGTTTTTGCATTCATAAAAAAATCACGATAACAATTTTTTAGACCAGCGATGTAAATTATGTCACATGCAATTTTTTCAATTTTTAGCGATTTTTATGTTATTTTAGCGAAGTTTTTTTTAGGCGATTTTATAATGTTAGTAAAAGGAATCCGGTTTTAAACTTTTAGCATATTTTAGTAAGTTTTGTTCACATTTTAATAAAGTTTATTCGGAATTCGCGACTCTTGAAAATTTGCGATTTTTCATGGGGTTTACAGAGGTATTATTGTGTTCCGTGTAGAGTTTGTAGCATTCGCGATGTAGTAACTTTTTTCCTCTGAAATTTTTGTATTAAACTTCAGCGATTATTTTACACAACTTTTAGAATGGGTTTTTATCTGCGATTCACTGCGATTTTTACCCGACTGAAGAGAAGGGTTATGTGTTTCACGCGTATTTCACGCGTATCTGTGTATGTGGATTTCTTTATACCTCAAAACATCCCAACGGCTGGGTGGATTTTAATGAATGAGGTCTCTATCAATTTGTCGTAACGGCTCGATGGTTATAGACGAGGTTTTGTTTTTATAAATACAAAATGGCGGCCGTAAAATACAAAATGCCGGTAGAGACAACAGCAAAAAAAAAAAAAAAAAAAAAAAAAAAAATACGCACCCTATTCAGCGGCATACCATTGGATAGGTTTTTCAAAATGAAGACGATGTTTCATTGACTATTTTACAGTCAGAAGCCCCGTTAAAATGTTATACAATCTGGAAGCTGTGTAGGTAGGATCTCTAGCTTTACTGCAACTCTAACCATCATAGACATCTATAGACCTCATCAAAATTGTTTCTATAGATAGAAACTAACAATTAAACAAAACTTAAAAGTCATCAATACAAGTAAAAAAAAAAAAAAAAAAAAAAAATAGGTAAGTAATATAAACAAGTAATATATAAAAAAAAAATTAAGTCAATTCCTACTTAGGTCAATAAGAGAAATTTTTTCTCCCATTTTTCTTTCCTCTTGAGTGGCACTTAAAATACCTTGATCAAGAAGAGGGCTCTCTCGGATTTAAAATACCTTGATCAAGAAGAGGGCTCTCGATTATTGAAAATTAAATTATTATTATATAAATTAAATAATTAAATTTAATTAATGAATTAATATTTGGAAAAAAACTGGATTAACATCAAGTGTCATCCACTACAAGTTTAAAAAAATTATTTGAGCTTGATTGGATGAATAATAAGTATTTTATTAACGATTGAAAATTTTAACTCGATATATATAGCGAAAATGGGAGATAATAGTAGGAATTGAAAAAAAAATAGTTCCACATTGATAAGAAATAATTAATTAGTTCGCTTTTCATGTAGTCGGTTTTTTTTTAATTTTTTAAATTTAATTGTTTATTCCCCGTTATTTAAAGTGTTGCGATTTCAAACTTCTAGTTCAATATAGAAATTTTGTTATATTTATTCGATTTTTGCTGTTTGTTTTTTAAAATTTTATTTGTTTAAGTTTTTCGCGATGTTGTGTTGTAAATTTAATTTATTTTTCGTACTTCGTGCTATTTTTCGTAATTTTGTATTGCAGTTTTTCATATTTTTTTTCGTACTTCGTGCCATTTTTCGATGGTCCCGGGGAGCGCGGTGGGAGTCAGCTAGTAAAAAATAATTCTTTAATACGACTCACATTACGAGATTTAGAAATGAAAATGAATCGTAAGGTTTTATATATAAAACCTGGTGCCTACTGCAGTTTTCAATCCTGAATTTTAAAATGCTTCAAACTGAAATCGCTTCAGTCTCAATTTCGATTTTAATGTTTGTTTCAATGTAAATTTTAGAAACATAAGTACAACAGTAAAAGTTCATTTTGAGAGCGTCGTGTACATTAATCCTTTATCTACTGACCGTGCTTATAAGTACCATTAAAATAACGTATTGTAAAATTCATTTAATACATCGATTAGTTATGATACGGTTTAGAATGAGTTATTAATACATTACATTATCTTGTTCCAAAAGCATTATTTATTACACAAAACAAAACTATTTTTAACCCCTTAACTTACAATGACGGGCATAGCCCGCGTACGATGATCGAGCAAAATGTAAATTCTACGTACCACTAAAATTCACAGTAAATGGAGTTTAATTTAATGTCGAAAATCCATGATTAAACAAGACAAAAATCTCTATTAAATTTTAGTGGTAGCTATGGATTTGCCAAACCGTAGGTTAAATCATAGGTTAAGGGGTTAAAAGGATGATTTGTTTGCCTTTGCTCATCATTTCAGCTTTCTTGGCGTTGGAAAGGGGTGGGGTTGAATTTTTCAATTCGGATATATTTCTATGTTTCTATTGTAAGAACATTATATTTGTCAATTCCTAATTCTACAAAATACTAAGAAAAATATTTAAAATAAAGACTTGAGTGGGATTATAAATATTGCACAATATCCCCATATTTTTAAATTTAATTAATCCATCTAAATCCTTCAATCCTTCTAAAATCCTTCTAAAATTTATTAAATGATTATGTAAATCTTCTAATGCAGTTTAATCATTTCGCGAAAAATGCTTTAGGAGATAAAGTTTTCACGAATTCATAATTCAGTATATAAAGGGTTAACGTGTGCAGCATTAAGTTTTGTAGTATAGCTTTCAGCTTTAAGGGGACAGTTTACCTTTTCAACGATTTTCTTTATTTTAATACATTTGGTTCAAATGATGAACTCACTGCGATTCCATGTTCAACTAAAATTACATTTAAATGTAATTAACTACATATTTAATTAAAATTTATTTTTTTAAAATAAAAATTGGAATTTTTAAAAATCTCTACAACTTTTTTAAATATTGATATTTATGCACATTTTTTAAAAAAAGATTTTCAAATGTGTATTAAATAAGACTGCGCATAGATTTTTAGATACAATCAATATTGCATTATAGTATTGTTTTAACTTTGGGAACAGTTGTACGATAATCATTTTTACGACTTTTCAGACGTTGCGTTTGCAATAGAAAGGGATAAACAGACTTTACTAAATAGTGGCCGTGAATAAAGTTAACCAGGTTCATTTTAACACACGAAGAATTTACTCAAAATCCGTTGGAGATGAGAGGCCCCTCAAACAGGAATTGTTCAAGAGCAGAAGCTAGGAAGAGTCTGGTGAATATCATATGCATTGGAGCAAAGTTAATTATCGTCAATGTATTCATCACAACGGTTACAATACATGTAATTTGCCACGCTTCTCTGAAAAGTTTGTTTTATATGAACTGTGCTATTTTGGCATAATTAACGCGCACTTTTTGTATTCAAGCTGTATGTAGACGTATTTTAAGTCAAGACAATAGCATGGGCTCATGAAGGGATATTGTAATCTTTTGATCGCGGTTTAGGAAACGCTTATATATTTTTGACTAGCGAGCAAAACTGACAATGGATAGCGGCTTTCAAAGAATACCAAATATGGTCATGAAAAGATCTGGTTCACGATCGAAACTAAAAATCATGGCAGATGTTTTCTAACGGTTAATTTAGGATAGGGTCTTATATCTATTAGGAAAGAAAAGGGAATGTATATGTATGAAAAAGGATAATTTATCGGTATCTTGAAATGTAATTACGTTTACATTAAATAGGGAACATATTACCCATATGGAAAGTTGCGTTCTTTAAGTTATTATAAGGTAAGGCTGGTGAATAAAACTATGATAAGGAGGAGCTTAATATATAGGATTCGATATCATATGCATTTTCTATAATTTTTGTTCTGATGTAGGAGAGACTAGGGACGGTTAACCATACGGGAGGCTTGACCCACCCATCAATTTTCATATTTAACAGAATTTCAGAGTCTTATCAACAGGTGTCAATTAAAGCTACTGGAATGCTCAAACAACAGTCTTTGTTTCATACAGCTAATCGAAATAGGTGTGGAAAAATAAATTGTGAAGCGTTCTCAACATAATAGCTGTGTTTTTAAGAAATATTTTGTAAGCTTTTTTCGGATAAAATAAATCATAGAAATTTAAGTAAGTAGGTTTTAAATAATGCAGAAATATCGAGCTTTCATTCCAGGCATAAAGATTGTACAGTAAGTTAGGCTTAACATAACAATGTGGTACTGTTTATTAAAGGTCTATGTAGGGAGGCTTGACCCAGGCAATGTGAGGGAGGGTTGACCAGATGCTCAAGGCTTCCTTAATTAAGTGGTTTTGGAAATATTTTTATTATACACTGTGCATAATGAAAAGTTAATGATATATATATAAACGAACGGATATTTATTCTCTAAAGCTTCAGTAAAATGGTGTGATGGAAAAGAAAATGTTTAAAACTGACTATAGAAAAATGTGAAAAATTGCTAGAAAATGGAAAAGTTGATAGGAACTTTTTTCCAGTTAAATATTGATTACAATATGTAAATAGAAACAGTGGGGAAGACAAAAAACGGGTAGAAAGAGTGAAAGCAGCAGTCCTAACCCTTTGGGGGCAGTGGTATATTTATAAAACCACTTAATTTTAATTCCGAAACATCACAATGGCACCAGAATTTTTCTAAATTCTTTTCCATTTAATATGTATGTGAAATATTGCCTTTTTCTTATTTCCAAATAAATTTGTTCGTAAATTTCGGTGCCAGCCATTTATTTCAACATTTTAGCACTGAAAGTACTTTGCCCGTTAAAGGTTTAAATCATGTTAATGGTAAGTTTAGCGCTTATGCGGGTTTGCAAAAGAACACAGCATCGATCGAAAAACTTTAGGAAGGTATGTATAAAACTTTCACCAGGGTGAATACAGTAAGATGAAGCCAAACTTTGTGACAACTAAGTATGCCAGTTCGAGTGTCACAAAAATGGTAAAAGGAGATAAAAAAAGCAGCACAGTGGCTCCTAAATCCGGACATAATAACCTGAAACACTATGATAACAAAATCTGTCTCCAACAGAATAATGCCTTAAATGTTAAAATTTCATTTTCCTTGCTGTACAATTATACCTGCTCAGACAAAATCCTGTTTAAAACAAAATTTTTCTCCTCTGACTTGCGATTGCCTCTTAGCAGGTTTGTTTAAGCGTCATATGACAAAAAAAAAATACTTTTTTATAATAATTAAAGCATGTAGAATAAAGTTATTTTGCTTTTTTCTAAACTGATTTTATTTCTTTTCACAAATAGTGCAATATAAAACAAAGTGAGTCAAGCCTCCCATATAGTGGGTCAACCCTCCCATATATGGGGAGCCTTGACCCATTATTTTTTCATTTTTAAAATCAACCATTTTTCAAATTTCTTATATGTTACACTTATGTAACAATTTTATTTTGAAAGCTGATTGTATTAACGAATAAAATGATATATAAAACTTTATTATACGTTCAATATTTTAAAAATAAGAAATCCTTTTGTAAAAAGTGGGTCAGCCCTCTCTAGTCTCCCCTATATAGTGTAAAACGATAAAATATAACGCATCTTTATATATTTTTTTTTTTTTAAATAACAAGAAACATGAAGGCTAATTCAATGCGCAGATTTATCACATATGTAATAAAGAACATGTACAAAATAGTTTAAATTTCTATCTCAAACACAGAAAAAGCCTTAGCATTTTAAAAACATGAAAGTGAAGAAAATATCAGCATGGAGAAAAAGCCATTTACAATTTTAAGTAGTGAGGGTAACTGCGGTGGGTGCATTATCAAAGTTTGCAATAGCTACCAATATAAATGCAGTATGGGTACAAATGAGGTGTCAAAATATACACATTTAAGGAAGCTTTTATTTAATATTAAAAAAGAAAATCGATTTTTTCATCAATTTTTAAGTAAACTATCCTTTTAACACGTTCACGCCGGCGCTAATATTCATGTTTTTCGCTATGAGGCGGCGCTAGAATTCATGTTTTGCTTCATCTGGCGGTGCGTACTTTCGCTTATTCAGATATTGTATGTAATGACACGCCCTCTCATATTTATTACATTGAACTCGAATATGACAAGCAAAGTTGATTGTGAATGTCTGAAAATTCGTAAGGAGTAAGCATGTTACTTAGAGACATGATTATATTGACTACATATCTACGAATTTAATATGAAATGCTTTACAATTAAAGAAATATGGACAACATGATATAAATGCATTTTCTGTAAGGTAGAGACCACGCCCTTAGTCAAAGGTATTTTTTTTAATGGAAACAAGAATTCTCGTTTCCCGTCGTGAATGTATTAAGTTTGTAATATTGAATTGATTTTATTACTGAAATTTCGAATATTCAAGTGTGACCCACCTGTAGTGCACTCCGTCTATGGCATGGTCGAGTGTGACCCACATGTAGTGCACGTCTTCTATTTAACACTGGAGAGTGACCCACCGGTGATGCAGGCCGCCCGATGCGATAGTCAAGCGTGACCCACCGGTGATGCACGCCGCCCGATGGGACAGTCAAGCGTGACGCACTGGTGATGCACGCCGGCGTGAACGTGTTAATGTCGCTTTCAATGTGGATTTTAGATAGAAATATACATGTAGCATTAATAGTTCATTTTTAGAGCATTGTCTCCATCCAGGTGTCGTCTTTAAGTTTTGTTAGGTAATTTTCAGCATTAAATACATAGTTTCGATAGACTCTGTTTTACTACAAAATAAGCCTACGAGATTATACGTTTCTATCAATAAAATTTTAAATTGCACTATCTGCAAAAGTTTCCAGTTTTAACTTGAATTCAGGACTACAAAAGAAAACTAGTCGTTGAGGGCCACCGTAATACTTACCCATCATGGATATAGATAATATAAAATATGAAAATAAAGGATGTGATATTTGCTAAGCATTGTACCATGTTACTTTTATTCATAATTTAATTTACTTGGACTTCCTTAAATATAATTAATATAACCCCTTAAGCTAATATTACTTTTTGTTGCATTAAAGTATCTCAATTTGTTGATATTCTGTAAGCAAGTAAACGCTATTGGTTTACAATGGAAGTCTATGGGAATTTGGCGAAATATTAGAGATATCGCCAATTTGGCGTCATTTTGGCGACTCATTTTGGCCGCCAAATTTGGCGATATACCGCCAAGTTGGCGAGAAACTTGGCGGTGTTTGGGTTCCTCCTATGGTAACACCGCTTATAGGTATGAAGATGCATTAAATACTTGACATTTACGATAAGCCATTATTGGCATTTAATCTTATAGTTTGGCGATAGTTTTTTGGTCGGCGGGATAATCGACTAGTACCGAATTGCGTAAAAGAAACATCCTTATAACTCGAAAAATTATGATCCTATTAACTAACAGTTTACTGCGTCGGATTAAGCGTCTCATTTCCAATTAAAATATATCTTTGAATTGAAATTTGAATGAAATACAGGGTCATGAAAAATCGAAGAGTGTGAAAAATAGAATTACAAATATCTCGGCAACTAATTGTCCGATTGAGTTCATTCGTGATGCAAAATTTATGTTTTTTTATTGTATTTTATATTCACTCCTTCAAATAAACAATTTCGAAAATTTTTGTATACCTTTTATCAGAACGAATATTTCAAAAGTCCGAAAAAATAGTCCCGTTTAATCGAGGTTACTGATATTCAATAGGATTTTTCCCATTATTACTACCTAAGTACACACCAAATTTCAAGTCTCTATCTAAATCTGTTCGGGAGATAGAGCGATTACAGACACACAGACATACAGACGGACGGATAAAAATATGTTTTTCGGAATGTCCAGTGTCTGAAACATGTAAATCCGTCAAATTTTTTTTTTCTATTTTCAAAACGATTACAAGATTTATCCTATACTACGTATGATGGGTAAGTAATATTTTTATTTAACTATCTCTCTTATAAGATTCATGAGCTTAATAATTACATGAATATAGTAACAGCAATAATAAATTTAATCCTTGAGAATTTTAAAAGTTTTAAATATACTTGATATGAATAACGTTACAAAAGTAATATAAATACAAATTGAAAGCTTACTTGACATTCATATCTGTAACATATCAACATTTCTTAGATTTAATGCACAAACATTTAATATGGTTCTGCTCATGAACGCTAGCTTTTAAAGTATCTAGTATTTAATAAAGGAATATAGAATAATTTGGCATTAAGTAATAAAAAAACTACGTTTGACGATATTTAGGCCAGCGATGAAAGTTTTAATATAGGGTAATTCCGGAATTTATGCCGCACATTTTTTTGAATTTGTGTATAAAGTCCCATGGTGGACATAAAATAAAAAAAATCATGCTGTGCTATTTAATGTTAAATAAACAACGCGTGTACTGCGACAAAAAAATTCAAAACAAATTATTAATATTTTTTAACAATTTTTTTCTAAAACATTACGCTGCGGCGCATCACCCGTACATTCAGGCTGAAACGCCGCACTTGTGCGGTAGTTATGTCGCGCTTGTAATAAGAACAGAATGAAATTATAAATAAAAATATTAAAAAAAATATTCATATCTGGACTATAATTAACGATGTAATAACAAAATTAAACTAAATGAGTACAATGAAACGGATTAGTAGATTCAAATTAATAATTGTTGCCTACTTTCTCTATTAAAATTATCGACTTATTTTTTTTTACATTAAATTTTAATTGTTATTTTAGAAACAACATAACATCAATGTATAAGAAAGGGAAAAGAAAAAAGTAGAATTGTGTTTACATAATTTATTTGTTAACCCTTTCGGGACCGGTGGTTTTTACACAAATTTTATTAGGTTGGTACCACTTTTTTAAAAGAAGTTACCTTTACTGAAAAAATCATTAAAATGCTTTAATTAAACAAAGCAAATATTACTTTTCTTTTTTACTGGTGCCAGAAACACATTTTGTAAGCTCTTTATGAAGGTGCTTATATGCACCTATGGTCCCGAATGGGTTAAGATACCTGTTTTTTCTACTACTATCTACACAAAAAGTGTTAAAAAAACGCAGTCTTTATGTAACTACATTTAAACACATGATGCAACGAAGCCAATTACACTTCCTCTTTTTTGGAGTAGTTTGAAAAGAACGTCTGCATTACGCGTAATCCGATTTTTCATTATTATCATCTTGACTTGCATCTTTCTTGCACTTCTTACTGTTTATTTTCCACTTTGGTTTTAGTAAACTTGATAACATACCTAACATGTTTAGTCTGTGCAAAAAGAAAAGGAAAAGTTAATAACACTTAAACACCCCGTACAAAAGAATCTGCGGCATATATACCGGAATAGCAGTGCGGCATGCATCCCATTTTGCATGGTGCAGATGTCGGCCATCACAGTTACCTGTCATCGTTAAGGGGAATGGCGTAACTATACACACAGTACTCTATACAAACGCTACACTTAGTTTTGACTTCGAAATCATGCATGCATTTAGTAATTAGTGTATGAAAAGTTTTTAAACCTAACGTGTTTAAAAGTTTGGACAGTGAAATCATGCACTTACGTCAAATTAAGGATTGTACTTCTACAAGTAAACATCGAAATGGGATTCATGCTATACACTGGTTAAAATTATCTCATTGTGCACCTATACTCTGCGTTTGACGACCATCTATCGATAATTACAAGAAATACAAGGGGTGCGGCATCTATCCCGTATGCGGCGACTCTCCCGGAAGTTACCCTACATAATTTTAACTTTCGGAAACACATAAATAGCCGATAGCTTTTACGCTTTTTTATACCTTTAAAATTTAATAGTAAATTTCTACCTATTACGTAGCAGAAATCAGCGAATAAATAAAGTAAAAAAAATATTACGAAGTGAATATTTACAACTGAGCGAATGAATTCCCACGACAGGAATCGAACCCAGATCTTCGATTTACAGGAGCTGGCAACCTGCGAGCATATTTCGCTCAGATAGCTAGGAGCTGACAACCTGCGAGCATATTTCGTTCAGATTATCTGGGTTCGATTCCTGGCCTGGGCATTTTCTCTATCTGATAGAAATATTAAATTCGAATGATGACTTTACCAACCAGTTTCATTGTGTTAAAATAATAGTTAAAAAAATATTTAGTTTTAGGGATAAAAAGCAGCATATTTATTTTGCGGCTATGAAATCTTAATTATGGGTATTACATTAGAAATATTCATCATGCTATATTCAATATTATACCAATAATATTTTTAATTGAATTACACCTCTTAGGCAAATCTAAATAAAGCATGTTATATAGGGGAAGTTTTCCGTCTGAAAATAAATCACGATGAAAGAGCAAAAAATAATTCTATGTAATTTACCAAAATGTGAAGAATGACTTGAATGGGAAAAAATGGCCGTGATATTTCTCGATAAATGTCACGGAAATTAATTAAAGACCAAAATAAACATAAGAGTTTCCTGATAAAGTGTTAATTAATTTTGAAACAAAACCACCATAACGCATTATATTATATTAAAATTTTATCCTACCAATGTAATTAAAATTAGTAAGATGTCGCAATGCTTTAATAGTCTCTGATACATAACATTTAATCTTTAATAATATATTTATAGAAGACTTCAAAATGACAAATGAGTTTGTATTTATCAAATGTACGAGAAACAATTCTTTGTCTGGTTTTTACATAGCAAGATCTTCACATAGAAGAGCATTACTTTTTTTGCTTTCTGCTGCAATTTTTTGACATTAGTAAAAAGAATTCGATTTCTTACTTTTAGTCTAAGATAATAAATTTTGTCCTTCGTGATTATTGAAGTTTCGGCGCTGTTTAATATGATTTTTGATGCGATTTATGTCATTTTTTTCGTAGTTCGCGCCGATTATTTGGCATTCGTGAAAGAATTACGGTAACAATGTCTAGAATAGTAAATTTTGTCCCATGCAAGTTTTCAATTTTTAGCGATTTTAATGTTTTTTTTAGCGAAGTTTTTTCTTATTAGCGAAGTTTTTTCTTATTAGCGATTTTTTCTTATTTGCGATTAGTCAGTTTGTGTCAAAGAGATAGTGGTACTGATTTTGTAACTTTAAAAAATCGATATTTTGTACTGCTTTTGTTTTTACAAATGGAGATACACACATATATATGAACCACCAATTGGAAGAAGGGAATAAACGCCACTTTTTGACAAATTCATTTTTTTTACACTTTTACATTCTTTAGACGTAGGGCTTAATTGTGTGTTCGAAGAAAAACACAAAAACCATTCGCGTCGTATAGATTCATGGGGCCATAAAAATAGTTAGTTGGAAGAAGGAAACAAATCCTTCATTTATTCCCGTCTTCCAACTATTAACTGTACGAGTATAGAAATAGTGTTTCTTTTCGCCTGTTTTTATTTTCGAAAAACAAAAACGCATCGCTATTGGTGGGGAACGCGATACTAGCGATCTAATAGCTGCCATTTTAGAGCGGGTTCAGCAGACCTTACCAAAGATACGAAAGTTACCGGCCAATTGTAGGGCAGTATGAAATAAAAATCAAGGCGAATTGTGACGTCAGCTACAATTTAACAATGGCACTAACGAAAGCTATCCTGTTGAACTATAGCTGACGTCACAATTCGCCTTGTTATTTATTTCATACTGCGTTACAATTGGTCGGTAACTTTGATAGCTTTGGTAAGGTCTACAGATTCGGTCGGCCACAAGTAGACGTTTGCTCGACTTGCGAAGAACTCGATGCAAAAATAATAAGTCCATCTCTCAATGAGAATGAGAAGAGAATGGCGGTTGCGGAAAAAATTATATATCTTAAACGTGCTGAAAAGTCTTATAATAAACAGAAAGAAATTTTGGCCTTGTGCCAGGAAAGAGAAAATGTAGGAGCCATTGTATTTGATTACATGCAAAATGTGCCCATTCCTAAGATCCCAGTTCAAGAGATGTTTTATTTAAGAAAACTATCGCTGTATGTGTTTTGTGTTCACGACTAAAAGACGAACTCAGCTGATTTCTACAATTACCATAAGGGGGAAGCTAAACGGGGCCCGGATGGAGTATGCAGTTTACTGTGGAAAACTATACAAAACATAGATCCCTCTGTCAAAGAACTGCACGTTTTTAGCGGTGCTTGCGGGGGACAAAATAGAAGTAACTCCCTTATAAGATTCTTTCTCACTTTTTTTGCAATGAATCATTTTGAGAAAATATATCAATACTTTCCTGTGCATGGCCATTCGTTTTTACAGTGTGACAGAAATTTCGGGACCGCTAAAAGACTTATTAGGAGAAGGACAGAATTTACGTTCCAAATGAATATAATCTTAATTTGGCAGCAAATATCAGGGGTTTTTCAGTTAAACTCATTACTTTTAACCTTATACTTGATTTTAAAAACTCATGGCAGCGATGTTTCAAGAAAAGCTGTAAGTCATTAGAAAAGGCAACAACATTGAAGATTTCGCAATATAAAAGCTTTGAGTATAGTTCAAGCCATAAAGGTTACTTGACATGTTCCGATTTTATCTATGGTTTCATTAAAGCTACATTTTTGCTCCAAAAACCTTCTACAAAACCGAAAATACCAGACACTCCGCATATGTTACTAAAATACCCATAAATGACAAAAAAAAAAAATGAACGACATACAAAAAATAATCCAATATATTCCTGACGAATTCAAAGATTTTTACGATATTATTCTGACCTGGCCAACTACAAGATCCGAAAGGGAAGAAATAGATGAATAATAGAGTGTCCTTACATTTTTCTAATAAATAAATAGTTTTTGTCATTATATTGTTTATTATTTCAAATTATTTTGTATATAGTATATGATAAATTGGAAGAAGGGAATAAATCCATCACATTTACATCTACATATATAAATGAATTTTATACATTTCAGTCAGCTCTATTAGTAAATAAATCAGAATTTATATTTTCCTCAATATTATTGATATCACATGAGGCTATAAGTTGAAAATAAAAAGTTATAAAGTTTTTTTTAATTATCTCCATTCTTATTTTTTGGATTTATTCCCTTCTTCCAATTGGTGGTTCATATATATATATATATCATATACATAACCATTAATTAAACATTACCGAGCATCATCAAAAACCGCAATATTGTGAATGAATTGACAATAAAAATGGATGCCACAAACCTATAATATAGAACTGTATGTATAAAATAAAGTGCCTTATACTTAATTATAAGAATTAATATGGAAGAAAAAAAGAAGAATATGGATTCCGAAAAAATTGAAAAACTTATATATTGAATTACGTTTTCAA
This sequence comes from Maratus speciosus, assembly GCA_963932465.1. NCBI lineage: Eukaryota > Metazoa > Arthropoda > Arachnida > Araneae > Salticidae > Maratus > Maratus speciosus. The sequence goes on from OZ010797.1 coordinate 451,697,691, forward strand.
GAGTACATAATTCAATGATATAAGCAAATCGGTTGTTTTCTGTGAGAAAAAAAGCTAAAAGCTGAATTTTTTTTCTCCTGTACCCAAACATCCAATATAACCAAAAGAATAGTTTCAAGATGAAAACAGAACATTATCAAATGGCATGAAATGGAGAAAACACTACAACCCATTAAATATTTAATTCATAGCAATATAAATCTTACATAACATACCGAATAAATTCCCAGTTGATTTTCAAAATATCTTCCCGCACATGGAATACAAAAGCATGATAAGATTAAGGTGAATAAAACAGTTAAGTTAACACAAAAATTAAAACCTATGGATTCAGTTAATTCATTTTGAAATACCGTGATAAATTCAATTAATATAATATAAATAGAAAATAGTTACATTTTTAATTACCTAAAAACAATTTTAAATTGTTTAATATCAATTTTACAATATTGCCAATATTCAGCGTTCATTACCACCTGGTGTAAAAAAATAAAATTATTACTTTAATAAAAGCTTTAAAAAGACAAAATTTTTGGTGCTGCCATCTATTATTTTATTTTAAACCTATTATTATTATTCAAATGTCACAAAAAGAAGAACCTAATAAAAGCTAATGAAATTAATATGTATCAACTGCATTACTACACAAATCCTAATATAAAAATAATACCATACTATATATCATTATTCAAAAAATTTTAAATAAATTAAATGTTAATAAAATGCTTTCAATATATTCTATTACCAAACCCATTTAATCTACACTGAGAAATTAAATTTTTTTAAACATTGATAATGTATAGAATATAGCTATATGCTATAAAATAAAATAAATTATATGTAATAAAAATGTAAAAAACTTTAATAATTACTATCTATATTATAAAGGACAAACATATCTGTGCGTAACGCATACGTCATTTTGCGAATGGCAACACTTTGAAATTTGAAATGAAATTTTGGTTTTGCAATTTTCTCTGCTGCAAATTTTTAAACTTCTAAACATCGCACCTTTTAAATTTTTACACCGTCGTATAAGGAAAAAAATGCTCTTTTAAATGCAATTTGTTTGAAAGCTGTATCTCAATTGATTTTTGAGTTATTAATTTTTTTGCAGTTTTTAATACCATTTTTCTTATCGTGGCAACAAAAGTACCTCATTTCTATTGAAAGTCATTGAAAGTAAACGGAAAATAGTTGAAAATAGGAGATACTGTATCTTTTTGTTGCCATTTTCTCATAAAACCTGAAAAAATAGTTGAAAATAAAATATGGGCTATGTCAAGAATATTGCCTGTTATTCCGTGATAATGACGTCATATGCACACTTTTCTATAGTCGAAGTTTAAGACTGGGTTGTAAAAGTAGATTGCTTCAGCGGATGCAAATGACATCATTTTATAAAAAAGCGTGTATTTTAATTCTTAAACCTGAATTATGTTTTGTAGAAGTGCGTCCTTTTCACAGCCCAGCTGCTTTGAAATTCTTCACAGGTGTCTTCACAGGTGAAAATGCTTCACTTTTGAAAATAATGTAATTGGAAGCACACACTGATAAACGCAATGTTTTACAAAAATGTAGAGTGTTTTTATAAAAGAGAGGTGACATGCAAATATAATAGCGATTTATATTACAGAAATTGATGATTCTCGCCTGGATGGATTTGCTTTATTATAATTATATAAAAACTATTATTATAATATTAAAAAATAATAATATAGATATTTAATAGATAATATTAAAAAAACACCAAACTAACATATTTGTGAAAGACAAATTAACGAAATTAATACTTCTTTCATAAACAAATAAAAGAATAATATTGAAAAAACGCAAATCTAACATATTTGTAATCGTACAATTTAAATTTTTCGATCACCAAATAGGATTTTTTTTTTTCAAATGGAATTTGTTTGCAAAGTTCATCTCAGTTTTCTGATTGTCTATGGTTTTAAAAACAATTTAAAAGCATGAAATATTTTTTAATTTATGTATATCGGAGCTCGATTTTACGAAAGATTAATCCGTTTTCCCTTAAAAAATAAATAAAGAGTTCATTTTCTTACGGCTAATTTCCATTAAAAAAAACTTCCCTATGAATAATAAAATAAAATAATATAAATAAAACACAAATTTATCAGACATGTATAAGCTCTGAAATGATCAGAATATAAAAGGATGCCATAAGTAGTAAAATCTTGGCAAATAACTCTTAGCATGCGGCTAATAAGAAAATATCGCTTTTGATAAATTTCAAAAATGTATTTGATTGTGTAATTCGTATTTTCCATATGAAAAATGCGTTTTTAATGTAAGTGGTCAATCTACAAAATTTATTGCATATAAAAAAAATTGTTAGTTTTCAATAAAAAAAAAATGTTTTCACCTATATTCTTTAAACCGGGAAGCCCGGGTACGATCCCCTAGTTACATATAAAAAATGAACAGGGGGAAAAAAATAAAAAATGGATATTTATATAAGATTGTCAGATTCTAAAATTCCCAATAGCCTAAAGATCACAAATATAGTGTGTGAATTATCATCATATTAGCCATAAAAAAGCTAAAAAATATGATTGTGACAATCAAACACATTAAACCGATAAATAATCATGGAATACAAAGTTGAAAATAAAACAATATTAAAAAGTGTAGAGGAATAATAATAAAAACTATTTACCCAATTTTAACACATACAGTATAACATTAGTTATATCAAATGATCTTATATGCATAATAATCACTAAAAAGATGGTATACTATTATTAATTAATATGATATTGTCCTGAGTAGACTAAATTTTAAAAACAAGTTAATAATGAATTTCATTAAATAAGTTAAAATTAATATGAATTGAAAAAAAAAAAGAAAAAAAAAAGAAATGTCACCAATTACATATGAAACATCAAATCAACATCCATATAAAATACGTATTAGAAATGTAGTTATAATACAAAACCCCCATAATTTTTTTAAATTAACCATTGCGTATTATCCAGACAACTCCACCTTCCTCCGTACTCTAACATCTACCCACCCAACCTATATATATATATATATCATATATATATATATATATATATATATATATATCCCCTATGAAAATAACATTATTCAAAATGAGAGATAAAATATCCAGTTAGGGAGTCGAACTCAAAGCCTTTGTTTTAAATTGCAGAGTCTCTGTTTATTAAGCTATCTGGACAACAAATGCCAGATATAATTTACTAAATCGATAAAAATTAACGTTCGAAGACATCATATATATATATATATATATATATATCAAGCACTGTGAAAATAACCAGACGTATACGTTTCGTGAGTACTGGGACTCATATCATCAGTGTATAATATCAAAATCCTCCTCCCAATTACATTTTGTTACTCCGCGCCATTATTCAAATGTATTTGGGAATATTTGATTTTATACACTGATGATATGAGTCCCACTACTCCCGAAATATACTTGTATACGTCAGGCTATTTTCAAAGTGCTTGATTTGTAATATTGTGTGTTTAAATGTTGATTTTTAGAAATTTAGTTTTCCAAGGAAGTTTTTTATTTAATATAATTCACTGAGATAACCATTTTGGCAAAATGGATTCTTTAAAATTTTCTCTGTGCTAATCATGTCCCCAGATCAGTCGAATTATTTTTAGTAGATTAGTTTTAGAATTCTGTTGAAATATTTATGAATTATTGAAACTTTGAATTTAATCTCTCTTAAGATCTTCTATCGTTTTCAGAATATATTAAAAGATTTTTTCATTTAAGTTGAAGGAGTTGAAAGTGATTCAGATTTGTTCAGAAGTATTAGTAACTGAGATAGCGTCATTGATTTTGCAAGTTTAAAAAATATATTGTTTTGCATTGCGTTTCCTACAAATGGAACTATTTATCCCTTTTGAAAAACACTTTTTTTATTTTATGGTTTTAACATTTTTGTCAACGGAGTGAAAACGTGGCAAGCTCGAGAGTTAAACCAACGGCCTTTGGCTTAAACTGCCGAGTCTCCACCTATTGAGCTATCTGAACCGACAACCGGCCGTAATAATTCATTGAGACAGCCATTTTGGTAACAGCATCTGGGATAATTTTCCAGCAAAGGGGTCTTGGAGTTTTTCGAAAAAGCTTTCGACAATTTCGCCGAATGGTATATCAGCTGTGAAAGCAAACCTGATGAACATTTTTGCTTGTTTATATTTTTATTTATATATACATATAAACATTTTATTTATACATATTATATTATGTTTTTTTCTGTAAAAATAGATAAAAGGCTTCTTTATATTAAATAAATTGTATACATACTGAAAATGTATGCGAAACAGTGAATAGGTTAACAGGAAATGTGTCGCCAAAATTCCTTCTCTCGCCAATGTCATTTCCTGTATTTCGCCAAATCCCTACACTGTAAAAAAAAAAAAAAAAAAAAAAAAAAAAAAAAAAAAAAAAAAACTGTAATTCTACAGATGTAAAGTTACATGTTTACTAAACTTTCATCTGTAACTGTACGAAAAAAGCTACAAATCTACAAAAGTAATTTTTGTAAAGTTACAGAAATCTGTAACTTTACAAATGAATCTGCTAAAATTACAGTAAACTTACTAAAATTTTATCTGTAACCCTGGTTGCAGTTACATGAAAAGTTCTAGGCATCCCAGTTACCTAAAAAATTCTTAATAACCGTACAGTTTTTTTTTTCGGCGCAAAAGTGTGTCTGTTACATGAATTTTTGTTGTTGCCGTTACATAAAAAGTTCTAGGAATCCCACTGTCCTAGAAAAAATTTAGTAAATTTACAATTTTTTTTTTTACAGTATAATTAGCGCATCTGGTCTGCCATGTAGCCAGTTGAACAAAATACGCCGCAGATAATGGAACTCCGTTAAACGATGGATGAATAGATACACTTTATTTTTTTCAAATCAATAATACTGATTGATAAATATATCATACACTTTTGACATTTTTCCAGCTCGATGAAGAAGATTCCAGTTCTGAAATCGGATCCAAGACCTTTGACTTAAATGGCAAGATTCTATATATTCGAATTATTTCACCATAGTCAGCAAAGATCATAAAGATTTTATTTATATAAATCAAAATTTATTCTGTATTTTTTAAATTCTAAAGTATTTTTCAAGGAAAAGAAAAAAAACTAGAGCGTACTTATGTACACTTTTAAAGAAAACTATAAGTTCAATTACCTGGAAATCTTACCAGAATATTCAAAAAACAATGTTTTATATAGTGAATTAACAACTTTAGTTTTTTACAATAAATATATTTATGGATACTTAAATATGTATGAGAAAAAATGCCTTTTTTAAAAATAATTGTAGTTTAGGTAAATTTTAAAAATAAAATTACTCAAAAAACATAAACAACTGTATTAATTCACTGTGTCAAGCATTTTGGGACTTTTTTGTTAGAGTATACTGTAAAAAAGATCTGTAATTCTACAGATGTAAAGCTACAGAAATCTGTATACTTACTAAAATTGTATCTGTACACTGAACAAAAAAAGATGTAAATCTACAAAAGTAGTTGTGTAAAACTGCAGAAATCTGTAGCTTTAAAAAATATTCTACTAAAATTACAGTAATCTTATTAAAATTTTATCTGTAACCCTGGTTGCAGTTTCACACAAAGTTCTAGGAATCCCAATTTCCTAAAACAATTCCTAATAACCTTGTAGAATATTTTATGTACGTAGCCAAAGTGTATCTGTTATTAAATTTTTGTTGTTGTCTTTACATAGAAAGTTCTATGAATACCAGTTTTCTAGAAAAATTTTAGTAACTTTACAGATTTTTTTTACAGTGTAGAAAATTGAAAATTATAACTTTTTGGAAAAATACCACTAAGTGTATAGAATTTTTTTTTATCATGCATATTGCTTTATGATTTAAATAACCTTTTAAAAAGCATCTTTATAGAATACATTTTGATTTATTCCACATTAATCTTTATGATCTCATCTAGACATTGAAGAGAAAAAAATAATGATATATTTATTAAGAAGTCTGCAAGATGATTATGAAATTTTCATGCTTGTAGGCTCTATATATTGAGTTACATTTTGGGAAGACAATCGGCCGATATAATACACTGATGCAAAAATTTTCGCAATAGCGTCTGGTTGGCCATGTAAACAGCTGAACAAAATCAAAATACATCACAGTTGATGGAACTCCGTTAAACAATGGATACTTGGATACACTTTATTATTTTTTAAATCAATAATGCTGATTGGTTCAAGTATCATATACATTTCCGACATTTTTCAAACTGCGTGAAAAACATAGCTTCCAACTTGTACGTATTTTTGCTACCACAAAAATTTAACAGAAATTTAATCCTTATTTAATTATCAACATTCACTGAAATTCGGTAATTGAATTCGGCGAAATTTTCTATTATATTTTAATGGTAACAAAAATACGTACAAGTTGACAGCTATGGAAAAAAGTCCAAATATGGAATAGAATCAAAGACATTTGGTATAAATTGCCAAAGCTCTTCCTGTTTAGCTACCTGGATTGACAACTGGCCGAAGTAATTCACTAAGACAACCATTTTGGCAATTTCATCTGGTTTGTCATATAGATAGTTGAACAGAATACGCCAAAAATTATGAACTCAGTTAAGATACACTTAAATTAGTAGATCCGTAGATAAGCTTTATTTTTTTAAATCAATAATATTGATTGGTAAATATAGTATAATATTTTGACATTTTCCCATTTTTGGGTGAAAAAATGCCCAGGTCGTTTGTCGAAACCAAAACCTTTGGCTTGACTTGCTAAATTAAAGTTATTTATAGTTCAAATTACAGTAAAAATTCGATATTATTTTAAATACGATATTTAATTTAGAATTTTAAATTAATGGGATAAACTAGTCTAAATAAGATTGTGTTTTTTGTGATATTCTTATTTCAGAATTTTGTCTGTGCAGACCACAATATTATTTTTTCAGATATAGCAGAAAAATGCATGTTCGATTTTCAATCAAAGAAGTATAAAACAATTATCTGCTATATTAGCTATTCAATTAAGAAAGTTAAACTTTTGAAACAAACATGTAAATCTATTTTATCGAATTTAATGCATCGCTATAGATATGCTTCATCATAGCTTGATTGGCATATCGTAGTTTTAAATACCATATCATAAATTTCAATATTTAATTCCCATTTTCATTTTTACTTTCTTCTATCTTTACAAGAAGAAAATATTGAATTCGTGAAAATTTTCGAATTCCGGTTTTCAACATATTTACACGTTTTAGGGATCAGAGATCCAGAAAAAAAGTTTTTACAAAATTTCTGTCTGTGAGTAATATCTGTGAGTCTGTGAGTCTGCCTGTCTGTGTGTGACATAAATTTTGTGGGTGCTCTATCTCAAGAAGTAATGAATGAAATTTAATAAAACTTTATATTCAGTTAGTACCTGATATAAATTGGTGCTGATTACGTCTTAGTTTAAATCAACCAACAGGTGGCGCAGCTATACTGCATTATTCATGATTATCACGATAGCTCTATCTCAAGAACTAATGAATGGAATTTAATAAAACTGCAGATTCAATTGGTCGCTGATATAAATTAGTGCTGTTTAGTTTTTGGTGTAAATCGCCCAACAGGTGGCGCTACTATGCTGCATTTTTCACAATTTCCGCAATAACGGTATCTCAAGAACTAATGCATGAATTTTCACCGACTTTAGATTCAGCTAATCCCTGATATAAATTGATAAGTTTTTGGTGTAAACTGCCCAACAGATGCCACTGCTATGCAGAACTTTTCACGATTTTCGCAATAGCTCTATCTCAAAAACTAATGAGCGGAGATTTCGTCAAACTTCAAATTCAATTAGAAGTTGACATAAGTTGTTGCTGATTCGATTTTGTGTAAATCATCTAACCGGTGGTGCTGCTATGTTCCATTTTTCAGGAAGCATTAACATGTATGTGATAAAAGAAAGTTTTGGAATTGCCACATCAGACTAGTCTTAAATATGATATGAGGGCGTGAGTTTCAAAATTTGCCTTATCCAAAAAATCAAATTTTGGGAAATTGAGAAAAACCTCTAACCTCGAGAAAAACCTCTTGGTTTTCATTGTAAACGAAGATTTTACAAAGGCAGAAATACAGTGTAAAACTAGTTTATGTAGATTGTTGTGTTTTTTCAGTGCAGCTTTATTAATAGAATTGATTGATAAAGAAAACACGATTTTTTAAACTTTACATAAGGCGAGTTTTGAAACTCACGTCCTCATATATATATATATATATATATATATAATCATAGCCATTTTACTTCACAAATTCCACATAACTTATAAAATTCTTAAAATACTGATAATATAATTTTCAGTTCAGAAAAAAATTTAAATATATAGAGTGCAACACCCAGTTATTGACTACTAACCAGTAACAGGCACTTCAGCCAAAATCGAACTCAAATGAGCACTTATTGGAAAATTTTTCAAAAGTAATGTCATCTAGTAGTAACTTAGATATTTATTTTTGTTTTTTAGTGAATTTATTCACACAGTGTAGGCCAAGAACATATTGAATGAGAACGAAACTTTTGAGAACATAAAAAGTACCATTTTGAGATATCATGTCGAAAATTAAGGCAGTGCTTTTTTAAATCTATGTGTAATGCAACCATCCTATACTTTTTCTTAAAGTTAAACTTGTAGAAATTAGTTAAAAGATGCGTACGATACATTATAACCATGACTTTTAGTTTATAGTTACAGTCATTCAGGGTAACTTTGATCCGCATTTTCTTAATTTTCATATGTCACACTCTTATTTTAAGAATATTGTTGCAAGTAGGGGCATAAAAGAGAAGAAATGATCCTAAATTATTGTTTGACTATCAAAAATTAAGAAATAATAAGAAAAAAAGCAATAAAAAATGAATTTTTAGCCTGGTTCAAAGTTACCCATCCATTTAGGGTAACTTTGCACCATATGATAAATATTATCTAAAATAATTCATTATAAAAAAAAGTATTATAGTTAGGACAGTTTTAAACCCCAAAAAATGTTTTCAGGTATGTAAAGTGTTCGAATTTACATTTCCCAACATCACAAGATTTGTATAATTTATGATATTACAACAAATATCAAGCATAAGAAAAGTGGAAGAAGAGAACCATGAACATTTAGATAAAAAAAAAACCTGTTTATTGTTCATATAAAACATAAAAATGCAGTGGAAAATAATTTTCAATGTTTTATCTCAATAATATATCCATAGTTACTGTAATACATACTAGTACTAGTATTATTCAAATAAGAATAAAAAATGTCGAATGTATGAAATGTCAAATTTGCGTAGCTCCGCCCGGAAAAACGCCTTTAAATGAAATTTATATATTTTACACATATTTGTGAAAATATTTATATGTCATATCTAATGTTCACTTTCGGCATTTATATAAAATATACGTGCAAATATGGGAAATTTTTGACAGAAGCACCTATAATCAGTAAATTATAAACATCATTATAACTTTGAGCCGGCTCAAAGTTACCCTGAGAATGGTATAAAATGTTGGTGCCTTCTTATTTTACATTTTATTAACTATTAATATATAAATAATCACAAAATATTATCACATTTACAACATTTGGTCAATAATGTGTCTGATAAATGAGTATATTGTTACTTACTATGAAAATTTAATTGGATTACAACAACTTCAAAACAGCATTCAAAATTATCTTGAAAAAAGTACTTCACAAAAATGGTTAGATAGTGCAATTAATAGCGCATAATGTTGCTAATTTATTTTCTAAAATAAAGAGTAGAAATCCCAGTTTAGAACCTTGCCAACAGAGATAAGTTCTGGAGTTTATTTAGTCTTTTGCAGTCAAAAATATTGAAAAATAGGAGGTGGTGCAAAGTTACACCCCATGGTTCAAAGTTACCCTGAATGACTGTATTTAATTCATTTTGACGGGGGGCGTGGTAGTTATAGTTCTCGGTAATTTCATTTCACCAGTCTCTGACAGAGGTATTAATCGGTGGTAATTTTAAAGAAAGTTGAAATCTATTATTTGAACTGTTTAAAAAAACAAAATTAAATTAAATTGATCTTGTAGTCAACACCATTAATATTTCCAGTTGTTCTAACAGGGCCTGATACTATAAATGTCAGTTATTGGATATCTGCTTTACGAATAATTTAAAACAGGAGAAAAGGAGCACGTATATCTATAGTAGGGTGTCATAGTATATAAATAAGATTAAAACAATTTTTCATAAAAAAGATTAAAGTATTTTTAAAACATTAATTCATCGAAATATAAAATAACTTTTTTTCTTGTTTATATAATTCGCAAGTAATAAAATGTCAAAGACTGGGTCATTTTGTGTCAGTTTTTTTGGTTTTTGAAAATAGGCGTTGATATCATTTATTGGAATTATGGACCACACTTATGAAACAAAATAATTTTTAATGATAAAATTTAAAACTTTTGAGTATTTTCTCAATAGTAATTTTCCAATGTATCTATACTATCTTTTAATAAAAAAAAATAAGAAAAAAATGTATTTAAAATTTTGTAATAGTGATTTGAACAAGAACGAATCCTTAATTTGTCAATAACTGGGGGTTTTATACTATACACATTTTTTTTTGTTTTATAAAAATGTATTCGTCAGAATATTCTTAATTCTATTTGCGTTTCAAGATTTCATTTAACTCTATCCAAATTCTCTTCAAATTCTTCAACGATTTTTGAAGGATTTCTAAAAGATTATTTCATTTAAATAAAAGGAGTGGAAAGTGCTTCAAATTTAAATTTTTTCGGCTTATTGAACAGGAAAAGTGGTATTGATTTTGTAGTTAAAAAAATTTATTTTGCATTGTGTTTTGTATAAGTGGTGAGAAAGAGTATATCTCATAGTTTGTCTTTAAGTTGAAGTAAAAATTCGAAAAATTGATTTCATTTTTAATAACTTTTAATTTAGTAGTATATATTTATGAACAGACACTAATAAAACTAAAATGAAACTAATTCAAAGGTAAATGACCTTTACTGTGGGGAGGTTATTTTTTTTTTTTAATCATAGTGCTTTATCAGATTTTACTTTTAACTCTTGTATCGACACATTGTATATCCGGAACATATCCAAAGGCCAATGTTACTTATACAGTGGACTATAAAATATGATTTTATTTAATGCTTCTATCTTCCAACACATCCATTTGTATATTTACAGAAGAAATTATTACACAAAAATTCATTAGTGTTTTAACGCTTTGTATTACCATAATGCAGATCTGCAACATACCCAAAAGTCAATGTTACTTACACAGTAAGGTTTAAAAAACACGTTTAGTGAGAGTGGTTTGGCGCCGATGGGATACGAACCAAGGATCTCATGATCAGAGGCGAGAACGTTAGCGTCGAGCAAAAGGACAAGCCAGTTACTCTAAGCTAGTAACTCGCTTTATACTGATCATGTGAGATGAGATCGCTACACACTCCATCCCCAGTGAGAAAGACGTATTGCTGACGTCTGACGAGCGATATGCACTCGTGAATGATGCTGTCGTACGCATATGTGATGCGTGGGAGGACAGGTTTTGTGCTGTAAGCGTTCACAGGCTTTGGTTGAAGGGAATGATTTATTTAGTGCTGCCATCTGTTGGTTATGAGAGGAGATGATTGTTGCTGAAGGTTGTTGTTGCGTGTTTGTCCATCGTCACCACTTTGGTGAGAGTGGTTTGGCGCCGATGGGATACGAACCAAGGATCTCATGATCAGGAGGCGAGAACGTTAGCATCGAGCGAAAGGCCAAGCCAGTTACTCTAAGCTAGTAACTCGCTTTATACTGATCATGTGAGATGAGATCGCTACACACGATTTAATTTTTTGTTCTTATTTCCCAACACAGCAATTGATATAAATTGACCACAGAATTTTCAACAGACGGTGATAGTCAGTTAATTTTTCATGCGAAAGTTTTACTTATAATTTGAGCAGTTTTGCATCGTTATTGCCAAAATTAAATTCGTAAATTTTGTAAAATCAAAAAGGCTGGAGACGTTCAAAAATAGATTTTTTACTAAGATTTGTCTACATACTTTACAATTTTGAATTAGAGAATTGAGAATAAAAAAAAAAAATAGTAGGAAATTTTCTGTTTATTGATGTGAAAAAAGTACCTTTTATTCAATAATATTTTATACAGTAAAACCTCCCTGTGCGACCACCTGCATTAAGCGACCACCTCCCTGAACGACCATTTTTTCATAGAACGAAATTTATTCCCATAGGCTCACTACTAATTTTACCTCCATTCAGAGACCATTCCAGTTGAACTCCCTCTATGAGCGACCAATTTCTTTGAAGAAAATGAAACAAATCCCATTTTTTCCTGGTCGCTTGAAGAAGGTTTTATTAGAAAAATAATGTCGGAGAGCGCATTATTCACCAAACTTCTAAACTAAGTTTAGACTTTTTTCTATTCCGGTAACTTTTAAGTGTTTAAACCCATTTTTGCCTTTTTAGGTAATGAATTAACTCAAAAATTGAGAAAAAATATAATCAAATTATTATTATTATATGAGAAAAATTATTATAAAAAAAGTAAAAATTAAGAATGACAGTCAATAAACTCCCCTGCCCTATTCTGTCAGGAAACTCCAAAAGAAATAAATTAATGAAATCGTCATTATTTGTTCCCGTCCAAAACAAATTGTATTTATTTTATGAACATCGAAAGGAATTGTAAGTAAAACTTATAAAAGATCAAACACAGTAAAATCAAAGAAAACGTCAATGTATTCATTTTTTAAACTCTGCAGTAATTAACTTTTATTTTGATACTTAAATTTTCATATTTTTTTCTTAATGTGAAAAATAAATTTTAGTAACATTAATTGTAACCCTTTTTCAACATTTAAAATCTACCTTTAAACATGACCTCCATTAAGAGACCACCTCTCAGAGCGACCACTTTTTATTGGAACGGAACGTGGTCGCTTTAGGGTGGTTTTACTGTATATATATTCTATTTTTTAAATGCTTAAAATGATGTATTTCGACATCTAAGTAAATATTTTAGAAATCGGAGTTTTGGGACTCACAAAGGGTTAAGTTAAAAATGCGTCTATTCCATTTTAGAAACAATTCCGTCTAAACATGTAAAATTTTTATCCTTCTTCTGGCGTAATAATTTTTACTATTAAGAGAGTATACCGCTATAAAGGAGTTCCCTTTACTCAGGTGCATGATGAATTTTTAAAATGACATCCCCTTCAGGACTTTTAAATTGAATGTGAATTTTCTATTATATTTAAAATAAAACAATGAAAATTAATAATATTCAAAGCAGTTGCTGGGTCCCAAGAGTAATGACTTTTTTTAATATCATTTTTGCTACAGGAGATTTTCTAAAAATGTTGCAAGAGAACATGAAGCTCTATAAAGAATTCATATTTTCATATGAAATCGTAAAGCCCTTATACAAAACCTAATATTTTTACTTTCTTCTATCTTCAACAGAAGACAGTATTGTAATAGAAATTTTTTTCGACTTCCAGCTTTCGACGGATTTACACATTTTTAGGATCAGCAATAAAAAAAAAAATGTTTATGCAAAATGTCTGTCTGTCAGTCCATATGTCCGTGTGTTGCCCTTGTACCATCGAAAAGGATATGAAGTTCTGCATAAAAAAGGATTGATCCAAATTTTTGTGTATGTTTTTGGCTATGTCAAGCAGGTCCTCCTTGAATTTCAAAATATTTCTGCGTAAGGGGTCGCTCTAATAGCGATATTTGTATATTTTTTTCTCTATTTTCCGTAGTTCTATTGTAAACCAGCAGCTCGTGCAGCGACAAGAATTTCGCATTCTGCTAAACCGGCTATTTGCAAACAGCTGATATATAAAAGAATAGAGAAAGTATATTGGTTTTAATACATATCATGATTAAAATTAACTCGTTTTTATTCCGATTAATTGACTGAAGCAGAAATTTAAGATGAAAATTAAAATTGATATACTATAGAACTAATAATATTGAAGTAACTACTTTTTGAAATATTAACATGTATGAGATAGAAGAAAGTTTGAGGATTGGCACATCCAGCTAGTTTTATAATTGGAAGTATGTTCGTTTAAAGCGTGGTTTAAGATATTATTATCGGGTGTCCCAAAAATGGCCGACGATTTTAAAATTAAATAACTTGCATACGGTGACAGATATTAAAAAAATTCTTGCGAGAGTGTTATGTAAGATGTCAGAAGTTTTTATGCTGCGATTCTCAGTTTTAGTTAGAAATAGCATCAATAGATAGCGCTGCAAGCAATAACCGCTAAATACGGGCTCGATATTTCGGGTTCTCTCTTCTTCCGTGCGAAAAAACAAAAATCGCGTCTCGACTGAGCACCTATTGCTCTCAGCACCACCTATTGTTTGAAATTCGAACTAAAATAAAGAATCATAGTTAAAAAACTCCTGACATCATACATAACCCTCCTGCAAAAATTTTTTTAATATCTGTCACCGTTTGCAAGTTATTGAATCACCCTAGTACTTTATAATTTATTATTAGATAATTGATAATATTTATGAAAAATAAGTAATCTTGTGTTTGTTGCATACATTAAAAAAATCACCCTTATTTAATATGTATATTTTTTTTATCTGATATATTATTATTTTTTTACATGCTTAAAATGCAATACCTATATAAATCTTGTAGTTATGAATTACGCTCGGAATATTGAATTTTTGAGTAGCATGAATGTTTTTTATCTCTAACAAAGTGTAAATACAACTAAGTATCTTGGCTTGGATACTTTTTCACTTTGTTGGCTTTACGTTTCGTTAGTAATACAAAACTTCATGCAACTAAAATAATAAAATGATGTATTCCAGTATCTGAATAAATATTTTTCAAATCGGAGTTATTGATTCTTAAATTTATTCTTAAAGGATTGATTTCAAATCGGAGTTATTGATTCTTTAGGCGTGATTACCTAATTTTAATTTCAAAACTAACAATCTTCACCGAGAATAGTTTAATAAAATATTGCTTTTACAGTGAAAGTGTGAAAAAGCAGATTTATGTTTTCTAGGAAATTCCTTCGTAAAATCTAGTGCCAGTCAATTGTTACAACATTATATGAATAAAATTTTCCTCCCCCTCAAAGGGTTAAGGGGTCTCAAGACACTCAAAGCTTCAAAAGTTTCGAAAATTAAATTTTTTTAAATGTTAAGCTCCTATCTTTTCTGAACCTTTTCATATGATTTTTTCCTAGAAATTCCAATTCGAACAGAAGTTATGGCTTTTAGAATTATACCCGCTCAATAACTGAAGCGGCGTTTCCAAAACTTCAATGTCAGTTTTCACCAAATGACGTTTTTGGGCATAACGCGAACGATACATGAAAAACTTCTGAATATTTTTTCATCTAAATTTCAAACCATAAGTTTCATGTTAATCTGTATAAGCTGAACCTAAAGTTTTCTTTCTATCGTGCACAAAAATATTTTTTAGAAGATTATGCTGTTAAAAATTTCAAAATTTTGCATTAGCTAAATACAACTTTGTATTAAAAATATAAAAATGCTTTAAATACAATTTCATTTAGGTTTAGAGTAATTATTATAATCTGAAGTATACGTAATCACCAAAATGTTCATTCTAGTTGCAATATTTATTGTGAAATCCTACGTGTAATCTGTTATACCAATTTTCTGCTCCTGACATATATGACAGTTTGGAGCCACCTAAAATGCTAATTCTGCATTTTGCAATGTTTTAAATATATGAAATGAAAGAACATAATTACATCTTTTCTATCAATAAAAATTGTGTTTTAATATAGATAGATTTTAAGATATCAAATGTTGAAATGGTCCTTTTTTTTTCATTTTTTCCCAATTTCAATAGTACTGAGACCCCCTTAAACTGTATTTTGTTAACTAATCGGAAACTAAGTGTTCAAGGGCTTTCTCTGATAACTTTTTTTCGATAAATAGTAAATGACGAATGATTTTTTTATTGCATTTTGAAAGGAAGGGTGTATTTCGTTTAAACAAGACACAAAAAATAGATGTTTTAAGAGTCCTTTCTAATTGAAACATTCCTAGATATAGTGTACACATGTTTATGAATTCAGCTTGTATGGGGACAACTGCAATTGCTTATTTTTTTTGCTAAAGAAGATCGCTAGACACTGGAAACAAATTCCGTCAATGGCAGGTTCTTTTTTTATGGTTTAGCTGTTGGTTCACGTAGTGCAGTTCGATTATTTTGTCCTGTTATAATTGGTTTTACTCTTTATACTTTTTCTTCAAACGAGACTGTTTCATATCCAAATTTAAAAGAATTGATTTGACACTGCACATCACAATCTAGTCACGTATGTAGTATATCTAGTGAAGCAAACTATGTTAAATTGTTATGCACATTTCTTGATCCAGTATAACTGTTTTTAACGGACCAGTTTTGATCGGTTTAAACATTAAATAGTACTTTACATAATTTGTCGATTTGAAAACTGCCTCCTTCAGCCTGTTTGTCATTAATTTTTCTGTAAAATAATAGTTTTAATAGTTTTATATGCAATATTTTTTATTATCAGCTCAGAAAGTGAAATGGTCACTACAAGTTCAATTTACAGCAACGGATGTTGTAGCATGATTTTAGATTAGAGATTAGATAGCTTTTCAGATTTGAGAGATACAATTATTATAAAGAAAACGTTCAAAAATTTTAGTGGACAAGCAGCTCTCTTTTAATCGTTGAATAAGAACGTGCTGTTGATATTACCCTTAGTGCGCGAAAACGACATCTAACCTTCATTTTACTTTAATATACCGTTTTATTTTTCCGTAAGTGTGTTTATGACTCTCGGAATCTGCTGTTAGTGATTTTCACTATAGTTTTATGAAAATTACGTTACGCTGGACACTTTACTATGTTTAAAAGAAAGGTAAAAAATCCGTATCAGTTGCTCTTCGTTCGAGTCCTGCCTTGTTCAAGAGTATAACACCAATCGACTGATGTTGGCGTTAATGTTTGTCAAGTGCCCTTAGAGATTTAGAAATGTAGAATTTAGAATCCAAGCAGCTAGTTTGATAAGATTACAATTACTTTATATTTCAAGAGAAATAGTCGACGAGTACGGGTTACTAATTTTAGTGACTTTTGTCTAGTTAATAAAGTTGCGAGATAACATTTGTTTCTAGTGATAGTCTTTCTTGATCTCGAATATGTTTGTGATTATATTAGATTAACTTTTAACGCAATTATTCAATTGGTAAATGAATCATATCAGTTGTAAAACAGTCAACTGTACCTACGATTAATACTGTTGAGCTAGTTGAGATATCAGACCAGATACTGTGATCCTTAAAGGTTAGCTGGGTGAATAATTCCTCCCAAATTTCGTCCGGAATGGCTCAGTAGGTAGAGCATTGGCGGTTTCCGCCACGACATCCCTGGTTTGAATCCTGGCACGGACTTTTTTCAAACATTTGGAATTCTACTACTGATACTGTTTGTGATTGTCGTGGAAGCATCCAATCTTCGATATGTAAGCGGGGTTTTGAATTAGTGATTTTGTATTTTATTGTATTTTCAATTATTTACTTAAGAACAAATTGATTTTAAGTGAAGGGCAGTACAGACGAACTTAAAGAAGCTCCATTGCAACCCTTCCCAATCTATTTTTAATAAATAGTATTTAAAATATAAAACTAGACTGTGTGTATATTCTACAATGTTGTGTCCCATCCGGGTATGCGACAAAATAGTTCTAAATGCTTAAAAATATGTAGGAATTATTTTTAAAGTCAGGCTTCACTCTCTGTTTAAATTATACATGTTTTTTAAATAGTAATGTTCAAAATTGAATAATGATCGTATATACCGTCATTTTTTTCTCGACCATGTAAGTACGACGTGTTAGTAGTCATAATTGTAGTAATATCTGTAATAAAAACGATTTATTTTTAAAAACGTCTATCTGTTTAAACAAAACATATTATAATTAATAATTTTCCCCGTTTTAGAACACAAGACTATCTACAATGAAATATTTCCACAAAAATTATCGATGTTTCGATCGTTACGCGATTTGGAAATTGCAGTTTCATTAAGAAGAAAAATTCAACTAAATACACAACGAAATTAATTAAAATGCATGAAAATACTTAAAAACGTTTAAATATTAGCCTTAGAGATAGCTAAATGAGTTAAAAGTATTTACTTACCTTTCTTGATTACGGCCTGGGACTAGATACTATTTCTATACTTACTCGTAAGACAATTTTGAAAAAAGTTTAAATACTTTTTCAGGATGGGGGCCTTAGTGAAAGAAAGTAAATGGACTTACAGGGATAAGAGCGTTCCTTCGCGAATGACTGCATGCTACCACAAAATTTTAATGGTATTTCTCGCCTGTTTTAATGACAGAATTTCTGAGACTTAATAAAGAAAAGAATACTATTAAAATGTAGAGGTGAAAATCAAAAATTTGGGTCTGAGCGCTCTCATCCCTGGCTTAGGAAGAAACAAAAAAATTTCATGCACGCTTTCTCGCAATTTTTTCACTGTTTCATATACAAAAACATCTTTTTTCAATATTTGTCTAATTTATTTATTATAAATTAGTCATCTCTCTTTTTTTAGGGTTCTGTACTTAAAAAATAAAAACGGAACCATTAAAAGATCACTCCTGTGTCTGTCTATCTGTCCGTCACAGCCATTTTACTCGTAAGCTATGGAACGTGGAAAGTTCAAATTGGGTGAAGTAATAAAGAATATTGACCCAAATATTTGCAGATTATTAAACATTCACAAATATATTTAGGAAAAATGTACAGGGGCTAGTTAAGTTACTTGAAAAAAAAAAAAAAAACATCATTTCTTTGTATATCGTATGGGGTATCACGTGGAAGGTTTCGTAAAGCTGAACTCAAAAATGCATTTATTTTAATTTGAGGTATTATATGTTAAGAGATATCGTCGAACATGAAGTGCAAAAATATGTCCCCCCCCCATCTTTTTCCGAATCGCCGAAACTAAAATTATGAAAAAATTATATGTTGTAGACGGTAATTTAAACCTTGCAGGAAAACTACAGATATTACCCAAGTTTTTGAGAAAAGAACATTTTCTCGTTGCACACAAATTTTGATTTATGGGCGCTCAGCAAAGGCGTTGAGGAGCGCTGGAAGTACCTATCGTAACAGAAGTATAAAAGCATTGTTAATATTGATTTTCGAGAAAAATCGTCTGTAATTAACCAAGATATTAACTCTGAAAGACACGGACGGTTTGGACATACATAATGACAAGGGCGGTCTACTCTATCTACTATCGGTTTTTAAAGCCTAGATAACAACTTTTAATGATATATTTGTGTAATGCAATGCCCAGGAGCAATATAAAAGCAATAAACTGCAAATTGTTAAAGACAGACTAATTTAATTAGATTTAATCACATACATACTATGGGATTCGAGACTAGTTTGCATCGAGTGCATCTCTCAATACGCCTTTCGTGTCTTTAAAAATTAATTAGAAACGCACGTGGAAGAACGCGGCACGTACCAAGGCGGCTTTGGAACTGTGGGACCTCCTTTCGAAACGCGTTTAGCACAATGTCAAGTTTAAACTTTGAACAAGGGTTTTTTTGTAGATACACTGTAAAAAGAAAAGATTATTACTTCGCTGAATTTAGTTTTATGAAATGCCAAATGAAGTTCAAATATACATTACTTTTATTGACAGTACCGAAATAAATTCATCATAAACAGATTAATATAAGATTTAGAAAAGTTATATAGAATAGCAATATTTGATATTATTTATTCTTCATAGCTCTTTGAACTTTTATGGTATACCTATTCATACTTTTCTAGTATATACAGCTATACCCAACTCTACGTTGTTAAGTTTTTTCACAAAGTCTTATTATTCTTTTAGCAAAGACTTTTTAAATAATACAGCTAATATTTCATATATTTATCGTTCGGAACCCTCTGAGGGCGAGTAATACTCGCACTTGACCGTTTATTATATAGAAACAAAAGTAAATTGTATATAAAAAACAACAATAGCTATATATATAAATAAAATATTTATATCTATATATATATACATATATGTAGAAGTTATTGTTTGTAAAATGTTAATATATAGATGATTTGAATAAGTAGACGTTTGAATCACAACACATACACTTTAATACAATTCTATAAGGGTAACTTTACATCACTTCGTTGATACTTTTCTAAATACAGCACCTTTCTCACTTAAAACTTACAACATATTTCTTACGAATAATTTGATTAGGCTTAAAAATACCTTCCTTGGAATCTCGTAAACCGATGCTTCATGTACAACATTATTTTATAGACTGACTCTTTTCTAATTTTTGAATATGTCCAAACCCTGATCTCGTGATCGTGAATTTTCATTACTCGTGCTTTCAAATTATGGATAATAAAAATACCAGAGCATCAGTTAATTTGTTGATCATGCATGTCATAAAGAAAATAAAGTATGCTTAAATTCAAATCCTACAAATCGGTCATCCTGACATGATGGCGTCTCGACATCAGCATCTTGGCTTATTATTTTTTTATGCTCAGACAGCTAAATTTTGGAAACTTTGATATATTTTTCTGTCACAAAATTTTGATTACTTATTCGATACACATACACATATACTTAATCTATTTGACTTATCCAGGAGTTCAACCCATAGACCATGGTTTCATATATTCGGCTCCGAATGACGTCTTTCCTGGAACTTTATGATCTAATACCTTCTCTACTTCATAACGATCATGATTCTTGGCGGCCGTTATTTCATATGGCCCTAAGTATTTTTCCTTAAGTTTGATATCATTGCCAAATTGCGTTCTCTTTATGGCGACGATGTCTCCTATTTTATATTTTCGTGGTTGTTTTCTTTTCTTATCAAAATGCATCTTGTTTTCTTCTTGTATGTTGAGTATATTTTTCTTTGCTTCTTCTCTCATGGCTTCGCGTTCATCCATCATACATTCGGTAAATTCTTCTTCCAAAATTTTCTTGATGTTCTGCATGTCACTGTCCTTCATTTTAACTCCTGTCATTAATTCAAAAGGACTATACTTGGTGCTTTGTGTTACTGTGCTATTGATAATTCTTTGTAATTTTGATACATACTTATACCACTTGGATTCATCATTATATGCGTCAGGTTGAACTAAAATTTCGCCTGTAGATCTTTTTGCGTTATTATATTATTTTTCTTTAACATTTTTTGTATTATTTTCGATAGGATTAACTGTTATTTTCTGATCAGAATTGTTTTTGGACTTTTTCTTTCTAACCGTTTTTCTTGTAGGTCTTTTTCTACTCTTTGTGTGTTTAAAATTATTAGTATCTCCACAAATAGTAATTGAACAGGTATTATTTTCTGTTTTCGTCTCAATATCTTTACCTTCGGATCTCTCCTGTCTAGTGATGATGAATTTCTTATCGGTTTCTTTTTCCTTACTCGGGATCACAGCTGCCGTAAAATCTGAGGTGCTCCATTTGATAATGTCATTATCTAAATACTGTCGTACTTGTTTATTGATGATTTCCTGCTCAACTAAAGAGAATCTTTTTGGACGTTCGCAGATGGGTTTTTTATCTTCCGTTAGTATTTTCATGTTAAATCCATTATCTTTCATTTTGCTCGTTTTGCAGGATTTTATGAATCCTCGTATTTCTTCTCTGTTAGCTGAATTTGCAATATGAGTTAAATCAATTCCGCCATTTTCGCAGTCGATATTAACCGTATCTTCGTAAAATCGATTATTGTTGCTTATATTTGATGTGGCTACTTCATTTGTTTTGAAAGGAACTTTATTAATTTTAATGTAACCTACTCCTACTGTATTGTCGTTTATTATCCTAACAAGTTTTTCTACTTTTAACGTCAGGCCTTCGATTGCTTTTCTACCTATTATTAAATCATAGTCAGTTTCTTGTACCAAGTAAAATTTATCTTGTATTTCTATACCATCTGTGACAGCGTTTCTCTCCCATACCAATAATTTTTATTCAAAATTAATTAAAAACATAATTTTTACTTTTAAAATCACATTATCCCCCCCCCCCCCCTCTTTCTTATGCTGAAATATGTAATTAAATTCATTTCTCAAAACCATCCTGCTTTTATTAAAAGGTTTTCTTTCTAAAAACATCTTTATTTCTAGCCGCAAAGATTCATTCCTTTTTTTTTTTCTTTTCCATATCTGTCTGCTAATGCTCCCAGTGCAAAGAAATAAATAAGAATTAAATGGCACATCTGCTAGTATCAAGGTCTGCATTTAATTCCATCGGATTTTTGCGCGCAACATTGATAAGAATTTTTATCTCTACTAATACGTGAACGTTGCATATGTATTAACATTTAAAAAGAAAAATGAACAGATCTTATGGGAAGCATGTATTTATCGTGCTTTGTGGTCGAGCTAAAAGCCAGATGCCTCTGATTTCCAACATTTTTCTCAGACGGCGGCTTGCTTTGTAAAATAAGTTGTATAAACAAGTTTCGCTTTTCTGACGCATTTCTCATCGTATTAGAATCGCTTGCTTGCAATCCCGGCCTCCCCCGTCCGATTGTATCACCACATTTTTGCGGTAATGTTTATCGCCAAGACCCTTTGTTCATTTTCGCGCAGTCACCAAAAGTTGTAAATTGGCGATTCTGTGCAACGCCAAGATTTCTTGACTTCTTGCAAAAAAACCTCACTTCTGTCCTAGCCTTCAAGATGTGAAGGTTTTAAAAGTAAAGGGCGTTTGGCGCCCCTTTTTGTAATTGGGGATCTCTCTCATTTTTTTCTGACTGAACCACCTCTAATATAACTTAAATAAATAGTTGTTCCAGTAAATTAATAGTTGGAGTTTTTTTTTAGCATTTAGAACCCGGTCTTCAAATCGATGCTATATAAATATTGGTGCATCGCCTATATTTTTCTCCAACTTAGTTAAAAAAAAAAAAAAAATGCACGTTAGAGAGAGAAATTCACCCCCCCCCCCCTTAAAATCATTCAAGTACCCCATTCAAGTACTCTTGCAGTAATTTTCTTCAAATTCTTGGACTGGATATTTTTTTTCAACCATGCCGGACAGTGTGCCTTCCTGGTGTGCCATGATATCCTGCACTCATAACAGCCTGCGCTCGATGGATGGATCCGATTTTCTCCGACGGAGAGTGATGGAACCCATTCTAGTGTCTCTTCGCTCACCAGCTGGACATCTTCGAGCCGCTCTTGTTTCGCCGGTATGCCTCCTCCCCCCCTCTGATGTTGCTACGGTTATTTTCTTCGTGCCTGCTCACCATCACCTCCCCCAGATGTGCCGTCGAATTGATCGTATATCGTCACTAATCATAGGAAAAAGAAAAAAAAACGTGACTTCAGCGGTTCGCCTTGTGTGTGTTTGTGTCGCCGTTCTGCTTTCTCCTTTCGACAGAATATCGTTACCTAGTGTGTTTTCATTCATAGTGCGTGTGCATTTAACGGTGCATGGAGATTTATCGTGAGGAATGTGAAAAAGTAAAAAAGTTCGTGTGCATTGCTTCAAAGGTGTACGCAAAATCTCATGCTACGATTTTTTAGGAAAGTGCCTTCAAAAGTTTTTTTTTCGAAGTTGCGTCAAGGAGTTACGTGTATTACGCCATGTATGTGTTGTCTTCAAGTGAAAATTAATAAAAAAAATATGTTGACAGATCTCAAATAAACGCTCTAATCAGGTGAAATTTTTTTGGAAAGGAAAAGAAAGTGCATCTTAACAGAATTAGTGCGTCCGAAAATATTTCAAATTATGTGAACAATTTTCTTTTAATCTGTGCTTCGCTTCTTGTGCATAAATGTGATAAAAAAAAGAATTTGCTTCAGTTTTCATCATCAAATTTGCATCAGATTGATTTTTGTTTGTTGCTGGTTTCTGCCATCTTAGCTTGTAAAAATTCAGTGCCAATATATTCGCAATAGTAAAAGTGGTGCACCTGATAAAAAAAAAGAAAAACGTGAAGTATAAAAAATGCAAAAATGTACAGAAATGTACCATCGTAGGTGTGCGAATAATACAACAAAAAATTCTATGGCTAACAATATTGATTACATAATAAAAGTGTCTAGCTTTCACTGCATAAGCATGAACACGGAAAATTCAAGTGTTTCTTTTAAACTTTAATTGTAATAAATACAGTAAATTAGTTATTATTATTTTGCTTTATTTTTATCTGTAGGTATGCGTTATGATTTATCAATTTTCCCTTTTCATGCTGTTTGGGTAAAAAAAAAATAAACATAAAATGATGACTTCTTACTATTCAGTATATTTGTTTGCATGAACAGAGAAGCTTACGAAATTTAAGCATTATATTTTAAATGTTTTATTCGGCACTTATAATTTTTTTTGTCTTCTCTTTTCTTGCTTTATTTTGAAAGGTAAGTTTTTTTTAATTCAGTATTGCAGTGCATATTTATTTTATATTGATATTTAGGTGATTAATTATTTTCCATACAGAAAATAAAATGTCATTTAGTTAAAATGTGTTTGTGATAGGCTAGGCATATTAACATTTATTGCCCTCGTTTCCAAAGGTGCATTATAAAATTTTCTTGGCTATTATTTGATAGTTTTTTTATTTATTTTTTGCTTTTACTCAGCATTTACAAGTGAATATTATTTTTGCATGCATATTATTGGAAGATGTTGCAGTAATTTTGTGCTCTTTTCTATATAATATCTGAGGGTTTATAAATTTTTCTTACTGTATGAATATTTCAGATACTGCATACTTTTAAAATTAGACAGAAATTTTTTTTTTTTTGAGAACTTCCAATTTTTTTTTTTTACTTCTCTTTTAATCTGCTCATTCAAAAAAAAAGAGAAAGGGAGAGAAAATATTTGTTTTGATGTTTCTTTTTCTTGCTGTTTTGCTCTAATACAGTATCTAAATTTTAAATTATTGTGCCATCTTTTATATTTTGTTTAATTCTTCTTTGGCTTCTTTCCAACATTTTTGAAAAATGTCACAGGCCGATAGCCATCCAGAATTAGAAGTATCTGTGGCTGAATTAAAATTTTCTCTGCCGTACATGTTTGAGGAAGCACTTAACAAATTTGCGGAAGGGGTAAACACAAAATTCCCTATATTACAGGAACAAATTGGTAGTAAAAACAATGACACTTTAGTTGAAAACATATCTTCTATGCATAAGAAATTTTATGGGAATTTCAAATGTTGAGTAATTTTTTTCAGGTTATAAAAGATGATTATGCTAGGTTGCAGAATAAGAACAAATGTTTACAAATTGTTAATACAAAAATTTTGGAAAGATTGCACGCACTCACAGTGAAAGAGAAACATAAAGTTGAAATTAATGAGACGTCTTATCAAAGCACATCCGAGGCATACACCGAAATACTATCACCTAAGCGGATTGAAACAACACAAATAGATAATTGTGAAATCAACAGTCTGACTGAAAATTCCTTGCAGCATAACTCAAATATTATTTCTGATTTGAAATGCCCACAACGAGATGTTACCACTTCTCCTATAAATAGTAACTTTTCGTCCCCTTTTAGGCATGATTTGAAGCCAATTTCAGTTATAATTTGTCAGTTGCCAGAAAATTTTAATATTCCGGATATTCTTTTGGCAATTTCTGACTTAACTGGTATATCCACACCTTCTATTCAATTTCAACAAAAATATAAGATGAAATATGTTGGGTTATTTAATTGGATATTTCTAATGCCCCCAAAGATAGCTAAAAGATTAATTATTCATGGCGAAATCAAAATTCAGTCTACTGGTTACCCTGTAAAAAGATACGTTTCGGTAAAAAGATGTTTTACATGTCAAAATCTTCTTCATCAGGCAAAATCATGCACAGATAAAATTAGGTGTCCTGTATGTGCCTTATCACATAAAGATCCCCATTGTTCAAACAGCCCAAAATGCATTAATTGCATTAGAGGTAATGAGGTAAACAACACAAAATTTAACGTGTTCCATACAGCTTTCTCACATAGATGTCCTACTGTAAAGAGATATATAAAAGAGCAACGAGAAACCTTAGACAATTGCAATTCATTTCATTAAACACATTTTTTTTATATAGATATAAAAAAAAAAAATACCTGTTTACAAGATAAATTATTATTTTTTTTTCTCTTGCTGCATTTTGTATTGTGAAGGATTCTTTAAAATGAAAGTTCATTTAAAAAAAAAAAAAACATTTCACTGTGTTAGACAGTTATGTACATCTTAATAATTCACCATATGGCATTAGTGATATTTTATTTCACAGTTAACACTTAACTGCAAATTTAAATATATTTTTTTAGAAAGTATGTGTGTACTGTTAGGTATATCTTTTTGTCATTCGATTGTTACTGCAGGAATGGTCGGATGATTAAAAGATTGTATGGGAGAGTAAAATACATTGATGCAGGTCATCAGTTTTTTATATTTTCGCTTGTAAAGGTTTTGGTAGTACAGGTGTACACACAAACACTGTACAGATGTGTCTTCTTTTTTCTTTTTTTTGCACCAGTTACACTTAAACGATTTTAGATTTTTTTTTTCTACTTTGGTAATTTGATAGATACAAGTGATGGAAACATCACATTTCACTCTTTACATTCAGTTTTGGTTTTGGAATTTACATTTTCACAATATAATTTAATAACATTTTCTATTTTGTCTCTTACTTAACATTTATTTTAAAAATTGACGGTACATTTTTTTTATTTTTTTTGACAACATTAGTTCATGTGCTGCACTTGAGTTTTAGATAGATACACAATTTAGTTCATGTGAAATCACACATTAGTTCATGAGATTATTTACACAATTAGTTCATGTGAAATCACACATTAGTTCATGAGATTAGTTACACAATTTAGTTCATGTGAAATCACACATTAGTTCATGAGATTATTTACACAATTAGTTCATGTGAAATCACACATTAGTTCATGAGTTGTTACACAATTTAGTTCATGTGAAAACACACATTAGTTCATGAGAATAATTACACAATTTTGTTCATGTGAGATTACATTTAGTTCATGTGAGTTTATTTTAGTTCATGGGTATATTTACACAATTTTAGTTCATGTGAGAATACACTTTGTTTATACACTTAGTTCATGGTGTCAAGCAAAACTCTATATCATTATATAATCTAGTGATATTAACTCATTAATTATGTAATTGATATCACATTCACAAGAATGATTTTGGAGTTTTGTGTTTGTACACACGTACCGTTATTTTTTTTACTTCTACATCTTATGTCAGGTTTTCGTTTTACACTACAGATTTTTTTTTTTGTTTTTCTCTCTTACCCTCTATATACTAATTTTTTTCAGTTTGGGTAATGTCATAACTTACTAATGATACCATCACTTTCTTAATTACACAGTTTTTTTACTTTTAGATCTACATGAAATTATCCTTCACATGACATTTCTACTTGACACATTCATTTTGCGGCAATTAACCTGTAACAGTTTTTTTAACACTTTTGTTATAGACTCCTTGCTTGTAGGTGGCATATCAAGTAAGGTCTCTTTTTACACTACACACAGTAAAATACAATTTATAAAATTTTTTAATACACTTGATAGGATGTTTTTGGTTGATGTGTTTAAAAGTTTTGCAGAAATTATGACACAATTTAACTATTGTACATTGTTTGCACATACATCCTAAATTTTTACACAGCAGATAATTAATTGGCTGTACATTTTTACACATACAGTTAATCTACTGTTTAATTTCATTGTTTACACAAAGCTGGTGACTTGTTGCTATTTTATTTATAACATAAGGTAATGTTATTTTATCTGACATGACATTTGATATCCTTACATGTGTTTTTTTTTTTCGAAAAATTTAGTCAAAGGCATAATGCTAGCTGTTATGTACACTTTAGTTATTTTTTTTAACGCTATTCAAATAGAGTCATTAAACTAAATCTTTGGCATTTTCTCACATTTGAAATTTTTTTTAATTAGTGAGTGAAAGTCTCACGTTGTCTTGTGACGGATACATACACTCATATGACATTAAGAATATAACTTTTTCTACGCATCTTTACTTTCTCTTTCATTCTTTTTACTTGGAGCATGTTTGGTTTGGCATAACTTCTACATTTTCAGCGTAGAATTATGCAATCTACTGGGCACTTCTGCATTTTATACACACTTTTGTTATCTTAATACAGTAATAACTTGCGCAGATACAACTTTATTTTAATTTTAACCCTTAGTTAACCATTAAGTAATTTTTACAAGCAGTTCATGTGTTGCATATTTGTTTACGTTGCACAACATTTGCTTATTTAGAATACCTTTTTTGGCATCCATATACATACATTACACTAGTTCATGTGTTGATTTACATATTTTGTTCATTTGATTTTACACATTGTACTTTGCTAACGATTTATTCGGCAGTATTTCTTTTTGTTTTTTTTTCCTACAAGTAGTTCATTGAGTAATACACACTGGCTGGTTTAGAGTTTAACCAGGGTTTTCACACACATTACAAGTAGTTCATTTGATTTTTAACCCTTATTCACTACATTTTGATGATAACTCATTAATTATGTAATTGAATCTCACTCGTTGTAAGTGTCTTGGGTTATTACACATATACTGTCTGTTTATTTTGTTGGCAATTACATTACAATTTTAGTTCATTGAGACATTAATACATAGAGTTCATGTGATATTATACAATTTGTTCATGTGTTTACTTACACGTTGTGTATGCTTGCGTACACTTTTGTTCATGTGTTGCATTACAAGTAGTTCATGAGTTTGTGAGTTTTTTTCTACCCCGCCCTCCACACACATACAGTTTCTCCTTTACCTTCCTATCCTTTAAATTTTACACCATGTTTCAATATTAAAATACATTTTTAACAGTTTTTTTGTGTTTGCATAATGTCATAATATATCAATGACAACATCACTTTGTCTATGTACAAAGATTTTAAAGTTACAAGGAGTTATCCGTCACATGACATACTAAACTACACATACATTCCGAATTTGTTTATTTTTAACATGTTACATTTTAACACTTTGCTTAGATACTTCTTACTTGAAAGTGGCAGATCGAGTAAGGTATCTTGTTACATTATATAACATTTAGATACATTTTTCTAACCTTTTTTTTCATATTCTTGCCAAGTGTAAGAGAAAATAACTCTAGTGAGTACACAGGCACTTCATATCATGCAGAATCTTGAACACAAGATGGGAAATTTTAATTAATACACAGAAATACAGGACGACAGTGTGTAAATTTATCAAATGCTAACTTATATTATACTTTGACTTCTTGTTACAGCGGGAACTTAGTTATAGTGCAGGTATCTAAAAAAAAAATATATACCCTTATTATCTAAGACAAAGCCCTAAGCTGACGCCATAAAACTTGTGGTCTCCACAAGATTTAGGGCTACACCTGTTTGCCAGCGTGCTACATGCACCCCTTTTTGGTAGTCCTGTGCCTTGTGCACAAATTTTTCTTTTCAGATACGATTCATCTTTATTGTAATACAGTACATTTTAACTTTTATTTTATATATATACATACAATACTTTTCTGTGTTCCAATTTTTTTAAAAAAAAGTTCTTATTGGTGTGTTTTGTTTTAATTTGCTTGCATTTCGTATGAAATTATGATCTCATTGTAAGATCACATTGTGAGAAGTTATAAAATATGTCTAATGCAAATACTTCTCTTTGGAATCATGACACAACGAAAAAGCTGGTACCAGCGCCACAAATATAGAGCCACATAAAAAGCATAGGATCCTAACTCTTCGTCAAATGTGGCACTTTTTTTTTTTCTCTTGTGGCATATTGAATTGAAAAATAAGATTTGTTTTAAATATGAGCGCTCAATCATGAATAAATATTATTATTTTGAATTACTTGAAAGCAAGCAAATATGTTTATATACTACCTTTCTATTTTATTACTTAAATTATTGGAAATGATGCTCTAATAGCATTTTAGAAAAACAGGTTCAAACATTTTTCTGTTATTGGATACAAAATTTTTTATATTTCTATGTAGATTGTATACTCTGTATGTGCGAAGGTGGACAAAGGATTTTAAGTAGATATAAAGCTGCAACGTACACGTTTCAGCTTTCTACTGTGGTCGGGGTGAGTTATGTGACAGCGTTTCTGTCCCATACCAATAATTTTTATTCAAAATTAATTAAAAACATAATTTTTACTTTTAAAATCACATTATCCTCCCCCCCCCCCTCTTTCTTATGCTGAAATATGTAATTAAATTCATTTCTCAAAACCATCCTGCTTTTATTAAAAGGTTTTCTTTCTAAAAACATCTTTATTTCTAGCCGCAAAGATTCATTCCTTTTTTTTTTCTTTTCCGTATCTGTCTGCTACTGCTCCCAGTGCAAAGAAATAAATAAGAATTAAATGGCACATCTGCTAGTATCAAGGTCTGCATTTAATTCCATCGGATTTTTGCGCGCCACATTGATAAGAATTTTTATCTCTACTAATACGTGAACGTTGCATATGTATTAACATTTAAAAAGAAAAATGAACAGATCTTATGGGAAGCATGTATTTATCGTGCTTTGTGGTCGAGCTAAAAGCCAGATGCCTCTGATTTCCAACATTTTTCTCAGACGGCGGCTTGCTTTGTAAAATAAGTTGTATAAACAAGTTTCGCTTTTCTGACGCATTTCTCATCGTATTAGAATCGCTTGCTTGCAATCCCGGCCTCCCCCGTCCGATTGTATCACCACATTTTTGCGGTAATGTTTATCGCCAAGACCCTTTGTTCATTTTCGCGCAGTCACCAAAAGTTGTAAATTGGCGATTCTGTGCAACGCCAAGATTTCTTGACTTCTTGCAAAAAAACCTCACTTCTGTCCTAGCGTTCAAGATGTGAAGGTTTTAAAAGTAAAGGGCGTTTGGCGCCCCTTTTTGTAATTGGGGATCTCTCTCATTTTTTTCTGACTGAACCACCTCTAATATAACTTAAATAAATAGTTGTTCCAGTAAATTAATAGTTGGAGTTTTTTTTTAGCATTTAGAACCCGGTCTTCAAATCGATGCTATACCATCTACATAAACTTTATGCACGAAAAAACCCGTTGTCTTAATCTCTTCTCCACCTAAGCCCGATATAGATATATTGTCGCTGGTTAATTTTGGCGCGTTTATTTCAGTATGATATCTTGAATTGGCGATTGAAATATCACTCCCTGTATCGATTATTATGTTTGTTTTTATTCCTTGAATATCCAGAATTCTTCCTTTCTCACCATTTAACGTGCCCTTATTAACTACTTTTCTTTGCGTGTTTTGGCTCCAATCTTGGTATTTCGTTTCTCGCCAATTTTGATTACGTTGCGGATTATAATTTGAATAATTTTGTTGTTTTACTTCCCATGGTACAATTCTTACTCACGTGATCAGGTCTGCCACAATTTTAACATATTATATGCGCCTCGTTTCTTCCATGGTTCACATTGTTCCTATTGTCAACTTGGCGCCTTTTCGAATTTGCGTAGTCAGCCACTCTCAATCGTTTATCCTCAAAACTCCCACTTGTATTCCTGATAGCTTGTTTATTGCAAACCCTTCGTGCCGTTTCGTAAATATCTAATTTGTTTACTAAGTCGTCTATCTTTTTTATTACTAACAATTCCTCTGTAAAATGTGCCTTTGTTTCCGCAGGTAAATTATGCCTAATTTGATTAACTACAATTAATTCCGATAATTCCTCAAAGCTATCTATTTCAAGGCCGTCGGTTTGAAATATACCTTGATCTCATAAGCGAAATCGCGCCAATTAGCCGATGGCTCTTTTTTGAGTGAGAAAAATTTCAGCCTAAACTCTTCTGGCGATAGTTTGTACCGTTTTAAAGGAATACTTTTTATGTAATCATAATCATGCATTTCAGGTTCACTCTCCCTTGTTATTATATTAATCACATCTAACACCATTAGGTTAATTAAATAGCTGACCCAATCTTTTTTATCAATGCCCGTTTGCGCCATTTGCCTTTCATACATAGCCAAGTATAAACTAATATCATTCGTACTATCATATTTTGTTAATAATCTAAGCAATTCATATTGCTTACCTGGATTTGTCCTTGTGTTCACATCGATGTGTTGTCTTGAATTTTCTTGCAGTTGCATTTTCCTAATTTCAAATTCTATTTCGCGATCTTTTTCTTCCAATTCTATTTTCCATTTCTTTCTTCCATCTCCATTTTCAGTTTCTTTTCTTCGATCTCTGCTCGTTATTTCTTTTCTTTGATCTCTGCTCGTAATTTCTTTTCTTCAAGTTCCGATTCCGCTTGTGCTTTTCTAGCTGCCACAATTACTTCTAGGCGGTCCTTTGTAAAATCTTCATCGTAATCTTCCCAGTTTTTAATTAGCTTTATTAGGACATGGATTGTCGGTTTTTCTGGTTGTTGAATTCCGCATTCCTCGCAGAGATCTATTAGATCAATTCTTTTAGCTTTATTTAAGGATACCATGTTTTTCAAAGTTGTACTTGGATAAATATGACTACGGTTTTTACACACTTGCCTTGTTCATTCACAATCCATTTTTTGACACTGGCGATTGACAACAATTTCTCTTCGATTAATATTTTACTATCTATTCCACTAATAGATGCTTAACATCCCGGCATCGAGCCCCCAAATTTGTAGAAGTTATTGTTTGTAAAATGTTAACATATAGATGATTTGAATAAGTAGACGTTTGAATCACAACACATACACTTTAATACAATTCTATAAGGGTAACTTTACATCACTTAGTTGATACTTTTCTAAATACAGCACCTTTCTCACTTAAAACTTACAACATATTTCTTACGAATAATTTTATTAGGCTTAAGAATACCCTCCTTGGCATCTCGTAAACCGATGCTTCATGTACAACATTATTTTTTAGACCGACTCTTTTCTAATTTTTGAATATGTCCAAACCTTGATCTCGTGATCGTGAATTTTCATTACTCGTGCTTTCAAATTATGGATAATAAAAATACCAGAGCATCAGTTAATTTGTTGATCATGCACGTCATAAACAAAATAAAGTATGCTTAAATTCAAATCCTACATATATATACTACACATATAAACATACATAAAAGTTCATCAGATTTCATACCTATTTGGATCATTTGGCAACAAATCTCACTTAGTGAAGCAAAGCTCTGTAAATAAATGCCAAGGCCTATATGCCTCTATGCTGGAAAAATACTATAGTTTGTTTGTGGAAGATTTCTCTTTATAATATTCTATTATTAGTGTATCTCAGAAAACATTTTTCAAAAAGTGATACGAATTGTATAAAATAAATTCGCTGGCGCTATATATGTCCCGACTCCGTAATCAAAGTGCTAATGTGTTTAGCATTAAAATACACTGATTTGTTATTCGTTATATCTTTCAACATACATTATATGACATTATTCAGGGTGCAATATGTTATCTATCGCCGACCTTTAATTTCTCAACCGTTGTTCGTAGACATATAGTTTCAATTACAAAAATACTTCTAATAAGGTAAATATTCATGTTGTGGCATTATTTAAAGTAAAAAATCAATCTTGTAAAAATTACGAAATCTAACTTTTTGTACGGTCCCCCAGTCCCTATAATTATATTTAGTAAAAGTTTACACATATCATAACAGATATAACTCAAAAAGTTTGACATCTGTACTCCAAAAATTGACACAGTTATTAAATTTCAAAGTTTGAGATTTTTGCGCATGATTTTGTCTTTCATTGACGGATCAGTTAAAAGATGAATTAAAGTGATTCGAGGTCAAAATCAAGATGCATTGTCTTTTATAAAGCGAAACCGTATTCAGCCGATATCGCCAAATCGGGGTATCACCAAAGAGGTTTATTTCATCTAAAAAATTGAGCTAAATTTTATGGGTCAAACAACATTCAGGAGTCAAAGTAGGTAGATGAAATAATCCTCTTTGGTGATACCCCGATTTGGTGATATAGTCTAAAGATGGTTTCGCCGTAATAAAAACATTGCACTCTGACTTTGATCTCGAATTACTTTAATTGATCTTTTAACTGATTCCTCTTTGAAATTTAATGACTGCGTCAATTTTTGTAGTACAGATGTCAAACTTTTTGTATTATATCTGTTATGATATGTGTAAACGTTTACTAAATATAACTATAGGGACTGAAAGACCGTATAAAAAGTTAGATTTACTAATTTTTATAAAATTGATTTTTTACTTTAAATAATGCCACAACATTAATATTTATCTCATTTGAAACGTTTTTGTAATTAGAACTATATGTCTACGACCATCGGTTGAGAAATTAAAGGTCGGCGGTAGATAACATATTGCACCCTGTATATTCGATCGAACATTAAGAAATTATTTTTGAAAAGAGCGTTTTTGAAAATTTCTGAGGAGGTACTGGTATTCACCTCACTTTGCTGCCAACCATAATAAGAAATAATTTTTAAAATAAAGTTTTCAACTGTCACCGGTAAATATTTAAAAAAAATAGTATTCATAAAAAAACAATTATTTTTCAGTTGAAACTTCAGTGACAATTGCTATGCAATCTTGAAATTACGCTGTTATCATCGACGGCTTAAGAAATGGTACAAAATATATAAGTCCTTGAAATATGCATGTGAAAGAGATCAAATCTCTCCAAATGAATCTTGTGAAGAGTTAAAAAAAAAAAAAAGCAGATTTTTACTTTAGTTAATCATGCAGAAATCATTTTAAAACACATTAAAGTGTTGCTTACACTGAAAAAGAAAACATGTTTAATAATAACTTGAGTGCCCATGGAAATTATTTTATGTGGCTTGTTTTAAAATGTTTAGAAAACATCATTTTTACACATATATTTACCGAACAACTGAATTTTTTAATATTAAACAGTAATGCGCAAAAGTAGTAGTAACTATAATAATAATGATGTTACTACAAGATACACTTCGTTGAAATTCATTTACAGTAGAACCTCTTTTATCCGAAACTCTCTGTTAACCGAAATCAATTTTTAAAGATTTTTTTTCTTTCTACTATCACATTCCTTGTGTGCAAATCCATTTTGAAAGATTTTTTCTTTTTAACTATCATATTCCTTACATAAAAGTGTTCCTTTCCGAACTTCGAATACACATAAATATTTTCGATTCCCTTTCTTTAGAGTTCCTTTGAATTTAACTTGAGTTCCCGTATACTGCGGAGAGGAACGAAGAAAACGACGAAATTGGCAATTCTGAAGCTTTTGAATGTTTTCAAAAGGTTTAGCAATGCTGGAGCAGCAGAAAGACTGTGATACTGGTGAACTAATAATATTAAAAAACTCCGCGACAAAGTTTCAAAGCAAAGG
This sequence comes from Maratus speciosus, assembly GCA_963932465.1. Taxonomy (NCBI): domain Eukaryota; kingdom Metazoa; phylum Arthropoda; class Arachnida; order Araneae; family Salticidae; genus Maratus; species Maratus speciosus. The sequence goes on from OZ010797.1 coordinate 451,733,177, forward strand.
CAATCGAAACTGCGACAAACAAAACATTTTTCCAAACCCTTATGATATATGTAAAGTGTACTTAATTTCAAAATAAAAATTCAGGTAATTTATTCTTGTTTCTATTTTACTATTGCTTTATTTATAATAAGCACTTGTTACCATAATACGAAACATTGCATATGCTTCTCCTTAATCTTAACATTGAAGCATTCTCGATTATCCGAAAATTTCGATTTTTCGAAAGAGTGACGGTTTCAATTACTTCGGATAATCAAGGTTCTACTGTACTTTATAAAGATCTTCTAGTAAAATTTCTATTGTCACACAGTGGAGCGAACACCCTAAAAACCTGGACATCTGTGAAAATACAAAATTTTTACTTTCAGTTATATTACCATTGAAGGTTACCTCTTCCTCCAGGGATTTCAAAATAACTCTAAAGCGAAAACTGGGCATCCCTGTCGTCCATGTTCGTAAGCTCATGTAATCAATAATTTTCAACCATAACTTTTTAGCTCACAGGCAATCAAAGACTGAGAGCAGTTTACCTGCAGTTTCTGTATGTACAGTCGTGGGAAAAAAAAAAGTAAACACCGCCTACTAACTCCGCAACAAATTATCGTAGAAGAAAGTTACTGGTACCGAACGATTTTAAATAAAGTCTACTTTTAAATGACGTATATAAAATTTGCTTAGGGGCCATCTACATATTAAAATGAACCATAACTTCATTTTTTTCAATGGCAATACCCAGTTCTGAGAGCATAAATGAACTCTACACCCTTCAAATAGCCTAAAAACAAATTCTTATGCAATTCGTACCGTAAGTTTCCGAGAAATTAATTATTTTAAAACGAGCGTATTTTAAGGGTTATATCCAAATTGAAGTTGGGTTCTCGATTGCTAACCGAGAGAGCCGCCTTCTTTGTCAAGGCACCTTAAGCAGTCAATGAAGTCTGTTAGATAACAAGGCAGCGGAAGAAATTTCAAAATATCTACTCACTTCAATCATAGACGGCCCCTTAAACCATCATTTCGCCGTTTTTTAAGCATAATTTGAAAACTACTTGGAAGAAAAATGTGAAATTTGGGATTTTCATAAAGCAGGACTTAATAAATTTAAATCCATGAAAAAAATTGTAGGTTGCAATTCATAATTTTTTCGAATATTAATTTCATAATTCATAATTCAAACCATAAAATTATAAAAATTGCAAATTCAGCGTATTTATGTTTGGGCACATTAGTTTTATTTCTAAACAAAAAATTAACACATTAGGAGCATAATTTCAGAAGATATAAATAAAAATATGAAAATGTAATTTAACATTAGAAGCACTAAATTTTGAATGTTTATAATTCAAAAACTTATCATTCAAATGACTTGAAATTTGATGTCTATGCATATTTTGAACCGAAGATTTGAAATATCTCGTTAAAATTGGGTATTGTCATTGAAAAAAATGAGGTTTGGTTTCGTTTTAATATGTAGATGACCCCCTAAGCAAATTTTATATACGTCATTTAAAAGTAGACTTTATTTCAAATCGTTCGGTACCAGTAACTTCCGTCTACGATAATTTGTTGAAGAGTTAGTAGGGGTGTTTACTTTTTTTTTCCACGACTGTACGTACAGTCGTGGAAAAAAAAAGTAAACACCCCCTACTAACTCCTCAACAAATCATCGTTAAAGAAAGTTACTGGGACCGAACGATTGGAAATAAAATCTACTTTTGTATGATGTATATAAAATTTTCTTAGGGGGTCATCTACATATTAAAACGAATCCAAACTTCATTTTTTTCAAAGGCAATACCCAATTTTAACGAGATATTTCAAATCTTCGGTTCAAACTATGCCTATACACCAAATTTCAAGTCATTTGAATGATAAGTTTTTGAATTATATACATTCAAAATTGAGTGCTTCTAATGTTAAATTATATTTTCCTATTTTTATTTATATCTCCCGAAATTATGCTCCTAATGTGCTAATTTTTTTGTAGTAATAATACTAATATACCCAAACATAAATAAGCTGAATTTGCAATTTTTTATAATTTTATGATATGAATTATGAATTCGAATATGAATTATTCGAAAAAATTATGAATTGCAACCTACAATTTTTTTGATGGATTTAGATTTATTAAGTCCTGCTTTATGGAAATTCAAAAATTTCACATTTTTCTTCCAAGTAGTTTTCAAATTATGCTTAAAAAACGGCAAAATGATGGTTTAAGGGGCCGTCTATGATGGAAGTGATTATACATTTTGAAATTTATTCTGCTGTACTGTAATCTAACACGCTTCATTGACTCCTTGAGTGGCGCTTAAGGTGCCTTGATCAAGTAAGGGGCTCTCTCGGTTAACAATCCAGTACCTAACTTCAATTTGGATACAGCCCTTAAAATACGCTCGTTTTAAAATAATTATTTTCTCGGAAACTTATGGTACGAATTGAGTAAAAATTCGTTTTTATGCTAATTGAAGGGTGTAGAGTTCATTTATGCTGTCAGAATTGGGTACTGCTATTGAAAAAAACAAAGTTATGGTTCGTTTTAATATGTAGATGGCCCCCTAAGCAAATTTTATATACATAATTTAAATGTATACTTTATTTCCAATCGTTCGGTACCAGTAACTTTCTCCTACGATAATTTGTTGAGGAGTTAGTAGGAGGTGTTTACTTTTTTTTCCACGACTGTACCTATGTATGTATCTACATAACACGAAAACTTTTGATAGAAGTATCGGATTTCCTTCAAATTTTGTAAATAGGTTCATTCTGATACGGCGCTTCCCTGATTAGTTTTGGGGGTTCACTGGTTAAATATAAAGAGGGTGGGGAACGGGATGCTAATCCCCCTTAATTTAGATAAATCGGTTTTTCATTCAGAATTGCATGATTTGCTACAAATTTGGTGCGCCAGTTTATTCTGATAAGGTGCTTCCCTGATTAGATTAGGAGGTTCGTTGTTTAAGTATAAAGGGGGGTTAGGATTAAGTTACAATTAGCTTAGGTCCAGGTTACATTTAGGTAATATTTTTTTTTTTTAAGTTACGTTGCAGTTAGGTTACGTTTAGGTTATAGTTAGAGTTATGTTACAATTAAGTTATATTTTGGTTATATTTAAGTTACCGTTAGGTTGCAGTTACGTTGTAGTTAGGTTTCTCTCAAGGTACAATTAGGATGCGGTTAGGTTACAGTTATATTACAATTATGTTACGTTTAGGATTTTTGCCACAGGATGAACATTAAGCATGTTTTGATGAAAAAAGTATTTTACAGTTGAATATCAATATTGTAGCACAAAAATTACGATGTCGAAGGAAACATTGTAGTTATTTATAGCCTTTTTATCGAAAAATATCAGGGTTTTTTTTAAACCGATTTTTCACACAGTTAGCGGGCACGTATTTCAGATAAAATTAGACAAATTTCAATTTCATTTAAGGACATTATCATAGGCCCGGGTAATGCCGGGCACGTCACATACTGGAAAATAAAAACAATCTTAAAGTCCGCTGTAATCCGTATGCGATCTTTGGCGATTTCCACGGCTATTAACTCCTAGTATAAGGATTATACGAAAATATCGCTTTTAATAAATTTGAAACAAGTATTTGAATATTTTATTCATATTTTTCATATAAAAACGATATTTAGTGTTTTTAGTACGCAATAAATAAAAAAAAACTTCCTGAAATGTGAGAAGTCGATACATCTCTGTTCTGTAACTGGCAAAGCCCAAGTTGGATCACATAGTTTCTTATAACAAACAAAATGTATGAAATTAATGATTTGTTCTCCTGTGATACTATGTAATATTTTGCCAACCATGGGAATAACAAATGAAAAGTTTCCAGGGTGTTCAAGGTTAATAAGCGCAAAGTTATGTTTCTCTTTTGTATACTGTCACTAATTTCTTTGTGCTGATCACTACTTTAAATCAAAAACCCCTGCATAATCCTGCACTGAAAACTTGTCTTGATTACAAACGGTCACAGAAAAATACTGGATTTTCTGAAGCCCGTTTCTTTGTGTATTTGATTCAAGTTCCCTATTCTAGAGAGAATTCGCTGTATTCAGTAAATATTGGTGTTATCTCTGGGTCAAAACATGTTTAGTTAAAGTTTTATCATTTATTATTTATTTATATTTAAACATTTTGTGTTATATATATTTGAATGTTCACAGATTTTTTTTTCTCTATTAGATGATAGGTACTTCAAATAAATAAATGGTCTTTTAATTTGAGATTTTTTACTCAATTATTTATATTTACAGAATGAAAATTATTTAACATATTATTCTGTTACATACAATATACACTTTCACAGACATTACTGATTTTAATACATAATGCGCATTTTTTTAAAAAACATAACTTTTTACGCTAGTCATTTATTTATTTATCAGGCAGTAAATTTATTATTCATGTAATTGTGTAGGAAGGATTCCGTTTTAGAACATTGTACCTTAACATGTTTTATTGTTTCCATACATTCTTATTATTCCTATTAAAATAATTAATAAAGTTTTCTTTTCATTTATTTTTTCTTATATATTAATTATTATCCATTTTAGGCATGTTTACGATAGGTTGAAACATTCCATTTTAGGTGTTTTCCTGTCGGCGCGTTCGATTTTGTCAGATTTAGGATATGTTGGTTATTACTGATTCAAATACGATTTACGAAACATTTGTTGCAATTCTGCCCAGATTGTTACCTGGACTAGTTAGTAAGTAATACGATTTTTATTACGACAGTTAAAAAAAAAAAAAATGATATTTTCTAATATTTTTATTACTACTATCATTAGAGCCAATTTTACGTTATACTTTTTTTCGATTATAGATATGTATACGTACCAGAATTTTCAGTGCTCATAGTAAAGGAGAATTTTTTATGACTTAAACTACGCTACTACTTGTCCTAAATAGCTACCCTCATTTTGATTTCTATATTGAATATTGTAATCTAGCTTACATTTGAAAGCAACTCAGCGATCACAGATAACTCTTTTACGTGATATTCAATTTTGTGTACTCTTTTTTAATGATAAACTGTTGATATCGGTTAAGTATGCATACTAAATGCATATTAAGCGTAAAAATAATTAATATCATTTGTTAAATCAAAATAAAGATCGGACAAAAACTGTTCCTATGCTTTTTTGGAGAGCACGACAAAATAAGAATACAAAATGAATTTGTGAGTGACATTACGTGCTTAATTTCGCAATAATGAATTAATGTCTCAGATAAGTAATTGAATTTGGTGACAATGTTTTAAATATATTGTAAGGGAAAAGTATCACCGCATCATAATAATTAATCTTTAAAGTCTATTAATGTAATTAATCAGTATTATTTATCCGTACTTTTCACTCTTTTATATAACTCAAACTGGTTTTGTATGTAATAATGAAATTTTGCAATGAATTTTTAACCCATTTTCTGATGTGGTAGAATTATACAAATTATGTACAAAGGTGTGATTCCAATGGCAATACAACATTTGAATATTTTTACAAATGAATTATTCATTAATTTTAAGGCATTTTTCAATAAACGGGCCAATAGTGATTAATCTCCAAATATTTTCTGTAACTCGTACAATAGTATGGGAGTTTCAAAAACAATGGTATTATTTAAGCACAAATAAATGTTCACCAAAATCTGCCACAGCGCTGTGAATCTGCAACAAATGAAACATTTTATACACTTCAAAGTATAAAGTAATTTATTAAAAAATTAAGAGTGTGATATAAAAAAAATACGGTTTTTCCAATTCATAAATAAATATTAATTAATTAATTGTTATACATTGAGAAATCAAAAAACGATAGCTTAGAATTTTTTTCATTTATTTTTTCTTTTTAGTTCCCTTTCTGAAAAGTAAACAAAGCAAAATTCCTATATATTTTTAATAAATTTATTTGCTTGAGCTTTCTGCAAAGAGTAAAAAAACACTGAGTATTTTGTAATCGAGTTCATTTTTTACGCCAAATTGATGTATTGTAACAAAAATTTTGGGGGAAGAAATATAAATTAAAGTTAAAAATTTGGGCGGTATTTTCAAGATAACACTTGAATGCTTATAAAAAAGTATTTTTTTAACTGTTTTTACTTTTATTACGGTACCTTTTATTTTAAAAATGTTTTATTTTCTATTTAAAGCAAGCTAATATTATTTTTATTACTCATTTGCTTCAAGGCAATTTCACCTTTTTTTTTTTTCTCTCTCTCTTATTAACCATTTGGAAAAATGGTTATTGTCCTCGGTCACGGTAGGAAATCAAAAACATATCTGAAGCTTTTTATTAGTTGAATCCGCATTTTATTCGTTTTCTGATTAGTCTTTACAGTAATCTGTATTTTCCCTTTACTTTCAACAGAGATGGATACTTCTGTTGCCACTATGACAAAAAAGTAATAAAAACTACAAAATAATAATAATAATTCAGAAACAAATTGAGATACAGCTTTCAAACAAATTGCATTTAAAAGTACATTTTTTTCTCAATACGACGGTGTAAAAAGTAATATTGTGGGATGTTTAAAAGTTTAAGAATGAAATTTCCTTTAAAATTGGTCCAGGAATATTAATGTTTAATCCATGGTGTACGTAATGAATGACCAGCTCCGTAGAAGTTTAAAATTTTACAGTACCGAAAAATGTAATCCATGGCGTACGTAATGTATGATCAACTGCGAGCGATTTTTTATGTCTTAAATTTTAATCTTTGAAAGAATCATTTTCCAAATGGTCGTTGTCATTTGTTAAATTGCATTTTTATTTTATTTTTATTTTATTTTTTTAATTTCTTTTCTTTTCTTATCTTTTTTTTTTTTTTTTTTTTTTTTTTTTTTTTTTATTATTATGGAGATTAGTGCATTTTCTCAGGTTACATAAGGCGGTAATTACTGTTTAACTAAATCTACAGTGACAAATATTGCAAACATGACTGTTCAATTTTAATTTTCTAATCCATATATTTTTTTCTTGTTTCTAAATTAAAAGTAAATCATAATCGTAGTATCGCTTAAGAAAAAGATAAAAAATATTTAATTCTTGATATTTAATTTTCTATCTAAATTATTAAGAAAGAAATCACAGATAATTGCACTTATAACTATATGTAATTAAAGTAGGTTATATTTGTAAGTAATTAACCTCTTTTCATATAATAAGTTAAAAATCTTGTCAAAAACAGTTTTGTTTTTACACTTAGGAAGATATAATACAAACATATAAAATTGTGGTTGCGTTAATAGAAAAATGTCGTCGAAATTAATTAACACCACAGATAAATAAATTCGTTTTGTGATAAGGTTTTAATTACTTTCGGAAGGAAAAAATATCACTGTATCAAATTAATTGAATTTTATAATTTTAGCTACATAATTAATGAGTAAGATGGTGCTTTATATAACTTATTACTTTATCGTATAATCGCATTTTTTTTAAGGATGAGCTTCTTATAAGTGAAAATGGTATATAATTACGTCAGCGTTATTAATTATGGTGTTTTCAATAAATGAGTACTGCTATGTTAATAACACCAGAAACATTTCTATTTAATTATGGTGAAACTTAAGAGAGCGCATTGTATGATCATTTTTCGGGTACTGGGAATCGACTATACTAAGAATTACTTCAGAAAATTGTGAACTTAAACTTTTCTAGTTTTATGGTAACATTATATTATTTTTATTACAGTAGAATCTCTTTTATCCGAAACTCTCGGTTAACCAAAATCAATTTTTACAGCTTTTTTTTTTTTGTTCCTCTATCATATTCCTTGTGTGCAAATTTTTACATTTTGAAAGGTTTTTTTTTTTTTTTTTTTTTTTAACTATCATATTCCTCTTGTGCAAGCGGTCCTTTCTGAAGCACGAGTACATATGTAAATATTTTTAATCCCCTTTCTTAGAATTCCTTTGAATTTAACTTGAGTTCCCGTAAACTGCGGAGTGGGACGAACAAAGAAAGCGAACAAATTAAGCGATTTTGAAGCTTTTGCAAAAGATTTGACTTGGCTGGAGCAGAAGAAAGACTGTGATACTTCCGAACTAATAATGCTTAAAAACTTCGTGATAGAGCTTCAAAGCAAAGGCAATCGAAACTGCGACAAACAAAACATTGTTTCAAACTCTTGTGAAATATTTAAAAGGTATTTAATTTCAAAATTTAAGCTCAGGTAATTTTTTCTTGTTTCTATTTTGCTATTGCTTTATTTTTATTAAGTACTTGTTACCATAACAAGAAATAGTGCATATATTTTTCCTTAATCTTAAAAGCATTCTCGATTTTCCGAAAAAGAGTCGGTCCCAAATACTTCGGATTGAAGGATTCTCGATTATCCGAAAATTTCGATTTTCCGAAAGGTGGTCGGTCCCAATTACTTCGGATAATCGAGGTTCTACTGTACTTAGTTAATTTGAATCAATTTTATTTAGTATTTTAGATGAATATTGTTTTGTTGTGTTCGAGTCAGGATTGGTGACAATGAAATTATTTTGTAGGATTCAATCCGGAATACAAGCGACCTGTACTGAAATCATATGTGGGTAACAATTAGCAATTCACGCAGAAACAACAAAGAAAAGATTAAGCTCTTGAAGTCGATTTTTAAATGATTATTAAAAATTACTTGTTAAGGGGTCTCAGGACTCTTAAAATTGGAAAAAAAGACCATTTTCAACATTTAACATCTTAAAATGCATTTGATTTTAAGACACAATTTTTATTGGCGTCGAAATATATAAGTATATTCTTACATTTCATGTACTTAAAAAATTGCAAGATGGAGAATTAGCATTTGCAGGAGGCTCCAAACCATCCAACATTTCTCGAGCAAAAAATTGGAATAACAGATTACGCGTAGGATTACAAAATAAATTTTGCAACTGGAATGAAAAATTTGGTGCCAACTTATACTTCAGATTGTAATAATTTCCCTGAACCTAAATAAATTTTTATTTAAAGCATTTTTGTTTTTCTAATTCAAAGTTTTATTTAGCTAATGCAGAATTAAAAAAATTGCAACAGTGTAATCGCCTAAAAAAAATGTGTTTTTGAACAATAAAAAGGAAATTTTAGATTCAGATTATACAGACTAATATGAAACATATGTTTCGAAAACTTCATAAAAAAAATTCAAAAGTTTTTGAGATATCGTGCGCGTTATGGCCAAAAACATCATTGGGAGAAAAATGACTTCAAAGTTTCATCTTTTGAGCGGGTATAATTCTAAAAGCGGTAATTTCTGTTCTAGTGGAAATTTTAAGGAAACAATTATATCAAAATTTTCAGAAATAGCAAGAGTTTAACATCTAAAAAAAATAAAATTTCAAAAATTTTAAAGCTTTAAGAGTCCTGAGACCCCTTAAACTTTCTTTTTTATTTGGCTGTTATTTTGTCCAGAGTAGTAATATATTCGCATAAAATAATATAATAAACTGTAAGTTTTTTAATAAGATTTGGATAGTGTTTACACATAAGTTACTTTAATGAAAAATAATAATAAATCATTTAAAAAAAAGTAACATCGTAAATTTAAAACAGAAAAAAGTAATTTTTGTAAGTACAATTTGCAAATATAAGGAAGAAAGTAGAAATAGTGTTATATTATTGTCTAAAATACTCTCGGGAAGAAAACATATTTCAGAGAAATATACCTTTAAACCAACAGAGTAAAACCAGACAATAAACCGAATCGTTCACAAGTCTTTACGAATGTGACAATCTATCGATTCAGTCAATAACTATACAGGGTATCAAAAAAAAGATTGAAACACGCTTTGATTGTTTAACTGCCGGAGATAAGGAGGGAATGTAAATTGCAAAGTTGTTCGAAATAAACTAAGAATTTAAATTATGTGAAAGATACAATCTTGATTTTAATTTACAATTTGTTACCTTTAAAATATTTTATACGGTCTCGGGTTCATTAATTTTTATAAGAAAGATATACTCCATTTTCTGAGATGTAGAACTGTACAAATGGCTTTCTTCTATTACTAAAATTCACCGACTTATGATATTTTGAATTTTATGAAATTTCGAAGATTTCCAGTCTTAAATATCTTCAGTCTCTTTTATTGTCTGTAATGTTCAAAATTAAACATAAACTTAAAGTATATGGAGTCTTCATGTCTTACATGTTACATTTAGGGAAATGTATTCCATGCTACCACAAGTACAGCCGTAAAAATTCCTCGTAGCCAGACATTCACCGAGTTATCATACATTTGAATATTATGAATTATTAGAGCTTTCTAGTACTAAATATCGTCTCTCTCTTTTATTGCTGAAAAACATTGAAATTAACTAAAAGCTCAAAGTATCATAACTCATTGAATTTTGATCGCAAAATAAAGATAATTTTAATTTTAACTGTTTTAATGTAACCTCCAAAAAAGTCGAAAGATGGTCATTATTCCAAGCCAAAAAGTCTTAGAGAAAAACGAAAAGGGTCATTCATTTGAAAATTATGTCTTCTTTCAAAAAAAATAAGCTTGGGATTTACAGATTTCAGAAATACTATGTATTTTTTAAAAGTAATTTTCAGGCAAAAAAAAAAAAAAAAAAAATGATTTGTAACATGTGAATTATTTAACAGAAATCCATTTCGAGAAGGTCTAAATGACTTCGAGAATCCAAAATTACAAGCTATTCCTCCAAGTAATTACACTTAAAAAACTACCTACATTCCATTTTTTTGGAAATTGCTAAATTATATGAACGAACGACTTTACGTTTGGTATCCGGAGGGAAATTTTATCAAACAATTTGGTACTTTTATATTAGCTTGGCGTAAATCTACCTATAGCATGTTTTTAACCTGAAGTATCAGCTTTTGTATTTTGCATCATTCATTGTAACATTCACGAACTACATTAAATTTTGAAAACTGCAACTTTATTTTAATTAATGGTAGGCCTATTTCACACATATAATTTTAATTTCTACCTCAACTTGAATACTTTTTCAACTTATATCTCGTATGCAAAGCCCGTTTCATTTATTTTGAGTCGCTTTGTATGGCGCTCACATATTTTACCTCAGTTTACTCGAAAGACTATTAAAAATATATATATTTATTAATTATTTTGAATGAAAGGAAAATAGTTCTTTTTATATAGATGATACTCATTTTTCATTTCTTTCTAATTTGTTAATAAAAATATACAATTTGTTTCTTGTTGCTGGTAAAGAATAATACTTTTTAACATTTTTTTTTGTTGTTGTTAATAAGAGTATATTTTGTATTAAAGTTACTTTTTAAAGCGCCTTAAAATTAAAAGTTTAATTATCATGGTAAAAAGTTTCCCCTTCAGAGGAGATAGAATTTAATTAATATTTTCATTAGGCAAAATTTGTTTCTTGAAATTTCTAAATATGGTACAAAAAATCTTAAAATTAGCTATTTAGAAAACGCACTCTTTAGAACGAGTTTTGTCGAGAAACTTCATAAAAGTTTTATATGTATATATATATATTTATTTAAGTAATTTAAAATTCATTTATCTTTTAAAAAGGTTAATACGGTTTACACACATTTAAATGCAATATTCGAAAAAAATTATAAGAGACAAGTTTATGTTGAATTTCAAAAGCTGCATTTTAATAAACGGATACTCATATACTTCCTCTTCAGAAAAATCAACCTTTACCTCAGTGGAATTTCCAGGCAATCAAAAATGTTCCTAAAAACACTTAATAAATATATTTTTTATTGATTATTTCATTACCTGTTGCTTTAGCACCTTCGTAATTTGATTTGTGGAACACTGTATGTGAAACTCTTAGTTTTATCTTTACTCTCTGAGATTAGAAACGATATATTTTATTTCCTTTATGTTTCAGTGATTTTCGTATAATTTTTCATTTTTATTCCCGCGATGTATTTTTTCGAAATACGCTACAGGCAGATAATGCATTTACATTATTATGTCCATATTTTTTGTGTGTATTTAATTTTTTTTATGTTTAGTTTTTTTTTTGGAGGGGGGGGAGGGGGGTGTATTTCGATATTTTTTTACATTAATTCTGGAGCTTTCCACACACGTTACTTTAAGATTAGGTTGAGTGAAACCTCTCATTAAGGGCCACCTGTTGTTCCATTGAAAATTGGCCTTTATGAGGGGTGGCCCTTGGATAGGGGTGACCAAATTTTTCATTTATCTTTCTTTTTATACCGCGATTTTTAAAATCTGCATATTCTTTCAGTAATTTCTTTTTGTTTTTAACAATATTGTTTATTTTATTTTTGCTGCAATTAAACTGTGAAGCCAATTTTCTTGCAGATGTTCCTTGATCATGACAATTAAGAACTTTGATTTTGTCATTCAAATCCAGTTGTAACTTTGGCTTGATTTAGGTGCCATAATTTTAAATTTTACATAAGCCTGAGCATAAAATTTCTAGTGTTAAAATTGTTCTTCAATATGCATTCACAGTTTTAGTAAATGTAGGATCAGTTTTTCTAGATAACATGTTATCCTTATTGTTCCCACAACAAAGGGTCAAGTTTCTCCTTCAACCCAACCCCTACAGGTTGAAAGGTCAAACAAAGTGTGAGGAACACCCGTCTGTCTTACTTCTGGAAAAGTTTGTGGTCCTTCATTGTGTTATTAAATCCTCCCAATCTCCCCCTGCCTTCTTTGTTGCAAGTGCAGTAGTTTGCTGAACTCTTATCTTTTGGTTCAGGAATTCAATACACCTGTTTAGGAATTAAGGCACATGTGAAAAAAATGGCCTTTATGAGAGGTAAGTGTGGCCCCTAATAGGAGTAAATTTAACATTATATCTATGGGAAATTTTTTCATTCCTAAAAATATTGGCCCCTAATAGAGGTGGCCTTTGAATACGGGTGGCCTTTAAAAGAAGTTTCACTGCATTTTAAAAGTCATGTTTGAATTGTTCTATCGATAACTTGTTACTCTATCGTTGAGAAATTCTTGTTGCTTAGAACTTCTGTGAAGAAATTCTAAATAATTAAAAAATTTCTATTCAATTCATTATATTTTATTTTGTATTCTTCTAGTATAAAGGGTGGTAAAAAAGGCCGATATAAGAACTTGCATCATACAAGGAAGCTGCGTTCAAAGAAACGGTTACAGAGACAAAATTTCGAAAGTTAAAAGCCAAATACACATTTTTCTGGCCCTAAACAGATCGTTTTGTTGAACGACTATAAATTACATTAAAACGACATTTATAGCACTAAAAACAGGAAAAGAAGAGATAAACAAATAAGAGCAATAAATGTTCGACCTGGGCTAGATGGTTGTATTTATGACGGCCAATTATCTGCACGAGGGATATAGGCCCAGGGGGGGAGTGCCCTTCGTGGGGGTCTTTCTAAGGGAACCTAACCCGTATTAACGCTTGGAAATCCAAGGTTCGAAGAAAACCACGAAAACTCCGAACGATTAGGCCGACGGGCGCGATTGGGATTGAACCCAGCACCTCCCGTCTACCAGATTCGAGAGCAGAACCTCTCAGCCACTGGTGGGGCCGACCTGGGCTAGAAGAAAAATTTCTTGAATTTCCCATTTATCATCTGCTGCTGCATTTTAGGCTTCCTAATTAGAGTTGGTTACCTGGACCAAATATAAAAAATCTATCAACATAAACCAAGTGAGGTAAGGGTTAATACCTCGTCCCGAAATCACCGGGTGTTCACATAAAACCTGCAAAATGTGATCTTTCTTCTGGATGTAGGTGAAAGTTAGAGTAATTAGATAATTATATTAAACATATTTCTTAATTCCACAAATTAATTTGCTCTAACTAGACAATTTAAATTTATTATGTTGTGAATTTTTACGCCACGCTACGTCTTATGACCGGAAAAAGTATGAAAATACCAAAATATACTTTGAAATTATATGCTAAATACTCCGGCTGTTACGTCAACTAAAAAAAGGTAAATAATTAACTAAGAAAAACTACTCGATATTGAATGGGTATTCCCCATATAAAATTAAAACAGCGAATTAATTAACATAAAGAAAAGCATTTATTCATATTTATATACAGATACAAAAAACTATCAAAATCAAGAATTAAGTAATTTAACTAAAACATTATAAAAATATTATTCATTAACTAATTACTGGGCCACTTGCTGACCCTGCTAACGAATATAAGTAAATTTTAACACAACTGCATGCAACAACTGTGCATAAAAAAAATGCATAGAGATGAGCAAATAGTTACTCCAATAGTATTATTAAAAAAACTAAGTATTAGACAATCTCTCTACTACTTTTCGATGTGCTTCCCTAACATTCTTATATTTTACACACAAGAAAAGGAATAATAAAAAAATTAAAAATGTGCGATGCTTAGAAGTTTAAAAAAAGGCTAAAGAGTATTTAATCGTTGTTTTGCGGCTAGCTTCTGTAAGGTAACGTTATTTTTTGGACACAAAATAGGCTGGGAGAAAGAAATAGCATACCGTACCGGAGGCTAATAATCGGAGCACACCTGATTTCAATGCCATCTATCCTTATAAGTCAACGGTAATCTGTTCGGAACGGTCATCCTTTCTGACCAATTACAAGACCGTAGGCACCTCTCTTGATAGAACACAAGACCGAATATTTTAAATATATCTGTTTTAATTCTGGAGCATCCAACAATTGAATGTTATATCTCGTTAAATTATGTGTCGAAAAAGTATCTACATCAACTAACCAGCGGCTAATTTTTACCGCATCTTCTGACAAATCTCATTGAGCCTTCATAAGACTATACGTACGGCTGCTGACTGGTCGTGTCCGGCCTATTCTTGGGTTCCGCCTCTGCGGGTCGTACGCCCTACTACGTGGAGATCTCTTGCACCAGCGTAATTTACTCGTCCAAAATTCTACCATCTGCATCCGACTGAATGTAATTTCAAAGTTGAAAACCTGCCATCCTTAAGAGCTAAGCGTCCAATTTTTTTTTTTTTTTTTTTTTTTTTTTTTTTTTTTTAATAGCTTATAATTAAATATGATTCTTTATGAACATTTAAAAGCAAACCCCATACAAAAATTCGCATTAGATGAGAAGTTATGTCTAAAATACTTTGAGCTTTTGCTATGTGATCAAGGGGTGATTCAATCTTTAAAGGCAATTTTCTCAAAACAGCGATTTTGATCATTGCGCGCACGATTTCTGAAAAACGGTCACCTAGAATTTCACGAAATTTTTGGTGGATGTATTAAACGTACAGAAGCATAAAATGACCTATTATTACGTTCTCAAATAAGAAGTTTAGAATTCACGACTACTTATGTATAAAAAAAATTTCGATATTTCAAATTTCTTAAAAATAATTTTTTTTTTCTCGGGATCTACAAGTTTTTTTTTTTCATTGTAGGTCATTTTGAAAACACTTTATATCTGTACTCATTAAAATAAATCTTGGCTTGTTTTAGCCATTCAAATGGGAAAAATCATGCGCGCGATGCATGCAAGAATAATTCTTTCGTAAAAATTGTATTATATTTAAGAATAAATTTAAAAAAAAACTATATATGTGTATACCTTTTTTAACAACTTTAATTGATAAAATAATTTGTTCCTAACACTTGTTTTCAATTTTATAATTAAAAGTTAATTACTTAAAGAGTTGCAATTCTTACAGAGGTCCCTTTTCCATGTAATTTGTTGGTTCAAAGGGTGCCTGACCCGAGCTGTCCTTATTAAATTCTCAGGCATATGTCTCCGAAGGTAATAAAAGTCTACAATGTAAGTGGCGTTCTCTTTTTAGCATGTGACGGTATAAAAATATATTTGAAAAATAGAGATGTTATTGTTTCATCATACAAAGGATGAATATGTCCACAACACTGTAAAATCAATTATTTATTAGTAGAAAATAATTCATGTAATATTATCTTTTCATTACGAATTCTATTTATTTTCGCTAAAAATTAGGGGTGGTTTACATCTGACCGTCACTATCATTTCACAATTTCGTCGCTACCACTGCAACGTGGTCATCCGAACGCTATCCAAAGTATTAGCGTTGTCTCTGTGGATATGTAAAATCTAATTAATGCACGCCAAATCTGATAACTGCGTCTGAGAGGAGAAAGTAATCAAACTTCAGATTTTCCTGATCATGTCTAACGATGCTTTATAGTTGCAGCGAAACAGCACCGAAAACTGGTGATATGCAACAATTAAAATTAATTTTTAATTAATTAATGCAATTATGCAACAATTAAAGTAATTTTTAAATGTTGAATATCACCAGTTTTCGGTGCTGTTTCGCTGTATCAATCATTGTTTCAATTTATCCATGGCCAAAATTATTTCTTCCCCTGCCTTTCCCTCCCACTTGGATTATCATGAAGCATATTTTACTTCTAAAAATTCTGATAATCTTGTCAATGATCTCTCATCATCTCCTTTCCTCTCTCCAGCGTGGAAATTGCTTTTGTAATTCTTTTTCGTCTTCTCTTGTTTCTTTTCTTTTTCTTTTGTTTTTTTAAAAAAGTTTCTTTTGGTTTTATTCTTGTTTTATTCTTTTATATTTCTTTTATTATTATTATTGTTAATATTTATATATTTTTTAATTCACTCCTTTTATTTTATTTAAATTTTGTTTATTTCTTTCATTTCCATTTGTACCCTATCAATTTCTCTTCTATCATTTTGGCAACACTTTCGTCTTATGCATGTGCTCCTGTGAGCTAGCGCCGTCTGTCGCATTCTTTGCAAGCTCTACTCTCTACCTTTCAGTTCATTTTTGACCTTGTACACTTACGGACACGGGCTTATTTTAGCTGACGACGAGCTTTTAATATTTTTAGCTCGAAACGCGTCCTATGTATTGTTTTTATTTTATGGTGATTTTTTACAAAGTTTTAATTTTTAATGTTTCATAGTTGTTCAAGTTCTTCGTAATTTTGAATGTGGCCGATGGTGTTTGGATCAGATTCGGTTATAAAATCAGGTTATTTAACGTTATGCAGAACTCAAGTACAAAACTAATTAGATGTAACATTTGTTTAATTGAGGATCTGATGACGAGGCATGTGGTTGAGGAAACTGGATGTATTAGCTCTAGTCAGTGGTCACCAAACCAAACATGTTGGTGAGATACTTATGTTAGAAGAATAATTAAGTTTTGTCCATTCCATCACCGCGCTTCTCAAACTTCTTTTTTCATCCCTCCCAATTCACTGTCATACATCTTCTTTGTGGTTTAATAAAATGTTTTAAAATCCCCTCGCCCCATTTTTATAGACAATAACATAAGGCAATTCCACAGGAAAACATCTTTTTTTTTGGGGGGGGGGGATCAAATTTATAATATGTTTAATTTAAGAGTATGATTGGAAAACTTGATATTTTTATATTCTATAGAAAAATCCTAATGAAATGTCATTGTAAATTACTGTTTACAAACTAAGTTAAGTACCATTATTGTCTTTGTAAAGTCATAATGTTACGTCAGTTACGCAATAAAAGTTACATCAGTTACACAAGAAATGCCATTTTTTTCTTTTTTTATTATTCAGAAATTAATTAAACAAGTTACTGTTATGATTTGGCATTACTTAGTGTTGTTGAGAACATTAAATCACTTTTTTAACTGGATAGTTTTTATAATTTTTACACTTCAGTGAAAAAAAAAAAAAAAAAAAAATGTTTGTATATTATGTTACGTCAGTTACAGAATTTTGAATTGCAATTTTTGGGACTTAAAGAGAAATTGAAATAAACTGCGGGTATTTGGGTATCAAGACCTTAGTAAGAAATATTTTAAATTGTAAAAATTTGTTCTAGCTTTATTAGTAAATTTTCTACATAGATTTAAAAACAAAATTCGATGATAAAATGTTACGTCAGTTACGATGGAATTGCCCCATATCTAAATAAAATAAACATAATGATAAAATAACATCGCTTTAAAAGACCACAAAAATCCTTATAGCTTAATAAAAAAGTACTTACTCTTACAAAAATATAAAAAAGAACGATACAAACCAAATAATATAAAGTGATTTGCTGTAACTTATTAACAATATTCTTCGGTTTTCGTGAAAAAGTCGACATTTTATTTATTTTGTCCAACTTGACTTCCAGTCTGTTTTTATATTTATTTTTTAGAACCTGAAAGAATTTAAAAAAAAAAACTCTTTCAAGATTTTTTTGCACTGATCATTAGTTTTTGAGGGCTGGCCCTATACTTGGTAAAAAATGTTCTAACATGTTTGTTGTATTAATATTCAAAATTTATTGTACATATGGTACAAAACAATATCTTATTTCGCTACATGGAATGTTCCTACTTTTCAGATCACTTTACAATCGGTCTATTTTCTATGTCGTAAAACGCAAATATTTAAACTAACTTTTTATTAAACCTTTATTAGTTTCAAAAAATTAATAATCAGCTATCTCAAAATCGGAATCAATAAAATGCTAACAAATTCTCCAAGCCGCTGAATTCAAGAAACTAGAAATGAATATTTTTGTACAAATTACAAATCTAAGACACAAAAGCATTTTACGATCCAAAAATTGAAACCAATCGCTTTACCCAACCTTTGTTTCTAATTGGCGAAATGGATTTTGTAAAGAATCTTTGTCATAATCAGGCTGTGGCGTAGCCAGGGCGTGGGTACATACGCACGTGGCACATATTTCATTAAAATAGTTGTATCCAGAATCCTTGGCTTTCATCCTGGTTACGCCACTGTAATCAGTGGCTAATAACCGTCCTTAATAATTATTAGTGACGGTAATTATAATAATAATTATAATAATAATAATAATAATTATTATTATTATTATTATAATTAAAATATTATAATAATTTATATATTATTAAATAAATATATTATATTATAAATAAATTATATATATATACTATTATATAATATATAATAAATATTTATTATAATAATTATAATATTATAATATTATAATAATTATTATAATAATAATTATTAGTGACGTCATTAATAATTATTAGTGAACAACTTTTCCTAATTATTTATCAATTATACTTGATAAATAATTAGGAATATTTTTAATACGTACTTTATAAGGATGTTGATTTGATATTTTATATGTAATTGGTGATTTTCATTAATATTATATTTAGCTTAATTAAAGTTTTATCTAATTTACAATCATTTGTTATTAAATTTTAATTTACTCAGGACAATATCATATTAATTACTAATAGTATGACATTTTTATAGTGATTAATATACATATAAGTGTATTTAATATAACTAAAGTTATACTGTATGTATTAAAATTGGGTAATTATTTTTATTATTATTCCTCTATTCTTTTTAATATTGATCTATTTTCACTTTGTGTTATAAAATTTATTATCTGATTAATGTGTTTGAATGTCCCACATTCATACTTTTTGGATTTTTATGGCTGTATGAAAATAATCCACATACTATATTTGAGATTTTTAGGTAATGGAAATTTAAGTATCTGATAATCTTCTATATACTTCCATATGTTTTTTATTTCCTGTTCATTTTATAATTATCTTATATATAATAGATATTATTAACGATTTTATATTATTTTTAATATATATTTATATTAATTGTTATTGAATATTTTTATAGCATATAGCTATATGCTCTATATTATCAATGTTATAGAATTATTTAAATTCTTTGTGTAGTTTAAATGAGTAAGATAATAAAATATTTTGAATGCTTTTTTTAAAAAAATTATTAACAATAGTTTTTTAAAAAATATATAGTGAGGTTTATATTAGGTTTATAATTATCTATATATATGGATTTGTTTGGTTTTGCTGTTGATAAATTTTTACATTCAAAGGCTTTCAATTGTTCATCTTGTGACATTTGGATAATAAAAATACTACTAGATGGCAGCACCAAAATTTGTCTTTTGACGATAAGTTATAAATTTTGTCTTTTGCAGCTCCTTTTCAGTTGTAATTTCCTACACCAGGTGGATTTTTTAGCTAAATTTTGACGATATTGTTAAATAGTAATTAAGTAATTTAAATGTGCATTTTAGTTATTTTAAATAATGTAATTACTTTCTATTTATTTTATTTTATATTATATTAATTGTATTTATCATGGTATTTCAAAATGTATTAACTGCATCCTTTGGTATCATTTACTGTGATTTCTTAACTGTTTTATTCACCTTAATCTTTTTGATATACTGGCAGCCATGTGCGCGTGGATTTTTGTAAAATACTGAAATATTAATCGGTATGGTGTTTATTATTTATATTTTGTATCCTATAAATATTTAAATACGTTTTATTGATTCTTCCATTTCATATTATTTGATTCTATTCTGTTTTCATTTTTAATCTATTCACTTGATTATAATGGTTGTTCGAACACAGAGAAAAATAATTTTTAGCTTTAGCTTTTTTTTCTCACAGAAAACGACCATTTTGCTTATATCATTGAATTATGTGCCTTTGAAAACGTAATTCGATATATAAGCTTTTCTATTATTTGTCGGTGTCCACTTTCTTCTTTTTTCTTCCATAATAATTTTTATAATAAATTATTTGGCATTTTTTTTATATATACTTACACTTTTAATTCATAATATTACGGTTTTTGATGGTGGTAGGTTATGTTTAATTAATGGTTATATATTAGCATTCAAATTATTATGATGCATTTGCGCAAGTAATTATGAATGTAAGCTTTTTATGAAGTTTTGAAATATATCTTTTCATTTTGAATGTCAACAATTCATTTTGAAGTATTTTTTCCTTTTGGTATCTTATATATATTTATATATATTCATAGGTCGCTAAATGATTTAGCAATCTTTTAAATATTATACGCTTAGATCATTGCTGCAATAGCGCACTATGTATGTGTATTATTAATATGATTTCTACCATGTAGTTATCTGATACCTATTTTAGGAAATTCCATTTTTTTTTCATTCCTATCATTGCAAAGATTTATTTAATGTTATTTAATTTCCTAGTTATAATTTTATATGTATTTTCTTGTTGTTAGTGTATGATATTGTCCTATATATTCTCTATTTAATTTTGCTATAACTTTACATAATTTAATCTGTAGAGATAATCATTTTATATATATACATCAATATGGTAGCAATAATTATTTCTATTAATAGATTTAATGTTAATATGCTTTAGCAGTTTAAATTCATATTACTTTGATCTGAGAAGTTAATTGGGACTGCGTTTTGGTTGTCTTTGCAAGGTTAGTTGATCTAGGTTTTGGTTGTTAGATGCGGTTATTTTTGACTTATTTTTATCAAAAAGTCCAGTGGTTTCTTGCTTTTTTTAGTCTACGAATTTAGGGTTATCATTATTTGGTTATGGAATTTTTGAAGGTCGTTTTTGAGTTCTGCTTTTATAATTGTAAATATTGTATATATATTTTTCATACTCAAGATTTATTATTTAATCAAGACTAATTTAATTAAATTTATTATATTATTAAATTGTCATAGTTTTTTTGTAATTATTGCATTTTCCAAACATAATTTTTATATGGCAGTTCTTAGTAAACATCTCGATACTGGCAAGGTACATTTAGCAACTATGCAGTGTAGTGCCCGGTACAGGAATAATAATTGGGTTGTTCCTGGATCGTCATCCAGCGACCATTTATACTCTCCCCCTCGTCCTTTATTCTTTCGTAAGTGTTATGGTGCTCGGTGCAAGACATGTCCATACGCTTCTCAGAACAAATTGTCTCAGATCCTAATTATTCAAGTTTTTGTAAAGCATTTAATGTTATATATTGTAGAAAGTGCATCTTATGTAACATGAAATATATTGGGGAAACATCAGGTCCAATTCATAAACGTATCAATCATCATCGTTCAGACTCTAATAATAACAAAGCAAAAAATATACAATCTACAGCTGAAATTCAACATTTTCATAAACATCAATTTAAAAATACGACAATTGAAATCCTTCAAATTCTAAAAAATAAATCAGAACGTCTTTATATGGAATCATCATATATGAAATATTACAACACACTTTATCCTTATGGACTTAACAGTGAAGTATTTAACAGACCTGTCAAAGTCTTCACATCTATAAATAACAATATTGATTATTCTCCAATTTATCCTACTCTTAATCATAATTTAAATTGTAAAACAACACAAAACAAACGTGAAAAGGGTTCATCATCAGTTGTAGTTTCCAAAAAATCTATCACTAAACAAATTAATGATCTTCAAAATACATATTTAGAGAATTATAACTGGTTGTTAATTCGGAAAAACATCTTTGCTATTAAAAAGAAACATATTGTACAACATTTAAATGTATTTCTAAGTAAATCTTTCTCTAAACATTTCTCTGATATTTATTTTGACCTCATTATGACTAGGGTTAATCTTTTAAATATTAATTTACAGAAAAAAAAAAAAAAAAAAAAAAAAAAAAAAAAAAAAAAAAAAACATAAAATTTAAAACATGAATACTCAAATGATAATTACTTTTTCAAATCACATATTTATTAAAATTAATATCAATTCTATAATTAATGATAAAAATTGTTATTTTCCCATTAATAATCTTCATATATCAAAAACCTTTAAATATCCGAATACAATTGGTAGAAAGATTTTTAACTACAATACATTTTCAAAAAATACATCTGCTGCAAGTAATTTTCCGTGTAAATGCAATGACCCCACTCTAAAAAAATACATAAACAATGATCATGCACATATAATCACTGGAAATCTTGATATTGTTAATGATTTTAAATTGAAACAACTAATGGGTTATGGTACTAAATATAGACTTCCATCTAAATTTAATGTTAAATCTATAATCAAACAGTTTACATATGATATTGATATTTTTATTTATAAAATTTCAATCTCTTATAATAAACCTATTGAATATTTTAATCAATGGAAATATTAGTAATTGAAAAATTAACTATGGCTTTAAAAAATAATATTGCTGATTTGGTTTCTATTAATACAAAGCATTTTTTCCAACAAATTACTAAATTACAAAAAACTACGTTATTACATATGTAGACAAATCTCCTAATAATTATGCTATTATATGTAAATCTTATTATCACCAACTTCTTACAACTTGTATTTCTTCTAATAAGTAATTTCAAAAAACTAATGAAAATGTAATCGTAAATAATCGTGAAATTCGAAATTATTATAAACTATTAAATATTTTATCTACTAACTTTAATTATCCTTATTTAGTTCTTATTCCCAAATTTCATAAAACTCCAATTAAATTTAGGACTGTAACTATTGGTTGAATTACATATAATAATAAAGCCAATAAACTTCTCTTAAAAATTCTTAATCAATTACATGTACTTACTACAAACAATGATAATACACATTGTATAAAAAATAGCTATCAACTTGTCAATATTTTAAAAAATCTTCATTGTGTATACAATATAACGACATATCACTTCAAAGATCTTTTTAATAATATAGACCTCTTTGATTTACATAATATTATAAATGCATTATTTAAAAAGTATTATAAAAAATTGGAATTGCCATCTAATATAGATATTGCATATTTTAAATCTTTAACAAACTTCATTATCTATAATAATTATATATTGCAAGATAACACTTTATATTTACAGCATGTCGGTATACCACAACGCGGTTCTACATCCAGTTTATTATCAGACTTATACTTATATCATTATGAACGTACTTTTACTAATAATAATCTACATTTATATCGTTATATTGATGACATAATTTTAATTGAAACTGATCAATCTGTAATTACTCAATTTCCAGTAGATTATTCCACTAATTTGGAATTAACGGAAAACCTTTTATCTAACAATACAATGAACTTCTTAGATCTTAAAATTACAATAAAAGACAACAAAACAATCACAGATTTATATGACAAACGTAAAGAATTTAAATTCAAAGTTAATACATTTACAAATTTTAAATCTTGTCTACATCATTCTGTATTTCGAAATATATTACTTAATCATTTATATAGAATAAAATGTTTATGTTCTTCTCCTCTAATTAACAATAATATTAAAAAACTAATTTATGATGCATTAAATCATGGTTTTCGAAAAAAAAAATCATATATTCATTAATATATAATTAGTACTTTACTTACATGATCTTTTAAAACAAATTAACACATGCGTAAAGAAAATTACAAAAAAAAAAATATAAAATAAAAAAATATCTATAAAAAATTAAAAATTTTAAAATAACATATAAAAAAATTATTATAGGTTGGTTGGGTGGGTAGATGTTAGAGTACGGAGGAGGGTGGTGTTGTCTGGATAATACGCAATGGTTAATTTATTTAAAAAAATGGGGTTTTTGTATTATCACTATTTTTAATACGTATTTTATAAGGATGTTGATTTGATATTTTATATGTAATTGGTGATTTTCATTAATATTATATTTAGCTTAATTAAAGTTTTATCTAATTTACAATCATTTTTTATTAAATTTTAATTTACTCAGGACAATATCATATTAATTACTAATAGTATGACATTTTTATAGTGATTAATATACACATAAGTGTATTTAATATAACTAAAGTTATACTGTATGTATTAAAATTGGGTAATTATTTTTATTATTATTCCTCTATTCTTTTTAATAGTGATCTATTTTCACTTTGTGTTATAAAATTTATTATCGGATTAATGTGTTTGAATGTCCCACATTCATACTTTTTGGATTTTTATGGCTGTATGAAAATAATCCACACACTGTATTTGAGATTTTTAGGTAATGGGAATTTAAGTATCTGATAATCTTCTATATACTTCCATATGTTTTTTATTTCCTGTTCATTTTATAATTATCTTATATATAATAGATATTATTAACTATTTTTGTATTATTTTTAATATATATTTATATTAATTATTATTGAATTTATTTTATAGCATATAGCTATATGCTATATATTATCAATGTTATAGAATTATTTAAATTCTTTGTGTAGTTTAAATGAGTAAGATAATAGAATATTTTGAATGCTTTATAAAAAAAACTTCTTGTGACATTTGAATAATAAAAATACTACTAGATGGGAGCACCAAAATTTGTCTTTTGACGATAAGTTATAAATTTTGTCTTTTGCAGCTCCTTTTCAGTTGTAATTTCCTACACCAGGTGGAGTTTTTAGCTAAATTTTGACGATATTGTTAAATTGTAATTAAGTAATTTAAATGTGCATTTTAGTTATTTTAAATAATTAATTACTTTCTATTTATTTTATTTTATATTATATTAATTGTATTTATCATGGTATTTCAAAATGTATTAACTGCATTCATTGGTATCAATTACTGTGATTTCTTAACTGTTTTATTCACCTTAATCTTTACGATATTATGGTAGCCATGTGCGAGTGGATATATTGCAAAAAATTGAAATATTAATCGGTATGTTGTGTAATATTTCTATTTTATATGCTAACAATATTTAAATTGGTTTTATTGATTTTTCCATTTCATATTATTTGATTCTATTCTGTTTTAATCTATTCACTTGATTATAATGTTTGTTCGGGCACAGAGAAAAATAATTTTTAGCTTTAGCTTTTTTTTCTCACAGAAAACGACCATTTTGCTTATATCATTGAATTCTGTGCCCTTGAAAACGTAATTCAATATATAAGCTTTTCCATTATTTGTCGGTGTCCACTTTCTTCTTTTTTCTTCCATAATAATTCTTATAATAAATTATTTGGATTTTTTTTTTATATACTTACAGCTTTAATTCATAATATTACGGTTTTTCATGGTGGTAGGTTATGTTTAATTAATGGTTATATATATATATATAATTATTAAAGTTGTTAATTATATTTATATATAAAAGTTGTTAATAATATTATTATAATAATCATTATAATATAATATAAAAATATAATATTATAATAAGTATTATATAATATGTCATAATATATATGTATATAAATTATATATATAATAAATTTTTATATTATTAATAATTTATATATTATTATAATAATTATTATAATAATAATTATTAGTGACGTGACTAATAATTATTAGTGAACAATTTTTTTCAAATTATTTATCAATTATAATTGATAAATAATTAGGAAAATGTTGTTCGAATATCTAAATCATTCGACTATGCTTTATTAACAGAAAAATGCACGTCGTAATATGAATCCAAAGACGAAATGCATAAATATTGTTAAGTAACCAGGTTGGGATCGATCGATCAGCATAAATTGCAAGACTGCTTCCTAGTGAGTAGAAAAGTAAAAGTAGTTTAAAAAAAACACTCTATTATAAGCATATAAGCATTTGTCTTGAAAACCATGTCTAATGTTTTAACGATATTTGACGTTTTCCCCCGAAAAATTCCCTTACAATGCATTAATTTGGCGTTGGCACTGTACTCGATTATGAAAAATAAACTGATTCTTTCTCACGCTTGGTGGAAAAAGTTAGATAGTGGATTTTTTTTTTAAATAATAATTTTTGCTCTGTTTATTTTTTAAGAACAATGATAAAAAAGAAGAAAATGAAACAATTTTTAAGCTCTACTTTTAGGATTTCTATATTGATTTATGAAAGTATAATCGTAAATTAATTTATGTTAAATGATTAAAGATAAAAGAATTAGAAACTATTAAATTATAAAAGAGAATGTTTAAAAAATATTACGCTCTTTATATTTTATTTATAATTTATTTTATACGTTTTATTCAATTCCTACTATTAGTTGACACTCTCTTTATATATATCTTGTTCAAATTTTCAATCGTTAATAAAATATTTATTATTCATCCACTCAAGTTCAAATAAAAATTTTTAAAATTGTAGTAGATGAC
The DNA here is from genome assembly GCA_963932465.1 of Maratus speciosus. NCBI lineage: Eukaryota > Metazoa > Arthropoda > Arachnida > Araneae > Salticidae > Maratus > Maratus speciosus. Next base: position 451,760,036 of record OZ010797.1, read on the forward strand.
ACTTGATGTTAATACAGATTTTCAACTATTAATTAATTAATTAAATTAAATTAAATTAATTTTAGTTTTATATGGGAGACAAAATAGCGACCATTGGTTATTGAACAGCAATTAATGCATCTCCACACCTGTAATGGGGTTATCATAAGAGGGACCCTGTTCTGTCGCCAAGTTTATCGCCATCTTGGTGATATATCGCCAAATTTGGCGACTAAAATGAGTTGCCAAAAGTGACACCAACTTGGCGATATTTCTAATATTTCACCAAAATCCCATACACTTCCATTGTAAACCAATATGGTTTACTTGTTCTTTATAATGTTTCATTGTTGCAATTTCACAGTGATTTGACATAATTTGGTGTGAGTTTATTGGTGCATCATTAAATCCATTGTTTTTATCGAGCTCCATACAATTGTTAGCGCTACAGATAATGTTTGGCGATTAATCACATGCTTTCGGCTAATAGAAAAATGCCTTAAATATAATATATTAATTAATTTAAGCTTTAGAAATATTTAAATATTATTAGATGGGAATTCATTAGATCCCCTCTAATATTCATAAATTCTTAGCAAATACAAATTTTACTTTACACTCACTTTGCACATCTTTGCACATCAAAGTATGCACCAAACTTCTATGAAAAAAAAAAAAAAAAAAAAAAAAAAACTACAATTCGCTTACATAAATATACCTTGTGTCCCAGTACAACGTTTCAGAACTTCGAGGAGGGGTATGGTACACGATTGCTGGGAATTGAAATAATATAGCAATGCAGAATCGGAAATGCTTTCCTGACGGGTTGGCGTACACAGAAAAATCAGAAATAAAAATAAATAAATAAAAAGACGACACGTTATTGAATATTCGTTTTAATAATAAATTTAAGTGAATTTATATGGAAGATGAGTGTACATAAACAAAAGCAACACGGGTCAAAGATAGTGTACCAAGTTTCGGCGACCGACTTCAATGCAGGCTTCAATTCTTCACTCCTACGAATTCCAAATTTTCTAGAATATACCAAACATGGCTCTGATTTCCCCGGCATTTAATGCGATTCGTGCAACCTCGACGCTCTCAATAGGGGTGAATAAACCAGAGTCTTCGTGTGCCACCATAAAAATAAATAAAGACATGCTTGATCGGGTGATTGAGAAGGCCAAGGAGCTGGTCTATTACATCCGATCCACTGTGGGCCAAATCTGACGTATAGGCGGATACGAAAGTTATGGCTGGAATGGGACGGAGCCCCCATCGTGTTGGGACCACATTCTCTGCAACCTTGTGCGAGATGATGATTCCCTGCAAGAACGCTCGGAAATGTCGCTCAACGCCATCTACCACATCAGGAAAGCATTTCCGACCTTGCATTGCTATATGATTTCGAGTAATCGTGGTGCACCCTACCCCTCCTAGAAGTTCCGAAATTTTGTACTGAGACACCTTGTATAACTCAAGTGGCGGAAATGGTAACAAGAATAATCAATTCTAATGTGGGGTCTATTCTATTAATTATTTGAAAATCAAAATACAGCAACCAACATAATCTCATCCATAGCAGTGATTTTCGATTTTAATTTTCCAGCCGTCCTGTTGTAGAAAGCTTACTCCCTTGAACATCCGTAGAAAAAAATCAAACGCGCACGTATGATCACATTTATTTATCTTTATTTAAAAATGAAAGTCATACATTTTTCTGGTTAATATAAATAATTATTTTATTCATCAATTCTTTTATTATAAACAAACAATGTTAAAGCTAATTAGAAAGAAAATAAAAAATAAAGTTATTTTTATATGTTTACTTAATACGGGTATATTTTAGTTTAATTCTGCGTTTATTAGGACTTTGTCCACCAGCTCAACGAAATTGTGACTTTTAGATGTCCATCGACTATCATTATTATATATATATATATCTATTATGTCTAAGCAATATAGCTGACATATTGACTTTATACAAAGATTTTTTTTTCATAAAATGCGTAAAGAAACGCAACTACAGTATCTAGAGGAATTAATAGTCTGCTCTCTTCATCATGTGATTTGTAGCAGACAATAAATTACCCAACGAAACAGATTCTAAACTATCTATTAACTAATTGTATGATTCTAATCTATCTTCTACATCAGTAGTTTCCAACATTTTTTTTTTCTCAGTAGTTCCTCTATATAAAGCTTTTAGGTTATGGGTACTTCTTTTCTCACATATTGGTCCCAACCACAACATCAAAAATATATACACAAATACACATATACAAAAATAATTGGTTATGCTAGTTAGTAATCGTGTTCGTACAGTAGTTGTGAATCTTTTAATAATTCCAGTTTTCTACTTCCATTTTGAAGAATAAAACAACAAACATAAACTCATTCAATTAAAAGCAAGACACTTCCTCCGACACACAGGGCCCAACTAGCAAGTTTCTGTACCCAGGGCACTTTCAATTTTTCTTTTCCCCTTAGATTGATTCATTTATTGATTCCGTTTTTTTTTTGTTTTCTTTTTTGTTTTTTTTTTCTTTTCACATTACACACATATTCGAAAATGTCAACTCAAAAATTAAGTTTCCTGGAAAATTGAAAAACAGTTCCAGGAATAAAAATAAAATAGTTTTTCTATTATTTATTAAAATGTGCATTTAACCATCTATTGAGATATATTTTTGTCATTTCATCGTAATTATATATCTTAAATATAACATTTTATTACAATTATGATTTTTTTAAATGAAATTTAGCGGAAATTATCAAAAATGTTGTGCCCCTCAGAAATTTCGTGCCCTGGGCGCCCGTACCACAGTCAGGGCTTGACTTCAACTTAAGCATTCATAAAACAAGAAAGAAAAATCATATGTCCAGTCTAGATAATTTCCAACACATTCAAATTACTAAAACATCACTGTTTATTAAGGTGAAAGATAATGTGTAAATAAACAAATTGAAAAACGCATAATGCCTTTGAAAACCCAATTTCGGCAATTACCATCAATAATCAAAAAATATCCAATTTTGTTTTGTGCAGCTATGTATATTATCTATAGATTTTCATGTATAGTCGTGGAAAAAAGAAAAATAAACACCCCCTACTAACACCTCAACAAACTATCGTAGAAGAAAGTTACTGGTACCGAACGATTGGAAATAAAGTCTACTTTTAAATGATGTATATAAAATTTGCTTAGGGGGCCATCTACATATTAAAACGAACCATAACTTTGTTTTTTTCAATAGCAGTACATACTTCTGACAGCATGAATGAACTCTACACCCTTCAATTAGTCTAAAAACAAATTTTTATGCAATTCGTACCATACGTTTCCGAGAAATTACTTATTTTAAAACGAGCATATTTTAAGGGCTGTATCCAAATTGAAGTTCGTTAGTCGATTGTTAACCGAGAGAGCTCCCTTCTTGATCAAGGTACCTTAAGCAGTCAATTATGCCTGTTATATTATCGGATAGCATAAGAAATTTCAAAATATTTAGTCACTTCTATTATAGACGGCGCCTTGAGCCATCATTTTGCCGTTTTTTAAGCATAATTTGAAAACTACTTGGAAGAAAAATGTGAAATTTTGGATAAAGCAGGACTTAATAAATCTGAATCCATCAAAAAAATTTTAGGTTGCAATTCATAATTTTTTTAATATTAATTTCATAATTCATAATTCATATCAGAAAATCATAAAAATTGCAAATCCAACGTATTTATGTTTGAGTATATTAGTATTATTGATTCACAAAAAATTAAAACATTAGGATCATAATTTCAGAAGTTATAAATAAAAATATGAAAATGTAATTTAACATTAGAAGCACTAAATTTTGAATGTTTATAATTCAAAAATTTATCATTCAAATGACTTGAAATTTGGTGTCTAGGCGTATTTTGAACGAAAGATTTGAAATATCTCGTTAAAATTGGGTATTGCCATTGAAAAAAAAGTTTGGATTCGTTTTAATTTGTAGATAAACCCCCCCCCCCCCCCTAAGCAAATTTTATATACGTCATTTAAAAGTAGACTTTATTTCCAATCTTTCGGTACCAGTAACTTTCGTCTACGATAATTTGCTGAGGAGTTAGTAGAGGGTGATTACTTTTTTTTTCCACGACTGTACAGTACATACATACTACTATGCTGAAGATAGTTCAGTTAACCGAATCTAGCTCAAGTACATCTGTTGCTAAAATATTTAAATAACTGAATAACACCGCGATTTACGAACAAACTTATTTCAAAATAAGTACATTTTTTGACCTACAATATAACCGGCAAAAAATAATTTTAAAATACTGGTGAAGTTGTGTGATTTGGGATTTTAAATTAAGTGGGACAGAATTTAACTAACCATGCCGGAAAGGGTTAAACGAATATCGCAGTTGAAAAATTCCATTCGGACATTTTCGTGAATAAACGAAAATGTACTTGACTATTTTCGTGCAGACATGTATATGATGTATCGATTTGTACATTATCCCTGGCCTTAATTCTTTGCGCACCAGTTTAAATGTAAAGTTTTTGAAATAAAGAAAACTCAAACTTAATTATACCTAAAAAAGCAACCAATGTTTATTTTATTATTCAACGCAATTAATTTTAGACGACTGACATTTCAATCGTTTGGTTGCTTATTAAGTTTGAGTTTTATTTGTTTGAAAAACTTTACGTTTAAGCTGGTGCGCAAAGAATTTGGGCTAGGGGTAAGGTATGTATACTATAAAGTATGTTAAAAGTTTGTTCAGTTAAACGAATAGCAGAGTTGAAAATCTCCATTCTGCAATTTCCGTGAAAAAACGGAAATGTACTTGAGAACTTTCGTGCTGCCATGTATATGATGTACAGATTTGTATGTATACTACATAGAATGGAAAACGTTTGTTCAGATAAACGAATAACACAGTTGAAAATCTCCATTCAGCAATTTTCGTGAATAAACAGAAATGTACTTGAGAACTTTCGTGCAGCCAGGTACATGATCTATATGTTTGTATGAATACTACATACTATGCTAAAAGTTTGTTTAGTAAAACGAATAGCCAGTTGAAAATTTCCATTCCGAAATTTCCATGAATAAACAGAAATGTACTTGAGAATTTTCGTGCAACCATGTATATAGATTTGTATGTATACTACATAGTATGCTAAAGGTTTGTTCAGTTAAACGAATAGTAAAGTTGAAAGTTTCCATTCAGCGATTTGAGTGAATAAATGGAAATGTATTTGAGAACTTTCGTGCAGCCAGGTACATGATCTATAGGTTTGTATGAATACTACATAGTATGCTAAAAGTTTGTTTAGATAAACGAATAGCATAGATGGAAATTTTCATTCAGCAATTTCCGTGAATAAACGGAAATGTACGTGAGAACATTTGAGCAGCCATGTATATGATCTATAGATTTGTATGTGTATTACATAATATGCTGAAAGTTTGTTCAGTGAAACGAATAGTAGAGTTGAAAATTTCCATTCAGCAATTTCCGTGAATAAATGGAAATGTACTTGAGAACTTTAGTGCAGCCATGTATATGATCTATAGATTTGTATGTTACTACATAGTATGCTAAAAGTTTGTTCAGTGAAACGAATAGCAGAATAGAAAATTTCCATTCAGCGATTTCCGTGAATAAACGGAAATGTACTTGAGGATTTTCGTGCAGCCCTGTATATGACCTATAGATTTGTATATATACTACATAGTATGCTAACAGTTTGTTCAATTAAACGATTAGCACAGTTGAAAATTTCCACTCAGAAATATCCGTGAATAAATGGAGATGTACTGAAGAACTTTCGTGCAACCATGTATATGATCTATAGATTTGTATGTATACTACATAGTGCGATAAAAGTTTGTTCTGTTAAACGAATAGCACAGTTGAAAATTTCCATTTAGCAATTTCCGTGAATAAATGGCAATGTACTTGAGAACTTTCGTGCAGTCATGTATATGATCTAAAGGTTTGTATGTATACTACATAGTATGCTAAAAGTTTCTTCGCTTAAACGAATAGCACAGTTGAAAATTTCTATTCAGCAATTTCCGTGAATAAATGGAAATGTACTTGAGAACTTTCGTGCAGTCACGTATATGATCTATAGATTTGTATGTATACTACATGGTATACTAAAAGTTTATTCAGTTAAACGAATAGCATAGTTGAAATTTTCCATTCAGTAATTTTCTTGAATAAATGGAAATGTACTTGTGAACTTTCGTGCATCCATGTGCATGACCTATAGATTTGTATGTATATTACATAGTATGCTAACAGTTTGTTCAGTTAAACGATTAGCACAATTGAAAATTTCCACTCAGAAACATCCGTGAATAAATGGAAATGTACTGAAGAACTTTCGTGCCCTCCGCTATACACTGGTGGAAATTGGTTTATGAAACCACTATTTTTAACAAGAACTTCTATAATATTCATTAAAAATGAATGAAATTTTATACGTTATATAGGCTATGTACAACAAATAATTTAGAAAAATTAAATTTCATACATATTAATAAACTAAATCATAATGTCAAAAATTAGATTTTAGTAACATAAAAACATGGAAAATGATTTATGAAATATCACATTTAATTCAAATTAATATTTAGTAAAGCCGCTTTTATTCACCAGAGACTCTTTTATTCTAGATGGCATTGATAAAACAAGATTTTGAATGTATTTCTGATCATTTAATTTTCAGTTTTGTCAGATTGAAGCTTTCAATTCTACAAGTGATGTTTACTGAATCCCATTTGCATAAACCGTTCAAACAATCTGTCCCCAAATGTTTTCGATGGTGTTCAGATCAGGACTAATAGGTGGATGATCTAAAAGAACAATGTTCTGTTTGTTAAACCAATCTTTCATTGCATTTGAAATGTGAAGACTTTCATTGTCTTGCATGGAAATGTAATCTAAACCATAATATTGCCATGCAAATGGAAGAAGTGAACGTTCTAAAACAAAACTGTAATCAAAAGATGTCTGGTCTTTAAAAATACAATTTCATTTTTGCCATCATAAGCGATCGCGGCCCAAATCATCAAACTTCCGCCATCGAAATTTCTGCTGACTGTAGATTTTGATTCTTTTCGGAGATCCCTCCAATAATACGTCAAACAATCCGAGCCATCCAAATTAAATCTTTTTTCGTCGGAGAAAATGACTTTTTTCCAATTGTCACCCATTGTCAAGTGCTTCTCGCAATACTGCAAACGCATCAGCTTGTGATACAGAAGTACTTTTGGACCAGACTTCATTTTCGACCATTTCAAGCTTCGTGAACAATGTAAAATTTGCCTAACTCTTCTAGAAGTAACAGGAAGGGATAGATATGCACAAATATTCTTTGAAGTGTGGTCGGCTTTCGATGCAAGTTGAAGAATCCCCCTTTTCTCTCTCTTACATAAATGTGGATTGCCTTTTTGTTAAAATTTTTGCCATAATTTGTTGGATCTTTTCTATAGTTATATATCACACCAACTCATTTTTTAATTAATTTTACTAATTTCCGGAACAGACTTTCCACATCCTATATATGCATTGATTTTAGCTCTTTTTTCCTCTGACAACATCTTTCGTTTACCCATGGTGAAAATTATAAATGAAACATATTGATTCTAAAATATAGCGCTTTTTATGTCTATTGTGTAGGTCACGTTACCTGGTTTTATGTAAATTTTTTTCATCTTACTTCGGAATAGTCAATGAAATGTGATATTTCATAAATCAATTTCCGTGTTTGCATATTACGAAAATCTAATTTTTGACATTTTTTTGTTTAATATTATGTATGAAATTTTATTTTTGTAACTCATTTGTTATACATACTATGTATATCCGATGAAATCTCATTCATTTTTAATGAACATTATAGAAGTTCTTGTTAAAAAACTGTGGTTTCATAAATCAATTTCCACCAGTGTATGACCTATAGTATTTATACACACCAAGTAATAAAAAAAAATCCATTTGAAAACGCATATCACGTTTGAAAGCACAATTTAGCCTTTATCATGAATAGTCTGAAAAATATCTGATTTTTTTCTTGTTTGTTAGCAGACCTGCGTATGATTAATTTTAACACAATTATTCTAATTGGCAAATAAATCATATGAGTTGCAATTTTCGAACTGGGTGAAAAATGCCCAGATCAGGGATTTCTTGGCTGAAGCTGCCAATGATCTGCCAACTGAGGTATCCATGACAAATCTGGTGGACCAAATTCATCAAGATAACTTAATTGATCATAGCATCTGTTCTCATATATGGATCAGCTCAACGGAATAAATCGCATGTAATAGAACTCCAGTAGACGCTAGATATTCAATTAAAGTAGTTTAATTTTAACACAATTATTCTAATTGGTAAATAAATCATATGATATGTAAATTTCCGAGTGGACGAAAAATGTCCGGAACAGGAAACTCTTGGCTGAAGCTAATAATTAAATAGATTCGGCCAAGAGATCCTTTTTTCGAATCTTGGTCCGGACATTTTTTGAACAGTTGGGAAATTACAATTAACCTGTATATGATCTATAGATTTATATGTATACTGCATACTATGCTAAAAGTTGATTCAGTAAACGAATAGTGCAGCTGAAAATTTCCAGTCAGCAATTTCCGTGAATAAACGGATATGTACTTAATGTACTGAATTTTTATGCAGTTCTGTATGTCAGTCAGCACAAGATGGAATATTTACCACCATAAAGTAACCACCCTATTAAGAATGCTCTATTTAAGAATTTAAATATTGAATAAGTCATTGTTTCCAGGACAACAGTAATTTTCTCTTCTTGTCTCCGACATTAACAATATCGAATTCAAATTGACAGTACCTTAATTTTGAGTATGCAGCAATTTTAAACAATTTAAATTTTGTTCTAAATAGTCGTTAAACGATCGTTAAATTCCAATATATCATCGATACACATAAATCTTTATAGCAAATTCGAAATCATAAAAGTGTATTTCTTTAAGAAAAACTGTTTTAAATCTTTTCAATATGAAAAGTAGAAATTTTTTTCCTTTAAAGTGTATTCAGCATAAAAGCGTTTTTTTTCTTTTATCGTGTCGTCGACCAGCGATAAATCGGCAAGAAACGAAAATTTTCATTATTTTTTACGGACGTCATATCGGGGTTCCACCGAAAATATTTCTATAAACATATGTATTCTTAGTAGAAGAACATTTTTTAATAACACATACTGGACAATTTCACCATAAAATATAATAAATAAAGACACAATCTTGCTTAATGGTGCAATCATGCGTAGATCGCGACACTCATGGTTTCTTCATTCGAATAACGTTTGATTTATTCGGACTCATTTCATTAATAAGTATTTATTTTCACTGGATGGTATCACTACATTTTTGTTTTCATATTTTTAGCCAGTGTTCGATAAATAATCTCTCGCACAAGAAAACTTCATCTCTGAGCTTTTTAGCCATTTTACCATCATATATTTCCTGAAGACGGCTGTAGAAACAGCTCGAAACGTAGAATTTTACTTTTAACTTAATAATGTTCGTGTTTTGTGTACCATTAAGAAAGATTGTGTCTTTATTTAGAACATTTTTAATTTTTTCAAAATTTTCTGAGTATGCACTTATGGATACTTCCTTGTAGGATAATGTTTATACAAGTTTATACATATTAATGCCTTGAGATAAACGGTAATATGGTGCAATAAATGCAAAATTTGTCTAAATTCAATATCAGCAACCTGCTACTATCGCAAAATAATATTTTAGATTGATGAGTACAGTAAATCTGATGGAAGAACTTAAACACAAAATCGCATGTTAGAAAGATTAAAAAAAAAAAAAATTCTTTTATTTTTCGCTATGTTTTAGAACTGCTATTAAGGAGCATAAACTGCTTAAATGTAACCACCATGTGACATTTCATATTTTTTGTATTAACGTTTTGACAGCAATGAAACTTTTATCGCTCAGACACGCATACGTTCCATATAGGTTGATTATCTTTTTATTGTTTAGTATCAGAATATTTTACTCATAAGCCTTTCCTTGTCTAATCATAAAATTTTTGAATTAAATGCTATTCGGAATTACTGTTACTAAAACTGTAACTGTTGTTAAATGATGTCCACACTGAAGATATTAAGAATCATTTTATGAAAATGATTTATAATATAAAATACTTCTACAACAATTTTTTCTTGATCACCAATTTCAAATATAGTAATTTTCATGGCTCAGTAATTTTCTTTTTCTAAATAAATTTGTGGAATTGGAAATTTGCTATTAAATTCACTTTTATTTTTCTTTTATTTAGTATAGCTTTCACCTGATTTTTGACATAACTATATTTTCTGAATATCCAGAAAATTAAATATACATACTTGAATTATTTTGAGTAGTTCATAATTGAATGACAACATTTTGATGAAAATGTATTCTCGATGAGTTTTAATTTATTTAGAAAAAGTTAACTATTTTTATGAAGAACAACTACGATAACTATAAAAATTACAAAGTAAAATATTTATTCAATATATATAAATAACCGAACAGCAGAATAGCTAAGCTCGTTCAGAGTTTTATAACGCTAAAATAATTCAAAAGAATACTTATCTGGTTCACTGATCTGGAAACATTTTCCGTAATTTTTTCCTTTCTCAACAAATATCATAGTAGAAATGTAAAGTTAGCATAAACTTCGCATCTCTCTTTCTTTAATTCAGCATAGCTTCGATGACTTACTTTTAAGGATATAAAATAAAGTTTCCATATGCTTGATTTATTCAATTAAATAAATGGATAAATAATTCAGATAAAAATTTAACCTCAGTGACCTTCAAGTCACTGAATTTTATTAAAATTGCAGACACTTATATCAAGATGAAAATTTATATAGCCATTGCTTATAAAGAGTATAAAAAAGAAATCTTTCTTCGAAAACCGTTTCAAACGTACTACTTCAAAGTAATTGCAGAGAGTTTTGAAAGTATTCAAAATGTTCAAGATTAGAGTTACTGGGAGATAAAAAGTAAATTTATGAATTAAGTAGAAATGAGAAATGAGAAAGTTGTTTTGAGAGGGATGAAAAATATAAAGAAGGTACCTATTTTTACCCGACTACCACGAAGAGTTATGTGTTTAACGCGTACTGGGTACGTGGATTTCTTTATACCCTCGAAAGATCCGAACGGCTGGATGGATTTTAATGAATGAGGTCTCTATCGATTCGTCTTAACCGTTGTTTTTATAAATTCACAATGGCGGCCGTAAACTACAAAATGGCGGTAAAGGCAAAAAAAAAAAAAAAAAAAAAAAAAAAAAAAAAAAAAAAAAAAATACGCACCCCATTGAGTGGCATATCATTGGATAGGTCTTTCAAAATAAAGACGATGTTTCATTGACTATTTTACAGTTAGAAGCTCCGTTTAAATATTGCGTAACCAGGAAGTTGTGTAGGTAGGATCTCTAGCTATACTGCAACTCTAACCTTCATAGACATACATAGGTCTCATCAAAACAGTATTTATAGATAGGAACAAACAATTAATCACAACTTAAAAGTCATCAATGCAAGTAAATAAAAAAACATAGGTAAGCAATATAAAAAATAGTTTCACATTGATGAGAAATAATAAATTAGTTCGCTTTTACGCAGAAGGGTTTTTGATTTTTTAATTTTTTATCTTTTGTAATTTCCACTTCATATTCTTACATAAAGTACAAAATAAGACAGGAAATAATATTAATTAAAACTTTAATAATACAACATAATTTGTGAGATACAATTGATGCTGCGTAATTGTGTTCCAATTAGTAGATTCATAATTTATGTTTGCAATATTTTTGCTAATTGTATTCAACGTTAAATTATGAGAGGGATATCACGTCAAATGCAAGAATAAATGTAAATTCTGTTGTTTATGGAAAGTAAAAATATTTAATTAGTCAAGTGAAGAAATACATTTAAATGGAAAATGCTTTCACCTGTACTTTATTCTCATGTTAAAAAATTGTATTTTAAATTAGATATAAACATTTAGCAATTCTATTCAAAGGAGAAAATTCCTACTATTATTACTCATAAACATTTATTCTACACTAGCCCCAAGACTAGCCCAAGACTTTTTTCGTGTTGTTTCTCAGAATGTGCGAAGTAGTAATTATGTACAGTCGTGGACAAAAATAAGTAAAAAAAAAAAAGCAATTTAACAAATTACAACGACCATTTGGAAAATGATTTTTTCAAAAACTAAAATTTAAGACATAAAAAATCGCACGGAGTTGATCATACATTACGTAGGCCATGAATTAAACATTAATAGTGTTATTACACGTGAAAATTGCAAGCAACAAAAATCACCTGCGACTCCTCAGATTTCCTGAAACTTACGTATTATCCACCTGAAACTTACGTATTATCCAAGCATTTCATTGGCTGTTCGGGAAATGGCTTTTCCCTCGTCAGATTTCCAAGAAATCTGACGACCCATTTTAAATGAAATTTCATTCTTAAACTTCTAAACATCCCACAATATTACTTTTTACACCGTCGTATAGAAAAAAAATGTACTTTTAAATGCAATTTGTTTGAAACCTGTATCTCAATTTGTTTCTGAGTTATTAATTTTTTTTTTGTAGTTTTTATTACTTTTTTGTCATAGTGGCAACAGAAGTATCCATCTCTGTTGAAAGTAAAGAGAAATACAGATTACTGTATAGACCAACCAGAAAACAAATAAAATGCGGATAAACCAATAAAAAGCTTCAGATATGGTTTTGATTTCCTGCCCTGACGAGGACAATAACCATTTTTCTAAATGGTTAATAAACCCTACTAACTCTGCAACTACTTTTAATAGAACAAAGTTACTGGTACAAAACGTTTGGCAATAAACTCTACTTTTAAATGAGATATATAAAATTTGCTTATGTGGCATCTAGGAATCAAAACCTGACGAAACTTTTTTTTTATTCAATAGCAAACCCAATTTTGATATATAATAGTTTAAATCTTCGTTTCAAACTATGCCTAAAAACGAAATTTCAAGTTATTTGGATGATAAGTATTTCAATAATAATAAATTTAAAAATTAGATATTCTAATGTTAAATTACATTTTCATATTTCTAATGTTAAATTACATTTTCATATTTTTATTAATACCTCCTGAAATTATAATCATGATGTAATAATTTTTTTGTGGTTGGTAATAATACCAAAAAACCCAAGCATAACTACATTGAATTTATAATTTTAAAAAAATAATAATATGTATATGAAATTGATAGTCGAAAAAAATGAATTTCAACCTACAATTTTTTTATATATTATATATTTATTATCTCTTGCTTTATATGCATTCTGAATTCAAATTTTTCTTCCAAGTAGTTTGCGAATTATGACTAAAAAACGTCAAAACAATAACAATGTATAATTTTTGAGAATTTTATCAACAGTAATTTTTTAATGTATCTGTAATATCCTTAAAAAAGCATAAAATGGATTTAAAATTTTGTAACATTGATTTGAATAAGAAAGAATACTTTATACTCAATCTAGGTTTTACTCTATGTATTTTTTTATGTATGTTCGCCGATTACTCCGAGACTACGCGACCGATTAATGTGATTTTTTTTTTATAATTGAAAGGGGTAATCTTGAATTAGTCTCATTTAAATTTCATCAAAAAATTTTAGAACTTTTTTGGAAGTTCTACTAAAACCAATAAAATCAATATTTTTTCTTATTGTTTTGTACGTTAGGTGCTTGCGAATGGGTGAGAGAGCTGGATGGAAAGTGCCCTTCGCTGCACGAGCAGGCTTTGTACAACATAACTATGAAAACTCGTCTTTTTTCATTGAATTTAATGTAAATTCAAATAATTGAAGTCGATTTTTTAATTGCTAAAATATTATATTTATAAAATTAGAATTTTTTAAAACTATTCTGTGCGAGCTTTTACGTCTTAATAAGAACATCAATGTAAATATAAACTAAGTAGCCCTAACATCCTCAAACAAATTGTAATTTAAAACATTGTTTTAGAGTTTTTTTCTGCTCGTTTCACACTGCTAAATATCGATTTTTAGGTACCGTTCTTAGCATGTGTAATCTTATAGGGAACATAAAAGTAGCCACAATCCGAAATATCAAATTTTTAGCTCCAAAAATATCACAGAAATTCTAATTTTAGAACTTTTTATTTGTTTATTTATTTTTATTCTTCCATCCATTTAAATTGTGATTTTTTTTTTCTAGAAAACGCTACGCACGAACACAGCTATTTCAGATTATCACCTCTGTTAAAAGTAACAGTTAAAAGATTCTTCTTTAAAATTTTACTATAGATTTAAGATAAAAAAAATAGAAACAATATTTAACAGATAACTATGATAAGGTATTATAATTGCATATAAAATGCTTCAATCTGCTATTTAATTTTCAAGCAGGTCTTCCTTCATACATGTTTTCAATAAAATCCTGAAGAAAAGTTATTTTGAATACGAAATATTTGAAATGATTTTGCTTCAAAGTTTGTAAAATGATTCTAAATACAATTATGCGTCTGTCAAGAATAACCCTATCCAAACAGAAAATTTTATTTAAAATCCACCTGCAAACGACTAAAAATGTATCTTTTGTAAAAGAAGATAACAAATACTGATCCGCAACTTGACTTGAACTCAAAATGAAGCGAAACTCACAGTGTAAAGAATCATTAGTATTTCAAATATATAACTTTTACTTAAAACAACATTCTACATTTACTTTTCAAAATTCGGGTTTTAAAGGAAGATTATATTTCTTTGGTCTAAAACTTACGTGATTTTTAAGATTTTTTTCTGTTAAAAAGAAAAGAGATATTGCATTTTGCATTATATTTATTGGCATTTCCCTTATACAGGGTGGTTCAAAAGGTCATCTCCAAACGACAGGTGTGGTTTTGTCAGCTCATGAGGAGCAAGAATTATATAGGAACTGGGGGTTAGAAACGCGATCGTGACGGTACTATTGCATCGTCACCGTGACGTATAAAAAAAACATAACAAACTGTATAAAAATGCATTTATTTCAAAAAATACTTAATCGCAGTACAAAATACAAATGTAAAATGTTTCACCTCATTACAAGTGCTCAAAATGTGCCCCATTAGTAGTGATTCATGCTTCACATCGGCGCAGCACGGCATCGCAATCACGTTCCAATCGGCTCTGTACCGTGGCCACTGCAATCCCCGGACTTAAATCCACTGGATTTCTACCTCTGGGGTTTTCTCGAGTCTCTGGTTTACGAGACACCCGTTCCATCGGTCATGGACCACATGGAACGGTTTGCTGAAACGGCGGTATGTGTCCGGCAGAATCTTGGCCAATTGGAACGTGTTCATGATTAAATACCGCGCCGATATGAAGCATGCATCACTGCTAATGGGGACACATTTTGACCAATTGTTATGAGTTGTAAAATTTTTCATTTGTATTTTGTATTTTCATTTGTATATTTCTACGTTTTTCGTAAAATAGTGGTATTTTTAGACCGTTTGATATATTTTCTTTGCGTCACAGTCACGATGCAATTGCACTTTCACTATCGCGTTTCAGATCCCCAAGTTCCAATGTATTTCTTGTTCTCCAAGACCTGACACACCCACACGTGCCATTTGCACATGATATTTTCAATAACCCTGTATATTTCAGTTTATCCATGCAAAAAATTAACCCTTTGCACTCCGGCGTCTCTTACGCAAATTTTATTCGGTCGGCACTACTTTTTAAAAAGAAGTTTACTTTAAGTACGCAATTTCAAAAATGCTCTGATTAAAAGAGGAAAATTTTCGTTTTCCTTTATTACTGGTGCTACAAACAAGGTTTGAAAAGAAAGATGATGTCGCCATAGTGGCGACAAGGGAGTGCAAAGTGTTAATAATATGCCTTGAGAAACTATATTAGGTCACCTTATTATGAGCGAGTATTAAATGCTCTGGCATATTAACATTTTTTTAAGTTTGTTTTTTTTTCAAAATGGAGGTCGTTTAAATATAAAAGATTATTTTTACGTCTTTATATTCTTTTTGCGAGATCTAAAGAATAATTAAACAATGGAAATTATACTTTTCGGTGGCATAAGCTACATAAGAAAACGTTTACCGTTCTTTTAATTACATTAAGGAGATATGTTAAATAGCTCTGGAAATGATTGCCCAGTTTGAAACACATTGTTTCGAGGTGTTTACTTAGTTTCCGACATGACTTTAAGATGCAATAAACTTCGAGTGTAGAATTCCGCAAATCAAGCTGTCTTCTGGCTGCTAGGGAGTTACGATCAACAAGAAAAAAAAACATACTACAACACTCTACACGCTTGAGCTACGCAAAAGTGCAAAATAATGGATACTTTTGACCCGAAAACTTCCCTTATTCCGAAATCGACCCAAATCGCAACTAAAGGAATTTGCGACAACCATATCAGACACGAACAGCGTATAAAATTATGTTACTAGAACCTATGAAGGACTCTAGTTTGGATTTCCACCGGCATTAAAATCCAGTTATAGTAGAGTCTCAAAAATCCGAGGTAATTGGAGGTGACACCACCTCGGATTAACAAAAACTTGGATTTTCCGAAAAAGTAGAAAAATCTTACCAATTATAATTTTACTCAATTAGGATTACAAAGAATGTATATGCCTTTATTTCTTTTGTAATTATATTCAGGATACTTTATAATTTAAAAAAAAATCCATTTTTTGCTGCTTTAACACATTACTTCTCTTTTTAGATGCAATATTTAGCGAACGCTTTAAAACCATAACAGCGGCAGGGGTGGCTTCCTTTTGCTGTTCTACATGTTTTAAAGCGAGTTCTAAATATGCAGAACATTCACTATGGGAGATTTTGTTTTAAAATGGCAGAGACTCGATTTCATCCGTATCATTATATTCCTCCTCGTCTTCTATCATTTCTACAATAGTTGATTCGGTTATTTCCAGCATTTCATCACTGTTTAGCGTTTAGCCAATATTTAAAGGCATCTGCATTACATTTTCAACGCCGTGTACTTTCTTCACCAAATCTTTCAAAACAATGTTTTCACCATCGTCGTCATTAAAATTCTCAATGGATGTTACCACTTTAGGTAAAAATTTCAACCACGATATATTCAGCGTTGTACATTGAATTTCTTCCCAAGAATCAGCTAGCCAGTAAACAATATCTCTCATATAAATATTATACAGACATACATACAATAAATACAATAAACCCAACTGGAGTGAAAAATTAGCCAGAGCCAGGAATCGAACCCGGGACCACAGTATACAAGACTGCTGCTCTAACCACTGAGCTACTCCGGCCGATGCCTGAGTCTGCAATTTCTCACTAATAGAACTATAAATTTCATTTCAAATTTTATGAAAAACGGATGTATAGCTTAATTACAGGGACAATCAAAAGTTTTCCTCAATAATCAATTTCTCACTAATAAAATTAGTGAGAAATTGCAGACTCAGGCATCGGCCGGAGTAGCTCAGTGGTTAGAGCAGCAGTCTTGTATACTGTGGTCCCGGGTTCGATTCCTGGCTCTGGCTAATTTTTCAAACCAGTTGGGTTTATTGTATTTATTGTATGTATGTCTGTATAATATTTATATATACCTTTAACTGTTGAATGCAGGCGCTATTTATGTGTGTATGTGTGTTTTAATATATATTGTAGTATGAGTGTTTTATTATAATATCTCTCATGTCTACACACTTTGAAACGTTCTCAATACTTTCATCATCAGACTGCACTAAATGTTCCAACAAACGGCGTCGATATCTTTTCTTTAAATTCAAAACGGCAATGACATTCCATCCAGGAAGAACTGACATTCTTTCGGGCGAGGAAAAAAAATAGAAATTTTTATTTTTGACGCCTCGAATTAAACGGAACGTCGGACTTCTGAAACTCGGATTTTTGAGACTCTACTGTATTTCCAAATTCTTATATACTGTAAATTGGTCAAATGGATTTAAAAAAATTTCTAAAAAATCTGCCTTGTTTAACACTTGCCGTACTAAGATCAAAATGTTGCTTAAATGACTAAGATATAAAAAGGCCTGATTCTATAGGTAATTTAAGCACCCTAAATAATTATAATATTCATGCGATGCGACGATTCATTTCACTGAATAGCGAAATTCACACACATCTGAACTCAAGAACAAAGAAATAACGAAATGTGGGAGGGGCAAGCGTACCCGCTTGCACGGAAACGCTGTGCCCACAGCGAATTACATTTGGCAGGATGCCAAAAATTATCCTTTTTTCTCTTGAAATGTGACACATGATACAAACCTTTCATTTATTCCTTGATTGCCTAAAATGCGGTCCATGTGACCCCATTCGCAATTTCTGCAAATAAACAAAAAAAAAAAAAAATTAACTGTGCGAAACTTACCAAGTAGATAAAAGCATGAGAGAGACCTGTATAGGATAATTCCAAGAAAATAATTTTATCATATTTATTCTAAATGAGATAAAATCAAGCTGGAAATTGCGCGTGAAACGTAGCAAATGAGGCGCGTTCGTACTATAACTAGTTTCATAAATAGTTTTTTAACCTCATATTGTACTGAATGTATATTTTAGTGAACTTCATCAGTGCATATTAATTGCATACTCTTCGAAAGGCTGTAACGTCATTAAAATGCACTTGAAATAATTTTTTTTCCCATTGGCCGTAATGAAACGGAAAACTTTTGATTGTCCCTGTAATTAAACTGTACATCCGTTTTTCATAAAATTTGAAATGATTCGACAAAATTTTGCAACAATTATATATTTAAAATTTCAGACAATTCGGTTGGGCAGTTTTTAGCTCTGTTATATGCGGACGGACGGGCGAACAGACAGACAGGCAGGCAAACGGACGGACGGACGAACAGACAGACAGACGGACGGACCGAACGACAGCTATACATATTTATATAATTACGAACGCACCTGAAAATTACAAAATCTCCAGATGGAGTCAAATTGATCCCATCTTAGTATTGCGAGAGTTAAAGGACAAAAGGTTAGGTCTGTTCCTCACTGTAAAAAAAAAAAAAAAAAAAAAAAAAAAAAAAAAAAAAAAAAAAACGGAGATTCTATTGGCAATCTAGACGCCAGTACTATTTCCGTTTTTTTTACGGAAATTTTCCCCTATATAGTAAAGCGAGGAGAGTTCGCGCGGTAGGAGAGATTGCGCACAAAGAGATTCGACGGGAAGGTGTAAAGTGCGCGCCCAGAGACTCCAGGTAGTTGTACAGCAGTATTAGTGCAGTGTGTACATGAATGTGCATATTTATTGTTCCAAGCGTCTTGGATAAAGCAGTGCTATTTTGGTATTTTTTTCCAAAGTAAGTGCTTGAATTTTCATAACTGTTCGTCAGAATTTTTATAGAGCATCAATAATACAAAATATTTTGAACTTAAACAATTTCTTATAAACTACTAACCTGGACTAAGTATGCGAACACCAGAAATTCATTTTAGAAGTGGCCGTATTTAAATAAAAGACCGCGTAATCTCTCCTACCGAGATAGGAGTGTTTGAGCATCTGCTACTTAGGAGAGATGGCGCATTTCCGCATAAGTTTAAGTGCTAGGAGAGATAACACAGCTTATTGATAAATTTGTATGAATTTCAAATTACGCGTAAAACATATGAATGAATCAATTTTGAAATAATTTCGGAAAAACACATAATTATCAAAACTAAATTTGGCAATAAATTAATTTGAAAAAAAAAAAAAAAAAAAAAAAAAAAAAAACTTTTGCAGATAAAATTTTTATTAATAAATTAATAATACAGTTGTTATTAAATAAATTTTATGTAATTATTTTTGTTAATAAATTAATAATATATTTGTTAATAATTTAATTATATATATTTATTTATTTATTTATTTATTTAATTTATGAGCAATTAATTTGCTAATAAATTAATTTTGTTAACTAAAATAAATTTTCTAATACAATAGTGTAATGCCATCGAAATCAAAAGGAAACAGAGTGCAACTAATGTTACTGATCCACAAAATATATATGAATAAAGATTTAAAAAGGATGCCGCTACAAAAAAAAAAAAAAAAAAAAAAAAAAAAAAAAAAAAAAAAAAAAAAAGGGCTGAAGATAAGGTGCTTTGACAAAAAGTGGGATAAAAAAAACTCAAGGGAAAAAAAACGAAGGTCAATGAGGATGAGTGCACTGAGTATTAAGAACTGTACCAGGAGACAATTTCGACAACTGACTGGATTCAATGTATTGCTTGTTGCAGGTGATTGCACGAAAGATGCACGTTTTACAATAATAAGTGCATCGATTGTGGACGACGACAACTTCGGTTAGCAAACAAAATACAATGAAACTGTGGAAATCGAAATGAAGTAATTTTCAAGTTAAACATGTTATCTACTAGGTGAATGTTTTTCTGTAATCTTAATAAGGTTTGCTTTTTCTGATATTTTAATCTTTTTAAATTAAAAATTTTAACTGTTGTTAAAATTATTTCTTTTATTTATTATTTAAACATTTGGTTGAAATATTCACTCCTAGTACAAAAATATTTACTCACAAAATGTCAATTAAGTGTAATTATTATTGTTAACAATTTAATTGTAGTTATTATTAATAACAATCTCGTCTACCTATGTGCGCAATCTCTCCTACCCATTTGCGCGTTCTCTTCTACCCTGTAAGGAGAGATTGCGCAAAATAGTTTTCTTGGTTTTATTACTGCTGTTCTATTAATTTACAGTATAACAACAAAATAACAATGGAAATGCATAAAAAACAAATGAAGTCAAAATTATTCATGCATAGTTTAGCAAGATATTAATATTTAGAATTTTTATTATTATTCTTTTGAAAGGTGCGCAGACTCTCCTCGCTTTACTATAGATTACAGAAAAATTTCCGTTTTTAATCAGAAAAACGGAAAATTTTCTGTAATTTATTGGGGACATTTCCTCTAAAAATACGAAATAGTACTAGATTGCGTCTAGATTGCCAGTAGAATCTCCGTTTTTTTAACAGGCTGATTAATTAAAAAACAAATAAAATACAGACAATCTAAATGTTTAATATGTTTAACCTGTTAGCATTAGGAATATAGCAAGCAGAGTATCGCCTATGGATATTGCACGTACATGCATCGTAGTAATATCCTCTGAGTTTAATTATTTGTAATACATGCTCTCAACTGCAAGTTGAATTATATTATCTCTTGTGAATTTGTGTTTATTTACGTTATTGTTGAGGAACTTGAAGGACCTTCTTAACGTTTAACGTTTAACGTTTTTAATGATTTTTATGTGCTTCTAAACTGTTTAATTCAATTTCTGTATTTTTGTACTTTTTTAAAATTTACGTTGCGTTTATCTTTAGGGTTCCGTACTTAAAAAAGGAAAACGGAAACATTATAAGATCACTCCTGTGTCTGTCTGCTTGTCACAGACATTTCAGTCGTAAACTATGGAACGAGGAAAGTTCAAATTGGGAGAAGTAATAAAGACTACTGACGCACATATTTACAGATTATTAAACATTCACAAATATATTTAGGAAAAATGCAGAGGGGCTAATTAAGTGACTTGAAAAAAAATTCTTTTCTTGGTATATCGTGTGCGGTATCGTGTGAAAGATTTTGTAATACTGAACTCAAATATATATTTCTTTAAATTTTAGGTATCATATTTTCAGAGATATCGTCGAAAATGTAGTGCAAAATATCTCACCCCCCATATATTTCCAAATCTATAGAAGCTAAAATTATTAAAAAAAATTAGAGAAAGTAGATAGTAATTTAAACCTTGCAGGAAAATTATAGCGATTACCCTATCTCACATAGTTTTTGAGAAAAGGGCATTTTTCCGTTACACACAAATTTCAATTTGCAGGCATTCAGCAAACGAGTTATAGAGCGCTGGAGGTACCTATCGTAACAGAAGTATAAAAGATTGATAATAATTTTTGAAAAAAGATCGTCGGAAATTAGCTGAGATATGGACGGTTTGGACATACATAATGACAGGGGTGGCGTACTTTATGTACCATAAGCTTTTAAAGCCTAGATAACAACTTTTAATGATATAGTTATATAGTTGTGTAATGTCATGCCCAGTAGCAGTATAAAAGCAATAAACGTCAAATTGTTAAAAAAGACTAACTAAATTAGAATTAATCACATAAATACTATGGGATTCGCGACTACTTTCCATTGAGTGGATCTCTCAATAAGCCTCCTGTGTCTTTAAAAGTTAATTAAAAATCTATCTGGGAAAACGCGGCACGGACCAATGAGGCTTTGGAACTTTTCAACTTCCTTTAGAAGAGCGCTTAGCATAATGCCAAGTTTAAACTTTGAAGAAGGGTTTTGTTTTAGCTACACTGTAGAAAGAAAAGACTATTACCACGGTAAATTTAGTTTTATGAAATGCCAGATGAAGCTTCAATATGCGCAACTTTTATTTTCAGCATTGAATTAAGTTCATCATCAACAGATTAGGTTAATATTAAAAAGAGTTATACAGAATAGCAATAATTGATTCTACAGTTGAGATCAAAAGTATTTTGACAGCCTTATATTCTCTCTTATTTTATTTAATATAAAATGTAAAAGGAAATATATTCCCTATAATTCAAAACACTATGACTGCAGTTATTCAAATGTATCAAGTTTCAACTTGTTTGTTTACATTCGGCGCCAACGAAGAAATATGACTCCTCTTTAGCTCAAAAGTATTTTGACAATTAGTTTGCATTTAATTGTTGAAGGTGTCAGTGACGCTATAGCTTCGATTAGTGTTTATATTGACTTATTGTGATTAATTTTAAGGATCAGGAATGTCGAAAAGTAAAAAGTATTGACGTCATTCGAGAAAAACCGCTGTAAATGCACTTAAGAAAGGTAGATTGCAAGCAGAATTAGCTCGTTCTTTTAACGTGTCTCGGCAACTTGCTATTACATGGAATAAAGTTTTTAATAAACAGAAATACATCGAAAATAAGCCTCAAAGTGGCCATCCGAAAAAACAACTTGCAATGTTGACTTTATTATAAAAATGATATCTACAAGTGATTGAGGTAAGTCCGCTGTAATAATAAAAAATGAATTGTAAGAAAATTACGGCATAGACATACACGTTTCATATGTCAAACGACGCCTAAACCTCTATGGTTTACATGGCAGAAGACCAGCAAAAACACGTTTCTAATCTACTAAGAAGGCTAGAGTTGCATTTGTGAAACGGCATAACCCTTTCAGGTGCAAAGCAATGCTATTGCTGAAGTGTTGAAATTAATGACTGACACCAGAATTTTGGTAAAAAAAAATCGGTTTATTATGTGTGTGAAATATAGCTTTTTCTTATTTTAAAATAAATTTGTTTTCAAATTCCGGTGTCAATCATTAATTTCAACACTTTAGCAATGGAATTGCTTTGCCCCTGAAAGGGTTATGCCGTTTTACAAATGCATCTCTAGCCTTCCTATTCTTAGTAGACAACAAACGTGTTTTTGCTGATCTTCTACCATGTAAACCATAGAGGTTTAGGCGTCGTTTGACTGATAAAACGTGTATGTCTATGCCGTAATTTTCTTTCAGTTAATTTTTTATTATTACAGCAAACTTACGACAATCACTTGTAGATATCATTTTTATAATATAGTCAACATTTCAAGTTTTTTCAGATGGCCACTTTGAGGCTTATTTTCGATGTATTTCTGTTTCTTAAAAACTTTATTCCATGTAATAACAAGTTGCCGAGACACATTAAAGAACGAGCTAGTTCTGCGTGCAGTCTACCTTTCTTAAGGGCATTTACAGCAGCTTTTCTAGAATCACTTCAATATTTTTTACTTTTCGGCATTCCTGATCCTTAAAATTAATCTCAATAGATCAATATAAGCACTAATCGAAGCTGTAGCGCCGCTGACACCTTCAACAATTAAATGCAAACTAATTGTCAAAATACTTTTGAGCTAAGGAGGAGTCATACTTCTTCGGTGGCGCCAATTGTAAACAAACGAGTTGAAACTTGATGCATTTAAATAACTGCAGTCATAGTGTTCTCAATTATAGGCAATATATTTTCTTTTACATTTTTATTTTAAATAAAATAAGAGAGATTATAAGGTTGTCAAAATACTTTTGAGCGCTACTGTATTTAGGCTTCATATCTCTTTGAACTTTTATGGTACACTCATTCATACTTTGTGGCTATTACATGTATAACGTTATGAACATTTTGCTAATTTTGGACCCCCCTCCACCTTTTTACGATATCATACATTATTATTCATTACCCCCCCCCCATCCCCCTCCGATGATATCGTCTACAATGCCTAAAAATTATTTTATTTTTTATATTATTTTCTTTCTTTTTATACGCTTATAGTGATATACTCATATGATTATACATTTGTTATTTGTTGATATTGTTATCAATGACTTCAAATTATTTTATTTTTAGATTCTTTTTCTTTCTTTTTTTACGCTTACAGTGATATACACATATGATTATACATTTATTAGTTGCTTACATTACGGATTCTTGAAGTCAATAAAATATGAATAAATGAAATAAATTTATATCAAATAACATCTGAAAGTGTTAGTTACTATTTAAAAGTATTTAATAATAGCACATTGTTACATAATGTATTAAAAATAATATTGTCTTTTGGCACTAGCCCCCTTCCCGAGGAGGTGTCAAGCAGAACGTATCAATAATCCCACAGGCGACTAATTTTTTTAATTCTACCGCACACCACTTTCTCAAAACAAATATTATTGACATACTGTTCGAGGACATTTGCAAGAGAAATATACTATACAAAATTTGGGTTTTTTTTCTTTAAATAGAGTCACGAACAATATAGAAAAATAGTAGCCTGTGGCAGCCCTGTCAATAAAAAAGTGGACAACATTATTTATCTTTCTTTATTGGTAAACGCAAATATCATTTCCTACATATTATGTTCCTGATTTATGTAACAACTAATTATATGCACATATGGCAGAAGAACAGGAATGTCAAACGTTGGCTTATTCCAAGTTTTGGAATGAAATGATTTGATAAACATTTAATGGCTTCAATAATAACTTTATATTTTCATTAAAAAAATAATAAAGGTAACATAATATTTGGATGTAAAGAAAAAGTTTCTTAAAAAGAAGAGTTTGTTTGGATAAAAAATAAGAACGATACAATAAGCTCCCCCCCCCCCCCAAGAGATATTTTACGAAAACAAGTGCCAGACCTCCATCCCCACTAAAGTGATAACGTTATACATGCACATCCCCTTTTCTAGTATATACAGCTATAGTCGATATCCAATCCTACATTGTTTTCTTTTTGTTTGTTTTTTTTTACGAAATCTTATTATTTTTTGAGCAACGAGTTTTTAAATAATACACTTAATAATTCATATATATTTTTATACGAAACCCTCTGAGTGAGATTAATACTTGCACTTGACCGTTTATTTATGTATGAAGTTAGTTTTAATTAAGCTAATTGATTCGTCCTGTCTCGAAGTACAACTGATCTTGCTGCAATCCATGTACTTGCAATATCCATAAGCGATTCTCTGCTTCTAATTTTCCTAGCGCCTACACATTAAAAAACAATGGATAAAATTTCTTTGAAAAGATTTTATAAATTCAGATAATTGAAACAACTCATGTGGCGAAGAACGAAACTTATATGTTAAATTTAATAGAAAAATATTAATTTGTAGTTTCCTCTTGTAATACACTATGACGCAAAAGTTTAGACAAAGAAGAAATTCTTACATTCTTTGAAAAATATTTATTCAATTTTCAAATCACTGCTTGAAATTAATGTGCTGTACATATAAACAATATTTATAACAAAGAAAAGTGGAATTGTGCATATTGCAATAAATTAAATGGTAACAAAAATAAACTGCTGTCTCAAAAATTTAGACACAAATTAAATAAAATCGAAATAAACAATTTTTAAAACCTGGTTGCGCATCCATGCTTATGTATTACGTCATATACACGAGATTGCATGGAAGAAACTAAATCTTGCATAGTTTGTGGATCGATATCGTACCATGCATTCACAATAGATGTCTTAAGTTCCTTTTCAGAAGAGTATTGTCTAGCGTTGCTATAAACTTTGCGACACATGATGCTCCAAAGGTTTTCTATAGGGTTAAGATCTGGGCTACATGCTGGCCAGTCGAGAACTCTTATATTATGGGAATTAAACCAAGATTTTGAATGTTTTGCAGTGTGAATTGAAGCATTGTCTTGCTGAAATTCCCACTGAGGACCCCCTAGAAGCTCAGTAAATGGCAGTAGGTTTTCTTCTAATGTCTGTGTATAATGCTGTGAAGTTTGACGACCACTGGTGAAGGTCAGAGATACTTGTCCATTATAGCAAAAGGCTGCCCAAACCATCACCGAGCCCCCTCCTTGTCTGCGACTAAAAAAACGTCGAGGTTCCTTCCGCAAGTCATGCCAATACGATAAACAACCATCTGGACCATCCAGATTCCACTTTTTTTCATCGCTAAATATGACTGACTGCCATTTCTCTCCATATGACATATGCTTTCGAGCCCACATAAGTCTTTGTAACTTATGATGTGGTTTCAGAGCTGGTTTCTTCTGCATTTTGCTATAAGCGATTGTTCCTTTTTCCAAAATTCGTCTACGAATCGTATCCTTTGATACAGAGAGTCCCGATGAGCTTTGAACTCCACGTACGCTCATTTGTTGAGTACTCGCTAGTCTTTGTATCAGGCGACCCTCTCGTACATTTGTCACACGTGGCCTCCCAGACCGACATTTTGCTTTATATTCGGAACCACTCGATAAAACTCGATAAATAGATTTTTTTGACCTATTAATAATAGCAGAAATTTCAGAAATGCTCTTCCCTTCACCTTTCAACTGCCAAATCCTTGAAACCTCATTCACTTGAATTTCTTTAGCTCTCGGCATGTCGACTATGAAGCGCAATCGTTTGCAGAACTTAAGTACTCCAAATTTGTGACATCATCGATTCTAAATTTGCATATGCCAGCGAATATTCAAAGAAATTTAGAATAGTGTCTAAACTTTTGCGACAAGCACATTTGAATTTTTATGAAAAAAATTAGTATTATAGCAAATAAAACGACTGTCTTTTGTACATAGCATTTTAAATCAGTTTTTGAATATATTTACAGGTTTTTGTAATTCTGACGTCATAATTCTACTTTTTAAAGCTGAATGACGTCATTGTCTAAACTTTTGCGTCATAGTGTATGTATTTCAAGATCAAAGAAGAAAAAATGCAACATAATTTGCTTCTATGATGGAGAATTTCAAATTGCAACTTCTCAAGCTGTCTTATTGTGGGCAGCTTGCTTACTTGAACTGAGCCTCTTACAAAGAAAGCTTTCAAAACTTTAAGTAGTTATATTTATTTAAAAGTAAATACCATATACTTTTTCTGGTGCACAATATTTATATTATTTATAAAATTTCGAAATGAAAAAAAAAAAGGTTAATGTTAATATCAAATAAATGAAATGTAAAATATATTCATACTATCCTTGAATTGCATGGGCATTTAAATCGTATTAGTTACCAAATGCTTCATACTTAAATTAGTCAAAAGGATTTAAATGATTTAGATGAAATTCGCGCCATGTTTAATTTTTATCTGTGAAGTTAGTTTTAAGTAACATATTTGAGATATTTTATCTCAAAGTAGAATTGATTTTGCTGCAGTGCATTAATATCTAATACCCAATACTTAAAGGCGATTCCTTACTTGCTATACTCCTAGGGGCAACTCATCAAAGAATGGATAAAATTTCTTAAAAAAAAAAAAATAAGAATCGCCAATCTGACTTTTAATAATGCTTTGAAGTTATACTGTCTATTGGGATTTGGCTAAAAGATTAAAACAGGATTTCTTCTATGAATATCGAAAAATCTCTGCGGAACGCGTATAAAGGTAATATACTCTAAAAATCACGTGAAAAATTTGAAAATTCCTGTATGACATCCAAATAAACTTCAATGAAAGGAGGACAGAATTTGTTATATTAGATCACAAAATCGAAAATCAATCTCAAAGGAATGTAAAAGTTGCAAAAATTTTAAAAATATTGGACAATTTATACTATATTAAGAACACATTTTGATATCGAATTTCAATTACGAATATTAAAATGTGCCTTGAAACGCGAAAAATCACTAAAAATCACGATAGCTACAAAAATCATAAATCCCACAGGAGATAACTTAGTATATTAGGCTAAAAGTTTGAAACCGAATTCCCTTTTCGGATGTAAAAAAAAAATAAATACGGTACTAAAAAAAAGAAAAATTCTCTGAAAATCGTATTAAAAATCAAAAATCGCGGGAGAGAAAATTTAATATAATAAGGTAAAATTTTGAGGCAAAAATTCATATAGGTTAAAAGTTTGAAACATTATTCCTTTTACAAGCGTAAAAAAAAAAATCGCCGCGAAATCTGATAAATTTGCATTAAAATCACTAATGAAAAAATCGAGTAGGAAGAATTTTAAAATGCGTATTACATTAAAACTTAACATAAAATTCCGTTTCCGAATGTGAAAAAATCGCCGCGAAACTGGAAAAATCGCAAATAAAATCGCTAAATATTGAAAAACAGCTGGGATAAAAATTTACCACAGTTGGGTAAAACATTGTAATCGTAAATCTCTCATGAAAGACAAAGAATAGACGTGGAATGCTAAAAGTCGCTAAAATCTACACTGTCTGCTGCTAAAATTAAAAAATCGTAGATTGCGCAAATTACTATATTAGGTTAAAAGTTAGAAACCGAATTCCTTTTAGAAAACAATGTAAGAAAATTGCTGCGGAACTCTAAAAATCGCTAATATTTGCATTGAAAGTCGCAATGAAAATCGCTAACATTAAAAAAAGTAGAGAAGAAAATTTACTATATTAGTCTAAATGTTTGAAACCGAATTCCTTATACGAATACAAAAAATACCCACTGGACCTGAAAAAACAACGCCAAAAATCTCATTGAAAGTCGCATATAAAATCACTAGGGTCGAAATTTACAAAAATGGGTAAAACATTGTAATCAAATTTCTTACATAAACGAAAAAAAAGATCGAATTTTAAAAAATCGCCCTTTGACTCTAAAAATTTCTAAAAATCTCATTGAAATGCGCATTAAAAATTGCTAAATATTAAAAAATCGAAGGGGATAAAATTTATTATAAACGGGTAAATCATTGCAATCCGCATTCTGACACTAATGACAAAAAACGAATGGAAAATGCTGAAAATCTGTAAAAATCTCTAAAAGTCGCATTAAATATCTCATTAAAAATCTCTACATTTTAGTCTGCAAAATGCAGTACATTAGACTAAAAGTTTGAAACAAAATTTCTTTCACCAATGTCAAAAAATTGCCCCAAAATGCTAAATGAATATATCATTAGAGAATTCTCTAGAAATTCAAAATCCACTATACGAACTTCAAATAAACGTTATTGAAAAGAGGACATAATTTACTATATTGGGCCAAAAGGATGAAACACTTCACTAATATCAAAAAATCGCCTTGAAACATAATACAAAACGCAAAAAATCGCATAATTTTTTTTAAAAAATCTAATAAAAAATTGCAAAGCTACATATATAGAGGTACCATCACACTAAATTTTGCAGCTCTACGTGCAGCGGCGACAGACGCAATCTTCTTTCTTTTTTATTACAGATTTTTAATTATGAAAAAAAAAAATACGATTATTGCG
Organism: Maratus speciosus; assembly: GCA_963932465.1. Lineage (NCBI taxonomy): Eukaryota > Metazoa > Arthropoda > Arachnida > Araneae > Salticidae > Maratus > Maratus speciosus. Next base: position 451,789,854 of record OZ010797.1, read on the forward strand.
AATTACATAAAAACTAGAAAAGTAAAAATAAAGAAAGACAAAAATTATTTACTTTAATCTTAAATTCATGGGCATTTTTGTCCCATTATTTCCCGAACGTTTAATCCTTAAATTAGCCAAATGAATTTGAAGAATATAGACAATGTGTTTTATATTATATTTCGCTGACGCTATTTTTTACCGTATTTGAATCGTTTTCTTCCAAAATATAATTGATTTTGCTCAGATCCATTACATGGCTGCCACAGGCGACTATTTTTCAATTCCTGCTATTAGCTCACACTCTCCCTATATTTATTTATTTATTTATATATTTATCATGTTCAAATTTTCAGTCGTTAATAAAATACTCATTATTTATCCTATCAAGTTGAAATAAACTTTTTTAAACTTGTACAGGATGACAATTGATGTTAATACAGTTTTTTCAAATATTAATTAATTAATTAAATTTTAATTAATTAATTTTAGTTTTGCATGGGAAACAAAATGGCGGCCATTGGTTATTGAAGATTAATGAATGTATTTTCAATAAGGGGTTACCATAGGGGGGATACTGTTCTGTCGCCAACATGGCGATATATCGCCAAATTTGGCAGCCAAAATGAGTTGCCAAAAGTGACGCCAACTTGGCGATATCTCTAATATTTCGCCAAATTCCCATAGATTTCCATTGTAAACCTACTTGCTTATAGAAAATCAACAAATTGAGATATTTTAATGCAACAAAAACCAATATTAGCTTAAGGGATTATATTAACTTTTTCTTTGATGACCCTAGTAATTGACTTTAAAAAGAAAATTTTTATATTACTTGTTCTATTCTATTCGCACCACTATTTAAAAAACAAAAAAGTAGTATACGTCCCTTGCAAATGTTCTCGAACAGTATTTCAAAAAATTTTGTTTTGAGAAAGTGGTGTACGGTAGAATTAAAAACTAGTAACCTGTAGCAGCCCTGCATCAGTATACGATATCCATATTATCTTCTAGCGATTTTCTGTTTGCTATATGCCTAAAAATTAATCAAATTTCTAAGGTCCACAAATTTAATACTATATAACTCAAGTGACAATGAACGAAAGTACACCAATACCGAGTTAATTGGAAAAAGCCTTAAAATTATTGTATTAATTAATAAATAAGTTGTAAAAATATTAAAATGCTGCACTATAAAAACGACATTATCAAAACTGAGTAAAAAATATTCAAATCTGAGTATATCGTATTGTCAAAATGGCTTCGAAACAGAATTACTCAAGCTTGAAACATGTATATACTCATTTCTGAAAAAATGGACATACTCAATTATAAGCACATAACGCTTTATTCATGATGTTTATCCACGATATATACACGATGTTTGTATTTACATATTGATGATGGTTGTAAAATCCCTCCTGCGACGTCTTTACCTTACGAATTCATCTATTTTTCGATTTCAAGGTTGAAGAATAAAATTTACGCTTTCGCTATTATATTACAACGGATTTTAAGTGTTCTTCTGCGAACACGATGAAAATGTAGTTCGCCACATTTCATGTTATACATTATTACTGAAAGGAGCGTTTCGTTCGAAATCATAACAAGTGATATAATATGAATAAACGCAACTACCCTGGTAAAATTTACTACGTTTAACGAATGAAAAGTAATTTTGTTTGAAACTGGGTATTTTTGGTATTTGAGAATTGAAAGCGTTGGGTCGTCATATTTGACACAAAAAGTTTCATAACAAAATGAAAACATAGATTTACTCAGATTTGAAAGTGTGAATTTTCTCAGTGTGTACCGTCATTGGAAAGCACCTTTCTACATAGTTTTATTATTATTATTATTCTAGCGTATCAGGAAGTGGATTTTCAAAATTCCTTCTTTATGTGGAAAACTAATTTTAACTATTAAAGGTATATATAAATATTATACAGACATACACATAATAAATACAATAAACCCATCTGGAGTGAAATATTAGCTAGAGCCAGGAATCGAACCCGGGACCACAGTATACAAAACTGCTGCTCTAACCACTGAGATACTCCGGCCGATGCCTGAGTCTGCAATTTCTCACTAATAAACCATGTTGTATACTGTCTTGTATGCTGTGGTCCCGGGTTCGATTCCTGGCTCTGGCTAATTTTTCACTCCAATTGGGTTTATTGTATTTATTGTGTGTATGTCTGTATAATATTTATATATACCTTTAACTGTTGAATGCAGGCGTTATTTATGTGTGTATGTGTGTTTTAATATATATTGTAGTACGAGTGTTTTATTATAGTTTTAACTAGTTTTATAAATATTCAGATCTTGGTGTTGGTGAAAATAGCTGTTGCATTCTTATGCAAAAAATGCATGAATACAGAATTTATCACTATTATATATATTAAATTCAGTAATATGGAAATAATTGGACTCCGCCTTAAATAGGACGTAATCACGATGGTAACATAAAATTATTACCTATCATGGGATATCATTGAATTAATTACGTATGATTACAATTTAACAGAAATTTTTTATTGCTAAGATAGACAGAATGTTTAGATTGATAGATTTTCAAGAGAGAAAGTTTGAATTTTAAGTTTTGAATCGATTTTCTTAAAATTTGACATGATTCGGCAAAATTCTGCAACGATTATATATTTAAAACCATTCGGTTGGGTTGTTTTTGCGCTGTTTCATGCGGAAAGACAGACAGATGGACGGATCAGAGGACGACTATAGGTGGTACGTATTTATGTAATTAGGAACGCACCTAAAAACGAATCACTATTAAAATATTTTCTTTACTGAAATAATTAACATGAAAGTCCACTGAAACAATTAACATGAGTCCAGTTGTCAGAAATGTTTTCGTTTAACGACTTCTCATTTACTCGTTGTATTTCCAATCCAACATTACGTTTAAATAAATTAGAAATGCATTCAAGCTTAAGCAAGATTCTGAATTAAGCACTGTCTTATTTATCAACTGTTAGTAGGAACTAATACATATGCAGTAATCAAAGTAGAATACATTAAAATGAAGAAATTTAATAACCAACAAACGAATACCGCTATTTGAGAGAATTCAACTGAAAATAATTTCTAAATAACAGCTGACGTTTGATTGGAATTTAATATAAGCTATAAAGTAATACATGTAATAGATTTTATTATTTAATAATAATAAAATCTATTACAGAGCATTTATTATAAGCATTTATATTTACATTTATTATAAGCTTTCGCTTTGCAATTTTTTTTAATTAGTGCATTTCAAATTTTCAGACAAGATTTCGAACTAATAGAAAAATATAAAACCCTTTTTTAATAATTTTAACCTCCATAATTTATCATTAAAATTCATTAAACAAATGCATCATTTTCTTTGAACAAATTGAAATTTAAAAACTTATGATTTGCAATAGAAAAGCATTATGGTACACAAAAAAAGTTCTATATTTTCCGAACGAATAATTCAAATTTAACCAAAAACGAAACAGCTAAATCCGGGTACCTCACCAATATCCCTACTTAATTACAAGCTAATTGGATGCATTTTTTTGTGGCAGATTTTGCGAAATAAATAGACAGACTAACAGACAGACCTAAACCAAAAACTTTTGGTGCCTCCACAGTAAGCCGTTTCGGCAATTAAAACTTTCTTTTTGTCGACAGTGTTGAATACAAGGGCGGCCCAGGGATGGTCATTTCCCCTCAAGCAATAAGATATTCCCCTGGAAGATTTCAGATTTTGTGCTTTCAATGTTCAAAAAATGTAATTCCCCCCCCCCCCTCCCGGAGCAACAAAATACCCTACCGGAGAAAAGTGTCTGAGATCTGTTTTGTGGAAGAGGGAGATCTCAAGATTAAAAGAAAGAGATGTACTAGGGATGTGTTTGTACCAATAGTATTTCATATGAATTACCTTTAGAAATATAATATATGTTTATTTTTTCAATGAAAAAGTCATTTTATCAAATTTATTTTATAGAATGATTATCCATTAGATGAACACAATACATTAAGGTTAATACTTTTATATCGTTTTACACTGGACAGCAATGGTTCTTCCATAGATCCGAAAATAGTTGTTTCTAGATCAGTTTCTTGTGTTGATTCCTCATATGTATAACGTTTTTCTCTCGGTGGTCCAGTTTTGAGAAATTTGCATATTTAAGTTTAAATAAATTTAATCTTCTTTGTACTATTTTATGCAAATTTTAGTTGCAATAATTGTCAGATTGGATTGCATTTTCTACATATTAAATACTGCACTATTTGCTTCAGATAAATGTCGCAATAAGAATATTCTTAACATTTATCTATGAGTTACCAAGCTTAATTTGCCTATTTTTCTACGGTGTAATGTTTACATTACTTTAAACTTTAAAGTAGTTTCTACAAAATTGACGTAATATTTTTCTAGATCAGATATTTATGCTGCTTTGGAATCTGCAATCCGTTTCGCTATATCGTACGCAGCAGTGTTTGAATAAAATGGATTTCTACTTTTGTAATGTATTGACGCAAATTTCATATGAAATGCTTTTTAGGAGTATGTAGTTCCTCATCAAGGGGGGGAATAATGTCAGAAACCTATCAGGGATATAATAAACAATGGGTGTAATCGAAAAAAAATTGAAAAAAAAAAACTGGTAGAATAGATCTTAACTAGCTGAACTACATCACAATGTAGCTTAAAATGCATTTTCTGACCTTTTTTGAAAAGAAATAAATTATCATTTTTTTTTCTTCAAAAACTAGACGTGATAGAAGGAAATTGATACCTGATTTAAAATCGCCACAAAAAACTGGTTTAAAAACACACCAGTGTACTCATTTGGTAGAAATATTTGGACGTCTAAACATGTTATTAGAAAACTATACAAAATAGACATAATATTTCGGTCATGTGTAGTTATAATCTCAGAAACAAGATTTTTGTACAGAGAACTAAACAATAATCCTAACATAAAACAGAAAAACTACTCTGATAATACTTTATACCATAAATTTGCATATAATTGAACAAAAACTCCAAAATTTGCATAAATCGAAATATGCAAATATCTGATAAAACTAGATCTGCCACGGAAAATCTCAAACAAGTTTCAGAATCAGCATAAACAAGTAAGAAAAATTGCGTTAAGCATAGATTATGAAACACTTTCTGAATGCTTTAACGAAACTTCGTTATTTTGGGAAATAAGTTAAATAAGATAACTAGGTAAACATTTTATAAAACGCATAAAACATTTGAAAAACTGATTTCAGTAGTTACCGTCCATAGCCAAATATGTATTCCAATTCTTTTGAACAGCCTTGCATTTGATATGTAGGTATATATATACTACATAATGGGAAAATTTAATTTAGCAAGAAAATGCATAACAGGTTGAAATTCATCTTTCAGTAATTTATACTAATAGATGGAAACATACTCGAATACATTTGTACAGCCCTGTAGTTTACCTAGTATCTTTACTACATGCCACTATTTAGCTAAAATTTAATTCAAACTAAAACACTCTTAAAACTACTGAAATTACATTTCCAGAAATTATCACCCGTAGACGCTCGTGTATCCAACTCTTTGCGTGGTCCTGTATATTCTTTTACCTATATTCTACAAATATTTTTTTAGTAAACTAAATTCAGTTCAGCGTAAAAATGCATAACTCCTTTAAAACCCACCTTTAAGCAATTTATGCTCATACTCAGTAACCTTTGCGAATTCATTTCTGTAGCCCTGTATATGAACTATAACATTTATACGCACTTTATAGTATGCATAAATATAGTGAAAAAAGCGCATATAATAATTAAAAATGCATTTCGAGCAATCATTACTAATATACAGTAATTCAGATACAATATAGTATCTGAAATCTTTTCAAATACACCGTAAACAATCCCCCCTATATCATTATGAACGGAATTCTTTTGTGTGGCCCTGTAAATGAACAATAACTATTCTTTGCACCGAATATTCAACATAATGCATATTTTAGAGGACTTCATTAATGAATATCAATTTTACTATGCTTGAAAGTGTGTAACACCATTTAAAATCATTTGAAACGATTTTTTCCCATTGGCCGTAATGTAACGGAAAATTTTGACTGTCCCTGTAAATGAACTAAACAGGCAACAAAGTTCATTTCAAATAGGGAACGTGCTATAGTAGAGGTCACTAAAATCCAAAAATTTCAGAACGATCTGAGCATATTTACGGGAGTTAGAGCGTAGACAGATGGCCAGACGGACAGACAAACCGAAGTTATAAACGCTTTTCAACATTGTTGGAAAGTGTTAAAAATGAATAAAACACAACTAATTTCGGTTTTATGAAAGGGGTAAAGTAAATAGAAAATGAATTCACGCTAAAATAATTATTTACTCAATGCTACTGAAATACTTAACTGGAGTCCTGTTGTCAGAGACGTTTTCGTTTAACGACTTCTCATTTAGTGCATGTAATATATGCCTTCCAGCATCACGTTTAAATAAATTAGAAATGCCTTAAAGCTTAAACAAGCTTTTGAATAAAGCATTGTCTCATACAGCAGCTGTTAGTAGGAACTAATACAGACGCTGTAATCAAAATACTACAATACATGATATAGGGGCATTTTAATAACAAGCGATCGAAATTCTGCTATTTGAGAGGATTCAACTGAAAATAATTTCTCAATAACAGCAGGCGTTTGATTAGAATTTAATATAAGTTATGAAAGGAAATATGTCACAGATTTTATTTATATTAAATCTTTCATTTTTGCATTTTTAAAAATTCGCGTATTTCGAATTCTCGCCATTTCTAGTCATATTACATCTAGTATTACCGACTAATCCTTAATGATAGGAATACCTAGATATTTTCTAAACTGAAACTGAGATGCATAAGGTCACTCGTTTCGAGACAAATGCGGATGAAAGAGGGAGGGGGGGGGGTCATCTTGTCTACCGTTCTTCCTGGAATAGTATAGAGGCCTTCTCACATTCTTTTGACTTTTCAGTCCCTGAATAATAATTTTTATTGTAGTACATATTCTTGTGGTTTTTTGCACTTCATATACTGGGGAACATCGCATTGCATGATTGCATAAGAATATTAACGAGATAAATAAGTTTTGGACGATGGTTGGTGTCCGGATACCAGGAAAACTCCTATACCGTCCCGTGTCCCTAATACAGATTTTTAAGTTTGGAGCTGTCTGTATAAAATTGTTTCAATAAAAGTAACTCGATGTAATTATTTTTCCGAAACTGGACAATTGTTTTATATAAATATGTAGCAAAAAATTAACCTGCACACATTTTGACGGTTGATATTATTTTTTGAACTTTGTCCCTGGATCTTATATTCCTGACCGTCCCTCTTGCTAAATTCATACAGAAAATCACTTCAGATGCAGCCAGATAATTTTTTTTCAAGTTTTTCTCGTGCAGACGTATGCCACAGAAAGAAAGTCTAAAATTCTTTGACAGGAAATTTACTGCAGAATTTAAATGAGCATTTAAATATCAATTTCAAGCCTCGTGGCTTTATTGGTAGTATTACCGTCCCAAGTTTTATTCCTACCATATTCGCGGTAAATTATTTTTTTTTTTAATTTAATCCAAAGTAAATAACTATTTCTAAAAGTCAATGAACATTGTGGCTATCACTTAGTCTTGACATGATTTGCCTAAAATTAGTGGTTATTTTCATTACCGTCCAATCCTTACCATCACTTTTTTCCTATACCATTCCCTTTTTCTCCATCCGTCCCTTCTTTAACACCCCTTTAAGGCAATGTTATACCAAAATTTTGTACTTAAAATACTACATTGTTATTATTTCTTATTTGAATGTCCTGTGGGTACTATGCAAATTCATTTTAACTAAAAATTTAGCAGAAAATAGAAAGTTATAGTGTTAATATGGTAAGGAAAAATAAACTCGCAAGTTTAACTTAAACCTCAGTTAAATAAAATATTTTTCGCTGCTGACCATTTTTTCTTTATTTTGAATCATTAAGGAATTCGTCTATCAGATTAAAATGCTATTTTAGCAAGTTCAATTTCACCAGCTTTTTATTCCCGAAAATCAAAAGATTGTGAGAATGCCCCATACCCAAACAAAGAAATAATCCACCTCATTTGATTTTGTGAGAAAATCCCGCTTAAATTTCACACAGAAATCCCTTAACAATTTTAAACACAATGAAATAAAATACTAACACAAATAAAATGAACAGAATGCAAAATGAAAAAAAAAATCGCTAAAAAGATAAAACATCCTACGAAGAAATTTATTTTTTACCTTTTATGGGGATATTTGCATCTAGAAGGCCGAAAAAAGTGTGATTTTTTTTTAGAATTTTTTTCTGCCAATGGAATAAAGCTCTATCCTCCAGGTTTTGTGCATGTTATTTATTAACTTTGTAAGAACATTTAAAAAAAAATAATAAAAAACTTACCGTTCATTTCACTAGATTAATTTTAACACAATTATTCTAATTGGTAAATAAATCATAATAGATGTAAATTTCCAACTGGGCGAAAAATGTCATGACGAGGATTCGAACCAGGGATCTCCTGGCTGAAGCCGCCAGTGCCCTACCGTCTGAGCTATCCCGGACGAACCTGGTGGAACTTTTTCACCCAGCTAACCTTAATGATTATAGCATCTGGTTTGAAACCTGGTTCAGCTCAACAGAATAAATCACAGGTAATGGAACTCCAGAAATCGCTGGATGCGTAATTATTACACTAGATTAATTTTAACACAATTATTCTAATTGGTAAATAAATCATACCGTTCATTTACCGTGACATACAAAAGATTTGGCTACAGAACAAACTGAACAATAATTAATCTATTGAACACTATGAACAATAATTGCTGAAACTGAGTTTACGGTTGTGGTGCGCGTTTTTAAATTGAACTGTTGTTTTAAATATTACTTGTTGTGTGTAAATGCTATAGATCATATACAGGGCTGCTCAAAAATTCGCAAGTGCATATCCGTTGTTTCATGGAAATTGCTGAATTGAAATTTTCAACTATGCTATTCGTTTAACTAAAATACCTTTGGTTTAGATACTTTATGTTCCCTCAGCCGTTGTTTTGAATTGTTTGGCGATTTTTTGTAGGCGTCTTGGCGGTGTTTATGGATATAGCAACCTCGATATGTGGAACCCCGTGTGACGCGTGTGTTGTGACGTGTCGTGTTCTGGCAACCCCTGAGAAGCTCATTTTAGGTTAGAATTTTGTGGATGTATGTTAATATGGTGTTGTATCGTTCTGTCTTTTTATTTTTATGTTAAATTTATTGGATGTATTTGATTTTTTATGGTTTCTGTAGTCCGTTTAAACGCTCTTGCTGAAGTAATTAAGAAATATGAGGAAATTTTGACAATAAAAGTAGGTTTGTTTATAGTGTGTCAATGCGTATACATAAGCCTATTTTGGAAAATGACGGTGATGTTATGAGAGATATTTCGTGCTGGAGCTTTCAAGAAAGCAGATGTCTGTAAAGGTATGTTGATACTTTTATGTATATTTTGCTGCTTTAAGTGTTTTTACATTTTGAGATTGCTATAAAGCGAGAAATGCTGAATTTTGAGAATGCTACACCGCGAGAAATGCTGAACCCAGTGATTTTTTTTTCGGTTAATGTGCGCGAAGCGCGCATACAACGATTACTGATTGCCATTTTAGGGAGTTTCGTTTTTTATGTATAATTTGCTGCTTTAAGAGTTTTTTACATTTTGAGATTGCTAGAAAGCGAGAACTGCTGAATTTTGAGAATGCTACACAGCGAAAACTTCTGAATGCAGTGATGTTTTCTTTCGGTTAATGTGCGCGAAGCGCTCATACAACGATTACTGATTGCCACTTTAGAGCGAATTCTGTCTATTATTTACATTTTATTTTCGTTAAGCAAACATGCGTATAAACCGGTGCTTAGCGACATTTACTACTTGGCGGAAAAGCGGTTGTCACGCCAAGAAAAATTCCAAGATGGCGGCCCCGTGAACTTATGACATCTATTCCATACCTTTTAGCATGCTATGTAGTATACATACAAATCTATGGATCATATACGTGGCTGCACAAAAAAACGTATATTTTTCCGACTATTGGTGGTAATAGCAAAAATTATATTTTCCTTTGCATAATGTGTTTTCGAAATTGTTTATTTAGAGATAATCATTCACATGAAAACAGTGTGAAGTTTTGTTTCATTATTCTGAATGTGTTTCTAATTCTATGCTGGGCGCATGATTTTTTGTTCTTGTTTCATACAATGAAGGTGATTATTTTCCGCTCTGTAATTGAATTCTTTTGGGCATCTATGTAAATATACTATAAATACTCCGCACTCCAAAATCCATAGAAAACATTTTGTAGCGTAGTTTAATGATCTTTGATTATTTCATAAAGCTTGAAGTAATATAACATTATTCAAATGCATTGCTAACGCTTTTCCATATTATAATGTATCTAGCTGTTTAACCCGTTCTACACACGGGAGTTCATGTTCAGTAACTATTCGATTTAGAAAAATAAATTTTCTACTATTGTGCATTTTTTTATGAAATTTAATTTATCATGTTGTATTGCAGCATACGATAAAACGATATCTTTGGCATAAGGTAATAAATAAAATAAAAAGTTTTTTTTTATGTTTGTGATAAATTGTTTTTATTTTTTTAAAGGAAATAATTAAGCGTAATTAAATAATCTCTAATTATTTGCATGCGAGGAAAAGAATTATCGTACTAACCGCCACAGCTTCTTAGTATTCTAGCGTGGTGTTCGTAATATGAATATCTCACATTGCACTAAGGGTCAATCCATATCAAGTGGTCCAGCACTGGTTGCTCGTCCATTTTTAAAAAATCTGAAATCTTTTGTACAACAACCCTAACATGATGAAAGTTCAAAATGACTATTATTTTAATTTTATCAATTTTTGTTTGTCCATGGCAGCCATCTTTGTTTCATCGTCTGCAGCAATTTTCTCACATGAAGGGTTTACGGAATTGTAAATAATTCATCGTTTTAGTTCAAGTTTAGTTATAGTTTAGTTTATTTCAAGTTTAGTTTATCAAATTTAGTAATAGAGTAATTTCCGAAAATAAATCCTTTTTGGTGAAATTTAAGCATAAAGTTTCAATTTTTTTCCAAAATTTGTCCGTTTACAAGAGGAAATTTTTGTAGCACAACATGACATATTTTTTTTTTTTTTTTTTTTTTTTTTTTTTTTTTTTTTTTTTTATACAAATAGGCCGAAAGTATACGCAAAGTTCCAGATCTGGGGCTTGCTTTCTTTTCGCTAAGAAAAATCCCATTTTTTTCAAAAATGTCAAAAATCGCACTATTGAGGCTTTGATATCTCTGGTGGGGCACGAGATAAAAATCTGAAGTTCTGGTTTCTGAGAGTATTGTATGGTAGTGCTATGCACAAGAAATTTCAGGATGGACATTTGACTGCAAGCCGAGCTATGGTAAGGGCAACATGTCAAAAACAGTACTGCCAAATTATTGTTTTATTGTTGTCACAGGTAAGTATTTATCTCAGAGTGACATTTAATTTTCTTTTATTATTATTATCTTTAAATAATAGCAACAGAAAATAAATTCTTTTGCATGGCTTAGCAATTAATTAAAAAAAATAATTATGCCTAAGGCCTACATTTTGTATGGTTTCAGTAATTTCTGTTGTAATTTTAGTAACTAAACTAGCAGGCTGAGCCCGCTGCGCTGGACCATTTTTCAAATAAACCTTCAATCAAACGAAATGGAAAATCCGACCCTGTATTTTAAATTAATATGGACCTTCACCTGGAAGATCCTTCCACATTTTCTGAATACGCATCGGACGCAATTGCGCTATTATATTATCTAATGCGTTAGACGAAATATGGGCAATTCAGAAGCAACTCTTTAGTACACATGTAGAGTTTGGGAGGGAAATGCGGCCATTACGATCATATCACCACATTACTAAAAAAGAGAGAATTACAATGACTGCAGAGATTGACCATTTAACTTAAAGAATGTTCGGGTTATTCACTTTCGCTTGTTAGTTCTTTTACTCCGGGTTTCTCAGCTTGGTACTTTTCGCGGATCTGATAACATAAATACAATCTCTCTCTACGTTACATTATATTTGGTAATATACGTCTTCTTTTGCCAGGTTTTCTCTACGGTTTCTTATCTTCGATTTCCAGTAGAGTAAATACAATTAAAACAGTATTTAACTTTTATATTTTAAAATATGTGAATCATCTAAAAGTGGATATTTAACCTTCTCAACGCCGCTAACTGATATATCCGTTCACTAAGCTGCAGGTTTCACTGCAATTGAAGCAATATTTGAATTAATATAATTCTACAGGTATAATCCAGTTTTATGAAATTAAGTTATGATTCATACTCTCAAGGATTATATGCCTATACGTAATAAAAAAAAATATATATATATATATCGTGTTGGAAAAAACATCCTTTTTTAGCATTTAAAGAAATTGCAGAGAAAACAACATTACAATTTTGCCCTTTTGCTTGGCGGTCTGGGGGTTAAAGCGGAATTGTGTGAATAAAATTAAAATAATGTCATTTTAACTGCCGTGTCTTTTTACATACCAGTTTTAATCATGCAACTATTAACCTAGGAATATAACCTCGATAACTAATTCAAATAGAAAACTAAACCTCTGGTTTTCATTCAATAGAATCTTCCCAATCATCCGTAATCGGATCCACAACCAAGTTTGATGTGAAACGTTAGAAATGTTCGTTACGGTATGGCTAAAAATGTACCAGAGTTAGCTACAAAGCAGAGTTAATTACGTTCCAAACAACATTCCATTAAATAATGTCAAATTGCTGTTGATTGAATTTTAGATCTTTCACAATCAAAACTCTTTGCAAATGAAAAATAAAGTTAGTTATGCAAAATTTTTTGTGGTGATCTTTTTTCTTGTAGCAAACCAAAGATTTTTTTCGCATCTCTCAAATGAGCGTAATAAGACGGAGAAATAAACATACTTTTATTTTCAAGACGTCATTATTAATCAGTTTGTTGCCTAAATAAAACTAAAAACGTTAATTTGTGACTATGATCAGCTGCTCGGGCTGTGCATCAGCCAAAATTTCTTTATAATGATTGAAATTTTATTTGAATCTGAGGTACTTTTTTTTTTTTTTAACCTAGGGTAAATGAACAAATATTGTTCCATTGGACACCTTTGGCATTTAAAAGTTTTTTTTTTTTTTTTTTTTTTTTTTTTTTTTTTTTTTTTTTTTAACCATTTGGAAAAATGGTTATTGTTCTCGTCAGGGTAGGAAATTTAAAGCATATCTGAAGCTTTTGATTGGTTTAATCTGTATTTTATTCGTTTTCTGATTGGTTTATGCAGTAATCCGTATTTCCCTTTAATTTCAACAGAGATGGATACCTCCTGTTGCCACAATGACAAAAAAGTAATAAAAACTACAAAAAAAAATTAATAACTCAGAAACAAATTGAGATACAGCTTTCAAACAAACTGCATTTAAAAGTACATGTTTTTCTCTATACGACGATGTAAAAAGTAATATTGTGGGATGTTTAGAAGTTTAAAAATGAAATTTCATTTAAAATGGGTCGTCTTCGAAATCTGACGATGGAAAAGCCTTTTCCCGAACAGCTAATGAAATGCTTGGATAATACGTAAGTTTCAGGTAGATAATACGTACGAGTCACATGCGATTTTTCTCACTTGGAATTTTTACGTGTAATAACACCATTAATGTTTAATTCATGGCGTACATAATGTATGATAAACTCCGTGCGATTTTTTATGTCTTATATTTTAGTCTTAAAAAAAATCATTTTCCAAATGGTCGTTGTAATTTGTTAAATTGCTTTTTTTTAATTAATTATTTTATTTTCTTATATACATTCAAAGTAATGCTTTTTTAGTGATAGTAAAATAAACCTAAAATTTGTCACTACGATCAGCTTCTCGGGCTGTACATCAGCCAAAATTTTATAATGATTGAAATTTTAATTGAATTTGAGGTACTTTAAAAAAAAAAAAAAAAAAAAAAAAAAACTAGGCTAAATGAACAAATATTGTTCCATTGGCTACCTTTGGCATTTGATTTTTTTTTGTACATTCAAATTAATGCTTTTTTAGTGATAGTGAAATAGCTGCACATGAAAAATATCTATTAGTAAATCTTCTTTTGTCCCTTTGCTCCATAATAAAAAACACAAATTTACTAATCGCTAATTACTAAAAGTACAAATTTCGCGTAATCTTCTGAAATAGGATTTACCGCCCACGGTTCCTTTCAAATATAAACGAATCTGCCAACACTATATAGTAAATTCGCCAATTGTAAGGTAGCTGATTATGGAAGATTCATCCAATATCTTTTTATAACATTTCTAAAAAAAGGGAAGATATGAAAAAAAAAAAGAAATGACGAATGGAATGGAATATCTAAAAGTGATTTCAGAAAGCAATTTTTATTGCAAAATGTCTTTTTTCGTGATAGAAATAACATATAATTCCTTACATTTTCTAAAGAATAATCTTTACTACCTGACATTGCAAGCGTTGAACGTTTGTATAAGGGAAATTGGCGATATGTTTTTTATTAAAAAAAGAATGGACAATATTAGCTAATCTGGCTTCGTGGTTATAAAAGTCACAAATTTTGAGAAAACAAACCGACATGCTTTCGCAGCAAAGTATGATGAGAAATTTTTTAAATGTCTAAAATTAAATCATTTTACAATATGTATGTGCGTGTGCGGGAGACATTTATACTAAAATTAAAATATTTGACTCCATTTTTAAAATATTAATTGCTATTTATATATTGTACATTTGAATTTAAAAAAAATACTCAAAAAATGCTTTCGTACACTTGCAAAATCACCTTTATTGTAAACATCGCTTGAACCCAATTCACGCTTATGTCTTTTTGGCTTAAAATCAAATTGTTTGGCGACAAAAGTGAACTCAAAAATCACAAATAAACATATAACATATAAATCATAAGTACCATCATTTTTACAATTACATCTGCTAGTTTCGTCTGTAAGTCACATGATGGAAGAGTTAGAAATAAAAAAGAACAAATCAAAAACAAAATTGTTACCATAAGGAAGGTCTCCTTAAAGAGCATACTCAAATTATTTTGAAAAGAAAAATGCTTTTAAAACTACTCATGTATGTAGAAAAACATCAGTCAAATTTGGCGGCGGAATCTCAGTAAAAATCTGAAAAAAATCTATATATATTCGAGTATCTGCAGCAAAAAAGACAAACGTTCCACGCTATTTGGCTAGCCAACACATTTCCCTCCCAAATGCAAGATATTTTGATGCATTTGAAAATTGCTTGTTAAATAAGTGTTTAAATGCCTAAAACTCAATGAATTTGAACTTAAACGAAGGATTAGCATATTATTATTTTTTAATCTTTAAGCATATATAATATAAAAAATAGCGTGTTGCAGTAGTTATTTAATTTTACATGGCTTCACCGGCTGGACATGTTTTAAGGGTACTATTTGATTATTCATTCAACCAATTTCGCCAAATTATATAAATTGCCAAACTATTCACCAAATTATATAAATTGCCAAACTACTCGCCAAATTTTACAAATTGAAAATTCTTTTATTTTAAACAGCGAAAGAATAAATAAATTTGTAAACATTAATAAAATTACAAATAGAAGTCAAATTAAAAATTACTTGATGACGCAACAAACACGTGTACCGTCTTTAATGTCAAGTGAATGTAAAATTTACGATCAGCCATTATCAGCATTTAATCTTATAGTTTGGCGATAGTTTTTTTGTCGACGGGATAATCAAGTAGTACCGTTTTAAGTTTGTTTTAAATGTAACTTGCGAATTAAAAATGCTATCATTAAACATTTTTACATTAAGTAGTTGTATCCATGGCAACAACAGAATCGGACATTAATTTTGAGTTTGAAAGAAATTTAATAAACTTAAATTTTGTTTTAAACCGTATAATTACGATAGTAAAACTTTAATATATACACATATAAATGTATATGACAAAACTGTTGTAATAAAAATGTATTTATTTAAGTTAAACTTAAACTAACTATCTTCGTATGAGGAGTAGAAAATTGTTTTACTTAAAAATTATTTATGATAAAAAAAGTATCATTCAAAATTTTATTGTGCCGCCAACCAGCATTAAATCGCCAAAAAAATTTAATTTTCATTATTTTTTTTACAAACGCTAAATCGAGGTTTTGCGGATTTTTTTTATAAACATATTATATGTCACGAGAAAAATATTCTATATATTCCTCATGAGAAGAATATTATATAATTTTTTCAAATATTTCTGAGCATGCACTTATTGAAACTTCCTTGATATCATCCTATCAATTTTTCAGATGCACTTTTCTTAACTTGACGCAAAAGATAAAGAGCCAAATCTTATTTCAATTGCAATATTTTAACTGAGTAATTTTTTAAGCATTAAGAACATTCTCTTTCATGTTTAAATTAAATATTTATGTTTTTTAATATTATCACTCATTAAAACGGATTTTTTTCTTCTTTTTTTCTTCCTTCTTTTTTTAAAAATTAAAATTAGCAACAGTTTTTTCTCTTATGTTTCGAGGTGTAATAGCTGTTTCAATTTTTTTATCAACGATAAATTTCGCCAAGAAATAAAATGGTAAACCTTATCGTCCAAAATAACTGAACTTTCCATCATAATTCTATAACTACTCTAGGTAGAATAATGTGTTATAGCTTAAAACCTTCCCTGAAACGTTACCTATCTAACGGTATAAGTTCCGTAAAAATCCATGCAGTAGAACTTGAAATCTAGGCGTTCGGAACGAAATTTCCGTTTGGATTTTATATATATAATAGAAGAAACCTCAGCACTTTTACATAAAGAAAAAAAATATTTTATACAAGACCGGAGACAAAAACAGAATAGGGAAAGAGAAAAGCTGTTAATGTTGGCATACTTGTTGAGACATGATCAAACGTGTCAAAACTCATTCTGGCTTGTTTGGCTAGAAATCACAATTTTAATGCTGCTTGCCAGTCCCTGAAACTTGTTCCTACCATAAGTATGTTCCTATAAATGAAACATTATATGATGTTACCATGCATCAGCCTCAAGTAATTTTCAGAAAGTAAAGATATCCAAAGCCCTTTCAAAATTTATACTGCAGAAAAATGACATTTTTGCATAAGAAGTAATCTAGGAATTATTAAATGAAGTGAGACTTGCACATAGTGGTTTCAAATTTTATATCTATGAGCTAGCAGGGCCAAGATCTTCAATCAAGTTATCGAGAGATGACAAGACTTGGTTCCTACAAATAAAATTTTGAGAAAGATCAAAATTGTGGTTTTTAAACCAACAAGCAAGAGTGTGTTTTGACACGTTTGATCATGTCTCAACATGTATGACAACATTAACAGCTTTTATCTTTCCGTATTCTGTTTTTGTCTCAAGTCTTGTATAAAAATATTTTTTTATGTAAAAGTGCTGAGGTTTCTTTTAGTTACTAACATTACTTACAACAAATTTACTGAAACCATACAAAACGTATGACCTTAGGCATAATTATTTTTTTAATTAATTGCTATGCTTTGCAAAGGGCTTTATTTTCTGTTACTATTATTTGAAGATAAGCAAAAACATAAATTTAAGTGACACTCTGAGATAAATACTTAGCTGTGACTACAACAAAACAATAGTTTGGCAGTATTTTTTTGACATGTTGCCCTTGCCATATCTCAGCTTGTAGTCAAATCCCCCATCTTGAAATTTCTTGTGCATAACACTACCATACAATACTGTGAGAAACCAGACCTTCAAATTTTTATCTCGTGTCCCCCAGAGATATCAAAGCCACAAAAGAGCGATTTTTGACATTTTTGAAAATTTTGGGAATTTTTTTAGCGAAGAAAAACAAGTCCCAGATTTGGAACTTGGTATGTGAGTAGAAGTACTTTCGGCCTATAAGTAAAAAAAAAATTGTGTCATGTTCACAGTTTTCCTTGCTAGAAAAATGTCTATTTGTAAACGGAGTAATTTAGGAAAAAAACTGAAACTCTATTCTTAAATTTCACCAATAAGGATTTATTTTCGGAAACTACTCTATTACTAAATTTTTAGCCTAATGTACTCTGTACAAATTTTTTTAATCCGCACTTGAATTGGAGAAATAAACGATGAATTGTTTACAATTCCGTAAAACCTTCTTGTGAGAAAATTGCTGCAGACGATGAAACAAAGATGGCCGCTATGCACAAACGAAAATTAACAAAATATAAGTAATAGTCATTTTGAAATTCCATCACGTTAGGGTTGTTGTACAAAAAATTTCAGATTTTTTAAAAATGGTCAAGCAATGAATAAATGATTTTCTGGACCACTTGAAATGGATTGACCCCTAAACATTTAAAACTGATTAGAACTCACGGGATTAGGGGTTGAACATAAAAAATGGCAAAAGATCAACAAAAACATTATTATTATTTTTTTTAATTTTCGAATTTTTTGCCCCAATTGTTCATGTACCCCCTATCGGCAACCGTGAGACAAATTTAGTAGACACGCTGTAGTTTCTAAGTTTTTGAGGATACATAGGTACGCGCACGGATTTTAATAGGGTAGATGGAATTATTTCGTGCGTACCTTAAACGAACCATAAATTCTAGTTATTCTATACTCATGAGAAATAATTTTTTTATCCACCTCAGTGATGGATAGCATTGCCGTTATGTCTGAAGTATTGTAACATCATTAAATTGCCTTGGAAACGATTTTGCCCCTTAGACTGTAATGTATAATGGAAATCTTTTGTGAAACCCTGGAAACGAATTATAAATTCTACGCACTTAATTCTCAATACCTAAAATTCTCTAATAAAAGTTAATTACATATAGAAATTACCCGAATATCAAAGTATATGTGCCAGAGTTAGATCAGATAGACAGACATACAAAAACTCTAAGTATGACAAAATACACAATCTGAACTTTAAATAAGCTCACAGTTTTATTTAAAAGGCGGCGAAAATAATAAAAGAGATGTTATAAGTTAAAAATATGCATTTTATTAAAAAAAACTTCTTAGTACTTTCGGCCTGCACTGCCCGTGGCCATCATCAGCGAATATTTTAATAATTAATCGCAGTTCATTTATACGAATACGTCATTTCGTTTGTAATGGAAAATGGTACAATAATTATTAATGTACTATAAAGCAGATGTTGCAGTTTTAATAATAATTTTAGAAAGTAGTAGTAGTGTCTTTATTTTATTTTATTTTATTTGTTTACAGCAAGTATGTTTGAAACTGTTAATAAGCATGAAACTCGAGTTTTTGAACCTTGTTTTAAGCAATAAAATATCCTGTGAAAATCGAAGATTAATGCAACATACAAAAAATACAAGATTAAATCTTTCCTTAATAACACCACATTTTTTATTTTATTCATAAATTTAATGAGATATTAATGATATTAATGATGAGATATTAATGATATTAATGATGAGATATTAATGATATATTATGATATATCGTTTTCATTGTTCACTGACTTTAATATAACAATGTATCTTCCTTAGTATGTTAATGTAAATACCTTAGACCAGTTATATCTGCTTAGATTAGCTTCTAACAAATATTAAACGGCTTGAACAAACAATGGAACATCCAAGAACATGATAAATCCTTAGAATTGTTTAATACAGTTACAATGAATGTCTAACAGGGCAAAAACCTAGATTCAACTAAACGTATTAAATGGGAGTCCTAGCTTTAATGAAATTACATCTACATCCATAAAGCATACAGCATATCATAATGGAAAATATCACTATAAAAATAGCCTAAGTCATGTGACTGTCTTCAACAGTTCCGGGCTGTCCGCTTCACTTTTCATATGCCAGGCTGCTATTTTGATTCTTGGCTCAGGTGATAACTCGCCAAATATTGTTCCATCGCCATCATTTCATCTATATTCAAATAGTTCAAGTCATGTGGCTGTCATAAATAATTACGCTTTTCACATGCAAGCATAACAGGCCATTTTCAATCAAAATTATTTTATCGGACAAAACTACATAAAAGTTGCCATGATCGCTTGGTACTTTTATGTTAGCCAGGTAAAAATCTTGTCAATAGCATTTTTTTAACTCGCCAGTTAGAATTTTTCATTTTTCGCGTGGTAAATTAAAACAATGCTTTGATGTTGAAATTAAATGTCATTGTTTATGGTATTATTTGTTATTTTTCTTTTCTTTTCTTTCGTTTTTTTTTTTTTTTTTTAAGAAATAAGTAAAAGTCATGAATTTTAAATGTTCCAGTTTTAAATTAAAGTTGTGTATTTTAGATAAAATGAGTGAAAGGATTATATTTTAAATGAAATTAATGACATACAAAAAAATGCGAAGAAAAAAATGTTTGGCGATTTATCCCACTGTGTTGGTTTAACATAAATATACCGAATTTCTTATTTCTCAATCAGAATCTTCCGATTTAGCGAATGATTAAACAAGTAAATTAAATTATGAATAAAAGTAACATGATACAATGCTTATCATTGAATTTGAGGGAGACTAAACTGGTCGCCAAGGGCAGCTAGTTATTAATAGTGTTAGTTAGGATCGAGTTAGGATCGTATCAGTGTAAATTTTTTAACTAACATAATTCAAATACATCGCAATCGATTTTTGCCCTCATATTATAATGTAATGGAATTACCTTGTGCGTTCTGTAAACGAACTAGAAAAGCTACATATTTTATACTCCTAAGAATTATTTTTCCCCACCTTAGTGATACATATGAGTGCCATTATGTCTGAAGTATTGTAACAACATTTTTATTGCCTCGGAAATGATTTTGCCCCTTAAAGCATAATGTATAGTACAATTCTTTTATGAGACCCTGGAAACGAGCAATAAACGGTACACACTTTGTTTTCCATACCGAACATTCACTAATAAAACTTAATAGCATCTAAAAATTACGCGGAAATCAGGAAATACTTGCGAGAATTAAAACTAGTGTTGCACGGTTTCCCCCGTAATTTAGGTCTCCAGATGCTCTGGACACCAGACATTTCTTATAGTACTTTTTAGTTTTTATATTTCTATGAATGCCCTGTTCTATCGTAATCATCTTCTAGTAAAATTCAGCGATTTACATTAGTTTCAATACATTTGAAAGAGCGTAATGTCATTAAAATACTCTGCAAACGATTTTTCCCCATATACCACAATGTGATGGACTTCTTTTGAGTGTCCCTGTAAATTAACTATTAACGCTACCCACTTCATATGCAGTACCGAACATGCCATGGTAAGCATCTTTAACATATTTCAATTTCATGTAAATCCGAGTATATTTACGTGAGTTAGAGCTTGGACAGACAGAGAGGCAAACCGAATTCATAAACACTGTTCGTCTTTGTTGGAAGCAGGAGATCGCCTGGTTTTATGTCAGCGGTCTTGGTAAACCATACATTTATGTATTCACCACATCATCAGAATGACATTTTCCCATGACACTTGCAATATCAGTATAGCTAATTCTCGCCATATTGGAAAACGGCTCCGATAAACAGAATGATCGAAAAGCTTTTCTTGGTTTTGAATGCTATTAAATTATTAAGTATAAAAGCTATCAACATACGGTTTTTGGCATCTTTAAGAGAAACTTCCCAAGTATTGTTATATAGGAGAGAGGGGGGTACCTTTGAACTGGGGGCACCTTTGAACACTGTAAATATTTTCCTCTAAATAAATTATATTTTTTAATTATATATGGCAGCACAGTACTACTGCTTCAATGTAACAAGAATACAAAGCTTTACTATTTTGCATGCACACTACTGTCTAAGCAAGATATGTATATTTTGCTTTCTTGAATCTAAACTTAACAAAAAAAGTTGTAAGCTTTTTGTTGATAATCTTGTTTCCCTAAAATTATAATTTACTATTTAATACGTAAATAAAGGTGTTAGCTTTAACTTATAAGGTTTGTTTTATTCACATTCTCAAACCTAATTGAGTATATAGTTTTAATGCTAAACTCCATGTGATGGGGCACCATTGAACGGAAAAGTTGGGGCACCATTGAACAATAAAAACTATGAAGTAAAGAGTTATAGATGTATCTAAATATTATTATTGCTGAAATTTTCTTTTAAATATGAAAATTAAGAGATTAATTAAGTGTTGTTATACTTAACATGAAAGTTGTACTGATGCAGGGCTTCAACTACAGGCATATTCAGGACACACAACTTTAATAATTCATGATTTAGCAGATTTGTCTAACAAACCCTTTTTCATTTACAATGGTAAAAATTATTTCTAGATTTCATAAAACAGGGCTTTATTCATTTTCTATAACAATTTGATTGAAAATGATTTCATTTTAGTTCAGTTTCATGCAAAAAGAACTCTTCATTATGTTGGTCAGATTAAATTGCTTAATGTCAAGTTTCTTCGTAAAAAGGAGCATGCGATATATTTTCCAGATGCATCAGATATCAATTTGTTGGATTTTAAGGATATTATATAAAAAAATTGCTACAATTAAACATAATTGGAGGGATCCACCGTTGTGTCTCAACAATGTGCTTTGATGGATACAAATTTGGTTAAATAATAAAAAAATTAGTAATTTCAGTTAAATGTAATTGTGTAATTTTATTCTTATTATTTTATATTTTGGAAAGATATGCAGTTTTTAATAAAAACTGTCAACATTTTCATACTTTGTTTATTTGTTCAAAGGTGCCCCTAGCTTGTTCAAAGGTACCCTACATGGGGTAGGTTTGAACAGAAAACTTTCAGCTTTTTAAAGCCTCACAACTTATTTAATTTATCTTAAAAACTGTAATTTTTCATTTCATGTGATGCAGAATTACATTATTTCTCTCAGGAAATACTTAAAATTCAATAAATATAATTCAAGTAAGAAATATGTCGATTTTTTAAAAAAATGTTCAAAGGTGCCCCCTTCTCTTCTACAGCTACAGTTTTATAGTTATCGCTAGTCAACAGTGCTGCCAGATTTACTAAAAGAATTTCTAAATGATGGAACTGAGTTCAAAGCTTTAAAACATATATTTATAAAATATACATTTCTCTATTTAAAAGGCATTCGTTATTCATTCTATAATTTCGTTCTCGGGAATATTAAAAATAATTTTAGAAATTCGTACTTTTTAGTAAATCTGACAACACAATGTTTCTTTTTTAATTTCTGTGATGTAAACTAGAAAATTGTTAAATCTTTTCTTATTTTTGAAAATATAGTTTACTTTTGAGATTTTAGAGATGAATTGACAAGACAAAGATGAAAAGATGTAAGGAGAAACTTCCATGGAAATAGTTACTGTAACTGAAGTCGAATTTTCAAACATAAGAATGGACAGTGAAAATTTAAATCTACCAAGCCATCAAAACCTGGAAGAAAAAACTCTACTAGCAGTGAATATGTAATTCATTTTTCCGATGACAACACAGAGTTGGTGAGCATTTCTTCATTGACTCATAGTACGAACTTCTAAAAGCTACAGAGATTCGCAATCATGATTTATTACTATAGCGTGCAAAAACTGTTAAAGAAGGAAAATGTCCAGCAATGAACTATCAACGGAAATGTTGTGTATGTATTGTTTACGTATTTACATCTGGGGGTAAAACCCGGGAACATCTTGTGAAGTGTATAAACCTACGAGCATGTGCTTCGATTAAACAAAATGAATCAAAAAAAAAACATACTAAATTGCTCGGTCTATTATTTACTATAGATTTTGTAGCTATTGAAGTAAAGCATCACCGACTTCGTTACAAAAAGTAAATCTTTAATAAACCGGCATCGACAGCACACACTGAGCCAGATGAGACATCAGAAGAGGCTGAAAATAGTTTTTACTCAAATTTTACTCAAGATTGAAGAAATAATCCTTATACACTGTTAAAAATTTCTGTAAAATCACAGAAAAAAAAATCGAGACTCTCTGTAAATTTACACTAGTTCTTGGTTAAATGCATTCGATCGAGTTTCTCGGTCAAGACTCTCCGCAAATTTACACCAGTTCTCGGTTAAATGCATTCGATCGAGTTTCTCGGTCAAGACTCTCTGTAAATTTACACCAGTTCTCGGTTATATGCATTCGATTGAGGTTCTCGGTCGAGACTCTGTAAATTTACACCAGTTCTCGGTTATATGTATTCGATTGAGTTTCTCGTTCAAGACTCTGTGTAAATTTACACTAGTTCTCGGTTAAGTGCATTCTATTGAGTTAGTCGGTCATCGATTTACAGACATTTCCCTTATCTTGTATCTAATTCCCTGTAGGGGATTTCCATGTTTTTATTTAAAAATATTTTCAGCTTTGTTAAAACTTGTAATTCAAATACACACGTTTAAAATTCTTTTGCAATTTTATTAGAATTACTAGCAAACCCCGCGGCTTTGCTCGCGTAATATTTGAAATATGCCAAGTGATATTTATATGTCTAATTTTTATCAAAAGGTATTAACTAAATTTTTATTTTATTAAAAGGTAATATTTTATTTTATTAAAAGGTACTTATTACTTTTAGGAATAATTCAAAAATTACTATTTAAAACACAGTTTGACTAAACATTATTATTACACTGTATTAGGCAGAAATGAGACTTAAATTAATAAAATGAAATAAAACTAAATAAATGATAATTTAGAAAATATTTTGAAACTTTTATGCTCAATTAATACGCTCATTTCAGTATTCATTTGAAGTTTTGAATTTTTTAGAAACCATCTTCTTACATCTTAAAATTAACCACCATGTCGAATTCCAAGTCCTACCACCTCTCTCAACATAAAGGGCTATGTTTAAACAGGAACTGTCACCATTAATTTGCCAACATTAATTTTGAAATCGGTTTGTTATTTCCTAATATTCCACAGAAACGTACTTTAAAAAGCTTTTAAAGCCCTTTTTTA
This sequence comes from Maratus speciosus, assembly GCA_963932465.1. Taxonomy (NCBI): domain Eukaryota; kingdom Metazoa; phylum Arthropoda; class Arachnida; order Araneae; family Salticidae; genus Maratus; species Maratus speciosus. The sequence continues at coordinate 451,814,872 of OZ010797.1, forward strand.
GAACGTTTGTTTTTCCTGTGAACAACAGGTGGTAGAATCACCGGCATAAAATATAGCCTGTGTAGGATCAGAGACTGTTGCCACTGATTCGCAACTATTACTTTTATAATCGGTTTATATTCCCTGAAATTGCATAGAATCGTAATTTAGAACTTTTTTAGAATGCTTTTCGCACCTCCCCTTCGCTTCAGCCCTTTTTAATTCGAATTTACTTTCGACGTTCCTTTGAGGGCATTTATATTTTATAAGTAACTACCATGTCACATTTAAAGTTTCTAGCCTTTTCAGTATCACAGAAATCGCAATTTAGAAAGTTTTTAGCTCCTGCAACCCTCTGGTGGTAGTGGAACAGACATAAAATATAGCTTATGTTTGAGCAGGTTTTATCACCAAAATTTGTCATCATTATTTTTTTAATCGGTTTGGTAATTTATAAGTTTGCTTAAAAATTGTAATTTATAACGCTTTTCACTCACTTCATTTTTTTAAATTTGGAATTTTCTTTCGACTGTTCTTAGAAAGCAGTTGCATCTTGTAAGTAAATACCATGCCATACTTCAAAGTGTTAGACCCCTCAGTTGTGCAAAAAATGCAAATTAGAACATGTTTTGCTTTTGCAACCCTCAGATGGTAGTGACAGCAACATAAAATATAACCTATGTTATAGCAGGGCTGTCACCATTGATTTGCAACCATTACTTTTGAAATAGCTTTGGTATTTCCTTAGATTGAGAAGAAATCACAATTTAGAACGTTTTTAGGACGCTTTTCGCGCATTTTCACCGCTTTTTAAATTTCCAATTTTTTCGAAACTGTTCTTACAGATCATTTATAGCTAATAAATATGTACCTTGCCTAATTTTAAGTTGCTAGCCCCTACCGATCACAAAAATCGAAATTTAGAACGCTTTTTTGCTCCTGCAACATCTTGGTGATAGTGATACCGACATAAAATAGCGTCTATGTTAGAGCAGAGGCTGTCAGGATCAATTTCCTACCATTACGTTTGAAATCAGATTCATTCTTCCTGAGATATTGCCGACAAATCGGCATCTAGAACGTTTTTAGAACGCTTTTCGCGCATTTTGCTCCTGCATCTCCTCTGGGGTAGTGGAAACAGATATAAAATATAGCCTATCTTGGAGCAAGATCTGTCACCATCATTTTTACACCATTATATTTGAAATCGGTTCAGTACTTCCTGAGATTGCATAGAAATCGTAATTTAGAAAGTTATTTATAGCGCTTTTTGCGCATTTTGACCCCCCTTTTAAATTTTGATTTTTTTAAGAAATGTCCTTAGAGATCATTGATATCTTATAACTACCATTCCAAATTTCACGATTCTAGGCCCTTCCGTAACGCAAAAGCCGCAATTTAGAACGTTTTTTGCTCCTGCACCCCCTTTGAGGTAGTGGCACCGACATAAAATATCGCCTATGTTGGAGCAAGGGTTTTCACCATCATTTTGACGCCATTATTTTTTTAGATCGGTTTAATATTTCCTGAGATTGTGTAGAAACCACCATTACAACGTTTTTTAGAACGCCTTTCGCTCATTTTCACTCCTTTTAAATTTCGAATTGTTTAAGAACTGTTCTTAAAAATCCTTTATATCTAATAAGTAGCTAATATCTCAAATTTCATATTTCTAGGCCCTTCAGTAACACATAAATTGCATTTTTAGAAAGTTTTTTGCTCCTGCACACCCTTTGGGGTAGTGACACCGACATAAAACATAGCCTATGTTGGAGCAAGGGTTGTCACCGTCATTTTGACACCCTTTTTTTGACACCATTATTTTTTAAATCGGTTTGGTGTTTCCTGAGATTGTGTAGAAACCACCATTTAGAACGTTTTTAGAACAATTTTCGCGCATTTTCACCCCTTTCAAATTTCGAATTGCTTAAGAACTGTTCTTAGAAATCCTTTATATCTAATAAGTAGCTAATATTTCAAATTTCATATTTCTAGGCCCTTCAGTAACACATAAATTGCATTTTTAGAACGTTTTTTGCTCCTGCACCCCCTTTGGGTTAGTGACACCGACATAAAACATAGCCTATCTTGGAGCAAGCGTTGTCACCATCATTTTGACATCAATATTTTTTAAATCGGTTTATATTTCCTGAGATTGTGTAGAAACTACGGTTTAGAACGTTTTTAGAACGCTTTTTGTGTATTTTCACCCCTTTTAAATTTATAATTGTTTAAGAACTGTTCTTAGATATCATTTATATCTTATAAGTAACTAATATTCAAAATTTCGTATTTCTAGGCCCTTCAGTAACGCTAAAATTGCATTTTTAGAACGTTTTTAGCTCCTACACCCCCTATGGGGTAGTGGCACCGACATAAAACATAGCCTATCTTGGAGCAAGCGTAATCACCGTCATTTTGACACCAATACTTTTTAAATCGGTTTGGTATTTCCTGAGATTGTGTAGAAACTACCATTTATAACGTTTTTTAGAACACTTTTTGTGCATTTTCAAACCTTTTAAATTTCGAATTGTTTAAGAACTGTTCTTAGACATCATTTATATCTTATAAGTAACTAATATTCAAAATTTCATATTTCTAAGCTCTTCAGTAACGCTAAAATCGCATTTTTAGAATGTTTTTTGCTCCTACACCCCCTTTGGCGTAGTGGCACCGACATAAGATATAGCCTATGTTCTAAGTTGGACTAACACCATCATTTTGATACCATTACTTTTGGAATCGGTTCGGTAGTTCCAGAGCTTATCTCCGACAAATAAACAATTTTTTCCTCTTTATAATAGGAGTATAGATAGATATAGATTAAAGAAAAAAATTTAGTTTCATTTTTTTTTTTATTTTTTTTTTCATTCATTTAGTTATTTAGAATCATAATACATTTAAATACATTGCTTTTATAAGAATTGTGATATAACCTTAAAAGTAATTTTGGTTAATTAATCTGATTATTTTTGTAAATATTTTACAAAAAATGTTATAATCACCAATATATTTAAACAGTTTTAATGAAAAAATACACCTAAATTTCACATTATTATTATTTAAAAATTCCAGTATATCTTCAGATATTATTAAAGAAGATAATTATTGAGAAGAAGCGATTTCTTGATAAATAATTCCGTAAATAAAGAATTAAAAATTTAAATTTGATTTAAAAAATAATAGGTATTATGTTTCGGTCCCAACTAAATTAAAATAAACCATTTATGAAATTTTCTAGCGAATATGTAGAAATCTTTGAAAAGCACAAGTACAATAGATTTTTCCTCGCTTTATTACAAAGGACATCCCAGTAACAGCTACTATGGCGCAGTCAGTAAGATGTTTTTCTCCTGCCCCGAGGTCTCGTGTTCAAACCCCAGGCCGGCCAGCAGCAAGATGTGTAAAATAATTAAATGGTACAACAGTCCAAATTTGCTTGAATATCTCTGATACTTCGAAGTTCTAAAATTCACTGATTTCAAAAACTAAGTTAAATTATTTTAATTAAAAAAATAAATTGATTTACAGAGTCTTGCGTATTTTTAACAATGTTAATTTACAGAGTATTGTGTATTTTTAACGATGTTAATTTACAGAGTCTTGTGTAAATTTACCAAATAACTTCTGTGTTATTTAACACAATCTCTGTTTTTCTAATCTCTGTAATTTTACATAAGACTTAAGATAATGGATTACCCGTAGATTCTCTGTAATTTCACAGAAACTTTTTTAACAGTGTATAATTATTGGATTATGTGGATAATTTGCTTACAAATCCATGTGTTTTTCGTTTCAGTTATAGGACAGACCATTGTGTTAATACTTTTAAGGATCATGGAATCAATGAAAAATTAATATCCCATACAAAGAAAAACCTACTGGGAAAGATTACACGCATATTTGAGTTTTGTTTTAGTTTTGCTATGAATGATGATGGAAAACTTCTTCTATATCCACTGTCTTTATCAAAAGAAGATCTAGTAAAGCAGAATCTTCAGGATCTTCAGGAACTCCAATGTGTGCTTCAAAAAAGGATATAAGAATAAGAGTTTTAAAACTTCGCAAAGACATCCAAGAAGTTGAAGGCATCAAGTCATAGCCACCATGTATTGAATAAGTAACGAACTTTTGATCTCAAAATCCTGAATCTGTTTACATATTTCTTAATTTTATTCCACATATTTCTTCTCCGTGGTGTTGAAAAATAATCCAACATCACATCCAGGGGTTCTCTATGCATTTGGTTCTTAGGATAAGATTTCATACACGCAGTTACTGATGATAAGGTGAAAATATCCCCAAAAATCCTTTTACAGTTTTCTTTGAAAAGTGACGGTGTAGTTGGCTGTGTAGTGGAGTTGACAAGACTTTTAAATCGATGTGGTTGCAGTTTATCTTACTCGCAGATAGAAGAGATTGAAACAGCCGCAGCGATGAAAAAAATCATAATATTTATAAAATGCGGATCCAACGACAGAGTAAAGCACTACAACATGAGTAACTTCTAAGTAAAGACGTATGTCATGCGTTACCTGGAATTCATTCACTGTCAGGAAACGATACAGTAAGTGTTTTTTGCAGGCAAGGGAAAATGTGCTCCATACAAAATAATAATTCAGAACGCTGAATTCTGAGCTATTTTACGTGCCCTTGGCACTCAAGTTACCATATCAGAGGAAACAAAGAAACAGTTGTATAATTGCAATTCTATTATGGAAAAAAACAATTTATCTGACATGAATGAATTGTCAATTTTCTTCATCGCAAATGCCTTTTAAACTGTTTATCCAATTGAAACTATTAACAAACATAATGTTAAATGTAATGTTAAACATAAAGTTAAAGTAAAATCGTAATAAACAAATAATTTGTATAACGTTTTATGTACAACAATATTTGGGCTTTCGATTTTTTCATGAAAATCTTCTTAAATAATTGATAATTGGAAAAATATTATACGTATCCATGCGTAATCGATGGCACACATATTTTCAATATTACGTCTATAAGCTACCACTAATTTCATAGTATCATCATAAAATGAATACCTTGGGCCAATGTGAATCCAAAAAGTTATATATCATGAAGTCCTCAGAGATGAAACCAAAACCACTAATCCTGGGTTCTGGCTCAACGACAAAAAGTGTTAAAAATGAAACGTAATCTATTTCTATGCTCGTTAATCTAGAGCTGTCTTATTGTACACAGCTTGCTTACTTAAACTTATTCAAAATGAGTCAGCATTGTGGTGTACTATCGAATTATATTTTATTTATAAGTAAGTGCCGTATATTTTTTCTGGTACTAAATATTTACTTAATTTGTAAAATTTCGATTATGAAAAAAATAGAGATTAATACTAATTACAAAGAAATTAAAAATAAAATATATTTATTACAACCTTGAATTGCGTGGACATTTAAATTATTTCCTAAATGTTACATCCTTAAATCAGTCAAAGGCATTTAAATAATTTTGACAAAATTTGCCTTACGTTTAATTTTTATCTGTGTGGTGAGTTTAAATTAACGTATTTGTCACATTTTCTAAAAAAGAAGAATTCATTTTGCAGGAACGAATTTATATCCAATATACATAGAATCTTTCGGCGACTACCTGTTTGCTGCATTCTTAGCAGCAGTTTATCAAAGAATGGATCAAATTTCTTTGTAAAGAATTTCTAAGAGTTGTCAATCTGAATATTATATAATTTATTTGGCGAAAAAAGAAATTTACCGTATATACCGGCGTGTAACACGCACCACTAATTTGAGTGTATATATTTTTATTTCAAGCATATACTGCTGTATAAAAAGCTTCAAATTTTCCCCACGAAAACAATCCAGAAATACCAAATTTCCCCCTACTTCAGAGAATGTTTCTTTTCTTTGCGACATGCGAATACGATTGTTTTTTTCTGCTCAATTCCTATCCTTTGGAATCTTAGTAACTTGTCCCCAAAAAATCTAGTTTGTGAAAGGGCCTGTCTATTATGGGCTGAAACGTCCTTCCTTCCTATCTGTTTGCCAATTGGTAATTTTCCAAATGGAATTTTTGTTTATGTTTATGAGAAGGGCTGGGTGGATGAAACTAGGTTAAAATTATGGATAAAAAATGTTTAGGAAAAGCGTCCGGGAGCTTCAAGAAAACAAGAAATTCTCTTAATTTGGGATATGTTCAGATCATTATAGAACAGACGGAATTAAAAAAAATAAACGTATCTAATACAGATTTAGCAGTAATTCCAGGTGGACTGATTTCGTTAGTTCAACCATTAGATGTTTCTATAAACAAATTTTGCAAAGAAAGATTAAGACTGCAGTGGAACACATGGATGCTAGAGAAATATGCGGCAGCAGGAAATATGCGGCATGCGTCATTAAGGAAAATATCTGAATGGAGTATAACATTATTCTATGAAATCAGACATAAAATAATTGTTAAATCATTTAAAAAATGTGGAATACCATATGAACTTGATGGTACCGAGGATGACTATATATGGTCAGATGAAAGCGACAGTGGGGTTAAAATACATGAAAGCCACAGTGGGGAAGAAGATGCTATTTCCGAAAATAAAAATGATTGCGAGTACAACGAACTTTTCAGGTTATCTGATAAGTAATTTTAAGCTTGTTAGAAAATATATATTGTAAGTTTCCTTTTTTTATATTGATCTATAAATGCATTTAAAGATACCTCTAAAAATTTGGAATGTGTTCTTCTCATGATTTTATATTACAATTTTATATTCGGTGTATAACACGCACACGGAAAAATGAAGTGATTTTTTAAAGTTAAAAGTGCGTATTATATGCCGCGATGTACGGTATTTTTAGAGTATCTAAAATAATAACTATTGACTCATAATCTCTTCTTTTATTATGTATTTCAATATCAACGAAAAAAAAGAACTTTTTAGACATAACCTATTCCTATGATGGTGAATTTTAAATTTTAATTTCTCAAGTTGTCTTATTGTAAAGAGCTTGTTTACGGAAAGAGCACGGCAATTTTTTTTAATTGTCTTTTATTTAAAAGAAAATGTCATGCTTTTTTTTGGGGGGGGGGGTGTAATTATTATTTATTTTATCTAAACATTTTTCGATTATGATAAAAAATACGGTTAATGCGAATTACAAATAAAATAAATACAAATATTATTTATTCTCTTCTCGAAATTCATGGGCCCATTATTTCATATTCATATTCATATCCCATTATTTCGCAAATGAGTAATCTTTGAATTATAAAATGGATTTAAATAATTTAGACAAAATGTTTTTCTTTGTGTTCGATGTGAGTTTATTTTTTACCGTATTTGAATCGATTTCTTGCAAAGTGTGATTGATCTTGCTCTGACTCATTAGTATTCAATATCCGTAATATCTTTAGGCGACTTCCCGTTTGCTATATGCCAAACGCCATTGCCTCAAAAAATTAATCAAATTTCTTAGAAAAGAATTTCTAAGGTCCTCAAATCTAAATACTGTATAACTCAAGCGGAAAGAAAGAAAGGTATTTGTTAGAGAACTAAAATAATCAATACTAATTTTCTGTCTCTTCATTTATTATGTACTGCAACATCGAAGAAAAAGGCAAACATAACCTATTTCTATGTCGGTGAAATTCGATTTGTAATTTCTCAAGCCGTCATCTTGTCGGCGACTTCCTTACTTGAACTTGTATAGTAACGAAAAAAGTCCGATAGTAGTAAAGAAATACTTATCTTTTATTTAAGGTGTCTCAGGACTCTTAAAATTTGAAAAAAAGGGGGAAAAGGGCCATTTTTAAAATTAATTTAATATCGAAAAATGTATATGATTTAAAAACACAATTTTAATTGGGATGAAAGATATGAGTATGTTCTTTCATTTCGTGTATTTAAAAAGTTCCAAAAGGCAGAATTTATAGAGGTATCCAAACTGTCAGACATTTCGCGAGCAGAACATCGGTATAACAGATTACGCGCAGGATTACAAAATAAATATTCCAACTAGAATGAAAATTTTGGTGTCTACTTATACATTAGAATATGATAATTACCCTGAATCTAAATAAATTTGTATTTTAATCACTTTTATATTTTTAATACAAAACTGTATTTAGCTAAAACAAAATTTTAAAATTTTTAACAGTATAATCACCTAAAAAATTATTTTTTGAGCAATAAAAATCAAATTTTAGGATAAATTTATACAGAATAACATCAAACATATATTTCGAAAATTTCATGAAAAAATATTTAGAAGTTTTTGAGACATCCTGCGTGTTATGCCCGAAACGTCATTTGAAGAAAAATGACTTCAAAGATTTGGAAGCGCCACTTCAGCTATTCGGCAGGTATAATTCTAAAAACCATAACTTCTGTTCTAATGGGAATTTCAAAGAAATGATTATTTCAAAAAGTTCAGAAAAGATAGGAGTTTTAACACCTAAAAACATTAAAATTTCTAAAGCGTTGAAGTTCTATGAGTCCTGTGACTCCCTCTTAAAATTGGAAAAAATGAAAAAAAAGAGACCATTTTTAACATTTACTATCTTAAAAAGTATACGAATTTAAGACACAATTTTTACTGAGATGAAAGATATAAGATTGTTCTTCCATTTCACATATTTAAAAATTTGCAAGATGCTGAATTAGCATTTATTGAGTCTCTAAACTGTCAGACATTTGATGAGCAGAAAATCGTTATAACAGCTTACGCGCGGGATTGCAAAATACGTATTGCAAGTAGGAAGAAATTTTGGTGGCCACTTACATTTCAGATTGTAGCAATTGCACTTAATTTCTATTTAAAGCATTTTTATATTTTTAATGCAAAGTTGTATTGAGCTAATACAAAAGTTTGAAAACTTCAACAGCATAATTACCTAAAAAAATATTTTTTTTGAACAATGAAAAGGCAATTTAAAGTTCAGTTTATAAGCAGACTATCATTGAACATATATTTTGAAAATTTCATGAAATAAAATTCAGAAGTTTCTGAGATATCCTGCGCGTTATGCCCAAAAACATCATTTCGAGAAAAAAGGCTTCAAAGTTTCGGAAACGCTGCTTCAGCTATTGAGCAGGTTTAATTTAAAAATATTATTTTAACACAATCAAAGTGATTGGTAAAATTATCATGCGTATCGAATATTTCCAACTGTGGGAAAAAATAAACAGTCGGGAAATCGAACCTAGATTTTTGGCTTACTACAGTTTAAGCTAACTGGGCTGACAACCGGCAAGCATATTTCTCTCAGATAACTTTATTGGTAATAACATCTGGTCTGTCATGTAGGCAGCTCAACATAACTCCATATAAATGACTATAAAAAGTCCATATGAACTCCATATAAACGATGGATACGTAGATGAACTATTATTTTAACACAATCAAACTGATTGGTAACGTTATCATACGAATTGAATATTTCCAACTGAGAAAAAAAAATATTTTATCTACGTACCGATCGTTTATATGGAGCTCCTTTACTTGAGGTTTATTCTGTTGAGCGAAATATGCTCACCGGCTCTCAGTCCAGTTAGCTTAAACGGTAGAGCATTGGCTCCGTAAAACAAGGATCTGGGTTCGATTCCCGGGCAGGGCATTTTTGTTCTCAGTTGGAAATATTCAATTCGTATGATAACTTTACCAATCAGTGTGATTGCGTTAAAATAATAGTTTATCTACTGCTTATTTTCAGAAAGCAAAACCCTCCACGCTTTTGCGAATGCATCAGGTCTGTTTTGATTTTAACAAAATAGGGGCGAGTCGAGTTTGTTTATCTGCGTTCGGCTGAGTGTCAATCTTAGTGACAGTGTACAAGAGAACAACAAAATAGAACTCCGGAAAATACCCATCTCAGCATAACATCCCTTTGGATAGTAGAATCGTCTCAGATAGCTGGGCGCGGCTTTCGAAAACGAACAGTACGTACCCATAGTTTATATGGAGTTCCTTTACCTGAGGTTTATTCTGTTGAGCTGTATACATGACAGACCAGGTGTTATTGCCAATAAGGTTATCTTAGCGAAATATGCACGCCGGTTGTCAGACCAGTTAGCTTAAATGGTAGAGCATTGGCCCCGTAAGCCAAGGATCTGGGTTCGATTCCCGTGCTGGGCATTTTTTCGCTCAGTTGGAAATATTTAATTCGTATGATAATTCTAAAAGCATAACTTCTGTTCTAATGGGAATTTCAAGTAAACACTTACAAGGTTTCTTTTAATTAATGTACAACTTTAATGAAAAGAGCTGCGAATTCACAAAGGTAATTCTTAAAGAAGAATTTTTACTTTACTTTATAATGAAACGCCTGTCATTAAATAAAGGGTAGAATATATATTAGAGCGCTGCTTATTGGAACACCAATAACCGAACATCCAATTATCCAAACAGGCTATTTCTCTTTAGAAAACAAAAATTAACCGATCTTTCAATTTATTTTTGCTTAAATTATAATTTCTGGCGTTCAGAAAATGATACAAAGAGAAAAAGAAAATTGTGAATGATAAAAAAGTAAAAACAATTTTGAAACACGCCAGCATTAACTGGCGCGGCCAGTCCTAAGCCTGGATAAAGTGTAAAGGTTATAGTTCAGGAACAACCCTTAATTTGTCTGTCCATTTATCCAAACTTTTGCTTATCCCAGATCGGTCCCGACTTGTTCGGATAATTGGCGCTCTACTGTAATATGCAATTTCTGCTGCGAATGCGAAATTTTGAAGTGAAAAAACCCCCACCAAACTAGCAACCCTGGAGTGAGTGACGTATCATGGTGTGGTGACGTCACTCGCTTAACGAGATACTTGAGAGCATCATTTGATAACCTCAGAGTAAGATGGAGAATCGATGTAGTTATACTGCGACATTTAAGTTGAAAATAGTTCAGTATGCAAAAGAAAATGGTAACCATGCTTCAAGTCGGAAGATACAAAATAGATAAAATTTGCCTTATATTTCAATTTTAGATGCGAGGTTAGTTTAAATTATTTGCGTCATTTTCTCAAGTACTGATATTGTTTCTGTGAATTCAGATACAATATTCGTAATATTCTTAAACGACTCTCTTTTTGCTGTAGTCGAAGCGTCAGTGTAACATTGAATGGATCAAACATTTTTAGAAATATAAATATACTAGGCAATATACTCGCCAATATATAAATATACTACTCGCTATACCCAGTATATAAATATACTACTATATAGCCAGTATATAAATATACTAGCCAATGTACTCGCCAATATAAATATACTAGCTCATACACCCGGTCTTTCCCGGGCCCGTGATAATAGTCTTAAATGAATCTTAAAATTGTATGTAATTGCATTGGGGCCTCGACATAATATGATTTTTTTCCAGAAAGCAAACCTGCCAGCGGCACCGTATAGCAAGCATGCATTCTCTGCAAAGTATGTTAGTTCCACTTTTCATCGCCACGATGTGTAAAATTCTCTAAACAAGCCTGTTTCCGAACGAAATTAATTTATAAAACCTATCTGTGGATATATTTATTCGAGGGGGTGGAAAGACTCAAATGAGAATTTAAGAAATATTCTGAAATTACTATTCGGAAATAATGGTAATCACTACTCATAAATAAAGAGCTCAATATGTTCGGTACTTAAATCAACACGGGTGCGCACTGCCTTCGGCACAATACGGCAGTCGTGCTACGCATGCGCTGAAAAACATGTTTGTTCCCTTTATCCCAGCTACGAAACGCACGATATTCTAAACAAAAATCTGTCCGAACGAAACTCCTTTATTCAACCTATCCAAACAGTAGATATATTAGTTGAGGGAGTGGGTTACTGAAATAAGAATTTAAGAAATTTGATTAAATTATTATTGTGAAATAATGGTAAAAAAACTCAAACACTAACTGTAAGAATGTGAGAGGGGATAATTAAAATATTAGTGTTATTTTAGAAAGTTGCAGAAATTGCTATTCGAAAATAGTGGTAACGCTTATTATTTTTTTTGTTATAAAAAGAATTTGTACGTAATCTCGCATTTCAACCATCTTTCCAAAAAATGAAATTCGAACAGAACGATCCTTACGTTGGGGTCCACACTTTGGACCGGTAGATAAGCTTGCAACTAAAATATTTTTTTTTCTCCTGAAATTACGGTTAAAAAAAGTGGTAGGTACTAGTCATAAATTTACTTTAATGTTATAGATGGTAATTATTAAGTTAATTATAATGTTTGGAATTGATTGCGTTGAAATCCAAAAGATAGTTGCTGAGTTATGGAAACGAAGCCCAGGCTGATAAGGGGCGAAACCTGCTAGTATTTGCTGCCTGCTAATAAACCTGCATAGTATCATGCACGGAATTCAATACCCCCTTCTTAGTCCAGGCAATAGGGAATTTTAGCTAGCAAAATTAATGGTAGTTCTTTAAATCGGCTTACTTCATGTTTTTTGGGTGGTTGAATCCGAATTTGTAACTTCCCATCAAAATTTCCCCCGGCAACTCCCCCAAAATTTGGTAAAATGCCCCCTAAAAAAGGTTTTTATTAAAAAAATCATTTTTTTTTATTGTTTTAGGGGAAAAGAATCTTGAAATTCAGAAAGTAGACAAAATCTGCAACAAATTAGATATATGACTTAGGATGAAGGGAAGGGGGGGATCTGCCTCGAAACATGTGCCGCGGTGCTGCGTGGACTAAGTTGCGCAATTCCACTTACCCACTCACACATTTACATTCGCCCTCCCATCTCCCCTCCGAACTTTCTCTATAAGGTTTACTTTAAGTTTTTTGGGTTGCTGAATCCGAATTTTTAACTTACCCCCAAAATTTCCCCCCGCCCCCCCAAATAGTTGTTTTTAACTTAAATTTCTTATTGTTTTAGGGAAAAGCATTACGAAATTCAGAAACTAGACAAAATTTGCAACAAATAGGTTACATAACATTATGACGTAGGATAAACGGGGAGAGAGGGAGCTGCCTCGGAACATTCCCCGCGCGCTTTTCTCAAAAACCAAATTTTTTCAAAAAATCAATTTTTTGGGGAGTTGCCGGGTGAAATTTTGGTGGGAAGTTACAAATTGGGATTCAGCGACCCAAAAAACATAAAGTGAGTCGAAATCCAGAACTAGTATTAATTTTGCCAGGTAAAATCCCCTATTACCTGGGCTTCATAACTTAGTGCATGTAGCGCCGCAGTGCATTTTCAGAGGCAGCCCTCCCCCTCCCCGTTCATCCTACGTCATAATATCATCTATCCTATTTGTTGCAAATTTTGTCTAGTTTCTGAATTTCGTAATGCTTTTCCCTTAAAACAATAAGAAATTTATGTTAAAAACAACTATTTGAGGGGGGTTTCGGGTGGGGGATTTTGGGGGGGAAGTTAAAAATTCGGATTCAGCGACCCAAAAAACTTTAAGTAAACCTTATAGAGAAAGTTCGGATGGGAGATGAGAGGGCGAATGTAAACGTGAGAGTGGTTAAGCGGAATTGCGCAACTTAGTTCACGTAGTAACGCGCGCATGTTCCGAGGCAGATCCCGCCTACCCCTTCATCCTAAGTCATAATGTCATATATCGAATTTGTTGCAAATTTTGTCTACATTCTGAATTTTTAGAAACTTTCCCCTAAAACAATAAAAAAAAATGATTTTTTTAATAAAAACCTTTTTTAGGGGGCATTTTACCAAAATTTGGGAGGTTGCTGGGGGAAATTTTGGGGGGAAGTTAAAAATTCGGATTCAGCGACCCAAGAAACATATAGTAAGCCTTTTTTCAGAACTACCACGAACTTTGCTAGGTAGAGCCCCTATACTGTCTCTATTACCAGGACTATCTTTAAAAGACCTCCTTTAAGAAATCGACTTAAAATAATGATAATTACTGAAGAAAGGCTAAGGTTTAAGTAATTTGCGTTGGAAAACAGTTATTTTTCCTTTTAAAAAATAACTTTTTTGATAAAATAAAAACTTATTTATCGATTTTCTCCATTTAAAAAAAAAAAAAAAAAATATGAAGTATAATTTTGTTTTACGTATATATCCCGAATTTCAAATCGCTCCTTCAAAAAGATATAAATTGGAACTTACATTAAAATTTTATACTATGTTCTTTTATCCACTCTCCAGAATGAAAACAGGTGTTTTTCAATGAAGACGTAATGGACCATTGCTTTCCTTCTGTAGAGCGCTAGCCTCATCTCATAGCTAGTAACATTTGAAGGGGAGCATTTTGATTGGACAGCCGCGTGCGAGCATGGTATCAGTGCTCAAATGTAGTTAGCGTGTGGTTTTGAGGAAATAAGTACTTTTTTAATTGGGCCGTTTGATGAGTTTTTAATTAATATTCCAACTAATAATTAAAAATTTTAAATTCTGAGTCTCAGAGTCATCAGGAGAGGGCCTTGGAGTATCTTCAAAAAAGTTTCAGCCTGGTACGGGCTGTAGATTTCGCTAGCCATTGCAGACCCACACAGAGACAGATAGACATAGAGAAACATTCTTTTATTAGTATAGATAACTCAAGTGGCGAAGAAAGAAATTTATTTGTTACAATAACTAAAATAATTTATAAGAATTTAAGCTTCTCTTATTTATGTAGGTTTACATTAAATAAAAAAGCCAACATAACCTATTTTTAAGATGGCGTTTTTCTTACGCCATTTTGTTTTAGATCGTTTATTTTCATGAACTCGTAAAAAAAAATGAACCTGGAGTAATTAAACCAAAACTAAAAAACATGCATTCGGCCAATTTTTCAAAACATAAAATACTTTCCACAGAAACACAAAATTAATAAGAAACTCAATTTTTACGTTCTTCAATCTATAGCAGAAGCATTGTATCAGATGCGAACGAAATTGTTTTCGACGGATTTATACGTTTTAAGTATCAGAGATAACGAAAAACATGTTTTTTCACAATGCCTGGCTGTCCGTGCGTATGCATTCTTTTTATCATCAAAAATGTATGAAGTTACACATAGAACTGAAACAAATTTCATATATATACTTCTGGTTATGTCCAGCAGGTCTCAGCTGAATTTGGGGATATATCGCCGGAAAGGAGAGCTGTACACTGTATAAAAAAAACGGACCAAAATATGGAAATGCTACTGGCAATCGAAAGGCCAGTACTATTTCCGCATTTTAACGAAGTTTTTCCCCGTAAATCCCACCCAAAAAACGGAAAATTTTCTGTGATTTACCGAGAAAAAGTTCCGTTAATACACGGAAATAGTACTGGCGTCTCGATTGCCAGTAGTATTTCCGTATTTTAGTCCGTTTTTTTTTTTTACAGTGTAATACGTTTTTTGAGCAATTCTAATTATTGTATCATCGGAAAGTATAGAAAGTTATGCAAAGATTTGAACCAAACTTCATACATCTGTTTTTGACGAGATGTGTCATGCCCCATCTGTAAATAGAGATAATCCCACGTAAATTGGATTTGAGATAGCAAGCTTGTGCAATTTTCTCGATTTTTCTTAGTTCTGCCGTACATCAACTGGCCGTACAGCGACGGGCACTTCCCATTTAGCTTATCCTGCGATTCGCAAGCAGCTAACGTACAACAGAATAACAAAAAAGGCCTATTTTATTAACCCTTCACTGCACGGTGTGCCATATGTGGCACATACCAATAAAACCCTTCTATTTTCCTATGGATCTTAAATATGGGCTATCTGAGTATTGTGCCGTATCTAGAACATTCAAACAAAGAGTTTTGTACCTGTTTTTCTCACTAGCTGGCAGTACATCAGTTTCTATTAGAGAGTTATTTAAAATTTTAAAAAATCTGTCTACATCGTAAACAACCGTAGAATTTGCTTCAACTTTTTCACCAAAAAATCTTGAAAGTATCTCAAGGCATAATTTTAGACATTCAAGTATACCACATATTTGTTATTTAGGCTGCTTAAAACTAAAATATTTCAGTACATCAGCTTGAAATTGTGTTTTTGTGTTTGTGCCAGATGTGGAACATAGAGCATAAAGCTCATAATACGTTCGAGTGAAAAATGTCGCGCAAAAGGCTAACTCAAGATGAAATCAATGCAATATTATTTGCATCTGATACTGACCATGAATCTTTTGGACTTTCTGAGATAGTTGGGAAGATTCAACATATAACCCAGCTAAAAATAGAACTGAAAATGCTATTTCTTAATCTGAATCAGACATTGACTGCACGATAACAACAAATGTAATCCAAGAAATTGATTCAACTGCAACAAGAGGTAAGTTTTTATATTTAACATTAAAGTAATTTTAAATTCTACTAAAAGCGCTATATAAAAGTTTAAATCAACAAATAAAATTCAACAGTGTTGAATTCAGACTTTTTGCGCAGGAGAGACATTTTTATATGCCGGGAGTGTGTGTGTGTGTGGGGGGGGATTTCTAAACGATACAAGTTTTCAAATTATCTGCGGAGTACTTCTGAATGTTTCTGTCGAATGTCCCCCCCCCACCCCCCAGGCCACTCCTGAATTCAAAACTGAATATGTAGATTGAGAAGCATCAATTTAGAGAAAGATTGTTTTATTCTTTAAGATGCTTCAGATATTTCTGCTAGACCCAGTGTTGATAGAAAAAAGTCAAAAAAGGAAGACGAATATAAAAAACTAATTTGGAAAAATAAAAATCTGAAAATTCCTGAAGCGCAAATAAATTATAGAGGAAGTAACTCCTTAAGTGCTGAAATTATGACTCGGGAGACTCCCTATTATTTTTCACCTTTTCTTTGAACAATGAACTCTTGAATCTTATTTCAGAAGAGAAACATATATACAGCATACAAAAGGATCCTTCTTAACCTTTGAAAGTTTCCATTACAGATATTCAACGTTATATTGGAATTTGTTATATAATGTCACTTATACATTTACCATCTGCAAGATATTACTGGAGTGATATTTTAGATAACCAAACAATTAAAGAGACATTGTCTGTCAAAGAATTTGAAAAAATACGACAATTTTTACACTTTAATAACAATACTAAAGAAATTCCTAGAGGCATGAAGGGCCATGATAGACTACTCAAAGTAGGGCCTCTAATAGACTGTCAGAAAATGCTTTATGCAAGTTGCTATGGAAGAGTGTTTGTCAATAGATGATCAAATTTGCGCAACAAAGTCTCGAAGCATTTTGAAACAGTTTTTGATCAATAAACCACATAAATGGGGCTTTAGATTCTTCGTTTTATGTGGTATAAAGTGGTTTTGCCTATGATTTTGAATTATATAGTGAACAGGAAAATGGTGACATACGACCGCCAAATGAGCCAGGTTTAGGGTCTGCATAAAATGTTGTTGTGCGTCTCAGTGGGTTAATTCCCCGAAATCAAAATCATAAGTTGTTTTTTGATAATTAATTCAATTCATTACCATTACTTCAATTTTTACCACAGAACGGTGTACTTTCACTCCGCACACTGAGACGCAATAGAATTCCTAATTGCAAGCTTCCTTTGAATCTGAGATAATAAAAGAAAAAAGGGGATATATAGTTTAGAACAAGTAACATGTCTTGACTGTACACAAATATCATGTCTTACATGGTTGGATAATAAGCATTTAATTTCTTGTCAATCTTTGCTGGAAGTCTCCCTATAGAAAATATTTCTCGATTCGATAAAAAGATGAATCAAAAGACTGATATAGCTTGTCTTTTTGTGGTAAAACAATAGAATAAACACATGGGGGGGGGGGTAGACTTTTAGACAGACATTTAGGCAGATATAGAAATAAAATGAGATTTGAAAAGTTTTACTTTTGAGTTTTCTACTATCTACAGGATGTTGTTATGATAAATTCAAGGATCTTATATAAAAAAGTGAGCAAAAATAATTACTTAACAAAAATGCCTTTGGCTAAATTCAGGGAAGAGGTTGAAATCTGCCTTTGCAAGATTGGAAGCAAAACACCAAACGCTAAAAGAAGACGCCCAAGAATGTCTGAAGTAGAAAGGGGAATTATAGCCAAGAAACATAAAGGTTATGTATATGCAATGCTAGTCGAAGATATAAGATTAGATGGAGTATGCTATTGGCCGGATTATATGGAAAGCAGACAGTGGTGTAAAATTCCAAACTGCACTCGCAAAACTTTCATAAAGTGTTCAAAATGTGAAGTAGCCTTAGGTATAAATCGAGATAGAAACTGTTACTCTGAATTTCATCAGAAATGAATATTTGGAACTTTTTTGCTCTTAAAACTCTTTTTTACACTACTTTTTCTTTTTATTTGCTTTGGTTTGAGGCTTTATTCTATTGTAAAATAATTTTCTATGTATTTTTCTTCTTCATATCTTATTACAATCTGTATTTTGAAATTTATAACACTAATTTTTACTATTTTGCACATTTTTAACTCCTTGATGGGCGGTGGGATATATTATATCCCATTTTATTTTAATCAATATTCGCAGCAGAAACTTTTAATTAAATTTTATGTTTCTAACTTTGGAGGAAAAGAAAAGTTGCAAAATTCCTTATTTCAAAATAATTTTTTTCGAATATTCTGGTGTAACTTCAACATTACAGACACAATTGCTTGCTTCTCAAAAGGTTAAATCTCTGCTATAAAATTTTAATTACATATTGTACTCTTTTTGTATATCTAATACACAAGTATTGTGGGTTTTGTGCCACATTTAGTACACAAACGTAAATATCTAATTGTGTGATTTGGGACACATATGGCTCATACCACAAAAATCCATATTTAAAAAAAATATATATGAAGTCTGAATTTTTTTATTATTTTTCCTGTATTTGTGACTACTTAAAGTAATCAAATTATTTTTTTTATAGAGAAAAGAAAAATCGTGCAGTAAATACACAGTTAAGATGAAAATCTAAGCTGGCGTAATATTGAAGTATTAATACGTGTAACAACTTTTTGAAATATTAACAGGTATGAAAAAAAAAGAAAGTTTTGAGATTGGCACATCCGACTAGTTTTTAATTTACGAAACATGTACTTGCAACATCCATAGGCGACTCTCTGCCTGCTAAATTCCTAGCGCCAGCGCATTAAATAAACGGTCAAGTGCGAGAATTATGCGCGCTTAAAAGATTGCGTACAGTAAATATATGAATTATTAAATGTATTATTAAAAAAAATCGTTGCTAAAAGAATAATAAGAATTTGTCAAAAAATATACAGCGTAGGCTTGAGTATAGCTGTATATACTAGAAAAGTATGGATGAGTATATCATATTTATCAAATGTTGCAATTCTGTATTATTTCTTTTTTTTAATCTTATCCTAAACTGTTTATGATGAAGTAATTCTGTTCTGACAATAGAAGTAGTGCATATTTAAACTTCATTTGACATTTCATAAAACTAAATTCAGCGTAGTAATAATCTTTTCTTTTTACAGTGCAGCTAAAACAAAATCTTTGTTCAAAGTTTAAACTTGGCATTGTGCTAAGCCATTACCGTCTCAATGTACAAGGCCAAACAGATGGAGAAACTGAAACCCCTTTGCGTCACTAAAGCAGATTACTCGCTTGGCCAGCTTGCAGTATCTATCTACCCCAACCTAATATCAGTTCTCAGTAAAATGGCGTATAGCTCACCTCGTGGTATACTTTTTTGTTAATTATTTTCGCGAAATTTGATTTAGTTTAATTAATCTATTTAATTGTGAAGTTGCGTATGGTTACCTGACACATGGTTACATGCAATTTCAAGAAAACATTATCAAGTGACTAATTCATCAAGGCTAAGTTTCTCATTTTATTGTTATCTTTGCAATCTTTATTTAGGTTGAAATTTTATGATGCATTTTCAGGGTTTATTGTCCATAGTAATTTCTCCTGATTTCAGACGTTCTCGTATAAAGCTTCATTTCAAGTAATTAATTTTTTTCAATGACTATTCAAATTATTTCTACTGGTATCAAACGACACCATTTAAGATTGTGGTTTATTGTTATTTTATTTGTAATTTTTAAAGTTAATAAGCATGGAAATAAACGTTCAATGTATTAGAAAGGATCGTTGATAGTTTAATTTTAAAAACTACAAATAATATTATTAATATTACAATTTTGTAATTGCAATATATCTAGAGAAAACTTTAATTTTTGAATTCTTATTAATTAGTATCTAAAATTTAAGAAATAGTGTTGTATGAAGAACTCAAGACTGTTCTACTTATATCTAATTATATAAAATGAATTAAAAATAATTACGAATAGTAATAATGAAATATTTTATTTTATGCCTATCATTGTTTATATGAACATAGCTTTTCCTCTCCCCCCTCTCCCCCCTTCCCACCACCACCATTGAACCAAAGATAGTTACAGAAACTGTTATAAATTTTAAATATACTTTAAATAATTGAAAATGTGTCCATATTTTTAGCTTAATTCAAACTGTCGAAGGAGGATGAAGGTCCCTCTTTTGAGTCTATTAAAATATGCTTCTGATCTAAAATTAATGTGAATTTTTTTTAATTACGAGATAATGGCTCAGGGCCGAAGCTAAGGGGGGGGGGCAGAGGGGGCATGTACCCAGGGCGACAGAACAAAGGGGCGCCACATGAAGGATTATACCTTTGGACTGAATCATTTTCTTCTGATGGATTGATGTCTTCCATTATTATGAAACAGCCATTATAAATGAAGTGTTAGGTGAAGATGAAAGAGCAACCGTAAAAAGTTAGAACTCTGATTTTCTGGTCAGAATGGGGGGAAAAATGGCCATAATGAAAAAATGGCCAAAACTTCAGAATTAAAATTATGGCCATCCCCCCCCCCCCCCATTCTGGCCAGAAAATCAGAGTTCTAACTTTTTACGGCTGCTCTTTTATCTTCACCTAACACTTCATTTATAATGGCTGCTTCATAATAATGGAAGACACCAGTCCATCACAAGAAAATAATTTGGTTAAAGCAGAAACTCGGTTAAGCGGAACTCGGATAATTGGGACTCTACTTTATATTTCATTTTAAAAATGATCTTTAGAATATTTTTGTTGGTGTTCAGAAAGGGGGTCATGATCCCCGTGACCTCCCCTTTGGATTCGCCATTGTAGATTACGTAGTTCACTATTATACATATTTTATGATTAAATATTTTAAATTTTAAAATAAGTCGGCTATTAGAAAATTAGTAAAATTCTCTTTGTAAATATACTTTGCGGAAGAGGGGCGGGGGCGACAAAATCCATCTTTGCCCCGGGTGCAAAAAAGGCTGGTTTCGGCCCTGTAATGGCTTGGAAGTGTATCTAAAATAATGACTCAAAAATTGTATTAACTGTTTTCTAAAAATAACAAAAATGTTATATTTAGAAGTTCAAAAATAATTTAATTAAACTAGATCCAATTTCATATATTTTTCCAGAGGTTATGCTTTCCTTTTTTGCAATTTTTTTGTTCACTATCTCCATTCTTCTTCCAAGAAAGAGAAAAAAAAAAATAATCCATAGAAAACTCTTACGAAATGGTCAAAATAAATATTTCGTATATCAAAATGTATTGTTTTACTAATATCATTTCAGATTTTCTTATATATATTTCGTCAGTTTTACTTTTTTGTTTAAATTTTGTGTTATATCGAAATTTAATATTACAACATAAGAATATATATACGATTTCTTAAAAAAAAAAAAAATAAATAAATAAAAAAAAATCTGTATCTATTTTTTAGACAATTTAATGACATAAACTTCAGAATTAAAAAAAAAGAATCAGCTGTTTATGAAAATAGCTTTCTAATTTTATAAAATTGGTTCTTCGAAATATAATCTTCTTCCTTAAATAAATAAATAAGCCTATCGTGCTAGTACCTAATAGCAAGTTTTTGGCTGAATTTTGCGGAGAAAACATTAACACATAGTTATCTTCTTTCATCTTCATTTGGTACGTCACGAGACCAGTCCGGAGGGCTTGAGTATTGAGACGGTAATGGCTAAGCGCGCTTCGAAAGGAGGTCGCAAAGTTGCAATGCTGCCTTCGGCGGTGCTGCGTTTATCCAGATAGATTTTTAATTAAATTTTAAAGACACGGGAGGCGTATTGAGAGATCCACTCAATGCAAACTAGTCACAACACCCAACGTATTTGATTAATTCTAATTACATTAGTCTGTTTCTAATCATTTGACGTTTATTGCTTTTGTACTGCTAGTGGACATTGCGATACACAAATACATCATTAAAAGTTGGTATCTACGTTTTAAAAGCCGATGGTACATAAAATACACCGCACCTTTCATTATGTATGACCAAAATGTCCGTGTCTTTAAGGGTTAATATCTCGGCTGATTACAGACAATTTTTTCGAAAATCATTATCAACAATGCTTTTATACTTCTTCTACGATAGGTACCTCCAGCTCTCCTCAACACCTTTGCTGAATACCTGTAAATCGAAATTTGTGTGTAACGGAAAAATCGCTTTTCTCAAAAACCATGTGACCTAGAGTAATTGCTATAGTTTTCCCGCAAGGTTTAAATTAACGTCTACTACCTCTATTTTTTTTTCATACTTTTAGTTTCAGCAGATTTGGAAATAGAGAGTGGTGGGGGGACATATTTTTGCACTACATTTTCGACGACATCTCTGAAAATGTAATACCTAAAATTAAAAGAAATGTATTTTGGAGTCTACCGTTAAGAAAGCTTTCACACGATATACAAAGAAAAGATTTTTTTCAAGTAACGTGATTAGACCCTGCACATTTTTCTTAAATATATTTGTGAATGTTTAATAATCTGTAAATATGTGCGTCAATAGTCTTTATTACTTCCCCCAATTTTAACTTTCCACCTTCCATAGTTTACGAGTAAAATGGCTGTGACAGACAGACAAAGGAGTGATCTTATAATGGTTCCGTTTTTAGGTGCGTTCGTAATTATATAAATACGTAGCACCTATAGTCGTCGTTCAGTCCGTCCGTCTGTCCGTCCGTCTGTCCGCATGTAACAGAGCAAAAACTACCCAACCGAATGGTCTGAAATTTCAAATATATGATTGTTGCAAAATTTTGTCGAGCCATTTCAAATTTTATGAAAATCGGATGTATAGTTTAATTACAGGGACAGTCAAAAGTTTTTCTTTACATTACGGCCAATGGGAAAAATCATTGCAAGTGCATTTTAATGATATTAGAGCCTTCCGAATGATCTGAAATTTTAAAGATATAACTGTTGCAAAATTTTGTCGAGCCATTTCAAATTTTAGGAAAATTGGATGTATAGTTTAATTACAGGGACAGTCAAAACTGTTCCATTACATTACGGGGAATGGGAAAAAATTATTGGAAGTGCATTTTAATGATGTATCAGACTATGCGCTTTATGAAGTGCAAAAAATTATACATTCAGTACAATATGGGGTGCAAAAAATAATTATAAAACTAGTTATAGTACGAACGCACCTCATTTGCCACGTTTGACGAGCAATTTCCAACTTGTTATTTGTTAAGTATGGAACCCTAAAAATGGATCAAATTTCTTTGAAAAGACATTTTAAGGTCAGATAATCTACATAACACATGTTGCGATGAACGATACTTATATGTTAGAGTTAATGTAATCAATATTAGTTTCTAGTTACCTCTTGTATTATGTATTTCAACATCAATAACGAAAAATTTAACGGAATCTATCTATATTATAAAGGACAAACATATCTGTGCGTAACGCATACGTCATTTTGCGAATGGCAACACTTTGAAATTTGAAATAAAATTTTGGTTTTGTAATTTTCTCTACTTCAAATTTTTATACTTCTAAACATCGCACATTTTAAATTTTTACCCCGCCGTATAAGGAAAAAAATGCTCTTTTAAATGCAATTTGTTTGAAAGCTGTATCTCATTTTAATTTTAAGATATTAATTTTTCTGTAGTTTTTATTACTTTTTTTGTAATCGTGGCAGCTGAAGTACACCATTTCTGTTGAAAGTAAAGGGGGGAAAATGAAAATAGTAGATTGCTGTAAATTTTCGTTGCCATTTTCTCATAAAAACTGAAAAAAATTGAAATTAAAATACTTGCTATATCAAGAATATCGTCTGTTATAAAACCCAGTGAGTTTTGGCTTTATTTCGTTTTTATTTATCAATTAAATGATTTTGCCGTGCCGGCTCCATTGCGAAATATTAATAAACAATTTGCACATAAACAAAAGTACAGAATTTCTCTCCCGCTAATTTTCTACAAGAAATTAAAGCTTCATCAGTAAATAAATAAAAGAATAATATATAAAAAAGCACGAATTTAACATATATGTAATCGAACAATTTAAATTTTTAGAGCTGAATTCGTAAAAATATGTGCTTTTAAATGTAATTTGTATGAAATAGAGTTGCTAGGCAACTGTTAAAGTAAAAAAGAAAAAATTATCTATATATTGAAAACACAAGATAGCTTATTTAGACATCTTACCTGAACTTTCTACTGTACCAATTCTGCTAACTATTCTTTTTTAAAATGAAAGCTGTTCATTTGTAGATGTCCTCCTCGCACTAGCTATTTTTCTAAATATTTTCACTTTTATATTTTTAATTTAATTTGAAAAGATTTTTTGAAATTTAATCAAAATGGTAGCAATCGTATTATTTCCACTGTTGCAGAAAAAAAGAAATATTGGGGTTTATTTATCCTTATTGATACCATTTACTCATTAAAATTAAAAATAACTTTATTTTAAGTCTGAACAGAAAATGACGTCACTATTTAAAAAACATTTTCGCT
The DNA here is from genome assembly GCA_963932465.1 of Maratus speciosus. Classification (NCBI taxonomy): domain Eukaryota; kingdom Metazoa; phylum Arthropoda; class Arachnida; order Araneae; family Salticidae; genus Maratus; species Maratus speciosus. The sequence continues at coordinate 451,839,538 of OZ010797.1, forward strand.
CATAAAGCTAATGCTACAATATATTTTCATTCGGCTGATACCGAATTTGAGACACTTAGCGTAATGCTTCAGTAAGTGCCATATTTAAAAGAAAACAATCCTTTTCTTTGATAAAACTATATATTTTTACACGAATACATCTAAAAGACATCAGTTTCTGGAATTTGTACTTCGCGGTACTGAAATTAGACCTTCAAGCCAAAAGAATACATTTTCACATCCAAAGTTTTAGCTGACAAACGGAACTTCATGTTTGAAAATCTATCTATATTATAAAGGAAAAATATGTCCATGCGTAAGGTTGGCGTCATTTTGAGAATGGCAACGCTTGACGACTAAATGTCGGTTTTACAATCTTTGCTACTGCAGTTTTTTGAATTTCTAAACATCGGGCATCTTCAATTTTTACACCCGTTATATAGGGAAAAAAATCTACTTTCAAATGCAATTTGCTTGAAAATTTTATCTTAATTGATTTATTTATTATGTCTTTTTAAATAATTTTCAAGCATAATGTTTTTTAATCTATATCCATTGCGTACAGGCTCCGTTACGAATTAAGCCATTTGCACTTAAAATAATATAAATAATTCAGCATTTGACCCTGACTAATTTCTTATAGCAAAATTAAAACTTCATCAATCTGTTATATTAAAAAGTGACTGTCCGTTTGTATTTCACAGCTATTCCTCCTAGAAGATGGAATGTTGGGTGATCAAATTAACGCCAGTTATCCGCATGGGTCCGAGGATGTTAAAAATGGTTGTAAAATTTTAAAATTTGATTAGTTTTCGAGATATAATATTTTTAATGACATTTCTGTAATGATGGAAATTAAAATTGCTCCATTTTTGTGGATAAAAGAGAGAAAAGGGAAAATGACAAGGATTATTAGGTATCACTGTTTGAAATCATTTTATATTGAATAAATAGTGAAAAAATTATTGTAGTTTTCAAGAAAATTTCGCGAAATACGAACTCCCACATATTCAAGTTCAGGAATCCGTTTATTTTAGAAACACAAATTCGACTCTCGACTGGAACATTGAGATAAATTCTGTTGTTGACGTCAAAAGAAAAAAAAACACTGAACGTTATTTTCATTTAACTTAAAGTCGTAAAGTAGATTTTCAACTATTGCCTTAAGATGGCTAATAAAACATTTCAGAAGCGGACATTAAAAATGAAATGTTTTAGCGAGAAAAAAAAAATTATTCCTTAAATATTTATTTTCATTCATAAATATAAAATGCTTCTGAATAAATTCGTCCAAACAAATTCATTTTTGTATAAGTTGATACAAATGACATCATTTCTACCAACTCCGAAATTCGAAGCAAAATCTTGGAAGAGCGAAAAGCTCTAGGCAAATAAAGTTATAGTATATGTGCATTTTTATTGGGAAAGTTTTGACTTAAATTGTAAATATAACTTATTATTTGAAATATTGTATTTAATAAAATTAATATTGTAATGCTAACTAAATTTACAATAAAGTTGAGATTTCATTTTTCGCAAAAAGATCGATTGTCTCATGCAATTCAAAAGCAACACAACGGGTTGCTACGCAACTAGTTTTTATAATGATGAATTTCAAAATGTAATTTATCAAGCTGTCTTATTGTACGCAGCTTGCTTAATTGAATTTGATCTAATAGAAAAACGGCATAAACCTTAAAGTAGTTATATTTTTTTTAAAGTAAATGTCATATATATTTTCTGGTTATTTATATTTATGTTATTTATAAAATTTCGATAAAAATGGATTAATGCTAACATGAAATAATGGAAAGATAAAATACATTTATTCTATCCATTCCTTTGAATTGCATAGGCATTTAAATCATATTAGTTGTCAAATGTTTCATCCTTATATCAGTCGAAAGGATTTAATTTTTTAGACTAAATTCGCGTCATTTTTTATTTTTTATCTTTGAGGTTAGTTTTAAGTAACATATATGGCATGTTTTCTCTAAAAGTAGAATTGATTTTGTTGCGATGCACTTATGTCCAATATTCATTTCTTTATTTGCTGTACTCCTAGAGCCAACTCATCAAAGAATAACTAAAATTTCTTTCAAAAATTTTTAAGAATCTCCAATCTGAATATTATTAATATACACTGGTTTCCAAAAATTGAGGAAACATCACAAATGGAGATAACTCATTCAAAAACAAACCTATCCGTAAGAAATTTGCATATATTGTTAACTAAAATATGCTGAATAAAATTACAAAACGCAAATTAGTGGCGCTGCAATCGGATTGCGTCATATATAAGGAACATAAAAATGCATGTTATAGTGTACGACTGCAGGTATCGCTGTGATTGCGAAATAAGAAATCTGAGATAGCTAATTCATTTGTATGACCTCGAGGTATCATTTGTCCTCAGAAGTGCGATATAGAGTTATTGAGAGATTGGAGACAGGTCAAAGTTATACAAAGGTGGCCAGATGAATGAATTCCTGTTATAGGACGACGACGCTAGACCGCACAGAGCTCGCATCGTGAAAGATTATCTCCAACACCAAACATTACAGCGCATGGAATGGCCAGCTCGATCATTGGATTTGAATCCCATCGAGCATGTTTGGGATGCTTTAGGAAGGTGTGTTGCAGCTCTCAATCCCTCTCCTCAGACCCTTGACACGCTTACAACTGCTTTACAAGAGCAATGGCTCGCAATTCCCAGCGAACTTATCTATCGCATAATTGACAGTATCACACATCTCTGCATGTGCTGTACTATATCTTGTCCTATACCAAACTGGTAGATTGATTTTGTATATTTGATAATTGTGTTAATTTCTGAAACAGCACAATCGTCTGGTAATTTCTTTTAATGTTATTTTATACCTTACTATGTGTTGGATATTGTGACTCAGTTTTATTAAAATCTACAAGTAACATTTTGAATAATCGCTATTTTTGTTTTTTTCCCCTTAATTTTTGGAAACCAGTGTACTTAATAGGCGAAATACGAATAAAATTTATTTGAATTCTAAAATAATAAATACTAAAAAATATCTTTTCTTTTATTATGAATTTCAATATCAACGAAAAAAGTGTGTATAATCTATTTTTATGATTGCGAATTTTAAATTATGTTTTCTGAAGCCGTCTTATTGTAAAGAACTTGCTTATAGAAAGAACACAAAATATTCTTTTTTAATATTATCTTTTATTTAAAAGCACATGCCATACTTTTTTTGTAATGAATATTTGACTTACTCGTAGATTTTTAAATATGAAAACAATTAGGGTTAATGCGAATTACTAAAAAAGAAAAAAAAAATTCAAGTCTTCTAATTTATGGGCATTATGCTCCATTATTTCCAAATGTTTAATCCTTAAATTAGCAAATGTATTTAAAGAATTTGGACCAATTTTTTTCGCATTATGTTTCGCTGTGATGTTTGTTCTTTTTTTTCCTTACTATATTTGAATCGTTTTCTCCTAAAGTATAATTGAGGAGTTCACAACCATAGTAGACCAAGTCCATTTAAAAATGAGATAGTTCGTTCAGAAATTGCATAAAATCTGTTTTATCCACTCCCACATTCAGCCAAGTTTATTTTCCCATACTTTCTCGTATACAGTGAAATACGCTTAACACGTAATTTAGGGGGCCGAAATTATTTTTTCGTATTAAAAGAATTTTGCGTTAAAAGATTCGTAAAAAAAAAAAAAAAAAAAAAAAAAAAAAAAAGAACAAAACTCACAAATATTTTCGACGTCGTTAAATTTTATTCCGATTTCCTGTTAAACTACTAGTAAGTTGCATCTATTAATATAAAAAGCAAGTAAAAAATATATATATATATTGTTTTTTGGGGAAAAAGTCAGATATATTTTTCTGAAGTGTCTTTTTCAGCATTCTGAAATCTAGCTTTTTTAATCAAATAAGCAAAGCTGTCTCTAAATCTTCGTGCTTAGCGGTTCTCATACATTTGCTCTCTGCCTTAAACATAATGCGCTGAAACAGTAATGTAATGTTTAAGTATTTTTATCCTATGTATTTTTACCTATTGAGTACCTCTGTTTTTTATTATCCTTGATCAAGTAGAATTGGCAAATTTAAACTCTTTGCTAATTTCTGTTTTCGTCCTTCTTTTACATCAACTGCATTAAGCAGCTTCATCTTCATTTGAAGCGAAATAACAGTTTGTCTTCGGACCGATTGTGCTCATAAAACATAAGCTAATTTACAAAAAAAAAAAAAAAAAAAAAAAAACACGAAATTTGCTGTTTTTCACACAAAATTCAGTGGTTTTAAACAAAATTCCCCAATTTCAACTCAAACTAACTAGATCGAAAGCGAAATTTTTTTCGTGTTAAAAGAAAAAAAATGTATTAAACTGCATAGTATACTATCCGGTTTGATATATCATTTCGTGTTAACCGATTTTTCATGTAAGCGTTTTCGTTTTAAACGTATTTCACTGTATGTCATCTTTTTCTGCAGACTTGGTTTTCTGTGGAGGTGGATAAAGCAGATTTTATTCACCTTCTATATGGACTATCTCATTTTTATTTCAAAATGAACTTGGCCTACTGTGATTGTGAGCACGTCAATTGATCTTGCTGCGACTCATTAGTGTTCAATATCCGTAATATTCTTAGGCGACATTCTGTTTGCTATATGCCTAGTACCAGCGCATCAAAAAATTACCGTATATTTCTGTGTTTAAGCTGAGAATTTTTGGACATTTTTTTTTTTGGCTCGAAAGTGGCAGGACATCTCGGCTTATACACGAGACTAAGAAATTTTCCAAAATTGACATTCTAAAATAAAAAGGCGGGATAATATAAAAAACATAAAGAATTCGGCCTATAATATACTATATACTATAATAAATATCTGTAATATTACATTGTTTTATAATGAAAAAAGTCGCCAATCACCTTTTACTATCCATGTCATTATTAGAATTTTGAAGCAACACCTTAAACTGTTTTCTCTCCTTGGTACATCGGGACGAATATCGTCACTATCTAGTTCATCATTATCGCCATCTTCTTCAAAAATGGCATCATCCTCAGTTCCATCTTTGGTATTACTGATGTACCATATTTTGAAATGTCGGACGATGATTTCCTGTGGTAATTCAAGCCGAGCTTCTTTCACCCATTCAGAGATAGCAACGATGTCAGCATAATTAAAATTACCGTCATTTGTCACTGCATCTGTAGATGACATCCATTCAGTCCATTTCAACGGTGCCAGGCTTTAATTGGCTCATTTAGAAAGACGCTCGAGTGTTGAAGAATATAAGTAAGGCCACCGGGGATCTACCTAGTGGTGGGATTCAGCCAGTTCGCACGGTTCGGTAGAACCGGTTGTTAATTCGTGATGAATTCGGAGACCGGTTGTTAAAATTATACTTTAAATGCGAAAATCGCATTTTCCTACTCTCTTTAAATGTTTATCTGCACAACAGCGTATCTGCACAAATGTAAAAAAAAAAAAACACAGCAGTACGTGTAAGCGCGCTAATAATATCGCTGAAAATTGCAATACAAATCCGTAAAAATTCAAAAAAAGCGGTGAACAAAGTCTACTAGGCTAAAAGTTTGAAACCGAATCTCGCTTACGAATGTCAAAGAATCACCGCGAAATGCAGGAAAAGATAAATATCCCCTTAAATATTGCAAAAAATTCAAGCAGTGCTGACGACAATATCTACTATAGTGGACTAAATCATTGTAACCCAAATTACTAAAAATTCCAAAATGGAGGAAGACAAAATTTACTATATTGTGTTACATGTCAGAAACCGAATTACTTACGAATGTAAAAAAAAAAAAAAATAGCCGCAAAACGAGAGGAAAAACAAAAACTGCTTGTGAATTCTGAATAAACTTTATTGTAAAGAGGACAAGATTTACTACATTGGGCTAAAATATTAAAACCTGATTTCTTTTATTATTGTGGAAAAATCGACTCGAAATGCGAAAATCTCACAGGATCAAATTTATTACTGTAAAAATATTCTAACAGAAATTATTTTCCGAATGTTAAACTGGCACGAAATGCGAAAGCACACAAAAAATTTCATTACAAATCGCGGAAGATAAATTGTAATATATTAGGCTAATTGTTTGAAACCTAATACCTTCTGTGAATGTCAAAAGATCATGGAACGCAAAAAAAATGCTAGAAATTGCATTAAAAATCGCTAAAACTTCAAAAATCGAGCAGGACAAAATTTACTATATTAAGATAAAAGTTTGCAAAAGAATTTTGTATACAAATGTCAAAAAATCGCACTAGAACATTAACAATCATTAGAAAAAACATTAACAATCGCATTTAAAACAACTAAATAGTCAGAAATCGCCAAGGAGAAGTTTTGCTTTATTAAGTATTACTGTATTGTTCTAAATGTTTTAAATTAAATTTCTTTCAAGAATGTCAAAAAATCGCCGTGGAACTAGAAAAAATTCCAAAATTCCCTTAGTTAAATAAATCAAAATTGCACAGATCAAAATTTAGTATAGTGGACTAGAAGATAGTAATCGGAATCCTTTCACAACTGTCAAAAAATCGTATCAGAACGCGGAAAAACGCTAAAAATCACTAACAATTTTAAAATCGCAGCGGACTGCTAAAAGATTGAAAGCGAATTACTCTTACAAATGTAAAAAAAAAAAAAAAAAAAAAAAAAAAAAAAAAAAAAAAAAAAAAAAAAAATCTGTCCAAAACGCCGAAAAAAGTTTCAAAAATCGTTATACGTAATTGCAAATGACCTTTTATTGAAAAGAGAACATTTTTTTTATATTAAGTTAAACGATTAAAACCGGATTTCTTTTAAAAATATCAAAAAATCGGCACGAAAAGCGAAACAACGCAAAAAATCCCATTGAAAATCGCAGGAGACAAAATTTAATATTAAGGCAAAATGTTTGAAACAGAATCCCTTTTGTGAATATCAAACAAGTTGGATGTGCCAATCCCAAAACTTTCTTCTCTCTCATATATTTTAATATTTCAAAATGCTCTTACAGATGTCAATATTTCATTTTTATTAGTCCAATACTATATCAACTTTGATTTTCATCTTAAATTTCTGTTTCAGTCAATTAATGGAGTAAAAATGAGTTAATCTCGATCATGATATTTATTAAAATCACGAATAGTCAGTTGGCTTATCAGGATGGGAAGTTCCCGTCGATTCACGAGCCACTGGTGTACAATAGAACTATGAAAAATTAAAAAGGTTACACAAAAATCGCAATTACAGTGCCCCCTTCCAGCGGAATTTTTCTACATTCAGGGAGGACCTTCTTGTTATGGCCAAAGACATACACAAAAAATTTGGTTCAATTCTATGCATAACTTCATACACTTTTCGAAGGTACAATATTGAAAATGTTACAAAAATCGCTATTACAGCGCCCCCTACCGGCCGATTTTTTCCAAATTAAGGGAGGACCTGCTTGCTATAGCCAAAAACTTTAAAAAAAAATTAGTTCAAGTCTATGCATAACTTCATACACTTTTCGATGGTACAATATTCAAAATCGCTATTACAGTGCCCTTTTCTGGCGGATTTTTTTCCAAACGAAGGATGAACATGCTTGCCATAGCCAAAAACTAAAAAAAAAAAAAAAAAAAAATGGTTAAATTCTGTGCATAACATCATGCACTTTTTGATGGTACAATGGAGACAGACAGACAGACATTTTCTATAAACATGTTTTTGGGATCTCTGACCCCTGAAATGTGTAAATCAGTCGAAAACCGGAAGTCAAAATTTTTTTTTCGATTGCAATACTTTCTTCTATTGAAGGTAGAAGAAAGAAAAAATCACCGCAAAACAAAAAAAACAAAAAAAAAAAAAAAAAAAAAAAAAAAAAAAAAGCATTAAAAATTACAAAAACTTCCAAAATCGTGGTTGACAAAATTTATCATACTAGGCTATAAACTCAATATTTTTCCTCAAATCATTCCCTTTTTTGAAAAAATTCTCCATTAAAAAAAAAAAAAAATAAACATTTACACTCGGCAGAATTTTGCATGCATATTCGCAACTAAACGAAAATAATGAGATACATTTTACATTATGGTTGTTTTTAAAATTGTTGCCAATGGATGATGCTGGTCTATCATTATATTAGCCCCATCTGCGCTTACGCAAATAAGTTTTTCAAGATTTAGACCATTTCTAATCAATTTGAGATTTCAATGAATCTTAGATGGTGTTGGCATCACTTGATTCTATCTGACTTAACCTATGAAACGTTGTTTTCCATTTTTTTGTCATCCCTACTGAAGTGCCTAATCGTAATGCAAAGCACCTTCGTTGTAACAATCACTGTGCTTTCATCAAAAATAAAAGAAAAATAGCTGCTTTCCGCATCTTTAATTAAATCTTTTAAAAAAGCAAAGTAAAAGAATGTTTCGGATAAGTCGTGTAGATTTAGTAATGTGAAGGTTTATGCCGCTTAAGTTTCTCATTCAAGTTTCTTATAAGGAGAACTCTGGGCTCTACTGCATTCATTGAGCAAATTTACTTATTAACGCAGCTGTGTAGTACGCAATTACATGTCTTACAAAAAGCCCTACTGTCATTCCATGCAGCACAAATTAACCAGCTTTCAACAAAAAAGTTATGAAATTATTTCTATTTCTGTTGTATAGATCTATACTAATAAAAGAAATGAGTATATGTGTCTGAGTGTTTGTCGCGATGACTAGGAAAGTCTGTTGCACTTATATAGTGGTCTGAAAATTCATATGTGGATAGTCCAAGGCAGATCGTGATGCACCTATTATGCGTGAAAACTGTCATGTTGTAATCGAGGAGCACGACCACAAGAAAAATGATTGTTATCTCCGATTTCTATATTTTATATTCGTTTTCCAGATCAAAATCGAGTTAGATCGAATGTTGTCAGATGACGAAAAATAAATTTTAAGTGAAATAGTGAAAAAAATTTCCAAAGTTTTTCCCCAAAAATGTTGATAGTCCCCAAAAATTTCCCCATGCGCAACTTGTCCCCAAAAAATTCCCTTGGAGATTCAAAATTTCTCAAAATGGGGAGAAAGTTCCCAATCTGGCAACACTGAATCCTTTTATATTACTCGAAATATTTTCCATAAGAAAATACTGGTAGTTCCCTCTTTTTTTGACTGTATTTTTCCCTGATCACTCGCCACCCTGATTATGCTAAAAGTCAGAAACCAAATTACTCTTATGAATGTCAAAAAATCGCTAAACTTTACAAAAAAGAGGTCATTTTTTTATTGGGCTAAAAGATTAAAACTGAATTCCTTTTATTTATATAGAAAAATCCCTGCGAAATGAAAAAAAAAAAAACTAAACAAAAATGTCGCTGAAGTCTCTAAAGAATCAAAAATCGCAGAGGACAAAATTTACTATAGGTAAGCTAAAACATTCTAACAGACATTCGTTCCCAAATGACAAAGAATTGGCGCAAAAATCGAACGAGCGCATTGAAAATCGCGGAAGACAAAATGTAATACATTATTCTAAATATTTGAAACCGAATTTTTTTTTTATGAACGCAAAAAAATGCTGAAGGTTGCAATGAAAATCACATTAAAAATCGCAAAACTTTGAAAATGACGTAGTATAAAATATATTATATTATTAGGCTAAAATTTTTAAATTGAATTATTTTTTATGAATGTCAAACAAACATAGCAGTACTCAAAAACACGCTAAGAATGGCGCTGAAAATTACATTAAAAATCCATGAAAACTTAAAAAAAAAAAACGCGGTGAACAAAATTTATTATATTAGGCTAAAATTTTCAAACCGAATTCCTTTAACAAATGTGAAAAAAGAAAAAAAATACAGCGGTACACGAAAAAAGCTTAAAATTAAAAAATCTCAGGAAAATTTTCTATAGTGAATTAAAATCTAGTAACCGGAATTGTTTCACTGTATTTATATAAGACTTCTATGACTGTAATTATATGCAACTACTATGCCTGTAATTATTGGTAATCTACTCCACATTTTTATTCTAAAATAAGAAAAAAAAATTCTATCTCTCTATTACTTTCTTCTATCTTCAATAAAAGAAAGTATTGTAATCGAAATTTTTTTCGACTTCCGGTTTTCGTACGGATTTACACGTTTTAAGGTTCAGAGATCCCAAAAAATGTTTATAGAAAATGTCTGTCTGTCCGTGTGTCTGTGGCCATTGTACCATCAAAAAGTGTATGAAGTTATGCATAGAACTGAACCAAATTTTTTGTGTATGATTTTGGCTATGATAAGAAGGTCCTCCCTGAAATTTGGAAATATTTCGCCGAAAGGAGCACTATAATAGCAATTTTAATGTAATTTTCTTGATTTTTCCTAGTTCTATTGTACACCGGCTGCTCCATTGTACCATCAAAAAGTGTATGAAGTTATGCATAGAATTGAACTAAAAATTTTTTGTGTATGTTTTTGGCCATGGCAAGAAGGTCCTCCCTGAATTTGCAAAAATTCCATCGGAAGGGTCCCGTGAATCGACGGGAACTTCCCATCCTGATAACCCGACGATTTGCGAACAGAATAATGAAAAACTACTGATTTTAATAAATATCATGGTCGAGATTAACTCGTTTGTTAATTGACTGAAGCAGAAATTTAGGATGAAAGTCAAAGTTGATGTAATATTGAACTAATAAAAATGAAATATTGACATTTGTAACAGCATTTTGAAATAATAAAATATGAGATAGAAAAAAGTTTTGGGATTGGCACATCCAACTAGTTTTCTAGTTTTTTCTTAAGTTTTACACAACCGGTGGCCATTCACTAAAATTTGGGAAGAGCTTCGTTTTGGCACTAGAAATGAAAATACGATGAGTCTCCCCAAAATAAAGTTGTTTTAACATGTTTTGAGGGCCAAAGAGGGTGGGGGATTCAAAAATTTTTAAGTACGTCAAGTGAGTATCGTTTCTTATGCACTTATTAATTCTGAGTCGAATGACACCATTTCCAAGTTGATACGACCATTTTTTACAAAGTTATGGCATGTTTTATGAATACAATGTCGAAAATTATACTTTATGCAGATAAAATAGGTTTTTACAGTAACAACTGATGACCATTCATGAAAATTTGGGAAGAACATCGGTTTGACACTAGAAATGAAGAACCGATGAGTCACTAAAAAATAAAGTTGTTTTACCGTGTTTTGGATGGGCAAAAATGGGATCATTTTAAGTAGGGGTGGGGGAGAATTGAAGATTTTTCAGTTAGGTCAATTGGTGTATCTTTTGCTGTGTATTTTTTAATTCTGAATTGAATGACATCCTCCACAACGCTATATGATCATTCATTACAAAGTTATGGTAGGTTTTATGAATACTAAGTCGAAAATTATACTTTATTATTGAGCGCAGCTTTGTCACATTTATTTTACGCGTTCAAAACATGTTATTTATATCATATTAAATAATATCAAACTTATTAAATGTCCTTAAAATAGCAATAATCAAAATCAGGAGTCTTCTTCAAGGTCATTAAAGTTGGCAGTATCCGTGTATTCATAATTTTGTTTTCATAAAACCATTCATGACTTGTATTCATAAAACGAATGACCGTAATCTGTTTGCGGATACTATCATTCGATTTAGAATTAAAAAATACATAAACGATACCCCTCTTGACCTAATTAAAAAAGTTCATCGTCCTCCGATTTAAAATTTCCCCTTTGCCCCCCCCCCCCAAATAAAAACACGGTAAAACACTTTTTGTGGGGGGAGACTCATCGCATCATTTCTATTGCCAAAATGAAGTTTTCCAAAATTTTCGTGAATGGCCACCAGTTGTTGCAATTTACTTAATTTTCGGTTTTTTACCTGTACTAATATGCGAGAAAAATGCTGCCCTTTTACGGTGGGCCCTGAGGCGGCTGCCTCATCTGCCTCGCCCCTGGCGCCGGCCCTGCTTAAGTCTGATAAGTAATATTTAGAAAACCATATTCCATGCTCTAAAAGTGCTATTACACGGAAATTTTGAAGTGACAAAAACTGCCTACGACTCATCAGTTTTCCAAGCATTTCATTAGTTTTTCGGGAAGAAACTGATCCCTCGTCAGTTTTCCAGTCACTTGATTGGCTGTTACAGGAAACATTGCTCATTAAATACTTAAGTATACATTGCAGGTAACAGAATTGATACGATAATAAAAAAAAAGTTGTTTGTTTTTCGAGCAACACTTTTGAAACCACAAGTTTAACATGGTGTTGCCCGAAAGTAACGGCAACTTTAACACCTCGTGTGACAGCACTTTAACAAATGAAAAACATTATATGGTCTAAACTTGTCGAGTCTTGATACTTTGTATTTTACGACTTTCAGGCGATGCCTGGCCCTTTTTTTGTACCAAGAAATTGTAAGAAATTCTTAAAATTCTTAATATCTTAACTCGAGAAGTTATGGTCGTGCAAATATATATCTCACTTGTTCACTCTTACGTCTCAGATGCCGCAATCAATAAAAAAAATATCGCTGTTAACTCTTTGAAACAGAGTCGTTTTTCCCCGTTATGGTAAATTTCGAAGAAATTAGTATAAACCTGAGTCGCGGTTTCTCTCGTTTTCTGTCATAAACTCCAGAAATCAAATTACTCAGAAAATAAAATACCAAATAGCATATACTTTCAATTCAGTATTTTTTCATGATTACTTTATTTAAAAATATAACTTCAGATAAAATGGAGTTAAAGATATAAAATCATACAAATATGCCATTCATTTAACGTTATTATCACGGGCCCGGGAAACGCCGGGTGGGTCAGCTAGTTTATTAAATAGATTACGTCCTTTCACTAGGAAACATGTTGTAGGAATTTTTTTTTTTACTATACCAAAATATTAAAGTTTTTTAACAATTTTATGTTGGTAAGTGTTTCATAATCTATGCGGGATGCTTAATTTTCCTTTCATGTCCATACATCAAAAATCATCCGGGCAGCGAACCGGTTGTTAAGTTATTTGAATCCCACCACTTTCGAACATCTCTAGGAGATATCATTAAATTCGAATAGCGCAATGTTTTCTTTAGCTATGCAAAAAAAAAAAAAACCTTTCACTAGGAAACATGTTGTAGGAATTTTTTTTTTTTACTATACCAAAATATTAAAGTTTTTTAACAATTTTATGTTGGTAAGTGTTTCATAATCTATGCGGGATGCTTAATTTTCCTTTCATGTCCATACATCAAAAATCATCCGGGCAGCGAACCGGTTGTTAAGTTATTTGAATCCCACCACTTTCGAACATCTCTAGGAGATATCATTAAATTCGAATAGCGCAATGTTTTCTTTAGCTATGCAAAAAAAAAAAAAAAAAAAAAAATCTAAGTTTTTTCTCCTGAATTTTTTATCACGTTTGTTTAATATCGGCTTATAAACGGGTTTCCGATTTTGGACGATTTTTCACTGAAAACTCGTATACTCGACCTATACACGGAAATATACAGTAATGAAACTTATTAGAAAATAATTTCTACATTTAAAAATCAGCAGCTTTAGCTACATCGTTACTCCACCGCTTTTATAGAATATCTCTATTCAGACCAATGACAATGCTTTTTAGGTGCGTTCGTAATTATATAAATACGTAGCACCTATAGTCGTCGTTCAGTCCGTCCGTCCGTCTGTCCGTCCGTCTGTCCGTCTGTCCGTCCGTCCGTCTGTCCGCATGTAACAGAGCAAAAACTACCCAACCGAATGGTCTGAAATTTCAAATATATGATTGTTGCAAAATTTTGTCGAGCCATTTCAAATTTTAGGAAAATCGGATGCATAGTTTAATTACAGGGACAGTCAAAAGTTTTTCTTTACATTACGGCCAATGGGAAAAAATATTGAAAGTGCATTTTAATGATATTAGAGCCTTCCGAATGATCTGAAATTTTAAAGATATAACTGTTGCAAAGTTTTGTCGAGCCATTTCAAATTTTAGGAAAATCGGATGTATAGTTTAATTACAGGGAGAGTCAAAAGTTTTTCTTTACATTACGGCCAATGGGAAAAATTATTGCAAGTGCATTTTAATGATATTACAGCCTTCCGAATGATCTGAAATTTTAAAGATATAACTGTTGCAAAATTTTGTCGAGCCATTTCAAATTTTAGGAAAATCGGATGTACAGTTTAATTACAGGGACAGTCAAAAGTTTTTCTTTACATTACGGCCAATGGGAAAAATTATTGCAAGGGCATTTTAATGATATGAGAGCCTTCCGAATGATCTGAAATTTTAAAGATATAACTGTTGCAAAGTTTTGTCGAGCCATTTCAAATTTTAGGAAAATCGGATGTATAGTTTAATTACAGGGACAGTCAAAAGTTTTTCTTTACATTACGGCCAATGGGAAAAATTATTGCAAGTGCATTTTAATGATATTACAGCCTTCCGAATGATCTGAAATTTTAAAGATATAACTGTTGCAAAATTTTGTCGAGCCATTTCAAATTTTAGGAAAATCGGATGTATAGTTTAATTACAGGGACAGTCAAAAGTTTTTCTTTACATTACGGCCAATGGGAAAAATTATTGCAAGTGCATTTTAATGATATTACAGCCTTCCGAATGATCTGAAATTTTAAAGATATAACTGTTGCAAAATTTTGTCGAGCCATTTCAAATTTTAGGAAAATCGGATGTATAGTTTAATGACAGGGACAGTCAAAAGTTTTTCTTTACATTACGACCAATGGGAAAAATTATTGCAAGTGCATTTTAATGATATTAGAGCCTTCCGAATGATCTGAAATTTTAAAGATATAACTGTTGCAAAATTTTGTCGAGCCATTTCAAATTTTAGGAAAATCGGATGCATAGTTTAATTACAGGGACAGTCAAAAGTTTTTCTTTACATTACGGCCAATGGGAAAAATTATTGCAAGTGCATTTTAATGATATTACAGCCTTCCGAATGGTCTGAAATTTTAAAGATATAATTGTTGCAAAGTTTTGTTGAGCTATTTCAAATTTTAGGAAAATCGGATGTATAGTTTAATTACAGGGACAGTCGAAAGTGTTCCGTTACATTACGGGGAATGGGAAAAATTATTGCAAGTGCATTTTAATGATATTACAGCCTTCCGAATGGTCTGACATTTTAAAGATATAATTGTTGCAAAGTTTTGTTGAGCTATTTCAAATTTTAGGAAAATCGGATGTATAGTTTAATTACAGGGACAGTCAAAAGTGTTCCGTTACAGTACGGGGAATGGGAAAAAATTATTGGAAGTGCATTTTAATGATGTATCAGACTATGCGCTTTATGAAGTGCAAAAAAGTATACATTCAGTACAATATGGGGTGCAAAAAATAATTATAAAACTAGTTATAGTACGAACGCACCTCATTTGCCACGTTTGACGAGCAATTTCCAACTTGTTAGTATAGTCAAGCAATCGTTTTCTATAAAAGCGGTGGATTGACTATGCAGCAAACGCTACAAATTTTTACCAGTGTAAGGTCCGCAAATCTAATACTATATAACTTAAGTAACAAAGAACGAAAGTACACTTGTACCGGGTTAATTTTAAAATGCCTTAAAATTAATTAATTTAATAATAATTAAGATGGAAAAATACTAAAATGCTATATTATCATCGGAAACGCACATTTCTAATCTAAATATATATATATTTTGGTTTTTAAGTGAGTTAAAAATCCAATATCAAAATTCCATTTTTACATGCAAACACCAGGTTGAGTTGCATAACAAAATGTAAGAACAAAGGGAAGAAACTGGGGACATATTTATTTTACTAGTATTTCATATAAGCTACGTTTAGAAACGTAATATATTTTTGTTTTAATAAAAAAATCCAGTTTATCAATATTTTAGAGAATGTTTATCTGCCAGATAAATATAATATATTACGATTGATTTTTTTATATTATTTTCAAGATTAAAAAAAAACAAAAACAAGTCGGAAATGTACGTCAAACGTGGCAAATGAGTTGCGCTCGTACTATTACTAGTTTTATCAATATTCAGATATTGGTGCAATAGCTATTGCAATCTTATGCAAAATTGCATGCATACAGACGATTCCCTTAAATTCAGTAATACGGAAATAATTGGACTCAACCTAATATATCTTAAACACCATGGTAACCTAAAATCATTACCTATCATGAGATATCATTCAGATTATTACGTATGATAGGATTTAATAGAAGGAAGAAAATTTTATGAATATCTTTTTATGTTTCGATTCGATTTTCTTAAAATTTGAAATGACGTGAGAAAATTCTGTGAGGATTACATATTTTAACTACACGGTTGTGTAGATTTTGCGTTGTTTTATGCGGACAGAAGGACAGAAAGATAGACTTATGGACAAAACGACGACTATAGGTGCTACGTATTTATCTCATTATGGACGCATCTAAAAATGAATTACTTTTCAAATATTTTCTTTACGAAACGGTACTGAAATAATTAACTTGAGTATGTTAACTGAAGTCCAGTTTTCAGAAATGTTTTTGTTTAACGACTTCTCATTTTGTCGATGTATTTGCATTCCAACATAGTATTTAAGTAAATTAGAAATGTGTTGAAGCTCAAACAAGCATTGTCTTATGTACCAGCTTTTAGTAGGAACTAATACAGATGCAGTAATTAAATTATAATACATTAAAATGAAGAATTTTAATAACCAACGATCGAAATACTGCTATTTCGAAGACATCAACTGATTATAATATCTAAATAACAGCTGGCGTTTGGCTAGAATTTAATATAAGGTATGACGGAAAATATGTAATAGATTTTATCATTATGAAAGGCTTCATTTTACATTTTCTTAAAAAATTCGTGCATATTAAAACATGCACATAATTATGAACGCATCTAAAAACGAATTACTTTTCAAATATTTTCTTTACAAAACGCTAATGAAATAATTAACATGAGTGAGTTAACTGAAGTCCAGTTGCCAGAAATGTTTTCGTTTAAAGACTTCTCATTTAGTCGATGTATTTGCATTCCAACATAGCATTTAAGTAAATTAGAAATATCTTAAAGCTCAAACAAATTTCTGAATTATTGTCTCATATACCAGCTTTTAGTAGGAATTAATAAATATGCAGTAATTAATGTACAATACATTAAAATGAAGATTTTTAATAACCACCAATCGAAATACTGCTATTTGGAAGAATTCTACTGAAAATAATTTGTAAATTACAGCTGGCGTTTGATTGAAATTTAGTATAAGGTATGAAGGAAAATGTGTAATAGATTTTACTATTATAAAAGGCTTCATTTTACAATTTTTTAAATTCGTGCATATCAAATTCTTAGAAAAAATTTCAAACTAATAGGAATAACATAGCACCTTATTATGGAAATTCAACTTCCGTAATTTACCATTTAAATCCATTAATCAAATGAGCCATTTTCTTTCAACAAATGGATATTTGAAAATCGACTGAAAAGCATCATGGAGCAAAAAGCGTAAGACAAATGTTTACATTTTTGGAACGAATAAACGAAATTTAACCAAAAACTATACAGCTAAATCCGAGTACCTTACCAATATACCTACTTAATAATCAGCTATTCGGATGCTTTTTGGGGCAGTTTTCACGAAACAACTAGACAGACCAACAGATAGACCGAAACCGAAAAACTTGTCGTGTCTCCAGGCTTCACTGACGTTTAGGCAATTAAATCTTTCATTTTGAGGGAGAGGGGGATTATGAGATACGTTTAGAAACATAATATATGTTCTTTTTATTGAAAGAGTCAATTTATGAAATTTATTTTAGAGCATGATTATCCATTATCTGAACACAATATATTACGATTAATTTTTTTTAGATCATATTATCTTAAACAGTAAGTAAAAAACCAATTCGTACTAAAATAATTCTTTTACTTATTGCTTCTGAAATAGATAACCATTGTAGAGGTAGTGGGAATATAATTACCACTTCATTGTAATTTAAAGTGATAGATCCGTAACACAATTTTTAATAAAATATTTTATTTTTATAAGACGCTGATGAAACTTAATTTTTAATGTTATACAGCCAAACCTCGTTATCCCGACACTGTAATGACCAGAAAAAAGTGTCGTCATAAGCGGAGTGTCGCAGTAACCGGAGTTTTATAAAAAGCTGTATTTTTAATTAATTTAAGGCAATTTTAAATTCATAACGGTTCTTACAGTTTTAACCAGTAAAACATTATTATTAAACTACACCAAAAACAAAATGGAAAATAATAAAAATCAGATTCAAGATGACTTGGTTTTTTATTGTTACATAAAATACTGATGAATTAAGGTTTGCTTATCCCTACATGTGCTTCCTACAATTCTTTTTTCAATACTATACAATGGATTGTAATCAATATTCGTTGTTTCAGAAATGGATGTTGGATCATTTCTCATCGTTTCAATGCAATGCAATGCTTCGGTTTTAGTCGGATGAAAAACACCGTGTGACCACAAGAAAGCACCGCCTGACCACAACAAAAAGGCCACGAGTAGACTGATCCGTCTATCTGGAGCTTAACTGAGTCATTCTTAGTGTGTGTGTTTATTTATTCAGATTATTTCTCATTTATTTCAATGCTGGATATTTTAGACACTTTTGTGAAATGTTTGACTGAGATATTTCTTACCGCTTGATTTCCGTGCTTATAAGATGGATTATGAAAAATGGACAATTTTCCTAAACCGTCGGGATATCCGGAGTTGAAAATTATTCAACGGCGTAAAATCCGAAGTTTATTTTCATTAAAATCAGATACGGAAAATCGGGACTTTGAAAAACTGACATGATAAGCGGAGTGACGTGAAAACCGGGTGTCGGGATAACGAAGTCCGACTGTACTAACATTACTTTTGTAAGCTTTACTTACTCTTAAACTTTAATTTTTTTGTGGCCACCAGCTGCGTCTAAACATTCTTCTAAGGCCCCCATTGCATTGAAAAACACACTACCTCTACACCGGATATAAAGTTGCAAGGCAACTAGGGAATCCATAAAATGACTACATTGTTCCATTAATTTTTAACTGTAATATTTCAATAGTTTTCCCCTTTTTTTTCGATTTAACTTTCTTATTTTTTCTTTTAAGTAGCTTTAAAATGCAGTTATACTTATCCCAATGGCTCACACAAACATAAGACAATTCATTTATAGACTGGGTGTTAAGCTGATCTCAGATAGGACCCCCCCCCCCCCGCCAATGCTGCTCACCTGTTGAGCACCTCTTTTAATTTTTAAATTAACTAGGGGGCTCTGCCCCCTATGAGCTACGCTCGTCAACCCCCGTTCAGACACCGCAGACTCTAACAGCACGCTAATTTGATCGGCTTTAAAAAGATTTCGGAAGATTGAATTATAATTTGAATCTGACAATTATAATCTGACGTAATTTTCACCAAACTTTTCTTTCTCTTTTTAATATTCACGTAAAAATACTTTTGTTAGAAATGAAATATTATGATCATCTTAAAATATCAAATAAATGTCTCGCGCAATTTTTAAATTTAAACTGTTTTGCAATATTATTTTTTGTTCATTTTACGTAATAAGTGTAATGTGACGTAAATTCTCCTATTGAAGACTTCTAACGCATGTTGTTGATGAATTTATTATTTTACAATATTCTTTCTCTTTTAAAATTCACGTGTAATTATAGTTTTTATGACGTAATTTTCAACGAGTTCCTGCTTTTTATATTTTCTGCTTTATTTTTATATTTTTCTGCTACATTTTTATATTCTTTTAATAGTCACGTGCAAAAAAAAATTTTAATTTGAAGCAAACATTATTGTTTGCGCTGTTTATACAGCTGGCAATAGTTTAAATTAATACAATCTCTCTATTCCAAAAAAAAGTAACTACCGCTGTCACCGCCGCCGGTTTTGAATTTTTTGTGACCGTAGGTCTTTCTTCACTAATATTAAGAAAAATAATGCATACAACAATATGAAAATCGGTAGTATTATACAGAAATGTTTGATAAACATGCTGATGCAGACAGTTTTCAAATCGAAGAATTATTTTAAGAGATATTTAATGCCAAAGTTGGACAAAATCGTTCCATTAAAAAAGTTTTATAGGAGCAAAAACTGTAGATAGGAATTTAATCATTTTTAGATCATTTTATACGTTTGAAGTTCCCGGTGTGCAGACTGTTTTCTTTTTTTTTAATTTGGCTAATTTTTTGAGGTTTTATTTCTATTTTAAATTCAAATTTTCAGGATTTCTAGAGATATTTTTTACAGATTTTAGAAAGTGATATTAATTTAAACTGTTGCCAACTGTATAAACAACGGAAACAATAATGTTTGCTTCAAAAAAATATATATATATATATATATATATATATTTACACGTGACTATTATAAACAGAAAAAACATTTGGAATTAGTATTAAATAATTATGTACAGAAAGCAGGAACTTATTAAAAATTACGTCATAAAAACTATAATTACACGTGAATTTTAAGAGAGAAAGGAATTTGTAAAATAATAAATTTATTAACATGCGTTAGAAGTCTTAAATAGGAGAAATTACGTCACATGATATTTACGTTACATTACAGTTATTACATAAAACGAACACCAAATAATATTGCAAAACGGTTTAAATTTAGAAATTGCGCTAGACATTTATTTGATATTTTGAGAGGATACTTTTCAACTATTTTTGTTAGGAAAGATCTAATAATATTTCATTTCTAACACAAATATTTTCACGTGAATATTAAAAAGAGAAAGAACAATTTGGTCAAAATTACGTCAGATTAAAAACGATTAATTTAAAATGTCTTATTTAAAAGAACTTTCTTTTCGCTTTGTTAAAAATACCGGGAGACAAAGATTCTGTTTACTTAATTCCTTTTATATTAGCTTATTTTGAAATGTTTATCTTATTTTACTTAATCAAAGACGAAAACAGCGATTGACATATGTATTTTTGGTACTACTTAGTTATCCCGTCGACCAAAAATCTATCATTCGCCAAACTATAAGATTAAATGTCAATAATGGTTGATCGTAAATGTCACATTAACTTGACTTTAAGCAAGTTACACGTGTCTACGTCATCAAGTTATTTTTATTTCGACGTTTATTTGTATTTTTATTAATGTTGCACTAATTTATTTGTACTTTCGTTATTTAAAATAAAAATGATGTCAATTTTTATAATTTGGCGAGTGCTTTGGCGATTTATATAATTTGGCGAAATTGGTCGACGGGTTAATCAAGTAGTACCGCAGCGGATTTGGCCTTAAAATTCCCCAGTCAAAGAGAAATGAATAGAAATCCGTTTATAGGGAGATCGCCGTTGTTTTTAAAATTATAATTCAATCTTCCGAAATCATTTTAAAGCCAATCAAATTAGCGTACTTTTAGAGTCTGCGGTGTCTGAACGGGGGTTGACGAGCATAGCTCGTAGGGGGCAGAGTCCCCTAGTTTTCTAAAATATCTAAAAAATATCTCTCGAAATGCTGAAAATTTGAATTTAAAATAGAAATAAAACCTCAAAAAATGAGTCAAATAAAAAAACTAAATGCAATCTGCACACCGGGAAACTGACGCATAAAATGGTTTAAAAATGATTAAATTCCTATGTACAGTTTTTGCTCCTATAAAACTTTTTTAATGGAACGATTTTGTTCAACTTTGGCATTAAATATCTCTTAAAAGAATTCTTCGATTTGAAAACTGTCTGCATCAGCGTGTTTATCAACCATTTCTCTATAATACTACCGATTTTCATATTTTTGTATGCAGCAGTTTTTTTTTAATATTAACGAAGAAAGGCCATGCTTAAGCATTCAAATTGGATGTCGATCTGCCAGGAATATCTACGCAGATTTTCATTGGTCCATTTCCAAATCAAAACTTTTTTATATATATATAGAAGGATTTGTTTGCAAATACTGGTGGCGTTCAACCTTTTCAACATTTCACTGACAGAATTGGTTTGCCCAGGTAAAAGTTAACTTGTCCAATTGTCAGAAAAGTTTCGTTTAACGACTTCGCATTTAGTCCATGTATTCGCATTCTCCAACATCACGTTTAAATAAATTAGAATTACCTTAAAGCTTAAACGACTTATGCATTGTCTCACATACCAGCTGTTAGTAGGAACTAATACAGATGCAGTAACAGGGTCCGCAGCATATAGGACAAATTGTATTGTTCTTACCAGTAAGTTTTATAAGTAATCGACAATGACATTTTTAAAAGATATGCAATAGGACTATACCATGAAGATTATTGAAAAAAGTTACTAGTAAGAACAATAAAATTTGCCCTATATGCTGAGATCGCTGCAGTAATCAAGCTAGAACACATAAAAGATAAATATTTTAATAACTAACGATCGAAGTACTGCTATATTAGAGAATTCAACTGAAAAGAATTTCTGAATAACAGATAGTGTTTGATTGGAATTTAATATAAACTATGAAAGAATATATGTAATATGTTTTATTATGATTAAAGCCGTTCGTTTTGCAATTTCTTAAATTCTTGCATTTTAAGTTCTGAGACAAAATTCCAAACTAATAGGAATGATTTAACCTCTTGACTGAAAGGACGTACTCTCATTTCAGTAATCAACGGCCATGACGTACACCGTGAAAGTTGTTCTCTACACAGTAATGGTTTCATATTTGAACCGGATTTGTCTGTTATATGCAACTGATACAACAGGGTACTGGTCGAAGATGAGTAATAATGATCTTGATTCGACTTCAAGGACACCGCTAGAGGGCCCTAGAGCGGAGAAATTAAGCCCGGCAGTCAAGCGGTTTAGACCTTATTTTTGAAAATTTAGAGTCCATAATTTACCATTTAAATCCAATAAGCAAATGCACCATTTTCTTTCAACAAATAGAAATGTCAAGATCGCCTGAAATGTAATAAAAAAGTACCGTAGCGCAAACAATGTTTTATATTTTCCGAACGAAAAAACCAAGTTTAACTAAAAACTACACAGCTAAATTCGGGTACCTCACCAATATACTTACTTAATTACAAGCTAATCGGAAGCGATTTTGTGGAAGTTTTCGCGAAACAAATGGACCGACTAGCAGACAGACCGAAACTAAAACTACTGTCTCCACAGTAAGACACCGCCACCTGAACACTAGACCTGAGCACTGACACGAAAATGTCGGCTGTCGAAGGCGGATTTTTTTTACAGCGTGTGTACGGTCCCTTAAATCTTCGCACCAATAACTTTTTAAAGATTTTTCCCGCTTTATTTTTCTGAGATTAAACAAGTCAGAAAAATCTCTTAAAAATTACGGTGTATACAATTAAGGGACCGTAACTACGTAAAAAAAATATCCACCTTCGGCAACCGACATTTTTGTATTAGCACTCAGTCCTAGTATTCGTGGGACGGTGAGTAAGACTTCACTGACGTTTCAACAATTAAACTTTTATTTTCAGTAATAGGGAGATGACAATATAAAAAGAAAGGAATGTACTAGGGATGGATTTATACGGATAGTATTTCATATGAATTACGTTTAGAAATATATGTTGTTGTTTTTTATGAAAAAAGTCAATTTATCAAATTTATTTTAGAGAACAATAATCCATTAGGATTAGATGAAAATAAAATATTACGATTACTATGCTTATATCATGTTACACTTTACAACAATGGTTAATTTTCACAGAACTGAAATTAATTGAATCCAGATCAGTTTCTTGCGCTGATTCCTAATATTCCGTTTTTAGTATGTGGTGCTTTTTTTATTTGCATATTTAAGTTTATGCAATATTACGCTTTTTTGCGCAATTTTATGCATATTTTAGGTACAATAAATGTCAGATTGAATTAAAATGTCTGTATATTAAATACTGGAATATTTGCTTCAAAGAAATGTCGCAATATGCATATTCTTAACATTTGTCTCTCAGCTATTAAGTTTAATTTAAATATTTTTCAATGGTGTAATGTCTATTTTACTTTCAACTTTAAAGTAGTTCTTAGAGATATAACGTAATGTTTTCCAGAATAGATTTTTACGCTGCTTTCAAATATGTAATCTGTTTCCGTATAGCTTATCTAGTTTTTGAGTAAAATGAATTTCTACTTTTGTATGGTATTGACACATATTTGATTCAAAATGATTTTTAGGGGTGTGTACCTCATTAAAAAAGGATGAACAGAGTCAGAGTCTTGTCACAGACATAATACATAATGGGCATAACCAGAAAGCAGTTAAAAAAAAGCAGTAGAATATATCTTAACTAGCTGAAGTACATGACAAAGTAGCATACAAATTAATTTCTGGCCTTTTTTGACTACAAATAAAATTTCATTTTTTTTCAAAACTTGACACGATAGATGAAAACTGATACCTGTTGTGAAATCAGCTCAATCTAGTCGGATCTACCAATCCCAAAACTTTCTTCTATCTCATGCATGTTAATACTTGAAAATTCGCTATCACACTGCCAAAATTAAACAGCAATCTATGTCCATCTTAAGGATTCTATAGGTATTATTTGTATATTAGGTTTGTATATTAGTATTATTTGTATATAGGTATTATTTCTATAGGTATTATAGGTATTATTGAGGATTCTATAGGTATAATTCCGTGCATTAGCTCTTGAGATATGGCTATCTCTGAAATCGTGTAAATTCAGCAAAATTCAGACTAGAAGCACCACCTATTGGATGCTTTACACCAAAACCTATGTTTAAAAAAACCACCAAGCAACCACTTACGTCAAAGTCTAACTGAATCTGAAGTTTGGGGGAAAATCCGTATATTAGTTTTTGAGATAGAGTTATAGCGAAAAAAATGAAAATTCCAGCATAGCAGTGCCACCTATTGGACGATTAACACCAAAACCTAATCAGCAACAACTTGTGTTAACATCTAACTAAATCTAAAGTTAGATGAATATTCGTGCATTAATTTTTGAGGTAGAGCTATTGCGGGAACCGTGCAAAATGCAGCACAACAGCGCCACCTGTTGAGTGATTTACACCAACACATAATCAGAATCAAGTCATATCAAGGACTAACTGAATATGAAGTTTCATGAAAACCCGTGCTTTAGTTCTTGAGATAGAGCCAATGCGGAAATCGTAAAAAATGCAAATGCAGCATAGCAGCGCCACCTATTGAGCAATTTACACCAACACGTAATCAGCATCAAGTCATATCAAGGACTAACTGAATCTTAAGTTTCATGAAAATTCGTGCATTAGTTCTTGAGATAGAGCCATTTCGGAAATCGTAAAAAATGCAGCATAGTAGCGCCACTTGTTGATCAGCATCAATTTACATCAGGGACTAACTAAATTGGAATTTTTATTAAATTCCGAGCTTTAGTTCTTGAGATAGAGCGCCCACAAAATTTGTGTCACACACAGACACACAAATAGACAGACAGACTCAGAGACAGACATTTTGTAAAAACATGTTTTTCGGGTTCTCGGACCCCTAAAACGTGTAAATCCGTCGAAAACCAGAATTCGAAAATTTCCATGAATCAATACTTTCTTCTTGTGAAGATATAAGAAAGTAAAAAACTAGTCTAGAAACACATTATCGTACTCATGTGGTCAAGATATGTTATTAAAAAAATATGTCGACTATGCAAATTAGGCACAATATATCACGGTTTTATGTCAGTATAGACGCAGAAATAACATTTTGGTAAAGTAAACTAGGGAATAATCATAACATGAAACAGAAAAGCTACTCTGATAATGCTTTAGCCAAAAAAATTCATATAATTGTACAAAATTACAAAAATTACAAAAATAGAAATATGCGAATATCTCAAAAACAAGACCTGCTGGAGACTAAACACTAAACAGGTCTATTCTAAACAGGTCATAATCTAAAACAGGAAGTTGAAATTTTAGTGCACAATTCACCTTGATTATTAATAAACATATATAAGATACACAAAATGTAAATACATTGTTTACAGATGTCAAGTATAATGAAATCCTTTAAAAACACATTAAAGTCATTTAAAATACATAACGTTTTCGACCGACACTTACTCGGTCAAGTTTGGTATTACATTAATCGCAGTCCATCCCCCGAAGTTAAAGGATTTGTTAAATGCGAAAATTGACCCTATCCAAGCCATCAATAGATCAGGAGTATATATTATACACTTCAAGAAAGAAAATAGAGATTTTATGTACGTAGGTATGACACTGCGAAAATTTCGTGACAGAATTAAAGAACATGAAGCAGATCTGAGACTGAATAGACCCCACACTGCATTAGCAAGATTAGCACAAATTCAACCTATAAAAGTAGATTTCAATAGAGCTAAAATTATTTTCCATACAAGTAATCACCAAGAAGTTATCATAAGAGAATCTCTGGAAATAATATCTAATAAAGAAATAGTTTGTAACGATATATTATCATATGATATCCACGCAGTCTGGAAAGAATTAATACATAGTTAATAAACCTGTACTTTTTGATAAAATAATAGCATTTCTGTTCCCCTTATATTCCAATCCACACTTGAAATGAAATGGTCTGTTCCGGACAAGGCTAGAGACGCGGAGAGAGAACAGCTGTTAGTTTTTCACTGAGGATGACCGAGTAAGTGTCGTCAAAAACGTTATGAATTTTAAATGACTTTAATGCGTTTTTAAAGGATTTTATTATACTAGACACCTGTAAGCAATGTATTTACATTTTGTGTATCTTATATATGTTTATCTAAATCAGGTTTCCGAATCAGCACACACACACACATACACACACAAAAAAAAAAAAAATAAATAAAAAAAAAAATAAAATAAAACATACGACACATCTTATTTTCGTTTTCTGAAAGAACAAAAGCTCAATTTTGCTCACCAGTGTTATCTTAAAAAGTAAGTAGAAAAGGAATTCCTTTACAAAATGCTTCTGAAATACTTAACTGGAGTCCAGTTATCAGAACAGAAATGTTGTCAGAACTGTTTTCGTTTAACTACTTCTCATTTAGTGAATGTATTCGCATTCCAGCATCGCGTTAAATGCCTTAAAGCTTAAACACGCTTCAGAATTAAGCATTGTTTCATATACCAGCTGTTAGTAGGAACTAAATCTGACGCAGTAATCAAACTACAATATATGACATAGAAGCATATTCATAACAAAATATCGAAATTCTGCTATTTGAGGGCTAACTTATAAGATATAAATAATCTCTAAGAACATTTCTTCAAAAAATCGAAATTTAAAAGGGGTGATAATGCGCGAAAAGCGTTCTAAAAACTTTCTAAAGGGCGATTTCCACACAATCTCAGGATCTATCAAACCGTTTTCAAAAGTAATGATTGGAAATTGATGTTGACAGCTCTTGCTCTAACATAGGCTCTATTTCGCGTCGGTGTCACTACCAGCTGGAGGTTACAGTAGCAAACAACGTTCTAAATTAAGATTCTTGTGATACTGTAGGGACTAGCAACTGAAATGAGGTGTGGTAGTTACGTAAAAGATATAAATGATCTCTAAGAACATTTCCTAATAAAATTATAATTTAAGAGGGGTGAAAATGCGCGAAAACCGTTCTAAAAACGTTCTAAATTGAAATTTCTGCGCAATCTCAGGAAATATTAAACCGATTTCAAAAGTAATGGTTGCAAATTGCTGGTGACAGTCCCTGATCCAACCTAGGCTATATTTTATGTTGCTGTCACTTTCATCTGGGGGTTTCAGGAGCACAACAGTCTCTAAATTGCGTTTTTTTTTTTTTTTTTTTTTTTTTTTGTAATACTAAGGAGACTAAGATTTTGAAATTTGGCATGATAATTACTTAAAAGATGTAAATGTCTTATAAGTACCGATGAAAGAAAATTATTATCAGTTAAAAGGATGAATTGAGCGAACATCGATCTAAAAAGGCTCTAAATTACGATTTTTATGCAATCTTATGAAATACGAAACCGATTTCAAAAATAATTGTTGCGAATTGGTGGTGATACAAACTGCTCAAACATAAGCTGTATTTAACATATGCATATTTTATGTCGATACCACTACCATCAGAGAGTTGCAGGAACAAAAAACGTTCTAAACTGCGATTTCTGGGATACTGAAGAGACTTTAAATATATCATGATAGTTACATATAAAATTTAAATGCCCTCTAAGAACTGTCGAAAATAAATTCAAATTTAATTGGGATGAAGCGAAGGGAGGGAGCGAAAAGCATTTTATAAATGTCCTAAATTACTATTTGTATGCATTTTCAGGAAGGAAATAATAAACCGATTTCAAAAGTAATGATTGCGAAACAATGGTGAAAGACTATGATCCTACACAGGCTATATTTTATACCCGTTCCACTACCCGCTGTGGTTTGCAGGAACAACAAACATTCTAAACAAGCCTTTAAAAATTTTCTAAATTACGTTTTTTATGAAATATTAGCTAATACCGAACCGATTGCAAAATTACTGTCGGCAAATTAATGGTGACAGTTTCTGTTATGTATGTTTTGTTAGTGCCACAACCACCAGAGAGGTGGTAGACCGATAGACAAGAATCTTGGAATTTTACATGATGGTTATTTTTAAGATGCAAATGCGTACTAAAAACGTCTTCTAAAAAATCAAAACTACAAATGAATGCTGAAATGAGTGTATGAAATAAGCATAAAAGCTTCAAAATACTTTATAAATTATCATTTATTTAGAATTAGTTTTAGTTCTTATTAATTTAAATGTCGTTTCTGCCTAATGCGGAAGCAACTTTAATATAAGGAACTTTAGTCAAACTGTGGCTTAATCAGTAATTTTTGAATTATTCCTAAAAGTATAATTTCTTCTAATAAAAGTTAGACATATAAATATCACTCGCATATTTCAACTACTGCCCGAGCAAAGCCGCGTGTTTTGCTAGTAAATTCTAAATGCCTTAAAGCTTAAACAAGCTTTTGAATTAAACATTGTCTCATATACCAGCTGTTAGTAGGAACTAATACTGAAGCAGTAATCAAACAATACATGATATTGAAGCATATTAATAACAAACGATCTAAATTCTGCTATTTGAGAGAAGTCAACTGAAAATAATTTCTGAATAACAGCTGGTGTTTGATTAGAATTTAATATTTATCTATACTAATATTATAAAGAAGTAATGTTTGTTTATTCATAGGAGGTAATCTCTGGAACTACCGAATCGATTTCAAAAGTAATGATATCAAAATGACAGTGTTAGTCCTTGTTACAACATAGGCTATACTATATCTTATGTCAATGCCACTAACTGAAATGGAGTGCAGGAGCAAAAAACGTTCTAAAAATAAGATTTTTGTGTTGCTGATGAGCGTAGAAACATGAAATTTGGCATGGTAGTTACTTATTAGATATAAATGATCTCTAAGAATATCTCTTTAAAAATTGCAAATTTAAAAGGGGCGATAATGCGTGAAAAGCGTTCTAAAAAACGTTCTAAACTGTGATTTCTAAGCAATCTCAGGAAGTGTCAAACCGATTTCAAAAGAAATGGTTTGAAATTGATGGTGACAGCCCTTGCTCTAACATAGCCTCTATTTTATGTCGGTGTCACTACCACCTAGGTGTTGCAGGAGCAAAACACGTTCTAAATTGTGATTTTTGCGTTACTGAAGAGCCTAAAATCATGAAATTTGGCATGATAGTTACTTATAAGATATAATGATCTCTAAGATCATTTCCTGTAAAAAATCGAAATTTTAATAGGATGTAAGTGCGTGAAAAACGTTATAAAAAACGCTCTAAATTAAGAATTCTACGCAATCTCGGGAAGTAATAAACATATTTCAAAAGTAGTGATTGGAAATTGATGGTGACAGCCCTTGCTCTAACGTAGGGTCTATTTTATGTCTATGTCACTACCATCATACCAAAAGAGGGTTGTAATAGTGAAAATGTTCTATATTGCGATTCTGTGATACTACAGGGGCTAGTAACTTGAAATTAGGCATGCTAATTAATTATAAGTTGTAAATGATCTCTAAGAATATTTCCTAAAAATTTAAAATTTAAAAAAGGGTGGAAATGGGTGAAAAGCATTCTAAAAACGTTCTAAATTTCGATTTCTACGCAATATCTGTAAATATCAAATCGATTTTAAATGTAATGGTTGTGAATTGATGATGATAGTCCCTGCTCCCACATAGGCGAAATTTTATTTTGTTTTCACTACCACCTGGAAGTTGCAGGAGCAACAAATGTTCTAAATTTTGTTTTTTGTGATACTGAAAGTTCTAACATTTTGAAATTTGGCATGATAATTCCTTAAAAGATGCAAATGCTTTCTAAAAACCGTTAGAAGAAAATTCCGAATTGAAAAGGATGAATTGAGCGAAAAGCATTTTAAAATTTTTCTACATAAAGATTTTTATGCAATCTTATGAAATACCAAAACAATTTCAGAAATAATGGTTGCAAATTGCTGGTGATAGAACCTGCTCAAACGTATGCTATATTTTATGTCGGTGCCACTATTACCAGAGGGTTGCAGGAACTAAAAATGTTCTAGATTGCGATTTCTCTGATACTGAAGATGCTAGAAACTATAAATATAGGAGCGAAAAGCATTCTAAAAAAGCCCTAAATTACGATTTCTATGCAATCTAAAGAAATAAAAAAAAACGATTACAAAAGTTAGGGTTGCGAATCAATGGTGACTGTCTCTGATCCTACACATGCTATAATTTATGCCTGTACCACTGCCACCTGGGGTTGGCAGGAACAACAAACGTTCTAAAAAAGTCTGTAAAAACTTTCTAAATTACATTGTCAATGGAATGTTAGGAAGTACCAAATCGATTTCTAAATTAATGTTGGCAAATTAATGGCGGCAGTCTTTGTTGCACCATATGCATTTATGTTAGTGCCACTACCACCAGAGAGGAGGTAGACCGTTAGACAAGAAGCTTGTATTTTGACCAGTTTGTTAATTTTAAGATGTAAATGCGTACTAAGAACGGTTTCTAAAAAATTCAAAACTTAAAATGAATACTGAAATAAACGTATGAAATGCGCATAAAACCTTCGAAATATATTCCAAATTATCATTTATTTAGAATTAGTTTCTGTCTAATGCAGTGTAATAATGACGTTTAGTACCACTGTAGCTTAATTAGTAATTTTTGAACTATTCCTAAAAGCATAATTTCTTCGAATAAAAATGAGACATACAAATATCACTTGGCATATTTCAACTGTTACGCGAGCAAAGCCGCGGGTTTTGCAACAAAAGAAAAAAAATAACAGATTTTATCAATATTAAAGTTTCATTTTTCATTTTTTTTTTTCGTTAATTTTTCAATTTCTTGACATTTTTAGTCATAGAAGAGATAGTATTAGCGTCTGAGTTTTATATGTTACACAATGTGGCTTTCTATAGACGTGGAAAATGTGAACAACTTTTGGGCGGCAATGAAAGAAAAAAAAAACGGTTTCAGTTTTTAACGCTTATAAATGTAAATCTCTTCTTTTTTTATTCTCATTCTGTTTTTACGCAGTCAAACAGGAAAAAAAATGTACTGTCAAAAGAAATTTAGGAACAGATGCTATTCCCCCGGCCGCAATCTTGGATTTTGTTTTGGAGTGAAAAACCCTTTTCCGCCAAGTAAATGTCGCGAAGCACATTTATGCGCATTTTATGCTTAACGGGCTTGCCAGAACACGTCACTCTTTGGGGTCAACTCTTAAACGCCAACAAAACATCGCCGAGAAATCCAAGGTGGCAGCCGCGGGAAATCATAACATCTTAGCGGAAATTTATTTAAAATCTGTACTTTAACTTTTTAAATAATTCCAAAGCATGACCTTTTTAAAAAAATATATCTCTACAAAGAGCATTTGTTTACTACACTACATTAAAGTAACTGGAGGAAAAATTACTCCAATTGGCAGTTGATTATCCAGACAAAAAGTAAAATAAATCAGATTAACCATAAAATAAAGTACTTTTGTGCTTGAAACAAAAGACAACCTGAAATAACTGGTTTTTATTTTATACTGAGCAAAAAATTAATACAAGCAGAAATCAGGAATTCTGGTTTTTCAGAATTTTGTGTCGCTCCCGATGAAAAAACCTCCAGAAATATAGATAGTACAAAACATATTTCAGTTTAAAGGCTTACAATACACATTTTATTCTATATAAAATATATTTCACACGTGCCTCGCTGTAAAATTCCATATTTACTATCCAATTTTAAACAACATCTATAGAAAAGTATGCATATGACTTCGCTATCGAGGAACAATACACAAACCCAGCAAAAAGCGATGTCGTCATTCAAAATAAATCGATAAAAATATCGGGTACCTAATGATTTATATGCCTTAATTTGTTTGTAACATTAATTTGGATGCTAAAAATTGAATATAGTTTATAATAGATCCTTGTTTTATCAGAAATTATTCATTTTAATTTTTTTTCAAAATTAGAAAAATGCTATTACACACGGATTAATAAAATTGCCTTCTTTGAGCTTTTTGATAGGAATTCAGTAAATAAGCCACACAAATTTTCTTTAAAATACATTTTTATAGCAGCCGATATTTTTGACATAGCACGTATTTTAATTACAATTTTATTTTCTGTTGATATGAGAAAATGGAAAAATTAAATGAAAAATATATAGTAATCTACTATTTTAAAACTATTTTCTAGAGAAATGGAGCATTTCATTTGCCACCGTTACAGAAATTGCATTAAAAATCTACAAAAAATTAATATCTCAAAAATAAGTTCAGATGCCGTTTTCAAACAAATTTAATTTAAACGTACTTTTTCCCCCTATACGACAGCGTAAAAATTAAAAACGTAAAATGTTTAGAAGTTTAAAAAATTGCAGTAGATTGTCAGTATTCAGCCATATAATGATACATCTGTTTCGTTTTACTAGTGGCTTATTGTTAGGTGTAACGTTATTTTTTAGTTACGAAACTTTAATTGTTGTCTGAAAGAAATAACATGTCAGGTCTAATAAAGTAAAAAATGAGTTCAAACCATTAACGACCAAATGTTTTTAGTTTTAATGTTTTTAACCCATTAACGACCAAAACAATAAGGTTGAAATTTTCAACTGTTTAGCGGAATGTCGTTTGCCACCAAAAATTCTCAAAGAGAATTTTCGTTTTATATGATCTTAAAATTTTATCTCTTTAGGTAAGGCCAACTTTTTATTTGAAAAATAGTGGTGGGAATGAAAATAACTAAAATATGTTCATTTATTTTGGATGCTGCGTGAACGCAACACCAGCAGTTACACTGTAAAAAAAAAAATCTCTAGTTCTACAGATGTAAAGTTACATGCTTACTAAACTTCCATCTGTAACTGTACGAAAAAAAGCTGTAAATCCACAAAACTAGTTTTTGTAAAGCTACAGAAATCTGTAGCTTTACAAATGAATCTGCTAAAATTTCAGTAATCTTACTAAAATTTTATCTGTAACTCTGCTTGCAGTTACATGAAAAGTTCTAGTCATCCAAGTTTCCTAGTAAATTCTTAGTAACCTTACAGATTTTTTGATTTCCCGTGCAAAACTGTAACTGTTACATGCATTTTTGTTGTTGCCGTTACATAAAAAGTTCTAAGAATCCCAGTTTCCTTGAAAAACTTTAGTAACTTTACACATTTTGTTTACAATTTAATGAGTTCAAAGATGCACGGTATGAGAATATCACCGGAATTGTATTTTTTTCTTATTTATTATTTTATGCCTATGTTTTTTTTTTCATTTATTGAAAAAACAATGCTAAGTAAAATTTTTGCACACTCTAATTTTATAAGATTCGTCAATTGGCATGTACATATTTCAAGTTTACTTCAGTCAGAAATTTGCAGAAATCATTTAACTCTTTTTTCTTCAAATTAACTGAAAACACACTGGGAATTTAAAATTTATATTTACACAGGGTACATTTTTAATAGCAATTTTAGGGATAACAGTATAAAATTAAACGATTTAGGCAAAATAAAGATATTTGTTTAACCGAAAATCCGTAAGTATTTTCTAATAATTTTGTGCGAATCATAACGATTTGCAAAAGATAAGACTATGATTGGATTAGGCTATGATTGGATTGTTCTATGTAAAGTGCAATGTCAGAGCTATTTAATAGATTCCTCGAATTTCTTTAGAGTTTTGACATTCAATTCGACGCTAACAATATTAATGACGTAATTGAAGTGTAATAATATTTAGTATTTTAAATATCTTAAAAGAAAAAGGCACACTTCTGCATTCATAAAAGAGCCTCCAAAACTGAGATATATATATAAAAAAAAGAGGAAAACAAGAACGAAAAATCATGCATTACGCATAGATTATGAAACACTTTCCAATGCTAACAAAATATTATTAAGAATTTGATTTTTTATACATTAATAGTGACAATTTTCCGCTCTGTAATTAAATTCTTTTTTGGGTACTTTTCGGTTAGCCGGGCGTCAGTGTTATGTATACATACATATATATGTATATATACATGTATGTATACATATATTGTATATATACACATGTACACAAATATATCCGTATATATAAATGTATACATGTATACATAACACTGGGGCCCGGCTAATCGAAAAGTACCCTTTTTTGCGTCTCTGTGAATAAACTATAAATGCTATGCACTCCAAAATCCATCGAAAAAATGTTGCAGTGCGCCTTAATAATCTTTGATAATTTCATACTTCTTGATGTATCATTATATTATTAAAATGCATCTCAGACGATTTTTTTCCACATATTATAATGTAACTAGCTGTTTAACCCGATCTACGCAAGGAAGTTCATGAATTTAATGCAAAAAAAAAAAAAAAAAAAAAAAAAAGAAGAAGAAGAAGAAAAAAAGAAATCAGTATTCGATTTAGAAAAATATTTTTCTAATACTATCCATTTTTTTCTTGTGTGAAATTTAATTTATCATGTTGCTGTGGCAGCAGACGTTAAAATGATATCTTTGGAATAAGAGAATAAAGAATAAAATGTTTCGTTGATGCTTGTGATAAAATGTTTTTATATACATTTTTAAAAAGTAATAATTAATCTCAATTAAATAATGTCTAATTGTTTGCATGTGAGGTGATTGCATGTGAAAAGAATTATCGTAATACCCGCTACAGCTTCTTTTATTATTGCAACCTGGTGTACGTAATATGTATATCTCATATTACTGTAAACATTTAGAACTGGTTAGAATTCGCGCGATTACGGGTTAAACATAAAAAAATTCAAAATTCAAAAAAAAAAAAAAAAGATCTATTTAAAATTTTCGAAATTTTTGCCCCAATTTTTCATGGGACCCCTAC
This sequence comes from Maratus speciosus, assembly GCA_963932465.1. Taxonomy (NCBI): domain Eukaryota; kingdom Metazoa; phylum Arthropoda; class Arachnida; order Araneae; family Salticidae; genus Maratus; species Maratus speciosus. The sequence goes on from OZ010797.1 coordinate 451,874,837, forward strand.
CAGACAGGGATTTTTGATTCACCCATTCGCTATCAATTTCCTCGTTTTTATTATTTATTTATTCATCTTGTTTTCTTTTAAGAAAAGACTGGAAATGTGAAAACCAAAAATAAATGGAATACAAGCAAAATTGTGTGAAAATCGTAGATTAAAGCAACATGCAAAATATACAAGATTAAATCTTTCCTTAAAAAGACTACATTTTTAATTTTACTCATAAATTTAATGAGATATTAATGGCGGCTGATATATCGTTTTCAATGTTCAATGACTTTAATAAAACAATGTATCTTCTTTAGTATGTTAATGTAAACACCTTAGCCCAATTATCTGTTTGACACGCATTGCTTAGATTAGCTTCTAACATATATTAAATGGCTTGAACAAACAATGGAACATCCCTGAACACGATAAATCTTTAGAATTGTCTAATACATTTACAATGAAGGTTTGAGATAAGAAAAACCTAGATTCAACTACACGTATTAAATGAATGTCCTAGCTATAATGAAATTACATCTACATCTTTAAAGCATACAGTACTGCATAATGGAAAATATTATTAATAGTGTTAGTTTGGCTCATATCAGTGTGATAAACAATTATGAACTAAAAGCTCGTTTGGAAAAAAAAAAATACTTTTATACGGAAACGTTTCAGTAAGATACATAAATCTTATTTATGTCTAATTTGCCATTTGGTTTTGACATGATCTTTCATCACAAAACAAAATATTCATGTGCAATTTTTTTTTATTAACATCTTATTACGATAGAACAAAGAAATATGCAATATTTATATTCGATACATTGTTTTGTTTCTCTCTGCTCTAAAAAAAAGTAACTACGCTATCACAGCCGCTGACAATAAAGTTTTTGTGACGTGAGGTATTCCTTCGTTAACATTAAGAAAAATACTGCATATAAAAATATAAAAATTAGCAGTATTATTGAGAAATGTCTGATAAACACGCTGATGCAGACGGTTTTCAAATAGAAGAACTATTTTAACAGATATTTAATGTTAAAGTTGATCATAATCGTTCAATTAAAAAAAAATTATAGGAGCAAAAACTATACATAGGAATTTAATTATTTTTAGATCATTTTATGTATTAGAAGTTGATTGTGTGCAGACTGCATATATTTTTTTTAATTATATTCATATTTGGAGGTTTTATTTCCATTTTAAATTCAAATTTTTAGCATTTCGAGAGATACTTTTTACATATTTCAGAAAAGGGTATTATTTTAAATTGCTGCCAATTTTAAAAACAGGGCAAAGAATAATATTTCCTTCAAATAAAAAATTTATTTACGCGTGGATTTTTTAAACAGAAAAAAAAAAAACATTTCAAATTAGAATTAAATGATTACGTATTAAGAGCAGGAAAATATTGAAAATTACGTCATAAGAACTATATTTACACTTGAATTTTAAAAGAGAAAGAAATTTTTCAAATAAAATATCAATTATAATGCGTTAAAAGTCGCAAATGGAAGAAATTACGTCATATTTTAAATGGCCAAATAATAATGCAAAATACTTTAAATTTAAATGTACATCTGCGCAAGACATTTATATATTTTATATTTTGAGATGATTATTATTGTGAATTCTAAGACAGCGCAAATAATATTTCCTTTCTAACAACAAAAGTATTTTCACGAGAATATTAATAAGAGAAAGAAAACCTGGTATGAAAATACTTCCTCTAAGTTCAATGTTTTAATATCATGCATAAAAGTATGGATCAAAATTATTAAAATAAATAAATTATAAGAAAGAAAAATCAGGATTCAAGCATATATTTGAAATACTTAAAGAAAAGTTCACCGTTTAATAATGTGAAACATCATGGAAATATTTAGAAAACGCATAACACATTTGAAAACCCAGTTTCAGGAATTACCATGAATAGTCGGAGAAATATCCGAATTCTTTTGTGAAGACCTGTACATGATCTATAAATTTGTTTATACTCTACTGCATAGTACGCTAAAATTTAGATAATTAGGTAGCGCGTAACACAGTTGTAAATTCCCAAAATTAAATTAATTAATTAAATAAATTAAGCAGTTTCCGTCATTAAACGGAAATGTACTCGGTATCTTTGGTACTGCTCTGTATACAATCTTCATAATTTATACACGCAAAGTATTAGACAAAGTATTAGCTGTATTGAAAAACGTGTACACAACTTAAAACGCACTTTCAGCAATTGTTGTTAATAGTCAGTCCTGTAACCGGATTATTTTATGTGCCCCTGTAAATGAACGATGAACGCTACACTGTCAGAAAAACTCGTCAGTATACACTAAATTATTCCTCATTATATTTAAACAAATAATTCCCAAACTCCTAGAAAACATGTTTTATCCGTGAATCCTTCCGAAAAGTCTGAAAAAAGAGGGAGAAAATCCGTTCATTCTGAGCACGCATGCGCTCTTTTAATACTAAAATCCGAATATATTTAAGGGGGTCCGGGACACATTTTAAAATAATTTTTATTTATTGAGTTACAATTTTGAATTTTTTTTGTGGTGTTTAAACATATTATTAGTAAACACAATCACTTGATAAAACTTCACATAATTTTTTTTTGTATTTAAAATTTAATTTTTTTTTAAAAATGGGGTCGTTAAAATCGTTATAACTCGAATTATTATTTGTAGAATTTAAATTTTTTCTCATCTCACTATTCTAAAAAAAAAGTAACTTACGCTGTTACCGCCGCCGACGGTTTTGAATTTTTTGTGACCGGAGGTCTTTCTTCGTTAATATTAAGAAAAATATTACATACAGAAATATGAAAATCGGCAGTATTATAGAGAAATGAGTGATAAACACGTTGATGCAGACGGTTTCCAAATCGAAGAATTATTTTAAGAGATATTTAATGCTAAAGTTGGACAAAGTCGTTCGTTCCATTAAAAAAAGTTTTATAGGAACAAAAACTATACATCGGAATTTAATCATTTTTAGATCATTTTATAAGTTATAATTTCCCCGTGTGCAGAACGCATTTATTTTTTTAATTTGACTCATTTTTTGAGCTTTTATTTATATTTTAAATTCAAATTTTCAGCATTTCTAAATATATTTTTTAATTATTTTAGAAAATTGCACTAATTTAACATGTTGCCAACTATATAAACATCGTAAACAATGTTTGCTTCAAATTAAAAATTTATTTACACGTAACTATTAGAAACAGAAAAAAAACCCCTTCAAATTAGAATTAAATAATTACGGATAAAACGCGAGAACTTATTGAAAATTACTTCATAAAAACTATATTTACACATGAATTTTAACAGAGAAAGGATTTTTTAAAATAATAAATTCATTAACATGTGTTAGAAGTCTTAAATAGGAGAAATTACTTCATATTTACGTCACATTACACTTATTACGTAAAATGAACAAAAAATAATATTGCAAAACAGTTTAAATTTTAAAATTGCGCGAGACATTTATTTGATATTTAGAGATGAACTTTTCAACTATTTTTGTTGGGACAGCGAACATAATATTTCATTTCTAACAAAAGTATTTTCACGTGAATATTAAAATGTGAAATAAAAGTTTGGCGAGAATTGCGTGAGATTAAAAACGATACATTTAAAATGTCTTTCATTTATTTATTTATTTATTGAACAACAAGCATACGACTTGTGTGCTTGACATGGGAGCCCGCTTAAAATCTCTTATTTAAAAGAACTTTCTTTTCGCTTTGTTAAAAAATACCGGGAGACAAAGACTCTGTTTACTTAATTCACTTTATATTAGCTTATTTTGAAAGGTTTAACTGGTTTTATTTAATCAAAGAGGAAAACAGCCATAGTATATTTTAACAGCAGCTGATTTTTTCTTAAAATTCCCCAATCAAAGAGAAATGAGTAGAAATCCGTTTATAGGGAGATCGCCACTGTTTTTTAAATTATAAATCAATCTTTCAAAATCTTTTTAAAGCCGATCAAATTAGCGTGCTTTTAGAAATTGCGGTGTCTGAACGGGGGTTGGCGAGCGTAGCTCGTAGGGTACCCAGCCCCCTAGTTCAAATAAAAAGAAATATATACGTTTTAATTTAGATTCAGAATTTAAAAAAAATATTATTAAAAAAAGAAAACAATTTAAAATATTTAAATTAAGAATTAAGAAAAAATGATATAATCTTTTTTAAAAAAAATCGTATTTTCAAAAGTAAATATTTTTTTTCAAATTTGCTGAATCCAAATGAAAGCAAACTAATTGAAAAATGCACGATTCAAGTTTGAATCATATATCTTTAATGGTTTTTGAGTTATAACAGTTTAAATACAAGAAATGGTGAAAAAACCCATAATCAAGAAAAACGCATTTTCAATAAGAAGTCGTTTCCACGACAATCATAAAGCTAGATTTTGAAAACAAACCAAAACGAAAAAAATGATATGTTCTGTTCTAATAAGGATAGAAACATGATTCAAGTGTCATTTTAAGCAGAAAAAAGCGGAAAAGGTTTTAGAAAATAATTTTAGAAAATTTGAAGATTTTGTGTTCCGAACACCTTTAAAAAGGAAAAACCAAAAATTTTATAAGTTAAAATTTATAATTTACTTAAAAAAGAGATAATGTTTTCGAATTAAAAAATAAATAACAATTACTTTTCTCATTCGCTCAAAATTACTCACAATTTTTTAAAAGTCGAATAAGGTGAAAAAAGTTTTAAAAAATTAATTTATAAAGTTGGTATAAAATAATATTCGCATTTAACATATATTTTAAATGAAAACATTTAATTTAAATATTAAATGGGAATAAATCGATTTTATTAAAAAAAAAATCTCATCGAATAAAAATATAATATTCGTATATTACATTTTGATCTACATTTAAAAATACTTATAATTGATATTTATATCCTATTTTAATACTAAAGTATTAAAACACCATCCACAATCTCATTAATGACGAAATCTTCCTGAAATTAACATAAAAATTCAAAGCTTTTTAACCTTTAAATGCCGGGTGTTGCTTTTCGGCAATATACACAATTTAGGTTCTAAAATACTATTAGAATAATATTGAAGCTATAATGCCTAATGTTGCCAATAAAATACATTCTGAAAATATTATTAAATCGATTTTCAACATGTAGATGGCAACACTTGTGCTGTATAAGAGTAAAGATAGATTTATTTTAGGTAGCTTTCATTACAAAATGCTACCTATTGCAGCCGTTCGGAGGAAAGCGATTTCAAAACATTTTGGCATATTTTCATCGTTCATGACCCCCAGACCCCGAAACCACCCTCCGTTCAAAATTGACATATATATATATATATATATATATGTATATATATATATATATATATACATATATACATATATATGTATATATGTATATATACATATATATATATATATATACATATATATATATATATATACATATATATACATATATACATATATATGTATATATGTATATATACATATATATATATATATATATATATACATATATATATATATATATATATATATATATATATATATATATATATATATATATATATACATATATATATATATATATATATATATATATATATCTGACATTTGTCACACTGTAATTCACGTATTTATGAACCGATTTGGATGTAATTCGGTGTGTACATAGTACATACCAATGTCTCGACCGAGTTGTTGGTCAGCTTCATCCGCCATTTTGTTTCAAAATGGCGGCCATTTAAATTTTTTTTAAAAATTTAAAATTTGAAATGTGGTACCAAAAAATTGAAAATGAAAAAATATTTTTTTCTTATGTATTTGACCTTTATACTAAGATTTCGCAGCAGTTTTTGTTTCGTCTATATCTTAAAAAATGGCTGAGTTATAGCATTTTGAATTTCTAGCGTGGCTGACATTTTGAAACGTCCTGAATTTTGTCACGCGATAAAAGCCGTATTTATCAACCGATTTGGATGTAACTTCGTTTATACATAGTACATACTAATGTCTCGAACGAGTTCGTTGGCCAGCTCCATTCGCCATCTTGTTTAGAAATGGCGGCCATTTAAATTTTTAAGAAAAATTTAAATTTGAAATGTGGTACCAAAAAATTGAAAATTGAAAAACTATTTTTTTCGTATGTGTTTGACCTTGATAAAAAGATTCAGTAGCAGTTTCTGTTTCGTCTACATCTTAAAAAATGGCTGAGTTATGGAATTTTGAATTTGTAGCGTGGCTGACATTTTGAAACGTCCTGATATTTGTCACGTGATAACGGGCGTATTTATGAACCGATTTGGATGTACCTTCGTGTGTACATAGTACATACAAATATCTCGGCCGATTTCGTTGTCCACCTTCATCCGCCATCTTGTTTCAAAATGGCGGCCATTTAAAAAAATTAAAAACATTTTTAATTTAAAATGAGATACCAAAAAAAACGGAAAATGAAAAAGATATTTTTCGTATGTGTTTGACCTTAATACAAAGATTCCGGAACAGTTTTTTTTCGTCTATATTTAAAAAAATGGCTGAGTTATAGCATTTTGAATTTCTAATGTGGCTGACATTTTAAAACGACCTGATTTCTGTCACGCGATAACAGGCGTATTTATGAACCGATTTGTATGTAACTTGGTCTGTACATAGTACATACTCTGTCTCTACCTCACATAATGTTTCTACCGAGTTCGTTGGCCAGCTTCATTCGCCATCTTGTTTCAAAAGGGTTGCCGTTTAAAAAAATAATAAATTTAAAATTTAAAATGTGGTATTAAAAAATTGGAAAATGAAAAAGATTTTTTTTTATGTGTTGCCTTGATACAAAGATTCCGGAGCAGTTTTTGTTTCTGAAAATTTGTTCTTTTGTTTATATATTAAAAAATGGTTGAATTATAGCACTTTGAATTTCTAGCATGGCTAACATTTTGAAACGATCTTGTATTTGTCACGCGATAACACACGTATTTGCCTATTTCGATGTAAGAAGGCATGCGGATAGTATACATGAATACCTCGACCAAGTTCGCTGGCCAGCTTCATCAGCCATCTTGTTTCAAAATGGCAGCCATTAAATTAAAAAAAAATATATATTTAAAGTGAGGTGCAAAAAAAGTAGAAATTGAAAAAGGTTTCTTTCTTAAGTATTTGACCTTGAAATAAGGATTCAGGAGCATTTTTTGTTTGTCTTTATCTTAAAAAATGGCTCACGTATAGCAATTTCAATATCTAATGTGGGTGACATTTTGAAAAATCTGACTTCTTGCCTGCGACAGCACTCGTATATATCAATCGATTCCGAAGTGAGTGAACATGTGCACAGCAATTACTAAGGTCTCGACCAAGTTCACTGGTTAGCCTCATCCACCATGTTGTCTTAAAATGGCAGGCACTTTAAGAAATCGCCGAATTTGGCAACCAAATATAAGTTACTTTAAATAAAAGCAGCTTGGATAAGGCTGACTAATTTCGCGAAATTCTCATTCATAATGGTTTGCTATTGATAAATATTAGTATTGAATATCCTATATTCGGTTTCCACTAAATTGAGCTTCGTGTGTTTGAATAATATAAGTTGGCTTTTTTTAATATAAGGAATATGAAAGCTACCTCTTCCTCCCGGCACTAGCTGGAAGGATTTTTTTCCATTGTTGCTACTTGTTCTTTTTGTTTTGTTTGGAAGCTTGCGAAATACTCTATTTTGTTCTGCAGTGAGTAAGTAAAATTTATTTCTTATTATAGTTCCTAAAATTCTTGTGTGTTTAATATTATAGAATTTCATCAAGGGAAATTATTTTTTCAATTAAAGACCAGTATTGCCAATTAGTAAAAAACTGTTTTTTAGCCGTAAACCATACTTAAAACAAAATATGATTTTTTAAAGTATTTGTCCCATGATTTTTTTTTTTTTTTAAATGAAAGCCGAAAATCATTATTACAATGATTTTTGAAAAATCAGGCATTTAAGGGTTAAAGAAATTAATCAAACTATGCCCATCTGAAGCAAACATATTTACTTCAAAGTGTTTCACTTTTGCCCAACTGTACCGCAGTCGTTAGTGTACACGTCTCGTAACGCGGGGATGGTTGGTTCGATTCCAACGTCGGCAAATTTACTTTTTCCAGAGTTTCTTCAATTGACGGATATTTTACCTCCTGTAACGGAGAAAAAATTAATGGATATTCGTAAATTAACGGAAAAATCCTCGCAGCAGTGCTGCGACAATACGAAATTGAAGAAAGTATTGAAGAAGAAATTTGAATTGAAGAAAGTATTTCTGAGAGTGTAAAAAAATACTATTATATAGAAAGCCTTTTCTAGTGCACCTCAATGACATAAATGAATGCCAATATGTTTGAAATAGTGTAACATCATTAAAATACATTGAAAACGAGTTTTCTCCATAGACGCAATTCAACGGAAATATTTTTTCCGTAAATCTACTATAAAAGCTTCAAACTTCATTTTTAACACTCTCGCTGGGCATCCCGCGATTTCCACGGCCAATGTAAAAATAGTAAATTTTGCGAAACCCACGATTTCCGCGATATTTCGCTTTTATAATCTAATTCTATAAAAAAGAACTGTTTTATCAAAAATTCTTACATATTTTAACTCTAAAATAGATGTAGATTTGAAATATATAATAAAATAAATGCAAAATTTTGATCATATTTTGATTTTATAAAAATTACGATGCGAGCGAACATGCTCTATTAAACCTTATTAACATATGTCAATAGCATGAGAACCCGAATGTATTTATCAGAGTTAGTCCATAAGCAGGCAGACAACTTTAAAACTTTGTCGGAATGCGATAATAAAAGTGAAATCCAATATTTTGAAGCCAATTACTTTAAATTCTTTTGTTGTTCATTTGTATATTTCTAATCCTTCAAGCTACACTTACAGTATGAAATGAATTTGAAAACTCAATTTAAAAGAAACTCTCTCACGAACTATATTTAGACTTCAAAATAAAAATTTAACATAATTGGAAATCGATTTGCGTTTCAATCAAAAATGTGCAAAATCTATTACCTAAGAATAAAAGAGGATGCAAGGAATTTTTGGGAATGCAAATGAATTGTGACTTCTAATAATAAATTTTGGAATCTTTGTTCAAATGTTTTTTTTTTTTTTAAACTGGTATAAATGAGTGTATTTTCAATACTGAACTTGCTATAACAAACTTTATTAATATATGTCAATTGCATGACACTCTGATTATATTTACGTGAGTTAGTACAAGGACAGACCGACAAACACTTTTCAACTATTTTGGAAAGTGTTAATAAAAATGAAATCCAATATTTCGTAGTCAAATGCCTTAAACACTTGTTGTTCATTGGTATATTTCCAATCCTTCAATCTTAAAGTATGCAATAAATTTAAAGTGTCTATTCATAAGAAATTCTCTCACGGGATATATTTAGTCTTTAAAATAAAACTTTACTATAATTTAAAATCGATTTGCGTTTCAATCAGAAATGTGCAAAAACAATTACCTAAGGATAAAAGAGGATGCCAGGAAGAGTTCGGAATGCAAATAAATTGTGATTTCGAACAATAAATTTTGGAAACTTCGTTCAAATGTGTTTTAGAACTCATATAAATAATTCTACTTCGGAAATATTCAAATTCGTTGCATTAAACTGGATCTATGTGGCTAGATTTTTAATGATAAAACCTACCGTTTGGTGTTATATATTTATGTAACTTTATCTTCTGTTCAATTAGTTTAGCCTGTCTAAATATTTATCTTTTATTACATGCCATAAACTTAAATTTTAATTAATGTTTACAGACGTCGTAAAACTACTTGTGAAAATTTTATTATCAAATCTGTATTTTTCATCAAAGCAGTGATATACATTTGATAATGATAATTGAATCACCGTGATAGACACGAGGTTACTGTTTAAAGCAAATAATAATTTTCCAGTCGTTTTTTAGACAACGAATCTAATTGAGTAGAAGACAATTTTCTGTGCTATCTTGGCAGCCTGCTCTGAATTTTTTTCCTATAGACATATTTTACTATAGTAATTTCTTTTGCGTGTATAAACATATGGAATGATCATAAATTCTTATTTGTTACTTTTGGGATAAATAGAACGTCATCACCATGGCAACCCACTACCTATCATGGAATATCATTGAAATAATTACGAATGATAGGATTTAACAGAATGAAGAAAACTTTTATTGATATCTCCTTAAGTTTTGAGTCGCTTTTAATAAAATTTGAAATGACTTTACAAAATTCTGCAACGATAATATATATTAAATATCAAGCAATTCGGCAGGGTAGTTTTTGCGCTGTTATAAGAGGACAGACGGATAGACTGACGAACAAGACCGGACGACGAATATAGGTGCTACGTATTTATATAACTATAAACGCACCTAAAATTTACAAAATTGACATTTATATCGTCAATTTTCTAACACGAAACAATTAAATATACGAACGTACTTTTGAAAAAAAAATGTATTTTTAGACGTATCCAGAACTTTTTAATTTTACAAAATTTACGATCATTTTAGCAATAATGCCGTCAAACTGTTCAAATGATAAATAAAACTTTAAAATTAAAAATTAAATTAGCATTCTTTTACAGTATAATTGAAGAATTTATTTGACTTTTTGAATTTTTTATTATATAGGGTGAACTAAACGTCTTGCCCTGATTATGATAATTCATTACAAAGTAACCGTTTGTGTAATAATGTAACTCGCCATATTATTGGATAGGTCAGTTTTAGAAAGTTTTTTATGCAATAGATGGCTCGATTGCAACTTCAAGAGTGTCTCAGGAAAGTAGGATTTTGTGAAGCCTCCGCGCTCTCCAGATATTAATCCGCAGGATTTTTTCTTTTGGGACTATATCAAAGACAGACCACACCAATTGCTGACGTCGAAGAACTGAAGACTAGGATACATGTGCTGCTGTGTGTACTGTAACAGAAGACATTAAAGCACATAAATTAACGTCTGAATTCCATTTTTAATTATTAAAGGTGCACATATATTAAGAGAGACTATAAATACAATTAAATACAATAAACCAAACTGGAGTGAAAAATTAGCCGGGGCCAGGACTCGAACCTGAGTCAACAGCCTAATGTGCTGTTGCTCTACCGTTAAGCTACCCTAGCCGATGTTCTGGCCTGGAAATTTCTCACTAATAAAACAAGTTGGGGAACGTCATCATCCATCTATCAGATAGCACTGGTTGATGTGAAAACGATGAATAAATACGTGATTACTTAATAAATAACTTGATTTAGTCGTGAGAAATTTCCATTTTAGGACATCGGCCAGGGTAGCTTAACGGTAGAGCAACAGCACGTTACGCTGTCTACCCAGGTTCGAGGCCTGGCCCCTCCTAATTTTTCACTCCAGTTTTGTTTATTGTACTTAATTGTATTTATAGTCTGTCTAAATGTATGTGTACATTTAATAATATATTAAATCTAAAAAATCAAAAAACCCGACTGCGTAAAAAGCGAACTAATTAATTATTTTTTTCTTATTTACTTGTATTGATGACTTTTAAGTTGTGTTTAATTAATAGTTCCTATCTACAAACACTCTTTTTATGAGACCTATAGATGTCTATTATGAAGGTTAGAGTTACAGTAAAGGTAGCGATCCAAAGTACACAACTTCCAGGTTTTTTAATATTTAAACGGAGCTTCTGACTACAAAATGGTCAATGAAACATCGTCTTCATTTTGAAAAACCTATCCAATGATATGCCACTCAAAATGGTGCGTAATTTTTTTTTTCGTCTCTGCCGCCATTTTTTATTTTACGGCCGCCATTTTGAATTTATAAAAACAAAACCTATCTATAACCATCGGAAGATTAAGACGAATCGATAGAGACCTCATTCATAAAAATCCATTCAGCCGTTGGGATGTTTCGAGGGTATAAAGAAATCCACATACCCAGATACGCGTGAAACACATAACCCTTCTTTTCAGTAGGGTAATAATTAAAAATGGAATTCAGACGTTAATTTATGTGCTTAATATATATATTGCGGATCGATGGAAAAAGAAATTTATTCATCGTTGTCACGTCATCCAGTGCTATCTGATAGATGGACGGTAACGTTCCCCAACTTGATTTATTAGTGAGAAATTTCCAGCCTAGGAGATCGGCCAGGGTAGCTTAACGGTAAAGCAACAGCACGTTCGCTGTCGACTCAGGTTCTAGTCCCGGCCCCGGCTAATTTTTCCCTCCAGTTGTGTTTATTATATTTAATTGTATTTATAGTCTGCCTAAATATATGTGTAAATTTAATAATTAAAAATGGAATTCAGACGTTAATTTATGTGCTTTAATATATATATTGCGAATCAATGAAAAAAGAAATTTATTCATCGTTGTCACGTCATCCAGTGCTATCTGATAGATGGACGGTGACGTTCCCCAACTTGATTTATTAGTGAGAAATTTCCAGGCTAGGACATCAGCCAGGGTAACTTAACGGTAGAGCAACAGCACGTTCGCTGTCGACTCAGGTTCTAGTCCTGTCCCCGGCTAATTTTTCTCTCCAGTTGGGTTTATTGTATTTAATTGTATTTATAGTCTGTCTAAATATATGTGTACATTTAATAATTAAAAATGGAATTCAGACGTTAATTTATGTGCTTTAATGTATATATTGCGGATCGATGGAAAAAGAAATTTATTCATCGTTGTCACGTCATCCAGTGCTATCTGATGGTTGGTTGGTTGATTTTTGACGGCAGATTATCTACTCTTGGGATATAGGCCCGATGGGGAGAGCCCTTCGTGGGGGGTCTTTATAAGGGAACGTAACCTGTATTTACGCATGGAAATCCAAGGTTTCGAAGAAAACCACGAAAACTCCGAAACGGTTAGGCCGACGGGCGCGATTGGGTTGTGCTATCTGATAGATAGACGGTGACGCTCCCCAACATGATTTATTAGTGAGAAATTTCTAGGCCAGGGGTAGCTTAACGGTAAAGCAACAGCACGTTACGCTGTCGACCCAGGTTCGAGTCCTGGCCTCACCTAATTTTTCACTCCGGTTGGGTTTATTGTATTTAATTGTACTTATAGTCTGTCTAAATATATGTGTACTTCTAATAACAGAAGACATGTTAAAGAACACTTGGCAGGAACGAACTAGAATACCTCTTAGACATTCTCCGAGCTACCAAGGAGGCACACGCTGAAATTTACTAAGGAACGTGGTCTTAATTAAAAAATTTATAACAGTACTTACAATGTATCCAAGCAAACATATGTCTAATTGTAATAGTTTGAGCACAATAAATATTTATAATCAGGGCAAGACTTTTGGTTCACCCAGTATTTTCTGGCGAAAATTTATATTTAGATGCAATGTCATAGACCGAGGTTTGTATTAAATTTTTAGAGAAAATCGGCCTGAAGCGTTTACACTATCACGGATACACGATCACTATAGTGAATTTTAATCGTGTTCGTAATTACATAAATACGTCGTCTGGCACGTCCGTCTATCTGTCTGTCCGCATATAACAGAGCAAAAACTACACAACGGAATGGTTTGAAATTTAAAATATATAACTGCGGCATATTTTTTGTGTCATTTTAAATTTTATGGAAATCGAATGTATAGTTCAATTACAGGGACAGTGAAAAGTTTTCCGTTACATTACGGCCAATGAGAAAAAATAGTTTCAAGCGCATTTTCATGTTACAAACTTTCGAAGATAATGAAACTGATATTCACTTATTAAGTGTAATAAAATATACATTCTGTTGACTATGCGGTTTTTATAATATTTATAATTCATTTACAGGACCACACGAAAGAATTCCATTACATAATGATATAGGGGAAACAATGTTTAGGGCGTATTTTAATTATGTTAAACTATTTCACATATAATGAAATCGATATACGTTGCTGAGGCTCACTACATGTTACTTCCTGTATAATAGAAAGTGCATAGTACAGTAGCCTCCCTCTTTACCGGCCTCCTCTTAACCAGAACTCCGCTTTAACTGGCCGACTTTCTTTCCCAACATCAGGCAAAATTCACGGATGACGGCCTCGGGAACTCAGCTGACTCTTTCGAGTGGATGTGTAATCCCGAGGGGAAGGAGGCAAAATACAGAAAGGAGAACGTCGGTTCTAAATGGATACGCGTTGATCTTCACCAGTGTTGAATTCAGGACGTGGCCCGGGGGTGGGAGGTTGGGACATTCTCTTCCCAGGAACAATGAGATGTCCCCCCGGATGATCTGAAATTGTGTGTTCTTAATGGTTAAAAGTGCAATCCCCCCTTCACGGAATTCTATAATGTCTGATGTATCTGCAAACTGTTTTGTACAAACATTTAAAAAGCTTGAGGGAGGCGAACAGATAACCTTAGAAGATGTATAAGAGTTGTTTGAGTCTGGTAAAGATCTCAAGCATGAAACATTTGATGAGAATATAATTAGTACTTTAACTGATGCTGTTCAGTGCGAAGACGATCCTGATGATGATCCAGTTGAAGTTGACGCTGCTAAAATTCCACATACGGAAGTGGTAAAAGCATTAGAGTTGGCGCTACGCTATGTTGATCAGCGGCTAACAGCTCCATCGGTTAAAATTATGATGTTAAAGAGATGAAGCTATTATGCTACAAAATGTCCGCCATCTTGCTTTCAACAGGAGAGGGTCACTGATTTCTTTATAATTGATTAACTTAAATATACATAATTCAGAACAATTTTAACTTCTTATAAAGGTGTGTGACACGATTTTCAACAATTTAATTTGTGTTAAATATTTTTCCTTATTTGTTATCAGTGATAATTTTTCTTTCAATTCAGTTAATTATATCTAGTATTCATTTCACAAAATATAGAAAATATGTACTTTTCAAAAATACACTAATTGAAAAACAAAATTCAACGTACGGGTTTAATTAATTAATTACGCAGATACTTATTTAATATTTTTTTACTTCTGAGCTTTAACCGGTTTTTCTCTTAACCGACTAACCATCGGTCCCGTTTAGGCCGGTTAAGTGGGAGGCTACTGTTTTTAAAAAGACACACAAAAGATTTCAGTTATTGTACTGTCTTTGAAGTACTGTATATTAGCGATGACTGCTGGAAGTGCATTTTTAGTTGTGCTATGAGTTTTTAAGTTTAACTAAATTTTATCATATTACGTAGTGTCTATTTACATTGTGTGTATTTACGTTGTGTGTAGATTATATACAGGGCTACAGAAATGATTTCATAAGGCTTACTGAGTATGAACGAAAATGGATTATAGGTGGTTTTTAAATGAGTTATTTATGCAGTTCTGTTATTGCATGAGTTATTTATGCATTTTGAACTACATTTAATATACAAAAATATGTTTGTAGAATACAAATCAAATGATATAGACGGCCAAGCAAAGAATTGGATACATGGCCTTCTATGGATGAAAATCTCTTGAAGTGTGATTTCAGTAGTTTTAAGGGTGTCTTAATTAAAACTTAGCTAAATAGTGGCGTGTATATAAAGATAGTACGTTAAAATTCAACTGTTAAAGGTATATATATCTCTCTATTCTAAAAAAAAGTAACTACCGCTGTCACCGCTGCCGCCGCCGATTTTGATTTTTTTGTGACCGGAGGTCTTTCTTCGTTAATATTAAGTAAAATATTGCATACAAAAATATGAAAATCGGCGGTATTATAGAGGAATGTTTCATAAACACGCTGATGCAGACAGTTTTCAAATAGAAGAATTATTTAAAGAGATATTTAATGCTAAAGTTGGACAAAATCGCTCCATTAAAAAAGTTTTATAGGAGGAAAAACTATACATAGTAATTTAATCATTTTTAGATCATTTTATACGTTTGAAGTTCCCGGTGTGCAGACTGTGTTTCTTTTTTTTAATTTAACTCATTTTTTGAGGTTTTATTTCTATTTTAAATTTAAATTTTCAGCACTTCGAGAGATATTTTTTGCATATTTTAAAAAATGGTATAAATTTAAGCTGTTGCCAACTGTATAAATCTGTACAAACTGTAAAAACTGTATAAAGCAAACAATAATGTTTGCTTCAAATAAAAAAAATTATTTACACGTGACTATTATATACAAAAAATATAAAAAAACAGCAACTCATTGAAAATTACGCCATAAAAACTATATTTACACATGAATTTTAAAAGAAAAAGAATATGTAAAATAATAAATTCATTAACATGCGTTAGAAGTCTTAAATAGGAGAAATTACGTCACATTACACTTATTACGTAAAATAAAAAAATAATATTACAAAAGAGTTTATATTTAATAACTGCGCGAAACATTTATTTGATATTTTAAGATGATCTTTTCAACTATTTTTATTAGGACAGCGCAAATAATATTTCATGTTTAACAAATGTAATTTCATGTGAATATTAAAAAGAGAAAGAAAAGTTTGGTGAAAATTACGCCAGATTAAAAACGATACATTTAACGTGTCTTATTTAAAAAAAAAAAAAAACTTTCTTTTCGCTTTTCTAAAAAATACCGGGAGACAAAGACTCTCTTTACTTAATTCATTTTATATTAGCTTATTTTGAAATGAGTAACTGATTTTATTTAATCAAAGAGGGAAGCAGCCACTGTACCTTTTAACAGCAGTTGATGTGGCCTTAAAATTCTCCAATCAAAGAGAAACCCGTTTATAGGGAGATCGGCACTGTTTTTTAGCTTATTATTCAATCTTACGAAATCTTTTTAAAACCGATCAAATTAGCGTGCTTTTAGAGTCTGCGGTGTCTGAACGGGGATTGGCGAGCGTAGCTCCTAGGGGGCAGCGCCCCCTAGTATATTATACAATCATACATACAATAAATACAATAAACCCAACTGGAGGGGAAAATAAGCCAGAGCCAGGAATCGAACCTTTGACCACACACCATACTAGGCTGTTGCTCTAACTACTGAGCCACTCCAGCCTATACCTGGGACTGCATTTAACTGTTAAGACAGATTAACAGTTGAATGCAGGCGTTATTTATGTGTGTATGTGTGTTTTAATATAATATATATTGTAGATCGATGTAATAGTAAAATATATTCATGGTTGTCCCGTCATCTATGACTGTCTGATTGATGGCTGGTGACTTTTTCAACATCTTTTATTAGGGAGAAATTGCAGACCCAGGTATCGGCCGGAGTGGCTCAGTGCTTAGAGCAACAGCCTAGTACGCCGTGGTCCCAGGTTCAAGTCCTGGCTCTGGTTAATTTATCACTCCAGTTGGGTTTATTGTATTTATTTTACGTATGCCTGTATAATATTTATATATTCCTTTAAAACTAACAATATTTTTAAAATTATTTTGTCGAATAAAAAAGAAGAAAAATTTTCATGAAGAGTATACAGAAAACAGGATAATTTTAAAATACGGATGCATTCTAAGCCCATAGGTTTAGCATTAGAGAGTGGAATTTTAAGCCTGCTATTGAAGAGCCTTAAGGAGCTATTTCACTTGTGCGAAATCACCCATTTGCTAATGTTAGCCCTATGGATCATATATTTCAAAATATCTCTCTTGCATTTTGATAATTTTTAACGATTTTTTTTCTGTTACATAGATGAGGTCGTATTTCTATACTCATTTTGTATGAGGACACGTTCTTAAAAGTTTCAGCAAGTTAAATTACCCTCATAAAAATAATCTGCAAATTAATCGAAAAAGGAAAAACGCGTCTTTTAAAGATCGACCTAAATTACCCTCCCCCCCCCAAAAATATCATTTAAGGGGTCTTGGGACTTTTAAGGGGGTCCGGGAGACATTTTCAAATAACTTTATTTACTGAGTTAAAATTCTGAATTTTTTTGTGATGGTTAACCATTACATTTGTAACCAAAATCACATGATAAAACTTCTCATATATATTTTTTTAATTTTAAATTTTAAATTTATTAATAAAAGTGGATAATTAAAAATCGTTATAACTCAAAATGTTATTAATAGAACTTAAATTTTTCTCCTTGTAAATAAACAGAAATATATCAGTTTTAATTTGAATTCAGTATTTTTTTAAATATTTATTTAAAAAAAATAAAATATTTAACGAAACAATTAAAAAAATGGTGCAACTTTTTTTTTTTTTAATATTTAAAAAAAGTAAATATTTTTTTTCAAATACGCTGAATCCAAAGGAAAGTAAAACAGTTGAAAAAGACATATTCCAAGTTTGAATAATTTATCTTTAACTATTCTTGACTTATAAAAATTTTAATACGAGAAATGTTGAAAAAAGCCATGATGAAGAAAAACGCATTTTTATAAGAAGTCGTTTCCATGACAGCCATTCTTTGAAAGCTAGATTTTGAAAACAAACCAAAACGAAAAAATGAATATTTCTTGTTCTAATTAAGATAGAGAGTTCTAATTAAAATTTAAAAATCATTTTATGCAAGGAAAAATCAAGAAATATTTAACGAAATAAAATATTTTTACAAAATTTGAAGATTTTTGTCTCTCGGACCTTAAAGTTTCAAAATTTTCGAAATTTTAATTCTTTTAGATGTTAAACTCGTACCTTTTCTGAACATTTTGATATAATTATTTCCTTGAAATTTGCATGAGAACAGAAGTTATAGATTTAGAATTATACCAGCTCAATAGCTGAAGCGGCGTTTCCGAAATTTTCAAATCATTTTTCTCCAAATCATGTTTTTGGGGATAATGCGTCTAAAATAACTGAACCTAAAATTTCCTTTTAATTATCAATATGTATATATACATAATTTTTTAGGTGATTATACTGTTGAAAAGTTCAAAATTTTGATTAGCTAAATACAACCTTGTATAGAAAATATAAAAATGCTTTAAATACAAATTTATTTAGGTTCAGAGTATTTATTCTAATCTGAAGTATAATTTGGTACGAAAAATGTCATTCTGTTGCAAAATATATTTTGTAATCCTGCACGTAATCTGTTAAACCATTTTTCTGCTCGAAAAATGTCTGAGAGTTTGCAGAGCTGTATAAATCTTAAATCTGCATGTAGAATCTTTTTAAATGCATGAAATAAAAGAACATACTTATAACTTTCATCTCAGTACAAAATGTGTTTTTAAATCCTATACATGTTAAGATATTAAATGTTGAAGCTGGTCTTTTTTTTTTCCTTTTTTCCAATTTTAAGAGTCCTGAGACCCCTTAAAAATATTAAAATACAAACGAAATATTTTAACAATAAACAATTAAATTTGAAAAATCAAAAAATCCGACTGCGTAAAAAGCGAACTAATTAATTATTTCTCATCAATGTAAAACTGTTTTTTTTTTTTTTCAATTCCTACTATATTAGCTCACACTCTCGCTATATATTATCTTGTTCAAATTTTCAGTCGTTAATAAAATAATTATTATTCATCCAATCAAGCTCAAATAATTTTTTTAAACTTGTAGTGGATGACATTTGATGTTAATCCAGTTTTTTTCCCAAATGTTAATTCATTAATTAAATTAAATTAATTAATTTTCAATAATCGAGAGAGCCCTCTTCTTGATCAACGTATTTTATGACCGACAGAGCCCTTTTCTTGATCAAGGCATTTTAAGCGCCACTCAAGAGGAAAGAAGAATGAGAGATAAAAATCTCTTATTGACCTAAGTAGGAATTGACTTAAAATATTTTTTTTTATATTACTTGTTTATATTACTTACCTATTTTTTTATTTACTTGTATTGATGACTTTTAAGTTGTGTTTAATTGTTAGTTCCTATCTATAAACACTGTTTTGATGAGGTCTATAGATGTCTATGATGGTTAGAGTTACAGTAAAGCTATAGATCCTATATACACAACTTCCAGGTTGTATAATATTTTAACGGAGCTTCTGACTGTAAAATAGCCAATGAAACATCGTCTTCATTTTGAAAGATCTATCCAATAATATGCCACTCAATAAGGTGCGAAAATTGTTTTTTCGTCTCTACCGCCATTTTGTATTTTACGGCCGCCATTTTGAATTTATATAAACAAAACCTAGCCTATAACCTTTGGGCCGTTAAGACGAATAGATAGAGACCTCATTTATTAAAATCCATCTAGCCGTTGGAATGTTTCGAGTTTATAAAGAAATCCACATACACAGATACGCGTGAAACACATAAACCTTCTTTTCAGTCGGCTAAAAATGTCCAATAGGATAAACATTAGCAAGAGGTTGCTTTCTCCTGATTTAAGTAGTCCTTAAGAAATGTTTATGATAGAAAAAAAAAGATTATACACTTTTAAAAACTATTAAAATGTTTAGCTTAAATTTGCTAAATATTTCATATACTTGTAAATTTGAAATTTAAAATTTAAGTTTGAGTAGCAACTGATTTGTTGACTGTTTCGAAAAAAAAAAAACTACTTATATTTGTGAAAAATTTCAGATCTTGGAGGAAACTGACCTTTCCACTATCTGGCAAAACTTTATGTTGTTTAAAATTGTTTTATCTGGCTGATTTTCTTTAAAAGAAATGTTATTAACTGATTAATTACATAACTTCTATTTATTCCTGACAACATTTAGCTTTACTGAAATGTATTTGTAACCTCGCCACATAAAATAATTATGTTAATGGCATATTGGTAAGTTTTAAATATGATTAATATGACAAATAAGTAAGTGCACTATTTGTAATACAAGCATCAATCTATTTCAAATGTTTATGTTAAAATGTATACTTAATTGTGTTGTTTCCCTTGCGATAAGCTATTGACGTCATTCTGTCAAACTACGAAAAACTGATAAGGCACTATGCATTACCAGTCGTTGATGATTTATGCACCTCATTCATTTGTTTAAAGGTTAACTGTTCTAAACATTAAACGAGTAATTTATGAGGGTTTAAAAACAGAGAGTGTTTAAATTTAATTTTATGATATGTTCACAAACAAATTATGACTGCCCATAGGGAGTTCCTATGCAGTAAAATGTCCACGGGTAAAACTTTCAAGATATTTTGTGAAAGTCTCAAATAATACTGATATTCCTATGTAAATACATTATGTTACAAATATATATACAAATATATGTACAAAGAAAAAACTTATCCAGAACTACTACGAAGCTTGTCGTGCTGATGTGACTTGATGAGTAATGTAAATAATTAAAATTTCAGTACCAATGATCAATGAGGGATTGTGCAATGCGCATTTAAATGGCACAGTCGAATTCACGGGTAATAGAACTTGACTTCCATTGTTGATACATGGGATTTTAAACAATGATACTTTTAAAACTTACTCGACGGCACTACAAACAGTAACATACTTCAAAAAGGGTCGAACCATAGGCCTCAGAAAGGCGGAATGCTCCAACTGTCGTAAAAGTCAGAAATTTTGTCTAAGCCACATTGTAATTACACGGTGTTGGCATAAGTGGATCACTGAAGGCACGGCCAGTTGCTACAATGTCTCAAGACGACGCCGGGGCACATCGAACAATAAGAAGAGCACCCACGTCCAGGCCAACAATGTCAATATCATCTCTTCGACGTCATTTTCCAGTAGATATGGATTGAGTGGCATTAAGGCATACGATCCGTAGGTGACAGTCCGGCTATGGGCTAAGGTACAATGTCCATTTAGGCAGTTGCTTCTTACCCTTCAACATAGGCAGTGTCGTATTGATTGGTGCAAATCTCGAGCACGAAGGGCAGTGTCTGGTTGGTAAAATTTAGCCACGAAACCCGTCTTTCTCTCATTTCTGGTTACTACCGTATATGTATGGAGGTACGGAGGCCAACGGTGCAATCCTGCAATTTGTTACTGAGCGGCAGAGTTCGATAACACCTAGAGAGACATTTTGGGAAGCGATCTGCTGGGCAGCTGATAACTTTCACCCCTCTATGGCTTAACAGGTAAGCAGATCTTGCTCTTGATAGCGATTGTTTGGGACATTTGGAAAGGCGCCTTCAGCCGTCTTGGTTTACCACCGAAATAGTTCATCAGTTACTACACTTATGGAAGAATCTACCGCAGAGGAACATCGGTAACTTAATAGACTACATGATGCACCGAGTATCGGCTTTTATAGCTGCAAAGTGTGGCTTTGCTATCTACCGAAATTATTATTATTATTATTATTATTATTATTATTTATTTATTTATTTATTTTTATTTTTTTTTTTTTTTACTGAAACTAGCCGTAAAATGTTTTTTGTTCTGAATTTATAATGATTTGCTCATCTAAACAACGGCTGTTCACATACGAAGTTTCATGATCTTGGCTCCATTTTTTCTGGGTGCATATATATATATATATATTTTATTGCAATTCAGTATATATACATATATATATATATATATAGGTAGATAACTGTCATTTACTTAAGGCTATTTTCAGTGTCTAATTTCTGACATATTTTTTAATTAATTTTACTTACAAAGCATGTGGAAAGTATTAGGTGTTGTTATTCAGAAACTATGCAATCGAAAGATGTTTTCCATTTTTTGATAAATTCAAAATAACTTTCAGAAAATACTGTCGGAGTTATTTAATATGGACGAAATGCCGCTCGAGAAATGGCGAGCGAGACAATTCAAAAACTGGTCGTCACGTTACCACATTCGCTTATTTAAGTATTGCGCGGCAGCGCAATAATTTATTTCCAGTGTCACTTCTCAATGTTAATTTAACACAGATCATAACTTTTTCATTTTTTCTTCCCACCTTTTTGTCCCAGATGCCACTCATTTTTAATTCTTTGCTAATTCTAATAATATTATAAATTCAAAGTGTAAAAACATTTGCCAGACGTCAGGATCAAAACGGATCATAAAATGCCTTTGCATATAGGTGGATTATAATCTAGAGACATGGCTAACATGGGCTGATTTTTATTTACATTATTCAAATATTTTTCTTAATAATTTCAACTTTCGCTTTTTTCCTTGAGAATCAACGGACATTTTCTAATAAAATTTAACATGTTTCCTTCATTGTTGCAAATAATTCAAAAGCCGTGATAATAATTTGCCTATTTTTAGTTAAATGATTTTCACGTGAAACATAAAACTGAAAAAACTAAATAGTTTTTTTTTTTTTTTTTTTTTTTTTTTTTTTTAAGAATTAAAAAGAAGATGAATATGACGTCATAGTGAAAAAAAATGACATTTTCAAGCAGATTTTTTAAGTTCAGATTGTAATTTTTTGACCAAACTACAACAACCTGCCTTACTGCACTGGTGAAACATTTTGAATTATACATAGGTAAATTGCATCACAAATTGTGATGCGATATCGCACAAATCAAAGCCTGATGATGATACCCTCCATTAATTTTGAAATGTGTTTGTCTGAATGCAGTACTTATTAAAAAACTTGACATTAAACAAAAACCTAATTTGCAGAACAAATTAAAAAAACAAAATTTATTTCCTAAATTGTTTAAGCCCGAGAAGAGGCAGATAATAAGATATTTCATTTAATTCGTTCTATATTTAATGTTAAATTTTTGTAACAAATACGCTAAACCAATTGACATTAAAAAATAAAAATGAAATTCATACAATATAATGCTTTAAACACATATATACTTAGATTCCGTTCAAATGAAATTTAAATAAATCTTAGACTTTTTCCATTTTTAAGTTGTAAATAGTTTTACTGCTGATTTTGCATTATGTTTATGACGATTGACATAATATGATAAGGCACATGCAAAATACAAAACTTTAAAAAAAGTTTAAGATTTATTTCGATTTCATTTGAACGAAATCTAAATATATAGGTGTTTAAAGCATTATATTGTATGAATTTCATTTTTATTTTTTAATTTCCAATTGGTTTAACTTATTTGTTACAAAAAATTAACATTAAATGTAAAACGAATTGAATGAAATATCTTAATATCTGCCCCTTCTCAGGCTTAAACAATTTAGGAAGTAAATTTTGTTTTTTAATTTGTTCTGCAAATTAGGTTAATTACATAATAAGTAAGTCATTGATCAAAAAATTTAAAACGCTTTTCTATTCTGAATTTTTTTAGTAATCAGTCCAGTCAATTTTATGCCTTTACGTTTAAAAATGTGTCACAAAATTTATCAGAAAGTTTCGCTTTTGTGGAAAAGGGGATTTAAGAACAGCCTCAATACAGGTTTTTAAAAATTAGTGGCTTAAAGGTCAAATGAACGTTTCGAGTGCTAGAAAATCTTTGCAAAACTTTAACATAACCTGTCGGGTGTTCCAAAAAGGACTGACTGATTTTAAAATTCAATAACTTCCAAACGGTGACAGATATTTAAAAAATCCTTGCAGGAGGGTTATGCATAAAGTCAAAAGTTTTTTTACAGTGATTTTCGATTTTAGTTCGAATTACAAACAATAGATGGCGCTGCGATCAATAGAGGCTAAATTCAGGCTGGATTTTTGGTACTTCGTGGCCCGGATAATACATTTCCATCTCCTTTTTCTGCATGGAACAACAGAATGGACCAAAAATCGAGCCTGTATTTAGCGACTATTGCTTACAGCGCCATCTATTGTTTGTAATTCGAACTAAAATTGAAAATCACTGTAATAAAACGTTTGACTTTATGCATAACCCTCCTGCAAGAATTTTTTAATATCCGTCACCGTTTGGAAGTTATTGAATTTTAAAATCAGTCAGTCCTTTTTGGGACACCCGGTATTTAGAGTTATAATGAATATCGAAATTTTTCCTTTCTATTATTGCTGTTCTAAGTTGTACTTAATTGAGTTGTTTCCCTTCCGATAGCTATTGACGTCATTCTGTGAAAACGTTAACACGAATCATGCATACTGCATATATTATGAAACACTTTATAACGCATTCAGAATACTATAACAATACTTCAAACTTTACTAAGGTGAAAGAGGATGTATAAATAAAAAATTTAGAAAATGCATAATGCATTTGGAAACCCTATTTCTGATATTACCATTGATAGTCGTGAAAAGATACGATTTTTTTGCGCAGCCCTGTATATGACCTAATATATATGTATGCATACTACATAGTAAGTTAAAAGTTAGTTCAGTTATAACGCATATAGCACAGTTGAAAATTTCCATTCAGCAATTTTCGCCGATGAACGGATGTTGATGAAAACTGTTGTGAAGTCCTGTGCATGATATATAGAATTTGTACACACCAATAATATTTAAAAAATAATTAAATTTAAAAGCGCATACTACAACTGAAAAAGCACTTCCAGCATTTATAGTTCATAGGCTTCAATAGTTCGATTATTTTTAATTTTCTTCTGTAACCACATTCATTTCAATGAACGATAAATTCTACGATGACCATGTTCTATATTAAGAACTTTGTAGTACACTTCAGTTATATATATCAATTTCAATATATTTAAAATAGTGTAATATCATTAAAATACACCGTAATATGTTTTTCCTTATAGGTCGCAATGTAACGGATTTGTTTTTAGTCTCCCTGTAAATTAATCTTTAATGCTACACACTTCATTTTCAATACCAAACATGTCATAGTAAACGGTAATAACATACATCAATTTTAAGGAAATCGGACGGGTTTCTTTTAGTGCTCCTTTCAAAGCACTTTATCCTTTCATTAATAAATCCAAATCGTTAATTTCTAATTATTAAATCCTTAACCTCTTTCAATAAGAACATAGACGGCAACGCCGTTTAATTTAATTTAATTTTTTTAATTAAATACATCGGACAATGAAATGTAGTCAATTTAAAGTTTCGTAATTTATCAAAAAAAAAAAGAATTACAAAAAATTAAAAAAATTCTCTAAAATTGAACCTTCCACGCCGAGCATCGAGCCGGAAACTTTTTGATTAGCAGGCAGATGCGCTGCCACGGAGCTATCTAGCTTGCGCGAGAAAGAATTAAGCTTCTGTTTTCTAATCTGAATTGCAAAAATGGTCGAATGTCATTAGATTAATTCATTTAATTAAAATGATATAAGATTTTCTTAAATGTTCTTGTAGATTGTTCTTGAGAAATGTTCTTGAGGCATTCTTGTCGTGTGATCGGAGATATTCAGCTATAAATATGCAAAGTTTCAAGTCTCTAACTCATACAGTTTCTGAGAACGAACCTTGTGAAGGACAGACAGACAGACAGACAGAGGAGTGGGACGAACAGGGTTTCGTCAGATGAACGAAACCCTAACAAGCACGCTAGAACTTTTAAATCTTATCTCTATAGGTAGAAATTTGCTTTAAATTGAAATAAATATCTGACGTGTAACTAATTTACACTAACTAAGAATTTAAAATTAGTTTTCGTGCAAATGTCAGAAATATGATTTTTTTTAATGGTAGTTTTTGTATGTTTTTCTGTACTGAAAGTTAATATAAAAATCGATGCTATTGAAATAAATGTCTGATGTGTAATTAATTTATGCTAACTAAGAGTTGAAAATTAGTTTCCATGGAAATCTCAGAAATAGGATTTTTTTTTTTTTTTTTTTAATGGTAGTTTCTGTATGTGTTTCTGTACTAAAAGTTAATATAAAAATCGATTCTCTATAATTTACTGAATATATCTTTAAAAATAAATGAAACGCAGAATACAAGAGACTTGTGTGTAATGACATTCTAAATTTCACTATACTGATCTTAAGGAAGAGTTGAAAATAATGTTAAACTAAAATTAAAGCTTTGAATTTCTAAAAATAATCGAAATATTTAGAAAAATTATTTTCATTACATAACGGAAAAAATATTGATACATCAAACAAAATTATTTTTTAATGAGTATTTTTGTATCATAGTTTTACTTTCTTAATTTAAATTTTTATCTTTTTTTATGTTGCAAGCAGATAAAATTTGAATAAGGTTCAATTTTTAAATATTAATGAAAATATTTATAAACATAAAAATAACTTTCGTATATTTGTACATTATTTAATCAGACGTTTTGGAAACGTTTGTTTTCTATTAAAAAAATAGTTCAAAACCTTTTTTTAGAGTTGACTCTTTTTTATTGAAAAAATAAAAATAAAATCAAACCTTCTCTAATTATAAAAGTAAAAATAAAAATAAATCATTTTTTTTCAAATCATTTATTTTGGGACATTCGATAAACTTCACTGGGATTTTCTTTTCTTACTTGATGCTAAAAATATTTACATTCTTTAATGGCATTCTTGTAAAATCTCAAAATTTGTCCAAACTGTTTTCTAAAAAGAAAAACATACTTTTGTTCTTTACCAAAGTAGTTCTTTTCAACGATATTTTTATTTACTAGACAAAAGAAACTTCAAGTTTAAACGAATGACATACTTGTTTTTGCGATGGTTTTAAAAGATATTTTGAATCTTTACAAACTTTTGTTTATTATTTGATGCCCGCAAGTGCTGTGTAAGCATTGAAAGGAAACTTTTATCAAATAGTTTAAAATTCAGTTCGCTTTGTTTTTTATTTATTAATTTTTAATACTAAAGTAATTTTTGAGTATTAGCACCCGGTATGCTATTTCTTTCTCCCAGCTATTAAAATGTCGTCTCCAATAAATAACGTTACCTTGTATAAGACAGCCGTAAAAAAAAGCAGATGTATCATTGTACTGTTAAATACGCTATTGCAATTTTTTTAACTTCTAAGCATCGCACATTTTCTATTTTTATACCATCATATTGGGAAAAAACTACTTTTTAATTTGTTTGAAAACTACATCTCCATTTATTTTTGAGATATTAATTTTTTAGTAGTTTCATCGCTATTTGTATAATTTTGGCAACTCAAGTACTCCATTTCTGTAGAATGTAAAGAAAAAATAGTTCGAAAATAGTAATTATATCTTTTTGTTACCATTTTCCCGTAACTACTGAAAAAAAATTTAATTAAAATAGTGCTATTTTATAAAAATATAATTGAATGATTTATGATAAAACAGTGAGCTATGAATGATTTATGATAAGACATTGAGCTATTACAAGCTATATTTAATTTAAGGGGTCTCAGGACTCTTAAAGCTTTAAAATTTTCGAAATTTTAATTTTTTTAGGTGTTAAACTCCTGTCTTTTCTGAACATTTTGATATAATTGTTTCATTGAAATTCCTATTAGAACTGAAGTTATGGATTTTACATTTATACACGTTCAATAGCTGAAGCGTCGTTATGGAAACTTTGAAGCCATTTTTCTCCAAATGACGTTTTTGGGCATAACGCGCACGATATCTCAAAAACTTATGAATATTTTTTCATGAAATTTTCAAAACATATGTTTCATGTCAGTCTGTATAAACGGAACCTAAAATTTCCTTCATATTGTTCAAAACAATATTTTTTTAGGTGATTATACTGTTGAAATTTTCTTAATTTTGCATTAGCTAAATACAACTTTGTATTAAAATTATAGAAATGCTTTAAATACATATTTATTTAGGTTCGCGGTAATTATTACAATCTGAAGTATCAGTAGATACCAAAATTTTCATTCTACTTGCAACACTTATTTTGTAATCGTGTGCGTAAGCTGTTATGCCGATTTTTTGCTCGAAAAATGTCTAATAGTTTGGAGCCTCCTGTAAATGCTAATTCAGCATCTTATAATTTTTTAAATACATGGAATGAAAGAACATACTTATATATTTTATTCCAATTAAAATTGTGTCTTAAAATCAAATACATTTTAAGATATTAAATGTTGAAAATTGTCTTTTTTTTTTCATTTTTCCCAATTTTAAGAGTCCTGAGACCCCTTAATTACCTATATTACAAACAAATGAAGGTATGTTAATCGTTAGATAGCCGATTTTTTTGTCGAGTTTCTTGACTGACGACATCTTTTTTTTTATTTTTATTTTTATTTATTTATTTTTTTTTTGATGTGTGTATTATTCAACGATAGTGACGTCATATGTCACTTTACTGTAGATGTTGTTTAAGACTGGATCATAAATGAGGAATTCTTCAGCGGATGCGAATGACATCATTTTATATAAAACAAAAGCGTGTGTTTTAAGTCTTAAAACTGAAATATGTTTTGCAATATCTATATTTATATACATATATATTTCTTTTTCGATCGTGGACGACACTTACTTCTGGAAAAGCAGAATTCCTGTTTTCTGGTATGTTTTATAAAGACGTCGAAAACAGATAATTGTAATAAAAATTAGATATATTTATTGTTTAGTCTCTAAGCCTGTGGTATATTTCTGAATATATATTTAATAATAAAAAATATATTAGGTTATTAAGATCATAAGATATATGATTCTGTATTTGAATACTTTAGATATTTATTTGATTATCTGAATATATATTTAATTAAAAAAATATATTAGGTTATTAAGATCATAAGATATATGATTCTGCATTTGAATACCTTAGATATTTATTTGATTATCTGAATATATATTTAATAATAAAAAATATATTAGGTTATTAAGATCATAAGATATATGATTCTGTATTTGAATACCTTAGATATTTATTTGATTATCTGAATATATATTTAATAATAAAAAATATATTAGGCTATTAAGATCATAAGATATATGATTCTGTATTTGAATACCTTAGATATTTATTTGATTATCTGAATATATATTTAATAATAAAAAATATATTAGGTTATTAAGATCATAACATATATGATTCTGTATTTGAATACCTTAGATATTTATTTGATTATCTGAATATATATTTAATAATAAAAAATATATTAGGTTATTAATATCATAAGATATATGATTCTGTATTCGAATACCTTAGATATTTATTTGATTATCTGAATATATATTTAATAATAAAAAATATATTAGGTTATTAAGATCATAACATGTATGATTCTGTATTTGAATACCTTAGATATTTATTTGATTATCTGAATATATATTTAATAATAAAAAATATATTAGGTTATTAAGATCATAAGATATATGATTCTGTATTTGAATACCTTAGATATTTATTTGATTATCTGAATATATATTTAATAATAAAAAATATATTAGGTTATTAAGATCATAAGATATATGATTCTGTATTTGAATACCTTTGATATTTATTTATTTTAAGCATTAGCGAAAATAAACATGAACTTTAAAATTTTGTCACACCAATCTCTGAATTAAAAAATTACTTAATGGAAGAAGGCAGTTAAAACGCTTAACGAGTTTAACTGGTTAAATATATATAGAAAACTATATGTAAGAGAAACGACACATTCACCTTAATACTTTAAGTTAAAACATGAATACAATAAAATGATTCTCAGTTTTTATTACTAAAATAGGTGCTAAAAATACAATTAACAGGTTTCAAAACATTAAAACCTGCTAATTGTATTTTTAGTGGGAAGTTTTTTACCATCTGATTATTAGTTTTAATGTTTTAAAACCTGTTAATTGTATTTTTAGCGGGAAGTTTTTTACCATCTGATTATTGGTTTTAATGTTTTAAAACCTGTTAATTGTATTTTTAGCACCTATTTTAGTAATAAAAACTGAGAATCATTTTAATGTATTCATGTTTTAACTTAGAGTTTAACTGGTGTGATTAGGAGGATAGCATCCACAGGTTATTGGCAGTTTAAATGTTTTTCGGGACTTTTCTAGTATAGGGGCATTGGCAAGATTGAAAAATTGGCTTTGTCAAAGCAAGGAAATTTGGCAACACATTTTCTGGCTACCTATTCACAGTTTCATATACAGAATCAAAAATTTTCGATATTTATACAACTTATTTCCCTCTATATATATATAAAAAGTAACGTATTGGAAATGGACCAATGAAAATCTGTATAGGTACCGCGAAACGCATGTGATTAGTCAGAGCTTTCTGACGCTATAAGGAGGGTTAACAAGGGGGCAGAACCGGCTCTTTCGCCAAGTTTGTCGCCAACTGGGCGATATATTGCCAAATTTAGCCACCAAAATGTGACGTCAACGTGACGCTATTTCCAGTATTTCGCCAAATTTCCATAGACTGTCATTGAAATCCAATAGGGTTTACTTGCTTGCAGAAAATCAACAAATTGGGATATTTCAATGCAACAAAAACTAATATTAGCTTATGAATAGCACTTAATTGAAATATTTACATTATTTTTAAGCACAAACACTAACTTTTTACAATATTCGCAACACTATATATAAGTTTACACATATATGTTGGCAGAGAAAAGGCGGCGAAATGAAAATTTCAGAGGAGAGGAGATTTATATGATAAGATTATTTACTGTAACTACAAATTAGCGATTTCATTACAAAGATAAGGAAACAAAATTCCAAATAACCTTAATAAATGTTTTACTTTTTAAATTTACAATATTTTAAATTTTAAATTTTCTATTAATTTATAATTTTGTTTAATTATATATTTCTTTAATTTGTAATTATTTAAATAAATTATACATTTTGCCTTTTTTTTAAGGATTTTATATTTAATAATTCTTATAATAATGAAATTCTGTCAGCTCTAATGATTATGTGCTTGGAGATAAGGAAATAAAATTGTCAGGAGTAGAAGAGGAGCGCGTGTTTACCAAGTGGAATCTAAAAATTTAATGCATAGAAAATAAGGGATTGCGAAGCGATCCAGAATGGAAACGCGAAACAGTTACGTCTGGGGTTGGCTAGAAAATAGGGATTGCTTCCCAATACCAAATGGAATCGCGAAGCGATTACGCCGGGGGTCGGCGAGCGTAGCGATCAGGGTGGCCGGATCCCCCCTAGTAATATAAAAAAGCCATTTATCTACATTATATACAAACATAAGTAGATTGTATATTAGAAACCAATAAAAACACACATATTAATTAAACTTTAAAATATATCATATAAATTCTTATAAAATAAGCCTAAAAGTTCAGGAGTTTTAATTTCATTTTTTTTTCCGTCATTTCGTAACAAATCTCACTTTCTGAAGCCTAAATTGCACTATGCTTTGCACACAAAAAAAAGTAATAAAAAAATCGTTGTTTAATTTTAAAATTAAAAGTAAAATTAAATCATAAAAAAAAATGTTCAAATCATTTTTTTGGGAACATTCGATGAACTCAACAGGGATTTTCCTTCGATACTTGATGCTAAAAATATTTGCATTCCTTAATGACATACTTGCAAAATCTCAAAATTTGTCCAAACACGTTTTTTTTTTTTTTTTTTTTTTTTTTTTTTTTTTTTTAACCATTTGGAAAAATGGTTATTGTTCTCGTCAGGATGGGAAATCAAAAGCATATCTGAAGGTTTTTATTCGTTTAATCCGCATTTTATTCGTTTTCCGATTGGTCTATACAGTAATCTGTATTTCCCATTTCTTTCAACAGAGATGGATAACTTCTGTTGCCACTATGACAAAAAAGTAATAAAAACTACAAAAAAATTAATAACTCAGAAACAATTTAAGATACACCTTTCAAACAAATTGCATTTAAAAGTACACTTGTTTCTCTATACGACGGTGTAAAAAGTAATATTGTGGGATGTTTAGAAGTTTCAGAATGAAATTTCATTTAAAATGTGTCGTCAGATTTCTTGGAAATCTGCCGATGGAAAAGCCTTTTCACGAACAGTTAATGAAATGCTTGGATAATACATAAGTTTCATGTGGATAATACGCCCGAGTCGCAGGCGATTTTTGTCGCTTGGAATTTTTACGTGTAATAACACTATTAATGTTTAATTCATGGCGTACGTAATGTATGATCAACTCCGGCCGATTTTTTATGTCTTAAATTTTAGTCTTCGAAAAAATCCTTTTCCAAATCGTCGTTGTAATTTGATAAATTGCTTTTTTTTTCATTACCAGCGTAGTTCTTTTTAAAGATAGTTTTATTTACTAGGCAAAAGAAATTTCAAGTTTAAATAGTTTAAAATTCAGTTTACTCTGTTTTTTAATAAAGTAAAATAGTTTCATTTTATGAAAGTATTTTTTCCAGTCTATCCATGTAACAATAATTATTTAAATTAGTGCTAAAAATATTAGTAATAATTATATATTTACATTACAAGATTTATTTATTTCTTAATTTTCTAATGCTAAAATGTTTTTTGCGTAAATTCTATATTAAGGCGTTGAAAAATGATATTTATATTAGCCCGTAACTGGAGACGGGAGTTAGAATGACTCCGCGATGTTCTTTGGCTCTGATTATCATGTGTTTTTTTGTCTTTGAACACAATCATTCTTCAGTACGGACAAGTAGTCCTTTTATCATTACAGGATTTCCAGAATATATTGCGTTTCTAAAAAAAATTCCAATGCTGTTTACAAAAGACAAAAAAAGGAAAATAGCATTATCTCTGAACGCGTAAGAAAATTCATGTCTTCAGTTACTGTTTAAACATATCGATATTTATAATTAAGCCTAAAAGCGTGTGACTGCATACACGAGTATGTTTAATTGCTATTAAAATAAAAGCTGTGAAGATCATGCAATATCATTTTGCTGTCCTAAATGACGTACTTGAGAAATCTGGAAATTCGATCCAAATATTTTCTAAGAAAAAATAAATAAATAAAATAAAACATTATTTTCATGAACACCTTAGATTTTTTTAAACAATAATTTTATGTCCTAGCCAAAAGGGACTTCAAGTGCAAAGAAATAACTTACTTTTTACTTACTTAATTAACTTTTTGGTTTTGAAAGATATTTTGAATCTTTACCAGATTTCGCTTATTATTTGATGTCCGCAAATGCTTTGTACGCATTGAAAGGAAATTTTTATGGAATATTTTCAATTCAGTCCATTTTGTTTTTTAATAGTTACAGTAAAATAGTTTAATTTTCTGAAAACATTATTTTTTTTTCAGTCAATCCATGTGTAACAATAATTCTGATCATTCAACTGTGTATTTAAAGTAGTTTAAAAAAATATTACTACTAATGTTCATATTTAAAAAAAATATATATTTATTTCTTAATTCTTATTACAAAAATAAATTTTTGGTACAAATTTTTATAAAGGCATTCAAGAAAGGTAGTTATAATAAACAATCCTGATACATATTTATAATTCTCTATTCGTGTGGCAGATTTCTGATTATATGTTTAATGAATAAAAAATATTACCTATGAAGATCGTAAGATACATGATTTTGCATACTTTCGTATCATATATTGTCCATCTTTTCCGTTTTTCTACAGAATTTATTCTTTAATTTTACTTAAATAAGCGAAAAAGTAATTATATTTTTGATTCAAAGTATATATTAATATTTAACGAATGATACAATCATTTGTCTTTATAATGGCGAAAAGTCGACATCGTGAAAGATAAATTATAATCATACGTAATGTGTTATTTCAACGGAAATATTTGGCTCAAGAAATAATTTTCTTTAAAATACTTTCCATTTACAAATATAACTACCCTTTAAGCTTTTAAACCTAAATTTGCATTTGTAAATAATGAGAAGTTTAATTTGGTTCTAAAATATTTAAAATTTTAAATTCGATATACGCATGTACAGTGTGTTTCAAAAGTTCCTTGATATTTTCCTAAAAAGTGATTTAATAAAAAACATGTTAGTGCAAATAAGAAGATATAAATAAAGACCAAGTCATAGATAACAAGCGAAACGTCTATTATTATAATTTTATTTTAATGTTTTTTTTTAGTTTTTGACTTTACAACAAGGTAAAACTATTACACGATGGAATATGCAATGGCGTCATCTATCAGAACAAATCAGACTAAAAGAAAATTCGTAAAAAAAAAAAAAAAAAAGAAAAAGAAAAAAAGAAAAATTAAAAACAGAAACAACAAACTATGACTATAATAAAAGAGAAGGACAAAATGAAAAGTTCAATATTAGCGTGAAAATAAAAAATCACACATTTCTTAAATGGTGTATGCAAAATGTTGTAAATTTAAAAACTAAACTATCATTAAAATAAGATTATAATAACCGAAGTTTCGGCCATCATCTAGGACTATCTTCTATAAAAGAGTTGTTACATTGCTTTTAAAGCCAAGCCGTCTTGAATTTGAAAAATCCCCGCCGGCCCGGCCTACAGGCGGAGGTAGATTTCGAAGTTAAATATACTAATTTACAAACAAAAACCAAATCATGATTAGAGATAAACCCACTTTAACAATTTTATCTGGCCGCTTTTGACGAGTTTTTATTTCATTTTTATATAATAACTGGTTTTATCAGAATCATGTTAGGGCGGTATTCAAAAAAATACTTTTCCATGCTCAACAACTCGAAATTTTCTGGCATAACTCCAGATTAATTTTTAATAGGAAAAACATGAAACTTGTTGACGTGATTTTTGAAGAGATTTATAAGCGACCTGTGTTTTTATTTTTTGTTCAATTAATTAAAACTTGATATTTAAACAATTATTTTCTCAGTAGGACAATATTTTTCGTTTCTAACACAATCGCTTCGGGAAATTCCGCTCAAAATGCCCACTTTGACATCATTTTTAGGTAGATTTCGTATGAAATACTATCTATTGGCGTCGTTCCTATGCTGGAATTTCTGAAAAATGTTTGCATATCTACACCGATCATGACCCCTAGAGCCCAAAACCACCATCAGTAAAAAACTTTACACACACACATATATATATATATATATATACAGGGTGTATCGAAACTCTTGGGCAAAACTTTAAGGGGTGATAGTACACATCAAGACAAACAATATTAAATTGGAAACTAAGGTTCCCAAACGTCTTCCGAAGGAGATAGGCGCCTTTAAAGTTTAGGGTCCAAAATTACAAATGATTATAAAAAACGGAAAAATTGGTCGATTCGTTTGCGGTTTTCACTAAAACTATTCTTTATGTCAGTATTTTCTTGAAAATAAATTTTAATGATACAGTTCAAAAAATGCCGATAGAGGGCGCTTCAGACTTTGGAGTAACCAACAACTATTTTTTACCGTTATTTTTTGTATCTCATTACATGCTTTCAAAAACTTAGACTTAAACTTAAATTTCGAGCTCGAAATCTTAATCGTTGGGAGTGGTTAAGTAGCGCAAACTGAACTTTGTTCAGGAGTTAAAAATTTCAAATGATTATAAAAAACTGAAAAATTGGTCGATTCGTTTGCGGTTTTCACTTTAACTATTCTTTATGTCAGTATTATCTTGAAAATAAATTTTAAAGATAAAGTTAAAAAATGCCGATAGAGGGCGCTTTAGACTTTGGAGTAACGAATAACTAATTTTTAGCGTTATTTTTTGTATTTCATTACATGCTTTCAAAAGCTTAGACTTACATTTTGAGCCAAAAATCTGAACCGCAAACTGAACTGTGTTCAGTAGGGGAGTTCAAATTTCAACACATGAACACAGTTCAGTATGCGCTACTTAACCACTCCCAACAATTCAGATTTTGAGCTTCAAATTTAAGTCTAAGCTTTTGAAAGCATGTAATGAGATACAAAAAATAACGGTAAAAAATAGTTGTTCGTTACTCCAAAGTCGAAAGCGCCCTCTATCGGTATTTTTCTAACTTTATCTTTAAAATTTATTTTGAAGCCAATACTGACATAAAGAATAGTTTTAGTGAAAACCGCAAACGAATCGACCATTTTTTCTGTTTTTTTATAATCATTTGAAATTTTAATTCCTGAACACAGTCCAGTTTGTGCTACTTAACCACTCCCAACGATTCAGATTTTGAGCTCAAAATTTAAGTTTAAACCTAAGCTTTTGAAAGCATGTAATGAGATACAAAAAATAACAGTAAAAAATAGCTGTTGGTTACTCCAAAGTCTAAAGCGTCCTCTATCGGAATTTTTTTAAGATGAATCTTTAAAATTTATTTTCAAGAAAATACTGACATAAAGAATAGTTTTAGTGAAAACCACAAAGGAATTGACTAATGTTTCCGTCTTTTATAATCATTTGAAATTTTAACTCCTGAAAACAGTTCAGTTTGCGCTACTTAACCACTCCCAACGATTCAGATTTTGAGCTCAAAATTTAAGTTTAAGCCTAAGCTTTTGAAAGCATGTAATGAGATACAAAAAATAACGGTAAAAAGTAGTTATTGGTTACTCCAAAGTCTAAAGCGCCCTCTATCGGCATTTTTTAACTTTATCTTTAAAATTTATTTTCAAAAAAATACTGACATAAAGAATAGTTTTAGTGAAAACCGCAAACGAATCGACCAATTTTCCCGTTTTTTATAATCATTTGAAATTTTGGACCCTAAATTTTAAAGGCGCCTATCTCCTTCGGAAGACGTTTGGGACCCTCAGTTTCCTATGTAATATTGTTTGACTTGATGTGTACTATCACTCCTTAAAGTTTTGCCCAAGAGTTTAGATACACCCTGTATATATATATATATGTATGTATGTATCTATCTATATATATCACTTTCTTCTGGACACGATAACTTCCACAATTCTGCAACGATCTCTTCCAAACTGATACATAAAATGAAGGGGCATAAAATCTCGGTCAGGTTCGTTAATGGGCAAAATCGGACCAAGGGGATAGAAATAGGCAGGGGTTTTGTGAAAACCGACCCCCCCCCCCCATAACTTCTTAATTTTTGTACATATCAAATCAGTTTAAAGTTTTTATTACATCTAAAAATTCATAACTTCGTCAATTCTCAAGATATCAAATCCAATTAATTTTATCATGAATCTCCTTAACATTATCTACAACTTTTATATTCACAAGTTTTTGATAGGATCAATTCGTACCGCAAAAAAAATTAAAAAGGAAAACATAAAGGGCGTTTGAAGAAGAAAAAAATCCAGGGATTCAAAAGATATAAAATCCCCATGAATTTATCATATATCTTCTTAATATTGCCTACAACATCGATATAGACAAGTTTTGGATAGGACCAATTCTTACAGCAAAAACAAATTAAAAATACACAGCGGTTGAAGAAAAAAGTATCTTAGTAAGGGTGTATTCAAATCCAAATTCCTTATTTTCTGGCTCATTTTACATTCATTTTTACTCTCAAAGGCTTCCAATTGGTACCTTTTCTTACTCAGAAACTATATAATGTACCGTAATGGTCAATTTTTTGATAGAGGCAGAATATATTTTAAAACATGCTGTCAAATGGGCCTTTTGAACCGAATTTCCCGAAGCGGATTGTGTTGGAAAAATCATCGTACTAAAGGAGTATTCAATTCCAAACTGCTTATTTTCTGACTCATTTTTAAATTCCTTTTTGCTCTCAAACGCATCCAATTGGTAGATTCGCTTATTCAGAAACTATATAACGCACCGTAATGATCGATTTTTTGACAGAGGCAGAATATATTTCAAAAAAGGATGTCAAAGTGGGCATTTTGAACGGAATTTCCCGAAGCGATTGTGTTAGAAACGAAAAATATTGTCTTACTGAGAAAATAATTGTTTATATATCAAGTTTTAATTAATTGAACGAAAATTAAAAACACAGGTCGCTTATAAATCTCTTCAAAAATCACGTAACAAGTTTCATGCTTTTCCTATTAAAAATGAATCTGGAGTTATGCCAGAAAATTTTGAGTTGTTCAGCATGGAAAAGTATTTTTTCTTTTTTTTTTTTAAACCGCCCTAACATGATTCTGATAAAACCACTTATTATATAAAAATGAAATAAAAACTCGTCAAAAGCGGCCAGATAAAATTGTTAAAGTGGGTTTATCTCTAATCATGATTTGGTTTTTGTTTGTGAAATTAGTATACTTAACTTCGAAATCTACCTCCGCTTGCAGGCCGGGCCGGCAGTGATTTTTTGAAATATATTCTGCCTCTGTCAAAAAATCGATCATTACGGTACATTATATAGTTTCTGAATAAGCGAATCTAGCAATTGGATGCGTTTGAGAGCAAAAATGAATTTAAAAATGAGTCAGAAAATAAGCAGTTTGGATTTGAATACTCCCTTAATACGATGATTTTTCCAACACAATCCGCTCCGGGAAATTCGGTTCAAAAGGCCCACTTTGACAGCATGTATTAAAATTTATTCTGCCTCTATCAAAAAATTTATCATTACGGTACATTATATAGTTTCTGAGTAAGAAAAGGTTCCAATTGGAAGCCTTTGAGAGTAAAAATGA
This sequence comes from Maratus speciosus, assembly GCA_963932465.1. NCBI lineage: Eukaryota > Metazoa > Arthropoda > Arachnida > Araneae > Salticidae > Maratus > Maratus speciosus. The sequence continues at coordinate 451,913,827 of OZ010797.1, forward strand.
ATTGTAAAATGAGTCAGAAAATAAGCAGTTTGGATTTGAATACACCCTTACTAAGATGATTTTTTTCTTCAACCGCTATGTATTTTTAATTTGTTTTTGCTGTAAGAATTGGTCCTATCCAAAACTTGTCTATATAGATGTTGTAGACAATATTAAGAAGATATATGATAAATTCATTTGGATTTTATATCTGTTGAATTGAGGGAGTTATGGATTTTTTTTTCTTCTTCAAACGCCCTTTTTGTTTTCGTTTTTAATTTTTTTTTTGCAGTACGAATTGGTGCTATCAAAAACTTGTGAATATAAAAGTTGTAGATAATGTTAAGGAGATTCATGATAAAATTAATTGGATTTGATATCTTGAGAATTGACGAAGTTATGAATTTTTTTTCTCCCAAAAACTCTATTTTTGCGCTCTTTGAGCCCATTTTTAACTTTATAAAAAATCTGTGATGCATAAATTTTTGGCCCTATTTTTAGAAGTAATAAAAACTTTAAACTGATTCGATATGTACAAAATTTAAGAAGTTATGGGGTTTTGTCGGTTTTCACAAAACCCCTCTCTATTTCCATCCCCTAGGTCCGATTTTGCCCATTAACGAACTTGACCTAGATTTTATGCCCCTTGATTTTATGTATCAGTTTGAAAGAGATTGGTGCAGAATTGTGGAAGATAGCGTGTCCAGAAGAAAGTGATATATATAGATAGATACATAGATAGATAGATAGATAGATAGATAAAGTTTTTTACTGAGGGTGGTTTCGGGCTCTAGGTGTCATGATCGGTGTAGATCTGCAAAATATTTTCAGAAATCCCAACATAGGAACGACGCCAATAAGTAGTATTTCATACGATATCTACCTAAAAGTTAGTTAGGTTTCCAATGGATTGTCACTTCATATAATTGGTAGAAAGAGAATAAATAGTGGCACCATCTATCCGACAAAAGTAGAATAAAAGTTAAAACGAATGAACGAAGGAATATGCAATTACGTCATCTATCAGATGAAACACCGCCCCCTGAATACTAGGCCTGGCGCTGACACAAAAGTGGCGGCTGCCGAAGGCGGATTTTTCTCAGCGTGTGTACGGTCCCTTAAATATTCGCACCAATAATTTTTTAAAGATTTTCCGCTTTATTTTCTGAGATTAAACAAGTCAGAGAAATCTTTTATAAAATACTGGTGTCAACATTTTAGGGACCGTACCTACGTTAAAAAAAAATCCGCCTCCGGCAGCCGCCATTTTTGTGTCAGCGTTCAGACCTGGTTTTCAGGGGGCGGTGAGATGACAACAGAATAAAAGAAAAATCGAATAAACAATATGACATGCAGTGGCGACATCCAGTATAAAAAGATGAAAATAAATGCATAACAGGAAATCTTAAAATAAAAAGAGATAAAGTTGGCCAGAAACATAAATAGCAATGCATTGCCTAACTTTGAAATAATTGGATCAAATTTTCAAATTCAAGACGACTTAGGTTTTTTGTTTAAAACTTTAAAAGCAATATAACAATATTTTCCCTACAATGATCATAGATGACGACCAAAACGTCGATTATTATAATTTTATTTAAATGTATGTTTAGTTTTTGACTTTACAACATTTTGCATACAGCATTTAATATATTTGGGATTTTTTATTTTCACACAAATATTGAACTATGATTATGTTATGGATTCTTCAGAGATGATTCAGAGATAATTTCGTCGAATACGGTTGTCATGCGACGATAAAATAACAACTTTAATTTCCTTATAAGATATCGCAAATCCAGGAATAAATTAAGATAATCAAGAAATCAATGAAATTTTAACAAAAGGATACAAAATATAACTGAATATCAATCTCAAGAATGCAACAACATTCAGATCAACTGCATCAACAATTTCGAAAGTAAAAAAATTAGTGCCAAAAATTTACTCCAAATTTTAAAGAGCCGCCATGTTGTGAAATTTTGAATCCCTTTATCGATTTTAAAAATTTCCATGCCATGTCAATTTTTGTGTTTTTTAATTTAACTAGTTATTATATACTACGGTGTGTGTAAAAATTCTATAGATCCTAAAATCTGGGAATGTTGGAAAGTGTCTCATAATCTATGCTTTTCGCTTGATTTTTCGCCCTTGTTAACCCGGTAGTAGTTGCTTGTCGATCTTTTTGGCGCCCATATGAGTGATCGTCTCCTAACTCATATCCCCTTACAAATACAATGGAGATCTACCATGTAGCTGACTTTAAATATTTCTCCACCACCATAGTGAAACAACAAGACATCTCTGTTTTTCATTCAGGTACATTTTTACAAGTAGAGCTGAAATCGGTGGAAATGTCTACGCAACGATCCCTAGTGTCAGTTCAATTTTTCTTTTTCCCAATATTCCAAATCTCATGAATAAAATGTATAATTTAAGTAAATTGCAAATTTATAACTTCATTGGAATGTAATATTAGAATATTAAGTGAAAACTTTTTCTTATTATACATTTTCTGCAGGCGTGGGGACGGCGGCAAAAAGGCCGAGCGCGAGTAGTTATGCTATGAAAAAAAAACGCGACTACTTTCGCGTTAAATTATTTTTAGAAGAAAATCGATGCTTTTGACAGGTTGTTCATGAATTCGCGAAAATTTTATCTTTTCCTCTATGTTAAAAATACATGTACTCTTTTTGGCAGTTCATTTTCCATACAGTATAGCGAAGTAGACTCAAAAAAGTCATCGATATGAATCGTCAAGTTTTCTATTTTTCTTTCACATGATTTAAACCTTCTCTATAAGAAGAAAGAGTGAACACGAAAAAGATCTTAGAAATGACTTTTCGTTATTCCCTTTTTCTCCTTGAGATGAGAGATGCATTATTTATAGTGTACTCTAAGTGAAGACGATATTCAAATCACATTGGATGCTTATTCTTTGATATTGGATCAGATACGTATACCAAAGAGAAACGAAACCTTTTTGAGATTGTAACTATCAATGTGAATGAGTGCTGTATAATCAATATGGTATTTATCGAGAAAGAAAAATTCTTTTAATAACATTTAATTTGGATACTGGGTCATTCCATGTAAAATGAGCAAAAATTTAAAAAAAGTCGTGGCCACATAGTAACAGATTTTAATAAAATTTAATATACAGGTTCAATTCATATTCAAATAGAGCTCTGCAAAATATCTTCACAAAAAATAAATTATTTTAGCAGTTTTGGACATTTAAAGAATGGCATGTGTGCAATCGTCCAAAGTTGCAGGTTTGAAGTTCTGTATCTTGAAAACTATTTAACTGAAATGAATTTTTTTTTAATAATGTAACCTCTGAAAAATTATCTTCTTATTTATTGAGCAATAATAATCTGGTAACACCATCATTATTCTTTAATTGGTTGTAAAAATTGAAAATTTGCAAATTTTGAGAAAATTAAAAACGTAATAAAAATTAAAGGAATTCAAAAACATCTGAGAATATAATGCCTGATGTAGTTTTACATATTAAGATCGAATTACTAAAGTTTTTAAGTTGCCATGTATTTCCTTCACCTTTAAAAAATTTTAGAAACTTTTTAAAAAATGACAAAATCGTAATTTTTCCTCTTATTGACAGGTAAAAAAAACAATGAAGGAAATGTCCCACATTACAGTTATTGGACAGACATAAAGATCAATAAGTCCATAATCTGAAAAAAAAAAAATTCAAGCATGCCTTTTTGATTCCTAACGTCACAAATTTGGGTTAAAAAAGGCAATATTAACTATATTCCATGAGCTATTTTTTTAAAATTCGCGCGCGTTTCTTAAAATATTGGGGCCCCACCAGTGGCCGAGAGGTTCTGCTCTCGAAGCTGGTAGGCGGGAGGTGCTGGGTTCGATCCCAATCGCGCACGTCGGCCTAATCGTTCGGAGTTTTCGTGGTTTTCTTCGAGCCGTGGATCTTCCATGCGTCAATACGGATTAGGTTCCCTTAGAAAGACCTCCACGGAGGGCGCTCCCCCCGGGCCTATATCCCTCGTGTAGATAATTGGCCGTCAAAAATCAACCCAACCCAACCCTTAAAATATTGCACGATTTCAAGGTGAAAAAATTTAGTGCTGCCATCTATTTTCTGTATGTGGGTTTAGAAATTAATATATAATTTTCCGTTCAATTGAGCTTTTTTTTCTACTTTAATTAAAAATCTTCTTGAGGAAAAAATAAACTGAAAGCAAGTATAAAAGTCTTTACATTTAAAATATACACTGTTATCTATAATATTAAAAGAATTAAAAGTTTAAAAAAAGCTTTCTTTCACGTCTAAACAAGTGATAGAAATATTGCATTTTATCCTCAACATTTTTTACTATTTATTTTTTTTCTCATTAAGGAATAAAAAAGGCAAGAATGAAAGTTTAAATATTTAATATAGATATTTTTAGCTATAACGTCAAGCAATTTTGATATTATCAGAGGTGTCTTTCATCTCTATAGAAACGTTGCATTTTTCCCTCAATTTTTTTTCAAAATTAATTTTTTTCTCATTAAGGAATAAAAATACAATTACTAACTTACGTCAATCTGTTACTTATCATTCATTCCTAATTATAAATAATTTTTAATATAGTCTTTGCATTCTTAAGGCTAATAACCAAAATTGAAACTTCAAGCATGTAGCCAAAACCACGATTTTTCATCCACTTTTAATATAAATTTTAATACTTAAATAAACAATCCTAAAATCTATTATTTTACATTTACTCATAAATAGATATGATCTACTTACAAAATGATTTTCGTTAAAATCTGTGACATGTCTGCCACAGATGATTTGCTCATTTTGTATGGAATGACCCTACTTTAACGCGTTATTAATAAACTATCATTTCTAAGCCAATTTTATTTTTATTCCTCCCACCCAACAAAAGGCTGATTCCATATCAATTACTTTAATTATAGAATCTTTATATATATATATATTTCTCTTACGTGGCACGAAAATGATTCTGAGTTTATAGTTTGCCATTTGGCAGCAACCACAGCGACGATTCTCAGTGGTTAATTTACGTTTACGTGACCCGACCCATTCACCAAATCAAAATCTTTAATGGCTGTCGGGACACCAGGAGATTCCACTAAACGAAAAGGCTGATTATCTTGCAAAGAGTTTTAATGCTTCTGACATTCTGATTGACTGGATTTCTCCAGAGGATTTAATCTGTGCCTATAAACAGAACATCAAGTTGCGTTTTTGTCAGTTCTATAATTCTTGTAAATATTATTCTTCGCCTGGGGACATTCCTAGTGTTAAGCGAACTTATAATTGGGCCAAAATTAGACGGGATGATGTTTTGATCACTTGGCTTCTCTTTAAAATGCTGATAACTCCTACGATCTTAGCTCGTTTTAAGGCGGATGGTCACCCAGCTTCCGAATTCCCCTCACTAATATAAAGTCTATGGGCATTGGATGCATTCGTATATTTAAATTATCGCCTCGGGAAATTAATATTTTTAACTTCTATGTTTTGCGTACACTTCCTAAAAGATGTTTCTTTTTTCTTAGTTCTCAAAATATTTCTAAAGTAAAGACTTAATTTTATACGGAGTGTTAAAATCTTAGTCACAGTTCGCCCGCTTTTAACACATAAAATATTAAACTCAGCATAGATTTTAGAAATATTTTGAAAACTAAGAAAAAAAGAGACATCCTTGAAAAGGTGTGCACAGAAAAAAAGGTGTAAAAAATATGAATTTCCTGAGAAGATATTTTAAATATACGAATGCATCAAAATTCCACAGACTTAACATTACGCAGGAGAATTCCGAAGCTGAGTGACTACCCCCCTTAAGCTGCTAACTGATGGTAGTTGCTGTACTTGTGGAGTGTCTGACTCCTTGGGGCACATTTTCTTTTCATGTTCTGACTATCAGTCTCAGCGTAGACGATGTTGGTATAATCACGGTAAGTAGAACTGTCCTACTTACCGTGGGTATAATGTTATTCTGAATAGCATGTGTTTTCGCTCTATTGTGTGTTTCATTAGAAAATTCTGTTCATCTTACGGTTTTCGTGTGCCCACTCAGAACTTTCTTCATAGTATAGATTGTTTATAGTTGGATTTTGTTATAGTTTTTCAGTTGCGTGTTTTTTGTGTTGTGGATAATTAGGGCCTACAGCCAGTTTACTACAGGTCTCAAACTAACCCCTCCCATTCAAACTCAAACTCAAAACTAGCGTATCCGTAGGGTATTTCAAAGTGTTTTAAACGAATTTAAGCCATACTGTTCAATGCTATAGGAGAAAAAGTGCATCTTTATTACCATTTGCAACGAAGTTTTCCATCACTTTTTTAAACATTAAAAATATTTGTAATTTTCATATGTCAAAATGATTTATGATTATTTTCATCCTGGCTAAAGTTGATGCCAATAGTGACAAGCGAGCGAAGTGAGCTCGGATCGGGTAGTGGCCTCAATATGAATTGCGTTGGCGAGCGTTATCGAGTAGTGGGCTGAGCCCCACACCCTAGTAGATATATAATCAAATAATTAATTTTATTAGAAAAACGATATATATTTATAAAGTTAAAGTATCCTTATATATATACTATCATTTATCCTTACAATTGTATGTTGCTCCAACATTTATCTCGTAATAACTTTTTAGAAATACTTCGGAACTCTGTACTGCTTATTTAAATTCAACAAACATAATAGTAAACACTTACAAAGAAAAAGAAAAGAAAAAACTTAGTGAAACTGTTTCTAATAGCTTTATATCTTCAAAAAGATTCAGAGAATAAATTTATATTTTCAACCAAGGAATACTGTAGTCTCTAGGAGTTATATAAGAGAATTTTTAAGACTGAAAAAATCATTTCATTTTCAATTCCTCCAAGAAAATGAAAGGTTTAGAAAAGAATGGATGAAACGTTGTGTGATATATCATAAATCTTCATTCAGTTAAGAATAACTTTTTTCACCACTTTTTGCTGTAATTTTACTGAATAGTTTTGATAAATGATGCAAGAAGTAACATTTAAATTTACTTTAGAATTTTTTACTGTGCCATTAGTTTTAAATATATCTTATAGTGATATACATCGTCAGGCAAATACTTTTAAAAACACATTAATATTTTTATCTTTCTCTATTCCATTTTTATGCACAAATGGATCGCGTAACCAATGTGAATTACGTTGCAATTCACGGGGGTTGGCCAGCGTTAGTGTGCTGTGCCCCCTATTAGAATATAAAGCAGAAAAAAATAACTTTAAAAATTAAATCAAGAAGCCTTCATTATAAGATCTCATTATCATTTTAATAATTGTTGCTACTCTCATATAGTTAAAACTATATCATTGCTGTATTTCAGCAAGCTTGGAATTAACCATAATAAGACATCATTTTCGTACTCATTATTGCGACAATATTGTGACCGACATCAGTAACGTGTAACGACATCAGTAAAACCTGTTTCTATAAAATTTTACACCTTTTATTATCTGCTTATTACACTGCTTATTTATTACACGACTTGCTTATTACTGCATGCCTGTTATTACCTATTTATCTGCTTTTAAATTTTATGCAACGCTTATTATTCACCCAAACAAATAGTATGTTTAGTAGATCACAACAATTCAGCCACATCAATAATATAATACAATGGTAAACATAAATACTGGAATTCACTTAGAATGTTTGTTTAAATATTTTATTTGACGTCTAAAAGATCTTCAATCTTCATTGAGGTAAAAAGTATGGAACATTCAACCTCTCTTGGTATTTTAATTTTTTACATATTCCATACGCGATAAGATCGCCTCATATTCTGCGATTTCTCCACGTTTCTCTAGTTATGCTTCTTCTTCCGTACGATGTCGTATATCGATTAATTAAAACCTTGAGTTTGTTACGGGTTATTATTGAGGATATTTTTTATCCCAGATATATGTCTCTGCGACCCTTATAAGACTACATAGAAGAGGCATTTTGACTAAATAAATATCATTTAGGATGGATTAAATTAATTATAATTACCGGAGCAGATTTTCACTTTATATAATAAATTATAAAACAGCATTGAATGTCATAAATAATGTTTAACTAATACAGAAAATTATCAATAATGAAAATGATTACATTAAAAAGAACCGTACAAAAAAATTAAGATTTTAAATATAAAGTTGTAATTAGTACAGAAGCTTTAAATAAATTGCCATGCAGAAGTAAAATTCTTAAAAATAGTAATTAATGATTGTGTATATCGGTTAACATTTAAAAGCTCTGTGGGCTACATGTGGCCAGCGGCCCGCTGTCTGAACATCTTTGTATTAGAGCCATTACCACTATTTTTTTTTTTTTTTAAGTTGGAATAGTGCAAAAAATCATAAAATTAAGAATTGATAATTTTAATTTCTTTTATGCTCTTACTGTAATTTTTTACTATTTTGCTCTAAGTAAGAAGCTTTAACATTAGAACGTCCGACATTTTCGTCGTCCTAAAACAGCCGCTGGTGTATATTCGACACCACTAATTAAATTATGCAAAATGGATGCTTCAAATTCTACTTTAACACTTGGACCATTGTACTTTAATTATGAATATATTGTTAAATTTGCACAAAAAACAATGATTTATTTTATAGAAAAATACATTAAATGATATTAAATTTCCCACTTATAGAAAAGGAAACCAAAATTGTTAAAAAAAGAGAAATGAATCTGTTAATTTTCTTCACATTATAATATTTAAGCATAAGTTAACATTAAGATAAAGCCAGGAGAGATCGCGCGGTAGGAGATTTGGCGGGAAAGAGTAGAGTGCGCGCGCAGTGACTCCAGGTAGTTGTACAGCAGCATTAGTGCCGTGTCTACATGAATGTGCACATTGATTGTTCCAAGCGTCTTGGAAAAGCATTGCTATTTTCTTTTGATTTTCGAAAGTAAGTGCTTCAATTTTCATAACTGTTCGTCAGAATTGTTATAGAATGTCAGTAGTACAAAATATTTTGAACTTATCATAAGATACTAACCTACTGTCTGGCTCCGATTAGAAAAACTCTGAGTGGGGTTGCTGGTTTCGGAGGTTCCAAATCTTGTAGGTAGGGAACTTCGTTGGTAGGAGCGGGGCTGCCGCAATTGGCAGAGTCATTAAAGGTTTTTCCCTCTTTTCTTTATCTTATCTCATAAAAAAGTTCGTGCATTCACTTGGTGATAAAAAAAAGTTTCCAGAATTCAAGCATAATCTTAACAGGAAATTTGGAGAAAAGAGTGAAATTAAAAAATGAATAGGATAAAGATTATCTGAGTTCATATAGACGGGAAAAGGCAGATGACATTTTTGGGTTGATTTAGCGATTTTTAAATGAAGGAAAATATTTCAAATTATTAAATACAAACTATTGCAATGATTTTCTTTTCTTATAAAATTGACTTTTCTTGCAAACACAATATCAAGTTATATTTTTTAAATAAAAATTCTTATTCATTTTTATCTGTTTTTCAAACTAATAGAGGGAGCATTTATATTTTATTTTCATTATACGTACTAAAGTTTAGGGCTACCACAGCTGACTATTTTTTAATTCTACCTGGCACCACTTTTTCACAACAGAAATCCCTAACACACACTTTGACAACATTGACAAGAGAAATGTATTTCAAAATTTATGCTTGAAAAACACTGATGCCAACAGAATATAAAAATGGTTGCCTGTGGCTGCCCTGTACGTTATTTGTTTTCTGTTTTCCTTTAATTTTGCAATGAAGTATCCACCATTTTATAAATCTTTGAAATGAGTATATGCATTTTTATTTGTGCTTTTCTTTGCGCAGGTTTTCACATACCATGTGTCCACTACGATCTTTGGAAACACTTTCAACTATTAAATCACTAGATTTTTTTTTACTTTTTTACAAAATATAATCAAATTTATATTTTTAAATATTTAATCAAGATTACTGTTATACAACACTGCCACAGAGCAAAAAAGGGAATATAAAGATCAAAGTTAAAAGCATCTTCTAGAGACGTAGGCGCCAGCAGTTCGTAATACAGGAAGATTTTAGACAAGAATTTAGAACAGGTGTTCCTGTGGCCCGAATCCTAAAAGATGTTTTTTTACATGAAGATTATGATTATGAAACAAATTAAATGAAGAGCTTTTTGCCAGGATTCTCCTCCTCCCTCCACACCGTATTTTAAAACACATTAACACAAAAAAATAAATGCTATCAAAGTTTGCGTTTTGAACTGAATTTCCGGACGTGATAGCGGGAGAAAGGAGAAGAATCAGTCGTCAGGTGACAAAAATCGCTTATAACTCAATGACTAAATTATTTAACAAAAAAATGAAAAACATATTCGATTCCAAATTACTTTAATAGTCAGCCCTATCAATTTTATGTCTTTACGTTTAAAAAACAATCCCTGCCAGCTCGGCCTATTGGGGGGTGGGGTGGGGGGAGGGGAGGGATAGATTTCGAAGTTAAGTAAATTTCCCCAACAGAAACTAAATCAAGATTAGAGATAAACTCGGTTTAACAATTTTATTCAAAAATTCTGAAGTATATACAACACTAAATATATACTAAAAAAAAAAGAGAAAAACGAAAACAAATAACAACAGTAGGAAAATCCAAAAACGCTGAATAAATATAGAACTGGTCCCTGTGGAAGGACAAGAAAGACTGCGATAATTCTCAGAATGACCGATTGAACGGGGAGAAATTGGCGAGAAAATAAAACTTCGGGACTTCGGACTCCCCTAAAATAAAGTTGACTGACCGGTTACCCTGGCAACAGAACCAAGCCGAGAACGATTTCAGAGACTTTCTTATCTCGGTCAGACAATAGACTAAGAATGCGAACACCAAAAATTCATTTTAGAAGTGGCCATGTTTAAATAAAAGGCAGCGCAATCTCTCCTACCAAAATAGGAGAGTTTGCGCATCTGCTACTAAGGAGAGATGGCGCATTTTCCCATAAGTTTCAGTGCTAGGAGAGATTACGCAACTTATTGGTAAATTTGCATGAATTTCAAATTGCGTGTAAAACATATGTATGAATCAATTTTGAAACAATTTTTGGAAAAACACATCATTATTGAAAATAATTTTGCAACAAATTAATTTGAAATTAAAAGCTTTCGCAGATAAAACTTTTGTTAATAAATTAATAATAGAGCTGTTATTTAAATAATTTTATGTAATTATTTTTGTTAATAAATTAATAATATATTTGTTAATAAATTAATTAAATATGTATGTATTTTTTTAATTTATGAGCAGTTAATTTACTAATAAATTTATTTTGTTAATAAAATAAATTTTCTAATAACACCTACAAAGCTTTGGAACAGCTTTCACCCATTCCAAGCAATTTAATGCCATCGAAATCAAAAAGGAAAGTGCAACTAATGTTACTGATCCACAAAATATACATGAAAAAAGTCTTAAGAAGGATGCCTCTACAAAAAAAAAAACAGCTGAAAATAAGATGCTTCCACAAAAAGTGGGGTAAAAAAACTGAGGCAAGCAAAACGAATGTCAATGACGATGAATGCATTGAGCATCTGGAACTGTACTGGGAGATAACTTCAACAAGTGACTGAATTCAATGTATTGGTTGTTGCAGGTGATTGCAAGAAAGCTGCGCGATTTACTTCAATAAGTGCATCAATTGTGGACGACGAGAACTTCGGTTACCAAACAAAATACATTAAAACTGTGGAAATTATAATGAAGTAATTTTCATGTTAAACATGGTATCAAGTAGATAAATGTTATTTTGTAATCTTAGTACGGTTTGCTTTTTTTGATATTTTAATCTTCTTCTTAAATTAAAATTCTTTAACAATTGTTAAAATTCTTTTTTTATTAATATTTAAACATTTGGTTGAAAATTTCACTCCAAATACAATAATATTTACTCACAAAAACCTTACATCAATGTCATTTAAGTGTAATTATTATTGTTAATAATTTAATTAAAGTTATTATTAATAACAATCTCTTCTATTCATGTGCGGAATCTTTCCTACCCATGTGCGAAATCTCTTCTACCCTGTAAGGGGAGATTGCGCAAAATAATTTTCTTGGTTTTATTACTGCTGTTCTATTAAATTACAGCGTAACAACAAAATAACAATGGAAATGCATAAAAAACAAATGAAGACAAAATTACTCATGCATACTTTAGCAAAAAATTAATATTTAGATTTTTTATTATTATTCTTTTGAAATGTGCGCAGACTCTCCCAGCTTTACCTTATGTAAAATATTTTTACATACCTTATTTACAAATTTTCCAGTAATAGACTATTATTTTGGTACATTTTAAACATGCCATCTCCATGCAAGAAAATAATATTTAGCCTGTGGCGTTATCTTTACGCATTATAATTTTACATTTTTTGCGTTTAAGAGAAAAGGTTTTGTGTAATTCCGGTGTATAATTTTGATTAGTGGCAAATTTTTTTTTATCTTTTACACAATTTGAACGCAATTGATTTCTAACTATTCAGTGTAACATTTCCTTGAAATGTAATGGCTTGACAACCTGACATAAATTTGTAAATAAGGCAAGCATTTATAACTGCAATGCCTACAATGTTGTAAAATGCATCTACAGGCAATCTCCTTGATGCGGATTTTAAGGAATATTTTCTAGCCATCTGATCCAATATGTCCACACCATATTTGCTTTAATTGTAGAATGTTACAGTTTCTGGTATTTTATTTTCAGTACTTGCAGTTGTAACGTTTGAATGAAGTATGCTCTGTATAATAATTTTCTTTAGTTTTTTTCTTCGATATAGAGTAAATATGGTACCAGTAGTTTTGTGTTTTTATATATTCGTGGAATAAAGACTATCTTTTTTATTTTTCAGGCGATCTGGAATTTCCGTTCCAACTCGATTCACATTTTCTACCACACTTGTTTTACATTTTATCAGATCTTTTGCTAGTTCCAGTGAAGTAAAAAAAAATATCAACTGCCACATTATGACATATATTTGTATATGGTTCCATTAGTTTTAGAACTAGGAATTCCGCTATCGTTTAACATCAGGTCGAGATTAATTTTCCCCAAATAACGAAATAAGTCACTAAGTCCGAAGTAATAAAATAAGCCCGAAAGGTAACAAACATGCGATTCATTTTAGGATAATTGTCTCAATAGATTTCCAATTCCTTAGGGAATGAGAACTTTTTTGCAGTACTTAATTCCGAAAAAACTAATTTCAAAAGTATAAAATATCTCTCAGGAATAAAATGCTTTAAAATACTTTCAAATATTGTAATAAAGGCAAATGAAGTAACTGGAATCATTTAGTCGTCTGAAATGGAATAAACATTTCAACACTTTATTAGGGGTACAAAGTATAATAGACATTCCGTCACTGAAAGAGATTTAAATCAAGATCACATGAACTGGAAAAAAAGACACAAGTAAACTATTTTTGTTAATTTTCTACTTTCTGTCGAAATAACACCAGCGGACGTTCTAGGTGAATTTAGCTATAACTTTAAAAAAAGTAGAATCACAGAACAAAAATTTCGACAGTTAGTTTCTTACGTAAAATGATTAACAGTCACGAAATTTGAAGAATATAAGTGAAAAGATATGGTAGAAAGATAACGCTAAATTTGGTTTAGAGTCCAAATGACACCAAGTGTTCTAGACGTTCTAGTGTTAAAAATTAACAATTTGACTTTTTGATATTTCTAATGTATCTCAGAGTATTTCGGAAATATTTGGATTATCATTGGAGCGCATGAGTATTTATATAAGTTGGTTTTAAAACAAGTACCGGGAAAAACAAGTGCTCAATAGATCTTTTGATGTCATTTTTACTAAACATATAACATCAATTAACAAATCTTCTAATTTCCGTAATAGTTAAACAGACGATATATTTCAATCTATCAATTTTATGAATATAATTGAAATGCTTATTAGAATAATGATTTTCGAATGTTTTGGAGTAATTCGAATCCATTATAAATTTGCCCCACCAGTGGCAGAGATGTTTTGCTCTCAAAGCTAGTAGACGGCAGGTGCTGGTTTCGAACCCAGTCGCGCCCGTCGGCTTAATCATTTACAGTTTTCCGTAGATTTCTTCAAACGTGGGGTTTCCTTACGTAAATACGGGTTTGTTTCCCTTAGAAAGACCCCCACAGAGGGTACTCACCTCCTTGGGGGCCATATCCCTCGTATAGATAATTGGCCGTCATAAACAACATCAACACCATTATAAGTTTATCAGCATGAAAGGATTAAAAATAAGAGAAATTTCTATCAGTGTCTGGGGCCTCGGTGGCGAAGCGGTTAGTGCACCGCGCTGCCAGCCGCCATGCATTGAGAGCGGCAGAGGTCTGCGAGTTCGACTCTCGCTGGCTCCATTGCACACTCCTTGAGGAGCTCCCTGATGTAATTTCTCTGTGTTGTAAATTTCATTGTGCTATCTCGTCCCTGTATATTGACGATGACTTATAAGTGGACCTAGATGTCAAGCACACAAGTCAGATGATGTATGTGTTAACAACAATAAAGAAATAAATGAATAAATATCAGTGTCTAAATTATCTCGTACCTAGATAAAAGCAAGAAGGGGAGAATTTTTAATAGTTACTGTAATGAAATACCTAAACACACTGATTTGAAATAACAGACATTCATCAAAGATTTTTTTCTTGTTTTAACAAATGAAAAAATTATTTACATTTTGCAATTTTACTTGGATTTAGAGCCCTGCATTGGGTCTAGTTACCCGCTTTACTCGCACCCGACCGACCCACGCTTCGTGTCAGGTTGGCATTATATTTTTTGTTGAGGATCAGTAAAGGGACCTGTTGACAATACGCTTTTTTAGAGCCGATTTAACACTAATTTTCTCAACAATGTCCAAAAATATTTTTCAGATTAAAAATCTATATGCAATATGACCTCCGTAATGGACTCAGACCTCCATAATGAACTCTCCCTAAAAGCGGACCCCTCTATTTAGCTAACACTTTTCAATTCCTAACAGTTCTTTTTAGTCACTTATATTTATTAACTTTTATATTTTTACACTTATATCTCAGAATAGTGAGCACCTTACAATCTACAAGTGTATGTGTCGAAAAAGTATCACAATTACATGTGTTATCGTGTGTATTAAAAACAAAATGTTTGTAATATTATCGTTATTCTGAGCGAAAAAAACTGTTTCTTAAGGTTACCGAAATGAAAGATTAATCTATGATCACATTTCTTATATGCATTTTATTTCTCATGCAGTTCATTGAATATATATTCATTCATATTGAAATAGGTATTTATTTTCCTTTGAAACATATTTCTGCTCTAACTTTTGCGAAAATAACATCAATCTAACCTACAAAAAAAAAACCTAAATATGATCCACCAAAAAAACCAAAATATGATCCACAAAAATTATTCTAGAGTTATCCGAAACCACACAAAAAATACATATCCCGAACCGAAAAAGAAAATTAAGTACAACCAACCCGAAGTAGGACTGTATTTAGCAATCCATAGGTTTTACTATAATCGAATATTAAAGAACATCTATTTATTTTTTTATATAAATGATATAATTGTTATCAGAGCTTTAATTGTAGATTACTTTTTATAATTGCAATAAAATATGATTTACTTTTTGCTCCGTGTTAGGATCGAATTGCGGATAGCCTAAAATTATTTCTCCGTGTTCTGGTCGATTTGCTGATTAAGGAAATGTTTTTTTCTCGGGATGCTGGTTAACTTAAAAAAAATAATAATAAAGTTCGGGTCGGGTTTCACCCAATTTGGCTCTACTTGGAATTGGTAATGTAAGTTCCATAAGAGTTACTTCCCAAAGAAACTTTTTTTGTGAAACTCTAATTGATTATCAGAAGTTTGATAAATTATCTGGAAATACTGAAAATGTTAAAGTTTCAGAAAATTGCTTTTCTCATTTGAAATTGTATTCATAATCTTATTTTTAAACAAATTTAACTATGATGAATGCTGATATTGAAATAATAATTGTTTTAAACCATATGTTTAAAATATTCAGTCTCTGTATTTAATTGTAACAGAACTGTCGCTGTTCAGAATGCATTTAATATTTTGTCTGGTTTCCAAATGTATTTTCAATAAATCAACTTATAGTTAATAATAATCTCATTGTATGTTTATCTCTTAAATTATTTGTAAAAGACGCCGCCATGACGCCAAGCGAAAACTCATTAGATTATTGTGTCACGTAAATTGTCATATAAATTATCATCCTTTGGAAAAAAGTAGCATCGTAAGTTTCGACTTCGATAAATTTAGTTCCTTAATTAAAATGAATTGAGAAATATACGTATTGCATACTTTACATCTAAAATTGAATTTCCAAAGAGCAGTTTGGAATGTTAAATATTTATTACTAACTTATAACTTTCAAGAACTTCGTTTTGTGAATACTCATAATCAAGGACTATGGCCATTTAAATGAAAGTTGCGATTTTGAAACGCTTCTTTACACTTTCATTAGAAATGACTAAAATATTATTTTGCTTATTTATGCGAGAGATTCAAACTGATTAAAAATGTTTATATGTCAGCTTGTAAAGCAATGACAGGTTATGCCAAAGGTTCCTGGTTCGAGTCGTGCCCTGGATCCTTTTTTAGTTAGTCTGAAAATTAAATCTCGTATTAGTTATTTGCCAATTAGAATAATTGTCTTAAAAATTAATATATTGTATTTCTTATCAAACATTGCTTGGAATTCCATTACCTGTCATTTATTCTGCTGAGCTGATTAAGATATTATACCAGATGTTATAATAATCAAGGCTCTCTGGGGGAGAAACGTTCGTCAGATTTATACAAAATAGCTAAATTGATAGAGTATTGACAGTTAAAGTCAAAGGTGACTGGTTTGAATCCTGAACTGAACACTTTTTCATTCAGTTGGAAAATTTGAACTCGAATGATTTTCATTACCGATTAGAATAATTCTGTTTAAAATTAATGCATTGTATTTACGTATCCATAGTTCCATTAGATGTCATTTATACTGCTAAGTTGATTAAGATGTCAGACCAGATGTCAGAATCAACAAAGTTCACTGGTTGAAAGATATTCGTCAGATTTGTCCAGCATGCTTCAATTGGTAGAGTACTACCAGCTTACGCCAAAGGTGCCTGCTTCGAACACTGTCCTGAACTCTCTTTCGATCACTGGGAAAATTAAAACCCGAATTAATTAGTCACCAATAAGAATAATTATTTAAAAAATTAATGTATTGTGTTTGCTTATTCAACGGTTCTTGACATTTCATTATATGCCATTTATTCTGTTAAGCTCATTCAGATATCAGACCAGATGTCATATTCAACAAGGTTTTTCGGGTGGGAAAATTTCGAAAGATTTGCCCAGTGTAGTTCAATTGGCCTAGCACTGCCAGCTAAAGCCAAAGGTGCTTAGTTCGAATTTTGACCTGAACACTTTTCACTCAGTTGGAAAACTACAACTCCAATGATTGTTTTTTCCAATTATGTTAATTATTTAATAATAATAATATATTTTTTTTAAGTATCTAATGTTTCATAGAGTTGCATTGTGAGAAAGATCCGCCAGATTTTTACAGGATAGTTTAATTGGTGTGCATTCTCAGCTTATGCCAAAATTTCTGTTATGAATCCAGTCTTGGGCGCTTTTTTAAAAACTTGGTTTGAAAATTAGAGCTCGTGATTTATTTAATAATTAGAATAATGTTCCAAAAATTAATATTTTGCTTCTTTGTTTAACTTTGATTTCACACTTATGATTTAGAAAATTTTATTATTACTTAATTGATCTAAAATAATTAGATTCCACAAACTCTTTAAGATAATTCAAAAAAGGAGTAACTTTAGACTCTAATGGTAATTCTTACGTTTTTAATTTTTTTTTAATCAAAATTTTCTAAAAATTTTGTAACTAATATTGTAGTATTGCTAAGTTCATCACATTTCAATTCAAGTACAGTCGTGGAAAAATAAAAGTAAATACCCCCTTCTAACTCTGCATTTAATCAGAATCGAAAAAAATTTACAAGTGCCAAACGATTGGAACTAAATTCTACTTTTAAAGGATGTAAATGAAATTTCTTTAGGGGGCCATATGAAAATCAAAACCAGACGAAACTTTGATTTCTTTAATGGCAACATCCAATTTTGCCAATATATTTTATATCTTTTGTTCAAACAATGCCTAGAAATGAAATTTCACGTCATTTCGAAGATTAGTTTTCGAATTATAAACATTCAAAATTTAGAGCTTCTAATGTTAAATTACATGTTCCTATTTTTATTAATATCTCCTAAAATTATAGACCTAATGTCAACATGACGGTTTAAGGGTCCGTTTATGATGTCCAGAAGAGCATAATTTGAAAAAAAAAATATATATTTTACTCATTTTGATGAAACATTTGGACTGGCAATAGTCGAAACATATTAAGCGAGTGAGATGTTTATCTTGGCAAGAAATACTATGTTAATAGAAGTTAAAGTAATTCTGTAACATTTCAACAATCGAGTACCAAACTTCAATTTGGACACAGCCCCTAAAATATGCTCACATTAAAACAATTAATTTCTCGGAAACTAATCATACGAATATCGTCAAAATTTGGATTTAGGCTAATTGAAGAATGTTGAATCTATTTATGGTATAAAACTTGGGTATTGCTT
The DNA here is from genome assembly GCA_963932465.1 of Maratus speciosus. Lineage (NCBI taxonomy): Eukaryota > Metazoa > Arthropoda > Arachnida > Araneae > Salticidae > Maratus > Maratus speciosus. The sequence goes on from OZ010797.1 coordinate 451,932,522, forward strand.
TTGAAAAAAACTTTGGGTTCGTTTTACATGTAGACGACCCCCCTAAGGAATTTTTATATACATCTTTTAAAATAGACATTATTTTCAATTGTTTGGTACCAGTAACTTTTCTTCACAATAATTTGTTCCAGAGTTGGTAGGGGGTGTTTATTAGCCTCCGGTACGGTATGCTAATTCTTTCTCCCAGCTTATCTTGTTTCCAAAAAGTAACGTTACCTTACAGAAGCTAGCCGTAAAACAAAGCATTACGATTAAATACTCTTTAGCAATTTTTTAAACTTCTAAGCATCGCACATTTTAAATTTTTATACTGTCGTATTGGAAAAGAAAAGTTCTTTTAAATGCATTTTGTTTGAAAACTATCTCCATTTATTTTTGAATTAATAATTTTTTTGTAGTTTTTGGAGCCATTTGCTTAATATTGGAAACGGAAGTACTCCATTTCTGTAGAAAGTAAAGGAAAAATAGTTTTAAAATAGTAATTATATATTTTTGTTGCCATTTTCTCGTAACAACCGAAAGAAAATGTAATTAAAATACGTGCTATTTTGAAAAAAATATAAACGAATGATTTTTCTTAAAACAATGGAGCTACTATATACTATATTTAATTGTAAGTATCTATGAATCATTAGATAGCCTTTTTTCCCCCTTGAATGACGGAATCTTTTTGCTGCATTTGTTCATTATTTCGCGATAGTGATGTGCTTTGCATGCTTTACTGTAGATGTTTAAGAGTAGATCGTAAATGTGGAATTTTTAAGCGGATGCGAATGACGTCATTTTACATAAAATAAAACCTGTGCTTTAAGTCTTAAAATTGAAATATGTTTTGTACTGCAGTAGAGTCCCGCTTAACCGAGTTATTTTCTTCTGATGGACTGGTGGCTTCTATTATTATAAAACATACATTATACATGGAGTGTTAGGTGAAGATGAAAAAGCAGCCGTAAAAAATAATTATGGCCACCCGCCCCCCCCTTTCTGACCAGAAAATCAGAGTTCTAACTTTTTAGGGCTTCTCTTTCATCTTCACCTAACACTTCATTTATAATGGCTGTTTCATAATAATAGAAGCCATCAGTCCATCAGAAGAAAATGGAGTAATGGAAATGCCGGGGGCGACACTAAATTCTGAAAAAGCAGAATTCCTGTTCCCTAGTTTATTTTTTCTCCACGATTGTACCTTTAAAACAATATGAGGTATCAAAGCAGATATTATAATCAATAAGATTCGCTGGATGAGAATGTTTCTTCAGACTTGTCAAGGCTAGTTCCAGTGGTGGAGCATTGGCAGATTACGCCAAAGGTGCTTTGTTCGAATGTTAACAAGAACACCTTTTCTCTCAGTTGAAAAATTATAACTCGAGTGATTTATTTGCCAATAAGAATAATTATTCTAAAAATAAATGTATCCTTATTACGTACCCAACGTTCCTTGTATTTTCATTACCTGCTATTTATTCTGTTGAGCTGATTTAGATGTCAGACCAGATGTTAAAAAAAAATAATCAAAGTTCTCTCGGTAATATCCGCCAGAATTTTCCAGGATAGCTTAATTGGCAGAGGATTACCAGAATACGCGAAAGGTTCCTGGTACGAATCCTGTCCTGAACATTTTTTCACTTAAGGGGACAAGGGACCTTAAAATATTTTTTTTTTTTTTTTTTTTTTTTTTTTTTTTTTGTGAATTTCACCTTAAATATTATTCAAGGGTACATTATATGCATTATAGCATGCATTTATCACAAAAAAAAAAATATAAAGAAAATTTTATTTTTTCGAAAAAAAATGGAATTTTACGTGTCGTCTTAGAAATCTTCGAAATGTCGCTTGCGCTTTCCATATCAATGAAATTCCCCAATATTTTTTATAAAAATTTTATTTATATATATAAATAAAATACAGCATCGAATTTTATATATTTGAATTTAAAGTTAAAAAAAAAATTAAAAATTTTGAAATTTTTTCGAAAAAATTTCAAAATCTTTCAATTTGTTTTTTTTTTTTTTTTTTTTTTTTTTGTAAATTTTATATTAAATATTACTCAAAGGTACATTATATGCATTATGGCATGCATTTATCACACACAAAAAAAAATTTAAATTTATTTTTATGAAAAAAATGGAATTTCACGCGTTGTCTTAGAAATCTTCGAAATGCCCCCTGCGTGCTCCATATCAATGAAAATCCCCAATATTTTTAATAAAAGTGTGGTTTATATAAATAAATAAAATAGAGCATCGAATTTTATATATTTGAATTTAAAGGTTTAAAAAAATGAAAAATTTTGAAATTTATTCGAAAAAATTTCAAAATTTTTAATTTTTTTTAAACTTTTAAATTCAAATATATAAAATTCGATGCTCTATTTTATTTATATATATAAAACAGACTTTTATAAAAAATATTGGGGATTTTCATTGATATGGAACGCGCAAGCGACATTTCGAAGATTTCTAAGACGCGTAAAATTACATTTTGTTCATAATATATATATATATATATATATATATATATATATTTGTGATAAATGCATACTATAATGCACATAAAGTACCCTTGAATAATAATTAGGTGAAATTTAAAAAAAATAAAAAAACATTATTTTTAAGGATTTTAAGGTCCCTTGTCCCCTTAACTGGGAAATTACAACTCGAAATATTTATTTACCAATAATAATAATGATGTTGAAGATCAATATATTGTTATTAAGTATCCACCTGATTAGTCCAGGATGACTCAAATGGCCGAGCATTGACCAAAGGTTCCTGGTACGAATTCTGTCCTGGAAAACTCGTATAGTTTATTTACTAATTTAAAAAAAAAAAAAAAAAAAAATGTGTTAAAGATTAATATTTTTCATATTTATTTAACCTTGATTTCCCTCTTATGATTTAGAAAATATTACAGTAAAACCTCCATAACGAACACTCCCGAATAGCGGACACCTCTATTTAACGGACAGTTTTCCAATCCTCACTCCCAAAACCTAAATTTTTGTATGTTTAACCTCTGAATAACGGACATTCCGAATAGCGGACAGAAATTTCGGCGATAAAGGATGCAAAATTATTTTTTAACGAGAAAAAAAAAGAAAAAAAAAAAGTAAAAAACTTTTAAATTTATCAGGGCAATGTGTCACAAAATGGTCAAAAGGTGCAATTTCCCAAAAGGAACTGTTTAATGCCCCCCCCCCCTCCCGGAAAAAATATCTGAATTCAACACTCCCCACGTCGGAGAAAGAAAGAAGTGAAGAAACTGACATTAATATTGATGATGAGTTAGTTACTTACTGTTGAAGTAGAAGAAAAATCAGTTGATGTATGCGATTATATTCCTTCAGAGCTTTCGACAACAGCTGACTCTATTGGTGATGATGAAACAGGTACTGTAACTGGAGATGCTTCCTGCAAAATCCAGAATTTCCAAGAAACGGCAAAATACAATAAGCAGTTACACAAATTTTTAATTAAAAAAGTCCTTCCGGTAAGTGCCGGGAGGAAGAGGTAGCTTTCAAATACCTTATTTTAAAAAAGCCAACTTATATTATTCAAACACACGAAGCTCAATTTAGTGGAAACCGAATATAGGAGATTCAATACTAATTTCTATCAATACTAAATCATTATGAATGAGAATTTCACGAAATTAGTCAGCTTTATCCAAGCTGCTTTTATTTAAAGTAACTTATATTTGGCTAAGATGTTGATGTATACTATCCACATGCTTTCTCACATGGAAATAGGCGAATACGTGTGTTATCGCGTGACAAATACAAGATCGTTTCAAAATGTTAGCCATACTAGAAATTCAAAGTGCTATAATTCAACCATTTTTTAAGTTATAAACAAAAGAACAAATTTTCAGAAACAAAATCTGCTCCGGAATCTTTGTATCAAGGCCAAACACATAAAAAAAACTTTTTCATTTTCCAAATTTTTAATACCTCATTTTAAATTTTAAATTTAATTTTTTTTAATAGCAACCCTTTTGAAACAAGATGGCGAATAAAGCTGGTACAGACCAAGTAACATCCAAATCGGTTCATAAATACGCTTGTTATCGCGTGACAAAAATCAGGTCGTTTTAAAATGTCAGCCACAATAGAAATTCAAAACGCTATAACTCAGCCATTTTTTTAGATATAGACAAAACAAAAACTGTTCCGGGATCTTTGTATTAAGGTCAAACACATACAAAAAAATATTTTTCATTTTCTAATATTTTGGTATCTCATTTTAAATTTTAAATTTTTAAAAATTTTTAAATGACCGCCATTTTGAAACAAGATGGCGGATGAAGCTGGCCAACGAACTCGGTTGAGATATTTGTATGTACTATGTACACACCAAAGTACATCCAAATCGGTTCATAAATACGCCTGTTATCACGTGACAAATATCAGGACGTTTCAAAATGTCAGCCACGCTAGAAATTCAAAATGCTATAACTCAGCCATTTTTTGAGATATAGATGAAACAAAAACTGCTCCCGAAGCTTTGTATCAAGGTCAAATACATAAAAAAAAATATTTTTTCAATTTTCAATTTTTTGGTACCACATTTCAAATTTAAATTTTTCTTAAAAATTTAAATGGCTGCCATTTTTAAACAAGATGGCGGATGAAGCTGGCCAACGAATTCGGTCGAGACATTGGTATGTACTATGTGCAAAAGAAGTTACATCCAAATCGGTTCATAAATACGCCTTTTATCGCGTGACAAAATTCAGGACGTTTCAAAATTTCAGCCACGCTAGAAATTCAAAATGCTATAACTCAGCCATTTTTTAAGATATAGACGAAACAAAAACTGCTCCGGAATCTTTGTATAAAGGTCAAATACATAAGAAAAAAATATTTTTCCATTTTCAATTCTTTGGTACCACATTTTAAATTAAAAATTTTTAAGAAAATTTTAAATGGCCGCCATTTTGAAACAAAATGGCGGATGAAGTTGGCCAACGAACTCGGTCGAGACATTGGTATGTACTATGTACATACCGAATTACATCCAAATCGGTTCATAAATTCGAGAGTTACAGTATGACAAAGTCAGATATATATATATATATATATATATATGGATATATATATATATATATATATATATAAACTTTTGAACAGAGGGTGGTTTCGGGGTCTGGGGGTCATGATCGATGAAAATATACCAAAATTTTTTGAAATCGCTTTCCTCCGAACGGCTGCAATAGGTAGCTTTTTGTAATGAAAGCTACCTAAAAGATGATTCAGAAGGATTAAAACTATTGATAGATTTAAAACTTCGCATTGAAAAACAAATTACATGTAATCGCAAGTAAAAGCAAACTTTTCTAACAGATTTTTTTCGTAACAATGTAATAAACAGTGGATAAAGGTATGCACAAATTTATTTCAGTTTTATTGTTTAAAAAATTATTTTAAGTTCTGATTAATCATATAATAGAGGTTTTATTATATATAAAACTCAATTAATGAAACATTAAGCTTTTCTTAGCAATTTTTGAATCTCTGAGGTTTTCCCAATAGCGGACGCCTCCGAATAGCGGACAGTTTCCAAGCTCCCGAGGTGTCCGTTATTTAGAGGTTTTACTGTATTATTATTTAATTAATATAAAACAATGCATCTTAATTCTAAACACTCTATAAGAGAATTAAAAAAAGGCGTTTTTTAGACGCTAATAGTAATTCCTATGGAATTTTTTTCTTATCAAATTTTTCTAACAGAATGTCAACTAATATACTAGTATTGGTAAGATCATTGCATTTTTATTTAAATAGCTTTTAAACTATTAATCTATTATAAAAGATGCCACTTATATTTCTCAGACCTTTACAAGATTTGAAATGTGATTTTTCAATTTTTAATATTCCATGAATATGAATGTCAGATTTGCTCATCCTTCATGAGCGTTTAGTAAAGATTGAAAACTAATTTCACTTTTTGATATTAATATGGGTTCTTAACAGAGAGATCCTTGCAAGTAGAATAACTTTTTATCGTTAGCTGATTTTAAGACTTTTTAATATTTGTACGTTTAATTCCAAACATTCCACAATATCACCGCTAAACACTGACAAAGGAAATTCGGGAAATTTAAGTATTATGTTAATAAAATTATTACTATTATTTAAATATGAGTTTACCTTTTCAATAATATCATTTTTAACTTGATGTAGAAAAGAAGCATTTTAAATTTATCTGTATGTTATCGTCTTTTCTTCTATCTCTCACTGGTTTTATCATGATTCGCAATTGCTTCTTCTACTGCTTCGTTAATGTTTATATATCTTTCGAATAAACTACTACTATACAAATTAAAATACATATAAAAAGCACAAATAATTGTATAAAAGATTCTTTTAGGTGCATTCATATAATATAACGATATTTAAAATACATTAAAAATATCTTAAAATACCTTAGAAAAACGCAGAAAGTTTTTAACCATTAAAAAGCCGTTCTGAAATTTAATTCACACTGAGAATTATAAATTAATTGTTAAATTGAAAAATACCAAAAAAATATAAGATTTTTAAAAGAGGTGCAATATTACGGATGTTACCCCCCAAATTCTTTTAAAGAAGCAAAAAATACTTACAGAATTAAACATATATTTTAAAAAGCGTTTTTTGTTGAAACTGATTTATTTATAAAAAAAATAGTACCTGATTACATATTTAAAAATAATTCATCATATATTCTTTTATAGATATTTCTTAGAAAATGAAGATGTCAATGGCAGGTGCTGTACAGCCTCTCCTCATCAATAGAGCTGATTCAAAAGCATCCCATATATTATCATCTCTTTTAAACACCTACAATGGCATTACTTATTCAAAAATATACGGCCGCATTAATCGTCTTTTCGGTCTCTTAAACATTTGAAGGCCAGAACATTTTGTGAAATTTGCATATTTGAAAATATCTTAAACTTGTTATCTCCCATAATCCTGATAGGCATAGTAAAAAACCTAGTATAAAGATAATTTTTTGAAAAAAAAAGCAATGTATCAAATTACAACGACCATTTGGAAAACGATTTTTTCGAAGACTAAAATTTAAGACATAAAAAATCGCGCGGAGTTGATCATACATTACGTATGCCATGAATAAAACATTAATAGTGTTATTACACGTAAAAATTGCAAGCCAAAAATATCGCCTGCGACTCGTCAGATGTCATGAAACTTAAGTATTATCCACCTGAAACTTACGTAAATATCCAAGCATTTCATTGGCTGTTCGGGAAAAGGATTTTCCATCGTCAGACTTCCAAGAAATCTGACGGCCAATTTTAAATGAAATTTCATTCTTAAAATTCTAAACATCCCACAATATTACTTTTTACACCGTCGGATAGAGAAAAAAAAATGTACTTTTAAATGCAATTTGTTTGAAAGCTGTATCTCAATTTGTTTCTGAGTTATTAATTTTTTTTTGTAGTTTTTATTACTTTTTTGTCATAGTGGAAACAGGAAGTATCCATCGTTGTTGAAATTAAAGGGAAATGCAGATTACTGTATAGACCAATCAGAAGACGAATAAAATGCAGATTAAACCAACGAAAACCTTCAGATATGCTTTTAATTTCCCATCCTGACGAGAACAATAACCATTTTTCCAAATGGTTAAAAGCTATTTTATAAACATTCAATGTTTCTATTGCAAATCACATGTGATTTTATGCCTGCAATTCATGTTTTCTTTTTTTTTTTCTTTTTTTATCTAATGTCCGTTACGATATTTAATTTGTCGTGGGCACCAAAATCAGTTAATGGAAAATGCTCTACCTTTTTTTTACTTGATTGAAAGCGCTACCTAGTGAATATTTTAAAATATAGGTGAGCTAAGGGATGAATGAGACAAGACATGGGAGGGGCATTATAAATATTTCAGGCAATAAACATTTTTTTTAGTTGCTTTCTATTCTCATCTGCGGCACTACCACAGTGTGTTTTTAAACCAAAAGCGAATCCACATGGCTGTTTTCATTTTACTTCGAAGTTGCATTTCCTGAAATTCTACTTAAAAGTTTGTTTTTTTTTTTTAAATTTGTCAAAAATCTTATACAATATAAAAAATTAAGATATGATGTATTTATTTTTTATGTTCAATATTGCTAATTAAAATGAATGAATATTAATAATTGTGACAAAATGATTTCAGGGACAAAGTAGCTGACAATTGAATATAGAATTTATGGGGATGATTGGGACACTTCAAATGGGGATGAATGGGACTGTCTCATTCATATATAGAGATGTTGAAAAATTTATTTATTAACTAAATGATATTAACGTTGGTTGATAAATTACGTAGGTTGATAAATTGTTATTTTATGTTAAATTAGTATTAAACAGTATGCGTATTATATAGGTTATTATTTTGAGTTTTAATTATTGTGATAAAAGTTAAATAATTTATAAAAAAAAAATGATATTGAAAATTTAACAAAATAGATAAAATTGTAAAAAATGGTATATGTTTATCGATCAAATGGGTGAAAATATATTGGAATTTGAACTTTTGCTTAAAACATCTCCAATCGCATTCCCCGTAACACAATTTCAATTGTGCATGATATCTAAAATACATTTAATCAATATTAATAAGTTTTGAATGAAAATTATTATCTGTGCTGTATTCAAAAGAAATTTTTCATTTTCATTTCATATCTAACATGGCTCGTAAGTGAGAAAAAAGACTAGATAGACAGCCGAATTTTGCATTACAAGTTAAAACTGCAGTAAAAGAATTGATTACCAACGCTAAGATATAATAGCTATATTAAAAGATCATATATTAGAAATATATTAACATATAAGTTTATAATTATACATTTGAATTAGGTAACGTTGAATACAGGGAGGAATATACTTGTGTCCCATCCATCCCTAGTAATATCCCATTCCTCCCTGCTATGGGGATGACTGGAACGTAGAAAAACTTTTTTTTAACCATTTGGTTGGTTGGTTGTGCTTATGACGGCCAATTACAACGACGAATCAACACGAGGGATATAGGGCCGAAGGGGGGGGGGGTGCCCTCCGTGGGGGTCTTTCTAAGGGAACTTAACCCGTATTTACGAGTGGAAATCGACGGTTCGAAGAAAACCACGAAAACTCCGAACGATTAGGCCGGCGGGCGCGATCGGGATCGAACAGCACCTCCCGTCTACCAGCTTCGAGAGCAGAACCTCTTGGCCACTTTAACAATTTGGGAAAATGGTTATTGTCCTCTGACAGGATAGGAAATCAAAAACATATCTGAAGCGTTTTGTTAGTTGAATCCCGCATTTTATTCGTTTTCTGATTGGTCTATACAGTAATCTGTATTTTCCTTTACTTTCAACTAAGATGGATACTTCTGATGCCACTATGACAAAAAAGTAATAAAAACTACGTAAAAAATTAATAACTCAGAAACAAATTGAGATACAGCTTTCAAACAAATTGCATTTAAAAGTACATTTTTTTTTCTCTATACGACGGTGTAAAAAGTAATATTGTGGGATGTTTAGAAGTTTAAGAATGAAATTTCATTTAAAATGGGTCCAGGAATATTAATGTTTAATCCATGGCGTACGTAATGTATGACCAGCTCCGCAGAAGTTTAAAAATTTACAGCACCGAAAATTGTAAAACTGAAATTTCTTTTAAAATGTGTTCATGATGGGTCTAGGAACAGTAATGATTAATTCATGGCGTACGTAATGTATGATCAACTCCGTGCGATATTTTATGTCTTAAATTTTAGTCTTCGAAAAAATCGTTTTCCAAATGGTCGTTGTAATTCGTTAAATTGCTTTTTTTTATATAATATTTTACTGTACATTAATTATCTAGAATAAATAATGTGCATAGACGTAGTCAAATACCTAATGTATGAAATGTGATTGATAATATTTATAAGAACTTAAAAAAAATATTTAAAAATAAATATTTTTGTGAAAATGTCCCATTCATCCCCCATCTCCCTTATATTATTGTTTGCTCTTTTTGACATTTTTTAACATAGTTTGAAAGTGGTTATGAATTGGGTTTGTCTGTATGAGCTCTTACTCGCGGAAATATAGTAGGACTGCCATGTAATTGATATATATTATTTAGGTTAACCCTAGCCTGTTAGGTATTGAAAATGAAGTATGTAGCGTTAATCTGTCATTTACAAGGTGCACTCAAAAGTATTTCTTTATACATGGTCTATGGGGAAAAATCATTTGACGTGTATTTTAACGATATTGTACTATTTTAAACATAATGAAGTGTATATGTTACCGTAAAAGACCGAAATTGGAGAATGTCAACATTCACCGGTGAATGTCTACATATACCAAATACGTCGGTGAAAGACCGAATATTTAATTATATTCTTGCACATTCGGACCATCACCGGTGAATGTCGACAAGGACATATATACTCTGGTGGAGGTCGAAAAAAGAAGCGGTGTTCAATCAACAGCGAGGCTATTGTCTGTCGCCAAATTCTTTGTTCTGCGACTCGGTCAGCTTTATCAGTTTTATGTAAGTCTTTGATGGTGTGCGCAACGTTTTCTTAAATTTTATTTTTTTTTTTTATTCAATATCCTAATTTATATTAAATGGATACTGCAGTGAGCCGTGATCTTATTTTTTTGAAAAGTTAAATACATTAATTGAGAGTAAACGGGAGAACAACTGTTTTCAGTTTTTTTAAAAGAACAGTTCTCTAAATACTTTCTGAAGTGATTTCTGCTAAAACTAAATGCATCACACCTTTGGGTTACAGATGATTAAAACGTTTTTATGTTTTAAAAATTAATAATCGTGCTTGAAATACGGAGAAGTAAATGCAAATTTCCGACATATTCAACATTCACCATTAGTGCATGGTGAATGTCGACATTTGCCGGTGTAAGTCAAAAATAAGGATATTTAGCAAATATTTCGGACATACGCCAAGCGACAATGTGAATGTTGACATTCACCGGTGAAAGTCGACATTCTCCAGATTTCGGTCTTTCACGGTAACATATATACATAATGGAGGTTCACTAGAAGATTGTTACTACATAATATGTTATTCGTAGCACTTACAGTATGTATACACGGACACTCAAAATTATTTTATTTTATTATGGTCTACGGGAAAAAATCATCTGCCGTGCATTTTATCGAGGTTATACTATTTTAAATATAATGAAGTTTGTATACATTATGGAGGTACACTAGAATATGATTACTACAGAATATGCTATTCGTAGCATTTACAGTATGAATACACGGGCACTCAAAAGTATTTCATTTCACTAGAAGATGATTACTACAGAATATGTTATTCGTAGCATTTACAGTATGAATACACAGGCATTAAAAAGTATTTCATTTTATTACGGTCTATGGGGAAAAACCATTTGTCGTGTATTTTAACGATATCGTACTATTTCAAACATAGTTAAGTTTGTATACATTATGGTTTTGAACTAGAAGATGATTACTACAGAATATGTTATTCGTAGTATTTACAGTGTGAATACAGGGGAGCTGAAAAGTATTCCGTTATGTGAAAAAATCTGTTTGCGAAGTATTTTAATGATTTTACTCGGTACAAATATAATGAAATTAGTATGACATGAATTTCATTACATTAAAACATGCTTGGGGTTTTAATAAAGTATTACTGCAGTATAATATGATGTGCATTACATTCATTGTTGATTTACAGAGACACATGAAGATTTTGGATACAATGTTGTATACGAAGTATTGCCTGTTAGAGAAGATTGCTGAATATGTGTTTTCAGTTATTGTGTGCGTTTTTATATTTTGCTAAATTTTTTAGGGCCAAGTGGTGCGTATAAATTTTATAGACTATATACAGGGCTACACAAAAGAATTCATAAGCAATAATGGGAATGAGCGTAAGTTGTTTACATGAGATTTTTAATTTAAGGTATGCATTTTCAAGCTCAAGTACATTTAGTATTCTAAAACATGTTTATAGAATATAAGTAAAATCATTTACAGGGCAATGCAAAGAACTGTATACATCGCCGCTCATGGATGGTAACTTTTGGAAGTATGATTTTGGTACATTTAAGCGTGTTTAACTTAAATTAAATTGCAGCTAAATACGTGACTAGTATAAAAATGTGTAAGTAATGCACAGGGCTGTACAAAATAATTCAGGTATGTTTCCATGTATTGGTAGAAATTGCTGAGATAAACATGTAACTGTGTAACTTTTTTTTTTTTTTTTTTTTTTTTTTTTTTTTTTTTTTTTTGCTGTACTAAGTTGGAGCATACCATGTAAAATATATACATACCTATAGAAGTTGTTCACAGCTATGCAAAAGAATTAAAGTACTTTTCCGGCTATTGACAAGAAGAACGGAAATCTGATCTTCAAATGTGCTAAGAGTTTTGGAAATTGTTTTCTTGGTATCTTATTTAGATTATTAAAAGGTGAAATTTTTTTAACGTAATTTGAAAGTGTTGGAGAGTGATTTATAATGTATACTTGACGCATGATTTTTCTTTCTTTCTCAAGAACTGGCAACAGAAAAAAGGTATTGTTTAAACAAGATATTGAGGATTTATAAATAGTTTTCTCGAAGCAGAACAATAATTTGATTAATTTTAAACTGTTACCCTCAAAGAGGAAATTGCTGGCCAGCAGCAAGATAGGTGCTGGCAATGATGGAGAAGTGCTGGCTGATGGTCTACCACTGCATGACCAGTGCTGGACAGCTTCAGATAGCCATCGCTGTTGGAAATCATCAGATAAAATTCTGGTGGGTATCCATTTTATCTCATGCGCTGGCCCACCACTACATGGAAGTGCACGAATTTTGCAGTATTATTGCAGGGAACCCTTACGCTAGGTGGCGTTGCGAATATCGAAGACATTGAGTATTTAAATACAAATCTGAAATGAATATCTTAACTCAATTTAAGCTGTGAAGCTAAAATTTTTTTAAAACTGTAAATAATATAGCACCACTGCCACCAACAAAATAAATAAGATAATAGATAAATAAATAAATTATTTATTTCAATGCACTTTTTTTTCTCCTTAAATCTGGTTTTACTAGGTTACAAAGGATTTCGGTTTTCATAATTTACGCAGTTCAGAATCAATAATAAAAAAAGCGTGTAAAATACATAGGATTTCTATACAATAGAATAATTTATATACCAGTTTAATGATTGGGAACGTAAATCACAAAAGAAACAAACTTGAAATAGTGTAATGAGAGCTTGAAAACTACGAGCAATCGTAGCGTCCGCTGAAAGCACTTTTTCATGTCCGATCACGAAAACCAAGCAGCATCGAGCGCGGTCAGTACTGACCACATGCAGTTCAAATATTTCTATAGCCAATTCTATTATAGACACTTCTACAGATGTTTATATAGCTCTTGGTGAAACTAGCTTATAGAAAAAACAGCCATAATTATATAATACTTTGTTTTTTATAGAATTCTATAAGAAATTTTTGTAAGGGAAAGTGCTGGGCCAGCAAAGGAATAGCAGTGGGCAGTGGTGACCATCCCCCCAAACCCAATGACGCAAATTCCCCCCCAAAAAATCTTCATACATTAACACTGAGTCCCCCCCTAAACAGAAAATCAATTGCAAAATATATTCTTATTATTAAATTATTTAATAATAGCATTCTTACGTACTGTCATACAAACATGAAATAAAAGTTTTAACAGCGTAATAAATAATAAAAGATTGTTTTCACATTTATAAGTCCTGACTGACAAGCCCGTGTTCACTACATACGTTTTAATAAATAAAGCTACTTTTTTATGAAAATAAAGATTTACTTACAAGTATTTAAAATAAAAATCTTTTAAATTATTACAAAATAAATCTTAAATACAAAAATTGCATATTGTTTTAAGAAAACTAAAATATTAAAGACGATTCGTTTATATCAAACGCATATCAAATATATTTGCATGTACATACGCCCTTGTTTAAGATTAAACATTAACACATAAGATTTCCCAATCATTTTTTTAATACTATCTAGTCATACAGTTTAATCTCACCCTCCCAAAAAATTCTCTAAATCACCCCCAACCCTAAAATAAATTGTGGATTGAAGCGTTTATATCAGTACAAGTGTTGCTTTATACTGCTTTAACAACATACAATATACTCTTATACAAGTACGGATTCTTATAAAATGGCAGACATTATACCATTAAAACATAGTCCTAATCTATTGTAAGCCGCTGTATTCTGTATAGGTATGTTTTTCTTTCACACTATAATTTTTCAGTCTTATTACCTAGTAATTAATCCTCCTTTCCCTCCCAAAAAATTCTAATTTTTCTATAAATTTATCCCTTCCCCCTAAAATAATTCGTGGACCAATAAAAAAAATCGTAATCGGTAAAAAACACAATCGATATAGTCATCGATTACTTCCGAGAACCTGCAATCCAGATGTTCTACAATCGTTTATTAAAATCATTGTTTTTATCTATTCTATACTTCCTATTATAAAGAGGAAAAAATTGTTTATTTGTCGGAGGTAAGCTCTGGAACTACCGAACCGATTCCAAAAGTAATGGTATCAAAATGATGGTGTTAGTCCAACTTAGAACATAGGCTATATCTTATGTCGGTGCCACTACCCCGAAGGGGGTGTAGGAACGAAAAACGTTCTAAAAATGCGATTTTAGCGTTACTGAAGGGCCTAGAAATATGAAATTTTGAATATTAGTTACTTATAAGATATAAATGATGTCTAAGAACAGTTCTTAAACAATTCGAAATTTGAAAGGTGTGAAAATGCACAAAAAGCGTTCTAAAAAACGTTCTAAATGGTAGTTTCTACACAATCTCAGGAAATATCAGACAGAGTTTAAAAATACTGGTGTCAAAATGAAGGTGACAACACTTGCTCCAAGATAGGCTATGTTTTATGTCGGTGCCACTACCCGAAAGGGGGTGCAGGAGAAAAAAACGTTCTAAAAATGCGATTTTAGCTTTACCGAATGGCCTAGAAATATGAAATTTTGAATATTAGTTACTTATAAGACATAAATGATGTCTAAGAACAGTTCTTAAACAATTCGAAATTTGAAAGGTGTGAAAATGCACAAAAAGCGTTCTAAAAAACGTTCTAAATGGTAGTTTCTACACAATCTCAAGAAATACCAAACCGATTTAAAACATATTGGTGTCAAAATGATGGTGACAACGCTTGCTCCAAGATAGGCAATGTTTTATGTTGGTGTCACTACCCTAAAAGGGGTGCAGGAGCAAAAAACGTTCTAAAAATGCGATTTATGTGTTACTGAATGCCTAGAAATATGAAATTTGAAATATTAGCTACTTATAAGATATAAATGATGTCTAAGAACAGTTCTGAAACAATTCGAAATTTAAAAGGGGTGAAAATGCACAAAAAGCGTTCTAAAAAACGTTCTAAATGGTAGTTTCTACACAATCTCAGGAAATACCAAACCAATTTAAAAAATATTGGTGTCTTAATGATGGTGACAACGCTTGCTCCAAGATAGGCAATGTTTTATGTCGGTGTCACTACCCTAAAAGGGGTGCAGGAGCAAAAAACGTTCTAAAAATGCGATTTATGTGTTACTGAATGCCTAGAAATATGAAATTTGAAATATTAGCTACTTATAAGATATAAATGATGTCTAAGAACAGTTCTTAAACAATTTGAATTTTAAAAGGGGTGAAAATGCGCAAAAATCGTTCTAAAAAACGTTCTAAATTGTGGTTTCCACACAATCTCAGGAAATACCAAACCGATTTAAAAAATAATGGTTTAAAAAAAAGGGTGTCAAAATGACGGTGACAACGCTTGCTCCAACATAGGCTATGTTTTATGTCGGTGCCACTACCCGAAAGGGGGTGCAGGAGCAAAAAACGTTCTAAAAATGCGATTTTTGCGTTACCGAAGGGCCTAGAAATATGAAATTTGAAATATTAGCTACTTATGAGATATAATGGATTTCTATTAACAGTTCTTAAATAATTCGAAATTTGAAAGGGGTGAAAATGCGCGAAAAGCGTTCTAAAAAACGTTCTAATGGTGGTTTCTACACAATCTCAGGAAATACCAAACCGATCTAAAAAAAAATGGCGTCAAAATGATGGTGACAACCCTTGCTTAAACATAGTCGATGTTTTATGTCGGTGCCACTACCCCAAAGTGGCTACAGGAGAAAAACCTTCTAAATTGCTGCTTTTGCGTTAAAGCCTAGGAAGGGCCTAGAATCGTGAAATTTGGAATGGTAGTTTGTTATAAGATATCAATGATCTCTAAGGACATTTCCTAAAAAAATCGAAATTTAAAAGGGGTGAAAATGCGCGAAAAGCGTTGTAAAGAACGTTCTAAATTGCAATTTCTATGCAATCTCAGGAAATACTAAACCGATTTCAAATATAATGGTGTTAAAATGATGGTGACAGATCTTGCTCTAAGATAGGCTATATTTTATATCTGTTCCCACTACCCCAGAGGAAATGCAGGAGCAAAATGCGCGAAAAGCGTTCTAAAAACGTTCTAAATGCCGATTTGTCGGCAATATCTCAGAAAGAATGAACCTGATTCCAAACGTAATGGTAGGAAATTGATGCTGACAGCCTCTGCTTTAACATAGATGCCATTTTATGTCGGTATCACTATCACCAAGACGTTGCAGGAGCAAAAAAGCGTTCTAAATTTCGATTTTTGTGATCGGTAGGGGCTAGCAACTTAAAATTAGGTAAGGTGCATATTTATTAGATATAAATGGTCTTTAAGAATAGTTTCGAAAAAATTGGAAATTTAAAAATGGTGAAAACGCGCGAAAGCGTCCTAAAAACGTTCTAAATTGCGATTTCTACTCAATCTAAGGAAATACCAAAGCTATTTCAAACGTAATGGTTGCAAATCAATGGGGACAGTCCCTGCTATAACATAGGTTATATTTTATGTTGCTGTCACTACCATCTGAGGGTTGCAAAAGCAAAACATGTTCTAATTTGCGTTTTTTGCACAACTGAGGGGTCTAACACTTTGAAGTATGGAATGGCATTTACTTACAAGATGCAACTGCTTTCTAAGAACAGTCGAAAGAAAATTCCAAATTTAAAAAGATGAAGTGAGTGAAAAGCGTTATAAATTACAATTTTTAAGCAAACTTATAAATTACCAAACCAATTAGAAAAATAATGATGACAAATTGTTGGTGATAGAACCTGCTCAAACATAACCTATATTTTATGCCTGTTCCACTACCACCAGAGAGTTGCAGGAACTAAAAACTTTCTAAATTGCGATTTCTGTGATACTGAAAAGGCTAGAAACTTTAAATATGGGATGGTAGTTACTTATAAAATATAAATGCCCTGGAAGGAACGTAGAAAATAAATTCGAATTAAAAAGGGGTGAATCGAAGGGGAGGTGCGAAAAGCATTCTAAAAAAGTTCTAAATTGCGATTTTATTCAATTTCAGGGAATATAAACCGATTATAAAAGTAATACTTGCGAATCAATGGTAGCAGTCTCTGATCCTACACAGGCTATATTTTATGCCGGTGATTCTACCACCTGGGGTTCACAGGAACAACAAACATCCTAAAAAAGGCCTTTAAAAGCTTTTTAAATTACGTTTCTGTGGAATCTTAGGAAATAACAAACCGATTTCAAAATTAATGTTGGCAAATTAATGGTGACATTTCCTGTTTCAACATAGCCCTTTATGTTCAGAGAGGTGGTAGGACTTGGAATTTGACATGATGGTTAATTTTAAGATGTAAGAAGATGGTTTCTAAAAAATTCAAAACTTCAAATGAATACTGAAATGAGCGTATTAATTGAGCACAAAAGTTTCAAAATATTTTCTAAATTATCATTTATTTAGTTTTATTTCCTTTTATTAATTCAAGTCTCATTTCTGCCTAATGCAGTGTAATAATGATGTTTAATCAAACTTTTTTTTAAATAGTAATTTTTGAATTATTCCTAAAAGTAATAAGTACCTTTTAATAGAAAAACCTTTTAATAAAATAAAATATTACCTTTTAATAAAATAAAAATTTAGTTAGTACCTTTTAATAAAAATTAGACATATAAATATCACTTGGCATTTTTCAAATATTACGCGAGCAAAGCCGCGGGGTTTGCTAGTATGTTTATAAAGCAGTATTTAGTAAATACATGGTAACTGAAAAGAGATGGATTTAAAAAACAACAAACCGAAGGGAGGCTATAATGGAGCCATAATAGTGGAAAAGTCATGTAACGGCGTTGTTTGGTTGCAAAAAGTTGAAAAGTCGCGAGTAGGTATAAAACGGTAAGAAGAGTTTAATATCAATAATTAGAATTTTTCGACAATTAGCAGCAAATTGGCCAAAGAAATTAGAATAAAAAGCACCCCTAGTGGCAAAAACATGAACTGAAATGATGGTAAATAGTATCAATATTTTTTATTGATGTTTTTACGTCATTTGACATTAGTTCTATGATTTCCCCTTTATTAGAAGACCATCTTCTGGAATGCATTAAATGACCCCCCTGGGGAGGAAAGTAGGGGAGGAGCAATAAATGCATAATATGAATAAGTGGTCATAAGGCTTTCCAACGATATATCACATGAGGGGTTTCGGCTAGATTTAGAAAAGTGACCCGCAGCGGAGTCAAAGGGGAGAAGGGCGCGGGAGGTATGTACATGAAGTGATAGTCACAGAGCTTTCCAATGATATATCATATGAGGGGGTGACAGCAAAGGATAGAAAAGTGCCCCCAGGATTCCAACTATTGCGCGCTCCGGAATACGCCCTCCCCCCTCTCTTTGAAATTTTAATGTATTATAAATTATTCATCTGAGGGTTCCGTAACAAAATCCGATCTAAAAGGATAAAAACGCTACGATTTCAAAAAAGTTCGAAAAGCGCCTCACCCGGGAAGCCAAATTGGGGAGGAGGGAAGAAAGATTCATAATATGAAATAGTGGTCCGAAAACTTTCCAATGACATATCACATGATGGGTCCAAAAAGTTTGAAATTTACCCCTCACCCATGGGTTCACTCTTTCTTACCAGAATACACCCGGAAATCACGCAACCCTCACTTTTAAAGTTTTATATTAAATAAATAATATTTACCGGAGGGCTCCATAAAAAAACACACTTAAAATTATATTTCTTGTAGAAATCGCAACGATTTAAAAAAATCATCCCCTTACTGCTTCCCCCTCCCGAAATTTACTCCAAGAGGAGAAAGGTTCATAATATGAAAGAGTGGTCAAAGGGCTTTCCGATGATATGTCACAGGAGGAGTCCGGTATAAGTTTGAAAATTAACCCCCCGTCGGTCCATTCTTGCACCTTCCAGAATTCACTCACCTTCCTCTTCTGAAATTTTTATATTTGATAAATAATATTTATCTGAGGGCCCCAGGTATGGGACAGCTTGACAGAGCTAAAGTTAGAGAAACATTGAAAATTCGGGGCAAAATGACACTAAATTCAACAGTAATTATTGAAATTAGGACTATACAGAACTGGATAAATAAACCACTATACCTTCCTAACTCATATCGGTTAATAACAAAAAGAGATTGGATAAGCAAATGCACTCCTTCGAGAAACTATGACTTAAACCAGAAATGCGGTAAGTTGACTCTGAAAGCTTCATTTCTCTCTTTCTCTGGCATTTCCGCAAATCTCATCTCGATGATTTTTCACCGGCATCTCGACTTTTGACTTCCCGATTATTCCTCTCGCGCTTTTCAACATTTCGTATGTTGGCCGAGAATGAGAAATCAATTTTCTTCGCTTCTCGATATGTTGTTCTCGATTAGTGCCTTTTCATAGGTTGCCGAGAACGAGAATTCAATTTCTCGTTCTCGGCAGAGAAGAGATGTGAGAAGATTTATCGAGACGAGATAGAGAAAAAGGCACGACAATGAGCTGTGAAATGAAGCCGTAATATTCAAAGTTCCTCTTATTTTAGCCCTATCAAGCTGTCACATACCTAGAACCCTCTGTTAAATACTATTTATTAAATATAAAAATTTCAAAGAGGAGGGTGCGGGGGGGGCGAACAAATTTTTAAAACCGTAGTGATTTCTACAATGAATATAATTTTAGATGTGTTTTTTTTGATGGAGTCCTCCGGTAGATATTATTTATTAAATATAAAAAATTAAAAGTGGGGCATGCGTGAATTCCGGGCGAAAGAGTGAACAAACCGGGGGGGGGGGGGGAGGATTTTCAACCTTTTTTAAGCCCTTCATGTGATATATCATTGGAAAGCCCTCGGATCACTCTTTCATATTATGAGACTTTCTTCTCCCCTTCCCAATCTGGCCCCAGTTTTTGAACTTTTTTTGCGTTTTCATCATTTTAATTCGAATTTTTTAAGGAGTTTTCAGAAAAATATTATAATATATGAAATTTCTAAAAGGGGGCTGAATTCCTGGGGTTTGCGATATTTGGAACCCCGGGGAGGGCACTTTCCTAATTTTTGCCGACACCCCTCATGTGATATATCATTAGAAAGTCCTGCAATCACTTATTCATATTAAGCACCTACCGTACCCCTTTCCTCACTTTGACACCCAGGGTGGCACTTTTCTAAATTAACCGAGACCCCTCATGTGACATATTGTATGAAAGGACTGTGACCACTTATTCATGTTATGCACCTCTCGCGCCCCTCCCCCCCCACTTTGCCCTCACGGTGGGAGGGGCATTTTTATAAATTTAGCTCGAGACCCCTCATGTCACATTTGGTTGGAAAGGCCTGTGACCATTTACTGATGTTATGCACCTCCGGTGTCCCTCCCCTCACTTTTCCCCCACGGGTGGCACTTCTGGAAATTTAGCTGAGACCCCTCATGTGACGTATTGTTTGATAGAACTGTGACCACTTACTCCTGTTATGCACCTCCCGCGCCCCTTTCCCCCCACTTGGTCACCCCGGTGTGCATTTTTACAAATTTAGCTCAAGACC
This sequence comes from Maratus speciosus, assembly GCA_963932465.1. NCBI lineage: Eukaryota > Metazoa > Arthropoda > Arachnida > Araneae > Salticidae > Maratus > Maratus speciosus. Next base: position 451,953,496 of record OZ010797.1, read on the forward strand.
CCTCATGTGACATTTGGTTGGAAAGGCTTGTGACCACTTATTGATGTTATACCCCTCCGATGACCCTTCCTCCACTTTGCCCTCCCGAGGACAGTTTTCTAAATTTTGCCTATAATCCTCATGTGATATATCGTTTGAAATCCCTGCGACCACTTATTCATATTATGCAGCTCCTGTGCCCGCCCTTTGACCCCCCAAAGGATCCGGTTCGATGTTCGTTCGGTTCGAGATTTTTTTTATTTACAAGATTTTGCAGTGTGTGCACACCACGCCTTCTATACGGTGCAGTATGCAGCGGGGACCCAGTGTGAGATTTCATATTACAAGATTGCGTATAAATTAGATGCCCTGATTAAAGAAAGGGAGCACTAGCGGGCGTAGCCATCTAGTCCTTATTAACCTGGCTCATTTCAGCTTTCCGGCAGACGATTCTTGATAAAATCGAATCGGGTATGGTATAAAAGCAATTGGCAAACTGGAGTCATCGAGAAAAATTTTGCACAATCAAAAAATATCGAGATGTCTATACAATCGATAAAATCTATAAAAACATCTCGTTTTCGCCCATCACTAGCTGGAAGTCTTTTTCTCTGTACAGGTTGTTTACCTTATACTGTTTTAATGACATACAATACTACTCTTCTAACATCACTAAAATATACTGTACTTAAATCCTAGTTTTCTGAAAATCGTCAAGTAATTTTAGCGTTGTCTCTTCCTCTGAAATGCTTATTTTGTTGTTATTTCTTATCATACCCATCAAGAATGTATTTTTGCACTCGGACTGTACGATTCGACCCTGTCAAATAATATAATAAATTACGTAAGACGCTTTTGGAAAGCTATTCCTTTTATCACGTCTTGCGGTCCTAATTGCCTTTCAGAATGTGTTAAACATTTTCCCACCTGTATACCAAGTATTTTTTTTATTCCCGCACTTTCAAAGATATTAAGATGCAAAATCGGTTCTTATTGCCCTTATCTAGAATTTAAAGAATTAAAAAAAACATGGCCATTTCTGGAAATTGAATGTTGTAAAGAAGTTAAAAGTGATATTTAAAAAATCAAAAACTTTTTTAATAGTGAAAAAAAAGGAAATAGTATTAAGATTTTAAAAATCCCCCCCAAAAATGTACTTTTTCTCTAAATTCCCCCCAAAAAATAAATTTTATGACGCATTTTGCGTCACCAAACCCCTCTCTGGGCACCCCTGGCAGTGGGATAGGTGCTAGCACTGCAGGAAAAGTGTCGGATTGAAGTAATGTGATGGCATACCAATGCTGTCCTGCTGTTGGCCATCACTGATGAGCCAGCTGCATTCGGCTTGGACACTTTTCGACAGGTTTAAGTAATGACACCCTTGCACTTTTCCGCTGATAGCATTGCTGGCTGCCATCATTTTTCCAGCTGATGGCTCACTGTTTCTTTCTTTGCTGGGTACTTATTTAAAAAAATTACACACTTATTTTTATTTTAATTCACTTTTCTACATTGTAGTGTTTTAAAAATGAAATTATTACAGTACAGTTTCACAACGTGTTCGCTTTTTTTTTTTTTTTTTTTTTTGGTAGTGCATGGTTTTACCGAAAAAATTCTTCAAATTTAAGTTATTAATTTATAATTCAGTTCTACAAATATCAAATGTTATATTGCCATCAGGAACACACCATTGTATACAATTTCCATAATTCCAGCGTATCAGGAAGTGAGTTAAAACCAATAAAGAAATTCCATCTTCCCTTCTTTCCATGCAACAAATTGAATTAAATGAAAGTGTTTAAAAATCAGAAAAAATAAAGACATCAAGATCCAAGAATAATTTTCAATTGGTTAATTTGATATGGAATGACCAATGTTGAATCCATATTTAGTGGTACTAAAATTGATTTTTGTCTGAAGAACTATTCACTATTTTACAGAAGAACTAAAATAAAAACTTTTTAACAAATTTACGTTTTTTGTCTTATGTATGTAGAACTTTTGTCCCCCGGGAAATCGGAGACATGGATGCATGGGATCGACAGTTTTTAACGACGGTTTAAATTACATTTAAACTCGATTTAACCTGGAGAATAATTGAAAATGCTTAAGGGGTCTCGGGACTCTTAAAGCTTCAAAACTTTCCAAATTTTAAATTTTCTTAGATGTTAAACTCCTGTCTTTTCTGAACATTTTGATATAATTGTTTAATTGAAATTCCCATCAGAACAGAAGTTATGGCTTTTAGAATTATACCCGCTCAATCGCTTGAGCGGCATTTCCAAAACTTGGAAGTCATTTTTCTCCGAATGACGTTTTCGGGCATAACGCGCAGGATAATTGAAAAATTTCTGAATGCTTTTTCATAAATTTTCGAAACATATGTTTCATGTTAGGCTGCATACACTTAACCTAAACTTTCCTTTTCATTGTTCAAAAAAATATATATATTTTTTTAGGTGATACTGTTGAAATTTTTAAATTTTGTATCTGCCGAAAACAATGTTGTAAAATATAAAAATTCGTTAAATACAAATTTATTTATGTAAGTTTAATTTCTATAATCTGAAGTATAAATAGGCACCAAAATTTTCAAATTCCAGTAGCAAAATTTGTTTTGTAATCCTGCGCGTAAGCTGTTAGACCAATTTTCTGCTCGTCAAATGTCCAACAGTTTGGAGTCCCCTATATATGCTAATTCCGCATCTTGAGATTTTTTTAAATACATGAATTGAAAGAACATACTTATATCTTTCATCTCAGTAAAAACTGTGTTTTAAAATTATATACATTTTAAGATATTAAATGTTGAAAATAGTCTTTTTTTTCAATTTTAAGAGTCTTAAATTAATAAAAACAGGTACCATTGAATGTCACTTTAAAAACTTTGCATGATCAACTTTATGCAGAACCAAATTTTCATGTAGGAAGCCTAGTTATTTCTGAGGTATTTAAATATCAGAAGACTAGGAAATTAGAACCTTCTTTTAAGGGACCTGAAAGAAAAATTGATAAATTATCCGATGTAAATTATGAGATAGATGATTACCATATCGGTAATAATTCTGAGATAGTACATGTTTCCAGATTGCGTCCTTATTATTCTCAGGATAAATTTAAATTCACTCATGAAAAATCAATAAACTAGAGTGAAAATACATTGATCGACTGCCTTATTCTAAAATTTAAAATAATAATAATAATAAATTAAATTTTAAAATAAGCAAAATTTATCATAATAATATTAGTGAAAATAACTGATAGACTTCATTAATAATACTGTTTGACATTGCAAGTATACCGTTTGGTGGCCACAATGATATATACCTGTCAGGAAGTTTTTCACTGAACCCCTTTTATTAACCTTTTATGTTGGCGTAAATTGGTTGGTTCTGTTAAATTTCATTAATGTTAAATTGAATTAATTTTCTTAACTTATCTTTAAATTATATGTCGATACTTACTAATTATATTTGTTAAGACATTAAGATTTTTTACAAAAAATATCTTAATTTAGATTGCTTATTCAAATTTGTGTATTAGTGAAGAATTAAAGGGATATGCCTTGTTAAAGATTCCAGATTCAATGATTTTGCTGGATGTAATAAAAGTTGCTTTTCATTTTAAGTTTGCTATTTTCACTTCTTATATAAACTTTAAAGATATTTGTCATTCTATGTAAAAGTTGTCCATCCAAGATCACTGAAAGCGTAAATTTGATTATTTATTCTTTTTATTCGAAAAATAAATCTAATGTTATAAAAATATATTTATAAATTGTTATGAAAATGTTAGAATATTTATCAAGAAAAATGTTAAAACAATGCTGTTGATTAATCAAAAGTTAATCTATGAACCCTATTTAGAGAAGGGTGACAATATTTAATTTAAAAGGTTGAAATGGAATCGTAGTTAATAAATAAATATATATGGTAAGGACTATGTCTTAATGAAGTGCGTTTATGTGATGAACAGCTCAGGACAATTATCAGCGAACATTGAAAAGACAAAATCAATGAAAGAAGTTTATGATAATGAGTTGTGATATTAAAAAATTCTATTAAGGATTATGGCCTGAACTACCCATAGACAATAAAGGAGATTTCTTTTTTTCTTTTTTCTTTTTTGTAAATAGAAAAAAAACGTTATCGGTTAGCTTTAATTGCTCTTTTACTAAATAATTAAAATAAATATAAAGCATAAATAATTGTACAAAAAATACTATCAGGTGCATAAATATAATACAACGATATTTAAAATTAAAATTAAAAATATCTTAAAATACATCAGAAAAACCTAGAATGTTGTCAACCATTACCCTCAACAGTAGGATTTAAACGTTTTTATTATTTTCTTAGCGCTTATTCGAGAGTTGTCGAGAAGGAAAACATTGTAACTTAAATTTAAATGTTGAACGTCAGATGAAATGCCAGATACAGTTATTCAAGTTTTCAACAAAACGAGCTTTCATCTATTATGCAGCAAATATCTCCACAGTCCATGGATATAGTATGATAGTGCATCATTACAAGCTTTATCTTTATTAGCATTTATTTCAATAGATTCTTTTATGATGGCTTCCTGGTAATTATTTGTACGAAAGATAATTTTTGAAAGATAATATATTTCGTTACCTACGGCGAAATTCCACCAGAAAAAATGCACAAAATATATTTTCCATATACATGACAGCAATCCCGCATGATTCGGCGTTTAAATAAGACGAAAATATGTATTAAAATTTAGTGGTGGAAGTTTGCTTTGTTAGTAATCAGGATCTGTTGGAATGCGAGGACCTTCTGGTGCGAGGCCTTGTGCGACCGCATCTGTCGCACACCCCACAGAACGGCTCTGGTTACATCAAAAAATAGTTTATTTAAAATATATATAAATATGTAAACTAGAAGGTATTTATACACTGCTGGAATTATTAACCAGGAAATGCTCGCGCATATCCATGATATGTACGATTTATACTTTGTCACCAATAAATTCAGACAAAAATCGTCATGTTATTTAATTTTTGACATTGCTCACAAATATTGCTATAAAATAATTTAATGATTACTTCTCGAAAATAGTGGTGAGAAATGTAATAACCCTGCGCACCATCCGTAATAATGTAATAACCGTGCGATTCAATTATTGGAAATCGATGACGATTTGTTATATATATATATATATATATATATATATATATATTAAATGAGTTTCTCATATAAATTATCAAAAGATATTTCTAAAATCTTCTTGTGGGCACGTAATTACTGTTATACAGCCATCTTAACCCTTAAATGCCTGATTTTTCAAAAATCATTGTAATAATGTTTTTCGGCTTTCATTTTTTAAATAAATCATGGGAAAAATACTTAAAAAAATCATATTTTGTTTCAAGTATAGTTTACGGCTAAAAAACAGTTTGTTACTAATCGGCAATACTGGTGTTTAATTGAAAAAATAATTTCCCTTGATAAAATTCTATAATATTAAACACACAAGAATTTTAGGAACTATAATAAGAAATAAATTTTACTTGCTCACTGCAGGTCAAAATAGGATATTTCGCAATCTTCCAAACAAAACAAAAAGAACAAGTAGCAACATTTGAAAAAAATAAATTTATCTTTATTCTTAAACAGCACAATTGTTGCCATCTAAATGTTGAAAATCGATTTAATAATATTTTCAGAATGTATTTTATTGGGAACATTAGACAATTATAGCTTCAATATTATTCTAATAGTATTTTAGAGCCTAAATTGGGTATGCTGCCGTAAAGCAACACCAGGCATTTAAGGGTTAAGAAGGTTTTATAAAATATATTCACCAGCTGAAATGTTTACCTAAGCCATACAATGAAAGTTCACTACTTTAAAAGAAATATAATATAAAATACGGAAAATAAATTTTCTACTGAATTTTCACTTAACATTTCCTGGTACGGCTACATACATTTGCAAAGAAATTTATTCTATAAAACATATTGAATAAATTAAATCATTTTCTTTCAATCACTTTGGATATATTTATTGGAACAACAGTATATTTTATAGGTAAACTATTTGAATTATTTCTTCTTCTATCATTTATTCGTTCACAATATGAAAACACTGTGTCAGCCTCTTGACGTTTATTGATTTATTTCTAGTGCTTTAACCTAAATTCCAAACTTGTAATTAAGTAAAAGTGTCTACTTTCAAGAGACACTTCAGACACTATACTTATCCTTTCAAAGGAAACTTAGTTCTGAAGTGAAATCGATTATTATAGTTATGGAAAATACACGTAATTCAATTTCAGCGTAATAGGAACGGAAATTTGTGATTTAAAAAAGTACATTAACACTTCACAGAAACTCACAAATTACATAAAAATGAAAACTATACTAAATCACTAAAACAAAAATCATAAAATAAACTTTAATGTTATTAGATAATAATAAATGATTGTAGAATTTGTTTCAGGTCAAGGAATGTTGTCTTGATTCACTAACAATTCATACTACTTTCAAAAAAGATTTTATAAGGTATAATATATTGCTTTTTTAGCTCACAGACCATCAAATCCTGAGTGCTAATGTGCCTGTGGGATCTATAGTACATATGTATGTACGTAACGCGATATCTCTTGATAGAAATATCCAATTTGCTTTACATTTTGTATATAGGTTCATCTGATAAGGCACTACCCTGATTAGTTTTGGGTGTTCATGGGTTAAATATAAAGGGGAACTGTTGTGATTGGATGAAAGGAGGTGACAGAATAATATCTTAAAGTTATTTTTTTTATATTGAAATTCCAATTAATAATCCTAAAATCATTCTTTTCGTGAGCAATCAGTATAGTGTCATGACATTGTGCTGTGGCCACAAAAGACCACTGTGACATAACAGTCATTAATTAAAATAATTCTGAATTTACTTCTAATATATTTGATAATTAATAACAAAAATTTAAAGCAAAAGCATTACCTGTACTGACCTGAAAACAAAAGAACAGTAGTAGACGCATTTGAGAAATAAAATTCACAGACGATAATCTTCGAACGAAAATATCTTTATATTTTTTTTTATGGAACATTTCTTGGAAAAAAAGGAGTTCATTTATAAAGATTAACTTTTTTTTTTTTTTTTTTTTTTAGCTGAACCTTTTTTTATGATAAAAAATACACAAATCGATCTATTTATGAGCACTTATATGAGACAAATATAATATATTTTCTCCAGGGGAGTGAGGAGGAACATTTTTAAAAAGCTTAAGGCTTTTATATGAATTTTCAGCAATTGAATTCTACGACTCCTCACGAAAGCACCATTTGAATAAAAAAATTAATAATACAGCCAGCAGCATGATTTTAATCCACATATTACTGAAGAATCCACATTACAAGAAACTGATCAAAGATCTTGCCACAAAAAAAAAGAAGAAACCTTGCAGCCGATGACATAATTCTTAAAAAAATATTCTTTCACTTTTAACATTTTTGCTGGATGTACAAGGTCCGTTTATTTTTGCAGAAGGGCGAGAGGCAGCCACCCTTTTCTGTGTTAGTTGTCAGAACTATCATACTGGCGCGTACATGAATTTTCACAGAACGACAAAGGGAAACCATTCTGCCTTGCAATTCGAACTCAACTGACTGCGCAAAACATACTGCGATGTAAAAAGGTAGAAAAGGGTTGCCATAATAAATGAAAGATGCCAATTTGGCGGAACAAACATACAAGAGCCTTGCATTGGGATAAATTGCGATGCTAAAGCATATAAAACCTGCTTTAAATTAGAGGAAATTTTATAGATTTCATAAAGATAAGATGCCAAATAATAGTAAAGTGTTACATTTTTTAAAACTACGTATTAAACTGATTTAAATTTTATTGGCTAAGGGGAGGAGCCACAAAAGGAAATGATATCAGAAAAAGAAAGTTATGGAATTTTCCAGATAATTCTTTTACCGGAAGTACAGATTTCAAAACAACGTTTATCATTTTTAAATAAAAGAAATGTTACGCCAGAAAGAAAAGCTTACAGGTGAAGTTTGAAAAAAAGGGAATTAAAATAATTTTAGAATGCGAATATTAAAATTAAATGAATAAAGGTGAATAAAAATACTTTCTAAATCAAATTAAATAAAAATATGGCAGTGGTTGTAAGTAACCACAACAGGAACAGAGGACTAATTCCCACTTAATTTAGGTAAATGGGTTTTTTAAGCAGAATTATCTGATTTGCTTCAAATTTAGTATACCGGTTTATTCTGATAAGGCGCTTCTCTGATTAGATTAGAAGTTTCATTGGTTAAGCATAAAAGGGGAAATGGGGGAGCTAACCCCATAGTTTATTTTTCAGGGGGACATTATTCTTTGACATAAGAGTATAATGTATAATTAGTGTGAATAGGCTGTGAAATCAATGCCATTAGTTTAACTGGGCACTTTTCTTTTTATTATGTTTTCTATTAGACTTCTTGAAAGGTTTTTTTTTTTTTTTTTAAATACACCTTAATACTTTTCAGTGTTTTTAGATAATATTAAATTTGGTAGTTTATATTTAAATATTTGCAGCAAAAAACATTATAAAAGTAATTAAATATGAAAAGTCGTAAAAAACGTTTAGAAGGCAATTCTGCTATACTCGATATTTGCGAGCATATTTGCTTTCCCTTTTAACTGATAAAGTTAATTAGGGAAATAAAAATTTATGTTGTAATTTTTTTTCTTGATAATTTTTTTCATTAATTAATTTCTTTTAAGGAAGTTCTGATTTTTTGGGTAGTAATTTTCTACATATTTTAATTTTTTTTCATCTCTCAAATGTGTAGATTATTCGTGGTTTCGTGACTTTTAAATTATTTACAGTATTATTTGTTCATGCAATGTAACACTGCTCTTTGTGCTCAATGTAACACTGCTCTTTTTTTTCAAGTTACTTGAAAAAAAATTAATTTCTTTGTATATCGTGTGGGATATTGTTTGAAAGCATTCGTAACGCTGAACTCAAAAATACATTTACTTTAATTTTAAGTATTATATTTTCAGACATATAGTCGAAAATGTAGTGCAAAAATATGTTCCCTCCCCCATCTATTTCCGAATCTAAAATATTGAAAAAATTAGAGGTAGTAGACTTTAAGTTAAACCTTGCATGAAAATTATAGCGATAATCCAGTGTCACATAGTTTTTGAGAAAAACTCTTTTTTCTTTTACCCAAAAATTTCGATTTCCAGACATTCAGCAAACATGTTGAGGAGCGCTTAAGTTACCTATAGTAGCAGAAGTATAAAAGCATTGTTGATATTGATTTTCAAAAAAATTCGCCGGTAATTAGTCGAGATATTAACCTTTAAAGATACGGACAGTTTGGACATACATAATGACAGGGGCGGGGGGGGGGGGGGGTATGCTATGTAACATCGGCTTTTAAAGCCGACATAACAACTTTTAATGATATATTTCTGCAATGCAATGTCCATTAGTAATATAAAAGCAATAAACGTCAAATTGTTAAAAACAGACTAATTTAATTAGAATTAATCACATAAATACTTTTGGATTCGCAGTTAGTTTGCATTGAGTGGATCTCTCAATACGCCTCCCGTGTCTTTAAGTTAAGTAAAAACCTATCTGGGAAAACGCGGCGGCGTTGCATATTTGCGACATCCTTTCAAAGCGCGCTGAGCACAAGCTTAAACTATGAATAAGTGTTTCTGTTTAGCTACACTTTAAAATGAATATATTATTACTACGCTGAATTTAGTTTTATGAAATGCCCAACGAATTCAACTACTTGCGGTCTATGACGTACGTAGCGTACGTCATTCTCTTTTAGCCATTTTCGACAATGGCATATGGCTGATTTTTTAATTAGACATTCCGAATTCTCGCCAGAAAGTTTTAACTCTTATGTTTGCTTTTCAAAATGATTTATTTTCCACAAATAAAGTTAAAGAATAACCAATTAAATTTTTGTTGTGTGAATTCAAAATTTCTAAAAAAAAATAAATAGATCTGCCAGATTCGGCAATATTGGTGGCTAGTGACATGCATCCGCTAATAACACCAGGTCGCAAGGGGTTAAATATGAAATACTTTTATTGTCAGTACCGAATTAAGTTCATCATAGGCAGATTAGTATAAGATAAAAAAAGAGTTATACAGAATAGCAATATTTGACATTAAGTCTTATTATTCTTTTAGCAACGATTTTTTAATTAATACAGTTAATAATTCATATATTTATTGTACGGAATCATCTGAGCGCGAGTAATACTCGCACTTGACCGTTTATTAATTTTAAATAAGCTGATCATTTATGCTGGAGCTGAGTTGATTAAATATTTTAAAACTCCTAAAAGTGTTAACAAAATGGTGTAAAAGGGATCTTTTACGTTCAAATGATCGCTTTTTTGTCAAAAATCACCTTTTAAAACTAGATGTTGGTATATGTTCCAGAGAATGCAACGCATAGTATGGCACCATAGTATTTGAGATGTTTGTGAGCAGAGAAAACCGGTAGCTTGACTGGACGTTTATGTTACCTAACTGCATTCGGATAAGACATAATATTCATTTGGTTTACAAAAAAAAAAGTAGTATTGAATTGTCAGTAAACATAATTCGAAAAGTCCAAAGTTGATATCTATTTTCTTGTAATAGAAAAAGAATCATAAAAATCACGTAAATTTTAGACTAAAGAAGCAGGTGCTTCCCCTTAAGTGCTCATGTAAAAAAATATTTTCGGCTGTTTACATCTAGACAGTTAAACTAAAGAGCGTTACAAACTTTAATAACAAAGGAAATAAGGCAATACTTCCGCAAGTTTCTTCTTCTATCATTCTTTAAATTTTCGTTTTAAATTTTCGCAATTTTTAGCTTAGTTTGCTGTTGATTTTAAGTGGTTTTACGCATAATTTGATTTAAAAAAAAAGTCTATAAATAAACTCCTGGTATCTAAAATACGTAACTCTCGGCACCTGTGCAAGAACTAGTTATCCTATTTCAAATAAATAAAACATTACTTTGAAATGTTTTAGAATGTAAAACGAGTATAATGCACATAAAAAAATAAATTTAGTAAATAAAAAGAATTTCTTGCGTTTTATTTCTTTTACCATCAATAGTACACGCACAAATATCACCGAACTGAAGCTAACCGAACTGAATTTGACTATGGCAGTATTTAGGTGAAAAAAGAATGTTATTTTTAATATATATTTAAAAATATTAAGCTATCGAGAGGGTAATAAATATTATTCCATTGGTTTTTTTTTTTTTTTTTAATTCCTCTGACGGTGACTTAGAAAAAGGTTCCTCTCCCCATAGCCCATAGAGTAAAAGCTTATTAAAGGGCCCCAGAGATTTCATCATAATTTATCTGAAATTTTATTCACATGTTTGCGCCATCTGTTTTAGGGCATTCAATTTTTACTGATTTCGTGATGACAATGGAACCTTCTGCAATTGATTATTTTAAAGCCCTGTGTGCAGTTATCCTGCTTCAGTGCTGAAGATAGATTAGCCCCAACAGAATAAAGAATTACTTTAATAAACAATGCAAGATTGAAAAATCTTTAAAATAATTAGTAAATAATGCTGCTTTAGAACTAATTTAAGTTATGGATGCACAGACTTTTATAGTTATCGTTTAAGGAGCAGCTAATTTTTGAATTGCATACTTATGAACCGACATATAATGAAAACGCAGAGTGATAGAAACAGACTATAGTATAGATATATAGTATGTATAGTATGGATATACTATAAGTTTTAATTTGAACTTAAAATGTTTTACAAAGTAGTTTCTCAACTAATTTGTTTCTATGTACATTTATTTTCTAGTTTTTTTTTTTCTTTTCCAAGGTACTCTAAACAAAAAACATCGATAAAAAAGATATAGTTTTTAAAATAAATAAAATGAAAAATTACTGTATTTACGTTGGAAACATTTGTAATGTAGGACAATATTTCTTTTTCATTATTGTCGTTATTGGCTAAAATATAGTCACGCAAACAATATTGGTTCAATATTCATCTGCTGTTATTCATATTTTCGCACGGATGAATGTTTAAAATTTTACCCTTTTTTTTCACTGTTGTGGCATATTATTATTTTAGAGCGAGTAGTTGTTTTGTGAGAAAATTTAAAAGAAGTAAATATAAATATGCATAATAGTTAATTCCTATCTATTTTATGACAGAATAATTTCGTAAGAGTAATATAAATTTTTAATAACACCATAAAAATTTTGAAAAGTCGAAAAACATATCGAAAACACTTTGTTTTTCTTGTTCAAGCGCAATGAACATGTGCTATCACTTTGAAAGCAGGGGCAAGACATGTTAATCATTGCTCAAAGTCTCACTTTCTGTTTTAAAGGAATAGTACGTGATTGTTGATTCTGAGTAGAACAGGGCTGAACAGTGCTCAACAGCAGTGTTGCCAGATAGTCAAAAGTCAATTTCCCCAAAGTTTCTAAAATTTTCCCCAAATCAGTATTTTTTTTCCGCAAAAGTCCCCAACTCAGTTTTTACTCAAAAAGTGAATTTTTAAATTTTCAATTTACCACTATAAAAAATATTTAAGTAATTTAAGCTCAAAAATTTTCCCCAAATCAAGCCTTTTTTGTGAAAAAATTCCCCATTCACAAAAAACAAACTTTTAAACTGGGATGAATGCATATCCTGTAGCTACACTAAAAGAATAAGAGATATATTTTGCAGTGACAAGTTATTTTACGTTTGTTTTTATAAAAGTATTGTCTAACAATGTTGGACTATTGTTGCATTAGCTCCATAGCTTCTTTAGACAATCTCTTATCAGTTGGGGGTTAAATGAATCCGAGATGGTACGCTGTTTTAATTATTTTGTCATCCCTATACTGAAGTGCATAATCATAATGCAAAGTATTTTCGCTGTATCAATCGATGTGCTTTTGTATATCATAAGAGAAAAATATCTGCTTCCCACTTATTTAAATTATTTTTTTTAAGTCCTGCAGATTTAGTTACATGCAGGTTTAAGCTGCTTAATCCCTTCGGGACGAGCGTTTTTTACAGAATTTTTAATCTTTTATCATCGGTTTTTAAAAGCAGAAATTTTTGCCTAATTGAATCGGAAAAATGCTCGGATTAAATAAGGGAATAATTTCAATAAAATTTTACTGGTGAGAATAATCACTGATTCTGAGCAGCTTAAGCGGCACGAATATCGGTCGCGCGTCCCCAAGGGGTTAAGACTTTAGAGTCTGATGCATCTGTAATACATGTAAACTGTAATGTAGAAAACAACGAACACGACCACATCCAAGAGAATAATGATTGATATTTCCGATTTCTGAATTGTAGTTTCGTTTTTCAAATCAAAATTGAGTTTGAGACAGATCCAGTTTTTCTACAGGACTAAAAGAAATCTTTGTGGAAAATAGTAAAAAAAAAAATCCCCAAGTTTTTCCTCAAAATTTTTTGCAGTCCCCAAAAACTTCCCCACGAAATATTTGTCCCCAAAAAATTCCCCTAGAAGTTTAAAATTCCCCAAAATAGGGACAATATCCCCAATCTGGCAACACTGCTCAACAGTTGCGCAGGATTGAGGTGTTACCAAGCAGTGATCAGTTTAACACTCAGGGCATTCTTTGAATATCCTGTATGATTGTGAGCCATTGGGAAAAGGAAAAGTATAGTTTTAAATCTACTTAAGAATTAAATGAAAAATTTTAAGGTTAAATAAAAAAATTATAAATTTCTAAAACGTATAAAAGTTATAAGACAAAACGTAATATTTCACCTTGATTCAAACATGATCTATCGCATCGCCGCAAGAAAAGTGACACACCTCGACAAAAGTAAATTACACAGGAGAGGCAAAATAAAATTTGCATGATTTTACTGTTTCATGAAATTATAGCACTTAGCTCTGTATGCAGGAGTAAAAAATGTTACATAAAAGCATAAAACCCTCAAGGGTCTCAGGACTCTTAAAATTGGGAAAAATGAAAAAAAAAAGACATTTTTCAACATTTAATATCTTAAAATGAGTTTGATTTTAAGACACAATTTTAAATGGAATAAAATATATAAGTATGTTCTTCCATTTCATGTATTTAAAAAATTATAAGATGCAGAATTAGCATTTACAGGGGGCTCCAAACTGTTAGACATTTTTCGAGCAAAAAATCGGCATAACAGCTTACGCGCACGATTACAAAATAAGTGTTGCAACTAGAATGAAAATTTTGGTACCTACTTATACTTTAGATTGTAATAATTACCCTAAACCTAAATAAATATGTATTTAAAGCATTTTTATAATTTTAATACAAAGTTGTATTTAGCTAATGCAAAATTAAGAAAATTTCAACAGTATAATCACCTAAAAAAATATTGTTTTGAACAATATTAAGGAAATTTTAGGTTCAGTTTATACAGAGTAACATGAAACATATGTTTTGAAAATTTTATGAAAAAATATTCATAAGTTTTTGAGATATCGTGCGCGTTATGCCCAAAAACGTCATTTGGAGAAAAATGGCTTCAAAATTTCCTAAACGACGCTTCAGCTATTGAACGTGTATAAATGTAAAAGCCATAACTTCAGTTGTAATAGGAATTTCAATGAAACAATTATATCAAAATTTTCAGAAAAGACAGGAGTTTAACATCTAAAAAAATTAAAATTTCGAAAATTTTAAAGCTTTAAGAGTCCTGAGACCCCTTAAGAGTGAAGACGTAGGATGAAGTTTGGAGAGTTGGGCAATTTTACCTCCCCACACAATCCACCTCTCTTCTGTGGTCACAAATAAACATATAGCGTAATAAAGTGATTTTCTGTATAACTACACTTATGAAACTTTTTGTGTAGTAAGAATGACAGGCCTATTAGTGGAATAAAATGCAAAAAGAATTTTTGCTAGATGGGTCACTTTTATTGCGGGTGAGCGATATCTAATATGAATTTTAAAAAGTTCAGTGTTTTACTTAAAATGCAACTAAAATAATAAAAGAGAGCTTTTACAATTTAAAAATGCACATTTTACTAAACATTTTCTTAGTACTTTCAGGCTTTACCAAGCTTTTCATCGGAAAATATTATAATAAATAATTGCTGTTTTTTTTATACCACATCACATATTTATCACATATAATAATAATAATAATAATAATAATAATATATTTTCTCTAATTAAGTTCAATTCAAAGAACTGCTACTTCTAGTTTCAACTCTAATAATTATTGGCTCTCTCGTTTTCAAAATGGAGGGACATATTTGTATAAATAAACAGCAGTTAATTATTATAATATTCTCTAATGAAGGGCTTGGTAAAGCCTGAAAGTACTAAGAAGTTTTTAAATAAAATGTATATTTTTAAATTGTAACATCACTCTTTTATTATTTTAGTCGCCTTTTAAGTAAAACAGTGAACTTTTTAAAATTCGTATTAAGGTTAAGAATTAAGTATTAAGTCTTAACCTGGGTTAAAAGGACAAATTTTTTTTAAAGGGCATGCGCATTATACTTTTTTCCGATATTATTAAGAAGTCATTTTGGCCTTATTGGTTCACACTAGTTTCTTCAACATCTAATGCTATATGTTAATGAGAATATGTTCAAATTTTCACATTGTACGGTTTCTATGCATCAGCAAAGCTTTTAAACTAGAAAACAGGAATCTTGCTTTTTCAGAATTTAGTGTTTCTTTCGATGAAATATATATATAGATAGATAGTACGAAACTCATTTCAGTTTTAAGACTTAAAACACATGGTTTTATTTTATATAAAATGACGTCAGTCGCATCGGGAAGAAGAATTCATCATTTACAATCTAGTATTAAACAACATCTACAGAGTGTGCATACATACATAAGTATGCATATGACGTCACTATTGCAAAATAATACACAAATTAAAAAAGAGAGATGTTGTCATTCAAGAAACTCGACAAAATAATTGGCTATATAATTATTCATATGCCTTCATTTGTTTGTAATATTTTTATTGATACTTAAAATTAAATATAGTTTTTTAATACCTCAATGTTTTATCACAAATCATTCATTTATATTTTTACAAAATAGCACGTATTTTAATTACATTTTTTTCAGTTGTTATGGGAAAATGACAGCAAAAAGATATAATTACTATTTTAGAAACATTTTTCCTTTACTTTATTTAGAAATGGAGCACTGTTGCCAACATTAAACAAATAGTGTTAAAAACTACAAAAAAATTAATATCTCAAAAATAAATTGAGATGCAGTTTTAAAGCAAATTGCATCTAAAAGCACCTTTTTTTCCCAATACGATGGTATAAAAATTGAAAATGTGCAATGTTTAGAAGTTTAAAAAATACAGTAAAGTATTTAACAGTACAATGATTGATCTGTTTTGTTTAACGGCTGGCTTATACAACGGAACGTTATTCTTTTGTGACGACACTTTAATTGCTGGCTGAAAGAAACAGCATATCGGGGGCTAATACTTCAATAATGACGTGTTCAAGTTCTTCACCCAATGCTGCCTGGCCGTTCAACAAGGCTACAATAACCTTCTAAAGATCATATTTCGCATAGTGAGTATATTTCAACTGGCTCGTAGATGTAAATGTGTGAATGAGCTCGTTCTCATCGAGATGTTGGTAGGTGAGAGAACTATACCTAGCCAGAAGTGTCCTCTTTCTAAGTATGACACAAATGGTGGAGATAGGTTTAAGAACTCCAGTCTCTCTTTTTCACGATAGAACCATCTTTTAAGCGGTCTCGTGAATCTTAAAATTTGGAAAAATGAAAAAAAAAATCATTTTCAACATTTAATATCTTAAAATGTATATGATTTTAAAACATAATTTTTATTGAGATGAAAGATATAAGTATATTCTTTCATTTTATGTATTTAAAAATTTGCAAGATGCAGAATTAGCATTTACAGGGGCCTCCATACTGTCAGACATTTGACGAACAGAAAATCGGCATAACAGATTAGACGCAAGATTACAAAATAAATTTTGCAACTAGAATGAAAATTTTGGCACCTACTTATACTTCAAATTGTACTAATTACCCTTAACCTAAATAAATTTGTATTTAAAGCATTTATATATTTTTAAGACAAAGTTGTATTTAGCTAATGCAAAATTTGGAAAATTGCAACATTGTAATCACCTAAAAAATATTTTTTTGAACTATAAAAATGACATTTTAGGTTCCATTTATACTGATTAACATGAAACATGTGTTTTGAAATTTTAATGAAAAAATATTTAGAAGTTTTCAAGATATCATGCGCGTTATGCGCAAAAACGTCATTTGGAGAAAAAATGATTTCAAAATTTCTGAAACGCCGCTTCAGCTATTGAGTGGGTATAATTCTAAAAGTATAACTTCTGTTCTAATGGGAATTTTAAGGAAACAATTATATCAAAATGTTCAGAAATGTTTGGAGTTTAATACCTTCAAAAATGAAAATTTTGAAAAGTTTGAAGCTTTAAGAGTCCTGAGATCCCCATAAACGAATGCCCATGTTAGATCCATGTTACATTTCTCTTCAAGACAAGAAAAACGACAGAAAAATTTTAAGCCGACAACGACCAACGTTTTTTTTTTTCTTTTTAAAAAGGCAATTTTAGCAGAACCATTTTAGAAACCAACATTTAAATTTAATTTAGAGATTGACAGAATTTTACGTTTCGTTTTCATTTTCAACGAGTTTTTGATGAAAATTTAAACTTCAGTGAACAGTAGATTAAAACATTCAGTGATAAAACATACGAATATTCCAAGCAAACTGAAATTATAGTCGAATATAATAAGAGTAAAACTATAGAAAAACCGATACATATACTGGAGGACAAAAGTTTCCGACCAGTTAGTTTCTTTGATTTATTTGCCAGAACGTTTCAGCGAAGAAGAAGCACAATTGCTCCAAAGGTTAGGAATATATAAATGATCTCTGACCACGTGTTCATTTTCCTTGAATTTTGAATATACTTGTTGAAAAGGGGAGGACTTCAAAATTCGCGTGTTCAAAATTTTCCAACCATTCGTTATTCGTTAGTTTTTACTATCGGTAAAGTATTTCTTCTTCTTTTTTTTTATCCTTGCTTTTTAATTAATCAAAGTGAATGATATCGTTGAAATTCAAAACTGAAAAGTTCAACAATTATTGTTCGTAAACGAGTCATTTGTTTGTCGCTAAAGGGTAATCCTCTCGTGAGATTGCGTCAAAGTTAATGATCGGAACATCTACTATGAACGATATTTTAAATATATATATACAGAAGCTCATGACCTTCAGGACTTACAACGATCGGGGAGATACCGAAAAATGACTATTTGTGTGGGCAGAATTATCAGGAGAAAAGTAGTTGATGACCCGCTAAAAATGCCGCTGTAATATCCCGCGATTTACGGAGTGAAAATATTTCTGAAATAAGTCAATGTACCGTGTCAAGACGCTTACGTGGCGTAATACTTTATGGACGAATCGGTGTTAAAATCCTTTCATAAGTAAAAAAGAAATCACAGGCCCGACTGGCGTTTGTCAAGGAACATAAAGACTAATCAAATGAAAACTGGAAATAAGTACTATTTTCCGATGAATCGAAATTGAACCTTTTTGGGAATGATGGCAGACACTATGCCCGAGAGCTTAAAAACCAAAGATTTGATTCGAGATATGTTACTCCAACAATTTAGCATGGCAGAGAACACATTATACCGTGCGGAGAATTTCCTGAAAAAGGTGTTGGTTCGTTAGTTGAAAGCCGCGGAAAGATGAATGGTGCAATGTATAAGGATATTTTGTAAGACATTTTCTGTCTTATTGGAGGAAAAAGTGTTGTCGCAACTATTTGTTCCAGTATGATAACGAACCAAAACATACATGCAAGCTCTTCAAGCAGTGGATTTCGCACACGAAACATAACGCTTTTAAAATGGCCAGCCTAATCACCCGATCTGAATTTAATAGAAAATCATTGGAACAAAATTGACAAATAAGTGCGGAATTATAGATATCGCAATTCAGAAAAATTTCCCCAAAAATTCCAAGAAGAGGGGAAAAAACTGACTTACCATCTTCAGCTGTTCATTGAATCGCTGCCACGTCGTTGCACCGCAGAACTTATTGCTAAATGTATGACGACAAAATACTAATTGTAAATGATGTTGATCACTGTTATTTTCTATTATAACACCACTTTTTTCCAAACTTGCAATGATGGCCGGAAACTTTTGAAAACATGCGTTTTCTTTTCCAATAAATTTTGTCAATTAAATTTATTGATATTTATTTGTTATTCCATAATTAATTTCCTAACTATAATGTCAATAAAATGTATAAGTATTACTTTGATATTCCTCTTCATATGTGTAAACTTACAGTTAAACCAAAAATTTTATGCTGGCCGGAAACTTTTGACCGCCACTGTAGTTCATTTTTCTTTTGGGGTATTTTCCATTGGTGATATAACTGTTTAACTATTCGGACGGTACGAATGATAATAAAGCGCTTAATAATAACAATTACTGTTTATTCTTTATTTTAATGAAGAAACAAATATGAGTTATATTTTAAAATACATTAATGGAAACTAAAGTTGCACTGTATTCAAATGCCAAACAATCGGTAAATAATTCATTACTATTTCTTCTATCTAAATCCTTTTAATGCTGGCATATGTTTCCGGAAAAATACATAGTTCAAAGAATATTTATATAATTTTACGAAACATTTCGTATCGTGATGAAGCTATAAATGTTCATAATATAGTTTTCGCTGAACTATTTCTTCCTCTTGGGTACTTCATTTGATGACAGTTTATAAAGAACTATTTATTATAAGCAATGATTATTATACTGCTATATTTGTGTTTGATAAAAAAAAAAAAAAAAAAAAAAATCTCTATTTCTTTCAAATAAATAGCTTTGGTGAAATATTTTCTTTTCTAACAATTACTGTTTATTCTTTATTTTAATGAAGAAACAAATATGAGTTATATTTTAAAATACATTAATGGAAACTAAAGTTGCACTGTATTCAAATGCCAAACAATCGGTAAATAATTCATTACTATTTCTTCTATCTAAATCCTTTTAATGCTGGCATATGTTTCCGGAAAAATACATAGTTCAAAGAATATTTATATAATTTTACGAAACATTTCGTATCGTGATGAAGCTATAAATATTCATAATATAGTTTTCGCTGAACTATTTCTTCCTCTTGGGTACTTCATTTGATGACAGTTTATAAAGAACTATTTATTATAAGCAATGATTATTATACTGCTATATTTGTGTTTGATAAAAAAAAAAAAAAAATCTCTATTTCTTTCAAATAAATAGCTTTGGTGAAATATTTTCTTTTCTAACAATTACTGTTTATTCTTTATTTTAATGAAGAAACAAATATGAGTTATATTTTAAAATACATTAATGGAAACTAAAGTTGCACTGTATTCAAATGCCAAACAATCGGTAAATAATTCATTACTATTTCTTCTATCTAAATCCTTTTAATGCTGGCATATGTTTCCGGAAAAATACATAGTTCAAAGAACATTTATATAATTTTACGAAACATTTCGTATCGTGATGAAGCTATAAATATTCATAATATAGTTTTCGCTGAACTATTTCTTCCTCTTGGGTACTTCATTTGATGACAGTTTATAAAGAACTATTTATTATAAGCAATGATTATTATACTGCTATATTTGTGTTTGATAAAAAAAAAAAAAAAAAAAAAAAAAAAAAAAAAAAATCTCTATTTCTTTCAAATAAATAGCTTTGGTGAAATATTTTCTTTTCTATGCTGAACATTAGTTTTTATGGCTAACGTCGTTTTAATGAAAATATCACAAATACTTATTGCTACAATGACTTATCACTAAAACTATTATCGATTACACTTGCCTCTTTCAATGCCTCGAAGTGAATAATAGATATATACAGTTTTTATTTCTGGTTATAAGTTCCACAGTGCTGCTATCACATGACAGTCACAAAAATGTGGCACGGTAGCAGCTTCTATATCGGGACATAAAACACAGCAAATGGTATGAAAATGGAACTTGTCTACAGAGGAATCATTTCTCAAACATCGTAAGTCCATAATCCTGATGGAAAGGGATCTAAACAATTGTACCTGCTAACACGGAAACCTGTGTGAAATAAAATCTTTCTCTAGTCACTTGAAATTATGACTTAATGTTTTGCTGTATTAAATAAACATAATAATTTTAGAGTGTAAAACCTGTGAAAAAGAAATTTTTAATGACCGAAAAAAAATCGTATTGAAGAGAATTTTGATTGAGTAGCTGAAATTGTATGGCATTCTGCCCATACATTATAAAAAAATTCCGCAACGTTCCTGGGGAAAAATGGGCAGCTGAGTTGCCCATTATTTCCAAGAAAGATTTCTTGAAAATGACTGGAACTTTACTGTATATGTTAAAAACTTTCTACAGAAATGCCAGTAAGTTTCCTGCGAAATACACAGGAATATTTCTGTTGACATCAAAACATTACTGACATTTCACAGCATGCGGGATCCGCAGACGATTTTTACATTTCCAGTTGACAATTTTCGCTTTATTATCATTATTTGTTAGAATGAAAAAATATTTTGAAATTGACATCAAAATTATTATTTATAATTTACACGAAAAAATAAATTTTCTGTTAAAATTCAATAAATTAAATATATATAATAGCAAACGCGGTAGCGTTACGCTATAATATGATTAAGAAATAGAAAATGCAAACGACTTTCTTAAATTTCTGGCGAACCAGTTGACATACGACAGTGATTTTTCTTTTGAAAGATAGAACTTGACGAGACGAAAAAACTGATAGCATTAAAAAAATTACTGTAGCTTTCAGTAGTTTTTTTATTTAACTTTAAACGAAAAAATGGAGACCCAAAATTCAACAAAGTGTAGCTAACGTTCCAGTGGGTCGATTAACTTCGTTTTTGTTTTGTTTTTATCCTCTTGTTAAAACAGAAAATAGATTTTTTTCTCATATTTGTATGTTTGACGGTCGCTGAGAAAGTCGCATTTGTCTTTTATAATGTCTCCATAAAATTATAGAAATCTCTCCTTTTCATTTTCTAATCATCTAATTTATTAATCATTTCTATCGTGTTGCCACTCCATAAAAAGCAGTACAATAATTTTTAAAAAAGGATAACACGTGTACTTTTATTTTTATAAGTCAATAAAAGTTCAAATTCAACTGATAGATTTTTGCATTTTTGAAATCGGCGTCAATCTAAGCAGATAATGCATAATTTTCACAAATATATATATAAACGTTCTTGATTATTCTAATAATTTGAACTGGAGTAATAGACACAATGGACCACAAACGAATTGGTAGGGAAAAAAAACCAGAGTAAATCCCAATCTTCTGTTCAGGAGCTAAATATGAGGTTTTTTTAAATTATCATAACATCCTGACCTATACAAGCGATAGGTATGCAGTAATATAAATACTTCACACACTATGCATACCTTAAATAGCATTACATCTACTTTAAATAAGGAAGAGATGCCATATACGCACCAAAGTACATAACTGGCGCAAAAATAGCGTTATTTTGCCTGATACGGTAACTGAGCTATTGTTGTTTATTTATCAATTATTTTTTTTATTTACTTTTATTTTATTTTTTTAAATAATATAAATTGTTTTGTTCTATAGTTATTGACTAAAGTTTTCATTATTTATTGTTATTTCCTTTTTAAAATAATAGGAAGTAATTTAAAAATATATACGTAACTGCTATTGGAAAACGAGGTTTTCTTCAAATTGGAGTCCGAAAAAGAGAAAAAAAACCCGCGCCAAACCCGCTGTGTATATGACATCTGTGCCTTAAATAATTAGGGTTTCGTTTAACTTTAGGTATTTTTGCTTGAGATATTGTCGAAAATGTACAGCAAAAATATACGGTACTACTTGATTATCCCGTCGACCAATTTCGCTAAACTATTCGCTTAATGATACAAACTGACATAATTTTTATTTTAAATAACGGAAGAACAAATAAATTAGTAAAACATTAATAAAAATACTAATAAAAACTTGGACACAGATGTCATGTTCCTATATTGGCGCGATTTTTTCCGATGCCAATTTGGCGAAAACCTCGTTAACATATTATCTATATGCGGGTTACCATATCAAGCAAAATAACGACACTTTGGCGCCAGTTAAGTATCCGGTGCGTATATGGCATTGGCGTTTAAAAAAAAATCGCGCCAATATATGTATATTGGCCAGTATTTGACATCTGTGCCAAAACTTGAATTAAAAATCACTTGGTGACGTAACAAACACGTGTATCGTGCTTATTGTCAAGTGAATGTAACATTTACTATCATTCATTATTGTCATTTAATTTTATAGTTTGGCGATAATCTTTTAGTCGACAGAATAATCAAGTTGTACCAAGTATGGTACAGATGTCATATACGCACCATTTTGGCGCGATATTTTTTTCTGACGCCAATTTGCCGAAAACCTTGTTTTCGAATACCAGTTACATAAATATTTTTAAAAAGGGAATAACAATAAATTAAAAAAAGTTTAATTAATAACAATAGAACAAAACAACTTATATAATTTTAAAAAAGAAAATAAAAGTACATAAACAATTTATTAATAAATAAACGACAACATCCGGGTTACCATATCAAGCAGAATAACAAAACTTTGGCGCCAGTTAAGTACCCCGCTGCGAATATGACACTGGCGTCAGAAAAAAATCATCGCGCCAATGTGATGGCTATATGACATCTGTGGCGGTTCAAGTACACTTCGGAACGTTACTTTGAAATCGGTGAGTTTCATCGCCAAAATCGCCAAGATATTTAATGATCATCGCCATTAAATATATAAATAATGCCATATTTGCAAACTTATAGGTCAAAATATAGTAGAACCACGGTTCACGACCGCCTCTGTTTATGACCAGTTCGGTTTATGTCCAACTTCGGTGATCAAAATTTGACTCGGTTGACGTGCAATATCTCGGTTCACGACCAAGGCTGCCGAATAGTTCAGTTGACAACCCTCACATAACTCTTGTTATTAGTCAAGTTTGCAGTAAGGTGTGCATATCAGAGTGCTTTGAGTACCTTTATTACTGTAAAAAAATTAACTTATTGTTTTAATCTTACTCAGGTTTGCGCTAATTCCAGCTCTCATTATGGCTTCGAAGAATGAAAAAGTGCTTAGTGATAGCAGTAGAAAGAAGCTTAAGCGAATTACTGTTCAATAAAAGAAATTGTAACAAAACATGAGAACGATGTTAGTATAACCGGTCTAGCTAAACAATACTATGTGGCCTAAACCTTCGATTTCCACGATAATCTATATATATATATATTACGCCATTGTGTATGTCACAGAAATCGCGATTATTTGTTAATTGTTTAATGGCAACGCTCGAATGAAACGCATCTCATATTTTATAGAACAGCATTTAATGCATCTCCATACCTATAAGGGCGGTTACCATAGGCGGGACCCTGTTCTGTCGCCAAATACCGACAGTTAAAGTTTGCGACGATAAAGTTTGTCGCCAACTTGGCGATATATATCCAAAAGTGACGCCAGCGTGGCGATATCTCTAATATTTCGCCAAATTCCTATAGACTTCCATTGTAAACCAATAGGGTTTACTTGTTTACAGAGAATCAGCAAATTGAGATATTTTAATGCAACAAAAACTAATATCAGTTTAAAGAATTATATTAATTATAATTAACGACGTCCAAGTAAATTAAATTATGAATAAAAAAAACGTGATTTTGATTAAAAAGCCTCGAACCTCTTCAAACAGTGTGCATTACATGTTTAAACAGTGCATTATTGTGAGAAATAAGAAAAAAGTATTGGGAATATTTAAAAGCAACTCAGGTTTATTTATATTCAATATATATAATTATCAAAAAATTTAAATGACTAGTATTAAAAAATGCTCTGCCGAGCACCAAAAAAGGATAATATGTTTTTAAGTATGAAAAAGGGATTGCCAAGCGCTTCTAATTGAGCATGAAAAAGGACAAGGGGTCCCTTCTTGGCTGCAGCTCACTGCCAATGCCAACTTTGAAAAAATCATATTTGCACTTTTTCCTTATAAAATAAATCAGCCACAGTTACGATAAAAATGTGTAAAATGTGTGTGTTACGATAAAATGTGTAGTGTAAAGACGCAGCCTGATTAAACAGGAATGTAAGGCGTCATAGTACCAAAAACCTTAGTTCCTGCAGCGTACCACACTCATGCAGTGCAACCAAGCACGCCCGCAGTATAGAACTGTACAACTGATTTGTAGTGCAGTGCAGACTCTTGCAGCACTCTGCACAGGGACAATTTCACATGTGCACGCGTAACAGAATAATGCAATCATTGATTGTTGAAATTATATGCCAGTGGCTGTGGTTGTACAATGTACTATGCAGTACAGCAATGCATATGTAAATTATAAACGAACATTAGACGCATACACCTTTAATACAGAAGTAAAAAAGCACAGTGAGAGTGTGCGCTGAGGTTCAAAAGCATAATAGGAATATACAGTGTAGAATAATTTTGAGAGAAATAATGGTACACAGTGCACTGTACAAAGTTGCATTGCAGACGCATGCGCGATACAACAGTGGAACAGTGCAGTTAACATGTAAAGAACGACGGAAAGTGTTACTAAAGTACCGCGAATTTATTTTATATGGAAAAAGCGCAAGTATGATTTTTTCAAAGTTGGCATTGGCAGTGAACTGCAGCCAAGAAGGGACCCCTTGTCCTTTTTCGTGCTCAATTAGAAGCACTTGTCAATCCCTTTTTCATACTTAAAAACATATTATCCTTTTTTGGTGCTCGGCAGAGCATTTTTTAATACTAGTATGATATATTGTTTCTGAACTTTGCTTAAACTATAAAAATATATAAATGTAAATAATAATTAGAAAAAAAATCTAGACATAAAATATTTTGGATTTTCGTCAGTAATTATGTTTATTTACAAGTTAGATAAAATACATATAAATTTTCATGAAAAAAAAAAAACCTAAACATAATTGTATATTTTTTCCGAAAATAAAAATAAAAATTCAAATTTGCAGCAATTCAAAGTGTCAAATATATATCAAATTTAAATCAAATTGTAATAAAGTGTTAAAATATAAAATTAATTAAAAAAGAAAAAAAAGTCAAGAGGTAGCATTGAACTCGGGCCGTACGGGTGGCGTGCGAGCCTTCTGCGGCCACACCACGAAAGACACTTTGAGAGCTGCAAACTAATGGGTATTTGAAACGTATGCTAAACCTCGGCATCTAATTTCTGAAAATCTAAGGTCCATTTGAAGAAATCCTTTCACAAGAATAATTAGAGATAAGAACTCTAAAACATACTTTAAGTTAATCAAAATCGGTGAGAATCATGTTTAATGGTCCCCTGGTTAATGGAGATCCAAATAATAGGTGTATTTTTTTACACGGTCTGCTCGTTAAACATTCCACAGACAAGTACGAGAGATAATCTCTTAGCGATGTCACAGAGGTATTGTATTTTCATCTGAATTGTCTTGACAATAGTGACGTAAAGGATTATGTCGTCTATTGATTTATTTGCATTCCATATTGATTTTTTTTACATTCATTTATGGAATTCGTTTTCGACACTCGCGCGCGACCAACGGATTATAGCAAAAAAATAATAAATGGCGGCCGCAACTTTTTGCTGTTTCCAACTTTAGTTCAGGAACGTTTCAGATAAGAAAACCAGAATTTCACAGGAAAGAACTAAATTATTCTGAAAACCTGAGAAAAGGCAAAACGTTCCTGGATTTTACATGGAACGTTACCATTTTTTTTACAGTGTATGGAAGATGAATAATCTACGTTTAAGGGTACGGTTTACCTCAAAATTGGTCAAAAAATCGATTTTCTCTTTTTAATATTAAATGAAGCTTATTTAATTGTGAATATTTTAAATATCAATTTACCCATACGGCAATTATACCGCGAGATATTGTCAATTTTGTTAATACACCCATTGCAATTACCCATACAAATTAAAAAATGAAATATTTTTTATTGCATGTTTAAATGTTCATCACTTTCCCGTTTTAAAATTGCTAAAATTTTTTTGTGTTTGAGATTGAGATTTAAACTTCTTTGTGTATGTTCTTTATTATATATGTGATAAATCTGCGCATGGCATTAGCCTGCAGGTCTTTTGTTACTTGAAAAAATCAATAAAAGTACATGAAGATGTGCCTAAAAATATATGCGCAGTCTTGTGTAATACACACTTGAAAATCTTTTAAAAAATTGTAAAAAATATCAATATTTATAAAGGTAATAGGGATTTTTACAAATGCAATATTTTAAAAACTTTTTTAACATTTTATTTATGTATGCTGTTACTTTTTTTTAAATTCACTTTTAGTTGAATAATGAAATGCAGTGAGTTCACCATTTGAACCATTTTTTTAAAAAATAAACAAAATTGTTTAAAAGGTATACTGCCCCCTTAAGTCGGAAATTGTTATAGACAAGTTTGATTTTTACAGATTTGAGTACTACACAGCTACGTAAGAATAGTAAAACTTATCAAAAAAGAGTCGCTAGATGCCAGAAAATATATATTTTCAACTGTACTTCGTCCAAGGTATTATAACTTTTTTCTTTTTAGACATATATTGTTTAATAATTTTTTTCCATAATGTTCCTCTCGATGCTGCTTGACGAATAGGAATCGTTAAAAGAAATTTAAAAGAATTTGTTACACCTTTAAAAATAGAGATTTATAGCTTCCCACGCATTGGTTCCGTGGGATAGGTCCTAATTCCTTAAATGACACAGATTTATTTTATATACCAGTTATTATTGAAAATGCCTGTTACTTTTTTTTTTTGTTTACTTTGGCAAAATTCCACAATGACAACAGAATTTTGGAATTAAATGTTGCTTTTATAACGTACATTTAGAAGAACATTTACTTACTTCTAAATAAATCTGCTCGTAAATCCTGGTATCAGTCAATTCAATATTTTAGCAGCAGAAGTACTTTGCCCCTGGAAGGGTTAAAAACAATAAAATTCGAAGCGCAAAAATGTAAAACAAATGCATATCAGGACTAACTCAAGTCGTCTTACGTATACAGTTTTGAACGCTTGTAAAAATTGGTTTATATATATAAGAAACAAAATGTTTCTTTTTTTTTAGTATTATATTCCTAACAAGATCGTGAAAAAGGAGTGTGTGCTGAATTTTCTAGTAAATATCCTAAGTTAACGCACATTTTTAAAAACTTTTAAAATGCTGAGTTTTTATGAAACTAATGAAGAAAACAATTTGTTAAATTACAAACAAAGACATAAGTTAAATTAAAAATTTTATTTTCATGACTGGTTGTATTAAAACAGTTAAACCATTTCTGTAAATTTTGTTCTTACTACAAAATTTCTTTATTTGTATTATAGGGCTGAAACTAAATAATTCCATTTACTTCGTAAATCCTGGAAAATATTTGATTTACTTTTACGATACATCTGAAATAAACTGCTTATGTGTTTATTTTTTTCGTCATTTCAGTTTCTTTAAGAAAGTGCAGTCTTCCGTTTCAAAGCCATTACTATTTCCATAGCATTGGGTAAACAATGCTGAAGAATAATACATAACTTCGGAATGATGTTATACATATTTATTTTCAAACAATAAAAAATGTTTTACAACAGCAGATTTATTTTATATCATGCAAAGTGTCTTGAAATAATAAACATTTAGAAAAAAGGGGTAGGGGGGAGTAGGATAATGCCGCTCACTTAAGGGAAAACTTGAATAGCTAGTCAAATTTACACAAAAAATCAATATTTTATTAACGCAGTACAAGTTCAAAACATAAGGAACTGTTTGGAATCAACTAATTTGCATAACAGTTTTAGGAATTTTTTAAATCGTTTTATTTAATTAACTATGGATTGAGCGGTATTGGCCGATATGGTAGACTAATGGCGCTCAAAATTTGAATACGACGTTTAAGTATGAGAAATGTCACCTATGTAGTTGTGTGGGCTATTCATATTCACACCCCAGCCGACTTTACGCGACCACTTTCCACATATTGTGCAGCGAAACCACGACCCACCATGCCGGAAAGGGTTAAAGAGCTAAGTATTTGTTCTTGGTTTTCATCCCGTAGCACTTCTGGGTGGTGTTGCCAGTGGGCTACTTTTCTTCAATTCAGGTTTTTTTATTGTCACAACTTTTTTGAAATCGTAAGATTCGCCTTGTTTAATGATATATTGATTAATGCGAAAACAAGAAGAATTTCACGATTTTAAAAAGTGGTGTCAATCAAGAAATTTGAATTTAAAAAAAAAAGTAGCACACTGGTTATATTGCTTCTGGAATTCCATGTGATCGCCATTACCCTTCATAGCTTTGTTGGATTTCAATGCATGATATTTGCGTAACAAGGCACTACAAAGTTAAGTAAAAGCATGAACGTACAGCTAAATGTATATATTTTGTAGACATAATGAGTGAATTAACATTTGAAAGTAAGAATGTACACTTACCTTGAAGTTAGATATTGTAGAATTTTATAATAAAACAACTGCAAACTAATAACGTGAGGACACAATAATACTTTCCTTCCGACGGTTACTATACCCTTAATGGGAACTTACGATGAAAATCGCTAGGTGCCAGTACTAATCGCTCGTTTAAAATTCTTTTCTATTAAAGATATTTGAGTGAGCGGGATTACCCGCTGAGCGTCATTACCCTTCTTTCCCTTATTTGTTTAATTTGCTCTTTTTTGTAAATTGACTTGTTATTATTTTGAAATATAATCTGATTTTGTAAATACAATTTCCGAGAATCTATTTATTTTATAAAAGAGTTTATTTATTCTAAAATCGTACTTCAGCCGTTACTATGTTTACGCAATTTTCAACGTGGATAGACAGATGGCCAGAAAAACCGAATTCATAATCACTTTTTAACTATGTTAAAAAATGTTAAAAATGTAAAACACATATATAGCAAGACTCTGTGAACCACCCCCTTACAAACGTTGAAAAGTTGGCAATTATTTTTTTTTTCTGTATGAAAAATAAAACTTTATTTATTAATATTTTATTAGGATTTTATTTTTAAGTAGATCGTGAAAAAGAAGTGTATGCTCAGATTTCAAGTCAATATCCTATGTTTACGTACACTTTTAAAAACTTTTGAAATGCTGATTTATTATGAAACTAATGAAGAAACCAAATTTACAAACAAAAGCCTAAGTTTAATTGCAAATTTTATTTTCATTAGCACTTGAATTAAAATAGTTAAAACATTCAGTAAATTTTATCCTTTCTAGAAGACTTCTTTATTTGTACTAAATGGCTGTAACTAAATAATTCTATTTACTTCTCAAATATTTGAAAACCTTTTATTTACTTTTACGATACATCTAACGTAAACTTCTTATGTGCTTTTTTTTTTTTTTTTTTTTTTTCATTTCATATTCTTAAAGAAAGTTTATTTTTCCATTTAGAAAGTTATTACTATTTCAGTAGCATTATGAAAACAATGCTGAAGCATAATATACAACTTCAAAATGTAGTTATACATATTTATTTTCAAACAATAAAAAATGTTTTATAAGAGCAGGTTTATTTTATATCATGTAAAGTGTCCTGAAATAAAGCATATTATTTAGTAAAAGAGGTTTTTGTTTAATTCATTCTTTTATGTAAAGTTACTTATATTTGTTTTGAAATATAATCTGATTTTGTAAATTTATCTTCCGAGAATATACAGTGAAACCTCCTTGAACGGCCACCTCTGAACAACGACAACCTCCGAATACCGGCATCATGTTGATGGAACAAAACACGTTCCATTGCATTAACATTAATACGAACCTCTAAATAAGGAATTGTGAACAATAGCCACTAAAAAGTCACGAGAATTTTTTTTTCAGCTCCTGGTAAAATTTTATATTTATTTGCAAACTGAAATGCGAAGCAGATCAAACAAAATTTACTGGATATGTCAACAAACAGAAAACGAAGGCATTAATAAAGATGGGGAAAATTTAGATAATATTCTTAGAACGGCAGGTATAACTAACATAAAGGCCAGCGAATTTGTACGTCTGGACAAAGATTTGGCAGATACTGCCACATTTGATTCCATACTGCAAATGGTGGAAGATAGGAGAGAGGAAGTGGAAATGGAAATGCTCACTTACATTGAGCAGACGAAGCGTGCTTTTAGAATTAGGCTTTTAGAACACCAGAATTACGTTAGAAGGCAGGAATGTGAGAAATATACAATAGCTAAACATTATTGGAATTGTTCTTTCCAACTGTTGATTTCCAACCACCAGTTTAAATATGCAGAGGCTAAAATTATTCAAAAATGTAATTCAGTTTTGGATCTATACTTTTACGAACCTAACTATATTCATAAACATACTTCTTCCTTAGTGAGTGATATGACCAGCACCATTTTTCTCTCGCTAGTGTGGAAGGATCCTGCACAGACTCCTATTTTTTTTAAGTTATATCAGGCCAATTACGTCATTTCTTTAAGATATATAAATTGCTTTCGCCTTTTGAATCAGTCCATCAGCCAGTACTCGAAGGTTAACTGAGAGGTTCTTCGAACCCATTTTAATCTTTTTTTTTTTTTTTTTTTTTTTTTTTTTTCGCACTGACAAAGGGGATCCGGGAATCCTCGAAACGATCGTATGTGATATTTTGTGTCATGTTAGTATGTATTTTTGCGTTAAATCGTTGTTAAAGATTTTAGCTTATGGATTATAGAATCACCCAAAATATCCTGTATTAACACATATACCGAATATTTTACGAACCTTTGTGAAATCCAAAGTTTCTTATTGAATCATAATGGTGATGAGCTCTATAGCAAAACAACTTATATTGTTATTTCTTTGCAGAAAGATATATGCAGCAATAAACAGAGCAACTGCAAATCACAAACCTTTCTAATGTATTAAAAGGATGAGGATTAATTAAAATGACTGTGGGAATTTCTATTTAAATTTATGCAATTTTGATTTTTTTTTAAATGAAACCTCTGAATAACACTCACCTCTGAAGAGCGGTCACTTTTCACCGGTCCCATGGGTAACCGTTATTCAGAGGTTACACTGTATTTATCTTATAAAATAATTTATTTATTCTACAATTGCACTTCAGCCGTTAAGAACTTTACTACTGCATTTACGCAAGTTTGAGCGTGGATAGAGTAACGGCCGGACAAACCGAATTCATAATCACTTTTCAACTATATTGGAAAGGGTTAAAAAACAAATACATATCAGGGGGCTGTGAACCATACCTTTACGCGTACAAATTTGAAAATTTGGCAAAAATCGGTTTTTCTGTATAAGAAATAAAACGTTATTTTTTCTGGATTTTATTCTGAACAAGATTTTGAAATATAAGTGTATGCTGATTTCTCTTGTAAATAACATACGTTTACATACACTTTTATAAACTTTTGGTGCCGATTTATTATAAAACTAAAGAAGAAACGCAGGTTTTTGAATTACAAACGAAAGCG
Organism: Maratus speciosus; assembly: GCA_963932465.1. Classification (NCBI taxonomy): domain Eukaryota; kingdom Metazoa; phylum Arthropoda; class Arachnida; order Araneae; family Salticidae; genus Maratus; species Maratus speciosus. The sequence goes on from OZ010797.1 coordinate 451,986,073, forward strand.
TAAGTTTAATTGCAAATTTGATTTTCATTACCACTTGTATAAAAATAGTTAACGAATTGCAATAAATTTTATTCTTTCTACAAGACTTCTTTATTTGTAATAAAAGGCTGAAACTAAATAATTCCATTTATTTCTCAAAACTTTGAAAATCTTTTATTTGCTTTTATGATACAGCTGAAATAAACTGATTAAATACAACTTTTTGAACTACAGATAAAAGCATAAGATTAATTGCAAATTTGATTTTCATTAGCGCTTGTATTAAAACAGTTAAAGCATTGTAGTAAATTTTATTCTTTCTACAAGACTTCTTTATTTATACTAAAAGGCTGAAACTAAATAATTCCATTTATTTACCAAAACTTTGAAAATCTTTTGTTTGCTTTTATGATACAGCTGAAATAAACATCTTAAATAAAGTAGAACCTCTTTTATCCGAAACTCTCAGTTAACCGAAATCTGTTTTGAAAGCTTTTTTTTTTCTTTACTATCACATTCCTTGTGTGCAAAATCCATTTTGAAAGCTTTTTTTTTTTTTTTTTTTTTTTTTTTTTTTTTTTTTTTGTACTATCATATTCCTTGCGTGCAAGCGGTCCTTTTCGAACTACGAGTACATATAAATATTTTCGATACCCTTCCTTAGAGTTCGTTTGAATTTAACTTGAGCTCCCGTGAACTGCGGAGTGTAAAGAAAGAAAACGAACAAATTTGCAATTCTGAAACTTTTTAATGTTTTGAAAAAGGTGTGGCATGGCTGGAGCAGCAGAAAGACTTTGATGTTGGCGAACTAATAATATTAAAAAACTCCGTGATAGAGCTTCAAAGCAAAGGCAACAGAAACTACGACTAACAAAACACTGTTTCAAACCCTTGTGATATAAGTAAAAGGTACTTAATTTCAAAATTAAAATTCATGTATTTTTTTCTTGTTTCTATTTTGCTATTGCTTTATTTTTATTAAGCACTTGTTACCATAATAACAAATATTGCATATATTTCTCCTCAATCTTAAAATTGAAGTATTTTCGATTATCCGAAAATTGCGATTTTCCGAAAGAGGGTCGGTCCCAATTACTTCGGATAATCGAGGTTCTACTGTACAACTTTTTGAACTACAAATAAAATTCTAAGATTAATTGTAAATTTGATTTTCATTACCGCTTGTATTATAACAGTTAAAACATTACAGTAAATTTTATTCTTTCTACAAGACTTCTTTATTTATATTAAAGGGCTGAAACTATATAATTCCATTTTTTTCTCAAATCTTTTACTTGCTTTTACGATACAGCTGAAATAAACTACTTATGCGATTGGGTTTTTTTTCGTAATTTCCTTTAAGAAAGTTTTTTTCTTCCATTTAGAAAGTTATTACTATTTCAGTAACATTAGGAAAACAACGCTGAAGAATAATAGATAACTTTGGAATGAAGTTATATGTATTTATTTTCAAACAATTTTTTTTAAACATTTGGAAAAATGTTTATTGTCCTCGTCAGGGTAGGAAATCAAAAGCATATCTGAAGCTTTTTATTGGTTTAATCTGCAATTTATTCCTTTTCTGATTGGTCTATACAGTAATATGTATTTCCCTTCACTTTCAACAGAGATGGACAACAGAGTGTTGCCACAACGACAAAAAAGTAATAAAAACTACAAAAAAAGTTAATAACTCAGAAACAAATTGAGATACAGCTTTCAAACAAATTGCCTTTAAAAGTACATTTTTTCTCTATACGACGATATAAAAAGTAATATTGTGGGATGTTTAGAAGTTTAAGATATAAATTTCATTTAAAATTGGACGTCAGATTTCTTGGAAATCTGACGATGGAAAAGCCTTTTCCCGAACAGCCAATGAAGTGCTCGGATAATACATAAGTTTCAGGTGGATAATACGTACGAATTGCAGGCGATTTCTGACGCTTGGAATTTTTACATGTAATAACACTATTAATGTTTAATTCATGGCGTACGTAATGTATGATCAACTCCGTGCGACTTTTTATGTCTTAAATTTTAGCCTTTGAAAAAATAATTTTCCAAATGGTCGTTGTAATTTGTTAAATTGCATTTTTTTTTTTTTTTTACAACAGTAGATTTATTTTGTATCATGTAAAGCGTTTTGGAATAAAGCATATTATTTAGTAAAAGAGGTCTTGGTTTAAATTGCTGTTTTATGTAAAGATACTTGTAGTGAATTGTAGTGAACTTCAATGATTTGTATCAATCTCATTACATTTGAAATAGCGTCATGTCATTAAAATAACATGCAAAAGTTTTTTACCCATTGACTATAACGTTACAGAGTTCTTTTGAATTCCCTTATAAATGAACTATTAATGCTACTCACTTATTTTAATTACCTAGTATGCCATGGTAAACATCATTAATATATATCAATTACATGAAAACCCGGGTATATTTACGCGAGTTACACAGTGGACAGACAGACGGTCAGTCAAATTGAATTTATAAACACTTTTCAACTATGTTAAAAGTGAGAAAAATGTAAAAAATAAATAAATAAATAAATAAATAAATAATACTCAGGAGGACGCTTTAAGACATTACCTTAACCGTACAAATTAAACGCTTGGAAAGTATTGTCTTTTTATGTATAAGAATATAAAATATTCTTTTTTCCGGATTTTATTCGTAACAAGATCGTGAAAAAGAAGTGTGTGTTGATTTTTCTTGTAAATATCCTAAATTTAGGAACACTTTTAAAGACATTTGGAATGCTTATTTTTTATTAAACTAATGAAGAAACAGAATTTGTTGAGTTACAAACAAAAGCATAAGTTTAATTGCAAATTTTGTTGTTATTACAGCTAGTATTAAAACAGTTAAAATATTCCAGTAAATTTTAGTCTTTCTACAAGACTTCTTTATTTTAACTAAAGGTCTGAAAGTAAATAATTCCATTCATTTCTCAAACATTTGAAAATCATTTATTTACTTTTACGATACAAATGAAATAAACTGCTTATTTGTTTACTTTTTTCGTCATTTCATTTCCTTGAATAAAGTTCTTTCTTCCCTTTAGTAAGTTATTACTATTTCAGTAGCATTAGTACAATGATGAAGCATAACATATAACTCCGGAATGAAGTTATACATATTTAATTTTCAAACAAAAGAAATTATTTTAGAACAGTAGATTTATTTTATATCTTGCAAAGTATCTTGGAATAAAGCATAATATTTAGTAAAATGGGTATTTGCTTAAATGGCTTTTTTCTGTAAAGTTACTTATATTTGTTTTGAAATATAACCTAATTTTGCAAATTTACCTTACGAGAAAATATTTATCTTATAAAAGAGTTTATTTATTCTCAAATCGTACTTCAGTGGTTAAGAAAGTTACTAGTCTGTTTAACCGAGTTTGAGCGTGGATAGACAGACGGCCAGAAAACCAAATTCATAATCACTTTTCAACTATGTTGGAAAGTATTAAAAATGTAAAACAAATACATAGGAGGATGCTGTGAACAATCTCCTTACGCGTACAAAATTCAACACTTGGCAAAAATTGGTTTTCCTATATATGAAATAAAACGTAATTTTTTCAGGATTTTATTCATAACAAGATCTTGAAAAATAAGTGTATTCTGAATTTAACTGTAAATAACCCAAGTTTATACACACTTTTATAAACTTTTGAAATGCCGATTTATTATGAAATTCAAGGAAAAACACAACTTTCGGAATTATAAACAAAACTGTAAGTTTAATTCCAAGTTTGATTTTCATTACCGCTTATATTAACCTATTACCCGCTGGTGTTGCGCTCAAGCAACAGTAAAAAGAAACGCGCATGCTTAAATTAACTGTCAAGCTACCACTATTTTTTAATTTAAAAAATTATCTTATTCAATAATCGAAACTTTGACAATAAAATAAAGTGAAGTTTATCTTTCAAAATTTGTGATGGCACACGTTTTAGAACAATAAAGTTTAAGACTCCTAACTTATCATTTCAACGGTTAATGGGTTAAAACAGTTAAAGCATTGTAATAAATTTTATTCTTTCTACAAGACTTCTTTATTTGTACTAAAGTGCTGAAATTAAATAATTCCATTTATTTCTCAATCTTTGCAAATCTTTCATTTGCTTTTATGATACAACTGAAATAAACTGCTTAAACACAGAGCAGCTTAAACACAAACAAAAGCATAAGTTTTCATTAGCACTTGAATTAAAATAGTTAAAACAATCAGTAAATTTTATTCTTTCTAGAAGACTTCTTTATTTGTACTAAACGACTGTAACTAAATAACTCTATTTACTTCTCAAATATTTGAAAATCTTTTATTTACTTTTATGATACATCTGAAATAAACTGCTTATGTGTTTATTTTTTTTCTTCATCTCATATATATTTTTTTAAGTTTATTCTTCGATTTAGAAGGTTATAATTACATCAGTACCATTAGGACAACAATGCTGAAGCATAATATATAACTTCGAAATGTAGTTATATATATTTATTTTCAAGTAATAAAAATTGTTCTAGAACAGCAGATTTATTTTATATCATGTAAAGTGTCTTGAAATGCAGTATATTACTTAGTAAAAGCATTTTTTGTTGAATTTATTCTTTTACGTAGCGTTACATATATTTGTGTTGAAATATAATCTGTTTTTGGTAAATTTATCTTACAAAAATATAGTTATTTTATAACCACACCTTTACGAACCACACCTTTACCCGTACAAATTTCATCACCTGGCAAAAATTGGTTTTTCTGTATGAGAAAAAAAAAACGTTATTTTTTTTCAGGATTTTATTCCTAACAATATCTTGAAAAATATCTGTATGCTGATTTTTCTTATAAACAACCTAAGTTTACACACACGTTTATAAACTTTTAAAATGCCATTTTATTATGAAACTAAAGAAGAAACACTAACTTTTTGAATTGCAATCAAAAGCAAAGTTTAATTGGAAATTTGATTTTCATTACCGCTTGTATTAAAATTGTTAAAGCATTGCAATAAATTTTATTCTTTCTACAAGACTTCTTTATTTGTACTAAAGGGCTGAAACTAAAAAATTCCATTTTTTTCTCAAATCTTTCAATATCTTTTATTAACTTTTATGACACAGCTGATATAAACTGCTTAAACACAACTTTTTGAACTACAAATAAAAGCGTAAGATTAATTGCAAATTTGATTTTCATTACCACTTGTATTAAAACAGTTAAAGCATTGCAATAAATTTTATTCTTTCTATAAGACTTCTTTATTTGTACTAAATGGCTGAAACTAAAAAATTCCATTTATTTCTCAAATCTTTCAAAATCTTTTATTTACTTTTATGATACAGCTGAAATAAACTGCTTAAACACGAATTTTTGAACTTCAAACAAAAGCATAAATTTAATTGCAAATTTGATTTTTATCACCGCTTGTATTAAAACAGTTAAAGAATTGCAATAAATTTTATTCTTTCTACAAGATTTCTTTATTTGTACTAAATGGCTGAAACTAAAAAATTCCATTTATTTCTCAAATCTTTCAAAATCTTTTATTTACTTTTATGATACAGCTGAAATAAACTGCTTAAACACAAATTTTTGAACTTCAAACAAAAGCATAAGTTTAACTGAAAATTTGATTTTTATTACCGCTTGTATTAAAACAGTTAAAGCATTGCAATAAATTTTATTCTTTCTACAAGATTTCTTTATTTGTACTAAATGACTGAAACTAAAAAATTCCATTTATGTCTGAAATCTATGAAAATCTTTTATTTGCTTTTATGATACAGCTGGAATAATCTGCTTGAACACAACTTTTTGAACTACAAACAAAAGCATCAGTTTAATTGCAAATTTCATTTTCATTATCACCTGGATTAAAACAGTTAAAACATTCTGTAAATTTTATTATTTTTTGGAGACTTCTTTATTTGTATTAAAGGCAGTAACTAAATAATTCTATTTACTTCTCAAATCTTTGAAAATATTTTATTTACTTTTACGATACATCTGACATAAACTTCTTATGTGCTTGTTTTTTTCTTCATTTCATATCCTTTAAGGAAATTTATTCTTCCATTTAGAAGATTATTACTATTTCAGTAGCATTAGGACAACAATGCTGAAGCGTAATATATAATTTCGGAATCTATTTATACATATTTATTTTCAAACAATAAAAATTGTTTTAGAACAGCATATTTATTTTATATACTGTAAAAGCACTTATTTTCGCGAACCGTAATTTTCGCGAAAATGAAGATATCGGTGATTTCGCGAGCTGAAAATTTCGCTAGTCTTATATGAACAGAACCGAAAGTTGAAAAATCCCAAAACTACCTAAATATAACCCCTTTTGCATAAGGCATATTAAGAAACTTCTTTTTGCCCTGACACAATGATTCATACATCAAGAATATTCTTGTACCTTATTACGACAAGCAGAGAGATCTTCTCGGGCTAGTTCCAGAAGAACCTTGTGTAGCATTGTTCGACGCTTTTAAGGCACACCAAGATCCTCTTTTTGTGACTGAACTAGAGAAGAGGAATATTATTCTAGTTTTTATATTCGCTTCCTGCAAAAGAGAGCTCCAGCCGTTGGATTTAACTGTAAACGGCGCGTTCAAGCGTTTGCTTAAGAATGAGTTTATTGAGTGGTATTCTAATGAGATTCTAGAGGGAAAAGAATTTGTGGACCTGAGAATATCACGACTAAACCGAATTCCGCTTCTTGGCTTGTGCGCACATTTAACTGTGTTCAAGCAAACATGAGATAATTTTGAATGGCTTCAAAGAAGCTGGTATAAATATTGTAAGTGAATGAGCTGCATTCTATTAGTTGTATTATTGTTTTTATTCAAGAAATAGCTCTACGTATTCAAAAGATTTTTGTACTTATTTCTTATTTAAGTAACTGTAATCATTAAATTTTGGATAAGGGAAAAATTTCTGATTTTTTATTATTATTTGGGGCGAAAAAAAAGAATATTTCGCGAGGCTTAAATTTTCGCGATTACGACGGGCTCGCGAAAATCGCGAAAATTAAAGCCTTGCGAAAATAAGTGCTTTTTCAGTAAAGTGTCTCGAAATAAAGCATATTATTTAGTAAAAAGTGCTTTTGTTTAATTTATTCTTGTATGTAAAGTTTCTTATATTTGTTTTGAAATGTAATCTGATTTTTTAAATTTATCTTATAAAAGATTTTATTTATTCTAAAAACGTACTTCAGCCGTTAAGAACATTACTACTATATTTACGCGCGTTTGAGCGTAGATAGACAAACTGCCAGAGAAACCGAATTCATAATCCCTTTTCAACTCAATTGGAAAAGGTTAAAAATGTAAAACAAATACATAGCAGGACACTGTGAACCAAATCGTTACGCCTACAAATTCGAACACTTTGTAAAAATAGGTTTTTCTGTATAAGAAAAAAAGCGTTATTTATTTATTTATTTTTTTTTTTTTAGGATTTTATTCCTAACAAGATCTTGCTAAATAAATGTATGCTCATTTTTCGTGTAAATAACCTAATTTTACACACAGTTTTATAAACACTTGAAATGCCTATTTATTATGAAACTAGAAGAAACACCAACTTTTTGAATTACAATCAAAAGCGTAATCAAAAGCATTTGATTTTCATTAACGATTGTATTAAAACTTTTAAATCATTGTAGTAAGTTTTATACCGGTCTGAAACTATAAAATTGCATTTCTTTCTCAGAACTTTGAAAATCTTTTATTTGCTTTTATGACATAGCTGAAATAAACTGCTTAAACACAACTTTTTGAACTACAAATGAAAGAATAAGATTAATTGCAAATTTGATTTTCATTACCGCTTTTATTAAAATAGCTCAAGCATTGCAATAATTTTTTTTCATTCTACAAGACTTCTTTATTTGTTCAAAAAGGGTGAAACTGTAATTCCATTTATTTCTCAAAACTTTGAAAATCGTTTATTTTCTTTTATGATACAGCTGAAATAAACTGCTTAAACACAGCTTTTTGAACTAGGAATAAAAGCATAACATGAAATACAAATTTGATTTTCATTAACACTTGCATAAAAACAGTTAAAGCATTGGAGTAAATTTTATTCTTTTTACAAGACCCCATTCTTTATACTAAAGGGCTGAAACTATTTAATCACATTTTCTTCCCAAATCTTCTCAAATCTTGTATTTGCTTTTACGATACAGCTGAAATAAACTGATTATGTGATTGCTTTTTTTTTTCGTCATTTACTTTAAGGAAGTTTTTTCTTCCATTTAGAACGTTATTACTATTTCAGTAACATTAGAAAACAATGCTGAAACATAATATATAACTTTGGAATGAAGTTATATATATTTATTTTCAAACAATATATATTTTGTTTACAACGGTAGATTTATTTTATATCATGTAAAGTGTTTTGTATTAAAGCATATTATTTAGTAAAAGGGGTCTTTGTTTAAATTTCTGTTTTATGTAAAGTTACTTATAGTTCTTTTGAAATATAATCTGATTTTGTAAATTCAGCTTATGAGAATCTATTTATCTTATAAAATAATTTATTTACTCTAGAATCGTACTTGAGCCGTTAAGAACGTTACTGTTATATTAACACCATTAAAACTCAGTATTGAAGGACTTTTATATAAAACTTTACAATAATACAAATATACATGCAAGGTAGTCCAAAAGTAACAAATTAAATTAGAAATTCAATAATGTAAGAGGTATATGCTGTAGCTCACTATGGTTTTCACGTATATTCACAGAAACGCATCGGAATTTTAAGATAAAGAAAAAATAGTTCCCTAAGTCTGAATTTGTAACCGCAGTTAACCAGGGTTGTTACGGGTCAAAGAATTTTTCGGGGAAGATACCGGTATTTTCTGATAGGTAAAGTGTGTTATAAAAGATAAAATTACGCCCGCTTAAAAGTCGACAAATTTTATTTAAAAAAAATATTGGTAATTACTTGGAAATTTTCTCCATATGTAGTAACACTGGTTAGCACAGTAGTGATTCTAAGTCTGCATTTTATCACTATTTAATTATGTGGACAGGAATTAAAACAGAATTCTTTTTACCTACGATTTAGGTTACTTTACCACATCTCATAGCTATTCTGATTATGGTGGCCCTGAAAAAATATTTTTCCTTCTCAATAATGCGAAGCATTCTGACACATTTTGTTCATTTTTAAGTACAAAAGTGGCTTGCAAAATTATTTAGGCTTAATTATTGAAATTGTAATCGAACAGTTTGTTTCATTTTCGGGTAAATGAACTAGGGGAGACTAGGGAGGGTTGACCATACGGGAGGCTTGACCCACCCATCAGTTTTCCTATTTAAAATAATTTCAGAGTTTTACCAATAGGTATCAACCAAAGCTATTGGAATGCTAAAACAACAGTCTTTGTTTCATACAGCTAATCGAAATAGGTGTGGGAAAATCAAATGGGGAGCGTTTTCAACCTAAAAAGTGCATTTTTTTAGAAATAATTTGTAAGTTTCTTTCAGATAAAATATATCATACAAATTTAAGTAAGTAAGTTTAAAGTAATGCAGAAATAACGAGCTTTCATTCCAGGCATAAAGATTGTACCGTAAGTTAGGCTTAACATAACGATATGCTATTATTTAGAAAAGTGGTATGTGGGGAGGTTTGACCCAGTCAATGTGAGGGTCGGTTGACCAGATGCTCAAGGCTCCCTTAATTAAGTGGTTTTGGCAATCTGTTTATTATACACTGTGCATAATGAAAAGGGTTATATATCAAAAAGAATATATATTTATCCTGTAAAGCTACTGTAAAATGGGGTGATGGAAAAGAATGTGTTTGAAACTGCTTAAAGAAAGATTGAAAAATTGCTGTAGTATCCACTGCAAGTAAATACTTAATGTAATATAAATGGAAAAGTTGATAGGAACTTTTCTCCATCTAAATATTACTTAAAATAGGTAAATAGAGACAGTAGAAAAGAACAGAAAGTATGAAAACATCAGTCTTAACCATTTCAGGGACAGTGGCATGTTTATGAAACCACTTAATTTTAATTCCCAAACGCCAGAATGATACCAGAATTTTACTAAAATGTTTTCCATTTAATAGTATGTGAAATATAGCCCTTTTCTTATTTCCAAATAAATTTGTTCGTAAATTCCGGTGCCAATCATTTATTTCAACATTTTAGTACCTAAAGTACTTTGCTCCCGAAAAGCCTAAACGATGTTAATAATAAGTTAAGTGCCCAATGCGACTGCAAAAGAAAATAGCATTGATCGAAAAACTTCAGGAAGGCATGTAGACAAATTTTAACCAGGATGAATAAAGTTAGATGAAGCCAAACTATGTGACAACTATGTTGTTAGATCGAGTGTCACAAAAAGTAGGACAAGGGGACAAAAAAAGGCGGGACAGTGTTTCCTAAATCCAGACATACTCATACATGAAACCCTATGAAAACGGAACCTGTCTCTACCGGAATATTGTCTTAAATGTTAAAATTTCATTTTCCCTGCTGTACAATTATATATGCTCAGACAAAATCATGTTTAAAATAAATGTTTTCTCATATGACTTGCGATTGCGTCAAAACAGGTTTTTTTAAGTATCATGTTTTCAAAAATATTTTTTTAATAATTAAAGCATGTAGCATAAAGTTATTCTGTTTTTTTTTAAACTGATTTTATTCTCTTCTCAAATATTTCAATATAATACAAAGTGGGTCAACCCTCCCGTATGTGGGGAGCCTTGACCCATTATTTTGTCATGAATAAAATCATTCATTTTTCAAATTTCTTATATATTACACTTATGTAGAAATTTTATTTTGATAACTGATTGTATAACGAATAAAATGATATATAAAACTTTATTCTACGTTCAATATTTAAAAAATAAAAAATCATTTTGTAAAAAGTGGGTGAACCCTCCCTAGTCTCCCCTACATCTTGAGTTATAAACGAATGTTGCCTCAGGATGGGATTTTTTTTCCCCTTTCCAGCACTGCTTAGCGTGGAAATTCGGTTCAAAACATCAAATTTAACAACATTTTCTGAAAAATCTGCAGCCTTTATCCAAAAATGGAAGAAACAATTCAAATACACGATTGTACAGTTTCTTAATTACAGCATCTCCCAAATTGATACGTTTGTAACCAAACATAATTTTTTAAATGTGTCAGAAAGTAGCAAGGATTTCAAAACAGTCTTAAGAGCCAATACAATTCACGCGATCACGCGGCAAAATTAAATAAATGGCAGTGTTCTTTTAAAAAATTCTCGTTTGTATTTCAATATTTTGAAATATATTTTTCTGTCATAGGATATATGAGGTCGAGCTATAACCCGGTTTAACTTTTAGAAATATTGGTTGCAGATTTTCTTTTATGAAGTCACATTCTGTTTCCGAAAGTGAAAGTATTCTTACACGAAAAATGCAACTAAAATCGAAAAGGCTGAAGTTTAGAGATCGATCTTAGATGTCATATGCAAATGAAACTCTTTTAAAATATTCTAAAGCAAACGAGAAATGTGAAAAGAACGCTTCTACACTAGAAAAGGAAGATTTGTTGACGTTAGAGGCGAAATCTAATAGCCAGGATTACATTAAAAAAACATTTATTTTATGGAAATTATCTGCATTTATTATGCACAGTCGTAGAAATAAACAATTAAATTTAAAAAATCAAAAAACCCGACTGCGTAAAAAGCGAACTAATTAATTATTTCTCATCAATGTGAAAGTATTTTTTTTTTCAATTCCTACTATTACCTCACACTCTAGTTATATATATCTTGTTGAAATTTTCAATAGTTAATAAAATACTTATTATCCATGCAATCAAACTTAAATAAATTTTTTAAAACTTGTAGTGGATGGCACATGATGTTAATCCAGTTCTTTTCAAACATTAATTCATTAATTGAATTAAATTAATTAATTTTCAATAATCGAGAGAGCCTTCCTCTTGATTAAGGTATTTTAAGACCGAGAGATCCCCCTTCTTTATCAAGGCATTTTAAGCGCGACTCAAGAAAAAAGAATGGGTGAAAAAAAATTCTCTTATTGACTTAAGCAGGAATTGACTTAAAATATTTTTTTATATTACTTGTTTATATTACTTACCTATTTTTTTTTATTTACTTTTATTGATGACTTTTAAGTTGTGTTAAATTGTTAGTTCCTATCTATAAACACTGTTTTGATGAGGTCTATAGATGTCTATGATGATTAGAGATGCAGTAAAGCTAGAGATCCTACATACACAACTTCCAGGTTGTATAAAATTTTAACGGAGCTTCTGACTGCAAAATAGCCAATGAAACATCGTCTTCATTTTGAAAGACCTATCCAATGATATGCCACTCAACAGGGTGCGTAATTTTTTTCGTCTCTACCGCCATTTTGTATTTTACGGCTGCCATTTTGAATTAATAAAAACAAAACCTACCCTATAACCATCGGGCCGTTAGGACGAATTGGTAGAGACCTCATTCATTAAAATCCATACAGCCGTTGGGATGTTTCGTGGGTATAAAGAAATCCACATACACAGATACGCGTGAAACACATATCCCTTCTTTTAAGTCGAGCAAAAAAAGAAAACACCCCTACTAACTCTGCAAAGAATTAAAAATAGAAAAAAAATACAAGCACCAAACGATTAGAAATGAAGTCTACTTTTAAATTATCTCTCTATTCTAAAAAAAAGTAACTCCCGCTGTCACCGCCGCCGCCGCCGCCGCCGCCGCCGGTTTTGAATTTTTTGTGACCGGAGGTCTTTCTTCGTTAATATTAAGAACAATAATGCATACAAAAATATGAAAATTGGTAGTATTATACAGAAATGTTTGATAAACACGCTGATGTAGACAGTTTTCAAATCGAAGAATTATTTTAAGAGATATTTAATGCTAAAGTTGGACAAAATCGTTCCATTAAAAAAGTTTTATAGGAGCAAAAACTATACATCGGAATTTAATACTTTTTAGATCATTTTATACGTTATAATTTCCCGGTGTGCAGAAATAATTTATTTTTTTAATTTGACTCATTTTTCGAGGTTTCATTTCTATTTTAAATTCAAATTTTCAGCATTTCGAGAGATATTTTTTTACTTATTTCAGAAAATTGTACTAATTTAACCTGTTGCCAAACTGTATAAATAACGGAAACAATAATGTTTGCTTCAAATTAAAAATTTATTTACGCGTGACTATTATAAACAGAAAAGAAAAACTTTCAAATTAGAATTAATTAATTACGTATAAAAAGCAGGAACTTATTGAAAATTACTTCATCTATAATTACACGTGAATTTTAACAGAGAAAGGATATTGTAAAGTAATAAATTCATTAACATGCGTTAGAAGTCTTAAATAGGAGAAATTACATCACATTTACGTCACATTACACTTATTACGTAAAATGAACAAAAAATAATATTGCAAAATAGTAGTTTAAATTTAAAAATAGCGCGAGACATTTACTTGATATTTTGAGATGAACTTTTCAACTATTTTTTTTTTTTTTTTTTTTGACAGCGCAAATAATATTTCATTTCTAATAAAAGCATTTGCACGTGAATATTAAAAAGGGAAAGAAAAGTTTGGTGAAAATTACGTCAGATTAAAAACGATATATTTAAAATGTTTTATTTAAAAGGACTTTCTTTTCGCTTTGTTAAAAAATACCGGGAGACAAAGACTCTGTTTACTTAATTCATTTTATATTAGATGATTTTGAAATGCCATTGTATCTTTTAACAGCAGCTGATTTTTCCGTAAAATTCCCCAATCAAAGAGAAATGAATAGAAACCCGTTTATAGGGCGATCGCCTTTGTTTTTTTAATTATAATTTAATCTTCCAAAAAAATTCAATTAAAGCCGATCAAAGTAGCGTGCTTTTAGAGACTGCAGTGTCTGAACGGGGGGTTGGCGAGCGTAGCTCGTAGGGGGCCGAGCCCCCTAGTTCATATAAAATTTGCTTAGAGAGCCATTTATAGTTCAAAAGTAGACCAAACTTGTTTTTTTTTCAATAGCAACACCCAATTGAAGAGCTGAGTGGAAGAACAAGTTATGCTACATTTTCTTAAAAATTATTTTACCTTATGGACGAAGGTGTTATCAGGTATTCTATCACATGGTAAAGCTAAAATACAAAAGTTCTATTTAGCCTTGAAGATTTAAGACATTATTCATTAATATTTAATATTTTAATATTTAATAATGCAAATACTAAATATTAATATTTTTTAATATTTAAAAATTAAATATGAAGTTTTTTTGATGGCGTTTAGTACCACACCTGTTAATATTTTAAACACATGGTATTAAACAGAAAATAAATCATTAAAATTGACAACAAAAACTTTCACATCAAATTTCTTCAAATGTAATTTGTGTTACTTAACATGTTCTTCCAATTAGCTCTTCAATTGTGACAATATATTTTAAATCTTCAGTTCAAACTCTGCCGATAAACGAAATTTGAAGTCATTTAGATGATAAATGCTTGATTAATAAACATTCAAAGTTCAAAACTTCTAATGTTAAATTACATTTTCATATAATTTTAATATGTCCTGGAATTATAATCCTTATGTGATAATTTTTTTTTCTTTGATTATAATGCTAAAAAAAGCAAACATAAATACATTGAATTTGTTTGTTTCACCATTTTAATCGCAAGTAATCCTGCCATTTGATAAGGCGGTGAAAATTACTTAAAAATACGGTATCTTGAGCATTTTGAGCTAATATTTATGCGAGACACCTGACAACACTAGTCGTAAGCGATGTACAATCGTGGAGAAAAAAGTAAACACCTTATACTAACTCTGCAACTAATTATAACAGAAGAAAGCTACTGGCACCAAAATTTTGGAAATAAATTACTTTTAAATGATGTATATAAAATTTGTTTAGGCCATCTGCAAATGAAAACCTGACCAAACTTTGTTTATTTTTTCAATACCTACACACAATTCTCACAATATATTTAAAGTCTTCGGTTCAAACTCTGCCTATAAACGAAATTTCAAGTAATTTGGATGATAAGTGCTTGAATTATAAACATTCAAAATTGAAAGCTTCTAATGTTAAGTTAAATTTTCATATACTTTAATATGTCTTGAAATTAGAATCCTAATGTGATACTTTGTTGTTGATTATCTCTCTATTCTAAAAAAAAGTAACTACCGCTGTCACCGCCGCCGCCGCCGCCGGTTTTGATTTTTTTGTGACCGGAGGCCTTTCTTCGTTAATATTAACAAAAATAATGCATACAAAAATATGAAAATCGGCGGTTTTATACAGAAATGTTTGATAAACACGCTGATGCAGACAGTTTTCAAATCGAAGAATTATTTTAAGAGTTATTTAATGCTAAAGTTGGACAAAATCGTTCCACTAAAAAAGTTTTATAGCAGCAAAAACTATACATAGCAGTGTAATCATTTTTAGATCATTTTATGCGTTAGAATTTGCCGGAGTGCAGATTGCATTAATTTTTTTATTTTGACTCATTTTTTCAGGTTTTATTTCTATTTTAAATTCAAATTTTCAGCATTTCTAGAGATATTTTTTACAGATTTCAGAAAATTGTGCTAATTTAAACTGTTGCCAACTGTATAAAAAGCGCAAGCAATAATGTTTGCTTCAAATTAAAAATTTATTTACACGTGACTATTATAAACAGGAAAAAAACTTTCAAATTAGAATTAAATAATTACGTATAAAAAGCAAGAACTTATTAAGAATTACATCATAAAAAGTATACACGTGAATTTTAAAAGGGAAAGGATAATGTAAAATAATAAATTCATTAACATGCGTTAGAAGTCTTAGGAGAAATTGCGTCATATTTACGTCACATTATAGTTATTACATAAAATGAACACAAAATAATATTGCAAAAAAGTTTAAATTTAGAAATTGCGCTAGACATTTATTTCATATTTTGAGAATTAATTTAAAATGTCTCATTTAAAAGAACTTTCTTTTCGCTTTGTTAAAAAATACCAGGAGACAAAGACTCTCTTTACTTAATTCCTTTTATATTAGCTTATTTTGAAATGTTGTTACACGTGTCTACGTCATCAAGTTATTTTTATTTCGACGTTTTATTTGTGTTTTTATTAATGTTGTACGAATTTATTTGTTCTTTCGTTATTTAAAATAAAAATTATATCAATTTGTATAATTTGGCGAGTGGTTTGGTGATTTATATAATTTGGCGAAATTGGTCGACAGGATAATCAAATAGTACCGCAGCGGATTTGGCGTTAAAATTCCCCAATCAATGAGAAATG
Organism: Maratus speciosus; assembly: GCA_963932465.1. Taxonomy (NCBI): domain Eukaryota; kingdom Metazoa; phylum Arthropoda; class Arachnida; order Araneae; family Salticidae; genus Maratus; species Maratus speciosus. Next base: position 452,002,377 of record OZ010797.1, read on the forward strand.
AATAGAAATTCGTTTATAGGGAGATCGCCGCTGTTTTTTAAATTATAATTCAATCTTTCGAAATCTTTTTAAAGCCGATCAAATTAGCGTGCATTTAGAGTCTGCGGTGTCTGGACGGGGGGTTGGCGAGCGTAGCTCGTAGGGGGCCGAGCCCCCTAGTAATGCTAAATAAAACCAAACATAAATACATTGAATTTGTAATTTTAAACATTTTGTAATATGAAATTATTGTTCGAAAAAAATATCAAATGCAACCTACAATTTTTCTATAGATTTGTATTTATTATGTCCTGCTTTATGAAAATTCTCAATTTCAAAAATTTTTCCAAGTTGTTTTCGAATTATCTCTGTATTCTAAAAAAAAAGTAACTACCGCTGTCACCGCCGCCGCCGCCGCCGCCGGTTTTGAATTTTTTGTGACCGGAGGTCTTTCTTCGTTAATATTAAGAAAAATAATGCATACAAAAATATGAAAATCGGTGGTTTTATACAGAAATGTTTGATAAACACGCTGATGCAGACAGTTTTCAAATCGAAGAATTATTTTAAGAGATAATGCTAAATTTGGACAAAATCGTTTCACTAAAAAAGTTTTATAGCAGCAAACACTATACATGGCAGTGTAATCATTTTTAGATCATTTTATGCGTTAGAATTTTCCGGAGTGCAGAATGCATTAATTTTTTTTTATTTTGACTCGTTTTTTGTGGTTTTATTTCTATTTTAAATTCAAATTTTCAGCATTTCTTGAGATATTTTTTACAGATTTTAGAAAGTGATATTAATTTAAACTGTTGCCAACTGTATAAACAGCGGAAACAATAATGTTTGCTTAAAAAATATATATATTTATATGTGTAATAAATTAAAAATTTATTTACACGTGACTATTTTAAACAGAAAAAAACATTGGAATTAGAATTAAATAATTATGTACAAAAAGCAGGAACTTATTAAAAATTACGTCATAAAACTATAATTACACGTGAATTTTAAGAGAGAAAGGAATTTGTAAAATAATAAATTTATTAACATGCATTAGAAGTCTTAAATAGGAGAAATTACGTCATATTTACGTCACATTACAGTTATTACATAAAACGAACACAAAATAATATTGCAAAACGGTTTAAATTTAGAAATTGCGCTAGACATTTATTTGATATTTTGAGCGGATACTTTTCAACTATTTTTCTTAGGAAAGCCCAGATAATATTTCCTTTCTAACACAAGTATTTTCACGTGAATATTAAAAAGAGAAAGAATAATTTGGTCAAAATTACGTCAGATTAAAAACGATTAATTTAAAATGTCTCATTTAAAAGAACTTTCTTTTCGCTTTGTTAAAAAATACCGGGAGACAAAGATTCTGTTTACTAAATTCCTTTTACACTAGCTTATTTTGAAATGTTGTTACACATGTCTACGTCATCAAGTTATTTTTATTTCGACGTTTTATTTGTATTTTTATTAATGTTGTACTAATTTATTTGTTTTTTCGTTATTTAACATAAAAATTATGTCAATTTGTATAATTTGACGAGTGGTTTGGCGATTTATATAATTTGGCAAAATTAGTCGACGGGATAATCAAGTAGTACCGCAGCGGATTTGGCGTTAAAATTTCCCCAATCAAAGAGAAATGAATAGAAATCCGTTTATAGGGAGATCGCCACTGTTTTTTAAATTATAATTCAATCTTTCGAAATCTTTTTAAAGCCGATCACATTAGCGTGCATTTAGAGTCTGCGGTGTCAGGACGGGGGTTGGCGAGCGTAGCTCGTAGGGGGCCGAGCCCCCTAGTGAGTAAAAAGGTTTTAAAATGTCGGTTTAAGAGACAGTCTATGATGCCCAGAATAGCATAATTGGAAAAACAAATTACTAATTTTAATGAAACATTTGGGCTGGCAATAGTCGAAACATATTAAGCGAGTAAAATTTTCATATTGGCCAGAAATAATACATAATTAGAAGTGACATATTCATTCTGTAGCACTTCAACAATCGAGTGCCGAACTTGAATTTGGATACAGACGTTATGATAGGCTCATTTTAAAATAATAAATTCCTCGGATACTAATCGTATCAATAAAATGAAAATATGGATTTAGGCTAATGGAACAGTGTATAATCTATTTATGGTGTGAAACTTCGGTATTGCTAGCAAAAAACTAACTTTGGGTTTGTTTTCGCATGTAGATGAACCCTAAGCAAATTTTGTATACATCATTTAAAAGTAGACTTTATTTCCAATCCGATTATTCTCCGATTTTTAAAAGTTTATCCAAGCGTAATTTGTTTTTTGCCTGTTACAGCTCAATAGTTAGGACGTTGTACCCTGCTAATGGTTTTGATATAAATATAAGTTTATGGTTTATAGACTAACGCAAAGATGGTGCTTCTTAGTTGGGAACGAAATTGAGTATAGGTCTTTAATCTGTTACTTGAAGCAGGATAAAATATACTGCTCGATTATGGACGCCTCCAAACAAAATATGGACTTTATTTTATAGGATTTATGTGCATAAAGTTCGCACATATCAGCTGTTATTTCATATTTAATGTCGCAAAAATCTCTGTATTTTTTTTACAATTTTTCAGATTTAATATAGAAAAAGTTATATGATAAAGCATGATTAAGCTCATTTTTTTTATATGATTAAATGGTTTAAATTATTAAATTTTCATTCCAATTTAATTTGTCTGCCCTTAGGTGCCCTCCCAGTTTTTCGAATTGTTTTTAGCTTATTAAGTCTAAATATTTTTTTTTTTTTTTTTTTTTTTTTTTTTTTTTTTTTTTTTTAGTTCAAGTACTATTTTCTTCTTATCAAAGACAGCTGAATTTAAATTAGTGACATAATTAAACTTTTGCACGATTGTGTAACGGCAACCAGATTTAAAATGCAACGAAAATGTGAATTTGGTTGAAAATATTTTGTTTATAGAGGAAAATTACAATGAAGAGTACATGGAGTTTTGTAAGCACGAAATGTTCAAATTTATGACCAAATTTGGGCAAAAATTATCAGTTGTATGTAAATATCTCATGACAAAATGATTTAAAATATATTACTTGGCTGCAAATTTTGAGTGGTTACAAAATTGATCCAAACAAATTCTCCGAATTCAGATTTAATGCAATGCAACACATAATGTAGGCATTTTCTAATGATTCCCATTCTTTACATAAGGTTCCCCTGTGCAGAGATAAATATAAATATACAACAGAATATTGAACACAGCAATTTTCATTAATGTTTTCCGAAATGTCGAATGTTTTCCCCGTATCTTAAATTTTAGAAAAAGAAATTTTAGGATATATTATAATAATACAAAAATAGTTTTATCACTTTAGTTTCCATATAGTTAAGAAAGTGCCTTAAAATTATCAAGAAGAACGTAAAATCATGCGTCAATCAGATTATGAAACATTTTTCAACGCATTCGGACTACTTTAATAAAACTTCATAGCTTAATAACGTGAAAAACGATGTCTAAGTAATAATTTGTAAAACATATAGCACGTTTGAAAACACAATTTCAATCATAATCAAAAAAATAGCTGAAAATTTTGTACATCCCTGTATATGAGCTATAGACTTATCATATAGTTCACAATATGTTAAAATTTAGAACAATTAGTAAACGCATTGCACAGTTGAAAATTCCTCGTCAGTATTTTTCGTCACTAAACGGAATTGCACTTCAGATGTTTTGTGCCGCCCAGTATACGATTTATAGAATTTATACACACTAAATAGTATGCAATTTTTATAATTTAAAAAAGTGTTCCACAACTGAAAACGCACTTCCATCAATTATTGTTCATAAAGATTAAAAAAAAAAAACTGATTTATTTTGTATGTATATGAAAGATTAATGGCACATCATATTCAATAGTAAGAATCTTATAGAGCGACTCGGAGATATATATATATTTAAATTCTTTCGAAATAGTGTTACATGAACAAAATATACCACAAACAATTTTCCTCCATAGATCGTAATGTAACATAATTCTTTTTAGTGTCCCTGTAAATGATCGACAAATGCTATCCATATCGTATTCTATAGCAATCATCTTGCAGTGCATTTCATAGATATGTATATAAATTTCAAAGTGTTTGAAATTATGAAACATCTTTAAAAACCACTGCAAACAATTTTCTCCCGTAGGCCGTAATGTAATGAAATATTTTCGAATGTCCCTATAACGAAATTATGACTGCTACACGCTACATTTTGCAATCCTAACACTCAATAGTGAATAGCAATGACATTTTTCGATTTCATTTCGATGCGACTATATTGACGCCAAAAGTAATTTTGGCCAGCTAGGATCGGCATATCACCCACCGTATGTCGTTACAGGAATAATCATTGTCAATGAAGTGTTAAGGGAGGATCATAAACCTGCCGTAAAAATTTAGAACTATGATCATCTTGTCACAATGAAAATAAAAACGGCCATAGCTTTTTTTTTTTTTTTTTTTTTCCCCCGAGTAATTCTGTTAAAGCAGAAACTCTGTTAAACGGTACTCTACTGTATTTCAGCAAAATAAACAGTCATACTGGCTTAAAATTTTTACAGTAAAATCAACAGTTTTTTATATTGCATAAGTTTAACATTAGCGTGTGAGTTCCTTCGCCTTACTAGTATACCTTAATGGCATACGTCTAAGTAAACAATTATAGTACTAGATGCATTCTTAACTACGCTTCTCATTTGTACAAACTGCTGGCGCAATTGAAATGCCACTTACTGATCGTAAATGTAATTATTCACAGAAACACATTTTCACTATAAAAAACCCCTTTATTTGTACATTTCAGGAAAACCATAAGAAGATACTTTTGGAATTACCCTTTATAGGTGCTTTCGTAATTATATAAAAATTCGTAGCCCATATATATAGGCGTCGTCTGTCCGCACATAACAACGCAAAAACTAACCAACCGAATGGTTTGAAATTTAATGAATCTAATCGTTGCAGAATTTTGTCGCGTCATTTAAAATTTTATGAAAATCTAATCTAAACTTAAAAGGATATTAATAAAAGTTTCCTTCATTCTATTAAATCCTATCACACGTTAATAATTCAAGAATATCCCATTATAGGTAATGGTCCTAGGTTGCCATATTGATTAAGTCTTATTTTAGATGGAGACCTATTATTTCCGTATTACTGAACTTAATATGTATAACCGTAATAAATTTTGTATTTGTGCATTTTCGGATAAAAGTGCAACAGCTATTACACAAAGATCTGAATATTTGTAAAGCTAGTTATAGTACAAACGCACCTCATTTGACGCGTTTGACGTACAATTTCCGACTTGTTTATTCCTTTTATAATTTTCAAATCACCCTTTGGGACTTAACGACTCCGATTTGAATAGTATTTTCTCAGATGTTAGAATACATCATTTGGAGCATGTAAAAATTAATAAAAAAATATTTAGATCAAAAAATAAATATTGACTAAAATGCACTTTTTTCACATCTGCAATAAACAGAAAATTACATACGTATAAAAATTTTTAATTTTCTAATACAAAATTGTAAATTATTAGAACTTACCTTTCTAAAAAAAAAATTAATTTTGGATACCATCACATTTTTTTTATTAAAAAAAAAAAAAAAAAAATACGAAGTTCATTTTAGCAATAACGATGCTGAACTGCTCAATTGATAAATAGAATGTTCGCATGCAAAATTAACTCCTAAGGAAGGTCTCCTTACAGGACATACTCAGATTATGTTGAAAAAAGGCTAGTGAAACTACTCATGCTAAATTTAGATCTTAACATCAGCTAAATTTAGTGGTGGAATCCTAGTAGAAAGTCTGCTTTCGAATATTTGCAGCAAAAATACGAAAGCGACATGCTATTTGGCGAGCAGCATTTTTCCTTGAAAAATGCAAACGATTTTAATGCATCTGAAAATTGCTTGTTATTTGTTTTTTAGAATGAGCGGTATTTAATGAAGTAAAACTTAATCAATGAAAGAGTTTATTATACATATATATATATCTGTATTACGTATACTTGTTTCTTGTTGTGGTAGTTATTTAATTTTAACACTGGAAAAATATTATATATGCTTTGAAAGTTGCAAATATCTATTTTAAGTTATAGTCAGCTAACATTTCATTTTTAATTATTTAATTTGTTCTTTTATGTTTTTCAAGTTGCTAATATTTACTTATGAGTATATGCTGGAAATGTAATTTCAGCAAAATTAATTTAAAATGTTCTAAAAATTAATATTTTAAGGTAAATAATTCACCCCTTTTTTTCTTTTTATTACCGATTTGAATCCAATTTAGCCACTATTTTACACAACAATCATATATTTTTTAATTGAAATAGCTATTAAACTAGTATGTTGTGGCCATCACAAAACTTTCTTCTATATAAATCCCGTCAATTAAATCATTTAAATAGTACAAGAAATTACAACCATTTAGCACCAATTCATGTCAAAGTATATCTGAATTTGATGTTTGATGAAAATTCGTGCATTAGTTCTTGAGATACAGCTATAGTGGAAATTTTGAAAAATGCAGCATAGCAGTTGACCACCTGTTGAGCGATTTGCACCAAAACACATATAGCACTAATTCATGTGAAGGTATACCAGAATCTGAAATTTCTTGAAAATCCAACCATTAGTTCTTGAGATAGAGCTATTGCGGAAAGCACAAAAAATGCAGCATAGCAGTGCCACCTGTTGAGCGATTTACAACAAAATGTATAAAACGACAATTCATGTTAAGGAGTAACTGGATCTGAAATTTGTTGAAAATCCGTGCATTAGTTCTGGAGATTGAGCTATTGTGAAAATCGTGATAACTGCTGCATAGCAGTGCCACCTGTTGAGCGATTTACGCCAAAACATAAACATCACTAATTCATATCCGAGCATACCTGAATCTGAAGTTTGTTGAAAATCCAAGCATTTGTTCTTGAGATGGAGTATTGCGGAAATAGCAAAAAATGCAGAATAACAGCGCCACCTGTTGAGCGATTTACACCAAAAGGTATAAAACGTCAATTCGTGTCAATAACTAGATCACCCTAACCTAGGCACCAACCAGAATCTGGCATAGGTGTTAATCGTGTCAATAACTAACTGAATCTGAAGTTTGATGAACATCTGTGCATTAGTTCTGGAGATTTAGCTATTATGGAAACCGTGACAAATGCTGGTTAGCAGCACCATCTGTTGAGCGATTTAAACCAATAACTAATCAGCCACAATTTATTTGACGGACTACCTGAATATAAATTTTTATTAAATTCCGTGCATTAGTTCTTGAGATAGAGCGTCTACAAAATTTGTGTCACATACATACAGACAGAGTCATAGACTCACAGACAGACATTTTGTAAAAAGAAATTTTTCGGAATCTCTGACCCCTAAAACGACTACACATCCGTCGAAAACCGAAAGTCGAAAAATTTCACGAATCCAATACTTTCTTTTTGTAACGATAGAATAATGTAAAAATAATGTCCATATGAAGAATTCTGCCGTTATACATTTCCATAGCAACAAAATCAAATCGACACTGCTGAATCGGACTTATTTTTGAGCTTGAAACCATTTTAATCAATTTAAATTTTGTTTTAAATCGTAAAAAATTATAGTTAAATTTCATTTTAAATGCATATATAAATATATATGACAAACTATAGTTTAAGCAAACTAAAACTGTCATAGCTTTAGTTAAAACAATCTAAAAATCACAAAACTGAAGTTATTTAAATTAAACATTTAAACAAATCCAGCATAAAAAGTATTGGCCTTAAAGTGGATTCGACATAAATGCGTTTTGTTTTTAATTTTATTTCATCGCCAACCGGTAATAAATCACCAAATAAACGATTTTTTTTATTTTATTTATTTTTTTATTTTTTATTATTATTTTTTTTTTTACGGATGCTCTTATCCGCCGATTTTTTTTACATATAAAGATATATATCCACATGAGAAGAACAATCTGCATTTTTTTAAAGATTTTTCTAAGTATGCCCGTATGGAGACTTTCCTTGTCAGTACCGCCGTGTGTTGAGTATTCTATGAACAATTTATATTAACTTCTGTGTAGAGAGATAACAGCAATAAATAAAATCGCCTGCTTTATCTTTGAACAGTACAGATATTTCAGACGATCTAAAATGTCTCGAAATAAATATATTATTCATTAAAAGCGTCTGCATTTATTTTTTCTTGCGCAAAGTTATTTATCATTGTTTTGATATGCCACCTGATTTGTAAACATCTCTTCCTTTCCAAAATCTATTTATGTAAATAATTTAGTATTTATTCTTGACGCATGCTTCATAATTCATTTATGACTAGTATAAGTACTTCAAACGGAATTGTTCTTTAATGCCTAGTGATGTAAAGTTTTCTTATTATCGTATTATTTTATTTGTGGAATTTGATTTATATCTCAAATAAACAAAGCCGTTCAGCAAACAATAAATTTTCGAGACTCTTGCTTATCTCATCTAGAAATAATACAAGGTAACCATAAAAAATGTCTGTTATAAATTTTAATAGTATCAACAGTAAGCCCTGTAGAGTGTTTGTTCAAGGTCACAAATAAAGAGTAGCTGAGACAGTTTTAGATAAGCGCATGCGCGAGTATTGCTTTGTTATTGACTAGCTTGCTGTACCACATACGCAAAATGGTGATTCCTGAGCGTTAGCGTTATTGCTGGGTCGGAGATTTAAAAGCTATTAGATCATGCTAATTTTCTTTGGGGTCTTATAAAAGATCGTGTCTACGTTTTCCGCTACTTAATAATTTGCCACAGTTGAGATACAGAATTGAAGAGGCTATTGCCTCCATTACTCCGGACTTGTTAACCGAAGTGTGGTAGGAATTGGTCTTTAGGTTCGGTGTGTGCCGTATAGCTAAAGGTGCACCTTTTGAACATTTGTAAGAAAAACTAGGTTACTTTACCTTCAATTTGGTGTATGATTTGTTGTAAATAGTCTAAATTAAACTGTTACGATATACCATTGGAACTGGGACATTCTTTCATGGACAAACTGTACCTTTATTTGCAAGAAACGAAAATGTTTCGTAACACTTTTTTATGGACTGTATAGTTATTGTTTAAAATTTTTTGCACTATTCAACTCAACCTGGTTTTCATATGTAAAATCGAAATTTTGTAATCGAATTTTAAATCTCTTCCTGATCTGATAAAATCTACATATATATTACGCTAACATACGTGACGCAGAAATCGCGATTACTTATTATTCTTTAATGGCAACGCCCGAGAAACGCATCTCATTGGTTATTGTGTAAAAGTCCTTTGGCAGGATTTAGGGCGATCGGGTTTATTTACATTTCGTTCTTTCGCTGCAGTCTCTTACCCTGCAATTATGGAGCTTCAAAATATTATTTGAAATGCTCATAAAAGATCTCGGCAAATGCTTGAAAGTTAAGAAGAATCCGAATTAAGAAGAGAAAATTTAAATAGATTCGATCGAGAACACAGAGCATAAGCGATCGCCAAAATAGGCTCTATAACCGTAACATGCACGCGTTGCTTATGAAATCCAAATTTCTGATTTAAACGTTCATGTGTCTCTACCCCCCTCTGTACGGACCTGCGATAGAAATTTAAGATTCATTTAAGAATATTATTACAGGCTCACCAGAAGTAAGATGCAAAAAACCTGTTTCGACGGAAACGAAAACGACCAGTGTTAAATTTCTTTTTATGCAGGTTATTTAAATTGAACAAAGTATAATAGCATTTTTTGGTGGAGGGGTTAGTTAGAACTTTTTTTTTCGTATTGTAGGATTATTATAGGATTTATTGGATTATAGGATTATAGTTTATTGTAGGATTCCGTTGTAAACAGGCTTTACTGTATGAGAAAATACATTTGCTGGAAGGTACTTTAAAAAAAAAGTCTGTATAGTAATATTTGCTTACAATTTATTATTTATTTTTCAGTATTGCAGTTTATGTTGTATTTGTAATTGCTTTTCCATCTAAAGTTTTTAAGTAAAAGATTAATTTATTGAAAATATAGTTAAATTTTAATTAAATTCATCAATTAATTTGGAATAAAAAACTTTAAAGTATGATGCATATAAAAAAAAACTTAAACTGTGACTTTACACAACTTTGGAACTGAACAAAGAGTCGGGCCCTGGTAATTTCCACCCCCCCCCCTTTTGTACAGACCTGCGATAAAAATTTCAGATTCATTTAAGAATATTATTACGGACCCGGGCAGCGACGGACGGGTCAGCTAGTTATACAAATTGTCTTCTGATGACAATACAATATTTTAATATTTTTACAATTTAATTATTAATTAATACATTAATTTTAAGTCACTTTCCAATTATCCACCGCAGGCGAAAAATCGCCAAATATTCTCCGTAACGCACATATAATTTTACTTGAATTTGAAAACCAATGGATTTAATTATGCGGCAACAAACGTTCGCCCAAATATACTTAATTGCCTCAATGAAACATTTTAATTACTAAAAAGTTGAAAAAAAATCAATTATAAGTCAAAAAGGAAGAGTGTACTACTTAACCCCTTCGGGACGAGCGTCTTTTACAGAATTTTTAATCTCTAATCTCCGGTTTTTTTAAATAAAAATTTTTGCCTAATTGAATCGGGAAAATGCTCGGATTAAATAAGGCAAAATTTACAGTAAAAATTTACTGGTGAGTATAATCCCCGATTCTGAGCACATTACGCGGCACGAATTCCGGTCGCTCGTCCCTAAGGAATTAAAAATACGCTTTTATCAATTATTTTTGTAATATCTATAATTTACCATTATATGTTAAGAAATCAATTTAGAAATCCTAAAAAAGTAGTTTAAAAAGTTTTCTTATTAGCATTATCCAGCATAGTTGAAGAGTGTACTACTTAAAAATACCCTTTTATCAGTTATTATTGTAATATCTATAACTTATCATTATATGTTAAGAAATCAATTTAGAAATCCTAAAAAAATAGTTTTAAAATGCTTTCTTATTAGCATTATCCAACATAGTTGAAAAGTGTCTATGATTACAGTTTGTCTGTCTGTCGTCTATCCGTACTCTAACTCATGTAAATATAGTCCGATTGCCATGAAATTTATAGACTTATTGGGTGTCACTGTCGCATGTATGGCATTGAAAATGAAGTATGTATCATTTACAGGGACACTGAAAAGTATTTCGTTACATTATGGTCTATGAAGAAAAATCATTTCCGGTGTATTTTAATAACATGACACTATTTAAAACATACTGAAATTTGTGTATATCACTGATATGTACTAGACAGTGCTTAATGTAGAATATGATATGCATAGAATTTATCGTTCATTTACAGGGGCATAGAAAAATATTTGACTACAGAAGAAATTAAGAAATACTTGATCTATTGAAGCCTTTGAACAATATTTGCTTTAAGTGCGCTTTCAGTTGTGTTGCATGTTTTGAAATTAATCTGTTTTTTAAATATTACCTAGTATGTCTAAATTCTATAGATCATATATAGAACTGCACAAAATTTCTCATGTATATTTCCGTTTATTCATATAAATTGTTGAATGATAATTTTCAACTGTATTATTCCTTTATGGAACTAACTTTCAGCATACTATGTAGTATGCATAAAAATCTATGGATGATATACACGGTTGCACTAAAAACGGATATTTTCCGACTATTGATGGTAATAACAGAAATTAGGTTATACACTTTTTTGTATGTTTATTAAGATATCATATTTCGCATTAATAAACTGGGAAGTTTCCTTACACGATGTACAGTTCTTACATAATGTGCTGGAAAGTGTTTCATAATATATGCTGGACGCATGATTTTTCGTTCATGTTAGATCAAAATTTTTATATTTTTCAATAAATTTCTTTCCTTGCGCTAACGTAAAGAAACATTGCTTTTTTTCATAACCGAGTTCAGTGCTCACGCCAAATCAATTTTATTAAACGGAAACTTTTGGGGGAAAACATGAACTGCAGTCAAAGAATGTCTCTTCGTTTTCAAGATGGCCATTGGATGCTTGTCACCAATGCATTCTTTTCTGTAAGCATATGTAAAGTGGCTGAGCTATGCCGATAAACCACAGGCATTGGATTACTTGGAAATTAACTGTCGCCCCGTTTTTGCTGATATACGGCCTTAAGCTGCTCGATAAAGCGATCGAAAATTTGACTTCCGCATTGCAATTCATTTGAGCCAGCCGAGGCACCCATATGCCTGTAATCATTTTAAAACACTCATGGAATAAAGTTATTTATTTAATAAAACTAATATCATCCCCTTTACCAACATTTTTATGTGTTCAATTTCGTTCTGAATATATATATATATATATATATATATTTGTTATTGTTAATTATAACAATATCTGCGTAAAAAGATGTATTATACATTTAAAAAACATCTAACTAAATGTTAAATAACTTCAAAACATTATAATATTTAGTAGCTATTCAAATATTTTAACGTTGTGGGAAAAAAATCTGATTTAAATTTCAAAAATACAATTTTTGTAATCTATTTATAAATTATGTGTGAGTTTGCTGTAACATTGCTACAATTTTTGATCAATTTGATATACATACGCTTTAGAACATGTGTAAAATTACTGGCTGCTTTATGAATTTATCAAACTATTACTTATCACCTTTTTCCAACCACTTTTTCAAAAATGTAGATTGTGTTCTTAATTAAACAGTTAATTCAGAACAAAAAATCTTCTTAAGTCACCATCGAGAAGTTTTGGATGTGCTGGGCCTTTCGAGGGATCTGAGTCTTTCTTCGAAGACTCAAATAAAGTTTGACTCAGATCTTTCGAGGGGCCTGGCGCATTTGGAATTTTTTGATGGTGTTTTAAGAAGATTTTTTGTTCTTATTCATTCACACCAGTTTTAACTTATTTTCTTTAAACAGTTAATTGTTTAATAATTACAAAATTTAATCGGTATCATCAATTTAAAATTAAATGCAATTTATCAATAACTTTAAAATATAAGCAGTATTTAATATTGGTTTACATAATTATTACAAAATATTAATGCACATAATGTTGTATGTTACTAAAGAAATTTTTTATTTGCAGTTTTTTGTAATTTCTATAATTACATAATTAAAATTTTCTTAATTAAAGCAAAAAAACATAGATTATGTTAGTAATTGGAGGGTTATTCATTTTTGAAAGGCTTAATTCTTGGTAGATGTTTATAATATTTTAACACAGGGGAAAAAAATTGAAAAAATCTGATTTAAATAAAAAAAAAATCCAATTTAAATAAAAAAAATCCGATTTTTTTATTTTTTTTTTTTTTTAAATCAGGATTTTTTTACACCCTAGGTATACAGTACTTTATTTTACACAGGCAGTTAGTTCTATATTGTTGGTTTATGGCGTGTAGTCAATCATTCACAATATTTCAGTTTTTGATGATGGTCGATGATGTTTAATTAATCGTTATATATATATAAATATATATATATATATATATATATATATATACTTTTAAAAAACACCTTTTACTTGGTATTTATACTACTTGTTTTACTTTAAATCGAGGAAAGCTATTTTAATTTTCTAAAAATCAAAATGCGATTTCAGTTTGTTACGTTACGGGCATATGGGCATATTTTTAGAAACTGTAACTTCAGCGTATGTATACTTACTTGCTTTAAACTAACTTGTTCATAAATTGTTGTGCATTTTCGTCTGGGAAAGAAACTGTGTAAACAATATATGCTGTACGCAAACTGTCTTGAAATAAAGCATGTTATATAATCGAAGTATGTTAATTATGCTTGATGTGGTATCGCAAGTTATTTATGTCTTTCACGACATAAAGTCTGATATTTATACTTTTATTTTCCCTCAGAAAATCCATTTATCTTGTGGAACAGTTTATTTAATCCAAATGCAGACCTTTAATATCTTATTCCTATTTCTGTAGCATTAAAATAAATAACTTTGCAGGACAATATAAAACTTTACAACAGAAATATGCATATTTAAATGAAAACGATATTTTTTAGCCATGAACTATACTTAATTAGTTATTTTACATCAATTATTACAGTGGTATCAGTACTCCAATTAGATCCCTTTTTTTAAATACAACTTTTTGAAAGAAAAGTATATTTTTAGATTTCTCTTGCAACTTTTGTAGAAACACATGCTGAGGCTATTTGTTGTGCAAATGTGTAAAAAGAAGTTGTACAATTTTTCTTCGGAGATACTGGTATTTAAAAAAAAAATCATTGCCAGCTCGACCTGTAGGCACATGTAGATTTCGAAGTTAAGTACTAATTTTACCATCAAAAATTAAGATTAGCATAAACAAAGATTAATAATTTTATCTGGCCGCTTCTGGCGAGTTTTCAATTTAAGTTTTCTGTCAGAGTTGTTTTTAGCAGAATCATATTAATACGATATTTTTTACTTCAACTCATTTTTTTCCATCCATTTAAAGTATTTTTAATAATACCAGTTTACCACTGGTAGAATCCATCTTATCAAAAACTTGATACTACATAAGTTATAGATAATATTAAGAAGATTTACTTAACAAATTTAAACCGTGTGGTGATTGTTTCATTAAATGATTCAAACTCTATATTTTAAACACTGACGTTCGTTTTACTGAGACACGCGCACGTTTAATAATGAAACCCTATATAATATACAGCATTTCTGATGGCTATCAAACTTTTTTATCACGCCAATGATACTTTTTTATCGTCTTAGTGCCGGATTAAAGAGATGTGATTTTTTTCTTCTATAACCTTTTCTTATTAACCCCTTTCTTTTATTTATTAATTATTTATTTATTTTATTTTTTTGTCTTTAAGATTTGGTCAATATAAAAGATGTAGACAATATTATGAAGATTTATAATAAATTTAAGTAGATTTGATAACTTGCGAACTGACAAAGTTGAGAATTTTTTTCTTCTTAAAACACTTTTTTTCGCCCCTTGAGCCCATTTTTAATGATATCAAACATCTGTCATACATACATTTTTGGCCCTTTTCCCAGAAATAACAATGGCTTTTATCTGTTTCGATATGTATTATAATTAACTCTGTATTATAATAAACTCTGTATTATAATAAACTCTGTATTAATATGTAATTGTATTATAATAAACTCTTTTAAAGGCCTTTTTTGGATAATTTTAAGTTACTTCTGCTGATAATGTCAGATGTTGTAAATTTGACGTAGGGCATTCAGATATTTTCGAAATATTGACCACTATTGGGTGGGACATCGACCGATATCTTTCTGCTACCTGTGGCTATAGCGTATATTCGAGGCTTGACCTCTGATTTTTTTACGACCAGAACACCGGTGAGTTATTAATTAACATGACCAAATTGAACAATGTATGCGTTAATTCAATCATAACCATAGATTTCACTTGCCGTTGAAGAGAGGGACACACGTCACAGCACTGTGCAAGTGAAAACAACCTGGTGGGGTGCCACTTTTCTACCAATACCTAGACACGGCAGCTTAGTTAGTTTCAGTAACCCAGTGAGAGGCCAGTTGGCAAACAAATCAAATTTGCAAGCATCTATGGCACCCTAATGTTCTAAATGGCAGCTCCTTTTCACCCCGCGGTCCCGCACGGTATTATATGGCATCGTAAGGCACCAAATGGTGCTGCTTTTTCACCCCCGAGTTCCAAACGGCACCAGTTTGTAACCTTCAATTTTAACAGTGTAGTATTGCTTATGAAATCTGCCTAAAATAATCACAGAGAAGCCTGTGGGACGCACTAAATTTTCTGTAAAAGCCAAGCTGATTTTGCCGCTTTTCTCGAGAGATGCACATACCTTCTTTTAATTATATGACTATATATTACAACAATTTAAAAATAACTGCGTGATGGTTAAGATCCATTCGGTAATAAATGATGCTCCTGAAGGTGCTGGTAACGCTTAAGAACTTCACTGCAATACTGTATTCCAGTTTTGGAATTTGGAATTAGAAAGAATATAGCCTTAATCCTACATTGGAAATTAATGTATCACTACATGAACCGTTTAAAATTTAAAACTTCAATGCAAGCTTTCACTTCCGCACAATCACTGCACTTAAAGAGGATATTTGCTTTATGAAATGGAAAAAAAAGTTTACTATAATTAATCAGACAAACAAATACTCTTTGAAATTTCTGGTATCTAACCCTAATACGAATATACAAAAACGTGCTGTAAAAAATACTGAAGTGTAGGATTAAGGCTGTTCTCAACTGTTCTGCCCAACAAGCGCAAAATGTTTTGACACATTTACAAATTCATTTTTTAACGGAAAGATATAAAACTGGAAAGCATGGAAGCGATTTGGAATCGAACTGTGTTTTCCATTTTTTGATCAGTCAATTACCTATTGAGTTATAAGCGATTTTGATCACGTGACAAACACGTTTTTCAATCTTTTTTGTCTGGTTTTTCTCTTTTCGCGCGGAAATTCGGTTCAAAACGCCCACTTTTACACTATTTTCTGAAAGATCTATTGCGTTTGAATAAAACGGAAAAAACAGCTCGATAACATAGTTTCTGAACAGCTACACCTGCTTGTTTCATGCATTTTCGAACAAAAATGAATTAAAACTTGTCATAAAATTCCTGCGAGATCATTAAAAGACACGTTAAAAAAAAATACAGACATCTGTATTTACAAATATATACTTTTAATTATGAGTAGAATTTTCGGATCCGCAAGGAATCATCTCGAAGGATTCAAAAGGAGTGCAACTGACCAAAAGTGTCATCAAATAAAACATATTTATTCAGCAAATGTGCCTTTATTTTATTTATTCTTTGAGTAAAGTTATTTATCTTTGTCCTGATATAGAATCCGATTTTGTAGATTTCTCTTTCCTTCAAAAATATTTTTATCTGAAGAAAGGGTTTATTTATTCTATACGCTTTCATAATTTATTTATAACTAATATAAATGTCGCCGTCGGCAATGTTTGATAATTCTTAATTGAAATATACAATGCTCTTTACTATAATTGTCGAGTACTTAAGGCTTTTTTTTTTAATTATTCAAAGAAATTTTTTTTAATTCCAAGACTTTATGAATTTATTATCACTTAAATTCGTATAGCATCAAGTAAAAATGAGGTATAATTCTTGCTTCTGGCACTTATTGCTTTATTATATTACTATTCTTTTACGAAATCAAATGTATATGGGCAAATGTTAGTTACATTATTTAGTGTTTCTTCAAAATTTTAATGTGGAATCAAATTTTTAATCTTTTTAAAGCATATTTAAACTATACTAAAGGGTTGCAACTAAAGCAACATTTCCTTCGGAAAATCTTTACAAAACATTTTGTTTCATTGCGTGATAATTTAAAGATAAATTATTAATTTACTTTTTGTTTTGTTAATCTGCAATTCAATGTTTTTACTAGAATTGTTCCGTTGCACAAAAAATTATTATTTCGCTTGCATTTAAAACCAGTCTTGAAGGAAAAAAAAAAAAAAAAAAAAAAAAAAAAAACAGGAATGATAAAAATACTCAGCGTGTCCGAGAATTTGCCGGACTGGTTCTAGAAAAAAATGAAGAACATAAATAAAAAATTTGACCTTTCTTTAATCGAAATAATACTCGCTGGACTACAACGAATGTAATAGTCAACAAAACACTTCTGTAATTCCGCATTTGTAATGCGGATCCAATAATCGGTCGCAATGTCTTGAATGTCGGAAATGTCATTAAAGGTGGTCACCTTTACATGCAATTTCAACTTGGGGGGCAGCAAAGGGTCACAAGGAGATAAATCTGGAGAGTAAGGAGGATGGTTGAGTACGACGATACCTTTAGAAGCCAGAATTTCTCGCACAATGATCGAATTGTATGCGAGTGGTTGTCATGCAAGATTGTCATGCAAGAACGACCAACTGCCTTGTTGTTAGTAACCAATACGAAATGTGCATAATCGGACCACGAAACCCTTCAATACTTCGAAATAGTAATGTACAGTAACAGCAACACTTTCAGAAATTAACTCCTTGTTAATAGTGCCACCGTCGAAAAACGTCACCTTTTTTTTTCGCCAGTGATTATCGTCCTTTCCAAACTGAACTTTGCCACTTGGTGAGGGGTTCATACTGTTAGTACCATGTTCCGCCGTGTGTCACAATTGGCTTCAAGAATTTTTTGTTTTTTTCAGCTGTTGCATTGATGTCTTTGCAATGTTCGACTCTTGCGGTTTTCATTCAGAGAGTGGGGGACGAACTTTGTTCAGGCAGTCCTTTTCTTCAAATCTTCCGTCAGGGTCCGATGAATTGCGCTTTTGCTGATACCTGTCATGTACTCTATCAATCTAGCAGAAACACAACGACATTTTTTTAGGATGTCACCCAATGTCCTGTTTTAATCAGGTGACCGACCGCTTCTCGTACGGTAGCTGTGTTCATCATCTTCCAGCCTCTCACTTACATTTTTAAACCTCTTACAGTGGTGACCAAAATTGTGGACATTGTTTGAAATTTTCACGTTTTATAACTTTGTTTGCTTGAAGAATCTATATATATATTACACTAACGTACGTGGCAGAGAAATCGTGATTATTTGTTATTGTCTAATGGCAACGCCCGAGAAACGCATCTCATTGGTTATTGTGTAAAAGTCCTTTGGCAGGATTTAGGGCGATCGGGTTTTTTTACATTTCGCCGTGTAGGAAAGAGCTCCGTGATGTTTCGCTCTTTCGCTGCAATTATATAGCTTTAAAATATCACTTGAAATGCCCGTAAAAGATCCCGGCGAATGAGAAGGAGAAGACGAAATAAGAACAGAAAATCGAAATAGATTGGATGGAGAACACCGTTAAATACAGAGCATAAGCGATCGCTAAAATGAGCTTAATAACTGTAGCGTGCGCGCTTTGCTTATGAAATCCAAATTACTGCTTTAAACGTTCCGGTGCATAACTGTGGGACTTTCAATAAAACGTGCAATTTCTGCAAAGCACTGTATTGGAAATGCGAATTAATCAGCAGCAAGAAATTTACAAAATGTTGTCATGACGTTAAAGTAATTTTGTTTACTCCCCCCCCTCCCCTCTGTACGGACCTGTGATACAAATTTCAGGTTTATTTAAGAATATTATTACGGGCCACCCGAAATAAGATACAATAAAACCTGCTTAGACGAAAACGAAAACGACCAGTGATAAATTCCGTTTTATGCAGGTTATTTGAATTGAACAAAGCATAATAGCATTTTTGAGGAGAGGGGAGAGCTGGAACTTTTTTTTTTGTTTATTTCTGGATTCCTTTATAAACAGGTTTTACTGTATTAGAAAATAAAATTGCTGGATGGTACTTAAAAAAAAAAAAAAAAAAAAAAAAAAAAAAAAAAACCTGTATAGTAATATTTGCTTACAATTTTATTATTTCTTTTTCAGTATTACGGTTTATGTTGCATTTGTAATTGATTTTTCATCTAAAGATTTTAAATAAAAAATTAAATTATGGAATATGTAATTAAATTTTAATTGAATTCATCTATTAATTTGGAATAAAAAAAGTATGAGACATATAAAAATTAAAAAAACTTAACCTGTGAATTTATACAACCTCGGTACTGAACAAGAGTCGGACATTGGTAATTTGCACCGTCTCCACCCCGACCCCCCTCTGAACGGACCTGTGATAGAAATTTCAGATTCATTTAAGAATATTATTAAGTGCCCGGGGAACGCCGGGCGGGTCAGCTAGTATAATCCATTTCACTTAAATACAAATGTTTATAAATCAAATTGAAGGAAATTTAATGTAAAATTTAATAAAAAATACATAATTAAAAAATATCTGCATTCCAAAAAAAAGTTACGCCTACAAAAAATAAGATCTATCTTAGATTTCATTGTATTTTAAAGTTACACATACACATTCAATATTTAGACGGAGAACCCTTGTTTTTTATTAGAGCTTCACAGCGACTTTTCATTGAGAGAACTAGTGTTTGGAGTTCATCCTTTTTAAACCTTTGAGGGGCAAGGAATTGCGTTTGTGTAATGCTGAAATCCCACCGGAAGTTTGGAAAAAAATTATTTCAAATTCAGGAAAAGCAACATTTTCCCTCCAAAGCGTAAAACTTAATTAAAATTTTCTGGTGCAAATTTTAATTAAACTTAGGTGGGATAAAATATATCCCATCGCCTCCAGCT
This sequence comes from Maratus speciosus, assembly GCA_963932465.1. Classification (NCBI taxonomy): domain Eukaryota; kingdom Metazoa; phylum Arthropoda; class Arachnida; order Araneae; family Salticidae; genus Maratus; species Maratus speciosus. The sequence goes on from OZ010797.1 coordinate 452,022,616, forward strand.
TCAATAAATTGCGTTTTATTGGATGGACGCTTTTTTTTTTTTTTTTTTGTACAAGGATTTTCAAACTTCGCCACAAATTTTATATAGGATTCAGATCAGAGCTGATTCCTGGCTAGTGTAATAATTGTATGCTTTTATTTTTAAACCATTCGTTACATATTTTTGCCGTATGGTATGGAGCTGAATCTTGCTGAAAGATAAATGGTGCTTTATTGAGGAAGGTATGGTCCCTGATGGAAGGTATGAATTTTGGTTCCAGGACAATTTCAATATTTTTTTTTTTTTTTTTTTTTTTTTTTTTTTTTTTTACATTTAGAATGCTATCAATCACTTGAATGCGTCACAAACCATCTGCAGACATGAAGGCCCAAATCATGACATTTCTTGGGTTCTTTGTGGTTGCTTCAGTGCAATCAGGATGCAGCTCTTCCCCTACTCTACGTCTCACAGATTTTCGCCCATCGCTATCTAAAAGCGGTATTTCACTCTCATCGCTCCAGATTATTTGCTTCCACTGATTTTCTGAGTAATTAATGTGTTTTTTTGACCACTTAACTCGTTTCTTGCGTTGCTAAATATTTAAAAATGGATTTTTTCCTCGGAATTCTACCTTTCAGTCCAAAACCTGCTAATCTTCTCCTTATTGATCTTGAACTAACTGAAATACCCATTGCATTCATTTCACATTTAACAGCATCTGGTGAAATTCTTCTATCTTTGTGGCATATCCTTTTTACCTATCTACGTTCAGAAGAACATGTGCATTTTTTCGGCCTGATCTTGCCTTATTAATCACGGATTTAGTTTCTTCATAACGTAAGCACAACTTTCATACGCCAGACAAAATGACTGATCTACCAACCTGTCTTGCAATTTCAGCATAAGAGAGAGCATTTTTTCTCAATGTGACAATTGTGTTTCTTTTTGTAGGTATCCAATCAGTTCTTGTTGTTGATGACATTGTTTTAAATTATTTGCATTAAGAAAAAAATAGAAATATTTAAAAAAATATTCTATTTAGTTACACTAGTATTCACCCTTCTGCAAAATTCATTCCAACAAAATACCGCTTTTACAAATCAAAACTTACTACAGTTTAGTGACTGACATTTGATTGGTTGTCAGAACAGTAATTGTGATTGGCTATGTAGCTTTCATTACAATACACTTCAGCATGTGTTTGTATTTTAGACTAAAGTAAGTATACCTTTTTAGGGTTTCGTTCATCTGACGAAACCCTATTCGTCTCGTTCCTCTGTTTGTCTGTCTGCCCGTCTGTCTGTCCGTCACAGAGCCCGTTCTCAGAAACTATACATGTTGGAGACATGAAATTTTGGGTACTTACAGCTGAACGCCTCACACCAAAAGACAAATCATAAAATTTTGAAAATGTCGTACGTTTAACCCTTTGGTGTCCCACATGTGTATTTTAAACAATTCTTTCTAAGTTAGCCCCTAATTAGGTTGGAGGCGTGATATTTTGCATACTTATAGCTGAACACATCACATCAAACGATAAATCATAAAATTTTGAAAAAGTCGTACATTTAACCCTTTGGGCTCCCACATGTGTATTTTAAACAATTCTTTCTAAGTGAGCCCCTAATTATGTTGAAGACATGAAATTTTGAGTACTTATAGCTGAACACCTCACATCATACGACAAATGATACAATTTTGAAAAAGTCGTACATTTGATCCCTTTGAGCCCTTTGGGCTCCCGCATGTGTATTCTAAACAATTCTTTCTAAGTGAGCTCCTAATTAGTTTGGAGACGTGAATTTTTGCATACTTATAGCTGAACACGTCACATCAAACGACAAATCATAAAATTTTGAAAATGTCGTACGTTTAACCCTTTGGGGTCCCACATGTGTATTTTAAACAATTCTTTCTAAGTGAGTCCCTATTTAGGTTGGAGGCGTGAAATTTTGCATACTTATAGCTCAACACCTCAGATCGCACGTCAAATAATAAATTTTGAAAAAGTTTTATGTTTAACCCTTTCAACTCCAGCTTGTGTATTTTAAGCAATTCTTTCTAACTGAGCCCCTAATTAAATTGGAGATTTGAAATTTTGCATACTTATTGAAGAACACCTGAGGTCAGGCGACAAATCATAAAATCTTGAAAAAGTCTTACGTTTAACCCTTTGAGCTACCACATATGTAATTGAATCAATTCTTTCTAAGAGAGCCCCTAATTAAGTTGGAGACATGAAATTTTGCATACGTATAACTGAATGCCTCAGACCACACGACAATTCATAAAATTTTCAAAAAGTCATATTATTTACCCTTCTGGGCTCTAACTTGTGTATTCTAAGCAATTTTTTTAACCTCAGCCCTTTTAACATCGGGAGAAATTTTCCAACTTTAGCCGACACCCCTTTGACCATTCTTTCATATCATGCACCGTAGACTTACATATTTTAGTTCCATTTTTTCCGCCAGGTTCGCCTACTTATCTCGGGTGCTATGGGCCCAATCCCCTCGACTAATATATCTACGGATAGTATGTAAAACGGATTTTCGTTCGGATACAGGTTTGTTTAGAATCAAGTGCGCCCCCTGGTTGTCAAATGTGGAACTAACAGATTTTTCAAAAGGAAAAAGTGTTTTGAAAGGAATATTAAACGAAACCCTCTGTGCTATCTGTGATCACACTTACCCACTTGTTTTGTAATGCATATATTTTAATTCTGTTTTTTAATTACATTCTACATTAATTTTCCTTGAATTTGATATATAAGCATTTGTATTTGAATGAAAATTAATATATTCTATAAACACAAAAATTTTGAAAATTTCAAAAAATGTCCACAATTTTGGTCAGTACTGTATATCATTCAAAATCAGTCGACAGACTTATGATTTGGCCTCCGAAAACTTTTTGCTGCATTTGCAGTTTTTCGCTAGCTTTTTTCTCAAACATGACACACATTTTATGTTCGTTTGTTATTCGACATTTGAGAGCTCCGATAGGATCACGTTACACTGTTATGTTGCATGTTAGAGTATGTGTGAAATACGAGGGTTGTTTTTTAAGTAAGGGCCGTTTGAAAATAAAAACTAAATGAAAGAAATTTTTAAAAAAACAAATTTTTTTTCAGATTCTACATACATTTTTCTATTTTTCAACATAGATGCCAAGTCTGTTTAAAAGCTTATTATACTAACTAGATTTAGAAAACCCTCTTCATAGAAACTTGCCGCCTGCTAAGATAACCAAGAGGTCACAGCCGTTTTCACGTCTTCGTCATCCTTGTAGTGATTGTCGCCCAGATGATGTTTGAGATAGCGGAAAAGATGGAAATCGCTCGGCACAAGGTCGGGGCTGTAGGGGGGGGGGGTGTCCAAAACGTCCCAGCCTAAAGTGACCAACAAAGCTAGGGTCAGAGCTGCGATGTGAGGTCTTGCATTGTCATGGAATAACAAAATTCCCTCTTTCAGCATGCTGTCTTATGTTTTGAATTTCTTTGCGACAAAAAACGTATCACTGAACGTACCTGCACGGGGCCGGCGATTCGAAAATCTTGAACATTTTAAAGACACAGAACAGACCGTACAGGCTACCTACACAGCTGCAACTGAGCCCAGTTGTTCCTAAGAAATGCCGGGACACGACGCAAGCACTCGTTGCGGCGCGCGCGCCACTTATTAATGTATACAACAAAACGGCCCTTACTTAAAAAACAGTCCTCGTACATGGAGTGGACCTCCTAGTACAAAATTGCAATTTCGACTGAGTACGACTCATATATTTAATCTCCTTTGTTCGCATTAATACTGAGAGAAAAGAGAGCACAGAAATCGGGTCGACTTGTTTTAATTTCATTTGATTGTATAAGAAAATAAGATATAAAATATGTAATATAAATCACGGCTGTAACATTAATCTTTGTACTTAATTTTGCCGTTATGTTAAATAAAAAGAAAAATAATATAAAATGGTTTATTTACAGGGCGATGTATGCACTATTTTCCGGAATAATTAGTATTTTCGTATTTTGAAAAGATATGTTATCGCATATCCTTTATAACACTGTCAATTAATTATATTCACGCATGATATTTTTGGAACGCCTCCTATAAATTGTGTTATAAATCATAATTTCAATACTAATGGAGCTAGATTTCACAATTTAGAGAATTATTTTTCATATGTGAGGTTCGTAAAAATTATCAAACTGATGATTACAGGTATGATTTATGATTACTAATGTGTTTGTCAAAGCACATTTATTTCTGAAATGACATATTTATCAAATTTAGACATTTCCTCTATTTCCAGTCGGGGCATTAGAAAAATTCATTATGCAAACCGTTTATCGATTGCAGACGTTATTTACTGTCATTAATATATATATATATACACATATATTTGACAACGAAAAGCAGCATTTGAAAAAGTAGCTGAATAAAGTTTGATAAAAAGAAATTTCACGAAATCTATCTTAACTTTCATAAGAACAATGAAAATTTTATGTTAAGGTTGTCCGGGACACATTTAAAAATAAGTTTTATTTATTGAGGCAAGATTTTGATTTTATTTTGTGATGATTCACCATACCTTTTGTAAAAAAAAAAAAAAAAAAAAAATCACAATCAAAAAATGCTGATAATTGTTTTAAAAAAATTTTAATTTATTAAAAAAGCGGGGTAACTAAAAATCGTTATAACTCGAAATATTGTTTAGAGAATTTAATTTTTTTTTTTTTCATTTAAATAAACAGAAATATATGTTTTAATTTTTATTCAACATTTTTAAAAATATTAATAGAAAATTCAAAAAATATTTTAAAAATTTATGTAACATTAAAAAAAAATCATATTTTCAAAAGAATTTTTTTTTTCAAATTTTCTGAGTCAAAATTAAAGTACAACAACCGAAAAAAGCATCTTCCAAGTTTGAACCATTTATCTTTAGCGCTTCTTGACTTATAACGATATAAATACGAGAAACAGTGAAAGAACCCATCATGAAGAAAAACACTTCCATGACAACGATTGCTTGAAAGCTAGATATTGATAACAAACCATAACGAAAACTAGTTGTTGGGGGCCACCGTAATATTTACCCATCATGAATGTGGATAATATAAAATATGAAAATAAAACATGGGCAAACTATTTATAAAATGCATTGCAATTCCAAAATAAAATTTAAACGTATATTTAAATATCCTTAATGCATAGTAATGCTCTATTATTGAATTGCGTGTACTACGTGATTATCCCGTCGACCCATTTCGATAAATTATATAAATCGCTAAACTACTCGCAAGTTATACCCAGATAGCATTTTTAATTTTCAGAAACATTTGCAGCAGTCTGGCTTTGAAAACCTGCAAAGTTGCAGGAAGCTCAGCATGACAAGACTGAAAGTTCATAACAAGACTGCAGCAAGATAGCACACACGCCGAAGTCACTACATTTTGAACTTGCAGCTAACTTGTCGTGCAAGTTAAATTCCTGCTGTATCAAATTTATTGCAGATTAACGGCAAACAAGTAATTAAAAATACTGCAAACTTACTGCAAATTAGTAATCTTCCCACGTCGCACTATCTGTTTATAACTGTTTAACCCCTTCGGACGGGTCCATAGACCTGATCAGGTCTATACATGCTAATACACCGTCAGAAGATGCATGCAGCGTTTTCATCACCATTAACAAGTTAAGGTAATATTTGTACTTTTCAATACGAGCCTTTTTTTGGTATTTGATAAGTATAGCGTTTAGAAAAAGCCAACCGAATAAAATTTCTGCAATTTCTGTGTATGTGCTGATTGTCTATTTTCTCAACAGAGGGATTTTTAGCTTTCGTCACTTTCGGGAAGTAAAGACAGTCTTGTCATCAGTTTCACAACAAACTACTTATGGAAGTACGAAATGGTATACCTTGCGGGAAATTTGCTGCGAATTTCTCAATTCAAATATGTCACGACAAGATAATGTAAAAAAAACATCAAACTTGCTGCTAATGTGCATGCTATCTGGGTACAAACTAGCCGCCCTTGGCGACCAGTGTGGTCCCACATGAAATTTATGTTTGGGAAAGCATGCTAAGCATTATGTACGTATATGGGAGTGGAGCAGAGCGTGGGTCATTGGTGGTTAGTCAGTGAGTAGTAAGCTGGACGTCTGATGCGATACGTTCAGAGTGAGTTTACTTGACTTAGCGACTGATTTACGTTCTTTTGCATTTGTATTGTGTTGAGATGTGGTGTTGAGAGTCTCTGTGAGATATTTAGGCTGTATTTTATTCAGTTATTGAGTATGTTTTTTCAAGTTTTAGTGTTATTTGGTGAGTTACAAGGACTGTTGCTGTAAATAGTTAAGAATAAATTTCTTCACTCTTTGAAGACTCAGATTCATTTGAGCGTATACACCATAATATTGGAAGAAACCTATAAACGCAGCAATAGTTTTTAACATATTTTTTAAAACTTTTGAACAGAAAATGACGTCACGATTTTTTAAAAACGCATTTTTACTCATAAAGCTGTTACATTTCAATATTTTTGTCATTCCACTGATACTGAGAATGAGACTCTCATCTCAGAGTGCTTTAGTAAGTGAAAATGATGTCATAGTAAAAATGAAATGAGTATTTTCTTTGATAAAACTAAATATTTTACTATGAATGCATATAAAAGTATATTTCCGTATTTGTCCGGCAGACGACCTCAAGTCAAGAGTGCGAATGTTTATATTCAAAATTGTAACCAGCAAACATGACATCAAGCTTGGGAATATACTGATTAATAATATATTCCATGTTAAAAAAATTTAAAATAATGAATATGAAGTGTAAGCATGCAAATTTTGCGACGGTGAAAACCACGTAATTTTTAGATTTCGTAAAAAAAAAAAAAGACAAAAAAAAAAGTATTTTGTCATAGTGGCGCAATTCAGAAGATCAAAGCCCCAATTAATAGCTGCATAATTTCTTATCTTAATTGCATGTTACTTATTACATACAGGAATAAAGTTTAATTTTTCAATAATTGGAAAAGTTAAAATTAAACTTTAGTTAAACATAATATATTTATTTTAAGAATTGAGCCAACCAATATAAGAAGAATTAATTATTGTAATTACTAGCAGATCCGCCCCGGGTTTATAAATAATAACCTTAAACAAATCTTAAGTTTGTATGATTTTATATCTTTGGAAATTGTTTGAAACGAACCTAAGAGGCCCCATTGCCTTCCGCAACGTCTAATGTGTTCCCATCAAACTTCTTTCCGAACGAACCTGTAATCTCGATCCCCACTATCTATGGCAGCATTTACCGGAAGTGCCCGCAAGTGCCGGAGACAATCGAAAACCAAGTTGAGTGAGCCAAACCTCGTAGGATTCAAGCCCATAGAATAATAAACAAGTAATATAAAAATTTTGTTTTTAAAGTCAATTCCTACTTCGGTACTCAAAGAAAAAATTAATATAATCCCTTAAGCTAATATTAGTTTTTGTTGCATTAAAATATCTCAATTTGTTGATTTTCTATAAGCAAGTAGGTTTACAATGGAAGTCTATGGGAATTTGGCGAAATATTAGAGATATCGCCGAGTTGGCGCTACACTTGGGGACTCATTTTGGACACCAAATTTGGCAATATATCGCCAAGTTGGCGATAAACTTGGCGGTATTTGGCGACAAAACAGGGTCCCCTATGGTAACCCCCCCTATAGATATGAAGATGCATTAAATGCTTCAAGAACCAATGGCCGCCATTTTGTCTCCCATGTAAAACTAAAATCAATTAATTAAAATTTAATTAATGCGTTAATATTTGAAAAAACTGTATTAACATCAATTGTCATCCAGTACAAGTTTAAAAAGATTTATTTCAACTTGATAGGATGAATAATAATTATTTTATGAACGATTGAAAATTTGAACAAGATATATAAATAAATAAATAAATAAATATAGGGAGAGTGTGAACTAATAGTAGGAATTGAAAGAAAGAAAGTACCATTAGTGTTAGAAAATGTTGTAACTAAAGTCTAGGATAAAATTTCATAATACAGAAAGTAGCTGAATTGTAATCTATGTTGAAGGAAGCAAATACCGTTGAAATTGGGCCCTTAAACCCGAGGAAATAACGCGTCCCCAAGCGGTGGATGATGCCTCTTCACCTTGTAAATTTCATGAATTACTGTTAGCATTAACACGATATTTAATAAAAGGGATGAAATCCCTTATCTAAAGTTACCTTTAAAGTAACGCGATTTTGATGCTGAAAAGGTAGATTAATGTTCGAAAAAGGTGGTAGCTGAGGTATAAAGAAACGCCGAGCCCTAGGGGCCAGGGTTTTAACTGGAATGTAGATGGGTATAAAAAAAATTTAAGGGTTTTAAAGTAGCTGGAAGACGTTAAACTATGTTTAAAAAATTGCAATAGAATAGGATAGTTTTTAAAGAAGCTGCAACAAAGGCTCTAAGAAGACGATTAATATTCAAAATCATTAGTGGTAGCAGAAGTCTGCAATATTTTTTTTTTCATGTAGTAGCTGGAGAACCATTTTTAAAGGAGCTATAACAGGGGGCCCAAAAGGGTCCAACTGATAGTTGAGAACAGGGCCCTAATGTGAAAAAGTGTTTAAATATTTTAGTTCTTAGCGTTTTAGATCTTCAATTAGTCAAAATTAATCATAGTGTATGAAATAATCATTAGAATAATATTTTAAAGAAATGCTCAAAAATAGGGTAGGTGGGTAAAAAATGTGGTAAAAAGGTGGTAAAAATATACCATAAAATTGAATGGCTTGTTTTTTTGCGTTGCCTGTCACCTTCCCTTCATTAATTACAGTGTGCTTTGGATATTTCTGACAAAGGTATACGCATGTACTGTTTAAAAGCAGGAAAGGGATACAAATCCATGTAAAATAATACAATAAAAAATCAAAATAACCAATCATTTAAATGATATCGCTTATTTTGAATATATTTCTTGAATATTATAGAAAAACATTTTTAAAGTTTTGATCGATAAGAAAAAAAAAAAAAAATAAATAAATAAACTAGAAAATAGGAATTCTGCTGATTCAGAATTTAGTGTCGCCCCCGATAAAAAAAAAAAAAAAAATGTATGTATATATAAATACTACAATACATATTTCAATTTTAAGATTTACAGCACACGCTTTCATTTTATGTAGAATAACGTCATTCGCATCCGCTTAAGAATTCCTCATTTACGATCAACTTTTAAACCTCTACAGTAAAGTATGCATAGGACGTCACAATCGCGAAATAATACACAAAAATATGCCGCCATTAAAGAAACTCGACAAAAAAAGGCTGTCTAACGATTCATAGGCCTTCTTTTGTTTGTAACAATAAAATAGATACTTAAAATTAAATATAGTTTATAATAGCTCCATGTTTTAACAGAAATCATCCGTTTATATTTTTTTTTCAAAACAGCACGCATTTTAGTTACATATTTTTTCGGTTGTTATGAGAAAATGGCAACAATAATGTATAATTACTAATTTACAACTATTTTTCCTTTTTTTCTTTCTACAGAAATGGAGTACTTCCGTTGCCATAATAAGCAAATGGATCTATAAACTAAAAAACAATCAATATTTCAAAAATAAATTGAGGTGCAGTTTTCAAACAAATTGCATTTAAAAATGCTTTTTTCCAGTACGATGGTATAAAAATTGAAAATGTGCGATGCTTAGAAGTTTAAAAAATTGCTGTAGAGTGTTTAATCGTACAATGACACATCTGCTTTGTTTTCCGGCTGGCTGATACAACGTAGCGTTATTTTTTGGAGACAACACGAAATATCTGGAAGAAAGCAATAAAAGTCCTTCCGGCCAGTGCCGGGAGGAAGAGGTAGCTTTCATAATCCTTATTTAAAAAAAGCCAACTTACATCATTCAAACACACGAAGCTCAATTTAGTGGAAACCGAATATAGGAGATTCAATACCAATTTTTATCAATATAATGAATGAGAATTTCGCGAAATTAGTCAGCTTTATCCAAGCTGCTTTTCTTTAAAGTAACTTATATTTGGCTGCCAAATTCGGCGATTTCTTAAAGTGCCTGCCATTTTAAGACAACATGGTGGATGAGGCTAACCAGTGAACTTGGTCGAGACCTTAGTAATTGCTGTGCACATGCTCACTCACATCGGAATCGGTTAATATATAGGAGTGCTGTCGCATGCAAAAAATCAGATTTTTCAAAATGTCAACCACAATAGAAATTGAAACTGCTATATCTGAGCCATTTTTTAAGGTAAAGACAAACAAAAAATGCTCCTGAATCCTTATATCAAGGTCAAATACTTAAGAAAGAAACCTTTTTCAATTTCTAATTTTTTTGCACCTCACTTTAAATATATATATATATTTTAATTTAATGGCCGCCATTTTGAAACAAGATGGCTGATGAATCTGGCCAGCGAACTTGGTCGAGGTGTTGATGTATACTATCCACATGCCTTCTTACATCGAAATAGGCGAATACGTGTGTTATCGCGTGACAAATACAAGATCGTTTCAAAATGTTAGCCATGCTAGAAATTCAAAGTGCTATAAATCAACCATTTTTTAAGATATAAACAAAAGAACAAATTTTCAGAAACAAAAACTGCTCCGGAATCTTTGTATCAAGGCCAAACACATAAAAAAAATGTTTTTCATTTTCCAATTTTTTAATACCTCATTTTGAATTTTAAATTTAATTTTTTTTAAATGGCAACCCTTTTGAAACAAGATGGCGAATGAATCTGGCCAACGAACTCGGTCGAGACACTGGTATGTACTATGTACAGACCAAGTTACATCCAAATAGGTTCATAAATACGCCTGTTATCGCGTGACAAAAATCAGGTCGTTTTAAAATGTCAGCCACAAGAAAAATTCAAAATGCTATTACTCAGCCATTTTTTTTAGATATAGACAAAAGAAAAACTGTTCCGGAATCTTTGTATTAAGGTCAAACACATACAAAAAAAATCTTTTTCATTTTCCAATTTTTGGGTATCTCATTTAAATTTTTTTATTTTTTAATTTTTTTAAATGACCGCCATTTTGAAACAAGATGGCGGATGAAGCTGGCCAACGAACTCGGTCGAGATATTTGTATGTACTATGTACACACCAAGGAACATCTAAGTCGGTTCATAAATACGCCTGTTATTACGTGAGAAAAATCAGGACGTTTCAAAATGTCAGCCACGCTAGAAATTCAAAATCCTATAACTCAGCCATTTCTTAAGATATAGACGAAACAAAAACTGCTCCCGAATCTTTTTATCAAGGTCAAACACATAAGAAGAAAATATTTTTTCAATTTTCAATTTTTTGGTACCACATTTCAAATTTAAATTTTTCTTAAAAATTTAAATGGCCGCCATTTTTAAACAAGATGGCGGATGAAGCTGGCCAACGAACCCGGTCGAGACATTGGTATGTACTATGTATAAACGAAGTTACATCCAAATCGGTTCATAAATACGCCTTTTATCGCGTGACAAAGTTCAGGACGTTTCAAAATGTCAGCCACGCTAGAAATTCAAAATGCTATAACTCAGCCATTTTTTAAGATATAGACGAAACAAAAACTGCTCCGAAATCTTTGTATAAAGGTCAAATACATAAGAAAAAAATATTTTTCCATTTTTAATTTTTTGGTACCACATTTCAAGTTTTAATTTTTTTTAAAAATTTTAAATGGCCGCCATTTTGAAACAAAATGGCGGATGAAGCTGGCCAACGTACTCGGTCGAGAGATTGGTATGTACTATGTACACACCGAATTACATCCAAATCGGTTCATAAATACGCCTTTTATCGCGTGACAAAATTCAGGACGTTTCAAAATGTCAGCCACGCTAGAAATTCAAAATGCTATAACTCAGCCATTTTTTAAGATATAGACGAAACAAAAACTGCTCCGGAATCTTTGTATAAAGGTCAAATACATAAGAAAAAAATATTTTTCCATTTTTAATTTTTTGGTACCACATTTCAAGTTTTAAATTTTTTTAAAAATTTTAAATGGCCGCCATTTTGAAACAAAACGGCGGATGAAGCTGGCCAACGAACTCGGTCGAGACATTGGTATGTACTATGTACACACCGAATTACATCGAAATCGGTTCATAATTATGGGAGTTACAGTGTGACATTGGTCAGATATATATATATATATATATATAGATATATATATATATATATATATATATATATATATATATATATATATATATATATATATATCAATTTTGAACGGAGGGTGGTTTCGGGGTCTGGGGGTCATGATCGATGAAAATATACCAAAATTTTTTGAAATCGCTTTCCTCCGAACGGCTGCAATAGGTAGCTTTTTTGTAAAGAAAGCTACCTAACATACCGGGGGCTAAAAAATATAATAAAAAGAAAAACATTCACAGAAATAACACCAAAATTACAAATGAATTTTTAATAAGCAGTTGGATAAAAAATTAAAGGGGAAATTTCTTAGTTTTGGAATCCTAAAGGGAAATATTTTGAGTCAGAAAAGATAATGATTCCGTTTATAATAACTGCCTGTAAATAAATTGGAATAGTGTGTGAAATACATTAGCATTATATTTATTGTGAGATTAAAGAAAAGTATAATGTATGGAAGTAGTTTTTAATTTAGTTAGAATAATTTAAAAATATTATAAGAATTCATTGATATAATCTTTTTTTTTTTTTTTTTTTTTACTCATATCCATTTGACTCTATTACTTTGTAAAAACATATAGAGAAGATGGGGGCACATGTGAACAGTTCACTTAAATGTAGCTTTTATCATAACTGGGTAATTTCTATAAACAAAAACTTGTCAATACAGTAAACAGAACTCTTTTTTACACAGGGTAATTTTTTTTTAAATCACCTTAATAGTTCTTCTTACATTTTTTTAAATTTTCGGAAATTTTTCACATGTGCCCAACCGGAGGGGTAGTTGTGAACACACGTGGGGCACATGTGAACATAAGGGAAAATAACCCTTGACACGCTTTTTTATCTGTTATTCATTTGTCATCGTTATTATTAGTTATATTATCTTTTAAATTCACCATAAAGAATATATATATATATATATATATATATATATATATATATATATATATATATATATATATATAGTTTCTGGGTGATATATTCAAGCAAAAGATTATAAAATGAAAATAAGTAGATTGGAAGAGGGCAGATGTTTAGATGATTGATTAAATATTGTGGCAATAAAATAAAAAATAAAGAAGTAAATTTGAAAAAAAAAAAATTAATGCTTGTAAATTTTGCTTAGGGTTTTTTGTTTGGAGGAGATTTTAGGGAGTGTACATTTAGCTCATATTTATCGGAAAACTGCCGAAATAGGAAAGATTCTAACCCCTGTATTTGCTTTATTAATTTCTAAATTAATGGTAAAGAAATGTTTTTTAATGATTTTTAAAAAGAAATAACAATTATATGCCTCTTCCCCAAATTTAACTTATTTTGCTTTTGAAAGAGAAAAAAAAAGGGGGGGGGGGCTTACAATCGGGAATTTACGGTAGTTATCAGTTTAAAAATTTTACTTTCTTAAAGTATTACTGAAATCTATATCTATTCAAAGCATTGTATACAAAGCAGTTTTAGAGATGGAAGTAGGCCATCATTAAAACGTTAAAAGAAATGAAATATAAAAATTTTCAAAGTTGTTTAACGTAATATTTTTTGTATTAACAATACATACAAAATATTGTCGTAAACCATTTAGTAAAATAATACATAACACTTATTGTATTTTAGAAATCATTAAATATATTTAAATTACAATTAAATGTAAACCTTCTTGCTCTTTATGTACTTGCTGAAAGATGTGTTTGTGGAAGTTTCAATAGAAAATCAACTTTTTATGACGGAAATGTCTTCTATCTCAGAAAAATTATAGATATTGGAGCTGACATTATTTCTCATGAAGTTAACTGATAGGAACAGAATCATAGAATGATTATTGGGGCACTTATTAAATGTTCATATCTGCCCCAACTAGTCTGTTCACAAGTGCCCTACTTGGCTGCTTGAGATAAATTAATAAATTATTAACATTACTCAATTAAAAAATATATGAATAATATTTTTTAGTATTCATAGTAGGGGAGATGAGGGCACATGTGAACAGGGGGCAGATGTGAACATCGGAATTTTTCAGTAGCTATTATAAGTTTTTTTATTTGAAAAAAATTACTAAAGATGACAACACCTGTAGACACATGGTAAAAAATTTTTGAAGCTTTTTGACATTTTGCTTGTCCTCTGTAGCTAAAACACTGTTTTTAGATCTCAAAAGTAAAATCTTTGTTCCAAGTTGGTAAGCGTATAACTTTATTTATTTATTCACTTATTTGAATTTGAGTATTTTAACATATACTATGAATACTAATAATTATTCTTGATAAAGTTCTGTTTTCTTCTAAAATTGAGAAATGTTAATGATTTACCAATTTAACCAGAGCAGCAATGTGGGGCACTTGTGAACAGACAACTTGGGGCAGATATGAACAGTACATAAGTGCCCCAATAATCATTCTGTGATTCTGTTCCTTTCAGTTAACTTAATAATAAATAATGTCAGTTCCATTATCTATAATTTTCCTGAAATAGAAGATATTTCCCTCACGCAAAGTTGATTTTGCATTGAAACTTCATCAAACACATCTTTCAGCAAATACATAAAGAGCAACAAGCTTGTTTACATTCAATTGTATTTTAAATAAATTTAATGTTTTCTAAAATGCAATAAGTGTTATATATTATTTCACTAAACAGTTTACAACAATATTTTTTATGCATTGTTATTACAAAAGTATTACCTTGAACAACTTTGCAAATTTTAGGTAGCTTTCTTTACAAAAAAGCTACCTATTGCAGCCGTTCGGAGGAAAGCGATTTCAAAAAATTTTGGTATATTTTCATCGATCATGACCCCCAGACCCCGAAACCACCCTCCGTTCAAAATTGATATATATATATATATATATATATATATATATATATATATATATATATATATATATATATATATATCTGACCAATGTCACACTGTAACTCCCGTAATTATGAACCGATTTCGATGTAATTCGGTGTGTACATAGTACATACCAATGTCTCGACCGAGTTCGTTGGCCAGCTTCATCCGCCGTTTTGTTTCAAAATGGCGGCCATTTAAAATTTTTAAAAAAATTTAAAACTTGAAATGTGGTACCAAAAAATTAAAAATGGAAAAATATTTTTTTCTTATGTATTTGACCTTTATACAAAGATTCCGGAGCAGTTTTTGTTTCGTCTATATCTTAAAAAATGGCTGAGTTATAGCATTTTGAATTTCTAGCGTGGCTGACATTTTGAAACGTCCTGAATTTTGTCACGCGATAAAAGGCGTATTTATGAACCGATTTGGATGTAATTCGGTGTGTACATAGTACATACCAATCTCTCGACCGGGTTCGTTGGCCAGCTTCATCCGCCATCTTGTTTAAAAATGGCGGCCATTTAAAAAAATTAAAAAATAAAAAAATTTAAATGAGATACCCAAAAATTGGAAAATGAAAAAGATTTTTTTGTATGTGTTTGACCTTAATACAAAGATTCCGGAACAGTTTTTCTTTTGTCTATATCTAAAAAAAATGGCTGAGTAATAGCATTTTGAATTTTTCTTGTGGCTGACATTTTAAAACGACCTGATTTTTGTCACGCGATAACAGGCGTATTTATGAACCTATTTGGATGTAACTTCGTCTGTACATAGTACATACCAGTGTCTCGACCGAGTTCGTTGGCCAGATTCATTCGCCATCTTGTTTCAAAAGGGTTGCCATTTAAAAAAAATTAAATTTAAAATTCAAAATGAGGTATTAAAAAATTGGAAAATGAAAAACATTTTTTTTATGTGTTTGGCCTTGATACAAAGATTCCGGAGCAGTTTTTGTTTCTGAAAATTTGTTCTTTTGTTTATATCTTAAAAAATGGTTGATTTATAGCACTTTGAATTTCTAGCATGGCTAACATTTTGAAACGATCTTGTATTTGTCACGCGATAACACACGTATTCGCCTATTTCGATGTAAGAAGGCATGTGGATAGTATACATCAACACCTCGACCAAGTTCGCTGGCCAGATTCATCAGCCATCTTGTTTCAAAATGGCGGCCATTAAATTAAAATATATATATATATTTAAAGTGAGGTGCAAAAAAATTAGAAATTGAAAAAGGTTTCTTTCTTAAGTATTTGACCTTGATATAAGGATTCAGGAGCATTTTTTGTTTGTCTTTACCTTAAAAAATGGCTCAGATATAGCAGTTTCAATTTCTATTGTGGTTGACATTTTGAAAAATCTGATTTTTTGCATGCGACAGCACTCCTATATATTAACCGATTCCGATGTGAGTGAGCATGTGCACAGCAATTACTAAGGTCTCGACCAAGTTCACTGGTTAGCCTCATCCACCATGTTGTCTTAAAATGGCAGGCACTTTAAGAAATCGCCGAATTTGGCAGCCAAATATAAGTTACTTTAAAGAAAAGCAGCTTGGATAAAGCTGACTAATTTCGCGAAATTCTCATTCATTATATTGATAAAAATTGGTATTGAATCTCCTATATTCGGTTTCCACTAAATTGAGCTTCGTGTGTTTGAATGATGTAAGTTGGCTTTTTTTAAATAAGGATTATGAAAGCTACCTCTTCCTCCCGGCACTGGCCGGAAGGACTTTTTCTATTACATTTGTTCTAAACTTGCAATGATGGCTTACTTCCATATCTAAAACAGTTATGTATATGATACTTTGAATGGAGATAGATATGAGTAATGTTTTAAGAAAGTAAAATTTTTAAGTTGATAACTACCGTAAAATCCCTATTGTAACACCCCCCCCCCCCTCTTTCAAAAGAAAGAAGTTAAAGGAGAGGGGAGGGTTAGTCGAGATTTTTTTTTTCAAATCATTAAAAAATCCTTCTTTATCTATAGTTTACAAGTAAATAAGGCAAATGCAGCAGTGGGAATCTTTCGTAATTCGGCAGATTTGAGATAAATAGTATGTAAACGCCCCCTCCCTAAATTTTTCCCCAAATAAAAACCCCTAAGCAAAATTTAAAAGTTTTAATTCCTTTTTTAAAATTGCTTCTTTATTTTTTTTATTTTATCTCAGCAATACTTAATGAATCATCTAAGCCTCCATCCCCCAAATCTACTTATTTTCATTTTATAATCTTTTGCTTAAACATATCACCCAGAAACTAGAGAAATGTATATATATATATATATATATATATTTCTTATGGTGAATTTCACAGGTAATTAACTAATGATTACGATGACAAATGAATAACAGAATAAAAAGCATGTCAAAGGATATATTTTACTTGTGTTCACATGTGCGCCACGTGTGTTCACAACTACCCCGCTGATGGGGCACATGTGAACAATTTTTCGAATTTATAAAACTATTAAAAAATGTAAGAAGAACTATACAGGAGATTTAAAAAAATTACCATGTATAAAAGAAAGATCTATTTACTATATTGAGTAGGTTTTATTTATAGAAATTCATCCAGTTATGAGAAAAAGCTATATTTATGCGAACTGTTCACATGTGCCTCCATCTCCCCTATATGTTAAACCAGTAAAATGCAAATAAATGAATAAATAAATAAAGTTATTCGCTTATCAAGTTGGAACAAAGATTTTACTTTTGAGATCTAAAAACAGTGTTTTGGCTTCTGAAAACAAACAGAATGTCAAAGAGCTTCAAAACAATTTACCATATGTCTATAGGTGCTGCCGACTTTGGCAATTTCTTTGAAAAAAATATAATAATTATTAAATTTATTGATTATTATTATTATTATGATTATTATTTATTGATGTTCACATCTGCCCCATGTTTGCATGTGCCTCGTTCTCCTCTACTCAAAAAAATATGCATGGACTGATATTAGTGTGTTTTAGATAAATTAAACAAGTCTGTTTTATTAACAGATTTTGGCAACATGTTACTAACAAGGTTTTCGTAGTTTTCCTTTTTAAATTTCCTAAGAAAATTTTTCATTACTTGTGCAAAGTATCGACAAGCTAATGTTTCATTCTCATGCATCGTTTTCACGAAATTTGTGTCCTTTATGAGCTTACGGATCATTGGTTCATGAAAAATACCTGCTGTAAGTTTTTCAGCACATGCTTATAAATATCATACACCTTGTCAACACCTTCATAGTCTTTGTTTCAGTTAAAGAATACTGAAGTTTTGTTCTGTTATATTAAACAAAATGTGTTTTAAAATACTTATATCCACTTCAGGAAAAGCAGTAAAAAAGTAGTGAAGAAACATATGATACAAAAGTATTTGACTTAAAACAACTCTTATAGTTTTGCAATGCACTTACCTGGATAAACGTTTCTTAATAAATGCTAAAAATTATAGTTTTAACACTAAACGTACCATGAGCCGTCATTTTGACAGCTACCATATGAATATGTTTCGGTTCAAACCAGAAATTTGATTATGGAATAAGTTTGAAAGATACAAAGAAAAGCGCTAAATAATAAAGTTAAACTGTTTTAAATCAAAATACTTGTGTGAAGTATTTTTATAAAACTTGATTTAAATTTCCCGTAGTTCTAGTGTTAAAGGAAGACAAGACTGTTAGCAATCCTATGGGAAATGTGCGAGCTTTAAAGGGGTCCGGGACACAAAAATCTTCAAATTTTCAATTTTTTTAAAAATTGGATTAAAACATTTTCTGTCGTTTTCTGCTTAAAATGATGTTTAAATCATGTTTCTATCTTAATTAGAATAGGAAATATTAATTTTTTCGATTTGGTTTGTTTTCAAAATCTGCCTTTCAAGCTATGGTTGTCAAGGAAACGAGTTCTTGTGAAATTGCGTTTTTCTTCTTGATAGGTTTTTTCACCATTTCTCATATTTAAATTCTTATAACTCGAGAACCGTTAAAGATACAGAGTTGAAACTCGGAACATATCTTTTTCAATTATTTTAATTTACTTTTGAGCCAGCATATTTGAAAAAACAATATTTACTTTTGAAAATATGATTTTTTTTTTTAAAGTCGCACCACTTTTTTATAATTTTTTCGTTAAATATTTTTAATTTTTTTTAAATGCTGACTCTAAATTAAAAAATATATATTTCTGTTTATTTAAATGAAAAACAATTTAAATTCTACAAATAATATTTCGAGTTATAACGATTTTAAGTTATAACACTTTTTTCATAAATTTTAAATTTAAATTTTTTTTTAAAAAAAGCTATGAAAAGTTTTATCATTTGATTTTGTTTACAAATGATATGGTTAACCATCGCAAAAAAATTCAAAATTTGAACTCAATAAATAATTTTTTTTTGAAAATGTCTCCCGGACCCCCTTAATACTCGTTTCCTCGAAAACTAGCTAACAGATTTTGTTGTTATTTGGAATCCCTATTCACTGGAATATTTTCAAGACTTATGGCACACAGTTTTTTTTTTCTTTCTTTTTTTGTGATTAAAACTTTTTATCTTAGAGCAATGGCAATTTTGGAGAAATTTTCTATTTTTCATAAATGTTTTTCTCCCCTGAAATTAATTGCTTTTTTTAAAAACAGTCTGGCACATATGAAATCATATTTATACTCTACCACGAAAAATGTTTTTATCGCAATCGCTGGAGTACTTTATGAGTTAATGAGGTTTTTAGCTGAAAAGTACAGTTTTTCGGAGTGCTAAAAAACAAAGACACCTATAAAGTGTGTGAAGTTCTTGCACAGTTTTATCAAACACATGAATTAAAGTACAGTAGAACCTCTTTCATCCGAAACTCTTTTAACCGAAACTCTCGGTTAACCGAAATCCATTTTGAAAGCCTTTTTTTTTACTATCACATTTGTTGTGTGAAAAATGGCATTTTGAAAGTTTTTTTTTTTTTTTTTTTTTTTTTTTTTAACTATCATATTCCTTGTGTGCAAGCGGTCCTTTCTGAACTACGAGTACATATGAATATTTTCGATCCCCTTTCATAGAGTTGCTTTGAATTTCACTTGAGCTCCCGTAAGCTGTGAAGTGGAACGAAGAAAACGAACAAATTAACAATTCTGAAGCTTTTTAATGCTTTGCAAAAGGTTTGGCATGACTAGAGCAGCAGAAAGACTGTGATACTGGTGAACTAATAATATAAAAAAAACTCCGTGATAGAGCTTCAGAGCAAAAGCAATTGAAATTGCGACAAACAAAACATTTTTTCAAACCCTTGTGATACATGTAAAAGGTACTTAATTTCAAAATTAACATTCAGGTAATTTATTCTT
This sequence comes from Maratus speciosus, assembly GCA_963932465.1. Classification (NCBI taxonomy): domain Eukaryota; kingdom Metazoa; phylum Arthropoda; class Arachnida; order Araneae; family Salticidae; genus Maratus; species Maratus speciosus. The sequence continues at coordinate 452,042,968 of OZ010797.1, forward strand.
GTTTCTATTTTGCTATTGCTTTATTTTTATTAAGCACTTGTTACCATAATAAGAAATATTTCATATATTTCTCCTTAATCTTAAAATGGGAGCATTCTCGATTATCCGAAAATTTCGATTTTCCGAAAGAGTGTCGGTCCTTATTACTTCGGATAATCGAGGTCCTACTGTATATATAAACACTTGGATAAAATTTACTTACATATAATAAATGAATATAAAATATTAGAGGAAAATTAATGTGAGTGGGCGTGGCTTCCCAGTCGTGTATTCCTTAGCAGCTGGTTGGTTGGTTGTATTTATGTCGGCCAATTATCTGCGCGTGGGATATAGGCCCTGAGGGGGGGGTGCCTTCCGTGGAGGTCTTTCTAAGGGAACCTAACCCGTTTTAACGCTTGGAGAACCAAGGTTCGAAGAAAACCACAAAAACTCCGAACGATTAGGCCGACGGGCGCGATTGGGATCGAACCCAGCACCTCCCGTCTACCAGCTTCGAGAGCAGAACCTCTCGGCCACTGGTGGGGCCCTTAGCAGCATTATGAGAATGTGTATAGATTTAGAAACTCTTACCAATGTAGCCGGCGTTTCGCGCGCTCCATTAATCTCGTTCGCAATTTTGTCATTTATGTTGTTCTGATCGGATTTAGGGGTGTATCTTATATTTATCATTTGTCAATGTTTCTGACCGTCGACTCCTTCAAAAAAAATATTTTCAAATGTTTATAGATTCCCTTTACTTTAATATTTCACAATTATCATGAACAATTTAAAAAAAAAAAAACGCTCATAATTTTTTTATGTTATGTGATATGTTTAATAAAATACTGCTGTTTATTTTACTAAAATACACGGCATAACGTTCACTTACTGAGAGCATTCTGTTATTGAAACTGTTCATCAGAAAAATATGAAATTTGGAATGCATCTAAATGCATTTTGCAAAAGACATTTAACAATGTATATATATATAACTTCAAAAATGGCCATCAGAGGGCGTATTATTGATTTTTGTAATAATTTAATAACACTCAAGCTAAAGTGCAGTGTAGAATCGGTTTATCAAGACATATGCTGTTCAATGTGTTCATCATTATTGCCACGTACACTTTTGAAATCGCAAAATAGTATGTTCAACTGTCATGCGAAGCAAATTCTTGGAAATGTTGAGGGTTTTACGGGAAACACTGTCCTTATATTTTAGCAATGTTCCGCTTGAAATCATTGTATCTCTACGAATGTATTTCAAAGTTCAAAACTTCTGCAAAGCTAGTGGTGCGAAATCATCATTTTGATGAAAAAATTTCACCAGTAAAGCACGATTTTATGAACTGCAAGACATTTGCCTTAGAAAAGAAAAGAAACTGATAAGAAATTCATTATATTCGTATACTTAAATTGAACATTTTCATTGTACGAGAGCAGATATATAATCATAGCTGCCAACTTTTACCCTTTTTTCCTACCACTATTTTTGGTAAGAATATTCCTTATTTAATCCGATATTTTCGATGATTAAACGTGACAAAATTCTCTGTGAAAATATAGTGTTAGGAAAAAAGCGTAAAACTTGTCAGCTATGCATAACGTGGTTGGTAAAATTTACTTATATGCCGAAAATCCAAGAGAAACGCACTCTGGTAGTTTTTTTTTAGTTATGTTTTTCTGCAAAATGTCTTTCGCACCCCTTTATTTTCACTCATTCCTATATATACGTAAATTATATGCTAAAAAGAAAGACGTCCGATTGGAAGTGCAAGAGATACCTCTGTTTCCGATTCTTTTATCATAATAAATTTTAACATTTATCATCTATCTATCTCCGGAATCGAATTGACCTAATTTTAGCTTTATTAAAACAGCCGTCTCGAACAACTGTTGTCCTAGATTGTTAAAGTACAAAATATCTCTCAGGTAATAAAACGAAACTTTTAACCGTGAATATTTTTTCCATTTACTTTTTCTGGTTCAAAAAATGCAAATAAATGTTAGTGGACATCAATTAGTTATAGATTTTAGTTAATATTGTCCGAGATATTTTATTAATGGTCATTATTTATGTCTAAATTAAATGCCAATATCTGATAACCAAATTTGTCATCCGACATTAGTGATGACTACGACAATGTACATTAAAGAAATTTTTTTTTTACATAAAAATGCATCGAAAAACGGTTTTTAAAGATGTAAAGCTTCGAACAAGAAAAAAGAAAGACTGAAAAATCGTAAATTATACATATTTTATTTTACCATCAGAAATGAATACGTTTGATACTGTATTGTCTCTTAACTGCAAACGAAGCCCAGACAGTCAGGTTTAATTGACTTTTCTAATATTTTTAACTTTGATTAATTCCGGAATGTAGACTGCTAAATAACATATAAATACGAATTTATCATTGGAAAATAATTTTATAGCGTTAGATTAACAATTTAGAAACTATCATCACAAGCAAGACTTGTAAATGTCCTCAATAATTTTATATGACTTTAAATCATTCTGCTATATTTACTATCTTTCCTTCTGAATTCAATACTAATGCTCTAAAGAAATAACCTTTTTGCATTTGTTCGTTTGATCGGCATAATCTCTGGAGCTACCAAACAGATTTAAAGTGTTGGGTAAATTAGTCCTCCAGATTTGTCCGCGATGGCTCAGTTGATAAAGCATTGGCGGCTTCAGCCAAGACATCCCTGGTTCGAATCCTGGTATATATTTAATCCCATTTTTCACTCACTTGGAAAATTTACAACTCTAGTTATTTATTTATTAATTGTATAATTTTGTTAAAAATTAATATAATATAATTACACTTGCAACGTTTACTGCAGTTCCAAAAATACCTTCAATTTATTGTGTTGAACTGATTCAGATATCAGATCGGATGCTGGGATAGTTAAATGTTAGTTGGGTGTATTAGTAGTCCAGATTTGTCCGAGATGGCTCAGTTGGTAGAGCATTGGCGGCATCAGTCAATACATCCATGGTTCGAATTCTGGACCGGACTTTTTTCACACACTTAGAAAGTTTACAGCTGTTATGATTTATTTATGAATTGTATAATTGTGTTAAAATGTAATATAATGGAATTTTAGTCAAAGGATATCATCATTTGGAGAGAATCTTTTTCAATGCTGCTGCAATTTTATACTGTAGTTTTTATAGTGAGTATACTTTATTATTCAAGTTATTTTATGAAGCACAGCGAGAATTCCAGATAGCCTGACCTTAACACTTTTTAATTTTGGAAATGAGCATACATGAAAAAATTTGTATATTAAGTATATCTTACTGACATTTCGACTTTAAAAATTATTTAACATGACGTGTCAGTTAATCAACTCCGATATGTTCTCAGATGTTGTATATCACTTTCAACTATCCGTTTATTAAAGTGGCAGTCATGTTAAAATCCGTCTACATTTATCAATAAACATTATCATGCAACGTGAAGAAAATATGTTTTCTACTTATTTGGAAAATGTGTTGTAATTTCTCACTTTTGGTTTCATTCTTTTAGATACGGATCGATCTAAACATCTTTTTAAGAGCGAAACCGAATTTCTGTGATCTTCCTATTTTCGGCCGAAAACGAAAACGAAAACGAAAATGACCAAAAAAACTTTGTAAAGTTATTTAAGACATACATAAATATACATAATTATTAACGAGTTATGCGTATTTATTAGGTATACATGATTATTAATTAATTATACGTGTGGCCCAAGTTGACTGTCTGTGCTTCTAACCTCTTTATTTTCATATAAAATATAATTAATTCATCAATGACACAGAATGATTTTCAAATTATACGAATTTCATTTAATTAAAAATGTTTTATGTATACATACCTCGATTTATCTTTTATAATTATTTTTGTAAATGGTCCTCTGTTACACTAGAACTTTCTCAAAGAGTGTTCGGAATACTTCTGCGGTTTCAAACTGAAAATTTTCTATTACTGTTAAATCTGCCGTTTTTAATGAGCACGTGAAAATCATCTTGAAAGTTTAGTCATGTATGCATTTATTACTTCATAATTTACACTCAAGTCTTGCGTCAGTCATGACTGATAATTATAAACTGTGAAGTTCATAGCAATAATCAAAGAGTGTATCATCTGAGTTGATCCAGTTCAAATCAATGACTAATGTTGAAAATTTGCGAAAGAAGAAACGAGAATTTTGGAACACAGATAGTTTCTGTATTCTTAATAGCATCTTCGCCGAAAACGAACTTTCGGTGATGCTCAAATTTTTAGCCGAAAACGAAACCGAATTTTCGGTTGATCTCTACTTTTAGACATCGGAACTGCACGTTTCCCTGAGTAACTTCACTGTAAAATTTTGCCTAATATGTTTTCCACTACAATGGCACTCAAAATTTATCAAAGCATTTCATAATACTTAATTTGAAAGACAAATAACACATTTAAAAAAATTATTTGGACAATTTCCGCCTACGGTCGAAAAGGTTTCCGAATTATTCTGTGTAGACGTATTTTTATCTATATATTTGCCCATGAACTACACAGTATTGTTATCTAAATTAGTTTAGTTAAAAAACTAATGACGCAGTTGAAATTCACATTCACCAGCTTTCGGCAATAGATTGAAGTGTACTCGTTTTTTTTCGTGCCGCCCTGCGTTTATTTACATTGTTTTATTTACACGGCAGACTAAGCTAAAATTAATCCAGGTAAGAAATGCATAACTCCATTCCAGCATTTACCATGCATCGACAAAAATGCATGTAATTCTTTGCGTAGCCATGTATATGCAATGCATTTACTAACATCGTACGAACATCTCTGAATGTACTAAATAAAGTTTAACTGCAAAATGGAAAGCACAATTTAAAAAACACACCTAAGCCAATAAAGTTTGTGAGTTCTTTTGTGCTACTCTGTGCATGATCCATATAATTTGTACACACCACGTGTGCTATATAAAATTAAGCTTAAAACTTCAAATCAAAGTTAAAAACGCTCTTTCAGCAATTGTCGGTCATGGACAGTATTCTAACGAAATTCTTCGGGCTCTGTAAAGTTACGAAAAATGCTTGAACGCCATATTCTACTGTAAGGATCTAGTAATACATCTTAGGGTGCAATCTAGGGTTTCAAACTTAGGTATACATATATAAACTTATTATGTTTGAATTAGTGTTAAATTTTAAAACTACGCTGCACACGGTTTTATCCCGTATGCCATTGTGTAAAGCAGGGCTTCCAACCTGTGTGTCACGGAACAATCGAAGTTTACCACGACAAAAATATATTTTATTTCATCTGTTTAAAAAATACAACAAATGCAATATTTATTCACAAACCTTTTGCTCAAAGAAAGGCTATATTTTATGTCGGTGCCACTACCCCATAGGGGGTGCAGGTGCAAAAAACTTTCTAAAAAGCTGATGTTCGTGTTACGGAACGACCTAGAAATAAGAAATTTGGAATATTAGTTACTTATTAGATATAAACGATTTCTAAGAACAACTTCTTAAAAAATTCGAAATTTAAAAGGGGTGATAATGCGCGAAGAGCGTTCTAAAAAACATTCTAAATAGCGATTTCTACGCAATTTTAGGAAGTATCAAATCAATTTCAAAAGTAATGGTTGTAAATTAATGGTGAGAGCCCTTGCTCTAACATAGGCTCTATTTTATGTTTGTGTCACTACCACCTGGTGGTTGCAGGAGCAAAAAAATTTCAAAATTGCGGGTTTTGTGTTATGGAAGGGTCAAGAATCATAAAATTTGAAATGGTAGTTACTTATAAAATATCAATAATCTCTAAGAACATTTCCTAAAAAAATCGAAATTTAAAACGTGTGATAATGCTCGAAGAGCGTTCTAAAAAAACGTTCTAAATTGCGATTTCTACGCAATTTTTTGAAGTATCAAATCGGTTTCAAAAGTAATGGTTTCAAATTGATGGTGGCAGTCCCTGCTGCAACATAGGCTATATTTTATGTTGCTGTCACTATCATTTGGGGGTTGCAAGAGCATGTTCTAATTTGCGTTTTTTGCCCAAGTGAGAGGTCTAATATTTTGAATTTGGCATGGTAATTACTTACAAGATGCAAATGCTTTCTAACCGTCGAAAGAAAATTCCAAATTTTAAAGGATGAAGTGAGCGAAAAGCGTTCTATAAGTGTTCTAAGTTACAATTTTTATGCAAACTTATCAAGTACCAAACTGATTTAAAAAATAATGGTTGCAAATTGGTGGGGATAGAACCCGTTCAAACATAAGCTATATTTTATTTTGGTCCCACTCTCACTACTGGGTTTCAGGAGCTAAAAAACATCCTAATTTGCGATAACTGTGATACTAAAGAGGCTAGATACATTACATATGGCATGGTAGTTACTTATAACATATAAATGCCCTCTAAGAACAATCGAAAGTAAATTCGAATTAAAAACGGGTAAAGCGGAGGGGAGGAGCAAAAAGCGTTCTAAAAAAATCCCTAAATTACGATTTCTATTCAATCTCGGGAGATATAAACCGATTATAAAAGTAATAGTTGTGAATCAATTCTTTGATCCTACACAGGCTATATTTTATGTCAGTGATTCTACCACTTGGGGTTGGCAGGAACAACAAACTTTCTAAAAAAGACCTTTAAACGCTTAAATTACGTTTCTGTGAAATATTAGAAAATACCGAACCGATTTCAAAATCAATGTTGGCAAATTAATGGTCAGAGTCCCTATTTCAACATAGTATTTTATGTTGAGAGAGATGGTAGACCGTTAGACAAGAAGCTTGGAATTTGACATGATGGTTAATTTTAAGATGTAAGACGATGGTTTCTAAAAAATTCAAAAGTTCAAATGAATACTGAAATGAGCGTATTTATTGAGAATAAAAGTTTCAAAATATTTTCTAAATTATCATTTATTAAGTTTTTGTTCTTTTTATTAAGTCTCATTTCTACCTAATGCAGTGTAATAATGAAGTTTAGTCAAACTGAATTTTAAATAGTAATTTTTGAATTATTCTTAAAAGTATAATTTCTTTTAATAAAAATTAGACTTATAAATATCACTTGGCATATTTCAATTATTACGCTAGCAAAGCCGCATGGTTGGCTAGTAGAATATACTTTTATCAAAGTTTCGATTTCCAAAAGAAAAATGTAACTTGTGTCCTTTCTAAAATAAAGGATTAAAAATATATATTCTTGTGTTACAATAAAGAATTACAAAAAGCATATATAAACACTACTAAATAATCAGATAAATTTTCTTTAGCCTTCAAAATAAAGAAGAAACTGTTTTAAGCAGGATATTATATACTGTTCTGCTAAAATATGTGTTGTCTTTTATAACCATATCTTGTCATCATAAACGGTTTTTATGAATATCATTTAAATTTGGTTTCACTATTTCGCCATTTTCTAAATCATAACTGATTTTTGTATTTTAACATGATAAAATAGATTGCATTTGCGATTGAAAGCATATGTTCCGATCATAAAATGAATCAGCATTTTGTTTAAAATGAATAATAATCGTACATCTATATTCGTAATTTATCATGTCCGTAAGAATGATTTGGCGCCAAAGACAAACGCACTTAATATCTTTATCTTCCGCTTAAATGAATTACTTTATCATTTAAAAGTTCGCATTAAGTTACTTGGGGCAGCGAATCACAATCTGTTTTGTTAAATGAATAGTGTCATTAATAATATAGTATATTGTCATCATATCCACGTTTTAATGTTTTCTTTAATATCATTGACTGCTAAATTCATTTTTGTAATTTTTTGAATCATTATCTCCGATCTCTTTTTAAAATGCATAATGTGTTCATATTAATATCACATTAGATTTATAGTTCATAATATTTCCTTAATTCATTATACATTATACTATATACATATATATATATATATATATATATATATATATATATATATATAATCTTGTGTTATCATAAATTATGAAAAAATTGTATATAAAGCCTCCTGAATAATCAAATAAATTTCCTTTAGCCTTCAAACAAAGAAGAAACTATTTTAAGCTATATTATTTATATACTGTTAAAATATATGTCATCCTTTTTAAACATACACTGCAAGTCAGCATAAAGGGTTTTTATGAATAACATTTAAATGTGGCTTCATTATTTCATCATCGCATTTATACACGCCAAGTAATATGCAAAAAAAAAAAAAAAAAAAAAAAAAAATAGTTAAACTTTAAAACCCGTACCACAACTAAAAACGCAGCAATTATTTTTCTTTACTATTTCGTCGTCGTATTTATACACGCCACGTAATATGCAGAACAGTAGTTAAACTTTAAAACCCGTACCACAACTAAAAACGCAACAATTATTTGTATTTACTATTTCGTCGTCGTATTTATACACGCCAAGTAATATGCAGAACAGTAGTTGAACTTTAAAACACGGTCCACAACCAAAAACGCAACAATTATTTGCCTTTACTATTTCGTCGTCGTATTTATACACACCAAGTAATATGCAGAACAGTAGTTGAACTTAAAAACCCGTACCATAACTAAAAACGCAACAATTAAATGTCTTTACTATTTCTTTGTCGTATTTATACACGCAGAGTAATACGCAAAAAACGTAATTTAACTTTTAAACGCGCAAAAACGCAGCAATTATTCTTCATAGGAAGTACTGTAGCCAAATACTTTTGCGTGTCCCTGTAAATGAACGATAAATTATATGCATACCAGATTCTAAAATAAGCTCTTTGTAGTAAACCTCCATGATAAACACGAATTTCAATGTTTTCTAAATCGTAACTGATTTTTTTCTGGATAAAATAGATTGCATTTGCGTTTAAAACATATGTTCTTATCATGATATGAATAAGTATTTTGTTAAAAATGAATAATAATCGTACATTTGCATTCGTAATTTCTCATTTCCGTAAGAATAATTTGGCGTCACATACAAACGCACTTAATATATCTCTCTTCCGCTTAAATGAATTACTTTATCATTGAAAAGTTCGCATTAAGTTATTTGGAGCAGCAAATCACAATCTGTTTTGTTAAATGAATAGTGTCGTTAATATTATACGTTGTCATCATATCCACTTTTTTATGTTTTCTTTAATATCACTGGTGCCAAATTCATTTTTGTAATTTTCTGAATCATTTCTTTTCGATCTCTTAAAATAAATAATATGTCCATATTAATGTCACATTGCCCTTATAAATTAGTTTATAATATTTCATTAATGCTATTTATACCTTCATTTTTGTAGATACATTTTATCTTAATAACAGCAGTCTACACGATTTTCGAAATTAATAAGTCAATGAAAGTTTTATAAAGTATTTTTAATGATGAAAGATAAAATATTATTAAAAATTATCTATTATGTCTCATTTACGAATATTACGGAGGTAGTGTTAAAGTGAAACTGCAGCAAGTAATCGTAATTAAATAAAATATTATCTCAAAAGCAGTTCAGTGTAAGTGGGAAAAGAAGAATTCAAACAAGGAAAGAATAATAACAAGGTACGGTATATTGATCTGAGAGCGCGGAATTTTCAAACATCTTACTATAAAAGAAATAACAAGTTGAAAATTGTACGTCAAACGTGGCAAATGAGGTGCGTTCGTACTATAACTATTTTTATAAACGTTCAGATCTTCAAAAACCTTACTTAGTTCGTGCCTATGTCATAAGGAGTATTCCATTCCTAATTTTCCACCTTCTAGGTTCAGTAGTTTGGGTTGTGCTTGATTATGAGTCAGTCAGAACAAACTCTTATATATATTTATATTTATATTCTTGTGTTATCATAAAATATTACAAAAAGGTGTAAAGGTACTAATATATAAAGACTACTAAATATTAAGATAAATTTTCTTTAGCCTTAAAAATAAAGAAGAAACTGTTGTAAGCTATTTTATTTATATACTGTCCCGTAAAATATGTGTCATATTTTATAACCATATCTTGCTTGTCATCATAAAGGGGTTTTATCAGCATCCTTTAAATCTGACTTCCCTATTTCGTCATTTTCTAAATCCTAACTGATTTTTTACGATGATAAAATAGATTACATTTTTTATTAAAAACATTTGTTCCTATCACGATATGAATCAGTATTTTGTTAAAAATGAATAATAATCGCACATTTATTTTCCTAATTTCTCATTTCCTTAAGAATGATTTGGCGCCACATTCAAACGCAGTTACTATATCTCTCTTCCACTTAAATGAATTACTTTATCATTGAAGAGTTCGCATTAAGTTATTTGGAGCAGCAAATCACAATCTGTTTTCTTAAATGAATATTGTCATTAATATTATACGTTGGCATCATATCCACTTTTTTATGTTTTCTTTAATATTATTGACTGCCAAATTCATTTTTCTAATTTTCTGAATCATTATATCCGATCTCTTTTTAAAATGCATAATATGTTCATATTAATGTCATGTTAGATTTGTTTTTATAATATAGTTTTTAATATTGCATTAATACTATACTTATTTTCATTTTCGTAAGTTTCTTTTATCTTGGTAACATTAGTCTGCATAATTTTCTGAACTGCTAAGTCAATGAAAGTTTTATAAAGTACAGGGCGATTCAAAATGAATAATATCAATTATTATGACTATTTAATCGAAAATGATTTATAGATAAGAATCACAGAGATTGTAAATGGAAGTTCAAAATTTTGTTTACATACTTTATAAATGTTCTATGTGACTCCCTTTGGTCAAACGGACATCTCATCTGTAGTCCATTTCACGCCATGCAACCTTTTTATTCAAACATCCGATACCTACTGCGTATGTTGTTAGCATTTGCCTGACTGTACCGCTAACGAAATCTTCTTTGCACTTTGCACTACTATGACAGAACGGCAATTGTGAAATTATAACACACAGAATACCTTCTACACAGGATCTGCCATTTCCACTTATTATACGCCCGCAATGAACCGAATTTCTGACAGTTGCTTATTCTGACCTATAGTAGGAGAGCTGTTGAACATTCTTGAGTAGGTATTTGAGGCACCCTGAAAATTTGTACAACACTTCTTTTGAAATGCCTGAATACAAAATCGAATGTCTGGCTGAAGGATCGTGGCCCAAAACCTGTGCCAGACACGTGTCAAGTGCCATTTTTTGACACTACCCTAAAAAGGTATTTGAGGCACGCTGAGATTGAAACAGAATAATATTTATACTTAGAAAAAAATATTTTGAAAATGACAGACACTTTAGTCGTCCGAAAAACTGTGCCAGACACGTGTCAAGTGCCATTTTTTGACTACCCAAAAAAGGTATTTGAGGCACGCTTAGATTGAGGCACAATAATATTTATGCTTAGAAAAAAATATTTTGAAAATGACAGACACTTTAGTCGGCACAAAAACTGTGCCAGACACGTGTCAAGTGCCATTTTTTGTCTGGCACAGGTTTTGGGCCACGATCCTTCAGCCAGACATTCGATTTTGTATTCAGGAATTACAAAAGAAGTGTTGCACAAATTTACAGGGTGCCTCAAATACCTTCCCTAAAATGTTTAACAGCTCTTGGACTACTAGCTCATGCGCGGGCTTCCGATTCATTGCGCTTGTGCAACAACTAACGAAATTTTGAGCTACCTCCTACATTCTGTGTATATTTCGTCGATAATTTTTTATCGATTAGAGAAATATAGCTATTTGTAATCGCTGTATTCATTCAAGAGAGTCAAAACACTGTATTAAAAAAACTAGTGTCGTGAAGGAATTTCCACCTTGTTATTAATATAAACTTTAAAACACACTTAAAATTACTTAAAAGGCGACATAAATATATGAAGATATTATTTAACATAACCCTGATATCTTTCAAACGTATACGCGTTCATTTTCAAAGCGAAAAGATGATTGGAAATAAATAGAAAACATATTTAAAAACAAAACAAAATACTATGCATGCGCAAGCGAAGTACAATCCATTGCTCTACAGATATAGAGGTGTGAAAAGACCAGTTCATATTTTCAGGAGCTCTTGAAATACTTAGAATATTATACTAAATCGCGGGAATATTATAAGAAAGGACACCGTTACACTAAACAGTTTGCACAGTAGAATGGGCAGTATCACTCCTAAATAAAATCCAGGACTTGCACCGTTCCTAAAAATTTCGCACTTTGCTACCACTAAATTATAACGATAATCTTTGTTGTATAATTCTATTACAAATATTAAAGGAATCCGCCACAAAGAATTCTTATTTAAAATACTGGTAGCAAAGTGCGAAAATTTTAGGAACGGTGCGAATCCTTAAAATCTCAGTGGATTGGCGGATTATTCAGTATAATATTAATTTATTAGTTATACTAATAAATAGTTATTAATAAATTTAATTATTATAATTAAAATTAATAAATTAACAATAATAATGATTTATTAGTTATATGATATCTTTATATGTTTGTGTCACCTTTTAAGTAATTATAAGTATGTTTTAAAGTTTATGCTATATTCATTTTGAATCACACTGTATTTTTTGTGCGAAAGATAAAATAGTATTAAAAGTTATCTATTATGTCACATTTACTAGTGTTACGAAAGTAGTGTTTAAGTAAATCTACAGCAAATAATCATGATTAAAAGAAATAGCGCCAAAGCAGTTCCGTGTAAGTGGGAAAGGAAGAATTCAAACAAGGAAAGAAGAATAACAAGGTAAGGTAGATTGGTCTCAGACTATGGAATTTTCAAACACCGAAACTATGAAAGAAACAAATAGTGAATGTATCAAAATTATTTGTTTTTGTTATTAAAGTTAAATATTAAATTAACAAATGACAATAAGCATTTCATAATAATAATAAAACTATAAAGAATAATAAAAATACATCACAAAGATGTGAATAAATGCTCATACGCTTAAATATCAAATTTTGTGCAAAATTTGAGTTGTAAAATAATCACGATTTCAAAAGAATTACGAAATTATTAGAAGTATGTAAAATTTTGAAATAGTAACAAATTAAAATTAATAATATGTGACGTAATGACATTAGCAGTTGGCGTAAATCGTTCTTTATCAGGGTTTCCAATATTACTGCACACTGTTAAAAATGTTTCTGTGAAATTACAGAGAATCTACGGGTAATCCATTATCTTAAGCCTTATGTAAAATTACAGAGATTAGAAAAACAGAGATTCTGTTAAATAACAGAGAAGATATTTGGTAAATTTACACAAGACTCTGTAAATTAACATCGTTCAAAATACACAAGACTCTGTAAATTAACATCGTTAAAAATACGCAAGACTCTGTAAATCAATTTATTTTTTAAATTAAAATAATTTAACTTTTGAAATCAGCGAATTTTAGGACTTCGAAGTATCAGAGTTATTCACGCAAGTTTGAACTGCTGTGTCATTTAATTTTTTTACACAACTTGCTTCTGGCCGGCCTGGGCTTTCAACCCGAGATCTCTGGGTAGGAGAAAAACATTTTACTGACTGCGCCATAGGAGCTGCTACTGCGGTGTATAAAGGATGTCCTTTATTAACAGCCTAAATTCTTTACAAAATGATACGCATTTAAAAATATTATTAGATTACACTAGCCTGTAAAAGTTGGATTATGTCATGTATTTTAGCTTTTGATAATTGATTCTTATGTGTTCTGTACCGCTGAATCTGAAATTGACCTTCATTTTTAACGATCACATCAGGATTTTTTCGCAAATTTCAAAGTTAAAAAGTTCAAAGTTAAAATTGAATCTCCTCCCTCATCTTATCGGACCACTCAGCTATTTAGCTGTAAAAATCCTAGGATAAGCAAAAATATCGAATAAATTATTGAATAAAATGAAATAAAATAAAATAAAATAAAAAGAAAAAAGTTTTACATATGTTTTATAGTATGAGATTTTCGCTATATTTTAAGTTACACATTTACGATTTGCAAAAAAAATTCTAACGTGATGGTTAAAAATGAAGGTCGTTTCAGATTCAGTGCTAAAAAGTACGTAAAAATCAATTATCAAAAGTTAAAAAACACAACCATCTCCTCTGCTTTATAGTATCCGATTATTGTTATTCTTTAAATTTGACAATTTATGATTTGCGAAATATCCTGACTTGATGGTTAAAAAGTAATGTAATTTTCGGTTCAGTGCTAAAAAATACATGAAAATTAAAAAACAATCAATCGCAGGCTTGTATTATCTAATCTAAAACTTTTTCTTAAACTTCTTGGCGGTAATCTATCCGAAATGTTTTGTGTTATCCTGTAAAATGAGTATAAATGGTAACCACCGAAAATCATAATAATATTAGATTGTTATTGGATTTGCGCCAGTATGTAAAATGTAATCTCGATCGGATATTTAAAAGTGACTTCAAGTTCGAGTAGAAATTTTGAACTGGAATAACATACATACGATCGTTGAAGTAACATAAAAACTTATAAAAATAACATAATTTTTGTAAAAAGAAATCATAAAAGAAACTGTCTCAAATCCTGACAAAATAAAACATATGTTATTTTAGACAATCTGAAACGTAATAAATGTTAACTTAATCGTAATATTTGTACGATTATTTCAAAGCGCAGATACACATGAAATAAGATCTTCGAATACTTTAAGCACTTGGTATGTGACCCCTCAAAGCCAAGATGAACTCATTTGTTTTCAGAGCAGAAAAGTGGCATAAGTCATGCATTTTTAAAGTTTCATAACTCGCTCAATTTTAGAGTTATATGAATGGGCCTTTTTTTTGTCTTACTTGTCAGTGTAATAGGAAAATTATACTAAATATAACTTATAGGACAGGGGGACCGTATAACAATTTAAATTTCGTAATAAAAAAAAAGTCTTAATTGACCGAAATCGCTTTTTAAATATTTCTTTACCTGATTTAAAACATTTTTGTAATTGGAACTATATGTCTATGACTAACGGTTTAGGAATTAGCTATTGGACACCGTTGAGACCGGAACGCTGTATATGGTGTAAAATGATGCAATCTAACACATCTTCATATACTTTTTTTTTTATATAAATATCGCAAAAACCTGACGGCTAATTCCATGCACAGATTTATTACATATATAATAAAAAACATATACAAAAAGTTTAAATGTCTATCTGAAATACAAAAAAAGTCTTAGTATTTTTAAAACATGAAAGTGAAGAAAATATGAACATGGAAAAAAAAAACATTTAAAAATTTAATGTGTATGAGTAGTTGCGCAGAATGTAATTACAAAATTTGCAATATCTTGCGATATACTTACCGTATGGGTAAAAATGAGGTGTAAAAATATTCACAATTAAACAGGCTTTCATTTAATATTTAAAAAAGGAGGAATCTATTTTTTGATCAACTTTGAGCCAAGCTGCCCCCTTAAAATCACAATTATAGCGACTATTTTACTTGCGCTAGAGAAAATATGTTCATTTCACCATAAAAAACTACAGAAGTTTCAGAATCATGAAAAATATATATAAATTAGAAAACAGGAATTCTGCTTTATCAGAATTTAGTGTCGCACCCGATGAAAAAAAAATACATGTATAAAAATAAACATAGTACGAAACATTTTTCTGTTTTAAGACTTAAAACGCACACTTTTATTTTATATAAAATGATGTCATTCGCATCCGTTCAAGAATGCCACATTTACAATCCGTTTCAAACAACATCCACAGAAAAGTATGCATAGAACGTCACTATTGCAGAATAATACACAATCACAGTAAAAACCGATGATGTCATTAAAGAAACTCGACCAAAAAAAAAAAAAAAAAAAAAAAAAAAAATCGGATTTTTATTGATTCATATGCCTTCAATTATTTGTAACATTAATTAGTTACTTAAAATTAAACATAGTTTATAATAGCTCTATGTTCTATCGGAAATCATTCATTTTTTTTTTTTTTTTTTTTTTTTTTTTTTTTTTGAACATAGCACGTAAATTAATTAATTATCTTTTTCAGTTATTATGGGAAGATTGCAACAGAAAGATATAAAAGTCTACTATTTTCCAACCAATATCCAATCAATATCCTCCAAAATCAATATCCAAAAATTATCGAAATCCTTCAAAAATGAGTGAATGTGTTATTGCATCATCCACGTGCAGATTCCGAGGTGATCATCCCTATCATCCCTATCCCTACACTTTGTGCAAAGTTTTATGTGTTTCGTTCGCACTTTTTCCCAATTTGAAACAAGATTGAATGCTTATGCTTTGCTTTTTCACTTCAGCAGCAATGCTCTGACATCGAACTTTTGGTTGCGATTTTCAACACCGGAAACTAAAACGAGAATGATGCTTAACGGAGATATTGTGTGCAGAAACGTAATCATTAAAATACCATCGTTAACAAAGCAAAGTACTTTCAATTCTGACAAGTAAGAAAAATCATGCGTTAAGCAGAGATTGTGAAGCACTTCCTGAATGTTTTAACAAAACTTCGTTATTTAGAGAAATAAGGTATATAAGGGAACTAAGTAAACATTTTAGAAAACGTATAAAACATTTGAAAAACTGATATCAGCAGTTGCCGTCCATAGCAAATATGTATTCCAATTATTTTGAACAGCAGTGTATTTGATCTGTAGGTTGATATATCTACCCTATCTATATTATAAAGGACAAACATATCTGTGCGTAACGCATACGTCATTTTGCGAATGGCAACAATTTGAAATTTGAAATAAAATTTAGGTTTTGCAATTATATATTAAACTTCTAAACATCGCATATTTAAAATTTTAACACCGTCGTATAAGGAAAAAAATGCTCTTTTAAATGCAATTTACTTGAAAGCTGTATCTCAATTTGTTTTTGAGACATTAATTTTTTTGTAGTTTTTAATACAAATTTTGTAATCGTGGCAACTGAAGTACTCCATTTATATTGAAAGTAAAGGGAAAATAGTCATGGTTTATTATTTTTATTGATTATATCCTTATTGATGCCATTTTCACATTACAAATAAAAGTAACTTTTTTATAATTTTTGAACAGAAAATGATGTCAGACATTAAAAAAGGACACGCATTTTTGTTCATAAATCAGTTACATTTCAATATTTTTACATTACGCTGATACTGAGTTTGAGACGCTAGGCAAAATGATTCCGTGAGTAAAAATTATGTCATATTTAAAACAATACGATCATTTATTTTGATAAAACTAAATATTTGACCGATACTAAATGGTCAATATGACAATTAAAGGCAAATTTCTGAATATTTTTTTTTCGCGGGTATTGAGACTAGAACTTAAAGTTCACATGAAAAATTGCATCGGACAAACGTGACTTTAAGTTTGGAAATACATTCATTAATAATCTATTGCGCGTTAAAATACTTTCAAATTGTGAATTTGTGTGGTGCGTATGTAAATTTTGAGAATGTGAAAATAACGTACAGTTTAGATTTTATGGGGGATAATTTTATGACGTGACAAAGCGAAATACTTTTTACTGATTTTTCATCACGTAAAAACAAACATAAGAGCCTCAATCGATAAATTCATCATAATTACTCATTTTGATTACGTATTATAATAGAGTTTAATTTTTCAATAATTTAAGCAGTTGAAGTTTGTGGAAATAATATTTTGGCAATTTTAGGTAACAAATATTATTTGTTTTAAGAAAGAGTGAGACAACCAATGTTAGATGAATTTTTAATTGTAATTATTTTTGTAGGTTTATTATAAATTCGATCTGAAGTTCCTTTCTAACATTTTAGTTCGTCGAATTTCGACGGGTTGCAACTCGTATATATAAAATCCAAATGAAACGGATATTATGACACGACTGAATTAAAACGAATTTATGTAACGATTTTATGAAACGACTGATTAAACAACTGATTATGTTTCACAGCGATCTCTCCTAAATACGGAATACTTTGTGATCAAATTAACACCAAAAATCCGTATTGATCTGCAGATCTGAAAACTGGTATTATAATTTTAAAATTCGAATTAGTTTTCGAAATATTATTTTTTTTTTCTAATTTTATATACTTTTCTCTAATGATGGCAACTCAAATTTAAATCATAAGAGATAATGTTTTTCATATTTTAAGAAAAGGTTACTATTTTATACAAATTTGGCGACCCGTTTGGCCTCCCTTAAATGTATGCTAAGAAATGTTTCATGTTACTTTTATTCATAATTCAATTTGTATTTCATTATAATTTTATTTAATACAAACTGAAACATTTAAAATAAATGACTTTCACTTCTTTATTTTTTTTTTAAGCGAGACGAAAAGAAAAATATTAGGCACAGATGTCATATACGCACCGGGGTACCTAATTGGCGCCAAAATGCCATTAATTTGGTTGACATGGTAATCCGGCTATTGTTGTTTATTTAATAATAAATCTTTATTTACTTTATTTTCTTTTTTTAATTACATAAATTGTTTTGTTCTATAGTTAATTATTTTTTTGGTTATTTTCTTTTAAAAATAATAGAAAATAATTTAAAAATACGGTACAACTTAGTTATTCCGCCGACCCATTTCACCAAATTATATAAATTGCCAAACCACTCGCTAAATTGTACAAATTGGCATAAATCTTATTTTAAATGACGAAAGAACAAATAAAATAGCATAATATTAATAAAGATACAAATAAAATGTCGAAATTCAAATCACTTGATGACGTAAAAACATGTAACTTGCTTAAAGAGATGTGAATGTGACATTTACGATCAACCATTATTGGCATTTAATTTTATAGTTTGGTGATAGATTTTTGGTCGACGGGATAACTGAGTAGTACCAAAAATACATATGTAACTAGTATTCGAAAACGAGGTTTTCGCCAAAATTTCGTAAGAAAAAAAAATTACGCCAAACCCGGTGCGTATATGACATCTGGCCAGATATTAAATGATGTAACAAACCATGCCATTTAATTTCAAATTCAAAGCAATGTTTTAATTTACCACTCGAAAAAAAAAAATGCTAACTGGCATGTTGAAAAAAGCTATTGGCGAGATTTGCACCCGGTTAGCGTAACAGTACCAAGAATTCTTTGCGGCCATGGCAACTTTTATGTAGTTTTATTCAAAAAAGAAATTTGATTTTTTAATTAAAATGGAAAACTTTCGTCACAGATGTCATATACGGACCCATATTGGCGCGATTTTTTTCTGACGCCAACGTCATATACGCAACGGATACTTAACTGGCGCCATAGTATCGTTATTTTGCTTGATTTGGTAAGCCGGATGTTGCTGTTTATGCTGTTGATGTTTTCACCAAATTAACGTCGGAAAAAAATCGCGCCAATATGGGGCCGTATATGATATCTGGGCCAAACTTTCATATGAAAAGCGAAAGGATCAGAGCGTATTTATTTATGGTAGTTACATGACTAGGACTATTATAATATAGATGAAATGATGGCGGTAGAATAATATTTGGCGTACTTATCACCTGCGCCTGGCTAACATTAAAGTACCAAAATGGCACCTGGAATATAAAAAGCGAAGTGGTCCGCCAAGAACTGTTGATGATATTCATATGACTTAGGCTATTTTTATAGAAATTGTTTCAAAATACCGGGAAACAAAGACTCTGTACACTTAAATCATTTTATTTTAGTTTCTTTTCAAATGTTTAACTGATACTCTTTAATCAAACACGGAAACAACCATTGGATGTCTTAACAGCAACTGATTCGGCCTTAAATTTTTGCAATCAAAGGGAATTGAATGGAAAACCGTTTACAGGGAGATCTGCACAGCTTTTTTCAGTACAATTTAATCTTCTCTAATATTTTTAAAACCGATCAGATTAGCGTGTTTTTAGATTCTGCGGCGTCTGAATGGGGATTTGGCGATCGTAGCTTGCAGTATGCAGAGCCACCCTAGTATACTATATAATGGGGAAATTTAGTTTAGCAAGAAAACGAATAACAGGTTGAAATTTCTCTTTCAGCAATTTATACTAATAGATGGAAACATACTTGCATACTTTTGTACAACCCTGTAGTTAACCTAGTACCTTTATTACACGCCACTATTTAGCTAAAGTTTATATCAAATTAAAACACTCTTATAACTACTGGAATCACATTTCCAGAAATTATCATTTATAGACGGCCATGTGTCCAATTCTTTGCGTGACCCTGTATATCATTTTATCTATATTCTACAAACATTTTTTGGTAAACTGAATGCAGTTCAGCGTAAAAATTCATAACTCTTTTAAAAACCACCTTTAAGCAAATTCCAATCACACCCTTTAACCATTACGAATTCTTTTGTGTAGCCCTGTATATGAATTACAGCATTTATACACATCATAAATGTAGTGAATGTAGTGAAACATAAAAGCACATAACGTAATTAAGAATGCATTTCCAGCAATCATCGCTTACGTACAGTACTTCGGATACAATATAGTATCTGAAACCCTTTGTGTGTCTCTGTAAATGCTATGCATTTCGTATTATACATGAAATAAGTTATATTAAACTTCAGCGACGTATATCCATTTCATTATACATGAAATAATTTAACATAATTAAAATACGCCGGAAAAAATTCCGTCCACCCCTATATCATTATGTAACGGAATTCTTTTGTGTGGCCCTGTAAATGAATAATAGTTATTCTTTGCACCGCATAATCTACGGAATGCATATTTTAGTGCACTTGATAAATGCATATCAATTTTATTATGTTTGAAAGCATGTAACATCATTAAAAATCATTTTAAACGATTTTTTCCCATAGGATAATAATGTAACGGAAAACGTTTGACTGTCCCTGTAAATGAACTAAACTTGCTACAAACTTCATTTGAAATAGGGTTCTTGCTATGGTAGAGATCACTAACATCCAAAAATTTCAGAACGATCCGAGTATATTTACGGGGATTAGAGCACGTAGAGACGGACAGACGGCCAGACAAATCGAAGTCATAAACACTTTTCAACTTTGTTGGAAAGTGTTAAAAACTGTTGTTACAATCCTGAATATTAAGTTGACAGTGGACATTAAATAATTTTCAATGGATTCATTTGAAAAACAGAAACTCATGGTAAGCTTGAAAATTTATGTTCAAAATTTGGTGTTAAAATAATGAAAAGTTTTTAAATTATTTAACACTTAAATTTTTAAAATAAAGAATAATTGTTATATTTTAAATTAACGAACAATTATCATATTTTAAAATGTCCCATCCGGAATTATTTTGCCTGAAATATGATAATATTTATTTATGTGATACGTATTAAATATTACAATAGAAGTTGGCATGTATTGTTAAAGTTCACTGAATATATATGGAGAAAAAATATATTTTTATAATTGTGCTTTGTGTTTTCTAAAAAATTAGCTATATATTTTTTAAAGCATATAAAGTAATTTTTAATGGATCCATTTGAAAGCTAGAAGACTTATTAATGGTAAGCTTGAAAATTTATATTCAAAATATGGTGTTAAGATAATAAAGAGTTTTTAAATTATTTAACATTTAAATTTTTAAAATAAAGAATAAGTGTTATATTTTAAATTAACGAACAGTTATCAAATTTTAAAATGTCCCATGCGCAATTCTTTTGCCTGAAATATGACATTATTCATTTATGGGATACATATTAAATATTACAATAGAAGTTGGCATGTATTGTTAAAGTTCACTGAATATATATGGAGAAAAAATATATTTTTATAATTATGCTTTGTGTTTCCTAAAAAATTAGCTATATATTTTCTAATGCATAGAAATTTCAGCACCAAAAGATCCATGAATTGCAACTCTTTATGCTAAGATTTATTTAGTATTGTAAAGAGGATATAGAGTACTAGGACTTCCCTCAGAGGAATTAGTCTGAGCGATATTGCGGAGAACATAGATTTAATACTAACTTGTTGCAAGTAAAGAAAGCGAGATACTATCTTTAATTGGCCATATACTGGTTACTAATTCAAATGATGAAATAACTAGATTAGTGAACATGAAAAAAAAAATCCATATCAATTTTAAACCAGATCTTCCCTCTGTTAAGGGCCCTGGCAAGAGATAAAATAGCCCAGAAAAGGAACACATTTACAAGTACTTTCGGACAACCTATTCGCTGTTTCATACCGACATTTTTGCATTTTTTAAAATACACACATAAACCAGTATAATACTTCTTGAGTTTTATTTTCATAGTCGTTTATATCATTTGACAAAAAGTCTCACTTTCTTAAACTGGAATTGCGTCAAGATTTTTTAAAAAAGCAAAGTCCATATAACAATGAAATTCCAAGAAGGGAATTAAACACATGGTAATAAAGCACTTAGGTGAGCGCAATTGATAAATCGTCAAATATTGTTCTTATCGCCATCTTTCGTAATGCATTCTTTTAATTTAAAATACACACATTAAATAAATTTGTAAACACGATTTGTCTCATTTAATTAAATATAATAATAAGTAAATAAATAAAAAATAATAAGAGGAGATAATAGCATAAATCAAAACATTTATTTCAACATCAACACAAGTTACACTTGCGGGGAAAAAAGGCGGCTTTTGACAAAAAATAAAAAATAAAATACTCTTGGCAAAATCTGAACCGGGCTAAAAAAATGTACCGTGGTTAATTCACATATTATATGAATATTCCGTAATCTGGTTTTCAACCAATATCGTATTTTAAAAAGCTTCGATTAACTCCAATTAAATTTCATTGCTGTAACATTTTATTTATTTTTTTTTTTTGGGGGGGGGGGGGGATGCGACTTGCATATATTTACATTTAAATTTTACACTTTCGTTTATTTAACGGTTGCTTGTATGAATAAATAGCACCTTGATGATCGAGTTTCACTCGAAACATATGTAAAAAACTGCATGTGTGGTATGTGTGCTTAAAGTCATTATTACTTAGCTATTATAACTCCCGCCCGTTATAACAATGTTGCTGTTAGTATTACTCTTGTTTGACGTCAACCTTGCCTGTGTATCTGAATACGAATTATTGGCATTTTTCTTGCACGAAGAGTGGTTATAAGATAATTGTTTCATTTTGCATAGCATGTACCAATTGCAATATTGATACTTTGAAGTTAGTCAAGCGCAGGTGATAAATTGACAATATTTTTTCCATACTATATTTAAGTATTGCGCGGCAGCGCAATACTTATTTATTTCCAGTGTCACTTCTCAATATTAATTTAACATAGAAAAGCCTATGGAGATCATAACTTTTTCAGTTTTTTCTTCCCACCTTTTTGTCCCTGATGCCACTCATTTTTTATTCTTGAATAATTCTAATGATATTATAAATTTAAAGTGTAAAAACGTTTGCCTGGCGCCGGGGTCAAAACGAATGATAAAATGCCTATGCATATGGGTGAATTATAACCCAGAGAGAAACATGGGCCAATTTTTGTTTACATTATTCAATTATTTTTCTTAATAATTCCAATTTTCGCTTTTTTCATCGAAAATCAACGGATATTTTTCCATAGAAAATGAAACATTTTTACTTTATTGTTGCAAAAATTTCAAATGCCGTAATAATAATTTATTTCTTTTTAGTTGAAAGATTTTCACGTAAAATTTTAAATTGAGCTAGTTTTTTTTTTTTTAATTAAAAAGGTGAATATGGCGTCATAGTGGAAATAAAAAGCATATTTTCAGAATAAGTTTTTCTTTGGTCAAGTTTATATTTTAGTAAAAAGTTTCTAATGGATAGCTATTTATATGCAGGTAGCGAACTTAGTGGGGAATTACATAACTTAAATTTTAAAATGTATTTTTTTTCCCGAGATGAGAACTATTTATATCCCAAGTTAAACTTAGGGAATAATTTTCTGATGTGTTTACATCTCCACTTGGGAGAGATTAAGGTTTAAAAATTTAAGTAAAACTTTTATTTTTTATTTTTTACTGTATCACAGCTATAATATTGTTAAATATTTGTAGTAAGGATTCAACACAATTTACATTTACATTCATAGCGTTCCTGAGTGGGAAATAGGGTATCTACATTTAAGTGAAGTTAATTTTTTATGATTTGATTATAGATTTTTTATGTTCAGATTGGAAGTTTTTGTCCAAACTACCGCAACCTGCATTACTGCAGTGGTGAAACATTTTGAATTACACATTGGTAAACTGCATTCCATATTGTGATGCAATATCGCATACATCAGAGCCTGATGATGATACTCTCTATTAATTTTGAAATGTGTTCGTCTGAGAGAAGTAGTTATTGAAAAACTTGACATATTAAACAAAAACATAATTTGAAGAACAAATTAAAAAAACGAAATTTATTTCCTACATTGTTTAAGCCCGCGAAGGGGCAGATATTAAGTTGTTTCATTCAATTAGTTCTACATTTAATGTTAAAATTTTGTAACAAATTAGTTAAGTCAATTGAAAATTAAAAAATAAAAATAAAATTCATACAATATGGTACTTAAAACACCCCCCCAAAAATAGATGCCGTTCAAATGAAATCGAAATAAATCTTAGACTTCTTTCATTTTGAATTGAAAATATTTGTATTGCAGATTTTGTATTATGTTTACGACAATTGTGCATAAAATGATAAGATGCATGCAAAATACAAAACTTAAAAAAAAAATGTCTAAGATTTATTTCGATTTCATTTGAACGGAATCTAATTTTTTAGGGTGTTTTAAGTATAATATTTTATGAATTTTATTTTTATTTTCTAATCTTCAATTGGCTTAACTAATTTGTTACAAAAATTTAACATTAAATGCAGAACTAATTGAATGAAATAACTTAATATCTGTCCCTTCTCGGGGTTAAACAATGTAGGAAATAAATTTCGTTTTTTTAATTTGTTCTTCAAATTATGTTTTTGTTTAATTCATCTTGCATTCATTTCATTTAAAATATAAAGATTTCATTCACTTCATTTAAAATACACGTTTTTAACTAATTTCACTGTACTTTAACAACATTACTTTGCATTGGCGTTTTTTTTAAAAAAAAAGCTTCATGCAGTTTTGGCTTCAGAAAGTGAGATTTGTTACAAAAAGATACAAACCTGACAATTTATTACAAACCCGATGAACGTTTATGTTTATTTTTTTACAAATAAATATAAACCTTTTTGGCACAGATGTCACATACGCACCACGTTGGTCCGATTTATTTCTGACGCCAATTTGGCGAAAACATCGTTTTCGAATACCAGTTACATATATTTAAAAAAGGGAATAACAATAAATAAAAAAAGTTTAATTAATAACTATAGAACAAAACAATTTATATAATTTTAAAAAAGAAAATAAAAGTAAATAAACAATTTATTAATAAATAAACAAGAGCATCTAGGTTACCATCAAGCAAAATAACGACACTTTGGCGCCAGTTAAGTACCCCGGTGCGTATATGACATTGGCGTCAGAAAAAAATCGCGCCAACGTCGTGCGCATGTGACATCTGTGCGTAAATGTCTTGTTTACACTAAATTAATTGTTTAAATCTTTAAAAAATTGCTTGGGCACATGAAAGAATGAGTAGGTTATAAGAAAATATGCATGAAAAGTTTACTTTTCTCGCCAAACCCATTTTCTTTACCTATAAGACGCCTATTCTGGAAAAGTACAAATTTCGGTACTTGTTAGTTATCCCGTCGACCAAATTACTGTCGCCAAATTGTAAGATTAAATGCCAATAATGGTTGATCGTAAATGTCACATTCACTTGACAACACGTGTTTACGTCATCAAGTGATTTTAATTTCGACGTTTTATTTGTATTTTTATTAATGTTATACTAATTTATTTGTTCTTTAAAATATTTAAGTTATTTAGTATTAATATTAAGTTACTTTTTTAAAAAGTTACTTAAAATAGAAATTATGTCAATTTGTATAATTTGGCAGGTGGTTTGGCGATTTACATAATTTGGAGAAATTGGTCAACGGGATAACTAACAAGCACCCAAATTTCATTTAAAATACTAAAAAGACAAAAATAAATACATTAAGAATAAATGATGCCACAAATAAAAATTGTTTATTTAAACATAAAATAACTGTTTCAAATTTTCACACGCAAAATATAAATGTTGGTTGCTTTTGGCGATTAAATAATGCTATTGGGTAGATTATCGTAAAATCCGAAATCCTACGTTATTATGGCTTTTTTCTTTGAAATAGAAAAAAAATCCAGATTTATTTTCCTGTTTGATTAAATTTAAATATTTTTTTTGCACTTTAATATTAGTGCGGGCATATTTTCTTTGCTCCATGTGCTATAATTCGGTTTTCTACGAAAACATCCAGTCGGTGAAAATGACATACACTAAATTTCCGTGACGTATGTAGATAAATTGTGTTTTTTTTATCAGTTTTTTTAATATAATTTTTAAACGAATTCGAACTTATTTTTCATAGTTTTTCAGTTGGTTACCCTTATTGGTTATTCTGTTGGTTACCCCAGGTACCTTCTGGTAAAACCAGAATCGAAATCCGACAAATATTTTTTGAGTTATGCTTGACGAAAGGTTTTAATATCCATCGTAGCTGTTTTTGACCGGAAAGTAATACTGCGTTGTGTATTAGCCTTCGCTTCGCTCAGACAATAAATTTCAAAAGACTCTGATAATCAGGAATGCGCAGTGAATCAGGAACGTTTCAAAAGTTAAAAATGGGCTAAATTTTCAAGTTCGAGAAATCAGACTTTAAGTAAAAAACTGTATAAATATATATCTTTTTTACAAACATGAATGCTTATTATATCTCTTCGAAGACGCGTGAGAGTTGAAAAAAAATTCTGAATAAGTTGAACTTCAGCATCTATTCTCATAATTCACCAGATAAATAAAATCGACTTTTTAGTCGAATTTCATGATTTTGGAAGCCCACTGTCCCCTTAATACCCACACATTGTATTTTAAATGTTTTTGATGGGTTTAGAACAGATGTGAAGATAATACCGCTCACTCGCAAAAAAAGTGACACATGTCGCAAAAATTCATTTTGAATTTTATTCAACTAATAGGTCAGTCATAGGTGAAGCTTGCTACACAAACAGTTTAATAAGAATAGTTACAGTCGGACTTCTATTTAACGAACCTCTATTTTGCGAATTTCTCTATTTTGCGAACTTTTACTTGGAACCAAGAACATTTTGCAAATTTCTTCGTAAAATAACCTCCAAATAGCGAAGTATATTCTCTATTTAACGAACTTTTCCTTGGGATCTAAATTTTTTTCTCCCTATTTCTTAAAATATCACTGGACATTTCAAACTTATTCTTTCTTTTAACGCATTTTATGATGATCAATGACCATGAGCAGGTCTTACCAGGCACCTAACTCACCGAGAGCAGTAAAATCGTTGTGATTCTTTGCTTTCCACCCAAGAAGAACAAACTTTCAATATCCACTTTTAACCTGTGCCCCGTGTCCTTAAACTATAGTTTCCCGTTTTCTAGATTGTTGATCATGATCAATCGTGTTGGTAATTTCGGTACTTGTAGCTCGAAAATGTCAAAGCGAAAGTGCTTGAGCATCAAAGAAAAAAAAATATATTTTTGATGAGGTAGATAAAGAATGAAGAAAAAGAATGCTGCTTCAAAATTTGGTATTCCTCCAAACAGTTTATCAACCATAACAAAAAATCGTGATTTTAATGTGAAATTATTTTTTTAACTGAAAATACGATGTATTTCCAGACAATCTTTTGTTTCATTCTCATTTCCCTTCCAGATTTCTTTTTGATGGGTAAAATAAGTAAAACAAAATAATTTATTAAAAAGGTGTGACTAATTACTTTTTTAAAATTATATTTAGTGTTTATGGACTTAAAATGTGTTTTACGTAGTTTAAAGTATTTTAAAGCGAGACTCTCTATTTAACGAATTTCCCATATAACGAAATTTTTTTCGGGATTTAGCGACGTCGTTAAATAGAGGTCCGACTGTACATGAAAAATTAGATTTTTACGCTATTTGTCAATTTGTGACCACAGAAGAGGGGGGTATTGTGTTGGGAGGTAAAATTACCCAACCCTCCAAACATTATCCTACGTCTTCATTCTTTTGGGTTTTACGCTTTTATACGCGTTTTTATTCCTGCATGCAGAGCTAAGTGCTATTATTTCATGTTACAAAAAAAAAAAAAAAAATCATACAAATTTCCCTTTTGCATCTCTTGAGAAATTTACTTTTGTCGAGATGTGTCACTCTTCTAGCGGGCGAGCGATAGATGTACCACATTTCTACTGAAATTTAGCTTAGTGAGAAAACGCTTTTCATTTAATAACAACTTGTAGATGGCAACATGTCCAACTTCTACTGTGCGGCCCTAGATGATGACTAAAAATTTAATACACTATTGCATAGCATTGTACAGTTTAGTTAGTATCTAAAAATAAATGAATAATGCAAATGAAAACTAGTTCAAGCTAGTACTCCCCACAAACGGTAAAGGGCACAAAGTTCCTATGAAAGAGAACCTAGTGTCTCATGAGCCATTTTCATAAATTAATTTGTCGTTTTGATCCTTAAATACAACACTAAAACATGCATTTCAAAACAATAATCTCTAAGCATACATTTTATAAATACATCGTTTTATAAAAATACAGGGGAATAAACCCGTCTTCACCGGGTTTCAGAATATAGGTGAAACATTTTTTTTTTATATTGATTACTCAAAAAGATTTTTTTACATTTAATACAATTATTATAAGGGCCATTAACAATACTAACAATACAAAGAATCATATTTATATTAAACCGTTCAAATAAAGCTTGTAACCTTATTAAAAGCGATATTTTCGTATTGGCATTGGAGTTAAAATCCGAAGAAATCGCACAAAAATTGCGATTTGCAATCAGCCTTTTTATTCTGATCAATTGAGTGGTTTAATAATTGGATTACATATCGTGATTTTTTGATTTAATTATATTTTATCGGTTTTTATTGATTTATTAATTTTTTTATTTCTTTATTGAATATAATATTTAAACAAATGCTGAGCTATTTATATTAATGGAAATGCAAACGGATATACCTCCTGTAATCGTCTGCAATAAAAATATTTAAAAAAAACAATTCATTATTGAAAATTATTTTTAAAGCAATGAAAAATGAGTAAATTGCAATAGAATATTCAAACAAATTGCGATACAATTTTCAAACAAACTCCTTTTGAAAGTGCATTTTACCGCTATTCGACGATGTAAAATTTGAATGTGTGCAAAGTTTATAAATATTAAAAATGACAGAAAAAAATTAAATATTATCTTCTGTTTTTGCCATATGGTGGCAAAACGCTGTCGTCAAAATGATGACAGCGTCACGGACGAACGATTTTGTCTCACATAATGTAAATAAATATAATCATTATTGTTTACTTCAAAAAGACTGCTAATTTTTAAGCATTAAATTAAACACGATTGAAATCAGAAAATTTATTTGACATATCTTTATGTATTTAATTTCATGCTCTTAGATGGAACTTATTTTTTTTTATTTTAAAAATAATTTTTAGTCCGTAACATGTTTATTTTGTGTCAAATGAATCTACATTTTACCGAAGAATGCTGCGTGTTTGGCAAGTTGTTTATGCAATGGCGTTTATTCAGCTTATTTAGTTGTCCCGAAGATATTTTTTAAGCATTAATTATGCCACATTTTTTAAATAATTTGCAAAAATTGAAAAGAAACTTCATGAGAATAATTTATTTAATTTGTCTCAGGACTCTTAAAGCTTCAAAATCTCCGAAATTTTACTTTTTTTTAGATGTCAAACGCTTATTTTTTTAACATTTCGATATAATTGTTTCCTTGAAATTCCCATTAGAACAGAAGTTATGGCTTTTACAATTATAATCGCTCAATAGGTGAAGCGGCGTTTCCGAAGCTTTGAAATCATTTTTCTCCAAATGACGTTTTTGAGCATAACTCGCAGGATGTCTTAAAAACTTCTGAATATTTTTTCATGAACTTTTCAAAACATATGGGAACGTCCACTGTTACTCTTGTGACCATTCGAGCGGTTTTTTACAAATATTTCCAATTATTTTATTGTAAAATATAATTAAGATAAAAAGTGACATAACCAGTGAAATACTACTGTGTTCCACTCATTTAATATATATCTAATTTGAAATAAAAAGCATTTTGCTTGTCTATATAATAAATCAAAATTTTGTTACTCTTGTGACCAGAGTGTCACAAGAGTAACAAAAATTTGATTTAATATATAAACAAATAAAATGCTTTTTGTTGCCAATTAGATATATAATGCGAGAGTGGAACACAGTGATATTTAATTGGTTATATCAATTTTTATCTTAAATATATTTTATAATGAAATAATTGCAAGTATTTATGAAAAATTGCTCTAATTGGAACAAGTGTAACGAATGGACGTTCCCATATGTTTCATGTTTGTCTGTATAAACAGAACATAAAATTTCATTTTTGTTTTTCAAAAAAATGTTTTTTTAAGTGATTAAATTGTAATTTTCAAAATTATCTATTAACTAAATACAACTTTGTATTGAAAATATAAAAATGCTTTAAATGCAAATTTATTTAGGTTCAGGCTAATTATTACAATCTGAAGTATAAATGGGTACAAAAAATTTCATTCTAGTTGCAAAATTTATTTTGTAATCCTGCGCGTAAGCTGTTACACCAATTCTCTGCTTTAGAAATGTCTGACAGTTTGAAGACCTCTATAAATACTAATTACGCATCTTGGAATATTTTAAATACATGAAATGAAAGAGCATACATATATCTTTCTTTCCAATAAAAAATGTGTTTTTAAATCACATACATTTTAAGAAATCGAATGTCGAAAATTGTCTTATTTTTCCTTTTTTCCAATTTTAAGAGTCCTGAGACCCCTTGCGAAACAAATTGTTTATATATATATATATATATATATTTCTTATTTAAATAATGAATCACTTTATTTTAACAAGAACGAAAAATCATGCGTCCAGCCTCGATTATGAAATACTTTCCAACTTATTCAAAGTACAGTAACAAAATTTTACAGCTTATTAAGGTGAAAGTTGATGTCTAAATAAGCAACTTACAATATGCATAACGTATTCGAAAACCTAATTTCTTCAATTACCATCAATAGACGATAAATATCTCTTTTTGTGCAGCCCTGTATATGATCTATTCATTTGTATGCATACTACCTGGTATGAAAAAAAAAGCTATTTAATTAAACTCATAGCACATTTGAAAATTCCCATTCAGCAATTTGCGTCATTAAATAGAAATGTACTTGAGATCTTTTTTGCAGCCTTGTATATGATCTATAGAATTTATACACACCAACTAATATGTAATAAATATAATAATAATAATAATTAAATTTTAAAACCCGTACCAGAACTTAAAACGCCGTTCCAGCAATTATTGTTTTATGCAGGACTGTAGCCAAATTCTTTTGTGTGTCCCTGGAAATGAACGATAAATCTATGCACACAAGATTCTACTATAAGTGCCTTGTAGTACACTTCGATCATATACATAAATTCCAATTTCTTTAAATAGTGTAATATCATTAACCCATTTTCGACCAAAGGTGCGTAAACGCACCATTTCAATAAATGTTTTTTTATTAACACTATGACGAATATTTTTCTCTAATTTTATATTTCTGGTATTTTTATGGGTTCTGAAGACATTTATAAAATATCAGTAATTAAATTGGAGTAAACACTTTCTGTTGAGGATTTTTTAAAATACGCTAGTTTTTTTTTTTTTTTTTTTTTTTTTTTTTTTTTTTTTTTTATTGAAACGGTCATTGACAAATTTGACTTTTTGAAAATGTATAATTATTCCACTTGAGATTAATCATATGTTTTTATAATGGATTAAAGTTGCAAGTTCTGTAAATAAAATAATAATAAAACAAATGTCATAAAAATTTCAAAAAAATATTATTTTTAAATTTAATGGTGCGTTAGCGCACCATTGACCGAATGCATCTTATTTCTCAAATAAAACATTATTTTTCATGCTCGGAACTTTTTTTTGACTTAATGAATGTTATTTAATCCTATTTCAATGAAAATAATACCATATTTTATAAAATTTCTATGCTTGGCCTAAAATGGGTTAAAGTACACCGCAGACGATATTTCTCCATAGACCGTAATGTAACAAAACTATTTTGACTGTCCCTGTAAATGAATTGTAAATGATATACACTTTATTTTAAAAACTGTGCATGCCATAGTAAACCCCAATAACACATATGAATTACCTCCCAGTCCGAGCATATTTACGACAGTTAAAGTACAGAAAGATGACAGATGGCTGACGGCAGACATGTAAGTAAACTGGATTGATAAACACTATTCAACTACTATGTTGGAAAATGTTATAAAAGGATATGAAACGCAGTGGGACATTTTAATACGTTTGCCGTAGCCTTTTAAGGGATATTAGGAGACAAACTTTAAATATAATTAAAGCTATAAATAAAAAATTAAACGTTAAGGCGAAATGAAAAATTTAAATAAATAAATTCTC
This sequence comes from Maratus speciosus, assembly GCA_963932465.1. NCBI lineage: Eukaryota > Metazoa > Arthropoda > Arachnida > Araneae > Salticidae > Maratus > Maratus speciosus. The sequence goes on from OZ010797.1 coordinate 452,075,479, forward strand.
GAAACTTTTAACACTTAAAACTACTTTCCAAACAACAAGCCTTGTAAAGTGGGATAACATACACATGATCTTTAAAAAACTTTTAAACTTTTATAGCCAACTCGCAACAATTTCGTTTCCTAAACTGGTCTTAAAGGAAAACTATTTATACGTGCTGTAGAGGATATGCTGTTGAATTAATTTCTAGAAATTTCACATTGAAAGATATAATACTGCATGTAAACGATATCGTTTAAAGTTCCTAAAATCTGAAAAGAACACGTAAAAAATTTTGTCACGTTTCTCGAAATGCTTAATTTTCGGGTTTTGTAGGTAAATTTATCAAGGTAATCTGTTTTTGTATTTAGAAACTATCTTCCATCAGCGAACATTTATAATCGTGAATGCTAATAATATTATAAATGTGTGTGTGTATGTGAATGAAATATTGAGCATGGAAATTTTATTTAAATAATATTACTGTTCCAAAAATGTTTAATAAAGTTAATACCGGGAAAAGTATAAGAATTATTTAATTAATATAAATTTTTTTTTCTTTATACAGTATGGGAAAATATAATTGTACAAACATCTTAAAACATAGGTGACACGCTTGTGTTTCCCGGTAAATTAAAAAGAAGTGGTACGCATAAAATTTCTTTGGCCCATGATATTTTGGCGTTTTATCAATCGGGCATATTTCTTAATGAACTTAGTTTGGGGTAGATTCCAAATAGATCCTTTCAACAGAACAAAAATAACACTTTCCACAAATTCACGATATTTTAATGCGCACATAATACAGTAAGTGGTTTTTAATTTTAATCTTTTAGTATAAATTGCTTTGTCATATACGGAGAGTTTCTAAATGAATATCGGGGTTTTAATGCTCGGAAGCATTTATTACATATAACCAAAAAGTATAATTAATACATAAAATAAAAGAGCAACTCAAACAGTTTTACCTACAGGCTTACAATTGTTCAGTGGAGACCTTTCATCACGCGGCACACATCAAGTTGACAGCTCAGTTCTTCCTAAACGTTGATTAGTGTTTGTGGGATCATTGTCGCAACAGCTGCAATGGTCAGCTGGTAGTGGAGGCACATACACACGATCCTTTATGAAACCCCACAGGCAGAAATCCCATGGCGTCAGATCGGTTGAGCGTCTGAACAGAACTTCTTTGCTAATAAACGTTTTGAAAGAACTGAGCTACTGACTTGATGTGTTGCCGTTTGACGAAAGGTGCTCACATTGAGCATTTGTAAGCTGGTAGGTAAAACTGTTTCAGTTGCTCTTTCATTTTATGTATTAATTATAATTTAAAATTTCATGTAATAAATACTACGAAGCGTTAAACCCCGATATTCATTTAAAAACACACCGTATTATAATTCTGAAAGTGTGTGTAAATGTTTGGTAGAAATTCACATCAAAACGCCTTTTTATCTTTGGATATAGGTAGATTATAACTCAGAAAAAGTTTTAAGCTATTTAATATTTACTCATTTTTTAATTTCAAATTTATTTTTCTATAGCGATTAGGTCAACATTTTTTTTTATAATATTTAGATAATTTTCTTTGTCGTTGACAAAATTAGAAAATGCGAAATAATAACTTTTCACAGTACTTAATTTTAAATTAAAACATTTACATCTAAATTATAGAAAAGAAACATAATTTATCAATAATTCAAAAGCATGTGTATATGATGTCATAATTGAAATAAAAATTGAAATATTTTTTGCTGATACATGAAATGCCCGTAAGGCATGGTGACGTCACAACAACGTAGTTGTGAAGTCACACTGTGACATTGTGACCGTCGATGTTACGTCAAGTGACGTCGATGTGAAGTCATAGTGAATAGAATGTGAAGTCGTTATGACCGTTTTACAGCTCGTTTGTAACGTCACATTTTGACGAATTTGCGACGTCATGGTGTGACAAATTTGTGAAAAATCTGTAATTTGTGATGAAATTGTCTTTTACGCTGTGATGATTCTGAGGCGACAGTGACATTGTTCTAAAGTCACATTGTGACAATTTTGTGAAAATTGTGTAATTTGTGACGATTTTGTCATTAACGTTGTGACGAATATATGACTACAGTGACAATGTTGTGAAGTCACACTGTGACACACATGTACAGTTGTAAACACTTATACATGTCACACATAGTCACACTTATGCATGTTTTAAAATCATTATAACGTTATTATTTTTCGGCGATATATCGCAATTAAAACTTGGGGGCCACTAAAACACGGGTATAACAAAAGAATTTTACTGAATCAAACTGCAGTGCCCGTAGACTTCAATTTTTGTTGAATCTTTTTTTTCCCATTGAAATAAATGAGAATATCGAAGCCAACTGAATGATCGATCTACCACAATGTTTTAAAAATTAGCTACTTGTTCTTCTAAAAAGCATTAAAATTACCAAAGAAACATTTTGGTTTAAATTTTCGAAGTTTTATCAAAATAAAATTTATATTAAAAATTAAATATCGTATAATATACAATATGTTTTATATTCTTTAAGCTATAGAAAATACTAAATGAAATTAATTTATCTCATTTAATACGCATTATGATCTCTGAAGTCACCGGTAGAGTGATGTTGGAGTGATGTTTTCGATTGCACAACATCTATAAAAAAAAGCAAAATTAAAAGGAATTCCGATATTAAGTAATTACATTTTATATGTTTTATGATATTGATTACTATAAAAACAGTCTATATATGATTGTACTTCAAACAAGCTGAGGCAGAGAAAATAGGATACTTCTTTGTTATAGAGGCCCCTATAAATTTGATTATGCAAAAGTTGCAATTTCGAAATCGCTACGATCATCACGAAGTTTATGCATGCGTCATATATATGTAGTATATTATATATATATATATATACTCCAAACGTTCATCATGTGCCATATAGTCATTATATACACGGTAAAAAAAAAATATGACCAGTTTTCCTGTATGAATCGGAAAAATACTTGCCCTTATTGTACCGGAAAAATTTCCGAACCAGCTCGGAATAAAATCCGTAAAATACCATTTTATTGACTATTTCCTGTTTTTTACGGATCTTATTCCGAGCTGGTCGGAAAATTTTCCGGTACGATAAGGGCAACTATTTTTCCGATTCCTACAAGAAAATTGGTCGGATTTTTTTTACAGTGCACTTATTGTTTACGTCTCTTATGCCACATATATTCATATATATAATATATATATATATTTATATATGTCATACACATACACACATATATGTATGTAATGTATATATAAATATATATATCATGTACATTTTATACACTTGTCACAAATATAAATGACTACAACTGGACATTTAATCTCACGAAATGTTGTTTGTACCATATGTTATCATAAAGTCATATATGTTTATAATTCATAATCAGTATCCACTATATCACAAAAGTACCTAAGCAAATTCAAACTATTTTGATTCTAAAATATACAATGATTTATCATTCTAGTGCTTTCAGAATAAAAGTCAACAAACGCTGATGTTTCTGTAATTGCGTTGTTAACTTTTGACTATTATAAGGAAACTATGGTATGTAAAAAAATGAAAACTGGTAGTTTTATTTCAGCATATGATAAATAAGTTAAAACAGTTTTTAAATCGAAGAATTATTTTTAGTGCTATTTAATGATAAAATTACAAATATTTACTCGAGGTTAATTACGGTATTAAGGAGATTCGGTACACTTTGAAGAACTTTGAAGAATTCTTTTTTAATCATGTACACTTAATATATACACATATTATTACAGGTAATACTTAGAAAAACTGATTTTGTCAAGATAAAAAATCCTTTTGTGGGTAAAAATTGAAAATTTTAATTATTTGAATTTTTTTTTAATTTTAAATTTGCTGTTTTTTGATACACTACTGTGTTAAAAACACCAAAACTTCTACAAATATTCGCCAAATCACTTCATTATTTTTCGTATCCTCAATATAGTGTTCTTAATAAAATTTGGGATGCACTGTGCAATTTAATGAAAATTAAAATCTATATATATAAAAGCCGTTCTCTGTATGTATGTCCTTTATACAAATTTTCAGTTTTTGACCGATTTGCACGAAACTTGATGTACAAACGTTTTAGAACGTAGTAAAGATCGCTGTCTACTTAAAAAAAAAAACCATCAGAACACTATTTATCCCTTTTTTCTACCACCATCCATAATTTAACATTATAGAAATATCTCTTTTATTTAATTTTACAAATGAATCATTTCTTTCCTGTTGCCACAACTTAAGAAACGGTGCAATAATTAAAAAAATTTGATAACACGCGTACTTTCTTTTTATAAGCTAATAAACATTCAGACTCAATCACCATATTTTTTTTTTCTAAATTGTTGTCATTCTAATCAGGAAATGCATATTTTCCCCATATAAAATAAAAACTTTAACTAAATGTGTGTTCAAATGACGTAGTATATGTTCATTTCACTGTTTTTCAAGCTAAAAAATATATTTTAATACAGGCGTTTCAATATCAAGAAAATAATTTATGGAAAAGATAATAATAAAAAAAATCGTTTGCTAGTTCTGACGTCAATTTCTGATTAACTGACACTGCTTTCTAATGAGGTATTATTCTGAAGGGATACTCTTGGTTTTCTGAAATAATTCCTTATTATTATTATTATCCATAAAGTGAAAGATTTATTTTGGTTTTATGAAATTGAAACGTTTGTATTAAAATAGATTTTTTTTTAATTTCAAAAACATTCAAATGAAAATACTACGTCCTTTTAACATGCGTATGGTTAAAGTTTTTACACACATATATGAAAAATGAGCATTTTCTGTTTAGAATGACGTCGATTTCAAAAATGCCAAAATACTGTGAGAGAATCTGAATTATTTTATTGTGTTGCCACACCCTAAAAAACGGCACAAATAATGAAAAAAAATGGCAAACATGTATAGTCCCTTTTCATACACCAAAACAAATTCAGGCTCTCTCGATATATTGTTACATTTTTAAAATTTATGTCTCTATAAGCAGAAAATGCACATTTCTCATATTTTAAATAAAAAGTTCAAGGCTTTGAGAAAACTTAAAACCTCCATTTAATATATTTGAAATTACAATTTCACTAAAATATGGGCTTTTCTATTCCAAGGATAATCATCAGAAACACAAATTACTAAATACGGCGCACTTTCAATAAATTATGACGTCAATTTCGATAAAAATGGCCTCAAACTGGCTATAAAAACCGGTTGCTATGATTTATTTCGTTATAATGTTATTTCTTTAATTATACCATTTCGGTAGATATTTTAATATTTTAAATGAGGTGATAACATTCTACTATTTACATCAAATACCATAATGTAAAATCTACTTTTATACGATTTATATTAAATTAAAATTAAAACATAACAACTATTGTTTTTTAGAGTTATCTTTCTCATTTTAAACAAAGCTTCATAGTTTGACGTCATTTTCATCTTAATCGCTGTGGATTTGGATTTTATTATTAGTGTGAGTTTCCGTTTAAAAATTATAGGCAATGAATCTTAAGATACCCGCGTTTAAAAATACCTGATATACTACGCATTAACAGAACATAAATAAAAATCTTTTTTAATTTGAAACACTAATATATTTAGTGTATTTTTTAGATTTTTCAAAAACTACATGAAAAAGCGTTTTTGGTACTTTCGTATTATAGCGAGCAGTTAATCGTGAATATTTTCACTATAATTCTCTTATAATCTGAGTAGCAGATTTCGCTCGCTGTGTTGGTCGGTTTCTCCAAACGAATCTTGAATTAAATGAAATATATCGATGAATTTGATCCGTCATTTTAATGCAATGTGGGGCTTTATCTGAAACGTCCTTCCGCGTAGATGAAAACGTTACTAACTCCACTGCGCTATTATACGTTCTAATGTTTACGACAAAACTTCGGTTGTCAAGGGCCAAATTTTTTTGTTGATGATTTACAGTAGAACTTGGTTTAAGAATCATAGAACGATATGCAATATACTAAAACTATCCCTGAAAAATTATCTAACATTTTAAAAGGCTAATCATTCAGAATGGGGTTCCGCTGATTAGTAACTTTTCAGCTAACTCTATAACAAAACATCTAGAGCAAAATGGGATGTACTAAAACCATTATAGAAAAATGCGTGTATAGTAACAACGCAAATTCCATCAAAATCTGTCCAGTAGAACTTCTTAAAAAGGCTAATCTTTTATAATCGGCCTCATCTGATTATTGAACTTTCTTCCATAATTTTATGTATAACTGCCTGACGTAAATGCAATATTCTAAAACCATCCGTGTCAAATTATCCAAGAGACGATACAAGTCCCAAGTCCATTAATAAAAACCTATTTTAAAATACTAATCTTTCATAATCGGGTTCACATCATTGTAAAACTTTTCCCTATAATTCTATGACTAAGCAACATAAAACAATATGTTATACACTAAAACCTTTCCTGAGTAACTGATAGTCGCATTGAAATCCATTCAGAAGAACTCTATTTATAAGTAACCGCAACGAAATTCTCATTTGCATTTTCTATACATAATAGATTATTTAGCGTAGTACGATTTGATATCTGTTAAATTCGAGTTTTATTTTATTTTAGTTTATTTTCGCATTTTAATTTCGTTTACCAATTTAGTTATGAAATATTACACGAAAACAAACAAGTAGTGAATTATTTGCAGCGTTTTTGAGCAATTGAGTTAATCTTTTGTAATTGCACGCACATTTAAAAAATATTCATGCTTGAGTATCACTTTAAAATGCATAGAAAATCTATAAATTGACATAAACTTGTGGATTTTTTCCACAATTTATAGATGTTTAGAAGTAAAATTGTAGTAAAATCGAAATTTGTGGTTAGATTAGGTTGTTGTCACCAATAATATGATGGCAAAGTTACACATAGACATGCCTTTCCTAAGTAATATTTCATTAAAAGAAAAAGGGTACATCTTTCGCAATGGTTTCGTTGGGCTGCATGCACATTTAAAAATATCCATATTTGAAAATTACTTTCAAACCCATAAAAAAAAAATACATTTCATTTGAAAGGAATTTTTATTCTATTCGACAGCTTAAAAAATTAAATTGTTTGCTGTTTATAAGTTAAGAAAATTTGCTGTAAAGGAATAATTTGTCTGTTAGGTCGTTGCCATCAGCAGTATGATGTCAGCGTTGCTCACTGACATATATTTACTTTATAATGTAGATATACACCATACAAACGAGAATTTCACTATATGATATGCCATTTGATGGATTTGTTTTTCTTATTGTTAGAAAATTACAAATTTTTTTGTTACACCGGCCGAAGAAAACGGGCATTGTGATATTAAAGCTCAGACATTTTATTATGGTGGCGAGACAATAACGTATGTTTTCTAATTGTCATTTTAATGATTGTGAACGGGAATGCACAAATCTCAATTATTGTGATTACTAGAGTAGTTCATTTTAATTTATTATTTTACATGGAAGGACTCTTATAATTGACGCGGACGAAGCCGGGTAGTTCAGCTAGTATTAAATAAAAATCGAAACATTGAAGAATTCATGTTTTTTGCTGCGTTTTTGCCTATGTTTGTATATATATTTTTTTCTCATAAACTGTATCATTAATTGTACTAAAATTGATCCATAATTTTATTAAGTACACTATATTGAGACTACAAAAAATAATAGAATGATTTGACAAACATTTGTAAACGTTTTAGTGTTTTGAACACAGTAATGTATCAAAAGACAGCAAACTTTAAATTAAAAAATAAAAAATAAAATTATCACTTTTTACCCACAAAATGTTTTTTTTTCTTGTCGAAATTAATTTTTGTAAACATTACCTATAATAATTATTGAATATAATAAGTAAATGCACAACTGTAAAAAAAAAAAAGTTCTCAAATTTCTGCAAACGTTACAGAGTCCCCATAATAAAGGCATATATTGCACACTTTATCCATAAATTGTTTTTCCAAATGCAGTCCTTAGGAAAATAAGAAGGAAAGAATAGGATATAGTTTAATAACAATATTATTACTATGGATAAAGTAATTAAGCTGTATTCAGTCAGTTATATCCATTTAAAATTGGAGGATAATTTAATACTCAATTTATAATACTCAACTCAATTTGAAAAATAACTTACTTTATTCATTATTATCAGTAAATTAAGGGTACTATAAAATTGTCACGCTTATCACTTTCGTATATTAATGTAAAAAATAAATAAATGCAATAGAACCATAAAGCCCAGTAGCGTAGTGGTCAGCACGCCTGTCTGCCACGCTACAGGTCGCGAGTGTTGTTCCCGGCTGGGCGTGGTTCACTCAACCTTTCATCCCTTCGATGTCTATAAAATGAGTATCAAACTTGCTTAGGAACCAAACACCGAAGGTCTCGAGTTGGGTTGACCACCTGGCTGCACTTACTGCATAGTACATCGGGCCCAGGGTCAAGTAAAAAGTGTTGGGAACTTTAGGTCCTGATCCTTCATAGATCGTACAGCCACGGGTTTAGTTTTTAATAAAAGAGTAAGAGAATTTAGGCATATCCATCAGTGTAATATTTTTTTTTCAGATATAGAAATATCGCGACAAATTATCAAGATGCTTAAGACATAAGATTAACGTGTTTTGGTCATAATGCTGGGAACGTATAGGAAACGTTTAGATAATACGTTTCCTAAAACAATATTATGTAAATAATTACTCAATTTTACACTAAATAACGTAATTATTTATACAAAACGATTTATTTTTTCTGGAACTTTTAAGAAAGTTTAGTCTTAGGCGAGTGCTAATTTCATATTTTTTTTGTCATACGGAGCATTTTAGTAATCTTCAAAGTGTGAAACAGACGTGCGTATTGTTAACTGCAATGTAGTGAATTTTATAGGGTGAAGTGAATTATGATAGTTACTTTCCCGAAATATGCCACATTTCAAAGCATATATGGATATTTAAGAAAAAAAGTTTATGAATTCGATTTGTCCATCTTTATGTACCTGCTATAACTCGCTTAAATATACTCAGATTGACATGTGATTTTTATCTATTAATAAAACTTGCTATAGAATGTTGGGTATTAACCCTTAACCGGAAACGTACATCTGTGAGATGTTTGCGTCTACATATCTGCCCTTAATATTTTATCTCTCCGGCATTCCAAACTTATTTTTATGCTGTTATTATTAAAAAATTGGTCCTGTTAATGCATTACTATAAAAGATTAAATGTTTAAGTTCACTATTTGGTAAATTATTAAGTGTTCTGTTTGTGCACGGTATTTTCACGTTACCGGTTAAGGGTTAAAATGTAGGGATGCACCGAATATTCGGTATCTATTCGGTATTCGGCCTATTCGGCCATGTTACCGAATATTCGGCAGAGCCGAATACTTAAAAAAACAACTTTTTAAATACATTTTTAAAAACCTTATACAATTTCTACGTTTAAGAGTCAAGTTATAAAGATATTCAGAATAATTAGAAACACTCATATTTAAATAAAAGAGAATGGTTTTACATTATTTATTTGCTTTTTGTTAAGTATTATTTAAGAAAATTGACCAATCGTGAGGATTTTCATAGGAATTAATGACATACAATGGCAAGTCCTGAACATTCCAGTATATAATCTGTTTCTTGCTAAGATTTTTAGAACAACGGTTACAATACCTGAAAATGATTGCCCACTCCAGACACCGATCTAGGATGCATTAAAAAACTTCCTTGCTTAATCAAAGGGAGTAGAATAGTTATTCTTGCTAAGTTGCCACCGTATAAAATTTGAATAGATTATATTTATTTACTTTTACTTTAGTATCTTCCGGAGAAACAAATAATATATGATCCTGTAAATTTTTTTCACAATTTCTCTTTGATTTTTTAAATGTTTCTTTTTGAATTTAAGTAAATTTTATTCATCTGTTTTTAATTCTCAGAAGAAACCATAAAATTTAAAATTTTATTAATTAAAAAAGTTTTATAAGTATCCTTTTCTTAAATAACTCAAAGAGATTTTTTTCAGCATACAATTTACTTGAAAAAAGTTCTTGTTTATTAGAATAAAAGTTTGTTTTATATATTATGTAAAATTGTTTTAAAATGTAACATTTTAGTGCCTTTAAACTTTGAAATATAAAGATATTCAACAAGCCGAATATTCGGTATTCGGCCGAAGAGTTACTATTCGGCAGGCCAAATATTTGGTATTCGGCCTAGTAGTTACTATTCGGCTAGCCGAATATTCGGTATTCGGTTCGTCTGTAGGCGGAATATTCGGTATTCGGTATTCGGCCAAAATCACTATTCGGTGCATCCCTATTAAAATTAAGAATGTAGCATTTATAGTTCTTTTCCAGAGACACTCAAATTAATACCACTGCATTGTAGTCAAATCAATGAACCAATGCAGTATCACTAAGTCCCTGCAAGAGTAGTGATGCTCTTGTTCACCTTCTATTGACGGTGATCCGTCGAATTTCCATGATGCTTAGATGTTGTTCAGGGTGGAGCTTGCATGCAAATTCCAGAGCATTGGGTTGGTTGCCAAGCAAACTGAGGGGGAAGTGGAGGGAAAATATAAAAGGGTCCCAGAACCATACATTACCCTCCCCCACATTTTTATATAAATAAAAAAAACAATAATAATAACTTAAAATAAATAAAATAAAACTATAAAAAACATCTAGAAAAAAAAAAAGCCTCAAAGAAAATGTAAATTACAAAATATTCGACAGGGATTTGACTGTTAACTTCTGAAGCAAATGAGATTGCGGAAGTGCGATGAATCAAACAGCCGGAAAAATCAATAATGAGGAGGCAAAAATCGTTTGCGGTACATTTTATTTATATTGATTTTTTGTATCATGGAGGAAAGATATAGATGGATAAGCAGTATGCCGTAAAAACGGTTTACAATATGACATGCGATATCGCTCAAATTTTAATGCATTCAGCTCAAACAAAACAAGTACGTGCAACAAGAACCGAATTCTTTGACATCACCCGGCATTTTTTCGCTAAATGAAAATGATCTCTTTATATTTAACCATACTAAAGTAGCATTTCATTGTACTATGAATTAAAAACTGTATTACTATAATTTTTCTTCTGTTTTTGCGAAAGCACGTGGTCGTCGAACGTAGCGGATTTTAGGGTTACATTTTTGGCGTTACCACCAGCCACCACACTTCATCTCTATCCTTTCTCTTTACTCTATGTATTTATACATATCATTTCACTGCACGGAAAAGTTAAATTTCTTAATAATATTCTGTTAGAGTTGGAGAGTTTTTCAAATTCCCCTCTTTATGCATGAGTTTTATTTCTGGTTATCGTTAACTAACATTTGGAGCTGTATAAATTGATTGTGCAATATGTATATGACATAAACCCTTGCGCACTTGCCTAACGTACTCTGAAACATATAAACATTATCAATCATTCAAGAATACATGAAATTCTATTTACCCTTTGTGCTTCAAATTCAACATTACTGTACATATCCTGGAGCTTTGAGACAGGTTTAATAACTGTAATAATGTCACTATCTTATCGAGTTCTGTCATATCCTTTAGAAAATTACATGCGATCTGTCACAAAGCATGCATTAATCTTCTAGTGGAGACATAATTATTCCTTGCAAAATGTTTCTTACAAATACGGTAATTTTTAATTAATAAAGAGAAACTATTTAAGTTAGTTTAATATTGATTTAATATTTTTTAATAAACTGTTTAGAGATATTCTTTAGTTAGTAACGCTGTTAACCTGCAAAATTCTTTAAAATGGGGTTTAAGAGCCATTATTTTGAAATTCAGACAAAAAAGTGATATTTTGATTGTTGTAATTTTTAATTGGCTTGATTTTTTTTTTTTTTTTTACGTTAAAGTAGATCATATTTAATGAATATTGTACAATTTTGAAGTCCTGAAAAAAAATTCCTGTTTCCTGTAGAAAATGTCAAAGTTCAAGATCATGAATGCCTTTTTTCGTGAAAATTGAAATGTTAGTATTTTGGATTGCTATATCTCTGGAAAGCAACAACATCCCAAAATTATTTTGTCATAAACTGTTAGTATAACACTTCATGCTTAGTAAAATTTACTTGGTTCCATGAGGCATTGCTAATTTTCATTGTTGTGTCGCCACAAAATGCAATCAAAATGCCGTTTTTGCCCATTTTCTACACTTATTATTTTGGTATAGCAATAGTACCCCAAAATTTTTCTTATAGAATATGAAAGTTTACTATTAGGACAAGCTAAGTAATATAGAATTTTACCGAGATATCGATGCTGTTAGCAGATATAATCTGTTAAATATTCAAAACTTTCAAAATCTGCAACTTTTGAATTAGTCCTATCTCAAAACAGTATCACAGCTGAATAAAACAAAATATATCAGATAGTATTCGAACATATGTAATAAAACATGGAAACGAAAAGTAAGTGGGGTCTCATGCTATTTTCAGAAAAACAAATGACAAACGTTACAAAAAGGCAATGTCAATATCAGGGTTTTTCCCTATAAGAAAATGATTTATCCCGTTTCTCTTTCCCTTTCCTATGTTTTTCCCCTATGAGGAAATGGAACATCCCTTTTCTCTTGCTCCTTCTAGGGGAAAAGCTTGATTATTGCACTGTTTGTAACGTTTGTCATTTTTTTCCTTCTGAAAATAGCATGAGACTCCACTTATTTTTCGTTTCCATGTTTTTGTACATATGTTCAACTACTAGCTGATATATATTGTTTTATTCAACTGTGATGCTGTTTTGAGATAGGACTAATTCAAAAGTTGCAGATTTTAAAACTTTTGATTATTTAACAGATTATATCTGCTAACAGCATCGATACCCAGTAAAGATCTATATTACTTAACTTGTCCTAATAGTAAACTTTCATATTCTATAAGAAAAATTTTAGGGTACTATTGCTTAACCAAGATAATAAGTGCAGAAAACATACAAAAACGTCATTTTGATTGCATTTTGTGGCAACATAACAAAGAAAATTAACAATGCCCCATGGAACCAAATAAATTTTACTAAGCATATAGTGTTATACTAACAATTTATGACAAAAGAGTTTTGGGATGATGTTGCTTTCCAGAGATATAGCAATCCAAACATATTGGCATTTCAATTTTCATAAAAAATGGGATTCATGGTCTTGAACTTTGACATTTTCTACAGGATAAAGGAAATTTTTTCAGAGTTTCAAAATTGCACATTATTTATTAAATATGATCTTGTTTCAACATAAAAAATAAACAGTCAAGTGCGAGTATTACTCGCGTACAGAGGGTTCCGTAGAATAAATATATGAATTTGTAATTATTGTTAAAATAAGACATTGTAAAAAACTATACAACGTAGTGTTGGGTATAACTGTATATACAAGTACCATGAAAGTTCAAAAAGATATGGAACTTAAATAGTATCGAATATAACTATTTTATGCAACTCATTTTTTAATATTATCCTAATCTGTTTATGATGAGCTTAATTCGGCACTGACAATAAAAGCGGTGCATACTTAAACTTCATTTGGCATTTCATAAAACTAAATGCAGCGTAGTAATAACTTTTTCTTTCTACAATGTAGCTAAAACAAAATCTTTTTTCAAAGCTTAAATTTGGGATTGTGCTAAGCGCGCTTCAAAAGGAGGTCCCAAAGTTTCAAGGACGCCTTGGTCTTCGTCGCGTTTTTCCAGATAGGTTTTTAATTAACTTTTAAAGTCACTTGAGACGTATTGAGAGATGCACTAAATGCAAACTAGTCGTGAATCCCATAGTATTTATGTGATTCATCTAATTAAGTGGTCTCAGGACTCTTCAAACTATTTGAAAATTAATTTTTATTAGATGTTAAACTCCTATCTTTACTGAACATTTTTATATAATTGTTTCCTTGAAATTACCATTAGAACAGAAGTTATGGCTTTTAGAATTATACCCGCTCACTAGATGAATCGGCGTTTCCGAAACTTTGAAGTCATTTTTCTGCAAAACAAGTTTTTGGCATAACGCGCAGGGTACCTCAAAAACTTCTGAATACTTTTTCATGAAAGTTTCGAAACATCCCCAATAGCAAGAGATATCGGATTAATTTCGGCCTAATACCAGAATTGTCGGGAAATGATCAGTAGTTGAAAGGAGAGCTTCACATAATATCGTCTGAACAAAATCTACCGATTAATCTAGATAATATCGTGAAAAAACGTCGGCAGGAAATTGTATACTTATTACAAGTCAATTAATCGGAAAAGTATTCTTATGCATGTAATCGGCCGGCAATCGGGAAGTAATGAAAAATGAATCTTTTTACTGAGTTGTTATTGTTAGTTTCCGCTGTATAGATACCCCCTGCAGTGATGATAGGGGGGTGTGTGTCACGTGAATAAATCTGTCCAGTGTGCTGCAGTATCTTATCTGCCTTCCGCTCAAAATAGTTTTTCACGTTTCAAGGACATCATTTGTAAATGGACAGTCGAAGGAATAGGGGAAAAAATACTTTCCAAGAAATGTTCTTTGGTGAGAATGCATTATTATTTGCAAATCAGTAAACTTAAAACCCTTAAAAACTTACAGATAGCAGGGCAATTACTGTAAAAGTAAACTGACAATTTAAAAGCATTTGTTTGTTCTTTCTTTCTTTCTTTTTAATATTTACGTATAGACATTCATACTTAAAATTATATTTAATAAGATGTTTAGAAATATTTGCTGTTTTGTTGATTTAGATAAATAAATTGAAAATTATAAGATCTGAAATTTAGGGTAATTTAGGATAATATCTGAAATTTAGACAATTACAACAACAAACTATTTGCTCTAAATGTATTTTCTTTGTTATGAATTAAAAATTTTTAATTTAAAAATTAATTTATTTAGAAATACTTCAGGCAATGTTATTGAATAAATTATAATGAAGTTGATCAACTTTTTTTATTTTCTCTCTAAAGTAATAAATTTAATTTTATACCTTTTAAAAGTTAAAAAAATATCTGAACTTTTTTTTAATTAAAATTATCATTAGATAAGTAAATTGAAAATTATAAGATCTAAAATTTAGATTATATCAGAAATTTAGACTTACAACAACGAACTATTTCTAAATGTATTTTCTTAATTATGAATTAGAAATTACTGAGTTAAAAATTAATTTATTTAGAAATAATTCCGATAATGTTATTATATAAAGTATAAAAGAAGTTGATCATCTCCCCCCCCCCCCCCAGATAGTGATAAATTTAATTTTATACATTTTAAAAGTTAAAAATCGATGACTAAATATTCTTTTTTAAATTAAAATAATTATTAGATGAATAAATTGAAATTTATAATATCTGACATTTAGATTATATCAGGATAATATCTGAAATTTAGACTATTACAACAACAAACAATTAGAAATTTCTGATTTAAAAATTAATTTATTTAAAAATAATTCAGATAATGTATTGCATAAATTATAAATAAATTTATTATCTTTTTTTTCCTTCAAATAGCGATAAATTTAATTTTATACCTTTTTAAAAGTTAAAAAAATTACTGAATATTTTTTTAATTAAATTCATTATTGAAAATTTTAAGATCTGAAATTTAGATTATATCAGGATAATATCTGAAATTTGGACTTTTACAACAACAACAAAATATTTGTTCTAAATGTATTTTCTTAGTTATGAATTATAAATTTCTGATAAAAAAATTAATTTATTTAGAAAAAATTAAGATAATGTTATTGTATAAATTATAAAGAATTTGATCCTATTTTTTTTTCTCCAGATAATAAATTTCATTTTATAGCTTTTAAAAGTAAAAAAACTATTTTTTTTTTATTAAAATAATAATTTAGATATTAAAAAAAGGATTTTTTCCCCCATAAATAACAAAAATTTAATGAGACGCTTTAAATGATAGAAGTTTCACAACAGGGACGGAATGTTAAATGAGAATATTTTACATTGTACCATGCAAAAAATTATCTAATTAAAATGTATCAAAGTTCGTTTTAATTCAAACAGTAAATATTGTTAGACGGAAATATTTTCCACTATAAAATACAAAAATGTTTTCATATCGAGGGCGTAATTAATTAAAAGGTAAGACATTTTGTTTAATTTAAATTCTAAATATTGCTGATCTCGGGATGAAAATTACAATTAATTATTCTTTGTAAGATGCAATAATATTTGTATATCAACAGTGTGAGTTACTTATAAGCAAGAATATAATTTTTAAATTAAATGTAATTTTATTTGTATCTTACAATGGAAAATTAATTGTAATTTTAATTGTAAAATTATTTAACAGCAATATTTTGACTTTAAACAAAACAAGATTTATTACATTTCAATTAGTTGCATCCTTGATATGGAAATATTTTTGCATCTTATAGTGGAAAATATTCCCATTTAACAATATTTATTTTTTGAATTAAAACGAATTTTTTTACGTTTTAAATGCTATTTTTGCATCGTACAAATTCTTCTATTCGATATGATTAGCTAATCGGCAAAAGATCATATGATATTGCAAAGTACTCGGTAAAAGATTACCAAGTGACCAAATTATCGAAAACTAATACGCAAAGACTTCATAACCGATTCAATTGTAGTCGGGAGGGGATGCTCGACAGGTGATCAGCCTTGCGGACAAGAAGTTATATCTGCCGACCTCGGAAAATGAGATCGCCAGGATGAAATATAGTCGAGTTAGGACTTTCGGCGGAAGTTCGGCCAAGGATTATTTGCTGTTTGGGATATATTTTATGTTCGTCTGTATAAACTGAACCTAAAATTTCATTTTTTATTGTTTAAAAAAAATATTTTTTTAGGTCATTATACTGTTGAAGTTTTCAAAATTTTGTATTAGCTAACTACAACTTTGCATTAAAAATATAAAAAAAGTTTTAAATACAAATGTATTTAAGTTCAGGGAAATTATTACAATTTGAAGTATAAGTAGGCACCAAAATTTTCATTCTAGTTGCAATATTTATTTTGTAATCCTGCGCGTAAGATCTTATGCCAATTTTCTGCTCGACAAATGTCCAACAGCTTCGAGCCCCCTATAAATACTAAATCTGCATCTTGCAATTTTGTAAATACATGAAATGAAAGAACAGATTTATATCTTTCATCACAATAAACATTGTGTTTTTAAATCATATGCATTTTAAGACATTAAATGTTGCAAGTGGCCTTTTTTTTCTTTTTTTTCCAATTTTAAGAGTCCCGAGACGCCTTAAATTATTCTGTTTTTAACAATTTGACGTTTATTCATTTATACTACTACTGGACATTACATTACACTTATATACCATTAAAAGTTGTTAACTAGGCATAGATTATGCCGCCCCTGTCATTATGTATGTCCAAAGTATCCGTATCGTTAAGGGTTAATATCACGGCTAATTACTGACAATTTTTTTCAAATATCATTATCAACAATGCTTTTATATAATTTTAGTTTCAGTAGATTCGTAATTAGATGGGGGGGGGGGGCCCATTTTTGCGCTACATTGTGGACTATATCTTTGAAAATATAATACCTAAAATTAAAAGGAATGTATTTTTGAGTTCTGCGTTACGAAAGCTTTTACACGATACCCCACATGATATAAAAAGAAAAAAATTTTTTTTTTTCAAGTAGCTTAATTAGCCCCTATACATTTTTACTAAATATATTTATGAATGTTTAATGATCTGAAAATATGTGGGTCAATAGTCTTTATTACTTCCCCGAATTTGAAATTTCCACGTTCCATAGTTTACGAGTAAAATGCCTGTGACAGACAAACAGACAGACGGACAGACACAGGAGTGATCTTATAATGGTTCCGTTTTTAATTTTTAAGTACGGAACCCTAAAAATCAAGCAAAACAAAAAATACAATTATCGCACTTTGTCTGATTTTCAAAGTAATGGCTCTTAAGTCTTATGACAATTCGTTTTTAAAATTTTATCTAGTATGATAGTATTTTTTTTAATTAAATGAACTAGTTATTTTTTATAACATTGTGTTTAGTTCTTATATATTTGTTTTATTAAGTAATAAAAAAATCATGTTTAAATTTTTATTTTGCCTGTGTATGGTAATTGAAGAAATTGTGTTTTCCTTTTTTAGGGTTTCGTTCATCTGACGAAACCCTATTCGTCTCATTGTTCTGTCTGTCTGTCACAAAGCTCGTTCTCAGAAACTATATATATTGGAGACTCGAAAATTTGCATACTTATAGCCGAACAGCTCACATCAAACGACAAATCAGAAAATTTTGAAAAAGTCTTATATTTACTCCTCTGGGTCTTAACTTTCTTGTTTTAATATATTTTTTTTCTAACTGAGTCCTTAATTAAATTGGAGACTTAACATTTTGCATACTTATAGCTGAACACTTGCTATCAAACGTAAAATCATAAATTTTTCAAAAAGTTATATTATTTACCCCTCCGGGCTCTAACGTGTGTGTTAAGCAATTTTTCTACCTCCCCCCTTTTCACCCGGGAGGCACTTTTCTAACTTTTTCCGACATCCCTCACGAGATATATCATTTCACAGCCCTTTGACCACTCTTTCCTATTATGCACCATAGCCTTACATAGTTTAGTTCCACTTTTTACCGCCAGGGGGCGCCTATCTGTCTCTGGTGCTATGGGCCCGATCCCCTCGACTAATATATCTACGGATAGGTTGTAAAACGGAGTTTCGTACAGATATAGGTTTGTTTAGAATAGAGTGCGCCCCCGATTTCAAAACGTGAAACTAACATATTTTTTAAAAGGATAAAGTGTTTTGAAAGTAATATTAAGGGGTCTCAGGACTCTTAAAATTGGAAAAAAATAAAAAAAAAAGACCATTTTCAACATTTAATATCTTAAAATGTATTTGATTTTAAGACACAATTTTAATTGGAATAAAATATATAAGTATGTTCTTTCATTTCATGTATTTAAAAAATTATAGGATGCAGAATTAGCATTTACAGGGGGCTCCAAACTGTTAGAGATTTGATGAGCAAAATATCTGCATAACAGCTTACGCGCACGATTACAAAATAAATGTTGCAACTAGAATGAAAATTTTGGTGCCTACTTATACTTCTGATTGTAATAATTACCCTGAACCTAAATAAATTTGTATTTAAAGCTTTTTATATTTTTAATACAAAGTTGTATTTAGCTAATGCAAAATTAAGAAAATTTCAACAGTATAATCACCTAACAAAATATTGTTTTGAACAATAAAACGGAAATTTTAGGTTCAGTTTATACAGACTAACATGAAACATATGTTTTGAAAATTTCATGTTAATTTATTCATAAGTTTTTGAGATATCGTGCGCGTTATGCCCAAAAACGTCATTTGGAGAAAAGTGGCTTCAAAGTTTCCGAAACTACGCTTCAGCTATTGAACATGTATAAATGTAAAAGCCATAACTTCTGTTCTAATTGGAATTTCAAGGAAACAATTATATAAAAATGTTCAGAAAAAATAGGAGTTTAACATCTAAAAAAATTAAAATTTCGAAAATTTTAAAGCTTTAAGAGTCCTGAGACCCCTTAAAGGAAACCCTCTGTGCGATCTGTGATCACACTTTACCTTGTTATAATTGTTTACTTCATTATCATTTTTCATCTTATTAAACAGAGAGGTTTTGCGTCAGTATACCGAATGTGAAAAGAGCTAATCTGATAATTTTTTTCGTTATATGAAGCATTTATATCATCTTGACAGTATCATACAATGTTTTTTTTTTTTTTTTTTTTTTTTTTTTTTTTTTTTTCAATTTAGAGAGTACAGGAGAGTTTTATACGATTAAGTAAATTATTATAGTTACTTATCAGAAAGTTTCCACGTTTCGATACATATATGGATATTTAGGGAAAAATGTTTAACGTTTTCCAACATCGTTGAAAAAAGTTTATGAATTCAATTTGTTTGTTTTTCTGTCCAGCTGTAACTCACATCAATATATTCATATTGACATATAATTTTTATCTATTAATAAAGTTTGCTGTAGACTAATAAAGTATGTAGCACTTACAGTTTGTTTTCAGTGACACAAAAAATAATTTTGTTACTTTTCAGTCCAGACGGCAAAAAAATTATACTGTGCATTTTATTTAAATTGCTCATTTAGCTATCTTATTCCAGTGTATTGAAAAATTTAATTTCTTAACAATCAGCTGTTGTTTTTGGTAAGAGTTTCATAATCTGTGCATGATGCATGATGTTTCTTTCTTGTTATCGTAAACTAATATTTGCACCTGTATTAAAAGATTGTGCACTATACGTATGAGATAAAAATTTGCGCACTTCCCTAGCGTAATATCAAACATATAATCATTATTAATCATTTAAGAATACATGGAAGATTTATCCTTTGTGCTCCAAATTCAACATTACTGAACATATTCTGGAGCTTTGAGACATGTTTAATAACTGTAATAATATCACTATCTTATCGAGTTCTATCATATCCTTTAGAATATTACATGCGATTCGTCACAAAGCATGCATTAATCTTGTAGTGGAGACTAAAGATACATAATTATTCCTCGCTAAATATTTCTTACAAGTATAGTAATTTCTTAAAGAATATAGACACACTATTTTATTTACGTTAATATTCATTTAATATTTTTTAATAAACAATTTATAGATATTTCTTCATCAATAACGCATATAATTGGCATCCTTCTTAAAAATGGGCTTTAAGTCCTATTACGATTTCATATATAATCGCAGTATTTTTTGTTTAAAAATAAACTAATTATTTTTTATAATATTGTGTTTGTTTATTATATATATACTAGAAAGGTAGCCCGTCAAAAATGACGGAAATTTAGATATAAAGATATATACAACTCATGTGCAAGAATATGAGTTTTCTCGCTTGTTCCGCAGTGATAGATGAAAATAACACATTTTAAGAAAACACATTTATGAAAAACTGTGTACAGTAATCTGCGCAGTTTGGTTCCAAGTGTTATGCAGATTTGAGGCTTTTTTGCGGTCATGTCTATTCAATCTTTGTTTACATTTTTTAAATTCATATATTGGACAATTTAGATTGTTGAGCCTTAAAAATAAATAAATAACACACTTGAAGTAAGGTTAAAAACTATTAAATTATCGTATACGATTTCATGAAATGGTATTATATGGTATTATATGTGTGTGCTTCACGATCTTGGTTACGACGGTGGCGAAATTGGCTGCAACTTGTCATAATCCTAATACTGTGGGCCGCTATAACAAAAAAGTAACCAGTTTTTAGTAAAATTTCTGATATAAAGTAGCTTTCAAAAACTTGTGTAAAATTGCAGGCCGTTCTAGTGTTATGTCAGTCCTAAGAATAATATTTCTAACACTGAAGATTTTCCATGTATATATGGAATTTAGAAAAGCTTCTCCAAAAGAAAGGTCCTGAAATGACATTGTAATTCCTCTAACTTCAAAGTTTAATCGGCCCTGATGTTGAGTACTGAAATCTAATAAATACAGTTATTTTGAATATTACAACAGAATTAAACAGTTAAACTTATTTAACTTAAACCCGCTGTTACTTCCCGATGTTATTTTTTAGTATTAAGAAAGAAAATTATTTAAAATTTTCAAATCATGCATTTATGATTTTTTTCCGTCTTTAATAACTAAAAAAGGAAAAAATAGGCTTTTGTTCTGAACTCATAAATATGACAATAAAATAATGTAACTAAGACACATTGCAAAATTAAATCTTTGTGATTACAAACCATAAACAAACGATACCGCTACCATTTTACCTACTATGACGTCATTAGAATATTGCCCATTGATTGTTGGAGAACTTACTTTGTGAATGATTGCCTCAATGATTTAATATTTTTGACGTTTCACGATGAATTACTCACTTGTATTTGTTTAGGTTTATGGAATGAGATATTAAGCTATGAAACTAATTTCAATTGAAGTTATCCAAGGATATATGTATTTTTAATCGAAATTAAAAACAATGATTTGATCTCGAAATAAAAAAAATTAGTTTGTATAATTTGTTATTCTGTTAATTCTTTATTTAAGTACTTTTCCATTATAGCGCATTTTTAAAAAAAAGCTTGGCGCGATTCGGGCATCAGAAAGTGAGATATGTTGCGAAAATATATAAACAGTTATGAAAACAAATCTAATGAACTTTTATCTTTGTTTATATATGCACTTATATGCATAAAAAATCGTTTCTAAATATATATAATTTTTTTATATACAAATTACGGCACAGATTTCAGATATGAACCGGGATACCTAACTGGCGCCAAAATGGTGTTATTTTGCCTGCTATGGTAACCAGGCTATTGTTTTTTTTATTTATTAATAAATTGTTTATTTTCTGTCATTTAATTATATAAACTGCTTTGTTCTATAGTTATTATTCAAACTTTTATTTATTTATAGTTATTTCCTTTTCAAAATGATAGCAAATAATTGAAAAATATATAAGTAACTGGTATTCGAAAGCGAGATTTCTGCCAAATTGGCGTCATAGAAAAATCACGCATATGACATCTGTGCAAAAATTACTTCTGTTTCTTTATAAAAATGGGTAAATAGCTTTTTTTATATTAAATTGTCGTCACAGATGTCATATACGCCCATATTGGCGCGCTTTTTTTTTTTTTTTGACGCCGATGTCATATACGCACCGGGTACTTAACTGGCGTCAAAGTGTCGTTATTTTGCTTGTAATGGTAACCCGAATGTTGTTTATGCTGTTGATGTTTTCGCCAAATTGGCGTCGGAAAAAAATCGCGCCAATATGGTGCGGTATATGACATCTGTGCCAAATTGTATACATATGGAAAAAATTACTTGTGAGTATGAAGCAGTAAATAGGTTGCCAGAAAATACGTTGGAAAACTTCTTTCTCGCCAAGAAACTTTTCTCCGAAATATTGTACATAAGCAATGATTGCTAGAAATGCATTTTTAATTATGATATGCTCTTTTATGTTTCACTACATTTATGCATCCTATACTGTGTGTATAAATGCTGCAGTTCATATGCAGGGCTACACAAAAGAATTCGTAAGGGTTACTGAGTATGAGAGTAAATTGCTTAAAGGTGGTTTTTAAAGAAGTTATGCATTTTTACGCTGAACTGCATTTAGTTTCCTAAGAAATGTTTGTGGAATATAGATAAAATGATATACATGGTTATGCAAAGAATTGGATACATAACCGTCTATGGATGATAATATCTGGAAATGTGATTTCAGTAGTTTTAAGAGTAGTTTAAATTAAATTTTAGCTAAATAGTGGCATGTAATAACGGTACTATAGGCTATGGACTATAACTGCTGAAATCAATTTTAAAATTTTTTTATGCGTTTCTAAAATGTTTACTTAGTTATCTTGGTACTTCTTAGTTATTACTTCGACCACATTACTGTCGCCAAATTGTAAGATTAATTGCCAATATTGGTTGCCATTAATTAATTAATTAAATGCCAATAATGGCCAATAAAACCATTAATTCGACGTTTTATTTGTATTTTTATTAATGTTTTACTATTGATTTGGCGATTTATATAATTTGGCGAAATTGGTCGACGGGATATCTAAGAAGTAATGTTATATTATTTACCTTATTTCCCTAAATAACGAAGTTTTGTTAAAGCATTCAGGATGTGTTGGAAAGTGTTTCATATTCTATGCTTAACGCATGATTTTTCTTTCTTCTTTAGTCTTATTTTGCATTTATTTTATTCTTAATTATATTGCTTATGCTGTGCTGGGCAACATATAACTATGATATGTTCCCGCACCATGTTGGTTAAATCAAAGTAAAATTGCGTAATTTGTTATTTTTGTTTGTATAAATATTTTTTATAAAATATAATTATGAGTGTAAAATTATAATGTTTATATATTTAAGTAAAATAAGAGTGTAAGTTCATACAAAAATTATTAAGTTGATTTTAAATAGTAAATATATATTTTTTTAAAAATTGTTGTATTGTAAAATGAATGTATAATATTGAATTGAGTTCGGATCTCAGACAACAACAATACGCAGACGCCATGGTGTCGTTTTATGACAAGCCAATGGAAAGTGGTGTATAATTAGAAGTCGTAAAATCATAAAAACGTTGGAATCAATTTATGGCCTCAATAAAAGTGTTGGGATAAATTTATGACTTTTCAGACCACCCAAACTTTAAGGCAGATAATAATATTAAAGTATATGTTAGGGGCCATTTGCAGACTGCTAGCTAATAGGCCTATCGAAGTATAATAAAAAATCTTCTCACATCCAATAACAGTGGACTAGACAAAAATAGTTCCTCCCACTGCAGGAGCTGGTGTGCAAGAAGAATAAGTTTTAAAAAAGGATAGTCTAAAAAAAGATGTAGAGGATGCAAGAGCTCTCCTGAAAGCCCGTGCAATGAGTCCCGTAAGCCCTAGTAAAGCCCAGGCGAGATGGACATGTTGGAGCGAGCCTAATCGAGCCTAATCAAGCCTAATTGAGGATGTCTTCCTGAGGTACCTATCGGAGTGAGCCTAATCAAGACAAATTGAGGATGTCTTCCTGATGTACATATCGGAGTGATCCTAATCAAGCCAAATTGAGGATGCGTTCCTGATGACACATTGCCATGATCCTAAGCAACGCAACAACTCGGAATTTGACGAATAAAGGCCACCATCCCGTATATTAAAAGAAGGTACTATTTTAAACATTTTCTTTTACCACTTAAGATCATATGAAAAATCTTAAAAAATACTTTTCTGATATTTATGGTAGAGAGTTATCTGAGATCCGACCAAACCAATAATTAAATAAGATTAAGGTAATTTTAAAAATGAAAGAGAGTATTTCTTTTAGCAAAAAGAAACAATTATAATAATTAGAGTACGTGAAAATATTGTCTTTTTTTTTAAAAAAAGATTAAACATACTTAAAATAATGAGAAGCAAACAAAAGTGTTGCTTTCTATTTTTGAATTAATATTATGTTTTTCTGTATATAGATATGTTCAATGTAAATAAAATATTTAATCAAGTTTTAAAAAGTTTCAGTAATTATTTAATTAATAATATTTAAAGTGTGTCAATTCTTTTTTTTACAGCTTAAATTTTAGTTTAATTCATAAGTGGAAGAGTTCGTCTAAATAATTCACAACGCAAACTCTTAATTTTATTCGTAATTATTCAAATTTAATAATTACTTTTTGACGCGAATTATAATTTAATTTTATTAATGCTTCGCGTTGCTCTTCTACTAGAATGTAGGTAAATACGATCACTTATATTATTTAAATTTATCTAAGGTATATAAAACTATATACCAATTTGCTATGAGGTTGCTTGGATGATTTGGACCAATTAACAATTTTGAATATATTTAATAAAAAATAAACAGGTGTAATTATCTGTCCAGCATGCTGCTTTATAGAAACTTATAGAAACCTTATAGAAACTTTGGCACAGTTGTCATATACTTTATCATATATTGGCGCGATTTTTTTCCGACGCCAATTTGGCGAAAACATCAACAGCATAAACAACAACATCCGGATTGCCATATCAAGCAAAATTACGACACTTTGGCGCCAGTTAAGTACCCATTGTGTATATGACATTGGCGTCAGAAAAAAATCGCGCCATGACATCTATATGACATGTATATGACATCTGTGCCGAAACTTTAATATCTAATGTTTAAACTCTTCGCTCCACTCCCCTTGCATATAGTACAAACTATAACACGAATAGCGCAAAATAATAGACAGTTTGGTACTTTTCCACTGTAGGGCCTTTGCCATTTTTAAAAAAAAGCTTGGTGTAATTTGGGCATCAGAAAAAAATCGGGCCAACATGGGGCGTATATGGCATCTGTGCCGAAACTTTAATATCTAATGTTTAAACTCTTCGCTCCACTCCCCTTGCATATAGTACAAACTATAACATGAATATCGCAAAATAATAGACAGTTTGGTACTTTTCCACTGTAGGGCCTTTGGCATTTTTAAAAAAAAGCTTGGTGTAATTTGGGAATCGGAAATTGAGATTTGGGTACTTTTCCGTTATGCGGACACTTTTGTCGCCAAGCGTAATAGTTGGCGCAAAATCATGAATTGAAGCATTTGAAAAATAAAAGAAAAACCATTGTCGATACTAAAGTGAGCATTTAAAAAATATAACATTTGAAAATTCCAGACTTTTACGAACTATTTCATCAAATCACAAATATATACTTAAAATAAGTGAACAAATAACTGCTATAAAATAAAGCAATAAAATAAAACTCATATTAAACTGCTGGCATAAAATTACAAATATTTTTTTGCATTTTGAAATAATTGGCGCATTAGCATACATTTTGGCATGGTGTCCGTATAACGGGAAAATATCGAGTTTGTTGTCAAATCATATAAACAGCTATGAAAACAAATTTAATGAGCGTTTTTGTTTGTTTTATATGTATATTATTGATGTTTTTATGTACAAATTACATCTGTTTCTGTATAAAATTAGGGAAACGACTTTTTTATGTTAAATAAATCGTATAATTATCGAAAAAAAATGCGTGTGTATATAAAATGAAACAGTGAATAGGTTCCAGGAAAATATGTTACCAAATTTCCTTTTTCGCCAAGGCACCTATACTGGAAAAGTACGTAAAGCACATTAAAATCACGCAGTTAGGAGCTCACACAGTACACCGTTGTCTATTGGCGGTCATTTTATTAGTAGCATCGGGAGGAAGATGTAAAGATGTACTTTAAATTCTCACCCATAGATTTCGAAAAAATATCTTAAAAGAGTGGAGTTTAAATTAAATTTCGGTGACCTCCATTATGAAAGATTAATGGTTTTAAATGGGAATTTCGACAAATTAGCCAGCTATCGCCAAGTTGGAGAACATTTGGCGCTACTGTGGTAACCCTGCATTAATATTTTTCAACAATTACTCATTTCAATGAGGCGGTCCTACCGGAATCGTGAGGGACACACAGAGACTTGGATTTTATATAAATAGATATTTCTGTTATGTAATGAAGATTAAGATATTTTTACTTTATTTTGACTAGGTATGATAAAATTTAGAAATTGTGTTTTTTAAAGTGATTTGCGTTTTTATAATTGTTTACTCACTAAACCGCGTTTTTAACAGTACACTCTCAAAAATAATTTACTTAAAAATGAGAACTTCCCTGTACTCGTATTTTTTTAAGTACAATTGTTTCAAAAAGAAGTACATTGTTAAAAATTATTTACTTAAAAATGAGCATTTCTATGTACTCATATTTTTTAAGTACAATTGCTTCAAAAAGGTGCATTAATCTACTTAAAAATGAAAATTTCTTTGTACTCGATTTTTTTAAGTACAATTAAGTAATTCTGAAACGAGTACATGATATTTTGAAGTTGTGTATACTGATAATTCATTTATAAATGTATGCAGAAATGAATACATATATTTTGTATTTTAAAGTCTTAATATTCCTGTTTAAATCCTATGTGCTCAAAAATATGAGTTTTCTGATAAACCTTTTTCTTATACTGAATTGACAGTAGGGATTTCCAAGATTTTATTTAAAGATATGTCTACCTTTGTTATAATTTTTAATTTATAATACAAACTTTTCAAATTTATTTACAATATCATTAGAAATGTTAAAGAAGAAAATTTAGTTTAAAAATTGTTTAATTAGAAATTAGAATATTTAAGAAAGGGAAAATCCATCTCTGCTGTTAGCGATCTTCCGTCGCTGATTCATAAAAGGTATCATTTGGAAGGAGCTCGTAACTGATCTTATAGCGCAGTCAGTACAATACTGATCTCCCACCTAGAGGACTTGGATTCAAACACGGAGCAGCTCATACACAATAATTAAAATAGTAAATTCGTTGTTCTTTACTCCAAAGATTGTAGTTCTTCGCAATTCAAAATTACCGTAATTAAAAATGGTGATTTATCGGTTCTCTGTAATTTCGCTTTTTTTTTTTCTTATAGTATATGTGTGTTTCTATACATACTTATTTTCGAGTCATTGTATGTACTAAAATAAATGAGTACATGCGTTTTTAAAAAATTAATAGTTAAGTACTCAGAGCTATTTTAAGATCAGGAAGTGCTCAATAATTAGCACAATTTACTTATTTTTAAGAATAGTGTTTTAACAGTGTATTCTGAATGTGTTCGAACGTGTTTCATAATCAATGCTTTACACATGATTTTTTTTTTCCTAGCTTAATATAAAATCTTTAAATAATAACTAAATATTTTTTTGCTTCTGGAATATAAAATGTCAAAATTATTATGTCTGCGAATGACAGAATATTGCGTGTAAATAGTATGATTATGAGGTATGTGGCACTTCAAGCAAGTCAATACAAAGCAGTAGCCGCGCGCGCGCTTACCTGAAACTGCTTGAGTTACTGTATACCTGTGACCGTGAACTAACACTCCACAACACTTACAGTTGATAACTATTAAAATTTATAACTGGGACATTCTTTTATACTAATTTTATTGAATGTATTTTCGGATTCGGGTTATTGTGAGATACCCTGTATAATTAATTGACTAAAAAAGCGAAACACGAATCTGTGTGAGAGATTTTTCTTTATTCCGTGTACCTAATTTCCTATTTTTACACGACTGCGAATAAGGGGTGCGTGTTTCACGCGTATCTGGGTATGTGGATTACTTTATACCCTGGAATCGTCACAACGGCTGGATGGATTTTAATAAATGAGGTCTCTATCAATTCGTCTAAACCGCCCGATGGTTATAGACTAGGTTTTGTTTTTATAAATTCAAAAGGGCAGCCGTAAAATACAAAATGGCGGTAGACACGAAAAAAATTTGCGTACCCTATTGAGTGGCATATCATTCGATAGGTCTTTCAAAATGAAGACGATGTTACATTGACTATTTTACAGCCAGAAGCTCCGTTTAAATATTACACAAGCTGGAAGTAGTGTAGGTAGGAACTGTAGAATTACTGTAACTCTAACCTTCATAAACATCTATAGGCCTCATCAAAACAGTGTTTATAGATTAGGAGCTAACAACTTTAACATCATCAATACAAGTAAATAAA
Organism: Maratus speciosus; assembly: GCA_963932465.1. Lineage (NCBI taxonomy): Eukaryota > Metazoa > Arthropoda > Arachnida > Araneae > Salticidae > Maratus > Maratus speciosus. The sequence goes on from OZ010797.1 coordinate 452,104,632, forward strand.
AAAATAGGTAAGTAATATAAAAAAAATAGTTTCACATTTATAAGAAATAACTAATTAGTTTGCTTTTTACGCAGTTGGGTTTTTTCATTTTTTAAATTTATATATTTCACTCTTACTCAGCATCTGATAGAATTCAGTTTGTGAAGTTTGTAGATATTTATTTTTACTTTTTCGTGCAGTTTCAAATATTTTTTTGTTATTTAGTGATTTTCTGATAAAGTTCGATTTATCATGATCACCAATACTGCTTTTTTCGCGGTATTCTTAGAAAACAATTTTAGTTAAGGAGTCCCAAGACTCTTAAAATTGGAAAAAAAAAAGAAAAAAAAATCATTTCAACATTTAATATCTTAAAATGTATAGGATTTAAAATCACAATTTTTATTGGGATAAAAGATATCAGTATGTTATTTCATTTCATGTATTTAAAAAAATTCAAGATGCAGAATTAGCATTTATAGGGGCTCCAAACTGTCTGACGTCTGACGAGCAGAAAATTGGTATAATGTATTACGCGCAGGATTACAAAATAAATATTGAAACTAGAAAGAAAAATTTGATGCCTTCTTATACTTCTGACTTTAATAATGACCTTGGACCTAAATAAATTTGTGTTTAAAGTATTTTTATATTTTAAATACAAAGTTGTATTCAGCTAATACAAAATTTTGTAAATACCGATTTTCTGTGTATGGTTTTAATGTAAATGAACTCCGGATTTGACGTCCTTAAATAATTTTCAACTCCGGATATCCCGACGGTTTAGGAAAATTGTCTATTTTTCACAATCCATCTTATAAGCACGGAAATTAAGCGGTAAAAAATGTCTTAGCCAAACTTTTCACAAAAGTGTCTAAAATACCCATTGAGATAAATGAGAATTTTTTCTTCAATCCTTTATCTGAATAAATAAACTTACACACTATGAATGACCCACTTAAGATCCAGATAGACGTGTCAGTCCACTCACGGTCTTTCTGTTCTGGTCAGGCGGCGCTTTATATTCGTCTAAAACTAAAGCATTACATGTATTCCATTGGCACGATCAGAAATTATCTAACATCCATTTCTGAATCAATGAATATTGATTCTAATTCATTGTAAAATATTGAAAAAAAGAATTGTAGGAAACACATCTAAGTTTAGCAAACCTTAATTCATCAACATTTCATGTAACAATAAAGAAACAAGTCATCATAAATCTGATTTTTATTATTTTTAATTTGGTTTTCGTGTTTATTTTGTTTAATTATAATGTGTTATAGCTTAAAAAAGCAAGAACAGTTATGAATTTATAGTTGTCTTAAATTAATTAAATATACAGCTTTTTATAAACATATTTTTCTCCAACTCCGGTTACCGCGACACTCCGCTTATGACGACATTTTTTTCTGTTCATTAGAATGTCGGGATAACGAGGTTCGACTGTACAAATAGAAAAATCAACGTTAACAGCGCAAGAACTTTATATCTGAAAGCAAATTCTTTAAGTTAAAAAGCACTAGTACTGTTAAAATTATTTTTTCTATTTATATTTAAAATACTTGCCTTTCACTCATTTCGTTTAAAAAAACATAACTTCATTTTATATACACATATTAAATACATTTAAAATACATGCTTTTTACTTATTTGATTTAAAAATCGTAAGTAGATTTAAAATACTGCTATTATATACATTTAAAATACACACCTTTAATCTGTTTATTTTAAAGTATTAATTTTTAATTGAAATATTCCATAAATTACCATTTCTATTTCTACATCAAAGCATTTTTTTCTAAAGCACGCGAAAAATGAATGCTGCTATTTTCAAGAAAAGAAAAGTTATTGACAAAATTGGCACCCGTCTAACATAAAAGCATCAATATTTGTATTAGATATAATTTTAATTAAATATACATTTTGTCTGTGAGATAACCAACATTTAATGTTTGAAATACTTTCAATTAATAGATTTAAGCTCAGAGTTATTTTAAGTTATATTGATAATGAATTAAGAAAATGTCGAACGTGTACGAATTATTTTGTCATAGATCATTATGTATCGTATTCTCCTAACTAACATTACTTAGGAATTATCTAAGTAATTATATAGGATATGGGAACTTTAGATAGGATTGTGAAGTCATTACAACATACCTGCAATCACCAGGATATGTTCAGTAATGCAGAATATTTCATGAATAAATTGCAAATATAATCACATAAACTGTTGGATGAATAGCTGCAATTACCTGTTTGCTATTCAGCTATGGAAATGCTAATACGTTCCTACTGAAGATTTGGAAATCAAATTAATTTCCTTGAAGATGCATTTAAAATGGTTATCACATTTGCTGCTCAGCAATGCAAAACTTTCTGACACATTTTCTTACTCGTTTTAACTTTAGATTGGTTTGTGTAGTCATTATAACATACCTAAAATCACCAGAACATGTTTCGTAAGGTGGAATTTCTTTTATTCGTAGATCTAATCACATAAACTTTTAGATGAATAGCTGCAATTAACTGTCTGCTATTAAGTTATGTAAATGTGAAGACGTTCATACTGTTGATTTAGAAAACACATTAATTTCCTTGAGGATGCATTTAAGGTGGTCGTCAAATTCTCTCTTCAACAATGCAAAACGTTTTGACACGTTTTCTGATTTCTTTCAACACTAGGTTGGATTGTGAAATCATTATAACGTACCTATGAGCACCACATATGTTTCGTAATGTGGAATTTCATGTATAAATTGTAGATCTAATCACATAAATCGTTTTATGAATAACTGCAATTATCTGTTTGCTATTAAATTATCCAAATTTTAATATGTCCGTACTGTAGGTTTGTAAATGAAATTATTTTTTTTTAAGTACATTTAATGTGGCTATTGTATTTCCTGCTTGAAACAACATGAAACAACAACAACTCACATATTTTCTAACTGATTTTTAAACTTAAGCGCATAAATAGAGAGGCTAGACTATTGAAGCAATTTTGAATCGAATAGTGTTGACTAGTTTTTGATAAGTAAATTACTTATAGAGATATAAGCGATTATTTCTAAATGGTTACATGTTTCTCAGAAATCTCGTTTTGTCGTGTCGGGCAATTCGGTTCAAAAAGCCCACTCTGACAGTATTATCTAAAAGATTTTGTGCCATTACAAAAAAATGGAAAACTGCATTCGGTAGCATAGTTTCTCAAAAAGAACAGCTGCCACTTCGATGAACATAAAATAATTAATTAATTAAGAAATGTGTAAGAAAGTAGATTTGAGAACATTCTTAAAAAAGAGTAAGTCTATAACTTCTCAAACATTCAGCCATGGTATATAGAAAGAACAAGTTTCGAGAGAAAGTATCCATCCCAGAAAAAATATGAAAAAACAATCATAAAATTATTTTAATTAACGCAGAAAATTGGAGATGTTATACTGTTATATTCTGCTATAACATTATTAAAACGTTCGATTAATTCATTCAAAAGAAAATTTGCATTCCTTTAAAATAAATACTTTTAATTGACGTTAAGTAAGGTTAAGTGGAACAATTGAGCCATGATTTTACAATGTGACTCTGGAGAGTCTGGCAATTGAGCTTCAAAAGGCTAATATTCATTTTAATTAAAGTCTGAACTTTTTAAAATGTGTTCAGTTAGGTTCCTTCTATCAGACAGAAATGTTCAAAATTACATTTTAATAACTAAAAATGAAAAAATATATATTTCATCTTTCTTTCCTCATGGGTCCATTTGCTTTATAAAAATGGGACAAGTGGACAAGGATGGTCTATGTTCTATACGCTTTTTTTTTTTTTTTTTTTAAATATTGGGTATCAGTTCCTGTTTGAAAAAGTTTAAGCAACTAAAAAAAATTAAACCAGGCATATCATGTACGTTATATATCAAATAAAGGGCGTTGTAAGGGAAACCTTTACTCTCAATGTGTCTAAAAAATCACTAAAAGTGAAAATATTAGATTTATTTATACAAAAAACATAAAAATTAAGTAAGTACTTATGTTCTTTAGTATAGGTAATAAGTATAAAAGTTACATGGGTATTTTAAGGAAAAAAATAACAAGATATGAACAAACGGCTACGTAAGTACTTAAATATATCATGCTCTTTTTTATATACCACAACTGAAGTTCGATATGTCCAATAAACCTGTGGAGAATGTAACCATATTTTTATATCGAACAGAACTATTTTTAATCGTTTCGATAATTTTCTAATAATCTCCCTTTGCTTTATGTACGACTCTTCATCTGTATCGTAAAATTTCGAGCTATAGCTATCACACTTAAGAAATTTAGTTTGATACCTCCTGCATGCTTTTTAAAATTTTATTATGTAATTTTAATAAGGTATTATGTAATGTTCTTTACTGCAAGCAAAAAAACAAAGGATAAATTAATTTATCGTAGTAAGAGAAACTCAAAAATATATTTATAACTGTTGGGGTAACTGGATCCCATATGATCCACTGATACATGTCCCAGTTAACCCATTCATGAAAAAATTATGGGGTAACTGGAACACCGGCCTTACATTTGAAACATGAAGTAAATATGCATAGATACCTAATAATATTAGTGTATTTATGTGTCTAATCTTTAAATAAAAAAAATTATTTAATAAAAGTACTTACCGTATTTTAATAAAATGTCGAGGAAGTTTAACCAAAGGGATGTTGTTTTTAAAAAGACACCTAAATTTTCGGGAATCTATCGCAGCAAAGGCAGAGTTATTACTGAGTTAACAAACGTTGTTTTAAGAAGTAGAGATGGGGTCGCAATGTTGACAAAAGCTAAAACTTAAAAACATCAACAGTTTTTTATAAACTGGCCTATGGCCCAGTTACCCAAGCATACCTTACAGGAAATATTTTCCGATCTATTCTTAAAACGAATCTTAATACGTATACTATAAAAGATTAAATCATATTTTACTTATATTATAATGTAAATAGCTTTTTAAACATAACTTTCAATTTAGAAATCATTTTTTTATTATTATTTTATTAAAATATGCTGTACAATTTTGTTTAAGACTTTTAAACAATTACGCCAACAAACACTCCACGTTAAAAGGAAGAAATATCAAATAATTGTTTTTTTATTTATCGATATTATAAAGGACAAACGTTTCCGAGCTAGCAGCATTTTACAGCTGGCTACAGCAGGCAATTAAATTTGACTTTTATTATTTTTTATGCCAATTTTTTCAACTTATCAATAACGATCATTTCAAATTTTTACACCGTCGAAAAAGTTTTAAACTGTACTTTCAAATACAATTTGTTTAAAAACTGTATCGCAATTTATTTGAAATCTTTATCGCAATTTACGCAGTTTTTTTTTTTTAATTAAGCATATCTCTTTAAAAATATATGTCTATCGCGTGCAGATGATTAGAAAAGATAAATATGTTTTCACTTAAATGTATACAGATAGTTCATCATTTGGTAACAGCTTATATTACATACCGAAATTAAAACATTCATCAAGCAATAAATAAACCAATAAAATTTAAATAATTCACGAATTTATGACATACTAGCAAACCCCGCGGCTTTGCCCGCTTAATATTTGAAACATTCCAAGTGATATTTATATGTCTAATTTTTATTAAAAGGTACTACTAAATTTTTATTTTATTAAAAGGTAATATTTTATTTTATTAAAAGTTTTTTCTATTAAAAGGTACTTATGCCTTTTAGGAATAATTCAAAAATTACTATTTAAAACACAGTTTGATTAAACATCATTATTACACTGCAATGGCAGAAATGAGACTTAAATTAATAAAATGAAATAAAACTAAATAAATGATAATTTAGAAAATATTTTGAAACTTTTATGCTCTAATTAATACGCTCATTTCAGTATTCATCTGAAGTTTTGAATTTTTTAGAAACCAACTTCTTACATCTTAAAATTAACCATCATGTCAAATTCCAAGTTCTACCACCTCTCTCAATATAAAGGGCTATGTTGAAACAGGAACTGTCACCATTAATTTGCCAACATTAATTTTGAAATCGGTTTGTTATTTCCTAATATTCCACAGAAACGTAATTTAAAAAGCTTTTAAAGACTTTTTTTAGAACGTTTGTTTTTTAGAACCCCAAGTGGTAGAATCATAGGCAAAAAATATAGCCTGTGTAGGATCAGAGACTGTTACCATTAATTCGCAAATATTACTTTTATAATCCGTTTATATTCCCTGAAATTGCATAGAATCGTAATTTAGAACTTTTTTTAGAATGCTTTTCGCACCTCCCCTTCGCTTCACCCCTTTTTAATTCGAATTTATTTTCGTCGTTCCTTCGAGGGCATTTATATTTTATAAGTAACTACCATGTCATATTTAAAGTTTCTAGCATTTTCAGTATTACAGAAATCGCAATTTAGAAAGTTTTTAGCTCCTGCAACCCTCTGGTGGTAGTGGAACAGACATAAAATATAGCTTATGTTTGAGGAGGTTCTATCACCAAAATTTGTCATCATTATTTTTTTTATCGGTTTGGTAAATCTTAAGTTTGCTTAAAAATTGTAATTTATAACGCTTTTCACTCACGTCATTTTTTTAAATTTGGAATTTTCTTTCGACAGTTTTTAGAAAGCAGTTGCATTTTGTAAGTAAATACCATGCCATACTTCAAAGTGTTAGACCCCTCAGTTGTGCAAAAAACGCAATTTAGAACATGTTTTGATTTTGCAACACTCAGATGGTAGTGACAGCAACATAAAATATAACCTATGTTATAGCAGGGACTGTCACGATTGATTTGCAACAATTACTTTTGAAATAGCTTTGGTATTTCCTTAGATTGAGTAGAAATCGCAATTTAGAACAATTTTAGGACGCTTTTCGCGCATTTTCACCCCTTTTTAAATTTCCAATTTTTTCGAAACTGTTCTTAAAGATCATTTATATCTAATAAATATGTACCTTGCCTAATTTTAAGTTGCTAGCCCCTACCGATCACAAAAATCGAAATTTAGAACGCTTTTTTGCTCCTTCAACGTCTTGGTGATAGTGATACCGACATAAAATAGCTTCTATGTTAGAGCTGAGGCTGTCAGCATCAATTTCCTACCATTACAATTGGAATCAGATTAATTCTTCCTGAGATATTGCCGACAAATCGGCATTTAGAACGTTTTTAGAACGCTTTTCACGCATTTTGCTCCTGCATCTCCTCTGGTATAGTGGAAACAGATATAAAATATTGCCTATCTTGGAGCAAGATCTGTCACTATCATTTTTCACCATTATATTTGAAATCGGTTCAGTACTTCCTGAGATTACATAGAAATCGCAATTTAGAAAGTTATTTACAACGCTTTTTGCGCATTTTCACCCCTTTCAAATTTCGAATTGTTTAAGAACTGTTCCTAGAAATCCTTTATATCTAATAAGTAGCTAATAATTCAAATTTTATATTTCTAGGTTCTTCAGTAACACATAAATCGCATTTTTAGAACTTTTTTTGCTCCTGCACACCCTTTGGGGTAGAGACACCGACATAAATTATAGCCTATCTTGGAGCAAGCATTGTCACCATCATTTTGACACCAATATTTTTTAAATCAGTTTGGTATTTCCTGAGATTGTATAGAAACTACCATTTAGAACGTTTTTTAGAACGCTTTTTTTGCGTTTTCACCCATTTTAAATTTCGAATTGTTTAAGAACTGTTCTTAGACATCATTTATATCTTATAAGTAATTAATATTCAAAATTTCATATTTCTGGGTCCTTCAGTAACGCTAAAATCGCATTTTTAGAACGTTTTTTGCTCCAGCACCCCCTTTGGGGTAGTGACACCGACATAAAACATAGCCTATGTTGGAGCAAGGGTTGTCACCGTCATTTTGACACCCTTATTTTGACACCATTATTTTTTAAATCGGTTTGGTATTTCCTGAGGTTGTGTTGAAACCACCATTTAGAACGCTTTTTAGAACGATTTTCGCGCATTTTCACCCCTTTCAAATTTCGAATTGTTTAAGAACTGTTCCTAGAAATCCTTTATATCTAATAAGTAGCTAATAATTCAAATTTTATATTTCTAGGTTCTTCAGTAACACATAAATCGCATTTTTAGAACTTTTTTTGCTCCTGCACACCCTTTGGGGTAGAGACACCGACATAAATTATAGCCTATCTTGGAGCAAGCATTGTCACCATCATTTTGACACCAATATTTTTTAAATCAGTTTGGTATTTCCTGAGATTGTATAGAAACTACCATTTAGAACGTTTTTTAGAACGCTTTTCGTGCATTTTTAACCCTTTTAAATTTCGAATTGTTTAAGAACTGTTCTTAGACATCATTTATATCTTATAAGTAACTAATATTCAAAATTTCATATTTCTAGGCGCTTCAGTAACGCTAAAATCGCATTTTTAGAACGTTTTTTGCTCCTACACCCCCTTTGAGGTAGTGGCACCAACATAAGATATAGCCTATGTTCTAAGTTGGACTAACACCATCATTTTGATACCATTACTTTTGGGATCGGTTCGGTAGTTCCAGAGCTTACCTCCGACAAATAAACAATTTTTTCCTCTTTATAATAGGAGTATAGATAATCGAACCGTACGAGAAATTGTACGTACCACAAAAACGAACACAATCAAAAAGGCTGAATGTAAATAGCGATTTGTTTGTCTGTTAATTCCTGGCACGAGGCCAATATTATAAGTTTTAAAAAAATATTTGTACGCATTATTTCTATTTTTCATAAACAGAATTAACAGTATCGTTAATGAGCTTCTACAAAAATATGTATCATACTAGTATTAAAAAATGCTCTGACGAGCACCAAAAAAGGCTAATATGTTTAAGTATGAAAAAGGGTTTGACAAGTGCTTCTAATAGAGCATGAAAAAGGACAAGGGGTCGCTTCTTGGCTGCAGCTCACTGTCAATGCCAACTTTGAAAAAATCATATTTGCGCTTTTTCCATATAAAATAAATTCGCGGTACTTTAGTAAAACTTTCCGTCGCGCTTTACATGTTAACTGCACTGTTGTACTGCGCATGCGTCTGCAATGCAACTTTGTACAGTGCACTGTGTACCATTATTTCTCTATAAATTGTACTACACTGTACATTCCTATTATGCTTTTGATTTTTGAACCTCAGCGCACATTCACACTGTGCTTTTGTACTTCCGTATTAAAGGTGTATGCGTCTAATGTTCGTTTATAATTTACATGCATTGCTGTACTGCATAGTACATTGTACAGCCACAGCCACTTGCTTTTAATTTCAACAATCAATGAATTAATAAATATGATGTTATGCGTGCACATGTGGAATTGTTCCTGTGCAGAGTGCTGCAACAGTCTGCACTGCACTACAAATCAGTTTTCTGTACAGTTCTACATTGCGGGCGTGCTTGGTGGCCCTACATGAGTGTGATACGCTGTAGGAACTAAGGTTTTTGGTACTATGTCGCCTTACATTCATGTTTAATCAGGCTGCGTCTTTACTGGTTGTGTCTTTACACTACACATTTTTATCGTAACTGTGGCTGATTTTTTTTATATGAAAAAAGCGCAAATATGATTTTTTCAAAGTTGGCATTGACAGTGAGCTGCAGCCAAGAAGGGACCCCTTGTCCTTTTTCATGCTCTATTAGAAGCACTTGTCAAACCCTTTTTCATACTTAAACATATTAGCCTTTTTTGGTGCTCGTCAGAGCATTTTTTAATACTAGTCATTTAAATTTTTTGATAATTATATATTGAATATAAATAAACTTGAGTTGCTTTAAATATTCCCAATACTTTTTTTCTTATTTCGCACAATAATGCACTATTTAACCAAGTTATGCACATTGTTTTAAGAGGTTCCAGGTTTTTTAATCAAATTCACGTTATTTTTATTCATAATTTAATTTACTTGGGCTCCCTTAAATATAACTAATATATTTCCTTAAACTGATGTTAGTTTTTGTTGCATTAAAATATCTTAGTTTGTTCATTCTCTCTAAACAAGTAAACCCTATTAGTTTACAATGGAAGTCTATAGGAATTTGACGATATATCACCAAGTTGGTGACAAACTTAGCGGTATTTTGCGACAGAACAGGGTCCCGTATATGGTAACCCTTCTTATAGGTATGGTGATGCATTAAATGATGTTCTATAACAAATGAAATGCGTTTCATTCGAGCATTGCCATTAAACAATTAACAAATAATTGCGATTTCTGTGTCACATACGATAGCGTAACATATATTGTAGATTATCGTGGAAATCGAAGGTTTAGGCCACATCGTATTGTTTAGTTAGACCGGTTATACTAACATCGTTCTCATGTTTTGCTACAATTTCTTTTATTGAACAGTAATTCGCTTAAGCTTCTTACTACTGCTATCACTAAGCGCTTTTTCATTCTTAGAAGCCATAATGAGAGCTAAAATTAGCGCAAACCTGAGTAAAAGTAAAACAAAAAGCTAATTTTTTTACAGTAATAAAGGTACACAAAGCACTCTGATATGCACACCTTACTCAAAACCTGACTAATAACAAGAGTTATGTGAGGGTTGCCAACTGAACTATTCGACAGCCTTTGTCGTGAACCGAGATATTGCACGCCAACCGAGTCAAATTTTGATCACCAAAGTTGGACATAAACCGAACTGGTTATAAACAGAAGCGGTCGTGAACCGAGGTTCCTCTTATATTTTGACCTATAAGTTTGAAAATATGGCATTATTTATATATTCAATGGCGATGATCATTAGGCATCTTGGCGATTTTGGCGATGAAACTCATCGATTTCAAAGTAAAGTTCCGAAGTGTACTTGAACCGCCACATATGTCATATACGCTTTACGTTGACGCGATTTTTTTTTTACGCCAATGTCATATACGCACCGGGGTACTTAACTGGCGCCAAAGTTTTCTTATTTTGCTTGATATGGTAACCCGAATGTTGTTGTTTATTTATTAATAAATTGTTTATTTACTTTTATTTTCTTTTTTAAAATTATATAAATTGTTTTGCTCTATTGTTATTAATTAAACTTTTTAAATTTTATTGTTAATCCCTTTTTAAAAATATATATGAAACTGGTATTCGAAAACAAAGTTTTCGCCAAATTAGAGTCAGAAAAAATATCGCGCCAACGTGGTGCGTATATGACATCTGTATCATACTTGGTACAACTTGATTATCCTGTCGACAAAAAAATTATCGCCAAACTATAAAATTAAATGACAATAATGGATGGTAGTAAATGTTACATTCATTTGACATTTAACACGATACACATGTTTGTTACATCATCAAGTGATTTTTAATTCAAGTTTTGGCAAAGGTGTCATATACGCCGCATATTGGCGCGATTTTTTTGACGCCAATGTCATATACGCACCGGGTACTTAACTGGCGTCAGAGTGTCGTTATTTTGCTTGATATGGTAACCCAGATACAGATGATATATTAAGGAGGTTGGCACAGATGTCATATACGCCCCATATTGGCGCAATTTGTTTCTGACGCCAATGTCATATACGCAACAGATACATAACTGACGCCAAAGTATCGTTATTTTGCTTGATATGGTAACCCGGATATTGTTGTTTATGCTGTTGATGTTTTCGAAAATTGGTGTCAGAAAAAAATCGCGCCAATATTGAGCGTATATGACATCTGTGCCACGAAGTTTTCGCCAAATTGGCGTCGGAAAAAATCGCGCCAATATTGAGCGTATATGACATCTGTGCCCAAGTTTTTATTAGTATTTTTATTAATGTTTTACTAATTTATTTATTCTTCCGTTATTTAAAATAAAAATTATGTCAGTTTGTATCATTTGGTGAATAGTTTGGCGAAATTGGTCGACGGGATAATCAAGTAGTAACATATATTTTTGCTGTACATTTTCGACAATATCTCAAGCAAAAGTACCTAAAGTTAAACGAAACCCTAATTATTTAAGGCACAGATGTCATATAAAACAACGGGTTTGGTGCGTTTTTTTTTTTCTGACGCAAATTTGACGAAAACCTCATTTTCGAATAGCAGTTACATATCTATTTTTAAATTACTTTCTATTATTTTAAAAAGGAAATAACAATAAATAATGAAAAGTTTAATTATTAATAACTATAGAACAAAACAATTTATATAATTTTAAAAAATAAAATAAAAGTAAATAAAAAATATAATTGATAAATAAACAACAATAGCTCAGTTACCGTATCAGGCAAAATAACGCCATTATCGCGCCAGTTATGTACTCTGGTGCGTATGACATCTCTTCCTTTTTAAAAATAGATGGAATGGTATTTTTTAAGGTATGCTTAGTATGTGAAGTATTTATATTACTGCATAGCTGTCGCTTGTGTAACTCAGGATGTTATGATGATAATTAAAATAAACCTTACATTTAGCTCCTGAACAGAAGCTTGGGATTTACCTGTTTTTCTTTTTCCTATCAACTCGTTTGTGCTCCATTGTGTCTATTACTCCAGTTCAAAATATTAATCAAGAAAGTTTACATATATATTTATGACAATTATGCATTATCTGCTTAGGTTGACGTCGATTTCACAAATACAAAAATCTGTCAGTTGAATTTCAATTTTTATTGACTTATAAAAACAAAAGTACACGTGTTATCCTTTTTTTAAAATTATTGTACTGCTTTTTAGGGAGTGGCAACACGAAATAAATTATTGAATTAGAAAATTAGAAAATGAAAAGGAGAGATTTCTATAATTTTATGGGGACATTATAAAAGACAATTTCGATTTTCTCATCGACCGTCAAACTTACAAAGATGAAAAAAAAAACCTATTCTAAGTTTTAACAAGAGGATCAAAATAAAATGAAAACGAAGTTAATCCACCCACTGGAACGTTAGCTACACTTTGTTGAATTTTGTGTCTTCATTTTTTCGTTTAAGATTAAATAAAAAACTACTGAAAGCTACAGTAATTTTTTAAATGCTATCAGTTTATTCGTCTCGTCGAGTTCTATCTTTCAAAAGAAAAATCATTGTCGTATGTCAACTGGTTCGCCAGAAATTTAAGAAAGTCGTTTGCATTTTCTATTTCTTAATCATATTATAGCTTAACGCTGCCGCGTTTGCTATGATAAAAAAATATTAGATTCATCATAAAATAATAATAATAATAAGACTATAAACCGGTGTGACGCTTTCTCCTTGAAATCTTTGATGTTTGAATGGTGCAAATGCAAAAGTCACATTATCCACTTTTTTAAGGTATTGACATATTCATATCACCGTGTTCGTCTTTTTAAAGCGAATCGGACTGTATTAGTGATTTGGACCCTAATGAATATGTTAAGGTTGAAACAAAAAAAAAAAAATGCTGAAAATCTGATTTTGATGCATATTTCACATTATCCAGCAACTGTTTTGCAGCAAAACTAACACTCTCCAATTCAACCAATCAAAGGATGAATCTTGCAAAGGACCATGGGATTATTAATTTGTTGAAGAAACCCTATGGTGATCAGTGAAAAGAAAACGAAGATTTGGTATTTTACAATAACATTATTGATGAGGCAACTACTAACGACAGTGAAGATGAACCAACTTGTGAGCCAAAAAGATAAGTAAATTACGTTAATGTTAAAGAAGTAAGAAGTAGTTGTAAAAAAAAAAAAAAAAAAAAAAAACTGTTTTTTGGGTTTTGATTTTTTTTTTTATTAACCTCCTCACTAATACATTGTAAACTAATGTTCAGATTTTTTTTTCAGCTGGGGGGGGGGGGGGGGGGATGTTCTTGTTGTTTTACATTCATAAATATTTTGTTTTATAACTAACATAGTTTGCTGTAAAACGCACATTTTCCAGATTTAAATTTAAATTCTAGCTTTAACAGAACTATTATAGGTTTAAGACTATTTGCATATAGTCGTTATAGCAACAAATATATCACAAAAGAAAAATTTGTGCCAATGTATCATGTTTATTAATAATAATCGTTTTTTTTTTTTTCATTTTTCTAAAAACTAGGTTCCACTTCAACGTTTGTCCCGAGATAAGCCGGGGGTAAAAACACTTTTTCCTTATACCCTTCGCCGTTGAAGTGGTTAAGTGAAGAGTGTGAATTTTGCATCTACACCATGCATTTGCATGTATTTTTATCAAACGACATGTTTTACTGTATGTAAGAAGTTTTTGAAAAATACCTCATTCATCAATATGCTTTTAGTATGTGAACACTAAAAAGGATGCTAAGAACAGAAAAAAATATATATGATATTTTCACCCATTTTCTGTAACCCTAAGAGCCAGGGTTTATTCCCTTGCTCTGTAAATAATATACGAATAATAAGTTTATTAACATTTTACATCATATAATATTATAAAGGTCCATAGTTAAGATAACAAACACAAATTAATTGAAATTTATAATGCATTAAGAAAATGTCGAACTTTTGCCATAAATCAACCTATCTCCCTATTTTCGAACCAAACATTATTACTATATACTTATTTAGAGATTAACTAAACTATTTTAACGTATCTTGAAGCTGTAGATTGGATTGTGAATTCATTATAATATACCTAGAAGCAACACCCTGTGTTCAGTAATGTAGAATATGACGAATAACTTATAAACACAGTCACATAAAGTATTGGCTGATTAACTACAATTACATATTTGTCATTAAATTAAGCAAGTGCTGCGAAAACGTTGTTATTGTAGATATGGGAATGAAATCGATTATTTTGTTAATTGTAAATTTAAACAGTTCTAAAGTGAAATTGCAATTATCAATATTTCTACTCTAATTGGTACTTCTAATTTGTAAATTTTAGTGTTAATACTTAAAAAAGTTAAAACGGATAACATCACTTGTGTGTTTGTCTGTCCGTTTGTCACAGCCGTTTTTCTTGAAAACTATGGAACTTGGAGAATTCAAAGTTAGGAGCATTATAAAGGCTAATAACCCACATATTTAGGGACTACAGCTCATATTCAAAATATTAGAATAATTACTTTTTTTCACAAACTGGAAATATCATTTGGTAATTTAACATCTTTTTATGTAAATATGCAAACGATATTTTTATTAAGAACTTATTGTTGATTAAACTTATTTATTATCTTAAAATTAATATCGTTTCTGAAAAGATTAATTGAAAAAAAAATTATTTTGAAAAGTCAAAATATTAGAATATTTATTCAAGTGGTTCAAAATATTAGAATATTTCGCATTAATTCTCCTTTAATTATCCCCAATTCATAACTGGTGGCATCATTGATTAAATTCAGACGATTTTATTTAAAAATCGGTGTTCTTTTTACAGTTTGTTTGCTTTTTCGTCTTAAAATGGGTCGTGTGGGTGATATTCCAGAATCTATTAAACTTCCTATGGTTCATTTGTATCGGCACGGTAAAAATCAATGTTATATAGGGAATTATTTACATTGTTCGCAATCAAGCGTTAGTAAAATACTAACACAATATTCAAAAAATGGAAAATTTCAGAATAATCGCCGAAATTGCGGCCGAAGACCAAACGCAACTGCTAGAGCTGACAGGAAACTGAAGCATATAGTTAAGAAAAACCGTTTTAAAAGTGTGCAATTCTTGCACCGAAAATGGAAAGAAGAGGGAATTACAGTTTCTACATCGAGAACATTAAGACGTCTCCATAAATTTAATTTTGAATCTCGTATACCGAAAACAAAATGTCTCATGACTCAAAACAAAAACGTATAAGATTCAATTGGTGTAAATCAAGACGTTTATGGAGCGAAGAAGATTGGAAGAATATATTATTTAGTGATGAAAGTATGTTTTGTATCTATACAACATAATTTCATCACTAATATGTTTTTCCAATCTTCTTCGCTGCATAAACGTCTTGATTTCCACCAATTCAACCCTTTTGTTTTGCAGTCACGAGAATTTACGTTTTCGGTACACGAGATTCAAAATTAAATTTATGGAGATGTCTTAATGTTCTCGATGTAGAAACTTCAACTCTTTCTTCTTTCCATTTTCGGTGCAAGAATCGCACACTTTTAAAACGGTTTTTCTTAACTATACGCTTCAGTTTCCTATCACCTCTAGCAGATGTTTTTAGTTTTCGGCCACCATTTCGGCGATTATTTTGAAATTTTCCATTTTTTAAATATTGTGTTAGTATTTTATTAACACTTGATTGCGAACAGTGTAAAAAATTCTCTATACAACATTGATTTTTACCGTGGCAACACAAATCAGCCATCCTAAGTTTAATAGACTCAGGAATATCACTCACACGACCCATTTTAAGACGAAAAAGCAATCAAACTGCAAAGAGAATGATTTTAAATAAAATCGTCTTAATTTAATCCATGATGCCACCAGTTATGAACTGGTGACAATTAAACGAGAATTAATGTGAAATATTCTAATATTTTGAACCACTTGAATAAATATTCTAATATTTTGACTTTTCAAAATAATTTTTTTTCAAATTATCTTTTCAAAAATGATATTAATTTTAAGATAATAAATAAGCTTAATCAACAATAAGTTCTTAATAAAAATATCGTTTGCATATTTGCATAAAAAGACATTAAATTTGCCAAACGATATTTTCAGTTTGTAAAAAAAAGTAATTATTCTAATATTTTGAATATGAGCTGTATTATCAATACATAAATCTTTTTGAGAAAGTTTTAGAGGTCAAATTAACTTTAATAAATTGACTTAATAAAAAAGTCCAATCTTGAACGCCAGATTCACCTTTGTTTATTATATAAAAACATGGAAACATTTAAAATGCTTCATTTAAAACAGATTACTAAATAGGTGTGATAAAATATATACAAATGTTTTTTAAAATTAAAAACACTAGATGTTAAAATGATAAAAAGCTACTCCGAGCGCTTTCGGCTAACCTTAAGCCTTAGAGATAGAGGTCAAATTAACTATTTGTAGTCGAGAGAATAGACGCACAAGCTTTATATACACGATTCTATTTTTATATTCTATTCGCACAACTATATTTAAAAGTACATTTTTGAGTAAATTTCTCGTATCGATTCGAAGACTTTTTGCAGTGAGCCCGTGACCTTAAATTTCTCTTGCACACATTGTCAAAGTACAAGTAAATTTTTTTCTAAAATAAAGCCGAATAAATTCATCTAAGATATGCTTGCGCCTGGGCAGAGGATTTCGACCGTTAAGGGTTATGTTACTTATTTATTTATTTATTTATTTATTAACCATTTGAAAAAATGGTTATTGTTCTCGTCAGGGTAGGAAATCAAAAGCATATCTGAAGGTTTTCATTGATTTAATCCGCATTTTATTCGCTATTTGATTGGTCTATACAGTAATCTGTATTTCTCTTTAATTTCAACAGAGATGGATACCTTCTGTTGTCACTATGACAAAAAAGTAATAAAAACTACAAAAAAATTAATAACTCAGAAACAAATTGAGATACAGCTTTCAAACAAATTGCATTTAAAAGTACTTTTTTTTTTTCTCTATACGACGGTGTAAAAAGTAATATTGCGGGATGTTTAGAAGTTTAAGAATGAAATTTCATTTAAAACTGGCCGTCAGATTTCTTGGAAATCTGGCGATGGAAAAGCCTTTTCCCGAACAGACAATGAAATGCTTGGATAATATATAAGTTTCAGGTGGATAATACGTATGAGTCGCAGGCGATTTTTGTCGCTTGGAATTTTTACGTGTAATAACACTATTAATGTTTAATTCATGGTGTACGTAATGTATGATCCACTCCGTGCGATTTTTTATGTCTTAAATTTTAGTCTTTGGAAAAATCATTTTCCAAATAGTCGTTGCAATTTGTTAAATTGTTTTTTTTTTTTTTTTGGTCATGGAGATTATTAAAGATCTCTTAACATACAGTAAAAAAATATTTGCTTTAATTTTAGGTATATTTTCAGAGATATCGCCGAAAATCTACTACAAAAACAAATCCCCCCTCCCCTCCCAATCATTCCGAATCTACAGAAACAAAATTTATGAAAAAATTAACATCTGTAGAAGTTTTTTTAAACCTTGCAGGAAACTATATCGATTATTCGATTATCCTAGGTCGCATAGTTTTTTGATAAAATCGCATTTTTCCGTCACACACAAACTTTACTTTGCGGGGGCTCAGCGGGAGAGTTGTAAGCGGGGGGGGGGGGGGGTTATCGATGCGGAATCGTCCACGAATTTCTGATAATGATTTTAGAAATAAATGGTTAATAATTAACCGATATATTAATTAAAAATCCATCTAGAAAATCAAAAATCATTTAAATCAACGCTAAAGGTTATATTTAATTGGAACAAAGTCGCATTCGAATAACTCTGCTAAGTTGTTTAAAATTTACGTCAAACCTATTCATTATATTGAACAACTTCAAGAAACACATTTAAATATACGCAAGTACTGAACATATTTTTTTATCGTTTCTAATAAAAAGGGTCTTCTAAAAAGCTATTCCTTATGTAAGTTCCATATTTAGCCCCCAGTTTTATTAACCGAACATGATTTTAGACAAATTATATTTCACATTTTTTTTTTCTATTTTTATTTCCTTCATCTTGATTACAGTATGTCTGGGATATGCCTAAAACACATTAGACAGTACAATTAAATTTTCGCTGTATGAAAACTATTGTGATGCATAAAATCTAATATATAAAAATGAAAATTTATCAGTCTGTCTGTCTGCAATGCTATACAAATCCACAGTTTGGAAGCCAGATTTGTGAAATGTTATGCACATGTGTATTAAAACACGGCCGAGGCAACTAAAACAACCCGGAATCGAAATAATTTATATTTAACTTTTAATTAATAACAAACTCACATATTTCCAGCTATTTTCTATCAAATTAAACATTTTTCATTATAGCAGCTGCCAGCTATTAAAAATTCACAATAAAATTCTTAACACAACAATTACCTTTTTATTGCAAGACATATTGCATATGACGTACGCCACGCTGCAATACTAAAAAGTTGCAGCGATTATTACGATAATTCTTTTACCTCAGATGCAAATAATTAAAGATATACATATTAAGCACGCCACGCTGCAATTCTAAGAAGCTCTAGCGGGTATTACGATAATTCCTTTACCTCACATGTAAATAATTAGAGATTATTTAGTTGCGCTTAATTATTACAAAGTTTTAAAAATAAAGAAACGCATTTTATTACAAACATCAACAAAACTTTTTATTATATTTATTCCCTTATTCCAAAGATACCTTTATATCGTCTACTGCTATAGTAACATGATAAATTAAATTTCATTAAAAAAATGGCACAGTAGTAAAAAAATATTTGGTACAGATGTCATATTCGCCCCATTTTGGCGCGATTTTTTCTGTCGCCAATATCATATAGGCAACAGGTACTTAACTTGCGCCAAAGTGTCGTTATTTTGCTTCATGTGGTAACCCGGATTATGTTGTTTATGCTGTTGATGTTTTCGCCAAATTTGCAACCGAAAAAAATCGCGCCAATATGGGGCGAATATGGCATCTGTTCCAAATATTTTACTAAATCGAATAGTTATTTTTAATTTTGGTTTTAGAATTAAATTCATGAACTCCCGTGCATAGAACGGGTTAAACAGCTAGTATTAAAATATATTAAAATATCTATTTTATTTTTCTTTTCAGTTTTGAAATTTAAATGAGAAAGAAAAATTATAATAACATGAAACGTTTTCTAACACATTCAGAATAGTTACAAAACGTCACACTTTGATAATGTGAAAGATGTTGTCTAAATAAACGACTCGGATAACGCATCACTCATTTAAAAACGCAATCTCACAAGGAAGGTCTCCATACGGGCATATTCAGAAAAATCTGAAAAAATTACAGAGTGTTCGTCTCATGTGGATATATATGTTCATAAAAAAAATTTGGCGGAATCCCGATAGAACGTTCGTAAAAAAATAATAAAATTTTCGTTTATTTGGCGATGTATCATCGGTTGGCGATGAAATGAAATTTCGAAAAATACTTTTTCATGTCGAATACTCTTTAAGATAAAAATTTTTCATATTGAACTTGTTTAAATAAATTTAACTTAAATAACTGTGGTTTTGCCAGTTTTAGTTTGATTTAGCTATAGTTTTGTCATATATGCATTTATAATGAAAGTTAAATGTCAAATTTTATGAATTAAAACAAAATTAAAATTCCTTCAATATCTCAAAATTAAGCCCGGTTGAGCGCTGTCGGTTCAATTTTGTTGCTATGGAAACGACGAATTCCTTGGTTTGAAATGAATAACTGCTAAATGAATCTTGCCTTTATTTTGGAATACGCTTAAATATATGAAAGTATTTTTTATCGATGAAATTGTTTTTAAAGTAATAAAATTAAGTAACAAGCAACATAAATATGTAATACGAAAAAATGTATTTATTAAACTCTCTCACTGTTTATGATTAAATTCATTAAATACTTTTTACACGCATTCTAAAAATCAATTAACAAACAATTTTCAGATGCATTAAAATCGTTTGCTTTTGGCGAGGAAAAGTACTGCTCGCCAAATCGCGTGACGCTTTCGTCTTTTCGCGCCAAATACTCGAAAGTATTTTATTTTTTTACAGACTTTCTACTGTAACTCCGCCACTAAATTTGACTGATCCTTTATTACATACATAAGTAGTTTAATTGGTATTTTTTTCAAAATATTCTGAGTATGCCCAGTATGGAGACCTTCCTTGACAGCAATTTTCATGGATGGTCAGAAAAATATCTGATTTTTCTGTAGCCCTGTATATGTTGTTTATATTTTTATACATACTGTACATATTATATAGATATGCTATACATACGATACATATTCTATAGATATTCTATTTATATACAGGGTAATTCATAATGAATGGGACAAAATGAAAACACTCTTCTGACTGCTGTAAGGGGTTTATTTTTGAAATACAAATTTACCGTGAAACTGTAACTATAGAGGTTTCTAAAGATGTTCGATGTTGGTCCCTACCGTGACACGACAAATATCTATGCGGTAAGGAATTCCTGACACACATTTGCTAGCATATTCGATGTTATTGACCATCACTTATCCGCTGCTTTTATTTCTGTAAATCTTGAGGAAGTCGGACACGAAGACTTTGTCTTTCACGTGCCCCCAAAGGAAATAATCGAACGGCTTTTGATAACAACAACCAATAAGTTTTTTGAATAGTCTAACACACTGAAAGATCTCTCTTGTTGGGATGTCGACATTTTTAATAACCAGTGACGATTTCGGTAATAATAGAATTTTGGTTGTCACCGGATAAAACTTGTATAGTTGTACTTCACGATGTATTTTTATTTTCCAATTAAATCTATTACAGCAATTTAATTTTGCTTGCCTTTTTGTCCCATTCACTTTGAATCACCCTGTACTATACATATTCTATAGATATGCTATACACATACTATACCAGGGTTGGCGAACCTTTTTGCTGCCGCGTGCCAAATTTGATAAAAAATTTATTGTACTTGACCATGACGTGACAACTAAATAACAAACTTAGTAGGTGGAAAAATAATAGCTTAAAATAAGTTAAAATTTTCTATTATGATTTAAAAAATAGGAAGAACATACATGGGGATAATATACGTTATAATAATTATGGAAACAAATATATTCTAGAAAAAAAATGCGATGTAATTTGATTTCTGTTGTTGCATCTTAATATCAAGTTAATTTTAATGCAAACTGAACCGGATTTGTCTGATAAGTGCTTACAGTTTGAGTTTTGATATTATCCATTTGTGAAAACAGTAATTTGAAAGCATAGATAGAGAGAAAATCTATTAAAATGACAAAAGTCAGTTTCTGTGAATAGCTCTGAAATAAATTCCAAAGTGCCCATAACTTTATCATCGGAATTTAGTAAATAGCTAATAACCAATTCTTGCCGATAGTTTCAAATATCGTCTTTGTTTGAAAAAAATGTTGAGACAATAATTAATTAGATTGTAATATAGTATGCTGCAATTAATTATTTCAATTTCCATTTAATCGCATTTAGAAAAGATCAGTCGTGATTTTGTGTAATATCACTTTATTTTGATTTAGAGTCACAAGCAAGGCCGTGCCAAAATTATTCTTTCGCGTGCCAAAAGTGGCACGCGTGCCATAAGTTCGCCATCCCTGTACTATACTAAACACATACTATCCTATACAAACACTATACATATGCTATTCTATACATATATAGATATTCTATACATACTTTCAATGCATACATGATAAAATTTGTTCAGTGAAGTTGCGCATACAACATTTGAAAATTCCCCTTCAACAATTTACTTCAATAAACAGAAATGCACTCTATATATTTTCTGCAGTGCTGTATATGTTCTAAACAAGTTATACATACCGAGAAATATGCAAAAAATTACCTAAATTTGAAAAAGTGTACCACAAATACAAAAGCACTTCCAGCAATTATCTCTCACAGACAGCATTGTAAATCTATTATTTATTGTGTCCCTGTAAACGAATGACGAACGCTATGAACACCACAATCTATATTAAGAATCGTGTACTGCAGTCCGAATGACATATACCAATTTCAACAGATTTTAGATAGTATAACATGTATTAAAATGCACCGCAAATGATTTTCCTCATGTACCGTATGTAATTGAATATTTTGAGTTTCCCTGTAAACGAACTATAAACGCAACACACTCCATTTCTAATAACAAACGCGCTACAGTAAACATAACTAACATATATCAATTGCCTACAAATCCGAGTAAATTTACGGTAGTTGGAGTACGGAGAGACTGCAAACAGCATTCACCGAATTCATTAACAATTTAGAATTATGTTGGAAAGTGTTAAGATTTTTTAACAACGAATAAAAAATTACAAATAAATAACGAAATTAAAATTATGTAAAATTTAGCATTTATTTATCTTTGAAATATATGAGATTTTAGATAAAAAAGATGTTGATAAATCACAATTAATTAATAAAATTTTCTTTAAATCACCATACAAAAATAAAACACTCATGACGCGTTTCGAACTGAAAATTTTAGCAACCCGTCATCAGCCGAAATAAACTCTTGCCCGTAAGGGAACAAGGATACAAATGAACATTTTTCATTTGAATTTCCAATTTTTCATTTGGCGTTCATTTGGAGTTCTTTTGTGACCTTGTTCACTTACGGAAGCTTGTTTACTTCGGTTGATGACAGCTTGTTAAAGTTTCCAGTTCGAAACGCGTCCTGTGTGTTTTATAATTTTCTGTTGATTTAAACAAAGTTTTATTGTTAATTATGAGATTTTGCTTCTAATTAAAAATGAAAAAATAACTGTTACTATTCTTTTTTAAATTGCTAACTACAATTTAAGAAAAAATGTTAGTAAATAATAAAACACATTTGATTATCATAAATATGAAATGTTATTTCCATTTTATTAAAATAAAATTATTTCTATTCTTATTATTTAATTAACAGCTAATTTGCAGTACTGTCTTTTTATGCCATGCTTCAAAATGTAGATAATTAAAAATTAAAGTAAGCAATATTTAAATAAATTGAAGGACTATTACGTCTTGACATTAACAGCACAAATATAATTAAAACGATTTACTAAACGACGTATAATACACATAAAAATTAACACTTTCAAAACATTAAATAAAATTTTAAAAGTGTAAAACCGACAAATTTCAGCCACCCTGTGGCCATCATCAGGGTCTCACTTCGCGAAGTAAGACCAAAAGCGAGCGGAGAGAAAAATACTTATTAGTTCGTAAAATTCAAAATTAAACATATTGAGTTGAACACGCTCTCAAAACAGCGCCATCGGTACAGCTGCAGTTCAACCATCCAATCTTAAAAGAGAAAAATTTGGTTATGTTACATGTATTTACGAATGGTTGAAAAAGTATTTCAGACCGTTTATTATTCACGTATAGCAATTCCCAGACCTAATATTATTAATTTATTTTCAAGTAAAATTGCCCCCCTCCCTCTGAGTTTATTTGGTGTTTATGAAATTCAGTCATTTTACGTAACAGCGAGAAAATATATTATGTAGGTATGATAAAAAGGAAATTTGAAACAAGATTAAAAGAACATAAAACAGATATAAGTTATAATAGACAATCCACAGCTTTTTTCACCGCCCCCTGAATACAAGGCCTGAGCGCTGGCACAAAAATGGCGGCTGCCGAAGGCGGATTTTTTTAAACGTAGGTACGGTCCCTTAAATGTTGACACCGGTATTTTATAACAGATTTCTCTGACTTGTTTAATCTCAGAAAAAGAAACTGGAATAAACTTAAAATAAATTATTGGTACGAATATTTAAGGGACCGTACACAGACTGAAAAAAATTAGCCTTCGGCAGCCGCCATTTTCGAGCCAGCGCTGAGGCCTAGTATTCAGGGGGCGTGGCTTTTGCAAGATTTTGTTCTAAAACTCAGATTAAAGCAATAGATTATGACAATGCAAAAATTATTTGGCCGTGCATTTATCCGCAAAATGTATAATTAGAGAATCCATAGAAATCGAATTGAGAATTGGAGATGTCTGTAATGAAGGTGTTTCTTGCGGCATACATAAGTTGTGGTTCGATTTTTTGAAACAGAATTTAACTCAAAGTTAAAGAGGTCTGACGCAGTTATTGTTATTGTAATTTTGTTTTTTGAAGTTTTTCTCTTTTGAGGTTGGATGGTTGGACTGTAGCTGTACAGATGGCGCTGTTTTCGGAGTGTGTTCAACTCAGTAAGTTTACTTTTGAATTTTACGAATAAGAATTTTTCTCCCTTGGACTGAAGAAAGACCATGATGCCACAGGGTGGATGAAACTTGTCTTTTTTAGACTATTAAAAATTTTATTTAATGTTTCGAAAGTGTTAACTTTTATGTGTAATTTACGTCTTTTAGGAAATCTGTTTAATTATATTTATGTAAATATTATTTAATTAATGGAATTAGCTATTTTAGCAAATTTACTATACATAATAAAATGCACAATAACGAAAAGCCCTAAGAGTTAATAAGAGAATATTAATACACATAAAAAATGTTATTGCTTTTTTTATTTGTATGTAATAAATGAGATAATCCAATTAAAATCTGTAAGTATTTAAGAAAACAAAAATAACTACATCTTTAATTCTTTAGAAAATAATAAAAATAATGGAATTGAAGATTTGTTTTACCAGAAGTTTCTGCCCGATTTAGAGACGTAATGAAAGCCGCAAAAAAATTCATTTTAATTTGTATTCAAATAAAAATTGTATGCATTGTGTTAAAGTGAGTAAATGGAACTACAGAGCAAAAATATATAAAAAGAAAACAATAATGGAAATATTAATGCATTTTCAGGTTCAATTAAATATGTAAAACTCTAGAAAATAATCGTATTTATTCCTTTCTTTTTTCTAAAGAAAATATTGTAATCGAGATTTTTCTCGACTTCCGGCTTTTGACGGATTTGCACGTTTTAGGGGTCAGAGATACCGAAAAACATGTTTATTAATAATCCCTGTATGTCCGTCTAGATGTCCGTATGTCTGTATGTTCGTGCGTGTGTATCTCCGCTTTATATCATCGATAAGTGTATGAAGTTATGCATAGGAAAAGAACCAAATTTTTTCTGTTTATTTTTGGCTATGACCAGCAGCACTTCGTTGAATCTGGTAATATTCCGCAGGAAGCGAAAGCTGTATTAGCGATGTTTGAGCAATTTTCATTATTTTTGTATCGAAAAGTGTATGAAGTTATGGATATAAATGAAAACGTTTTTTTTTTTTTTTTTTTTTTTGTGTACATTTATTGCTATGGCCAGCAAGTGCTCAGTGAATTTTGAAATATTCCACTTGAATGTGACGCTGTAATAGAATTTTTTATGCCATATCCATCATTGTACCATCGAAAAGTGTATGAAGTTAGGCATAGAACTGAACCAAATTTCATACATATGTTTTCGATTATGGCAAGTAGGTCTCCTTGAATTTAGAAATATTCCTCTGGAAGGGGCGCTGTAATAGCGACTTTTCTCATTTTTTCATAGCTCTGTTGTACATCGGCTGTTCATGCAGCTACTGGCAATTCACATCCACCTAACCCGATGAATCCTTATGTCCAACAGAATAACGAACAATATTGATTTTGATAAATAATATGATCGATATTATGCATTAGTTTTTACTCAGACTAGTAAAATGAAATAGAAACTTAAGATGAAAATCTAAGTTGGTATTGTATTGAAGTAATATCACTGACGGATTAACGTGTGTAACAACTTTTTGGAATATTATCATGTATAAGAATGAAGAAAGTTTTGGGACTAGCACATCCAACTAGTTATGTTTTCAGAAAATAAAATGTACTATTTAAAAATATAAGTATGGGGAAACAATGAAGATTATATAACTAGAAAACAGGAATTCTGCTTTTTCAGAATTTAGTGTCGCCCCCGATGAAAAAAAAAATATATGTATATATAAATAGTACAAAACCTATTTCAATTTTAAGACTTAAAGCACACACTTTTATTTTATCTAAAATGACGTCATTCGCATCCGCTTAAGAATTCCACATTTACGATCCACTCTTAAACATCTACAGTAAAGCATGCATAAGGATGTCACTATCGCAAAATAATATCCAAATGCAGCAAAAAGATGCCGTCATTAAAGAAACTCGACAAAAAAAAGGCTATCTAATGATTCATAGGCATTTATTTGTTTGTAACATTAATATAGACGATTTCAGTCGTGACGTCAGGCATGACGTTTTGGTTGGAAACTGACTCCAAACAAACGGTCGCTATGTTGTATTTTCTATTTTGTTTGTGTGTTGCAGCTGTATCTTATATCTATATCTCTCATCTAAGTGTTTTAATACTTGATATGTACTGGTAACATTTTTCACAATTTATTTAAATAGAAATGACGCATAGCAACCGTTTGTTTGGAGTCAGTTTTCAACCAAAACGTCATGACTGAGGTCACACTAAAAGCATCTACAAAGACTTAAAATTAAATATAATTTATAATAGCTCCATGTTTTAACGAAATTATTCGTTTATATTTCTCCAAAATAGAACGTATTTTAATTGCATTTTCTTTCGGTTGTTATGAGAAAACGGTAGCAAAAAGATATAATTACTATTTTTCAACTATTATCCTTTTACTTTCTATATAAATGGAGTACTTGAATTGCCAAAATTAAACAAATGGTGCTAAAAACTACAAAAAAATTAATATTTGAAAAATAAATGGAGATACAGTTTTCAAACAAATTTCATTTAAAAGTACTTTTTTTTTCCAATACGACGGTATAAAACTTTAAAATGTGCGATGCTTAGAAATTAGAAAAAAATTGCTATAGAGCATTTAATCGCACAATGATACATCTGGTTTGTTTATTGCTGCCTTCTGTGAGCTAACGTTATTTTTTGGGAGACAAAATAAGCCGGGAGAAAGAAATAGCATACCTTCCCGGGGGCTAAAAAGGAAAACTGAAGAATTTATAAAGTACATATAGAAAGGTCCCCGCAAGAAATATTTTGTTCGTTATGCTCATTACACGTATGATTATACGCTTATCTATCTATCTATCTAACTGTGTATCTATCTGTGTATCCGATGTTTTTGGCAGCTTTATACAAGTTATGAAAGACGAAAACGCCTTTATTATTAATTTGTATTCAAAGGAAATTTGTATGTATTGTGCTAAAGTGAGAAAATGGAACAAAAGAACGAAAATACATAAAAGGAAGTAACAATGGAAAAATTAATGCATTTTCAGGCTTATTTAAAAATGTATAAATCTACAAATTAATTGCAAGTTTTATGTTTTGAAAAAATAATATTTATTGTTAAAAAAAAAAGTATGAGGAGTAGAAATCGCAGATATATAAAAATGAAGCATGAAACAATTTTAAAGTAGGTATATATAGAAAGGTTTTGTTCGCTATGTGTATTACACGCATGATTATAGCATATTTACCTATATTTTTATCTGTGTATATATACGAGGGGGATTTGGAAAGGCAGTTGCAATAAAATTGCATCAGTTGGAATAAAATATACGCAACAGATAGTTCCGAAAATCTGTGGCAGCAAAAGAAACTATGTTTGTTTCGATACTAGATTGAAATACAGGCTGCACTAAGTAGTAAAATGAACATTTCAATCACCTTAGATAATAATGCGCATAAATTAATTATGCTTATAATGTTTTCTATACTGATAATAATAATAAATTAAGTATGTATGTATGTATTATTAATAACACTAATAATGTAAATTAATTTTATGATTAACACTAATAATAAAAAATAATAATTATTATTATTAATAACATTCATAATTTCTATTAACAACAGTAACGAGTATTCTTTTTTGTAAAATTATCAAATCAAGTTAAATAAATTATGAATAATATTTTGAATCAATTTTTTCTTTTTTATATAACAACGTAGGATGCATAACATCAAATTAATAAAAAAAAGAACAATTTTATAAAAATTACAAGAAATAATAAGATATATTCAATTTTAATATATAAATTGAATATTTTATTACTAAAGAAAAGAATGAGCCTTTTAAAATTGAATTCAAACTGAACAAAAGGAAATTTAAACAATTCATTTTTACTATAACCATCATCGATTATTTTCTATACTTCTTTTTAAAATAATTGAAAAATCTTTTCCGCAGCTGACTGGATTTCACAACAAAGAAAAATACTTTCTGATAAAAAAATAACAAAGAGTTTTATTTATTTATTTATTTTAACGAAAATATTGAAAATCAAAGCTTAAAATAACAGAAGTATGTACTTAGTTTACGATATCTTAGGTTTTAATTAATAAAAAAAAAAAAATACTTTTTCAATTTGTGTCGCATTTTTTTTTATTTTCTTTCTTCTAATTTTTATAATTAACCTGTAACTGTGACGGGAGTCAGAATGGCTCCGCGTAGTCCTTGTATAAAATCACTCCTGAGTACCAACAAGGAGTTCTTTTATCATTACATGATTTCCAGAATATATTGCGTTTTAAAAGAAAAATCCAATACTGTTTACATAAGGCAAAAAATAAAAAATAAAATTTATCTCTGAACGCTTAAGAAAATTCATGTCTCCAGTTACGGGTTAAAAAGGTAAATTTGGGCTTCTGGGGTTACAGGATATATGTGAAAACCATCACATATATTAATTCTGATGTTAACATCATTTTTTTTTCCTCTTACCATATTAAAGGCTTACCGAGTGAGGTATTTTTTCGAAATAAAAGATGTATGAATTTTTAGTATATAAATTGAGAGATTATTTTAGTAAGTCAAAGAATGAGTCTCTTAGAATTGTACTCAAACTGAACAAAAGAAAATTTGAACAACTAATTTTTGCTTTAAGCTCATAATCGACTCTTTTCTATGCTTCTTTTAAAAATAATTGAAAAATCTTTCCTGCCGCTGACTGGATTTCAAAACAAATAAAATTATTTTCTTATAAAAATTAACAAAGAATTTTATTTATTTATTTATTTATTTTAAAGAAGAATATCGAAAATCCTAGCTTAAAATGACAAAAGTGTGCACTTTAGTTTACGATAGTTCAGGTTTTAATTAATTAAAAAATTACTTTTTTAATTTCTCTTGTATTTTTTTTTTTTTTTTTCCTCACAGGTTATCAAAGCCTGAGAGCTAACATGCCCGCAGGTTCTGCATGAACGAACGCATGTGTGTACGTACGTAGCGCGATAACTCTTGATAGAAACATCCGATTTGCTTCATATTTTGTAAATAAGTGCAGTCCGATAAGGCGCTTTCCTGATCAGTTTTGGGGGTTCACTGGTTAAGTATAAAGGGGGGAACAGGGGCTAATCTCCCTTTTGCTGAAACATAAGTGGAAATTTGGTAAACCATAAAATGTAGAAAATAATATGTAAATTACCTGTAAATAAAAGCATAAATATGATTAACCGAGTTACAGTGGCAAAAGGAAAGAAAATATATTAGTGGACTAGTGTAAATGCCCGTTCTAAGACGGTTCTGTAAAAATTGTGCTTTTCACTTAAAATATGAATAAAAGGATAAAATGAATTGACAATTTGGAAGTTTTAGATGAGCAAATTTCGGCTAGTTTACGTTCTAATAAACATCCTATTAGCATGTACAATACTTCTGGGAAAACCAGGCTTTCCGGTTAATATACCATAACAAAATCAAGATCTGTTAATAATAATAATAAAAAAAATAACATATATGCAATAAAGCTGCGTAATTAAAAAAGTCTGCAGCAACTATTGCAATAATACTAATATTCAATTCTATTTTTCTTTCAATTCCTACTATTAGTTCACACTCTCCCTATATTTATTTATATATATATTTATATATTTATATATTTATATATCTTGTTCAAATTTTTAATCGTTAATAAAATACTCATTATTCATCCTATCAAGTTGAAAAAAAAAATTAAACTGTTCTGGATGACAATTGATGTTAATACAGTTTTTTCAAATATTAATTAATTAATTAAATTTTAATTAAATAATTTTTGTTTTGCATGGGAAACAAAATGGCGGTCATTGGTTATTGAAGACCAATGAAAGTATTTTTAGTAAGGGGTTACCATAGGGGGGACCCTATTGTGTCGCCAAATACCACCCAACTTGTCGATATATCGCCAAATATGGATGCCAAAATGAGTCGCCAAAAGTGACGCCAACTTGGCGATATCTCTAATATTTCGCCAAATTCACATAGAGTTCCATTGTAAACCTACTTGCTTATAGAAAATCAACAAATCGAGATATTTTAATGCAACAAAAAGTAATATTAGCTTAAGGGATTATATTAAATTTTTCTTTGATGACCTAAGTAGGAATTGACTTTAAAAACAAAATTTTTATATTATTGTTTTATAACACTCTGAAATTTTATTTTTATCGTTTACAAAATATATATATATGCATATTGATTAATAAATATGATAAATTTTAAAACCCAGCATGTTTTTTTCTCTTTACCATCTATGCGTCACATTTCAGCAGAAACGAATCTACGGAAGTGTATCGGGGAAAAATAACCCTCTCCGAAAAAGGGAAGCATTGTTAAAATGTTCTTCACGCCTATTGGTGTTTTTCTTCTGTTTACCCGTAGCTGACGTCACATGAATAAGCAGCAAGAACAGCCACCGCCCCCTGAATACTAGGCCTGGCGCTGACACAAAAGTGGCGGCTGCCGAAGGCGGATTTTTTCAACGTGTCCCTTAAATATTAGCACCAATATTTTTTTAAAGATTTTCCGCTTTATTTTTCTGAGATTAAACAAGTCAGAGAAATCTTTTATAAAATACTGGTGTCAACATTTTAGGGACCGTACCTAAGTTAAAAAAAATCCGCCTTCGGCAGCCGCCATTTTTGTGTCAGCGCTCAGGCGTAGTATTCAGGAGGCAGTGGGACAGCTTCAAATGACGTCATTTATGTCGTCTCTTTTAACCTTCATAGCTCCAAGTTTTTTTTTTTTTTTTTTTTTTTTTTTTTTTTTTTTTTTTTTAATGAATCAAAAAGTGGATGACTCGCTACAGCTCTTCTTGTTTACACTTTACGCTACGTTTATTTTCAACTTGATTTCTGAAATGTTTTTTCAACTACGCAAATCATTGAAATTTTGAATCTTTTATAGAAAATTACGTTGAATAGAAGGGATTTCAGGTAGAAAAGATTTGTATTTAGGCAAATAAGTTTTCTCATACACATCTCAAAATGAAATTAAGCCTAACGTAGCTCAATCTTGTCGGAGACTGGTAAGATTGATCGGTTCACCTCGGATTCGTTACAGTGTGTTTTATTATATATAGATAGCAAATAGTAAATTCGGATATGAAAGGGGGGGGGGGGACATAAAAAGAAAAATGCACCATAGAAGTATCAACAAACTAGATTTTCATACTATATTTTATCAATTTGATATCTAAGACAGTGAAAGTGCAGTGAAACCTCCCTGTGCAACCACCTGCCTGAACGACCGTTTTTTTCACAGAACGGAATTTATTCCGATTGGCTCAATACTAATTTTACTTCCATTCACAGACCATCCCAGTTGAACTCCCTCCATGAGCGACCCATTTCTTTGAAGAAAATAAATCAAATTCTGTATTGTCCTGGTCGCTTGAAGAAGGTTTTATTTGAAAAATAATTTCGGAGAGCGCATTATTCATCAAACTTCTAAACTAAGTTTAAAATTTTTTTCCGGTAACTTTCAAGTGTATTGAAACCCCTTTGTGTCTTTTTAGGCAATGAATTTAATTTTGATGACAAATTAAGAATGACGGTCAATAAACTCCTTTGCCCTATTCTGTCAGGGAAACTCTTAAATAAATAAATTAATTAATGAAATCGATATTTGTTCCCGTCCAGAAAAAAGCACTTATTTACTCAACTTCGAAAGGACTTGGATATAAAAGTTATGAAAGATAAAACCGTAAAATCAAAGCAAACGTCAATGTATTCATTTTTTAAAGTCTGCAGTAATGTAATTAACTTTTGTTTTGATACTTAAATTTTCATATTTTTTCCTAGTGTGAAAAATAAATTTTATTAACATTATTACTTTTTCCAACAACTAAAATCTAGATTTAAACATGGCCTACATTAAGAGACCACCTCTCGGAGCGACCATTTTTTATTGGAATGGAACGTGGCCGCTTTAGGGAGGTTTTGCTGTACTTTTTTGATGATTTAAATTTTATGTAGCAATGCATATTAGTATAATAATCCTTCACTATTCTTTATTATTATAAAAGTCTTTCTCTGAAAAATGGTACGCGTTGGAGCAATTTGGATAACATGTTTGGAATTAGGAATTTTTGATATGTACAGTCGTGGGGAAAAAAAGTAAACACCCTCTACTAACTTTTCAACAAATTATCCTAGAAGAAAGTTACTAGTACCGAACGACTGGAAATAAAGTCTACGTTTGAATGATGTACATAAAATTTGCTTAGGGGGCCACCTACATATTAAAACGAACCATAACTTTCTTTTTTTCAATGGCGGTACACAATTCTGACAGCATAAATGAGCTCTACACCCTTCAATTAGTCAAAAAACGAATTTTTATGCAATTCGTACCATAAGTTTCCGAGAAATTAATTATTTTAAAACGAGCGTATTTTAAGGGCTGTATCCAAATCGAAGTTCAGTACTCGATTGTTAACCGAGAGAGTCCCTTTCTTGATCAAGGCACCTTAAGCGCAACTCAAGGAGTCAATGAAGCCTGTTAGATAACAGTACAGCAGAATAAATTTTAAAATGTCTACTCACTTCCATCATAGACGCCCCCTTAAACCATCATTTTGCCGTTTTTTAAGCATAATTTGAAAACTACTTGGAGGAAAAATGTGAAATTTTGGTTTTCCATAAAGCAGGACTTAATAAATCTAAATCCATCAAAAAAATTGTAGGTTTCAATTCATAATTTTTTTTAAATATTAATTTCATAATTCATAATTCATATCATAAAATTATAAAAATTGCAAATTCAGCGTATTTATGTTTGGGTATATTAGTATTATTGCTACAAAAAAAATTAGCACATTAGGAGCATAATTTCAGGAGATATAAATAAAAATATGAAAATATGATTTAACATTAGAAGCACTAAATTTTGAATCGTTATAATTAAAAAACTTATCATTCAAATGACTTGAAATTTGGTGTCTAGGCATAGTTTGAACCGAAGATATGAAATATTTCGTTAAAATTTGGTATTGCCATTGAAGAAAATGAAGTTTGGGTTCGTTTTAATATGTAGACGACCCCTTAAGAAAATTTTATATACATCATTTAAAAGTAGACTTTATTTCCAATCTTTCGGTACCAGTAACTTTCGTCTACGATCATTTGTTGAGGAGTTAGTTGGGGGTGTTTACTTTTTTTTCCACGACTGTACACTTTAAATATTTAGTTTCCAGGGAATTTTTTTTAACTTTTTGCCGACCAGTGTAATATTCCGCTTCCATTCTGTTCAATTTAGCGGGTTAAGTGCGAGATTCTATTACATGAATTAAATTTGTGTTTCATTTACTGATTAGGGAATGTTTTAATTTCGTTACGGAATATAGACAGGAATGAAATGATGAACTATTTATATTAATTTAAATGCAAACGGACTTATATTTCGTAATCGTCCGCATCCGATAGAGAAATAAAAGAAAAAACACACTTCAAAATTAATTAAAAAAAAAAAAAAAAAAAAAAAAAAAAACCTGAATAATTTGCTATACAGTTTTCAAATAAATTGCGATATAGTTTTTAAATAAATTTCATTGGAAAGTACATTTTTTTCTCAATTCGATGGTGTAAAAGTTGAAAATGTATATTTTGATATTATTTATATTAAAAAATTTAAAAAATTACATTTATAATATTTTCAATAATAATTATAATAATAATTTAATTATGTATTATTAATATTAATAACTCTAGTAATGTAATTACGAATTATAGAAATAAAAGCTATATTCATTTTTAACGTATAAATTGAGAGATTATTTTTATTAGTAAAGCAAAGAATGAGCCTCTTAAAATTTTATTCAAAGTGAACAAAAGAAAAGTTAAACAATTCATTTTTACTTTAAGCTCGTCATCGATTCTTTCTCACGAATCTTTTTTAAATAATTGAAGTGTCTTTATCGCAGCAGAGTGGATTTCACACCAAAGGTAATTATTTTCTTATAAAAATTAATAAAAAAACTTTATTTATTATTCTGTAAGAAACGTATTGAAAATCTTAGCTTAAAATGATAAAAGAGTTTACGATAGTTCAGGTTTTAATTATTTTAAAAATTATTTTTCAATTTGTCTGCATTTATTTGTATTCTTTCTTCTACTTTTTATAATTACAAGGAGATAAGCCAGGTCTTCCAGGATTAAAAAATGTAAGTGAAAACAATAATATATATTATTTGTAATGTTAACATCCTTTTTTCTTTGCATATGCTTTAGTATGTGCATAGAAGAAAGGTTGAGCTGTGAATGAGATATTCAAAGATTGTAAGCGGCATTTGACGTAGTACATTTATAAAAACTGTCCCAGGATTATTAGGACAAACTTTAAGGGAAGGTATGGGACATCCCAAGGATTGAGAATTGCATAGCAACCCATGACCGGAAACGTCATTGTACGCCACTAGGTGGTGCTGTTCACGAGAGCACTGGAGGGGAAATATCTGCTTTATCGCAATCATTCGAGCAGTAGTCGCATTGATAAGAACATGAAACATTTTACAGACGTAGTAGTGTAAGTTATTCATGTAAATTGTGATGCACATTCGAAAACATCCGGCAGTCCGGTATATCTCTCTGTGGGAACCGTTCTCGATACAGCCCTTGAGCTGTTAGTGCGTTGCCACCAGCCAATCCGTACACGAAGTGAATGTCTGCCAGCTCCCTGTCCGCAAAATGTTGCATTCTCTTCTCAACGCGACTACTGCTCGAATGACTGCGATAAAGCAGATACTTCCCCTCCAGTGCTTTCGTGAGCAGCACCACCTAGTGGCGTACGATGACGATTCCGGTCATGTGTTTTTATGCAAACCTGAATACTTCTGATATCCCCTACCTCCCCGTAAAGTTTCTCCGAATAATCCGGGATACCCTTAGTCCAGTAGAAATAGCATTTTGCCTTGCAAAAATTCGGGTAATTCTGATTTTCGGGTATTACGTATAGGTTGACCCTCTAATGAAAAAACGAAGTTTTCGACCTTCTAGACCTTGTGCGTTTTTTACTATATCAAAAAAAAAAAACCAAAATTTTTTGGGATTTTTTTCGATTTTTCTGGATTAACTCGACGGTTAGCAGTGCATTTTACAGAAAAAATTACTGTCACAATTTTGTAGAGGACAAAATTCTCTACAACATGCACTATTCATGTTTATAAATTGACCAAACAGGACGAGAGATACGGAGCCGGGAAAATGGGGTACGATTTGCAAAAAGTGGGGAAAAAAACAAATGACGTAAGTTTTTCCTTAATAACCAATTTTTATTTTTTATTTTTCCGTTTTAGGGACAAAAGTGTCGTAATAAACTTTTAAAGTATGAAATATCCTAAAAGTTTCATTCTTTAGAACATTAATGATCTCTAACAGACTCTAAAATCAGAACAGCACGATTTATAGTTAAAACAGGAAAATACTGCCTAGCAAATCCCTATTTTAAAAACGATCTTTAATTTTTCATACTGAATAAACACAGCAATTAATTTATTATAGTAAGTGCAATAAAAAGTAATTGGAGAATAGTTGGATCGAGGGGGGTGAAGTTAACCAAAAAACCTAGTTGGTAGATATATGCACCGCTCAGAGTTTGGTCTAAGAATCGGAAGTCGAAAATAAAATTAAGTGCTGGGAATAATATAAAAAATACTGCAAAGATAAATAAAATATAATTTAGAAGTTTTAAAAAAGTAAAAGGATTATACAAGGCCGAAACTAGAGGGGGAGGGCATATGCTTCTTTCGCCAGAATGGAATGAAAAGAGGGCGCAAAATGAAGATTTGGTTTGTCGTATTTGTATTAATTTGTCACACAAATTTTTATTAGTTAGTCAAAGTTTACATTAATGGTAAATCTATCTCACATTGAGAATATTCGTCTTTAACATAAAGAGGACCAACAATTATGCTTATTCATACTAAGAGGAAACCTGTATAAAGCGGAATTGTCTTCGGGGTTTTTTGAAGTCAACTATAAATTTTTAAATAAAACAATGGATATTATAACCTTATAAAATTCTGCATGTAATCTCACTTTCTGTAGGAGGTGGCAAAATCCATGTTTGTCCTAGAATGAAAAAAAAAAAAAAAAAGCTATTACCTCCTAGAAGTATCGAATAAGAATAACTGTTAAAAATGAGTTCGGAAAGCCCAAAATGCATAATTCTATACGTTAAAAGTAATAGCGGAAAAAACGTTGACAATTAATCAAATATATGGATATTATTACCGAAATTTCTCCCGTATAAGGCAGGGCTCAGGTAACTCTGTTTTCTACTAGAATTATTTTTTAAATACATTGTGACTTATTTCTGCTTAGCATTTATTTGACTTCATTTTTTAAAAACAATATCTGGTTTGAAGCAGACTTAACATAGCCGCAGCTTATACACAGGAAATTATAGTAAAAAACACTTTTCTAAGAGAGACATTATGAGGGAGGGGGGAAATAAAGCACTGTGTTCGTCATTTAAAAAAAAATAACAATAATAATTTTTTGTAGTTTGCATTTAATTTACTAATTACTACATTTAATTAATAGTAATATTTTACATTTTTGTAGAGGATAAAATTCTCTACAACATGTACTGTTTATGTTCGTAATTTGGCCAAATAGGAGGCCAGATACAGAGCCGGGAAAATAGGGTAAAATTTGCGAAAAATTACAAAAATCCACAAATGACGGTATTTTTTGCTTTATAGCTCATTTTTAGTGCAATTCAGAATCAAAGCAATCATAATCTACTTTTTAGAGCATGAAATGGACAATAGTTTTATTTATTAGGTAATTATTTTTTGTAATTGACTTTGAAAATCACAGCAACAAGATTTTATTTTAAAACCTGAAAATGCTGCCTGGCAATTTAGTAATTAAAAAAAAAAATTATTTTTTATATTGAAAAAACGAATTAATTAATTATATCATGTACAAGATACTAATCTACAAATATATAGTAAGTATAGTCACTTTATATGTGTTTCTTTTTTCTGCTGTTTGACCCTGGTAGCACGTGACTAGATTGTTTGTTCTAGGTCGTCAAAGTCCTCAAGGTCCAGTATAACAACAGGAGCGTTGCCACATAATATAATAATATTCATATATTTGATAAATTGTCAATATTTCTTCCGCTTTTACCTTTAACGCATAGAATCATGCATTTTGGGCTTTCCGAATTCATTTTTAACAGTTATTCTTATTCGATACCTCCAGTCCAAAACTAGCTTTTTTTAAATTCTGGGGCAAATATGGATTTTGCCCCCTTCCTCATCCCCACACTCTCCCCCTCCTGCACAAAGTGAATTTACATACAGAATTTTATAAGTTTATATTATCCATTGCTTTATTTTTAAATTTAAAGTTGAATTCAAAAAACCCCGGAAACAATTCTGCTTTATACAGGTTTCTGTCTTAGTATGCATGAGCATAATTGTTGGTACTCTTTATGTTGAGAATAATATTCAAAATGTGAGATAGATTTTCCTTCAATGTAAACTCTGACTAACAAAAATTTGTGAGACAAATTAATACAAATAAGATAAACCAAATCTTCATTTTGCGCCCTCTTTACCTTCCATTTTGGCGAATGAAGCATATGCCCCCCCCCCCCTCTAGTTTCGGCCCTGTATAATCATTTTCCCTTTTAAAATTTCTAAATTATATTTTATTTATCTTTTCAGTATTGTTCTTATATTATTCCGAGCACTTAATTTTACTTTCGACTTCGGATTCTTGGCCCAAACTCTGGGCGGCGCACTGCAAATAGAAGCGTCTTAAATTTAGACACATATGTGACTAAAAAAGAATTTTATACACTTGAGTGTCTTAATCTGAAAATTCAGACATTATAGATGTCTTAATTTAGGATACATAAGTGTCTTACTATGATCATGGTGTAAACGAACTGAGAATAATGTCTAAAATATCCGCAAACGTCTTATTTTAAGACACTTCATTGCTTTAAACGTGTCTTAATTTAAGACGTTTTCATTCTTCCGACGCAATAACCACCAGGGGGCACTCGCACTCCCAGTTGCGCATGCGTTTTAGATGTCTTCGTTCGAAGTGGTATACGTTGTAATTCAAACAAAGTTTATTTTTATGTACGCGTGTATTTTAATTCGTTTTTTTTTTTTTTTTTTTTTTTTTTTTTTTTTTTTTTTTTTTTTTTTTTTGCGAAATATGAAGTATTGTGATTTTAATTCGTATTAACTTGGGTTATTTATTTATTGAATACATACATCTGACATGTGTGTTCGACATCAAATGTCTCTTAGAAGCTGTATAAGGATAAGGGCGGGATATAAGGGCGGGATAGACACAGAACAGAAGTAGACGACGCGACGGTTGAAGATTACAGCCGGAAATTCTACAAAGCGTGTGCAATGGGCTTAGTGTTAACTCGTATTAATTTATATCAATAATATTGTGTTATTCGTCTTCGTCCAGTCAAAGCTCGCAAAAAAAAAAAAAAAAAAAAAAAAAAAAAAAAAAAAAAAACTTTTGTCTGGCGGGTCCTGTTTTGAGGATGAAACATCTCATTCTTTAAATATAGCTAGTCAGATATATTATGGGATTACCTTTTAAACTGATGCAAGTCTTTCTCCCTCACTGTGGTTGTGGTAGTTTTTAAAATTTCAAATCGAGGAATTTTTCTTACCTCTTGCAAACAGCGATTGAAGTAAGTGTTATAATTTCTTTATAGTACTAAAATTGGTGTCTTTTATGATTTTATTTATTGTACTAAACAAAATCTTACATGAAATTTAATTAGTTTTGAATCTTTTTGAAAAAAAAACAAAAAAAAAACACTAATTCTAGAAGTATATATATTTAAATTTATGACGTTGTCTTTTATTACAAATTATGTATTATTTATTCTCATCTTTTTTCTCAAATTTAAAGTAATAACATCACTAAAAAACAGACATATTTAAAAGTTAAGTTCATTCTCTTGTTTTGTTTTGTTTTCAATATGACAGTTCTTAGTTTCAATGGCTTATGCTTATTTCATACTAAACGACCACAAGGAAATAGAAAAAACAAAAAAACTTTGAAATATCTAAAGATTTCTTACTTCCTAGCTAGGGATTACAATCCCGGATTGAGATCCCGAGATCCCGCTTTAATTTTAATCCCGAAAATCCCGGGATTTTTACTGGAAAATTCCGGGATTGTCTTTTTTTTTTGTTTGTTTGTTTTTTTCAATTGAACAATATTCAGATGAAATTAAAAAATATATTTATAATCTTTCGCTTTTGAAAAAAAAATCAATTGATTTTTATGAAATTTATATATAATTGAAAATGAATATTTATCTCAAGTATTTCTTAGATATATTTCCAAAGCTATTAAATCTTTTAATGTGGAAAACTTTTGACTTGGAAACATAGAAGTAACCCAGTCAGGAAAAGGGAAATCATTTGTTTATTTCGATTTCGCTGCGTGTGTGGATTCGAAGGTCATTTTCCAATTAGACTTTACTGATAAGCAACGCAAGTGTGTGTCATAGTGATATCATGTGCTAACTTCTATTTTTTGCGGCTTTATTTTGCAAATTGTCTTCAAACTCGAGGGTCCCGCTACGGAGACAATGCAAATAATTGTGCGATACCTGTCAAGAAAAGCCAAGATTACATGGTATCACAAAATTATTTGCATTGTCTCCGTAGCGGAGACCCCGAGTTTGAAGACAAATTTTAAATGGCTCCGCTTCGGAGCCCTCGAGTGCAAAGGGTTAATATTGAGAAAAAAATTACTTCGGTACTTTGTTTATTTATATTTTGTGTTTTAGGTAGATTTCGTAAGAAATACTACCTATTGCAGTCGTTACCATGGTGCGACTTTTGAAAAATTCCTTTATAACTTTTCATTATAGGACCCCAGGAACCCAAAACCACCCCCACCTAAAAAGTTTATATATATATATATATATATATATATATATATATATATATATATATATATATATATATATATATATATATGTATGTATGTACTAAATTTTGTCCGCACGATAAAAGTTGCAATGATGCACGGATCGTCTTCAAACTCGCCAACATCTTTGAGATGGCTAATATCTCGGCGGGGATTGAAAATGGGCGAAATCGGCCCAAGGGAATGGAAATGGGAAGGGTTCAAAATTTTGAATACCGTCTTAACATAATTCTGATAAAACCAGCTCTTACACAACAATGGCAGGAAAAAATAAATATTTTTCGCTATAGCGATTGCCAACAATTAAAAAAAAAAAAGCAATAAAATTCTCACCACAACAATTGCTCTTCTATTGCAAGAATTTCACGTGAAAAATTGAATTAAATAAACAGTTTGACAAATTGAAAACAAATTGAATATTACGTCATAAGTTTTCAAAAGCAAGATTTCAGCATGAAAACTCAAAATGAAATAAATAGTTTGACGAATTAAAAAAAAACCAAAATATTGCGTCATATTAGAAATATAATGGACCTCAGCAGGCGAATATGTAACGTCATGGGAGTTTGAAGAAACGTATTAAAACATGATAAAAACCCGACTATGGAAATATTAACATATTTTAACACTTTGAGGTTCTCTGAATTTGCTTTAGCCATTTTTAAACCTATTCCATATGCATGCGTGTGTGTATTCGTGTATATTAGAATTTTCTCAAAATGTTTAGCTTCCTAGAGCTCATTTTTAGTGGAGGAACTGGGTTTATCTGTAATCTTGATTTAAATTTTGTTGGTTAATTTAGTACTTAACTTCGAAATCTACCTCCGCCTGTAGGCCCGAGCCGGCAGGGATTTTTTTAATCTTGTCCTACTCTAAAAGTTCAAAACTTTCATTATAATCAGTGCAAGATTTAAGGTATCAGCTTTACGAAAATTTCATACAAAATCTCCCCCCCCCCCTCCCCGAAAAAAAATGAAAATCCCTATCATTTAAAAATTAGTTTTTTTTTTTTAATTTATATTGCCACATGGGCTTATTGTTATCATTCCTATGAGCTACTAAACAAGATATCTTTTAAAGATATCTTCATTTTTTTTCGGGAAGGGGGAGGGGGTTTGTATGAAATTTTCGTAAAGCTGATACCTTAAATCTTGCACAGATTATAACGAAAGTTTTAAACTTTTAGAGTAGGACAAGATTAAAAAACACAAAATATAAATAAACAAAATACCGAAGTAATTTTTTTCTCAATATTAACCCTTTGCACTCGAGGGCTCCGGAGCGGAGCCATTTAAAATTTGTCTTCAAACTCGAGGTCTCCGCTACGGAGACAATGCAAATAATTTTGTGATACCATGTAATCTTGTCTTTTCTAGACAGGTATCACACAATTATTTGCATTGTCTCCGTAGCGGAACCCTCGAGTTTGAAGACAAATTTTAAATGGCTCCGCTCCGGAGCCCTCGAGTGCAAAGGGATAAAGTAGAATATTTATTTATTTATTCATAGTTAAATAGCTGTTGTGATTATAATCTGATATATATGTAAAATTGCCGATGTGGCAATTTAAATTTTTAAAAAATCTATTTTTAAATTATATGAAGTAGAGTAGGACAAGATTATAAGAAATATATATATTTATCCATGTACTTTAAAAGCCCTCAATAGCCCTTGCCGTTGAATTTGCCCGAAAATCGGAGATGTCTGCTTTTGTGAGGTAAAAATATACAAATATGTATGCCATGCGGATTAAAAAAGTATTCGCTAAATAGATGTTTCAGAATAGCTATTCGGAATGTTCATTAACCTCCACAACGGATATTCCCGAATACCGGACATCTCAATTTAGGTAACAATAATGCAGGGTTGTATTTTTTGCAAAAGAACTTCTTGATTAAAGAATGGGCATACTGGGCCGTACCCCGCCCCCCTACGATTTTAGTGCCCACAAATTTGATGTGCAATATTTGTAAAGCTTATATTTTAAATCTGTTTCGAAACTGTATTGATTATAATCAATATTTTAACTGTATTGATTATAATCAATATTTTATTGAACATTTAAAGTAAAATAAGATTAAAAATAAAACAAATTTTAAAAATCTAATATTTAGATAAATGTTTTTTGTTTTAATCTTTTTCTACTCCTGAAGTTCAAAATATTGATTATAATCAGTAAAATGTCATAAAAGATTTAAATTATCAGCTTAACAAAAATTGCGTACCAAAATTGGGAGCACCAAAAAAATCAGGTTGTAGTGGGAGAGGGGCAGGACCTCAGCCAAATATTTTTCCAGGATTCAACGTGGTCAAACATGGCTACGTATGATGCTTACAAAAAATGGATGCTATTAAGACGTTTGAAGAGTCTGAAATTCAGACACAAAAAGTGTCTGAAAAAATTCAGACATTTTAAAATGTCTGAAAACTGAACACTCCGTTTCAGACATTTTAATTTACAGTGCGCCTATATCTACCGACTAGGTCTTTTTGTTAACTTCACCCCCCCCCCCCCCAAAAAAAAAAAAAAAATATTCCCAATTACTTTTTATTGCACACAGTATAGTCAATTAATTGCTTCGTTTATTCAGTATCAAAAATTAAAGATCGTTTTTAAAATAGTGACTTGCTAGGCGGTATTTTCCTGTTTTAACCATAAATCGTGTTGTTCTGATTTTAGAGTCTGTTAGAGATAATTAATGTTCTAATGAATGAAACTTGTAGGTTATTTCATACTTTTGAAAGTTTATTACGATGCTTTTGTTCCTAAAACGTAAAAATAAAAAATAAAAATAGCTTATCAAGGAAAAACTAACGTCATTTGTTTTGTTTTTTTTCCCCACTTTTTGCAAATTGTACCCCATTTTCCTGGCTCCGTATCTCGCTTTCTGTTTGGTGAATTTACAAACCTGAATAGTGCATGTTGTAGAGAATTTTGTCTTCTACAAAATTGTAATTGTAATTTTTTTCTGTAAATGCACTGAAACAGAGTTAATCCAGAAAAATCAAAAAAAGTCTCGAAAATTTTTGATTTTTTTTGATATAGTAAAAAACGCACAAGGTCTAGAAGGTCGAAAACTTGGTTTTTTCATTAGAAGGTCAACCTATACATAATACCCGAAAATCAGAATTACCCGAATTTTTGCAAGGCAAGGCCGTTTTTTGAGCATTTTTCTAGGGGACAAAGACGTATCAGTAAATAATCTACAAAAGTGCTGTGAGAAAGATTCGCACCGCACGGGTCCACTGTTTTTTTTTTTTTTTTTTTTTTTACTGATAACTCTAATAGTTTTTAGGTTTTTTTTTTTTTTTTTTTTTTTTTTTTTTTTACTGATAACTAATAGTTTTTAGATTTTTTTTTTTTTTTTTTTTTTTTTTTTTATGCCCACCAACAGTAATAAAATTATATTTATAAGATAAATCGCAATAAGCGTTGAAATAAAGTTCTGATATTTTCACATTGACTTCTCGTCAGGAGTTAACAGTGAAAGAAATCTCCAAAGATCGCT
The DNA here is from genome assembly GCA_963932465.1 of Maratus speciosus. Classification (NCBI taxonomy): domain Eukaryota; kingdom Metazoa; phylum Arthropoda; class Arachnida; order Araneae; family Salticidae; genus Maratus; species Maratus speciosus. The sequence goes on from OZ010797.1 coordinate 452,148,855, forward strand.
ATTTACAATCAGCTTTTTTGATTCTCTTCATTTCAATGATTTAAGCGCAAAATCCGATTCTAAAACAATAAAAATGAGTACATTGAGAGAAACACATGAGCTTTCAAATAAATTGGGATATAATTTTCAAAAAAATAGCATTTGATAGTGCTTTTTTTTTCTTCTCCAATCGATGCAGTAAAAATTAGTTGGTTGGTTGGTTGTGTTTATGACGGCCACTCATCAACACAAGGGACATAGGCCTTAATGGGGGGGTGCCCTTCGTGGGGGTCTTTCTACGGGAACCTAATCTGTATTAACGCTTGGAAATCCAAGGTTCGAAGAAAACCACGAAAACTCCGAACGATTACGCCGACGGGCGCGATTGGGTTCGAACCCAGCACTTCCAGTCTACCAGCTTCGAGAGAAGAACATCTCGGCCACTGGCAGTAAAAATTAACTAGTCGGAAATTGTACGTCAAAAGTGATATACATTTGTGCTATAAATAGTTTTATAGATATTCCAACTTTGGTGCAACAGCTCTTACAGTCTTATGCAAAAATTTATGAATACAAAATATATTACAATTATATATATACATATATATTAAATTCAGCAATACGGAAATAATAGGACTAAATCCAAAATAGGACATAATTACTATGGCAACCTCAAATCATTACCTATCATGCGATATGATTGAATTAATTACGTATGATAGGATTTAATAGAATGAAGAAAACTTTTATTAAATTTTTTTAAAGCTTTAATTCCATTTTTTTTTATAAAATTTGAAATGATTCGGAACATTTCTGCATCGATTATACATATTACATTTCAAACCATTCGATTGGGTAGTTTTTGAGCTATTATATGCGGGCATACGGATAGACAGGCGGACGGACTGAGCAGACGACGGCTATAACTCTACGCATTTTTATATCTACAGTAATAGGGGGATAATAAGGCTCCGTCTAAAATAGGAAGTAATTACTATGGCAATATGAAATCATCACCTATCATGGAATATTATTGTATTAATTACGTTTTGAATTAATTACGTGTGACAGGATTCAATAGAATGACGAAAACTTTTATTAATATTTTTTTAAAGCTTTAATTCCATTTTTACTTTACAATCTCTCTATTCTAAAAAAAAAAAAAAGTAACTACCGCTGTCACCGCCGCCGCCAGTTTTGAATTTTTTGTGACAGGAGGTCTTTCTTCGTTAATATTAAGAAAAATATTGCGTACAAAAATATGAAAATCGGTGGTATTATAGAGAAATGTTTGATAAAAACGCTGATGCAGACAGTTTTCAAATCGAAGAATTATTTTAAGAGATATTTAATGCTAAAGTTGGACTAAATCGTTCCATTAAAAAAGTTTTATAGCATCAAAAACTATACATGGGAATGTAATCATTTTTAGATCATTTTATGCGTTAGAATTTGCCGGTGTGCAGATTGCATTATTATTTTTTTTTAATTTGACTCATTTTTGGAGGTTTTATTTCTATTTTAAATTCCAATTTTCAGCATTTTGAGAGATATTTTTTACATTATTTTAGAAAATGGTATTAATTTATACTGTTGCCAAATGTATAAACAGAGCAAACAATAATGTTTGCTTCAAATTAAAAAAATATTTACACGTGACTATTATAAACAGAAAATATCATTTGGAATTAGAATTAAATAATTATGTACAAAAGCAAGAACTTATTAAAAATTACGTCATAAAAAGTATACACGTGAATTTTAAAAGAGAAAGGATATTGTAAAATAATAAATTCATTAACATGCGTTAGAAGTCTTAAATAGGAGAAATTACGTCATAACGTCACATTACAGTTATTACATAAAATGAACACAAAATATTGCAAAACGGTTTAAATTTAGAAATTGCGCTAGACATTTATTTGATATCTTTTCAACTACTTTTGTTAGGAAACGGCAAATAATATTTCATTTCTAACAAAAGTATTTTCACGTGAATATTTAAAAGAGAAAGAATAGCTTGGTCAAAATTACGTCAGATTAAAAACGATTAATTTAACCCCTTAAGGGGCAAGCAAAAATATCTCTAAATATTGAATTCTCACCGGAATAATCGAAAAAATTTATTTTTAAATAAGGAAAAGCAACTTTTCATCGATTTTCCCCCAAAGTTAAAAACATAAAATTTAGTTAAAATTTTCTGGTGAGAATCTTGTTTAAATTAGGTGGGATATATTTTATCCCACCTATTATTATAAGAGGTTAAAATGTCTCATTTAAAAGAACTTTCTTTTCGCTTTGTTAAAAAATACCAGGAGACAAAGACTGTTTACTTAATTCCTTTTATATTAGCTTATTTTGAAATGTTTTTACACGTGTCTACGTCATCAAGTTATTTCTATTTCGACGTTTTATTTGTATTTTTATTAATGTTGTACTAATTTATTTGTTCTTTCGTTATTTAAAATAAAAATTATATCCATTTGTATAATTTGGCGAGTGGTTTGGCGATTTATGTAATTTGGCGAAATTGGTCGACGGGATATTCAAGTAGTACCGCAGCGGATTTGGCGTTAAAATTCCACAATCAAAGAGAAATGAATAGAAATCCATTTATAGGGAGATCGCCACTGTTTTTTAAATTATAATTCCATCTTTCGAAATCTTTTTAAAGCCGATCAAATTAGCGTGCATTTAGAGCCTGCGGAATCTGGACGGGGGTTGAAGTATGAGAAAATAAAACAATTTTATTTACAATAGCTTAGGTTTTTATCAATTTAAAATTACTTTTCAAAATTGTCTGCATTTTTTTCACTTTCTTTCTTCTGCTTTTTATAATTATAGTCAGAATCTTGTAATCCCGGGGGCCACAATGGCCCCTACTCTGACATCCCCTTATATCGTGCTACTCAGTGTAATGCCTTCGAATTTTGTGTACACTTTATTCAAGACATTGAGGAAACTGATTAAAAAATTAGTTCCAAGTACGCCGATAGAAGAAAAAAAAAAACCACATAGGAAATAATCTTTTTTGTTTTAATTTTCAGTGCCATAATGGGGGAAAAAAAGTAAATACGCTTAAACTGCATTGTAACTGCAATTTTACTTTGTAAGCACAATTCTTCACATAAGCCCATAGCTAGTAGCCATATTCTACAAACACTAGGAAGAATGTTATTTCTTCTGCAACATTTCAATAATGACAAAGCAACCAGTCACGAGTTTATGAAGAACCTGGCCATTTTGTTCTCCGGATCTTAATCTGTGTGAATTTTCGCAGTTTGGACAATTAAAAAATCTGTTTAATCGAGGATTTCTATAAACTTTGGAATAACTGAAAGAAGGTATCACTCTACTTGTGAGAAGCATCTCAGTCGACTAGTTAACCCTTAAATACCTGATTTTTCAAAAATCATTCTAATAAAGTTTTTCGGCTTTCATTTTTAAATAAATCATGGGAAAAATACTTTAAAAAATCCTATTTTGTTTTAAGTATGGTTTACGGCTAAAAAACAATTTGTTACTAATCGACAATACTGGTTTTTATTTGAAAAAATAATTTTCTTTGATAAAATTCTATAACATTAAACACAGAAGAATTTTAGGAACTATAATAAAAAAATAAATTTTACTTGCTCACTGCAGAACAAAATAGGTTATTTCGCAAACTTCCAAACAAAACAAAAGGAACAAGTAGCAACAATTGAAAAAATAAATCTATCTTTATCCTAAGACCAATGTCAGACGGGCGTCTTTTTTGCTTAGGTATTATCCATTCACAATGCTAATATCATTATGAATGAATAATACCTAAGCAAAAAAGCAGCAAAAAAGACGCCCGTCTGACATTGGTCTTAAACAGCACAAGTGTTGCCATTTACATGTTGAAAATCGATTTAATAATATTTTAAGAATGTATTTTATAGACAACTTAAGGCATTATGGCTTCAATATTATTCTAATAGTATTTTAGAGCCTAAATTGGGTATGTTGTCGAAAAGCAACACCCAGCATTTAAGGGTTAAGATCTGCTTTTGAACATGATATCTACAGACTGCAGATTTTACATCTTCTTGAAGGAAACAACATTGAATAGCATAATATCCGTGACATGTGAAAATCTGGTACATTCAAATAAAGTTTGTAGAAAAGCACCTTTCCAGCGTATGGTCAGTCGTACAGTCCGTTTTCCGGTGGTTTGTGAAAAAAAAAAAAAAAATCGTAGTTTGTTTCCCCATGTCTTGAAAGATATATGCACAAATTTGAAGGTCATACACTGAGTAGTTAAATGTATAGCGAGATCGAAGTAGGGGTGTTTTAATTATGCCAAACTGTACACTGTAAAAAAGGAACAACCTCACTTAATCTACATATATATAATATACTCACGAAAAAAAAATAAATAAATAGATAAATAAACACAATAATGTCTTCCGAGCTACGCATGATTCCGAAACGCGTTTTTTATCATTAGAAACCTCAGAAAATAATACAGTATCTAGATTTGCAGAATTTATATATATATATATATATAAGTTTTAATGTGAATAATGTATTTCTTAATCAAAACTAATGTTCTCCAAACTGTGAATACCCAGCAAACACAGAGCTATCGGTAAGCAATCGGGCGACAGCCGCTTGCCACTACCGGCGGTACTAGCACGATACCGCTTGCCGCTACCGGTTCCGTATCTTTTTTGATACGCCGCGCGAATGCGGCCCGATTCATGAGGCACGTAGCCGGTCCGGTATCGGCAGAACTCTATGCCGACAGCACGCCGATAGCTATCCATACGAATGCCGGCCTTAGCCCGACACCAGCATAAATTGAAAAAAAAAATTGTTCTGATGGCGCCATCTACGAGCCATCGTGGAAGTATATTTGAAAGGAACATATTTCAGCTGGGGAAGGGGCGGGATTTGATCCCACGAACCCAAGGACAGGAATCAGAGGCCTTAACCACTTGGCCAGAGAGACTCGGTCAGGGGAGGATTATATGAGGTAATAAGGGGAAGACATATCAATAAGTAATCGTTTGTCGTTGAAGGTAATTAGTAGATGGGAAAATTAGAATTTTTAAGTGTTTTTATTTTATTTTTTTTTATTTATTTATTTGTAATTGTCTTAGGCGCGTGTATTTAAAAGTTAATTTAATATTTAAATGAATGAAATAAATATCTTAGCGAATTTGTTAAAGCAAATGAATTGGTTTTTCTTATAAATTTAAGAATAATTAAGCATAAAAAATATTTTTAGAAGTTTTGTTCAGTTAATCAAATTTTCTTATTAGGAATTATAATGTAATTACGTGCGTTGCGTTGCTTTAATTTATAAAATATATATTTTTAACATGGAAAAATTTATTTTAATAAATAAAAAGTTGGTAATTAATTAATTTTAAATTAGAATAAGAGTTCAGTCTTTTTGATGATTTAAAGAACATATATTTAATGAGTATGTTACAATATTAATTTGTTACTTATCAATATTTTTAATTTAAAAATAAAATAAATATTAATTTACATATTTTTTTCTTTTGGAAGATAATTTTTAAATGGGGGATATTTCTGAATATTTCTTATAAATTTAAGAATGCTTACTAAATAAAATAAGCGAATTTCAGAGCTTTTTCTGTTATAGAAATATATATTTGTAACATAGAAAAACTAATTTTAATAAAAATATAAGTTGGTAATTAATCACTTTTAATTAGAATAAGAGTTCATTTTTTGTCATTGAATGATTTCATGTAGAATATATTTCTAGTGATTATCTAGCAAGAATGATTATTTTACTTATCAACATTTTTTAATCATCAAATAACATAGAAATGTTAATTTATCTTTCTTTCTTTTTTTCTTCTGTGGTAAATATTTTTTTAGAAGCGTTAATTTTCAGAATCTTTCTTTTAAATTTTAATGCTAAAAATTTGGGTAGTTTTTATTTTTATTTTTATAGCTTGTAAAATAATTTTAAACACTTTTTAATAATTTGATTTTTAAATTAAAAAAAAGAAACATAGCTTTTTTTCTACGATTAAGTTTAAAATGAATAATAATTTTAATAAGCGATATAAAAAACTCTTTTGGTGATTCAAATAACTGTAAGTCCTTTATAAAATGAATTCAGTAACAACTTTTTAAAAATAAATAAATTTAGGCTATTTTTGACTTTTTTTTTTTTTTTTTTTTTTTTTTTTTTTGTTTACCACTGTTAGAATTTTACATGAAATATACAAATCTTATCAAAACTCAAACTCAAACAAAATTAAGAAAAAGAAAAAAAAATGTCGGCTACGACTAACAATTCCGAATTTGGACCGATGTTGGCAAATCTAATCGGGCCACTATCAGAAATAACATACCGGTCCTGAGTCACTTGCCGGTGTAAGTCGCTTGCCGATATATAACCATAAGGGGACCGATTACAGTAACCGGCAGTCGAAAAAGCACATTCTTGAGTTTCAACTGCCGACATGTTGCCGACACTTCACCGAAACCACTGTGCCCATGCCGACACTTAACCGACACTGCCAGCTGCGGTCCGATCGTATGCCGAAATGTATGTGTTTGCTGGGTAGGTATAAAACGGTTTAATATATCACTAAACATACAGCTTAACATTCAAAATAACATCGTTCAACTCGCAAGATCTCCCCTGAGCTTTGCTTTAAAAACCACCAAACGACTCCATTAGTGAATGTCTATAGAACAACAACAACTCGCTCTGCAATTTTGAGTTCACCTTTTACAAGTCTCGCTTGAGATATCACGTTCATTTAACCATTGAGTCTTATCTTTCATTCCCATATATATATATATATGTGTGTGTGTGTGTGTGTGTGTGCGTGCGTGTGTGTGCGTGTATAAGTTTTTTTTTTTTTCTGCCACTGATTTTCGCAAATGATTCCGAATATATTAAGCAGTTTTCTTAACAGTATATTAAGCAGTTTTCTCAAACTAGAATATCGCTTTTCATGATGCTATCGTTTGTCAATTAAATATTTTCAGCTACGTAATTGAATTTATACATGTAATAGTGACAACATAATGTTAATTATAATTATTATGTTACTCTTGTTAATGTATGATGTTTATTTGTAAAATATATTTGTTGAACACAAATGTGATTACTTGTGTTAAATCCCACTTAGATGAGGATGCTATCAGCGCCACTGGATAAATTGAATATTTTTAATCGCCGTAAATAACGAAGGGCAACAATTTGCATTAATAATAATTATATTATTATTAACAATATTATTTTTAATAATATCATTATGCATTATTTTTAATAATAAGAAAAAATTTCTAATAACAATAATAATAGGTAATTTTTTTTTTTTTTTTTACTGAAGAAGTTTTATGTATTTTTTTAACAAATCAGGCTAAACAAATTATGAAACATATTATTAACATAATTATTATAAGTAATTAATTATAATAGTCATGTTAATATTGCTAATGTATCATGTTTATTTGTTTGTTGAACACAAAAATGTTTAATTGAGGTAAAATACTCATATATGAGGATGTTATCTGCAACCCTGTGTAAAATTAATATTTTTAATTGCCGTAAAAAATAGCGTGCTGCAATTTCAATTAATAATAATTATATTACTATTAGCATTATTAAGGATAGTAATATAAATACGTATTATTAATAATTACACGAAATAATTTCTATTAACAATAATAGTGCGTATTTTTTATGGAACAATTTTTATGTAATTTTTTAACAAATCAGGCTAAACTATTTAGGAATAATATTTTTAATCGATTTTCTCTCTGTATTTCTTTCTATTTTTCATTAGCTAACTTGCATAATAGAAATTTTGAAAAAAAAGAACTATTTTAAGAAAATAAGAAGAAATAACAGATGTATTTCTTTTTAAAATATAAATTGAAATATATTTTAATGGTAAGGCAAAGAACAAACCTTTAAAAATTGTATTCTTACGGAAGAAAAGAAAATTTAAACAGCTTCCCATCAATTCTTTCTAATGTTTCTTTTTAAAATGATTGAAAATTTTTTCCTGCAGTTGACTGAGTGTACACCAAAGTAAATTGTTTTCTTTGAAAATTTTAAAAGAATTATTTTTAGAATCTGAATAAAAGTATTCAAAATCTTAGCTACAGCTTCTGCAATTGATAAAAGAATACACTCTATTTTACGATAGCTTGAATATTTCTATTAATTTTAAGGGGTCTGAGGATGCTTAAAGCTTCAAAATTTTCGAAATTCTAATTTTTTTTAGATGTTAAATTTCTGTCTTAAAAATGCTGATTTTGCTGTTGCTCTATCTCAAGAACTAATGCACGGAATTTCCATAATCTTTAGATTCAGTTAGACTTTGATATAAAATGGTCCTGATTAGTTTTTGGTGAAAATCGCCCAACAGGTGGCGCTGCTATGCGGCCTTTTTCACGATATCTGCAATATCTATATCTCAAGAACTACTGGACGGATTTTCATCAAACTTCATATTCAGTTAGTTCAAGATTTGGTTTGGAGCAGATTACTTTTGGAGAAAATCATCCAATTGGTGGCGCTGCTATACTGCATTAATCATGTTTATCGCAATAGCTCTAACTCAGTCATACTAAACCTTTTTTACTTGCTGGCCGCAAACATTTGTTTGAAACGTTAGGCGGGCCGCAACACACTTATATAATAACTTAAAAGAAGGTAATTAAAATGGTACGATAATAAAAGTAGTATAACAAAGCAAAATAATAAAATTAATATAATTGGTTGAATTTAAAATTTGTCGCGAAATAAATGCTACTAAAAAATTCTAAAACCACCAATTCCAAACAATAAACTTCGAGGCGATTTCTATTCAAAATGATGTAGAAATATGCTGCGAAGATTGTTGTTGTTTAGAAATAACTGTTTTAATGCTTTTGCTTCCATTTTATACGCGGCAATCCGATTAAGTATTATTAGCTATACATATACAATAAGTATAAAACTTATTACTATAACAGCGCAGTATTTCCAAGTCGAAAAAAAAAAGTAGGTCATTTTCTTTAAAAAGTCAGTTGACTGAGTTCTTTAAAAAGTCTAATGTATAAATATATAGCACAAACTTAATTAATTAGCAATAATGGTTCATTATTGTTCAAGAATTAATATATATACTACTATGTACTAATATAATTACAAGTTAAAAGAACTTTTCACTAAGGAAATGTCATTTCAGAAGTTTTATCATAATTTTAAATTAGCAATTATAAATAACATAACATATTTTTTATTCCTATGAAAATATATGAAGTAATAGCAAAGGTCTTAAAAACCTTTAATAAACATCTCAAATAACTTTATAAATGTGGATAAATATGTGCCTCGGGCCGCATATTAAAGGAAGCCGGGCCACATGCGGCCCGCAGATTGAGTACGGCTGCTCTAACTCAAGAAAAGATGCACGAATTTCTATCAAATTTCAGATTCAGTTAGTCTCTGATATAAATTAGTGTTGTTTAATTTTTGGGGTAAATCGCCCAACAGTTGGCACTACTATGCTGCATTTTTCACGATTTCCGCAACAGCTGTATCACAAAAACTGATGAATGAATTTTCATCAAGCGTCAGATTCAGTTACTTCCTGGTATAAATTGGTCATAATTAGTTTGTCGTGTAATTCGCCCAACAGGTGGCGCTGCTATGCAGAATTTTTTACAATTTCCGCAAAAAAGATATCTAAAAAACTAGCGCACGAATTTTCATCAAACATCAGATTCAGTTAGTAGTTGTCAAAGTTGTTAATAATTAGATTTTGGTGCAAATCATGTAACCGATAGTGCTAATATGCTGCATGTTTTACGATTAACATGTACAAGAAAGATACAAGAAAGTTTAGAGATGGCCACATCCGACTTATATATACTCGTACTCGTATATGAAAGGATAAAAAAATAAGCCTCTTTAAAAATTGAAATTAAAATCTCAAGTCCTCTTTTTCTAAATTTAATTTTTTTAGTCTAAAACACTTTTTACCTGTTGCAAGTTTATTTTTCATTACATCATTTGCTACGTTCGAGCATTAATTCAGAACAACTTAAAAAAATAATTCTGAGTTACTATCTCTTTCAAGCATTTGCGTTTAGTTGCCCTGAAGTCTTGACCAAGCCTAATTTCGTCATAAAACCACAGATATAAATCAAGAGCTAATTATCCAATAAAATTAAATGTTCCTCCTAACTTGGCATCTTTGCTTCCTGATGGGAAATATTCCAAATTCTCCAGAAAGCTCTCATGCTCCAGCGGAAAATTCACATTTTTAGAGAGTGGAGACTGCTGTAATAACCTCTGAATGTGAGTTAAGAAACAATATCATTTCCCGGTGCCTCCGGAAACTACCTTGTAATTTCGAACTGAAAAAAAAACGAAGTTTTGATTGAAGGATTTTGATCCCGAGTCAAACAATTTTAAAACTTCTTTTACTTACCTGTGGGTTTGCGCAACAAACCTCGATATATGATGAGCTGTCATTGGGAATCGTCCATAGTTTACATATATGTGTATTCAAATTGTAGTAGGAGAAGGTGGGGCAAAATCGGGTACCATAAATATGTGTTGTTCTTAAATACAGTAAAATGGGAAAACATTCTCTGAACGCCGTTTTTAATATAAAATGAACCTTTGGCTATAACAAAATATATTCCTTTCAATAAAAAATATAATTGATTATATAAAAAATAACTTTTTCAGACATATGTAAAAATCCGGTTTTTCCCAACTGGTTAGTAAAACCGGGTATCCATTTTAAAACTTCTGGAAAACACGTTTTGAATCACAAAAACTCTTATTTAATGTAGTAAAAAATACAAATTCGTTATTTTTAACAAAATGAATTTGCACGTCTTCTTCCACGTGTCAAAAATAAACCTGTGGCAAATTTTCTATAATGCATAGGCCTACCTACTTTACATTGAAAGTCTTAGAGTTCTTTTAGCTGCAAAAATCACCAATGAATTTGTAATAATATTCTTATGCTTTGCTACATGCTTCGTGTGCTCATCAGTGGTATTTCAAACATTGTATCTAACCTTTTTTGGATTTAGAATTTGAGCAAATTTCATTGCAAAACGTATAGGATTCATTATCTTCTTCTTCTTCTGAGGATGTCTCCTCAACCTTTTTTGTTTCTTTCTTCTGTGGATTCTTAATTTATTTTTTTCTTTTTAAGAATATATATTTTTTTAGTCTGGCAGTTTGTTTGGCTTATTTCTCCTTAATATCTGTTTCGATCTCTAATTAATAGGGCGAAGAAGTCAAAATAATGGTTTTCTCATTTCTTTTGTCAGACCTTTACTCAATTATGAAGCCTTCCTGGGCAGGGTGTAATAACATTAAGGTGAAATTTGAAATGCAAATCGCTGGGCTACATAGTCTGAAGATGTAAATGGGATAAGTTTACTAATGTATTCTGTAGAGGTAGCATTTTGAATCGCTGATGACGCTTGTGATTGTGATGTCAACTGCTACATGTGGTAGCAGCTCGACATGGAAGATGCTGGATGTTGTCCACTAATGAAGGCTTGCTCTCAACGCTTTTAGGTTTAGGAGGTTTAGCTCCATTAACCTGTGATGTGTCAGAAATGTTTAATGCTGCAGCTATGCCAACTTGTGGCAAAATAGACCTAGGTGTGTTATCACTACTTTTGTGGGTTGCTCTGTCGTTTCCGAAAGTGCAAAAACATGGTCTGAAAAAACATCGTTGTTGTAGATGAAAATCCCTGTTCTGTTAACCCCTCTGATTGCAGTATTTGCAAGTGCTCTTTAAATTAGTAAATCGCAATACATGTAAAATGTTTCACTCTAGATGGTTGACAGCTGCCAATCGGCTAATTAGATTGTACATTGGAAACTAGAATCCTTCCCAAAATCTGAAGATTATGGCTGAATTTGTAATGAAAGTATATTCACCTATGTTGTTTCCTATTTCGAAAGATTCTTCCTGCAAAAATGGAGCTGAATTAAGTTGTTTCGTTATTGCAGGGAACATTTAAAGAAGATTATTGATCTCGTTATTGAATGAAACTCATAGATGTATCATTGAGAAAAAAGATTTATTTGATGATAACTGATGAAAGAAATCATATTCGAGAACTTGGATTCCGAAGAATAATGAAGGCAAGGAAAATGGGGTGTTCAACAATAAGACAGTTTCATATTCCAATATTGAACTTCAGTGCTATTTATTATATTAACATTATTGACTGGCACGAATGTGAATTCACATCACCCCGTATTCTTAGTAGAGTAACAAGAGAGAAGTTTAAAGTTCTCATAAAAAGATCGGAAGCCCATCTTTTCAAATTCCGAAGTTTCCGTCTCATTTTCAAACAGTTGAAAGATGCGTGAAATTAGTTACTGAAGCATCATTAGCCAGCAAAAATCAAATCACGAAAGGTAATACCTAGTTTTGATACCAAATGTCAATATAAATTAAAGTGAAACGAAAGATCATTTTACAGTACATGGCATATATTCTTCTTATTATATTACTATATGCTCAGAAAAATGTCTTTCCTATGTATTTAGAGAATTATTTTTTATATATATTCGAAAGATAGAAAGTAAATTGTATGTCTAATTATTGCGCTTTTTCTTTATCTTCTTTGCTACAATGCAATTCATATTTTAAGGTGTTATATCACTATAACGTTTATGTAATACCTTAATCAGTCTTTTTTTTATGGGTAATTTTACTGAAATTAGAAATTTAGTAAAAAAGATTGTTTTTAGTAATTTATACTACATAATGAAATCCTGGATTTTCACGTATAAAGGGCATAACCCCCTAAAGGTGAATTCCAAATGAAATGAAAATTTAACCTTATATTCAGTGTGCCAAAAGGCAACTTTGTAGGATCAACTTTTTCAACTTTGTTGATCAACTTTTAGTCTGAAGAAAAAATTCCAAAAAAGAATTTTTGTTCATTTTCACTCCACCCTAATGTGGAAACGCACAACACATTTGAAATCCATATTTCAGCAATTCCCATTTCCAATCAGTAAATTATCCGAATTCTTTAAGCAGCCTTACATATTATATATATATATATATATATATATATATATAATGTATATTTGCATCTATTAACCAAACGCATGCAAAAATGTAGTTCAGCTAGGAAATACATGCCTCAGTTGAAAATTCCCCTTTAGCAATGTTAGCTAATAAGGAGAATGGTACGTGTATTCTTCTGTGCCGTCCTGTATACGAGGTATAGAATTTATACACGACAAGTAACATGCAAAACATTTGTTATATTTAACAGCGCATATCGGAAATGAAAACTCACTTCAGCAATTATTGCTCAAAGGCAAACTGTAACCGATTTATTCTGTGCGTCTCTGTAACTGATAGACAAATGCTATGAATGTCCTATTCTATATTAATAATTTTGTAGTGAAATTGAATGATTTATATTCATTTTAATACATTTGAAAAAACGTAATGTCGTTAAAATACTCTGCAAACGATTTCTCTCCATTGACTATAATGTAACGGAACTCTTTTGAGTGCACCGTAAATGAACTATTAATGCTGTACACTTAATATTCAATACAGAACATGCCATGGTAAACATTATTAACATATATCTATTGCATGAAAATCCGCATATATTTACGCAAGTTATAGCGTAGACAGCCAGACAGATGTACAGACAGACAAACCTATGTCCTAAACACTTTTCAGATATGCTGGAAAATAAAATAAAAAAAAATGTTTCATAAATTTTGAAAACATAATAACACTTGGTACGACCATGCCATGGTAAACATCATTAACACATACCAATTGCACGAAAATCGGAAATTATTTACCCGAGTTAGGGCATGGACAGACAGACGGCCAGACAAACTTTGTTGGAAAGTGTTAAAAACAGGTTGAGTGTAATTGATTGCTTTATATCCTACTTACGTTTTGGTGAAATATTTCGTTTAATTCGTCGTAGTAAATTTTAGAATATGTGTAGTTTAAATTCGATAATTTGATCTTCTTTTAGCTTGCCATGTAATAAATACGATCCTGTTACGCCAGTGCAATTATTTTCATAATTTACAAATATCTTTTGCGTGACGGAGTGTTGGAATAGTTTTAAAAAAGTTCATATAACTTTAGACTATTGCGTGCTTTATGGATTCTGTATTAAAAATTTATTTTATAACATATATTTTTTTTTTCACGAATTAACTGCACCTTCAGATATTTTGTCAGCTTAAACAATGTTATGGATATGTATAATGGATATGTCTCTGTAAATAGATCTCAATTCGATATAAATCAGAAGAAGTTCATTATATCTAAAGGCATGTCAAATCCCAATATTTCACATTGTTAAAAATATTTGTAAAAGTACAGAAAAGAAACAGAGTTTCTCTCTAAATGTGCACTAGTTCACGGTTAAATGCATTTGATTGAGTTTCTCGGTCATTATTTGCAGACATTTCCCTTTTCTTATAAAAATTTTCTACAAGGATAGACATGTCTTTATTTAAAAATATTTTAAACTTTGTTATAAAATTTCATTTAAAATATACAGTTTTAAAATTTTTTCACAGTTTTATTAGAAATATAAAAGAAGAAAATTCGGTTTAAAAATTGTTTTGGTAAAAATTAGAATATCTTAGAAAGGAAAAATTCTTCATGTTAAGTTAGCAGGATTTTTTATCGACAATCACTTTGCAGTTGTTTCTTTCATTATGTGCATTATGCGTGGTAATATTAAATGTAACTCTGTAAATGTGTCTTTCCCCGCTGAATCATAAAACACATCATTTGCATTCGGTAGAAACAGCTCCTGTAGCGCTGTCATTAATCTCTTCGCCTGGAAAGACGTGCTATGTACGCCGAATTCGATTAACACTAGAAAGCCCACGAGCAGTCATTTTGACTGCTACCAAATGAATACGAACCAGAATTTTTTTTATATATAAAACTTGTATAAAAGATACAAAGAAAAAAAAAACCTTGATAAATGTATAAGTTAATAATTTTAAATAAAAATTCTGGTGTGAAATATTTTCCTAAAATATGGACGAGATAGTCACGGTCTTCTGCCAATTAATTTCCAGCGCAAGAGGTTAAGATGAGCGTCTCCAACCAACGCCCCTTATATAAAGGATAAAGCCTTGACACGCGTCACGAAAACGTCACACAAAGCAGGCAAAACAAAGAAAAAAATCGTACAACTTGTATTTTTCGTTTTCTTTGACTCGTGGAATTATTAATCATTATCAGAAAATAAGAATTAATAATTCCATGAGCTAACAAAATCGAAACATGCACGTTGCTCGGATTTTTACTTTGTTCTATCTTTACAAGAATAAAGTATTGGATTCGTGAAAATTTTCGAATTCCGGTTTTCAATAGATTTACACGTTTAAGGCGTTAGAGATCCCAAAAAACATGTTTTTACAAAATGTCTGTGTGTAAGTCTGTCTGTGTGTGACACAAATTTTGTGGGCACTATATCTCAAGAACTAATGCACTGAATTTAATAAAATTTCATATTCAGTTAGTCTCTAATATAAATCGGTGCTGATTAGTTTTTGGTGCAAATAGCTCAAAAGGTGGCGCTACTATTCTGCGTTTTTTACGATTTCCGCAATGGCTCTATCTCAAGAACTAATGCGTGGCTTTTCATCAAATTTCAGATTCAGTTAGTCCTGGATATGAGTTGGCCCTGAGTACTTTTTAGTGTAATTCGCCAAACTCATCGCGATGCTATGCTTCATATTTTTTACTGATTCCCGCAATAGTTTTATCTCAAGAAGTAATGCACGGATTTTAATCAAACTTCAGATCCAGCTACTAGGTTTACTTAATTTGTTGCTTATTAGGTTTTGATAGATATATATAGTCCAACAGGTGGCGCTGCCATGCAGAATTTTTTACGAATTCCACCATAGCTCTACTCAAAAACTAATGCACAGATTTTCACGAAACTTAAGTTTGAGTTAGAAGTTGGCATAAATTGTTGCTGATTAGATTTTGGTGTAAATCGTTGACATAAATTGTTGCTGATTAGATTTTGGTGTAAATTATCTAACCGGTAGCACCGCTATACTGCATTTTTCAGGAAGTATTAAAGTGTATGAAATCGAAGAAAGTTTTGGTGTTGCCACCTCCGTATTGTTTTCCTTGATTTGCCTGCTTTGTGTGACGTTTTCGTCACGCGTATCAAGGCTTTCTCAAATATCCAGGGGCGTTGCTCCAACTCAGAGGAATCGGGATCAAATCAAATGCGGACCAGAAATAAACATCGTAGAAATTACATGCAAATTAAATTCACTCAAAAAATTCTAATTCTTCGAAGTTGAAAAATTCACTAATTTATAAAAATAAACAAAATTATTATCATTAAAGTAAACAAACTGAATAAAATTTACTGAGTTTACAATAAATTTACCGAATAATCTCTCTGTAATATGCAAAAATCTGTAATCTCTGTAATTTTCTATTAGACATAAGATAATGGATTACCAGTAGATTCTCTGCAAATTCAAAGACAATTTTTTTCGCATAGGGGAAAATTTGTACTAGGATGTGTTTCCTGGGGAGCAAATGTGGAAATTTAAACATGCTTTTTGAAAAAATCAAACAAAATGGATTGCTTGTAATTAAAAATGCAATGAAAGTTTCTGGATTTCACTAGCTAAAACACATTCAATGTCACTTGTGAAAATTAGCTTTAACTGTTGAGGCTAAAGGCGATTTGATTGATTTAAATTTTTTTTACTATAACATGCATTTTAAAATTTATTCAAATTTCAAAATAGCTGCCAACAACTGAAAAAGTTTTATGAGTTATGAGTCTTCGTTAAATCTTGATTGTTTCTATGTTTGAATAGTTAAAACTGATTTTAATTAAATGACCAACATAAAAACAGCTTTAGCTAGATTATACTAGTTCTTTTTGAAGCTGACTAAGAAAACTGGCTGCCACACTGTGCACGTGGACCACGTGAGTCATGTGATGTTTTTCTCGTCAGGCCGAAAAGTATCATTGTAGGAGGACGAAAAAAGCATCATGTGGCTCTAGAGGTCGGGAAGAAGACAAATGCGAATCGCAATGCGGAGGCTTGTCTTTTTCATCAGTTTCGGTTTATTCTAAGTACCTCAGTTAAATAGTTTTTAAGCATGAGCTTAGTTTTAATAGTTTTTAAATAACTGCGTGTTTTGATGTTAACCTTTCATCGAAATTCATTTGATAGAAGAAGAAATTTTATTTTAAACTGACATCGTAAATATTCTAAAACAAAGTAATGTATTATAAAATACAATTTAAGAAGCTTTAGACACTCAACAAAATAGTTGATTAAAGTTAATCGATTGCTTATAAAGCAATCGGTAGGAATTGATTGATGCATATCCAAAACACTCGTCCAGAATCAGCAACTGAACTCCGCTTATTTTCTCTGTGCAATATTTGTTTTTGTGTTCGGAGAAAATCTTGGGTAACATTTTTCTATAATTTCATAAATTTCGTATGAGGATATTAGACTTCGATATGCTATTTCTTTCGGCCAGCGATTAAAATGTCGTCTCTAAAAAATAACGTTCCGTTATATAAGGAGGTCGTAAAACAATCAGATTTGTTATTGTACGGAATAATCTCTACTGCAATTTTTTAAACTTCTAAGCATCGGACATTATCAATTTTTATACCGTCGTATAGGGGAAAATTACGTTTAAATGCAATTTGTTTGAAAATTGCATCCCAATTTATTTTTGAAATATTAATTTTTTTTTGTAGTTTTTAATGATTTTTTTTTTTTTTCTTGGCAACTGAAGTACCCCATTTCTGTAGAAAGTAAAGGAAAAATAATTGGAAAATATTAGACTATTATATCTTTTTGTTGCTATTTCCGCATAATAACCGAAAAAAATGTAATTAAAATTCGTGCTAGTTTGAAAAAATATAAACGAATGATTCATGATAAAGCCTTGAGCTATTATAAACTATATTTAATTTTAAGTATCTATAAAAATATGACAAACAAATGAAGGCTATGAATCATTAAATAGCCGTTTTTTTTTTGTCGAGTTTCTTTAATGACAGTGAAAACAGTGGAGGCTATTTTGAGGGATTTATTTAAAAAAGTGGTTTCCAGTATGCTTTTGAAGCGTGAAATATGTGAGACGAGTGCATTGTATTGAATATGATATACTTTGAAAGCACCATTAAAATTCAGACGACCAGTAAGGATACGTTTATATATATAAAAAAAAAAAGATCATTATTTATTGAACAGCCCTGGTCCCTTGCTAACGCAATCCTAAAATTCCTTAAAATTTATTTAGAATGTTATTGTTTTAGTTTTATATCGTATTTTACGAGTATATTGCCAATTACCAGCGACTGTCAATAGTACGAACAAAAAATCTAGTATCAGTGATATATGACTGACTCGCTGCGAACGGAAAGTTTAGTGTTTGACAACGATGACTGACGTGGCGTTTAACGTGTTAAAAGTCGATTTATTCTTTTTTGCTTACAAACACCTCGCTGAGTAAAATAAAAGTCCGAAAAAATAATTGTTATGATTAATATATATATGATGACCCAAAATTTGAATTTCTATTACATATTTTTTTTTTACATTTTTGTTTTCCCCACTATATAATAAATGAAAATATTTGTTTTTCAGTAAAAATATTTAGAAAGAAAAATTGGAAATTGTTGATTAAAAATCCATGCATCGGTGTCGGAATTTCAAATGTGCTGCTCGTCGTAGATAAGTTTCGTAATGAATTCGAACAAATGATTTGCATCGCTAGTGCAGGAATAATCGATAAATGATTGTACGTTTCAAATCCGTTATATTTGTGCATGAGATTTGCAGTTTGACTGGGGTGAACGTGAGATAAGATTTGATGAATTACACTTTGATTACTGCAATATTAGAGCGAAACTATTTTAATTTTGCTTGTGGTTGTTCAAAACTTTCTCATAATCTCAATTTATGATGCATTCATAGAGGTGAAAAAAGCATTATGTATTGAAATCGCATTAGGTTATGGCAAAACAATATGCCACCAAAGCATAATAGTAAAACATGTTGTGATACTGACTGATATTTTATTTGTAATTTCCATTTAAAATATTAAACAGTTAATAATTCTCCTCTCCTTATAAATTTAATTTTAAACGAATTTTTTAAATAGTTTATATGATTACTCATAACTATCTTTCAAATTAAAAAATATATATTTAGTATAGTCCTGATTATCCGCGTAATTGGGTGGCAAGGGCACAGCGGATAACAAAAATCACGGATAACCCGAAAAAGACTGAAAATAGGGTGCAAGCACGAAAAAAAAGAAAGTTCAACATATAAACTATGTTTTAGTGTACAAAAAACATAATAAAACATTTAAAATACGTACATATGCACAGTACAGCCAAAACCTTTGCTTTACGTCTGAATCACTAAAATAAAGAACATTAAACAAGAAACAATGACATACATACTGTACAAAAAGTGTCGAGTTACACCTTTTTAAAAAATCAGTCACTTGTTTTTGCTTCTTACTTTGGAAAAACCTTTTATATCTCAAAAATGAAGCTATTCTTGATTATGATCCCCTGGAATTTATCATAATAGTCTTATTTAATTATTAAATATTTTAATTGCTGTGTTTACGTTTTGTTAATAAAATCAAAAAAGACATTAAGACTTTGTAGCTGATATTTTAAACATGGCAACCGAATCTAGAAATAGTCTTCAATTACTTTCGAATACGTGATTTTTTTATGTTAATATTTATTTGTAGGGTTTATTGTATTTTCCTTGCTGTTGACTTAAATTAAATTAAAAAAAAAAAAATCGCTTCGCGGATAATCGAGGCTTTACTGTAAAACCATATAGTATAACTTTAAAATACTATCTGTTTTCAAAATTTTAAATTTTCATTGCCTGTAGCGATGGCGCCAGAAGTCTGTCCAAGAACAAACAGAATTTCATCAACACAAATAGAAATTTGAAATAGCAGCAGAATAGATTTGTTTTCCATCGCCTTGAAAAGATACTTGCGATTGAATAGCTCGAACTACAGAATTGGACTTAAACTGAGCAGGTCTTCAAAGACCCTACAATCCCAGGGGCACAACAAAATATGCAAAAGTTATTACTAAAAGGACTCATTACACTTTGTTACAATAAATAAAAATAAGAACGGCTAATCAGTGTATACAATATATTAAAAACTCTTCAATTAAAATAACATACTATTCACAGTAATAAAATACAAATATATACCAACAGTTTCGAACAATAAAAAACTTGTTCATCATCAGGGAAATGTCCAGGAGGAACCAACATGTTATAACAGGGGTGTCAAACTGTGGCCCGCCGGATACCACTAAAATTTTACAGTTATCTTTGCCTTATCTAATCGTCGAATTGCCGCGAATGAACTTGTCGACTATTTCTTTAAAATTTTAGTGGTATCCGGCGGGCCACAGTTTGACACCCCAGTGTTATAATATCTACATTACACAATTTTCAAAAACGAATACTGACTAACTGACTGTACCCACGGATAATCAGGACTATACTATATATATATATTTTTTAATTTCAAAGATAGTTATGAGTAATCCTATAAACTATTAAAAAAATCGTTTAAAATTAAATTTATAAGGAGAGGAGAATTATTAACTGTTTAATATTTTAAAAGGAAATTACAAATAAAATATCAGTCAGTATCACAACATGTTTTACTCTTATTTTATTATGCTTTGGTGGTATATATTTTAGCGGGAGTTTCCCAAGGTTCATTTTTAAACACGTTAGTAGTGCCATCTGTTGAATAAAATCCGATTTAATGTTTATTGAAAATTTGTATTATTTGTAATTACGTATCAATAAACATTAAATCGGATTTTATTCAACAGATGGCACTATTACCGTGTTTAAAAATGAACCTTGGGATGGGAAACTCAGGCGAAAGAAAATCAGTATTCGTTTTTGAAAATTGTGTAATGTAGATATTATAACGTGTTGGTTCCTCCTGGATATTTCCCTGATGATGAACAAGTTTTTTATTGGTCGAAACTGTTGGAATATATTTGTATTTTATTACTGTGAGTAGTATGTTATTTTAATTGAAGAGTTTTTAATTTATTGTATATGTCGTAGGCTAATTGAGAAATCCGGCTCTTTGCAAACAGCCTAGGATCTTTGCAAAGAGCCGGGCTAATTGGAGAATCCATCTCCCTTTTTCCAATTAGCCTGATATTTTTCAGGCTTATTGCAAAGAGCCTAGAAAGCGTTAGGCTAATTGAAAAATGACCACTTATTATCCGATCAGGGCGATATTTTTAGCTGACCGGCTATCAAAGCCTGAGAGCTTACGTGCCCGCCGATTTTGTATGTACGTGTGTATGTACGTATGTTCGTAATACGATAACTCTCGATAGAAATATCCGATTTGCTTCAAATTTGTTTTCTAGGTTCATTCTGATAAGATGCTTCCCTGATCAGTTTTGGGGTTCATTGGTTAAGGATAAAGGGGGAAAAGGGGGGCTAGTCCCCCCCCCCTTAAGTTATAAAAATGGGTTTTTCATGCAGAAATATTCGATTTGCTCCAAATTTGGTATACCGGTTTATTGTGTTAAGGAGCTTCCTTGATTAGATTTAAAAGCTCATTACTTAAGTATAAAGGGGGGAAAGTGGGGCTACCCCCCTTAATTTAGATAAATCGGTTTTTCATGATGAATTATTCGATTTGCTCCAAATTTGGTATACCGGTTTATTAAGTTAAGGAGCTGCCTTTATTAGATTTGGAGGTTCATTAGTTACATATGAAGGGAGGAAAGGGCGGGCTATCCCCCCCCCCCTAACTTAGGTAAATGTGTTTTTCATGCAGAAATATGCGATTTGCTATAAATTTGGTATACCGGTTAATTATGTTAAGCAGCTTCCCTGATTACATTTGGAAGATCATTATTATGCATAAAGGGGGGAAAGGGGGGGGCAATTGCCTCTCCCCTTAATTTAGATAAATGCGTTTTTCATGTAGAATTATTCGATTAACTCAAATTTGGTATACTGGTTTATTATGTTAAGGAGATGGCTTGATTAGATTTGGAGGTTCATTAGTTAAATATAAGGGAGGAAAAGGGAGGGGCTACCCTCCCTTAATTTAGGTAAATGGGTTTTTAATGCAAAATTATTCGATTTGCTCCAAATTTGGTATACCGGTTTATTATGTTAAGGAGCTTCCCTGATTAGATTTGGAAGTTCATTAGTTAAGTATAAAGGGAGGAAAGGGGGACTAGACCCCCCCCCCTTAATTTAAATAAATGGGTTTTTCATGCAGAGTTATTCGATTTGCTCCAAATTTCGTATACCGGTTTATTATGTTAAGGAGCTTCTGTGATTAGATTTGGAGGTTCATTAGTTAAGTATAAAGGGAGGAAAGGGGGTCTAGACCCCCCCCTTAATTTAGATAAATGGGTTTTTCATGCAGAGTTATTCGATCTGCTCCAAATTTCGTATACCGGTTTATTATGTTAAGGAGCTTCCCTGATTAGATTTGGAGGTTCATTAGTTAAGTATAAAGGGAGGAAAGGGGGCTAGACCCCCCCCCTTAATTTAGATAAATGGGTTTTTCATGCAGAGTTATTCGATTTGCTCCAAATTTCGTATACCGGTTTATTATGTTAAGGAGCTGCCTTGATTAGATTTGGAGATTTATTGGTTAAGTATAAAGGAGGTTCAGAGGGTAGTGTCGCCTTAATTTTGATAAATGGGTTTTTCATACAGAATTATTCGATTTGCTTCAAATTTGATATACCAGTTTATTACGATATGGCTTCCTTCATTTGATTTGGCGGTTCATTGGTTAAGTATAAAAGGGGGGAAAGGGGGGAAATTGCCCCTCCCCTTAATTTAGATAAATGGGTTTTCATGCAGAATTATCTGATTTAGTTTATTTTTTTTTCAACCGGATCCGAACTTGAAGGTTCCATTTGAAGTCAACCCGAAAACCGATCACAACCAGGTTTCGGATTGAGTTCAATTTGAACTTTCAGGTTCGGATCGGGTTGCCTTTTGACGGAGATAATTTTGTCTGGCTTGTATCGGGTTATAGTTCTTTGGAATATTTTTGTCGGTTAAGATTTCGTTCGGGACATGTTTCAGGTTGACTTCGAATAGAATTTTTTGGTTCTGGGTAGCGTTGCGTGCCCACGGAAACTAATTTGCCTTGATCGGATCCGGTTATCGATCTTTGGAATATTTTTGTCGGTTGTCAGATTTGGTTCGGGATTTCAGTTTTTTTCAAATGGAACTCTCAGGTTCGGGTCGGATTGCATGTAGACTGAAATTATTTTTTCTTCCTCGGATCGGGGTACGGTCTGTTGTAATTTATTTTTCGGGTTTGGGTAGAGTTATGCGTTAATAAACATAATAAAAAGGAAATTGACCAGTTAAACTGATGGCATTGAGCTCACAGGCTATTCACACTAATTGTATATTACACTCTTATTTCAAAAAATAATGCCACTCGAAAAATAAATGAAGGTATTAGTCCCCGTTGCCTCCCTTTCTACTTAACCAAAGAACCTCCAAATCTAATCAGGGAAGCTACTTAACATAATAAGCTGGTATACCAAATCAGATAATTCTGCATGAAAAAACAATTTCACTAAATTAAGGGGTGGGGGGGGGGTATTCGCTCCCCCATTTCACTCTTTATGCTGAACCAATGAACTTTCAAATCTAATCAGAAAAGCTCCTTATTAGAATGAACCTAGAAAAAAAATTAAACTAAATTAGATCATTCTGCATGAAAACACATTTATCTAAATTAAGGGGAGGGGCAATTGCCCCCCTTTCTCCCCTTTTATACTTAACCGATGAAACTCCAAATCAAATGAAGGAAGCCATATCGTAATAAACTGGTATATCAAATTTGAAATAAATCGAATAATTCTGTATGAAAAACTCATTTATCTAAATTAAGGGGACACTAGCCCCTGTCCCTCCTTTATACTTAACCAATAAATCTCCAAATCTAATCAAGGCAGCTCCTTAACATAATAAACCGGTATACGAAATTTGGAGCAGATCGAATAACTCTGCATGAAAAACCCATTTATCTAAATTAAGAAGGGGGGTCTAGCCCCCCTTTCCTCCCTTTATACTTAACTAATGAGCCTCCAAATCTAATTAGGGAAGCTCCTTAACATAATAAACCGGTATACGAAATTTGGAGCAAATCGAATAACTCTGCATGAAAAACCCATTTATCTAAATTAATGGGGGGTCTAGCCCCCTTTCCTTCCTTTATACTTAACTAATGAACCTCCAAATCTAATCAGGGAAGCTCCTTAACATAATAAACCAGTATACCAAATTTGGAGGAAATCGAATAATTTTGCATTAAAAACCCATTTACCTAAATTAAGGGGGGGGCTAGCCCCCCCTTTCCTCCCTTTATACTTAACTAATGAACCTCCAAATGTAATCAAGCCATCTCCTTAGCATAATAAACCAGTATACCAAATTTGAGCTAATCGAATAATTCTACATGAAAAACGCGTTTATCTAAATTAAGGTGATAAGCAATTGCCCCCCTTTCCCTCCTTTATACATAATAATGATCTTCCAAATGTAATCAGGGAAGCTGCTTAACATAATTAACCGGTATACCAAATTTATAGCAAATCGAATATTTCTGCATGAAAAACCCATTTATCTAAATTACGGGGGGGGGGATAGCCCCCCTTTCCTCCCTTTATATGTAACTAATGAGCTTCCAAATCTAATCACGGAAGCTCCTTAACACAATAAATCGGTATACCAAATTTGGAGCAAATCGAATATTTCTGCATGAAAAACCCATTTATATAAATTAAGGGGGGGGGGAATAGCCCCCCTTTTATCCTTAACCAATGAACCGCAAAAAATAATCAGGGAAGCACCTTATCAGAATGAACATAGAAAAAAAATTTGAAGCAAATCGGATATTCCTATCAAGAGTTATCGCGTTACGTACACACGTACGTACGTACGCACGTACATACAGAATCGGCGGCCACATAAGCTCCCAGGCTTTGATAGCCTGTGAGCTAAAAATATCACCCTGATCGGATAATAAGTGGTCATTTTTTAATTAGCCTAACGCTTTCTAGGATCTTTGCAATAAGCCTGAAAAATATCAGGCTAATTGGAAAAAGGGAGATGGATTCTCCAATTAGCCTGGCTCATTTTAGTTCGACAGGGGCATTTGTACAAAATGAATCTTTGATTAAAAAGGGGATTTGAATATTATATATCACTCCCAGGAATTCGTGATTATTGCTGTTATGTACCCATGAGTAATAATCAAATTAGGTGCTATGTTACTTTCAAATGTCAGACATTCCATGAGAACCTCAGTTGAGTTTATAAAAGCTCATTCTTTAACACAAATGACGACACAGGATGCATTTATTATCAGCGGCGTAGCTACAGAATTTTTTTCGGGTGGAGGGGGGGGGGGGGGAATTAAAAAAATTCCAACTTGAAACAAATTGCTGTATTTTCCAACTGAAATTATACATGAAATGTGTGTTTAATGGTAACTATACTTATAAATAAAAAAAAATTATTTTCAAGGAAAAGTATTGAAACTAAAAACATAAAAAATATAATTATTGGTACATTTAATGAAAGATTTTGTCTTCTATTGAGTACGCGTCATAATCGTACTTCATATTATAAGAGCCTCATGAGATTTTTGAGAAAGGAACAAAGTTTTAGAGGAAATGGATAAAAGAACTGTTAACGGACAACAGAAGAGAAACTCAGGTGTGGTAGATGTATGATATTTTCGTAGCGCATAAAAACACAATGACAAATTGGGTCTGGCTACTTTTTGTATTTCTTTTGATAATTTAATTAGTTTACTGTTACAGAACTCAGAAAGGTAATCAGCAAGGCAATAAAAAATTCTTTTTTTTTTTTTTTTTTTACTATTATTTTAAAAAAAGAAAAAGTGTTTAAAAAATCTGAAATTTCCCAACTCGAAGCTCAAATTTCCCAAGTTCACATATATAGAGGAGGGAGGCTGCCTCTCATAACCCCCCATCGCGACGCCTCTATTTATTATGTATAATAAATGGTGGTCAAGGTACAAGTTAAGAGGTGAATGACATTTTCGTACAATTTTATCATCTGTCAGAATTAATAACTGCATTTAAGTTATCAAAAATTATAGAGGTTGGGATCCAGCCACTAATGCCCATAGCAAATTTAAACCGATTGAAATGACCACTACTTCTGGACGAACATTCAATATTTCAGAACAGATATGCATTGAAATTTTGTAACACTGTTTTATATCCTAAATAGATATCAAAGTATTGCGAATAATGAACTAATAAAGTAAATTCACATATTTTTGTAAGTTTTTATGTGATTAATAACAAAATAAAATTATAGTAATATTTTCTATCTTGTTTTTCATAAAATTTCCATAAAACGGAAGCTGTATAATATATTCAAGTAAGATTTAGTATTTTAAGATCAAAGTACTTATCAAACTTGGATCATTTTTCAAGAAATAGAAATCCTCTTATAAAGAAAAGTTAAAACTTCCTTGCCCCGAAGTGAAATGAACAGAATTTTCGCGCATTTTAATTTTAAAAGTACTTTTTTCAAAAACCAGTGAAGTCTCACTCATAAAATTTACACGAAAACTTGATATTATGAATATGTTTATTATCCTAAGTTTTTAGAATATTTTACCCATTCTCTTATCAATTAGTTCAAACTGCCAAATCAGACTTAACAACTGGTTTTGATAAGCTGTATAAAGGAATGGAAAAGGTTTTCAAGATTGAAATATATGAAATAAAAGTTGCCGTATAAGAGGTCTGTTTAAAAATTAACATTTAAGATGACTCCGATTTCCTTCATAATAAATAATTGTAGCAAATTATGGTGTTTGACTTTTAATTATCCAGTTTTTAAACAGGTTTTTGACGTAGGTACTTAAGTCTAATGAAAATTCTATAATTACCTTAAATTAAGACATTGTATGCTGAAAATTTCAGTTTTTGATTCATCTTATTAGGTTAAAAAATAAAGCAGCTACAACTTTTTTGGTAAAACACGTATTTCACCAAAATATGACAGAGTATCTACACCCAAAAATTTATATGATAAAAAAATGTTTTATACGTTTGGGTGGTTTAATAATTATTGTACCTAGTGTATATAAAATATTTGTACTGCGATGGTTGATGTGGAATATCGAAGTCTAATGTCTTAAATGCCTATATGCTTAATTTCAAAACCATAACTGCTATATTAACATAGATTTGGAGGTAGTGGTGAAGCTTTAAAGACTTATTTTTGAGGGAGTTTTTAAGGAGGGGGGTGAGGGTGTTGGAGATTATGAGATTACATTTGTGACAATAGATGAGATGTGGATAGATGACTGTGATCCCGAGTCCAAACGACAGTAGTTAAGTCTCATCGAATGTCACAAATCTAGCCCCAAAAGCTAAAAATCAGCCTTTCACCCCCCCTCCCACCCCTTTCACTTCTTCCTCCAAAACTATGTGAATATAGCAGCTACGGTTCTGAAATTGAGCATATAGGTAGGTATCTAAGACATTATACTACGATATTCCACAACAACCATCGCAGTACAAATACACTGGTCTGCAAGAATTAAAGAAAAGTCACAAAATGCTAATTTTCAAATACGCGAACACTCAAAAGGAGATAATATAATTCGAGTAATTACTATCTCTACAACATAACTAGTCCATATAACATGTCATTTATGTCACACAATGTCACAAGTGTCACAGTCACTACGGTGAAGCAAAAAAATAGGAAATTCCATACATCTCATTATGAGCATCAATGATCACTATATGTGACTCCACCGAGACGTCACTGTGACTGCTGCTTTGTAATGAGTCACCATGTGACTTTACAATATAGTTACATTGTGACTCTAATGTGACTGTCATCTGTAGACTCAATTTCAAAGTCATCATGAACGGTGCTTTGTGTTAAGTTACCAAATAATGTCAGATTAAAGTCACATGATGACTTTCCGGTGACATATAGACTACTATGAAGTCACCATTGTGCTCTTTTGGGAAAAGTCTCCATGTGACTATAATGTGATATTATTTGGTGACCTATCATAATGCAACTTTCATGATAACTTTCAAATTGAGTCTAAAAATGACAGTCACATGAGAGTCACAATTTAAGTACATTGTAAAGTCACGTGGTGACTCGTCACAAAGCATCAGTCACATTGACGTCTCAGTGGAGTCACATATAGTCATCATTTGAGACTTATAATGAGATGTATGGAATTTCCTATTGATTTGCTTCACTGTAGTGACTGTGACACTTGTGACCATGTGTGACATGAATGATATGTTATATGGACTAGCTGTGTAGTAGAGATGGTAATTACTCGAATTATATTATTTCCTTTTGAGGGTATGCGTATTTGAAAATTAGCATTTTGTGACTTTTCCTTAATTTTTACACACTAGTGTATTTTATATACACTAGGGACAATAATTATTGAACCACCCACGTACGCAACGGTTTCTTCACCATATTATGAAACATTCTCATTGGTTAGAGTACAGATAAATTACTATTACGTAAACATTTTTTTATAAAAATTTTAATAGTACGGATAGTTTGGTGCAGAATTTTAACATTACAGCAAATTTTATTAATTTGAAGTGCGATAAAAATTGCATGGATAAAAGTTCCATTACGTGACATATTATGCAATGATTTCCATCTCATTGAAGTTGATGTTCTAATTTTTGTCCTGCATTACATTTTCCGAGAAGTTTCTACTTTAGAATGTACAGTTTAATCAATAACATTTTTCAGACTTTGAAAAATATACCATTCTTAATACGTTCTTTAATTTAATTTGCCTTAAAATTGTGTTCTCACAAACATAATTTCATACTATTTTTCAAGGTTCAATTCATGTAAAATAACAAAAGTAGCTAAAATTTAACAATAATAAAAAATATATATAACTCTATGATGCATCACGAAAATATTATTAAAAGTAAAAATTCAGCGTTATGCATATTGCTCTATACATTTTTTAAAAGGCAGTGCCATTTTAGCATATCTTTGTTCAAATTTATTTTGAAATCACTTTTTCCCCACGCAAACGTAACAAAATTTCAATATCCTGTGCAAAACTCCACACAATATTTCTAAAGCTTTCCAGTGCATCAGATTGTAATTAAAATATTCCAAAACTTTTATAATTAAATTTATTTGTTTAAAATAAATGTCACGTTCGTTTCTCGTAGCACATATCTTACTAAAATATGTAAGATGAATTTATATTTTTTAATCCACTTTAATTACTTACAATGCATCGGAATGTAACGTAAAATTTTGAAACTTTTGAATATTAAATTTATTTGTTTAAATATATTTCACGCTACTCATACCGCTCACGGTAATAAAAAGTTTGACATTCATTTACATTTTTTAATCCACTCGTTAAAATTATTTTCACAGTTGAAACATACCTGCAACATTAAAACTCATTTGCATTTTTGAAGTATTAACATAACTTAAATCCAATTAAATTATTATAAAATATTGTTACTATAAAAACGTCATCAAGTTATTATTCGACAATAATTTTAATAAATATTTGAAAAACAATTGAAGACTGAAAGTACTGAAAGTTGTTTTAATTGTAACGGAATTATTAAAGTTATTATAGTCTGAAGCAATTTCATGTATAAATTCATGACTGAAAAATTCAATAGATAAGTTCATAATTTGTAAATCATTGATAATTTTTTTTTTCGAATATAAAGTAATCGTAGAACCTCGATTAACTGAAGTACCGTAATTTCCGGCGTATAATCCGCGGATCAAACAATCATTTTTCGACCCAGAAAATGTTTTAAATAAAATATAACTCTTTAAATCGCGGTAAATATTTGTCCTCAATAACTAAATAAAATTTCTGGCTGCAAACTGAATTGTTTGATCCGCGGATTATACGCCGGAAATTACGGTAATTGGGATCGACCATATTTCGGAAAATCAAAATTTTCGAATAATCGAGAATATGTCAATTTTAAGATTAAGGAGAAATATATGCAATATTTCTTATTATGGTAGCAAGTGCTTAAGAAAAATAAAGCAATAGCAAAATAGATACAAGAATAAATTACCTGATTGTTAATTTTGAAATTACATACCTTTTACATATATCAAAAGGATTTGAAAAATGTTTTGTTTGTCGCAGTTTCGATTGCCTTTGCCTTGAAGCTCTATCACGGAGTTTTTTAATATTATTAGTTCACCAGTATCACAGACTTTATGCCATCCCAGCCATGGCAAATCTTTTGCAAAATATTTAAAAGCTTCAAAATTACTAATTTGTTCGTTTTCTTCGTTCCACACCGTAGCTTACGGGAGCTCAAGTTAAATTCAAAGGAACTCTAAGAAAGTGGATCGAAAATATTTATATGTAGTGGCCGTTTGGAAAGGACCGCTTGCATACAAGGAAAATGATAGTTTGAAAAAAAAAAAAAAGCTTTCAAAATGTTCTTTCCACACAGGGAATGTGATAGCAAGAAAAGGGGGGGGGGGGCAATAAAAATGGATTTCGGTTAAAAGAGTTTAGGATAAAAGAAGTTCTGCTGTAACAGTAAGTCATAGTGCCGATTTCATTCTAAGACGAAATCGGTACTGAGATTTAATTCTTGCGACAGATGAAAATGTCTTTCTGCAATATCTTGTAGAAAATGGTTATAAATATATTAATTATTTTTAATTTCTTCTATTTTTACAAGATGAAAGTATTGGATACGAGAAAAATTCGACTTCCAGTTTTTGACGGATTTATACGTTTTGGAAGGCCTTGAACACGATTTGACTATTTTTAGAAAATGTCTGTCCGTAAGTCTGTGAGTCAGTCTGTATGTTTAAAAAAATTTGAAGGCGCTCTATCTCAAGAACTACTACACGGAATTTAATAAAACTTTAGATTCAGTTAGCCCCTGATATAAAATTAGAGCTAATTATTTTTCGGTTTAATTCACCCAACAGGTGTCTCTGCTATGCAGAATTTTTCACGATTTCCGCAATAGATCTCTTTCAAAAACTAATTCACGGATTTTCACCAAACTTCAGATTCAGTCAGATGTTGCCATAAGTTGTTGCAGGTTAGGTTATGGTGTAAATCACCTACAAGTGGCGCTGTTATGCTGCATTTTTCAGGATTCACACGAGTCATATCTAAAACACTAATGCAGGGAATTTAATATTTTTATAATTCCCATGATGGACATAGACTATTATTTAACTTTTACAGCGAATTTTGCAGAATTAATGCGTATGAGATAGCAGAAAGTTTCGGGAGCTTTACGCTTAACATTCGAGAATGACTGGATCTTCAGGAACACATGTAGCTCTAGATTTTAATTTATGCCATCACCTTTTTTTTTTTCTTTTTAATTTGAAATTCGCTTTCCTACAACATTAATACCAAATGATATGTTGCTTTGGATAAACATTTTGAATTATGAATTGAAAAATGCATCGGTTTCTTAACCCGTTCGGAATTATGTGTGCATATATGCACCCTCAAAAAGATAGTACAGAATTTGTTTTAGGCACCAGTAAAAAACAAAAATAATATTTGATTTCTTTAATTACAGCATTTTCATGATTATTTAAATGAAGGTAAAGTTTTTTTTTTTTTTTCAAGTGGTGCCAACCGAATAAAATTTGGATAAAAGGTTCCAGTCCCGAAGGTGTTAAGATAAAAGTTAAATTCCAATTTAAAATTTTAACTTTAAATAAGTTGTATCTATAAAATGTATATATATATGAAAGTTAATTTTGATAATTATTATATCAAGTAGTAATATTTCCGAATGTTTAATAATTTTCCGTTAGTCGAGCTGAAAGTAAAACTTAAAAATTTTGGATAGTACCACATTTCTACTTTATTTATATAAATACTTTTTTTTTTTGTAACAGCGAAATATATTACAGTATTTCTGCATTTTCCCTAAACATTTTTGTAAAATATATTTTTAATGTTAACTTATTTAATAAAGTTCAACCGTTTACCAAGTTTATCATTAAAGTTTATTTAAAAGAACTTCAATTTATTTTCTTATATGCCGAAACTTCCTTCAGAACTCAAAGAATGTTTGAAGAAGTTCTTGTAAGTACTACTGGAATAAGTTAATGATACAAGTCACGTTTCTTCAATTCAAAATTTTAACAAAAGTTTGGATTTTGTTAGATTTTATTATATTTTATAAGAATTTTAGAAGAACATATGTTTAGATTTAAAATTTTTTATCATGTAGTATTGTAGTCTCCGAAAATTCAGAAAATCAGTGCAATTTTCAAATTACTCTTTTCTCCAATTTTTTAACTAAATTTGTCTAATATTCTGTTCTTGCATCTATTTAATTTTAACAAATAATAGTTAAAGGAATCGTATCAGAAAAGGTAAAATAAATTATATTTTTTGCCGACCACGTTTATTGATTAATCACGTTTGATCGGTGGTACACTACGCAGTGCGTATGACCTGACGTGTGGCAATTCGACATTTTATTCGGGTATTTCCAAATTTTTTACTCACCCATTCGCTTTCAGACTTTAGCAAAAGTAATATCTTAGGCAAAAAATTTAATGTAATAAATGATAATTTAAAAACAAAATTCAAAAATAAGTTTATTTTTGCTACATTTTGAAAAAATTCCCAATCAAAAGTTAGAAAAAGGATTGACAGCAGAATAATTATATGAATAATTATTTAAAATATTTGGCTGTGGATAGTATTATTTTTTTTCAAAATAAAAAATCAGTAAACATTTTATGGTTAATAATGTATTTTACAATGTTTTATAAATTTATCGGTTATTCGTTGAATAAACAGTGCATTTTCTATTCCTCTGCTATATGTCGCATCAAGAAACTTTTAAACATGCAACTACTTATTTATACACGTATATCTAGATCTGACTGTAATCTAAATTTAACTTTTTACCCCGAGATAAGTCGGGGGAAAAGCATTATTTCCCTATGCCCGTCGTCGGTGAAATGGTTAAAATATCAATCTTATAATATTATTAATTCCTAATTAGCATTAGAAAAGGAAATGTGTAAACAGTAAATATTTCTGTCTCTCGGCAGGCCTTCTGCACGAAAAAAAAAAAAAAAAAAAAAAAAAAATTGTACATAATTACATTTTAAATTTTATAATCAGATAATAAGCGACAGTCAATTAACAATAATATGAAAAGGACAAGAGAAAAATGTGTTTTGGTTGGGAATAAGATCTGCTTAAAATTGATAAAGGTGATATTAAAATGTTTGTTACTTTCTTCTATCTTCCATAGAAGAAAGTATTGTCAGCGACATTTTTTCGACTTCCGGTTTTCGACGGATTTACACGTTTTAGGGGTCAGAGATCACAAAAAACATATTTATAGAAAATGTCTGTCTGTCTGTCCGTGTGTCCGTATGTCCGTATGTCGCCATTGTACCATCAAAAATTGTATGAAGTTATGCATAGAATTTAACCAAATTTTTTTTGTAAGTTTTTGGCTATGGCAAGCAGGTCCTCAATTAATTTGGAAAAAATCCG
Organism: Maratus speciosus; assembly: GCA_963932465.1. Lineage (NCBI taxonomy): Eukaryota > Metazoa > Arthropoda > Arachnida > Araneae > Salticidae > Maratus > Maratus speciosus. The sequence continues at coordinate 452,182,502 of OZ010797.1, forward strand.
CCGGTAGGGGCGCTGTTATAGCGAGTTTTGTGCGATTTTTATGCATTTTGAATATTGTACCATCGAAAAGTGTGTGAAGTTATGCATAGAATTGAACCAAATTTTTTGTGTATGTTTTTGGTCATAGCAAAAAGGTCCTCCCTGAATTTGGAAAAATTCCTCCGGTAGGGGGCGCTGTAATAGCGATTTTCGTGCATTTTGAATATTGCACCATCGAAAAGTGTATGAAGTTATGCGTATAATTGAACCAAATTTTTTGTATATTTTTTTAGCCATGACAAGAAGGTCCTCCCTGAATTTGGAAAGATTCCGACGGTAGGGGGCGCTGTAATAGAGATTTTTGTGCCATTTTCAATATTGTACCATCGAAAAGTGTATGAATTTATGCATAATTCTAATAAAAATACTAATAAAACAAACAAAAATGAATTATTGGTATTTGTAACAACATTTTGAAATATTAATATACATGAGATAGAAGAAAGTTTTGGGATTGGCACATCCAAATAGTTATGTGTTGTGTTATCAACAGTAGGAAAGTTTAGTGTCCAAAACTTTTCCACAAACTCCCATACAGTTAATAAAATAAATTAAAAGATTTGTAACTACTATCAATTTTAATGCAAAAAGTGAAAGTCTCTTGAAGACGTTTTGTGAAAATAAATGTAGACATTATAGCACTTTTGTTTACACTGCGGCAAGTTTAAAAGGACCAATAAAACTCATTCTATTATAAAGGCGAAAATGTATACTATCACTAGTCTAGCCTAGTACAATAATGATCATATAATACACTAGAAAAAATATTTTGATAGGAATATAAATGTTGTAAACTGAGTGAATGTTGTCCAGTATTAGAGGTTACAAACTTCCCTTTCAAGCATTTTTGGATAATTGTATTTTTATTCTAAATGTGAATTTTTCTATGCTGGAACTGATTTTATATAGGTTGTATACATATAAACACAGAAAAAATTATATTCGGAGAAACTTAAATATATATATATATATATATATATATATATATATATATATATATATATGTTGGGAGAAGGACATAATTTATTTTTTCACCCACATCTTGATTTTACAAATGCTCTTGCATGGGGTGTGACCAATAAAATGGTAGGAGCAACTCATTAGAGTATTAAAATTATTATTTAGATTTTTATGAATTTCAAAACTGAACTTATCTTTGGATTGGTGGATTTTGAATTATGTGTAAAATATGCATACATATTTGCCAGTGTAGCATGAGGATATAACATTAATAATAAAATGTTTAGGAAAATCATCAATTAATGTTACGGCCAAAGTCCGAAGCCAGTCAGTTCGCAAATTGGTCGACCATTTTGCGAATTGGCCAATATGTCTGAAAATTGACTGGCCAATTCAGAAATAGGTTAGCCATTTTGCGATATGGCTAGTAGCGACCGAGCAGTTTGTAAAATGGCTGGGGATGGCCATACAGTTTCCGGAAAGACTAGAGCAGCTTTTGACTGGCCTGTATAGTTTCGCTCTGAAATTTCTATTTAACCAATTTCAATATTGCTCTATGTTTTAATGAAAGCTGTTCATTCGTAGGTGGGCCCGCACTACATTTTTTTTTTTCGTATTTAAAAGATTTTATTATAACTTCTTCAAAATTGGATTATTTACACTGTTCCAAAGAAAAGAAATAATGGGTATTTTTATGATGGCTAAGGGAAATCGGCAAAAATCGAAAAGAAATGTTATAAACTGATTTTGAGGCTCTGCTTAGATTCACGCTGTGAATTCTAATTGATAAGTTTTAATATTGTTTTTTATCTAATGAAAGTTATTCATTTGTTGATGACGTTCGACAGTTTTGCTTTGGGATATTTATTATTTATCTTCAAAATTACATACTATTCATGCAATTTGTTCACAATAGTGACAATTAGGTTACTTATATTGTTAAAAAGAAAGTAGATAATGGAAATTATTTATTATCTTTATTGCTGCTATTTTCTTATTAAAATAAAAAATAAAACATACTTGTATTTACAAAAAATGTGTTTAACATCATCAGGAATTAAATTGATTAACAAGCGAACTGTCATCATTAAAAAAAATAAATAAATAAATAAACAATCCATTGAATGCCTAGGTAATTTGTTGAAGAATTTTAATAGTGTCCGGGAAAATTTAGTGTAGAATGCATTTTTTCGTTCAAACTCTAAAATAAAGGAATATGATTTTGTGAGAGTATTATAATTTTCTTCGATCTTCTATTTACTAATTATAAAAATTAGAATTTGAGCTTTAATTGAATACTTTATATTGATTATTTATTTTTATTACATGTCACTGATAACTTTTATTTATAAAATATAGATGTATTAGATAATTGAAGATTAATTTTTCAATAAAGTGAAATGTTAAACTTACTAGAAATAGCATTATGCTAAGAATAGTTTAAAGTAATAATTGCTTTTGAGTTAGATTCGTCGATGTAAAACAGATTTTTCTTTTTATTTGAAATAATTTTATATACTTTTTATATGTTCCTCTAAAACTGCTTTATAAGCATTTTATTCCGTCGAATTTCGATGGGCGCCACATCGATATTCTATACTAATAGAAGAAAGTTTCACTCTGTGTGTTTTTCTGTCCGTCTTTTTGCGATGACTAGCAAAATGTACGGCACGTACGAAGCTCAAATTTCTTTGAGGATAGTCGAAGGCCTCCCATCTTCACAAGAGTTTCAGAAATTTAAATTTCTAATAATTAGTTGATAAATTAATTAAAAACGCCAAATTAAAAGAATGGAAAAATATTCATAATTCAACAAAAGCATAGATTTTAATCGAATCGCAGAATATTTCTTCGAAAACTGGAAGAGACGGGGAGGGGTTAATAGTGTTACAGCGGTGCTAGGGCGATATACTTACTGGGCCTTTTTAAAAAGGGCTGTATCTTAAATTCTACTGGGAATAAAAACTCAAAAATTGTCAACCAGACTGAAAAAAAAATCCCGTTTAAGAAAAAAAAAAAATGATTCCGGTTACAGAAATCTAAAAATTCGTGGAAAATCTATTTATAAAAATCTTTTTATTTTCTTCGAAAGAAAGGTTCGAAATATCTCCCATAGACGCCTGGTGTTCATTACAGACAACCAGCGCCTTTCAATAGTGGACATTTTCGAACGAATATAAAAAATTTTAAATATTAAATTTATAGATTTAATTTTTATGCATCCAGATGTAGATTTTTTCGCCTTTTTCAGATATGTAAATTTCTTCACGCTCAATTACACTGTTAGATATTAATTATTATTTCCTTAATTGGATTAAACTCTCCTTTTAAAGCCAGTCTTGCGAAACCACAAATGATTTTTTATATTACGATCCATTGGAATGCCGTCAAATTTTTTTAAATACACCATTTAGATATTTTATAGTTATACATCTAACTTTTTCTTTAAACGCCGTTTAAATATATCTAAATTTTATAAAAATCGATCCGCAAACTTTTCTTTAATAAAAACTTCGATTTTTAAAAAGGAAAAGAAATGCTTTGTTGAAACGCGATTTTCTTTAAATTTAGAAAATTGACGAACCGATCGATTTGGAACTTTCATATAGTTTAAAACACATAATAAAGACTTTAAAAATTAGGGGGCATCAAATTTCGGGTTGAAAGGGAGGGGGTCTTTTTTTAGGGTGGGTGCGATCAATATTTAAAACCGTACCGTTTTCTACCGTTTTAGTTGCGGTTTTTTGACGAAGTTCTGGGATAAATATTACTTATTTAATAGAAAATTTTTAAAAGTATACTTACACTATTTCCGAATAGTAATTTCAGCAAATATCTTAAATTCGTGCTGAAGTCCGCCACCTTCAAGACTAATATATCTACGCGTAGGTTGTTTAACGGAGTTTCGTTCAAAACCAGTTTTCTTAGAGATAGAATTCGTTCCCTGGTGGTGGAATTCGGAACTGAAAGATTTGATATTGTTTTTTTCAAGATTATGCAGTGCGTGCACCTGCTAAACCCTCATATGATATATCATCAGAAAGCCCTTTGACCACTCATTCATATTATGCACCTTTCTTCCTCCTCACATAAATTTGCCACCCCCACCTGGTTTTCATTTTTCTAACTCAGCGCCTTAAACTACAGCAAGATTCGACGTCATTTGAAGGCTTGACAGAAGGTACAACTCTTCACGGGGCTTCTATTTAACATGTCTGTTTATGACTGTAGACTATTAGGGGCGTTCCACCGTAGGAGGTGTGGGGGGGGGGGCAATTTTTTTTCTCATGTGACATATCGTTTTAAAGCTTCTGGCCTGTACATGTACATTATTAAGTACTCACTCCTCTTCTCTTAATTCAATTTTTCATCTGCAGAGGGCATTTTAAAGTTTTAATTTGTTCATTATTACCCCATACAATGTTCCAAAAATTATGAAAAAAAATTACAGAACAAATCTCAACAATTAGAAGCTTATTCAACATTTTGACATAGTTAGCGGGTACGTATTTCAAACAAAATCGAGTTAAAGATATGAAATCATACAAATTTATGGTTGATTTTAAAATATTACCAGAGCCTCGGACAACACCGTGCGGGTCAGCTAGTTATAAATATAAAGATCATTTCTGTTAATAAAGGTTCTTAATTTAAATTTATTAACCTCGATAATCACTTTTTACAACAAGATGAAATTTTGTTACATTTTGAAACACACAATATTTTTGAGTTACACATTCGCAACGATTTTTTGTGCTTTTAGTAGTTAAACTCCTTCGAATATAACCAAGCATGCGTGTTAATAATTGAGATGACTGGACCTGTTCGAAAAGATTTTTTCTTCTGTACTAACAGATGCCAGGGTGAGCTGTTTGGGGTGAGCCTATATGAGTGTGAAGTTACAGGAGCTCGATATAATAAATACAAAAACCAGTACACTAGAACGATTAAGCGAAAGCTTAAAAACAATGTAAATAATAGAATAAACAAAGTAAATTTAGCTTTCATATATTTCACGGCTTAATAAGAAACTTTCTGTGGTAGGAAAAAAAATAGAGAATGAAAAAGAGCAAGAGCAACGCGCATGCTCTAAATTTAATCTGATGTTGCTTGTCTTTATGTTGTTTTTTATGTGTCATCATCATCATAAAACTAATTTTACATATATAAAAGACTGGATAGAATTAGTTGTGAACCTGGATTCCACAGAAGAAAATCCATGAAGGAGCATGATCTTCGAACAGATATAACTATAAAACATTTACTTTTATTCTTTTAAATAGAGAACGTACAGATATGAAATAAACTAAAATAAAGCGGTTTTATCAGATCCACGTGTGCAAAACAATTTTCTAAACATATCAGCGTAAAAATCAATATAGAAATTAAACAACGCATATGAAAAATGGAGAATTGAAGTAGTTTATCTTTTTTCTTCAGCCGGTGGTGGGTAACTCACCTTAAACAAGGGATCTCTGAAATCCTTGTTTAAGTTAATTTTTAACCACATAAGCACAAAAAAGAAAATGTAACTAAGAAAGGAAAAACAACATGTTTTCCCCTTGGCCATCGCAAAATTCAAAGTTAATATAAAACGAGTTTTATTAATCAATTTCTTATTACATGATATAATTTTTCGAAATGCGGTTTTTACCATCAGAGATTAGATGCTCTATGTCTACGTACTGAGATTTTAGAAAATTATTTTAGTGCATTCAAGTATTTTTGAAACGCACTAAATTTTGAATTTGTGACATACAATTTTTTTTCAAAATATTTTCTTAAAAATACTTAGAATTAAAAAAGAATATACTGCAATGCACTATGCAGTATGTTGCGTTTATATTATACTAGCAAACCCCGTGGCTTTGCTCGCGTAATATTTGAAATGTGCCAAGTGATATTTATATGTCTAATTTTTATTAAAAGAAATTATACTTTTAGGAATAATTCAAAAATTACTATTTAAAACATAGTTTGACTAAACTTCATTATTACACTGCATTAGGCAAAAATTAGATTTAAATTAATAAAAAGAAATAAAACTAAATAAATGATAATTTAGAAAATATTTCGAAACTTTTATGCTCAATTAATAGGCTTATTTCAGCATTGATTTGAAGTTTTAATTTTTTTAGAAACCATCTTCTTACGTCTTAAAATTAACCAACATGTCAAATGCCAAGTCTTAACACCTCTCTCAACGTAAAGGGCTATGTTGAAATAGGAACTGTCACCATTAATTTGCCAACATTAATTTTGAAATTGGTTTATTATTTCCTAATATTCCACAGAAACGTAACTTAGAAAGCTTTTAAAGGCCCTTTTTAGAACGTTTTGTTGTTCCAGTGAACCATAGGTTGTAGAATCATCCGCATTAGCCTGTGCAGGATCGGAGACTGTTACCATTTATTCGCAATTATTACTTTTATAATTGGTTTATATTCCCTGAAATAGCATAGAAATTGTAATTTAGGGCTTTTTTAGAACGCTTTTGGAACCTACCCTTCGCTTCAACCCTTTTTAATTCGAACTTATTTTCGACAGTCCTTCGAGGGCATTTACATTTTATAACTACCATGCCATATTTAAAGTTTCTAGGCTCTTCAGTATCACAGAAATCGTAATTTAGAAAGTTTTTTGCTCCTGCAACCCTCTGGTGGTAGTGGCACATACATAAAATATAGCTTATGTTTGAGCAGGTTCTATCACCCAAAATTTGACACCATTATTTTTTTAATCGGTTTGGTATTCGATAAGATTGTATAAAAATTCTAATTTAGAACATTTTTAGAACGCTTTTCGCTCACTTCATCCTTTTAAATTTGGAATTTCCTTTCGACTGTTCGGAGAAAGCAGTTGCATCTTGTAAGTAAATACCATGCCATATTTCAAAATGTTAGACCCCTCAGTTGTGCAAAAAAACGCAAATTAGAACAGTTTTTGCTCTTGCACCCCCAGATAGCGGTGACATGTCACCGCTATCTGGGGACCGTTGCTGCAGCAACATAAAATATAGCATATGTTGGAGCAGAGACTGTCACCATCAATTTACAACCATTACTTTTGAAATAGGTTTTGTATTTCCTGAGATTGAGCAGAAATCGCAATTTAGAACGCTTTTACAACGTTTTTAGAACGCTTCTCGTGCATTTTCACCCCTTTAAAAAAAAAGGTACCAATTTTTTCAAAGCTGTTCTTAAAGATCATTTGCATCAAATAAATATGAACCTTGCCTAATTTCAAGTTGCTAGCCCCTACCGATCACAAAAATCGAAATTTAGAACGTTTTTTGCTCCTGCAACCTCCAGGCGATAGTGACACCAACATGAAATAGCATCTATGTTAGAACAGAGGCGGTGAACATCAATTTGCCTCCCATTACTTTTGAAATCAGTTTGGTTCTTTCTGAGATTGCTCACAAATCGGCAATTAAAACATTTTTAGAACGCTTTTTATACGATAGATCATTTATATGTAATAAATATATACCATGCAAAATTTCATGAATCTAGGTACTTCCATAATTCAGAAATCCCATTTTTACAACGTTTTTAGTTCCTGCATCTCCTCTGGGGTAGTGGAAACAGACATAAAATATAGCCTATCTTGCAGCAAGAGCTGTCACAATCATTTTACACCGTTATATTTGAAATCGGTTCAGTACTTCCTGAGGTTGCATAGAAATCGCAAATTAGAATGTTTTTCAACGCTTTTCGTGAATTTTCACCCATTTTAAATTTCGATTTTTTTTTTCGGAAATGTTCTTAGAGATCATTGATATCTTATAAGTAACAACCATTCCATATTTCATGATTCTAGGCCCTTCCATAACACAAAACCGCAATTTAGAACGTTTTTTTTTCTCCTGCAATCCCACGGTGGTATTGATACAAACATAAAACAGAGCCATGTTAGAGCAATGTCTGTCACCATCAGTTTGCAACCATTACTTTTGAAATCGATTTGATACTTCCCAAAATTGAGTAGAAATCACCATTTAGAATGTTTTTTAGAACCCTCTTCACGCATTATCACCGCTTTTAAATTTCGAATTTTTTAAGAAAAGTTCTTGGAAATCCTTTAGATCTAATAAGTAACTAATATTTCAAAATTCGTATTTCTAGGCCCTTCAGTAACGCAGAAATTGCGTTTTTAGAACGTTTTTTGCTAATGCACGCCGTTTGGGGTAGTGCCACCGATATGAAATATAGCCTATCTTGGAGTAAGGGTTGTCACCATCCTTTTGACAAAATTATTTTTTAAATTGGTTTGGTATTTCCTGAGATTGTGCAGAAACCACCATTTAGAACGTTTTTTAGAACACTATTCACGCAATTTCACCCCTTTTTAATTTCGAATATTTTTGTGCATTTTTATCCTTTTTAAACTTCGATTTTTTTAAGAACTGTTCTTAGAAATCCTTTATATCTAATAAGTAACTAACATTTAAAATTTCATATTTCTACTCCCTTCAGTAACGCAAAAACCATAATTTAGAATGTTTTTTGCTCCTGCACCCTCTTTGGGTTTGTGGCACCGACATAACACATAGCCTATGTTAGAGCAAGGGATGTCACCATAATTTTGACAACATTATTTTTTAAATCGGTTTAGTATTTCCTGAGACTGTGTAGAAACCCCCAGTTAGAACGGTTTTTAGAACACTATTCATGCAATTTCATCCCTTTTAAATTTCGAATATTTAAGAACTGTTCTTAGAAATCCTTTATATCTAATAAGTAGGTAATATTTCAAATTTCATATTTCTAGGCCCTTCAATAACGCAAAAATCGTAATTCAGAAAGTTTTTTGTTCCTGCACCCTTTTTTGTGTACTGGCACCGACATAAGATATAGCCTATCTTCGAGCAAGGGTTGTCACCATCATTTTGACACCATTATTTTTTTAAATCGGTTTGGTATTTCCTAAGATTGTGTAGAAACCACCATTTCGAACGTTTTTAGAACGCCTTTTGTGCATTTTCACTCCTTTTAAATTTCGAATCGTTTAGAAAATGTTCTTAGATATCCTTTATATCTTATAAGTAACTACCATTCCAAATTTCATGATTTTAGGCCCTTCCATAACACAAAAATTGCATTTTTAGAATGTTTTTTGCTCCTGCACCCCCTTTGTGGTAGTGGCACCGACATAAAATATAGCCTATGTTCTAATTTGGGCTAACACCATCATTTTGATACCTTAACTTTTGAAATCGGTTCGGTAACTCTAAAGATTACCTCTAACATGCAAACAATTTTCACTTCTTTATAATATTAGTATAGATTAGTATAGATTAGTATAGATATAGATTAATGAAATAGTATTCTCATAATTGTATTAAGTAATGAGTAATAACATCTCCCAAATGATAACAGGACAATTCCAAGAAAAATGCACAAAATGTTCTTCACGTGCCACTTATATAAATACCTACATCTATTAACTTGTAAGTTTTTAAAATATAAACAATACATTAAAAATAACAAAAAATCCTAGATTTTCATATTTACATTGTTGTTGTCCTTATTTGAGAATACAATAGCATTGTTAAAATAGCAGTAATATTTGGAAAAACTTTCCCACACTTGATATGGAAGGGCATTTAACCCCTTAATTCTCGCTTCCGTGATATTCATGGGCCAAGTCTTTTACTTAGATTGTTTGATTCCCACCAGTTTTATAAAGTAGTGTAATTGGCTTTATTATGGTATGATTTTACCTGTCATTAAATAAGGTGAATACCTCTTTTTCAAAAAAGTGGTGCCAATAACCAATTTTTGAATTTTTAAACCGCAATTTAATGCGACCGTTAAGGGGTTAATAGGTTTAAAAAATCTCCACTTTTTAAACCCTAGACCTAAGTAAGATACCTGTTTTTAATAGGTTTAAATATATCCACGTTTCAAATCCTAGACCTACGAAATCTGCCTGTCACGGAGCCATTCTATGAAAATACAGACAAAATATACTGCATGTTACACATACATAAATACCTATATCTGTTAACTTACAAATTGTTAAATTATAAACTATACTTTTAAAATAACACACAAATTTAGATTTTCATATTAACACAATTGTTTTACCCATTTGTGCCTGAATTTTTGTTTTCTCGCATTTCTTGGTAAAATCACTTTAAAATGATTCAAAATGAACTGGAAAAATATTTTTTTAAATTACGCTGAAAATGTTTTGTATTTATTTGATTAAATATGGGAATAAGCATAATATTTTTTTATAGTATAATATGCATAATTTTATATTTTGTCTAAATTTATATAAAATAAGCTTGGATATAGTATATTATGTACTATAATTAGTACTTTATGAACTATTAAAAAAATATATCTTTATTCCTTTACAGAGGTTAATAACATTATAAGTATTAGTAATAATAAACTAAGAATAATCGTATTTGAGGCTTAAAAACCATTTGTTTCATAATAATCCTGAAAAGAACTTTACATAAATAACTTTCCCCTAAATGGCTAGTAAACAAAACCTATTTCATGCCTATCACCCAATATTTTGTATAATTACAAAAATTCATAAAAAATACGCTTGAACTTATAATTTCACAATTTCAAAAAATATGTGTTTCAAAGAAGTCTACAAGCTAAAATTATGACTTTTATCAGTGATCCTTGGTACAGAACACACATATAAACTTACTTTTTTCATTTCGCCATCTTGAAAAATGAAAAATCTATAAACTCCGAAAAAAGCCTTCTTTTAAGCAAATAAATACCAATCTTACGCTGTCATATTTCGGAAAAAGATTAAGAAATTTATTGATAATTATTTCATACAATTTGCATGTTATAAAGAAGAAAAAAAATCACACAAATTTATTAAAATTCGAAGCGTTCCAAAAATGCGACGCTAGGCATAAATGGGTTAATTTGGTGATACAATAGCAGTGTTAAAACAGCAGTAACATGTAGAAAAGCTAACCCATACGTGACATGGGATGGCCCAGTATGTGATTTATCGATTGAATAAGAAAGGTAAACAATTCACTAAATTGCAATTATTTTTGCAGCAAATGAGACTTATTTATACAAATGAGAAAGTTTTATACATTTTCGAAATTATTCAAACATGTATTTTAAAACTAACCTTAGAAAGTCCATGTATCTATGAAGCCGAAAATTTGTCTGTGTATGTTATTAACTTGTACTGAAAAGAACTTATTTAGAAAAGAAGATTTTGCTTTTCAAGAACTAAAATTTACTCCGGCGTTCAAAGAAGTTTTCAAGAAGTTCTTATTTGCTACCAGTGTTTGTTAATGATGTGAGGTCACGTTTCTGCTGTTGAAAGTCTTAATAAAATTGTGTTCCTTATCTCGATTTTTACACTTTTTGAAAAGGAATTTTGAAATAAATAAATAAAAACTTTTATCTAAAATATATCAATTTATATTGAAAAATTCCACTAAACTGTTCAAAAAATATTTATATTCCTTGTTAATGACTAACAATTGTGCTAGAGATTAACAAATGAATTCACATTTAAAATAAATTATTCTAATCTGATGTTATATTTGGCATTTTTTTTTCAATCATCATTCTTTGAATTTCACGATACTAAGCATCAGAAAAAAATAATAAAATGAATTACATATGATTTACATTAAATTATTTACATTAAAATGATTTACATTAAATGAATTACTGGCTGATATTGAGCTAGTATTTTAACCATTTTCAACGTTATTCAACCATATTGTTAAACTTTGTTTTATAATGTACGTCTTATTAACATTACTTGTTGAGAAATGTTCAAGATTAATGCTACAGTAAAACCTCTATAACCGACGCACCCGAATAAGGGTTGCCTCTATTTAGCGGACAATTTTTCAATACCCAACAGCAACATACCTGTATGTGTTTATCTTTGAAAAGTGGATTTCTCCGAAGAGCGGACAAATTCCGTGCCCCCACGGTGTTCGTAATTTAGAGGTTTTACTGTATTTACTCGCTTTGTGCACAACCTTCTAAGAATGAATTTTTTATTGTATTTTTATTTATAATGCTGCAGGAAAGACAATATTGACATGTAGTATTCAGACGATAAAATTTTAATAATGAAAAGGCAAAAATTTCATTTATTTATCATTTAATGTAAGAGAAATATGCAAATACGAGTATATAATATGTTTAATTTATTTTTACATTCTTCTATCTTTACAGGTTTCATGAAAATTTTCGAATTCCAGTTTTCGACGGATTTACACGTTTTATGGGTGAGAGATTCCAAAATACATGTTTTTACAAAATGTCTATCTGTGAGTCTGTGAGTCTGTCCGTCTGTCTGTCTGTATGTGACACAAATTTGGGGGCGCTCTATCTCAAGAACTAATGAACGGAATTTACATTCAGGTAGTACCTGATATAGATTGGTGCTGATTAGGTTTTGGTGTAAATCGCTCAGCAGGTGGCGCTGCTATGTAGCATTTTGCAGAATTTCCGCAAAAGCTCTATCTCAAGAACTAATGCACGGATTTTTATAAAACTTCAGATTCCGTTAGTCCTTGACATGAATGGATGCTGTTTACGTTTTAGTGTAAATCGCCCAACAGGTGGCGCTGCTATGCTGCATTTTGCAGGATTTACACTATTTTTGCAGTAGCTCTATCTCAAGAACTAATGTACACATTTTCATCAAACTTCAGATTTAGTTAGTCCTTCATATAAAATGATGCTGACTACGTGTTGGTGTAAGTCGCCCAATAGGTGGCGCTGCTGTGCTGCATTTTGAACTATTTCCTCAATAGCTCTATCTCAAGAACTAATGCACGAATTTTCATCAAACTTCAGATTTAAGTATAACTTGATTAATATTGCTGCTTATTATATGTTGTTGCAAATCTTTCAAAAGGTGGCGCTTCTATGCTGCATTGTCATGATTTACGCAATACCTCTATCTCAAGAACTAATGCACGAATTTTCCTCAAACTTAATATTCAGTTAGACGTTGACATAAGTTGGTGATAATAAGGTTCTGGTGTAAATAACCCAATAGGTGGCGCTGCTGTGCTGCATTTTGAACTATTCCCTCAATAGCTCTATCTCAAGAACTAATGCACGAATTTTCATCAAACTTCAGATTTAAGTATAACTTGATTAATATTGCTGTTTATTATATGTTGTTGCAAATCTCTCAACAGGTGGCGCTTCTATGCTGCATTTGTCATGATTTACGCAATACCTCTATCTCAAGAACTAATGCACGAATTTTCCTCAAACTTCATATTCAGTTAGACGTTGACATAAGTTGGTGATAATAAGGTTCTGGTGTAAATAACCCAATAGGTGGTGCTGCTATGCTGCATTTTGCTGGATTTGCTGGCATTATGCTGCACGATTTCAGTGACAGTCATACCTCGAGAACTAATGCACGGAATTTCATATTATTAGAATTCTCATGATGAACACAAATTGCCATTTAATTTGGCACTGAGATAGTGAATTTTGAAGTATTGGCATGTATGAGATAGAAGAAAGTTTTGTGATGGCCACAACATACTAGTTTATTTTATTTCTGTGAACGTTTTTCAACATTCATTTTTACGCTTTTTATTAACAAACTGTGTGTCTATATATCCATATTGTAATGAATTCCTACGGAATTGTGAAATACACATGGCACATTCAAATAACAGATTTAATCCCTAGAGCTTTATTTTGAAAACTGGAATGTAAATTTCACAGTATATACTTCTTTTGACGTATGTCATATGAAATACATGCATTAGTAAAATTATATGCGAGCAATTTTTAACAAGAAATAACATATTTAGTTTGAATTTCACATTTTAATTTAAAAAATATAAACATTTTAAAATACATATCGCATCAAAGGTGAAGTATTTTTATAACTTTATTCAAAATATACATGTTTTAATACTTGCCTGAATAGTTAAAACGATTTTTAATAATTTGAGTAATTTTAATTATCTACTGTCAAAAGCATGCATAAACTGACTCGCAAGTATTTTTCTTCCCGGAAATAGAATTGAACATACTTTCCTTAATACGAAGGTATATCAATAAGTTTTTTCCTCATATAGAAACAATTGAGTGAAATTTATGAAATGTCTAGATTGTATTAGTCCTTTTCTATATAGTCACCGTGCACAGTAACACATTTCTACTAAAGGTATATCATAGAGGGGTGGGGGATATATTCCAGGAGGCGCGATAGTATACCCAAAGAGGGTCATTTTTCTAACTTTTGCCGAACCCCACATGTGACATATTTTTGAAAAGGCCTGTGATCACTTATTCATGTTATACACTCCCGAGCCCCTACTTCCGAATTTGCCCCCCGGGGGGCATGAATGATGTCCAGAAAATTTAGAAAAGTGCCCCCCGGAGGGGCTAGGGAGGTGCATAGCATGAATAAGTGGTCACAGGAATTTCCAACAATATGTCACATGTGGGGGCCGATAAAAGTTAGAAAACTCACCCCCTTTGAGACTACTATCGCGCCTCCTGGAATAAATCCTCCCCCCTCTTTTTGAAATATCGATTGCAGAAATGTGTTACTGTGCACGGTGACTATACAGAAAAATACTGATATAATGTAGCAATGTCATAAATTTCAAACTTTTTGATACTCCCTCGTAATTGTATAAAAGAATAATCGTACTGTACATACACGATTCTTATTTCTCAGATGCATTCAGTTATTATTTATGTAACTATAACACATTATAGATACTTTAATTCATGATTCGAAAAATGATTCAAGACTCATGATTAAAAAACCTTGTAAAATTTTTAAATTTTCTAATTTGCAGTTTAAGGACCTGCTTTGTGACTTTATTAATTTTAAATTAAAGAATTTTTCAGATTCTAAGACTGACAGGGTTTTCTTTACTTTGAATTTTCAACAGAAGTCTTTCGATAATTTCAAAATTAAAGAATTTTTCAAATACTATGACGCTTTTTTCCCTCTTAGAGATATTTATATTGCTGTTGCTTATAAATATATCATTCCTCTTAGTAAAGAATTGTTCAATTATAGATCTCTTGCTTTTTTTCTGATGAAATTCGTGACACATGTAAATGTGATACAGATTTCTTAGATTTTTTAGATGATTTCCATAAACATGTTATTACTGGAAACTTAAATATTATACAGAGCAAAAATTTACATTTTATGATGGGATTGGGTACTAAGTTTAGATTAAATAAAACAATTGATAAGAAAACAGCTATTCAGATTTATGAGAGGGACTTGAAAAAAATCATCATGCAATTATGCTACAAATTTAATACCCCCTTTGAAGCTTTTTCTGAATGGGAGTGGCATATATTGAAGGAATTTGATTTTTTTGTTAATAATGATTTGAATAGTAAGGATTATGTTTACCATAGTCTCAGCAAAAAAGATACAAATTATATTCAATTTTTAAATAAGAATTTTGTAATTGTACCTGTGGACAAAGCGGCTAAAAATTATGCAATTATATGAAAGCTCTTTTATATTGACAAAGTTAAAAATGAGTTAAATAATGGTAAATTTTATAAGGAATGTAAATTAAGTCATACTGTTATTGTTAACAAATTTAATGCTTACACAAAAAAGGTTAGAAAGACGTATTCATATAATTTTGCTATTAATAATTATCATACTTTTCCATTTGTGTTTTTGACTCCTAAATTTCCAAAAAACCTATTAAATTCAGATTCATATGTTGTAATTCAAGAGGCATTGGTAAAAGTTTAAATGTTAAGTTACAGGAGTTTTTGAAGCGTATTTGTGGTTTTTTGAAGTTTAAGTATAGAAATACTAGTTATTTTTGGCGTATTGATAATAGTAATGAGGTTTTAAATAGAATTAATAAAATTCCCATAACGCCTACTAATTTGTATGCCTTTGATTTTGAAAATCTCTTTTCTAATATACCTATAGATTTACTTTATGATACATTGAAAAATATATTTGATTTTTTTTTTTATTTTTTATTTTTATTTTTATTTTTTTTGCATTGAGGAGGAGTTAGGAATTAAAACAGATTTTTTCTTGAGTTTATGTAATTTCTGTTTTCTTAATAATTTTATTACATTCAATAGTTCGCTTTTTTTCCAGGTATGTGGCATTGGAATGGGTACTAATTTTTCGAGTTCTGCTGCTAATCTTTTTCTTTTTTATTATAAATTTAACTATGTTTTAACAGTAATAAGAGTTTTGCAGTTTTAAGGTATATCGATGACTTAATAGTATTCGATGACAAACTTTTGTTATCGATTAACGAAATCTATCCTCCATGTTTAAAATTAAATAAGGCTTCTGTTGATAGTTTACATGTTAATTTTTTGAATTTAGATTTATTAATTAAATATAATAATATATTAGTTAAACTTTTGATAAACGGAATTTTTTAATTTTTGATACTCAGTCAATGCCACACGGATTTTCAAATTTACTTAAAAGGGTTTTAATCAACATTATTTTGGGACAAGTTAATAGATTTTATAGGATATGCAGCAATAAAGAATTTTTGAGTTCACAGATTTTAGGTAGCTTTCATTACAAAAATCTACCTATTGCAGCCGTTCGGAGGAAAACGATTCCAAAAAATGTTGGTATATTTTCACCGATCATGACTCCAAGACCCCGAAACCACCCTCCGTTCAAAATTGATATATATATATATATATATATATATGATCTTTGTCATACTGTAACTCTCGTATTTATGAACCGGTTTGGATAAAATTTCGTGTGTACATAGTACATACCAATGTCTCGACCGAGATCGTTGGCCAGCTTCATCCGCCATCTTTTTTCAAAATGGTGGCCATTAATTTTTTTTTAATTTAAAATTTAAAATGAGGCACAAAAAATTAGACATTGAAAAAGATTTTTTTCTTATGTGTTTGGGCTTGATACAAAGATTCTGGAGCATTTTTAGTTTCGTCTATATCTTAAAAAATGGCTGAGTTATAGCACTTTGAATTTCTAGCACGGCTGATATTTTGAAACGATCTGATTTTTGTCATGCGATAATACACGTATTTATGAACCTATTTGGATGTGACAAGGAATGTGCATTTAGTACATAGCAATGTCTCGACCGAGATTGTTGACCAGCCTCATCCGCCATCTTGTTTAAAAATGGCGGCCATTTAAAAATTAAAAAAAAAAAAATTTAAAAGTGAGGTACAAAATAATTAGAAATTGAAAAAGATTTTTTCCTTATGTGTTTGAGCTTGATACAAAGATTCCGGAGCATTTTTTGTTTCGTCTATGTCTTAAAAAATGGCTGAGTTATAGCACTTTGAATTTCTAGCATGGCTGACATTTTGAAACGATCTGATTTTTGTCACGCGATAATACACGTATTTATGAACCGATTTAGATGTGACAAAGAATGTGCATAGTACATAGCAATGTCTCAACCGAGATCGTTGGTCAGCCTCATCCGCCATCTTGTTTCAAAATGATGGCCATTTAAAAATTAAAAACAATTAATTTAAAATGAAGTACAAAAAAATTAGAAATTGAAAATATTTTTTTCTTATATGTTTCAGTTTGTTACAAAGATTCCGGATTATTTTTTGTTTTGCCTTTATCTAAAAAAAAGCCGAGATATAGCAGTTTGAATTTCGAATGTGTGTGACATTTTAAAAAATCTGATTTTCTGCCTGCAACAGCACTCGCATATATCAACCGATTTAGATATGAGTGAGCATGTGCACAGGAATTACTAAGGTCTCGACCAAGTTCATTGGTGAGCTTTGTTGCACCCATTATGTTGTTTTAAAATGGCGGGATATCACCGATAAATCAGGTTAATATAATTATTTATATAATTCGTGATATCACCGAATTTGGCGACAAATATATTATAATCACTTTAATAAAACCAGCTTTAATAACGCTGACTAATTTCGCTAAATTCTCATTCATATTCAATATTGACAAAAATTAGTATTTAAACTTCTATAATCGGGTTCCACTAATTTGAGCTCCGTGTGTTTGAATAATATAAGCTGGCTTTTAAAAATTAAGGAATATGAAAGCTACCTCTTCCTCCCGGCACTGGCCGGAATGACTTTTTAAATTTACTGCTAATCTTTTTTACAATAATTTATTTCGATATCAGTTTATTTTTCATTATGTAAATCAGCTTGAAAAGAGTTTTATGAAGTGGCAACAGCCAAGTGGCCAAACACCGTGATGGATGCCGATGGAACTGTTTGAGTATGTGAAAAGTGTTGATTAAAGTCTTTATAAGAACGTCTACATTTTGATGAATGTCAAGTTGGAACTGAGGTGACATGGAATGAAATTTATGTTTATGAAGATAACGGAAAGACATGTCTAGATGACGCTGGTCTAACTTGGATTATGGCCCTGATTGCAACTCCTGCTGTTGAAGAGATGTGGAGTAGGGTGGAGCGAAAAAAATTAATTTTTTACAATCAAAAACGGGTAGGGGCCAAAAGTTGCCTTTATACTAGTACATCATCTGCGTGCAATATTACCGCTGAAAAAAAATGGCTTGAGTGTGCGCTTTTGGTCTAAAAGTCGAAATTTTGGGTAAAATTTGACATTTTTTCAAAAAATTTAAAAAAAAATTCTACATAGATGGTTATTATTTAAAAGTGTTATTTAAACCTTTATAATTAATGATTTAACATATTTAAACGATAAAATGATATCTTCGTTCTGTATAACTGGAACAAAACTGACAACCTTTGGTGAAAAAAAAGGCGTTGCCGCTCTGTTGTGTCATACAAATGATTGTTGTTTAGAGTACAGCTCTTATCTAGTTTCTTTCAAAACTACCCAGGAGGTACCACGTGGAGGTGACTGCATTTCATGTCACAACAGTTCATAGCTCGACCACCCTACCATCTTAACTCAATGTTTTATTTATACATTGAATTGTGATTTTTTATCAAAGACTGATTTTCTATGTATCAACGTAGTACATCTGTTCTTTGGATCCATAGACTTTGGATGCTGCTGCTGTGATCTCCTTTACGTATTTTTCTACCGTTTGTGTAAGAGAAGACAAACAATGTAATGCAGTGCGGATGATATTAATGTAATCTGTTCTGCCGTCTATTATCTTCACCAAGATTGCACCCGATAAATGCATATTGATTAGAGGTTCTGTTACCACAACACTTTTCCAACGAATTAGATTTATATAATTATCCGCTTCAAAGTTGATTGTCGATATTTCAGATTTGCGTATGCCATCATTTACTCTCATCTCTCAACTATTATGTGCTGAGCAGCTAGCTGTTTAATGTGATGGAAATCGTCAGAGAGCATTGAATTAAGAATTTCCGCTGCGTATGCAAAGGAGCCATTGCCCTAAATAACCCTTTTTTAGTAGTCGTTCTCGTTTTATTCCGTTTTGTGGGTTGTTTAGTGGCAGAGTAATTTCCCATGAGTTTTTAGATCCCTTCTTTAGATGTGGATTATATTTGATTTTAAACTATCCTGGGGCCAAACTTGGATATCATAGTACATTTTGAATGAACGTAGAGACTCTGATGGGCAGTGAGGGCTCATTTGAAGGCGGATAATTCTGTTAATCGTTGTCATCCATTCTGCGAGGGACATGTTTCGAATGAACCATTACAATTGATCATATGCCACCTCCAAGTCCAGTGAAATTTCTCTGCATCATTTATTAGACATGATCGTTGGCAAAAATTAGATTTTAACCCACAGGGATTCACTGGACCAATAAGAAAATCTTTGTCCACGTGCCATTCCCTTTTTATTTCCATTTTTGAAGCCATAGAGAGTAATTTTCAAACATTATTTCCTAAAATCGAGAAAAGGGCACTCAGCACATACCAGAAATACCTGCTAGAGATTTGCAAAGTTATTTCGTCAAGATATGGCTCAGAAGAACTAGCGAATAGGAACCAAGGAAACTTCTCCTATGCCAGATGGCTCACAAAGGCGCATAAAATTATTCGCTTTTATATAAGCACTGGTTGACCATCAGAGCCTGGTTCACTCACAATGTATGTAATCCAAGTTTATGCCGCAGGATGATTTACATCAAATATAATCCACATCCAAAAAATTGATCTAAAATCTTATGGGAAATTACTTGGCTACTAAACATCACAGAAAACGGCAAAAAACAAATACTAAAAAAATTATTTAGGACACCGAGAGTAAATTTTTCACATCGAGAGCAAATTCTTATTGCAATTTTGATGACGATCGCCATCACATTAAAGAACCAGCTTATCAACATATAAAAAATGCAAGAGTTAGAGTAAATGATGGCATAATCAAAGATGAAACACCTAAATGTTGTAAAATGTTGTAGGAACAGACCTCCCAATTACTATGCAGTAACTGAATGCAATTTTGGTGAAGATACTAGAGAGATTCCATTAATTCCACTGCATTACTCTGCTTACCTTATCATACACAAGCAGTAGAATACGTGAGGATATATGTGAAGGAGTGTCACAGCAGCATCACCCAATGTCTGTGGATATAAAAAAGAGATGGACTAGGTTGATACATAGAAAACTTATGCCAGTTTTTGATAAAAAATCAGAATTCAATACATAAATAAAACATTGCGCTGAGATGGAAGGGTGGTCGGGCTATGCACTGTTGTGTCATAAAATGCAGCCAATTCCACGTGGTACCTCCTGGGTAGATTTGAAAGCAACTACGTAAGAGCTGTGTTCTAAATGACAATTAGTTGTATGACACAACAGAGTGACAACGCTTTTTTCCCCCCAAAAGTTGTCTGTTTTGTTCCACTTATACAGAATGAAGATGTTTTTTTTATCGTTTAAATATGTTAAGTCATTAATAATAAAGGTTTAAATAACACTTTTAAATAATAACCATCTCTATAGAATTTTTTTTTAATTTTTTGAAAAAATGTCAAATTTTACCCAAAATTTCGACTTTTGGACCAAAAGCGCAGACTCAAGCCATTTTTTTTCAGCGGTAATATTGCACACAGATGATGTACTAGTATAAAGGCAACTTTTGGCACCTACCCGTTTTTGATTTTAAAAAATTAATTTTTTTCGCTCCACCCTAATGTGGAGCGTAGTGTATATTTTAAAAGTATCAAGTTTTTTCAAGCCTTCACGGTCAAGGTGGGGGTAAGGCCTTCTCACATGTTCAATGTTTTTAATTACTTAATGATTTAGTTATACAAGAATTTTTAATTTGTTTATGTTTTAAAGTTATTTCTATTGATTTTGAATTGGTTGTTTATGTTTTTAAAGCAGTTTTGTTTCATTAAGTTTTTGAAGTTTAAGTTTATTTGATGATTTATTTACACTTTTGGAGTATGGGGGATGGCCATATCTTGCGAAGCCTGTGAGGATTCAATTTCTATATTTTGGTACCTGTTTTTTAACTCCTCCCACTTTCCAAAGAGAAAGGAGTTGTTTGTTTGTTTTTTTAGTTATAAATATTCATTGATTTCTATTGTTGTTTTGCACCCTCTTTTTCACGGATTTCATAAATCATTTACTTTTGATAGAGCTATATTTACTTAGTACATAAGAAGCAGCGTTGCGCCTGATGCACTGGATTGTTTGTTTTACGCCTTTTTAAAAGCATTATATATATATATATATATATATATATATATATATATATATATATATATATATATAACCATTAATTAAAC
Organism: Maratus speciosus; assembly: GCA_963932465.1. NCBI lineage: Eukaryota > Metazoa > Arthropoda > Arachnida > Araneae > Salticidae > Maratus > Maratus speciosus. The sequence continues at coordinate 452,204,166 of OZ010797.1, forward strand.
ATTACCGACCATCATCGAAAACCGCAATATTGTGAATGACTTGACGATAAAAATGGATGCCACAAACCTACAATATAGAACTGTATGTATAAAATAAAGTGCCTATACTTAATTACAATAATTAATATGGAAGAAAAAAAGAAGAATATGGATTACGAAAAAATTGAAAAACTTATATATTAAATTACGTTTTCAAGGATACAGAATTCAATGATATAAGCAAATCGGTTGTTTTCTGTGAGAAAAAAAAGCTAAAAGCTGAATTTTTTTTTCTCCTGTACCCAAACAACCAATATAACCAAAAGAATAGTTTCAAGATGAAACAGAACATTATAAAATGACATGAAACGGAAAAAACACTACAACCCATTAAATATTTAATTTATAGCAATAGAAATCTTACAAAACATACCGAATAAATTCCCAGTTGATTTTCAAAATATCTTCCCGCACATGGAAACCAAAAGCATGATAAGATTAAGGTGAATAAAACCATTAAGTTAACGCAGAAATTAAAACCCATGGATTCAGTTAATTCATACTATATATCATTATTAAAAAAATTAAAAAAATTAAATGTTAATAAAATGCTTTCAATATATTCTATTACCAAGCCCATTTAATCTATACTGAGAAAAAAAAATTAACATTGATAATAAATAGAATATAGCTATTGCTATAAAATAAAATAAATTATACATAATAAAAATATAAAAAACTTTAATAAATACTATTACATATAAAAAATGAACAGGAAAAAAAAAGAAAAAAAGAAAAAGAAAAAATGAATGTTTATAGAAGATTGTCAGATTCTAAAATACCCAATAGCCTAAAGATCACAAATATAGTGTGTGAATTATCTTCATATTAGCCATGAAAAAGCTAAAAAATATGATTGTGACAATATAACACATTAAACCGATAATTAATCATGGAATACAAAGTTGAAAATAAAACAATATTAAAAAGTATAGAGGAATAATAATAAAAACTATTTACCCAATTTTAATACATACAGTATAACAGTAGTTATATCAAACAAAATTATATGCATAATAATCACTAAAAAGATGGTATACTATTATTAATTAATATGATATTGTCCTGCGTAGACTAAAATTTAAATAAGTTAATATTGAATTTGATTAAATAAGTTAAATTTAATATGAATTGAGAAAAAAAAAAGAAATATCACCAATCTATACTAATATTATAAAGAGGTAAAATTGTTTTTGTAGGAGGTAATCTGGAACTACCGAACCGATTCCAAAAGTAATGGTATCAAAATGACGGTGTTAGTCCAACTTAGAACATAGGCTATATCTTATGACAGTGACACTGGCCAAAAGGGGGTGCAGGAGCAAAAAACGTTCTAAAAATGTGATTTTTGTGTTACTAAGGTCCTAGAAACATGAAATTTGGAATGGTAGTTACTTATAAGATACTAATGATCTCTAAGGACATTTCTTTAAAAAATCTAAATTAAAAAGGGGTGAAAATGCGCGAAAAGCGTTCTAAAAAACGTTCTAAATGGCGATTTTTACGCAATTTCAAGAAGTACCAAACCGATTTCAAAAATAATGGTGACAACCCTTGTTCCAACTAAGGCTATATTTTATGTCGGTGCCACTACTCCTAAAGGGGGTGCAGGAGCAAAAAACGTTCGAAATTATGATTTTTGTGTTACTGACTGGTCCAGATATATGGAATTTGGTATGGTAGTTACTTATTACATATAAATGATCTCTAAGAACATTTTTGAAAAAAAAAATCGAAATTTGAAAGGGGTGAAAATGCGCAAAATGCGTTCTAAAAAACGTTCTAAATGGCGATTTTTACGCAATCTCAAAAAGTAACAAACCTATTTCAAAAATAATGTTCTCAAAATGATGGTGGCAACCATTTCTCCAATATAGGCCACCTTTTATGTCGGTGCCACTACCCCTAAAGTGGGTGCAGGAGCAAAAACGTTCGAAATTGCGATTTTTGTGTTACTGAAAGGCCAGATACATGGAATTTGGAATGGTAGTTACTTATAAGATATAAATGATCTCTAAGAACATTTCTTAAAAAATTCGAAATTTAAAACGGGTGAAAATGAGCGAAAAGCGTTCTAAAAAACGTTGTAAATTGCGATTTCTACGCTATCTCAGAAAGTACCCAACCGATTTCAAAAGTAATGGTTGGAAATTGATGATGACAGCCCTTGCTCGAATATAGGATCTATTTCATGTCATCGTCACTACCTCCTTGCGGTTGCATTTTAAAAAACATTCTAAATTGTGATTTTTTTTATACTGAAGGGGCTAGCAACTTGAAATTTGGCATGGTAATTACTTATGAGATGTAAATACGCTCTGAGAAGAGTTCCTTAAAAATTTGAAATTTAAAAGAGGTGAAAATGAACGAAAAGCATTCTATAAATGTTCTAAATAGCGATTTCTACGCAATCTCAGGAAATATAAACCGATTTCAGAAGTAATGGTTTCAAATTGATGGTGACAGTACCCGCTCCAACATAGCTTATATTTTAAGTTGTTGTCACTACCACCTGGGGGTTACAGGAGCAAAAAATTTTCTAAATTTCGTTTTTGGTGTTACTGAGGGGGTCTAACATTTTAAATTTGAATAGTAATTACTTCAAAGATGCAATGCTTTCTAAGAATTGTCAAAAGAAAATTCCGAATTTAAAAGGATGAAGTGAGCGAAAAGCGTTCTAAATTACGATTTTTATGCAATTGTATGAAATACGAAATTGATATTTCAAACATAATGGTTGCAAATTGATGGTGATAGGACCTGCTCAAACATAAGCTATATTTTATGTCGAGGGTTGCAGGAGGAAAAAACTTTCTAAATTGCGATTTCTGAGGTACTGAAGAAGTTAGAAACTTTAAATATAGCACGGTAGTTATAAAATATAAATGCCCTCTAAGAACAGTCGAAAATAAATTAGAAATTAAAAAAATCCCTGCCGGCCCGGCCTACAGGCAGAGGTAGATTTCGAAGTCAAATATACTAATTTCACAAACAAAAACTAAATCATGATTATAGATAAATCCACTTTAACAATTTTATCTGGCCGCTCTTGACGAGTTTTTATTTCATTTTCATATAATAGCTGGTTTTATCAGAATCATGTTAGGGCGGTATTAAAAAAAATACTTTTTCATGCTCAACAACTCGAAATTTTCTGGCATAATTCCAGATTCATTTTTAATTAAAAAAAATATGAAACTTGCTGACGTGATTTTTGAAGAGATTTATAAGCGACCTGTGTTTTTATTTTTTGTTCAATTAATTAAAACTTGATATATAAACAAATATTTTCTCAGAAGGACAATATTTTTCGTTTCTAACACAATCGCTTCGGGAAATTCCGTTCAAAATGCCCACTTTCACATCATTTTTTGAAATATATTCTGCCTCTATCTAAAAATCGATTATTACGGTACATTATATAGTTTCTGAATAAGCGAATCTACCAATTAAATGCGTTTGAGAGCAAAAATGAATTTAAAAACCAGTCAGAAAATAAGCAGTTTGGATTTAAGCGCATCCTTAATACAATGATTTTTCCAACACAATCCGCTTCGGTAAATTCGGTTCAAAATGCCCTTTTTAACAGCATTTAAAAAAATATATTCTGCCCCTATCAGAAAATCGACCATTACGGTACATTATATAGTTTCTGAGTAAGAAAACGTACCAACTGGAAGCCTTTGAGAGCAAAAATGAATTGTAAAATGAGTCAGAAAATAAGCAGTTTGGATTTGAATACACCCTTACTAAGATCATTTTTTACTTCAACCGGTATGTATTTTTAATTTGTTTTTGCTCTAAGAATTGGTCCTATCCAAAACTTGTCTATATAGATGTTGTAGACAATATTAAGAAGATATATGATAAATTCATGGGGATTTTATATCTTTTGAATTGACGGAGTTACGGATTTTTTTCTTCTTCAAACACCCTTTTTGTTTTCGTTTTTAATTTTTTTTGCAGTACGAATTGGTCCTATCAAAAACTTGTGAAATTAAAAGTTGTAGATAATGTTAAGGAAATTCATGATAAAATTAATTGGATTTGATATCTTGAGAATTGACGAAGTTATGAATTTTTTTCTTCTTCAAACGCCCTTTTTGTTTTCGTTTTAAATTTTTTTTGCGGTACGAATTGCTCCTATCAAAAACTTGTGAATATAAAAGTTTTAGATAATGTTAAGGAGATTTATAATAAAATTAATTAAATTTGATATCTTGAGAATTGATGAAGTTATGAATTTTTTTCTCCCAAAAACCCTATTTTTTGCGCCCTTTGAGCCCATTTTTAACTTTATCAAAAATCTGTGATACATAAATTTTTGGCCCTATTTTTAGAAGTAATAAAAACTTTAAACTGATTTGATATGTACAAAAATTAAGAAGTTATGGGGGGTTTTCTGTTTTCACAAAACCCCTCCCTATTTCCCTCCCCTTGGTCCGATTTTGCCCATTAACGAACTTGACCGAGATTTTATGCCCATTGATTTTATGTATCAGTTTGGAAGAGATTGGTGCAGAATTGCGAAAGTTATCGTGTCCAGAAGAAAGGGATATATATAGATAGATAGATAGATATATAGATAGATAGATAGATAGATAGAGAGATAGATAGATAAAGTTTTTTACTGAGGGTGGTTTTGGGTTCTAGGGGTCATGATCGGTGTAGATCTGCAAAAATTTTTCAGAAATTCCAACATAGGAACGATCCCAATAGGTAGTATTTCATACGAAATCTACCTAAAAAGGGTGAAGCGAAAAGCACTCTAAAAGGGTCCTAAATTACGATTTCTATGGAATCTCAGGAAATAATAAACTGATTACAGAAGTTACTGGTTGCGAATCAAGGGTGATAGTCCCTGTTCCTAAACGGGCTATATTTTATTTCGGTGTCACTACCACCTGGTTGACAGGAAAAACAAGAAAACCTTTAAAAACATCTAAATTCCGTTTTGTATAGAATATTAAGAAATACCAACAGATTTCAAGGTTAATGTTGGCAAATTAATGGTGACAGTCTCTGTTTCAACATTTTTCGAGACATTATATTTCAACTCTGTTTCAGCATTTTATGTTGGTGCCACTAACACGAAAGAGGTGTTAGACTATTAGACAAGAAGCTGGAAATTTGAAATGATGGTTAATTTTAAGATGTAAATGTGTTAAGATGTTTTCTAAAAAATTCAAACCTTTAAATGAATGCTGAAATGAGCGTATGAAATAAGCATAAATGTCTCAAAATACTTTCTAAATTATCAGTTATTTGGAATTAGTTTTAGTTCTTCTTATTAATTAAAATCTCATTTCTGTCTATCTCACTTTTATAATGAAGTTTAGTCAAACTGTGGCTTAATTTGTAATTTTTGAATTATTCCAAAAAGTGTTCTTCTAATAAAAAATAGTCATGCAAATATCACTTGGCATATTTCAACTATTACGTGAGCAAAGTCGCGGGTTTGCTAGTTACATATAAAACATCAAATCACCATCCATATAAAATACGTATTAGAAATGTAGTTATAATACAATAGCCCAACATTTTTTTTAATTAACCATTGCGTATCATCCAGACAACTCCACTCTCCTCCGTACTCTAACATCTACCCACCCAACCATCCTATAGTAATTGTTTATTATTATTTTACAATTTTTAATTTTTTATAAATATTTTTTTTATTTTATAATTTTTTTTGTAATTTTGTTTACGCATGTGTTAATTTGTTTTTTTAAAGATCATGTACGTACTAATTGTATATTAATGAATGTATAAATTTTTTTGGAAAACCATGCTTTAATGCATCATATATTAGTTTTTTAATATTATTGTTAATTAGATGAGAAGAACATAAACATTTTATTCTCTATAAATGATTAAGTAGTATATTTCGATATACAGAATGGTGAAGACAAGATTTAAAATTTATAAATGTATTAACTTTGAATTTAAATTCTTTACGTTTATCATATAAATCTGTTATTGTTTTGTTGTCTTTTATTGTAATTTTAAGATCTAAGATGTTAATTGTATTGTTAGATAAGAGGTTTTCCGTTAATTCCAAATTAGTGGGATAATCAACTGGAAATTGAGAAATTTTAGATTGATCAGTGGCTATTAAAATTATATCATAAATATAACGATATAAATGGAGATTATTATTAGTAAAAGTACGTTCATAGTGATATAAGTCTGATAATAAACTGGATGTACAACCACATTGTGGTATACCGGCGTGCTGTAAATATAATGTGTTATCTTGCAATATATAATTATTATAGATAATGAAGTTTGTTAATGATTTAAAATAAGCGATATCAATATTAGATGTAATTCCAGTTTTTTATAATACTTTTTAAATAATGCATTTATAATATTATGTAAATCTAATATGTCTATATTATTTAAAAGATCTTTGAAGTCATATGTCGTTATATTATATACACAATGAAGATTTTTTAAAATATTGTATATATATATATATATATATATATATATATACACATATTAAGAATAGCAACCAGAAAGAAACAATTAAACGTAATTTAAGCTTTTTAAATTGACTTTTCAAAGTATTACCATAAATTAATTTATAGTTTGAAAAAAAGTGCTTTTATCAATTAATAGTAATGTTAAACTATTCATGTTTTACTTACAATTTATTTGCTACTTTTATGTCTTGAAAATCTTTCATTATTGCAGTTTCACATTATAGGCTTTGTCATGTTTGGAGTGCATATATTGCACATGATGAAATCCATTGTATTTGAACTCCTATACAATTATACGTGGTACAGAGAATATTTAGCGATTTATCGCATTTGGCAAGCCAATTGAAAAATGCATTTAAATCAATGTATTAATTAATAATCAAGTTGAAAAAATATTAAAATGTTGTATTGTCATCGGTAACACACCCGGTACATACTCGGGAGTAGTGTGTCTTGTTTTGATGTACCTTTTGGCTCATATCATTGCATTACGCATATGTATAACTATAAATGAAACAAATCATAATAGAATGTAAAATATCACCTTAGCGACATCTTAAGATTTCTTATGTCAGGCTTTATTATCTTAAAGTTCTCCATTATTCCCAATTTTGTGAAGACTTTAATACCTTTAACGCGTCACAGCTGCTTTTTTTCTGTCGGAAATGTTTATGATAGTGCTCATATAATGGGTAATATTATCCATTATAGCTTTATTTTACGACAAGTTATTTTAATGTGCAATCTGTCAACTATGTATTTTGCTTCTACAATATTTTCACAACACTTTATTGATGTTGTTGGACTTATGTAGAAGAAGAGATTTACTTGACGTAAGAATTTCGAATTAATTCATGCGGAATAATTTTATATGTTTTCATTAATGAAAAATATTAAATTAATTTCAATATGAAAGAAACAGATTAAAATTTCAAGAACATATTTAATTTGCAGCGGCCATTTTGATATTAAAAACGTAATTATTATTAGATCCAAACCTCATCAAAAGTGAAGTTTTTATGCAACTTTATTCAAAAGGAAATGTGTTTTAATATTTTCCTGGATAACTAAAAATGGTTTTTAAACTATTGTAAATTTCCATGTTTACAGAAAAAATGCGAGTTGAGGAAACGAAATAGTGTAAAAAGCAAAAAGTGGAGTAAAAAAACTAAAAAAGAAAGGTAAAGAAGTGAAAGAGAGAATCTTCTATTAATATAACAGTGTAGGTGACATTTGTCGTGTGATACATTGCCGTTATCCCACAGTTGTTTGCCGATGTATTAACGTGAAATATGCGTATAGAAGTTACACAATAACTTATTTATATGGCATGAATCCGGTCTATGCATCAATATATCAAAGCTTATGATTATTGCTTTATAAATATAACTCGCCTTACGGTGTTATCCTTGTTATTCTTATTGTTGTTTTGATGTATCGTTTTGTTCATATCATCGCATTATGTTTACGTATAACTACACTGTAAAAAAAAAATCTGTGGAGTTACTAAAGTTTTTCTAGGAAACTGGGATTCCTAGAACTTTTCATGTAACGGCAGCAACAAAATTTCATGTAACAGACACACTTTTTCGCCGAAAATCAAAAAATCTGTAAGGTTACTAAGAATTTTTTTGGAAACTGGGATTCCGAGAACTTTTCATGTAAATGCAGCCAGGGTTACAAATAAAAGTTTAGTAAGATTACTGAAATTTTAGCAGATTCATTTGTAATGTTACAGATTTTTGTAGCTTTACAAAAACTAGTTTTGTAGATTTGCAGCTTTTTTCGTACAGTTACAGGTGAAAGTTTAGTAAGCATGTAACTTTAATTCTGTAGAACTACAGATTTTTTTTACAGTGTAGAAATGAAGCAAATCATAATAGAGTCAAAAATAACATCTGAGTACCATCCTAAGGTTTCTAACGGCAGATTTTATTATCTTACAATACTATATTATTTTAAATTTTGTGAACACCTTAATACCTTTAACGCATTATAGCTGATTTCTTCCTGTCGTAAATGTTTTTGATAGAGCTGATATAATGGGTGACATTATCCATTATAGCTTCATTTTGCCACAGAATCCTTCGTTGCATAGAAAATCAACTGCGTATTTTGCTGCTACAATATTGTTACATCACTTTATTGGTATCGGAGTTGTTTAAGTTCTCTGGAAGAAGAGATTTGGCGTTCGAATTTAGAATTAATTAATGCGGAATAATTTTATATGTTTTCATTCATGGGAAATCTTAAATATCAAAGAAACAGAGGAAGCTTTCAAAAATATATTTAATTTGCATTTGACATCTTAATGTTAAAAGTAATAAATATTATTATATATATACTGTATCAAAAGTGAATTTTTTATAGAACTTTATTAAAAAGAAAACATGTTTTAGTATATGCCTGAATAATTAAAAAGAGTTTTAATATAATTTTAATTATCTACTGTCACAAACATGTATAAACTCACTCATTTTTTTATTTTTTTCTTTTTGACTGAAATAGAATTGAACATACTTCCATCCGTAAAATAAAAACGTGAATCTTAACGGTTGTATAAATGACTAATCAAATTGCACATACGCGCTTGTTATATCTCAAATGTATTTAGTTACTGTTATTTAGGAAATTATAATGCATTACTGATGCAATAAAACAAAAATGAATTAATCTAGTAACAGGTTGATAGATTTGCATTTATTTCCGTGTTTGCTTATTGCATTAAAAGTTTTTGACATTTGAAAATTCTTTAGAAATTTTGCTGTTGAATTGTAATAAATTATTCAGACTTATATTAACTTTTAAATTTCTGTTACAGACTCTTAAATTTGGGATTTAAAAAAAATAGGTCATAACAAAAACAATAAAAAATGTCAGTGAAAGAGAGAAACTTATGCTAATAAATAAAATACAAGTAAAAATATCTTTTTTTTTTACATCAATTCATGTTTTTTACCAGAAATTCCAATTAGAATTCATTAATTTGGCATTGTCAAAGAACTCGATTGTGAAAAATTCACTGCCCTTTTTTATTTCCTTGATGTGCAGCTCATGTAAATGCTTCTATAAGTAAAACAAAATTAACTATTTGGAAATGAACCAGTGAAAATCTGCGTAGATACCGCGAAACCGCATCGAAAAAGTAAACTGAGTCTTTTTAAATCAATTCGTATCTCAGAAACTACCGGGCCGAAAAACTCGAAAATCGCACAGATGGACACGCAAAAAATCAGACATATTAAGTTTTAAATTTCTGTTACAGACTCTTAAATATGGTATTAAAAAAAGAAAAAGTATGCCAGAACAAAAATAAGGAAAATGTCAGTAAAAGAGACAAACTTATATTACTAAATAAAATACAAATAATTTTTTTTTCTTTTTTACCCGAATTCATGTTTTTTTACCAGAAATTCACATTAGAATACATTAATTTGGCGTTGTCAACGAACTCGATTATAAAATATTCACTGCCTTTTTTTTACTTCCTTGATAAAGAGCTCATGCAAATGAATTTATAAAATATATATATTGTTCTGTTTATGTTTGCTTTTCTGATTGTTCTAATTGCTCTGTTTATACTTTAAGAAAATATACAGAAAAGAAAAAATAATTAATTTAAGTTAGGCTTCTTTAGGCTTTCTAAATTCACTTCTGAATGTATTACCGAACTAATTAATTATTATTTAGCTATTAATTAATAAAATTATATTTTTCAATGTTACACTGTTCTTGTTTTACTTACAATTTATTTTCTACTTTTAAGTCTAGTAAATATTTCACTATTGCAATTTCACTGAACTTTGGCATCTTTTGAAGTGCATTTATTGGCGCAAGATTAAATCCATTGTTATTCAGCCACCATACGATTATATAATTTACAGAGAATATTTATCGATTTATCACGTTTGGCGGGCTCATTGAAAAATGCCTAAAAATCAATATATTAATTAAAAATTTCTAAAAGTATTAAATTGTTGCATTATCATCGGAAAAAAACCTTTTTACATAATTTGTATACTTATAGCGTATCAGGGAATGGATTAAAAAAGTTTGCAAATGTACATCTTTGCCAAAAAAAAAAAAATAAATAAATAAAAAATAAATAAAATAAACAAACGTAGATTAAGCTAAATAAAACAACATAAAAAGCAAAAATAAGGCATAACAAATCAGAAATTGTACATCAAATGTTGCAAATGTATAAGTCGTATGAATCCATCTTAAGTTTGACGTAACCTTCATGGCAAGGTAGAATCATTACATGCCATGAGATAGAATTGAATTAATTACGTATAATAGGATTTAATAGAATCAAGGAAACTTTTATTAATATTTTTTTAAGTTTTGATTCGATTTTCATAAAATTTGAAAAGTCTCGAGAAAATTCTGCAACGATTATATATATTAAATTTCAAACCATTTGGTTGGGTAGTTTTTGCGCTGTTATATGTGGACTGGCGGACATACAGATTGATGGACAGACTAGTCTACGACTATAGGAGTTACCTCTTTATATAATTAGGAACTCACCTAAATAAAAAAATAAAGAAAAATGCCACTGAAATGGAGAATTTTATATTAATATAAGAGTATAGGTGACATGTCTCGTATAGGATATTGTCGTCAACCAACAGTTGTTTGACGATCGATTAACATGAAACATACCTTATTTATATGGCATGAATCCTGTCTATTCTTCAATATCCACAATATTTATGATCATAATTCTACAAATGTAGCTTGACTTATATAGTTATCCTTATGTTCTTTTGATGCGCCTTTTCGTTCTTATCATTGCATTATGTTTACGTATAACCATAAATGAAACAAATCATAATATAATCAAAAATAGCATCTGAACATCATCCTAAGATTTCTAACGGCAAGCTTTATTATCTTACAATACTACATTATTGGGAAATTTGTGAAGACCTTAATACCTTTAACGCATTATCGCTGGTTTCTTTCTGTCGTAAATATTTATGATAGTGCTAATATAATGGGTGACATTATCTATTATAGCTTCATTTTGCGACAGAATCCTTTATTACATAAACTATCAACTAAGTATTTTGCTTCTACGATATTTTTTGCAGCACTTTTCATATGTGCTGTGCTTTTTTAGTAAATACAATATAAACATAACTTAATATTTTTTTATAAGAAGCTAATTTGTTGCCTGAGTATATATTACTTGTATAATATTTTTAGAGACCATATATTTTTACTTTATTCTATCTTTTGCAAGAAAAAATTATTGGACCCTTGAAAATTTTCGAATTCCGGTTTTCGACGGATTTATGTGTTTTAGGGTTCAGAGATCACGAAAAACATGCTGTAAGGTATCGTTACTCCGTTATAGAAGCACCTTATTGGAATGAGAACGTGACGCCAATGTTTTAGCATTTGTAGCGTGTAGAGCGACATCTGTATTTTATTTTTCCGAAGTATGATTGTGGTCCCTGGTGTCTACAGTTAACTGCATCCGCGAGTGCTTATGCAAATTTTTAGGGCATTTGGCTCAGTCTGCAAGAGTATAAAAGGCGAAGTCTGGATGAGTGAAGTGAGTTCCTTGGAGGCGGTTTAGACCGGAGGGACAACTCAACATAGCGAGTTTTGAAGTCAGAGGGAGAGTGCCGTTGGGTAAGAACTGTTTTTAAGTCAAGCTTAGTGAGGTTGCCCTGTTCATGTGAATAAAATATGTTGGCTGCCACGGGCGGCATTTCAGGCTAGCTGGTGTGCATGACCGTTTAGGAAAAACCTGAATCTGCTTCATCAGACCACTCACCCTATTTTAGTTTCAATAAAAGGATTTTATCCTATAAGGCTTGTGTCATGACTATGACGACACGTGGCGGTATAGCCGGGTCCGTCACAATGCTTTTTACAAAATGTCTGTGTGTGTGTGACACAAATTTTTTGGGCGCTCTATCTCAAGAAATAATGAACGGGATTTAATAAAACTTTTTATTCAGTTAGTCCCTGATATAAATTGGTGCTTATAATTTTTTGGTGTAAATCGCCTAGCTGGAGGAACAGCTAAGCTGCATTATTCATGATTTCCACAATAGCTCTATCTCAAGAATTCAGATTTTTATATTTTCAGAAAACTTAAGATTCTGTTAGTCCTGGATATAGTTTGCTGCTGCTAAGTTTTTTGTGTAAATTGCACAATATGTTGCGCTGTTATGCCCTATTATTCATGATTATTGCAATAGCTTTATCTCAGAGAGTAAAGTACGAATTTTCGTCAAACTGCAGATTCAGTTAGTCCTTGATATAATTTGGTGTTGCACGTTTTTGGTTATAAATCGCTCAATAGGTGGCGCTGTTATGCTGCATTATTTATGGTTATTGCAATATGTCTATCTCAGGAACTAATGCGCAAATTTTGAAGTATTAACATGCATCTTATAGCTTCGATCGAACTATCTTATTGGAACTATGATGGTGAATTTTGAAGCATTAACATTCATCTTATAGCTTCGATTGAACCATCTTATTCGAACTGTGATGGGGAATTTTGAAGCATTAACAAGCATCTTATAGCTTCGATTGAACCATCTTATTGGAACTGTGATGGTGAATTTTGAGGCATTAACATTCATCTTATAGCTTCGATCGAACCATCTTATTCGAACTCTGATGGGGAATTTTGAAGTATTAACATGCATCTTATAGCACCGATCGAACCATCTTATTCGAACTGTGATGGGGAATTTTGAAGCATTAACATGCATCTTTATAGATTCGATCGAAATAACTTATTCGAACTGTGATGGGGAATTTTGAAAAATTAACATGCATCTTATATCTTCGATCGAACCATCTTATTAGGCATGAGATGGGGAATTTTGAAGCATTAACATGCATCTTATAGCTTCGATCGAACCATCTTATTCGAACTGTGATGTGGAATTTCGAAGCATTAACATGGATCACATACAAGAATGGTTTGGGATTGGCACATCCATCTAGTTAAATTTGTAACCTTGTCAAACTGAATTTTAAAGTAAAAAGTAAAAAGTAAAACGTAATTAAAGAGACGTAAATTTTAATAGAATATTGTATGAGTCATAAGAGTCGAGCTTAAAGTAAATAAAAAAGAAAAATAAAATATGAAAGTGCGTGCACCTGGGACATTTTCTCTTAACAGATTAATTTGAGCATTATGTTTAAAAAAAATAATAATTTTTTCCCCTTTAAAATTTAGTTCTGCTATGTTTAGGAACTTTGTCTAATAAAAACAATATTATGAACAAATATATTCTACAATATTAACACTTTGAGGTCTGAGATATTTCAACCACATATTTCTCTTTATATTGACGGTATTTCGTACTTTTGATTATTATAAAAATATAATTGGAAGAGTTGTATTTCAATAATTATTTTTTGTTATAAACTTCAAACTGTTCTTATTCACAATCACGGAACTATTTAAATGTACTAAAAATTAACATTTAATGAGAAATTATTGATAAAAGCATGTTTCATATTTTAAAAAAAAGTTCCGCATAAGAAAACATAATTTTTGAACATACAATTTTACATAGACAGGAATAAAATCTTACCCAAATTTTGTAAAAATACCTGAAAATAGGTTTTATCTACCCTATATATATAAAATCCTAATGAATCGATTTGAAACGAATTTATGTAACGATTCTATGAAACGACTGATTAAACAACTGATTACGTTTCACAGCGATTTCTCCTAAAATATAGAATACTTTGCGATGAAATTAACATAAAAAATCCGTATTGATCCACAGATCTCAAAACTGGTATTAGACTTTTAAAATAATTAGAATTAGTTTTCGAAATATTATTTTTTTTCTAATTTTAATTTTTTTTTCTAATGATGGCAACTCATATTTTAATCTTAACAGATATTTTTCTTCATATTTTAGAAAAGGTTATTTTAAATTAATTTGGCGACGAGTTTGGACTCCCTTAAATGTATGCTAAGAAATGCATCATGTTACTTTTATTCAGAATTGAATTTGTATTTCATAATCATTTTATTTAATACAAAACTTTCATTTAAAATTGAAACCTTTAAAATAAATGTCTTTTACTTCATTCTTTTTTTAAAACAAAACGAAAACAAAAATATTAGACACAGACGTCATATACGCAACGGGGTCCCTAATTGTCGCCAAAATGGCGTTATTTTGCCTGACATGGTAACCCGGCTATTGTTGCTTATTTATTAATAAATGTTTATTTGAATTTATTTTCTTTTTATTTACAAAAAATGTTATAAATTGTTTTGTTCTATAGTTATTAATTAATTTTTTTTTATTTATTGTTATTTCATTTAAAAAAAAAATAATTTAAAAATACATATGTAACAGGTACTTGAAAACGAGGTTTTCGCCAAATTGTCGTAAAAAAAAAAAAAAAAAAAAAAAAAAAAAAAAAAAAAAAAACTCGCTAAACCCATGTGACAATGTATGTGACAATGCAACAAATCATGAGATTTAATTTCCACTTCAAAGCAACATTTTAATGTTATTACTTCTCCCGTCGACCAATTTCGCCAAATTATATAAATAGCCAAATTATACAAATTGACATACTTTTTTATTTTAAATAACAAAAGAACAAATAAATTAGTATAACATTAATAGAAATACAAATAAAACGTCGAAATAAAAATCGCTTGATGGCGTGAACATGTGTAACTTCCTTACAGTCAAGGGAATGTGACATTTACGATCAACGATTATTGGCATTTAATGTTATAGCTTGGCGACAGATTTTTGGTCGATGCGATAACCAAGTAGCACCGTTATAATTTACCACTCGAAAAATAAAAAAAATGCTAACTGGCGAGTTAAAAAAAAAAGCTATTGGCGAGATTTTCACCTGGCTAACATAAAAGTATCAGGAATTCTTTGTGATCATGGCAACTTTTATGTACTTTTATTCGAAAAAATAATTTTGATTCTTTAATCAAAATAGAAACCTTTCTTATGAAAAGCGAAGGAATCAGCCCGTTGTTTATGGCAGTTACATGACTTGGACTATTATAATATAAACGAAATACTGGGGATAGAATAATATTCGGCGACTTATCACACCTGTGGCTGGCTAACATTAAAGTACCAAAATGACCGCCTCTAATATAAAAAGCAAAGGGATCCGCCTGGAGCTGTTGATGATAGTCACATGATTTAGGCTATTATTATAGAGATTGTTTTCAATTTTAAAAACAGCGCAAAGAATAATATTTCCTAACGATTAAAAATTTATTTTCACGTGACTATTAAAAACAGAAAAAAAAAAAAACTTTAAAATTACTATTAAATGAGTACGTGTTAAAGGCAGGAAATTATTGAAAATTATGTCCTGGAAATTGTATTTAGACGTGAATATTAAAAGGGAAAGGAAACTTTAAATTAATAAATACATTAATATGCGTTTAACCCTTTCACGGACAAGGCACTTCTATTCGTAAAATCATGAAATCAGTGAATGACACCAGAATTTACAAACAAATTTCGAAATACAAAAATGCTTTTTTTCACTTACTTAATATAAGGGAAATATTCATCCAAATATTCTGATGCTAATGTCACATTTAAGAATTAAAATTAAGTTGTCCAAAAATGAACCACCGCCCTTGAAGGGGTTAAAGCAGCAAATTTTAGTAATTGTATTATGTCAATCGATTTATAACGCTGTTAAAAAATACCGAGAGACAAAGACTCTGTTTACTTAATTCATTTTATTTTAGCTGCTTTTCAAATGTTTAACCGATCTTCTTTAACCAAACACGAAAACAACCATTGGATGTCTTAACATCAACTGACTCTACCTTAAATTTTTGCAATCAAAGGGAATTGAATGGAAACCTGTTTACAGGGAGATCGCTACAGGTTTTTTTCAGTATAATTCAATCTTCTCTAATCTTTTTAAAACCGATCAGATAAGCGTGCTTTTAGATTCTACAGTGTCTGAACGGGGGTTGGCGAGCGTAGCTTGCAAGGGGCAGAGCCCCCTAGTTTGTATATAAACATTATTTATAATATTTGCTTTTGTGTGGTACAGTCGTGGGGAAAAAAGGTAAACACCCCCTACTAACTCCTCAACAAATTATCGTAGAAGAAAGTTACTGGTACCGAACTATTGGAAATAAAGTCTACTTTTAAATTATGTACATAAAATTTGCTTAAGGGGCCATCTACATATTAAAATGAAACAAACTTCTTTTTTTTTAATTGCAATACCTACTTTTAACAAGATATTTCAATACTTATGTTCAAACTATGCCTAGACACCAAATTTCATGTCATTTGAATAATAAATTTTTGAATTATAAATATTCAATGTTTAGTGCTTCTAATGTTAAATTACATTTTCATATTTTTATTAATATCTCCTGAAATTATACTCCTAATGTGCTAATTTTTGTGTAGCAATAATACTAAAATACCCAAACATAAATACTTTGAATTTGCAATTTTTATAATTTTATGATATGAATTATGAAATTAATATTTGGAAAAATTATGAATTGCAACCTACATTTTTTTTCATGGATTTAGATATATTAAGCCCTGCTTTATGGAAATCCAAATTTTCACATTTTTCTTCCAAGTAGTTTTCAAGTTATGCTTTAAAAAAGGCAAAATCATTGTTTAAGTGAAGATTATTCTATGATTATTAAAAGATTATTCTATGATAGAAATGACTAGACACTTTGAAATTTCTTCTTCTATCCTGCAATCTAGCAGTCTTCAATGACCTGAGTGGTGGACCTGAGAGATTTAGATGCCTTGATCATGAAGGCATCTTCAGCCAACAATCGAGTATCGACTTCAATTTGGATACAGCCCGTAAAATACGCTCGTTTTAAAGTAATTAATTTGTCGGAAACTTATCGTACGATTTGCATAAAAATTTGTATTTAGGTTAATAGAAGGATGTACAGTTTATTTATGCTGTCAGAATCGTGTGCTGCTATAAAAAAAACAAAGTAATATGTAGATGGCACCCTAAGCAAATTTTACATACATCTTTCAAAAGTAGTCTTTATTATGAATCGTGTGGTACCAGTAACTTTCTTCTACGATATTTTTTCCAGAGTTAGTCAGGGGTGTTTAGTTTGTTTTTTCACGACTGTACATTTCAAAGCACAAAGAGCAACACCACAAGGTTCGTAATTAAGTTCGAAATAAGCTCTGATTCTACATATTTCCACATACTTACTTCTGCTTAATGATGCCACGTATTTTTTTTCAAAATAAAAGGTTTGTATACAATGCATGAAAAAACCGCGAAACCCTTAATATTAGGTATTTTTATTGCTTAAAGAAATAAAAGTTGAGTCCGAGAGACTCTGGAGTTTAGTTCGCTTCACCGAAAACGGCACCCCGAGTAACACTCGGTCATAAGTCTCAAAGTATTAAGGGGACGAGGGACCTTAAAAAAAACCTTAAAAATCAATTCTTTATTTTTTGAAATTTTGACTTTAAATATTATTCAGGGATACATTATATGCATTATGACAAGCATTTATCAAAAAAAAAAATTTTTTTTAATTATTTTTGAGAAAAAAATGGAGTTTTACGCGTCGTCTTAGAAATCTTCGAAATGCCCCATGCGCATTCCAAATCAATGAAAATCCCCAATATTTTTTATAAAAGTTTGGTTTATATATATAAATAAAACTGTGCATCGAATTTTATATATTTGAATATAAAGGTAAAAAAATAAAAATAAAAATAAAAATTTCAAAATTTTTTCGAAAAAATTTCAAAAATTTTGATTTTTTTTTTTTTTTACACCTTCATATTCAAATATATAAAATTTGATGCACAGTTTTAATTATATATATAAACCAAACGTTTATAAAAAATATTGGTGATTTTTATTGATATGGAATGCGCAGGGGGCATTTCGAAGATTTCTACGACAACACGTAAAATGCCATTTTTTTCTCAAAAATAAATTTTTTTTTAAATTTTTTTGTGATAAATGCATGCCGTAATGCATATAATGTACCCTTTAGTAATATTTAAAGTTAAATTTGCAAAAAAAATGAAAAAAAGGAAAAATTCTGAAATTTTGAAATTTTTTCGAAAAATTTCAAAATTTTTCAAAAAAAATTTTTTTAAACCTTTATATTCAAATATATAAAATTCGATGCACAGATTTTTTTTATATATATAAACCAAACTTTTATAAAAAATATTGGGGATTTTCATTGATATGGAACGCGCATGGGGCATTTCGGAGTTTTCTAAAACAACGCGTAAAATTCCACTTTTTTCTCAAAAATGACTTAATTTTTTTTTTTTTTTTTTTTTTTTTTGTAATAAATGCATGCCATAATGCATATAATGTACCTTTGAGTAATATTTAAGGTGAACTTTACAAAAAATAAAAAATTTATTTTTAAGGTCCCTAGTCCCCTTAAACACACAAAAATAAAATTTTAAATTTCAAATAGAAAAAGCAATGACAGAAAGAGACAGGGTAAGGACACTTAGACACAGAAATAACATGGGAAATAACAGGGGAATGACGAGTAGGAAGGTTAGCTTGTCTACTATCATAACTATAGATCAGCCGAAACAGGTTTTTAAAACCGAATTTCCGTATTCATCCTATTTTCAGACGAAAACGGAAAATTTCCAAAAATTTTTATGTAATTAATAAATACATAAATATACATTTCATTAATTATAATTATACATGTTTGTTAACTATACATAATTATTAAATAATTATACGTGGGACTCAAGTTGGCTCTCTGTGCCTCTGAATAAAACTTTTTTACTTTCATGTAAAATAATATGTAATTAAATCATCTAACACACTGAATGGTTTTTCTGATTATACGAATTTCATCTAATTAAAAATTATTTTAGGTATGCATTGCATACCTCGATTCATCTGTTATAATGATTTTTGTAAATGATTATCTGTTATCAGGGGTCGTACTTGTCCTAAAATTTCATGATCAAGAAATTCTTCGGTACCACTATTTTTTTTTTTTTTTTATAGAAAATCTTTTCTTAAATAAGGCGATATTTATGCGTTTAAACTAGATTTATTTTTCTCTAAACAATTACTGATAATTGCTCTGAAATTTTTCATGTAGAGTACGACCCCTGCTGTTATATTAGAACTTTCTCACAGACTATTCGAAAGAGTTGTGCGGTTTCAAACTAAAATTTGTCTATTACTCTGAACCTTCTCAACGCCACGAACTGATATTTCCGTTCTTTACGCTGAAGGTTTCACTGCAGTAGGAGCATTATGTAAATTAACATATTTTTATTGATATAATGCAGTTTTAAAACATCGAGTAATGATTACTACTCGCAAGGGAAATATCATATTCGTAATTAAGTGTTTTATATCATGTTGGGAAAATAATCTCGCATTATGTAAATTAACATACTTCTAGTGATATAATGCCGTTTTAAAACATCGAGTAATGATTAATACTCTCAAGGGTAATATTCATATACGTAATTAAGTTTTTTTTTATATCATGTTGTAAAAATAATCTCGCATTATCTAAAATAACGTACTGCTAGTGATATAATGCGTTTTAAAACATCGAGTAATGATTAATACTCTTAAGGGTTATATTCATATATATAATTAAGTTTTTTTTATATCACATTGGAAAAATAATCTCGCATTATGTAAATTAACATACTTCTAGTGATATAATGCGTTTTAAAACATCGAGTAATGATTAATAATCTTAAGGGTTATATTCATATACGTAATTAAGTTTTTTTTTATATCGCATTGGAAAAACAATCTTGCATTATGTAAATTAACATACCTCAAGTGATATAATGCGTTTTAAAACATCGAGTAAGGATTAATACTCTCAAGGGTAATATTCATATACGTAATTAAGTTTTTATACCATGTTGGAAAATAATCTCTTTTTAATAATTAAAAAAACACAGAAAAAAGAACATTACAATTTTGCCCTTTTACTAGGCAGTCAGGGGGAGTCTTCAGCCTTTAATGAACACGTGAAAAGCGTCTTCAAAGTTTATTCATATATGCATTACTTTCTTTATAATTTGAACCCATGTCTTGGATTAGTCATGACTGATAATTATAAACAGTGAAGTTCATAGCAATAAATACAAACTATGTCATTTTAGCCGTTACTGCCCGAATCAATGAGTAATGTGTAAAATTCCCGAAACAAGAAACGAGATTTTTGGAATAGAAATAGTTTCGGTCAAGTTTTGGTCCAGTTGGATCTTTGGCAGCATATTTGCAAAAAAGGAATTTTTAGCGAAACTCTAATTTTAACCGAAAATGAATACGAAACTGAATTTTCGGACGAACTCTAATCATAACTGTACTCATAAAAAATGAATTGCACTTAAAAATATCTTTAAAAACTCAATATAAATAAACCTTAATCACTGACTGAGCTTTCATTACAAAATTAAGGCAAAATAAAATAACCGTGTAAAGAAATTTAATTAAAAAATATACTAATATGTCACTGGAAATCTCTAAGCCTTACTTGCCCATGTCTGTTTCTGCGAAAAGAACAATTTAACATAGCTTCTCTGATGATGCCACAATTCACATGTGGAATGTTGTGGTAATATGACTGCTGCCAAAAGTTAAAAAAAAAACATTATTTTCTTTTTATAAAAGCGAAATGACAACAAAACGAAGTGATTTGTTTTTTCAGAATAATAGAAACCATGAAAAGGTTTTACTTTTTAAATATTATTAATTTTTAGTATCACATGATAGTTATTATCAGCTTAAACTCTTTTATATATTTTGCAATATGTAAAAATTATCCTACACAAACACCGTACTAATTTTTAAATATAATTCTTGATTAAATTCTATAACATTACGTCTACTTGGAACCGTTTTCGACTTTTATTACACTAGGTTTTCAATTGACCCGTATAATGCAGTTCATTGACCAGAGACTAATCCTTCATTTTATCTAAAGAGATCAATTTATATGTTTTTGAAGTTGTTTAACGAAGCTATCGGCAGGAAGTAATTGCTTCAGATATTTTTACTTCAGATATCGCTTTTACAATCATTTAACCGTTTATGAGTAAATAATTCCGATTTGAAAAATATGTACTCAAATATTAGAGTAAATCATTTTAAGCGTGCAAAAAATAATTAAAAGTATTTAGACCATAAAAAAATATTGAGTAAAAGTTACTTTTTTCAGATTAATAAACAGAAATTACATATTTCCCATGAATATTGTGGATTTTCTAATGCAAAATTTTAAAGTATGCAAATATACCTTCGTTAACCCCTTGAGAAGCGGTGTGATATATTTTATTCCACGTACAATAAATAGAGATTTGTACCAGAAAAATTTAATTAAATTTTACTATTCTAGCTTTAGTTACAAAAAGTCACAAAATTGCTTTTCTTTATTGTGCAATAAATGTTTTCGCAAATACCGGTGTGAATTCGACATTACAGAAACAGAGTTACTTGCCCTTCAAGGGGTTAAAAATCTGTTTTGGGGCGTCCAAAGAGTTTAACTTTGGAAAATATCTGAAGTTTATTTAGCAGTAACAATTCAAGATTTCTCAAATGAAAAATAAAACTTTGACATGAAAAATATACTCAGTATCGCCGTCTCATGAAAATTCCATGAACAATTTACAGTAACTGCTGTATTGGGGAAAATAGCAGTAATACACATAAACGCCTTTCAGTGTCCACTGGATAGTTAACATTAAATTGTTGCAGATATGCAATTCGGTGACAGAAAGGTGTAACATCAAATCTAAATCGCTTGCTTTTAAATTACTTATAAAAAAGCAATTTTTTTTTTACAAATTCGTAAAAAAAATTATATGTTTTTTTTTTTTTTTTTAATTATATATAATAACTCTAAATAGCTTTTTACAACATTTGAACTTGATATAGCTCATAAAATAATTTTGTCCACATTTTTCAGAAAATAGTTCTCTGTGCGTCGGGAGGAAAGTATTTTTGTGTCCTCACGCTATTAGTTTGAAGCTGTTTTGGAATAAAATTCTACAACATTTAACCCCTTGAGAGGCACCGGTATATATTATATACCACCTACAATTAATGAAATTATACACCAGAAAAATTTTATTAAATTTTACTTTTATAAGTTTGGTGAAAAAAGCCGCAAAATTGCTTTTACTTAGTTTGAAATAGAATTTTTCAATGATTCTGGTGTGAGTTCAACATTACAGGAACACAATCACTTGCCCCTCTGGCGTTAAATTGAGGGTAAGTGAGTACACTCTTATTTTCAAATGTTAATGTATTCATTATTTCTAAAAAATATATACATTTAGCTGTACCTTCATTCTTTTATTTATTTTTGATTGAAAAGTTGTGGGAAAACCCATATAATAAAGCTATTTTTAGAAAGCAACTCACTATATCACCCCTATCTTTGTGAAATTTCTCGATATTTGACTGGACATTTTAGAAAAGTTGCCCTAAATAGCTGACTACCAAATTATGAAATAAAAATTTGGAATCTTCCACGCATGCGCAGTTAAGTATTATTTCATACAAGTGCACATATCTCATCAAATATTCAATATGTTTATGTATAATTGCAGTGTACTGTTGCTGCTGTTCTTTGTCAGGTTTTTGGAAAGTTGTGTTAAATTTAGTTGAAAACTCTGTATGCTATAAACAAAAACTTTTGAAATTATCACAAAAAATTTTTGTATTTTTCACAAAAACGTTAACATCTTCACGAATATGAGTGCTATGCTTACATAAATGCATACAAACGTTGAACAGGACCCAAATAGTCATTTACCACAGTGACAAACCATTTCCAGCCTTTTCTGTTACATAGGTAATCTCAAGTATTATTTATTAAATTTATTATTAGCCCCCTAATTGTACCCCCCGATAAATCTTCACCGAGAAATATAAAATTAAACATGTTCTTTACATCCTAGAAGTTCAAGAACAATTCGCCAATAATGTTGGTAGATATTCGACAAAACGTGTGCAATCGAAAGCATCCAGTCCCTGTACCTTAATTTTTGGAGGCCAGCGTAGATTTTTAACTGATTTATATAATTATTTTATAATAGTTTCTTAAAAAGAGAAGAACCCTTTCCCTATTGTAAACAATCGGAAATTGTGCGCCAAACATGGAAAATGTGGTGTGTTCGTACTATAACTAGTTTTATACATATTCAGATCTTGGTGCAATAACTGTTGCGCTCTTATGGAAAAATGCATGAATACAAAATTTATTATGGGTTGGGTTGGATTGATTTTTGACGGCCAATTATCTACACGAGGGATATAGGCCCTAGGGGGAGTGCCTCTTCCGTGGCAAAATTTATTATGATTCTATATATTAAATTCAGTATTAGGTAAATAATACGACTCCATGCTAAATAGGACGTCATCACCGTGGCAACCTAGAATCATTACCTATCATGGGATATCATTGAATTTATGACGTAGGATAGAACATAATAGAAGGAAGAAAACTTTAATTAATATATTTTTAAGTTTTGTTTCGATTTTTATAAGATTAATAATGACGGGACAAAATTCTGAAAAGATTTTATATACATTAAATGTTAAACCATTCGGTTAGATAGTTTTTGCGCTGTTATATGCAGGCAGACAGATCTGACGGACAGACCAGACGAAGATTATAGGTGCTACACTTTTATATAATTACGAACGCACCACAGGCTTATAATATTTAAAAGAATATAAGACATTTTTGTGATTTGAATTTGAGCAGGATTGTGAAAATTTCTTAATTATGCAAGGATTTTGCTAAATAAATATACTATTTTTATTTGTAATATAAGAAAAATTTCCTTTTTCTGAAGTACCAAGATATTAGATGGACGGTGAATGACAACATACAGGTTCGTAATGCATAAAAATATAGTTTATTGATGAGATATCGAGGTGAGGGCGCGAAGTTACATGACTTTTAGACAGGGTCGGACTGGGTCAATCTAAAGGGAGCAGACTTTGGATTTTCAGAGGGCGCAAAAATTTTAACGAATTCCAAGTCAATTTTATTTGCTTGTGTTATATCTGGCTTAACAATATTTGATTTGACACACTTGCATAGCACCGAGTAATGATAACGGCTTAAAATATATCTCTAACTTGATAGATATAATTTCATAATAACTTGATGATATATCTATATCTTGATAGAGGACTTTTCTATATTCTCCGTGCAGTTTTAGAGTTCCATCAAACCTACACAATACTACGCAATTTTTTAAAACAAATGAGGTAATATCTAAAAGTTCCAGCTAGTTGAAAACATATCTTGTAGTAGATGACTGATATCAAGACTAGGGCTTTCTTCATTTGCTGATAGAATTTTGGATAAAAAAAGTGATCACCCCTACGAATTTTCCTGAAAATGACCATATGAAAAATACGTAGGTAACAATTGTTTTGGAATAATATTTACTATTAAATGCATTTCAAATTTTTTGCTTTGGAGGCTGTCTACATATAAAAGATGCACGAATGTTGATTTTTCAAATTGTAACATCCATTTTTGATACCCTATTTTAGTTCCTTGCTACCCAGGAAATTGATAAAGTTTATATACTTTTCTTAAATCTTAATACAGTTATAAAACAAAATGTGTTAGGGGTTTATCCCTAAAATTCGGAAAATAAATTGTAGATCTTACAAGAAAAAGTACCGAAAACACTCAATTAGTCATCAGTAAAATTATACAATAATTCTAAATTTATTAAAAAATTACTTTACAGCAAAGAAAATCTTACAAAATATTTCTGGTAAGTATCTAAGATTTTTTTTTTCTGTGGCTTCTTGATAACAGAACATGGTCCCCTTAAATTATGGAAAGAAAAAATTTCTCTATATCTCGAAAACTAATTATTCAAATGAACATCGATGTTTTTAACAATTGTGGTTTGTTCATAATATATTTTTTAATATGACTTTATTAATAGTTTGCATAATTAAAAATAGTTTTTCAATAGAAAAAAATCTGTAACAAGTTTAGGTCTATTCAGTATATCTCTTTAATAAATTAATCAAAAATCAATCGGATAACTTTTATGAAGATACAAATTAAGTTTCTCAAATGGATTAACTTTAACATCCTCAAATTTAAACTCTTCTAATCCTATCAAGATTTAAAACAATGCATATAAACTTATGCCTTTTTCCGGGCTGTTGAGTTTCCAAGAAACTCAAATAAGGTGGCAAAAATGGGTGTTATTGTTTGAAAATTCAAAGTTGTCACAATTTTTAATAATTAGATGACTTTGGAAACATAATGTATACATAACAACAAATTGTAGATATTATTTCAAGTCTATTGGTACCTACATATTTTTTTACGATTATTTTTAGCAGATTTCGTAAGGAGTAACCACATTTCCCCCCCCCCCCCACTTATATCACCATTTATGCACTGACGTTCTTTAGAAAAGCTAAAAAGGTTTTTTGCACTAAGCGCCAAATAGAGTTGCTGTGGTGTTGCTAAGGGCTTCAACCTATTCTTTTATATATATATTTATTTAACGTAATATGAATTAGTTATCAAGCTAGTTAGAATTGTCATAAATTCAATTTCTGTTAGAATCTGACAGCAATTATTTTTTATTTACTAGTGTTTTATTATTATTAACAAAGTAGCACTTTTAAATGTGGTATCTGCAAGTGTCTCGTTCCACATACAAGAAAAATTCAGTATGCAAACTTCGTTAAAAAAATATTTATGTTTAGAACAAAAATGTACTTTCCGTATGGAAATACAAATTTTGAAAACTAAATCT
Organism: Maratus speciosus; assembly: GCA_963932465.1. NCBI lineage: Eukaryota > Metazoa > Arthropoda > Arachnida > Araneae > Salticidae > Maratus > Maratus speciosus. The sequence continues at coordinate 452,230,498 of OZ010797.1, forward strand.
CACCCTTCTTTCATTCTTTTATAAAAGTGCCACATATTATAGGGTATTGGAATTAGGAAATGTAATGAATATGAAAATAATACGTGCTTGTGAAAATAATAGGTATTTTGTATCCTCAAAAAAGGATCCATAAAGTGCTGAATTGATATCGCACTGTAAAAAGGTTTCTACAGAAAAGTACACCATAAAAAAGTCGCTGTATAAAATAGTTAAAATATTTGAATAAATTTATTATTATCAGCACTCTTTTCCCACGATTTGATTTTTTTTTTTTTTTTTTTTTTTTTTTTTTTTATCATTGTTAGAAATTAAGGGATATATTTAAGTTTCCATAATTGAGAGAAGTGCTTCAGGGATTGTATTTGCAAACTTCAGGATCACGTAGCCAGTATTTTTTAACCGTCTTCAAACAAAAGAAGAGGACGCATACGTATTTTTCGACGCATATGTATTTTTTTTTTTTTTATGTATGTTCACCGATTACTACGAAACTACGCGACCGAACCACATGATATTTTTTTAATTGAAAGAGTATACTCTCTTACTAATCCCATTTAAATATCATCAAAATTAGTTCAGTACTTTTTTAGAAATTCAACACAAATCAAAATAAATAAACATTTTAAAGACATTTAAAAAATATTTTCATTAAAACATTTAAAAAAATATTTTTTATTAAAACATTTTAATATTTCATTTAACTCTTTCTTTTTTTGTTGTTGAAAAGTTTATTTTATTCAAAAACTGTATTATAGTTTCCAAATAGTAGTCGCTGCTTTTTTTAATGAAACGCTTTTCGATTGATTAAATTAAACATTTTTTTTTTTTCAAAACACATACTAGAATATCCTTATACTTATTTAATCGTGGAAAATCAGTCATTAAATAATGCGAGGATCATTACCTGAAAATGATGGTACATTTTGTGAATGAGAAAACGTTGACCGCGAGATCCCACAGCTTGTAGGATTGTAATCCAAAAGTATTATAAACTTTGTATTCCCCGAAAAGAAATATCGTGTTTTCCAATCAAAATCGATCAAAAAGTTTTTTGCCTTCTGATATTTCTCTTCTTTTTTCTCAAGTTGCTTTTCAAAAGGCACGATTATATGTGCATTCAGGGCTATAAAACACCGGGGGGTGGGGGGAGAGATGGGGCAAGGTACTAAAAGCAAAAGTTCTGGAAATATGCAAAATACTTGGTTAAAATCTAAACGATATCGTTCAAAGAAGCGATGAAAAACATTTCGTCCAGGGCGCCATGGTTTAACGCTCTCGTTGGGTGCATGTTTTCTCTTTCAATCGCATGCAAAGATGTCTCCTTGGTTTCCGATCCTGAAATTGTTACGATATATCTTTAATTTCTTTGTGATAATAGATAGATCTTTCCTCTCTTGTGCTGCCTCTCTATTAATTTTTGATTATCCCTAAATGAATTCTCTAAATTTAGTATGCTAATCAGAATGTACGTGTACAATGAGTGAAAAAATATTGTAGCGGCTTAGGCACTTAGGGCGCGAAAGTTTCTCTGGACGAGGGCGCACCGGCTTTCGGGCCAGTCCGAACCTGCTTTTAGAAGACGATAGCAAAGGGTCGAGTGACACGTACGCCGCCTGTTTCTGCGTAGCTACAGTTTCGCCAATAAATTTGCCAAAAAGGTTACAATTTCTTCGCGGCGATTTTCCGAAAGAGATTTACAATTTACATAGAATAATTGGCAGGATATCTCCTTTAGCTTTGAATTCTCTGTAAAGTTCCATAAGAATTTTAGAGCATTGTACTTTGAGAATTGACATGGGCTTCTGAAGTAAATATTGGAATTTTTTATCGCGGATTTCGCGAGTCAAATAAGGAGACGTTTATATAAATAAAAACATACATTTATTTTACTTAAATAGGTGTCACAAATATAAAAATTAAAATATGTTGACATGTTTCGGTTTAATAGTAAAAACCGTAATCATAACACACACATAATCAATAGAAATGAATGAATCATTCATTTCTATTGATTATGTGTGTGTTATGATTACGGTTTTTACTATTAAACCGAAACATGTCAACATATTTTAATTTTTATATTTGTGACACCTATTTAAGTAAAATAAATGTATGTTTTTATTTATATGATATGAAAAGGTGAAGTAAAATTTTGTTTGAGTTTTTACGAAAACTTACAACGGTTTTTGACAAGGAGACGTTTATATTCCCTGCTTAGCTAGCAAAACTGAGATGAGATAGAGGATTTCATCGAATACCAAATATGGTCATGAAAATATCTAGTTCACGAATGGAAACTGAAATTATGGCAGATGGTTTTATAACGGCTAACGTAGGAGGGTTTTTCTATAAATTGCTAGTAGTAAAGGTAGGAAATGTATTCAAATTACCGTATATACTCGGGTATAAGTCGAGGCATGTCTGACAATTTTCGGTAAGCAAATTTGGGGGGTCGACTTATACGCAAGTCAGTTAAAAAAAAAAAAAAAAAGCTTTGAATACTGCAAAATTATGGCTTTTTATGTATATGAATAAAAAAATAATGTATAAAATATACAAATAATAATAATTTATCATAAAAAAAATTCAATGATTTATTTTTATTTAAATACCACCTTTTCGCATTGGCAAGTGAAATGTTTGGTTTGATTTTGTGTAAAAAGTTAGGGGGTCGACTCATACGCGGAATTTTGATTTTTTCCAGAATTTGCATTGGAAAGTTAGGGGGTCGACTTATACGCGAGTCGACTTATACACCAGTATATACGGTACTGTTGTTATGATGTAGGTTACCTAGACATAATTGAATGATTCTGAATGGAGTTGTAAGTCAAATTAAATGAGAAAGGGGCAATTTTAGGTTGGTAAAGGAAAAGGGAAAATTTTACTAATATATGATTTTTGATATCATAATGAAGATAAAAGATTTTTAATTTATAATAAATCTTTTCCATGTAAATGCTTTATTAAAAAAAATAATAAACAAGAAAGTAAAATCATGCATCTAGCATATATTTTGAAACACTTTCCAACACTTCCAGAATACTGTAACAGAATTTCACCTGTATATAAGTTTTAAAAGAAATATCTTAAGCAAACACCTTCAAAGCAACTTAAAACGAACTTTCAGAAATAAACATCTATAGTTGGAAATTTATCCAATTTTTTGCGTAGCTCTGTATATGAATTCATTTATATTCAACGAATATTTCTTTGTATACTAAATATATCTCAGCTGAAAAAAAAATAACTCAGTTAAAATCACCCTTGATCATTTCACGCTCATACATATAAAATTTATAATTTATGAAATAAAAAATCGTGATATATTTACTCAGTAGCGACTAAGCTGTCTTGCATTTAATCATGATGAATATTTTATCAAATAATATTTGTAACTTTATTTTCACACTAATAAATTATGTAAGAAAGTATCACTTACCTTTTATTCTTCTGCTCAGTTCTTATGTCAAACTTATTTTGTGTATCCTCTGTTGTTCAGAACGACATTATAATTTTATTTATTAATCCTGTGGCCAAGGTGACACCACATGTTACTGCTTAAAGATCTAAGTTATGTTGCGTATTTTCTGCACTGCACTAAATTAAAATATATAGAAAAAATTTAATAAGTATTTTACACATTTTGGAGTGCAACAACACAACTCCTTTCGCTTTGGATTACATTATTCAACTACATAAGAAAAATTAATACATATAGAATATGTGCGTAAGTAATGGGTTTTTTAGAGTCATAAATTGTTATTTACTTTAATGTCTTTCAGTCCATAATGGAAGTTTATTTATATCTGGAAAAAACACTTCACTTAAACGTTAGTTATTAAACACTTTAATTGCCGAAACGTCAGTGAAGCCTTACTGTGGAGACACGAAAAGTTTTGGTTTCCGTTAGTCTGTCTGTCTGTTCCGCGATAACTGCCGCAAAAAGCATCCGATCGGCTTGAAATTCCCTGGGCTTGTTGATGAGCTCCCCGGATTTAGCTGTATAGTTTTGGGTTAAATTTGGTTCATTCGTTCGGAATATACAGAACATTTTATTTTGTGATATAATGCTTTTCTATGGGAAGTCAGACGATTTTCAAATTTTCATTTGTTGAAAGAAATCGCTCATATGAATAATAGATTTAAATGGTAAATTTTGGATGCTGAAATTTTTAAATAAGAGTATTAAATTATTCTTATTAGTTTGCAATTTTGTCAAAACATTTGTCAGAGCTTTTAAATTAGGTGTATAACTTATGATAGAATTTTATACATGTGTTCGAATAATATAAAACATTTTATTTTATGAATTTACTTATATTTCATTTTTTCTTTTAACCGTTGCGTAGCAACAGCATCTCATCTAAAAATATCATAAATGTGAAAGTATGTATGGTTTTTTGAAGTCAAATCAAAGCAAAAGGAATGAATTAATGAATGCCTTTGTATAGATATTTGCATATAGATTTATTTAAACGCAGAAATGAAAATAGTATTTATATACTATATAGAATAATATTTTCATTTATTTATTCAACTATTTGATTATAAATGAAAAAGTTCGTTATTTTCATACAGAATAAACTGACATTATTCTGTTAAATTTTATAAACTTTATTGTTGCCAAAAAAAAATGAATAACAATTTCTCCCAAAGAGTTAATTTTAATTTGTAAGATTTTCACGTGCAAAAGAAAAATGGAATAAGCAAATAAAAAATAAAAAAAAGGATATATAGGACAGGAATGAATACATATAAACATTTCACACCAAATACCACCTAAAATAGTTATTGTAGCAGTATTTTCCCAGCACTACGAAGAAAGATTCCTCGATTTACACGATTTTACTTGGCCTTCCTTTTCTCATTCTTTGCGATTTCATTTTCGCAATTGTCTCCTATAAAATGTGATAAAGTGTTGGTTAATCATATATGTTTTTATTAAGAGGAGCAGAGCTGCCAAGCCTCCGGCGTTCTGGATACCAGTATTTTAATACAGAAAATGTTACTTTATTTAATTGAAACATTTGCGCGATTTAAAAGAACATTTTCTCTAAGATAATAGTGATGTGCAAAAAGCTTGAGACTTGGCATGTCTGGTGGGGAGTGAAATGTTTTACTTAATGCATTTATCTCTATTTTAATGCTACGTGAACAACGTCCGTGTAACAGCTTGTAGAATGTAAAATAAATTAAATTATTAAAATAATCCTTATTACGAAAAATGAAACAGAAAGTCCGGCTAAGGGAAATGAAATGTTAGTTAACCTTTCGTAATTTGACCTGAACATAGGTTTGCGTCAAATTTCAACGGTATTTGTAACATCACGATTTTAAATTAAATGTAGATACTATTAAAAGAAAATCACAAAAAATACTTAAAGGGCGCCAAATCATGTTTATCTATTTAACGATGATGAATTATTAACTGTTAGGTTTAGAAGCCCCCTACTTTAGGGTGATTTTAGTAAGTTAATGCTATCGAGTACATTTTTTGATATTTGGATTAGATCTTAGATATAAATATTGCAGAATGGTAATCAAAATTATTTTTTTATAAACAAAATTTATAAAGGTATTAGATTTCTAAATTAGATGTTTCAGTTTACATTTCCAAAAGTTTTTTATCCATTAGATACAGGTATTTGTGGTTAGCAGGCAAGTAAATACTGCTGTATGGATATTAGGATAACGTAAAATGCTTGACCGAATTATTGCTTATCCTTATAAATCGCAGTGTAAAAAGAAATCTAAGATATAGGGTAATCATTAACTCAATCAGTAGAAAATTACAAATGCAAAATAAATTACACAACGGGGGGTTCAGGGGGACAGAGCCCCCCTGAAGAAATTTGCTTTATTATATAAAAATTACTAGAATAAGTAGCTCGTGAGAATTTCAGAATATCCTTACATAACAACGTGTTTAATTTAACGCTTTTAATGTCTGAAACCATCGAAATATTTTTTTCCTTTTATAAATGTTTGTGTAATTTAAATAGTTTAAATTTTATTTTTGTAGAAAGATTAATATTACGCAAAGTTTGATAAAAACAATGAGTTGCAGAGATGACGTTGAGGCTCTTGATCTGCAGATTTACTAGTTGTAATGCCCTTGTAAAGTTTTTGTCCGTTGAAAGATATTTGCCGAAACGTCAGTGAAGGCTTACTGTGGAGACACGAAAAGTTTTGGTTTCCGTTAGTCTGTCTGTCTGTTAGTCTGTCTGTCTGTTCCGCGATAACTGCCGCAAAAAGCATCCGATCGGCTTGAAATTCCCTGGGCATGTTGATGAGCTCCCCGGATTTAACTGTATAGTTTTGGGTTAAATTTGGTTCATTCGTTCGGAATATACAGAACATTTTATTTTGTGATATAATGCTTTTCTATGGGAAGTCAGACGATTTTCAAATTTTCATTTGTTGAAAGAAATCGCTCATATGAATAACAGATTTAAATGGTAAATTTTGGATGCTGAAATTTTTAAATAAGAGTATTAAATTATTCTTATTAGTTTGCAATTTTGTCAAAACATTTGTCAGAGCTTTTAAATTAGGTGTATAACTTATGATAGAATTTTATACATGTGTTCGAATAATATAAAACATTTTATTTTATGAATTTACTTATATTTCATTTTTTCTTTTAACCGTTGCGTAGCAACAGCATCTCATCTAAAAATATCATAAATGTGAAAGTATGTATGGTTTTTCGAAGTCAAATCAAAGCGAAAGGAATGAATTAATGAATGCCTTTGTATAGATATTTGCATATAGATTTATTTAAACGCAGAAATAAAAATAATATTTATATACTATATAGAATAATATTTTCATTTATTTATTCAACTATTTGATTATAAATGAAAAAGTTCGTTATTTTCATACAGAATAAACTGACATTATTCTGTTAAATTTTATAAACTTTATTGTTGCCAAAAAAAAATGAATAACAATTTCTCCCAAAGAGTTAATTTTAATTTGTAAGATTTTCACGTGCAAAAGAAAAATGGAATAAGCAAATAAAAAATAAAAAAAGGATATATAGGACAGGAATGAATACATATAAACATTTCACACCAAATACCACCTAAAATAGTTTTTGTAGCAGTATTTTCCCAGCACTACGAAGAAAGATTCCTCGATTTACACGATTTTACTTGGCCTTCCTTTTCTCATTCTTTGCGATTTCATTTTCGCAATTGCGTGCATTAATTGGCACAAAATTTTACATTTTTATGACTGAGATATATGTAAGGCCATACAAATAAGAAATTCCGTATTGTCTCCTATAAAATGTGATAAAGTGTTGGTTAATCATATATGTTTTTATTAAGAGGAGCAGAGCTGCCAAGCCTCCGGCGTTCTGGATACCAGTATTTTAATACAGAAAATGTTACTTTATTTAATTGAAACATTTGCGCGATTTAAAAGAACATTTTCTCTAAGATAATAGTGATGTGCAAAAAGCTTGAGACTTGGTATGCCTGGTGGGGAGTGAAATGTTTTACTTAATGCATTTATCTCTATTTTAATGCTACGTGAACAACGTCCGTGTAACAGCTTGTAGAGTGTAAAATAAATTAAATTATTAAAATAATCCTTATTACGAAAAATGAAACAGAAAGTCCGGCTAAGGGAAATGAAATGTTAGTTAACCTTTCGTAATTTGACCTGAACATAGGTTTGCGTCAAATTTCAACGGTATTTGTAACACCACGATTTTAAATTAAATGTAGATACTATTAAAATAAAATCACAAAAAATACTTAAAGGCGCCAAATCATGTTTATCTATTTAACGATGATGAATTATTAACTGTTAGGTTTAGAAGCCCCCCTACTTTTGGGTGATTTTAGTAAATTAATGCTATCGAGTACATTTTTTGATATTTAGATTAGATCTTAGATATAAATATTGCAGAATGGTAATCAAAATTATTTTTTTATAAACAAAATTCATAAAGGTATTAGATTTCTAAATTAGATGTTTCAGTTTACATTTCCATAAAAGTTCTTTATCCATTAGATACAGGTATTTGTGGTTAGCAGGCAAGTAAATACTGCTGTATGGATATTAGGATAACGTAAAATGCTTGACCGAATTATTGCTTATCCTTATAAATCGCAGTGTAAAAAGAAATCTAAGATATAGGGTAATCATTAACTCAATCAGTAGAAAATTACAAATGCAAAATAAATTACACAACGGGGGGTTCAGGGGGGCAGAGCCCCCCTGAAGAAATTTGCTTTATTATATAAAAATTACTAGAATAAGTAGCTCGTGAGAATTTCAGAATATCCGTACATAACAACGTGTTTAATTTAACGCTTTTAATGTCTGAAACCATCGAAATATTTTTTTCCTTTTATAAATGTTTGTGTAATTTAAATAGTTTAAATTTTGTTTTTGTAGAAAGATTAATATTACGCAAAGTTTGATAAAAACAATGAGTTGCAGAGATGACGTTGAGGCTCTTGATCTGCAGATTTACTAGTTATTATATAGATGTTTATTTAGATGATTTGTTGGAGGCAATCAGGAAGTAAAATCTGTTTAAAATGATTTGGGAATTGTGAGATGTTAACACCTATTGATATTTGTAAACACAGGATGTAATAATAATTAATTGTGGAGATTTATGATGTTTTTCTCTGAAGAGGTTATTATTTCTAATAATTTGTTTACTGTATATAAGCTATAGAATTTGTATCCACCACATGGTACGCAAAATATAGTAAAACTTAAAAACGCTTATGAAAACTGAAAATGCATTTTACGCGTTCTTCTCTCACAGCCTGTATTGGAAATTATTTGTGTATCCCTATAATTGCAGGATAACTGATGATCCCGTAATATTCTACAATAAATATCGTCTAACGCTCTTCGATAGCGTATATGAATATCATTATTTTTGAAGTAGTCTAACATTTAAAAAGTACAATACAAATAACTTTTCCTATTGTTTTGTGTAGCCATGTAAATGACCTATAAATGCTTTGCACATATATTCCACAGAGATAATTTTTTAACTTACGAAAATGCATATCATATTCAATATGTCTGAAAAAATGTAACTTAATTAAAATTCACTAGCTAATTTTTCCCATAGGTTATAATGTAACAGGATTCATTTGAAAGTCCCTGAAAATGAATTATAATTGCTACACATTGAATTTTTAATAGTGATTGTGCCATAATAAATCTCTGTTATAGATTACATGAAAATTCGAGTACATTTACGAGACACGGACAATCGGCAAACTGACGACACGTGTTAGACTGATATATCGATATTTTTACAATACATATTTTTATAAAGAACAATATTTTTCATAGACATTTTTATCAATTAGAATATTTTCAACTATATTGAAAATTGTTAAAAGTGATAGGAAACTCCTTAACTTACCTGTGGGTTTTAATTTCTGAAACTTACAATAAATGGAAAAAGAACGAAAATCCATGCGCCTAGCATGGATTGTGATAAATTTTCCAATTCATTCAGAATAAAATAACAAAACATGACAATTTATTAATGTGAAATATGTCTAAATAAACAATTTAGAAAATGCATAACGCTTTTGAAAATCCAGTTTCTGCAATTACCATGAATAGTTCGAATAATATTCGAATTTTTCTGTACAACACTGTATATGATACATAGATTCATATGTATATAGTACATAGTATGCTAAAAATTAGTTCGATATTAAACGCATAGCAGAGTTGAAATTTCGGTACTTCTTAGTTATCCCGCCGACCAAATTACTGTCGCCAAATTGTAAGATTAAATGCTAATAATGGTTGCCATTAATTAATTAATTGTAAGATTAAATGCCAATAATGGCCAATAAAACCATTAATTCGACGTTTTATTTGTATTTTTATTAATGTTTTATTGATTTATTTTTTCTTTCGTTATTTAAAATAAAAATTATGTCAATGTGTATAATTTGGCGAGTGGTTTGGCGATTTATATAATTTGGCGAAATTGGTCGACGGGATAACTAAGAAGTACCGAAATTTCTAATTCAGCAATTTCCGTCATTAAACGGAAACGCACTTGAGATCTTTTGTGTAGTCCTGTAACGGATCCACAGAATTTAAAAAACACGAAGTAATATGCAAAAATTTAGATAAATTTTTAAAGGTGAAAACGCATTTCCAGCAATCATATTTCTTCATATTAGGCACTACTGTAGTCAAATATACAATTTGTTATGTATTGTAAATTGTATCATATTTGTACATTATATTTTACAGGAAGCGGCCCGTACTACACCTCAGTGATATGTATACAAATTTCAATATATTTAACCCTCTAATTCCCACGGTACAACACGTTCTAGAAATTCAGCAATTCAGATAAATTGAATTAACACCAGAAAACTTCGGTAGAAATTTTCACTTAATTTAATGACTCAATTTTTGTTATTAAATAAAGCAAACATTGGTGTTTTAAATTTCTGGCATGGATTTGGAATATCCGAATTAATGGGATTCTAGCATCTCGGGTGGTTTCGGCCGATTTGAGATCTAAAGGGTTAAAATAGTGTAATATTATCAAAATACACCGCAAACGATTTTCCTCCATAGAGTGCAATGTAACAGAATTCTTTTGAGTGTCCCTGTAAATGAACAGTTAATGCTTTACACTCCATTTTCAATAACTACCATTCACAATAAACACCATTAACATACATTAATTTTTGGGCAATCTGACTTTAGTTACGTGAGTTAGAAACACGGACGGATAGACAGATAGACAGACAGACAAACCGAATTCCTAAACCCTTTTCAAATTCGATGGAAAGTGTTAAAAAGTATCTGTAAAAGAGCAAATTATGAGATTGCGACATTATGCAGAATTTCTAATTTTAATTTTAATTTTTCACTTTTCTTTTCTCCTGTTAAAGAAAATATATATTAACCATTTATCTACTGCATTATGATCTACTGATATCCACTTTTTTTTCAGTTACTACAATAAAAATTAAATGATAAACAAAAAAAAATACACACCCGTGAGAAATTTAATTCCTTAGAGGTAATTAATTAAAGTGGTAATTTAAAATACCGTCAGTATACTATGACTAAAATATCGTAACAGAAAACCCACAAGGTACTTCAAATGGCACCAAAATTGTGGTAAAATATTTTCGATTTAATAAGTATGTGAAATACAGCCTTTTCTTAATTGCAATGGCAAATTCCGGGTCCAATCGTTTATTTCAACACTTTAGCATTGAAAATGCTTTGTCCCTGAAAGCGTTAAAAAAACTATTTTTATTTTATTTTATTTTATTTTTTTTTAGGTTTCGATCTTGTTAGCAGTTCTTTAGTTATGCGACGCCTATATTCCAGGGACAATAAGTTCTCTCGCGTCTCCACATGTGCAATACATGAATTTATATATGCCATTTCTAGCATAGCAAAAAAGAGCCGGTGACACAACTTTTTCGATTTCCTATAAAAAAATAATAATGAAACAGAAAAGAAATACTAGGAAAATTATTACTACATTACATTTTAGTAATTGCATTTTAAAGCAGCTGAAAAACCAGGAAATACCAGGAAAATTATTACTACATTACATTTTAGTAATTGCATTTTAAAGCAGCTGAAAACGATAGATAACTACACAGACGAAATGAAACAAGAAATTTTTCTCCAACACCCAGTGTACTGACGGTACTTATAAGTACCACCGAGTAATTCAACTGCTAAATCAAATACATACAATGTGCATCTAAAATAGCTAGTCAAATTGTATTCTATGATGATAATGAAAACATAAGAAAAAATCCAACACTTATCTTATATCCTTTACTGTGTTTGGAACAATAAAAAGTCGAACGTGACAATCTGTACAAAATGTCGGCACAAAACACATCGGCTGTTTCAAAGGTAGCCTCCTTCCTCGCTAAAATAAGAAAACTAGAATTGCTGCTGCCAAGTATCTGGATAAAGTGGAGTTAAAAGAGTTTTTTTGCAAAGTACAATTAGACGATTATTAATTTTCACTATGAGATGAAAGTTTAAACTGAGTGGTACTTTAAAGTACTGTCAGTAGATAAAGGGTTAAATATTTTCTTTTGTGGTTGGTGACAAATTAAACTTTTCTGTTTTTTCAAGCTTGAATTTTTTTATAAAATTATGTATGAAAATCGCTCATGAAAATAGTGTTATAACATGCTAAAATTGAAAAAAAAAAAAGAACATTTAAAGACTTATAAATATTTTTTTAATTTATCAATATTGATTTTGAAAAAGTTGCCGATTTTGCGCAGGAAATATGTGCGAATGTTTATTAAAAGCCTTTAAACCTTTATGTACTGAATTATGAATTCGTGAAAATTTTATCTTCTAAAGCATTTTTCGTGAATTGAAAGACAGAACTAAATTAGAAGATCTACATAATTATTTAATAAACTTTATAAGGTTTTTGAAGGATTTAGAAGGATTAATTAAATTTGAATTTATAGGGATTTTGTGCAATTTTATTACCCGAGTCAAATCTTTTATTTTAAATATTTTTCGCAGTATTTTGTAAAATTAGGAAATGTACAAATAAAATATTCTTAGAATAGAAATATAGCAATATTTCCGAATTGAAAAATTCCTCCCCAATGGCAAGAATGCTGAAAAGATGCAAAGGATAAATAAATCATCCATTTAAAGATATTTTTGCTTTGTGTAACCAATAATGCTTTTGGAGCAAGATAAAGTAATGTACCTATAACTCATTCTATACTGTATTACCTAATCGATGTACTAAATGAATTTTATAACAAGTTATTTTAATGGTATTTGTAAGTACCGTCAGTAGATAAAGTATCAAATCTACTTTTTTTTACTTTCAGCATGTTATAACTTTTGTATTTTATATTACAAAAAATATTCATATTCACTCTTAAAAAATATTTTCATAGACATAAATGTACTTTTTAGCCACACATGGCATTTATATATATATATATATATTATGATCGTGTATGTAGCACGTACAAATGTTTGAGCAGTAAGTAAAAAATTAAAAACACGCCAAAAGATATAACTGGATACCATCATTGTCGCAGCCGCATGCTTATTACGGCATTGTTTCATAACTGTTGTAGTATCCATTATTTGCACTATGTAATAGCATCCAAGATCTTTAAATATAATACTGGGTTTTTTCCTGACATAAATGCTGTTACTGCTATAATCTGAAAAGATCATTGCACTTTTTATGGTTTATGTCCTGTGATGATCTCTTAGCATGCTTTATCTATAGCTTTATCGCTGTTTCACATTTAAAGATCAATTCGGAAAGATATTGGATAAGAAGTATTGGCTCCAGTTTTATTAAATTTATGTTTCAAATTTTGCATATCGCAATGATTATTCCATTTATTTGTTTATATACATTTTAGATAAATCAAAACTATTTTAATAAAATTAGTAATTGGGGGATATTTCTGTTCAAAATTTAAAAAAGAGAAATTCAGTCTACTGTAGGATTCTGGCTTTTATTTCTCCTTGATTTGCTTTCAGAGATCTGTTTAGAATTGTTTGATGTTGTATGAGATAATTACAGATGAAAAAAATGTAATTCAGTTGTATGTAGATTAGATATTTCAGTTACCAAATTGCTCGAAAATCACATGTATTCCCCCAGGGTCGCCAGAATCCAGGCGTAAGGGGCGGCTGTCGAGGGCTCCAAGCCTGTCGGAGCCTCTCTGTAGAAGTTGCAAAACCGTAACCCTGTGTAAATTAACGATATTATTGCTCTAAATATTTCTGTAAAAGTTTTTTTTTTCTTTGCGAAAATATTTTAATACTAACTTCCAATATCTATTTGTAAAATTTCGTCATATTTGATAACATTATTCAGTAGAAATTTTGTGATGCATTTTCAATAATTTTCTTCCTTCTTCGATTATGACTGTGGTACACATTTCGATTAGCGAAAAAGCTCATAAAATTTGCTTGAAAACATTTCCTCTGTAAAAGTTCAAAATATTTCTTACCCCTTCCTTCATAAACATTTACATAATTTTATATATAAAGCAGTAGAAAACCGTATAAGAATTATTAGAATTAGAATTTAACATATATTAAATTAGAACGATACGAAATAATGTCCTATAAAGTTAATAACCATGACTGGAAATTTATGTTGAAAAAAAAAAAGCAATTTTAAGCTATTTATGTTCAAAGCAATATTCGTTGTAACTCGAAAATTAGATATTTTTCCCTGCAAAAATTCAAAATAAATCTTTAAAGATTTCTTTAAGGATTCTCTGTATTTCAGAGTGTAATAAAATTATTTCAAATAAAAAGAAAAGTATTATCTATTCTATGGGTTTTCTTCCTGCAAAAATGCATGTAGACATGAGTATTTTTTAAAAACCTTTATGTGCTGAATTATGAATTAATGAGCATTTATCTTCTAAAATATTTTTCGTGAATTGTTTAAACTAAATTAGAAGAGTTACATAAACATTTAATAAATTTTAGGAGGATTTTAGAAGGATTGAAGTATTTAGAAGGATCCATTAAATTTGAATTTATAGGGATTTTGTGCAATACTTATAACCCCACTCAAATCTTTTATTTTAAATATTTTTCTTAGTATTTTGTAGAATTAGGAAATGTATAAATATAACGTTCTTGCAGTAGAAATATAGAAATATTTCCGAATTGAAACTCCCCCCCCCCCCCCCCAATGCCAAGAAATCTGAAAAGATGCAAAGGCAAAAAAAAATCATCCTTTTAAAAATATTTTTGCTTTTTTTAACCAATAATGCTTTTGGAACAAGATAAAGTAATGTATCTATAACTCATTTTAAACTGTATTACATCTAATCGATGTATTAAATGAATTTTATAACTAGTTATTTTAATGGGACTTATAAGTACCGTCAGTAAATGAAGGGTTAAATTTGAGCATGATATCTATTTCAGCTTTGCAATGAGTATATTAAATCACAGCTTTTTTATAAAAATGGGAAAAAAAAAGACAGTTCATTGTATGTTTCTTATTTATATTCTTTTGTTAGGGTTGTTGAAATATAATGAAAAAATAAATCTTTCTTTACAGTCTAAATCTGGATGGGAATGAAAAAAATATAATAATTTCCACTGAAAAGGTTTACTGAATTTATTTCCTTAAATCATTTCAGTTGCTTCAGAATTATGTGATTTATTTATTAATGATATTTTCTCTTTATGTTAAAAGTTTTAAATCTTCAATTTTGAATATTATGAAAATGGAATCATAGCTTAAAAAGATATTAAAAATTTTTGTCTTTATTCTATTAAATCCTATCAAACGTAATTACTTTAATGATATCCTATGATAGATGATGATTCTGACCATGTTGATGACGTTCTATTTAAGATGAAATCTTATTATTTCCTTATTACTGAATTGAATATATATAATCGTAATAAATTTTCTATTCATACATTTAAACATAAGAGTGCAACATTTATTGCACTAAGGTCTGAATATTTATAAAAACCAGTTACAGTACAAACGCACCTCATTTGCTATTTTTGACGCATAATTTCCGACTTGTTTAAAGTTAGTAACCGTGGCCGAAAATTTAGGTAATTTAGGAAGGTCGTTATAAGCTCTAAATATGATCTTTTTCCTTTTAAAAAATCAAAACAAATCTTGTATAGATTTCTCTAAGGTTTTTCTGTATTTCAGAGTACTCCCTACTTCATAAACATTTACTTAGATTTTCTCTCGATTCTAAAAAAAGGTAACTAACGCTGTAACCGCCGCGGCCGGTTTTGAATTTTTTTTGACCAGATATCTTTATTCGTTAATATTACGAAAAATATTGCACACAAAGATTTGAAAATCGATGATATTATAGAGAAATGTTTGATAAACATGCTGATGCAGATAGTTTTCAAATCGAAGAATTATATTAAGAGTTAATGTTAAAGTTGGTCAAAATCTTTCCATTAAAAAAGTTTTATAGGAGCAAAAACTATACATAGGAATTTAATCATTTTTAGATCATTTTATACATTAGAAGTTCCCAGTGTTCAGACTGCATTCATTTTTTTTCAAATTGATTCATTTTTTTCAAATTGATTCATTTTTTTGAGGTTTTATTTCTACTTTAAATTCAAATTTTCAGCACTTCGGGAGATATTTTTTAAAACTTTTAGAAAAGGGTATTATTTTAAATTGTTGCAAATTTAAAAACAGCGCAAAGAGTAATATTTCCTTCAAATTGAAAATTTATTTACACAAGACTATTATAAACAGAAAAATGAGGATTAAATGCTTACGTATTAAAAGCAGGAAAGCATTGATAATTACGACATAAAAACAATATTCACACGTGAATTTTAAACAGAATGAAAATTATAAAGTAATAAATTAATATGCGTTAAAAGACGTAAATGGAGGAAATTACGTCATATTTAAAATTGCCAAACCATAATATTGCCAAACAGTTTAAATTTAAAAATATACTTGCACGAGACATTTATTTCATATTTTCAGACAACATAAGATTTAAAACTATTCTATATATACATTTATATATATTACGCTGTCGTGCGTGGCACAGAAATCGCGATTATTTGTTGTTTAATGGCAACGCCCGAATGAAACGCATCTCATTGTTTATTGAACAGCATTTAATGCATCTCCATACATTTAAGGGTGTTACCATTGGGGGACACTGTTCTGTCGCCAGATGCCAACAAGATAGTCGCCAACTTGTCGATATATCGACAAATTTGGCTACAAAAATTTGGCGACAAAAGTTACGCCAACTTGGCGATATCTCTAATATTTCGCCAAATTCCCATAGACTTCCATTTTAAACCAACAGTGTTTACTTGCTTACAGAAAATCCACATATTAAGATATTTTGAACCAATGAACCAATGCAGATGTTATTCAGTTGCTTACAAGAGTCACATTGTTCTTGTGTTCAGAATTCTAAGACAACGCAAATAATATTTCCTTTCTAACAACAAAAGTATTTTCACGTGAATATTAAAAAGAGAAAGAAAACTTTTGTAAAAATTCCGTCAAATTTTAAACAATACATTTAAAATGTCTTATTTTTAAAAAAAAACTTTCTTATAGCGTCGTTAAAAAATACCGCTAACAAAGACTTTGTTTACTTAAATCATTTTACATTAGCTTATTTTCACATGCTTCACTGATCTGATTTAATCAAAGACGAAAACAGCCAGTTAACAGGGAGATAGCCACTGTTTTTTTTGTTTTTTTTTATAACTCATTCTTCCAACATTTTTTTTTAAGGCCGATCAAATTAGCGTGCTTTTAGAGTTTGCGGTCTCTGAACGGTGGATGGCAAACGTAGCTCGTAGGGGGCAGAGCCCCCTAGTTATATGCATTATTTGAATAACAATTTAAATTAGAATCATCAAAATTCGTGTCCTGTAAAGTTAATAACCATGGTCGGACATTTAGGTAAGAAAAACAAAATTTTAAGTGTTTAAACATTCGTTATAAGCTGTAAATAAGATATTTTTTTCTTGAAAGAAATCCAAAATAAATCTTGAAAAGTTTCTTTTGGGATTTCTGTATTTCAGAGAAAAATAAATTTATTTCAAATACATATATATATAAATTGTATTATCTATCCCACATGTTTACTTCCTGTAGAAAAATGCATGCAGACGTGAGTATTTTTTTTTTCTATTGAGTTAGATATCTCTTTCAGCTTTAGAATGGAGTATATCGGATCATAGCTTTCTTATAAAAATGGAAAAAGACAATCCATTGTCTGATTCTTATTTACATTCTTTTGTTATGTTTGTTGAAATATAAGGGGGGAAATAAATCCTTCTTAACAGTCTAAGTCTGGATGAGAAATAAAAATATAATAATACTTTCCAGTGAAAAGGGTAACTGAATTTATTTCTAAAAAACCTTTTCAGTTATGATTCAGACTTATTTTTTAATTAAATTTCTTCTTTAGGTAAAAGACGTGTTATGTCTTCAAACTCAAACAAACTAAATAGTCAAAAAATGAAATAGAATGTAAAAAATGGCATTTGAACATATAGAAAGTCAAGAAGAAATACTTGAATAATAAAGAAAGACTTTATTTCCTCCTAGGCATGAACAGTACATGAACAGCATAGTCGTGATATGATAATTATGCACTCTAATAACATAGCAACTAATGACAGTAGAAGAATGTTACTGGTACCAAATGATTGGAAATAAAGTATACTTCTAAATGATGTATATAAAATTTTCTTGGGGGCCATCAACATATCAAAACGATCAGAAACTTTTTTCAATAGCAATACTAAAGTTTGACACCATAAATAAATTCTTCATCCTTCAAGAAGCCTAAATACAAATTTTCATGAAATTGTTAGTATTAGGTTCAGAGAAATAATTTATTTTTAAAAGAGCATATTTTAGAGTTATATCCAAATTGAAGTTCGTAGTCGATTGTTGAAATTCTATAGAATGACTATGTCACATCTATTAAAGTATTACTTCTTGCTAATATGACCATTTGACTCGCTTAATGTGTTTCGATTATTGACAGATCAAATGTTTCAAAAAAATGCGTAATATATATATATATATATATATATTTCAAATTATGCTTTTCTGTACATCATAGACGACCCCTTAAGCCATTATTTTCTAGTTTTTTAATCATAATTCGAAAACTAATTGGAAGAAAAAATTTGAAATTTCGAATTAGCATAAAGCAGGAAATAATAAATATATATCTATCAAAAAATTTGAATGTTGTAATTCATATTGTTTTCGAATACTAATTTCATAATTCATAATTCTTATTATAAAAATTTTCAAATAACAAATTCGATGTATTTATGTTGGGGTTTTTTTTTTTTAGTAGTATAATTACACAAAAAAAAAAACTGTCACATTAGGATGATAATTTCAGGAGACATTTGTAAGAAGATGTTATTTAACATAACAATCTGTAAACATGGAATGTTTATAATTCAAAAACTTATCATCGAAATGATTTGAAATTTTGTACCTAGAATCAGTTTGACTCTAAAATTTAAAATATATTGTCAAAATTGCCCTTAAAAAAAAAAAAAAAGTTTGGTGCGGTTTTTATTTGTGGATGCCCCCTCCCCCTTAAGGAAATTTTATATACATCATTTAAAAGTAGACATTATTTCCAATCGTTTGGTGTAGCAGTAACTTTTTTCTATTATAATTAGTTGCAGATTTTGTAAGGGTGTTTAAATTTATCCACGACTGTACATTTTTTTAATAATTCCTTAAAATAATTTTCCTGATCCTTTACGCCCCACCAGTGGCCGAGAGGTTCTGCTCTCGAAGCTGGTAGACGGGAAGTGCTGGGTTCGAACCCAATCGCGCCCGTCTGCCTAATCGTTCGGAGTTTTCGTGGTTTTCTTCGAACCTTGGATATCCAAGCGTTAATACAGGTTTGGTTCCTTTAGAAAGACCCCCACGAAGGGCACTCCCCACCTTAGGGCCTATATCCCTCGTGTTGATAATTGGCAGTCATAAACACAACCAACCAACAACCTGTTCCTTTAGAGCATAAAAAATGCGAGACATTCTACGGTTAGGATTTGATTCTATTACTAAATGTGTTAATTGCTTATTCTGCTATTGAAATACTAAATGGAAATTTTCTAATCTAAAATACTGGTAATGCACTCCATATAAAGGCCAACGATCTTTGAAGACATAAATCAATATCTAGCATACGTGCAGCGTAAGTCAATGTACTTAAATGTTTTCCACAATTTTTGTGCATTTTTCAATTTAATAAAACACATTATTTAACACTTTGCAGTTTAGTTTTGTGATAAACATAAAGATCGTTTCAAAATTACCTCAACTGGTTATAGTTTATTCTTAAATTCTCAGCATGAGATATACGTTGACGTATACGTAATGTAACAGTGACAGGATATGTGATTTTGGTTACCGTAAAGCAAACTCAAAAATGTTCAGTGTATGCCATCTTGGTATTTACGTATTATCCGGACTACAAGTTCGATCGCTAAAAATGGTTGTCAATTGCCAATCATGTTTATCGTTTCCAATCATCTCTCTATTCTAAACAAGTTGGAAATTGCTCGTCAAACGTGGCAAATGAGGTGCGTTCGTACTATAACTAGTTTTAAAATTATTTTTTTTTGTTATACATATTGTACTGAATGTATAATTTTTTGCACTTCATAACGTGCATAGTCTGATACATCATTAAAATGCACTTCCAATAATTTTTTCGGAACACTTTTGACTGTCCCTGTAATTAAACTATACATCCGATTTTCCTAAAATTTGAAATAGCTCAACAAAATTTTGCAACAATTATATCTTTAAAATTTCAGACCATTCGGAAGGCTGTAATATCATTAAAATGCACTTGCAATAATTTTTCCCATTGGCCGTAATGTAAAGAAAAACTTTTGGCTGTCCCTGTAATTAAACTATACATCCGATTTTCCTAAAATTTGAAATGGCTCGACAAAATTTTGCAACAATTATATCTTTAAAATTTCAGATCATTCAGAAGGCTCTAATACCATTAAAATCCACTTGCAATAATTTTTCCCATTGGCCGTAATGTAAAGAAAAACTTTTGACTGTCCCTGTAATTAAACTATACGTCCGATTTTCCTAAAATTTGAAATGGCTCGACAAAATTTTGCAACAATTATATCTTTAAAATTTCAGATCATTCGGAAGGCTCTAATATCATTAAAATCCACTTGCAATAATTTTTCCCATTGGCCGTAATGTAAAGAAAAACTTTTGACTGTCGCTGTAATTAAACTATACATCCGATTTTCATAAAATTTGAAATGGCTCGACAAAATTTTGCAACAATCACATATTTGAAATTTCAGACTATTCGGTTGGGTAGTTTTTGCTCTGTTACATGCGGACAGACGGACGGACAGACGGACAGACGGACGGACAGACGGACAGACGGACGGACAGACGGAAGGACAGACGGACGGACTGAACGACGACTATAGATGCTACGTATTTATATAATTATGAACGCACCTAAAAAAAGTAACTACCGCTGTCACCGTCGCCGCCGCCGCCGCCAGTTTTGAATTTTTTGTGACCGGAGGTCTTTCTTCGTTAATATTAAAACAACTGTTGCATACAAAAATATGAAAATCGGTAGTATGATACAAAAATGTTTGATAAACACGCTGATGCAGACAGTTTTCAAATCGAAGAATTATTTTAAGAGATATTTAATGCCAAAGTGGGACAAAATCGTTCCATTAAAAAAGTTTTATAGGAGCAAAAACTGTACATAGGAATTTAATCATTTTTAGATCATTTTATGCGTCAGAATTTCCCGGTCTGCAGATTGCAGTTAGTTTTTTAATTTGAATAATTTTTCGAGGTTTTATTTCTATTTTAAATTCAAATTTCAGCATTTCGAGAGATATTTTTTACAAATTTTAGAAAATTGTATTAATTTAAACTGTTGCCAACTGTATAATGAGCGAAAACAGTAATGTTTGCTTCAAATTAAAAATTTATTTTACACGTGACTATTATAAACAAAAAATATAAAAAGCAGGAACTCATTGAAAATTACGTCATAAAACTATAGTTACACGTTAATTTTAAATGAGAAAGAATATTGTAAAATAATAAATTCAGTAACATGCGTTAGAAGTCCTAAATAGAAGAATTTACGTCATATTACACTTATTACATATTACACTTATTACTTTAAAAAATAATATTGCAAAACAGTTTTAATTTAAAAATTGACATTTACGAGACATTTACTTGACATTTTAAGATGATCATAATATTTCATTTCTAACAAAAGTATTTTGTCGTGAATATTAAAAAGAGAAAGAAAAGTTTGGTGAAAATTACGTCAGAATATAATTGTCAGAATCAAATTATAATTCAATCTTAAGAAATCTTTTTAAAGGCGATCAAATTAGCGTGCTGTTAGAGTCTGCGGTGTCTGAACGGGGGTTGACGAGCGTAGCTCGTAGGGGGCAGAGCTTCCTAGTGTTCAAAAGAGTAATTTAAGTTTATTTAATACATAAGATTGTTACGAATGGTAAATAATGTAAAATATATAAATAAATAAATAAATAAAATATAATAAATTAACTATAAAAAATAAATTAACAAACTATAAACCATAATAAAAAATAAATTATTTACAATCTATGCTAATATTATAAGAAGTAAAGTTTGTTTGTTTGTTTGTTTATTTGTAGGAGGCAATCTCTGGAATTACCGAACCGATTTCAAAAGTAATGATATCAAAATGATTGCGTTAGCCCCCATTCGAACATAGGCTACATCTTATGTCCATGCCACTAAACCAAAGGGTGTGCAGGAGCAAAAAGCTTTCTAAAAATGCTATTTTTGTGTTATTGAAGGGCCTAGAAACATGAAACTTGGCATGGTAGTTACTTATAAGGAATAAATGATCTCTAAGAACATTTCTTAAAACATTCGAAATTTAATAGGGGTGAAAATGCACGAAAAGTGACTTAAAAAATGTTCTAAATGGCGATTTTTACGCAGTCTTAGGAAGTACCGAACCGATTTATAAAATAATGGCGTAAAAATGATGGTGACAACCACTGATCGAACATAGGCTATATTTTATGTCAGTACCACTACCCCAAAGGTAGTGCAGAAGCAAAAAGGTTAAAAAATGCGATTTTTGTGTTACTAAAGGGTCTAGAGACATGGAATTTTGCATTGTAGTTACCTATTACATATAAATGACCTCTAAGATAGTTTCTTAAAAAAAAAAAAAATAGAAATTTAAAAGAGGTTATAATGTGTGAAAAGCGTTCTAAGGAACGTTCTAAATGGCGATTTCTATACAATCTCAGGAAGTATCAAACCGATTTCAAGAGTAGTGATTGGAAATTGATGGTAACAGGCCTTGCTCTAACAAGCTCTATTTTATGTTGGTGTTACTTCCACCTTGGGGTTGCAGCAGCAAAAAAAATTCTAAATTGCGCTTTTTATGATACTGAAGCGCTTAGATACAGGAAATTTGGTATGGTAGTAACTTATAACATATAAATGATCTCTAAAATTGTTTCCTAAAAAAAAAAAAAAAAACGATATTTAAAAGGGGTGAAAACGCGCGAAAAGCGTTCTAAAAAACGTTCTAAATTGAGATTTCTACACAATTTCAGTAAGTATCAAACCGATTTCAAAAGTAATGGTTGGAAATTGATAATGACAATCCTTGCTTCAAGGTAGGCTATATTTTATGTCGGTGTCACTACCCCAGAGGCGGTGTAAGAGCAAGAAACGTTCTAAAAATACGATGTTTGTGTTATTGAATGAGCTAGATATATTAAATTTGCATGGTAGTTAGTTATTAGATATAAAGTATATCTAAGAACATTTCCTAAAAATTTAAATGATGCGAAAAGCGTTCTAAAAAATGTTGTACATGTGGATTTCTATGCAATCTCAGGAAGTATCAAACCAATTTGAAAAGTAATAATGGGAAATTGATGGTAACAGCCAGTAGCCAGCAATATGAAATTCGTCATGGTACATACTTATAAGATATAAAGGCTCTCTAAGAACTGTTTCTAAAGAATTTAATTTGTAAAAGGTGTGAAAATGGGCTAAAAATTTTCTAAAAACCTTCTAAATAGGGATTTTTACGTAATCTCCGGGAATATTAAACCAATTTAAAACGTAGGGGAGGTTTGATACATAGGGAGGGTTGATACATTGACAATTTTTCGCAACAAATGACATGTAATGCCAATGTAAATTCTTTCATTGACTGATTTTCTGTCATAACTCTTATTATTGTGAAGATAATATCTTGTAATTTTTTTATTTATAAAGCACATTGTTAGGATTAGTTTTACTAGAATGTATATTACCATTTTGCAACTGCATTTGTAAAAAGTGATTGAAAATTCAATAAGAAGGGGGGAGAAATGGGCAATAGTACTGTGGAGAAATGATACACTTGTATATTTGAAATTTGCTAGTTTTTTTAAGTTTGCAAACTAATATAGGACTGTAATATTCATTATTGTTTTACAGCAAGAGCTACTGAAATTGGTAAGGAAGAACAAAGAGACTATTCATAGACATTATGTAGGTTATATAGAAAAGCAACGCGATGATAGATGGTTAGTTTGCTTTGCCCGTCATGTAGAAGAGAAAAAGTTTAAATGGCCTGAAAGGGAAAATGTTTCTATAATTTACGAAGGGCAAATTGAAAAAACGTTAAATCTACCCGATTTTACTTATCAAAATGATAGAGTTATTAGTTTTTCTTTTAACCTTTTCATGGGTGGTGGTATGTTTATGAAACCACTTAATTTTAATTCCGAAACGCCACATTGGCACCAGCATTTTGGTAAAATATTTTCCATTTAGTATGAAAGTGAAATATATCCCTTTTCTTATTTCTAATTAAATTTGTTGGTAAATTCCGGTGCCATTCATTTATTCAACACTTTAGCATTGAAATGCTTTGCCCGTGAAAGGGTTAAAGGTCTCTTCAATGTGCTAAATTTATATTAAATTGTTTGCAAATCAGCAATGTTCACTTCATTTTTCCTTGCAGCTAGATCTCTAGGGTTTTTTTTCATTATTTATTTTCTAAAAAGTGTGTTAATAGTATTGTTTAAATAACAGCAATAGATTAAATATTTTTGTAAAAACCATTTCTGAAACAAAAAAAAATGTCAACGTCATTTCGTTTCAAATTTTACTTAAATATTTCAAGATTTTTCATAAAAAATTGTATGACGCATAAATTGATTTGTCTGCATTTTTTTTTTTCAATTTACACAACAATGTATCAAACCTCCCTTGCTAGTGTATCAATTCTCCCCAGTAATGGGGAGATTTGATACAGTAGTAGCCATTCAAAATAATTGGGATATATTTTTTGAATGACTATTTTTTAAATTCACAATATTTTTAATAAATGAATAAAAGGTCACTTTATAAAAAAAAAAACACGAAAAATTTGTTTAAGAATAGCTTTCTAAGGGTTGTAAAAAATTAGTAAAAAAAAGTGTATCATACTTCCCCTACCTCCCCCCTAATGGTTGCAAATTGATGAGGAAACCATCCTGCTTCAACATCAGCTATAGTTTATGTTATTGGCACTACCATCTGGGATTTTCAAAAGCAAAAAAAAAAAAATGTTCTAAATTCCAATTTTGTGATACAGAGGGACCTAACATTTTGAAATTTGGCATTGTAATTACTTAAAAGATGTAAATGCTTTTTAACAATCGCCGGAAGAAAATTCTAAATTTAAAAGGATGAAGTAAGCGAAAAGCGTTCTAAATTACGATTTTTATGCAATCCTATGAAATACGAAACCGATTTCAAAAATAAAGGTTGCAAATTGTTGGAGATAGAACTTGCTCAAACATAAGCTATATTTTATATCGGTGCCACTACCATCAGAGGGGACAAATATAAATGCCTTCTAAGAACATTTGGAAATAAATTGGAAATGTAAAAGAGGTGGAACGAAGGGAAGTAGCGAAAAGCATTCTAAAAAATTCATAAATTACGATTTCTATGCAATCTTAGTGAAATAAGAAACCTATTACAAAAGTAATGGTTGCGAATCAATGGTGATAGTCTTTGATCCTACGCGGGATATAATTTGTGCCAGTGCCACTACCACCTGGGGTTGGCAGTAACAACAAACGTTCTAAAAAAGCCTTTAAAAACTTTCTAAATTGCGCTTTCTATGGAATATTAGAAAATACCAAACTGATTTCAAAATTCATTTTGGCGATTTATGTTTACACAAAGGCATTTTCTGTTAGTACCACTACAACCAGGGAGGTGGTACACCGTTAGACAAGAAACTTACAATTTGACATGGTGGTTAATTTTAAGATGTAAATGATTGGTGATCGGTTATTATATATATGATCGGTTTTTAAAGAATTCAAAATTTCAAGCGATTACTGAAATGAGCATAAAAGATTCAAAATACTTTCTAAATTATCATTTATTTAGAATTAGTTTTAGTTCTTTTTATTAGTTCACGTCTCATTTCTGCCTAATGCAGTGTAATAATGAAGTTTAATCAAACTATGTCTTAATTAATAATTCTTGAATTATTCCTAAAAGTATCATATCTTCTGATAAAAATTAGACGTACAAATATCACTTAGCATATTTCAACTATTACGCGAGCAAAGCTGAGGGTTTTGCTAGAAATAAATAAATAAACTATATTACGTATTATATTGTAGATCTTATTATGTATGATACGCTATAAAGTTGTTAAAAACAGTTACTGTAATTAGTATAATTGGTGCCATGCTTGGCGCAGTTGTATCTGACATGTCGCCAATAATACGAAAGTACCGCAACATTCATTATTTTGCACAAACCACCACAAACCAAACTAATTCAGCAGTTTTCGTTAGAAAACTGGTTTTAGTGAATTTTTGTTTATCTTGAAGAATCGAGTATAAATGGTTACTAAAGTAAGATAAAATGTTCTCTGAAATTGAAATCATAGATTACCTTTATTTATAGGCCGTAAAAAACAGAAAACAAGAATGACAAAGAACGTGATAAAATTTTCAACGTGTTGTACAACTACTTTTCTGAATTTCAAATGTTTAAGCAATATCGAATATATAAAATTGTACAATTTCCCATTTGGAATTTCTGGAAATTAATTCAACAGCAACGCTCTCCAGCACGTATAAATACTTTTACTTTAAGAACAGCTTAAGAAACGATTTTTCCTAAGTTGGCTATAAAAGTTTAATAGTTTTATTCAAGATAATGCTTATGTTACGGCACTTTACAAGTTTTCTTTTTTAGAAAGTAGTTTTAAGATTTAAAAGTTTTGTAGAATTACTTTCTTCTTCTTTTTTTTTTTTTTTTTTTTTTGCCTGTACTTAATTTCTCATATTTATATTACTTTTAACGTTTTAATTGTACCTAGATTTTGTAAGCCTCTAATTGTGCTTTTAAAGGGTGCTAGAAATGTATTATTATTATTGCAACTTTAAGATATTTTTAAAGCAAAGCATTTTCTCTGATAGTAAGCTAATATTTTGTATATATTAAATAGCTTAAATACCGCTGTCCCCTTCCCTCCAAAAAAAATTAGTGGGATATATTTTTTCGGAGCGGGTGGCGGTGGTATTTACACTATATAATATACAGGGTGATTCATAAAAGATGGGCAGAACTTTAAGGGGTTATAGTACACTTAAAGACAAATAATATTAAATAGGAGACTAAGGGCCCCAGACGTATTCCCAAGGAGATAGGGGGCATTAAAGTTTAGGGTCCGAAATTTCAAATGATTATAAAACATGGAAAAATTGGTCGATTCGTTTGCGGTTTTTGCAAAAAATTTTCTTTGTGCCAGTATTTTCTTGAAATAAAATTTTAAAGTTCAATTTCAAAAAATGCCGATAGGGGGCGCTTTAGACTTTGGAGTAACAAATAACTATTTTTTAACGTTATTTTTTGTATTTCTTTAAATGATTTCGAAAGCTTAGACTTAAACTTAAATTTTGATCTAAAAATCTGAGTCCTAACGAGTAGTTAAGTAGCATAAACTGAAATTTGAAATTTGAAACCCTTCTCCCCCCAGAACAAAAATCAGTTATTCCCGATCTTTGTGTCGTAGATTAGGCTCTAACTACTGCCGCGTTTTGCTAAAATTATTCTTTATGTCAGTATTTTCTTAAAAATAAATTTTAAAGAAAATTTTCAAAAAATTCCGATAGAGGGCGCTATAGACTTTGGAGTAACGAACAACTATTTTATACCGTTATTTTTTGTGTCTCATTAAATGCTTTCTAAAGCTTAGACTTAAACTTAAATTTTCAGCTCAAAATCTGAATCGCTGAGCGTGGTTCAGTAGCGAGGGGAGGGGGTTCAAATTTCAACTTCTGAACATAGTTCAGTTTGCACTACTTAACCATGCCCAACGATTCTGTGCTGTGATACGAGGCAAAAATACAACTTTCGTCAAGGACCGCATAGTCGGAATTCACTCATAAAGGCACTGGCACAGTTGGAAACGTCGCTCATGCAAACGTTAAAGCTCCATTCCTGACGCTAGTCACCGGGTGAAGAAGGAAACAGAAAGTATGCAAATGTCAAATGGGGAAGAAGAAGAACACGTATGCAAAATTTCGACACGATTCAGGCATAAAAACCACTGAACGGTGAGTCAAGTGTAAGTCGCTGTAGTAATGAATCGGAAGATGGTGCCCTTCACGAATAAGGAAAAGGCTGAGATGCATTTAATTTACGGAGCGGCAGATGGAAATGGTGCAGAGGCACAACGAATGTACGGAGAGCGATTTCCCAACAGGCGGTTGCCTAACCGCAAAACTTTCGAGCGCTTGCACAGACAGTTGTGTGAGACGGGATCATTTCTCGCTTCCCGGTCGAATGCAGGTCGTGCAAAAAAGGACGAATCAGTAGTTGTTGCAGAAGACATTCTGGATGTAGTAGCGGCGCAGCCAATTACAAGTACACGAACAGTGGCTAGGCAGGTGGATACCTCACAGTCCATGACTTGGAGGGTACTGAAGGATGAACATTTGCTCCCGTTTCATGTGCAACGAGTCCAGAAACTGTCTCCAGGGGATTATCCAAATCGTATTGAATTCGCCCGCTGGTTTCTGCAGCAGAACGCGCTAAATCCACATTTTGGACGAACTGTGCTTTTCACCGATGAATGTACCTTCACACGTGAAGGTACATTTAACACACACAATGCACATGTATGGGCGGATGTCAATCCACATGCTACGTATCCACATGCTCATCAGAGACGCTTTTCCATCAATGTTTGGGCAGGAATCCTCGGAGACCACCTAATCGGACCGTACCTTCTTCCTGAACGCCTCAACGGTAAAACATACCTCACATTTCTGCAACATGTGCTGCCAGACCTGTTAAACGTTGTTCCTCCACGCATCCGGCGGGTCATGTGGTTCCAGCACGATGGAGCGCCAGCCCATTACGTACGAGACGTCCGCAACTATCTGGACATCACATTTCCGAAAAGATGGATTGGTCGAGGTGGTCCTGTTGCTTGGCCTGCTCGCTCGCCAGATCTTTCACCCCTCGATTTCTTTTTTTGGGGACGATTGAAGGCTCTTATGTATGAGACACCCATTGAATCCCCCGAGGAACTGGTCGCCAGACTTTCCGCCGCTGTAGGGAAGTGCTCGAAAAGCCTGATGTTTTCGCGAATGTTCGCCGTTCCATTCTTCGCCGTTGTTCTGCGTGCATAACCTCTGGTGGTCACAATTTTGAACATTTATTGTAATTACATGTTAATAAATATGCTTTGGTAACATAATCCTAATTTGTGTCTTTTTACCTCGTATCACAGCACACAATGTGTGGACATGGTAAACTGAACTGTGCTCAGGAGTAGAAATTTCAAACCCCTCTCCCCAGAAACTTAACCACGTCTAACGATTCAGATTTTGGGCTGAAAATTTAAGTCTAAGCTTTAGAAAGCATTTAATGAGACACAAAAAATAACGGTATAAAATAGTTGTTCGTTACTCCAAAGTCTAAAGCGCCCTCTATCGGAATTTTTTGGAATTTTTCTTTAAAATTTAATTTCAAGAAAATACTGACATAAAGAATAATTTTAGCAAAACGCGGCAGTAGTTAGAGCCTAATCTACGACACAAAGATCGGGAATAACTGATTTTTGTTCTGGGGGGAGAAGGGTTTCAAATTTCAAATTTCAGTTTACGCTACTTAACTACTCGTTAGGACTCAGATTTTTAGATCAAAATTTAAGTCTAAGTCTAAGCTTTCGAAATCATTTAAAGAAATACAAAAAATAACGTTAAAAAATAGTTGTTTGTTACTCCAAAGTCTAAAGCGCCCCCTATCGGCATTTTTTGAAATTGAACTTTAAAATTTTATTTCAAGAAAATACTGGCATAAAGAAAATTTTTTTGCAAAAACCGCAAACGAATCGACCAATTTTTCCATGTTTTATAATCATTTGAAATTTCGGACCCTAAGCTTTAATGCCCCCTATCTCCTTGGGAATACGTCTGGGACTCTTAGTCTCCGATTTAATATTATTTGTCTTTAAGTGTACTATAACCCCTTAAAGTTCTGACCATCTTTTATGAATCACCCTGTATATTAATATATATTGTTGGTATTGGAGCTGAAATGTATTAACAAATTAGTCCAGCATTATTCGCCTAGAACGGGAATATTTATTTAAGTGCAGGATGATACGTACTGTCCTATAAATAAAAAAGTACCCCCACTAACTTTAGAACAAATTGTTGTCGAAAAAAGTTACTGGTCGATTGGAAATAAAGTCTACTTTTAAATGATGTAAATAAAAGCTCCTTAGGGAGCCATTTACATATCAAAACGAACTCAAATTTGGTTTGTTTCTTCAATAGAAATATCCAAGTTTGACACATAAATAAAATCTACACCCTTCAATTAGCCTAAAACAAATTTTTAGGAAATTCTTTCAATTAATTTCAGAGAAATTAATTATTTTAAAATGAGCATGCTTTACGGGCTGTATCCACATTGAAGTCCGGAACACGACTGTACAAATGCTACAGAATGGTTATTTCACTTTTATTAATGTACTAGCAAACCCCGCGGCTTTGCTCGCGTAATATTTGAAACATGCCAAGTGATATTTATATGTGTAATTTTTATTAAAAGAATTTATACTTTTAGGAATAATTCATAAATTACTATTTAAAACACAGTTTGACTAAACTTCACTATTACACTGCAATAGGCAGAAAACAGGCTTAAATTAATAAAAAGAAGTAAATCTAAGTGATAATTTAGAAAATATTTTGAAACTTTTATGCTCAACTAATACTCTCATTTCGTTATTCATTTGAAGTTTAGAATTTTTTAGAAACGATCTTCTTACATCTTAAAATTAACCATCATGTCAAATTCCAAGTCCTACCACCTCTATCAACATAAAAGGCCATGTTGAAACAGGAACTGTCACCATTAATTTGCCAAAATTAATTTTAAAATCGGTTTGTTTTTTCCTAATATTCCCAGAAACGTAATTTAGAAAGCTTTTAAAGGCCTTTTTAGGACGTTTGTTGTTCCTGTGAACCACAGGTATTAGAATCATCGTAATAAAATATAGCCTTTGTAGGATGAGAGACTGTTTTCATTGATTTGCAGCTATTACTTTTAGAATCGGTTTAGAAATCGTAATTTATGACTTTTTTAGAATGCTTTTCTCACCTCCCGTTCGCTTCATCACTTTTTAATACTAATTTATTTTCGACAGTCCTTCGAGGGCATTTATATTTTATAAGTAACTTCCATGCTATATTTAAAGTTTCTAGCCTTTTCAGTATCAGAGAAATCGCAATTTAGAAAGTTTTTTGCTCCTGCAACCCTCTGGTGGTAGTGGCACAGACATAAAATATAGCTTATATTTGAGCAGATTATATCGCCAACAATTTGTCACCATTATTTTTTAAATCCGTTTGGTATTTTAATAAGATTGTATAAAAATTGTAATTTAGGACGCTTTTCGCTCACTTAACCTTTTTAAATTTGGAACTTACTTTCGACTGTTCTTAGAAAGCAGTTGGATCTTCTATGTAAATACCATGCCATATTTCAACGTGTTAAATTCCTCAGTTGTGCATAAAACGAAAATTAGAACTTTTTTGCTCCTGCACCCCCTTTGGGGTAGTGGCAACGACATAAAATATAGCCTATGTTAGAGCAAGCGTTGTCACCATCATTTTGACGCCATTATTTTTTAAATCGGTTTGGTATTTCTTGAGATTGTGTAGAAACCACCATTTAGATTGTTTTTTAGAACGCTTTCCGTGCATTTTCTCCCATTTTAAATTTCGAATTGCTTAAGATCAGTTCTTAGAAATCTTTTATTAAAAGATGTTTTGCTCTTGCAACTCCCAGATGGTAGTGACAGCAACATAAAATATAGCTTATGTTGGAGCAGGGACTGTCACCATTGATTTGCAACCATTAGTTTTAAAATAGCTTTGCTATTTTCTGAGATTGAGTAGAAATCGCAATTTAGAACGTTTTTAGAACGCTTTTCGCACATTTTCACCCCTTTTTAAATTTCCAATTTTTTCGAAACTGTTCTTAAAGATCATTTATATCTAATAAATATGTACCTTGGATAATTTCAAGTTGCTAGCCCCTACCGATCACAAAAATCGAAATTTTAAACGCTTCTTTTGCTCCTGCAACCTCTAGGTGATAGTGAGAACCGACATGAAATAGCATCTATGCTAGCGCAGAGGCTGTCAGCATAAATTTCCTATCATTACTTTTTAAATCAGTGTGATTCTTCCTGTGATATTGCTGAAAAATCGGCATGTAGAAAGTTTTTAGAACGCTTTCGCGCATTTTCACCCCTTTTAAATTTCAAATTTTTAAAGAAATGTTCTTAGAGATCATTTATATCTAATAAATACATACCATGCAAAATTGCGTGAGTCTAGGTTTTTCCATAATTCAAAAATCGCATTTTTAGAACGTTTTTTGCTCCTGCATCTCTTTTGGGGTAGTGGAAACAGATATAAAATATAGCCTATCTTGGAGCAAGAGCTGTCACCATGATTTTTACACCATTATATTTGAAATCGATTCAGTAGTTGCTGATATTGCATAGAAATCGCAATTTAGAACGTTTTTTACAACGCTTTTTGCGCTTTTTGACCCCCTTTTAAATTTCGATTTTTTTAGAAAATGTCCTTAGAGATCACTGATATCTTATAACTAACTACCAATCCAAATTTAATGATTCCAGGCCCTTCAGTAACGCAAAAATCGCATTTTTAGAAAGTTTTTTACTCCTGCACCCCCTTTTGGGGTAGTGCCACCGACATAAAATATAGCCTGTCTTGGAGCAAGCGTTGTCACCATCATTTCGACACCATTATTTTTTAAATCGGTTTGGTAGTTCCTGAGATTGTGCGGAAACCACCATTTAGAACGTTTTTAGAACGCTTTCCGCGCATTTTCAACCCTTTAAAATTTCTAATTGCTTAAGAACTGTTCTTTCAAATGCTTTATGTCTATTAAGTAGCTAATATTTCAAATTTCATATTTCTAGGCTCTTCAGTAACGCAAAAATCGCATTTTTAGAACGTTTTTTACTCCTGCACCCCTTTGGGTTAGTGCCACCGACATAAAATATAGCCTATCTTGGAGCAAGCGTTGTCACCATCATTTCGACACCATTATTTTTTAAATCGGTTTGGTATTTCCTGAGATTGTGTAGAAACTACCATTTAGAACGTTTTTTAGAACGCTTTTTGTGCATTTCCCCCCCCTTTTAAATTTCGAATTGTTTAAGGACTGTTCTTAGACATCATTTATATCTTATAAGTAACTAATATTCCAAATTTCATATTTATAGGCCCTTCAGTAACGTAAATAACGCAATTCTGTTCCTGCACCCCCTTTGGGATAGCGGCACGGACATAAGATATAGCCTATGTTCTAAGTTGGACTAACACCATCATTTTGATACCAATACTTATGGAATCGGTTCGGTAGTTCCAGAGCTTACCTCCTACAAATAAACAATTTTTACCTCTTTATAATAGGAGTATAGATTATTTTTTGCCAATATGACCATTTCACTAGCTTCATATTTCGACTGTTGCCATTATACCGAAATGAGTAAAATCAATATTAATAAAAGAAAAAATCGCTCTGTGTGTGTGTGTCTGTGTCTGCGATGGTCAGAAATCTACCGCACGTAGAAATCTGAAATTTTAGCTGAGGTTAGTCCAAGACAGGTATTGATGCACCTGAGGTTCAGATTTTTATATTTTTAAGGGCCGGGCCCCTGAGACCCTTTCCATTTTTATGCACTAAATTATTAATAACTTGCCCCCTTTTTATCCAACCTTCTTCGCTTTAGGGGACCTTTCTCCATTTAGACATTCTCGCCTTTCTACTTTCCAGTTATGACCCTTGGGACCCGTTGCAGGGCCCCTTGAAGTTTTTGTGTAAATAAATTGTTAATAAATTGCTTTCCTTTAATCCGATCTTCATTTTTGGGATCCTTTTACCATTTAGTTGTTCTCATGTTTCTACATTTCATATAAGACACTGTAACCCACTAGGAAACCGTAGGGCCCGACAAGGACCCCTTGGACTTTTAAACACCATGCATTTTTCATCCCCTAATTTTCTCCCCTTCTCAGTGGATAATTTTAAAGATGAGTCTTGGATTATTCTTCCTGGACCAACACCCTCATATTTTTATTGAGGCAATTGCGCCTCTTTTTAAATATTTACCCAATATTTTTTGCATTTCTTTAAAATATTATTCTTACGAATAATTCATACCTCAAGCTTAATTTTGACTAATTGAAGATCTAAAGCGCTAAGTACTAAGACATTTTAACATGTTTTCATGTTAGAGCCCTGTTTTTAACTGTCAGTTGGCCCGTTTTGTGCCCCCTATTATAGCTCCCTTAAAAATAGTCCGATTCACTATCTTTTAGTTTCTAACTACATCTTAGGTCCTCTAGCTATTACATGAACGACAAAAGAAAAATTTCAGACATCAGCTACCACCAATTTTTAATTTTAACCCTTACTACTCCGTTGGCTCCGCTGCGGAGACATAATCTTTCTTTGCGAAATTTGTTTTTGGCACCACTAATAAAGGCAAATAAAATTTACCTTTTTTAATCAGAGCATTTTTGAAATTGTGTACTTGAAGGAAACCTCTTTTTAAAAAGTGGTGCCAATCAAATAAAATTTGTGTAAGAGACGCTGGAGCTTTAAGGGTTAATCGCCTTCTTTGGGCCCTTGGTATAGCTTCTTTAAAAATGATTCGAATTCCTTGCAATTTTCCTTAACATCGTTCTAGCTTCCGCGAATTTTTTAAAAACTAGTAAAAAACATCTTTATACACAACTACATCCTAGATAAGTCCCTGGCACCTTGGTGACCGGTACAGGGTCCCTTGAAGTTTTTGCATCATAAATTGCTAATAAATTACCCCCTGTTACTCCAATCTTCATTTTTGGAACCCTTTTTCCCTTTAGTTATTCGCGCGGTCCTACATTTTAATTAAGACCCTGGGGCCACCTATGGTTCCGCAGGGCCCGTTCCAGGTCTGTTGAACTTTTTGTACGCCATGCATATTTCACCCCCTAATTTTCTCACCTTCTCAGTGCATAATTTTAAAGTTTTGTCCTGGGCTTTTCTTCCAGGAACTACACCCTCATATTTCCATTGGGGCACTACGGCCGTTTTTAAAGCATTTACTCAATGTTTTGTATTCACTCACTCTTATTTCTTTAAAATGTTATTCTAACCAATAATTCATACTATATGCTTAATTTTGCCTAATTAAACATCTAACGCGCTAAGTAATAAAACGTTTTAACATATTTTCATGTTAGGGACTTGCCCTCAACTATTAGTTGCCCCCTTTTGTGCCCCATTTTATAGC
The DNA here is from genome assembly GCA_963932465.1 of Maratus speciosus. Lineage (NCBI taxonomy): Eukaryota > Metazoa > Arthropoda > Arachnida > Araneae > Salticidae > Maratus > Maratus speciosus. The sequence goes on from OZ010797.1 coordinate 452,265,984, forward strand.
TCTTTTAAAAATAGTCCGATTCACTAGCTTTTTTTCTAACAACTTCTTGGGTTATTCTGCTACTACATGAATGACAAAAAAATTTTAGACTTCAGCTACCACAAATTTTGAATATTAATCGCCTTCCTGGAGCCCTTGGGGCGGCTTCTTTAAAAATTATCCGAATGGCTTGCAATTTCCTTTAACATAGTTCTAGTGTCCTATGATTACTTTAAAAGCTACTAAAAAGTATCTTTATACACAAAAAGTATGCCGCTTAAGTCCTTGGCTCCTTGCGGCCCGGTACAGGTCCTTTTGAAGTTTTTGCACCATAAATTGTTCTCTTAATCCGCTCTTCATTTTTGGAATCCTTTTCCATTTAATTATTCTCCCGTTTCTTTATTCCAGTTAAAATTCTGAGGCATCCTAATGTTCCATAGGCCCCGATTAAGGGCCCCTTGAACTTTTTGTGCAACATCCATTTTTCACCACCTAATGTTCTCGCATTCGCAATGCAAAATTTTAAAGAGTCTAAGTAAATAATCATTGTCTAATAAATAATAATTGAGCCTTGCACTCTTCTCCCCGGGCCAACACCCCGTTATTTTTAGTGGGACCCTAGGGCCCTGTTTTAAGCATTTCCCACCATTTTTTGCGCATTTCTTTGAAATTTTATTCTAGTGATTAATTCATAACCTATATTTAATTTTGAGTAATTGAAGATCTAAAGTGCTAAGAACTGACACATTTTAACAAGTTTTCATATTAGGGCCGTGTTCTGTAGTGTCAGTTGTTTCTCTTTGGGCCCTCTGTTATAGGTACCTTAAAAACGGCCCGATTCACTAACTGTTTTTAAACACCTTCTTAAGTCCTCCTGCTACTACATGAATGATAAAAAAATTTCTCAGACTTCAGCTACCACCAATTTTGAATAATCTCCTTCTTGGGACCTTTGTTGCAGCATCTTTAAAAACTATCCAATTCCGTTACAAATTTCATTAACATAGTTTCAGCGTCCTCCGGCTACTTTAAAACTACTAAAAATTTTTCTTATATCCAACTACATTCCAGATAAGACCCGGGCCTCCAGGGCCCGGTCTTTCTTTATACCTCAGCTACCAATTTTTTCGAACATTAATCTCCTTTTTCAGCATCAACTTACGTTTACTCACGACAGCCGTAAATTAAAAATCGCGTTGCTTTAAAGCTCACTTTAGATGAGGGGTTTCTTCCGTTTATTAAATATCTTGTTAATGTTAAAAGTTATTCATGAAATTTACATGAAGAACAATCTCCACCAAAATTACAATCTCCCACCGCTTGGGGGCGCATTCTTTCATCGTATTCTAAGGACCTAACTTCAAAGGGATTTGGTTCATTCAACTTTTATTGCAATTCATCTACTTTCTGTATTAGGAAATTTCATCTCAGACTTCAGTTACCAGCTTTTTCTTACATTAATGATGCATTTTTTTATTCTATGGTTTTGATTACTACGATGTCTGGCTCACTCAGCTGATTGGCTGCGGGACTTGTGTAGCACTTCCGGTACATGCTGCTTTAGGAAGTAGGGATCCAGGTTATAGTCCAAGAGCTGTTAAACATTTTAGGGAAGGTATTTGAGGCACCCTGGAAATTTGTGCAACACTTCTTTTGTAATGCCTGAATACAAAATCGAACGTCTGGCTGAAGGATCGTGTCACTTAGCCCACACATATAAAAGCCAGACACTTTAGTCGGCCCAAAAACTGTGTCAGACACGTGTCAAGTGCCATTTTTGACTACCCAAAAAGGTATTTGTGGCACGCTGAGATTGAGACAGAATAATGTTTATGCTTAGAAAAAAATATTTTGAAAATGACAAACTCTTTTGTTGGCACTTTCTACTTGCCAGACAACATCCCATATAGCACATTTGCCTCCCAGGGATATCCTGGGGAGTATCGACAATCCACTATCCTCATCCCCAAGGCATCCCTGAGGATGCTGAAAATTGTCATCAGGAGGTCCTCAGGAACCGTAAATGTCCGCCTTATAGCATCCTGGAGAGCTCCCCAGGACCTCCCTAACGTTCCTCCCCAGGAGGATCTGAGGAAGATTTGAGGATTTGAAATTGGGAGGACTTTAGGAGACTTCAAGGTCACACAAGCGTATGCTTTAAAACCCTCCTCAGGAAGTGTATGGGAAGCAATTTAGGAGGAATTTGGGATATTTCAAGGTCATAAAAACTCCCCGGGAAGTTTATGGGATGTATCACAGGGAAGATTTTGGGATACTTCAAGGTTATAAACCTGCGAATCGTTCACAGGAGGATTTCAGGATGAATATGGGAGGCAGCAAAGAAGAAATTTGGAATACTTAATTGTGGTAGATATATAGGCTGATATCAGCCTATCTGCAATTAAATATAGTGTGCAAGATTTAAAAAAAAAAATAACTCTTTTAAAAGTGCAAAAAAAGATGTGCTACTTTGGGCTAGGAAAAGTTCTTTCAAACGGTCTTATGCATTTTTTATTTAATTTTCTTTCTTTTTTTTTACTTTAATGTATTGTTATTGCAGAATAACAAATTTAACACAAAAAAGTTTTTATTTTACATTTTGAGGAAGGAGAGGGTTATATATTACATTATATGCATTTTTTTAAACTGAATTTTCAGTCTTGCATATTTCTCAGAGCTCACTATAATAGAAAATTTCTGTATAAGAAAAAAGGGTAATTTATTTAGAAAGAAATACAGGATGTTACACTCTTTATAATGTTAAAACTTTCAGTTGACTAACCTTGTTGCTTAAAAAAGGAAAATTTAATTAAAAAAACCCTCACTTTCAGAAAGATCTTTTGTGTTTGTTTTCTTTTTATTCTAATTATGCCAGAGGCAGAGTGGCATCACCCAATTTTAGTTGCCAGTACAGCAAGCTTGTATAACACACATATCAAAACTAAATGTGATACACAAATATCAAACTAAATGCTAAAAGTTTTGCATATTTTATCAGAATTGATTTAATAGAATCAGAACATAAATTAATTGCAATACACTACCTAATCCCGCCTTTTTTTTTATAAAAGTTAATTTTATAATTTTCGCTCTTAATAGCACATACGAGACATTTAAAGACCAAGTGGTACATGTCACATTTTCTTAAATGCTCTAAAATGAAAATCTAGAGAAGTTGCCCTTTAAAAAAAGCACTACAATGCTTTCTAAAGGGATGTTTTTGTTTTGATGGCAAATTTACTTACCATCATATACTAATATTCCTTTGTATCTGACAAACTGACACCCCTCCATGCACACAAAATTAGCTACTTTCACCGATCTGGTTTTAAATCTTGCATATGTTCATACAATTTCAGAAAACATTAAAACACATAATTAGTAATTAGCATATTAAGATCTGTACTAGAGTGTCGTAGTATATTTTTAGGAATTCCATTAAAAATTACTTCCCTTTGCACCTCCTTTATGTCCTAGTGAAAACTTGGTACACAATGCTGCATTACAATCAAAACATAATGCAATTTTAAAACAAAATTTAAGTTTTGCTTTCAAGTTTTCTAGAAATGTTATTTTCTGCTATAAAATACTATACCAGCTTCTGCAAATCCTTTAAAAAAGGTGCTTTTTGATTTAGACAAGAAAGATTCTTTAACTTTAATTTAAATAGAAACTTTACCATATTACTTGTTTCAAACTAAAAGTTCTGGGGAAAGGATGGAAGGGAAGAGAAAGGGCTAAGATGGTTCGAGTGCATTCCAACATATTTTGGATAACTGAGGTTGATTTCTACAAAGGAACTTTTTTACATTTTTGATTTTGGTTGCACATTTTTTCTTTCTTTTAAATGAGGATATTTCCTTTTGGAGGTAGGTTAAGTGATTTTTTTTTTAAAATACTGAAATGCAATCATTTTTAAATAATGCTCACCGCAATATTAATAGCAGCATGCAAATGCAGTAGGTTCTTAAGATGTTATTTTTCTTGACACATTCCCTCCCCTCTTTTTTATGTCAGATTAGTGACATTAAAAAAGTGCTAGTTACATAATTAATATGAAATACTACAAGTATATTTTAAGAAATTTTTAGTGGTGGCGAGTTCACTGTGCATGCTGGTGGTAAAATAAATATTGCATTATTCAAAAATACTAAAATGTGCATTGCAGTTTTAAAACTGTAGAGGTGAGTATGGCAAACGTAGGAATTTCTGGATGAGGGTGATTTAAACGAAATATCATGTAGAAAAAAGCTTGCACTTATTTGATGATCACCATGAAATATTAAATTTTATAACAGATTTTGGACAAAATATTGAAGATAAGCAATTTTCTAAAGTCCCAAGACTTTTCCAGGTGATGTAGAAACTCTACTGCAGTTCAGTCTACGTTGTACATACTTTTAACTTTATTTATGTCTCATGTGGTATGTCATGACAAATAAAATAAATCAGCACTTTCGTGATCTGTATGAATTTAAACATAGTTGCCAACTTTTGTTATGACATGATTTCTTAATAGTAATTCATGCTTTATGAAATTGTCTTGAAATATACTATTTGGAAGTAAAAAAAAAAAAAAAAAAGTACTTAATTTGCTATTTATATGGAAATTTTAGTATAGTTACCGAAATTTCCGGTGTATAAGCCGCGGCTCAGAGAATTCAGTTTTCTACCAGAATTGTTTTTAAATAAAAAATGTATCTTGCTTCTGCTTAACAATTATTTGACTACCTTTTTTAAATAAAATTTCCGGTTTGAAACAGACTTAAATTACCCGCGGGTTATACACCGGAAATTGCAGTAATATAGAAGCATGTATGTAAGTGAATATTTGTATGCAAGATACATAATTTTGTTCCAGTTGAAATCTAAATTAAAAGTAAAATTTGCTTTTAGTTTTATCTTGTCTTCAGACATGAAAGTGGGAAATACGGAAAAAAAAGGAAATTTTTTTGGAGCTAAACTCGTAAATTTATACTTACTTTAAGTTATTTATACAATAAAATTAAATATAACTGTACATATGAGTGTTAATTTCTTTTTGCAACTTAGAAAGTATTAAAAACAAATAAACTAACCATAAATGAATAGGTTCATTAAATCAAAACAAAATTCAAAACAGTTTGCTAAGTTATACGATTATCCAACTATATCTAATGAACTCACATGAAGTACAATGATTAATTTTTCAAGATAAATATTATTTTGAATGGTTTGGTTATTATCTGCATAAATTATAAAAATTTTAATGCTAATATCGAGATTTTACTTTAATCTGCTGAATTTCTCTTTGTATTAAGAAAAAAGAGTTACTGAAGAACCAAAGTTCTTTTCTTCATTTACATAAAGAAAAAAGGAAAAAAAAAAGTACACTACACATGTAAGGTGAACAAATCTATTTTCTTACATTGATTGAAAAAAATTTTTGAACCACGTTATATTTAGAAAATCTAAAAAAGAATTAGTAAGTACCAAGCAATTTAAATTTATAAAATTTATTAAAAAAAATAATAAATGTACAACAATTCAACTTTCGGCACTCTTCCTCTTTTGCAGCCTCTTTTTGCAATGCCGTAGCCATGTTCGTATGGGTTCCTTAAGGTCTTCATTCGTAGCAGTGGGAAAAAATAAACTAACAACATCTAGGAGAAAAAAAATACAAGATTAAATTTCCATTATACTTGCATGATAATACTACAATAGAGTCCAGTTGAGCATTTATGATATACAGGATGTTGTTGAATTCGACAGACAAAATCAAAGAGGAGACAAGAGGAAGAAAAATTACCATAGAATATGGGATTGCAAACAATGTTTAGCCAGTGACAATCACAAAAATAGATGCCGATCAATCTTTTCTATTTTTTCATTTGGAACCATCTGAAATTGGTTGTTTATCAGACAGATGTGGTGTGGATGACCTGGACGATCTGACAACACAAATTATTATCGCTTCAGCAGTGATCACCAGCACACCAAGTATATGCATCCAGCAATTCTTCATCTGTCAGTGTCGGCCTCAATGACATTTGTGACTGCAACTTGGAAAAACTCCTATAAAAAGTCTCACCATCACCTTTCTGACATTGAACTGTAATGCCCTTGTAATCCTGCTTTACATCAATTTTTTTTTCTACTAATTACTGGCCTTTTTCATTCCCCTCAATGTTACATCCTTCATAACTATGTTTGCTATTTTCTCCCACTTAAAAATTGTTTGTGATCCCTTGTTCTATGACAATTTTTCATCCTCTTGATGTCTACTATCACCCTTCTGAATGTGTAGGTCGAATTCAGCAACACCCTATATAACGACCAGATGTATTTAGAGAAAACTAAAGCTGTGTTTTCATTCATTGACTTTATTTTGGAAAGTCTGTGTACCTTTAGATTGCTACAATGTAATAAGGACAAAGATTATCTCCTGGACAGTTTCAGGGAGAGGTGGCTGCAGCCTGTCTGCGCTTTGGTTAAGAAATAGCACCCTTCTAGCCCTTCATCACAAAAACAGCAACCTCCCTGATTTTTCCATGATTTCCCTGACTATCTTTTTCAGAATTCCCCGATTTTCATTATTGGTATTTTTCCATGTATGACGATTCCTCGTATAACACACTTATCGAGCTTGCTAATATCTCATTTGGGAGAAAAAACAAGATAAAAACATAAAAAATGCCAAATATTCATTAAGTATTATTGGTTGACAGTTTTTAAATCTGAACTCAAAATTTAGTCTAACAATTTCATACAGTGGCCAATGGATATTGTGTGACCAGAAAATTTCCTCATTTTCTGAAAAATATTAAATTCTAAGATTTATCTACATCTGACGGAATAGCTAATTGGATTCAGCTGGCCACCTGGTCAGGTTATGCTAATTGATCATTTAAAATTTTTTTAAAGGGTAATTCGCCTACAATATACACACTATCTACAGAAAATAAGGACATTTCACCTTATCATGAGGACACCATAATTTGTGTTAAATATAAAAAAAACTCATACCATGTGCATCTTTTAAAAAATATTGGGAAAGACTAATTAGCATGTGAAAAATACGTATATAAAATAGACAAATCAGTTTCGTTGCCAAGGTGAAAATGCAAATATTTTTGCATATAGACCTCCCAGTTTCCTGAGCTCATTAACCTATATATAAATATAGCAATAAAAACTTGAATTAACATTAATGATACTAATTAATTACAGAAGCTTATTAAACTAGTATATCCGCAGAAAAGGTAATCAATGTCATTTTAGAGTTGTCTTTATAAGGGTTCTATACTACAGGTGCATAACAGGGCTGGGAAGTTTCTTCCAAATGAAAGAAATTGTTATTCTTTAGAAATTTACCACATATGTTTCAACTGAAGATACAAATGCATCTTATTTTAGATAACCATAAACAAACCTTAAGTAAATTTAATTATGCCTATAAAAAATAAACTGTGTGGGCTAAATTAATTACATCAGTATGTTAGCCAAGATCACATATTTGACTAAAATTTCTCAATCATTGGGAACTCAAAGAAATTTTATTTTATCAAAAATGCACAAAATCAAAAAGTTATCTATTTGAATTTAACCAGCATATCATTTTATTATTTAAACATCTGTGACTAGTTGTAAATGGTATATCTTATTTACCTACAGTAGAATGAAATTCATTTAAATAAAAGTTTTAATTTACATCCATTTTATTAACCACTTAATCATTGCAGTTTTCATTTTACGTACAATTCGCCTGTGAATGTATTGGTCAGCATGGGTGCAAGTTTCCCTTTGGCAAAAACTGAAAATATTTCTAACTCCTCGCCCCCCCCCCCATCCCCAAATTTTACAATTTTCTCATAGGAAAGTGGCCGTTCCAAGCAATTTAATAGTCACTTTACAAGTACTGAAACTTTTCGATTTAATATTGCTATTAGTCAATCCATTTATTGATTTAATTTATTAATAGGAACATCACCACAAGATACGATGAAACTGCTCATGAAAATTTAAATTACCAACAAAATGTGACAAATTTTCACTTGCAATGAGACTCATTTCTGAATTTGACCACAATTTAACCAGAAATATTGAAAAGAAAAAAGATACAATTTTAATTAATTTTTCAACTACATTTCAGCAGTGAAATTACGCTTGAAATTATTGAATATTAATGATGTGAATTATCACATTGCTACAAAGCGTAAACCAACTTAGTGAAAAATGTCCAAGCCGGGAATCGAACCCGGGTCCCTGGAATAGATCTCCAGTGCTCTACAACTAAACCACAAGGACGATGTCCAGCTTGGTTTACGCTTTGTAGCAATGTGATAATTCACATCATTAATATTCAATAATTTCAAGCGTAATTTCACTGCTGAAATGTAGTTGAAAAATTAATTAAAATTGTATATTCATCGATGTGATGGGTTTATTTGCGTCTCATGTTACGCCGCTAGAATGTGTGCTCATGAAGACTTCTCCATCTTGTGCTGCAGTAGCAGCCTTACCGACTTATATAAGTGAGAAATGCCAAGCTGGACATCGTCCTTGTGGTTTAGTGGTAGAGCACTGGAGATCTATTCCAGGGACCCGGGTTCGATTCCCGGCTTGGACATTTTTCACTAAGTTGGTTTACGCTTTGTAGCAATGTGATAATTCACATCATTAATATTCAAAAATAAAGATAATTTATAAAAAACATTCTATAATTTTTAACAGCAAGTTTAAATAAAAGAGGGGGGGGGTGGGGGGGATAAACTTTCAAACTATATCGAAAGTTGTTAAAATAATCAGTTTTACACAAAATTTCAAACTAATTAAACTATGGCATATTGTGAAAATTTTTCAAATCACTTAAAATATTAACCATAAAACCTTGTTGAAATATAAAGATTAAAAATATACTGACCAAAATACTCCTGAAATTCTCATCTGCTATATATTCATCTAAGGTTGGGGAAAACCTTAGTTGTCAATGGAGATTATACTACTGAGGAGTGTAAGTCCGTGACAATAAATAGTTCTGTACTGAATCTGAAAGAAATGGCATATTAAATCTCTTTTTTTCCCACATTTTCATATGAAAAATGATAGACTCATTAATCAAAATCGATTGAGCTTAACATATATTTATTTTTATGATAAATATCTAATAATAATCAAGGAAATGTATTTATTTGCAAGGAAGGATTCTGGCGAGAATTTGGTGCAGTGCAAGCAAATGGCTAGTGACCTTAGACCCCCAACAGAGATCTGCGGGGTGATGGTCAATAGATATAGCCTCCTCTTATTATCAGAGATAGTAGATTCTTGATATCCAAACAAAAGTTTCTTTTTTTAAACTATTAAATATAGAGAAAAGTTTTCGGTGGATTTGAATTTTTCGGAAAATTTCACCACAAGTACATACCCAACATATGGCTGAGACATTTAAAATAACAAAGAAAAATTTCTTTTGCAAATTAAAACGAATAAAAGAAACTCTTTATTTTAAGACTTCTCATACAACTATTTTTTTCCGCCCAAGAACCGAAAACTTTCTATTTTAGGGCTTGTTTTTAAACGTAAAAACAGGAAACTTGCAGGCATGATATTTGATATGAGTTTCATGAGTTTTTCTTAGTTTCTGGTAAATTAATTACAAGCAATTGTTATCTAAGAATGTATTTTTATTTCTTTAATTTACTGGACAATCGCATTGGATAGAAAATTTTGATGGATTAGACAATCAGACTTAGATAAAATGTAAAACTGTTTGCAAACTCAAATAATTTCTTAAAAATTTTCTGCAGAAAAACCCCACGCCCCTACTGAGTCCTATATCGCCACTAACTTCAGCAAAAAGTCCTCTTTCCAATCCCTCGCATTATGTTACATGCACTCAATCCTCCCACCCCCCCCCCTCCAGTTTTCTGAATTAGACTTTATTGAAAAGAGGATAATGTTTACTAAGATATTAAAACCGAATTCCTTTTCGAATGTAAAAAACATTTACTTTACACAAAATTTATTTTTAATCTGTTAAATTAATCTGCAGCACTGCTTCGGTGCTGCACTGTTTCTGCTACCGGCCCTGGCAAAAAGAAAAGAAAAAAAAGCATTGTACATGCTGTTCCGGCATAAGCGTCGCACTTCCATTATTTTTAAGTTTTTCATCTCAAGTAATCATTTCATCTCAAGTATATATGAAGCACATGGAAAGAATATGTAAAATAACAAGAATTTTCTTTATTGTGTAAATTATTTTTTTTTCCTTTTAATGCGGTTTTTCTTAAGTACATTCACAATATAATTTCTATCCTTCTGCAAACAGAAGTTTAAACTATTCTTATTTTACTTAGAAAGAACTAATCAGCAGTTAAATTAATTTGTCTTTTAAAAATAATATAAATTCAATATTTTAACAATATTTTAGACACAAAAAACAAGAAAAAATTCACCAGTTATTCATAATGCATCCTACATTTTTATGCATAAATGTAAGTTAATTTGGTTTGATAATTAAAATTATAATTTAATTTGACATAAACCAATCAGGCCCGTGTGAAATGGGGGGGGGGGGTGGCAGTCGTCCCAGGCACAGAGATTGAGGGGTGGGACTACCAACACAAACCTCTTATTTTGATTGTTACAAGAAATTATATCTATACATATTGAGAATGTTTTTTCAAAATGAAAGTACATACATTTTTCGTTTCAAAGTTTCCTCGTCCCTTAACCCATACCCGAATACAAATTTCTTCCTTTTAAAAACTTGTTTCGACATTTTTAATTTTTTGCATTGGATAGCTGAAGTTCATCTCTACACCTCTCCTTTTTTTACTTTTTTGATTTTGATTGCAGATATTTTTTTAGAACGACACTTTCATTTTCGGAACCGGTTTCGAAAGTGAAAGTAACTGAATAAAAAATATCTGCAACCAAAATCGAAAAAGAAAAAAAAAGATCGATGTAGAGATCGACCTAAGCTATCCAATGCAAAAAAAATATTTAAAAATTCCTAGTTGCAAACGAGATATTAGAAAATAACCTCCCCATAGGGTTAGCACTAGTTCACGAGTGTCTTCGCCTGTAGGGACAGGAGCCTTACACGTGAGCTAATGTTAAACCAATGGGAAGGTTCTTTTCTAATATCTCGTTTGCATTTGCACATTTTTAAATATTTATTTTTGTTGTTGGATGGCTGAGGTCCATGGCTACATTCGCCTGCTGCAGAATGTAAGTATGAAATAAGCTAAATTAAAAAAAAATTTGACAGAATTCTCCATTTAAGACAATTTTTAAACATACTCAGAAGCAATAAAATAATACAACAATTAAAAAATAGTAACTATTCAAAAATATATTTCTACAAACATTTAACAAAATTGACAATTAAAAAAAAAAAAAAAATTCCCGCCACAGGGTCTTTGATCCCTTTTGGATAAATTAAAAACACGTGAATGTAAAAAGAAAATTTAAAGAAAAAGTATTAAAAATTCTTTGCCATGGTAGGGGTTGAGGAAGGCAAGGCAGTTTTTTATCTTTCATTTTTAACAATCAGAAATGAAAAAAGTTTCGTTTAAAATTAATTTTCAAAATCCAGAGAGAGGCGGTGGCCTTCCCTGGCCCCTCCCCAGCCGGCGTCCCTAAAGGGGATTTTTCGTTTTTTTATAAAATAATTTTATTCTAAATGTATTTTGGCTGTCTATCATCAACCAGAATTCTTTCAGGAATATTAAAAAAAAAAATCTGCATGGAACGGGAAAAAAATAAATTGGTAAATTCAACTCGCGCAAATTTATTCCTCCAAACAACGATAAACAGCCTGGCGATCCAAGAATATACTTCAGCAGTAATAAATAATATAAATTAAATCCGAAAAAGGATTTTCTGTGCACCAAACTCATCGCTATATCTCCCAGTATGGAAATCCTACAACGCCAGAGTCGGTAAAAAGGCTCGCTCAGTATAATCACCATTGTCAACTAAGGTCTTCCCCAAGTATAGTTCTTCTACAGCTTCAGGGGTCTCCAGAGGAAACTGAGGAAGTCTATGCTCACTAGTAATAGTGTCAATCGAAATTATCTGTTGCTCACTGAATTTTTCCATAAATAGATCTAATGTTGATGTTGACTGTAATTTATCAACTTTGAATTCAAGTTTTGCAACCATCTTTATTAATTTTGTAGATTTTTTTTCCTTTCTCCCTATCTAAATAAAAAGTCACAAAGCAATTATGTCAAATAGAAATCTGCACATATCAAATGCAAGCCTAGAAATGACTCTTCAAAAATATTATATGATAATGATATATAGGGTTTTTTTCAGGAAAGTAAAGGAATTTTATTTATATGTAAATACAGCTACACATGTTTTAGTAAGAAATATCACAGGCATCAACATTGCAAAAACTATATCAAGAGTAAATTATTTAAAGTTCTCTTTTGACTATTTCAAGAATTTTGAACACATGTCAGGAATAAAATATTAGCATTTCAGAAGTTGTACTTAATTTTGTTTTTTTAAGCTATATTTTTTTACACTTAATACTTCTGCAACTAACTGACGAAATCAGATTTTTAACTGGGAGTGACTGCCGAAAATATGATTTTTATTAATGGACAATCGACAAATTTCACGATATAATGAACTAGTGACGAAATTAGTGACTAAAATGCTGCTAATGTTATAATGCCAAAATTTATGATTTTTATCTATAAACGATGGATAGAGTACAACGACCAATTGATGTAATCAACGTATTTGTAACGCGACTTACTAAAATTTGTGATCTTTTGCTGCACCTTCTAGTTGCTGTCTCATTCATATACACTTAGGATCGTGCGTTCATAAAATTCACATCACGGTAGACTTCTAAAAATTCCCAGTCGGTGACACGATACCTTCTAATACAAAAAGAACATGCAGCAATAAAAGAGAATTGGCTAAAAGAGGGGGAGGGAAATACAGGAAAAATAATTTTGTCTTCACAAACCAGGGGTAATTATGTTCAGTTTTTTAAATATAGGAAAATTTTTAACAGGTCATCAGTCAGAAAAATCAGGCATAAAAAGTATCACTAATTTCCACAAATGGTAGTTGAAAAAAACAAACAAGCACACTGTTCATAAAAAGGCCTTATTTTAAAACATTTTTAAATGGTTTGTTTAGAATCTCCTTTTACAGGTATAATTGTGATATTTTCCTGGGACCTATTAAAGAATGTTTCAATATTTTCCTGCAAAATACATACATACCTGATTAACACATAAATATATTTGATAAAAAGCTTGCAATTATTACTGACAATATCTTGATTTTTTTCAGAAATTAATTTATACTTCCTTCATAAAAAACTACAAATTCAGTCATATTATTGAGAATTACATATTGAAATACATACAGAATGATACAAAACTACAAGTTTCTATAATTTTGCTTTTCTACATTTGAACTGTAAGTTTCACAAGGACAGATTTAAGGGAGTGTACTGTAGAACCAATTTTTATATTTTTATATGCAGCAGTTTTCTTAATATTTATGAAGAAAGACAAAAACTCATTAACGTCGGTGGTGACAGCATTAGTTGATTTGCATTTTAATTATTAGAGATTTACATTTTAATTATTAACTACCTGAAGGTGTTGTTGACATCGAAGACAGATCAGGTGTTTTTGAAGCTGAAGGTTGTCCTAAATCAGGTGTTTCTGGGAAAGGCTCCCTATGTAAAAATCTTTCATCTTCAGATTCCTCTGAGCTTGATATTGTCCCAAACTTTTTTGAAGGTTCCAAACTTTGGGGCCTTATAAGGTTGCTTGTAGTCTCTGACAGGTATTGAGAAAGGTTCCTCATGTATTCAGAACTATTTTATGAGACTCTGACTGAGATATGTCCCTGTTAATCAAGCGGCGAACATGTCGTTTTGAATATGTTATTTTCTTTCTCTTGAACATTTCTGCCAATATCCTATTTAACAGAAATATTTATCAAAACATACTATTAATGAATAATAAATTGAATCATTAAAGAATAGTATTAGTCAGGGTTTAAAATACAGTAATCCCTTAACATTCGTGAGTTTTGATTATTCTAACTGCTGTGTTGCATTGTATAGCCTAAGTTCTGTGAATGTGAACTTAACTTAAATCCTTGTATTGAAGGAAAATATAGATCAGCAATTCAAAGAAGCCCGAAACATATTGATGCTAAATCTAAAAAATCCTAAAATTCAAAATTTTCAATGAAACAGAAAATTTTTCTGCAAAATGTATGGAACATTTTAAAACTTCAACAACTCGTTGAGAAAGAAATAGAATGCAATTTTCAACTGGTGAGGTGTATCAAACTTAAAAGGAAAATCAACACTGCAACTTTTTCTTATATGGAAATTTATTAAAAAAGGATCTGCCAAAAAAATGCAATGCCAATTTTTTAGCTTTAACTAAGCATGATATACACAATTCCATTTTATAAAAAGTAATAAGGGTTTGTGTACACATTTCTTTAAATAAAAACCATGGACATTTTACACCTTTGAAGAACCAAAACCAAACAATTATGGATCTATAAACAAATTATAATGTGCATTTTTTAAAACGGGCTTTTATTTTGTATTTCTTATGGCAGAATGTGAAAATCTAATTACAGAATAATAGAAAATGAAGAATATATTTTTAAATACTACCCAAATATGTGAAAATTTAATTTTTCATCATAAGACTATTAAGTATACAAATTAAAATTCAATGAATTTGGAATTTAAGAATTAAATTTTACCTTTTCTTTTCAATTTTCAAACATATATCTTGATACTTTCTAAAACCTCAAACTCAATAATGTTTACAAAAAATAAATTAAAAAAAAAAACCATTTTTTTCTTAAATCTGAGATCATTGAGGGTTGCAATGTTTGCTTAAATCAATTTAAGACCAATGATTAAATTGGATTTTCAATGTTAGCTTTTAACAGATTTAAAAGCCAGGCACAGTTAAAAATAAGTAATTGTTACAATGAGTTGTAAAAGTGAAATTTAAAAAGTGTAATCAATCGCCACTCCTGTGTTGTCACTTTTTAGTTTCATATGATGCGATTTTTTTCCTGTGACAAATTGACAAAATTCACAATGTTTTTTGCAAGTGACGTATAAAAAAAAAAAAAAAAAAATACGATCACGATCTTTTAAAGAAATTTGCGTTTTCTCGCAGTTCTTGAAGAAATTAGCGTTTTTTTTTTCGCGATCCTTTGACGAAATTTGCGTTATTTCTGCGATCCTGTGACGAAATTCTCATTATTTCAATGTCCCTTAGACAAAATTTGCATTTTTTTGTGATCATTCGACTAAACTTTCTTTTTTTCAATGGCCTTTAGACGAAATTCGTGTTCTTCCCGTGATCATTTCTCGAAATGTGTTTCATACGCAATTCTTTGACGGCGTTTCTTTATGCGAATCTTTGCAAACTTCTCGTTTTTTCAGCGATATTTTGACGAATGTGTATTTTTTCTATGATCATTTGAAGTAATTCGCATTTCACCGCGATCCTTCGACGTAATTCGCATTTCACCGCGATCCTTCGACGTAATTCGCATTTCACCGCGATCCTTCGACGTAATTCGCATTTCACCGCGATCCTTCGACGAAATTCGCATTTCACCGCGATCCTTCGACGAAATTCGCATTTCACCGCGATCCTTCGACGAAATTCGCATTTCACCGCGATCCTTCGACGAACTTCGCATTTCACCGTGATCCTTCGACGAAATTAGAGTTTCATCGCGATCCTTCGACGAAATTAGGGTTTTACCGCGATCCTTCGACGAAATTCATATTTTACATCGATCCTTCGACGAAATTCATGTTTTACCGCGATCCTTTGACGAAATTCATGTTTTACCGCGATCCTTTGACGAAATTCATGTTTTACCGCGATCCTTTGACGAAATTCACGTTTTACCGCGATCCTTTGCCAAAATCCACCTTTTCTGCTGTGGTTTGCTGCAATCCGCGTTCTTCCGCAATCATATACCAAAATTACCTTTTTTTCCCCGCGATCATTTGGTGAAATTGGCGATTTTTTCTGCAAATGATTGACGAAAAAAGCTTTTTTTTTTTCTTCCCAATCACTTGTCATAATTTGCGATATTTTTCAGTGATTTCTTTTTTATTTCCAAATGTTCGGACCGATGAGATTTTTAATTTTCAGACCGTTCTCACTTAGCAAACGCTTTCACCCCGGTTTTTTTTCTTCTGCTGTGTATTATATGTTTTTGGTCTGCAGGAACCTTGAAACGTCTGCGACGCTCGTCGCGCACATTCTGCCACGGGGAGTCAGGTCAGCTAAATTTTAAAAGTGCCATACCAACTGCTTTATCTGGTTTACACTGACCATTTACCCCATTCACCCCCCTTTTTTTAATACTTTATAAAATTAAAGAGGACAATGGTTACTTAATTACATGTTTTATTATTAACTAATTTTAAGAATTAATATACAAGTCCTATTTTATTTCTCATAAACATTTAAAATCATATATAGTCACAATAAAAACACCATTTCTCACTAAAAGCAATATTATGAATAGCATATGCATTAATATGCATAGAAACATGCTTTTCAAAATTTTATTTAGAAAATTTTAGTTGTGTTTATTTAAATTTAATTGCTCTTTATTTTACACACTTATGTACCAAACTTTCCTCAAATATTATATCCTTTCTAATTTCTCTTTTAGCATTTGTAACTTAATCTCTCCATATGGCCACATAAGAATTTTTCCATTTTGATATGTTACATTTTGTCACTGTTTAATTAAATATAATCTTTAAAATAATGTGGAGCTATGTAATATAAAATTTCAAAACACCAGTTTGAAGAGTAACTTCTATTCTTTTCAATATTTATAATTTTTTTTCGGACATAATTCCTTCACAGTTGCCTTCTAGCAGTTACAAAGACTTATTTATTTTGCAAAATTTGATAGAAATTTATAATATTTTTAGTAGAAAATATTTAAGTGTACTGAAAATTAATTGATCCAAATTTAATATAAATTAGCTGTAAACCAACTTTTAAAAATAAAATCTGCCTTTTTTCAATAAAAGCTGTTTTTTTTTAAGTGGTTAAAACGAGGCCTGGCTAAAAGCCGGCAACCCTGCTGATGATACTCACAAAAATTTTCCCTGCAATAAATTGACGAAATTCACAAATTTTCCTGCATCAGATCGATAAATTTGATTTTCATATGACTAATTAATGAAATTCACTTTTTTTGCGACATACGAGCAAAAACTGCATTTTTTTTGCACTATTCATTGATGAAATCACAGGCCACACATTGAGCATCCCTAATACACGTTGTTGGAATTTTTATTAACCCGGCAGGACAGGTACTTGACACCCCACGTCAGAAAATATTCGTCTGCTGTCGGCGAGTGCTTTTAATTTATTGTTTATTATTTTTTTTTAATTAACGATAATTTAACATTTTAGCTATCATTTTTCACGAGAAAGAGTGTACTTATCATGAATTTCACTAACAGACAGAATTCTAAAGTTTTTTTCATATTTATGCCTATTTAATATGTTTGGGGTGTGCTGACACCCCATGCCCGTTCCCGTGTTACGTTTCACAGCGCGCGTCCTGCCAGGTTAACTTATTTTTATATAAAGAACGTAAATAAATTTGATTAATGTGTGTTTATGAACATATACAAATAATCCATAAATATGTTCTTAAAAAAAAAAAAAAAAAAAAAAAAAAAAAAAAAAAAAAATATGTGATAATAGGCTTTCTGATCTTAAGGATTTTTTTCTTATTCCCGATTCCTGTCATGAACCGTTGGACGGTATAAAATATTCAGATTTATAGAAAAATAAGTTTATATACAATTATGGTTTATTTAGATGTCAAGAAAGTTTGATACATTATAGTTGGACACTTTAAAAAGTGGCCACTAATAAAACAGTCTACTGGCCACTGGCTACTAACCCAATTTCTGATCCTCCCCCCCCCTCCATTTACAAGTTAATAACTAGAGCCGTACTGAGTACTCGTTAAATACTCGGCAATATTTTGGCAGAGTACTCGGCTAATACCGAATAGTTGGAAGAATTTCATTTTTTAAGCATATGAATTTAAAACTGATCTATAAAAAGTTATTCGAATGTCAATGTATAATATATGCAATAATTCATAAAACTATTTACTCGGTATTTAACAATATGTCTACAAAATATAGAAAAAGTTAAGAACAAAAACCCTCATAAAATAATTACAGATTAAAATTTAGTTTCACATTTATACAAATAAGTTCGTTTTAAATATATAGGAAAACAGAAAAGACTACTATTTTGGATAAAGTAACTGAAAATACAATAAATGTAATAAAAAAATTAATAGTTAAATTTATTATATTTCAAATTATGGTGCAAAAACACCAAACGTTCTACATTATCAGTGGACAGGGCATTTCTTTTACTACTATAAATTTGGCCTGAATCTGAAAATATACGTTCAGAATAAACCAGTGGTTGAAGGTGCACATAAGAATTTTTTTGCAAGGTTGCACATAATCGGAAAAGTTCCCTCCTCCCCCCTACCATGCAAATGGAGTGTCAGTTTTACATAAGTCTTCTGTTAAGAAAGTCTGCATCTCTTTTTGTACCTCTCTTTTATTTTTAATCAAAAGAAAATGATTTACAGTTACAAAATAAATACGAAATGTTTTGCATTATTCAATGAATTGTTACAGTAACAAATAAACATTCTTATTTTTGATAGACAGATTTCAGGTATCGGAATAAATTAGAGGGTTGAAGAATGTTTTATTTTATATTGGTTAATAATTGTACTTTTGTTATGTGTCAATTCTCCTTTTTTTGCTACTGTTTTGAATTGTCAAAAATTGTCTTTAAAAGGTACACAAATAAATTTCAAATTTAATTAGTTAATTTTGAATATATATAATATACTATATATGTATATTATATATATGTGCACACACATATATATAATATATATATATATATATATATATGTACACAGGTATATTTATATATATGTACACCTAAGCTCACATTATGTGCACATCGGTGTTTTTTTTCCCTTATTACACAACTACTCAGTATTCGGTACTCGGCCGAGTAGTCAGTGGCCGAGTACTCGGTATTCGGCCAAAGTAGTACTACTCGGTACACCACTATTAATAACCAGTGACCCGGAGCCGAACAATTTTTGATGCTCCGGCTCTAGCTCCGCTCCGACCTTTTGAGTTGCAGATATTAATTTACACATTTAATTTTTTGATCACAAATTCTTTCTTCCTTTACCTTCATTAAAGATCCGACAAAATGCATTTTTCTTCTCATGAAACTTGAAATGCTTGTTCAGACAACATGACATCTTTTAGCTTTTACTTTTAAAATAGAAAGTTTGGTGGAATTTTAAACACAAAAATCTTAAATTTCTTCTACACTTTTCAAACAACCAAAATTGTACAACTACACATGTAAACAACAGGCGGCCATATTTGTTTTCAAATAGTTTTGTCATTTAGCTCAAGTAGAAAGTAAAAGTAAAGTAGGGTTACCATGTTTTGAAAAGATTTTCATCTCTAATAAAAAAAAAAAACCCTAAAAAATGATATAATTAGAATACTGAAAAATGATGTAATTAAAATATTTTAAGCCTGGAAACTTAAAAGACGGAAAAAAAAGATTTAAAAGAATATTAAAAACTAAAGGAGCCCTGGAGCAGGGGGAAATTTAGAGCTCCAGCTCCAGGGAAAACATAGCTCCGGAGCGCTCCGGCTCCCCGTTAATAACCATGAGATTAAACTTATTTCCAAAGTTATAAAAGTTGCTCTGTGTTTGTCAAAAGTGTACCTTGTGAAAGCAGCTTTAGCACAGAAAATCAGATAAAATCTAAATTTACGACCCAATTGTCAATTGACATTGGATGAAAGTTGAAAAATAGATATGGGGATAAAGCTTGATTTTGTTCTTTTATTTTAATTAAAATAAACATTTCGGTTAATTATTCGAAATTGTTGATTTATAGTATTTTGTTATGTCAGTATTACCGTAATTATTTAGGTGACACATAAAGAATAACTGGGTTATCTTCCCCCCCTCCTCCACGAACAGTTGAACTCGCCTCCATTTATAAAATGTTTGGAGGAAGATCCATATTCTGGGGAAAAGTTGAATTTCAAGCCCTGAACTCAGTCAGCAGAGCAGAAAAGTTAAAAAAGGTTAACTTTGTGAGTTGAGGGAGCAAAAAAGAATTTATTTTTTGGAGGGGGGAGGGAGGAAGGGAGTTTTTTTAGATGAATTATTAATCATATATTAAAGATTTATAAAATACAATCGGTCCCCAATTTAATGAATTTCTTGATTTAGTGCATTTTTTAATGCTCCTGACGAAAATGGAACAAAAAATTTTTATTTAATGAATTGATAATCCCAATTTAACAAATAGCAGGCCTATTTACAAAATTTAAATTCTTTTTAATGAAATAGGTTCCTTCATAAAATTCCCCTTAAAATAGTTCCCTTCACAAAATTATCACTACTTTTTGTTTTGTTAGGCTTTAAAATGTAATTTGCAATCAAAACATGCTTACCAGAAAGGAAAAAATTAGCAGAAGATATGATTAATAAATACTTCGCTCGAATTTGAGTAACATTTGAGTAACAATGAGGATTTCATCTTTCGTTACAAAATATACAGTGGCTCACATTTGTTTTTGACACTTGTGTTTTTGAAACTTACTTATAAAAAACATCATCTAAATATTAAAGGATCTAGTTATATTTTCATATGAACTTTATTTTCCGTATAATAAAACCTACATATTGTAATGAAAATATATTCAAAACTTTTTTTCCAAAAAATTAATTTACCGGAAAAGTGTTAAAAACAATCTCACATAAGTAATTGGACACTTGAAAGCTTTACTAAATTTTTTGACAGACGATATTTTTTGTTATTTATTTTTTATTATAAATGGAAATACATATCAAATATTATCGTCTGCACTTTGAAATTACTACTAATTCGTGTAAATTTGTTTACATTTCTATATTTGAAGCGAACATGGCCGGACGCTACAACGTTACATCAAATTCCATTCGTAATTTAATCATAGAACATTTTAAAGATGGTAAAAGCATCAAAACTACCGCAAAACTTGTTAAAGTGAATCATTCAACTGTTTTTGCTATTATAAAACGATGGAAACTACGTGAAACTGTTGAAAAAGCACTAAAATCAGGAGCTTCTCACAAGCTAACTCTCAGGAATCTAAGGTTTATTATGCATAAAATCAAGAAAAAACTAGGAATTTGTGCAGTGAAACTTACAACAGAATTAGAAAACAGATTTGCAATAAAAATAAGCCCTGAAACTGTTAGACAAGTTATCAGATCATATGGATACAACGGTAGAGTTGCAGAAGAAAAAAAATTATTAATGAAAGAGTAAGAAAGTTACGTTTGGATTTTGCAAAATCCATGGTAGACAAGGATGTATCGTTTTATAAAAACGTGATATTTGTGGATGAATCAAAATTTACATATTTGGGTCTGATGGTCGAATAACTGTGTGGAGAAAGCCCAACGAAGAGGTCAATCTGAAAAATGTATTGTCAACTGTCAAACATGAATATGGAAGCATAATGGTTTGGGGATGTTTTGCTACTTCTGTTACGTAAAATTTAGTTTCCATTGGAAATAATATGGACCAATATTATAAGTATATAAATATCCTGAAAGAAAGCTTGAAAATATCTGCCCAAAAACTTGGAATTCAAAACGCATGCAACTTGTATCAAGATAATGATCCCAAACATACAGCCCTAAATGTTCGCTTATGGCTGCTGTACAACTGTTCCAAAGTTATCAAGACTCCCACTCCACCATATTCTCCAGATTTAAACTCAATTGAAAATGTGCGCCATGAACTGGAGAAAAGAACTAGAAAACATGGATATTTCTTCGAAAGAACAACTTAAAACAGTATTAATAGAGAAATGGAACAAAATTGAACATTCTTACACAAAAACTAGTTGCATTCATGCCAAAACATTTTAAAAGTATGATTTCAGCTAAAGGATACCCAACAAAGTATTAAAATGTTTGATTATTTGCATATTTTTGTTTACATTTGTTGAATCTTTAAAGTGTCCAATTACTTATGTGAGATTGTTTTTAGCTCTTTCTCAGTAGACTAATTTTTTGAAAAAAAAGTTTTGAATTTATTTTCATTTCAATATAAGTTTTATTATAGAGAAAATAAAGTTCGTATGAAAAATTTTTTAAGTAGATCCTTTAATATTTAGATGATGTTTTTTATAAGTAAGTTTCAAAAACGCAAGTGTCCGAAAACAAATGTGAGCCACTGTATTTTTCACAAAAATAACTTGCGAAATGGACACCATAAAAAAAAAAAACTGCATAGACTGCCCTAATGAAATTTTAATTACTATTTTTAAAATCTTTACAGTACCACAAATTATATTAGACTATGAAATAAAAACAATGAAAAATTTTCCGAAAATAAATGAATTGCCTCATTAAAAACTAAACTTTGTTGTTTTTTCCAATTGCATAGGATTCTTTTTCCCCCAAGGATTTTCCCTGGTTATTTCGCACTTTTTTCTGATTTCCTAAATAATTGGAATCTAAAATTATATTTGCAATCAATATAAGACCTCAAGAGCCAAATAAACGTACAAATGATCATATTTCCAAGTGACTGTATTACACGTGTGGAAATGAGTATACTACTATTTTACTGCGCAATCACGATATCAAATGAGAATTTACATATTACATAAATACTACACTATGAAAAATTAAAATAAACTTTACTTACCTCTTAAATTAAAAAAAGAAGAGTCGGACTTTATCAGCAAAAACTAGCGTTTATCGAAGGCAACAGGAAATAGGAAATGCAACGCTAGCTCGCTGAGATGAAACTTCAAAAGCTTATATCAAGTTGAAGTGTGCGAAGTGCTGATGCGAATGGATAGATATTTTCGAAGATTGCAGTTTAAAAAAAACTGCTTCAATGGAAAAATGCATATTTCCATTCTGAGTTATTAAAATTATATCTTTAGAAAAACTTTCTTTAAAATACAAATGTATATTGTATTACCATGTTTAATAAGATGATTGTTCCATTGCTCACATTGTTTATTTTATAGTTTATTGGATAACTTGTTTGGTTTGCGTCTTTCCACGTTATTATTCTCAACCACACATATCTTATATTATATTTCACAGTCAAATTATAAATATATATTTGTTATTTTTAACAAAAATCTATTGAATACCAAATAAATGACTTCCTAGGGATGTCCCCAGGAGGGTCTTCCCAGGGATGTCCCCAGGAAGGTCTTCCTAGAAGGTGGCCTCCTAGGTACATCCCCGGGAATGTTGTCCCGGGGAGGTTGCTCCTCGGGAATCTCTCAGGACGTTACTCCTCAGGATATCCTTAAATTATCTTCCTCAGGAGAGCCTGCATTTGTCATTTTAATTTTGGGAGCAATTTGGGATGAGTTGGAGCTCCCGGGGAGGAATCTGGGAGCTCCTGTGCTATATGGGATAGAATGTTAAACGCGAGTGCCAGTAAAGCTGGACTTGCGATGCCTCGCTGAAGATAGATTTACTGACTTACGATGCAAACAAAGCATAAACCGCGTTGCATCTTAAGATGAATTTCAACTGGATGCGACCGCAATCACAACAAATCTAACTGTGATAGGCTCTCGCAAGACCACATGACTCATGGCAAGCATGCATTTGTTCTGATAATTTTGGAGTAGTAATCATGGAAAGTAAAAAAAAAAAAAAAAAAAAAAAAAAAAAAAAAAAAAAAAAAAACGTGTTATTTGCGCAAAAAGGGACGAAAAAATCACTGTTTTCTGTGAAAAAATGCTACAAAAATATTGTGAAACACTTTTATAACTTGATTTTGCCATATACATTTATATGTACATGTAACGAAATTTAACGATCGTTTAATGACGGTTAATACAAAATTTAAACTGATTAAAATTGCTTCAAACTCAAAGTTAAGGGCTGATTCTGAGCACTGTCAATTTGACTTCGATAGTGTTAGTGTCGGAGACGACGTGAGAAAAGTATTGTTGTCATAGAAACAACGACTTATTTAATGTCGAAATGTATAATGAAATAGTTCTTAATCGGACAGTTACTGTTAATGTGCACTTAAATTTATCCAGCCGGTGAAACCGTCCGAAAATTAAATAACTTCAGCAACACGCAAATTGTACATATTACATAAGCTTATAGAAAAAAATAACAAAATGTTTCATTGTTTAATTTTAAATTCATTATGTACCGCGCATTCGAATAATCATTTAACAAGAAATTTTCAGATGCATTAAAATATTCGCGTTTGGTTTGGAAAAGTTTTGCCCGCCAAACTGCGTGAGCATTCGTCTTTTAGCGCCTAATAATCGAAAATATTTTATTTTTTTAAAGGCTTTCTACAGAAATTCCGCAGCTAAATTTTACTGATACTTTAAAACATAAGTATGTATAATAAGCATATAAGTTTGATAAGAATTTTAACGATTTCCAACAAAGTTAAAAAGTGTTTGTGAATTTGGTTTGCCTGTCTGTCTGCCCGTGGTGCTCTATCTCTAGTAAATATAGTCCGATTACCACGAAATTCATACATGTTATTGGGTAACACAATGGCATGTTCGGTATAGAAAATGAAGTGTGTAGCATATACGATTCGTTTACAGTGACACTCACAAAACTTCGTTACATTACGGCCAATGGAGAAAAATCGCTTCCGATGTAATTTAATGATTATTACACTATTTTAAACATACAGAAATTTATATATAGTACTGAGGTATACTTCACGGAACTTATTGTATAATATGACATGCATAAAATTTATCGCTCATTTACAGGGACACACAAATTAATTTTACTACAAAAGAAATTGAACAATAATTGAACAATTAAAATCAATAAGCAATAATTGCCGAAATTGCATTTTCAGTTGTGGACGCGTTTTTAAATTGAACTATATTTTTAAATATTGCTTCGTGTGTATAAATTCCATAGATAATATACAGGGTTGCACAAAAGTTCTCAAGTACATTTTCGTCTATTCTCTGAAATGCTCTGTTATATCGCGCATCAATAGATATACATCATACTTTTATCATTTAATGTTAAATATATGAAAATTAAAAAAAAAATTGCATACTGCAATTGATAATCTTTTTACTACTCCAAAATTTTTCGAACTACTGCATGCTTACAATGAGTCACGTGGTCTTGCGAGAGCCTATCGCAGTTAGATTTGTTGTGATTGCGCATGCATCCAGTTGAAATTCATCTTAAGATGTAAGGTGATTTACGCTTTGGTTGTATGGTAAATTAGTAAATGGATCTTCCGCGAGTCACTACCCACACAACACAAGGACGTCCTCAAGGAAGCCAGAAGATGTCACATGTAGAATGTTGTGACGTCCAGAGGACATCCTGAAATTTCTTATAGATGTCCTAAAGACTCCTTCGGGCAGTCAAAATGTCCCACTTGTTGACATCTTCTGGGTGTCCGTAATAAGACATTTTAAGGATTTTTCAGGACATGATAAGAAAATTTTAGGATACATTTTGAACTTTTTTGATATATGAAGGATAAAAATATGATATTTTCTGGAGTAAATAGGATGCTTTTAGGAATAAGTAGGATAGTTTTAGGAATTTCTAGTATGTCTTTAGGATAATCACAAGATTCTATTTAGACATTTTATGACTTATAAAGGATTAAAATAGGATATGGAAGATGGATAGGGAGGATAATATTCCCGCTTTTAATTTTAAATGTTATTGCAACGAGAATTAAAACTTTTCACAGAATGTGAGCGTTTTGCTCGTGCATGCAAAATGATGCGGGTAGTGCAAGGTTAAATACCTTACAAGATATTTAGGTATTCATTAAAACTTTTAATATAAATTTACTGCTACCGTTAATCATAGCAAACGCGGTAGCGTTAAGCTATAATATGAATAAGAAATAGAAAATGCAAACGACTTTCTTAAATTTCTGGCGAACCAGTTGACGTACGACAATGAGTTTTCTTTTGAAAGATAGAACTCGACGAGACGAATAAACTGATAGCATTTAAAAAATTAATGTAGCTTTCAGTAGTTTTTTATTTAACCTTAAACGTAAAAATGAAGACACAAAATTCAACAAAGTGTAGCTAACATTCCAGTGGGTGGATTAACTTCGTTTTTGTTTTATTTTGATCCTCTTGTTGAAACTTAGAATAGGTTTTTTTTCATCTTTGTATGTTTGACGGTCGCTGAGAAAATCGAATTTGTCTTTTATAATGTCTCCATAAAATTATAGAAATCTCTCCTTTTCATTTTCTAATTTTCTAATTCAATAACTTATTTCGTGTTGCCACTCCCTAAAAAGCAGTACAATAATTTTTTAAAAAAGGATAACATGTGTACTTTTGTTTTCATAAGTCAATAAAAATTGAAATTCAACTGACAGATTTTTGTATTTTTGAAACCGACGTCAACCTAAGCAGATAATGCATAATTTTCATAAATATATATATAAACTTTCTTGATTAATATTTTGAACTGGAGTAGTAGACACAATGGAGCACAAACGAGTTGATAGAAAAAAAAAAACAAAAAAAAAACATGGTAAATCCCAAGCTTCTGTTCAGAAGCTAAATGTACGTTTTTTTAAAATTATCATCATAACATCCTGATTCACACAAGCGATAGGTATGCAGTAATATAAATACTTCCCATACTAAGTATACCTTAAAAAATACCATTCCATCTATTTTAAATAAGGAAGAGATGTCATATACGCACCAGAGTACATAACTGGCGCTATAATGCATTATTTTGCCTGATACGGTATTGTTGCTATTGTTGTTTATTTATCAATTATTTTTTTATTTACTTTTATTTTATTTATTAAAAGTGTATAAATTGTTTGGTTCTATAGTTATTAATTAAACTTTTCATTATTTATAGTTATTTCTTTTTAAAAAAATAGAAAGTAATTTAAAAATATATCTGTAACTGCTATTCGAAAACGAGGTTTTCGTTAAATTGGCGTCAGAAAAAAAACCCCGCGCCAAACCCGTTGTGTATATGACATCTGTGCCTTAAATAATTAGGGTTTCGTTTAACTTTAGGTACTTTTGCTTGAGATATTGTAGAAAATGTACAGCAAAAAGATATGGTACTACTTGATTATCCCGTCAACCAGTTTCGCCAAACTATTCGTCAAATGATACAAACTGACATAATTTTTATTTTAAATAACGGAAGAATAAACAAATTAGTAAAACATTAAAAAAATACTAATAAAAACTTGGACACAGATGTCATATACGCTCCATATTGGCACGATTTTTTCCGACGCCAATTTGACGAAAACATCGTTCATATATCATCTATATCCGGGTTACCATATTAAGTAAAATAACGACACTTTGGCGCCAGTTAAGTACCTAGTGCGTATATGACATTGCGTCAAAAAAATCGCCCCAATATGGGGCGTATATGATATCTGTGCCAAAACTTGAATTAAAAATCACTTGATGACGTAACAAACACGTGTATCGTGTTTAATGTCAAGTGAATGTAACATTTGCTATGATCCATTATTGTCATTTAATCTTATAGTTTGGCGATAATTTTTTGGTCGACAGGATAATCAAATTGTAACAAGTATGGTACAGATGTCATATACGCACCACGTTCGCGCGATATTTTTTCTGACGCCAATTTGGCGAAAACCTCGTTTTCGAATACCAGTTACATATATATTCTTAAAAAGGAATTAACAATTTAAAAAAGTTTAATTAATAACAATAGAACAAAACAATTTATATAAATTTAAAAAAGAAAATAAAAGTAAATAAACAATTTATTAATAAATAAACAACAACATTCGGGTTACCATATCAAGCAAAATAATAAAACTTTGGCGATAGTAAGTACCACTGTGCGTATAAGACATTGGCGTCAGAAAAAAATAGCGTCAAGGTGATGTTCATATGATGTCTGTGGCGATTCATGTACACTTCGGAACGTTACTTTTAAATCGGTGAGTTTCATCGCCAAAATCGCCAAGATGCTTAATGATCATCGCCATCGAATATATAAATAATGCCATATTTGCAAACTTATAGGTCAAAATATAAGGGGAACCTCGGTTCACAACCACCTCTGTTTATGACCAGTTCGGTTTATGTCCAACTTCGATGATCAAAATTTGACTCGGTGGGCGTGCAATATCTCGGTTCACGACCAAGGCTGCCGAATAGTTCAGTTGGCAACCCTCACATAAATGTTGTTATTAGTCAAGTTTGGAGTAAGGTGTGCATATCAGAGAGCTTTGTGTACCTTTATTACTGTAAAAAAATTAACTTTTTGTTTTACTTTTATTCAGGTTTGCGCTAATATTAGCTCTCATTATGGCTTCTAAGAATGAAAAAGTGCTTAGTGATAGCAGTAATAGAAGCTTAAGCGAATTACTGTTCAATAAAAGAAATTGTAGCAAAACATGAGAACGCTGTTAGTATAACCGGTCTAGCTAAACGATACGATGTGGACTCAGCCTTCGATTTCCACGATAATCTATATATATATTACGCTATCGTATGTGTCACAGAAATCGCGATTATTTGTTAATTGTTTAATGGCAACGCTCGAATGAAACGCATCTCATTATTTATAGAACAGCATTTAATGCATCTCCATACTTATAAGGGGGGGGGGGGCTTACCATAGGCTGGATCCTGTTCTATCGCCAAACACCGCCAAGTTTGTCGCCAACTTGGCGATATATCGCCAAATACCTGTAGACTTCCATTGTAAACCAACAGGGTTTACTTGTTTAGAGAGAATCAACAAATTGAGATATTTTAATGCAACAAAAAATAATATCAGTTTAAGCAATTATATTAATTATATTTAAGGGAGCCCAAGTAAATTAAATTGGGAATAAAAATAACGTGAATTTGATTAAAAAACTCTGAACCTCTTAAAACAGTGTGCATTACTTGGTTAAATAGTGCATTATTTTGCGAAATAAGAAAAAAGTATTGGGAATATTTAAAAGCAACTCAGGTTTATTTATATTCAATATATAATTATCAAAAAATTTAAATGACTAGTATTAAAAAATGCTCTGACGAGCACCAAAAAAGTCTAATATGTTTTTAAGCATGAAAAAGGGTTTGACAAGTGCTTCTAATTGAGCATGAAAAAGGACAAGGGGTCCCTTCTTGGCTGCAGCTCACTGTCAATGCCAACTTTGAAAAAATCATATTTGCGCTTTTTCCATATAAAAAAAAAATCAGCCACAGTTACGATAAAAATGTGTAGTGTAAAGACACAGCCAGTAAAGACGCAGCCTGATTAAATATGAACGTAAGGCGACTTAGTTCCAAAAATCTTAGTTCCTGCAGCATATCACACTCATGCAGTGCCACCAAGCACGTCCGCAGTATAGAACTGTACAGAAAACTGATCTGTAGTGCAGTGCAGACTGTTGCAGCACTCTGCACAGGAACAATTCTACATGTGCACGCATAACAGTATAATGCATTCATTGATTGTTGAAATTATATCCAAGTGGCTGTGGCTGTAAGATGTACTATGCAATACAACAGTGCATATGTAAATTATAAACGAACATTAGACGCATACACCTTTAATACGGAAGTACAAAAGCACAGTGTGAGTGTGCGCTGAGGTTCAAAAGCATAATAGGAATGTACAGTGTAGTATAATTTGTAGAGAAATAATGGTACACAGTGCACTGTACAAAGTTGCATTGCAGACGCATGCGCAGTACAACAGTAGGACAGTGAAGTTAAGATGTAAAGCACGGCGGAAAGTTTTACTAAAGTACTGCGAATTTATTGTATATGGAATAAGCGCAAATAGGATTTTTTCAAAGTTGGCATTGACAGTGAGCTGCAGCCAAGAAGAGACCCCTTGTCCTTTTTCATGCTCAATTAGAAGCACTTGTCAAACCCTTTTTCATGCTTAAAAACATATTAGACTTTTTTGGTGCTCGTCAGAGCATTTTTTAATACTAGTATAAATTTACTGCTACCGTAATCAAACTTTTTTTTTTTTTTGACAGGATATGTGTTTGACAGAAGATAGGTTAGTTAAGCTTTAAATAGTATAAAAATTTCGAAAATTTACTTACCTTGGATTTCAAAATTAATAGGAAAGAATTCCTTAAATCCTGATAAAAATGGAAGTGCGAAGTGCAGGAGAAGTAAAATAATTTGAAATAAAAAACATGGTCTGTTTGAGAAATGACGCGGTAAAAGGCGACTGTCAAATAATGGCGCTCGGATAGCTAAAAGTTGAGAAGTATTTCACTTCTGGTACAAATTCTGCGCATGTGTGCAGGTTATTCGGGCCAGAAGATTTCTTTCTGCGTTTTAAGGACAGTTCTTCCGAATTCTCCCTATGTATGACGTCCAGACGACATCAACTTTTGTCTTATTCAGGATATGACAACTATAGAATCTGTAGTATCTTTATAGGATGTCCTATGGAAGGCTTTGGTTGTAACAAGTCCAGCTTTACTCCCTCATAGCATGCATGGTCACAGTGACGTCGTTGTGACGTCACTGTAAGTCACTGTGGCCACGTCACATCTGTGACCGAAATGCCACCACTCAGTGATGTCACATTGTGAATGAGATGTGAACTTCTTAGAAAAGTTTAAAAAATTACAAAAAATCTTCAAAACATGTTGTTACTGTAAAATTTTATTTTTCTGGCAATAAAAAAGAATTGTTAAGTCACTGCATGTAACGTAGGTCACAACACACTCACAAAAAAAATTGTAATAAATTGTAAAAAATTGTAACCCATATTGTAAGTCACAGTGTGAGAAAAATATGAACTTCAAAAATCTTTGAAAATGAAGAGAAATGTTTTAAAAAGGCCCGCGTTACAGCGGCATAAGGAATGAAAATATATTAGTGGGTAGCAAGTAGTAAATTCAGACACGAAAAGATGGTGGGGGGGGGGGGGGCATATAAAGGAAAATGCACGGTACAAGTATCAACAAACTAGATTTCCATGCTATATTTTATCAATTTGATATCTAAGAGTTTGAAAGTATACTTTTTTCCTGATTTCAATTTTATCTAGTATTGCAATTTAATATAATAATCCTTCTCTTATTCTTATTATTATAAAAGTGTTTCTCGGAAAAATGGTACGTGCTGGAGCAATTTGGATAACATATTTAGAATTAGGAATATTAAATATATACACTTTACATATTTAGTTTGCAGGAAGGAAAATTTTTAATTTATTTTTACCGACCACTGGTATTCGAAACACTTTTGTGGCTTCAAACTAAAAAATTTCTATTATAGTTAAGTCTGCAGCTTTTAATGAGCACGTAGAAAGAGTCTTCAGAGTTTAGTCATACATACATTTCTTGCTTTATAATTTGCATTCAAGTCATATTTTTTCCTGTTAGTGTACCTATTTTAAGTAACTGTTTTTTTAAAAAATTCTACTTCTTTCAGACTTTTAAAATAAAATTAGCATTTTCCGAATAAATAAAAATAATACAAAATTTATGCAAAACCCATGATATAATTTATTATTCGTATTTCAAATTTGTGTTTTAGAGATATGACTCTAAAAAAAAGCTATTTTACGAATTGTTTTATTTTACAGGAAATTAACATGAAAAGAATGACGATTGACAAAGAAATTTTTTTTATCCTCGATATTTATTTATATCTTTTTATTTTTTAGGAAGGTATTTTGTATTTGTGTGAAACAATCTTTACTTAGAAAAAGGGAGGGGGGGGGGGGTTAAAACTGATAAAAAGAAAAGGTAAAATACATTGGAAAATTCTTCAAATACAAAAATTTAAATACAGACAGTCTCATAAAATGATTGCACATATAAGTTCCATATCTGTTTATGTAAAAGGAAATAAACTCACACCTGCCCCAAATCGTCTGCCACGATACCGCAGGGTAAACAGAGAACTTTTTGTTCTAACAGATGCGGTAAGTTACTAGTCTAAAATGTAAGCTTTTGCGTGTGCTTTTTTTAATGGAAGAAAAAGACGTCGCCATTTTCGGATACACACGGATATTAATAATTAATTTATGGAGCTCAAAAAGTAAGTCTTATTTAATTTAAATTGTTTGTTCCTGTTTTGTATATTTAGTGAGATGAGTTAAATAGTTTTATATTATACCTATAGAAAGAGACTGTTCTGGGATTGTTTTTCAGATTAGAAATTAACATTATACTGAATGGGAAATGCCGTTTTACATACAAGAGTAGTGAAACTTTTGAAAGACTTTTTTTCATTGCTAATAATATTTTAAATTATTATTTAAAATCCTAAATCTTCATATCAATGTTTTCAGATTAAACATTTGCCAAAATTATAAAATAATAGGAATTCCTTGTAACATATGGAGAGATTTTTGAGAAATTCTTAAATCTAATAATACATTTAATTCACCTATTGTACTTTGTTGTTGTTTAATAGTACAATTATAAATACTAATTATATAGTGTTTTTCAAATTGGTATATTTATTTTTTTAAATTGTATGTAAGCACGTTTTTGCTGTTCGTGATTTTAATCAAACATTTAATTGTAGACATTCAGAATCAGTTATTAAATTTTCTTCGATTGTAAACTCATTTTCAACGTTTTCGATACACGTTCGATACTTCGCATTAAAAAATAAAATATGACAATTAAGCATTGAAATAAAGTGTTTTTCATGCCTGATAACAAGTTTATAGATTAAATTGCTTTACTATACTTTTTAAAATTTGATATTTATAATATTTATAAAAAAATATTTATAATTTATGATATTTATAAAAGTTGATATTGTGCTGTTCATTAGCGATAATTGCTGGAAATGCATTTTTAATTATAATATGCGCTTTTATGATCCACTATATTTATGCATAGTATATGGTGTATATAAAAGCTATAATTCATATACAAGGCTACACAAAAGTATACGTAAGAGTTAAGGGGTATGGGCGCAAATTGCTTAAAGGTGTTTTTTAGATGAGTTATGGATTTTTATGTTGAACTGCATTTAATTTACTAAGAAATGTTTGTAGAATATGGATAAAATGATACACAGGGTCACGCAAGGAAATGGATATATGGCCGTCTATAAATTATAATTTCTGGAAATGTGATTTCAGCAGTTTTAAGAGTGTTTTAATTTGAATTAAATTTTAACTAAATAGTGGCGTGTAATAAAGATTCTAGGTAAACTACAGGGTTGTACAAAAGTATTCAAGTATGTTTTTATATATTAGTATAAATTTTTGAATGAGAATTTCAACCTGTTATGCATTTTCTTGCTAAACTAAATTTTCACATTATATACTAGTATATATCAACCTACAGATTAAATACAGGGCTATTCAAAAGAATTGGAAAACATATTTGGCTATGAACGGTAACTGCTGAAATCAGTTTTTCAAATGTTTTATGCGTTTTCTAAAATATTTGCTTAGTTATCTTATTTACGTTATTTCCTTAAATTACGATGTCTAGTTAAAGCATTCAGGAAGCGTTGGAAAGTGCTTTATAATCTATGCTTAACGCATGATTTTTCTTACTTGTTTTTTCTATTTCCCAGATCAGTCATTTCCTATAAAATTTACCAAATCTATTTAGCTCATATTAACAAAATACAATATACACGGGAATAAAAAATTTAAATAAATATGGCTTATCTTATTCTTCTTTAAATAGGAAATGTATTAATATCCGTTAGACTCCATGTTCGTATTTAATAAAATAATAACAAATCACAACACATAAAAACTTACACATTCTTAATATAAAGCTTGAACTCAAGATCAAGCTTAGAACTTAATAAAAAAGGATGCCAATTGATAAGCATTGTTTTTTTTCAGTGTAAAAATTAAAAGTATTTTAGAAGAATAGGACTCCAAAATAGTGATACATTGCTAAAAAGTACGGTAAAAAGATAATATTGTATATTTCAAACAAAACTTTATTTTAAAATTCATCACAGTGTTTATAACAAGAATCATCACAGTATTAATGCTTGGAAATTTTTCCAGAGAGAAACATTCGCCTTGCAAACAATATTTCAAATGGAAATCAAATTTCAAATTGATTGCTTAAAAGGCGCAAAAGCCAACATAGTGAAAAAAATTCCATAACGGTACTTGAATCCGGGCCATCAGTATAGCGCACTGACATTCTACCTACTAAACCACATGGAACGAGACCCAGCCTGGAAAATTTCTTACTAGTACATGTTGGCAAGGCTACAAACGCAGCACAAGATGGAATATTTATCATGAGCCACCGACATGGGGCAAACACGAAACTTAATTAAATCCACTAGCGATTCAAACTATATGAATACTTGGAAATTTTTCCAGAGAGAAACATTCGCCTTGCATACAATATTTCAAATGAAAATCAAATTTCAAATTAAAATTGCATTTTAAGCAATTAATTTGAAATTTGATTTTCATTTGAAATATTGTATGCAAGGCGGATGTTTCTCTCTGGAAAAATTTCCAAGTATTTATATAGTTTGAATCGCTGCTGGATTTAATTAAGTTTCGTGTTTGCCCCATGTCGGTGGCTCATGATAAGGGTTCCATCTTGTGCTGCGTTTGTAGCCTTGCCAACATGTAATAGTAAGACATTTTCCAGGCTGGGTCTCGTTCCATGTGGTTTAGTCGGTAGAATGTCACTGCGCTACACTGATGGCCCGGATTCGATTCCCGGCTTGGAATCTTTTTCTCTATGTTGGCCTTTGCCCTTTTAAGCAATTAATTTGAAATTTGATTTTCATTTGAAATCATCACATTGTTTATGACAAGTTCGTCACAAATGACACATATTTCACAAATTAGTCACAGTGTGACGTCAAAGCATTGTCGCTATCGTCACATGTTAGTCACAAAGTTAATGCCAAAATAGTCACAAATGACACACTTTTCACAAATTTGTCACACCGTGACTTCACAGAGTGGTCACAATGTGACGTCACAAACGACCTCTAAAACGGCCATAACGACCTCGCATTCTAGTCACTATGACGTCACATCGACGTCACGTGACGTCACATCGACGGTCACAAAATCACAGTGTGACTTCACAACGACGTCGCCGTGACGTCACCATGCCTTACGGGCTGGCACTCGCGTTTAACATTCTATGTTGTCTGGCAAGTAGAAAGTGCCAACAGAAGTGTCTGTCATTTTTAAAATATTTTTTTCTGAGCATAAACATTATTCTGTCTCAATCTCAGCATGCCTCAAATACCTTTTTTGGGTAGTCAAAAAATGGCACTTGACACGTGTCTGGCAAAGTTTTTGGGCCGGCTAAAGTGTCTGTCATTTTCAAAATATTTTTTTCTAAGTATAAATATTATTCTGTCTCAATCTCAGCGTGCCTCAAACACATTTTTGGGTAGTCAAAAAATGGCACTTGACACGTGTCTGGCACAGTTTTTGGGCCGCCTAAAGTGTCTGGCTTTTACATTTTTTACTTCATTAAATACTAAATTTGAAGGTATTAAAATTTCAAAATGCCTCAAGGATATTTTTTTGCAACGAAAATTTGGAAATTTAAACATTCACGTGTGGGCTAAGTTCCACGATCCTTCAGCCAGACATTCAATTTTGGATTCAGACATTGCAAAAGAAGTGTTACACAAATTTTTATGGTGCCTCAAATACCTACCCTAAAATGTTCAACAGCTCTCCTGCTATTATAGGTTCGTTCTGAAAGAAGTTTGTTGGGAACACACTAGACGCTGCGGAAGACAATGGGGACCTCCAAAATTAGGTTTATTTAAAAGAATTTCAAAAGATATAAAATAATACAAACTTCAGTTTTGTTTAAGGTTATTATTTACAGAACCCGGGCAACGCCGTGTGGGTCTGCTAGTATATATATATATATATATATATATATATATATATTTCAAATTTTGCTTTTCTGCACATTATAGATGGCCAATTAAACCGTAGCTTTGATGTTTCTTTAAAAATAACTCAAAAACTATTTGGGGAAAATATTGAAATTGAGAATTTGCGTAAAGCACAATATAAATACATAAGACTATCAAAAAATTGTAGGTTGCAATTCATATTTTTTTTTTCGAATTTTAATTTCATATATAATAATTCATATTATAAAAAAATTCACATTACAAATTCAAAGTTTGGGGTTTTTTACGTTTATAATTCAAAAACTTATTATCAAATAGACTTGAAAGTTTATTTCTGCGCATATTTGAAACCGAAGATTTAAAATATATATTCAGAATTGTTTGTTGACATTGAAAAAAAACGAAGTTTGGTCTGGATTTAATTTGTAGATGACCTTCTAAACAAATTTTATATGTATGATTTAAAAGTAGACTTTATTTCCAATCGTTTGGTACCAGTAACTTTTTTTCTACTATAATTTATTGCAGAGTTAGTAAGGGGTGTTTACTTTCTTTTCCGTCTACTGTACTTT
This sequence comes from Maratus speciosus, assembly GCA_963932465.1. NCBI lineage: Eukaryota > Metazoa > Arthropoda > Arachnida > Araneae > Salticidae > Maratus > Maratus speciosus. The sequence continues at coordinate 452,302,533 of OZ010797.1, forward strand.
GATTTTAAACGCATTGTAATGTGCTTATAAAGTGTACTGCAAATATATTACTATTGCATCTTTTGAATATTTTTACAGCAAAGCAATTTTTCCTAATAGTAAGCTAATATTTGCAACTATTTTGCATTAAGTGGGGTGGTTTTTTCGGGGGGTTATTTACACTATATAATATATATTAATATATGTTGCTGATATTGGAGCTGAAATTTAGTGTCAAATCCGTCCACCATTATTCGCCCAGAATTTTTTGAATGCAGGATGATGCATACGTATACGTATCTGTATACAGTTTTAACGCACTATACAACGAAAATGTTTAAGAGGCATTTTATGATAAAGAGAAAGAAAAGGAAAAGTTTAATGTTTCATGGGATACATTCATAAATGTATTATTTGTTTGCCTTATTCACATTATATACAACGACACGGCAATTGGTACCTTTCAAACGGGATCTAATATATATACAGACATATTTAGTAAAAATGAATGCGTGTATGGCGTACTTGCCAAGTTCCGACTTAACTTGCGTAAAAAGTTTATTAATTTAAACCCGGTTAAACGTGTTTCGAACCAGATTAAAAAAAAAAAAAAAAAAAAAAAAAAAGAAATGATATCAAATACGGTCCCGTAGAAACTGGAAATTAAATATATAATGATACATGTAAAATATTTTCCGGTTAGTAATCTGCTTAAAATGATTAAATTAGCTCACATTTTACGGAAATTAGGTCGTAAGTTGGCAAGTATTGTATGGTATATTTTTTCATCACGTTAACACCTTTCACGCAACGATCATATTTCACAGAATTTTTAATTTTTAATCACCGGTTTCCAAAAATAGAAATTTTGTGTTGTAAATTCGAAAAAAGGCTCTATTGGAGAAGACAAAATTATTAGACTATTAAAAATTATTGGTAGAACTAATCAAGGATTATGTCTCCTTATGCATCAGGTATACGTTACGAGCGTCGCTAAGGAATTAAAACAACATGAAGGGAAGGAGCGAATACTTTCATTTTTAGAAACATTCCTAACAATAAATGAAAAGTTATTAAGGCTGCACACAACCGTCCTTTTTGCCATCCTTCTCCAGTTTTCATGGAAATCTTTTGTTCAGGAGACTTCTGCGATTTATTCACAAAAAAATGTGAGGAATCAACAATGGGTCAGGAGATAAGGAGCTCAACCCTACTTGAAGGAAAGGTTCCTCTTTTGCAGGACATCAGTCCCTTTCCTTTTAAAGTCATTAAAAATCAAAAACACCACGTAGACACAAGAAACGATGCTGATTGATAACAGCTATAAAGATGGTGCGTTCGCAACTTAAGGCTGCATATACACGCTTGTTTTCCATCCTTCTACTGTTTTCGTGGAAAATCTTTTATTCTCGACGCTTCTGTGGTTTATTCACAAAAACAATGAGGGGAATCTACAATAGGTCATGAGATTAGGGGCTCAACTGTACTTGAAGGAAAGGTTCCTCTTTTGCAGGACATCAGAGCCTTTCCTTTTAAAGTAATTAATGATCAAAAACACCTCGTGGCCAGAAAAAAAGACGCCGACACTGATAACAGTTTGAAGGATGTTCCGCTCGCAGCTTAAAACTAACGTACCTTACGGCAAGCTGCCCCGCCGGCAGACACTCCGAGGGGTCAATAAATGGGAAGAAGTCAGACGAGACTAACTAGAATAATACTGCCTCGACTAGTGAAACGGACTGGTTAGTATGGTGTCGCCACGACTCCAACTGCCAGCCAAGGCAGATCAATGCCCAGCGCGAATCATTCTCCCTGCGTCACAAACATTATTGGAGGTCTTGGTCGCTGCGATAGAACCCATGTACTCAAGGATTAATGAAAAGCTGTTATGCCATGTTTTATGCCTGGTCACTGGGTCCATGATATTTTTTGAGGCGAGTCACTCAATCCATTATTTGGTGAATGTATGTATCGGAGTGATCTCTCACGCCTCATTATCAGTGTTTGGAATGGCTTGTATCCATAACTTTTGAACTGCGTTCAGGTATTGAATGTTACTTGGTAGGTTATAATTTACCAAGTAAAACACAGCAGTGGTTTTTCTATTGGAAAAGACAATAAGCTTGCATTGCTTTACGCTATAGCATTATATGGAAAAATTTAACTCACATCCCAAAATTTGTTTTTAATTCAGATGATAGAGCTAGTAGTAGGAGAGCTGTTGAACATTTTTGAGTAGGTATTTGAGGCACCCTGAAAATTTGTGCAACACTTCTTTTGTAATGCTTGAATACAAAATCGAATGTCTAGCTGAAGGATCGTGGCCCAAAACGTGTGCCAGACACGTGTCAAGTGCCATTTTTTTGACACTACCCGAAAAGGTATTTGAGGCACGCTGAGATTGAAATAGAATAATATTTATACTTAGAAAAAAATATTTTGAAAATGACAGACACTTTAGTCGGCCCAAAAACTGTGCCAGACACGTGTCAAGTGACATTTTTTGACTACCCAAAAAAGGTATTTGAGGCACGCTGAGATTGAGGCACAATAATATTTACGCTTAGAAAAAAATATTTTGAAAATCACAGACACTTTAGTCGGCACAAAAACTGTGCCAGACACGTGTCAAGTGCCATTTTTTGTCTGGCACAGGTTTTGGGCCACGATCCTTCAGCCAGACATTCGATTTTGTATTCAGGCATTACAAAAGAAGTGTTGCACAAATTTTCAGGGTGCCTCAAATACCTTTCCTAAAATGTTTAACAGCTCTTGGACTATAGCGTATCACCAACTCTCCGGGAGCGTGTCTTCGATGACATGCACTGTCGAAAATGTTAACTAAGATGGATTAATGAGTTAAAGGGCTGTGACGCCTTGAAATTCAACAACACACATATAATAAAAAGGGTTACCTAAAGACGTATACTATGCGCAAAATTAAAAAACTTTCAAAACATAAATGAAAAAATTTTAAAAGTCTAAAAACGTACCGACAAATTTTAAACACTTTGTGGCCAATATCAGGGTTATGTTTCAATATCGAAAGACACAAATATTTAAAGATTGTAAAAGTGAAATATAAACATACTATGTTGAACTCGCCACAATCATAGCGCCATCTATACATCTGTAATTTAACTATCCATTTTCAAGAGAGACAATATAAAATAACTAGAATATTAGATTAAAAAATTATACGACACTTTTTTAACATTGAGTTTCGTACAATATACATAAGTTATAGTTAAATGTTTAAAAAAAAATAAAATTCTGAATAAAATCTGATGGAGCCATTAAATTTAAACATTATAAATAGTTAAGTTACATGAAAGAAAATAAATATTCATACAATAAAAAATAAGATTATTTTTCAAGCCGGAAAAACTAACGTCCCGTGTTAACTGATATTTTAAAAATATAATTAAAATTGATTATACATGTATTTTGCGTTATAAATATCTTCTTTTTTACTTTAAACTAATTATATCTATTTATAATTATCCCATATGTACACGTTTAAAAATTCTAAGAGCATTAAATTATAAATATTTACACCCGAAAAATATAAAAGAATAATACTTTAATAATAAATCTCTCTATTAGCAAGTATTCCCTTTATTTTATTGTATACTAACCGAGTTGCTAAGTTGTCTATAGCGGCAACTTAGAAAAAATATACTTTTGTAATCTCATTAAGGCCAGTTACGTTTAAAGACACATTTGTCTCTAAAATGTAATACTACATACATGCACCTGATCAATGAACACCCCCCCCCCCACACACACACACCATCAGCGGACTCTGATAGTGTTTAGCTAAAAGAATCACCGATAGCGGAAATCTGATATAAGGCAAGTATAAGACACAATTGTATAAGCAAAAACCCAAATAAATTATTATGAAAAACGTTTTAGATCTACTCTATAGTATAAAAGTTTCGCAATTTTTTTTCAATTTTTTTTTTTTTTTGAAATTTACTACTTGCGAAAATTCTGACGTGATGGTTAAAAATAAAGGTTACTTTCTGATTCAGCATTAACAAATACATAAAAATCAATTATCAAAAGTAAAAAAAAAAAAAAAAAAAAACATCGCAGGCTTGTGTTTTTCAATAAATTTCGTATAGGATTCATGTCTTATATTTCATTATCTCTATATTGCGAACAAAGTTATATGCAGTTGAAGTTACCGCGAATCCAAAATAGCACTAGTTAGGTGTGAGGAGTTTTTGTGCCGAAATATGAAGTCCAAGGATTAAATATTTTTTTTTTTAAATGAGGCCATTTTTTAATTTTATGCAAGCGAAGGAAAAAAATATGTAATATGCAATAAATATATCAATATCCTGAACAATTTTATTAATTATTAGAATATATTTGTCATTAGCAATTGAAAATAAGATGCATAACATAGCTAATCCACTTCTAACATTCCAAGAAAACCAATATTATTACAAAAGAATTTTTTCTTATGAATTCTTTAGCTTTTATATCATTTGAAATTTTCTATTTCGTAGAAAATGTCTCCTAGCGTGATTAATTATTTCAGAAAAGAGTAATGAACTGCGAAAAGTCCATAAACCAATTTGTCATTAAGATAAAAACTGAATATTGATATATTTAATTAAGTAAAAGATTTAACATTTCGCAATTACGACACTTTTTTACAAATAATTTCTCATTGGAATACCAGGTCAAATTAATTACAAATCGAAATTGTTAAAGGGATTGTGTTCATAAAAAATATAAATTATCACAAAAACATTAAGATTTCTTATGAATTCGCTTAAGTTTTTTCACATCTAGCTAGAATATTCACATCGGTAGAAATGTGACCACCGCACCGGGATGATTAAGTATTTTAGAAAGAATTCATGAATTAAGTGGAGTGTTTACTAAATGAATAATTAGTTATTAAATAACAATAATAATAAGATGAGTAAAGACTGGTATGACGAGCATATTACACTTTTATTATACACTTTTATTTATTATTATACAGCTTTATTTACCTAACGTAAAAATACAAAGTACAGTCGTGTAGAAGAAAAAAATAAGCACGACCAACTAACTCTGCAACACATTATATTAGAAAAAAGTTACTGGTGCAAACGATTGTAAATAAAGTCTACTTTTAAATTATATATATAAAATTTGCTTACGGGGCCAACTACATATGAAAACAAACCCAAAATTTGTTTTTCTCATTAGGAATACCCAAGCTTCCCACCCTAAATAAATTATACACCCATCAATTAGCCTAAGTACAAATTGTTGTGAAATTCGTACGATTAGTTTTAGAGAAAGTAATTATTTTAAATAAGCATATTTTAGGGGCTGTATCCAAATTGACGTTTGGTACAAGCTTGTTGAAATTCAACATAATGACTATCTGACTTCTATTAATGTATTATTTCATGCTAATATGACCATTTCACTCGCTTAATATGTTTCGACTATTGCCGGCCAAAGGGTTGATTGTTGACGGCCAATTATCTACACGAGGGATATTGGCCCAAGGGGAAGTGCCTTCCGTGGAGGTCTTTCTAAGGGAACCTAATCCGTATTAACGCATGGAAATCCACGGTTCGAAGAAAACCACGAAAACTCCGAACGATTAGGCCGACGGGCGCGATTGGGTTCGAACCCAGCACTTCCCGTCTACCAGCTTCGAGAGCAGTACCTCTCAGCCACTGGTGGGGCTCCCGGCCAAAGGATTCAATAAAATGAGTACAATATATTTTTTTCAAATTATTCTTTTCTGCACATCATAGATGGATCCTTAAACCATCATTTCGATTTTTTAAAAGCATAAATTGAAGACTATTTGGAAGTAAAATTTGAATTTTTTGATTCGCATAAAGCAGGACATATAAATAAATCTAGTAAAAAAAATGTAGGTTGCAATTCATATTTTTTTCGAATATTAATTTCATAATTCATAATGCATATTATACAAATTTTAAAATTACCAATTCAATGTATTTATATTTGGGTTTTTAGTATTATAACCACACACAAAAATATTACATTAGGTTTATAAAATTAGGAGATATTAAAAAAAAGTATGAAAATGTAATTTAATGTTAAAAGCTCTAAATATTGAATGTTTTAAATTCAAAACTTATCTTCCAAAAGATTTGAAATTTCATTTCTAAGCATGTTTTAAACCAAAGATTTGAAATACATATATTGTCGAAATTGGGTGTTGCCATTGAAAAAAAAAGTTAGGTCTGGTTTTGATTTTTAGATGGTATGAAGACTTTTTTTGCTAGTGAAAGAGATGGCCGTTTCGCGTTTACAAGATTGCGAGAATTACACACCAGGTCCTATAAAAAAAAAAAAAACTCCAATTCGTAGAACGAACTTTTACTTTATTTTATGATGAAGGTCGAAGGGAGAGGTACACGGGGAAAGCCATAAGGAGCCTCTTTTAAGACGTCATCACGAGGCTAGAGAGAAAGCAGGAATCTCGAATATACAGTTACAACTTTCCTGCTTGGCGGACTACAATATCGCCAATCTAAAAGTATTTTTGCGCCATGCACAGGGGCTAAGAGAAACATTGGCTGGTATGTTCGCGAAAAAAATGTACGGTAGGCTTCTACCATATTAATTGTGTAGGGGGGGGGGGCAGATTGTGGGCTGCATACATTCCTGAGTCATGATAGACGGAGACATCTGTACATTGATACAGCTGCGGTTAAATGTAAAAAAATAAAAAGCGTTATCTGGAAAGGGGATAGTAACAGACCGAATTCGTTAGGCTAAAAAGCATGAGACTGTATTTTTCTAGACCAGATGTTAGATCAAAGATGAACCGCTTTACCACAAAAATGCAGAATTGCCATACATCTGAACAAAAGGGTGTGAAGCGAAGATAATTCTAATAAGTAGATTGCATGTAAAGTGATTTTAAATGATGAGTTATATTCATGCCCAAATAAGGAAATGACCGAAGTTAAAATGCTTTTGAAACTAACAGTCAGCCGTAACGAATTTTGTACAAGGTTAAAGCGTATGTGTGAAAGAATCAGAAAGTGAAAATGGAGAGTGATTCACTGATTTTATTTTATTAAAGAGATGAGTACTTAGAATAATTTAATTTAAATGTGAAGGGCTGTTAATACAATCGATTTAGTTTTTAAATGTTGAATTTAATTTAGGGGCTGCACTGTTTGACTATAGCGCACTAAAATAAATAAGTTATTAAACCGAATTTAATTGAAACAGGTGTGTGGGGGGGAGAATAAAATGCAAACATATATAACGAGATAGCCGTTATATATATATCACCTGGGACACCGCAAAAAAAACTTTTGTTGACCTGTGTGCCTGGGCAAAAGATTAAGACAAATAGTTACACATATAAATATATTTTCAAAACAGAAAAGTTTTTTTTTTTTTTTTTTTTTAAACAAGTTGCTGTCATGAACACAAAAAAAAAATATCTCTTTCATCAATAGTTCAACAGTCCTAAGAGATTTTATGAATTAATATTTTCTAAATTAAGTTTATGGATCTCCACTTTCAGTAAAATTTTCTTCAGAATTGCATACCATGATATATTTTTTTTTTAACTGAGTCGACTCTGACAGCAAATATTTAAGCAGCATATAACTAAGCCATTGGCTGCACATCATCAAAATATTGATCCTGATTCGGATCATTTTATGAAAAATACAAGTACTAACAATAAAAATATATATATAAACACAAATGCAACACTAGAAGTATAGAGTAAATAATAATAAGTGAAATGTGTAATTGTAAACTAATAAGTAATTATAATATGACTTAAAAGAAATTGGACATGATTAAAAAAAATGTAATGTTTATGCATGCAGCATAGGATGAAAAAAAAAAGAGGTGCCTGAAGCACGCCAATGAAAAAGGTGTCACCCTGAATCTTGTGTAGACCACAAGTATTATGGCGTCGGCTTAGGGCTTCAGCCTTATATGAGGAGGGAGTTTTGAAACTCATACAGCGCCCGCTTATATGAGTCCCTGCTCCTCCGAAGACGCAAACGGTCCTCTAAAGGAGCACACGTCGGTTTACAAGCAAAAAAATGATTTTTGTGAATTGGAACACCAATTCCAAGGGGTTGTCTCTCAACACAATGAAGTTTTGGACCCTAAGGGTAATAATTTTGAACGGGAACAAAACATTCGAAAGGGAGAATTAAAAAAATAAAAAAAAATAGATATGTATTTCACATATATATCAAATCAAAAAGAGGTAGACAATCCTAGAGTGAAGAGAGACATAAAAAAATGAAAAAGTCATTATCAGGTTAAATAATGCACAAGTCGTATACTTAGAAGGTAACTAACTGGTTGACTTAAAGAAAATGTTATCAAATTACATGTGAAAAAAAATTTTTTTTAAATAACTGCAATTATTAAATGTGTTAGTCATCACTTTTAACTGAAATGTAATCGTAAAAGAATGAAATGTAAAATAAATGTTAAACTGTAAATAATAGTTAAGTGTATGTAAATAACATAAAAGTGTACAGTAAAATGAAAAGAGTGTAAAGTGATTAAAAATATTGTTCACAAGAGATCTTCGAAGAAAACAGTCATGGGCCAGCCATAATGTTGTCAAAGATCTGTTGTAAGCAACATACATACAACCTAGGCCCCTGGTTGTACACTTAGCTTCACAATACATGTCATAAGAAAAGAAATGTAAACCAAAGTATATTATTTTCTGTTTCTTAAATTATATGTATGTGGTTGATAAACATTAGGGAATTTGTGATTGTTTAATTGACTTGTAGCATCGAATAAATGTCCATATCGAGGTGGTGCAAGAAGTAACCTATCAATGTGTACACGAAATGCTGTATTATCAGCAGCATACAATCTCTTGATCGAGAATGACACAGGTGAATGTTTGAAAGTTACAATATATGGTCCAGTGTATTTAGGTTTGAATTTATCAACAGATTTTAAGTACACAATATCTTTGAGACAAATGGTTCTTAATTTAGCTTTCTGACCGTAATGTTTATATCTTTTATCCTGTGCTGTTTCAATGTTATTGTAAGCCTTGTCATATATTTTGTGTAAATCTTCAAGTACTTTATGTATTTCAGTATGTTTATCTAGAAAAGGTTGATTGCTATGCTGATCAAAAGTGTCAAAAATTAATGAAAGTTCACGTCCAAAGTGGAGAAGGTTAGGAGTGAATAAAGTAGTTGAATGTTTTGAACCATTATAGAGCGACTTGTGTATAAATATTGCATTTTCAAATGAGTGACCTTCTTGCAAAAGTATATTAACAGAGTATTTGATAGATTTATTTATTCTCTCCGAAAGAGCATTGCTTTGTGGCCTCGAAACAGAGCTGTGAAGTACCTTAATACCTAGAGTATCATTAAAAATGTTGTATATTTGAGATGTATATTGGGGTCCTAAGCCTGATAAGACAACAGAAGGTCTCCCAAAGGTGGTTATATAAGAGAATAAACATTTAACGACTTTAGCTGCAGATGTATCATTAAGTGGGAAAAGTCCAACATGTCTTGAAAAGTGATCTGTAATAGTTAAAATATGTTTACCATTAGAAAAAGGTCCAACGAGATCTGTACTAATGGTATGGCCAGGATATCTGGGCGTGTAGGTGGGTTGTAAGGGTGCAGGAGAGGTTTGATGATGTTTACATTGAAGACATTTGACACATGAAGCTACAAAGTTTAAGGTGTCAACATACATGCCTTTCCAAAAGTATCTTGATGATAGGAACTCATAAGTTTTATTAAAACCAAAGTGAGATAAATGAGAGATTGTTAAAACTTTGCTTTTAAGAGAGTTAGGAACAACAATGTGATATGAAAAAGTGTTGTTAAGATTGTTTTCTTTTTTTTTTAACATTAAAACTTTCGAATCAGGGTGTATGAAGTAATTAGGATATTTTTGAGAAGGTCCTTTCTTTAGAATATCCTTGTAAACAGTGGACAAGGTGATGTCATTTTTTTGTTCAGTGCACACAGTCTCATTTGAAATTTCCAATAAAGGATCTGGATTTGTTTGTTTACCAGATACAAGATAGTTTACAAGAAATCATGGACACAATACAGAAAATTTTCTTTAATTCTCCCATGGTTAGGTTACCTGATTGGAACAAGACATTTTATTTAAATACAGATGCGTCAAATGTTGCTATTTCTGGTGTTTTATTACAAGAGCATGACCAATAACTTTTACCAGTAGCATATTTTTCTAAATCTCTTAAGCCATCCGAAAAAAAATACCCTGCACTTAAATTAGAACTCATGGCAAGATAGTTTTATAGTTCTTAGTGGCACTTGAACATGAATTATTACTGTCTGGTGTATCATAGTCAATAATAGGTAATGGTTGAGGGTCATGGATAAGTTCAGGGTTAGTACCCAGAGTTTGTTGATTGTTTTCAAAAGTACACCGAGATAAATAGTCAGCAAGAACATTTTTCTTACCAGGGATATGTTTAAAAATGTATGAGTACTCTGAAAGCTCCATGAGCCAACGAGAGATAATATCAGCTGGATTAGTAGTCTTGTTATATTTTTCTAAGGGTTTACTGTCAGAAAGAATTACAAATTGTCTGTTATATAAATAATATTTGAAAGCGGTAACAGATTTATAAATTGCCATGAGTTCTAATTTAAGTGCAGGGTATTTTTTTTCGGATGGCTTAAGAGATTTAGAAAAATATGCTACTGGTAAAAGTTATTGGTCATGCTCTTGTAATAAAACACCAGAAATAGCAACATTTGACGCATCTGTATTTAAATAAAATGTCTTGTTCCAATCAGGTAACCTAACCATGGGAGAATTAAAGAAAATTTTCTGTATTGTGTCCATGATTTCTTGATGCTTAACTGTCCATTTAAATTTAACTTTTGGAGTAGTTAGGTTTATCAGTGGCTGTACTAACTCAGAAAAGGATGGAATTAGACTCTTATAAAATGTAATAACACCAATGAGTCTTTTTAGTTGACGTTTAGTTGTAGGTGTGGGAAAAGATGTTATTTTTATGATATTTGACTGAATTGAGGAAACAGACTGATTTTCTACATGAAATCGTAAATAGTCAATACTAGTTTTATGAAAAGTAGACTTGTTAGGAGACAGGGTCAAGTTATATTTGGTTAAGATAGAGAGAATTTTTTTAAATTTACTACACATTTCATCAAAAGAGTTTGCACCTACAATGAAATCATCCTGATATGTATATACACCATCTAATTGTAATTCATCAAGCAAAGAGTCCATTAAAGCTTGGAAAATAGAAGCACTGTTCTTTAATCCGAACACTAATCTCTTGTATCTAAAAGAACCAAACATAGTAGTAAATGTCAACTGATTTTGGAATTTTGCTGGCAAATCAATTTGATGATATGCCTGATGAAAGTCAAGAGAAGAAAAATATCGATACTGAGAAAGATTTGAAATGATGGTTTGAATTTTAGGTAGAGGGTAAGATGATCCTTGAATTACAGTATTTACCATTCGAAGATCTAAGGCGAGACGAAATTTTTGTTTACCAGTTCCGTCTGGTTTCTTTTTGACTAAAAGCATGGGGCAAGCCCATTCTGAACAGTGGCGTTCAATAATTTTGGCATCAAGCAGATCTTTAATTTGTTCTAAAGTACCTTTTGGCAAAGATTGAGGAAGGGGGAATGGAAGAGTTTTTATAGGGTAGTCATTAATAAATTTCAAATCAGGTACAATCTTATCAGTATGACCAAGTGTATTTAATGATTTTGAAAAGGCAGGGTAATAATTAAGTAACAGTTTAGTCATTGTATTTGCTTCATTAGAACTTAAATGTGTAAGATCAAAATCGGTAGCTGCCAAATCCTCTTTTCTCTTTTTTAATGTTTCATTAGATGCCTGAATAAAATTTAGGAAGTGTTGTTCTGAGTTATGATGCTTGTCCAAATTATCAGAGGGGTAGTCAAGAATTTCCTCAAGCTCAGATAAATGTCCAATTTTTGTGTGTTTAGGGAGATGTATGGTAGTGTCAGAATTATTTTTAAGTGAAATAGAAAAGAAATGATTTAATTGTACAGGCTTCTTTTTGCGTTTAGATTTCTTATCCATTTGAATAATGGCATCATGACCTATTACTTCTTTTTTATCTGCAAATATTCAAATAGATAGTTTATGTCATGTTTGATGTTATTGTTTGTGTAAACTGAGCACCATGTTTGCTCTTGGAGTTCTAGAATTATTTTACGGGTTAAGAAAACTTTTTGATTTGTCACCACATCACATAAAGTGTTACATTGATTACTTTCGCTGACCTTTGACTTAGTGTGTGCTGTTTTTAGTGGAATAGTCAAGTTGTTGTTAATGTGAATGCATTTATTGAAAGTATCAATGATAATGTTAAATTCACTAATGAAATCAAAACCAAGAATGCCTTCAAAACTGGAGGATTCAGGAATATCCACTATATAAAAGTGGTGCGAGAAGGATTTTTTTTCTAACTTAATGGATGCTCTAATACATGAAGAAAAAGAAACATCCGAATTGACGGTTTTAATATTTATGGCTGTTGATAGTCTCTTGTATTTTAATACAGGTTTAAGTTCATTAAATAAATTTTGTGAAAGTAACGAAATGCTACTTCCAGAGTCAGCCAATAGGGTGATTTTATGGTTTGCAATAGTGGCCTTTACAAGATGAACCGCTTTACCACAAAAATGCAGAATTGCCATACATCTGAACAAAAGGGTGTGAAGCGAAGATAATTCTAATAAGTAGATTGCATGTAAAGTGATTTTAAATGATGAGTTATATTCATGCCCAAATAAGGAAATGACCGAAGTTAAAATGCTTTTGAAACTAACAGTCAGCCGTAACGAATTTTGTACAAGGTTAAAGCGTATGTGTGAAAGAATCAGAAAGTGAAAATGGAGAGTGATTCACTGATTTTATTTTATTAAAGAGATGAGTACTTAGAATAATTTAATTTAAATGTGAAGGGCTGTTAATACAATCGATTTAGTTTTTAAATGTTGAATTTAATTTAGGGGCTGCACTGTTTGACTATAGCGCACTAAAATAAATAAGTTATTAAACCGAATTTAATTGAAACAGGTGTGGGGGGGACAATAAAATGCAAACATATATAACGAGATAGTCGTTATAGATGGACGCTAAGTTAATTTCATAAGCATCATTTAAAAGTAGACTTTATTTCCAATCGTTCCAATAAATTTCTTTATTATAATTTGTTGCAGATTTATTAAGGAGTATAATTTTTTTCCATGACTGTACATGCGTAATGAAATCATTATGCGACTTATCACACAATATGAAAAATAGTTCTTTAAAACAGGTGACATAGTAATACTTATGGTGCTGCCATATACATATTTTTAACCCAAACAAAAGCTCCACAGAGTAATTAAACGATTTACTTTCGAGAGAAAACATATTGTCTATAATTTTATTTAAATAAACCTTTTTTTCAACATTTAGTGATTGTAAGTCGCTTCTATACTCTTTAAGAAATCCCAAGAATAGACGTTGTATTTTAGTCTAAAATTTGAGGAAAAATATACCGCACATTTTATTCACACATCAAGTCAAACTTCATAGTAAAAAATGTTATGAGGTGTATCAATATTGGCAATTTTTAAAATAAATATAACTGTGCTAGAATTTTTTTTTTGTAACTGACCTTAGATTGTTTTGCTGTCGATACACTCATTTGCAAATTATATAATCATCTATTTTACAATAATTTCATTTTATTGGGAAATACACTCTTGCAATCTGCTTTCCTCAATAACCCTTTAATTCTAGCGAAAAGGATTTTTAAAAAAATACAGATTGTTTGAATCCTATTTTTTTTATTTGTATAATTGGCTTTATTATCAGATCATTCTATCCGCTATGAAAGAAGGTGAATATTTTTAGTTCAAAAAGTTGTGGTAATGAAACAATCTGAATTTAAACTAGTCGGATGTCGCAATCCAAAAACTTTCTTCTTCTCATGCATGTTAATTCTTCAAAATCCACTATCATAGTTCCGCAATTAAATGACAATCTATGCCCATCGTGAGGTTTCTAAAGGTATGAAATTCCGTGCATTAGTTCTTGAAATATGACTGTTGCAGAAATCAGGAAAAGTGCAGCATAAAAGCGCCACCTCTTGAGAGACTTACACCAAAACATAATCATCAATAATATTTATCAAGATATACCTCGATCTGAAGTTTGGTGAAAATTTGTGCATTAGTTCTTGATATTGAGCTATTGCGGGAATCGGGAAAAATATAGTGTAGCAGCGCCACCTGTTGCGTGATTGACACCAAAACGTAAAACGAACCAATCAATATTATGTAGTAACTGAATATGATGTTTCAGGAAAATCCGCGCATTAATTCTTGAGATAAAGCTATTGCGGAAATCGTGAAAAATGCAGCATAGTAGCGCAACCTGTTGAGCAACCACCACTAGTAGCGCAACCGCCAAAAACTAATCAGCATCAATTTATATCAAGAACTACCTGAATATAATTTTTTATTAAATTCTGTGCATTAGTCCTTAAGATAGAGCGCCGTCAAAATTCATGCGACGTACATACAAACAGAGTCACACCTCACAGACAGCATTTTGTAAAAGCATGTTTTTTTTTTTAATCTGGGGGGGGTTAGCTTCTAAAACGTGTAAATCTGCCAAAAACCGGAATTCGAAACTTTTCACGAATCCAATACTTTCTTCTTGTAAAGATAGAAGAAAATAAAAAGGAAAAAAATAGCCTACACTTATCGAACGTGACGCTTAAGGGTTAAGGATTAAAAAACTTGAAAGCAAATAAATACATATTGTCTTACGAATCCACAACAATGAGCTATCATTCCATAATAGTGGTTGAAGGATCTTTAGAAAATGTTTTATACTGACAACTCGGTAATTGTTCATTTGACTCAATTGTTGAATGCAATTGTTGAAATCCACGTTTCTGAAGACATTTTATGGTTTGGTAATTTTAGGCAGACCTATTTAAAAAAAAAAAAAAAAAAAACTGCTTCTTTCAGAATCCTAGGATTAGTCCAACGAAAGCTGATTGCATTATGATAGAATTTTTAATCTTTGCAATAATTTTCAAATCTTTCTTTTTATATGAAAGTTGCAACTTGCTCTACACTCTAGACGATGTTAATCAAGAAATTTCAATACCATCTTCAATCATGATCTAGCATTTGGCTAAATGTTATTTGTTATTCAATCGATTACATGATCTAACTGTAATTTCGAAAGGTTCAACAGAAAGACCCTTACCCCCTTTCTGTTGCTTGCCATTCTTTTTTCTGCTCTGAGACCAGTCTAATACCACATGTCTTTCTCATTAACCTCGGTAGCATACTATTGTTCGGTTCATCCAAGATTTCAGTTATAAATATGTTTATTGAGATTATCTAAGAGCTCGCTTCACCAATGTGGTTGTGCACATCAAATTGAAGAATAATGCATAGAGACGCAAAAAGACTTTTACTTTGCAGACACCGCTATTTTGGCTAAAAGGCCATGAGACACTCCTGCTATATACCACTTATCAGTAAATACCACTTATGAAACAGTAGCTGAATAGAAACTTCATTTCCACATCTTTTTAAATCTTTTAATTTTGTCTGTGTCTTCCTAACTGTTATTATTTTACAGCAGTTGAAATCTTTATACTTATTTAGGAAGATATTCATCGTAATCAAATATTACAAAAAATAAAATTGCTTTTCTAAACGTGTTATAGGTCAGTAAAATTAGCTCAAAAAAGAGCCGTACTAACCGATAATTCGCGGAAAGCTGGATATCGTTTTAATCACTTTGTTTCACATCCAAATGAAATGTTTTGAAGTTTGTCCCTCTTTTCCTGGTGAGCTTTAGACGTGACACCCCGAAAACAGCAAAATTTTCGGACTTTTTTCAGTATTTCGCAAATAACTTAGAAACCATTCACTCTATAGAAAACATCCTTATTTATAAATAGTAGAGCACAATATTCTGCGTCAATTGAGTACTACAGATTAAAAATTACACCAATAGTAAACGAGATATGTTAAGGGGTCAGGTAACCTTTAAACCAATAAAGTACATGGAAAAGTGACTTCTGTAAGAATTGCAGTCATTCTTTAACTAATTGAAAACATATGTTCGGAATGATTTATTTTATCAATCAAAGTTGTTAGAAAAGGTATACACATATATATATTTTTTAGATTTATTTTTAAAGATAGTACAATTTTTACGAAAGAATTATTCTTGCATGCATTGCGCGCATGATTTTTCCCATTTGAATGGCGGAAACAAGGCAATTTTTTTTTTTTATGAGTACAGATATAAAGTGTTTTCAAAATGACCTACAATGAAAAAAATAAAACTTGTAGATCCCGAGAAAAAAATTTTTTTTTAGAGTAATTCGAGATATCGAGATTTTTTTTAATACAAAAGTAGCCGTGAATTATAAACTTCTAACTTGAGAAACACAATAATAGGTCATTTTTTGCTTCTGTACGTTTAATACATCCACCAAAAATTTCGTGAAATTTTAGGCAACCGTTTTTCAGAAATCGTGCGCGCAATGATCAAAATCGCTGTTTTGAGAAAATTGCCTTTAAAGATTGAAAAACCCGTTGATCATATAGCAAAAGTTCAAAGTGTTTCAGACATAACTTCTCTTCTAATGCGATTTTTTGTATGGGGTTTGCTTTTAAATGTTCCCAAAGAATCATATTTAATTATAAGCTATTAAAAAAAAATCGATTTTTGGACGCTTCAAAGGTTACCTGACCCCTTAAATCAAAGAAGTGCATTTTTACAATTTTTTCTAAAAAATACTCATAAAATCAGTTTTTTGTGTACCAATTATCGATTAAAAGAATCCTTTCTCTTACAAAACAGTAGAACTGCATAAATTGCCTAATGGTGTTGTTTAATGAACTTCAAAATTTTATTATATCAATATGGGAATTTCAACAAACCTTCTTAACAGATGATTGCACGTGAAATGCAACCGATATCCCCAAATTAATTTAAATTCTGTCGTCTTAAGAAATGCTTACCTTACACTCAAGCGGACATTTTCCCTTGAGAAGTCCTGCCACTTAAATTTACTTGACATGATGGAACTAGAGTCATGTCTGACATTGGAACAACATTATTTTTATGTAAATAAAAGTTACTTCATAAGACGACCAGACAAATTTTGGTCGGGGATATGGTTAGACACGAATATTGAGCACACTCTGATGAGATCGTTGAAGAGCACTGGAGGTCTCGCTCGTGGTAGAGGACTGACCAACAGCACCCTGTTTAAATGGATTTATGCCAATACTGGCATAATACGATGCCCATAATTATAGATATTTGACAATAAGTGCAGAAGTTCTATGGTGTGCCATTTTGCACAACAGTTTTGCATGTTTATTCAAGATTATCAGAAGGGATAACATCGATGTGGATAAGTTAATTCATGTTTCCTGTCGCAAAACTCGTTCCCCTCATGTGGCTATGTGATGTGTCTGTGTACAGGAGTGATTGGTGGCGATAAAATAAATTGTCATCTAGCAAAAAAATTGGAGCTGCGAGTATTAAAAGTGTCATCGGTGACGATTTTTGTCATTTGAAATTCAAGAGATTCAATTCAGTAACTCCAATGAAAAACTTCAGGTGTGCTGTAAAAATCTATGATGAGGAGCTATCTCTCGATCCAGAGACGATTTTTCGGCGAATATTTTTCCACAAGAAATCAGAGGAAGAATTTAGAAAATTCGTTGAATCTGAATTGGCTCAATATGCGTCTTTTCTGTTTGATAACGTTGGCATGAGGAAGCAGCAAAATTCGGTCCTTTGTGATTCATTCACTCCACTTGATGATTTAGAAAAAACCATACAAACTGTCCATGTGATCTATGGTAGCTTCCTGCTTCATTGAGTGAGTTGAGAGTCACGAAAACAGTTCTCGTCAGTTATTTCTACGTACATTCAATATCTGAAAAACAACTATGATAAAACAGTAACCATTGTATTTGCCGGTTAGCTAGAAGGATCGCCAAAACATGGCACCAAGTCTGCTGAGCGTTTTAGCCGAAAAAATTAATACATTGTAGCAAGTGTTGACTTTGACGAAGCTATGTCGCTCACATTGCAAAAAGAGCACTTCCTTTCAAATGAAGGCAATAAACACCGTTTAATAAAGATGCTCATTGAGGAACTAGAGCAAGCCAATTTTACTGTGTAGCAGGTTACCGAGGATGCAGATACTACAATCGTGATGAAAGCCATCCAACTTGTTCAGCAGTCAGAAAAGTGTCATCATAGTTGAGGAAGATATTCATGTGCTTTTACTTTAGATTGCATTTTCTCCCAACTCATCCACGATGTACAGTCGTGGAAAAAAAAGTAAACACCCCTTACTAACTCCTCAACAAATTATCGTAGACAAAAGTGACTGGTACCGAATGATTGGAAATAAAGTCTACTTTTAAATGATGTGTATAAAATTTGCTTAGGGGGCCATCTACATATTAAAACGAATCCAAATTTAAATTTTTTTCAATGGCAATACCCAATTTTAACGAGATATTTCAAATCTTCGGTTCAAACTATGCCTAGGCACCGAATTTCAAGCCATTTGAATAATAAGTTTTTGAATTATAAACATTCAAAATTTAGTGCTTCTAATGTTAAATTATTAAATTAATGTTAAATTCCATATTTTTATTTATATCTCCTAAAATTGTGCTCCTAATGAGCTAATTTTTTTGTGTAGCAATAATACTAATATCCCAAACATAAATACGTTAAATTTGCAATTTTTATAATTTTATGATATGAATTATGAAATTAATATTCGAAAAAAAAATATGAATTGCAACCTACAATTTTTTTGATGGATTTAGATTTATTAAGTCCTGCTTTACGGAAATCCAAAATTTCACATTTTTCTTCCAAGTAGTTTTCAAATTACGCTTAAAAAACGGCAAAATGGTGGTTTAAGGGGCCAATGATAAGTCGTCTATGATAGAACTGACTAGATATTTTGAAATTTCTTATGCTGTCCTGTTATCTAGCAGATTTCATTGACTGCTTGAGTGACTCTTAAGGTGCCTTGATCAAGAAGTGGCTCTCTCTGTTAACAATCGAGTACCAAACTTCAATTTGGATACAGTCCTTAAAATATGCTCGTTTTAAAATAATTAATTTCTCGGAAACTTATGGTACGAATTGCATAAAAAATTGTTTTTAGGCTAATTAAAGGGTGTAGAATTCATTTATGCTGCCAGAATCGTGTACTGCTATTGAAAAAAACAAAGTTGTGGTTCGTTTTAATAAGTAGATGGCCCCCTAGGCAAATTTTATATACATCATTTAAAAGTAGACTTTATTTCCAAACGTTCGGTACCTGTAACTTTCTTCTACGGTAATTTGTTGAGGAGTTAGTAGGGGGTGTTTACTTTTTTCTTCCACGACTGTACATCTTGAAACCTGGGAAAGGACAGACGAGTAATATTTTGTATTCACCAGTAAGTTTCAAATACTTGCCGATTGTGCAGAATATCATGCTTTTAGTGACTGCGATTCTACATTGTCCTTCTTGAGGCAGGGCAAACTGAAATTTGTCAAGCTTTTGAAAAATCATGCTTACTTACAGGATGATCCTACTGTCTTTAATAACCGATACGCTCTGTCTCAGGAAGTAAGTGCTGCAGGGCAGAAATTTTCCCCATCTTATACCCTACCGTTTTGTAAGAGAAATGATTCATTTAACCGATATTTGTTACGCAAAAATAGATTTTATGTGGGGTTTTTTTTTTTAAAAAATTGTAAAAATGTCCTTTTTTGATTTATCATATCTCTCTTACTATTGGAGAAATTTTTAGTTTATAATACTCAATTAACGCAGAATTTTCTGCTCTACTATTTATAAATAAGGATGTTTTCTACAGAGTGCGATCTAAGTTTTTTGTGAAATACTGAAAAAGTCCGAAATTTTTGAGGTTTTCGTGGTGCCACGTCTAAAGCTCAGTAAGAAAAATGGGACAAACTGCAAATCTTTTCATTTGGATGTAAAACAAAGTGATTAAAACGTTATCCAGCTTTCCGTGACTTATCGGTTAGTAAAATCCTATTTTACTGGCCCATTAGTAATATATTATATAATTCATCCTTTAAGTCTCTTAAGTTTTTCAATAATTCTGAGAATTATTTCAGTTCATTTTTATCGTGTGAAAGTGCTGTGCTTAAAGTATATAACACTTTTCAAATAAATCTGTATTATTGCAACAGATTAATCTTTTAAGAACCTGTTTAAATTTTTCTAATTTAATTGATATTTTTTGCAAGGTAGAAATATTACCGCATGGATGATTTTGTCATCTTTGTATGTAATGACAAATTATTTAAGTTCATTGAAAAATTTGCCTTACAGATAAACACAGAAAAAAAAAAACTATTTTAATTAAATAGAAAATTTTATCATAACATTTTGTGAAGTTGGAATACCAGATCGCATTTAATGGAAATCAAAATAATCATAAAAGTAAATAGATTACATTTATGATATAACAAATAGAAAGATAACAGAATAATTAAGATTTAATAATTTTTCGTTTAAGTTTTCAAATTTGATTGAATTTTTCTTGAAAATAAAAATATATCCACTAGGTTGATCATATTAAAAATAAAAATAATACATAACATAGATTACATTTATAACAAATAGAAAGATAACAAATACATTAAAATTACTTAATTATTCAATTAAATTTTTCAAATTTAAATAAACTTTTATCGAAAGTAAAAAGGTAGCCACAAGGCTGATTAATTATTTTTTAGTACAACGACATATTGTTGAAATTCTTGATAATATTTGCCTTCAAGACAAATGCAGAATGACAATAAATTTATGTAATTAAATCTTCTTCTCTTAAGCTTTCGAGATATAACGCTTTATACAATTACTTTTTATATCATTTGTTTACACTTCAAAACATTGGAAAACCACATAGAATTTATTACAGATCGGGATTATTAAATAACACGGAATCTATCACAAGTAGAAATTTCTGAAAATAATTCAGTACTTCCCTCTATTATAGATAGAAGAAAGTAAAAAACGATTTCTTATGAAATCATTTAGTCTTTTCAAGTATAATTGGCATTGTCTCCAAAGTGAAAATACGGCCACTTCGGGAATTATATTATCTAAGAACACAACGATAAACTAAGAAAAGTCTTTAAACAATTTGCCTTCGAGTCAGAAAAGAATGACGGAATGTTATTTAACTAGAACTTTTTTTCTTAATAGTTCACAACCAAAACCATTTTACAAATATTTAGTTTCT
The DNA here is from genome assembly GCA_963932465.1 of Maratus speciosus. Lineage (NCBI taxonomy): Eukaryota > Metazoa > Arthropoda > Arachnida > Araneae > Salticidae > Maratus > Maratus speciosus. Next base: position 452,323,865 of record OZ010797.1, read on the forward strand.
ATACAATTCAAGATATTGCACAACTTGATCGAATTTAATGTAAACAGAAATTCTTTAAAAAATAAGATTTCTTATGAGTTTGCTTAGGTTTGGAACCTTTAATTTTTATTTTTAGGGGCGTTCGTGATTGTATAAATACGTAGCATCTATAACCGTTGTCTGGTCAGTCCGTCTGTCTGTCTATCTGTCCGTCTGTCAGCTCATAAGAGCGCAAAAACTATCCAACCGAATGGTTTGAAGTTTAAAATATATAATCGATGCAGAATTTTCTCGAGTCATTTCAAACATTAGGAATATTAGATGTATAGTTCAATTACAGGGGCAGTCAAAAGTAATCCGTTATATTGCGGCCATTGGAGAAAATACAGTAGAACCTCGTTTATCCAAAACTCTTTTAACCGAAACTCTCGATTAACCGAAATCCATTTTTGAAGCCTTTTTTTTTTTACTATCACATTCCTTGTGTGCAAAATCAATTTTGAAAGCTTTTTTTTAATCTACCATATACCTCGTGTGCAAGGGTCCTTTCCGAGCTACGAGTACATATACATATTTTGAATTCCCTTTCTTAGAGTTCCTTCCTTTGAGTTTAACTTGAGCTCCCGTAAGCTGCGGAGTGGAACGAAGAAAACGAACAAATTAGCAATTCTGAAGCTTTTCAATGTTTTGCAAAAGGTTTGGCATGGCTGGAGCAGTAGAAAGACTGTGATACTGGTGAACTAAGAATATTAAAAAACTCCATGATAGAGCTTCAAAGCAAAGGCAATAGAAACTGCGATAAACAAAGCATTTTTCAAACCCTTGTGATATATTTAAAAGGTACTTAATTTCAGAATTAAAATTCATGTAATTTATTCTTGTTTCTATTTTGCTATTGCTTTATTTTTTTAAGCACTTGTTACCATAATGCGAAATATTGCATATATTTGTCCTTAATCTTAAAATTGAAGCATTCCCGATTATCCGAAAATTTCGATTTTCCGAAAGAGGGTAGGTCCCAATTACTTCGGATAATCGAGGTTCTACTGTAGTTTCAAGTGCAGTTTAATAATGTTTCACGCTTTGAAACATAAAGAAATTGATATGCATTTTTGATGTGTACTAAAATATACAAACTGTAGAATATACAGTACAAAGAATATTTAGTATTCATCTACAGGGCCACACAAAAGATTTCCGTTACTAAATGGCACAGGGGGAAATATTGTTTGCGGCGTATTTTAATTATGTTAAACTATTTCACATATGGTGGCATTCATATATGTAGCAGAGGTTTACTACAAGTTACTTCCTGTATAATAGAAAGTTAATAGTATTTACAAGAGCACACGAAAGATTGCGGATACTATACTTTATCGGAGGTATAGTAAATAAGCGGTGCACTGCAAATAGAAGCGTCTTAAATTTAGACACATATGTGACTGAAAAAGAATTTTAGACACTTAAGTGTCTTAATCTGAAAATTAAGACACTATAGATGTCTTAATTTAAGATACATAAGCGTCTTACTATGACCATGGTGTAAACGAACTGAGAATAATGTCTAAAATATCCGCAAACGTCTTATTTTAAGACACTTCATTGCTTTAAACGTGTCTTAATTTAAGACGTTTTGATTCTTCCGACGCAATAACCACCAGGGGGCACTAGCACTCCCAGTTGCGCATGCGTTTTAGATGTCTTCGTTCGAAGTGGTATACGTTGTAATTCAAACAAAGTTTGTTTTTATGTACGCGTGTATTTTAATTCGTTTTTTGCGAAATGTGAAGTACTGTGATTTTAATTCGTATTAACTTGGATTATTTATTTATTGAATACATACATCTGACGTGTGTGCTCGACATCAAATGTCTCTTAGAAGCTGTCGTCGATACAAGGGCGGGATAGACACAGAACAGAAGTAGACGACGGTTGAAGATTACACCCGGAAATTCTACAAAGCGTGTGCAATGGGCTTAGTGTTAACTCGTATCAATTTATATCAATAATATTGTGTTATTCATCTTCGTCTTGTCGAAGCTGGCAAAAAAAAAAGAAACTTTTGTCTGGCGGGTCCTGTTTTTAGGATGAAACATCTCATTCTTTAAATATGGCTAGTCGGATGTATTATGGGATTACCTTTTAAACTGATGAAAGTCTTTCTCCCTCACTGTGGTTGTGGTAGTTTTTAAAATTTCAAATCGAGGAATATTTCTTACCTCTTGCAGCAACTCAAGTAAGTTTCTTTATAGTAGTAAAATTAGTGTATTTTATGATTTTATTTATTGTACTAAACAAAATCCTGCATGAAATTTAATTAGTTTTGAATCTGTTCGCAAAAAACCCCACTAATTCTAGAAGTATATATTTTTAAACTTATGACGTTCTTTTTTATTACGAATTATATATTCAATGTAGAGGTCTGCACGGGCCGGAATTTCCAGGCCCGGGCCCGGCCCGAAGGAAAGCTATTTTGGCCCGGCCCGGCCCGGTGTAAAAATTGAAAGTTCGGCCCGAGCCCGGCCCGGCCCGTTTACATTTTTATCGTTCTCGGCCCGGCCCGGCCCGTACAAAAATCAGTGAAAACAAGCCCGGCCCGGCCCGACTCAATTTCAACAAAAAATTCCGTTTTTTCTCGATATACAATTAAGATTCTTTTAATGAATAATGCATGCATATTTATGGGAACATTTTACAGTATATTTTAAATTACTATGTGTTCGCAAAATAGAAAACACACAATAGTAAACATTAACGATTACTTACAGTGTTTTAGTCAACGTCTCTACAGACGTTACAAAATTTAAATAAGGGTTCATTAAAAGATTATTGTAGTTTAGAATAAAGTGTTAAAAAACATCATAACTTTTGAAGATTATAATAAAAAGTAGATTTGTGAAAATATTTCTGTCATTTTTAAGCCTTTTCTCAAATCCAAAGGAGCTACATTTTGATACATTTATGAATTCATTTCTTTTCGGAAACGCATGAGATTGGCAGGTATTCTTATTCAGAAACCATGTAAATGCCGTTTTTTTCTTAGATAAAAGCAATATATCTTTCAGAAAATACTGCCAAAGTTAGCGTTTTGAATCGAATTTCCGGAAGCGATATCACAGGAAAGGAGAAAAACGTACAGTCCCGTGACAAGAGTCTCTGTTATCTCTGTACCTAATTTATGAAAAATGGAAAAGCTATTCGATTCCAAATGCCTTCAATACTTAGACCTGTCAATTTTATGCCTTTATAGTTAAAAATGAGTCAGAAAATGTGTCTGAAAGTTTCGCATTGTTGAGCAGTAAATATGAGAACCACCTTAAGGTACATTTCCAAAGATACTGTTAACAGAAGTTCATTATTGCTATTAATACTTTTACAAAACATAATGCCTGTCCTACACATCCTGAGAACGATTAAGACCAGTTCCGTCCCGCACAAGTCTGCCGATAAAATTAAACCCGGGATCAGGCATCATGTAACTGTACGATGCCGATCTCTACGATGGACATGTTACATTTCTGTATTGATGTTGTTAAACTCGCATCGGCTCGTAACGCACATTTATACTTCTCGAAAAAGTCATATTCATTGGAAATGGCCTCGTATTTTATCTGCTTCTCTCAAATTCTTATATCGGGCCGATAGATCCGATTAATTTTTTTATCGGCCCGGCCCGGCCCGTTGAAAAAATTGCCCTAATTCTGCCGACCCGGCCCGGCCCGTTTGAAAATTCTCCTCCATTCCGCCGGCCCGGCCCGGCCCGCGGGACGGGCCGGGTACGGGCCTCGGGCCAAGCCCGGGCCCGTGCAGACCTCTAATTCAATGTCAGTTCTTAGTTTCAATGGATAATTTTTATCTCGCAGTAAATGACGGCCACAAGGAAGTAAAGAAAAAAAAAAACTATGAAAGATGACCTAATGCTTTCTTACTTCCTGGCATAAAACCGCAGATTAAAAAAAGATAAATAAAGTAAATGAGACTGGTCTATTATATGAAGCTGCCTGTAAAAATATACATATGTATTTGATTTGCAATCAACTCTAATACTGATTTTTTTATTATTTTTAATAAAAAAGTAATTTGAAATTTATAATGGGAAAAAGTAAAAACCTCTAACTAGATTTCGTATTTAAAATTGTGGTAACTTTATTTATATGCACTTATACGAAAAATACAAAAATGACAGATGTTACTGTATATATTTAAGACGAAAGAAGTTTGGAAATCATAAGTTATTTTTTCCTCATGTTTTTAATATAGAATATGTACTTATTTGTTTTTATTGATAGTTGAATAGCTTTTGTGATTACCCTCTGATCTACATAAAAACTTGCCCATGTGGAAATATAAATTTTTTAAAAACATAATTTTTAAATAAGTATTTTCATTTTTGGGGGGGGAGGGGGGGGGATTTTGCATGAATTTTTGTAAAGCTGATATCTTAAATCTTGCACTGATTATAATGAAAGTTTTGAACTTTTAGAGTAGGACAAGTTTAAAAACGCAAATATATTTAACAAAATACCAAAGTCATTTTTCCCCAATGTTATTAAAGTAGAATATTTATTTATTTATTTTCATTATTCATAGTTAAATGGCTGTTGTGATTATCAAGTGATGTATATGTAAAATTGCCTATGTGGCAATATATTTTTTTATATTTTCATTTTTTTTTGGGGGGGGGGGGCGTGGGATTTTTGCAATTTTCGTACATCTGATATTTTAAATCTTTTTCCACATTCAACCGAGTATAATAAATATTTTGAACTTTTAGAGTAGGACAAGATTATAAAACATATATATTTATTTATCTATGTACCTTAAAAGCCCTTAATAGCGAACACTTCGGGACCGCGGAATTTGTCCGATAATTGGAGATGTCTACTTTTTTGAGGTAAAAATGTACAAATATGTATGTCTGCTGATTAAAAAAGTATTCGTTAAATAGAGGGGTTCGCTATTCGAGAATGTCCATTAACCTCCACAACGGATACTCCCGAATACCGGACATCTCAATTTAGATAACTATAATGCAGGGTTGCGTTTTTTGCAAAAGTACTTCTTGATTAAAGGAAGGGCAAACTGGGAAGTGCCCCGTCCCCCTACGACTGTAGTGCCCCCAAATTTGATGTGCAATATTTGTAAAGCTTATATTTTAAATCTGTTTCGAAATTGTACTGATTATAATCAATATTTTGAACTTTTAAAGTAAAATAAGGTTAAAAAGAAAATAAATTTAAAAAAATCTAATATTTAGATAAATATTTTTTGTTTTTTAATCTTGTTCTACTCCTGAAGTTCAAGATATTGATTATAATCAGTACAATGTCGTAAAAGATTTAAATTATCAACGTAACGAAAATTGTATACCAAAACTGAGAGCACCAAAAAAATCAGGCTGTATTGGGGGGGGGGGGAGGGGCAGGACCACAGCCAAATATTTTTCCAGGATTCAACGTGGTCAAACATGGCTACGTATGATGCTTACAAAAAAATGGATGCGATTCAGACGTTTGAAGTGTCTGAAATTCAGACGCAAAAAGTGTCTGAAAAAATTCAGACATTTTAAAATGTCTGAAAATTGAACACTCCATTTCAGACACTTAAGTGTCTGAATTTCAGACATTTTAATTTAGAGTGTGATTGTTATTAGTACATTTTTAGTTGTGATATGAGATTTTAATTGTAACTAAATTATTGCACATTACGTTGTGTGTATAAATGCTGTAGCTTACATGCAGGGCTACACAAAAGAATTCATTAGTGTTATTGAGTATGAACGAAAGTAGCTTAAAATTAGTTATGCATTTTTATGCTGAACTGCATTTAGCATACTAAGATATGTTTGTAGAATCCAGATAACATGATACACAGGGCCGCGAAAAGAATTTGATAAATGGCCGTCTATGTATTATAATCTCTGGAAATATGATTTAAATAGTTTTAAGCGTGTTTTAGTGTTAATTAAAATTTAGCTAAATAGTGGGGTATATATGAAGATAGAAGGTAAAATACAGGTCTGTGTCAAATTATTCAAGTGTGATTCCGTCTATTCATGTAAATTGCTGAAAGTGAAATTTCAAACTATTATGCGTTTTTATCACTTCCAACTTTGCATAGGAGTGCAACAGCTATTGCATCAAGATCTAAATATTTATAGAACTCGAAATCTCTACGTTACCAGGTCTGGGATTCATTCTACTAAATCACTCCCTCTCTCGCGCCATTAGTTTAGCTGTCACTATTCGAAGTGCGCCTTTCACCGATTGGTTCGTTTCTGCATAATGTCGAAATCTGTCACACTACGCGAGTGCTAAAAAACTCAGATGCCCTGACCTGGGAGCGGAGATTTCTCTCTTATTCCAGAGCTTCTAAGTATGTTACCCGGTGTCTAACTGTCTAGTAGAATTCTAAATTTGCTTTTTAAGATCTGTTTACATGATGTAACGATTCATGCTCATGCCTGAGGACACAACGAATTTTCTCATAATGTGGGACTTGTTTTGCGTTTTCATGTTTTGGTCAATAAATGTCGTAGAATGACAATTGGCTTTGTTTTTCCGTATAAACTACCGGATTGCTAAATCCATTGCCTTGCTACGCGTATGCCCTGGCCGTCGGATTAATAATACGATTCCAAAACGAATACTTGTGTTTCAATTTGACTTTGCAGATTGACTTTGCTATTAACGCACGCACTTTATTTCCTACGTTTGAAGTACAATTTCTGACTTGTTTTCTTACTTAGAAATATGAACACGTGGCAGATTAAGTTATTTCAAAAAGCAAACATGAATAAAGTAAAGTGGTGAAACGCTTTGTCTTCGAGACAAATACAGATTGACGAAAATTTTCATTAAGTCAGGGTTGCCACAGGCGACAATTTTAATATTCAGTTCGCACCACTATTTAAAAAAAAAAAAAAAAATGTTGTATACTTACTTCTCTTGCACATTTTGTCATAGTTTATGTGGAAAATTTTTGCTTTGAAAATGTAGTGCGAGACAGAATAAAAAAATAGTCGCATGTGGCAGCCCTGTTAAGTAAATCTTTTCTTGAAACTTCGCAATCATAATTATTTTTACAAATACTTTCCCTTTCGTTTCCACAGGCATAAAAAAAAGGATAAATATATTATTAGCTGAAATTATTGAAAAAGATGACATCTATCACAAATAAAAATCATTGCAAAATAGTTGTAATTCTGTATAAATTAGTTTAAATTTATCAAACTAAGTTGGAACTATAGCCAGAAAAAATATAGCCACAGGTGGGATTAAGTTATTTAAAGTTCAATAATGAATTCAGAAATTTCCTTAAAGTATTTCTCATTAAGACAAATGAAAAATGGTGATAATTCGATTACTTTTTACAATAAATTCAATTCAACAGGCTTCAGGGAATTGGAAGAATCACATAAAATTCTTTACAAATTAAATGTACAATTAAACAGTGAATAAACAGAGAAAAACAATTCAGATATTTTGATTTGCTGCAATAAAACCTAATAAAAATTTTATGACAAACAGTTTTAAAATGAATGTTGTAATTTTATTTCAAATTAAAAAAAAAAAAAAAAATCAGCGAAATTATTTTTCAATAAATTACAGTTCCACAATAAAATGTCCAAACTATATCATCATCAAACTGGGTATTCTAATGATTTGGCGACGAAAAAAAAAATAGAGACTTACAAATGCGCATCGTGGGCTTGTCATCACTTTTTCATAAAGGTACTTTAACCTCTACGGTCCCTGGGTCCAGAGGACCTCTATTATTTTCCTTATAAAAACTAAAATGTCCGATTTCTTTTTACATTTTAACATCACTTCTTAATAGCTGAATGTATTTTGCGTTCAAAGCAAACGAATAAATGGCAGCATCTAAGCTGATTCCCACATATATAAAATGTTATTTTCATCAGAGTTTGCAAAATGCCTAAAAATGCCCAAAAGACAGTATGGCCCAGAAAGTGAGACATTTTCATATATATTTAACTTAAATCTTTTCAACAAAAAAGAATTGAGCATTTGTAGATTATTTACTTGTTTAAAGCTCTTAAATTTGTGACTGCGTTAATTTAGGTTAATGTTTATTAAATTGGTGTTTGAAAGGGGCTTTGTAGTTTTAGATCCATATTTTTGAACCTAAATTAGTAAGCGCCTAAAGGATCAATTTCAGAAATGATATTTTTTTTCTGTCATTTACGATGTCATTTTCTTTGAAAGAAACAAATGAATATGCATTTGTATTATTGTTTTAGCTTCGGAACTGAAGAGTTTAAAATAAGACATTTACATATGTGGGGTAAAAATATCCTCAGTAACGCAGCTTATCAAACTCAACAGTTTAATTAATTGATACACGATATTATATGAAATAACTAATTGGATGTTTCAATCTCAAAACTTTCTTCTATCTTATACATCTTAATATTTCTAAAAGTAGTTACCATGTTAATACTTTAATATTATTAGTTCGATACATTATTTTAAATAAATTTTAAAACATAGAGTGCGTAGATAAAACATGCTTCAAGAAAGGAAATATATTTTCGTATATTGTTTTATAATTCAGGAGTAGTGACTTGCGATCTTTATTTAATTTTGTTTACGTACATTTTTTATTTTAATATCAGAATATTTCATATATTTTCTGCTCCGTACACGGATACATAGAAGTCTGATAATTTGGTATGCTATATTTATTTTTTTTTTCACTTTTGTATTATTTGTAAGAAAGAACCACTTACAATAAAGATAATAGAATAGAATACTCGTCTCAACCCGTATTCTTTAAATAGGATTCTACCACATCCGTTGCAATATCTATTATTGGCAACATGTAATGCACCCTAATGTCTTTATATATGACACTTGGTGAGGGTTTGTCGTAAAAAATAGAATTACGGTTAGTTGTAAAAGAGCCTTTTATTATATTATGTTCTGCAATAAACTCTTGTCATGCAGTTCATTGACCAGAGTTTTATCCTTTATTAACTTTTAGATATCACTTTTAGAGATCATGTTTAGAGCTCTTTTCATTTATTTTTCTTTATTCTTATCTTTTTTATGTTGTTTGAGAAAGATATTGGATGGATATATTTTCTTCAGTCTTATTTACTTTAGTTATCCCAGTTACAATTTTATATGACATCACTTTTATAAAATTTTCTTTTTAAATAAGTATTTAACTTACGTTTCTTTTAAAATTGATAATTTTTCCAACAAAATCGACTTTCAAAATACGATTATCAGTACTGGAGGAGTCATGCAAGTTAAGCAATGTAGTCACAGAGATTAAGCAAGGAAAATTTTTATTATTTAAATAAAGCATGAAAATCGAGAAAAGGGTTGTATTGCAAAATTACAAATTTCGATAACAATAAATTAATCAGATGCTATAACAACAAAAATCTATTATTAATTTATAAAATCATCCACAATAGCTTTAAAAGCTTCAGACACATTTTCTTATATTGTTTCGTAGTTCAGGAGTACTGACTTGCGATCTTTTTTTTAATTTTACTTTCGTACATTTTTATTTTAATATCAGAATTTTTTATGTAATTTCTGCTCCGTATACGAATACATAGAAAAAGAATTAGATTGAATAGAAATTGATAATTTTTGGTGCGCTATATATCTTTTTTATTATTATTTGTAAGTAAGAGCGACGTACAATAAAGTTAACACAATAGAATACTCGTCTCAACCCGTGTTCTTTAAATAGGATTCTACCGCATCCGTTGCAATATCTATTATTGGCAACATGTAATGCACCCTAATGCTTTATATATAACACTTGATGAGGGTTTGTCATAAAATATGGAATTACGGTTAGTTGTAAAAGAGCTTTTTATTATATTATGTTCTGCAATAAACTCTTGTCATGCAGCTCATTGACCAGAGTTTTATCCTTTATTAACTTTTAGATATCACTTTTAGAGATCACGTTTTGGGATATTTTGCTTTATTTTTCTTTATTCTTATCTTGTTTATGTTGTTTGAGAAAGATATTGGATGGGTATATTTTCTTCAGTGTTATTTACTTTAGTTATCCCAGGTACAATCTTGTATGACATCACATTTATTAAATTTTATTAACTAACATATTTTAAACATTTACATTTATTAAATAACATTTATAAAAGATTTTTAAATTACTTTTCTTTTTAAATTGATAAAAATTTCTTACAAATTGCATTGTTTAATAATAAAAAATAAAAAAAATCAAGTAATCTTACTATTCAATGAATTATTCAGTCTTATTTAGTTTAGTTATCCCAGTTACAATCTTATATATATTTTTTTAAACAAGTATTTAAATTACGTTTCTTTTTAAATTGATATTTTTTCCTTAAGCATTGGATTGTTTAATAATTAAAAAAAATTAAATACTCAACTCAATAACGCCGGTTGGTAGGGAAACTTACCTGTTAAATAATAAGAAATCTTCAAATTTGATAACTAGTATTTTAGTAAGAAAATTTTCATGTTATCTAATCTCAAACTTTAGGAGATTAAATGAGTTCAGATAACAATATGGAAAAATTGGTGTAAACTTGTATCTAAGTATTAAAAGAAACTAAAATAATAGTCATCGTTGATATGTTAATATTCATTGAAATGAAACACTTTTTAGGGATTTGAAAATGAGCTGGATCGACAAAAAATTATAATTTCTGCAAAAATTACGTTTCAAAATAAAGTTAAATTAATTCGAGATATAAGATCATTGTGCTCATATGGGATGTTATTTCCTTTATCTACTGCTTTTTACTTGACATGCTTATGTTATTCTCACATTTTATTAACTGTAAAATTGTAAAAAATAAAAAAAAAATAAATAAATAAATAAATAAAATAAAATAAAACATGTATGTATTTACTTAAAAGGTGATAAATATTAAATACACATGAAAAGATGTTAGGCTTACATTAATATGCCCGGGACCTTCCTAGACGCAAACCCGCTGATTTTCAAGGGGGGGAAGATTATGACTGGTAAGAGGAAAGATACCCAAACAGACAAAACGAAATAATGCTATGCATCTGCAATGCAAAATTCCCTTTGTAAAAAAAAAGGTTTAAATACAGTAGCAATTTTAGCTTTTCTACCCGCTGAAATACGAATGTTTGACTACAAATAAGATTTATTGTTACGGTGAGACTTTAAGGGGCCTGGTAACTTTGAAAGTGCTTTTTTTATTTTTTATTTATTTATTTATTTTTTTTTAATAGCTCATATGAAAGGAAATGATATCCAAAATAATTTGAACTCTTTCTGCTTGATTAAGGGGCATTTTGAACTTAAAGTCACTTTTCTGAATGTGATTTTTGGCATGACGTTCATGATTTCTAATAACTGGCTTGAGAGAATTTCATGAGAATTTCACTGAAGATACCTTCAGTGAAATTCTCATGAAAAACCTTAGGGATGTACAAATTTATATTCATGAAGTAAAAAACTTAGAAATAATAACTACTTTATCGAAAGGTTGTTCAAAATTTTGAGGTTCTTTCGCAATTTTTAAGAACAAATCATTATATTTTTTCCAATGTAGCTTATTTTAAATAAATATTATATCTACCGAATAAAAAAATAACTTATTCTGACAGTTCAGATATGGGAAATCTTGCTGCAAGCCATGTAAAATAAATTTATTTACTAAAATATCACTAAATTACTAATTAAACTAAAAACCTTTATACGCATCTATTCTCTCTTTCAGAACAATAACTGTGAGCATATATCTCTTTGAATGCATGTTTAAAATTTCATATTGAAAAGTTAATACCATGTGGCGTTATTGCAATGAATATTAGGATCACATTTACATGTAATTTGTCAATTTCAAAAGTTACCAGACACCGTATATACAAGAATATTCCCGCATTTATGGGTCGTTACATTCAGACATAAGTGACATTAATAAATATTTTATTCTAAATCTTTTCTGACATATAAGATAAACAAATGTCAAGAAAAATATCTGCTTTTCTGTGCATTTGAAATTTCAAATGTGAAACATATTTGTGTACATAAAACGAAATTTTATTTTATAGTAATATTACGCGGAATATTTATTCTTACCGTAAGTGTAGTATACATTCGATTGTAGTGTGTCTTTTTTTATGCAGGTTCACCAATAGAATAAATTGATAGTTAAATTCGTTTTTTTTTTAACCATTTGGAAAAATGGATATATGGAAAATGGTCTATAATATATAAAAAGGTCTATATAAATAGGAAAAATGGTCTATACAGTAATCTGTAATTTCCTTTTATTTTCAACAGAGATGGATACTTCTGTTGCCACTATGACAAAAAAGTAATAAAAACTACAAAAAAAAATTAATAACTCAGAAACAAATTGAGATACAGCTTTCAAACAAATTGCAGTTAAAAGTACATTTTTTTCTCTATACGACGGTGTAAAAAGTAATGTTGTGGGATGTTTAGAAATTTAAGAATGAAATTTCATTTAAAATTGGTCCAGGAATATTAATGTTTAATCCATGGAGTACGTAATGTATGACCAGCTCTGTAGACGTTTAATAATTTACAGTACCGAAAAATGTAACACATGACGTATGTAATGATGATCAACTCCGGGCAATTTTTTATGTCTTAAATTTTAGTCTTTGAAAAAATCATTTTCCAAATGGTCGTTGTAATTTGTAAAATTGTATTTATTTATTTATTTATTTTTTTGGATAAGGAGAGTTTTGAAACTCACATCCTCATTTGAACTATCCCAGCAAAGAGGAAACTGCTGGCCAGCAGCAAGATAGATGCTGGGAATGATGGAAAAGTGCTGGCTGATGGTCTACCACTGCATGACAACTGCTGAACAGCCTCAGTCAACTCTGCTGTTCGAAATCATCAGATAAAATTCTGGTGGGCATCCATTTTATCTCATGCGCTGGCCCACCACTACATGGAAGTGCACGAACTTTTGCAGTATTAGTGCTGAGAACCCTTACGCTAGGTGGCGCTGCGAATATCGAAGACATTGAGTATTTGAACACAAATCTGAAATGAATATCTTAACACAATTTAAGCTGTGAAGCTAATTTTTTTTGAAACAGTAAAAAATATAGCACCACTGCCACCAAGAAAATAAATAATTAAATGAATAAATAAATAAATTCTTTATTTCAACGCAATTTTTTTCCCTTAAATCTGGTTTTACTAGGATACAAAGGATTTCGCTTTTCATAATTTACGCAGTTCAGAATCATTAATAGAAAAAGCGTATAAAATACATAGGATTTCTATACAATAGAATAATTTCTATTCCAGTTTAATGAATGGGAACGTAAATCACAAAAGAAACAAACTTGAAATAGTGTAATGAGAGCTTGAAAACTACGAGCAGTCGTAGCGTACGCTGAAAGCACTTGTTCCTGTCCGATCACGAAAGCCAAACAGCATCGAGCGCGGTTAGTACTTGGGAGGGTGACCACATGGAAACCGCTGAAATTTCAAATATTTCTATAGGCTTTTTTATTATAGACACTTCTACAGATATTTCTATAGATCTTGGTGAAACTAGCTTATAGAATATAGAGCCATATTATTTAATACTTTTTTTTTTTTTATAGAATCCTAAAAGAAATTTTTGTAAGGGAAAGTGCTGGGCCAGCAAAGGAATAGCAGTAGGATATGTGCTAGCACTGCAGGAAAAGTGCCGGATTGAAGTAATGTGATGACATACCAATGATGGCCTGCTGTTGGCCATCACTGACGGGCCAGCTGCATTCGGCTCGGACACTTTTCGACAGATTTAAGTAATGGCACCCTTGCACTTTACCGCTGATGGCACTCCTGGCTGCAATCTTTTTTCCAGCTGATGGTCCACTATTTCTTTCTTTGCTGGGATGTAATGCATTTCTCATAGAAAGACAAATACTAATATGTTTGTATGTGGAAGTTTCTAAAAACATTAGTTCAGCAAAGAAAAATAATTCAGAATTTATGCTTTTAAACAAAATTTTAATTTAATATTTGAAATACGACCTAAAATTTTATTATTATACCTACTGAAAGCGTCTCGTCATTTCAAGGATGTAATTTGTCACTAATAGACCTATCAAAAAATGGGATAACAATAATCCAATAAAAATTATAGAACAACTTTAGTTGAAAACTTGTCGTGTTTTTAATTTTCCATTTCCTGTATATGAGTCAGAGCTTCAATGACGTGACGTCAAGAACGTTACATAACATTCAAAGACAAAAAAAAAACAAAAAAAAAAACGATTTCCGGATTATTACCCTCTTTAGAAGTTTTGTCGGAGTTTTATATATAACTATGTATAACAGCTATGGCAAATTCTCTTTGAAAAAAAATATTTAAAAACAGCAATGATTTTAACATTTTTACTCCTTGAAATACGGATGTTTCATTACAAAAAAGAATAATTGTTGCGGTGAGATTGTAAGAGGCCGCGTAACTTTGAAAGTGTCAAAAAATTAATATTTATAACAGCTCATATGAAAGGAAGTGCTATCCAAAATAATTTGAGCTCTTTCTGTATGATCAATGGGTATTTTGATGTTAACCCTTTCTGGTCCGATTTTTATTTCAATTTTGAGAAGAAAATCTCTTTTATGTTAATAAGGTTGATAGAAGCCAGACAAATAGATTTACTGAAATTTAACAAATATGACATTGTCTGAAAACAAGGACTGTCGTTAGTTTGGGTTCAATTCAATTCAAATTCATATTAAAATAGGCTAAGGAAACGTTTTTGGAGAATATCTAATTATAACAGGATTTGATAGGTATTACAAATTTCTAATATTTTTTTACTTTTCCTCATACATGATACGTTCAGAAAAGTAACCTGTATTTTAAATTTTAAGAGTGAAATATATGTTAAAAAAAAAAAAAAAGAATCACCAACTGTGCAAAGAGAATTAAGCATACTTTTATTATTTTAATCATTACTAAGGGCCGAAATAGAAATAGAGTCATAATGCGAAAGGCATTGACACGTACTACCTTTACCACATGTAATTCAATAGTAACAAAATTAATTGTTAAGACAACATAATACTCAATGAACTTATGGCGTTATTGCCATGTACTATTAATAGTACACAACCCGAACTGATTAAAGTCAATTTTCTCAAAAGGGTGATTTTTAGCATTACGTTCATGATTTCTAATAGCTGGCTTTATAGAATTACATGAGATTTTCACTGAAGGTATAAATCTTATGGTTGCACAAAATTACGTACTATTATATTCATAAAAATTTGAAATAATGACTACTTTATCTAAGGGTTATTCAAAATTTTGAGTTTTTTTTTTCACACATTTTTAAAAACTAGTGTAATTTATTTTAAATACGTATTGTATCTCTACTCAATAAAACAAGAAAACAAATTATGCGTCAAGCAAAGAATACGAAACACTTTCCAACACATTCAGCATAATGTAACAAAACTACCCCGTTTAATCAGTTAAAATATTATGTCTAATTGAACAACATGGAAACGCATAATACATTTGAAAACCCAATTGAGGCTTTTCCCATCTACGATCGTAAAATTATTTGAATTCTTGAAGCAGCACTGTATATGATATATAGATTTCTATCTATTCACTACATGCATGCCTAAATTTAGTTCAGTTAAAAAATGCTTATATACTTTAGTTGAAAATTCCTCTTCATCAATTTTCGCTAATAAGGAGAATGGTACGTGAAATCTTTTGCGCAACCTGTATATGAGGTATAGAATATATGTACAACGAGTAAAATGCAAAAAAAAACCCAGTTAAATTTAAAAGTGCATGCCGAAATTCAACACGCACTTCCAGAAATTATTACTCAAATATAATACTGTAAACAATTTCTTTTGTGTGCCACTGTAAATCAACTACAAATGCTATGAATATATATGCCCTGTTCTATCGCAATCATCTTGTAGTTCAATTCAGTGATTTATGTCAGTTTCAATATATTTGAAATATTGTAATGTCATTAAAATCCGCTGCAAACTATTTTTCCCCATATACCATAATGTAATGGAATTCTTTTGGGTGCCCCTGTAAATGAACTATTAATCCCATATACTAAATATACAGTACAAAATATTCCCAGATGACCCTAAATAAGGTTTATCAATTGTATCAATATCCGAGAATATGTAAGGGAGTTATAGCGCGGACAGACGGGCAGCCGGACAGACAAACCGAATGCATAAACACTTTTCAATTTTGTTGGAAAGTGTTAAAAATTGCTTATTCTGACAATTAAAGTTTGGTAAATCTTGCGTCGCGCGTAAAATAAATTAATTTACTTAAATATCACTAAATTTTAAATTAAACTAAAATCCTATATACGAATCTAGTCTCTTTTTCAGAACAATAACTGTTAGCATATATCTATTTGAATGCATGTTTAAAATGTCAAATTCAAAAGTTAATACCACGTGGCGTTATTGCAATGCATATTAGGATCACATTTAGATGTAATTTGTCAATTTCAAAAGTTACCAGATACCGTAATTACAAGAACAATCTCGCATTTATGGGTCATTACATTCAGAGATAGTGGCATTAATAAATATTTCATTCTAAATCTTTTCTGACATATAACGTAAACAAATATTAAGAAAGATATCTCTTTTTCTGTGCATTTGAAATTTCGAAAGAAACATACAATAAATCTGAAACATATTTTATATATAAAATGACATTTTATCAGACTGTAATATTATGCAGAATATATAATCTTAACTATCCACTCGTTTTTATATATTGTTTTGTTGTGGTATTTTATATCATATATTTTTGTAATTTGTTTGTGCGTATATATATTTTTTATTTTATTTATCGTTCTTTTAATTTAATTTAATTTTTATGTCATAGAAAAAAAAACCCACATTAACTTAAAAAAACATTTATATACATAAAGACAAATTTTATATCAAACACATATATACACAGAACAGAACAAAAATAAATACACAAAACTGCATTGCCTGTGAATAAAATGGTAAATGGAGTAAAATTGTGTTAAATGTTTATGTTTTACATAAAGATTGAGTTTTTACAATAAAATAATCCAGTAGGATTAATTTGGCGCAAAATAATTTAATAAAACACATAATATTCAGAATAAGTGTAAAAATGAAAAATGCAACATTTATTCAAAACATGGTATAAAATCAATAACATACAAATGCAATAGGGAACGTCCACTGTTACTCTTGTGACAATTCGAGCGTTTTTTTACAAATACTTCCAATTATTTTATTGTAAAATATAATTAAGATAAAAAGTGATATAACCAGTGAAATACTACTGTGCTCCACTCATTTAATATATATCTAATTTGAAATAAAAAGCATTTAGCTTGTCTATATAATAAATCAAAATTTTGTTACTCTTGTGACACTCTGGTCACAAGAGTAACAAAATTTTGATTTAATATATAAACAAATAAAATTTCTTTTTGTTGCCAATTAGATATATATTACGAGAGAGGAACACAGTGATATTTAATTGGTTATTTCAATTTTTATCTTAAATATATTTTATAATGAAATAATTGCAAGTATTTATGAAAAATTGCTCTAATTGTCACAAAAGTAACGAATGGACGTTCCCAATAGATAATAATAACATTTAAATAACTGCAGGTATTTTTCATGCCGGATGATGTGATTATATGCAAAATGGCCACTTCAACAATTTTTACATCATTTATAATGACCTGAAATGATCTGAAAATAAGTGATTGTAAGGTTTTAAGAATTATAAGATGTAGATTTTATTTCACGAATCAGAATAAATTTAAAAGACGGTACCTTTGATTTCTCGTTGCAGAATCATGCCGTATTGCGATAGATGAATTAAGAAATCACTTAATTGAAAATTCAAGAGTCTTTGGCTACTTGCATTGGAGATTTGAATACGTAAAATTAATTTGGAACAGATGTGTTATTATCCCACCCTCCGCCATCTTGGATTTTTTTGGCGAGAAAACCCCTTTTCCGCCAACTAGTAAATGTCGCCAAGCACCCGTTTATACGCAAGTTTGGCTCAACGAAAATAAAATGTAAATAATAAACAAAATTCGCTAAACTGGCAATCAGTAATCCTTGTATGAGGGCTTCGCGCACATTTAACGGAAAAAAAAACATCGCCGAATTCACCATTTCTCGCGATATAGCATTCTCAAAATTCAGCAGTTCTCGTCTTGTAGCAATCTCAAAATGTAAAAAACTCTTAAAACAGCAAAATATACCTAAAAAACGAGACTCGCTAAAGTGGCAATCAGCAATAGTTGTATGAGCGCTTCGCGCTCATTTTCCGAAAAAAAACATCGCCGAATTCAGCATTTTTCGCGATATAGCATTCTCAAAATTCAGTAGTTCTCGTTTTGTAGCAATCTCAAAATGTAAAAAACTCTTAAAGCAACAAAATATACATAAAATTATCAACATACCTTAACAGACATCTGCTTTCTTGAAACCTACAGCACAAAATATAACACCACCGTCATTTTCCAAAATAGGCTTAATACGCATTGACACGCTATAAACAAACCCCCCTTTCATGTCAAAATTTCCTCATATTTCTTAATTACTTCAGCAAGAGCGTTTAAACGGACTACAGAAACTATAGTCAATGAAATACATCCAATAAATTTAACATAAAAATAAAAAGACAGCCATAGAATACGATATCAAAGAGTATCTGGTACAAGAGTCAACCAACCGTCAGCAACGACACCTGGCAGTGAAATGAATGTTCACGCTCTCGCGTCGTAAAAAAGGGGGTTGCCATAATAATTTACTAGACGCCAAACGCCGGGGTTGCCAGAGCGATAAAAATCGCCAAATACTCAACATCGCGGAGGGTGGGATAATAACACATCTTAGCCATTAATTTACTCACTACTACTAATAAAGGAGAATAAGATTTGTATTTCACATTTTAATCGAATCAGATTTGGCTTTCATACTTTAGAATCTAGAATCATAACAGAACGAACTCCTTTGCAGTACTTCAGCGAATGCAAAAAATAAAGCAAATAAAAATTATCTATTAAAGAGAAAAAGACAATGATTAATGTACATGATACATAAAAATGACAATAAGAAATTTAAAATTAAAAAAAAGAGTTAAAAGGGAATATGATTTACAATGAATTAAAAATCTAATTTATCAGCAGTAAATAGTTCTGATCAGAAAGACGGCTTTTCTCAGATTTGTAGTGCTGCCATCTACGATGAGTTTTGACTACTAAAAGGTCTCTGATAAGTCTGTCAGAATAAAGAAACATACAGTGATCATGATCTGAATGATCTCTGATAAATTACCGGAAAATTTTTGAAGTGGCCATTTTGCGTATAATCTCATCATCCGGCATGTAAAATGCCTCAGGTTATGTAAAAGTTATTAGCATGTAACTGTGCGATTTCATGGTACCAAATTCTGTGAATGCTATCTTGAAGTTTAATAGTGGTACCTGGCTTCTGTGCAACAGTTCTTCAATCCATTACATACCAAAAATGTTCCAGAGCAGTCCAAAAGTTTAATAACAGATTTTTACAGATAGACCTTCATATATGAGTACATACACTGGTGGACAAAATTTAAGGACGAGTCACAAAATGCCAATTTTCATTCACGCGAATACTCAAAAGGAAGTAATATAATTCTAATAATTACTATCCCTGCAGAACAGCTAGTCCATATAACATCTCATTCGGGTCACACATGGTCACAGTCACTACGGCAAAACAACATACGTTTCATTTATGAGTCTCAAATGACTACCATATATGACTTCACTGACAGGTCACTATTACTGCTGCTTTGTGGCGAGTCACCAGGTGGCTTTACAATGTCGTTTCATTGAGACTCTCGTGTGACTCTCATCCGGAGACTCAATTTCAAAGTCATTGTGAGCGTTGTATTATGATAAATCACCAAATAATCTCACATTAAAGTCACATGGTCACTTTTCACAGTGGTGACTTCACAGTAGGATGTCTGTCACCATTTAACAAAGTCATGTGACAGAAAGTCACCATGTGACTTTAATGTGACAGTATTTGGTGATTTATCATAATGCAACGTTCACAATGACTTTGAAATTGAGTCTCCAGATGAGAGTCACACGAGAGTCTCAATGAAGCGACATAGTAAAGTCACATGGTGGCTCACCACAAAGCAGTGTTCACAGTGACATGACAGTGGAGTCACATATAGTAGTCATTTGAGACTCATAAAGAAGACGTATGTAATTTCCTATTTTTCGTTTTGCCGTAGTGACTGTGACTCTTGTGACCATGTGTGACCTGAATGAGATGTTATATGGACTTGGTAATTAGTAATAGGGATAGTAATTATTCGAATTATATTACTTCCTTTTGAGTATTCGCGTGAATGAAAATTGGCATTTTGTGACTCGTCCTTAAGTTTTGTCCACCAGTGTATGAGTTTCAAATCTCGCCTTATCCAATAAATCAAATTTTGGGAAATCGCGAAAAACCTCTGGCTCCGACCATTCGTTTTCATTGTTAACCAAGATTTTAGAATGGCAGATATATAGAATAAAACTAGAGATTTTGCAGATTGTTGTGTTTTTCCAATGCAGGTTTACCAATAGAATAGATTGATATAGAATATACGATTGTTTTAAATTTTGGATAAGGCGACTTTTGAAACTCACGTCCTCCTATATATATATATAATACCTTTGAATCAAAATTTATCTTCCAAGTTCAAATAACAATATTAACCAGAATTCTAAATGAAGATGGTATGAAATAATGCAATACATTAATCGTTACACTAAATTATATTGAATTAAAGCTAATTGGCCTAAAGAACCCACTGGGAAATCGTAAAATATTGACAATCCTAAATATTATAATATGATAACAATAAAATAGACAAGAAAAGGAAATATCCACAAGTAACAAAATGTAGTAAAACAATATAATGCAGGGAAATAAAGATGACAAACACAGCAACACGTAGTATTTCCTCTTCAGTTGGCAAGAATACCACGTATTGCTAAAAATGCATAATTTCAATAAAATAAAATTATAAGACGAAATGCAATACTCCACCTTGATTCAATCGCAGAATATATAATATGAACTTTAAAAGCTCGCCGTTTTACTTAACACTCTATCTACTGACGGTGCTTATAAGTACCATTAAAATAACTTTTTATAAAATTCATTTAATACATCGATTATTTGTAATACAGTTAAGAATGAGTTATAGATACAATACATTATCTTCTTCCAAAAGCATTATTGGTTACACAAAACAAAAATATTTTTAAAAGGTTGATTTCGTTTGCCTTTGCATCTTTTCCGCTTTCTTGGCGTTGGGGGAAGGGGGGAGCGGGATTTTTCAATTCGAAAATACGTCTATATTTCTATTGTAAGAACATTATATTTGTACTTTTCTTAATTCTACAAAATACTAAGAAAAGTATTTCAAATAAAAGATTTTAATGGGGTTATAAATAGTGCGCAAACATTCCAATAAATTCAAATTTAATTAATCCTTCTAAATCGCTTAACCTTCTAAAATTTATTAAATGATTATGTAAATCTTCTAATGTAGTTTAAACAATACACGAAAAGTACTTTTCAAGATAAAATTTTCGTGAATTCATAATTCAGTACATAAAGGGTTAAAAGGCGATAAAGATAATAATAACATAGATGTTACAAATTAAAAATATACATTTTATTTAAAAATTCCTTATACTTTCAGTCATCGTCAGGGAATACTTTTATTAATTGTTGTTTAATTCATTCAAATACGTCACTTCGTTTGAAATGGGAGTGTCTATATATATTCGGGCAGCTGCTAGTAGAAGTAGCAGTGCCATGGATTGTACTTAAGTAAAGAAAAATATTTCACTGCCTTTCCCTTTATTTTAACACGCCACTTTAATATTAAATGCGTAGCTGAAAAGTAGCAGAAGTAACAATGTTTCGGATTGAATATTCGTAGAACAAACTGACGTATTAAAATACTCGTAAATGGAACTGCAGTGAAATATTTTCTCTACATAAGTTCATTCCAAGGCACCGCTACTTCTACTTCCAGCTACCCTAATAATTATAGACTCTCCCATTTGAAACGAAGTGACACTTTTGAATGAAAATAAAAAGCTAAAATCTTAAACAACGAATTTTACGCACAAATAACGTACAGAACGATGAAAATGCTCATACGATCGTTTCGAGGATACTTTGATCCTCTTCCTCAGTGAAAAAAAAAGGGAATTAAAAAAATTAAAATGGGTTCGAAGAACCCCCCGGCAATAGCCCCGGGAACTGGCCTATGAATTGATTGAAAACGCAGATGTAAGAGTTTGTATATCCCAAAGAAATTACTTAAATGAACAGAACTAACTGAAAAAGAGGCACTGCGCAGGATCTCTCCACACTGGTGAAAGAAAAGGGGTGCTGGTCATATCATTGACTAAGATGGAAGTATGTTTATGAATGTAGTGAGCTTCATAAAAGTCTAGATCAAAAACTGAGTTACATTTTTGAATAATTTTTGCCTTTGGATAATTAAACTGGTGGATGGAATTCCAACAATATTTCGCTATTACAGATTTCTCAATTTCCTGCTTTCTAACGTAGTTCTGGTGTTCTTTCAGCCTAATTCTAAGTGCACGCTTCGCCTTCCCAATGTAAGAGACGCCGACTCACAAAAAATTCTGTAAATGCCCCAGGTATTATGATTGTCAATAGGAACTTTAAGATTGGAGAAAGAAATTTTGTTGTTTGGAGAGCAAACAACTTTAGAACTAAACCTATTGAGAATACGAGAAATTTGTGTACTGATTTTCTTTTGAATGAATGAAACAGCAGTTAATAAAAATATTCCCGACGATGGCCGCGGAATTACAGGCCGAAAGTACTAGGAAATTTAAATAAAATGTATATTTGTAACTTGTATATTAACTTTGTTGCTTTTTAAGTAAAACGGTGATCTTTTTATAGTTCATATTGTGTATTTTGTGATTAAATCAAGGTGAAACATTGCATTTCGTCATGATGTTATTTCGTAAAATGTATTAAGTTTAGGTTAGAAATTACAACCATTTTAATATATTACTAGTGCTATATTTCATGTTAAATAAATATTTTAAATAAAAATTACTTTTAATTAAATATTTTAAATAAAAATTACTTTTAATTAAATATTTTTTGTTCAAACAATATTTCTGTTGAAATAAAAAAAAAGTGAGAAATCCTATCTATTATTTGGTTCCTGGTCTTATATCCAGCTGATCCTCTTTAACATATTTAATTATAATATTTTTCTTTTACAAGAAAAAATTTTGTATACAAAATAAATGTTCCAGATTATTTAGATTAGATATCCCCGTTAGAATAATGATCAAACATAACATTTATTCAATTTATAAATATGTTTAAAGAAGTAAATATTTTCATACACAATTTCTTTTCAATTTGACGATGCTTTTTTAAAACTAAAATAATTTTCCTACAAATGTAATTTGCAAATGTACAACAAACATGAGCTTAGTTAATATTCATTCAAAAGCATTTTCAATATTTTGCAAATGAGTAGGGTGAAGCAATTGTGCTGTTTGAATAAAAATAAACGTAGGAAATAAAATTTATTTGAATCCAGATATAATAAACTTATTTATCTATTAGTTTTTTTCTATTATTTAATGTTAAAAGAATTCAGGAAACGCAGATGTTTTCTTTGCATTTGCCATTTCGAAAATAAACTTAAATGTGTATATATACGTATATATATTTGCAAAATTTTATCTTATATGAATTAATTATTAAGTAGAAATTCTGAACTGTAGTTTGAAGAACTTTGTTAACACTTTCAAATATAATTGAAAAGTGTTTATGACTTTGGCTTTTCTGTCGCATTGTCTACTTTAGCCTGTCTGACTTTGCTCTAAATCGCGTTCATACACACGGAATATCGTGCAATAGATTACTGATGTTGTGTTAATGAGATTTATTAAATTTAGTTTTTTTAATTTGAGGTTATCATTCAGAAAATTCCTTTACTTTACGGTCATGGGTAAACATCATCTGCGGTGGATTTTAGTGATGTTAAATTACTTCAAAAATTTTAAATTGGTGTAACATCACAATATCATATGGTGTGCATAGTATTCATCTTTCCTTTACAGGAACACACAAAAAATTTCAGTTACAGTACTGTATATTAACAATAATTGCTAGAAGTGCATTTTAAAATGTGGTAGGTATCTTTATATAAAACTCAATTTTTGCTTATTACGTGTAGTGCATAAATTCCATAAACTCTATAAATTCTGTTGATCATATACCGGACATAATAAAAGGCTTCGAGAACATTTCAGTTTATTGACGGAAGTTGCTAAAGCAGAATTCAAAAATGTTTTATGCGTTTTCTAATTGATCTAAATTTTAGCATACTAAGTAGTGTAATACATACAAATCTATAGATCATTTACTGGACTGCACAAAAGAACTGGGATAATTTTCGGCTATTGAAGTTAATTCCTGAAATTGGGTTTTTAAACGTGCCATGTGTTTACCAAATTGTTCAATTAGATACGTGGATAGATTTTGATTTATTTTTGATACATAATTTTTCTTTCTTATTTTCTTTTACTTTGATGATAGCTATGTATGAAATTCTTCCTTACACTCATTGTAATTACTTTTACTGCTTCATTCGCTTTTTCAACTATTCATTTTTTTTTTTATTATATTAGTTCACAATGATAATAAATGTTTAATGGAGCGAGAACAGCTTCGAAATTTACATGTAAAACAGCTCAGATTGATGTAAGACCTAGAAAGAAATTATATATGAAATTCTTCCCTACTCTAATTGTAATTTCTTTTATTGGTTCATTTTTTTTTATTATTTTTGAGTACATTGGTTAACATTGATAATTAAGGTTTAACGAGCGACAACAGTTTCGAAATCCCATTTAAGACAGCTTACATTGATGCAAGCCCTAGAAAATAGCTATGACATTTTTCTTTACCCTGATTATAATTTCGTTTATTGCAACATTCACTTTTTCAAAGATTCTTTTTTTTTTAATTACATAAGTTAACATTCAAAATTAAGGTTTAATGGACAACAACAGTTTCGCAATCATATAAATAAAATCTCTCGCATTGATTTAACCAAATAGAAAAAAGTATGTATGCAATTCTTTCCTACCGTGATTGCAAATTCTATTATTGCTTCATTCACTATTTTAAACATTCTTCTTTTTTTAATTACATGGTTAACATTGCTAATTAAGGTTTAAATTGCTACAATTTTTTCGAAATCATATGTAAAACAGCTGACATTGATATAAGCACTAGAAAGAAAACTATGTATAAAATTCTTCCCTACCCTGATTGCAATTTCATTTTATTGCTTCATTCACTTTTTTAAAGTTTCTTTTTTTTAATTACATTAGTGAGCATTAAAAATACACATTTAATGAGGCGATACGTGCTTCAAAATCACATGTAAAACAGTTGACATTGGTGTAAGCCCTAGAACAAAACTATGTATAAAAATATTTCCTTACCCTGATTGTAATTACTTTATTACTTCATTCACTTTTTAAAATATTCTTTTAATTGCATTAGTTAACATTGATAATTCAGATTTAATGAAGCGGAAGCAGTTTCTAAATCACAAGTAAAACAGCTCACTTTGATGTAAAACCTAGAAAAAAACTATGTCTAGAATTCTTCTCTCTTTCTTTTATTGCTTAATTCACTTTTTAAACGATTCTTTTTTTAAAATTATATTAGTTAACAATGATAATTAACCTTTAAGGGAGTGACAAAAGTTTCTAAATCACATGTAAATCAGATCACATTGATCAAAGCACTAAAAGAAACTATGTATGAAATTCTTATCTACCCTGGTCGTAATTTCATTAATTGTTTCATTCATTTTTTCAAAGATTCTTCTTTTTTAATTACATTAAACAGCATTGATAATGAAAGTTTAATGGAGCTAGAACAGTTTCGAAATCATATGTGAAAAAAATCACATTGATGTAAGGTCTAGAACAAAACTTCATTCACCACTAACTCTGTTGCAGATTATGAAATAAACATGCGGCTGTCAGCAATCGATCAGAATATATGACGTCTAATTGATGCTGTTGTATTTTTAAATTCTGGTTAGGGGCATACTAAATATAGAAAATTGTAACAAGTTTGAATATTTCTAATGTCCTATTTTTGACATCATAATTTTATTTTTCAGTACGACTTACTTTCGAACACTAAACGGAAAGTCATTTGGTCACGTAATTTATCAACTATGCAGATTTAAATTTAAGAACTTTTAATATTAAAATATTTTTCCGTTGCAAAAGAGATTGCAATGCAAGCACTTTTTTCAGTTTAATTCAAAAACCCTATGGCGGAAAATAAATCTTTAAAAAATTCTATCAAAGTTTTCTGCATTAAAAAATATAGATGTTGGTAATATGATGACTGATAAATATTTCTTCGCACAAAGCTGAATTTTGTCATTCAAGTGTTCATCTAAATTTTTGCATATTGCGTAGTGTAATATATTAAAATATATAGATCATATACATGGTTGCACAAAAGAACTGGACTACGTTTCGACTATTGGTGGTATTTCCTGAAATTGGATTTTCAAGTGTTTTATGAGGTTTACAAATGGTTTATTTAGAAATTATCTTGCACCTTATCAAACGGTGAGATTGTTTTATTAAAGTTTTCTGGAAATGGTGCAAAAGTGATTCATCATCTGTTCTTGATACATGATTTTCCTTCTTGTTTTCTTTTACTTTGATAATATCTATGTATGGAAATCTACCCAGCCCTGATTATAATTTCTTTTATTGTTTCAATAATTTTTTGAAATATTTTTTTAAAATTACATTAGTTAGCATTCATGATTAAGGTTTAATGAAGCGGCAATAGTTTTGAAATCACCTGTAAAACAGCTGATATTGACGTAAGCCCTAGAAAAATACTATGTATGAAATAGTTCGATACTCTAATTGTAATTTCTTTGATTGTTTCATTCAGTTTTTAAAAGATTTTTTTAAATTTCATTATTTAACATTGGTAATAAATGATTAATGGGCGACAACAGTTTCGAAATCACGTGAGAAACAACTCACATTGATCTAAGCCCTACAGAGTCGGCGAACCTTTTCACATCCGCGTGCCAATTTTTTCCAAAAAATATTTTGCATGATCATGACGTGCCAACAAATTTAGTGGTATCAAAATAGCAAGATTAATTAAAATGTTGATTTTAGGATTTAGAATATATGGGTAGCATTTTGTAACATATTTAAAAAATCATATTTCTCTTGTTGCGTTTTAGATTCCAAATAATTCAGATTAAGTTTCGTATTTCAGTTTTTCTTTAAGAGAATGCGAGCTGAATTGGAGCAGCTGACAACAGGTTTCTACTTGAATTTTTCATACTTTCCACTTCCGAAAAATAAATAAATAACTATCAGAAAAAAATATCAAAATGGTTTCTCTAAAAAAGTTCTGGTGTGGAAATTAATTCGAAATTCTAAGTTATCATAATTTTACCATCGGTTTTTTTGCTTATGATCGTTATTTTCCGAAAATCTCCTATTCTCTCTCAATTAAAATTTTTTTTAGCCAATGTTGAGCTATATTGGGATTTATAAAGTCGTATTTCAGTTTATTCAATCTATATGACAGCCAGAACCAATCTAATTTAGAAAAACTCATCAAGTCTAAATTCAAAATAGTTCAATTTGTGCGTTTTGACTATTATGAAAGGCCAGGTTGTAAATCATGGCAACTGATATTTAAAAATAAAAGTTATTATTTTTGTAAAATTGTTTAACTGCTTGTCAACTTTTTAAAAGTACAGAGATTTTACTCAATGGATTTACAAAATGAAAACTATTTGCACATAAGTCCAATAAAATGAAATCTAGCAGGCAAAACATGTTGCACATAAGTTAACAGAAGTATCAACTCAGCTGTTTTGCAGGAAACAATCATAATAATTTTTGTTTGTATTTTTCTTTACAAAACTTGAATGTTGAATGTCTCAAAAATTGCATTTTGTTAATAACGTTGTTTTACACGAGAGCCCTTCAATATTTTAATTTAGTACATGAGTCTATACCGTGCCGAAGATAATCTCCCCCGCGTGCCACGTATGGCATGCGTGCCATAGGTTCGCCGTTCCTGGCCGAGAACAAAAGTGCTCATTCACGAATGACTCGGCCGCAGATTATCAAATGAACATGTGGCTGGCAACAATCGATAAGTATAAGGTTACGTGGGGCAACTGGACCAAGATTTTACAATGTGACTCTGGAGATTCTGGCAATTCAGCTTCAAAAGGCTAATATTCATTTGAATTAAAGTCTGAACTTTTCTAAATGTGTTCAGTTAGTCTCCCTCTATCAGACAGAAATGTTCAAAATTACATTTTAATATCTAAAAATAAAAAATATATATATTTATTTCATCTTTCTTTCCTCATGGGTCCAATTGCCCTATAAAAATGAGGCAAGTGGACCAGGAGGGTCTATATTCCACACGCGGTTTTTTTTTTTTCGGTTGTTTTCTTTTTTTTTTCTTTTTTTTGTGTGTCAGGTCCTGTTTGAAAAAATGTAAACAACTAAAAAAAATTAGACCAGGCAGATCATGTACATTATATATCAACTAAAAGGCGTTTTAATGGAAACCTTTACAGTCACAGTGTCTAAAAAAAGCGCTAAAAGTGCAAATATTCGATTTTTTATACAAAAAAATTAAAATTAAGTAAGTACATATGTACTTTAGTATAGGTAATAAGTATAAAACTTACAAGTGTATTTTAAGGGAAAAAACAACAAGATAAATCTATGAACAAACTGTTACGTATGTACTTAAGTATCGCATTCTCTTTATTATTTACTGTAATGAAATTTGGAAATGTCTAATAAACATGTGGAGAATGTAACCATATTTTTATATCGAGCAAAATTATTTTTTATCCGTTTCGATAATTTTCTAATAATATCACTTTGTCTCATGTACGCGCAATCTTATGTATTGTATGGCGCGTTACCTTATGTATCTGCATCGTAAAATGTCGAGCTATAGTTATCATACTTAAGAAATTTGGTTTGATACCCTCAACATGTTTTTTAAAAATTGTATTATGTAATTTTAATAAGGTATTATGTAATTTTCTTCATTGCGAGCCAAAAAGCAATGGAGAAATTAATTTCCCGTAGTAAGAGAAACACAGAGAGATATCTATAACTGCTGGGGTAACTGGATCTTATATGTTTCAGTTACTCCTGATACATGTCCCAGTTACCCCATTCTTGAAAAATTTATGGGTTAAATAACACCGGCCTTAAATTTGAAACATGAAATAAATATGCATAGATACCTAATAATATTAAAGTATCTATATGTCTAATCTTTAAATAAAAAGATTTTATAATAAAAGTCCTTACCATGATTTAATAAAAATCCGAGGAAGTATACCAAATGGACGTTGTTTTTTAAAAAAAGAAACCAAAATTTTCGGCAACTTACCACAGCAAAGGCATAGTTGTATTGGGCTGACACACGTTGTTTTAAGAAATAGAGAAGGGGGTGCAATGTTGACAAAAGCTAAAAATTTAAAAACATCATCGGCTTTTTATAAAATAACCTATGGCCCAGTTACCTCGTGGATCCAGTTACCCCAGCTTACCTTATATGACCTCTACTAAGTGCTGCTGTAATTAAAATTCTGGTTAGGTGCTCATTACACATAGAAATTGTCAGCAGTTACAATATTACCAATGTCCTAATGTTGACATCATAATTTTATTATTCAGTAGAGACTTACTTTTGAACACCAAATGAAAAGTCATTTGTTCAAGTAGTTCATCAATTATGAAGATTTCAATTTTAGAACTTTTACTATTATTTTTTTTTCGGTGAAAAGAGATTGAAATGCAAGTTATTTTTTTTAAAGCAAAATTCAAAAACTCCCCGGCAGAATAAATACATTTAAAGAAAAAGTCTTTAAAGTGGATTTTCTTGTAGTTTTTACTAACAATCAAAATAAATCTTTAAATATTTCTATAAAAGTTTTCTGGATTAATAAAAAGTTATATATTTTAAGGACTCATAAATATTTCTTCCCACAACGCTGCATTTTTTCATTCAAGTGTTCACTTTCTGCATTGAAAAATACTTCCAGGCATTGGAATTTTTTTTTCATCTGACAAAGATATTTATTCCAACTTTAGAGTGGAGTATACAGGAAAAAAGATTCTATATAAAAGAAAAAATAATCAGCGTTAATATAAAAAATATTCTACTCTATTTCGGTGTCTTATCCATATTCTTTTCTTTTGCCTGCTAAAATATAACAAAAAAAGCCATTCGTTCTTCAGAATCTATCACTGGATAAGAATTTATTTAAATTCAAGTTGTGAATTTGATTTGAATAAAATTCTTTTCCGGACAAAGGTACTATTTTTAAGGGCAATTTAATGCCTTACTAATTTTTAAGCCACTTACACTACATTTTAAAAACAATTTAAGATTTAGTATTGCAAAAGTAAGTTTTTATCTAATAAATACTTTAAATATGAAAAAATACATTCAAATATATTTTGTTGAATAAAAAGTCTGGCTAAAAAATAAAGATATATTTCCCGAAGAATATTATTCTTTAAGCATTAATATTTACCTACATTATACCATACATTAATACCATCGTATTTAAATTTGTATTTACCAATGTATTTCCAACACTTTTTCCAGTGTATTCAGCGTAGCATGATTCAAAATGAATTGAATGATTAAGAATATATTATATTGCAATCATATTTTCTTAGATTAAACTATATTTTTACTAGTATTCATAATTACACTTCAGTTTAAGGCTGTTGTGAAATCCAAAGAGTCAACTTTTTGACATAAGTTTTAATTCATTTTTGTTTGGAATCGCATCAAACTAGAAGGTGTTGTTATTCAGAAACTATGTCATTGGACTGTTTTTTCCATTTTCTTGTAAACGCAATACATCTTTCAAAAAATACCGTCAAAGTGGGCATTTTCAACTGAACTTCCAATTGAAAGAAGGAAATCCAGTCAGTAAGGGGAGAAAAATGTCGTGTCACGTGATCAAAATCACTTATAACTCAATAGGTAATTTATTGATCAAAAAATGGAAACACATTTCGATTTCAAATCGCTTCCATGGACAGGCTTTCCAATTTGATAACTTTCCGTTAAAAAATTAATTTGTAAATGTGTCAAAACGTTTTGCGCTTGTTGAACAGAGCAGTTGAGAACGGCCTTAAATAAAGACTGTGCTGTTTCACATTTAAGTTACGGATGCTCAAATTGATATACGCGTCTTTTATCAACTAGTCAACTCACGGGTAACAATAGGAGGCAATTTACGCGGGGCTCCTAATTCCTTTGCGGACCAATTTATTTTTTAACTCACTCCAACATTAGTTGAGATATGTTTATAAATTGGGTTTGTCTATCTGCCACCTGTATGACTCGCCATGCTCTAACTCGCCTAATCCTCTGTCGGTCGCAATAGGCCTGACAGGCATATCACAATTATTTCAGTCACTACAGCACGCTGGTTTTCTTACTTTCGGTGAAAAAAAAAATGAAGTTTTTTTCATTCAAATTTGAAATATTCTCTCTTTTTATATCTTATCTAAGGTCACTGATCACTTTAAGAGAGTTAGAATTGCGTCAATTAATTACGAATGACGATTTTCTAAAATGCGCCTGTCAGGCGCATTGTGACCGAATCAGGAGTTCCAGATTTGCGACCGACGGAAGGTTAAATGTTCTCAGATTACCGCACAATGACTGCGCGAAAGTAACCTAATTTTTTTCCGATAGTCTTCGTTACGCTTATGGGCATGAATACACAGAGCCCCGTAATTGTGATGACTGTATTTACATAAAATATCACATTCTCGTTCATTTTACATGGAACGTCCTCGTACTGAAGACGAGCAACGTCTAGGGAAGGGGTTCTTCCTAATAAAATTATAAAGTAATTATGAGGTCATTTTCAGATTATTTTTATTTCGTGTATTCTAGACATATTTATGAATATTTAATAGGAAATAAAATTTCACTAATTTAAAAACTTTTTATAAAATTGGTCACATTGCATTGAGCGTTGGTAAAGATTTGGATAAAGGTGATACCATACTTTATGACTGTGGTAGTACATATTGCGGTAAGAGTCCAGAAGTTAATTTAATAAATGCCATGCCGCATAACCGAAGTGTCTGTTCACTTTGTTCTACAAATATTTTTTACCTAACTAACCCGAAGGTAGAGTTAGATACCTTAATTTAAGATAGAAGGAAGACAATTTGAAAGTTGCAATCGATTTGAATTTATATTTAAAATACCTGCAGTATTTTTTCCGGTGTCATTTGTTCTAAATTTTTCGATTTCGAAAATAAAATAGAGTATAAGCACCATATATTCTGGAGTATAACACACACTTTTACATATATATATACATATAAAATACCTTTGAATCAAAATTTATCTTACAAGTTCATATAACAATATTTACCGAAATTCTAAATGAAGATACCGTGTAATAAAATTTTACATTAATCGTTGTACTAAAACATATTGAAATACAGCTAATTGGCATATGGAACCCTCTAGTAAATCTTAAAATATTGACAATCTTGAACATTTAATATATGAATGAAGCAAAATAAAGTTGACATAAGAAAGAAATAATCTCAAACGGAACAAAATGTAGTAGAACAATATAGCGCAGGTAAATAAAGATGACAAACATAGCAAGATGCATTATTTAATATTCAGTTGGCAAGAATAACGGGTATTGCTAAAAATGCATTATTTCATATAACGAGCAGCTAAATAAGCAAAATATAACATGTTACTCGTAAATATAATGTATTGGAACTCATAATAAATGAGGACACAACAGAAAAAATAAATTATAATTGATTTAGAGAGGAAAAAAAAAAACAGAATTATATATCTATTACGGTGGGTAAAAAAAAAACGAAATATTTACAATCGAAATGTAATAGGGCGGAAAAGTTGCCTTTTGTAATAAAGAAGGAATTCGTAAAATATTACACGCATCGGTTAATATCTTTTACCGCCGCAAGGGGGGCAAAGTTTCAAAAAATCGCAGAAAAACATGTTTCTTTCAATTTTGTTTTTAAATTATCCAAACATACCAATACAAATTCTAATAGAACGCAATAGCTACATGAAGATATGAGAAATGTCTCGGTAAATGTTCATTGTGATGAAATCATATTTTTTACTGCCGCAAAGGGACCATTTTTAAAGACAAATTGCAAAAAATTTAATTTTTTTCATTTCTACAAAATTTTTAAAATTTCTATAATATGTCCAGAAGTAAATAAAGTTACTTTATATCTATTAATATATCATACATTTTTATAACTATTTGTAATATACCGAAAAGTAAAAAAGATAATCATTCATTTTTTCTTCACGATCGCTTCATCTACTGCTGTTTTACTGCATATCAGCAGTTCATGCGCCACAAATCACAAAAATGATATAAAATGAACAAAGTATTTTAGTATTTTATTAATGAAAATACAGAGAAACAGAGATGTGTTAAATAAACTTAAAATGTATGAGTATTTAATGTAAATGAATTTTATTCGAGAGGCCAAAATTTATTGGATGTGATCCTCCCTCTGTTCTGGCGCACAAACTTTATCATGGCTTCGGCGACTAATTTCACGCACCTTTCTACTGACTGAGTGAGACAAGGAAAATTATAATAGCTGATATCTTTATGGGACATTCTAAACTCACCAGCGTTGTTAGATCGTCAGTCGATAAATAAACTGTAACAGGTAGTTCCGTTAGTTTACAGTTTTCCCAGTCGACTAAATCCATACAATTTTAAGCTTCAAAGTTTGTCTGGAATGATAAAGTGACGAATGACTCTATTCGAGTCCACAGAGCTTCGTGTTTTGGCAATTTTCTTCATGGCTGGGGTCCTAATGTTCTCTCCTTCATATACTGTCATTCCAATGAGGCTATTTTCATGATTTGCGAAAAAGGTATTTCGGGAAATTATAGGAACTGTAATCTTTCGTAGATGACCTGGCAAGTAACGGGAGATACTAACTATAGTACACAGATGCTGGAAAACATGATGTATTCATTTTATTGTGAACTAATTGATGCAGTACACTTTCAGGATGTACAAAGTATGACAAGTTAAGAAGAGAGTTTTTCTGTTCCAACGTAGAGTCTTAAAATCCGATTAGCAGTAGTGATGCACCTTGCGTGAAATATTATTCCAGGACTCGGCAAAAAAGGTAAATTAAACGCCTGTTGAAAAAGCTTGCAATATTTCAGACATATACATTTGTTCAGCTGATAAATCATCTTTACCAATAATTAGGTGATCAGATTAAATTGGCTGAAACTTTGCAATTGGTAATGATTCGCAAATAACAAGAGATTAAACAATTGGGCCATAATATGACAGGGGACCTGTCTTTTGTCATCAAGATGTTCAAAAAGATGTCTCAACAGAAGCTCATTGAAGTGAGGGCAAGGAAGTCACATCAAAGAGATGTGTTCCTCCTTGACTTCGCGAAGATGAAACTTTGCTTTCTCTTTAACCTGGAATATATTTTTATCTTTAGGGCCATCAAAGTATAGAGCATATATTACAAAAAAAAGCGAACCAAGTGAAATATGGCCCTCTAGCAGCGAGTAAATAATTTTACGTGTAGGCAGCTGCAGGTATTTCTATGATTGAGTAGAATTTTTTTGACAGAATTACAGTGATCATGGTTAACGATCTGTATGAAATTAACAAGATAAAATGCCTTTCCCAGTCTATTAGAAATGTAAAAAAATCTGAAAATATTATGAAAATTCTGAAAATTCTGAAAATTGAAAAAACGAAAAAATTTCAAATTTTTAATGTTTTTTTAGAAATTTTGGAAATGTTGCGGCGATAAAAGCAATGATGTCACGAAAATGAAATTTTACTGTTACATTACTAATATTTTGGTATGTCTATGGCGTTCGATTAGAAATTTAATTGGTACGTTTGGATAATTTTCAAAAAAATTGCAAAAAGTATGTTTATTTTGAATTTTTCCGAACTTTGGTCCTCTTCCGCCGGAAAAAGTTATTAACCAATCAGTGTAATATTTTACGTATTGATTTTTTTTTTTTTATAAAAGGCAACTTACCAGCACTATTACGTTTCGATTATAAATATTTCGGTTTTTTCGACCCACTCTAATATCTATACTAAAAAAAAAAGTTTCGCTATGTGGGGGTGCCTGTCTGTGTGTGTATGTGTGTGTGTTTCTGCAATGACTAAGCAAAATTTATGGCACGTACGAGGCTAAAAATTTTCGTGAATATAGTTCAAGGCCTGAAACTCCACATGAAACTCAGAATTTTAAATTTCTAATAATTAGCTAGGCAGGGATGTCGAACTTGGCACGTAAAAAAACTTGTCTGGCACGCGAAAAAAAATTATATTCTGTTTATGGAGAACAATCCATTTTATGTTTTTTAATAATAAGTATAGTTTGTGTAACAGGTATATAATTTACTTTAAAATAATCGGTAAATTTTGAATGAATTAAGGTATTATAAATTTCAGTGAAAGCGCATTGTAGCGTCATTTTCTCGCCAAACCATTCAACATACAGAGTTTTCCAAATCATTTTGCTTCTTTGTGAAATTTCAAAGGTTTTTGAAAATTGAATTTTTAGATATAGTTTGCATAGTAATATACCTAATTCACACACTTGTACTTCGGATTAGGTTTTATTTTACTTAGGTTTAGGGTTCTAAGTAATTTTAGGTTTTATTATATTTAGGCTATAATTTTGAAAATAAAATTTTAACTGTTACTGTAAATAAGATGTATCTATTGAACCTGTTTCCCTAGCTAAAATGATATGATTCGGAAATATACAGTAAAAGAAATACTCATTTATAGATTATTAACAAGGATGTCTATGCGACATGGGTATATTATTGAGTAAATACACTATAATAAATAACTTAGGAATCGAATTTAGTGTAAGTGTAAAAATATTTGAGTAAAAATTCTATAAACATCAATTATTGAACTTTATCTAAGATAAAATGTTTCTGGCACGTTAGAATGATGGTGCACAATAATTTTGAAATTTTTGGCACGCGTACTCAAAAAGGTTCGCCATCCCTGAGCTAGGGTATTAAATAAAAACTCATCAAGTGTCACAATTAAAAAATGCATTTCTTTCTTCAAAACCGCAAACTGACTAGAACTGAACCCTGATGCAAGGGTCTCGCACGATTGTTCAATCAATGCGCCCCCTTTTCAATCACATCGAGGTTAGACGTTTGCTGAAGGAAAAAGCATAAATTTTAATAGGACCGCAAACAAACTTCTTTCTCAATTTCTTCTTTAAAAGGGGGAGGGTTTAACAGAATTTGTAGTTCGCTAGGCGGTCACATTTCAAAGTACACTAGGAATTTTTAAGGGCCGTTATACATTTTTAAATGTTGCTTTTATCGATTTAAAATTAATACACTTATACATATTATTTAACGCAGATCCAAACATATAATTTTCTTTGAAATTCGACGCAATAACGAATATAAATTAATTAACAATTTTAATTTTTCGAATGTTTTTTATATGGCATCTGTTTGATAAATCATTTGATCAGCGCGTGCGCAGCAGGTATAAAATTATACAAATGTTATGTTTATTTAAGAACATTATCATGTGCCCGCGTAACGCCGTGCGGTCAGCTAGTATACATATATAATTTGTTAGCAAGATTGCCAGCAAGACGCCTGTATTCTACACTATCTGTTTACAGCCCCTATTATTTTAACTAGGTATAATGCCAGCTAAGATCTTTAATAATAATGCTGTTTAGTTATTCTCTGCCAAAAATGATGTTATTACACTAATCTGTAAAAAGCATTGAGCTATTTATTTGCATTACGCTCCCAGATGATTTTTCATTCGAGTATTATCCTTGTTTCATATTTGTTTCATATTTGGATTCAATTTCATATTTTATTATTTTTTTTTAGAAAAGTATAAATGGAAAACATTTGCATCAGATTGATTTTTAATGGATGTGTGAAGTTTAATAACGTAATATTTCAACAGGAAAAGACATCGCGAAAAAAAGAATGGTAGAATAATAAAATGCATTTAGTTTAGATAATTAATTACAATCATTTTAAAATATTACTTGTCCTATTTTTCATTTTAAATAAATATTTTATATAAAAATTATTTTTAATTTAATGTTATTTTATTGAAACAATAATTAAAGTAAGAAATCCTATCTATTATTTGTTTCCTGGTCTTATTTACAGCTAATCCTCTTTAACAGATTTAATTATAATATTTTTCTTTCCAAAGAGAAAATTTTCAATAGAAAATAAAAGTTCTAGATTTCATTTATTAAATTTATAAACATGTTTAAAGAAGTAAATTTTTCCATACACAGTTTCTTTTCAATTTGGTGATATTTTCTCAAAACTAAAATAATTTTCCTACAAATGTAATTTGCAAATGTACAACAAACATCAACTTAGTTAATATTCATTCAAAAGAATTTTCAATATTTTGCAAATGAGCAGGGTGAAGCAATTGCATTGTTTGAATAAAAATAAACGTTGGAAATAAAATTTATTTGAATCCAGATATAATAAACTTGTTTATCTGTTAGCTGTTTTTTATTATTTAATGTTCAAAGAATTCAGGAAACGCAGATGTTTTCTTTGCATTTGCCATTTCGAAAATAAACATAAATGTTTATATATATACATAAATGTATTTCCAAAATGATATCTTATTTGAATTCATTATCAAGTAGAAATTCTACACTGCAGTTTTCAAAAAGATTTTAAAACTTCGAAGTATAGTTGAAAAGTGTTTATGTTTTTACTGTCTGTCTGTCTGAGTCAATATGTCTCTCCCTGCTCTGACCTGCATAAACACAATCGGATTGCCATGCAATAGATATACGTTAATGAGGCTTATAGCATGATCGGTATTGAGAATGAAGTGTTTAGCTTTTATAGTTTATTTACAGGGACACTAAAAAAATTCAGTT
This sequence comes from Maratus speciosus, assembly GCA_963932465.1. Lineage (NCBI taxonomy): Eukaryota > Metazoa > Arthropoda > Arachnida > Araneae > Salticidae > Maratus > Maratus speciosus. Next base: position 452,362,018 of record OZ010797.1, read on the forward strand.
ACATTACGGTCATTTGGAAAAAATCGTCTGCGATGTATTTTAGTGATGTTACACTATTTCAAAAATATTGAAATTGATGTACATAACGGAGGCGTACTCCAAAGTGCTTAGTATAGAATATGGTGTGCATAGTATTCCACTTTCATTTACAGGACACACGAAATATTTCGTTTACAGTACGGCCGTATAAACAATAATTGAAGGAAGTGCTCATCAAGATGTGGTAGGCGTCTTTAAATAAAACTTATTTTTCGTGTATTACGTGTAGTGTATAAATTTTATAGATCATATACCGGACAATATAAAAATTTCGAGTACATTTACGTTTACTGAGAGAAGTTGTTAAATGAGAATTCAAAATTGTGCTAAATTTTTTCTGAATGATAGAAATTTTCGCATACTTATAGTGTAATATATACAAATCTAAAGATCATATACAGGTCTGCACAAAATAACTGGAATATTTTTAGACTATTTATGTAATTCCTGAAATTGGGTTTTCAAAGGTCGCCTCAGCGTAACAGTACACTGTAAAAAAAAAAATAATGCCAGTTTTCCGGTAGGAATCGGAAAAATAGTTGCCCTTATCGTACCGGAATAATTTCCAACCCAGCTCGGAATTAAATCCGTAAAATCGGAATAAAATCCGTGAAATACCGTTTTACTGACTATTTCCTAATATTTTTACGGATTTTATTACGAGCTGGGTCGGAAATTATTCCGGTACGATAAGGGCAACTATTTTTCCGATTCCTACCGGAAAACTGGCAATATTTTTTTTAGAGTGTAGAACTTCTAGTAATAATTCAAAATGAGATGTCTGACTTACTGCTACGAATAACTGTGTTTGCATCTAGTGGAACTATTTCTGAAACACAAAGTTATGTATGTTTAATACTATATCTTAGATGTGTTTTATAACTCCCTACTGTTCCACTAGATGCAGATACAGTTTTTCATAGCAGTAAGTCAGACATCTAATTTTCGATTATTACCAAATGTCCTGCTGTTTCCCTGAGGCGATGATAATGTGTTATGTATTTTCCAAACTGTTTATTTAGACAATATCATGCATCATATTAAACGGTGAGGTTGTTGTGTTAATGTTATCCGGGGGTGATTTAATGTGTTTCATAATCTATTCGCGATGCATGCTTTTTATATCTTGTTATCTTTTACTTCGATAAAACTATGTATTAAATACCGCACTACCCCGATTGTAATTTCTTTTATTGCTTCATTTACATTTTTTAAGATTATTTTTGTGAAATTACATTAGTTAACACTGGTAATTAAGGTTTAATGGGGAGACAACAGTTTCGGAATTACATGTCAGACACCCCACATTGATGTATGCCCTGAAAATAACTATGTCTGAAATTCTTTTCTATCCTGATTGTAATTTTTTTATCGCTACATTCACTTTTTGAAAGATTCTTTTTATTTAATTACATTACACACTGTAAAAACAAATCCGACCAGTTTTCCTGTAGGAATCGGAAAAATAGTTTCCCTTATCATACCGGGAAATTTTCCGACCCAGCTCGGAATAAAATCCGTAAAAAAAAAAAGGAAATAGTCAATAAAACGGTATTTTACGAATTTTATTCTGATTTTACGGATTTTATTCCGAGCTGGGTCGAAACTTTTTCCTCTACGATAAGGGCAACTATTTTTCCGCTTCCTACAGGAAAACTGGTCGTATTTTCTTTACAGTGCACTCTAAAAAAAACTGTTGATTTAACGAAAAAAGTCTATCAGCTATGCTACCAGATAAGCCCTGTAGTTTCTACTGAGAGAATATGTTAAACGATGCAGACTTTCTCGGTATGCAACATAACTTTTCCGTAGTACCGACAGAGAAAACCTGTTATCCGGCACAGACATTTTGTTTTGTGTTACATTAGGGTGATTTATTTAATGAAATTAAGCTATTTTGTTTTGTCTATTATTTTTCTGTATCGATAGAAAAATCCCACAAAAAAAAAAAAAAAACCTTGCTAATCATTTATTGTAAATTAATAACAATTTTTTTCAGAATTATTTATCTGATGAATTTATTGACAATAAGAAAAATATTTCCACCGCCATTATCAATAATTAAGGATAATTAATTACACAGTTATTTATTAAATAAGAATATTTTTTATGCGTACGTTAAAATGAATAGTCTCAGAAAGCTAGTAATTAAGAATGTGCTATTATGAGTTTGGGTTCATAGTTATAAAATGAAGATATTTGATCCTGTTGACAGTACTAACTTTTCGAGAGTGGGAAAAATACAGTTTAAATTTCTTTGTTAAAGAAAGTATAGAATGATTGAATTTCAAACCTTCAGAAATTGGGCCATCAGTAATAATTGTTTAATTGTGAGCGACTCATTTTTTTTTTTTTTAATTCTTAAAATATTCACTAGCGTGTTCTATATTATGCTCATTTCCTTAAGTTTTATTAAATCCATAGAAATCTGAAATAAATTAAATATTATTACATAATTTAATTTCGTAAAGATTAATCTCCATTTAAGAAGAATATACAAACAAAATTTAGGGTTTATGTAATTCCTGAACATAATTAGAAAGTACATTTTTTGTAACTTTATTTTAAAATATTAATTATGATCTACATGTTGCATTTTTTATTATTTTTAGGTTCTACTGAATTCATTAAACAGATGATTTTTAGAGTTTCGTACTTAAAAAGTAAAAACGGAACTATTATAAGATCACTCAGGTGTCTGTCTTTCCGTCTGTCACAGCCATTTTACTCGTATACTATGAAACGTAGAAAGTTCAAATTGTAGAACGTAATAAGGACTATTGACCCACATATTTACAGATTAGTAAACATTTACTAATATATTTAGGAAAAATGTGCAGGGGCTAATTATGTTACTTGAAAAAAAAAAAAAAAAAAAAAAAAAAAACTTTTATTTGTATATCCTGTGGGGTATCGTGTGAAAGCTATCGTTACGGTGAACTCAAAAAATACATTTAATTTAATTTTAGGTGTTATATTCTCAGAGATATCGTCGAAAATGTAGTGCAAAAATATGTTCCCTCCATCTACTTCTGCATCTACTGAAACTAACGTTGTGAAAAAATAGAGGTTATGTTAATAGATTATGTTAATAGAGGTTATGTAAATTTATAGTAATAGAGGTTATGTTAAACCTTGCAGGAAAATTATAGCGATTACCCTAGGTCACATAGTTTTTGAGAAAAGCGCATTTTTCCGTTGCACACAACTTTCGATTTGCGGGCATTCAGCAAAGGTGTTGAGGAGCGCTGGAGATACCTATCGTAGCAGACGTACAAAAGCATTGTTGAAAATGATTTTTGAAAAATTTCGCCGGTAGTTAGCCCTGATATTAACCCTCAAAAGCACGGACGGTTTAGACATACAAAATGACAGGAGTGGATTACTGTATGTACCATTGACTTTTAAGGACTAGATAACAATTTTTAATGATATATTTCTGTAATACAATGCCCAATAGAAGTATAAAAGCAATATATGTCAAACTGTTAAAAACAGACTAATTTAATTAGAATGAATCACATAAATACTATGAGATTCACCACTAGTTTGGATTGAGTAAATCTCTCAATACGCCTCCCGTGCCATTAAAAGTTAATTAAAAACCTATCTGGGAACATTGCGGAACGGACCAAGGCGGCATTGCAACTTCGCGATCTCCTTTCGAAGCGCGCTTAGCAAAATGTCAAGTCTAAACGTGGTTAAAAGTCTAAACTTGGTCAAGTCTAAAAATGGTTTTGTTTTAGCTAGTCTGTACAAAAAATGATTATTATTACTCTCAATTTAGTTTTATGAAATTACAAATTAAGTTTAAATATGACTACTTTTATTGTCTGTACCGAATTAATTTCGTCATACACAGATTAGGGTAAGATTTTTAAAAAGTGTCTTACAAAATAGCAATATTTGATATTATTTAGGCATATCTCTTTGAACTTTTAGGGTATATCCATTCATACTTTTTTAGTATATACAGCTATACCCAACCCTACGTTGTATAGTTTTTTACAAAGTCTTATTATTCTTTTAGCAACGTTTTTTTCTTAATAATATAGTGAATAATTCATATATTTATTGTACGGGACCCTCTGAGCGCGAGTAATACTCGCACTTGACCGTTTATTATTTATACAGAAAGCAATTGTTTTGAAAGTCATTTATATCTTGCATAATATCTAAATTTATGCTTCACAATTTCAATTCTATTTAAATGAGGTAAATTTATTTACAATTTTTTCTTCTTTTTTTTCTGAATCATATTTCAACTATAAATCTACAGTTTAAAAATCTCTTGTGTATGTTGTCGTGTACATGAAAAATTTTAAATATTTAAATAGTTTTGACCAAAATTCATTTACTTTAAAATTTCATTCCAATAAAAAGCATTAAACAAGTTTCACAATAATAATTCTTATAATAAATAAATATAAATAAAGCAACTTGTACAAAAAATCATTTTAAATAATCAAATAAATAAATAAATTAGGAATTTTGCCTAAATTAAAGTTCAAATGCTATAGAAAACCAATTATTATTTTTAAGCAATTGAATTTTTGATGATATTTTAAACACATGAACTATAAACATGACATTTTAAAATTGTGACGCATCGAATGTATAATAATGTAAAATAATAATAATAAAATATCATTCTCTTATTTATTAGAAAGAATTCGCACAAAAACGCAACATATTATAAAATCTTAAATAATTTAGATATAAATGAAAATTGGATATTTTCTTTTAATTTCATTCAGGAACTACAACAAAAATACGTACGGAAATTCCGTCTTTAAAAGGAAATAAACCTTTACGAAATAAATTCTGTACAAAAATAATGTATTTAGTGAAGATTACTTTAGATTTAATAAAAAAGTTTTAATAAGCATAATAAAGCGTGAACAGACTTACCCCTATTTTACTTCGTGCTCGCATTGACGCATGAAAATGCCAGAGTTGAGTTGACACCTTCAAGATTGCCTCACTATCTCGGACTGATGGGACAGATAAAGTTGTCAGGTAGGTGAAAATATTCACTACCAAAGGATGAAAACGGTATCCATTTTTGATAACAGAGAAAATCTGCAATTTTCATAAAACGGAGATATTCTGTATAAAATACTGTAGAAGATCTGTTAAAACAACAGGTGTTTTTTACAGTGTAGTTAACAGTGACAATTAAGGTTTAATGGGCGACAACAGTTTCAAAATCACATGTAAAAGAGCTCACGTTGATCTAAGCCCTAGAAAAAAATGTGTATGAAATGCTTCTCTACACTCATTTTAATTCCTTTTATTACGTCATTCACTTTTCCAAAGATTCTTCTTTTTTAATTACATGAGTTAGCATTGATAATTAAGGATTAAGAGTGATTCAAAAGTTTCGAAATCACATGTAAAACAGCTCACATTGATGTAAGCCCGAAAAAAAAAAAAAAAAAAAAACTATGTATGTAATTCTTCGCTACCCTAATTGTAATTTCTTTTATTGCTTCATTCACGTTTTTAAAGATTCTTTTATTTTATTACATTAGTTAATATTGATAATAAAGGATTAATGTGGTAATGGAGTATTCTGTTTCGAAATCACACGAAAAACAATTCACATTTATGCATGCCCTAGAAAAAGGCTGTGTATAAAATTCTTCACTACCTTGATTGTAATTTTTTTTTTTTTTGCTTCATTCCCTTTTACAAAGATTCTTTTTTTATTGCATTAGTTAATATTGATAACTAAAATTAAGGGTACTGCAATCGTTTCGAAATCATATGTAAAACATCTCACATTGATGTAAACCCTAGAAATAAAAAGTGTTCACTTGCTACAAACTCTGACGTATATTATCAAATAAACATGTAAGGTTAGTTGGGGCAACTGGGCCATGATTTTACAATGTGACTCTGGAGCTTCTGAGAATTCAGCTTCAGATAGCTAATGTTTATTTGAATTAAAGTCTGAACTTCTGTAAATGTGTTCAATTAGGTTCCCTCTATCACACAGAAATGTTCAAAATTACATTTTAATATCTAAAAATAAGAAAAACATATTTATTTCATCTTTCTTTCCTCATGGGTCCAGTTGCCCTATAAAAATGGGGCAAGTGGACCAGAAGGGTCTATATTTCACACGCGTTTATTTTTTTCATGTGGGATATCAGGTCCTGTTTGAAAAAATGTAAACAACTTAAAAAAATTAAACCAGGCAGATCATGTAAATTATATGTCAAAAAAGAGCGTTGTAAGGGGAACCTTTGCTATCAAAGTGTCTAAAAAAAAGCACTAAAAGTGAAAATATTAGATTTATTTATACCAAAAACATAAAAATTAAGTAAGTACTTATGTACTTTAGTATAGGTAATAAGTATAAAAGCCACATGGGTATTTTAAGGAAAACATAGTAAGGTAAATCTATGAACAAACGACTACGTAAGTACTTGAGTACTTTATCTGTATCCAGGGGTGGTATTATATAAGGAAAATGTTATTGTTCCTACAAGAAACCTTAATGAGTTACCTTCATGACCATTTTATTTACCATATTCTAAAGAAAGGTGCGATGACGATATTATTTTCAAAATAGTGGTAGGAACAATAAAAGTTTCCCTATAGAATGCGACCCCTACATCGTACAATTTCAAGGTTTGGCTATCTCGCTTTCACGGGCAAGGTATTTGCATTCTTAAAGGTTGAAACAATTCAATGACAGCACTATTTCTAAGAGAATCTATTTGAAAACAAGTAAAAGTATATTTTCGCGTACTTAATAACGGTGAAATTTTCATTATAAAATTCCGGTGCCAATGTGGCAATTAGAAATTAAAATTATGTGATGCGATAACGGCATCACCGCCTCTCAAGGGGTCAAGAAATTTGGTTTGATATCACCTAATATGCTTTTTTGTAAATTTTATTACGTAATTATAATAAGGTATTCTATAATTTTCTTTATTGTGAGCAAAAAAACAATGGAGAAATGTACTTCCCGTTGTAAGAAAAACTCAAAAAAATAAAGTATTTATAACTATTGGGGTAACTGGATCCAACATGGTCCAGTTACCCCGGATACATGTTTCAGTTAACCCATTCTTGAAAAAATTTATGGGTGTAACTGGGACACCGGGCTTACATTTGAAACATGAAGTAAATATGTATAGATACCTACTAATATTAACATAGTTATATGCCTAATCTTTTTTTTAAAAAAAAGATTGTTTAATAAAAGTACTTACAGTATTTTAATGAAAAGCCGAGGAAGTTCAACCAAATTGACGTTGATTTTAAAAACAGAAACGTAAATTTTCGACAACCTATCACAGCAAAGAGAGAGTTATGATTGAGTTGACACACGTTGTTTTAGGAAGTAGAGGTTAAGGGGCATTGTTCACAAAAGCTAAAACTTAAAATACATCAACGTTTTTCTATAAAATAGCCTATGGCCCAGTTACCTCGTGGGTCCAGTTACCCAAACTAACCTTAGCTGTCAGCATTCGATTAGTATATGACGTTTAATAAATGCTACTGAACTTAAAATTTGGATTAGTTGTTCGCTACATATAGAAATTGAAATAAGTTTTAATAATTCGAATTGCAAACACTTACTTTTGGCATCATTAATTGATTCTTCAATACGACTTTCGAACACGAAACGAAAAGACATTTGGTCATGTATTTTCTCAGTTATGCAGATTTAAATTTTAGAACTTTTCATATTAAAATATTCTTTTCCATTTAAAAAGAGCTTACAATTGAAGTAGTTTTTTAAGCATAATTCAAACACACCTTGGCAGAATGAATCTTAGATAAGTTTAAAAAATGGTTTTGTTGTAGTTTTTACTAATAATCAAAATAACTTTTAAAAATTTCTATACAAGTTTTCTGCGTTGAAAAAAGGTATGTATTTAAAGATTGATAAATATTTCTTCGCAGAAAGCTGCACTATAGAAAAATACTTGCAGGCATCAGCATTTTTTTTTTTTTTAAATCTAGCAAACATATTTATCCCAACGTTAGAGTGGACTATACTGGATAATAGCTTTCTTTTTCTGGATAAAACCAACCATTCTATTGCGAGTACCTTATCCATATTCTTTTCTTTTGAACGCTGAATTATATATAAAATAAATCATTCGTTCTTCAGAATCTACATCTGTATAAGAATTTATTTAAATGCAAGTTGTGAATTTGATTTAAAAAAAAAAAAATCTGTCAAAGATACTATTTTTAAAGGCAATTTAATGCCTTACTGATTTTTAAAGCCACTTACACCACATTTTTAAAACAATTTAAGATTTAAATTTCCAAAAGTCAGTTTTTATCTAATAAATATCTTAAATCAGAAAAATTACTTTAAAACATATTTTATTAATAAAAACTCTGACAAAGTAACGAAATATTTCCCAAACAATATTATTTTTCAAGCGTTAATATTTACCAGAATTTTTTTCATACAGAAATATCATTATGTTTGAATTTGTATTTACAAATTTAATTCAAATGCAATTACCAATGTATTCAACATAACATATAATACCAGTCAGATGCCAATCCCATAACATTCTTCTTTCTCATACATGTTAATATTTTAATAAAAAAGAAAGTGGCCAGTTAAACTGATGGCATTGAACTCACAAGCTATTCACACTAATTGCATATTATACTCTTATTTTAAAGAATAATGACCCTCGGAAAATAAATTAAGTGGGGGGGGGCATTAGTCCCGCCCGTTTCACTTCTTTATACTTAACCAATGAGCCTCCAAACGTCACCAGGAAAGCGCCTTATCGAAATAAACCAGTATACCAAATTTGAAGCCAATCGGATAGAAAAACCCATTTATCTAAATCAATGGTGGTATTAGCCCCTCGTTCTCCCCCTTTGTATTTAACGAATGAACTTCCAAATCTAATCTGGGAAACGCCTTATCAGAATAAACGGTTATACCAAATTTCAAGCAAATCGGATAGTAAAACCCATGTATCTGAATTAAAGGGGGTATTAGTCCCTCGTCCTCTCCTTTAGACTTAAACAATGAAACTCCAAATCCAATCTGGAAGCGCCTTATCAGAATTAACCGGTATACCAAATTAGAAGAAAATCTGATAATTCTGCATGAAAAACTCATTTATCTAAGTTAAGGGGGATAGCCTCATGTCCCCCCCCCCTTTTATACTTAACCAATGAACCTCCAAAACTAATCAGGGAAGCGCCTTGTCAGAATGAACATAGAAAAAAATTAAGCAAATCGGATACTTCTATCAAGAGTTATCGCGGCACGTACATACATACTTACGTACGTACATAACAGACCCGGCGGGCACATCAGCTCACAGGCTTTGATACCCTATGAGCTAAAATGTTTTTACACATATTAATCTTTCAGTGTTATTACTTCAATAGTATATCAATTTTGATTTTAACCTTAAATTTTTATTTCATTTTACAAATCCAATTAAAACCGAGATAATCTCGATCATAATATTTAATAAAATCGATATTTTACGTTTTTATGTTGTACATTAGCTGTTTGACAATCGCCGAGTTTGCTGAATGTGAATTGTCCGTCATTGCATGAACAGCCGATGTATAACAGAACTGTGAAAAATCGAGAAAAATCGTTATTACAATGCCTTATTCGGGCGGATTGTTCCCAAATTCATGTTCGACGCCCACTGCCAAAAACTTACACGTGAAATTTGGTTTAATTCTATGCATAATTCCATACACTTTTTGGTGTTACTTTGTTGAAAATGACACAAAAATCGCTATTACAGCGCCCCCTTCCGGTAGAATATTTCACAATTTAAGGACGACCCGCTTGCCACAGAGAAACACATGCATAAAAATCGCAATTACAGCTTCCCCTTCTGGCAGAATATTTCAAAATTCAAGGAGGACGTACTGGACACAGTTTAAAACATACACACAAAAAATTGGCTTAATTCTTTGTATAACGTCATAAATTTACGATGATATAAAGCGGACACACGGACGTACGGGCACATGAACATACGGACGAACGGGCAGATATTTTGTATAAACATTCTTTTCTGGATCTCTGACACCCTAAAACGTGTAAATCCATCGAAAACTAAAAGTCGAAAACATTTCGATTCCAATACTCTCTTCTCTACAAAGAAGAATGTAAAAATGATTTGAATGACTTCAACACAAATTATATTCAAATAATTTCGCCTCGCAGGCTTCGGAATTTTTTTTTCATCTGACAAAGATATTTTTTCCAACTTTAAGGTAGAGCATACTGGATAATAGATTCCATATAAAAAAACAAAATAAATAAACCAGTCTATTTTCGGTGTCTTAAACATATTCTTTTCTTTTGCCTGCTGAAAAAAAAGAAAAAAAAAAGAAATCACTCGTTTTTGAGAATCTGTATCTGGATAAGAATTTATTTAAATGCAAGTTGTAAATTTGACTTGAAAAAAAATATTTTCTAGACAAAGGTACTATTTTTAAGGGCAATTGAATGCCTTAGTGATTTTTTAAGCCACTCACACCACATTTTTTAAACAATTTAAAATTTAGAATTGCAAAAGTCAGTTTTTATCTAATAAATATCTTAACCCCTTGAAGGGCACCTGTATTTTATATATACCGCTTAATTTTAAATCCCAAATGGCACGATGTCACCAGAATTTAGAAATTAAATTTTGATTTCTGTAATGTACGGGAAGAAAAGCTTTTACTTACTTTCATATAAATTTGTTATAAATCCCTGTGTCAATCAATTATTTTAACATTTTAGCAACAGAAGGGCTTTGCCCTGAAAGTATTAACTATTATAAAATACATTCAAACATATTTTGTTAAATAAAAAGTCTGACCAAAAAGTAAAAATATATTTCCCGAACAAAATTATTCTTGAAGTGTTAATATTTACCTGTATTTTTCCAGACATTAATATCATTATATTTAAATTTGTATTTGCTAATGTATTTCCAACATGTTTTCCAATGTATTCAGCAGAGCTTGTTTCAAAATGAATCGAATGATTATGAACAAAATATATTGCAACCATAATTTCTAAGATTAAACTATAATTTCACAGCTATGCATTGTTATATTCCAGTTTAACGAAAAATGATTATTTTTAATTTATGTTACAAATATTCCAATTGATATATGTGCTTTTTCTCGACTACTCAACTCAAAGGAAACAATAGGAGGCAATTTACGCTGGGCCCCTAATTCCTTTTGGAGAAAAGATGGATAGTTATCCTTTTATTTTTAAGACTTTCGAACATACAGTAAAAGATCCTTAAAGCGACCACGTTCCGTTCCAATAAAAATTGGTCGCTCCGAGAGGTGGTCTCTTTATGGAGGTCATGTTTAAATCTAAATTTTAATTGTTGAAAAAAGGTAACAATTAATGTTACTAAAAATTTTTTTTCACATTAGGAAAAAATCTGAAAATGTAAGTATCAAAACAATAGTTCATTACATAAGTCAATTAGTGCAGAGTTTTAAAAATGATTACATTGGCGTGTGCTTTGATTTTACGGTTTTATCTTCTATAACTTTTAATTCAAAGTCCTTTCGAAGTTCAGTAAATAAATGCAATTTTTTTTGGACGGGAACTAATTATGACGATTTCATTAATTTATCTATTTCTTTGAGAGTTTCCTGACAGAATAGAAGTGGAGTTTATTGACCATCCACCTTACTTTGTTATCGGTGTTAAATTCATTGTCTAAAAAGGCACAAAGTGGTTTAAACACTTAAAAGTAACCGGAATAAAGAAAGATTCTAAACTTAGTTTAGAAGTTTGATGAATAAAGCGCTCTCGGGAATTATTATTCTAATAAAACCTTCTTCAAGCGACCAGGAAAAAACGGAATTTTGTTCTTTTTCTTCAAAGAAATTAGTCGCTCATGGAAGGAGTTCAACTGGGGTGGTTTTTGTATAGAGGTAAAATTAGTATTGAGCATATGGGAATAAATTTCGTTCTATGAAAAAATGGTCGTTCAGGGAGGTGGTCGCACAGGGAGGTTTCACTGCATATGAAATGTTTTTACGAATTGGGTTTGTCTTTCTGCCTGTCCGTCGTTTGTATGATTGACCGTGCTCTAACTCGCATAACCCCTTGAAGGACGGTGGGATAAAATATATCCCACATAACTTTAATTGCGAAATGGCACATTAGCATCAGAGTTGCGGACTGAAAATTTGAATTTTATTAAACATGTGAACAGAAACTTTTACCTATTTTCAAATAAATCTGTTTTTTAATTCTGGTGTGATTTAATCATTTTAGCATTCTACAAATAAAAGTTCTTTGCCCCTGAAATGGTTAAATTTTCTCATATTGCCGTGTAATTGATATAAATGAATCATATTTATTATAGCATGTCCAGTATGGGAAATGAAGTGTGTCGCCTTTATAGTTCGTTTACAGATACACTGAAAAGATATATGGTATACTTTAGAATAACAAACTACTATTAAAATTAGCTACATTTTAAATCAAGACATAGAATGAAATGCAGGATGCGAAAAATAGGAACAGCCATCAATCCAAATAATTGCAAAGACCTTGTCAAATCTAAGCCCGACAGAATCAAAGATGCCATCAATGCAAAGGGTAGAAATAGAAGGTGTATTAATTCTACATTTTGACGATATTCTAGACTTTTTACTCAGATTGGGCGAAATTCCATATTTTGATCTTGCAGCACTTGGAGAAATCTACTATATATATATTATATATATATAATGCCAATTGAATTGGATTTTCGTTCCATCTTCTTATAACTTGAATTCTGCTGAATGGATTTTGATGCGACTTGCACTCTTAGTTAGATAATTTTTAAGGGAAGATTTTTTTATATTGAATATCGTTCTACGTCCCTTAGTTATAAAATCTTGCCGGAACGTTCTATATAATCAGGTGTACCCTATTATGAATGATTAGCTTTTTTAAAAGTTCTATAGCACATATTTTGATGAGACTTTTGATGAGATATTTTATATATTTAAACAAAAAACTTCCCAAACGAACTGTTAGGCACCCACTGCCTTCGAAAGCATGCGTTTTAATGATCGCTGCATTACAAAATTCCATAAACTCTTAAGATTCCTGTGCAAAGAGGTTGCTGCATCCAGCATAATTTCAATTTTACTAGTTTTTCTGACTGCTTTGTCTATGATAAACAAACGAACTTTATCCTTTTTATTCAACTTACCTTGATTTTTATATGTAAACACTAAATTTTGTAATCAAATTTTCACTTACTTTCTGATATGCCAGAATTAACTATTCCATCTACTGTATGTATATAATGCAAATTAGCATTTCGTTCCAGCTACATATAACTTGAGTTCTGCTGAATGAGTTTTGATACGACTGGCACTCTTAGTTAGAAATTGTTTCAGGGAAGTTTTTAGTATATTGAATATCGTGGTATAATTCTGTAATCAGGTTAATCCGATTATGAAAGATAAGCCTTTTACTGCACATATATTGATAAGACTTGCATTGTTAGTTAGATAAATTTTACAGGGACTGTTTTAATATACTGCATATCAATCTAATGTTAATTAATAAATCCTACTGTATATGATCAACTAAAAGATGTGGTTCTTCACAAGCCATTTTGTCCGAAACATCGAAAATGTAATAGAGCAACGGCGTTTATCGTTTTCAACAGTGCAGAAAAACATTCCAGATAAAGGTCACTATTGCTTTAAAGCACAAGGTCCAATTAACCAATATATTTTGTTTTGAGAAACTTACCAGCGTAGCAAGCGAAGGTTGCTAGTATATATTACAAAGGACAAACGTGCCCATGCGTAACGTCATTTTGACGGTGGCAACAGAAGACTATTCAATTTCGCTTTTACTGCAATTTTTTTAACTTCAAAATATCGCACATTTTCAATTTTCACACCGTCGAATAGGGAGTAAAACTATACTTTGAAATGCAATTTATTTGCAAACTGTGTCGCAGTTCGTTTTAAAAACTGTATCGGAGTTTGTTTAACACCTTCGTGCGTTGGTGTTGGTGTTGTTTATGACGGCCAATTATCTGCACGAGGGCTATAATCCGAAAGGGTTATCGTCCTTGTGGTTCTTTCTAAGGGAACTTAACCCGTATTTACGCAAGGAAATCCAATAACCCCTTCGGTACGAGCGTCTTTTTCAGAATTTTTAATTTTTTATCACCGGTTTTTCAAAACAGAAATTTTTGCCAAATTGAATCGGAAAAATCCTCGGCTTAAATAAGGTAAAATTTACTGGTGAGAATAACAACGGATTCCGAGCACCTTACGCGGCACGTATACCGGTCGATCGTTCCCAAGGGATTAACAACTGTATCGCAATTTTCGCAATTTTTATCTTTTCTAAATAATTTTCCGCTGTGATTATTTTTATCTCCATCGCGTGCAGACGGTTCCTAGAAATAAATACGTTTGCTCTTAACATAATATAAATAGTTCTTAATTTCTTTCACGCCTATATTCCATAACGAAATTAAACCTTCATCGATAAAGGGATAAAATAATGAAAAATAAATAAATCACAATTTTAAGACATATGATTCAACTACGTGCTTTTAACCCTTAAATGCCGGGTGTTGCCTTTCGGCAACATACCCAATTTTTGCTTATAAATACTATTAGAATAACTAGGGGATCGTACCCGGGCTTCCCGGGTTAAAGAACATAGGTGAAAACATTTTTTTAAATTGAAAACTAATAATTTTTTATGTGCAATAAATTTTTTAGATTGGCCACTTACATTAAAAAAGCAATTTTCATATGGAAAATACGAATTATACAATCTAATAATTTTTTGAAATTTATCAAAAGCGATATTTTTTATAAAATGACGTCATTTGCATCCGCTAAAACAATTCACTTTTACAATCCAGTCTTAAATTTCGTCTATAAAAAAGTGTGCCTATGACGTCATTACCACGGAATAACAGACAATATTCTTGACATAGCCCATATTTTAATTTCAACTTTTTTTTTAGGTTTTATGAGAAAATGGCAACAGAAAGATACAGTATCTCCTATTTTCGACTATTTTCAGTTTACTTTCAATGACTTTTAATAGAAATGAGGTACTTTTGCTGCCACGGTAAGAAAAATGGTATTAAAAACTACAAAAAAATTAATATCTCAAAAATAAATTGAGATACAGCTTTCAAACAAATTGCATTTTAAAGATAATTTTTTTCCTTATACGATGGTGTAAAAATTTAAAATGTGCGATGTTTAGAAGTTTAAAAATTTGCAGTAGAGAAAATTGCATAACCAAAATTTTATTTCAAATTTCAAAGTGTTGCCATTCGCAAAATGACGTATGCGTTACGCACAGATATGTTTGTCCTTTATAATATAGATATTAAAGCTATAATGCCTAATGTTGCAAATAAAATACATTCTAAAATAACATACATTCTTCTTATTAAATCGTTTTTCAACATGTAAATGGCAACGCTTGTGCTATTTAAGAATAAAGATAGATTTATTTTTTCAATTGTTGATACATGCTCTTTTTGTTTTGTTTGGAAGCTTGCAAAGTACCCTATTTTGTTCTGCAGTGAGCAAGTAAAATGTATTTCTTATCATAGTTCTCAAAATTCTTGTGTGTATAATATTAGAGAATTTTATTAAGGAATTTTTTTTTCAAATAAACACCAGTATTGACGATTAGTAACAAACAGTTTTTTAGCCGTAAACCATAATTGAAACAAAATATGATTTTTTAAAGTATTTTTCCCATGATTTATTTAAAAAAAAGAAAGCCAAAAAATGTTTTTTAAATGATTTTTGGAAACTCGGGCATTTAAGGGTTAAACACATAACAATATCAGAACAAAAATTGCTGCGGTAAATAGCGGTTTTTCCTCTGTTATTAACTCTTGGCACGATGCCAATATGAAGGTTTCGCTTTTAAAACATTTCAAAACTTTTTTTGATACCTTATTTATATTTTTCATATAAAAGGTATTTGTGGTGATGTTAGTTTACAAAATAAGTAAATAAAAAAATGTAAAAATAAAGTCAGAGATTTCAATAATAATATTAAAAAAAATTAGCTCAGTTAGAAAATATATAAGTTAAAAATTCAGTTAAAAATTCCCCTTCAGCAGTTTCCGCTAATAAGGAGAATTGTAAGTGAATACTTTTGTGTAGTCCTATGTACAAGGTATAGAATTTATACACAGCGAATAACACGCAAGAAGTTAGTTAAATTTAACCCTTAAATGCCTGGTGTTGCTTTTCGGCAACATACCCGATTTAGGTTCTAAATTACTATTAGAATAACATTGAAGCTATAATGCCTAATGATGCCAATAAAATACATTCTGAAAATATTAATAAATCGATTTTCAACATGTAGATGGCAGCACTTGTGCTGTTTAAGAAAAAGATTTATTTTTTCCAATTGGTGCTACTTGTTCTTTTTGTTTTGTTTGGGAGCTTGCGAAATACCCTATTTTGACCTGCAGTGAGCAAGTAAAATTTATTTCTTATTATAGTTCCTAAAATTCTTGTGTATTTACTATTATAGAATTTTATCAAGTAAAATTATTTTTTCAATTAAACACCAGCATTGCTCATTAGTAACAAATTGTTTTTAGCCGTAAACTAGACTTAAAACAAAATATGATTTTTTAAAGTATTTTCCCCATGATTTATTTAAAAAATGAAAGCCGAAAAACATTATTACAATGGTTTTTGAAAAATCAAGCATTTAAGGGTTAAAAGCGCATTACGAAATTGAAAACGCACTTTCAGCAGTTATTGCTCAAAGACAGTACTATAACCGATTTCCTCTGTGTGCCCCTGTAAATAACAACGATAAATGTTACGAATGCCTTATTCTATAGCAATCAACTTGTAGTGAACTTCAGTGATTCATATAAATTTCAATATTTTTGAAATAGCTTAATGTAATTAAAACACAATGCAAATGATTTTTCCTTATTGACCATAATGTAACGGGATTCTTTTGAATGCAACTGTAAATGAACTAATAATGCTAAACACTTTATATTCAATACTGAACATACCATGGTAAATGCAATAAACATATATCAATTCCACAAAAATATAACTTTATTTACAGGAGTTAGAGCGTGTACACACGGACAGACCAACCGAATCTGTAAGCACGCTTCAACTACACTAACACCTTGAGGGGCAGTGGGATATATAATATTCCACCTACGATTAACGAAGATTTGCACGAGAAAAATTTTATTAAATTTTACTTTTCTAATTTTGGTGGAAAAAATGTCCAAGATTGCTTTTCTTTATTTAGTAATAACATTTTTGCAAGATTCCGGTGTGAAGTCGACATTATAGAAATGCAATTATTTGCCCCTGAAAGGCTTAAAAATGTGTTTCCCTTATTGTCTGTAACCCGGGTAGGCCGATTCGGATCCTCTAGTAATCTATAAAGGGAAGACTTTATTCCCAAGCCGTACGAAATAGAAATTTAGTAAATATTTCGTCTATTAGATACATTTATTGCATTTTGCGTGTGCGTGTGTTGTCAGGGCAATCGCATATTTTTTCTATTACATTCGCCCAAATAAATTCATATTCCCGTAAAGGTGAAGGCTTTTACAATGGCTGTGCAAATATAACATATTTTTTTCTGATGGTCTTTTTAACGATTTATGGGCACGAATCTACATAGACCCGTGATTGTGATGGCTGTATTTTTAAAATATGACATTCTCGTTTATTTTATATGGAACGTTCCCGTGGTGACCACGGGCAACGACAGGGGGAGGTGGGTTCTGCTTGTAAAATCATAAAGTTATTATCAGGTCGTTTTGAGATTATTTTTAGTCCGTATATACTTTTCTTTTTTTTTTATATTTAATAGCAATCAAAGTTTCAACAGCTTAAAATATTTTTTTTAATAAAAAATTGCTCACGTTGCATTGAGCATTGGTAAATATTTGGGAAAGACTGATTCCATATTTTTTGACAGTGGTAGTACATACTGCAATAAGAGTTTTGACGTTCACTTTTTCATTCCGTTTTAACAAAGTGTTACAGTAGTACCTCGATTATTCGAAGTAATTGGGACCGACCCGCTTTCGGAAAATCGAGAATGCTTTCTTTTAAGATTAAGGTGATATATATGCAATATTTCTTATTATGGTAACAAGTGCTTAATAAAAATAAAGCAGTAGCAAAATAGAAACAAGAATAAATTACTTGAATTTTAATTTCGAAATTAAGTACCTTTTACATATATCACAAGAATTTGAAAAAATGCTTTGTTTGTCGCAGTTTCAATTGCTTTTGCTTTGAAGCTCTATCACGGAGTTTTTAAATATTATTAGTTCACCAGTATCACTGTCTTTCTGCTGCTCCAGCCATGCCAAATCTTTTGTAAAACATTCAAAAGCTTCAGAATTGCTAATTTGTTAGTTTTCTTCCTTCCACTCCGCAGCTTACGGGAGCTAAAGTTAAATTCAAAGGAACTCTAAGAAAGGGGATCGAAAATATTTATATGTAATCGTAGTTCGTAAAGGACCACTTGCACACAAGGAATATGGTAGTTAAAAAAAAAAAAAAAAACTTTCAAAATGGATTTTGCACGCAAGGAATGTGACAGTAAAAAAAAAAAAAAAAAAAAAAAAAAAAAAAAAAAAAGCTTCAAAAATGGATTTCGGTTAATCAAGAGTTTCGGTTAAAAGAGTTTCGGATAAAAAAGGTTCTACATTTTTATTCTAGAAATAACTTATACCTAACTCACCCAAAGGTAGAGTTAGATATCTCGAATTCTCAATAAAACCAAGACAAGTATGTAGATGATTATCGATTTGGATTTATACTCAAAATATTCTGCCGTTTGTTTTCCGGTGTCAGTTGTCCCAAATTTTACGATTAAGAAAATAAAAATAGAATATAACTACCATATATTCTGAAGTATAACGCACACTTTTAATACACGAAAATTTATCGACATTTAAACATGCCCTTTGTAAGACAGCTATAACATTAGTAGTTAAAAATTAAGAAAAGCAGACGAATATCAGAATTAAAATTTCGACATTAAAAAACCATTCTTTTTAAAACAAAACAATACATACGTTATAATTCTTGCTATCGGATTGCATGGACTAAAGAATAATCTTCATGATATTCACGTGTTTCATGTTATTCTTAATTTAAATCAAAGTTGGGAGGGCTTAGATGAAAACTTCACGATTCATGCAAAATCACATTATTGTTTCAATCAAGTATGTTGTAATCAAGCGTATTTCACGTTTCTGCTACTAAAAATAGAAAGAACAGTTTAAATCTATACAACTTTTTCTAGAATATTCAACACAAAAAAATTTAAACTAAAAATTAGAAATATTATCAAACAAGAAACATTTTTTTTTTTTTTTTTTAAGTAAAAAAAATAAAAAGTTTTTTAAAGTCAATAACAGAAACAATTCAAGATTTTTTCTAAAAGTCAAATCTCAATGAGAGTTTTTTTTTTTTTTTTTGAGTCTTTAATAATATCAAAGATTTTTTTTTTTTTTTTCAGTTCTATTAATAAAAAATTTCAGAGTTTTTTCAGTTCCAAATTATGCACAAAAATTAATGGGTCTTTTAATAATGTTCATATGCATAAGAACCACATCACCTACTTTAACGTCAGAAGTCTTATTCTTGTCCGTGTAGTGAGCAGATTGTAAGTTGAGAAGGCACTCATTTTTCAAGAGCTTCCCAAAAATGATTCAGAAGAGTCTCGCGCAAACGGAAGCGTTTCACTAAGGATTCCTTGGTTGCAGGTAAACACAAGATATGCTTTAGAGTTGCTATAACTAGTTGACCAGGGCGAACGCTAAATTTCTTGGAGATTGAACGTTTGTTTAGGATTGATTTTATGCACTGTCTAGATTTTAAAATCCAAAACTTTTCACTAGTTTGTACTAATGCACTGGACACTCCTGAATGAAAAACTTTTTCATGAGCATCTTTCACGATTATTTCAGTCAATTTATGCTTTGCAGGAATCACAACGGGATGTTTTTTCATAAAATGAGGAGTCAGACTTTTGTAACCGTCCTCGTACCAACAGCAAAAGTTCATCTGACAACATGGGATTTATCTGTAGAAGATTCGATTCTTTAGGGATACTCTTGTTACATTTCAAGCTTTTTATAACTTCGGGAAAACTCTCTTCCTGCACTAGCTTTGACCAAAAATTTTCAGCATGTAACATTTCCTCAGCTGATAATTCTGAAATATCTCTTTTTTTCTACCTTCAAGTTTATATTAGAAATAAATCTAAATAGCCATGCAGTTACTCGATACAATTTCTTTAGGGAGCTATACTTTTCAAGATTAAAAATGGGAATTTCATCAGATTTATTTGTTTGAACAACACAAGAAATGGTTGCTGATTTTCGGGACTTCTCTTTAGAAACATCGGGTAATTGTGTAGCAACAATTTTAACGCTAGGCCACTGATCTTCGAGCAAGGAAAGAAATTCAGGAACATACACATTAGGGTTAGCATCAGGAAAAATATGTAATTGGAGATGCTCTTTTTCCATGATCGGGTTTCTAAAATACTGCCAGGGAATTTTCAAGTGAGCGAGAGCCGGGATTTCTGAAAGCCAATTTTGCCAATCATTTTCTAGTTCACCAGAAACAAATGGGGCAATAAATCCGGCTGAATCAAAGAACATAGTTGCAATTTTCAAAACATTGCGTGTAGAAGAAGAATCATTATTTAATTTTTCTAACAAGGATCGTAATTTGAGTGCAAATTTATCTTCTGTATTGTTCCAGATCAATCCTAAAATTTTCAAGGAAGTATTTGGGGGTTCGAAACTCGAAACAGGAATGTTTTTATCAAGCCATTTTTTCCTAATTTCATCAGAATTAATTTCAAATCTTCTTAACTTCATCCTCCCTTCATTCAAAATATCAACAGCTTCTCTAGTCGAGTTAAAAACTTCTAGAACATCGTTTTCTCCTGAAAACAAATCCTCAACATAAAAAGAAGAATTTAGAATTTCAAATGTTTTATTATGAGAGTTTTTATATTTATTAATATGGTGCTTAATAGTACAAGCAAGGATAAAGGGACTGCAGGTGACACCAAAAGTAGCTCTGATCATTCTATAGGGTACTATGTTTTTATTCTTATCAAAATCTTCATAATATAAGAATCTAAGATAATCGCGATCTTCCTCGGCTACAGATATTTGCAGAAAAGCTTTTTCAGTATCAGCCGAAAAGGCAATTCTATGTAAACGGAATTTCAAAATTATGTCTAAAACGTTAGGATTTAATTTAGGGCCGTGATTCAAACATTCGTTTAATGATAGAGAATCACCATATTTGGAAGAAGCATCATAGACTATGCGCATTTTTGTTGTAGTTTTATCGTCACGGATAACAGGTCTGTGTGGCGTGTAATAGGAATTATTAGAATCTTTCTCTGTGAACAATTCTATTACACCCTCATTAAACTGCTCTAGCAAAATGGAGTTATATTCGTTAAATAAAGAATCGTTTTTCAAGAATTTATTTTCTAAACTAGAAAACCGCTTCTTTGCTACTTCAAGATTATTTCTAAGCAATTCACGAGAATTTTTCCACAATAATTTTGCTTTATAACGCCCATTTACGAATTTTAAATTTTCTTTAAATTCTTTTATTACCTCATGATCGGTAATGTTCTTTTCATTGCTTTCAGCAATGCCAATTGATTCAAGATCTCAAAATGCTTTCAGCTGAGTATTCATATTTTTATTGAAACACGCAAACAAGTTACTTCTTTTTTATTCGACTCTATCTGCCCTTGCACCGTATGACCGAAAATAGTTTCTGCAACGTATAATTTGTCGTGTTGCAATCTTTTGTCAATTTTCCCTCAATTCCCTTTTATATTTTCCACAAAAAGTCAGACCTTAGCAAAATATTTATTTCCTGTTCAAGACCTGTATCAGCAGGCTTAAAGTCTCTTGTTCTCATTATGTCTAGAAGTTCTGGTTCTAGGGTTTTCACAGAAGCTCCAGTTATATTATCAACCACAAGTGCTTCGGTATTTATCGAGTTAATAGGTTGCACAATACTAGATAATTCAAGAGCAACTACTTCATAACAAGATTCATAAGGGCGTCTCCGCCCAAAAGGATAAACTAATAAATTTTCTCTTCGCAATGGCTTCAATTTTAATTTTTGTACTAGAGATCTCTTCACGAAGCATTTTTCTGAGCCACTATCACATAAAACGCGAGCCAACAAGCATTGTTTACCAGCAGACACAGAAACTGTACAAGTCTGCAATAATGTTGCTTTATTTTGTTTATATTTTTGTTCTGAGATCATAGATACAATTGCACCTTTCTTTTCTTTTTCAGGACTTTCTTTTGTTGTTTCTTTAAAACAAAACAAATGACTATGGGTGTTGTTACCACATTTGGAACAAGGATTAATTTTTGTTCTACAATTTGCAGATAAATGTGACTTGTAAAAGCATTTGTAACAGCGAACTTCTTTTTTTAATTTATATCGTTTTTGTTCATCAGTGAATTTCGAACAATTCAGTCCTACATGATCAGAAGACTTGCAAAATATGCAAAACTGTTTTGTAGATGTATTTAAAGCAGCAGCTGAAGGTATATTTTTCTTTTGCGGAACATTTTGATATTTACTTGAAGAATTTTCATATTTAGTTTTAGAATTTTCATATTTGGTTTTAGAATTTTCATAAACCTTGCTTTGGAAATTATTTACTAAATTAGTAGCTTCCCGGCATCTTAGTTCCGTTTTAATGAAATTTATTAAAACGTGTGTGTGTTATCTGTGACTTCCCAGTCCTTATCGGGGTCACGTTTTCGATGGAAATCTAGTATCAAATTTTCTGGTAATAACCTTAATAATATGGGTAGTAATAAATGGCCGTAGGAGCCTGATGTTACTCCTAACGCATCAAGATTTCTCATACTAGTTTCGATATTATCATACAACTTTCTTAAAGAAGTAACATTGTTAGTGGATTTTACTAGTTCAAGATTTAGAATTTTGTTCATGTAACAATTTATTATATTTTTCGGCTTACCATACCTTTCTTCTAACAACTTTAAACAAGTTGAATAATTTTGATCTGTCAGTTCAAAACCAGCTACAATATTATATGCAGGTCCAGACAACAAAGATTTCAGGTATTGAAATTTTTCAATTTTCGATAACGATTCGTTTGAATCTATCGCACTAGTAAATAAATTAAAAAATTCTAAGAACAGGCTTGCATCACCAGAAAATTTTTCTATGTTAAGTTTCGGAAGCTTCACTGCCGAAAGTGGTTTACTACCGATTTTTGAACCGTTACTTGATTCTAGTAAATCTTTTGGTTCAGTTTCGATTTTACATTTTTTAAGCCTCATCTTAATTTTAAATTTCAAACTTGATATTTTTTCAGAATATTCTTCTAATGATTTTAGCTCTTTTTCATATTCAGTTTTTTTCCTGAATTAGCTCATCTATTTCGGAATCTAATTCCTTTAGTAGAGCTTCCTTTTCATTTACGAGCTCTAACGATTCCATTAAAGAATCGCAATCAGTTTTATCAATATCAACAGATAAAAATGTATAACATTTTGTGATTAATTTTGTAACTGCTGCGCGAACAGTAGCTCTTTTACTTTTAAGCTTATCAGGCTTATCCATGTTTAAAATTTATTTCAATTTTCAAAATAAATTATCATGAGAAAGCGTTATTTTCAACAAATCAAGCGTCAACAGTCATGCAGAATAATAAAGGTATTTCTTACCTTTTTTCCGGGTTGTTGAAGCACCAAAAAATAAAGAATAATCTTCATGATATTCACGTGTTTCATGTTATTCTTAATTTAAATCAAAGTTGGGAGAGCTTAGAGGAAAACTTCACGATTCATGTAAAATCACATTAAAATAATCAAGCGTATTTCACGTTGAAAGTGGCGCAGGTGTAGTTCAATAAAAGAGCACATGATAGTAAAAAACTTGAAAATTCTATTTACACTTTTAAATATTTACAATATTTACAATGAAAACATTTGGATAATATTTGTTATTCCTCGCTGGGAATCCAAGAAAATCATATTAAAATATCAGCAATTACGTTCTTCTATAAAGAAGCCAAGAAAAATGCATGATTTCATATTCGAAAATAAATTTTCCTTTTTTAAAATCAAAACATCATTTCTCCTATAAAGACCATGACAAAAAACCTATACGCAGCTTATTACCTGCTGCGTTCAAGATTCACATTCACAATAAAACTAAACTAAAAAGAAACAAGAAAGAAAGAATGTTTTTAAATATTAATTCTCAAGGCAGACCACGTGATCTGGCGTCTTCTGTCTGAGTAAGAGAGGCCTGCTAGAGAGGGTTGCAAAATATTCCACATGGACGTTATGCTAACTATTACACGTATTAATGTTCTTTATTATTGATATGTCTTTTAGTTTTATTGCTTCTATCACAGGGATTTTTGTTTTTTATTGGGAAACGCATTATACGCGAAAAATACCTAAAAATTGAAAAATATACTCTGGAATTTTAGGCGCACGTTATATGCCGGTATAAACAGTGTTTGTTTTATACTCGTCGATTCTTCACTTTTTAATATAGGAAACTGATTTTGTGACCTGAATAGAACATCGTTGAATTTTATTTTATTTTACTTAAAAAATACTAGCAGGAGAAGTAAAAATGTTCTTACATCTGTCCCAACTAAGAGTCAGAGACAATTGGGCAAAAGACACAATTACAATGTAAGTATATAGTATTTTATAAATAAACAAGAGCAAAAAATCATGAGTACAGCGTAAGTTATGACGCACTTTCCAGCACATTCAGAATACTATAACAAAACTTCACAGCTTACTAAGATGAAAGATAACGTCTAAAGGAACAATTTGGAAATGCGTAACGCGTTTGAACACCCGATTTCTGCTATTACCATGAATAGTCGTTAAAATGTACGATTTTTGTTTTGTAGTCCTGTATGTGATCTACAGATGTGCATACATAGTACATAGTATGCTAAAAGTTAATTCAGTTAAACGTATAGTACAGCTGAAAATTTCCATATAGCAATTTCCGCCTGTAAATGGATGTTGTTGAGAACTTTTGTGCGACCCTCTATATCATCTGTAAGAGTTATACACACCAAGTAAAAAATAAAAATAAAAAAATAGTTAAATTTAAAAATACCTACCACAACTGAGATTGCATTTCCAGCAATTATCGTTTGTAGACTTCAATAGCTCAATTATTGCTCATTTTCTGCGATAGAAAAATTATTTTGTGTGTGTCTCTGTAAATAAACGGAAAGTTCTGTGTACACCATATTCTATAGTTTGAACCTCGTAGTACATCTCAGTGATGTATATCAATTTTAATATGCTTTAAATACTGTAATATCATTAAAATATACGGTAAAAAAAATTTTCCCCAATAGGCCGTAATGTAACGGAATTGTTTTGTGTTGCCCTGTAAATGAACCGAAAATAATACACACTTAATATTAAATACAGTACTTGCCATAATAACTCCCTATAACATATATCCATTTCATAACAATAGGGCATTATTTATGCGAGTTAGAGCACGGACGGACAGACGGACATACAAACCAAATATATTAACTCTTTTCAACTATTTTGGAAAGTGTTAAAAACTGTATTCCATTAGAAAAACGTCGATTTAAATTTTAAACTTACATTCAGACTTTTATCTTATCACAAATGGTTTTATGTAAGATGTTAATAATTTGAGACGGTTTTATGTATTTTAATTTTATTCAGCGATGTGTTTGGAGCTGTATAATGTATGTCGTGCCCTGCATTTGAGATTCTCTGCTCCAAAAAATTTCTCTATATTTATTATACAGGTACAGCAATAAATTTCAAAAATTTAACAATCTCCAAACTCCAATTTCATCGCGCTCAAATGTATCTTTGATCGCACGTATGTGTATTTTAAATTTTGATGAGGGATGCGTTTGAGTCATTTTCTCTTGAAATAAGTGTGCTCTGTATTTAGATGTGATTTTCAGGTAGAATTCAGAGTATTAATGAAGCAATCGTTACTACAAAAAAAAAAAAAAAAAAAGCCTCTAAATTATTTTTTTTTTCATTTCAAAAGTATCATCAATTATCCTCCCAAACATATCGAAGTTCATTTAACGCTGTTGTTGCTTCTAGAGCAATGATTCCCAACCTTATATTGGACATACCCCACAAAAAGTCTGAAAAATCACGTACCCCTCCCCCCCCCACACACGCATGCACACTCTATGACATATAGCTTTTATTACAAAACTGAACTGTATTCACATTGAAAAAAACCTAACATAGCCTTAAAAATATAACTATTCAATAAATATTTCATCACATGTACAAAATACATAGTCGCAAATGTGTTTTATCATAACTCTATAAATTCAATGAAGCTATACATCTTGTATTTATACCAAAAACAGTTTTGTTGTTCCTATTCAACTTACCTCAGTATTAAACAAAAGTACTTAATGGTCTTTAGTTTTATCTTCACAAAATATCTTGAAGAGAGTGGAAACTTGTACACTTGTCGTGGATAAAACAATGTACAAAAAGCATTTCGAGATTGTCATTTTTGTCAATTTTGCATAGCTAGTATTTCTTAAGAAAACAAATATATAGGTTTTTCCTTTTCCATCATCGTTAATTGACTTCCATGCATTATGTGGATTTAAAATGTTAAATTTAAAAGTTCATTTATATAAGGAGTAGAAGACATATATTTTTGCTGCCGACCATCTCTCTTTTCTAATACTTTTTAAGATACCGGGTGTCCCAAAAAGGACTAACTGATTTTAAAATTCAATAACTTGCAAACGGTGACAGATATTAAAAAAATTCTTGCAGGAGGGTTATTCATAAGGTCAGAAGTTTTATTACAGTGATTTTCAATTTTAGTTCGATTTACAAACAATAGATGGCGCTGTAAGCAATAGTCGCTCAATTCAGGCTCGATTTTTGGTACTTCGTGGCCCGGATAATACATTTCCATCTCCTTTTTCTGCATGGAGCAAGATAAAGGACCAAAAATCGAGCCTGTATTTAGCGACTATTGTTTGCAGCGCCATCTATTGTTTGTAAATCGAACTAAAATTGAAAATCACTGTAATAAAACTTTTGACCTTATGCATAACCCTCCTGCAAGAATTTTTTTTAATATCTGTCACCGTTTGCAAGTTATTGAATTTTAAAATCAGTCAGTCCTTTTTGGGACACCCGGTATATAAATTTTTTTAAGTTGGCAGTATTTCCTTCAGATATTTCAAAATGTTTTACCATAAATATGTTTAAGAGATTCGGATTTAGAAATATCATTATGTAGTTTCATGTGTAAAATTTTCGTCAAGAGACATATAGCAGAGTAAATAGAAATACAAAGTTCTTTTAATACACTAGGGGGTCTTTTAATACACACTCAGCTACCGGGAGAAGCCCAATCTGAAAAAAAAGACTCTTAACAGAGACCATACATTGTAAGTTTAAAAATTATTTGCTAGTAAATAGCAGAGTAACAGAAGTTTTTTTTAATACATTAATTGAAAGAACAATGGAACAATAAAGCTGGCGTATGGATTTCCTAGTTGCTTGGCAACTTTACATCCAGGCTAAACAAGAGTCAACATATTTTTAATGATTGTTCATATAATTTTCTGGTACTGTTTAGGTAGTGTTTCGGTAATACTGGTAGTGTTTCAATTTTGAACTTTTGATTGAAGACATTTTACGAAATTCAGCAAAAGAACTTATTTTACTAATATCATGGTTGTCACAGGCGATTATTTTTTAATTCTACCCCACACCACTCTCTCAGAATAAAAATTGTTGACACATAGTTTGGAAACATTTGCAAGAGAAATATACTATAAAATCTCTCTTTTTTTTAAATAGTGGTACAAATAGAATAGAAAAATAGACACCAGTGGCATTCCTGTAATTTTTAAAGAACATTTTGCGTGTACTACTTTCATTTTTTGCCTACATTACTTTGAAAAAGCGAATGGCTGAGAGAGAAATTTAAAATTTCCCCTCTATGGGGTGTACATCCCACATTGGGAACCACTGCTGTAGAGTAATTCTGACCTCACTTGAAAATTCTTCTTTCATACGATTTGTAGGATATTGATTCTGGATGCATTGTCGTACGCAATTTAAAAATTAAATTAATGTAAGTCTTCATTATGAAAATTTAAGGGAGTTCCTACGTTAAAATGACAATTTTCGCGTAAATTTTAAAATTTCTTCTTTTTTCGTTTTGTTCAGCTGACATTTGGGATTCCAAAATGCTACATTTTCAATTTACGTTTAATAATTGCGAGTTGAAAGCTTTAGCTGAATAACTTCTAATTAAAGTTATATTAAGTTATACTTATAATGACAAAGCATTCTAAACAGCTCAAATTTTCTAGTTTACGTAAATGAGACTATACACGCATTAAGTCTGTTTGTTTGAAATCTATTAAGCCTGCTAATAAGCCTTCGTTTAAAATATTATTGTAGAATCACAAAGAAATAAAAATCCCTGCCGGCCCGACCTACAGGCGGAGGTAGACTTTGAAGTTAAGTATACTAATTTCACCAAGAAAAACTAAATCATAATTAGATATAAACCCACTTTAACAATTTTATCTGGCCGCTTTTGAAGAGTTTTTTATTTATTTTTTATATAATAGCTGTATTATCAGAATCATGTTAAGGCGGTATTCAAAAAAATACTTTTCGAAGCTCAACAGTTCTAAATTTTCAGGCACATTTTCAGATTCACTTTTAATAGAAAATGTATGAAACTTGCTGACGTGATTTTTGAAGAGATTTATAAATGACCTGTGTTTTTATTTTTCGTTCAATTAACCCATTAATACCGGTTGGTACAAAAATCTACCAAACCAAATTAATTTTATTATTCGTCACTAAATGGCACTATCTGTCAAACAATGATGCATTTGACATCTTAAATAATCAAAAATAGGAATAAAAATAGAATTCCCACATTTTTGTGGAAAATGATCATAGTAGTAGTGTAAAAACTGAGTGATTACGAAATCAATCAGCATGCCTCAATCTTCAAAAGAAAAAGATAAGTTACGCATATTTTTTTGAAATTTTAATAATGTTTTAAAATGGAATCGCAATTTTAATAGTGTACTTTATACAATTATGCTATTTAAAGTTAGTTTTACTTTTGTTTCATTTCGTATATTCACTTTTACTTTTAAAAGGTAGAAAATTGTACCAACCGGCAAATATGTAGTCTCAATCTTACTTAGGAGGACGAGAAAAAAAAAAAAAAAAAAAAAAAAAAAAAAACAGACGTCTATTTCACTGGTCCCGCCCAATACTGTTTTTTAAAATTCAGCACCACTATTCATTTGTGCTGATTTGTGCCGCAAAAATGTTCGTTTCTGCCACTTCTATTCTCTCGTTATAACGAACACAATGGAGCGGAGCCAGTGAAGCGACTGTACCGCCCTATCAACGAAATCAAAATTTTATTACTGCATTCGTTTGTGCTACGTTTATGCTGGTTTGTGACGTAAAAAGTTTCGTTTGTGCCACTTCGGTTCTCTCGTTATAACCATTTTTAAAATGCAAGGTCATGTATAGAAAATCACTTATGAAAATCGTAAATAAATACGTGTCACGAAAAAAAATACGTAATTCTGTAGTGCTATGTAAATGTATGTTTGTGCCGTAAAATGTTTCGTTTGTGCCATTCTAATTCCCTCAATATAACTATTTTTCCACTTTTTCAACACAGGGTTACCATTTCAGTGGCCCCGACCCATCAACGAAATCTAAATTGTGTTACGACATTCGTTTTGCTGGCTTTGTGCCGCAGAATGTTTCGTTCGTGCCTCTTCCATTGTCTCGTTATAACGAAATTTTATATTTCAGGGGCACATAAAGAAAGTCGCCTATGAATAAATACGTGTCACGAAATACGGAATTCTTTAGTTCCATGTTAATGTCGGTTTGTGCTGCAAAAAGTTTCGTTTGTGTCTTTCTGGCTCCCTCGATATAACGAATTTTCCAATTTTTCGATACAAGGCGACCAATTCAGTGGCCTCGCCCCATCAACAATTACAACATCTAAATTGTATTACAGCATTCGTTTGTGCTGGTTTGCACAGCAAAATGTTTCGTTTGTGCCATTTCCATTCTCTCGTTATAAAGAATTTTTATAATTCAAGGGTACATAAAGAATGTCGCCTATGATAAATACTTGTCACGAAATGAGATACGTGATTCTTTAGTGCTATGTAAATGTTGGTTTGGGCCCACAAAATTGTCACAAAGGAAAATATTCTTGCCTTAATTGGCATTTAATTAGTGTCTGGATATAAAAAATTACCTAACAGGAGACTCTATTGGGCTCTTTAAACTGAAGTGCACAACAATTTAATTTCACAGTCGTTGAGAAGAGACGCCTCTTACAATAAGACATAAAGATAAAAAAATTGACCAAAGAAACCATTGTATAGTAAAATCAGAGCAGAAACCTGCCCAATGTAAAAAGTGTAGCGGAAGAAAGGTTACAAATGCGAAAAGTGTAATGAACGCCTTCATCCGGAATGCTATAAAAGTTATCATGTTGATTATAATGCATAAATATTCCGTTTAATAAAAATATTTTACTATTTTTTAAAGGTAATTATAATTATAGTAAAGGTAATTACAAATATTTTCTTCTAAGTTTTACAAATTTGAAAATTATATATTTTACAAAATTTTATTTTGCAAATTGATTGGCAAATAAATTTTTAAATACAATTTTAATTTGAAAAAAAACCCCTTATTGTACAAGTATAAATATTATTTTAATAATATATAAATTTAGAATCTATTATTATAATTATTTGTATTATTATTGCAATCAAACAATAAATTCAAAATCTGCAGAAAAAAGTGATTTCATACTATGCAAACGCCGGTTGGTACAAAAATCTACCATTAAAAAAAATCTTAGTAAATACAACGGGAAAAATAAAATTTTTGTATGATGTACTTAATACACACAGAATGATCAAATATGAACAAAAATTTCAAAATTGATCGAGTATTTAAAAGTCGGCATTAATGGGATAATTAAAACTTGATTTATAAACAATTATTTTCTCAGTAGAGCAATATTTTTCGTTTCTAACACAATCGCTTCGGGAAATTCTGTTCCAAATGCCCACTTTGACATCATTTTTTGAAATATATTCTGCTTCTATCAAAAAATCGATCATTACGGTACATTATATAGTTTCTGAATAAGAGGATCTACCAATTGGATGCGTCTGAGAGCAAAAATGAATTTAAAAACGTGTAAGAAAATAAGCAGTTTGATTTTGAATACACCCTTAATAAGAGGATTTTTTTCTTCAACCGCTGTGTATTTTTTATTTGTTTTTAATGTAAGAATTGGTCATATAAAACACTAGTCTATATAAATGTTGTACACAATATTAAGAAGATATATGATAAATTCATGGGGATTTTATATCTTGTGAATGGACGGAGTTATGGATTTAATTCTTCTTTAACCACCCCCGCCCCCTTTTTGTTATCGTTTTTAATTTCTTTTTAAGTATGAATTGGTCCTATTAAAAACTTGTGAATATAAAAGTTGTAGATAATATTAAGAAGATTTATAAAAAATTAATTGGATTTGATATCTTGAGAATTGACAAAGTTATGAATTTTTATCTCCCCAAAACCCTATTTTTGCGCCGCTAGAGCCCATTTTTAATTTTATCAAAAATCTGTGATACATAAATTTTTGGCCCTATTTTTAGCAGTAATAAAAACTTTAAACTGATTTGATATGTACCAAAATGAAGAAGTTATGGGGATTTTCGGTTTTCACAAAACCCCTCCCCATTTCCATCCCCTTGGTCCGATTTTGCCCATTAACGAACTGGACCGAGATTTTATACCCCTTGATTTTATGTATCAGTTTGGAAAAGATTTGTGCAGAATTGTGGAAGTTATCGTGTCCAGAAGAAAGTGATATATATATATATATATATATATATATATATATAGGATATATAGATATATAAAGTTTTTTACTGAGGGTGGTTTTGGGTTCAAGGGGTCATGATCGAAGTAGATCTGCACAAAAGTGTTCAGAAATTCCAACATAGGGGAGAAAGTAATAGGTAGTATTTCATACGAAATCTACTTAAAAGGAGAACTCTGCGATTGAGCGATTGAAGGGGACTCTGCGAATAAACAATGTAACGACAAAAAGTGCCAATGGCGTCACCAAAAATCCAACATAATCTGGATTTGTGCTTCCAACAGTATGGACAATTTTCATATAACTATATTAAAACATGGAAATTATTCCAGAGAGAAACATTCGCCTTGGATACAAAATTTCAAATGAAAATCAAATTTCGAAGTAATTGCTTAAAAGGCGCAAAGGCCAACATAGTGAAAAAGATTCCAAGCCGGGACTCGAATCCGGGTCATCAGTATAGCGCACTGACGTTCTACCTACTAAACCACTTGGAACGATACACAGCTTAGAAAATTTCTCATTATTATATGTTGGCAAGGCTACAAACGCAGCACAAGATGGAATATTTATCGTGAGCCACCGACCTGGGACTAACACGAAACATAATTAAATACAGCATCGATAGAATCTATATTAATACATGGAAATTATTCCAGAGAGAAACATTCGCCTTGGATACAATATTTCAAATGAAAATCAAATTTCGAAGTAATTGCTTAAAAGGCGCAAAGGCCAACATAGTGAAAAAGATTCCAAGCCGGGACTCGAACCCGGGTCATCAGTATAGCGCACTGACGTTCTACCGACTAAACGACTTGGAACGATACACATCTCAGAAAATTTCTCACTTTTATATGTTGGCAAGGTTACAAACGCAGCACACTTGTGCTGCGTTTGTAACCTTGAGCTGTGTATTGTTCCAAATGGTTTAGTCATTAGAACGTCAGTGCGCTGTACTGATGACCCGGGTTCGAGTCCCGGCTTGGAATCTTTTTCACTATGTTGGCCTTTGCGCGTTTTAAGCAATTACTTCGAAATTTGATTTTCATTTGAAATGTTCATATAACGTCAGAGTAGAAATCTTGTGACGTAAAAGTAGGAAACAGAGCGTCTGTTACATATTGCACCATTTGATGCAACAGAAATACAGGTAAATGCATACACAAATACTTTAGATTATTTTTGTAGAAATTACTATTAGATAGATGCGTAATATAAAATTGCTTACTTTACTTATTTTAATTAAAATTAGCAATATTCTTTTTGTGGTAAAATGAAAAATTTCGTGAAATTGTATTAAAACTGATAAAAGATTTCCTGTATAAGTACCTATACTACACCTGATCCTGAAATGCTATACACTTCATATAAATTTAAAATGTAACAGTGCGCTTTCTGAACACAAGCTTTTCAGAGGCGCGGTACTGAGTGTTATTTCCAAACAGAGGCATTTCTGTAAACTCGAACCCAAAGAAATAATGTGTCCCATCCGGGCTCGTATGAAAATTTATCGATCTGCTATCTGGCGTAGAAGAATTTTTTCTACATTTTTGCTGTCTTACAAAACTCAGTCATCCAGTATGGAGCTTTAAGCACTGGACTTATGGAGCACTTGACTATTATATTATGGATATTTGGAGCATAATTTCTCTAATTATATATAGAAAGGTAGATTGTAGTGATTTTAAGTGCTTTTTTTGAATAATTTTTGTGTCAGAGACTTGTGCCTGAATCTAAGCCTCTGATTATCGCTTATCATGATTTAATATAAATAAAAACTGCGAGCACTAACAACTCGTATGCTTTTTGGGAAAATCTCCTAGTATTGTATCAATTCATTACCTTTATCGAATTCACAATCCGACTTCAATTATCTTGGTAAAGTAATAGCACATCAGGGAAACCAGAGAGACCGATACTCCTCTGAGTGCCCGGTACACCCGAATCTCCTGGGAACTAGGAGGTTTGATCCCCGAACTACGCCGCTTAATCCCTGAGTACTTGGGTTTTGCTAGCGCAGCAGCAATGACTTCAAATGGTGTTTGGGGCACAGGGAGAGAGACGCGCGTTGGGCGGTGTTCTTCCTTGTCCGGAAGATTTTGCCACCACACTGGTTCAGGCCAGTCCCGTCTGACGCGATGCGCATATGGGCGCCTCAGAGCTTAGCCTAGCGAGGTGACTTGCCACAAGGAATATTTAATTGACCATCTGATTTGAACTAATGAGGCAAATTCTAAATTGTGCAATTTTGATTTTTTATTTGTTCTATGATAATTTTCACTAATGTGCCACGAAATCAAAACACATGTTTTTATATATTACTGTATAATAGAATAATGAAAGAGGTTTGAAATCATGCATTTAAAAAATTTATAAATCGAGCTGAACTACAAAAATATTTTAATTTGAAAGGAAAAATAGTAATCTTACGTTTGGGCTTAATTCAATTGCGTATTAGTAACTGTTATTTTTCAGAAACTAATGAAAATGCTGTGCTACATCAAAAATATATTTTATTAGGCTGATTTTATATCGAGCCATAAAACATTAAGGTAATTTAGACATAATTCAAATAGTTTTATGCTTTATAATCCTTTATCTGCAAAGTGATTATGTATATGCCTTTTGAAAATACCTTTCTCCATAACTTTTTCTTGTCTTAAAATTCCACTCACTTATTTGTAGAGAAATAAACCGACCATGAACAAAAAATAGCTGACAACAGTTGCAAACTTTCGTCGTCTGTTTATCCAAAAACTAATCTTTCTATTTAAAATACAAATCTGGCTGTGTTAAAACCTTTGACTCTAGTGAGCGAATCGTGACAAATTTCATCCACGTTAGTGGTGTTAATTCAAGTAATCATTCAATCTTTAGAATAAATAAAAAAAAAAAGTCATAAATAATATATATTTTATATCAAAATTAGGTCAGGTTTCTATAACAGGCAGTTTTTTAAAACCGTTTTTTAATTAGAATGAATGAAATTTTATAGGGAGAATAGAAAGTTTAAAAAGAAATTAAACTTTTCTTGAATGTCAAAACTGTTTTGTGTTTAGTGTGTTAATCGGATACCCTATATATGAGAATGAACGCAAACAAGGGTGTTGTAATAATTTTTAATAGTTAGCAAAAATCTGTTAAAATTATAACAGAAGTTTAATTACGCTTTATCACCTTTGAAAAATTTCGGTAAAAATTCCATCGTTCTAACGTACATTTTTAGATGAGTTCGTAATTATATAAATACGTAGCAACTATAGTCGTCGTCTGGTCTGTCCGCATGTAACAGCACAAAAACTACCCAACCAAATGATTTAAAATTTAATATATATAAACGTTACAGAATTTTGTCGAGTAATTTGAAATTTTATTTAAAAAATGTGTAAGAAAGAATTCAAAATTTATAAAAAAATGATAAAAAAAAATTCTTTATAAGTAAAAAAGAAAATGTTTTTCATGTGTAGTTGGTAAAAAATATAATTTCTTAAAAAAAAAAAAAAAAAAAAAAAAAAAAAACAATCTCATGTATAATCTGTAACTTGTTCAAAAGTTATCATGGCATAAGGCCTGAAAAAAGAATGTTTCCAGCTAATTGAAAGTTTTTTTCTTAGGAGAGTTGGTAGCGATTGGGTTTTGTTCGGAACCAGCCTGCGCGAGTTTAACGTTGACAGGTGTAGGACCGTAATTTTACAAATTTTCGCATCGGTCCAGTTGTACCACATTTTAAAGATTCAAATATAATAATAATAATAATAATAAATATATATTTCGTCATTTGAATCCTTTCTGGGATCCATAAAGATTATATATAACACCACACATTTTGTAGACAAAACAAAACAAAATACTTCAAAAGTATTTTAATGTCTAAAGTTAAAAAGAAGTAAGAATCTAATAAAGTTTTAAAGAGGATATTTTCCGACTTCTTCTTTTCATAAATTCAGTGTTTTCTTAGTTTTCCTGGAACAGCTTAAATCTTCTACACAGAAAAATGTTTCTAATAGCACCAAGTTTTAATAAATAGATAACATAAATGAATATAACAGTTATTTTAGTAGAAAAGTGCGAATGAAAACTTAAATTAGTCTAAGTTTTATGAGAATTTTAATAAAATTACAGTAGCTCTAAAGACGATGAGCCGGGTAATAAATGAAGGGAGAAAAAGCTTAATAAAATTCAAAGAAACCAATGTACGTCTCTGTATCATAAATAATTTTTCTTTTCCGTTTTAAAAGTTTTTTTTTTCATGAAATGGAAATTCTCTAAATTTATATAGAGACATTTTGAAAGTAATTTTTTTATAGAATATAAATTCTTAAATTTATAATTTAACTGCCATCAATTTTCTCTCACTAGATATTTTGTATTTATTCAAAGCCAGATTTTTAAAATGACGATTTGTAAAAGAAATTTTTGTCATAACAGAAAGATAAGAAATAAATATAAAAGCAAAATTAATTTTGGTAGAACACCTTTTTATAAACATTCAAATTTTATCTTGAAAGTCATGCATAATTTCATGAATGCATATCATGATTTTTCAAAATATAAAAATAATAATAAAAATAAATTCCTTTAAAATGCATTAATTTGGTTGGGATACCGAATGTGATAAATGGAAATTCTTCGCTTTTTTACGCATGATAGAAAGTGTGAGATAGTGAGCTTATTAAAACATTTTATGATGATTACCCCGTTTCTTTTTTAATATATGGATAACTGGAAAGAGAAATAAAGATTATTTAAGTTCTCTTTTTTGATGCGCTCGTAATTATATAAATACGTAGCCCCTATAGTCGTCACTCAATCCGTCTGTCTGTCCGTCTGTCCGCATATAACAGAGCTAAAAATACCCAACCAAATGGTCGGACATTTTAAATATATAATAACTGCAATATTTTGTCGAGTTATTTCAAATTTTATGAAAATCGGATGTATAGTTTAATTATATGGACAGTCAAAAGTTTTCCGTTACAGCAAGGTCAATCGAAAAATAATTGCAAGTGTATTTTAATGATGTTACAGCTTTCCGAATGGTCTGAAATTTTAAATAGATAATTGTTTCAAAATTTTGTAATTTCAAATTTTATGAAAATCGGATGTATAGTTTAATTACAGCGACAGTCAAAAGTTTTCCGTTACATTACGGATAATGGGAAAAGCAATTGCAAGTGC
The DNA here is from genome assembly GCA_963932465.1 of Maratus speciosus. Lineage (NCBI taxonomy): Eukaryota > Metazoa > Arthropoda > Arachnida > Araneae > Salticidae > Maratus > Maratus speciosus. The sequence continues at coordinate 452,399,293 of OZ010797.1, forward strand.
ATTTATTGATGTTACACCCTTCCAAATGGTCTGGAATTTTAAATAGATAATTGTTTCAAAATTTTGTCGCGTCATTTCAAATTTTATGAAAATCGGATGTATAATTTAATTAAAGCGACAGTCAAAAGTTTTCCGTTACATTACGGTCAATGGGGAAAAAAATTGCAAGTGCATTTTAATGATGTTACAGCCTTCCAAATGTTTCAAAATTTTGTCGAGTCATTTCAAATTTTATGGAAATCGGTTGTATAGTTTAATTACAGGGACAGTGAAAAGTTTTTCGTTCCATTACGGTCAATGGGAAAAATAATTGCAAGTGCATTTTAATGGTGTTACAGACTTTCAAATAATCTGAAATTTTAAATTTAAAATTGCTTCAAAATTTTGTTGAGTCATTTCAAGTTTTATGGAAATCGGTTGTATAGTTTAATTACAGGGACAGTCAAAAGTTTTCCGTTCCATTACGGTCAATGGGGAAAAAAATTGCAAGTGCATTTTAATGATGTTACAGCCTTTCGAACAGAATGAAACGGATATGCACTTATTCAAGTGCATTAAATATACATTCAGTACAATATGTGGTGCAAAAAATATTTATAAAACAAGTTATAGTACGAACGCACCTCATCTGCCACGTTTGACGAGCAATATCCAACTTGTTTAGGATATCTAAATAAATGTTTTCAGCATACAGGGTGTCCATAAAAGTATGTCCCAGTTTACAAGGTATATTATAACAGTTTTATTTAGACTATTTACAACAAATCATACATCAAATTGAAGGTAAACTAACTTAGTTTTTCTTACAAATGTTCAATGTGTGCACCTTTAGTTATATGGTACACATCCAACATAAACTCCAATTCTCCCCACACTTCGGTTAACAAGTCCGGTGTAAGGGAAGCAATAGCTTCTTCAGTTCTGTGTCTCAACTCTGTCAAATCATTTGGTAGCGGCAAAACGTTGACACGATCTTTTATAAATCCCCAAAGAAAAAATCGCCGGTAGTGCAGGCTTTTAAATCTTCAGTCCATCAATAACCTTTTATGTTCATTAGTGGCAGTTTTGCGTATGTGGTACTGCAAGCGAATAAATAGGAAAGCAATACTCGGGCATGAGCTTATATAAAACTGTTTGAGTTATTCATTATTAGTGACCTTGAACCAACACTCTACAATGCTAAAAGTTGATACTATTAAAATTTATAATTTGGACATTGTTTTATTGACGTCTTATATTTAAAAAATATACCAACGCGAATAATTTAGGAAATAGAAATATTCCGAAATATTTTTAACACTTTGCACTCCGTTGTCGCCGCTGCGGCAACTTGGTACAGTAAGTGAAAAACTCCGTTGTCGCCGCTGCGGCTTCATCATCTTTCCTTGAAAAATTCGTTTTTGGCACCAGTAATAAAGGAGCATTAAATCCGTCTTATTTAATCAAAGCATTTTTTGAAATTGTATACTTGAAGGAAACTTCTTTTAAAAAAGTGGTGCCGTCCGAATAAAATTTTTGCGTAACGACGCGGAGTTGCTGGTAGCCCTCAGTCAAAATGACTCGGAGTGGAAAGGGTTAATTATTACAGTTACTCAGTGATTTAATATTATAATTCCACAATTATACAGGAATTAGTGGAAACATTCAAAGAATATCCCACACTCAAATGAAAATCTTTAGATACTTCCAAAGATTTACGACATATCATTAGATACAAAAATCTCATTTCGTTTCTATGTCAGATAATGTCTCCATTTCAACGTCATGTCTGAAGAAAAAGAAAATGATTGGTAATGCAACAGATGGTTTTTCCAATATATTCTTTCTGTTTTCGCTATAACTTTTCTCTATGAACCTTATTTGAAAAGTAATAAACAAAACAATCTATATTATAAAGGACAAACATATCTGTGCGTAACGCATGCATCATTTTCCGAATGGCAACAATTTGAAATTTCAAATAAAATTTTGGTTTTGCAGTTTTCGCTACTGCAAATTTTCAAACTTCTAAACATCGCACATTTTAAAATTTTACATCGCCGTATAAGGAAAAAATGTACTTTTAAATGCAATTTGTTTGAAAGCTATATCTCAATTTATTTTTGAGATGTTAAATTTTTGTAGTTTTTAATACCATTTTTCTTATCGTGGCAACAAAAGTACCTCATTTCTATTGAAAGTCATTGAAAGTAAACGGAAAATAGTCGAAAATAGGAGATACTGTATCTTTTTGTTATCATTTTTTAATAAAAACTGAAAAAAAAGTTGAAATAAAAATATGGGCTATGTCAAGAATATTGTCTGTTATTCTGTGATAATAACGTCATATGCATAGTTTTCTATAGACGAAGTTTAAGTCTGGATTGAAAAAGTGGTTTGCTTTATCGAATGCAAATGATGTCATTTTATAAAAAAGCATCATGTATTTTAATTCTTAAACCTGAATTATGTTTTGTAGAAGTGCGTCATTTTCACAGCCCAGCTTTGAAATTCTTCACAGGTGAAAATGCTTAACTTTTGAAAATAATTTAATCGAAATCACACACTGATAAAATGCAATGTTTTACAAAAATTTAAAGTTTCTTCATAGAAGAGAGGTGACATGCAAATAATAGCGATTTCTATTACAGAAATTGATGATTCTTGCCTGGATGAATTTGCTTCGCCGAGTTAGACAAGCAAACAAATAATTCGTGATTTAAAATAATATCATGTTCCTGAAGTTTTTGTCCAAAATTCTCTCGAATAAGGAAATTTTAATGCTATTCGTTAGGACATTCTACTATAATTTTATCAAAATAACATAATGTGCTTAATTTAATTTTTCTAATTTTATATAATCTATATATTTAAAACACAATTGTGTTTTTTAGCCATCTGCTCTGATATTGCTGCTGAACCAATTTTACTAATATTTTTTTTTAACTGAAAGCTCTTCATTTGTAGTTGTGATCGCACTATCTGTTTTTTTTTTTAATTGCCCCACTTTTATAATTTAATTTTAAAGGCATTTTATGAAATTTCTTCAAAATGGTGAAAATTAGATAGCTTTCATTATTGCAGACAAGAGAGAAATAATGAGGTATTTTTATCTTTATTCATGCTATTTTCTGATAAAAATTCAAAATAGTTGATAAAAATTATTGTATAAGGTTTAGTGTCGCAAAATCGATATAGGAGCAGAATATTATATTAGGGGCATAACAACGGAAAATGACATACTGCTTTTGAAAACACGCATTTTTCCTCATAAATTTTCTAAATTGTTTTTCCTTCTGCATGTGTACTTATATTAAGTTTCATAGGCTAGGCGAAATGCTTATTTAAGTGAAAATGAAGTCATATTTAAAAGAAAACGATCATTTTCTTATATAAAACTAAACATTTTAACACAAATGCGTCTAAAAAACATAAATTACGGAAATTTTTACTCTCCGGAATTGAGATTAGAATCTCAACTAAAGGGTGTGTCTGTTCACATAAAAGATGTTGCTGACAATCGTGACTTCAAGTTTTGAGTTAAAATGATTTTTAAATGATCAAACACAATACATTTTTTTTTAAATGCTGAATATGGATAGGAGAAGTGCGTATGCAAATTTTGAGAAGTGTAAAATTGCTGTTTTTTATTCTGGAATAACAAGCATAACTGCCTCACTTGATAACCATATCCTAATAACAGATCTTTATTATATTTTACTGATTAAGTATCTATATTATAAAGAACAAACGTATCTGTGCATAACGCTGACGTCATTTTGCGAATGGCAGCACTTCACGATCAAATTTCGGTTTTGAAATTTTTGCTACTGCAATTTTTTAATCTTCTGACCATGGTACATTTTCAATTTTCGTTGCATAGAGAAAAAATTTACTTTCAAATGCAATTTGTTTAAAAACTGTATCGTAATTGACTGATGTATTATATTTTCTAAAATAATTTTTAAGCATGTTTTTTTTTTTTTTTTTTTTTTTAAGTTTATCTTATCAAGTACCGGTTTCAATACATAATAATAATAAACATATTACGCATAAAGCAACAAATATTTTTCAGCATTTGTTTCTGACTATTTTTGCATAACGAAATTAATACTTCCTTTATAAACAAATAAAAGAATAATATTAAAAAAACCCACCAATCTAACATATTTGTGAAAGACAAATTAACGAAATTAATACTTCTTTTATAAACAAATAAAAGAACAATATTGTAAAAACACAAATCTAACATATTTGTAATCGTACAATTTAAATTTTTGGATCACCAAATAGGATTTTTTTAAATGGAATTTGTTTGCAAAGTTCATCTCAGTTTACTGATTGCCTATGGTTTTAAAAACAATTTTAAAGCATGAAATATATTTAATTTATCTATATCGCGCGGAGCTCGATTACGAAAGATTAATCCGTTTGCCCTTAAAACAAAATAAACGAGTTCATCATTTTCTTTCGGCTAATATCCATTAAAAAAACTTCCCTATGAATAAATAAATAAAATAATATAAATAAAGCACAAATTTAACAGACATGTATAAGCTCTGAAATTATCAGCATATAAAAGGATGCCATAAGTAGCAAAATCTTAGTCAAATAACTTTTAGCATGCAACTAATAAGAAAATATAGCTTTTGATAAATTTCAAAAAATTATTTTATTGTATAATTCGTATTTTCCGTATGGAAAATGCTTTTTTAATGTAAGTGGGTAATCTAAAAAAGTTATTGCATATGAAAAAATTATTAGTTAAAAAAGAAAAAAAAAAGTTTTCACTTACATTTTTTAACCCGGGAACGATCCCCTAGTTTTATATAACAGATGAAATGGAAATCTAGAGGAAGATTTTAGATAAATATAGATATGTTTAAATTCTTGTCTTAGATTTAAAAAAAAAAGACATTGTCGAGAAGAAAATGTAGTTTCTATTCGCAGATTTTTTACAAAAAGAATAAAAGAAATATTTTATTATAGTAAAAATAATTTCTACTTTCAGCGTATAATTGTAATTTGTTATGGACACCCTGTATAATTATAATTTAAGAATCTGAAACTGTTTATGTATTAAAGCGTATTTTTATAAAACATATTACACTCTTATACATGCTTATATTTTCTACTTTTTAATTTATAAATTTTTTCACTTGTTGCAGCTTCACCACCAATTGACGAATGTTGAGAGAGCGTGGTTTGAAGTAGATTAAACTTCCAGCAAACTTATATTGGCCCTTAACAAAAAATGACATAGAATTACCATAAAGAAAACCATACAAAAAACCATAAGTGAAATCTTATGGCTTTTTGCCTAAGGTAAAAAATATCCTATGGAAAACCATAGAAACAATGGCATGGAAATGGTACGTATGGTAATTTTTATGGCACTGTATGGTAAATGTCTAAGGAGGTTTTGGGATGGCATTTGTACGGTAATTTTTATGACACTGTACGGTAAACGTCTAAGGAGTTTTAGGGATGAAATCCTATGGCATTTGTATGGGGTTTCTGAATGAAATCTTATGGAATTGGGTCACAATCTATGGTGTTTTTAAAGTGAAATCTTATGGCATTTTTATAGCATAATCTATGGTGTTTTAGAATAAAATCATATGGTATTGATAATTATCAAATAAAAAGAGAGCAATATAGGAGGGAGTGCGGAAGTAATTAGTTAGTACGCAATTAATGCTTTAAAATGATGTCTCATTTATGAAATTCCAAGTAAAATTAAGAGAGTTACACTCAAGAAAACGGTAAAAAACAGCCAGGAACTTTTGAAGCTAATTCTTTTAAATCCTTTTTTTATTTTTTGTAAATTTCCCTTTAAATATTATTCAAGGGTACATTATATGCATTATGGGATACATTTATCACAAAAAAAATTAATTACAAAACAATTTTATTTTTTTTAAAAAAGGAATTTTTTGTAATATTTTAGATGTTATGGAGAACATTTCAAAATGCCCCATGCCCATTCCATATCAATGAAAATCCCCAATATTTTTTATACAAGTTTGGTTTATACACATAAATAAAACTGTGCATCAAATTTTATATATTTGAATATAAAGGTTAGAAAAAAATATTTTCTGAATTTTTTTTTAATTTTGAGCATTTTTGCACCATATTTCTATAATTAACTACCTTTAACTTTTACAATTATATTTATTTTCAAAACATCATGCACAGTTTTATGACATATATAATGACAAATAGCTATAAAAAATTTCAAAGCAATTGGAGGAAAAATTATGCTCATGGAACATGTTGAATTAATAATATCGACTAAATTTTTATACTGAGAAAAATTAATTTTAAGGCTTAGTGAAGACAGAAATATTAAAATATGCCTTCTAATTGACTAAATTCACATATCACCACAGTTTCAATAAGTTTATTCAATAATTTCATCAAATTAATGTGTTTATACAATTTAAATTTGTTTTGAGAAAAATAAAGAACATAAGAAATCATTCGTTGATGAAAAAATTCGTAGTGTTACGAAGAATTTTTCGAACTGTTCTATGCACATTTCACAGCAATTAAAATCACCAATATTTTTAATGCAAGATTGATTTATACATATAAATGAAACTGTGCATCAAATTTTATCTATTTTTAATATACAAGTTTTTAAATAATCTTAGTTTTATGAAATTTTCAGGATTTTTGCATCGTATTGCTGCAATTAGTTGCTTTTAACTTTTGAAATTATATTTAGTTTTAAAAAATCATGCACAGTTTTATGAAATATATAAGGACAAACAGCCATAGAAATTTTCAAAGGAATCAGAGAAAAAATTATGCACATGGAACATTTTGAAATAATCGATACCGTTGAAATTTATTAAACAAATGAATTTTAAAATTTAGTACATGCACAAACATTAAAATACATCTTGTAATCAACTAAATTCCAATATGCCATAGCTTCAATAACTTTATTAAATAATTTCATCAAATAAATGTGTTTATTAATTTAAATTTATGTTTTGAGCAGCATAAGAAATCCTTCATTGACGACAATGACCACATAAACATATAAGTACATATATATATATATACATTATATATATATATATACACATGTATATGTGTATATATAACATTGGCACCTGGTTAACTGAAAAGTACCAAAAATTGTTGCCAAAAAGGGGCGGTAACGGTTGTCAGATGTGTAAAATATTTAAAAACAGCTGCCTAGCGCTCCGCTCGGAACTTTTCCGTTATACAGATGCACCAATTATTTCAACCTTGATCGCGAAAAGGATTTTTATTGTAAACCATGTGACGTATTGCCATAGTTTGTAATATATGCCATCATATACCGTAAACATATATAGACATCATATACCATACACTATATACACATAGACATGCCATAGTTCGTAAAAGTCTATAATTTTCAAATGTTATATAATTAAAAGGCTCCAGCCACAGATATCATATATGCTCCATACTGGCACGATTTTTTTTCCGGCGAAAAAACTTGTTACCATATCAAGCAAAATAACGACACTTTGGCGCCAGTTAAGTACCCGGTGCATATATGACATCTCTGCCAGGTTCACTTTACTATCGACAATGCTTCACGTGATTTTCATTTTGCACCAACTATTATGCTTGGCGACAATGGATTCCGTATAACAGAAAAGTACCATCTGCTCTGCCAAATTGGACTACAGTCAACAGTATTGTTAATAAAAAATAAAAAATAAAATAAAAAAAAACTGAAAATTATTTAAAATTTTGAAAAACAGAAGAAAAAAAGAATCTTAGCTTTCAGTCGCAAAAGGGCAAAGGAAAAAACAAAAAACAAAAAAAAATCAGTTGAATGGGAAGGGGAAGCATCTATCTGCCACAGGATAAAGCCATAAAATCCATTACTCGGCTGCAAAGAAAAATCTCCAAATTTATCAGTTGGTCACAAAGAAAAAAAAAGCCTGCCTTGTGCGACATTATGCAGCCGCTCAGCAGTTTTTATGCAAGCAAAGCAAACATACTATGAACTATTATTTTTACACAATCAAACTGATTAGTAAAATTATCATACAAATTGAATATTTCCAACAGAGTGAAAAAATGCCCAGGCCGGCATTTGTTTGCAAGTCAAAGATCTGGATTCAATTTACGGCTTGGGCATTTTTTCGCTCAATTGGAAATATTCAATTCATATAACTTTACAAATCAGTTTGATTGTGTTAAAATAATAGTTCATCTACATATCCATTGTTTATATGGAGTTCCATACCTGCGGTTTATTCTGTTGAGCTACATGACAGACCAGATGTTACTACCAATAAAGTTTTCTGAGCGAAATATGCTGGCTGGTTGTTTGCCCAGTTAGCTTAAAAGGTAAAGCATTGATCTTGTAAGCTAAGGATCTGGGTTCGATTCCCGGCCTGGGCATTTTTTCACTCAGTTGGAAATATTCAATTCGTATGACAAACATACTATGACTAGAGGTTCGATTACGTCTGACTAAGCAGAACTTGATTCCAGAAACACTCGAAACATGCACAATTTACAGCTTTCAAGTGCGAGATCTATTTACAGTCAAAGCAGGATTGACCCCCTGCCCTTTATCCGAGGCAAATGAAAAAGACAGGCTACCACAGTGCATCCAAAGTGTCTTTTTTTTACAGACTGCTAGAGTGACGTAATGCTCTTTTCATACACTTACATTGGTGTATTCGAACATCGCATGACTCCAGCGGGAGTGGGCTGACCCTTTCGCTTTCCATGTGCAAGGCGATTAATTCTATAATAAAAAATATTTTTTTGAATAAAAGTACATAAAAGTTGCCATGATCGCAATGAATTCTTAGTACTTTTATGTTAGGCAGGCGAAAATCTCGCCAATAGCATTTTATAACTTGCCAGATTTTTCGTGTGGTAAATTAAACCAATGCTTTTGATATTGAAATTAAATATCATGGTTTATGAAATTTATTACTTTTTTTCTCTCTCTCTTTTTTTTTAAAGAAATAAGTGAAAGTTATGAATTTTAAATATTTCATTCTTTAAGTTATGTATTTTAAATAAAATTAGTGAAAGGATTATATTTTAAATTATACTAATGAAATACGAAAAAATGCGATGGTGAAAATGTTTGGCAATTTATTACCTGCATTTGGCTAACATAAAAAAACAGAGTTCTTGAATAAAAGTAGCATGATACATACATTAAGGGAGACTAAATATATTTTACAAGCTAAAACTCAATTAAAATCTGAAAATGGAAAATTTGTTAATTAATAAATAAACAAACAAATTTTAAGTTTTCAAAGTGCTACTGCACACATTTATTTAAAAATAAAATTCACAGAGATATATATAAATAAACATTGGAATGAAATGAATAAAAATAAGAAAAAAAAAATAATTATTAACAGAAAATAGTGGTGTATAAACATAGGTTTTTTCTAGAAAAAAAAAAAAAAAAAAAAAAAAAAAACAGGCTGCAAATAACTGATATATTTACGTGCAGGGACTGGACGCATCACTAACTCCAGGCCCATTTCAGATGCTTTGGGCTAAGCTCGAAATTGTCCTCGCTGTCCACATCAGGGAGCGAACTTGGAACCTCCTGGTCGAACAGCCAGGCTTAAGAGATGCAGGAACAACAATACTGACACTCGACTCTGCTTTATATGTATATATAACACTGGCACGTGGTTAACTGAAAAGTACAAAAAATTGTTCAAATTGGTTACAGTCAGTATTGTTTAAAAAAAATTGAAAATCGCTTGAAATTTTGAAAAAAAAAAAAAAAAAAAAAAAAAAAGGTTTCAGCTGCACAAGGGAGGGTGAGGGGCAAAGTAAAAGACAATAAAACTTTTTAGCTGAATGGGTAGGGGGAGGAATGGTGAATTTTATCTATCTGTCACAGGATAAAACCATGAAATTCATTAATCGGTTGCAAAGAAAAATCTCAAAATTTATCAGTCGGTCACAAAAAAAAAAAAAAAAAAAAGCCTACCTTGTGCGAGTGAAAAAATTTGTTGCCAAAAAGAGCAGCAAGGGTTGTTGGATGTGCAAAATATTTAATAAGGGTTGCCAGGTGCTAAGCCTTGCCAAAACACTCTACAGTTTTTAGAAACAGTCACTATTTTTAAAAAGCACTGAAAATCGTTTGAAAGTTTAAAGAAAAAAATTCTTAGCATTCAATTGTACAAGAAACGGGAGAGGGGGGTTCCTTTCAAAATAAAATATTTTTAAAGGGCTGCCGGGCACTGTGCCCAGCCAAATTAGCCAACAGTCAACATTATTGTAAAAAAAAACAAGTTGGAAATTGCTCGTCAAACGTGGAAAATGAGGTGCGTTCGTACTATAACTAGTTTTATAATTATTTTTTGCACCCCATATTGTACTGAATGTATAATTTTTTGCACTTCATAAAGTGCATAGTCTGATACATCATTAAAATGCACTTCCAATAATTTTTTCCCATTCCCGTAATGTAACGGAACACTTTTGACTGTCCCTGTAATTAAACTATACATCCGATTTTCATAAATTTGAAATAGCTCAACAAAAATTTGCAACAACTATATCTTTAAAATTTCAGACCATTCGGAAGGCTGTAATATCATTAAAATGCACTTGCAATAATTTTTCCCATTCGCCGTAATGTAAAGAAAAACTTTTGACTGTCCCTGTAATTAAACTATACATCCGATTTTCCTAAAATTTGAAAGGGCTCGACAAAATTTTGCAACAATTATATCTTTAAAATTTTAGATCATTCGGAAGGCTCTAATATCATTAAAATGCACTTGCAATAATTTTTCCAATTGGCCGTAATGTAAAGAAAAACTTTTGACTGTCCCTGTAATTAAACTATACATCCGATTTTCCTAAAATTTGAAATGGCTCGACAGAATTTTGCAACAATTATATCTTTAAAATTTCAGATCATTCCGACGGCTCTAATATCATTAAAATGCACTTGCAATAATTTTTCCCATTGGCCGTAATGTAAAGAAAAACTTTTGACTGTCCCTGTAATTAAACTATCATCCGATTTTCCTAAAATTTGAAATGGCTCGACAAAATTTTGCAACAATTATATCTTTAAAATTTCAGATCATTCGGAAGGCTCTAATATCATTAAAATGCACTTGCAATAATTTTTCCCATTGGTCGTAATGTAAAGAAAAACTTTTGACTGTCCCTGTAATTAAACTATACATCCGATTTTCATAAAATTTCAAATGGCTCGACAAAATTTTGCAACAATCATATATTTGAAATTTCAGACCATTCGGTTGGGTAGTTTTTGCTCTGTTACATGCGGACAGACGGACGGACTGAACGACGACTATAGGTGCTACGTATTTATATAATTACGAACGCACCTAAAAACTGAAAATTGCTTGATTTTTTTTTTTTTTTTTTAGCTTTGAGTTACACAAAGGGGGGGAGGAGGAGAATGGAAAAACCAATGTTTTTCAGTCAGGGTGGGGCAGGGGATTTGGGACTTTTGTACAGTATAGAGGAATTTTGTACGAAAGTACTCTTTTAAACATATCTATTCTAGATTATATACAACATTCTGGAATACATACTATATATTTATTTAATGAAACTGGAGCATGTATCACACACACATATAGATGATCATTTATATATTATAAATTTAAATGGGTCTGAAAAATTATTATGTTTGTTATTAAAATGTTCGAAAAAATAAACACACACACTAATTTTTCAGTTTTATGAGTTTCTAAGCGGTTACAGAATTTAATGTGAATATCAATGTTGGATTTATTTGATTTTAATTTAATCCTTTTAAAACAAAATATTTTTAAAGGGCTGCCGGGCACTGTGCCCAGCCAAATTAGCCAACAGTCAATATTATTATAAAAAAAAAAAAAAAAAAAAAGAAGAAGAAAAAAACTGAAAATTACTTGATTTTTTTTTCTTTTAGCTTTCAGTTACCCAAAGGGGGGGGGGGGGCAGGGGATTTGGGACTCTTGTACAGTATACAGGAATTTTGTACTACTTAAGTATTCTTTTAAACATATCTATTCTAGATTATATACTATACAACATTTTGGAATACATACTACAATATTTATTTAATGAAACTGGAGCATGCATTACACACACATAAAGATGATCATTTATATATTATAAATTTCAATGGGTCTGAAAAATTATTATGTTTGTTATTAAAATGTTCGAAAACACACACACACACACTAATTTTTCAGTTTTATGAGTTTCTAAGCAATTACAGAATTTAGTATGAATATCAACGTTGGATTTATTTGATTTTAATTTAATCCTTTTAAAATAAAATATTTTTAAAGGGCTGCCGGGCACTGTGCCCAGCCAAATTAGCCAACATTATTGTAAAAAAAAAAAAAAGAAGAAAAAAAAACTGAAAATTACTTGATTATTTTTTCTTTTAGCTTTCAGTTACCCAAAGGGGGGGGGGGTGTACAATGGAAAAAAACAATGTCCTTCAGTCAGGGTGGGACAGGGGATTTGGGACTTTTGTACAGTATACAGGAATTTTGTACTACTTATTCTTTTAAACATATCTATTCTAGATTATATACAACATTCTGGAATACATACCACAATATTTATTTAATGAAACTGGAGCATGTATTACACACACATAAAGATGATCATTTATATATTATAAATTTCAATGGGTCTGAAAAATTATTATGTTTGTTATTAAAATGGTCGAAAACACACACACACACTAATTTTTCAGCTTTATGAGTTTCTAAGCAATTACAGAATTTAGTGTGAATCAACGTTGGATTTATTTGATTTTAATTTAATCCTTTTAAAATAAAATATTTTTAAAGGGCTGCCGGGCACTGTGCCCAGCCAAATTAGCCAACATTATTGTAAAAAAAAAAAAAAAAAAAAAAAAAAAGAAGAAGAAGAAAACTGAAAATTACTTGATTTTTTTCCTTTTAGCTTTCAGTTACCCAAAGGGGGGGGGGGGGGGAGGAGGAAAATGGAAAAAACAATGTTTTTCAGTCAGGGTGGGGCAGGGGATTTGGGACTTTTGTACTACTTATTCTTTTAAGCATATCTATTCTAGATTATATACAACATTCTGGAATACAAACCACAATATTTATTTAATGAAACTGGAGCATGTATTACACACACATAAAGATGATCATTTATATACACTATTTGGCCAAAAATGACCGGTCACTTGTGATTTTAGACGTTTTGTTATATATCTAGAAAAATACATGAGAAATTAACCTGAAACTGCAGGTGTATAAACAGTATAGTATAGGTCATATATTTCTGCGAAGATTTTTTCCCGAAACACCATGGGGGACCGTCAACAAATTGAAAAAGAACGAATATATTTTGGATAACCCTGTAAAAACTAATGGAACAAAAGCGCTTAAACTCGAGATTATTAATAAGTGGCTTATTATAATATACTGTGTTCATTTTTATGAGGATAGCATGTATACTCATAGAGAAATTAAGGTTTTTATAAAAACAGTCCCAAATTTCGCCAAATTTTTTGCTTATAATTTGCAGAGTTCTTAATATAAAAAGAAGTTCTTTTCAGAAAATATGACGAACGATATTGTACACAATAACCAGCAATCAGAATTTAAAAAATAATAGAAATTGGATGAAAAATGAACAGGTTTACTAAAAAATGTTTCACTGCGCTTGCGCGACTGGAATCAAAATATAATGTGCATATTGTGTTAGCTAAATGTATAGAGAAACTTTTGTAAAAGTCTCAAAAACATAGTTTGAAAAGTCTGATAATAATCATTTATAGAATAAGCTCAAAATCTGTTGTTCCCAAAATGAAGCAAAAAGATGAGGGGTTGTATCCATATATTCATTGATTAGTGCCAATACAGCATACACAATATTGTATGTATTATTGTATTTGGACACAGCCCCTCATCTTTTTGCTTCCTTTTAAGAATAATGGATTTTGAGCTCATTCTATAAACGATTATTATCAATCTTTTCAAACTATGTTTTTAAGACTTTCACAAAAGTTGCTCTATACATTTAGCTAACACATTATGCAAATTATATTTTTATTACATTCGAGCATGCGCAGTGAAGCATTATTTAGTAAACCTGCTCATTTTTCATACAATTATTTTTTTTCATTCTGATTGCAGGGTATTGTGTACAATGTTGTTTGTCATATTTTCTGAAAAATAACTTTTTTTTTATATTAAGAACTCTGCAAATTATAAGCAAAAAACTTGGCGAAATTTGGGGCTGTTTTTATAAAAACCTTAATTTCTCTATGAGTATAAATGCTATCCTCATAAAAATGAACACAGTATATTACAATAAGCCACTTATTAATAATCTCGAGTTTGAACGCTTTTGCTACATTATATTTTACAGGGTTATCCAAAAGATATTCGTCCTTTTTCAATTTGTTGACGGTCCCCTATAGGGTTTTGGGAAAAAATCTTCATGGAAATATATGACCTATACTATACTGTTTACACATCTGCAGTTTCAGGTTAATTCTTGTATGTATTTTTCTAGATATTTAACAAAACGTCTAAAATATAAGTGACCGGTCACCTTTGGCCATATAGTGTATTATAAATTTCAATGGGTCTGAAAAATTATTATATTTGTTATTAAAATGTTCGAGAAAAAAAAAAAAACAACACTAATTTTTCAGTTTCACGAGTTTCTAAGCGATTACAGAATTTAGTGTGAATATCAACATTGGATTTATTTGATTTTTATTTAAAACATTTTAAATCAGATATATATAATACATTTTAAAAACTTAAGTAGTTAGTTATTAATTAGTTTGCATTTATAAGTACTTAAAATTATACTTATATTTAAAAAATATATAAACTTATTTCAGATTACTAACCGTAAAATCCTTATTTTTATTTTCCAAATCTGTCCATAAATAAATTATTTTAACAAATTGTATGTTCACAAGGACAAAATGAAATCTCTACATTAATATGAATAAAAATACTTTTGAAGGACATATATTTAATTATTCCAAAGTTTTCCATATCCTTGCAGAAAATCTCCATTTTTTTTTTTGTATTAAAATAAATCGCATAAGGTTTAAATGTTTTCCAATAGGTAAATATACATTATATGCATTAATTGTATAATATTTTTCACAATGTATTCAGTGTGTACAATAGAACGTGTTAGCTGAGATTATTTTTAATTTAAAATTTTTATTTTTAAATGTGATATTTCATTTAAGTGAAATAAAAAAAAGACATAGATTTTTAGTTCTCAGCCTTTCCCACCGTTTAAATTTACAATGCATTCATATGCCAAAACTTAATATTTATCACAAAATATCCTGACGTAAATTTGAAATATGTTTTTTTTAAGTTGATTTAAATCAAAGATTAAAAAAAAAAACCATATTGATTTAAATCACGGGCCCACTTAAAAAAAACTACTGTGGGTTTTTCAAATTTTCTCGTGTTTTCACATCTGTATCATTATTTAATCTAAGGTATGAGAATGCCGGAAGAAAAATTGTAAAGGGGGGAAAAATACATTGTACGACTGAAATAATTTGTTGCCAAAAGGAGCAGTGTAAAGTATTTTAAAAGGGCATTATTTCCCTTAAATAAACATTTTTGTAAGTACATCTAATTGAAGTTTTTATTCATTCAAATTGAAAGTACCTTACAAAAAAAGTTCAGATCCCTCCCCTCCTTTTTCTCCCTCCAAAATCAAATTATGAGCTATTAGAGTCCCAATGATTTGATAAATATAGCAGGATCACTTAGCTTAATATATTATCAATGCAAAAACCCTTGACGGGTTAAAAGTTTCTGACGCAGCACTTTATCTTATGCTCTAAGAATTTTAAATATGGAACTTAAAAATACTGATATCAAATTTTGAGTGACGTTATGCTATTTCTTAAAAAATATATTTGTATTTATTTCATCATTTTATTTTTGTTTTATTTATAATCGCATGTGCAAAAGTTATGTTCAACATGAAAAGCTGCATAAAATTTTATTCGCTGTTGCTTTATCATTTATTTCATCGCTGTTGCTCATAAATTCAAAATATGAGTTTTAAAAGATATGATATAAAATTTAAGTGACGCCTTGATGTGACTTTAAAAGATTTGTTTTAAAATTCAATTTAAATTATTTTTGACTTGGTTAAAATATTTTTTTACATCTACACAATACTTTTAATTTTCCAATTCACTGTTAAATATATCACTTTCATTGAATCTATACTATGCATTGAAATGTATTTATTTCAATAAATTGATTTATCTTTTGTGTCACGCTATTCAAAATTGTGAGTAAGATTTATGTAAATGGTTTCTTTGCGTCATTGTGTCCAAACTACATGAAATGTATGAAAAAGGATTGTTTGACGCAAATAAACCATTTACATAAATCTTACTCACAATTTGAACAGCGTGACACAAAAGATAAATCAATTTATTGAAATAAATACATTTCAACGCATAGTATAGATTCAATAAAAGTGATATATTTAACAGTGAATTGGAAAATTAAAAGTATTGTGTAGATGTAAAAAAATATTTTAACCAAGTCAAAAATAATTTAAATTGAATTTTAAAACAAACCTTTTAAAGTCACATCAAGGCGTCACTTAAATTTTATATCATATCTTTTAAAACTCATATTTTGAATTTATGAGAGATGTAAATGATAAAGCAACAGCGAATAAAATTTTATGCAGCTTTTCATGTTGAACATAACTTTTGCACATGCGATTATAAATAAAACAAAAATAAAATGATGAAATAAATACAAATATATTTTTTAAGAAATAGCATAACGTCACTCAAAATTTGATATCAGTATTTTTAAGTTCCATATTTAAAATTCTTAGAGCATAAGATAAAGTGCTGCGTCAGAAACTTTTAACCCGTCAAGGGTTTTTGCATTGATATCATTACTTTTTTGAGGTTAGTGATAAAATGATTAAAAAAAGATACTTATGGAATTTAATGCAGATTTAATTTTTACTATTTTATTACAATTTTCCTTATAGCAGTTTGTATATAAAAACAACTGGGTAAGTATAATCGCACATCGCACAGAGGGTTTCATTTGATATTCCTTTAAAAACACTTTATCCTTAAATTAATAAATCCAAAATGTTAATTTATAATTATTAAATCCTTACATAGATGGTGCACCAATAGTTCCAATTTTCATGGGGCAGGGAACGCACTCTTTTAAACAAACCACCTTCAAATTGAAGTCATCAAAAACCAAGTTGAATAAGCCAGACCCCGTTGTGTTGTTTGACAAACAGCAGTCTCATGTCCCCTCCTTCCCCCCTTTTTCAAAATTTTTCAGACCAGTACCTAAGAATGGAACCGAAATAATTTTTTCTCTTCAGAAATTACGATAAAAAAATAGTATGCAGTACTCATAAATTTACTTTAAAGTTAATATAGGGTGATTATTAAGTTAATTATAACGTTTGGAATCTGTTGCATTGATGTCTGAAAGGTAGTTTCTGAGTTATGGAAGCTGGACCCATAAGGCGCCATAGAGGGGCGAAGCCCGCTAGTGTCTATCATAATTATATCTGCCATGTGGACTAATTGCGATATTTAATCAAAATAGTCCCCCCCCCTCCTCATCCCCGGAAATATAACAAATACAAAATGTGTCTTTATAAACCTATCGTCAAATAGGTTTTTATTTCTTTTTCCCTAAAAAAAAAACATGATTTTTATATCCGTAACGTAAATAGCGGACGAAGCCCGCTAGTTCCTATCATAATATATATTTTTAACAATTTTATATAGTCTATAATAAAAATCAGACTTAAAATAGTCTAGTTCCATGAGTACTTGTAGTGTCAGTTACATGCTACGATTTTTGGATACCAGTATTTTAGAAAGGGAAAATGTAACTTATTTTATCGGAGATATCTCCTTAATTGAATAAGGTGAAGCAAACTTTTTGAAAAAAAGGTGGCCAACAAGCATGGCAGTTATCAGCTATGTGACTTTGTGCTAAAGTCCATTAATTTGATCTGCTTTAAAAAGATTACCGAAGATTGAATTATAGTAGAACCTGGATTAACCGAGCTTCGATTAATCGAGGTTTCTGCTAACGCTGCAAAACTACAATGAGGATTATAAAATGCAAGAAAAAATGTACTCTGTGACTGGTTGCACAATCTATCCACAAACAGGCGATTTATGGGGACTGCGCCTACTTACCCCTGTAGCCAACTAGCCCCGGTCTCCTCTAACATTCAATAATTTGAAAATGTGAATGCAGTAGCTATTAAAAAACTTCATATATTAAACAAAAACCTGATTTGCAGAACAAATTTAAAAAACAAAATTTATTTCCTGCATTGTTGAAGCCGAGAAGGGACAGATACTTACTTAAAAACTTAGCTTCTGCTCAAATGTTATAAAGAGTTATTTCGATTTTATTTGAGCGGCAAGTTTTTAAGGTGTTTAAAGTATCATATTGTATGAATTTTATTTTTATTTTTTTATGTTCAATTGGTTTAACTCATTTGTTGCAAACATTTAACATTTAAGGTAGAACGAATTGAATGAAATATCTTAATATTTGTCCCCTGTTGGGTTAAAACAATGCAGGAAATAATTTTTTTTTAATTTGTTCTGCAAATTAGGTTTTTGTTTAATAAGTAAAAAGCAAATAAGAGGAAACTGTAATTGAGAATAAATTGAAAATTTATTTCTAGAGACAAACAAAACTTGAAAATATATTATACTTTTTCAGTACTAGAAAAATGTATTAGAATAAAAATAAGTGAGATTTTGGTTTGCCTGGCCCTTCTAATGTTTTCTCGCCAATGAAGTAACTTTAAAAAAAATAGTAAACTGAATTTTTTTTTTAAACTTCCGCTTAAATTATAGTAATCAATAGTGTTTCGAAGTGGTGAAATGTTTATACTTTTTTAAACTATGAGTTGTTATAATCTTCTGCATAATTCAATTATTTTCCTTTTTTGAGCCCTTTTTTTTCAAATACATCGACTGTGCTAGGTCGGTAAACTTAAGAACTTTTTTACATGCTATGTATACATTGATAAGAATAAAAGCATAAATCATTATAAAACATAACCCAAAATTCTGTGTATGATAAATAACTTTATGCATATGTAATCAGAATTTAAAAAAAATCAAATGCTTCTCCCAAATTTTAATTAGAAGGTATATATATGATTCCATATATTTTAAGAAGAAAAACACGACTACATCGACAAAGAAAGTTTGATGAAAATTTGTCAGGAATACTCTTGTGTACACTTCATTACAAAATTTTCAATTTTATGGATGTTCAGATGATTATTTTAAGACTAAACAAGAAGGAAAATTCATGCGAACAGCATACATTATCTAAAACATTCCAACATATTCACAATGCTATAACAAAAGTTCACAGTTTACTAAGGTGAAAGATTATGTCTAAATGAACAATTTGGTAAACGCATAATCATAATGTATTTAATAACAAAAATTTTGCCATTACCATGCATAGTTGTGAAAATATACAATTTTTTTGTTCACCCCTGTGTATGATGTATGGATATGTACTAAAGATAATGCTATAAGTTAGTTCAATTAAACACATAGCATAATTGAAATTTCCATTCAGAAATTTCCGCCAATAAACGGTTCTTGTTGAGAAATTTTTGCGGCCCTGTATATGATCTACAGAACTCATAAATACCCAGTAATATTTAAATAATAGTTATATTCAAAAACGCATACCACAACTAAAAATGCACTTACAACAATTACTGTTCGTAAGTTTCAATAATTCAAATACTGTTCATTTTCCTATGTAGTCAAATTTTTTGTGTGTCCCTGTAAATTAACGATAAATTGTGTGCACTCCATATTGTTAAATCAAAACTTTGTAGTACGCCCCAGTGGTAAATAGCAATTTCAATATGTTTAGATTAGTGTAATATCATTAAAATACACAGCAGATAATTTTTCCCCATATACTACAATGTAACGGAATTCTTTTAAGTGTCATAAGGAAAACGCAGAATACATTTGAAAGAGAAATTTTAGTAAAAAGCATTTATATTTTGAAAAATATCCGAATTCTTTTGTGCATCACTGTATATGATCTATAGATTTGTTCCTATACTACACAGTATGCCAAAATTTAGTTCAGTTAAGAAATGCATAATAGTTGAAAATTCACCTACTTTACTGGAATTCCTGTGTGGCCTTATATATAATCAATAGAATTTAAACACACCCAGTAATATACAATATATATATATATATATATATATATATATATTAGCTTAATAACGCATACCACAATTAAAAACGCACTTTCAGAAATGATGACTGAAACCTAGTACTGCAAACGAATTCTTTATGTGCCCCTGAAAATGAACGATAAATATGTACCCCATATTCTACAGTTTCCATAATATTAGAAACATTTTCTTGAACATTTTTGTTTGTCTGTCTGCCATCTTTTGTGGTGTAATTTGCTTAAATATACTCGGATTAATGTGTAATTATTATATGTTATTGAGCGTAATACTTTAATAATGTGTACAACAATGTATGTAGTGACATGTATCTTAGTGATATATTTCAATTTCAAGATGTCTGGAATAGTCTCACATCATTAAAAAACATTGCAAACGAATTTTCCACATTGACAATAATGTTTCGAAATTATTTTGCATGTCCGTGTAAACGAATTATGAAGGCGACATCCTTCATTTTAAATCCCGAACATTCCAAATCATAATCAATAATGCTTAATAATGAATAAGCTCAATAACATGTGTCAATTACACAGTAATCCGAGTATATTTAAGCGAGTTGCAACACAAAAGACGGCAGACAGACGAACACAAATGTTCAAAAATATTTTTCTACTGTTATCGAAAGACTTAAAAGTTCCCCCTTATTCCCGGTACATTTCCGGTCATTAAGGAGAATTTATTTTTAAAAATGTTAATGTTTACTTTCTTTAACAATATATATGTATTCTAAATGGATATTTTATGATTATTGTTTTCAATGTTTTTTCACAACCCCGGCTCTAGGTACGTTTTCAAAACAGATACGAGCATGTCACGATCAAGATGTCTGGAATAGTCTCACATCATTAAAAAACATTGCAAACGAATTTTCCACATTGACAATAATGTTTCGAAATTATTTTGAGTGTCCGTGTAAACGAACTATGAAGGCGACATCCGACTATCACGGCCGGTGTACGCTGCCGATGTGATCGAGTCCGACCTCCTAACTCTTTTGGAAAGAGTTTCATTTTACAATATGAGATCATACAAGGGGCATTCCACGTCAAATCAGGCAGTAAAATATCAATATGTAACCCACCATCACAGATTTTAATGAAACTGCGTGTGTTTGTTCTTACTATTAAGATATGATCACCAGTAATTTTTTTTGCTCCTTGGTGAAATAGTTTCTGAGAAAAAAATTGTCAAAATTTTGAAAAACTGCCATCAGTTGGCATTCTTGACTGCTCGATTTTCAAATGTAGCATGACATAAATATGATCATATTTCAATATCTATTCCACAAATCATCTTCAAATAATTTATGCATAATATATAGGGTACGTATTTTATGAAAAAAAAAATACTGTTACGCTTATATAACATTTTAAGTGTGTCTAAAAAAATGTTTAATCTTTGAAGTCGTGATTTTTTAATGAAAAATAATGCATTAACTAAAATAGCATTATTAACAAAAGGCGGTATTTTTATTAAATTTATTTTTTATGGGAGATATACTTAAAGGTGTCCTTTACCTGATTCTGAAATAAAAAATAGTGGGATTTTGGGTGTTTTTGGTAGTATTTCCTATTTAAAAATATTTTGAGGTACATTTCATATCAAATCAAGCAGGGTCATTCCATGTCAGTTCCCCTAAGCCATTTAATCACTGTCACAAATTTCAATGAAATTGGGTTTGTTTATAGCTTATTTTAAGACGTAATCACCTTTAATTTTCTTGATCCTAAGTAAAATATTTTTTAAGATAAAAAATATCAAAATTTTGAAAAATTGTTTTAAATTTTTTTAATGACAGTTCGATATTTAAAGACTGCATAAAAAAAAAAAAAAAAAAAAAAAAGTCATTTCAATATAAAATCACTAAATAGGTTTCAAATAATGTATATGTGACAAATAATGTAGGCTGATTATTATTTCTTGTTTTTTATCATGTTTAAACACTAAGAGTGTCTTTTATCTTATGAATTTCTAAAATCAAGAATTTTGTCAAAAATAATGTGTTAATCAAAAATTTATTATTAACCGAAGGCAGGGTGTTATCCTTTTTTTTTTAATTGTACGTAAAAATATCTTTTAAATGGTTATAAAATAAAAATAGTGAACATATGAGAAAAAATTATCAAAATTTTGGAAAAGTGCCACGAGTTGCCATTAATGATTGTTCAATTTTCAAAGGCCTCATTTTATATATAAAATCATATTTCAATAACTAATAAAGAAATCTTCTTCGAATAATTTAAGCAAGGTAAATAAAGTATGTAAATTATGAAAAAAATATTGCTGTAATGTTAAAAAATATTTAAATGTGTCTAAAAAATTGTATAATCTTTGAAATCAAAAATATTTTACAAAAAATAATGAAATTATTAAAAAATCTTTATCAATCAGAGGCGGAGTTTCTATGACTAATTTTTTAATTTTAAATTGTACATAATACTACATTATAACTGGATCTGAAATAAAAATAGTGGGATTTTGGTTGGTTTTAGTAGTATTTAAATCATATTTAAAATTACCAACATTTTCAAATGTAAAACCTATCCAATGTATCATCCCTGGAAATATTTTTATTTATACATATATTTTATTTTTCAAATTATCTTTTATGTTCGTTTCTTGAGGAAAAAAATAAACAATATTGTTTTTTAGTAAAACTTCTAGGGCGAAGAGCAATTATCCCTTTCCAAAAAAGAGAAAAATCACTAGCTCCTCACCGCCCAATAGAAATTTTCAAAATGACAGTCCTAATCTTTAAACTCATATTTGGCTGTTAATATTGAAAATTTAGCATTGAGCTGCTAATATTGGAAAAAAATACCAAATTTCACTCTTTTGAAGAAATTTTTGACGTATTGTGCTTTAAATATATGCAAAAAATGCATAATCCATTATATTTATATCTTTCAAATAACTATATCTAAAAAAATATTTAAAACTTAATGAGTTGCACTTTTGTAACTTTATTCAGTTTCTAATGATATGTACCGTAATTTCGGGTGTATAGCCCGCAGATCAAACAATTCAGTTTGGACCCAGAAATTTTATTCAGTATTTGAAGACCAATATTTACTGTGATCTAAAAAGTTACATTTTATTTTTAAAAATTTCTGGGTCGAAACACGATTGTTTGATCCGCGGGCTATACACCGGAAATTACGGTAATTTGATTTATTTCATCACAATATTGCTGAAAGATGGATTTTCAACATATATATGTGTGTATATATATCCCTGTTCTCAAACAAATTATTTAAAAATTATTCATTTATGTTTAATAAAGCATATATATATTGTTTATACACTTATAGAAAATACATATAGTAAATTTTATGATATTATGTCAATAATGTCTAAAAGTAAAGAACTTATCTAATAGTATGTAACGAAAAATTTAACATCTGGTGTAATGACAACAAAATTTTATAATTGTTTTACTTAATTTGGATGGATGAAAAAAGCTTACATGTTTATATTTTATTGAAGTACAGGTGAAAATGTCACAAAGACATTCCTACCTCAACAACCACTGAGTATGTCACATTCACACTACAGATGATTTTTTTTTTCTTTTTGATCTTTCGGGTTTGATTTCAGATGGTAATGAATTAATTAGTTTTGTTAGAAGTGTCATTGCAGTCAGCATATTAGGCTCACTATTTCTTTTTATATAATTTGTTTTGATTGACTCGATGAACAGCAATATTTAAAGGGACTATTTCATGACTTTTCAATTAAAAGCTGATTTATAAATTCATCATGTTGTTTAGTTATTATTATCGTCTTAAGATAATAAGTTGATATTAAAATTTTTAAATGCAGTTTATTTATTATTTGAACAGTTGAAAGTATTTTTCAATAAGAGTGGGCTGTTGATTTTAAGTCGGCTGTTGAGCAATGTAGTGTTGGTAAAGGAACTGGTACTATTTAATTTAATTTTTATTGCTGTAAATAATATTTGTTATTTTATTATTGTATGTATTATATTTAAGCAAGAGTAGAAATACACGATATCGTAGTCCTTTTAGTACATCTTAGCATGAAAAGCTTCAATATTTATCATTAAACATTGACATTTTATGAAAATTTTGTTAAAATTGCTCATATTTTCACTATTTTTATTTTATAACTATTGAAAAGATATTTTTACGTACAAATAAAAAAAGTAATAACAGCCTGCCTTCGGTTAATAATAAATTTTTGATTAACACATTATTTTTCACAAAATTCTTGATTTTAAGAATTCACAAGATTAAACACACTCTTAGCATTTATATATTATTTGAAACTTATTTAGTGATTTTATATTGAAATGACTTTTTTTTTATGCAGTCTTTAAATATAGATCTGTCATTAAAAACATTTTTAAAAAATTTCAAAATTTAGATATTTTTTTTATCTTAAAAAATATTTTACTTGTAATCACCTTTAATTTCCTTGATCCTGTCTTAAAATGAGCTATAAACATACCCAGTTTCATTGAAATTTGTGACAGTGAATTAAATGCCTTAGGCGAACTGACATGGAATGACTCTGCTTGATTTGATTTGAAATACGCCTCAAAATATTTTTAAATATGAAATACTACTAAAAACACTCAAAATCCCACTACATTTATTTCAGAATCAGGTAAAGGACACCTTTAAGTATATCTCCCACAAAAAATAAATTTAATAAAAATACCGCCTTTTGTTAATAATGCTATTTTAGTTAATGCATTATTTTTCATTAAAAAATCACGACTTCAAAGATTAAACATTTTTTTAGACACACTTAAAATGTTATATAAGCGTAACAGTATTTTTTTTTTCATAAAATACGTACCCTATATATTATGCATAAATTATTTGAAGATGATTTGTGGAATAGATATTGAAATATGATCATATTTATGTCATGCTACATTTCAAAATCGAGCAGTCAAGAATGCCAACTGATGGCAGTTTTTCAAAATTTTGACAATTTTTTTCTCAGAAACTATTTGACCAAGAAGTAAAAAAAAAAAAAAATACTGGGAATCATATCTTAATAAAAGGAAGAAACACACGCAGTTTCATCAAAATCTGTGATGGTGGGTTACATGCCTGCCTGAACTGACATGGAATGACCCACAAATTCGACGGTGTACGCTTCCGAAGGCAATGCAATCATCAACATTTAATTCGGTTTGAAAGATTTTAATATTAAAATATAAAATCATCCAACACTGATTGTAGGTATATTTACGGTAATTATCGTGGGCAGCTGGAGGATCAGCTAGTTTTACATATTTAAAAGTTTTGTACTAAATAAATTATTACTGGCTTTTAAAGCTTAGAAGATTTGAAAAAACGATTTATAATTGTTGACTATATAAGAAATCAATATAAAGACAGTAATATTATTATACAGAATCTAGATTAATTACGGTGATTTTAAACATTAATATGCCACCTTGAGACATATTTGTGAATTAATCTGTTTTTTTTTTTTTTTTTTTAATATCTTACTTAAATAAGTTTTTAATCTTCGTTCATATCCAATATAGAAGAAGAAATAATTATGCCATCTTAATTTATGTTTCGCGTTTAATATAATGAAACATCATGCAATATGTTAAACAAACACATCTGCTTGTTCATTTCAAGAGTTTTCTGAGTAAATAACACGAGATGACAAATACTCTCTGTTTATGTGTGATACTGCACGAAAGCTCTACAAATAATATCACGCATGCACGCAACACTCTTGAGATAACCCAACTCACGCTTCAAAAAGGTATTGATAAAAATAACTTGTCATTTAGTTTTAAGTCAACATAATTATTGAATAGCTGGAAAAACGGGCGGTTTTGGCTCGTAGTTGTTGAAATATGTTCCGTGGTATTTGTATCCTTTTGAAATGGTTGTGAAATACATAATTAGGGCCACACGCTACGTGCGGGACAGCTTTTTTACACATTACTGCTGTTTTAACAGTGCTATTATATCCTGTAATTAAAACAACTATGCTAATATGGAAATCCTGGGTTTTTGTCATTTGTAACAACTTGAAAGTTAATAGATATAGATATTTACGTAACTGTCACGCGCAGGATATTTTGTCTGCTTTTCAAGGAAATGGCCAAGAAATGAGCATTAATTAGGTCTAGGATTTAAAAATGTGGAGATTTTGAAACCTAATAAAAGCAGACAGCTTAGTAGGATGTTTGAAATATGCAGATTTTTAAACCTATTAAACAGCTATTTCATATCACGGGAGAGACAGCTTTACTACATATTATTGTTTTTTTTTCACAACGCTATTGTGTCCTCAAATGGAAACAACTATCTTAATATGAAAATATATGGATTTTTGTTTTCTTAATGTATGGTTTGTATTATAACAATTTATAAGTTAATAGATATTGGTATTTATGTAAGTGTCACTGCAGGACAGTTTGTCCGTTTTAACGGAATATCCCATTAAAAATATGTAAAATTTCATAGAAATCGCAAATCAGAAATTTTTATGGAAAGTCTTTTCGATCATTCCATCCTTCTAAATTTCCAATGTTTTTTTTTGTTTTTTTTTTAAACCATCCTTAACGAGTATTTGCATCTTAAAATAAACTCCTATTTTCAAATTTAACGTTTCTAGTAACTTCAGTATAAAATAAAAATTATCATAATTTAAAATGTTTTTTCTCCTGTACTCTTTTAAATTTGAATTTTGAAAAAAAAAAACTGTTCTGAACTTGCATTTGTGTCTTAAAACGGCAGTCATGAACTTCAACTTTCTGTCCTTAACAAATACATGGAAATAGTAATTTAGAACATTTTAGAACGCTTTTCGCGCATGTTACCTATTAAATTTGCATTTTTTATTAACTGTTCATAGATAACTTTAAAATGTTATAAGTAACAAACCGTGGAAAATTTCAAGTTTCTATAACACCAATCTCATAAAAATTGCAATTGTTGAACACTTTCCGCTTGTGAATCATTTCGGGGCAGTGGCACTAACGCAAACTATTGCCCATATTGAATCAGAAACTATCAACTTCAATTTGTCACCATTACTTTTAAAATCGGCTCGATGATTCCAGTGATTACACACTACAAATAAACAAGCATCCACTACTTCCTTATAAGTATATATAATATTAAAAAAAGTAATTTAATTTAATTGTCTGAGCGAAGCGAAGGCTAATACTCAGCGAAATATTACTGTCCGGACACTTTACTACTACGATGGATATTAACGCCATGTCCTACTAGAAAAAAAGCCTAATAAAAACCTTTCGTCAAGCATAACTCAAAAAATATTTGTCGGATTTCGTTTCTGATTGCACCAGAAGGTACCTATGAGGGTCGCCTACTGAATGCACCACCTACTATGAAAAATAAGTTCCAAACCGTTTAAAAATTATATAGAAAAAACTCTTAAAAAAGCACAATTTATCTGCATACGTCACAGAAATTTGGTGTGCGTCACTTTCACCGGTTGATGTTTTCGTAGACAACTGGTTTGAACACATGGAGCAAATAAAAAAAAATACGCACGGAGTAATATTGAATAGATCAGTTTCAACCACGTGATCACAAACCTTGCAACAACCCGTGGCAACCAGTTTTGGTGGGCAAACAAATAATAATACAGTATTCCGTACCACGGTGACCGTTTTTAGCCTGTTGTATAAAATCTGGCATGTTGTATGACATAAAATTGTGGATGATTAAAACAAAAGACATGAGTGTTTATTGATCCGGGAGGTTATCTTTCTCTGAATGTCTGTCTCTCTATCATACAGTATGCTATTTTCTTGTAAAGGATGATATTATTATGCAGTAAAACCTCCATAACGGACACACCCGATTAGTGGACATCTCTATTTAGCGGGCATTTTTTCCATTACCAACCCTTAAATAACTGTACATTTTCTACTCTCAGTAGCGGACACCTCCAAATAGAGGACAAATTCTGCCCTCCCGAGGTGTTCGCTATTCAGAAGTTTTACTGGTAAAACCTCCATAGCGGACACACCCGATTAGCGGATACCTCTATTTAGCGGACATTTTTGCGATTACCAACTCTTAAATAACTGTACATGTTTTACTCTCAGTAGCGGTCACCTCTAAATAGAGGACAAATTCTGCATTCTCGGGGTGTCCGCTATTCAGAGGTTTTACTCTATATAATATTGATAATTATTTTACAGGGCCGCACAAAATAATAAGAATATATGAAACGAATATAAACTAAATTCGGGATTGGTAGATCGCTGATGGTAATGTAATTTTAGGATGTTGTTACAGTCATCCGCAGCATGTTTTTAGAGTTTCGTTCATCTAACGAAACCCTACCTGTCTCACTCCTTTGTCTGTCTGTTTGTCCGTCTGTCACAGAGCCCGTTCTCAGAAACTATATATGTCGGAGACTTGAAAATTTGCATACTTATAGCTGAACACCACACATCAAACGGCAAATAATAAAATTTTGAAAAAGTCTAATATTTAACCCTCTGGGCTCTAACTTGTGTATTTTAAGCAATTTTTCTAACTCAGCCCCTAATTTAATTAAGTTGGGGACATGAAATTTTGCATACTTATAGCTGAACATCTCACATCAAACGACAAATAATAAAATTTTGAAAAAGGCTTAATATTTAACCCTTTGGACTCTAACTTGTGTATTTAAAGCAATTTTTCTAACTCAGCCCCTAATTAAGTTGGAGACATGAAAGTTTGTATACTTATAGCTGAACACTTGCGATAACACGATAAATCATAAAATTTTGAAAAAGTCATATTTAACCCTCCGGTCTCTAACTTCTGTATTTTGAGCAATTTTTCTAACTCAGCCTCTAATTAAGTTGGAGACATGACATTTTGCATACTTATAGCTGAACACCTCACATCTAACGACAAATAATAAAATTTTTAAAAAGTCTAATATTTAACCCTCTGGGCTCTAACTTATGTATTTTAAACAATTTTTCTAACTCAGCCCCTAATTAAGTTGGAGACATGAAATTTCGCATACTTATAGCTGAAATCCTCACATCAAACGACAAATAATAAAATTTTGAAAAATGTCTGATATTTAACCCTCTGGGCTCTAACTTATGTGTTTTAAGGAATTTTTCTAACTCATCCCCTAACTAAGTTGGAGATTTGAAAGTTTGCATACTTATAGCTGAACACTTGCGATAACACGATAAATCATAAAATTTTGAAAAAGTCATATTTAACCCTCCAGTCTCTAACTTCTGTGTTTTAAGCAATTTTTCTAACTCAGCCCCTAATTAAGTTGGAGACATGAAATTTTGCATACTTATAGCTGAACACCTCACATCAAACGAGAAATAATAAAATTTTGAAAAAGGTCTAATATTTAACCCTCTGGGCTCTAACTTGTGTATTTTAAGCAATTTTTCTAACTCAGCCCCTAATCCACTTCACCGGCGACAGGTATGGGGAAACAGTGCTTTTACCCCCGACTTATCTCGGGGCAGCCGGTGAAGTGGTTAAGTTGGAGACATGAAAGTTTGCATACTTATAGCTGAACACTTGCGATAACACGATAAATCATAAAATTTTGAAAAAGTCACATTTAACCCTCCGGTCTCTAACTTCTGTATTTTAAGCAATTTTTTTAACTCAGCCCCTAATTAAGTTGGAGACATGACATTTTGCATACTTATAGCTGAACACCTCACATCAAACAACGAATAATAAAATTTTGAAAAAGTCTATTATTTAACCCTCTGGGCTCTAACTTGTGTATTTTAAGCAATTTTTCTAACTCAGCCCCTAATTAAGTTGGATACATGACATTTTGCATACTTATAGCTGAACACCTCACATCAGACGACAAATAATAAAATTTTGAAAAAGTCTATTATTTAACCCTCTGGGCTCTAACTTGTGTATTTTAAGCAATTTTTCTAACTCAGCCCCTAATTAAGTTGGAGACATGACATTTTGCATACTTATAGCTGAACACCTCACATCAAACGACAAATAATAAAATTTTGTAAAAGTCTATTATTTAACCCTCTGGGCTCTAACTTGTGTATTTTAAGCAATTTTTCTAACTCAGCCCCTAATTAAGTTGGAGACATGACATTTTGCATACTTATAGCTGAACACCTCACATCAAACGACAAATAATAAAATTTTGAAAAAGTCTATTATTTAACCCTCTGGGCTCTAACTTGTGTATTTTAAGCAATTTTTCTAACTCAGCCCCTAATTAAGTTGGAGACATGAAATTTTGCATACTTATAGCTGAACACCTCACATCAAACAGCAAATAATAAAATTTTGAAAAAGTCTAATATTTTACCCTCTGGGCTCTAACTTGTGTATTTAAAGCAATTTTTCTAACTCAGCCCCTAATTATGTTGGAAACATAAAAATTTGCATACTTATATCTGAACACCTCACATCAAACGACAAATAATAAAATTTTGAAAAAATCTAATATTTAACCTTTAATATTTTGTCTCGCGCAATTTTTAAATTTAAACTGTTTTGCAATACTATTTTTTGTTCATTTTGCATAATAAGTGTAATGTGACGTAATTTGTTCTATTTCAGATTTCTAACGCATGTTAATGAATTTATTTTACAATATCCTTTCTCTTTTAAAATTCACATGAAAATATAGTTTTTATGGCGTAATTTCCAATAAGTGCCTGCTTTTTATACTTAATCATTTAATTCTAATTTGAAAGTTTTTTTCTGTTTATAATAGTAACGTGTAAATAATTTTTTTATTTGAAGCAAACATTATTGTTTGCGCTGTTTATACAGTTGGCAACAGTTTAAATTAATACCATTTTCTAAAATATGTAAAAAATATCTGTCAAAATGCTGAATATTTGAATTTAAAATAGAAATAAAACCTCAAAAAATGAGTCAAATTAAAAAAAAATTAATGAAATCTGCAGACCGGGATATTCTATTAAATAAAATGATCTAAAAATGATTAAATTCTCATGTATAACTTTTTCTGTTATAATTTTTTTTTAATGGAACGATTTTGTCCAACTTTAGCATTAAATATCTCTTAAAATAATTCTTCGATTCGAAAACTGTATACATTAGTGTGTTGATCAAACATTTCGCTATAATACCACAGATTTTCATATATTTGTATGCAATAGTTTTCTTAATATTAACGAAGAAAGACCTCCGGTCACAAAAAATTCAAAACCGGCGGCGGCAGCGGCGGCGGTGACAGCGTTAGTTACTTTTTATAGAATAGAGAGATATATAAAAATGAAAACTTGTCTATCTGTCTGTTTGTAATTCTATAAAAAATCCACAATTTGGAAGCCAAAATTGTGAAGAGATACGTACATGTGTATTAAAACATGGCCGAGACAACTAAAGTAATCCGGAATCGAAATAACTTATAGTTAATTTTTAATTAATAAAAAACCACCAATTTAACAGCAATTTCTTATCAAATTTAAAAATTTTTCGTTATAGCAGTTGCCAACAATTAAAAAACACAATAAAATTATTACTACAACAATTAATATTCTACTGCAAGATTTCCACGTGAAAAATGAAAATGAAATAAACAGTTTGCCGAATTTAAAAAAAAGGTGAATATTACGTCATAACTTTTCTATTGCAAGATATTCACGTGAAATATGAAAATGAAATAAATGGTTTGACGTATTTAAATGAAAGTGAATATAACTTCATAACTTTTCTATTTCAAGGTTTCCACGTGAAAGTGGAAAATATTACGTCATATTGGAAGTATAAAGGGCATGGTGGATATAGTATAACGTCATATGAGTATGAAAAAAGTATTGAAGCATGATAAAAATCCGATTAGGGAAATATTGGCGTATTTTAACATTATTGCTCCAATTATAAATTGAAATAAGTTCATTTATAGCTGTATTCTTTTGCGTCTGTTATATACATTTATACATTTTTATATAGCGTTTTCGTATGATTCATTCAACAACATTTCGACTGCTTTTTTTAATGTTTGTTTTGTGTTGTATGTTAAATTTTGAAATTGATTTTTCAGAACAAACATCCTTCAAATCCTGGGCAACGCCGGTACTTTAGTTTGTAACAGATAAATGGCTTTTGTATCTGTACATCTAATGCTAATATTATAAAGCGTTATAATATTATAAAGTATATAATATTATTAATGCTTGTACGTTTGTGAGGTGTTATCTCTGAAACTACATAGCCAACTTAAAAAAATGTTGGTGGCCATCTCTGCTCCGAAAAAAAGGCTATTTTATGTCAGTGCAAGAACCTACATCGTTGCAGGCGCAAAAAAGTTCTAAAATTGTGATTTCTGCGATATTGATTGGATTAGAAACTATAAATTTGGTGCGGTAGTTACTTTTAAGATGTAAATACTCGTAATTAACGCTCTCTAAAAGGTTCAATTTGACGGATAAACGTAGAAATTTCTAGAAAGGTTCTAAACTATGATTTATTTGGAATACTGAAATTTTTGGGATACTGTTGGGGTTATAAACTAGAACTTTGGCATGGTAGTAATTAATAAGATGTAAATGCTCGTTGTAGAACGAATTCTAGAAAATAGAAAGACTAAACAAAGCGGAAAAAGATCTAAAGATGATCTAAGTAACGAAGAACATGGAACTGTTCGGAATATAAACATGAAAATTGACATGGCTGTATTTATCATGACGTAAATTCTCGCAATAGAACAATTTCTAAAAATGTCGCTATATAAAACAGTGCAGAAACAAAAAACTTACAAAAATTTTCTATTTCTCTGTTACTGCTGAGCCCAAAATCTTGAAATTTTGCTTCGGGTTAGTTTTAAAATATACAATTGTCTCTATGAATGGTTTCTAAAAAATTTAAAATTTAAAAAGATGAAATTAACGGAAAGCGATCTCAATTACCATTAATTTGGAATTATTAGGTACAGCAACTTTAAATATTTCCTAATGCTGCATTTCCTCTGCAAAACATGCGATTTAAACGCAACAAAACTGATAGATACCCACCTAGCATTAAATAAATTGTGTAAATATTGAATAAAGACCTGTATGAAACAGTGAGTAGGTTGCCCGAAAGTACTTGTTAAAGTGTTCCTTCTCTAGGCTTTTCTCTCTCTCGCCAAGGCCACTAACAGAGGGAAGTGCCGTTTTAAATGTGATATGAATTTTTTGTCCGATTCATTTTTCTAGACATTTTATCATAAGGTCATATTCTCAATTATCATTAGTAGATTTTTTATATATTAACTTATTCTGGTGAAATTTTGTAATCGGGTTCATATTGGCGTATGTTAGCTTGCATGATTTGCTGAATAAATATGTATGGATTTGTAAATTACTTCAAATGACACTTTGACAGCTCAAAAGTTATGCAGACGATATATTCAGATCTTGTGTCATACTTTATGTTGTAATCATTGCCGATTTCTTTTATTTAATACATGCTAAATACAGCTCAACTTGTGTAGAATATGTTTGACAACAAAACAATACAGCGTATGTAGTCGCCAGCATACACTCATCATTTAAATCCGATCGAGCATATCTAAAACACACTCTAACGAAGCATTGCATGCCACTTTTGATGTATTCGGTACTTTGATACTATATTAGATTTTGAGAAGAGAATTCCTTAAATGTTATCGACAACCTCATTGCATCCGTGGAAAATAGATATTGTACAATATTAACTATTCCGGGGGAGCACACACCATATAAAGTATAGTCCATTCTTTTTAAACATCATATATTTGTCATTTAAAGTTACTCAAATTGGTGCGGAGCGTCCGATTATGCTCTTGGCATCATTTTATACAGTTAAAATTCCGATATAAGTAAATTAGTGTTTCATTTTCTATTTTACTTTTAATATATTGCGTACTTTCAATTTTATATCCATGCATGGCTGTCTTGAATGGTTTGATTTCCCATTTTTTTAAACAGTGTATACGAATTTATATATAAGATTTTGTAATTCTACAATTCGTTTATTTTCATCATTTCAATTTTTCGCAGTATATGGACAATTAAAGATAACATCTCATTTTCTTTGCTTCCACATGTTATTATTAAATCTATGTTCTCAGTAATATCGCTCAGACTAATCCCTCTGAGGGAAGTCCTAGTTTTACGAATTAGTGTTTTTGTTTAAAAAATCTTGCTATTATTATACAAGGCGATATATGTGTATTGAGTAATATAAGGAAATTTTTAATTTACACTTTTATAACGCTGATAAGGATTTATAGCTAGGTTAATTTAAATTTTATGTAAAATTTACTTGATACGTCTAATAATAACAGTATATTGTACAGTTCATCCACAGTATTTTACTCTACCTTGTTTAGAAAAAGCTCAGTCAATTTCGAAAACGAAACGTTTTTAATAAATGTTTTTTTTTTTATCATTTACATATAGGCAGATTCTTATGTGTTTTAAGATATTCAGTGGTGAATTTTGCACTCGAAAAAAATCCTATTTACCGATAAAATAAAAATAAGGGAGAGTAATACACCGTGAAACAGCAGTCACTTTGACATATAGTTGGCCAAATACATAGCGACCTCATCTTATGCAAAACGTGATGTAGTTTCGGCACTTCAGTTACTCGTCGACAAAATAGTAAATAATTCTTTATTTTATAGTGGTTAAAGTTACATAAATGTTTATTTTAGAGTTTATTTCTTTCAATGTGATATATATTTTCCTATCCAAATCTAGCTATATCTAATAATAGATTATTTAGACAAAACGACATAACGTTTTTAAAGCCATCAAGTTGATGGAACAGATGCAGCATCCATTTTGTTATAACGTAACGAAAGTACACAGTGAGACACACAGTTGTGGTACACAGTGAACGTGTCTCATTTTGTACCTATTATGTGGTTCTGATGATATAAAAAAGTAATTTATTAATAAAAGAAAGTTTCTCTCTCTCTCTCTCTCTTTCTGTATATGTGTGTGGGCGTGCGATGGCTAGGAATGTCTACTAAACGTAAGACATTGAAAATTTGCACGAAGCCAGCCCAGGTTCTGCCATTGTTACCTGAGGCTCATATTTTTTAATATTTTGAAAATCTAGAAACATTAATTCGTGTCATAAACTTCAGAAAATTATTTATAGAGTGTAAAAAGATATGATTTATCAAAATATATACATTGTCTCACTCTGTACCACAAGTGTTACACAGTGGTAACTTTTTAAAATCCATTTATACATTAATGTGTAGAGTATTTGTGTAATTTAAAGATGTAGCAATTTTTTTTTTCAAAAGGATAAAAATTGTCGACATTTGTTATGTAATAATAATTTTCGTCTCACTGTGTGCTCACCTTCCCTAAATTTGATTTTACTTTTTACATTTTTTTTAAATTAAAAGAGTATCTTTTGTTAATTAAACTGAATGGAATGATAATATTTTCTAAAAAAGTTTATAACTCCAGAAATTTTAATCCATGTTGAATCAAAATATAGTTTTTATTAAAAAAAAAAAAAAAAAAAAAAAAAAAAAAAAAAAAAAAAAATCAGTGTATTTTCAGATACCGGAATAGGAACTATAATGGTGCAATTATTCTTAATAATTATTTTGAAATATAAATGTTTAAACATAATTATGAAATTAGAAGGCGATATATTTGTCAATGAATCTTCTTTAATTTTAATAATTTAAATTTTTCATTCGAATAATTTTTGTGAATTTGTTCATAAGCAATGTAACAGAGAAAAAACATAAACTAGAATAAAAAAACTATTTCAGTAAAACAGCATTTTGTTATTTACTAAACACACATGTCTGAATGTTCCTTTTAACAGTTTCTTGGGAAAGAACACTAAATGGTTCTGCAACTGCACTTCCTTTATATGAAATATTATGTTCCCTACAAACAACCTTCAATCATTCACATAAGTATCGTGAGCTCTTATAATCCGTTAAAATAAAAATATTTGCGTTTACAACTTAAATAAAGTAATGATACAATTAATGTAGGTTTTATTAACAGGCTATGCTTATTAAAGCAGTAGTCAATTTATTAAACAAACACATCTGCGTGTTCTTTTCAACAGTTGCATGAGTAAATAAAACTAGATAGTTCTGCAAATAAACTCTACTCTGTTAATGTGTGATAATACAAGTTTTCTCTGCGTCTAACTACACGCATACACGCAAGTATCGTAAGATATTATATCTTGTTATAATGTAAGTATTATTATTTAGAATTTTTGAGGAGTTTTACTATTGTTGGCCGAAGTAAAACTTGCTTTGGGAGAATTATTTTCTTGAAGTAATAATAAAATATCAACATAACGGTTTTAAAACTATGTAGGTTAATGTCGGGATAAACACTGTGATTTTTTTTTAATTTGGGATATGTGAACGTTTGCTTCATAAAACAGAGTGTATATCCACGTGTCCTTCAATCACGTGGTCATTTTCTTACAGCTCAGTCACCTGAAATGAATTTTATGTGCGTTTGTAATTATACAAATACGTTGGACCTATAGTCGTCATCTATTTCGTCCATCTGTCTGTCTGTCAGCATATAACAGCTCAAAAACTACCCAACCGAATGGTTTGAAATTGAATATATATAATCATTGCAGAATTTCGCCGTGTCAATGAAATTACATGAAAATCGGATGTATAGTACAATTACAGGGACAGTCAAAATTATTCTGTTACATTACGGCCAACCTGAAAATTAGTTTTTCACAGTGCAATTTAATGATATTATACCCTTAAGAAACATACTCTAATTGATATGCATTTATGAAGTGCACTAAAATAGACATTCTGTCGAATATTCGGTGCAAAGAAAATTTATTTTTAATTTAAAAGGCAAAACAAAATAAATGCGTTACATAATGTTATAGGGGGGGGGGGGCAACATTGCTTGCAGCGTATTTTATTAAGGTTAAACTATTTCACATATAATGAAATTGACATACGTTGTTGAGGTTTACTACAAGTTACTTCCTGTATAACAGAAACTTAATAGTATTTACAAGGGCACACGAAAGATTTCAGATACTATACTGTATCCGAACTACTGTATATTAGCGAGGGTGCTTGGAGTGCATTTTTAGTTGTAATATGAGTTTTCAAGTAAAAAAAAAAAAAAAAATGCACATTACGTTGTGTGTACGACTGCTGTAGATCATATACAGGTTTATATATAAGAATTTGAATGGATTACTGAGTATGAACGAAAATAGATTAAAGGGGATTTTAAAATGAATTATACATTTTTACGCTGAGCAACATTTAATATACCAAGATATGTTTATAGAATATAGATAAAATGATATACAAAGAAAGAAAGATACGCGCAAGGAATTGTATACATGACCGTCTATAAATCTCTGATAATCTCTGGAAGTGTGATTTCATTATTTTTATGCGTGTTTTACTCTTAATTAATTTTTAGATAAATAATGGCGTGGCTTGTATATAAAGATAGTAGGTATAACACAGGGCTGTTCAAAAGTATTCGTGTTTTCTCACGTCTACTGGTATAAATCGCTGAAAGTGAAATTTCAACCTATTATGCGTTTTTAACACTTTCCAAAACTGTTGAAAACTGATTTTAAATTCTGTTTCTCCGTCCGTCTGTCTGTCTGTCCGAACTCAAACTTGCGTTAATATAGTTGAACTGTACTGTAATTGATATATGTTATTGAGATTTACTATGCCAGTGTTCGGTATTGAAAATGAAGTATACAGCGTCTGTAATTTATTTACACAGACAATCTAAGGTATTCCATTACTTTACGGTCTATAGCGATATTTCGTAAGTATATAGATACGTGGCACCTATAGTCGTCCTATAGTCGTCGTAGGAAGTGTGATTTCAGTAGTTTTAAGCGTGATTTATTCTTAATTAAATTTTAAATAAATAGTGTCTAGTATATAAAGATAGCAGGTGAAATACAGGGCTGTTCTAAAGTAATCAAGTATGCTTCCGTCTAGTGGTATAAATTGCTGAAAGTGAAATTTCAACTTATTATGCGTTTTTAACAATTTCCAACATTGTTCAAAACTTTTTCAAATTCATTTTGTCCGTCCGTCTGTCTTTCTGCGTTACCCTAACTTGCGTTAATATAATTGGAATTCTCTGTAATGGATATATTTTATTGAGATTTAAGATGCCAATGTTCGGTATTGAAAATAAAGTACGTAGCGTTTATAGATTACTTACAGATACACTCAAAAGTATTCCACAGCATTAGGGCCTATTTGAATATGCTGTAATTATATAAATAAGTAGCACCTATAGTCGTCGTCTGGTCCGTCCGTCTGTCTGTTCATCTGTCCGCCTATAAAAGCGCCAAAACTACCGAATCCAATGGTTTGAAATTTATTATATATAATCGTTGCAGAATTTTGTCGAGTCTTTGCAAATTTTAAGAAAATGGAATCAAAACTTTAAAAGATACTAATGAATGTGTTCTTCATTCTTTTAAATTCTATCATACGTAATTAATTGAATGATATTCCATGAAAGGTAATGATTCAAGGATGACATGGTGATTATGTTCTATTTAAGATAAAATTATAATATTTCCTTATTACTGAATTTAAAATATATGAACGTATTAAATTTTGTATTCATGGTTTCTTCTTGCATAAGAGTGCAATAGCTATTACACCGAGATCTGAATATTTATAAGACAAGTTATAGTACGAATTCACATCATTTGCTACGTTTGATGTACAGTGTACGCCTTGTTTATTTAATTTTTGAAAGCTTCTGGTATTCTCTGGAAATTTTGTCAGCATTTAGACTTAAATCTTCGGGATTCACAAAATCGCGGTCATTTGAAAAAAAAACAAAAGTTATGTTTATGACTTTTTAAAAACTTTAGATTACTATAAACACTTGTTATTTATTAAAATTGGTAAATATTGTTGATGAGATATCAAGCAAAAAGTGACACTTTTCAATTAAAAATAAAACAAAAACGACGATTAGCCGTGTAGTACAGTGGAAAAGATAGACCATAGATTTCGAAAACCCTCAGGCATACTCTTCATTATACATGGTGTCCGTGAAACAATGTCACAGATACAAATTTTAATAATATCAACTGTAAGCGCTGTAGTGTGTTGGTTTAAGGTCACAAATGAAGAGTAACTTAAACAGTTTTTAGATAAGTCCCTAGATTTGAAAACCCTCAGGCATACTATTCATTATACAGTGTGTTCGTGAAACAATATCACAGATATAAATTTTAATAGTGTCAGTTGTAAGCGTTGTAGTGTGTTGGTTCAAGGTCACAAATGAAGAGTAACTTAAACAGTTGTTAGATATGTCCCTAGATTTGAAAACCCTCAGGCATACCATTCATTATACAGTGTGTCCGTGAAACATTATCACAGATATAAATTTTAATAGTGTCAATTGTAAGCGTTGTAGTGTGTTGTTTCAAGGTCACAAATGAAGAGTAACTTAGACAGTTGTTAGATAAGCGCATGCTCGAGTACAGTTTTGTTATTGACTCGCTTGGAGTGTGATAAATGCAAAACTGGGACTATTCAGCGTAAATTGTTATTGCTGGTCTGAAGATATAAAATACGTTAGAACCATAGGAATTTTTTATTTGGGGCTTTATAAAAGATCGTGCTTACGCTTCGCCGCTACCTAATGATTTGCCAAAGTTGAGACACAGAATTCAAGAGAGTAGTCCTTCCATTACTCCGGACTTGTTAACCGAAATGTGGGAAGAATTGGACTTTACATTAGATGTGTGCCGTATACATAAAAGTGCACATATTAAACATTTAAAGTAAAACTAGGTTAGATTATCTTCAATCTCATGTATGATTTACTGTAAATAGTGTAAATTAAACTGCTATAATATACCACTAAAACTGGGCCATTGTTTTATGGCGATATTATTCATAGTATTATGATACGTTTAAAATATTTCGGATTGCAGAAAAAAATGAATCATGTACAAACTTTAATAAATCTACACTGTAAAAAAATCCGAACAGTATTCCTGCAGGAATCGGAAAAAAAATTGCCCTTATCGTACCGGAAAATTTTCCGACCCAACTCGGAATAAAATCCGTAAAAAAA
Source organism: Maratus speciosus (assembly GCA_963932465.1). Taxonomy (NCBI): domain Eukaryota; kingdom Metazoa; phylum Arthropoda; class Arachnida; order Araneae; family Salticidae; genus Maratus; species Maratus speciosus. Next base: position 452,439,629 of record OZ010797.1, read on the forward strand.
GGGAAACATTCATTAAAACGGTACTTTACGGATTTTATTCCAATTTTACGGATTTTATTCCGATTTTACTGATTTTATTCCGAGCTGGGTCGGAAATTTTTCCGGTACGATAAGGGCAACTATTTTTCCGATTCCTAGAGGAAATTTGGTCCTATTTTTTTTACAGTGTAGTGCAAAAACCTTTAAGCTGATATTTATATACTCATTTAGGAAATATATTCCCAAAAGGCATAATTTATTTGTCAAAAATATTGTAAGCGTTCTGTTAAATAGAGAATGAGTACTGAGGAATAATCTTGTAATTAAGCTAATAAATTAAGCTTTGCTAGAGTTGATTGTTAAATGGAAATATGCGGAGCTGTGATATATTTGTGAAAGAATTTCCTAATGCTTTAATATTTCATTCATACTGGAGTACCACTAAAACGAAAAAGAAGCATATACTAGATTCAGTTTACAAGATTATTTTGTAGTAAAACAATATGTTATTTCAAAACCAACTTAATATTTGCTAAAAGTGATAAAAATATGTTTACAAGGCAAACAAATACATTTATTTATTCAAATCGACATGTTTCATTGCTATGACGGTGACATTTTCAACATTTATACAGGTAAATATTTTCGCAACCACTTTTTAAATTAGTAAACAAAAATGACGCGATCTCATGCATAATGAATATAATTACAATATTAAAAATATATATTTGTGAACGTCAATTATTTTATACTATAGTTTCATTATTCTGCAGAGCATCTCCTTTAAGTTTTAGGAAGCTCCATGGAGGCTGAATGATTGCATTTAGTCTCACTGCGTAAAAAATTCTCTATTGATTCTCAGATAATGGATATCAAATGAAATCTTGATGGATAAATTAATCTACTATTTTAAAAATTAATCTGTAAAGGCTCTTCTACTCCGTTACAGATTAGTCATGGCAGATTTAAAACAAAAAATAAGAATATGAAGAAATTTAATAGCCTTTTTGCAGACAAATTGTCAATTCTTTCACATTCATTAGCAAGAATTTTAAATTCTTCTTCATTAGATGTTTGGATGGAGGATTTTATTGATTTATTACAAGTACTTATGATGAAGTGTTTTAAGCGTGGTGTTATACAACATACTCCTACTGTAAACTGGTATGACAGTTCTCTTAGAAAAGAACGTAATAGGGTTAATGCCTTGTACAAACGGTATATGAAAAACATTGATAATTTACAGTATAAACAAAAGTATATAGCTGCCAGAAGAATGTATAAACAAAATCTGAGAAAAGCTAAGCGTTCTGCCTGGGTAGGTTTTTGTGAGAAGACAGACAATGTTTACGGAAGTCTATACAAATTTATTTCAAAAAAATCTTTATCTAAGAATGATTTAATTTTTACCACGCTTGAAAACTTTCAAGTCTTTGATTCATATGATGATATTGCGGAAAAACTTATGTCAGAGCATTTTGAGGTAAATAATCCTCCTCTGAATATATTTGAATATATCGGTGATGTTAATTTTGAAGATTCTGATAATTTTGTTCCAATTACTAAAAGAGAATTATTTTTTGCTATTAGTCGACAAGGAAATAATAAGGCTCCCGGTTACGATGAGATAGATGCGCTGATTATCAAGAACCTATGTAAAAATTTTACAGCTTTTATGATTTCTTTATTCAATACCTGTTTGAAGTTTGGTCACTTCCCGAAATGCTGGAAGAAAGGCATTATAATATTTTTTCGCAAACGTAACCGTGATCCCAAGTTACCGAAATCTTATAGACCAATAACACTTCTTCCTATCATTGCAAAGGTTTTTGAAAGAATAGTTAAGATCCGAACCGTTACAATGTTGGAATCTATGTCATATTTGGATGATGGACAGCATGGTTTTAGAGAATCACGCAGCACAATTTCAGCTCTTGCAGCTCTAAAGAAAATAATTAAGGAAACACTTTCAGAATTCAAATATTGTTCGCTCATCTCTTTTGACGTGGTTGGAGCCTTTGATGAGATGGATTGGTTTATCTTGGCTGAATTAATTGATGAACTTCCGATTTATGAGTATTTAAAAACGACTTTAAAGAATTATATCAGTCATCGTCTCATAGGATTCAAGTTTGTTAGAGGCATAAGATGGTTTAGAATCTTCCGGGGCTGCCCGCAGGGTTACTGTTTAGGACCCCTGCTTTGGACCATTGTTGCTGATAAGATTATCAAAACTTATAAGCGACACAGTCAAAAAATTATTTCTTATGCTGATGACTCTGTTATTGTTGAAGGCAGTGATACAAGACCTGCACTTGAGAATACCATCAATGCTAGCATTTCACACTTTGCTGCAGCCTGTAGTGGTTTACATCTGTCAATTAGTGTTGAAAAATCTGCTTCAATGCTTTTTGGAAAATATATATCAAGAAAGCGTCGACCTATTTTTAAACTCCAGGGTAGGAGCATATCTGTTAAGGATAATTTGCTGTACTTGGGATTTTATCTTGACAGTAGATTCCATTGGCTGGAGCATCTCGATATGGCCCGCGATAAAATAAAAGATTTTACTTGTAATATCCAAAAGACAAGAATTCGTGATAAAGGATTACTACTTGAGTTTCTAAAAATTTGGTACAATTCAGTGCTAAAGAAACAGAATACTTACGGTTACGAAATTTGGTTTAATGATTTACGGAGCCATGGAATTAAGCGTTTATCCTCATGCCAAAGGCTATGTCTCTTATCTATCATTCGCGCATATCGGTCAATATCAACACAGGCACTTTGTGTACTTTCAGGAGTTCCTCCAATCGAAGTAGAATTAAAACAACTGGCTTTATGTTTTGAAGTTCAGAATAATGATGGTTCAGATTGGATAGAAGATGTTTATGTTTCAACAGATCGTTTGATGAAAAAAGTTTATACTTTTCACTATCCCTACTTTTATTATGATCATCATGTCAATTTCGTACGTGCTATTACTGAGAAGGTCCCTTTGTACAACCACCCAGTTTTATATACAGATGGTTCTAAGATGCCTACGGGCGTTGGAGCGGCTTTTGTGGTATTTTTGAAAGAAGATATTATCTTTGAGAAGAGAATTAGACTTAAATTATTTAATACGGTATACCAGGCTGAACTTACCGCCTTAGATTCCGCAATTGAGTGGTGTAGAGACTCCTCATACAGTGTATTCCACATTTATACAGACAGCTTGTCCTCAGTTCAAGCGCTTCAAAATCTTTTTCCAACGGACGAAATTCTTTTTAATATTTATACGAATTTACGACTATTGCATAATAAAACTATTAATATAGGCTGGATTAAATCCCACGTTGGTTTCGTCGGAAATGAGCGCGCAGACTACCTTGCCAAATCAGTCACTGAGACTGGTACATTTGATGCTGAAATAAACATTTCTATCCCTGTTTCGTTTGTGAAGCAGTTCTACAAAAGCAATTTTATTAAAATTTGGCAGAACGAATGGTCTTATAGCGAAAAGGGAAGAGACACGCATAGTATTATTAAAAAAAAAAAATGGATACCTCATTTTTGTGTTTCTCGCAAGTCCATGCCTATTTTATATCTGCACATGGGGCATGCAGTTGAAAGTATTTTTCAATAAGAGTGGGCTGTTGATTTTAAGTCGGCTGTTGAGCAATGTAGTGTTGGTAAAGGAACTGGTACTATTTAATTTAATTTTTATTGCTGTAAATAATATTTGTTATTTTATTATTGTATGTATTATATTTAAGCAAGAGTAGAAATACACGATATCGTAGTCCTTTTAGTACATCTTAGCATGAAAAGCTTCAATATTTATCATTAAACATTGACATTTTATGAAAATTTTGTTAAAATTGCTCATATTTTCACTATTTTTATTTTATAACTATTGAAAAGATATTTTTACGTACAAATAAAAAAAGTAATAACAGCCTGCCTTCGGTTAATAATAAATTTTTGATTAACACATTATTTTTCACAAAATTCTTGATTTTAAGAATTCACAAGATTAAACACACTCTTAGCATTTATATATTATTTGAAACTTATTTAGTGATTTTATATTGAAATGACTTTTTTTTTATGCAGTCTTTAAATATAGATCTGTCATTAAAAACATTTTTAAAAAATTTCAAAATTTAGATATTTTTTTTATCTTAAAAAATATTTTACTTGTAATCACTTTTAATTTCCTTGATCCTGTCTTAAAATGAGCTATAAACATACCCAGTTTCATTGAAATTTGTGACAGTGAATTAAATGCCTTAGGCGAACTGACATGGAATGACTCTGCTTGATTTGATTTGAAATACGCCTCAAAATATTTTTAAATATGAAATACTACTAAAAACACCCAAAATCCCACTACATTTATTTCAGAATCAGGTAAAGGACACCTTTAAGTATATCTCCCACAAAAAATAAATTTAATAAAAATACCGCCTTTTGTTAATAATGCTATTTTAGTTAATGCATTATTTTTCATTAAAAAATCACGACTTCAAAGATTAAACATTTTTTTAGACACGCTTAAAATGTTATATAAGCGTAACAGTATTTTTTTTTTCATAAAATACGTACCCTATATATTATGCATAAATTATTTGAAGATGATTTGTGGAATAGATATTGAAATATGATCATATTTATGTCATGCTACATTTCAAAATCGAGCAGTCAAGAATGCCAACTGATGGCAGTTTTTCAAAATTTTGACAATTTTTTTCTCAGAAACTATTTGACCAAGAAGTAAAAAAAAAAAAAATACTGGGAATCATATCTTAATAAAAGGAAGAAACACACGCAGTTTCATCAAAATCTGTGATGGTGGGTTACATGCCTGCCTGAACTGACATGGAATGACCCACAAATTCGACGGTGTACGCTTCCGAAGGCAATGCAATCATCAACATTTAATTCGGTTTGAAAGATTTTAATATTAAAATATAAAATCATCCAACACTGATTGTAGGTATATTTACGGTAATTATCGTGGGCAGCTGGAGGATCAGCTAGTTTTACATATTTAAAAGTTTTGTACTAAATAAATTATTACTGGCTTTTAAAGCTTAGAAGATTTGAAAAAACGATTTATAATTGTTGACTATATAAGAAATCAATATAAAGACAGTAATATTATTATACAGAATCTAGATTAATTACGGTGATTTTAAACATTAATATGCCACCTTGAGACATATTTGTGAATTAATCTGTTTTTTTTTTTTTTTTTTTTTTTTTAATATCTTACTTAAATAAGTTTTTAATCTTCGTTCATATCCAATATAGAAGAAGAAATAATTATGCCATCTTAATTTATGTTTCGCGTTTAATATAATGAAACATCATGCAATATGTTAAACAAACACATCTGCTTGTTCATTTCAAGAGTTTTCTGAGTAAATAACACGAGATGACAAATACTCTCTGTTTATGTGTGATACTGCACGAAAGCTCTACAAATAATATCACGCATGCACGCAACACTCTTGAGATAACCCAACTCACGCTTCAAAAAGGTATTGATAAAAATAACTTGTCATTTAGTTTTAAGTCAACATAATTATTGAATAGCTGGAAAAACGGGCGGTTTTGGCTCGTAGTTGTTGAAATATGTTCCGTGGTATTTGTATCCTTTTGAAATGGTTGTGAAATACATAATTAGGGCCACACGCTACGTGCGGGACAGCTTTTTTACACATTACTGCTGTTTTAACAGTGCTATTATATCCTGTAATTAAAACAACTATGCTAATATGGAAATCCTGGGTTTTTGTCATTTGTAACAACTTGAAAGTTAATAGATATAGATATTTACGTAACTGTCACGCGCAGGATATTTTGTCTGCTTTTCAAGGAAATGGCCAAGAAATGAGCATTAATTAGGTCTAGGATTTAAAAATGTGGAGATTTTGAAACCTAATAAAAGCAGACAGCTTAGTAGGATGTTTGAAATATGCAGATTTTTAAACCTATTAAACAGCTATTTCATATCACGGGAGAGACAGCTTTACTACATATTATTGTTTTTTTTTCACAACGCTATTGTGTCCTCAAATGGAAACAACTATCTTAATATGAAAATATATGGATTTTTGTTTTCTTAATGTATGGTTTATATTATAACAATTTATAAGTTAATAGATATTGGTATTTATGTAAGTGTCACTGCAGGACAGTTTGTCCGTTTTAACGGAATATCCCATTAAAAATATGTAAAATTTCATAGAAATCGCAAATCAGAAATTTTTATGGAAAGTCTTTTCGATCATTCCATCCTTCTAAATTTCCAATGTATTTTTTTGTTTTTTTTTAAACCATCCTTAACGAGTATTTGCATCTTAAAATAAACTCCTATTTTCAAATTTAACGTTTCTAGTAACTTCAGTATAAAATAAAAATTATCATAATTTAAAATGTTTTTTCTCCTGTACTCTTTTAAATTTGAATTTTGAAAAAAAAAACTGTTCTGAACTTGCATTTGTGTCTTAAAACGGCAGTCATGAACTTCAACTTTCTGTCCTTAACAAATACATGGAAATAGTAATTTAGAACATTTTAGAACGCTTTTCGCGCATGTTACCTATTAAATTTGCATTTTTTATTAACTGTTCATAGATAACTTTAAAATGTTATAAGTAACAAACCGTGGAAAATTTCAAGTTTCTATAACACCAATCTCATAAAAATTGCAATTGTTGAACACTTTCCGCTTGTGAATCATTTCGGGGCAGTGGCACTAACGCAAACTATTGCCCATATTGAATCAGAAACTATCAACTTCAATTTGTCACCATTACTTTTAAAATCGGCTCGATGATTCCAGTGATTACACACTACAAATAAACAAGCATCCACTACTTCCTTATAAGTATATATAATATTAAAAAAAGTAATTTAATTTAATTTTACGAATTAGTGTTTTTGTTTAAAAAATCTTGCTATTATTATACAAGGCGATATATGTGTATTGAGTAATATAAGGAAATTTTTAATTTACACTTTTATAACGCTGATAAGGATTTATAGCTAGGTTAATTTAAATTTTATGTAAAATTTACTTGATACGTCTAATAATAACAGTATATTGTACAGTTCATCCACAGTATTTTACTCTACCTTGTTTAGAAAAAGCTCAGTCAATTTCGAAAACGAAACGTTTTTAATAAATGTTTTTTTTTTTTTATCATTTACATATAGGCAGATTCTTATGTGTTTTAAGATATTCAGTGGTGAATTTTGCACTCGAAAAAAATCCTATTTACCGATAAAATAAAAATAAGGGAGAGTAATACACCGTGAAACAGCAGTCACTTTGACATATAGTTGGCCAAATACATAGCGACCTCATCTTATGCAAAACGTGATGTAGTTTCGGCACTTCAGTTACTCGTCGACAAAATAGTAAATAATTCTTTATTTTATAGTGGTTAAAGTTACATAAATGTTTATTTTAGAGTTTATTTCTTTCAATGTGATATATATTTTCCTATCCAAATCTAGCTATATCTAATAATAGATTATTTAGACAAAACGACATAACGTTTTTAAAGCCATCAAGTTGATGGAACAGATGCAGCATCCATTTTGTTATAACGTAACGAAAGTACACAGTGAGACACACAGTTGTGGTACACAGTGAACGTGTCTCATTTTGTACCTATTATGTGGTTCTGATGATATAAAAAAGTAATTTATTAATAAAAGAAAGTTTCTCTCTCTCTCTCTCTCTTTCTGTATATGTGTGTGGGCGTGCGATGGCTAGGAATGTCTACTAAACGTAAGACATTGAAAATTTGCACGAAGCCAGCCCAGGTTCTGCCATTGTTACCTGAGGCTCATATTTTTTAATATTTTGAAAATCTAGAAACATTAATTCGTGTCATAAACTTCAGAAAATTATTTATAGAGTGTAAAAAGATATGATTTATCAAAATATATACATTGTCTCACTCTGTACCACAAGTGTTACACAGTGGTAACTTTTTAAAATCCATTTATACATTAATGTGTAGAGTATTTGTGTAATTTAAAGATGTAGCAATTTTTTTTTTCAAAAGGATAAAAATTGTCGACATTTGTTATGTAATAATAATTTTCGTCTCACTGTGTGCTCACCTTCCCTAAATTTGATTTTACTTTTTACATTTTTTTTAAATTAAAAGAGTATCTTTTGTTAATTAAACTGAATGGAATGATAATATTTTCTAAAAAAGTTTATAACTCCAGAAATTTTAATCCATGTTGAATCAAAATATAGTTTTTATTAAAAAAAAAAAAAAAAAAAAAAAAAAAAAAAAAAAAAAATCAGTGTATTTTCAGATACCGGAATAGGAACTATAATGGTGCAATTATTCTTAATAATTATTTTGAAATATAAATGTTTAAACATAATTATGAAATTAGAAGGCGATATATTTGTCAATGAATCTTCTTTAATTTTAATAATTTAAATTTTTCATTCGAATAATTTTTGTGAATTTGTTCATAAGCAATGTAACAGAGAAAAAACATAAACTAGAATAAAAAAACTATTTCAGTAAAACAGCATTTTGTTATTTACTAAACACACATGTCTGAATGTTCCTTTTAACAGTTTCTTGGGAAAGAACACTAAATGGTTCTGCAACTGCACTTCCTTTATATGAAATATTATGTTCCCTACAAACAACCTTCAATCATTCACATAAGTATCGTGAGCTCTTATAATCCGTTAAAATAAAAATATTTGCGTTTACAACTTAAATAAAGTAATGATACAATTAATGTAGGTTTTATTAACAGGCTATGCTTATTAAAGCAGTAGTCAATTTATTAAACAAACACATCTGCGTGTTATTTTCAACAGTTGCATGAGTAAATAAAACTAGATAGTTCTGCAAATAAACTCTACTCTGTTAATGTGTGATAATACAAGTTTTCTCTGCGTCTAACTACACGCATACACGCAAGTATCGTAAGATATTATATCTTGTTATAATGTAAGTATTATTATTTAGAATTTTTGAGGAGTTTTACTATTGTTGGCCGAAGTAAAACTTGCTTTGGGAGAATTATTTTCTTGAAGTAATAATAAAATATCAACATAACGGTTTTAAAACTATGTAGGTTAATGTCGGGATAAACACTGTGATTTTTTTTTAATTTGGGATATGTGAACGTTTGCTTCATAAAACAGAGTGTATATCCACGTGTCCTTCAATCACGTGGTCATTTTCTTACAGCTCAGTCACCTGAAATGAATTTTATGTGCGTTTGTAATTATACAAATACGTTGGACCTATAGTCGTCATCTATTTCGTCCATCTGTCTGTCTGTCAGCATATAACAGCTCAAAAACTACCCAACCGAATGGTTTGAAATTGAATATATATAATCATTGCAGAATTTCGCCGTGTCAATGAAATTACATGAAAATCGGATGTATAGTACAATTACAGGGACAGTCAAAATTATTCTGTTACATTACGGCCAACCTGAAAATTAGTTTTTCACAGTGCAATTTAATGATATTATACCCTTAAGAAACATACTCTAATTGATATGCATTTATGAAGTGCACTAAAATAGACATTCTGTCGAATATTCGGTGCAAAGAAAATTTATTTTTAATTTAAAAGGCAAAACAAAATAAATGCGTTACATAATGTTATAGGGGGGGGGGGGGCAACATTGCTTGCAGCGTATTTTATTAAGGTTAAACTATTTCACATATAATGAAATTGACATACGTTGTTGAGGTTTACTACAAGTTACTTCCTGTATAACAGAAACTTAATAGTATTTACAAGGGCACACGAAAGATTTCAGATACTATACTGTATCCGAACTACTGTATATTAGCGAGGGTGCTTGGAGTGCATTTTTAGTTGTAATATGAGTTTTCAAGTAAAAAAAAAAAAAAAAAAATGCACATTACGTTGTGTGTACGACTGCTGTAGATCATATACAGGTTTATATATAAGAATTTGAATGGATTACTGAGTATGAACGAAAATAGATTAAAGGGGATTTTAAAATGAATTATACATTTTTACGCTGAGCAACATTTAATATACCAAGATATGTTTATAGAATATAGATAAAATGATATACAAAGAAAGAAAGATACGCGCAAGGAATTGTATACATGGCCGTCTATAAATCTCTGATAATCTCTGGAAGTGTGATTTCATTATTTTTATGCGTGTTTTACTCTTAATTAATTTTTAGATAAATAATGGCGTGGCTTGTATATAAAGATAGTAGGTATAACACAGGGCTGTTCAAAAGTATTCGTGTTTTCTCACGTCTACTGGTATAAATCGCTGAAAGTGAAATTTCAACCTATTATGCGTTTTTAACACTTTCCAAAACTGTTGAAAACTGATTTTAAATTCTGTTTCTCCGTCCGTCTGTCTGTCTGTCCGAACTCAAACTTGCGTTAATATAGTTGAACTGTACTGTAATTGATATATGTTATTGAGATTTACTATGCCAGTGTTCGGTATTGAAAATGAAGTATACAGCGTCTGTAATTTATTTACACAGACAATCTAAGGTATTCCATTACTTTACGGTCTATAGCGATATTTCGTAAGTATATAGATACGTGGCACCTATAGTCGTCCTATAGTCGTCGTAGGAAGTGTGATTTCAGTAGTTTTAAGCGTGATTTATTCTTAATTAAATTTTAAATAAATAGTGTCTAGTATATAAAGATAGCAGGTGAAATACAGGGCTGTTCTAAAGTAATCAAGTATGCTTCCGTCTAGTGGTATAAATTGCTGAAAGTGAAATTTCAACTTATTATGCGTTTTTAACAATTTCCAACATTGTTCAAAACTTTTTCAAATTCATTTTGTCCGTCCGTCTGTCTTTCTGCGTTACCCTAACTTGCGTTAATATAATTGGAATTCTCTGTAATGGATATATTTTATTGAGATTTAAGATGCCAATGTTCGGTATTGAAAATAAAGTACGTAGCGTTTATAGATTACTTACAGATACACTCAAAAGTATTCCACAGCATTAGGGCCTATTTGAATATGCTGTAATTATATAAATAAGTAGCACCTATAGTCGTCGTCTGGTCCGTCCGTCTGTCTGTTCATCTGTCCGCCTATAAAAGCGCCAAAACTACCGAATCCAATGGTTTGAAATTTATTATATATAATCGTTGCAGAATTTTGTCGAGTCTTTGCAAATTTTAAGAAAATGGAATCAAAACTTTAAAAGATACTAATGAATGTGTTCTTCATTCTTTTAAATTCTATCATACGTAATTAATTGAATGATATTCCATGAAAGGTAATGATTCAAGGATGACATGGTGATTATGTTCTATTTAAGATAAAATTATAATATTTCCTTATTACTGAATTTAAAATATATGAACGTATTAAATTTTGTATTCATGGTTTCTTCTTGCATAAGAGTGCAATAGCTATTACACCGAGATCTGAATATTTATAAGACAAGTTATAGTACGAATTCACATCATTTGCTACGTTTGATGTACAGTGTACGCCTTGTTTATTTAATTTTTGAAAGCTTCTGGTATTCTCTGGAAATTTTGTCAGCATTTAGACTTAAATCTTCGGGATTCACAAAATCGCGGTCATTTGAAAAAAAAACAAAAGTTATGTTTATGACTTTTTAAAAACTTTAGATTACTATAAACACTTGTTATTTATTAAAATTGGTAAATATTGTTGATGAGATATCAAGCAAAAAGTGACACTTTTCAATTAAAAATAAAACAAAAACGACGATTAGCCGTGTAGTACAGTGGAAAAGATAGACCATAGATTTCGAAAACCCTCAGGCATACTCTTCATTATACATGGTGTCCGTGAAACAATGTCACAGATACAAATTTTAATAATATCAACTGTAAGCGCTGTAGTGTGTTGGTTTAAGGTCACAAATGAAGAGTAACTTAAACAGTTTTTAGATAAGTCCCTAGATTTGAAAACCCTCAGGCATACTATTCATTATACAGTGTGTTCGTGAAACAATATCACAGATATAAATTTTAATAGTGTCAGTTGTAAGCGTTGTAGTGTGTTGGTTCAAGGTCACAAATGAAGAGTAACTTAAACAGTTGTTAGATATGTCCCTAGATTTGAAAACCCTCAGGCATACCATTCATTATACAGTGTGTCCGTGAAACATTATCACAGATATAAATTTTAATAGTGTCAATTGTAAGCGTTGTAGTGTGTTGTTTCAAGGTCACAAATGAAGAGTAACTTAGACAGTTGTTAGATAAGCGCATGCTCGAGTACAGTTTTGTTATTGACTCGCTTGGAGTGTGATAAATGCAAAACTGGGACTATTCAGCGTAAATTGTTATTGCTGGTCTGAAGATATAAAATACGTTAGAACCATAGGAATTTTTTATTTGGGGCTTTATAAAAGATCGTGCTTACGCTTCGCCGCTACCTAATGATTTGCCAAAGTTGAGACACAGAATTCAAGAGAGTAGTCCTTCCATTACTCCGGACTTGTTAACCGAAATGTGGGAAGAATTGGACTTTACATTAGATGTGTGCCGTATACATAAAAGTGCACATATTAAACATTTAAAGTAAAACTAGGTTAGATTATCTTCAATCTCATGTATGATTTACTGTAAATAGTGTAAATTAAACTGCTATAATATACCACTAAAACTGGGCCATTGTTTTATGGCGATATTATTCATAGTATTATGATACGTTTAAAATATTTCGGATTGCAGAAAAAAATGAATCATGTACAAACTTTAATAAATCTACACTGTAAAAAAATCCGAACAGTATTCCTGCAGGAATCGGAAAAAAAATTGCCCTTATCGTACCGGAAAATTTTCCGACCCAACTCGGAATAAAATCCGTAAAAAAAGGGAAACATTCATTAAAACGGTACTTTACGGATTTTATTCCAATTTTACGGATTTTATTCCGATTTTACTGATTTTATTCCGAGCTGGGTCGGAAATTTTTCCGGTACGATAAGGGCAACTATTTTTCCGATTCCTAGAGGAAATTTGGTCCTATTTTTTTTACAGTGTAGTGCAAAAACCTTTAAGCTGATATTTATATACTCATTTAGGAAATATATTCCCAAAAGGCATAATTTATTTGTCAAAAATATTGTAAGCGTTCTGTTAAATAGAGAATGAGTACTGAGGAATAATCTTGTAATTAAGCTAATAAATTAAGCTTTGCTAGAGTTGATTGTTAAATGGAAATATGCGGAGCTGTGATATATTTGTGAAAGAATTTCCTAATGCTTTAATATTTCATTCATACTGGAGTACCACTAAAACGAAAAAGAAGCATATACTAGATTCAGTTTACAAGATTATTTTGTAGTAAAACAATATGTTATTTCAAAACCAACTTAATATTTGCTAAAAGTGATAAAAATATGTTTACAAGGCAAATAAATACATTTATTTATTCAAATCGACATGTTTCATTGCTATGACGGCGACATTTTCAACATTTATACAGGTAAATATTTTCGCAACCACTTTTTAAATTAGTAAACAAAAATGACGCGATCTCATGCATAATGAATATAATTACAATATTAAAAATATATATTTGTGAACGTCAATTATTTTATACTATAGTTTCATTATTCTGCAGAGCATCTCCTTTAAGTTTTAGGAAGCTCCATGGAGGCTGAATGATTGCATTTAGTCTCACTGCGTAAAAAATTCTCTATTGATTCTCAGATAATGGATATCAAATGAAATCTTGATGGATAAATTAATCTACTATTTTAAAAATTAATCTGTAAAGGCTCTTCTACTCCGTTACAGATTAGTCATGGCAGATTTAAAACAAAAAAATAAGAATATGAAGAAATTTAATAGCCTTTTTGCAGACAAATTGTCAATTCTTTCACATTCATTAGCAAGAATTTTAAATTCTTCTTCATTAGATGTTTGGATGGAGGATTTTATTGATTTATTACAAGTACTTATGATGAAGTGTTTTAAGCGTGGTGTTATACAACATACTCCTACTGTAAACTGGTATGACAGTTCTCTTAGAAAAGAACGTAATAGGGTTAATGCCTTGTACAAACGGTATATGAAAAACATTGATAATTTACAGTATAAACAAAAGTATATAGCTGCCAGAAGAATGTATAAACAAAATCTGAGAAAAGCTAAGCGTTCTGCCTGGGTAGGTTTTTGTGAGAAGACAGACAATGTTTACGGAAGTCTATACAAATTTATTTCAAAAAAATCTTTATCTAAGAATGATTTAATTTTTACCACGCTTGAAAACTTTCAAGTCTTTGATTCATATGATGATATTGCGGAAAAACTTATGTCAGAGCATTTTGAGGTAAATAATCCTCCTCTGAATACATTTGAATATATCGGTGATGTTAATTTTGAAGATTCTGATAATTTTGTTCCAATTACTAAAAGAGAATTATTTTTTGCTATTAGTCGACAAGGAAATAATAAGGCTCCCGGTTACGATGAGATAGATGCGCTGATTATCAAGAACCTATGTAAAAATTTTACAGCTTTTATGATTTCTTTATTCAATACCTGTTTGAAGTTTGGTCACTTCCCGAAATGCTGGAAGAAAGGCATTATAATATTTTTTCGCAAACGTAACCGTGATCCCAAGTTACCGAAATCTTATAGACCAATAACACTTCTTCCTATCATTGCAAAGGTTTTTGAAAGAATAGTTAAGATCCGAACCGTTACAATGTTGGAATCTATGTCATATTTGGATGATGGACAGCATGGTTTTAGAGAATCACGCAGCACAATTTCAGCTCTTGCAGCTCTAAAGAAAATAATTAAGGAAACACTTTCAGAATTCAAATATTGTTCGCTCATCTCTTTTGACGTGGTTGGAGCCTTTGATGAGATGGATTGGTTTATCTTGGCTGAATTAATTGATGAACTTCCGATTTATGAGTATTTAAAAACGACTTTAAAGAATTATATCAGTCATCGTCTCATAGGATTCAAGTTTGTTAGAGGCATAAGATGGTTTAGAATCTTCCGGGGCTGCCCGCAGGGTTACTGTTTAGGACCCCTGCTTTGGACCATTGTTGCTGATAAGATTATCAAAACTTATAAGCGACACAGTCAAAAAATTATTTCTTATGCTGATGACTCTGTTATTGTTGAAGGCAGTGATACAAGACCTGCACTTGAGAATACCATCAATGCTAGCATTTCACACTTTGCTGCAGCCTGTAGTGGTTTACATCTGTCAATTAGTGTTGAAAAATCTGCTTCAATGCTTTTTGGAAAATATATATCAAGAAAGCGTCGACCTATTTTTAAACTCCAGGGTAGGAGCATATCTGTTAAGGATAATTTGCTGTACTTGGGATTTTATCTTGACAGTAGATTCCATTGGCTGGAGCATCTCGATATTGCCCGCGATAAAATAAAAGATTTTACTTGTAATATCCAAAAGACAAGAATTCGTGATAAAGGATTACTACTTGAGTTTCTAAAAATTTGGTACAATTCAGTGCTAAAGAAACAGAATACTTACGGTTACGAAATTTGGTTTAATGATTTACGGAGCCATGGAATTAAGCGTTTATCCTCATGCCAAAGGCTATGTCTCTTATCTATCATTCGCGCATATCGGTCAATATCAACACAGGCACTTTGTGTACTTTCAGGAGTTCCTCCAATCGAAGTAGAATTAAAACAACTGGCTTTATGTTTTGAAGTTCAGAATAATGATGGTTCAGATTGGATAGAAGATGTTTATGTTTCAACAGATCGTTTGATGAAAAAAGTTTATACTTTTCACTATCCCTACTTTTATTATGATCATCATGTCAATTTCGTACGTGCTATTACTGAGAAGGTCCCTTTGTACAACCACCCAGTTTTATATACAGATGGTTCTAAGATGCCTACGGGCGTTGGAGCGGCTTTTGTGGTATTTTTGAAAGAAGATATTATCTTTGAGAAGAGAATTAGACTTAAATTATTTAATACGGTATACCAGGCTGAACTTACCGCCTTAGATTCCGCAATTGAGTGGTGTAGAGACTCCTCATACAGTGTATTCCACATTTATACAGACAGCTTGTCCTCAGTTCAAGCGCTTCAAAATCTTTTTCCAACGGACGAAATTCTTTTTAATATTTATACGAATTTACGACTATTGCATAATAAAACTATTAATATAGGCTGGATTAAATCCCACGTTGGTTTCGTCGGAAATGAGCGCGCAGACTACCTTGCCAAATCAGTCACTGAGACTGGTACATTTGATGCTGAAATAAACATTTCTATCCCTGTTTCGTTTGTGAAGCAGTTCTACAAAAGCAATTTTATTAAAATTTGGCAGAACGAATGGTCTTATAGCGAAAAGGGAAGAGACACGCATAGTATTATTAAAAAAAAAATGGATACCTCATTTTTGTGTTTCTCGCAAGTCCATGCCTATTTTATATCTGCACATGGGGCATGCAGTTGAAAGTATTTTTCAATAAGAGTGGGCTGTTGATTTTAAGTCGGCTGTTGAGCAATGTAGTGTTGGTAAAGGAACTGGTACTATTTAATTTAATTTTTATTGCTGTAAATAATATTTGTTATTTTATTATTGTATGTATTATATTTAAGCAAGAGTAGAAATACACGATATCGTAGTCCTTTTAGTACATCTTAGCATGAAAAGCTTCAATATTTATCATTAAACATTGACATTTTATGAAAATTTTGTTAAAATTGCTCATATTTTCACTATTTTTATTTTATAACTATTGAAAAGATATTTTTACGTACAAATAAAAAAAGTAATAACAGCCTGCCTTCGGTTAATAATAAATTTTTGATTAACACATTATTTTTCACAAAATTCTTGATTTTAAGAATTCACAAGATTAAACACACTCTTAGCATTTATATATTATTTGAAACTTATTTAGTGATTTTATATTGAAATGACTTTTTTTTTATGCAGTCTTTAAATATAGATCTGTCATTAAAAACATTTTTAAAAAATTTCAAAATTTAGATATTTTTTTTATCTTAAAAAATATTTTACTTGTAATCACCTTTAATTTCCTTGATCCTGTCTTAAAATGAGCTATAAACATACCCAGTTTCATTGAAATTTGTGACAGTGAATTAAATGCCTTAGGCGAACTGACATGGAATGACTCTGCTTGATTTGATTTGAAATACGCCTCAAAATATTTTTAAATATGAAATACTACTAAAAACACCCAAAATCCCACTACATTTATTTCAGAATCAGGTAAAGGACACCTTTAAGTATATCTCCCACAAAAAATAAATTTAATAAAAATACCGCCTTTTGTTAATAATGCTATTTTAGTTAATGCATTATTTTTCATTAAAAAATCACGACTTCAAAGATTAAACATTTTTTTAGACACACTTAAAATGTTATATAAGCGTAACAGTATTTTTTTTTTCATAAAATACGTACCCTATATATTATGCATAAATTATTTGAAGATGATTTGTGGAATAGATATTGAAATATGATCATATTTATGTCATGCTACATTTCAAAATCGAGCAGTCAAGAATGCCAACTGATGGCAGTTTTTCAAAATTTTGACAATTTTTTTCTCAGAAACTATTTGACCAAGAAGTAAAAAAAAAAAAAATACTGGGAATCATATCTTAATAAAAGGAAGAAACACACGCAGTTTCATCAAAATCTGTGATGGTGGGTTACATGCCTGCCTGAACTGACATGGAATGACCCACAAATTCGACGGTGTACGCTTCCGAAGGCAATGCAATCATCAACATTTAATTCGGTTTGAAAGATTTTAATATTAAAATATAAAATCATCCAACACTGATTGTAGGTATATTTACGGTAATTATCGTGGGCAGCTGGAGGATCAGCTAGTTTTACATATTTAAAAGTTTTGTACTAAATAAATTATTACTGGCTTTTAAAGCTTAGAAGATTTGAAAAAACGATTTATAATTGTTGACTATATAAGAAATCAATATAAAGACAGTAATATTATTATACAGAATCTAGATTAATTACGGTGATTTTAAACATTAATATGCCACCTTGAGACATATTTGTGAATTAATCTGTTTTTTTTTTTTTTTTTAATATCTTACTTAAATAAGTTTTTAATCTTCGTTCATATCCAATATAGAAGAAGAAATAATTATGCCATCTTAATTTATGTTTCGCGTTTAATATAGTGAAACATCATGCAATATGTTAAACAAACACATCTGCTTGTTCATTTCAAGAGTTTTCTGAGTAAATAACACGAGATGACAAATACTCTCTGTTTATGTGTGATACTGCACGAAAGCTCTACAAATAATATCACGCATGCACGCAACACTCTTGAGATAACCCAACTCACGCTTCAAAAAGGTATTGATAAAAATAACTTGTCATTTAGTTTTAAGTCAACATAATTATTGAATAGCTGGAAAAACGGGCGGTTTTGGCTCGTAGTTGTTGAAATATGTTCCGTGGTATTTGTATCCTTTTGAAATGGTTGTGAAATACATAATTAGGGCCACACGCTACGTGCGGGACAGCTTTTTTACACATTACTGCTGTTTTAACAGTGCTATTATATCCTGTAATTAAAACAACTATGCTAATATGGAAATCCTGGGTTTTTGTCATTTGTAACAACTTGAAAGTTAATAGATATAGATATTTACGTAACTGTCACGCGCAGGATATTTTGTCTGCTTTTCAAGGAAATGGCCAAGAAATGAGCATTAATTAGGTCTAGGATTTAAAAATTTGGAGATTTTGAAACCTAATAAAAGCAGACAGCTTAGTAGGATGTTTGAAATATGCAGATTTTTAAACCTATTAAACAGCTATTTCATATCACGGGAGAGACAGCTTTACTACATATTATTGTTTTTTTTTTTTCACAACGCTATTGTGTCCTCAAATGGAAACAACTATCTTAATATGAAAATATATGGATTTTTGTTTTCTTAATGTATGGTTTATATTATAACAATTTATAAGTTAATAGATATTGGTATTTATGTAAGTGTCACTGCAGGACAGTTTGTCCGTTTTAACGGAATATCCCATTAAAAATATGTAAAATTTCATAGAAATCGCAAATCAGAAATTTTTATGGAAAGTCTTTTCGATCATTCCATCCTTCTAAATTTCCAATGTATTTTTTTGTTTTTTTTTAAACCATCCTTAACGAGTATTTGCATCTTAAAATAAACTCCTATTTTCAAATTTAACGTTTCTAGTAACTTCAGTATAAAATAAAAATTATCATAATTTAAAATGTTTTTTCTCCTGTACTCTTTTAAATTTGAATTTTGAAAAAAAAACTGTTCTGAACTTGCATTTGTGTCTTAAAACGGCAGTCATGAACTTCAACTTTCTGTCCTTAACTAATACATGGAAATAGTAATTTAGAACATTTTAGAACGCTTTTCGCGCATGTTACCTATTAAATTTGCATTTTTTATTAACTGTTCATAGATAACTTTAAAATGTTATAAGTAACAAACCGTGGAAAATTTCAAGTTTCTATAACACCAATCTCATAAAAATTGCAATTGTTGAACACTTTCCGCTTGTGAATCATTTCGCGGCAGTGGCACTAACGCAAACTATTGCCCATATTGAATCAGAAACTATCAACTTCAATTTGTCACCATTACTTTTAAAATCGGCTCGATGATTCCAGTGATTACACACTACAAATAAACAAGCATCCACTACTTCCTTATAAGTATATATAATATTAAAAAAAGTAATTTAATTTAATTTTACGAATTAGTGTTTTTGTTTAAAAAATCTTGCTATTATTATACAAGGCGATATATGTGTATTGAGTAATATAAGGAAATTTTTAATTTACACTTTTATAACGCTGATAAGGATTTATAGCTAGGTTAATTTAAATTTTATGTAAAATTTACTTGATACGTCTAATAATAACAGTATATTGTACAGTTCATCCACAGTATTTTACTCTACCTTGTTTAGAAAAAGCTCAGTCAATTTCGAAAACGAAACGTTTTTAATAAATGTTTTTTTTTTTTTTATCATTTACATATAGGCAGATTCTTATGTGTTTTAAGATATTCAGTGGTGAATTTTGCACTCGAAAAAAATCCTATTTACCGATAAAATAAAAATAAGGGAGAGTAATACACCGTGAAACAGCAGTCACTTTGACATATAGTTGGCCAAATACATAGCGACCTCATCTTATGCAAAACGTGATGTAGTTTCGGCACTTCAGTTACTCGTCGACAAAATAGTAAATAATTCTTTATTTTATAGTGGTTAAAGTTACATAAATGTTTATTTTAGAGTTTATTTCTTTCAATGTGATATATATTTTCCTATCCAAATCTAGCTATATCTAATAATAGATTATTTAGACAAAACGACATAACGTTTTTAAAGCCATCAAGTTGATGGAACAGATGCAGCATCCATTTTGTTATAACGTAACGAAAGTACACAGTGAGACACACAGTTGTGGTACACAGTGAACGTGTCTCATTTTGTACCTATTATGTGGTTCTGATGATATAAAAAAGTAATTTATTAATAAAAGAAAGTTTCTCTCTCTCTCTCTCTCTTTCTGTATATGTGTGTGGGCGTGCGATGGCTAGGAATGTCTACTAAACGTAAGACATTGAAAATTTGCACGAAGCCAGCCCAGGTTCTGCCATTGTTACCTGAGGCTCATATTTTTTAATATTTTGAAAATCTAGAAACATTAATTCGTGTCATAAACTTCAGAAAATTATTTATAGAGTGTAAAAAGATATGATTTATCAAAATATATACATTGTCTCACTCTGTACCACAAGTGTTACACAGTGGTAACTTTTTAAAATCCATTTATACATTAATGTGTAGAGTATTTGTGTAATTTAAAGATGTAGCAATTTTTTTTTTCAAAAGGATAAAAATTGTCGACATTTGTTATGTAATAATAATTTTCGTCTCACTGTGTGCTCACCTTCCCTAAATTTGATTTTACTTTTTACATTTTTTTTAAATTAAAAGAGTATCTTTTGTTAATTAAACTGAATGGAATGATAATATTTTCTAAAAAAGTTTATAACTCCAGAAATTTTAATCCATGTTGAATCAAAATATAGTTTTTATTAAAAAAAAAAAAAAAAAAAAAAAAAAAAAAAATCAGTGTATTTTCAGATACCGGAATAGGAACTATAATGGTGCAATTATTCTTAATAATTATTTTGAAATATAAATGTTTAAACATAATTATGAAATTAGAAGGCGATATATTTGTCAATGAATCTTCTTTAATTTTAATAATTTAAATTTTTCATTCGAATAATTTTTGTGAATTTGTTCATAAGCAATGTAACAGAGAAAAAACATAAACTAGAATAAAAAAACTATTTCAGTAAAACAGCATTTTGTTATTTACTAAACACACATGTCTGAATGTTCCTTTTAACAGTTTCTTGGGAAAGAACACTAAATGGTTCTGCAACTGCACTTCCTTTATATGAAATATTATGTTCCCTACAAACAACCTTCAATCATTCACATAAGTATCGTGAGCTCTTATAATCCGTTAAAATAAAAATATTTGCGTTTACAACTTAAATAAAGTAATGATACAATTAATGTAGGTTTTATTAACAGGCTATGCTTATTAAAGCAGTAGTCAATTTATTAAACAAACACATCTGCGTGTTATTTTCAACAGTTGCATGAGTAAATAAAACTAGATAGTTCTGCAAATAAACTCTACTCTGTTAATGTGTGATAATACAAGTTTTCTCTGCGTCTAACTACACGCATACACGCAAGTATCGTAAGATATTATATCTTGTTATAATGTAAGTATTATTATTTAGAATTTTTGAGGAGTTTTACTATTGTTGGCCGAAGTAAAACTTGCTTTGGGAGAATTATTTTCTTGAAGTAATAATAAAATATCAACATAACGGTTTTAAAACTATGTAGGTTAATGTCGGGATAAACACTGTGATTTTTTTTTAATTTGGGATATGTGAACGTTTGCTTCATAAAACAGAGTGTATATCCACGTGTCCTTCAATCACGTGGTCATTTTCTTACAGCTCAGTCACCTGAAATGAATTTTATGTGCGTTTGTAATTATACAAATACGTTGGACCTATAGTCGTCATCTATTTCGTCCATCTGTCTGTCTGTCAGCATATAACAGCTCAAAAACTACCCAACCGAATGGTTTGAAATTGAATATATATAATCATTGCAGAATTTCGCCGTGTCAATGAAATTACATGAAAATCGGATGTATAGTACAATTACAGGGACAGTCAAAATTATTCTGTTACATTACGGCCAACCTGAAAATTAGTTTTTCACAGTGCAATTTAATGATATTATACCCTTAAGAAACATACTCTAATTGATATGCATTTATGAAGTGCACTAAAATAGACATTCTGTCGAATATTCGGTGCAAAGAAAATTTATTTTTAATTTAAAAGGCAAAACAAAATAAATGCGTTACATAATGTTATAGGGGGGGGGGGGGGGCAACATTGCTTGCAGCGTATTTTATTAAGGTTAAACTATTTCACATATAATGAAATTGACATACGTTGTTGAGGTTTACTACAAGTTACTTCCTGTATAACAGAAACTTAATAGTATTTACAAGGGCACACGAAAGATTTCAGATACTATACTGTATCCGAACTACTGTATATTAGCGAGGGTGCTTGGAGTGCATTTTTAGTTGTAATATGAGTTTTCAAGTAAAAAAAAAAAAAAAAATGCACATTACGTTGTGTGTACGACTGCTGTAGATCATATACAGGTTTATATATAAGAATTTGAATGGATTACTGAGTATGAACGAAAATAGATTAAAGGGGATTTTAAAATGAATTATACATTTTTACGCTGAGCAACATTTAATATACCAAGATATGTTTATAGAATATAGATAAAATGATATACAAAGAAAGAAAGATACGCGCAAGGAATTGTATACATGACCGTCTATAAATCTCTGATAATCTCTGGAAGTGTGATTTCATTATTTTTATGCGTGTTTTACTCTTAATTAATTTTTAGATAAATAATGGCGTGGCTTGTATATAAAGATAGTAGGTATAACACAGGGCTGTTCAAAAGTATTCGTGTTTTCTCACGTCTACTGGTATAAATCGCTGAAAGTGAAATTTCAACCTATTATGCGTTTTTAACACTTTCCAAAACTGTTGAAAACTGATTTTAAATTCTGTTTCTCCGTCCGTCTGTCTGTCTGTCCCAACTCAAACTTGCGTTAATATAGTTGAACTGTACTGTAATTGATATATGTTATTGAGATTTACTATGCCAGTGTTCGGTATTGAAAATGAAGTATACAGCGTCTGTAATTTATTTACACAGACAATCTAAGGTATTCCATTACTTTACGGTCTATAGCGATATTTCGTAAGTATATAGATACGTGGCACCTATAGTCGTCCTATAGTCGTCGTAGGAAGTGTGATTTCAGTAGTTTTAAGCGTGATTTATTCTTAATTAAATTTTAAATAAATAGTGTCTAGTATATAAAGATAGCAGGTGAAATACAGGGCTGTTCTAAAGTAATCAAGTATGCTTCCGTCTAGTGGTATAAATTGCTGAAAGTGAAATTTCAACTTATTATGCGTTTTTAACAATTTCCAACATTGTTCAAAACTTTTTCAAATTCATTTTGTCCGTCCGTCTGTCTTTCTGCGTTACCCTAACTTGCGTTAATATAATTGGAATTCTCTGTAATGGATATATTTTATTGAGATTTAAGATGCCAATGTTCGGTATTGAAAATAAAGTACGTAGCGTTTATAGATTACTTACAGATACACTCAAAAGTATTCCACAGCATTAGGGCCTATTTGAATATGCTGTAATTATATAAATAAGTAGCACCTATAGTCGTCGTCTGGTCCGTCCGTCTGTCTGTTCATCTGTCCGCCTATAAAAGCGCCAAAACTACCGAATCCAATGGTTTGAAATTTATTATATATAATCGTTGCAGAATTTTGTCGAGTCTTTGCAAATTTTAAGAAAATGGAATCAAAACTTTAAAAGATACTAATGAATGTGTTCTTCATTCTTTTAAATTCTATCATACGTAATTAATTGAATGATATTCCATGAAAGGTAATGATTCAAGGATGACATGGTGATTATGTTCTATTTAAGATAAAATTATAATATTTCCTTATTACTGAATTTAAAATATATGAACGTATTAAATTTTGTATTCATGGTTTCTTCTTGCATAAGAGTGCAATAGCTATTACACCGAGATCTGAATATTTATAAGACAAGTTATAGTACGAATTCACATCATTTGCTACGTTTGATGTACAGTGTACGCCTTGTTTATTTAATTTTTGAAAGCTTCTGGTATTCTCTGGAAATTTTGTCAGCATTTAGACTTAAATCTTCGGGATTCACAAAATCGCGGTCATTTGAAAAAAAAAACAAAAGTTATGTTTATGACTTTTTAAAAACTTTAGATTACTATAAACACTTGTTATTTATTAAAATTGGTAAATATTGTTGATGAGATATCAAGCAAAAAGTGACACTTTTCAATTAAAAATAAAACAAAAACGACGATTAGCCGTGTAGTACAGTGGAAAAGATAGACCATAGATTTCGAAAACCCTCAGGCATACTCTTCATTATACATGGTGTCCGTGAAACAATGTCACAGATACAAATTTTAATAATATCAACTGTAAGCGCTGTAGTGTGTTGGTTTAAGGTCACAAATGAAGAGTAACTTAAACAGTTTTTAGATAAGTCCCTAGATTTGAAAACCCTCAGGCATACTATTCATTATATAGTGTGTTCGTGAAACAATATCACAGATATAAATTTTAATAGTGTCAGTTGTAAGCGTTGTAGTGTGTTGGTTCAAGGTCACAAATGAAGAGTAACTTAAACAGTTGTTAGATATGTCCCTAGATTTGAAAACCCTCAGGCATACCATTCATTATACAGTGTGTCCGTGAAACATTATCACAGATATAAATTTTAATAGTGTCAATTGTAAGCGTTGTAGTGTGTTGTTTCAAGGTCACAAATGAAGAGTAACTTAGACAGTTGTTAGATAAGCGCATGCTCGAGTACAGTTTTGTTATTGACTCGCTTGGAGTGTGATAAATGCAAAACTGGGACTATTCAGCGTAAATTGTTATTGCTGGTCTGAAGATATAAAATACGTTAGAACCATAGGAATTTTTTATTTGGGGCTTTATAAAAGATCGTGCTTACGCTTCGCCGCTACCTAATGATTTGCCAAAGTTGAGACACAGAATTCAAGAGAGTAGTCCTTCCATTACTCCGGACTTGTTAACCGAAATGTGGGAAGAATTGGACTTTACATTAGATGTGTGCCGTATACATAAAAGTGCACATATTAAACATTTAAAGTAAAACTAGGTTAGATTATCTTCAATCTCATGTATGATTTACTGTAAATAGTGTAAATTAAACTGCTATAATATACCACTAAAACTGGGCCATTGTTTTATGGCGATATTATTCATAGTATTATGATACGTTTAAAATATTTCGGATTGCAGAAAAAAATGAATCATGTACAAACTTTAATAAATCTACACTGTAAAAAAATCCGAACAGTATTCCTGCAGGAATCGGAAAAAAAATTGCCCTTATCGTACCGGAAAATTTTCCGACCCAACTCGGAATAAAATCCGTAAAAAAAGGGAAACATTCATTAAAACGGTACTTTACGGATTTTATTCCAATTTTACGGATTTTATTCCGATTTTACTGATTTTATTCCGAGCTGGGTCGGAAATTTTTCCGGTACGATAAGGGCAACTATTTTTCCGATTCCTAGAGGAAATTTGGTCCTATTTTTTTTACAGTGTAGTGCAAAAACCTTTAAGCTGATATTTATATACTCATTTAGGAAATATATTCCCAAAAGGCATAATTTATTTGTCAAAAATATTGTAAGCGTTCTGTTAAATAGAGAATGAGTACTGAGGAATAATCTTGTAATTAAGCTAATAAATTAAGCTTTGCTAGAGTTGATTGTTAAATGGAAATATGCGGAGCTGTGATATATTTGTGAAAGAATTTCCTAATGCTTTAATATTTCATTCATACTGGAGTACCACTAAAACGAAAAAGAAGCATATACTAGATTCAGTTTACAAGATTATTTTGTAGTAAAACAATATGTTATTTCAAAACCAACTTAATATTTGCTAAAAGTGATAAAAATATGTTTACAAGGCAAATAAATACATTTATTTATTCAAATCGACATGTTTCATTGCTATGACGGCGACATTTTCAACATTTATACAGGTAAATATTTTCGCAACCACTTTTTAAATTAGTAAACAAAAATGACGCGATCTCATGCATAATGAATATAATTACAATATTAAAAATATATATTTGTGAACGTCAATTATTTTATACTATAGTTTCATTATTCTGCAGAGCATCTCCTTTAAGTTTTAGGAAGCTCCATGGAGGCTGAATGATTGCATTTAGTCTCACTGCGTAAAAAATTCTCTATTGATTCTGAGATAATGGATATCAAATGAAATCTTGATGGATAAATTAATCTACTATTTTAAAAATTAATCTGTAAAGGCTCTTCTACTCCGTTACAGATTAGTCATGGCAGATTTAAAACAAAAAATAAGAATATGAAGAAATTTAATAGCCTTTTTGCAGACAAATTGTCAATTCTTTCACATTCATTAGCAAGAATTTTAAATTCTTCTTCATTAGATGTTTGGATGGAGGATTTTATTGATTTATTACAAGTACTTATGATGAAGTGTTTTAAGCGTGGTGTTATACAACATACTCCTACTGTAAACTGGTATGACAGTTCTCTTAGAAAAGAACGTAATAGGGTTAATGCCTTGTACAAACGGTATATGAAAAACATTGATAATTTACAGTATAAACAAAAGTATATAGCTGCCAGAAGAATGTATAAACAAAATCTGAGAAAAGCTAAGCGTTCTGCCTGGGTAGGTTTTTGTGAGAAGACAGACAATGTTTACGGAAGTCTATACAAATTTATTTCAAAAAAATCTTTATCTAAGAATGATTTAATTTTTACCACGCTTGAAAACTTTCAAGTCTTTGATTCATATGATGATATTGCGGAAAAACTTATGTCAGAGCATTTTGAGGTAAATAATCCTCCTCTGAATACATTTGAATATATCGGTGATGTTAATTTTGAAGATTCTGATAATTTTGTTCCAATTACTAAAAGAGAATTATTTTTTGCTATTAGTCGACAAGGAAATAATAAGGCTCCCGGTTACGATGAGATAGATGCGCTGATTATCAAGAACCTATGTAAAAATTTTACAGCTTTTATGATTTCTTTATTCAATACCTGTTTGAAGTTTGGTCACTTCCCGAAATGCTGGAAGAAAGGCATTATAATATTTTTTCGCAAACGTAACCGTGATCCCAAGTTACCGAAATCTTATAGACCAATAACACTTCTTCCTATCATTGCAAAGGTTTTTGAAAGAATAGTTAAGATCCGAACCGTTACAATGTTGGAATCTATGTCATATTTGGATGATGGACAGCATGGTTTTAGAGAATCACGCAGCACAATTTCAGCTCTTGCAGCTCTAAAGAAAATAATTAAGGAAACACTTTCAGAATTCAAATATTGTTCGCTCATCTCTTTTGACGTGGTTGGAGCCTTTGATGAGATGGATTGGTTTATCTTGGCTGAATTAATTGATGAACTTCCGATTTATGAGTATTTAAAAACGACTTTAAAGAATTATATCAGTCATCGTCTCATAGGATTCAAGTTTGTTAGAGGCATAAGATGGTTTAGAATCTTCCGGGGCTGCCCGCAGGGTTACTGTTTAGGACCCCTGCTTTGGACCATTGTTGCTGATAAGATTATCAAAACTTATAAGCGACACAGTCAAAAAATTATTTCTTATGCTGATGACTCTGTTATTGTTGAAGGCAGTGATACAAGACCTGCACTTGAGAATACCATCAATGCTAGCATTTCACACTTTGCTGCAGCCTGTAGTGGTTTACATCTGTCAATTAGTGTTGAAAAATCTGCTTCAATGCTTTTTGGAAAATATATATCAAGAAAGCGTCGACCTATTTTTAAACTCCAGGGTAGGAGCATATCTGTTAAGGATAATTTGCTGTACTTGGGATTTTATCTTGACAGTAGATTCCATTGGCTGGAGCATCTCGATATGGCCCGCGATAAAATAAAAGATTTTACTTGTAATATCCAAAAGACAAGAATTCGTGATAAAGGATTACTACTTGAGTTTCTAAAAATTTGGTACAATTCAGTGCTAAAGAAACAGAATACTTACGGTTACGAAATTTGGTTTAATGATTTACGGAGCCATGGAATTAAGCGTTTATCCTCATGCCAAAGGCTATGTCTCTTATCTATCATTCGCGCATATCGGTCAATATCAACACAGGCACTTTGTGTACTTTCAGGAGTTCCTCCAATCGAAGTAGAATTAAAACAACTGGCTTTATGTTTTGAAGTTCAGAATAATGATGGTTCAGATTGGATAGAAGATGTTTATGTTTCAACAGATCGTTTGATGAAAAAAGTTTATACTTTTCACTATCCCTACTTTTATTATGATCATCATGTCAATTTCGTACGTGCTATTACTGAGAAGGTCCCTTTGTACAACCACCCAGTTTTATATACAGATGGTTCTAAGATGCCTACCGGCGTTGGAGCGGCTTTTGTGGTATTTTTGAAAGAAGATATTATCTTTGAGAAGAGAATTAGACTTAAATTATTTAATACGGTATACCAGGCTGAACTTACCGCCTTAGATTCCGCAATTGAGTGGTGTAGAGACTCCTCATACAGTGTATTCCACATTTATACAGACAGCTTGTCCTCAGTTCAAGCGCTTCAAAATCTTTTTCCAACGGACGAAATTCTTTTTAATATTTATACGAATTTACGACTATTGCATAATAAAACTATTAATATAGGCTGGATTAAATCCCACGTTGGTTTCGTCGGAAATGAGCGCGCAGACTACCTTGCCAAATCAGTCACTGAGACTGGTACATTTGATGCTGAAATAAACATTTCTATCCCTGTTTCGTTTGTGAAGCAGTTCTACAAAAGCAATTTTATTAAAATTTGGCAGAACGAATGGTCTTATAGCGAAAAGGGAAGAGACACGCATAGTATTATTAAAAAAAAAAATGGATACCTCATTTTTGTGTTTCTCGCAAGTCCATGCCTATTTTATATCTGCACATGGGGCATGCAGTTGAAAGTATTTTTCAATAAGAGTGGGCTGTTGATTTTAAGTCGGCTGTTGAGCAATGTAGTGTTGGTAAAGGAACTGGTACTATTTAATTTAATTTTTATTGCTGTAAATAATATTTGTTATTTTATTATTGTATGTATTATATTTAAGCAAGAGTAGAAATACACGATATCGTAGTCCTTTTAGTACATCTTAGCATGAAAAGCTTCAATATTTATCATTAAACATTGACATTTTATGAAAATTTTGTTAAAATTGCTCATATTTTCACTATTTTTATTTTATAACTATTGAAAAGATATTTTTACGTACAAATAAAAAAAGTAATAACAGCCTGCCTTCGGTTAATAATAAATTTTTGATTAACACATTATTTTTCACAAAATTCTTGATTTTAAGAATTCACAAGATTAAACACACTCTTAGCATTTATATATTATTTGAAACTTATTTAGTGATTTTATATTGAAATGACTTTTTTTTTATGCAGTCTTTAAATATAGATCTGTCATTAAAAACATTTTTAAAAAATTTCAAAATTTAGATATTTTTTTTTATCTTAAAAAATATTTTACTTGTAATCACTTTTAATTTCCTTGATCCTGTCTTAAAATGAGCTATAAACATACCCAGTTTCATTGAAATTTGTGACAGTGAATTAAATGCCTTAGGCGAACTGACATGGAATGACTCTGCTTGATTTGATTTGAAATACGCCTCAAAATATTTTTAAATATGAAATACTACTAAAAACACCCAAAATCCCACTACATTTATTTCAGAATCAGGTAAAGGACACCTTTAAGTATATCTCCCACAAAAAATAAATTTAATAAAAATACCGCCTTTTGTTAATAATGCTATTTTAGTTAATGCATTATTTTTCATTAAAAAATCACGACTTCAAAGATTAAACATTTTTTTAGACACACTTAAAATGTTATATAAGCGTAACAGTATTTTTTTTTTCATAAAATACGTACCCTATATATTATGCATAAATTATTTGAAGATGATTTGTGGAATAGATATTGAAATATGATCATATTTATGTCATGCTACATTTCAAAATCGAGCAGTCAAGAATGCCAACTGATGGCAGTTTTTCAAAATTTTGACAATTTTTTTCTCAGAAACTATTTGACCAAGAAGTAAAAAAAAAAAAAATACTGGGAATCATATCTTAATAAAAGGAAGAAACACACGCAGTTTCATCAAAATCTGTGATGGTGGGTTACATGCCTGCCTGAACTGACATGGAATGACCCACAAATTCGACGGTGTACGCTTCCGAAGGCAATGCAATCATCAACATTTAATTCGGTTTGAAAGATTTTAATATTAAAATATAAAATCATCCAACACTGATTGTAGGTATATTTACGGTAATTATCGTGGGCAGCTGGAGGATCAGCTAGTTTTACATATTTAAAAGTTTTGTACTAAATAAATTATTACTGGCTTTTAAAGCTTAGAAGATTTGAAAAAACGATTTATAATTGTTGACTATATAAGAAATCAATATAAAGACAGTAATATTATTATACAGAATCTAGATTAATTACGGTGATTTTAAACATTAATATGCCACCTTGAGACATATTTGTGAATTAATCTGTTTTTTTTTTTTTTTTTTTTTTAATATCTTACTTAAATAAGTTTTTAATCTTCGTTCATATCCAATATAGAAGAAGAAATAATTATGCCATCTTAATTTATGTTTCGCGTTTAATATAATGAAACATCATGCAATATGTTAAACAAACACATCTGCTTGTTCATTTCAAGAGTTTTCTGAGTAAATAACACGAGATGACAAATACTCTCTGTTTATGTGTGATACTGCACGAAAGCTCTACAAATAATATCACGCATGCACGCAACACTCTTGAGATAACCCAACTCACGCTTCAAAAAGGTATTGATAAAAATAACTTGTCATTTAGTTTTAAGTCAACATAATTATTGAATAGCTGGAAAAACGGGCGGTTTTGGCTCGTAGTTGTTGAAATATGTTCCGTGGTATTTGTATCCTTTTGAAATGGTTGTGAAATACATAATTAGGGCCACACGCTACGTGCGGGACAGCTTTTTTACACATTACTGCTGTTTTAACAGTGCTATTATATCCTGTAATTAAAACAACTATGCTAATATGGAAATCCTGGGTTTTTGTCATTTGTAACAACTTGAAAGTTAATAGATATAGATATTTACGTAACTGTCACGCGCAGGATATTTTGTCTGCTTTTCAAGGAAATGGCCAAGAAATGAGCATTAATTAGGTCTAGGATTTAAAAATTTGGAGATTTTGAAACCTAATAAAAGCAGACAGCTTAGTAGGATGTTTGAAATATGCAGATTTTTAAACCTATTAAACAGCTATTTCATATCACGGGAGAGACAGCTTTACTACATATTATTGTTTTTTTTTCACAACGCTATTGTGTCCTCAAATGGAAACAACTATCTTAATATGAAAATATATGGATTTTTGTTTTCTTAATGTATGGTTTATATTATAACAATTTATAAGTTAATAGATATTGGTATTTATGTAAGTGTCACTGCAGGACAGTTTGTCCGTTTTAACGGAATATCCCATTAAAAATATGTAAAATTTCATAGAAATCGCAAATCAGAAATTTTTATGGAAAGTCTTTTCGATCATTCCATCCTTCTAAATTTCCAATGTATTTTTTTGTTTTTTTTTAAACCATCCTTAACGAGTATTTGCATCTTAAAATAAACTCCTATTTTCAAATTTAACGTTTCTAGTAACTTCAGTATAAAATAAAAATTATCATAATTTAAAATGTTTTTTCTCCTGTACTCTTTTAAATTTGAATTTTGAAAAAAAAACTGTTCTGAACTTGCATTTGTGTCTTAAAACGGCAGTCATGAACTTCAACTTTCTGTCCTTAACAAATACATGGAAATAGTAATTTAGAACATTTTAGAACGCTTTTCGCGCATGTTACCTATTAAATTTGCATTTTTTATTAACTGTTCATAGATAACTTTAAAATGTTATAAGTAACAAACCGTGGAAAATTTCAAGTTTCTATAACACCAATCTCATAAAAATTGCAATTGTTGAACACTTTCCGCTTGTGAATCATTTCGGGGCAGTGGCACTAACGCAAACTATTGCCCATATTGAATCAGAAACTATCAACTTCAATTTGTCACCATTACTTTTAAAATCGGCTCGATGATTCCAGTGATTACACACTACAAATAAACAAGCATCCACTACTTCCTTATAAGTATATATAATATTAAAAAAAGTAATTTAATTTAATTTTACGAATTAGTGTTTTTGTTTAAAAAATCTTGCTATTATTATACAAGGCGATATATGTGTATTGAGTAATATAAGGAAATTTTTAATTTACACTTTTATAACGCTGATAAGGATTTATAGCTAGGTTAATTTAAATTTTATGTAAAATTTACTTGATACGTCTAATAATAACAGTATATTGTACAGTTCATCCACAGTATTTTACTCTACCTTGTTTAGAAAAAGCTCAGTCAATTTCGAAAACGAAACGTTTTTAATAAATGTTTTTTTTTTTTTTATCATTTACATATAGGCAGATTCTTATGTGTTTTAAGATATTCAGTGGTGAATTTTGCACTCGAAAAAAATCCTATTTACCGATAAAATAAAAATAAGGGAGAGTAATACACCGTGAAACAGCAGTCACTTTGACATATAGTTGGCCAAATACATAGCGACCTCATCTTATGCAAAACGTGATGTAGTTTCGGCACTTCAGTTACTCGTCGACAAAATAGTAAATAATTCTTTATTTTATAGTGGTTAAAGTTACATAAATGTTTATTTTAGAGTTTATTTCTTTCAATGTGATATATATTTTCCTATCCAAATCTAGCTATATCTAATAATAGATTATTTAGACAAAACGACATAACGTTTTTAAAGCCATCAAGTTGATGGAACAGATGCAGCATCCATTTTGTTATAACGTAACGAAAGTACACAGTGAGACACACAGTTGTGGTACACAGTGAACGTGTCTCATTTTGTACCTATTATGTGGTTCTGATGATATAAAAAAGTAATTTATTAATAAAAGAAAGTTTCTCTCTCTCTCTCTCTCTTTCTGTATATGTGTGTGGGCGTGCGATGGCTAGGAATGTCTACTAAACGTAAGACATTGAAAATTTGCACGAAGCCAGCCCAGGTTCTGCCATTGTTACCTGAGGCTCATATTTTTTAATATTTTGAAAATCTAGAAACATTAATTCGTGTCATAAACTTCAGAAAATTATTTATAGAGTGTAAAAAGATATGATTTATCAAAATATATACATTGTCTCACTCTGTACCACAAGTGTTACACAGTGGTAACTTTTTAAAATCCATTTATACATTAATGTGTAGAGTATTTGTGTAATTTAAAGATGTAGCAATTTTTTTTTTCAAAAGGATAAAAATTGTCGACATTTGTTATGTAATAATAATTTTCGTCTCACTGTGTGCTCACCTTCCCTAAATTTGATTTTACTTTTTACATTTTTTTTAAATTAAAAGAGTATCTTTTGTTAATTAAACTGAATGGAATGATAATATTTTCTAAAAAAGTTTATAACTCCAGAAATTTTAATCCATGTTGAATCAAAATATAGTTTTTATTAAAAAAAAAAAAAAAAAAAAAAATCAGTGTATTTTCAGATACCGGAATAGGAACTATAATGGTGCAATTATTCTTAATAATTATTTTGAAATATAAATGTTTAAACATAATTATGAAATTAGAAGGCGATATATTTGTCAATGAATCTTCTTTAATTTTAATAATTTAAATTTTTCATTCGAATAATTTTTGTGAATTTGTTCATAAGCAATGTAACAGAGAAAAAACATAAACTAGAATAAAAAAACTATTTCAGTAAAACAGCATTTTGTTATTTACTAAACACACATGTCTGAATGTTCCTTTTAACAGTTTCTTGGGAAAGAACACTAAATGGTTCTGCAACTGCACTTCCTTTATATGAAATATTATGTTCCCTACAAACAACCTTCAATCATTCACATAAGTATCGTGAGCTCTTATAATCCGTTAAAATAAAAATATTTGCGTTTACAACTTAAATAAAGTAATGATACAATTAATGTAGGTTTTATTAACAGGCTATGCTTATTAAAGCAGTAGTCAATTTATTAAACAAACACATCTGCGTGTTATTTTCAACAGTTGCATGAGTAAATAAAACTAGATAGTTCTGCAAATAAACTCTACTCTGTTAATGTGTGATAATACAAGTTTTCTCTGCGTCTAACTACACGCATACACGCAAGTATCGTAAGATATTATATCTTTTTATAATGTAAGTATTATTATTTAGAATTTTTGAGGAGTTTTACTATTGTTGGCCGAAGTAAAACTTGCTTTGGGAGAATTATTTTCTTGAAGTAATAATAAAATATCAACATAACGGTTTTAAAACTATGTAGGTTAATGTCGGGATAAACACTGTGATTTTTTTTTAATTTGGGATATGTGAACGTTTGCTTCATAAAACAGAGTGTATATCCACGTGTCCTTCAATCACGTGGTCATTTTCTTACAGCTCAGTCACCTGAAATGAATTTTATGTGCGTTTGTAATTATACAAATACGTTGGACCTATAGTCGTCATCTATTTCGTCCATCTGTCTGTCTGTCAGCATATAACAGCTCAAAAACTACCCAACCGAATGGTTTGAAATTGAATATATATAATCATTGCAGAATTTCGCCGTGTCAATGAAATTACATGAAAATCGGATGTATAGTACAATTACAGGGACAGTCAAAATTATTCTGTTACATTACGGCCAACCTGAAAATTAGTTTTTCACAGTGCAATTTAATGATATTATACCCTTAAGAAACATACTCTAATTGATATGCATTTATGAAGTGCACTAAAATAGACATTCTGTCGAATATTCGGTGCAAAGAAAATTTATTTTTAATTTAAAAGGCAAAACAAAATAAATGCGTTACATAATGTTATAGGGGGGGGGGGGGCAACATTGCTTGCAGCGTATTTTATTAAGGTTAAACTATTTCACATATAATGAAATTGACATACGTTGTTGAGGTTTACTACAAGTTACTTCCTGTATAACAGAAACTTAATAGTATTTACAAGGGCACACGAAAGATTTCAGATACTATACTGTATCCGAACTACTGTATATTAGCGAGGGTGCTTGGAGTGCATTTTTAGTTGTAATATGAGTTTTCAAGTAAAAAAAAAAAAAAAAATGCACATTACGTTGTGTGTACGACTGCTGTAGATCATATACAGGTTTATATATAAGAATTTGAATGGATTACTGAGTATGAACGAAAATAGATTAAAGGGGATTTTAAAATGAATTATACATTTTTACGCTGAGCAACATTTAATATACCAAGATATGTTTATAGAATATAGATAAAATGATATACAAAGAAAGAAAGATACGCGCAAGGAATTGTATACATGACCGTCTATAAATCTCTGATAATCTCTGGAAGTGTGATTTCATTATTTTTATGCGTGTTTTACTCTTAATTAATTTTTAGATAAATAATGGCGTGGCTTGTATATAAAGATAGTAGGTATAACACAGGGCTGTTCAAAAGTATTCGTGTTTTCTCACGTCTACTGGTATAAATCGCTGAAAGTGAAATTTCAACCTATTATGCGTTTTTAACACTTTCCAAAACTGTTGAAAACTGATTTTAAATTCTGTTTCTCCGTCCGTCTGTCTGTCTGTCCCAACTCAAACTTGCGTTAATATAGTTGAACTGTACTGTAATTGATATATGTTATTGAGATTTACTATGCCAGTGTTCGGTATTGAAAATGAAGTATACAGCGTCTGTAATTTATTTACACAGACAATCTAAGGTATTCCATTACTTTACGGTCTATAGCGATATTTCGTAAGTATATAGATACGTGGCACCTATAGTCGTCCTATAGTCGTCGTAGGAAGTGTGATTTCAGTAGTTTTAAGCGTGATTTATTCTTAATTAAATTTTAAATAAATAGTGTCTAGTATATAAAGATAGCAGGTGAAATACAGGGCTGTTCTAAAGTAATCAAGTATGCTTCCGTCTAGTGGTATAAATTGCTGAAAGTGAAATTTCAACTTATTATGCGTTTTTAACAATTTCCAACATTGTTCAAAACTTTTTCAAATTCATTTTGTCCGTCCGTCTGTCTTTCTGCGTTACCCTAACTTGCGTTAATATAATTGGAATTCTCTGTAATGGATATATTTTATTGAGATTTAAGATGCCAATGTTCGGTATTGAAAATAAAGTACGTAGCGTTTATAGATTACTTACAGATACACTCAAAAGTATTCCACAGCATTAGGGCCTATTTGAATATGCTGTAATTATATAAATAAGTAGCACCTATAGTCGTCGTCTGGTCCGTCCGTCTGTCTGTTCATCTGTCCGCCTATAAAAGCGCCAAAACTACCGAATCCAATGGTTTGAAATTTATTATATATAATCGTTGCAGAATTTTGTCGAGTCTTTGCAAATTTTAAGAAAATGGAATCAAAACTTTAAAAGATACTAATGAATGTGTTCTTCATTCTTTTAAATTCTATCATACGTAATTAATTGAATGATATTCCATGAAAGGTAATGATTCAAGGATGACATGGTGATTATGTTCTATTTAAGATAAAATTATAATATTTCCTTATTACTGAATTTAAAATATATGAACGTATTAAATTTTGTATTCATGGTTTCTTCTTGCATAAGAGTGCAATAGCTATTACACCGAGATCTGAATATTTATAAGACAAGTTATAGTACGAATTCACATCATTTGCTACGTTTGATGTACAGTGTACGCCTTGTTTATTTAATTTTTGAAAGCTTCTGGTATTCTCTGGAAATTTTGTCAGCATTTAGACTTAAATCTTCGGGATTCACAAAATCGCGGTCATTTGAAAAAAAAAACAAAAGTTATGTTTATGACTTTTTAAAAACTTTAGATTACTATAAACACTTGTTATTTATTAAAATTGGTAAATATTGTTGATGAGATATCAAGCAAAAAGTGACACTTTTCAATTAAAAATAAAACAAAAACGACGATTAGCCGTGTAGTACAGTGGAAAAGATAGACCATAGATTTCGAAAACCCTCAGGCATACTCTTCATTATACATGGTGTCCGTGAAACAATGTCACAGATACAAATTTTAATAATATCAACTGTAAGCGCTGTAGTGTGTTGGTTTAAGGTCACAAATGAAGAGTAACTTAAACAGTTTTTAGATAAGTCCCTAGATTTGAAAACCCTCAGGCATACTATTCATTATACAGTGTGTTCGTGAAACAATATCACAGATATAAATTTTAATAGTGTCAGTTGTAAGCGTTGTAGTGTGTTGGTTCAAGGTCACAAATGAAGAGTAACTTAAACAGTTGTTAGATATGTCCCTAGATTTGAAAACCCTCAGGCATACCATTCATTATACAGTGTGTCCGTGAAACATTATCACAGATATAAATTTTAATAGTGTCAATTGTAAGCGTTGTAGTGTGTTGTTTCAAGGTCACAAATGAAGAGTAACTTAGACAGTTGTTAGATAAGCGCATGCTCGAGTACAGTTTTGTTATTGACTCGCTTGGAGTGTGATAAATGCAAAACTGGGACTATTCAGCGTAAATTGTTATTGCTGGTCTGAAGATATAAAATACGTTAGAACCATAGGAATTTTTTATTTGGGGCTTTATAAAAGATCGTGCTTACGCTTCGCCGCTACCTAATGATTTGCCAAAGTTGAGACACAGAATTCAAGAGAGTAGTCCTTCCATTACTCCGGACTTGTTAACCGAAATGTGGGAAGAATTGGACTTTACATTAGATGTGTGCCGTATACATAAAAGTGCACATATTAAACATTTAAAGTAAAACTAGGTTAGATTATCTTCAATCTCATGTATGATTTACTGTAAATAGTGTAAATTAAACTGCTATAATATACCACTAAAACTGGGCCATTGTTTTATGGCGATATTATTCATAGTATTATGATACGTTTAAAATATTTCGGATTGCAGAAAAAAATGAATCATGTACAAACTTTAATAAATCTACACTGTAAAAAAATCCGAACAGTATTCCTGCAGGAATCGGAAAAAAAATTGCCCTTATCGTACCGGAAAATTTTCCGACCCAACTCGGAATAAAATCCGTAAAAAAAGGGAAACATTCATTAAAACGGTACTTTACGGATTTTATTCCAATTTTACGGATTTTATTCCGATTTTACTGATTTTATTCCGAGCTGGGTCGGAAATTTTTCCGGTACGATAAGGGCAACTATTTTTCCGATTCCTAGAGGAAATTTGGTCCTATTTTTTTTACAGTGTAGTGCAAAAACCTTTAAGCTGATATTTATATACTCATTTAGGAAATATATTCCCAAAAGGCATAATTTATTTGTCAAAAATATTGTAAGCGTTCTGTTAAATAGAGAATGAGTACTGAGGAATAATCTTGTAATTAAGCTAATAAATTAAGCTTTGCTAGAGTTGATTGTTAAATGGAAATATGCGGAGCTGTGATATATTTGTGAAAGAATTTCCTAATGCTTTAATATTTCATTCATACTGGAGTACCACTAAAACGAAAAAGAAGCATATACTAGATTCAGTTTACAAGATTATTTTGTAGTAAAACAATATGTTATTTCAAAACCAACTTAATATTTGCTAAAAGTGATAAAAATATGTTTACAAGGCAAATAAATACATTTATTTATTCAAATCGACATGTTTCATTGCTATGACGGCGACATTTTCAACATTTATACAGGTAAATATTTTCGCAACCACTTTTTAAATTAGTAAACAAAAATGACGCGATCTCATGCATAATGAATATAATTACAATATTAAAAATATATATTTGTGAACGTCAATTATTTTATACTATAGTTTCATTATTCTGCAGAGCATCTCCTTTAAGTTTTAGGAAGCTCCATGGAGGCTGAATGATTGCATTTAGTCTCACTGCGTAAAAAATTCTCTATTGATTCTCAGATAATGGATATCAAATGAAATCTTGATGGATAAATTAATCTACTATTTTAAAAATTAATCTGTAAAGGCTCTTCTACTCCGTTACAGATTAGTCATGGCAGATTTAAAACAAAAAATAAGAATATGAAGAAATTTAATAGCCTTTTTGCAGACAAATTGTCAATTCTTTCACATTCATTAGCAAGAATTTTAAATTCTTCTTCATTAGATGTTTGGATGGAGGATTTTATTGATTTATTACAAGTACTTATGATGAAGTGTTTTAAGCGTGGTGTTATACAACATACTCCTACTGTAAACTGGTATGACAGTTCTCTTAGAAAAGAACGTAATAGGGTTAATGCCTTGTACAAACGGTATATGAAAAACATTGATAATTTACAGTATAAACAAAAGTATATAGCTGCCAGAAGAATGTATAAACAAAATCTGAGAAAAGCTAAGCGTTCTGCCTGGGTAGGTTTTTGTGAGAAGACAGACAATGTTTACGGAAGTCTATACAAATTTATTTCAAAAAAATCTTTATCTAAGAATGATTTAATTTTTACCACGCTTGAAAACTTTCAAGTCTTTGATTCATATGATGATATTGCGGAAAAACTTATGTCAGAGCATTTTGAGGTAAATAATCCTCCTCTGAATACATTTGAATATATCGGTGATGTTAATTTTGAAGATTCTGATAATTTTGTTCCAATTACTAAAAGAGAATTATTTTTTGCTATTAGTCGACAAGGAAATAATAAGGCTCCCGGTTACGATGAGATAGATGCGCTGATTATCAAGAACCTATGTAAAAATTTTACAGCTTTTATGATTTCTTTATTCAATACCTGTTTGAAGTTTGGTCACTTCCCGAAATGCTGGAAGAAAGGCATTATAATATTTTTTCGCAAACGTAACCGTGATCCCAAGTTACCGAAATCTTATAGACCAATAACACTTCTTCCTATCATTGCAAAGGTTTTTGAAAGAATAGTTAAGATCCGAACCGTTACAATGTTGGAATCTATGTCATATTTGGATGATGGACAGCATGGTTTTAGAGAATCACGCAGCACAATTTCAGCTCTTGCAGCTCTAAAGAAAATAATTAAGGAAACACTTTCAGAATTCAAATATTGTTCGCTCATCTCTTTTGACGTGGTTGGAGCCTTTGATGAGATGGATTGGTTTATCTTGGCTGAATTAATTGATGAACTTCCGATTTATGAGTATTTAAAAACGACTTTAAAGAATTATATCAGTCATCGTCTCATAGGATTCAAGTTTGTTAGAGGCATAAGATGGTTTAGAATCTTCCGGGGCTGCCCGCAGGGTTACTGTTTAGGACCCCTGCTTTGGACCATTGTTGCTGATAAGATTATCAAAACTTATAAGCGACACAGTCAAAAAATTATTTCTTATGCTGATGACTCTGTTATTGTTGAAGGCAGTGATACAAGACCTGCACTTGAGAATACCATCAATGCTAGCATTTCACACTTTGCTGCAGCCTGTAGTGGTTTACATCTGTCAATTAGTGTTTGAAAAATCTGCTTCAATGCTTTTTGGAAATATATATCAAGAAAGCGTCGACCTATTTTTAAACTCCAGGGTAGGAGCATATCTGTTAAGGATAATTTGCTGTACTTGGGATTTTATCTTGACAGTAGATTCCATTGGCTGGAGCATCTCGATATGGCCCGCGATAAAATAAAAGATTTTACTTGTAATATCCAAAAGACAAGAATTCGTGATAAAGGATTACTACTTGAGTTTCTAAAAATTTGGTACAATTCAGTGCTAAAGAAACAGAATACTTACGGTTACGAAATTTGGTTTAATGATTTACGGAGCCATGGAATTAAGCGTTTATCCTCATGCCAAAGGCTATGTCTCTTATCTATCATTCGCGCATATCGGTCAATATCAACACAGGCACTTTGTGTACTTTCAGGAGTTCCTCCAATCGAAGTAGAATTAAAACAACTGGCTTTATGTTTTGAAGTTCAGAATAATGATGGTTCAGATTGGATAGAAGATGTTTATGTTTCAACAGATCGTTTGATGAAAAAAGTTTATACTTTTCACTATCCCTACTTTTATTATGATCATCATGTCAATTTCGTACGTGCTATTACTGAGAAGGTCCCTTTGTACAACCACCCAGTTTTATATACAGATGGTTCTAAGATGCCTACCGGCGTTGGAGCGGCTTTTGTGGTATTTTTGAAAGAAGATATTATCTTTGAGAAGAGAATTAGACTTAAATTATTTAATACGGTATACCAGGCTGGAACTTACCGCCTTAGATTCCGCAATTGAGTGGTGTAGAGACTCCTCATACAGTGTATTCCACATTTATACAGACAGCTTGTCCTCAGTTCAAGCGCTTCAAAATCTTTTTCCAACGGACGAAATTCTTTTTAATATTTATACGAATTTACGACTATTGCATAATAAAACTATTAATATAGGCTGGATTAAATCCCACGTTGGTTTCGTCGGAAATGAGCGCGCAGACTACCTTGCCAAATCAGTCACTGAGACTGGTACATTTGATGCTGAAATAAACATTTCTATCCCTGTTTCGTTTGTGAAGCAGTTCTACAAAAGCAATTTTATTAAAATTTGGCAGAACGAATGGTCTTATAGCGAAAAGGGAAGAGACACGCATAGTATTATTAAAAAAAAAATGGATACCTCATTTTTGTGTTTCTCGCAAGTCCATGCCTATTTTATATCTGCACATGGGGCATGCAGTTGAAAGTATTTTTCAATAAGAGTGGGCTGTTGATTTTAAGTCGGCTGTTGAGCAATGTAGTGTTGGTAAAGGAACTGGTACTATTTAATTTAATTTTTATTGCTGTAAATAATAATTGTTATTTTATTATTGTATGTATTATATTTAAGCAAGAGTAGAAATACACGATATCGTAGTCCTATTAGTACATCTTAGCATGAAAAGCTTCAATATTTATCATTAAACATTGACATTTTATGAAAATTTTGTTAAAATTGCTCATATTTTTCCACTATTTTTATTTTATAACTATTGAAAAGATATTTTTACGTACATAAAAAAAGTAATAACAGCCTGCCTTCGGTTAATAATAAATTTTTGATTAACACATTATTTTTCACAAAATTCTTGATTTTAAGAATTCACAAGATTAAACACACTCTTAGCATTTATATATTATTTGAAACTTATTTAGTGATTTTATATTGAAATGACTTTTTTTTTATGCAGTCTTTAAATATAGATCTGTCATTAAAAACATTTTTAAAAAATTTCAAAATTTAGATATTTTTTTTATCTTAAAAAATATTTTACTTGTAATCACTTTTAATTTCCTTGATCCTGTCTTAAAATGAGCTATAAACATACCCAGTTTCATTGAAATTTGTGACAGTGAATTAAATGCCTTAGGCGAACTGACATGGAATGACTCTGCTTGATTTGATTTGAAATACGCCTCAAAATATTTTTAAATATGAAATACTACTAAAAACACCCAAAATCCCACTACATTTATTTCAGAATCAGGTAAAGGACACCTTTAAGTATATCTCCCACAAAAAATAAATTTAATAAAAATACCGCCTTTTGTTAATAATGCTATTTTAGTTAATGCATTATTTTTCATTAAAAAATCACGACTTCAAAGATTAAACATTTTTTTAGACACACTTAAAATGTTATATAAGCGTAACAGTATTTTTTTTTTCATAAAATACGTACCCTATATATTATGCATAAATTATTTGAAGATGATTTGTGGAATAGATATTGAAATATGATCATATTTATGTCATGCTACATTTCAAAATCGAGCAGTCAAGAATGCCAACTGATGGCAGTTTTTCAAAATTTTGACAATTTTTTTCTCAGAAACTATTTGACCAAGAAGTAAAAAAAAAAAAAATACTGGGAATCATATCTTAATAAAAGGAAGAAACACACGCAGTTTCATCAAAATCTGTGATGGTGGGTTACATGCCTGCCTGAACTGACATGGAATGACCCACAAATTCGACGGTGTACGCTTCCGAAGGCAATGCAATCAT
Source organism: Maratus speciosus (assembly GCA_963932465.1). Classification (NCBI taxonomy): domain Eukaryota; kingdom Metazoa; phylum Arthropoda; class Arachnida; order Araneae; family Salticidae; genus Maratus; species Maratus speciosus. The sequence continues at coordinate 452,483,056 of OZ010797.1, forward strand.
CAACATTTAATTCGGTTTGAAAGATTTTAATATTAAAATATAAAATCATCCAACACTGATTGTAGGTATATTTACGGTAATTATCGTGGGCAGCTGGAGGATCAGCTAGTTTTACATATTTAAAAGTTTTGTACTAAATAAATTATTACTGGCTTTTAAAGCTTAGAAGATTTGAAAAAACGATTTATAATTGTTGACTATATAAGAAATCAATATAAAGACAGTAATATTATTATACAGAATCTAGATTAATTACGGTGATTTTAAACATTAATATGCCACCTTGAGACATATTTGTGAATTAATCTGTTTTTTTTTTTTTTTTTTTTAATATCTTACTTAAATAAGTTTTTAATCTTCGTTCATATCCAATATAGAAGAAGAAATAATTATGCCATCTTAATTTATGTTTCGCGTTTAATATAATGAAACATCATGCAATATGTTAAACAAACACATCTGCTTGTTCATTTCAAGAGTTTTCTGAGTAAATAACACGAGATGACAAATACTCTCTGTTTATGTGTGATACTGCACGAAAGCTCTACAAATAATATCACGCATGCACGCAACACTCTTGAGATAACCCAACTCACGCTTCAAAAAGGTATTGATAAAAATAACTTGTCATTTAGTTTTAAGTCAACATAATTATTGAATAGCTGGAAAAACGGGCGGTTTTGGCTCGTAGTTGTTGAAATATGTTCCGTGGTATTTGTATCCTTTTGAAATGGTTGTGAAATACATAATTAGGGCCACACGCTACGTGCGGGACAGCTTTTTTACACATTACTGCTGTTTTAACAGTGCTATTATATCCTGTAATTAAAACAACTATGCTAATATGGAAATCCTGGGTTTTTGTCATTTGTAACAACTTGAAAGTTAATAGATATAGATATTTACGTAACTGTCACGCGCAGGATATTTTGTCTGCTTTTCAAGGAAATGGCCAAGAAATGAGCATTAATTAGGTCTAGGATTTAAAAATTTGGAGATTTTGAAACCTAATAAAAGCAGACAGCTTAGTAGGATGTTTGAAATATGCAGATTTTTAAACCTATTAAACAGCTATTTCATATCACGGGAGAGACAGCTTTACTACATATTATTGTTTTTTTTTCACAACGCTATTGTGTCCTCAAATGGAAACAACTATCTTAATATGAAAATATATGGATTTTTGTTTTCTTAATGTATGGTTTATATTATAACAATTTATAAGTTAATAGATATTGGTATTTATGTAAGTGTCACTGCAGGACAGTTTGTCCGTTTTAACGGAATATCCCATTAAAAATATGTAAAATTTCATAGAAATCGCAAATCAGAAATTTTTATGGAAAGTCTTTTCGATCATTCCATCCTTCTAAATTTCCAATGTATTTTTTTGTTTTTTTTTAAACCATCCTTAACGAGTATTTGCATCTTAAAATAAACTCCTATTTTCAAATTTAACGTTTCTAGTAACTTCAGTATAAAATAAAAATTATCATAATTTAAAATGTTTTTTCTCCTGTACTCTTTTAAATTTGAATTTTGAAAAAAAAACTGTTCTGAACTTGCATTTGTGTCTTAAAACGGCAGTCATGAACTTCAACTTTCTGTCCTTAACAAATACATGGAAATAGTAATTTAGAACATTTTAGAACGCTTTTCGCGCATGTTACCTATTAAATTTGCATTTTTTATTAACTGTTCATAGATAACTTTAAAATGTTATAAGTAACAAACCGTGGAAAATTTCAAGTTTCTATAACACCAATCTCATAAAAATTGCAATTGTTGAACACTTTCCGCTTGTGAATCATTTCGGGGCAGTGGCACTAACGCAAACTATTGCCCATATTGAATCAGAAACTATCAACTTCAATTTGTCACCATTACTTTTAAAATCGGCTCGATGATTCCAGTGATTACACACTACAAATAAACAAGCATCCACTACTTCCTTATAAGTATATATAATATTAAAAAAAGTAATTTAATTTAATTTTACGAATTAGTGTTTTTGTTTAAAAAATCTTGCTATTATTATACAAGGCGATATATGTGTATTGAGTAATATAAGGAAATTTTTAATTTACACTTTTATAACGCTGATAAGGATTTATAGCTAGGTTAATTTAAATTTTATGTAAAATTTACTTGATACGTCTAATAATAACAGTATATTGTACAGTTCATCCACAGTATTTTACTCTACCTTGTTTAGAAAAAGCTCAGTCAATTTCGAAAACGAAACGTTTTTAATAAATGTTTTTTTTTTTTTTATCATTTACATATAGGCAGATTCTTATGTGTTTTAAGATATTCAGTGGTGAATTTTGCACTCGAAAAAAATCCTATTTACCGATAAAATAAAAATAAGGGAGAGTAATACACCGTGAAACAGCAGTCACTTTGACATATAGTTGGCCAAATACATAGCGACCTCATCTTATGCAAAACGTGATGTAGTTTCGGCACTTCAGTTACTCGTCGACAAAATAGTAAATAATTCTTTATTTTATAGTGGTTAAAGTTACATAAATGTTTATTTTAGAGTTTATTTCTTTCAATGTGATATATATTTTCCTATCCAAATCTAGCTATATCTAATAATAGATTATTTAGACAAAACGACATAACGTTTTTAAAGCCATCAAGTTGATGGAACAGATGCAGCATCCATTTTGTTATAACGTAACGAAAGTACACAGTGAGACACACAGTTGTGGTACACAGTGAACGTGTCTCATTTTGTACCTATTATGTGGTTCTGATGATATAAAAAAGTAATTTATTAATAAAAGAAAGTTTCTCTCTCTCTCTCTCTCTTTCTGTATATGTGTGTGGGCGTGCGATGGCTAGGAATGTCTACTAAACGTAAGACATTGAAAATTTGCACGAAGCCAGCCCAGGTTCTGCCATTGTTACCTGAGGCTCATATTTTTTAATATTTTGAAAATCTAGAAACATTAATTCGTGTCATAAACTTCAGAAAATTATTTATAGAGTGTAAAAAGATATGATTTATCAAAATATATACATTGTCTCACTCTGTACCACAAGTGTTACACAGTGGTAACTTTTTAAAATCCATTTATACATTAATGTGTAGAGTATTTGTGTAATTTAAAGATGTAGCAATTTTTTTTTTCAAAAGGATAAAAATTGTCGACATTTGTTATGTAATAATAATTTTCGTCTCACTGTGTGCTCACCTTCCCTAAATTTGATTTTACTTTTTACATTTTTTTTAAATTAAAAGAGTATCTTTTGTTAATTAAACTGAATGGAATGATAATATTTTCTAAAAAAGTTTATAACTCCAGAAATTTTAATCCATGTTGAATCAAAATATAGTTTTTATTAAAAAAAAAAAAAAAAAAAAAAAAAAAAAAAAAAAAAAAAAAATCAGTGTATTTTCAGATACCGGAATAGGAACTATAATGGTGCAATTATTCTTAATAATTATTTTGAAATATAAATGTTTAAACATAATTATGAAATTAGAAGGCGATATATTTGTCAATGAATCTTCTTTAATTTTAATAATTTAAATTTTTCATTCGAATAATTTTTGTGAATTTGTTCATAAGCAATGTAACAGAGAAAAAACATAAACTAGAATAAAAAAACTATTTCAGTAAAACAGCATTTTGTTATTTACTAAACACACATGTCTGAATGTTCCTTTTAACAGTTTCTTGGGAAAGAACACTAAATGGTTCTGCAACTGCACTTCCTTTATATGAAATATTATGTTCCCTACAAACAACCTTCAATCATTCACATAAGTATCGTGAGCTCTTATAATCCGTTAAAATAAAAATATTTGCGTTTACAACTTAAATAAAGTAATGATACAATTAATGTAGGTTTTATTAACAGGCTATGCTTATTAAAGCAGTAGTCAATTTATTAAACAAACACATCTGCGTGTTATTTTCAACAGTTGCATGAGTAAATAAAACTAGATAGTTCTGCAAATAAACTCTACTCTGTTAATGTGTGATAATACAAGTTTTCTCTGCGTCTAACTACACGCATACACGCAAGTATCGTAAGATATTATATCTTGTTATAATGTAAGTATTATTATTTAGAATTTTTGAGGAGTTTTACTATTGTTGGCCGAAGTAAAACTTGCTTTGGGAGAATTATTTTCTTGAAGTAATAATAAAATATCAACATAACGGTTTTAAAACTATGTAGGTTAATGTCGGGATAAACACTGTGATTTTTTTTTAATTTGGGATATGTGAACGTTTGCTTCATAAAACAGAGTGTATATCCACGTGTCCTTCAATCACGTGGTCATTTTCTTACAGCTCAGTCACCTGAAATGAATTTTATGTGCGTTTGTAATTATACAAATACGTTGGACCTATAGTCGTCATCTATTTCGTCCATCTGTCTGTCTGTCAGCATATAACAGCTCAAAAACTACCCAACCGAATGGTTTGAAATTGAATATATATAATCATTGCAGAATTTCGCCGTGTCAATGAAATTACATGAAAATCGGATGTATAGTACAATTACAGGGACAGTCAAAATTATTCTGTTACATTACGGCCAACCTGAAAATTAGTTTTTCACAGTGCAATTTAATGATATTATACCCTTAAGAAACATACTCTAATTGATATGCATTTATGAAGTGCACTAAAATAGACATTCTGTCGAATATTCGGTGCAAAGAAAATTTATTTTTAATTTAAAAGGCAAAACAAAATAAATGCGTTACATAATGTTATAGGGGGGGGGGGGCAACATTGCTTGCAGCGTATTTTATTAAGGTTAAACTATTTCACATATAATGAAATTGACATACGTTGTTGAGGTTTACTACAAGTTACTTCCTGTATAACAGAAACTTAATAGTATTTACAAGGGCACACGAAAGATTTCAGATACTATACTGTATCCGAACTACTGTATATTAGCGAGGGTGCTTGGAGTGCATTTTTAGTTGTAATATGAGTTTTCAAGTAAAAAAAAAAAAAAAAATGCACATTACGTTGTGTGTACGACTGCTGTAGATCATATACAGGTTTATATATAAGAATTTGAATGGATTACTGAGTATGAACGAAAATAGATTAAAGGGGATTTTAAAATGAATTATACATTTTTACGCTGAGCAACATTTAATATACCAAGATATGTTTATAGAATATAGATAAAATGATATACAAAGAAAGAAAGATACGCGCAAGGAATTGTATACATGACCGTCTATAAATCTCTGATAATCTCTGGAAGTGTGATTTCATTATTTTTATGCGTGTTTTACTCTTAATTAATTTTTAGATAAATAATGGCGTGGCTTGTATATAAAGATAGTAGGTATAACACAGGGCTGTTCAAAAGTATTCGTGTTTTCTCACGTCTACTGGTATAAATCGCTGAAAGTGAAATTTCAACCTATTATGCGTTTTTAACACTTTCCAAAACTGTTGAAAACTGATTTTAAATTCTGTTTCTCCGTCCGTCTGTCTGTCTGTCCCAACTCAAACTTGCGTTAATATAGTTGAACTGTACTGTAATTGATATATGTTATTGAGATTTACTATGCCAGTGTTCGGTATTGAAAATGAAGTATACAGCGTCTGTAATTTATTTACACAGACAATCTAAGGTATTCCATTACTTTACGGTCTATAGCGATATTTCGTAAGTATATAGATACGTGGCACCTATAGTCGTCCTATAGTCGTCGTAGGAAGTGTGATTTCAGTAGTTTTAAGCGTGATTTATTCTTAATTAAATTTTAAATAAATAGTGTCTAGTATATAAAGATAGCAGGTGAAATACAGGGCTGTTCTAAAGTAATCAAGTATGCTTCCGTCTAGTGGTATAAATTGCTGAAAGTGAAATTTCAACTTATTATGCGTTTTTAACAATTTCCAACATTGTTCAAAACTTTTTCAAATTCATTTTGTCCGTCCGTCTGTCTTTCTGCGTTACCCTAACTTGCGTTAATATAATTGGAATTCTCTGTAATGGATATATTTTATTGAGATTTAAGATGCCAATGTTCGGTATTGAAAATAAAGTACGTAGCGTTTATAGATTACTTACAGATACACTCAAAAGTATTCCACAGCATTAGGGCCTATTTGAATATGCTGTAATTATATAAATAAGTAGCACCTATAGTCGTCGTCTGGTCCGTCCGTCTGTCTGTTCATCTGTCCGCCTATAAAAGCGCCAAAACTACCGAATCCAATGGTTTGAAATTTATTATATATAATCGCTGCAGAATTTTGTCGAGTCTTTGCAAATTTTAAGAAAATGGAATCAAAACTTTAAAAGATACTAATGAATGTGTTCTTCATTCTTTTAAATTCTATCATACGTAATTAATTGAATGATATTCCATGAAAGGTAATGATTCAAGGATGACATGGTGATTATGTTCTATTTAAGATAAAATTATAATATTTCCTTATTACTGAATTTAAAATATATGAACGTATTAAATTTTGTATTCATGGTTTCTTCTTGCATAAGAGTGCAATAGCTATTACACCGAGATCTGAATATTTATAAGACAAGTTATAGTACGAATTCACATCATTTGCTACGTTTGATGTACAGTGTACGCCTTGTTTATTTAATTTTTGAAAGCTTCTGGTATTCTCTGGAAATTTTGTCAGCATTTAGACTTAAATCTTCGGGATTCACAAAATCGCGGTCATTTGAAAAAAAAAACAAAAGTTATGTTTATGACTTTTTAAAAACTTTAGATTACTATAAACACTTGTTATTTATTAAAATTGGTAAATATTGTTGATGAGATATCAAGCAAAAAGTGACACTTTTCAATTAAAAATAAAACAAAAACGACGATTAGCCGTGTAGTACAGTGGAAAAGATAGACCATAGATTTCGAAAACCCTCAGGCATACTCTTCATTATACATGGTGTCCGTGAAACAATGTCACAGATACAAATTTTAATAATATCAACTGTAAGCGCTGTAGTGTGTTGGTTTAAGGTCACAAATGAAGAGTAACTTAAACAGTTTTTAGATAAGTCCCTAGATTTGAAAACCCTCAGGCATACTATTCATTATACAGTGTGTTCGTGAAACAATATCACAGATATAAATTTTAATAGTGTCAGTTGTAAGCGTTGTAGTGTGTTGGTTCAAGGTCACAAATGAAGAGTAACTTAAACAGTTGTTAGATATGTCCCTAGATTTGAAAACCCTCAGGCATACCATTCATTATACAGTGTGTCCGTGAAACATTATCACAGATATAAATTTTAATAGTGTCAATTGTAAGCGTTGTAGTGTGTTGTTTCAAGGTCACAAATGAAGAGTAACTTAGACAGTTGTTAGATAAGCGCATGCTCGAGTACAGTTTTGTTATTGACTCGCTTGGAGTGTGATAAATGCAAAACTGGGACTATTCAGCGTAAATTGTTATTGCTGGTCTGAAGATATAAAATACGTTAGAACCATAGGAATTTTTTATTTGGGGCTTTATAAAAGATCGTGCTTACGCTTCGCCGCTACCTAATGATTTGCCAAAGTTGAGACACAGAATTCAAGAGAGTAGTCCTTCCATTACTCCGGACTTGTTAACCGAAATGTGGGAAGAATTGGACTTTACATTAGATGTGTGCCGTATACATAAAAGTGCACATATTAAACATTTAAAGTAAAACTAGGTTAGATTATCTTCAATCTCATGTATGATTTACTGTAAATAGTGTAAATTAAACTGCTATAATATACCACTAAAACTGGGCCATTGTTTTATGGCGATATTATTCATAGTATTATGATACGTTTAAAATATTTCGGATTGCAGAAAAAAATGAATCATGTACAAACTTTAATAAATCTACACTGTAAAAAAATCCGAACAGTATTCCTGCAGGAATCGGAAAAAAAATTGCCCTTATCGTACCGGAAAATTTTCCGACCCAACTCGGAATAAAATCCGTAAAAAAAGGGAAACATTCATTAAAACGGTACTTTACGGATTTTATTCCAATTTTACGGATTTTATTCCGATTTTACTGATTTTATTCCGAGCTGGGTCGGAAATTTTTCCGGTACGATAAGGGCAACTATTTTTCCGATTCCTAGAGGAAATTTGGTCCTATTTTTTTTACAGTGTAGTGCAAAAACCTTTAAGCTGATATTTATATACTCATTTAGGAAATATATTCCCAAAAGGCATAATTTATTTGTCAAAAATATTGTAAGCGTTCTGTTAAATAGAGAATGAGTACTGAGGAATAATCTTGTAATTAAGCTAATAAATTAAGCTTTGCTAGAGTTGATTGTTAAATGGAAATATGCGGAGCTGTGATATATTTGTGAAAGAATTTCCTAATGCTTTAATATTTCATTCATACTGGAGTACCACTAAAACGAAAAAGAAGCATATACTAGATTCAGTTTACAAGATTATTTTGTAGTAAAACAATATGTTATTTCAAAACCAACTTAATATTTGCTAAAAGTGATAAAAATATGTTTACAAGGCAAATAAATACATTTATTTATTCAAATCGACATGTTTCATTGCTATGACGGCGACATTTTCAACATTTATACAGGTAAATATTTTCGCAACCACTTTTTAAATTAGTAAACAAAAATGACGCGATCTCATGCATAATGAATATAATTACAATATTAAAAATATATATTTGTGAACGTCAATTATTTTATACTATAGTTTCATTATTCTGCAGAGCATCTCCTTTAAGTTTTAGGAAGCTCCATGGAGGCTGAATGATTGCATTTAGTCTCACTGCGTAAAAAATTCTCTATTGATTCTCAGATAATGGATATCAAATGAAATCTTGATGGATAAATTAATCTACTATTTTAAAAATTAATCTGTAAAGGCTCTTCTACTCCGTTACAGATTAGTCATGGCAGATTTAAAACAAAAAATAAGAATATGAAGAAATTTAATAGCCTTTTTGCAGACAAATTGTCAATTCTTTCACATTCATTAGCAAGAATTTTAAATTCTTCTTCATTAGATGTTTGGATGGAGGATTTTATTGATTTATTACAAGTACTTATGATGAAGTGTTTTAAGCGTGGTGTTATACAACATACTCCTACTGTAAACTGGTATGACAGTTCTCTTAGAAAAGAACGTAATAGGGTTAATGCCTTGTACAAACGGTATATGAAAAACATTGATAATTTACAGTATAAACAAAAGTATATAGCTGCCAGAAGAATGTATAAACAAAATCTGAGAAAAGCTAAGCGTTCTGCCTGGGTAGGTTTTTGTGAGAAGACAGACAATGTTTACGGAAGTCTATACAAATTTATTTCAAAAAAATCTTTATCTAAGAATGATTTAATTTTTACCACGCTTGAAAACTTTCAAGTCTTTGATTCATATGATGATATTGCGGAAAAACTTATGTCAGAGCATTTTGAGGTAAATAATCCTCCTCTGAATACATTTGAATATATCGGTGATGTTAATTTTGAAGATTCTGATAATTTTGTTCCAATTACTAAAAGAGAATTATTTTTTGCTATTAGTCGAAAAGGAAATAATAAGGCTCCCGGTTACGATGAGATAGATGCGCTGATTATCAAGAACCTATGTAAAAATTTTACAGCTTTTATGATTTCTTTATTCAATACCTGTTTGAAGTTTGGTCACTTCCCGAAATGCTGGAAGAAAGGCATTATAATATTTTTTCGCAAACGTAACCGTGATCCCAAGTTACCGAAATCTTATAGACCAATAACACTTCTTCCTATCATTGCAAAGGTTTTTGAAAGAATAGTTAAGATCCGAACCGTTACAATGTTGGAATCTATGTCATATTTGGATGATGGACAGCATGGTTTTAGAGAATCACGCAGCACAATTTCAGCTCTTGCAGCTCTAAAGAAAATAATTAAGGAAACACTTTCAGAATTCAAATATTGTTCGCTCATCTCTTTTGACGTGGTTGGAGCCTTTGATGAGATGGATTGGTTTATCTTGGCTGAATTAATTGATGAACTTCCGATTTATGAGTATTTAAAAACGACTTTAAAGAATTATATCAGTCATCGTCTCATAGGATTCAAGTTTGTTAGAGGCATAAGATGGTTTAGAATCTTCCGGGGCTGCCCGCAGGGTTACTGTTTAGGACCCCTGCTTTGGACCATTGTTGCTGATAAGATTATCAAAACTTATAAGCGACACAGTCAAAAAATTATTTCTTATGCTGATGACTCTGTTATTGTTGAAGGCAGTGATACAAGACCTGCACTTGAGAATACCATCAATGCTAGCATTTCACAATTTGCTGCAGCCTGTAGTGGTTTACATCTGTCAATTAGTGTTGAAAAATCTGCTTCAATGCTTTTTGGAAAATATATATCAAGAAAGCGTCGACCTATTTTTAAACTCCAGGGTAGGAGCATATCTGTTAAGGATAATTTGCTGTACTTGGGATTTTATCTTGACAGTAGATTCCATTGGCTGGAGCATCTCGATATGGCCCGCGATAAAATAAAAGATTTTACTTGTAATATCCAAAAGACAAGAATTCGTGATAAAGGATTACTACTTGAGTTTCTAAAAATTTGGTACAATTCAGTGCTAAAGAAACAGAATACTTACGGTTACGAAATTTGGTTTAATGATTTACGGAGCCATGGAATTAAGCGTTTATCCTCATGCCAAAGGCTATGTCTCTTATCTATCATTCGCGCATATCGGTCAATATCAACACAGGCACTTTGTGTACTTTCAGGAGTTCCTCCAATCGAAGTAGAATTAAAACAACTGGCTTTATGTTTTGAAGTTCAGAATAATGATGGTTCAGATTGGATAGAAGATGTTTATGTTTCAACAGATCGTTTGATGAAAAAAGTTTATACTTTTCACTATCCCTACTTTTATTATGATCATCATGTCAATTTCGTACGTGCTATTACTGAGAAGGTCCCTTTGTACAACCACCCAGTTTTATATACAGATGGTTCTAAGATGCCTACGGGCGTTGGAGCGGCTTTTGTGGTATTTTTGAAAGAAGATATTATCTTTGAGAAGAGAATTAGACTTAAATTATTTAATACGGTATACCAGGCTGAACTTACCGCCTTAGATTCCGCAATTGAGTGGTGTAGAGACTCCTCATACAGTGTATTCCACATTTATACAGACAGCTTGTCCTCAGTTCAAGCGCTTCAAAATCTTTTTCCAACGGACGAAATTCTTTTTAATATTTATACGAATTTACGACTATTGCATAATAAAACTATTAATATAGGCTGGATTAAATCCCACGTTGGTTTCGTCGGAAATGAGCGCGCAGACTACCTTGCCAAATCAGTCACTGAGACTGGTACATTTGATGCTGAAATAAACATTTCTATCCCTGTTTCGTTTGTGAAGCAGTTCTACAAAAGCAATTTTATTAAAATTTGGCAGAACAAATGGTCTTATAGCGATAAGGGAAGAGACACGCATAGTATTATTAAAAAAAAAATGGATACCTCATTTTTGTGTTTCTCGCAAGTCCATGCCTATTTTATATCTGCACATGGGGCATGCAGTTGAAAGTATTTTTCAATAAGAGTGGGCTGTTGATTTTAAGTCGGCTGTTGAGCAATGTAGTGTTGGTAAAGGAACTGGTACTATTTAATTTAATTTTTATTGCTGTAAATAATATTTGTTATTTTATTATTGTATGTATTATATTTAAGCAAGAGTAGAAATACACGATATCGTAGTCCTTTTAGTACATCTTAGCATGAAAAGCTTCAATATTTATCATTAAACATTGACATTTTAAGAAAATTTTGTTAAAATTGCTCATATTTTCACTATTTTTATTTTATAACTATTGAAAAGATATTTTTACGTACAAATAAAAAAAGTAATAACAGCCTGCCTTCGGTTAATAATAAATTTTTGATTAACACATTATTTTTCACAAAATTCTTGATTTTAAGAATTCACAAGATTAAACACACTCTTAGCATTTATATATTATTTGAAACTTATTTAGTGATTTTATATTGAAATGACTTTTTTTTTATGCAGTCTTTAAATATAGATCTGTCATTAAAAACATTTTTAAAAAATTTCAAAATTTAGATATTTTTTTTATCTTAAAAAATATTTTACTTGTAATCACCTTTAATTTCCTTGATCCTGTCTTAAAATGAGCTATAAACATACCCAGTTTCATTGAAATTTGTGACAGTGAATTAAATGCCTTAGGCGAACTGACATGGAATGACTCTGCTTGATTTGATTTGAAATACGCCTCAAAATATTTTTAAATATGAAATACTACTAAAAACACCCAAAATCCCACTACATTTATTTCAGAATCAGGTAAAGGGCACCTTTAAGTATATCTCCCACAAAAAATAAATTTAATAAAAATACCGCCTTTTGTTAATAATGCTATTTTAGTTAATGCATTATTTTTCATTAAAAAATCACGACTTCAAAGATTAAACATTTTTTTAGACACACTTAAAATGTTATATAAGCGTAACAGTATTTTTTTTTTCATAAAATACGTACCCTATATATTATGCATAAATTATTTGAAGATGATTTGTGGAATAGATATTGAAATATGATCATATTTATGTCATGCTACATTTCAAAATCGAGCAGTCAAGAATGCCAACTGATGGCAGTTTTTCAAAATTTTGACAATTTTTTTCTCAGAAACTATTTGACCAAGAAGTAAAAAAAAAAAAAATACTGGGAATCATATCTTAATAAAAGGAAGAAACACACGCAGTTTCATCAAAATCTGTGATGGTGGGTTACATGCCTGCCTGAACTGACATGGAATGACCCACAAATTCGACGGTGTACGCTTCCGAAGGCAATGCAATCATCAACATTTAATTCGGTTTGAAAGATTTTAATATTAAAATATAAAATCATCCAACACTGATTGTAGGTATATTTACGGTAATTATCGTGGGCAGCTGGAGGATCAGCTAGTTTTACATATTTAAAAGTTTTGTACTAAATAAATTATTACTGGCTTTTAAAGCTTAGAAGATTTGAAAAAACGATTTATAATTGTTGACTATATAAGAAATCAATATAAAGACAGTAATATTATTATACAGAATCTAGATTAATTACGGTGATTTTAAACATTAATATGCCACCTTGAGACATATTTGTGAATTAATCTGTTTTTTTTTTTTTTTTTTTTTTAATATCTTACTTAAATAAGTTTTTAATCTTCGTTCATATCCAATATAGAAGAAGAAATAATTATGCCATCTTAATTTATGTTTCGCGTTTAATATAATGAAACATCATGCAATATGTTAAACAAACACATCTGCTTGTTCATTTCAAGAGTTTTCTGAGTAAATAACACGAGATGACAAATACTCTCTGTTTATGTGTGATACTGCACGAAAGCTCTACAAATAATATCACGCATGCACGCAACACTCTTGAGATAACCCAACTCACGCTTCAAAAAGGTATTGATAAAAATAACTTGTCATTTAGTTTTAAGTCAACATAATTATTGAATAGCTGGAAAAACGGGCGGTTTTGGCTCGTAGTTGTTGAAATATGTTCCGTGGTATTTGTATCCTTTTGAAATGGTTGTGAAATACATAATTAGGGCCACACGCTACGTGCGGGACAGCTTTTTTACACATTACTGCTGTTTTAACAGTGCTATTATATCCTGTAATTAAAACAACTATGCTAATATGGAAATCCTGGGTTTTTGTCATTTGTAACAACTTGAAAGTTAATAGATATAGATATTTACGTAACTGTCACGCGCAGGATATTTTGTCTGCTTTTCAAGGAAATGGCCAAGAAATGAGCATTAATTAGGTCTAGGATTTAAAAATGTGGAGATTTTGAAACCTAATAAAAGCAGACAGCTTAGTAGGATGTTTGAAGTATGCAGATTTTTAAACCTATTAAACAGCTATTTCATATCACGGGAGAGACAGCTTTACTACATATTATTGTTTTTTTTTCACAACGCTATTGTGTCCTCAAATGGAAACAACTATCTTAATATGAAAATATATGGATTTTTGTTTTCTTAATGTATGGTTTATATTATAACAATTTATAAGTTAATAGATATTGGTATTTATGTAAGTGTCACTGCAGGACAGTTTGTCCGTTTTAACGGAATATCCCATTAAAAATATGTAAAATTTCATAGAAATCGCAAATCAGAAATTTTTATGGAAAGTCTTTTCGATCATTCCATCCTTCTAAATTTCCAATGTTTTTTTTTTTGTTTTTTTTTAAACCATCCTTAACGAGTATTTGCATCTTAAAATAAACTCCTATTTTCAAATTTAACGTTTCTAGTAACTTCAGTATAAAATAAAAATTATCATAATTTAAAATGTTTTTTCTCCTGTACTCTTTTAAATTTGAATTTTGAAAAAAAAACTGTTCTGAACTTGCATTTGTGTCTTAAAACGGCAGTCATGAACTTCAACTTTCTGTCCTTAACAAATACATGGAAATAGTAATTTAGAACATTTTAGAACGCTTTTCGCGCATGTTACCTATTAAATTTGCATTTTTTATTAACTGTTCATAGATAACTTTAAAATGTTATAAGTAACAAACCGTGGAAAATTTCAAGTTTCTATAACACCAATCTCATAAAAATTGCAATTGTTGAACACTTTCCGCTTGTGAATCATTTCGGGGCAGTGGCACTAACGCAAACTATTGCCCATATTGAATCAGAAACTATCAACTTCAATTTGTCACCATTACTTTTAAAATCGGCTCGATGATTCCAGTGATTACACACTACAAATAAACAAGCATCCACTACTTCCTTATAAGTATATATAATATTAAAAAAAGTAATTTAATTTAATTTTACGAATTAGTGTTTTTGTTTAAAAAATCTTGCTATTATTATACAAGGCGATATATGTGTATTGAGTAATATAAGGAAATTTTTAATTTACACTTTTATAACGCTGATAAGGATTTATAGCTAGGTTAATTTAAATTTTATGTAAAATTTACTTGATACGTCTAATAATAACAGTATATTGTACAGTTCATCCACAGTATTTTACTCTACCTTGTTTAGAAAAAGCTCAGTCAATTTCGAAAACGAAACGTTTTTAATAAATGTTTTTTTTTTTATCATTTACATATAGGCAGATTCTTATGTGTTTTAAGATATTCAGTGGTGAATTTTGCACTCGAAAAAAATCCTATTTACCGATAAAATAAAAATAAGGGAGAGTAATACACCGTGAAACAGCAGTCACTTTGACATATAGTTGGCCAAATACATAGCGACCTCATCTTATGCAAAACGTGATGTAGTTTCGGCACTTCAGTTACTCGTCGACAAAATAGTAAATAATTCTTTATTTTATAGTGGTTAAAGTTACATAAATGTTTATTTTAGAGTTTATTTCTTTCAATGTGATATATATTTTCCTATCCAAATCTAGCTATATCTAATAATAGATTATTTAGACAAAACGACATAACGTTTTTAAAGCCATCAAGTTGATGGAACAGATGCAGCATCCATTTTGTTATAACGTAACGAAAGTACACAGTGAGACACACAGTTGTGGTACACAGTGAACGTGTCTCATTTTGTACCTATTATGTGGTTCTGATGATATAAAAAAGTAATTTATTAATAAAAGAAAGTTTCTCTCTCTCTCTCTCTCTTTCTGTATATGTGTGTGGGCGTGCGATGGCTAGGAATGTCTACTAAACGTAAGACATTGAAAATTTGCACGAAGCCAGCCCAGGTTCTGCCATTGTTACCTGAGGCTCATATTTTTTAATATTTTGAAAATCTAGAAACATTAATTCGTGTCATAAACTTCAGAAAATTATTTATAGAGTGTAAAAAGATATGATTTATCAAAATATATACATTGTCTCACTCTGTACCACAAGTGTTACACAGTGGTAACTTTTTAAAATCCATTTATACATTAATGTGTAGAGTATTTGTGTAATTTAAAGATGTAGCAATTTTTTTTTTCAAAAGGATAAAAATTGTCGACATTTGTTATGTAATAATAATTTTCGTCTCACTGTGTGCTCACCTTCCCTAAATTTGATTTTACTTTTTACATTTTTTTTAAATTAAAAGAGTATCTTTTGTTAATTAAACTGAATGGAATGATAATATTTTCTAAAAAAGTTTATAACTCCAGAAATTTTAATCCATGTTGAATCAAAATATAGTTTTTATTAAAAAAAAAAAAAAAAAAAAAAAAAAAAAAAAAAAAAAAAATCAGTGTATTTTCAGATACCGGAATAGGAACTATAATGGTGCAATTATTCTTAATAATTATTTTGAAATATAAATGTTTAAACATAATTATGAAATTAGAAGGCGATATATTTGTCAATGAATCTTCTTTAATTTTAATAATTTAAATTTTTCATTCGAATAATTTTTGTGAATTTGTTCATAAGCAATGTAACAGAGAAAAAACATAAACTAGAATAAAAAAACTATTTCAGTAAAACAGCATTTTGTTATTTACTAAACACACATGTCTGAATGTTCCTTTTAACAGTTTCTTGGGAAAGAACACTAAATGGTTCTGCAACTGCACTTCCTTTATATGAAATATTATGTTCCCTACAAACAACCTTCAATCATTCACATAAGTATCGTGAGCTCTTATAATCCGTTAAAATAAAAATATTTGCGTTTACAACTTAAATAAAGTAATGATACAATTAATGTAGGTTTTATTAACAGGCTATGCTTATTAAAGCAGTAGTCAATTTATTAAACAAACACATCTGCGTGTTCTTTTCAACAGTTGCATGAGTAAATAAAACTAGATAGTTCTGCAAATAAACTCTACTCTGTTAATGTGTGATAATACAAGTTTTCTCTGCGTCTAACTACACGCATACACGCAAGTATCGTAAGATATTATATCTTGTTATAATGTAAGTATTATTATTTAGAATTTTTGAGGAGTTTTACTATTGTTGGCCGAAGTAAAACTTGCTTTGGGAGAATTATTTTCTTGAAGTAATAATAAAATATCAACATAACGGTTTTAAAACTATGTAGGTTAATGTCGGGATAAACACTGTGATTTTTTTTTAATTTGGGATATGTGAACGTTTGCTTCATAAAACAGAGTGTATATCCACGTGTCCTTCAATCACGTGGTCATTTTCTTACAGCTCAGTCACCTGAAATGAATTTTATGTGCGTTTGTAATTATACAAATACGTTGGACCTATAGTCGTCATCTATTTCGTCCATCTGTCTGTCTGTCAGCATATAACAGCTCAAAAACTACCCAACCGAATGGTTTGAAATTGAATATATATAATCATTGCAGAATTTCGCCGTGTCAATGAAATTACATGAAAATCGGATGTATAGTACAATTACAGGGACAGTCAAAATTATTCTGTTACATTACGGCCAACCTGAAAATTAGTTTTTCACAGTGCAATTTAATGATATTATACCCTTAAGAAACATACTCTAATTGATATGCATTTATGAAGTGCACTAAAATAGACATTCTGTCGAATATTCGGTGCAAAGAAAATTTATTTTTAATTTAAAAGGCAAAACAAAATAAATGCGTTACATAATGTTATAGGGGGGGGGGGGCAACATTGCTTGCAGCGTATTTTATTAAGGTTAAACTATTTCACATATAATGAAATTGACATACGTTGTTGAGGTTTACTACAAGTTACTTCCTGTATAACAGAAACTTAATAGTATTTACAAGGGCACACGAAAGATTTCAGATACTATACTGTATCCGAACTACTGTATATTAGCGAGGGTGCTTGGAGTGCATTTTTAGTTGTAATATGAGTTTTCAAGTAAAAAAAAAAAAAATGCACATTACGTTGTGTGTACGACTGCTGTAGATCATATACAGGTTTATATATAAGAATTTGAATGGATTACTGAGTATGAACGAAAATAGATTAAAGGGGATTTTAAAATGAATTATACATTTTTACGCTGAGCAACATTTAATATACCAAGATATGTTTATAGAATATAGATAAAATGATATACAAAGAAAGAAAGATACGCGCAAGGAATTGTATACATGACCGTCTATAAATCTCTGATAATCTCTGGAAGTGTGATTTCATTATTTTTATGCGTGTTTTACTCTTAATTAATTTTTAGATAAATAATGGCGTGGCTTGTATATAAAGATAGTAGGTATAACACAGGGCTGTTCAAAAGTATTCGTGTTTTCTCACGTCTACTGGTATAAATCGCTGAAAGTGAAATTTCAACCTATTATGCGTTTTTAACACTTTCCAAAACTGTTGAAAACTGATTTTAAATTCTGTTTCTCCGTCCGTCTGTCTGTCTGTCCGAACTCAAACTTGCGTTAATATAGTTGAACTGTACTGTAATTGATATATGTTATTGAGATTTACTATGCCAGTGTTCGGTATTGAAAATGAAGTATACAGCGTCTGTAATTTATTTACACAGACAATCTAAGGTATTCCATTACTTTACGGTCTATAGCGATATTTCGTAAGTATATAGATACGTGGCACCTATAGTCGTCCTATAGTCGTCGTAGGAAGTGTGATTTCAGTAGTTTTAAGCGTGATTTATTCTTAATTAAATTTTAAATAAATAGTGTCTAGTATATAAAGATAGCAGGTGAAATACAGGGCTGTTCTAAAGTAATCAAGTATGCTTCCGTCTAGTGGTATAAATTGCTGAAAGTGAAATTTCAACTTATTATGCGTTTTTAACAATTTCCAACATTGTTCAAAACTTTTTCAAATTCATTTTGTCCGTCCGTCTGTCTTTCTGCGTTACCCTAACTTGCGTTAATATAATTGGAATTCTCTGTAATGGATATATTTTATTGAGATTTAAGATGCCAATGTACGGTATTGAAAATAAAGTACGTAGCGTTTATAGATTACTTACAGATACACTCAAAAGTATTCCACAGCATTAGGGCCTATTTGAATATGCTGTAATTATATAAATAAGTAGCACCTATAGTCGTCGTCTGGTCCGTCCGTCTGTCTGTTCATCTGTCCGCTTATAAAAGCGCCAAAACTACCGAATCCAATGGTTTGAAATTTATTATATATAATCGTTGCAGAATTTTGTCGAGTCTTTGCAAATTTTAAGAAAATGGAATCAAAACTTTAAAAGATACTAATGAATGTGTTCTTCATTCTTTTAAATTCTATCATACGTAATTAATTGAATGATATTCCATGAAAGGTAATGATTCAAGGATGACATGGTGATTATGTTCTATTTAAGATAAAATTATAATATTTCCTTATTACTGAATTTAAAATATATGAACGTATTAAATTTTGTATTCATGGTTTCTTCTTGCATAAGAGTGCAATAGCTATTACACCGAGATCTGAATATTTATAAGACAAGTTATAGTACGAATTCACATCATTTGCTACGTTTGATGTACAGTGTACGCCTTGTTTATTTAATTTTTGAAAGCTTCTGGTATTCTCTGGAAATTTTGTCAGCATTTAGACTTAAATCTTCGGGATTCACAAAATCGCGGTCATTTGAAAAAAAAACAAAAGTTATGTTTATGACTTTTTAAAAACTTTAGATTACTATAAACACTTGTTATTTATTAAAATTGGTAAATATTGTTGATGAGATATCAAGCAAAAAGTGACACTTTTCAATTAAAAATAAAACAAAAACGACGATTAGCCGTGTAGTACAGTGGAAAAGATAGACCATAGATTTCGAAAACCCTCAGGCATACTCTTCATTATACATGGTGTCCGTGAAACAATGTCACAGATACAAATTTTAATAATATCAACTGTAAGCGCTGTAGTGTGTTGGTTTAAGGTCACAAATGAAGAGTAACTTAAACAGTTTTTAGATAAGTCCCTAGATTTGAAAACCCTCAGGCATACTATTCATTATACAGTGTGTTCGTGAAACAATATCACAGATATAAATTTTAATAGTGTCAGTTGTAAGCGTTGTAGTGTGTTGGTTCAAGGTCACAAATGAAGAGTAACTTAAACAGTTGTTAGATATGTCCCTAGATTTGAAAACCCTCAGGCATACCATTCATTATACAGTGTGTCCGTGAAACATTATCACAGATATAAATTTTAATAGTGTCAATTGTAAGCGTTGTAGTGTGTTGTTTCAAGGTCACAAATGAAGAATAACTTAGACAGTTGTTAGATAAGCGCATGCTCGAGTACAGTTTTGTTATTGACTCGCTTGGAGTGTGATAAATGCAAAACTGGGACTATTCAGCGTAAATTGTTATTGCTGGTCTGAAGATATAAAATACGTTAGAACCATAGGAATTTTTTATTTGGGGCTTTATAAAAGATCGTGCTTACGCTTCGCCGCTACCTAATGATTTGCCAAAGTTGAGACACAGAATTCAAGAGAGTAGTCCTTCCATTACTCCGGACTTGTTAACCGAAATGTGGGAAGAATTGGACTTTACATTAGATGTGTGCCGTATACATAAAAGTGCACATATTAAACATTTAAAGTAAAACTAGGTTAGATTATCTTCAATCTCATGTATGATTTACTGTAAATAGTGTAAATTAAACTGCTATAATATACCACTAAAACTGGGCCATTGTTTTATGGCGATATTATTCATAGTATTATGATACGTTTAAAATATTTCGGATTGCAGAAAAAAATGAATCATGTACAAACTTTAATAAATCTACACTGTAAAAAAATCCGAACAGTATTCCTGCAGGAATCGGAAAAAAAATTGCCCTTATCGTACCGGAAAATTTTCCGACCCAACTCGGAATAAAATCCGTAAAAAAAGGGAAACATTCATTAAAACGGTACTTTACGGATTTTATTCCAATTTTACGGATTTTATTCCGATTTTACTGATTTTATTCCGAGCTGGGTCGGAAATTTTTCCGGTACGATAAGGGCAACTATTTTTCCGATTCCTAGAGGAAATTTGGTCCTATTTTTTTTACAGTGTAGTGCAAAAACCTTTAAGCTGATATTTATATACTCATTTAGGAAATATATTCCCAAAAGGCATAATTTATTTGTCAAAAATATTGTAAGCGTTCTGTTAAATAGAGAATGAGTACTGAGGAATAATCTTGTAATTAAGCTAATAAATTAAGCTTTGCTAGAGTTGATTGTTAAATGGAAATATGCGGAGCTGTGATATATTTGTGAAAGAATTTCCTAATGCTTTAATATTTCATTCATACTGGAGTACCACTAAAACGAAAAAGAAGCATATACTAGATTCAGTTTACAAGATTATTTTGTAGTAAAACAATATGTTATTTCAAAACCAACTTAATATTTGCTAAAAGTGATAAAAATATGTTTACAAGGCAAATAAATACATTTATTTATTCAAATCGACATGTTTCATTGCTATGACGGCGACATTTTCAACATTTATACAGGTAAATATTTTCGCAACCACTTTTTAAATTAGTAAACAAAAATGACGCGATCTCATGCATAATGAATATAATTACAATATTAAAAATATATATTTGTGAACGTCAATTATTTTATACTATAGGTTCATTATTCTGCAGAGCATCTCCTTTAAGTTTTAGGAAGCTCCATGGAGGCTGAATGATTGCATTTAGTCTCACTGCGTAAAAAATTCTCTATTGATTCTCAGATAATGGATATCAAATGAAATCTTGATGGATAAATTAATCTACTATTTTAAAAATTAATCTGTAAAGGCTCTTCTACTCCGTTACAGATTAGTCATGGCAGATTTAAAACAAAAAATAAGAATATGAAGAAATTTAATAGCCTTTTTGCAGACAAATTGTCAATTCTTTCACATTCATTAGCAAGAATTTTAAATTCTTCTTCATTAGATGTTTGGATGGAGGATTTTATTGATTTATTACAAGTACTTATGATGAAGTGTTTTAAGTGTGGTGTTATACAACATACTCCTACTGTAAACTGGTATGACAGTTCTCTTAGAAAAGAACGTAATAGGGTTAATGCCTTGTACAAACGGTATATGAAAAACATTGATAATTTACAGTATAAACAAAAGTATATAGCTGCCAGAAGAATGTATAAACAAAATCTGAGAAAAGCTAAGCGTTCTGCCTGGGTAGGTTTTTGTGAGAAGACAGACAATGTTTACGGAAGTCTATACAAATTTATTTCAAAAAAATCTTTATCTAAGAATGATTTAATTTTTACCACGCTTGAAAACTTTCAAGTCTTTGATTCATATGATGATATTGCGGAAAAACTTATGTCAGAGCATTTTGAGGTAAATAATCCTCCTCTGAATACATTTGAATATATCGGTGATGTTAATTTTGAAGATTCTGATAATTTTGTTCCAATTACTAAAAGAGAATTATTTTTTGCTATTAGTCGACAAGGAAATAATAAGGCTCCCGGTTACGATGAGATAGATGCGCTGATTATCAAGAACCTATGTAAAAATTTTACAGCTTTTATGATTTCTTTATTCAATACCTGTTTGAAGTTTGGTCACTTCCCGAAATGCTGGAAGAAAGGCATTATAATATTTTTTCGCAAACGTAACCGTGATCCCAAGTTACCGAAATCTTATAGACCAATAACACTTCTTCCTATCATTGCAAAGGTTTTTGAAAGAATAGTTAAGATCCGAACCGTTACAATGTTGGAATCTATGTCATATTTGGATGATGGACAGCATGGTTTTAGAGAATCACGCAGCACAATTTCAGCTCTTGCAGCTCTAAAGAAAATAATTAAGGAAACACTTTCAGAATTCAAATATTGTTCGCTCATCTCTTTTGACGTGGTTGGAGCCTTTGATGAGATGGATTGGTTTATCTTGGCTGAATTAATTGATGAACTTCCGATTTATGAGTATTTAAAAACGACTTTAAAGAATTATATCAGTCATCGTCTCATAGGATTCAAGTTTGTTAGAGGCATAAGATGGTTTAGAATCTTCCGGGGCTGCCCGCAGGGTTACTGTTTAGGACCCCTGCTTTGGACCATTGTTGCTGATAAGATTATCAAAACTTATAAGCGACACAGTCAAAAAATTATTTCTTATGCTGATGACTCTGTTATTGTTGAAGGCAGTGATACAAGACCTGCACTTGAGAATACCATCAATGCTAGCATTTCACACTTTGCTGCAGCCTGTAGTGGTTTACATCTGTCAATTAGTGTTGAAAAATCTGCTTCAATGCTTTTTGGAAAATATATATCAAGAAAGCGTCGACCTATTTTTAAACTCCAGGGTAGGAGCATATCTGTTAAGGATAATTTGCTGTACTTGGGATTTTATCTTGACAGTAGATTCCATTGGCTGGAGCATCTCGATATGGCCCGCGATAAAATAAAAGATTTTACTTGTAATATCCAAAAGACAAGAATTCGTGATAAAGGATTACTACTTGAGTTTCTAAAAATTTGGTACAATTCAGTGCTAAAGAAACAGAATACTTACGGTTACGAAATTTGGTTTAATGATTTACGGAGTCATGGAATTAAGCGTTTATCCTCATGCCAAAGGCTATGTCTCTTATCTATCATTCGCGCATATCGGTCAATATCAACACAGGCACTTTGTGTACTTTCAGGAGTTCCTCCAATCGAAGTAGAATTAAAACAACTGGCTTTATGTTTTGAAGTTCAGAATAATGATGGTTCAGATTGGATAGAAGATGTTTATGTTTCAACAGATCGTTTGATGAAAAAAGTTTATACTTTTCACTATCCCTACTTTTATTATGATCATCATGTCAATTTCGTACGTGCTATTACTGAGAAGGTCCCTTTGTACAACCACCCAGTTTTATATACAGATGGTTCTAAGATGCCTACGGGCGTTGGAGCGGCTTTTGTGGTATTTTTGAAAGAAGATATTATCTTTGAGAAGAGAATTAGACTTAAATTATTTAATACGGTATACCAGGCTGAACTTACCGCCTTAGATTCCGCAATTGAGTGGTGTAGAGACTCCTCATACAGTGTATTCCACATTTATACAGACAGCTTGTCCTCAGTTCAAGCGCTTCAAAATCTTTTTCCAACGGACGAAATTCTTTTTAATATTTATACGAATTTACGACTATTGCATAATAAAACTATTAATATAGGCTGGATTAAATCCCACGTTGGTTTCGTCGGAAATGAGCGCGCAGACTACCTTGCCAAATCAGTCACTGAGACTGGTACATTTGATGCTGAAATAAACATTTCTATCCCTGTTTCGTTTGTGAAGCAGTTCTACAAAAGCAATTTTATTAAAATTTGGCAGAACGAATGGTCTTATAGCGATAAGGGAAGAGACACGCATAGTATTATTAAAAAAAAAAATGGATACCTCATTTTTGTGTTTCTCGCAAGTCCATGCCTATTTTATATCTGCACATGGGGCATTTCCTAGTTATCTTTATAAAAGGGGAAAACGCCAGAGTGATAAATGCCTATGTGGAAACATCGGTGATGTCAAACATTATCTGTTTGGTAAATGTCCATTGATGCCTACTTCATTTAAGTTTATCAGTAACCGGACACTTAGCTGGAACATGCGTAACATACTGTTCTCGAAATCAAATTATCACAGACTCAGACTTATTTACAACGAACTAAATAAACATTTTTCGTTTATAAAATATAAATTTTGATTTTTAATCTTTGTTTCATTTTAACCACTTTCCAAGCGCCAGGGCGCTCTTTGTGAGTTTTACTTTAATTTTTGTCATTGTATTTCTTGGGCTATTCCCCAGCTGTGGTTTTGCAGGTCGCAGAGGGTACTTTTCTGTCAGGGGTTCATGCCTATGCCATTTTTGGTTGGCTCCCTGGCAGAGTGATCCTGATCCTGTAAAGGTTCTTTATTATACAGTCTGGCCAAAGCTGTAGCTTTTTGTTGTATTTAATAACTGCCGTATGTTGTTTGATCCTAGTTTTTAGTTTTCTGTTTGTAATTCCAATATAAAATTGCAATGTTCCATCTTTTTTGGCTTGCCAGCCTATATAACAAAGAACCTTTACAGCTTAATTTTAAAAATAGTAGAATAATTCATTCATCAAGATTTTAATTGCCATCAATTATTCGAGAATCAATATAGTTCTTTTTGCACAGTGACAATATATGCAATGTTTCAGAGTCCATGGAGCTTCCTAAAATTTGGAAAACAGATGCTCTGCAGAATAATGAAATAGTATAAAATAATCCACGCTCACAAATATGCATTTTTAACACTTTCCAACAAAGTTTAAAAGTGTTTATGAATTCGGTTTGCCTGTCCGTCTGTCCACGTTCTAACTCCCGTACGTGGGTAGTTCAATAGTTATTGTCTCTAATATATATAACATATTTGTACTGCGATGGTTGGTGTGGAATATCGAAGCCTAATCTCTTAAATGCCTATATGCTCAATTTCAGAACCGTAGCTGCATATTAACATATTTTTGGAGGGAGGGGTGAAGTTTTAAAGACCTTTTTTTGGGGGGGGGGGTGTTTTTAAGGAGGGGGTGAGGGTGAAATGCTGGTTTGGAGCTTTTAAGGCTACATTTGTGACAGTGGATGAGATGTGGCCACACAATGATCCCGAGTCCAAACGACAGTCTCATCGACTGTCACAAATCTAGAACCAAAAGCTAAAAATCAGCCTTCCACCCCCATTTCCCCCCTTTGACTCCTCCCTACAAAACTATGTGAATGTAGCAGCTACGGTTCTGAAATTGAGCATGCAGGCATCTAAGATATTAGGCTTCGATATTCCATAACAATCATCGCAGTATAGATATTTTAAATACACTAGGGACAATAAGTATTGAACCAACCTCGTAAATATACTCGGATTTTCATGCAATTGATAAAGATTATTTGGGGTCACCAAGCATGTTTGGTATTGTATAGGAAGTATTTACGGTTAATAGTTCATTTACAGGGACACTAAAAAGTATTCTATTACATTATGATATATAAGAAAATCGTTTTCTGATTATTTTAATGACATTACGCTATTCAAATGTATGGAAAATGATATAAATCACTGAATTTTACTACGATCACGTTAGAACAGGGCATTCATAGCATATTTTATTCATTTACAGGGACACACAAAAGTAATCGGCTACAGTACTGTCGTTGATTAATAATTGCTGAAGTGTACGGTTTAAATTCGGTATGCGCTTTTAAATTTAATTAATTCTATACCTCATATACAGGGCTGTACAAAAGTATCCACGTACCATTCTCCTTATTAGAGGAAATTGCTGATTGGGAATTTTCAACTGAAATATATGTATCTCTTAAATGAACTAAATTTTGGCACGCATGTAGTTAATAGATACTAATCTATATATCATATATAGGGCTGCTAAAAAAATTCAGGTAATTTTCCGATTGTAGATGCGAACAGCTGAAATTGGGTTATGAAATTTGTTATGTGTTTCCATATGGTTTAATTAGACGTAATATTTTAACTTTTTGAATGGTGCAGTTTTGTTACATTATTCTGAATGTTCGGGAAAGTATTTCATAATATATGCTTGGCGCATGCTTTTTCCTTTCTTGTTAATATTGCAATTCATTTTATTATGCATGTGACTGCGTAATTTTAGCTTGTCAATTGAAAATTTTCTTGAGAAATTTTTTGCATCGGTATCAATCTTTAGAACGTTTTTGTTTGCCTTGTAAATGCATTTTTATCATTTTTAGCGAATATTAAGTTAGTTTTGATGTTTCAAGGGATTTTCATGTATAGTTTTATAATATGTGATTTATTAAACAAACATTTAATGCATGTTCATTTCAAACATTTGTGCATGTTCATTTGAACAGCTGCGTGAGAACAAGACACCAGCTTGTTCCGTAAATGCACTCCGTTGATGTTTTCAATAATTTAATCCAGAGAAATACATTTACGCATGTACGCAAATGTCATGAGATAACACAAAACGTACTAACACAAATACATGTGTTTATAAATTAAAGAAGTAAAGATACAATTAAATGATCTTATATATCATCTTAAAAAGGAATCCCAGTCAAGAGTAAATTCAGAAAAATAGTGCGGCACAATTAGCACGGGAGTAAATTACAATTATGACAAAGTAATATCATCATGGATAAATAATTATCTTAAAATATTTATTTTGTAAAAGTTACATATTATTAAAGCATACATTTTTAAATAACCGAAATAATCTTTTTTAAGGGGGTCCAAAACATATTTTAAAATAATTTGATTTATGATTTTGAAATATTTTGTGATGGTTAACCATATAATTCGTAAACAAAACCACAAGATAAAACTTCTCTTAATTTTATAAAAAAAATTAATTTAAAATTAATTTAAAAATTTGGGGTCATTTAAAATCGTTATAACTCGAAATATTACTTGTAGAATTTTTTTTTTCGTTTAAATAAACAGAAATATATAAATTTTAATTTTGATTCAGCATTTTTAAAAATATTTATTTAAATAAAAATTAAAAATATTTAAAATTAAAAATTAATAGAAATGATGTAACTTAAAAAAAAAACATATTTTCAAAAGTAAATATTTTTTTTTCAAATTTGCTGAATCATAATTAAAATAAAACAATTGAAAAAGACATGTTCCAAGTTTGAACCATTTATCTTTAAGGGTTCTTGAATTATAGCAATTTAAATACGAGAAAAGGTGCAAACCCCCCCCCCCCCATGAACAAAAACGCATTTTCACAAGAAGTCGTTTCCATGTCAACAATTGCTTCAAAGCTAGATTTTGAAAAACAAACCAAAACGAAAAAAATAATAATTCCTGTTCCTGTTAAGATAGAAACATGACTTCAACGTCATTTTAAGCAGTAAAAAACCGAGAAAGTTTTAATGCAATAAATGTTTTCTAGAAAATTTTAAGATTTTTGTGTCCCAGACACCCTTAATTTTAATATTATTTTATTTTCAAGAATTCTTTTATTGTAGAAAAACAGCATACAATTTATCAAACGAACATATATGCACGTTCATTACAATAGTTACCGGAATAAATAACACCAAATTGTTCTGCAAGTGTATTCCGTTTATGAGTAATAATACAAGTCAGCCCTATAAATAAACTCACGCACAGGCATTAGTGCATATCTTGTAATAACACAACATCTTATTATATCAGCATATATGTTAACAACTCAAAAACAAATATATAAAAACTTTCTCTTGTAATTTATCTAACTAAAATAATCGTGTCTTGAATTGATTGTTAAACACGAATGTGTAGAAAAGCTGAATGAAAATATATTTGTCAATAATTCTCGTTATATATTAATATTTTATTGAAATAATTTTTTACACTTATTTTGCATTTGATATAACTGAAAAATAACATATGAATTTTCAAGCTTCTCTATGAACAAAACAACATGTAAAAAAACAACATAAAATGTATTGAAAAACCTTCTAATTAAATGAAACACGATGGTTCTGCAAAAGCATTGGTTGTTGCGTGTCAACACACTTACCACCTGCAAATAATCAACTCATAAAAGAAAATATTTGACATAACAATAATTATTTAACTCTATCTGTTTTGAAAGCTAGGGATTACAAGATTACTCAATGCTCGTCACGTTTCTAATTTTTTCCTACATCTGCTAACACTTTTTCAAATAAACATTTTCCAGGTAATTTCTTTTAACAATTCTATTGAAGTCTGCAATAAGTATGTCGTTTTAAAAAAGTTGTAGTAAAGTGAGGCCTTTTTACGAACACTGCCAGCACTGGTTTATTTCGCAGTAGTCTCTCTCATGATTAAAAATCAAGGCGTTAAATTATTTTGAGTTTACAACATGAAATGCATTTTTTCTTAATAAAAGCGTCCTCCCATGTTAACACCATCTGATAACGTATCAAAAATGTGTTTCAAAGTATTCAAATGAGGAAAAATATATAAAAAAGTACCGAGGCATAATAAGGACTTCTTATTTCAAGAAAATGAAATTTCATTACAAAATATTTGAACAGTTATTTCAGACTTTCCACGGGAAAACAACAATATTTAATACTGAATACCGTCGATAATACCGTCGATGTATTATGCTACAACGAAATTCAACTAATATCCTAAGGCATACAAATACGAAAATGGAGATATTACAGCATATTATAACTCAAGTATCTCCAATTACAGCATAAATAATAGTACAATTAATGAAGTTTATATTAACCTGGAATATTTGTTAAAACAAGATGCAATTTATTAAGCACACATATGCACATGTTCATTTAAACAGTTTCCTGAGAAAATAACACGAAATTTAACACTTAAAATAGATTCATTTGAAGACGCAAGTATATCATGATATAAAACAGCATCTTAATGCAAAAATCTTTGTGTTTACGACTGAAATGAAGTAATTATATTAGAAATCTAGCTTTTAATTCATCTTAATAAAATGATCCTTTTATTCGAATACGGGTAGAATCGTTTCGTAAACACAAATAGGGTAAAACAAGAAATAAAAATCATGCTTCAAGAATCGATTATGGAACACTTTCCAATACATTCAGAGTAATGTAACAAAACTTTACCATTTAATAAGTTGAAATAGGATGTCTAATTGAACCATTTGGAAATGCAATAACACATTTGGAAATATATTTTCAGCAATTCCTATATACAATCGGAAAATTATCTGAGTTCTTTGATCAGCCCTGTATGTGCTGTGATATATGGATTTCTATCTATAAACTAGATGCAAGCAAAAATTTAGTTCAGTTAGGAAATACATAACACAGTTAAAAAAAACCCTTCAGCAGTTTCCGCTAATAATGACCATGGAACGTGATTTATTATGTGCAGCCCTGTATACGAGATATAGAATTGATACTGAACAACTAACATGCAAAAAGTTAGTAAATTTAAAAGCGTATACAAAAATTAAAAACACATATTCAGCAGTAATTGCAACGAGAGTAACGTAAGCGATTTCCTTTGTGTGTCCATGTAAAATAACGATAAATGCTATAAATGCACTTTTCTGTAGTAATCATCTTACATTGAAATTCAGTGATTTATAACAATTTCAATGCATTTGAAATAGTGTAATGCCATTAAAATACACTGCAAACGGTATTACCCACAGATAGTAATATAGCGGAATTCTTTTGTTTTCCCTTGTAAATGAACTATTAATGCTACGCACTTCATATTCAATACCGAACATGCCATGGTAAACATCTTTGAGGGGTCTCGGGATTCTTAAAGCTTTAAAATTTTCGATATTTGAATTGATTTGGCTGTTACACTCTTATCTTTTCTGAACATTTTGATATGATTGTTTCCTTGAAATTCCTATTAAAACAGAAGTTTAGTATTATAACCGCAGAATAACTGAAGCTATGTTTCCGAAACATTGAAGTCACCTGTCTCCAATTGATGTTTTTGGACATAACGCGCACGATAACTCAAAAACTTCTGTATATTTTTTCATAAAATTTTCGAAACATATGTTTCATGTTACACTGTATAAACGGAATCTAAAATTTCCTGTTCCAAAAAATCTTTTTTAGTTGATTATACTGCTGATATTTTCCAAATTTTGCATTAGCTGAATACAACTTTGTATTAAAAATAGAAAAATGCTTTAAATACAAATTTATTTAGGTTCAAGGTAATTATTATAATCTGAAGTGTAATTAGATTCCAAATTTGTCATTCTAGTTGCAAAATTTATTTTGTAGTCCTGCGCGAAATCTGCTATTCCATTTTTTGGTTCGACAAATGTCTGATAGTTTGGAGCTCCCTGTAAATGCTAATTCTGCATTTTGCAATTTTGTAAATACATGAAATCAAAGAGCATACTTATATCTTTCAATTCCAATAAAAATTGTGTTTTAAAATTATATACATTTTAAGATATTAAATGTTGAAAATGATCTTTTTTAAAATTTTTTCCAGTTTTAAGAGTCCTGAGACCCCTTAAGATATATCAATTGCATGGAAATTCGAGTATAATTACGGAAGTTAGAGCGTAGACCGACGGACAGACAAACCAAAGTCATAAGCTCTTTTAAACTACGTTGGAATATGCACAAAAGATACATTGGTCAAAGTATTTCCTTATACATTAATATCGCATTTAAATAATTTTGGGGATTTGTTTTATGTTTGAGTGCCAGTATATTTGAAATAAGAGACGTACTAATATCAATTTTCCTTTACTTCTCGTGTAATTAAATAACATGTACTTCATATAAATAAACGTAACTGCATTTATATTTTAACAATTACGTGAGTAAATAACATCAGATTATTTTGCATAAGCATTTCACTGATATGTGATTAATACAAGTAATCCAAGTGAATAACTATACTGAAACAAACAACTATCTTGAGCTAATCCAGCTTGTTATAACATAAATACATTTATTTGTTTTTTGCAACTGAAATAGGAAACGATACGATGGGTTTATCAGGTAATTCATCTTAATAAATAAGGCTTATCTAGAAATGATTGTTCAGCATAAATATGATTAAGTGGGATATATTTGCCAACGAGTCATCTTATATTTTAATATCTTATTCCAATAAGTGTTTAGCCTTATCTCAAATTTTGGCACCAGTATAAGGGAAAAAAGAACTAATACTTTCAAATCAGTTAGGATTCTCATGCAATAAAACAGGATGTGATTTTATAAATTGATTGATTATTTATTTATTGATCATTTATTTATTGATTTAATAAATAAACGTATTTGTATGTTGATTTCAACGGCTTTATGTTTAAAAAACATAAGTAGATTCTACAAATTCACACCGCTGAAATTTATTCGTAGAAATAAATTTTACAAAAAATAAGAGAAATACGGTTTTAATAGCATGGAACTATTACAACCGGTACATATTAGTATATCAAATAATAGACCTTTCAGAAAACCTTAGAATATGAATAATTATTAAAATATAAAAATAATCTAAAAAAATGATTTACATAGGCATATATCTGAGAAAGTAATTGAATATGTGATGTTTAGCTACTTTTTTTCAAAAATAAAATAATAAAATATGTATTTTGGATTACATATAATTAAAAATGATGGATTTTGATCAATAAATACCATTTCACTTTTAACAGTCATATCCTATAGACAAAAAGTATTCATTGACCATAGTGAATAAATACGTGGTGAATTTGCTTTTTTCTTTACAAAATTACTGCAGTTAATGTAAAGAGACTCTAACAAACTTTTACCTTTTATATTGGGGGTCCCACCATAAGATAATCTCTGGAAATGTTAGAGAAAAAAATACAGGAGGTGCAGTTACATAAATTAAAAGCCTCTGAGTGTCTGATAGCTTTCCTGTATTTTCATAAAAATGCTCACAGAAATATTATTGATTTAGGTATTTGCCTACATTAAATTTTCGAAAACATTTTTATTCTTTTATTAGAAAGAGCAGTCGTTCATGCTAACAGATTAATTTTAATTTTATTTCTATGATTACTAGAAGAGGAAATTACAGCAAATTTAATAAAAAGCGAAGTCATGAGTCAAATGCCGGAAGTGGACATAGGATGGCCAAGAGAAATTTAAACAATTTTTCTGTGCATCCTTTTATTACGTCTTTGAAATCTGGTTTTCTAATGTGTTACATTTTTGTAAAATGTTTTCCGAGGTATAATTTTTTGACTTATTAATCTATTATTTTTCTTACATTATTAAATTTTATTGAAATTTTTATAAAGTATTCTGGAAGAGATGTAAAGTGTTTCATAATGTATGCTTGTTGCACGACTTTTCTATGTTATTTTAATATGTTTAGAAAGTTTCAATTTATTTTATAAAATTAGTTTTATTAACATTTTCTGGTGACAATAATTTTTATTTTAATTTGTATATAAGTTTAATTTTATACTGCACAATGATACACATAGGAGTAAATTAAAATTGAAGCTTTAATTAATAAATTATGTTCCTAGCAACCGCTACACTTAATCCCTTGACGGGCAGTGGAATATATTATATCCCACCTAATTTAAAGAAGATTCGCATCAGAAACTTTTAACTAAATTTTGTATTTTTACTTTCTTCTATCTTTACAAGAAGAAAGTATTGGATTCGTGAAAATTTTAGACTTCCGGTTTTCGACATATTTATACGTTTTAGAATGTCCTGAACACGATTTGATGGTTTTTAGAAAATGTCTGTCTGTGAGTCTGTCTGTCACTCTGTCGCACTGTCACTCCGTCACTCTGTCACTCTGTGAGTCTGTATGTGACAAAAAATTTGTGGACGCTCTATCTCAAGAAATAATGCACAGAATTTCACAAAACTTCAGATTCTGTTAGACCCTGATATAAACTGGACCTGATTAGTTTTTGGTCAAAATCGCTCAACAGGTGGTGCTGCTATGCAGCATTTTTTTTATTTCCTCAATAGCTCAGTCTCCAGAACTAATGCATGGATTTTCATCAAACTTCAGATTCAGTTATTCCTTGACATCAGTTGAAATTTTATAGATTTAGGTGTAAATCGCTCAACAGGTGGCGCTGCTATGCTGCCTTTTCAGAATTTCCACTATAGCTGTATCTCAAGAACTAATGCACGAATTTTCATCAAACTTCAGAATCAATTCGTCCATGACATGAATTGACATTTTATACATTTTGGTGTAAATCTCTCACCAGGAGGCGCTTCTATGCTGTTTTTTGCGATTTCCGCAATAACATTATCTCAAGAACTAATGCTTGGATTTTCAACGAACTTCAGATTCAGGTTTATCTTGCTATCAATTAGTGCTGTTTGTGTTTTGGTGTAAATCGCTCAACAGGTAGCACTGCTATGCTATATTATTCAGAATTTCCGCTGTAGCTCAATCTCAATGCTCTAATGCACGAATTTTCATCAAACTTCAAATTCAGATATACTTTGATATGAATGTGTGCTAAATGGATATAATTTCTTGTACTATTTAAGGAATTTTATTGACATGATTATACAGAAGAAAGCTATGTGATGGCTACAACATACTAGTTAACTTTGGAGGGAAAAATCTTGAAAGATTGCTTTTCCTCATTTAAGAATAAATTTTTTCGATTATTCCGGTAAGAATTCAATATTACAGAGACATCATTGCTTCCCTTTCAAAGGGTTAAATAAGAATATCCGTCATATGTAATCACAGATGTGTTCGAATAACATTAGAATTACAGCATGTTTTATTTTGATAACTTGCGAAGTTTATTTTTCAATAACTGTTTATTTTTTTTTACAGATATATTTATCCCTGCTTTAACTTTTCGAAATCATCTTGCTTTACACACATATAGAAATTTATGAAAATAGATCATTTATTTTTTAGCCCTAACAAAGAAGTATGCCTAGAGTTGCTATTTAAACTGACCACCGCCGTACTTCTAGGTATTCGAAGATCGTCCAAATTCTAGTGTTAATTGTATTGAAGTGTTTGTCTTTAAAATGCCTGGTAACTAGCCTAAAATGAGTATTAAAAATATACTTTCGTGAAAATTCGTAATGTCTAGAGTTAAAGACCGTTATTCTGTTGTTAACCTGCAGTTCGAAAGATATAAATTGCGTCCAAACTGATCAAAAATTATTTGGTCAATATATTCTTCAGATATCACATTAGAAAACTTTAACATTGAAGTATTTGCTTAACCCCTTCGGGACGGGAGCCTTTTACGAAATTTTTAATCTTTAGTCACCGTTTTTTAAAAACAGAAATTTGTGTCTTCTTGAATCGAAAATGCGCTGATTAAATAAGGCAAATTTTACAGTAAAATTTTACTGGTGAGGAAAAACGGGAAGGTGAGGAAGCGGTGTCATCTGGAAGCGCATAGCCACTTTACAATACCTAGACAACTTTTATGACTACAGCTGCAACCATTCGGCAATTAAGAGCGTGGGAAGGACTTTAGTAGGCACCTCGTATAAACGGATTACAAATAATGCGTTAAACATACTTATTTTACTATTAAGTAAAAAGCAATTTAATTCACATATGTAAGTTAACATTCCTTTTTTGTAATTAAAGTAACCTTTTTTGTATTTTTGTCTTCTCAGAATTGCTCGAGAATTTTGTGTACTTACTCATCCTGAAAAATAAAATTTTTTATAAAATCATATTAAAAAAATCTTTAATGTTTTGTGGTACCCTGTAAAATATATAAATGCTACCAAAATTATTTTCTGTTGAAAAAATGCTGTTTGGTGAATAAACACCTATATAAATTTTATTCAATTTGAAATAAAATTTCTGCATATAGACGGTAATGTATCCGAATTTTTTATGTGTCCCTGTAAAAGAAATACAACTGCTACTCACTTTGTTTTGAATTTAAAAAATGCTATTGTGTATCTCAATAACCTATAAAAAAATTTGTTGAAATTTAATTAAAACTTCTGCTTTTAAAAAAGTATATACCCTACGTTTGTCAAATTATAATTTAATAGTATTTTCAACGGAGAAACACATGTAGGTAAAGTTTTATCTCAATCAGATAATTGAAAGTGGTTTACAATTAATTTTCATGCTTTAATCTAAATTTTTGTGTAGCCCTGTAGAAATAGTATTCTAAACAAACTTCTACGTTCTTTAAGTTATAATAATATTGTATTGTCACTCAAATTACACATGCATTCATTGTTTCGGCTCAGTCGGAAAATTAAAAGTGGTTTAAATTTGACTTGCAAGATTTGAACTAAACATAAATACTGTATCGCCTACAAGTTAATGTGATGCTTGTTTATTAATAAAAAATTAATGATTTCCAAACATTTGAAGGAGTTTTTTTATGCTTCCAATATTTTAGGAATGGCACTTTTATTTAAAAAAATTCTTATTGCTGATTAATGCTGAATAATATGTTAAAAGTCAAGATGAAATTTGTAAACACTATCCTGCTCACGACTCTTACTCACGTAACATCAAGGATCATCCAGAATCTCAACTTTGTAAAAGTTGAATTTAAAACGTTCCTTTAAAAAAAAGTGGCGTCAGACAAATAAATTCGTTTAAGAAATGCCTGTGCTTGGGTGGGATACTTCGGCCGTCAAAGGTTAAAGTATGCTTTATGGAAAGCCCACGAACATATAAATATATTTCCTTTTTTTTTTTCTTTTTTTTTTTTAACTCTTTGCAGTCGAGTGTCGACCCTGAACCCAATAAATACTAATAAATAAATTATTGATTGCATTATTTAATTAACTACTTTTAGCAAGAATATGCTTAAATACTATCAAAAGGATTATGGAAAAAGATTAATACAATGGCGAAAACAAAATCTGTATATTAGAAAAAGATGCAATATATATCGGTACAATTATGTGTAATTAGTGTTGACTATTATTAAATTTTATTCACGACACACGAAATGTAGTTGTAACCTTAATATATTTTCACTCAATAGCTGTAACGTAAAAAGCCTAGCTATCGTAATAATTGACTTCCAACAGTATAATTCTAAGCTGCACTATCTTTTAATAAAGTTTCATTCTTCTAAAAAAACATGTAAAATGAGATTATGGAATTCCTAAATATTTGATAATCGTTTAATAATCCCTTCTTGTACGAAACTTATCATGTTGTGTTTAAGTGATAATAGAAAATATTAATAAACTGGCACAAAAAAAAAATAAGCCGCAGGGAAACAATAAAATATCTTTCATACAAATTTTGTCTAACTTATCTTGAATATAATTAAGTTTTGTTCAGGGCACGTAAAATTTATCTTTAAATTGCGTATAATATGCATCGTGTAAACAACGCAAAATATGGTTAAAAACCCGTTAAGCAATTTTCAGCATATAATTCCTCATAAATATTCTATAAGATAACGCCATCCATAATTTAACAATAAACGACATGACAGTTCTAGCGAAAAAAAGATTCGATTTTTTATTATTTAAGAAAACTTTAAAATAATAAATTCAATAGTTTATTTAATATCCGTTAAAAGCAGTAAAGAGTGTATATTACGTCATATCTAAAATGGCCGAATAATAATATTGTAAAACAGTTTAAATTAAAAAATATATTAACGAAATACATTTATTTCATATTTCGAGATTATGTTTTTAACAATTGCTGCCAATTCTAAAAAAGTGCAAATAATAATATTTCCTTTCTAACAACAAAAGTAATTTCACGTGAATATTAAAAAGAGGGAGAAATCTTTAAAATAAGAAATTCATTAATATATGTTAAATGTTAATGGGAGAAATTACGTCATATGTAAAATGTCCAAATGGAAATATTTGCAAACAGTTTAAATTAAAACATATATTTACACGAGAGATATATTTCATATTTCGAGATGTTCTTTTTAACTATAGTGTTCAATTCTAAGACAGCATAAATAATAATATTTCCTTTCTAACAACAAAAGTATTTTTACGTGAATATTAAAAAAACAGAAAGAAAACTTTGGTAAAAATTAAATCAGATTTAAAATGATACGTTTAAATTTTTTTATTTAAAACAACTTCTTATAGCGGTGTTAAAAAATACCAAAGACTCTGTTGACGTAGTTCATTATATAGCAAAACAGCACCGAAAACTGGCGATATGAAGCAATTAAAATAATAAAACTTTGTAAAAAATCACCATAAAATAAAAACAATACAAAGGACGCGTTTCGAGCTAAAAATATAACAGCTCGTCATCAGCTACAGTAAACACGTGTCATTTCTTCCAATAAATCTTTTAAAAAGTCTAATCTTTCTTCTTTTCAGAAATCTGCTCTCAGTGAACTTAATTCCGTTCCTAACCTTCTTATTACTAAGGCTGTTAAAGGCGGTCAAACAGTTCTTCTCAATAAATCCGATTATATTTCCCACGTTGAATCTATGTTAAACTCTGGTCCATATTCCAGATTAAAGAAGGATCCTTCTACTAAGCATTTATATGATATCAAACATGTAATTAAAAATTCTGTCTTTCTTTATGATAACACCAAACGTTTGGTCACCACTTCTATCGCTAATTGTGCTCGTTTCTATGCTCTTCCTAAGGTCCATAAACCTACTCTTTCCTTTCGCCCTATTGTTTCCAATATTGGTACTGCTTCTTATAAACTTGCCAAGTTCCTTGCTAAGTTACTTGCTCCTTTATCTTCCACTAACTTTCACACCGTAAAAAACTCTTTTGACTTTGTTTATAAAATTAAACGCCTTTCTCCTTGCAATTATATAATGGTTTCCTTAGATGTTAAATCCCTTTACACTAACGTGCCTGTTCAAGAGGCAATTGATTGTTTGGAAAGGAGGCTGCGCGAATTTCATTACTCTTCCATTGAGATTGATGAAATCCTGCATTTAGTTAGTATTTGTGTCAAGCAAACTGCTTTCCAGTTTAATAATTCTTTCTATTCTCAAACTGGGGGTTTGGCCATGGGTAATCCACTGTCTCCTCTTTTATGGGATATTTATATGCATTTTGTTGAAGAAAAACTCTTCAGTTTATATAAATTTCCTTTCTGGTTTAGGTATGTTGTTGATACTTTCATTTTAATTCCCTCTCACCTGGATCTTTCTAATCTCCTTTCTCTTGTTAATTCTGTTGATCCTTGTATTCAATTTGCTCTCGAAGTCGAAGAAAACAATTCTCTTCCTTTCCTTGACGTCTTGGTTTCGAAACACCCAGATCGGTTCTCTACCTCCGTTTATAGAAAACCTTTCGCAGTATCTCTTCCTTCTCATGCTCTTTCAAATCATCCTCCTCAACAAAAAGTGGCGTCCTTTTATACTTTTGTTTTTAGCGCGTTACGCATTTGTTCTGACTCTTCTGCTCTGAATAATGAAATTAATTATCTCAAATCTCTTGCCCTTGCTCGTGGTTATAATCCCTCTTTGATTGATAAAGCTTTGTATAAATTTAATAAGCCTAAACATCCTTTTTTCTAATTCAAATAATCCTAATTTTAACTCTATAATAGTTCTGCCCTTTTATTCTCTTCTATGTTTTAAAATTGCTAAAATCCTTTCTAGTTTTAATTTTAAAGTTATCTTCAAATCTATGAATAAAATTAAATTATCATTTCTAAAAGCTCCTATTCCTACTGAGAACCGGCGGGCTGTTTATTTTATTCCTTGCTCTTGCATTTTGGGTTATATTGGTCAAACAAAGAGAGCTTTAAAATTCAGATTAGGCGACAATCAGAGGTTTATTGCAAATGAAGAAATCTCTAAATCTACGATTGCTTCTCGCTGTTATTCCTCCAGTCATTGTTTCAATTTCTCCATCGCCAAAATTATTTGTTCCCCTGACTCTCACTTGGATTTTCATGAAGCATATTTTATTTCTAAAAATGCTGCTAATCTTGTCAATGATCTCTCCTAATCTCCTTTCCTATCTCCAGCATGGAAATTACTTTTGTAATTCTTTTCACCATTATCTTGCTTCTTTTCTTTTTATTTTGTTTATAAAAAAAAAGATATTTTGGTTTTTTTCTTGTTTTAAACTTTTATATTTATTTATTTATTATTTTTATTTATATTTTTTAATTTACTTCTTTTATTTAATTTTAATTTTGTTTATTTCTTAATTTCCATTTTTCCCTATCAACTTCTCTACTATCTTTTTGGTAACACTTATCTCTTCGGCATGTGTTCCTTTCAGCTAGCGCCATTTGTCGCATTCTTTGCTACATTATCTGCCTTTCAGTTAATTTTTGACCTTGTCCCTTTCGGACACGTGTTTACTGTAGCTGATGACGTGCTGTTATATTTTTAGCTCGTAACGCTTCCTTTGTATTGTTTTTATTTTATGGTGATTTTTTACAAAGTTTTGTTATTTTAATTAGTTCATTATATATTAGCTTATTTTGAAATGTTAAACTGATCTTATTTAATCAAACATGAAAACCGCCATTACAAGTCTTAACAGTAGACGATTCGGCGTTAAAATTCCTAATCAAAGAGAAATGAATGGAAACACCGTTACAGGGAGATGTACTCTTGTTTTTAAATTGTAATTCAA
Source organism: Maratus speciosus (assembly GCA_963932465.1). Classification (NCBI taxonomy): domain Eukaryota; kingdom Metazoa; phylum Arthropoda; class Arachnida; order Araneae; family Salticidae; genus Maratus; species Maratus speciosus. The sequence goes on from OZ010797.1 coordinate 452,522,997, forward strand.
TCTTCTGTAATCTTTTTAAAGCCGGTTAAATTAGCATGTTTTTAAAATATGAACGGGTGTTGGCGAGCGTAGCTCGTAGATAGTATATGTAAAACAATTTTGTTTAGTGTAATATCATATTATAGATATCACACGAAGAATATTTTTTTTCGCATATTTTTAACATTCTTATAAAATCCATTTAATATCTAAGTTATTAAGTTGCATTATTTATGGTGCGATTAATATTTTTTATAGTTGAGCAAGCAAAAAGTGTTCCTAATTTAGTTCCTATTTTAAAGTATACATTATGGAAGGCACACCAACATATTAATATATTTCAGGTTCTTTAAACCGTAGTAAATAAGAAAAAAAAATATAATTGCACTCATTAATAAAGGCATATGGTAAAAGTAAAATGTTTCGTACTTCAAAAAATTTCTTTGAAATTCAATAAATTCAGCTTTTGAGAACTGATAGCTAATTAATTTCACTAGCTGTATAAAAATAACCTTATTCAAAATCTTAATAAAAGATCTGTGATTTATTCTTGAAGCTTCTTTTATTAAGTTTCCCATTTTTCTTAATAAAAAAAAAAAAAAAAAAAAAAAAAAAAAAAAACTGGAAATCCATAAATATACCGATTTTCATTAATTCTTCAATTATCTCTTTCTTATTTTAATTAACTTCGTTAATTATTTTTTTCTAGATGAAGTAGAATGATTTTAAAAAATCGCTTACATCTGAACGCTGGTATTTTTGAAATTGCATTTCAGATCCCTTTGTAAATGCGCATATGCAATACAATTACTTTTCATTATTGCTGGTTCGAAGAAATAAATGAATAAGTTATTGTTATAGAAATACATTATATTATTAATGAGTTATAGTGTACCGAATCATAAAAATTATGTGGTATTAAAAAATGTATAGAATATTTTGATGTAGAGGTCTTGAATGTATGGCCCGCGGGTCACAAAACTATTCATTATTACTGGTTCAACGAAATAAATGAATATGTTATTGTTATAGAAATATAGTATGTTATTAATAAGTTATACTGTACTGAATCATAAAATTATGTGGTATTAAAAAAATGTATAGAATATTTTAATATAGGGGTCTTGAATGTATGGCCCGCGGGTCACAAAGTCATCGCTATTTTTAAAAAGAAAAAAACTGTCTTAATAAATAATAGGTACCTTGCTATTAAATAAAGTAAAACTTATTTTCTGAAATTTGTGGTGATAAAGGAGTAACAATCAAGAAGGTGGAAAACCTTCAACTTTAAAGAAAAACTGAATTTATTACATTCCTTGTTGCTAAATCAGTAGATACAGAATGTATATTGATGAACTTTACAAAAACAAAATTCGCTGTTTTATAACACTTTAGTAAAAAAGTTTCCGTAAGAACATGCTTTTCTTTCTTTTTCATTAAAACGGAAGGTTTTTAGGAAGATATCTCGAAGACAAACATTTTCTAATATCTTGGTATTCGAATCAGTAGGCGCATAAATCCGGAAACGAAGAACTAGCACTAATCTTGGCACGTATGTATATCAAACAGTGTCTCATTAAATGTTTCATTCAAAGACACAGAATCCACTGAGAAATAAATGAGAGCTAACACAACTTATGCAACTTTAAAACTTACAAAATTTAATATCACTAAAATCTACGTTGTCTGTAGAAATTGTTTATTTAAGAAGGAATTTTAATTTTTCTAAATTCAATAACGTTATTTTAGGTAGCTTTCTTTACAAAAAGCTACCTACTGCAGCCGTTCGGAGGAAAGCGATTTCAAAAAAATTTGGTATATTTTCATCGATCATGACCCCCAGACACCGAAACCACCCTCAGTTCAAAATTGATATATATATCTGACCTATGTCACACTGTAACTCTCGTATTTATGAACCGATTTGGATGGAATTCGCTGTGTAGATAGTACATACCAATGTCTCGACCGAGTTCGTTCGCCAGCTTCATCCGCCATTTTGTGTCAAAATGGCGGCCATTTAAAAATTTAAAAAAAAATTAAAATTTAAAATGTGGTACCAAAAAATTGAAAATGGAAAAATATTCTTTTCTTATGTATTTGACCTTTATACAAAGACTCTGTAGAAGTTTTTGTTTCGTCTATATCTTAAAAAATGGCTGAGTTATAGCATTTTGAATTTCTAGCGAAGCTGACATTTTGAAACGTCCTGAATTTTGTCACGCGATAAAAGGCGTATTTATGAACCGATTTGAATGTAGCTTCGTTTATACATAGTACAGAACAATGTCTCGACCGAGTTCGTTGGCCAGCTTCATCCGCCATTTTGTTTAAAAATGGCGGCCATTTAAAATTTTAAGAAAAATTTAAATTTGAAATGTGGTAGCAAAAAATTGAAAATTGAAAATATATTTTTTCTTATGTGTTTGACCTCGATAAAAAGATTCGGGAGCAGTTTTTGTTTCGTCTATATCTTAAAAAATGGCTGAGTTATAGCATTTTGAATTTCTAGCGAAGCTGACATTTTGAAACGTCCTGAATTTTGTCACGCGATAAAAGGCGTATTTATGAACCGATTTGAATGTAGCTTCGTTTATACATAGTAAAGAACAATGTCTCGATCGAGTTCGTTGGCCAGCTTCATCCGCCATTTTGTTTAAAAATGGCGGCCATTTAAAATTTTAAGAAAAATTTAAATTTGAAATGTGGTACCAAAAAATTGAAAATTGAAAAAATATTTTTTTTTTATGTGTTTGACCTCGATAAAAAGATTCGGGAGCAGTTTTTGTTTCGTCTATATCTTAAAAAGTCCTTCCGGCCAGTGCCGGGAGGAAGAGGTAGCTTTCATAATCCTTATTTAAAAAAAGCCAACTGATATCATGCAAACACACGAAGCTCAATTTAGTGGAAACCGAATATAGGAGATTCAATATTAATTTTTATCAATATAATGAATGAGAATTTCGCGAAATTAGTCAGCTTTATCCAAGCTGCTTTTCTTTAAAGTAACTTATATTTGGCTGCCAAATTCGGCAATTTCTTAAAGTGCCTGTCATTTTAAGACAACATGGTGGATGTGGCTAAACAGTGAACTTGGTCGAGACCTTAGTAATTGCTGTGCACATGCTCACTCACATCGGAATCGGTTAATATATAGGAGTGCTGTCGCATGCAAAAAATCAGATTTTTCAAAATGTCACCCACAATAGAAATTGAAACTGCTATATCTGAGCCATTTTTTAAGGTAAAAATAAACAAAAAATGCTCCTGAATGCTTATATCAAGATCAAATACTTAAGAAAGAAACCTTTTTCAATTTCTAATTTTTTTGCACCTCACTTTAAATATATATATATTTTAATTTAATGGCCGCCATTTTCAAACAAGATGGCTGATGAATCTGGCCAGCGAACTTGGTCGAGGTGTTGATGTATACTATCCACATGCCTTCTTACATCGAAATAGGCGAATACGTGTGTTATCGCGTGACAAATACAAGATCGTTTCAAAATGTTAGCCATGCTAGAAATTCAAAGTGCTATAAATCAACCATTTTTTAAGATATCAACAAAAGAACAAATTTTCAGAAACAAAAACTGCTCCGGAATCTTTGTATCAAGGCCAAACACATAAAAAAAATCTTTTTCATTTTCCAATTTTTTAATACCTCATTTTGAATTTTAAATTTAATTTTTTTTAAATGGCAACCCTTTTGAAACAAGATGGCGAATGAAGCTGGCTAACGAACTCGGTCGAGACATTGGTATGTACTATGTACAGACCAAGTTATATCCAAATAGGTTCATAAATACGCCTGTTATCGCGTGACAAAAATCAGGTCGTTTTAAAATGTCAGCCACAAGAGAAATTCAAAATGCTGTTACTCAGCCATTTTTTTTTAGATACAGACGAAAGAAAAACTGTTCCGGAATCTTTGTGTTAAGGTCAAACACATACAAAAAAAATCTTTTTCATTTTCCAATCTTTTGGTATCTCATTTAAATTTATTTATTTTTTTATTTTTTTAAATGGCCGCCATTTTGAAACAAGATGGCAGATGAAGCTGGCCAACGAACTCGGTCGAGATATTTGTATGTACTATGTACACACCAAGGTACATCCAAGTCGGTTCATAAATACGCCTGTTATTACGTGAGAAAAATCGGGACGTTTCAAAATGTCAGCCACGCTAGAAATTCAAAATGCTATAACTCAGCCATTTCTTAAGATATAGACGAAACAAAAACTGCTCCCGAATCTTTTTATCAAGGTCAAACACATAAGAAGAAAATATTTTTTCAATTTTCAATTTTTGGTACCACATTTCAAATTTAAATTTTTCTTAAAAATTTAAATGGCCGCCATTTTTAAACAAGATGGCGGTTGAAGCTGGCCAACGAACCCGGTCGAGACATTGGTATGTACTATGTATAAACGAAGTTACATCCAAATCGGTTCATAAATACGCCTTTTATCGCGTGACAAAATTCAGGACGTTTTGAAAATGTCAGCCACGCTAGAAATTCAAAATGCTATAACTCAGCCATTTTTTAAGATATAGACGAAACAAAAACTGCTCCGAAATCTTTGTATAAAGGTCAAATACATAAGAAAAAAATATTTTTCCATTTTCAATTTTTTGGCACCACATTTCAAATTTTAAATTTTAAAAAAAAATTTAAATGGCCGCCATTTTGAAACAAAATGGCGGATGAAACTGGCCAACGAACTCGGTCGAGAGATTGGTATGTACTATGTACACACCGAATTACATCCAAATCGGTTCATAAATACGCCTTTTATCGCGTGACAAAATTCAGGACGTTTCAAAATGTCAGCCACGCTAGAAATTCAAAATGCTATAACTCAGCCATTTTTTAAGATATAGACGAAACAAAAACTGCTCCGGAATCTTTGTATAAAGGTCAAATACATAAGAAAAAAATATTTTTCCATTTTTAATTTTTCGGTACCACATTTCAAGTTTTAAATTTTTTTAAAAATTTTAAATGGCCGCCATTTTGAAACAAAACGGCGGATGAAGCTGGCCAACGAACTCGGTTGAGACATTCGTATGTACTATGTACACACCGAATTACATCGAAATCGGTTCATAATTACGGGAGTTACAGTGTGACATAGGTCAGATATATATATATATATATATATATATATATATATATATATATATATATATATATATATATATATCAATTTTGAACGGAGGGTGGTTTCGGGGTCTGGGGGTCATGATCGATGAAAATATACCAAAATTTTTTGAAATCGCTTTCCTCCGAACGGCTGCAATAGGTAGCTTTTTTGTAAAGAAAGCTACCTAAAAATGGCTGAGTTATAGCATTTTGAATTTCTAGCGTGGCTGACATTTTGAAACGCCCTGATTTTTGTCACGCGATAACAGGCGTATTTATGAACCGATTTGAATGTAACTTGGTCTGTACATAGTACATACCAATGTTTCGACCGAGTTTGTTGGCCAGCTTCATTCGCCATCTTGTTTCAAAAGGGTTGCCATTTTTTAAAAAAAAATGTAATTTAAAATTTAAAATGAGGTATTAAAAAAGTGGAAAATGAAAAAGATTTTTTTTTATGTGTTTGGCCTTGATACAAAGATTCTGGAGCAGTTTTTGTTTCTGAAAATTTGTTCTTTTGTTATCTTAAAAAGTGGTTGAATTATAGCACTTTGAATTTCTATCATGGCTAACACTTTGAAACGATCTTGTATTTGTCTCGCGATACCACACGTATTCGCCTATTTCGATGGAAGAAGGCATGTGGATAGTATACATTAATATCTCGACCAAGTTCGCTGGCCAGCTTCATCAGCCATCTTGTTTCAAAATGGCGGCCATTAAATTAAAAAAATATATATTTAAAGGGAGGTGCAAAAAAATTAGAAATTGAAAAAGGTTTCTTTCTTAAGTATTTGACCTTGATATAAGAATTCAGGAGCATTTTTTGTTTGTCTTTATCTTAAAAAATGGCTCAGATTCAATTTCTAACGTGGGTGACATTTTGAAAAATCTGATTTTTTGCCTGCGACAGCACTCGTATGTATCAACCGATTCCGATGTGAGTGATCATGTGCACAGCAATTACTAAGGTCTCGACCAAGTTCACTGGTTAGCGTCATCCACCATGTTGTCTTAAAATGGCAGGCACTTTAAGAAATCGCCGAATTTGGCAGCGAAATATAAGTTACTTTAAACAAAAGCAGCTTGTTTAAAGCTGACTAATTTTGCGAAATTCTCATTCATAATGATTTAGTATTGATAAAAATTAGTATTCAATCTCCTACATTTGGTTTCCACTTAATTGAGCTTCGTGTGTTTCAATAATATAAGTTGGCTTTTTTAAAATAAGGAATATGAAAGCTACCTCTTCCTCCCGGCACTGGCCGGAAGGACTTTTTTTATCCATCAGACTAGCATTATTAGCTTTAAATATCTCGCTAATTCGACCCAGTTTAACATTTCGAACAGAAAATTTTTATGAATCTTTATTTAGTTTATTTCAGATCTTTATTTGGAATTTACTTAAATACGTTTCATAAAAACATCTGCTGCGAAATATATTTAGTTTAAATTAACGCACATATTACAGAAGATTATTTCTCGCTCTTCAACTCTGCCAAAAGCATGTGTGGTTCGATATACCTCTGAATGTCCGATCCAGTTTACTATCAGAAATAGTAGAGCTTCCTACATCTGAGATATTTAGTTATGACTGTTTCCGAATAAAAATCTTTGTCAAAATTAATCCAGAAATCTGCTAATTCATAAGGCAAATATTGTGATTCATCGCGGCTAAAAAAATTGACGATTAATTCAATTGATGCATTGAACTGATGAATGCTGCCTAAAGTCGAAACTCTGCAGTGTGGGAATGGTCGTTTTAACACTTTCCAGAGCGGAGTAATTATGTTTGTAAAATGGTAAAATGATGGGCTGACAAAGAAATCAGAAACGAATTTATTATAAATTAAAAACTTGCTTATTTACTCGTACTTTATAAATGGAAAAAAAATTCCGGGTGCAATTACTGCTAAAATTAGGTGTCCCTTTTTGTGGACACCGCCCGCTAAAGGGTTAAACTAAATTCGATTGTGTTACTTCATAAGATTTAACGCCGACTAATGTCGGCAATAGTACAGAATTGGTAAATAGCACCCTGACGAAAAGAGGATTCAAATCTGTATTTCGTTACAGTGCATCGCGAGTAAAATATAACTGTTAATTTAAATTTTTCATCGGATGTCGTAAAATGCAAGTGACGCGTGATTCACTGCTAATTAGATACGTTCCGTTCTATGACGATCGGAAAATAGTTTTAAGACATTCGATTTAACACCAAATTTAAAAATTCATATTAAATATACAGGCCGATCCTATATTATTTCGGCAACTTCGGAAATATGAATTGCTAGATACCACTGGAATAACTGATTTATATTATTGTATCATAAATTTGCTTATACACATTTTACCAAAAGCTAAAGTATCATTTTGGATTGGCCACATAGGTATTATGTCATAGCCACCAGGACCATAAATACTTGCACCTATAGATTCCAGAGTATCTCAAATTTAAAAAACAAGGCTGCTTTTTTGTCATCTACCCTGATATTTCTATGGTACAAATTTACTAATTGTTTTTTAACGAATTATGTTTATTTGTAGAGGTGCCTATTTAGCTTTTTTTTTAAATCTTCCAATTTTAATATTTTAATTTTAATATACAACAATTTTACGACATTTCTTCAAAATGATGGATATTGGATTACTTGCTTTGTTGGAGAGAAAAGAGAAGTAATGGGGTTAATTTATGTTTATTTATTATATCCTTATTAGCCCCATGTATGCTATTTCTTTCTCCCAGATTATTTTGTGTCGTCTCAAATAAATAACGTTACCTTTTAGAAGCCAGCCGTAAAACAAAAGCCGATGTTTCATAGTGGAATTAAATACTCTAGAGCATTTTTTAAAACTTCTAAGCATCGCACATTTTCAATTTTTATAACGTCGTATTGGAGAAAAACAGTACATTTTAATGAAATTTGTTTGAAAACTGCATCTATATTTGTTTGTGAAATATTAATTTTTTTGCAGTTTTTAGCGAGATTTGTTTCATTTTGGCAACTCAAGTACTCCATTTCTGTAGAAAGTAAAGGAAAAACAGTTGAAAACTAGCAATTATATCTTTTTGTTGTCATTTCTCCATAAAAACTAAAAAAATGTAATGAAAATACGTGCTATTTTGGAAAAAATATAAATGAATGATTTATGATAAAACATGGAGCTATTATAAATTATATTTAATTTTAAGTATCTATATATTAATGCAAATGACGTCATTTTACATAAAGTAAAAGCGTGTGGTTTAAGTCTTAAAATTGAAATGTGTTTTGCACTACAGTAGAGTTTCGCTTAACCGAGTTACTTTCTTCTGATGGACTGGTGGCTTCTATTATTATGAAACGGCCATTATAAAGGAAGCGTTAGGCGAAGATGAAAGAACAGTCGTAGAAAGTTAAAGCTCTGATTTTCCGGTCAGAATGGGGAAAAAATGGCCATAATTTAAAAGAAAATGGCCATTCCCCCCCCCCTCCCATTCTGACCAGAAAATCAGAGTTTTTTACAACTGCTCTTTCATCTTCACCTAAACGCTACATTTATAATGGCTGTTTCATAGTAATAGAAGCCACCAGTCTATCAGAAGAAAATGAAGTAATGGAAATATCGGGGTGACACTAGATTCTGAAAAAGCAGAATTCCTGTTCTCTAGTTATTGCAATTTTCTCAATACAATAAAAACACACACACAAAAAAAACATTTTCTCATTAAAAAAATAAGTTTGAACAGAAAATGATGCCAAGCTTTAAAATAGTGAAGATTTCCCTCATAATTCTGTTACACTTCAACATCTTTTCGTCCCGCTGATACTGAGGTCCCCACAAGGGGTCGTACGTAACGTGCTACAAGTAGCAAAACTACAATAGTCGCTATTTATTAAAGTAGATTGCAATGCAACGCGTTGTAATTTGAACATTGTATTGTAGGGAGCAGCCGTGATTTAAAATTTAGTATTCTGTAGCGAGATCCGATACTACTTTTAACGCTATTTGAGGGTAAAAATGTATCACCCTACAAATCAAGTGTCCGCAGCTTGCTGCAGTGTATATTAACACATCACCTGAAATCAAGGGTTTTCGCATTGACTCTTGTAGTGTTATTAATTATCAGGTTGAGAGTCTACAGCTGCCTTAATGCACTTCCGAACTGGAATCACAAATGAGTACTGCACATGGTTTGATAGGCATGGACATGCTAAAAAACGTATGGCAAAACTGATTTTGCGTTTTACAAATGTGACACTTGTAGAATGAAAAAGTACAGCTATATTTAACGTCTGTAAAAAAGTTGAATTTGGTGTGTTTCACTATTGTTTAGTTATGCGTCTCCCATGTTTGTTTATATACCTATGCATAATACATAATTACTTTCGCTCACATAATTTGTGTCTGATGAATAAAAACAATTTTAATGTGGTCACTTTACAGTCACTGGACTACGCACTTGTGAATATTTGTGACTTTATAATGGCCTCACGGGCAGTCACTGTGCTGCTAGTGGAAAAGAATAGCGTGAAAGTACTGAAATCTGCATTCATTAATAAAAAAAGTTTTAGTTACCATTAGTAATATTTCATTGATGACACATTGCAACTTCTTTAATGCGGGGAAGTGTGAATTCCAATCGCGTAATATGACGGAAAAACGGCCCATTAAATGTTTATACAATATAGAATAGCTATCGTTGTTTATTCCGAAGGCTAAATGAGAAATGAGACTATTTTCAAAAAAGCCTAGGCTGTTGACGAAAAGACGGAGTAATTGGTAAATCATTCTCTTTTTCCCAGTCAGCCTGATAGTTTTCAGGATTACTGCAAACAGCCTAGATAGTGTTAAGCTAATTAGAAAATGACCACTTATTTCACAATCAGCGTGATTTTTTCAAGCTAACTGAAATGAGGCTTAGGCTAATTAGAAAATGACCAAGTGTATATACATTCGAATATCGTGTTGTCCACGATCCGAACAAGAAAATGCCATTTTAAATTAAATCGAACCCCACAAAGAAAAGTTCAATCGAAAGGTAACCCGTTCATAACATGGAAAAATAAGTTCCGCTGAAAAGCGACCGGGTCGAGACTGAGTATTCCATTTGAATTCAACCCGAAACCTGACCTAAACCCGACAAAAAACATTTCATCAAATCGTAACCCGGGCCGAACACGACAGAATAATTTGGAACTGAACCTAAAAAATCTTTTCGAGCACATCCATTTGAAGCGTCGTCCTGCTTATTTTCATTAATTTCTTTTTAAAAATCCCGACTTTCAAAAACCTAAATCTAACCAGCAAGAAATTTTCTAAAAAGTTAACCCGACGCAAAAACAAGTTACAATCACCGGGAACAGAAAAATGAAAATCAGGGCAGCCCGACCCGATACAGAGGGGTCCACTACTGAGAGATTTTGCTACATTTAAATATTAAAGAAAATACATATGTACGTTTTTCAGCATACAAGATAAAATTGGCATAAGTGATGTAATTTTAGACTACTTTTCATAATTGCATTAAAAGATGATTTATTTTAATTTCATTTAGTTTTCGGGTTAAAGCATTTCGAGTTGAGGTTGAAATCAGTCGAGTTCGGATCGACGAAAATTATTTTGTTTATCTCGGATTAAGTTGCGTTTAATAGGATTTTTCTTTCGGGTACTGGTAGGGGTTTTGGTTGAAATTTTTATTTTCGGATCTGGTTGCATGTCAACGGAAATAATTTGTTCCTGTTTGGAACGGGTTGCGGTTCGATGGAATTTTTTTGTCTAGTTCGGATGGAGTTTCGGGATGACTTGAAGTGGAATTGTCAGGTACGAGTCGGGTTGCGTGTCGTTGGATATTAATTTGTTTGTTCAGATCGCGTTGTATTGTGATGATTTATTTTGTCGAGTTCGGTTCGGGTTGTGGTGAACTTTAAATGGAATTTTCATGTTCGGATCAGGCTGTGTTCGTCGATATAAATTATTTTTTCCTCTACGCATCGGATTGCGGTTCGATGGAATTTTTCTGTGATGTTCGGTTCGGGTTGACTTCATGTGGAATTTTCAGATTATGATAGGGTACAACACGATATTTGGACAAACAGCTGGTCATTTTCTAATTGGCCTAGAACTGTATAGTCTCCTTCCAATAAACCTAAAAAATATCAGGCTGATTGAGAAGTAAATGACCATATTCCTTTTACCCTAACACTATCTAGATTCTTTGCCAGTAAGCCTGAAAAAATATTAGGCTGATTGGGAAAAGGGAGATGATTCTCCATTTAGCCCGGCTCTTTGTAAAGAGCCTGATTTCTCAATTAGCCTACGACATATACATACGTGGTTTTATCATTTTATTTTATTACTGTCAGTCTTTTGTAATTATTTTCATAAAATTATTTTTCAAATGACATGTAACGTAATTACAGTACGATGTAATAAACAACATAAATTCTATTACAAAAAATATGTATATTTAATTTTTTGTTAATATGCATTTCTGTGTGTTCATCCCAAGTTCTTACAGAAAATCAATAAGATATCAAGATTTACTGGAACACAGCATTTACCTGGTGTCCCAAAATTGACCGATGATTTTAAAATTCAATAACTTGTAAACGGTGACACATATTGAAAAAATCTTTGCAGAAGGGTTATGTAAGATGCCAGGAGTTTATGCTACGATTCCCAGTTTTAGTTAACAATAGCAGCAATAGATGGTGCTGCAAGTAATAGGCGCTAAATCCAGTCTTGATTTTTCGGCCCTTCTCTTCTCCTATGCGAAATAAAGGTGATTAAAATGTTTTGAATGGATTCCGAAGTACCAAAACTTTGGTCTGGAATTAGCACCTATTTCTGGCAGCATCATCTATTTTTTTTTTTTTAAATTCGAACTAAAATCAAGAATCACAGTAAAAAAACTCCTGACATCATACTTAACCCTCCTGCAATAATTTTTTAAATATTTGTCAACGTTTGCAAGTTATTGAATTTTAAAATCATCGCCCATTTTTGGGACACACGGTAAACTATTTTTTTAAGTGTTTTTAGAGTATGGTCTAATTTGAGGTGTTTATAATAAAAGAGAAAATTTATGAAGACATTTAAAATACCAAGTAATTTTTATCGATATAAAACTGTATTTTATAAAATTTCACAATCAAAACCTATTTTTAAAAACAATAAATCAAATTATATGGATTTATGGCATGATATTAATATTGATTATAGCTTATCTTCTTCATCTTCTATCGATGTTTTATGTCAAAATCAAGATAGCACAAGAAACGAGATTTATTATAGAACTTTTAAGAACTAAGATATTATGACGAAAATTTTTATCGAATTGGAAAATCATTAAAAATACCTGTAGTATGTAACATTATAGCCATGTCGTGTATAAATATTAATAGTTACATTTTTACTAAGGAAAGGTATTTTATTAGTTTATTACGGAAAATATTAATGATACCATTCAGATTTATGGCACAAATGATGCATTATAACGCAAAAGCTGTATATGTTAACATTATATAATTATTTGGAAAAGTATTAATATACGAAACAAATATATTACTGTTGTCAAAATCTTATTTTTGAGCTAGTTAAATCTTAAATTTATGCTATGCATATCTTAGTTGCGGTAAATAATGTTCTTTTTCAAATATTTTCCTTAACACTAATATAGATTATTTGTACGTATTTTGCCTGTAAAATGATTTATGGTTATATTAACTCAATGCGCTGGAACTATGAAGCGCAAATTAATTGCTAGAAATAATTGCTTGTACTGACTTCAAACGAAGCTTTTTTGCTTATTTAAATAAGCAAAAAAGCTTCTTTTGAAGTCAGTACAAACAATTAATTCTAGCTCTGCATTGGTAATTAATCCGGTTTACTTTAACTATTGTTACAAAACATCGAACTCTTAATGTTTCTAAGAAATATATTCTTAAAACAGGAAATATTTCTTAATATGTAATTTTTTTAAACATGTCTTTTGTAAATTAGTTCATAAATTAACTTTATCTTTTAGATACGAATCTATTATTATCGCCAATAAAACAAACTGTTGTTTAATTTTTATAATTCAGCATATACAATTCTGACTTTTCTTTACGTAATGAAAATGAAAACTAATGTTTTTTTTATTATTATTATTCTGTTGATATTTATTTAGTATACGGAGTGCTCTGTAAGTTATTGTTGTAACATTTGAACGGAGTTTAATTTAAACCCAACAGACTGCACTATACAACTAGTTGGATGTGCCAATGCCCAAAACTTTCTTCTATCTCATATATTTTAATAATTTTTAAAGTTTGTTACAATTCTTAATACTCCAATATTATTAGTTCAATACTATAACAACTTTAACTTTCATCTTATATTTCTGCTTCAATCAATTAAAACTAAAAACTAAACTCTGTGGCTACAGAATCCACGAATGATCGGGGGTGACAGTGCCCATCTCTGTTTTCTTGATCCTGGGCTCCGAGGTACTATGCAGCATGAGAATTAATCATGCACCAATTAATCGGAGTAAAAACGAGTTAATCTAAATTATGATATTTATTAAAATCATTAGTGTTAACGAAAAAAAAAAATTAAGAAATAGATATTCCAGGTCCAGAAAGTGAACCGGAAAAATATCGGTGGCTGCGTAAAATTGAAGTGGTTCCAAACCGTCATGCTCAAAACATTTTCAGCCTCACTGGTGATTCTGGGGCCCGTGAATAGCGAATATGACCTCCTCATTTCATTCTTCAAATTGCCAGAGTCATCTCTGTTGGTGGTAATAGGCAATATCGGGGACATATTCTGATAATAAAAAAAAATATATCAAATGGATATTGCGAGATAAGGTCTTTGTTCCAATGTGCCCCGTTCTCCCCTACTTCTATCACTTTTAGCATGTTAGAACTTTAGTAAATTATGTTTTTAAACTAAATAATTAACTAACAACCTTTTTTAAGATTAAATATTATTCATAAGGGATATTTTTAATCTAAAGATTGAGCGTTTCTATTTTTTTCTGTGTGTAATTTTCATAGATAAGCATAAATCATTTCTTATGTATAGTGTATTTCCTATTCCAAATATTTTAAATGACTATATTTTTTTCTTTTTTGCTATTTATCTTCATGTAATTATTTCCTCAGACTATGATATTCAGTTAAAAGAAGATGTAAAAAATTCCAGGAGACCAATTATTTTAATTATACATGCATTTTGTGTAGAATGTTCTTGAGGGAAACAAAGAATAAATATTTATAACTTCCTCATTATTATGGCAATATTTAATAGAGTACAAGCTTTTGTATATTGTATGTTAATGCTGCAGGATAAGAAGGAAAACAAACAAAAAAACTATTGTTAATGTTATTTTAAAGTATGTTCTCTTAGAAACTAGTGTAAAAATTCGCATTCTCTAGAATAGAAGTAATTAAGTTATATACTTTTACACAATTAACGGTTACTTTCTATTTTTACATGTTCCAACATTGTTGAAAGTATTTATGAATTCGGTATGTCTGTCCGTGTTCTAACTGGCGTAAACATAGTCCGATTAACATGAAATCGATATATGTTATTTGGGTTTACTATGGCATATTCGTTATTGAATATGAAGTGTATAGCATTTACGGTTCGTGTACAGGGACACTCAAAATAATTCCTTTACTTTGCGGTCTGTGGGGAAAAAATGTTTACACTGTATTTTAATGATATTACACGAGTTGATTATATTGAAATTGACATATATAACTGGAGTGTACTACAAGATTCTTATTATAGAACATTGTGCATAGAATGTATCGTTCAATTACAGGGGCTCACAAAAGAATTTGGCTACAGAACATAATGTGGACTATACGAACTATTGAAACCTACGAATAATAATTGTTGGAAATGCGTTTTCAGTTGTGGTATGCGCTTATATATTTGACTATTATTTAAACATTAATTGGTGTTTATGAATTCCATAAATCATATACAGAACCGTACAAAATTTCACAACAAGATCCTTTTTTGCGGAAATTCCTGGATTGAAATTTTCAATTGTGTTATGCGTTTAATTGAACTAACTTATATCATGCGATGTAACATAGATAAATATCCATAGATCATATACAGGGCTACACAAAACAATCGTATATTTTCTCGAATATTCATAGTAATACCAGAAATTTGTTTTTCAAATAACTTATGTTTATGCATTTTCCGAAGGTGTAAGAAAGTGTTTCAAAATCTACGCTACACTCAAGAGTTTTCGTCTTGTTTTCTATTATCATGACTTGATTATGCAGTTTCTTGTTCTAATGTCTGCATAAAAAATTATTCATATAAAAATGAATGCATTTTATTAATAACTATCAGAGCCGCCCGGCGTTGCCCGGGGTTTGCAAATAATAATCTTAAACAAAACTTAAGCTTGTATGATTTTATATCTTAGGAAATTCTTTTAAATGAACCTAATTTCGGAGGCCCCCTTGCCTTCCGTAGCGTCTAATGTGCTCCCATCAAACTTTTTTCCGAACGAGCCTGTAATCTAGATCCCCACTGCATATGGTAGTAATTACCGGAAGTGCCCAAACTTGCCGAGGACAATCGAAAACGAAGTTGAGTGAGCCAAACCTCGTAGAAATCAAGTCCATATAATCCAAAAAAAAATCCCTGACGGCCCGGCCTACAGGCGGAGGTAGATTTCGAAGTTAAGTATATTAATTGCTCCAACAAAAACTAAATCATGATTAGATATAAATCTACTTTAACAGTTTTATCTGGCCGCGTTTGACAAGTTTTTATTTCATTTTTATATAATAGCTGGTATTATCAGAATCATGTTAAGGCGGTATTAAAAAAATATACTTTTCCATGCTCAACAACTCGAAATTTTCTGGCACATTTTCAGATTCATTTCTAATAGGAAAATACGAAACTTGCTGACGTGATTTTTGAAAAGATTTATAAGCGTCATGTGTTTTTATTTTTCTTTCAATTAATTGAAACTTGATTAATAAACAATTATTTTCTCATTAGGGCAATATTTTTCCTTTCTAACACAATCGCTTCGGGAATTTCTGTTCAAAATGCCCACTTTGACATCATTTTTTGAAATATAATCTGCCTCTATGAAAAAAATCGATCATTACGGTACATTATATAGTTTCTGAAGAAGAGAATCTAGCAATTGGGTGCGTTTGAGAGCAAAAATGAATTAAAAAATGAGTCAGAAAATAAGCAGTTTGGATTTGAATACACCCTTAATAAGATGATTTTTTTCTTCAATCGCTATGTATTTTTAATTTGTTTTTATTGTAAGAATTGGTCCTATCCAAAACTTATCTATATAAATGTTGAAGACAATATTAAGAAGATATATGATAAATTCATGGGGATTTTATATCTTGTGAATTGACGGAGTTATCGAAATTTTTCTTCTTCACCCCCCCCCCCCTTTTTTTCGTTTTTAATTTTTAATTTTTTTTTTTGGTACGAATCGGTCTTATCAAAAACTTGTGAATATAAAAGTTGTAGATAATATTAAGGAAATGTGTAATAAAATTAATTGAATTTGATATCTTGAGAACTGACGAAGTTACGAATTTTTTTCTCCCAAAACCCCTATTTTTTGTGCCCCTTAAGCCCATTTTTGATTTTATCAAAAATCTGTGAAATAAAATTTGGCCCTATTTTTAGGAGTAATAAAAACTTATTTGATATGTACGAAATTGAAGAAGTTATGGGTTTTTTCGTATTTTCACAAAACCGCTCCCTATTTCCAGCCCCTTGGCCCGATTTTGCCCATTAACGAACTTGACCGAGATTTTATGCCCCTTGATTTTATGTATCAGTTTGGAAGAGATTTGCGCAGAATTGTGGAAGTTATCGTGTCCAGAAGAAAGTGATATATATAGCTAGATACATAGATAGATAGATAGTTAGATAGATAGATATATAGATAAAGTTTTTTACTGAGGGTGGTTTTGGACTCTAGGGGTCATGATCGGTGTAGATCTGCAAAAAATTTCAGAAATTCCAACATAGGAATGACGCCAATAGGTAGTATTTCATACGAAATCTACCTAAAAAAAGAAAAGAATGCACCATTAATGTTAGAAAATGTTGGTAACTAAAGTCTAAGATAAAATTTCATAATACAGAAAATAGCTGAATTGTAATCTAAGTTGAAGATGCCTCCGCACCTTCTAAATTTCATGAATTACTATTAGCATTATCACGATATTTAATAAATGGATGAAATCCCTTATCTAAAGTTACCTTTAAAGTAACGCGATTTTTAATTTACGGCTGTAGTGAGTAGACGTAATTTGATGCTGAAAAAGAAGATTAATGTTCAAAAAAGGTGGTAGCTGAGGTATAAAGAAAGAACGGGTCCTGGGGGCCAGGGTCTTAACTGGAATGTAATTGTGTATAAGAAAAATTTTTAGGGGTTTTCCCTGTATTGGGCCCCTTAAAAGGGTGCCAGGGTCGTAACTCAAATGTAGAAATGGGGCAGAAACTGAAAGGAAAATTCACCCCAAAAACGAAGAAGATCGGATCGAAAAGAGGCATGTTATTAACAATTTAGTGCAGTAAAACTCCAAGGGTCCCTCTACCGGGCCCATTTCAAGGGTGCCAGGGTCTTAACTGAAATGTAGAAATGGGGTAGAAACTGAAAGGAGAATTCACCCCAAAAACGAAGAAGATCGGATACAAAAGAGGCATGTTACTAACAATTTTGTGCACAAAAACTTCAAGGGACACTGTACTGGGCCTCTTGCTAGGATGGGGTCTTAACTGAAATGCAGAAATGGGGCAAAAACTGAACGGAGAATTCACCCCAAAAAAAACGAATATCGGATAGAAAAGAGGCATGTTATTAACAATTTAGTGCATAAAAACTTAAAGGGTCCCAGGGGCCCCGGCCTTTAAAAATTAAAAATCTGATACTCAGATGCATCAGGATCTGTTTTGGACTAACCACTCCTGCATTTTCAGACTTCTACGTGCAGTAGATTTTTCTAGCCATTGGACACAGACACACAGACACACATACAGAGCGATTTGTTATTTTATTAGTATAGATTTTTAATTTAGTATAGATTTTTTATTAGTATAGGTTATCCTTATTGTTATGATCATTTAAAAAAGTTTATTATAATTTATGTAATAAAACATGTTAACAGGCGAAGAACGGACAACTAATCTTGCTTTCTTTGAATTCGTAAACACTACATTGTTTTCAAAATCTTGTCTGCTATTCGAGAAATTCTCGCACCTCGAAGAGGACATTTATGAAAACCATTATTTTCGAATAGAAATCTTCCCCTTATTTAGCCGTAAAACAATGTGATTAATTAAGGCGAAACTTACTAGTCATAAATAGTCATATTCACACCCACAGATATCTGTCAGACTGTAACAATGTGCGTGCACTTGAGCGACTTGCTTAATATTATTGAAAAACAATAACAACACTTAGAAAATTAGTTGCTGTTAGTCTATAAGTAAGAGTTTTTTAATAAGTAATCCTCCAGCGAAGAAGAAGTAAATTAACAATTGAAATGAGAAGATAAAAATACATATGCAATTTATGTTACGTTTACTTATTTTGCGTACGTTTTCAATTCTTCAATTTCTCAATGTAATATATTATATTTAAAATTTTGTCTTCGTTTAAATAGAAGTCCATATAAGTAACATTTTTTTTTCATGTGTAATTAAAAAGTCCACAAAAAAATCTACAAAAGAATTGAATTAGAAACAATACATTTAAAACACTTCAATGTTCAACTTAATTAAAGTAATTAACATCAATAAATTATAGTTTCTTTAATAATTTAAAAATACTTTTCCTGAAAATCTTTGTTAACTGTAATTTCTTCAAAAGTTTTAAACTAATTAATTGATATCAAATAATGAAATTAAGAAATCCAGCAACAGTAAAAGCAATCTAAATAATTAAAACTTACATAATATTGATTGTTAATACGTTATTTTCCCGTTGAAGACTTGTTTCTCGCATGTTATATATTTATTGTTAACACGTAAAATATTGCTTCACAAGTTTTGTTCAAAGTACTACTTTTTTCTATTGGAAAATAGTATTGGTTTTCAGAATACTGATGGTTTTCTGAGTAGTATTGGTTTCAGACTTTTGAATATTAGCACAGCGTTCTATGGAGTATGTAGTATTAAATGATCTTTGGATATAAATACCGCAAAAATTCATTATATTTGCAATAGTTACTTTATATTGTAATTTAAATTCAAGATGTTGTTCTGTACACAAGAACGTTTGATAAATTTGCAAAATATCTGTTAACGTTATGTACGCAGCCTGGGTCGAATAGTATACTGGCAGTATTGGTGTCTGCACGCATTGACATTCTTCCTGTACACTGCACAGTAGAATAATGGATCAAGATACCGCCAGCTCTGGAAAGTGACGTCACATGCATAAGGTCCATTCTTTTAAGGGTTGTAATTGAATAAGTTACTGTTTCTTTTCTAAACAAGAATAAAAAATCATGCGTAAAGCATAGTTTATGAAACACTTTCCAACTCTTCCAGATTAATTTAACCAAAACGTCTAGGATTAATATGGTGAATGATGATGTCTGAGTAAACAATTTGAAAATGCAAAACACATTGGATGACCCAATTTCAAGAATTACAATCAATTAATAAAGCACATACCGAATTCTTTTCTGCACCTTTGTATATGATCTATAGATTTGTATCATATACACTACATAATAGACTAAAATTTAGATCTATCAGAAAAAACATAGGACAGGAGTGAATTCTCTTTCAGCAATTTCTTAAATAAGCGCAGATGTACTTGAGATATATTGTGCTACCCTGTAGATGATCTATTGAAATTATACACATCAAATATGTACAGTAGAGCGCCGATTATTTGAACAAGTCGGGACCGACCCTAGTTCGGATAAGCAAAAGTTCGGATAAATGGACGGACAATTTAAGGGATGTTCCTGGCTATACTAAAACCTTCACATCTCATCCAGGATTGAGACTGGCAACACCAGTTAGTGATTACGTGTTTTAATTTTTTTTTTCTTTTTTTAAACCTCTTTTTATCATTTTCTGAACTCAATAGATTATAATTTAAGCAAAAATCCTTTCGATTGTTTCTTCCTTCAACTAAGACATTCTTTTCAATGCTGCCATATCTCGAATTCTTCTTAAATACGTTAGTTGAATGTTGAATAGGATCAGAGTTCTGCTGTTCGAGCCATTTCATAGCTGTTTCCAAACATTCAAAGGCTTCGTTATGGGATGGACTTTGGTCATTTTCAGATCATTCGTTTACATTTCTTCAATTTCTTTTTCAACTTAAATCTCATCATAATTTTAAAAAAAAA
Organism: Maratus speciosus; assembly: GCA_963932465.1. NCBI lineage: Eukaryota > Metazoa > Arthropoda > Arachnida > Araneae > Salticidae > Maratus > Maratus speciosus. The sequence goes on from OZ010797.1 coordinate 452,543,494, forward strand.
TAAATAATAATAATAATAATAATAATAATAATAATAATATATATATATATATATATATATTGAGAGAAGTAGGCTGTTCGAATAATTGGAAGTTCGGTTAATTGCAGTTCCGCTAATCGGCGCTGCACTGTAATAGGCAAAAATCAGTTTAAATTAATATTGTATGCCAGTTATCTCAAAACGCATTTACAGCAATTAGTGTTAATAGAAAGTACTGTAGCCGAATTCTTTTGTGTGTCACTGTAAATGAGAAATGAATTCTATCCACACCAAAGTCTATAGTAAGCCCCTTATAGCAAACCTCAGTGATATATATCGATTTAAATTATTTTAAAGAGCGTAACGTTACTAAAATAATTCTACATCGGATGCAGATAATTAGAGATATACATATTGCGTATACCACGCTGCAATACTAAAAATCGTCAGCGGGATTACGATAACTCTTTTACCTCACATGCAAATAAACAGAGATTATTTAATTCCGCTTAATCATTACAATTTTTTTTAAATAAAGACAAACATTAACAAAACTTTTTATTATATTTATTCCCTAATTCCAAATGTATCGTTTTATAGTCTGCTGCCATAGTAACATGATAAATTAAATTTTATTGGAAATAATGCGCTGTAGTAGAAAAATATTTTATAAATCGAATAGTCATTTTTAATTTTGGTTTTAGAAATAAATTCATGAACCCCCGTGCATAGAACGGGTTACACAGCTAGTTAAAAATGAAAGTAAATAAGTATTTTCGAATTACAATTTAAACGTGTAGGGGAGACTGGGAAGGGTTGAACCGCTTTTTACAAAGTGATTTTTTTATTTTTTAAATATTGAACGTAGAATAAAGTTTCACATGTCAATTTATTCGTTATACAATCAGTTATCAAAATAAAATTGCTACATAAGTTAATATAAGAAATATAAGAAATATATATAAGAAATATAAAAATTTATATAAGAAATTTGATATAATAAGAAATTTGAGAATGAGAAATTTGAAAAATGATTGATTTTAATCATGAGAAAATAATGGGTCAAGGCTCCCTATATATGGGAGGCTTAAACCACTTTGTTTTATATTGAAATACTTGTGAAGAGAAATAAAATCAGTTTTTAAAAAGGAAAATAACTTTATATGCTACATGCATTAATTATTAAATATATATTTAAATATATTTGAAAATATGATGCTTAAACAAACCTGTTTAGACGCAATCGCAAGTCAGAGGAGAAAAATTTGTTTTAAACGGGATTTTGTCTGAGCAGCTATAATTGTACAGAATTGTATATTGTTTGAAAATGAAATTTTAACATTTAAGACAGTATTCGATTAGAGACAGGTTCCGATTCCATAGGGTTTTATGAATTATTATGTCCGGTTTTAGGAGCCACTGTTCTGCTTTTTTTTTTTTTTTTTTTTTTTTTTTTTTTTTTTGTCGCCTTGTCTAGTTTTGTGACACTCGACCTGACAACTCTAATTTTCACATAGTTCGGCTTCGTTTCACGGTATCCAACCTGGTGAAATTTGTCTACATGCCTTCCTAAATTTTTTTGACCAATGCTATGTTCTTTTGCAGCCGCATGAACACATAACTTATCATTAACATTAATCCTTTCAGTAGTTAATTACAGTATAACCTCGATTATCCGAAGTAATGAGGACCGAGCCTCTTTCGGAAAATCGAAATTTTCGGATAATCGAGGATGCTACAATTTTAAGATTAAGGAGAAACACATGCAATTTTTCTTATTATGGTAACACGTGCTTAATAAAAATAAACCAATAGCAAAATAGAAACAAGAATAAATTACCTGAAAGTTCCTTTTACGTATATCACAAGGGTTTGAAAAAAATGTCGCAGTTTCGATTGCCTTTGCTTTGAAGCTCTGTCACGGAGTTTTTTAATATTATTAATTCACCAGTATTACAGTCTTTCTGCTACTCCAGCCATGTCAAACCTTTTGAAAAACATATAAAAGCTTCAGAATTGCTAATTTGTTCATTTTCTTCGTTCCATTCCACAGCTTACAGGAGCTCAAGTTAAATTCAAAGGAACTCTAAGAAAAGGAATCGAAAGTATTTATATGTACTCGTAGTTCGGAAAGAACACAAGGAATATGATAGTTAAAAAAAAAAAAAACTTTCAAAATGGCTTTTGTACACAAGGAATGGGATAGTAAAAAAAGCTTTAAAAATGGATTTCAGTTAACCGAGAGTTTCGGTTAAAAGTGTTTCTGATAAAAGAGGTTCTACTGTAGTAATTTTAGCACTAAAATGCTGAAATAAATGACTGGCACCGCAATTTACAAAAAACATTATTTGGAAATAAGAAAAAGGCTATTTCTCATACATATTGAATGGAAAAGATTTTAGCCATTTGTGCCATTGTGTCGTTTAGAAATTAAAATATGTGCGATAATTCATATTGTGTACCCTCGAATAGTATTTAAAGTGTAATAAAAAAAAATTAGCTTGAAGGTCCCTTTTCCCTTAAGACGCTAAGTAAGACGCCAAATACCCACCAATTTTATGATAAAACGTTTAATTATATTTATGAACTTATTCTTAGTAATCTGGAGTTCTTGACATTTCTAATTTAATTTCTTATACTATTTTTTATATTTTACTATAATTAAAAATGGTAATAAAGTAGAAATAGGGGAGACTAGGGAGGGTTGACCCACTTTTTACAAAATGATTTTTATTTTTTTAAGTATTGAGAATAAAATTTTATATATCATTTTATTCGTTATACAATCAGTTATCAAAATAAAATTACTACATAAGTGTAATATATAAGAAATTGGAAATGTAATCGATTTTAACCATGAGAAAATAATGGGTCAAGGCTCTCCACTTATGGGAGGGTTGACCCACAAATGGCTAAACAAACCTGTTTAGACGCAATCGCAAGTCAGAGGAGGAAAATTTTGTTTTAAACAGGATTTTGTCTGAACATGTATAATTGTACATGAGGAAAAAATAGAATTTTAACATTTAAGACAGTATTCCATTAGGGACAGATTCCGTTTTCATAGGGTTTCATGTATTATTATGCCCGGTATTTATAGCTACTGTCCCGCTTTTTCTTTGTCTCTTTTTCCTACTTTTTGTGACGCTCGATCTGACAACTCTAATTATCACGTAGTTTGACTTCATCTCAGTGTATTCATGCTTGTGAAATTTGTGCACATACCTTCCAAAAGTTTTTCGATCAATGTTATGTTTTTTTGCAGTCGCATGTGTACTTAACTGATCATTATCTTCTTTATCCCTTTCAGTGGCAAAGTACTTTCAGTACTAAAATGTTGAAATAAATGACGGGCACCGGAATTTACGAACAAATTTATTTGGTAATAAGAAAAAGGGTATATTTCACATACATATTAAATGGAAAATATTTTAGCAAAATTCTGGTGTCATTATGGCGTTTGAGAATTAAAATTAAGTGGTTTCATAAGCATACCGCTGCCCCTGAAAGTGTTAAGACTGCTGCTTTAATAATTTCTAGTCCTTTCTAGTCTTTTACACTGTTTCTATTTACCTATTATAGTAATATTTTAATGGATACGTTCCTATCGATTTTCCGATTTATATGTCATTAAATTTTTTCATGCAGTGGATACTATAGCAATTTTCCACATCTTTCTTTAATCTAAACATTTTTTTTCCATCACCCTATCTTACCGTGGCTTTACAGAATAAATTTGCATTCTTTTTTATATATAACCATTAACCTTTCATTATGCATAATGTATAATAAAAAGATTTCATCTGCTCAACCCTCCCTCACATTGACGGTTTCAAGCCTCCCCACATAGCCCTCTTCTAAAGAATAGCACATTGTTACATTAAGCCTAACTTACTGTACAATCCTTATGCCTGGAATGAAAGCTCGATATTTCTACATTACTTAAAACCTACTTACTTAAATTTCTATGATATATTTTATCTGAAAAAAAACATTAAAAAATATTCCTAAAAAACACAACTTTTAGGTTGAAAACGCCTCACAATTGATTTTTTCCACACCTATTTCGATTATCTGTATGAAACAAAGACTGTTGTTTGAGCATTCCAGTAGCTTTGGTTGACACTTAATGATAAAACTCTGAAATTTTTTTAAATATGAAAACTGTTGTGTGTGTTAAGCCTCCCGAATGGTCAACCCTCCCTAGTCTCCTCTAAACATTTTCATCAATTCGATATTATATGTATAAGTTTCTAATTTAATATAATTTCAAAAGGAAAGTTAGCAATGTCTATTATATATCTCATGTAAACTAATTTGAGATAGCAAAATTTCAAAATTGTTATTTTATGCCGCCTTTAATTATCACAAATTAAATCTATGGCCCATTTCTCACTTTGCTATTTACTTATTTCAAAAGATTAAAATTATTGATTCGACCATTTGCAATTTAGCGTCCTCGACCCCATTACATAATGTGAACTCACCATTTCATTAATGACACTGTCACCCAGCTCATTTTTACAAAGCGTATGTGTGTATACTATTACCGATGCTTTAAATAGTAAATATACTATAAATATTCTAATTAAAATAAATGGTATTAATGCGATTACATTAAATATATTAACGTGGATTATAAACTGACATATTTTACATTACGAATAAGCTTAATGAATATATTATATCTAATTACATCAATTTAAATGTATGCCTAAAGGGATTTGCTAATATAGATTCTTATTTTCTAAATCGCATTCCCAGTTTCAGAAGCGTAAAAACTTTCCTTTGCTTTTCAGATCGATTATATGTTTTTTGAAAAAAAATATAATAATGATAGTATAGAATATTTTACGAACAATTATTTTAATTGAAATTTTTTGCGTGGAAAACAGTTAAGGTCAAGTAATGAATAAGTATTTCTGGAGTCGGAAGAATAATACTTATTCATATTACGCTGAATAGATTTTTATGGAATCTGAGGTATATTATTTGGCAATATCAGAAATAAATCAAATACAATAAGAATATTAATAATAATACTGTATTTCAATGAAAAATAATTGTTATATTTATTATATAATAATTATTATGATTCTGTAAAAAATCTTTTTCGAATTTCCAAAGCAATTGCTTGATAAATTTTCTAAATTTTCAATTATTGAAAAAGTAGAGAAAAGTCAGATTTTTTTCTATAATAATTTTATGATGGAGTCATGTATCATATATTTTGCTGAAAAATATTAAATGGTATATGTATATATATATATATAGTGATGAGTCATATTATATGAGTCATAATATGAGTCAAATTTCAGGAGGTACAGAATGGACACAGCTTGATTGACATTCTGCATGTGAAATGTGTCGTCAGTTTTTGGAACCCTTGAAGTAAAGTTTCGCTGAAATTATAAAAAACACTACTGTAAAGAGTTAGTTTTAGAGCTGAACAATTCAGGCATTGCTTGCGCATTCTGTGATGTAAAAAAATTGCTGCAGCAGGGATTTCAGGAAACGTCACATAAAAATGAATATTTTCCCTTTGGCAAAAGGGTTCTCTCCTTACACAGGATGATTCATAAATATCGAAACAATCGGCTATCTCCTTAAGTAATGCCTCACGTACTTCGAATTGCAAAGTTTCATAAAATAGGTCAAAAATTTGATGAGATAATTTACAACTCCATGGGAGGTCTATTTGAAAAAATACGAAAATTAAATTTTTATACGGCCCCCGTAGGGTAAAATTTCCAATTAGGAATTTTTTCCTTATCCATTCCTGAATTAAACACAAAAAGTTTCATCTTCATATCTGCAAAACTCATGGAGTTGTGCCTGTTTAAATAATTCGTCACGTTTTAAGGGATTAGACACAAATTGAAATGCGTGTTATTCAAGAAACAATGTTACTTTAAATGTTCCAGGATACATGTAAAAAATATATTTATTGATTTAGAATTAGATTTTTTAGTTTTTTGTGATTATTAAACATATTCCAGCAAAGAAAGAAACAGTGAGCCATCAGCTGGAAAAAAGATGGAAGCCAGCAGTGCTATCAGCGGTAAAGTGCAAGGATGCCATTACTTAAACCTGTCGAAAAGTGTCCGAGTCGAATGCAGCTGGCCCAACAGTGATGACCAACAGCAGGCCAGCATTGGTATGCCATTACTTCAATCCGGCACTTTTCCTGCAGTGCTAGCACCTATCCCACTGCTATTCCTTTGCTGGCCCAGCACATTCCCTTACAAAAATTTCTTATAGAATTCTATAAAGAAAACAAAGTATTATGTCTTTTTTTTTTCTATAAGCTAGTTTCCACCAAGAGCTATAGAAATATCTGAAGAAGTGTCTATAATAGAAATGGCCGTCCATAGAAATATTTGAACTTTCAGCGGTTTCCATGTGGTCACCCTCCCAAGTACTAACCGCGCTCGATGCTGTTTGGTTTTCGTGATCGGACAGGAACAAATGCTTTCAGCGTACGCTACGACTGCTCGTAGTTTTCAAGCTCTCATTACACTATTTCAAGTTTGTTTCTTTAGTGATTTACATTCCCAATCATTAAACTGGTATAGAATTTATTCTACTGTATAGAAATCCTATGTATTTTATATGTTTTTTTTTTTTTATTATTGATTCTGAACTGCATAAATTATGAAAACCGAAATCCTTTGTAACCTAGTAAAACCAGATTTAAGGAGAAAAAAAAAGTACGTTGAAATAAAGAATTTATTTATTAATTCATTTGCTTATTTATTTTGTTGGTGGCATTGGTGCTATATTTTTTACAGTTTCAAAAAAATTAGCTTCACAGCTTAAATTGTGTTAAGATATTCATTTCAGATTTGTGTTCAAATACTCTATGTCTTCGATATTCGCAGCGCCACCTAGCGTAAGGGTTCCCAGCACTAATACTGCAAAAGTTCGTGCACTTCCAAGTAGTGGTGGGCCAACGCATGAGAAAAAATGGATGCCCACCAGAATTTTATCTGATGATTTCCAACAGCAAAGTTGACTGAAGCTGTCCAGCAGTGTTCATGCAGTGGTAGACCATCAGCCAGCACTTCTCCATCATTGCCAGCACCTATCTTGCTGCTGGCCAGCAATTTCCTCTTTGATGGGATAATTTGCAAATAAAATCACATCCTAAAATTTCTCAGAAAGTTTTAAAAAAATTTAATTATTATTAATTTTTTAATTGAGGTAATTTAAAATCGTTATAACTCGAAATATTATCGTCGAATATCTTTTTTTTTTCATTTAATTAAAGTGGAAAATATAATTTAAATTTTGTTTCAGGATTTTTAAAAATATTAATATTAAAACTTTTAAACACACAAATTAAAAAAAAAATGACGTAATTTATTTAAAAAGAATCATATTGTCAAAAATAAATATGTTTCAAACTTGTCGAAACAAAATTAATGTAAAATAATGAAAAGGGTCATATTCCTAGTTTGCACCCTTCTTTTTTTTTTTACAATTTTTGACTTAAAAATATAAATTAATAAATTAAATTAAATTAATTTTAATTTTAATTACGCATTTAAATTAATAAATTTAAATTAATCATTTTTAATAATTTAAATTAATAATTTAAAACGCATTTCAAGTTTTAATCAAAGATTGGCTCCTAATAGAATGTATAAATGCTTTTTAAAAAATTGCTGGTGAGTATGTAACTCTTTCCTGTAGCTTAAACTTCCGATTCGGTTTAACTTTTGCCCTTTTCACCTTCTTTCTGTACTATTTAAAGCAAGGTTTTTTTCTAACATATCGATTAAGAGTGTTTTCATAATTTTAACCCTCACAACTTCAGGTTTTATATCGTCCCGGCGAGCGTTTAAAAAAAGTCTGTATTCTCGGGCCGGACCAGTCTCGACTGGGCCTAAAGTATTTTTCATCCCGAACCGGGACTTGCTTCCTTTCTTCCTAGGTCTGCACGGGACGAAATTTTCGGTCCCGGGCTCGACTCAACCCGTGTTAAATCGTTCAATCTGACTCACCTAATCCGTGCAAAAATCAGTAAAGTTTGGCTCAACCCAAAAAATTTACAAAAAATGCATATATTTTTAAATCGGCATTAGAATTAAAAAATATTACCATTTACAATTAAACTTTAAAAATCGTTTTTAAATGATAGTAGATTTAAACAAAAAAAAGGTAAATCAAGTGAAAAAGTACCTGCCTATTACGGAATCCTCTCTAAAACGGAATAATGTTTTTTATCCATGCAAAATGAATATATTAATACTTGAGAAAAGAACAGAATACATTTGCACCTCCTTAGATGGGAAATTGTCTATATGGCTAATGTCAGACGGATGTCTTTTTGCACGCTTTTTTCCTTACGTATTATCCCCACACAATGCTAGCGGCATTGTGTGGGGATAATACGTAAGTAAAAAAGCGTGCAAAAAGACGTCCGTCTGACATTAGCCTGAGGTATATTTTTCTTGTTTGTGGGATTCCGTCTTACAAGGTTTTACTTTATATCATTTTTGAAAGTCTCCGATACATAGATTGTGGATTAACGATATTAAATGGTAAGGGAAACACTTACATACAAATAGAGATTCATTTAAAATAAATAAATATCACAGCCTTTAATGCTTCTTTAAAAATGAAGATTATAAACATATAAAATGAAAATCTATAAGCTATTATAAAGCTATAAAGCTATTTTTGGTCAGAACTTTTTCATACGAAACAATTTTTAACCATATCGACGTAAAAAACTATTTTTCTAGAAATTTAATCAGGTCGGACCAGATTCTGACTAAGATTTAAATATTTTTCCCGGCCGGGACGAACTTTATTTTTTTATGGGTCGGATCGAGACCGGGTTTGGAAATTTCGACCCATGCAGACCCCTAATAAAGGCCTCCAGCATAATTTGAAAGAAGGTTTAACTTAAAATATATACGCTGCTATTTTATGTCCAAAGGAGAAAAACAGTTTTAAATCGACTTTTAATAACGTACAATTTGTGAATGATCTTTATCTTGCATTAAAAATGAATCAATAACTCGTCGCTCAGAGGCATGGGAAAATGGTGTAAGTCGTGAATTTTGAATTTTATAACTCTGCGAGTTTTGCAGATACCGAGATGAAATTTTTTTTTGATTAATTCAGGAAAGGATTAGAGAAAATTTCCTAATTGGAAATTTTACCCAACGGGGACCGTATAAAAAATTTGTTTTTGTATTTTCTCAAATAGACCGCCCTTAGAGTTACAACTTATGTCATTAAATTTGGCACCTTTTTTTATGAAACTTTGCAATTGGAAGTATGTGCTAAGAGGCAATATTTAAGGAGATAGCCTATTATTTCGATATTTATGAATCATGCTGTATAAACAAGTATTGCGTATAAAATCATGAAATTTACCCGATCTGGTCGTTTAACTTGAAGAAAAGTGCCATTTGAAATACAATTGCTACGGCAATTCAAGGTAAAATACCCGTGAATATAGTCTGGAAGAATTTCCTGCTTACAAGAAGCCGTATTTCTGAAAATCCCATTACTAAAAATGTAACAGGATTAATAATTGCTAACGCTTTCACTGACAATACAAACATAAAATTAAAACGCAATTAACGGTAAAATATCCGAGAATTTAGTCTACAATAATTTCCTGTCTAGAAGTAGCCGTATTTCTAAAACATTCCACCACTAAAAATGTAACAGCTCCAAACATTGCTAACGGTTTCACTGATGCCACAAACATAAAATTACGACGGCAATTCACCGAAAAATACCCGTGAATTTAGTCTAAAAGAATTTCCTGTCTAGAAGTAGCTGTATTTCTCATTCCATCACATTCAATCACTAAAAAAACCTACAGGTTCGTCCTACAGGCACATTTAGATTTCGAAGTTAAATACTAATTTTATCAACAATAATTAAATCAAGATTAGAGATAAATTCAGTTTAACAAATTTATCTGGCCGCTTTTGACGAATTTTTAATTTCATTTTTCTGTAAGAGTTGGTTTTAGAAGAATCATGTCAATACTATATTTTTTTCTGCAACCTCCATTTTTTTTCCCATGAGAATATTTTTAGTAATATCACACATAAGTAGAGGTCATCATATCAAAAATTTGTTACTACCAAAGTTATGGATAATATAAAAAATATTTATGTAATAAATTTAAACCGCATGGTGATTGTTTCATTAAATGAACCACACACTATATTTTAAATTATGGTGTCCTTTTTATTGAGACACGCGCGAGTTTAATAATGCAACCCTATATACAACATCCCTGAGGGATGTCAAAAATTTCCATCACACAATGCTACTTCTTTATCGCCTTAGTGGCGGATTAATTGATATATGATTTTTACATACCACCACCCCTTTCCTTAAAAGAAAATTGCTGTAAGAGTTCGTCCTACCAAAAAAACTGTCAAAATAAAAGTTGTAGATAACGTTAAGAAAATTTTAAATAAGTTTAAGCAGATTTGATATCTTGTTAATTGACGAGGTTATGATTTTTTTTCCTTCAACACCTCCCTCCACCCCACTTTTTTTTGTTGTTGTAAGAGTTGGTTCTATCAAACACTTGTCAATATAAAAGTTGTATATAATATTAAGAAGATTTAAAATAAACTAATGTGGATTTGATATATTCTAAATTGAAGAAGTTATTAATTTTTTTTCTTCTTAAAACCCAATTTTTTTCTCTCCTTTAAGCCATTTTTAATGTTATAAAAAATCTGGCATAAATAAATTCTTGGCCCTTTTCCTGGAAGTAAATAATAACTTTAAACTGATTTGATATGTTAATATAAAAAAAGTTATGGGCTTTTTCCTGTTTTCACAAAAGCCTTCCCCATATCCGCAACCTTCGTCCGATTTTACCAATTAATGAACTTGACCGAGATTTTCAGCCACTTGATTTTATGTATCCGTTTGGAAGAGATTTGCTTAAAATTATGGAAGCTATCGTGTCCATAAAAAAGGGATATATCTAGATAGATAGATAGATAGATAGGTGTTGTTTATGACTGCCGATTATCTACACGTGGGATATAGGACCGAAGGGAGTGTTGCCCTCCGTAGGGTCTTTCTAAGGGACCCTAACCCGTATTTACGCAAGGAAAACCAAGGTTCGAAGAAAACTACGGAAAATACAGAACGATTAGGGCGACGGGAGCGAATGGGTAAATAAGACCAGCTTCCACAGCAGAACCTCTCGGCCACGGTTGGGGCTATAGATGTATAGATAAAGTTTTGAACTGGAGTTGGTTTCTCCCCTATTTATTTATATTTAAAACTATGTTTTCCTAAGTATAGATTTCAGTAACTACCATTTTCGAACATTAATGACACATTCTTTCTCGGGTTTTATGATTCCGGTTTTAAAGGGAATTAATTACATTAAGATTCTCCTATTTTTTAGTACCATCTTTGACCGGCAAAGGGAACATTCTTATCTCGGGTTCTATCGGCCGGATTCCAATAGAGTCTGGCTCATTCAACTTGGTTTTTGATTGTCTTATAGTTTTTAGTTGCATTTTCTACAGCCATAGGGTGCATTCTTATTTTGGGTTCTATGGGATAGATTTCAACGGGGTTTGGCTCATTCAAACTGTATATAAGTAAAAATGATTAAAAATCAAACAGTTCATTTTTTATGTGGTAAACTATAGCGAACAACGTATTTTTATCTAAGGTCTGAAGAAGTATAAGTTGGTAATCTATATTACTTATGTTAAAACTTAATTCAATTTATTCAACACGAATTATTATTTTAAACCTCTGAAATGTTTGCTACGTTCAAACAGGACGTTGGTTAATGAGAAACTCCCCTGGAAATCCTCACGAATGCAAGTTTCTGTAATTTTAAACTAACTGCAGAATTAAAAAAAATAACTATTTTATTTGTAGTATCGAATAAAGACACGTTATGGTAACCCAATCTTATAAAAAATGTTCTAAATACCACATTTAGATTCACAATATTCTATTTATGTCGAAAATAAATACGCGGACAAAATATCTAAGTCAATTCACTGTAAAATATACAACTATTAAAATATTGAAAAATCGTTTAAAATAATTTTAAACCATTTTTTTTTCAAAAGTGTTAGATAAATTAATTTGCGAAAAAGTCTATACATAAAATACCAATTAAATAAAAAATGATACGAATTGATTACAATTTACATAACATGGATTGCAAATCCACTCCGGCTTTGTAAGAATTTATGTCTCGAACTCTTTTCCCATTTCTTTGTTTTGAGGACTGACTAATTTTATGTTTGAAGTTTTGCTTAAAGTAAAAGAATAAAAAGTGTTTTCTTTTCTTTAATAATCAATTCTTTTAACATTGTTGTAACTCAATATGAATCTCCTCTTAAGTTTCTTAAAAAAATAATAAAAGTTTTCGATGTTTTCGTCAAAAATCCTAAATGTACAGTAAAATATAAATAATAAAGTTATTTGCGAAATTCGTTTTTCTCTTTTACTGTTTACAAAGTGTAATTTTAGAACGCTGGGTAAGAGAATAGTTTTAAAACCTTTTTTATCGAATGAAATTGCGGATTTGCATGTTTTGAAAGGTGAAAAGTTTTGTGGAAAATTTTCAAATGCGTTTTTAAAAGTTTCAGGAAAGATATTCAGAATGTATTTAGAATATATCACATTTGTATCATGGAGTATGAAAAATAATTTATTACTTTACTTTTTTTCATACCACTTTGTATAATTTATCAAGATTTTTTTTTTTTTAATTTCAACGAATTTTAAAAGAATATTAGTAAACTTATTATGACAGGGAAGTTGTTAAATAAACAAAAAATAAAAAAATAAAAAAATAAAAAATAAAATAAAATCATGCATCCGGCATAGATTATGGAACAGTATTCAGCACATTAAGAATACTCTAAGAAAAATTCACTGCTTATTAACCCTTTGAGAGGCGATGGGATATATTTTATCCCACACACGATTAATGAAGGTTTGCAACAGAAAAAATGTATTAAATTTTACTTTTCTAATTTTGGTGGAAAAACGTCGTAAAATAGCTTTTCTTAATTTTTCAATAAATCTTTCTGTAGATTCCGATGTGAGTTCGCCAATACAGAAACGCAATTACTTGGCCCTCAAGGAGTTAAGCTTAATCATGATTTCTAAATAAATAATTTGCAATACGCATAATGTATTTGAAAACTCAATATCTGCAATTACCACCAAAACTATGAAAAACATCCAAGTATTTTTGTGCATGTCTGTATATGATCTATACATTTGTATGTATAATACATAGTATGTTATAAGTTAGTTCAGTTAAGGGGTCTTGTACCTTTTAAACGCGAAGAAATTTAATGAAAATTTTTGAAGTTTGAATTAGTCTATCTTCAAAACCTTTCAATATATAAACATGAAATTTTGGATATTGATTAAACAGATTGTGCTTTGTAATATGCTGTCATTAGAAATTTATTAGTCTTTTACCGAATTTGTGTATTGTTGAAATCAAAATAGCTCTTTTTTTACTCCATAAATCATTGCGAGCATGACATCTTGAGAAAGTATGTATAGATTGTCATGAAATTTTGTAAAGATGCTAAATATATATGTATGTTTAAAATGAACCACTCTTAGGCCAAAATTATTTCATTAACTACATAAAAAAAGATTTTTGTTAAAAAAAATAAAAATTTTATATTTTTAATAAATAAAAATAGTCATAACTAAAAATATTACCATTGTAAATAGTTAAAAGTAGTTCATTATAAACACACCTATTTGTTTAGTATCTTTACCAAATTTCATGATAATCCATACATACTTTCTCACAATATCATGCGCGCAATGATTTATGGAGTAAAAAAAAGAGCTATTTTGATTTCTACAGTACCCAAATTCTATAAAAGGATAATAAATTTCTAATGGTAGCATATTACAAAGCATAATCTGTTTAATCAATATCCAAAATTTCATGGTTATACATAACAAGTTGGAAATTGCTCATCAAACGTGGCAAATGAGGTGCGTTCGTACTATAACTAGTTTTATAATTATTTTTTGCACCCGATATTGTACTGAATGTGTATTTGTTTGCACTTCATAAGTGCATAGTCTGTAACATCATTAAAATGCACTTGCAATAATTTTTTCCCATTCCCTTAATGTAACGAAAAACTTTTGACTGTCCCTGTAATTAAATTACACATCCGATTTTCATAAAATTTGAAATGGCTCGACAAAATTTTGCAGCAATTATATATTTAAAATTTCAGCCCATTCGGAAGGCTGTAACATCATTAAAATGCACTTGCAATAATTTTTCCCATTGGCCGTAATGTAAAGAAAAACTTTTGACTGTCCCTGTAATTAAACTATACATCCGATTTTCATAAAATTTGAAATGGCTCGACAAAATGTCGCAATAATTATATGTTTAAAATTTCAGACCATTTGGAAAGCTTTAACATCATTAAAATGCACTTGCAATAATTTTTCCCATTGGTCGTAATGTAAAGGAAAACTTTTGACTGTCCCTGTAATTAAACTATACATCCGATTTTCAAATAATTTGAAATGGCTCGACAAACTTTTGCAACAATCATATATTTAAAATTTCAGCCCATTCGGTTGGGTAGTTTTTGCTCTGTTACATGCGGACGGTCGGACAGACGGACAGACGGACTGAACGACGACTATAGGTGCTACGTATTTATATAATTACGAACGCACCTAAAAAGGTGTTGAAGATAGACTTATTCAAACTTTGAAGTTTTCGTTAGTTTTCGACGCGTTTAAAAGGCACAAGATTCCTTAAATGCATCGCAGAGTCGAAAATTGAGGCGTTGATATGGGAAAGGCAGTAAGTAACTATTGCCAGAAGGCGACTAAAAGCTTAGTTTGTTTTATTATTACACGTTTCAGTTTTTACTTTCTTCCATCTTTACAAGAAGAAAGTATTGGATTCATGAAAATTTTCGAATTCCGGTTTTCGACTGATTTACACGTTGTAGGGGTCAGAGAACCCGAAAAACATGTTTTTACAAAATGTCTGTCTGTGAGTCTATGGTTCTGTGAGTCTGTCTGTGTGTGACACAAATTTTGTGGGCGCTATATCGCAAGAACTAGTGCACGGAATTTAATGAAAATTTATATTCAGTTAGTCCCTGATATAAATTGGTGCTGATTAGTTTTTGGTGTAAATCGCTCAAGAGGTGGCGCTACTATATAGCATTTTGCACGATTTCCACAATAGCTCAATCTCCAGAAGTAATGCACGGATTTTCATCAAACTTCAGATTCAGTTAGTCCTTGACAGGAATTGAAATTTTATAGATTTTGGTGTAAATCGCTCAACTAGTGTCGCTGCTATGCTGCATTTTTTGCGATTTCCGCAATAGCTCTATCTCAAGAGCTAATGCTTGGATTTTCAACAAACTTCAGATTCACGTATACCTTCATATGAATTACAGCTGTTTATGTTTTGGAGCAAATCTCTCAACAGGTGGCACTGCTATGCTAGATTTTCACAATTTCCACTATAACTCTATCTCAAGAACTAATGCACGAATTTTCATCAAACTTCAAATTCAGGTATAATTTGATATAAATGGGTGCTAAATTGAAGTAATTTCTTGTATTATTTAAATGATTTAATTGACGTGATTTATATAGAAGAAAGTTTTGTGATGGCCACAACATACTAGTTTATTTATAATTTACTTTCTTCCTTTAAGTCTTTAAAATGTTTCATTCTTGCATTTTCACAGCGCATTGGCATATATTGGTAAACATTCTTTGGCACACTATGAAACCCATAGTTCTGAAAACTTTTTTTTTTTAATGAGTCTTTTATCAGTATTCAATGGTCATCTTGAAAATAATCTTCATTTTTTTTTTTTTTTTTTTTTTTTTTTTTTTTTTTTTTTACTGCAATTCATATTTTTAACCCAAAATCTCTGTTACAATGCATTAATTTTGAGTGGGCATCGAACTCAATTATGAAAAATTCGCTGCTTTTCGTTAATCGCGGTAGTAGGATCAAGAAAATGTATTTATTAAAAAGGTATATAAATTTTCCTCTGTTTATTTTGATTTCTTTTTAGAATTTCAAAAATCTGTTCTCAACATTTAATCGTAAATTAATTAATATTTATCTATTAATTGATAAAAGCTTAGTTTGTTTTTTTATTATTACACGTTTCAGTTTTTTTATTTATAATTTGCTTTCTTCCTTTAAGTCTTTAAAATGTTTCATTCTAGCAGTTTCATAGCGCCTTGGCATATTTTGGTAACCATTCATTGGCGCACTATGAAATACATAGTTCTGTAAACTTCCATACATGTTTACCAGTTACAGAGAATTGCTGACGATGTGCCTGCGGCGTGGTAATTGGAAATCGTATTTAAATTAGGGTATTAATTAATAATTAAGTTGTAAAAAGATTAGAATTTTGTATCTCATCAGAAACACACCTTTGTACATAAATTGAATAACTTTAGCATATCAAGAAATGGGTAAAATTGATTGCAAAACTCCATCTCTATATACAAAAACCATGCTGTTTAGAAAGAATTTCGAATTTGAGAATATTTAAAAAAATAATTGAATTAGTTCTTTTGAATAAACTTTGATTAGAAATGTACTTACGAGCCAAAAATAGGGATTTGAAAGTTAATGTAAGACGCAATTGAAGTTATAATACATATTTAGAAATTTAAGTCAAAGGCTTCATACTCAAACTCACACAAATAGTAGTGCAGGAGGCATTGAAATTAAGCCGGTATTATACAAATATTCTTTATTACACAACAAATTAAATATACACATGAGTAATTTTAGGTTAAATGCTTTTTCAAAAAATTCTTCATGGCTTTTACAAGAAGAATATTAGACTCTTGATATATTTTACACAGAATTGTTTAATTTTGTAGTCTTCACAGTGGGATGCTTTCATTAATTTATCTATTTCCTTGAGAGTTTCCTGACAGTATAGTGCAGGGGAGTTTATTGGCCGTCATCCTTAATTCGTCATGAGAGTTAAATTTACTGCCTAAAAAGGTACAAAAGGGTTTAACACTTAAAAGTTGCCTGAATAAATGAAAATTCTAAACTTAGTTTAGAAGTTTGATGAATAATGCGCTCTCCGGAATTATTTTTCTAATAAAACCTTCTTCAAGCGACCAGAAAAAAACTGAATTTGTTTCATTTTCTTCAAAGAAATTAGTCGTTCAACTGGAGTGGTCTTTGAATAGAGGTAAGATTGGTATTGAATCTATGGGAATAGGTTTGGTTCCATGAAAAAATGGTCGTTCAGGGAGGTGGTCGCACAGGGCGGTTTCACTACATGAGGTTATATTTAGATTGAAGGGGGAAAAAATTGTGGTAGGAAGCATGAATTTGGTAAATCTACTATAGCAAAGCATTGCTAGAATTCCAACCATCAGCTCAACTTTTACAGACTAATTTGTTAAAATGTGTAATTCGGTTTTTGAACTGTATTTCTGCGAGGCTTATAATATACAAAACATACAAACTTCCTGGTCAATAACATGAGTATTACCCTTTTTCTCTCTCCTCTCTGTTTAGATCCTGCGTAGTGATGCCTGATCTTGATGGTTACCTGACAGGTTCGTCACTTCTTTCAGATATTTAAACTGCTGCTTTTCCCACTTTGGTCAGTCCATTAGCTAGTACTAGGGTTTAAAGCCGAGGGTGTTCTTAGAACTTGTTTTATTTTTTAATCTTTTAATTTTTAATTTTTGTTTTTATTTTTATGTTTATTTTCGCCATGATGAAAGGGATCAAGGTATCCTTGCAACGGTCGTATGAGGGTTAATGTAATGTTGATGTAAATTATGCATTTTAACGTAATAAATTTTAACTTATGCTTTTAAAACTAGCATAGATTAGTTTTTAGTCATAACAAAATGCTTTTTAACACTTTCCAACGTAGTTGGAAGTATTTCTGATTTAGTTTTGTTTGTCATTCGTCTCGCCATGCTCTAACTCTCGTAAATATACTGGGATTGCCATGTGATTGACATATATTATTAAATTTTACTATGACACTTTCGCGATTGAAAATAGCGTGCTTAATATTTACAGTTCGTCTAAATAGAAACATCGTTTACGTTGTACTAGCAAGCTGAGCCTGCTGCGGTGGACCATTTTTCAAATAAACCTTCAATCAAACGAAATGAAAATCCGACCCTGTATTTTAAATTAATATGGACCTTCACCTGGAAGATCCTTCCGCATTTTCTGAATACGCATCGGACGCAATTGCGCTATTATATTATCTGATGTCTTAGACGAAATACGGGCGATTCAGAAGCAACTCTTTAGTACATCATGTAGATTTTGGAAGGGAAATGCGGCCATTACGATCATATCACCACATTACTAAAAAAGAGAGAATTACAATAGCTGCAGAGATTGACCATTCAACTTAAAGAATGTTCGGGTTATTCACTTTCGTTTGTTAGGTCTTTTACTCCGGGTTTCTCAGCTTTGTACTTTGTGCTGATCTGATAACATAAATACAATCCCTCTGTACGTTACATTATATTTGGTAATATACGTCTACTTTTGACAGGTTTTCTCTACAGTTTCTTATCTTCGATTTCCAGTAGAGTAAATACAATCAAAACAGTATTCAACTTTTATATTTTAAAATATGTGAATGATGTAAAAGAGGATATTTAAAGCGGAATTGTGTGAATAAAATTAAAATAATGTAATTTTAATTGACCTTTCTTTTTACATACCAGTGTTTTAATCATGCAACTATTAACCTAGGAAAATAACCTCGATAACTAATTCAAATAGAAAACTAAACTTCTAGTTTTCATTCAATAAAATCTTCCCAATCATCCGTAATCGGATCCACAACAAAGTTTGATGCGAAACGGTAGAAATGTTCGTAACGGTATGGCTAAAAATGTACCAGAGTTAGCTACAAAACAGGGTTAATTACGCTCCAAACTACATTCCATTAAATAATGTCAAATTGATGTTGAATGATTTTTAAATCTTTCACTATCAAAACTCTTTGCAAATGATAAGTAAAGTTAGTTATGTAAAATTTATAGTAGTGATCTTTTTGGCAAACCGAAGATTTGTTTCGCATTTCTCTAATGAGCGTAATAAGACAGAGAAATAAACATGTTTTTATTTTCAAAACGTCATTATTCATCAGTTTGTTGCCTAAATAAAACTGAAAACGTTATTTGTGACTATAGTCAGCTGCTCGGGCTGTGCATATGCCAAAATTTCTTTATAATATGATTGAAATTTTATTTGAATCTGAGGTACTTTCTTTTAAAACCTAGAGTAAATGATCAAATATTGTTCCATTGGCCACCTTTGGCATTTGAAAGGTTTTTTTTTTTTTTTTTTTTTTTTTTTTTTGCTTTTCAGTGATAGTAAGATAAACCTAAAATTTGTCACTACGATCAGCTGTTCGGGCTCTGCATCAGCCAAAATTTTATAATGATGGAAATTTTAATTAAATTTGAGGTACTTTAAAAAAAAAAAAACCCTAGTCTAAATGAACAAATATTGTTCCATTGGCCACCTTTGGCATTTGAAAAACTTCTTTTGTACATTCAAATTAATGCTTTTTTAATGACAGTAAAATAACTGCACATGAAAAATATCTATTAGTAAATCTTCTTTTGTCCGTTTGCTCAATACTAAAAAAAACATAAATTTACTAATCGCTAATTACTAAAAGTACAAATTTCGCGTAATCTTCTGAAATCGGATTTACCGTCAACGGTTCCTTTCAAATATAAACGAATCTTCCAACACTATACAGTGAATTCGCCAATTGTAATGTGGCTGATTATGGAAGATTCATCCAATATCCTTTTATAACATTTCTAAAAGAATGGAAGATATGAAAAAAAAAAAATGACAAATGGAATGGAATATCGAAAAGTTATTTCAGAAAGCAATTTTTATTGCAAAATGTCTTTTTTCGTGGTAGAAATAACGCATAATTGCTTACATTTTCTTAAGAATAATCTTTACTACCTAACATTGCAAGCATTGAACGTTTGTATAAGGGAAATTGGCGGTATGTTTTTTTATTAAAAAAAGAATGGACAATATTAGCTAATCTGGCTTCGAGGTTATAAAAGTCACAGATTTGGGGAAAACAAACCGACATGCTTTCGCTGTAAAGTGTGATGAGAAATTTTTTAAATGTTTAAAATTAAATTATTTTACAGTATGTATGTGCGTGTGTGGGAGACATTTATACTAAAATTAAAATATCTGACTCCATTTTTAAAATATTAATTGCTATTTATGTATCGTACATTTGAATTTTGAAAAATACTCAAAAAATGCTTTCATACACTTGCAAAATCACCTTTATCGTAAACGTCGCTTGAACCCAATTCACGCTTACATCTTTTTGGCTTAAAATCAAATTGTTTTGCGACAAAAGTGAACTCAAAAATAACAAATAAACATATAACATGTAAATCATAAATACCATCAATTTTACAATTTTACAGTTTCGCGTTTACACGCGAAACTGTATGGAACAGTTCTGATCACATGAACTGATCACATGATGGAAGAGTTAGAAATAAAAAAGAACAAATCAAAAACAAAATTGTTACCACAAGGAAGATCTCCTTAAAGAGCATACTCAAATTATGTTGAAAATAAAAATGCTTTTAAAACTACTCATGTGTGTAGTAAAACATCAGTCAAATTTGGCGGCAGAATCCCAGTAAAAAATCTGAAAAAAAAAAATCTATATATATTCGAGAATTTTGCGCAAAAAAGACGAACGTTCCACGCTATTTGGCTAGCCAACACATTTCCATCCCAAATTATATTTTATCTTTAAGCGTATATAATATATACAAATTGCGTGTTGCTGTACTTATTTAATTTTACATGGCTTCACCGGCTGGAAATGTTTTAAGGGTACTATTTGATTATTCATTCCACCAATTTTGCCAAATTATACAAATTGCCAAACGCTTCGCCAAATTATATAAATTGCCAAACTGCTCGCTAAATTATACAAATTGTCAAAATTTTTATTTTAAACAACGAAAGAATAAACAAATTTGTAAACATTAGTAAAATTACGAATAGAAGTGAAATTAAAAATCACTTGATGACGCAACAAACACGTGTGTTTAAGGTCAAGTGAATGTAAAATTTACGATCAGCTATTATTAGCATTTATCTTATAGTTTGGCGATAGTTGTTTTGTCGACGGGATAATCAAGTAGTACCGTTTTAAATTTGCTTTAAAAGTAGCTGGCTTATTAAAAATGCTACCATTAAACATTTTACATTAAATACTTGTTTCCATGGCAACAATAACCTTTATTTCTGGTTTCTTATACTAACAATATCGAAGTCAAATTGCCAATATTCCGGATCGGACATTAATTTTGAATTTGGAAAAAATTTAATAAACTGAAATTTTGTTTTAAACCGTACAATTACAATAATAAAATTTTAATATATACACATATAAAGGTATATGACAAAACTGTAGTAATAAAAATGTATTTATTTAAGTTAAACTTAATCTAACTATCTTCATATGAAGAGTAGAAAAAGGTTTTACTTAAAAATTATTTATTATAAAAAAAAGTATCATTCAAAATTTTATTGTGCCGCCAACCAGCATTAAATCGCCAAAAAAAATTAAATTTTCATTATTTTTTTACAAACGCTAAATCGAGGTTCTGCGGATTTTTTTATAAACATATTATGTGTCACGAGAAGAATCTTCTATATATTCCTCATGAGAAGATATTTTTTCAAATATTTCTGAGCATGCACTTATCGAAACTTCCTTGATATCATCCTATTAATTTTTCAGATGCATTTTTCATAACCTGACGCAAAAGATAAAGAGCCAAATCTTATTTCAATTGCAATATTTTAACTGAGTAATTTTTTAAGCACTAGGGGGCTCGGCCCCCTACGAGCTACGCTCGCCAACCCCCCGTTCAGACACTGCAGTCTCTAAAAGCACGCTAATTTGATCGGCTTTAATTGAATTTTTTTGGAAGATTGAATTATAATTAAAAAAACAAAGGCGATCGCCCTATAAACGGGTTTCTATTCATTTCTCTTTGATTGGGGAATTTTACGGAAAAATCAGCTGCTGTTAAAAGATACAATGGCATTTCAAAATCATCTAATATAAAATGAATTAAGTAAACAGAGTCTTTGTCTCCCGGTATTTTTTAACAAAGCGAAAAGAAAGTCCTTTTAAATAAAACATTTTAAATATATCGTTTTTAATCTGACGTAATTTTCGCCAAACTTTTCTTTCCCTTTTTAATATTCACGTGAAAATGCTTTTATTAGAAATGAAATACTATTTGCGCTGTCAAAAAAAAAAAAAAAAAAAAAAAAAAAAAGTTGAAAAGTTCATCTCAAAATATCAAGTAAATGTCTCGCGCTATTTTTAAATTTAAACTACTATTTTGCAATATTATTTTTTGTTCATTTTACGTAATAAGTGTAATGTGACGTAAATGTGATGTAATTTCTCCTATTTAAGACTTCTAACGCATGTTAATGAATTTATTACTTTACAATATCCTTTCTCTGTTAAAATTCACGTGTAATTATAGATGAAGTAATTTTCAATAAGTTCCTCCTTTTTATACGTAATTATTTAATTCTAATTTGAAAGTTTTTCTTTTCTGTTTATAATAGTCACGCGTAAATAAATTTTTAATTTGAAGCAAACATTATTGTTTCCGTTGTTTATACAGTTTGGCAACAGGTTAAATTAGTACAATTTTCTGAAATAAGTAAAAAAATATCTCTCGAAATGCTGAAAATTTGAATTTAAAATAGAAATGAAATCTCGAAAAATGAGTCAAATTAAAAAAATAAATTATTTCTGCACACCGGGAAATTATAACGTATAAAATGATCTAAAAAGTATTAAATTCCGATGTATAGTTTTTGCTCCTATAAAACTTTTTTAATGGAACGATTTTGTCCAACTTTAGCATTAAATATCTCTTAAAATAATTCTTCGATTTGAAAACTGTCTACATCAGCGTGTTTATCAAACATTTCTGTATAATACTACCAATTTTCATATTTTTGTATGCATTATTTTTCTTAATATTAACGAAGAAAGACCTCCGGTCACAAAAAAATCAAAACCGGCGGCGGCGGCGGCGGCGGCGGCGGTGACAGCGGGAGTTACTTTTTTTTAGAATAGAGAGATTACGAACATTCCCTTTCATGTTTAAATTAAATATTTTCGTTTTTTAATACTATCACTCATTAAAACGGATTTTTTTCTTCTTTTTTTTTCATTCTTTTTTTTAATTAAAATTAGTAACTGTTTTTTCTTTTATGTTTCGAGGTGTAATAGCTGTTTCAATTTTTTTTTATCAACGATAAATTTCGCCAAGAAATAAAATAGTAAACCTTATCGTCCAAAATAACAGAACTTTTCGTCATAATTCTATAACTAATCTAGGTAGAATGGTGTGTTATAGCTTAAAACCTTCCCTGAAACGATACCTATATAACGGTATAAGTTCCGTAAAAATCCATGCAGTAGAACCCGAAATCTAGGCGTTCGGAACGAAATTTCCTTTTCGATGTTATATATATAATAGATAGATTTTAATGATACTACTCTATTTCGAACATGATGCATTTTATATGCTTTTGAAACAAGCTTTCTGCTTAATATGGTGTTCATTTAAAGAGTGTTTTAAAATATTTACGTTACATAATGGTCAGCGTCTTTTTTAACTGTCAGCACATTTTTATAAATAATTGAGGTGCACCAAGTGATGCTTTGAAGATTATGATGTGCATAACAGATTTCCTTTATTTACAGGCTAGCGAAAAATATTTCAGCTTCAGTACTATATATGTGCGATAAAAGCGAGGCTCGGTTTCCTATGTGGTATGTGTTTTTATGTGTATCTAAATTTTTGGATTATGCGTGGAGTGTTTAAATTCTTTTGATAAAGTAGAGGGCTACGCAAACAAATTCGTCAGCATTACTGTGTAGGGGCGCAAATGGATTAACCCTTTAAGACCCGATGTATATGTAGACAAAGCTAATCATGCCTGTAGAAAGTAAAACATGGACTGCAACCGCTACCTGTTGATAAAAAATGATACTTTACTCTATCTGCAAACAAGAACGATCGTTCGATTCGAGTTTTTATTACATACGACTCAGAAGCAATAATTTAAATGAATGTCTAACCCGCACAATCGTGCGGGTTGGGTCTTAAATGGTTAAGGGTTTTCATTAGCTGAATCATGCATTTTCCAACTGAAAATACTAAGAGATTTGTAGATTTTAATTTCTAAAAGTACGAAAACAGTTATATTGTGTGTTTTTTTCTGAATTGAATTTACTTTAATATGAAGAGTACATAAAAATATGTAGATTTTGTACAGTGCTGTATAAAATTTCTTGAGTACATTTCCGTCTATTGGTGAGAATTGCCGTAGGTAAATTTAAGAATGTATTATCAGGCGGTTTGTAAATAGCATAAATGTTAGCACTCCATATAGTCTATATATACATATTGTTAATTCATTTGCAGGGATGCACAAAATATTTCGAGTACCTCCTCGGTTATAGACGGTAATTGCTTAATTTTGATTTCACGTTTTAAAATGGAGAAATACCGTTGCAGTATTCTGAAAGTATTTTATAATCTATGCGTAAAGCATGATTTTTTGTTTCCTGTTTGAATTAAATTTGCTATATTTTGTAGGTCATTTTTCTTTTCTGACACGAGAACCAGAATCATAAAGCATTCTTTGAGAAAATAAGGAATACAGAAAGCAAAGCTCGGTCTAGATAAAGAAGAAAAACAGTTATCACAGCAGTAAAATGAACGATTTGCTTCATGATGTTATAGCACTTTAGCGCTGGACAAATAACATTTCGGAAAAAGATTTAGAAGACTACCAGGTAAGAAGATGAAGAGTGCAATAAAATATGCAGATAATGTACAGTGCTGCATAAAATTGCTTGCGTAAATTTCCGTCTATTGCTGAAGGTAAAATTACGAATGTATTATGCGGTTTGCAAATAGGATAAATGTTAGCACTCCATATAGTACATATATACATATTGTTAATTCATTTGCCTTGATGCACAAAATAACTCGAGTACTTTCTCGGCTACAGACGATAATTGCTTAATTTTGATTTCACCTTTTAAAATAGACAAATTCTGTTGCAGCATTCTGAAAGTATTTTATAATTTATGCGTAATGCATGATTTTTGTTTCCTGTTTGAATTAAATTTGCTATATTTTGTAGGTCATTTTTCTTCTCTGACACGAGAACCAGAATCATAAAGCATTCTTTGACAAAATAAGGAATACAGAAAGCAAAGCTCAGTCTAGATAAAGAAGAAAAACAGTTATCACAGGAGTAAAATGATCGATTTGCTTCATGATGTTATAGCACTTTATCGCTGGACAAATAACATTTCGGAAAAAGATTTAGAAGACTACCAGAAAGGGATTTAGAGGGATATTCTGATGTCTCTATCCGATTTTTATGTTTTTTGCCTCATTTGTGCACATATATAATTCTTTTGAAAAGAAAAGATGTAGTACAGCAGGATCAAGTATAGCTGTGTAGAAACAGATAAAGGAATGAAAGCTATACCATTTGACAAATGGTGTACATAATTAAATAATGTAGTTTTAGAGAAAGCGACTGAGAAAAATATCTATTGTTGTTATTCGTTTCACCTATGTTTGGACTGATTTGCGAACGCATAAATGTGTATTTTATAAATCAATGACATAATATAGGAGGATTAAGAATAATTCTATCTATAAAGAACAGAATGAGCAGAAGATTAAGGGCTTTAACATATAAGAAATAGCATAAAGTAATAAATCAATCTAGAATGATAATAAAAGACTAAGGATCCAGTTATGTTTTTCATTTTTTGTAATATTTAGGTATTTCTAAATACAATTAATAATTTTTCCGAAGAAATGGAACAATAAAATACGATTAAGAATAGATATGTAGAAACAACTTACACTTATATAAACAAAGAAATTTGATGCCGGTTTAATTTACTATATATATAAAATACAAATAGATATTTCGTTCCTGCTGCTTATAACAGGCTTTCTGCCCATTGGATTTTAATGAGACTTGCACCATTAGTTAGATAATTTTTCAGAGAAGGTTTTAGTATATTATGCATCGTTATACGTTTCTTAGCTATAAAAGTATGAGGGAATATCCTTTAATCAAGTGAATCCGATTATGAAATGATATCAGTTTTAAAAAAGTTGTAGTGGGCGGATTTTGAAGAGGCTTACATTGTTAGTTTTATAATTTTTCAGGAAAAAATTAGTATATAACATATTGCTCTACATTGCTTATTTATAGAATTATGGGGAAAGTTTTATAATTAGTTGAATCCGTTTATGAACGCTTAACCTTGAAAGGTGCTGTTAAGTGCATTTTTATTGGGTTTGTACATTTAATAAGCTAACATTACATGGATGCTTTTTGTTTATTGAATATCGTTCTACGTTGCTTACTTAAATAATTATATGAGAAAGAAGTTTTTTTAACGGATTTTGATCAGGCTTACATTGTTAGTTTGATCATTTTTCAGGTTGCTTTTAGTACATTGCATATCATTCTACCGTTCTTAAACAAATTCCACTATAAATGAATGCAAAAAAGGATTGGTCATTAATAGCCAAAATTTTGTCTGAGAAATACTAGGAAATATCAGAGCGCAATGGCGTTCGTATCGTTCAACAATACGGAACGACATTTTAGGTTCAGGACCAGATTGCTTTTAAACACAAGGCCAAATTCACCGATGTACTTCGTTTAATTCTAGTTTCATTTATACAAACCGACCAGAGTAGCGGATGAAGCCTGCTAGTACATTATATGCGAAAAGTATAATAACAATCATGCTTCTCTTGCTATTTACAGCCGTGGAAAAAAATGAACCCTCCATGCGTAGAAAAATTTTACTGATACCACAAGATTCTAAATATAGTCTTCTTTTAAATAATGTATATAAAATTTGCTTAGGAAGCCATCTACAAATGGTAATGGTACAAACAGATAAACAAAATATAATGAAAATTTGAAAAAAGAACTGATATTTTAATGTCTCTTTAAATGTTAAATGAACTTAGGACGTCTTTTCACATATCATAATCAAATAATGAATTTAATCAAATTGCTTTTGAGTAATCGCAAATGTTGCTCTTTAAGAAACATACTGTTGCTCGAACAAGATTCTGAAGTCACCGGTAAGCAGTTATCCATTGCAACAAGATTCATTTATTATATCGCTCACCCGGAAGGAAAGTGACACGTCTCGACAAAAGTAAATTTCACAGGAGAGTCAAAAGAAAATGTGCATGAATTTACTGTTATATGAAATTATAGTACTTAACTTTGCATGCAAGAAGAAAAAAGTGCATAAAAGAGTAAAACATTTAAGAATGAAAACGTAGGATGTTGCTCGCAGGGTTGGATAATTT
This sequence comes from Maratus speciosus, assembly GCA_963932465.1. Taxonomy (NCBI): domain Eukaryota; kingdom Metazoa; phylum Arthropoda; class Arachnida; order Araneae; family Salticidae; genus Maratus; species Maratus speciosus. Next base: position 452,570,992 of record OZ010797.1, read on the forward strand.
TACCTCCCCACATAATTCACCCCTCTTCCTTGCTCACAAATAGACATATAGTGTAATAACGTGATTTCCCGTGAAGCTACATTTATGAAACTGTTTGTGTAGCAAGAAGCACTTATAGGAAACCTTTTAGTGGAATAAAACGCAAAATGAATTTTTGAGAGATGTGTCACTTTTCTTGCGGGTGAGCGATATGTTATTTGATATAGTGAAGAGTGGCCATATATAGACAGCAGCTTTAAATGGATCGCTGCCATCCTGCCGTTAATTACTGAAAGAGACGCCATCTATCGCTGAAATCCTACTCATCGGAATAACGCCATTTATGATTAGAAGAAGCTCCCTCCTTCCACACGTTGTTTCAGACAGTTGTATAAAACCCAAATTACCTGTTTTGATCTAATTTTTGACTACTAAATGTAAGAGAATACTTTAAAATTAAGGTAAGTTGTTATGTCTTCATATACATACATAAATGCATGTGTGTATTGCGCATATGTTTCACGCGGATTTTTTTGCAATTGTTTTTGTTTTTAATCTTGATATTATTTGTTTTTAAAAATGACGCAGTTGCCTTAATTGAACCGATTTGCGAAACTTAAATTGGGCCAGATATACGATCATGTTTTCATGAGATATATTTTTAAAAGTTATTATTTTGCTGCTTTTCTGCACTTATTCCTGACGAGGATATAGGCACTGCAGATAGATCCGGTGATTCTCCTGCTAGTTAGATTTCGGAGTGAGAAACATTAATTATAAAACCTACTAAAACTAAGAGAGTAACAAAAAAATGATGAAAAGGATACAGGCAAACAGTCTGGAAGATAAACACTACTGACAGCAAAAGTTAATAAAGATATAGGAAACAAAAATGAAAGAGAAACTTGTGTAGAGATTGACGCGCAAGAAGGCTGCAACTACAATTCCCCCAACCCCCCCCCCCCCAAAAAAAAAGCCAAAGAATAAATAGAATTGTTATCTCCTTTGTCCCTTTCCGAAATCAGTTTGTCAAAGTACAGAGGAAGCCAAGAAATAGCTGTTTTAACATCTTCGCTATGTAAAGTAAACCTTGAATTGAAAAAACACAAAACAACAAAAAGGAAGCTCTCAAAGCACGAAAGCAATTGAAATATTAAGCTTTAAAAATAAGCGTAATTCACTTGGAAAGAAAAGGAAGGATTGAAAAAAAAATTACAGAGATAATGTAAAGAAAACTTATGTTGAAAAAAAATGTCTAATGATTCAGAATCTAAAAATTAAAATCAAGGCAGTGATGATTGGTTTCGACTGATTTGTCAGAAACATAAAATAGCAGAAATGATTCAGATTTCAGATTGCCAAATATGGCTCCATGTTGTGTGCGCTGGAATAAAAAATGAACAAAAGAAAATCGTGTGTAAGCCTTGTATCCCTTCTTACATGATATTGATGTAACTAGAAATCAGTTCCATAATTTCTTTTTTTAATGACTTATAACTTTTATTACTATTTTGAATATATTTTGATTTAAAACAATTACTCTTACTTTCAGACATTTGATTTTATTACATTTTAATTGCTGTTGTTTTGTTTGTTTCATTAATCCTCAAAGTTTACTTTTAAGAAAATTAGCTATAGTCCCTACTCATTAAAACAGCTTAATACTGATTGGTCCAAATTAGGTCCAACTTTGGATATCAGTCGCTGAATTTGGACCATTTTTGATAATTTTTTCAAATTAAAATAAAACTTAAGATTTTCAAAAAACAAATTCGTGTAAAGATTTATTTAATTAGTAGATAAATAGTTTGACCATGTGTAGTGATATTTTCAAGATATACCAAAAATGAAGAGAGCTGAAACTGAAAATAAATGAAGTGGTCCGAATTCCGCTACTTTCTCCTACCATGATATCAGGCATTATTATTATTGTGGAGAGCAACCTCAGTACTCTTCGTTATATGTTATTTTTGGTTGTAAAAAGACACTCTATTTTGCTTTAAAAAATTCTTCCATATTGTTTCTATGATTTTTTTAAATAGTGTATTTTTTTCATAACCAAAAATAACATATAACGCAGTCTCTGTACTTATGTTGCTCCCCACAATAATAAAAGTCGGAAATTGTACGCCAAACGTGGTAAATGATGTGCGTTCGTACGACAACGACGTTTAATTAATATTCTGATCTTGGTGAAATTGCTGTTGCACTCTTATGCAAAAATGCATGAATACAAAATTTATTACGATTCTATGTATTAAATTCAGGTAGGACTCCATCTTAAATAGGACACAATCAACATATCAATCTAGAATCACTACTTATCATAGGATTCCATTGAATTAATTACGTAGGATATAATTTAACGGAATAATCATCATGGCTTTATAATATCATTACCTACCATAGGATATCATTGAATTAATTACGTGTGATAGGATTTAACAAAATGAAGAAAACTTTTGTTAATGTTTTTAAGTTTTGATTCGATTTTCAAAAAATTAGAAATGACTCGACAAAAGTATGCAACGGTTATACATATTAAATTTTAATTTTAAATCATTCGGTTGGGTAGTTTTTGCACTGTTAAAAGCCGACAGACGGACAGACAGACGGACGGACTAGACGACGACAATAGGTGCTACTTATTTATATAATTAATAACGCACCTAAAATAAACCTATTTCAATTGCGAAAATATTATTCAATGCAAAATAATAGACAAAACTCCTTAGGTATAAATTGAAATAAAAGTTTTATTCAAACAGTTTATCATGAAATCATCAGTTCCTCGTGATTTAAAATGGTTATATCAAAGTATTAAGTTATTTAAATGTTTATTTTTACTTTTTTTGAGAGTGAGTTAATGATTTACGTAAATGTTTATAATCGGCTTTCCCCTTGATTTCCCTTCAGTGAATTCGAATTTCCTCCATAAGAATTTTGTTATCTTTGTCTCTTGAAATGTTTATCTTAATCATTTTCGAAAAGTTTTATATATATATATATCTTGATAGTTCCTATCAAAATTCTTATCATTTTCATTACAGAAGTGATTTGGTGTTCATTCAGATAGAAAGGTAATTACATTCTTTAATCTTCTTAAAAGATTAAAAACTTTTTTAAATTTTTTCCATTCATTTTCAAATGATGTTTTTGAGATTTTGGTAATTTATTTTTTGAATGTAAAGAGCGATTTTCACTTTTTTGTTTAAACAAATTTTTATTTCATGTTACAATTAGCATAAAGCGTTATTTGTGATTACTAAAGAAACAAACAAAGAAGGATTACTTCTGTAACGTCTTTTATAGCAAAACAATTTAAAAAGTCGGAATAAACACACACATATGTACTGTCGTGGAAAAAAAAAAAGTAAACACCCCTACTAACTCCTCAACAAATCATCGTAGAAGAAAATTAGTGGTACCGAACGATTGGAAATAAAGTCTACTTTTAAATGATATATATAAAATTTTCCTAGGAGGTCATCTACATATTAAAACGAATCCAAACTTCATTTTTTTTTCAATGGCAATACCCAATTTTAACGAGATATTTCAAATCTTCGGTCCAAACTATGCCTAGACACCAAATTTCAAGTCATTTGAATGATAAGTTTTTGAATTATAAACATTCAAAATTTAGTGCTTCTAATGTTAAATTATATTTTCATATTTTTATTTATATCTCCCGAAATTATGCTCCTAATGGGCTAATTTTTTTGTAGTAATAACACTAATATACCCAAACATAAATAAGCTGAATTTCCAATTTTTATAATTTTATGATATGAATTATGAATTATGAAATTAATATTCGAAAAAATTATGAATTGCAACCTACAATTTTTTTGATGGATTTAGATTTATTAAGTCCTGCTTTATAGAAATTCAAAAATTTCACTTTTTTTTTTCCAAGTAGTTTTCAAAATATGCTTAAAAAACGGTAAAATGATGGTTTAAGTCTATGATGGAAGTGAGTAGACATTTTAAAATTTATTCTGCCGTACCTGTAATCTAACACGCTTCATTGACTTCTTGAGTGGCGCTTAAGGTGCCTTGAACAAGGAAGCGGCTCTCTCGGTTAACAATCCTGTACGAAACTTCAATTTGGATACAGCCCTTAAAATACGCTCGTTTTAAAATAATTAATTTCTCGGAAACTTATGGTACGAATTGCATAAAAATTCGTTTTTACGCTAATTGAAGGGTGTAGAGTTCATTTATGCTATCAGAATTGGGTACTGCTATTGAAAAAAACAAAGTTATGGTTCGTTTTAATATGTAGATGGCCCCCAAAGCAAATTTTATATACATCATTTAAAAGTAGACTTCATTTCCAATCGTTCGGTACCAATAACTTTCTTCTACGATAATTTGTTGAGGAGTTAGTAGGGGGTGTTTACTTTTTTTTTCCACGACTGTACATATATATTATATTATAAACTAGCAGGCTACACCCGCTTCGCTGGTCCATTTTCCAAATGATCATTGATCAAACAAAATTATGAATTCGACCTTGTATTTTAAATTAATACGGACCTTCACCGGGAAAATCTTTCCGCATTTGCTGAATACTATGCGAACGCTATTTAGCTATTATAATATCTTATGGGTTAGGCAAAATTCGGACTATTCAGAAGAAATTCTTTTTACAGTATATATTTAAAGTAGAGGTTGGGAAGAAAATACGGCCGTTGTGATAATCAGAAATGTTAAAATGTTCTCTAGTCACCACACTACTAAAAGGAGAGATAATTACAATGATTGCAGAGAGTGACCACTGAACATTACTTATGTTCGGATTATTCCCTTTCGTTTGATAGTTCTTGAACTCCGGGCTTCTCAGTTTGGTGCTATGTGTGGTTCTGGTAGCTTAAATGCAATTTCTCTCTACGTTGCATTATATTTTGTTATACACGTCTTCTAGCAGGTCTACTGCAGTTTTCTATCTTCGGATTACAGCAGAGTAAATACGGTAAAAAAAAAAAAAAAAAAAAAAAAAAAAAAAAAAAAAAAAGTAATAAATTGTTTGCGCACAAAAAGTCCTTAACTTTCATTAAAAGAAATGTGAAAGACATAAAAGAGGATTTTTAAAAATGAAGTGTTTGAATAAAATTAAAATAATGTCATTTTCATTACCATTTCCTTTTTATATATAACTTGCAACTTTTATATATACACTTGCAATTATGTAACTGTTAACCTGAAAAAAAAAAAAAAAAAAAAACTCGATAACTCATTATGATAGAAAAATAAATCTCTTGTTTTCACCCAATCAAAATCTTCCCAATCGTCCATAATCGGGTTCACAGCTAAGTTTTACGGAAAACATTAGAAGTGTTAATACATGGAAATTATTCCAGAGAGAAACATTCGCCTTGGATACAATATTTCAAATGAAATTTGTGTGAAAATTTGATTTTCATTTGAAATATTAGAAGTGTTTGCAAACTATATGGTTACAAATTTACCAGAGTTAACACACGTAAAACATACGTAATTATGCTCCAGACTACATCCCATTAAATAAAGTCAAATTGCTGTTGGCTGAATTATAGATCTTTCGCCAAAAATACTCTTTGTAAATGACAAATAAAGTCAGTTATACAAAACTTAATAACCTAACACGTTATAATATAACGAAATAATCTTTTTGATGCACCGAAGACCTTTTTTTATTTCTCTAAAGAGTGCAATAACACGGAGAAATAAATACACTTTTTATTTTCAAAATTACAATATTCTTCAATCTGCTGCCTAAATAAACCTAAAATCGTTAATTTTTTCCTCAGTTTAGCGAATAGGATTGTGCGTCAGAAGAACTTGTTTTATAAGGATTTCTATTTTCAATTTTATCTGCATTTCAGGTACTTTTTTTCTTATCTAGGCTAAAATGATTAATCAACAAATATTGTTCCACCAGCCACCATTGGAATTTCATCTTTTTTTCCCAAGTATTTATTTTTTAGTGACAGTAAAATAACTGCAAATAAAAATATATATAATACTAAATCTTCTGTTCTCCGTTTGCTTCATAATGAAAAAACATAAATTTACTAATAGCTAAGTACAAATTTCATGTAATCTTCTACAATCGCAATCACTGTCTGACAGTCACTGTCTGATCACTGATTTGACTCTTTCAAATATAAAAGAAACATCTAAATAGTTCAGTAAATACACTAATTAGCAGGTAACCTGATTACGAAAGATTAATCCAATATCAAAAACCTTAAAAAAAACTGAAAATGGGATGACGAATTAAAAAGACAATCGAAAATGTATTTCAGTAAGCAATTTTTATTGCAAAATACTTTCTTTTGTGGTATTAATAACGCAAAATTGCATAAATTTTCTTAAGAATAATCTTTAGTACTTAACATTTGAAACAGTAGACTTTTCTAAAAGAAATATTGGCGATATATGTAAAAAAAAAAAAAAAAAAGCGAGAGAGAGAGTGGACAATATTTGTTGATCTGTGTTCGAGGTTATAAAAGTCATAAGTTTGGGGAAAAAGAAAATAGCATGTATCCGTAGTAAAGTACGCGAAAAATATTTTAAATATCTGAAATTAAATTATTTATAATATGTGTGTGTGGGGGGAGGGGGGCAAACGTTTGCATTAAAATTTAAATATTTGACTCCACTTTTATAATATTAACTGCTATTTATGTAATATCATTATTTTTATAATTACATCTGCTAGTTTTTTCTGTAAGAGATACATAATAATAATAATAATAATAATAATTGTTACTCACAAGGAAGGTCTCCTTAAAACGCATACTCAAAATATTTTGAAAAAGTTAAATGCTAATAAAATGACTCATGTATGTAAAAAAGATCGGTAAAAATATAGCGGTCGAATCGCAGTAGAAAATCTGTAAAAAAATATTTTTTCGAGTATTTGGCGCGAACAGACGAACGCTCGATGCTCTTTGGCGAACCAATAGGTTTCCTCGCCAAATGCAAGAGATTGAAATGCATTTATAAATTCCTTGTTAAATAAGTAATTAAATGCCTAATGCTCAATGAATTTAAACTTAAACTGTGGATTAGTTTATTATTTTTGCTGTAAGCTTATATAATATATGCAAATTGCGTGTTACTTGTATTGAGCTATTTAATTTTATACGGTGTCACCGGCTGGATAAGTTTTAAGGGTATTTTAATTAAGAATGCTATCATTAAACATTTCGATATTAAATTGTTGTTTCCATGACAATAAAACTTTCTTGTTGTCTCTGACACTAACAATATCGAAGTCAAATTGCCAATGCTCAGAATCGGACCTTAATTTGAGTTTGAAACACTTTTAATCCATTTAAATTTCATTGTAAATGGCATAAAATACGATCGTTAAATTTCATTGTTACATATATAAATGTATATGACAAAACTGCAGTTATAAATATGTATTTATTTAAGTTAAACTTACTTAAAGTAACTTCGTATCGAGAGTTGAAAAAGTTTTTCTTAAAGAATATTTATCATAGTATTATTCTAAATTTTATCGTGTCGCCATCCAGCGCTAAATCGCAAAAAATGAAAATTTCATTATTTTTTTAGGAATGCTAAATAGAGGTTCTGCCGATTTTTTTTTATAGATATATATATATTTATGAGAAGAATATTCGATAATTTTTTTTTCAAATAATGCTGCGCATGCGCTTATGGGGAACTTCCTTGATATCATTTTATCAATTTTCAGATGCATTTTTCTTAACCTGATGCAAAAGATAAATCGCCAAATATTATTTCAATTGCAATATTTCAACTGAGTAATTCTTTAAGTATTACGAACATTCTCTTTCATGTTTAAATTAAATATATTCGTTTTTTAATATTATCACTCATTAAAATGGATTTCTTTTTTTTTTCTTTTTTAAAGATTTTCATAAAATTAGTAACAGTTTTTTGTCTTTTATTTTTCTAGGTGTAATAGCCGTTTCAATTTTTTCAACAACAAAAAAGAAATAAAATGGTAACCTTATCGTCCAAAATAGCAGAACTTTCCGTCATACTAATAAATAATCTAGGTAGAATGATGTGTTATAGCTTAAAACCTTCCCTGAAACGATACCTGTCTAACGGTATAAGTTCCGTAAAAATCCATGCAGTAGAACTCGAAATCTAGGCGTTCGGAACGAAATTTCCGTTTGTATTTTATATATATAATAGATAATAGAATAGATAATAGATTATATATATATATAATAGAATAGATAATAGATTATGTGTTATGAACTATCTCAAAGTTTAAAACAGATCGCATTGTTAGATTTCCTAATTTTAACAATATCGCGTTATGTTAGTTCCACATTCCACCACCAGGGAGCGCACTCTATTCTTAACGAAAGCGTATCCGAACGAAACTCCTTCGTGCAACCTTTCCGTAGATACATGAATCGGGAGGGTGGCGGTCTTAACGAATAATGTAAGATAATTGCTGAAATTACTACGAAAAATATGTTAAAAAGGCCCTACGCGGGCCCCTAATAGAGTTAGAGGAAATCGGAAGACGGCAAAATAATCGCGGGGAAAAGTTTGCTTGGGTGCTTCGGAGCTACTTTTGGCGCGAGATCTAAGCTCTACGACCAATAGGAGCCCAGATATTTAAGGAAATATGAAGTTACAAAGTTCAATATAAAAAAATTTTCCGTAATAATTCTATAACTAATCTAGGTAGAATGATGTGTTATAGCTTAAAACCTTTCCTGAAACGATACCTATCTAACGGTATAAGTTCCGTCAAAATCCATGCGGTAGAACTCGAAATCTCGGCGTTCGGAACGAAATTTCCGTTTGGATTATATATATATAATAGATGATTATATAATTTTTTAAGCCAGAAGAAAGCTTGCTATGGAAAAAATTAAGAAGAGAACTGCAACATTTGATATATATTCTTTATACGAATGTGCTTCCACTCCGACACCGACATCAACTGTTTAAACTAGATGGTAGAACCACTTGACCTAAGACGTTTACCAAGCGTATCGGAGTTAGATTAATAGATTACTCAAATTTACAGCCTTTTGCATTTCTGATGTCCATGAAACTGGAATAGCCTCATAGAAAGCGACACGTACTTTTTCGCATGCCATTAGTGATAGGTGCTTCGCCTTTCTCTCGACGACGGTACCGCTTGTCCCTTTTTCTATAAAGATCGTTTTATCTTTTCTAACATCTTTCTACCATCATCTGCTTGCAATTTTTCTTCCTCCAAGATCTACTTCCTCCCGTATCTTCTTTCAAATTTTCTTTTTTTATCTCCTGACCTTGTCTTTATCAATGACGAGATCATTATTCCCTGTTGTCAGAATTCCTGCATTCTGAAGCACAGATGAAGCTCTTAACGCAATTTACTTATATAATATACCAGTTCTAAAAGCGCTGAACGCTGTGTGATAAAGGGATATGCGTTTGGAAGTGTCTGCTTTGACTATTTGAATCTTCTGAGAATATCTGTATTTTAGAGCAGAAAAATAATTAACATCTCATCTCGCAGTTTCTCCCATCTCATATTTCCTTCTTCATCCTCATGATGACTGATTGCCTTTTCAATGGTTTCTGCTCCACATTCTTATCTCCTTCCAGAATTGCTGTCAAGGCATGCTGTGGTCCATCATACAAGTATGTGACTCTGAAGGTATCGATAAACAGAACGAAGAACGAGGAATATAATAAAGACAAAAAAAAAAAACGAACCAACGAACAAACCAAATAATGCTTAAAATTTTTGCTCCCTTATACGCGAAAAGGCTATAAAAATCGCCCAATTCAAAATACACATAAGTGTTAAATAATACATAATCAGAGCTTATTTAAACATTTCGTACACTAATCATGACATTTCAAATAAATGCAGGTAAAATAAATTTAATTTAATATTTTAAAAATTTTTGCTAAAAATATTAAAAAATCATCATTTGAGCAAAACTGCAAGCCGTTTGCAGCAATTCAAGGAATTATCCAAAAAATCTCAAATTTTTTGTGTGAACTTAGTGCCACCAGTGGCAGCTTTTCCGTACTACCCATAGTGGGAAATCGAAAAAAAGTATTTTTCGGCCCACCCTAATATATATATATATATATATATATATATGTCTCTGTGTATGTGTAGATGCATAGATATATAGATATAAATAGCGATTCCACTATGGTATACAGAAATGAAGCATTCTTTTGAAATTTTTTAAGAACTATATTTGAACATGATTTTTAATGATCCTGTTTTGGCACCTTTTGAAAGCCACCAAAGAGTTTTTGAATTTGAAATAAGTGAATAAATATCAAAGATATTTTCATTGGTTTATCAAAAGATTTAAAGATATTTTTATCGGTTTTGGATTCTTATTTTCAAAATAGTTCATGGAGGAAAAATGATCAAAAAGTAAGGCACGCAAGAGACATATAAAACCCTCCATAGACATAATTGAAACATTTACGAATTCAGTCCTGGTGAAAGTTCTGTTTTTAATATTTTCCGACTCTGTTGATAATTTTAATCAGAACCAAAATCTATGTGTGGTCAAGATGAAACGTTTTATAAATAAACTTCGATAAAATGTGTTTTGGGACATCCTAGAACACACAATCCTTCCACACATAGGCACATTCGTGTGATTTCCACACAAACGATAGATTCTCCTATTTTTAACTCCAAAATTTTATCTCAGTGTCAACAAGAACATAGTGTTTTGGTGGAATGTGAAATTAAATAAATAATTGTCTTCGTTGTAAATAAAAAAAAAAACCTTTTACGTTTCACATTTAAATAAAAATACAATCTAAAGATTGAATAAAATTGATTCGTTTCTTCTATATTGTACCTTTAAACATGAAACTGTTTGTTGCAATTTTTACTTTATTTTGATACTTTGACAACGCAACTTAAAAAGAATACTATTAACTTAATTTTGTAGGTAGATATTGTAATTTGTATAAATTTTCACTAAAATATGAACTCGGGCAAGGAACCAAAGAGTATTTGCACTTAAAAAAATTTTAGAACACATATTTCAACAGGCATTACGAAAAGAAAAAAGATTGTGCGACAGGACATGGCGTCAATTATTAACACTTCACTGCACGATTTTTTCTATTTTTGTGAAAAAAATTATTTGAAATCTTTATATCGGTCTAATAATGGGAAAAATAGTAAAGAAAATTAAATTTCAAATTTGCAGCTAAAATTTGATATTTTATGGCGTATACCCCATGTGTACAATTAGGGTTTTTAAATGTTGTATTGCTATATTTTACAATTAAATGAGCTTAAATTAATTAATTTTATCTGCTTAACAATCTGCAACTATTTTTATATTAATATTTTTAAGTATTCAGTAAAAATATTGAAAGTATTTACCTTAACAGCTTAATGGATTTTTTTTTTTTTTTTTTTTTTTTTTTTTTCCGATGAACATATTCTATTTTTTTGTCAAATGCGGTCATCAATGGGTAAAATAAGTGTCATTCAATTCTTTGGAATGTTCTTGATCAAGGATAGAGATCATATAGGCCAAATTCATGACACATAATAAGTAATATAGTGTTTTAGCTATGTGCCAGATGTGGCACATTGTGCAATGAAGGATTCAAAGAGTCAACGAATAAAAAAAAATACTAAGGAAATAAAATCAACAAGCTAGAAAAAGTGTCTTTGGATAAAGATTTTTTTCTCTGGATTTTCATAATCGTCACAAATTAATTTTGTTTGCATTTACACTAGGGAATCCATAACAGGTTTCCCACATTACAGAATGTAGACCGAAACAATTTTTTTTTAATTCATTAGATTTTTTTTATAATCATATATAATGTTTGGAAATTTATTAAAAGACATACATTCTTAATAGCCGCATGTCAAGAGTTAATAGCCGATGATAAGATAGGACGCCAAAGATATTTCTACTAACAGCAACCATATAATCTTGATAAAGCCAGTTGTTTAAGCGCGTAGTTCGAATACATATCTGTTGATATTGTGTTTTAAGTACACTGTAAAAGAAATCTGTAGTACTAAAGATGTAAATTTTCATGCTTACTAAACTTTCATCTGTAACTGTCCAAAAAAAGCTGCAAATCTACAAAACTAGTTTTTGTAAAGCTACAAAAATCCGTAACTTTACAAATGGATCTGCTAAAATTACAGTGATTTTACTCAAATTTATCTGTAACCCTGTTTGCAATTACATGAAATGTTCTAGGAATACCACTATCTTAAAAAATTCTTAGTAACCTTACAGATTTTTTTATTTTCGGCGCAAAAGTGCGTTTTGTTACATGAATTTTTGTTGTTGCCGTTATATTAAAAGTTCTAGGGGTCCCAGTTTCCTTGAAAAGCTTTTGTAACTTTACAGTTTTTTTTTTTTTTTTTTTTTTTTTTTTTTTTTTTTTTTTTTTTTTTTTACAGTGTATGTTACTTTTTTTATTACTTGATAAACTTTTGATTTAGTTCTGAAATATTAATCAAAAACAAAAATTGATCTATTTATATTTTTTAAGAACAAACTAGGTATTCTTTTGTAATCAGGATGCACGAGATAAAGATAGATTTTAAGTCAGATTTTGCCCATTAACGATTTTGGCCAAGATTTTCTGCCCCTTGATTTTATGTATCGATTTGGAAGAGATTTCTGCAGTATTATGGAAGTCATCCTGTCCATAAAAAAGTGATATATATAACGGGTGAGCAAAAAGTCCGTATAAACTTTAAAAATTCATAAAAACCGATAAAATAACCGAAATGAAAAATTGTTTTCAGGATTAGCATCTATAAGTCACGGGAATTTTTTTAAGACAGAAATAAAAAATAACTCAAAAAACAGCAGACAGATGGCGCTGGTTCGTGTGATAATGTTGGATATATGCAAATGAAACGGTTATAAGAACATGCGCTCCTAATCCAGAACTATTTCACTTAAAATAACTTCACCAACAAATCTTTGACCTTCATACCCAGCATCCATGATCATGTACATGGCTCACAACGGTGATCTAGCTCAGAATTAGGAGCGCAAATTCTTAAAACCGTGCATTTGCACATTTCTACCAAAATCGCACGAACCAGAGCCATCTGTCGGCTGTTTTTTGAGTTATTTTTTATTTCTGACTAAAAAATTCCCGTGACCTATAGATGCTAATTCTGCAAATAGTTTTTCATTTTGGTTATTTTTATGATTTTTTAAAGTTTATACGGACGTTTTGCTCACCCGGTAGATAGATAACAGATATATATATACAGATAGATAACATATATATATATATATATATATATATATACATAAAGTTTTTAACTGGGTTCGGTTTTGGGTTTTAAGGGTAATGATCGACGTAGATCTGCAAAAATATTTCAGAAACTCCGACATAGGGCAGAATGTAATAGGCAGTATTTCTTACGAAATCCACCTAATTACGAATGCACCTAATAATTCCTCATAACATGGTATATCAATTAACATATAAGTATAATAAGGGCATTACAAAAAGCAGTTTTCTGTTAGTAAACTATCTAAAATTTAATTCATTATCAAGCTCAGTGTACATCGTATATTAAATCAAATGTTATTTTTGTGCAAAAATACTCTATGCGACACAGCGACTAATAATAATAATAATAATAACATTGTGTGCCTTTACAACATGTAATCGAACTCATATAATAAGAAGAACAAGAGGATTATAGAAGTCCTCATCTTAATCATTACTCATAATAAGCATGAAAATATGAAAAATCTTTACACATACACACATAATTAAACTACATACTACTATTGATTGCTTTAATTATTTCGATTCTAAAGTTAAATTAACATCGCGATTTTAATATGAAATATTCAGTCTTATCTTCGTGAGTGTCAAGATTTACAAACTTTTTTTTTTTGTTTAGACGAAATCACAGTATTGAAATCAAACCCTGTAAAGAACTAGTACTAATTTCAAGGGACATAAACGCTGATTTTAAAACAACTTATAACTTCCCGTTTTGTTGGAGAACCTAGGCTAACTGTGCAATAGGCATTGTGTTTCTGTTGATTTCCCATATTCATTTTGTTTTAATCCTTTCCGGCGCTGAGTAATTTGTAAAATTATTAAATAATGGGCTGGCACTGGAATTTGCAAACGTATTTTTTAAATAACGAAAGCTTGCCGATTTCATCGTACTTTATAAAAGAGGAATTTTAATTAAATATTATTGGTGCCAGTGCTCTTAAAATTAGGTATTCTTTTTTGCGGAAACCACCCGCTAAAGAGTGTACTGCGCAATAACAGACATGAAAAGTTTGATTAATATTGCCCAGAGTACAGGTTTTAGGAAAGAAATAATGGAATGCTTGCTCTATGCCATGTACGTCCTATTGCTTAGATGTGAGTGTTACAAATGTGCGGCATATAAAATGTCTTTAGTTCCCGATTTAGTTTCAGTCATTTAAGATCGCAATACTTATGATTTTCTAAGTGTCAAAATTTTGTGTGGAAAATTGTTAAACTGACAAATTACTATATTTTGACAGACAATTGTAATACAGAAAAATCATCGCTGATGGAGATCGGTGTTTCGTGAGAAAAGGATATAATTCAATATTCTTCGCTACTTTCTGCCAAAAATCTCATTCGAATGAATATATATGTTGATCGTTACAACCCGCGATCGAGTCTTTGTAGATTGAAAAAAAGTGTGAAAATCTTAATAGTATTTGATTGGTAAACCATTCTTAATGTGATGTTTGCTCGTTTTATCTGTGCTCGTACTAAGCAATTTAGACTGTTTAAATTTTTTGACGCTTGGCTAATTTTTACGAAAATTAGTACGTATAAAGTAGAAAAAGAACAAGAAAAGGAAAATAAATTTACGAATTTTGGGTAACTTACTTAAGGTACTACATGAACAAACATTCTCTCCCCCCACCACAAAAAAATACAAAAAATCATAGCATCCATTTCAAAGTTATGTGTGTGCATACGTAAAAAATATATACAAAAATTTTGTATAGGCTAGTTCCACATGTTTTTGTAGTGTAAGTTACATTGCTGATAACTGCTATGCTTGTTGGCCACCGTTATTTCCGAAAAATTTGCTTGGCCTTATTCAATTAATAAGATAATAAGATATCTCCGATAAAATAACTAACATTTTTCCGTTCTAAAATACTGGTAGTCAAAAATCGTAGCGTGTGACTTACACTACAAGTACTCATGGAAACAGCCTATAACATCATTTGTTTGAAGCGGTTAAAAATGCGATAATCATTTGTGGGATATAAATATAATTGTTAATTTTTAATCTCAAAAGATTTTATGCTTAAAACAACCATATAGGAAAAATATTAGTCAAATAAACGAAACATTCACTAACGTATTACATCATATTTGTTTAAATTGAGAAGTAGACAGCACGATAAAGTGAAAGACAAAAAATATCGCTTAGAAATTTATTCTTTCATATTGCTGTATGTAACGTGCATTAACGGTGCATTTGTTTTAAAAAATGAAATTACATTTCATATATAACAATTTAACACCTTGTATTAATATATTATTTCTAATTGCAAAAAAGTACAGTAGAACCTCGATTATCCGAAGTAGGGGAGAGGGGGGCACCTTTGAACAATTTTTGAAAAAATCAACATATTTCTTACTTGAATTATATTTATTGAATTTTAAGTATTTCCTGAGAGAAATGGTGTAATTCTGCAATTCTGCATCATGTGAAATAATAAATTACAGTTTTTAAGATAAATTAAATATGTTGTGAGGCTTTAAAAAGCTGAAAGTTTTCTGTTCAAACCTGCACCATGTAGGGGTACCTTTGAACAAGCTAGGGGCACCTTTGAACAAATAAACAAAATATGAAAATGTTGAGAGTTTTTATTAAAAACTTCATATCTTTCCAAAATATAAAATAATAAGAATAAAATTACACAATTACATTTAACTGAAATTACTAATCTTTTTATTATTTAACCAAATTTGTAGCCATCAAAGCACATTGTTAAGACACAACGGTCGATCCCTCCAATTATGTTTAATCGTAGCAACTTTTTTATATAATATTATTAAAATCCAACAAATTGATATCTGATGCATCTGGAAAATATATCACATGTTCCTTTTTACGAAAAAACCTGACATTAAGCAATTTAATCTGACCAACATAATGAAGAGTTCTTTTTGCATGAAATTGAACTAAAATGAAATCATTTTCAATCAAATTGTTATAGAAAATGGATAAAGCCCTTGTACGGAGGTGTTCTAAATTAAAAGAGAAATTAGCGGACTGTTAACATAAATGTTTTAATGAAGGCTAATGGCGACTTGTTGCCGCAGAGGTTGTTCCTCTTACACTAATGCGTACTCAACCCGTGATCCGGGTTCAACGAAAGGGTTACATTAAAAGGATTGATTGACAATTGGCATAGATGCGGGGGTGGTGTTCCGTCGCCAAAGGCGAATTACAATGTTTGTTACAGGTACGGAACATCCCGCCCGGCGTTGAAACATTATATTTCAATATGTATAAAATGCAATACAGATAAAAAACAAAAACAAAAATAAAACACAATATAGTACAGATTATAAGCAAAGAAATAAAATAAACACAATTAATACACAATGAAACACAATTACAGTCCAGATTTTTGTCAATTATTGTCATTTATGGGTAATATGCTTATTTGGTTAACAGAACGTTTAAAATTGCCCTTAGCGGTGCATAGTTCTACTACTCTAACCATTCCGTCAGCTCCTGGGATTACCTTAGTAATGCGACCTACAGACCAGGTGCAAAGTGGGAATTGAGTGTCCTTTAATAGGACCAACATGCCTGGCAAAATATTTTGTTTTTTTAACACCCATTTGTTTCTCTCCTGTAAATTACTGAGATAATTGTTTTGCCAGCGTTTCCAAATCGTTTGGGTTAATTTTTGAGTCCTTTGCCACTTGTTAAGCAAGTTATCCTTTACCTCCATCAAATTAGGTTCAGGAATTAAATTAAGGGGCCTGCCTATGAGAAAGTGACCTGGAGTTAACACCTGAAGATCGTCAGCATCTGTGGACAAGGGACAAAGCGGTTGCGAATTTAAAATCGCTTCGATCTGTGTTATTACGGTTAGAAATTCTTCGATCGTGAGATGAGCTGAACCTACTGCTCTTTTTAAATGGTATTTGAAGGCCTTAACTCCTGCCTCCCAAAGTCCACCAAAGTTGGGTGCTCTAGGAGGGGAGAATTTCCAGTTAATGCCTTCTGAAGCTAAAAAGTTACAAACTTCATCACTGGCTACAAGTTTACGTAAACGCTTCAGTTCTGCTGAAGCCCCAACAAAATTAGTAGCGTTATCGCTAAAAATTACCGAACTCCTCCCACGACGAGCGAAGAATCTCTTTAGCGTTGCTATTATCGCCTCGGATGTCAAGTCGGAGACAAAATCCAAGTGTACAGCTTTAGAGGCCATACACACGAAAATGGCAACGTATATTTTTTGGAAGGTACCCTTTCTCTGACCCTTATATTTTATTTCAAAGGGGCCACACAGATCTAACCCTACTCTGGAAAATGGTGAACTGGGCGTTATTCTTTCAGGAGGGAGATCTCCCATTACTTGATTAGCCAGTATAGGCTTAATTTTAAAACATTGCACACATTCATGTACTACCTTGTGAGCTGTGTTTCTACCGCTAAGAGGCCAATATTTTTGGCGCACAGTGTTCAAAAGAGCCTGGGGCCCGACATGAAAATCTCGTACATGATAATACTGAAATATGATTCTCGTTAAGCGACAGCTCGCTGGTAGCACTATAGGAAATTTGTGATCAAAGGTTAAGTTAGATTTAGCTAATCTACCCCCCACACTTATCAAGCCATTCGGATCAATAAAGGGATTCAAAAATTTTAACTTACTTGAACCATGCACCGAAGATCCCCCTTTCAGGGCGGAGATTTCCTTGAAAAAATACATTACCTGCACATGCTTAATCAAGCACACTTCTGCCCCCATTAATTCCTCCAGTAACAGAGGACCTGCTGCAGTTGCTACCTTTTTACACTTTAAGAAAAACCTAAAAATATATGCTACAATTCTAATTAATTTAAGAAAATTATTTGTTAAAGTCAACAAATTATCAAAAAAATTAATGTCCATATTGTTGATTAAAGTCACTTGTCTACTCGCTTTAAGTTCATTAGAATAATAACTGTTCGAACAGTCAGTAAGACTAGAAATAAGTTTCTCTATTGCTTCTTTAAGAATTTGATGTGGTGGCCCATTCCACCATAGTTCACTGGAGGCAAGGTTTTTCGCATCCATTCCTCTGTATATCAGGTCTGCGGGGTTATGCTCCGATGGTGTATGGTGCCATGGAATGTTCCTTAAAATGTCTTTTATTTGCACTACACGGTTGCCGACAAAAGTTTTCAATGAATGTGGAGCAGTGTCTATCCAAGCTAAGGCAATGGTCGAGTCTGAAAATAGTCGCACAGCATTCACCTGTTGGTTTAAAGCATCTAAGACCTTACAGGTTAATTTCGCATGAAGAAGACACGCTGATAGTTCCAAGCGGGGTACGGTTATCACCTTTGTAGGGGCCACTCGTGACTTGCTGCAAAGAAGGTGACTAACCGTTTCGTTGGAGTTAGATATAGTTTGCACATAAATAACTGCACCGTATGCCTTTGAAGAAGCATCGGCGAAGCCATTAAGTACCACTGATTGGACGTACATCTTTAAGAAGCATCTCGGAACGTTGATGGACTCGAGC
The DNA here is from genome assembly GCA_963932465.1 of Maratus speciosus. Lineage (NCBI taxonomy): Eukaryota > Metazoa > Arthropoda > Arachnida > Araneae > Salticidae > Maratus > Maratus speciosus. The sequence goes on from OZ010797.1 coordinate 452,589,733, forward strand.
TCTGGTAATGTTGCGGTAAAGGTTTCCCATTGTTTGGAAATTTGCGAAGGTGAAGTATCGTTCCATTGTAATTTAAGCAACCACAATTGTTGCATGAATAACTTTGCCTTTGCATTCACTGGCCCTAAGAGACCAAGAGGGTCATAAAGCCGGGCAATTTGCGATAGCACCTCTCGTTTGGTGAAAGTACTTGTTATTTTAACCCGAGAGTAGTCGCGACATTTTTTAGAACGTTAGTAGTCGCGTTCGGTCCATTTGCCGCCGTTACCAGCAGGCCGAAAACGAAGGGGAAACTTGCCGGTGTTATCAGATGATCGAAAACGGATAACGTAGGGTGAAAATACTGACTGAACTTTAAAAGATTACAGCAATTATTCATTTTACAACCTTTTACAGCAATTATTTATTTCGCTTAAGTATATATTCAGTTGGCATCTAGATAAATGTTTTTAATAACTCTTTCTTCGTTTTGCATAAATACTTAAAAGTAAATAGTAAATGATTTGATTGAATTTCTGATGTTACTATGAATCAATAATTAGTAGGAAAACATTTACTAATATGAATCTAAATTCATAATAGGAGTATTTTTATTATTATTATTATTATTATTTTTTTTTTTTTGGAAGGACAGAATCAGAGTCGGGTAGATTTTTTTTATACTCCGGCACTCTCTATCCATTTAATAAAATAAAATTAATAAATTTAGCATCAATATATTACACTGACATTAAATTGAACAATTAAACTGAAAATAAAAATGGAACCTATGACATGCAACAGAAAATCAAATACAATACCACTAATTCACCAGCATATTGCGGACGATTAATTCATTTAAAACATATGAAAAACCATCAAATTTGATGCCATAAACAATTAAAGACAATATATATATATAAACTTTCTGTACAATAATACCATTGCAAAATAAGGAAAATGACCAAAAATTATGAAATCACAAATACCACATAAACCAAATATTATTAAAAATGTATAATTATATATATATATATATATATATATAATAAAGAAAAAGGTAAAAAATACTTAATTTCGAAATTATAAATGTAAATGTTGTAACTACGTTTTATTTATTTATTTATTTTGTGGGGTGTCTGTGTGTGTATGGGGGGGAAGAAGGGGGGGGGGGGCTCTCGAGATTTTGTGATTAAATCCATTTTTCAAATGAAAATGCACGATTTGTAGTTTTTCTACTTATTTCAGGGTAGGAGCAGCGCCCTTGAATAAAACTCTGGATACGAATTTCGCTCATATAAAGTAAATAATAAATAAGTTATTGAAATTATACATTTAATTTAAATACATTTGCAATTGTAAATTTAAATCCTGAGATGGAGAAATTATTTTAATTAATAGAATTACTGAAAGGTTCATCTTAATAGGGATGTATTTTACAGAAACTATTTAATTAAAATGACTATTCAATTGTACATTTCATAATAAGGTATTAATGTTATAATTTATTGTTTTATAATAACGTTCATTAAATTAATAAAAACAATAAGAAAATTTTCTCCGAAATTATAAATATGCAGAAATAATTTAATTTAAATGAATTTTCTCTCATATTCTGGAAAACAGTATTCTGAAAAATAGTTTGAACAATTGATGAAGGACAACAAATTTAAATTTGTTAGATACTGTCCCCAAGCCTCTATTGGATTTCAATAATAATTTCTGCGGCATTGTTAAAAAAAAAATGTGTTTTTACTTACAGTATGAAAATTTAAAAATAGATAAATTTTATAAAAATACTTAATTTTTTTTTAAATCATAGTATAAACATTCACTGAATAATCCAAAAGAGATTTTTATTTGCGTAATTTCTAACCTACATTATAAAATTCTCATTATTTTTCTTATTGTACAAATAAATTATATGCATGTTCTTTGCAAATATACACACTACATTTCTGAGAAGATTGTTTTATCTTTCGAATTTGTTTTATTGTACAAAAACGATACTTTTCAGATTTTGGATATACGGTATTTTTTTTTTACTGATTCCTACAAAATTCTCTTCTCTTTTTTTTAATGGTTTTGCAGTGTTATTGTCTGTTTTCTTTCATTTATATGTTCGGGTAATAAATGGAAAGCAAGTTCTTTCAAATAATGATGATGCATTTCCCTTTTTTTTCCATATTTAAATAATTATCGATTTGAGAATTTATTCCCGCAATATTTGACAATGAAAAAAAAAAATGTAAGTGACTATCCATAATTTTTTTGTGCGAACTGACTACACAACTAATATAATAAAACAATTTTAAGTCACATTCTAAAAGTAAAAAAAGTACTCTTTGAACGAATAAAATAGCAGAAGGAAAGAAACACGAAATAACAACAGACAGAGAGTCCGTACTTCGAAGAAACCTTCCCTACAGATTTCGCGGAAATGGGAAAGGATGAACACGAGGGGGAAAAATTCAACTGACGTAAGTGGTCGCATCGCGGTCATTTAGACCGATTGAAAATTAAGAATGCGATAAAATTCTAAGAAATAGCAGGAATGACTTGCAATTTTACTACACAAGAGTGTGAACACTCAAGGTCAGCTACACGGAATTTGGCTATCGTAACTTTAACGGGAAATGAGTTACAGGAAGATAACGAATTTCGGGCGGGGAAAAGACCAACGCGCAACTATTAACGGGTTAACGTTGACTTTGTATGTAAATGCATCGCTAGAACTGTTCCAAAGCATGCCTAAAGTTTTAACCCTTATTTCTTCTGAATTTCTATCCAAGGGAAATATCTGATTGTCAGTAGATTGGACCTTATTAGTACACCATTTATGCAAAATCATCACCCCCCTCTGAAGGAGTTGTGTTAATTCTGCTTGCATTAAATTAAATTCCTCTAAATTGGATGACCCCGACAAGCAATCATCCATATAGAAATCTTTCAGTACCATATTGGAAGCTAACGGAAAAGCCTTTTGCTCATCTAAGGCGAGTTGTTGCAAGACCTTGGTGGCCAAAAATGGGGCGCAAGCCGTTCCATATGTGACCGTTGATAATTGAAAGACCTTAACCGGGGATGGTGCACTGTCTTTCCACAGAATTTTTAGGAATTTGTATTGGGATGGATTTATCTCTATCATTCTAAACATCTGTTTGATGTCGGCGGTGAATGCATAAATATGCTTTCGAAATCGAACCAATATCGAAAAGAGGTCGTCTTCTAGTACACCACCCTTGCACAATAAATCATTCAATGAATATACATTACTACTTTTTGCGCTTGCGTCATATACGACGCGCAATTTAGTTGTCGCGCTAGATGGTCGTAAAATTCCGTGATGGGGTAAATAATAACCGTCCTCAAATTCATTAGTTTCCTCTATTTCATGCATGTGATTAAGAAACTGATATTCATTAAGAAATTGTGTATATAAATTCCGCATTATAGGGTCACGATCTAGACGTTGCTATAGATAATTTAATCTTTTCAGTGCAACGATTTTTGAATTTCCTAAATTGGGCTCAGAAATTTCCGGTTTGAAAAGCATTTCTACGACATATCTGCCATCCGAATTTTTAAAATGCGTTTTATCGAAGTGCCTATTGCAATATTCTAACTCTTTGCCATCACAAGGTTTTAAATTTCCCACCTCTTCTATCTCCCAAAAAGATTTCAATGTGTTATCTAAAGCTTCTAAATTTTTCGTTAAGAAACAATATTTTTTCGTATTGTTTACTACATTGTTATACACACAACCAGAAATTAGATAACCAAACACACTTTCCTGTAAATATAAGTGCTTTCCTAACTTTATTTTGTCTGCCTTTAATAATTCAAAGAACAGTTCCGCACCTAATAAAATTTCAACCTTATTTGGAATAAAAAACTGTGGGTCAGCTAAACAGATGTTCGAAGGAATGTTTAATTTTTTTACGTTTATTTCCTTTCCAGGAGTGAAATCTGTGATTCTTGGGATGATCAACAAGTCCAGATTCCATCGCAAATCGCCTCTCTTATTATTAGAGACACACGCCTTCACTTTAGATTTCAAGGACATCGGTGAATTATTAAGACCTGAAACGGGAATGTTAATTGATTGTTTTTTCAAACCTAAAGTTTCAGCTGCTCTTAAACTTATAAAATTAGTCTGTGAGGCACTATCCAAGATTGTACGAAAAGGCTGATTTATACCATTAATGTCTGCTATATAAACAATCACAGTATTTATTAAGACAGATTTATGGCTCTTTTCATGTGAAAAAAATGAATGAAATACATTTTCATTTTGCGCTGAATCTTCGGGAGCTAAATTTTTATTAATTGCCTCTTCAGCAGCCAGATTGTTTATAGATTTTGACGACTCATAAATTCGAACATCTGGTGATGAGTAATTATGCAACGAAGTATGATGTTTGGAGCTGCAAACAAGACATCTGCTCTTTGAAGTACATTGATGAATCTCTCTATTCTAAAAAAAAGTAACTACCGCTGTCACCGCCGCCGCCGCCGGTTTTGAATTTTTTGTGACCGGAGATCATTCTTCGTTAATATTAAGAAAAATAATGCATACAAAAATATGAAAATCGGTAGTATTATACAGAAATGTTTGATAAACACGCTGATGCAGACAGTTTTCAGATCGAAGAATTATTTTAAGAGATATTTAATGCTAAATTTGGACAAAATCGTTCCACTAAAAAAGTTTTATAGGAGCAAAAACAGTTCATAGGAATTTAATCATTTTTAGATCATTTTATGCGTTAGAATTTGCCGGAGTGCAGATTGCATTAATTTTTTTTATTTTGACTAACTTTTTGAGGTTTTATTTCTATTTTAAATTCAGATTTTCAGCATTTCTAGAGATATTTTTAGCAGATTTTAGAAAGTGATATTAATTTAAACTGTTGCCAACTGTATAAACAGCGGAAACAATAATGTTTGCTTAAAAAAAAAAATATTTATACGTGTAAGTAAATTAAAAATTTATTTACACGTGACTATTATAAACAGAAAAAAACATTTGGAATTAGAATTAAATAATTATGTACAAAAAGCAGGAACTTATTAAAAATTACGTCATAAAAACTATAATTTCACGTGAATTTTAAGAGAGAAAGGAATTTGTAAAACAATAAATTTATTAACATGCGTTAGAAGTCTTAAATAGGAGAAATTACGTCATATTTACGTCACATTACAGTTATTACATAAAATGAACACAAAATAATATTGCAAAACGGTTTAAATTTAGAAATTGCGCTAGACATTTATTTGATATTTTAAGAGGATACTTTTCAACTATTTTTGTTAGGAAAGCGCAAATAATATTTCATTTCTAACACAAGAATTTTGACGTGAATATTAAAAAGAGAAAGAATAGTTTGGTCAAAATTACGTCAGATTAAAAAAGATTAATTTAAAATGTCTCATTTAAAAGAACTTTCTTTTCACTTTGTTAAAAAATACCAGGAGACAAAGACTCTATTTACTTAATTCCTTTTATATTAGCTTATTTTGAAATGTTCTTACACGTGTCTACGTCATCAAGTTATTTTTATTTCGACGTTTTATTTGTATTTTTATTAATGCTGTACTAATTTATTTGTTTTTTCGTTATTTAAAATAAAAATTATGTCAATTTGTATAATTTGGCGAGTGGTTTGGCGATTTATATAATTTGGCAAAATTGGCCGACGGGATAATCAAGTAGTACCGCAACGGATTTGGCGTTAAAGTTCACCAATCAAAGAGAAATGAATAGAAATCCGTTTATAGAGAGATCGCCACTGTTTTTTAAATTATAATTCAATCTTTCGAAATCTTTTTAAAGCCGATCAAATTAGCGTGCATTTAGAGTCTACGGTATCTGGACGGGGGTTGGCGAGCGTAGCTCGTAGGGGGCCGTGCCCCCTAGTTATATGAAAAAAACTAAGGCAATTAAAACAAAGCTTATTTTTCTTTACAATGTTTAGACGATCGCTTAGTTTCATACTTTTATACTTCTCGCAATGATATATTGGGTGACTTTCTGTTTTACATAAAATGCACATTTTATTTTGTGGTTTGGTGGTACGGATAAATAAAGATTTATTGGTGGTTTTTGCAGCATTCGCAGAAGTAATACTACTTAAAATTTGGCATCTACGCTCTAAAAATTCAAAACATTCATCGAAATTAGGCACTTCCTTATCCTTTAGTGTTAATTCAAATTGCTTACGAGTTTCTCGATCAATTTTTCCTAATATTATGTTCAACAAAATAGCGTTTGAAAAGGTGTCTCTATCGAATTCCAAGACCTTTAACGCTCTCAAATTCTTTTTTACCTGATCTAAAAGGTTTCTCAGTTCTTTAGCTGACTCTTGTTTGATTACATAAAGATTTATTATATTTTTTATGTGGCAATCCACAATAATTCTTTTGTTTTCATAGCGCTCTTCCAGCTCTCTGAAGAGTGAGCTAAAGGTGTCATCTGAGGTTTGTAAACCTTTCGGTTCACCCATTAATGCTCCTCTGAGATAAAACAGTTTTTCGTTGACTGTTAAATGAGGATTGCTATTGATCAATTCGTTGAAGGTGGTCTTAAATGTAGACCATTCTTCAAATTTGCCACTAAAAATCGGAAGTGGAATTTTAGGGAGCTTTATGCTGGCCCCTCTGGCAATAACTTGATCATGGGATTTTGATTCAGACGTGCTGTCTATTTTACTATATTTTTCTTCATTTTGTTTGTGAAAAGATGATTTAAGGCTTACCTCTACTTTCTGTATCTCCTCATCCAATTGCGAGAGCTGTTCTTCCGCTTCCTCAATCTTTTCTTCGTCCATGATTTTGTAGTATTCCTGTTTGATCACTTCGAATTTTTCTTCGATTTTGTGAAGGAGCTCTATTGAGCCTTGGTTTCCGCAATTGAGAAGCTTTTTCCCTCGGTGGCGTTTACGATCTTCGTTAGCTGGGCCTTGATGTTGCCACCCCGCCGATTTAGTGCTGTAATGTCCGAGTCTGCCATCCTTTCGTCTTGTTGACGAAATTGATATAAATTAAATTAAATTTGTTTGCGCTGGTCTTACCTCCGGGTCGCTAGGACCAAAATGTACGGAGGTGTTCTAAATTAAAAGAGAAATTAGCGGACTGTTAACATAAATGTTTCAATGAAGGCTAATGGCGACTTGTTGCCGCAGAGGTTGTTCCTCTTACACTAATGCGTACTCAACCCGTGATCCGCGTTCAACGAAAGGGTTATATTAAAAGGATTGATTGCCGATTGGCATAGATGCGGGGGTGGTGTTCCCTCGCCAAAGGCGAATTACAATGTTTGTTACAGGTACGGAACAGCCCTGTTTTATGAAATCCAGAAATAATTTTTACCATTGTAAATGAAAGAGTATAGGGTTTGTTAGACAAATCTGCTAAATCATGAATTATTGAAGTTATGTGTCCTGAATATGCCTGTAGTTGAATCCCTGCATCAGTACAACTTTCATGTTAAGTATAACAACACTTAATTAATCTCTTAATTTTCATATTTAAAAGAAAATTTCAGCAATAATAATATTTAGATACATCTATAACTCTTTACTTCATAGTTTTTATTGTTCAATGGTGCTCCAACTTTTCCGTTCAATGGTGCCCCATCACATGGAGTTTAGCATTACAATTATTTACTCAATTAGGTTTGAGAATTTGAATAAAAGAAACCTTATAAGTTAAAGCTAACACCTTTATTTACGTATTAAATAGTAAATTATAATTTTAGGGATACAAGATTATCAACAAAAAGCTTACAACATTTTTTTGTTAAGTTTAGATTCAAGAAAGCAAAATATACATATCTTGCTTAGACAGTAGTGTGCATGCAAAATAGTAAAGCTTTGTATTCTTGTTACATTGAAGCAGTAGTAATGTGCTGCCATATATATTTAAAATAAATAATTTATTTAAAGGAAAATATTTACAGTGTTCAAAGGTGCCCCCAGTTCAAAGGTACCCCCCTCTCCCCTAATTGGGACTGACCCACTTTCGGAAAATCGAAATTTTCGGATAATCGAGAATGCATCAATTTTAATATTAAGGAGAAATATATGCAATATTTTTTATTATGCTAACAAGTGCTTGATAAAAAAAAGCAATAGCAAAATCGAAACAAGAATAAATTACCTGAATTTTAATATTAAGTACCTTTTAATTTTATCACAAGGGTTTGAAACAATGTTTTGTTTGTCGCAGTTTCCATTTCCTTTGCTTTGAAGCTCTATCACGGATTTTTCTTTTTTAATATTATTAGTTCACCAGTATCACAGTATTTCTGCTAAACATTTTGAAAAATTCAAAAGCTTTAGAATTGCTGATTTGTTCGTTTTCTCCGTTCCACTCCGCAAATTATGGGAGCTCAAGTTAAATTCAAAAGAACTCTCAGAAAAAAGATCGACAATATTTATATGTACTCGTAGTTCGGAAAGGACCGCTTGCACAGAAAGAATATGATACTTAAAACAAAAAAAAAAAAAGGTTTAAAATGGATTTTGCACACAAAGAATGTGATAGTAAAAAAAAAAAAAAAAAAAAAAAAAAAAAAAAAAAAAAAAAAAAAAAGCCTTAAAAATGGATTTCGGTTAACCGAGATTTTTGGATAGAAAAGGTTCTACTGTGAGGCTAATTCTTATTTTTTCGCAATTCGAAATAATACATTACACTTCATTTTAATGTTATAATTTAATTCCAGTCTGAAGCAAATAAAAAATAAAATAAATAAATAAATAAACGAAAATAATCTTAAAACAAAATTATAAAGATAAGCAAGCTGTTGACTGTGTAAGTTTCTATTCGAATGTCGCTGGTAAAGACAAAATATATATATATATATATAAATAACATTATTTATTTTTTTACATTAATTTTTTTTTCATATTAGAATGAAAATTTTTCTTTTATATTTTTTTCTAGTTTAAACATTTCTTTGATATGGATATTCATTTGTAATTTTATTTAAAAAGTGCGGTGATTTTATAAAGCATAAATTAGTTCTTAGTCGGCATAAAAAAAAAAAAATACTTACAAATCAAACAAATGAAAATAGCCCAACGGTGCTTTTTTAATTAAGTCTATTACATCAAATTAATTTTAAAGCTCACTGTATTAAATTAGTAAATATAATTAAGTTTAATTATACTCTCAAATGCAGAAATGAAAAAATATATTTTTCTATGGAAAACTTTTTCTTCGTATTAAAAAGAACGTGCTTTAAATATAACTTTTCGTATAATAATAATAAAAAAAAATAAGAATACGAATTGCTTTGTCATGATAATTGTAGATTCTATAAAACGAGCCAGATATGATTCTACAGAAAATTCATTAATTTGATAAAAACGGACAATGATTTGATTTAAATTATACCTTTTAGAAATTTTCTCATAAACTTTAATAAATATATTACAATTCTAAAATAACAATCAATACATTATTAATTAATATATTCTTAATAAATATTTTATGTTTCATAAAACTAAATCCACACTGCGTTATTAAAATGTGCTGCTTCATTCGATACAACTAAATTTTTGTTTTTCCGCTTTTGTCTCAAGCTAACAACCCGTCTGTGAGGTATGATAAAGTCATTAAAAACTCGAAAAAGAAATAAATTACTGAAGTGATGCACAGGATAAATTGTAAATATTATAGCAATCATTTCTTTAGTAATTATAAACTATAAATTTGGATTTTGAAAACTGAACTTGTAAATCTCTAAAACCACAGAAAAAAATAATAAGCAATTAAGTGTATGCACTCAATTATCTGATCATTGATGTATGTGTCAAGTAAGTACAAAAGAAATATAATAGTAATAATTTTAAGTGCCTTGTACAATGGATTCAACCGAATTGAAATGCTGGACCTCTGTTTTTTTACGTTACCCCAGCACCACTAATTCTTGATTACATTTCTGCAATATTTATCAATTATACTCTCTCACATTTCTTTAGTGATATTTTGTAAGGAACCAGTTATTCAATCTATACTAATATTATAAAAAAGTAACGTTTATTTGCTTGTTTGTCTGTTTATAGGGGTAATTTCTGAAACTATCGAACCGATTTCAAAAGTAATGGTGGAAATTTATGGTGATATGGTGATTGGACGTGTTCCAACATAGCCTATATTCTGTGTTAGTTCCACTACACCCAGCGCTGTGCAGGAACGAAAAATGGTCTAAAAATGCATTTTTTGCATTCTGAAGAGAATAGAAACTTGAAATTTTGCATGGCAGTTACTTATGAGATGCAGATGCTCTCTAAGAAGAGTGTCTAAAACAATCGAAATTTGAAAAGGGTGAAAATGCGCGAAAATTAGACTAAAATAGTTCTACATAACGATTTATATGGAATTGTTAAATATGTTAACTCAAAATATGGCATGATAAGTACTTATAAGATGTAAATTCTCTCTAAGAACAGTTTTTAGAAAATTCCAAATTTAAAAGGGTTAAATGAGCGAAAAGCTTAAGTTAGGATTTCTGTGGAATCTTAAGAAATGCCAAAATAGTTTCAAATGTAATGTTGGCAAATTGATGTTGACAGTCCCTGCTTTATCATAGATATATTTTATGTTGATGTCACTACCACCTGGTAGGTAATAGACCGTTAGATTTTAAGCATGAAATATGGCATGATGGTTATTTTAAAGACTTAAATACCAGCAGCGTTTTCTAAAAAAATCTAAATTTCAAATGAAAACCGAAGTGAGCACAGAAGCTTCAAAGCACATTTTAAATTCTTATTTATTAAGAATTAGTTTTTGTTTTTCTAATTAATTTAAGTTTCATTTTCGACTCCAACTGCAAATTATACGTAGTATATATTTTCCTCTAATAAAAATAGGCGCAAAAAGACCACTTCAACTATTATGCGAGCAATGCTAGTATTAATTAAAGTTGTAATTCAATTTTCCAGGAAGCCTACACTAAATGAAATGATTCATAAATGTTACATGACAAGATAAAGTAATAAAAAGTGGCATGCTTTTTCAAGATAATCGTATTTCTGACATTAATGGGATAAACAAAAAAAGCGTTCATTTAAAAGGTATTACGAATCATTTCATAGACTAAATAAGAGTTAATATCGTAGATTCGGATAGATTTTATTACAATGTAAAAGAGTAATATCATTAAATTATTTGCTTTTATTTTATTAAAATATATATGAAAAATTAAAATGAATAAAATATGATGGATTTTAAAATTAGGTAACATGTTAGTGAAATAATAAACATGAGTTAGATTAGCAGACAAATATGGATAGATATACATATCGATACGTTTCTATAAGTCATTAAAATAAGATGAATATTTTATGACGTGGCTGGCTTCCACGCCAATTACTAAGGTAGCCTTTAGAAAAATCTTTTACGTTATAGTTTAGTGATATTACTCTATTCGAACATAATGCAATTTATATGCTTTTGAAACATGCTTTCTGTTTCATATGGTGTTCATTTAAAGAGTTACCTAAAATAATTACGTTACATATTGGTCAGCGTCTTTTGATGTTACACTATTTCAAACATAAAGACATCTTTCTAGATAATTCAGATGCACCAAATGATGCTTTGTAGATTATGACGTGCATAACAGGTCTCCTTTATTTACAGACTGATACAAAATATTTCAGTTACATTACTATCTATGTGCGATAAAAGCGAGGCTCTGTTTCCTATGTGGTATGTGTTTTTATGTGTATCTAAATTTTTGCATACTGTGTGGAGTGTTTAAATTCTTTTGGTAAAGTAGCAAACAAATTCGTCGGCATTACTGTGTATGGGCGTAAAAATGGCTTAAGGGATTTCTTTTGCATGATTTAATAATCTATTTTCATGCAACTGAAAATATTAAGAGATCGATAGTTGATAATTCCTAAAAGTGCGAAAACAGTTGTATTGTGTGGTTTTGTTTTTTCTGAATAAAATTTAATAAAAAGAGTACATAAAAATGTGCTGATAATGTACCGTGCTGTATAAAATTGCTTGAGTATATTTTTGTCTATCGGTGGAAATTGCCGAAGGTACATTTACGAATGTATTATGCGGTTTGTAAATAGGAAAAATGTTAGCGCACCATATAGTATACATATACATACTGTTAATTCATTTGCATGGATGCACAAAATAACTCGATTACTTTCTCGGCTATAGACGGTAATTGCTTAATTTTGGTTTCACATTTTAAAATAGAGAAATCCCGTTGCAGTATTATTAAAGTATTTTATAATCTATGCTTAACGCATGATTTTCATTTCATTTTTAATTTAAATTTTCCATACTTTGTTGATCCTTTTTCTTCTCTGACACGAGAACCAGAATCACAAAGTATTCTTTGAGAAAATAAGGAATACAGAAAGAAAAGAGTCTAGGCAAATAAGGAAAAAAAAAACAGTTATGACAAGAGTAAACTGAACGATTTGCTTCATGATGTTATATCGCTTTATCGCTCGACAAAAAACATTTCGAAAAAAGATTTAGCAGACTACCATTGAGGGATTTAGAGGGATATTCTGATGTCTCTATCCGATGTTTATATTCTTTGTCTCATTTGTACAGATATATTTTTCTTTACCAAAGAAAAGATGTAGTACAGTAGGATCAAGTGTAGCTGTGTAGAAACAGATAAAGGAATCAAAGCTATACCATCTGAAAAATGGTGTATATAATAAAACAATGTAGTTTTAGAGAAAGTGACTGAGAAAAATATTTTTTGTTGTTATTCGTTTTACCTATGTCTGGACTGATTTGCGAACGCATAAAAGTTTGTTTTACAAAACAATGACATGATATAGGAGGATTAAGAATCATCCTATCGATAAAGCACATAATGAACAGAATATTAAGGGCTTTAACACATAAGAAATAACATAAATCAATAAAGCAATCTAGAATGATGGTAAAAGCTTAAGGATCCAGTTATGTGTTTCCTTTTTTGTAATAATTAACTATTTCTACATACAATTAAAAAAATTTCCTAAGAAATAGAACAATAAATTAAGATTAAGAATAGCTATATAGAAACAACTTACACTTGTATAAACAAAGACATTTACTGTATAACATATATATAAAATACAAATTTTCATTCCGGCTGCTTGTAACGTGTGTTCTGGCCATTGTATTTTAATCAACCTTCCACTGTTAGTTCGATAACTTTTCAGAGAAGGTTATAATGTATACTGTATATCGTTATACGTTTCTTAGCTATAGAATTATGGGAAAATGTTCTTTAATCAAGTGAATCCGATTATGAAAGGAAATCAGTTTTAAAAAGTTCTACTGGACGGATTTTGATGATGCTTGGATTGTTAGTTTTGTTATGTTTCAGTGAAAAGTTTAGTATATAACATATCGCTCTACGTTGCTCAGTTATAGAATTATGGGGGGAAGTTTTATAATCAGGTGACCTCGTTTATGAAAATTTAACCTTAAAATGTTCTAGATTAATTTTAACACAATTATTCCAATTGGTAAATAAATCATATTAGATGTAAATTTCCAACTGGGCGAAAAATGTCCGGGCCAGGATTCGAACCAGGGATCTCCTGGCTGAAGCCGCCAGTGCTCTGCTATCTGAGCTATCCCGGACGAATCTGATGGAACTTTTACACCCAGCTAACCTTATTGATCATATCATCTGGTCTGAAACCTGGTTCAGCTCAACAGAATAAATCACAGGTGATGGAACTCCAGAAATCGCTGGATACGAAATTACACTAGATTAATTTTAACGCAATTATTCCAATTGGTAAATAAATCATATTAGATGTAAATTTCCAACTGGGCGAAAAATCTCCGGACCAGGATTGGAACCAGGGATCTCTTGGTTGAAGCCGCTAGTGCTCTGCCATCGGAGCTCTGAGAATCCTGGTCCGGACATTTTTCGCCCAGTTGGAAATTTACATCTAATATGATTTATTTACGAATTGGAATAATTGTGTTAAAATTAATCTAGTGTAATTTCGTATCCAGCGATTTCTGGACTTCCATTACCTGTGATTTATTCTGTTGAGCTGAACCAGGTTTCAGACCAGATGCTATAATCAATAAGGTTAGCTGGGTGAAAAAGTTCCACCAGATTCGTCCGGGATAGCTCAGATGGCAGAGCACTGGTGGCTTCAGCCAAGAGATCCCTGGTTCGAATCCTGGTCCGGACATTTTTCGTCCAGTTGGAAATTCACATCTAATATTAAATTTTCTGTTAAGTGTATTTTTATGGGGCTTGCAAATTTAATAAGGTAATATTTCATGGAAGCTTTTAGTTTATTGAAAGCTCTACGGTTTGTTCTACGTTGCTTAGTTATACAATGATATATGAAAGCTTAGTAATCAGTTGAATCCGATTATGAAGGATTAACCTTTTGAAAAAGTTTTTTGAATGGATATTGATTGGACTTGCATTACTAATTAGATCATTTTTCAGGTTGTTTTAGTATAGTGCATATCGTTCTCCACTTCTTTAACAAATACTACTATAAATGAGTGTCAAAACGAGTTGGTAATTAATAGCCCAAATTTTCGCTGCCAAATATTAGAAATATCTGAGAGCAATGGCGTTCGTATCGTTCAGCAATACGGAACGACATTTTAGGTTCAGTCCAGATTGCTTTACAACACAAGGTCAAATTCACCGACATATTTCGTTTGATTCAAGTTTCATTTATAGAAACCGACTAGCGTAGCGGGGAAGCCTGTTAGTATATTATGTGCGAAAAAAATCACAGACATTAAAAAATCATGCTATGTACAGTCATTGAAAAAAAATTAATGTGTAGAAGAAACTTCCTGGTACCACGCTACTGGAAATATAGTCTACTTTTTTTATAAATGTATATAAAATCTGCTTAGGGATTCACTTACAAATAATAATGATACAAACAGATAAACAAAAGATGATTAAAAAAATGGAAAATAAAGAATTGATATTTGAATGTCTCTTTAAATGTTAAATGAATACAGTACGCTTTTACACATAAAATAATCAAGAAATGCATAAATAAAATTGCATTTGAGCAATCGCAAATATTGCTCGTTGCGAAGTATATTGTTACCCGAACAAGTTTCGGAAGTCACTCGTAAGTAGCCGTCTATTACTATAAATTTCACATTATACCATGTTATCAGGCATTATTATTATTGTGGAGAGCATCAACAGTACAGGCTCTTCGTTACATGTTATTTTTGGTTATTAAAAAGACACACTGTTTTTTAAAAAAAAAAACATTATTCTACATTGCTTGTAAGAATTTTCTTGAAAAAATAGTGTGTATTTTTAATAACTAAAAATAAGACATAATGAAGGTCTGAACTGTTTCTCTCCACAATAATAATAATGCCTGATAACATGGTTTATAAATTAACATATAATTATAATACGGGCATAACAAAAAGGAGATTTTCTGTTAGTAAACTATCTAAAATTTCATTCATTTTCAAGCGCAGTGTGCACAATATACACTGACGGAAAAAAAAATGCCAACACCAAGAAAAACTAGTGTTAGATGAACGAAATTTGGTAGGCGTGTTTATACATCTGAAAGATGACATCGATTGAAATTTCGCGCTTCGCGCATAAATGTGGCGCTAGTAGCGCCACTCAGAACTTGCAGATCAGGTTTACTTTAAATGCGTGCTGTAAAGTTCGTAGGCGTTATTTAGCTTCGAATTGTGACGCATTGAGATGATGTTAGCCAAGAATGCCTTTAACAAGACGAAGAAGCCACTGTCAACTGCTCACCGAGTTGGAATGAGGTCGCATATCGGGCTACGAGAAGGTGGATTTTCTTTCCTCGATATTGCAGAACTACTTGGATGGAATTTATCCACTGTGCATGATTGTCGGAAGCAGTGGTCAAGGGATGGTACTAACTCAAGAAGACCAGGTTCCAGGCGGCCACGTGGAACTCTTGAGAGGGAAGATCGCCGTATTCGGCGTACGACTGTGGCGCATCGTACTACGTCTGCGGCAGAAATTCGAGCTGCAGTTGGTACCACAGTGACATAACGAACATTTAGAAATCGATTACTTCAAGGACAGCTCCGAGCCTGGCGCCCTGTAGCGTGTATTCTACTGACTCCAAGCCATTGCCGTTTGCGACTCCATTCGTGTGAAGCCGGAGCTCATTGGTGGGCGGAGTGGAGATGTGTTGTGTTTCTTTTTCATCAGAAAACACAACAGATCTCCACTCCGTCCTCCAATGAGCTCTGGCCTGACACCAATGGCGTCGCAAACGGCAATGGCTTGAAGTCAGTAGAATGCACACTACAGGGCACCTGGCTCGGAGCTGTCCTTGAAGTGACCGATTTCTAACAGTTCGTTGTGTCACTGTGGTACCAACTGCAGCTCGAATTTCTGCCGCAGACGTAGTACGATGCGCCACAGTCGTACGCCGAATACGGCGATCTTCTCTCTCAGGAGTGCCACGTGGCCGCCTGGAATCTGGTCTTCTTGAGGCAGTACCATCCCTTCACCACTGCTTCCAACAATCATGCACAGTGGATACATTCCAGACAAGTCTTTCTGCAATATCGCGGAAAGAAAATCCACCTTCTCGTAGCCCGATTATGCGACCTCGTTCCAACTCGGTGAGCTGTTGACAGTGGCTTCTTCGTCTTGTTAAAGGCATTCTTGGCTAACATCAACTCCATACGTCACATTTCGAAGCTAAATAACGCCTACGAACTTTACAGCACGCATTTAAATTAAACCTGATCTGCAAGTTCTGAGTGGCGCTACTAGCGCCACACTTATGCGCGAAGCGCGAAATTTCAATCGATGTCATCTTTCAGATGTATAAACCCGCCTACCAAATTTCGTTCATCTAACACAAGTCTTTCTTGGTGTTGGGATTTTTTTTCCCGTCAGTGTATTTAAAAAATAATATTTTTCTACAAGAATACTCTACACGACATGGCGACCATTTAAAAGAAATCAAAAATTGCCCGTCGAACGGGGCAAATGAGGTGCGTTCTTACTATAATTAGATTGGGTGATTCGTAGAACACTCTACATCTCCCTGTCGAGCGATAAATGCGCCAATGTGGTAACCTTGGTATTTTCTAATGGCAACCCTAAAATTTTTCTTGAGAGAGCGCCATGGAGCGGCTGATTGTTTAAACGCCTTGTTTTGTAAACTGCTCCCTAATTGGACGCTTATTTTATGTAAAATGCTTTCTTATCGGACAAAAGAAGAGAATTAGCGGACTATTTGAATTTTTTTGGAAATACGTTATTATTGCCGGTACTGCCGCGTTGTATTTCGCTGTGAACAGTGCTATCTGTTGCAGTCGAGTAATTTTTATTATTCGTTTTCTAATCTCGTATATTTTGAAACAAGTATGAATGCTTGAAAGGTGAGAATAAATATTCGATCGGTTATTTTTACCTGTATTTTTGAGCTTTGGTTGAATTATGTATGAAAGAGAGTCTGATTGTTTCAAGATATGAATGACTATAAATGATAGAGAGTGATGTTTTTGAATGACATCCTAGAGTACAAGCTAAAATTATGAATTTAAAAATCAGGGGTTCAGGGGGCGGAGCCCCCTGATTTTTAAAAAAAGGCCCCTCTGATTAAAAAAACAACAACATTGTACCCCTTACTGTTAACAAAAGTTCTTTTTTTAATAATTTGGGTAAGTGAAAATTTTGTTTTTTGGTGTTTTTGATAAAATGTATGCCTTTAAAAAATGTATTTCGAACCAATTTGATTTTTTTTGTATTTCTGATAAAATGTATTCCTTTAAATAATGTATTTCGAAACAATTTGAAATTTTATGTATATAGTGAAACCTCTCTAAGGAGACCACCCATTAAACCGCAAAAGTAGGTCTTTCAGAGAGGTGGTCTCTGAATAGAGGTGATGGGTAAAGCAAAGTTTCATGAAATACATATTACAAAAACAATTGTTATTCAATTAGTTTATTATATTTCATGTCTATACAGTATTACAGAAGGAATTAATTGTAGTTTGCTTTGATTTTAACAATTTCTCATCAACATTTTTTGTTTCAAAACATTCTTTGATCCGTTTAACACATTCACGCCGGCGCCTATATTCATGTTTTTCCCTGTGAGGCGGCGGCGCTCGAATTCATGTTTTGCTTCATCTGGCGGCGCGGTACTTTCGCTTATTCAGACACTGTATGTAGTGACACGCCCCTCTCATATTTATTAAACTGAACTCAATTATAGCAAGCAGAGTTGATTGTGAATGTCTCAAAGTTCGTAAGGCGTAAGCAAATTACTTAAAGACATGATTTTACTGACTGCATATGTACGAATTTAATATAAAATATAGTAAAATCTAAAGAAATATGGGCAACATGATATAAATGCATTTTCTGTAAGGTAGAAGCCACGCTCTTAGTCAATGATATCTTCTGAATGAAAAAGAGAATTCTCGTTTTCTTTCGTGAATGCATAAGGTTTATAATATTGAATTGATTTTACTACCGAATTTTCGAATAATCAAGTATGACCCACCTATAGTGCACACCGTCTATGGCATAGTCGAGTGTGATCTACCTGTAGTGCACGCCTTCTACTTAAGAGTGGAGTGTGACCCACCGGTGATGCACGCCGGCGTGAACGTGTTAAACAAATTATTTATATAAGTATCTTCTGTAACAGGTACCGACCTTTCTATCAATCTATTTCTTTCAAAAAGTGTTTGACATGAAATAGAAGCTTTAATTTGCGGAAGCTCGTCGTCTGAATCAGAATGAGCTTCTAAAATAGATTTAAAAACAATCTCGATTGTAGTATCATTTGTTTTTATAAATGATTGTATAATTTATTTATTAATATAAAAATTTTGTCTAAGATTTTCTATAATACGATTTTCCCAATCTTCAGATAAATCATCGTAATTTTCAAGAGCTTCCTCACATTTATGTGATTTAGGGTCATAATCAAAGTTAGCTGCATTTGATAGCTGAATCACTTCATCTTCGAGGGATGGGAAGGGGGGGGGGAGAGATAACATTGATTCGCCAGGTCTAAGGAAGTAGACTTAGCTGAGCGTGTTTCCTGGAGAGAAGTGGAATGTTGAGATGCAAAAGAGAGTAATCTTACTCTTCACCTGAAAAGTTGAAAAGTGGTCTTTTAGGGAGGGAGACGAGAAATAGTGGTCTTTTAATGGAGGAAAATTAACATTGAGCCTATATCCAAAAATTATAGACCATAAATAAACGGACTTTATAAGAGGTGGTCTTTCAGGGAGGTTTCACTGTATTTATTTGATTCCACTCAAAAATACAGGTAAAAATAACCGATCGAATATTTATTTTCACCTTTAATAATTTTCCGTACTGTCTCCCGATGTTGCAGCTCCGGGAGATAGAACGCAAAAACGCGCCAATTTGGCGATCACCCCAAGAAGTAGAGTGTTTTCCAGTCGCACCACGAGATTTATAATCGTTCAGATTTTGGTTCAATACATGTTGCACTCTTATGCAATAAAAGCATGAATACAAAATTTATTCAGATTATATATAATAAATTCAGTAATACGGAAATAAAAGTCTCCTTCTTAAATAGGACGTCATCACCATGGCAACCTAGAATCATTACTTATCACGGGATGCCATTAATTGATTACGTATGATAGGCTTTAATTGATAGAAGAAAACCTTTATTAATATCTTTTTATGTTTTGATTGGATTTTCATAAAATTTTAAATGACTCTACAAAATTCTGCAATTATTAAAATATTAGTTTTCAAATCATTCGGTTGGGTAGTTTTTGCGCTGTTATATGCTGAGAGACAGACAGACAGAGAAACAGACCAGATATCGACTATAGATGGGTATTATTTATATAATTACAAACGCACCTAATAATATCTGATAACATGGTACATCAATTAACATTGATATTTATATTATTTTTTATAATAAGAGCATTACATAAAACAGATTTTCCTGTTAGTAATCTATCAAAAATTTCAATCATTTCCAACCCCCTTCCTCAATCCCCCCCCCCCCCCAAAAAAAGACAAAAAATCATAAAATCCACTCCAAAGTAATGTGTGTGCATACATAAAATTAATCTACAAAAGAATTGGATAACTGCATTTGTTTGAAACGGTTAAAAATGTGATAATCATTTGTGGGACATAAATATAATTGTTAATTTTTAATCTCAAAAGATTTTCTGCATAAAATAACCATATTAAAAAAAGTTTAGTCAAATAAACTAAGAATTCACTAACGTATGACAATATATGTGTTAAAATTGAGAAATAGACAGCGCGATAAAATGCAAGAAAAAAACATCGTTTAGAAATTTATTCTTTAATATTCTTGCATGTAACGTGCATTAACGATGCATTTGTTTTAAAAATGAAATCTCTTTTGATATATAACAATTTAACACCTTGTAGTAATATATTATTTCTAATTGCTAAAAAGAAAAAAAAAAAAAAACTAATTTCTATTTTTTTTTTTTAGCAATTAGAAATAATATATTCATTGATGAGATTTCCGACTTTTTTCATACCAGTATAATCTTAGAGAAAATGTTATTTCATTAAATCGGAACATTTTTGTTTCTAAGATTATACTGGTACGTAAAAAGTCAGAAATCTCATCCCTGTTATTAATTTCATTATAATGTTATAATTTAATCCCACTCTAAAGCCAAAAGAAAAAAAAATAATAATAATGTTATAATTTAATCCCACTCTGATGAAAAAAAAAAAAAAAACTTGAAACAAAATGATAAAGATAAGCAAACTTTTGACTGTGTAAAAGTGTTTTCGAATGTCGCTGGTAAAGACTATAAATAAATAAATAAATAGCATTATTTATTTTTTTACATTAAAATTTTGTTATATTAGAATGCAAATTATTCTTTTATTTTTTTCTAATGTAAACCTTTCTTTCATATGGAAATTCATTTGTAATTTTATTTTAAAAATGAGGGGATTTTATAAAGCATAAATTATTTCTTAGTCGGCATATTAAAAAAAAATAAATAAATAAAATAAAAAAATCCTTACAAATCAAAAAAAATGAATATACCCCAAAGGTGTTTTTAAAGACGTCTATTACATCAAAATAATTTAAATGCTGACTGTATTAAATTAGTAAATATAATTGAGTTTAATTATACTCACAAATGAAGAAATGAAAAAATGCATTTTTCCATGGAAAAAATTTTCTTCGTATTAAAACGAATGTGCCTGAAATATAAAAATACTTATAATAAAAAAAAGAAAAAAAGAAACAAGAATATGAATCGCTTTGTCATGATAATTGTAGATTTTATAAAACCAGGCAGATATGTTTCGAGAGAAAATTCATTAATTTGATAAAAATGGACAACGGGATTTAAATTATACCTTTCAGAATTTTCTCAGAAACTTTAATAAATATATCAGAATTATAAAATAACAATCAATACATTATTAATTAATATATTCTTAATAAATATTTTTATATTCCATAAAACTAAATCCACACTGCAAAAATGTGCTGCTTCATTCGATACATTTTAATTTTTGTTTTTCCGCTTTTGTCTCAAGCTAACAAACCGTCTGTCATATATGAAAAAGTCATTAAAAACTTGAAAAAGAAATAAACTACTGAACTGATGTACAGGATAAATTATACACATTATAGCAATCATTTCTTCAGAATTATAAGCAATAAATTTGGATTTGGAAAACTGAACTGGTAAATCGCTAAAACTACAGAAAAAAAGAAGAAGTGACTGCACCCAACTTTCTGAACGTAAATGCAATTGTCAAATAAGTACAAAAGAATAATAATATTAATAATTTTAAGTGACTTGTACAATGGAATCGGCCGGATTGAAATGCTGGACCTCTGTTTTTGATGTTACACCTGCACCTCTAATTCTTGATTACATCTCTGCAATATTTGTCAATTATACTCTCTCACATTTTTTAGTGATATTTTGTAAATAATCAGTCACTATAGTGTTTGAGATTATTTTAAACAATGATTAAATACCTAATCCCTCAACAGCTTTTTAGAAAAATCCATTCCGTACTTACCAATCTTATAAATGTATACAGTCTATAATATATCGAAAAATGGGAGTTCGTTTGGAAGTATCGTTTGAGAATTATCAAGTATATATGCACAAACAAAGACAACATATCATGATTGAAGTACTTTCTTTACACTATGCACTGCCAGAAATGCTTTCTTCAAATCACGGAAATTACACTCTCAGAAATAAAACTCTCACTTCTGACGATTCAGAAAACCTTGACCTATATTTCGTCGTTTTTGACAATAATTTCGTATCAAAATCACATGACTTTTAACGAAACGTAAACTCTGAAATATTTCACGAAAATGTTACCTCACTCACGGCCTGATTCAATGCATTTTAAAGAAACAGTTGCAATAGCTGTTTGAAGAGAGGCGCGCTGCTGTACCTTCTCTAGTCCTACGATTTAGCAAGCAGGTATATACTTGCTTGTGTTATTCCTGCCCAATTTATTTTAAAAAATGAACTTTTTAGGGCTTTTCAGAAAAAACTGAAATATAGGAAGTTATTGTTTCTGCATTAGTTATATTTTTTTAGCTACTAAAGATTTTAAGAATGTTTATTTTTTTTCTGTTCGTTATGGTTTAATTCGAAAAGAATTAAATTTCCCATGTTTTACAAAATCGTTCAAAAAGAAAATTTGGTCAAAGAATTTTCAAAATTCCACGATTTATTTTTCATTTAAGTTATATCATAGTATATTCATATAACAAGCAAATTAAAAATATGCATAATTGATCCCCCTCCTTTCTATAAACAGTAAAACAGTCTAAAAAACTTAACTACCTACTCAATCTGATAAAATCTCCCACAATAAGCACTTCAAAATTCGTTATTTCTAAGCAACAAATTAACCAGACCATATTTTAATCATCATTGAGTAAAAAAAAAAAATCCTCTGATAAATTATACTAATCAAACCATGTTCTAATTATCCATAACCCATAGGAAAACCATAATAAAAAATTAGTGTTATTAATTAAAACTTGGAGAAATTATAACAGCATCGATAAAATTACAATCTACATTATAAAAATAGAAATACACAGTAGAATCCACTATATGCTTCTAAAATCACATCCATGCGAGGGCTCAATAGCGAGATAACTAGAGCGATCGTCTCCCACACCGAAGGTCGTGAGATCGAGTCACCCCTAAGAAAAAGATAAATTATATTATTTTTCCCCTGTCAAAACATACAGAAGCTTCTAAACTGTTCAAGAGGTGGCACCACCAGCACTTTTATTGCACTTTGCGAACAAGCACTTTTGACGTAATTTTCATCCTCAAACAAGCAAAGAAAGTAATTTTCTTAATTTGACGAAACATTCGCTTGGAGCATATCCCAGGAAACGGTTTCGTCAAAAACGAAGAAACTTTCGTTTAATCTGTGTATCCATTTCTGAGAGAGTATACGGACAGCTTCGCTGACGGGATATTTACGTTATTTGAAGAATCTCCGTTTCTTTTTTCTCCGTTACAGGAGGTAAAATATACGTTAAATGAAGAGAGTGTGCGAAAATACTCACTGACCTTGTAGTCGAACAAGATACCATACTGTTAGGAGCCCAGTACCTTAAACGTTCGGTTACAGTTGATCGACAATGATAGTTTGAAATACATATATGATGATCCCTTCAGATGGATATTGTTTGATTAATTTCTTTTGAAATCATGGAAGATACTTCCGAAAAGATTTAGTTTAAATATGATTGTGGATGGGGTTTTAACACTTTAGTATTAATCTGGGATAAAATAGTCGGGTGTGGCAATCCCAAAGCTTTCTTCTATCTCACACATGTTAATACTTCCTGAAAAATGCCCCCGGTTAGATGATTTACACCAAAATCTTATAAGCAACAAACTTATGTCAACTTCTAACTGAATCTGAAATTTCATGAAAATCCGTGCATTAGTTTTGAATAGAGCTATGGCGGAAATCTTAAAAAATTCTGCATAGCAGCGCCACCTGTTGGGTTATATATACAAAAACCTAATAAGCAACAACATAAGTCAACTTCGTAACTGAATCTGAAGTTTGATTAAAATCCTTGCATTAATTCTTGAGAGAAAACTACTGCGGGAATCAGGAAAGATGCATCATAGCAGCAGCACCTGTTCTTCAATTTATACCAAAACTCATATCAGACTCGTATTAAGGCAACTCATATCAAGGACTAACTGAATCAGAAGTTTGATGAAAATCCATGCATTAGTTCTTGAGATAAAGCCATTGCGAAAATCGTGAAAAATGCTATATAGTAGCGCCACCAGTTGGGTGATTTACATCAAAGTGTAGTAAACATCAACTCATATGAAGGACTAACTGAATCTGAAGTTTCATAAAAATTCGTGCATTAGTTCTTGAGATAGAGCCATTGCGGAAATCGTAAAAAATGCAGCATAGCAGCGCCATCTCTTGAGCGATTTGCATAAAAAAATAATCAGCACTAGTTTATATCAGGGACTAAATGAATATAATTTTTTATTAAATTCCGTGCATTAGTTTTTCAGCTAGAGCGCCCACAAAATTTGTGTCACATACAGACACACAGGCAGACAGACATTTTGTAAAAACATGTTTTTCGGAATCTCTGACCAATGAAACGTGTAAATCCGTCGAAAACCGGAATTCGAAAATTTTCACGACTCCAATATTTTCTTCTTGTAAAGATAGAAGAAAGTAAAAATATGAATTATATAAATATTTTTAAGTAGATTGTTAAATGTAAAATATGAAAATTACATATTTATTCGAGAAGAAATGTTTTTGTTTTTGAGTAGAATCCCTATTTTTTTAATTCAATATTTTCATTTAATTAATATATCTATTTTGAATGTGTTCAATCAGAATATATTTAAATACGAATATTTTTTATAGCTTTCTATGTGGATGGTTCAATAATTATTGTCCCTAATGTATATAAAACATTTGTACTGCGATGGTTGATGTGGAATATCGAAGCCTAATCTCTAAAATGCCTATATGCTCAATTTCAGAACCGTAGCTGCTATATTAATATAGTTTTGGAGGAAGTGAGGAAATTTTAATATTTCTGTGGAAGTTTTTAAGAAAGGGGGTGAGGCGAAATGTTGGTTCGGATCTTATGAGGCTACATTTGGACAGTGGATGAGACGTGGCTACATCACTATGATACCGAGTCCAAACGACAGTAGTTACGTCTCATCCACTGTCACAAATCTAGCCCCATAAGCTAAAAATCAGCCTTTCACCCCCACTCCCCCCCTTTCACTTCTCCCTTCAAAACTATGTGAATATAGCAGCTACGGCTCTGAAATTGAGCATATAAGCATGTAAGACATTAGGCTACGATATTCCACAAAAACCATCGCAGTACAAATATTTCATATACACTCGGGACAATAATTATTGAACCACCTTCGTAAAATAAATTGTGAGTACATTTAAATGTATATGAAAATTAATTGTTATTTATTTTTAACTTCGAAACCTTTTTGTTGTTGTTGTTGTTTGTTTGTTTTTCTTTTTAAAGTAAATTAGAAAACATAATTTCCAGAATTGTAGGTTTTTCATTTTAAAAATAAATTCAAATTATATATTATTAATTGAGGCAATACGCATGCGTGCTGGGAGTGAACGGAATTTCCCCTCTTTTCTAGACTTTTGGTAAGAATTCAAGGATACATCATGTTTTCTAGGAATACGGAAATTAATTGTCAAAAAATGAGGGATAATTTAGTATATAAATGGGAGGTTTTCTGACAATGTGCATTCCGGAAATATAACAAAATATCATTATTTTACGTAATTTGTTCTACTTAAAGTGAGGTTTTAAACCTTTTTATTACACGGCACACTTGAAACTACAGTTAAACTTCCGTGGCAGATTGGTGTATATACTCTGTAAAAAAAAAAAAAAAAAAAAAAAAAAAAGACAGTTTTCCTTATTCTAGGAAAATGTAACCGCGAGAGAATATTTTATTGTTTAATTTTAATTTTATTATTTAATACTATTTTTAAAAAAACTCTTTTTATATTTTTTAGCGATTTAGTTTAATAAAAAGGAAAAATAGATAATTATTTATTCTGTACTAATATTCTAAAAAAAAAAAAAAACTAAAGTTTATTTTATTATTTGTCTGTTTATACGGATAATTGCTGAAACTACCTAACCGATTTCAAAAGTAATGGTTGCAAATTTACGGTGATAGGACGTGTTCAAACATAAGCTGTATTCTAGTACGTCGGTGCCATTGCACTTGCGCGGTTCAGGAAAGAAAAACGTTCAAAAAATTCATTTATTGTAAACTGAAGGATATAGAAACTTGAAATTTTGCATGACAATTACTTATATGATGCAGATGAGCTCTAAGAACAGTTTCTAAAAAAGAATAGTAATTTAAAAAGGGTGATAATGCACGAAAAGTATTCTAAAATCATTCTAGATTACGATTTCTATAGAATTGTTAAATATTTTAACTTAAAATTTGGCATGATAAATATTTATAAGATGTAAATGCTTTCTAAGAACAATTTCTAACACATTCCGAATTCAAAAGGGTGAAATGAGCGAAAAGCGTCCTAAAAATGTCTTAAGTTACGATTTCTATGGAATCTTAGGAACTGCCAAAATGATTTCAAAAGTAATGTTCGCAAATTGATGTTGATAGTCCCTGCTTCAGCATAGCTATACTTTATGTTGATGACACTACCACCAGGTGGGTAATAGACCGTAAGGCTAGAAGCTTAAAATATGGCACGATGGTTATTTTGAAGATGTAAATGTTAACAGCGTTTTCTAAATAAATCTAAATTTTAAATGAAAATTGAAGTGAGCACAGAAGCTGCAAAATACATTTTACATTTTTATTCATTTAGAATTAGTTTTTGTCTTTCTCAATAATATAAGTCTCATTTTCGACTTGCACTCTATATATCTTCTTGAAACAAAAATAGACACATAAAGACCACTTGGCATACTTTAACTATTACGCGAGCAAAGCAGCCGGTTTTGCTAGTTTTAATTAAAGTTGTAATTCATTCTTCCAGGAAACCTACACTAAATGAAATGATTCATGAATATTACATGACAAGATAAAGTAATAAAAGGCAGCAAGATTCTTCAAGATAATCGTATTTCTGACATTTATGTGATAAACAAACAAAGCGTTCATTTAAAAGATATTAGGAATCATTTCATAGAGCAAATAATAGATAATATCGTAGATTCGGTTGGGTTTTATTAGAACAGAAAAGGGTAACATAATAAAATTGTTTGATTTTATTTTATTAAAAAAAATATATGGAAAATTATAAAGAAAAATGTTTGATACATTTTAAGATAAAGTAACATATTAGTAATTTAATAAACATGATTTAGATAGATTGACAAACAGACATCTGTGGATAGAGACACATACTATAGATACGTTTCTTTAATTAAAATAAGTTATATATTTCATGACATAGCTGTCTGCCACGCCATTGAAAAAGATAAACTCAACACTGTATGTAACGATAAAATTCTTTACTCAAAATTAGTAAAAATATGTGTCTGCGATGGAGCGGACAAAAACGAACTAGAATAGCGTAATTTGGACCCAGTCAGCTCTCGTGAAACCTGAAATCACTTTACTAAATTAAATACTCAATTTATGTAAAGTAAATGGCTACTACGGCAGTACTCAAGAAAAGCGCCGCGTTCCAGTTCTGTAACGGCGGCGTAACGGAAAAACTCTATAAAACTCTATATCCCTTTGCAAAATACTTCGATTGTTACCAGGGGCGCGCCGACCCAGTGTGCAAAGTGTGCACCGCACACAGGCGCCAGAATACTAAAGACGCCAAATATTTTAGGCGAAGCTGATATATTCAATTTTTTTATTTAATTTAAATTTATTAAACTCGAAAGTGGGTTATTTCTGATACATTTATGAATTCATTTTTATTTTTAAATATATATAAAACTTGCAGATGTTTTTCAGCGGCGTATCTTTAGGAGGGGTGGGAGAAGGAGTCTCAAGCCGAAAGGCGCCATGGCGCCATGGTGTCGAAAGATAAGTCGAAAGGTCACGGTCGAAGGGCGCCACATAAGGTTTAATGGCGCCTTCAAGCGACTGAAATGCATTGAAAAAAGCTAGAAACTTTTAAAATTCGGAAAGAAAACCGCGAATGCCGTGTTTGGCATCCCTGCTCCAGATAGGTCTTTCCAACCTTTCCGAAAACAGGGTGCGCGCTGCAACTGGTGGCAAATATGGATGGACTCCATTATTTAAATGATTGAAAATATGTAACACTTGTATCTTACTGTTGTATTGGTAGCGATACACATACTGACGATCAGGACTTAATTTCTAACAAAAAAGTACCAGAGCTCTAGTATTCTACGGTACCGCTACTAACAACCGTACCGTTCCCCCCTGTCACTTCAATCTGCATATTTATATTTCGTACATTATTCGCAAAATTTAAAGCATCTTTTTTTCTTTAGCAAAATAAAAAAAATTAAATACAGTAGAGCCTCGATTATCCGAAGTAATTAGGACCGACCATCTTTCGGAAAATCGAAATTTTCGGATATTCGAGAATGCTTCAATTTTAAGATTAAGGAGAAATATAGGCAATATTTCTTATTATGGTGACAAGTGCTTAATAAAAACAAAGCAATAACAAAATAGAAACAAGAATAAACTACTTGAATTTTAATTTAGGAAATAAGTTTTTTTTTTACATATATCACAAGAGTTTGAAAAAGTGTTTTGTTTGTCGCAGTTTCGATTGTTATTGCTTTAAAGCTCTATCACGGAGTTTATAAATATTATTAGTTCACCTGTATCACAGTCAGGCCCCGATCATGATTAATTGCGGCCCTGGG
Organism: Maratus speciosus; assembly: GCA_963932465.1. Taxonomy (NCBI): domain Eukaryota; kingdom Metazoa; phylum Arthropoda; class Arachnida; order Araneae; family Salticidae; genus Maratus; species Maratus speciosus. The sequence continues at coordinate 452,618,639 of OZ010797.1, forward strand.
CAAAGATAAATTAGGGGGGTCCCATTCGAATCGTTGCAAAATTATTCAAATAGAACTGATAGTCAGTCATATGTGTAATGCATAAACAATATTTTCGCTCCTTGGATTTAAAATAGAAGAAAATTCTTAGCTCCGCGAATTCTAAATTAAGTACCTTAATTAATAAAAATACTCTTTTTTTTCTTAGTACAGAACAAAACTCTTTTATATAACTTTAGCAACTTGTTATGTTACTTTAAGATGAATTTAATAACTCCAACTTATGGAAGAGTGTTAAATACTCTACATTTAAATATGTGTTAATCAAGAAAACGAAAGTATTATTTTCTTTTACATCCTTTTAAGTTGTACTACGCACAACATAATATCAAATCAATTACTGTAAAAGCACTTATTTTCGATAGGCTCTAATTTTCGCAAGTCCGCCTTAATCGCGAAAATTTAAGCCTCGCGAAATATATATATTTTTTCGCGTCAAATAATAATGAAAAATCAGAAAACTTTCACTTTCGAAATCTAATGATTATAGTTACTTAAATAAGAAATAAATACAAAAATTTCTTGAATATTATACAACTATTACAACTATACAGCTATTTCTTGAATACTATACAACAATTTCTTGAATAAAAACAATAATACAACTAATAGAATGCAGCTCATTCACTTACAATATTTATACCAGCTTCTTTGAAGCCATTTATTTTTAGAGCGATGGGGAGAGGTGGGGGGGGGGGGGACTTTTCTGACAAAAGGAAGTTTTTTAAATTGCCTTATGCAAAAGGGGTTCTATTTAGGTAGTTTCGGAATTTTTCAAGTTTCGGTCCAGTTCATCTAAAATTCCCGAAATTTTCAGCAAGCGAAATCACCAATACTTCATTTTCGCGAAAATTACGGCTCGCGAAAATAAGTGCTTTTATAGTACATTCTACTTCAAAATTAGAAAGTGTTTTTTCAATAAATCTAAAAAGATGGCAATTTTGGGTTTGTTTTTCATATTTAACTCAAAGGTAAAAGAAGGATCTTTGAATGCGGAAAAAAATTTATCTCATGGCAATTAGAACTGATTATTTTCAACCACTAAAATTTAGATTTGATTCCAGTTCATTGATAATACAATCTATTAAAATTAAAATATTATTTCTTATTTAATAGTGGTTGAGGTTAGCTTTTCGAAAGCATTGAGCTCTGCGAGTTCAAAATGAAATTTGTTTTTTAGAAAGTTTAGTAGAATCTTTTAAAGAGGAAAATTGTATTTTTTATTTGAAAATTTTTAGAGTTGGAATTGGGGGGAAAAAGTAAATATTTTAAAAATTATTATATGGATTTGGGTGTGGGCAAAGTCCCGATTTGCCCGTGCGATAATAAGGGTCTGATCACAGTCTTTCTGCTGCTCCAGCCATGCTGAACCTTTTTCAAAACATTTAAAAGCCTCTGAATTGCTAATTTGTTCATTTTCTTTGTTCCACTTGGCAGCTTACGGGAATCCAAATTAAATTCAAATGAAAAGAAAAGATCGAAGAAATGCTATAGGGAAAGAGGATCGAAAATATTTATATGTACTCGTAGTTCGAGAAGGACCGGTTGCACACAAGAAATATGATAGTAAAAAAAAAAAAAAAAAAAAAAAAAAAAAAAAAAAAAAAAGCTTTAAAAATGGATTGCGGTTAACCAAGAGTTTCGGGTAAAAGAGGTTCTACAGTATATCTCTCAGCATATCTCTCAGCATCAACTATTCCACTTTCTAGTTATCATTCCTTCTGAATAGTAATCTTTGCAGAATTTTAATGTTAATTAATTGCAGAATTCTTCGATTAAATATGGTAAGGATTATGATTCGGAAATAGTGTTAACACAAAAAAGGATAGTTTGCAGATACGCATTTTTAACCCTGTAAGTGTTTGGGGCGTAATATTCCGTTAACTAAGCTGCAGGTTTCACAGCAATACAAGCAATATTTAAGATAATATAATTCTATAGATTTAATGCATTTTAAATACATTGAAGAATGATTAATACTCTCAGGGATTACATTCATATTTGTTATTGAGTTTTTTTATAATGTTGAAAGAATCATATTTTCTTAGCATTTAAATCAAAATGCAAAGGAAACAACATTACAATTTTATCCTTTTGCAAGACGCTCAGAGGGTTAAGAAAAAATTAAAATGAAATTTACAGAAATTGATATTTATATGCTGGAGAATGGACTGATGTTTTTCAATTTCCTATAAAAGGTGCATATCTTAAACTAAAATCGATTCCTTCCGCATAACAATCTTTTGTGGTGAGTCCCTGAAAATCAGATTAAATTAAAAATTTGACACAGTTATCGGAAAGATTCGGTGCTTTTATACAAAAAGGAGAAACACTGCACGATTGCTTTCTATCAGAATAACAATACATGGCAATTATATCTACTTACAAATGAAAATGACTTCGTAAATGTGCAGAGCAGAGCCTTAACATGGGCAAAGTTCATGATACAAATAAATCGAAAAATCACTAACGCGACTTTTATACTCATACGCATTAGAAGACAAAAAACCTCAAGCTGATGCTCATTGGCTAAAACCAGAAAATATTCTTTTTAGGTTAAATATCTAAATAGTAAAAAAAAAAACAAAAAAAAACAGCCAATTAAAAATTATCCTACTGTCACAAAAGAAAATCGAACTGAAAGCAAATCCATCGTTCAGTCTTTTAAGTGGCGCCGTATCAACGCGTCGCCGATATAAATATGAATAATAAATCTGAAATAGAAAAAAATTATTTCTGTTATCCCTTCATTCTGATCAAAATAGCATTAAAATGATTTGAAATAGAATATAACACATAATTTTGGAGGAGGAATTTTTTTTCCCTTATACATGAATACATAAAATTTTGAATGTAAGACAGATTGAGCTTGAGTCAGACAAGCCCAAAAACTAATATAAAAATTGAGCCTTTTTCCTCGCCATCTCCTACGTGCGCGACACATTACGTTATGTATAAATGTTTTGATAAAAATGATTGCAAAAGCTTGGAGATGGAAAGGAAAGGAAATGGTAATTTAGGCTTCGGTTTTTCGGAAACGCTATTGCACTGGGCTCTGGAGCCCTGTACTTATGAGCTCTGGTGAATTCCGACCAATATTTAAATATTTACTAAAAACAGAGAAGTACCGGAGTTGGGCTCCGGTGCAAATTAAGCCCTTCTAACGATGTATAAACGGGTAGTATATTATATTGCACAATGATAAAGTAACATAAGCCACTGATTATGCACGGTCCCCATGTAAATTGCCGCAAAAAGTACAAATTAATCGGCTACAAATAACTGAAACAATAAATAAGTAAAACAGGATATAATTTAAAATGCAATGCTTGAAAAAAAAATTAAAAGCCCCATTCGACTCCAAACCAATTTAATAGTCATGCCTATCATTTTATGCGAATTGAATATTTCCAACTGAGCGAAAAAATGCCCAGGCTGGGAATCGAACCCAGATCCTTGGCTTACAAGGCTTTTAGCATTGGCCTTGTAAGCCAAGGATCTGGGTTCGATTCCCAGCCTGGGCATTTTTTCGCTCAGTTGGAAATATTCAATTCGTATGATAACTTTATCAATCAGTTTGATTGTGTTAAAATAATAGTTTATCATTTTATGGTTTTACGCATAAAAACTAGCCCATGAATATGTAAGAAGGTTTCATGTTTTTCAGGAGGTAAAAATATTTTTGAGAACAACCTCAAACTGAATTACGTTTCATGGAAATTTCAATTGTATTTATTAGATTTGCTTTGAAAAAAGTATAATCGGCCAAAGTGCCAGTTTCTCTCGTGTACAAAAAGTTCCGTACAATACATTTAAGCGTTGACTTTGTGAAAAACTTGGCATTGTTCTATTAAATGTTTTTCAATAATTGAATTCAATCGGAAAGAAAAAGTGTGACTATTTATTGTTATGATTCGCCTTACCTAAATCAAAGACTTTGTACAAAGTTTAAAGTTGACATTGTGACAAGTGCGCTTTGAAAGGATGTCGGAAAGTTGCATCGTCGCCTTGATCTGTGCTGCATTTATCTAGAAAGGTTTTTAATTAATATCTCGGCTAATTATCCAAAATCCTTTTTTTAAATTATTATCAACAATCCTTGGATGATTTCGTGTCGATGAGTACGTCGAATTCCCTCCTTTCTTCACTGAGCGCCCGCAAAGTAAAGTTCATGTATAACGGAAAAGTTTTCTGAAAAATTATATGATCTAAGGATAATGCTGCTTACTTGCTTAATGACAAAAATATTTTTCGTTTTCGTATTCGGGATAGAACATATATTAATTTTCAGCAACAAAAAATATTTTTTCTAATTGAAATCGAAAAGATAAAACAATCCGAAAAAGAAGGAAGGGTTAAGCATGTGACAAAGTAAAGATACGTTTCGACAATTATTATATAGCCAGCATAGCGGTTCTAATATTTGCTAATATAAAACCAATCGTTCAGGGACTGGGGGAACATTTAAAAATGCACCCCTAATTATTATCTACGTGTGGTAATTGTTTAAATCGCATCTTAGAATTAAAAAAAATATAACGCGCTCCGTAATTTGAGAAAATATTTTTTTACCTTTACGTATATTTACGGTATTACGAGCACCCCTTTCCTTGTGTCATGGTGCTACCATTAATTATTTAAACACATTTATATTTATAAATTAAAGTCTATTTGAACTTTTTAAGTACAAATATAAATAAAGACGAACGCTTAAAAATTCAGGGAGAGATGGTAAAAACTAATGTCTTAGGAGGTATGCCATTGTGTGTGTGTGGGGGGGGGGGGGTAGCAAGCAGCTGAAGCACCCATTTTTTAGGGATCTCCGTCGTTTACATAGCTGCCAACATTCCTTATTTTTAAAGTCAAACAAAAATATTTTGAACAATAAATTTAATTTAATAAATGAAATAAAAAAGAACCCTATAGAAACAAGGCACATTTTATTATATAAGATTTCAGATTCAAAATTTGCTTATTTGGCTTGGAGAAAACCCCGGAAGGTTGACTTGGCAGGTACGCATTTATAGTTATTGAAAAAAAATTATATATATTTTTTTTTTTTGGGGGGGGGGAGAGGAGTAAGAATGAGGGGTTTAGAGATATGGGGCGCCAAGTGAAATTCTGCACACAGGCGCCGGATACTGCTGGCGCGCCCCTGAATGTTACTATGGATGAAATCCCGTGTGCACCAAAAAACACTTTATTTTGAAATGCTTTAGTCAATTTCTTACCAAAAGCACGGTGCTATCCTGCAGAAACTACATTTGTCTTTTAATCGACATGAACCGTCACAATGAAAATGGCACAGAGACATTAAACACTCTGGAATGTTGTGTAACTAAACTACAGGGACGGGATTCAGCTAATCCATTCGTTTCAACTTCCACTCCTGTATTTACACTTAGTACGGTAAGTCAATTAGCATATAAATGTATAAAAAATAAGAGTGCAGAGCTCGGTTTCAGGTTGACAGAATCATACTTGCGAATGTCAGAGAAATGATAAGGGACACTTTCACGCACAAGTACGAGATGTCGGAGCACACATTCACAAATTAGATTAACCTCATATGTAAGTAGGCAGACACTGCCATAACTTTTTGTATAATAAAGTAGTGGTTCACATTCCTTCAGAACTATCTAAAATTCTATTGCGTGTACAATCAATAGACACAAAGCTAATAATTTTGCGACTACTAAAATAAAATAAAAATATAACACGCAAATTTCTATTGACATAATAAATTACAAACGATTACAATAGAAACAAGTTAAGAGTTCAGCTCGAAAATGGTTAGGAATTATTGTATAGAACAACAAACAAAGAATATTGTGTCCATGGATAACTATTATTAAAAGAATAAACTTACAAGAGAATTAACCTTATTTAGTTTTCATTGATTATCTATTATTTATTCATTTATGATTTCTATATTAAGCTACACAAGCTTCTCGCTGTCTGTTTGATCAACTTTAGCAATTTGAAAAATAAGCAAACAGAAACTGTGACCTAATGGAAGAAGTGTTAGCCGAATGGATTCGTCAATAAAAAAGTATTCTAAAATCGTTCTTAACCTGCCGTTGTTTAACTCTCTTTTTAGGTGCGTTCGTAATTATATAAATACGTAGCACCTATAGTCGTCGTTCAGTCCGTCCGTCTGTCCGCATATAACAGAGCAAAAACTACCCAACCGAATGGTCTGAAATTTTAAATATATGATTGTTGCAAAATTTTGTCGAGCCATTTCAAATTTTATGAAAATCGGATGTATAGTTTAATTACAGGGACAGTCAAAAGTTTTTCTTTACATTCCGGCCAATGGGGAAAATTATTGCAAGTGCATTTTAATGATGTTACAGCCCTCCGCATGGTCTGAAATTTTAAATACATAATTGTTGCACAATTTTGTCGAGCCATTTCAAATTTTATGAAAATCGGATGTATAGTTTAATTACAGGGACAGTCAAAAGTTTTTCTTTACATTCCGGCCAATGGGGAAAATTATTGCAAGTGCATTTTAATGATGTTACAGCCCTCCGAATGGTCTGAAATTTTAAATACATAATTGTTGCACAATTTTGTCGAGCCATTTCAAATTTTATGAAAATCGGATGTATAGTTTAATTACAGGGGCAGTCAAAATTTTCCGTTACATTACGGCCAATATGAAAAAAATATTGCAAGTGCATTTTAATGATGTTTTAGCCTTCCGAATGGTCTGAAATTTTAAATATATAATTGTTGCAAAATTTTGTCGAGCCATTTCATATTTTATGAAAATCGGATGTATAGTTTAATTACAGGGACAATTAAAAGTGTTCCGTTACATTACGGGGAATGGGGAAAAAATTATTGCAAGTACATTTTAATGATGTTACAGACTATGCACTCATGAAGTGCAAAAAAATATACATTCAGTACAATATGGGGTGCAAAAAATAATTATAAAACTAGTTATTGTACGAACGCACCTCATTTGCCACGTTTGACGAGCAATTTCCAACTTGTTTAATGAGAGTAAAGGGGAGATAATTAAGAAATTACGAAAGGTAAACAATCACCCCTCCCCCTCATACATAGAATTCGCCACTTTTTGGTGTGGAAAAAGTGCTCCAGGGAGAAATATAAATGACGGAATATTTACTGTTGCTAGAAGACACAAAATTAACATCAATATGTATATATTTTTAAATACTTTAAGCTTTGTGTGCTCAAGAGACGAAATTTTGGAAGACGAAAGAGGAGAAAATTCCGAGGGAGTGGGTAAAAAATGTAGATAATAGAATTTTTGAGCTGTTCAGTACACAAATCGATTAACTCTATCAAATGAAAATGTTCAGTATAAACAGTTAAAGTTATTATAACTATAAAAATAATGTAGCTATATAATATTTTTTCTTGGGATATTTTGCTTGAACTCATTAATTTTCATTTAATCAAGGTTAGCTTTTTATCACTATATAAATATATAGAAATTTTTCAATGTTCTTTTGTTTAAAATATCGCCACTTAAAATGGAGTTAGTCAGATTGTCTTCAGAACGGATTGTCGGATTGTCTTTCTATTCCCATTTATTGTTAAATCAAAATAACGATTTTAGTAGATTTTATTTTAAGAAACTCATTTTAAAGATTGTAAAACTTGAGAGATGAGGTAGAAGAGAACGTTAGAGAAAATTAAAAATGAATAGTTTTAAATATTTTAAACTTTGTATTCTCGATGCTGACGGTGGGCGGCAAAAGGGAAAATAGAAATTTTAAGAAGGGGGGGGGGATTAAGGTAATTAATTATTGATACTATAATGTGAAAAAAAAAGAAGGAGAAAACGTTTTACAAATTGAAAAAAAAAAAAAAAGATTTTTTAAATTTGTGTACTGTGGGTGGGAAAAAGCAGGCGGAAAACAAATATTCGAAATGAGGAATCTATAAAAATGCGAAAGAGACTCTTTTATATAAAAATTAACACATTTACACTCTTTGATATTCAATTGTCTTGTCTTTTTTATTGAAAAATTGTCAGTTTTTTTTTTTTTTTTAAGTCGGGTGAACTCGGACCCTAGCCGAAAGAACCAAATCTCAATCCTAAAACGACTCCAACCAACGCCTCCTAGATAAGGGAAGAAACCTTGACAGGAAACCTTGACATCATGGAAACATCACACAAAACAGAGAAAACAAACAAAAGAATTCAGTCACCTTGCATGTTATGTTTTCTTCGGCTTGTGGAATTATTAATTATTATTAGAAAATAACAAATATTAATTCCACGAGTCAACGAAATCAAAACAATCAAGTTATTCTGATTGTTTTCTTTGTTTTGCCTTCTAGTCCAGGAAATAGAGAATTTTACCTAGCAAAATTAATGGTAGTTCTGAATATCGGCTTACTTTATGTTTTTTGGGTCACTGAATCCGAATTCGTAACCTCCCACCAAAATTTCCCCCGGCAACCCCCCAAATTTTGGTAAAATGCCCCCCCCCCCCCTCAAAAGGTTTTTATTAAAAAAATCAATTTTTTTATTGTTTTAGGGGAAAAGTATCTAACAATTCAGAAAGTAGATAAAATTTGCAACAAATTAGATATATGACATTATGACTTAGGATGAAGGGGAAGAGGGGATCTGCCTCGGAACATGCGCGCGGTGCTGTGTGACCTAAATTGTGCAATCCCACTTAACCACTCACACGTTTACATTCGCCCTCTCATCTCCCCTTTGAACTTTCTCTATAAGGTTTACTTTAAGTTTTTGGGGTCTCTGAATCCGAATTTTTAACTTCCCCCCAAAATCCCCCCCCCCCAAATAGCTGTTTTTAACTTAAATTTCTTATTGTTTTAGGGGAAAAGCATTGCGAAATTCAGAAACTAAACAAAATCTGCAACAAATAGGATATATGACATTATGACGGATAAACGGGGAGAGATGAGGCTGCCTCGGAACATTCCCCGCGCGCTTTTCTCAAAAACCAATTTTTTATCAAAAAATCAATTTTTTGGGGGGTTGCCGGGTGACATTTTGGTGGGAAGTTACAAATTCTGATTCAGCGACCCAAAAAACACAAAGTGAGTTGAAATCCAGAACTAGTACTAATTCTCCCAGGTAAAATCCCCTATTGCCTGGACTTCATAACTTAGTGCACGTAGCGCCGCAGTGCATGTTCAGAGGCAGCCCTCCCCCTCCCCGTTCATCCTACGTCATAATGTCATGTATCCTATTTTTTGCAAATTTTGTCTAGTTTCTGAGTTTCGCAATGCTTTTCCCCTAAAACAATAAGAAATTTAAGTTAAAAACAACTATTTGGGGGGGGGGGGGGATTTTGGGAAGAAGTTAAAAATTCGGATTCATCGACCCCAAAAACTTAAAGTAAACCTTTTAGAGAAAGTTCAGAGGGGAGATGGGAGGGCGAATGTAAACGTGTGAGTGGTTAAGTGGAATTGCACAATTTAGTTCACACAGCACCGCGCGCATGTTCCGAGGCAGATCCCCTCTTCCCCTTCATCCTAAGTCATAATGTCATATATCTAATTTGTTGCAAATTTTGTCTACTTTCTGAATTTTTAGATACTTTTTCCCTAAAACAATAAAAAAAATATTTTTTTTTAATAAAAGCCTTTTTTGGGGGCATTTTACCAAAATTTGGAGGGGAGGGGGTTGCCGAGGGAAATTTTGGTGGGAAGTTAAAAATTCGGATTCAGCGACCCTAAAAACATATAGTAAGCCTTTTTCCAGAACTACCATGAATTTTGCTAGGTAGAGCCTTATACGGTCTCTATTGCCTGGACTATTCTTTGTGTAACTTTTCGTGACGCGTATCAAGGCTTTCTCCCTGATGTAGTGACCGTTGCTCCAACACGGGTGTAATTGGGTTAAAGTAGAATTGCGTAACTCAACTCCATGCAAGACTTTCCACCACTCTTGGGTGTCACATGATCCAAATAGACTAGTTATCACTAACTGTTGAACTGCCTTTCGAGTAAGCTACATTAACAAAGAGAGCACACTGGTGGAATACCCCATCTTATCGGTTTTATTGGCTGCGCAAATATAAAGTATAAAAACTGGACAACAATAAAATATTTTATTCTAGTTCTTCTTTACTTATATATTTTTTGATTTATAATAAGCTTACTTAATACAAAGGAAATCTAAATTGTCCACCGTTTTCACAGACAACTTCAGATTTTCGAAATATATCTAATCTTATAACAGATATGATCACAATCAATAAACTGAAGGTTAAATATTATGTCATAACACAAAAGTAATAAAAATTCTGACCACAACGATTTACGACAGAAATAAAGCAAGTAATAAAATGAAAGATAATAAGAGTCATTACAAAGAGTAAAAAAAGTGACTACTTTAGATATGGATAGCTGCTATTTGAAAAATACAGACAGGTAATCAATATATTATTATTATTTATATCTGATATTTTTTCTTAATTTTTGGATTTTTTAAAATGTTGTTTACCGTTTTATATAAGGGATTATATAAAATAATCTAAGGGATAGCGTTTGATAGCCCTTATATTGGTTGTTATTGGTGTTTAATACTATTTTATAAAGTTAAATATTAATATATAAATTAATATCAACCTACGCCATCCTATTTCTGTTTGCAAAGATAAATATTAAATTAATCTATTCCTTTTATATATTACTTTAAATGTTCCAATCTACCCTTTTCTATTGGAAATATAATAATAAAAAAGAATATTTTCACAGCCTACTTATTCAAAAGGTCCTTTTCACGTTGCATCTGCTCATGCAATTTTATCCCAGTCGGAATTCCTTTACTTGGAAGCTTTGCCAAAAGTTAGTCAAAACTTTGGTTAGAAAACGATTGTATAATAATATCCAGATGTACTTTTGCACATCTGTCGCCTTTAATTGCTCTTTTTTTAACCGGTAAATAATGCACCGCATCCGTTCCTGTGCTATCGCAGCCAGCAATTTCTTTCTTATTTTCTCACGTACTAACGCTTGGCTACTTATCGACTAATATTCTTTTCTCTAACCTTAAACTCTCTCATGTATTGCAATGCAACGGCCAACCGTTGACATGTTATGTGTTTTAGGTAATATCTATCTCTTGACAAAAACTTAAAAGTAATGAAAAATGTGAAATCATTCACTCATGGCCCGATATTTATGATGTAACGATAGAATTTGATTCTGTGTGTCCAGAGGACCATTACCTTGGCACACGTAGGTCTCTTATCCTGCATTAAAATTTACTTTCGAAAACTACAAGTGAAATATTTTGAATCTTCTCGGACTCTGGGTTACTGTTCCGCAATGTACGTAATCACGGAATTCTGCAGTCTTTATTAAAAAGGAACGAACGGTCAAGTGCGAGTATTTCTCGTCTACAGATGGTTCCGTACAATGAATATATATGAATTGTTGCTATATGAATATATGAATTGTTTCTAAAAGAATAATAAGTCTTTGTAAAAAGTTATACATCGTAGTGTTGGGTATAACTGTATGTGCTAGAAAATTATAAATGGATATACCACGAAAATTCAGAGAGATAGGAATCCTAAATAATATCAAATATTGCAATTCTGTATAACTCTTTTTTTTAATCTTATTCTAATCTGTCTTCGATGAACTTAATTCGAAACTGTCAATAAATATAGAACATATTTAAACTTCATTTGGAATTTCATAAACCCGAATTCAGCGTAGTAATATTTTTTTTTTCTTTTTACAGTGTACCTAAAACCCTTGTTAAAAATTGAAATTGTCATTGTGCTAAGCGCGCTTCGAAAGGAGATCGAAAAGTTTCAACACCACTTTGGTTCTTGCTACGTTTTTCCCGACAGCTTTTTAATTACCTTTAAATACAAAGGTAGCGCATTAAGAGAGCCACTCACTGCAAAGTAGTCGCAATTCCCATAGTAATTATGTGATTAAATCTAATTAAATTAGTTTGTTTTTAACTGTTTGACTTATCGCTTTTATACTACTACTGAGCATTGCATTACACAAATATATCATTAAAAGTTCTTATATAGGCTTTAAAAGCTATTGCGCATAGAGTTCGCGTTTTAAGGGTTAATATCTCAGCTGATTACCAACAATTTGTTTCAAAAATCATTTTCAACAATCCTATTATACAGCTACGATGATAGGTACTTCGAGTGCTACTTAACTTTTTTGCTGAACGGCCACAAATCGACATTTGTGTGTAATGGAAAAATGCGCTTTTTTCAAAAACTATGTGATCTAGAGTAATCGCTATAGTTTTCCTGCAAATTTTAAATCAACTTCTATTACCGCTAATTGTTTCGTAATTTTAGTTTCAGTAGATTCAGAAATAGAGGAGAAGTGTGAAACATATTTTTGCACCACATTTTTAAGGATACATCTGAAAATATAATACCTGGAATTAAAAGAAATGTATTTTTTAATTTGGCATTACGAAAGCTTTCACAAGATTCCCCACACGATATACAAAGATATACATTTTTATTTTCAAGTAACTTAATTAGTCCCTCTACATTTTTCCTAAATATATTTGTGAATGTTTAATAATCTGTAGCTATGTGGGTCTTTATTACTTACACCAATTTGAACTTTTCACATTCCATAGTTTACGAGTAAAATGGCTGTGACAGATAGACAGACAGACACAGGAGTGATCTTACAATGGTTTCGTCTTTACTTTTAAGTACAAAACCTTAAAAATCCATTTTCCATCAACCTAAATGCTTCCGAAAAACTAATATCATACATGCAATGCTTAATCTAAAAAAAATCTACGTTATAAACATTGGACTTGTAATAAGAATTTCAGATTTTAAAAATATTTTCACAAATCTAATGTTAATAAAACTCAACACAGGAAAAAAATATTAATGATTCTGACAAAATATACAATAGTAAAATGTGCAAAAGCCATTGAAGATAATAATAGTACAAATATTTTCCACAGAAACAAACTAAACAGGCTCCAATGTGTCAGAAGCAATTATATAAAAGATACGAAAAAACAATATGCTACATATCGATAGTTATTATTAGAGGAATAAATAAAAACCAGTAATATAGTTATTTAATTTATTGGTTCTTATTTTTTTATTAATTTATGGACTTTAAATAATATTTCCTTAATGTAAAGAAAATCTACCTTTGTAGTATTTGTCACATTGAACTTCAGGTTATCAAAACATAACAGCTCTAAATACTGATAGATATAATAACTATGATCAATGAGCTGAAGCATGAACATTCAATTACAGCATAGAGTAATAAAACGGACAAATCCTCCTCGAAATAATTACAGAGCAAACACTTTCTACAGAAACAAAGCAACCGTTATAACTCGGAAACGTTAAGAGTAATTACGATAGAGCAAATAACAAAGAATATTGTATATTTGGATAGTTGTTATTAGAAGTGTAAAAAATATTAGAACGGTAATAGGATTATTTTATTTTTACTAGATTAAGACCATTTGTTGTAAAAAAGGATGGCACATTTCGAGATGAATTTGGCATTTAAAGAATCGATAAACAGAAGGTAAACAGATCGATAAAGGATATTGATATAGGTATGGATTTGGATGAGGGTGTATGAATATGATTACAAGAAAAAAAAAACGTAAGTACGGGAAGTACAGTCGTGGAAAAAAAAGTAAACTCTCCCTACTAACTCCTCATCAAATTATCGTAGAAGAAAGTGACTGGTACCGAACGATTGTAAATTAAAGTCTACTTTTAAATGATGTATATAAAATTTGCTTTGGAGGCCATTTACATATTAAAACTAACCCAAACTTCATTTTTTTTTTAATGGCAATACCGATTTTAACAAAATATTTCAAATCTTCGGTTCAAATTATTCCTAGACACAAAACTTCAATTCATTTGCATGATAAGTTTTTTAATTATAAACATTTAAATTTTAAAGCTTCTAATTTTTAATTACATTTTCATATTTTTATTAATATCTCCTGAAATTATACTCCTAATGTGCTAATCTTTTGTGTAGCAACAATACTAAAATACCCAAACATAAATACGTTGAATTTGCAATTTTTATAATTTTATGATATGAATTATGAATTATGAAATTAATATTAAAAAAATTATGAATTGCAACCTACAATATTTTTGATGGATTTAGATTTATTAAGTCCTGCTTAAAATGGAAATAAAAAAAAATCACATTTTTCAATTAGTTTTCAAATTATGCTTAAAAAACCTTAAAATGATGGTTTAAGAGGTCGTCTATGATAGAAGTGACTAGATATTTTGAATATTTCTTATGCTATCCTGTAATTTAGCAGTTTTCAACGACTGCTTGAAAAGTGCTTAATTTGCCTTGATCAAAACGAGGGCTCTCTCGGTCAACAATCGAGTACCAAACTTCAATTTCGATACAGCCCCTAAAATAAGCTCGTTTTAAAATAATTAATTTCTCGGAAACGAATTGCATAAAAATTTGTTTATAGGCTAAAAGAAGGGTGTAGAGTTCATTTATACTGTCAGAATTGGGTATTACTATTAAAAGAAACAAAGTCATGGTTCGTTTTAATATGTAGATCATCCGCCCCCCCCCCCAAGCAAATTTTATGTACATAATTTAAAAGTAGACTTTATTACCAATCGTGCGGTATCAGTAACTTTCTTCTACGATAATTTTCTGCAGAGTTAGTAAGGGGTGTTTACTTTTTTCCCCACTATTCTACGTTATTATAAGTATAAAAAATAGCAGAACAGTAATAAAATTATTTTATTTTTACTAGTTTATGACCATTTGTTGTAAAAAAGGATGGCATATTTTGAGCTCAGCTTAGCATTTAAAGAATTGATAAACTAAGATAAACAAGTTGGTAAAAAATATTGATATAGGTATGGATTTGGATGAGAATGTATGAATATGATTACAAAAAAATGGAAGTACGGGGAGTACATTGTTAGAAGTATAAAAAAGTAGAACAGCAATAGAATTTTTTTATTTTTACTAGTTTATAACCATATGTTGCTAAAAAGAATGACACATTTTGAGCTCCATTTGGCATTTAAACAACTGAAAAATAAAGATAAACAGATTGATAAAAAATATTGATATAGGTATGGATTTCGATGAGAGTGTATGAATATGATTACAAAAAACTCGAAATACCGAAAACTGGGAAGTATCGGAATTAAGTTATTATAAGTATAAAAAATAGCAGAACAGTAATAGAATTATTTTATTTTTACTAGTTTATGACCATTTGTTGTAAAAAAGGATGACACATTTTGAGCTCAATTTGGCATTAAATCAATTGATAAACAAAGGTAAACAGATTGGTAAAAAATATTGATATAAGTATGGATTTGGATGAGAGTGTATGAATATGATTAAAAAAAACTGGAAATACCGGAAACTGGGAAGTACGTTGTTAGAAGTATACAAAAAGTAGAACAACAATATATATATATTTTTCTTTTTAGTAGTTCATGACGATTTGTTTCAAAAATGGATGACACATTTTGAGCTCAAAGTAGCATTTAAAGAATTGATAAACTAAAAATAAACAGATTGTTAAAAATATTCATATAGGTATGGATGTAGACGTGGGTGTATGTATGTGATTTGAAAAGAAAATGGAAGTACGAGAAAATTGAATAATCATTGTATTTTTAATTAAATCATTATAAATTAGTATTATTTGTATTCTTATTATAAATTAAAAGGGATAAATTCTATAAGAAACACAGACTCAGAGCAAGTGCTACTTTAATTCTTTCTATCTTTCTAACCGATGACCAGGTCCCTACCTGCCGGGTCGCTGAACGGGATTGATAGCTGGTATCGGGTTTGTGACCATCTAATTACCGCATAGCGGCAATAAATATGACGAAGACCTAGATCTTCATCCCATCGGCTGTTCCTACTGCTTAGATGTGAACTTAGTTAATTCGGTTGCTTAATACTTTGATCTTGTTGTTTTGTACCTGCGATTTGCTACTTAAGTTGGCCTCGTAATTTAGAACATTGATCAGGTCACGAGACTTTCGCCTGGCAAGGCACCTCCAGAGGTACTATAATTCACAGGTAATTTGGAGGACTTTGCACCCACGACTGATTTTACATGCAGCAGGCGACTTTAGCGCACATGGCGGACGTTGGTTGACTCCAAGTCGATGACCAGACCCCTATCTGCTAGATTTCCTATCCGAAAGAGTATACCGCTCTGGCATCGGGGCGATTGTCCGCTTGATCGCTGCACGGCGGCAACCCATAGACCAACGCCCTGGCCGACCTAATTGCAGAGCCTGTTATTTACTGGTTTCTCTGTTGTATCGCTTGCTTAATTAACTGACTTTGTTGATTTAGCTCCTGCACATTACACACACATGTCATGTTTTGGGAGTAGGGAAATCTGGATTTTACATGCCACCGAATGGTGGTGGATACTTGTCGTGAAAAGTGGTTCATCAACCAATTTAGAGGAAGGGGAAAATAAAATAATGGGTGCCGTTGAAGGACAAGTGTCACCATAGGAAATTATGGGGCCGATATGCAAAGCAAGCTCACCTTATTGGAGGGATGATACTCCGGCTTTCTATCGCACCCCACCGATACCCTGACGGTACTTTTAAGTACCATTAAAGAAAATTCAGTGTAAAATGTATTTCATTTGTCTACTAATAGAAGTAGATTTCAATTTACATACAAAATAATTTGCTGAATTTTAGAAAGCACACTGAAACAGTCGAAGCTAAATATTTTTTTAATATGGTTATTTTCTCAACTATTTACCTAGGTATAAATTTAGCCTATTAAAAAATGTTATATGAAAAATTTGCAACTACAAAACACATCTCTGTTATAGATAGAATTACAATACATCTATTTACACTGTTCATATAAGAATTGTGATATTTTTTATAACAGTATATTTTTTTCAATTAATCTAAATATTCTTGTAAATATTTTGCAAAAAGAGCTCTGACTACCGATTTATTCAGTCATTTTTAATTGGAAAATTATCTAAAAATCAAATTATTATTATATATGTTGTTTTGGATAGCTTAGACATCAATGTAAATAATATTCAGGTGTATAAAAATTTGAAAGAATAGCTGCTATTATATGCATAATAATAGAACTAATAAGTTAAATGAATTTGAAATTTTTGCTAGTTTATGGCCAGCTGATGCAGGAAAAAAAGATGCACTTGGAGATGAATTAGACATTCAAAGAAATAATAAAGAAATGATAAACAGATTGGTGATTAGTTAGATATCAATATAAGTTTTGGATATGAATAGGAATGTATAGATGACATTAAAAAAATGTGGATTACACTTAATCTAAATACTCATCATATTTAAAATATAACAATGTCGTTTTTATCAATACACAGAAGAAATACGAGAAAATATTTTAGACATGGATAGCTGCTAACAAAAGTATAAATAAGAGATTAATTTACTAGCTCATTGACAGATGTTGCAAAAACGCATAATATATTTGGATCTAAAATAGACATTTAGGGTATTCATACTACAAAGATAAACATATTGGTAATCAGATAGATCATATTAGATGTAAATTTCCAACTGGGCGAAAAATGCCCTGAGCGGGATTCGAACCAGGGATCTCTTGCTGAAGCCGCCAGTGCTTTGCCATCTGAGCTATCCCGGACGAATCTCATGGAACTTTTTGACCCAGCTGTTAGCTAAACTGTTAGCTAGCTGTAACGCAGCTAACAGCTGGTGAAAAAGTTATGTACTGTAGATATTAATGTTAATGCACTGTACTCAAAACTAATTATTTTCTGTGGTGTCCCTGTAAATAAACGACGATTGCTATGCACCTCATATGTTATGAAAAGCATCTTGCGGTGCAGCTTACTTATATATATCAATTATAATATGTTTTAAATAGTTTAACATCATTAAATTACATTACAAACGATTTTTCCCCATAGAAATGCTATAACTGATTTTTTTTTTTTATTTAGTCTCTTGGCAAACAAAGTATAAAAGCTAAACACTTCATTTTCAATACCAAACATGCCATAGCAAAGCTCCTACAACATAAATCAATTGCTTGACAATTGAAGTCTATTCACGCGAGTTAGAACACGATCGACGGACAGATAGACACACAGAATTCAAAAACAATTTTTAACTTTGTTGTAAAGCGCTAATAATCTGCATGGTTCGTACATTTATCAGATATAACTTCATGTTGGTTGGTTGGCTGTATATGAATTTATGTCGCAAAATCCCATTAGGGACATGCTGCGCCACAAACAGAAACAAATGAGAAGAATTAAATCCTAATAAAAAGTACACTAAAGCAGTGTAATTAAAATATAGGTAAATACGATAAAAAGAGAATAGAAAATGCAAAGAGAAAAGCTATATGGATGGGGTATTCCACCAAATTTAATCATACAAATATTGAAAATATTTGTAAGCAGCCGGTGGTGTAGTGGTCAGCACGCTTGTCTGACGCACCGCAGGTCGAGAGTTCGACTCCCGACTGGGTAAGGTTCACTTAACTTTTCATCCCTTTGGGGTCGATAAAATGAGGACCAAGCTTGTTTGGGAACTAAACACCGAGGGTCTCGCGTTAGGTTGACCACCTGGCCGGGACGCATGCTGCATACCACCTCGGGGCCCCGGGTCAAGAAAACAGAGATGGGCACTGTCGTCCTAGATCCTTCTTGGATTGTATAGCCACAGAGTTTAGTTTTAGTTAGTTTTAAATATTGAAAAACTAAAAATGTCAAATTAAAAAAAATAAGATAGAAAGTGATAATTAGAAAAGAAATTTCTATCTGGATAGGAACCCCCATCCAGATGTCATATAAGTATAAAAGAAAATTCTGAGTTGTTGAACCAATGAGAGAACAAAAAACTTCAAAATAAAATCCTGCATATTTTAAAAAAGTAAAAAAAGGCCCCATGAGGTGTTTCCCCAATGAGGTTTGTCAACATTGGTGATGAAGAATTAAAATAAATTCTACAGAAGCGCCGGAGGCCCATACAGTTTAAACATGATGGGTGGTCAGGTAATCAAAATGATGATTCATGAGTGCATCCTGCCCTACATTGAACTTGAAAGTGTGAGAGAAGCTTGAAAGAATTGAGTTTTGAAGCATCTATAAATTACGTATAAACAGATATAACTACAATAAATGAACTGAAAGATCAACGTTCAGCCGAAATATCAAGTAATAAAAAGTGTAAATTACCTTTTAAATAGTTGCAGCACAAATATTTGCTACAGATAACAAGGTAAACGTTAAATTCAAAGAAATTAGGAGCTATTACGTAGAACAAATAATAAAGAATGTTGTATGATTGATAGCTGTTTTTAGAAACAATTAAAATACAACAGTTAAAGAATTATTTTATTTTTTACAAGTTAGTTGATAAAACTAGATAGTGCTATATGTATGGATTCAGTGTGAGCGTGCGTCATTTAGAAGAATAGAAATATGTAAAAAATAAATAATCATTATATTTTTACGTAACGTAATTCTAGTTTTATAGTTGATTTGCAAACTATTAAGATTTTTTTATATAGATACAGAGGATTTAAAAGACAGGTTTTCACACAAAGAAATGTTTTGGTAAGTGTTGTCACTAAAAGCGTTCATTTCCTGTTTAAAAACTATTTATCTACGTCTCAAAAATGATTTCAAGTAAATTAATATTATATATATATACACAACGAATATCTGGAGACCACCTATTAAATTCGTTACACTGAAAAATTAGTTAATGTGAAATTCTAGAATCTCGTTCATGAAAAAAAGAAGGAAAAAAAAATTCGTGCACATTGTAAAAAAGATATAATATATTATTACTAAAATTTTATTACATTTCAGACAAAATTAAACATCTGAGTAAATAATAAATGTACAGTACGTTATCGTGAATTTACCAGTTACAAATAATATATTTATTAAATTCATTAAATTCAAAGAGTTTAATTGTAACTATTATTTTAAAGTAATTATAGATTATTTTGCATGTCTTACAACTTAAAAAAAATACGTATTATTGACATCTGCTGTTAACGTAATTTTATTTCTTCACAAAAAGAAAAAAAAAACAGAATTTTCTTCGAATGAGCATTTTTTGGAACGGGTATGTAACTCAAACAGAACAAAAGAGGCGGGGGCGATTGATTGTGAATGTAAGATAAGAGCTTATTATTTTTGCAGCTGTAACACAGCTTAATACCTTTTCTCTCTCTCAAAAAAAAAAGAAAAAAAAATTAACAAATTACAATTACCATTTGGAAAATGATTTTTTCAAAGACTAAAATTTAAGACATAAAAAATCGCACGAAGTTGATTATACATTACGTACGCCATGGATAACATTTTTCGGTACTGTAATTTTTTTAACTTCTACGGAGCTGGTCATACATTACGTACGCCATGGATTAAACATTAATATTCCTGGTCCAATTTCAAATGAAATTTCATTCTTAAACTTCAAAACATCCCACAATATTACCTTTTACACCTTCATATAGAGAAAAATATGTACTTTTAGATGCAATTTGCTTGAAAGCTGTATCTCAATTTGTTTCTGAGTTATTAATTTTTTTTTTGTAGTTTTTATTACTTTTTTTGTCATAGTGGCAACAGAAGTGGCCTGCTCTGTTGAAAGTAAAGGAAAAATACAGATTACTGTATAGACCAATCAGAAAACGAATAAGATGCGGATTCAACCAATAAAACGCTTCAGATATTTTTTGAATTCCTACCCTGACAGAGGAGGATAACCATTTATCCAAATGGTTAAAAGACAAAAAAAAAAAAAAAAAAAAAAAAAAAAAGACATGCTTAAAATTTGAAGATTATTGAGAAAAAGTTTTCTTCTAAATAATAGTTTTTTTTCTGTTTTGTCAACTGAAATGACATTTTTTTTAACACTAAACGTACCGATATTTTTTTATATTTATTATATATTTACCGAAAGTGATCAAATAACACCTATATAAAAAGTTATATATCTACTTATAATAAAATCTGAGTGCAGGGGACCGTGAGAACGATGCCGGTGCGAACCACTCCAGTGTGCGAATCGACCGTAGCTAAACGCCATGTTAGGCTTAATAAAAAACATATCTTAACATATGACAGCTAAATGATAATTTTTTCTACTTGAAATCATGTCTGTTCAGCATATTTTCATATAAAACATGTGTATCATACCCATTTATAATGTATTAAGTTCTAAATTAAAATTAAGCTATTAGAAATCAAATCTAAACAAACGATACTGTTGCCATTCAGATTCAAATTCCAGCAAATTAAGAAACAAATGAATGACTCTTTAACAATTCATAAAAAAATACGGCTAACATATGATTCTGCTTTAAATATATTTTTTAAAGCATATTAAAGCCTTTAAATTTTTTTGAAATGCGTTTTTCATTATTGTTTACATTTATAAGCAGCAATTTTATTTACGACTGTTTACATTTACAAGCAGTCAGTTTACGACATACATATGAAATATTACGTAATTTATTGAATAAATATTTAAAAAAATATTATCAATGTTTTCAACAAATATTAATAGTTTTAATGATTCAATTTAATGATTATTCATCATTATTCATCATTATTCATATGAATCATTCATATGAATATTGATTCATATCAATGATTCATATATTTCACTCTTCTGTAGTGGCAACAGTGAAACGCTGTTTCTTTAGGAAAAACCGAGGGATAAACGTGCTGATATTTCGCTACTACTCGCTTTGATCTGTCAATAGCTATTTTTGAATGTTTTAAAAGTTTTTTTAATTTTTATTATGGACTTTCCGAATGAATCGCTTTCGGAAAGAAGGCGCCAATTGACCAGGAAAAGAATTGTGCGATCGCGGCAATCAACGGATTTCTCAGTTTGACTGATAAACTCAGGTGAGTTTACACCGAACAGAATTAAACACCCATACAACACTAATACGCAGAATTTTTTGTTTATTTTTTATCTAAACTATGCATATTTTAAGTTCATGTTCATAAAGTGTTTATCACTCACAGGAACGTTTCATTATAATAAAGATTTAAAAATCAAAATTACATTTTTTTAAAAATTTTACTAAATTTTTGTACCGTTAAAAAACATAGTTTTATGTATGTGTATTACTTTCAATAATGCACATAATGGTGTTTTAGTTTTGGCCAAATATATGAATCAAATTTTAAAGTTTCATCTAAAATTAAACAATAAACATCTGATTTTTTAAAGAAATGCTACATGTTTTTTGTTTTATTTTTAAATTTCTTATTTCACCTATGCTGAATTTTTTAAGCTGAATTTAATATACTTCTGTGAATTATTTTTTGCTGTTTGAAAAATGCAACAGCTTTTTTTTTTTTTTTTTTTTTTTTCAACTATGCATATATTTTTAAAAGCATTTACAGACATGCCACTTTCCAGCGAAAACATGGAATTCCACTTTTTCGGCACAATTTATCATCCCTGGGATAGATGCAAACCAGTATTAAAATTTCTTGACATTTTTAGGACGAGAGGGGGGTGGGTGGTGGTAGCAGAATATAACAAAATAAAAATGCGAGTACAAACAGTGGCCAATTGAGTTTATTTCTAATCCTTTCCGATGACCTACTGTGCATTTAGTCCATGTATAGAAACAAACAGCATGAAAAAAACATAGCCAGGAGCTTGCAACTATCATCTGTCTGCTTTCCCTGAAGGATTGCAAAAATCATCAAAATATCGTAGAAAAATGGTGGTTTCGTCAAACGAATATGAATTCCGTCACAGGATCGCATAAAAAAAAAACAATTTTTCCCAAAGGGTCCTTTAGAATGCATGTTTCGTCTAAGGATCATGGAATATGTGAATGTCGCCAAATAATCGTGGAAAAAACATGAATTTCATCAGATGACTGCAGAAAAAATGCATTATTTGATCAAAGTATCGCGAAAAACGTGAATTTCGTCAAATAATCACAGAAAAAATATGATTTTCATTAGAGGATCACAGAGAAAACGAGAATTTCATCGAAAGGTTGCAAAAGTGCAAGTTTCAACATAAGATCCTAAAAAAAATGTAAATTTTGAAATCGGAGGATCTTGAAGCTTATTGGTTCATCAGTATCAGGTGAACCGTTAGTCAGCTAAATTTTCTGTTACGTAACTAATTTGCTGCATACATTCGGATGCACCTGTGCTTCTGTCAACGTATTTTGATTGTAAGGTAAGTCTCGTTTGCTCTGCTGTTTATTTCTTTTTTTTTCTTCTAAATAATAAAAAAGTTCTCTTCTAAATAATAGTTTTTTTTCTGTTTTGTCAACTGAAATGACATTTTTGTTTAACACTAAACGCACAGATATTTTTTTATACCTATTCCTACCGGAAGGGATCAAATAACCCCTATATAAAAAGTTATATATCTTACGATGTTTTGCGAAAAATATACCAGTTTATGCAATTTTGTGTATGAATGAAACTTTTTATTTCAAATAATTATTATCAATTGTTTATTTATTAACCCCTTGAGGGGCGGTGGAATATATTTTATCCCACCTTTCATTAATGAAGATTCGCACCAGTAAAATTTTATTAAATTTTACTTTTCCAACTTTGGCGGGAAAAAAATCGTAAAATTGCATTTCCCTATTTTGCAATAAATCTTTTTGCAGATTCCGGTGTGAATTCGACATTACAAAAACACAATTACTTGTCCCTGAAAGGGTTAAAGTAAATATGTATATATATATATACAGGGTGATTCATAAAAGATGGGCAGACTTTAAGGGGTTATAGTACACTTAAAGACAAATAATATTAAATAGGAGACTAAGGGTCCCAGACGTATTCCCAAGGAGATAGGGGGCATTAAAGTTTAGGGTCCGAAATTTCAAATGATTATAAAACATGGAAAAATTGGTCGATTCGTTTGCGGTTTTTGCAAAAAATTTTCTTTATGCCAGTATTTTCTTGAAATAAAATTTTAAAGTTCAATTTCAAAAAATGCCGATAGGGGGCGCTTTAGACTTTGGAGTAACAAACAACTATTTTTTAACGTTATTTTTTGTATTTCTTTAAATGATTTCGAAAGCTTAGACTTAAACTTAAATTTTCAGCTCAAAATCTGAATCGCTGAGCGTGGTTCAGTAGCGAGGGGAGGGGGTTCAAATTTCAACTTCTGAACATAGTTCAGTTTGCACTACTTAACCATGCCCAACGATTCTGTGCTGTGATACGAGGCAAAAATACAACTTTCGTCAAGGACTGCATAGTCGGAATTCACTCATAAAGGAACTGGCACAGTTGGAAACGTCGCTCATGCAAACGTTAAAGCTCCATTCCTGACGCTAGTCACCGGGTGAAGAAGGAAACAGAAAGTATGCAAATGTCAAATGGGGAAGAAGAAGAACACGTATGCAAAATTTCGACACGATTCAGGCATAAAAACCACTGAACGGTGAGTCAAGTGTAAGTCGCTGTAGTAATGAATCGGAAGATGGTGCCCTTCATGAATAAGGAAAAGGCTGAGATGCATTTAATTTACGGAGCGGCAGATGGAAATGGTGCAGAGGCACAACGAATGTACGGAGAGCGATTTCCCAACAGGCGGTTGCCTAACCGCAAAACTTTCGAGCGCTTGCACAGACAGTTGTGTGAGACGGGATCATTTCTCGCTTCCCGGTCGAATGCAGGTCGTGCAAAAAAGGACGAATCAGTAGTTGTTGCAGAAGCCATTCTAGATGTAGTAGCGGCGCAGCCAAGTACAAGTACACGAACAGTGGCTAAGCAGGTGGATACCTCACAGTCCATGACTTGGAGGGTACTGAAGGATGAACATTTGCTCCCGTTTCATGTGCAACGAGTCCAGAAACTGTCTCCAGGGGATTATCCAAATCGTATTGAATTCGCCCGCTGGTTTCTCCAGGAGAACGCGCTAAATCCACATTTTGGACGAACTGTGCTTTTCACCGATGAATGTACCTTCACACGTGAAGGTACATTTAACACACACAATGCACATGTATGGGCGGATGTCAATCCACATGCTACGTATCCACATGCTCATCAGAGACGCTTTTCCATCAATGTTTGGGCAGGAATCCTCGGAGACCACCTAATCGGACCGTACCTTCTTCCTGAACGCCTCAACGGTAAAACATACCTCACATTTCTGCAACATGTGCTGCCAGACCTGTTAAACGTTGTTCCTCCACGCATCCGGCGGGTCATGTGGTTCCAGCACGATGGAGCGCCAGCCCATTACGTACGAGACGTCCGCAACTATCTGGACATCACATTTCCGAACAGATGGATTGGTCGAGGTGGTCCTGTTGCTTGGCCTGCTCGCTCGCCAGATCTTTCACCCCTCGATTTCTTTTTTTGGGGACGATTGAAGGCTCTTATGTATGAGACACCCATTGAATCCCCCGAGGAACTGGTCGCCAGACTTTCCGCCGCTGTAGGGGAAGTGCTCGAAAAGCCTGATGTTTTCGCGAATGTTCGCCGTTCCATTCTTCGCCGTTGTTCTGCGTGCATAACCTCTGGTGGTCACAATTTTGAACATTTATTGTAATTACATGTTAATAAATATGCTTTGGTAACACTAATTTGTTTCTTTTTACCTCGTATCACAGCACACAATGTGTGGACATGGTAAACTGAACTGTGCTCAGGAGTAGAAATTTCAAACCCCTCTCCCCAGAAACTTAACCACGTCTAACGATTCAGATTTTGGGCTGAAAATTTAAGTCTAAGCTTTAGAAAGCATTTAATGAGACACAAAAAATAATGGTATAAAATAGTTGTTCGTTACTCCAAAGTCTAAAGCGCCCTCTATCGGAATTTTTTGAAAATTTTCTTTAAAATTTATTTTCAAGAAAATACTGACATAAAGAATAATTTTAGCAAAACGCGGCAGTAGTTAGAGCCTAATCTACGACACAAAGATCGGGAATAACTGATTTTTGTTCTGGGGGGAGAAGGGTTTCAAATTTCAAATTTCAGTTTACGCTACTTAACTACTCGTTAGGACTCAGATTTTTAGATCAAAATTTAAGTTTAAGTCTAAGCTTTCGAAATCATTTAAAGAAATACAAAAAATAACGTTAAAAAATAGTTGTTTGTTACTCCAAAGTCTAAAGCGCTCCCTATCGGCATTTTTTGAAATTGAACTTTAAAATTTTATTTCAAGAAAATACTGGCATAAAGAAAATTTTTTGCAAAAACCGCAAACGAATCGACCAATTTTTCCATGTTTTATAATCATTTGAAATTTCGGACCCTAATCTTTAATGCCCCCTATCTCCTTGGGAATACGTCTGGGACCCTTAGTCTCCTATTTAATATTATTTGTCTTTAAGTGTACTATAACCCCTTAAAGTTCTGCCCATCTTTTATGAATCACCCTGTATATATATATATATATATATATATATATATATACCTAAAAATTTAAGAAAAAATTAATTATTTCAAGAAATTCGAAAATTTAATGAACAAATATTGTGCAAGTTTGTTTATGTTCACCACATATTTTTAAGATTATTTCGTTCTCGATATAACCTGAAATTTTCAAACTAGAATCTCACTCGGAATAAAAACAATTTCTAATTATACCATCACACATTAATAAATATGATGTAATACAGTAGGATAAATGATGCAATAGCGAAAAAACGCAATTTGCTAATGTTCTTACAAAATAAAACGTTTATACCTTTATGATTTAGCATAAATTTATTCAGGGGTCAAATGAACCCTTGCGGTAGTCAAGACTAAAATATATTCTTCTAGGCAGGAAAGGTAGTTCAAAGATGAGGCATTTTAAGAAATAATATGATCATAAGATATGAAATAATATGAGTTGCCAAGGCAACAAAAAGGAGAAAAACCAATCCAGCTATGGAAGAGGGTGAAAATGGAACTGACTCTAAACCAGTTTATAATATATTGTGCCAAATTTTATGTATGTTGTATATTATATTAATATAGCGTCCGTAAAAAAAATATGAATATTTCGTTTTCTTGCCGATTTATGACTAGTTGGCGAAACAAGGAATTTTTTTTTTTTTAAATACGCTTTTATGAACAATACCCTTTAAGAGAAAACTTCCTTTGTTCTTCATACTAAACTTGTTTAAATAAGTTTATCTTAAGTAAACTTCAATAACTACAAATTTGTCATATAGATTTATATGCATTAATTTGACTTCGATATTTTTAGGGTAGGAGACAACAAGAGAAACGTAAGGGTTGCAATGAAAACAACGACTTATTAAATGTCGAAATATATAACGAGAGCGCCTTTAAACCTTTATGTTCTGAATTATGAATTCATGAAAATTTTATCTTTTAAAGCATTTTTCGTGACTTGTTTAAACTACCTTAGAAGATTTACTTAATCATTAAATAAATTTTAGAAGGATTTTAGAAATATTAAATAAATTTGATTTCTATGGACTTTGTGCAATATTTATAACCATATTCAAATCTTTTATTTTAAATATTTTTCTTAGTATGTTGTAGAACTAGGAAATGTACAAATATAATGTTCTTACAATAGAAATATAGAAATATTTCAGAATTAAAAAATTCCCCGCTCCTCCCAATGCAAAGAAAGCTGAAAAGATGAAAAGCAAAAAGAAATCATCCTTTGAAAAATACTTTTGTTTTATGTAACCAATAATGCTTTTGGAATCAGGTAAAGAAATGTATCTATAACTCATTCTAAACTGTATTACAACTAATCTATCTATTAAATGAATTTTATAATAAGTTATTTTAATGTTACTTATAAGTATCATCAGTACGTAAAGGGTTAATTGTGCAGTTACATATAAAATACATTTAAACTTATCCGGGGTGACAGTGAAAAAATAAATAACTTCAGCAACACACAACTTGAGAATATTATATAAGCTTATAGATAAAATAATAAACTATTTCACTGTTAAAGTGTAAATTCAGTAAGTACCGTTCATTCGAATAATCTTTTAACCATCAATTTTCAGAAGCATTAAAATAGTTTGCGAGTGACGAGGAAACGCGCTGCTCACCAAATCGCGTGGCGCGTTTGTCATTCCTCGCCAAATGTTCGAATATATTTTATTTTTTAAAGATTTTACCGTAATTTTTATCGCTAAATTTGCTTTATCCTTTATTACATACATTTAAAAAATAGATTAATAAAACTACTGTTTTATTAATCTTTTTTTTTTTTTTTTTTTCAAAACGTTCTGCAGATGCGCTTTAAGGAGAACTTCCTAATGAGTGAAAATGTTTGTAGGCCAGGATTTGTGTCTGGAACATTTGGTTTCAACTGCCAAAGCTCTTCCAGCATTTCTTTAATTCCTTTATTATCTTAAGTATGCTACTAAAAACTTCAATATTAATTTTGATAATTATATTTTTTGTAGCATGCGGACTAAATTGCAGCAATTAATATTTTTTTGTTCATTATATTTGAAGGGGAAAAAAACAAGAAGCAATTATTTGTCTGAACAGTTAATGAAGCAATATTTTGTTTCATTTAATAACTTTCGCTATTTCAATAATCTTATAGCACTTCTAAAAGCTTTTTAATTATTTATTCAATTTTTGACTTTCGTTACAAATACTTCGCTTTAACAATGATGGTAATGTATGTTTCTTCTCATAAAAAACGTCAAAAAGAAAAATGCATTTACTGAATTTAATTGCAACTTGCTGTTAAACTTTCAAATAAAAATTATATTTGTTTTAAGATAAGAAAAATAAATTATTTAGAATTTAAGTAAAATAAATTTAGTATATGCATTCCTTTCAGTTATAATTACTATTCGATTTTCTTTTAATTTCTAAATCTATCTCCCCAAGCACATTAATGTGAATGAGACTTAAAGAATGATTCTAAGATGAGACTTAAAGAATTCTAGTTTATAAGAATTCTAATTGTGCATGAAAAGGAATTAAAAAATAATTATAGACATTTAGTTTATTCAAAATGTATTTTCATTTATTACCTTAATTTAATTGTATTACGAAATTGACTTTTTATTTTTATTTATTTTTCTTTGTTTGTGGCGTGTAGAAATATTTTAGCTATTTCATTTATTTGCTTTAGATATTCTTTCATATTTCAATACTTCAATTATCAGAGAAATATTATATCAAGCTTATTTTTCTTACAAACATTACATATATTTTTTTAATACTCAAATCTTAATTAGTTCAATTTGTGTAGTTATGTCTATAAATTATTTCTTAAAAGTCATATAAATTATTTCGTAAAAACCTGAAATTCCATTTAAATTTAATTAAAAGGGCTTTATTAAAATGCATACACTCTACAAATAAAAGTTCAAAACGAAGTGTTTATGAGCATCTGACGTGCTCATGATCTGGGTTAAAATCATTGAATCACCTGAGATCGAGTTTATTCAGTTATACTTGATAGGCTGTTCCAAAATTCAAACTGAAGTGGTGATGGAGTAAAACAGTATTTTTTTTTTAAATAAAACATTTAAAAAAATATATAATAAAAAACGAAAGAAAAAAATAGAAAATAAAAAAAGTATACAATTAAACAAAATAAATCTAAATCTTACATGGAAGAATTTTTTTTTTTTTCGGATTTTTAGAGAACCCGTCTTACATTTATTTTAAAAGATTTATGGAGATAAAATCTGTATTCAGAAAAAGGTATTGTAACATATAAGACAATGAAACAGGAAAAAGTAAAAAGCGCTTTTCAGATAGTAAAAAGAAAAATGGGAACAAAGACACTGTTTTGGCTTAAGATACTAAACATTCGAACTCATAACAAATAGCACAGCGAAATGCTACTTATGCTAGAAGGCTGGATAAATTTTCCGATACTTTTGGCGTTTGTATTCGTATTCACTATGCATATTAATGGTACAAAGAAAGGAAGGCATTAGATACCTCATTTTTGTCATGTTTCTTGAATGACGACATCGCTTTTTGCTGGGTTTGTGTATTATTCAGCGATAGTGACGTCATATGCATACTTTTATATAGATGTTTTTTAATACTGGATTGTAAATGTGTAATTCTCTAGCGGATGCAACTGACGTCATTTTATATGAAATAAAAATGTATCATTTAAGTCTTAAAACTGAAATATGTTTTGTACTATCAATTTTATGTATTTTTTTTTTCATCGGGGCGACACTAAATTCCGAAAAGGCGGAATTCCGGTTTTCTAATATTGATTTTTTTCCCTTCTTTAAAGGTTGCATATATAGTCTATGATTAATTTATATTTTTTAAGCATTAACACAACCGGAATTTATTTAACCATAAATTATACTTCACATATATTTTCGTATTCAAAGAAACATTTCTGAATAACATAAGTTTTTACGGTAAGAAAAAAGAAAAATTTTACATTTAAAAAAATATAATTTTTTACAGTTGAATAAATAAATAAATTTATCTCACTATATATTTTAATTCGATTTATTCAATAACGTACGTCAATAAAATATTTATAAAAGTATATTTTACATATACAAACTAATCCAGAAGTGTCTTTCCTATTTATATATAGGGTAATTCCGGGATTTATGCCACACATTCGTTTGAATTTGTGTATAAAGTCCCATGGTGGGCATAAAATTAAAAAAAATCATGCTGTGTTATTTAATGTTAAATATACAACGCGTGTATAGCGACAAAAATTATCAAAACACATTATTAATATTTTTTAACAATTTTTTCTAAAACATTACACTGCGGCGTATCACCCGTACATTCAGGCTGAGACGCCGCACTTGTGCGGTAGTTATGCCGCGCTTATAATAAGAACAGAATGAATTATAAATAAAAATATTTAAAAAATATATTCATATCTGAACTATAATTACCGATGTAGTAACAAAATTCAAATTAATAATTGTTGCCTACTTTCACTATTAAAATTATCGACTTATTTTCTTTACATTAAATTTTAATTGTTATTTCAGCTACAACGTAACATCAATGCATTAGAAAGTGAAAAAAGAAGTAAAATTGTGTTTACATAATTTATTTGTTAACCCAATCGGAACCGGTGGCTTTTACACAAATTTTATTCGGTTGGTTCCACTTTTTCAAAAGCAGTTACCTTTACTTAAATAATCATGAAAATGCTCTAATTAAACAACACAAATATTACATTTCTTTTTTACAGGTGCCAGAAACAAATTTTGATAGTAATCTTTCTTGATAGTGTCTCGCAAATAGTACATAAAGCTTCCATAATTTTGCATTCTATTTTTCTTCTATTTTGTAAACCACAAAGAAGGGTTTTAAATTTGTTTCAAAAGAGTCTTGGAAATGACATCTATAGCCAGGAAATGAGATGGTAAGACTCAACTACAAAATTGAAACAATAAAAAGAATAAAACGCTTTCAAGATAGTAATAACAAAAACACTTGTAATAAGAACGATCCTTAGTTTTTGCTATACTATAATTAAATACTTTAATTTTTACGTATGTCACAGGAGAGTATTAAAGATTGCTAGTAAGAGTCGAGGAAAATTGTTTGCTGTATTATGTTATTTACTTTTTTTATTGTTATTTGCATTTTTGTCGAATAAATAAGAGGTGTAATTCAGCAGTATTAAAGACAGATATGTCGAAAAAGAAACATGGAAAAGGTGGGGTAAAGCGTTAGTTAT
This sequence comes from Maratus speciosus, assembly GCA_963932465.1. Classification (NCBI taxonomy): domain Eukaryota; kingdom Metazoa; phylum Arthropoda; class Arachnida; order Araneae; family Salticidae; genus Maratus; species Maratus speciosus. The sequence goes on from OZ010797.1 coordinate 452,650,330, forward strand.
CTTTCTTGATAGTGTCTCGCAAATAATACATAAAGCTTTTATAATTTTGCATTCTATTTTTCTTCTATTTTATAAGCCACAAAGAAGGGTTTTAAATTTGTTTCAATAGGGTCTCGGAAATGACTTCTCCATAGCCAAGAAATGAGATGGTAAGGTTTTAACTATAAAATTGAAACGATAAAAAGAATAAAACGTTTTCAAGATAGTAATAACAAAAACACTTGAAATAGGAACAATCCTTAGGTTTTGTTATACTATATTAAATACATTAACTTTTAACATATGTCACAGGAGAGTATTAAATATAGAGGAGAGGGTCCAAATACTGTCTAGGGTCCAAATACCGGCTAGGGTCCAAATACCGGCTACTAGGTGTTCTGAGAACTGAGCGCAGCGCAGCCTACCGGTGATAGGTAGAGTTTGTAACTTTAATTGAGAGAAGAAAGTTACGAAAAGTACGTCGCTGAAGTCTGTGTCATTTACAAATAGTAAATGCAAAAGTATCGAATCTACGTAATCTAGTACATCAAAAGTTTTTCAGATATGTGTTTCTTATTTTTTAAAAATATACTGATCGTATATTGGCTTGAATTGTTGATTAAGTTATTTTCTAGATATATTTAGCTCTCAATTGCCACGCGCACAGTATTGGTATTTTATTATATGAATGAGTAATACCGGTTTTAACTTAAACATAGCAGTGGTCCGAATACCGGCTACATAGAGTGGTCTAAATATCGGCTATCCGGTATTTGGACCTCTCTCGGTTGCTCTGCTTGAAGAGGAGGAAAAAAAATTAATTTAAATAGTTCCATAATTAATAAATTAATTTAAATGGTTCAGAAATAGTCCCCGTCCCATTTCGCAAAACGAAAAAAGCAACCATGGCCGTAATTCTTCAGGACCGACACTGGTTACCGGATCATAATAGAACTGTTGGACACTACGAAATTGCCTGTAATAAATGTGAAGAGAAAGAAAAAAAAATGACGGAGTAAACCAGGCGAAAGAGGCAGAAATTTGACATTAACCCTCTCGCTGCGTAACCCGAGATTTCCTTGGGCATTGTAAAAGTAGCAAAATTTGCGCAACCCGAGATTTCCTCGGGGATGCATTTTTTCCGTCTAATTAACCCTCCTTGATTATTCCCACCAGTTATGTTTTTTATTGCAAATTATGCCTTATTTAATCGGAGCATTTTCCCGGTTAAATTAGACAAAAACTTTTGTTTTGAAAAACCGGTGACAAAAGAATAAAAATTCTTAAAAGACGCTCGTCGCGAAGGGATTAAATACGCAATTTTTGAAGCTATTTTGATAAAACAATTACTAAAATGTGATAAAGGAAAATATCCAACAGAGGAAGATGTTAAATTTGTGTCTTCTGCATGGTTGCTTTCTCAATGGACAAGAATGGGGGAGGGGATTCTGGTTTCAATATTAAGAATACGATATGTGGGCTGATAGGGACTATACCGACACAGAGAGTGATATTATGCTTTGATTTTTTTCAGATAAAAAATAAAATTTTAAATATTATAATTAAATTTAATAAAATTAAAAAATAAAATTAGAAACATAATGGGGAGAAGACTGCGAGAGATAGTCGTAAAGAATTTTAGAAGTTTGACAAAAATACTTATTTATTAAAAATTGCGTATTTTTTCTGTGCATAAGAAATGTTATTAATCAATACAATTTATTACAATAATATTCTTATTGCTTAATAAATGTCATTAGCTCTATTTGTGTGATCTTTTGGAAAAAAACTTAGGTAGCCGGTATTTAGACCCCATTTTAAAAACTCAAAATTTGAAGACTTTCGGAATTTTGCTTCTTATAAACAGAAAACGCCTTTTAAACTGATTTTTTTTCTCTAAACAGGTGTAAGACGTGTCAAGGTACCCTGCTGTCACTTTTTATTTTATTAATTTTAAAAATTGTATGATCTAGATTGAAAACAAAAGTGGTAGGCGGTATTTGGACCTTTTCCTCTACTAGTAAGAGTCGAGGAAAACTGTTTGCTGTATTATGTCATTTACTTTTTTATTGTTATTTGTGTTTATGTGGAATAAGTAAGAGGTGTAATGCAGCGGTATTAACGATAGATATGTCGGTAAAGAAAAAAAATAACATGGAAAAGGTGGGGTAAAGCGTTAGTTATCTTTCTTGATAGTGTCTCGCAAATAATACATAAAGCTTTCATAAATTTTCATTTTATTTTTCTTCTATTTTATAAAACACAAAGAAGAGTTTAAATTTGTTTAAAAGAATCTTGGAAATGACATCTATAGCCAGGACATGAGATGATAAGGTTTTAACGGTAAAATTGAAACAATAAAAAGTATAAAACGCTTTCAAGATAGTAAAAGCAAAAACACTTGTAATAGGAACAATCCTTAGTTTTTTCTTATACACTATATGGCCAAAGGTGACTGGTCACTCGCGATTTTAGACGTTTTGTTAAATATCTAGAAAAACACATGAGGAATTAACCTGTCACTGCAGGTGTGTAAACAGTATAGTATAGGTCATATATTTCCGCGAAGCTGTTTTCCTGAAACCCCATATTGGACCTTCAACAAATTGAATTAAAAACGAATATCTTTTGGATAACCCTGTAAAAATTAATATAGCAAAAGCTTTCAAACTGAAAATTATTAATAAGTGGCTTACTGTAATATACTGTGTTCATTTTTATGAGGATAGCATGTATACTCGTAGAGAAATTAAGGTTTTTATCAAAACAGTGTCAAATTTCGCCAAGTTTTTTGCTTATTATTTCCAGAGTTCTTAATATAAAAAAAAGTTCTTTTCAGAAAATATGAAAAACAACATTTTACATAATACCCTGTAATCAAAATAAAAAAATAATAAAATTTGGATGATAAATGAGCAGGTTTACTAAAAAATGTTTCACTGCGCATGCGCGAATGCATCCAAAATGTAATATGCATAATGTATTAGCTATGTATATAGAGCAACTTTTGTGAAAGTCTCAAATCATAGCTTGAAAGTTCTGAAAATTATCGGCTAAAGAATGAGCTCGAAATCCGTTGTACCCAAAAAGAAGCAAAAAGATGAGGGACTGTATCTGTTGGGCAAATGAGGGGATGAGGGGCAAATATCTGTTGATTAGTGCCAAGATAGCCTACACAATATTGCATGTACTACTATATTTGGAATGAACCCCTCATCTTTTTGCTCCCTTTTGGGAACAACGGATTTCGAGCTTATTATATCGACGACAATTTTCAGAATTTTCAAGCTATGATTTTGAAACTTTCACAAAAGTTGCTCTATATACTTAGCTAAAACATTATGCACATTATATTTTGATTGCATGCGCAGTGAAACATTTTTTAGTAAACCTGCTCATTTTTTATCTAATTTTTATTATTAATTTTCATTCTGATTGCAGGGTATTGTGTACAATGTTGTTTGCCATAATTTCTGAAAAGAACTTCTTTTCATATTAAGAACTCTGCTAATTATAAGCCAAAAATTTGGCAAAATGTGGGACTGTTGTTATAAAAAACTTAATTTCTCTACGATTTCTCTATCCGAATAAAAATGATCACAGTATATTTCAATAAACCACTTATTAATAATCTCGAGTTTGAACGCCTTTGCTACATTAGTTTGTACAGGGTTATCCAAATGATATTCGTTCCTTTTCAATTTGTTGACGGTCCCCTGTGGTGTTCCGTGAAAAAAAAATCTTCACGGCAATATATGACCTATGTTATACTGTTTTCACACCTGCAGTTTCAGGATAATTCCTCATGTATTTTTCTAGATATTTACCAAAACGTCTAAAATCGCAAGTGACCGGTCACCTTTGGCCATATAGTGTATTAAATGCTTTAACTTTTAACATATGACACATGAGAGTCATAAAGACTGCTAGTAAGAGTCAAGGGAAATTGTTTACAGTATTATGTTTTGTTATTTGTGTTTATGTCGAATAAATAAGAGGTGTAATGCAGCGGTATTAAAGACAGATATGTCGAAAACAACATGGGAAAGGTTGGTTAAAGTGTTAGTTTATCTTTACACTAATAAAAATCTGTAACTTTTGCTGGATAGTCACTCCACCGCTTTTATAGAAAACAATTACTTGAGGATATTACGAAACATTCTCATTGGTCAGAATAGAGATATTCTATAAAAGCGGTGGAGTGACTATGCCGCAAAAATTGCAGATTTTTAACAATGTATTCGCAGTTTCTCGTAAATAACACATAGCTTCCTTCATTTTCTTTCTTCCTGGACACGTGTATTTAGTCTAATGCTTAGGTAATGTTCATTATAACATACCGGAGCCATTCATATAAATTTTATTGTTTGATATGTCTTAAATAATTTTGTGTACAGTTGAAAAATGAACTAACAATGGAATCTTATTGAAAATAGTACAGGACAAATTAAATAAAAAATATATATTTATATTAATTTAATTATACAATAATAACATACATACAACCAACTATAATACTAAAAAACATAATTTGAAAAAAAAGAATAATAAAAAAAAATTATTTCCTACTTTGTTTAAGCCCCAGAAGGGACAGATATTATGGTATTTCTTTCAATTAGTTCTACATTTAATGTTAAATTTTTGTAACAAATTAGTTAAGCCAATTGAAGATTAAACAATAAAAATAAAATTCATACAATATGATACTTAAAACACCCTAAAAAATAGATTCCGTTGAAATGAAATCGAAATAATTCTTAGACATTTTTATAACTTTTGTATTTTTCATGCATCTTATCATTTTATGTACAATTGTCATAAACATATTACAAAATCTGCAATACAAATATTTTCAATTAAAAATGGAAGAAAGTCTAAGATTTATTTCGATTTTATTTGAAAGGAATCTAATTTTTTTAGGGTGTTTTAAGTATCATATTGTAAGATTTTTTTTTTTTAATCTTCTATTGGCTTAACTAATTTGTTACAAAAATTTAACATTAAATGTAAAAACTAATTGAATGAAATATCTTAATATCTGTCCCTTCTCGGGCTTAAACAATGTAGGAAATAAATTTTCTTTTTTTTTTATTTGTTCTTCAAATTATGGTTTTTTTTAATAGGTCAAGTTTTTAATAGCTATTGCATTCAGACGAACTCATTTCAAAATTAATACAGGGTATCATCATCAGGCTTTGATGTATGCGGTATTGCATCACAATGCGTGATACTGTTTAACAATGTATAATTCAAAATATTTCGCCACTGTAATAATACAGGTCTGCTGTAGTTTGGACTAAAACTTCCAATCTGATCGTAAAAAATCTATAATCAAAACATAAAAAAATAACTTCATTTAAATTTAGATATCCTATTTCCCACTCAGGAACGCTATGAATGCAAAAATAAAATGTGTTGAATCCTTACTGCTAATATTTAACAATACTATAGCTCTGATACAGTAAAAATAAAAGATAAAAGTTTTACTTAAATTTTGTTACCTTATTCTCTCTCAAGGTGTGATGTAAACACATCAGAAAATTTTTGCCTATGTTTAACTTGGGGTATAAGTAGTTATCATCTCGAAAAAAAAAATACATTTTATAATTTAAGTTATGTAATTCTTCACTAAGTTCGCTACCTGCGTAAAAATAGCTATCCATTTGAAAATTTTTACTGAAACATAAACTTGACCAAAGCTAAAACCTTTTTATTTCCACTATGACACAATATTGACCTTTTTAATTCTTGAAAAAAGAAGACTAGCTCAATTTAATATTTCACGTGGAAATATTTCAAATAAAATGGAATAAATTATTACTACGGCTTTTGAAATTTTTGCAACAAAACAGTGAAGAAAAATGTTACATTTTCTATGAAAAATGTTCGTTGATTCTCAATGAAAAAAGCGAAATTCGGAATTATTAAGAAAAATATTTGAATAATGTAAAAATAAAAGTGGCCCATTGTTTCTCACTGGGTTATAATTCACCCATATGCAAAGGAATGTTACCATTCGTTTTGACCCTGACGTAGGGGAAACGTTTTTACACTTTAAATTTATAACATCATTAGAATTAGTAAAGATTAAAAAATGAGTGGCATCAGGGACAAAAGGTGGGAAGAAAAAATGGAAAAGTTATGATCCCCATAGGCTTCTCTATGTTAAATTAATATTGATAAGTGGCACTGGAAATAAATAAGTATTGCGCTGCCGGGCAATACTTAAATAATATGAAATTACACATTCCATGATAACATTAGTTTGATTACTATTTCTCCCTCAGGGGGATATGTGTTACTTAAAAATATTATATAATTTAATTAAACATGGCATTTTAGCAATTGCTAGATTTTTCTAAATTCATAATCGTGCCAATTAACCATTTTCAGGTGTGTTCGTAATTATATAAATACGTAGCACCTATAGTCGTCGTCTGGTCCATTTGTCTGTCTGCATATAAGAGCACAGAAACTACCCAACCGAATTGTATGAAGTTTAATATAATTAATCGTTGCAATTTAATTAGTCGAGTCATTTCAAATTTTATAAAATTGAATCAAAGTTAAAAAGACATTAATAAAAGTTTTCTTCATTCAATTAAATCCTATCATACTTAGTTAATTCAATGATACCCCATGATAGGTAATGATTCTAGGTTGCCATGGTCATTACGTCCTATTTAAGTTAGAGTCGTATAATTTCCGTATTACTGAATTTATTATATATAATTGTAATAAATTTTGTATTCAGGCATTTTTGCGTAAGAGTGCAACAGCTATTTCACCAATATCTGAATATTTATAAAACTAGTTATAGTACGAACGAACCTCATTTTCCACGTTTGATGTACAATTTATGACTTGTTTTTATTTATATGTACGAGTAAAAAACATATATATAAAGAGACTGTTGTAGGGGAGACTAGGGAGTGTTGACCAACTTTTTACAAAATATTTTTTATTTTTTAAATATTGAACGTAGAATAAAGTATTATATATGATTTTATTCGATATACAATCAGCTATCAAAAGAAAATTACGACATAAGTGTAGCATATAAGAAATTTGAAAAATGATTGATTTTAATCATGAAAAAATAACAGGTCAAGGCTTCCCATGTATGGGAGGGTTGACCCAATATATGGGAGGCTTGACCCACTTTGTTTCATATTGCAATATTTGTGAAGAAAAATAAAATCAGTTTAAAAAATGCAAAATAACTTTATACTACATGCTTTAATTATTATAAAAAAAATACTTTTAAAAATATGATGCTTAAACAAACCTGTTGAGACGCCATCGCAAGATAGAGAAGAAAAATTTTGTTCTAAACAGGATTTTGTCTGAGCAGGTATAATTGTATAGCAGGGAAAGTGAAATTTTAACATTTTAAGCAGTATTCTGTTAGAGAAAGTTTCCGTTTTCATAGTGTTTCATGTCATTATGTCCGGATTTAGGAGCCACCCTCCCGCTTTTTTTTTGTCTCCTTGTCCTATTTTCTTGGCACACGATATGACAATGTCAACTATAAGACAACTCTAGTTGTCACATAGCTTGGCTTCATCTCACTGTAGTCACCCTGGTGAAATTTGTCTACATACCGTCCTACATTTTTGTATCGATGCAATGTTATTTTTCAGCCGCATGAGTGCTTAACTTATCATTAACATGATTTAAATCTTTAAAGGGCAAAGTAATTTCAGTATTAAAATGTTGAAATAAATGACTTGCACCGGAATTTATGAACAAATTTATTTGGAAATAAGAAAAAGTCTATATTTCACATACATATTAAATGGAAAAGATTTTAGCAAAATTCTAGTGCCATGGTGACGATTCGGAATTAAAATTAAGTGGTTTTATAAGCATACCACTGCCACTGAAAGGGTTAAGACTACTGCTTTTATCCTTTTTAGTCTGTCCCACTGTTTCTATTTACCTACTGCAAGTAATATTTAAATGAAAAAAAGTTCCTATCAACTTTCCCATTTTCTAGCATTTTTTCACATCTATCTTTAGTCAGTTTTAAACATTTTCTTTTCCATGACACCATTTTACTGTATCTTTACCGAATAAATTTATATTATTTTATATATATATAACCATTAACTTTTCATTATGCACGGTCCATAATAAAAATATTACCAAAACCACTCAATTAATGGAGCCTTGAGCATCTGGTCAACCCTCCCTCACATTGACTGGGTCAAGCGTCCCTACATAGAGCTTTTCTAAAGAAGAGCACATTGTTATGTTAAGCCTAACTTACTGCACAATCTATATGCCTGGAATGAAAGCTCGATATTTCTGCATTACTTTAAGCCTACTTACTTACATTTATTTGATATAATTTATCTGAAAAAAGCTTACAAAATATTTCTAAAAAACACAACTTTTAGGTTAAAAACACCTCCCATTGATTTTTTCCACACCTATTTCGATTATCTCTATGAAACGAAGACTGTCGTTTGAGCATTCTAGTAGCTTTGGTTGACACCTATTGAAAAAAACTCTAAAATCCTTTTAAATATGAAAATTGATGGGTGGGTGAAGCCTCCCGTATGGTCAACCGCCCCTAGTCTCCCCTACTGTATTTTATTTCATTGACTAATAACATAATAACACATGTATCATTTAAACGATATACACACAGCATCGATAATGTGCAATGTTCGTTAAACGTTTTTGCCGACTGTTCAAAGAAATATTGGAGAATACATTTTTTAAATACATAAATTCTTACATTTCTATTGAAACATAGTTACGTAAGAATTTAAAAAGAATCTAGCTCAATTTTTTTTTTAAATTTTCTTTATTCGATATGTTAACGGATTTAAAGCATTTATAGAAATAAAAGAAGATTTTATCAATGCTTAAGTAAAATAGACAGTAACAAATTCACCTTTACTTATGAAAACAAAAAGAAAAATCATGCGTTAAGCATAGATTATGAAATACTTTCCGACATTTCCTGAATGTTTTAACAAAACTTCGTTACTTAGGGAAATAAGGTAAACAAGATAACTAAGTAAACTTTATATAAAACGCATTAAACATTTGAAAAACTGATTTCAGTAGTTAATGTCCATAGCCAAATATGTATTTCAATTCTTTGGAAGAACCCTGTACTTGATCTGTCGGTTGATATGTATACTACATAATGGGAAAATTTAGTTTAGCAAGAAAACGCATTAGAAGTTGAAATTTCTCTATCAGCAATTTATACTAACAGATGAAAAAATACTTTAATACCCTTGTACAGCCCTGTAGTTTACCTAGAACCTTTATTACACGCCACTATTTAACTAAATTTTAATTCAAACTAAACTTCACTCTTAAAACTACTGAAATGACATTTCCAGAAATTATCATTTATAGACGGCTACATATCCAATTCTTTGCGTGACCCTGTATATCATGTTATCTACATTCTACAAACATTTCTATGTAAACTTAATGCAGTTCAGTGTAAAATTGCATTACTCATTTAAAAACCACCTTTAAACAATCTTCGTTCATACACAGTAACCCTTACGAATTCTTTTGTGTAGATCTAAATTGTAGCATTTATACGCACCATATAGTATGCATAAATATAGGGAAACATAAAAGCGTATATGATAATTAAAAATGCATTTCCAGCAATCATCGCTAAAGTACAGTACTTCGGATACAATATAGTATCTGAAATCTTTTCAAATACACCGCAAAAAATTCCCCCTATACCATTATGAACGGAATTCTTTTATGTGGCGCTGTAAATGAAGAATAACTATGCTTTGCACCACATGAACTGAATGCATATTTTAGTGGACTTCATAAATGAATATCAATTTTACTTTGTTTGAAAGAGTGTTACGCCATTAAAAATCATTTGGAACGATTTTTTCCCATTGGCCGTAAGGTAACGGGAAACTTTGGACTATCCCTGTAAATGAACTAAACATGCTACAGACTTCATTTGAAATAGGGAATGTTCTATGGTAGGGGTCACTAAAATCCAAAAATTTCAGAATGATCCGAGCATTTTTACGAGAGTTAGAGCGTGGACAGACGGCCAGACAACCAGAAGGACAGACGGACAGACAAACCGAAGTCATAAACACTTTTCAACTTCGTTGGAAAATGTTAAAAATGCATGAAAACAATAAATTATCTACTAAAGGATTTAGAAGCGTGCAAATATCTTTCAGAAATGCTAAATGTACCAATTTAATCAAACGGAAATTAAAGGATTCCTATTTTCTTACAGAATTGTTTGCTTTCGAAATTACATAGAAAACAAAACCATTACAAACGTCTTTTAAAAGAGAGATAGATGTAAATGTCTATAATCATGGAATTCGATAGTAATATATTCTAATAAAACGAAGCAATAAAGAATACAAATCGCTTTCAAGATAATAATAAAAACATTTGCGATTGGAACAAATCGACCGGTTTGCATTAGGATAAAAAAATTGTTTTGTAAACTTCTAACAAATAAGACAGCAAAGTAATAAATACTCTGCTAGTAATACTGTGATGAAATTGGTTAATGTATTATACTATATACCCCCCCCCCCCACACGCACACACACATACATATAAAATTTATTTAAGACGTAATTTAGTGCAGCATGCCAAATAAATAATAATTTAAAAAAAGATGGGAAATGAGTATCAATTTCTTTTTTCCTGCATTTTTTGGCAAAAAATATAAATTGCGTTTTGGATTGTTTTCTCGTACTTTGTGAATTACAGTAATCTCTGTCTAAGGCGGAAACGATCGGGAGCGAGGAAACTTTGCGTCATAGACAATATTCCGCCTTATCGAAAGGAGCAAAATGAATATATATATATATTTTAAATGCGCGTGTTGAACATTTTATTTACGTTTGTAACATTTAATAACGTTGATAATTTTAAAGAAATTAGACTTATTATTAAATTTATTGTTTTTAATAATCTCATAAAGCATTATTTGAACAGTAAAACAAACAGTACCAATACGAAATTGCTTTGTTTCTGTAATTTGCTGAAAATGCATTTACTTTAACTAATACCATTGTATAATTCACATTTTACAAAGCAATTTAAAGAGTTGAAAAATAATTTTTTATAGATATTTATTTCTTTCAGCTTTCCAAGCGTTCTCCTGTAGCAGATCGTAAATATGTTATTATGGATATACTTTTTTCTTTAATGTAGTAAAAACATGCAGTTCAATGTAGTAAACTTTAACTTTAATGTAGTTACTTTTTTCTTTAATGTAGTAAAAACATGTACTTTAATGTAGTAAACTTTAAGTTTAATGTAGTAAACGTAAACTTTAATGTAGTAAAAATTCACATTTTACAAAGCAATTTAAAGAGTTGAAAAATAATTTTTTATAGATATTTATTTCTTTCAGCTTTCCAAGCGTTCTCCTGTAGCAGATCGTAAATATGTTATTATGGATATACTTTTTTCTTTAATGTAGTAAAAACATTTCGAGGTATCTATTGTTTTCTCTGGGCGTCCTGATCTGCTTGAATTCCATCACAGAATTCTATGTTTTTAGGTGCGTTCTTAATTTAATAAATATTTAGCCCCTATAATCGACGTTTGGTTCGTCTGTCTGTCCCCATATAACACCACAAAAACCAACCAACCGAATGGTTTGACATTGAATATATATAACCGTTGCAGATTTTTGTCGAGTCATTTCAAATTTTATGAAAATCGAAGGAAAACTTACAAAGATATTAATAAAAACTTTCTTTATTCTATTAAATCCTGTCATACATAATTAATTCAATGATATCCAAAGATAGGTAATGATTCTAGGTTGCCATGTTGATTACTCTATTAAATCCCATCATATGTAATTAATTCAATGATATCCCATAGCAGATAATTTTTCAAGATTGCCACGGTGATTACGTCATATTTGAGATGGAGTCATATTATTTTCGTATTAATGAATGTGATGTATAGAATCGTAATAAATTTTGTATTGATGCATTTTTGCATAAGAGTGCAACAGCCATTGCACCAAGATCTGAATATTTATAAAACTAGTCATAGTACGGACGCACCTCATTTGCCAAGTTTGGTGAACAATTTCCGCCTTGTTAGAATCGTTGTCAAATCATTTTCACATTCTACATCGTAATACCGGGTGAGCCAAAAGTTCGTTAAAACTTTAAAAACTCATAAAAAAGAGAAAAATTATGATAAATGAGTGCGGTTTGCAAGAAAAGGCTCACAAGGTAGTCGGATTTTTTAGCAGAAAAAAAGGTTAAAAAATCACATGTAGAGGGCGCTTACGACCCGAAACACAGTGAACAGGACAATAGCACGCTCCATTCATTTGTTCTTCCAATAACAAATGCTCAACATGATCCCCAGAATATTCTAGAACACAACTGTTGTCCTGCTCATTGTGTTTCCGGTCCTCAGGGTCACCTATATGTGATTTTTTAACTATTTTTTTTCTTTTTGGCTGCTAAAAAATCTTGTTAGCCCTTTCTTGGAAAACGCACTCCTTTATCATAATTTCTTCATTTTTTATGAGTTTTTAAAGTTTTAACGAACTTTTGGCTCACCCGGTATGTAGCTCTAACAAAACGTCGACTGGTGTGGTAGTATCGGAAAAGCAAACTGCTGATATGTAACATGCTTTATTATTATTCGATAAATAGATTTTTTTAGGTATGCTTATCTATTGTTGAGAAAAAAATATATTCACATTTATTTATAAAAAATAATGATTGCTTATAAAAAAGTAAATTATTTAGTAAAACAATTTAGCAAATAAAAGAAATGTTTCAACAATATTGAATATGTAAAAGGAAAGTAAATTGGCTGGATTTGTTTTATATGGAAGAGCAATTTATTTTCGGCTTTTTAGAGAACCGTTTTACTTTTTTTTTTTTTTTTTTTTTAAGATACATGGTTGTAACATTTGTATTCATAAAATGACAAGGTAAGATATTTCACAGAAAATAATAAAAAATAGAAAGCGTTTTAAGACTGTAAAATCAATAAAATGATAGAAATAGACAGCACGTTTTTCTTATGATACTAAAACTTTTATGTCTAGTAAATAACTCAACGAAGTGATAAATGCTGATTGTTGGAGCCTGGGTAAATTTATTATTACTTTGGGCTGTTTTTTAAGTTATTCATATTTATCTTACATAAAGAAGTATTTAATGGAGTGGAATTAAGTTATTAGCCTAAATTAAAATAATCATTTTTGTGATAATGTTCGATGGATTTTTTTTTTTATTTAACCATTTGGGAAAATGGTTATTGTTCTCTGTCAAGATAGGAAATCAAAAACATATCTGAGGCGTTTTTTTGGTTAAATCCGCATTTTATTCGTTGTCTGATTGGTGTATACAATAATCTGTATTTTCCCTTTACTTTCAACAGAGATGGATACTTCTGTTGCCACTATCACAAAAAAGTAATAAAAACTACAAAAGAAAATTAATAACTCAGAAACAAATTGAGATACAGCTTTCAAACAAATTACATTTAAAAGTACATTTTTTTCTCTATACCATGGTGTAAAAAGAAATATTGTGGGATGTTCAGAAGTTTAAGAATGAAATTTCATTTAAATTTGATTGTTATATTTCTACGATGGAAAAACCTTTTCCCGATCAGCCAATTAAATGCTTGGATAATACGTAAGTTTCAGGTGGATAATATGTAAGTTTCAAGAAATCTGACGAGTCGCAGGCGATTTTTGTCGCTTGCAATTTTCACGTGCAATAACACTATTAATGTTAAATTCATGGCGTACGTAATGTATGATCAACTCCGTGCGATTTTTTTTTGTCTTAAATTTTAGTGTTTGAAAAAATCATTTTCCAAATAGTCGTTGTAATTTGTTGAATTGTTTTTTTTTTTTTTTTTTTTTTTTTTTTTTTTTTTTGTATTTGAAACACCAATATTTAACGTTTACAAATCTGTTATAATTTTATTCCTAGGATTACTATAATAGGAGTTATGGCCAATTTAAAAAAAAACAGGAAGAAATGAATCAAATAACAGAAATGGGCATCGAAATTCCAGGAAAAATGTAAACAATGTTGTTATACATGATTTTCTTACTTTATGATACTAAAAATTTATATCTAGTAAATAACACTATGAAGTTATAAATACTGATTGTTGGAACCTGGGTAAATTTATTGTTACTTTGGACTATTTTCTTTTTAATTATTCAAATTTTGTTGCAATTGTGGGTTCGATTCCCGCTCGTTAAATTGCGCACACACTTTGTCTGGAATTCCCAGGGTGTATTTCTCTTGTGTTGTAATATTTCCTTGTGCTATCTTGTCTCCGACTTATAAGCGGTTTCTCATGTCAAGCACACAAGTCGTATGTTTGTAGTTCAATAAATAAATAAATAAATAAATAAATAAAAATTCAAATTTATCTTACATAAAGAAGTATTTAATGGAGTTGAATTAAGGTATTAGTCTACATTAAAATAGTCGTTTTTGTGAAAATGTTCGATTTTTTTTTCTTTGCATTTCAAACACCAATATTTAACGTTTTCAAATCTGTTTTAATTTCATTCCTATGATTACTAGAATAGCAGTTATGGCCAATTTAAAAAAACAGGAAGAAATGAATCAAATAACAGAAGTGGGTGTCGAAATTCCAGGAAAAATGTAAATAATGTTGTTATACATGATTTTCTTACTTTTTGACATTAAAAAAATAATAAAGCTTAATTGAAACTTCTAGGTTAATTTTATACTTTAAAAACAACATACATGAGAAATAGAAAGAGATAAAAAACAACATAAATCTTTAAATGAAATTTCTGGAAAACTAATGTTTCTCCTGTTTCCATGTACGATAAAGTCAATTATATAAAATATTTTTAACATACGTCAGTGAAATTCTATCAGAACGCTTACCATAAAACTCACCATGTTTTGAAGTAGAATCTAAGTTCTATGTGAAAATGTAATTATTTTATAGGTACTCGAACAACAACAACAAAAAAAATTGTACTTTTTTTTATAAAAAATGTACATTGTTTTGACACTTTTAAAATATTTCCAAAATAATATAATAATTACTTTTTTTACAAATTGAAGATATCGTTTGGTAATTTAATGTCTTTTAATGCAAATATGCAAACAATATTTGTATTAAGAACTTATTGCTAATTAAACATATTTATTATCTTAAAATTAATATAATTTTTGAAAAGATTAATTGGAAAAAAGATTATTTCGAAAAGTCGAAATATTAAAATATTTCGCGTTAAATCTCTTTTATTTATCAACAGTCCTTAACTGGTGGCATCATTGATTAAATTCAGATTATTTCATTTAAAATCAGTATTCTTTTTGCAGTTTGTTTGCTTTTTCATCTTAAAATGGGTCGTGTGACTGATATTCCTGAATCTATTAAACTTCGTATGGTTGATTTGTATCGGCACGGTAAAAGTCAATGTTATATAGCGAAATATTTACATTGTTCGCAATAAAGCGTGAGTAAAATACTAACACAATATTCAAAAAATGGAAAATTTCAAAACAATCGCCGAAATGGCGACCGAAAAGCAAAATCATCTGCTAGAGATTACAGGAAACTGAAGTGTATAGTTAAGAAAAATCGTTTTAAAAGTGTGCGAATCTTGCACCGAAAATGGAAAGAAGAAGGAGTTGAAGTTTCTACATCGGCAAAAATAAGACGTCTCCATAAATTTAAGTTTGAATCTCGTGTACCGAAAACAAAACCTCTCATGACTGAAAAACAAAAGCGTACAAGATTGAATTGGTGTAATTCAAGACTTTTATGGAGCGAATAAAATCGAAAAAATATATTATTTAGTGATGAAAGTATGTTTTATGTTTCATATGGTAATCGAGGTATTCGAGTTTGGAGAATGATGCAAGAATCATTTGATAAAAAATGCCTTAAACGTTCCGTAAATTTGCTGCTGGTGTCATGGTTTGGGCTTCCATGAGTGCAGAAAGATCTGGAAAGTTATGCATCATCTACGAAAAGGTTAACTCTCAGATATATCAAGAAATTTTGGAATATCACATGATTCCATAATCAGAAGATTTATTTGAAGATGATATCTTCTTTCAACAAGATTACGCGTCTCCGCATACATCGCTGTCAACTAAGAATGGTTCCGCCAGCGCAACCTTAAACTACTTCCTTGGCAAAGAAACTCACCAGACCTTATTCCCGTCGAAAACTTATGGTGTATGATGAAGAAAAACTCCAAGAAAATCTCCCTTAAAGTAAAACTGAGTTAGTGAACGTATAAAGTCTATATAGGCTAATATTGATAGAAATCTTTGTAAACGCCTTGTACATAGTATGCAAGATCGTTTGTAAGCTGATATGAAAGCTAAAGGGGAGGCTAGAAAATATTAACTACCATTTACTTCATATTCATAAGGTAATATTCTTGTGTAAAATAAAATATTCTAATATTTTGAACCAATTTAAATTTTATTGTAATATTTTGGCGAGTTTCAGAAAGCTGTATATCTAATTTATTGTACTGTATTTTATATTTTGTAAATGTTAAAATCTTATCTAAACATTCCAGATTTAACTTATAAGAAATTTAATTGCATTTACTTAGTATCAAAAATAAATAAATGAAAAATAATTTTTTCTTATTACTTTTTCTCAATTATTCTAATATTTTGAATATGAGCTGTAGTATGTAATACAAAGTAAATTGAAATATATTTAGTTGAATTGAGTGTACGCCGTATGGCTTAAGCATACAATTTTGGTAAGAAATAGGAAGAGAGCTCTCAATTATTTTAAATGTTAAGGTGATAGTGATAGAATTTTATGTTTTTAAATCATTCTGTGTATTACAATTGAAATAAAAAAAATGTGTATTTTTTGCAATGAGGTACATTTTTTTAATGCTCTTCGAACGTAGGCGAATAAAAATGTTGAAAAGACTTCGTATTATTTTTATTAAAGAATTTTTCTTGTACATTCGGTAAACAAAATAGAACAAACAATGTAATCTTATCGAAAACTTTACAAATAACTAAAATAAAATATATATATATATATATATTTATTTTAACACTGTGGTGTAAATGTCTTTCTTGGAGGCTGTGAAAAGCAAACATTACAAAATGCTTTAGTGATTTTTTTTTTTTTTCGTGCTTTATGAGTTGTATAATTACAAAAAAAAAAAAAAAAAAAAAAAAAAAAAAGAAAAAAAAGAAAAAGAAAAAGAAAAAGAAAACAGTTAAAAATAATTAACTAAAATAAACTAAATATATATATTTATTTATTTAAATTGTGGGGTGTAAATGTCAATTTCTTTTTTAGAGGCTGCAACGAGCAAATATCATACAATGTTTTAGTGATTTTTTAAAATCGTTAAGAGTTTTATAATTACACTAATTTATGTTTGTTTAAAGAAAAAATTCCCCAAAACATAAGTTCGTGCGATAAAAAAATCTTATATTTTTAATAAAACACAATTCATTAGCATTGAAAAACAAATAAATTTATCTGATGTATTGTAACCTGATTTATGCAATAATTTAATTGACATAAGACATTTATAAAAAAGATCCTTCACATGCGCTAACTAATCCAGATTCATTTGTATTTCTTATATACATGCTTCTTGGATCTTAAACAGTAAAGTTTTTACTAAAATATTTAAAAAATAAAAGTTATGTTACAGCGATTCTGATTGTTGAAAACCAATTGTCATAAAATTAAAAGATTTCAATTATGTGGAAGAATTTATTACTTTTTATTTTATGAAGCTTGTAAAACCGTTTTAAATTTCTTTTAAAAGAGGCGCACAATTGACATCTATAACCAGTAAATGGGATGGTAAGGTTTTAGCTAAGAAACTGAAACTTTAAAAAGGACAAAGTTCTTCAAGATAAGTAATAACAAAAACACTTTTGCTAGGAACAATCCTTAGGTTTTCTTATAAAATATTAAATGCTGTAACTTCTAACACATAACACGGCATAGTAATAAAGACTGATAGTAAGAGTCAAAAGAAATTATTTGCTGCATTATGTTAAGCATTATTTTTATGTTTATTTGTGTTTATGTTGAATAAAAAAGAGTTTTAATGGAGTAGGATTTAAGACAGATATGTCGGCAAAAACATAGAAATGGTTGGGAAAAGTGCTAGTTTCTGTTTTTGTACAGTGCTTTGCGAAGAATACACGAAATGTCTTTTAATAAAATATTGTTCGTTGAGAATTATAATTAGTCAAACGCTTAGGTAATGTTCGTTAGCGCTGAAAAAACAATTAATTTCATTTTGGTTGTGTGCTATGTATTAAAACATTTTGTGTACATTCGGTAAAAAAAGATAGGATGAACAATGTAATGCAATTTTATCGACCATTTTACAAATTATTTAAAACAAAAAAATGATATTTTTTATTTATTTATACAATAATAATGAAAATAATAATAATATTCATTTAGACACAATCAATTACAATATAATACAATGTATTATGTCCCATGGTAACATTACTTTTATTACTATATCTCTTTCAGAGAGAGAGATAAGTTATATAAAAATATTCTATAGCATAATTGAATATAGAGTTTAAGCAGTTTGCAGGTAAAAAATAAAAATTATTTACTGTAAAAAGAAATATTTTCGAATACATTTCTAAAATACCCAAATTTCTGCATTTCTCCAGAAACATAGCTATATAAGTATTAAAGAAAAAAACATCCTCACAATATCTCTATCTCAAAAACTAATCCACGGATTTTCATTAAACTTCAGATTCAGTTAGACGTTGACATGAGTTGTTGTTGATTAGGTTTTATTGTAAGTCACGCCACAGGTGGTGCTGCTATGCTGCATTTTTCACTATTTACGTGAACTTATTGATATTACGTTGAGAAAAAAGTTCTGAGAAATTTTTAATCTAATAGTTACCAGAATTTTTATCGTATTTGAGACCGTGCCATCAATGCCGAGCTCTTTTGCCAGCAGATGGATCGCGTCTACGACAAATTGGTGCAGAAGTACCCAAGATTGGTCCACCGAAAGCGCGTTTTGTTTCAGCAGGACCAAGGACAAGTTTGCACAGTTGGACAGCGTCGAAATTCTCCCACACACCGCCTATATTCAGACGTGGCTCCATCCGATTTTGACCTCTTTCGATCAATGTAACACTTTTCAAGGACCGTTAATTTGAATCTTTTAATGAAGTTGAAGAAGCATTTCAAGAGTTTTTCGATTCCTAGAAGCCGCCATGGTACTTCTAGCAAACAAGAATCGGGCAGAATGGTGGCAGTAAGTCGTGGACTATGATGGTCTCTACTTTCCAGAATAGTCTTTGTTGCTTTTGTTGTTAATTTGCGCATAACAACGCAACTTTCACAAATTTCCACAACTTTTTGCTCAACCTAGTACATATACCTCAAGAACGAACATACGGAATTTCATATCTTTAGAATTATGATGGGCATAGATTGCCATTTATTTTTGGCATTGTGATAGCAAATTTTGAAGTATTAACATGTATGAGATAGAACAAAATTTTGGGATCGGCACATCCGACAAGTTTATAAATATATATATATACTGCTTGCATCTAAAACAGTAAAGTATTTATTTAAATATTTAGAAAATAAAAAATATGTTTCTGATAATAGAAAATTGATTGTAATAAAATTAAAGGATTTCAATTATGTGGGAGAACATTTTTCCTTTTATTTTATGAAGCTCTCATAACCGTTATAAATTTCTTTTAAAAGAGTCCCGCAGTTGGTATCTATAGCCAGTAAATGTGATGGTAATATTTGAGCGAAGAAACAGAAACAATAAAAACGATAAAACGATTTCAAGATAGTAATAACAAAAACACTTTTGATAGGAACAATCCTCAGGTTTTGCTATAAGATAATAAATGCTGTAACTTCTAACACATAATACAGCATAGTAATAAAGACTGCTAGTAAGAGTCAGAGGAAATTGCTTGCTGCATTATGTTAAGTACTATTTTTATGTTTATTTGTGTTTATGTTGAATAAAAAAGAGATTTAATGGAGGAAGATTTAGGATAGATATGTCGGCAAAAGTGCTGGCTTCACTTTTTGTACAGTGTTTCGCGAAGAATACACGAAACTTCTTTTATTATATTTTTGTTCGTTGAGAAGTATAATTAGTCTAACGCTAATGTAATGTTCGTTAGCGCTGAAAAAAACAATTAATTTCATTTTGGTTGTGTGGTATGTATTAAAAATTTCGTGTAACTTCGGTAAACGAAATAGAATGAACAATGCAATCTTATCAAACATTTTACGAATTAATTAAAACAAAAAATGATTTTTTTTTTAAATTTGTTTATACAATAATAATGAAAATAATATTAATATTTAATTAGACACTATCAATTACCTTGTAGTACAATATATTATGTCCCATGGTAACGTTACTTTGATTACTATATATCTCTCATACGTTATATAAAAATATTCTATAGTATAATTGAATATAGTATGTAAGCAGTTCGCAGATTAAAAAAAATACTTATTGTAAAAATAAATATTTTTGAATACATTTCTGAAATATACAATTTTCTGAATTTCTACAGAACCATAGCTATATAAGTATTAAAGAAAAAAACATCCTCATAATAGCTCTATCTCAAAAACTAACGCACGGAATTTCACCAAACTTCAGATTCAGTTAGACGTTGACATAAGTTGTTGATGATTAGTTTTCATTGTAAGTAACGCAACAGGTAGTGCTGCTATGCTGCATTTTTGCAGTATTTACACGATCTTATTGATATATATATATATATATATCAATAACGAACATACGGGATTTCATATCTCTAGAATCCTCACGACGCACGGAGTGGTATTTAGCCCCAAAACATGGCCAAAAATGATTATTTTAAAAATCGGTTTCCCACCCTGTTTTATTATTCCTCAAATTGTTAAGTAGTTACTGCATCCCAATGCAAAACTCGAAAGGCGCTTGTGCAACACAGCGGGTCACGCGGTCAGTCGGAATTAGCTGCTCGCCTACAGTGGTCTTGTGATTTTCCGATGCGCTCAGATTTTAGTGTTTTAAAATCACTTGTAGTTTTGTATCTAAACAATTTAGTGTTTTTGTTGCGGTGGATTATTCTGAACCAGGTATGTACTTTATACACACTGCATTTACATAATGAATGTTCATCCGATCTCTGTCTATATGGTCGATAACGTATGTGTAATTAACAGTGGCATAAATATAATTATCTGTGACATTTAGAAAGGATTTTGTTACAGGATTTTGTTACATTTCTAAACATATCTAAGCAGTGAAATTTATTGTGTAACCTGCAGTACTTAGTATAGAAGATAGTTATAAAACAATCAGCCGCCCGAAACAGCCCCCTTATTTTTAACAATTTTTTTTTGTTAGTTTCTACAGTTTCTGATATAAATTACTGCTATTTAGTTCTTTAATTATTTTGTTAACAGGGCCTTCTGGATTGAGGTCTATGACTCGAAATGAGTTGTATGCCATCATGCAACGCTTAAATGAGTCACCATTTGATGAAAAGTTTAAATTTGTGGAGCAAGAACTATTAAGAAATTCGTCCGGAGGTGTTCCAAGGATAGCAGAGATGGAGAAAAAGCTCTCCGTTATTAAAAACCAATTCTGTGTAGTGAAACGAAACTTATTTTTATTATTAGATATATATCATGTAAGTATTTGTTACTGTTACAGGAGTCAGTCCCGTTCGTCCTCAAAAATCTTTTGTAGATTCAAGTGAAAGTAAGAAACGCCGCAAAACCAAAGACCTTCGATCAAAAGATATGGACGTATTGGCCTACGCTACCCAAATGAAATTCCGGGAGTCAGTCGAAGTAGATGCTTCCAATATCGTAAAAGATCTTACGAAAAGTCCCCGAAGAGCAAAAAATCTGTAACGGCCATGAAAGAAGCCGTGAAGAACAAGAGCAACCTCGCCAGTTATCACCTTTACATGCTTTGCCCATGTATATAGATGCAGGACTTAAGATAATACGAGAAATGAATAAAATCTTTTTTCCGTGCTATTCTCTTCTTTAAAGGCTAAAAAAAGAATGCTATCCTGAAATTCACAGGGTGACAGAGACATGTGCTGAAGTAAAAGTGTAAAAGTGGATGGATCATACGGCAACACGACTGATTTTACATCTAAGAGAAGTTGTAGCATCTTTGAGTGATGACGAAAAACGATCTTTAATTTTAATAAGTAAGTGGTGTTGTGACGGGTCACAGCAGATGCAGTATAAAATGAAGTTTGAAAATGAAGCTGTTTCTAACTCCAATATTTTTCAACGTTCAGTGGTTCCTCTTCAATTAGTTTTCGGGGCCGAAAAGAAAATTATCCGGCAAAACTCAACATCATCATCAACTCCGCACTATCGACCTATAAGAATTCGATTCATCAAGGAGACAAATGACGTAACAAAAGAAGAAATAAAAGGTATCAAATCACAAATCACATCACTTACTAGCACAGAAATATGTGTCCATAAAACACAGAATTTTATTTACCATGGTGGATGGAAAAGTATGCAATGCACACCAAATCTATGATGAGGTGCTACATATGTGATGTTACTTCATCTGAGTTTAATGACTTATTAACCCTCCGTCTACCAGACGGGTCCATTGGACCCGACAGGTACATACAAAATATTCATTCAAACCAGAAATTTCTTTAAAATAAACTAAGTACATAAACCAGACAAAAATAAGGTAAATAAATAAGTTAAATAGTTTTAAATAAAAATTCTGGTGTAGAACGTTTTATTAAAACTTGAATAAAATTCCCGGTAGATCTAGGGTTAAAGAAGAGGGAGTGTAAGAAAGAAAATTTAAGTTTCGGGCTTTCATTGCTACATGCTCGTATACGATTTGATGTTTAGGATACTTTCAAACAGTAACTCGGGCTCTTAGTTGACGTCCCCAAAGCAAATTTTGGAAATACTAACGATGGAATAACCAGCAGACGATTTTTTGAGGAATACGAAATATCGGCGGCAATAACTTGAGTCGATAAAAATTTGATATATCGGCTAAAAGTGATATTAGGTACATTGTGTTGCGGATACAAAATTAATACAGAAGAATTTGAAAAATATTGCCAAGAAACGGCTGACTTGCATGTGATCCGATATGGTTTTTATCTTATGTCCCCTACAATGCACAAAGTACTCGTCATGGAGCAGATGTCATGTCATAAAAGAAACTATTCTGCCAATAGACCAACTAAGTGAAGAAGCTGCAGAATATATTAGGTCATTTAGATTGAACTACACAAGTCAGTTTTCTCGAGTGGACTGCAACAGGGATATCCGGAATAGATATCTTTTAACTTCTGACCCCCTAATAACGGGCATGAAATGCAACACAAACAAGAAAAGAAAGGCCTTATCTTCTGAAGTTTTAAAATTTTTATCAGAAATTGATATCACAAATGTTAATATACTTGAACACTGTAATAGTGATGAAACTGGTGAATAAATCTTTTGATTTATAAATAAGACTTTGTTTTACCATTTTTACTCTACAATTCAAATGATAACGCAGATCTGTTGCTGTTAGAGGAATAAAATAATTTTGGCCAGGTTTTGGGGCTAAATACCACACTGTGCGACGGGCATAGATTGCCATTTATTTTCGCATTGTGATAGCGAATTTTGAAGTATTAACATGTATGAAATAGAACAAAATTTTGGGATCGGCACATCCCACAAGTTTATAAATATATATATACTGCTTGCATCTAAAAAAGTAAAGTATATATTTGAATATTTAGAAAATAAAAAAAAATATGTTTCAGCGATTCTGATAATAGAAAATTAATTGTAATAAAATTAAAGGATTTCAATTATGTGGGAGAACATTTTCCTTTTATTTTATGAAGCTCTTAGAACCTTTATAAATTTCTATTTAAAGAGTCGCTGAATTGACATCAATAGCCAGAAAATATGGTTTTCCACGAAGAAAGAGAAACAATAAAAAGGATAAAACGCATTTAAGATAGTAATAACAAAAACACTTTTGATAGAAACCACCCTTACAAGTAAAGGTTCTTTAGTCCGTGGCGGCGAATTTCGATTTTTATTGCTCATTCGATTCGTCTCATCGAGTTAAATAATTTGCCACCTCGCATATCGGCTATTGAGTTTTAATAATGACAGGGGGCCGGGTCAAAGTTTAAAAAATTGCATAATGCAGGGCTGCCAAAGGCGAGTATTTTTATATTTTATTCACACCGCTATTTTAAAAGAAAAAAATTGTTGTATATTTCTTTTGCGGATGTTGTTACAGTGCATCTGAAAAAATTTTGTTTTATCAAAGTGGTGCTAGATAGAATTACAAAATAGTGTCTGGCACACCGTGTAATGCGAGCTGCCGAAAATAAAACAGTAGCAGAAAATTCCTGAAGTGACTGAAAAACTGAAAAAAGAATTGACAACTTGTGGTTACAAAGATTTTTGCTCGTAATTCGGAAAAAGGTATTGACAGGATGAACAAAACAATATGCGGACATCATAACTTGCGAAAACCTGCCTGTCAAATACCATACGAATATTTTATCTGCAATTACAAATTCTTAGAATAACAGGAATAATATAACATTATAGTAGTTATTGGCAATGCATGGCACTGTAAAAACAATTAATAAACTTAAATCTCACTTTTTTCTTTGAGGGTATCTGTTTTTTAATGAACGAAATTTTGAAATTTGACCCGGCCCCCTGTCATTATTAAAACTCAATAGCTGATATGCGAGGTATAAAATTACTAAGAAATAAAGGTATTATTGTCTGTGGCGGCGATTTTCGATTTTATAGGTCATTCGATTAGTCTCTTCGAGCTTAGTAATTTTATACCTCGCATATCTGCTATTGTGTGTTGAAAATGACAGGGGACAAAAGACAAATTTCAAAATTTCGTTCATTGAAAAACACATGCCCTCAAAGAAATAAGTGAGATTGAAATTTATTAATTGTTTTTGCAGTGCCAATAACAACTACAATGTTATATTATTGCTGTTATTATAAGAATTTGTAATTGCAGATAAAATATTCGTAAGCTACTTGACAGGCAGGTTTTCGCAAGTTATGATGTCCTCGTCTAGTTTTGTTCATCCTGTCAATACTTTTTCCCGAATTACGAGCAAAAATCTTTGTAACTACAAATTGTCGATTCTTTTGTCAGTTTTTCAGTCACTTCGTCACTTGCGGAATGTCTGCGTACGGTTGCATGGAAAGGGATTTTTTGCTACAGTTTTATTTTCGGCAGCTCACATTACAGGGCTGCCACTGGCACTATTTTTTTTTAATTCTATCTCGCACCACTTTTATTTTCAGATACACTGTGACAAAATCTGCAAGTGAAATGTACAACAAAATTCTTCTCTTAAAATAGCGGTGGCAATAAAATATAAAAATATTCGCCTTTGGCAGCCCTGCATTATGCAAATTTTTAAACTTTGACCCGGTTCCCTGTCATTATTAAAACTCAATAGCCGATATGACAAGTGGAAAATTATTTAGCTTGATGAGACGAATCGAATGAGCTATAAAAATCGAAATTCACCGCCACGGACTAAAGTACCTTTACTTCTTAGGTTTTGCAATAAGATAATAAATACTGTAACTTCCAACACATAACACAGCATAGTAATAAACATGCTAGTAAGAGTCAGCGGAAATTGCTTGCTGCATTATGTTAAGCACTATTTTTATGTTTATTTGTGTTTATGTAGAATAATAAAGAGACTCAATAGCGGGATATTTAGGACACATACGTCGGCAAAAACTTAGAAAAGGTTAGGAAAATTGCTAGTTTGTCTTTTTGGTCAGTGTTTCGCAAAGAATATCCGAAAATTCTTTTATTATATTTTGATTCGTTGAGAAGTATAATTATTCTATGTAATGTTTGTTAGCGCAGACACAATCATTAATTTCATTTTGGTTGTGTGATGTATTAAAGATGTTCGTGTACATTCGGTAAACAAATTAGAACGAACAATTGCAATCTTATCGAATATTTTACGAATTAATTAAAGGCAAACATATATATATATATATATATTTATTTATTTATTTAATTTGTTTATACGTTAATAATGAAAATAATAATAACATATATATAGACACTATCAATAATAATATAATGTAGAGAGAACAATGCAAATTTATTGAAAATTTTACAAATTAATCAAAATAAAAACATATACATTTATTTAAAATTGTTTATACAATAATAATAAAATTAATAATAACATACATTATTAACACAATCAAATGTAATGTAATATAGAACAAATAGTGCAACCTTTTGGAACATTTTACAAATTTAATTTAAATAAAATAATATATATTTATTTTAATTTGTTTCTTCAATAATAATGAAAATAATTATAACATATGTGTCGACACAAACAATTATAATATAATATAATCTATCATGTTCAATTGCAACACAGCTTTGATTACTATCTCTCTCTGACAGAGAGATATGCGTAATATAAAAACATTCTTATAATTGAACAGTATTTTAATCAGTTTTTAATCAGAATTTAATCGGTTTGAAGGTAAAATCAAAATATTCATAGGAATAAACAAGAACGAAAAATTATGAATCTAGCATAGAATATGAAACACTTTCTAACATAATTAGAACAATGCGTAAAAAAAAAAAAAAATAAAATAAAATAAAATAAAATAAAATAAGAATTCGAAAGTTGTAATCTAAATAAACAATTTAGAAAACGATTAGCACATTAGCATATTTCAAAACCCAATTTCTGCAGTTTTCATCAATAATCGGAAAAATATCTGACTTTTGTGTCCATCGCTGTGTGTGATCAAGAGATTTCTATATAACGACATAGAATGCTAAAATTTAGTTCAGTTGAATGCACAGCGCAGTTGAAAATTTTCCTTCAGCAATGTCGGCAATGTACTGAAATGTACTTGAAAACTTTTGTGAAGCACGGAGTACGATCTGTAGAATTTATACACATCATGTAATATGTAAAAAAATAGTTAAATTTAAAAACACGTACCACAACGAAAAATATACTTACAGGAATTAGTCTTCACAGGCAGTATCGTAGATAGATACTTTTGTGTATCCTTATAAATGAACGATAGATCCTATACACACCGTATTCTGAAATCAGAGCTTTGTTGTACAACTCATTGATGTATATAAATTTCAATATGTTTAAATTAGTGTAATATCATTAAAGTACACTCAAACGATTTTCTCCCATTGACAGTAATACAATTAAATTATTTTGAGTGTCCCTGTGAACGAACTGTACATTCTACATACTTCATTTACAATACTGAACATGTCATAGTAAATATTAATAACGTATATCAATGTCATGGCAATCTGTCTACACTTACCAGAGTTGGAGAGCAGACAGACGAACAGAAGGACTGACAGAAAAACCGAACTTATAGACGCTTTCAACTATGTTGGAAAGTGTTAAAAATGTCTTTATCAATACTTAATTAAATTAGAAAATAACACATTGATATTTACATATTAAACTAATACATGAAAACAGTATATTGTTTACTAAATATATTCGGTAGTTCAGAAAATAATTAGACTTCGTTTCGTAAGTAGCATAATTCATGCATATTTTCTTATGCTAAGTAGCATTTGCAAATACATTTTAAAAAACACAAATTATTACATTTCTATACAGATCTCTTATATTTCTAATAAAACATAGTTATATAAATAAAAAAAAACACCTTATCAATTGCAATTATTATTGATCTGTTTTATTCGATATCTCATTGGATTTAAATACTTTTAAAAAAGAACTATCGTGCATGTTTACCTAATACAGAAACAACATTCACACATAGGTAAAGTCGTGGGAAAAAAAGTAAACACCCCCTACTAACTCCTCAACAAATTATCATAGAAGAAAGTTACTGGTACCGAACGATTGGAAATAAAGTCTATTTTTAAATGATGTATATAAAATTTGCTTAAGGGGCCATCTACATATTAAAACGAACCATAAATTTGTTTTTTTTTTCAATAGCAGTATACAATTCTGAGAGCATAAATGAACTCTGCACCATTCAATTAGTCTAAAAACAAGTTTTTATGCAATTCGTACCATAAGTTTCCAAGAAATTAATTATTTCAAAACGAGCTTATTTTAAGGGCTGTATCCAAATGGAAGTTCGGTACCCGATTGATAATCGAGAGAGCTCTCTTCTTGATCAAGGCACCTTAAGAGCTCACTGCAGTCACAGATAAAAAGAAATAAAGATGGCCGCTGGCATTTTAGCTGAATTGAAAGGATGGTCTAAATTCAAATGATTGACAAGCGAGCTCTTCCAATCAGCAAATGGCCAATTATCTGGCACGATTCCAACCCCCACCCCACTTCGACTGAGCGCTACATGTGATAATTTCCAGTAGGTTTCAGGTGTAAAGGATTTTTTTTTCAATTGTCTTCGCTTTACAAGCGTAGATCAAAGCCCACTGTTTTGTGGAGACTCGATAACGGTAAAAGCCGTAAAAAGAATTTTAATCTGTTTATGATAAAAGTGCAAAAATTAAAACAATTTGACTTTCAAATTTTTTTTTTTTTTTTTTTTTTTTTTTTTTAGGTTTATTTTACAGCTTTTACAAACATAAAATTGAAATTAGTGCAGTATAAAAACTATTTTATTTCACATAAGGCAATTACATTTAAAATCAAGGGGGAGATATTGAATGAGGGGGGAAATATATCAGGTACAAATATTCTAAAATAACTATCTTTTGTGCGAATTCTTTTTAGAACATAAAATTTATGAGATTTATAAAAGCTAAATAACATTGAAGGTTAAAAATAAGATGTTCATAAAATTAGGAGAGGAAAAGTTAAACAAATAAACTGTATATTTTGTACTGTACATCTGTAGAGGGGGTATAAATCTAAATCCCAGCGTAGTCATTTATAGATATAGTACACAATTTATTGTTGTTAGCACTAAAATATGCGACAGAAAAAATAAAGTTTTCCAAATATTAAAAACTTTGTGTGATGTTAGCAGAAAGAAGGATGGCAAAAATTTTAGTGAAATTTTCAGGCAGAAGAAAATTTAGATTATGGATTATTTTTACAAGAATGTTATAAAACATAAAGGAGTTTTAACAATTTGAAATTTTAAGTGCACAGGAGTAAATTCAGGTGTGTGTGTGTGTGGGGGGTGGGATTTCTGAGCACTAAATATTTTTTAAATGATGCGGTCAAATAAGAATGTTTTTTGTAGCGGTTCGTAATCTAAATAACACTAAAATACTTTTATTTTCATTACATTTTTCCATTTTTAACACTTCCCAAGAAAGTTGAAAAGTGTTTATGGATTGAGTTTGTCCGTCCGTCTGTCTGTCTATCCGTGCTCTAACTAGCGTAAATATAGTCGGATTGCCATGTAATTGATATACGATATTGAAATTCATCATGGTATGTTCGGTGCACCATTCATGGTTCATTTACAGATGCACTCAAAAGTATTCGCTACATTATGGTCTATGTGGGGGAGCGGGATTATTTAGGATGTATTTTAATAGTGTTACACAATGTTAAACACAGTTAAATTTATGTACATTGAGACACACTTTAAAATTGTTACTATAGACTATGTTATGTGTCTTAAAGTACGAGTATAGGGGACTCAAAAGTATTCCGTTATGTTATAGCCCATGAAGAAATATCGTTTGCGGCGTATTTGATTGATATTACTCTGTCACAAAGATAATGAAATTGATATGAATTTCTGAGGTGTCCTAAGCCTACTTTCTGTACAACATGAGCATTTAACAATTATTTACGGTGTCAGACAAAAGAACTTGGTTCAATATGGTCTACGAGAAAAACTGTTTGTAGCGTATTTTGATCACGTTACACTATTTCAAACATGACGAAATAGATACACATTACTTTGATTTACTACAAGATGCTTACATTCGAATATGGTCTGCATTTCATTTAGCGTTCATTTACAGGGAAACATAAAATATTTTGATACAATACTGTATCCGATATAGCTATTAAAAATTAATGCTGAAAGTACATTTTCAATTACAGAATGCGTTTTTAAGTTTAACTAAATTTTTGCGCACTACGTGGTGTGCACATATTTTACAAACCCTATACAGGACCACACAAAAGAATTCGTAACCATTGCTGAGAATGAGTATGAATTTCTTAAAGGTGTTAGGTTTTTTTTAGTTATAAATGTACAAGCTCAACTACATTTAATATGCTTAGAGATGTTTGTATCATACAAATAAAATCCTATACAGGGATATTCAAAAAACTGGATACATGGGCCGCCGATAGAAAATAATTCCTGCAAGTGTGATTTCAGTAATTTTGAGCATGATTTTGCATGAATTAGATTTCAGCTTAATACTGTTTGACGTGTATAAAAATTTCTATATACAGAAATTCACAAAAGAATTCAAGTATGTTTCCGTCTATAAGTAGAAATTGCCGAGGGTGAATTTTCAACTGTTTTATGTATTTTCTTACAAAACTAAATTTTAACATAGTATGTAGAATCCGTACAAATATATGCAGTACAAATATATCATATACACTGCCTAATATGAGCTGCATATATCATATGAGCTGCACAAAAGAATTTGAGTACCTTCCAGGTTATGGGTGCAATTGTTGAAATCTGCTTTTCAAACGTGTCATAGGTATTACAAATGTTTAGTTAGATATCTTCTTTACTTTATTAAACGGCGAAGTTTTGTTACAGTGTTCTGTAAGTGTTGGAAAGTATCGACGTAGACGCATGATTTTTCTTTTTTCTTTATGGACATACTCGGTTCAGTCGATTACTCAGGCACCTTTGGTATCTACGTTTGATGGTTCTTTCTGAGCTAGTCGGAATAAAATGATTTCGAAAGGTTTGAGAATTTACTTGAACGTTGACGAGAAACCACAATATTTTCCTTACAAATATCTCTCTAAAGACATTTTCCTTTGAAAAATACAGTTAAATGTTTTTTATGCACAATTAAATGTACACCTATCGCTTTATTGTTAACACTTTCGTACATAGTTGAAATGATTTAGTTAATATTATAGATAATAAAGATTTATAATTAGGACGAAAAAAAAGTAAAAATTAAAAAGTTTTAAAGACTGTAAATTAGATTATTTAGCTTCATGAGTTGAGGGTAAGACAAATCAAGAAACAGATTTTTTTTTTTTTTTTTTGGCGGGGGGGGGGGGGGGGGCATTTAATAGATGACCGATTATGTAACTTATTAAATATTTACAAATAGGGCAAAAACATTGCAATTAGGAGTTTTAGAGACTTTAAATTTTATGAGCATGGAAATAATGGGGGGAGAAAAGAAAACGTCAATTTTATATGGGGTGGAAGAAATTATATAATCGATTATTTATTGTTCAATATGAAACAGATAAAGCTGAAAATGTATTAAAAAAAGACTTTCAAAGATTTTAAACTTAAATAAGGGAAAGAAAAAAAAAGGGGGGATTTTATTTGATGACTTATTTATTTACCTTACTAAAGAATAAGAAATAGGACAAAAAAAGACTAAATTTTGTGTTCTTGGTAAGGGTAGAGTCAGAGCAAGCGTCAATTTTTGTGGGGGAGGAGTATAGTTATATGATTATTTATGATTACAATAAATTAACAGATAGAGTACAAAATTATATTAATACATGGAAATTATTCCAGAGAGAAACATTCGCCTTGCATACAATATTTCAAATGAAAATCAAATTTCAAATTTCAAAGTAATTGCTTAAAAGGCGCAAAGGCCAACATAGTGAAAAAGATTCCAAGCCGGGACTCGAACCCGGGCCATCAGTATAGCGCACTGACGTTCTACCGACTAAACCACTTGGAACGATACCTAGCTCGGAAAATTTCTCACTATTATATGTTGGAAAGACAAACGCAGCACGAGATGGAATATTTATCGTGAGTCACCGACCTGGGACAAACACGAAACATAATTAAATCCAGCATCGATAGAAATTATATTAATACATGGAAATTATTCCAGAGAGAAACATTCGCCTTGCATACAATATTTGAAATATTGTATGCAAGGCGAATGTTTCTCTCTGGAATAATTTCCATGTATTAATATAATTTCTATCGATGCTGGATTTAATTGTGTTTCGTGTTTGTCCCAGGTCGGTGAAATATTGTATGCAAGGCGAATGTTTCTCTCTGGAATAATTTCCATGTATTAATATAATTTCTATCGATGCTGGATTTAATTATGTTTCGTGTTTGTCCCAGGTCGGTGACTCACGATAAATATTCCATCTTGTGCTGCGTTTGTAGCCTTTCCAACATATAATAGTGAGAAATTTTCCGAGCTGGGTATCGTTCCAAGTGGTTTAGTCGGTAGAACGTCAGTGCGCTATACTGATGGCCCGGGTTCGAGTCCCGGCTTGGAATCTTTTTCACTATGTTGGCCTTTGCGCCTTTTAAGCAATTACTTTGAAATTTGAAATTTGATTTTCATTTGAAATAGAGTACAAAATGTTTTTAAAAAAGCAATGTCTTTTAAGGTTAAAATTTTGTGATCTGAGGGAAAAAAAAGAGGAATAAGCAGAATTAGTTCTTTTTTTGCGGGGGGGGGGGGGGAAGTTTATCGGCGACTTATTATTTACTTACCTTAGAAAATATTTACAAATAAGTTAAAAAAAATAATAAACGAAAAAAAATTAAGGACTTTAAATTTCAGATGCTTGGTAAGAGGGAGAGGCGAGGAGGAAATACCCATTTCAGTTGGGGTTGGGGGGGGGAGGAGAATTTTTTATGATCGTTTGTTTATTGTTAAAATAAAGTGGCAAATTGAGCAGAAAAGATTTAAAAAAATTAAAGCGTTTTAAAGGGTTTTTATTTTAAAATATGGGTACCGTGGATGAGGGAGCAAAAGGGAGAAATGACATTTTCGATGGAGGCAATTTACAAGAACTTTTAATGAAATGAATATGGTGAAATAAATTGATAACGAAATTTATGACTGACTATTTATTGTTAGTTTAAAGTAACAAATAAAACAGAAAATTAAAGAAAATATTAAGGAATTTTAAAGATTTTAAACCTTGATACTGTAAGGGGAGCAAAACGGGAAACGAAATTTCGGAAGAAGGGGAGACAAAGAGTGCAAGATGTTTGGATAAGAATATGGTGTGCATCGAATTTATTGTTCATTTACAGGGAAACATTAGGGATGATTGCTGATAGTGAGTTTTAAATTATGATATGTTTGATTTATGATAAGTTATGGTATAAGTTAAGTTAAACTAATATTTTTGCACAGGCACATAGGTGGTGTATATGAATTGCATAGAATATAAAGAGTGATCAAAGGGCTCCAATGTGATGTATCTCATGAGGGTTGTCGAAAAATGTTAGAAAAGTACCGGCATATTATACTATCAGCTAAATGTCCTGTCAGCTAATCGTGTTTTCGGCTAAATGTCCTCCCGGCTAATTGCCACGTTCGGCCAGTTGTCTGTCGGCCAATTGTCTGTATTGCTGAAATTATTGCTATTCCGTTGCATAGACACTACACAAAAGATTTCATCAGTAGTACCGAGAATGACTATAAATTACTTAAAGATGTTTTTTAATTTGATTTATGCATTTTCAAGCTCAACTACTTTTAGTATAGATGTTTGACCCGTAGCCGGTCGCAGACATTTAGCCGACAACCAAATAGCCTTCAAGACATTTAGCAGATTGCAGTTAGCTGAGACGTGCATTTAGCCGATACGTACATATAGCCGACAACACAATTAGCTGAAATTTACATACAGCATACAGGACAATTGATCGAAACGGACATATAGTAATAATTTTAGCAATACAGACAATTGACCGACAGGCAACTGGCCGAACGTGGCAATTAGCCGGGAGGACATTTAGCCGAAAAGGCGATTAACCGACAGGACATTTAGCTGATAGTATAATTAGCCGGTACTTTTCTAACATTTTTCGACACTCCTCATGAGATACATCGCATTGGAGCCCTTTGATCACTCTTTCATATTATGTACCTCCCGTTCCCCCTCCCCCAATTTGTATCACCGGGAGCATTTTTCTGACTTTTCCGACATCCCTCAAGTGATATATCATTGGACTGGGCAGCCCTTTGATCACTCTTTCATATTATGCACCTCCCGCTAGGTTACAGTTAATTTGCAGTTTGGTTACAATTGCGATTATTTACTCTTAGATTACGGTTAGGTTATAATTAAGTTACGTTTAGGTGATAATTAGATTACACTTAAGTTACAGCTTGGTCATGGTAAAGTTATGTTACAGTTACATAACATTTAGCATATGATTAGGTTATAACTAGGTAAACGTTATTTACAGTTAGATTATGTTTAAGTCCCAGTTAGGTTACATTTAGGCTACAATTAGGTTACTGTTAGGTTTTAGTTTGGTTACGGTTACTTCATAATTAGGTTACACTTAGGTTACGTTTAGATTATGGTTAGGTAACTGTTCGGTTATAATTAGGTTACGTTTAGGTGATAATTAGATTACGCTTAGGTTACAGCTTGGTCATGGTAAAGTTGTGTTACAGTTACATTACTGCTAGCATACGATTAGGTTATAATTAGATAAACGTTAGTTACAGTTAGATTACGGTTACGTCCCAGTTAGATTATATTTAGGCTACAATTAGGTTACTGTTAGGTTTCAATTAGGTTACGGTTACTTTATAATTAGGTTACCGTTAGGTTACGTTTAGATTACGGTTAAATAACTGTTAGGTTACGTTTAGGTGATAATTAGAATACGCTTAGGTTAGAGCTTGGTCATGGTAAAGTTATGTTTCAGTTACATTACAGTTAGCATACGATTAGGTTATAACTAGGTAAACGTTAGTTACAGTTAGATTACAGTTACGTCCCAGTTAGGTTACATTTAGGCTACAATTATGTTACTGTTAGGTTTCAGTTAGGTTACATTTAGGCTACAATTAGGTTACTGTTAGGTTTCAGTTAGGTTACGGTTATCTTACACTTAGGTTACGTTTAGGTTACAGATAGATTATAGTTACGTTACAGTTTGGTATTGGTTAGGTTACAGTTACGCTACAGTTAGTTTATGCTTAGGTTATAATTAGGTTAAGATCAGGTTACAGTTACGTTACAGTTAAGTCGGATGAATATCCTGTCGGATGAATGTCCATGTCGAATAATTGTCCTCTGTTGGCTAACTGTCTTGTCGGCTAACAGTCGCTGTCGGCTAAACATCCTGTCGTCTAATTTCTGTCTGCTAAATGTCCCGTCGGCTAAGTGACATTGTAGCATATAAATAAATAGGGATATGACAAAAAACTGGATACATGGCCGTCCATGGATAGCAATTCTTAAGCTAATGTTAGCCTTAGAAGTGTGATATCAGTAATTTTCAGCGTATTTATTTCTGAATTAAATTTCAGCTCAGTATGTGGCGTGTATAAAAATTTATAAGGAACATACAGAGCTTCACAAAACAATTGAAGTACGTTTCCGTCTATTGTTAGGAATTAATAAATGTGTATATTCAAATGTGTTATGTGTTTTTCTAACTGAACTAAAAATGTAGGAAAGGGTTCATAATCCATACTTGACACATGGTTTTCCTTTCTTGTTTTATTTATTTTCAATAATTCATCTTCTTATGTTTTTGTATTTCTCAGTTGCAATAATCATGATTTTTAGGGTTCCGTACTTAAAAAGTAAAAACGGAATCATTATAAGATCACTCCTGTGTCTGTCTGTCACAGCCATTTTACTCGTAAACTACGCAACGTGGGAAGTTCAAATTGGGAGATGTAATAAAGACTATTGACCCACATATTTACAGATTATTAAACATTCACAAATATATGTGGGAAAAACGTAGAGGGGATAATTAGGTTATTTAAAGAAGAAATATATTTTCTTTGTGTATCGTTTGGGGTATCGGTTAAAAGATTCCGTAACGCATAACTCAAAAATACATTTCTTTTAATTTTAGATATTATATTTTCAGAGATATCGTCGAAAATGTAGTGCAAAAATGTGCCCCCCCCCCCCAATCTATTTTCAAATCTACTGAAACTAAAATTATGAAAAAAATTAGAGGTAGTAGAGGTTAATTTAATACTCGCAGGAAAATTATAGCGATTGCCCTAGGTGGCATAGTTTTTCATAAAATCGCATTTTTCTGTTACATACAGATTTCTATTTGCGGGCATTCAGCAAAGGTATCGAAGAGCGCTAAAGGTACCTATCGTATCAAAAGTATAAAAGCATTGTTTATAATGATTTTCGAAAAAAAATCGTCGGTAATTCGCCGAGATATTAAGACTCCTGTCCCTGCCGGCGAAGACACTAACGAGCTAATGCTAATCCGATGGGGAGGAAAAAGTAAAGAAAGGTGCGATGTAGAGACGGATCTCGGCTATATAATGCCAAAAAAAAATTTAAAATATCGAAATACAAAATAGATATTAGAAAAATCCTTCCCTATACGATTAGCATTAGCTCGTGATTGTCTTCGCTGGCAGGGGCAGGAGCCTTAACCCTTAAAGACACGGTTGGTTTGGACATACATAATGGCAGAGGCGGCGTACTCTATATACCATCGGTTTTTAAATACTAGATAACAACTTTTAATGATATATATGTGTAATGCAATACCCAGTAGCAGCATAAAAGCAGTAAACATCAAATTGTTAAAAACAGACCAATTTAATTATAATTAATCGCATAAATACTATGGGATTCGCGACTAGTTTGCGTTGAGTGGATCTCTCAATACGCCTCCCGTGTCTTTAAATGATAATTAAAGACCTATTTGAAAAAACGCGGCACAGACAAAGTCGAGTTGCATCTTTGCGACCTCCTTTCGAAACGCGCGTAGTACAACGCCACGTTTAAACTTTGAACAAGGATTTTATTTCATCTACACTGTAAAAAGAAAAATATTTCTATGTTGAATTTAGTTTTATGAAATGCCAAATGAAATTTAAATATGCAGTACTTTTATTGTTAGTACCAAATTAAGTTCACCATATCCAGATTAAGATACGTTTAAAAAAAGAATTATACAAAATAGCAATATTTAATTTTATTTCGGCTTCATATCTCTTTGAACCTTTGTGGTATACTCAATCATACTTTTCTAATATATACAGCTATACCCAACTCTACGTTGTATAGGTTTTTACAAAGTTTCATTATTCTTTTAAATAATACAGTTAATAATTCATATATTTATTGTACGGAACTCTCTGAGCGCGAGTAATACTCGTACTTGACCGTTTATTTTATATACAAGCTATATGCATTGGTCTGCCAAGTCGTATCTTGGTGGAAACCATCTGCAGAACATCAATTTAGTGGTTGATCCGCAGGTTTACCATTGTGTTTTCATGCACCCAAACTTCAATATTTTCATACATTTGGGTGCTGCAAAATACAATGATAAACCAATCGATCAAAAACTAAACTCCGGTGTGCAGGTGTTTTCTATCAAGATATGACTTAGCAGACCATTTGCCTTTTAATATGCTAATTGAGTTCTATCTAATCCTAAAATTTCAGCCTTCAACTTGATGAGCTGATGGTCTGTGCAATTGCCACCCGTCGAACAAATCCCTTCCTGTGAAATCTTGTATCACTCTTTAGGAATCTGTGGACAGGCACAAAAACATCCTATCTGTGTTTTTATACCTAGATTGTGTATAAAAACCTTTTTTAATTCATTACTCTGAATTTGGAGATTTTTGTAACAAATACAGCTGTATTTTTTTTTTTTTTTTTTTTTTTTTTTTTTTTTTTACAATTGTTTGAGAAAGACTTTGTTTTTATTTTCTCTGAAAACTGCTTGGATTTTTCATTACATTGATATGCAATTCTGATAATGAATTTCATAGAATTCCATTTCAAAGCAATATTTCGAATTTCTTCCAATTTTACCAAAGCATTCTTTTTCTTTATCAGAAATCAGTGAAAATAAATTTATTTTTCTGCATCTTTATCTTTAGACTAAGTTACAATTTTATTTTCCCCGCATTGCTGATAGAGATTTTTTTTTTACCTTGTCAGTTGAAAGCTCACAGTCAAATATCTCCAGAGATTCTCCATCTTCTTCCTCTACTTCCCAGTTAATAATCAGGAGGAGTTGCCGTAATATCCTTTACCAATCTGTGTCCTATATCGGAATTTGGTAAATTAGCAGTGCTTTTAGTTTATAGTCTTTACTTGACCTTACCGATCATGACAGTGTTAAGCTATCATTCGTTGTTGCTAAGAAACTGTTAGGATAGCTGAGGACGCTCTATAACCGGGCTAGTTATTACTTTTTCGATTTTTGTTTCAGATATTTTTCTTTAAAATTACTTTTACTTTCATATCCGCTCTAAAATTTAAACTATCCTATTATATATAAAAAAAAAACTATAGCCAAAATCGAAAAGTAAAAGCTAGCCTCACTGTCGATAGTCACCAGATATCCTATGCAAAAAAAAGAAAAAAAAAAAGAAAAAGAAAAAATCATTCAAAAATATTAAAATCAAAGCGAGAAATATGAAAATGACCCCCCCCCCCATAGACTTAAAATTAGCGTTTTCATTCCTTCCCGTGTCTGAAATAGGCGTGCATGCATCCAATTCTTTGAATAGCCTTGTATATTATTATATTTTTATTTTCCAAACATATCTTTCTAAATGTAGTTGAATTTGAAAATAAAATTAATCAATTTCTCAACAATTCTTCCTAGTTCTTTTGCGTAGCCCTATACGTAGTCTATCGAATTTATATATATAATCTAGTATGCAGAAATTTAGTTAACAACGTATATCATAGCTGAAATCTCACTTTCAGCAATCATCCCTAATAAACAATACTTCATATGCAATATTGTATCCAATATCTTTTATGTGCCCCTGTAAATTAAATAAAATGTGATGCACATCATATTATAATGTAAGCATCAAATTGTAAACCTCAGTAACGTATATGAATTCCATCTTGTTTGAAATCGTGAAACATAACTAAAACACACTTTGCAAGCAGTTTTTTCTGTAATAAAACTGAACCCTTTTCTGTGACCCTGTAAATGAATGATAAATGCTTTGCTATCCCTTCAGAAAGCATGTTTTACTGCGCCTCTTAAATTCATATCAATTTCATTATGTTGTAACAGAAAACGTTATTAAAATACACCGCAAACGTTTTTTCTTCGTAGTCCATAATGTAACGAAATATACTTTTTAATTCCCCTGTACAAGTACCTATGCTCTTCAATAATGCGAATAAATTGTATGTTTAAAATTGTTTTATGTCATTAAAATACACGCAAATGTATTTTCCCACATAGACCATAATATAAAATACTTTTGAATGTCCATGTAAGTGAAGTATAAAATATTAAAAGGTAATACGCATTAGAAAAAAAAAAATGCTAGCTAGTATATTTTTATAAAATGCTATATTTTATCTTACAGTTTCATAACTTTTAGTTTTACATTATTAAAGTTAATGATAAATTTTCGCGTTTCCTAACCGTTGCAAAAAAAATATCTTTGCGTTACATTTGAGAACCCACGCAGGTTACGGGGAAAAAATGTAAACGCTAATGTTAAATATATGGGAGCGTTATTTTCAAATCTCACTTCCTTTTTATCTCACTTCCTTTTTAACATTTTAAAATGATTTTTTTTTTTGTATAGGATAGCTGAAGACGATCTACAACCGGGCTAGTTTTTACTCTTTCGATTTTGGTTTCAGATATTAAAAAAAAAATATTTTTAATTTCGGAACAGGGGTGAATCGTTTCTGAAATTGAAACTTTCCTAATATATATATATATATACTAAACTAAACTCTGCGGCTATACAATCCATGAGGATCAGGGCCGACAGTGCCCATCTCTGTTTTCTTGACCCTAAGCCCGAGGTGCTATACAGCATGCGTCCCGGCCAGGTGGTCAGCCTAACGCGAGACCCTCGGTGTTTAGTTCCCAAGCAAGCTTGGTACTCATTTTATCGACCCCAAAGGGATGAAAGGCTGAGTGAACCTTGCCCAGTCGGGAGTCGAACTCTCGACCTGCGGTGCGGCAGTCAGATGCCCTGACCACTACACCACTGGGCTTTATATATATATATATATATATATATATATACCAAAAAACACACACTACTCATCCAATCCCAAAATTACTGAACTACAGAGAAAATTAACAAAATAACCATGGAAAAAACTTACTAACAAAACCATGAACGAAAAGAAAACATTCAATGGAAAACATTCAATATATATATATATATATATATATATATATATATATATATATATATATATATATATATAATATATATATATATATATATATATAATATATATATATATATATATATATATATATAATATATATATATATATATATATATATATGTAATATATATATATATATATATATATATATATATATATATATATATATAATAAAAATCTAAAAAGTAAAATCTAGCCTGGTTGAAGATCGTGCTCAGCTATCCTATGTAAAAAACATCATATTAAAACAAAGCGAGAAATTTTAAATTAACGCCCCCATAGACTTCGTTTTACTTTCTCTCCGTGTCTGAAGTGGGCTCTTTAAAAAATATATCTGTTACACAGGACAAATTTCGTTCTCCGACTGTTAAAGGTGTACTGTCCCCTTAAAAATAATAAATATTAAAGTAATGAACTATAAAAATATTTCTTTAAAATTTTGAACAAGTTGATTTACAATTTTAAAGTTAACAATCTTTAAAACTTATTAACTTTAAATTCTGCTGATTTTTAATTAAAAAAACTGTTTTTCGAACGTAAAATGTTAAATTGTCGAATATTTTATACATATACAAGAATAGGAGGCTTGAAAACCAGTCTCCTGGCCAGGCCACAAATATGTTCTAACAAATTATGACTTCGTAATTATTTGTTAACTATTTTAACTTAAAAAATAATTTAAAAAATACTCGTCTATTTTTTTACCATTTTACTTAATAAACTAGGACTGAAATTTGATTCCTTAATAACTTCTATATGTTGTAACTCCCTCTGTGTGATTCTGAAATTGTTTATATAAACGAAATGTATAATTTCCTTCGTTATTCATAGAAATATAGAATTTAAAATATTTCATTCTTTCAAGAGTCTTTTGTTGAAATTAAACAATAATTTTAGAAAAAAATAAATCCAAGGTTTGAAATAGGAGTGATCTATTTTAACACGATACAATAATCCAATCACAATTAAATCGTTTCCATTTGCTAAAGTGTTTCGATACTAGCCAATCATATTTTTAATAGGCGTGGTTTTCATCGTCTTGGTAGAGGCGGAGAGCATAACATTACGAGGCCATTTTTGACACATTTTTCATCAAAATCTTTGCATATTTTGCTCAGCCTAATTGTAGTAGAACTATTGAAAGTATGTTATTGGAAAGCTTAAACTCTATATTTTCGTTGTTACAAAAAAAATTTTCCTGAATTTTGCTGATATGAATGTTATAAGACTAAAAAGGACACAATACCTCGAATTTCACTGGATCCTAAATTGACAGGATCCTGAGAATTAAACTACAACGAAAATCGGAAAAGTAAAAAATAGCCCGTAAACAGATAGTCCTCAGCTATCCTGTGCAAAAAAAATCATTTAAAAATATTAAAAATCAAGCAAGATATTTGAAAACATTGTTGCCATAGACTTATCATTAGCGTTCGAACTTCAAGCCGTGACTAGTGTGGCCTCTTAAGCGGTCAATTAAGTCTGTTAGATTACAGGATAGCGTAAGAAATTTCAAAATATTTAGTCACTTCTATCATAGACGGCCCCTTAAACCACCATTTTGCCGTTTTTTAAGCATAATTTGAAAACTACTTGGAAGAAAAATGTAAAATTTTGGATTTCCATAAAGCAGGACTTAATAAATCTGAATCCATCAAAAACATTGTAGGTTACAATTCATAATTCTTTTAAATATTAATTTCATAATTCATAATTCATATAAGAAAATTAAAAAAATTGCAAATTCAGAGTATTTATGTTTGGGTATATTAGTATTATTGATACACAAAAAATTAAAACATTAGGATCATAATTTCAGAAGTTATAAATAAAAATATGAAAATGTAATTTAACGTTAGAAGCACTAAATTTTGAATGTTTATAATTCAAAAACTTATCATTCAAATGACTTGAAATTTCGTGTCTAGGCATAGTTTGAACCAAAGATTTGAAATATTTCGTTAAAATTGGGTATTACTATTAAAAAAAATGAAGTTTGGATTCATTTTAATATGTAGATCGTCTCCTAAGCAAATTTTATATACGTCATTTAAAAGTAGACTTTATTTCCAATCGTTCGGTTCCAGTAATTTTCGTCTACGATAATTTGTTGAGGAGTTAGTAGGGGGTGTTTACTTTTTTTTCCACGACTGTACTTATAGACATAATACTTGCATCTAAAACAGAAAACTGTTTGCTAAAGCATTTCACAAATAAAGGTAACGTTTTAGTTATACTGAATATAAAGAATAAATAGTTGTAATGTTTAAGGATTTATATTGCATGAAAGAGCTATTTTTTCTTCTTTATAGAGGACATAGAGCGATTATAAACTTTTTATTGTTAACGAATAGTGGAAATAATGTTTATAATGCGTAAATTGCACGAAAAAAATTAATCTTAGAAAATGTAACCTTAGAATGTACCAGCGGGGAAAATCGAGCTACGCTTGGTAAAAATTCGCTTAGTGTTCAACTAAGTAGAACAATAAATTATGTGTGATTGTGTGTTTTACTGTATATTGTAGTATGTGTGTTTATTATAATAAATTATCGCTTTATTATTAGTATAAAGCTTTTTTTTATAAAATTTTCTGGACATTTTACCAAAATTTTGCTGAAGACTAACCTCTGAATCTTTCTGAATCTTTCAATCTAGTCTGAATCTTTCAACCATCATTCCCATTGATATTCATTGAACCGTACCGAGCCCAAAATGACCCACTAACCTAATTTTCTTGAACATGGGACCTAGCCCAAATATCGTCTCGTACCCCAAAACAGTATGTTTCGATATTTAGTTGAAATCGATAGAGCCGTTTGTTACATAAAATTTTCATACTCACACACACACACACAAAATTTGCTTGTATTATAACATATTATGCTGTATTATAATAATATGAATCTTTTTCTAGATAAACATCTAAAAAAATTGATAAGAGCTAATCGACCGATGAGCTAGATTATATTAAAATTTTTAAGGGGACGGCGGCGTATTTTTTTTTTTTTTTTTTTTTTTTTTTTTTTTTTTACATTTTTATCATACAAATATAAAATTTTGTGCATATATACATTTCATCAGAAGTATATAAAAACCTTAAAAGAAATTTCCAATCTTATTATAATTTCAAGATATAAAAAATAAATAAAATTTTAAAATGCTCTGGGTGTCATAATTTTTGAGAGATGTCCTTGCTTTTGCATTTTAATCGCTTAAGACTCTATGACAAACAAATTTAAGGATCGATTTTTTAATCTCTTGTTTAGTTAATTTTTTAGAATT
Source organism: Maratus speciosus (assembly GCA_963932465.1). Taxonomy (NCBI): domain Eukaryota; kingdom Metazoa; phylum Arthropoda; class Arachnida; order Araneae; family Salticidae; genus Maratus; species Maratus speciosus. The sequence continues at coordinate 452,693,955 of OZ010797.1, forward strand.
TTTTTTCTAAATTTCATATCGATTACCATCAAAATTCTACGTTTTAATACGTTAAAAATCAATTTTAATTATCTTAATAATGTCTAATTTCAAAATGCATGCTTATTATTATTTTTTTTTTTAATGTAATATCAGGATTTTTTCTTATGAACTTCATGGATTTTCATCAAAAATTATAACGCCTAAAGCATTTCAAAAATCGAAAAATGTTGAAAAATCTGTTTTGAGAAAAACAAATTTAAAGTATATTAAAGGGCAAGAAATTGTTTCAATACAAAATTCAAATGCTTGTAACTTTGTGAAAAATAATCCATCTGCATGTGGTTTTGTCGCAAATGGCTCAGAACAATCTGGATAATAATAATATATACAAAAATAATTTTCGATTTTTGGGTCCATTTCTGCTCAAATAAAGGTCCACGGTCCCCTTAAAATCTACCAGAAACACAACAAAGCAAAAAAGAGTGCTTTTAATATCTAAGAATTTTTTTTATATATTACTGTAGGTAGAATTTTTATTGTTATGTGTGTTACGTAAAGACATGTTTTAACGAGCAAGTATGAGAAAAGGTATGTGGAAAAATATACATATAAAAGGTGGGACATATGTTTCATTTCCTTTTTAACACTTTCCAACAAAGATGAAAAGTGTTTATGACTTCGGTTTGTCTGTCCGTCTGTCCGTCTGTCCGCGCTCTAACTCACGTAAATATACTCGGATTGCCCTGAAATTTTTGGAGGTTATTGACGTTTGCTGTTAGAAAGTGTATAATGATTTACCGAAATTGCAAGACATTGTGAAATAATTACAGCTGTGTTTTCAAGATTGCATTTGATAGATGAAATCTTATTTTATCTGAGTGAAGAACAACTACCCATTTCCCTCTTTTCCCGTGCAGAGAGAGAAAAAAAAAAAGGAATTTCCAACATCTGGTATACATAAAAGTGTTGCACAACGAGATGCAATAAGAAAGACTAATGAACTCTGAAAACTTTTCTTCCTTTTTTTTAGTCAGTCTCTAAATATATGCCCTAAGCAAAACACGCAGTGTGTCTGCGCTCTGAAAGTTAATTAAATATATAACTTTGAATGTAAATTTAATTTTAACTTTATCTATGTGCTTTTAATTAAATAGTGTAGTCCTGTGATCCTGTGCCCTCTTTTGTTACTGAGTGGAATATTTTCATGCTGATTCACTTTGGATTTTATAGCAGGTTGGATTACCCTACGCGGATTCAATCAACGCTGAAAATAAAGGTAGGAGCATGCCAATTTTATCTTTCTCCTTTTCTGTGAAGATGTTAAAAGGGAAAACATTATTTTCTAAATATAATTCATGAAGAGAAGCTCAGTTATTTAACTGCCGTGATTTCACAATAAAATTCAATAGATTATGAGACAGACTGAAGGCTGTGAACACGGCAAGTTACCGCTCTCTTCTATTTAAACTATTGTGACAATAAATGAAAATAAACGAAAACTCTTGAAAGTTAAGAAACTAGAATAAAAGAAATCTTTTAAAGATAAAACAATGGCCTCCTCCCTAAAAGAAAACTTTAATATCGAAAAATTAAATCCGCATAACTATGCCCAATGGAGTTTTAAAACCCAGATGCTCCTAATGAGGGAAGATTTATTTAATTATACACAGGATGACCCCCCAACACCACTAACTACTGAGTGGACTAAGCGAGATAATCGTGCTAGGGCTACAATTATATTAACTTTAGAAGACTCACAACTTATTTATGTGAAAAATGAAACGACAGCCAAGACAACTTGGAATGTTTTAAAAACTATACACGAGCGCGCAAACCTTTCGAGCAAATTATATTTACTCAGAAAGTTATACAGTATAAAACTCGGGGAAAACGGAGATATGATAAATCATATCGTAAAAATACTAGAAACAGCCGACAGATTAAAGGCGATAGGGGAAGAAATTAAGGACACGCATTTATCCGCGTTACTTTTATGCTCCCTCCCACCGAGTTATGATACTTTGATTATCGCACTTGAAGCGAGAAATGAAGAGGAGTTAAACTCTGAATTTATAAAAGGAAAATTGACCGATGAGTATCAAAGAAGACAAGATAGCTCGAATAATACGTCGCGCGAAAATGCGTACAAAGCAGAAAAAAATAATACTAAACCACAATATCGCAAACAAGAACAAAATATGTTTTGTACATATTGTAAAAGACGAAATCACATAAAATTAAATTGTTGGTTCCTTAAGAATAAAAATTCAAATTCTAAAAACCAAACAATGAATAAAGGGAGACAGAATGCTGCATTATGTTCTGAAACGAACAAAATCACTCCGGAAGTAGAAGAACAAACAAACACACAGACTCTGGGGAATAGTAGCAAAGAAAACAAAACCACTTTAGATACAAAGGTGTCTCAAAACAATTGTTCCTTTTACGCGAACATTGAAAATAAATCTACCTGGATAATTGATTCAGGGAGCTCTTCACACCTTTGTAACGACATAAACCTATTCAGTGACATTGATACAAATAATAAGAACACAGTCACGATTGCAAACGGAAAAATTCTTGCTTCACACGGGACAGGCACAATAAAATTACAAACACAATCAAACGACATTACTTTAAATGAAGTTTTGTACGTGCCAGAAATACAGTCAAATTTAATGTCTGTTAATAAAGCAGTGAAGCATGGGTGTAAACTCATTTTTGAAAACGAAACCTGTAAATTAATCCAAAACGGCATAACCTTTATAGAAGGGAAAATTAAAGGTAATTTATATGAAGTAGACCTTTACAAACATAAACAAGTAAACTATGCGAATTTAGCTCATCAATGCAAGAATAAAAACTGTATTGAACTCATGCATAGGAGATTCGGACACAGAGATATAAATGCTTTAAAGCAACTGCAAACTAAAAGTTTAGCAACAGGTTTTAATATGGAAAATTGTAAACATGAAGTAATATGCGAAAGTTGCATAAAATGTAAATTAACAAATGCTCCGTATCCTAAACAAGCTACAAACAAAGCTAGTAAAATTCTCGATTTGATTCATTCTGATGTATGTGGCCCGATGCCAACAGAAAGTATGGGAGGAAAGAAATTCTTTCTCACATTTACTGATGATTTCAGTAGATTTACAATGGTATTTCTTTTATCAAAGAAAAGTGAAGTCATCACTAAACTAAAAGAGTACGTAGCCATAACGAAAAATAAATTCGGTCGCAATATAAAGGAATTAAGAACTGACAACGGCGGGGAATATACCAGTGATGAGATAGAAAATTACTTAAAAGAAGCAGGTATACACCATCAGCTAACCGTGCCAAATTCTCCAGCTCAAAACGGTGTTTCGGAGAGGAAGAATCGTACACTAGTTGAAATGACGCGATGCCTGTTATCGGAAGCGAAACTACCTCAGAAGTTTTGGGGTGAAGCTCTAAATACAGCGGTATACTTAACTAATCGACTCCCCACGAAAGCTCACAATTCTACTCCATACCAATTATGGACAAATAAAATACCGGATTTAAGCAACATTAGAATGTTTGGCTGCAAAGCTTACGCTTATCTCGACAAATCCCAAAGAGGAAAACTTGATGATAAAGCGATTGAAGGAATTTTTGTCGGTTACGACAATAGATCTAAAAGTTATAGGATCTATACTGGTAATAATAAAATTATACGAGCAAGAACCGTCAGATTTCTAGAAAACTTTAATTCAAACACAACACCAAATTTAAATCTGAAAAATGATAGCGAAGTTCAGAAACAACCCGAAAAAGCAGGGGAAAATTCCTCAGAAATTATAATAAGTATGCAGGAAGAAAAACAAACAGACAGTGAGGAAAATACAACAAATGAACCTAGAAGATCACAAAGATCGAATAGAGGTGTTCCACCAGACAGACTCGCATACATTACTAAAGAAAATAAAATTATAGAGCCGAAAAATTTCGAAGATATTAAAAATCTAAACAATCCACATGAGAAAAACCAATGGTACGAAGCAACTAGTGAAGAAATTGCTTCATTAATAAAAAATAACACCTGGGATCTAGTTGATCCTCCACCAGGCGTAAAAGTAATTGGAAATAAGTGGGTTTTTACGGTTAAATATAATTCAAATGGAGAAATTAATAAATACAAAGCGCGTTTGGTAGCGAAAGGCTATTCTCAAAAATTTGGTAGTGACTATTATGAAACCTTTGCACCAGTAGTAGCCTATACAACGCTAAGAGCATTTCTAGCGTGTGCAGCTCACAAAAACTTAAATGTAAACCATTTAGATATTAAAACCGCGTTTCTCCATGGAAATTTAGAAGAAGTTGTTTATATGTCGCAACCAGAAGGACATATTAAACCGGGTAAAGAAAATAAAGTATGTAAGCTAAGAAAGGCTATATATGGCCTAAAACAAGCAGCAAGAGCATGGAATATTAAAATAGCTGAAAGTTTAAACAAACTAGGTTTTGTGCAAAGCACCGCTGATCCATGTCTCTTCACACGAGAAACTAACGGAAATAAAACTTATATCATCATTTATGTCGACGATCTGTTAATTTCAGGAGATACTAAGGAAATAAATGAAATAATGAAACAACTTAGTAAAGAATACGAAGTGAAAAATTTAGGTATGGTAAATTACTACTTAGGCATAAACATAAAAAGAATTAAAGAAGGAACTTATGCACTCGATCAGGAAAATAAAATAAAAGAACTGATTGAAAAATTTAATTTAAAGGACTCTAAACCTTGTGATACTCCGATGGAGGCAGGTTACTTAAACTTAGATGACGATGAAAATTTACTACCTAATAATCATAAGTATAGACAAGCCATAGGGGCATTGCTATACATAGCTACGATAACTCGTCCAGATATTTCAGCGGCTATTAACATCCTTAGTCGCAGAAATGAGAAACCAAGAGAAAAAGACTGGAGGGCAGTCAAGAGGGTTATAAGATATTTAAAAACAACACAAGAATTAAAATTAGTTATAAGCAACGAATATGATCCGATTCTGACGACATTTGCAGATTCAGATTGGGCAGGAGATAAAAGTGATCGAAAATCAACCACAGGAAATTTAAGTAAATTAGGAAATGCAGCGATTTCCTGGTCAACAAAAAAGCAAAACTCAGTTGCATTATCATCTGCTGAGGCTGAGTATATTTCCGCAGCCACATCAGCACAAGAAACCATATGGTTGATAAAGCTATTAGGGGATCTAGATTTAAACCAAAACCTACCAATTATTCTGTATGAGGATAATGTGTCATGCATCAAGATGACTCAAAATTATAAACATCATTCAAAAACAAAGCACGTGGATATCAAATTTAATTCAATTAAAGATTTACGAGAGAAGGGAATCATAGAATTAGAATATTGTCCCAGTAAGGAAATGACTGCAGACATCTTTACGAAGCCCCTTCCCAAACCTGACTTTATCAAACACAGAGACAACTTGAACTTAAGAACTATTGCAACTTCAGAAATCAAGCAGGGGTGTTAGAAAGTGTATAATGATTTACCGAAATTGCAAGACATTGTGAAATAATTACAGCTGTGTTTTCAAGATTGCATTTGATAGATGAAATCTTATTTTATCTGAGTGAAGAACAACTACCCATTTCCCTCTTTTCCCGTGCAGAGAGAGAAAAAAAAAAGGAATTTCCAACATCTGGTATACATAAAAGTGTTGCACAACGAGATGCAATAAGAAAGACTAATGAACTCTGAAAACTTTTCTTCCTTTTTTTTAGTCAGTCTCTAAATATATGCCCTAAGCAAAACACGCAGTGTGTCTGCGCTCTGAAAGTTAATTAAATATATAACTTTGAATGTAAATTTAATTTTAACTTTATCTATGTGCTTTTAATTAAATAGTGTAGTCCTGTGATCCTGTGCCCTCTTTTGTTACTGAGTGGAATATTTTCATGCTGATTCACTTTGGATTTTATAGCAGGTTGGATTACCCTACGCGGATTCAATCAACGCTGAAAATAAAGGTAGGAGCATGCCAATTTTATCTTTCTCCTTTTCTGTGAAGATGTTAAAAGGGAAAACATTATTTTCTAAATATAATTCATGAAGAGAAGCTCAGTTATTTAACTGCCGTGATTTCACAATAAAATTCAATATTTGCCACAGCGCGTCCCCTATTTCAAATGAACTTTGTAGCGCGTTTAGTTCATTTACAGAGACAGTCAAAAGTTTTCCGTTACATTAGAGCCTATGGGAAGAAATCGTTTAAAAGGATTTTTAACGATGTTACACGCATCCAAACATAGCAAAATTGATATGCATTTATGAAGTGCACAAAAACATGCATTCTGTATAATATGCGGTGCAAAGGATAGTTATTATTCTTTTACAGAACCACACAAATAATTCCGTTGCATAATTATATACGGAGAAAGGGGGGGAATTGTTTGCGGCGTATTTTAATTATGTTAAAATATTTCACTTATAATGAAATTGATATACGGCACTGAGGTTTACTATAAGTTATTTCATGTATATTACGAAGTGCATAGCATTTACAGTGACATACAAAAGTTTTCCGATAGTATATTGTATCAGAAGTACTGTACATTACCGGTGATTGTTGGAAATGCATTTTTAATTCTGATATGCGCTCTCTTGATCTTTCACTATATTTATGCATACCATACGGTGAGTTAAAATGCTATAATCCATGTACAGGGCTACACAAAAGAATTCGTAAGGGTTACTGGTAATGTGCGCAAATTGGTTAAAGGTGGTTTTTAAATGAGTTATGTATTTTTATGCTGAACTGCATTTAGTTTATTAAAAAAAGTTTGTAGAATATAGATAAAATTATATACAGGGTCATGCAAATAATTGGATACATATCGTTTATGGATGACAATTTCTGGAAATGTGGTTTCAGTAGTTTTAAGAGTGTTTTAGTTTGAATTAAATTTTAGCTAAATTGGGGCGCGTAATAAAGGTGTACTAAGTAAACTACCAGGCTGTAAAAATGTATTCAAGTATTTTTTCAATTAATTTCATAAATTGCTGAAAGAGAAATTTCAACCTGTTATACGTTTTCTTGCTAAACTAAATTTTCCCATTATATAGTATATACTAGCAGGCTATGCCCGCTACGCTGGTCTGCTTATCCAAATGAACCTTGAATTAAACAAAATGCATCATTGAATTTGACATTATGATTTAAAGCAATATGGAACCTTACCTGGAATGTCCTTTTGCACTGCTGAAAACGATAAGAACGCCAATGTACTATTATATTTTCTAATGTGTAGACAAATTTTCAGCTATTAAGGTCTTAACCCTTTTAGTTGATCAATAACAGTAGGATTGGTAAAGAAAGATAGTACAATACGCAATACAATAAAACAAACCCTGAAAAATTATATAACTACTTGTAATAATGCAAACAAACAAACGGACAAGATCCATCCAGTAAAACTTTTTTTAAAGGTTGATCTTTCATAAGGGGTCTATCTGATTATAGAACTTTCCCCCATAATTCTGTAACAAAGCAACGTAGAACGATACGCAATAAACTAAAACCTCCGCAAACATTGTCTTATCAACAAAGAAAGTATTATCAATATCCGCCATCTAGAACTTTTTGAAAAGTCTAATCTTTCATAATCGGTTTCATATGATTATGGAACTTTCCGCCATTACTTTATGACTAAGCAACGTAGAACAATATGCAAAATACTAAAACCATGTCTGAATAGATATCTAACTAAAATGAAATTCCTATCAAAATCCGTTCTGTAGAACTTTAAAAAATGTCAAACTTTCATAATCGGGTTCAACTGATTATAGAACTTTCCACCACACCTCTATTATTAAGCAATGCAGAAGGGTATAGTATATACTAAAACTCTGCCTGAAAAATTATTTAACTAACAGTGAAAATTCAATCGTAATCAATTCGGCTGAATCTTTTAAAAAGGTTAATCTTTCATGATCGGGTTCGTCTGATTATATAACTTTAAAACATAATTGTATGTAATAAGCAACGTGAACGATATTTTATGTACTAAAACCTTCCTGGAAAATTATCTAACTATCATTATGATCAAAATCCATTCAGGTGAACTCAAGTTATATGCAACTGGGACGAATTTCCCATTTCCATTTTACTGTAGTATATAAAGTAGAAGCAGAAGTAGATAGATAGATAGATAAGAATATTGATTATTAAAATTTATGAAACTGCAAGTTATTTCTCGTTGTCTCTCCTGAATAATTTTAAAGACTTTTCAATCGGCGAGTATTGAGATTTACTATTATGTCTACAACAAATGTATTTCATTTTATACCAAAACATTGTCGTTAAAATGAGCCAATTTGCTGTGGGTTCCGATATTATAAAATATTTTTTTTTTCAAAATCGCCAACTACGCGCGTGACATTTTAAGTGTCTCTCTTGGCACTGCAGTAAACATTTCCATGTTTTATTCAGCGAAAAATGAAGTTATAACTTAATTTTACTTGATAATAAAAAATACTTCCACCTTCAAAAAATAGTAAATTAAAATTTTTTGCAGTGTTACGAATAAATAATAATTAAAGCCAAAAGAAATTCGCGTTCAATAAATATCAAGCTCCAAAGTTTGGCATCGTTTGCAATAAAATTTGGTACTTTTCTTTTCCACTACAGGCGCCTTGGCGTTTTTTTTAAAAGCTTGGCGCTATTCGGGCATCAGAAAGGGAGATTTATTGCCAATTGATATAAACAGTTAAGAAAACAATCTTGATGAAATTTTTTGTTTGTTTATATATGTATATTATAAATGTTTTTTATATACAAATTACTTCTGTTTCTAATTAAAATTAGATAAATTGCATCTTTATGTTAAATAAATTGCATAAACAGAAAAAAATGCTTGTTTATGTGAAATGAAACGGTGAATAGGTTGCCAGAAAATATGTTTCCAAATTTTCTCTCCGCCAAGGCTATTTTCTCTGTTTCGCCAAGATCCCTATACTGTAAATTACCAAAAAAATTTGCACATTTAGGATTGAAATAAATGGCGCAATAGCATACAATTTGGTATGGTGTTGGTATAACGTAAAAATAGGAAAAGGTCCCCAAAAAGTTTTCTTTCAAATCACGCCAATTCTGTGTTAATTCGGTTATAGAATAGCTCCGCTTTAAAAACACAGAATCTGTTTAAACCTTTTCCTAAGTTAATTATGCGCCAAACCACGCCAGGTAACATACGCCAATTGTCAGTAGACTCAATTATGTAACTTATCGGTACCAAATATGCCAATTGTCTATGGATTCGATAACGTAATTTATCTCCTTAATTTATGCATACTTTACAAACTACATCTACTTTCCAATTTTCCTTATTTTAAGATCAATGGGTACTGTTAGATGTTAAAAAGCTTGGCGCAATTCGGGCTTAAGAAAGTGAGATTTGTGGCCAAATGATATGAACAGCTATAAAAACAAATAAAATGAACTTTAAGCTTTTTAAAATATGTATTCATATATATATATATTCCTATATAAATTTTTATTTATGAATATTAATATTTTTGTTATTTATATACAATTTACTTCTGTTTTTATATAAAAAAGAGATAAATGTATTCTTTACAGTAAATAAATTATCTAATTACTGAACAGAAAATGTGGATGAAAACTTTCCTTGTCTCGCCAAGCCCATTTTTTCCAACTCGCAGCTATATTGGAAAATTACAGAATTTAACCCATTGCTCTATGACTAAACAGTGTCGAACAATATATTATATACTAAAACTATCTCTGAAAAATTGTCAAACTAATAATGCAAATTCTATCAAAAACCGTTTATTTTAATTTTTAAAAAGGCTATTGTGATAATTGCGTACACCAGACTACAGAATTTTCCTCAAAACGGTATGGCTGAACAATATAGAAGGGCATGTTGTATACTGAAAACGCCCCTGGAAAATTATCTAATTAACAATCCAAGTTCCATCGAAATACATTGGGCAGAATCATTTAAAGAGGCTAATTTTGCATTATCAGGTTCATCTCATTAAAGATCTTTAAACCATAATTCAATACCAAGAAACGTAGAACGACGTGTACTAAAAAATTCCCCGAAAAAATACCTACCTAACAGTGTACGTTCAGCAGAACTCGAGTTATAAGCAGCGGGAATGAAATTTCCATTTGAATTATATATATATATACATAAGTAGAATTGGGTATTTCCAGAAAATGCTGTCGTTTATTGAGAAATAACCAATATTGTGAACGTCGCTCAAACCGATGGCACGCTCATGCATTTTTGGCTTAAAATTAAATCGTTTGGCGATAAAATGAAATCGCAAAAAACATACAATATGTAACTCACAAGTATCGTCATTTTTATAATTACATCTGCTAGTTTCTTCTGTATGTCACATGATGCTCGAGTTAAATAAAAATAAAAAGTAAATTTAAAAGAAATCAAAAACAAAAACAAAATTATCACTCAGATATTATTTTATAAAATTTTCTGATGCATTTTATTTAACCGGACGCCAGAGATAAATTGCCAAATATAGTTTAAAACTGCAATCTTTCATATTGAATAAATTTTTAAGCATTACGAACATTCTCTTTCATGTTTAAATTCGATATTTTCGTTTTCCAATATTACCACTCGTCAATTTTTTTTTCATTTTCTCTCTTCTTTTCTTTCTTTTTCCTTTTAAATAAAATTAGTAACAGTTTTTTTCCGCGATGTACAGCCATTTCAATTCATTTATCAAAAAATTCATCGCAAATAAAATAATGGTAACTCTTTCGCCCAAAATAACAGAACTTTTCGTCATAATTCTATAACTAACCTACGTAGAACGATGTGTTATAGCTTAAAACCTTCCCTGAAACAACACCTATCTAACAGTATAAGTTCCATCAAAATCCATGCAGTAGAATTCGAAATCTAGGCGTTCGGAACGAAATTTTCGTTTGGATTTTATATACATAATATATAGAATAGATAGAATAGATAATAGATTATGTGTTATGAACTATCTCAAAGTTTAAAACAGATCGCATTGTTAGATTTCCTAATTTTAACAATATCGCGTTATGTTAGTTCCACATTCCACCACAAGGGAGCGCACTCTATTCTTAACGAAAGCGTATCTGAACGAAACTCCTTCATGCAACCTTTCCGTAGATACATGAATCGGGAGGGTGGCGGTCTTAACCAATAATTTAAGATAATTGCTGAAATTACTACGTAAAATATTTTAAAGGGGCCCTACGTGGGCCCCTAATAGAGTTAGAGGAAATCGGAAGACGGCAAAATAACCGCGGGCAAAAGTTTGCTTTGGTGCTCTGGAGCTACTTTTGGCGCGAGATCTAAACTCTACGACCAATAGGAGCCCAGATATTTAAGGAAATATGAAGTAACAAAGTCCAAAATAATAGAATTTTCCGTAATAATTCTATAACTAATCTATGTAGAATGATGTGTTATAGCTTAAAACCTTCCCTGGAACGATACCTATCTAACGGTATAAGTTCCGTAAAAATCCATGCGGTAGATCTCGAAATCTAGGCGCTCGGAACGAAATTTCCGTTTGGATTTTATATATACTAGGGGATCGTACCCGGGCTTCCCGGGTTAAAGAATATAGGTGAAAACATTTTTTTTTAATTGAAAACTAATATTTTTTAATATGCAATAATTTTTTTAGATTGACCACGTACATTAAAAAAGCATTTTTCATTTGAAAAATACAAATTATACAATCAAATAAATTTTTAAAATTTATCAAAAGCGATATCTTCTTATCTGCCAACTTATAAGAGTTATTTACAAAGATTTTGCTACTTAGGGCATCCTTTTATATTCTGATATTTTCAGAGCTTATACATGTCTGGTAAATTTGTATTTTATTTATATTATTTTATTTATTTATTCATATGGAAGTTATTTTTAATACTTGTTAGCCGTAAGAAAAATATGAACTCTTTATTTTGTTTTAAGGGCAAACGTATTAATCTTTCGTAATCGAGCTCCGCGCGATATAGATAAATTAAAAATATTTCGTACTTTAAAATTGTTTTTAAAACCATAGACAATCAGTAAACTGAGATGAACTTTGCAAACAAATTCCATTTGAAAATAAAATCCTATTTGGTGACCTAAAAGTTTAAATTGTACGATTACAAATATTTTAGATTTGTGTTTTTTCAATATTATTCTGTTATTTGTTTGTAAAAGAAGTAATAATTTCATTAATTTTTCTTTCACAAATATGTTAGATTGGTGGTTTTTTTAATATTATTCTTTTATTTGTTTATAAAGGAAGTATTAATTTCATTATGCAAAAATAGTCAGAAACAAATGCTGAAAAATATTTGTTGCTTTATGTGCAAAATGTTTATTATTATTATGTATTGAAACCGGCACGTGTTAAGATAAACTTAAAAAGAATCATGCTAAAAAATTATTTTAGAAAATATAATACATCAGTCAGTGAATACAGTTTTTAAACAAATTGCATTTGAAAGTAAATTTTTTCCCCTATGCGACGAAAATTGAAAATGTACAATTGTCAGAAGATTAAAAAATTGCAGTAGCGAAAATTTCTAGACCGCAATTGGACGTGAAGTGTTGCCATTCCCAAAATGATGTCAGCGTTACGGACAGATACGTTTGTTCTTTATAATATAGATATTTAATCAGTAAAATATTAATAAAGATCGGTTATTAAGATGTGGTTATCGATTGAGGCTCTTATGCTTGGATTTCCGCAATGAAAACAGCAATTTTCACCTTCTCAAAATTTGCATACGCACTTCTGATATCCATATTCATCATTTTTTAAAAAAATTTATTTTGTTTGATCATTTAAAAATCATTTTATCTCAAAACTTGAAGTCACGATTGTCAGCAAAATCTTTTATGTGAAGAGACGCACTCTTTACTTGAGAATCTAATCTCAATTCCGGAAAGTAAAAATTTCCGTAATTTATGTCTTTTAGACACATTTGTGCAAAATGTTTTATCTAAGAAAATGATCGTTTTCTTTTTAATATGACTTCATTTTCACTTAAATAAGCATTTCGCCTAGTTTCTGAAACTTGATATCAGTACACATGCAGAAGAAAAAACAATATAGAAAATTTATGAGGAAAATTGCGTGTTTTCAAAAGCAGCACGTTATTTTCCGTTATTATGGCCCTAATATAATATTCTGGTCCTAATGGGATTGTGCGCCACTAAACCCTACACAACAATTTTTATCAACAATTTTGAATTTTTATCAGAAAATAGCATGAACAAACTTAAAAATATCTCATTATTTCTCTCTTGTCTGCGATAATGAAAGCTATCTAATTTTCATCATTTTGAAGAAATTTCATAAAATGCTTTTAAAATTAAAATGCAAAAATGGGGATATTTACAAAAAAAAAAAAAAAAAAAAAAAAAAAAACAACAACAAAAAAAAAAAAAAAAAAAAAAAAAAAAAAAACAGATAGTGCGATCACATCTACAAAGGTAGAGATTTTAGTTTAAAAAAAATATATATATTAGTAAAATTGGTTCAGCAGAAAGATCAGGGCAGATGACTAAAAAATACACTTGTGTTTTAAATATATAGATTATATAAAATTAGGAAAAATTAAATTATGAAAATTATGTTATTTTGATAAAATTATAGTAGAATGTCGTAAAGAATAGCATTAAATTTTATTATTCGAGAGAATTTTTGACAGAATTTTCCACAAAAACTTCAGGAACACGATATTATTTAAACCACGAATTATTCGTTTGCTTTCTAACTCGGCGAAGAAAATCCATCCAGGCGAGAATCACCAATTTCTGTAATATAAATCGCTATTATTTGCATGTCACCTCTCTTTTATAAAGACACTGTTATAAAACATTGCGTTTTAACAGTGTGTGATTTTAATTACATTATTTTCAAAAGTGAAGTATTTTCGCCTGTGAAGAATTTCAAAGCAGCTGGGCTTTGAAAATGACGTACTTCTACAAAACGTAATTCAGGTTTAAGAATTAAAATACACGCTTTTTTATGAAATGACGTCATTTGCATCCGCTAAAGCAATCCACTTTTACAATTCAGTCTTAAAGTTCGTCTATAGAAAGGTTTGCATATGATGTCATTATCACGGAATAACAGACAATATTCTTGACACAGCACATATTTTAATTTCAACTTTTTTTTCAGGTTTTATGAGAAAATGGCAATAAAAAGATACAGTATCTCTTATTTTTTACTATTTTCCGTTTACTTTCAATGACTTTCAATAGAAGCGAGGTATTTTTGTTGCCACGATTAGTAAAATTGTATTAAAAACTACAAAAAAATTAATATATCAAAAATAAATTGAGATACAGCTTTCAAACAAATTGCATTTAAAAGAGCATTTTTTTCCTCATACGACAGTGTAAAAATTTAAAATGTGCGATGTTTAGAAGTTTAAAAATTTGCAGGAGAGAAAATTGCAAAACCAAAATTTTATTTCAAATTGCGAAGTGTTGCCATACTCAAAATGACGTATGCGTTACGCACAGATATGTTTGTCCTTTATAATATAGATAATAGATAAGAACATACAGATAAAATACAGAGCTGTTCAAAAGAATTGGAATACATATTTGGCTATGGGCGGTAACTACTGAAATCAGATTTTTAAATTTTTACTTAGTTATCTTATTTACCTTATTTCCCTAAGTAACGAAGTTTCGTTAAAACTTTCAGGGAGTGTTGGAAAGTGTTTCATAATCTATGCTGTACGCATGATTTTTCTTAGTTGTTTTAAATGTATTTATGTAATTTTACTTGTATTTCTGATAAATTGTAATTTTTTTTTTTTTTTTTTTTTTTTTTTTTTTTTTTAAATCGTATATCCGACGTTAAACAATGATTATTTATCCCTTTATATTTGTTTGGGTAAAGTTTTGCAAAGCCCACACAATGCGTTATTGTTTTTATACTGCTTTATTTAACTCAACCTGGTTTTTAACACTTTTCAATAAAGTTGAAAAGTGTTTATGACTTTGGTGTGTCTGTCCGTCTGTCCTTCTGGCTGTCTGGCCGTCTGTTCACGCTCTAACTCTCGTAAATATGCTCGGATCTTTCGGAAATTTTTGGATGTTAGTGACCTCTACCATAGTACGTTCCCTATTTCAAATGAAGTTTGTAGCATTATTAGTTCATTTACAGGGACAGTCAAAAGTTTTCCTTTATATTACGGCCGATGGGAAAAAATCGTTTCAAATGATTTTTAATGGTGTTACACTCTTTCAAACATAGTAAAATTGAGATTTATTTATGAAACCCACTAAAATATGCATTCTGTTGAATATGCGTTGCAATGAATGATTATTGTTCATTTACAGGGCCACACAAAAGAATTCCTTTCATAATGCTATGGGGGAAATTGTTTGGGATGAATTTGAAAAGATTTCAGATACTATATTGTATCAGAATTACTGTATATTAGTAATGATTGCTCGAAATGCATTTTTAATTATGATATGCGCTTTTTTAGGGTTTCGTTCATCTGACGAAACCCTATTCGCCTCGCTCCTCTGCCTCTCTGTCTGTCCGTCTGTTCGTCTGTCACAGAGCCCGTTCCCAGAAACTATACATGTTGGAGACTTGCAATTTTGCATACATATAGCTGAACACAACACATAACATGACAAATCGTAAAATTTTGAAAAAGTCGTATATTTAACCCTTTGGGCTCCCCCATGTGTATTTTAAACAATTCTTTCTAGGTGAGCCCCTATTTAGATTGGAGGCGTGAAATTTTGCACACTTATAACTGAATACCTCACATCAAACGACAAATCATAAAATTTTGAAAAAGCCCTACATTTAACCCTTTGAGCTCCGACATGTGTATTTTAAACAATTCTTTCGAAGTGAGACCCTATTTAGGTTGGAGGCGTGAAATTTTGCATACTTATAGCTGAACACCACATATCATACGACGAATCTTAAAATTTTGAAAAATCCGTACATTTAACTCTTTGGGCTCTTACATGCGTATTTTAAGCAATTCTTTCTGTTTGAGCCCCTTATTAAATTGGAGATTTGAAATTTTGCATACTTATAGCAGAATACCTGAGGCCAGGCGACAAATCATGAAATCTTGAAAAAGTCTTACGTTTAACCCTTTGAGCTACCACACATGTATTTTAAGCAATTCTTTCTAATAGAGCCCCTAATTAAGTTGGAGACATGAATTTTTGCATACGTATAGCTGAATACCTCAGACCACACGACAAATCATAAAATCTTCAAAAAGTCTTATATTATTTACGCCTCCGGTCTCTAACTTGTGTATTTTAAGCAATTTTTCTAGCCTCCGTCCTTTTCACCCGGGGAGCACTTTTCCAACTTTTGCCGACACCCCTTTGACCATTCTTTCATATTATGCCTTACATATTTTAGTTCCACATTTTACCACAGGGGTGCCTACTTATCTCGGGTGCTATCGGCCCAATCCCCTCGACTAATATATCTACGAATAGTAAACTGATATATATTGCATTAAAGCCTGCGTGAACGCAGTTGCACATGAGTGGGGTAAAAATCCTCTCCAGTTAGGTTTCTGTCTTAATAGTATTATTTAAAATTCCTTATATAGAAACGTAACACTTTTTTGTTTAAGAACTAATTCCGTTATAAACAGGATCCATTTTATCAGCTTTCTCTTTACTTTTCTTTTCCTTGGCGAGAGACACTAACAAATTTCTATGATAAATAAAAACTGAAGAGTGTAATATATTTTTTTTAAATACGCTTTTATCAGTTGATAGATTAATATTAATTAATTTACGATTATATGTTGGGAAATCAATGGAGAAATCCAAAAGATAATTTGAATAATGCTTCATTTTTTCCCCTGTTGCGCTATTTCAAAAAAAATGCAAAAATTATATAAATTTTTATGAATTCCCTTGGCTTTCTACAAAGATTAAATATATATTATATATATATATATCAGCAATTTTTTCATTATCGAGTTCGTTGCAGACACCAAACTGATGCATTGTAATGGAATTTTTTTGGGGAAAAAATAATGAAATGCAGTGCAAAAATTTGGCGTGGTTTTCAAAATGAACATTAAATACTTATAAAAGAGTGTTTTTCTAAAGATATTTTTTACTTTATACTTATTTTTCAATATTTTATGACGTATAATCATTCAAACGCTCAAATAATAGTGCTTAGCAATGAACGCAACCAGGCTTTATTTTGGAGGTTTGGAAATTCCAAATATTTTCTTAAGTTTAGAATTATTTAACAATAAATTTCTATAAAGGGTAATTAATTTCTGAAAAATATAAATTCTTAAATTTCTAAAAAAACACACATTGTTTACATAACAAATTACACATTTATATTTTTAAGTAAAAGGTTTCACTTTTAAAAATCATACTTCATGTGAACATAACTGAAAATAATAATTATGCTTCATATTTTGACAGAAGCTGGTAGACGGGAGGTGCTGGATTCGAACTCAATCGTGCCCGTCGGCCTAATCGTTCGGATTTTTCGTGGTTTTCTTCGAATCATGGATTTCCATGCGTAAATACGGGTTAGGTTCCCTTAGAAAAACCCCCACGTAGGGCACTCCCCCACTGGTCCTATATCGCTCGAGTAGATAATTGGCCGTCAAAAATCAACCCTTCATATTTTGAATCTGCAATATTCGATAACTTTTAAAGAATACAACTCAATTTTAAAACAGAATTTTCATGCATGCTGAGATATCCCCCCCACTCTCCCCCTTACCCCCCCCCCAAAAAAAAAATCATTTATTTATAAAAATATTGCTTCAAATTTAAGCAATTAATGTTCTACTAAACCATTTAACAAATAAAATTGTTGCTTCACCAATACTGAATACAAAACACAATTCGATACAAAATTAAGGATTTTTATTTTGTGGAAGAACTATTTGTATTTAGCTTTATAGAGGACATAAAATCTTTTGAAATTTCACTTAAGGGATCCATGAAAGTAACAACTATCGTCACTAAATGACATTTTAAGGTAAATTGTGAGATAATGAAATAATAAAATTACAAAGTGCTTTCTATATACAGTAAAAGCTCCTTAAAGCGGCCACGCTCCGTTCCAATAAAAGGGTTCACTCCAAGAGGTGGTCTCTTAATGCAGGTCATGTTTAAATCTAGATTTTAATTGTTAAAAAAAGATAACAATTAATGTTACTAAAATTTATTTTTCACATTAGGAAAAAAATATAAAAATTTAAGTGTCAAAACAAAAGTTAATTACATAAGTTAATTACTGCAGAGTTAAAAAAATTAATACATTGACGTTTGCTTCGGTTTTACAGTTTTATCTGTTATAGCTGTTATTTCCAAGTCCTTTCGAAGTTCAGTAAATAAATGCATTTTTTTTTTTTTAAACGGGACGAAGTAATGACATTTCATTAATTTATCTATTTCTTTGGGGGTTTCCTGATAGAAGAAGACAGTTGAGTTTATTGACCACCATTCTTAATTTCTCCTCAGAGTTAAATTCATTGCCTCAAAACGCACAAAAGGGTTTAAACACTTAAGAGTTACCGGAATTAAAAAAAAAAATCTAAACTTGGTTTAGAAGTTTGATGAATAATGCGCTGTCCGGAATTATTTTTCTAATAAAACCTTCTTTAAGCGACCAGGAAAAAAATGAATTTGTTTCATTTTCTTCAAAGAAATGGGTCGCTCATGGAAGGAGTTCAGCTGGGATGGTCTCTGAATGGAGGTAAAATTAGTATTAAGCCTATGGGAATAAATTTCATTCCATGGAAAAATGGTCGTTCAGGGAGGTGGTCGCTTAATGGAGGTGGTCGCATAGGGAGGTTTCACTGAAGTTACTGTAAAAACATTTTTGAAAGGAATAAACTGACAAATTTTCTTTAAGACCCTCACATTTTCAACTTTTAATGAATAGCTAATAAAGATTGCTTCTAAGGATGTGAGGAATTTTTATTGCTTGTAAGGATGTGAGGAATTTTTCTATAGCATTGTACTTTACAAAGTTTTTATTATTTTTTTTTCAATAAAGATTGTGTAAGTTGTAAATATTTTAATAAAGATGTTGTATACAGAAATAAAATGTATGACGATAGATTAAGTATAGGTTAAGAATTGAATGTCAAGGAAATTGGAACAACCTATCTTCTAATGTATATTTATTTAAAGTAACTAGAAAAGTATAGGTATATATGAATTATAAAGTTGTAATTACATATGTACCAGTTGAAAATGTGCTGAAAATTGATAGTATTGAACTTCATTTACATTTGAGCTTAACACTCCATTGAATTGTATGAATCTGAGGCGCCTGTTTTATTTTATTTTCCAAGCCATATCACTAATTCGCCGAACAATGGTGTTATTTGGAAAATATATATTGGAGACCAACTTAACAGCTTTTTTTATAAAGCAAATTTAGTGACAATATTGATTGTATTGATCGCATTTTTCGTTTTTCTATATTTTTAAAATTGAGCATGTTGCGAGTTTCGGAAAAAGGACAAAAAATCCTGTAAAATCGAACTTAATAAAAAAAAAAAAATTGAAAGCATTAAAAGTCGTATTTTGTTTATGCGGTTTATGGCATTCGAAAGTAAAAAGTCAAAAATTAAGAATATGTTTTCGGTTTGTTTGTATTTCAAAGGGTTTGGCCCACGCAAGTTTTCAAAGATGAAGCGAATAAACGACTATGGGGCTTTTCTTTCTTCTCTGTTGGGAGTTTTGCAGAAACGTGTTAACTGGGCAGGCGCGCGCGCACGCTCAAAGTACAATGCTTTGTTGATGACCTTTCGCTTTGGTTTTTAATGACTATCTCAACTAATTACCAAAAATTTTAAAACTTTGATTCTCACGTTTACCTGTTTTCCACAAACCTCATTCAATATTTCACACTTTTACGTTCGGCAGATTTTGCTAGCTATCGCCAACAGACACACACAGACACATTTTCTTTATTAGTATAGAGTATTTAATAAAATTAGTACTTTGACCTAAAACAGCAAATCGCTTACGAAAGAACTTTACAAGTGACAGGTTAGCAATACTAAATGCACAGAACTGTTAGGTGTAGAAATAATGGATTTATATTGTATTGCAGAACTATTCGCTTCCTGCTTTTATAAAAAGAACCGTTATAAATGGCCTCCAAGAGAATAAGTAATATAAAAAAACAGCTATAGGATAGGACACAATAAGATTTCCTGTGATAAAATGAAACAATTAAAAGGACAAAGCGAATTCTAGATAGTAATAACAAAAATACTTCTGATAGGAAGAAACCGACGATTTCATGAAATTAAAGCTTTAATTTCTATCAAATAACACATCAAAGTAATAAAGATTGCTAGTAGGAGTCTCAGGAAATTATCTGAGAGATTACGTTTTGTATGTTTTTATTATTATTTGCGTATAAAGATTACGTAGTATATAGAAGCGAGATGTAATAGAAGCAAATAGGTGTGTAGGAAAATATATATAAAGCGTGGGGATAAATGATAGTTTCTTTATATGGACAGAAATGTTAAAAAATATACAAAACATTTATTTATCATTTATCAAATAATTATCATTGTTCAAACTTTGTAATCCGATTATCTTTATATGTCAAAGAAGTAATTAAAAGTTTTGCTCTTGCTTAGTAACGATGTTAAAGCTAACTTTTAGGAGCATCATATGAAATGCAATTGAAAGATAGTGTTAAAACATTATGTTGAAGTATTGTATCTTTAAAATGATTCTAACAGTAAATTCGGTCCTTTTCTTGTATGCTGATATTCATATTAGTATTTCCGTTTCTATTTCACATTTTGAAAACTCCGAAACATACTTATAATACAGGGTGTTTAATAGTATCAACTGTAAGAGTGGTAGAGTGTTGCTTCAAGGTCACAAATAAAGAGCAACAATAACAGTTTTAGATAAGCGCATACGCGAATATTGAATTGTTATTGACACGCTTGCAATGCCACATATAATACGCAAAATGAGAACTCCCAAGCGTAAATCCTTTTTACTGGGCCGAAAATTTAAAAGCCGTTAGAGCCAAGCGCTACCTGGTGTTTTGCCAGAGTTGAGACACAGAGCTGGAGTGGCTATTGTTTCCATTACTACAGACTTTTTAACCCCAGTGTGGGAAGAATTGGACTTTAGGTTGGATGTCTGCTGTATAACTCAATTGCACATATTGAAATTTGTAAGAACTATGATAGTTTATCTTTAATTTGGTGTATATAGTCTAAATTAAACTCTTATAAAACTATTGAAATTTATATTATCTTATAGACACCGTATATTGATATTTCTAGTCTCAATTATACCACATGAGTAAAATGTAATGCATTGTACTGTGTCCACTTGTTGATTTCGCCCCTTTTTCGTTACTTTTTTTTCTTTTTGTAAAAATCTGTGCATCAATTTTTTTCTGAATTCATACAACGGTCGTTCAAGCCAATTTTTTTTAACTTCCTTCTAAACACAATGGCACCTCAAAGAAAGCAATTTTCTGCAAACGAAGATTTTTTTTTTACTCTACTAACGCATATAGATCCAGATAACGAATGCTTTTTTAGGGATTTTCACGTTAACGCAATGCGCAACTACTGACATTTTAAATGGAAAAAAGTCATGTTTCGGTTAACAGTACTTTATCTCCTAACGAATATTAACGAACGTTGCTTTATCTAATTAGCTTCCCACGTCAGAGCATCACTGTATTACTTTTGTTATTGCGGATTGTGCTAGTTTTTCAGTGCTCTATATCTGTGCTTGTTTAGTTATAAAGTAGACTTCTTGTAATTCATTTAAAAGTAATTTAAATCATAGTTTGATAAATTTATTGCACTTTATAAATGTTTATTCTAGTTTATACTATTGTATTATAAAACAATACTAAACTAATTTCAGGTTTATAAAATACTATTCATAAGTCATGAATGATTTTTCTTGTTTATGAAAATCGATAACAAATTACTTTCATGAATGATTGTTTTATTGGATTTCCATGTCAACACAAAGTGCAGCCACTGGCATTTTAATTGGGAAAAAGTCATGTTTTGGTTAACAATGATATCGGCAAACGAATGTGAAAGAATGTTTCTGTCTGTAATTAGTTATCTTCTTATTTCGGGTCATTACTGTATTAGTTATGCAGTTGCAGATTGTGCTATTTTTTCAATGCTCTATTTCTGTGCTTGGTTATTAAGATAAGGTGCCCTATTTTCGTCCCCCAGTCACTCTTAGGCCCTAAATGTTGTAATTTTCGGGGAAAACCTACCAAATTTGGATATTATATAGACTACCTATCCACGCACATAGAAAAATAGACAAATATCGTACAAAAAAAAAAATAACAATTCTAAAAATTGTTTTTTCAAAAGTACTTATATATAGCAAAAGAAAAAAAATGGACCCAATTTTGTCCCCCCTCAAAAAATCCAATACACCGAGTTTTAATTTATAACTAAATCAAAATTTATTTCTAAATAAGTAAGTAATTTAATTTGCATTAAATTAAGGCACAAAGAAATGTACTAATTATCAGTGGAAGAATAATATGACAAAACATTAGCCATCGAATCATGAGGGAAAAATTGTCATGAAAAAGCATTCCTAATTTCGTCGCCGGGACGAAAATAAGAACTCCAAGGGGGACGAAACTGGGAGCACGCTACTTCCCAATCTGGCGGAATTTCAGTTCCTGTAAGATAAACTGAGCGTCCTGAAACTCACTGTATGCTACTGTGAGCACCTCACCTACGTAAGATACATGCAATGAATAAAGAATAAATACCTATAGAACAGTTAATAACTTTCTACAAACGACGTAATAAGAATTTGGGTCTTCTAAAAATAGGAAATCCGGCCTCTTTAATATATGTATGCGTCTTGGCGAACGAAACTTTCAACACTGACCCTTTTTACCTTTTGTTCCCTGTGCCTTGCGTTATAAGTGACGTCAATTTCAGAGAACCGGAGAAGTAAAGGGGGATGAAATTAGGGCACTTTACCCTACTAAATAAGACTTCTTGTAATTCATATAAAAGTAATTTAAAACATAGTTCAAAAATTTTTTGCTACTTTATAACTGTTTATTCTAGTCTATTTAACTGTATTAAAAAACAATACTAAAGTAGTTTCAGTTTTATGAAATACCATTTCTGAGTCATGAGTGAATTTTCTTGGTTTTGAAAATCGATAATAACGATTTACCTTCATAAATGAATGTTTTGTTGGATTTTCATGTTAAGACAAAATGCAGATACTGCCATTTTAAATGGGAGAAATGTCAATTATAGGTAAACAACGATATCGGCTAATGAATGTGAACAAACGTTCCTTTCTGGATGGAATTATCTACCTACCTCGGACTATCACTGTACTAGTTATGTTGTTGCGGATTGTGCGATTTATTCAATTCTATATATCTGTGCTTGTTTAGTTCTAAATAAGACGTCTTGTAATTCATTTAAAAGTAATTTAAATCATAATTTGAGAAATTTCTTTTACTTTATAAATGTTTATTCTAGTTCCTTTAACTTTACTGTAAAACAATACTAAACTAGTTTCAGATTTATGAAACACCATTCATGAATCATTGATGATTTTTCTTGGTTATGAAGATCGATAAAAAATTAGTTTCATTAATGAATGTTTTATTGGATTTTCACGTTAACACAAAGTGCAGTCAATGGTATTTTAATTGGGGAAAACGTCATGTTTAGGTTAACAAATAATATCAGCTCACAAATGTGAACGAACTTTCCTTTCTGTAACAAATTATGTTCCTACGTTGCAGCACCACTGTATTAGTTTTGTTGTTGCGGTTGTGCTCTTCAATGCTCTATATCTGTGATTGATTAGTACAAAATATGACTTCTTGTATTTCATTTAAAATAATTCAAAAGATAGTTTGAGGAATTTCTTGTCCTTTATAAATGTTTTTTCTTGTTTATTTATCTGTATTGTAAAACAATACTGAACTAATTTCAGGTTTAATAAAATGCCATTCATGAGTCATGAATGATTTTTCTTGTTCATGAAAATCGATAACAATTTACTTTCAATAATGAATGTTTTATCGGATTTTCACCTTAACACAGAGCGCAGCCACTGCCATTTTAATACGGAAAAAAAGTCATGTTTCGGTTAACAGTGGTATCTGCTAACAAATGCGAAAGAACGATCTTTTCTGAATTTAATTATCTTCTTATGTCGGGTCATCGCTGCATTTCTTGGGTTGTTGCGGATTGTGTTATTTGTTCAATGCTCTGTATCTGTGATTGATTAGTTCTAAATAAGACGATATGTAATTTATTTATAATTATTTCAGAAGATAGTTTGAGACATTTCTTGTAATTTATAAATGTTTATTTTAGTTTAATTAACTGTATTTTAAAACAATAATAAATTAATATTTGGAAATTTTTGCAGAGAGAAACATTCGCCTTGCATACAATAATTCAAATGAAAATAAAATTTCAAATTATTTTTGCTTAAAAGGCGTAAAGACCAGCCTAGTGAAAAAGATTCCATGCTGTGAGTCGAACCCGGGCCATCAGTGTAGCGCACTGACGTTCTACCGACTAAACTACATAGAACGATGGAGCGCCTTTGGAGAGCGAAACATGGAGCGCCTTTGGAGCGCGAAACATGGAGCGCCTTTTAAGCAAAAATAATTTAAAAATTGATTTTCATTTGAAATAATAAATTAGTTTAAAGTTTTATGAAATACCAATCATGAGTCGTGAATTATTTTTCTTGGTTATGAAATTCGATAATTTTACTTTCTTGCATTAAATTGTAAAATTGAATATCTTTTTTGAAGCTTCAGAAATACAGTATATGGGTTTATACAGTATTTATATTATTTATTACAGTATAAGTGTACCTACCACATGGATTTCATTGAGATTTAACTCCTTATGTCACAAATAATGAATTCATGAAAATTTGCACTTCTAATTTATTTATCGTGAATTTTTGAAACTACATTAGAAGAGCTACACACTACACAGCCATTAAATACATTTTAGGAGTGTTTTGCAAATTAAAGTTAATTAATTAAATTTGCATTTATAAGGGTTTTGTTCAATTATTATAATTTCACTCAAATCTTTTATCTAAAATATTTTTTTAGTATTTTATAAAATTGGGAAATATTCAAATATAATGTCCTTACAATAGAAATATAGGAATAATTAAGACCTGAAACATTTCATCCATAATTTTTCAACTTCAAGAAAGCTAAAGAGATGCAAATTATAAAGAAATCATCCTTTTAAAATTTGTTTCTTTTGTGCAACCAATAATGCTTTTGTTATAAGATAAAATAAAGTAGCTATAACTCATTCTAAACTGTATCGACATATTAAATGAATTTAATAAGAGGTTATTTTAATGGTACTTTAAAGTACCGTCGGGCATAAAGCGTCAAATACACAAAAGGAGTAAAAGAGAGAATCATAACGTTCGACAAAACAATGTTTCAAAATTTCTCCAGAAATATTGTTTCTCTGGAGGTTTTATAACACTTTCCAACATAGTTAAAAGTGTTTATGAATTCTATTTATCTGACCGTCTGTCTGTGATTTAGTGTACTGCAAGATGCTTACTGTAAAGTACAATGTGCATAGAACATATCGTTTAGCTATACGCACACACAAAGTAATGCCAATGAAAAATAATTCCTGGAGGTGTGTTTTTAATTGTGGCACGTGTTTTTAAATTTAACTATTTTATAGGAAATTACTTGTGCCTAAATTATATAGATCATATACAGTGCTACACAAAAGTTCTCATATACATTTTCGTTTAATTACAGTAATTACTGAATGGGTATTTTTAACGGAGCTATGCGTTTAATTGAACAAAATTTTAGCCAAATTTAGAGATCATATACAAAATTGCATAAAAAAATTCGGGTACTTTTATGACCATTGAGGGTAATTGCAGAAGTTGGGTTTTAAAATGCGTTATGCGTTTTCAAATAGTTTATTTGAGGACGTGAGTTTAAAAACGCCCTTATCCAAAAAATCAAATTTTGCGAAATCCCTAAAAATGTTTTAATTGCGCCCACTGCTATAAATGTAGGATAAAACTAGTTTTTTTAGCGTTCTTTTATTTTTCCGATTCATGTTTACCAATAGATTGATAGTGACAACACGATTTTTTTCAATTTTGGATAAGGCGAAGTTTGAATTTCACGTCCTCGAGTAATCGTATTTGAATTATCAGCTGAGAAAGTGAAAAGGTCTCAATTAGGGAACAGGAATTCTGCTTTTTCAGAATTTAGTGTCGCCCCCGGCATTTCCATTACTTCATTTTCTTCTGGTGGACTGGTGTCTTCTATTATTATGAAACAGCCATTATAAATGAAGCGTTAGGTGAAGATGAAAGAGCAGTCGTAAAAAGTTAGAACTCTGATTTTCTGGTCAGAATAGAAAAAAAAAATTTGCCATAGCTTTTTTTTTTTTTTTTTTTTTTTGAAAAAAAGAAAAGAAAGTCAGAGTTCAGAAACAGAAAATCAGAGTTCTAACTTTTTACGGCTGCTCTTTCATCTTCACCTAACGCTTCATTTATAATGGCTGTTTCATAATGATAGAAGCCACCAGTCCATCAGAACAAAATAACTCGGTTAAGCGGAACTCTACAGTAGTGCAAAACATATTTCAATTTTAAGACTTAACCTTTTACACGCCAATGTTCCATAACTGGAACATCAATTTCAAAATTCTGCGAAAAATACAATTTTATTCGGATTGCTCGATAAAAATTATTATTTAAAATGAAAGTTTAGATTGATTTTTTGGCGTCAATATTGCTTTAATAAAATAATTAGTGTGTATGGGAGAAAATCACAATTTCGGTCTTTTTTTTAGACTTTTTATCCAACAAAATTCGAAAATTCATATAAAATACAAAATTTAACAAATATTTTTTATAACTAAGTTAGAGTAATAAAAAATGATAATTTTATTCGTAGAACATAAGTTCTAACAAATAAAAAATATTTTTATTGTTTCTTTTAGATAACAAATCTACATGTTCCAGAAATGGAACATTGGCGTATAAAGATTTATTTTTTAACATGATAAAGCTCTTTGATTACAGTGAATATAAGTATTAGTAAAAAGTTTCTGAATACGAGAATTTTAGTAAATGTCAATGAAAAGATGTTTACGACTTTGATCTATTTTCTATTTCTTTGCGCACCTCCCCCCCCCCCCAATCTTTAATACACATTCTCCGGTCTGAAGCAGATTGCTCATAGCTGCCGCTGAAAAACGTGTGTTTGTTGATAATCACACGTTGTTTATGACTCAAATTGAGAGCCAAGATAGGATTGGAGAGGTGATATCGGAAAATAAGGAATTATTATTCTTTTTACTTCCCTCTGTAATTGTTTTTCAGTTAGTTGGGATACGTCATACAGATGAGATGTCTCATTCAAAACCATTTTGTACATGATAAGACGCACTTGAATACTTCCATGAATTATCGGATGATTCTGATGAAGTATTGATATTTGTAAACTGACTCCAGAAGAAAGTGGAAGTATAATAAATGAGGAAAATATAAATGGGGGGCATTTTTCACACTGTTCTGCCAACAGATGTTTATGGTGAATTTGAAATAGCTCTAGAAATGTAGATGACATTGAAATTTCTAATAAAGACGGATTTGATCCTGAAGTACGTACCTTCAACGTCAAAGGGAAGACTGAATATGAAACGAAAAATTATGTAGAAAGAGAAAAATATCCAACATCGCTGAAAAAGAAAAAGAAAAAAAAAGGCAAAATTAAAAAAAAAATTTAAAAAACTAAAAGCATTGCAAATATTTCTGAAATGTTTCCTGAGTTGGTTACTTTATCTCTAGTTGAAATATTTCACAAGTTCTTTCTAATAGATATCTACAGCGTGTAGCAAATATGACAACATTTTATGCATTTCAAAAAGGAGAAATTGTAGCTGTAGATGAAAATAATATAGGTCAATATTTTGGATCATTGTTGTTCAGTGTATGTCACCAAGTACTCGGAGAAGATTTATATTGGAGCACTCAAAAAGATCTATTGGTTCCAATTGATTCTACAGCAATGCCTAGAAATAAATTTAGAAAGCTAAAAAAAAAAAAAAAAATCTTGTTATGGATAACAGCACCTTGAAGCTAGGAAGTTATTTATTTCTCCTTGTATGTTTTACACTTTCATTTATATGATTATTGTGTTGTGAATTTTAGTAAAGGCATTATTATTGTTTTCTTATTTATTTATATATATATATATATATATATATATTTACTGTTCTGATAAATAATTGTATTATTTTATACACTAATTCCTGCTCATCATGTAAATAATATATATATTTTTAATTTAGTGGCAAAGCTTTTTCTGTGAAAATTTCCTACCGCTTCATGACAATTTTTGCTGGAATCTTGAGCACAAGGAAGGCTCGACGGGCGAAGCCCGGCTATTTTTCTGCTTAACCTATGTTATTCCTGAATAACTTTTATAACTTAACTTATAGTTATTAAAAATAATGGGCATAGAAATAGAGATTTTAATTTAAATATCGTTAATCACATTTTATAAAAACATGTGAAAAAACTAAGTGTTTCCCGCCAATGTTGCACTTCTGGAACATGTCATAAATCCTATACAAAAATTTATTTTTGAAAAAAAAAATTACTCATAGTGCTTATGCTTCAGCTTTAATGTGATTTCTACCAATAAATAGTTTGTGTTATCTTTCAATCATAGTGCGGCGTTTAAAAGGTTAAAGCACACGCTTTTATTTTATGTAAAATGATGTCATTAGCATTAATATAGATTCTTAAAATTAAATATAGTTTATAATAGTTCAATATTTTATCATAAATCATTCATTTATATTTTTCTCAAAATAGCACGTATTTTAATTTTTTTTTCAATTTTATGAGAAAATGGCAACAAAAAGATATAATTGATATTTTTCAACAATTTTTCTTTACTTTCTACAGAAATGGAGATCTTGAGTTGCCAAAATGAAACAAATATCGATAAAAACTACAAAAAAATAATATTTCAAAAACAAATGAAGATGCAGTTTTCAAACAAATTGCATTCAAAAGTACTTCTTTTCCCCAATACCACGCTATAAACATTGAAAACGTGCGATGCTTAGAAGTTTAAAAAAATGTTGTAGAGCATTTAATCGCACAATGAAACATCGGCTTTTGTTTTACGGCTAGCTTACACAAGGTAACGTTATTTATTGGAGACAAAATAAGCTGGGAGAAAGAAATGGCATTCCGGAGGCTAATAAATTAAGTTACAGTGGGCGATCGGTTAACGATCTGTTCGGTTATGTCCTGATTCTGAACACATGTTCGGTTAACGAACACCTCCCAAAACAAAGCCAAGAAAAAGCTATACTGTGTTTGAGATTTGCCGAGTTGTATTTGATTGCACATATTGTCTACTTGGAGAACCTTTTAAAAGTTGTTGTATACGTATGTCTACGTTAATGGGCTACCGAGGGTTTGGGCCCTACATTTTAGGACCCCCGAATTAGAATGAAAAAATTAGAAACTTTAATTTTTATATTTTGTGTCCCGTTATAAAGAAATATTTTTAATTGCAAATTAATTATTTTAATTGAAATTTAGTTCACAAATTATTACTAGGCTCTAGGTCTAGACTTCACTTGAGCTTTGTCGGCCCCTGCACGTAAAGCTCAACTGCGTAAAATAAACTACAGTAAACGCGATCTTTTAGAGAACTAAGAAGTTTTTGAAAGGTGAAAGTGGCAAATTGATACGATTTAAGGCCGTAGTCAATGCATGTAATCCTAAAAGTTTTTACAAAGTGTATGTCATTTATTTATTCTTTAATACGCCATTATACGGACAAAACCATCAAAGTACGATATGCCCATATTATGTATGCGCATATATTAACCCTATTATAAAGGGAAAATTTATATTACTTTTTTATACATTATTTAACTTTTAAAGAACCAACTAATTGAGTCCCCATATAAATCAATACAAAATCAATGATCGGTTAACAAACAATTCGGTTAGCGAACACTGTTGTGTAACAGATTAAGTTCGTTAACCGATCACCCACTGTATCGGAGATTGTAGTGTTTTTTTTTTTTTTTTTTTTCAGTGCAGGATTACCAGTAGAATAGATTGAAATTGAAAACACATTTTTTTCTTTACATTTTGGATAAGACGAGTTTTAAAACTCATGTCCTCATTTAGACATCATCTTTCACCTTCTTAAATTGTAAAGTTTGTTAAATTATTCTGAATGTGTTGATAAGTGTTTCATTCTGTATGCTGGAGGCATGATTTTTCTATGTTTGTTTTTAAAAAGGTAAGTTTAATTTTTGAATTTTTCTTTAACTCAGCAGTACTCACTGAAATTCCTTTTAGGAGAGTAAATAAGGTAAAACAGCGAGCTAGAGAGGCTCAATTACTTTTTTGTAAGCAGTTCTCTATAGATCGGTGAAACAAAAAAAATTATATCTTTCCATGTCCACAATTAAAATATTTTTTTTTTTTTTTTTTCTGGGTAAAATGAGAAAGAAATATTTTTATTTTTTTGTTTCCATTAAAACAATCAGTAAGGACTCCGTTAGAATAAAAAAAAAAAAAAGGTTTAAAAAAGATATTTGTTTTAATTTAAATTATCCATTTTTATTCATCTTGACTAACAAAAGTGTCTGTCGGGATAACTGTAGTCATAGGTTTCAATTTAGGTTTTTAAATAATAATATTTAAAATTACATTTTTAACTGGTTTTATGTAACCATAAAACATAGTATTTTAACTAGGTAGGCCCTAAACACTAAAATATTTATTTTTTATTATTATATTTTAAGATTAAATTTTGTACTTTGAAATTGCAACCTCTGTTATTGTAACATTTCTTATCAAAGGCATGACTTAAATTGTCCCCTACAGACGTTACTACTACGCTTACTTGTAGGTAAAAATATTAGAAAAGATATGCTACAGCCATTTTCAATTTGTTAAGCACACGTATGTTCAGTGAGCTGAAACATCTGAATTCCAGATCAATGTGTTTTCTGTTTGTAACCTATGTTAGATAAATTTTAAATATAAATATTGTCATTTCAATTAAAGTTTTAT
The DNA here is from genome assembly GCA_963932465.1 of Maratus speciosus. Classification (NCBI taxonomy): domain Eukaryota; kingdom Metazoa; phylum Arthropoda; class Arachnida; order Araneae; family Salticidae; genus Maratus; species Maratus speciosus. Next base: position 452,725,146 of record OZ010797.1, read on the forward strand.
TTTTATTATATGAAATTAGGTTAACTTAATTTAAATAAATTTAAAATTTACATATTTTCATAAAACTATAGAAAATACAATTTTTTTCTTTGTAAAATGTAACAGCTGCTATCTGCAACTACTATTACTACAAATTTGTAACAGATGTAGATAAATTAACAAAAATGTAGTTTAAAATTCATATGCGTAATAAAAATCCATCAAAGTGCTTCAGTGGTGCCATTGTTGTTAGATTAATATAAATACATTTCCACTGTCTAATTTGTGTTCCTCAATATAACTGCAGTTACAAAAATGTAACTTCTGTTACTACACATATAATTTCTGTTACTCGCACTTTCTCTATTGTTTTTTTTTCTTTCTTTTTTGGTTGCATATGAGTAGCTCTTAAAAAATGTTCCCAAAATATCAAAAGGCATATCATATACTAAAACTATTTGACCATTTAAAAAATGTCCTTCCAGCCAGAGGTAGCTTTCATATTCCTTATTTTTAAAAAGCCAGCTTATATTATTCGAAGACACAAAGCTCAATTTAGTGGAAAACGATTTTAGGAGATCCAATACTAATTTTTATTAATACTAAATCATTATGAATGAGAATTTTGCGAAATTAGTCAGCTTTATCCAAGCTGCTTTTATTTAAAGTAACTTATATTTGGTTGCCAAATTCGGCGATATCTTGAAGTGCCTGCCATTTTAAGACAACATGGTGGATGAGGCTAACCAATGAACTTGCTCGAGACCTTAGTAATTCCTATGCACATGCTCACTCACATCGGAATCGGTTGATATATACGAGTGCTGTCGCAGGCAGCAAATCAGATTTTTCAAAATGTCATCCACATTAGAAATTCAAACTGCTATATCTGAACCATTTTTTAAGATAAAGACAAAACAAAAAATGCTCCGGAATCCTTATAACAAGGTCAAATACTTAAAAAAGAAACCTTTTTTAATTTCAAATTTTTTTGCACCTTACTTTAAATATATATTTATTTTTTAGGCCGCCATTTTGAAACAAAATGGCTGATAATGCTTGGGCTATGAACTTGGGCAAGACAATCCCATATACTATTCACATGCCTTCTTACATCGAAATAGGTTAATAAATATGCGTGTTATCGCGTGACAAATATCATATCGTTTCAAAATGCTAGATATTCCATGCTAGAAATTCAAAGTACTATAATTCAACCATTTTTTAAGATATAGACTAAACAAAAACTGCTCCGGAATCTTTGTATCAAGGTCAAACACATAAAAATAATATTTTTCATTTTCCATTTTTTTGATACCTCATTTTAAATTTAATTTTTTTTAAATGGCAGCCTTTTTGAAAAAAGATGACGAATGAATGTCGAGACATTGCTATGTACTATGTACATACCAAGTTACATCCAAATTGGTTCATAAATACGCCTCTTATCGCTTGACAAAAATCAGGTCGTTTCAAAATGTCAGCCACAATAGAAATTCAAAATGCTATAGCTCAGCCATTTTTTTAGATATAGACGAAACAAAAACTGTTCCGGAATCTTTGTATTAAGGTAAAGCACATACAAAATAAAATCTTTTTCATTTTTCAATTTTTTGGTACCACATTTTTAATTTAAATTTTTTAAATTTATTTAAATGGCCGCCATTTCGAAACAAGATGACGGATGAAGATGGCGAACGAACTCGGTCGAGACATTGGTATGTACTTGTTATACACCAAGGTACATCCAAATCGGATCATAAATACGCCTGTTATCACCGAACAAAAATCAGGTCGTTTCAAAATGTCAGCCACGTTAGAAATTCAAAGTGCTATAACTCAGCCATTTTTAAAGTTATAAACGAAACAAAAACTGCTCCGGAATCTTTGTATCAAGGTCAAACATATAAAAAAAATATTTTTTAATTTTAAATTTTTTTGTACCACATTACAAATTTTTAATTAAAAAAAATTAAATGGCCGCGATTTTGAAACAAGATGGCGGATGAAGCTGGCCAACGAACTCGGTTAAGAGATTAATATGTACTATGTATACACGAAGTTACATCCAAATCGGTTCATAAATACGAGAGTTACAGTGTGACAAAGATCAAATATATATATATATATGCATTATATGGCCAAAGGTGACCGGTCACTTGCGATTTTTGACGTTTTGTTAAATATCTAAAAACATACATGGTGAATTAACCTGAGACTGCAGGTGTTTAAACAGTATAGCATAGGTCATATATTTCCGCGAAGATTTTTTCCCGAAACCCGATAGGGGACCGTCAAAAAATTGAAAAGTAACGAATATCTTTTGGATAACTTTGTAAAAACTAATGGAGCAAAAACGTTTAAACTCGAGATTATTAATAAGTGTCTTATTGTAATATACTGTGTTCATTTTTACGAGGATAACAAGTACACTCGTAGAGAAATTAAGGTTTTTATAAAAACAGTCCCAAATTTCTCCAAGTTTTTTGCTTATAATTCACAGAGTTCTTAATATAAAAATACGTTATTTTCAGAAAATATGACGAACAATATTGTACACAATACCCTGCAGTAAGAATTAAAAAATAAGGAAAAATGAATACAAAGTGAGCAGGTTTACTAAAAATTGTTTCACTGCGCATGCGCGAATGCAACCAAAATATAATGTATGTAATGTGTTAGCTAAATGTATAGAGCAACTTTTGTAAAAGTCTCAGAAACATAGTTTGAAAATTCTGATAATAATCGTTTATAGAATAAGCTTAAAATCCGTTGTTCACAAAATGAAGCAAAAAGTTGAGGGGTTGTATCCAAATGCAGTAGTACGTGCAATATTGTGTATGCTAAATTGGCACTAATCAATGGATATGTGGATACAACCCCTCATGTTTTAGCTTCATTTTGGGAACAACGGATTTTGAGCTTATTCTACAAACGATTATTATCAGACTTTTCAAACTATGCTTTTGAGACTAAAAAAAGTTGCTCTATACGTTTAGCTGACACATTATGCACATTATGTTTTGATCGCATTCGCGCATGCACAATGAGGCATTTTTTAGTAAACTTGCTCATTTTTAATCCAATTTTTATTATTTTATAATTCTGACTGCAGAGTATTGTATACAATGTTGTTCGTCATATGTTCTGAAAAGAACTTTTTTTTATATTAAGAACTCTGCAAATTATAAGCAAAAAACTTGGCGAAATTTGGGACTGTTTTCATAAAAAACCTTAATTTCTCTTCGAGTATACAACTATCCTCATAAAAATGAACACAGTAAATTAAAATAAGCCATTTATTAATAATCTCGAGGTTAAACGCTTTTGCTGCATTATTTTTTGCAAGGTTGTCCAAAAGACATTCGTTCTTTTTCAATTTTTTGACGGTCCCCTATGGGGTTTCGGGAAAAAATCTTCGCGGAAATATATGACCTATACTATACTGTTTACACACCTGCAGTTTCAAGTTAATTTCTCATGTATTTTTCTAGATATTTCAAAAATCGCAAGTGACCGGTCACCTTTGGCCATATAGTGTATATCTATCTATCTATCTATCTATCTATCTATCTATCTATCTATCTATATATATATATATATATATATATATATATATCAACTTTTGAACGGAGAGTGGTTTCGGGGTCTGGGATTCAGGATCGATGAAAATATACCAAATTTTTTGAAATCGCCTTCCTCCGAACGGCTGCAATAGGTAGCTCTTTGTAATGAAAGCTACCTGATATATTGAGTACAGGGATTTGAAAATTTTGTCTGTAATGCTGAATACTAGCAACAGGGATTACATATTGCTATATAAATTAATACACATTACTGTCTTCATTTGAATATAAAATTACATATTGAAGTCTAATACACTAATGATGATATAATTGACTAGAAATGATATTTTGATAGGGATATAAATGTTGTAAACTGAGTGGATGTTGTACAGTACAATACTCATCTTCAACCCTTTCAGGGGTAAGGTACTTCTATTCATAAAATGCAGAAATGAATGACGACACCAGAATTTACAAACAAATGTATTTCAAAATAAGCAAATGCTTTTGTTCACGTACTTTATAAAAAGAATTTTTCTATTCCAGTATTTTGGTGCACGTGTGTCATTTAGGAATTAAAATTATGTTAGGGATTAAGGCATTTTCAGGTGACTGTATTTTTATCCTAACTGTGAATTTAGCTATGCTGGAAATAATTTTATATAGGTTGTATACATATAAACACAGAAAAAATTATATTTGATAAAAACTGAATACTTAAAAAAATAAATAAAAAATAAATATTGGGAAAAGCACATAGTTTTTTTCGACCCATATTATTCTGAACTAGTGTCATAAATGAATTAATAATGTGTAAATATTAATTCAAATCAATGTTAAAAACATATTATATATATATATAATATTATATACATATAAATAATATTATATATATAATAATGTGATAACTGCTTCGTTTATTGCGTAACAAAGCAGATTTTAAAGGTGACATGAAAAGTAATTAACTAGATACGCAATATTCTGCTCCAATATTGATGCTATTTTCTGGGAAATATTTTATAGAAATGTTATGTGTAACGTTATTGTTACATATTCCAAAAAGAATCGTAATGTCATGAAGAAAGACGTTTTAGAAAATGTATAATGTATATGAATATATTTATAGATTTTTTAATTATGTGTCCAATGTGCGACGTCGCATGAAAGGAACGCAAGAACAAGAAGGAATATTCAGGAATTGTTTTGGGTATCACCGCTATAAAAATTTCTCGTTTAATTGGGGATATTTAAAAAAAATTTAAGGGCTATGGCTTTTTCAAAGAGAATTTTCAATGAATTGAATAATTGAATAGTGCGATTTCTAGCAAATATTATGGATATTGATCAGACACCTATGGTCAGTTTGTAAGCATTCGTCTGGATTTTGGATTAATAACATTTATTTGAATTTCCAGGTAAAAGAAATTTCATAAAAAGTCTTAGCTAAATAATCCATATTACTAAGTTTTTGAAGGTTAGACTAGTCATAACATAAACCTGCCATGGCTGTGTTTTTTAATTTTTATAATTACATTTTATGTATTTATTAAAGCTGAATAAAAAAATTACCTTCACTTTTAACCATCATGTCAGGATCATTCGTAAATCGTAAATTTCAAGGTTAACTAGTTGGATGTGCCAATCCCAAAACTTTCTTCTATCTTATACATCTTAATATTTCAAAAACTAGTTACACATGTTAATACTTCAATATTATTAGTTCATTACTATACCAACTTTGATTTTCATCTTAAATTTCTGCTTCAGTCAATTAAATGAACTAAAAACGAGTTAATCTATATCTTGATATTTGTTAAAATTAGTAGTTTTCCCTTATTCTGCTGTTATCAGATGTTTTTGAATAGCCGGCTTAGCAGGAAGTGAGTTCCCGCCTTTGCACGAGCCGCCAATGGACAATAGAACAACGAAAAATAAAGAAAAGTATACAAAAATCGCCATCACAGAGCCCCATTACCGCGCGATATTTCCAAATTCAAGGGGGACCTGTTGGCCAAAGCCAAAAACATGTACAAAAAATTTGGTTCAATTGTATGCATAATTTTATAGAATTTTCGATTGTACAATAAAGAAAATGGTACAGACATCATAATAATAGCGCACCCTTCCAGCGGAATTTTTCCAAATTCAGGGAGGACCTTCAGGCCATGAACAAAAAGAAGCACATAAAATTTGGCTCAATTCTCTGCATAACTTCATACACTTTTCGATGGTATAATATTCAAAATGGCACAAAAATCGCTATTACAGCGCACCCTACCCGCAAATTTTTTGTAAATTAAAGAAGGACCTGCTTGCCGTAGCCAAGAACTTAAAATAAAAATTTGGTTCAATTCTATGCATAACTCCATACACTTTTCGATGGTACAATATGCAAAATCACTATTACAGCGCCCCCTAGTGGCAATTTTCTTCCAAATTCAGGGAGGTGCTGCTTGTCATATCCATAAACTTAAAATAAAAATTTGGTTCAATTCTATGCATAACTTCATACACTTTTGGATGGTACAATATTCAAAATCGCTGTTACAGCGCCCCCTACCGGCGAATGTTTTCCAAATTCAGGGAGGATCTGCCTGCCAAAGCAAAAAACTTAAAATAAAAATTTGGTTCAATTCTATGCATAACTTCATACACTTTTGGATAGTACAATATTCAAAATCGCACAAAAATCGCTGTGACAGCCCCCCCCTACCGGCGATTTTTTTCCCAATTCAGGGAGGATCTACCTGCCATATCCAAAAACTTAAAATATTTTTTTTTTCAATTCTATGCATAACTTCATATACTTTTGGATGGTAAAATATTCAAAATCGCACAAAAATCGGTATTACAGCGCCCCCTACCGGCAATTTTTTTCCAAATTCAGGAGGACCTACCTGCCATATCCAAAAACTTAAAATAAAAGTTTGGTTCAATTCTATGCATAACTTCATATACTTTTGTTTGGTACAATATTCAAAATCGCACAAAAATCGCTGTTACAGCGCCCTCTACCGGCGCATTTTTCCCAAATTCATTGAGGACCTACCTGCCATATCCAAAAACTTAACATAAAAATTTGGTTGAATTCTATGCATAACTTCATATACTTTTGGATGGTACAATATTCAAAATCGCACAAAAATCGCTATTACAGCGCCCCTACCGGCGAATTTTTTCCAAATTCAGCGAGGATCTGCTTGCCATAGCCAAAAACTTCACATAAAAATTTGGTTCAATTCTATGCATAACTTCATACACTTTTTGATGGTACAATGGCGACAGACACACGGACACACGGACAGACAGACATTTTCTATAAACATGTTTTTGGGGATCTCTGACCCCTAAAACATGTAAATCCTTCGAAAACCGGAAGTCGAAAAAAATTTCGATTACAATACTTTCTTCTATTGAAGATAGAAGAAAGTAAAAAATAGTGAAAAATCTGATTACTATAAAATAGATGTAAGACCTTTTTTATTCGGTTTAATTTTATTTAATTCATTAATTTATTAGATTTTTTGCCTTATACTGGGTTTCTTACAGCTAAAAAAAATCGGGGGTCCAATGAGGCTGGGAGGGGAGGGGGATCAATTTTAACTTTTAGCTTTTTAACTTTGAAATTTGCGATTTGAGAAAATTCCTGAAGTGATGTTTTAAAATGAATGTCATTTTTGGATTCAGTGCTAAAAATTACATAAGAATCAATTTTCAAAAGCTAAAACACATGCCACAACCCAAAATTTGAAAGACAGTGTAATCTAATAGCATTTTAAAATATGTATAATTTTGTAAAGAATTGAGGCTGTTGTTTTTCATCCTTTTATTTAACAAAAAATCTGTTATTTTGATCCTCTTATGATGTTCAGTACAAATTGTGCATTTTGCAGTTATATGTTAGAATGATTAAAGATTTCAAATTTATATTGCAATGCTAATTTTACTCTCAACCATTTCTTTGATATATCTGACGAAATTATATTGCTACTAAATTTGTGAATGACCCCTAATATGCAGCAAAACGTATACTCCAACTTTAAACAGCTATTACTCGGTCAATTTTAATCGTAGACTAACGGGTCTTTTTTGCCTTACTTGCCAGTGTAACAGGGAAATTTTACTGAATACAACTTATAGGACCGGGGGGCCATATAAAATTTTAGATTCTGTAATTTTTCACTAAATTGTTTTTTCGCTTCAAACTTTTTTTTATCTTAACCCTGCCCCTAATTTTGACCATTTTTGAAATTGGAAGTATGAATCTAGGACCAACGGTTACGAAAATAAAGGTCGGTAACGTTATACGTGGACACACTGTAGATACTTAAATTTAGTTTATAATAGCTCCCTGTTTTATGAGAAATCATTCATTTATATTTTCTTCGAAACGTCATATATTTTAATTACATGTTTTTTTCAGTTTTTTTTTTTTTTTGGAAAATGGCAACAAAAAGATATAATTGTTATTTCCAACTATTTTTTCTTTACTTTCAACAGAAATGGAGTACTTGCGTTCCCAAAATTAAACAACTGGCGCTAAAAACTACAAAAAAATTAATGTCTTAAAAACAAATGGAGATGCAGTTTTGAAACAAATTGCATTTAAAAGTACTTTTTCCCCCAATACGACGGTTGAAAAGATGAAAAGGTGCGATGCTTAGAAGTTTAAAAAATTGCAGTAGAGATTATTCCGTAAAAGGGTACATCTGCTTTGTTTTACGGCTGGCTTATACAGCGGAACGTTATTTTTTGGAGTCGACACTTTAATTGCTGGGAGAAAGAAATAGCATACCGGAGGCTAACAGTAATTTCCTACTAATTGTTTAGTACGTAAATTGCGTCTCTCATTAATTCTCCATTCAAATAGAAAGAAATTAGATTGTGACATGGCTTGGTAAATGTAATGTACATTATTCTAAACGTGGGTATGGATTAGCGCAAATTAACCACTTAACTGTTTTGCCCGAACTGGTTCGATCAAGAAGACTTTGCTTGCTTCCTTACTAAAAGCTTTTTGATAACACTAATTTGTAACTGTAAATTTCTTTTTATTAGTTGACAGACATTTTTTCGATTTTCTAAGGCAAATATTTTAGTACGGGAAAAGTGGTGTTTTGCCTCTATTTTTCAATTCCTACTATTAGCTCACACTCTTCCTATATTTATTTATACATTTATATATTTATCTTGTACAAATTTTCAATCGTTAATAAAATACTCATTATTCATCCTATCAGGTTGAAATAAATTTTTTTAAACTTGTACTGGATGACAATTGATGTTAATAAAGTTTTTTCAAATATTAATTAATTAATAAAATTTTAATTAATTAATTTTAGTTTTGCATGGGAAACAAAATGGCCGCCATTGGCTATTGAATTTCAATGAAAGTATTTTCAATAAGGGTTACCATAGGGGGGGACCCTGTTATGTCGCCAAATACCGCCAAGTTTGTCGCCAACTTGGCGATATATCGCCAAAAGTGACGCCAACTTGGCGATATCTGTAATATTTCGCCAAATTCCCATAAAGTTCCATTGTAAACCTACTTGCTTATAGAAAATCAACAAATTGAGATATTTTAATGCAACAAAAACTCATATTAGCTTGATTATATTAAATTTTTCTTTGATGGCCTAAGTAGGAATTGGCTTTAAAAACAAAATTTTTATATTACATGTTAGTTTAAGGTGTCAAAAAGAAATGTTACACTTCAGGAGTTAATATATTAATTTGCTTTTCTAATCAAATTTTCTAACCGTCAGCAATAGACTATTAGATATCAAGATCGACTCAAAGCCCAGACAGCAATACATTTGAAAGTTATGTTGTATTTCACTTTAATAACTTTACATTTTTATTTTCGTGGTATTAATAACTTTATATATTTATTTTTCATTATAAGAAATCGCATAGGCATATTAATATTTGCAGTATTATGTGCTCTCCATTGTCTCTTATAGGAAAATTAATTTAATTAAGAGACTATATTATAAGACGGCTAAACATTTACTAACATTATGCGAATCAAAGCAAATTTGTAGTTTTGAATAAATTAATGGTGCGTTTTATTCTTACTTTTTAGACAAATAAGAGTTGCCATTAATAAATTTCATAAACAGCAATTATAATAAATTTCATTCTTATATATTGCTAATTTTTGTACGGGGTAGATTTTTCAGAAACCAAACCTAACTAAAATTAAATAAAAGTCCGTAAAACATATTATGAGAATACGACACTGTAAAATTGAAACGATATATGTTTCTTGATAAAGGGAAAATGTTTACGAAAATACAAATGCAGTAAAACATTCCTAATGCGACCACGTTCCGATCCAATAAAGATTAGTCGCTCCGAGATGTGGTCTCTGAATGGCGGTCATGTTTAAATCTAGATTTTAATTGTTGAAAAAGAGTAACAATTAAGGTTACTTAAATTTATTTTTCACATTAGGAAAAAATATGAAAATGTAAGTATTAACAGAAAAGTTAATTACACAAGTTAATTACTGCAGAGTCTAAAAAAGGAATACATTGACGTTTGCTTTGATATTACGGTTTTATCTTTTATAACTTTTATTTTCCAAGTCCTTTCGATGTTCAGTAAATAAATGCATTTTTTTTTTCTTTTGGACGGGAAAAAATAATGACGATTTCATTAATTTAACTATTTCTTTGAGTGTTTCTTAACAGAATAGGGCAGGCGAGTTTATTGACCGCCATTCTTAAATTGTAATCAGAGTTAAATTCATTCCCTACAGAAGTACACAGGTGTTTAAACACTTAGAAGTTACCGGAAAAAAATTCTAAACTTAGTTTAAAATTTTCATGAATAATGCGTTCTCCGTAATTATTTTTTAAATAAAACCTTCTTCAAGTGACCAGGAAAAAACGGAATTTGTTTCATTTTCTTCAAAGAAATGGGTCGCTCATGAAGAGAGTTTAACTGGGATGGTCTCTGAATGGAGGTAAAATTAGTATTGATCCTATGGGAATAGATTTCGTTCCATGAAAAAATGGTCGTTCAGGAAGGTGGTCGCACAGGGAGGTTTCACTGTATAATTCTTCGATATTTTCTATGGTTCCAGAATATTTTTCTTTTTCTTCATGTCCCAACAGATTTCTGAGATTTAAAGAAGAAATTGTGAAAGAAAAATACTATTTTGCGGGTGTAATTTTTGGGAATATATTTATGGGTATTTTTTACAGTGTATTATTTAATTTTTTCAACCCTGTAAAACCCTCTCGCTGAGCAAAACGAGAGTTTCTCGGGCAACGTAAAAGTAACAAAATTTGTGCAACCCGAGATTACATCGGGGATGCATTTTTCACGTCTAATTAACCATCCTTGATCATTACCACCAGTTACTTTTTACTGTAAATTTTGCCTTATCTAATCGTAGCATTTTCTTGATTAAATCAGGCGAAAATTTTTGTTTTGAAAAACCGGTGACAAAAGAATAAAAATTCTTAAAATACGCTCGTCGCGAAGGAATTAAATGCGCATTTTTTAAAGCTATTTTGATAAAACAATTACGCAGCGAGATGGTTAAATCGAAACCGTTTTTTGGATGCTATGTTTTTATCGAGTAAACTTTTTTAGCAGCGCAACAGAATTTAAACATGCAAGAGTAATAAAAAAATGTTAATTTTAAGTTTTTAGTTTAGCAAGTCTGTCTTCTGAATATGTTTATTGGAAATAAAATTACTTAATTCAAAATTAATAGCAGCCGAAAAACCGACATTTCGTGTGACACGATTTTCTTTCAGAAATGTTTGTTTTAAATCTAGGACGTTTATTAGTCTCTGAGTTTTCAGAAGATAAGCAATGCTTTTAAAAAACGTGGGTAGCATGGGAGAAACAACATTATATTTTCTTAATCCTATTTACTAACAAGGAATGTCTCCATACTGGCCATACTCAGAATATTTAAAAAAAAAAATACCCAATTAAAACTACTTATGTATGTAATAAAGGATCAGTCAAATTTAATGGCGGAATTTCAGTAGAAAGTCTGTAAAAAAATAAAATACTTTCGAATATTTGGCGCGAAAATACGAAAGTGACACGCGATTTGGCGAGCAGGATTTTTCCTCGCCAAAAGCAAACGATTTTAATGCATGTGAAAACTGTTTATTAATTGTTTTATACGGTTTTTAATGAATCTAAACTTAATCAATGAAAGAGGTTATTATACATTTTTTATTACTTATATATGTTCCTTGTTGCTATAGTTATTTAATTTTATCACTCTAAAAATATTTTCTATGCTTTGCAAGTTGCAAATATCTATTTTAAGTTATAGTCAGCTGACATTTGATTCCATATCAAAGACGAAGTCGTTTCCATAGCAACAAAATCAAACCGACAGTGTTCTATCTGCCTCATTTTCGAGCTTGAAATAATTTAAATCAATTTAAAATTTGCTTTAAATCATAAAATATGATATTTAAATTTTATTATAAATTCATATGAATATATATGAGTAACTGTAGTTAAAACAAATTAAAAATGACAAAACTAAAGTTATTTAAATTAAACTTATATAAACAAATTCAATATAAAAAGTTTTTTCCTACATAAAAGCGTATTTTTTTTTCATCGCCTACCGGTGATAAATCGCCAAATAAACGAAAATTTCGTTATTTTTTCACGGACGCTGTATCGGGGTTCCGCCAAAATTTTTTTATAAACATTATATATATTATCCATATGAGAAGAACATTCTGTAATTTTTTCAGATTTTTCTGAGTATGCCCGTATGGAGACCTTCCTTGTAAGCCAAAATATTTTTTTTTTCACTGCGTTGACTTTTTTTTGCACCTGTGTGTTTTTATACAAAAAAAAATTCCAAAACATTTTTGAGCAAAGCCAAAATATTCGTGGAAATTTTCATACATTTTTTAAAGTTTTTCAATGAGTCAACAATCACTCCATATATGCCTATAAGAATCTTTCCTGTATTTGCTTCAGAAGATAAGTAACAATCCGAATCCGAGTTCGCTTGAAGACGCTGAAGCGGACGTTTTTTGCGTTATCGTGTGTACTTACTTAGTACTTGCATAGTGTATATCGTATCGTATCTTCTGTTTTCAAGACTTTGGGTATATTGTCGAAGAACTTCTTCCGTTTTGAAGGCCCTTGTTAAAAAATACTTACTAGATTAGAAATATGGGATCTTGCCGAACTAAGAGTAACTTTCCATGAAATTTATGAAATTAAAAAAATACGTTCTCTAAGCATAGCAAGAGACATTTCCGGGGGCGAAATGTTGTTAAATGATGCTCCAACTGTTATGACTTCCACCACGCTTCTTAAATTTATTATTTTATCACCAAATGCGCGAAACGTTCTAAAGATACGCTTGCAAACGATTTACCTGAATTAGGGAAAATCGCGAGAAACTTTGCTGGTAGTTCAAGCTCTCACGCCGCAACATATTGAGGTTACCATAAAATCTCCCGAGACTCTTTCCCTAAAATCTTTGTTTCATTAACAGTCCTGAGTATAAGCTTAATTACACTCCAAGAATCAATTACACTTGATAAAGTGGTACCGCTATATACATCAAACAACATTTTATGTGCCATACATCACAAAACAGAACACATGAACACGTTGATTACACGATTAATGTCTTACAAATCAAACAAAAGAATATTAAAATAGATTCTATTTACGTTAATTCTTTTGAACAATATCCGATTAACACTCAGTGTTCCACCAAGATCCATTTAATTTCAGAACGCATGTACACTATTTAATTACGCTATATTTTAACGCAAAAATCAGACGTTGGAAGTACCACTGTAACACTTGCAAAGACAATCATTTATCTAATTTAAGGGGTCAGATAACCTTTGAAGCTTCCAAAAAGCTAATTTTTTTTTTAAATAGCTTATAATTAAATATGATTCTTTGATAACATTTAAAATCAAACCCCATACAAAAATTCGCATTAGAAGAGAAGTTATGTCTAAAACACTTTGAGCTGTTGCTATATGATCAACGGGTTTTTCAATATTTAAAGCCAATTTTCTCAAAACAGTGATTTTGATCATTGCGCGCACGATTTCTGAAAAACGGTTGCCTAGAATTTCACGAAATTTTTAGTGGATGTATTAAACGTACAGAAGCACAAAATGACCTATTATTATGTTTCTCAAGTAAGAAGTTTAGAATTCACGGCTACTTTTGTATAAAAAAAATCTCGATATTTCGAATTACTCTAATTTTTTTTTCTCGAGATCTACAAGTTTTATTTTTTTCATTGTAGGTCATTTTGAAAACACTTTATATCTGTACTCATTAAAAAAATCCTGGCTTGTTTCAGCCATTGAAATGGTAAAAATCATGCGCGCAATGCATGCAAGAATAATTCTTTCGTAAAAACTGTATTATCTTTAAAAAATAATTAAAAAAAACTATATGTGTATACCTTTTCTAACAACTTTGGTTGATAAAATAAATCGTTCCTAACATGTGTTTTCCATTTTATAATTAAAAGTTAATTAGTTAAAGAATGACTGCAATTCTTACAGAGGTCACTTTTCCATGTACTTTATTGGTTCAAAGGTTACCTGACCCTTTAATTTAACATCCCCAAGATAGCCTTCAAATGCCAAATTACCCAACTCACTTTGAGACCGCAGCTAAAACCCATCCTTTAATAATTGCTATCTCTAAACACCTCCCCCATCATATCACTACTACTGTTATCAATAACTATCTGAACATTATAACGTTCATTTTAATTGATCTTTTAACTCCTATCTCTCCCCTCTGTCGTAGCTATCGACTGAAAAAAAATAACTACTTTTCTCATCTTATGTCTTTCCTTATATTGCTAACACCAATGATAATGATGCCACTGTTGAACAACTAAACTCATATATACTGATTTTAAAATGTTTTTAACTTTCCATTTTTTTAAGTAACAATTTCTTGATTACCCTATCATTAAATCATGAATCTCTCGGTAAATTCCGGCGTCTTTTTCATGTCTTCTAGAAAGAAAACCACAGAAGTTAGAAAAAAAAAATGCAATTTAAAAAATTACAGCGACCATTTGGAAAATGATTTTTTTCAAAGACTAAAATTTAAGACATATAATATCGCACGGAGTTGATCATACATTACGTACGCCATGGATTACAATTTTCGGTACTGTAAATTTTTAAACTTCTACGGAGCTGGTCATACATTACGTACGCCATGGATTAAACATTAGTATTCCTGGACCAATTTTAAATGAAATTTCATTCTTAAACTTCTAAACATCCCTCAATATTACATTTTATACCGCAGTATAGAGAAAAAATATACTTTTAAATGCAATTTGTTTGAAAGCTGTATCTGAATTTGTTTCTGAGTTATTAATTTTTTTTTGTAGTTTTTATTACTTTTTTGTCATAGTGGCAACAGAAGTATACATCTCTGTTGAAAGTAAAGGGAAAATACAGATTACTGTATAGACCAATCAGAAGACGAATAAAATCTGGATTCATCTAATAAAAAGCTTCAGATATGTTTTTGATTTCCTACCCTGAGGAAGACAACAACCATTTTTCCAAATGGTTAATAACTTTCAGAGAAATGTAGCTGGCAAGTCTAGTTAAATTTCTATTTTTTTTTTCAGAAAACATAATATCATATAGTATACGTTGTACATTGCATGATTGTAGGACAAACGATTTAAAAAAAAACTAAACTTTAACGTAAAATGTAATCTTAATCCACGTAGAAAGATCGTACGTCGTAGCAGACTCCCGTTTCCAAAGCCTCGGTAAAGGAAATATTTTATTACAAAGATATATTTTTAACTAGATCGCATACACGGGAGACAAATGTTTTTATGGTATTCACAATTGTGTTTTAGTAAAGAAAAACAAAACTTAAATTTAAAACGTAAAGCATACAATCTAAAAATGATACGTGATACGGTACTGTCATTACCCTATTTTGATTTAGCGATGCAAAATATATAAAAATCTACAATTACTTTCGAGAAGTGTGGGAGGTTTTCGTGACGACCATTAATGACGTTCGACTGTGTTTATGACAAAATTCATAATAATAACTTAATCGGTCAGAATGGCTGGACTTATGACAGATTATACGTAATAGTGAGTTTGCAGTATATTTTTGTTATAAGCATAACAAAATTTCATCCTTCATTTTAGAGAAAAGATTTCTTTGCGGGTCTTTAACCCTCTAATACCAATGTTAGCATATTTGCTACCAACAGTGTTTTAAATTTAGTGGATTTTTGAATTTGGATTTTCAAAATTTATACCAGAAATTTATAATAGCAATATTTGCTTTATTTAATAACACATATTTCGTATTTAAATAAGGCGAAATTTATTATTGAAATTTTCTGGTGTACGTTCAGATTATCTAAACTACTGAATGTCTAGAACTTATTCCACCTCGAGAATTAGAGGGTTAAACTCATTATTCGTTTAGACATCCCACCCCGTTAAGTAAATCTTACGAAATTCCATAACGTTATACCTTTTTTTGCATATTATTTTTATAGTAATAAATTAAATGTGCAGCTATTGATGACAGTATTAAAACAAAAAGCAGTTTAAGTGAGATATATAGAAATAGATTATTTTTACTTAACAACACTTCAAGTTTATTTTCAAAACATTTAATCACAAGTTTTTATGCTCTATCTACTGCACAATTTATAGATTTCCTTTACTAAATGGACCGGTGAAAAAAGGAATCCTTACAGAAAATGCATATAACCTTAAACCTAATAAAATTTATGAAACCATTATGAACTGCACAGAGTTTAATTAAATTTTATTTCATTGTAAGAACTCAAAATAAGAGAAGTGAAACGTTATATTTCTCCCCATTACTTCTTTTGAAATCAAACTTTAATTAATTTATTTAAAACTGTTGTGCGTTAAGTGTCGCTTCAGAATTTTTAATTAAATATTCTAAATAACACAAACTGTACTTTAAGTAGAAAGCTTTAATAATATTTCGCAGTTTGCAGTACCTATTAATTATAAAATTCCTAAATTTAAATATTTCTAAAAATTAAAAAATATATACATCCATCTATCTTTCTGAATTAATTTTGTATATTCAGTATCTCCAATTAAATTACATATATATATATATATATATATATATATGTGTGTGTGTGTGTGTGTGCATGTAGTCGAAATTACAAATATGACAGCAACAACAAATTTATTATGGGGTTAAGGGGCCTCGGGACTCTTAAAATTGGAAAAAAAGACCATTTTCAACATTTGACATCTTAAAATGTATTTGATTTTAAAACACAATTTTAATTTTGGTGAAAGATATCAGTACGTTCTTTCATTTCATGCATTTAAAAAATTGCAAGATGCAGAATTATCATTTATAGGGGGTTTCAAACTGTCAGACATTTGGCGAGCAGAAAATTGGTATAACAGTTTACGCGCAGGATTGTAATATAAATATTGCAACTAGAATGAAATTTTTGGTTCATATTTATACTTCAGATTATAATAATTACCCTCAACCTGAATAAATTTGTAATATATATATATATATTTTTTTTATTACAAAGTTGTATTTAGCTAATACAACATTTTGAAAATTTCAAGAGTATAAACACCTAAAAAATATTTTTTCAACAATGAAAAGAAAATTTTTGGTACGTTTTATGCAGACTAACATGAAATATGCATTCTGAAAATTTCATGAAAAAATATTAATTTTTTTTTTATATATCCTGCACGTTATGCCCAAAAACGTCATTTGGAGAAAAATGACTTTAAATTTTCAGAAACGCCGCTTCAGTTATTGAGAGTGTATAATTAGAAAAGCGATAACTTCTGTTCTAATGGAAATTTTAAGGAAACACTTATATCAAAAAAATGTTCAGATAAGATAGAAGTTTAACACCTAAATAATTAAAATTTCGAAAATTTTGAAGCTTTAAGAGTTCTGAGATCCCTTAAAAAACAAAAACTTGCAATCACCCTGAAAAATAAAATATTTTAAAATATCTATAACTGTAACAAATAACTCAGTGCGTCCTGTACAACATTTTTGTTTATTTGTGTAAAAATGCACTCATATTTATATAAAGGTTTCTTTAAAAAAGAATATCCGCATGTTTTTAGGTGCGCTCGTAAATATATAAGTGCGTAGCACCTATTGTCGTCGTTCGGACCGTCTGTCTGTCCGTCTCTTTGTCTGTCTGTCCATCCGTCCGCATACAACAGAGCAAAAACTACCCAACTTAATGGTCTAAAATTTTAAATATATAATTGTTGCAAAATTTTGTCCTCTTATTTAAAATTTTATGAAAATCGGATGTATAGTTTAATTACAGGGACAGTCAAAATTTTCTGTTACATTACGGCCAACGGGAAAAAAATTATTTCAAGTGCCTTTTAATGATGTTACAGTCTTTAGAACAGAATGAAATTGATATGCACTTATGAAGTGCATTAAAATATATATTCAGTACAGTATGCGGTGTAAAAAAATATTTATAAAGTTAGTTATAGTGCGAACGCACCTCATTTGCCGCATTTGACGTGCAATTTCCAACTTGTTTGTTTGCAGCATGCATGCAGGCTTTTCAAACAGAATTCAATGTCATTTTCAAGAAACTTCACAAAATACTGTAAAAACCATACACTTCAATTAGAATATAAATATAGTCACTATTTGATGCAATGTATGCAGTTGTATAAAATAATTTTTGACTGCTCGTGTCCGTACGTTATAAACGTTTTTAGCACATAATTTGGTAGTCAGCTATATTCGACAACTCATACAAAAAGAAACGTTGAATATTGTCAAATTTCTGGAAGGTATCAGCGATAGGCTGTGTTGTATTTCACTTACATTCTAAAAATATATGTATGATATGGAATATAATTTTTTAATTAATTTTCAGGAGTGAAATTACGCTCGAAATTATTCACGTGACTTATCACATTGCTAATAAAGCGTAAATCCAACAATTTGAAAAATTATCTAAGCCGGGAATCGAGCTCGGAACCCTTCGAATAGCACTCCAAGTGCTCTACCATTTAAGCTTCGAGGATGATACCCAGCTTAGCATTTCTCACATATGATGGTAAGGCTGCAATTGCAGCACAAGATGAAATAGTCTTCATGAGCACACAATCCTGCGGCGAAACATAAAACACAAACAAATCCAGCATCGGTGAACACATATATAATTTTTAAATTAATATTTCAATTAATTTTCAGCAGTGAAATTAAGCTCGAAATTATTCAATATATAACACGTGATTTAGCACATTGCTAACGAAGCGTAGAACCAACAATGTGAATAATGTCCAAGGGTTTTGTCCACTAATCCTAGTATTCGGGTAAGATTACTGTCTTGGACATTTTTCACATTGTTGGTTCTACGCTTCGTTAGCAATGTGATAAAACACGTGTTATATATTGATTTGGAACAGTCTATAAATTATCCTTTTTAGGTTAATTTCGTATGAAATACTACCTATTACATTCTCCCCTATGCTGTAATTTCTGAGAAAAAATTGCAGATCTACGCCGATCATGACCCGTGAATAACTACTTTCATCCTACTTTTTGGGGCCTTGAACCCAAAACCACCCCCAGTGCAAAACCTTATTTGTCTGTCTATATATAAATCTCTCTCTCTCTCTCTCTCTCTCTATATATATATATATATATATATATATAAGTTTTCTATGGTCACGATGACTTCCACAATTCGGCACAAATCTATTCTAAACTGATACATAAAATCAAGGGGCTGAAAATATCGGTCAAGTCGTAAATGGTAAAATCGGACCAAGAGGGTGGAAATGGGGAGGGGTTTTGTGAAAACAGAAAAAAATCCATAATTTCGTAATTATGATATATATCGCATTAGTTTAAAGTTATTATTACTTCTAAGAAATGGATCAAAAAGTTTCTGTATGTAAGATTTTCGATATCATGAAGCGAAAAAAAAAATACTGGTTTAAGAAGAAGAAAATTCACAACTTAGTCAATGACAATTTTTTTAAAGCACAAACTCTTACAGCCAAAAAATAAATAAATAAATAAAAATTAGTTTATACAGGTAGAAAAAAAATCACATTTACTTCAATCCGCTAATAAGGCGATAAACAAGTATCATTGACATGATGAAAGATTTTGGCTATCCTCACAGATGCTGTATATAGGATCCCTTTATTAAACAGGAGCGTATCTCATTAAAAAGAACGTTGTAATTTAAAATATAGTGTGTGAGTGTTGAAGGGCAGATAAAATTGTTATGCTGATTTATATCTAATCTTGAATATTTTTGTTGGAGAAATTAGTACTTAACTTCGAAATCTACCTGTATCTATAGGCCGGGCTGGCAGAGATTTTGTTTTTATTATCTGACTTATTAACATAAAAGCGTGTATTTAACGCATATTCAAGCTTTTCATGCTTTCATTTAAGTTGCTTATTCTATCTAAAGTAAATTATATAGTAGATATTCTTTAATAAAGTGCTAGATGGAAAACGTAATTCTTACGGAAAATGAATATGGCAGAAAATATACTACAACTTATGAATCCATTATGAACTGTACTGAATTTAATTAAATTTTATTTCATTGCAGGACAGATAAGAAGAGAATTGAAACGTTATATTTCTTTAATTTTAAGGATGCTTCGTATGACGAAGAAAAATGTCTTTGCATTACCTCTTTTGAAACTGAAATTTAATTAATTTATTTAAATTTTGTTTGAGTTAATTTTAACTTCAGAAATTTTAATTAAATCTTAAAAAAAGTTTTAATAACTTTTCATATTTTACAGCATCTTTTAATTGAAAAAATTCATAAATTTATTTCCAAAATTAAAAATATATATATTCATGTATCTTTCGCAATTAATATTGTTTATCCAGTATCTCCGAATAAATTATATGTATACATATATAGATAGGTACTTTTTCATTATGTTTTTTATACCTTTTTAGTAATGTGAATAAAAAAAAAATCCGTAATTAAATTCAGATTTTCTCAGGCGTATTACATCGATTCAATTATTACACTAGTGTGAAAATTTAGGCAAAGGTCACAAAATGCTAATTTCTGAACACGTGGGTACTCAAAGGAAAATTCTACAAACATCAAGTGTAGAAAATAAGTACTAACCTAACACCACGGCCAGTCGATGTGAACTCACCTAGACCTCACAAATGGTCACAAGCGTCACAGTCACTACAACGTACCGAAATGAAATATATTTTATTCATCTGATTCTTACTTTCAATTCGTCACTCCACTGAGACGTCACTATGACTGGCTGTTTTATGACTAATCAACATGTGACTTTATAATGAAGTCACTTAGTGATTTTCATGTGATCGTCATTTTGAAGCTCCAATGTAAAGTCAACTTTACAGCTGTTTTGTGACGAGTTCTCAAGTGACAAAAATGAAATTATCTGGTGATCACAAAGGAGCGCAATTGCGACTTCATAGTAGAGTCTCGGTCACTTGAAAGTCACCACGTGACTTCACTGCGACATTATAATTTTAATTTGTATTGTATTAATACTGTAATTTTATCTGGTGACTCATCAAAAAGCAACAGTCACAGTGACTTCTCAGTGGAGTCATAATATGACGATTATTTGAGGCTAATAATGAGACGGATGAAAGATCCCACATTTCGTTTCACCATAGTCAACGTAACACTTGTGGCGTGAAGGAGATATCACATCGACTAGCTGTGATGCAGGGATAGTACATATTTGAATTATATTATTTTCTTTAGAGTATTCGCGTGCTCAAAAATTAGCGTTTTATGATTGTTGCTTAAGTTTTGCACACCAGTGTATATAATGATTAATTCATGCTGTATCCGTTTTGACTCATGTTTCTTGTCCATGAAGTTATCTTATAATGTGCTGCGGTTGCAGACTTTCAAACATACAGGGTGTCCAGCGAATAAGACCCTGATTTCAAAATTAAATATCTCAAAAACAAAGATCAATAGAATTATTCGTTAAACGGTTTCTTTATTAGCTAAGCTGTAAAAATGTTACTCAGAAGTTGCAAAATTTAGTTGCAAAATTTAGTTGCAAAAACCGTTAACAGATGACGCTGTAATCTCATTGCCTAGAAATTGTGCTTCGAAGTCGAGAGCACTAGCGTCTCATTCCTAGATGGTTCCCTATGGAAGAACGAAAATGGAAAAATCCACTTTTTCGTTGAGGTGATGCGCAGAAGTGGAGACATCTGGTAACAGAATTATTGCTTCAGCTTTAATTTTAGAGAATTTCATTTAATAGAATTTTCAATAAAAAGTTTAGAAATCATTATATAAGAACTTGCTAAAATAT
The DNA here is from genome assembly GCA_963932465.1 of Maratus speciosus. Classification (NCBI taxonomy): domain Eukaryota; kingdom Metazoa; phylum Arthropoda; class Arachnida; order Araneae; family Salticidae; genus Maratus; species Maratus speciosus. The sequence continues at coordinate 452,747,056 of OZ010797.1, forward strand.
TTTATTAAATTTAATTTTTAATGCCATATAATTATTTAAATCAAAATGCATATATTCAGAAAATTAATTTTGTACTTTTTATTTATTTTTTATATTTTTAAATCACGGAATTATATTTTGGTTTTAGCACAACACATATATTTCTATTCCCTGTAAACAAAGTTTTAGGGAGTGAAATTATGCACTAAATTACTTCAATTTTAAAAGGAGTTGATGATAAGTCATATTAGCAACGTCGAAGGTCGTGGACTTTTCCAATTTTCATTCTTCCATAGAGAACCATGTAGGAATGAGACGCTAGTGCACTCAACTTCGAAGCACAATTTACAGGCATTGCGGTTACAGCGGCATTTGTTAACGGTTTTTGCAACTAAATTTTGAAACTTCTGTATAACATTTATACAGCTTAGCTAATAAACAAACAGTTTACCGCATAATTCTATTGATCTTTGTTTTTGAGATATTTAATTTTGGAATCAGGGTCCTATTTGCTGGACACCCTGTATATGAGCTAAGTGTTTCATGCTAGGTGTGTCGTTCTATGTGGCTTAGTTGGCGGAGCATTCACTCTCAAAAAATATTTCATCAATTCACGGAAATTCTATTGGCAGCAGAGCTGCCGCATACTTCCGTGAATTTACGAGTATCAGTTTTTTTCCTCTGTTACAGGAGGTAAAATACCCGTCAATTAAAGAAAGTTGGGAAAAAGCAAAAGCGGACAACGTTGGATTCGAATCAGCTATCTCAGCGTTACGAGACGAAAGCGCCAGCACTGAGCTATAGTTGTACAGCAGCGAAACGTTTTGAAGTAAATATGTTTGCTTCAGATGGATATGACTTGATCAATTTTTTTAAAGATTTCAATTTTGAAGTTAATTTTGCGAAAATATCATCTTTAATGAGATTGTGGCTGGGGCTTTTATACTTTAGCATTAATATAGTATAAAAATATGAATTTTAAATAGTTTTAGGTAGATTTCTAGAGGTAAAATACGAATATTATATTTTTATTCGATAAGATTTTTTTTTTTTTTTGAGTAATATCGATTCGTTTTCAATTTAATTTTCTTAATTAAAATATCTTTAAAATGTGTTCATTTAAAGTATATTTAAATGCGAATATTTATTTATAAACAACTTTATAAATTCAACTTTATTTAACTTTAGTCAACTTTAAAAAATTAATCGGGAGTACTTTTCAATGAATGAGAAAAGTAATTGTTATTTATCTTGAAATTCGAAAATCCTTTTTTGTCTGTTTTAATAAAATTAGAAATCTTAATTTATAGTATTTTTGGTTTTTCATTTTTAAAGTAAATTCGAATTTATTATTAATAGACCCAATACGCATACGTGCTAAGAATGAACAGAAATTATTTGTAATAAATGAGGAATAATTTAGTGTTGACGAGTTATTCTGACAGTGTTGGCTCACTGAACCGAAGACCCAGGTTCGAATCCTGACCTGGATACGCTTCATTCTGTTGGTTTTACTCCTTGTTAGCAACGTGATTTAAAAAAAAAAAAAAAAAAAAAAAAAAAAAAAGCACGTATTTAACTTCAGATTTTTTTCGGGCGTATTTTATCGTTTCAATTTCTTATATATATATTCACATATCTTCGGGATTAATTTTCTATATTCAGAATCTCCGAATAAATTATACATAGCTTTAGACATGAGATAGATATACATACATATAAATATATATTCATATATATATATAGCCACAAGACAATTAGAGTGCCATCAACAAACTGAACATAAAACAAAAAACTTGTAACCACTATATTCTATCTAAAGTATAATATTTAAATTTCCTTTTATATATTAATAGTAGATATACTTATACCTGGTGTCCTAAAATAGACTGACTGATTTTAAAATTCAATAACTTGGAAATGGTGACAGCTATTAAAAAGTTCTTGAAAAGGCTTGTGTAAACTGTCAGGAGTATTGTTTCTGCGATTCCTGGTTTTCGTTCAAAATAGCAGCGATAGATGGCGCTGTAAGCGATACGAGTTTAATCTAGGACCAATTTCTTTGCACCTCTCTTCTCTCAGTACTGTGCGAAAGACGGAGGTTAAACATAGGGATTGGTCGAAAAGAAGAAAATTCCATTGACAGCTAAGAAGCGTTCCATATTGTTAACATCCTTCTTTTGCATCAATACAGGAGCAAAAAATTAAAAATCGGGCCTGAATTTTCCGCCTATTGCTTGAAGCTCCATCTAGCTTGCTATTTTGAACTAAATCGGCAATCACAGAAAAAAAAAAAAAAAAAAAAAAAAAAAAAAAAAAAAAAAAACCTCCTGACATCTTGCATAACCTTCCTCCAAGAATTAATTTAATAGCTGTAACCATTTGTAAGTTTTTTAATTCAAAAATCTGTCAGTCCATTTCAGGACACCCGGCATATTTCCTTTAATATATGGGTAGCTGGATAAAGCAATCTTTACAGAAAATGAATATAATCACGAACGTAAAACAATTTTTGAATTTTCATTTTGAATTCATTATGAATTCCACAGAGTTTATTTAAATTTTATTTCATTACTGGGCACAAAAAATAAAAATGTCTTATTTCTTTAATGTTAAAGGTACTTTGCATGAAAAAAAAAAAACATCCTTCTATTACATCTTTTGAAAATGATATTTAATTAATTTATTTAAAATTGCTGTGTCTTAAGTTTCACTTCACATTTTTTTATCTTCTAAATAACACAAATTGTTTTTTATATTGAAGGCTTTAATAATATTTCACAATTTATACTGTCTGTTAATTATAAAATTTTTAAATGTCACATCTTAAAAAAAAAAAATATTCATATATATTTCTTAATTAATTTTGTATGTCTAGTATATCCGAATAAAGTATATGGGGGCATTCTCACAATCTTTTGACTTTCATGTCCCTGAATAATAATTTTTTATTTAATACACTCTTTTGTATTTTTTTAATTTCATATACTGGGGAACATCCCATTGCATGATTGCATAACAATACTAACGAGATAAATATGTTTTGGACGATGTTGTGGGTCCAAATACCAGGAAAACTCATCTACCGTACCGTGTCCCTGATGCTGATTTTTAAGTTTGGAGCTGTCTGTATAAAATTGTTTCAATAAAAGTCATTCGATGTAATTTTTTTCCAAAACTGGGACAATTGTTTTATATAAATATGTAGCAAAAAATAACCTGCACACATTTTTACTGTTCATATTATTTTTTGAACTCTGTCCCTGGGTTTTTCATCCTTACAGTCCCTCTTGCTAAACCTATACAGAAAATCACTTCAGATGCAGCCACAAAATTTTTTCAAGTTTTTTCTTATGCCGAAGTATGCTAGAGAAAGAATGTCTAAAATTCTTTGACAGGAAATTTACCGAAGAATTTAAATCAGCATTTAAATATCAATTTCAAGATCGTGCCTTTATTGGTAGTCTTACCGTCTCCAAGGTTTATTCCTGCACTTTTCGAGGTAAATTAAAAAGAAAATTTAATTTAATCCAATGTTAACAACTGTTTCTAAAAATCAATGAACATTGTGGCTATCACTCAGTCTTAAGAGGCCACACTAGTCACGGCTTGAAGTTCGAACGCTAATGATAAGTCTATGGCAACAATATTTTCAAATATCTTGCTTGATTTTTAATATTTTTAAATGATTTTCTTTGCACAGGATAGCTGAGGACTATCTGTTTACGGGCTATTTTCTACTTTTCCGATTTTCGTTGTAGTTTAATTCTCAGGATCCTGTCAATTTAGGATCCAGTGAAATTCGAGGTGTTGTGTCCTTTTTGGTTTTATAACATTCATATCAGCAAAATTCAGGAAAAATTTTTTAATAACAACGAAAATATAGAGTTTAAGCTTTCCAATAATATGCTTTCAATAGTTCTACTACAATTAGGCTGAGCAAAATTTGTAAAGATTTTGATGAAACATGTGTCAAAAACGGCCTCGTAATGATATGCTGCCCGCCCCATATCGGACATGAAAACAACGCCCTATTAAAAATCTGATTGGCTAAGACCGACACATTTTAGCAAATGGGAACTATTTAATATTCCCTTTGGTGTGATTGGATTATTGTAACGTGGTAAAATAGATTACTCCTATTTATACTTTGGATTTTTTCTTTCCTACGATTATTGTTTAATTTCGACAAAATACTCTTGAAAGAATGAAATATTTCAAATTCTATATTTCTATGAATAACGAAGGATATTACGCATTTACTTTGTATATATAAAATTTTAGAGCCGTATACAGGGAGGCAAAACATGTATAAGTTACTAGGGGACAAAATTTCAGCCCGAGTTTATTACAGTGTTGAATTCAGTCACTTTTCTCCGGGAGGGATTTCCGAGGCTCCGGAGGGGGGGGGGGGGGCATAATAGAGCTCTAGGGGGAAATTGCACTTTTTGACCATTGAAAATGTAAAATATCAAATCTTCCGGGGTGGGTGGGGACAACTCATCGCTCCGGGAGGTGGATGTCCCCCCCCGGGCTATCCCCTGAATTCAATATTGGTTTATTAAGTAAAACGGTAAAAAAAAATAGACGCGTTGTTTTTAAAGTAATTTTAAGTTAAAATAGCTAACAAATAATAAAATTACGAAGTCAGAATTTGCTAGAACATGTTTGTGGACTGGCCAGGAGACTGGGTTTCAAGTTTCCTATTCTTGTATATGTATAAAATATTCGACAATTTAACATTTTAATTTCGAAAAACAGTTTTTTTAATTAAAAATCAGCAGAACTTAAAGTTAGTAAGTTTTAAAGATTGTTAACTTTAAAATTGTAGATCAACTTGTTCAAATTTTTAAAGAAATACTTTTAATATTCATTACTTTAATATTTATTATTTTTAAGGGTACAGTACACCTTTAACAGTCAAGAACGAAATTTGTCCTGTGTAACACATCTTTTTTTAAGAGCCCACTTCAGACACGAGAAGAAAGGAAAAGGTTAATATTTAGTCTATGGGGGCGTTATTTTGAAATTTCTCGTTTTGATTTTAATATTACTGAATGATGTTTTTTGCACAGGATAGCTGACGGTGATCTACAACCAGGCTAGTTTTTAACTTTTCGATTTTGGTTTCTGTTTTTTTTTAATATTAGGATAGTTTAAATTTCAGAACGGATTCCAACCGGTTATGAAAGTAAAAGTATATATATATTTTTTAAATATCTGAAACCAAATTCGAAAAACTAAAAACTAGCCCGGTTATACAGTGTCCTCAGCTATCCTATGCAAAAAAAAAAATTCATTTTAAATTTAAAAAAGGAAGCGAGATATTTGAAAATAACGCTCCCATAGACTTAACATTAGCGCTTTCATATTTTTCCCCGTTACTAGTGTGGGTTCTCATGTAACGTAAAGGTATTATTTTAACTGTTAGGAAACGGGAAAATTTATCATTAACTATAATAATGTAAAACTAAAAGTTATGAGACTATAAGGTAAAATATAGCATTTTATAAAAGTCTGTCAGCTAGCAAATTTATTTTTCAATACGTATTGTAACGGAATCCTGGTTTAAATGGAATATTTTCAAGATTCCCCTAAAAATATCTTACAATTGTATGTGCAAAGACGGAAAAAACCCACCTAAAACGGTATTTCGCACTTATTGTTTATGTTTTCATCTTACCAGGTTTATAGTGTCATGTTTTTAGCATGAGGGGGTCGAATTTTAATTACTATTAGGTCCCGTGTTTTTCTCTACGCCCTCTGTATTTTCTATATGTATATCCAACACAAAACTTTTGGACGGGTACTCAGATGTTTAGCACTCTCCAACATAGTTGAAAAATGTTTATGAGTTGGGCTTGACTGCTTGTCTGTCCGTACTCTAACTAGCGTACATATACTTGGATTGTGATGTAACTGAAATACGTTGTTGAAGTTTATCATGGCATGCATCACATTGATAATGAAGCGTGTAATAATTTATACTTAATGACATGGACATTCAAAAGTATTCTTTTATATAATGGCCTATGTGAAAAAATCATTTGGGGTGTATTTTAATGATGTAAAGCAATTTAAACATAAAATCTATGCACCTTATTGAAGTGCACAGGTTCGTGTACAGGGGAATTCAAAAGTACATTCCTTTATATTTCGACTATGAAGAAAAAATGTTTTACGGCGTATTTTAATAATGTTTCTCTGTTGCAAACATAGCGAAATGGATATGAATTCATGAGGTGTACTAACATGTTTGCTGAAGGGGTTGCAAAGCATTTATCATTCATTTACACTATCACAGAAAAGAATTCAGTTTTATTACAGAAAAAACTGCTCGCGGCGTGTTTTAGTTCTGTTTCAACATTTTAAACAAGATGTAATTCATATACGTTACTGAGGTTTACTACAAGATGCTTACATTAGAATATGATGTGAATCACATTTTATTTCATTTACAGGGGCACATAAAAGTTGCTGGATACAATACTGTATACGAAGTATTCTATATTAGGGATGATTGCTAAAAGTCAGTTTTCACCTATGATATACTTTTTTAATACTAGATTATACATATTATTTCTATAGACCGTGTATAGGGCTACGCAAAAGAACTAGGAAGAATTGCTGAGAACGAGAGTGAATTACTATTTTTTTTTAATTTAATTTTACATTTTCAAGTTCAACTATATTTAGAAAGATGTGTTTGAAAAATATAAATATAATAATATACAAGGCTATTCAAAGAATCGGATGCATGCGCGCACCTATGAATGATAATTTCTGGAAGTACGATTTCAGTTGTTTTAAGCATGTATATACTGCAATAATTTTGATCTTAACATGTTGCGTGTATATAAACTTGTTCGAATGCAAGGGCTGTACAAAATAATACAAATATACTGGCGTTAATTGGTAGAAATTGCTGAAAGTTTACTTTAATCTGCATTAATCGTTTTCTTATTATATTAAATTTTATCATTTTTTCAGGCCGTTAAAACAAGCCTAAGAATATCCATTGATGACTTTGTCATTTTAATTTTTCAATAATTTGAACAATTTAAATTTACTAAGATTTAACAAAAACTTAAAGTTAGTAGTAAGTATTAAAGAATGTTTACTTTGAAAGTTTTGATCAACTTGTTTGAAACTTTAAAGGAGTATTGTTAATATTTATTACTTTTAATATTTGTTATTTTTAACAAAAAAGTACACCTTTAACAGCCGCAAAAAATGCGAAATTTGTCCACATCTTTCTTTAAGAGCCCACTTCAGACACGGGAAGATATAAAAACTCTAATTTTAAGTCTATGGGGGCGTTAATTTCAAATTTCTCGCTTTATTTTAATAGATTTTTGCATTGGACAGCTGAGGACGATCAACAACCAGGCTAGTTTTTACTTTTTCGATTTTGGTTTTAGTTTTTTTTATAATATTAGGATAGTTTCAATTTCAGAACGGATTCCAACCGGTTCCGAAAGAAAAAACTAAATATAATAATATGCAAGGCTATCCAGAGAATTGTATGCATGCACGCCTATGGATGATAAATTCTGGAAGTGCGATTTAAGTAGTTTTAAGCATGTTTATACTGGAATAAATTTTATCTTAACATGTGACGTGTATAAAATCTTGTTGCTAATGTAAGGGCTGTACAAAAGAATGCAAATACGTTTCCGTTAATTCGCAGAAATTCCTGAAAGTTGATTTTCATCTGTATTACTCATTTTCTTATTATATTAATTTTTAGCATATTTTTCATGCCGTTAAAACATGCCTAAGAACATTCATTGATGACTTTATTATTTTAATTTTTCATAATTTGAACAATTTAAATTTACTAAGTTTTAACAAGAACTTAGAATTCGTAAGTTTCAAAGATTGTTAACTTTAAAAGTGTTGATCAATTTGTTCGAAACTTTAAAAAAAAATTAATATTTATTATTTTTAATATTTGTCATTTTTTATGGGCACAGTATACCTTTAAAAGTCGCAGAAAATGCGAAATTTGTCCTGTGTAACACATTTTTTGTTAAGAGCCCACTCCATGCACAGGAAGAAATGAAAATGCTAATTTTAAAGTCTATGGGGGCGTTATTTTCAAATTTCTCGCTTTAATTTTAATATTTTTGAATGATTTTTTTTTTTTTTTCTTTTTTTTTTTTTTTTTTTTGCATGGATAGCTGAGGGCGATCAACAACCAGGCTAGGTTTTACTTTTTCGATTTTAGTTATAGTTTTCTTTTATTATGATAGTTTCAATTTCAGAACCGATTCCACAAGTTTCGAAAGTATAAGTAATTTTTTTTTAAATATCTCTAAGCAAAATCAAAAAAGTAAAAAACAGCCCGGTTGTAGATCGTTCTCAGCTATCCTATGCAAAAAATTTCCTTTTAAAATATTAAAAAGGATGCGAGATATTTGAAAATAACGCTCCCATAGACTTAACACTAGCGCTTACATTTTTCCCCCGTTACTACACTGTAAAAAAAGGACTAAATTACGGAAATACTACTGGCAATCTAGACGATAGTACTATTTCCGTATTTTAACGGAACTTTTTCCCTTTAAATTACAGAAAAAATCCGTTAAATTCCAGAAAAAACGGAAAATTTTGTGTAATTTACCGTAAAATATTTCCTTTAAAATAAGGAAATAGTACTGGCGTCTAGATTGCCAGTAGTATTTCCGTACTTTAGTCCTTTTTTTTTACAGTGTTGTGTGTGTTCTCAAAGGTAACCTAAAGATATTTTTTGTAACGGTAAGGAAACGCGAAAATTTATCATTAACTATAATAATGTTAAACTGAAAATAAGGAGACTGTATGGTAAAATATTACATTTTATAAATGTCTGCTAGCTAACAAATTTATTTTCTGATACGTAGATGTAACGGAACCCTGGTTTAACGGAATTCTCATTATTCCCCTAAAAATACCCGGCAATCGTATCTACAAAGACGCAAATAACCCATCTAAAAAGGTATTTCGCACCTATTGTTTATGTTTCCGTCTTACCAAGTTTTATAGTGTCATGTTCTCAGCATGAGGGGGTCGAATTTTAATTACAACTAGGACCCGCATTTTTCATGAACTCTGACTTTTTTTTCTTTCTTTTTTTTTTTTTTTTTTTTTTTTTTTTTTTGGAGGGAAAATAAAATTTGATGTCGATACGAGTGTGTTTCGAAAGGTTATCAGCCCGACAAAGAAAATAGAAAAATGTTGACAATATTTAATTTTTTTAACGTAGTTCCTTACAACTTATCAAATTTAAACCAACGAGTTTCCGACTTTTTATTATCTTCAATATAATAAGCCTTATCTAACTTTGGAAATGAAGTGGTGGTCTCTGCTTTACCCCCATATTTTGGAGTGAATTTCCGACTACCGAGCCATTTCTTCAGGCTTGAGAAAAGAAATAATCGCTGGGAGCAAAATCCGGTGCATGTGGAAGCACTACAGAGCGTAGGTCATTGACTTTCGTAGCGAAAACTACAGGCATGTGTTAACGAATGTGTTAAAGAACACTTTTTTTGCTCAGGTATGGACGTTTTGTCGGAATAAGCACTCTTTAATTGGTCCCGTAGAAATGCATAACACTGTCCGGTGACGATTCTACCTTTTTGCCGGTGGTCTATGGTCACCACACTTTGTGAATTCCGAAAACCGTATCCATGGCTTTTCCAGCAGATGGAACCGTTTTCTCTCTCTTTGGCGCAATTTCAGCTGCTCTTTCACATTGTTTAGATTGCTGTTTCATCGCTAGTGAATAATGGCGGTTTCATGTTTCATCCACCGTTATAAGACATTGGCGAAAATCAGCCGATTGGTTAAGTTTTCTAACTTAACTTGAAATCACCATAGTCCACATTACTAAAGACAGTGGGCCATGTGCCTTCTTTTGAAAAAAAAAACGAACAGTGAAGATGGAGAAACTCATAAAATGATAAAGAAAGGGGGGGGGGGAGTGAAGAAGGAGACCTATTTCACGAGGTTTAATTTGATTATGTTAATAAATGAAATGTTTTCATGAAGGAATTTTCAGCAGAAAGTCCACCCAAATCAGCATTTTATTGCAAAGTATATCTATACTAATATTATAAAGAAGAAAAGCTTGTTTGTTTGTTAGAGGTAATCTCTGGAGCTACCGAATCGATTTCAAAAGTAATGGTATCAAAATGATGGTGTTAGTCCAACTTAGAACATAGGCTATATTTTATGTCAATGCCACTACCTCAAAGGGGATGCAGGAGCAAAAAACGTTCTAAAAATGCGATTTTTGCGTTACTGAATGGCCTAAAAATATGAAATTTGGAATATTAGTTACTTATAAGATATAAATGATGTCTAAGAACAGTTCTTAAACAATTTGAAATTTAAAAGGGGTGAAAATGCACAAAAAGCGTTCTAAAAAACGTTCTAAATGGTAGTTTTTACACAATCTCAGGAAATACCAAACCGTTTTAAAAAATATTGGTGTCAAAATGATGGTGACAACCCTTTCTGCAAGATTGGCTATGTTTTATGTTGGTGCCACTAAACCAAAGGGGGTGTAGGAACAAAAAACGTTCTAAATGGTAGTTTTTACACAATCTCAGGAAATAACAAACCAATTTTAAAAATACTGGTGTCAAAATGATGGTGACAACCCTTGCTCCAAGATAGGCTATGCTTTATGTTGGTGCCTCTACACCAAAGGGGGTGCAGGAGCAAAAAACGTTCTAAAAATGCGATTTTTGCGTTACTGAAGGGCCTAGAAATATGAAATATTAGATACTTATTAGATATAAAGGATTTTTAAGAACAGTTCTTAAACAACTCGAAATTTGAAATTGTGGAAATGCGTGAAAAGCGTTCTAAAAAACGTTCTAAATGGGGGTTTCTACACAATCTAAGGAAATACCAAACCGATCTAAAAAGTAATGGAGTCAAAATGATGGTGACAACCCTTGCTCCAACATGGGCTATGTTTTATGTCGGTGCCACTACCCGAAAGGGGATGCAGGAGAAAAACGTTCTAAATTGCGGTTTTTGCGTTACGGAAGGGCCTAGAATCGTGAAATTTGGAATGGTAGTTAGTTATAAGATATCAATGGTCTCTAAGGACATTTCCTAAAAAAAAAAAAAAAAAAATTTAAAGTGGGTCAAAATGCACAAAAAGCGTTGTAAAAACCTTTCTAAATTGCGATTTCTATGCAATCTCAGGAAGTACTGAACCGATTTCAAATATAATCGTGTACAAATGAAGGTGACAGATCTTTCTCCATGATAGGTTATATTTTATATCTGTTTCCACTACTCCAGAGGAGATGTAGGAGCAAAATGCGCGAAAAGCGTTCTAAAAACGTTCTAAATGCCGATTTGTCAGCAATATCTCAGGAAGAATCAAACTGATTTCAAACGTAATGGTAGAAAATTGATGCTGACAGCCTCTGCTCTTACATAGACGCTATTTTATGTCGGTATCACTATCACCTAGACGTTGCAGGAGCAAAAAAGCGTTCTAAATTTCGATTTTTGTGATCAGTAGTGGCTAGCAACTTAAAATTAGGCAAGGTACATATTTATTAGATATAAATGATCTTTAAGAACAGTTTCGAAAAAATTGGAAACTTAAAAAGGGGTGAAAATGCGCGAAAGCGTTCTGAAAACGTTGTAAATTGCGATTTCTACTCAATCTCTGGAAATACCAAAGCTATTTCAAAAGTAATGGTTGCAAATCAATGGTGACAGTCCCTGCTATAATATAGGTTATATTTTATGTTGCTGTCACTAACATCTGAGGGTTGCAAAAACAAAACATGTTCTAATTTGCGTTTTTTGCACAACTGAGGATCTAAAACATTGAAATATGGCATGATATTTACTTACAAGATGCAACTGATTTCTGAGAACAGTCGAAAGAAAATTCCAAATTTAAAAAGTTGAAGTGAGCGAAAAGCGTTATAAATTACAATTTTTAAGCAAACTTATAAAATACCAAACCGATTAAAAAAATAATGATGACAAATTGTTGGTGATAGAAACTGCTCAAAAACAAGCTATAATTTATGTCTGTGCCAGTACCACCAGAGGGTTGCAGGAGCTAAAAAATTTCTAAATTGCGATTTCTGTGATACTGAAAAGGCTAGAAACTTTAAATATTTCATGGTAGTTACTTATAAAATATAAATGCCCTCGAAGGACTGTCGAAAATAAATTCGAATTAAAAAGGGGTGAAGGGAAGGGGAGGTGCGAAAAGCGTTCGAAAAAAGTCCTAAATTACGAATTCTATGCAATTTCAGAGAATATAAACCGATTATAAAAGTAATAATAGTTTCGAATCAATGGTAACAGTCTCTGATTCTACACAGGCTATATTTTATGCCGATGATTCTACCACTTGGGTTCACAGGAAAAACAAACGTTCTAAAAAAGGCCTTTAAAAGCTTTCTAAATTACGTTTCTGTGGAATATTAGGAAAAAAACCGATTTCAAAATTAATTTTGGCAAATTAATGGTGACAGTTCCTATTTCAATATAGCCCTTTATCTTGAGAGAGGTGGTAGGACTTGGAATTTGACATGATAGTTAATTTTAAGATGTAAGAAGATGGTTTCTAAAAAATTCAGAACTTCAAATGAATACTGAAATGAGCGTATTAATTGAGCATAAAAGTTTCAAAATATTTTCTAAATTATCATTTTTTTAGTTATATTTCGTTTTATTAATTTAAGCCTCATTTCTGCATTTGTAATAATGATATTTAGTTAAACTGTGTTTTAAATAGTAATTGTATATAGTATTTGTATATAGTAATAGTAATTGTATTTAAATAGTATTGTAAATAGTAAATAGTAATGTTTTTGAATTATTCCTAAAAGTAATAAGTACCTTTTAATAAAATAACATATTACTTTTTAATAAAATAAAAATTTAGTTAGTACTTTTTAATAAAAATTAGACATATAAATATTACTTGGCATATTTCAAATATTACGCGACCAAAGTCGCGGGGTTTGCTAGTATCTGATAAAATCATAATAGAACCTCCACTTTTGAGTTTGCCAAATTCGATCTATAAGCGATGATCTAACGGAGGCAAATCAGGCAAATTTCTAACACTTATTTTAAAATGTTATTATTGTCTTAATTAACTGAAGTTATTAAATAGGATAAAAAAAAAATTAAAAATTTGTATTAGAAGTATGCCTACTTCATCCTCGTGATGTCGGAAGCTACGGTTCGATCCAGCACATTTCGGCCTGAAACTTTTTCTATAAGCAAGACTATGATTGAATACCAGTCATAATTGATTGTATCAGTTTCTAAGTCTTTGTTGTCTAAAAATTTTAAAGTAGAGGTCTCCTCGGATAGAAATTTCTTGTTCCCGGTTTTACTTTGCAGCCTCTACTTGAACTTGCCGATCAAGACAATGTTAAGCTATCATTCATTGGTGCCCATAAAATGTTTTATCAGTTTGTTAAAAATGTCCTACTGACATTTTCTACGTAAATAACGCAGACTTTCACAGTGATAGACTTGTTGATGACGGTATTATCCTTCTCCTATAATTCTTGAAAAGCTAATGACAAATTTACTAACTGTTGCTTTGTTAGCCTTAATTTCCTCTCTACTCATTTTATAAAACTGTGTCATTGAATAATGAATTGTAGTAAACGAAAGAATGTGCCATTACAAATACAACATGAAATAAAAATTTTAAGTAACGCACTCTTTAACAGGATACCAATGTAAATTGAAAGTAAAGATGGAGTGTTATTAAAATTTATAGAAAAAGACCAGAGAAGAATCCATTACCAAATTCCGATATTTGAGACTGATGCAAAAGTTTGTCGCATATTGTTGATGGAAATTAAAGAAAATGTATTTCGTGAAAATTTCAATTCCTAGCAGTTACATAATTAGCGCTCGTCTGGCTAAAGAATCGATGTATTTTCTCAAATCTTCCAAAAAATAAAATATCTTATCCTCAAAATGTTTTGAAGTGATCTAAATAAACGGTCATTCGACGATGCAAGTTTTGGAGAATGGTTCTTGGATTGAAACATTAACATTTCATCTCAATTATAACAGTTTGTGTCTGAAGTGGGCTAGATACATATGGTCTTGCAGTCTTGTTGGAAAACAATGCCTAATCGTTGATTATTTGAAGCTGCTTCTAGCGGATTGCTTGATTTAATTCACTTAATTATAAACAGTATTTCTTCAAATTAATGCTGTATTTTCTGAGTAACATTTATTTATAAACAATTTTCTTGTCTCACTGAATGCGAAAAAAAATCTTCTGTGGGTAGGAACTGACTTTTGCTTTGATTAAAATGCCTCTTCGATGTAGTCATCAATGTAGTCTAAATAATCATTAACATTGTTATTATTCTTTATATTCCATGAATTACGAATATAATCTGAAAATAAAAACTGTGCGTAAATCTGGTTTTTGAATAATGTAGAATAACGTTGTTTTAAAAATATCGACATGTTTTAGGTAGCATTCTTTACAAAAAAGCTACCTATTGCAGCCGTTCGGAGGAAAGCGATTTCAAAAAATTTTGGTATATTTTCATCGATCATGACCCCCAGACCCCGAAACCACCCTCCGTTCAAAATTGATATATATATATATATATATATATATCTGACCTATGTCACACTGTAACTCCCGTAATTATGAACCGATTTCGATGTAATTCGGTGTGTACATAGTACATACCAATGTCCCGACCGAGTTCGTTGGCCAGCATCATCCGCCGTTTTGTTTCAAAATGGCGGCCATTTAAAACTTTTAAAAAAATTTAAAACTTGAAATGTGGTACCAAAAAATTAAAAATGGAAATATATTTTTTTCTTATGTATTTGACCTTTATACAAAGATTCCGGAGCAGTTTTTGTTTCGTCTATATCTTAAAAAATGGCTGAGTTATAGCATTTTGAATTTCTAGCGTGGCTGACATTTTGAAACGTCCTGAATTTTGTCACGCGATAAAAGGCCTATTTATGAACCGATTTGGATGTAATTCGGTGTGTACATAGTACATACCAATCTCTCGACCGAGTTCGTTGGCCAGCTTCATCCGCCATTTTGTTTCAAAATGGCGGCCATTTAAAATTTCTTTAAAAATTTAAAATTTGAAATGTGGTACCAAAAAATTGAAAATGGAAAAATATTTTTTTCTTATGTATTTGACCTTTATACAAAGATTTCGGAGCAGTTTTTGTTTCGTCTATATCTTAAAAAATGGCTGAGTTATAGCATTTTGAATTTCTAGCGTGGCTGACATTTTGAAACGTCCTGAATTTTGTCACGCGATAAAAGGCGTATTTATGAACCGATTTGGATGTAACTTCGTTTATACATTGTACATACCAATGTCTCGACCGGGTTCGTTGGCCAGCTTCACCCGCCATCTTGTTTAAAAATGGCGGCCATTTAAATTTTTAAGAAAAATTTAAATTTGAAATGTGGTACCAAAAATTGAAAATTGAAAAAATATTTTCTTCTTATGTGTTTGACCTTGATAAAAAGATTCGGGAGCAGTTTTTGTTTTGTCTATATCTTAAGAAATGGCTGAGTTATAGCATTTTGAATTTCTAACGTGGCTGACATTTTGAAACGTCCTGATTTTTCTCACGTAATAACAGGCGTATTTATGAACCGACTTGGATGTACCTTGGTGTGTACATAGTACATACAAATATCTCGACCGAGTTCGTTGGCCAGCTACATCCGCCATCTTGTTTCAAAATGGCGGCCATTTAAAAAAATAAAAAAATAAAAAAATTTAAATGAGATACCAAAAAATTGGAAAATGAAAAAGATTTTTTTTGTATGTGTTTGACCTTAATACAAAGATTCCGGAACAGTTTTTCTTTCGTCTATATCTAAAGAAAAATGGCTGAGTAATAGCATTTTGAATTTCTCTTGTGGCTGACATTTTAAAACGACCTGATTTTTGTCACGCGATAACAGGCGTATTTATGAACCTATTTGGATGTAACTTGGTCTGTACATAGTACATACCAATGTCTCGACAGAGTTCGTTGGCCAGCTTCATTCGCCATCTTGTTTCAAAAGGGTTGACATTTAAAAAAAATTAAATTTAAAATTCAAAATGAGGTATTAAAAAATTGGAAAATGAAAAAGATTTTTTTTATGTGTTTGGCCTTGATACAAAGATTCCGGAGAAGTTTTTGTTTCTGAAAATTTGTTCTTTTGTTGATATCTTAAAAAATGGTTGATTTATAGCACTTTGAATTTCTAGCATGGCTAACATTTTGAAACGATCTTGTATTTGTCACGCGATAACACACGTATTCGCCTATTTCGATGTAAGAAGGCATGTGGATAGTATACATCAACACCTCGACCAAGTTCGCTGGCCAGATTCATCAGCCATCTCGTTTCAAAATGGCGGCCATTAAATTAAAAAAAATATATATATTTAAAGTGAGGTGCAAAAAAAATAGAAATTGAAAACGGTTTCTTTCTTAAGTATTTGATCTTGATATAAGGATTCAGGAGCATTTTTTTTGTTTGTCTTTACCTTAAAAAATGGCTCAGATATAGCAGTTTCAATTTCTATTGTGGGTGACATTTGGAAAAATCTGATTTTTTGCATGCGGCAGCACTCCTATATATTAACCGATTCCGATGTGAGTGAGCATGTGCACAGCAATTACTAAGGTCTCGACCAAGTTCACTGCTTAGCCTCATCCACCATGTTGTCTTAAAATGAAAGGCACTTTAAGAAATTGCCGAATTTGGCAGCCAAATATAAGTTACTTTAAAGAAAAGCAGCTTGGATAAAGCTGACTAATTTCGCGAAATTCTCATTCATTATATTGATAAAAATTAGTATTGAATCTCCTATATTCGGTTTCCACTAAATTGAGCTTCGTGTGTTTGCATGATATAATTTGGCTTTTTTTAAATAAGGATTATGAAAGCTACCTCTTCCTCCCGGCACTGGCCGGAAGGACTTTTGCAGAAATTGAGTCGTGCTAAAATTTTAGCTTCATAAAACTGCTAATTTACCAAACTAATTTATAAACTAATAAAAACAGTTTCTTAGCAACAACGAATGATAGCTTAACACTGTCATGATCGGCAAGTTCAAGTAAAGACTATAAACTAAAAGCACTGCTAATTTACCAAATTCCGATATAGGACACAGATTGGTAAAGGATATTACGGCAACTCCTCCTTAACTTGGAAGTAAAGGAAGGAGATGGAGAACGTCTGGAGATATTTGACTGTAAGGTTGCAACTGACGAGGTAAAAAAAATCTCTATCAGCAATGTGGAGAAAATAAAATTATAACTTAATCTAAACATAAAGATGCAGGGAAAAATAAATTTATTTTCTCTGACTTCTGATAATGAAAAAGAATGCTTTGGTAAAATTGGAAGAAATTCGAAATATTGCTTTGAAATGGAATTCTAAGAAACTCATTATCAGAATTGCATATCAATGTAATGAAAAATCCAAGAAGTTTTCAGAGAAAATAAAAACAAAGTCTTTCTCAAACAATTGTATAAAAAAAAACTACAACTGTATTTGTTACAGAAAACTCCAAATTCAGAGTGATGAATTAAAAAAGGTTTTTATATACAATCTAGGTATAAAATCACAGATAGGATGTTTTTGTGCCTGTCCACAGATTCCTAAAGAGTGATACAAGATTTCACAGGAAGGGATTTGCTCGACGGGTGGCAATTGCACAGACCATCAGCTCATCAAGTTGAAGACTGAAATTTTAGGATTAGATAGAACTCAATTAGCATATTAAAATGCAAATGGTCTGCCAAGTCATATCTTGATAGAAAACACCTGCAGACCGGAGTTTAGTATTTGATCGATTGGTTTCTCATTGTATTTTCCTGCACCCAAATGTATGAAAACATTGAAGTTTGGGTGCATGAAAATACAATGGTAAACCTGCAGATCAACCACTAAATTGAGGTTCTGCAGATGGTTTCCACCAAGATACGACTTGGCAGACCAATGCATATAACTTGTATATAAAATAAACGGTCAAATACGAGTATTACTCGTGCTCAGAGGGTTCCGTACAATAAATTTATGAATTATTAACTGTATTATTTAAAAGAATAATGAAACTTTGTAAAAACCTATACAACGTAGAAGGCGGTATAGCTGAATATATTAGAAAAGTATGAATGAGTGTACAACAAAAGTTCAAAGAGATATGAAGCCGAAATAAAATTAAATATTGCTATTTTGTATAACTCTTTTTTAAACTTATCTTAATCTGCATATGATGAACTTAATTCGGTACTGACAATAAAAGTATTGCATGTTTAAATTTCATATGGCATTTCATAAAACTAAATTCAACATAGTAATATTTTTCTTTTTACAGTGTAGCTGAAAGAAAATTCTTGTTCAAAGTTTAAACTTGGCATTGTACTAAGCGCGCTTCGAAAGGAGGTCGCAAAGATGCAACTCGACTTTGTCCGTGCCGCGTTTTTTCAAATAGGTCTTTAATTATCATTTAAAGACACGGGCGGCGTATTGAGAGATCCACTCAACACAAACTAGTCGCGAATCCCATAGTGTTTATGCGATTAATTCTAATTAAATTGGTCTGTTTTTAACAATTTGATATTTACTGCTTTTATGATGCTACTGGGCATTGCATTACACAAATATATCATTAAAAGTTGTTATCTAGTATTTAAAAACCGATGGTATATAGAGTACGCCGCCTCTGCCATTATGTATGTCCAAACCAACCGTGTCTTTAAGGGTTAAGGCTCTTGCCCCTGCCAGCGAATGCACTCACGAGCTAATGCTAATCGTATGGGGAAGGATTTTTCTAATATCTCTTTTGTATTTCGATATTTTAAAATATTTTTTTTGGCATTGTATAGCCGAGATCCGTCTCTACATCGCACATTTCTTTACTTTTTCCTCCCCATAGGATTAGCATTAGCTCCTTATTGTCTTCGCCGGCAGGGACATGAGTCTTAATATCTCGGCGAATTACCAACGATTTTTTTTTCGAAAATCATTATAAAAAATGCTTTTATACTTTTGATACGATAGGCACCTTTAGCGCTCTTCGATACCTTTGCTGAATGCCCGCAAATAGAAATCTGTATGTAACAGAAAAATGCGCTTTTATGAAAAACTATGCCACCTTGGGCAGTCGCTATAATTTCCCTGCAAGTATTAAATTAACCTCTACTACCTCTATTTTTTTTCATAATTTTAGTTTCAGTAGATTCGGAAACAGAAGGGGGGGGGGGCATATTTTTGCACTACATTTTCGACGATATCTCTGAAATTATAATACCTAAAATTAAAAGAAATGTATTTTTGAGTTCGGCGTTACGTAATCTTTTAACCGATACCCCACACGATATACAAAGAAAATATATTTCTTTTTCAAATAACCTAATTAGCCCCTCTACGTTTTCCCCCACATATATTTGTAAATGTCTAATAATCTGTAAATATGTGGGTCAATAGTCTTTATTACATCCCCCAATTTGAACTTTCGACGTTCCGTAGTTTACGAATAAAATGGCTGTGACAGACAGACAGATACAGGAGTGATCTTATAATGATTTCGGTTATACTTTTTAAGTACGGAACCCTAAAATCATGATTAATGCAACTAAGAAATACAAAAACATAAGAAGATGAATTATTGACAATAAATAAAACAAGAAAGGAAAACCATGTGCCAAGTATGGATTATGAACCCTTTCCTACATTTTTAGTTCAGTTAGAAAAACATAACACATTTGAAAATACACATTTATTAATTCCTAACAATAGACGGAAACGTACTTCAATTGTTTTGTGAAGGTCTGTATGTTCCTTACAAATTTTTATACACGCCACATACTGAGCTGAAATTTAATTCAGAAATAAATACGCTGAAAATTATTGAAATCACACTTCTAAGGCTAACATTAGCCTAAGAATTGCTATCCATGGACGGCCATGTATCCAGTTTTTTGGCATACCACTATTTATTTATATGCTACAATGTCATTTAGCCGACGAGACATTTAGCAGACAGCAATTAGACGACAGGATGTTTAGCCGACATGACAATTAGTCGACAGCGACAGTTAGCCGACAAGATATTTAGCCGACAGAGGGCAATTATTCGACATAAACATTCATCTGACAGGACATTCATCCGACTTAACTGTAACGTAACTGTAACCTGATCTTAACCTAATTATAACCTAAGTATAAACTAACTCTAGCGTAACTGTAACCTAACCAATACCAAACTGTAACGCAGCTATAACCTATCTGTAACCTAAACGTAACCTAAGTGTAACATAACCGTAACCTAAATAAAACCTAACAGTAACCTAATTGTAGCCTAAATGTAACCTAACTGGGACGTAACCGTAATCTAACTGTAACTAACGTTTACCTAGTTATAACCTAATCGTATGTTAACTGTAATGTAACTGTAACATAACTTTAACATGACCAAGCTGTAACCGAAGCGTATTCTAATTATCTCCTAAACGTAACCTAATTATAACCTAACAGTTATTTAACTGTAATCTAAACGTAACCTAAGTGTAACGTAACCGTAACCTAAGGGTAACCTAATTATAAAGTAACCGTAACCTAATTGAAACACACCAGTAACCTAATTGTAGCCTAAATATAATTTAACTGGGACGTAACCGTAATCTAACTGTAACTAACGTTTACCTAATTATAACCTAATCGTATGCTAGCAGTACTGTAACTGTAACACAACTTTACCATGACCAAGCTGTAACCTTAGCGTAATCTAATTATCACCTAAACGTAACCTAATTATAACCGAACAGTTACCTAACCATAATCTAAACGTAACCTAAGTGTAACCTAATTATGAAGTAACCGTAACAAAACTAAAACCTAACAGTAACCTAATTGTAGTCTAAATGTAACCTAACTGGGACGTAACCGTAATCTAACTGTAACTAACGTTTACCTAGTTATAACCTAATCATATGCTAACTGTTATCTAACTGTAACATAACTTTACCATGACCAAGCTGTAACCTAAGTGTAATCTAATTATCACCTAAACGTAACATAATTAGAACCTAACAGTTACCTAACCGTAATCTAAGAGTAACTAATCGCAACTGTAACCAAACTGTAAATTAACTGTAACCTAGCGGGAGGTGCATAATATGAAAGAGTGATCAAAGAGCTGCCCAGTCCAATGATATATCACTTGAAGGATGTCGGAAAAGTCAGAAAAATGCTCCCGGTGATACAAATTGGGGGAGGGGGGACGGGAGGTACATAATATGAAAGAGTGATCAAAGGGCTCCAATGCGATGTATCTCATGAGGGGTGTCGAGAAATGTTAGAAAAGTGCCGGCTAATTATACTATCAGCTAAATGTCCTGTCGGCTAATCGCCTTTTCGGCTAAATGTCCTCCGGGCTAATTGCCACGTTCGGCCAGTTGCCTATCGGCCAATTGTCTGTATTGCTAAAATTATTGCTATATGTCCGTTTCGGTCAATTGTCCTGTATGCTGTATGTAAATTTCAGCTAATCGTGTTGTCGGCTATATGTACGTATCGGCTAAATGCACGTGTCAGCTAACTGCTATCTGCTAAATGTCTTGACGGCTATTTGGTTGTCGGCTAAATGTCTTGACGGCTATTTGGTTGTCGGCTAAATGTCTGCCACCGGCTACGGGTCAAACATCTATACTAAAAGTAGTTGAGCTTGAAAATGCATAAATCAAATTAAAAAACATCTTTCAGTAATTCATGGTCATTCTCGGTACTACTGATGAAATCTTTTGTGTAGTGTCTATGCAATTCATATACACCACCTATGTGCCTGTGCAAAAATATTAGTTTAACTTAACTTATACCATAACTTATCATAAATCAAACATATCATAATTTAAAACTCACTTTCAGCAATCATCCCCAATGTTTCCCTGTAAATATGAACAATAAATGCGATGCACACCATATTCTTATCCAAACATCTTGCACTCTTTGTCTCCCCTTCTTCGGAAATTTCGCTTCCCGTTTTGCTCCCTTTACAGTATCAATGTTTAAAATCTTTAAAATTCCTTAATGTTTTCTTTAATTTTCTGTTTTATTATTTACTTTAAACTAACAATAAATAATCAGTCATAAATTTCATTATCAATTTATTTCACCACATTCATTTCATTAAAAGTTCTTGTAAATTGCCCCTTCCGAAAATGTCATTTCTCCCTTTTGCTCCCTCACCCACGGTATCCATATTTTAAAATAAAAACCCTTTAAAACTCTTTAAATTTCTTTAATCTTTTCTGCTCAATTTGCCACTTTATTTTAACAATAAACAAACGATAATAAAAATTTCTCCACACCCCCCACCCCAACTGAAATTGGTATTTCCTCCTCGCCTCTCCCTCTTACCAAGCATCTGAAATTTAAATCCCTTAAAATTTTTTCGTTTATTATTTTTTTAACCTATTTGTAAATATTTTCTAAGGTATGTAAATAATAAGTCACCAATAAACTTCCCTCCCTCCCGTCCCGCAAAAAAAGAACTAATTCTGCTTATTCCTCTTTTTTCATTCAGGTCACAAAATTTTAACCTTAAAAGTCATTGCTTTTTCTAAATCATTTTGTACTCTATCTGTTAATTTATTGTAATCATAAATAATCAATCATATAACTATACTCCTCCCCCACCAAAATTGACGTTTGTTCTGACTCTACCCTTACCAAGAACACAAAATTTAGTCTTTTTTTGTCCTATTTCTTATTCTTTAGTAAGGTAAATAAATAAGTCATCAAATAAAATCCCCCCCCCCTTTTTCCTTCTTTCCCTTATTTAAGTTTAAAATCTTTGAAAATCTTTTTTTAATACATTTTCAGCTTTATCTGTTTCATATTGAACAATAAATAATCAATTATATAATTTCTTCCACCCCCATATAAAATTGACGTTTTTCTTTTCTCCCTCCATTATTTCCATGCTCATAAAATTTAAAGTCTCTAAAACTCCTGATTTCAATGTTTTTGCCCTGTTTGTAAATCTTTAATAAGTTACATAATCAGTCATCTATTAAACTCAACCCCCCCCCCCCCCCAAAAAAAAAAAAAAAATAAATAAAAAATCTGTTTCTTCCCTTGTCTTACCCTCAACTCATGAAGTTAAAAAAATCTAATTTACAGTCTTTAAAACTTTTTAATTTTTACTTTTTTTGGTCCTAATTATAAATCTTTACTATCTATAATATTAACTAAATCTTTTCAACTATGTGCGAAAGTGTTAACAATACATTTAATTATGCACAAAACACATTTTAACTGTATTTCTGAAAGGAAAATGTCTATAGAGATATATTTCAAAGGAAAATATTGTGGTTTCTCGTCAACGTGCAAGTATATTCTCAAAATCTTTTAAAATCCTTTCATTCGGACTAGCTCAGAAAGAACCACCAAACTTAGATACCAAAGGTGTTATCGACTAAGCCGAATACATCCATAAACAAAAAAAGAAAAATCATGCTTCAAAACTTTCCAACACTTTCAGAACACTGTAACAAAACTTCGCCGTTTAATAAAGTAAAGAAGTTACCTAGCTAAACATTTGTAAAACGTATGACACATTTGAAAAGCAGATTTCAACAATTGCGCCCATAACCCGGAAGATATTCCAATTCTTTTGTGCAGCTCTGTATATGATATATTTGTAGAGATTCTACATACTATGTTAAAATTTAATTTTGTAAGAAAATACATAAAACAGTTGAAAATTCACCCTCGGCAATTTCTACCAATAGACGGAAACATACTTGAATTATTTTGTGTAGCCCTGTATATAGCATACATATTTTTATACACGTCAAATATTAAGCTGAAATCTAATTCAAGCAAAAACATGCTTAAAATTACTGAAATCACACTTCTAGGAATTATTTTCCATAGGCGGCAATGTATCCAGTTTGTTTAATATCCCTGTATATAGGATTTTATTAGTATGATACAAACATCTCTTAGCATAATAAATGTAGTTGAGCTTGTACATTTATAACTAAAAAAACCAAGCATCTTTAAGCCATTCATACTCATTCTCATTAATGTTTACGAATTCTTTTGTGTAGTCCTGGTCTGTAAAATTTAAGCACACCATGTAGTACGCAAAAATTTAGTTAAACTTAAAAACGCATTCTGTAATTGAAAATGCACTTTCAGCATTAATTTTTAATAGCTAACACGTCGGATACAGTATTGTATCAAAATATTTTATGTGTCCCTGTAAATGAACGCTAAATGAAATGCAAACCATATTCGAATGCAAGCATCTTGTAACAAATCGAAGTAATGTGCATCTATTTCGTCATGTTTGAAATAATGTAACGTAATCGAAATACACTACAAACAGTTTTTCCTCATAGACCATATATAACCAAGCTCTTTTTTCTGACCTCGTAAATAATTGTTAAATGCTCATGTTGTACAGAAAGTAGGCTTAGAACACCTCAGAAATTCATATCAATTTCATTATCATTGTGACAGAGTTATATCAATCAAATACTCCGCAAACGATATTTCGTCATGGGCTATAACATAACGGAATACTTTTGAGTCCCCTATACTCGTACTTTAAGCGTTACACATAACTTAGTCTATAGTAACCATTTTAAAGTGTATCTTAAAGTATATAAAATTAACTATGTTTAAGATTGTGTAACACTATTAAAATGCACCCTAAATGATCCCCCCCCCCCCCCATAGACCATAATGTAAGAGAATACGTTTGAGTGCGTCTGTAAATGAACCATGAATGGTAATTCATTCGATATTCATTTTGAATACCGAACATACCATGATGATTTTGAATATCGTATATCAATTACATGGCAATCCGACTACATTTACGCTATTTAGAGCACGGACAGATAGACAGACGGACTTACAAACCGAATTCATAAACACTTTTAAACTTTCTTGGAGAGTGTTAAAAATGAAAAAAAAAAATGTAATGAAAAGAAAAGTATTTTAGTGTTATTTAGATTACGAACCGCTACAAAAATATTCTTTTCTGACTGCATCATTTAAAAAATATTTAGTGTTCAGAAATCCCCTCCCCCCCCCCCCCCCACACACACACACTTATAAATTTCTTGATAAATTTCACGTTTTAAAAAGAATCCCCACAAAAGATAGTTATTTTAGAATATTTGTACCTGATATTTCCCCCCTCATTCAATATCTCCCCCTTGATTTTAAATGTAATTGCGTTATGTGAAATAAAATAGTGTTTATACGGCAATAATTTCAATTTTATGTTTGTAAAAACTGTAAAATGGATCTGAATATAAAAAAAAAGAAATATATCTAAATAAAATATTCATTTATTTTCTGAAATCGTTTTAGTTTTTGCACTCTTATCATAAACAGATTAAAATTCTTTTTACGGCTTTTAATGTTATCGAGGGTATCCACAAAGCAGCGGCTTTGATCTACGCTAAAAGCGAAGACGGTTGAAAAAAAAATTCTTTAGACCTGAAACTCACTGGAAATGATCAAATGTAGCTCTCAGCCGAAAGGAGGTGGGGGGGGGGGGGGAATCGAGACAGATAATTGGCCATTTGCTGATTAGAAGAGTTCCCTTGTCAATCATTTGAATTTAGACCATCCTTCCAATTTAGCTAAAACGCGAGCGGCCATGTTGTTTTCACTTTGCCTGTGACTGCAGTATCCTCTTAACATGATTTTCCTAAAAATAGGTGGTAATTTACTACCTTTCCATCCTTACCGTCCCTTTTTTTACCATTTCGTCCCTTTTTTCCTATACCATCCCCTTTTTTTACTCTACCGTCCCATCTTTAACAACCCTTTAAGACAATGTTATACAAAAATTCTGTATTAAAAGTACTATATTTTTATTATTTCTTATTTGAATGTCCTGTGGGTACTATGCAAATTCATTACAAGTAAAAATTTAGAAGAAAATAAACAGTTATAGAGGTAAGACGGTAAGGAAAATTAAACTCGTAAATTTAACTTAAACCTCAGTTATATAAAAGATTTTCGCCGTTGACCCTTTTTTCTTTATTTTGAATAATTAAGGAATTCGTCTATCAGATTAAAATGTTATGTTAGCAAGTTTAATTTCGTCAGATTCCCCCCCCCCCCAAAAAAAAGTCAAAAGATTGTGAGAATGCCCCATATACAGTTGAACTTCCGTTTAACGAAGAACATATTTAACGAAATTTTCTTCTGATCCTTGACTTTGACCACAATTAACATGTAAATTAAACTCCATATTCTAAAAGATATACTGTAGATTTCTATTACAACGAACTCCATTACAATGAAAAATTCTGTTACAACGAAATTTGACGAATCCCCTTTTCAAATTGCATTAACTTTAATGTATTAAAAATTCTAATTTAACGACGTGCATTTTTTAGGAATTCCGTTACGAAGAAAAAACTTCATCGAGCTCTTTTTTTCTTTTTAGAAATGATCTCTGGTTTCCGGAAAGAAATTGGCCAGAAAGGCAATATTCAAATATGCTCTGAAGTGTCTGGTGAAGATATCATTTTGTCCATTAAAAATACATTAGACTGGTAAAATTATGAATGCAGAGATGACGATATTGATGTTACCGGTGATTCAAAACTTACCGTTTCAGGAGTTCTTTCATGTTTGTCATGCTTGGAGAAAATGTCTGCTTTTGTTTCTGTTTTGTTTTTGTTTGCTTTGTTGTACCTTCTCTGGAACATCAAAAGAATGTTCCAGAGAAGGTACTTTCTCACATTCATTCGTTGCACACATTTTTGTTATTATCAAACACACCTAAATTTGTACAAACTAAATCACAGATTTTCTGCAATAATGTGCTACTAAATAAAGGTTAGTCCGTAATTTTGTATTTTTAAAATTGAATTTTATTTTACCAACTTTTTAGATGTTAATTTAACTTGTCTTCCATTAAAATCTTCTCTAACTAAAGATAAATTTATATTGCATAATTAGTTTACGTGTATATATAATTCATTAGATAAATAGGGTAATTCCGTAACAACGAAATATTTTAGCGGTTCCTTTGAGTTCTTTGTAACGGAAATCTAATGTATTCTATATAAAGATGTTTATTCCTTTTATCACAAACTGACGATGACATACAGCGAAGTGTAATAAAATGCAGTGAAGAAACTTCAGCGAGCGATAAGATTGTAATATAGAAGAAATTGAAAGGCCTTCAAAAGTAGAAAAACTAAAAGCCTGCGATAAAATAAAAAGGGGATTCCGGTGTTACAAAAATGTTACAGATGAATTGCTCGGAAATTCACCAAAAGTGCGAAAATGTTTACGAACAGTGTATTTCTATAAGAAACGTGTACAAAGTAATACTATAGATCATTTTAAATTTAAAGATTTGGAATACTGAGAAAAGAAAAAAGAAAACGTACGCTACGCTTCATTTATGGTTTACGCCTCTTTATTGCGAGTTTTTTTTTTAATACATTATTCTAATTAAACTTTTCTCAAATGTCTAGGTTGCATAAAAAAAGTTACTGCCCGAATTAACATAAGTTTTTCCAATATTTTCATTTCGTGTGCATTTTTCATTTTATAAAGGGCGTATATTTTATACAAACTTCATGAATTTAAGTTGATTTCTATTTAACGAATTTTCTTCATAACGAAGATTTTAAGCGTAATGCTGAGACTTCTTTGAATGAAAGTTTCATTGTATATTACATATATTCATGGTTCGTACACCTCCTTAAATTTTGCACACCAGAAAATTTTACGGCATCAGTATTATTTAACAGAAAATCTCTTCTTAAAAGAAGACGAAATTTTCTTGCAAGACATTTTCATTCTTCAGCCTGGATGTTAAGTTGATGTCAACTAGGAAACCCCTCAACCGCTGCTTCACTGTTCAGCACTGTTCAGCGCGTTTAAGCTAGATTTATTTTTCTATCATGGAAGACGGTAGTATTCCGAGTGACGCAGCCTTAAGCCTAAAATCGTATCGTATCGTAGAATTCGTAGATGGCGGAACTCATATATACAGCTAACTCGACATCAAAGAAAATGCGAAAAGCCGCCTGTAAATAACTCGGCGAATATAGGTCCTATTGTTCTGATTTTTTCAAAACAGTCTCATATCTGCAGTCTAATCCTATTCTGAATTTTTTACAATTCTACGTGCAGTATATTTTCAGATCTGTAAATCCATTTTGAAAGCAATTTCGATGGTGTAAGTTTGTCTTTTTTTTTTCTCCGAAACGGTCTAGATTTTTTTTAAAAACATTAATATATAAAATGAATCTGTTTTTGATTAAGTGGATAAGACTAACCTAGTATCTAGGAAAACTCTTAATTTTTATATAATCCGCATGAAAAATTGGACTTCTTAGGATCGCGGATTACATGTTATTCTATGGGCTAGCAGACAGAACGTTGCACATCGGTTTTGCGCGGTTTAGGTCACAGTTAAAAATCTGAATATTCGCAATAAATCTTTTTTTAAACTACAAAAACAGTTTATTATGTGCTTTTAAATACTTAGACTGATTTTTTAAAATGGAGCAGTATTTTGTAATTATATGTATTTTATTTCATTGTTATTCATAGCAAGTAAACATTTTTTAAAGGAGAAAATATTTCACATTTTAAAAAAAATTCTCGTATCGAAATTCGATATTTATCGAAAATTCTCGTATCGAAATGAAAATTCATCGCGTTCGCCATAAGACTTCGCCATGTATCACTACGCGATACGCGAAGTTGACTGAAGAAATAAGAACTATCAAAGATCTTGAAATGGTATTCCAAGGGGAGAAAGTGAGTACAATTTCTAATTATCCAGACAGCATTCTTTGCAACCGATCCTTTCTAATTAGTGTTCTGAATTGTTTTTATTTTCAACAATACTTATAACTGTTTTCCTTACAAAATAACGTTCATGTGTGGCATAGGTATTTCTTGTGATATGTGAGTGTAATAATGATAGATTACTAATTTAATTTTGTGTTTTGAGTTTTCTTTTAAAGAAATTAAACAAAATCTTTCATTTTTAAAGAACGCACAATTTAAATAAAAGGTTTGACGAAATCAAAATTAAGATTTCCAATCCCGTTTATAAAATGATTCATTTGCGAATCGTTTCTAATAATATTATAAACGAAAAGTAACTTAAAATGACATCTTTTTCGAAATATGGGTATCTTTTGTTTATTTTTTTTATATAACTCTTTTCAGCTTCAAAAATTAAAGCATCGTAGTATTTTATTTTTATAAAATTAAACCTAAAGGGGAAAAAAAATTTCTTATTATGGGTATCTTTTGTTTATTTTTTTTTATATAACTCTTTTCAGCTTCAAAAATTAAAGCATCGTAGTATTTTATTTTTATAAAATTAAACCTAAAGGGGAAAAAAATTTCTTATTGTCGTTTATCTCTGTAACAAAAGAAAAACAGAAGAAAATAAAAACTAAAAAAACCCTGAAGCATTTATTTTAGGCTAATTGATTACAGCCATGGGTGCTGCAAGACTTTCAGTCTTGGACATATTTTTGACTGATAGAAAATTCTACTTTATATACTTAAATTATCACGATTAGCTCAAAATGAACCATTTTATCCTGACTGGCTGTTTTGAGCTCCTAAAATAAAAATTTTCATCATGATACTTTTCCTTATTTAGTAATTAAAGTTTATAGATAAATAAGATAAAACAGCTTTTTTGCAAAAGTAAGATACTTGTTTTTATTTAATTTTAAAGTTAATATGCTTAAAAGAAAGCTTTAAATAATTTACTTTTAAAAAATATAAAAGTAGCCAGCTCCCTTATATGGTATTTGTGGTAATGAAGTATTATTGTAAATAAGAACAATTCAGGATATTTAGAAAAGATTGGTTTCACAAAATTTCATTAGCAGCTGCATTGTAGCTGTCATGATAATTAGACTTTGTATAAACTAATAAAGTGATTACCCAGTAACCATTTCAATTAATATATTAATCTGACTCGCATCTTAAATTAAATATTAAGTTTTTATTCTGCTTTCATTAAACCATTCACTATTCTTTAACATTCCGCATATTCCGACTACAAAAACTCTTTTTATCAATTCAGCCTGTACACTGGAGGGTTGCCGTGCCACTTACAGAGTAGCGCGTTTATCGCCTAGTTGTGCAATAGCATTTGAAAGATCACCACACTAACATAAAAAAGTAGCAATAAAAGAAAAACAAAATTAATCATAGTCCAGGCAATAGAGACCGTATAGGGGCTCTACCTAGCAAAATTCATGGTAGTTCTGGAAAAAGGCTTACTATATGTTTTTTGGGTCGCTGAATCCGAATTTTTAACTTCCCACCAAAATTTTTCCCTGCAACCCCCCCAAATTTTGGTAAAATGCCCCCCCCCCCAAAAAAAAGGTTTTTATTAAAGAAATCAATTTTTTTATTTTTTTTAGGGAAAAATATCTAGAAATTCAGAAAGTAGACAAAATTTGCAACAAATTAGACATATGACATTATGACTTAGGATGAAGGGGGAATCTGCCTCGGAACATGCGCGCGGTGCTGCGTGAACTAAATTGCGCAATTCCACTTAACCACTCACAAGTTTACATTCGACCACACATCTCCCCTCCGAACTTTATAAGGTTTCCTTTAAGTTTTTTGGGTAGCTGAATCCGAATTTTTAACTTCCCCCCAAAATCCCCCCCCCCCTGAACCACCCCCTAAATAATTGTTTTTAACTTAAATTTCTTATAGTTTTACAGGAAAAGCATTACGAAATTCAGAAACTAGACAAAATTTGCAACAAATACGATACATGACATTATGGAGTAGGATGAACGGGGAGGGGGAGGGCTGCCTCTGAACATACACTGCGGCGCTATGTGCACTAAGTTATGAAGTTCAGGCAATAGGGGATTTTACATGGAAAAATTAATACTAGTTCTGGATTTCAACTCACTTTATGTTTTTTGGGTCGCTGAATCCAAATTTGTAATTTCCCACCAAAATTTCACCCGGCAACCCCCCAAAAAATTGATTTTTTGAAAAAATTTGGTTTTTGAGAAAAGCGCGCGGGGAATGTTTCGAGGCAGCCCCCTCTCTCCCCGTTTATCCTACGTCATAATGCCATGTATTCTATTTGTTGCAAATGTTGTCTAGTTTCTGAATTTCGCAATGCTTTTCCCCTAAAACAATAAGAAATTTAAGTTAATAACAACTATTTCGGGGGGGGGGATTTTGGGGGTAAGTTAAAAATTCGGATTCAGCGACCCAAAAAACTTAAAGTAAACCTTATAAGGAAAGTTCGGAGGGGAGATGGGAGGGCGAATGTAAACGTGCGAGTGGTTAATTGGAATTGCGTAATTTGGTCCACGCAGCACCGCGCGCATGTTCAGAGACAGATCCCCCTTCCTCTTCATCCTAAGTCATAATGTCATATATCTAATTTGTTGCAAATTTTGTCTACTTTCTGAATTTCTAGATACTTTTCCCCTAAAACAACAAAAAATTGATTTTCTTAATAAAAACCCTTTTTGGGGGGTTGCCGGGGGCAATTTTGGTGGGAAGTTACAAATTCGGATTCAACGGCCCAAAAAACATAAAGTAAGCCGATTTCCAGAACTACCATTAATTTTGCTAGGTAAAATTCCCTATTGCCTGGACTATACGCTATCCTGTAATCTAGCAGACTTCATAGACTGCTTGAGTGACGCTTAAGGTGCCTTGATCAAGAAGGGGGCTCTCTCGGTTAACAATCGAGTACCGAACTTCAATTTAGATACAGCCCTTAAAATACACTCGTTTTAAAATAATTAATTTCTCGGAAACTTATAGTACGAATTGCATAAAAATTTGTTTTTAGGCTAATTAAATGGTGTAGAATTCATTTATGCTGTAAGAATTGTGTACTGCTATTGAAAAAAAAACAAAGTTATGGTTCGTTTTAATATGTAGATGACCCCTTAAGCAAATTTTATATGCATCATTTAAAAGTAGACTTTATTTCCAATCGTTCGATACCAGTAACTTTCTTCTACTGTAATTTGTTGAAGAGTTAGTAGAGGGTGTTTACTTTTTTTTTCCCCACGACTGTACATTAGGGAATTTAGTGCTTGCTTATTTATTTATTTATGTTAGTGAGCAACAAATGTTGCAGATTTTTTTTTTTCAAACTAATTTTGAAAGATTTTATTATTTAGGTAAGCTGGAGAGGTGGGTGCAAAAGCAGAAGTGGAATCTTCGGAGCTCAGGGGATTATTTTATATGATTTATTATTATTGTTAATAAAGAATTTTAAATAGGGATGGTGAAAGATTATTTTATATAAAATTAAAGAATTTAGAATGTTTAAATTTTTTGCACTAGGAATGAGAAAAGGGAGAAGCAGAAATTTGTAGTTTTGGATTTAATATAAATGTATGTAATTACTTTTATAAGTGAGCGATGATTGTTATATAAGGTTTAAAGAGTAATATTTCTTGCTATTTTTCTTAACAAAGTAAATTTTTTATATAGTAAAATTTAACATAGCTTTTTATATCTCTGAAACAAACCAACAGAAATACCCTCTAAACATGCATGCTGTACATTGCTTCCATATCTTACCAAAGAGTTCTTATAAAAATCTCATTGCACGGTGCTCTTTAAAATTGAAGTATGGTCATCCTTTTTTGCGGGGAGGGAGGGGGGGAGAGATTTAAGGTGAATGGAAATCCTGAACTATGAATTCTTTGTATTAGTCTTTATTTTTTTTTATTTTATTATTATTATTTTTTTTTTTTTCAATAACCTCAAAAATGTAATGATATCAATACAAAAACCCTTAACGGGTTAAAAGTTTGTGACGCAGCATTTTATCTTATGCTCTAAGAATTTTAAATATGGAACTTAAAAATAATGATATCAAATTTTGAGTGACGCTATGCTATTAATTATAATCTCTCTATATATTATTTATTTCACCTTTTTATTTTTTTACAATCGCATGTGCAAAAATTATGTTCAATTAAAAAAAAAAAATGTATAAAAGTTTATTCATTGATGCTTTAACATTTACACCTCTCATAAATTCCAAGTATGAGTTTTAAAAGATATGATATCAAAATTTTAGTGACGCTTTGATGTGGCTTTAAACGATTTGTTTTAAAATTAAATTTAAATTATTTTTGTTTTGGCTAAGATATATTCACACATCTAAATAATAGTTTTAATTTTCCAATATACTTTAAATATGTCACTTTCACTGAATGTATATAATGCATTAAATCTATTTATTTGAATAAATTAATTTATCCTTTGTCCAATGCTATTAAAAATTTAAAATAAGATTTACGTAAATAATTTTTTTCCGTCATTGTATCCAAATTAAGTGAAATGTATTCAAATGGATACTATGAGGCAAAAAAATTATTTACGTAAATCTTATTTTAAATTTTTAATAGCATTGGACAAAGGATAAATCAATTTATTCAAATAAATAGATTTAAATGCATTATATAAATTCAGTGAAAGTGACATATTTAAAGTATATTGGAAAATTAAAACTATTATTTAGATGTGTGAATATATCTTAGCCAAAACAAAAATAATTTAAATTTAATTTTAAAACAAATCGTTTAAAGCCACATCAAAGCGTCACTAAAATTTTGATATCATATCTTTTAAAACTCATACTTGGAATTTATGAGAGGTGTAAATGTTAAAGCATCAATGAATAAACTTTTATACATTTTTTTTTTTTAATTGAACATAATTTTTGCACATGCGATTGTAAAAAAATAAAAAGATGAAATAAATAATATATAGAGAGATTATAATTAATAGCATAGCGTCACTCAAAATTTGATATCATTATTTTTAAGTTCCATATTTAAAATTCTTAGAGCATAAGATAAAATGCTGCGTCACAAACTTTTAACCCGTTAAGGGTTTTTGTATTGATAAAAAGATACTGGTAGTTTCCTGGAGAAATAAAGGTATCCGTACGAACCATGAATATATATATAGAGGACGTGAGTTTCAAAACTCGCCTTATCCAAAATTTTAAAAATCGAGTTTTCTTTATCAATCTATTCTATTGGTGAACCTGCATAAAAAAAAAACACTACAATGTGAAAAAAAACTAGTTTTATTGTGTACTAGCGAACTTGCCCGGCGTTCCCCGGGTACGTAAAAAAAAAGCAGGAATTATGAAAAAGATCTGAAAATCACAATAAGATATCGCAAAAAAAAAAAATTAAATCGCTTCTCAAGTTTTGAAAGAGAAAAAAAAAATATATATATGTATATTGTGTTCGAAGATTGCAAGTTGATTCCTATCACTAATGTGGAAAAATAGTAGCTAATCGCTAAAATACACTAAAAATCACATACAAAATTCCCGAAAAATCGAATACGAAATCCGAATAAACTTTATTGAAATGAGGGCAGAATGTACTTTAGGTAAAAAATGGAATGTCAAAAAATTGCAGCAGATCGCGAGGAAACGTAAAAATCGCATTAAAAATCACAAAAAGTTCAAAAATCACGAAAATCAATATTTACTCTAATTGGATAAAAGTTTCAAGTCAAATTCCTTTGACCCTTTAGGCTCTCTTAAAATTTATGGTTTGGAAATCATGCTAAACATTAGATCATGTTACTTTTATTCATAATTAATTTACTTGGACTCTCTTAAGTATAATTAATGTAATCCCTTAAGTTAATATTAGTTTTTGTTGCATTAAAATATCTCAATTTGTTGATTTTCTGTAAGCAAGTAAAACCTATTGTTTTACAGTGGAAGTCTATGGGAATTTGGCGAAATATTAGAGATATCGCGAAGTTGGCGTCATTTTTGGCGACTAATTTTGGTCGCCAAATTTGGCGATATATAGCCAAGTTGGCGACAAACTTGGCGTAATTTGGTGACATAACTGGATCCCCCCTACGGTAACCCCCCTTATAGGTATAGGGATGCATTACTTGCTGTTCAATAATTGCATAAAAAATTCGCTAAAAATTCAAAAATCGCAGTACGAATTCCGGATAAATTTTTTTGAAAAGAGAACAAAATATACTATATTGGGTTAAAAGAAAAAAACCGCATTCTTTTTCGTAATTTGGAAAAATCGAATTAATATAATCCCTTAAGTTAATATTAGTTTTTGTTGCATTAAAATATCTCAATTTGTTGATTTTCTGTAAGCAAGTAATCCATATAGGTTTACAATGGAAGTCTATGGGAATTTGGCGAAATATTAGCGATATCGCAAGTTGGCGTCACTTTTGGCGACTCATTTTGGTCGCCAAATTTGGCGATATACCGCCAAGTGGGCGACAAACTTGGCGGCATTTGGCGACAGAACTGTGTCTCTCTACGGTAACCTCCTTATAGTAATGGAAATACATTAAATGCTGTTCAATAATTGCATAAAAATTTCGCTAAAAATTCAAAAATCGCTGCACGAATTCCGAATAAACTTTTTTGAAAAGAGAACAAAATGTACTATATTGGGTTAAAAGAAATAAACCATATTCTTCTCACTTATATGGAAAAATTGCCTTAAAACTTAAAAAAGTTTTAAAAATCGCATAAAAAATTAAATAAAAAAATCTAATCAAAAAATCGAAAATCGGGCTTCGAGGTGCAAAACTTCATATATAGACGTACTTTTTCCCCAAATTTTGTAGCTCCACGTGCAGTGATCTCTTCAGAACACCGTCGACACACTCACTCACTCACACACAAACTTCTTTTCTTATTATTATAGATTTCTGCCATTTTAATATCGTGGTTTACAATGAAAACCAATGGACGCAGTCAGAGATTTTTCGCGATTTCCGAAAATTTGATTTCCTGGATAACGCGAGTTTTGAAACTCACGTCCTCATATATATATATATATATGAAAATTTTCAAACTGAGTGAAAATTCAGTTCATAGCATGAACTGTGAAAGTTCGTACGATAGTGACGTATGACAGTGAAAGTTCGTATGATAATATTTACTAATCAGTTTGATTCAGTTAAAAATTGCGTAGATATGTGCGTGTGTGTATCCTGTAATCATGCGATCACTCTGTATAATAAAAAGCTAGAAATGATCCGTAACTGAGTAAGATATGATTACCAACGCAGGAAAATTACACCAGCAAAAAAGTATAAATATACAATTTACCGGCGAGCGGCCCATCTTCGTCCGCAGCCCTTTATTCTTCCACTTATTCCGACTCTTTTGCGGAAGCAAGATTCTTAGGTCCCCAGCCACGTCCCGAGTAAGAGACTCTCTAGCGAAAGCCAGATTGAAAAAAAAAAAAAAAAATCAAAAATTGAAACCGGACAAATTTAAAAGGGAAATTACACAAATTAAAGACACCGAAAAGCGGGAAGGGTTGGGCTCGGGGCGATGAAGCTACCCGACGACTCCTTGCCTTTCCCAGCTTATTATTAGTCTCGGCGGCGGTTGGGGGTGGGCGGGGAGGTCAACCGCCGCGGCGAGCGGCCCATCTTCGTCCGCAGCCCTTTATTCTTCCACTTATTCCGACTCTTTTGCGGAAGCAAGATTCTTAGGTCCCCAGCCACGTCCCGAGTAAGAGACTCTCTAGCGAAAGCCAGATTGAAAAAAAAAAAATCAAAAATTGAAACCGGACAAATTTAAAAGGGAAATTACACAAATTAAAGACACCGAAAAGCGGGAAGGGTTGGGCTCGGGGCGATGAAGCTACCCGACGACTCCTTGCCTTTCCCAGCTTATTATTAGTCTCGGCGGCGGTTGGGGGTGGGCGGGGAGGTCAACCGCCGCGGCGAGCGGCCCATCTTCGTCCGCAGCCCTTTATTCTTCCACTTATTCCGACTCTTTTGCGGAAGCAAGATTCTTAGGTCCCCAGCCACGTCCCGAGTAAGAGACTCTCTAGCGAAAGCCAGATTGAAAAAAAAAAAAAAATCAAAAATTGAAACCGGACAAATTTAAAAGGGAAATTACACAAATTAAAGACACCGAAAAGCGGGAAGGGTTGGGCTCGGGGCGAGGATGGCCGCCCAGGGAAACCCAGCAAATGCTTTTGAGTTTTAGTGCAGTCCCTGGGGGAAGACACTTGAACCAAACCGTCCCGCTTTCCGATGCCGAAAATTTATTTTCATTTAACATTATGTACATTTCCAATCACAATTGGTTACCCAATTTTTCTGGGCGAACCGGGTCTTTACACTTTTAATACTTAAAAAAACAATAATGAAGTAATAAAATATAAATGATGTATGACAATAAATGCACCAATATTTAAACATCCAAAGATAATAAGCCATGTGAACATGCACAGATGGCACCCAGATCCACAACAAAACACAATAATGAAATAATAAAATATAGATGATGAATGATGTATGACAATAAATGCACCAATATTTAAACATCCAAAGATAATAAGCCATGTGAACATCCACAGATGGCACCCAGATCCACAACAAAACACAATAATGAAATAATAAAATATAAATGATGAATGATGTATGACAATAAATGCACCAATATTTAAACATCCAAGATACATAAGCCATATGAACATCCACAACAAAACACAATAATGAAATGATAAAATATAAATGATGTATGACAATAAATGCACCAATATTAAAACATCCAAAGATACCTAAGCCATGTGAATAACCGCAGATGGCACCCAGATCCACAACGCCAGGGAAAGAAACACACATATGAATTGGGTTACACTTAATTGCAATTATGCCCTAATAAATACAGTTTTCAAAAAACCATAGGACTCAATACAATTTTAATTAGAATGAGGTTCCTGCCTGGTACATCAGAGAGCAGTCCTCCCCTCAGTAGGGGAGTGGATTAGAGAAAAAGTGTTCGTTATTTTCTAGGAACTTCATGCATTCGCAAATCCGATTTAGTAGTAGCGGCCTATCCAACAGGTAGACCAGCCAATCTTTTAGTGACATGTTTTGCGGCTTTTTAACATGATAGTGTGACGTGAGTGTGCAGTCTAATATGTAATGTAATGAATTTGCCAGTGAACCACAGATGCATAATGGTGAGTCCCTTTTGTTTATTGTATATAAGTGTTCTTGAAATGGTCCGTGGTTTGTCAAGAATATGTACAAGTATCTATTATGAATAAAAAAGCGGGATGAGACTTCTGGGATGAAGTCTATTGTATAGCGACCCACCGCTGCTGTGATCCAACGCTGCTGCCACTTTTCTTGTAGTCTTCTCTGTAATTCACGTTTCAGTGTAGATGGTGGCAGTGGCAAAAATGTTGTTGGTATTGTATCATCCTCTGTTGCTGATCTAGCCAGTTGGTCGGCCAGTTCATTCCCCTGTATTCCCGAGTGGCCCCTCACCCAATTAAAAAAGTAGTTTTTATTGGAGTGTGTCAATTGTTCTATTATTTCTAGAACGAGATAGTTGTCCACATCAAATTTTGACAAGGCCATCAGGCTCGACAGACTATCCGTAGAAATTAGGAAATCTGTGTCAGCATCCTCCACTGCCCAGAGGACCGCTCTCAGGATTGCAAACAGCTCGGCCTGGAATACCGAATTGCCCGGGTCCAAACTTGTCTGCCATGAGTGAATAAGTTGATTTTCCCTGAAAACACAAAAAGCCGATGCAGTACCGGAATCCATTTTTGAACCATCTGTGAAGATGTGCGTTTTTCCCAAAAAATTTTGAGTTGGACAGATCGTGATAGGTTCAAGTAACGAGGAAAGACGATACTTTGAACATTTGGAAGAATATAGGGGAGCAAAGTAGTTGGTTGTTGAGACACCCAAGCGAGAAACCCGAGCAAACTCAGACTCCGCTTCCAGCTGCAAGTCTAATGGCGGGAGGCCCGTTAGAACCTGGAGAGCCACAGTGGAAGTATTTCTATATGCACGTGAAATTACCAGTAAAGCCCGCCTCTGAGCAGCCAGGAGATGTCGAGCACCGTGTGTGTACGACATACGCGGGTACCACACCGCACACGCATAAGCCAGTTGACGCTGCAGAATTGATGTGTACCAGATTTTGAAGAAATATAAGGGTAGGCGACCCGAAGAAGAAGTGAATTTGTAGATGTGTTGTGTGATTTCCGTTATTTCTTGTCTCTTGTTTACCAAGTGTGGTAAAAAGTTCAAGTGTTGATCAATTAATACCCCTAAGTATTTCATAACCTTTACCGTTTTAATGTTTTTCCCCTTTAATTTGTATAGTGGGCCTCTCTGCAATATTTTTGGTTTTCCGAATGTGACTGTTGTTGATTTTTCCTGGGATATGGTTATGTGATTTGTGTCTGCCCAATTTTGAATGAAGTTTAATGCTAGTGAGCCCCAGTGTTCTAAGTGATCACGCGATTGTCCCCAAATGACTACCAAAACATCATCTGCATACGCCACCAACTCACAGAACTCGAAAACAAATGAGACCAACAGTGTCTCCAGAAGTACCAGCCAAAGGAAGGGACCAAGGCAGGAACCCTGGGGACAACCTTTTGAAAAATAATATAACATTGTTGGGACTAGCCAGTCAACAAGAGCTCGTCTACCTGAAAGAAAGGAGGCTATGGTTTTTATAAACTGTAGAGGAATTCCCAAGCGTTGCAGAGCCAGAATTACCAGATCCCATGGAAGATTGTCAAATGCCCCCATGAAATCTAGTGAGATAAAAGAGGTATAATTATTTTTACTTTTATTTAAGTCTATGTATGATAGGGCGGTTTGAAGTGCGGTCTCCGTTGATTTTGTTTGGAGAAAGCCGTGTTGCTTGCCTGAGAGTGAGTTATTTGTTGTTATTAAGTGATGAATTCGACGTAATAGTAATTTTTCAAATACCTTGCCTAAAATAGGTAATAATGTAATGGGACGGAAAGAAGTATGCTGATCTATGGGCTTACCCGCCTTCCTGAAGAAGACAAGCTCGCCCACCTTCCAGGCCTCCAAAAAGTAATTAAATTCAAACGCTTTGTTAAAGAGATTTAAAAATAGGTCTGGCAAACCATGAAAAAGGGCCCTGATCATCCGATGGTCTATACCATCGGGGCCAGGGGCCTTATTCGGATTGAAACTATAAATTGCGTTACGTAATTCTCTTTGTGTGAATGGCGTTTGATCGTTGGAGTTATTTAATCTATTTGCCATAACCGGGAAGGTTGGCGCTCCCGAGGAAGCACCAAAAAGATTTTCTGTTAGGGTGAAAAGGGTGGAAGACCTGGAAGCCGGGAAAGCCGTGTCCGGCAGGTAGCTGATGAGGCTGTCCTGGAAGTCTTGGAAAGCCAGTTTTTTTGAAATACCGTAAGGATTTGTCTGTTTCTTACAGAAGTTGTCCCATGCCAAGCTTTTTTCCTTTTGTATTTGTCGTTGGTATAATGCTCTTTCTTTCTTGTAAGTTTGATAAAAAGCTGGATCAAGGTCCGAAGACTTATACTTTCGGTACAACGCTCGGACCTTATTCCTAAAGGGGGGGGCTCGGGGCGATGAAGCTACCCGACGACTCCTTGCCTTTCCCAGCTTATTATTAGTCTCGGCGGCGGTTGGGGGTGGGCGGGGAGGTCAACCGCCGCGGCGAGCGGCCCATCTTCGTCCGCAGCCCTTTATTCTTCCACTTATTCCGACTCTTTTGCGGAAGCAAGATTCTTAGGTCCCCAGCCACGTCCCGAGTAAGAGACTCTCTAGCGAAAGCCAGATTGAAAAAAAAAAAAAAAATCAAAAATTGAAACCGGACAAATTTAAAAGGGAAATTACACAAATTAAAGACACCGAAAAGCGGGAAGGGTTGGGCTCGGGGCGATGAAGCTACCCGACGACTCCTTGCCTTTCCCAGCTTATTATTAGTCTCGGCGGCGGTTGGGGGTGGGCGGGGAGGTCAACCGCCGCGGCGAGCGGCCCATCTTCGTCCGCAGCCCTTTATTCTTCCACTTATTCCGACTCTTTTGCGGAAGAAAGATTCTTGGTCCCCAGCCACGTCCCGAGTAAGAGACTCTCTAGCGAAAGCCAGCTTATTATTAGTCTCGGCGGCGGTTGGGGGTGGGCGGGGAGGTCAACCGCCGCGGCGAGCGGCCCATCTTCGTCCGCAGCCCTTTATTCTTCCACTTATTCCGACTCTTTTGCGGAAGCAAGATTCTTAGGTCCCCAGCCACGTCCCGAGTAAGAGACTCTCTAGCGAAAGCCAGATTGAAAAAAAAAAAATCAAAAATTGAAACCGGACAAATTTAAAAGGGAAATTACACAAATTAAAGACACCGAAAAGCGGGAAGGGTTGGGCTCGGGGCGATGAAGCTACCCGACGACTCCTTGCCTTTCCCAGCTTATTATTAGTCTCGGCGGCGGTTGGGGGTGGGCGGGGAGGTCAACCGCCGCGGCGAGCGGCCCATCTTCGTCCGCAGCCCTTTATTCTTCCACTTATTCCGACTCTTTTGCGGAAGCAAGATTCTTAGGTCCCCAGCCACGTCCCGAGTAAGAGACTCTCTAGCGAAAGCCAGATTGAAAAAAAAAAAAAATCAAAAATTGAAACCGGACAAATTTAAAAGGGAAATTACACAAATTAAAGACACCGAAAAGCGGGAAGGGTTGGGCTCGGGGCGATGAAGCTACCCGACGACTCCTTGCCTTTCCCAGCTTATTATTAGTCTCGGCGGCGGTTGGGGGTGGGCGGGGAGGTCAACCGCCGCGGCGAGCGGCCCATCTTCGTCCGCAGCCCTTTATTCTTCCACTTATTCCGACTCTTTTGCGGAAGCAAGATTCTTAGGTCCCCAGCCACGTCCCGAGTAAGAGACTCTCTAGCGAAAGCCAGATTGAAAAAAAAAAAAAAAAATCAAAAATTGAAACCGGACAAATTTAAAAGGGAAATTACACAAATTAAAGACACCGAAAAGCGGGAAGGGTTGGGCTCGGGGCGATGAAGCTACCCGACGACTCCTTGCCTTTCCCAGCTTATTATTAGTCTCGGCGGCGGTTGGGGGTGGGCGGGGAGGTCAACCGCCGCGGCGAGCGGCCCATCTTCGTCCGCAGCCCTTTATTCTTCCACTTATTCCGACTCTTTTGCGGAAGCAAGATTCTTAGGTCCCCAGCCACGTCCCGAGTAAGAGACTCTCTAGCGAAAGCCAGATTGAAAAAAAAAAAAAAAAATCAAAAATTGAAACCGGACAAATTTAAAAGGGAAATTACACAAATTAAAGACACCGAAAAGCGGGAAGGGTTGGGCTCGGGGCGATGAAGCTACCCGACGACTCCTTGCCTTTCCCAGCTTATTATTAGTCTCGGCGGCGGTTGGGGGTGGGCGGGGAGGTCAACCGCCGCGGCGAGCGGCCCATCTTCGTCCGCAGCCCTTTATTCTTCCACTTATTCCGACTCTTTTGCGGAAGCAAGATTCTTAGGTCCCCAGCCACGTCCCGAGTAAGAGACTCTCTAGCGAAAGCCAGATTGAAAAAAAAAAAAAAAAAATCAAAAATTGAAACCGGACAAATTTAAAAGGGAAATTACACAAATTAAAGACACCGAAAAGCGGGAAGGGTTGGGCTCGGGGCGATGAAGCTACCCGACGACTCCTTGTCTTTCCCAGCTTATTATTAGTCTCGGCGGCGGTTGGGGGTGGGCGGGGAGGTCAACCGCCGCGGCGAGCGGCCCATCTTCGTCCGCAGCCCTTTATTCTTCCACTTATTCCGACTCTTTTGCGGAAGCAAGATTCTTAGGTCCCCAGCCACGTCCCGAGTAAGAGACTCTCTAGCGAAAGCCAGATTGAAAAAAAAAAAAAAAAATCAAAAATTGAAACCGGACAAATTTAAAAGGGAAATTACACAAATTAAAGACACCGAAAAGCGGGAAGGGTTGGGCTCGGGGCGATGAAGCTACCCGACGACTCCTTGTCTTTCCCAGCTTATTATTAGTCTCGGCGGCGGTTGGGGGTGGGCGGGGAGGTCAACCGCCGCGGCGAGCGGCCCATCTTCGTCCGCAGCCCTTTATTCTTCCACTTATTCCGACTCTTTTGCGGAAGCAAGATTCTTAGGTCCCCAGCCACGTCCCGAGTAAGAGACTCTCTAGCGAAAGCCAGATTGAAAAAAAAAAAAAAAAATCAAAAATTGAAACCGGACAAATTTAAAAGGGAAATTACACAAATTAAAGACACCGAAAAGCGGGAAGGGTTGGGCTCGGGGCGATGAAGCTACCCGACGACTCCTTGCCTTTCCCAGCTTATTATTAGTCTCGGAGGCGGTTGGGGGTGGGCGGGGAGGTCAACCGCCGCGGCGAGCGGCCCATCTTCGTCCGCAGCCCTTTATTCTTCCACTTATTCCGACTCTTTTGCGGAAGCAAGATTCTTAGGTCCCCAGCCACGTCCCGAGTAAGAGACTCTCTAGCGAAAGCCAGATTGAAAAAAAAAAAAAAAATCAAAAATTGAAACCGGACAAATTTAAAAGGGAAATTACACAAATTAAAGACACCGAAAAGCGGGAAGGGTTGGGCTCGGGGCGATGAAGCTACCCGACGACTCCTTGTCTTTCCCAGCTTATTATTAGTCTCGGCGGCGGTTGGGGGTGGGCGGGGAGGTCAACCGCCGCGGCGAGCGGCCCATCTTCGTCCGCAGCCCTTTATTCTTCCACTTATTCCGACTCTTTTGCGGAAGCAAGATTCTTAGGTCCCCAGCCACGTCCCGAGTAAGAGACTCTCTAGCGAAAGCCAGATTGAAAAAAAAAAAAAATCAAAAATTGAAACCGGACAAATTTAAAAGGGAAATTACACAAATTAAAGACACCGAAAAGCGGGAAGGGTTGGGCTCGGGGCGATGAAGCTACCCGACGACTCCTTGTCTTTCCCAGCTTATTATTAGTCTCGGCGGCGGTTGGGGGTGGGCGGGGAGGTCAACCGCCGCGGCGAGCGGCCCAGCTTCGTCCGCAGCCCTTTATTCTTCCACTTATTCCGACTCTTTTGCGGAAGCAAGATTCTTAGGTCCCCAGCCACGTCCCGAGTAAGAGACTCTCTAGCGAAAGCCAGATTGAAAAAAAAAAAAAATCAAAAATTGAAACCGGACAAATTTAAAAGGGAAATTACACAAATTAAAGACACCGAAAAGCGGGAAGGGTTGGGCTCGGGGCGATGAAGCTACCCGCCGACTCCTTGCCTTTCCCAGCTTATTATTAGTCTCGGCGGCGGTTGGGGGTGGG
This sequence comes from Maratus speciosus, assembly GCA_963932465.1. NCBI lineage: Eukaryota > Metazoa > Arthropoda > Arachnida > Araneae > Salticidae > Maratus > Maratus speciosus. Next base: position 452,791,183 of record OZ010797.1, read on the forward strand.
CGGGGAGGTCAACCGCCGCGGCGAGCGGCCCATCTTCGTCCGCAGCCCTTTATTCTTCCACTTATTCCGACTCTTTTGCGGAAGCAAGATTCTTAGGTCCCCAGCCACGTCCCGAGTAAGAGACTCTCTAGCGAAATCCAGATTGAAAAAAAAAAAAATCAAAAATTGAAACCGGACAAATTTAAAAGGGAAATTACACAAATTAAAGACACCGAAAAGCGGGAAGGGTTGGGCTCGGGGCGATGAAGCTACCCGACGACTCCTTGCCTTTCCCAGCTTATTATTAGTCTCGGCGGCGGTTGGGGGTGGGCGGGGAGGTCAACCGCCGCGGCGAGCGGCCCATCTTCGTCCGCAGCCCTTTATTCTTCCACTTATTCCGACTCTTTTGCGGAAGCAAGATTCTTAGGTCCCCAGCCACGTCCCGAGTAAGAGACTCTCTAGCGAAAGCCAGATTGAAAAAAAAAAAAATCAAAAATTGAAACCGGACAAATTTAAAAGGGAAATTACACAAATTAAAGACACCGAAAAGCGGGAAGGGTTGGGCTCGGGGCGATGAAGCTACCCGACGACTCCTTGCCTTTCCCAGCTTATTATTAGTCTCGGCGGCGGTTGGGGGTGGGCGGGGAGGTCAGGTTCGACCAGAGGGGAGGCCCACCATATGGCATAGGCTCAACAAGCCCCTACTGGTAGGTGATATCCACTAACCGCCGAAACCACCGCCAAGGGCAGGGACCGACAGAAGCAGCGCGGGAGTGCTCGTTCAGTAGGTTCATCTCCCAGTCGCCAATGAATGTTTATTTCTTGTTTTGATGAAATACAATTTTTAATTACAACCGGCCACCCCATCACTCAGGGCGGGCCAGAATATTATACAGATCTTTTTGTAGATTAGATAAGATTATAAATTATTTTTATATTTTCTAGAGTATATTATATACTAATTATAAGCTAATTTAGATTAACTGGATAATATAAAATTAATAAGTTAGAAATAATTACTAAATTAAATAGTAAACTATATACATAGTTCTGATTAGAAAATATTGTTGAATTGAAGAAGCAAAGGGTTTTATGGATGACCCAGAACCTGTAATTTTAATGTCTTTACAACGTCTTATTGTTATTATTGCTGTTTTGAATGTTTTGTCTTTTAACATATTTCACACACATCTCTGTTATCAGAGTGGGGGCATTTGAAATAGCAACTGGTTATTTTCAAGAACGTTGATACAATCTATTATTTTCTGCATTAAGTTTGGTCTTTTTTGCACATAATTAAACCAATTTGCTAATGTAAATTCAGCTGGTTTGCGTATGTGATATTCTACTGTTAAAGTACATTTCAATAGATAATGTAGGGCGTCTCCTACATGACCGCAGGTACATCTTGGAGAGTCTGTTTTATTAATTTTATAGAGGTAGTCCGGGAATGGTCCGTGGTTCGTTGCAAATAAGTAGATATTACGGTGCGGGAGCAGGAGATCTGAGGAGATTTTTGGAAAGAGTTTGTAGGTGAAACGTCCTGTTTCTTCGTAGTCCCAGCATTGTTGCCAGTCATTTTTGAGTTGAAGACTTGTTTGCCCTTTGATGTATGATGCCGGGAAGGGGAAAAAGATCTTTGAAGCTGTGGAAGATTGTAACGTCGCTTCTTTGGCGAGTTTGTCTGCCAGTTCATTGCCCATGAGACCAGCGTGACCTCTAACCCATTTAAAGTAGTAAGTTTTGTCAGTTGACTGCAGAAGTTTAATTATTTCATTTATAAGGTAATCTTGTGACATGATGTTTTCAAGTGCTTGAAGACTAGATTGACTGTCTGTGAATACACCTATTCTCTTGTAATGTGTTGTTTCTGTCCATTGTAGCGCATTTAGAATTGCTAGCAATTCGGATTGGTACACCGTGTTTTCTTTATTTAATGTGCGGGAATATTGATGTATTAGTGAATCCTGAGCAAATGTACAGAAGGCAAAGGCCGTACCTGTCTCTGTTTTTGAGCCATCAGTATAAATGTTTATTTCGGTGTTAGGTGGTGATTGATGTTCGTTGTATATGATATTCAGATAATGTATTGCTGGGTTGATTTGAGGGATGATCTTTCTCTGAAAGTCTTGCGGGAAATAGTTGTTAGTTGGTATTCCTAACCGCAAAACTCTGCCATGTAAGGCTTCTCTTTGTAGTTGTAAATGTAGCGGTGGAGAGCCTGTCAAGACACAGAGCGCTGATGTTGCCGTCTTCCTGTAGGCCCTGCTGACCATCAGCAGACAGTGTGCTTGGATCGAGGAAATTAGTTTGAGGCCGTGAGATTTTTGAAGAAGTGGGTACCATATTGATGATGCGTATATGATTTTTCTTTCTAGTATGGTCTTGTACCAGATTTTAAGTATTTGTTTTGATAGCCTGCTACTGGAGGATGAGAACTTCATTAAGTTTTGTATTATTTTGACTATTTCTATTCGTTTATTTTTGAGATGAGGAAGAAAAGAGAGAGTTGAGTCCAATGTTAATCCTAAGTATTGTAGCGTGTTCTCTGATTTTAGTTTATGATTGTCCAATTTAAATATGGGGGGCCTTTTTAGGAATCTTGGACGTCGTAAGTTTAGGACTCTACATTTTTCATAAGAGAATGTCATTTGGTTCTGTCTTGCCCAATTGCTTATAAGTTCGAGTGCTTGATTTGTGGTATTTTCAAGTTCCTTACATGACTTCCCTTTCGCTATCAACAGGATGTCGTCTGCGTAGGCTATAAAGGTGACTCCATGTGAATGAAGCAATTTAAGTAGTTTGTTGATGAAGATACGCCAGAGAAAAGGCCCGAAGCAAGAGCCCTGTGGGCAACCTCTGTAGAACCAGTGGATTTCCTCTGTGTCCAACCAGTTGCAGAATGCTCCTCTTATTGATAGAAAAGAAGATATTGTATTTTTGTATGCTTTTTCGATAGGAAGTTCATCGATTTCTTCCATCGTAATGTGCCACGGTAACTTATCAAAGGCATTTTGAAAGTCAAGGGAAACTAAGGAGATGTAATTGTTGTCTTGTGATAAAAGTTGAATTTTTAATAAGAGATCTTGCAAGGCTGTTTCAGTTGAGTGTCCTTCCAAGAAGCCATGCTGTGAGTTATTAAGATGTTGTACTGAAGATGATGTTAATGAGTAGTTAATTCTTCTTAATAGCATTTTTTCGAGGATCTTCCCAAAAACTGGCAGGAGGGATATTGGTCTATAAGAGTGATGATCATCTGGTGGACGTCCCGATTTCAGGAAATAAACTAGTTCCCCTACTTTCCATTGATTCGGAAAGTAATTGAGTTTTAGGGCTGAGTTGTACATCTCAAGTAGCAGGTTAGCATGAGTTTTGAAGATATTACGAATTATATAGTGGTCTATATTGTCCGGACCAGGTGCCTTATTTGCATTGAAAGAAAATATTGCTGTTTTGAGTTCTTGAATTAAGAATGGAGATGCTGAGTCATCTGGTTGTATGGTTGTTGGTTTTGGTTTTTTGGACTGTCCGAAAATGTTTGTTGTTAATTCCTTGTAGAAGGAAGAGTTGGAGTGAATTTCTGCTGATGAAGTTGAGAGTGTTGTGATTTCTGCCCTGTGAAAATCTTGGAAAGCTATTGACTTTATCTTACCGAAGGGATCTCTTGTATTTTCGCATAATTTTGTCCAGGAAGTCTTTTTTGATTTGAGTATGTTCTGTTTGTATAGAGCTCTTTCTCTTTTATATTTTATTATATCTGTTTGAGATGCTTCTGGGAGTTTTGTTTTTCTTTGCAGTGCCTTGACGTAATTCCTCTGTCTACGGAGATCCTGAGTCCACCATGATATCTTAGGGGTAAAAGTGTTGTTTTTCTTTTTTAGGTTTCTGTCGCAGGCTTCTTTTATTAATTTATAGAAAATATCATATCTTCTGTCAAATTCTTGAGTGGAGATTAGATTGTTAAAGTTCAGCTGTTTTTCTGAGATATTCTTGGATAACAGTTTATTAAATTTCTTAAATGAGGTGTTTTTAGTTCTGTATCTCCTTTTCGGGAGTTTGATGATTGAAATGTCTGTGGTTATAGTTATTAATCGGTGATCCCCATAGTTAAGGTCACTGTCAATTGTCCAATTTTCTATTTGTGGGAACAGCGAGAAGGATGCCAGTGAGACATCTGGCCAACCCTTCAGGTGCTTTGTTTCGAAAGTCGGTAGACTGTGAGGGTCATTTAGGGAGATTAAATGTCTTTGACCCATCAGATTTAAAAGGTGATGGCCTTTTTCATCGTCTTTCGGATATCCCCATAGCACACTGTGTGCGTTGAAGTCACCAAGAAGCAATATGTCTGACGACATGCCTGTAATGGTGCTCCAATCTTCTAGGTCTTCGTGTAGCTTGGCAGAGGGAGGTGAATACTGGGATATCACTGTTAATATTCTTTTAGATAGTGTTAAGTTTACCACTACTGTATGATCTGTGCTGCCTAGTTTGATATGTCCAATATTTGGATCGATTATTAATATAAAGCTATTCTTTTTATTAGAAGCATAGCATGGAGTGCCTCTTGGCAGGCCATGTGGGCGGTTGTTTGTCATGTTACAATCCTGGATACAGGCAATTGAGTATTTCTCTTTATAAAGTGTATTAATTAAATCCGCTGTTGCAGTTTTGCTCCTTTGTAGATTTATCTGGTCAACCGCCGCGGCGAGCGGCCCATCTTCGTGCGCAGCCCTTTATTCTTCCACTTATTCCGACTCTTTTGCGGAAGCAAGATTCTTAGGTCCCCAGCCACGTCCCGAGTAAGAGACTCTCTAGCGAAAGCCAGATTGAAAAAAAAAAAAAAATCAAAAATTGAAACCGGACAAATTTAAAAGGGAAATTACACAAATTAAAGACACCGAAAAGCGGGAAGGGTTGGGCTCGGGGCGATGAAGCTACCCGCCGACTCCTTGCCTTTCCCAGCTTATTATTAGTCTCGGCGGCGGTTGGGGGTGGGCGGGGAGGTCAACCGCCGCGGCGAGCGGCCCATCTTCGTCCGCAGCCCTTTATTCTTCCACTTATTCCGACTCTTTTGCGGAAGCAAGATTCTTAGGTCCCCAGCCACGTCCCGAGTAAGAGACTCTCTAGCGAAAGCCAGATTGAAAAAAAAAAAAAATCAAAAATTGAAACCGGACAAATTTAAAAGGGAAATTACACAAATTAAAGACACCGAAAAGCGGGAAGGGTTGGGCTCGGGGCGATGAAGCTACCCGACGACTCCTTGCCTTTCCCAGCTTATTATTAGTGCTCGGCGGCGGTTGGGGGTGGGCGGGGAGGTCAACCGCCGCGGCGAGCGGCCCATCTTCGTCCGCAGCCCTTTATTCTTCCACTTATTCCGACTCTTTTGCGGAAGCAAGATTCTTAGGTCCCCAGCCACGTCCCGAGTAAGAGACTCTCTAGCGAAAGCCAGATTGAAAAAAAAAAAAAAATCAAAAATTGAAACCGGACAAATTTAAAAGGGAAATTACACAAATTAAAGACACCGAAAAGCGGGAAGGGTTGGGCTTGGGGCGATGAAGCTACCCGACGACTCCTTGCCTTTCCCAGCTTATTATTAGTCTCGGCGGCGGTTGGGGGTGGGCGGGGAGGTCAACCGCCGCGGCGAGCGGCCCATCTTCGTCCGCAGCCCTTTATTCTTCCACTTATTCCGACTCTTTTGCGGAAGCAAGATTCTTAGGTCCCCAGCCACGTCCCGAGTAAGAGACTCTCTAGCGAAAGCCAGATTGAAAAAAAAAAATCAAAAATTGAAACCGGACAAATTTAAAAGGGAAATTACACAAATTAAAGACACCGAAAAGCGGGAAGGGTTGGGCTCGGGACGATGAAGCTACCCGACGACTCCTTGCCTTTCCCAGCTTATTATTAGTCTCGGCGGCGGTTGGGGGTGGGCGGGGAGGTCAACCGCCGCGGCGAGCGGCCCATCTTCGTCCGCAGCCCTTTATTCTTCCACTTATTCCGACTCTTTTGCGGAAGCAAGATTCTTAGGTCCCCAGCCACGTCCCGAGTAAGAGACTCTCTAGCGAAAGCCAGATTGAAAAAAAAAAAAAATCAAAAATTGAAACCGGACAAATTTAAAAGGGAAATTACACAAATTAAAGACACCGAAAAGCGGGAAGGGTTGGGCTCGGGGCGATGAAGCTACCCGACGACTCCTTGCCTTTCCCAGCTTATTATTAGTCTCGGCGGCGGTTGGGGGTGGGCGGGGAGGTCAACCGCCGCGGCGAGCGGCCCATCTTCGTCCGCAGCCCTTTATTCTTCCACTTATTCCGACTCTTTTGCGGAAGCAAGATTCTTAGGTCCCCAGCCACGTCCCGAGTAAGAGACTCTCTAGCGAAAGCCAGATTGAAAAAAAAAAAATCAAAAATTGAAACCGGACAAATTTAAAAGGGAAATTACACAAATTAAAGACACCGAAAAGCGGGAAGGGTTGGGCTCGGGGCGATGAAGCTACCCGACGACTCCTTGCCTTTCCCAGCTTATTATTAGTCTCGGCGGCGGTTGGGGGTGGGCGGGGAGGTCAACCGCCGCGGCGAGCGGCCCATCTTCGTCCGCAGCCCTTTATTCTTCCACTTATTCCGACTCTTTTGCGGAAGCAAGATTCTTAGGTCCCCAGCCACGTCCCGAGTAAGAGACTCTCTAGCGAAAGCCAGATTGAAAAAAAAAAAAAATCAAAAATTGAAACCGGACAAATTTAAAAGGGAAATTACACAAATTAAAGACACCGAAAAGCGGGAAGGGTTGGGCTCGGGGCGATGAAGCTACCCGACGACTCCTTGCCTTTCCCAGCTTATTATTAGTCTCGGCGGCGGTTGGGGGTGGGCGGGGAGGTCAACCGCCGCGGCGAGCGGCCCAGCTTCGTCCGCAGCCCTTTATTCTTCCACTTATTCCGACTCTTTTGCGGAAGCAAGATTCTTAGGTCCCCAGCCACGTCCCGAGTAAGAGACTCTCTAGCGAAAGCCAGATTGAAAAAAAAAAAATCAAAAATTGAAACCGGACAAATTTAAAAGGGAAATTACACAAATTAAAGACACCGAAAAGCGGGAAGGGTTGGGCTCGGGGCGATGAAGCTACCCGACGACTCCTTGCTTTTCCCAGCTTATTATTATTAGCCTTATTCATGACAGAAACTCTAGAAAGACGGCAGGGGTAATTTCGGTCTGCGCTAAATGAGTCTGTGTCGCTTCGAACTAGAAATTTCTTTAACCCTCTCTCTGCGCAACCCGAAATATACTCGGGCATGCATTTTCCCGTATAATTGATACTATTTAGTTTTTTCCACCCGTTATTTTTTAGCGAAAACTTTGTCTGATTCAATCAGGATATTTTCCACAATTACGATAGTCAAAAATTTCTGCTTTAAAGAACCGGTGATAAAAGTGAGATTAAAAATTCTGTAAAAGACGCTCATCGCGAAGAATTACTTTGGCAGCGAGATGGTTAAAAAATAAGGTTAGAAGACTCAAAGAAAAAAAAATAATTCAAATCGTTTAAAATAAACTTTCTTGTGTAAAATATTTTTCTAAGACTTTGGTGAAATTTTCTGTCTTTCTAGAGTTAAATGTCTATTAAAATTTACTGGTGGGAAATTGTCATGGCGGTAAATAGGTACTGAGCTGTAGCAAATGGCTAACACTAGAAAGAAGGGAAATTTTACTCCAGTTTCATAAGAATACTTTACACGAGAATTTTTTTTATTTTTAAATTGTTTAAATTATTTACGTTATGCCTCCCGCATTCTTTCGCAAAAATTCCCAAATATTCTAGAAACTAAACCTAAAACAAGAAGAAATAAGAACAAAAACTCATGCATTATGAATATATTATGAAACACTTTCTAATACTAAAATACGGTTACTATTAAGACAATTAATTTTTTTCGTGGTCTGAAAAGAAATGTCTAAATAAACATTATAAAAAATACATAAATTAGTCGAAATCCATTTTCAGTAGTTTCTGCCCATATCGGATAATGCATGCAAAGTCTTCCGTGCAGCTGTATATATGATCTTTAGAAGTCATACGCACCACGTAATACAAGAAATATTAAATAAATTTAAAAGGGCATACCACAGTATAAAAACCACTTCCAACAATTATTCATCATTGTCAGTAATTTAATCCTTTGATTACCAGGTTGGGACATATGTCGTCCCAGAGACTATTTCTTTATTCTACTCGCTCCACTATTAGGAAATACAACAAAATCTGCAATGCAACACTTAACGCTAGGTTACTTTCAAGAGAAATTTACTAGAATTTTTTTTCTTTTGTAAATTGTGGTACGAGTGATTATAAAAATTGTCGTCAGTCGTAGGCCGTAAGCGAAAGCTTAATCTAATAACTTGTGCATTAGGGTGGGTCGAAAAAACCGAAATATTTATAATCGAAATGTAATAGAGTGGGCAAGTTGCCTTTTGTAATAATGAATAAATTAGTAAAATATTACACCGATCAGTTAATACCTTTTTCCGCCACAGGGCGGGCCAAAGTTTCCAAAAATCGCAAAAAACATGTTTTTTTCAGTATTTTTTTTAAATTATCCAAACGTACGAATACAATTTCTAATAGGATGCAATAGCTACATGAAGATGTAAGAAATGTCCCGGTAAATATTCATTATGATAAAGTAATATCTTTTACTGCCGCAAAGGGGCCATATTTAAAAAAAAAAGTTGTAAAAATTTCAAATTTTTATTTTTTTTAAATTTTTATAATATGTCTAGAAGTAAATAACTTTACTTCATATCTATTAATATGTAGTAAATTTTGTTAACTATTTGTTACAGACTGGAAAAAAAAACGGTAATCATTCATTATTCTTGACGATCGCTTCATTTACTGCTGTTTTACTGCATATCAGCAGTTCATATACCAAAAATCACAAAAATGATATAAAATGAACAAAATATTTTAGTATTTTATTAATTACAATACAGAGATTATATACCGCAATTGATTAAATAAAATTAAAATGAAGAAGTATTTAAAGGAATTGAATTTTATAATATGACTTGCTTCCAATAAATCCATTGTTCCTCGAGAGGCCGAAATTGATCATATGTGATCTTCCCTCTGTTTCGTTAGTTTACAGTTTTGCCACTCGACTAAATCCATACAATTTTAAGCTTCAAAGTTCAAGTCTGAAATGACGATGTGACGGATCGCGCTATTCGTGTCCACAGAACTTCATGATTTGGCAATTTTCTTTATGGCTGGGGTCCTGATGTCCTCTCCTTCGTATGCTATCAGCCCAATGAGGCTATTTTCATGATTTGCGAAATAGGCATTTCGTGAAATTACAGAACTATAATCTTTCGTGAATGATATGGAAAGTAACGAAGGTTACTAATTATAGTCCACAGAATCTGAAATAAACATGATGCACTCATTTTAATTGTGAACCAACTGATGCAATACACTTGTAGGATGTACTCATTGAGTACATCCTGATCAGCCGATTGCCAAAGCACGAAGTTCTGTGGACACGAATAGTGCCATCCGTCATTTCGTCATTCCAGACTTTAACTTTGAAGTTTAAAATTGTATGGCTTTAGTCGAAAGGCAAAACTGTAAACTAACGAAACCACCTGTTACGGGTTGTCTATCGACTGACGATCTAACAACGCTGGTGAGTTTAGAATGTTCGATTAAAGATACCAGCTATTATAAATTTCCTTGTCCCACTCAATGAGTAGAAAGATGCTTGAAATTAGTCTCTGAAGTGCTGGTAAAGTTTGTGGACCAGGACAGAGTGAGGATCACATACGATCAATTTCGTCCTCTCGAGGAACAATGGCTTTATTTGAAAGCAAGTCATATTATAAATTCATTTACTTTAAATACTTCTTCATTTTAACTTTATTTAATCCGTTTCGGTTAAACATTTCTGCATTTTAATTAATAAAATACTAAAATATTTTGTTCATTTTATATCATTTTTGTGATTTGTGGTATATGAACTGCTGATATGCAGTAAAGCAGCAGTAGATGAAACGATCTTAAAGAACAATGAATGATTACCGTTTTTATTTTCCAGTCTATGACAAATAGTTAACAAAATCTATGACGTATTAATAGATATAAAGTACATTTATTTACTTCTAGACATATTATAAAAATTATAAAAATATAGAAAAATATAAAAATTGAAATTTTTACAATTTGTTTTTTAAATATGGTCCCTTTGCTGCAGTAAAAATTATTATTTTATCATAATGAACATTTACCGGGACATTTCTAATATCTTCATGTAGCTATTGCGTCCTATTAGAAATTGCATTCGTACGTTTGGATAATTAAAAATATATATATATCAGTGGCACTCCGGGAGTGCCAATAGAAGTGAAAACTTCAACAATTGCGTGTGTGTTTTTTTAATCGTCAGGAAATGTTTTATGCATTGAATTGTGTAGCAGCACTAATGAAAGCATCTGGGGACACGGCAGTGCCCCTGCCAAGTCTTGAAAGCACAGCCGTAAGCATCTTTTTCTGGAAGCAACTCAGGGTACTTTTGACCCCCAATATCTTTGTGTTGGTGATTCCCAGAAACTTGAAACTTCATAAATCTAAAGTAATGTGGAAATGGAACTAAATGCTGAAATTTCACGTTTCTATCTTTTTTATTTCAGAAGATATATGAACTTAAACTTTCGCCTTTTCGACACTGATTCATCGATCATCAAAACTCAGAGGTACGTCCTGTATCCCTAGAATCTTAAAATTTGGTATGAAGGTAGTGTTTCGGATACAATGAAAGGGAAAATTTTAAAAATCCGGAAAATTTGGATAAAAAGTCGAAAAATCAAAAAACCGAGAATTTGGCAGAGATGTGATATACGAACCAGGTTTGGCGCGATTTTTTAACGTCAATTTGTCGAAAGCCCGTTTTCCAATACCAGTTACAATATATATTTTTAAATTATTTTCTATTGTTTTAAAAAGTAAACAACAATAAATAAACGGTAATTTCATTAATAACTATAGAATAAAACAATTGTACAATTTAAAAAAAATAAAATAAAAGTAAATGAACAATTTATTAATAAATAAGCAACAGTAGCCGGGTTACCTTGTAAAATAATGTAACGCCATTTTGCTGTCAATTAGGTACCCAAGTGCGTATCTGACATCTGTGCCCCGTATTTTATCTTCCGTAATCGAAATTCCCGCCAATACTGTTGGTTATTGGCCAGACCATCAACACGATAAAATACAGCGTGATCGGTTTTTAGTTACACGAAATAGGTAGGTCACGAATACGGTATAATTCATTTTAACTGACGGAAAACAAAATAATAATTTGTTTTAGCAATAATTTTTTGAAATTTTGGTCCCCCTGCGTCGGTAAAAGATATTAACCGATCGGTATAATATTTTACGAATTTATTCTTTATTATAAAAGGCAACTTTTCCGCTCTATTACATTTCGATTGTAAATATATCGTTTTTTTTCGACCCACCCTATTGTGCATCTCTATAAATGGACGATAAATGCTACCAACTCCATAATCCATAGAAAGCGTGTTGTAGTGCACTTCAGTGAGTTTTATAAATTTCATTATATCTGAAGTATGATAACATCAATAAAATGGAACGAGAACGATTTTTCCCACCGACCAGAATGTAATGCAATTATTATGTGTGTTCCTGTAAACAAACTATAAATGCTAATTATTACATTTTGCTGAGATAAGCATGGTAAAGTCCACCCGAGTGATGCATAGCAATTTCAATGTGTTTAAAATATCACAATATTAATTAAATTTCCCGCAAACGATTTTTCTCCATATATATATATATATATATATATATAAAAAAAAAAAAAAAAAAAAAAAAAAAAAAAAAAAAACGGAAATCATTTGTGTTGGATTGTAAGCGTCTATAAGAACTATACACTGCAGTTTCTGTACTAAGCATTCTGGAGAAACCTTAAATAATAACATATAATAATTACTTGGGATTCAATGGATATTTCTTACAGATAGAGAATGGACAGACGACCAGAATGGTGAATCCAATTTAGAAATACTTTTCAACTATGTTGGACTGTTTTAAAACAAATGGTTTTCATTTTTTTTTAATAATTTAAATGATTAACTAACCAATCTGTACGTATACGTATACTTGCGTAAGTATTTTATGTTATGCATTGAATACTTTTTCGTAGACCGCTGACCAGGCATCTACTTACCGGGTTTTTTTTCCAGCTAAATCTATATCTATACTCCTATTATAAAGAGGAAAAAATTGTTTATTTGTAGGAGGTAAACTCTGGAACTAGCGAACCGATTCCAAAAGTACTGGTATCAAAATGATGGTGTTAGTCCAACTTAGAACATAGGCTATATCTTATGTCGGCGCCACTACCCCAAAGGGGGTGTAGGAGCGAAAAACGTTCTAAAAATGCGATTTTAGCGTTACTGAAGGGCCTAGAAATAGGAAATTTTGAATATTAGTTACTTATAAGATATAAATTATGTCTAAGATCAGTTCTTAAACATTTCGAAATTTGAAAGGTGTGAAAATGCACAAAAAGCGTTCTAAAAAACGTTCTAAATGGTAGTTTCTACACAATCTCAGGATATACCAAACCGATTTTAATAATATTGGTGTCAAAATGATGGTGACAACTCTTGCTCATAGATAGGCTATGTTTTATGTCGGAGCCACTACCCCAAAGGGGGTGTAGGAGCAAAAAACGTTCTAAAAATGCGATTTTAGCGTTACTGAAGGGCCTAGAAATACGAAATTTGAAATATTAGCTACTTATTAGATTTAAAGGATTTCTAAGAACAGTTCTTAAACAATTCTAAATTTGAAAGGAGTGAAAATGCACAAAAAGCGTTCTAAAAAACGTTCTAAATGGTAGTTTCTGCACAATATCAGGAAATACAAAACCGATTTAAAACATATTGGTGTCAAAATGATGGTGACAACGCTTGCTCCAAGATAGGCTATGTTTTATGTCGGTGACACTACCCCAAAATGGGTGCAGGAGCAAAAAACGTTCTAAAAATGCGCTTTATGTGTTACTGAAGGGCCTAGAAATATGAAATTTGAAATATTAGCTACTTATTAGATATAAAGGATTTTTATTAACAGTTCTTTAACAATTCGAAATTTAAAAGGGGTGAAAATGCGCGAAAAGCGTTCTAAAAAACGTTCTAAATGGTTGTTTCTACACAATATCAGGAAATACCAAACCGATTTAAAAAAAAATGGTGTCAAAATGACAGTGACAACCCTTTCTCCAACATAGGCTATGTTTTATGTCAGTGCCACTACCCGAAAGCGGTTGCAGGAGCAAAAAACGTTCTAAAAATGCGATTTTTGCGTTACCGAAGGGCCTAGAGATATGAAATTTGAAATATTAGCTACTTATTAGATATAAAGGATTTCTATTAACTGTCCTTAAAAAATTCGAAATTTTAAAGGGGTGAAATGCGCGAAAAGCGTTCTAAAAAACGTTCTAATGGTGGTTTCTACACAATCTCAGGAAATACCAAACCGATCTAAAAAATAATGGCGTCAAAATGATGGTGACAACCCTTGCTCCAACATAGGCGATGTTCTGTGTCGGTGCCTCTACCCCAAAGGAGCTGCAGGAGAAAAACGTTCTAAATTGCGGCTTTTGCATTACGGAAGGTCCTAGAATCGTGAAATTTGGAATGGTAGTTAGTTATAAGATATCAATGATCTCTAAGGACATTTCCTAAAAAAAAATCGAAATTTAAAAGGGTGTCAAAATGCGCAAAAAGAGTTGTAAAAAACGTTCTAAATTGCGATTTCTATGCAATCTTAGGAAGTACTGAACCGATTTCAAATATAATGGTGTAAAAGTGATGGTGACAGATCTTGCTCCAAGATAGGCTATATTTTATATCTGTTTTCACTACCCCAGAGGAAATGCATGAGCAAAAAGCGCGAAAAGCGTTCTAAAAGCGTTCTAAATGCCGATTTATCGGCAATATCTCAGGAAGAATGAACCTGATTTCAAACGTAATGGTAGGATATTGATGCTGACAGCCTCTGCTCTAACATACATGCTATTTTATGTCGGTATCACTATCACCAAAACGTTGCAGGAGTAAAAAACGTTCTAAATTTCGATTTTTGTGATCGGTTGGGGCTAGCAACTTAAAATTAGGCAAGGCATTTATTTATTAGATATAAATAATTTTTAAGAACAGTTTCGAAAAAATCGGAAATTTAAAAAGGGGTGAAAATGCGCGAAAAGCGTCCTAAAAACGTTCTAAATTGCGATTTCTACTCAATCTAAGGACATTCCAAAGCTATTTCAAAAGTAATGGTTGCAAATCAATGGTGACAGTCCCTGTTATAACATAGGTTTTATTTAATGTTGCTGCCACTACCATCTGAGGGTTGCAAAAGCAAAACATGTTATAATTTGCGTTTTTTTGCACAACTGAGGGGTCTAACACTTTGAAGTATGGGATGGTATTCACTTACAAGATGCAACTGCTTTCTAAGAATAGTCGAAAGAAAATTCCAAATTTAAAAAGATGAAGTGAGTGAAAAGCATTATAAATTACAATTTTTAAGCAAACTTATAAATTACCAAACCGATTAGAAAAATAATGATGACATATTGTTGGTGATAGAACCTGCTCAAACATAAGCTATATTTTATATCCTTTCCACTACCACCAGAGGGTTGCAGGAGCTAAAAACTTTCTAAATTTCGATCTCTGTGATACTGAAAAGGCTAGAAACTTTAAATATGGCATGGTAGTTACTTATAAAATATAAATGCCCTCGAAGGGTCGTCGAAAATAAATTCGAATTAAAAAGGGGTGAAGCGAAGGGGAGGTGCGAAAAGCCTTCTAAAAAAGTTCTAAATTACGATTCTATGCAATTTCAGGGAATATAAACCGATTATAAAAGTAATAGTTACAAATGAATGGTAATAGTCTCTGACCCTACACAGGCTATATTTTATGCCGGTGATTCTACCACCTGGGGTTCACAGGAATAACAAACGTTCTAAAAAAGGCCTTTAAAAGCTTTTTAAATTACGTTTCTGTGGAATATTAGGAAATAACAAACCGATTTCAAAATTAATGTTGGCAAATTAATGGTGACAGCTCCTGTTTCAACATATCCCTTTATGTTGAGAGAGGTGGTAGGACTTGGAATTTGACATGATGGTTAATTTTAAGATGTAATAAGATGGTTTCTAAAAAATTCAAAACTTCAAATGAATACTGAAATGAGCGTATTAATTGAGCATAAAAGTTTCAAAATATTTTCTAAATTATCATTTATTTAGTTTTATTTCATTTTATTAATTTAAGTCTTATTTCTGCCTAATGCAGTGTAATAATGATGTTTAATCAAACTGTGTTTTAAATAGTAATTTTTTAATTATTCTTAAAAGTAATAAGTACCTTTTACTAAAAAAAAAAAACCTTTTAATAAAATAAAATATTACCTTTTAATGAATTAAAAATTTAGTTAGTACCTTTTAATAAAAATTAGACATATAAATATCACTTGGCATATTTCAAATATTACGCGAGCAAAGCCGCGGGGTTTGCTAGTAGGTTTATAACTGGAAACAAGGAAAAGATTCGTTTGATCGCCGGATGGCGAAGACTTGATTAGCCTCCAACGCGTCATGTCGCGGCTGCTCTGCTTTCTGTTGCCTTCGTGGAATTTTCTATGTTAGCCAGTTGCTAATTGATGTTTGATTGTGCTGATTCTGCACTGCATAGCTGCATTGAAGGAATAAAATAACTTTCTCGTCGGCATCATTTACTGTCAAAAAACTTCGACATAAACCCTGATTGTTGTCTTTTTCATTTTGGTCTTTGGTGGTTGCTCACTATCGTTAGAGATTCTCGTATTCTTGTGTTTTGTCTCTGTCTTGGGCGACATACGTATAATTCATTTATTGCTCAGAACATCCGTTAAAAGGAAAATGCACATTATGTACTAAAATTCTTTTTTAAAACTTCATCTTTGAAATGTGTAGAATACACGCTTCAAAGGAATTTGAGATTTTCATTTTACTAAAAATAGCGCTGGCTCTTTAAGAGGTCTTAGGACTCCTAATATTGGAAAAAAATGAAAAAAAGACCATTTTTAACATTTAATATCGTAAAATGTATTTGATTTTAAGACACAATTTTCATTTAAATGAAAGATATAAGTATGTTCTTTCACTTTACGTATTTAAAAAATCGCATGATCAAGAATTAGCATTTACAGGGGGCTCCAAACTGTCAGAAATTTGATGAGTAGAAAATTGTTATTACAGCTTACGCGCTGGATTATAAAATAAATTTTGAAACTAGAATGAAAATTTTGGTACTTACTTATACTTTAGACTATAATAATTACCCTGAACCTAAATAAATTTGTATTTAAATCATTTTTATACTTTTAATATAAAGCTGTATTTAGCTAATGCACAATTTAGAAAATTTCAACACTATAATCACCCCAAAAATACATTTTATTAAACAATAAAAAGGAAATTTTAGATTCAGTTTATGCAGACTAACATGAAACATGTGTTTTGAAAATTTCATGAAACAAATTCAGAAGTTTTTGAGATATCTTGCGCGTTATGACCAAAAATGACATTTGGAGAATAATGGCTTCAAAGTTTCGAAAACGCCGCATCAGCTATTGAGCGGTTACATTTCTAAAAGCAGTAACTTCTGTTCTAATAGGAATTTCTAGAAAACAATTGTATGAAAATGTTCAGAAAAAAATAGGAGATTAACATCTAAGAAAATTAAAATTTCGAAAATTTTGAAGTTTTAAGAGTCCTGAGGCCTCTTAATTTGCACCATGCATCTGCTGTAAACCAAAAAAATGTAGTGAGGAAACAAAGTTTTCACTGGGAAACTGCCTCTTTAAGATATGTACATTTTCCTTTAAAATATTAAATAATGAGAATTGCGATAATTTTACTGTGGAAATAAATTTAAAATGGTCATTTATGATTTATAATATTGTTATATTTAATTACCGACATATTACATTCGGACTCAAAATAGTCTAAGTTGTTTTGAAATAAAAACACATGCATAACTGTTTTTAACAAATATAATTTTCGTAAAAGTATAACAGTTAGTAATATATTCCCTCCAAATACTATAATCGGAGGATAAAATATAAATTTCATTATTGTTTCATACTTTTGAAGAAGTCATTTAAAAAAAAATGGAATTTAAAATAGAATTTTTTAAAATATGTGAATTACTTATAATTTAATAATTAAACTTCTTCTTTAAATATTTAATTTTGCACAAAAGTATTTTTTCCGAATATTTCATTTGCAAAAATCATTTTAAACAATATATAGTATCTAAAAGATTAGTGGCAAAATATATATATATATATATATATATATATATACATATACCTCCACAAATCATTAATTGAAAAAGAAAAAATATATATTTAAGGTCCATAAATTTTACCTTCTTAAGAAAAATATATAATTGCTGTAATCCTTTTATGTTGTGGAATTTCATACTATATTATTTATAATACAAAAGAACACTCAATAATTGTAAAAATAAAAATCAAAACAATATTATTCAATTAAAAATCACTTAACATGCATAGTGAATGCATTACTACTTTTTCTTTTAAAGAATTTGTGTCTCGCTTTGTAAAATTTACTTTGAAACTTAAAAGTATTGAGTTTGAAGTTTTGTTTCAAATAAAACATTTTTTTCTGGTAACATTCGTGTAAAGTTAATTTTTTTAAATTACTTTTTATAACTTTGATTGCATTTAGAAAGCCGACTTATTTTCTATTTTATTTTTCGTCCTAAACAATAAAATTGCTAATTAGTTTTATTTATACAAAAAAATTACATAGTTTAAAGTCATATAATGAAGAAAGTTGTCAAAAACTAAATTGAAAAGCAGAACGTTATATTTATGTATATTATAAATGATGTTTTATTTGTTTTATATAAGGTTTCCACTCGAATGGCTAATTTCCAAAACTTCTGTCATAGACTATAGTTCCAATTACAAAAATGTTTTAAATGAGTTAAAAAAATTATTTAAAAAGTCGTTTTGACCAATAAAAACATTTCTTTAAAGTTACGAGATTTAAATTTTCAATTGTGTTATACTTTAGTAATTTTTTTTATAGATAAAATACGAGTATAAGTGAATATCCATATTCTCATTTTAAATAGATATATTTTTGTTTATACGTATATAACAAAAACACTCCGCACAAGAATAATTTTAGTTATTGAGAGATTTCATATATTTTTGAATTTATGGCAGTTAGATATAGATTTTCATAACATTGCCACACATAAATTCTTTAAATTTTAAATGCAAATTCAAACGCATTATACGTATAAAAAGAGCTTAGATTTTTTTTTAAATACGTAACTGTCACAATGTTTATTAAAATTAGTAGTTTTTTCTAGGAATTTTCTAATTATACAAGTTATGGATTATTTGAAACTTTCTGAATCTGCTATATTTTTTAAGCCTAAATTTGAAGCATTTTATGTAATTTGATTTCGTATAACACGAATGTGGGTCACAGCTGCATTATCACCCTCCGATATTTAAAAGTTAGAATTTTAAAATAATCCAAAATGATCGTCTGTTACCCATTCTCGGATCTTTCCAGAAACTAAATCATCTAAAACGTTTTTAGAACGTATAAGCAATTATTTTTAAATCAATTTATTTTATCCCCAATTTTATTATTCGCTCAATAATAGCACGCTATTTAAACTTAATGTGAATTTTACTCTTTCTTACAGACAGAATAAATATTTTCTATTTAAATTTCAATCTTAATTTATTTAGCCTCTTCCAATCAAATCCACATTACAATGGAGTAAATTTTACACTTTCAGTTTTTTATTATATTTCGAATTGGTTATCATTTGAAAAATAATTAATACAAGAAAAAAAGAAACCATTTACTTTTATGTGTAACTAAATTTTCATAGATCTTTTAATTATTAAAATTAAATAACAGGTTTTTTTAATATTAAAACATAGTTTTAACTATAGCATTTTAAATTTAATATTTATTAGATCCAATGGGGAAAAATAACATTATATAAGTTATATATTTTATTAATTTGAGACATTTTTTTTATAATATTAATAGGGGGCTCTGCCCCCTGCAAACTACGCTCGCCAACCAACGTTCAGACACCGCAGAATCTAAAAATCAAAAAACATGCTAATCTGATGGGTTTTAAAAATATTAAAGACGATTAAATTATACTGAAAAAAGCTCTGCAGATCTCCCTGTAAACGGGTTTCCATTCAATTCCCTTTGATTGCAAAAATTTAAGGGCGAATCAGTTGCTGTTAAGACATCCAATCGTTGTTTTCGTTTTTGATTAAAGAGGATCAGTTAAACATTTGAAAAGAAGCTAAAATAAAATGAATTAAGTATTCAGAGTCTTTGTCTCCCGATATTTTAAAACAATCTCTATAACAATAGCCTAAATCATGTGACTATCATCAACAGTTCCCGGCGGAACACTTCGTTTTTTATACTCTAGGTGCCATTTTGATACTTTAATGTTATCCAGGCACTAGTGATAAGTCGCCAAATATTATTCTATCCCCATCATTTCATGTATATTGTAATAGTTCAAGTCATCAAATGCCATAAAAAAATACGGTCTGATCCCTTCGCCCTTCATATGAAGGTTTGGCACAAATGTCATATACGCGCGATTTTTTTTCCAACGCCAATTTGGGGAACGCATCAACAACATCAACAACAACATCCGGCTTACCATATCAAGCAAAATAACGATACTTTGGCGCCAGTTAAGTACACGTTGCGTATATGACATTGGCGTCAGAAAAAAATCGCGCCAATATGGGGCTGTATATGACATCTGTGTCGAAAGAAAAGAAAGCCGGGTGCAAATCTCGCCAATATCTTTTTTGCAACTCGCCAGTTAGAATTTTTTTATTCTTCGAGTAGTAAATTAAAACAATGATTTGAAGTTGAAATTAAATGTCATGGTTTGTTACATAATTTAATATTTCGCCAGATGTCATATACGCACCGCATATTTGGCATGATTTTTTTTTTTTACGAAAATTTGACGAAAACCTCGTTTTCGAATACCAGTTACATATGTATTTTTGGTACTACATAGTTATCCCGTCGACCAAAAATCTATCGCGAACTATAAGATTAAATGCCAATAACGGTTGATCGAAAATGTCACATTCACTTGACTTTTAGCAAGTTACACATGTTTACGTCATCAAGTGATTTTTATTTCGACGTTTTATTTTTATTTTTATATTTATTAATGTTATACTAATTTATTTGTTCTTTCGTTATTTAAAATAAAAATTTTGTCAATCTATACAATTTGGCGAGTGGTTTGGCGATTTATATAATTTGCGAAATTGGTTGACGGAATAACTACGTTGTACCGTATTTTTTAATTATTTTCTATTATTTTCAAAAGGAAATAGCAAAAAAATAATTAATAACTATAGAACAAGATAATTTATATAAATAAAAAAAATAAAAGTAAATAAACATTTATTATTAAATAAACGACAATAGCCATGTCAATCAAAATAATGCCATTTTTGCGCCAATTAGGTACCCCAGTGCGTATATGACATCTGTGCCTAATATTTTCTTTTCGTTTTTTTTTTTTTTTTTTTTTTTTTTTTTTAAGAAAGAAGTGAAAGCCATCAATTTAAATGTTTCATTTTTAAATGAAAGTTTTGTATTAAATAAAATGTTAACGAAATACAAAAAAAAAAAAAAGAATTGGTCTTAGCATAGATTTAAAGGAGCCCAAATTAATTTAAAATAGTAAAATTTTCTGAATTATGAAAAAAAAATATCTGCTATGATTAAAATTTGAGTTGCCATCATTAGAAAAATGTATTTAAAAAGAGAAAAAAATTAATATTTCAAAAAGTAATTCGAATTTAAAAATTCTAATTGAGATCTGTGGATCAATACGGATTTTTGGCGTTAATTTCATTGCAAAGTGCCCCATATTTTAGGAGAAATCGCCGTGAAACATAATCATTGTTTAATCAGTCGATTCAAAGAATCGATACACATTTCAGCCGTTTCATATATTCGTTTCATAAATTCGTTTCATTAGAATTATATATATATATAGGGTAGATTAATCTAAAACTCTTTCTTAAACTTGTTAACGGTAAACCATCGATTTTGTTTTGTGTTATCCTCTAATATAAGTATTAGGGTGGAGCGTATAATAAAAATTTTTGAATTCAAAATCGGCCGAAAGTTGCGTATTGTATTGCTTATTATGTAAAAAAAAACTTCCGCCCCCTGAACCGATATCTTCATGCGCCCCAAGGGGCACAAAATCCCGAAATTTTAACTAAATTACGCTAATTTTCCTAAATTTTAATAGCTATTAAAAAAATAATTGTTTATTGGCCCATTGGGAATACAATGCTATTAGGTCCCCTTACCATATGTAAAAAATTTCAAATTCCTCGAACATCATCTTCATGCGCACCAAGGGGTGCGACATCCCCGGATTTTAGCTAAATTACTCTAATTTTCCTGAATTTTAATAGCTATTAAAAAAAATTAATTTGTTATTGGCCCATTCTGGATATAATGCTATTTATTATCTCCTTACCATATGAAAAAAAGTTCAAATCCCTTGAACATCATCTTCATGCGCCCCAACATGATTAAATCATTATGAAATCTGATAAAATTTATCTTATTTCAGGTTTACTTGAAGATTTTATTAAATAATAAAAATAAATATATAGATAAATGTTTGACATTTTTATTAATTTCGACTGCAGTGTGATATAATGTATGTTCCTTTTCCATGTTTGCATTTAACCCCTCAGTTTTAATAAGCAAATGATAATTATAATAGGTAAAAGTAATACCAGTTTTTAAATACTTTCAGATTATACTTTGTAATCGCGTTTTGTATTAAAATCTTCATTCTGGAACATGACTCAATTTGAGTCCCAATTTATCCTTCCCTTCTTTCGTATCTAGATACTGATTCAAAGGGCTATGTATCAAATTTAACAATTCTCTCAGTTACTTGTGTGTGACATGGCAATTTCAAAAGGTTTAAAAGAATTTCATTGCCCGCACCTAGTGCACCATTCTTGAACCTTTCAATTTCTTCTGACCCCAATCTCCTGGTAATTGGAGTCTCTATTCGTTTTTTCACATCCCTCTCTAATCTTTGATTCCCATCAATTAAATTGACATAGTCTGCTGCTGCAAAATCTATTTTTGGAACACTAAACTTCCTTTTATTCCTGTTTTGTAGCGGTCTTCTCTGCTGGTTCTCATTGTTTTCTATTTTTATGCGTCGAAATACGGGTTCCCTACTATGCTTGCTATCATCTGCTAACATAGCAAGGAGTTTTCCTCAAGAGCGAAATAGTTGTTTCTCTGAATCCGAACGTCAATATTGTCCCTCAAATCCGACTCCAGATACATGGAATTAATATAAGCAGAATATAAACAGAACTTCAATATAAACAGAAACGGACGCATGTAACAGTGATATGTGTTCTTATTTTTTTAGGATGATTCAAAATAATTTCCTATTTTTTCTTGAAGCAATGTATTGTCCTTACAGCCATACAAAAACATTGCAGTTAATCAAAAATTCCACTGTGATGATGATATATCCTGCCTTATCTTCTCACGTACCCGTCTTACTTTATTTCAGAAGTCTCAGCCTCTGCATCATGGATTATGTCAAAGCCGTCCGCAAAGTCATCTACAAAACAGGAATTTCAGGAATATTGCAGTTCCAAATATAAATTCTGAAGCAAAAGACTGTGTTAATTCAATTGATGGGAATCAAAAATTAAAAGGGATGTGAAGGAACAAAGGGAGACTCCAATTACACGGAGATTGGGGACAGAAGAAATTGAAATATTCAAGTGTGCTAGGTGCAGGGATTAAACCTCTTTCCAGCTTGTTGAAATTGCCAAGTCACACACAAGCAATTGAGAGAACTGTTAAATTTGTAACAGAGGCCTCCGAAGCAGTATGTGGATATGAAATAAGTGATGGATACATTCGGACTCAAATTGAGTCAGGTTCCAGGAGAGAGACTTTTCATACAAAAATCGCGATTACAATGTACAAACTCAAAGTGTTTAAAAACTCATATTACTCTTACCTATTATAATTATTTGAAGCTTATTAAAACTGAGGAGTTAAATGTAAGTATGGAAAAGGAATATATATGCCGAAATTAATAAAAATTTGTGCAAATCTTGATTTTTATTATGTATCAGTATCTTCAAGTAAACCTAAAATAAGTCAAATTTTGTCAAATTTCATAATGTTTTAAGCCTGTTGAGGTGCATGAAGATGATGATGTAGGGATTTGAAACTTTTTACATATGATAAGGGGACTTAACAGCTTTGTATACACAAGGGGCCAATAACAAATTAATTTTTTCAATAGCTATTTAAATTCAGGAAAATTAGCGTAATTTAGCTAACATTCGGAGATTTCGCGCCCCTTGGGGCGCATGAAGATGATGTTCAAGGGATATGAAGGTTTTTACACATGATAAGGGGGCCTAATAGCATTGTATCCCCAATGGTCCAATAGCGAATTATTTTTTAATAGCTATTAAAATTCAGGAAAATTAGCGTCATTTAGCTAAAATTCGAGGATTTCGCGCCCCTTGAGGCGCATGAAGATATCGGTTCAGGGGGCAGAAATTATTCTAGGTAGCTTTCATTACAAAAAGCTACCTATTGCAGCCGTTCGGAGGAAAGCGATTTCAAAAAATTTGGTATATTTTCATCGATCATGACCCCCAGACCCCGAAACCACCCTCCGTTCAAAATTGATATATATATATATATGACCTTTGTCACACTGTCACTCTCGTATTTATGAACCGATCTGGATGTAACTCCGTGTGTACATAGTACATATCAATGTCTTGACCGAGTTTGTTGGCCAGCTTCATCCGCCATTTTGTTTCAAAATGGCGGCTATTTAAATTTTTTTTTAATTTAAAATTTGAAATGTGGTACCAAAAAATTGAAAATGTAAAAATATTTTCTTCTTATGTATTTGACCTTGATACAAAGATTACGGAGCAGTTTTTGTTTTGTCTATATCTTAAAAAATGGCTGAGTTATAGCATTTTGAATTTCTAGCGTGGCTGACATTTTGAAACGTCCTGAAATTTGTCACGCGATAAAACGCGTATTTATGAACCGATTTTGATGTAACTTCGTTTATACATAGTACATACCAATGTCTCGACCGAGTTCGTTGGCCAGCTTTCTCCCCCTTCTTGTTTATAAATGGCGGACACTGAAATTTTTAAGAAAAATTTAAATTTGAAATGTGGTACCAAAACGTTAAAAATTGAAAAAAAATATTTTATTCTTATGTGTTTGACCTTGATACAAAGATTTCGGAGCAGTTTTTGTTTCGTCTATATCTTATGGCTGAGTTATAGCATTTTGAATTTCTAGCGTGGCTGACATTTTGAAACGTCCTGATTTTTGTCACATGATAACAGGCGTATTTATAAACCGATTTGCATGTACCTTGGTTTGTACATAGTACATACAAATATCTCGACCGAGTTCGTTGGCCAGCTTCATCCGCCATCTTGTTTCAAAATGGCGGCCATTTAAAAAAATTTAAGAAAATTAAAATTTAAAATGAGATACCAAAAAATTGGAAAATGAAAAAGATTTTTTTCGTATGTATTTGACCTTAATACAAAGTTTCCGGAACAGTTTTTGTTTCGTCTATATCTAAAAAAATGGCTGAGTTATAGCATTTTGAATTTCTATTGTGGCTGACATTTTAAAACGACCTGATTTTTGTCACGCGATAACAGGCGTATTTATGAACCGATTTGGATGTAATTTGGTCTGTACATAGTACATACCAATGTCTCGACCGAGTTCGTTGTCCAGCTTCATTCGCCATCTTGTTTCAAAAGGATTGCCTTTAAAATAAAATTAAATTTAAAATTTAAAATAAGGTATTAAAAAATAGGAAAATGCAAAAGGTTTTTTTTATGTGTTTGGCCTTAATACAAAGATTTCGGAGCAGTTTTTGTTTCTGAAAATTTGTTCTTTCGTTTATATCTTAAAAAATGGTTGAATTATAGCACTTTGAATTTCTAGCATGGTTAACATTTTGAAACGATCCTGTATTTGTCACGCGATAACACACGTATTCGCCTATTTCGATGTAAGAAGGCATGTGGATAGTATACATCAATTTATCGACCAAGTTCGCTGGCCAGCTTCATCAGCCATCTTGTTTCAAAATGGCGGCAATTAAATTAAAAACAAAATTATATTTAAAGTGAGCTGCAAAAAAATTAGAAATTGAAAAAGGTTTCTTTCTTAAGCATTTGACCTTGATATAAGGATTCAGGAGCATTTTTTGTTTGTCTTTATCTTAAAAAATGGCTCAGATATAGCAGTTTCAATTTCTAATATGTGTGACATTTTGAAATATCTGATTTTTTGACTGCGACAGCACTCGTATATATCAACTGATTCCGATGGGAGTGAGCATGTGCACAGCAATTACTAAGATTTCGACCAAGTTCACTGGTTAGCCTCATCCACCATGTTGTCTTAAAATGGCAGGCACTTTAAGAAATCGCCGAATTTGGCAGCCAAATATAAGTTACTTTAAATAAAAGCAGCTTGGATAAAGTTGACTTATTTCGCGAAATTCTCATTCATAATGATTTAGTATTGATAAAAATTAGTACTGAATCTCATATATTCGGTTTCCTCTAATTGAGCTTCGTGTGTTTGAATAATATAAGTTGGCTTTTTTAAAATAAGGAATGTGAAAGCTACCTCTTCCTCCCGGCACTGGCCGGAAGGACTTTTTATATAATAAACAATACAATACGCAACTTTGCACACCGGGCTGATTTTGAATTCAAAAATTTTTATTATACGCTCCACCCTAATAAGTATGTATAAGATGGCAAGCGTCGGAAATCATAATAATATTACATTTTCATCGGATTTAAACCAGCATGTAAAATTTAACTTTGATCGGACATTTGAAAGTGAGTTAAAGTTCGAGTACAAATTTTAAACCAAAAA
The DNA here is from genome assembly GCA_963932465.1 of Maratus speciosus. Taxonomy (NCBI): domain Eukaryota; kingdom Metazoa; phylum Arthropoda; class Arachnida; order Araneae; family Salticidae; genus Maratus; species Maratus speciosus. The sequence continues at coordinate 452,817,311 of OZ010797.1, forward strand.
GACGATTGTTCCAAGTTAAATAAAACTTTATAAAAATAACATAATTTTATTTTTAAAAAAATCATAGCCTCATATCCTTAAAAAATAAAACATATGTCAAAATACATTTTAACTAATCTGAAATTTAACTAATAAAAGTTAACTCGATCGTAATTGTTGTACGATTTCTTTCAAAGCGCAGATACCTTAAATAAATTTAAGTACTTTATATACGACCTATGATATAATGGCCGAAATCATCGGTTTGGCGATGCAAAAAAGTGGTATAAAGCGTGGTAAAAAAGTGGTAAAAATGCGTTTGAATGTTCCATAACTCGGCCAATTTTAATGTTAGATGAATGGGACTTTTTTTGTCTTACTTGTTAGTGTCAGAGTAAATTTTTACTAAATAACACTTATAGGATCGGAGACAGTATAAAAATTTAAATTTCGTAATTTTTTAATAAATGTTTTTCTTGACCCAAATCGCTTTAAAAATTATTCTTTACCTTATTTAAACCATTTTTGTAATTCGAAGTATGCATCTAGGACCAACGGTTGCGAAAATAATGGTCAAACAGTTTATACGTGGACACACTGTATAGTACTTATATTCATGGCTGAACAAAAGAATTCGATTACTTTTCCGGGTATGCGGTAATTGCTATCAGTTTCTAAATGTGTTATGCGTTTTCTAAAACGTTTACTTAGACATCTATGTTACATTATTAACACTTTCAGGGGTAAAGCTATTCCATTGCTAAACTGTTGACATTAATGAATGACACCGGAATTTGAAATCCACTTTAACAGCTATATTTTGCATATGTAATAAACAGAAAAAATTTTAAACAAAATTCTCGTGACAATTGTGGCGTTTGGCAACATAAATTAATAGATTTCATAAAAATATCACCGCCCCTCAAGGGGTTAAACTTTGCAGTTTTGTTAAAGAATTCCAGAACTTTTGGGCGATGTTTCATAAATTATGCCTGACGCAAGAGTTGTTTTCCTTGATTAAATTATGCGTTTAATAATTTTTCATACTACGATATTATAACGAACATTGCATTGTTGTCCCTGTAAAAGATTTTATGAATATTTATCGTATTCTTTTGATGTGGAAATAGACTTTTAAAAAATTTATTAATGCGTTTGAATGATATTATGATCTGTAATTTAATTTTAAATAGGCTTATCAAACAAATCCTTCATTGTGATTAATATTAGATATCTAAAAAATAAAATAAAATAAAAAATAAATAAAATAAAAACATTCGTAAAAAGACCCGCCATATTTAAATAATCTTGCAAATGGACAAAAAGAATCGGTTTTTCTTTAAAGTGAACAGCATTTTTTAAATAGCTGGTGAACATAGGATTGAAAAAGAGCAATTTTTTTTCTTTTAAACAAAGAGCATTTCTTTTTAATATTAATTAATTGTCTTTAAACTTTAGGGAAGACAAACGCTGGGAGAAAAATTAATTATCCGTAGTAAAACAAATTTTGAATTCCTTTCTGTTATTCAAATAATAACTTTTATTAAGTTTTTCATAGCACGAAAAAATTCTATTATTCAAAATTTTCTGGAAATGTCCAAAACAGGTGTTTTTACATAAGCAAAAAATTCTCGTTTTGAATGTCCTTGTCTTAAAATAGTTCCGAGTACTTATGTCTCAATTTTTAAAATCACATGCATTGTTAATTTTTGTGTAAATCATACTTTCTTTTTGTGGATGTGTCCATCATTATTATGGCATAGCATCCAACTTTTACGGCTTTTTGATACCACTAAAATTTAATAGAAATTTTCGTCTTGGTTCATCGCTAGAAATCGCTATATTTCGACGATAGTTTAAGTAAAAATTTATTATTAAATTTTAGTGGTGACTAATCTGTACGATTAACATCCGTACGTTGGCAGCTATGCTATGATAATGAATGAGGGTAAAAAAGTATAAATCAAATAAAATGGACAATTTCAAACATATTGAAATTTAAATGCAATTATATAGTCCAATGAATCATTACTTCTGTGGAATCTAGGGTGCAAAGCATTGACTATTCATTGACATGGTCACGCAAAAGGATAACGCGATATGATGGCCTACGGGAAAAACTGTTTACAGCGTATTTTAGTTCTGTTACACTATTTCAAATATTATAAAATTGACATACATTACTGAGGCTTGCTACAAGATACTTGTTTATGAATTTGCATAGCATTTAACGTTTATTTACAGGGTCATGTAAAAATTGGGATAAAGTACTGTTTCTGAAGTAAAAATTATTATTAAATATAAGTGCTGAAAATACGGTTTACTTTATGGCATGAGTATTTGAGTTTAACTAAAGATGTGGTATGTATAAATGATATACATCAAATAAAGGGCTGCACAAATAGGACGTAAGCACTGCGGGTTACCAGCTTGGATGGCTTAAAGGTCTATTTTAATTTAAATATGCACTTAAAAGTTTAACAATATTTAGTATACTAAGAGATGTTTGTAAAATAAAATATATTTAAATTATCTGTAGCTGTATAATTTCAACCTAATGATAAAATGCACAGAAATACAACTTGGGATATTGCAACAACCACGTTTGTAAAGCCGCAGATTTTGCTAATCTATACTCCTATTATAAAGAGGGAAAAATTGTTTATCTATACTCCTATTATAAAGAGGAAAAAATTGTTTATTTGTCGGAGGTAAGCTCTGGAACTAACGAACCGATTCCAAAACTAATGGTATCAAAATGATGGTGTTAATCCAACTTAGAACATAGGCTATATCTTATGTCGGTGCCACTACCCCAAAGGGGGTGTAGGAGCAAAAAACGTTCTAAAAATGCGATTTTAGCGTTACTGAAGGGCCTAGAAATATGAAATTTTGAATATTCGTTACTTATAAGATATAAATGATGTCTAAGAACAGTTCTTAAACAATTCGAAATTTGAAAGGTGTGAAAATGCACAAAAAGCGTTCTAAAAAACGTTCTAAATGGTAATTTCTACACAATCTCAGGAAATACCAAACCGATTTAAAAAATATTGGTGTCAAAATGATGGTGACAATGCTTGCTCCAAGATAGGCTATGTTTTATGTCGGTGCAACTAACCCTAAAGGGGATGTAGGAGCAAAAAACGTTCTAAAAATGCGATTTTAGCGTTACTGAAGGGCCTAGAAATATGAAATTTTGAATATTAGTTACTTATAAGATTTAAATGATGTCTAAAAACAGTTCTTAAACAATTCGAAATTTGAAAGGGGTGAAAATGCACAAAAAGCGTTCTAAAAAACGTTCTAAGTGGTAATATCTACACAATCTCAGTAAATACCAATCGAATTTTAAAAATATTGGTGTCAAAATGATGGTGACAGCGCTTGCTCCAAGATAGGCTATGTTTTATATCGGTGCCACAACCCCAAAGGGGGTGTAGGAGCAAAAACTTTCTAAAAATGTGATTTTAGCGTTACTGAAGGGCCTAGAATTATGAAATTTTGAATATTAGTAACGTATTAGATATAAAGGATTTTTAAGAACAGTTCTTAATAAATTCGAAATTTGAAAAGGGTGAAAATGCGCGAAAATCGTTCTAAAAAACGTTCTAAATGGTGGTTTCTACACAATCTCAGGAAATACCAAACCGATTAAAAAAATATTGGTGTCAAAATGACGGTGACAACCCTTGCTCCGGCATAGGCTATGTTTTATGTCGGTGCCACTACCCGAAAGGGGATGCAGGAGCAAAAAACGTTCTAAAAATGCGATTTTTGCGTTACTGAAGGACCGAGAAATATGAAATTTGAAATATTAGCTACTTATTAGATATAAAGGATTTCTAAGAACAGTTCTTAAACAATTCGAAAATTGAAAGGGGTGAAAATGCGCGAAAATCGTTCTAAAAAACGTTCTAAATGGTGGTTTCTACACAATCTCAGGATATACAAAACCGATCTAAAAAATAATGGCGTCAAAATGGTGGTGGCAACCCTTGCTCCAACATAGGCGGTGTTTTATGTCGGTGCCACTACCCGAAAGGGGGTGCAGGAGAAAAACGTTCTAAATTGCGGATTTTGCGTTACGGAAGGGCCTAGAATCGTGAAATTTGAAATGGTAGTTAGTTATAAGATATCAATGATCTCTAAGGACATTTCCTAAAAAAATCGAAATTTAAAAGGGGGTCAAAATGCGCAAAAAACGTTGTAAAAAACGTTCTAAATTACAATTTCTACGCAATCTCAGGAAGTAATGAACCGATTTCAAATATAATGGTGTAAAAAATGATGGTGACAGATCTTACTCCAAGATAGGCTATATTTTATATCTGTTTCCACTAAACCAGAGGAGATGCAGGAGCAAAATGCGCGAAACGCGTTCTAAAAACATTATAAATGCCGATTTGTCGGCAATATCTCAGGAAGAATGAATCTGTTTTCAAACGTAATAGTAGGAAATTGATGCTGACAGCCTCTGCTCTAACATAGACGCTATTTTATGTCGGTATCACTATCACCAAGACGTTGCAGGAGCAAAAAAGCGTTCTAAATTTCGATTTTTGTGATCGGTATGGGCCAGAAACTTAAAATTAGGCAAGGTACATATGTATTAGATATAAATGATCTTTAAGAACAGTTTCGAAAATATTGGAAATTTAAAAAGGGGTGAAAATGCGCGAAAAGCGTCCTAAAAACGTTCTAAATTGCGATTTCTACTCAATCTAAGGAAATACCAAAGCTATTTCAAAAGTAATGGTTGCAAATGAATGGTGACAGTCCCTGCTATAACATAGGTTATATTTTATGTTGCTGTCACTACCATCTGAGGGTTGCAAAAGAAAAGCATGTTCTAATTTACGTTTTTTGCACAAATGAGGGGTCTAACACTTTGAAGTATGGCATGGTATTTACTTACAAGATGCAACTGCTTTCTAAAAGAGTCGAAAGAAAATTCCAAATTTACAAAAATGAAATGAATGAAAAGCGTTATAAATTACAATTTTTAAGCAAACTTATAAATTACCAAACCGATTAAAAAAATAATGATGACAAATTTTGGTGATAGAACCTGCTCAAACATAGGCTATATTTTATGTCTGTTCCACTACCACCAGAGGGTTGAAGGAGCTAAAAACATTCTAAATGGCTATTTCTGCGATACTGAAAAGGCTAGAAACTTTAAATATGACATGGTAGTTACTTATAAAATATGACTGCCCTCTAAGGAACGTCGAAAATAAATTCGAATTAAAAAGGGGTGAAGCGAAGGGGAGGTACGAAAAGCATTCAAAAAAGTCCTAAATTACGATTTCTATGCAATTTCAGGGAATATAAACCGATTATAAAAATAATAGTTGCGAATCAATGGTACAGTCTCTGATCCTACACAGGCTATATTTTATGCCGGTGATTCTAACACCTGGGGTTCACAGGAACAACAAACGTTCTAAAAAAGGGCTTTAAAAGCTTTTTAAATTACGTTTCTGTGGAATATTAGGAAATAACAAACCGATTTCAAAATTAATGTTGGCAAATTAATGGTGACAGTTCCAGTTTCAACATTACCCTTTATGTTCAGAGAGTGGTAGGACTTGGAATTTGACATGATAATTAATTTTAAGATGTAAGAAGATGGTTTCTAAAAAATTCAAAACTTCAAACGAATACTGAAATGAGCGTATTAATTGAGCATAAAAGTTTCAAAATATTTTCTAAATCATCATTTATTTAGTTTTATTTCGTTTTATTAATTTAAGTCTCATTTCTGCCTAAAGCAGTGTAATAATGATGTTTAATCAAAATGTATTTTAAATAGTAATTTTTGAATTATTCCTAAAAGTAATAAGTACCTTTTAATAAAATAAAATATTACCTTTTAATAAAATAAAATATTACCTTTTAATAAAATAAAAATTTAGTTAGTACCTTTTAATAAAAATTAGACATATAAATATCACTTGGCATATTTCAAATATTACGCGAGCAAAGCCGCGGGGTTTGCTAGTTTGTCGGAGGTAAGCTCTGGAACTAACGAACCGATTCTAAAAGTAATGGTATCAAAATGATGGTGTTAGTCCAACTTAGAACATAGGCTATATCTTATGTCGGTGCCACTACCCCGAAGGGGGTGTAGGAGCAAAAAACGTTCTAAAAATGCGATTTTAGCGTTACTGAAGGACCTAGAAATATGAAATTTTGAATATTAGTTACTTATAAGATATAAATGATGTCTAAGAACAGTTCTTAAACAATTTGAAATTTAAAAGAGGTGAAAATGCACAAAAAGCGTTCTAAGAAACGTTCAAGATGGTAATTTCTACACAATCTCAGGAAATACCAAACCGATTTAAAAAATATTGGTATCAAAATGATGGTGACAACGCTTGCTCCAAGATAGGCTATGTTTTATGTCGGTGTCACTACCCCCAAAGTAGTGCAGGAGCAAGAAACGTTCTAAAAATGAGATTTTAGCGTTACTGATGGGCCTAGAAATATGAAATTTTGAATATTACTTACTTATAAGATATAAATGATGTCTAAGAACAGTTCTTAAAAAATTTGAAATTTAAAAGGTGTGAAAATGCACAAAAAACGTTCTAGAAAACATTCTAAATGGTAGTTTCTACACAATATCAGGAAATACCAAACCGATTTAAAAAATATTGGTGTCAACATGATGGTGAGAACGCTTGCTCCAAGATAGGCTATGTTTTATGTCGGTGTCACTACCCCAAAATGGGTGCAGGAGCAAAAAACTTTCTAAAAATGCGATTTTTGCGTTACCGAAGGGCCTAGAAATATGAAATTTGAAATATTAGCTACTTACTAGATATAAAGGATTCCTAAGAACAGTTCTTAAACAATTCGAAATTTAAAAGGGGTGAAAATGCGCGAAAAGCGTTCTAAAGAACGTTCTAATGGTGGTTTCTACACAATCTCAGGAAATACCAAACCGATCTAAAAAATAATGACGTCAAAATGATTGGAAGGAACATCGAAAATAAATTCGAATTAAAAAGGGGTGAAGCGAATGGGAGGTGCGAAAAGCATTCTAAAAAAGTTCTAAATTACGATTCTATGCAATTTCAGGGAATATAAACCGATTATAAAAGTAATAGTTGCGAATCAGTGGTAACAGTCTCTGATCCTACACAGGCTATATTTTATGCCAGTGATTCTACCACCTGGGGCTCACAGGAACAACAAACGTTCTAAAAAAGGGCTTTAAAAGCTTTTTAAATTACGTTTTTGTGGACTATTAGGAAATAACAAACCGATTTCAAAATTAATGTTGGCAAATTAATGGTGACAGTTCCTGTTTCAACATAGCCCTTTATGTTGAGAGAGGTGGTAGGACTTAGAATTCGACATGATGGTTAATTTTAAGATGTAAGAAGATGGTCTCTAAAAAATTCAAAACTTCAAATGAATACTGAAATGAGCGTATTAATTGAGCATAAAAGTTTCAAAATATTTTCTAAATTATCATTTATTTAGTTTTATTTCATTTTATTAATTTAAGTCTCATTTCTGCCTAATACAGTGTAATAATGATGTTTATTCAAACTGTGTTTTAAATAGTAATTTTTGAATTATTATAAAAAGTAATAAGTACCTTTTAATAAAATAAAAATTTAGTTAGTACCTTTTGATAAAAGTTACACATATAAATATCACTTGGCATATTTCAAATATTACGCGAGCAAAGCCGCGGGGTTTGCTAGTATAAAATAAATGGATTTCCTTGTAATGAAAAAAAAAACAAATAAAAACCAGAAAAATTATTCAGACATCGCTAAATAAAATAATTAAAGTTTTTGTGTAAAACTATGAAGATAGACTAGAGGATCGTACCCGGGCTTCCCGGGTTAAAGAATATAGGTGAAATCATTTTTTTTAAATTGAAAACTAATAATTTTTTTATGTTCCATAATATTTTTAGATTGACAACTTACATTAAAAAAGCATTTTTCATATGGAAAATACGAATTATACAATCAAATAATTTTTTTAAATTTATCAAAAGCGATATTTTCTTATTAGCCGCAATGCTAAGAGTTATTTGCCAAGATTTTGCTACTAATGGCATCCTTTTATATTCTCATAATTTCAGAGCTTATACATGTCTGGTAAATTTGTGTTTTATTTATATTATTTTATTTATTTATCCATAGGAAATTTTTTTGATGGATATTAGCCGTAACAAAATGATGAAGTCTGTATTTTGTTTTAAGGGCAAACGGATTAATCTTTCGTAATCGAGCTCCGCGCGATATAAATAAATTAAAAAATATTTCATGCTTAAAAATAGTTTTTAAAACCATAGACAATCAGTAAACTGCGATGGACTTTGCAAAGTTATTCCATTAAAAAAAAATCCTATTTGGTGATCTAAAAATTTAAATTGTACGATTATAAATATGTTAGATTTGTTGTTTTTTCAATATTAATCTTTTATTTGTTTATAAAAGAAGTATTAATTTCGTTAATTTGTCTTTCACAAATATGTTAGATCGGTGGTTTTTTTAATATTATTCTTTTATTTGTTTATAAAGGAAGTATTAATTTCGTTATGCAAAAATAGTCAGAAACAAATGCTGAAAAATGTTTGTTGCTTTATGTGAAAAATGTTTATTATTATTATGTATTGAAACCGGCACGTGATAAGATAAACTTAAAAAAAATCATGCTTAAAAATTATTTTAGAAAATATAATACATCAGTCAATTAAGATAAATTTTTTAAACAAATTGCATTTGAAAGTAATTTTTTTCTCTATGCGACGAAAATGGATGGTCAGAAGATTGAAAAATATACTTTATAAAGATATTCTAAATTTTTGTAAAACATTGCGTTTTATCAGTGTGTGATTTCGATTACATTATTTTTAAATGTGAAGCCTTTTCACCTGTGAAGAATTTCAAAGCAGCTGGGCTGTAAAAATGACGCACTTCTACAAAACATAATTCAGGTTTAAGAAATAAAATACACGTTTTTTTATAAAATGACGTCATTTGCACCTGCTAAAGCAATCCACTTTTACAATCCAGTTTTAAACTTCGTCTATAGAAAAGTGTGCATATGACGTCATTATCACAGAATAACAGACAATATTCTTGACATAGCCCATATTTTAATTTCAACCTTTTTTTTTAGGTTTTATGAGAAAATGACAACAGAAAGATATCTCCTATTTTCGACTATTTTCCGTTTACTTTCAATGACTTTCAATGAAATGAGGTACTTTTGTTGCCACGAAAAGAAAAATGTTATTAAAAACTACAAAAAAATTAATATCTGAAAAATAAATTGAGATACAGTTTTCAAACAAATTGCATTTAAAAGAGTATTTTTTTCCTTATACGCCGGTGTAAAAATTTTAAATGTGCGATGTTTAGAGGTTTAAAAATTTGCAGTAGAAAAAATTGCAAATCCAAAATTTTATTTCAAATTTCAAAGTGTTGCCATTCGCAAAATGACGTATGCGTTACGCACAGATATGTTTGTCCTTTATAATATAGATATTATGCATTAAGCTTCGAGTACCTAACTGCGTCTGTGACTCAAGTTAGTGCTCCGAAAAGAAAAGGAAAAAATGTTTACTTACTTGTGTTCTGTATAAGTTCTGTAAGTTTCTGTATAAGTACAAATAAGTGCCAATGTTGAGGTTTTTCTGTTTGTCAATTATAAGATTACATGCAGTTTTCTAGTTATTTATTTTTCATTATAATTGATTTCTAACTCTGGATGTCATATAAGTTTTACTACATATATTTGTTGTGTGTAAGCCCAAACATAACTTTTGAGCAGATTGCTTTCTTGTTTTAAAAATCTCTTTCTGCAGATGCTTCCAATATTTGTAGCACACAAATAAAATTATCTCCAACCCAATGTTGTTTTTTTTTTAATCAGTAATGTCAGACACGTGGCTCAGCTGGCCACATTTGGTCATCCGACATCTTACGTGTGGCACCCACCCTTTGATATGTCCACCGTGTTTCTTTCAGTTCATGTTTGGAGCTAAGAATACCTTGTTTACACCTACACCCACTTTAACATTAGAACGCACGGAAATTTTACCCAAGTTTCATAAAAATATTTTACAACAGAATTTTTATTTAAAAGTATTTGACTGATTTATTTAACGTACATCTGCAATTTTTAAATTTAACTTATTTTGTGAAAGAATTTCTGGTTCCAATTGACATTTTAGCGTATGGTCGGAGTCGAATCGACTCCTTCGGGGCGTTCTACTGTTGGCTGCAGAGTTGCAAAGTTACAAATTATTTTTTAAACAAATTTATATACAGCTGTTTTAGATTACTAGGTTTTGCTATATTTAGTTATAGGCATTCCGAAATTAAATTAAAAAAGATTACGAGTAAAATATTTATTTATTTATTTATTTATTGTTGTTAACACATACATCTGACTTGTGTGCTTGACATCTAGGTCCGCTAATAAGTCATCACTAGTAAAACATTTGGTAGCTATTTTGATTTAAATAAATACCACAGTCTGTCAACTTTGTCATGGCATAGATGATGGCAAATATCAGAGAGTATATTAAAAGTATATGATTAGATATAAGTCACTTAAAAATGTTTCGCTCCAAAAGATTGTGGAGGCAGAAATAACTAATATAAAGCTTCAAAGAGCAGATCTTAAAGTTGAAAAAATAAATATTTATAAAAAAAAATCACAATATTTTTTTTATAAACTGTTATGTGCTTTATTTTGTAACTAATAGTTTTTTTTTACTATTCTCTTTAAAAACATTAGAAAATAATGTGCAGTATATATTAGGCACAAAACATGTATCGAAAAACTATTAAAAACGTCAGAAATTAAGGATGACTAAATGTTTTATCCTAGGAAAAAAACATTATTGTGAAAGTGAGGGCTTCTATTGTACAGAATATAGATTAAAATCATGTTGTATCTAATGTTAGCTGTAATTTATTATTCATTAAGCCATTAACCGCCGAAATTATAAGATAAGATTTTTTTTTTTTTTTGCATCCGGTACGGTATGCTATTTCTTTCTCCCAGCTTATTTTGTGTCCAAAAAATAACGTTAGCTTACAGACGCTAGCAATAAACAAAGTAGATGTATCATTGTACAATTAAATACTCTATAGCATTTTTTAAAATCTCTAAGCATCGCACATTTTCAGTTTTTATACCACCGTATTGGAAAAAAAAAATTACTTTTTAATGCAATTTGTTTGAAAACTGCATCTCTATTTGTTTTTGAAATATTAATTTTTTGTAGTTTTTAGCGACATTTGTTTCATTTTGGCAACTCAAGTACTCCATTTCTGTAAAAATTAAAGAAAAAATACTTGAAAAATAGCAATTATATCTTTTAGTTGCCATTTTCTCATAAAAATTAAAAGAAAAATTAATTAAAATACGTGCTACTTTGAGAAAAATATAAATGAAGGATTTATGATAAAACAGTGTGCTATTATAAACTATATTTAATTTTAAGTTTCTATATTAATGCAAATGACGTCATTTTGCATAAAATAAAAGCGTGTGATTTAAGTCTTAAAATTGAAATATGTTTTGCAGTAGAGTCCCGATTATCCGAGTCCCGCTTAACCGAGTTATTTTCTTCTGATGGACTGGTGGCTTCTATTATTATGAAACAGCCATTATAAATAAATCGTTAGGTGAAGATGAAAGAGCTACCGTAAAAAGTTAGAACTCTGATTTTCTGGTCAGAATGGAAAAAAAAAATAGCCATAATTTTTTTTTCAAAAAAAAAAAAAAATACGGCCATTTTTTCCCTATTCTGACCAGAAAATAAGAGTTCTGACTTTTTACTGCTGCTCTTTCATCTTCACCTAACGCTTCATTTATAATGGCTGTTTCATAATAATAGAAGCCACCAGTCCACCAGAAGAAAATGAAGTAATGGAAATGCCGGGGCGACACTAAATTCTGAAAAAGCAGAATTCCTGTTCTCTAGTTTTTTTTTTTTTTTTTTTTTTTTTGCTGAAAAAAGTTTGCCACCACAAATTTTGAAAGACATTTTTGCTTTCCTTAGTAATTGAAATTTCTTTTATTAAATAAGGCAAACATTTTAATTAAAATATAGTGAAAACTTGATAATTACTAATTTCAGTATGCGCATTTATTTTGCGTCAACATAACACCAGTGGGTACAGTGTTACAGGTCTATTTTTTTTTAAATTCAGATTTCTTGATTAGCACCACTTTTATGGAATGGCAAAATTCAACTTGTTTACGCATTAACTAATATAACATTAAATAAGGCGAATTTTACTATTTTAAAACAAGTTGGAAATTGCTCGTCAAACGTGGCAAATGCGGTGCATTCGTACTATAACTAGTTTTATAATTATTTTTTGCACCCCATATTGTACTGAATGTATATTTTTTTGCACTTCATAAGTGCATAGTCTGTAACATCATTAAAATGCACCTGCAATAATACTTTTCCTATTCCCCGTAATGTAGCGGAACACTTTTGACTGTCCCCATAATTAAACTATAGATCCCATTTTCATACAATTTGTAATGGCTCGACAAAATTTTGCAACAATTATATATTTAAAATTTCAGACCATTCGGAAGGCTTTAACATCATTAAAATGCACTTGCAATAATTTTTTCCCATTGGCCGTAATGTAACGGAAAACTTTTGACTGTCCCTGTATTTAAACTATACATCCGATTTTCATAAAATTTGAAATGGCTCAACAGAATATTGCATCAATTATGTATTTAAAATTCCAGACTATTCGGAAGGCTGCAACATCATTAAAATGCACTTGCAATAATTTTTCCCATTGGCCGTAATGTAAAGAAAAACTTTTGTCTGTACCTGTAATTAAACTATACTTCCGATTTTCATAAAATTTGAAATGGCTCGACAAAATTTTGCAACAATCATATATTTAAAATCTCAGACCATTCGGTTGGGTTGTTTTCGATCTGATATATGCGGACTGACAGACGGACAGACAGACGGACTGAACGACGACTATAGGTGCTACGTATTTATATAATTACGAACGCACCTAAAAAGGATGCAAATCGAAAATTCCGAATTTAAAAAGAATATACCACAGGCAACACTGAGCGGGTAATGCGTTAAATCAGTACATTAGAAGCTAATTTATTCATGCATAAACTGGTGAAAACTATCTAGGATACTAATTTACGAAAGACTTTTAGAGAAAAGAGGTGCTTCCTCACAAAAATTACAAAAAAAAAAAAAAACAAAAAAAAAAACAATCTTGTTTTCCTGAAAAAAAAAAAAGACAATTTATCCTGGCTCTGCACTTGTGGAACATAAGGATATGAGTTCTTAATTTCCGTGATTTAGGTTAGTGAGGTGTCATTTTCATTGAAGCCTGTGTACTGTTTCTCATTCTTTTTCAACACTTTCCAACACAGTTAAAAAGTGTTTATGAAATGGGTTTCTCTGTCCATTCGTCTGTCTGTTTCTCCGTCGGTCTGCCTGAGCTCTAAGTCGCGTAAACGTATACGGATTGCCATACAATTTATATATGTTATTTAGGTTTACACTGGCAAGTTCTTTATTGAAAATAAACTAAGTAGCGGTAATAGTTGACTTACAAACGCACTCAAAAGTATTTCATTACATAATGGTGTATGGGGAAAATTCCTTTGCTGTGTATTTAAATGATGTTACACTATTTTAAACATAAGGAAGTTTTGATACATCATTGATGTGCTGTAGAAGATGATTTCTATAGAATATATTATTTTTAGAATTTACAGCATGTGTATAGGGGAACTCGAAAATATTCCGTTATATTATGGTACTAGCAGACCCACCCGGCGTTGCCCGGGGTCCTTAAATAATAACCTTAAACAAAACTCAAGTTTGTATTATTTTATATCTTTTGAAATTCTTTTAAATGAACCTAATTTCGGAGGACCCATTGCCTTCCGCATCGTCTAGTGCGTTCCCAACAAACTTCTTTCCCAACGAACCTGTAACCTGGGTCCACGTTACATAAAGCAGCATGTACCGGAAGTGCGCCGCACGCGCCGGAGGCAATCGAAAACCAAGTTGATTAAGCCAAACCTCGTAGTAATCAAGCGCATAGAATCGAAAAAAAGAATGCATCATGAATGTTAGAAAATGTTGGTAACCGAAGTCTAAGATAAAATTTCATAATACAGAAAGTAGTTGTAGTTGTAATCTAAGTTGAATGAACCAAATCCCGTTGAAATTAGGTCCTTAGAATTGGAGGAAAGAATGCACTCCCAAGCGGTGGAAGATGACCTCTCCCCTTGTAAATTTAATGAATTACTTTTAACATTAACACGATATGTATTAAACTGATGAAATCCATTTTCTAAAGTTACCTTTAAATTAACGCGATTTTTATTGTACGGCTGTAGTGAGTAAACGTAAGTTGATGCTAAAAAGGGAGATTAATGTTCAATAAAGAAAGACCGGGCCCTGGGGGGCAGAGTGGTGCAACAACTTCAAGGGGTCCAGGGACATAACTGGCATGTAGTTGGGCATAAATATATTGTTATTAGCTTTTAAACTAATCGGAAGACGCTAAAACTATGTTAAAGAAAATTGCAAGCAATTCGGAAAATTTTTAAGGAAACTGCAACAAGGGCCCCCAAGAAGGCGATTAATATTCAAAATTGGTGGTAGCTGAAGCCGGAGAATATTTTTTTTTTTTTTTTTTTGTCTCTCATATAGTGTCTGGAAGTCCTAAGAATTTGTTAGAAAAAAAAGCTTCTGAATTGGACCATTTTTAAAGGAGCTGTAAAAGGGGGCCCAAATGGGGCCAATTGATAATTAAAAACAGGGCCCTAACATGAAACATGTTAAAATGTCTTAGTACTTAGCGCTTTAGATCTTCAATTAGTTAAAATTAAGCGTAGGGAATAATACGAATTATTCGTTAAAATAATATTTTAAAGAAATGCACCAAAAGGAGGTAAATGTTTGAAAAAGGGCCCTGGGACCTCAATAAAAATATGAGGGTATTGGTCTGGGAAGAAGACTCTAAGACTCAACTTTAAAATTATACACTGAGAAGCCCATAATAACATTCTTAAATAAACCGGAAATTTGTATCGCAGGTCGGTACAGAATGGGTAGGGGGAGAAGGTAGAGACTTTGCAAATTACCAGGGCCCGACTCATGTTCAGTTGGAAAGTTTGAATTTTTATTTATCTCACGTTTTAAACTCTTTATTCTAAATTAATTGGTGAACTCAATTAAAATTTAATTGTGTTTTTAGTATTTTAAATTTTGATTTAAAATCTTTAGATGAAAAAGTAATTACAAATGTATCCGAAACTGTAATACTGAAAAAGAAATAATAAAACTGCAAGCAAATATGCTATATAAATTTTTTAAAAAGGTACTATCCAGCAAATTTATTTTCTAATAAAATAAAACATGTTGATAACGGAATCGTCGGAACGTTATTTCACTTTAGATACCCTTCAAAGAAAAATAAAATAATTAAAATAGATAAAAAATCTACTAATCCAAATTTGCCCTACCTAGTTTCGAACCTACGTCTGTTCGTAAAGAAAACCAAGGGGTTAAGGCACTACGCCACAACTGCTACGAAACGTTTAGTAAATTAACGTTCCATATCGGAGCGTAAATACCCGTAAGGCATGGTGACGTCACGGCGACGTCGTTGTGAAGTCACACTGTGATTTTGTGACCGTCGATGTGACGTCATAGTGACTAGAATGCGAGGTCGTTATGGCCGTTTTAGAGGTCGTTTGTGACGTCACATTGTGACCACTCTGTGAAGTCACGGTGTGACAAATTTGTGAAAAGTGTGTCATTTGAGACTATTTTGGCATTAACTTTGTGACGAACCTGTGACGAAAGTGACAATGCTTTGAAGTCACACTGTGACCAATTTGTGAAATATGTGTCATTTGTGACGAACTTGTCATAAACACTGTGATGATTTCAAATGAAAATCAAATTTCAAATTAATTGCTTAAAAGGCGCAAAGGCGAACATAGTGAAAGAGATTCCACGCTGGGACTCGAACCCGGGCCATCAGTATAGCGCACTGACATTCTACCGACTAAACCACATGGAACGATACCCGGCCTGGAAAATTTCTCACTATTACATGTTGGCAAGGCTACAAACGCAGCACAAGATGGAATATTTATCGTGAGCCACCGACATGGGGCAAACACGGAACTTAATTAAATCGAGCATCGATTGAAACTATATTAATACTTGGAAATATTTCCAGAGAGAACCATTCGCCTTGCATACAATATTTCAAATGAAAATCAAATTTCAAATTAATTGCTTAAAAGGCAATTTTAATTTGAAATTTGATTTTGATTTGAAATACTGTATGCAAGGCGAATGTTTCTCTCTGAAAAAATTTCCAAGCATTAATATAGTTTCAATCGATGCTGGATTTAATTAAGTTTCGTGTTTGCCCCCATGACGGTGGCTCACGATAAATATTCCATCTTGTGCTGCGTTTGTGGCCTTGCCAACATGTAATAGGGAGACATTTTCCAGGCTGGGTATTGTTCCATGTGGTTTAGTCAGTAGAATGTCAGTGCGCTATACTGATGACCCGTGATCGAGTCCCGGCGTGGAATGTTTTCACTATGTTGGCTTTTGCGCCTTTTAAGTAATTAATTTGAAATTTGATTTTCATTTGAAATATTGTATGCAAGGCGAATGTTTCTCTCTGGAAAAATTTCCAAGTATTAATATTGTGATGATTCTTGTCATAAACACTATGATAATTTTAAAGTAAAGTTTTGTTCGAAATATAAAGTCTTATCTTTTTACCGTACTTTTTAGCAAGATATCCCTATTTTGGAGTCCTATTCTTCTAAAATATTTTTAATTTTCCATTTAAAAAACAATCCTTATCAACTGACATCTTTTTTTATTAAGTTCTAAGCTTGATCTTGAATTCAAACTTAATATTAAGAATGTGTAAGCTTTTTAATTTTTTGTGATTTGTCATTGCTTTACTAAATACGAACATGGAGTCTAACGGACATTAATACAACTGTTATTTATAGAACGACATGATAAGCCCTATTTATTTAAATTTTTTATTCCCGTATATATTGTATTTTGTGAATATGAGCTAATTAGATTTGGTATGTTTTATAGGAAAAAACTGATCTGGGAAATAGAAACAACAAGTAAGATATATCATGCGTTAAGCCTAGATTATAAAACACTTTCCAACTCTTCCTGAATGTTTTAACAAGACATCGGGGGAAATAACGTAAACAAGATAACTAACTAAACATGAAAACGCATAAAACATTTGAACATTTTCAGTAGTTACCATCCATAGCCAAATATGTTTTCCAATTCTTTTAAACAGTCCTGTATTTGATCTGTAGATTGATATATATACTATATTTAGTTTATCAAGGAAACGCATAACAGGTTGAAATTCTCTTTCAGCAATTTATACTAATATATGGAAACATACTTAAGTAATTTTGTACAACCCTGTAGTTTACCTAGAACTTTTAATACACTCCACTATTTAGTTAAAATTTAATTCAAACTAAAACACTTTTAAAACTGCTGAAATCACATTTCCTGAAATTATAATTTATAGACGGCAACGTATCCAATTCTTTGCGTGACCCTGTATATCATTTTATCTATATTCTACAAACATTTCTTAGTAAATTAAATACAGTGCAGCGTAAAAATGCATAACTTATTTAAAAACCACCTTTAAGCAATACCCAGTAACGCTTACGAATACTTTTGTATAGTCCTGTATATGAATTATAGCATATATATATACACCATATACTTTGAATAAATGTAGTGAATCATAAAAGCGCATATCATAATTAAAAATGCATTTCCAGCAATCCTCGCTAATGAACAGTTCTTCGGATACAATATAGTATCTGAAATATTTTGTGTGTCCCTGTAAATGCTATATACACTTCGTATTATACATGAAATAATTCATAGTATGCAAACCTCAACGACGTATATCAATTTCATTACATATCAAATAGATTAACATAAATATAGTACGCCGCAAACAATTCCCTCCACCCCTATATCATTATGTATTGGAATTCCTTTTTTAGCCCTGTAAATAAACAATAACTATTCTCTGCATTGCATATTCTACGGAATGCACATTTTAGTGCGCTTCATAAATGCATATCAATTTTATTCTGTTTGAAAGCCTGTAAAATCATTAAAAATCATTTGAAAAGATTTTTTCTCCCACAGGCCGTAGTGTAATGGAATACTTTTGACTGTCCCTGTAAATGAACTAAACATACAACACTTTTCAACTTTATCGGGCCTGAAAAACACTTTATTTTAATGCTTAAATATTATTTTTTATTTTTTAATGCCAATAAAATAAATGTATCGAAAACGTAGAAAATGAGTTTACAATCAAAGAAAATTTAATAACTGATTCTGAATGTCTACAATTAAATGTTTGATTAAAATCACAAACAGCAAAAAAATGCTTAAATAGATTAAAAAAAATAAATATATCAATTTGAAAAACACTAAATAATTAGTATTTATAATTGTACTATTAAGAAACAACAAACTACAATAGATGAATTAAATGTATTTAACAATTTCTCAAAAATATTTCCATATGTTATAAGGAATTCCTACTATTTTATAATTTTGGCAAACGTTTAATCTGAAAACATTGGTATGAAGATTTAAGATTTTAAATACTAATTTAAAATATTATTAACAATGAAAAAAAAAAAATCTTTCAAAAGTTTCACTACTACAATATGTGAAAAGATATTTTCCCAGCATAATGTTAATTTCAAAATTGAAACAGTTTCCTAATATCATTATAATCGAATATCATATTTAACTCCAAAATATTAATGACGATAAATACTGTGTTAGAATCAGTCTCTGCATCAGCTTTTTTTTCCCCCCTTCTAGCTATCTCAGATTAAGATATTTTACAGCATCGAATCGGAAAAGAATTGCAGATCAGTCTCATTGCAAATAACATACTACAACTTATTTAACTTTAATCTATCAAACGGGAATAAAAAAATTAAATTAAATAAGACATATCATTTAAGTTCCATAAATAGTGTAATAATATCCGTGTTTTATCCTAAATTGTCAGACATATTTCTGACAAAATGACAAAATTGTCAGACATACTTCCCGCGTCAAAAGTTCTGATCCTTATTTTATTCTGTGGTTTAATCGAGCGCAGACGATAGCGCACGCGCAAGCAGGTGCTTATACTGTATTATTATAATTTTTGTCTGTAATGAAAATTTTCTATTTGAATGAAACACCTGCCTTTTTTCTTTCTTTTTTTTAAAGTAAAGTTTGTTTTACACGTAATAAATACAAATTAGGCATCTTAATAAATGAAAAGAGAGTATACAGGATAAAAAAATTTTCTTTGTCAATCTGTCATTTTTTTATATTCATTTTCTGTAGAATAAAACTATTTGTAAAATAGTTTTTTTTAAAGTCGTATTTCTAAAACACGAATTTAAAATATGAATAATTATATCATGGGTTTTGTATAAAATTTGTATAAATATTTTTTTCGGAAAATGCTAATTTTATTTAAAAAGTCTGAAAGAAGTAGAATTTTTTAAAAAATAGTTATTTAAAATATTTAAACACTAACAGGAAAAAATATGACTTGAATGCAAATTCTAAAGCAAGAAATGCATATATAAAAAATATGCAAGAAATGCATAAATAAATCAAGAAATGCAAGTATGTAAAGTGTACAGATTTAATATTCCTAATTCTAAATATGTTATCCAAATTGTTTCATAACGTACCATTTTTCCGAGAAACACTTTTATAATAATAACAATCGGTGAAGGATTAAATTGCAATGGTAGATAAAATTGAAATCATAAAAAAAGTATACTTCACTGTCTTAGATAACAAATTGATAAAATATAGCATGAAAATCTAGTTTGTTGATACTTGTACCGTGCATTTTCCTTTTTATGCCCCCCCCCCACCCCACCTCTTTTCGTGTCCGAATTTACTATTTCCTATCCACTAATATGTTTTCATTCCTTATGTTGCTGTAATTCGGGCATGTTTAAAATATTTCTGTTCATTTTCAAAGATTTTTGATGTTCATATTTTTGTCACACTGTGACTTACAATATGGTGGGTTTTTTCGTCACATATGTGACGTGACGTACGTTACATGCAGTGACATAACAGTAACGTCACAATTTTTTATTATTATTATTATTGCCAGAAAATATAATTTTACATAAATAACATGATTTGAATATTTTTTGTAATTTTTTAAATTTTTCTAAGAAGTTCACATCTCAGTCACAATGTGACATCACTGAGTGGTGGCATTTTGATCACAGATGTGACGTGACCACAGTGACTCACAGTGACGTCACAACGACGTCACCGTGACCATGCATGCTATGAGGGTAGTTTCTGCCTTTAATTTTTTCCGCGTCGCGTCAATTTCATTAGCATAATAAAATAAATGATTATTGTTGTCCAAATTCTCTGAAATTTTAATGGATCGTAAATATTACAAAAACCAAGCCGTTTTTAAAATTTCATAAAAAAATATACATATTTTAGAGGATAAACATTTAACCGAAATGTAAATTATCTTTATGAGGCGGAAAGTGACCTGCATTTGGCGGTGTATTTTAAAGGGTTAAAATTCAAATATTTAAAAACCAATTACACCACGGTTTTGAAGACGGATTCAGCTTTATAATCATATGTTTGACTTGTCTGTACCTTAAAAATGTCATCCTGGGGAGGTGTTGTAATAAGGGAGAAAAACGTTTTTCAGAAAAACGATCCTTATTTAACTTTTTTTTTCAAGGGGTTAATTGCGATATATTTTTTAATTGATCGCAGCATTTGAGACGTAAGAGCACAATCTTTCAGAACATGTCTTCCGTTTTAAACTTTACTAAGCTGTTTGGACGATGTTAGTTAATAAATAATGACAAAATACCGCCGAAATATTTTTTTCGTTCTTCATTTGCGTATCAGCGCCTTCAGTGCATGCGTCAGAGATACTCCCTTCCGAAATGGATTTTTAAACAAAGTGAGTGACGGTTGATAATTAATTACTCAGCTGTTAATTAACGTTTTAAAATTCTGAAGATATGGTGCATCATGAGACACTTTGGGCTAGCTTCAAAAAAAGTTTGAGCCTCGTACGTTCCGCAGATTTTACTAGCCATCGCTCACAGACAGACAGAGCGATTTGTTCTTTTATTAGTATAGATAAAGTAAACCCTGTTTATAACGGAATCGTCGGAACGTTCTTTCACTTTAGATACCCTTCAAAGAAAAATAAAATCCTTAAAATAGAAAAAAAATCTACTAATTGAAATTTGCCCTACCTAGTTTCGAACCTAGGTCTGTTCGTACATAAAACCAAGGGTCTAAGCCACTACACAACAACGGCTACGAAACATTTAGTAAATTAACGTTCAATATCGGAGCATAAATAGTTTCTGCCTTTATTTGTTTTTCCGCGTCACGTCAGTTTCATTAGCATAATAAAATAAATGATTATTGTTGTCCAAATTCTCTGAAATTTTAATGGATTGTAAATATTACTAAAATCAAGCCCCTTTTAAAATTTCATAAAAAAATATGCATATTTTAGAGGATAAACATTTAACCGAAATGTAAATCATCTTTATGCAGCGGAAAGTGACCTGCATTTGGCGGTGTATTTGAAAGAGTTAAAATTCAAATATTTAAAAACCAATTACACCATGATTTAGAAGAAGGACTCAGATTTATAATCATATATTTGACTTGTCAGTACCTTTAAATTTGCATCCTGGGGAGGTGGTGTAATAAGGGAGAAAAACGTTTTTCAGAAAAATGATCCTTTTTTAACTTTTTTTTCAAGGGGTTAATTGCGATATATTTTTTAATTGATCACAGCATTTTTGACGTAAAAGCACAATCTTTCAGAACATGTCTTCCGTTTTAATCTTTACTAAGCTCTTTGGACGATGTTAGTTAATAAATAATGACAAAATACCGCAGAAATATTTTTTTCCGTTCTTCATTTGCGTATCAGCGCCTTCAGTGCATGCGTCAGAGATACTCCCTTCCGAAATGGATTTGTAATCAAAGTGAGTGACGGTTGATAATTAATTACTCAACTGTTAATTAAAATTTTAAAATTCTGAAGATATGGTGCATCATGAGACACTTTGGGCTAGCTTAAAAAAAATGAGTCTCGTACGTTCCGTAGATTTTGCTAGCCATCGCACACAGACAGACAGACTGACAGATAGACAGATAGAACGATTTGTTCTTTTATTAGTACTAGGGGATCGTACCCGGGCATCCCGGGTTAAAGTATATAGCAGAAAACATTTTGCTTTTTTAATTGAAAACTAATAATTTTTTATATGCAATAATTTTTCTAGATTGCCCACTTGCATTAAAAAAGCAATTTTCATATGGAAAATACGAATTATACAATCAAATAAATCTTTTAAATTTATCAAAAGCGATATTTTCTTATTAGCCGCATGCTAAGAGTTATTTGACGAAGATTTTGCTACTTATGGCATCCTTTTATATTCTGATAATTTCAGAGCTTATACATGTCTGTTAAACTTGTGCTTTATTCATATTATTTTATTTATTTATTCATAGGGAAGTTTTTTTTTAATGGATATTAGCCGTAAGAAAATGATGAACTCTTTATTTTGTTTTAAGGGCAAACGGATTAATCTTTCGTAATCGAGCTCCGCGCGATATAGATAAATTAAAAAAAAAATATTTCATGCTTTAAAATTGTTTTTAAAATCATAGACAATTAGTAAACTGAGATGAACTTTGCAAACAAATTCCATTCGAAAAAAAAAGTCCTATTTGGTGATCTAAAAATTTTAATTGTGCGATTACAAATATGTTAGATTTGAGTTTATACTATATTATTCTTTCATTTGTTTATAAAATAAGTATTAATTACGTTCATTTGTCTTTCACAAATATGTTGGATTGGTGTTTTTTTTAATATTATTCTTTTATTTGTTTATAAAGGAAGTATTAATTTCGTTAGGCAAAAATAGTCAGAAACAAATGCTGAAAAATGTTTGTTGCTTTATGTGCAAAATGTTTATTATTATTATTATGTATTGAAACCGGCGCGTGATAAGATAAACACGTGATAAAAAAAAACATGCTTAAAAAATTATTTTAGAAAATATAATACATCAGTCAATTAAGATACAGTTTTTAAACAAATTGCATTTGAAAGTAAATTTTTTCCCTATGCGACGAAGATTGAAAATGTACGATGGTCAGAAGATTAATATATTGCAGTAGCGAAAATTTGAAGACTGAAATTTGATCGTGAAGTGTTGCCATTCGCAAAATGATTTCAGCGTTACGCATAGATACGTTTGTTCTTTACAATATAGATACTTAATCAGTGAAATATAATAAAGATCAGTTATTAGGATGGGGTTATCAACTGAGGCACTTATGCTTGGTATTCTGGAATGAAAAACAGCAATTTTCACCTCCTCAAAATTTGCATACGCACTTCTCATAACCATATTCATCATTTTTTAAAAAATTGTATTTTTTTTTCATTAAAAAATCCTTTTATCTCAAAACATGAAGTCACGATTGTCAGCAGCATCTTTTATGTGAACAGACGCATCCTTTACGTGAGATTCTAATCTCAATTCCGGAGAGTAAAAGTTTCCGTAATTTATATTTTTTAGACGCATTTGTATTAATATGTTTAGTTTTTCTTTAAGAAAATCATCGTTTTCTTTTAAATATGACTCCATTTTCACTTAAATAAGCATTTCGACTAGTGTCTGAAACTTAGTATCAGACATGAGTGCGTTCCGACCCAAATGACCGATTATTACCACTAAATTTTAATAATATTCTTTGCTTTATTAAATCTCACAAATTCTGTCATTAAATAATTCTTGAAATACTATTAATATTTAGTGGTAGTAATCAATCATTTGTGTCGGAGCTCTCGCATCCCTGGTATCAGTATACATGCAGAAGGAAAAACAATATAGAAAATTTATGAGGAAAAATGCGTGTTTTCAAAAGCAGTATGTTATTTCCCGTTATTATGCCCCTAATATAATATTCTGCTCCTAATGGGATTTTGCGCCACTAAACCCTATACAACAATTTTTATCAACAATTTTGAATTTTTATCAGAAAATAGCATGAATAAAAATAAAAATACCTCATTATTTCACTCTTGTCTGCAAGAATGAAAGCTATCTAATTTTCACCATTTTGAAGAAATTTCATAAAATGCTTTTAAAATTAAAATAAAAAATTGCGTTTTATCAGTGTGTGATTTCGATTAAATTATTTTCAAAAGGGAAACATTTTCACCTGTGAAGAATTTCAAAGCAGCTGGGCTGTGAAAATGACGCACTTCTACAAAACATAATCCATGTTTAAGAATTAAAATACGTGCTTTTTTTATAAAATGACATCATTTGCATCTGCTAAAGCAACCCACTTTTACAATCGTCTATAGAAATGTATGCATATGACGTCATTATCACGGAATAACAGACGATATTCTTTACATAGCCCATATTATAATTTCAACATTTTTTTTTTCAGTTTTTATGAAAAAATGGTTACAAAAAGATACACTATCTCGTATTTTCGACTATTTTCCATTTACTTTCAATGACTTTCAATAGAAAGGGGGTACTTTTGTTGCCACGATAAGAAAAATGGTATTAAAAACTACAAAAAAATTAATATCTCAAAAATAAATTGAGATACAGATTTCAAACAAATTGCATTTAAAAGAACATTTTTTCTTTATACGACGGTGTAAAAATTTAAAATATGCAATGTTTAGAACTTTAAAAATTTACAGTAGCGAAAATTGCAAAACCAAAATTTTATTTCAAATTTCAAAGTGTTGCCATTCGCAAAATGATGTATGCGTTACACACAGATATGTTTGTCCTTTATAATATAGATCGATATGAAAAAAAATATTTTCGGCGTATTTTAATGATGTTCCTCTGTACAAATATAATGAAATTAAGATTTCTTAACACTAGAATATCCGCAAATTTCACTCACTCTTTAAATAATATATGTTACGCCAGAAATTTTATATCTGGTGTCAGCAGGACGTGTGTCGTTCGGCTCCGTATCGTATGATATTTTTGATCAATGATATTTTTGTTGTATTGATCGGCGATTCTGCGTGGTTCGTATGAATAGCTATCATAGCTACTTGATGCTGCAGCATGTCATCGATGAATGACACTCAATTTATGACAGATATTCTGTCAAATATTGCTAAAGGAACATTAAACTCCAACTTTAAAGATCAAATTGACAACATTTCTTCAAATTTTGACGAATATGCTAGAAATATCCTTAGTAACTTTAATAATTGAAGAGCTGGGTGGATGAACATGTCATGCTACATTTTCGAAATTATTTTTTTATGTTTTGGATGAAAGCGTTATGAGGTATCCTATCACATGATGAAGCTGAAATACTAAGATTCTATTTAGTCTTGAAGATTTAAGAGATTAGTCATTAATATTTAATATTTTAATATTTAATAATGTCAATAACATTAATAAATTTTAATATTTGAAAATTAAATATGAATAATTTTTTCTGAGAGAGTTTAGTACCATACCTGTTAATATTTTAAACACATAGCCTCAAACAGAAAATAAATCATTAAAATTTACAGCAAAAACTTTCACCTCATATTTCTTGAAATGTAATTTTTGTTACTTAACATGTTCTTCCACTTAGCCCTTGAACTATATTCTGGATATAAGATGTAGACCGAATTATGCTGAATCAACTAAAGATCAAGACGAGGTAAGACCGACTTGCCCAGAGGCTTTTTTTTTTTTTTTTTTTTTTTTTTTTTTTTACTTATGGAGCCAAATTGAGATAACTTGTTAAACTCAGCTATTTTCGGCTTCTTTTGCTCTGTAGCGTTTAAGAAAACTTCTCCTGCTATAATTACTAGATCTAACTTTAAAAACGAACATTTTACGGCAGTTAAAAAGTGTGTTAAACGTCAATTAAATTAGGAGACTTCTTCAATCCCTCTAAACAATAAATGTAAAAATCTCTTGTCTAAATAACTCTTAGCGAAAATGCTACTATGGATCAGTCCCCTACTAACGAAAATATTGAGCAAAACTCTGGTAAAACCAAACCAAGTGTTAACCCCTTCTACATCGAGATAGATGGAAATTGGACGATTCTAGCACAAAAAATAACGGAGATTAACTCTCAAAAAACTAAAATTGGTAGGCTCTTAAAGGCTAACGCCTTGTTATGCAATGTAAAAATGACTATAATTTTAGGAAAACTCAACGATTGTTAGACAGAAACATTAAAAAATATACTATTATCGACCCAAGAGAACTAAGGCCGAAAACAATATGTATAACAGTTCTTCCTTGCTATACTGACACCAAAAATATTGTTAGCCCTTTCGCTGCGTAAGTAATTCTTCGCGATGAGCGTCTTTTACAGAATTTTTAATCTTTTATCACCGGTTCTTTAAAGCAGAAATTTTTGACTATCGTAATCGGGGAAAATGTCCTGATCGAATCAGACAAAGTTTTCGCTAAAAAATAACTGGTGGGAAAAAACAAATAGCATTAATTGGACGGAAAAATGTATGCCCGAGCATATCTCGAGTTGCGCAGTGAGAGGTTTAATAGCTTAAATGAGCATGGATTAAAGTCACATTCACTAGGGCTGCCATGCTCAAAAATCGTAAAACTGTCAATCCAATGCTACACCTATATGGTAAACGTTTTACCGCGTAAAAACTTTGAAGAAATCTATCAAATCAATATTATTGACTACCTATCTGTTAAAATTGAGGTTTTTAACAGCAAACAAAGAGTAAAACGATGCTATCGCTGCCAGGGGTTTGGACATGCCTCAGAGGTATGCGGCTTTGACTCTAAATGTATTAAATGTCGAGAGTTACATCTTAGTACAGCTTGTCATTATAAGGGCCGTATACCTCCCAAATGTGCTAACTGTGAGTTAGGTAATTCTGCTACATACCGTGGCTGCCCTAAAAACCCCTTATATGGACTTGAAAATAAATCCAACCGCAACCCTACTAAAAAAAACGATACCCAGGTTACGATAGATACCCAACTCCTTGAAGAAATCCTCAAAAACTTCAACTATACTAAAAAAAACAAGAATAAAGCACCTTCTACTAATCCACACGTGTTAAACTCCGAAGTTTCAGTTAACGAAATCGCGAATACCCCTTCTCCCCTAATTCGGAAAATTCCAATAATACGCAAAATCCTTCTAATTCCACCAAACTTCCATCAAGTAACACTAATGACTTTGAAGAAATCTTCAATACATTTAATGATATCAAAGAAATTCTTCAACTAACCAAATTTTTAAGTTGCATTAAAAATATTTCTACACAAACCAAAAAACTAGATAACCCTATGCAAAAAATGCTTATGTCATCTTAAAAGAATTTGATAACCTTGCTAACCTATTCAACGAAGATTAACTCTTCTTTGCAGTTATACTTTTCTCCCTGTGCTGTTCACTCCTTACACGTTTTAAACTTAGTTTAATTATTATTAAATTTTTTATACTTTTACCATACTTTCTTTATTTTTTTTTCAAATGTTTGCAACATTTATCTCTGAGTTGACAGACTATGCATTCACGCCCTCTTTTTCTCATAAAATATACTTTGTACAATGTTTTTTAACGGTATAGTTATTTTTAAATCTACCCCTGATATTTTTATTACCCTTTTTGTTAATTTTTCCTGTATAATTTTTAAATTTTCAACCTGTAAATATGAAAATGTTTTAAGTTTTTCCTGTTTTTACTTTCTTCTATCTTTATAAGAAGGAAGTATTGGATTCATGAAAATTTTCGACTTCCGGTTTTCGACGGATTTACACGTTTTAGGGGTCAGAGATTCCGAAAAACATGTTTTTACAAAATGTCTGTCCGTGAGTCTGTGAGTCTGTGGTTCTGCCACTCTGTCTGTCTGTGTGTGACACAAATTTTGTGGGCGCTCTATGTCAAGAACTAACGAACGGAATTTAATAAAAATCCATATCCCAGTTGTCCCTAATATAAGTTGGTGCTGATTAGTTTTTGGTGTAAATCGACCAACAGGTGCGCTGCTATGCTGCATTTTTCGCGATTCCTTCAATAGCTCTATCCCAAAAACTAATGCACGGATTTCCATCAAACTTCAGATTCAGTTAGTCCTTGAGATGTATGGACGTTTTATACATTTTGGTGCAAATCTATCAACAGGTGGCGCTGCTGTGCTGCATTATTTGCGATTTTTTCAATAGCTCTATCTCAAGAACTAATGCTTGGATTTTCAACAGACTTCATATTCAGGTATACCTTGATATAAATTAGTGCTGTTTATGTTTTGGTGTGAATCGCTCAACAGGTGGTGCTGCTATGCTACCTTTTTCAGAATTTCCCCTATAGCTCTATCTCAAGAACTAATGCCCGAATTTTCATCAAATTTGAAATTCAGATGTAATTTGATATGAATTGGTGTAATTTCTAGGTATTATTTAAATGATTTACTTGTCGTGATTTATATAGAAGAAAGTTTTGTGTTGGCTACAACATACTAGCTTTACTCTGTTTATAAGCACATCTATATTTAGTTAAATTTAAAAGTATGGTTACTGTAAAGAGTCTTTTTTTATGCTGGGACATCGTTTCAGTAGCCATTTTCGCCTGTTTATGGACTGTTTCAGGTATGATTGGAACTAAGGAACATTTTTTTTTTTTTTTTTTACATATTGTTAAACTTATGTTTATTACTTTCTTACTTTTTCTTTTTTTTCACTTTTACTTTTTTTATCTATCTTTGTGGCCACTAGCAGCGTCTAAACTTTCTTCTATGGTTCCCAATGCATTGTAAAACGCTTATACTTGTATACCAGATGTTAAGTTACATGTCACTTGGGAATTCAAAAACCTACTAAAGTGTTCCATTCCATTTCATCTCTACTAGGTTACACCTCAAAGTCATCAACTGTTCAGCAGTCGTGTAGCTTTTATTTAATTTGTTTTATGGGAAAATATCTCATTTGGATCATCATTTCATAAGAGCGAATCGACTCTTACTGGGCGTTCTAGTATATTAAGGGGTCTCAGAAAACTAAAAATTGGAAAAAATGAAAGAAAAATACCGTTTTCAACATTTATCATCTTAAATTATGTTTGATTTTAAGACACAATTTTAATTTGGATGAAATATATAAGTATGTATTTTCATTTCATGCATTTAAAAAATTGCAAGATGTAGAATTAACATTTTCAGGGGATCCAAACTGCCAGACATTTGACGAGCAGAAATCGGCATAACAGATTACGCGCAGGATTACAAATTAAATTTTGCAACTAGAATGACACTATTCCTGTCTACTTATACTTCAGATTGTAATATTTAACCTGAATCCAAATAAATTTGTATTTAAAGATTTTTATTATTTTTAATACAAAGTTGTATTTAGCTAATGAAAAATTTTTGAAAATTGACACATTATGATCACCTAAAAAATATTTTTTGGAACAATAAAAAGTAAATTATAGTAAACATTATAATATATTTTCTAATATATTTAAATATACTTGTAAATAAAATACAACCACCGCGGCGAGCGGCCTCTCTTTGTCTGCAGCCTTTTGTTCTTCAACTCTATCCCTACTCTTTTGCGGAAGCAAGGTTCGTAGGTCCCCAGCCACGTCCCGAGTGAAAGACACTCTAGCGAAAGCGAGATTGAAAAAAAATCAAAAATTGAAACCGGACAAATTTAGGAAAATTACACAAATTAAAGACACCGAAAAGGAAGTCTCTGGGTAATGAAGCAACCGAATGACTCCTGTTACTTCGAGCCTATTATTGCCTATTGAGCCTATTGGGAATTTTAGGTTCAAATTATACAGACTAACATGAAACGTACGTTTGGAAAATTTCATGAAAAAAATATTCAGAAGTTTTTGAAATACCGTGCGCGTTATGCCCAAAAACGTCATTTAGAGAAAAATGACTTCAAAGTTTCCGAAACGCCGCTACTGCTACTGAGCAGCCATAACATATGTTCCAATGGGAATTTTAATGAAGCAATTATGCCAAAATGTTCAAAAAGGTACGAGTTTAACATCTACAAAAATTAAAATTTTGAAAATTTTAAAGCTTAAGAGTTCTGAGACCCCTTAAAGCGAGTTCTAATTTAATTTTTCTATTTGTATCTTCATTTATTATTTGTTTAATCTCGTGCAGTGATAATGTTAAAAAAAAAGACACTTTGAAACACTTTTCATCATTATAAGATAAATTTAGTTATAATTAGAATGCTATGTGGCAGTAAAAGGCTTAGGAACACAGTGTGACATAAATTACATTTAAAGGAAAACATTGTTACACAATAAATGAAAGTTAAAATTCTAGTGCTATAGTCACCTTCAGTTAAATAATTAAAATACATATAAAAGCACAAATAATTGTACAAAAATTACTTTCAGGTAATCTATACTCCTATTATAAAGAGGAAAAAATTGTTTATTTGTCGGAGATAAGCTCAGGAACTACCGAACCGATTCCAAAAGTAATGGTATCAAGATGATGGTGTTCGCCCAACTTAGAACATAGGATATATCTTATGTCGGTGCCACTACCCCAAAGGGGGTGCAGGAGCAAAAAACGTTCTAAAAATGCGATTTTTGCGTTACTGAAGGACCTAGAAATATGAAATTTGGAATATTAGTTACTTATAAGATAAAAATGGTGTCTAAGAACAGTTCTTAAACAATTCGAAATTTAAAAGGGGTGAAAATGCACAAAAAGCGTTCTAAAAAACGTTCTAAATGGTAGTTTCTACATAATCTCAGGAAATACTAAACCGATTTCAAAAGTAATGGTATCAAAATGATGGTGTTAGTCCAACTTAGAACATAGGCTATATTTTATGTCGGTGCCACTACCCCAAAGGGGGTGCAGGAGCAAAAAACGTTCTAAAAATGCGATTTTTGCGTTACTGAAGGACCGAGAAATATGAAATTTGGAATATTAGTTACTTATAAGATAAAAATGGTGTCTAAGAACAGTTCTTAAACAATTTGAAATTTAAAAGTGGTGAAAATGCACAAAAAGCGTTCTAAAAAACGTTCTAAATGGTAGTTTCTACATAATCTCAGGAATTACCAAACCGATTTCAAAAGTAATGGTATCAAAATGATGGTGTTAGTCCAACTTAGAACATAGGCTATATTTTATGTCGGTGCCACTACCCCAAAGGGGGTGCAGGAGCAAAAAACGTTCTAAAAATGCGATTTTTGCGTTACTGAAGGACCTAGAAATATGAAATTTCGAATATTAGTTACTTATAAGATATAAATGGTGTCTAAGAACAGTTCTTAAACAATTCGAAATTTAAAAGGGGTGAAAATGCACAAAAAGCGTTCTAAAAAACGTTCTAAATGGTAGTTTCTACATAATCTCAGAAAATACCAAACCGATTTAAAAAATATTGGCGTCAAAATGATAGTGACAACGTTTGCTCCAAGATAGGCTATGTTTTATGTCGGTGCCACTAACCCAAAGGGGGTGCAGGCATAGGCGTAGCGTGACCAGAAATTTTGGGGGGGGCACCAAGGCCGTGAAACTGCGCCCCGAGCGAATTTTCAATTTTGCACCCCCCCCCCCCCCCAAAAAAAAAACAAAACAAAACAAAAAAAAATCTTTCTCTTTGTGATGGGTGTAATAAAATTGATAACGTGCAGAAACATAAATAAATTCTATTGAATAAATGTTCCGCGTTTATTTTTGAACTTTAAAAGCTTTAATTTTAATTTAGGAATTCAGAACAACTAAATAACATAAGGGAAAATTGCACTTATTTGTTAGAGAGTGCATGATGTTTTGCGCCAGGAAAAAAAATTATCAAGAGAGAAAACGGAATTTCCCAGAAAATGATCGGCGGCCAAAAAATGAATAAAACCGTGGTTCGCAGCATAAATTTTGCGCCCTGGGCGACCGACTGCTCCTTTAGCCCGCTCTTTGCAAGGCCCTGCAGAGGCACACTAGAGGTCTGCACGAACCGCAATTTCAAGGCTCGGGCCCATCTCGGCGTAAAAATTAAAACTTCCACCCGACCCCGGCCCGTTTATATTTTCACAGTTTACGGCCAGGCCCGTCTCGTACAAAAATCAGTGAAAATAAGCCTGGCCCGTGGAAAAATCAAATAAATCAGGCCCGGTCCTCCCCGACTCAATTTCTCATAAAATTCCGATTTTTCTTAACATACAATTCCAGGGTTGCACTTTCTACTAAAATGCTACTGAAAGCGACTATTTTAAGCATCCGGAGGCTATGCCGACTAATTTAGGTCGAAAACTATTAAAAAGCCACTTTTTTCGGATTTCAGAGACTATCTTTACAGAAAATGATAGATCTTTTTCTTCAAAGCGCTTGTAAAGTCTTTCCAAACGCACTTTTCCAACGGTTGTTTGTGGAGATTCGCGTTTTTTTCCGCGACGAATTCCAAAATTCGCGATTTCCTCCCCCCCCCCCCCTCAATCGATTGACTAAAATACCTCTTTCTTTCTGAGATCTTTTTATACTATCCTTGACGGAGATTTTGCGATTTTTTTCCGCGATCTTTTGACAAATTTCGCAAATTCTTTACGACGACGAAATTTATTTTTTTTTTTCACCACCACTTGCCCAAATTCGCGATATATATTTTCCACGACCGACTGATGGTAGTTACTATTTGTTTCAGAGATCTTTCGACGAAATTCCCGATTCCTTTCCAGATTGTTTGTCAAAATTCGTGATTTTCTTTTCACGACCGACTTACAAAATTCGTGATTTTTTGCGAGATCATTTGGTTAAATTCTCTTTTTTTTTTTAAAGCAAAATTTGCATTTTTTTGTCCGCGACCATTTGACATATTTGCGATTTTTTTTTCTTGTGATCGTTAGACGAAATTCGAAACTTTTTGTCCATTCTTTTGACGAAATTTGCGATGATTTTTACGCGACCGAATGACGAAAATCGCCATTTGTTTCCGCGACCTTTGGTAAATTTCAAGATATTTTTTACGGTTGTTTGAGGAGATTTCCGATTTTTTCCGCGATGAATTGCAAAATTCGCGATTTTTTCCCCAATTAGAGGGGCGATTTCCCCCGCGATTGACGAAAATAGTTATTTCTTTTCGCCATCTTTTGCTACGGTCGTTGAAGGCGATTTCGCAATTTTTCCTATGACCTATTGCAAATTTCCCGATTTTTTGGGAGGCGATTGTTTCATGGAACTCACAATTTTTTTTCCCGTGATCCTTTGCCAATTTCGCGTTTTTGCTTCCGTCGATCGTTTCATGGAACTCACGATTTTTTTTCCGCGATCCTGTGGCAAAATTCTCGATTTTTTCTGGCAAATTTTTTCCCGCCACCATTTGTCGCAATTCGCGATATATATTTTTTTCCGCGACAGATTGATGGTATTCGCTCTTTGTTTCAGATATCATTTGACGAAATTCGCGATTCTTTTCCACGATAGTTTGTCGAATTTCGTGATTTTGTTTCAAAATCGTCTTACGAAATTCTTGATTTTTTGCGCAATCATTTGTTTAAATTCTCGATTTTTTACGCGTTTATTTGACCAAATTCGAGTTTTTTCAGGGGTGATTCTGTTTTGAATTTTCCGAAAGTTCAAGGCGTTCGGCTCCAAAAATTTTTAAAAATCGGCCATCTGTCCGAAAATTCGGGCATTAAAAATATCGCGAGTTTTGGCAAATGGTCGTCGAAAAAATCAATTTTGGCAATCGCTCATAGAAAAAAAATCTCCAATTTCTTCAAAGGGTCGCAGAAAAAACGCAAATTTGTCTAGGAATCGCGAAAAAAAACAAAAATTTCACCAAGGGATCGCAAAAAACGCAAACTTCATCAAAGGATCGCTGAAAAACGCGAATTCTGTTAAAGGATCTCGGAAAAACGCGAATTTCACCAAAGGATCGCGGAAAAAACGCGAATATTGCCAAAGGACCTCGGAAAGAACGTATACTTGGCGCCGGGAGGAGATTTCCCCCCTTTCCCTCCTCTGCTGTAGCCTTTCAGGAAATTTACTGTGAATTTCAGAATTTTTTTTACTCAGAATCACCCCTGCTGTCTTTTTGTTCGCGCCCATTTGACGAAATTTGTATTTTTTCCCCCTTTGATCGTTAGACGAAATTCGTAATATTTTGTGCATTCTTTTGACGAAATTTGCGATGATTTCTTTCGTGACCGAATGACGAAAATCGCCATTTGTTTCCGCAACCTTTTATAAAATTCAAGATATTTTTCCACGGTCCTTTGAGGAGATTCGCGATTTTTCCCCCGATGAATTACCAAAATTCGCTTTTTTTGTCCGCCGATCGTTTCATGGAATTCACGATTTTCTTTACACACTATCCTTTGCCAAATTTAGTGGATTTTTCTATGACCGATTGACGAAATTCATATTCGGTATTTCTTTCAGAGATTTTTTGACGAAATTCGCGATTCTTTTTCACGACCTTTTGTCAAAATTTGTCTTTTCTTTTGTCGACTGACTGAGGAAGTTCTTGATTTTTTGCTCAATTTTTGATTAAATTCGCGGGTATTTTTTTTTCTGTCCACGACACTTTGACAAAATTTTCGATTTTCTTTCCATAATCCTTAGGCGAAACTTACAAGTTTTTTTGCGACCGATGGAAAACTTTTTTTCTACGACCAATTGTTGATATCTGCGATGTTTTTCGCTACCACTGGCAAAATTCGCGACTGCTTGATGAATTGATTTTGTGGAATTCCTGAAGGAAAAAAAATCGTGGCTTTCACGAAATAATAATTTAAAAAAAAATCTCTTACGAATCATATGCCTGTACAAGAAGAAAATTTGGAAGATTCCATCCAAACGAATTTTTTTAGTATGCGGGATGTTCCTTTTTTGTATGGGATTTGCAATATGCCACACTGCCACACGTTATTTCTAACCCTGTCTCTCAAATAAAACTTTTCTTCCTCCTCTCCAAGAAACTCTTGAAATGAAAGGCCTGATGGAAAATAGTACCGGGGATAATCCGCAAGAAGTTTTTTCTGTTTTGTTTCCTGTTGCTGCACATAATTTTTATTGTTGAAGAACCGAGCTTACTTACTTCATAACTGAAACATTAGGCAGGGCCCTATTTTCTGGGTAACTTGCTTTCTCATTTGAAGAAATCACTCTATTCTTTATTCAGTGATTTGAGCAGAATCATAAACTGTGAAATAAGATGTGAACATTTATAAAGTCCTTTCAGTTGTTATGGATACATTTTTCTTCCCTTTTTTTGAAGGGATGGGTATGCGACTATTTTGGCTACTTACTTTCGAACAAATGCTACTATTTTTTTTTTTTTTTTTTGGAGGCTACTAAAGCTACTATTTTCAGTGTCATTCGGCAGTGGTAGCCCTGCAATTGAGATGCTTTTATGAAATAGAATGAAGGTTTGTTTTTTTTTTTCTAAAAAACTACGATTTTTTTATAAAATAACATCAAAGTTGGACTTGATTTCCGAATTCGAAGGCTGACAATTACAAGACGTATCCATTTAGTAATACGGTTTAAATCAAGCTGATTCGAATTAGGAAAAATCTTAGGAAAAGGGAGAATGCTACTCGATTCTTGAGCACATGACAATTAAACATCTGTAATTTTCAGTCAAATAGGAATAGAAATGAGTGTATGAATGTGTCAAAATCACATTTTTGAGTGGGGATTTTTGTTTTTTCTGAAAACGTATTAATTTACTAAAACAAACAATTCTGTATATTCTTACCTTCTGTTCCATTTTCGTCCTTCTGAAGCCAGACTTGCATGAATTTAGAACCAGCATGGTGCATGGCGTGCTCCGTGACATCTCTTTTATTGAATTTTCTATAAAAATTTCCTACTTTTTTATCGCGCTTGTTTTTTCGTGGGTCATTCATTCCTGATCAGTTTAAAAAATAATAACATTTAACTACAGGCACATTCCCACAAATGACCAGATCAGACCAAACCAAGTGTGAATAGGAGTGGGGGGAGGTAGGTAGATACGCTCCTACTATCTCACTTTGCACAAGAGGGAAACTCGAGTTCAGAGGTCAAAGAAGTTCTTTGTGTGACCATGTTACTCACTGCAGCTAAACTACGTGGGTGACTCACTGGACACTATAAAAAATAGTATATAGCTTTTGCAGTTAGGGAAATTTTTTCTTCTACCGATCATCTTACAACTACAGACCAAATATCAATGATTGGCCAGTACCGTATTAATGGTTGAGAACTAAAGCGTTTTTGTTTTGAGGGAAGGGAGAGTGGGTGAAATGCTATATACTAAAGAGGTTTAAATTTGATTGCATCTTAAAAAAAAAAAAAAAAAAAAAAAAAAAATGAAAATCACTGCCATTTGCGTTTTTGTAAAAGTCTCAATAAATCACAATCCTAAAGTGTGTGAATATAAATTTCACATTAATTTATCTGAAAATCCCAAGTATAACCGACCTCATGCCCTTTGAGGCCGGATCTGGATGTAAAAAAAATAATTTTAGTAAAAGGCATGGGCGACATTTTTCAGTTGTCACCTACCTAGAAATGACAAAAGGACGAGAAATGTAATTTGGTAAGGTAAAAGCAGGGGCGGATGCGGCTTTACTATGCATGACGCCCTGGGTGAAGTTCTTTTTGTTGTTGTTGCTGTTGTTTATCACGGGCAGTCACCCATGGTCGCCTCGTCTCTCTATAAGACTGGATCTGGTTGGTTGCAAAAAACAATTGCTCCAAAAGTAGTGCAGAAAATAATACACCA
Organism: Maratus speciosus; assembly: GCA_963932465.1. Lineage (NCBI taxonomy): Eukaryota > Metazoa > Arthropoda > Arachnida > Araneae > Salticidae > Maratus > Maratus speciosus. The sequence goes on from OZ010797.1 coordinate 452,854,205, forward strand.
AAAGTAATGCAAAAAATAATTGCACCAAAAGGAACAGAGCGGCATTTTTCAATTTCCGACTAGGGTGGCCAAACGCCTAGAAATGGCAAAAAGAGAAAAAATCATTTTGAGGGATAAAGGCAGGGACGACTTTATTAGCCATGGCGCCCCTGTGCGAGATTTTTTACTGTAGCACTGCAAATGCTATACTCTTTTTTTTTCTTTTAAACGGTTTTACTAAAGCATGTTACTTTGTGCACTCCTTCCAGGGCCGAAAATAGCTATATTTCCACACGGGGCAAACATGGATTTTGCCGCCCCCCCTTTTTATCCGCAAAGTAAGTTTACAAAGAGAAATTTACGAAAGTTTCTGTTAGCGGACTTATTTTAAAAATTTAAATGCGTAAAAGTAAAATACGTAATATTGAAATAAATAGCCAGCTTTGTCAAATATTTATTCACTAAAACCTGGGAAAAAATCAAAAGGAATCGGAAATAATTCCGAGTTATACAGGTTTCCATCTTAGCAACTATAACTGTTGGTATTCTTTCTGTTGGAACCATGTAGTTTTTTTCATTAAAGACAAGATTCCATTATAGACAGATTTCATTTTTCCAGATTTTATTTGTTGTTGTAGATTTACAAATTACAACAATTGAGGCATTTTAATGTCATAGTGATATGAGTCACATCGTTTTAGGAACTAAAAAACTAGGACTTACTGTAGGCATAAAAATGAATTCCAGTATTGTAAAATAACTTCCTGTCCTATCTACACCAGTTTTGTGGAATTATCACTTATACCACTCGTCTTATTTATAGATTGATATGACTAGATACTTTCCTGAACCTAATGCTAATTTTCAAATTTAAGTGTAACTCAAAACAACAACAACAAAATTATTAAGTTTTTATTTTGTGAATTTTCGACCGGTTAGTTTTTATTGTCCCAGCCAGTCACCTGACCTCACCATCTCTAACTTCAGATATGGTGATATGCATGTAAAAAAGTAATTATAAAAAAAAGAATGGGGTTATTCATTAGCTGTCTTGTATATTGCAGACGAATGTTTTTATCTATTTGACAATTTTAATGCAGTTTACTGAGCTTTTTTTTTTTTGGCTAGAAAATATTTTTTACACAAATTTCATATTGTATAAAACGGAAAACCAAATTTTCATCTGGCGCCCAGGGCGCATGCCCCCTCTCCTTCCCTTAGTTTCGGCCCTGACTCCTCTGTCGTTTGTTTTTATTGTCCCGGACTGTCGCTCGACTTTTCCCATAGCAACACGGGAAAAAAGAAAGCTCAACGCTGCTCAGGGAGAGAGATAAAAAAATAAAACAGCTTTTATGGAATCTTTTCATCAGAAAAGTCAGAGTCAAACAAAATCTTCATTTGGCGCCCCCTTCGCCTTTCGTTCTGGCGTCCGGGGCACATGCCTCCTCTGCACCCCCCTCCCAGGGAAATCGGTATGCGTTTGGAAGTTATCAGTGAGGGCAGTTTCACACATAAGATAGGGGTAGAGAGTGACCTTGGAAAATATTAGTGATTCTCCTGACACAGGAAGGGTTTTAATTGATAGAAGGTGTAAACATGGTACATTTGGAATTGGAGAACAGCTCTTTTCCCTAATTCATTTGGAGTCTTCTGTTATAGATGAATCTTTTTATATGTTTGTAAATTTTAATGCATTTGGTTCAGTTTTCCTTTTGGATTTTCCGGCTGTGAGACATTTTTATGTGAATTCGATATATATATACATATACATTATATATTTTTGTATGTAAAGACAAAAAAAAAAATTCTTCATTTGGCGCCCCCTAAGCTTTATGTTCGGGCGCCCGGGGTACAGAAGGTTGGGGGGGGCACGTGCCCCCCCGACGCTACGCCTATGGGTGCAGGAGAAAAAACGTTCTAAATTGCGGTTTTTGCGTGACGAAAAGGCCTTGAATCGTGAAATTTAGAATGGTAGTTAGTTATAAGATATCAATGATCTCTAAGGACACTTCCTAAAAAAGTCGAAATTTAAAAGGGTTACGCAAAAAGCATTGTAAAAAACGTTCTAAATTACGATTTCTAGCAATCTCAGGAAATACTGAACCGATTTCAAATATAATGGTGTTAAAATGATGGTGACGCATCTTGCTCCAAGATAGGCTATATTTTATATCTGTTTCCACTACCCCAGAGGAGATGCAGGAGCAAAATGAGCGAAAAGCGTTCTAAAAACTCTCTAAATGCCGATTTGTCACCTATATCTCAGGAAGAATCAAACTGATTTCAAAATTAATGGTAAGAAATTGATGCTGACAGCCTCTGCTCTAACATAGATGCTATTTTAAGTCGGTATCACTATCACCTAGACGGTGCAGGAGCAAAAAAGCGTTCCAAATTTCGATTTTTGTGATCGGTGGGGGCTAGCAACTTAAAATTAGGCAAGGTACATATGTATTACATATAAATGATCTTTAAGAACAGTTTTGAAAAAATTGGAAATTTAAAAAGGGGTGAAAATGCGCGAAAAGCGTTCTAAAAACGTTCTAAATTGCTATTTCTACTCAATCTCAGGAAATTCCAAAGCTATTTCAAAAATAATGGTTGCAAATCAATGGTGACAGTCCCTGCTATAACATAGGTTATATTTTATGTTGCTGTCACTACCATCTGAGAGTTGCAAAAGCAAAACATGTTCTAATTTGCGTTTTTTTTGCATAACTGAAGGGTCTAACACTTTGAAGTATGGCATGGTATTTACTTACAAGATGCAACTGCTTTCTGAGAACTGTCGAAAGAAAAATTCAAATTTAAAAAGACGAAGTGAGCGAAAAGCGTTATAAATTACAACTTTTATGTAATCATATCAAATATCAAACCAATTAAAAAAATAATTATTACAAATAGTTGGTGATAGAACCTGCTTAAACATAAGCTATATTTTATGTCTGTGACACTACCACCAGTGGGTTGCAGTAGCTAAAAACTTTCTAAATTAAGATTTCTGTGATACTGAAAAGGCAAGAAACTTTATATATGGCATGGTAGTTACTTATAAAATATAAATGCCCTCGAAGGACTGTCGAAAATAAATTCGAATTAAAAAGGGGTGAAGTGAAGGGGAGGTGCGAAAAGCATTCAAAAGAAGTCCTAAATTACGATTTCTACGCAATTTCATGGAATATAAACCAAATATAAAAGTAATAGTTGCGACTCAATGGTAACAGTCTCTGATCCTACACAGGCTATATTAATGCCGATGATTCTACCACCTGGGGTTCACAGGAACAACAAACGCTCTAAAAAAGGCCTTTAAAAGCTTTCTAAATTACGTTTCTGTGGAATATTAGGAAATAACAAACCAATTTCAAAATTAATGTTGGCAAATTAATGGTGACAGTTCCTATCTCAACATAGCCCTTTATGTTGGGAGAGGTGGTAGGACTTGGAATTTGACATGATGGTTAATTTTAAGATGTAAGAAGATGGTTTCTAAAAAATTCAAATCTTCAAATGAATACTGAAATGAGCGTATTAATTGAGCATAAAAGTTTCAAAATATTTTCTAAATTATTATTTATTTAGTTTTATTTCGTTTTATTAATTTAAGTCTCATTTCTGCCTTATGCAGTGTAACAATGATGTTTAATCAAACTGTTTTAAATAGTAATTTTTTTAATTATTCCTAAAAGTAATAAGTACCTTTTAATAAAATAAAATATTACCTTTTAATAAAATAAAATATTACCTTTTAATAAAATAAAATATTACCTTTTAATAAAATAAAAATTTAGTTAGTACATTTTAATAAAAATTCGACATATAAATATCACTTGGCATATTTAAAATATCACGGGAGCAAAGCCGCGGGGTTCGCTAGTACAATATAAAGGTATTTAAAATACCAATTAAAGATACCTTAAAATGCATCAGAAAAACATTGAACGTTTTCGACCATTACAAGGCCGTCATCAGTAGGATTTAAATGTTGTTATCATTTTCTTTGCGATAATTCGAGAATTTTCTAGAAGGAAATATTGTATTTTAAATGCTGTACGTCAGATGAGATGCCAGGTAAAGTTCTTCAAATTTTCCTCAAAACAAGCTTTTATCTATTATGCCGCAAATTTCTCCACACTCCATGGATATCGTATGAAAGTGCATCGTTACAAGACGTAGTTTTATTAGCATTTATTTCAATTGATTGTCTTGTAATGACTTCCTGGTAATTATTTGGCCTGTAATGCTTGAAAACTTTCTGGGTTTTTCTGATGTATTTTACGATATTTTTCCCGTTCTCAGAAAGTATACATGTTGGAGACTTGAAATTTTGCATACTTATAGCTGAACACCACACATCATACGACAAATCATAAAATTTTGAAAAAGTCGTACATTTAACCCTTTGGGCTCCCAAATGTGTATTTCAAACAATTTTTTCTAAATGAGCCTCTAATTAGGTTGGAGGCATGAAATTTTTCATACTTATAGCTGAACACCTCACATCAAACGACAAATCATAAAATTTTGAAAAAGTTGTAAATTTAACCCTTTGGTGTCTCACATGTGTATTTTAAACAATCCTTTCTAAGTGAGCCCTTAATTAGGTTGGATGCGTGAAATTTTACATACTTATAGCTGAACGCCTCACATCAAACGACAAACTATAAAATTTTGAAAAAGTCGTACATTTAACCTTTTGGGCTCCCACATGTGTATTTTAAACAATCCTTTCTAAGTGAGCCCCTAATTAGGTGGATGAGTGAAATTTTGCATACTTATAGCTGAACACCTCACATCAAACGACAAATCATAAAATTTTGAAAAAGTCGTACATTTAACCCGAAATGATGTCGCTGAACTTGAAAAATCTGGGTCCCTTTTTTACAAAAGCGGGTCCCCATAATTAAAATAATTCATATTTTAAAGGAATAAATGAAACTTGTTTATTTGGAAAAGATAAATGAAATGCATTAATTATTTTAATAATAATTAAATAATGAATTAAAATCAGTATTATTTGCACTCAAATAAGACATTTAAAAAATATACTAAGAGATATTTTCTGTACTTTTTTAAAAGTAAAAATGCAAGATACAATTTTAATTGTAAAATAATGCTTATTTGAGAGTAGAAGATCACTAATGTTCGCATTTCTTTAAAAAAGGTGCAAGATGGGTTTATTGAAAAATATATTTTTGCTGAAAAAAAGAATATTTTCGTTAAGTAAAGGAGTACTTTTTGTTGAATGAATGAACTTCCCATTGAATTATTTGTCAGCATACATCTGTGTTGAAATCGGACATTTTCCTTGGAAGGGAAATTCACATCTAAATCATTACTAATCATCAAATTCTAAATCGTCCGAAGGTGGGAGGCAATGCAGTGAGAAGGGGGGGGAGGGATTTTTCACTGATCCACCCCCTGAATACATTATCAGCGTACACCGAAATCATGCTGTATTTTTAAGAATCTCATATAAAAAATTTAAATCCCATTTTAGGAATGCTCTAGCTCTACCAATAAGTTGGGTGTGCACATCTTTTTTGGTTTGCACTCTTTCCCCCCCCCCCCTTGTTTCAATTTTTTTATGTCTAGTGCAGAGTCTGATTATGCATTGAGTTGTAGAACAACAGACAACTTAATGTAGAAGGAATCTATTATGATAAAGATAGAATCCGCGGTTTTTTGACGAATTACGCTATTTTTTCGTAGCCCTTTTACGAAACTCGTGTTTTTCGCGCGCTATTTTGATGAAATTTGCACTTTTTTCGCAATTCTTTGACGAAATGCGGCTTTTTTCCGGAATGTTTTGACGAAATTCGCTATTTTTTCGCAATCATTTGACGAAATCCGCCATTTTTTCGCGACCCTGTTGCGAAAATCGCTTTTTTTCCGCGACATTTTGACGAAATTCGCTAATTTTTCGCGATCTTTTGACGAATTACGCTATTTTTCGTGGCCCTTTTACGAAAATCGCGTTTTTCGCGCGATATTTTGATGAAATTTGTGCTATTTTCGCGATCTTTTTTATGAAATTCGGCATTTTCCCGCGATTTTTTGACGAAATTCGCTATTTTCGCGATCCTTTAACAAAATACGCTATTTTGTTGCGGCCCTTTTACGAAAATCGCATTTTTCCCGCGATATTTTGATGAAATATCCGCTTTTTTCGCGATCCTTTGATGAAATTCCACTTTTTTCCGCGATTTTTTGACGAAATTACGCGTCCCACGGGACGCGTACGAAGTATTTTTTTGCGTCCCGCCTCCGATTTTTCGCGTAATTTACGCGCTATAGCGCGTCCGCGGCATCACTGAACCCTTTGGGCTTCCACATGCGCATTTTAAGCAATTCTTTCTAACTGAGCAGCCCCTTATTAAACTGGAGATTTGAAATTTTGCATACTTATAGCAGAACACCTGACGCCAGGCGACAAATCATAAAATCTTGAAAAAGTCTTACGTTTAACCCTTTGAGCTACCACTTATGTATTTTAAGGAATTCTTTCTAAGATAGCCCTTAATTAAGTTGGAGACATGAATTTTTGCTTACGACCTCAGACCTCTCGACTGAATACCTCAGACTACACAACAAATCATAAAATTTTCAAAAAGTCTTATATTATTTTCTCCTCCGGGTTCTAACTTGTGTATTTTAAGCAATTTTTCTAACCTCCGCCCTTTTCACCTGGGGAGCACTTTTCCAACTTTTGCCGACACCCCTTTGACCATTCTTTCATATTATGCACCATAGCCTTACATATTTTAGTTCCACTTTTTACCACCAGGGGCGCCTACTTATCTCGGGTGCTATGGGCCCAATCCCCTCGACTAATATATCTACGGATAGTATGTAAAACGGAGCTTCGTTTGGATAGAGTTTTTTTTAGAATAGAGTGCGCCCCCTGGTTGCGAAATGTGGAACTAACAGATTTTTCAAAAGGATAAAGTGTTTTGAAAGGAATATTAAACGAAACCCTCTGTGCGATCTGTGATCACACTTACCCACTTGTTTATTTTTATTTTAAATATCTTTGTATTATATTTATGCACATGAAAGTAATTTTTGTACAATTATTTGCGCTTTTATATGTATTTTAATTGTTACACAAGATCTTTTTCTTTACGCATACTTCTGGTATTTTTTACGAAGATTATAATTTCTGTTTAGCATCAGTTTGTAATATTTAAATGCAGTCACTTTAAAATATTAAGTAGAATACTTTTAGAAATGTATTTTATGCATAGTTATTACCGTTAACCCTTTATAGATCGCTTAATATTTATGAAAACAATATAAAAGTACCTATATTTTTAATTGCAGAAATTGAATAATTATTAAGTCATAAAGTATGAAGTTTGTGATTACAAAAGGGCTAGATTACCAACGGGGAAATCTTCCACCAGTAAATTTTATTGAATATCTTGATCTTATATAAACGCCATATTCATAAAAAATTACTGTCCTGAATAACACTAAAATTTCTATTCTTTTTTACTAGAGGAATTTTGCTCCTTTGGTTTTCAGACCCCCTCTTGTTGTCACAAGTTTAATTCTTGATGACCTGATAGAATATTTTCAAATAACATATGGAATTAGTTGTACTTTTCAGGCGAAAAAAGATATATACAAGATATTCACATTTGCAGAAAAGCAGCATGTGGGAATGTTGTGCCTTAATGTTTATTTTAACCTTACCAATTAATGTCATGCATGACCAGGTAACACTCCATTACTAGTGTCATCAGATTCATGATAAATAGTCAAACAATTTACTTTCATTATAATCACTAACGGATTCAATGGTATTACGATTATCATCAGAAATGCTTGATTCATCAGAATGCATGATTTATTTGGTTATGGCTCGCACGTACAAACATTTTTTTTGCGTTCTGCATTTGGAAATTTCAGCTAATTTTTTCTGGTTTCAGAAGTGTTTTCTGTTAGTGTAACGCTTTTAAATCTTCAGCGCGAAAATATCATGGGCACGAGAAATAAAGAACCATACCTCAATACGTCATATTGAGGTATGGTATTACGGAGAGCGCTTATTAAGGGGTTAAATGAAAAACGAAATTATTTTATGTAACTGTATAACATCGCGAATATTTAACATTCCATGTACACGTATACATAAGACACTAAATCTAATTTTGTCAATTAAAAAGCAAAGTAAGCAAAAAAGTGCATCATTAAAATTTATTTAACAAAAGCTTTATTCATTTTAAAGGATATTTTTTTCAACAAACGTAATTAATTCACTTTTATAATAACTAAACATCAAAATAAGTCAAAGAATCATATTCTTTTCTGTTTCTTTACATTAATTCTATTAATTAATTATGTGATCTTCTTTGAAAATGAATTGGTTTTATTTCTTTCAATTGAAAGAGAATGTATTTACAATTCGTTTTCCTACTGCAGCTTAATGCTCTTTTGAATTTTACTTTGAAAACAGCTTTAAAAATAACAATTTATTATTTAAATATAAGGAATTATTGATTAAAGCTACATTCTTAAGTTCACATCAAAAAGTGTTTAAACCAACAAGAAAATTCGTGCGTCATACCTAGTCTGTGAAACACTTTCCAACATAAAAATAAACGTTATAAATACATATTTCACTAGATTCGACATCTAGTATTTTGAATACATTATACCCCGAACTCATAAAACACTGCAAAACTCGAATGAAAAATTAAAATTAAGAATAACAAAAACGAAAAGTTTTGCGTCACGCATAGATTATGAAAGACTTTAAAACACAACTAGAATACTGTAACAAAACTTCACTATTTATAAGATAAAAGAAGATATCTAAATTATAGATTTATCACATGCATAAATCAGTTCAACGCGAAACTTCAGGAATTAACTCTAAGTTGGTGAGAAGTTCCAATTATTAGCGCAGCCGTGTATATGATATTATAAATTTGTAACGTTCCCTGTGTTTGCTGAAATTTAACTCAGCTATAAAACGCGAAACCCATTTGATTTTTTTTTTTTCATTTTCACAGCCATTTATGTTGATTTGACGTAATGCGTGCAGATTTGCAAATGATGTAAAGAGTTATAAAAACACCACATATTAAACTAAAATTTAATTCATTTAGAAAACCCATGACAAATCTAACCACAACTGAAAACGAACTTTCAGCGATTATCGCTCATACAAAGTATTCTAATCAATTTCTTCTTTGTGTACCTGTAAGTGAAAAAAAAGTGCTCACCATTCTCTACATTATGCATCTTGCAGTACATATTAGTAACGCACCAATTTTATTATGTTTTAAATAGTGGAACATTTAAAAAATACAAAGTAAATGATCCCGCCACCCTAGTCTATAATGTAACTTAATTATTTGTGCGTCCCTCTAAATGAAGGATACATCCCATGCAAGCATAAATTCTACAGAACGAACGTTGTATTGTCATTCAATAATGTATATTAATTTCAGTATGTTTGAAACAATATAACTTTATTAACTCACTAATTCCCATGGTAGAATACGTTCTAGAAGTTCCGTAATTCAGAGAATCTGAATTCATACTAGAAAATTCCTATAATGAATTTCGCTTTAATTAAATACGGAATGTCTGTTAAGAAATAAAGCAAATTTTGCGATATAAAATTTCCGGAATGAATTTTGGATACCCGGATTAAAAAATCTACTTAAGAGTGTTAACATACACTGTTAAAACATTTGTCCAACTAGCAGAAATTGTATGGCATCCATGGTATTTCCCTCATGTTTTATTGTCAATGGCTAAATCACTAATAACTAATGTCCTTCATATTTCATTGAAAAACCATTGCCCCTCCTATACCATAATGTAACGGAATTATTTTATGTTTCCCTGTACATAAATTATAATTGATACATCGTCCAATTTGATGACGAAATACCCTATGATAAATATCACTAACATGTATCAAGCTCATGGTACCCAAGTACATTTACGCGAACTGGTGCAAGGACAGTCGGCGAGACAGGCAGAAAAGCCGGACAGACAGACAAACAGATGGCCAGACAAATAGATGTCATAAACAGTCTTAGACTAAGGTAGAAAGATTTAAAAATGAAAAAAAAAATAGGAATGCAGTTAAAAAATTAAATCTGTCTTTTATGTAACCCAGTAATATTTCTTGGTCTCATTGGAAAGAATATCATTCACTCATTACTTTTAAATCACAAACCTGTCTAAAACGCAATTAGTTTCCTGTACTATGTGATGCTGTTTTCATACGTTTTACTGCTAATATTGCTTAACAATATGCATTTTTACTTTATTTTTATATACCAGTATTTTAATACATATTTTATATAGCAAAAGCAATTAATTGGCTTTTCTTAATTACCAAAAATAAAAAAAAGAAGTAAACTTTTTCATTCCATTTTCTTTATATTTATGCGACTCATTAATTATAAGATCTGATTTAAAAATAAATATAAATTTTCAATTTTCAATTTAAAGCTAACATATTGCAATTCCAATTTCTTATAGAGCTTAAGGCCTTTTTTTTAAAGTTTATTTTGAAAGCTGCTTATGAAAATATTTAAATTAAAAAAATAGTACTAGGTGTGGCGATTAACAATTCTTAATTTTTTTTTCATTAAAAAAAGCGTTTAATTTGTTAGAAAGGTAAAAAATGGTATGATTTTAATTCATTTTTCAATTAATTTTCAGCAAAGAAATTACACTTGAACTTATTGAATACTAAAATACGTGAAAATTTCCACTTAGCTAACTGAACTTAGTTAGCAAAATGGAAATTTTCAGGTATTTTAATATTCGGTAAGAAATGATTTATTCAAACTATGTCCCATCGCTAGCTACAATTCAACTTTTTCAATCACCCTGTCAAGCAGTGTCGCCAGTGGGCTACTTTTTAAAAATTCAGATTTCTTCATTGGCACCACTTTTCTGAAATGGTAAAATTCCCCTGGTTTTCGCCTTTATTAATATGTCCTTAGTCTAGGCTGGATAAAATTAGAAACTGAAGAATACGTGAAATAATGGAAGTCAAAATGTTGTTAACGCAGTCAAGTATAACAAGCTTAAATGGTATGGCATGTCCTCAAAATGAAAGAGGAACGCCTTCCTAAAATTATCTTTGATTGGTGTCCGGGCGGCAAACGTAGCAGGGGCAGACGGAGGATGACTTGGCAAAGTTCTATTCGAGAGACAATGAATATATATAGGTTAAATGAGGAGATTACTATGGACAGAGAGAGATGGAAATTATATCTCAGAACTATTTTGATGGGCCGTGGAAATCCACTGTTTAGTGGAAACTCCTGAAGAAGAAGAAGAAAGAAGGCAAATTTTACTATTTCAAAAAAGTGGTGACAATCAAGAAATTTGAATTAAAAAAAAAGTAGCCCACTTGGAACACTGCTGAAAAGTGGTGGATGCCCTCACAGTAAAACGTGCATCTTTTAAGGGGATACAGTCATCAAGCCATTTTTCGAGACTTTCATAATTGTTGAAGTGTTTCGTGGAGAGTACATGAGGCGTCGATGAAAATAAGTGGTTGCCGGGAGAAATTTAGTTTAATGAGTATAGCGGGTGGAGAAAAGAGTTTCCAGGCAAGTATATTAATGGCATCTATGTACTATTTCGCTGTGTGTGAGGGGATGGGTTGTAGTGCCAGAAAATATCTTTTCGTGTCTTGTAAATCTTCTTCTCTTTTCGATCAAATCTTCTTTCAAATTGATCAATCGTTGACGGTAGCGAACGATATTAACTGTTTCATCCGATTTCAGAAGCTCATTGTTGACGACAACCTTCTGATCCCACAAAATGAACAGTATTGTCTTATTTCCAAAGGGATTCGGTTTTGCGGTCAATGTTGATAGTTGTCCTGGGTAAACCGTTGATATTAAGTTGGGACAATGTCGCCGTAAGTTTCCACAAATAAGCTACTGCTTTCACTCTCGTTTTTCTTTTTATTGAACCAGAAAAGCAGTGCGTGCCGCATATGCTATTTATATGACTTGAAACTCGGTATGTTTACCACACGAAAAGAATATGACGCTAACTCGAGAACGCTTAAACATGAATGGCATTTTGAAAGTTACTGTCATAGTTACAAAACGAGGTAAGAATTAGACTGTAAACCACTCCTTTTTCCACCGTTATCTCTCGACAAAATTAGGAATTACTAACCGTCATCTGGTATAATTAAAATTAAAATTTAACAGTTTTCCATCAAAATTTAATTTTAAGAAATTTTCGTTTATTTATTTTTGTTTTTTGTTTATAATGAATTATTTGATTTATATAATGCATTAAAAATTACGGCACATATATATTTATATTTTTTATGTGAAAGAAGAAATTACCAAACCTATATATTCATAGCAATCGTTTATTCAAGATATATTTTTCTTTTATTCTGAAATCTATAAAATATGAATGAATCAGAAACATTAGGAATCAATAGTTTTCTGTTTAGGCTACTTTATAGCATATTTCTCTGAATTTTGTAAAGTATTTTATAACTTAGTTTCAATTAAGTATACGATTTGATATAAATATTCCTGGGAAACAGGCATTAAGTGAATACTTCATTACAAAATGCCTCAAAAATTATTAAGTTATAGGAACAAATAAATCTTTAAATGCACATTTTAGCTATACAATTTTTAATACGGATAAATATAAAATAAATAAATAAAATAAAATAATCTCTACAATCTCACCGCGATCCGAATATAACGAAAGTATGAAAACACTGTGAACAAAATGAAACCCTTACTTACGTAAAACATAAAATAATGTACCACTGTAAATAGCAAAGTCGATGTATTCCATTTTGTCACTTAGTGCAACTGATTCAAATATCAGTGACATTAACCTTAGAGGCCAGCGCTGGTTTTCCAATGACTTCATAGTGCACTGTTTAAAAAAAAAAAAGCTTGCAAAATACAACATTATCAACTAATATGTATAAATTCAATTACGTAGGTGAAAATGTTTACTGGAGAACAGATATCAGCGTAAAAACCGATATTCGGATTCAAGAAAACTTAATAATATAGTGCAAAAGCTACTCGGAAATGTTTCCGAAAATCAGTGGCAGCAAAAATAACTTTGTGTTAAAACCGCTTCTTTAAATCTCAATAATATATTGCTTTCTTGAGGTTTCTAATGATAACAAACACTTTTTGGGAAGTGAGTAACTCTAATCATGGGTATCTTGGAGGGGGTATTGAAAATATCCATCGTGGTTATATAATACAATATATTATGTATTATTATACTATTTACTATCAACAAACTGCGACAGATGTAAATATCTCTTTTTAGGTGCGTTCGTAATTACATAAATACGCACCACCTATAGTCGTTGCTCGTTCAGTTTGTCTGTCAGTCCGTCCGCATATAACAGAGCAAAAACTACCCAACCGAATGGTGTGAAATTTAAAATGTATAGTTATTGCAAAATTTTGTCGAGTCATTTCAAATTTTGAAAATCGGATGTATAGTTTAATTACAGGGACAGTCAAAAGTTTTCCGTTACATTGCGGCCAATGGGAGAAAAGTATTTCAAGTGCATTTTAATGATGTTACAGCCTTTCAAAAAGAATGAAATTTATTTGAACTTATGAAGTGCACTAAAATATGCAGTGCAAAGAAATATTTATAAAACTAGTTATAGTTCCAACGCACCTCATTTGCCACGTTTGACGTGCAATTTCCAAGTTCTTATTACATAAAGTTTTCTTTTATGTATCAAACGGAGTTGTATGATGACCATTGAGAAAAATTCAAGGAGAATGACAGGTGAAACAGGATTCGTTGTCAATAGTAATTTGCTTTCTAGATTTCGCATTCACTGAAGGGGTGTTGAAAGAAGCTCGCATATACGAGGGTTACTTTATAAATAAAGCTCTTTTGTGAATGAGAGACATTAAAGAAAGATGACTCACCCGCCCACCGGATGTGAGATGCGACCTTTAATTCGATACTTGCGTGCAAGAACGCCGGTGAACCATTGTTAATCCGGTGAACTATTATTATGAAACAGCCGTTATAAATGAAGCTTTAGGTGAAGATGAAAGAACTGCCGTAAAAAGTTAGAACTCTGATTTTCTGGTCAGAATAGAAAAAAAAAATGGCCATAATTTTTTTTAACGCTTCATTTATAATGGTTGTTTTATAATAATAGAAGCCACCAGTCCACCAGAAGAAAATGAAGTAATGGAAATGCCGGGGCGACACTAAATTCTGAAAAAGCAGAATTCCTGTTCTCTAATTTATTTTATTTTATTTTATTTTACCTCGAGCTGGGTTTTGGATGTAAAGATGGAATTTTCAATAGATTTTTAAGCAACTTCCTGATGTGCAAAAATTCGAAACATTATACGTTCATAGATGCGTTTCATATGACAATACAACAATCTTATATCTTTACAACTTCATTATAAATTAATAGATCATATTTAGGAATTTTTCCAATTAGTCAGACAAGAGTGATAAACCAAACATTCTCCATAACTCGCACAATAATTGCATGGGAATTGAAAAACAATGGATTTTTTTATGCGCAAAGAAATGCTCGCCAAAATATACCAAAGGGCTGTGAAACACTAACAGTGAAAACTTTTAAAGATTAAAAGCAGAAGACAAATTATACATAAAAGATGAAGAATGTATTAATAAATAAAATAAGCTTTTATCAATTAATATTTAAATATTAATTAATATACGATTGAGAAATCTATTCAGAAATTATGATATGATAGCTAAAATAATGTTTACTTTTTTTCTTTCCCCTGTTCCATTTCTTTACAAATAAAAAGAGAATAAATTTTATACTTTTAATAAATCCATTCTCTTGAGCTTACTATCCAGCGTAAAAAAGCGGTGAATTTTTCATAATGGAGGTTCGGTGTCCACGCCAAATTACAAATGTATTGTCACGTGACTTTTGTGTTGAAAACATGAAATCCGGTTCGAACAAATAAGAGGTATTTTGAAAATGACCATTCATTGCTTATAAAATAGTATTTTCTAAAAAACTATATTTACTTCTATTGATTTTTTATTGGTATAAAGTTTCGTTGAGAACTATCGTATATTAACGCATAGAAACTAAAAGTTTCTCAGGTCTGCAACCAAAAAACTGCATAAGATTTATTGGCTGTTTCTTATAGGATTTTATTCATTGGAACCTTGAAAAATATTTTTAAAAAATCCATCACAACAGGTTTTCTAGCAAAAAACATGTTTTTAGTTTAATTAATCGTAAGATTTCTATTTTTAACCTTAAATCTAGTATATTATTCTTGAGTACAACACCATATCCAATAATGATTCCATATATTAATTTCATATTTTCTAGAGTGACATTCAAGTGGAATACAAATTGAAAATGCCAAGAATTTGAGGAAGGAACAAAAACAATTACACACAGACATAAGCTTCTACCAGGATTCACACAATATCTACTAAAATGTAAAGTGTAAGCAAAGGGCAAAGTATAATTTTGAACTTGTAGTATAATTTTTAACACAGTTTCTTGTAGATATTTTTCATTGCAGTTGTGCTTTTCTAATTTAAATTCCCTATATTTTGTAACAATACTGTACGTGATGTAGGAAATTCGAGGTCATTTTTGAATTCAGCATCGTTAAAAACATATAATTATCCAAAAATACCCCATGCAGCTGAAAATAATGATTTTTTTGCAGACCTGTATTATTATTCTAAATACCTGGAATTATAATACGTTTATATGCGCAACGTAGCTAAAATGATATTACCCAATGCTTTTGCGGTTATCACATAATAAAATGGAGAACGAGCACAGAGTTTCATAGATTGAATCGTATAGAAAAACGTGATATAAATACAATTTCTTTAAGCATACTTTTGACATTCTTTAAGAAGATTATAATTTTCGTTTAATAGTATCTTTTAATCATCTGAGTAGAATTACTTTAATTACAAGTATTTTCTATGCATCGTTATTATTTGTAAACATAATGAAATATTTTATTTTAATACACAATATACTAAAAGTTGAATATCTCTCATGATTATCTATGCAACTATTTTTGTAAGTTGAAAAAAAAAAACTAAGGAAGAAGTGTAAGATTAATCATGCCTAACTTCTTTTTCATTTTTAAAAACCACTTACATTTTTACAGCAAAAACAAATAATTCATTTTTTTAATTACGGAAAGTGAAAATAAAAGTCAAACAAATATTGTCTTTCCTGGCTCTTTACATTAAGGGATTTCATTAATTATATACTTTTAATTATAAAATCACCATTGAAATTGAATATATATATATATATATATATATATATATATATTTTAACTTGAAAGCGGAGATATTATTTATTATATTTTTATGTACAGTCTTGCAAAAAAAAAAAATAAATAAATAAAAAAAACACCCCCTATTAACTCTTCAACAAATTATCGTAGAAGAAAGTTACTGGTACCGAACGATTGGAAATAAAGTTTACTTTTAAATGATGTATATAAAATTTGTTTAGGGAGCCATCTACATATCAAAATGAACCAAAACTTCATTTTTTTTCAATGGCAATAACCGATTTTAACACGATATTTGTAATTTTCGGTTCAAACTATGCCTAGATACCAAATTTCAAGTCATTTGAATGATAAGTTTTTACTGCATCTAATGCTAAATTACATTTTCATATTTTTATTAATATTTCCTAAAATTATACTCCTAATGTGCTAATTTTTTGTGTAGCAATAATACTAAAATACCCAAACATAAATACGTTGAATTTGCAATTTTTATAATTTTATGATGTGAATTATAAATTGTGAAATTAATATTCGAAAAAATTATGAATCACAATTTTGATGGATTTAGATTTATTAAGTCCTACTTTATGGAAATCCAAAATTTCACATTTTTCTTCCAAGTAGTTTTCAAATTGCACTTAAAAAATGGCAAAATGGGGTTTAAGGGGCCATCTGTGACAGAAGTGACTAGATATTTTGAAATTTCTTATGCTATCCCGTTATCTAGCAGTCTTCAATGACTGCTTGCGTGGCGCTTAAGAAGCGTGGATCAAGAAGGGGTCTGGCTCTCTCGGTCAACAATCGAGCACCGAACTTATATTTGAATACAGTCCCTAAAATACGCTCGTTTTAAAATAGTTCATTTCTCAGAAACTTATTGTACGAAATGCATAAAAATTTGTTTTTACACTGTAAAAAAAAATGGTAACTTTCCATGTAAAATCCAGGAACGTTTCGCCTTTTATCAGGTTTTCAGAATAATTTAGCTCTTTCCTGTGAAATTCTGGTTTTCTTATCTGAAACGTTCCTGAACAAAAGTTGGAAACAGCAAAAAGCTGCGGCCGCCATTTATTATTATTTTTCCTATAATCCGTTGCTCGCGCGCGAGTGTCGAAAACGAATTCCTTAAATGAATGTAAAAAAATCAATATGGAATGCAAATAAATCAATAGACGACATAATCCTTTACGTCTCTATTGTCAAGATAATTCAGATGAAAATACAATACCTCTGTGACATCACTAAGAGATTATCTCTCATACTTGTCTGTGAAATCTTTAACGAGCAGACTGTGTAAAAAAAAAAAAAAAAAATACACCTATTATTTGGATCTGCATTAACCGACAATCAAATATGATTCTCGCCTATTTTGATTAATTTAAAGTATGTTTTAGAGTTCTTATCTCTAATTATTCTTGTGAAAGGATTTCTTCAAATGGGCCTTAGATTTTCAGAAATTAGATGCCGAGTTTTAGCATACGTTTCAAATACCCATTAGTTTGCAGCTCTCAACGTGTCTTTCGTGGTGTGGACGCAGAAAGCTTGCACGCCACCCGTACGGCCCGGGTTCGATGCTACCTCTTGACTTTTTTTTTCTTTTTTAATTAATTTTATATTTTAACACTTTATTACAATTTGATTTAAATTTGACATATATTTGACACTTTGAATTGCTGCAAATTTGAATTTTTTTTTTCGGAAAAAATATACAATTACGTTTAGGTTTTTTTTTCATGAAAATTTATATGTATTTTATCTAACTTGT
Source organism: Maratus speciosus (assembly GCA_963932465.1). Lineage (NCBI taxonomy): Eukaryota > Metazoa > Arthropoda > Arachnida > Araneae > Salticidae > Maratus > Maratus speciosus. The sequence goes on from OZ010797.1 coordinate 452,872,250, forward strand.
AAACTAACATAATCACTGACGAAAATCCAAAATATTTTATGTCTAGATTTTTTTTTCTAATTATTATTTACATTTATATATTTTTATATTTTAAGCAAAGTTCAGAAACAATATATCACATATATATTTACTTTATTGAATTTTAACTGAAAATTTATTTTTTCGTGTAAATTATAAATAATAATTTTGATGTCAATTTCAAAATATTTTTTCATTCTAACAAATAATGATAATAAAGCGAAAATTGTCAACTGGAAATGTAAAAATCGTCTGCGGATCCCGCATGCTGTGAAATGTCAGTAATGTCATAATGAAGGGAACGAACATCCAGAGTGAATTATGTCAGCCAGGTATCGGTCCGGATAGCCTAACAGGTAAGGCATTGGCACGGCACGCCAAGTATCCAGGTTCGATCCCTGGTCTGGACATTTTTCGCTCTTGTGCTACTCCAGCCTTGAATATGTCAGTAATGTTTTGCTGTCAACAGAAATATTCCTGGTATTTCGCAGGAAACTTACTGGCATTTCTGTAGAAAGTTTTTAACATATACAGTAAAGTACCAGTCATTTTCAAGAAATGTTTCTTGGAAATAATGGGCAACTCAGCTGCCCATTTTTTCCCAGGAACGTTGCGGAATTTTTTTTACAGTGTAGGCTAATTACAGGGCGTAGAGCTCATTTATGCTGTCAGAATTCTGTACTGCTATTGAAAAAAAGAAAGTTGTGGTTCGTTTTAATATGTAGATGTCCCCCTAAGCAAATTTTATGTACAGCATTTAAAAGTAGACTTTATTACCAATCGTGTGGTACCAGTAACTTTCTTCTACGATAATTTTTTGCAGAGTTAGAAAGGGGTGTTTACTTTTTTCCACGAATGAACGGTTTAATTTTGTTGTAATTTCGTTTTTCAGTGGTGGTGTTGGGGGGGGGGGGGGGGTTCTTAGTGTCTCTTATATGTATTTCTATGCGACAGACAGCGCTAAGAGTTACTGCTGCCAATTCAGTGCGTTCTTTTATTCACATATTCTACCACTATTTCCGAATTGTAATCCTTATTTAATGAAAGTCATTCTGGTATTAAATAAAATGAATATTACTATACAGAAATATTGGGGGATTTTTATTAAAGAAAATCGCTAAATTGGCGACAATGAGTAAAATCTATTTTTCTCTTGAATAAATTTTCACAGTGAACTTTTGTATATTATCCAATGGAAACTAACAATTACTATGTTATATTACAAGAATTACAATGTTTAAAATATGTAACGTACCTAAAATGATACATTGTGCAATGTTAAAACTTTTTGTGTGGAATTAGGGGATAATCTACTGGTAATCCACTATCTTAAGCATTATGTAAAATTACAGAGATTAGAAAACAGAAATTCTGTTAAATAACAGAGAAATCATTCGGTAAATATACCGTAAATATATTTTTAATAATAACAATTTAATTCATTTTTCAAAATTAGGAAATTTTAGGAAGAATTAGAATTAGAGATCCACCAAAAATTTGGTTTCGTTTGCATTTTCGACCAAAATCTGAGTTTCGGCGAAAATGAAAATTCGGTCGGATCGTAACTCTATGGAATTTATCAGTACTCCAAAATGTCGTTTGAGACTGTTGCTACGAACTTCGTCGTTTATAAGTATCAGTCATGAATGACTCAGGACATGAACGCAAAGGAAGGAATGCATATATAACAAAACTTTTTCACGTTAAAAACTGCATTAAAAGCTGCAGACATAACAGTAATAAAAAAATTTCAGTTTCAAACCGCAGAAGTGTTTCGAAAACACTTTGACAAAGTTTAGGTATAACAAATGATCATATATAGAAATCATTATAAGAGATAAATCGAGGTGTGCATACATAACACTAAAGTATTTTTTAATTAAGTGAAATTCGTATAATTAGAAAATCTTTCTGTGTCGTTGATGAATTAATTACGTTTATTTTATATGAAAATAAAATGTTTTGGGTCTAAAGCCAATTTGGGTCACACATATACTGAATTAAAAATGTATATTTAATAAATACGGATAATTAATTAATAATTATGCATATTTAATAAATACGTATAATTAATTAATAATTATGTATATTTATGTATGTATCAATTACTTTAATGCATAAAATTTAATTACTTTAAAAAAATTAGATATTTTCGTTTTCGGCCGAAAATAGGAAGATCACCGAAATTCAGTTTCGGCCTTAAAAACATATTTCGGTCGAACCTTAATTCGAATGTTTCGAGCAAATTCGAATTACGGTACCATTTAATTTTTACAAGATTTATATCCTGCCGGCCCGTGGATTGATCCCGAGTCTGTAGGACGGGAAACAAATACCTTACTGACTGTACTATAGAAGTGGTTTCCACACCACGCAAAGAATGTATTTTATTATTCGACAGGGAAAAATCTATTCTAATTGCTAGATTCGCTTTCAGAAATTTCGCTTGAAATATATTTGTTAAAAAAATAAACTACGGTTTATTTTAATTTATTTTGGACCGATACATAATAATTTAATAGCTACAAAAAATTTTGAAATTAATTATAATGTTTTAGTATGTTTATTTATAAATTTTGGAAAACTAGTTTAAGACTTTAGTTTAAGTTTTTAAGTTTTAAAATAAGTAACGGATTCTTTTATTTTAAAGAAAAAAATTAAATGTTATTTATTTTTTGCAACAATAATATTTTAGAGAATTTTTCGAAATTCTCACCCAGTATTTATTTCTTAATGCGCAAATATTTTTAAAAGATCTTTTAGTAAGATATTAGCGAAAAACAAACTTTAAAAATGTTTTATATTTTTAAAATTTGACTTTTTACGGTTTAATTATTTTATTAATTTGTGTAATATGTTTTTAGAAGATTAATATATTTTTACAACGCATTTACTTCTGAAACGATAATAATAATAGTAGTAGTAGTAATAATAATAATAATAATAATAAATTAATAATAATAATAATAGCATTGAAATAATACTATGCAGTTTACTTTACACACGGCAGTAGTCGCATGTCGTTTTTTCCCCCTGTCCATATAAATTATAATTTCCCAACTCATATTGCCTTACAAATACAATGGAGAACTTCCATGTAGACAATTTTAAATGTTTCTCCCTCACCATAGTGAAATAACATGACATCTTTGTTTTTCCTTCAGTTATATATCTACAAGAATAGTTGAAATTGGTGGAAAAGTCTGCGCAACGATCACTAATGTCTGCTCACTTTTACTTTTTGCTATTATTCGAAATCTCACTAATGAAATCTATGATTTACGTAAACAGCAAATTTATAACTTCATTTGAAATATAATGTTAAGTGAAAAATGTTTCTTATTTTGCATTTTTTGTATGTTGGGGGCCGGTGGCAAAAAGACAGAGCGCGACTTTAAACTAGACGACTACACTATAAAAATAATCTATAAAGTTACTAAAATCTTTCTAGGAAACTGGAATTCCTGGAACTTTTTATGTAACGGCAACAACAAAAATTCATGAAACAGATACACTTTTGCACCGTAAATTAAAAAATCTATAAGATTACTAAGAATTTTTTAGAAAACTGGGATGCCTAGAACTTTTTATCTAACTGCAACCCGGATTACAGATAAAATTTTAGTAGGATAAGTAGATTTTAGTAGATTCTTTTGTAAAGCTACAGATTTCTGTAGATTTACAAAAACTAGTTTTGTAGATTTACAACTGTTTGTGTACAGTGTACAGATAAAATTTTAGTAAGCATAGAGATTTCTGTAACTTTACGTCTGTATAATTACAGATTTTTTTTTTTTTTTTTTTTTTTTTTTTTTTTTTTTTTTTTTACAGTGTACTAGACGAGCGCGACTGCTAACTTTCTGAAAAAAGACGTGATTACTATCGGCTTAATACAAGTTTCATACACATGGTAAATGGAATAACAGTAACTATAAAGTGATTGTCTATAAAAATCCCCACTGAACTCAGCAGAGAAGATTTTTTTCTTTATATTATACTCCAATTTTTTTTAATCAAATTTTCTTCTTTAATATTTCTAATAAAATTTTAAAAGTGTGTATTTTGAATTACAGTTTATAACAAAGAAAACAATTTCTTTAAATAAAGACATGAAAATCCCTACAGGAAATTTGATAAATGAAAAGGGAAATGTCTGTAAAATCATGAACGACAAACTCAGTCTAATGCATTTAACTGAGAAATAGTGTAAATTTACAGGGGGTCTCGTTTATTTTATGTGATTTTAATGAAATTTTTAATAGTTTGTGCTTGTGTGGCTATCTCATAATAAAGTTGAATACAAAAAACAGAGGTTTATAAATTTAATGTTTTGGAAAAAATGTAACAAATATACAATTTCTTTTGAAATTCTCTATGAATTTACAGTACATATACATTTAACGTCTGAATTTAAAAACCATTAAAACACCAAATAAAATAAACTAAGACAGACTTGAGCACAGTTAAAAAGTAAAATTTATAAAGACAATAAAAAACAATTAAAAATACAATATGTAAACGTTTCGCCAAGCGACACGCGAGTCATCATCAGTACAAAAAATATGCATTGCATTTCAAACGTCAGAAAAAATCAAGAACAGTTACAGTTAGTTATTTTAAAAACAAACAATATTCGCTAGGGACAGAACGAGCATCATTCAAAGCATGCGATCGCAATTCAGTGAACCAAGCCTCAAGGAAAATTGGTGAAACTGGTAGATCATTGGAAATTCGCCTAAAAGAACATACTGGTGCTTTAAAAAAGAGTAATTTGAATTTAAAAATTGTCCAGCATTCACTTCAAACGAATCACATTTCGCTCATTGCGAACGCCAGTATTTTGAAATCTGGTTGCAACAACTACCATGGTAGATTGCTCCTTGAGGCTTGGTTCACTGAATTGCGATCGCATGCTTTGAATGATGCTCGTTTTGTCCCTAGCGAATATTGTTTGTTTTTAAAATAACGAACTGTAACTGTTCATGATTTGTTCTGACGTTTGAAATGCAATGTATATTTTTTGTACTGATGATGCCTTGCGTGTCGCTTGGCGAAACGTTTACATATTGTATTTTAATTGTTTTTTATTGTCTTTATAAATTTTATTTTTTAACTGTGCTCAAGTCTGTCTTAGTTTATTTTATTTGGTGTTTTAATTCTTTATGAAGATTGAAATTTCTGTTTTATAGTATCTTGTAGTAATCCGAGCAGAGCCACTTTAATATCAAATACTTTCGTCGTTATTAATTGTAAAGGAAAAATAAAAACTTTTATTTTAATTTATATATACCAAATGTTTAAAATTCTTCATGAATATCTATGCATGTACTTTCATAAGTTAGAAGGTAAACTAACGAAGAAGCATAATATTAATCTAGATTAAAAACTTTTTATCATACACACACGACACACATATACTTTTTATAGCAAAAGCAAATAATAATAATAAATTTTTTTAATTACAGAAAGTGAAAATAAAAGTCAAGAAAACATTTTCTTTCCTGAATCTTCGTGTTAATGCTACTCATTAATAATAAGATTTTAATTATAAGATCTGCATTCAAAATGAATATAACGATGACTTTTTTTTTTAACTTGAAAGCGGACATATCATTTATTATATTTTCAATTACAGTTTAATGCTATGTAATATATGTATTTAAAACACAAAGCTGTTTTTTTAGTCATCGGCTCTGGGTTCTCTACTGAATTTTACTAATTATTTTTTTAATAAATATGTTCTTTTGTAGATGAGCCCGCACTTTTACAATATTCAATTTTTGTACTTTAATTTTAGTTTTAAAAATATTTAATGAACTTTTAAAATGGCAGCATTCGGATTACATATGTTGGTGCACAAAAGAGAAATAATGGAGTTTATTTGTATTTATTTATTATACTATTTTAATTTCATTTTCCCATTAGAATCCAAATTATTTTTTTCAATTGAATAGAGCACGACGTCACGTATTAAAAAAAAACATGCATTTTTCCTCATAAAATTGCCTCAACTCAAAATGTTTTCATTCCGCCGATACGGAATTTGAGACGCTAGGAGAGATGCTTCAGATAGTAAAAAACGTGCCACTTTTAAAGAAAATAATAATGTAGTTTCACAAAAATAATTATTGCGAAAGTGTCTAAAAACCTAAATATCCGAAATTTGGGTGTCTCTGTTACTGTAATTTAAAATCTCAGATCAAAATTGCGGATATCCGCATCCAAAGTTGAAGCTGAAATGTGACCTTTAAGTTTGAAAATATATTTATTAATAAACTATCGTGCGTTAAAATCTTTTTAAAATTGTGAAAATTGATATGAGAGGTGCATGTGTAAATTTTCAGACGGTGAAAAGGAGGTAAGATTTAAATTGAGGATTCTATGATTGTGTCAAAGCGAGATCAATTTTGCTATTTTTTCATTCCGTAGTTGAATGCATAACAGCCTGAACTGATAACTTCATCATAATTACATATCTTGATTACGTAAATTAATACAGTGTAAACCTCGCAGTACTAAGATGGGGGATTCGCGACTATGTGACACCATCTGGATATTATGTAGTTTTTTTTTTTTTTTTTTTTTTTTTTTTTTTTTTCATTTAGAATGTGTATGTAAAAAATATATTCTAAAATATCTCTTGTCTTCCTAGTAAGTTTCGCACAGTTATTTTCTATTTATTTATTTGTAGAAATTGCAAATGGGATCTAATGAACCCCATCTTAGACAATAATTGAATAAATAAAAGCTTTCTATCTTTTATCGCGTCTCAAGACCAAAAAAAAAAAAAAGTTGACATCATGCCAAATGTAGTTCAGTAAATGATGCTGCAGGCAGAGCCGTTCCATGCAAGCAAGTGTAGCCGCCTCCAATCATTTCTTTATTTCTTGTTCTTGTGTTCGGTTGTCCGTAAATTTTTCTATTCAGCGAAATGAATCGTAGCGGTTTGTCTATCGAGTATCCCATGCTTTGTTATTTGGTGGAGATTCAGGTCCAACGAACACCCCATCTTAGACATTTACGCAATATTTTGATATAGTCCAAGAGCTGTTAAACATTTTAGGGAAGGTATTTGAGGCACCCTGAAAATTTGTGCAACACTTCTTTTGTAATGGCTGAATACAAAATCGATTGTCTGGCTAAAGGATCGTGGCCCAAAAACTGTGCCAGACACGTATCAAGTGCCATTTTTTGACTACCCAAAAAAAAAGGGTATTTGAGGCACGCTGAGATTGAGACAGAATAATATTTATACTTAGAAAAAAATATTTTGAAAACGACAGACACTTTAGTCGGCCCAAAAACTGTGCCAGACACGTGTCAAGTGCCATTTTGACTACCCCAAAAAGATATTTGAGGCACGCTGAGATTGAGGCAGAATAGTATTTATGCTTAGAAAAAAATATTTTGAAAATGACAGACACTTTAGTCGGCACAAAAACTGTGCCAGACTCGTGTCAAGTGCCAAATAGCACTTGACACGTGTCTACAACTTTTATATCCACAAGTTTTTGATAGGACTAATTCTTAACGCAAAAAAAATTAAGAAACGAAAACAAAAATGGGGTTTGAAGAAGAAAAAAATCCGTACTTCCTATAACATGGATTTGAAGACCGGGTTCTAAATGCTAAAAAAAACTCCAACTATAAATTTACTGGAACTACTCTTTATTTAAAAGCATCTTTTAAAAGGTGGTTCAGTTAGAGAAAAATGGGAGAGAGAGACCACCATAATACATGGGACGCCAAAGCGCCTTTTTTTAGACAACTTTACATCTCGAAAGCTGAAATAGAAGTGCAGTTTTTGCAAGTCTAGAAATCTTGGCGTTGCACAGAATCGCCAATTTACAAACCTTTTGGTGACTGTGCGAAAGTGAACAAGGGCTTTTGGCGATAAACATTACCGCAAAAATGTGGTGTCACTACCGGACGGGTGAGGCCGAGATTGCAAGTAAGCGCTTCTAATTAGGATGAGAAAAGTAACAGACAAACCGAAATTGTCTGTATTACAGATAGGCCTTTGCCCAACTAACTGTTACATGAAATTGCAAACTGCAGATTGCTCGATGAGAAAAATGCTCAAAATCCAGGACATCTGGCTTTTAGCTCGACCACAAAACACGAAAAATACATGCTTCCCATAAGATTCGTTCATTTTTACTTTTTATTGTTAATACATATTCAACGTTCACGTATTAGTAGAGATAAAAATTTCTCATCACTGCGGCGGGGAAAAAATCCAATGCAAGTAAATGAAGACCTTGATACTAGCAGCTGTGCCATTTAATTCTTATTTATTTCTTTGCACTGGGAGCGGTAACGGACAGATAAGGAAAAGGGGAAAAAAAGAAATGAATCTTTGCGGCTGGAAATAAAGATGTTTTTAGAAAGAAGAAAGAAAACACTTTAATAAAAATCTGGATGGTTTTGAGAAATGTATTTAATTACATATTTCAGCATAAGAAAGAGGGGGGGAGGATAATGTGACCTAAAAGTAAGAAAGTTATGTTTTAAATTAATTTTGAATAAAAATGATGGCTATGGGGCAGAAACGCTGTCACATAACTCACCCCGACCACAGAAGAAAGCTGAAACTTGTACGTTGCAGCTTTATGTCTACTTAAAATCCTTTGTCCACCTTCGTACATACAGAGTATACAATCTACATAGAAATATAAAAAAATTTGTATCCAATAACAGAAAAATGTTTGAACCTGTTTCTCTAAAATGCTATTAGAGCATCATTTCCAGTAATTTAAGTAATAAAATAGAAAGGTAGTATATAAACATATTTGCTTGCTTTCAAATAATTCAGAATAATAATATTTATTCATGACTGAGCGCGCATATTTAAAACAAATCTTATTTATCAGTTGAATATGCCACAAGAGAAAAAAAGTGTGTGCCACATTTGACGAAGAGTTAGGATCCTATGCTTTTTATGTGGCTCTATGTTTGTGGCGCTGGTACCAGCTTTTTTTGTTGTGTCATGATTCCAAAGAGAAGTACTTACATTAGACATATTTTATAACTTCTCACAATGTGATCTTACAATGAGATCATAATTTCATACGAAATGCAAGCAAATTAAAACAAAACACACCAATAAGAACTTTTTTAAAAAAAATGAAACAAAGAAAAGTATTGTATGTATATATATATAAAATAAAAGTTAAAATGTACTGTATTACACTAAAGATGAATCGTATATGAAAAGAAAAATTTGTGCACAAGGCACAGGACTACCAAAAAGGTGTGCATGTAGCACGCTGGCAAACAGGTGTAGCCCTAAATCTTGTGGAGACCACAAGTATTATGGCGTCAGCTTAGGGCTTCTGCCTTAGATAATAAGGGTATATATTTTTTAGATACCTGCACTATAACTAAGTTCCCGCTGTAACAAGAAGACAAAGTATAATATAATTTAGCATTTGATAAATTTACACACTGCCGTCCTGTATTTCTGTGTATTAATTAAAATTTCCCATCTTGTGTTCAAGATTCTGCATGATATGAAGTACCTGTGTAATCACTAGAGTATTTTTTTTTTTTTACTCCTGGCAAGAATATAAAAAAAAGGTAAGAAAAATGTATCTAAATGTTATATAATGTAACAAGATACCTTAATCTATCTGCCACTTTCAAGTAAGAAGTATCTAAGCAAAGTGTAAAATGTAACATGTTAAAAATAAACAAATTCGAAATGTATGTGTAGTTTACTATGTCATGCGACGGATAACTCCTTGTAACTTTAAAATCTTTGTACATAGACAAAGTGATGTTGTCATTGATATGTTATGACATTATGCGAACATATAAAAAAATGAAAAAGGTGATAGAATATTTTAATATTGAAGTATGGTGTAACGTTTAAAAGATAGGAAAGTAACAGGGAAAAGAAAAAAACAAAAAGAACTGAATGTGTGTGAATGGAGGGGAAAACCAAACTCATGAACTACCTAAAATAAAACACATGAACAAGTGTGTACGCAAGCATACACACCGTGTAAGTTAAACACATGAACAAATTGTATAATTCCACGTGAACTAGATGTAATAATGTAACAAAGAACTAAAATTGTTATGTATTTACCAACCAAATAAACAGACAGTATATGTGTAATAACCCAAAACACTTACAACGAGTGAGATTCAATTACATAATTAATGAGGTATCATCAAAATGTAGTGAATAAGGGTTAAAAAACAAATGAACACTTGTAATGTGTGTGTAAACCCTGGTTAAACTCTAAACCAGCCAGTGTGTACTACTCAATGAACTACTTGAGAGAAAAAAAAAACAAAAAGAAATGCTGCCGAATAAATCGTTAGCAAAGTACACAAAATATGTAAATCAACTCATGAACTAGTGTAATGTATGTATATGGATGCACAAAATGTATTCTAAATAAGCAAATGCTGTGCAACATAAACAAATATGCAACACATGAACTACTTGTAAAAAAAATAATGGTTGACTAAGGGTTAAAATTCAAATAAAGTTGTATCTGCCAAAGTTATTACAGTATTAAGGTAACAAAAGTGTGCATAAAATGCACAAGTGCCCAGCAGATTGCATAACTCTACGCTAAAAATGTAGAAGTTATGCCAAGCCAAACATGTTCCAAGTAAAAGGAATGAAAGAGAAAGGAAAAAAAATGAATAGAAAAATAAAAAGCTATATTCTTCATGTCATATGAGTGTATGTATCCGTCACAAGACAACGTGAGACCTTAACTCACTAAATAAAAATTTTAAATGTGAAAAAAATGCCAAAGATTTAGTTTAATGACTCTCTGTGAATAGCGTTAAAAATACAAATTGTACATAACAGCTCACATTATGCATTTGAATAAATTTTACAAAAAAACAACAACTCTTAACGATATCACATATCATGTCAAATAAAATAAAATTACCTTATGTTATAAATAATGTAGCAACAAGTTACCAGCTTTGCGTAAACAATGAAATTAAACTGTAGATTAACTGCATGTGTAAAAATGTACAGCCAATTAATTATCTCTTGTATAAAAATTTAAGATATCTGTGCAAACAATGTACAATAGTTAAATTATGTCATAATTTCTGCAAAACTTCTAAACGCCTCAAACAAAAACATCTTACCAAGTATATTAAAAAAAATACTTATAAACTGTATTTTGCTGTGTGTAGTGTAAAAAGAGACCTTACTTTATATGCCACTTACAAGCAAGGAGTCTATAACAAAAGTGTAGAAAAATGAACTGTTAAAGGTTAATTGCTGCAAAATGAATGTGTGAAGTAAAAATGTCATGTGAAGAATAATTTCATGTAATTCTAAAAAACATCTGTGTAATTAACAAAGTGATGGTGTCATTAGTAACTTATGACATTACACAAACTGAAAAAAATTAGTATTTAGAGGGTAAGGGAAAAATTCTGTAGTGTAAAACGAAAACCTGACCTAATATGTAGAAGTAAAAAAAATAACGGTACGTGTGTACAAACACAAAACTCCAAAATCATTCTTGTGAATGTGATTTCAATTACATAATTAATGAATTAATATCATTAGATTACGTAATGATACAGAGTTTTGCTTGACACCATGAACTAAGTGTATAAACATATGAACAAAGTGTGAAAGTTTTAGATTATCTCAATGAACAAAGTGTGACAAACTCATGAACAATGTATGATAATATCTTAATGAACAAAGTGTATTCTCACATGAACTAAAATTATGTAAGTATACCCATGAACTAACATAAACTCACATGAACTAAATGTAATCTCACATGAAAAAAATTGTGTAATTCTTCTCATGAACTAATGTGTGTTTTCACATGAACTAAATTGTGTAACTAATCTCATGAACTAATGTGTGATTTCACATGAACAAAATTGTGTAATTATTCACATGAACAATGTGTGATTTCACATGAACAAAATTGTGTAAATAATCTCATGATTTAATGTATGATTTCACATGAACTAATTGTGTATCTATCTAAAACTTGAGTGCAGCACCTGAACTAATGTTGTCAAAAGTAAAAAAAAATGTACCGTCAATTTTAAAATAAATGTTAAGTAAGAGACAAAAATAGAAAATGTTATTAAATTATATTGTGAAAATGTAAATTCCAAAAACCGAAAACTGAATGTAAAGAGTGAAATGTGATGTTTCCATCACTTGTATCTACCAAGTTACAAAAGTAGAAAAAAAAATATCCAAAAACGTTTAAGTGTAACTGGTAAAAAAGGAAGACACATCTATACAGTGTTTGTGTGTACACCTGCACTACCAAAACCTTTTCAAGTGAGAATTAAAAAAAAAACTGATGGCCTGCATCAATGTATTTTACTCTACCATACTATCCTTTAATCATCCGACCATTCCTGCAGTAATAACCGAATGAGAAAAAGTATATCTAACAGTACACACATAATTTCTAAAAAAAAATATTTAAATTTGCAGTTAAGTGTTAAATGTGAACTAAATTATCACCAATGCCATATGGTGAAGCATTAAGATGTACATAAATGTCTAACACAGTGAAATGTTTTTTTTCTTTAAATGAACTTTTTTTTTTTTTTTAAGAATCCTTCACAATACAAAATGCAGCGAGAGAAAAAAAATAATTTATCTTGTAAAGAGGTCTTTTTTTTTTTTTTTTTTTTTTTTTTTTTTCTAGAAAGGAAAAAAAAATAAGTGCGTTCAATGAAATCAGTTGTAGTTGTCTAAGGTTTCTCGTTGCTCTTGTATATATTTCTTTACGGTAGGACATCTACGTGAAAAAGCTGTATGGAAAACGTTAAAATTTGTGTTGTTTACCTCATTACATCTAATGCAATTAATGCATTTTGGACTGTTTGAACAATGAGGATCTTTATGTGATAAGGCACATACAGACACCTAATTTTATCTGTGCATGATTTTGCCTGATGAAGAAGATTTTGACATGTAAAACATCTTTTTACAGGGTAACCCGCAGACTGAATTTTGATTTCGCCCTGACTAATTAACCTTTTAGCTATCTTTGGGGACATTAAAAATATCCAATTAAATAATTCAACTTACTTCATCTTATAATTTTGTTGAAATTGAATAGAAGGTGTGAATACACCAGTTAAGTCAGAAATTGCCAAAAGAATATCAGGAATATTAAAATTTTCTGGCAACTGACAAATTATAACTGAAATTGGTTTCAAATCATGGTTAAAAGGGGACGAAAAGTTACTATTTTTAGGAGAAGTGGTAACTTCTGTAGTACCTTTATTTTGTTGCGGGCATTTCAACTCAGAAATAATATTTGACTTATGCTGCAAGGAATTTTCAGTCAGACTGGTGAATTCACAATTATCTATTTGTGTTGTTTCAATCCCCTTAGGTGATAGTATTTCGCTGTATGCCTCGGATGTGCTTTGATTTTAATAAGACGTCTCATTAATTTCAACTTTATGTTTCTCTTTTACTGTGAGTGCGTGCAATCTTTCCAAAATTTTTGTGTTAACCAATTGTAAATTTTTGTTCTTATTCTGCAACCTAACATGATCATCTTTGATAACCTGAAAAAAATTACCCAAAATTTGAAATTCCCATAAAAATTTCTTACGCATAGATGATATATTTTCAACTAAAGTATCATTGTTTTTACTACCAATTTGTTCCTGCAGTCTAGGGAATTCTGTGCTTACCTTTTCCTCAAATCTGTTAAGTGCTTCCTCAAACATGTACGGAAGAGAACATTTTAATTCAGCCATAGATACTTCTAATTCTGGATGGCTATCGGCCTGTGACATTTTTCAAAAATGTTGAAAAAAATGTAGCAGAAGAATAAATTAAAAATATAAGAGATGGCACAATAATTTAAAATTTAGTTACTGTATTTGAGCAAAACAGCAAGAAAAAGAAAAAAATTCAAAACAAATATTTTCTCTCCTTTTCTCTCTCTCTCTTTTTTTTTTTTTTTTTTTTTTTTTTTTTTTTTTTTTTTTTTTTTTTTTTTTGAATGAGCAGATTAAAAAAGAAAAAAAAATGGGGAAGTTTTCAAAAAAATATATTTCTGTCTATTTTAAAAGTATGCAGTATCTGAAATATTCATACAGTAAGAAAAATTTATAAATCCTCAGATATTATATAGAAAACAGCACAAAATCACTGCAACATCTTCCAATAATATGCATGCAAAAATAATATTCACTTGTAAATGCTGAGTAAAAGCAAAAAAAAAAAAAAAAATAAATAAATAAATAAATAACTATCAAATAATAGCCGAGAAAATTTTATAAGGCACCTTTGGAAACGGCGACAATAAATGTCAGTATGCCTAGCCTATCACAAACACATTTTAACTAAATGACATATTATTTTCTGAATAGAAAATAATGAATCACCTAACTATCAATATAAAATAAATATGCACTGAAATACTGAAATAAAAAAAAAAACTTACCTTTCAAAATAAAGCAAGAAAAGAGAAGACAAAAATATTATAAGTGCCACATAAAAACATTTAAAATATACAGCTTCAATTTCGTAAACTTCTCTGTTCATGCTAACAAATATAATGAATAGTAAGAAGTCATCATTTTATATATATATATACATATATATATATTTTTTTTTTTACCCAAACAGCATGAAAAGGGAAAATGACAAATCATAACGCATACCTACAGATAAAAAAATAAAGCAAAACAATAATAACTAATTTACTGTATTTACTACAATTAAAGTTTAAAAGAAAAAAAAATGAATTTTCCGTGTTCTTTGCACCGGGAGCGGTACCGGACAGATAAGGAAAAGGGAAAAAAAGAAATGAATCTTTGCGGCTGGAAATAAAGATGTTTTTAGAAAGAAAAAAGAAAACACTTTAATAAAAATCTGGATGGTTTTGAGAAATGAATTTAATTACATATTTCAGCATAAGAAAGAGGGGGGGGGGAGGATAATGTGACCTAAAAGTAAGAAAGTTATGTTTTAAATTAATTTTGAATAAAAATGATAGCTATGGGACAGAAACGCTGTCACATAACTATCAATTCAAAAGATATAAAATCCCCTTGAATTTATCATATATCCTCTTAATATTGTCTACAATATAGACAAGTTTTGGATAGGACCAATTCTTACAGCAAAAACAAATTCAAAATACATAGCGGTTGAAGAAAAAAAATCATTTTAGTAATGGTGCATTCAAATCCAAACTGCTTATTTTCTGACTCATTTTACAATTCATTTTTGCCTTCAAAGGCTTCCAATTGGTACGTTTTCATACTCAGAAACTATATGATGTACCGTAATGGTCGAATATTTTGATAGAGGCAGAATATATTTTTAAAAATGCTGTTAAAGTGAGCCTTTTAAACCGAATTTCCCGAAGTGGATATTGTATTAAGGGTGCACTCAAATCCAAACTGCTTATTTTCTGACTCATTTTAAAATTAATTTTTGCTTTCAAACGCATCCAATTGGTAGATCCGCTTATTCAGAAACTATATAATGTACCGTAATGATCGATTTTTTGATAGAGGTAGAATATATTTCAAAAAATGATGTCAAAGTGGGCATTTTGAACGGAATTTCCCGAAGCGATTATGTTAGAAACGAAAAATATTGTCCTACTGAGAAAATAATTGTTTATAAATCAAGTTGTAATTGATTGGACGAAAAATAAAAACACAGGTCGCTTGTAAATCTTTTCAAAAATCTCGTCAGCGAGTTTCATATTTTTTTCTATTAAAAATGAATCTGGAGTTATGCCAGAAAATGTCGAGTTGTTGAGCATGGAATTTTTTTAATACTGCCTTAACATAATTCTGATAAAACCAGCTATTATATAAAAATGAAATAAAAACTTATCAAAAGCGGCCCGATAAAATTGTTAAAGTGGATTTATCTCTAATCATGATTTAGTTTTTGTTTGTGAAATTAGTATACTTAACTTCGAAATCTAGGGATTTTTTTTCTAATAGGATAGCTGAAGTCGATATCTAGTAATTTTATTGAGGCTACTTTAGCATCTGAAAGTGAAAGTAACATTACCTCTCTGTGTTAAAAGAAGTATCTAACACTGTCAACGCCATACGTTTTTTTTTTTTTTTTTTTTTTTTTTTTTTTTGTGTGTGTGTGTGTGTGTGTGACCGGCGGTCTTTTTCCGTTAATTTAAAGAAATCTACTGCATACAAAAATATGAAAATGGGTAGTATTATAGAGTTTTTCAGGAACACGCTGATGCAGACAGTTTTTAAATCGAGATATATTTTACATATTTCAGAAAAAAATTATCATTTTAAATTGTTAACAACAGTTAAAACAGCGCAAAGAATAATATGTTCTTGAAATGAAAAATTTATTTACACGTGACTATTATAAACAGAAAAGAATTTCAAATTAGAATTAAATAATTACGTATTAAAAGCAGGAAAGTATTTAAAATTACTCCATAAAAAATATATTTACTCGTGAATTTTAAAATAATAAATACATTAAACTTAAAATTACATTATGTGCAACACTACGACATGACGCAATTCGGTGGTGACACCAACTACGTGAAATTTGAAAATAAGACGCTTGAATTTCTGTATTCTCTGAGGAAGGCTATCTATATAGTTGAAAGTACTAAGGATATTAAAGTAATTTAGCACCTTTTTAAATATTTTTTCATCTTTTAAGTTATTTGCACATAGTGTAATTTTAAGTTTATCTTTTTAAAGATGAATTTAGCATTATATTTATTTATTTGCTCAAATAAATACATTAATATCCATTAAAAGCCGCAAATGGAGAAAATTAAGTCATATATTAAATGGCCAAATAATAATATTGCCAAACAGTTTAAATTATGAAATACATTTACACTGGACATTTATTTTACATTTCTAGATGATCTTTTAAACTATTGTTGCCAATTCTAAGGCAGCGCAAATAAAAGTATTTCCTTTGTAGCAACAAACGTATTTTCACGTGAATATTAAAAAAGAGAACGAAAACTTTAAACTAATAAATTTAATATGCTTTAAAAGCAGTAAATACGAGAAATTACTTATTATTTAAAATGGCAAAATAATAATATTGCAAAACGGATTGAATTAAAACATATATTTATTGAGTCTACTTCACTTTCCGAAAGTGAAAGCAACATTATATATACGAGTGTGAGCCCTTCGAAATTCGACGAACTAAAATGTTTAGTAAGAAACTGTTAGAGCGAATTTATAATAAACCTACAAAAATAATTACAATAAAAAATTCATCTTACATTGGTTGTCTAACTCTTAAAACAAATAATATTTTAGACCTAAAATCACCAAAATATTACTTCCATAAACTTCAGCTGCTTAAATTGTTGAAAAAACAAAACTGTATTAGATTGAAGATAAATAATTACACTGAAGTTATCCTTTGAGGTTCTTACGTTTGCTTTACGGGATGAAAAATCGGTAAAAAGAATTTCGCTTTGTCCCATCATAAAATCCCCCCCCCCCCATAAAACCTAAACTGTACGTTATTTTCACCTTCTTAAAATGTACATACGCGCCACTCAAATTCACAATTTAAAAGTATTTTAACGTGCAATAGATTATTAATGAATGTATTTCCAAACATAAAGTCACGTTTGTCCGATACAACTCTGCATGTAAACATTCGCACAAACTTTAAATTCTAATCTCAGTTCTCTCGAATAAAAAATTCTGAAATTTGCCTTTAGTTGTCATAGTATTGGCCATTTAGTATTGGTCAAATATTTAGGTTTATCAAATAAAATGATCGTTTTGTTTTAAATATGACATTATTTTTAATCACGGAATCATTTTGCCTAGCATCTCAAACTCAGTATCAGCGTAATGTAAAAATATTGAAATGTAACTGATTTATGAAGAATAATGCGTTTTTTTTTTTAATGGCTAACGTCATTTTCAGTTCAAAAATTATAAAAAAGTTACTTTTATTTGTAATGTTAAAATGACATCAATAAGGATATAATCAATAAAAATAAATAAACGTTGGCTATTTTCACTTTACTTTTAATAGGAATGGAGTACTTCAGTTACCACAATAACAAAATTGGTACTAAAATCTATAAAAAAATTAATATCTCAAAAAAATGAGATAGAGATTTCAAACAAATAGCATTTAAAAGTACATTTTTTTTTCTATACGACGGTGTGAAAATTAAAGCTGTGCGATGTTTAGAAGTTTAAAAATTTGCAGTAGCGAAAATTGCATAACCGAAATTTCATTTCAAATTTCCTAGTGTTGCCATTCGTAGAATGACGTAGGCATTACGCACAGATATGTTTGTCCTTTATAATATAGATAAACAATATGCAACCAAAATCGAAAATGTAAATCTAAGTCGGTTAAAGATCACCTTCAGCTATCCTACAAAAAAAAAAAAAACAATAATTCAAAAATATTCAAATGTAAGTGAGAACTTTTAAATATTGCTCCACTAGGTTTAACACTAGATTGCATATTTTTGCATGTGACAAGAAGATATTAAGAGTCTACACTAGTCACTCAAAAAGACCCGGATGATAATGTTAATCCTATGGGGAAGTTATTTTCAAATACCTCGCTTCAATTTGGATATTTTCGAAGGATATTTGTTGCATAGGAATAGCTGAGGATGATCTACAGCCGGGCTAGTTTTTACTTTTTTGATTTTGGTTATAAGTTTTTTTTTTTTTTAATATTAGGATAGTTTCAATTTCGGAACCGGTTCAAACCGGTGCCGAAAGTAAAAGTATTTTTTTTTTTTTTAAATATGTACCAAAATCAAAAAAGTAAAAACTTGCCCGGTTGTAGATCGTCCTCAGCTATCCTATGCAAAAACAAAATATTTGAAAATATCAAAATTCGAGCGAGATATTTGAAAATAACTTCCCCTTAGGATTAACATTATCATCCGGGCCTTTTTGAGTGACTAGTGTAGGTTCTGGGGGCTGGTCACTCAGCTTCAGTTTTCTCCTCCGTAATGTTAAGTCAATGAACTTTTGATGCATTCGTATATTAAAATATCGTCTCGGGAAATTCATATTTTTAACATATTTTTTCCTGTGTACTCTTCTTAAAGGATGTCTCTTTTTTTCTAAGTTTTCAAAATATTTCTAAAATCTATAGTGAATTTAATATTTTAAGTGTTAATAGCGAGCGAACTGTGAGTAAGAATTTAACGCTTCATATAAAATTGTCTATACTTTAGAAATATTTTGAGAACTAAGAAAAAAAGGGACATATTTTAGGAAGTGCATACAAAAATAGAAGTTAAAAATATTAATTCCCCGAGGGGATATTTTAAATATACGAATGCATCAAATGTCCATAGACTTTACATTAATGAGGGGAAATCTGAAGCTGAGTGACCAGAGCTCTTAAGGGGTCTCAGGACTCTTAAACGTCTTAAATTTTCGAAATTTTAATTTTTTTATATGTTAAACTTCTGTGTTTTCTGAACATATTGATATAATTGTTATCTTGAAATTCTCATTAGAACAGACGTTATGGCATTTAGAATTATACTCGCCCAATAACTGAAGCGGTGTTTCCAAAACTTTGAAGTCATTTTTCTCCAAATGACGTTTTTGGGCATAACGTGCACAATATCTCAAAAACTTCTGAATATTTTTTCATGAAATTTTCAAAACCTATGTTTCATGTTAGTCTGTATAAACTGAACCTAAACTTTCCTTTTTTATTGTAAAATGAAAATATTTTTTTAGGGGTTTATATTGTTGAAATATTCTAAATTTTGCATTAGCTACGAAATTAGCTTTCTATTAAAAATATAAAAATGCTTTAAATACAAATTTATTTAGGTTCACTGTAATTATTATACGCTGAGGTATAAGTAGGAACCAAAATTTTCATTTTAGTTGCAAAATGTATTTTGTAATCGTGCGCATAAGCTGTTATGCCGATTTTCTGCTCGTTAAATGTCTGACAGTTTTGAGCCCCCTGTAAATGCTAATTCTGCATCTTGCAAATTTTCACATATTTGAAATGAAAGAACATACTTGTATCTTTCATTCTCATTTAAAATTGAGTCTTAATATCAAATACATTTTAAGATATTAAATGTTGAAAATGGTACTTTTTTTTTCATTTTTTCCAATTTTAAGAGTCTTGAGACCCCTTAAGAGACGATTATCCGATATACATAGTGTAGCGTATTATAGATTTTAGTCACAGCTGTGACTAAAGCACTTGTGACCACTTATGAGGTCACAGTGATGTCACATCAACTGGCTGGTTTATTAAGAAAATTTTTTTGCTACAATGTAAAGATAATCCTTTTTTTAAGATAATCCTTTTTTTTTTTTCAGTTATCAGAAAGCGGTTGACCATAAAATTAGCATGCAAATATCGTTTATTCTCATATTGTAGATATTGTGTGATTAACATGTAAAACAGGTAGGAAATTGTTCGTCAAATGTGACAAATGAAGTGCGTTCCTACTACAACTAGTTTTATAAATATTCAGATCTTGGTGCAATAGCTGTTGCACTCTTATGCAAAAATGCATGAATATAAAATTTATTACCTTTATATATATTAAATTCAGGAATACGTACATAATAGAACTCCATCTGACATAGGACGTAATCACATTGGCAACATAGAATAGTCCTGGTCTTGGGATATCATTTAATTAATTACGTACCATACGATATTGTAGAATGAAGAAAACTTTTATTAATATATTTTAAAGTTTTGATTTGATTTCCATAAAATTTGAAATGACTCGACAAAATTCTAGGACGATTATACATATTAAATTTCAAATCTTTTTGTTGGGTAGTTTTTGAGCTGTTATAGGCGTACAGACGGACAGACAGACCGAACGACGATTGTAGGTGATACGTATTTATATTACTAAAAAGGAGTTCTCTAAAGTGATATCACACGTTTTCATGATATTTTAGACCAATGACTTTAATAAAAATATACTCTCGATGATTTCACCATTAATTTTCTTTTATGCTGTAAATAATTTAGAATGTGCGCTTCATTCTTGAAGTGCAGATTGGCGTATTCACATCGAATGAAGAATATTCGTTTACTTTTCTTTCTTTTAAAGTAATTTTATTCCGCCAAAAAAAGTGATACCAAACGCTATTCTCACTCAAAAATAAATAAATAAATAAATAAATAATTAAATAAATAAAATAAAATAAAATAAAATAAAATACAAAGTTAAAATGACTAAAGGCAACTATTATATGACTATAACTTTCCCATTATCGCAATCAAACGCTGATATTTCACTTTGCTGCAAAATCTGTGACAAGTGTCTCTGTGACAAATTCATAAATATGATTTTTTTTATAATTCTACACATAATGATTCTAAAATTATCGTTTTCTTCTCACTCCAACGGGAGTGACCCTGTGACTTTTTGTAATTTGTAACCCGTTACAAAATTAAACAAATTTTTTTCACAGGTATATGATTCCATTTTACCTCACGTCACACAACGCAAATAATAAACGTAAGGTTTGTTTGATTTGTAAAGTTTTCTCAAGATTTTTCTAAAATTAAAAAAATACAAACTTTTATTTTTTAGCTAAACCCTTTTTTATTTTTTATTTGACGTGAAATTACTTTCTTTACGTCTCTGTTTTTTGAAGTTACTCGTTAGGACATATATTAGGTTAAAATTAAATTTGCTCGACACTGCTACTGCACATAAAAATAAAAATAAAGTGAAAGAGTAAATAAAGAGTAAAAGATCACACACAAATAAAGAAATGTTTAAAAAAGTAGAAGTGTTATAAGACTAAATTATAATCAAAAGTTTTTTAAATTGATTTGAGCATTTTAAATTTTAAATAAGAGTGTTTTAAATAAAAAATGATTCATTCAAATTAAAAAAGTTATTATACAATTCCATTTTTTTAGACCAGAAAGCTTAATGAGTGATATTTATTTATTTTCTGAGAATATTAATAAAAGTCCTTGTATTAAGATTGGATATTTATAGATTACGTGAGCTCTTATAAATATATAATTACAAACAATATTTGCGAATTTTTGCAAGATATGTATAAAATTATCTATTATGTTATATAAAATACAAACGGGAATTCGATTTCGTTTGCTTATAACTTGAGTTCTTCTGAACAGATTTCTATGAAATTTCCACTTTTTTATTTATTTATTTATTTTTTAACAGAACTTTTACGGAAGGTATTAGTATGCATCGTTCTACGGCGCTTAATTGTAGAAATATGGTGAAAGGTTCTATAATCAGATGAACATGCTCATGAAAGATTACCCTGTTTAAAAATATTATACTGGGTTTCGATGAATCTTGCACAGTTAGAGAAAATTTTGGTATATCACTAAGGCTAATGTCAGAAGAACGCCTTTTTGCACACTTTTTCCCCTACATATCATCCCTACAGAATGCCGCTAGCATTGCGTAATAATACGTAAGGATACATACGGAAGGAAAAAAGTATGCAAAAAGACGTTCGTCTGACATTAGACTTATCGTTCTGTGTTGCTTAACGCATTTTAGGCCAAACTTAGAAATTTTATAAAATGTGGTAATATTTTCATTGAAATAGGCTTAAATTACATTCATTAAGACAAAAAAAAAAGTTTCCTGCATGAAAAAAAAAAAATTATTTAAGAAATAAAATGCATTTGGCATTTTCATGCTTTCGGACAATGGAGTGTTAACGCATCATTAAATTAATCTTATTTTTTATTTTTTATGATATTTGTTTTATTATTACTATATTTACAGAACTTGCAACTATAATCCGTTATAAAAGCATATGATTAATCTCAAGTGGAATAATTATATATTTTCAAAAAGTCGAATTTGTCAATAAGCGTTTCAAGTAAAAAAAAATTAAAAAAATAAATAAATAATAAAAAAAAAAATAGCGTATTTTGAAAATTTCTCAAGAAAAAATGTTTACTCTAATTGAATTACTAATGTCTTATAGATTTCTTCAGAACCCTTAAACAGAAAAACAAAACTAGTGAAAAATATTCGTCACAGTGTTGATAAAAATATATTTAATGAATATGTGCGTTTACGCACCTTTGACCGAAAATGGGTTAACTATAGAAATGCAAGTTAAAAATCTACAATCAGGTGTACCCAATTATGAATGACTGGTCTTGTTAAAAAGTTCTGATGGTAGGATTTTGATGAGACTTTCATTGTTAGTTAGATATTTCTTCAAGAATATTTTAGTATATTGTAAAATGTTATATCGTTTGCTTACCAAAAAAACTAATTTTTTCTGACACATTAGAAAATATAATAGCACAATGGCATTTGTAATTAAATTCATAAGAATAAATTAATTTGTACCAATCGCATTATACAAGTTTCATGGGGAATTTCCATAAACATTTAAATAAAAAGAATATTGCCTGCAACTCTAATCGGTTAAGCTCTTTAACATAATAAACTGGCATACCAAATTTGAAGCAAAACAGATAATTCTGCATGAAAAACCATTTCGCTAAATTAACCGGGGCATTAGCTCTCTCATTTCTCCCTATGCTGAACCAATGAACCTTCGAATCTAATTAGAAAACCTCCTTATCAGAATGAACCTAGAAAAAAATTAAACTAAATTAGATAATTCTGCATGAAGACACATTTATCTAAATTAGGGAGAAGGACACTTGCCACCCTTTCCCCCTTTTATACTTAACCAATGTACCTCCAAATCAAATGAAGAAAGCCAAATCGGAATAAACTGGTATATCAAATTTGAAGCAAATCGAATAATTCTGCATGAAAAACAGATTTATCTAAATTAAAGTGGGGACTAGCCCCCGTCCCCCCTTTATACTTAACCAATCAACCTCCAAATCTAATCAGGGGAGCTCCTTAACATAATAAAATGGTATACGAAATTTGAAGCAAATCGAATAACTCTGCATGAAAAACACATTTATCTAAATTAAGGGGGGAGTAGCCCCCTTTCCTCCCTTTATATGTAACTAATGAACCTCCAAATCTAATCAAGACAGCTCCTAAACATATCAACCGGTATACCAAATTTGGAGCAAATCGAATAATTCTACATGAAAAACCCATTTACCTAAATTAAAGGGGTGGTAGTTAGCACCCCTTTGTACTTAACTAATGAACCTCCAAATCTGATAGCCCCCTTTTACCCCTTTATACATAAGTAATGGACTTCCAAATCTAATCAGGGAAGCTGCTTAACATAATTAACCTCTATGCCAAATTTGGAGCAAATGGGATATTTCTGCATGAAAACCCATTTTTCAGAATTAAAGGGGGTAGACCCCCTTTCCTCCCTTTATATGTAACTAATGGACCTCAATATCTAATCAAGGCAGCTCCTTAACATAATAAACCGGTATACCAAATTTGGAGCAAATCGAATAATTCTACATGAAAAACCCATTTACCTAAATTAAAGGGGGGTGGTGGTTAGCACCCCTTTGTACTTAACTAATGAACCTCCAAATCTGATAAGGGAAGCTCCTTAAAATAATAAAAAGGTATGCGAAATTTGGAGCAAACCGAATAATTCTACATGGAAAACCCATTTATCTAAATTAAGGGGGGTAGCCCCCTTTTCCCCCTTTATACATAAGTAATGGACTTCCAAATCTAATCAGGGAAGCTGCTTAACATAATTAATTAGCTGAATTAAGGGGGTGGACTAACCCCCCTTTTCCCCTTTATCCTTAACCAATGAACCCCCAAAACTAATCAGGGAAGTTCCTTAACATAATAAACCGGTATACTAAATTCCGGGCAAATCCAATGATTCTGCATGAAAAACCCATTTATCTGAATTAAGGGGGTGGACTAACCTCCCCATTCCCCCTTTATCCTTAACCAATGAACCCCAAAAACTAATCAGGGAAGCGCCTTATCAGAATCAACCTAGAAAAAATTTTTGAAGCAAATCGGATATTTCTATCAAAAGTTATCGCGTTACGTCCGTACATACAGAACCGGCGGGCACATAATCTCTCAAGTTTTGATCGCCTGTGAGCTAAAAATATTTTCAAGAAAGATGTATTTAAAATTTTCCCTACTCTTTTCGCCAACTCATCATTTTTTAAAGATACAATTATATGCTAAGCCCATCTTATAATTCTAATTATTTGGTTATATTTACTTTATAATTTTGTCATTCTACTTTATTACTTTTTAATAAAATTTCCAAAGAAATAACTTATGTTTCTGTCAACAATATCGAATCTTTCGGAAAAGTAACTTCAACACACTTAAAAATAAATTGGTATATATTCTTCGAAAATATCAAATTTTCTTTTAATTAAAATAAAAATGCCAATAGATGCAAACTTGATAGTTAATAACTTTCGATCAGTAATTCGTCAAGTACGTACACTTATATTTAGTTAATTTTTGTGATAAATTTGAAAACAAATTAAATTTCCGTAATTTCAAATTTATTTATTTTTTGAGCTAAAAAGGGAATGTACTTCATGTAAGTACTTCATTGAAAATAAAATTTTATAATTGATGTATTTAATTACGATTCTATGGAAAAAGAGTGTACTGCATAATTTTTCAAAATCGTTAATTTTAATCGATTTGAAGTAATGCATGGTTAGGAATATTTTCATCTTTATTGATTCAAAATCCTCTAGTTAAGGGGGGAAATCATCTTCAGCAGCTCGATATTGCGGTGTTTTAGCGCAGTATTAAAACAATTTTTGGAGCTGTAAATGTTTCTTTAAATGAAACATATTTGTTTAGAATAAATTAAAGAAATCTTTGTTTGCGTAACCTTTCAATAATTTAAATGATACATAATTAGAAATTTAGTTTACTTATGACGGACTAATTAAGGATTTCCAATGACATACATGTGTTGCGCGAAGGATTGTAAAATATATATCATATATATACACTTAATATTACATATATATTTTCTTACATTGTCGTACTTGAAATTCAGTCTAAAATAATAATAAAGTTTACAGACGAAAATATTTTTTTGAAGCAATTAAATTTAAAAATTCAAAATGTATGATAAAATTTCATAAAAAAAAAAAAAATAAATTACATGTACTTACATAAAAATAGGTAGAGGTTATAAATATATATAAAATACAATATAATCCGAAACTTTAAGTTTCTATGTTACTTAGTTTTAGATATGGTTTGCACGCAGTGTCACAAGTATCTGATTTGAAAAAAATGACTTTGAAGTTCGAATTTACCTTAAGGGGGTTCGGGATACAAAAATCTTCAAAATTTCAATTTTTTTTTATGGGATTAAAAATTTATCTGCCGTTTTCTGCTTAAAATGATGCTTAAATCATGTTTCTATCTTAATTAGAACAGGAAATATTAATTTTTTCGTTTTGGTTTGTTTTTAAAATCTGCCTTTCAGGTTATGGTTGTCAAGGAAACGAGTTCTTGTGAAATTGCGTTTTTCTTCATGATAGGTCTTTTCACCATTTCTCATATTTAAATTCTTATAACTATAGAACCGTTAAAGATACAGGGTTGAAACTTGGAACATATCTTTTTCAATTATTTTACATTACTTTTGTGCCAGCATATTTGAAAAAAATATTTACTTTTGAAAATATGAATTTTTTTTTTTTAAGCTGCACCACTTTTTTTGTAATTGTTTGGTTAAATATTTTTAATTTTTTTTTAAATTAATATTTTTTAAAATGCTGGCTCTAAATTAAAAAATATATATTTCTGTTTATTTAAATGAAAAACAATTTAAATTCTACAAATAATATTTCGAGTTATAACGATTTTAAGTTATACCACTTTTTTTTATAAATTTTAAATTAAATTTTTTTTAAAAAGCTATGAGAAGTTTTATCATTTGATTTTGTTTACAAATAATATGGTTAACCATCACAAAAAAATTCAAAATTTTAACTCAATAAATAAAAAATTTTTGAAAATGTGTCCCGGACCCCTTAAATTGGATAGGTATCGGCTCCACATATTTCAATATAAAACCGGTTGTAATTGGAGTGTCGTCATATATTTTTTTTTAAGTTTGTTAAAGCTATTCTTTCATAATAGATAAAAACAATTGACTATTTAAAAAGTTTTAAGGTATCCCCCCTTAAATAAATTATACATAACAACCCTTATGATTTTAGGACAATTCTCCCTAAAAATTACTACGATATCTAATTAAATTCTATGTAATTTCAATTACCAGCTCATTGACATCCGTCCTTCCCCACATCATAGATTCTTTGTTAAGGGGAAAACATAGATTATTCAATCAGCCAAGTGCGGTGTTGCTATGACTACTGAACTAAGATAAAGACCGTGAATCTGACCTTGAGAAAGACACAATAGAGTCTGTTACAGGAATTTTTGCTGTTACCGTTACATAAAAATTTCTAGGAATCCCAGTTTCCTAGAAAAAACTTTAGCAACTTTACAGTTTTTTTTTTTTTTTTTTTTTTTTTACAGTGCAGGTTTTGCAAGCTTCATGAATGACACAGCACATTCATCGCACGGGATTCAGACTTTCTCGTCGAAACATGGAATTCCAGTTGTTTTCCAACTCCCATGCTGTCCATAAATGACTCCTTGCGACTTCTGGTTGTTTCCAAAATTTAAAGCACAATTGAAAGTACAGTAGCATCCTGATATACGCCCCCTCGACTTATGCCACTCCGCATTTACGTCGTCTGGCCTGGGAAAGAATTGCCCATTTTACTTCGCAGAGACTAAGAAAACATCCGGAAATTGTTATTCTGTATCTCTCCTAAGTGATAAAATTATCGAAAATGAAAGCGAATTCAACTCAGAGATGGATGCTGAAGATGTTGAACTCAGGATTCCTTTGATCCGGAATTAACCATCGACGAATTTATTGAATTAAAGAAACAACGTACTGTCGAAGAAATCGATGAAGATTTTCAATCTACACTGTAAAAAAAAAATCTGTAAAGTTGCTAAAGTGTTTCTGGGAAACTGGGATTCCTAGAACTTTTTATGTAAAGACAACTACAAAAATTTCTGTAACAGACACACTTTGGCGCCGAAAATCAAAAAATCTGTACCGTTACTAAGAATTTTTTAGGAAACTGGGATGCCTAGAACTTTTCATGTAACTACAACTATGGTTACAGATAAAATTTTAGTAAGATTACTGAAATTTTAGCAGATTAATTTGTAGAGTTACAGATTTCTGTAGCTTTACAAAAACTAGTTTTGTAGATTTGCAGCTTTTTTTGTACAGTTACAGATAAAAGTTTAGTAAGCATGTAACTTTACATCTGTAGATCTACAGATTTTTTTTTTACAGTGTACAGAAACGATTATGATGGTTGCAAAATTAACAGAATGACTAAACTTTAAACTTAAATCCTTAAGCTGGAATGTTGGTTCATAAAGATAATGATTCGGATGAACAAAGACTAGCAACGACTACAAAATGTAAGAAAACTTGCTCTGCTGTTATAAAGAAATTCTAAGATATTGAAAAAAAAACGAAAAAAAAATGTCGCTTCAAACTTCATTGCAAGATTTTTCACATGCTAAAAGATTCGAACGGGACATCTAGCAGAACAATAAATTGTAAGTTAACAACAATCAGTTATTATGAATTCTTGTATTTCAAACGCTTTTTTTTTTTGGCTAATGTTAAATGTATGTAACATAAATTGAATGGAATATGTTCATTAGATTTTGTGAAATTTTATTACTTATCCTTTTTTGCTTATCTAAATATAACGTCATACGTCGTTTTCGACTTGCGTCGCTAGTCATGAAACGAATTGCTAACGTAAATCGAGGTATTACTGTATCCCGTTTAGACTGTAAAAAAAAAATCTGTGAAGTTACTAAAGTTTTTCTAGGAAACTTGGATTCCTAGAACTTTTCATGTAACGGCAACAACAAAATTTCATGTAACAGACACACTTTTGCGCCGAAAATCAAAAAATCTGTAAGGTTACTAAGAATTTTTTTTGGAAACTGGGATTCCGAGAACTTTTCATGTAACTGAAGCCAGGGTTACAAATAAAAGTTTAGTAAGATTACTGAAATTTTAGCAGATTCATTTGTAAAGTTACAGATTTTTGTAGCTTTACAAAAACTAGTTTTGTAGATTTGCAGCTTTTTTCGTACCGTTACAGGTGAAAGTTTAGTAAGATTACTGAAATTTTAGCAGATTCATTTGTAAAGTTACAGAATTTTGTAGCTTTACAAAAACTAGTTTTGTAGATTTGCAGCTTTTTTCGTACCGTTACAGGTGAAAGTTTAGTAAGATTACTGAAATTTTAGCAGATTCATTTGTAAAGTTACAGAATTTTGTAGCTTTACAAAAACTAGTTTTGTAGATTTGCAGCTTTTTTCGTACCGTTACAGGTGAAAGTTTAGTAAGATTACTGAAATTTTAGCAGATTCATTTGTAAAGTTACAGAATTTTGTAGCTTTACAAAAACTAGTTTTGTAGATTTGCAGCTTTTTTCGTACCGTTACAGGTGAAAGTTTAGTAAGATTACTGAAATTTTAGCAGATTCATTTGTAAAGTTACAGAATTTTGTAGCTTTACAAAAACTAGTTTTGTAGATTTGCAGCTTTTTTCGTACCGTTACAGGTGAAAGTTTAGTAAGATTACTGAAATTTTAGCAGATTCAGTTGTAAAGTTACAGAATTTTGTAGCTTTACAAAAACTAGTTTTGTAGATTTGCAGCTTTTTTCGTACCGTTACAGGTGAAAGTTTAGTAAGCATGTAACTTTACATCTGTAGAACTACAGATTTTTTTTTACAGTGTAGAGATGAAATATGCAGAACACGACGGCGACGTTGAACACCATTCCAAAAGGAGCCTACAATAAGTCTTTTTGGCAATGAAAGGAAAGGTAGCCTAAGTGTGTTTAAGCGCAAGACGCCTACTTTGAAAGGGATTAGGGTTGAATTCCCGTCAGGTAAATTATATTTTTTCGGCCAAAGGTCGGATAATTTTTCAGACAGGCCTCGTACTCAGTATAAAATGACTAAAGTAAACAATTAAGTGTTTTACTAATGAACAGCAAATATCGAATTAAGCATCCGTATCAATGCTAAAGGATTATAAAAAGTGGGGAAATCTGCTAATCTATTTGTATCACAGAATTCCATATCTGGAACATAACTAAAAGAAAATGTTACTTACACAGTGGACTTTAAAGGACCATTTTATTTATTGCTGCTGTCTCCCAACACAGGAAGTGATATAGATTCTCATAGAATTCTCAGCAGATGACGATACTGAGGTAATTTTTCGTAGTAAAGTTTTAAGTATTATAAAGACAGTTTCACATCGTCATTTTTAATATGAATTTTTTTAAATTATGTCACATTAAAAAGTTGAGATAAACGAAAACAGACTTTTTACAAAGCTAACATCGTATACTTTACAATTTTTTAATTTTAAGAAATTAACATTATTTATAAATAGTAGTAGTAATTTTAGGTTTATTGCAGCTGTTAAAAACAGTATCTATTAATACATTTTTTTTTCTTTGTATGCTTAAAAGGATGAATTCAAACGCCTGAGAAAATATTTTTAAAATCAGAGTTGTTGATGTTGAGGCATACTTCTTAGATGAGAGAGGAAAAAAATATTAAGATAAAATTTAAAAAATGAAATTTAATTTTGTATGGGTATATGAATATTTAAGAAGTGAGTTATCACATTGCTAGCTAAACTTAAACCAACAGAGTTAAAATGTCTACATCGGCAATCGAAACCGGGGCTCTGGAATAGTGCTCCAGTGCTGTACCTTCTAAGCTACCAGGACATCATTCATGTATATATTTTTAAAATAGCACGTATTTTAATTAGATTTTTCAGTAGTTATTGGAAAATGGCAACAAAAATATAAAATTACTATTTTCTAATTATTTTTAATAAAAAAAAAGTAGTTGAAAAATTAGTTAAAAATTGGGTGTATGAGTTCAGAAAAAAAAAATTGAAATGTAAATACCGGAAATATGATGAAGAAAATATATAATTCATGAAATAAAATTTTTAGTTCATAAACATCGCCATATGTACCAGATCCAGTCAAGATATCTAATTGTCTGCTTTAGACTATTGGAAAGATCATAATACTATCCTTAGAGACCACCCTCTGAATAAAATTTTTATGTATTCTGAATAAAATTTTAAGCATTTGTATGGTCCTTAGAATTTGTACACCGGTATTTTCTTAAAGATTTATTTGAGAGATTCTTCTGAATTCTCTTTGTGATATAAAAATGGCAAATGGTTATTTCTTTATCTGTATTAATCAACTAATAAGCTTTTTATAGTAGTTATTTCTTGTCTCATTAAATATCTGTTTATGTCTTCGCACTCAAGCGTAAAGTTCATTTTATTTAGGTCTTATTCCGTACCTGAATTCCAGATTTTTATATTTATTTCGATATGCAATCTAATTAGCCCCGATATGCTATTTCTTTCGGCCAGCAATTAAAGTGTCGTCTCTAAAACATAGCGTTTCGAAGCATACACCAGCAGTAAAACAAAGGAGACGTATCAATGTACGGTTAAGCATTCCAATTTTTTAATCTTCTAATAATCGCACATCTTCAATTTTTATGCCGCCGTATTGGAAAAAAAAGCACCTTTAAATGCAATGTGTTTGAAAATTGCATCTCAATTTATTTTTTAGATATTATTTATGTTCTAGTTTTTAGCGCCATTTGTTTAACGTTGGCAACTCAAGTACCCCACTTTTGTAGAAAGTAAAGGAAAAATAGTTGGAAAATAGTAATTATAATTTTTTGTTGCAATTTTCCCATAACTACTGAAAAAATTGTAATTAAAATATGTGCTATTTTGAAGAAATATACATGAATGATTTCTGATAAAACATGGAGATCTTATTAACTATATTTAATTTGATTATGTATATTAATAATATATACGAATGAATCATTGGATCGTCGAATTTTACTGTTGAGTTGCTTGAATGACAACTTCTGTTTTTTTTTTTTTTTTTTTTTTTTTTGGATTTATGTATTATTTAGCGATAGTGAGATCATATGAATACTTTACTGTAGATGTTATTTAAGACTGGATTGTAATTGATAAATTCTTCAGAGGATGCGAATGACGTCATTTTATATAAATTAAAGCATGTGTTTTAATTCGTAAAACTGAAATGTGTTTTATATTATCTATATTTATATACATATAAATATTTTTTCATCAAGAGTGACACTAAATTCTAAAAAAGCAGAATTCTTGTTTTTTTTTTTTTTTTTTTTTTTTTTTGTATTGTTTTTTTTCATTTTTCAGCAGAGTAGTAAGCAATGCCTACAACATTAATAACAAAATGTTAATTTCGCTTTCTTATGCAGCAAAATTCGAAATGTTTGATCGTTCAACTAAATTATAGTTTAGAATCATTAACATGATAATAGCTTGAATACTGCACTGTGTTATATCTGAATTGTAATAAATTTTCCAACAAAAAGTGCAGTGACAAAATAGCAGAAAAATAACAATTACTTATAAAAATGTTGTTATAACGAACACAGCTTTACAAAACATCGTGTAAAAAATAACTAATTTATGAAACCATTGAGACATTTTCAGTATTGAACAGTCTTGAAGAGTGCTGAACAGTTATTTTTTTCATTTTATCATTTCTTCACAGAGCTGCATTGAGGGGCTTCCTACATGCAATCAACTTTACGACCAGGCTATTGATGAAATGCCTTGCTATTGCGCGATCTACTGGTAAAAAGAATTACTGATAGTTATAAAATTACTTAAAAGTTAAAATTAACATAGATAAAAGAGGGTAATTAAAAAAAAAGTATTTAAGATGAAATGTGATGCTATATATATACAGGGTGCAATATGTTATCTATCGCCGAGCTTTAATTTCTCAACTGTTGGCCGTAGAAATATAGCTTTAATTACAAAAATGTTTCAAATTAAGTAAATACTCATGCTGTGGCATTATTTAAAGTTAAAAAATCATTTTTATAAAAATTACGAAATCTAACATTTTATACGGTCCCACAGTCCTTATAGTTATATTTAGTAAAAGTTTACACATATCATAACACATATAACACAAAAAGTTTGACATCTGCACTAAAAAAATTGACACAGTTATTCAATTCCAAAGTTTGAGATTTTTGCACATGATTTGTCTTTCATTGAGGGTTCGATTAAAAGATGAATTAAAATAGTTCGAGATCAAAATCAGGGTGCTATGTCCTTTTTACGGCAAAACCACTTTTAGCCGGTATCGCCAAATCGGGGTACCACCAAAGAGGGTTAATTCACCTAAAAATTTGAGCTGACTTTTAGGGGCCATATAGAAAGCGAAGAATGAAGTATTAAAATTAAACAGAAAAATACATATCAACTTTTATAATATCAGAAAACTGTCTAGTATAAAAAATGAATACATAAAACGCCGGAATCTATTAGAGATACTGTTCAAAGTGTTCTCCATTGGTGGCAATGCACAACTGAATGCGCGGCAGTACTGAGTCCTGGAAACGTGCAAACTGCGCGACAATCAAAAGGATGATGCGACCTGCAAACCTCCACACCGCCCGGACAGTACTACACTTGTGGTGTGGTATATGGGGAACCTAGATTGTTGGACCCATCTTCTACGATGGGACCTTAACGAGCGATCGTTGACTGCATCTGCTACAAAACTCGATACGTGACTGGTTTGAAGAGGTGCCTCTCCGACATGCATGCCGGGTGTGTTTTCAACATGATGGGGCACTCTCCGCATAAAACATGAAACGTATCTGGCCACGGAATTCAGTCAACAGATCCTTGGATATGGTGGTCCGGTAGAGTGGCTATCACGTTTACCGGACTTGACTCCCATACTTCTACCTTTGAGATTACATCAAGGCGTAAGTCTGTGTGACTGAGACTATTTCTATGGTTTATCTGAAGCAGCGCATCATCCTTGATTGTCGCACAGTTTGCACACCTGATATGTTCTGACGAGTCCAGAACAAAGTATTATCACGCATTCAATTGTACATTGCCACCAATGGAAAACACTTTGAGCAGTATCTCTAGTAGTTTCCGGCGTTTTATGTATTCATTTTTTATAGTAGGCCATTTTCCGATATTATAATAAATTTATATTTGTTTTTCTGTTTAATTTCAACTTTTCGCTTTGTATAAGACCCCTAAATGTCAGCTCAAAACTTTTAGATGGAATAACTCTCTTTTGTGATACCCCAATTTGGCGATACCGGCTAAAGGTTGTTTCGCAGTAAAAAGGACATAGTACCCTGATTTTGATCTCGAATTACTTTAATTCATCTTTTAACTGATCCCTCAATGAAAGACAAAATCACGTGCAAAAATCTCAAAATTTGAAATTTAATGACTTTGTGAATTTTTGCAGTACAAATGTCAAACTTTTTGTGTCAGATCTGTTATGATATGTGTAAACTTTTACTAAACATAACTATAGGGACTCGGGGACCGTATAAAAAGTTAGATTTCGTATTTTTTATAAAATAGATTTTTTACTTTAAATAATGCTACAGCATGAATATTTACTTAATCTGAAACGTTTTTGTAGTTGGAACTATATACGCAGTGTGTTCACGTATAACCTGACAGACCTTTATTTTCGCAACCGTTGGTCCTAGATGCATACTTCCAATTACAAAAATGGTCAAAATTAGGTGCAGGGTTAAGATAGAAAGAGTTTGAAGCGAAAAAACAATTTTGCGAAGAATTACAAAATCTAAATTTTTATACGGTCCCCTGGTCCTATAAGTTATATTTAGTAAAATTTTACTGTTACACTGACAAGTAAGGCAAAAAATGTCCCGTTATTTTACGATTAAAATTGACCGAGTAATAGCTGCTTGAAGTTGGAGCACATTTTTTGCTGCAAATTAGGGGTCATTCACAAATTTAGTAGAAATATAATTTCGTCAGATATATTAAACAAATGGTTGAGAGTAAAATTAGCATTGCAATATAAATTTGAAATCTTTAATCATTCTGGCATATTAATGCAAAATATACAATTTGTACTGAACATATAACAGGATAAGAATAACAGAACTTTTGTTAAATAAAAGGATGAGAAACAACAGCCTCAATTCTTTACAAAAATGATACATATTTTAAAATGCTGTTAGATTACACCGTCTTTCAAATTTTGGATTGTGTGATGTTTTTTAGATTTTGAAAATTGATTCACATGTATTTTTTAGCGCTGAGTCCGAAAATGACCTTCATTTTAAACCACCACGTCACGATTTTTCTCAAATCGCAAACTTCAAAGTTAAAAAGCTCAAAATTAAAATTGATCCGTCCTCCCCTCCCAACCGCATCGGACCCCTGAGCTGTTTATCTGTAAGAAACCCAGTATAAGCCACAAAATTGAATAAATTATTGAATTAAATGAAAGTAAACTGAATCAAAAAGTCTTACATCTGTTTTATAGTATCAGATTTTTTGCTATTTTTTAGCCTTGAAAATTACGATTTGCGAAAAATCCTGACATGACGGTTAAACTTGAAGGTATTTTTTTTTATTTAGCGTTATAAAATACATAAAAGTAATTATAAAAGTTAAAAAACACAACCATCTCAGGTTTATGTTATCTAATCTAAAACCATTTCTTGAACTTGTTGACGGTAATCTATCCGAAATTTTTTGTGTTATTCTCTAATATGTCGAAAATCATAATAAAATTACATTGTAATCGGATTTAAGTCAGTATGTAAAATTTTAACTTCGATCAGACATTTGAAAGTCAGTTAAATTTCGAGTACAAATTTTAAACTGGAAAGACAATCGTTGCAAGTTAAATAAACCTTATGAAAATAACATAAATTTTGTTAAAAGAAATCATAGCCTCAAATACTTACAAAATACAACATATGTTAAAATACAATTATTTTAACAAATCTGAAACTTAACTAATAAAGTTAATTCAATCGTAATAGTTGTGGGTCAATCCATTTCAAGTGGTCCAGAAAATCATTAATTCGTTGCTCGACCATTTTTAAAAAATCTGAAATTTTTTGTACAACAACCCTAACATGATGGAAGTTTAAAATGACTATTATTTTAATTTTATTAATTTTCGTTTGTGCATGGCGGCCATCTTTGTTTCATCGTCTGCAGCAATTTTCTCAGAAGAAGGGTTTACAAAATTGCAAATAATTCATCGTTTATTTATCCAATTCAAGTGCGGATTGAAGCAATTTGTGCAGAATACATTGGGCTAAAAATGTGGTAATAGAGTAGTTTCCGGAAATAAATCCTTATCGGTGAAATTTAAGCATAAATTTTCAGTTTTTTTTCAAAAATTTGTCCATTTACAAAAGGAAGTTTTTCTAGCAAGGAAAACTGTAAACATGACATAATTTTTTTTACAAATAGGCCAAAAGTACTTGTACTCACACGCCAAGTTCCAGACTTGGGACTTCGTTTCTCTTTGCTAAAAAAATCCCAAATTTTTCAAAAGTGTCAAAAATCGCACTTTTAGAGTGCGATTTTTGACTCGCACTTTTTGGATTTGGATGTACAAATGATTACAATACAGTTCGTCGATTCTTTGAAAACGCAACTATTTATGCTTCCATTACGAGCGTATATACGAAGATTTGATCAAACGATTCCACGCCATATTACAAGCAATTTCTTAAATTCATTTGATCAATTTCGTAGATTATCGCTTACAAACATCTTGTAAATTCGTCCAATTGTATTCCTAGTTCTTTATGTCAACTTCACTGCACAAACTACTTATTCATGGCACAGAAATAATAACTTCCTCATTATTGCCTGTTGGACAAATGTAGGGAGACGCTCAAGAATCGTGCAACAAATTAATCAAAAAGTATCGAGAAGCTTTCTCCCTAAAATGCAGTAGAACGTAAACAATGGAAGGATTTTTTTTTGCGGCTGTTAATGTTATCGATTCCCTTCATTTCAAGCAAACGTAAATTACCATTGAAGAAATTAATATCCTTGATTCTAGAGGCACAGAAACTTCTGTAAAATATTTCTACACCTCCCTTCTGTAAAGTCTACTTAGTATACTACAAATGGTTCAGAAAATGAATTTTAGAATACCCTTTCCTTTTATTTTAATAATATAAAAATTAAACCTTGTAGTATTTTATTTTTCATTAATATACTTAATTGTGTTTCATAAATACAAACTTATCGTTTAACTTCGATTAACGATATCTTAGTTCCTTGAAAATACCTTGTAACGTTTAGTCTCGAAACTTTTAAATTTCGAAACTCTGAATATTTTATTTAAATCTAACTGTTTTTATTTTTAATCCGCCATTTTTTAAATTTAATATTTGAATCTCACTTAGCATCCTCAAAAGCACCTGTATACGACATTTCATAGAAATTGAATAACTTTCAAAACATTTTAATATTAAGTCCGCCATATTGTATCCGTCATTTTGTTTTTGGAATTTTAATTTTAGAATCGAGATCAACACTCTGGAAAACACCTGTGGACGAAATTTCCCGGGATTTAAATAATATTTTCATATTTTGGCCAGCTTTTCGGGATTTTGCCCCATTGTGCATCTGTTCAAATGTTACCTGTCACTAGCATGTTAAAAATTAAAATTTCAAATCAAAAGTTGAATTCATTAAAACCGATAACATTTTAACGCTTATGTATATATTTTAATTTAAATTTCTTCCTTTTTTGTAGGTGCGATTTCAAGTCTTTTTGCACGTGCACAAAACTTTTTGGTAGGGGAAAGTTGTACTAAAGATATTTTGTACACGTTAGCGTATTTTGGCTTAACGAAAAGGATATATAACGGGAAAAAAATCGGGCAAGATATTTTGTTTTTATTGAAAGTCCTAGACTACCAGAATTCAAGGCTGTTTGTTAGAAAAAATCATTAGTATAGGCAGGAAAAATAGTTTTGTGGAAAATGTTCGAATTCTCCGTTTTGGTTGACTAGTTTTGTAAAATACAGCCAAAGATAACAATCAGCCAACCACAAAAGTCACATATGAAATTACCATCTCCTTCTTCATTATTGTTTAAGTGAGGAAAAGGAGTACCACACAACACTTACTTCACGTTTCTAAAATCTACAGCTGCAACACTGAATCCACCCTTCCTTTTATTTTGTGTAACACGCGTGTGTATAACTGCTCTACTACAGCGGTAAAACTTTGTTTCATACTTCCAATCATGTAGATAATATCGATCTTCATTGTTTGCCACAAATGAAGAGCGTGCCAGTTCACTGTGAGAATTGTAAATGCCTATGCTCATCGTGTAACACTCGCGTGTGTATAACTGCAAGTTATAGTACTACAGTGAGATAACATTGCTTCAAACTTCAAATGATGTGAAGAATATCGATCTTCATTATTTTCTACAAAACGAGGTGTGCTCCTGCTTAGTGGAGGATTGGCTGGTCTTCTATGTATGGTCATATAATTGAATGAAACATAAAAAATAATGTCACGCTATTTATAAAGATGTCAGTGTCTATATTGTTATTGAAAATTGTATGTTAAAATCACATTACATTCACACCTTCGTACTCATATTGTTTCTATTAAAGTTTACTAGTATTTATTTTGAAAAGATTACTAGATGTGTTATGTACTAGTTTACTTTTCGTAAATTTTCTAATTACTGTCGTAATACTTTTTTCTTATCACATAAATATTTCTAAAGATTATTCATCGCAGTTTGACTTCATGAATAGTCATCTTTAAAGAAAATGGATGATGAACTTTCAGGGATGTGAAAATATTTCTTCTGTTTTTTTAATGTTAAGAAATATTTTAGTATTTAGGTTGTAAAAACTAACTTTGTACTAATTTTACTTTAAAACTTTATAACTGTCTGGGGGATTTCGCTGTATTTGCGTAAGAATGCTTGTAAATACCAGGATAGATAAAAAAATTTAATGGTTGTTAGATTCTACAATGTATTTCTTATTCTTTTATTTAATACAGTTTTTCAAAACATAATTCTGTTAATTTTAATTTTGTCTAGACTCAATTTAATGGGATTTTTGGGAGCGGTAAATACAGGCCACTCAATTTTAATCACCTCGGTTCTCAAGTGTCACATGTGATACTTCCGAGAATAGGAGGATATAAACTAAACTGTTTCATTTTTTCACATTTTTACTTTATTTCTATATAGTTGAATGTTTTTGTCTTTGGATCAAAACCATTAAATGGCAGGACAGATGTTCCTTTCCCCATAAAATAAGTACTATTTTCATCTGAGTTTACAAAATGTATTCCAGACAGTTTGTCCACAAAAGAAATCATAATTAATTAATTTAAACGCTTTACAATAACAAATTTCGAGAATTTATAAATCATTCAATTAATATAAAGCCTTGAATTTGCTACTGCGTAATTTAGGTTATTGATAATTAAATCGATATTTTAAGGATGTCAGTAATTTTAGATCCGCATTTCTAAACCTAAATTACCAGCTCCCTAAAGTATCAATTTCGGAAAAAGGGCCCAATCTGTCATCTATGGTGTCTTTTTGTTTATGAACAGTCAAAAAATGTGTATTCGCAGTGTTATTTTACCTTCGGGTCCGAAGAGGGTAAAGTTAATTTTTAGTGTTGTACTCAGCCTTTGTAATCTTTCTCCTTATAATATTATAAATGCGAAAGTGTGTCCGAAAGTTTGGATGAAGTCAACGTTCAAACGGATGAATTAATGCCTTTGTACCTTTGAATATAGATAGATTATGAATATAGTTTGTGACTCATTTATTTTATTCAAATATTTTTCTTAATAATTCAAAATTTAATTATTTTGCATACAAAATCCATTGACAAATTTCCTGTAAAATTTAAGTATCTTTCTTTTTTCGTTGCCAAAATATGAAAACCCGGAATAATAATTTCTCCTCAGTAATAAATTTTTAATTGAAAGATTTTCACGGAAAAAAGGAAAATGAAATAAATAAATTAAGAATAAAAAAAATGAATGTGACGTCATAATAGATGTAAAACTCAAGTATTTCTAGTAATACATTTCAAATAAAAGCGTAACATTTCAAATATTCAAGTATTTTTATTTGGTGCATGAATTTTGAGTAAGTGCGCAACGGAGGCGAAAGGGACGGAATGCTTTGGGACGGTAATGGGACGGAAATGCTTTGATGTTGAAATAAAATGAGATTGGGTTATGGTATTAATTTTTATTATTTAATGAAAATTATTATCAATACTGGAGATTTTATCTTCTGCGGACGTTTGACATGAAGATTTAATTTTTAATTTAATATTTTAATAAATTTAAAAACAAAGGTTAAAAAGAAAATGGATACTAAATGTCAATAATATGCAACACAAAATTATCCATGTTGTAAATGACGTCATGATTAGCAAAAGATATTTTTTAATTCTTAAAAATAAAAATAAAAATAACTCGACTGCTTGAAAAAAAAAAGATTTTTGATGAGTGTTAATCCTTAAAGTCATTCAGTTCAGAAAATATAAATACAAATTACTTTATTTTAAGCTAATTGCCTTTTCGCATAAAAATCTAAAGATTTAATATGATTGAATCAAAGGGGATAATATAAGGAGGGAAATTATAATTTTCACTCTACTGATATCGAAATTAAGGATCGGGAGCTCAACTTATATTGGAGACATGTTTGTAAACAGTGGTTTGGCAGTCAGATTTTAATTCAACATTTCTTTTAGGTTTAAAAAAGTAAAAACATGTTATTACTTTTTAAAATATTTTTATATTAGATTTTTTTAAAGTCAAATAGGATGCATTGCATATATATACAAATTGCATAACAAATATCACCTAAAATATAGTTTGGTTGTAGACTTTTCCCAGCATTGTTTTTCGTTCTACGAAGAGATTCGTCGATTTTCAAGATTTTACTTCGCCTACCTATTTTTCATTGGTTGTAGTTTCATTTTCACGATTGTTTATATTATATGACACAAAATGTCCCCTTTTTTGACTGAGTTATGTCACTATAAATAACAAGTACCACATTGTCTTGTACAAAATGTGATGAAGAATTGGTTAATTTTAAATGATTTAAATTAAATGTCAGTGAAACGTTTTGCGTAATTAATGCATTTATCTCTTTTTAGGTGCGTTCGTAATTATATAAATACGTAGCACCTATAATCGTCGTTCAGTCCGTCTGTCTGTCCGTCTGTCTGTCCGTCCGCATATAACAGAGCAAAAACTACCCGACCGAATGATCTGAAATTTTTAATATATAATTGCTGCAAAATTTTGTCGAGCCATTTCCAATTTTATGAAAATCGGATGTATAGTTTAATTACAGGGACAGTCAAAAGTTTTTCTTTACATTACGGCCAATGGGGAAAATTATTGCAAGTGGATTTTAATGATGTTACAGACTTCCGAATGGTCTGAAATTTTTAATATATAATTGCTGCAAAATTTTGTCGAGCCATTTCCAATTTTATGAAAATCGGATGTATAGTTTAATTACAGGGACACCCAAAAGTTTTCCGTTACATTACGGCCAATGGGAAAAACTTATAGCAAATGCATTTTAATGATTTTACAGCCTTCCGAATGGTCTGAAATTTTTAATATATAATTGATGCAAAATTTTGTTGAGCCATTTCCAATTTTATGAAAATCGGATGTATAGTTTAATTACAGGGACACCCAAAAGTTTTCCGTTACATTACGGCCAATGGGAAAAACTTATAGCAAATGCATTTTAATGATTTTACAGCCTTCCGAATGGTCTGAAATTTTTAATATATAATTGCTGCAAAATTTTGTTGAGCCATTTCCAATTTTATGAAAATCGGATGTATAGTTTAATTACAGGGACACCCAAAAGTTTTCCGTTACATTATGGCCAATGGGGAAAAATTATTTCAAATGCATTTTAATGATTTTACAGCCTTCCCAATGGTCTGAAATTTTAAATATATAATTGCTGCAAAAGTTTGTCGAGCCATTTCAAATTTTATGAAAATCGAATGTATAGTTTAATTACTGGAACAGTCAAAAATTTTCCGTTACATTACGGGGAATGGGGAAAAAATTATTGTAAGTGTATTTTAATGATGTTACAGACTATGCACTTATGAAGCGCAAAAAAATATACATTCAGTACAATATGGGGTGCAAAACATGATTATAAAACTAGTTATAGTGCGAACGCACCTCATTTGCCACGTTTGACGAGCAATTTCCAACTTGTTTTTTAAAGGCAACGTGAACGAAGTCACCGCTAGTCTTAAATATAAACTTCCTGTATACATTTACTCTCGTAGACAAAAGTTTCTGTGCTTCATGGCTAGTTCTCCACGAGTGGGTGGCTATATTTCATTTCGTATCTTCATATACGAAAAATAATATAAGAGACATTTCCTTGTAAAATATTCAGAATGAAAAAATAATAAGGACTAAAGAAATAATAATCCTTCGCATTCAATGCATTTTTAAATATGCCCAAAATAATACACAAGAATACGTTTTTAACTAATACAGTGTAACGGTCCCATTTGCTTTTAATTCTATACAAATTCTATATGATAGACTTGCGAATATTAAAGAATAAAAACGTATTGCTAAAAAAATTTCTAACTTAAGAAAAAAACAAAACCGAACGACTATATATCATCATAAAAGAATACCGCGTAATTTATTTGAACACTAACATGGATTTCTTGAGATTTATTTATATTATAGTTAGGATTGATTTGTTTGAATACCAAATAGAACACAAAAATACCAGGGGGAAATTATAATGAGAAAATTCTTTCTTAGCATATTGAATAAAAGCAATAGTATGTAATAAATATGAGCAATAAATTTATCTTATTTCTCTTAACATTTTTATTATGTTCCAAGAATGGAATTAATCGATATTGAGTTTATTTGAATATTTATTTAATTTAAGGATATAGCAAAATCATAATAGAACACACAAAAGTTTTAGGAAAACTACTTTTATACAGGATTATCGAAAAAGGTTGTGCTTATTTCAATATAATCATAACACAAAAGAAAACTGAGGAAGCGCAATAATATTTTTTATAAGGAAACGGGAAATTCTCCTAGATTTGTGAGTTGTAACTGTTGCGCAACCGTGCCTTTCAGACGAAGTACAGAAGTGAAATCCTGCGCGAGTATTTTGGGTTGCGATCAACATTTTTGACGAAAATGAACAGTTTTTCTTTAGAATTTCATATATTTTTCTTCAGTATTTTTTCTTATAAATATTAAATAAATTGTTCATTTCATTTTTTTTTATTTGTACAGCGTCATCGTAAACGGTTAGACACATTTCTCCATACTTCACCGTGCCTCGTTCATCGTCTATAGCCCATGGATGCGAAGCTGTCACGTTTAAAAAATCTCGGAAAATTCTAGAGTACAGTAAACTCCCAACTATCCGTCACTCACGAGACCGACGTTGTTGTGGATAATCGAAATAGACAGATAATCGAAAGACATTACAAGACGCTACTAAAATTAGATTTTTTCTTGCCAGTTTATAAATAAGAATATTTAAACACGTTTTTATCTGTTGTGTACATTCGTTAAAAAAGCATAACTGATAATAAGAAATAAATTTATAATACACATTTTGCATTTTACACAAAAAACATATAGTGCCAGTTTTGATCTAAAATAATCCATTATACGTTTTTATTTGTGTTTCGTTTGCACTTTTATTGCAGCAAGAGTACGGATTTTACGTAGTAGTACTTGGGTTGCATAGCCCATGCATGCGAAGCTGTCGCATTTAACAAATCTCGAAAAATTTCTGAGTACAGTAAACTCCCAACTATTCGTCACTCACGAGACCGACGTTGTGGCGGATAATTGAAATAGACGGATAATCGAAAGACATTACAAGACGTTACTAAAATTAGATTTTTTTTTTGCCAGTTTATAAATAAGAATATTTAAACACGTTTTTTATCTGTTGTGTACATTCGTTAAAAAAGCATAACTGATAATAAGAAAAAAATTTATAATACACAATTTGCATTTTACACAAAAAATATATAGTACCAGTTTTGATCTAATATAATCCATTATACGTTTTTGTTTGTGTTTCGCTTGCACTTTTATT
This sequence comes from Maratus speciosus, assembly GCA_963932465.1. Classification (NCBI taxonomy): domain Eukaryota; kingdom Metazoa; phylum Arthropoda; class Arachnida; order Araneae; family Salticidae; genus Maratus; species Maratus speciosus. The sequence goes on from OZ010797.1 coordinate 452,916,331, forward strand.
GCTGTTATGTTAAATCTGTCTTATTCAATCAATACAAATTCTTAAATCAAATCAAAATTATCATACCTGTTATATTGGAATTCTGAGTCCAAAGTCCGGTGAGCGGTCGTCTGTTTTCTGGGTCTATTTTCGTTAAAATCATAACAAAACTCTAAAAAAAATCCAAATGCATTCTTCTTGAGTAATTAATCTATTGTCTTGAATATATAGGTGAAACACAAAAGATTATACATTAAAGTTAAATTATTTACAGTAAAATATTTAGTAATTCTTAAAGTCTTAAAATTAGTGTTCTATTTAAGTTCGAGTCCCATCTGGACAACAGAGACGCTCCTAAAAAGCACCTTCCTCTTCTATTTCTAATTCAGTTCTGCTGTGCGTGGGTGTTGCGCTGGCATGTTATAAAAAAAGGTTTCTCAACTGCGCAATTAGAGTAGTTGTTTAGGGGAGGGAAAGGAATGTTGCGTATTTCTCAACATCCTCCCACCTTGAGTTTCTCGATCCTGGAGAGGAACTCAAAAGTCTAAGAGTCCTAGTTGGAGTCTCTCAGGAGGTTTCACTTGTCGTCCACTTCTGGTAACCACAGGACAGATATCTCTGTCACTGGGTTGGCTCTTTTCTACACTGATTCTAGCCTGATCGATTTCTGGAGTAGTCTTTCGTTGTTCATTATGGACATTAAAGTTCACTTTCTGCTGGTTTATATTATCTGATAGGGAATCGCTAGCTGCGTGAATTTCTAAAGGAAACAGGCGTTGGAAAGGACGGAGAATAATTCCATTTTCTGTTTGGACTTTAGCCAATCTTGCTATTTTGTCTTTTCCGGGAAATATATCTATTATTTTGGCTAAAGGCCAGTGAAGACGTCTTTTGTTGGTATCTTCCAGAAGAACGATGTCTCCTATTTGCAAAGGTTTGGAATTCTCCTTCTTCATAGACTGTTGCCGCAGCTGTCCTAAGTACTCCGTTCTAAATCGGTTTCGCAGATCATTTCTAATTCTTTGACGATATCTTGTGTGTCGGTTAAGATCTTGGGAGTCTAATGTATCGATATCCGGTACGCCGGATGTAGGCAGTTCTTGAAGGAACATCAATGGTGTTAAGGGTTCAGGATCTCGATTATCTTCGGATATGTAAGTGATCGGTCTCGAATTGATAATTTGTTCACAATCACAGAGTATTGGGCTCAGTTCTTCGTAATTTAATGAGGCGCGACCCAAAACTTTTCTTAAAATTTCCTTTACCATCCGCACAAGGCGCTCCCACCATCATCCCCACCATGGTGCAGCAAGGGGATTAAACTTCCATCTTATCTTCTGTATAGAGGCTAAGGCTTTTATATCCTCCCAATCAACACTTGAAAGTGCTCTGCAAGTGCCAACAAAATTTTTCCCATTGTCCGAGTAAATTATGTAAGGTCTGCCTCGCCCTGCGATGAATTTTCTTAGGGACTGCATAAAGCATTCAGCTGATAAAGATGTTATCAACTCCAATTGTACCGCTCGATAGACAGCACAGGTGAATAAACCTATTTATACCTTTGAACCATCGGCAAGGTATAGAGGACCGGCTAAATCGACTCCCACCACTTAAAATATAGCTGCATCTCTGATTCTGTCTTCAGGTGGGATTCCTGGTTCGACCTCTGTTCTCGGTGTTTGGAATCTTTGACACTTATCACATTGTCTAAGAACATTTCTGATACATTTTCTTGATTTTAATATCCAAAAATGTTCTCTAAGTTGAGCCATTAGATTGCTAACTCCAGCATGATGTTTTTCTATATGTTTTTCATAAATTAATCTTAAAACAACTGGAAGTTTAGAGGGAATAATTATAGGATAACGAAAATTTTCTTCATCGTTTCTAAGAATTATGCTGGTTTTGGCTCTTAGGAGACCGTGTTTATCTTTCAGTGGTCTTAAAGATTTCAATTTTGGGTCGGTTCTGCCCGAAAAGGATTCTCTTTGTATTAAGCGTAGCAATATGGTTTCAGCCTTTTAAAACTCATCTACAGAAATATCAGGAACTGAAACTTTTCTTTCATTTTCGAGTTTTTGAAGAATCGATATATCTAAGCAATCATTCTGACATTTTTTCGATAAGAGGAAAAATATCGGTAATAGCAATAAAAATCAGTTTCTTCTTTATCTAAAAGAGTAAAAATTGTCTTCTTTTTCTCTTGATTTATGACTTTTTCATCAGGATATTCTTCTGGTTGTGGCCACTGGTCTTCTGATAAATATAACCAATCGGGACCCTCCCACCATCTTGATTTTTTCAATTGTTCAAAAGAACACCCTCTGGATGGGAGGTCAGTCGGATTTAAATGTCCAGGTATATGTCTTCAATCTTCTATTTGGGTAAGATTTCTTATTTCTAAAACTCGATTATGTACAAAGGTACCTCAGGTTTGTTCCCTTCGTATCCACCCTAAAGCTGTTGATGAATCGCTCCAAAATGTAGTCCTTTCTGGTTTTAATTTTAAGTCATCCGTTACAGATTTGGCGAGTCTAGCCCCAATAAGGCATGCGAGCAATTCCAACCTCGGTATCGTGAATTCTTTTATGGGTGCTACTCTGCTTCTAGCATTTACTAACTGAACTCTAATCTTCCCTTGCGTTTGACACCTAAGATAAACACAGGTGGAATAGGCATGTTTACTAGCATCAGAAAAAAAGTGTAACGAAATTTCGTTTTCATTAGCGGGAATAATGTTTAGCCATCGAGGGACATAAATTTCTTTCAAAAAGCCTATTTTGTTCAACCAATTAGTAAATTGCTTCTTAAAATTTCCAGGTAGTTCTTCATCCCTTTTTAATTTCTGTTTCCGGGTCTCTTGAAGAATTAATTTTGGTACAAGAGTTGCTGGAGCGGTGAATCCGATGGGGTCGAAAATTTGCTGCATAATAGACAATATTTTTCTTTTTGTGATTGGTTCATCTATTTCAATTGGTTCTTCTAATTTGCACATTAAATAGTCTTGCTCTAAGTTCCATATCAATCCCAAAACGGGTGCAACTTTGGGTTTATCTCCGGATTCATCGATCATAGCCTGAGGCAAATTTGATCGCCAACACCTCAAATTAAAGTGAGCTGAAGCTAATATGATTTGAGATTCTGTCATAAATTTTTCGGTATCAGGAATTGAATCTAAACTAGTGAGAGAATTGTCTATATAAAATGAATTTCTCAAAATTTGAACTGTATCTTGCCAAAGTTCGGGGACTTCGCTCAAAAGGTGATTTAATGTAGCCATTAGTAACTAGTCAGATGTACCAATCCCAAAACTTTCTTCTATCTCATACATGTTAATACTTCAAAATTCGCCATCACACTGCCAAAATTAAATGGCAATCTATGCATCTCATGAGGATTCTAACGATATGAAATTCCGTGCATTAGTTCTTGAGATATGACTATCGCTGAAATCGTCTAAATTCAGCAAAATGCTGCCTAGCAGCGCCACCTATTGGGTGATTTATACCTCATCCTAATCAGCAACAATTTATGTCAACGTCTGACTGAATCTGAAGTTTGGAGAAAATCCTTACGTTAGTTTTTGAGATAGAGCAATAGCGAAAATCGTGAAAATTTCTGCATAGCAGCGCCACCTATTGGGTGATTAACACCAAAACCTAATTAACAACAACTTGTGTCAACATACAACTAAATCTGAAGTTAGATGAAAATTGGTCCATTAGTTCTATTGATAGAGCTATTGAGGCAATCGTGGAAAAGGCAGCAGATTAGCGCCACCTGTTGGGCGATTTACACCAACACCTAATCAGTAGCAAGTCATATCAAGGACTAACTTAATCTGAAGTTTGATGAAAATCCGTGCGTTAGTTCTTAAGATAGAGCTATTGGGGAAATCGTGTAAATCCTGCAAAATTCATCATAACAGCGCCACCTGTTGGGCGATTTACACCAAAACGTAATCATCATCAATTCATATCAAGTACTAACTAAATCTGAAGTTTGATCAAAATCCGTGAATTAGTTCTTGAGATAGAGCTATTGCGAAAATCGTGAAAAATGCAGCATTGCAGCGCTACCTGCTGAGCGATTTACACCAAAAACTAATCAGCATCAATTTGTATTAGGAACTAACTGAATATCAATTTTTATTAAATTCCGTGCATTAGTTCTTGAGATAGAGCGCCCACAAAATTTGTGTCACATACACACAGACAGACAGACAGACAGACAGACTCACAGAGTCACAGACAGACATTTTGTAAAAACATGTTTTTTTTAATCTTTGACCCCTAAAACGTGTAAATCCGTCGAAAACCGGAATTCGAAAATTTTCATGAATCCAATACTTTCTTCTTGTAAAGATAGAAGAAAGTAAACAAGTTGGAAATTGCTCGTCAAACGTGGCAAATGAGGTGCGTTCGTACTATAACTAGTTTTATAATTATTTTTTGCACCCCATATTGTACTGAATGTATAATTTTTTGCACTTCATAAAGTGCATAGTCTGATACATCATTAAAATGCACTTCCAATAATTTTTTCCCATTCCCGTAATGTAACGGAACACTTTTGACTGTCCCTGTAATTAAACTATACATCCGATTTTCCTAAAATTTGAAATAGCTCAACAAAATTTTGCAACAACTATATCTTTACAATTTCAGACCATTCGGAAGGCTGTAATATCATTAAAATGCACTTGCAATAATTTTTCCCATTGGCCGTAATGTAAAGAAAAACTTTTGACTGTCCCTGTAATTAAACTATACATTCGATTTTCCGAAAATTTGAAATGACTCGACAAAATTTTGCAACAATTATATCTTTAAAATTTCAGATCATTCGGAAGGCTCTAATATCATTAAAATGCACTTGCAATAATTTTTCCCATTGGCCGTAATGTAAAGAAAAACTTTTGACTGTCCCTGTAATTAAACTATACATCCGATTTTCCTAAAATTTGAAATGGCTCGACAAAATTTTGCAACAATTATATCTTTAAAATTTCAGATCATTCGGAAGGCTCTAATATCATTAAAATGCACTTGCAATAATTTTTCCCATTGGCCGTAATGTAAAGAAAAACTTTTGACTGTCCCTGTAATTAAACTATACATCCGATTTTCATAAAATTTGAAATGGCTCGACAAAATTTTGCAACAATCATATATTGGAAATTTCAGACCATTCGGTTGGGTAGTTTTTGCTCTGTTACATGCGGACAGACGGACGGACAGACGGACGGACTGAACGACGACTATAGGTGCTACGTATTTATATAATTACGAACGCACCTAAAAAGGGCTTGAAGTGAGTCCGAAGACTACGCGACAATGTCTATAAATTTTCAAATTTCGATCGGAATCGAACCAAAGAAATCTAAGAAAATCTCGGTCTTTTTCTTTTATTTTAATTTGCAAAAAAGTCTTTTCGATATCTGATGAAATTCATATTCGGTATTTCCGAAATCTGGTTAAAATACGAGGGATTATTTCAATTAAATTAGGACCTTTGTTGAGACATTCATTCAAAGAAGGACAGACTCTAGTGTGTGCCGAAGCGTTAAAAACGGGACGTATTTTCGTCGTTTCACTGTTTTTTTTAATTACTGGTCTATGCGGTAAATAATGTATCTTATCTTCTTTGACATCGGCTACTTCTTCTATAATCTGGCTATCTTCCCATAAATTAAAGATTTCTTCATATTCCTTTCTTTTATTCGTTTTGATAAGTTTATTTTCGGTCTTGTAAAGAAGTTTTCCTGCTAATGACCGATTATCTGTTAAGACGGAATTGTCCACAGTCTACGGTAATGCAACTTCGCAACGACCACTTTCATCGCGTTTGACATTTTCTAAAAAATGCTTTTTTGTTTCTTCGCTCAAATCTTCTTTTGTTTTGTCATCTTCATTAGTTATACCCAAGGCGTCTAATCGCCATAAATTAGACAAATTAGCATTTGACGTAAGAAAAGACAGTGATAGACTGATAACGAATTTTCGAAACCAATTTGATTACCCTCTATTTTCCCCATAATTGTCCATCCTAACTTCGTTTCAAAAGCTGCTAAACCCAGATCAGCGAAATATCTTATATTATCGGTAAATAGTTTCGCGGCTGTATCAGCGCCGATTAAAATGTGTATTTCTTCGGGGTTATTTTGATACAAACATAATCTATTGTTTCTATGTACATCTGACAAAAACACGCCTTCCTTTTCTAAGATTCTCAATAATTTATTATCGCGACATAAATTTACTCCTGTACAGATTTTTTCTTCATCCAAAGCTTGTATCTTGCATTGAAAATTTTGATCTAAACTACCAATCGTAAATTCATAGCGATTATGTTTACTTTTTCTTTCCGTGCCTCCGAAAAGTCCGTGATTAATTATCTCCGTTTTTATCTTTCTTAATTTTAATTTATTGGCAGCATAACGAGTCATATAACTATGATGGCTCCCTGAATCTATAATTACTCTAATAAATTCAGTTGATTGATTATTATTAGGAACTGCAACTATCAATGTCTGCAAATAAACATTGGAAATGATATTGTGATTTGAGAGCATCTGTTTCGTAATATCAACATCATTATTCTCTGTATTTAGAGTTTTCCGTTTTAAATCTATCGATTTATTACAAAGTATTTCTGAATGCTTGTCGTGGCAATTAGGACAGAATTCTTTAGACAAACAATTTTTCCTTTTGTGACTGCGTTGTAAAAATGCCCACATATACCCCTTTTTCGCAATAAATCAAGTCTTTTCTCAAACGGTAAATTACGCATACTAAAACATTTATTACTAGGGTGTAAACCCGAACAGAAGGAACAAGTAATTTTATTTTTATCTTGAACTAATAAATCACTCGCTGATGGTAATTTTCTATTCTGATATTCATATTGACGCGATGGAGGGGGGGGGGAGGGGGGAGTATTTCTCTTAAGTGGTTGCGTAATATAATTACTTTGCCTGGGTCGATCATTCATTTCATTTGATATTGACGCAAACATTTTTTCTCGGGATGTTAATTGTTTATTTAAAAATGAAATGATATCTTGTACTTTATAAAGATCATCATGGGTTTTATTAAATTCCAACACAAGATCTCTTGGTAATAGTTTAACTAATATCGGTTTTAACAAACTTTCATAAGATTCCAATGAAACATTAAGGGACTCTAAACTTCTAATATTTGTTTGAATTTCATCGTAAATTCTTCTAAAAGATCTGGTATCATTTTAATGTCTTAGAGGACAAATATTTAGAAGTTTATTCGTGTGTACAGATATAAGCAAATCCGTATTTCCATACCGCCCCTTCAGAATCTCTATCGCTTTTAAATAGTTATCTGATGTTAAGGAAAATCCGTCAATATTTTTTAATGGGCTGGGAGTCAAAAAGGATCTTAACCTTCCGTCTACCAGACGGGTCCATTGGACCCGACAGCAATATTTAATGTAAATTTTTCTCATGAAAAATAGCATTCAAAGTTTCGCGATTACATGACTTTTCCTGCAATTGTCTCCTCTATGTATATGCAATTGCGATTAAAATTTTGTTCGAAATTTTTTACCTATTTTTAATTTGTTTCATTGTTTACCACGCGGGTCCATTGGACCCAACATTAAAACAAACGTAATATACTGTTGCTTTCTTTTTCTAGGGTTGCCATAAATCATGAGGAGGAACAGGGTTACCATAATTGGCTGTTTATCGCCCATTTGGCGATGGATTTTTAGCGCCAATCTCGCCAAATTTGACGACTTTATAATGAAGTTTTGAGAACATTCTAGACTGATCTAGTAAACTTCGTGCTCTATATATAAAAGGTTACTTCTGGTTCAGAGAGTCATTTATCAACAGACACAGTTAGTGAGCGAATGGTGTCTATTGATGTTTTTGAGTCTTTTCATTGAAAATAGGACTTGATATTTGAAGACAAGTAATAAGTGTAGTTTGTACGTGCTTTGTTATTTTACAAATATTCATCATTTTCTTATTTCCTAACTTATTTTTTGTTAAAAACTGAATTGAAGATGAACAGAAAAAAAGTATTGACTCAAGAGGAAATTCAAAAAATTATGGAAAATCCGGACGATATAGAATTCGACACCGATGATGAAAATCTGTCGTCTGATGAAGGTGAAGTAGATTATGTTGAAATACATAATGGAATTTCTGATTCCTACTCAGAATCTGATAATGATTCCAATGAAGTAAATGTAGCAACCACAAGTACTTCAAATTCTACTTTTGTTTCCAAAAATAATTCACAGATCTGGTATAAGAATGAAGTTGCCAGACCACAAGGAAGACGTACTGAAATCAATATTTTACGTGAAAAATCTGGACCTTCAAGATTTGCAAATCGTGAAGTGGATTCCATATCATCCTCATTTCTTATCTATTTCCGAAAAAGGCTTTTGGAAATTATAGTAAAATGGACAAACGCGGAAGGCAATAGAGTATTCGATAAAGAGTGGAAACCTATAGATATTATAGAACTTAAAAAATTCATCGGACTTTTATTACTTATTGGAGTATATAAATCGAAAAATGAAACAGTAAGCGAACTTTGGAGCATAAAAAATGGAAGACAAATATTTCGGGACATTATGAGTCGCAATAGATTCACAAGTATATTACGTGTCATAAGATTTGATGATGCTGCTGAGAGGCGTAAAAGAAGATCAACTGATAAATTAGAGCCAATAAGAGAATGCTTTGAATTGTGGAATAGCTATTTACAAGACCCTTATATTCCTAATTGGTCTATGACTGTCGATGAGCAATTAGTTTCTTTTCGTGGAAAATGTCCTTTCCGTCAGTATATGCCATCTAAACCTGGAAAGTATGGATTGAAGTTCTGGGTTATTTGTGACAGCGTAACATCGTATGCTTGGAAACTGGAACTATATACAGGCAAAAATGAAGTAAGAGAATCTCATCAGGGAGAAAATGTAGTTAAAAGATTGACGAAGGAAATTGAAAATTCTGGTCGTAATATTACATGTGGTAACTTTTTTACGTCATATGCATTAGCAACACATCTTACTTCAAAAAAATTATCTCTTATTGGAACAATTCGAAAAAATAAACCTGAATTACCCGCTGTGTTCACAAATCCAAAACATCGTTCTGTATATTCTACTTTATTTGGGTTTCAAAAGAAGGCGACCATCATCTCTTACTGTCACAGAAAAGGTAGAATTGTTACTTTGCTAAGCACAATGCATAACACTTATGATATTGACAACAGCTTAGAAAAAAAGCCACAAATAATCCTAGATTATAATAAAACCAAAGGCGGAGTAGATACGATGGACAAAATGGTAAGAGCATATAGTGTGAAACGCATGACACGTCGGTGGCCTTTGATTGTATTTTATAATATGATCGATATAAGTGCGATGAATGCATACATAATATGGTTGTCACTGAATGCTGAATGTGATCCGAAAATGAAAAAAAGGCGGAATTTCATTATTCAACTTGCAGAAGAATTAGTAGGTGAAGGAGGTATCGCCGTCTCAACATCTACTTCAGAACAACTTTACGCAAATAGTTTTGAACCGCCACGAAAAAAATCAAGATGTCATATTTGTCCCTCTAAAAAAGATCGAAAAACACGAACATTATGCAAGAAGTGTACGAAAAATGTTTGCGGAGAACATTACGTCGTTATTTGTACTTCATGTACAGAATAATTTTATTATGATGAAAAACGTTTTGTAGTCATTATAATATACTATATATATTACTTTCTTACTGTATGTGTTACTTTCTTACTCTATTACTATATATATCACTTTTATATATTGTATAAGGTGCATTAATAACAAATATATTCATTGTAGATAAATGGGTGTTTTGTATATTTTGAAATCCTATATATTTTACATATGGGTCCAATGGACCCGAATGGTAGTTCTTGCATATACTTTTTTTTTGGTAGTCTGAAGGTTAAATAGTTGAATTTATCAACTGGTTCTAATGTATCATTGTTATGAATGGCTGTTTCGTATGCCGACCAAATTGTCAGCCATTCTGATACGTCTCCGGAAAATTTTGCGACATTTAATTTCGGTAATTTAATATTTATGCTTTCATTTAAAAAGGAGTCTTGTTTAGAAATTGAATCGTTACACGTTTCCTTTTTATTTAACTCTTTTACCTTTCGATTGGCTCTAAAACGCCAAGAATTAATTTTTTCACGATATTCCTGAGCATTTTGTAATTCATTGTCTAATTGAGCTTCTAGAATTAATTTTTTAATATCTTTATCTGCTCGCTTCAGTTCTATCTCTGCCATATTTAATTGCTCTAAAGTTTCCTCCAAATCTAGGAGATTAAGATCGGAATCCTACAAAATTGATTCTATTTTATTTATAAATTTATCAATACTCTCGCGAAGGACTGCTCTCTCTTTCTTGGCAATCACTAAATTATCCGCCATGATTCTTGACAACAAATACAGTTCTTTAAACTATGTCAAATATTATAACTCTAATACTTTAAACAGAATGTCTTGATAAATAAACTTATATTGATTCTAATTAATCATCAATTCTGACAGACAGACCGCATCTCGACGAGGGATACCACTAAATGTTATGTTAATTCTGTCTTATTCAATCAATAAAAATTCTTAAATCAAATCAAAATTATCATACCTGTTATATTGGAATTCTGAGTCCAAAGTGCGGTGAGCGGTCGTCTGTTTTCTGGGTCTATTTTCGTTAAAATCATAACAAAACTCTAAAAAAAAATCCAAATGCATTCTTGTTGAGTAATTAATCTATTGTCTTGAATATATAGGTGAAACACAAAAGATTATACATTAAAGTTAAATTATCTACAGTAAAAGATTTGGTAGTTCTTAAAGTCTTAAAATTAGTGTTCTATTTAAGTTCGAGTCCCATCTGGACAACGGAGGCGCTCCTAAAAAGCACCTTCTTCTTCTATTTCTAATTCAGTTTTGCCGTGCGTGGGTGTTGCGCTGACATGTAATAAAAAAAAAGGTTTCTCAATTGCGCAATCAGAATAATTGTTTAGGGGAGGGAAAGGAATGCTGCATATTTCGCAACAATTGCAGCAAGAGTACGGATTTTACGTAGTAGTACTTGTGTTGCATAGGCCATGCATGCGAAGCTGTCACATTTTCCAAATCTCGAAAAATTCCTGAGTACAGTAAACTCCCAACTATTCGTCACTCACGAGACCGTCGTTGTGGCGGATAATCGAAATAGACAGATAATCGTAAGACATTACAAGACGTTACTAAAATTAGATTTATTTTGCCAGTTTATAAATAAGAACGTTTAAACACGTTTTTTACGTGTTGTGTACATTCCTTAAAAAAGCATAACTGATAATAAGAAATAAATTTATAATACACATTTTGAATTTTACACAAAAAATATATAGTATACCAGTTTTTATCTAAAATAATCCATTATACTTTTTGTGTGTGTGTGTTTCGCTTGCACTTTTATTGCAGCAAGAGTACTGATTTTACGTAGTAGTACTTGTGTTGCATAGGCCATGCATGCGAAGCTGTCACATTTAACAAATCGTGAAAAATTCCTGAGTACAGTAAACTCCCAACTATTCGTCACTCACGAGACCGACGTTGTGGCGGATAATCGAAATAGACGTTTAATCGAAAGACATTACAAGACGTTACTAAAATTAGATTTTTTTTGCCAGTTTATAAATAAGAATATTTAAACACGTTTTTTATCTGTTGTGTGCATTCGTTAAAAAAGAATAACTGATAATAAGAAATAAATTTATAATACGCAATTTGCATTTTACACAAAAAATATATAGTACCAGTTTTGATCTAATATAATTCATTATATGTTTTTGTTTGTGTTTCGCTTGCACTTTTATTGCTGTTATGTTAATTCTGTCTTATTCAATCAATAAAAATTCTTAAATCAAATCAAAATTATCATACCTGTTATATTGGAATTTTTTTCCCAGTTTATAAATAAGAACGTTTAAACACGTTTTTTATCTGTTGTGTACATTCGTTAAAAAAGCATAACTGATAATAAGAAATAAATTTATAATAATCCATTATACGTTTTGTCTGTGTTTTGCTTGCAGTTTTACTGCAACAAGAGTACGGATTTTATGTAGTAGACTTGTGTTTCATCTGCATCCTCTTGCATCTCAAAACAATTAATTCACTCAGAAAGCACAGTGTCCACTTCTACATGGCTTACTCCTGAATAATTATTCCTCGTTTCATCCCCTTCATCCGTTTCGTGCTTCTCTGGACTGAAAATATTTTAAATAAATTCGTCATTCGTTAATTCTTCATAAAAATCTATTTTTTACAGATTAGCGCCGACTAACTCGCGTTCAGGGCTCGCACCGTTCCTAAAATTTTCGCACTTTGCTACCACTAAATTAAAACGATAATCGTTGTTGTATAATTTTATTATAGAAGTTAAAGGAATGTACCACGAAGAATTCTTGTGTAAAATACTGGTAGCAAAGTGCGGAAATTTTAGGAACGGTGCGAGCCCTGCGCGTTTACTCTGCAATTTCAGTTTTCCAAATTCGCTTCTGATAAAAAGAAGAAAAAAAATTATATATATTTAGGGGAATGGGTGGCAGTTATCCGAGTATGGCGGTTCATAGAATGATGGATAACCGAAAGTTTACTGTATTTTCAAATGAAAATAGTCTTGTTTTTTTCAATTACTTTTGAAATTATGTTTTTTATGTGTTCAACCATTCGAGATTTAACAAATGCATTCACCAAAAATATTTTTGCCAATTTGGAAAGTAAAATATTTTAACTGGCGACTGCACCAGCTTTGACTGATAAAACGATGATTCACTTCTATAGTTTATTTAATGACTATAAACCAGAAAAAGATAGGGATTTGTAGTACTTAAAATGAAAAAAATATTACAAACATGCACAAGAACACATGCTATTTAGAAAAGAAGCAAAAAAAAATTAAAAATGCCTATTTTGCAGAACCACGACCGAAATGTTTTTCTAAAACTCTTTAATAATGTAAAATGAGCTAAAGCTTGGCAATTAAGGATATTGATATTTGATTTTCCTAAATAATTTCGTACAAAATAGTTTTAATAAAACAAATAATAATGATTGTAGAATTAAAAAAATATATATGATGTTGCATACAATAATCAGTAACATTTTGTATGTGCCTACATTTCTTTTTTTAGAATTATAGTTTTGATAATTTTTGTCGAAAATCTTAATTTATATTGACTTTCTAAATTTATTTATTAAGCTGATATTTGGAAAAACAATGATAAAAAAGTTTTTCTAAAAGTCATTTATAAGGTTGACCTAATGCTAAATGACCTAAAGCTGACATTTTAAAAGATCAGGGATTTGCCTAAGTAATTTCTTACAAAATAATTTTATTAAAAGAAAAATATAGTGTAGTATTAAAAATAGTGTTTTAATGATGTTACGTAGTGTAATCACTTAAACTTTATAATTTGCCTATATTCCATTTTTAAAGATTAATGTTTCGTCAAAAAACTTAATTTATATTAATTTTCTAAATTTATTTACTAATTAAGCTGAAGAAATTAAGGCTATTTTATATGCTATGCTCATGATTATAATTTTTCAATTAATTCATAAAATAATTTTCATGTTGTTTGAAAAATCCATGATTAAGTAAAAATGTTAGCAAACCCTTAAAATGGATTGCAGGGATAAATATTTTTTACTGTCGACTAGAATTGTTTGCTGGCTAAATTTGCAGAGGCTTGTCGATGACACCTGTATTACACACAATGAATAATAAGAGAGCAAAAATTAATGAAATATCAACAATTCCTTTGAATATTTAAATTTAGCATGTAGTTTTTTCTATGTTTGAAGATTTTAGTTTTCTTAAATACTAAAAGGACTGCTTTGAAACATACTATTATACAAACGATTTAGCACAAGGAAAAAATTTCTAATAAATCCATACCTCGTCATTAAACAACATGCATAAAACAACAATACTATAACTCCAATACAATACTCCAATAACTCCATTTTTAGACGTAATTACCATTTTTAGACGTAGAATTAATAGGAAATAATACAACATACAAAATTGATAGGAAAATTTACAGGAAACCATGCAATTCAAATAGTACAATATCCTACAATAGTAATATCCCATTAGCTCCAACATATACAATAGAAAAAGTTTTAGTACAGCTACTTAAAGAAATGTTACCGCCTACAAATCTTGTAGTGAACTCAACTAGAGAGTTTATTGAGAAAATAAAGGACGAAAATATATGTGATAGCAGTATACTTGCAAGTATGGACATGAAATCCCTGTACCCTTCAATCAATGTAAAAGAAATAGAAATCCTCATAAAGCAATTCATAGATAATAACCCGGAATATAACGATGAAATAAGAACAACTTTAAATTCAAGCATTAACTTGATTACAAATAACAATGTCTTTCAGTTTAATTGAAAATTTTATAAGCAAACTGAGGGTGCCCCAATGGGCTCACCCATTTCAGGATTATTAGTGAACTGAAACTTAGACCACTTGAGAAAGATATTATATCTAAATCAGATCTGAGACCTCAACTATGGCTGCGTTACGTCGATGATATATTTTTAATTTTGAACCATGGTATCCCCGCTTTGAACGACTTTTTAAATACAGCTAATAATGTAGATTCAAATACACAGTTCACATTGGAAACCGAAGAAAAAGGATCCTTACCATTTTTAGACGTTGAATTAATAAGAAATAATACAGCATACAAAATTGATAGGAAAATTTACAGAAAACCATGCAATTCAAATAGTACAATATTCTACAATAGTAATGTCCCATTTAAATACAAAACTGTAGCTTATAAATTTTATATAAATAGAGCCATTGAATTTTGTACAAGAGAATACCTACAAGCAGAGTTACTCACCATTAAGAAGATTGCAATAGAAAATGGTTCCCCCCCCCCCTCTCAATGTATCAATAAATTAATCTTTGATATTCAGCATAGAGAGTTAACCAGAAATAGCATTAAAAATAATCTCAAGTTTTATAATTTTTAATTATATACCTCAGTTATTTGAAAGAAACTTCTGGCATATATGTAATACATTTCACAGACAAAGTAAATCAGAAAGAACTGAAATACATAGGAATGACCAATATAAATTTTAAAGACAGACGAAAAGAACATATTACAGACATAAAGTATAACAAACCCTCTACATCTCTATCCAGATTAAATCAAAAACAAGATATTCACATAGATTTCAGTAAAGCAAGAGTCATAGCCCGTACTTCAAATTACTACACATAAATAATCAGAGAATCATTTGAAATTTTGATTCAAAGAAAGAATACTTGCAACGATACTTTGTCCTACAACATATCTAAGATCTGGTATAGAATACTAGATATTTCTAGCAATTTTGAAACATAATCATTTTCATTTTTTACCCCCTTCCCTCTCCTCCCTTCCTTTGAAATATACTCGTCCACTGATACTTAAGCAAGGAATTTTCCATGAACTTTCACTCCTCTGATTTCCCCCCTGAAGACGACTGTTATAATGCAGTTGAAAGCACTTGGGATTTTAACATCTTTGACGGTTTTTATGTTGTAGAAACCTTTTTATGTATTTTACACCTTTTAAGTCAAATTTTATCAGAATTGTAATGTCGTATTTTTATATGTTAATCAAGGTGAATGTGACGTTCAATACTTATAGTTTGAACTATATTTTATATTAACAACAATACTGTGTGATTTATTTCAGCATTAAATTTAGTTGATGCTGTTAATTAGGCGTTTTTATACATTTCTTTCTAAAACCGATTTTTGTAGTTTTAGGCAAAATCTAAAAAGGAAATATTCAAAATTACATCCCGCAAAAAGTAATAATAATAATAATATAGTAAATATATCCCAAAATACACCCTCGTATTGCGACGAACAATATACAAGGCCAGTTCATGACTTTTAAAATGTCAAATGGAGTGGATCATATTTACACGGCGAATGGCACAAAATGATGCATACTGGGGCAAAATCCTAAAATGCTGGCAAAAAGTCAAAGAATAACTTTACTATTTAGGTAATTTTGACTATGGCTAAAATAATGTTTGGAGGGTCAGAATTTGTATTTATAAAAAGGTTTTTGTTTTGCTTTGCCAACCTGTATCATTTCAAAAGTGACGCTTGGAGGATTACCATCTGAGGCCAACAAAATGAGCAAAACAAAGGTTCTTCTAAACGCGTGCAACATTTACCCATATCATCCGATTTTAATGCTTTAAAATGGATTCACACGATGATAGTGTGTACTTGTTTCGCCCATGTTACAAAAATTATATTAAGTACATAAAATTTAATAATTTCATGATTATTTTTGATAATTAAAAAAAATATATATTATTTTTTTGCTTTCAAACATCAAAAAGTTTATAAGTTCCACAGTGTTCCGCAACGACATATAATGGAAACAATAGCCTGATCTATTATCTAATGAATCATGAAAAATTAGCTGCCAAAAACTGCCATTCTGCATTTCGTGCAGGTTTTTGTAACCACAAGTAAAAATATCATTTTTTTAGTCGCTTCAAAAGCTGTGACATTTATTACTTTTCACAATAATTTAGCTGGCAAACATTTTTGAAATTTTTAGATTATTCAGTTTTGTGATAGATTATTATGTATTATATTACAATCTAGCAGAACTACCCGGCTTCGCCCGTGTCAATTATAAGAAGCCTTCCAGGTAAAATAAATTAAAACGAAATAATACGGCAATCACAATAACTGAAATTTGAGTATTCCCATACAAAAATCGTTATAAAGACAATCAAAAAACATGGCGTTATTGTCTTGCAAACATAGTAAAATCCCTGAGCTTTAATAATAGAATGCAAGTTTTTTTTTTTTGGCGGGTATAAGATAAAAATATGTGATTTTCCTGACAATACGAAAAAAAGAAATTCCTCTAAATCGCGCAGCACTTAGTGAAATTCTCGTTTGCATGGTATTATCTACATTATAAAGTGAAAACAATATGTCAGTGCTCATAAATTGTGCCCCATAAATAGTAACCCATAAAATGTGCCTTTACTGCAATTTTTCTAACTTTTAAACATCACACAATTTCATTTTTTACAATGTCGAATAGAAAAATGTTCTCTCAAATGAAATTTGTTTGAAAATTATACCTCAGTTTTCTGATTTTAATGGATTTTAAAGTAATTTTTAAGCATGGATATTTTTTTAAGTTGAGTGCAACCCGATTACGAAAGATGAACCTGTTTACACTTAATGCAATAGTATAAAGGAAACACATGTCTATGAGCAACGCTGGTATCATATTTTCGGTGGCAACAACCTAACACAACAAATTTCCCTTTTATTGCAGTTTAACGTCTAAACATTGTACATTCGATTGTTCCAACGTATTATAGAAAACAAAAGTACTTTCAGTGATATTTGTTTGTAATGTTTATCTCAATTTACGAATTTTTATGGGTTTTAAAATAATTTTTAAGCATGCATATTTTTTAAATATGCTTGCAACCCAAATACAAAAGAATAACTCAATTGTTCAAAAACATTGTAAATAATTCATAATTTGTTTGCTTTCGCGTAATATTCAATAACTAAATTGGCAAACGAAATTAAAACGCCAAAAATAAAATAAAATAAAACACGAATTTAACAGATATCAAATCAAACTACTCAAAATAACCTGATAAGTATATAAAATTCAAATGGGAATTTCGTTCCGGGTGCATATAACTTGAATTCTTCAGGACGGATTTCCATGCGACTTGCACCATTAGTTTTTTAGGGGAGATTTTAGTGCGTAACATATTGTTTTCCGTTGCTTAGTCATAGAATTATAGGGGAAAGTTATATAATCATGTGAACACAATTATGAAGGATTAGTCTTATTAGCTGAATGAAAAATGCAGAACTATTTTTATCTCTAATTATATTGACGGGTTTATCTTCGGTAATGGGGCTGTGCGCTAGTGTATTCTTATTTTAATGAGTGTGCCTGACACCTATTATGGCATGCACCTTTTTTAAAAACAATATAGAATAACTTATGTTTTAAGCGGCTACCTTGCATGCAACTTGATTACAAAATACTAACCTGCAAATACTTAAGGAGCTTCTCCAGTTCCCTGCTCAACAACGCGAAACATTCTGACACATTTTCTGACTCATTAAACGTAAAGGCTTAAAATTTGTAGGCCTGACTATTAAAGCAATTTGGAATTGAAATGAGTTTTTCCTTTATTCATAAATAAATTACTTATTGAGTTATGAGCAATTGTGGTTGCGTGAAGGCCGGTTTTTATCCTTTATTGGACTGTTGCGTCCGAAATTCAGTTCAAAACACCAACTGAAAAATCTTATAACTTTACCAACAAATGAAAACTATCTTTCGATTACATAGTTTCTAAATAAGAACTCCTGTCAATTTCATGCGTTTCCGAACAAAAATTAATGAAATATGTCAGAAAATAGCCCCTTTGGATTTGAGAACAGCCTTAGCTTGAAGTTTATGAAAAAACTCACATTTTTAGTTTTAATTTTGAACTCGCGAAATTTAAATTCAGAAAAAAGATGTTCTTTTGGCACATTGTGGTAATTTTTTTAAATTTTAAAATTAAAATACATGTTTTTTTGGCGCCTGTAAATGAAGTATACAATATCTTCCACAAAACGGGGGAAAATGCAAAAAAATACATCCAAATGAGGTAGTAGTTACTAAAATTTTATTTGGAAAATTTGAAATTTTATTGAAATTAAATCTACAATGATCAGATGAAATGATGTCATTTTCCATAAATTTTTAATCAAGACATCTGTCAAGATTTTTTTTGAAAATGTAAATAACTGCTCTCTTTTTGCTATAAATCACAGAAAATGTTAGCACTGAATCTAAACCAATACAACACTTAGCGATAACGTATAGCTATAAGATATGGCTGTAGTGTACAATCGAAGTAGTAAGCAAAATATAGGAGCCATATGTTTACAATGAGTTTGATTACACGTTGAAAAGTTTTGATAGAATGTGACGTCATATCTAGTCTTTTTTTTCTTTTTCTTAAATTGTTTTCATGAAATTTGACTGTTTGTATTAAAATAGATGTTTTAATTAAAAAAAAAACCATTCAAATTGAGGTGCTACGTTATTTTTCCGCTCTTATAGTTAAAGTTTTTATTTTATATACAAAAAAATGTAAATTTTCTGTTTAGAATGACATCAATATCAAACACGCAAAAATTTAGCAAGAAAATCTGAATTTTTATTGGCAAATAGAAACAAAATACACGCGTTATCCTTATTTTTTTCACATTCTTGTGTCATTTTTTAGGGTTTGGCAACAGAAAAGAAACGTTTGAATTAAAAATGATTTAAAAAGAGATATTTCTGTAATGTTAAATTATGGAAGTCGTAGAAAAAAGGGATAAATAGTGGTCTGATAATTTTTTAAAGTAGACAGTGAACTTTCTAAAACGTATGTACATCGAGTTTCGTACAAATCGGTCAAAAATTAAAGATTTGTATAAAGGACATACACACAGAGAACGGCTTTTATATATACTAGGGGATCGTACCCGGGCTTCCCGGGTAAAGAATATAGGTGAAAACATTTTTTTTTTTATTGAAAACTAATAATTTTTTTATATGCAATAAATTCTATAGATTGACCACTTACATTCAAAAAGCATTTTCCATATGTAAAATACGAATTATACAATCAAATAAATTTTTGAAATTTATCGAAAACGATATTTTCTTATTAGCCGCATGCTAAGAGTTATTTGACCAATATTTTGCTACTTATGGCATCCTTTTATATTCTGATAATTTCAGGGCTTATACATGTCTGGTAAATTTGTGTTTTATTTATATTATTTTATTTATATTATTTTATTTATTTATTCATAGGGAAGTTTTTTAATGGATATTAGCCGTAAGAAAATGATGAATTCTTTATTTTGTTTTAAGGACAAACGGATTAATCTTTCGTAATCGAGCTCCGCGCAATATAGATAAATGAAAAAATATTTCATGCTTTAAAATTGTTTTTAAAACCATAGACAATCAGTAAACTGCGATGAACTTTGCAAACAAATTCCATTTGAAAAAAAAAATCCTAATTGGTGACCTAAAAATTTAAATTGTACGATTGCAAATATGATAGATTTGTGTTTTTTCAATATTATTCTTTTATTTGTTTATAAAAGAAGCATTAATTTGGTTAATTTGCCTTTCACAATTATGTTAAATTAGTGGTTTTTTAATGTTATTCTTTTAATTGTTTATAAAGAAAATATTAATTTCGTTATGCAAAAATAGTCAGAAACAAATGCTGAAAAATGTTTGCTACTTTATGTGCAAAATGTTTATTATTATTATGTATTGAAACCGACACTTGATAAGATAAACTTTAAAAAAAATAATGCTTAAAAATTATTTTAGAAAAGATAATACATCAGCCAATGAATACAGTTTTTAAACAAATTGCATTTGAAAGTAATTTTTTTCCCTATGCGACGAAAATTGAAAATGTACGGTGGTCAGAAGATTAAAAAATTACAGTAGCGAAAATTTCAAGACAGAAATTTGATCGTGAAGTGTTGCCATTTGCAAAATGACGTCAGAGTTGCGCACAGATACGTTTCTTCTTTACAATATAGATATTTAATCAGTAAAATATACCTAATTTTCATTTTTAAGCTACCTAATTTTCATCATTTTGAAGAAATTTCATAAAATGCTTTTAAAATTAAAATATAAAAGTGGGTATATTAAAAAAAAAAAAAAAAAAATAGTGCGATCACATCTACAAAGGGAGAGGTTTCAGTTTAAAAAATATATATATTACTAAAATTGGTTCAGCAGAAAGATCAGGGGAGATGTCTAAAAAACACACTTGTGTTTTAAATATATAGATTATATAAAATTAGGGAAAATTAAATTAAGCAAATTTTGTTATTTTGATAAGATTATAATAGAATGTCCTAAAGAATAGCATTACAATTTTATTATTCGAGAGAATTTTCGACAAAAACTCTAGGAACACGATATTATTTTAAGCCACGAATTATTGTTTGCTTGTCTAACTCAGCGAAGCAAATCCATCCAGGCGAGAATCTTCCATTTCTGTAATATAAATCGCTATTATTTGCATGTCATCTCTCTTTTATAAAGGCACTCTAAATTTTGTAAAACATTGCGTTTTATCAGTGTGTGATTTCGATTACATTATTTTCAAAATTGAAGTATTTTCTCCTGTGAAGAATTTCAAAGCAGCTGGGCTGTGAAAATGACGCACGTCTACAAAGCATAATTCAGGTTTAAGAATTAAAATACATGCTTTTTTATAAAATGACATCATTTGCATCGGCTAAAGCAATTCACTTTTACAACCCAGTCTTCAACTTCGTCTGTTGAAAAGTGAGCATATGACGTCATTATCACGGAATAACAGACAATATTCTTGACATAGCCCATGTTTTAATTTCAACTATTTTTTCAGGTTTTATGAGAAAATGTCAACAAAAACATACAGTATCTCCTATTTTTGACTATTTTCCGTCTACTTTCAATGACTTTCGATAGAAATAAGGTACTTTTGTTGCCACGATTAAAAAAAAAATGGTGTTAAAAACTACAAAAAATTAATATCTCAAAAATAAATTGAGATACTGCTTTCAAACAAATTGCATTTAAAAGAGCATTTTTTTCCTTATACGACGGGGTAAAAATATAAAATGTTCTATGTTTAGAAGTTTAAAAACTTGCAGTAGAAAAAATTGCAAAACCAAAATTTTATTTCAAATTTCAAAGTGTTGCCATTCGCAAAATGACGTATGCGTTACGCACAGATATGTTTGTCCTTTATAATATAGACTAGGGTATCGAACCCGAGCTCCTCGGGTTACAGAGTATATGTGAAAACCATTATTTTTTTTTTATTGTAATTATTTTTTTACATGTAATATATATTTTAGATTGCCCACTAACATCAAAAAGAATTTTTATCTGAAAAATATCAATTATGCAATCCCAACAAAAAGTTTTTGGTAAAAAAAAAAGCGCCAAGTTCTCCTTAATGTTTCGGCCAGAAAAAGTAGTGATATCTGAAGTTCGCAGAAGTTAAAAGCCAAACATCCCAAATCTTTCATTGAAAATGGCTTCCTGCGACTTGGCCGTTAATGCCTTCTACAACATGTGAAAATTAATTATTTGAAATTACGCATCTATGAATTATTTAAATATTAAAGTAATATTAAAATGCAAAGAGGCAAATTCACATAAAGACATTATAAGTAAAAGATTTCTGATAAATACCATTCAGTTACAAGAAACATTATTTTTAATTACGGATCATTTAGTCCACTTGTGGTTTAATTGTCATTTTGTACGATCTAATGCTAAACTCATTAACGTAAAACCCAAGAAATAAAACAAAATTTACTTACTTCAAATCTCACAATATGTTATATAATATTTTATTGTGTAATATTGAAATCTTGTGCATTGACGAAAGAGATTTTATTCGTTTGAACATTTATTATAGTTTGTTTGCAGACATTAAGAGGTATTCGATTTATAAACTGTTAAAAGCTGATACTAAAAATGTTTTAGCAATTAGGGATATTATCTTCTGAATACAAGTGTTTTGTTATTTTTATATTCTAAGCCTTTAAATAGACTGAAGTGGTTTAAATGCATTTTTTAAATGTGTATTTTATTTCTGTACTTTGTGCCACAAAATGCCTAAAATAATCAAAAAATGTTGTTGGCATGTAGCTCATTTGTACATAACTTTAAAATTTGAAAAAACCCTCTCGAAGGCATTAACGGCCAAGTCGCAGGAAGCCATTTTCAATGAAAGATTTGGGATGTTTGGCTTTTAACTTCTGCGAACTTCAGATATCACTACTTTTTCTGGCCGAAACATTAAGAACTTGGCGCTTTTTTTTTTTTTTTACCGAAAACTTTTTGTTGGGATATCACTACTTTTTGTATGTTTTTTCAAGTTTGTTTTTCCAAACTATATAAAAACTGTATAAAAACTTAAATTTCGGTACTTTTATGTTAGCCGGGAGCGAATCTCCTCATTAGCATTTTGTTTTTTCAGCAATTGCAGTTTTCATCTTTACGTGTGAAAAATTAGAAATAATGCTTTGATTTTCCAATAAAATATTTTTGTTTATGTTATTATTTCTTATTTATTCATTTATTTATTTCTATGTTAAATATTCTATTAAATAAAACGAGGGAAATGTATCTATTTTGAATGAGATGACTGAAAAGTTTATATTTTTAAATGAAATGAATGCAATATGAACAATAGAGTTGGGAGCAGTATTTGGCGATTTGCCACTTGCGCCCAGCTAACGTATAAATACCTAAATTTATTTTATTGAGCTTTACAAATTTATACTTTATTTCTTTTTAAATTAAAGTACTAGCCGCCTCTAGCTAGCAGTATTTACTCTATTAATTGATTGTTAAACGTTGCATCATGTTACTGTTTTTCATAAATTAATTTAATTGCCCATTCTTTCGCCAAGTCGGAAGCTTTTGATAGAGAAATCAAGAACTCTTTACGATCATGGAAGCACATCATATATTTTGTGCTGTTATGTATTTCATCTTTCGTGACATATATCTCTTAACTCACTTATGCATGTTTCCTTATCAGCTACGATTAGTTCTCTAATGCGGAAATTTTAAATCCTATTAAGAAATCTTTTCTAGTTGGGATCACTGCCAATTGTTGTATTTTAACTGATACGATTGGGTACAAATGAAATGGTTCTTATGAAATCCTTTGACAATATCTGCATTTACATTAAGCCATATCGATGCTAATATCTTTTTGTTTCACGTTAACCTTTTCAATTTTATTCGAAACCTGAAAACTAAAATGCAAGGAACCGGATTATGGAAGATTCATTCTAACGTACATATCGATTAACAGGTTACATATTATAGAATTATAATATTCATAAGGAGAACTGGCAGTTTCGGTGCTTTAATAGTTGCCGTAAATTCTCTTTATATAATACAGAAGTTTTAGAAGAGTAAAGATTAACAACATAGCCACAGTAAGTGTAATAACAGTGCAATATAATAACAATAGCAGAGGTTTTGTGCAGTGACGAAACTATTGGCAGTTTGGAAATATTCGTACGTTATACAATATAACTATTCAGATGATATGCGGAAAACAATAAATAGATGGCTCGCATTAATAATTAACTCATTGAAAAATAGCCACTAGCGTCAAATACCCGCAAAGCTTGGCGACATTTAACGAAGTGTCGCCAAACTTGGTAATATATAATGTCAATTCTCAAATTTGGCGACAAAAATGTTTTCTTTATTCTGACATCATAATGATGCATATGTATTATGTATTATACACATACTTATAATATGTATGATGCAAATGCATTACGTATTATATGCATTTGTATAATATGTATGATGCATATGCATAAAGTTCATAACATCACTAAAGCGCACTTAACGGAATAGTGTTCCATAAATAGTACGGATATTTGCCAGATTGTCCAGAGTGCTATTGAGATTGATTCCGACATTTATAACAGACCGGGAGGCGTTTGCATACACCATCACCTCATCGAGTTTATACCTGAAATTTTAGGAATAATTAAAACTAGATTAGCATATTAAAATGCAACTGGCCTGTTAAGTCATATCTTGGTAGAAACCACCTGAAGACTTAATTTTAGTGGTTGGCTGATAGGTTTACTATTGTATTTTCCTGCATCCAAAAGTTTGGAAACATGGAGAAATGGGTGCAGGAAAACACAATGGAAAATCCACCAATTAACCCGTAAAATCGGATCTGTAGGTGGTTTTCACAAAGATATGACATGGCAGACCAGTTACATTTCAATACGCTAATCGATATTTAACTAATCCTAAAATTTCAGCCGTCAACTCGATGAGATGATGATCTGTGCAGACGCCTCCCGGTCTTTAATAAAATTAGTTTTAAGGAAATAAAAGATAGAAAGATGGACAGATAAACTGAAAGATTTGCCTTATCAATATTTTTGTAAAAGCATATAAAAATTCATTCAGCTTGAATTCATGTAACAGCTTTATAACTCAGGCTAATTTTCTGTAATCGGGTTTTGGCGACCAACATATCTTATCTATAACTATAATCTTTCTTTTACAGGTTTAAAATTAACAATAAATTAACAGTAAGTAGGCTAATAATACAATATAATAACATTAGCAGCGGACTTCGGACGCCGCATCTGTCGCACATCGTTAAAGGCAGTTACACATTTAATTAAAAGGAGATTTTTAAACTTTCATGTGGAATTAGGATATTTTTACACTATAGGGAACTTGGCATTTAAAAAAAATCTTGGCGCTATTCGTACTTCAGAAACTGAGATATGTTGCCAAATGATATAAACAACTACGAAAACAAATCTGATGAACTTTTATGCTATTTACATATGTATTTATATACATGTAAACATTTTATTTATACATGTATAAAATAGTGTTTTTATATACAAATTATTTATGTTGGTATATAAAAATAAATAAACGGGTTCCTTAGATTAAATAAATTGTATACATATGGAAAAAATTGCTTGTGTATATGAAACAGTAAATAAGTTGCCAGAAAGTACGTTATTATCAAATTTATTTTCTCGTCAAGGCTATTTTCTCTATTTCGCCAAGGCTACTATATCGCAAACGTGCCGAATTGCGGTTATATTTTGTTAAATGTTTTATTGTTTAATATCGTAAATATAACCTATACTGATTAAAATTTTTAGGTACATTGATTTTTTCTATTTAACAAACATCTTTGGAAAAGCATATACATAAATTTTATTCGGCTTGAAATTACGTGACCCCTTCAAAACTCTGTAATCGAGTTTTGGCGACCAACATTGGCACAATTGAATGTGTTAAGGAACTGTTTACGGCCAAATGAACACCCCCTGTTTGAAGGGTTTAGAGGCGGAAATTCTGTGTTTTCAGATTTTCCTGGTTAATTGTGCTACAAACCCGACTTGCTTGTGAAATTTCAAGATTCTACGACTTTTAGAAGTACATTAGTTATTTGATGATGCGAAGTGAGTCAGTGACAAAAAAGCGCTTTTTCGGAATTTAATATTTCGAAAACTACTAACTATAGAAACATGAAATCGTGGAACATTAGTTCAGTTTGATCATACGAACATGTGTATAAAAGGAAAATTTCTATATCTCTCCCTAAAACGACGTTATGAAGGGGTGAAAAGTATGCCAAAATGGTTCAGGAAAAGGTAGCTTACGGCTTGTGCGAACTTGGCGGACGCACTGCCGTGCTCCCAGATTATGAAGGGGTGAAAAGTATGCCAAAATGGTTCAGGAAAAGGTAGCTTACGGCTTGTGCGAACTTGGCGGACGCACTGCCGTGCTCCCAGATCAAATAAAGTTTTAAATTTTATTAAAATCGATACTTTCACATGTCAGTGCATGCCAGGAGTTATTAGCCCAAGATTTTACGACTTATGGCATTCTTTCCGATCATTTCAGTGCTTTAAGCAAGTGGTTCAATCACATGTCTGTTAAATTGTTTTCTTATTTACATTATTTTATTAATTTTTCTATAGAGGAAGTTTTAATTTTGATATGCAACATTAGACGGAAACAAATGCTGAAATTTTTACATTTTTTTAAAGAAGATTAATCTTTCGTAATCGAGCTACACGGGATAGATAAATTTAAAAATAATTCATGCTTGAAAATCTATATATTTTATGCTATCGTAGGTAGCACAGTAATCGCGATTATTTGTTAATTGTTTAATGGCAACACCTGAATGTAACGCATTTCATTGGTTATTGTGTAATATTTAAAAAAAAATAACAATAAATAAAAAAAAGTTTAATTAATAACTATAGAACAAAACAATTTATATAATTAAAAAAAATAAAAGTAAATAAACAATTTATTAATAAATAAACAACAACATCTGTGTTACCATATCAAGCAAAATAACGACACTTTGGCGCCAGTTAATTACCCCCTGTGCGTACATGACATTGGCGTCAGAAAAAAGTCGCGCCAACGTAGTGCGTATATGACACCTGTGCCGTCTTTTATTCATCTAATTTAAAATACAACAAATAAATAAATAAGTGAAGGTACTTTTCCAGTATAGGTACTAGGCGAAATAGAGAAAAGGTCCATGGCGAGAAAAGAAATTTGGCAACGTATTTTCTGGCAACCTATTTCATCAAAATAATTTTTCAAATAATACTACATAAAAGTTGCTATGACCGCAAAAAGTTCGTACTTTCATATTAGCTGGGCGCCAATAGCATTTTTTAACTTGCAAGCTGCATTTTTTATTTTTCGAGGTGTAAATTAAAACAATGCTTTGATGTTGAAATTAAATGGTTTATGGTATTTACTCTTTTCTTTTCTTTTTCCTTTTTTAAAGGATTTTTTTTTAAGTGAAATTCATAAATTTGAAATGTTTCAGTTTTAAAATACAGTTATCTATTTTAAAATGAGTGAAAGGGTTATATTTTAACTTAATATTTCATATTTCTTTAGAAATATGAAAAAATACGACCGGTACTATGTTTGGCGATTTATCACCTGTGCCCGACTAACATAAAAATACCGAGTTCTTGATTTCTCTATCAGAATCTTCCGATTTGGCGAAGGATTGGGCAAGTAAATTAAATTATGAATAAAAGTAACACGATATAATGCCTAGCATTCCATTTAAGAGAGAACAAACTGGTCGCCACGGGCAGCTAATTATTTTAAAAACCGTAATAACTCAGTCAATTAAGATACAATTTTCAAACACATTGCATTTGAAAGTAGATTTTTTTCTCTATTTGAAGGTGTAAAATTTGAAAATGGCTTTGAATTGGAAACTTAAAAAATCCCTGACATAGCATGCATTGTAGTTTCATTTTTTTTTTTTTCAGTTTTTATGAGAAAACGGCAACAAAAGCTACAGTAATATATTATTTTCATTACTCGGGGATTATTTTCTATCTAAACCCTCCATAACTTTCAGCAGAAATGGCGGACTTCAGTTGCCACAATTACAAAAATTGTATTAAAAACTACAAAAAAATTAATATCTCAAATTTAAATTGAGATACAGCTTTCAAACAAATTGCATTGAAAAGTACATTTTTTACCTTATACGACGGTGTAAAAATTTAAAATGTGCGATGTTTAGAAGTTTAAAATTTTGCAGTAAAGAAAGTTGTAAAACCAAAATTTCATTTAAAATTTCAAAGTGTTGCCATTCACAGAATGACGTATGCGTTACGCACAGATATGTTTGTCCTGTATAATTTTCATTTAAAATTTCAAATTGTTGCCATTCACAGAATGACGTATGCGTTACGCACAGATATGTTTGTCCTTTATAATATAGCAAGATAAGTATTATAATCATAAGCACACAGGAATTTGATAAGCAAGATTAGAAACAAAAAAAAAAAAAAAAAAAAAAAAAAAAAAAAAAAAAAACGAAAAGATTCTCTATCATCGATACAATAGAAATACATTTTCTTATCTTTATAGCAAATAATTTTGTGTATTCTATCGCAATTAGAAGAACTATCTTGTCAATTGCGATCTTTGCTAGATCATACTGCAGCACGTATTTTATTAATGCAAACGGAAATTATTAAGAATCTGGCTTCCGAGAACATAAGCAATCTGAATTTTATTTTCAAGTGGGGATGTGATAGTACATCTGGTCAAAGTACTTTTAAACAAAAAATTAGCGTTGATGATGGTAAAAATTGGATTAAAAAAGCTTTTTCACTTCTGTAGTGCGACTAGAACATAAGTGTTGAGAATTATTCAGAAATCATTATCTGGAAAAATTCGAGATCTTCATCTCCTCGATTTTTTTTTCTCACCAGAATCCATTTTTTTTCACGAAAATACGGAAGCTACTGTGAGCGACATGAATTATATTATAGATCAGGAGTGTAAACTTATTACTTTTAAAACAATCATTGATAGAAAATAAGTAGGCGTTAATTACAAACTAGCTTTAACGATGATTTATTGTAAAATTATTGTAAAATTGTTATTGTCATTACTAGTAATTTGTCAACGCAACGTTGATACCTATATCAGGCAACTTCAAACCAGTTTAATAATCTTGATGACATTTTCAAACTAAAAGTAAATGAAAATCATTTACAGTTCGGGATGTCCACGTCACATGCCTGTATAAGATCTTTTGAGTGTAGCTTGCATTTGGCATACAAACAGGATATAAAGGAATGGCAAGTGTGCACTCCTGACGAGAAGAAAAAAATTAAAATTGCAAAACAAAATTTACAGAAAAGATTTCGTTTACAATAAGGACTTCTCATCGATAAATCAAAGCTCGGATTTGGGAGCACAAATGATTACATTACAGTTCGTCGATTCTTTGAAAACGCAATTATTTCTGCTTTCATAAGGAGCGTAGACGAAGATTTGATCAAACGAATTCCACGTCATATTACAAGTAATTTCTTAACATTCATTTGACATATTTCGTGGATTATTGCTCACAAACAGCTTGTAAATTCGTCGAATTGTATTCCTAGTTCAATATGCCAAATTCAGAATAAGAAACAATAGCTTCCTCATTATTGCCTTTTCGGCAAATGTCGGGAGACGCTCAAGAATCGTGAAACAAATTTATCTAAATGTATGGAGAAAATTTCTCCCTAAAATGCAGTAGGACGTAAACAATGGAAGATTTCTTTTCCGGCTTTTAATGTTATCAGATCCCTTCATTTCAAGCTTACGTAAATTACCATCGAAAAATCTAATATCCTTGCCACTAGAGGCACAGAAAATTCTGTAAAATATTTCGACACCTTCCCTTCTGAATAGTCTACTTAGTATACTACAGATGATTCAGAAGAAGAATTTTAGAATACCCTTTCCTTTTATTTTAATAATATATTGAAATTAAACTTGGTAGTATTTTATTTTTCATTAATGTACTTTATTGTATTTCATAAATAAATATTCATCGTTTAATTTCGATTAAAAACATCTTAGTTCCTTGAAAACACCTTGTGACGTTTAGCCTCGAAACTTTTTAATTTCGAAACTCGAAATATTTTATTTAAATCTAATTGTTTTTATTTTTAATTCGCCTTAAAATTTAATTTTTGAATCGCACTTAGCATCCTCAAAAGTACCTGTATACGAAATTTCATAGAAATGGAATAACTTTCAAAGCATTTTAAATTTAAGCCCGCCATATTGGATCCGCGATTTTGTATTTTGCAATTTTAATTTTAGAATCGAGATCAGCATCCTGAAAAACAACTGTGTACGAAATTTCGTGGCATTTAAATAACTTTTTTCATATTTTGGCCAGCTTTTCGGGATTTTGCCCCAATGTGCTATGGGCGCAACGCTTTGTGCCAATCACAGTGTAAAGCCGATCCACTCCGTATGACGTTTTAAACGTTATGAAGTAACTTTATTGTCGTTGGTCGCGCTCGTATAATATCTGAAGTAAAAAAAAAAAAAAAAAACAATTGTCGATTTCAAATAAAGAAGAAATCGTAGAGTGCATATCAGAATCTGAACTTTATGACTGATTTAAACAGTAGTTTGTGTTGCTTTGATAATTTTTTAAGAAAAAAAGTTACTAATGCCATCTATTTAATGCTGTAAAACAGAAGGCTATTTTTAGGTGCGTTCGTAATTATATAAATACGTAGCACCTATGGTCGTCGCTCAGTCCGCTTGTCTGCATATAACAGAGTAAAAACTACCCAACCGAATGGTCTAAAATTTTAAATGTATGATTATTGCAAAATGTTATCGAGTCATTGCACATATGAAAATGTATATGAAAATCGGATATACAGTTTAATTACAGGGACGTTTTAAAGTTTTTCGTTTCATTACGTCAATGGGAAAAAAATATTTCAAGTGCATTTTAATGATGTTACAGCCTTTCGAACAGAATGAACTAGATATGCACTTATGAAGTGCACAAAAATAAACATTCAATACAATATGCGGTGAAAAAATATTTATAAAACTAGTTATAGTACGAACGCCCTATTTGCCGCATTTGCCGCATTTAACGGGGAATTTCTAACTTTTAACTTTTTTAAACGATGTATGTTATAGATGAACAACCTTTTTCTATGAAAGTCGTTTGGGTACTACTTGATTATCCCGTCGACCAATTTCGCCAAATTATACAAATTCACATAATTTCTATTTTAAATAACGAAAAAACTAATAAATTAGTATAGCATTAATAAAAATACAAATAAAACTTTGAAATAAAAATCATTTGATGACGTAGGAAACACGTGTAACGTGTTTAATGTCAAGAAAATATAACATTTACGATCAGCCATTATTGGCATTTAATCTTATAGTTTGGCGATAGTTTCACGGTCGACGGGATTATCAAGTAATACCGTCTTTTGCAAGCACAATTTTAAAATGCAATCTTCAAGGTCTGCCTTATTTAATTGCAAAGCTTCTGTCATTATATAATATAAATATTTCGTCTATAGTATAGTGGTAGTTTGCTGGCCGATGATCCATCAGATGTGCTCCTCTACACTATATATATTTAGGCGCTAAATATTGTTCCTAAAAACCTTAACTATTGAACCATATTTTCACTTAAAAAAGACTAATTGTTTTTATGGAATATGCTGAACAGGAACTCATCAATACATGGTTTAAACTCCAAATAAAGATTCAACCAACTCTCTACAAATAAGCATATAACTTAGTACACTTTAGAATTAGTTTTATGTAATCTATTTATCCAGTAGTTGTGTTTAATTTTCGTCAGAAAAACTTTTGTTTCGAATTTAGATGTATATGTTTATCTATTTGTCTATTTGTCTATCTGCATATTTATCTATTTATCTATCCATCTATCTCTTTATCAATTTATCTCTTTATCAATTTATCTCTCTATCTCTCTTCTAACAATCTAACTATCTATATATCTCTATATATCTACCTGCCATTTTATCTATATCTTTAACAATCTAACTATCTATATATCGCTATATATCAACCCGCCTATTTATCTAGCTACCAATCCATCCTTCTATCTATTTATCTTTATCTTTATATCTATCTCTATATCTATATCCATCTATCTATCTATGTTTCTTTTTCTGTATATATACAGGGTGTCCGGACTCAACGGTGCACAATGGCTAATTCCGAAACCGTTAGTCATAGACATATAGTTCAAATTGCAAAAATGTTTTAAATCAGGTAAAGAAATGTTTTAAAAGCGATTTTTGTCAATAAAAACATGTTTTAAAAAATTTCGAATTTTAAATTTTTATACGGTCGCCTGGTCCTATAAATTATATTTAATAAACTTTTTCTATTACACTGTCAAGTAAGACAAAAAAGTCCCATTCATATAACACTAAAATTGAGCGAGTTTTGAAAGTTTAAAAATGCATGACTTATGCCACTTTTCTGCTCTGAAAACATATGAGTTCGGCTTGGCTTTCAGGGGTCACATACCAAGTGCTTAAAGTATTCGAAGATCTTATTTCATGTGTTTTTGCGCTTTGAAAAAATTCGTACAAGTATTACGATTAAGTTAACATTTATTAAGTTTCAGATTGGCTAAAATAACATATATTTTCTTTTGTCAGGATTTAAGACTGTTTCTTTTATAATTTCTTTTAACAAAAATTATGTTATTTTTATAAGTTTTTATGTTACTTCAACGATTTTACGTATGTTTTTCCAGTTCAAAATTTGTATTCGAACTTTAACCCACTTTCAAATAACCGAACGAGATTGCATTTTACATACTGGTGCAAATTCGATAACAATCTAATATTATTATGATTTTTGGTGGTTACCATTTACACTTATTACAGGAGAACACAAAAAATTTCGGATAGATTACCACCAAGAAGTGTAAGAAAAAGATTTAGATTAGATAATACAAGACAGCGATTTTTGGGTTTTTTAACTTCTATGTATTTTTCAGCACTGAATCCGAAAATTACCTTAATTTTTTACTATCATGTCAGGATGTTTCGCAAAACAAAAATTGTCAAATTAAAAGAATAACAAATATCAGATACTGTAAAGTAGAGGAGATGGTTGTGTTTTTTAACTTTTGATAATTGATTTTTACGTACTTTTTAGCACTAAATCTGAAAATGACTTTCATTTTTAACCATCACGTTAGAATTTTTTTGCAAATCGTAAATGTGTAAGTTAAAATATAGCGAAAATCTCATACTATAAAACTTTATGTAAATATGTAACATATGTAAAACTTTATTTTATTTTATTTTATTTTATTTTATTTTATTTTATTCGATATTTTTGCTTATGCTGGGATTCTTACAGCTAAACAGATGAGTGGTCCGATGAGATGGGGGAGGAGATTCAATTTTAACTTAGAACTTTTTAACTTTGAAATTAGCAATTTGCAAAAAATCCTGATGTGATGACTAAAAATGAAGGTCAATTTCGGATTCAGTGGTACAGAATACGTAAGAATCAATTATCAAAAGATAAAAAAACATGACATACCAACTTTTTCAGGTTAGTGCAATCTAGTAATATTTTAACATACGTATCATTTTGTAAAGAATTTAGGCTGTTAATTTAGCATAATTTTATTTAACATTTTTTTTTCTTCTTCTTAAATGTTTATTACAAATTGTATATTTTGCATTAACATGTCAGAATGATTAAAAATTTCAACTTTATATTGCAATGTTAATTTTACTGTCAACCATATTTTAATATATCTGACGAAATTATATTTCGACTAAATTTATGAATGACCCCCAATTTGCAGCAAAAAATATGCTCCAACTTTAAACAGCTATTACTCGGTCAATTTTTATCGTAGAATAGCGGGACTTTTTTTGTATTACTTGTCAGTGTAAAAGGAAAATTTTACTAAATATAACTTATAGGACCGGGGGAGCGTACAGAAAATTAAATTTAGTAATTTTTTAAGAAATGTTTTTATTGACCCAAATCGCTTTTAATATATTTTTTTACCTAACTTAAAACATTTTTGTAACTGGAACTATATGTCTATCAGTAACTGTTTAGGAATTAGCCATTGCACAACGTTGAGACCGGAAACCCTGTATACGTGTGTGTATAAGAATAAGAAAATCACAATAAGCGGAACTAAAAACATAGCAAGGCAATATATAATATTTTTCACAGTACAGAAAAAAAAAAACTAGTCGGATATAGTTTTCCCAAAACTTTCTTCTATCTCATACTTGTTAATACTTCCTGAAAATGTAGCATAGCAGCACCATCGGTTAGGTGATTTACACCAAAATCTAATAAGCAACAATTTATGTAAACTTCTAACTGAATCTAAAGTTTGATCAATGTCCATGCATTAGTTTTTGAGTTAGAGCTATCGCAGAAATCATAAAAAAAAATTGAATAGCAGCGCTGCCTGTTGGGCGATTTACACCGAAAACTAATCAGGACCAAGTTATTTCTGCAAGTAATTTCTAACTAATTGAATCTGAAGTTTGATGAAAATTCGTGCATTAATACTTGAGATAGAGATATTGCAATAATTATGTATAATGCAGCATAACAGCGCCACCTGTAGCGCGATTTACACCAAGAAGTAATCAGCATTAAATTATATCAAGGACTAACCAAATCTGAAGTTTTACGAAAATCGGTGCATTTTGTTCTACAGATATAGCTATTGCGAAAATAGGAAATAATGCAGCATAGCAGCGCCATCTGTTGGGCGATTTACAGCAAAAAGTAAACAGCACCTATTTATATCAGGTACGAACTGAATCTTAATTTTTATTAAATTCTGTACATTAGTTCTTGACGTAGATCGCCCAAAAAATGAGTGTCAAATAGAGACAGAGTGTAAATCCGTAGAAAAAAGGAAGTCGAAAATTTTCACGAATTCAATACTTTCTTCTTGTAAAGGTAGAAGAAAGTAAAAACTCCTACATCTTCACAAAGTACACTTAATAGAACTTTAGTGATAATACCTAACAGAAAAATTTTAAATCTTTTTCATTTTACGTAGAATAGACAGCATATAATGATTTTGTATAAAAAATTACAAGCAATTGGGATTATAGAATAGAAAAAATAACATTGATTATCAAATTTTCTCTCTTCTCGAAACAAAACGAAATAAATCAAACATCAGCGATATTACAAAACAAGTTGGAAATTACTCGTCAAACGTGGCAAATGAGGTGCGTTCATACTATAACTAGTTTTATAATTATTTTTTACATCCCATATTGTACTGAATGTATAATTTTTTGCACTTAATAAAGTGCATAGTCTGTAGCATCATTAAAATGCACTTGCAATAACTTTTCCCCATTCCCCGTAATGTAACGGAACACTTTTGACTGTACCTGTAATTAAACTATACATCCGATTTTCCTAAAATTGGAAATGGCTCGACAAAATTTTGCAACAATTATATATTTAAAATTTCAGACCATTCAGAAGGCTGTAACATCATTAAAATGCACATGCAATAATTTTCCCCATTGGCCGTAACGTAAAGAAAAAAATTTGACTGTCCCTGTAATTAAACTATACATCCGATTTTCATAAAATTGGAAATGGCTCGACAAAATTTTGCAAAAATCATATATTTAAAATCTCAGACCATTCGGTTGGGTAGTTTTTGCTCTGTTATATGCGGACAGACAGACAGACGGACGGACGGACGGGCGGACGGACGGACTGAATGACGACTATAGGTGCTACATATTTATATAACTACGACCGCACCTAAAAAAAGCTTTACTAATTGATATTTTAGTTCATGTAAAAATGTGAAGTCACCCATTTCAGTAATTTTATTTATGCATTTTGAATATTTCATTAAGTTTTAAGACATCTATGTATAAACACCATTATTAGATAAAATATACTAACATATAGATTATATATTTTCATACAATCATCTTATCATACATACTATTTGAGATTTCAGCATCCATTTTTATATGCACATACAAAACGCACAAAGATGAATGTGATATCATACGAAAGGCTTTTGGACAATATTTTGATATAGTACACTCACACTTTGTTTAAATACATTCTTTGATTAAAAATTGCAGTTAATTAAACGTTAATGAAAAAAAATGTATCTCCAAGTAATCTAAAAAACTACGTTCCGAAAATATTGTACAGATCAAATGAATTTCTTATAATAAACTCATTGTTTCAAATCGTACCTAAAAGTTATCACGTAAACAAAATTCTGTAAAAGTTTGAACAAGTAGTTCTTAACAAACTGTATTCAACAAAACTAAAATAATGACATGGCTTACGAAGCAATCTTGATCTCATTACGGAAAAAGTTTTTATTTTCAAATCATTTTCTGTTACAGAATATAAAAAAACAAAATTAAGCCGAAAATAAAGCAGCAAATTCTCTAAAGGAAAAGTCGTTAAAACATTACTTTTTTTCACTACAACCCATAATAAAAATTTGAAGAGAAAATAATTTGTCTGCAACTTTTAGTAATAAATCTTTATTGTACATCAGGATAAGATTTTTTTATTGTTTTCCGTAAGTTGAGGATTTCAAGCGACAGCTGTAAGCTGTTTCTATCAAAAACTTCTTTTTCCTTTAAATGTATTATAATATAATGTATTCGTAACACGATTAACTACACCGTTAAATACACGGGTTTCGCATATAAATCCCTAAAGTTAAATGACATTAGAGTAGTAATACAACAGTGAAACGACCACTTGTAATTGCATATTTTTAACAAGTAATTTGAAAAATAATTTGAAGAGGGGATTCACTTGCTACTTATGAATAATTGTGTCTATTGTCCTTGAATCTAATACCATAAACAATTTTTCGATACTAAATTTCGACTTGATTATATCTGTAATTTATATTCCCAATTAAATGCAATTCGCTTCCGTTTTAGTTGCTGTTTTTATGTTACCTGTATATCTAGCTTCAATAATAGCTACGATTTAAAAAAAAAATCTCCATTTAATATGGAATATGTACAAGTAATTACATTCAGCATTTCAGTTTAAAATAATTGGCGGCAAGCCACGGTTACAACAAATCAACGTATCAACTTCAATATTCATCTTAAACTGACTGAAAAGAAATCAGCACATTTATTACGAATTCAGAGGGAAAACAGATAGTGAATAGATTTCTCCATCTATAGGCATAAAATTGAGAGAGATTGAAACAAGTTTGATAATAAATTATTAAAACAAGGCTCACAAGCTGAATATAAATTTTTAATACAAAAATAATCTAATGAACGCAATCTCGTAAAACATTTTAAGAACAACAATAACTAGAGAAAAAAATAGAATGATAATTCTAAAAAAAAAAAAAAAAAAAAAAAAAAAGAATAAGAATAAAAGGGGAAACATACATAGGGGCGATTCTCGAATTAGAGGGTAATTTCACTCTGTGATATAGTGAAGAATAAAAGTTATATTTTAAACATTTTTTTTTCTAGGAATAGGTAAGACATAAGGTAGTGAGCAATGTGCAATATTCCGGCATAAACTTTAACAGTATTTTTCATTCATCTACTTATTTCTAGTCGGCCCGCATCATAATTTATTGCATTCGACTCAAACCAGAAACTTCGTTATAAATATACTTTAATAGAAGCCACATTGAACTACGTTCAATAAAGGTTTTGAATATATTTAATAAAAAATTCTTGAGTCTGTGTTTTAATCAAGACAGAGTAAAATTTCAACTGGGTATTGAGCTGATGCAATTTCATTGAAATGGGACTGTATGGACATAGACATTAATGACAAAATAAAGAAAATTGCTTCCGTGCACATGGTAAGTTAATACAGTAGAACCTCTTTTATCCGAGACTCTTTTAACCGTAACTCTCGGTTAACCGAAATCCAATTTTAAAGATTTTATTTATTTTTTACTATCACATTCCTTGTGTGCAAAACCCATTTTGACTTTTTTTCAAACTATCATATTCATTGTGTGCAAGAGGTCCTTTCCGAACTAAGCGTATATATAAATATTTTCGATCCTCTTTCACAGAGCTCCTTTGAATTTAACTTGAGCTCCCGTAAGCTGGAACCAAAAAAGGAACAAATTAGCAATGCTGAAGCTTTTGTATATTTTACAAAAGATTTGGTATGACTGGAGCAGCAGAAAGACTGTGATACTGGTGAACGAATAATATTAAAAAGCTTCTTGATAGAGTTTCAAACGAAAGGCAATCGAAAGTGCGACAAACAAAACGTGTTTTCAAACCCTTGTGATATACGTAAAAGGTACTTAATTTCAAAATTAAAATTAAGGCAATTCATTCTTATTTCTATTTTGCTATTGCTTTATTTTTATTAGGCACTCATTACCGCAATAAGAAATATTGCGTATATTTCTCCTTAATCTTAAAATTGAAGCATTCACGATTATCCGAACATTTCGATTTTCTGAAAGGGAGTAGGTCCAAATTACTTCGGATAATCGAGGTTCTACTATATTAGTAAGTATGCAATTTGATATTTTGAACTAAGCTAAATTATGTTCCATCATGACAAAATCATAAAAAAACTAAAAATAATAATAAGGAAAAATTACGTATAGAATAGTGGTGACAGGTAATAAATATATTCTTATCTTTGTATTTATTTCCCCCCGGACATCTTTATTATGGTCTTAAAAAAAAAAAGGTTACATCAATGAGTCTGTAGACTCAAGTCGCCGGAAAATAAAACGCGAGCAATGGGCGACTTATAGAAGGATAACGAAAAGTAAGATACATTGAGGTGGACCAGATCGCCAAAAACGCGACAAGGGGCGATAGTATGTCCAACGCGACAACTGTTTAAGGTAAGAGAAAATAGAATTAATTGTTTGATAGATCCATTAAAAAGCTAAATATTTGTTTTAATTTTAAACGTAGTGCTGGACGGGATAAAATATTACTTAACCAATTTTTAATTATTGATAAGGGGCGCCCAATATGCCAGCGTGAGGTAAGCAGACATGTGTAGTAGTAGTGTGAGGCACTTGCTAAATCGCCACATTCGCATACAGAGGAGCTTGAGCAATGGAATTTATACAGGTACTCTCAAATTGGTCATGTTCTGTACGGAATGCGGTAACGGCAGGGGAGAGGAGAGGAAGCTCTAAGGAGACCTTTGGAACCAGGTAATATGTGAATCTACCCTTCTCCGAATAGTCCCACTGATCCTGTCACTGCTCCAACAGTTTTGCGTGCAAAATTCTCTTAGCATATGAGTGCGGAGCTGGCAGAGAGTAGTCTACTACGGGGGAGCTGGTTGCGTTTTTAGGAAGTGTATCCGCATACATTTTATGCTAACGAAAATTATATAAATGATATAATGTATCATATAACTACATGGAACACGAATTACCGTCTTATTGGAGAATCGTCCATGTATATATTTTTAAGTGCATAATTTATAAGCACTCAATGTTTATCTTGAAAACCACGCCTAATTTCATAGCTGCAATTCATGATTAAAATATATATATATGTTACAATACGTGACTTTGGAAGGGGCACCGAACCAGATTATGGAAAATTCACCTCTTTTTTTTTACTCCTGCTCGAAAACACGAGCTTGTGAATTTCGTTTAAAATGTTAAAATTTTGACTGTATTTCGTTTTTTTTTCCTATATGTCATGGGGAAAGAATTCAAACATTTATTTAAAATACCTTTCAGGATTACTAATATGATTACTGAATATATAATCGTAATTTAATTAAATTGAAACTAATTATTAATTAAAGCGTTTTTTCGGGATTACTTTGATTTCACGAAACACTATTCGTCTCACTCAGTCTGTCTGTCCGTCCGTCACAGAGCTCATTCTCAGAATCTTGATAATTTAGACCCTTGAAATTTTGCAAACTGATCACCTGCGATTACACGACAAATAGTGAAAAATGGAAAAAGTTTTATATTATTTTAATTAAATGAGTTCGACTATTTCTGCAATAGTACGTAATTCAGTATTTCATTCATAGAAGTCATGCCCCAGTTCGCAAGGATGTCAGTTTCATATACATAAGATCGTGAGCTCAAATCCTGCCGGTTAGAGTTGAAATTTTTCAAAAGTTAGATTTGGAATTATTTTTGCGGAATTTATTTTAAAAAATAAATTTGCGAAGTATTGCGTCCGCCCTTCCCCCTTAAAAAAAGAATAAAAGAATAAACGGTTTTTGAAACGAAATTGCATTCTCACATCTGGAAAAGGCGAAAATTTTCAAAACTTAAATTTGTAATTAATTTAGCGGAATTTCTTTTAAAAACAAATTTACGAAGTATTGCAAGTTTCCAATACACAAAATAAATAAAATATAAGAATGAAAAAATTAACATTTAAAAAACGGATTAACATTCTGACATCTACAATAAATCTTTTTTAAGGATTTTGTTTGATGCTACCATCTACAGGCATTTTTAAGAAGTATCGAAAAAGAAATGCTTTTGAAATGGCACATTATTTAAATCTAATCGATCCAAACTCGCCTTGAATTCGCCAAAACTTATCATTATTTAACGTCCGATTATAAACGGCTGCCTGCCGAATACCTGCGATGACACGACATATCATAAAATGTTTAAAAAGGCTTAATTAACGCACGTTATTAATCAAAACGTAATGTAAAGTGTAGTAATAGTCTTTTAAAACATTCTGTTTGTCAAGAGTGCGATTTCGGGTAAATGGTTGATTATGATTTTGTGTTAAAAATAAAGTCATCCAAGGTAGCAGTATGGCAGAATATAAGGTGTATTTATAAGTTACTCAGGGACATGTTAGTAATTAAATATTTGTTGTTTGTGTGACTTAAATATATTACTATTTGGTCGTTATTCTTTTCTTATTTCAGATCCCTTGATAAAGTGTTTTGAACGCAATATTAAACGAAACTCTTTTTGAGATCTATGATTACACTTATCCACTGCTTTAAATATATATTTCATTTTCTTTAATGCATATTTTTAAATTTATATTCTTTGAAAAACTTGGCTGTTTCAGCTTCAAAGTCAGTTGGTGTTATCGGCAAGCGTGATCGGACTTATTCATCATTACATCCGCTGTTGTTGTCCCTCTTATACAATCGTAACCAAAAGATTATTTGATAATTTATCAATTCTGGTAGGCTTACGAAATATGTCTTAAAATTATACAAAAAAAAATGTAAAAATATTAAATTCCTTTATTGTCATCTGAAACACAGTCTTGTACATATTTTGTTATAATTTTAGCACATCAAGAAGTGAATTGGAAATATATTACAAAATTATATCTTTATACGAAAACAAATTTGGGTGTAATAAATCTTAGAACTCATCTTTCTTTCAGAATTTGTATCAATTTGATCAATAGTTTTAACCATTGCTAATTAGTAACCATTGTAAATAGAAGATACAAAACCATAAAACAAAGGTGAAATCTTTGAAATATGTTCTATGTTTCTTCGAAATAAATGACTACGAGGAAAAAAAAAAACCCGTACATGCTAAATTGAATTTCTCTCTGTTAAAACATTCTAATTGCACATTCCCATAAAACATCTTTAACAAAAGAAAAGGATAATTCCATGCACAACATAAATCTTAGAGCTTAGAATTTCTGTGAAATGTGTTCTTTGTAATCAATAACAGCAATTCCTTTAATTATTAAAAATTAACTTTTGTAGTAAATCAAAGTGCTGAAATTAAGCTACAAAGGAGACAACTTTGAAATTATTAATTTACTTTTGTGGAAAAAAAATCATAAACATGATTTAAACAAGAAAGAAATATCATTGGTGAAGAATAAAATTTGAAACGCTGTAACAAATAATAGCATAGTAAAACTTATTCTTTTGTGCATCTCTGTATACGTTCTATAGAATTTATACACACCGAGTAAAATACAAAAAATAAAAATAAAAATAAAAATAAAAAATAAAAAATAAATAAAAAATGCATACCAGAATTGAAAACAAATTTCTAACAATTATTGCTCATTTACAGCATTGTAACCGAATTTTGTTGTGTGTCCCCGGAAAGGAATGATAAAACCGATGTGTACCATACACTTTGGTAAGCATATTGGCGCATACCTCAGTTGTGTATATAATTTTCAGCATGTTTGAATTCGTGTAACATCATTAAATTCACTGGAAAAGATTTTTCCATATAATGTAAGAGCATTCTTTTCAGTGCAACGAAATATAAATGCTACGACGAAATATAAATGCTACATTCTTCATTTTCAATACCGAATATTGCGTTTATTACTGCTCCCTTGGTCTTAATCGTAATCGCTTTTATTTTCTTTTTGCGCCTCGCAAAGACGATGGTTTTTAGGTGTGTTCGTAATTATATAAATACATAGCACCCATTGTCGTTGTCTGGTCCATCCGTCTGTCCGTATATAACAGCGCAGAAACTACCCAACCAAATGGTTTGAAATTTAATATATATAATCGTTGCATAATTTTGACGATTGATTTTAACTTTAATGCAAATCGAATCAAACTTTAAAAGTTAGTAATAAAAAATTTGGCACAGATGTCATATACGCAATTGTCATATTGACGTCAATTCGGCGAAAACATCAACAGTATAAACAACAACATCCGAGTTACCATATCAAGAAAAATAACGACACTTTGACGCCAGTTAAGTACACGTTGCGTATATGACACTGGCGTCAGAAAAAAATCGCGCCAATATGGATCATATATGACATCTGTGCCAAAGTTTTCTTCATTGAATTGAATTCTATCATTCTTAATTTATAAAATGCTATCCTATGATAGGTAATGATTCAAGGTTGTCATGTCTTAAAATGTAACAATTAGT
The DNA here is from genome assembly GCA_963932465.1 of Maratus speciosus. Lineage (NCBI taxonomy): Eukaryota > Metazoa > Arthropoda > Arachnida > Araneae > Salticidae > Maratus > Maratus speciosus. The sequence goes on from OZ010797.1 coordinate 452,959,268, forward strand.
AGTTGCAGTATTTATGATGGAGTCTTTTATTTCCGTATTACTGAATTTAATATATAGAATCGTAATAAATTTTGTACTCATGCATTTTTGCATAAGAGTGCAACAGCTATTGCACCAAAACGTTAATAGTTATAAAAGTAGTTACAGTACCAACGCACCTCATATGCCACGTTTGACAGCAATTTCCGACTTCTTGTTTGTGTTGACAAAAGACTTTTGTTAAAATGTTATGTACATGAATGTTGCTATGATATGTATCTGATATATATTTATTATGGTAATAATATGGTCACAAATGAAAACTTTATGTATTTTGTTTCGTAGCAGTGTTCAAATATATGTTTTTGTGTCTTTGTTTGTTCCTGTGATTATTGACTAAATAGGGCGAACATCCTGTATAATGATTTTAAGTTCATCATTGATCTCCCGAAAAAAAGCCTTATTTTAAGCCTAACCCATTCACATGAATTATGAATGATACGGCATTTTACACGGACTGAATAGTGATAATTACACTATCAATATAATTATAGTGAACATAAAAATGTAGGGGAGAGTGGGGCTATGTTATAATCTTTGTTGTTTATTATTTTATTTTTAAGTACAGTAAAATTAATTTTACATGAACTGTTAGCGTATTCCTTTGTAGTATTAAGCATATTGTCGCGTAGGTGTTAACTGAGAATGAGTGAATACAACAAGCATGAACCAACTCAAAGATTTATTCCTCCAACTCAAGGCTACACCAGCTTAAATACACTCGAGTGGTGCTTTCTCGAATGGAACATTCCAAGCTTGGAATATTCTAGAAATTAAATAACGATTAACATAATAATTAACATAATCATAATTAGCATATTTCCGAAGGAACTAGAAATAAACGCAAAGCAATCTTTAAACCAAAACGAATTTTAGGACACTTGCCTTCAACGAGGATCGACCTCACGACCTGCTGGTCTGTAGTCCAGCGCCTTACCTCGACGCCATAAGTTCACACAACAGATAATTCCAGTATCGCGATATTTAGTGAGGTGGGCCTTGATCAACTTGAAGGCTCTCCCGAGCACAGAATGCTAGTTTCGTTACATTTCCCCTTCCTTAGGAGGAAGCAGCGTCCCGCTGCAATCTAGTCTGACATCTCGTGACAGGACCCCTGGAATTCCTGTGCGTTTCCTCATCAGCTGTTTGTTCTTTTGGATCAAAATAAGGTTTCAGTCTCAGAATATGGACTACGTCCTTTAAACGTCGCCGCCTTTTATCCTCTTCCACGTTCTCTACTTCGTATGATACATCAGATAGTCGTCGTGTGATTCGGTACGGTCCGAAATAACGCCTTAGATGTTTTTCCGAAAGCCCAACTTTTCGTATGGGAGTAAAAACCCAGACTAAGTCTCCGATATTATAGCTGATTGGTCGATGTTTTTCGTCATATCTCCGTTTGTCACTTGCTTGAGACTCGAGGATGTGAAGTCTCGCCAGCTGTCTTGCTTCCTCTGCCCTGGTGACTAGATGTTGTGCATAACTTTCGTTATAGGGTTCTGCGAAGTGAGGGAAGATAACATCCAGAGGAGTCTGTATATCTCTACCGTGTACGAGAAAGAATGGACTGAACCCGGTGGTATCTTGTTTTGCTGAATTGTAAGCGAATATCACAAAAGGCAAGACTGTATCCTAATTTCTTTGCTCAACGTCAACATACATAGACAGCATGTCGGCCAATGTTTTGTTAAACCTTTCAGTCAGCCCATTGGTTTGTGGGTGATAGGCCGTCGTTAGAAGATAAGATGTTTGGCATAGTTGATTAATTTCTTTCACAATATTGGATAGGAAGGAACGTCCTCGATCACTTATCATCTCTTTGGGAGCACCGTGCTTGAGTATGATTTCTTCAACCTTAAATTGGGCAATTTCAGCAGTTGGTAATGCCTTTGTAACTGTGAATCTCGTCAGGTAATCCGTGCAGACAACAATCCATCGGTTCCCGTTCCGAGTAATTGGGAAGCGTCCAAGTAAATCTATTCCAATTTTAGCGAATGGTGCATCAGGGGGCTTTATTGGATAAAGTTGTCCAGGTGGAAGTCCAGGTGGAGATTTCCGTCTTTGGCACTCTCGACAGTGTGCCACATAACGGCGTATGCTGCCATATAGTCCTGGCCAATAATACTTCCTCCTTACCCGATCATACGTTTTGGCGAATCCGAGATGACCGGCAGTTGGAGCATCATGAAGACTCGTTAGTATATCGCGACGGAGTTGTTTCGGGACTACCAATAGCCATTGCTGTCCCATAGGGTCATAATTTCTTTTATAGAGTACCCCGCTTCTCATTTGGTAACCTCGGCATCCGTCGCCTTTTTCGGTAGTTTTAATTATGGATTTCAACTGCTTATCTTTTAGCTGTTCTTTTCCGTAGTCTGCGATGACAGCAAAGAAAGGGATTTCTCCATTGTCGTCGACTGCTGTCTCGGAAAGGGGCTTTCTTGACAGTGAGCCAGCGTCGAAATGTCTTCGACCACTCTTATAGATGACGTTGATGTCGTACTCCTGTAACCTCAGAGCCCAACGTGCAAGTCTTCCAGATGGATCTTTAACATTAGCCAGCCAGCATAAAGAATGTTGGTCCGTCACTACAGTAAAGGGTTTTCCAAAAATATACGGTCTGAATTTACTGATCGCCCAAATGACGGCAAAGCATTCTTTTTCGGTTGTAGAATAGTTCTTTTCAGCTGCGGTCAGGGATCTGGAGGCATGGGCTATTAATCGTTCCTTACCATCTTGATCCTGGACTAATACTGCACCAATGCCATAGCCACTAGCGTCTGTATGTATCTTCGTTTCAGCGTTTTGCAGAAAATGGCCCAAAACAGGTCCACTGGTTAGTAACTTCTTAAGCGTTGCGAAAGATTCCCTCTGCGATGTGCCCCAAGAAAACTTTGCATCTTTCTTTAATAACTCATGCAAGGGCTTGGCGATATCGGCGAAATTCCTGATGAATCGTCTGTAATACGAGCACAGGCCTTGAAAACTTCGAACATCTGCAACATTTTCTGGAACAGGGAACTTTGTCACAGCAGCTGTCTTTTGTGGATCGGGATAGATCCCATGTTGATCTACTAAGTGTCCCAATATGGTCAGCTTCTTTTTGCCGAACGAGCATTTGTTGGAGTTAAGCGTCAACCCTGCCTCTTGAATACATTGCAAAACTTTTCTCAGGCGTAATTGGTGCTCTTGAAAATTTGGTGCGTACACAATGATGTCGTCTAAATAGCAAAGACAGATGTTCCATTTGAGTCCTCGCAGTTCTGCATCCATCATTCGTTCGAATGTAGCGGGAGCATTGCATAGCCCAAACGGCATGACTTTAAACTCATAGAGGCCGTCTGACGTCCCAAAAGCTGTCTTTTCTCGATCTTTTTCATCAACTTCTATTTGCCAGTAGCCTGACTTCAAATCCATCATAGAGAAAATTGTCGCACCGGCAAGACAATCTAAAGCATCGTCGATGCGTGGCAGCGGATAGACGTCTTTTTTAGTGACTTTGTTCAATCTTCTATAATCGACACAGAAGAGCCATTCACCGTTTTTCTTCTTCACAAGCACGACGGGAGATAACCAAGGACTGTTTGATGGCTGTATCACGTCTTTTTTTAGCATTCTCTGTACTTCATTTTCAATTATTTGTTTCTCAGTTGCTGAGGTACGATAAGGTCTCTGCTTAATTGGAGCGCTGTTACCTGTGTCAATCTTGTGTTTTACACCATTGCATCTAGATTTCCTCGATTTTCTGTTAATGTCGAAAATATCACTATACTCTTCCAGAAGATTTAAAAGTGCGTCTACTTCTTGACTAGTTAGCTCATTATCTAACATTTCTTTAAATATTCCTCGAATAAGCGTCTTTCTGGACTTATGTCTTTTGGTATGTTCTCTGTCAGTATCATTGAGCGAACAGATGGAGTTATTTTCGATTAATGTTAAGCAAGCTATATTCATCCTCTTTGGTATTATCTGAGTTCGTCCAGAGAAATTCGTTACCCATATTTTACAGCAATTATTTTCTACCGTAATGATTGATGCTGGTATGGATAGTTCTCTTTCCCACATGAGAGTGTTGTTGCCAACAACCATAGCTTTATCTGCTTCTTGAATCTCTGGACTAACGGCACATATTTGCTTCGCTGAATTTGCCTCAATTACGTAATCTGTTGTAGCAAGCAAGGGGGAATCAGATTTACATACCACTGTGTCTGGGAGAATTTCCGATAGTTCAAGCTCTTCATTCCCACAATCTATAACAGCATCAGTGGCACGGAAAAAGTCCCATCCAAGAATCATTTTATGGCTACATCGTGGAAGCACAAGAAAGTCAAATGGTTTCACATTTCCATTCAAGTTGACTTTTAATACACAATGTCCTGAGGCGGCTACCGGCTTTCCAGATGCAGTCTTCAATATAGGTCCATTTTCACTAAACATAGGTACGTTCAACTGCCTGCGAAATGCTTCAGAGATAACCGAATAATCGGCACCAGAGTCGACGAGGTCTTTTACACACTGTCCATTTAAGGTAACATAGGTGGTGTTTTTTTGTAACTTGGTTATAATGTACGCCGGAGGATTTTCTTTTATTGCGGCCTCACCTCCTGCATAGGTCGCTAGAGCTAGTTTTCTTCTTTAGCTCGGCGTGGAGAACGGCTAGAGCGACGTATAGGTGACTGCGACTGTCGACGGCTAGAAGAGCGACGGGGATAAGGCGAACCACTTCTGAAACTTGAAGATATGGGCTGCGCATAATTCTCGCCGGAGCTGCGTAGGGAGTCAGTGTCCATATCTCGTCCAGGATTGGATGTCCAAGAGGTATTTGCATCCACGAATACCCTGCGTCTTTCTCTGCAGTACCTCAGCACGTGCCCTGGACGTCCACAATGGTAACAAAGGGGTACATTATTGGTAGTTCTCCATATAACTGTCTTTCGCTGTGGAACGGTGCTGTTTCTGGCTTCATGCCTTGGTTGAGGCCTGACCGGAACTGTGCGTCGGGGAGTGAAGGTGCGTCTTTTTGGACTCGTGAGTGGTGCCAATGCCTCCATAACTTCTTCCCTTACTAACGAAGCGACGTCCATTGGAGATTCGCATTCATCGTTTGTACAGCAACTCGCTTCCGGCAAGAACTTTTTAAGCTCTTCCTTCAGAATTATTCTTATCAGTGATGTTATATCACCTATGTCCGTTTCGGCTGACATTGTAGCAACATTAGGAAGTCTCTGGAATGTTGGCCGGGTGACACGTTTACGTCGAAGAGTTTCTATTTGACGGCAGCGTTTCACGAATTCATTGACAGTCTGATAATCCTGAACCAAAAGGACCTGGTACAAATCTTCTGCAATCCCCTTCATGAGTTGGGCCACTTTCTCTCCTTCTGGCATAGAGGAGTTGACTTTACGACATAGGGCATGAACGTCTTGGAAGTAAGATTCGGCCATTTCACCAGTTTTCTGCGCCCGTGTAAGCAACAGTCTCTCAGCTTGTCTCTTTACGTCGTCCGTTCGGCAGAAAGTGTTTTCTAAGGCATTTTTAAATGCAGTCCAATTAGTAAAACTTTCCTCATTGTTGTCGAACCATTGTTGAGCTGTTCCAGCAAGATAGAAAATAACATTCGCAAGACACACCGGTTCATCCCAGCGGTTATAGGTGGCAATTCGTTTGAAATCTTTCAGCCACCTGCTGACATCTTGTTCGTCCTCTCCCGAAAAGATGCACGGATTCCGAGGTAGCTGGTATGTCAGGATGGGTACAGGAGCAACGTTAGTTAGAACGGTACTAGCATTCTCTGGGACGCTGTCCTTACTATCAGGCATCTTTCTTCTAACTCTCCTTGGATCGGGTAAGAGGCCAAATTCAGGAGACAGTCCTTGGAGGCGTAAACATCTGCGTGGCTCTTCCGTAGTTCTTATCGTACCCGGCGCTTCCACCAAACTGTCGCGTAGGTGTTAACTGAGAATGAGTGAATACAACAAGCATGAACCAACTCAAAGATTTATTCCTCCAACTCAAGGCTACACCAGCTTAAATACACTCGAGGGGTGCTTTCTCGAATGGAACATTCCAAGCTTGGAATATTCTAGAAATTAAATAACAATTAACATAATAGTTAACATAATCATAATTACCATATTTCCGAAGGAACTAGAAATAAACGCAAAGCAATCTTTAAACCAAAACGAACTTTAGGACACTTGCCTTCAATGAGGATCGACCTCACGACCTGCTGGTCTGTAGTCCAGCGCCTTACCTCGACGCCATAAGTTCACACAACAGATAATTCCAGTATCGCTATATTTAGTGAGGTGGGCATTGATCAACTTGAAGGCTCGCCCGAGCACAGAATGCTAGTTTCGTTACAATATTACCATTTAATTTTTCAAATAAAAAAATAAAGGATAATTTTATTTTTTCATAACATTAACAAATCGTCGTCTTGCCCCAGTACTGGAGCAAGATGACAACACTGAAAAAGGTTGAACATATTTTATCTTTTGAATATGCTACATGGTTTAACAAATGATAACTGTGTTTTTACATCTTACAAAGTATCAAACTAAGCATAATGCATTGTAACGTAATGTTGAAGTGTTTAGTTGCGCAGCTAACAATCGTCACAAATAAAAATGCCATTTTCAAAACTATCCTCATGCCACCACTCTTGCCATTTATAGTGCTGGATCCATCTTCTGTTTTGTTTGTCTAATATTCCTCGTCACAAGCAGGACATCTGAAAATACCATCTTTTAAAGTTGATGCAACTGGACTGTTTGGCCTGGATTAATAGACTTATGAATACAGGACCTTAGTTTGAGATTTTTCTCCCTTTTAGCTTCACGAGCTTCTTTTATCTGTTTTCTTAAACGTTCCTGTTCTTCCTTCTGCTTTTCCCTTTGTTCTAATATTTCTTTGATGGGTGTGCTTGTAAGAATGATTGATCTCTGTGTTTTGCTTTTTCTTTTTTTCTCACATTGTGTTGCTTTAGGCAATGGTTTGAAATCAAAAACACTAACAGGCATCGTTGGTGCATAAGAATCAGCATTTTACATAAGTTCTGGTTCTTCTGGAGGGTTTATATGTTGGTTTTCTAATACCAGGGTTTGAGGATGATGAGTTTGTCATCTTGCCCCGGACTACCAGTTTAAAAAAATTTCGTTTTCATTGCCATGAAGAAAGGTGATTAATTGACATTTATTCACGGTAATAGGTAGTATTTAAACTAAGTTATTCATAAATATTAAAGAAAAACGATTAATCTTACCTGTATCTGTAGAAGAGCTTATTTACACATGCATAAAAGTTATAACGTGGCAGCGATAAACAAATAAAGCTTCACAACTAACACAAAAATGACAATTTCAGCGTCTTTATACTATTGTTTAACGAACGGCCGATAGGAGAGCCAGTAGTGTCCTTTTGATGCTGACCCCTGATAGAAAACGGGAAAATTAAGGTATTCGTCATCTTGCCCAGCTCTTCAACTTGCCCCGGTCTCCCCTACATTATGTACAAATTTAATACTGAAAGTGTAATGGCAAACCTCAATAACATTAATTACATGGCGATACGACTAAATTTATTCGAGTTAGAACCCTAATTTTAATGGTACTTCTAATATTAACTTAAGGGTACTTTTATAAATTATAAATAATATAATTTTATAAATATAAATAATTTTTTTATACTATTTATAAATTATTTTTACACAGCATATTGTACTGAATGTTTATTTCAGTGCACTTCATAAGTGCAATCAATAGCATTCTCTTCGAAAGGCTTTAACATCATTAAATGCATTTGGAAAAATTTTTTCCCATTGGCCGTAATGTAACGGAAAAATTTGACTGTCCCTGTAATAGAACTATACATCCGATTTGCATGAAATTTTAAATGACTTGAGAAAATTTTGCTAAAATTACATATTTAATATTCAGACCATTTGCTTGGGTAGTTTTTGCTCTGCTAGATGCGGACGGATGGACAGACAGACAGACGACGACTATAGGTAATACGTATTTGTATAATTACGAATGCACCTAAAAATGGTAGTTATATTCAGTATATGTGCATCATATACATCTCAGAATAAGACTCTAAAAAGAATGAAAAAAGAATTGGTCTGGAACCAAAACTAAATGATTATCTGTTCGTCCATGAGATATATAGGATAACTCTAGGATAGATGGCCGTAGTTTTTAAAGATTCAAATAAAAATTCTAAGAATGAAAATACAAGAAATATTTATGCATATTTGAAATTCTTATACCCTCATTATTATTATTCCCGCATCATATTTTGGGCAAAAAATAATTAAATATCGAAAACAAAATCTGGCAAGCGAAATTGAAACTAAAATGGCAGATGGCCATCTCTCCTTCAAGCCGAGGAGAGTTAGCCATCCAATACAAGGAAGAAAAAATGAAGTTAAAATAACAAAAAATAACACATTTCATGCAGTTAATAATGAAAAACACATAGAAATTTTTAAAGATGTAATTATATCACGGAAAATCAGTGAATAAATTTGAATAAACAAACTTTGAAGCATAATTTCAATCCTTCCCTTTTCGTAAAATTTTAACACATTTTCCGCCAAATTTTACCACAATTCCAAATATTTTCTCCCACCATCACTTGCGTTAGATTTCCTCGCAGAGAGTTCTACGGCCGCAATGGAGAGGGTACGAAATGCCCGCTGTCTTGTTTTTCCCCCGGTGATTAAAAAGAGGGGTCAGAAATGATAAAACGTTTTTCAAATCAGTGTTTTTATACGCGGACTTCTTCTGAGTTCTTTACGATGTAAATATGTACAGTAATGCTGTAAATAATAATATGTCTTGTAGTACAGAGATTCATTAAACATTACTTTCTACTAAAGTACAGAGTGGCGTTTCCTTTTGAAGTGATGAGTCGATTGATAAATATTGTGGCGCCTATTTTTTGGAAAGCAGGTAGCTATAATATCTCAAAAATAAATTGAGATTCAGTTTTCAAACAAATTGCATTTAGAGGTACTTTTTTCCCTATACGACGGTTTAAAAATTGAAAATGTGCGATGCTTAGAAGTTAAAAAAAAATTGCAGTACAGTTTATTCCGTACAATGATACATTTGCTTTGTTATAAGGCTCGTTTATATAACGGAACGTTATTTTTTAGAGACGACATTTTATAATTGCTGGCCGAAAGAAGTAACATAATGGGGGCTAAAAAATTATAAAAAGAATGAGTTTTCTACGAAAATAATAAATCTCAGATGCTAGCATATTTCGAAATATTCCCCGACTATAGAGGATTTGGAAAATAATTTTAATTTCTACAGTTAAGCGAAAAGAAAAATTAATTAAAATTAAAACTTAAAAACTAGTCGGATGTGTCAATTCTAATACTTTTTTCTATCTCATGCATGTTAATACTCCAAAATTCGCTATCATAATGGCAAAATTAAAAGACAACATATGCCTTTCATTTGGATTCTAAAGATATGTGTTCGTTGAATTGAAAGCATTTAACCTTTTCTGTATTGAATTAGGAATTCATGAAATTTTTATCTTCTAAAACAACTTTCGTGAATTTTTGAAACTGCAATAGAAGATTTACATAATCATTTAATAAAGTTTAGAAGGATTTTAGAAGCATTAATTAAATTTGAATTTATTGGGATTTTGTGCAGTATTTACAACCCCACTCAAATATTTTATTTTAAATATGTTTTTTGGTATTTTGTAAAATTAGGAAATGTGCAAATGTAATGTTTTAACAATAGAAATGTAGAAATATCTCCGAATTGAACCCCCCCCCCCTCCCTACGCCAAGAAAACTGAAAAGATGCAAATGCAAAAGAAATCATCCTTTTAAAAATATATTTGTTTTTTGTAACTAACTAGGGGGCTCTGCCCCCTTCGAGCTACGCTCGCCAACCCCGTTCAGGCACACTAAAATCCAAAAAGCACGCTAATTTGATCGACTTTAAAAATATAGAATTAAAATTAAAAAAAAAAAAAACAACAGCAGTGACCCCTGCAAACGGGTTTCCATTCGTTTTCCTTGGATTGGGTATTTTTAAGACTACATCTGCTGCTGTTAAGAGATACAATGGCTGTTTTCGTATTTAATTAAAAAAAATTAGTTAAACATTTGAAAATAAGCTAATGTAAAATGAATTAAGTAAACAGTGTCATTGTCTCCCGGTATTTTTTAACAGCGCTATAAGATAGTTCTTTTAAATAATTCCTTTTAAATGTGTCGTTTCAAATCTGACGTAATTTACACCAAAGTTTTATTTTTCTTATTAATATTCACGTGAAAATACTTTTGTTGTTAGAAGTAAATATTATTTGCGCTGTCTTCGAATTCACGCTAATAGTTGAAAAGATTATCTCAAAATATCTCGCGCAAATATATTTTTCAATTTAAATTGTTTTGCCATATATTTTGGCCATTTTAAATAAGACGTAATTTCCTCCATTTACAAGTTTTAACGCATAATAATATTTGTTTTATTTTAAGATTTTATTTCTCTTTTAAAATTCAAGTGTAAATATGGTTCTTATGACGTAATTTTCCTGCTTTTAACATGTAATCATTTACTTCTAATTTTAAAGTTTTTTTCTCTGTTTGTAATAGTCACGTGTAAATAAATTTTTAATTTGAAGTAAACATTATTGTTTGCGCTGTTTATACAATTGGCAACACTTTAAATTAGTAACATTTTAAAATATTTTTAAAAAATATCTCTCGAAAAGCTGAAAATTTGAATTTAAAACAGAAATAAAACCTCAAAATATGTGTCAAATAAGAAAAATAAATGCAATCTGCACACCGGGAACTTATAACGTATAAAATGATCGAAAAATGATTAAATTCTCATGCATAGTTTTTGCTCCAATAAAACTTTTTTAATGGAACGATTTTGTCCAACGTTAGCATTAAATATCTCTTAAAATAATTCTTTGATTTGAAAACTGTCTGCATCAGCGTGTTTATCAAACAAAACTCTATAATACCACCGATTTTGATATTTTTGTATGCAAAAGTTCTTTTAATATTAACGATGAAAGGCCATGCTTAAGCATTCAAATTGGATGCCGATCTACCCGGGATATCTACGCAGATTTTCATTTGTCCATTTCCAAATCAAAACTTTTTTTTATATATAGAAGGATAATGCTTTGGGAACATGATAAAGTAATGCGTCTATAACTCATTCTAAACAGATAATACAAAACGATGTATTAAATGAACTTTATAACAAGTTATTTTAAGGTACTTATAAGTACCATCAGTAGATAAAGAATTAAAAAGCAACATTTTTCAAACAAATAATTGGATTTCGGTATACACCTTCTTAGGTCTCCAACCAGAATTCTCAACTCAAAGAACATAACAACGACACCCCTTGAACAGTATACACCCAATTATAAGGAGGATATATTTACTGTATTCCATATAAAGGGGGGGAAAGTATCTGGGCGTAATACCCTGTTCACACTAGAAACTTAAGATATCTGAGACAGCCAATTTTGAAGTGGTACCCTCCCGGAATTGGATGTCTGTTCACATCGAAAAACTTACTTAACCCATTACCCGCTGGTGTTGCGTTCACGCAACAGTAAATTTAAATGCCAATGCTTAAATTTACTATCTAGCTATCACTATTTTTGAATAAAAAAATTTGCCTTATTTAATAACGGAAACTTTGATCATTAAATAAAGCGAAGATCTTTATTTAAGATTTTTTTAAGATTTATTTAAGATTCTAGATTTTTCTGCAAAAAAATGAAGATCCCTATGTTATAGTTTCGGCGGTTAATGGGTTAAGATAGCTGAGTAGCGTCACTGTGTCTGTGATCTGGACAAAAGTAAAGTATGCGCATGCGCTTAAAATAAAAACGGCCGCAACAGCCAATCGGTAAAAGCGAAGCTTCATAGCCAACGAGAGTGAGTGGTCGTTAATGTATCTAGCCGAAGTAAGTCGAAACTCACTGAGAGATTTTGTGGAACTCTCTTAGAGAGTTCAGCGACCTGAGATATCTTAAGGTATATAGTGTGAACATAGTATTACGCTAACGTTATTTTACGAATGGAAACAGTAGACGGTCAAATTTCGCTTTTACTGCAATTTTTATTTTATTTTTTAATTTATAACCATCGCATATTTTCAATTTTTACTCCATCGAATAGGGATAAATGTACTTCCAAATGCAATTTGTTTGAAAACTGTATCGCCATTTGCTCAATTTTTATTGTTTAAAAAATAATTTTCAAGCATGAATTTGGTTTTTTTTTCAAATCTATCTATATCGTGTGCAGACGATTTTGAAATATAAATCAGTTTGCACTTAAGTTGATAGAAATTGCGCATAATTCGTCTCCAGTTTATATTCTATAACCAATCGTTGAAATGACATCGAACTGTAGGGTAACCAATTTTTAGATGCCTATGCGCCTTATTTCTGGAGGTTATTTAACATCACGCTCTCATATCTGGAATGGCCTTCGGGATTCCTCCAGATCTTCCAATTTATACTTTTAGACCTTGCATTGTTTCGAAATTTATCTTTATGTTTCTTTTCATTTTTAGTTGGAGGGTACGGAAGGCGGCGTTTCATGCCTCGTAGGCACACGTTCAGCACCTCGATACCATGTCATATTTTATAACAGAATCAAAACACCAAATAAGTAATAAATAAAACAATAAATATAAATAAAACACATATTTAAGACATGTCATCTAATTTCTCGCTGAAACCTCTGAAATAAACCGAATCAAAAGTAATGATTGTAAATATCGATCTTTGACGATTTGTTCAGCTATTAAATTATGATGAGAGACTTGGTGTAAATATCGTTCTTAATATATTCCCAAGCATTATTTAAACACAGTATTGCTTTTTTTTCATATAAATATAATTTTCAGTACTGTTAATGGGCGTTCTAAAAATATATTAAATGTAAAAGTTCTATTACCTTGAGTCTAAAGTTTTGACCCTTTCGCAGAATAGTGCTACTAAAACAGCTGGCGTTCGCAAGTTAAGTGACATTTTTACATACGGTTTTCTGGTTTCGAAAGAAGAAGACGCGTGCTACAACACTGTGTATTTATTGTTTTGAAAAATTATCATCTGTAGCCTCCACGAAGCCTCGAAAATGGAACTATCACGTATCCAGCTTCGAACCATCATCTACTACGAGTTCTGTAGCAACACCGTAGTGACAGAATGTCACCGTAACATGTGTGCACGTTTAGGTGAGGATATTGTATCACTTAGTACAGTCAAACGATGGTATCAAAATTTTAAGATTAAGAATTTCGACATCGAAGATGAATCACGTGCTGGTCGACCTACTGTGATTGATGAGACCGAATTGCGGAAATCCATCGATGAAGATCAAAATGCTACATCACAGGAACTTGCATCTCACTTCAATGTTTCTCAAACAACCATAATTCGAGCATTAAAAAACATTGATTTGACATACAAATTCAATCGATGGGTGCCGCACGATCTGACAAAAAATGACAAAGAAAAACGAAAACGGACCTGTGTAAACTTGCTCGAATATCACCGAAAGTGTGATTTTTTGAACCGGATTGTTACGTGTGATGAGAAATGGGTTTATTACGACAACACCTATCGAAAAGGAGGATGGTCTGAACCAGGTGTACCGGTCAGGACCGTAACCAGGCGCACATTGTCCTATAAAAAAATCCTCCTCTGTGTTTTCTGCGATAGTCGCGGTATTATCTACAAGGAGTACTTAAAAACTGGCCAGACCATCAACAGTGAGTCGTACAGCAGCATGCTGCATAAAGTGGACGCAGCAATTAGGGAAAAGCGAAGTAAGGAGTTCCGACGCAAGGTGGTTATGTTTCACCAGGATAATGCCAGGCCACACGTCAGTGCGTGGACGAATTGGAACTTATACAAGCTGGAATGGTACTTAATGGCACATCCTCCATATAGTCCGGACATGGCACCTTCCGACTACTATCTGTTTTCGCATCTGCAACTGCACCTTAGTGGTGAAATTTTCAATTCTTCAGAAGAGGTCAAAAAAGAGGTTGACCTCTTTCTCGACTCACGTAGCCCAGAGTTTTTCAAGGAAGGCATTGAAAAACTGCCAAAACGTTGGCAGAAGATTGTCGAACTTAATGGTGATTACTATCCTCACTAATGTTTTGTATTTTTGTAAATATTTGTTGTCAACATTAAAATAAAAAAAGGGTCAAAACTTTAGACTCAACCTGATATTAAAGTAAAAAAAAAAAGACAGTAGATCCGTATAAGGCTTTCTCACCGCAGTCATTGAGATTATTTGTTGCTATTTTTTTCCATTACCTGCAAATTTTTAAAATCAAACAACGCGTTTTAAAGATATACTAGCTGTTTATGCAGCTCAACGCACGGGAGTTCATGTTCCATAAATATTTGATTTAGAAAAATATTTTTCTACTGTTTTGCATTTTTTTTTTTTTTTTTTTTTTTTTTTTTTTTTTTTTACTGAAATTTAATTTAGCACGTTGCTATTGTAGCAGATTATAAAACGATATCAATGGAATAAGGCAATAAATAGCATAAAAAGTTTTGTTGATGTTTGTACTAAAATGTTTTTTTTCTTTATTTAAAAAAAAACAATAACTAAGCGCAATTAAATAATCTCTAATTATTTGCATGCGACGTAAAAGAATTATCGTAATACCCGCTAGCAGCTTTTTAGTATTTCAGCGTGGTGTATGTAATTGTGGCTTAATTGTATAAATGTGGCGTACATTTCAGTAAACATTTGTAACTCGTTAGAACTCGCGCGTTCAACATTAAATAAAGACAAAAAGTCGTCAAAAACATAAAAATAATAAAAGAAATATATTTAAAATTTTCAATTTTTTTGCCCCCAAATCGTTCATGGGGCTCCTACCAGCAACCAACTGCGGCCTGTGTTTTACGAGTTTTTGAGGTTACATAGATACTACAAGATAGACTCTCACGGATTTTAATAGGATAGATAAATACTTTACAAAAAAACCTCTTGCAGAACCTATTGAAAAATACCTCATTCATAGCTGTGTTTCTAGTATGTGCAAACAAAAAAGCATATTGATATCAGAAATAATATACTATAAGATGAATTTCCCCTAGAATATGCTATACGGGAAGACCGGGTTTATCCCCAGGTTCATATGAAATTTTAACAGATTATCAAATTTGATTAAATTCCGTGCATCAATTTTCTAAATATAGCTATAGCGAAAATCGTGAAAATGAATTATAGGCGCGCAACATATTATATGATTTAGGAGCGCAACATATTATATGACAAAAACCAAATTAGCAACAACTTATTCCAAAGTCTAAAAGAATATGAAATTATGAAATTCCGTGCATTAGATCTGAAGATATGACTATACTGGAGTTGTAGACCGGGTTCTTAAAATTGCACAAAAAAAAAAAAAAAAAAAAAAAAAAAAAAAACTCCAACTAATAGTTTTACTGGAAACATGAAATTTTACTTAAAGACATTTAAGTTATGGTGAATCATACAAATAAATTGATACACAGTAAAATGAGGAAAGAGAGCCCGTAGACAGAATGCGCTTGAAGCGCTTTTTTCAATTACATGCTTCAGGTATGGCGGTCAGCGGAGAAGAGAGAGTTTCGCTAGAAATCAGATATATTGGCGGTATACAATATCGCCAATTTATAAACTTACTGACGCCAAAATAAATAGATACAAAGCATTGGCGAGAGATTCAGCAGAAGATAATGTTGCAGCCCCCACCACAGCACAACTTACCTGGATGTAATGCAACCCTACCGTATTTATGAAAGGGCGCCATAAGGACTGGATATGTTTACTTTAACAGCAACAAATTGAGCTTAAATGATATTGTGAAATCATTAACGAATGTATGGAAATGCAGAGAAAGAGGCATGTGCTAAAAATAAATGAAATATATTTCAAACTGCAATTCCCATAAAATACATTTATTAATTATTCTTTATTACACGTCAAATTCTAACTGCAATTAAGAAGGCAGATAAAAATACGACAAGAGGAAATGAAATGTTAAAAAGACAGCTGCGCTTAGATTTTGTGTATTTGATTACATTTAAATAAAGACCGTTAAGAAAAAAAAAATAATAATGCAAGAATGGAATTTTGAATAACTAGAAAATTAAATTATAAATCATTGTACTTAAACGTGTTACGTTCGTTGGGAAAGGAGAGAGAAACAAAAATAAATAAACATGTAGATAGAACGTATAGTTTTAAGAAAAAGAATTAACTTAATGATTTCACATGTTCAAAGTAGATTTTGATTAACGGGGGGGGGGGGGGGGGCTGGAAATTGATATGTTGCAGAGAACGCTGCCACAATGACTACCGCTAAAATCGTGTAAATCCTGAAGAATACAGCAGAGTAGTTCAACCTTTTGCTCTATTTACACCAAAACCTAATCAACAACAACTTATGTCAATTTCAAACTGAATCTGAAATTTTATGAAAATCCGTGCGTTAGTTCCTGAGCTAGAGCTATCGTAAAAATCGTCAATAATGCAGCAAAACAACGTCACCAGTTGGGTGATTTATACTAAAACAAAACGAGCAACTAATGTCAACGTCTAATTAAATCTGAAGTTTGAGAAAAATCCGCACATTAGTTTTTTAGTAAAAGGTATTGCTGTAATCCTGAAAAATGCAACTTAGTAATCTAAACTGTTGGACGATTTACACCTAAATCCAATCAGCACCAATTTACATCAAGGAGAAAAAGAATATAAAGGTTTCTTAAATTCCGAGCGTTTGATCTTGAGATAAAGCGCCAACACGGTTCGTATTACATACAGACAGGCAGGCAGACTCACAGACAGACGTTTTCTAAAAACAGTCAAAGCGTTTTGAGAGTCTTGTAAAATTCATTTAAATCCGTCGAAAATTTTCACGAATCCAATAGTTCCTTCTTGTAAGGATATGGTAGTATAAATACACTGGTCTTCAAAAGTTAAGGTACAGGGACTGATTGCTTTCTATTGTATACGGTTTGTCGAATATCTACCAACAGTATTAGCGAATTGTTCTTGAACTTCTGGGATGTAAAGAACATGTTTCATTTCATATTTATTGGTGAAGATTTATCAGGGGTACAATTAGGGGGATAGTAATAAATTTAATAATAAATTAATATTTGCGATCACCTATGTAATAGAAAAGGCTCGAAATGGTTTGTCTCTGTAGTAAATGACAATTTGGATCCTGTTCAATGTTTGTATGCATTTGTGTAAGCATAGCACTCATATTCGTGAAGATGTTAACATTTTTGTGAAAAATTCAAAAGTTTTTTGTTTATAGCATACAGAGTTTTCAACCAAATTTAACACAACTTTCAAAAAACCTGACAAAGAACAGTAGCAACAGTATACTACAATTAAAACATGAATATATTAAATATTTGATGAGATATGGGCACTTGTATGAAATAATTTTTAACTGCGCATGCGTGTAATATTTCAAATTTTTTATTTCATAATTTGGTAGCCAGGCTATTTTGGGTAACTTCTGTAAAAAGTCCAGTCAAATATTGTGAAAACTCAGAAAGATATAGTGAGTTGATTGAAAAGTTGTGGAAAAACCCTTATAATAAAGCTATTATAGAAAGGAATTCACAATATCGCCCCTATCTTTGTAAATTTCTCGATATTTGACTGGATATTTTAGATAAGTTACCATAAACAGCTGACTACCAAATTATGAAAAAAAAAGTTGAAATCTTTCACGCATGCGCAGTTAAAAATTATTTCATACAAGTGCCCATATCTCATCAAATATTCAATATATTCATGTTTTAATTGAAGTGTACTGTTGCTACTGTTCTTTGTCAGGTTTTTGAAAGCTGTGTTAAATTCGGTTGAAAACTCTGTATTCTATAAACAATAAAACTTTTGAATTTTTCACAAAAACGTTTACGAATATGAGTGCTATGCTTACACAAATGCACACAAACGTTGAACAGGACCCAAATAGTCATTTAACGCAGTGACAAAACATTTCCATCATTTTCTGTTGCATAGCTGATCGCAAATATTATTTTATTATTAAATTTATTATTAGCACCCTAATTGTACACCCGATAAATCTTCACAGAGAAATATGAAATCAAGCATGTTCTTTATATCCCAGAAGTTCAAGAACAATTCGTAAATAATGTTGGTAGATATTCGGCAAACCGTGTGCAATCGAAAGCATCTAGTTCCTGTACCTTAACTTTTGGAGGCCAGTGTACTTACATGTTTAATCAAAATGTCCTAACGGGTAAGAGTCACATGAAATAATCTGAACAACAACAAAACATAAATATTGAAGAGTTGAAGAATATATCTTATAAATTCACCCTGCGTAATTGATTTAAGGAAGGATTTTTATCTGTTGCCTTTGATATCATTGTAAATCAAAGAAGCACAATTATAGAAAACAAAAACTCTCTGAAACATATTTCCAAGAAATAAGTGACTACAGAAATATAAATGCTTATATGCTAAGTATAATTTATTTCTATATAAATATTCTAATAAGCTGAGTCTCATAAAATATTTCGAGGAAAAAAAAGAATGATGGTGTCTTGCAAAGAATAAATCTAGCATTCAGCCTATTTTGGAGATTGTTCTGTGTAATCAATTTACGCAAAAGTTTTATTTTCGCATACATCTGTCGTAAATCAAACAGTCCAAACTATAGAAAAGATGTGGAATCTTACAAATATTTTAGATGCTTCTGAGATTTGTTTAATTACTGAAAGAAATAAATACGTATTGCTTATTTTTTTGTCTCAATAAAAATATTCTAATAATCAGTATCTCGTAAAATATTCTACTTGTGAACAAAAATAGAAGGATAATGTCATGCAAAGAATAAATCTTAGGAATATTTTGTAATTTGTTCTGAGTAATCGAAGTGAGCTATAGTTTTAATTATTACCGTTAAAATCAGTTGTAAATCAAACATCTAAACACATAAAAAAGTGTAATCTTATAAATATTTTATTTACGTCTGATATTTATTTAATTACTAAAAGAAATAAATGCTATTGGCTAAAGTGTTTAAATCTCTATAAAAAATATTTTAAGTAAGACTATCTCCTAAAATATTCTACATGTGAACAACAATAGAATGATGATTTCAAGCAGAAATAAATCTTAAAATCAGCTCATTTCTGTTTTTTTTTTTTTCGATGTAATCGAATTGCGGTATCCTTTTAACGTTGCCATTTATCATCCAATCTAAATCAAGCAATGAAATCTGTAAAATCAAAGATAAAATGTAATAAATCTCCGAAATATTTTATGAGTTTCTTATACATTGATTAATTACGCAAAGTTACAAAAAACTGCTTGCATATGTAATTATTTCAGTGTATCTACCCTATATATATATAATATCCTAATGAAACGAATTTATGAAACGGATATTTGAAACGACTGAAATGTAACGAATTTATGAAACGATTCTATGAAACGACTGATTAAACAACTGATTATTTTTCGCGGCGACTTTTCCTAAAATATGGATACTTTGCGATGAAATTAACACTGAAATACGCAATTGATCCGCAGATCTCAAAACTTCTTTTAGAATTTTTCAATTTGAATTAGTTTTCGAAATATAATTTTTTTTTTCTAATTTTAAATACTTTTTCTAATAATGGCAACTCAAATTTTAATCATAACAGATATTTTTTTCATATTTTAGTAAAGGTTATTATTTTAATCTAATTTGGCGACCAGTTTGGCCTCCCTTTATATGTATGCAAAGAACAATCCTTTTTTTTTTTTTTTTGTATTTCATTATCATTTTATTTAATACAAAACCTTCATTTAAAACTGAAAAGTTTAAAATTAATGGCTTTCACTTCTTTCTTTTTTTAACGAAACGAAAAGAAAAATATTAGGCGCAGATATCATATACGCACCTGGATACCTAAATGGCGCCAAATGGCGTTATTTTGCCTGACATGGTAACTCGGCTATTGTTGCTTATGTATTAATAAATGTTTATTAACATTTAATTTATTTTTATTTAAAAAAATGTTATAAATTGTTTTGTTCTATAGTTATTATTTTTTTAATTTATTGTTATTTCATTTTAAAAATGAAAGAAAATAATTTAAAAATGCATATGTAAACTTATTCGAAAAGAAATTTAATTTCATATTCAAAGCAATGTTTTAATGGTACTTCTTAATTATCCTGTCGATCAATTTCGACAAATTATATAAATCGCCAAACCACTCACCAAGTTATACAAATTGACGTAATTTTTATTTTAAATAACGAAAGAACAAATAAATTAATTTAACATTAATAAAAATAAAAATAAAACGTCGAAATAAAAATCACTTGATTGCATAAACATATGTAACTTCTTTACGGTCAACTAAATGTGACATTTGCGATCAACCGTTATTGGCATTTAATCTTATAGTCTGGCGATAGATTTTTGGTCGATGGGATAACCAAGTAGCACCGTTTTAATTTACCACTCGAAAAAAAATGCTAACTGGCGAGTTAAAAAAAGCTATTGACGAGATTTACACCCTGCTAACATAAAAGTACCAAGAATTCTTTGCGATCATGGCAATTTTTATGTAGTTTTATTCGAAAAAATAACTTTGATTCTTTATTCGAAATGGAAACCTTTCTTATGAAAAGCGAAGGGTTGTAAATGTTTGTGGCAGTTACATAACTTGGACTATTATTATATAAGTGAAATGATGGCGATAGAATAATATATGGCGACTTATCGCCTGTGGTTGGCTAACATTAAAGTACCAAAATGGCCGCCTGGAATATAAAAAGCGAAGGGAAGCGCACGAAACATTTTATAGTAGTCACATGACTTAGGCTATTATTATAGAGATTGTTTTCAATTCTAAAAACAACACAAAGAATAATATTTCCTAAAGATTAAAAATTTATTTACGCGTGACTATTAAAAACAGAAAAAGAAACTTTAAAATTACTATTAAGAGAGTAAGTGTTAAATGCAGGAAAATATTGAAAATTATGTCTTGAAAATTGTATTTACACGTGAATATTAAAAGGGAAAGGAAACTTTAAAACAATAAATACATTAATATGCGTTTAACCCTTTCAAGGGCAAGGTACTTCTATTAGTAAAATGTTGAAATCAGTGAATGGCACCAGAATTTACAAACAAATTTCGAAATACGAAAATGCTTTTGTTCACTTACTTAATAAAAGGAAAATTTTCATTCCAATAATGTGGAATTTAAGTGCCAATGTGGCATTTAAGAATTAAAATTAAATGGTCCAAAAATTAACCACTGCCCTTGAAGGGATTAAAGCAGTAAATTTTAGTAAATTATATTATGTCAATCGTTTTATAACGCTGTTAAGAAATACCGGCAGGCAAAGACTCTGTTTACTTAATTCATTTTATTTTAGCTTCCTTTCAAATGTTTAACTGCTCTTCTTTAATCAAACACGAAAACAACCATTGGTAGTCTTAACAGCAACTGATTCGGCCTTAAATTTTCGCAATCAAGGCGAATTGAATGGAAACCCGTTTACAGTGAGATCGCTATAGGTTTTTTCATTATAATACAATCTTCTCTAATATTTTTAAAACCGATGAATTAGCGTGTTTTTAGATTCTGCGGTGTCTGAACGGGGGTTAGAGAGCATAGCTTGCAGGGGACATACCGCTCTAGTATGTATATATAATCTGATGACCACAGTCTTGTGAAACATTCTGAACAATAAAAGAATGATATTTCGAACCACAATATAAAATATCTTGCAAGTTAAAACATTTGGACATTGTTATCTATTTGAGCAATATTTTATATATTGCCATTTAATTTCTGTTGTAAATGAAAATAATTAAACATAATACTTGGGTAAAAGCTCGAATCTTTAAAATATTTTAAATAAATCTTTAAAATATGTCGCTATCAAAAGATTAAAATAATTCTTGCATGCCAATTGAAATTTCCCCGTTAAAAAATATAATATTCACAGTTTGATAAAACTAATTGAATAAAGCAAAAATGATGATTTCAAGCAAACAATAAATCGCAGAACTCAGCACATTTTGGAATATTCATCGTCTAATCACATTTGAGCAATAGTTTCAATCGTCGCTGTTTAATGTCTGTTGTAAAACAAACGTACTTGGCTGTCGTAAAAAGTGAGATATTCAAAATATTTTATAGTCTTCATAGAAATAATTCACTGCCAAAAATAAAATTGCTAACATGATAAATTTAATTTTTCAAATAATAATTATTCTAATGACCACTGTCTCATAAAACATTCTGTATAAAGTAAGAAAGAGAATTCTGAATAAAGAATTAATATTTGAATTTAAAACATTTCTAAATTTCAATTCAGTTTGAGAAATAACATATTGCTTCTTAGAATATGTTGTATATCAAATACGATAAGCTACAGATGCAAAGATAAGATCCATGAAATATTTTAAATAAAAATTGTAAGATTAATTTGAATTATCAGCGAAACAGTACCGAAAACTGGCGATATGAAACTATTAAAATAATAAATCTTTGTAGAAATTCACCATAAAATAAAACAAAACACAGGACGCGTTTCGAGCTAAAAATATTAACAGCTCGTCATCAGCTACAGTAAACACGTGTCCGAAAGGGGACAAGGTCAAAAATGAACTGAAAGGTAGAGAATAGAGCTTGCAAAAAATACGACAGATGGCGCCAGCTGAAAGGGTCACATGCAGAAGACGAAATTTTTGCCAAAATGATAGAAGAGAAATTGAAAATGAATAAACGGTCAAGTGCGAGTATTACTCGCGCACAGAGAGTTCCGCACAATAACTATATGAATTAGTAATTGTATTATTAAAAAAAAAACGTTGCTAAAAGAACACTAACACTTTGTCAAACATTATGCAAAGTAGGGTTGGGTATAACAGTATATACTAGAAAAATGTAAATGGATATACCATGAAAGTTCAAAGAGATATGGAACCTAAAAATATCAAACACAGCTATTCTGTATAACTCATCTTTACTGTCTTCCATCTTTACAGGAAGAAAGTATTGGATTCGTGAAAATTTTCGAAACTCGGTTTTCGACGGATGTATACGTTTTATGGTACGGAGGTAATGAAAAACATGTTTTCACAAAATGTCTCTCTGTGAGTCTTTCTATCTGTGTGTGACACAAATATTGTGGGCGCTCTTTCTTAAGAACTATTGAACGGAATTTATTAAAACTTTAGATTGATTTAGTCCCTGATATAAATTTGTGCTGCTTACTTTTTGGTGTAAATCGCCCAACAGGTAGCATTACTATGCTGCAATTTTCCCGATTTCCGCAATATCTGTATCTCAAGAACTAATGCATGAATTTTCATCAAACTTTAGATTCAGTTAGTCCCTGATATGGACTGATCCTGATAAGTTTTTGGTGTAAATTGCCCAAGAGGTGCCACTGTAACCCAGAACTTTTCACGATTTCCGTAATAGCCCTATCTCAAAAACTAATGCACGAATTTTCACCAAACTTCAAATTCAATTAGAAATTCACGAAAGTTGTCCCTGATTAGATTTTGGTATAAATCGCCTAACCGGTGGCGTTGCTGTGCTGCATTATCAGGAAGTATTGACATGTATGGGATAGAAGAAAGTTTTGGGATTGATACATCCGACTAGTTTAAAATTATTTTAATATCTTTATAATGAACTTAATTCGGTACTGACAATAAAAGAAATGCATATTTAAACTTCATTTGTCATTTCATAAAACTTAATTCATCATAGTAAAAACCTTTCTTTCTAAAGTGCAGCTAAAACAAAACATTCGTTCAAAGTTCACATTTGGCATTGAGCTAAGCGCGCTTCGAAAGGAGGTCAAAAAATTGCAACGCCGCCTTGGTCCTTGCCGCGTTTTCCAGATAGGCTTTTAATTAACTTTTAAAGCCACTAGAACCATATTGAAAGACCAATTCAATGCAAATTGTCGGAATCCCATAGTATTTATGTAATTCATTCTAATTAAGGGGTCTCAGGATCTCAAAAACTGGAAAAAAATGAAAAAAAGAGACCATATTCAACATTTAATATCTTAAAATGTATATGATTTTAAAACACAATTTTTATTGAGATGAAAGATAAGTACTTTCTTTCATTTTATGTATTTAAAAATTTGCAAGATGAAGAATTAGCATTTACAGGATGCTCCAAACACTCAGACATTTGATAAGCAGGATATTGGTATAACAGCTTACGCTCACGATTAGAAAATAAATATTGTAACTAGAATAAAAATTTTGGCGTCTACTTATACTTCAGATTATAATAATTACCATGAGCCTAAATAAATTTGTATTTAAAGCCTTTTTATATTTTTAATACAAAGTTGTATTTAGCTAATAGAAAATTTTGAAAATTTGAACAATATAATTACTTAAAAATATTTTTTTTAACAATAAAAAGGAAATTTTAGGTTCAGTTTATACAGATTAATATAAAACGTATGTTTTGAAAAATTCATGAAAAAATATTAAAAAGTTTTTGAGATATCGTGCGCGTTATGCCAAAAAAAGTCATTTGGAGAAAAATGACTTAAAAGTTTCGAAAAGGCCGCTTAAGCTATTGAGCGGGTATAATTATAAAAGCCATATATTCTGTTCTAATGAGAATTTGAAGGAAACAATTATATTAAAATTTTCAGAAAAGATGGAAGATTAACATCTAAAACATTTTGAAGCTTTAAGAGTCCTGAGATCCCTTGAATTAGTCTGTTTTTAACAATTTGACGTTTATTGCTTTTATACTGTTACTGGCCATTGCATTCCACACATATATCATTAAAAGTTGTTATCTAGGCTTTAAAAGCCAATGGTACATAGAGTACGTCGCCCCTGTCATTATGTGTGTCCAAACCGTCCATATTTTTAAGGGTTTATATCTCGGCTAATTACTGACGATTTTTTTTCGAAAATCATGATCAACAATGCTTTTATATTTCTGCTACGATAGATACCTCCAGCGCTGCTCAACAGTTTTGCTGAATGCCCGTAAATCGAAATTTGTGTGTAACGGAAAAATGCGATTTTCTCAAAAACTATGTGACCTAGGGTAATCGCTATAATTTTCCTGCAAGGTTTAAGTTAACGTCTACTCCCTCTAATTTTTTCATAATTTTAGCTTCAGTAGATTCGGAATTAGATGGGTCGGGAACATATTTTTGCGCTACATTTTCGACTATATCTTTGAAAATGGAATACCTAAAATTAAAAGAAATGTATTTTTGAATTCAGCGTTACGAAAGCTTTCACACGATACCCCACACGATATACAAAGAAAATATTTTTTTTTCAAGCAACTGAATTTGCCCCTATACATTTTTACTAAATATATTTATAAATGTTTAATAATCTGAAAATATGTGGGTCTACATTCTTTATTACTTCCCCGAATTTGAACATTCCACGTTCCACAGTTTACCAGTAAAATGGCTGTGACAGACAGACAGACGGACAGACACAAGAGTGATCTTATAATGGTTCCGTTTTTACTTTTTAAGTACGGAACCCTAAAAATGGAAAGAAATAAACAAAATTAAAATAATATAAAAGAAGTAAGTTAAAAAATATAAGTAAATAATAATAAGAAAGAAAGAAATATAAAAGAATAAAACAAGAAAAAAAAAGAAACATCTGTAGCTTTTTCTTGTTCTATTCTTTTATATTTCTTTATTTATTATTATTATCTACCCTATCTATATTATAAAGGACAAACATGTCTGTGCGTAACGCATACGTCATTCTGAGAATGGCAACACTTTGAAATTTGAAATGAAATTTCGGTTTTGCAATTTTCGCTACTGCAAATTTTTAAACTCCCAAACATCTCACATTTTAAATTTTTACACCGTCTTATGCAGAAAAAAATTTACTTTTAAATACAATTTGTTTGAAGGCTGTATCTCAATTTATTTTTGGGATAAAAATTTTTTTATAGTTTTTAATACCAAATTTTTAATTGTGGCAACTCAAGTACTTCATTTTTATAAAAATTGGTATAGTTATCTTTATTGATTATATTCTTGCTGATGCCATTTTTTCATTACAATTAAAAATATTTTTTTCATTCCGCTGATATTGAGTTTGAGACAATGGGCAAAATATTTCAACGACTGAAAATGACGTCATATTTAAAAGAAAACGATAATTTTATTTGATAAAAAGAGATAGTTCCTCTTGAATACGTCTAAATTTATAAAATTCTGGAATTTTTACGCGCAGGTACAGAGATTATACTAAGACTTGAAATCACGAGTGGGAATTTTCACATGAAAGTTGTAATAGTTGACAAACGTGACTTCAAGCTTGAAAATATATTTATTAATAACCTATTGCGCATTAAAATGTTTTTAAATGGTTAATAGGGATGTGAAACGTGGAAAATGATTTGATTCTATTTATATTTAAAGGGGGAAAAATTCTATGATTATGTCAAGGTGAAATCATTTTTGCTGATTTTTCATTCCGTAATACCAACAATAATTGATAACTTAATCAAAATTACTTATCTTGATTATATGTTACTTATTACGCATATGAATAAAGTTTAATTTTACAATAATTTTAACAGTAGAAGTTTCTGAAATAGGTATTTAATTACTCTTAGGTTAAAATATGTCTTTGGAGAGTTAAACTAACAAGTGTAAGATGGATTTTTTATTCTAATTATTTAATTGTTGTCGATGTATTATAAATTTGATGCAACAGTTCCTTTGTAAACATTTTCTTTCGTCGAAATTCGACGGGATCCACCTCGTATATATAAATTCCTAATGAAACGAATTTATGAAACGTAAGTATGAATCGACTGATTAAACAACTGATTATGTTTCAGGGCGATTTCTCCAAAAATATGGAATACTTTGCGATGAAATTAACACCAAAAATCAATATTGATCCGCAGATTTCAAAACTGGTATTAGAATTTTTTTTTCTAATTTTGTGTACATTTTTCTAATGATGGCAACTCAAATTTTAATCAAACAGATATTTTTTTTTTTATATATTTCAAAAAAGGTTGACATGGTAACCCGGCTATTGTTGTTTATTTGATAATAAATGTTTATTTACTTTTATTTCTTTTTACAAATTATGTAAATTATTTTGTTCTATGATTATAAATTATTTTTTTTATATTTCCTTTAGAAAATAATAGAAAATAATTAAGAAATACAGTACTACTTAGTTATTCCGTCGACCCATTTCGCCAAATTATATAAATCGCCAAAACACTCGCCAAATTATACAAATTGACATAATTTTTATTTTAAATAACGAAAGAACAAATAAATTAGTATATAACATTAATATACGAATAAAACGTCGAAATAAAAATCACTTGATGACGTAAACACGTGTAACTTGCTTAAAGTCAAGTGAATGTGACATTTACGATCAACCATTATTGGCATTTAATCTTATAGTTTGGCGATAAATTTTTGGTCGTCGGGATACATAAGGAATACCAAAAATGCATATGTAACTGGTATTTGAAAACGAGGTTTTCGCCAAATTTTTGTAAAAAAATAAAAATCACGTCAAACCTGTATATCTGTAACCGTGTATATCTGTAACATGCATAATCGTATCTGGCCAAATATTACCACTCGGAAAAAAAAATGCTAACTAGCAAGTTGAAAAAAAGCTATTGGCGAGATTTGCATCCCGCTAGCGTAACAGTACCTAGAATTCTTTGCGAACATGGCAACTTTTATGTAGTTGTATTCGAAAATATTTCTTTGATTTTTTAATCAGAATGGCAAACTTACGGTCCCACATTGACGCGATTTTTTTCTGACGCCAATGTCATATACGGAACGGGCACATAACTGGCGCCAAAGTATCGTTATTTTGCTTCATATGGTAAGCCGGATGTTGCTGTTTATGCTGTTGATGCGTTCCCCAAATTGGCGTCGTTATAAAATCACGCCATTATGGGACGTATATGACACATTTGCCGAACTTTCATATGAACGGCGAAGGGATCAGACCGTATTTGTTTATGGCAGTTGAGGACTTGAATTATTATAATATAGATCAAATGATGGCGATAGAATAATATTTGGCGGCTTGTCACTTGTGCCTGGCTAACATTAAAGTACCAAAATGAGTATAAAAAGTGTATAAAAAGCGAAGTGGTCCGCCTGGAACTGTTGATGATAGTCACATGACTTAGGCTATTGTTATAGAGATTGTTTTAAAATAGCGGTAGGACCAAAGACTCTTATACTTAATTTATTTTATTTTAGCTTCTTTTCAAATGTTTAACTGATCCTCATTAATCAAAAACAAAAACAACCATTGGATGTCTTAACAGCAACTGATTCGCCCTTAAACTTT
The DNA here is from genome assembly GCA_963932465.1 of Maratus speciosus. Lineage (NCBI taxonomy): Eukaryota > Metazoa > Arthropoda > Arachnida > Araneae > Salticidae > Maratus > Maratus speciosus. The sequence goes on from OZ010797.1 coordinate 452,987,731, forward strand.
TCCAATCAAAGGGTATTGAATGGAAACCCGTTTACAGGGACATCTGCACAGCTTTTCTCAGTATAATTCAATCTTCTCTAATATTTTTAAAACCCATCAGATTAGCGTGTTTTTAGATTCTGCGGTGTCTGAACGAGCGTTGGCGAGCGTAGCTTGCAGGGGGCAGAGTCCCCTAGTTTACTTATATTTTTTAACTTGCTTCTTTTCTTTTCTTTTAATTTTGTTTATTTCTTTCAATTTTTCCCTTTCAATTTCTCTTCTATCATTTTGGCAAGAATTTCGTCTTCTGTATGTGGCCCTTTCAGCTAGCGCCATCTGTCGCATTCTTTGCAAGCTCTATTCTCTACCTTTCAGTTCATTTTTGACCTTGTCCCCTTTCGGACACGTGTTTCCTGTAGCTGATGACGAGCTGTTAATATTTTTTGCTCGAAACGCGTCCTGTGTTTTGTTTTATTTTATGGTGAATTTTTACAAAGCTTTATTATTTTAATAATTTGAATTATCTCCGTTTAAAATCTGGTAAAAAAAAACAAGCATGAATGTTCTAAAGAAAGGTGGAATCTTTGAAATACACTGTAAAAAATTTTTTTCCTGCATTTTATATTTTAATTTATCAAGCACCGAATCTGTGAAAACGAATTCAAGCCCCGATGCTGTGAAAGCAAATTCTAGCGACAAGTGAAGCAAAATTAGAATTCGTTCTGTCATGTGCACCACGCAAGCAACAGAAACGTTACTTTCCCCAGATTTGCGAAATTTTGCGGCACTTTTAAAGACACCAGCTTATAAATTTTATAGCATCTGTGTTAGCAGCCATGGTGCTACCACATTTTGCTGTAAAATACAGTGATTTTTCCCTGCACTTTATGTTGTAATTTTTGATACACCGATGCTGTAAAATCTAATTTAATCCCTGATAGTGAGAAAGCAAATTCAAGCAACAAGTGAAGTAAAAATCGAATTCTTTCTTTCACGTGCACCACGCAACCAATAGCAACGCTACTTTCCCCAGACCTGATCAATTTTACGGCACTTTTAAATACATCAGCTTATTGATTTTACAGCAACTATATTGGCAGACGGGATGTCAGCACATTTCGTTATAAAATGCAGATTTTTATACTGCAGTTTATGGACTCCGTAGAAGTAATTCACCGCTGAAAACATTGCATACATGATAAATTTAGTTTCTCAAATTAAATGCATTAAAATGATCACTGTCTTATAAGAACACTCTGAGCAATGACGATTCTGAAAAAAAAAAAAGGTTCATTACATAAAGCAGAGTAAGTTTTAATGCATTCACAAAATAGACTGACTATTGTCTTTAAACATCTGCTGTTGATTGACACGAAAACTACAGATGACAAGTTGAAATCCACGAAACGTTCTTTAAAACATTGACTACTGATATATAACGTATACTGATAAAAATCATTGACTACTAAAACTATTAATATAACATTTCCAGAAATTATCATCGATAGACGGCCGTGAATCCAATACTTTGCATGAACCTGTATATCAATTTATTTGTATACTACAAACATTTCTTAGTAAACTAAACGCAGTCCAGTGAGAAAATGCTTAACTCATTTAAAACACCCTTTAAGCAATTTCCGTTCATACCCAGTAACCCTTACCAATTATTTTGTGTAGCCCTGTATATGAATTATAGCATTTATACACACCATATAGTATGCATAACTATAGTTAAACATAAAAGTGCATATCATAATTAAAAATGCATTTCCAGCAACCATCGCTAATATACAGTTCTTCGGATACAGTATAGTATATATGAAATCTTTTGTGTGGCCCTGTAAATGCTATGCACTTTGTATTACATATATATGAAATAACTTATAGTAAACCTGAGCGACGTATATTAATTTCATTATATACGAAATAGTTTAACATAATTAAAATAAGCTACAAAATATCGCCCCTTTCCTATATCATTATGTAACGGAATTCTTTTGTGTGGCCCTGTAAATGAATAATTACTATTCTTTGCACCGAATATTCTACAGAATACATATTTTAGTGCACTTCTTACATGCATATCAATTTTATTATGTTTGAAAGCGTGTAACATTATTAAAAATAATTTGAAATGATTTCTTACCATTAGCCGTAATGTAACGGAATACTTTTAACTGTCCCTGTAAATGATCTAAAAATGCTACAAACTTCATTTGAAATAGGGTTCTTTCTATCGTAAGCGTCTATAACATCCAATTATTTCAGGGCAGTCGGAGTATATTTACGAGAGTTAGAGCGCGGATAGACGGACAAACGGCCAGATAATCCGAAGTTTATAAACACTTTTCAACTTTGTTGGAAAGTGTTAAAAATTGCGAAAATATGTGTACGATTATAGATGTTTAGAATATCACCATCTGAGCGATGAAATATGTAGGTCTCAATAAATAAATATATTTATTTGCCTTGTAGATTTATTTTTGTAATCTTTAGCAAATATGAACTTAGTTTGATGATTTTAAGCGGTTTTCATATGTAATTTTTTCCTTATTTGTTTTGATAATGACTCGGGCCAAGCCGAAACTTCAAAACAGTCTAATAAAACATTTTTAATGCTTTTAAAACCTCTAGCAATTAAAGTATGTATATTATTACAAGGTGTTATTAATTTGTTATATAGATCATTGTAGTTAAAAGATAATTGATAACTAAAAATATTTCCATCCTAAATATAATTAATCTAAATACAATTTCATAAAATATTCTACAGAACAAAATATGACTCTAAGCAAAGAACAAATAACATAAATAAAGACATTACGATTTTTCCCAACCATTTGAGAATTATTTTTATTTATTTCCAGATAATACAAATGTAAATCGAACGAAAATCTATAGAGAAATTGCGGATTATTTGGAATACTTTACACATTTTTTAGAAATAATTCACAACTGAAATATAACAGGAAATACCTACATGGTAACTATATTTTTGCCTATAAATATGTACTAATTAGAACAGCCGCATGAAATATAATGAATAATTGAAAAAGATATTTCCAAATAGGGGATAAATTCTAAATAACAGTACATTCAAAATTTTATTCCCACTAATCGATAAGAACAAATGTGTAAAATAGTTCTTACGCAGCATAAAAATCTATAGCCAAAAGATAAAACAAAGATTGTTTGACATTTTTTATATGTTTCATAGAAGGAAAACTTACACGATAATTTCAATATCTTCTCTAATAATCGCAATCCCATAAATAAAAGATTTCAAGCAAAAATAAATCTTAGTACTCAGCACATTTTGTTCATTGTTCTTTGTAATTGCTTTTAGCAGTGCTTGAATTATTGTCCTGTAATATCTGTTGTCAAGCAAGCAATCAAATGTATGAAAAAGAAAGCTGTTAAATAGTCCATATTCTTCTTAGAAACAGCGGACTACGGAAAAAGAGACATAAATATTCTTATACGCTAAATAATCCCAACCTCCACTAAAAATAAATAAATAAATAAATAAAATAAAATAAACATTTTTAATGAACATTGTATTATAAAACGTTCTGAACAAATAAATAAATAAGTAAAAAATACAAATAAATAAGAAAAATAAATAAATAAACATAGAAAAATAAATATAGATAAATAAATAAAAAATATAAGTAAATAAATATAAAAAATAAATTAATAAACATAGAAAAATAAATATAGATAAATAAATAAAAAAATATAAATAAATAAATATAAAAAATAAATATAGATAAATAAATAAAAAATATAAATAAATAAATATAGATCAATAAATATAGATAAATAAATAAAAAATATTAATTAATTAATAAATAAACAAATAAACTATGAGGATGTCCCAATCCCAAAACTTTCTTATTTCTTATACATGATGTTAGTATTTTAAAATTAGGTATACATGTTAATACTTCAGTGTTTTTACTTATTATATTTACTTTGATTTTCATCTTAAGTTTCTGCTGCATTTTACGAATAGGAGTAAAAATAAGTTAATTTCATTCATCATCTATACTAATATTATAAAGAAGTAAAGTTTGTTTCTTTGTTTGTAGGGGGTAATCTCTGGAACTAACGAACCTATTTCAAAAGTAATGGTATCAAAATCGTGGTATTAGTCCGCGTTCAAACTTTGGCTATATCTTATGTCGATGACGCTAACCCAAAGCAAGTGCAGGAGCAAAAAACGTTCTAAAAATGCGATTTTTGCGTTACTGAAGGGCCTATAAACGTGACATTTGGCATGCTAAGAATATTTCTTAAAAAATTTGAAATTTAAGAGAGGTGAAAATGCGCGAAAAGCGTTCTAAAAAACATTATAAATTGCAATTTCTACGCAGTCTCAGGAAGTATCAAACAAATCTCAAAAGTAATGATATCGAAACGATAGTGTTATTCCAACTTCCAACATAGGCTATATTTTATGTCGGTGTTACAATCACGTGGGGGTTGCGTTGAAAAAAACGTTCTAAATTGCAATTTTTGTGTTACTGAAGAGCCTGAAAACATACAAATTGGCATGGTAGTTACTTATAAGATATAAATTTTCTCGAAGAACATTTCCTAAAGAAATCGGAATTTAAAAGGGATGAAAATTTGCAAAAAGCGTTCTAAAAACTTTCTAAATTACGATTTCTCCGCAATCTCAGGAAACAACAAACCGATTTCAAAAGTAATGGTCTCTGTTTCAACATAGGCATTTTATGTTAGCGCCACTACCAGGAGAGATGGGGTAGACCGTTAGACAGGAAGCTTGGAATTTGATATGATGGTTAATTTTAAGACGTAAATGCGAACTAAGAAGGGTTTCTAAAAAAATTAAAACTTCAAATGAATACTGAATTGAGCGTATGAAGTGAGCATAAAAGCTTCAAAATACTTTACAAATTATCATTTATTTAGAATTAGTTTTAGTTCTTCTTAGTAATGTCACATTTCTGCCTAGTGCAGTGTAATAATGAAGTTTAGTCAGACTGTGGCTTAATTAGTAATTTTTGAATTATTCCTAAAAGTATATTTTCTTATAATAAAAATTAGTTATACACATATCACTTGGCGTAGTTCAACCATTATGCAAGCAAAGCCGCGTGTTTTGCTAGTATTTAATAAAATCACTATTTTTCGTTAATCTGTTGTACATAAACTGCATGAGAATCGCCGGGATAGATGGATGCGAAATGCCCGTCATTGCATGAACAATAAAATAGAACAATATATTACATTGAGTAAAAAGTTTTCCGCCAATTTTTTTTTTTAATTGTAAAATGATAAATACATACGAAATCATCAAATCTAATGAGGATAGTAATCTCCGTTTAAATCTACAATCGTCTGCCAACGTTTTGGCAACTTTTCAATCCCTTCTGCAAAAAATTGGGGCGTGCGCGAGTCCATAAAGAGATCGACTTCATTTATGACATCCTCATTTGAATCGAAGATTGCGCCATCAAGATGCAGCTGCAGATGAGAAAACAGATAGAAATCTGAAGGGGCCATGTCGAGGCTGTATAGAAATCTGAAGGGGCCATGTCGGGGCTGGATGTTGCATTAAATCCCACTCTAGCTTGTAGAGTGTTCAGCTGGTCATCGTACTAACGTGTGTCCGGGCATTATCTTGATGAAAGAGAACCACCTTCCTTCTCAACTCGTTTCTTCGTTTTTCGCGAATGGCCTCGTGAACTTTAATTAGCATGTTGCAGTATATTGCACTGTTTATAGTCTGTCCGCTTTTCAGGTACTCTTTGTACAAAATTCCGCGACAATCCCACCAGATGCAGAGAAGCACTTTCTTGTCAGTTAGGGCACGTCTTGCAAACGAGCCTGCTGATTCCCCAGGTGCTGACCACCCTCCTTTACTGCTTGTATTGTTGTAGTACACCCATTTTTCATCACAGGTCACAATTCTGTCCAGAATGTTCTCTTTCCTATGATCTCTGAACAGAGCCAAACAACTGGTTTTTAGGCGCGTTCGTAATTATATAAATACGTAGCACCTATAGTCGTCGTTCAGTCCGTCCGTCTGTCCGTCTGTCCGTCCGTCTGTCCGCATGTAACAGAGCAAAAACTACCCAACCGATTGGTCTGAAATTTCAAATATATGATTGTTGCAAAATTTTGTCGAGCCATTTCAAATTTTATGAAAATCGGATGTATAGTTAAATTACAGGGACAGTCAAAAGTTTTTCTTTACATTACGGCCAATGGGGAAAATTATTGCAAGTGGATTTTAATGATATTAGAGCCTTCCGAATGATCTGAAATTTTAAAGATATAATTGTTGCAAAATTTTGTCGAGTCATTTGAAATTTTATGAAAATCGGATGTATAGTTAAATTACAGGGACAGTCAAAAGTTTTTCTTTACATTACGGCCAATGGGAAAAATTATTGCAAGTGGATTTTAATGATATTAGAGCCTTCCGAATGGTCTGAAATTTTAAAGATAGAATTGTTGCAAAATTTTGTTGAGCTATTTAAAATTTTAGGAAAATCGGATGTATAGTTTAATTACAGGGACAGTCAAAAGTGTTCCGTTACATTACGGGGAATGGGAAAAAAATATTGGAAGTGCATTTTAATGATGTATCAGACTATGCACTTCATGAAGTGCAAACAATTATACATTCAGCATAATATGGGGTGCAAAAAATGATTATAAAACTAGTTATAGTACGAACGCACCTCATTTGCCAAGTTTGACGAGCAATTTCCAACTTGTTTTTCTCTTGAGCTAGTCTTCAGCAGTCAATTCGTGAGGCACCCAGCGGTTGAACTTAAACGTTGAATTTATGCGTTTCAGAGCGTTAACTATTGTTTTTTGGGAAACATTAAGCTCTACCGCAATAATTCGTGTTGAAACATTTCTGTCTTGATCAGTGATTTGCTTTAACTGCTTACAATCAACTTCAATAGGGCGGCCAGAACGTAGTTCATCTTCAATGTCGAAATTTCCAGCTTTAAACTTCCGAAACCAAACTTTGACTGTATCATAAGAAACAATATTGATGCCTAAACTGCCACACATTTTTCTATGGCATTCAGTCGCACTGAGTTTGTTACGGAACTCATAGCACATAATCATTCTGAGCTGCTGACTTGATAGTTCCATTTTAAACACTTTTTTGAAGCACAATATAATAAATTTTTAACAAACAAATCAAACAATCATGTAGTTCCTATGCTCTGCTTTCGATTGCAAAAATTGGTTGGTTGAAAACTAACAACCACTTAAATGACAGCTGTTGGCACGAAGGTATCAACCCTTGGCGAAAACTTTTTACTCAACGTAATACAAAAGAATTATGAAAAATCGAGAAAAATCGCTATAGCCAAAAGCATACACATGAAAATTGGTTCAATTTTATGCATAACTTCATATACTTTTTGATGATAGGTAGAGGGCAAAGGACATACGGACGGGCAGAAAGACATTTTGTATAAATATGTTTTTCGGGATCTTTGACCCATAAAACATGTAAATCAGTGGAAAACCGTAAGGTGAAAAAAATTTCGATTACAATACTTACTTCTTTAGAAAGGAGAAAGTAAAAATAAATAATATATATATAAATAAATAAATAAAAATATATAAATATATAATGGTGCCTGGCGAATGATAAAATCTCGAACTTAGTACATTCGGAAAATTGATCTTTGTAATAGGCTTGAACAATAATTTTAATTAACACTGTTTAATATTTATTGTAAATCGAGCAAGTAGAACTATAAAAACAAAGGTCGTATTTTTGAAATGGTTTGTATAATTTTTAGTAGAAATGGACAACTGAAATATATAAAAATTATTATATAATTAATAAATAATTTCTCAATAAAAAAAATATCTCAAATTCTTTTTTAATTAAAAAATTGTTAGAAGATTTTTTTTCTCTCTGGAAAAATTTCCAAGTATTAATATAGTTTCAATCGATGCTGGATTGAATTAAGATTCATGTTTGCCCCATGTCGGTGGCTCACGGCAAAATATCCCATCTTTTGCTGCGTTTGTAGCTTTACCAAAATGTATAAGTGAGAAGTTTCAAGTTGGGTATCGTTCCATGTGGTTTAGTCGGTAGAAAGTCGGTGCGCTATACTCAAGGCACGGGTTCGAGTTCCGGCATGGTATCTTTTTAACTAGGTTGGCCTTTGTGCCTTTAAACAAGTAATTTGAAATCTGTTTTTAATTTGAAATATTGTATGCAAGGCGAAGGTTTCTCTCTGGAAAAATTACCAAGTATTAATATAACGCCTGACATAATTGAAAATTCCCCTTCAACAATTTCTGCCCATAAACAGAAATCGACTTGAATTATTTTATACAAATGTATATCGGGATCTATAACATGAACACAAATAATATAAAAAAAACCAGATTAATTTAACACGTTGAGTTGATCAATCACCGGTAACTGACACTGAACTTTCCATTTAGGCCAAGTCAGACACCGGTGAGTGACAGTATAAATTTAAAAATTTACATTCTAAGTAAATTTTAAGTAATTCTTGGGTTGTATTATGAATGTACTAAATATTTCTTACCAAAACATTTTAATAGGTTTTATAAAAACACAGTAAACATAAAAACGGTTGTCTTTTGCAGGTATCACAAAATGTGGCAATTTGCTTCGTTAATTTTCTGGCCATTCCTGAACCAATCTGTGCCGCATTTTCTTTGTAGCATAGTTTACAATGCCGTCGCACATTAGAGATTTCCACAGTTTTTTTTTTATAGATTGTGTTACGGGAATCTTATTTCGCGGCCCAAACGGAAAAACAAAATATACTTTGCACGCAAGGTGTTAAAAATGCATACCACAATCGAAAACGCACATCCAGGAATTATTGCTCATATACAGTATTGTAATCGAATTCTTTTGTGCGTTCTTGTAAAGGAAAAATGAATGATTTCCCTGCACTATTTTGTAGCATCTTGTAGTGTACCTCATTTAAATATATCAATTAATATGTTTGAAATAGTTTAACTTCATTACAATATACTCTAAACGATTTTTCACAGTAAGCTACAGTGCAACGGAGTTATTTTGAATATCTCTGCAATACAACTATGAATACTAGAAACCTCATTTTTAATATCTAACATACCATAGAAAACGCCCGTAACATATTTCAATTTCATGTCAACCTGACTGCAATTACACTAGTTTGCGCACGGAGAGTTCGACAGACAGACAGACAGGCAGGCGAACAGATTAAACGAATTCATAAACATCTTTCAAGCATGTTGGAAAGTGATAAAAAGGATGATTCCATCCAAAGAATGAATCTGAAAAGTAAGAATATTCCAAATAGTCATCTGTAATATAAATATGAATAATAGTTATGATTATTTATATGTATTGTAAATCAAACAAGCAACATAATACAAAAAAAATTTGGAATAATTTAAATTTTTAATGTACTTCCTAGAAAAGATTTGACTATTAACAAGTAATATAAAAAAAATTAAGTCAATTCCTACTTAGGTCAATAAGAGAAATCTTTTTCTCCCATTCTTCAATGACTGCTTGAGTGGCACTTAAATGCCTTGATCAAGAAGAGGGCTCTCTCGGTCAACAATCGAGTACGGAATTGATTATTGAAAATTAATTAATTTAATTTAATTAATAAATTAATATTTGAAAAAAACTGTATTAACATCAAGTGTCATCCACTACAAGTTTTAAAAAAAAATTATTTGAATTTGACTGGATGAATACTAAGTATTTTATTAACGATTGAAAATTTGAACAAGATATATATAGGGAGAGTGGGAACTAATAGTAGGAATTGAAAAAACTTACATCAGTAAAATAATTTGTAAAATTCTTTCAAAGAATTTTTTTTCAAAAATAAATGTTTACATTCTAAATTTACATCATCTCTATAATATATTCTAATGAATGCAGTCTCATAAAACAATATGAAATTGACATTTTTCGGAATTTACTTTGAGTAACCTTTTGGGTAGTAATTTTATTACTGTCCTGTAACACCTGTACTAAACTAAAGAGGTAAATGCTTGATAAAATATGAATTATTTAAAAGGGTTTCTGAAGCTCTTCAAATATTTTACTGTTGATAAAAGAAAAAGCATGCTTACATCTTAAATGCTATTTCACCCAATAAAATGTATTTTAATAAACAAATGTTCTAGACCAAGAAAAAATCGGGAATGTCGAAAAAGAAAGAAAGAAACAATGAAAGAAAAAAAGACATGTAAAAAAGAAAAACATCAAGCAATTATCAGCAAATTCTGATAATTGTACTCTGCAATCGATTTGAGCAATTGTTTTAATTTTTAACGTTTAATGTTTATTGTAATTCAAACATAAAAAAGATGGTATCTTTGAAATATTTTCGAACTTATTGCAAAAAATAAACTTTTAAGAGATATAAAAATATTTGCGTAATTAAATTAATTTTTTTAACATAACATATCTAAGACCATTAAAATATCCTCCGCAAATATTCTGAATAAAAGATGAATAAAGATTTGAAACAGAAAGAAGTTTTAGAACACAGCATACTTTTTAATTTTCTCTTTGTAATCGATTTTTCTATATTTTTAACATTAAGCTTACCCGGAATGTTACTCAAGTTTTATAAAAATAATTCAAATCAGAAATTTTATTAAAAATGTTTAACTTTTTTTAAACTTATTTTTGTGGAATACCTTTTTTATGCAGAAATTTCTATTTCGAATCAAAGTAGTATTTCCATTTGGTGCTGCACAAATGACCAGTTTCAGGTGTATTTAACGTTAATTATTATAGTTTAACATCAGTTGAAAATCAACCAAGCCAAACTATAGGAAATGTCTGAAAATAAATACGAAAAATTGACTTTTGATAGACTTTAAAAACGCTTACAAACTAAATATAATTTTACCATATACAAATGTCTCATAAATTATTCTAAAAATAAATAAATAAATAAATAAATAAATAAAAACTGGTGATTCATAGCAATGAATAAGTCTTAAAAATATGCATATTATAAAAAAAAATTCAGTAGCTGATATGACAAATAATTTTAATTATTGTTTAATTTAATTTGAAAATCAAACAAGAAAAACTATTTTTAAAAATCGAGAGCTTTGAAATGCTTTAATTGCTTCTTAGAAATAATTGATTACAAGACAAAAATCTCTTGCATCATTGAAATATGTTATAAACTTTCTAGCCGACTACGCCCGCTGCGTCTGGTCCATTATCCCAAACCAACCTTGAATCAAACGAAATGGTGAATTTCACTTTGTATTTCAAAGCAGTGTGTAACTTCTCGCGGAACGTCTTTTCGCATTGCAGAAAAGCGATGTGAACCCCATTGGGTGATTATATTATCTTATGAGTTAGACAGAATTTGGGTGGTTGATCATTTATAGTAGAGATTTGTAGGAAATTGAGATCTTTCATTTTATAGACCACTTACAATGGTGTAACCATTAACATGGAAAAGACCTCGATGACCGATTCTGGTAAAAACAGAAACCTCTAGTTTGCATCCAATAAAATATTCCTAATTTCCTATAATCGGTCCATAGCCAAGTTTGACTTCAAATACTAGAAGTGCTTGAAAAGACATAATTGGAAATGTACCCAAGTTAAGTACAAAAGGAAGCTAATTACGGGCCTATGGAGGAGATGTTGTAGATTTCCAGATTCATGGATGAATGAAAAAAAACTCCAACACGAAGATTTCGAGGACTTACTTCTTTATTATGAAACTTTTTAAAAGGAGGGCCATGATAGTACAGTGGGACGGGAGAAGTCAAACGGAAGGCTGCCCGACGGGGGCGACCCCGAAGGGCAGCGAGCTGAGGTCTCTCACCTTCAAGATCAGAGGGAGTAGTGGTCAAATATTCATTACAATCACTCACTCATTGGCGAGATGAATAGCAACATATGTACTGTATTGGCGATGAATATTGGTGGCTTGGACAAAGGAATCAGAAGCATCCCGAAGTATTACATAGAATTCAAAGTTACGCCATGGCGCGGCTATATGGTTACCCGTATCTTAACATTCCTGCGGTAAGGAAAAGTGGTTAAAGAAATAGGAACACGTGATTTTTATATGCACGTTACAGATCTAACTACAGCTGCAAATTAGTCAGCAATGGGCATATGGTTTGTATCCGACAAAGTACAAGGGTGAGAATTGAATACTAATGCAAGCCCAGAGGCTGGGAAAATATGCATTAGATATCGTCGGCTGCAAAGCGAAAAGACATTCATTTGTATTTTATTCTTTTACATCATTTCGATGGAAAATAACTGCCCTTAAGATCTTTTTCTATCGTGTGAATTTGAAAGACAGAAAAAGGAACCGAGATAAATGATGCCTGCATTTGAAAAGAACTTTAAAAAGTAAAAGCGAAACTTACAGTAGTGAGAGTGGGAGGGGAAGAGAATGAATAAAGACATATGAAATTAACTCTAAAATGTCAAATTTAAACTAAATATTTTATTTGAAAGGGGGGGGGGATAATGACAATTTATAATAAACCAGTAAAGTTAAAAGTTGATTTTTTTGAGGGGAAAGGAGGAATAATGAATATATAACGGTAAAGCCGTTATATATATCACCCATTACCACCAGAAAAAAAAACTGTGAATCTTGTAGAACAGTTTTTTTTTTATTTGAAGATTACTTTGTCCACCCCATACATATAAGTATTTAAAACAGATATAACATAATAAGAAAGATAAGCCTCTCTCTCTCTATATATAACATATAACTGTGTGCTTGCAATTCTTTAAATGTTTGCATAGAGCAAAACTTTTCAGGTCATGATAAATGGCGCCTTTGTATATTTATTCATTTCTTGGTATTCATTAGTCTTTACAGTCACCAGAAACTGCAAATAATAATTTTTTGATTTAACAGGATCCTTTTTAAATATCTTTTTAGTATTTGATTAAGAGGCTGGTACCAGCATTTTCCATGACCAAAATAAGAGAAGTAAATTTTTTTAGTCACTTGTTATAATATCTTCTCAAAGTAAAAATAATATAATATAAATGCAAGCAACAAAAGACACAGATACTACTTTAAAATGAAATAGAAAATAAATGACATATGCATGTCTGTGAATAAAAACTAAATGAAGTAATATAAAAAATAAAAAAGTAGAAAATTGTTTTTCGTGCACACCGCACAGGACTACTAAAAACGGGATGCATATAGCATGCCTATGAATGAGTGTAGCCCTTAATCTTGTTAAGAAACAAGTGTGATGGCGTCAGTTTAGAACATCAGCCCTAGGGGGAGAGGGAGTTATGAGACCCATACATCAAGTGACACATAGGTCCCTGCTCCCCAAAGATCACATTGATCTTCAAAGGAGCATGCGTCAATGTCTCATATAAAAAAAATATGTTTATTGAATTGAAACAACAATTCAAGGGTTTTGTCTCTCTACACAATGAAGTTTGGACCCTTAGGGCAAAAATTTTGAACGGGAACAAAACTTCAGAGGGGATAAATTAAAATAATAAAAAAAAACTGAGATAAATATCTCACATATCAACGGTAAAAGGACAATCCGAGTGTGTGGAGAGACTGGTGACATGATCGGGTAAGTATAACAACCACAATTTTTTTAAAATAAATTCTAACTTTGTATTCCTTACAATGTATCGAGCAGGATATGAAGTGTATGTGTATTGTATAACCTTAGATAATGTTTGAAACATTTAGTGTAATTGCACTAGGTTACTAATGCTACAAACGAAAAAAAAACTTTTTTTGTTATTGTGAAGTTATGTTATTACAAGAACGACATAATATCTTAGACGTGTGTATTGTCTAAGTGAAGCTTAACCAGAGATTTTATTTAATCTCCAAATTTAAAAGAAAACGTGTAATTATGTACATGTAGAAAACCAAAACAAGTGTGATGAAAACAATAAAAACATCATAAGGTTGAAATTTAAAGAAAATGCACGTGAAGGGGTAGCATCCTGTAAACTGGGCATTCTTTGTTGTGAAACAAAGTGATGGTGACTTGAAATGTCATGGTATAAAAGAAATATACTAATAAAGGAAAAATTAAGAATCTGTTAAAACTTAACCTTCTAATAAATGTTTAATTTGTGCATATCATGTGAGGTCAAACGTAGTTCCTGGTATAATGAGAACAAAAAAGAAATATCCTAATGTGTAACGTTGAAACCTAGAAACAAAATATTTTGAATTGTAATGTGTGTTTTCTTTTACCAAACAAAATATCAATGAACTCAGTTGTAATATCAATGAACTAAATTGAAAGTGTTTGTCTATGAACCAAAGAAAAATGTGTATTTCAATGAACGAAGCAAGGAAAAAGTATTTCACATGAATTAAAATAGTGTATGTCAGTGAAAAAAAGGGGAAATTTCAATGACTTAGATGTATGTTTGTGAACACAGCGATCTAAGTACCTCAATGAACAAAGTATGAGCAAGTATTTCACTGAGTTAAAGTGTAAAGGTAATACGATGAACTCAAATGTGTGAAAAAAAAAACTTACTATGAACTCATTTGTCTAACAAAAAAAATATTCCAATGAATTAAAGTGTCTACCAAACCAAAAATTGGTATGAATTAATATGCAAAACAAATCACAAGAAGGAAAACAAACTGTGAACTTATATGTGTAAGGAAAAAAAATCTATGAACTAAGTATTGTCATGAAAGAGAAAAAATGATAGTGCAATTGGTCCCTGAAGTACAGAAAGAATTGACAATGCTATGAACTCGTGTAAAGTGTATTTTTCTATGAACTTAATGAACTATGAACTCGTGTAAAGTGTTTTTTTATGAACTCAGTTGTATGAACTATGAACACAAACTCAGTGTGTACATATGGAACCAAGAGCATTGTATCACAAGTACCAAAAATGCTTCGCCTAAAGTTAAAACAAACAAACCAAAAAATTGTGCTTTTAAGTAAAGGCAAGTGGAAAAGGATAAAATGTAACCAGGAAATGCTACTTGTGTGATGAGATGTAACTAAATAGACTTAACTAAGATTAACACGTGAAATTATATCCAAATTTCTAAAAATAACTCTAAAAATGCAACTAGTGTAATGATGAATGTTTAGAGTTGAATTACTGTGTACTCTTTCAGTAACAATCTTCCAAAAAGTGAAAAACATATAGTCTGACAACGGGTATCAGAAACGATTTCACTTTTGTTCCAATTCGACATTCATTTAACTATTTGCCGGCTAAATAATCAAATGAAAAAGCAACACACTGTACACTTGTGTTTATAAAAAAAAAATCTTGAAAGAAATAAGTTCATTTCAAACTTCAAATCAGTATAAATAATGCTGTCGAAAATTGACATATGTATGTAAATGTATAGGAAAATAAGCAATTTTAAAAGGAATGCTGTAGATAGTAACTCCTTCACAGTAATGTGTGTTAAATAAAAACGAAAAATGTAAAATGTATGTTACATTGTTTTTTTTTTGTTTCCTAAAAAGGAAGCTGTATGAGATGTTTATGGGAATATATTGCAGTTGTATACTTTTTCTCGCATTTGCTTGATGAATTTTTGTAATGATGGACAATAAGGTGCAAAAGCACTGTGGAAAATGTCAAAATTGGTGTTATTGCTATCATTATTTCTAATGCAATTAACGCATTTTGGAGGATTTCTACACTGAGGGTCAATGTGTGGCAAGGCACACACCGAGCATCTAATGTCATTGTAACACGAAATTGCAATATGATCATTGTATACCTGACACTTAAAACAACGTTTAACATTTATATATGGTTTAACAGGATACGGTTTTGATTGTATGATAATTTCCCTATGCATTAATAATTGCCTAGCATCCTGTGGTGCAAGCTCAAAGATCCAATTAAAGGACTTGATATGTAGGAGTTTGTACTTTTTAACAAAGTGTAAATCAGGTTTAGGTATATGGATTAAATCTGAAATACCAAACAAGATATCAGGAATATTTAAATTTTCAGGGAGGTTAAAAATAATGACACGAATAGGCGTAGGTACATTAAGTTTAGCAGGAGATAAGGACTTTAGAGAGGAATCGCTAATAGCTGTAAATATTTCATTGTGCTTACCTTGAGTGTGCAGGTCGGAGCTAAGATATGTGTTTTTTTTATCATTTTCCAGTTGTGGTAACTTTTCTTGTTTACACATATAAGAGGGGATAGTTTGTGTAGATTTATCTAGGGCAGATGAAGGGAGTTTGTTGTTGATATCTGCCACTTGATCAACCATAGTCTTACTACATTTAGTACGCTTCTTCTTACATTTCTGTTTGCCTGTGATTTCATGTAATCTCTCTATAAGTTTCTGATTCACAAGAAATAAATTATCTTTATCCTGTTTTAATTTGGAATAATCATCTTTTAGAACATTAAAGTTTAGTTTAAGCACATGAAAATTGAATTTGATGATCTGAAGGAAATCTAAATTTTCAGACATGGATGCAACATTTTCGGTCTTAAGTGAATTTTGAATAGATGTGGCTTCCATATTAATGGAATCCGAATGTCTTAATAATATCTCCTCAAAATAATCTAACCATGGAGATACAGAAATGGGGTGATTAAAATCACTAATAGAATTTTCATCATTAGCTGCCATATTTTAAAAATAAACTGGTGCAGTGTGTGGTATCTCCAAAACTTTTTTTTTTATCTCGCTTTATTTAATTTCTGTTGTTTACTTTTTTTTTGCCAGCCAAAATGGAAAAAAAAGAAGGAATTCTTTTTTTTTTTTTTTTTTTTTTTTTTTTTTTTTTTTTAGAGAGCAACACAAATAATGCAAAATAAATAATACTAGTATTTCAAAAAGGTGTATGTATGCAAAAACTCTAGTTATCAGAAATGAAATGCATGCACATAAAATAAAACACAATAAATTGCATAAATAAATTATACACAAAAGAAAAATGTAGGGGGGGGGGTGAAAAAAATGAGTGTATCAATCACAACATTTCTGAAAATTAAATTTCTGACTACATCCAGTTGGATTAAAGTTTCCGAAATTCAATAAAATAAAAAAAAACAGGTAATTAAATTGTAATTCTGGTTCACAATAAAAAAAAAAAAAACCAAGGTCAGAGTCGAGCAACATATTCTGAGAATAATTGTGCAAATGTCACACACAAGTGAAAATGTGCAAACGTTGTGAGCAAAATATGCACATATTTATATAAAAATATCAAAAACTGCAAAACTTGAAGCAGAGAACTTTTTTTGTTGCCTATCGGCATAATAAGTGTACTTTCAAAGTACGCCAGTGGGGCTAAAGGTTAACCCTTTAGCCCCACAAAATCTAGATTTTTGAATGCATAAAAATCATTTTTACGAAAAAGGAAACATAGCATGTTTATGTAAATTCACGTAAGAGAAAAAAAATATGAGAAGTATGTCATGATTTAACCATAAAAACATTATAAGTGAAATATTAATAAAAGTATAATAATTTTATCATTTTAACTGCAAAAAGTACTTAAAAAAAACAAACAAACAAACGCAGCTTGGAAGAAGATAATAAGGGGCAAATATGCTATCACTGTTAAAAATATTGTAAAAAAAAAAAAAAAATAGTTCAGAAGTGATTTCTCCGTTCAAGCTGACAAATCATCAAACTTATGAAAATATAAATGGTAAAAGTACAAGTATGAATAGGGAACCATAACATGAATAGAAACTGATAATTTACTGATATTGAAAAGAAAGAAAAAAAAGGTTATAACAATTTAGAGTAAATAATTTAATGTAAAAGTATTCCCTGTTCATACTTACATGCAAAGTGTGTTTCTTTTTTTTTGTATAAAGTATTGTGACACCAGTGTTTTCATTGAATTCGATGAACTAGGTACCTATGTCTTTTTTTTTGTAGAGAGCATTCATTTGGAGCACAAAAACAGAGTGAGAAGAAAACAACGCTTGTTTTTTTTTTTTTTTTTTTTTTAAGAAAAAAGAGTTAAAATAAAAAGATTTTAGTGACAATTTGCAACGGAAAAGAAAATTAAAACAAAAATATCATTAACGTCCTATTTTCGTACTCTGAATGCTATAAAAATGTTGAATGATAGATGACCCAACATGTGAAGTGTGATTTAGTACCCTCTTTTTTTTTTAATGCAGAGTGGTTTCTTTTTTTTTAACTGACGCAGTTGCACATCAGTAGGGTAATTTTTTTATATCTTGATAACACACCACAAAAGGAAAACATTATTCCTTTAACTCATGGCACACTTAGTGCATTCTATATATTTTTTTTTTAGAAAAATTGAAGATATCACCACAAAGAAGCACAAAGTAAATCGAAATTTTTTGACTATTGCTTCGGACATAATTTTTTATACCTAACACAAGATGACACTTTCACGAAATTATCTATCTTTTTAGCATATTTCATTATCTTTTCACCAAATCTGTGATATTCCTGGGCACATTGCACTGCAAATATTAATCACAAGATCACAAACAAAGCGAAACGGCGCACATTTCCTGGACTTGTTGCACTGAGAACTTTGTTTAAAATGTGTGTTACTTGTGCGGATAATTCATACCACAGCTAGGTGAGGACTTTTTCACAAAACATTTACTTTTAGGAAACTATCTGGAGTGGATGTACGTTCAGATGGCACTTTTTCTTTTCACAAAACGTTTCGCACTCACACTGGTAGCACGAACATGTTTGTTTGAAGGTTGAAGATCGCGCACAAAACAACAGAAACTGTCTTGATTTTTGTTTTGGAATGGAGTACTGACAGATTTTTCCGATAGTAATGCGTAGGAGTATGAAGACACAACTTCACGCAGGGAAATAAGTGATGCAGGTGTGATGTCTCGTAGGAAAAAAAGAACCGCTGCAGGAGGCGACGTCGTTCGATGACCCCGTTGGAGCACCGCAGTCTAAATCTTGCTTCTCATTAGGCCAGTGTAAAGTCCGGAAAAAGAGGCACTCTCCAAATCCCTTGGGGTAGCGAGAATAGGCACGGGAAATCCCCTGAAGTTGACATCGGTGAGCGAACACAGAGTAAAATAAAAGGCAGCCGGAACTCCCGTGGGAAAAAAAGGGTCTATGGACATCCTTTCGCGTCGCTGGTAAGAAAAGTGAAACGGAATGAAACTTCTCCTCGTATTTTTTTTTTATTACTGTTGGAGAAAAAAATCTGGGCAACGGCGCCAATTTGTATATAGAGGAGATTATTAGAGATTCCAGGTTCATGAATGAATGAAAAAAAACGCCAACACGAAGATTTCGAGGACTTACTTCTTTATTATGAAACTTTTTAAAAGGAGGGCCATGATAGTACAGTGGGACGAAAGAAGTGAAACGGAAGGCTGCCCGA
This sequence comes from Maratus speciosus, assembly GCA_963932465.1. Taxonomy (NCBI): domain Eukaryota; kingdom Metazoa; phylum Arthropoda; class Arachnida; order Araneae; family Salticidae; genus Maratus; species Maratus speciosus. The sequence goes on from OZ010797.1 coordinate 453,007,081, forward strand.
CGGGGGCGACCCCGAAGGGCAGCGAGCTGAGGTCTCTCACCTTCAAGATCAGAGGGAGTAGGGGTCAAATATTCATTACAATCACTCACTCATTGGCGAGATGAATAGCAACATATGTACTGTTTGGCGATGAATATTGGTGGCGTGGACAAAGGAATCAGAAGCATCCCGAAGTATTACATAGAATTAAAAGTTACGCCATGGCGCGGCTATATGGTTACCCGTATCTTAACATTCCTGCGGTAAGGAAAAGTGGTTAAAGAAATAGGAACACGTGATTTTTATATGCACATTACAGATCTAACTACAGCTGCAAATTAGTCAGCAATGGGCATATGGTTTGTATCCGACAAAGTACAAGGGTGAGAATTGAATACTAATGCAAGCCCAGAGGCTGGGAAAATATGCATTAGATATCGTCGGCTGCAAAGCGAAAAGACATTCATTTGTATTTTATTCTTTTACATTATTTCAATGGAAAATAACTGTCCTTAAGATCTTTTTCTATCGTGTGAATTTGAAAGACAGAAAAAGGAACCGAGATAAATGATGTCTGCATTTGAAAAGAACTTTAAAAAGTAAAAGCGAAACTTACAGTAGTGAGAGGGGGGGGGGGGGAAGAGAATGAATAAAGACATATGAAATTAACTCTAAAATGTCAAATTTAAACTAAATATTGTATTTGAAAGGGGGGGGGGTGGAAGAATAATGACAATTTATAATAAACCAGTAAAGTTAAAAGTTGATTTTTTTGAGGGGAAAGGAAGAATAATGAATATATAACGGTAAAGCCGTTATAGGGCCAAATCACGTCCCATTAATTATTGGAAAACTGCTGTTGACTCAAATATGATCATAAAAAATATTCTTAAAATTAAATAATGTTTCATAAAAAAATCCATTCCTTAAGAAAAACTAAAAATGATAAATAAAGTTACTTACGCATTTTGATAAATGATTAATGATTTTTTCAAAAAACAATTGTTACAATACATTAATTTGGTGGGAGCACTGAACCAGATTATAGGAAATTCACCACTGTTTCGTACTTAAAAAATAAAAACGAAACCATTAAAGGATCATTCGTGTGTCTGTCTGCCCGTCTGTTTTAGACGTTTTTCTTGTAACATGTGAAACATGGAAAGTTCAAATTTGGTCCAAGTAGTTAACGGTATTGACCTACACATTTACAGATTATTAACAATTAACAAATATATTTTGAAAAAATGTAGAGAGCTAATTAAGTTACTTGAAAATAAAAATCTTTTTTATGTATCATATGGGGTGTCATGTGAAAGGTCTTGTAACACGCAACTCAAAATATATTTGTTTTAATTTTATGTATCATATTTTAAGACATATCGTCGAAAATATAATGCAAAACTATATTCCCTCCCAGTCTATTTCCGAATCTACAGAAACTAAAATTATGAAAAATTTAGAGATAGTAGAAGTTTATTTAAAACTTGCAGGAAAACTGTATCGATTGCCCTTGGTCACAACGATTTGGAGAAAATCGCATTTTAGCCATTTACACAAATTTCATTTTGCGGGCACCCAGCAAAGGAGTTGAGGAGTGCTCGATTTACCTATCGTCACGAAAGTATAAAAAGAATGTTATGATAAAAAAAAATGTTAGTAATTGGCAGAGATATTAACCTTTAAAGACAATTGCGGTTTGGACATACATTCGGACACACTGGCGACATATTCTATGCGTCATCGGCTTTTAAATCCTATATATTAACTTTTAATGATAAGTTTGTGTAATGGAACACCCAGTTACTAATTCATATATTTATTGTACGGAACTCTCGGTTCCCGAATAATACTCGCACGTACCCGATTATTTTACTCCTGCTAGAAAAATAATCTTGAATTTCTTTTAAAATCTTATAATTGTGGATCTGTTTTCTTTCTTTTTTTTAAAATATGGCATAAGGAAAGAATAAAAGGCTTTATTTAAATTAATTTTCAGTATTACTAAGATGAACATGTAATTAATGAACATGTAATCTTCATTTAATTAAAATGAAACTAAGTATTAATTATAGAGTATATTTTTAAATATATAGTTCACATTTTTAAATTAATAATTCTTACTTTTTATTATTGAAATATTTTGTTGTTGCATCTTCAAAGTCAGTTGGCGTTTTTCTTCAAGCGTGATTGGGCGCATCTATAAATCTACTGTCGTTCTCAATCGTATACAATGGTATCCATATTGAATATTTTATGATTTATCAATTGTATTGGACTAACGAAAAACTGTATTGAAATTAAGTTATTAATATTTATTTATGTTTTATAAATAGGAATTTTTTTTATTGTCACCTGAAACACAATTTCGCCACATAATTTTTATAACTTTAGCACATCAAGAAATAAATTAAAAATGGATTTCAAAATTATATATTTACATACAAAAACAAAGTGCGTAAAATAAATCCCAGATCACAGCTTTCTTTCAGAATTTCTTTCAATTTGGACAATAGTTGTAATTATTGATAATTAATAACCATTGTAAATCAAAGATCTAAAACCATAAAACAAAGGCAAAATCTTTGAATTATTTTCTATGTTTCTTAGAAATAATAGACTATTAGAGAAAAATGCTTAAATACAAAATAGAATTTATTTCTATAAAAATATTCTAATGCCACATTCTCATATCTTTAACTAAAGTGAATGATAATCCCATGCAAAGCATAAATCTTAGAGCTTAGAAGATTGCGGATTGTGTTCTTTGTAATCATTTGGAGCAATTCTTTTAATTATTGGCAATTAACATTTGTTGTAAATCAAAAAGGTAAAATTATAGTAACAAAAAGTAAATATTTCAAATTATTTATTTGTTTTAAGGAAAAAAGACATCAACAAGATTTAAACACTCAAAAAAAAAAAAAAAAAAAAAAAAAAAAAAAAAAAAAAAAAAAAATCATGCGTCAATGATAGATTATGAAACACTTCCCGGAACATTCATAATAGTGTAAATAAACTTATACTTTTGTGCATCTCTGTATATGATCTGTAGAAATAAGTAATATACCAAAAAAAAAAAAAATTAAAAGTGCCTACGAGAATTGAAAACGTACTTCTAGCAATTACTGCTCATAGACAGTACTATAAAAGGATTCTTTCATGTGTTACTGTAAATAAATTATAAATACTATACACACCATATAATTTGGTAAGCATGTTGTAGCACACCTCAATGGTTTATATAATTTTAAATATGTTTTTATTCGAGTAACATCGTTAAATTCACTGCAAATGATTTTTCCATGTGAAGTAAAAGAATTCTTTTGAGTGCCCCTGTAAACGAAATATAAATGACCGAATTTTGAGTTTACTTCTGCTTCCATGGTCGAAATCTATTTTTATTTGCGCCTCGCGAAGACGAGGGGTTTGTTTTTGTTTCAAAACGAATTCTCTTAGAATATTATTTACATGAATGTGCCTATGATATGTATCTGATTTACACAATTCCAAGTAAACAAAATTAGAATAATAGAAAAAAGGAATTGTGAAAAAATGCACTTATAACATTTAATAAATAAAATATTATATCAATATTATATTATATTATTATGATCGCTAAAATCGTGTAAATCCGAAAATTACTGCATAGAAGCGCCACATGTTGCGCGATTAACACAAACATCTCATCAACAGCAACTTATGTCAATCTCTAACTGATCTGAAGTTTTATGAAAATCCTTGCTTGAGTCCTTAAGCTAGAGCTTTTGCAGAAATCGTGAAAAAAGAGGCACAAAATGCGATTTTCACCAAAACCTAAGCAACAACAACGTATATCAACATCTAACTGAATCTGAAGTTTTATCAAAATCCGTGAATTAGTTCTTGATATAGAGCTTTACGGAAATCGTAAGCAGCGACACCTCATGAGAGATTTATTCCAAAATCTAACCATCAAAAGCTTATGTCAACCTCTAAGTAAATCTGAAGTTTTATGAAAATTCGAGCATTAGTTCTTGAGTTAGTGCTACTGCGAAAATCGTGAAAAATGGAGCATATCAGCGCCACCTCTTGAGCGATTTATACCAAAAACTAATCAGCGTGCATTCATATCAAGGCCTCTAAATCTAAAGTTTTATTAAATTCCGTACGTTAGTTCTTGAGAAACAGCGCCCATAAAATTTTAGTCACAGGCAGACTCATAGACAGACATTTTCTAAAAACAGCCAGATTGTCCTCAGGAGATTCTAAAACCTATAAATCTGTTGAAAATAATAAGTTGAAAAATTTCACGAATCCAATACTTTACCATTGTAAATATAGAAGTAAGTAAAAGTACTTACATGTTTAATCAGAATGCCCTAACGGATAAGAGCCTCATAAAATATTCTGAACAACAACAAACTATGAAGATTGAAGACTGCAAGTAAGGAATACATCTTATAAATTTGCTCTGTTTATTTGCTTTAAGGAAGGGTTTTTATTTTTTGCCTTTGATATCATTGTAAATCAAACAAACGCAATTAGAAAGAAAAAAACTCCCTGAAACTTATTTCCTAAAAATAAATGACTACTGAAAAATAAATGCTTACAAGCTAAGGATAATTTATTTCTATATAAATATTCTAATAGGCCCAGTCTCACAAAATATTAACAACAAAAAAGAATGATGATGTCATACAATGAATAAATCTTAGAATTCAGCATATTTTGGAGATTGTTCTGTGTAATCGATTTAAGCAAAAGCTTTATTGTCACTAACATTTGTTGTAAATCAAATAGCCAAAACTAGAGAAAAAATGTGGAATCTAACAGCTTTTTTTAATGCTTATGAGATTAAATTAGATACCAAAAGAAATAAATGCGTATTGGTTAAATATTTTATTGTCTATAAAAATATTCTAATGAACAGTACCTCGAAAATGTTGTAATTTTGAGCAAAAATAGAATGATGATTTTATACAAAGAATAAATCTTAGTATCCAGCATATTTTGTAATTTCTTCTGTGTAATCGATCTGAGCAATAATTTTAATTATTACCGTTAAAATAAATTGTAAATAAAACATCTAAACCTATAAAAAATGTGGAATCATACAAATATTTTATATGCTTCCGAGATTTATTTAATGACTTAAAGAAATAAATGCTTATTGGCTAAAACTTTTTAAACCTCTATAATATATATATATATATATAATCCCAGTGATGACAGACGAAGTTTACAAGCCATTAAATTTATGAAAAAAGGTAAATGCCCAGGAGAAGATGGAATTACAATCGACTTATCAAAGAAGCAGGAGAAGAATTTGCAAAAATGCTATCCTTACTGTTTTCCAAATCTCTCAAGAAGTCAGATGTACCAGAAGATTGGAATAATGCTGTGATGGTGCTACTTTACAAGAAAGGAGAGAAGGAAAACATTAAAAACTACCGTCCGATCAGCTTACTATCAGTGATTTATAAAATTTTCACCAAAGTTTTAAAGACAAGTCTTGAATCAGCTCTGGACTCAGCTCAACCTAGAGAACAAGCAGGATTCCGAAGTGGATTCAGCACAATGGATCATATCCAAACGGTAAGGGAACTCATTGAAAAACATAAGGAATATAATTTACCTCTTTGCCTTGCCTTTATTGATTATGAAAAAGCATTTGATTCGGTCTACACATCAGCAGTAGTAGAATCTCTGGAGGACATTGGTATGGACAAACCTTACATCAATATTGTAAAGAAGATTTACAAGAAAGCAACAGCAACCATCCGCTCGGACAAAGGAAAAGCAAAGATCAAGCTTGGAAGAGGGGTAAGACAAGGAGACACCATTTCGCCTAAGCTTTTTACGGCTGTCTTAGAAAATATTTTCAAGAAGCTGGAATGGGAAAACAAAGGGATTAGAATAAATGGGGAATATTTAAGTCATCTCCGATTCGCTGCCGACATTGTAATTTTCAGTAACAGTCCTGAAGAATTGGAAAATATGCTAAAAGAGTTGGCAGAAGCTAGCATTAATGTGGGATTAAAAATAAACTTGGAAAAGACTAAGGTGATGTTCCATTCATTTGCATCAAAAAAGAAAATTGTCTACAACAACACTGAGATTAAAGAAGTGCAAATTTATGTGTACCTTGTGCAGGAAATATCATCGGATAATAGTATCATGAATGAAATCGATAGAAGAATAAGAAATGGATGGAGTGCTTTTGGGAAGAACAATATTATTCTGAAGAGTAGCATGCCCCTTTGTTTGAAAAGAAAGGTATTTAACCAATGTGTTTTGCCTGTGCTAACTTATGGAGCAGAAACATGCACGCTAACAAAACGGATGGTACAAAGATTACAAATAACACAGAGAAGTATGGAAAGATGTATGCTAGATATAACTAGAAGAGACAGAAAAAGAATAACCTGTATAAGAAGTCAGACGAAAGTTTTTGACATCATTGAAAGAATTAAACGGCTAAAATGGGAATGGGCTGGGCACATTGCAAGAAGACAAGACAATAGAGGGAGCACAAACACCCTACAGTGGTATCCCAGAGATGTAAAACGGCCAAGAAGACGACCTCAAGTAAGATGGAGTGATGAAATCAGAAACGTAGCCGGTGTAAATTGGATGACTAAAGCACTAGACAGAAAACATTGGAAAAATCTGGGGGAGACCTACATCCAGCAGTGGATTGAAAACGGTTGATGATGATGATGATGATGATATATATAAATAATAAGTGATATTATCGCCTAAAATATTCAACATGTGAAGAAAAATAGAATGATGAATTCAAAGAGAAATAAATTCGAAAAATAAGCACATTTCTGAATTTCTTCTGTGTAACCGAATTGAGCTATAATTTTATATGTTGTTGTTTATCTTTTGTTGTAAAAAAAGAACGAAAACAGTAAAATCAAGGATGAAATGTAACAAATCTCTGAAATATTTATGTGTTTCTAAGACATTGATTAATTACACAAAGTTGGAAACACTGCTTACATGATTAATGCAATTATTTCAATAAATACATTATCTGGTGCCCACAGTCTCGTGAAATATTCTGTACGGTAAAAAGAATGATATTTCGATGCAAAATAACAAATCTTGTAAATCAAAACGTTCGGAGTTCGTTATCTGTTTGAGCTATGTTTTATATATTGCCATTCAATGATGTAAATCAAAAAAGAAAACATGAATTAGCGGATTGAATGTGATTGTATGAAATCGAATTAAGCTAGACTTTTAAAAGTTGTCATTTATCATCTATTCTAAATCAAGCAAGGATAATTGTAAAAACAAAGATAACATGCTTTAAATCTCTGAAATATTGTGTTTCTGAGAAATTGATTAATTACACAAAGTTTTAAAAACTACTTACATGCCGAATTCCATTACTTTCTCTATATAATCTGATGGCCACAGTCTCGTGAAATATTCTGAACAAAAAAAAAAAAAAAAAAAAAAAAAAAAAAAAAAAAAAAAAAACGTGATATTTCAAAGCAATTTTTTTTTTTTTTTTTTTTTTTTTTTTTGTAAATTAAAGCATTTGGAGTTTGAGCTGTTTGTCTGTATGAGCAATATTTTATATTATATCATTTAATATCTATTATAAATCAAAAAGGAAAACATTATATAGAGGAAAGCTTTAATATTTAAAATAAGTCACTATCAAACGATTAACGTAATTCTTGCATCCCGATACTAATTTCTCTGTTTCAAAAAATATAATAACTACAACAGTTTCATAAAACTAGGGTGACCGCGCCAGTAGTTGATCTAATGCTTGAAATATTGCGCCATTTTAGGCGGAAATGAGTTTTAGACGTGGCACTAGACATAATATTTTTGTTTGAATATTGGAGCATCTGTTGCCACATTGTTGTCAGCTGCCTGCTGTAAGGAAGCCGTTTTACGAATTTTTTTAATTAGAAAATGTAAAAATTTAATTTTTGATTAGTTGGAGACACTTACCGTAAGTTAAAATAACCCACTTCCATCTTGTTTATCTCAAATAATAGTTTTATATGAATTATTGTTAATCACAGCTTAAGCATGATATTTTAAAGATTAATTTTTAAATTTTCTATTGATTTCTTCAATTGATCAACTACTGGGAAAATGGCAATTAAAGAAACTATTTACTTATAATTTTGTTGCTATTTAATTTAAGCAGATTTCATCTTTGCCCATTATAGGACATTCATTAAGAGTTGTAGCAATCATGTCAATTTACTTCTAAACCATAAAAGGAAGGAAATATAATAAAAACTCCGTAGCACCGCTCACCTTATTTGAATAAAGCAAAAATGATGATTCCAAGCAGAAAATGAATCGTAGAACTCAGTACATTTCGGAATATTCATTATCTAACCACATTTGAGAAATTGTTTTAATTTTCGCCTTTTAAAATCTGTTGCAAAACAAACATATTTTATTGTCGTAAAAGGGAGGAACATTCAAAATATTTCATAGACTTTATAGAAATAATTCACTGCCGAAAACAAAATTGCTAACATGATCAACTTTTAATACAACAGTAATACAAGAGTGAAACTCTTCCTTTTATTCAGATATTTTAAACAACGTATAGTCATGGAAAAGAAAAGTAAACACCCCCTACTAACTCCTCAACAACTTATCGTAGAAGAAAATTACTAGTACCGAACGTTTGGAAATAAAGTCTAATTTTAAATGATGTATATAAAATTTGCTTAGGGGGCCATCTATATATAAAAACGAACCCAAACATCATTTTTTTCAATGGCAATACCCAATTTTAACAAGATATTTCAAATCTTCGTTTCAAACTGTGCCTAGACACCAAATTTCAAATCACTTGAATGAAAAATTTTTGAATTATAAACATTCAAAAATGTTAAATAACGTTTTCACATTTTTAATAATATCTCCTGAAATTATACTTCTAATGTGCTAAATCTTTCTGTAATTATAATACAAAAACATAAATACGTTGAATTTGCTATTTTTTATAAGTTTATGATATGAATTATGAAATTAATATTCGAAAAAATTATGAATTGCAAACTACATTTTTTTGATGGATTTAGATTCATTAAGTCCTGCTTTATGAAAATCCAAAAATTTCGCATTTTTCTTCCAAGTAGTTTTCAAATTTTACTTAAAAAACGGCAAAACGATCGTTTAAGGGGCCGTGTATGATAGAAGTGACTAGGTATTTTGAAATTTGTTATGTTATCCTGTAATCTAGCAGTCTTCAATGATTGCTTGAGTGGCGCTTAAGATGCCTTGATCAAGAAGGGTCTCACTCCGTCAACAATCGACTACCGAGCTTCAATTTGGATACAGCACATAAAATACGCTCGTTTTAAAATAATTAATTTCTCGGAAACCAATCGTATGAATTGCATAAAATTTTGTTTTTAGACTAATTGAAGGATGTAGAGTTTATTTATGCTGTCAGAATTATGTACTGCTATTGCAAAAAAAAAAAAAAAAAAAAAAAAAAAAAAATATGGCTCGTTTCAATATGTAGGTGGCATCCTAAGCCAATTTTATATGCGTCATTTAAAATAAGACTTTATTTCCAATCGATCGGTACCAGCAACATTCTTCTACGATAATTTGTTGAGGAGTTATCAGGGGGTGTTTATTCCTTTTTTTTTCACGACTGTACTTTTAAAAATGATTCAAACAGAGGCTTCACTTGATTCTTAGGAATCATCATAATAATGAAAAATATCCTTTATAAGCATTCAATGTTTATCTGGAAGACAAAAGAAATTTTATTACTCCATTTCATGATTTTTCCAAAAACTAAATACGTTACTATACATTATTTCAGATAGGCAACGAACCCGATTATGGAAAATTCACCGCTTTTTTACACTTGCCAGACAATGCAAACTCATGAATTTAGTTTACAAAGTTCTATTCTTTACATCAGTAAGTAAATAAATTGAATGCTTAATTCATCTTTATGAAGTTAAACTTAAAATTTCACTATGTGCAAATTTCTTGACAGATGAAAAATTATTTAAAAATGTGTTGAATTACTTTAATATCCTTAGTACTTTCAACTATATACATAGACACCGTCACAGAATACAACTAGTATGTTGCGGCCATCACAAAACTTTCTTCTATCTCATACCTGTCAATACTTCAAAATTCACTATCTCCGTGCCAAATTAAATGGCAATCTGTGTTCATCATGAGAATTCTAAAAGTATGAAATTCCATGCATTAGTTCTCGAGGTATGACTGTCACTGAAATCGTGTAAATCCAGCAAAATGCAGCATAGCAGCTCCACCTATTGGGTTATTTACACCAGAACCTAATTTATCACCAACTTATGTCAACATCTAACTGAATATGAAGTTTGGGGAAAATTCATGCATTAGTTCTTGAGATAGAGGTATTGCGCAAATCATGACAAATGCAGCATAGAAGCGCCACCTGTTGAGCGATTTGCAATAACACATAATCAGCAGCAATATTAATCAAGTTATACTTAAATCTGAAGCTTGATGAAATTTCGTGCATTAGTTCTTGAGACAGAGCTATTGAGGAAATAGTTCGAGATGCAGCACAGCAGCGCCACCTATTGGAATTACACCAACACGCAGTCAGCATCATTTCATATGAAGGACTAACTAAATCCGAAGTTTGATGAAAATGTGTACATTAGTTCTTGAGATAGAGCTACTGCGAAAATAGTGTAAATCCTGCGAAATGCAGCATAGTAGCGCCACCTGCAGGGCGATTGACACCAAAACATAAACAGCATCTACTCATGTCAAGGACTAACAGAATCTGAAGTTTTATAAAAATCCGTGCATTAGTTCTTGAGATAGAGCTTTTGCGGAAATCCTGCAAAATGCTACATAGCAGCGACACCTGCAGGGCGATTTACACCAAAAACTAATCAACACCAATCTATATCAGGGACTACCTGAATATAAATTTTTATTAAATTCCGTGCGTTAGTTCTTGAGATAGAGCGTCCACAAAATTTGTGTCACGTACAGGCAGACAGACCGATAGACAGACAGACAGACAGACAGTCAGACTCACAGACTCACAGACAGACATTTTGTAAAAACATATTTTTTGGAATCTCTGACCCATGAAACGTGTAAATCCGTCGAAAACTGGAATTCGAAAATTTTCATGAAACTAATACTTTCTTCTTGTAAAGATAGAAGAAAGTAAAAATATGAGTCTTATTACTTTCTTCTATCTTTACAAGAAGAAAGTATTGGATTCATGAAAATTTTCAAATTCCGGTTTTCGACGGATTTACACGTTTTAGAGGTCAGAGAACCCGAAAAACATGTTTTTACAAAATGTCTGTCTGTGAGTCTGTCTGTCTGTCTGTGTGTCTGTGTGTGACACAAATTTTGTGGGCGCTCTATCTCAAGAACTAATGCACGGAATTTAATAAAAATTCATCTTCAGTTAGTCCCTGATACAAGTTGATGCTGATTAGTTTTTGGTGGAAATCGCTCAATAGGTCGCGTTGCTATGCTGCATTTTGTAGGATTTCCGAAATGGCTCTATCTCAAGAACTAATGCACGGATTTTCATGACACTTCAGATTCAGTTAGTCCTTGATATGACTTGATGCTGATTAAGTGTTGGTGTAAATCGCTCAACAGGTGGCGCTGCTATGCTGCATTATTTATGATTTCTGCAATGACTCTATCTCAAGAACTAATGCACGGATTTTCATGAAACTTCAGATTCAGTTAGTCCTTGATATGACTTGATGCTGATTACGTGTTGGTTCAAATCGCTCAACAGGTGGAGCTGCTACGCTGCATTTTTTACGATTTCCGCAATGGCTCTATGTTAAGAACTAATGCACGGATTTTCATCAAATTTCATATTTATTTAGTCCTCGATATGACTTGAAACGGATTATGTGTTGGTGTAAATTGCTCAACAGGTGGCGCTGCTGTGCTGCATTTTGCACGATTCCTGCAATAGCTCTATCTCAAAAACTAATGCACAAATTTTCATCTAACTTCAGATTTAGTTAGATGTTAACACAAGTTGTTGCTGATTAGGTTTTGGTGTTAATCGTCTAATAGGTGGCGCTGCTATGCTGGCATTTTCATGATTTTCGCAATAACTCTATCTCAAAAACTAATGCACGGATTTCCCCCAAACTTCAGATTCAGTTAGACTTTGACTTAAGTGGTTGCTTGGTAGTTTTGTTTAACATAGGTTTTGGCGTAAAGCACCCAATAGGTGGGGCTAGGCTGATTTTTGCTGTATTTACACGATTTCGTAGATAGCCATATCTCAAGAACTAATGCACGGAATTTCATATTTATGGAATCCTCATGATGGGCATAGATTGCCGTTTAATTTTGGTAGTGTGATAGCTAATTTTCAAGTATTAACATGCATGAGATAGAAGAAAGTTTTGGGATTGGTATATTTTCACGTAGGTGGTGTTGAAAGGAGTTAAGGTGAAAGTCAATTTTTAGATCCGGAAAACTTTGGGAAGATAAAAATATGGATATAGAGGGAAGTGGAATATTACTTGTTTTATGATTCTTTAAGCAAACTGAGCCAAATTCTGGGTATATTGTAGGTTAAAACGTCACTAGAAACAGTATTTTGTTTAGCAATAATTTCTATTAATTCACGGATAATTAAATCATGATAATTGCCCCTTAAAGAATTTTCACGATTTAATTATGCGTGAATCAATAGAAATTATTACTAAAAAAAATACTGTTTGTAATGACGTTTTATTCTGCGACATACCCAGAATTTGGCTCAGTTTGCTTAAAGAATAATAAAACACGTAATATTTAAGGATATTAAAGTAATTTAACACATTTTTAAATATTTTTTCATCTTTTAAGTAATTTTCACATAGTGTAATTTTAAGTTATACTTTTTGCTTTGTTTGTTTTTCAAATAATGGCAACAGTGAAGAAAGCAGAGCATTACATAAACATCCTTTTTGATTTTACTAAATTGATTACTCGATGTTTAATTTTAATTTAATTAAAATGAATATAATTATTAATTAAAGTTATTAATTGAAGTAAGTAATTAGTAATTATAACTAATTATTTTTAACTAAATATTTAAAGTATTTCATTCATTAAAATAGTGTTAGTAATTAAAGTATTTAAAATATTTCTTTCTTGCAGCTTCACAGCCAGTTTTTCAATGAGCACTGTTTTGCACATAATCAAATCCATTGTTGTTGTAACTCGTATGTAATCGTAACCATAAAGAGTATTTTGCGATATATCACCTGTGTTGGGCTCAAGAAAAAACGCCTTAAAATTAGGTTATTAATTTATAATTAAGCGGTAAAAACCTTAAAATGTTGTATTGCCATCACATGCACTTTTGAAAATTATGTATTTAAAACAAATGCATTATGGTAAAAGGTACACAAAGGTACACAAACAACATCAACGTTTCATTTCACATCTGCAAATGTCTTAGGATGTTACGATACACATAAATCTAAAATTTTAAAAATGGATGCAAACATCTCAGAGTTCTGGAGGAAACTTGACTGGAGCGCGCACCAAATGTCATTAAGTTGCCAAGGCAGCCAAAAGGAGTAAACCATCCCAGCGATGGAAAAGTGTGGGGGGCTAAATTGAACTAACTCCAAAAATGGTTTATAACATATTATGCCATATTTTATTAATGCTGTATTATAAATTATCGTTATAAGTTTGTTGTCCAAGCTTAATAATCCTAATGGACTCTAAAATTTTGTTGCCATATGGATTTCTGCACGGAATTATGGTTCTAGCTTCATCAAAGGCAACCCTGTTACCATCATTAGCAAAACAAAGTCACATTTTAATTACATGCACTTTTGTACATAATTTTTATAATTTAAGCATATCAAGATGTGAGTTAAAAATCGATAACAAAATTACATATTTACATACAAAAAACAAATTGGTTTAAATAAAAGAGTGTAATACATCATAGAACTCGGCTTTGTTTCAGAATTTGTACTGAATTTGATCAATAGTTTTAATTATTGCTGTTTAATAATCATTATAAATCAAAGAAACAGAACCATAAAACATAGGAGAAACGTTTGAAATACTTTCTATTCTTAGAAATAATTGACTGCGAGAAAAAAGAATGCTTTCATGCTAAATTGAATTTCTCTCTTTAAAAACATTCTAATGGCGCATTCCCATAAAATATCTTAACAAAAGAGAATGATAATTTCACGCAAATAATAAATCTTTGAGCTTAAAATACTGCGGAATGTGTTCTTTTTAATCAATTTTATCAATTCATTTAATTATTGCCAATTAACCTTTGTTGTAAATTAAAGGTGTAGAATTATAGCAATAAAAACGAATCTTTGAAATTATTTGTGTTAGTTTGATAATAATAAAATAGATATCAACATAATTTAAACACGAAAGAAAAATCATGCTTGAAGGATGGATTATGAAACACTGTCCATCACATTCATAATAGTTAACACAACGGTTATTTTTTGCAGCTCAGTGATCTATAGAATTTATAAATACCAAGTAACATACGAAAAAATTAAATAAATTTAAAAATGCATAACAGGATTGAAACGCACTTCTAGCATTTATTGCTTATAGACAGTAGTACGACCGAATTATCTTGTGTGTACGTACCTGTAAATGAATGATAAATGCTATGCACCCAATATACTTTACTAAGCATTTTGTAGCACACCTCAGTTGTGTATATCATTTTCAGTATGTTTGAATTCGTGTACCGTAATTAAAATTCTCTTCCAAAAGATTTTTCCACATCAAGTAACCATTATTATTTTGAGTGCCGTCTAAATAAAATATAATTGCTATATACTTCCTTTTCAATACCGAACGTGCTATAGTGCATTAACCCCTTCGGGACGAGCCTCTTTTACAGAATTTTTAATCTTTTATCGCTGGTTTTTCAAAATAGATATTTTTGCATAATTAAATCGGGAAAATGCTCGGATTAAATTCAACAAAATTTACATTAAAAATTTACTGGTGAGAGTAATCACTGATTCTGAGCTCCTTACGCAGCACGTATACAGGTCGCTCGTCCACAAGTCGCTGAGCCAGGCGGCTTATCAAACTGTCGAACAGGAAAAATTTAAAAGAGAATTTCGTTAAATTAAAGAAATCGAAAAACTTTTTTAGTAGTCGCATATGCACTACAAATATGCTACCATTCCTTCTTTTTAGGTGCGTTCGTAATTATATAAATACGTAGAACCTATAGTCGTCGTTCATTCCGTCTATCTGTCTGTCCGTCCGCATATAACAGAGCAAAAACTACCCAATCGAATGGTCTAAAATTTTAAATATATAATTGTTGTAAAATTTTGTCAAGCAGTTTCAAATTTTATGAAAATCGGAAGGATAGTTTAATTACAGGGATAGTCAAAAAATTTTCCGTTACATTACGGCCAATAGAAAAAAAAATATTGCAAGTGCATTATAATGATGTTACATCCTTCCGAAGTGTCTGAAATTTTAAATATATAATTGATGCAAAATTTTGTAGAGTCATTTCAAATTTTATGAAAATCGGATGCATAGTTTAATTACATAGGCGGTCAAAAGTTTTCCGTTACATGACGACCAATGGGAAAAATATTATTGCAAGTGCATTTTAATGATGTTACAGACTATGCACTTATGAAATGCAAAAAAAATATACATTCAGTACAATATGGGTTGCAAAAAGATTTTATAAAACTAGTTATAGTACGAACGCACCTCATTTGCCAGGTTTGACGAGCAATTTCCAACTTGTTTCATTATGCGCTCTACCATTACACAGATACAGGGAGCACTCTCAGAAATGGATACTCAGATTTCACGAAATTTTCTTTCTTCATTTTTGACGAAACCACTTTCTGGGATATGCTCCGAGCGAATATTTCGTCATATTGAGAAAATTACTTTCTTCGCTTGTTTGAGGATAACAATTTCGTCAAAAGTGCTTATTTAAAAAGTGCAATCAGAGGGCTGGTGGTGCCACCTATTGAACAGTTTGGAAGCTCTTGTATCGACAGGAGAAAAAATAATAGCTTCGGTCTTCGGGTTGATTCGAACTCACGACCTCCTGTGTGGGAGACGGTCACTCTAGCTATTACGCTATTGAGTCCTCGAACAGATACGATTTTACATGCATGTAATGGATTCTACTGTATATTTATATTTTTATGTTGGTTGTAGTTTTATCGATGGTGTTATACTTATAATTCTTGCAAGTTTTAATTAGTAAGAGTAATTTATTATTATTATTTCCTATGGTTAATATGAATAATTATAATATGTCTTGATTAATATAATTTATTAGGAAAATTTTCATTGCTCGATGAATGATTAAAATATGGTCTGGTTAATTTGTTGCTCAGAAATAACGAATTTTAAAGTACATATGGGGAGATTTTATCAATTTGAGTAGTTGGTTAAGATTTTAACACTTTACTGTTTACAGAAGAGAAGGGAGAGGGATCAATTATGCATATTTAATTTGATAGTTATATGAATATATTTCTTAAATGAAAAAGAGATCTTGGAATTTTGAAACTTTATTGACCAAATTTTCTTTTTGGACGATTTTGTAAAACAGAGGAAATTTATTCTTTTCGAATTAAACCATAGCGAGCAAAGTAAAATAATAATAATAATAATAATAATAATAATAATAATAATAATAATATAAATAATAATAAACATTCTTAAAAACTTTAACAGCTAAAAAAATAACTAATGCAGAAACAATAACTACCTGTGTTTCAGCATTTTCTGAAAAGCGCTAAAAAGTGCAATTTTTAAAATAAATTATGACAGGAATAACATAAATTTTTTAAAAAAATTATGACAGGAATAACATAAATTTTTTAAAAAAATTATGACAGGAATAACATAAATTTTTTAAATAAATTATGACAGGAATAAAATAAACAAGCAAATATTTGCTTGCTAAAGTCGCAGGATTTGAGGAGGTACGGTTTCCATAAAATGCATTGAGTCTGGCCGTGAGTGAAGAAACACCTTCGTCAAATATTTGAGAGTTTACGTGTCGTTAAAAGTCACGTGATTTTGATACGAAATGATTGTCAAAAACAACGAAATATAGCTCGAGGACTGCTGAATCGTCAAAATTGAGAGTTTTATTTCTGAGAGTGAGTGGAGTTGTTCTGCAATGAGAGAGCCCCTGGAACTCTCTCCACTGTTCACTGTTCACTGATCTTAAGTGTTGGGCTCGGGAACCTAAAGCTGTCGGACGGCCGTTGCGGCATTGAGATTAAGGGGTCTGAGGACTCATAAAGCTTCAATTTTTTTCGAAATTTCGATTATTTTATATTTTAAACTCCTATCTTTTCTGAGCATAATTTTTTCCTCGAAATTCCCATTAGAACAGAACTTATGGCTTTTTTAATTGTACCCGCTCAATAGCTGAACCGGCTTTTCCGAAAATTTGAAGTCTTTTTACTCAAAATGACATTTTTGGGCATAACGCGCAGGATATCTCAAAAACTTCTCAGTATGTTATCATGAAATTTTTGAAATAGATGTTTTACGTTAGTCTGTATAAACTGAAACTAAAATTTCCTTTTTATTGTTCAAAAAAATATTTTTCTGTGTGTGTTTGATAATACTGTTGAAAATTTAAAATTTTTGTATTAGCTAAAGAAAACTTTGCATTAAAATCATAAAAATTCTTTAAATACAACTTTATTTAGGTTCAGGTTAATTATTAGAATCTAAAGTATATTTAGGCACAAAAATTTTCAACCTAGTTACAAAATGATTTTGTAATCGTGCGAGAAAGCTATCAAGCCAATTTTCTGCTTTACAAATGTCTGACAGTTTGAAGCCCCCTATAAATATTAATTCTGCAATTTGTAATTTTTTAAATATATGAAACGAAAGAACATATTTACATCTTTCATTTTCAAAAAAATTTGGTTTTACAATAATATGCATTTTAAGATATTAAACGTTAAAAATTGTCCTTTTTTTTTTCTTTTTTTCAAAATTTAAGAGTCCTGAGACCCCTTAATGTTCATCTCGGGGGCAGTCAGGGTTCGTAGGGCGGGCTGACCGCCGCGGAATTCGATGAGAGCGGCGTTTCCGAACGTCGTCCCACGGCCCTTATGCCGGGGCACTAGCGGAAACGAGGAAGAAAAGAAAAAAAAATCAAATATTCAAATTTAAAAGGGAAATTCGTCAAAATGAAGGTATCGAAAAGATGTAAGTGTTAGGCTCGGGGTCCTGAATCTATCTGACGACCGTTACGGCTTCGAGCTTAGGTGGGCACAGGACCTTTGAGTTAGTTGAAACGATAAAAAATATCGCTTTTTCAAAGTACCGAAACACAAATAATATGCAATTAAGATAGTTTTTTGCTGTATCTTCCTAAAGTACATATTTTAAGCTATATTATCCAGAAAAATAAATGTTTATATACAAAATTAATATTTAAATTTAAAATTTTAAAATTCCTATTACTAAAGCGTGAATTAAACTGCGCGCATGATAAAACTCTAAATTAAGCATATAAAAAAAAATTGAACAAATTAGAATCCTAACAACCTACTTCTAAATTAAAACTAAAGCATATGCAGAAAGGTTTGTTTAAAATTTAATTTTAGCACAAAATAGGAAAACGTACAAAATTTTCAAAATTTTTTCAAGATTTTCATGTGAAAAAAAAAAAAAAAAAAAAAAAAAATATGTTAATTCTTTTGGTTTTAGCATGAAGTCTATTAAGAAAAGCATATATATATATTTTTTTTCTTTGATCTGTAGCTTACATAGTTTAAAAGTAACATTGCGCGCAAACTCCAAATTTACTAATCTGAGAAAACGCGTTTTAAAGTTTCAGTAACAACGGACGTTCAATTGTACTCACCTCCTATAAATGATTTTAATTCAAGAAATAATGTAGATTTTTAAATGCGGATTTTTGCACATGGTTGAGAAATTTAAAAAAATTCAGAATAAATCAAAATCTGGAAACTGATTTTTTGAAAGCTTAAATGTCCTGTGCCCCCTTTACCGTCTCGCGTTTTTTTTTTTTT
Organism: Maratus speciosus; assembly: GCA_963932465.1. NCBI lineage: Eukaryota > Metazoa > Arthropoda > Arachnida > Araneae > Salticidae > Maratus > Maratus speciosus. The sequence goes on from OZ010797.1 coordinate 453,026,112, forward strand.
TTTTTTTTTTTTTTTTTTTTTTTAAATCAAAATTGTTTAAAAAATTGCGCGTTTGTTTTATTACATATTTCAAATATACATATGTTTTAGAATTAAAATATGTAAAATTTATTTGTAAAATAATTCTTTTTAACACGTTCCAACAAAGTTGGAAAGTGTTTATGCATCCGGTTTTTCTAACTCCCTCTAATATACTCGGATTATCATGCAATTGATCAATTTTATTTAGGGTCACAAAAGTATGTTTGGTATGGTACATGAAGTATGTAGGATTAATAGTTTATTTACAGAGGCACTTAAAAGAATTCCATTACGGTATGATATGTGGGTAAAAATCATTTGCAGAATATTTTAATGAAATTACGCTATTCCAAATGTATTTAAACAGATAAAAATTACAGGATTTGACTGCAAGACGATTACGATAGAATAGGGCATTCATAGCATTTGTCATCATTTACAGGGACACACAAAAAGTCGGTAACAGTACTCTCTTTGACCAATAATTGCTGGAAGTGGATCTTAAAATTCGGTACGTGCTTTAAAATTTAAATAATTTTTTACATGTTAATCGTTGTACATAAATTCTATACTTTTTTATACAGGGCTGCAAAAAGAATCCAGGTACCATTCTCCTTATTAGCGGAAATGGCTGAAAGGTAATTTTCAACTGAGATATATGTATTTCTAAATTGAACTAAATTTTGGCATGCATGAAGTTAATAGATACAAATCCTTATATGAAAGACAGGGCTGCTTTCGGTAACAAAACGGTACAGTTTTGTTACATTATTCTGAAGGGGTTGGAATATGTTTCATAATCTATGCTTGACGAATGAATTCTTCTTTCTTGTTTTAATATAGAAATACATCATAAAAAATAGACCGCGGAAATCGTGGGTTGCGCTAAAATTGCTAGTTTTATGTTGCCCGTTGAAGTCGCAGGATGCGGAGCGAAAGGGTATATGCTTGCCATCAATAGCATATATCAACTACATGGTAATCTGGCTGTATGTATTTTAGTTAGAGCACAAATTTCCATGAGAATTCTATGGTTAATATTTAGAGTTAATGAATCTGGTTCTCCCTGATTTAAAACTAGGTATTTATATCGAGTATAGGAGCATCAGCTATATCTCAGAATAAAAATCTAAGAAGAATTACAAAATAATTGGTCTGCAACCAAAACTATATGGCAATTTGTTCGTTCTTGAGACATATAGCTATCGCGGAAACCGTAAAAAAACAGAGTATAGTAGCGCCACAGTTCGTTGATTTATACCAAAATCTAAATAGCATCTATTTATTTTAAATTCTAACATAACACGAACTTTGGTGGAATTCCGCACTGTTAAAGCTAGAGGTTGCACATAGCACCTCCTAGGGTTGAAACGCTTGTCTCGTGAGCGAACCCCCTAGGGGAGCCAGATTTGCACCCTTAACTAGGGGGAAAATGTGGCACCCCAAAACCTGGGTGCCCCAGAGGGTGAAAGGATGTATCACAAGGAAGAAGAATGGCACCCCTACAATGTTGGGCAATATTTCTACTGGGTCGTTCGGAAAATCGTGTCCGTTTGGAAAATCAATTCGTACCGGAAAATTCTCTCGTTTAATTATTAGACAATGGAACAATGGAACAATCAAGCAGGTGTGTGGATTCCCTAGTTGCATGGCAACTTTACATCCAGGCTAAAAATATTTTGTGTTACAATGCAATGGGAGCCTTGGAAAAAAGAGCGTTTAAACGCGGCTAGTAGCCACGAAAAAATGGAGAGTAAAAGCTAAAGAGATAGACAATTTTTAAGAAAAAATTGTTAGTAGAACTAGTAGGAAAAAAAAAAAAAAAAAAAAAAAAAAAAAAAAAAAAAAAAAAGTTCCATATGATCCACATAAATGTCCAGGACAGTCGAAAAAGCTACCAAAGGAAGCCCCATAAAAAAAAAGACTCAATTCAGAGACCATACATTTATATAGCTTGTTATGTAAAAAGGTTTAACACAGTGAATAATAGAAACAAAAACTAAGTAGTTATATATTTACAAGAGAAATTAAATTACTTTAAGTAAAAAAGAATAATAATGTAAGAAAAAGCTACAGTGCGGAGAGTTCATACCAAATAAACAGTTAAATGCAAAAGCCGAGGGTATCAAACGACAGCAAGAGGACGGCGTCCGCCCAGTCTAGTAATTGAGGAGAAAAAAGCATGAAAATGAAAGAAGTAAGAGTAATATTATGGGAAGAGCATAAAAATACAAGAAAAGAAGTTTTTTTTTTTTTTTTTTTTTTTTTTTTATACAACTATATAAACAGACAACACAGACAAAAAGAAGGAAAAAAAGTTTAGCAAATGAAGAGCTTAATCTTCGTTAATGTTGATTTGACTAGCAAGTTTATCAAATTCAGTTAGTATAACCATCAATTTTTGCATCGGATTATCGAGGTTCTTAGTCTGAGTTGAGATGTTCTTTATACATTTTAGGAATTTAGTGATTTGAAAGATTTGTTTGACTTCGTTGAAAGTATTAAGAATGTCTTTAATATCATTGGTATAATTAGTAGGAGCATTAGAATTTTCAATAGTAGGGGAGGAATGGGTATTTGCGGTAGTACTATCATTGTCATCAGAGTTTAATTCAACATTACTTGTAGAGGGTTCAGAGTCTTTAGTATTTTTGGTATAATTATAATTCTTAAATATATCCGCTAAGATTTGGGTTTCTTGGGATAGATTGCTGACGCTATTACTTGTTTTTCGGTTCTGTTTATTTTCGAGTCTATAAGGATTTTTTGGACAACCACGGAAATTCGCTGGGTGCCCCAGTCCACAATTGGCACAAGTGGGTTTAATACGCCCCTTGTGGTGACAATCTGTACTTAAATGTTTATCTCCGCATTTTACACATTTAGCATCGAAGCCACACACTTCTGATGCGTGACCGTAACCCTGGCATTTGTAACATTGTTTTACACGATTTTTGCTAGTAAAAGCTTCAATCTTGACAGAAATATAATGTATATTGTTAATTTGGTAAATTTCTTCAAAGTTCTTACGAGGGATAACATTTACCATGTATATTGGCATTGGTTGGCCAGTTTTACGATTTTTAAGCATGGCAGCCCTAGTGACTGCGAAACCATGCTCCCTGAGACTATCTTCAATAATTTTAGTATCGGTGTAACAGGGGAGGCCCCTAATGCATATTTTTTTGGGTCGAAGTTCTTTAGGATCAAGAGTTGTATATTTCTTTTTGTTTTGGTCAAGCCATTTCTGAGTAGATTTAAAGTCCTTATCAGAGTTACATTGTATAACAATGCGTTCGCCTTTTAGCGTTATTTTTGGTTTTTCCAAGTTCAACACCGTAATTTCATGAGCTACCGCCGCCCAATTGCTGTCGACTTCGACGTAGAAGGGGTTAACAGAATTTTTAACTTTGACAGTATTCTGAGTATTATCACTAACATTTGACTCATCCATATCTATATTTTCAGTAAGGGTAACTTCATTAGCGATATTCTTATATTTATTACTTAGAGGGATAGGTGAACTCTCCTCTGAAAGAGGACGCTTAACGCCTTTCTTAACTGCATTGAAAATTTCGTTTTTAAGGTTAGTATTAGTAAGTAAAAAATTTGGAGTTTTTTTATACTTAATAGCGCAAAAAAAACTAAAGATAGCAGAATTTAACAAATTATCATGGGTAGGCTCCCCAAGCAAAGTAAAAACATCAAGACAAGTTTTTCTTACCTCTTCCTGTTCAGAGGCAGAGTCAGAATATCCAGCTTTAGCCTTAATATCCAAGATATATTGGTCAACGAAGGTGTAAAAATCACCCAATATAGTCTTTGCATAGTCCTCAAAGTTCGAAGAAAATCTATCAAATTGGTCTTTGAAATTACTGTTTAACGATCCATTACATATTTTGTCGATAACTTCCTTGATATAATAATCTTGATCTTCAGTAGCCGTCATAATGCAGCACTAAATAGCGAGCGAAAACTATTCTAACGAACCGCCACACCTGCCATTCACACTGCGAAAAATATAACTTGCGATGGAGCGGGAGCAATCTCCTCACATGACCCCTCTCAACAGAGCTCCAACGCAAACTGTTATTAGACATTGATTCCGATATCTAATGTCTAATAATTACCGGACAGAAATTTCCGGTTACATTAAATTATAACTTTTTAGATATTAATTACTTTTTTGAACGCCAGCAACTGCGGTTCACAGATTGTTCTGAACGTAAACTTCTCCCTGGGATAGGAGAAGTTTATGCTCAGGAGATATCTAGCCTTATTCAATATAAGGCAGAGAATCTCTTCTCTGTTAAAGAATAATGAAAGTTGTCCAGAGAAAATGTAGCAATAAGAAACTTTCAACAGAAAGTGGTGGTAGCACACTTTCTGTTAGTGACGAAAAAATGTCTGACAAAATTATAATTTTATTACCCTTTATTCTTTCAATCAAAATAGACTTCCATTTTTTTACATTCTTTTAACAAAGATTTATTTAAATATCACTTTTTATTATTAAGTTTGTTAGAAATTTAAAAAGAAATTATGATGAAAACTAATGACCTCTTTTTGAAACTAAACTTGTATTCTTCCAATAATGAAAAATAAAATTAATTTAAAAGTCTGAAATTCGAGATCATTATAAAAATATAAACATAGTATCCCTTAAAAAATACATAAATTGATCTCTTTTTATGTAAAAACATTATGTAATAAAAAAAGCATCGGTGTTTTTTTTTACCATTTTAAGAAGATAAACATAGTTTCCATTAAAAAATTCATCAGTTGATCTCTTTTTTAATGTAAAAACTTTGTGTAATAAAAAAAGCATCTGTCGCATTTTATAAAACTAACAATTGTTATATTTTAACTTTGTTATAGGTAATAATTTTTTTTTTTAATTCTAGAGCAATAATTGTAGATTTCCTTATTAAGTTTGTATACTGTAGCTCTATCAATAAATTTTATTAGAAAAGTTTTCTTGAGAAACTTTTCTATTTTCAATCTCTATAAATTTCTAAATAAATTGTATTACAGAAAATTTTCCAGACCAATCTCAATAGATTTCTATGTAATTTTTTTTTTCAAATATATATACATATGTATAAATAACATAGATTCCAAAAGACAAAATTTTTATAGGGCAAATTTCATAGCAGGCGTCTCCATCAAATACGCTTCTATGAAAACGATAGAAATGGGCGGTCCTTCAGAACTTTCCATTCACTTTGGTCAAGATTACAAACTTCGTGAGATATTCTAAATGTCGACATATATCTTGAAATGTCTGAAAAATGATATTGTTTTTATGAACGTCGATAGATATCTCTGAATGTTGGAATACTAATATCATTTTTACAACTTTGGCCAATGTAATCAAAATATTAAAAATAAGGCATTAAAAAATCAAGTTTTCTAAAAATGACAAAATTGTTAAATTTTAGAGTTAAGAATACTATTTACGTATTATAATGTTGTAAGTAATCCAAAAAATTCGTTTTGATGCTTTCTTTTAAAAATTAATTTTAAGTTACATCTGTGAATATCGGCAGATATTGTAAATTTGACATCTGATAGGTAGAGACTTTGGAGATATCGGCCAATATTGATCGGGGAATTGGCCGATATCGATCGGGACTTTGGCCGATATCTGTATGCTACCTGTGTCTTACAGCCGTAGATTTCACTTGCCGATGAAGAAATATGACACCCCACACACGTCACAGGGCATGCGCTATGTGCCAGTCCCCCAGATGGGTACCATATTTCTACCACACAGCACCTTAATTACCCCAGTCACCCATTGAGAATCCAATCGGTACCCCAACCACATTTCGAAGCCTCTTGGTGCCAACTGATACCGTGTTTTCACCACAGTTTTTCAAAAGGCACCGAAAAGTCACCTTCAGTTTTAACAGTGCGCGCAGTAGTCAAAAGATACAGCGACCGCGGAAATAGTATAAAATCGCAGCATAGCACCGCCATGTGTTTGGCGATTTTCACCAAAACGTATTCCACATTAATTTATGTCAAGATCTTTCTGAACATGAAGTGTGGTGAAAATCCGTGCATTCGTTCTTGAGATAGAGCAATTGCGGAAATCGTGGAAAATGCAGCATATCAACGCCACCTGTTTGGCAATTTACACCAAAACATAATCAACTCCAATATTTATCAAGGTATACCTGAACCTGCAGTTTGATGAAAAATGGTCATTAGTTTTTGAGATAGAGCTATTGAATAAGTCGTGAAAAATACATCATAGCAGTGCCACCTGTTGGACGATTCATGAAACTAGACAAGATGCTTAAGGGCTACATACAATTTTTTATTATAAAAATATATTAATGAGCTATGTCTCGTAAAAAAAAAAAATGAAATAAATAAATAAATAAATAAGGAGACAAAAGCCTCGCATTTTTCAATCTTTGAGTTTTGTATCCACATTCTTACATGTTTCCCATAAAAATTCCCAACACAAAGAACGAAAAAGCGACACCTGTTTGGTCGTATACACTCAAGCCTAATGATGATCGATTTATGTAAAAGTGTAACAGAATATGAAGTTTTATTCAATTCCGTACATCAGTATTTGAAATATAGCTTGTGCGAAAATCGTGAAAAATGCGGCATAGCAGCTCCAATTGTTATATGATTTAGGTGAAATTTAATCAGCACCAACTTATGTGAAAGTCTAATAAATATGCAGTTTGATGAAAATCCGTGCATTAGTTCTTGAGGTATGCTATCGCCGAAACCGTTAAAATCATGAAAATCCAGCATAGCAGCGCAACCATTTGCGCGATTTACACCAAAAACTATATCAACAACAATTTATGTTAATTTTTAATCGAATCTGAAGTTTTATAAAAAATTGTGCGTTAGTTCTTGTTCACGAAGAACGTCAATAATGTGGCATATAAGCCCTATCTGTTGTGAGACTTACTCCAAAACCTAATCAGCCTAAATGCGGCATATCAGCGTCACCGGTTAGATGATTTACACCAAAATCTAATCATCAACAATTTGTGTCAACGTCTAACTGAAACTGAAGTTCGATGAAAATCCGTGCAATAGGTCTTGAGATAGAGCTATTGCGGAAAGCGTGAAACATGCAGCATAGAAACGCCACCTGTTCGGCGATTTACTCAAAACCGTAAACAACAATAACTTGTCAACGTCTAACTAAATCTGAGGTTTAATAATAATGGGTGTTTTAGTTCATGGGATAAAGATAGTGCGGTAATCGCGAAAAATGCAGCATAGCAGCGTGACCTATTTGGGCGATATACACCAAAAACCAATCAGCACCAGTTTATATCAAAGACTATAATGTTAAAAGTTTTATTAAATACCGTGTATTAGCTGTTGAGATAGAGAGACAACACAATTTTTATTACATACAAACAGATAGGCAGACTTAATGAATAGCAGACTCACAGATATGCTTTTTCTAATAACAGTCAAAACGTCTTTAGGATCTTTTAATACGTATAAATCAGTTGAATACCGGAAGTCGAAAAATTTCACGAATTTAATACTTTCTACTTTTAAAGATAGAAGTAAGTAAAAACTCTTACCTGTTTAATAAAAGTGGCCTAACTGGTAAGAGCCTCATAAAATATTCTGAATAATAACAAAATTTAAAGATTTAAGACTGAAAATGAAGAATAAATCTTAGAAATTTGCTCTGTGTTATTGGTTTAGAGAAGGGTTTTTATTTGTTACTTTTGATATCATAGTAAATCAAACAAACACATTTATAGAAAAAAAGTACCTTGAAACTTATTTTCTAGAAATAAGTCACGACTAAAAATAAATTTTTAGAAGCTAAGTATTATTTATTTCTATATAAATATTCTAATATGCTCAGTCTCATAAAATATTCCGAACTAAAAAGAATGATGATGTTATGCAAAGAATAAATCTTAGAATTCAACATATTTTGGAGATTGTTCTGTGTAATCGATTTAAGCAAAAGTTTTATTGTCGCTAACATCTGTTGTAAATCAAAAAGACAAAGCTGTAGAAGAGATGGTGAGTCTTACAAACATTTCAAATATTTCTAAGAATTAATTAATTACTAAAATAAAAAAAGGCGTATTTGTTATTTTTATTTATTTATTTATTTTTTGTATCTGTAAAAATATTTTAACGAACAATATGTCGTAAAATATTCTACTTGTAAACAAAACAAGAATGATGACGCCATGCAAAGAATAAATCTTAGGATTCAGTAGGGTTCAGATTTTGTATTTTCTTGTATGTAATCGATTTGAACAATAGTTTTAATTATTGCCGTTAAAATCAGATGTAAATCAAACATCCAAACCTGTAATAAAACGTGGAATTTTACAAATATTTCATATGCTCCCAAAATTTATTTAATTATTAAAAAAAATAAATGCTTATTTTCTAAAATTGTTTAAACCTCTATAAAAAACAAAAAGTAACACAGTCTCCTAAAATATTTTACATGAGAACAAAAATTGAATAATATTTTTCAATCAGAAATAAATAAAAAAAAATAGAACATTTATTAATTTGTTGTATGAAATCGAATTTAACTGTTCATTTATAATCTACTCTAAATCAAGCATAATTGTGAAAAAAAAATAACATGCAATAAATCTCTGAAATATTGTATTTCTTAGACATTGATTAATTACACAAAGTTTTAAAAACTGCTTGCATGCTGAATTTAATTACTTTATACATATCATAGCAAACGCAGCAGCGTTGAGCTATAATATGATTAAGAAATAGAAAATGCAAACGACTTTCTTAAATTTCTGGCGAACCAGTTGACATACGACAATGATTTTTTCTTTTGAAAGATAGAACTCGACGAGACGAATAAACTGATAGCATTAAAAAAATTACTGTAGCTTTCAGTAGTTTTTTATTTAACCTTAAACGAAAAAATGAAGACACAAAATTCAACAAAGTGTAGCTAACGTTCCAGTGAGTGGATTAACTTCGTTTTTGTTTTATTTTGATCCTCCGGTTCAAACTTAAAATAGATTTTTTTTTCATCTTTGCATGTATGACGGTCGATGAGAAAATCGAATTTGTCTTTTATAATGTCTCCATAAAATTATAGCAATCTCTCCATTTCATTTTCTAATTCAATAATTTCTTTCGTGTTGCCATTCCCTAAAAAGCAGTACAATAATTTAAAAAAAGGGATAACGCGTGTACTTTTGTTTTTATAAGTCAATAAAAATTGAAATTCAACTGATAGATTTTTGTATTTTTGAAACCGACGTCAACCTAAGCAGATAATGCATAATTTTCATAAATATATATATAAACTTTCTTGATTAATATTTTGAATTGGAGTAATAGACACAATGGAGCACAACCGAGTTGAGGCACAGATGTCATATTCGCCCCATATTGGCGCGATTTTTTTCTGACGCCAATGTCATATACGCAACGGGTACTTAACTGGCGCCAAAGTGTCGTTATTTTGCTTGATGTGGTAACCCGGATTATGTTGTTTATGCTGTTGATGTTTTCGCCAAATTGGCAACTGAAAAAAAATCGCGCCAATGACATCTGTGCCCGAGTTGATAGGAAAAAAAACAGGTTAAATCCCAAACTTCTTCTTAGGAGTTAAATGTAAGTTTGGCACAGATGTCATATTGGCGCGATTTTTTTTCCAACGCCAATTTGGCGAAAACATCAACAGTATAAACAACAACATCCGGGTTACCATATCAAGCAAAATAACGACACTTTGGCGCCAGTTAAGTACCCGTTGCGTATATGACATTGGCATCAGAAAAAAAAAACGCGCCAATATAGGGCGTATATGACATCTGTTCCGTAAGTTTTAATTATCATCATAACATCCTGACTTACACAAGCGATAGGTATGCAGTAATATAAATACTTCACATGCTAAGCATACCTTAAAAAATAGCATTCCATCTATTTTAAATAAGGAAGAGATGTCATATACGCACCAGAGTACATAACTGGGCGATAATGGCGTTATTTTGCCTGATACGGTAACTGAGCTATTGTTGTTTATTTATTAATTATTTTTTTTATTTACTTTTATTTTATTTTATTTTTTAAAATTATATAAATTGTTTGGTTCTATAGTTATTAATTAAACTTTTCATTATTTATTGTTATTTCCTTTTTAAAATAATAGAAAGTAATTTAAAAATATATATGTAACTGCTATTCGAAAACGAGGTTTTCGTTAAATTGGCGTCAGAGAAAAACCCGCGCCAAACCCGTTGTGTATCTGTCATCTGTGCTTTAAATAATTGGGGTTTCGTTTAACTTTAGGTACTTTTGCTTGAGATATTGTCGAAAATGCACAGCAAAAATATACGGTACTACCTGATTATCCCGTCGACCAATTTCGCCAAACTATTCGCCAAATGATACAAACTGACTGAATAAATAAATTAGTAAAACATTAATAAAAATACTAATAAAAACTTGGGCACAGATGTCATATACGCTCCATATTGGCGCGATTTTTTCTGACGCCAATTTGGCGAAAACCTCGGGGCACAGATGTCATATACGCCCCATATTGGCGCGATTTTTTCTGACGCCAATTTGCGAAAACATCAACAGCATGAACAACAATATCCGGGTTACCATATCAAGCAATATAACGACACTTTGGCGTCAGTTAAGTAACCGGTACGTATATTACATTGGCGTCAAAAAAATCGCGCCAATATGGGGCGTATATGACACCTGTGCCAAAACTTGAATTAAAAATCACTTGATGACGTAACAAACACGTGTATCGTGTTTAATGTCAAATGAATGTAACATTTACTATCATCTATTATTGTCATTTAATCTTATATTTTGGCGATAATTTTTTGGTAATCAAGTTGCAACAAGTTTTAGTAATCAAGTTGCAACAAGTATGGTACAGATGTCATATACGCACCACGTTGGCACGATATTTTTTCTGACGCCAATTTGGCGAAAACCTCTTTTTTGAATACCAGTTACATATATATTTTTAAAAAGGGATTAACAATAAATTACAAAAAAATTAATTAATAACAATAGAACTAAACAATTTATATAATTTTAAAAAAGAAAATAAAAGTAAATAAATAATTTATTAATAAATAAACAACAATATCCGGGTTACCATATCAAGCAAAATAACAAAACTTTGGCGCCAGTTAAGTACCCCGGTGCGTATATGACATTGGCGTCAGAAAAAAATCGCGTCAACGTGATGCGTATAGGGCATCTGTCAAGTACACTTCGGAACGTTACTTTGAAATCGGTGAGTTTCATCGCCAAAATCGCCAAGATCTTTAATTATTATCGCCATTGAATACATAAATAATGCCGTATTTGCAAACTTATAGGTGAAAATATAAGTGGAACCTCTGTTCACGACCGCTTCTGTTTATGACCACGACCAGTTCGGTTTATGTCCAACTTCGGTGATCAAAATTTGACTCGGTTGGCGTGCAATATCTCGGTTCACGACCAAAGCATCCAAATAGTTCAGTTGCAACCCTCACATAACTCTTGTTATTAGTCAAGTTTGGAGGAAGGTGCGCATATCAGAGTGCTTTGTGTACCTTTATTACTATAAAAAAAAATTAACTTTTCGTTTTACTTTTACTCATGTTTGCGCTAATTTTAGCTCTCATTATGTCTTCTAAGAATGGCAAAGTGCTTAGTGATAGCAGTAGTAAGAAGCTTAATCGAATTACTGTTGTAGCAAAACATGAGAACAATGTTAGTATAACCGGTCTAGCTAAACAATACGATGTGGCCTAAACCTTCGATTTCCACGATAATCTATATATGTATATATTATGCTATCGTATGTGTCACAGAAATCGCGATTATTTGTTAATTGTTTAATGGCAACTCTCGAACGAAACGCATCTCATTAGTTATAGAACAGCATTTAATGCATTTCCATACCTATAAGGGGGGGGGGTAACCATAGGCGGAAATGTGTTCTGCCGCCAAATACTGCCAAGTGTGTCACCAACTTTGCGATATATCGCCAAATTCCTATAGACTTCCATTGTAAACCAATAGGGTTTACTTGTTTAGAGAGAATCAACAAATTGAGATATTTTAATACAACAAAAACTAATATCAGTTTAAGGAATTATATTAATTATATTTAAGGGAGCCCAAGTTGTGCGAAATAAGAAAAAGTATTGGGAATATTTAAAAGCAACTCAGGTTTATTTATATTCAATATATAATTACCAAAAAATTTAAATGACTAGTATTAAAAAATGCTCTGACGAGCAGCAAAAAAGGCTAATATATTTTTAAGTATGAAAAAGGGTTTGACAAGTGCTTCTAATTGAGCATGAAAAAGGACAAGGGGTCTCTTCTTGGCTGCAGCTCACTGTCAATGCCAACTTTGAAAAACTCATATTTGCGCTTTTTTCATATAAAAAAAAAATCAGCCACAGTTACGATAAAAATGTGTAGTATAAAGACACAGCCAGTAAAGACGCAGCCTGATTAAACATGAATGTAAGGCGACAGACATAGTACCAAAAACCTTAGTTCCTGCAGCGTATCACACTCATGCAGGAGCACCAAGCACGCCGCAGTTTAGAACTGTACCGAAAACTAATTTGTAATGCAGTGCAGACTGTAACAGCACTCTGCACAGGAACAATTCCACATGTGCACGCATAACAGTATAATGCATTCATTGATTGTTGAAATTATATGCAAGTGGCTGTGGCTGTACAATGTACTATGCAGTACAGCAATGCATGTAAATTATAAAGGGACATTAGACGCATACACCTTTAATACGGAAGTACAAAAGCACAGTGCGAGTGTGCGCTGAGGTTCAAAAATCAAAGCATAATAGGAATGTACAGTGTAGTATAATTTATAGAGAAATAATGGTACACAGTCCACTGTACAAAGTTGTGTTGCAGACGCATGCGCAGTACAACACTGCAACAGTGCAGTTAACATGTAAAGCACGACGGAAAGTTTTACTAAAGTACTGCGAATTTATTTTATATGCAAAAAGCGCAAATAGTATTTTTTCAAAGTTGGCATTCACAATGAGCTGCAGCCAAGAAGGGACCCCTTGTCCTCTTTCATGCTCAATTAGAAGAACTTGTCAAACCCTTTTTCATACTTGAAAACATATTAGCCTTTTTTGCTGCTCGTCAGAGCATTTTTTAATACTAGTATATAATCTGATAACCACAGTCTCTTGAAACATTCTGAATAATAAAAATAGTGATATTTCGAAGCAATATAATTTTTTTTGTAAATCAAAGCATTCGGAGTTTGTTTGAGCAATGTTTTATATATTACAATTTAATATCTGTTGTAAATCAAAAAGTAAGTGGAGGAAAAGCTCGACTCTTTAAACTATTTTAAATTAATATTTAAAAGACGTCACTATCAAAGGATTAAAGCAATTCTTGCATGCCAATAATAATTTCTCTGTTTAAAAAATATAATAATTACAACAGTCCTATAATAAAACTTCTGAACAAAGCAAAAATGATGATTCCAATCAACAAATAAATCGTACTACTCAGCACATTTCTGAATATTCCTTGTCTAATCACATTTGAACAATAGTCCCAATTGTCGCTGTTTAAAATCTGTTGCAAATCAAACATACTTGGCTGTCGTAAAAAGGTGGGATATTCAAAATATTTTATAGACTTCATAAAAATATTTCACTGCCGAAAACAAAATTACTAACATAATAAATTTAATTTCTTATTTAAAAATTATTCTAATGACCACTGTCTTATAAAACATTCTGTAAATAGTAAAAACGATAACTCTTAAAGAATTAATCAGGGATGTACCGAATAGTGATTTTGACCTTATACAGAATACCAAATATTCGGCCTACTGGTAAACACGAATACCGATTAATCGGTCAGACGAATAGTAACAGTAAGGCCGAATATTCGGTATTCGCCTAACTTTTTTACATAATTATGTACAGTTTCTCAATAAAAAATATCTCAATGACTATATCACCATAATAATTTTAAAACGTTCTGAATAAAAGAAGGATGACGATTTCAAAAAAAAGAAAAAAAAATAGAACGCAGTACTGTTTGAAGCTTGCTTTTGTTATCAAATTGGACAATATTTTAAATTATTGAGTTTCACATACATTGGAATTCTAGATCAAAATTGGAAATCTGGATCTGGAATCAAAGATAAGGATAAAAGGACATAAACTATGAAAAAGAAATATCTTACACGTGTTTAGAAATTTACTACAGGGGAATTTAAAAAAATTATTTAAGCTAAATATAATTTCAGTTAATGAAGGAATTCCAAAGATCACAGTTTCATAAATTTTATAAAGAAAAACAAAACTAAACAAAAGAAAGAAGGAACTAGAAAACAGGAATTCTGCTTTTTCAGAATTTAGTGTAGCACCGATGAAAAAAATATATATGTATATAAATATATAGCTAGTACAAAACATATTTCTGTTTTAAGACTTAAAACACACGCTTTTATTTTTTATAAAATGACGTCATCCGCACTCGCTGAAGAAGTCTTCATTAATGATTCAGTCTTAAACAACATCTACACTAAAGGACGTACACAGGACGTCACTATCGCTGAATAATATACAAAACCTAAAAAAAAAAAAAAAAGATGTCATTCAAGAAATTCGACAAAAAAAAAAAAAAAAAAAAAAAAAATCTGCTATCTAATGATTAATATGCCTTCATTTGTTTGTTATATTACTACAGATACTTAAAATAAATTTGGTTTATAATGGGTCCATGTTTTATCAGAAATCATTCATTTATATTTTTTCAAAATATCACTTATTTGATTTACATTTTTTTTTTAAGTTGTCATGGGACAATGGCAACAAAAAGATTTAATTACTGTTTTACAACTGTTTTTCCTTTACTTTCAACAGAAATGGAGTACTTGAGTTGCCAACATTAAGCAAATGGCGCTAAAAACTACAAAAAAATGTATATTTCAAAAATAATTTGAGATGCAGTTTTCAAACAAATTGCATTTAATACTACTTTTTTCCACCTATACGACCGTATAAAAATTGGAAATATGCGATGCTTAGAAGTTTAAAAAATAGTAGTAGAGTATTTAACCGTACAATGATACATCTGCTACGGCTCGCTTACGCAACGGAACGTTATTCTTTAGAGACGACACTTTAATCGCTGGCAGAAAGAAATAGCATGTTTGAAATTGTACTTCAAACGTGGAAAATGAGGTGCATTCGTAATATAACTAGATTTATAAATATTCAGATCTTGGTGCAATAGCTGTAACACTCCTATGCAAAAATGCGCGAATACAAAATTTACGATTATATATATTACATTCAGTAATACAGAAATAATATGACTGCATCTTAAATAGGACATCATCACCATGGCAACCTACAATCATTACCTATCATGGGATATCATTGAATTAAAAAAGTATGATAGAGATTTAATAGAATAATCGACATGAAAACCTACAATTATGAACTATCATATGACGTCTTTGAATTAGTAATGTATGATAAGATTTAATGTAGTGAAGTAAACTTTTATTAATATCATTTTAAGTTTTAATTCGATTTTCATAATATTTTAAACGACTCGACAAAATTCTGCAGCGGTTATACATATTAAATTTGAAACCACTCGGTTTAGTGGTGTTTGCGCTGTTATACGCGGACAGACGGACAGACCAGACGACGAGTATAAGTGCTACGTATTTACACTGGTGTCCAAAATTAAGGACCAATCACAAAATGCTAATTTTCAAGTACGTGAATACTCAAAAGGAAATAATATAATTCGAATAATTACTATCTCTACAGCACAGCTAGTCCGTATAACATCTCATTCATGTCATACATGGTCACAAGTGTCACAGTCACTACTGTGAAGCAAAAAAATAGGAAATTCTATACATCTCATTATGAGTCTCAAATGATCACTATATTTGAATCCATTGAGACGTCACTGTGACTACTGCTTTATGACGGATCACCATGTGATTTTACAATGTATACATTATGACTCTCATGTGACTATCATCTGCAGACATAATTTCAAAGTCATCGTGAACGTTGCATTGTGATAAGTTACCAAATAATGTCACATTAAAGTCACATGATGACTGTCAGGGGATACAGAGCCTACTGTGAAGTCACCATTGTGCTCTTTTGTGAAAGTCACCATGTGACTATAATGTGATATTATTTGGTGACTTATCATAGTGCAACTTTCATGATGACTTTGAAATTTAGTCTAAAAATGACAGTCACACGAGAGTCACAATGTAACTACATTGTAAAGTCACCTGGTGACTCGTCACAAACCAGCAGTTACAATGACGTCTCAGTAGAATCATATACAGTGATAATTTGAGACTCATAATGAGACGTGTGAAATTTCCTATTTTTTGTTTCACCGTAGTGACTGTGAGACTTGTGACCATGTGTGACATGAAAGCGATGCTATATGTACTAGCTGCGTTGTAGGGATAGTAATTATTTGAATCATATTATTTCCTTTTGAGTATTCGCTTACTTAAAAATTAGCATTTTGTGACTGGTCCTTAATTTTGGACACCAGTGTATATAATGAAGAACGTACCTAAGAATCATGGCACAAGTAAAAATTATGAAACACTTCAAACAGGTTCTAAAAACTGTAACAATTCTTACCCATTTTATAATGTGACAACTAAATAAACAATTTTGAAAACGCATAAAGCATTTGCACAACCCACCCATTTTTGTGTCATGTATTACATATAGTAGGAACATAATTAAAATTATTTTTCTGATTCTCTATAAGATCTATTGTTTTGTATGTGCACTAAATATTGTGCTAAAATTGAGTTCAGTTTGAAACTCATGTCACAATTTAAAATCCCGTTTAGCAATTTCCACCATTAAATGAAAATCTACCCGAAACCTTTTATACAACCCTGTATCGGATATATAGAATTTATACCCGCCAAAAAATATTGTAAAAAATAGTTCAATTTAGAATCCCATATCACACAGCGGTTATAGAACCGACTTCTTTTGTGTGTTCCTGTAAATGAACAATAATTGCTCTACAAAAATTATTATGCGGTACGTTGTAGTACACCACTGTTATATACATCAATCAATATGTTTGAAATAGTTTAACATTATTCAAATACACTTTAAACGATTTTTCTTGGTGGACCACAGTGTAACGGAATAATTTTGTGTATCTCTGTGAACGAAATATAAATATTACACACTTCATTTAAAAAAAAAACATGCCACAGCAAACTCCAATAACATACATCAATTACATGGCAATCTGACTATATTTACGCTAGTAAGCCCAGGGACAGTCGGGAAGACAGACAGACGGACAGAGAAAAGAAATCCATAAACATCTTTCAAGTATGTTGGAAAGTGATAAAAAGGATGATCCCAAGGAAAGAATCCATCTGAAAATTCGAATTTTTATCTCTATAATCAATATAAATAATTGTTATAATTATTGATATGTAATATTAATTATAAATCAGACAAGCAAAACAATAGAAAAAAAATTAAATATTTAGTATATTTCCTAGAAAAGATTGAGTATTAAAAGAACTGATATCACTGAAATATTTTCTATAATTGTTTGAAAACTTTCCTTTCTAAAATAAATGTTTACATTCTAAATTTACTTCCTCTCTATAAAATATTTAATCATTGAGTCACATGAAACAATATGAAATTAACATTATTCAGAATTTTGTTTCAGCAGTAATTTCAATTACTGCCATTTAACATTTGTTCTTAAGTAAACAGATAAATCTTAGAAAAAAATTAATTATTTCAAATGGTTTATGAATGTCTTTAAAAAAAAGTATGCTTACATACTAAAGGCGATTTCTCACAATAAAATATATTTTAATGAACAAACGTGGTAGACAAAAAAAAAAAAAAAAAAAAAAAGGGGGGGGGGGAAAGACGAAAAAAAAGGAAAGGACAAAAAAAGAGAAAAGTAAAAAAAAAAAGATTCCAAGCAGATATTAAATCTGAGAACTCAGCACATTCCTAAAACTGCAATCTGCAATCGATTTGAGCAATTGTTCTAATTATTATTGTTTAACATTTATAGCAATTCAAACGTAAAAAAATATAGCAACAAAGATGGTATTTTAAAAATATTTTACGAACTTTTTGCAAATAATTAACTGTTAAAAGATATAAAAATTATTGGATTAATTACATTTATTTGTTTAACTTAAAACATATAAGACGGAAACATCCTTAAATGAATAAAAGAATAATTAAGACTTTAAACAGAAATAAGTCTTAGAGCACAGCATACTTTGGAATTTCTCTTTGTAATCGTTTTTGCTATTCTTTTAACAATAATCATACCAGGAATGTTACTCAAGTTTTATAAAAATATTTTCCACCAAAATATTCCTTAAAATATATTTTTTAATTTTTGTTTTTAACACTTTTCAACGAAGATGAAAAGTGTTTATGATTTCGGTTTGTCTGTCCTACTGTCCGCGCTTTAACTCTCGTAAATATACTCGGATTGTCCTAAAATTTTTGGACGTTATTGGCGTTTACAATAGCATGATCCCTATTTCAAATGAAGTTTGTAGCATGTTTAGTTCACTTACAGGGACAGTCAAAACTATTCCGTTACATTACGGCCAATGGGAAAAAATCGTTTCAAATGATTTTTAATGGTGTTACACGCGACCAAACAAAACAAAATTGATATGCATTTTTGAAGTGCACTAAAATATGCATTCTGCAGAGAATGCTATGCAAATAATAGTTATTATACATTTACAGGACCACACAAAATAATTCCGTTACATAATGCTATAGGGGGGGGGGTTGCGATTGTTTGCGACGTATTTTAATTATGTTAAACTATTTCATATATAATGAAATTGATGTATGTCGCTGAGATTTACTATAAGTTATTTCATGTATAATACAAAGTGCATAGCATTTATAGGGACACACAAAAGGTTTCAGGTACTATATTGCATTAGAAGTACTGTACGTTAGCGGTGATTGCTGGAAATACGTTTTTAATTATGATATGCGCTTTTATGTTTCACCATATTTATGCATACTATATGATGAGTATAAATGCTATAATCCATGTACAGGGCTACACAAAAGAATTCGTAAGCGTTACTGGGTTTGAGTGCAAATTCCTTAAAGGTGGTTTTTAAATGAGTTATGCTTTTTTACGCTGAAGTGCATTGAATTTATGAAGAAATTTTGTAGAATATAGATAAAATGATATACATGATCATGCAAAGAATTAGATCATGCCGTCTATGGATGATAATTTCTGGAAATGTGATTTCAGTAGTTTTAAGAGTGTTTAGTTTGAATTAAATTTTAGCTAAATAGTGGCGTGTAATAAAGGTACTAGGTAAGCTACAGGGCCGTACAAAACTATTCAAGTATTTTTCTATCTATTACTATAAATTGCTGAAAGAGAAATTTCAACATGTTATGCGTTTACTTGCTAAAGTAAATTTCCCCATTACATAGTATATATATATCAACATACAGATCAAATACAGGGCTGTTCAAAAGATTTGGAATACATATTTGGCTATGTATGGTACCTGCTGAAATCAGTTTTTTAGAAGTTTACTTATCATATTTTCCTTATTTTCCTAACTAATGAAGTTTTGTTAAAGCTTTCAGGGAGTGTTGGAAAGTGTTTCATAATCTATGCCGTACTCGTGATTTTTCTTTCTTGTACATATTTTTGTGGGATATTTATTTCATTTACTAGTACATCACCCTTCGCGAAAATTACAAAATGTTGTTCTGCATTTCATTTTTATATGACTTCATACTAACAAACAAACAAAAATTATTATTGAAAAGTTTGTATTGCAGCAAAATACATTTTAAAAATAACAAATGATTTCTACAAATACAAATAAAAAGGATATATTTTTTAATTCGGTATTCAATTTCTGAAATAGTTCAGCGATCAATGAAGGCTCCCATTCTAATGTTTAGAATTAAGAAATGAAAATACAGTGAAAATTACATCAATATGACAGAATCATATACATTTTTATCCTTAGTTTTATTAATTTAAAAAACATTTCAAGCTAAGCATAACGACACCGTCGCAAACTTTCAAACATAATTTATATACGTACTTTTAGGCTTATCAACAGTATATTCAAATAAAAATATATTTTCTATTTAACTGTAATGAAAGAAAATGGCATAAATAAAATCATAATGCATAAATATATAATGAACTCAGTAAACAATATCTTCGTTACGTGGCAATAAATAGGAATTTTTATTCCCTTATTAAAATAAAGCCATGTATCTGTCGTTTAACTGTATTGTGTATCAAACAAAGAAACCTATACATACCTATACTATAGCCGTAATCTATTGAATACTTTATATACTTCTTACAACCAACGACTGATCACTGAAGGGTTGAAAAAAATACGCGATAAATATAAGATATCCCTTTAAAGTATTTTTTTTTAATATTATGTACTATAACCCATAAAAAAATCTGGACACAAAAAGGATGATTCAAAACAAAGTTGAAAACGCATTCGCAAATCTTCTCTCTGTGATCTAATTTGCGAAATATTTTAAATTATTGCCTGTAATATCTGTTACAGATTAAACAAACAAAATAACGGAAAAATGTTAAATATTTGAAACATTATACATTATATATTATATCAAGATATATTTAATCGATTGCTGAAATGTTTGTATGCTAAATAATTCCTCTCTACAAAAAGATTTTAATGAAAAGCCTCATAAAAAGAATGGAACAAAAAACTGATAATTTCAAGCAAAGAAATATGTATAGAAATTAGCAAATTTCGAAATTTTATCTGAATAATCGTACTGGAAAACACATTTAATTATTTTCGTTTAGCATCTGTTTAAATCTAGCAAGCAAAATTACGGAAAAACAGATAGAATCTATGAAATATTTTATTAAACGAAAGTCAAAATTATAGTGCTATATTCACCTTAGTTAAATAATTACATTTACAATTTAAAAAGCACAATTAATTGTACAAAAATGAACTTCAGGTTCGAATCAATGAGCTTATATTTGAAGCAGATTTCAGATTATATAAACTGCATACTGCATTATAAAGATTACCTCTCAAACTCAACCTATAAAAGTAGATTTTAATAAATCGAAAATTATCTTCCGTACAAATATTTACCAGGAAGCCATTATAAGAGAATCAATTGAAATAATTGCTAATAAAGATACAGCTTCCAACGATGTAGGGGAACCCGGGGCTAGTTGGCTACAGGGGTAAGTAGGCGCAGTCCTTATAAATCGGCTGTTTGTGGATAGATTGCGCACCCAGTCACAGAGTACCTTTCTTCTTGCTTTTTACAATCCTCATTGTAGTTTTGAAGCGTTACCTACGTGCAGTGGACATTTATTACGATTTTTCTGTTTTTTGCACTCATAAGTAATTTTTTGTTGTTTCATTCTTTTTTCTAATTTCTAATACTTATCTTAATAATAGCGATTTAACTTGCGCAGTTATTCTTAGTGTATGATTAACTGTACCTACCTCATATGTGATTTATTAGGATTATTTATGCTTAGATGGTTACGTGTCCCTTTTGTGAAGAAATTCATTATGGGGCTAGTAGGCGCATTGAACACGGGACAAGTTGGCTCGGTGTCTGGTGTGCGCTGGTAGCTTGAAAAACAGAAAACATCGAGAAACGTGGTTGCAATGCTAGATTTTGGGCACACGAGGTTTCCCCAAACGGAGAAACTCGATTTTTTATTTGTGACAACTGTAACTCTTATGATGATATCGTGTAGGATAGAAGTTACTCATTGTTAATGTTTTATTCATTATTTTTATGTCTGTATTATTTAGAATTTACATTGAACGGCGATAACGTCTTTGTTTAAACTTACTGGTAATAATGAAATTGATTTCTCTTAACTGCGTGTTTTATTTCAATTTTTATAATGTGTGTGCCAACTTACCCCATAGGTATAAGCAACTTCCCCCGTGACGGGGTAGGTTGGCGCACAATTTTCCTTTTACTTTAGGCTTCCACTAAACATAAACTACAAAAGCTACAAACTCAAAACTCCAGGTATTTATAGCCCAATGCCTGTTCTTTAAAAGTACAGTTAAAGTTTCATAAAAAAACTTAAACAAAAAATTAATAAAAATTAATAACTAAAAACTGCGCCTACTAGTCCCGGTCTCCCCTACAATTATACTATATCTCTGATGTATAAAGAGATTTACTGCATAACAGATGAAAGCTTGTTTTGTTGAAAATTTTAATAAGTTTATCTGGCATATCATCTGACGTACACCCTTTAAATTACAATGTTTTCTTCTGGACAATTCTCGAATAAGATCAAAGAAAATAATAACAGCATTTAAATCCCACTTATTACGGCTCTGTAATGGCTGAAAACGTTCTCGGTTATTCAAATGTATTTTAAGATTTGTTAATGTATTTTAAATATCTTTACATTATATGTGTTTACCTGAAAGTAATTTTTGACAATTACTTCTGCTCTTTTATATGTATTGAAATATTTTATATACTTCTTACATCGATTTAATACACAAGGATAGAAAAAAAAGGATTACATGCTAAATATAGCATCTCACTAAATAGTACAGATAAATTAGTTTTTTTTTTTTCATTGATTGTCATTGACAAATTTTGGCAAGAAATTCGTTTGGGTAGTAATTAGTAGTGAAGTTCCGATGAGTTTCCAAAAGATAAATTTCTTTTACAATGTTTTGGATGTAAAAGAGGAGCATCTTTAACTCAGAGTGGGGTGAACATAAATATTTAAGTATGTCAAGTATATCATTTATTATGATGGTTTTAATTCTGAATCTAATGATATCATCCGCAAGTCAATACGATCATTGGTTACCAAGTTACGGCAGGTTTTATCAATACAAAGTCGAAAATTATACTTAAGTGCAAATAAAATAGATTTTTACATCAACAACTTATGATCATTCATAAAAATGTGGATAGAACATCATTTTGGTACTAGAAATGATGATTCGATGAGTCCCCAAAAGATAAAGTTGTTTTACAATTTTTTGAGTGAGAAAGGTGGTCATTTTTAACTCAGGGAGGGGTGAACATAATTATTTACATATGTCAAGTGGGGTATAATTTCTTATGATGGTTTTAATTTTGAATGGAATGATATCATCCGCAAGTCAATACCATCATTTGTTATCAGGTTACTGTAGGTTTTATCAATACAAAGCAGAAAATTACACTTAAGTGCAAATAAAATAGGTTTTAACATCAACGACTTATGATCATTCATAAAAATTTGTTTAAGAACTTCATTTTGGTACTAGAAATGAAGATCTGATGATTACCCAAATAATAAAGCTGTTTTACCGTGCTTTTTGCTCTTTTTGTGCGAGGGGGGGGGGGGGGGAATTGGGCCATTTAACCTCTGGTAGAGAATTCAACCTTTTTCTTTAAAAGTAGGTTAAGTATGGTATCTTTTTTATGATTATTACAAAAACGATTTATTACAAAAGGATAGAAAAAAATGTTTAAATGCTAAATATAGCATCTCACTAAATGGTACAAATAATTAAGTTTTTTTTTTTTTTTTTGTTTTTTGTTTTTTTTTTTTTTTTTTATTGATTGCTATTGGCAAATTTTGGTACTAGAGATGAAGATCCGATAAGTCCCCAAAATATAAAGTTGTTTTACAATGTTTTTTGGTGAAAAAGGGGGTCATTTTTAACTCAGGGAGGGGGTACATAATTATTTAGGTATGTCAAGTGGGGTTATCATTTTTTATGATGGTTTTAATTCTGAATCGAATGATATCATCCGTAAGTCAATATGATTATTTGTTACAAAGTTACGGCAGGTTTTATCAATACAAAATCGAAAATTATACTTTAGTGCAGTTAAAATAGGTTTTTACATCAACAGCTTATGATTATTTATAAAAATTTGGGAATAACTTCATTTTGGTACTAGAAATGAAGATCTGATGAGTACCCCCCCCCCCAAAAAAAAAAAAAAACTGTCTTACCGTGTTTTTTTTTTTTTTTTTTTTTTTTTTTTTTGTAGGTTAAGTATCGTATTTTATGATTAGTACAAAAACTATTTATTACAAAAGTATAGAAAAAAAATTTTACATGCTAAATATAACATCTCACAAAATGGTACAGATAAATTAGGTTTTCTTTTTAATTGATCGCCATTGACAAATTTTGGGAAGAACTTCGTTTTGATACTAGAAATGAAGATCCAATAAGTCCCCAAAAGATAAAGTTGTTTTGCAATGTTTTTTGGTGAAAAAGGGGGGGGGTTAACTTAGGAAGGGGGAACATGATTATTTAATTATGCCAAGTGGTGGTATAATTTATTCCCAGCAAACACATACCTTTCGGCACACGATCGGTCCGCAGTCGGCGGTGTCGGTTAAGTGTCGGCATGGACACAGTGGTTTCGGGGAAGTGTCGTCAGCATGTCGGCAACCGAAACTGGAGAATCGACTTTTTCGACTGCCGGTTACCGCAATCGGTCCCCTTATGGTTATATATCGGCAAGCGACTTACACCGGCAAGTGACGCAGGACCGATATGTGATTTCTGATAGTGGCCCGATGAGATTTGACGACATCGGTCCGAATTCGGAATTCTTAGTCGTAGCCAACATTTTTTTTTTTTTTTTCTTAATTTTGTTTGAGTTTGAGTTTTGATAATATACGTATATTTCATGTATTTCGTATAAAATTCTAACAGTGATAAACAAAAAAAAAAAAAAAAAAAAAAAAAAAAAAAAAGTCAAAAATAGGCTAAATTTATTTATTTTAATAAAGTTGTTATTGACTTACAATTATTTGAATCATCAAAAGAGTTTTTTAAATCGTTCTTTAAAATTATTATTCATTATAAACTTAATCGTAGAAAAAAAAATAGCTATGTATCGTATTTTATTTAAAAATCAAATTATTAAAAAGTGTTTTAAATTATTTTACAAACTATAACAAAAAGCAACTACCCAACTTTTTAGCATTACAATTTAAGAGGAAGATTCAGAAATCTCCCACTTCTAAAAAATTATTTACCACCCCCCCCCCCACCACCTCTCCCGAAAAAAAAGATAAATTAACATTTCTATTTTATTTGATGATTAAAAAATGTTGATAAATAAAAGAATCATTATTGCTACATAATCACTAAAAATGTATTCTACATTACATCAATCAATGACTGTACTCTTATTCTAATTAAAAGTGATTAATTACCAGCTTATTTTTTAATTAAAATTATTTTTTTCTATGTTACAAATATTCATTTCTTGAATTAACACATTTAATTACTATATAATTCCTTAAGAGAAAATTGTATTAACAGAAAAACCTCTGAAATTCACTTATTTTATTTAATAAGCACTCTTAAATTTATAAGAAAGATTCAGAAATACCACCCCCCCCCCCTTTAAAAATTATCTTCCAAAAGAAAAAAAAATATGTAATTTAATATTTCTCTTTTATTTTTAAATTAAAATTATTGTTAAGTAACATATTAATATTGAAACATACTCATTATTGAAACATACACTATTGAAACATACTCATTAAATATATGTTCTACTTTAAATCATCAAAAACGCCATAAAATGAATTCTTATTCTAATTTAAAGTTATTAATTACCAACTCTTTATTTATTAAAATAAATTTTTCCATGTTAAACATATATATTTTATAAATTAACGCAACGCATGTAATTACATTATAATTCCTAATAAGAAAATTTGAGTAACTGAACAAAACCTCTAAAAATATTTTTTATACTTAATTATTCTTTAATTTATATAAAAAAAACAATTCATTTGCTTTAACGAATTCGCTAAGATATTTATTTCACTCATTTAAACATTTATTAACTTTTAAATACACGCGCGTAAGACAATTACAAATAAATAAATAAATAAATAAAATAAAAACACTTCAAAATTCTAATTTTCCCATCTACCAATTACCTTCAGCAACAAACCATACTTATTGATATGTCTTCCCCTTATTACCTCATAAAACACTCCCCTGATCAAGTCTCTGTGGGCAAGTGGTTAAGGCGTCTACTTCCTGTCCGTTGTTTCGCCGGATCAAACCCCGCCTTACCTCTTCCATCGCCGAAACACGTTCCTTTCAAATATACATTCCACAATGGATCTTAGATGGCGCCATCAAAGTTTTTTTTCAATGTATGCTGGTGTCGGGCTGCGGCCGGTATTCGTATGGATAGCTATCGGCATAGTGTTCTGCCGATACCGGACCGGCTGCGTGCCTCATGAATCAGGCCGCGTTCGCGCGGCGTATCAAAAAATATACGGAACCGGTAGCGGAAACCGGTATCGTGCCAATACCACAGGTAGTGGCAAGCGGCTGTCGGCCGATTGTTTACCGATAGCTCTGTGTTTGCTGGGTTATGATGCTTTTAATTCTAAATCGAATGATATCATCCGCAAGTCAATACGATCATTTGTTGCGAAGTTTCAGCAGGCTTTATCAATATAAAGTCGAAAATTATACTTTAGTACAGTTAAAATAGGTTTTTACATCCACAACATATAATCATTCATAAAAATTTGGGAAGAACTTCATCTCGGTACGAGAAATGAAAATCTGATGATTCCCCACCGCCAAAAAAAAAAAAAAAAAAAAAAAAAAAAGCTATTTTACCGTGCTTTTTTTTTTTTTTGGAAGGGGGGGGGGGGGATTGGGGCATTTAACCTCTGGAAGAGAATTCAACTTTTTTTTAAGTAGGTTAAGTATGGTATCATTTTTATGCATTTTTAAATTATGAATCGAAGAGCAACTGTATTTTTAGCTGACTCATCGGATCTTCATTTCTAGTGCCAAAACAAAGTTCTTTCCAAATTTTCATGAATTGCCATCGGTTGTCGTATATTACTCAAATTTTTGGTCTATTGTACCTCTACTAAAAATGATAGTTTGAATGACCACTATCTCACAAATCTCAATATGCAAAAGATGATTTTGAGAAAAGTATAAATCTTAAAACTGTTCACATTCCAGAATCTTTTTTTTTTTTTTTTTTTTTTTTTTTTTTTTGTAATCTGGGTGAGAAATAGTTTAAATTATTACCTGTAATATCTGTTGTAAATCAAATAAGCAAACTATAGAACAAAAGTCTACATTTTTAAAAATATTTAACGCTTTAACTGATTGCCGAAATACTGTTTCTATTAGAAATAATTTCTCCCACTAAAAATATTTCTATGAGCAGAGTAATAAAAAAATGATGATTTTCAGTAAAGAATTAATCTTAGAATTCAGCTCATTTCAAAATTTGCTCTGTGTAATCGATTTGAGCAATACTTTTAATTATTGCCGTTTAACATCTGTTGTAAATCAAACAACCAAAACTATAGAAACAAAGATGAAATCATGCCCTCTTGTTGGCATAGCAACAGTGGCGCTGCAAGCACAGTCATCCAACACTTGGGACTCTCCGCATTCGTTCTGGTATCATCAGCGGGATAAACTCCAGTGTCCGGGAGACTATTTTTCCCGAATATCCACTTTGGTTGTTTCGTAGAGCTTGTGAGGCATTTGTATAATATGGAGGCGTTTATAGGTTGGATTGCGAAAGTTCTGTAAAGTTTTTAAAAGTTTTAATGTGTTGAAGTCAAGAAAAAATATTTTATGAGTGCATTTAAAAACTTTAACGATGTCAGTTCTTAGTGCGGAAAAGAGTTAAGTCGCCAAATTTCTGATCTGATAATTTTATTTCTGTATTTCTTTATTATAATATTTTTATCCGGATACTTCTTGGGTAAGCAAAGACTTTTAATATAAATAAAAGATTATAGCAATGTGATAAATAAAAATAACAAAGGTATGACCATTTTGAGAGAAAGTCAGATAAAAGATCTTTTAATGAATTTTTTACCTGTATTTTACAAAAAGAAACTGGAAGTGAAAAAGATAAATGTTTAAGTTTTGAAATATTGTCTATAAATTTGAAATAATTTAATTTTAGTTAAGCTATGTAACAAAATTTCACTGGATACATCATATTTGAAAATAATAATTGATATTCTATTAATATATTTTTTTTCTCCATTAGTACTTTTTAAAATTTAATATTTAAAATTTTTACGGATTTCCTTTATATAAGAACATATATTAAATTATATATGTAATAGTTTGCCAAAAGCCTATACGTATTGAAATTCTCAGTAAACGTTGATTGTTTTCTAAATTAGTATTTTGAAAATATCAAGGTTTTGATGTCGAAAACTAATATAATAATTTGGAAAGAGAATTTTACGTTGAAAGTGATGGTGCATTTAATGTAAGCTTGTTCGTGTAAGATAGGATATATTTACATATAATAAGCGTCAGAATAGACAAGTGAATTGGAAATATAGGAAACATTTTGTTTAACAAAATCGAAAATAATATTGTAATTTCTCATATATAATGTGAAAATTAAAAGAAAAGAAGTAAAGAAGTTAATTACATGTTTAAATACTTATAATACAGAACTTTGATATATAAAGAGAAAATCCTTTATTTCATCACAAAGTAATATAATAATATTTTTTTTTTTCAGTTAAAAATCACCGTAAGAGGATTATGTATTCACTCTAAAGCATTGGCTTGATGTTAATGAACTTTTAAACTGTTGCTCAACAAGTGTTTTTTGTCGTGCTGTTCAAGAGACTGCAGTGCAAGCGTTCTTGCATACCATTTCTTTAGATATAACTGATTGTTCAGTTTTTATATTTTTCAAATAACGAGTTATATAATAAGTTTTTGAAATTAGGAAATTAAGTATTAATGTATATTTAAAATTATTTTATAAGCCAATTTCGAACATTTGATTTTCTTTACTACTGAAGAACTTCGACGGAACTTCTGAAAATGGTTATATGTACTTGGTAACCATTTTTTGTTATGTTATATAACTAAACTCAAATCTAATTAATTAAAAAAAATTTAAAGTGCTACTGAGTTTTGAAAAATATAGCTTAACATATTTCGATTATATTTTGTACTCTTAAATGCAATATTCACTTTTGCAGTAACTAAATTTTGAAATATACTCATTTTTTCTAAAAATGACATTTTTCTTAAGTGAAATATGACCTTTTTATAAAATTTCAAATTTTGAACAGAATAAATCAAGATTAAGTAATTTGTAACAGAAATAAATCTAAATCAACTTTACAATATCATCTGCGCCTTTAAAAAAATCTCTGGAAAAGCAATTTACAAATCCAATATAAAGAAAAGAAAGAAATGTTGTTAGCAAAAGCATAGAGTGATAATATACGTTTTTAAAAAATTATTTTTTTTGCATTTTTATAAAAATTTCAAATTTATATTTATTTTATATATATGTCTTAAAAATATGATTGAATCAAAAATTGCATGAACCAAAAAAAATATTTTTTTCAAATTGAAGGTTTTATTTTGTATTTCAGTATTTGATCAATACCGAGTACCTCAAAATTAGAACTTTAAACAAATCTTGTTTAAATTTACTATCATATTACCGCAAATATTCTGAACCATTATTTCGAAAGTAACCACTAACGTATAACTTATTTTCAGAAAAAAGAAATTGTGGTATGAAGAATATTAAGTATGTGGTATGAATATTTTTGAATATCGCAAATGTCTACAATTTTTTGTCAATGTTACTTAGAGGTCAGTGAAAGACAAAAATAAACTAATATAAACAAATAACAAATGTTAATGATAGATCTTCTTTGTATTTTCATAGTATTTGGTAAGCGGTTTTAAAAGAAATGAGGGCATATAGATTCATTTATTGTTTCATCCAGTTTCTTATTAAGTTCAGCTTATAACTTTGAAAAAGTGAACTATTTTTTATAACAAGTACTTTCAAAAATTGTAACTGAAGTAAAACTTTCTCTGCTGTAACACAAATTAGCTTTCAATTTTTAATTGACAGAAAATTCTTCGAAGCACTTAGTAATTTAATGAACTCAGTATTTTTTAATAAACTCATTCATTTTTTGAAAGTGAGCAGCTATGGTAGTTGTTTGAAAGATAAGAAATAAAAAAGTAATATTGCAAAATAGATTGTTTTGTCGTGAAGTTAAAACGTTACTTGTGAAATCTCAAAACTTTTTCCTTTGTATGATTTGATGAGATAAAATATATAAGAGATTTATCAATGAAAATGAATTTACAGGATTTGGATTACTAATAAAGATGTATAGACAGAAAAATTTAAATTGCTTACCTTTTGTTACTTACTAAAGTTTATACATATAACAAACTAAAACAAACAATAGCGTAATATTGCAAAATAGATTGTTTTGTCGTACAGTTACAACGTTTCTGGAGGAATCTGAAAACTTTATTCCTTGTCTGCTTCAGTGATAAAAAATATTCGAGAGTTTTATCAATGAAAATGCATTTACAAGATTTAGATTATTAATAAAGATTAATAGACAGAAAAACTGCATTTGCTTACTGCTTGTTACTTACTAAAGTTTATACATAGAATAAGGTAATAACCACGTTATTTGCCCATTCAATACTCAACTTTTTAATTAATATATCATATCATCTTATGAAACATAAACTTGCATATTATATAAAAGCTCAATACAAGTTAGTTTCACTAACAAAAACTATATAAAGTGAATCTATGAATTTATTAATGCAGATTTAACAAAACAGAAATTATTTTTTTCACATGAACTTCTAAAGGATGATAATGCGATTGAAATTCGTAAGTAGATGTGTTTGAATATGAAGAGTTTATATATAAAAGAAATGTATAATTTTCTAATTTTATAAAAGGGTAGAGTTTAAATATCCTAGAATCTCAACTGAAAGTAAAAAAAAAATAAAATAATAATAATAACTGTTTTTGATTTCCATATAAAAATTCGCCCAAAATGTTCGATTGCAGACTACATTCTATGGTTCAGATTGCTAATTCAACAACTGTTTCTTTTGAAATACGAAATTGAAGATATTACTTTAAATAAAACTCAAATTATAACAAAAAGATACCCAGAAAGCAAAACTATATAGAACAAATTACAGAACTTATATCACATATTTAATAATATAGAAATAATTTTTATTACTTATGTAAATTTAAGATCTTATCATAGTGTATATTATAAGCAAATATCATTGTTTGTGAATTCACAGTAAATAAACATCTGACTTTATACTTTTATGAACGGCGGCATTTAAAACTTCATCAATCTGTACTAAAAGTGACAACATTGATATATTTTTCTTAGTTGCTGCATAATTAACAGTCAAAATGTTTGACTGCGGGCTAAACTCGACTGTTCTAAACGACAATGCAACAACTATGTTCAGCAATTGTTCTACGAACGAGAGTATTGTGGAAGAAGGACCAGTGTACTTAGATCCTTCATATTATTCTATGAACTACAGGATAGTAGGCACTGTCTTCCAAGGAATTGTCTTTTTTGTGGGTCTCCTTGGGAACATCATGGTGGTGATTGTTGTTTGGCAAACACGCTCTATGCATACACCTACAAACTGCTATTTAGTGAGTCTATCTATTGCTGACTTCATGGTGTTGATAGCTTCAGTACCAAATGAGATATTGGCTTATTACTTACTTGGTAAGTAATAATTTTTTATTCTTTTTTCAATAAATTCATTTTTTTAATAATAAGTAATCTTATTCTATTGTTATTGAAATAGATAATAATAAATTTTACCTAACGAATTACGTTTTATTTTTAACTTTGGCGAACTTATGATTGCATTCAAAATGATTAATTGAGATATTGCCAGAATTCCAGAGTTTTTTTGAAAAATAAATTTTACTACATGGCTTTCTAAAATAAGTTTCACTTTATTTCATTTTTGGTATTGCATTAATATATCGCGGTTGCGTAGCCATTAATTATTTATTGAAAGATCTAAATAATATATACACTCGCCAAGTATTAATTAATTCTTGAACATTATTACTCAGGTAAAATAATCAAATAGTGTTTTTTCTTTAACAAATTTAAAACTCTGATAATATATTATTGATTTATTATTTAACCTGTTTATGAAAAAATTTTTCTTCTTATATGCAAAACCGTGTTGATATAATATATTTTTGTTATGTGTAATTTGAGAATAACAAAAATAAAATATGAGAAAGCTCAGAAGTTCCTGTTAGTTTGCTACAGTTGTTGGTATTAAATTGTCTAATGAAAATGTGTAATCTGAAAATGTATTCTTGAAAATCCTATGTCTGTAGTTTATTCTGTAAAACCGCATCATAATATATTCATTTATTATTCAGTGTTAACAGTATTGAGAACATATGCAAATTTAGAAAAATTCTAATTATTTTTATTTTGTGATGAATTGTTTTTGAAAGAGAGAATATTTTTTTTCCCAATACGCAATATTCTACTGGAGAAATGCAGTTTTAATACTTTTTAGTACTTCATATGTAAAAGATGAAATATCATTTCGAAGTACAAAATGATACTTCAGATACTTCAAATTCTGAAATTTAATTGTGTAATACAAATATTTATTTCATGAAAATTTGTGCATTAGATTCCCTTAAATATCTTGGAAAGATTTATCTTTGACCGGATGCCCGTTCTTCTAAGCATATTACCATCTCTTTTATTTAAAAAAAAATTACAAGTTATTTTAATACCAAAAAAATATAGTACAAAAAATATATAAAACTTCTATGGTAATACTGCACGTATATAATTATCTAATCAAGAAAATCTACAATTCTAATGGCTAATGTTCAACCTATGACGCGGAATGCACTTTTTAAGTACCTTCTCGGAAAATAATCATTTCAAACTACTTTTTTTTCTACATATTCTTCTTAAAGAATGTCTACTTCCTTTTTAGTTGAAAAATATTTTAAAATATATGCTTTTATAAATATTTTATGTGTTAAAAATGGGTGAACTGTTAAAATTTTCACGCTTTAAATAAAATTAAGTATACATTTTAGAAATGTTTATTACGTGAAAACGAAAGACATCCTTTAATAAGAGTACACAGAGAAAATAAGTTAAAAAAGTGAATTTCACAAGGGATATTTAAAAAATAAAAATTCATAACATGCCTATATGTTTAACATAGCGAGGGGAATTTGAGATTTCACTGTCCAACACCTTAATATGCAGTTTGTTTTCAGCAAAATGTATTAAACATTAAAATCGATCTCCGTTTAAAATGTAATATAAAAACCATTATAAATCGTAAAGTGCAGTCTCATTTATATCGATTTTATGGAAACATGCGGAACTGATGATTTCATTCTGGTTGCTTCTTTAAATAAAGTTTGAATTGGTCACTTTGTGCCATGTTTATACACCAAAAATAAATGTTAACATTATATTATTTGTTAAATTATCCATTTTGAAGCACGATACCATTAAATTAATGTGTATTTTGCTAAAGAAATTTTAATACTTTCAGCAACTTTGCATACATGACAGACTGAAAGAAAAATATAGTTCCTTCATCTAGAATGAATAGTCAATATTTTCTAAATCTCGAAACCTATTTACCAGTTGTGCGAGTAAGGCAAACAAACAAACTGAATAGACGAAATGATCGAGAATTTCTAGCCTATGGTTTTCCAGGTGATGAAACAGTACATCATATTATGAATTGTTTGAATTGAGAGAAAATATCGCTTGATTTCTAGAGTTAATTCATAAAATAGAATTAAAGTTACTAAAACTCACTTGCTGTGTTCGAATTTATTTGCAGGGATTTTTAAATAGGTTTGACAACGAGAACATAGGAAATAGCCCTTGAATTTTAATAGGGATAACTAGAACTCTCTAGCAAAGGGAACTAGAATTTATAAGGATGACATAGAACTATTTTTTTCTAGAGGCACAATTTATTTTCTAGATACCAGTAGAAGAATATTTTTTTTTCAGTGTAGTGATTAATTTCAGACTCTATCTGCTTTTAGTCAAAATGTTGAGATTTTCTGACGGTTCACATGAAAGTTTGTGTGCTGTGTCGACAGGAAACAACACAATACACAACCAAAAAAAAAATACAATAGAAAATAAGAATAGAAAATAAGAAAGAAATCTCTAATTAATATTTAGGTCATTATCAAACCATTGGTAATGCTTTACAGATTGTTTTCTATTATAAATACAGTTTTTTTTTTTCGAAAAATAGTATTTGGACCCCTATTATTATTATTACGAAATTACTCTTTACGAATTACTCTTTACGAAAAGTAATGAGATACCATTCGAAATAGTGGAATGCAATTATAATTTATATTAGACCACGCATTGTTGATGGAGTGATTCTGCCAAATTCCTTTAAAAATATTGGGAATTTCTACCAATCATCTATAGACGAAAAATAGCTGTCATCAGGTGATTTTTATTTTCTGCCATTTATTCAATTACACATTTAGAATTCAAAAAATATTTAAAATTGAATATTTGTTTAAAATCTTTCGGACTGTGTCCGCTTATGGCAGATTTCTTAGATTTTTTACTGATTTCATACATGTCTGTATCGTATACTTCCGAAGCAAATAATACAGTAAAAAAAAAATTATTTTCACTTAAACATTTGTAAGTTATTTTGATAACAAATAATGCAGTAAAAAAAAAAAAAAAAACACTAGCCAGCAAAATTTGGCTTGTGCCGGCTTTTTAAGCTTTTGATAATTGTTTCTTATGAATTTTGTATCACTGAATCCGAAAATAACCTTAATTTTTTTACCATCACTTAAGGATTTTTCGTAAACCTTAAATTTCAAAAATGAAAAGTAAAAAAAAAATAGCAATCTGATTATAGACCTGCTACTATAAAATGAAGGTGATGGTAGTGTTTTTTTAACTTTTGATAATTGATTTTTATGTAATTTTAATCTATGAATCCGAAAATGACCTTCATCTCTAACAATTACGTCTTCATGTTTCGCAAATCGTAAATTACAAAGTAAAGCAAAAAAAATAGATAAAATATGTTACTGTAAAACAGATGTAAAACTTTTTTTCATAATAATTTTATCAATTTTTTTATCTTCAGGATCCTTAACGTCTTGTGGCGCCTCAAGTTAAAATTTTATGTAAAGGGTGATTTGTTAGAGGCGTGGTTTTGAAATTGGCAACACTGTTTCTAGTCATAGATGATTTGCGCTCATTATGTTTTGCAATTTCACCATGAATTACGCGAGAGCGTCACGTTCTATGTTGTGTCTCCCAACGCCTGCACGAGTAACGAACGGGAAATGTTTTCTATTATGTGTAAATAAAAATTTTTGATAAAATCTGATGGACTCCTTTAATGTATTTAGCTATACACTCTCGTAAAGGCTAGTTACGTCTAAAGCTAGTTCAACAATCGTCTCTAAATTCGAGTACTACATACCTCAAGAGGATCATCCCCCCCCCCCCCCCCAACGTGAGAGTACCTCTAAGCTGTTTAGCTGTACGAATCCCCGATAACAAAAATCTGATATAAGCTAAAGCAATTGATTCTGGAATTTAAGGAAGATAATGTTTTATAGCCATGTATCACCATTTTTAGGTGCGTTCGTAATTATATAAATACGTAGCACCTATAGTCGTCGTTCAGTCCGTCTGTCTGTCCGTCCGTCTGTCTGTCCGTCCGCATATAACAGAGCAAAAACTACCCGACCGAATGATCTGAAATTTTTAATATATAATTGCTGCAAAATTTTGTCGAGCCATTTCCAATTTTATGAAAATCGGATCTATAGTTTAATTACAGGAACAGTCAAAAGTTTTTCTTTACATTACGGCCAATGGGAAAAATTATTGCAAGTGAATTTTAATGATGTTACAGACTTCCGAATGGTCTGAAATTTTTAATATATAATTGCTGCAAAATTTTGTCGAGCCATTTCCAATTTTATGAAAATCGGATGTATAGTTTAATTACAGGGACAGTCAAAAGTTTTTCTTTACATTACGGCCAATGGGAAAAATTATTGCAAGTGAATTTTAATGATGTTACAGACTTCCGAATGGTCTGAAATTTTTAATATATAATTGCTTTAAAATTTTGTCGAGCCATTTCCAATTTTATGAAAATCGGATGTATAGTTTAATTACTGGGACACCCAAAAGTTTTCCGTTACATTACGGCCAATGGGAAAAAAAATATATCAAATGCATTTTAATGATTTTACAGCCTTCCGAATGGTCTGAAATTTTTAATATATAATTGCTGCAAAATTTTGTCGAGCCATTTCCAATTTTATGAAAATCGGATGTATAGTTTAATTACAGGGACACCCAAAAGTTTTCCGTTACATTATGGCCAATGGGAAAAAATTATTGCAAATGCATTTTAATGATTTTACAGCCTTCCGAATGGTCAGAAATTTTAAATATATAATTGCTGCAAAATTTTGTCGAGCCATTTCAAATTTTATGAAAATCGAATGTATAGTTTAATTACAGGGACAGTCAAAATTTTTCCGTTACATTACGGGGAATGGGGAAAAAATTATTGTAAGTGCATTTTAATGATGTTACAGACTATGCACTTATGAAGCGCAAAAAAATATACATTCAGTACAATATGGGGTGCAAAAAATAATTATAAAACTAGTTATAGTACGAACGCTCCTCATTTGCCACGTTTGACGAGCAATTTCCAACTTGTTTTTAGGTGCGTTCGTAATTATATAAATACGGAGCGGCTACTGTCGTCGTCTGCTCCAAGCATCCGTCTGTCCGGTACAACTGCGCAAAAAATACCCAATCGGATGGTTTGAAATTTAATATAAATAATCGTTGCTGAATTTTGTGGAGTCATTTTAAATTTTATAAAAATTGAATCAAAACTTTGAAAAAAAAATACTACTAAAAGATTTCACCATTCTATTAAATTCTATCACACGTAATGAATTCATTGATAACCCATGATAGGTAATGATTCCAGGTTGCCGTGGTAACTACGTCCTGTTAAAAATGATGTCCTATTATTTCCGTATTACTCAAATTAATATAAATAAGTTTTGTATTCATGCATTTTTGCATGAGAGTGCAACAGCTATTGCACAAAGATCTGAATATTTATAAAACTAGTTATATTACGAACGGCATCTCATTTGCTACGTTTGACATAAATAAACCGCCTCTTAAAATTGGAAAAAAAATAAAAAAAGGATCATTTTCAACATTTAATATCATAAAATGTATATGAATTCAAAAAGATAATTTTATTGTGATAGAAGATATAGGTATTTTCTTTCACGTCATGTATTTAAAGATAATGAAAGAATTAGCATTTTTAGGGGATACCAAACTGTCAGAACTTTGACGAGCAGAGAATTTTATAACAGCTTACGCACAGGATTGTAAAATAAATTTTGCAACTGGAAGGAAATATTTTATTCCTAATTATACTTTAAATTGTAAAAATTACCCTGAACCTAAATGAATTTGCATTTCAAGTATTTTTGTATTTTTAATACAAAGTTGTATATAGCTAGTACAACATTTTGAAATTTTCAACAGTATAATCACCTAAAAAATATTTTTTTTTGAACAATAAAAAGAAAATTTCAGGTTGAGTTTATAAAGACTAACCGGAAACATATGTTTTAAGAAATTCATGAAAAACTTTTTGTGATATCTTGCGCGTTGTCATGATGGAGGAACCAGGTGTTCATTCTTGACATAGGTCGCAGGTTCTTTAAAGATTCTATGAATTTAGGTAGTCACTGTTCGATGTATCACTTATCTGTAACTGCCTTCTGTGTGTCCAAAATGATACGCTCAACAATTCAAGTGAATTTGAAAAATGAAACTATCATTTTCTTCTTGACGGATCGGGATTTTCTGACAGCTATTGTTGTGTCCTCATCATCGAAGACCCAAACTTCATTTTGAGACTTAGTCGACACATCAAAATAATATAGCTAGGTTTTATCACCTACCACGATGCTGTTCACATACCGAGATTGTCCGTTACCAAACATTTTTAGCGTCTCCCGGCACCAAGTCACACGCCGTGTCGTCTGCTCCTCAGTCTGTCTATGTGACATTCAGAGATAACAAAGATTCTTCACGTGCAAATGTTCATGCTGCATTGAACGAATTGGAGGGCATTTAGGCCTAAGGTATTCTCTATCTGCTGGTGTTCGTCTGTCTTCGTCAAGGAATTTCCTTTCAGCAGTAATATTTTCCTTCGTTATTGACGTTCGGGGCCTTCGTGCTCTTTCAGCGTACCCCAGGGAACAATTACCCCTTTGTAATTCTCCGTATCATCTGTATATAGTCGTAAGATGTGGACAATCATCACCAAGTGCAAGAGTCATTTCTTCTAAGCGTTGGTTTATGTTTAAACAGCGCGCGAAATTATACCGCAAAACTGCCCTTATCTCACTTCATGACCAGGATGTCATTGGAAATACTTCACACTATCACAGCTAACTAATTACTGAGCCTACAGCCGTGTAGTTACATGCAGTTGCATAAGTATGAACATATGCCAACACACAGCCACGAGTAGCAACCAGCGACGTTTGGATTGGTCATATTGCAAACCTCACCTAGTACACTTGTACATTGTAAACAATTTACATTTTAAAATAAAATGAAAATATGTACAACGGTGTATTATAATACAGAGTTAATGAATAAGCTATACCTATTCCCAAAATTATCTAAAGCTCGATCAAAAGGTAAAATATAAGCGTAAAAATTCAAAACACAATGCTTTTCGTACTCCTGAAAGGTATTCACAAGCAGACGGATTTTTTAATCTCGAACCCAAAAGGAAGAATATTGACCATAGCGTCGTTAAAAAAGTCAGAAAATTACTATCATTTTAAACCTAACCATTTTAAACAAGCCCATTTTAATATGTGTAATTGGTCTTGCTTATGAATCCCGAAAACAACCATAAGCTGTTATGACAGCGATGGATGAGGCCTTGGTAACCGAAAAATGCCCCATCCAAGCGGAAAAGCATCACAAACCGATTACAAAAGATGGCCGCTGTTATAGTGATAATATCATTCCATCTCCTGGCAATAACCTGGTAATATTTTCTAAACAAGGCAAATTATTATGTCTTTAGAGGCTGCGAACCCTGAACTGGGGCTGTCAGGCCTAGCTCGCAAAGTGTTAAGCCCCCTATTATATATATATTTATTTAATAAATACTGTTTCTTTTCTACAAAGTATACGAAACGTAAAGCATGCTCTCCGTTTAATAAATTAATATGAGTATAGTCCCATTCAAAACAGCATGGCGCGCTACCATTTTAGGTGCTTTCGCAATTATATAAATACGGAGCACCTATAGTCGTTGTCTGGTCTATCCGTTTGTCTGTCCATCTGTCCGCATATACCAGTGCAAAAACTACCCAACCGAATAGTTTGAAATTTAATATATATAATCGTTGCAGCATTTTGTCAAGTCATTTCAAAATTTATGAAAATTGAATCAAAACTTAAAAAGATATTAATAACGTTTTCTTCATTTTATTAAATACTATCATTCGTAATAAATTCAATGATATCCAATGATAGTAATTATTCTAGGTTACCATGCTGATTATGACCCACACAACACAGATTCGTCCAATTTTCGCCTAA
Source organism: Maratus speciosus (assembly GCA_963932465.1). Lineage (NCBI taxonomy): Eukaryota > Metazoa > Arthropoda > Arachnida > Araneae > Salticidae > Maratus > Maratus speciosus. The sequence goes on from OZ010797.1 coordinate 453,065,789, forward strand.
AGTACGTAATTTGGATGAATGGACGTGTCCATTTGAAGTCTAAAAGTCCTCCGGACTTCACCTAAATTTCGTCAAATTACGTCCAAATGTCACCCCCCTTTACGTCAGAAGTACGTCTTTTGGGCCATGAAGTGAGCATAAAATGAACATAAAATGAACGAAATTTGGATCGGCCAAAATTTGTCCATATTACGTTCAAAAAATACCTCCATCCGGACGAAATACACACGAATTTTGGCTGTAATATAGACGTCCAAAATTTGTCCATATTACATCCGAAAACACCAACCACATTTGGACGAAATATAGACCCCTTTTAGCCTTAATATGAATGTGTTTATTGATCCAAAATACGTAGTTTGGACCAAAATGAGACGAATCTGTTATCTCCCCCAGGCAAGGATGACGTTATATTAAAAAACTGAAATAACAAAAACTTTTAATATAAATAATTTTGATAGAAATTTACTTAGAACTTTTTTTCCCAAAATCATATTAAATACTTAAATATTTTAAATTCCTTGCCAGGACTCATTCATATAAATCAGTAAAAGCATATATATTTTATACATATTGCTAATAAACTTTTTTTATGATACTTTTAATTTTCTAAGATCTTTAAAGAAAATACATTAATTCCTAAAGTATATGTTATAGCTTGATTTGAAAAACAGAGGCTATACGAGACTTTAATCTGTTACATTCGGCCCAAACACAACTACGTTCTTTCACGAAAAAAGAAGAAAATTTTTAGAAATACAGTTTTTAATTCATAATACAATTAAATGCTACATCAGAATGCTTTAACATAAGCCGTAATTTTTTTAAACTTAAATGAAAATTTTGCACTACTGGAAAGAAATGAATATAATGGATAATGAATACAAGGACATTTAATCATTTGTTTTGACGTTAAGTACAGCCAAACATTTTCAAGCTTCCACATTTATAATATTAGGATTAGTATACTATGATTACTACATGGAGGTAATAACAAAACTAATCATTAAGATAACACTCTATGAATTCAACAACACTCAATGAAAAGAATAGCGTCCTATTAAAAGAATTATGTTTTGTGCATTACTAGATTCTAGAAATCTATGCATTTCTGCTATTCTTCACATTTTTATTTTATATACTTTTTCTCATGGAAAAAAAATATATATATATTTCTTGGTTTTCTTTTATATTATCATTGGTGATGATAATGCTTCTAAAAAGGTCTTATATTTGCATAGCTGCCAACTGCTACAATTTTTAGCTAGCACTAATTTTTAATGGAAATCTTTGCCTTACTTAATAACATATATCTATAATTAAATCAGATGAAGAAATTTAAAAGAAATTAGTGATGGCTAGAACTCGTAGAATTTTGCCGTTGCATTTTGAAATTTTATTATATTATTCATTAGCATACAATATCGTCAACTGCAAAGTTTTACATTTTGTGAACAATGGATTTTTTCTCTTAAATTCTTTGTAAAATCAGTGTTATTGAACTACTCCACTTTTTTTTTTTTCACTTGAATTAAAATAGCTCTAACAGGGAATATGATTTTCCTTTTAAGGATCCACTTAAGAATGGAATGCATCAAAGAAATTGAAAATTTTGAGTTTTTCAAATGCTGCTAATTCATGGAAGAAAATGTGATATTCCCTAACAACTTTTATGTATTGTGAATAAAATTTTACACACTGAAATTTGCATTTGTTGCCAGGTGTGCAAAAAAAATATTTTACATTTTTAATAATAATAACAAACATTATTTTGAAATATCATTAAAGAAATTTAAAATGTAGTACGAGCGTGAACTTTGTTTTTCATAAGCAGACCTACTCCCTACTGCTCCATCATAATATGTAAAAAAAAAATATCCCTAGACTGCAAGATTAACTTTCCATTACTCATGCATGGATTATTAAAAATAGTTCCATTTTATTTATTTTAGTAATTGACTTTTCACTGATTAATGTAAAAATACATACTGTATATTCTGGTATGTAACAATAATTTTTGATAGAAGAAAAATTATCAAAATTTATAGGTGCATATTATGAATCAATTTTAAAAATAAATTATAAAAAATATGATCATAAGAACTAAGATTTTTGATTTAATAAACATGCAATTTATGTTTAAAAAATGTTGCTATTAAAGTATATGAAAAATAATAGTATTGTACTTTAAAATAATTTAAATCTTATTTTTCACTATGTATCTCATGAAAGTTTTTGCGAACAATCTGCACAACATATGGCAATTATAATAAAAAATACAAAAATTAAATCTAAAAGTATATGTATGTGTTACATGCCAGAATACAATATGAGTAAGAGTACAAAATTTAGTATATGATCAAAACTTATTCATTAAAATACTGATTTTTATTTAGGTTATCACCAAACTAAGTCTTAAAAAATTAATCTGTGCTCTTAATTAAATATCATTCAATTAAATATTGAATAATTATTTATAAATGAATTTACATTTTGTACAATTAAATATGTAAATTATCAAATATATTTCAGATTAACCTGATTATTTGTAGTACATTATAAAATAACAAAAACAATACATTAAGTGTATTTAAGTAATGTTTTGAAATCAAAGTTATTTAAAACATTGCTTAAGCATAAAAAATGAAATTTATCAAATATTTTCATGCATAAAATATGGTTAAAAATTATGTACAAACTTTTAGTTTAAAATTATTCAAAATCTTTAGTGAACAGTGTACATATATTATCATTGTTATAAAAGAATATACAATAAAGATGCAAGAAATATTTTCAAAAATGAAGTTTTATTTATTTATTTTCCAATTTGGCTCTTGTTGACAACAATATTTTCTTTTTACAATTCATATATAAAATATATTTTTCACAGAAAGGCAAAAAGGGTGCTATATTTCATTACTATAAAGTAGGCAGGATGATCCTGCGGAAACTGTTTGGGGAAAACTCTGTTCTACGTTAATGCTTCTCAGACTTATTTTCAGTATATTTAACAGACAGCAGCTTCAAAGCCTATAAATAAAAAGAATAATAATTCATTAAATAGCACATATCAATAATTCATAACGTTAGATGCAAATTAAAAATAATTTAATTTTAGTTTTAATTTTTGCTTACAGATAGATAGCATCATCAGACATCTTGTATTATTTCATAATAAAATGAAGTTTTTTCATCCAGCTTTGAATGATATAAAAAAAACCTTTATATATTTTTAAAAATTACTAGCCGGTGTTTAATTTAATCTATTTATCAAATTTTTATTATTATTTTTTAAAGAAACAACTACTGATGCAATGTTTACAAAATATATAAAAAAGTACTTTATAATGTTCAATTGTGTCCTTTATTTTGAGTATTTAAAGATCTATATTTATATAAAGTAAGGATAAGAAAAGAAAAATCAAAATTTGGTGCTTTCTCGTTATAGCAGCCTCCTCATTTACAATTATGTCAAGGTAGCAGTTTCAAATTTGCAAAAGATCAACACCAAGCTTATACAGTACAACCTCGATATCTCGAATCTGTGGGGAACTGAAAATAATTCGAGATATAGAGGTTTCGGGTTATCAAGGTTTTGACAAAATTTAATCTCACAAACTGCTTTTTGCTGTAAAAAACAGGATTCATCAAAAACGACACATAATCTATTAATAATTAACAAATTACACTTCTCAAAGCCTTAATAATTTCAAAATTGTGTTACACACAAACTTGTTTCGATTAAATAATATCCAATTTGTCATTAAGAAACGCAAGCAGTTGTTTCGGAAGAAAAAGTTCTTAATTGAAGTCTGCCATCTCGCAGAATCTTTTTGCAATCGCACAGTCTCCTCTCACATAGCAATGGTACCAAATGCTGATGTTCTGATATTTTCATTTGATTCAAGAAATCTCTGCAGCAATTAAACTTCCGTCTCAGCTTCTTTCACTGTAATTTTTTCATGCTGTTGTTGATCATGTAAGTCTTTTAATTTCTTCATCAGAAATTTCTGCATTAATACTCGAAACAATCTCTTCATCCGTCATAGTGTCGCATGTTTCAAGCTCATTGTCTACATTCAAGAATTCTTCGAATGAAATCTCAGTGTGACACTCTTTTTTTTATCGATTCCCACTGTTCTGGATTCAGTTCTCTTTCTTCAGTTGCTTGCTTAATGGAATCAACTTCCTCAGTTTCACTGAAAGTTACATATTCTAAAAATTCTGCTATTATGAAACAATTTCTTATTGTTGTTTCTGTAACATTTTTCCATGCATAGTGAGCCATTCGCATTGACTGTAAGATGGTGATAGGTGCGCTAGAAGGTTTACCTTCACCGATATTATTCAGAAGTTTCTCACAATTTGAGCTCGATAATCAACTTTGAAGCTAAGGATTATCTCCTGGTTATTGGTTGTTCTGGTTGAAGCTTCGAAATCTTGTTTGGCAGCAAAAATTTAAGTGATATTTTTTAGCGTTGGAAGATTAGAGTGGTCTTTACAATTGTCTATGAATAGGAGAATGCGTATTTTACTTTTAGCCATTGTTTTACGGATTCCTGTCAGCCAATCAGCAAAAATTGCGTTTGCCATACAAGACGTTATATTTGATCTGTACAGCATTAGAAATTACTTAATTTTAGCAAAGCACCTTGGATTTTAGATCGTCCTATCATAAGAGAAGGAAGCTTTCCTTTACCACTTTGATTTGCTGCCAAAAGCACAGCTACACGAAGTTTACTGTTTTCCATGTCAGATTTCTTCACCTTTAAATGCAGCCGTTTTGTTGGGAAAACATTGGTACAATAATACACTTTCATCTGCGTTAAAAACACATCATCTGCTTTATAGTCCTTTAAAAGAAAAGGAAGTTCTGAAAGCCACTCTTCACAGGTAGCTAAAAAACCTGATGCCCTTTCACAGCAAAGTTTCCAAAAAACGATGTTGTCCAGGCCTCTCACTGGTCCATTTTTTGAAAACTAATAATTTTTTAGAAAGAAATTCGTGGAGGGTTTCTGCAACAATTACAAGAAAAATGCACTTCCCGGTAGGTTGCTGCGAAATTTATAAAGAATATTTTTCTTAAAATAAAAGTGGTGTTCAAAAAACGGACTGAGTGGGAGCCCTGTGTTGTCCCTTTTTCAGTTTCAAACGCCTTCCATTCTTACACTTTAAGTTCTTTGTATCAACAAAGCGATAAAAGAATGTGAAACCAGCATCCAGATCAAATTCTACAGCTGACAATAGCCAAAAGTAAAAAGTCGAACTAATTTCTGTGGAAAAAATTTCGACATATCAAGGGTTTTGAAAAATATTTTTCGAGATAAATATGGAAAATACATAAGAATTTTGATGAAAATGCAGGGAAAATTTCTTTTTTCGAGATATTGAGGGTTTCGAGATAAGGAGGTTCGAGATATCGAGGTCCGACTGTATATACATCATACAAACATCATGCACAATATGTATAAGCCAAATGCTCATATATGAGCCATATAAGTAATATTTATATCATATATCAGTCATATAGATCATTAAACAAAAACATAATTTACAGAACAAAAAAAAAAATTATTTTACACATTGTTTATGCTCGAGAAGGGATAGATACAGCAGATTCGCTCAAATCCGCACAGCTTGGGACCAAAGGTTGTGTAGATTTTAGAATTTTGTGGATTTCTGGTTTGTTTACATTTTTTAGACAATAATTTGAATGTAATAATGCAATCAAATGTATAATGAATGTTTGCAATACAGCAAAATATTAAAATAATTAAGTAATAAACTAAAATAATAAAAAATAAGATAATTTAAAAAATGATTAAATTATTAAAAGTAAAGGTCAAATAAATAGTAATTAATAATGTATAATTAAAATTGCATAATAAAAATGAGATACATTTTCCTTGAATCATTCAATGACACTTCCCTCATAAAGGTACCCTATTAATTAACATCAAAATCAAAAAGTAAGGAAGATTTATTTCAGGTTTGCCAGTGTTAATAACTATAGAAAAAAAATTGATTAATACATATATATATTTGGTAAAAAGGCTGATTAGCAGTGATATCAACAATATCCTTTTTTTTTTTTCAGTGATAAATTTATATTTCCTTCATGAAAAACAACGAGTTTAGTCTCATCATGTTATCGAGAATTACATATGATATAAAACTAAAAAATCCTGTTACTTTGCCTCTACAGCTTAACTGAAATTTTCATTGTTTACATCTGCGATGATGTGCAGATTTTAGGCGGTTGCAGATTTGAGGGAGTCCTGTATTATAATTTTTCTTCAGCTGCTTCTACAGTTAATGTTAAAGTCTTGCAAAAAATATGTTTAAACCAAATGAATTTTTAAAAATAAAATTCGAACAATAGGATACTTAAACTACCCTAAAAACTTAAATTACAAAGATACATGGAAAATGCAAACCTTTAAAAAAGTTTCAGCTTTATTTCCATTTCATTCGAATGGAATGTAAGTTTTTAGATTAGTTTAAGTATCATATTGTTCGAATTTTATTTTTATTTCTTTAAGATCAATTGGTTTAAACATATTTGTTGCAAAACTTTAACATTTACTGTAGAAGCAGCTGAAGAAAAATTCTAATATCTATCACTTCTTGGGACTATACAATGCATGAAATGAGGGTTTTTTTTTTTTTTGTTGTTGTTGTTGTTTTGCAAATTATGTTTTTTTTAATATGTCAAGCTTTATAACTAGTGCAATTCAGAGGAACTCATTACAAAATTAATAGAGGATGTTATAATTAGGGTTGGATATATAGGGTATTGCATCACAATTTGTGATGTAACTAAAATCCATAATAAAAACAAAAAATTCAAATTTACTTAAATTTGGTTATCCAATTTTCCACTGGAAGTAGTCTCTATGAATGCAAAAGTAAATTGTGTTGCATGTTTGCTGGTTATTTATGCTACTATGAACAGCAATTCTGCGGCATTGAAACATTTCGCCTCTGAACTGGGAAGGCCGGTGAGTGAATTAATTTCTTTTCACCAGTCTCTGACAGAGGAGTTAATTAATGGTAATATTAAAGAAAGTTGAAATCTTTTTGAACTGCTTAAAAAAATATATATAAATAAATAAATAAAATAAAATAAAATAAATAAATTTATCTTGTAATCAACACCATTACATTTTAAGTTGTCCTATCAGAGCCTAACACCATTTGTCAGTTTACTGGTTCATAAATGTCAGTTATTGAATACTTGCATTATTAATAATTTAAAACATGAAAAGAGAGACACATCTATAGTATCGTATCATATATAAATAAGGTTTAAGTAATTTGTTTTTATAATAAATATTTAAAGTATTTTTAAAGCATAATTTTTTTTTTTTCGTCGCAAGTAAAGTGTGAAACACTGGTTCATTTTGTGTCAGTTATTGGTTTTTCAAAATGGGGTTGTGTCAGTTACTGAAGTTATTCACCATATTTATGAAAAACATTTATTTTTAATAATACAATATATAATTTTTCAAAATTTTGTCAACAGTAATTTTTAAATGTATCTCTACCACCCATTCAAAAAAAAAAAAAAAAAAGTGTAGAATGGATTTAAAATTTTGTAATAGTGATTTGAACACTAATTTTTAATGTGTCAGTTACTGGGGGTTTCACCCTAAATCAAGTAATAAAGAAATTTAAACAGATTATTAAATAGAACATAAATTTGTTTTTAATACTTTTTCCATTTTAAAATTTTAAACTATGTATGCATATATAACCGAAAGTTATTTTCTTTATTGGAAAAAAATCTTGGTATTCGACTGCCGAATATTTGGTTATTTGGCCAAATCACTATTTGTCCCATCCCTAATTACAAGTTCTTTGATTCATTACTGTTTATTGATTATTTTTAGATAAGGCAGGGACGGGGGGGGGGGGGGGGTTGGCACATTACAGTTACATAAAATATAGTTTTGGAAACCTTTGGCATGCAAATGTGAAAAGGTTTGCCATCCCTGAACTATTATTTATAATTGCATTACATTTAACTATTCACTCTCACAATTTTAAACAATTAATTTTAATATCAACATTTTTATTAGTTTGTGGGCTAAACCTTAAAATTCAGGTACGCTACACCTGCTGAAATCCCAACCCCCCAGGCATGTAAAATTGTTTTATGTTTTTAAATTTACGTATCCAAGGACTACATAAAATATTGGCATTAAAATATTATTTAAAAATGGAAATGCTTGCATTTTTTTTTTTTTTTTTTTTTTTTTTTTTATATATATACTACCTTCCAATATATTTCAATTTAACCTTAAAAAAATATACTGTTTATTCTCCAAACAGAAATTTTTATGAGTTATAAATTATATATGTTTTCCGAAATTGAGATTATACACTGTGCTGTAAGCAGGTGATGCTGCCCGCCACAAAATTGAATAATTTGAATTTAAATAGCCCTTTCTTTAAGTATCTCAATCAAAAAATTTAAACATAATATCACATTAGAATTGATAGTAGATAGGTAGATAGACACATTCACACACATATGGTGTTATATAGTAACAGAATATAAGAAAAGAGATTAGAGATAGAAAAAAATAGTTGTAAATAGAGTTGTAAATAATAAATAAAATAAAACAAAAGATTTTTTTTTCACTCATCATTACAGTTGAAGTAAAAAGATTTAATAAGAAACAATAACACAAACCAAAACATTTTATTTCAATTTCTAATCGTTGTTTCTAATATTTACTATGTGGAAAAAAAAGTTGCTACTGGCAAAGAAAAAAAAAATTCTGTTAACATAATTTGCACCTGACTAACATAAAAGTACCACATTATTCATTTTTTATGCAAGCTGACAATTGTAAAATCAAATACCCACAGACATATAAATTGAAAATTTTATTTAATAACAGCATTTATGGACTTTAACTGAAAATTTACCTTACTCAAAGTTAAATCATGCTTGAAAAGAGTTGAGTCCTGCTGAGTCCAACTTTTATTCAATCAATAATGATATCTATCTACTAAACAGTTGTTTTTCCAAAGACAAGAAGCTTGTATCTACTGGGAGAAAAAGGCGGAAAAAAAATGAGTGGATCCAGTATAATCTTATTTTAAAGCAATTTTAAAATGCATGAATTTTGCAAATATTGTGATTACTTTAACTCATACACACACACATAAAAAAATAACAACATTAGATTAATTTGTCTAATTCACCATTTTTTCTTCTCTGATCGAGAATCAAGTATTGATCGATTCTCGATTGTCTTGTTCACAAAAGAAATTAGCAACGGATAAATGTGCTTTCCACAACCAATGTTTTATGTGCATTCTACTATAAAAGAACATAAAGCTACTCAGTAATGTAATGATTGTGTTGACTCTAGGCCAATTTGGCAGGGGTCGGCAGCCCTTTATGCACCTAGTGGCCCATTTTAATTATTTTATATCTATTGATTATAAGAAATATTAATTTAATTATTTGGTTGCAGGGAAGTAACGTGAAATATATCAGATGCATGAAACAAAAATCAAGATACTCATCCATAGATCTATCGCATAAAAAAAAAAAAAAAAAAAACCTTGATAGTTTTGCCAGTACTAAGTCAAAGGGAAAAATTCAGAAATTCACCAACTGTTCATGTAAAAGAAAATCATGAAATTTGTGGATTAGTCGCAAGAAAGATCTGCAAAATTCTGCAAAAATGAAAAAAAAAACTGCGAATTTCACCAATCGGCAGGGTTGCAAAAAACCCACCTACCCAAAAAAACCCGGGTGGGTTTTTTTTGGGTAAAACCCACTCTAAAAAACCCAATAAAACCCACGTTAAAGCGGGTTTTATTGGGTTTTTTACAATTCATGATAATATTACTTAATATTCAATAACTTTTATATTAGTTTTTTAACATTTGTGTTTCAAGAGTTACGCTGTCCTATTAAAACTTATTGTGTAGGTGTACTGCCAAATCCAAATCTGACAAAGTCAAAATGAAATAATGTGCTTTTAAAAAAAGTCTTTTTTTTTAAAAAGCCTGTTAATATTATGAAAAAAAGAAGCCAAAATCAATATACAGAGTTAATCATAACATTTTCGCATTAGCTAAAACATGACAAGGTCTTTTATCAAGATTTAACAATATAAAACTTCATAACATAAATTCCCAACTGGATACAAATTTAACTTATTCACTTTTGGCCAGGAGTGGCAAAAAAAAAAAAAAAAAAAAAAAAAAAAAAAGGGGGGGGGGGGGTTAAAAACCCAAATAAACCGGTTTTTGTTTGTTTGTTTGCTTAAACCTGGGGGGTTTTTTTTGGAGGGGGGGCGGGTTAAATATCATTTCCTATTACATATAGATGCATGCTTGTTGATAAAAATAAACAGTGTTGGTTATTTTCAAAATATACAATGAAACATAGTTGAAAATATTATAAAGCATTATTTGATTAATAAATAATAAAAGATTAAAGATTTGTTTCAAAAATGTGTTCTTAGTGAGAAATACAGATAAAACGTAAGCTATTAAAGTAACTTGTAAATATGTGGTTATTACATAATATTATATGATGTCAGAAGTAAAAGCTTTTTTCCAGACTTTTACACTGATTTATTTATATTTCAATTAAAATTACTTGTATATTAAATTAATCAATAAAAATATAATAAGATTTCTTATAAAAAATAAGGGACTCCCCCTACCCCCACTTCTTAAAAAAAACAAGAAATTGAATAAAACCCTAAAAAACCCAAAAAGCCCAATAAAACCCGAAAAAACCCAATAAAACCCAGCTGGGTTGGGTTTTTTATAAAAAACCCGGGTTTTTTGCAACCCTGCCAATCGGTCATGAGGAAATTAAAAAAAAATGCAAAATTTGACAACTGGTAGAGATAAAATATTGTGAAATTCATCAATTGGTTGCAAAAAAAAAAAAAGCGAAAATTGTCATTTACTGGTCAGAAAAAATCACGGATTTGCCAGTCGATCCCCAGAAAAAAATTGAAAAATACTTCAGTTGGTTGCTTTAAAATATTGCAAAATTTGCCAATTTGTCACAGGAAAAAAATCATGAAATTCATCAGTCTATCGTTAGAAATATTGAAAAATCAGGGGTCGATCCAGACAAAATTTGGGGGCCTATTTAGGGCCCCTTCACAAAAATAAATTTAATAAAATGGGCCCCTTCACAAAAATAAACTTAATAAAACAGGCCCCTTCACAAAATTCCTTTTAATAAAATAGTATGTAACATACGTATACTATGTAACATTCTTTTTCATAAAAACTGTTTTAAAATGTGTAATTTGTAAATAAAACCACGTCACGAAAAACAAAAACTTTAGCAAAGGGATTTAAAGTATGTTTTTGTTCATAAATTCTGGGTTCGAATTTTAGAACTGGATTTCAACTTTCGTTACAAAATGTTATTTTTCACAAAAATAACTTCTACTTTACACAAAATGGGACCCAAGAATAAAAGTCTGCATCGACCCCTGAAAATTCATCAGTTATTTGTAGAAAAAAAATGAGAGATTGCTCGATAGGTCGTGGGGAAAATCACAAAATTCGTCAGTTGATCAGGGGGTAAGGGGAGGGATCACAAAATTCAATCGGTCACTGAAAAATATCACAAAATTCTACTGATAAAAGGTAACTTTAAACCAGTTCAATTTTTTTTTTCTTTTTGACGAGCTATAAGAGTGCCTTTTTGAAAACAGTATGGCCTTTTTTAAAAATTACCACCTGATGACATTTTTTTACTAGAATCAACACCAACAGATGCCACCACTTACTCTTGTTATATAATAACAATCATATGTAACTTGATTCATGAATTTAATACTCTTTAGAAAGGGGTTATGAAAATATTGAAATAAATTATCTGCAAAATGCATGAGTGACATAACTTTACTTAATTACTTGATTGCTTATTTAATTACTAATAATGATACCTAATAATGATAATGTTGTTTAAAAATATATATATATTAAAATTTTCTTTTAATTGCATTAAAGGCTTATAATGCTTCATAACATAATGTTACATTATTACACAAAAATAGAAAATAACAAAATTATGTTATTCAAAAGTAAACATCTATTTTTCTTGATTTAATTTTTTTATACTTTTGGGTTAAACATAATGTCCCCCGAGAATGAATCACCAACCCTGTGGCAGAATGTGTGCGACACCGCCACGAGCGTCGCAGACGTTTTAGGGCTTCTTCAGACTAAAAACATATAATACACAGCGGGAAAGAAAAAAAAAAGAGGGGAAAGCGATATTTTTATGAAAAGCCAAACAGAATTCGCTAAGTGAGAACGGGTCTATGGCAGGGACAGTTCGTCTCTGAATTTTCTGAAAATTAAAAAAAAAATCGGTTATCGGCCCGAACATTCAGAAATAAAAAAGAAATCCCTGAAAAATATAGCGAATTATGACAACTGATTGCAAAATAAAGCCTTTCTTGTCAATCATTCGCAGAAAAAACCGCCAATTTCGCCAAAAGATTGCTGGGAAAAAAGCAAATTTCGGATTGCGGAAAAAACGCAGATTTCGGCATATGACCGCGGAAAAACACAGAGTGCTGCAAACCACAGCGGGAAAACATAGATTTTGGCAAAGGATCGCAGTAAAATGTGAATTTCAACAAAGAATCGCAGAAAAATAACAAATTTTGTCAAATGATTGCAAAAAAAAAAATTGCAAATTTCTTCAAAAAATTGCGTAAAAAGGGGCAATTTCATGAAATGCAAATTTCGTTAAATTATCTCAGAAAAATGCAGATTTCATCAAATAATTGCAAAAAAAAAAACACGGATTTTGTCAAATAATCTCGATTAATCGCTGAATTCGTCAAAGGATCACGTAAAAAATGCGGATTTCGTCAAAGGATCGCAGGAAAACACGAATTTTGAAAAGGATCTAGGAAAAGCACGAATTTCATCAAAGGATTGTGGTAAAACTCAAATTTCGTCAAAAGGTTGCAATGAAAACGCAAATTTCGTCATAAAATCGCAGTAAAAACACAAATTACTTCAAATGATCGCAGAAAAAATGCACAGATCGTCAAAGGATCACGGAAAAAGTGCAAATTTCCTAAAAAACTAATAAAAAATGCCAATTTCATCAAAGAATTGCGTAAAAAATGCAATTTTCATGGAATGATCGCGGAAAGAACGTGAATTTCGTCTAAGGGTCATTAATGCAAATTTAGCTGAAGGATCGTGGAAAAAATGCAAATTTTGCAAAATGATCGCAGAAAAAATGCGAATTTCGTCACAGGATCGCAGAAATCACGCGAATATTGTAAAAAGATTGTGGTAAAAACACGAATTTCATCAAATGATTGAAGAAAAAATGCGGTTTCGTCAAAATATCACAGAAAAAACATGAAGTTCGCAAAAGTCTCGTATAAAAAATGCCGTCAAAGAATTGCATATAAAACACATTTTGAGAAATGATCACAGAAAGAACGCAAATTTCGTCTAAGGGCCGTTGAAGAAAAGAAAGTTTAGTCGAAGGATCGCAAAAAAAAAATGCAAATTTTGTAAAATGATCGTGGGAAAAAGCGAATTTTGTCTAAGGAACATTGAAATAATTTGAATTTCATCACAGGACCACATAAATAAGGTTAATTTCGTCAAAGGATCGCAAAAAAAAAAAAAACACGAATTTCTTCAAAGGATCACGAGAAAACGCAAATTTCTTTAAAAGATCGTAAAAAAAAAGTGAATTTCATAAAAGGATCACAGAAGAAACACAGCGGTCTCTTTAGAAAACAGCTTATACACAAACATCTAGTTTTATTATTATAAATATATTTAATCTGAAATAATACATACTGAACTAACTTTTGAAAAATCAAGTTACCCGAACCCAACCAAACACAGAATTAACCCGACCTGCAACAAAAGTAATTAGCGCTGGGGGAGAATTCCCCCCCCCCTTCCCTTCTGCTGAAACATTTCTGGAAATATATTATAGGTGAAAACTGGGAAATTGAGTTAGTAGCCAGTGGCCGGTAGACTCAGTTTCATTAGTAGCCACTTTTTAAAGTTAGTGGCCACTATAATGTTTCAAACTTTCTTGACATCTACATAAACTATAATTGTTGTATATATACATATTTTTCTATAAGTCAGAGTTTTATACACACCAATTATTCATGATAAGAACAGGGAAGCAGTCAAAATTCAAGAAAATTACTTTAAAACCACAGAATTTGTTATATTATTTTTTTTAGTTTCTTTGTATTTCATATATATATATACCATCAAAGCAGAATATGCTTATAAATGTGATGTACATCACAAAATATTTCAAATCCTCATTTTCAAGAAAATTCACCATTCAGTCTTAGAAAAAATTGTGAAATTTGCACTCAATGGCTGGAAAAAAAAAAAAAAAAGCAAAATTCTTTAATTGTTTATTTAAAAAGATTGTGAAATGACAACTGGTCACATGCAAAACTCGTGCAATTCGTCAGTTCATCATGGAGAACAAATCATGAAATTCTTCAGCCTGTTGTGGGAAAACAAAAAATTCAACAAACAGTTGCAGGAAAAAAATCCACGATTTTCGCCAATCAGTTGCAGATAAAAAACCGTGAAATTTGTCAGTGCACCAAGGAAGAAAACTGTAAAAAAAAACATGATTTTCTCTAATCGATCTCAAGAAAAAGCCTCAAAATTTGCCTATGATACAAGGAAAAAAAATCGTGAAATTTGCAAATCGGTCGCGGTTTAAAAAATCGCGAAATTCGTCAATAGATCGTTGGAAGAAACTGCGAAATTCATAGATCAGTAGCAGAAAAAACTCATGATTTTCTCTAAGTGGTCTCAAGAAAAAGCCACAAAAATTTGCCTATTGGTTCAAGAAAAACATTGCGAAATTTAAAAATTGGTCACAGGTTAAAAAAAAAAAAAAATTCATCAGCAGATTGTCAGGAAAAATCAGAAAGTCATTGATCAGTCGTGCACCCCCCCCCCTCGAGATTTGGCCGATGAATCGCAAAAAAGCAACGAAGTTTTCCAATCGACTGAAAGAAAATGTTGCGGAATTCACTGATCTGTCGTGGGTAGAATGCAAAATTAGTCGATCAGTTGCACTCACAAAAAAAAAATAAAACGTGATTTTTACCAATCGTTCGCAAGAAAAAGCGGAAAAAATTGCTAATCAGTAGAAAGAAACTAGTGTGAAATTCATCAGTGTCTCGTCATAAAAGCTGCAAAATTCGTTGATCTGTAGCAGAGAAAATGTACGATTTTCTAAAATTGGTCGCAAGAAGCTGCTGCAAAATTTGCTTATCGGTACAAGGAAAATTTTTCAAAATTCCCCAATCTGTGATGAAAACGGCTTGTGAAAATCGTCAAAAATTGGAAATTCATCGACCAATCATGGAAAAATCCACAATTTTTGCCAATCGGTCGCAAAAAAACTGACAAAGTTTGCCAATAAGTAGAAAGTAAATATCGCAAAATTTGCCAATCAGTCACGGCTAAAAAATTGCAAAATCTTTTTGTTGATCTTTTAAACAAATCAGAAAATCGTTGATTCAATCAGTCGCAAGAAAAAGAGAAAAAATTTGCCAATCGATAAAAAGAAAATATAATGAAATTTGAATCAGTCACGTGTAAAAAAAAAATTGTCAGAAAAATCACAAAATTCTTTGATCAGTCACGAAAAAACAATGATTGTTTCCAATCTGTAGCAGGAAAAAGTTGAAACATTTGCCAATCAGTTATTGGTAAAAAACATGAAATTCATGGATCAGTTATGTGAAAAAAAAATACGATTTTCACCAAACGGTCAAAGAAAAATATCGCAAAATTCACCCACCAGTCGCAGTTAAAAAACGCGAAATTTGTCAGTGAATTGTAGAAAATATCTCGAAATTGTTCAACCAGTTGTGGGGAAAAAAAGTCCCACAATTCGATGATTGGGTCCGAGAAAAAAAACGTCAAATCCGCCAGTTGACAGAGGGAAAATTCTGAAATATTGCGAAAACCAATTGATTGTCGGAAAAAACAGTGAAATTCATCATTTGACCACAGTAAAATCACAAAATTTGCCAATAGTTTCTTTCGGTTGAGTATGTCAGCATTTTACAAAATGTATTTTGCATTCCTATAAAAGATGCCATTGCACTTCTTCATGTATTAAGAAAATCTCCCTGCAACTTTCTTTTTTTAAATTCCCACAGAACATTTCTGTTCAGATGAAGTTCGTTGCAGAACATTGCAAAGTATTCTGCTTTGGGGATATATACATTTTTGTATGAAACGACAAACAAAATCTTCACTTTGTGCCCCCCTTCGCCTTTCATTCTGGCACCCGGAGCATATACCCCCTCTGCTTCTCTGTACCCCCCTAGTTTCAGCCCTATATAATAAAAATATGATATAAGATGTATAAATGGCATCCAGGTAGTAAATAATATGCATATAATGATACATATGAGACACATATATATGAGCATTAGTAGTACTGTTTCTTTTAGGCCATCATTTAAGGGCGCAGCACCCTGCTTATTCTAAAATTGACAAAATGCATCCTGTCCTTTTTAAAAATTGTGAAATGAACCTCCAGTTGTATCTAGAACATACTAGTAAAAATTTTCCTCATACATTTTCATGCACACAATAATAAAACAATTCATGTTGTTCAGCAAAATAGTTCAGCAAAATAGTTCAGACTTTTTTTTTTTAAATTATTAGTATTAAGTAAATAAGTTCACATTACAATATGATAATGAATGAATAACATTTGAGTAATGATCTTTCCTTAGAGCACTAGAAAATTTAAAATATAAAAAGTCTGGTGTCTTAGTAAGAACTGGATATCACATAAATTTAAATGTCAAAAAAAGAAGTTGCTATCAAATGGGAAGTTTTTAGAAATTACGTACTTGCAACACATAATATATTAATTGTCAAAGAATTATTTTTTTTAATATGCCCCTAAATCAATGTAAAATTCGTTTCAACCCAATAAATTTTTATTTACTTTTTATTAAACTGCATTATGACCGAGAAAAATCATGTAAACAAAGCATTCTTATTTACGTAATCAAACGCTGATTTCTCCTATCAAAAAGTCCAGACTAAAGTCAAAACTATTGATAAATTAAATAAATAACAAAACACAGAATCGTGACAGAAATGTTTTATGTAAAGTATGCACACAAACACAATAAATCTAGAAAACAAAGTCAATTTACTTACCAGCATTCACACTCATTTTCACTATTTCGGCATGGCTTTCATTTCCGCGATGAGATAAACAAATCTTCCACACGTTGATTGATTGATGTGGAGCGTAACTCCACAATGTGATATTCTGATAAAAATAAATGCATTGAATTCCTTACTTGTTGAAAACTGTATAAAAAATTAATAAAACAAATAAAAATAAATAATACAAGTTTCGGTCAATTAGGCGTAAGTCTGTATATGCCGCCATTTTAAGATGGCGGTTGATAGGTTAAGTTTTTGTCCAGATTATGTTCGTACATGGCGAGGTCAGGTTTTTGTCCCGGAATTAACGAAAATTAGATTAGTACTGTTTTCATCCAGTTTAAGTTATTAAAACACAAAATTGGACAAACAGGTGAAGGTTTAGTTTGGGAGTTGACGAAAATTGGATTAGTTGCGTTTTCATCCAATTTATGTTCTTAAACTGATGTCCATATTTTGTAGTTATTTCGTAGTTACGTCTATGTCAAACATTCAACAAATTCTGAACGTATTTTAGCTCACTGTATACGTCCAAATTACATATATAGACGTATTTCGGAAATGGTGGATGAAAACTGAATATAATCTGGACGTATGTGTTGTGTGGGGACCTATTTAAGACGGAGTCCGATTATTTCCGTATTATAGAATTTAATATATATAATCATAATAAATTTTGTATTCATGCAATTTTGCATTAGAGTGCAACAATTATTGTACCAAAATCTGAATGTTTATAAAACTAGTTAATGATCTCATTTGCCACGTTTCACACACGATTTCCAACTTGTTTACTATTTTACAGCAATGTTACTATCTATTAGATACGAGTTCGATCTCATTTTCTCGGAGCCCAATCCCGATGATTTAAAATACGAACCCTCATGAGGTCGAAAAAACTATGTTAGCCTGAATCGGTACGCGAGCTTAATTTGCCCATTTAAAAATATCATTTTGCATCGAAATAGGTATTAACACTTTCTTGGTGTTGCATGTCATGCGACGAAGAATAAATTTTAATTTGAAAGTGAATTCGTTGCTACTTACATGTCGCGTTATATTTCGAGAAAGTTTTTTTGTGTTTTTGTATATCGGAATATTGCTAAACGATGAAACTGTAACCCTACTATTTTATTTTTAAGTCGAACTATGTGTGTTCGAATTTTCTGTAATGTCGGCTTTCGGTATACTAAAAAGCTATTCCATATATATATATATATATATATATATATATATATATATATCTTTTTTTTTTCAAAGTAAGCAATAATATAAACTGCAATAAATGTGTAATGAGTATTGCAATGTGTGTATTTTTCCTTCTGTCTTATAACCAATAACGATTGTAAAACTGTTTTCACGGTAAGGTTGTAATGCCATTTTCCATTTTTTTAACGTATTTTAAGTATTTGTTTTATGCAGATATTTATCCTAAATACATGTTTTCATAAACAGAGTATCCAACTAATTTTTAAATTTTAAATTATGTTTTTTTCTATGTCTGAATAAGAGATGAAACTATAATCCTAGTTTTTATTTTTAAGTCCTATAATTTTTGCTGAAATTTTCTATAATACCGCCTTTCGGTATACTGAAAAAAATTCCAGATATTGGTATTATTATTATTATAATTATTATTACTATTACTATCTACCCTATTAAAATCTGTGCGCATATCTATGTAACTTCAAAAAATCGGAAACCACAGGGTACAGGGTTACGAAATGTGGTACAGGGGTTAATGGTAGGGGGCCCATGAACGATTGGGGCAAAAAATTCGAAATATTTCAATAGATTATTTTTTTATGTTATGTTTTTGACGAATGTTTTCCCTTTTTTATGTTGATCCCGTAATCGCGCGAGTTCTAACCAATGTGTGATATACCTATTACATACGCCACGCTGCGATACTAAGAAGCTGAAGAGGGTATTACGATACTTCTTTTACCTCACATGCAAATAATTAGATATATATATATATTACGTACGCCACGCTGCAATATTCAGAAGCTGTAGTGGATATTACGATAATTCTTTTACCTCACATGCAAATATTTAGAGATTAGTTAATTGCGCTTAATTATTACCTTTTAAAAAAATAAAGTAAAACATTTTATCACGCATATCAACAAAACTTTTTATTCTATTTATTCCCTTATTCCTGCTTATTCGAAAGATATCGTTTTATCGTCTGCTGCCATAGTAACATGATAAATTAAATTTCATTAAAAAAATGCACAGTAGTAGAAAAATATTTTTCTAAATCGAATAGTTATTTTTGATTTTGGTTTTAGAATTAAATTCATGAACTCCCGTGCGTAGAACGGGTTAAACAGCTAATTATTATTATAATTATTAATATTTGCAAAGTAAGCAATAAAATAATCTGTAATGAATAATTTCAATTTGTATTTTTATCTCTCTCTCTTATGGCCAATAACGATTGTAAAACTGTTTTCACGGCGGGGTTGCAATACCATTTTCTAAAAAAATTTTTACGTTTTTTAAATATTTATTTTACGCAGATATTTATCTTAAATACCTCGAAGCAACTGATTTCATAAATATAGTATCCAACTATTTTTTGAATTTAAAATTCTGTTTGTAAATTTCTGAATATTGCTAAGAGATGAAACTATAATCGTACTATTTTATTTTTAAGTCCTACATTTTTGTTAGCATATTTTGTAATGTCGGATTTCGATATAGGGAATATACATTCAAGATATATATATAATTCACTTGATTTTAATGGTTGTTTGGGCACAGGGGAAAATAACTTTTAGCTTTAGCTTATTTTTCTCACAGAAAACTACCATTTTGCTTATATCATTGAATTCTGTGCCCTTGACAACGTAATTCAATATATAAGCATTTCCATTATTTGTCGGTGTCCACTTTCTTATTTTTCTTCCATAATAATTCTTATAATAAATTAAAAAAAAATTACACTTACAGCTTTAATTCATAATATTACGGTTTTTGATGGTGGTAGGTTATGTTTAATTAATGGTTATATATATATATATATATATATATACATATATTTTGCAAAGTAAGCCATAAAATAATCTGCAATAAATGACTTCAATGATTTTCTTTTTTCCGATGATATTTCTTTTAAATACCTCAAACCAATAGGTTCCATAAATATAGTATTCGACATTTTTTTTTTTAAATTTAAATCTTGGATGCATTGGAAGATAAAACTGAAGATCAATAAATGGCATATTACAGGTAAGACCTCCACAATATCAAGCAAAAAATAGCTTACTAACAAAATGATTTTGCTTTCCCAACCATTCGCAGAAGTCTGCAAAAGCCACAAAATATGATATTTTAAATTATAACCATGTAATTACTGTAGAAAGACATAAGTTTTGTTTTCAAGAAATTATGTGAAAAGGATTTCAAACAGAAGGCGAAGGTAAACATGGGATATCCGACGGATTCTTATATTACCTACACTGACCGCTCAAAGGCTTCAGAATCGAATAAAATATTCCTTGTTATACCTGATTAATGTCAATATTTCAATCAATTTCTGAATAACTTGAGAATTATTCAAGAATTTTAAGGAGCCTTTCGGCGACAGAAAATCTAAGTATGATATTTCATGATATTTCTGATTTCAGTATGCTTTTTTTTTCCATTCCGATATTTAAAGAAGGAAAAACAGAGATAATGAATGAGTTAACAAATCTTTGATTATTCAAAAACTAAAGAATTAGCTACATTTTAGAGGATGACTTATACATTTTAATATAAAAACTAAATTAGTAAGTGTATTTTGTTCAAAGAAATTTGAAAGATCTTTTATTCTACAAATGAAACACAACGTTTTGTTACTTAGCTAGTGTCTAATAATATTCAAGTAAATACCGAAATATTACTGGCATAATAATATAGCAGGTGCTACCCAAGGATAGATTTCAATATCTAACGCATACGTTGACACGTTGACATCTTGCCATACATGTTCATGAATAGCAACTCGCGTTTAAACGTTATTACAATATCCGATGCGAATTCAGTTTACGCAAAAAGGAAATTTATAGGCGTAAAATAAACTTAATACTTTCAATTATGAAGTGTTTCAAAATCTAGCATGCACTTTTTTTCTTGGAATACATGTTTAATTCTGGCCAACTGTGTTTATACGTTATTAAAACATAACGTTTGCATTTACACTTTACGCCAAAAAGTAAAATTTGAATGTATAAAATAAGCTATCTCTTTCAAAGAGTTATTTCTGATAATTTAATGTGATTTCAGCCTCTATTGCCTTTTAAGGGGGCAGTAGACTTTCAAAATTACGAAATTGCACTAAAAAATTTAATTTTGATGATTATAAAAATGATGCTCAAATTTATCTAATGCAAAAAGAATTTTTCAATTCTGACGCGTCTTCGCTGAAATACAAGCTTTTATATTTGTAAAAACGACATATATTTATACGGTTTTTTTACTTAAAATGCTGATTTCTCAAAATTGAAACTTTCCCATATTTCTAACCTTTGACACGTTTCATGAGCATTCCTAATTATCAGGTTCTTTTGAAATTTATATTTTATAAGCTCTACACAATACTAAATAAAATTTAGAGTGAAAAGTTGATTTCAGGGTTTCAGTAAAATTTCTGTTCAAATGAAAATACATAGCTACGTTTTTAGAAAAAACAATGCACAATTATAAAAATATATTTTTTTGCTTATACTTTCAGCTTATACATTTCATTAAGCTTATTACTTTTGCTTATACATTTGCTTTTACAATTCATGCCAACTTCCATTG
Source organism: Maratus speciosus (assembly GCA_963932465.1). Lineage (NCBI taxonomy): Eukaryota > Metazoa > Arthropoda > Arachnida > Araneae > Salticidae > Maratus > Maratus speciosus. Next base: position 453,087,818 of record OZ010797.1, read on the forward strand.
TAATATACAGGGTGTCCGGTCTCAACAGTGTCCAATGGCTAATTCACTAAACCGTTAGTCTTAGACATATAGTTCCAATTAGAAAAATGCTTTAAATCAGGTAAAGAAATATTTTAAAAGCGATTTCGGTCAATAAAAACATTTCTTAAAAAATTACGAAATTTAAATTTTTATACGGTCCCCCGGTCCTATAAGTTATATTTAGTGAAATTTTCCTATTACACTGACAAGTAAGACAAAAAAAGTCCCATTCATATAACCCTAAAATTGTGCGAGTTATGAAACTTTAAAAATGCATGACTTATGCCACTTTTCTGCTCTGAAAACAAATGAGTTCGGCTTGGTTTTGAGGGGTCACACTCCAAGTGCTTAAAGTATTCGAAGATCTCATTTCATGTGAATCTGCGCTTTGAAAAAATCGTACAAGTATTACGATTATGTTAACATTTATTAAATTTCAGATTGGCTGAAATAACATATGTTTTATTTTGTCAGGATTTGAGACTGTTTCTTTTATGATTTCTTTTAATAAAATTATGTTATTTTTATAAGTTTTTATGTTACTTCAACTATCTCCTGTATGTTTTTTCAGTTCAAAATTTGTATTCGAACTTTAACCCATTTTCAAATATCCGATCGAGATTACATTTTACCTAGTGTCGCAAATCCGATAACAATCTAATACCCTCATAGCATGCATGGTCACGGTGACGTCGTTGTGACGTCACTGTAAGTCACTGTGGTCACGTCACATCTGTGACCAAAATGCCACCCCTCAGTGATGTCACATTGTGACTGAGATGTGAACTTCTTAGAAAACTTTAAAAAATTACGAAAATTCTCCAAAACATGTTATTTACTGTAAAATTATGTTTTCCTGGCAATTAAAAAAAAAATTGTGAGGTCACTGTTATATCACTGCTATGTAACGTACGTCACGTCACATATGTGACAAAAAAACCACCATATTGTAAGTCACAGTGTGACAAAAATATGAACTTCAAAAATCTTTGAAAATGAAGAGAAATATTTTAAACAGTCACGAGTTACATGGCATAAGGAATAAAATATATTAGTGGATAGCAAATGGTAAATTCTCTCACTAAAGGGGAGAGGGGGGGGGGGCATAATAAATAAAGTGCACGATACAATCATTAATAAACTAAATTTTCAGGCTATATTTTATCAATTTGATATCTAAGATAGTGAATGTATACTTTTTCATGATTTAAATTTTATCTAGCATTTGGATAATATAATTAGAATTAGGAATATTAAATTTATACACTTTACATATTTAGTTTGCTGGGAGGAAATTTATTCATTTATTTCTTTTTTTACCGACCAGGATTATTCGAAACACTTCTGTGGTTTCAAAATAAAAATTTTCTATTACAGTTAAATCTGCACCTTTTAATAAGCACGTAGAAAGAGTCTTCAGAGTTTAGTCATCTATGCATTTATTGCTTTAGAATATTTTTATAATTTGTATTCAAGTCATAAATTCTACTTCTTTCAGACTTTTTAAATAAAATTAGCATTTTCCGAAAATAAAAGAAATATACAAAATTTGTGCAAAACAAACTTTACTTAAAAAAAAAAAAAAAAAAAAAAAGAAAAGAAAAAAAAAGGGGGGTGAAGCTCGTTATTACCATTAAATTTATTTTTACACCTTTTGAAAATTTAAACAATGGTATATCTAATAAACTCTAATTATGAATATTATTATTATAATTATTTAGAAAAAATGAACTTTACAATACATTTTAACTTGTATTATTTGGTACGGATAAAAAGAAAAGTTTAAATACATTGGATATTTCTTCAAATACAAAATTTTAATTAACCATACTTTCAGAAAATTACTGCGCATTCAAGTTTCATATCTCTTGCATGCAAAAACAAATAATCTGTACCAGACCACCTGCTTGAAAATCGTCTGCCCACAAAAAAATAAACATGAGAAGACGCGGGAAATAAATAGTTCACTGTTTTTAGAACATCACCTTCACCACGTCTACAACACTTTAAGATAAGGAAATGACCATTTTTGGATACACGGATATTAATAGAACGTATATGTAAGTTTTATTTAATTTAAATATTTTATTCCTGATTTGTACATATGAGTTAAATAGTTTTATGTTATATTTGTAAGAGACTGATCTTTAAACTGTTAGAAGCGATATTTTAAAATTCGATAACTGTAAAGAAAAATATCTTAATCTGCCATCGCTTGAAAAAAAAACTGCGCAGAGACTGTGCATGCCTACATTCATACTGGAATTAATATAAACATTAATTTACTCTTACTTGAGATTGAAAATGCATGGAACGACAATGATTTGGAATTATTTTATCGGCTTCTTACTATTTTTTGATTACTAACACTTATAGTTATTATTATTTTGGGGTTAAATATGATGTTCGATTATCATAAGATTACGAAACTGTTTCAGATTAGAAATTAACATTATACTGGGAAAATGTATCTTTACATATTACAGTAGTGAAACATTTGAAAGAATTTTCTTTTAGTGCTAATAATATTTTAAATTATCTTTCAAAATCCTAAATCTTCAAACCAATGTTTTCAGATTTAACATTTGCCGAAATTATAAAATAATAGGAATTCCTTATACCATATCGAAATATTTTTGAGATATTGTTAAATCTAATAAGGCATTTAATTTATCTATTGAGTTTGCTGTTGTTTAATAGTACAATTATAAATCCTAATTATTATTTTTAGTATTTTTCAAATTGGTATATTTATTTTTTTAAATTGTATGTAAGCATTTTTTCTTTTCTGTTTGTGATTTTAATCAAACATTTAATTATAGACATTCTGAATCGGTTATTAAATTTTCTTCTTTTGTAAATTCATTTTCTACGTTTATGGTACGCGTAATTATTGGCACTAAAAAGTAAAATATGATACTTAAGCATTGAAACAAAGTGTTTTTCATGCCTGATGGGAAGTTATAGATTAAACTGCTTTAGTATATATTTTTAAAAGTTCATATAATACAGGATACATATTATAGGACACAAGTTGAAAAGTGCTTATGACTTCGGTTTGTCTGTCCGTCTAGCAGTCTATCCGCACTCTAACTCTCGAAAATATACTCGGATTGCCCTGAAATTTTTGGATGTTATTGACGTTTACCATAGCACGGTACCTATTTGTAATGAAGTTTGTAGCATGCTTTGTTCATTTACAGGGACAGCCAAAAGTTTTCCGTTACATTACAGCCTATGGAAAAAAATCGTTTCAAATGATTTTTTATGATTTTACGCACGCTTTCAAACAGAATAAAATTTATATGCATTTATGAAGTGCACTAAAATATGCATTCTGTTGACTATGCGATGCAAAGAATAGTTATTGTTCATTTACAGGGCTAAAAAAGGAATTCAAATACATAATGATATAGGGGTGGAGGGAATTGTTTGCGGCATACTTTAATTATGTTAATCTATTTCATATATAATGAAATTGATATATGTCGCTGAGGTTTACATACTTTAAATTATTTCATGTATAATACGAATAATACGTATATAGCATTTACAGGGACACACAAAATATTTCAGATACTATATTGTATCCGAAGTACTGTTCATTAGCGATGATTGCTGGAAATGTATTTTTAATTATGATATGCGCTTTTATGATTCACTATATTTATGCATAGTATATGGTGTATATAAATGCTATAATTCCTATACAAGGCTACACAAAAGTATTCGTAAGGATTACTGGGTATGGGCGCAAATTGCTTAAAGGTGGTTTTTAAATGAGTTATGCTCTTTTTTGCTGAACTGCATTTAATTTACCAAGAAATGTTTGTAGAATATAGATAAAACGATATACAGGATCACGTAAAGAATTGGATACATGACCGTCTATAAATTATAATTTCTGGAAATGTGATTTCAGCAGTTTTAAGAGTGTCTTAGTTTGAATTAAATTTTAACTAAATAGTGGCGTGTAATAAAGATTCTAGGTAAACTAGAGGGTTGTACAAAAGTATTCAAGTATGTTTCCATACATTAGTATAAATTGCTGAAAAAGAATTTCAACCTGTTAGGCGTTTTCTTGCTAAACTAAATTTTCCCATTATATAGTATATATGCACTTAAAAAAATGGGAAGTCAAAATTGAGTAAAAAGTACTCAAATTTAAATGCGTCACATACTCAAAATAGCTCCGATCCAAATGTACTCAAAGTTGAGAAACACATGTACTCATTTTTTATTCATTGGTTGTGATCAAATATGAATCATTATGTACTGCCCCCCTCCCCCCGCCCCCCAAAAAAAAGAAAAACCTAAAATTTAAAGTAAAAATGTACTGACATTTATTTCCCGTTCAAAGTTCTTAACAAGAAATGTTTAATTGATTATTTATTAAGAAAAATAGCAAAATTCTTAACAAGATACTCAAATCGAATATTTTTATGACAAGAGCATTATTTCCAAGCACTTTTAAATTATTTTTAAAATGCTGTGCATAATTTAATATTTACATTAATAAACATCATTTATGCCGCCATAAATGAAATGAACCATTACAGGGTACAAAACTATTCGTTTGTTTGGGTTTGATAACATGTGATGTTTCAAAATAGAGAAAGCATGGGTTCATTTTTGATCCAAAAATATGAAATTCGATATGAGTACGTCGGTTTACTTATTTTTGAGTACTTCATTTTTCTCAGTGTATCAACCTACAGATCAAATACAGGGTTGTTCAAAAGAATTGGAAAACATATTTGGCTATGGACGGTAACTGCTGAAATCAATTTTTCAAATGTTTACTTAGTTATCTTATTTACGTCATTTCCCTAAATTACGATGTCTTGTTAAAGCATTCAGAAAGTGTTGGAAAGTATTTTATAATCTATGATTAACGCATGATTTTTCTTACTCGTTTTTTTTCTATTTCCCAGATCAGTCTTTTCCTATAAAACATGCCAAATCTATTTAGCTCATATTCACAAAATACAATATACTCGGGAATAAAAAATTTAAATAAATATCGCTTATCATGCCGCTCTATAAATAATAGTTGTATTAATATCCGTGAGTCTCCATGTTCGTATTTAATAAAGCAATGACAAATCACAACAAATTAAAAAATTTACACATTCTAAATATCAAGCTTGAATTCAATATCAAGCATAGAACTTAATATCAAGCATAGAACTGAATAAAAAAATATGTCAGTTGATAAGCATTGTTTTTTAAGTGGAAAAATTTAAAATGATTTAGAAGAATAGGACTCCAAAATAGCGATATTTTGCTAAAAAGTACGGTAAAAAGATAAGATTTTATATTTACAGCAAAAGGTTATTTCAAAATTCATCGCTGTATTAATACTTAGAAATTTTTCCAGAGAGAATCCTTCGCCTTATATACAATATTTCAAATGAAAATCAAATATCAAATTAATTGCTTAAAAGGCGCAAATAGTGAAAAAGATTCCAAGCCGGGACTCGAACCCGGGCCATCAGTATAGCACACTGATATTCTACCGACTAAACCACATGGAACGACGCCTAGTCTGTAAAATTTCTCACTATTACAGGTTGGCAAGGCTACAAACGCAGCACAAGATGGAATATTTATCGTGAGCCACCGACATGTGGTAAACACGAAACTTAATGAAATCCAGCATCGAAACTATATTAATAATTGGAAATTTTTCCAGGGAGAAACATTCGCCTTCCATACAACATTTCAAATTAAAATTGCCTTTTAAGCAATTAATTTGAAATTTGATTTTCATTTGAAATATTGTATGCAAGGCGAATGGTTCTCTCTGGAAAAATTTCCAAGTATTAATATAATTTCAATCGATACTGGATTTAATTAAGTTTCGTGTTTGCATCATGTTGGTGGCTCACGCTAAATATTCCATCTTGTGCTGAGTTTGTAGCCTCGCCATCATGTAATAGTGAGAAATTTTCCAGCCTGGGTATCGTTCCATGTGATTTAGTCGGTAGAATGTCAGTGCGCTGTACTAATGGCCCGGGTTCGAGTCCCAGCATGGAATCTTTTTCACTATTTGCGTCTTTTAAGCAATTAATTTGAAATTTGATTTTCATTTGAAATCACAGTGTTTATGACAAGTTCGTCACAAATGACCCATATTTCACAAATTGGTCACAGTGTGACGTCAAAGCATTGTCGCTTTCGTCACAGGTTCGTCACAAAGTTAATGCCAAAATAGTCACAAATGACACACTTTTCACAAATTTGTCACACCGTGACTTCACAGAGTGGTCACAATGTGACGTCACAAACGACCTCTAAAACGGCCATAACGACCTCGCATTCTAGTCACTGTGACGTCACATCGACGTCACGTGACGTCACATCGACGGTCACAAAATCACAGTGTGACTTCACAACGACGTCGCCGTGACGTCACCATGCCTTACGGGTATTATTATAATTTTCGGTGGTTACCATTTATACTTATTTTACAGGATAACACAAAAAATTTCGGATAGATTAGTTTAAGAAAAAGTTTTAGATTAGATAATACAAGATCGAGATTGTAGGGTTTTTTAACTTTTATGTATTTTTTAGCACTGAATCCGAAAATTGCCTTAATTTTTAACCATCATGTCAGGATATTTCGCAAATCTTAAATTGTCGTATTTAAAGAATAACAAAAATAGGATACTATAAAGTAGAGGAGATGGTTGTATTTTTTAAGTTTTGATAATTGATTTTTACGTACTTTTTAGCACTAAATCTGAAAATGACCTTCATTTTTAACCATCACGTTAGAATTTATTTACAAATCGTAAATGTGCATGTTAAAATATAGCGAAAATCTCAGACTATAAAACATATGTAAAACTTATTTTATTTTATTTTATTCAATAATTTATTCGATATTTTTCCTTATCTTGGGATTCTTACAGCTGGGAGGTGTGATGAGATGGGGGAGGAGATTAAATTTTAACTTTGAACTTTTTAGCTTTAAAATTTACAATTTGCGAAAAATCCTGATGTGATGGCTAAAATTGAATGTCAATTCCAGATTCAGCGGCACAGAATACATAAATATCAATTATCAAAAGCTAAAAAAACATGAAATAACCCAACTTTTGCAGGCTAGTGTAATCTAATAATATTTTAAAATACGTATCATTTTGCAAAGAACTGAGGCTGTTAATTTAGCATCATTTTATTTAACAAAAATTCTGTTTTTTCTTTCTTCTTAAATGTTTATTACAAATTGTATATTTTGCATTAATATGTCCGAATGACTAAAGATTTCAAATTTATATTGCAAAGTTAATTTTACTCTCAACCATTTTTTAATATATCTGACGAAATCATATTTCGACTAAATTTGTGAACGACACCCAATTTGCAGCAAAAATTATGCTCCAACTTTAAACAGGTATTACTCGGTCAATTTTAATCGTAGAACAACGGAACTTTTTTTGTATTACTTGAAAGCGTAAAAGGAAAATTTTACTAAATATAACTTACTAGCAAACCCCGCGGCTTTGCTCGCGTAATATTTGAAATATGCCAAGTGATATTTATATGTCTAATTTTTATTAAAAAGTACTAACTAAATTTTTATTTTATTAAAAGGTAATATTTTATTTTATTAAAATATTTTTTTTATTAAAAGGTACTTATTACTTTTAGGAATAATTCAAAAATTACCATTTAAAACACAGTTTGATTAAACATCATTATTACACTGAATTAGGCAGAAATGAGACTTAAATTAATAAAATTAAATCAAACTAAATAAATGATAATTTAGAAAATATTTTGAAACTTTTATGCTCAATTAATACGCTCATTTCCGTATTCATTTGAAATTTTGAATTTTTTAGAAACCATCTTCTTACATCTTAAAATTAAACATCATGTCATATTCCAAGTCCTACCACCTCTCTCAACATAAAGGGCTATGTTGAAACAGGAACTGTCACGATTAATTTGCCAACATTAATTTTGAAATCGGTTTGTTATTTCCTAATATTCCAAAGAAACGTAATTTAAAAAGCTTTTAAAACCCTTTTTTAGAACGTTTTTTTTTTTTTTTTTGTGAACCTCAGGTGGTAGAATCACCGGCATAAAATATAGCCTGTGTAGGATCAGGACTGTTACCATTGATTCGCAACTATTACTTTTATAATCGGTTTATATTCCCTGAAATTGCAGAAATCGTACTTTAGAACTTTTTTTAGAATGTTTTTCGCACCTCCCCTTCGCTTCACTCCTTTTTAATTCGAATTTATTTTCGACGTTCCTTCGAGGGCATTTATAAGTAACTACCATGTCATATTTAACGTTTCTAGCCTTTTCAGTATCACAGAAATCGCAATTTAAAAAGTTTTTAGCTCCTGCAACCCTCTGGTGGTAGTGGAACAGACATAAAATATAGCTTATGTTTGAGCAGATTCTATCACCAAAATTTGTCATAATTATTTTTTTACTCGGTTTGGTAATTTATAAGTTTGCTTAAAAATTGTAATTTATAACGCTTTTCACTCACTTCATTTTTTTGAATTTGGAATTTTCTTTCGACTGTTCTTAGAAAGCAGTTGCATCTTGTAAGTAAATATCATGCAATACTTCAAAGTGTTAGACACCTTAGTTGTGCAAAAAACGCAAATTAGAACCTGTTTTGCTTTTGGAACCCTCAGATGGTAGTGACAGCAACACAAAATATAACCTATGTTATAGCAGGAACTGTCACCGTTGATTTGCAACCATTACTTTTGAAATAGCTTTGGTATTTCCTTAGAATGAGTAGAAATCGCAATTTAGAACGTTTTTAGGACGCTTTTTGCGCATTTTCAGCCCTTTTAAATTTCCATTTTTTTCGAAACTGTTCTTAAAGATCATTTATATCTAATAAATATGTACCTTGCCTAATTTTAAGTTGCTAGCCCCTACCGATCACAAAAATCAAAATTTAGAATGCTTTTTTGCTCCTGCAACGTCTTGGTGATAATGATACCGACATAAAATAGCCTCTATGTTAGAGCAGAGGCTGTCAGCATCAATTTCCTACCATTACGTTTGAAATCAGATTCATTCTTCCTGACATATTGCCGACAAATCGGCATTTAGAATGTTTTTAGAACGCTTTTCGCGCATTTTGCTCCTGCATCTCCTCTGGAGTAGTGGAAACAGATATAAAATATAGCCTATCTTGGAGCAAGGTCTGTTACCATCATTTTTACAGCATTATATTTGAAATCGGTTCAGTACTTCCTGAGATTTTATAGAAATCGCAATTTAGAAAGTTTTTTTCAACGCTTTTTGCGCATTTTGACCCCCTTTTAAATTTCGATTTTTTTAAGAAATGTCCTTAAAGATCATTGATATCTTATAGCTAACTACCATTCCAAATTTCACGATTGTAGATGTAGGCCCTTCCGTAACGCAAAAGCCGCAATTTAGAATGTTTTTCTCCTGCACCACCTTTGGGGTAGTGGCACCGACATAAAACATCGCCTATGTTGGAGCAAGGGTTATCACCATCATTTTGACACCATTATTTCTCAGATCGGTTCGGTATTTCCTGAGATTGTGTAGAAACCACCATTTAGAATGTTTTTTAGAACGATTTTCGCGCATTTTCACCCCTTTCAAATTTCGAATAGTTTAAGAACTGTTCTTAGAAATCCTTTATATCTAATAAGTAGCTAATATTTCAAATTTCCTATTTCCTTGCTCTTCAGTAACACATAAATCGCATTTTTAGAACGTTTTTTGCTCCTGCACCCTCTTTGGGGTAGTGACACCGACATGAAACATAGCCTATCTTAGAGCAAGCGTTGTCACGATCATTTTGACACCAATATTTTTTAAATCGGTTTGGTATTTCCTGAGATTGTGTAGAAACTACCATTTAGAACGTTTTTTAGAACGCTTTTTGTGCATTTTCACCCCTTTTAAATTTCGAATTGTTTAAGAACTGTTCTTAGACATCATTTATATCTTATAAGTAACTAATATTCAAAATTTCATATTTCTAGGCCCTTCAGTAACGCTAAAATCGCATTTTTAGAACGTTTTTTGCTCCTACACCCCCTTTGGGGTAGTGGCACCGAAATAAAACATAGCCTATCTTTGAGCAAGCGTTGACACCATCATTTTGACACCAATATTTTTTAAATCGGTTTGGTATTTCCTGAGATTGTGTAGAAACTACCATTTAGAACGTTTTTTAGAACGCTTTTTGTACATTTTCACCCCTTTTAAATTTCGAATTGTTTAAGAACTATTCTTAGACATCATTTATATCTTATAAGTAACTAATATTCAAAATTTCATATTTCTAGGCCCTTCAGTAACGCTAAAATCGCATTTTTAGAACGTTTTTTGCTCCTACACCCCCTTTGGGGTAGTGGCACCGACATAAGATATAGCCTATGTTCTAAGTTGGACTAACACCATCGTTTTGATACCATTACTTTTGGAATCGGTTCGGTAGTTCCAGAGCTTACCTCCGACAAATAAACAATTTTTTCCTCTTTATAATAGGAGTATAGATATAGATAGGACCGGGGGACTGTATAAAAATTTAAATTTCGTATTTTTTTTAAGAAATGTTTTATTGACCCAAATCGCTTTTAAATTATTTCTTTACCTGATTTAAAACTTTTTTGTAATTGGAACTATATGTCTATGACTAACGGTTTGGGAATTAGCCATTGGACACTGTTGAGACCGGACACCCTGTATAATATGTATCTCATAAATAAATATTGTTATATTTTAGGAAAAAAGAAATGCGCATGGGACATTTTAAATTATAACAATTATTCTTTATTTTAAAATTTTCAATATTGAATAATATAAAACATTTTTATTATTTTAATACCAAATTTTGAATATAACTATTTAATCTTGTTGTTAATAAGTCTTTCAATTTTTAAATGAATTCATTGAAAATTAAAGGATTTTATTTTTAATTTCCACTATCCCCTTAGCAAGTTTTTAGAGTTTTAGTTGATTGCATTTAAGTTAAATGCATCTATAATAGACGACTTATTTTTACAGTTTAAAAACAAGCTTAAAATGCATTTCCGAAAAACGGCTGAAAGAAATCTGAGTGACTGACATACTTAAATGTTAACTTTCCATAAACTGTTGGGAATAATGGTTTTTGTGCGCTGTTCAATTTGTTGATTTTGTAGAGTGTCTTCAAAAACAAATTTTTTTGGCAAATTCTTAGAGATTTCATTAAAGATAAATTTTCATGTAAAATATTGTTTCTTTAATATTATGTTTTATTTTGATTTCTGCTGTTGATTGGCATATTCCAAAAAAGAGGGGTGGATTGTGCGGAAGGTAAAATTACCCAACCCTCCAAACCTCATCCTATGCCTTTATCTTTATGGATTTTATGCTTTTATGCACGTTTTTATTCCTGCATGCAGAGCTAAGTGCTATAATTTTATGTTACAGTAAAATCATGCACATTTTCTTTTGCTTCTCCTGTGAAATTTACTTTTGTCGAGATGCGTCACTTTTCTTGCGGGTGAGCGATATATTTTTTACGATTCATTAACACTTTCATAATAATTAGATAAATGTCCTTAAGTTGCCCCCAGGGCATAATTTTGCGCGGGGGCCAACCGGAACTCAGCTCCGGTACTTCTCTGTTTTTAGTAAATTTTTAAGCAGTGGTCGGAATTGAACCGGAGCTCATAAATACAGGGCTCTGGGGCCCAGTGCAGTAGCGCTTCCGAAAAACCGAAACCTAAATTACCCTTTCCTTTCCCTCCCATCTCCAAGTTTTTGTATTATTTTCTATCAAAACTCTTAATGTGACGTATTGTATCGCACAGGTAGGAGATGGAGATGAAACGGGCTCAATTTTTATATCAGTCATTGGGCTTGGGCGGGCTCGAACCGGCTTGAGCTGAATCTGTCTTACATTTACAATTTTATTTATTAATGCATAGAAAAAAGGAAATTTTTCCCCATTAAAAATTACGTATTTCATTTCAAATCATTTTAATGCTGTTTTGATCAGAAAGAAGGGGAAAGATAAATCGTATTTTTCTATTCTAGTCATATTTGCAGATTTATGTTTGGCATTAATGGCGGCTCCCTGTTGATATGGCGCCATTTACGAGAGCAAATAAGGAATTTACTTTCACTTACTTTTTTTGTGACTGTAGGATATTTTTTAATTGGATCGTTTTTTTCATTTATAGATCTAACCTCAAAAGAATATTTTTCTATGATTTTAGTCAACGAACATCAGCTTGAGATTTTGTTTCTTTGTTGTTTTAGCCGACCGGTATACGGCGCCTTAGCAACGGGGACCTGAGTTGTAGATTCGTTTGGTTCAAGGTTCGATTTGAAATAGCATATTCATTTCATTCAAAGACCACGACGTAATCGGAGTCCCCGATGTAATTAGGTGGCCGATAGCGGGCGAAGCCAGTTAGTCGTCTGTTGCTTACGAGTATGAAAATAATTTTAGTAATTATTCTATTTATTTTTCATCATGGATGCTGACGATGCCAAAGCACTACTCTGCAGATTTACGAACTCACTTTGATTTGTAAGTAGATATAATTGACATGCATTGTTTGTTATTCTGATAGAAAGCAATCAAGGAGTGTTTCGCCTTTTTCTATAAAATCATCGACACTTTCATTTTTTGTGTTAAGACTATTTCCGAATCATAATCCTTACCTTATTTACTTGCAGAATTTCTGCGATTAATTAATATTAAAATTAGGTAAGTATTTCTATTCGGAAGGAATAATAAAGTAAAAAGTGGAACAGTTGACAGTTAATTATATGCAGATAGAGATAAATATTTAAATTTTTTATTTCGCTAGAGAAAAAATAAAGATGCTTTAAATTTTGCAAATAATGTATGAAATATAAATATGCGGATTAGAGACGGCGCGGTTTTCGACACGATACGGTTTTAGTGCTGCAGAATATTAGGGCTCCGATACTTTTTTTGTTAGAAATTAAGCTCTGCTCACTACTGGTGCGTTATCGTTAGTCTGTAATTTACTTTAGTCGCAAATAATAACTAAATAAATAACTGAATCTTTTTTTTCTTTTTTAATATATCAGTAGTATATTATACCAGCTAAAAATTACCGTTAGCTATTTTTTGTTTTTAAACTGAATTTTGTATTTAGAAACCGCTATTAAACATAAAAAACAACTTATTTTTATTACATACTATCAAATCCATTTGAATTCACTTTGGGGAATATAATTTGTTTCGCTTTTAAACAAAGTTGAATTGCCAATATATTGATTGTGGTAATTTCTTCAAATAAAGAACGCCTTACTTTATACAGCAAGCCACAGTCTAAAAATATACACAAGAAAACTTTTATATTCCTTCTCTTATTTAATCAATTGTACATTTCTAATTTTGTAAAACACATTTCTATTCTTTTTTATAAAACAAAAAAGTAAAATAAAAAGTATTTTATTAAACAATCGTAATTATTTCAAAGTGTTTTCGTGAGATAACATTTTGAACTATTTTACATTTAATATCGTTCACGAAAATATGGAATAAAGAACATTTTACCTTATATAGCAATCCACAGTCTAAAAATACCTACAAGAAACATTTATATTCTTTCTTTTATTTAATCAATTACACATTTCGAATTTCGTAAAACAAATTTCTATTATCTCTATCTATAATAATCTTCTATCTATGGGTCAATCCATTTCAAGTGGTGCAACACTGGTTGCTCGACCATTTTAAAAAAAATCTGAATTTTTTTGTACAACAACCCTAACATGATGGAAATTCAAAATGACTATTATTTTATTTTTATTAATTTTTGTTTGTACATGGCGACGATCTTTGTTTCATCGTCTGCAGAAATTTTCTCACGTGAAGTGTTTACGGTATTGTAAATAATTCATTGTTTATTTCTCCAATTCAATTTCGGATTAAAGCAATTTGTACAAAATACATTGGGCTAAAAATCTGGTAATAGAGTAGTTTCCGAAAATAAATCCTTATTGGTGAAATTTAAGCATAAATATTCAGTTTTTTTCCCAACATTTGTCCGTTTACAAGAGAAATTTGTCTAGCAAGGTAACTGTCAACATGACATAATTTTTTTTACAAATAGGACGAAAGTACTTGTACTCACACGCTAAGTTCCTGATCTGGGACTTGCTATCTCTTCGGTAAAAAAAATCCCAATTTTTTTCAAAAATGCCAAAAATCGCACTTTTGCGGCTTTGATATCTCTGGTGTGGCACGAGATAAAAATCTGAAGTTCTGGTTTCTGAGAGTATTGTATGGTAGTGTTATGCACAAGAAATTTCAGGATGGAGATTTGACTACAAGCTGAAATATGGCAAGTGAAACATGTCAAAACAGTACTGCCAAACTATTGTTTTGTTGTAGTCACAGGTAAGTATTTATCTCAGAGTGTTATTTAATTTTTTTTTATTATTATCTTTAAATAATAGTAACAGAAAATAAAGCCTTTTGCAAAAAAAATAGCAATTAATTAAAAAAATAATTACGCCTAAGGCCTACATTTTGTATGGTTTCAGTAATTTTTGTAGTAATTTTAATAAATAAAAGAAACTTCAGCACTAAGAAAAAAATATTTTTATAAAAGACCTGAGACAAAAACAGAATAGGGAAAGGTAAAAGCTGTTAATATTGGAATACTTGTTGAGACATGATCAAACGTGTCAAAACACATTCCTGCTTGTTGGTTTAAAAACCACAATTTGCATGCTACTTGCCAGTCCCTGAAACCTGTTCCTACCATAAGTATTTTCCTGTAAATGAAACATTATACGATGTTACCATGAGTCAGCCTCAAGTAATTTTCAGAAGGTAAAGATATCCAAAGTCCATTCAAAATTTATTCTGCAGAAAAATGACATTTTTGCATAAGAAGTAAGCTAGCAATTATTAATGAAATGAGACTTGCACATAGTGATTTCAAATTTTATTTCTATGAGCCAGCAGGGCCAAGATATTCAATCTAGTTATCAAGAGATGAAAAGACTTGGTTCCTACAAATAAAATTTTGAGAAAGATCAAAATAGTGGTTTTTAAACCAACAAGCAAGAATGTGTTTTGACACGTTTGATCATGTCTCAACAAGTATGACAACATTAACAGATTTTCTCTTTCCCTATTCTGTTTTTGTCTTAGGTCTTGTATAAAAATATTTCTTTTTCTTTATGTAAAAGTGCTTAGGTTTCTTTTAGTTACTAAAATTACTTTTAACAAAAATTACTGAAACCATACAAAATGTATGGCCTTATGCATAATTATTTTTTTAATTAATTGCTAAGTTTTGCAAAGGGCTTTATTTTCTGTTACTATTATTTAAAGATAATCAAAAACATAAATTTTAGTGACACTCTAAGATAAATACTTAGCTGTGACTGCAACAAAACAATAGTTTGGCAGTATTGTTTTGATATGTTGCCCTTGCCATATCTCACCTTGTAGTCAAATCTCCATCCTGAAATTTCTTGTGCATAACCCTACCATACAACTGTCAGTAACCAGAACTTCAGATTTTTATCTCGTGCCCCACCAGAGATATCAAAGCCTCAAAAGTGCGATTTTTGACATTTATGAAAAATTTGGGATTTTTTTTAGCGAAGAGAAAGCATGTCCCAGATATGGAACTTGGAGTGTGAGTACAAATACTTTCGGCCTATTTGTAAAGAAAAAAATTACGTCATGTTCACAGTTTTCCTTGCTAGAAAAATTTCCTTTTGTAAACGGACAAATTTTGGAAAAAAACTGAAACTTTACGCTGAAATTTCACCAATAAGGATTTATTTTCGGAAACTACTCTATTACCAAATTTTTAGCCTAATGTATTCTGTACAAATTGCTTTAATTTGCACTTGAATTGGAGAAATAAACTACGAATTATTTATAATTCCGTAAACCTTTCTTGTGAGAAAATTGCTACAAACGATGAAACAAAGATGGCCGCCATGCTCAAACAAAAAATAATAAAATTAAAATAATAGTCATTTTGAACTTCCATCATGCTAGGGTTGTTGTACAAAAAATTTCAGATTTTTTTAAAATGGTCAAGTAACGAATAAATGATTTTCTGGACCATTTGAAATGGATTGACCCCTATTCTATTACTATAACCTATACTAATATTATAAAGGGGTAAAAATTGTTTATTTGTAGGAGGTAAGCTCTGGAACTACCGAACCGATTCCAAAAGTAATGGTATCAAAACGATGGTGTTAGTCCAACTTAGAACATAGGCTGTATCTTATGTCCGTGCCACTGGCTAAAAGGGGTGCAGGAGCAAAAAACGTTCTAAAAATTCGATTTTTGCGTTACTTAAGGGCCTAGATACATGAAATTTGGAATGGTAGTTACTTATAAAATACTATTGATCTTTAAGGACATTTCTTAAAAAATCGAAATTAATAGGAGGTGAAAATGCGCGAAAAGCGCTCTAAAAAATGTTCTAAATGGTGATTTTTACGCAATTTCAATAAGTACCAAACTGATTAAAAAACATATGGTGTCAAAATGGTGGTGAGAACCCAATGCTTCAACATAGGCTACATTTTATGTCGGTGCCACTACCCCTAAAGGGGGTGCAGGAGCAAAAGATGTTCGAAATTTTGATTTTTGATGTTTCTAAAGGGCCTAGATACATGGAATTTGACATGGTAGTTCCTTATTAGATATAAATGAACTTTAAGAACATTTCTTTAAAAAATTGAAATTTAAAAGGGGGGGGGGGGCGGTTGTGCAAAAAGCGTTCTAAAAAATGTTCTAAATGGCGATTTTTACGCAATTTCAGAAAGTACCAAACTGATTTAAAAAATAATGGTGTCTAAGTGATGGTGACAACCCAATGCTCCAACATAGGCTACATTTTATGTCGGTGCCACTAATCCTAAAGGGGGTACAGGAGCAAAAAAAAAAAAAAACGTTCGAAATTGCGATTTTTGTGTTACTGAAGGGCCTAGAAACATGACATTTTGAATGGTAGTTACTTTTACGATATGAATGATCTCTAACAACATTTCTTAAGGGGTCAGGTAACCTTTGAACCAATAAGGTACATGAAAAAGTGACCTCTGTAAGAATTACAGTAATTCTTTAACTAATTAACTTTTAATTATAAAATTGAAAACAAATGTTAGGAACGATTTATTTTATCAATAAAAATTGTTAGAAAAGGTATACACATATATAGTTTTTTTTAAAAATTTATTTTTAAAGATAATACAATTTTTACAAAAATTATTCTTGCATGCATTGCGCGCATGATTTTTCCCATTTCAATATCTGAAACAAGCCAAGATTTTTTTATTGAGTACAGATTTAAAGTGTTTTCAAAATGACCTACAATGAAAAAAATAAAACTTGTAGATCTCGAGAAAAAAAAAAAAATTTTTAGAGTAATTCGAAATATTGAGATTTTTTTATACAAAAGTAGCCGTGAATTCTAAACTTCTTACTTGAGAAACATAAAAATAGGTCATTTTGTGCTTCTGTACGATTAATACATCCACCAAAAATTTCGTGAAATTCTAGGCAACCGTTTTTCAGAAATCGTGCGCATAATGATCAAAATCGCTGTTTTGAGAAAATTGGCATTAAAAATTGAAAAACCTGTTGATCATATAGCAAAAGCTCAAAGTGTTTTAGACATAACTTCTCTTCTAATGCGAATTTTTGTATGGGGTTTGATTTTAAATGTTCCCCAAAAAGCATATTTAATTATAAGCTATTTTAAAAAAAATTCGATTTTCGGACGCTTCAAAGGTTACCCGACCCCTTAAGATAATCGAAATTTAAAAGGGGTGAAAATGCGCGAAAACAGTTCTAAAAAACGTTCTAAATGGCGAATTTTACGCAATCTCAGAAAGTACCCAACCGATTTCAAAAGTAATGGTTTGAAATTGATGATGACAGCCCTTGCTCCCCCAGGTCAAAATTCATGCTGGTATTTGTTTGCTAGACAAGCATTAAATGCTGTATCCCAGCAACGTAAACTAGCATAAACTACCATAACACATTTGCTGGTTCCACCAAAATAACCAGCGAGTCATGGTGTGTATTGGAACACTTTACTGCTTGACCAGCATACATATTCCAGCTTGTGTTGCTTGAGTATGTTGCTGGCCTAGCAGCAATCAAGATCACCACTTGCTTGTAATTTCTGCCTTTCTAGCAGTAATTCTCAAGCAACAGATACTTTTTTTGTTGCTATTCTATCAATACATTTCTACCATCATTTGCTTTTAATTTTTGCTTTTCTAGCATCATTTGCTATTAATTTTTGCTAGGCTGGCATTACATTTCTAGCATCACTTGCTTTTATTTTTTTCTATTCTTCCAGTTAGAAAAAAATGCCGCTGGTGGCGCCATCCTTGGCGAATTTCTGAAGTACCTACATTTTTTAGAAGGGGATACTATATCGGGTTTTCTTTTCCTCTGACAAGGACAGAACTCACTATCTCCGGTTTGGGAAGTTGATGCACTACTAACTTCGCTACTGGGGTCGTGCCTGTAAACGATTTTAAATGCGAGTAATAGGTGTAGAGCTGATTCTGCTGTGTGTTGGTATTTTTTATAAGATAAGGGTGAATTTATCGATGCTGTTACTCTCCAAGTTTCAATTAATAAGGTTAATTTATTACTAGGGTTTTTTCTATGTTTAATGGATAATTAGAATATGGCTTGATTATTATAATTCATTAGTGGAATTTTCTTTGCTTAATGAATGGTTTTAATATGCTCATATTTATTTGTTGCAGAAAAATAAAGATTTTGAAGTGTATTTAGGATAGAATTTATCAATTTCAGGTGGGGGTTAAGATTTTAAAATTTTAGTCTTTATTGGAGGGGGGGGGGCATATTTTCAATTCGATTGTTATGAACTTATTGCTTAAATGAAACAGTGTTCCTTGAATTTTGAAATTTAACTCACTAAATTTTCTTTTTTAAAAGAACAGATTTTTTTTTTATAATTAAAATAATTAAACACTAAAAGAAAGAACAGATAAGAATTTTACGATGGGGAAGTGGAGAGGAGGGGCTTTTTCCCAAAATCCTTCATGGAAATTAATTTTCAGTTTTTTTTTTTTATTATTATTTATGTGTTAAAATTTTATCTAAACGGGGGTGGGGGGATGGGGGTGGCGCATTTTCCCAATAAATCCTTTATAGAAATTAATTTTCAGTTTTTTTAGATTTATGTGTTTAGATTTTATCTAAAACGGGTGGACGAAGGCAGTATTGAATTTACGTTGCATTGATTCGAAAAGGAAATCTACCGACCCTGGATTTTGAAAATTAACAAACCAATATTTTTTTCTCTGATTTTAATAAACACAGTAAATTTAATCCTTTCGAGAAACTTAAAAGAATTAAATACTAAGAGAAAGTGCAGCTATGAATTTTCTTCCAATTCGGGGGGGGGGGGGTCTTTTTCCCTTTAAGTCTACCATGGAAATTATTTGCTAAATTTTTTTTAAGTTTATGTGTTAAAAAATCGTCTCAAACGTGTTCAAGGGGCAGTGTTTAATTCAGGTGGCTGGACACAGCCCTCCCCCCCCCCCTCTCAGCTTTTGAAACTTAATGAACAAAATTTTATTTTTCTCCCATTTTTAAAGATATAGAAAATTTATAATTTACAGGTAACCTAAAATAATTTAACAGTAAGAGGAAAATCAGTTTCAAATTTTCCGTTTTTTTTTTTTTTTTTTTTTTTTGGGGGGGGGGGGGGATTACTCTTCTATATCCACTTTGGAAATTAATTATTTGTTCTGTTTCTTTTGATATTTAGATGTTAAAAACTAATCTCAAATGGGTGGTTTAAGACAGTATTGAATTCAGGTGAGGGCCAGCCCGGATTTTAGATTTTAATGAACAAATTACATTTTCCAAAGGCGCATTTTCCCAATAAATCCTTTATAGAAATTAATTTTCAGTTTTTTTAGATTTATGTATTTAGATTTTATCTAAAACGGGTGGACGGAGGCAGTATTGACTTTACGTTGCATTGGTTCGAAAAGGAAATCTACCGCCCTTGGATTTTAAAAATTAACAATATTTTTTTCTCTGATTTTAATAAACACAGTAAATTTAATCTTTTCGAGAAACTTAAAAGAATTAAATACTAAGAGAAAGTGCAGCTATGAATTTTCTTCTAATTCGGGGGGGGGGGGTGTCTTTTTCCCTTTAAGTCTACCATGGAAATTATTTGATAATTTTTTTTTAAGTTTATGTGTTAAAAAATCATCTCAAACGTGTTCAAGGGGCAGTGTTTAATTCAGGTGGCGGGACACAGCCATTCCCCCCCCCCCCCTCTCAGCTTTTGAAATTTCATGAACAAAATTTTATTTTTCTCCCATTTTTAAAGATATAGAAAATTTATAATTTACAGGTAACCTAAAATAATTTAACAGTAAGAGGAAAATCAGTTTCAAATTTTCCGTTTTTTTTTTTGGGGGGGGGGGGATTACTCTTCTATATCCGCTTTGGAAATTAATTATTTGTTCTGTTTCTTTTGATATTTAGATGTTAAAAACTAATCTCAAATGGGTGGTTTAAGACAGTATTGAATTCAGGTGAGGGCTAGCCCGGATTTTAGATTTTAATGAACAATTTTTTTTTCTCCGTGTTTTAAAGACATACTGAATTTTTTTCGAGTAAGTTAGAATATTTAAATTCTAAGAAACAGAAGAAAAAAAGTAACGTTATAGGTGGCGGGGGGGTGGGGGGGCTCCCCTAGAAGACTCTCATAGAAGTGAAATCCCTCACAGAATTTAACACACCCCCATAGAAGTTAATTAAAAAAATAGAAGTTATATTTTACATCTTTCAAAATTGCACTGTACAGTGAAACCTCCATAACGCAAACTCCTGAATATTCCGCTAAGGAAAGAGGGCTTAGGTGATCCATTAAGCCTCCCTAGAATTGTAAATTTAACAAATTTTTTTCTCCGATTTTCGAAAACAAATTGAAATTTAATCTCTTCTCTTATCTTAAAATAAAAGAGAAAGTAAGAATTTTCTGCTGGGGGAGGGGGGGGGAGGGGGACGGATGTGGAAGAGAGCTATTGTCTCTCCTCGAATTTGAAAAATTAATTTAATTTATAATTAAAATTTCCTTTTCTTCTATTTTCTAAAAACATTGTCACATATATATTTTTCGAGTAACTAAAAAAAAAAATAAAATAAAATAAATAAGCATTTGACGCTGCCAAGCATTGAAAAGCACACAATGCTTAATTTAAGTACCTACCTCACCATTACTGGGAAGAGACTTGTGTAGCAAATTAGCATGTGTTACTGGCACATAGTACGTCATGCTCTTTTCTATCAAAGCTGGATGCATAGCATATTATGCTGGCAAGCATAAAAAAGCATATAATAGCATTTAAAAGTACATACGTCTCCATGCTTTGACAGAAGCTTAAACAGCAAATAAGCACATAAAATGCTTGTACATAGCTTGTCATGCTGTTTCTCCCTCAGCTGGCTGCATAACATATTATGCTAGCAAGCATAAAAAAGCATATAATAGTACGTTAAGGTACCTACCTCTCCTTGGTTCGAAAGAAGCTTAAACAGATATAAGCATAACATGCTTGTACATAGCTTGTCATGCTATTTCTCAATAAGCTGGCTGCATAGCATAAAATACTGCCAAGTATAAGAAAGCATATAATAGCACATTAAGATACCTACCTCCCCATGCTTTGGAAGAAGTTTAAACAGGAAATAAGCATAATATGCTTGTACATAGCTTTCCATGCTATTTCTCTCTAAGCAGGCTGCATAACATATTATGCTGGCAAGCATAAAAAAGCATATAATAGCACGTTAAGGCACCTCTCCATGCTTTAGAAAAAGCTTAAACAGAAAACAAGCATAAAATGCTTGTACATAGCTTGTCATGCTATTTCTACCTAAGCTGGCTGCCTAGCATATTATCTGGCAAGCATAAAAAAGCATATAATCGCACGTTAAGGTACCTACCTCTCCATGATTTGGAAGAAGCTTAAACAACAAACAAGCATAAAATGCTTGTACATAGCTTGCCATGCTATTTCTCCCTAAGCTGACTTCATAGCATATTATGCTGGCAAGCATAAAAAAAGCATATAATAGCACGTTAAGGTACCTACCTCTACATACTTTGGAAGAAGTTTAAACAGCAAACAAGCATAAAATGCTTGTATATAGCTTGTCATGCTATTGCTGTGTAATCTAGCTATATAGCATGTGATGCTGGCTAGCATTGTAAAGCATATACTAGCATGAAAATCTAGCAGACAAAGCAATACATAGCAATAACTAGCATAATTTTTATGCTGGTACTAGCAAGAATTTAGACCTGGGAATATAGGATCTAACTTCATGTCGGCGTCACTACCACCTTGCGGTTGCTTTTTAAAAGACGTTCTAAATTGTGATTTTTGTGATACTGAAGGAGCTTGCAACTTGAAATTTGGCATTGTAATTACTTTTGAGATGTAAATGCTCTCTGGGAAGAGTTCCTTAAAAATTTGAAATTTAAATGGGGTGAAAATAAACGAAAAACGTTCTAAATCTGCTCAAACATAAGCAATATTCTATGTCGAGGATTGCGTGAGCAAAAAACTTTCTAAATTGCGATTTCTGCGGTACTGAAGAGGCTAGAAACTTTAAATAACACGGTAGTTACTTATAAGATATAAATGTCCTCTAGAATAGTCGGAAATAAATTCGAAATTAAAAAGGGGTGAAGCGAAGGGAAGGAGCGAAAAGCATTCTAAAAGAGTCCTTAATACGATTTCTATGGAATTCTCAGGAAATATTAAATCGATTACATAAGTTATTGGTTGAGAATCAAGAGTGATAGTCCCTGATCCTATACGGGCTATAGTTTGTGCCGGTGTCACTACCACATGGTCTGCAGGAAGAACAAGAAAGCCATTAAAAATATCTAAATTCTGTTTTCTATAGAATATTAGAAAATACCAACTGGTTTCAAGGTTAATGTTGGTAAATTAATGGTAACAGTCTCTGTTTCAACTTTTTTCGAGACATTCTATTTCGACTCTGTTTCGGCATTTTATGTTGGTGCCACTAACATCAGAGAGGTGGTTGACTGTTAGACAAGAAGCTTGGAAATTGACATGATGTTTAATTTTAATAAAATGTAAATGTGTTAATATCATTTCTAAAAAATTCAAAACTTCAAATGAATACTGAGATAAGCGTATGAAATAAGCATACAAGTCTCAAAATACTTTCTAAATTATTATTTATTTAGAATTAGTTTTAGTTCTTCTTATTAATTAAAATCTCATTTTGTCTATTCACTTTTATAGTGAAGTTTAGTCAAACTGTGGCTTAATTTGTAATTTTTGAATTATTTCAGAAAAGTGTTCTTCTAATAAAAAATAGTCATGCAAATATCACTTGGCATATTTCAACTATTACGCGAGCAAAGCCGCGGAGTTTGCTAGATTTTTATAAAACAAAAACGTAAAATAAAAAGCATTTTATTAAACAATCGAAATTATTTCATAGTGTTTTTGTGAGATAACATATTGAACTATTTTACATTTAATATTATCGCGAAAATATGAAATTTATATAGTAATTTGCACTCTAAAAATACATGCAAGAAAACTTTATTATTATTTCTCGTATTTAATCAATTGTACATTTCGAATTTCGTAAAACAATTTTTTTTTTTTTTTATAAAACAAAAACGTAAAATAAAAAGTATTTTATCAACGCAATTATTTCAAATTGTTTTCGAGCGATAACATTTTGAACGATTTTAGATTCCTATTAAAAATGTTGTTGCTAACTACTACAACTACCTTATAAGTGCTTTAGAACCTTGACTGAATCTTTAGAATTTTTTACTGAAACTTTTTTTTAATATATCAATAGGATATTATACCAGCAAAAAGATTACTATTAGTTATTTTTTTGCTTTAAAACTGAATTTTGTATTTAAAAACCGCTATTAAACATAAAAAATAACTTCTTTTTATTACATACTATCAAATCCATTTAATTTCACTTTGGGGAATACTATTAATTTCTTTTTTAAACGAAGTTGAACTGTCGCTACATTAATTGTGGTAATTTCTTCAAATAAAGAACACCTTACTTTATATAGTTCCACAGTTTAAAAATATACGCAAGAAAACTTTTGTATTCCTTCTCTTATTTAATGAAATGTACATTTCTATTTACGTAAAACACATTTTTATTCTTTTTTATAAAACAAACACGTAAAATAAATGTATTTTATTAAACATTCGTAATTATTTCAAAATATTTTCGTGAGATAAATTTTTGAACTATTTTACATTTCATATTATCACAAAAATATCGAATTAAAAACGCCTTAATTTATATAGCAATCCACAGTCTACAAATAAAATACATGCAAGAAAACTTTTATATTCTTTCTCTTATTATTCAATTATACATTTCGAATTTCGTAAAACAAATTTCTATTATTTTTTATAAAACAAAAACATTCTAGTATGTTGTGGCCATCACAAAACTTTCTTCTATATAAATCACGTCAATTACATCATTTAAATAGTACAAGAAATTACATTAATTTAGCACCAATTCAAATGAATGTATATCTGAATTTGAAGTTTGAGGAAAATTCTTGTATTAGTTCTTGAGATAGAGCTATTGCAGAAATTCTGAAATATGTAGCATAACAGCGCCACCTGCTAAGCGTTTTACACCAAAACATAAACATCACAAATAGATATCAAGGTATTCCTGAATGTGAATTTTGATGAAATGTCTTGCATTAGTTATTGAGATAGAGTTATAGTGGAAATTCTGAAAAATGCAGCATACTAGCGCCACCTATTGAGCGATTTGCACCAAAACATAAACAACACTAAATCATATTAACGTATACCGGAATCTGAAGTTTGTTGAAAAGCCAAGCATTAGTTCTTGAGATAGTGCTATTGCGGAAATCACAAAAAATGCAGCATAGCAGTGCCACTTGTTGAGCGATTTACACAAAAATGTATAAAACGTCGATTCATGTCAAGGACTAACTGAATCTGAAGTTTGATGAAAATCCGTGCATTAGTTCTGGAGATTAAGCTATTGTGAAAATCGATAAAAAGGCTGCATAGCAGGGCCACCTGTTGAGCGATTTACACTAAAACATAAACATCACTAATTTATATCCAGGTATACATGAATCTGAAGTTTTTGTTGAAAATCCAAGTATTAGTTCTTGAGGTAGAGTTATTGCGGAAATCGCAAAAAATGCAGCATAGCCGGATAGCCCACCTGCTGAGCGAATTACACCAAAAACTAATCAGCACCAATTTATAACAGGGACTAACTGAATATATTTTCTTTATTAAATTCCGTGCATTAGTTCTAGAGGTAGAGCGCTCAGACCATTTGTGTCACATACATACATACAGACAGACAGATTCACAGACTCACAGACAGACATTTTGTAAAAACATGTTTTCGGAATATCTGATACCTAAAACGTGTAAATCCGTCGAAAACCGAAAGTCGAAGATTTTCACGAATCCAATACTTTCTTCTTGTAAAGATAGAAGAAAGTGAAAATAAAAAGTATTTTATTAAACAATCGAAATTATTGCATAGTGCTATCGTGAGATAACATTTTACATTTAATATTATCACGAAAATATGGAATAAAGAACGTCTTACCTTTTACAGCAATCCACTGTCTAAAAATATATACAAGAAATATTTATATTCTTTCTCTTATTTAATCAGTTGTACATTTCGAATTTCGTAAAACAAAGTTCTATTATTTTTTATAAAACAAAAAACGTAACATAAAAAGTAATTTAATTAAACAATCGAAATTATTTCATAGCGTTTTTGTGATATAACATTTTGAACTACTTTACATTTAATATTATCACGAAAATATGGAGTAAAGAAGGCCTTACTTTATATAACAATCTGCAGTCTAAAAATATATGCAAGAAAACATTTATATTATTTCTCTTATTTAATCAATTGTACATTTTGAATTTTGTAACACAAATTTATATTCTTTTTATAAAACAAAAACGTAAAATCAAAAATATTTTATCAACTTAATTATTTCAAAGTGCTTTCGTAGGATAACATTTTGAACGTTTTTATATTTGTATTAAAAATGGTATTGCTAACTACTACAGTTACTTTATAAGTGTTTTATATTTATACTAGAAAGGTAGCCCGTCAAAAATGACGGAAATTTAGATATAAAGATATATACAACTCATGTGCAAGAATATGAGTTTTCTCATTTGTTCCACAGTGATAGATGAAAATAACACATTTTAAGAACGAAACACATTTATGAAAAACTGTGTACAGTAGAAGACCACTAATCTGCACAATTCCAAGTTTTCTGCAGATTTTTGCGGTCATGTCTATTCAGTCTTTGTTTACATTTTTTTTAAAATTCATATATTGGACAATTTAGATTATTAAGCCTTAAAAATAAATAAATTACACACTTGAAGTAAGGTAAAAACTATTAAATTATCGTATACGATTTCATAAAATGGTATTATATGGTATTATATGTGTATGCTTCACGATCTTGGTTACGACTTTGGCGAAATTGGCTGCAACTTGTCATAATTCTAATAGTGTGGGCCTCTATAACAAAAAAGTAACCAGTTTTTAGTAAAATTTCTGATATAAAGTAGTTTTCAAAAACTTGTGTAAAATTGCAGGCCGTTCTCATGTTATGCCAGTCCTGGGAATAATATGTCTAACACTGAAGAGTTTCCATGTATATGTGGAATTTAGAAAAGCTTCTCCAAAAGAAAGGTCCTGAAATGACATTGTAATTCCTCTATCTTCAAAGTTTAATCGGGCCTTGATGTTGTTTACTGAAATCTAATAAATACAGTTATTTTGAATATTACAACAGAATTAAACAGCTAAACTTATTTAACTTAAACTCGCTGTTACTTCCCGATGTTATTTTTTAGTATTAAGAAAGAAAATTATTTAAATTTTTCAAATCATGCACATTTATAATATTTTTTCGTCTTTAATAACTAAATAATGAAAAAATATGCTTTTATTCTGATCTCATAAATACGACAATAAAATAATGTAACTAAGATACATAGCAAAATTAAATCTTTGTGATTTCAAACTATAAACAAATGATACCGCCACCATTTTACATACTATGACGTCATTAGAATATTGTCCATTGATTGTTGGAGAACTTACTTTGTGAATGATTACCTCAATGATTTAATATTTTTTACGGTTCACGATGAATGAATCACTTGTGTTTGTTTAGGTTTATGGAATGAGATATTAAGCCGTGAACCCAATTTCAATTAAAGTTATCCAAAGGCAACAGATATAAGGCACAGATGTCATATTCGCCCCATATTAGCGCGATTTTTTTCTGTCGCCAATATCATATAGGCAACAGGTACTTAACCTGCACCAAAGTGTCGTTATTTTGCTTCATGTGGTAACCCGGATTATGTTGTACGGGTTATGTTTTATGCTGTACGTACATAAGTAATGATTGCTAGAAATGCATTTGTAATTATGATATGCGCTTTTATGTTTCACTACATTTATGCATACTATACCGTGTGTATAAATGCTACAGTTCATATGCAGGGCTACACAAAAGAATTCGTAAGGGTTCCTGAGTATAAGAATAAATTGCTTAAAGGTGGTTTTTAAAGGAGTTATGCAGTTTTACGCTAAACTGCATTTAGATTACTAAGAAATGTTTGTAGAATATAGATAAAATGATATACAGGATCACGCAAAGAATTGGATACATAACCGTCTATGGATGATAATATCTGGAAATATGATTTCAGTAGCTTTAAAAGTAGCTTAAATTAAATTTTAGCTAAATAGTGGCATGTAATAACGGTACTATTGCTATGGACGGTAACTGCTGAAATCATTTTTTAAAAAAAATTATGCGTTTTCTAAAATGTTTAATTAGTTATCTTATTTACCTTATTTCCCTAAATAACGAAGTTTTGTTAAAGCATTCAGGATGTGTTGGAAAGTGTTTCATATTCTATGCTTAACGCATGATTTTTCTTTCTTCTTTAGTCTTATTTTGCATTTATTTTATTCTTAATTTTTAGTCTTATACTGCTTTATAGAAACTTTGGCACAGTTGTCATATACTATACCCCATATTGGAGCGATTTTTTTCCGACGCCAATTTGGCGAAAACATCAACAGCATAAACAACAACATCCGGGTTACCATATCAAGCAAAATAACGACACTTTGATGACAGTTAAGTACCCGTTGTGTATATGACATCTGTGCCGAAACTTTAATATTTAATGTTTAAACACTTCGCTCCACTCACCTTGCATATAGTATAAACTATAACACAGATAGCGCAAAATAATAGACAGTTTGATACTTTTCCACTGTAGGGGTTTTGGCATTTTTTAAAAAAAGTTTGGTATAATTTGGGCATCAGAAAGTGAGATTTGGGTACTTTTCCGTTATGCGGATACCATTGTCGCCAAGCGTAATAGTTAGCGCAAAATGAAAGTTACGTGAATTAAGGCATTTGAAAAATAAAAGAAAAAATATTGTCGTACTAAAGTGAGCATTTAAAAAATATAACATTTGAAAATTCCAGACTTTTACGAACTATTTCATTAAATCACAAATATATACTTAAAATAATTGAACAAATAACTGTTATGAAATAAAGCAATAAAATAAAACTCATATTAAACTGCTGGCATAAAATTACAAATATCTTTTAGCATTTTGAAATAATTGGCGCATTAGCATACATGGTACTTTTCCTTTATACGGACAGCATGCTAAAATGTATGCTAATGCGCCAATTATTTCAACCTTGATCGTAGATTTTTATTGTAAACCATGCGAAACATTGTGATTTGTTATTTATGAAACGTGAATCACGTGAATGATTATTGTTTAACCTTAACCTTGGAAAGCATTTTAATCTGCTACTAATCGAATTAAAAATGCTTTTTTTTTTATATAAAGTTGTAGTTTACTTTTACTGCTGATGCTGAGATGGATTTTATCATTTGGCAATTACCAGATGATGAGAAAGTTGTGATAAAACTGTTTCAGGAATTTGGAATTCTGCATAATAGAAGATGGTGTTCAAAAAATCATGAAATGAAATTATGGATGAGTTCTGGAAATCCGAAATTGAGTTGTAGCTTACGATCATGCGAAGAAAGCGTAGAAATACGACAAAAAACTTGGCTTAAAGGATCGCGGGTGGCTTTTCTTAATGCTTTGAGGTTTATATATTTATCGTGCAAAGAGTTGACATCGATTGAGTTTTGTGAGCTGCAACTTGATATGAACCACAAGACAACAGTGGAATGGAATAGTTATTCGAGAGAAGTTTGTGCAAATGCTTTATGTTCTCGACCAAATAGAAAAATCGGTGGACCTAATAAAATTATAGAAGTAGATGAAAGTCATGTATTATTTATACAGATTGTTGGAAAGGATATAAAACATATGAACTGCTAAGTGCTGGTTATGATCATTTCACAGTAAATCACAAATACAATTTTGTCGACCCTAATACTGTATGTCATACTCCAAATGTTGAAAGATTATGGGGCATCGCAAAATGGCGCAACAAAAGACATCGGGAAGCTGTTCGTCATCATTTAGAGTCGTATCTCATGGATTTTATGTGGCTACGCCTTCATTCAAAAAATTAAATGTTTACTGCAATGCTGAGAGATATTTATAATTTTATGGCAGCAGTTTAATATGATTTTTTATTTTATTACTTTATAGTATAACAGTTATTTGTTCATTTATTTTAAGTATATATTTGTGATTTAATAAAATAGTTCGTAAAAGTTTGTAATTTTCAAATGTTATATTTTTAAAATGCCCACTTTACTATCGAGAATGTTTTTTCTTTTATTTTTCAAATGTTTCAAATCACCTTATTTTCATTTTGCGCCAACTATTGCGCTTGGCGACAATGCTGTCCGTATAATGGAAAAGTACCGCATACATTTTGGCATGGTGTCCGTATAACGGAAAAATATTGAGAATTGTTGTCAAATCATATAAACAGCTATGAAAATAAACTTGATGAATGTTTTTTTTTTATATGTTTATTTTATATGTATATTATTCATGTTTTTATGTACAAATTACATCTGTTTCTGTATAAAATTAGAGAAACGGCTTTTTTAATCGTATAAATAAATCGTATAAATATCGAAAAAAAAATGCATGTGTATATAAAATGAAACAGTGGATAGGTTCCGGGAAAATGTTGCCAAATTTCTTTTTTCGCCAAGGCACTTATATTAGAAAAGTACCTAAAGCACATTAAAATCGCGCAGTTAGGAGCTCATACAGTACAGCGTCGTCTATTGGTGGTTATTTTATTAGTAGCATCGGGAGGAAGATGTAAAGATGTACTTTAAATTCTCACCCATAGATTTTGAAAAAATATCTTAAAAGAGCGGAGTTTAAATTAAATTTTGGTGACCTCCTTTATGAATGATTAATAGTTATAAATGGAAATTTCACCAAATCAGCCAGCTATTGCCAAGTTGGCCAACATTTGGCGCTACTGTGGTAACCCTGCATTAGTATTTTTCAACAATTACTAATTTCAATGAGGTGGTCCTACCGGAATCGTGAGGGACACACAGAGACTTGGATTTTATATAAATAGATATATAAAATTTACTTTTATGTAATAATATAAAAACATTTATATATATTAACGTTTTTTTTTTTTATAACAAACGGAATATTACTTTTGTTTTAGGTCTTTATTAACTCGATTATATGAGGAGCTAACAACCATAGTAGACCAAGACGATTTCGGAAAAAAAAGAGATTGTCCATTTTGAAGGTGTATGAAATCTGTTTTATCCACTCCCATATTGAACCAAGTCTGTTTTTATTTACTTTCTCATATATATCATCTGTTTACAGACTTGGTTCACTGTGGGAGTAGGTGAAATAGATTTTATGCACCTTCAAATTGAACTATTTCATTTTTTTTTTCAAAATGCAATTGGTCTACTATCGTTGTGAGCCCCTCATATAATTCTCTGATTTCCAAAAATCCCCTATTTGGCAGTCGAATTTCAGCATTTTTTGAAGAATACAAATTCGATTACTGTGAATTCGTGAATAAATCAAAATTAGTTAATACCGATTTTAAGATTAGCCTTGATAGATATGTAACAGCGTAAAAATTTAAGCATTATTGTCACTTGCACTAATGCTATATCTTTTACTCTTTAAAAAATATAAATTTTCTCGTATAGATGCAAAGTAAGAAAATGATTGCAATAATACTTAAAGCTCGATAATCGAAATAATGGTATACGTTTACATTTTGAATTTCCCCTTCACAATGTTTCATATGAATGTGGGAGTTGTACCCAATGTTCAAATTACACTGTTAAAAATTTTTGTAAAATCACAGAAAAAAAATCGAGACTCTGTAAATTTACACTAGTTCTTGGTTAAATGCATTCGATCGAGTTTCTCGGTCAAGACTCTCCGTAAATTTACACCAGTTCTCAGTTAAATGCATTCGATCGAGTTTCTCGGTCAAGACTCTCTGTAAATTTACACCAGTTCTCGGTTAAATGCTTTCGATTGAGTTTCTCGGTCAAGACTCTCTGTAAATTTACACAAGTTCTCATTTAAATGCATTCGATTGAGTTTCTCGGTCAAGACTCTCTGTAAATTTATACTAGTTCTCGATTTGAGTTTCTCGGTCATCGATTTACAGACATTTCCCTTATCCTGTATCTAATTCCCTTTAGGGATTCCCATGTTTTTATTTAAAAATATTTTCAGCTTTGTTAAAACTCGTAATTCAAATACACACGTTTAAAATTCTTTTGCAATTTTATTAGAATTATTAAAGAAAAATATTTAGTTTCAATTTTTTTATTTTTTTTTCATTCATTTAGTTAGTTAGAATCATAATACATTTAAATGCATTGCTTTTATAAGAATTGTGATATAACCTTAAAAGTAATTTTTGTTAATTAATGTGATTATTTTTGTAAATATTTTACAAAAAATGTTATAATTAGTAATATATTTAACCAGTTTTAACGAAAAAATACACCTAAATTTCACATTATTATTATTTAAAAATTCCTGTATATCTTCAGATATTAAAGAAGATAATTATTGAGAAGAAGCAATTTCTTGATAAATAAAGGATTAAAAAATTAAATTTGATTAAAAAAATAATAGGTATTATGTTTCGGTCCAAACTAAATTAAAATAAACCGTTTAAGAAATTTTCTAAAGAATATATTTGAAGCGAAATATTTGAAAGGCACAAGTGCAATAGATTTTTCCCTGCTTTATTATAAAAGCCATCCTTTATACACCCCCGTAACAGCTCCTATGGCGCAGTCAGTATGTTTCTCTCCTGCCCAGAGGTCTCGGGTTCAAACCCCAGGCCGGCCAGAAGCAAGTTGTGTAAAAAAATTAAATGGCACAGCAGTTCAAATTTGCTTGAATAACTCTCATACTTCAAAGTTCTAAAATTCACTGATTTCAAAAACGAAGTTTAATTAAAAAAGTAAATTGATTTACAGAGTCTTGCGTATTTTTAACGATGTTAATTTACAGAGTCTTGTGTATTTTTAACGATGTTAATTTGCAGAGTCTTGTGTAAATTTACCAAATAACTTTTCTGTTATTTAACAGAATCTCTGTTTTTCTAATCTCTGTAATTTTACATAAGACTTAAGATAATGGATTACCCGTAGATTCTCTTTAATTTCACAGGAAAATTTTTAACAGTGCAGGTAAAGAGGCGGAGGCGGCAAAAGCCACAGGATATAAAAAAAGCAATTTTTTGCGCCTCTTTCTTACATTGTACTGAATTGTTTTTCTTTTATATCTCTCGGCTATTTTAGCAAGAGTCCATATAGATAGTTATTCACTGACAGAAGAAACTAACAGAATATAAAAACGACGGAATAAAAGAGATGGAGGGGAAATTTAACATGCATGACTTGCCGAAAACGCAAACGATATTTCGGTAAATATGGAGGACGCTGGTATTCGTGGTAGGCCTTTCTTTTAGCAGAATATCATTGGAGTGTATGCATAAGATGTGTATGTTAGAATTAAAAAAACATTTTATTTTATTCGTTTATTTTTTAATATTGAGATTACATAATATAAATTAAGATGAGGAATAAGTGCTTTGTTCCTGGATGCAAAACAGGTTATGCTAGGGACGTCAAACCAAGAAAAACGAGTGAAAAAATAAGTTGAGTTTGTTCCTTGCGCACCCCGTCCCCTTCCTAATGTATATTCTGGAGAAAGTGAAGTTGTGTATGTGTGTGTGTGTGGGGGGGGGGGGACTAGGGATGAACTGGGATTTAACATTACCAAAATGTAACAATTTTTTTTTTTTTTTCAATTTATAACCAAAGTATTATATCCATTTCACTTATGAAAATAATAGGAAAAAGAACACATTGAAATAAGAAATATATTCTAAAAAATATATCTTAAATAAATCTTGTATATGTTTTTATTAACTATATAATTTTCAAATAAAATTTTCAATATATAATTTCAAATTATCCTCAGCTATACAATGAAAAAAAAAAAAAAAAAAAAATGGAATGCAAACGAGATATCTTAAAAAAAAGTATCCCATTGAATTTACATTAGCGAGCAAGTCTTTTCCGCTGACTGAAGTATTGGTAATGGAAAATTTGGAAATATAGCTTAATAAATTACACATAAATACTTTAAAAAATTTCCCTTTTTAGGTGCGTTTGTAATGATATAGCACCTATAGTCGACGTCCGGTCCGTCCGTCTATCAGCATATAACAGCGCAAAAACTACGCAACCGAATGGATTGAAATTTAATATAAATTTTATGAAAATAGAATCAAAACTTAAAAAGATATTAATAATTTTTTTCTTTATTAAATTATATCCTATCATGCGCAATAAATTCAATGATATCCCATGATATGTAATAAATTCTAGGTTGCCATTGCGATTATTTTATTAAATCATATGATACGTAATTAATTCATTGCTATCCCATGATAGGTACTGATTCTGTGTTGCCATGGTGATGATGTCCTATTTATGATGGAGTCCTATTGCTTCCACATTGCTCAATTTAGTCGTAATAAATTTTGCTCTACATACAGTGGCGGTCAAAAGTTTCCGGCCAGTTAGTTTCTTTGATTTTTTTGCCAGAATGTTTCAACGAAGAAGAAGCATAATAGTCCAGGCAATAAGGAATTTTACCTAGCAAAATTAATGGTAGTTCTGGAAATCGGCTTACTTTATGTTTTTTGGGTTGCTGAATCCGAATTTGTAACTTTCCACCAAAATTTTCCTCCGCAGCTCCCTTAAATTTTGGTAAAAAGCCTCTCCTCCCCCTCCCCCCTCCCAAGAAAGGTTTTTATTAAAAAAATTTTTATTGTTTTAAGGGAAAGGTATCTAGAAATTCAGAAAGTAGACAAAATTTGCAACAAATTTTAACTTAAACCGAATTTTTAACTTCCCCCCAAAACTTCCCCCCCAAATAATTGTTTTTAACTTAAATTTCTTATTATTTTAGGGGAAAAGCATTACGAAATTCAGAAACTAGATAAAATTTGCAACAAATAGGATATACGACATTATGACGTAGGATAAACGGGGAGAGAAGGGACAGCCTCGGAACATTCCCCGCGCGCTTTTCTCAAAAACCATTTTTTTTTTTTCAAAAAATCAATTTTTTGGGGGTTGCCGGGTGAAATTTTGGTGGGAAGTTACAAATTCGGATTCAGCGATCCAAAAAACATAAAGTGAGTCGAAATCCAGAACTAGTATTAATTTTTCCAGGTAAAATCCCCTATTGCCTGGACGTCAAAACTTAGTGCACTTAGCGCTGCAGTGCATGTTCAGTGGCAGACCTCCCCCTCCCCGTTCATCATACGTCATAATGTCATATATCCTATTTGTTACAAATTTTATCTAGTTTCTGAATTTCGTAATGCTTTTCCCCTAAAATAATAAGAAATTTAAGTTAAAAACAATTATTTGGGGGGGAAGTTTTGGGGGGAAGTTAAAAATTCGGATTCAGCGACCCAAAAAACTTAAAGTAAACCTTATAGAGAAAGTTCGGAGGGGAGATGGGAGGGCGAATGTAAACGTGTGAGTGGTTAATTGGAATTGCGCAACTTAGTTCACGCAGCACCGAGCGCATGTTCCGAGGCAGATCCCCCCTTCCCCTTCATCCTAAGTCATAATATCATAGTATATCTTATTTGTTGCAAATTTTGTCTACTTTCTGAATTTCTAGATACTTTTTCCCTAAAACAATAAAAAATTGATTTTTTTAATACCTTTTTTGGGGGGCATTTTACCAAAATATGGGGAGGTTGCCGGGTGAAATTTTGGTGGGAAGTTAAATATTTGGATTCAGCGACCCAAAAAGCATATAGTAAGCCTTTTTCCAGAACTACCATGAATTTTACTAGGTAGAGCCCCTATACGGTCTCTATTGCCTGGACTACAATTGGTCAAAAAGTTAGGGGTAAGCAAATGACCGCTGACCACGTGATCATTTTGATTGGATACTGAAGATACTTGATGCAAAGAGGAGGAATTCAAAATCCGCGTTTGCAAAAGTTTCCGGCCATTCATCATTCGTTAGTTTTTGCTATCGGTAAAGTTTTTTTTGTTGTTGTTTTTGTTTTTTATTTTTTGTTTTTTTTTACCATGCTTGTTAATTAATCAACGAGAATAACTTATTTGAAATTCAAAAATTAAAAGTTCAACAATTATTGTTCGTAAACGAGTGGTTTGTTTGTCGCTAAAAGGCCAATCTTCTCGTGAGATTGCAGCAATAATGCGGCAATGTTATCGATCGGAAAAGTTACTGTGAACGATATTAAAATATATATATAAAGATGGCCATGGCCTTCAGGACTAACCCACGGCCTGGAAGACCCGGAAAACGATTATTCTTGTAGGCAGATTTATCAGGAGAAAAGCAGTTGATGACCCGCATAAAAATGCCGCTGCAATCCTCGTCGATTTACGGTGTTAAAATATTGTTGAAAGAAGTCGGTCTACCATGTCAAGACGCTTACGTGACGTAGGACTTTCTGGAAGAGTCGGTGTTAAAAACTCTTTCATAAATTAAATAAAAATCAGAGGCCCCGACTGACGTTTGCTAACGAACATAAAGACTGGTCAAACGTAAACTGTAAAAAAGTATTATTTTCCGATGAATCGAAGTTCAGCCTTTTTAGGAATGATGGCAGAAACTACGTCCAACGACTAAAAACAAAATAAAAGATTCGGGATATGTTATTCCTACAATGAAGCATGGTGGAGGACACGTTATGTTGTGGGGAGCCTTTTCTGTAAAATGTGTCGGTCCATTAGTTGAAATTCGCTGCAAGATGAATGATGAAATGTATAAAGATATCTTGCAAGATCATTTGCTGCCTTATTGGAGGAAAAATCATCGTCGCAACTATTTGTTTCAGCATAATAACGACCCAAATATCATACATGCAAGCTCGTCAAGAAGTGGCTTTACTACGAAAAAATTCCGTTTTGAAATGGACAGCCTAATCACCCGATAAGAAAACAATAGAAAATCTTTGGAACGAACTTGAAAACATGTGCAGAATTATAAATATTTCAATTCAGCAGAATTTCCCCGAAAATTGCAAAAACTGTGGAAAAAACTTATCATAGACGATTTTCAACCTTTCTTTGAATCGACGCCACGTCGCTGCGCCGCAGTACTTATTCTTAAATGAACAAAGACAAAATACTGATTGTAAAAGTTGTTGATCACTGTCATTTTCTGTTATAATACCATTTTTTTTTCAAACTTAACGAGATGGCCGGAAACTTTTGAGAACATTCGTTTTCTTTTGCATTTAATTTTGTCAATTAAATTTATTGATATTTATTTTTTATTTCATAAATATATTCCTAACTATTATGTCAATAAAGTGCATAAGTATCACTTTGAGATTCGTCTTCATATGAGTATACTTACAAATTAACCAAAAATTTTATGCTGGCCGGAAATATTTGACCGCCACTGGAATAGTAATAAATTTTGCATTAATGCATTTTTGCATAGGAGTGAGTTTAAGTAACTATTAATGTTCCTATTCTGCATGCTCTGGCAGGAAAACATATAGTAATTTAAACTATACTGTTAATTTTTTCCATAAATATTTATTCAGTATTCGAGAAAACAATTTTAACTGTTAGTTAAGAAAAATCTGAATTTTTTGTCGAAATTGAGTCGGATCTGATTTTTTTTCGGGGGCCGGGCCGGGGCATGAACTGCGAAAATACAAACGGACAGGGCCGAACATTTAGTTTTCCCACACGCCCGTTCCGGGCCGAGCCTAATTATTCCACTTTCGGGCTTCTTTTACTAATTTCCATGCAGCATCAACATAATTAATTGTATCCAAAACTAAGATTTTTACCGT
The DNA here is from genome assembly GCA_963932465.1 of Maratus speciosus. Taxonomy (NCBI): domain Eukaryota; kingdom Metazoa; phylum Arthropoda; class Arachnida; order Araneae; family Salticidae; genus Maratus; species Maratus speciosus. The sequence goes on from OZ010797.1 coordinate 453,125,353, forward strand.
CTTGTTTAATCCGCAACCCGGATAATCCGATACCGGTAAATCGAGAGTCTACTGCAGTTTGATTTTGACAGACAAATGTAAAATGGATAAAAAATAAATGATAATAAATAATAAATTAAGTGTAAATAATAAATGTTTTTAAAAGAAAGAATAAAGAAAGAAAGATATCAAAAAGATAACAAAAGAAAGCAATTTAAAGAAAATCTTTTAACACAATTAATAATCAGTTTCCAAAAGTATTGCTAAAACTTCTATTAATTTATATTTAAAATCCTTAGAAAACAGCAATTTTAAGTTTCGTTTAAACAGGTGCATATTTTATTAATAAATATCAGCTGAAAACGCTCAATTCGACATTCTTTTGTTTGAATCTATTTAACGATATAATCTGGAGACAAAGGACAATTAAAATAAAAGTTTATTGCAATACTGTGCCACTGAAATGTCGAGAATCTTTTCTTTCATGAAATTTTCCTCAATTTATTTAATGGGCGACTGCAGATCATTTATGTGGATTCATATAAATTTGCTGTTGTTACGGAGATAACGATTACAGAATTGAGTGTGCAATTTCTCTGCCAAATAGTATTTTACTAACGCCAATATAATATTTTCCCAACTGTCTGGCATCTGTCTGAAGGGAAAATTTCGTGAAACATTTCGGCAGGAGTTATTCTCAAAGGCGTCATAAACTTCATTTGATCTATTAAACATTAAAACTTTAACGACAGAAAATTCGGAAAACCACAGAAATTCTAGTGAAAGTTCTTTCAGTTAATTTTCAGTATTCAATCACCTGTGTTGCGCTCTATTAATAAAACAAGTGATAAGCCCGGGCTTTCCGGGTTGCAGAATATAAGTGAAAATCATCTTATACAGGGTAGTTCAAAAGGTCACGTCCAAACTGCACGTGTGGGTGTGTCAGGTCATGAGGAACAAGAACTACATAGGAACTGGAGGTCGGAGACGCGATCGTGACGTGCAATTGCATCGTGACCATGACGCAAAAAAGATAACAAACAGTGTAAAAAGACATTTATTTTGGAATAAAACGTAATCGAAGTACAAACTACAAAGGAAAAATGTTACAACTCCTAACTAGTGCTTAAAATATGCCCATTAGCCGTGATGCATGCTTCACTTCGGCGCCAAATGGTATCGCGAATACGTTCCAATCGGTCCTGAACTGTAACCACCGCAATCCCCGGACCTGAACCCCCTGGATTTCTACATCTGGGGTTATCTTAAAATTTAGCTTCTCTCAGAATATTATAGTTTTGATAAGTACAGAACTTGTGTGAAAATATAAATTATTTGAAAACAACGTTTAAACACACAATAAAATAAGCAGATTTGATCATACGTACAGTTTTGGTAGCAGATAAATTTATCAAGGTATTAAAAGTTTAGATTATGATTTCGAATAAGATAATTATTAATATACGCGTTTTAAATTTAAAGGACATAAATAATAAATATTATTAAGCAATAGGGAAAATAATGAATATGCCGGAAACTTAGAATATTTTAAATGAATATTGCAAAGTAAAATTTATATATCTACCCTATATATATGAAATCCTAATGAAACGAATTTATGAAACGGGTATATGAATCGACTGATTAAGCAACTGATTATGTTTCAAGCAATTTCTTCTATAATATGGAATACTTTGCGATGAAATTAACACCAAAAATCAGCATTGATCCGCAGATCTCAAAACTGGTATTAGAATTTTTAAATTCGAATTAGTTTTCGAAATATTATTTTTTTTCTAATTTTATATACATTTTTCTAACGATGGCAACTCAAATTTTAATCAAACAGATATATGTTTTTTCATATTTCACAAAAGGTTTACATGGTAACCCGGCTATTGTTGTTTATTTGATAATAAATTTTTATTTACTTTTATTTCTTTTTATAAATTATATAAATTATTTTGTTCTATAATTATTAATTATTTTTGTATGTTTTCTTTAGAAAATAATAGAAAATAACTGAAAAATACGGTACTACTTAGTTATTCCGTCGACCAATTTTGCCAAATTATATAAATCGCTAAAACACTCACCAAATTATACAAATTGATATAATTTTTATTTTAAATAACGGAAGAACAAATAAATTAGTATAACATTAATAAATATACAAATAAAAAGTCGAAATAAAAATAACTTGATGACATAAACACGTGTAATTTGCTTAAAGTCAAGTGAATGTGACATTTACGATCAACCATTATTGGCATTTAAACTTATAGTTTGGCGATAGATTTTTGGTCGACGAGAAAACTAAGTAATACCAAAAATATATATGAAACTGGTATTTGAAAACGAGGTTTTCGCCAAATTTTCGTAAAAAAAAAAAAAAAAAAAAAAAAAAAAAAAAAAAAAAAAAAAAATCACGCCAAACCTGCTGTGCGTATATGAAATCTGGCCAAATATTACCCCTCGAAAAAAAAAAAAAATGCTAACTGACGAGTTGAAAAAAAGCTATTGCCGAGATTTGCATCCGGCTAGCGTAAGAGTACCAATAATTCTTTCCAACCATGGCAAATTCTATGTAGTTTTATTCGATTTTTTTTTTTTTTTTTTTTTTTTTTTTTTTTTTTTTTTTTTTAAATCAGAATGGAAAACTGACGGTCCCATATTGGCGCGATTTTTTTCTGACACCAATGTCATATACGGAACGTGCACTTAACTGGCGTCAAAGTATTGTTATTTTGCTTGATATGTTAAGCCGGATGTTGTTGTTTATGACATTAATAATTGACATTATGACATTAAAGTTGTTTTTATAACATTAATAAATATACAAATAAAAAGTCGAAATAAAAATAACTTGATGACATAAACACGTGTAACTTGCTTAAAGTCAAGTGAATGGGACATTTACGATCAACCATTATTGGCATTTAAACTTATAGTTTGGCGATAGATTTTTGGTCGACGAGAAAACTAAGTAATACCAAAAATATATATGAAACTGGTATTTGAAAACGAGGTTTTCGCCAAATTTTCGTAAAAAAAAAAAAAAAAAAAAAAAAAAAAAAAAAAAAAAATCACGCCAAACCTGCTGTGCGTATATGAAATCTGGCCAAATATTACCCCTCGAAAAAAAAAAAAAAAAATGCTAACTGGCGCGTTGAAAAAAAGCTATTGGCGAGATTTGCATCCGGCTAGCGTAAGAGTACCAATAATTCTTTCCAACCATGGCAAATTCTATGTAGTTTTATTCGATTTATTTTATTTTATTTTATTTTATTTTATTTTTTTAAAATCAGAATGGAAAACTGACAGTCCCATATTGGCGCGATTTTTTTCTGACACCAATGTCATATACGGAACGTGCACTTAACTGGCGTCAAAGTATTGTTATTTTGCTTGATATGTTAAGCCGGATGTTGTTGTTTATGACATTAATAGTTGACATTATGACATTAAAGTTGTTTTTATAACATTAATAAATATACAAATAAAAAGTCGAAATAAAAATAACTTGATGACATAAACACGTGTAACTTGCTTAAAGTCAAGTGAATGTGACATTTACGATCAACCATTATTGGCATTTAAACTTATAGTTTGGCGATAGATTTTTGGTCGACGAGAAAACTAAGTAATACCAAAAATATATATGAAACTGGTATTTGAAAACGAGGTTTTCGCCAAATTTTCGTAAAAAAAAAAAAAAAAAAAAAAAAAAAAAAAAAATCACGCCAAACCTGCTGTGCGTATATGAAATCTGGCCAAATATTACCCCTCGAAAAAAAAAAAAAAATGCTAACTGACGAGTTGAAAAAAAGCTATTGGCGAGATTTGCATCCGGCTAGCGTAAGAGTACCAATAATTCTTTCCAACCATGGCAAATTCTATGTAGTTTTATTCGATTTTTTTTTTTTTTTTTTTTTTTTTTTTTTTTTTTTTTAAATCAGAATGGAAAACTGACGGTCCCATATTGGCGCGATTTTTTTCTGACACCAATGTCATATACGGAACGTGCACTTAACTGGCGTCAAAGTATTGTTATTTTGCTTGATATGTTAAGCCGGATGTTGTTGTTTATGACATTAATAATTGACATTATGACATTAAAGTTGTTTTTATAACATTAATAAATATACAAATAAAAAGTCGAAATAAAAATAACTTGATGACATAAACACGTGTAACTTGCTTAAAGTCAAGTGAATGGGACATTTACGATCAACCATTATTGGCATTTAAACTTATAGTTTGGCGATAGATTTTTGGTCGACGAGAAAACTAAGTAATACCAAAAATATATATGAAACTGGTATTTGAAAACGAGGTTTTCGCCAAATTTTCGTAAAAAAAAAAAAAAAAAAAAAAAAAAAAAAAAAAAATCACGCCAAACCTGCTGTGCGTATATGAAATCTGGCCAAATATTACCCCTCGAAAAAAAAAAAAAAATGCTAACTGACGCGTTGAAAAAAAGCTATTGGCGAGATTTGCATCCGGCTAGCGTAAGAGTACCAATAATTCTTTCCAACCATGGAAAATTCTATGTAGTTTTATTCGATTTATTTTATTTTATTTTATTTTATTTTATTTTTTTAAAATCAGAATGGAAAACTGACGGTCCCATATTGGCGCGATTTTTTTCTGACACCAATGTCATATACGGAACGTGCACTTAACTGGCGTCAAAGTATTGTTATTTTGCTTGATATGTTAAGCCGGATGTTGTTGTTTATGACATTAATAGTTGACATTATGACATTAAAGTTGTTTTTATAACATTAATAAATATACAAATAAAAAGTCGAAATAAAAATAACTTGATGACATAAACACGTGTAACTTGCTTAAAGTCAAGTGAATGGGACATTTACGATCAACCATTATTGGCATTTAAACTTATAGTTTGGCGATAGATTTTTGGTCGACGAGAAAACTAAGTAATACCAAAAATATATATGAAACTGGTATTTGAAAACGAGGTTTTCGCCAAATTTTCGTAAAAAAAAAAAAAAAAAAAAAAAAAATCACGCCAAACCTGCTGTGCGTATATGAAATCTGGCCAAATATTACCCCTCGAAAAAAAAAAAATGCTAACTGACGAGTTGAAAAAAAGCTATTGGCGAGATTTGCATCCGGCTAGCGTAAGAGTACCAATAATTCTTTCCAACCATGGCAAATTCTATGTAGTTTTATTCGATTTTTTTTTTTTTTTTTTTTTTTTTTTTTTTTTAATCAGAATGGAAAACTGACGGTCCCATATTGGCGCGATTTTTTTCTGACACCAATGTCATATACGGAACGTGCACTTAACTGGCGTCAAAGTATTGTTATTTTGCTTGATATGTTAAGCCGGATGTTGTTGTTTATGACATTAATAGTTGACATTATGACATTAAAGTTGTTTTTATAACATTAATAAATATACAAATAAAAAGTCGAAATAAAAATAACTTGATGACATAAACACGTGTAACTTGCTTAAAGTCAAGTGAATGGGACATTTACGATCAACCATTATTGGCATTTAAACTTATAGTTTGGCGATAGATTTTTGGTCGACGAGAAAACTAAGTAATACCAAAAATATATATGAAACTGGTATTTGAAAACGAGGTTTTCGCCAAATTTTCGTAAAAAAAAAAAAAAAAAAAAAAAAAAAAAAAAAAAAAAAAAATCACGCCAAACCTGCTGTGCGTATATGAAATCTGGCCAAATATTACCCCTCGAAAAAAAAAAAAAAATGCTAACTGACGCGTTGAAAAAAAGCTATTGGCGAGATTTGCATCCGGCTAGCGTAAGAGTACCAATAATTCTTTCCAACCATGGAAAATTCTATGTAGTTTTATTCGATTTATTTTATTTTATTTTATTTTATTTTATTTTTTTAAAATCAGAATGGAAAACTGACGGTCCCATATTGGCGCGATTTTTTTCTGACACCAATGTCATATACGGAACGTGCACTTAACTGGCGTCAAAGTATTGTTATTTTGCTTGATATGTTAAGCCGGATGTTGTTGTTTATGACATTAATAGTTGACATTATGACATTAAAGTTGTTTTTATAACATTAATAAATATACAAATAAAAAGTCGAAATAAAAATAACTTGATGACATAAACACGTGTAACTTGCTTAAAGTCAAGTGAATGGGACATTTACGATCAACCATTATTGGCATTTAAACTTATAGTTTGGCGATAGATTTTTGGTCGACGAGAAAACTAAGTAATACCAAAAATATATATGAAACTGGTATTTGAAAACGAGGTTTTCGCCAAATTTTCGTAAAAAAAAAAAAAAAAAAAAAAAAAAAAAAAATCACGCCAAACCTGCTGTGCGTATATGAAATCTGGCCAAATATTACCCCTCGAAAAAAAAAAAATGCTAACTGACGAGTTGAAAAAAAGCTATTGGCGAGATTTGCATCCGGCTAGCGTAAGAGTACCAATAATTCTTTCCAACCATGGCAAATTCTATGTAGTTTTATTCGATTTTTTTTTTTTTTTTTTTTTTTTTTTTTTTAATCAGAATGGAAAACTGACGGTCCCATATTGGCGCGATTTTTTTCTGACACCAATGTCATATACGGAACGTGCACTTAACTGGCGTCAAAGTATTGTTATTTTGCTTGATATGTTAAGCCGGATGTTGTTGTTTATGACATTAATAGTTGACATTATGACATTAAAGTTGTTTTTATAACATTAATAAATATACAAATAAAAAGTCGAAATAAAAATAACTTGATGACATAAACACGTGTAACTTGCTTAAAGTCAAGTGAATGGGACATTTACGATCAACCATTATTGGCATTTAAACTTATAGTTTGGCGATAGATTTTTGGTCGACGAGAAAACTAAGTAATACCAAAAATATATATGAAACTGGTATTTGAAAACGAGGTTTTCGCCAAATTTTCGTAAAAAAAAAAAAAAAAAAAAAAAAAAAAATCACGCCAAACCTGCTGTGCGTATATGAAATCTGGCCAAATATTACCCCTCGAAAAAAAAAAAAAAAAAAATGCTAACTGACGCGTTGAAAAAAAGCTATTGGCGAGATTTGCATCCGGCTAGCGTAAGAGTACCAATAATTCTTTCCAACCATGGCAAATTCTATGTAGTTTTATTCGATTTATTTTATTTTATTTTATTTTATTTTATTTTTTTAAAATCAGAATGGAAAACTGACGGTCCCATATTGGCGCGATTTTTTTCTGACACCAATGTCATATACGGAACGTGCACTTAACTGGCGTCAAAGTATTGTTATTTTGCTTGATATGTTAAGCCGGATGTTGTTGTTTATGCTGTTGATGCGTTCCCCAAATTGCTGTCGTTAAAAAATCGCTCGAATATGGGACGTATATGACATCTGTGCCAAACTTTCATATGAACGGCGAAGGGATCAGACGGTATTTGTTTATGGCAGTTGATGACTTGAGCTATTACAATATAGATGAAATGATGGCGATAGAATAATATCTGGCGGCTTATCACCTGTGTCTGGCTAACATTAAAGTACCAAAATGGCACCTAGAGTATAAAAAGCGAAATGGTCCGCCTGGAACTGTTGATGATAGTCACATGACTTAAGCTATTGTTATAGTGATTGTTTTAAAATACCGGTAGACAAAGACTCTGTATACTTAATTTATTTTAGTTTAGTTTCTTTTCAAATGTTTAACTGATCCTCTTTATTCAAAAACAAAAACAACCATTGGATGTCTTAACAGCAACGGATTCGCCCTTAAATTTTTGCAATCAAAGGGAATTGAATGAAAACTCGTTTACAGGAATATCTGCTCTGCCTTTTTCAGTATAATTCAATCTTCCCTAATATTTTTAAAACCCATCAGATTAGCGTGTTTTTAGATTCTGTGGTGTCTGAATGGGGGTTGGTGAGCGTAGCTTGCAGGGGGCAGAGCCCCCTAGTAACATTTATATAAAGTTTTGAACTAGGGCTGGTTTGTGGTTTTAGGAGTCATGATCGGCGTAGATTTGCAAAAATTACAAAAAAGTAATATATTGGAAACTAATTCGAATCTTAAGTGAGTTTATATGACATTCTGGGATCCACTCTGATAACTTGTTAATTTCATCTATCTGGGTTCTATATTCTAGGAGGATTAGTTGTGAAATACAACGTGAAGGTCAGATTTTAACACATTAGATGTATATTAGAATTCTACACGTGTTGATAAAATCCCGAAAATTCTATTTAAGTCAACCAAACATCCGACCCGGACCCGACGCAATTCCACCAAAAACACGAAATGCAAGAAAATAAATGGGTATTTTAATGTAATTTTTCAAAAGTAGTCAATATTTATATTGATAACATCATATTTATATTTTGTGTGAAATAAAATAAGCTCATCTATTCAAATATGTAGTCAACAACATTAGCATACTATTTATGAGAGAAGATTAGTCTAACAACTAATTATTAATGCCATTATCGTGAAATGAATATATTATTTTAGATAGACGATTAAGATAATTAAATCTAGAGTGTTACGGTTGTTAAATTAATGAGAGATGTTAGTGGAGTTAATACAGCCCTACTGAAAAAAAAAATCATGCATCCAGCATAGATTATGTAACACTTTCCAACACATTTAGAATACGGTAAAAAACTTCACAGTTTATTAAGGTGAAGGATGGTGCTTAACCCATTTGTGCCTGAATTTTGGTTTTATCATATGTTTTGGTAAAATCACTTTAAAATATTGCAAAAAGAACTGGAAAAATACTAAAAAAATTTACCCTTAAATTTTTTTGTATTTATTTAATAAAATGTAAAAAAACTACATATGAGTATTTCTAGTAGAATAATATGCATAATTATATTTTTTGTTTATATTTATATATAAAAAGATTTTATTATATAAAAGTTACATATTATGTACGATAATTAGTATTTTTATGAGCTACAAAATAAATATTTATTTCTTTACAGAGACTAATAACGTTATAACTATTATTAATAATAAAATAAGAATAATCGTATATCTGACTTAAAAATAATTTATTTCATAAATATCTTCAAAATGAGATTACATAAATAACTGTCTCCTAAATGTCCAACAAAATATGTGCCCATTTGTGCCTAGAATCCTATATTTTGGACGTTACAAAAAGGCATAAAAAATAGGCTTGAACATTTAATTTCGCAATTTAAAAAAATACGTATTTAAAAAAATTCTACAAACTAAGATTATGACTTGCGTTTTTGGATTCTTGATAGAAAAAATACAAATAAACTTACTTTTTACATTTCGCCATCTTGAAAAATTAAAAATTTATAAACACCGAAAAAAGCCTTCATTTAAGCATATAAATATCCAACTTATGATGTCATCTCTCGGTTACAGATAAAGACATTTATAGACAATTACTTCATAGAATTTTCATGTTATAAAGGAGAAGAAAAATATACTTATTCATTAAAATTTGAAACGTCCCAAAAATGGGACGCCAGGCACAAATGTATTAAATAAACTATTTTAAAAATTCAAAACGCATTTGAAAACCAAATTTATCCTATTACATTCAATAGTATAAAAAAAATCTGCTTTTTGTGAAGCCCTATGTATGATATATGGATTTATATCTATACAACAAGTTAGTTCAGTTAAACGAATAGCACAGATGAAAATTTCCATTCAGCCACGGATAAACGAAAATGTACCTGAAAACTTTTGAGCAGCCCTATACATGAACTATAAAATTTATACACACTAAGTAGTATTTTAAAAAATAGTTAAATTTAAAGACGAGAACTGCAACTGAAAACGCATTTGCAGCAATTATTGTTCATAGGCTCCAATAGTTCTTTTTCTTCTCTAGTCAAATTCTTTTGTGTGTCCCTGTAAATGAACGATGAATTCTATGCACACCCTATTCTATAGTAAGCTCCGTGTAGTTCACCTCAGTATTATATATATAAATTTCAGTATTTTTAAAATAGTGAAAATCATTAAATTGCACTGCAAACGATTTTTTCAAATAGACCGTAACGTAACGGAATTATTTTGAAACTCTCTGTAAACCAACCGTAAATGCTGCGCACTTCATTTTAAATACCGAGCTTGCCACAGTAGACCCCAATAACATCTATTAATTTCATGACAATCGGACTATATTTATGCGAGTTAGAGCACGGAAAAAAGGACAGATAAACCGAATTCATAAGCACATTTCAACTTTATTGGAAAGAATTAAAAAATAACATAAAATAATCAGTGCTGGAGAATCACTGTCTAAGATTACATTTCATGTTACGATATGAGTAAAATATCTTAAAATTACTTAGTAATACAAATAAAAAAGTAATGGCATTTTTATGTTCAAAATTTCATATCAATACTAATACTCCCTCTGTCCCAAATTATAGTTGCTACATTTGATTACTTTAGTAATGATTACACTGATAAACAAGAATTTTTTTCTTGGGAAATTTTAACAGATTTAAGTAACAATACCCTTGGGAATTCAGGAAATATTCACATAAAGGTGAAGTTAGTTTCCGTTTTAGAGATATCTGTGTTTAAATATCTCTCATTATGTTATTTGATTGCCTTGTAAAGTACTTTGTTTCTACAGTCTAATGACCCTGAAACTGAACAAATATCCGCTATTTATAATACATCTAGACGCCAATAAGATGTGTTCGTCCATGTAAAAAATGCAGCATAGCAGCGCCATCTGTTGGGCGATTTACATCAAATCATAATCAGCAACAATTCATATGAAGGACTATTTTAACTTTCTATACTTTTTACAGGGCACGGAGAAAGCAGAAATAGATATATATAGATAGAATATTACAGGGTTCGTACATATTTCTTTAAATAAAAATCAAGGACTTTTAGGGACTTTCAAGGACAAAAAAAATCTAAGGACCTACAAATTAAATAAACTAATAAATTATAATATGCATTTTTAATAAAGGGTTTCATTTTTGCTCATCACAAGTTTTAAACCTTCAAATGGCCAGAAAGGATGGGAGAGGGGGGGGGGGGATTTCAGCATTTGCCAGTAGAAATTTAGAAAATTTTAAAGCAACAAATACAGCAGACGAAAAAAACTAGTCGGATGGGCCAATCCCAAAACTTTCTTCCATCTCATACAGGTTAATACTACAAAATTCACTATCAGAGTCCCAACATTAAATGGCAATCAATGCCCATCATTTACCTTCTAAAGATATGAAATTCCGTGCATAGTTCTTGAGATATGACTACTGATAAAATAGTGTAAATATCCTGCAAAATGCAGCATAGCAGCGCCACCTGTAGGGTGATTTATACTAAAACCTAATCAACAACAACATGTGTTAACGTCTGACTGAATCTGAAGTTTGATGAAAATCCGTGCATTTGTGTTTGAGATAGAGCTATTGCGGAAATCAGCATGAAAAATTCAGCATAACAGCGTCACCTGTTTGGCGATTTACACAAAAATATTATCCCTCCTATATTTATCAAGGTATACCTGAATCTGAAGTTTGATGGCTTTCATTCAAGGACATTGTGCATAATTTCTTAGGGAATAACAAAGCTACAAATTACAAGTGTATAGTTCAAAGTATGGTAAACAATTTAAAAAAGTTAGATTGTCACATGTCATTAAAGCTTCATTTCTAGCACTTTCACATTGACTTTTCCCCAAATAATATGAGAGCAATTGGCGACGAGCATGGTGAACGATTTCCCAACAAATTTTTGATATGAAGTTTCGTTATCGATCGCAATGGAATGCAGAATTGCTTGCCGATTACTGTTGGTTTATCAAGAGAGAAACATAAAAGTAAAAAAAAGAAAAAAACATAAATACTGAACATAAATATAACCACAGAAGTAGCTACTAATGTACTGAAATTACTACACTCAAATTGTGTTGAGATGCGTAAAATGCGTGTAAAATATCTGGAAAATGTGTATAAGCTGTGTACAAATACACCGAAGAGTTACATTATGATCACCCTCCATCTATAACAGTGAGCCTGCCCAGAACGAAAACCATGAGCGTGCGCGGCTTATGTCGGAGAAATACCCATGCTTTGTAATTTCGAAACATAGCATGATTAGCGACATAATGAGAAAAACAGCAGATTTATCAGACTTTGATAAAGGTCAAATCGTTACGGCTCAGCGACATGAAACGTCGATATCGGAATCGGCGCGTTTGGTGTGCTGTTCATGTGCAGTCTATGTAAACACGTATCGAAAGAGGTGTATTGGATGGTGAAATGATCTACGGTGAAATGGTCTTCGGCCAGCTGTGAGTCGCCTGCCGCGCATTGATTCCATATGAGAGCGGAGATTATTACGCATTATTCTTCGTGGCAGAAGAACTGCAATAGGCAAAATCACTAACAGCTACATCAGTGGCGGTCCAGACAGTATTTCTTTACGCACAGTGCTGCTTGCACTATTGTGTATGGACGTAGGTAGCCGGTTACCTAAGCACGTTCCTTCGCCGACAGCACGTCATCGCCAGCAATGCCTGCAACGGACCCATGAACATCGGAATTGGACCATAGAAGAATGGACGAAAGCTGCATGGTCCGACGAATCACGTTTTCTGGTCCATCACATCGACGGGAGCGTGCAAACACGCTGATTTCGAACGGAAAACCTGGCTCCCGCAGGCACAGTTGATCGGAGACAAGCCTGTGGCGGCTATATTTTCGTCTGGCCGATGTTTTTATGGGGCACATTAGGACTAATAATACCCGCAGAACAATCTCTGACGTCTGTACACTACCTGACCATCGTTGCAGACCAGGTGCACCCATTCGTTACAACAATGTTTCCTGGCGGGATATTTCATTTACCAGTAGGATAATGCACCGTGCGATACGAGTCAAATCATCGAGGATTGGTTAGAAGAGCATTCTAGTGAGTTTCAAATCGTGTCCTGGCCTTCAAATTCATGGGATATGAATCTAATAGAACATTTGTGGTTCGACCTGGAAATTCCAATTCGTGCTGCCTCGTTACCACCTCGCAATGTGCGAGAATTGCATAACCAGTTGGTGAGCGCTTGGTTCCAGATACCTAAAACTACTTATAACAACTTTGACGAGTTGATATTAATTTGGGTGTTGGCGGTTTTGAGGGTGACAGATGGTCCTGTGCCGTATTAAACAGGTGGTCATAATCTAATGGCTCTTCGGTGTATAATGCTGGTAAATTTGACATTTATGTATTATTAGTATGTATTATTGTACTATATCCAAAATTGTGATGTATCGTGATAACCTATAAATACATATCATTCGTTTAAAAAAAATAAGAACCAAGTAAAAATTTCTAATATCATTTTTATTTACTCAAGAGTGTATATAAATGGAATATTAGCTTTAAATTTAAGAAAAAAATAAAAAGTAAATTTTTGTTTATCAGTGTTATTGATACTGATAATTTTATGATGTTGTTTGAACATTTTTTAGAGATTTTACGGTGCTATGCTATTAATAAAAAACATTTACTTACTATACGTCTCTCCTTAATACAATACCAAATTAGTAAAAAAAAAAAAAAAAAAAACACGGATCGCACGCTTTTAAGACACGCCCCATTTTGTAAGGATTCTTCAACCAGTAATCGCGTAAAACTATCTTTTAGCTAATGAATCGTGTACTCATCAGAAAGAAAATGATCTTTATGATATACCGGTGGAAAAGTCCTTACAAAATGGGGCGTAGCTTAATTGCGTGCGAACCCTGTAAATTTGCTTCAAAAAATTAGCCCCAAAATATGTGCTACATTTGGGAAAGTAAAAAAATGAGAATGTAAATACCAAGTTGTGATAATTTTAATCGCAAATAAAACAATTTTAATTGATATTTAAGGAATTTCTTGTACATAATATAACTTTGGGATTACCTGTAAGGTTTCGAGGAAAGCGATTTTGATGATGAAATGTTTCCTTATTGCGATGGGTTGCTTTGTACGAGTTCTCTGGCCCTGACATCATAATGTTTTCCATACATGTTTGTAAAGTTAAAAAGACATTGTCAATCTTTTCTTCTTCTATATTTTCAAAAGCGACATCAACAGCATCAATTAAGTAATCAATACTCTTTGTGAGCATCTGATGTTGCAATGACTGTATTGCGTTATAAAACCCGAGATCAAGTACATTTAAATCCGGGCTATAAGGAGGTTGACGTTGTAGTTGAAAATTCCATCCATCTTTTAAACATTATTCTGTTATACTGGGATTTCGCTGCCAAATGAGGCTTGGCATTGTCCTGTTGTATGTATATAGGACTAGATTTTTCACTACTTACAAGGAAGGTCTCCTTACTGGGCATACTCAGAATATTTTGAAAAAAAAATACCAATTAAACTATTTACGTATGTAATAAAAGATCAATCAAATTTAGCGGCGGAATTACAGTAGAAAGTCTGTAAAAAAATAAAATACTTTCGAGTATTTGGCGCGAAGAGACGAAATCATCACACGATTTGGCGAACCAAAAGAAAAGGATTTTAGTGCACCTGAAAATTGTTTGTTAATTTATTTTTAGAATGCGTGTAAAAAGCATTTAATGAATTTAAACATAAACAATGAGAGAGTTTAATAAATACTTTTTTTCGTATTAATTATTTATGTTGCTTGTTATTTAATTTTATTAATTTAAAAACAATTTCATATATAAAAAATACTTTCATATATTTAATCGTATTCCAAAATAAAGGCAAGATTCATTTACCAGTTATTCATTTCAATATCAACGAGTTCGTCGTTTCCATAGCAACAAAATTGAATCGACAGTGCTCAATTGGACTTAATTTTGAGATATTGAAACAATTTTAATTTATTTTAATTTTGTTTTAATTCATAAAATTTGATATTTAACTTTCCTTATAAATATATATATATATATATACATGAGAAAACAATAGTTAAATCAAACTAAAACTGACAAAACTAAAGTTATTTACATTGAATTTATTTAAACAAGTTCAATATGAAACATTTTTATCTTAAAGAGTATTCCACATAAAAAAGCATTTTTTGAAATTTCATTTAATCGCCAACCGATGATAAATCGCCAAATAAACGAAATTTTCATTATTTGTTTACGAACGTTCTATCGGGGTTCCGCCAAATTTTTTTTTATAAACATATATATCCACATGAGAAGAACACTCTGTAATTGTTTTCATATTTTTCTGAATATGCCCGTATTCCTTCCTTGTTAGAAATTTTTCACGTATAGCCGTAAAAACCTGTTCTATAATCATTTTTCGGGTAAAAATTTGTTTTTATGTTTTTCCGTTTGTAGGAGAGACTCTCTAGAACTACCGAACAGATTTCAAAAGAAATAGTTTAAAAATAAGGGTTACCGTCCCTGCTACTACATAGGCTATGTTTTATGTCGGTCCTGCTAACCCAAGGTGGTGCAGGAGCAAGAGACATTCTAAAAATTCGATTTGTGTGATACTGAAGAGGCTAGATCCTTGACATTTAGCACACTGGTTACATATAAGATTTAAATGCTTGCTGAGAACTGTTTCTAAAGAATCCGAAATTTAAAAGTATGAAATAAGCGGAGATCTAAATTACGATTTATATGGAATTGTTAGGGCGCCTGCTAGTGCGAGTCAAGTAGGACATTTGGTTATTGATGTTACTTTTAAGAAGTAGCTCACACATGAATCGCTTTGAGGAAAATCGAAATGGAATGTTAAATAAAATGTACTAATTTCAAACGGTAAAGGGTGTAAATTTATTAAAGGTGATACTTGCTAAAGGTGTAACCATTTATTAGAGCTGACGGATCAAAGAATTACTATATTGTTTGACTAACAGGAATTTGAAGTACAGAAAAAAGGAGCATATAGCTGATATTAAATGTAATAGAAAAACTACTGCCTCAGCAAGAATTTATTATGAATAAACCATCCACATAAATGTCAATAAAAGTAAAACAATTGTCCTCTCTAGTCTATACTATCCACCATAAGAGAAACTATAGAGATCGTAACGCGCAAAAAAAACAATACGTAACGATGCAGCATCATTTCACTTACCAAATATTTGGCTCGAGCTACTCAGTGGTTATGAAAATAAAAATAAAATAAACATCCAAGTAAAATAAAAAATAATGTGCATAATATGAAAGAATATGTCGAAAAATCAATGTTGGTGTTTCATAGACCGTGCAAATTTGGACTAGTTTTATTTACTTGTTTTGAAAATGGCTCGGGCTGAGTCTAAACATGTCAAAGTTTACACCTTTTAGCATTTGAAATTAGTATATTATTACAAGGTGTTAATTTGCAACAATTTTAAAAAAGTGTGTTTAAAAAATGCGACGATGAAAGTCCTGGTCAGCAGATTTTCAATTAAAAAATATCTTCTATATTTATTACGGTCGAATCCTACTATTCAAACTGAGTGTTCTCTTTCCCACCAGCATTTTCCAGTTTTCTTTTTTCTTTATAACTTTTCCAGAAAGTTTTTAATAGTACAGTTAAAGTTCATTCCGCTATCTCATCTACTGGCAAAACCTGTCACTCTTCTTCAGGAGGTAAGTATGCAGCCCGAAAGCTCCTAGAATTTGCCTCACACTGTTCACCACAATTATATAAAGTGATTAAAACGGTAGAAAACTGATTTAGTAGCATGATTCGCTACTGATATACAGGGTGCGTCATAGTGTAAACTTAAGAAAAAAATCATAATAAAAGATGTAATGCTAAAAAAAAAAAGTTCGGTTTGCGCGAATATCATCAGAGGGACATTGGATGTTTTTCCCATGTATACAAAAAATGATTCCAAATGTAACCGAAAGAGGACGCAAACACGTCATACTGAGACTTTTATGCCAAAAAAAAGGCAAAACCAAACAGACAATGAAACAAATTACAATAACATGACACTGCGCATTTATTTTATAGAAAAATATATTCATCATAACCACCACCACCAGATATTAGGCAAGTGAGGGGCATCAATACGCCTATTACAGCTGAGAGTAGCATGTCGGCATCAATGCCCCATATTGTATGTCAAATTGCATCTTTCAGTTGCACGAAAGTGGCTGAGGTGCCCCGTTACACACGAGGTTTTAAAAATCTCCGCAACCAAGAATACACCGACATCAAATCTGGAGATCGTAAGGGCCACTCAAACTTACTACCTCGACTTATCACTCGATCTTCAGTGAAAGTGTCCAACAGGAACGTTTTGAATTCACGTGAAAAATGGGGCGGGGCACTGGATGAAGGTGACCACAGTTAATGCATGTCTTTCCTGCAGTGCAGCCCAACGTGGTCACACATACCGTTCTGCAATGACTGTACATGTTTTCCAGCCGAATTCAGGACAAGATTCTTCCAAAAAGAAAGGGCCCAGAATGAAAGTCGTGTTGAAACTACACTAAACAGTCATATGACGCGAATGCAGTGGCGCCCGCTTTCGGTTACTTTTGGAATCACTTATTTTTACATGGAAAAAACAATCCAACGTCCTTCTGATCATATTCGCCCAAACCGAATTTTTTTCCGAGCATTATTTTTTAAAAGTTTGCACGAACTTATGACCCACCCTGTATATATTTAGCATACGTCTATATATGTATGTGTGGGTATTGCTCCATTATCCGTCGATCACTTTAAACTGTCGCCAAACGTTTCGCCAGTCTCAAACGCATAATAAACAATTTGATGAATTTTGCCATAAAAAAAAGAAAGAAAAAAATCAAGAAATTTGGAAAAGCCCCACTGAAGGAAGTGTTAATTATCAATAACTTTAAACAGTTAATTTTATAATATATTAATAAAAAAAAGAATCCTAGATATTTTTATATTGCAAATTTTAATATTTCATTATTTTTCTTAATTATCCCTCTCGGTCTGAGTATTTTTCTAGCATCAGTTGAAACTTATCTTTTAGACGTAGCAATGCATAGCAGCGTTTTTTTCAATCTTTTTTACTTTCTTCTATCTTTACAAGAAGAAAATATTGGATTCGTAAAAATTTTCGACTTGCGGTTTTCGACGGATTTACACGTTTTAGTAGTCAGAGATTCCCAAAAACATGTTTTTACAAAATGTCTGTTTGTGAGTCCGTCCGTCTGTCTGTCTGTCTGTCTGTCTGTCTGTATGTGACACAAATTTTGCAGGCGCTCTATCTCTAGAACTAATGCACGGAAATTAATAAAAATTTATATTCAAGTTGCCCCTAATACAAATTGGGGCTGATTAGTTTTTGGTGTAAATCGCCTAACAGGGGCACTGCTATGTTGCATTTTTCGCAATTTCTGCAATAGCTCTATCTCAAGAACTAATGCACGTATCTTCATCAAACTTCAGATTCATTTATTCCTTGATATGAATTGGTGCTGGTAACCTTTTGGTGTAAATCGCCCAACAGATAACGTTGCTATGCTGCATTTTTCAACATTTATACGATTTTCGTAATAGACTCTATGTGATAGAAATGTGATTGAGATATAAGTGACTCTATCTCAAGAAATCATGCACGGATTTTCATCAAACTTCAGATTCAGTTAGTCCTTGACATTAGTTGACGTTTTGTACTTTTAAGTGTAAATCGTTCAACAGGTGGCGCTGCTATGCTGCATTTTTTGTGATTTCCGCAATGGCTCTATCTCAAGAACTAATGCTTGGGTTTTCAACAAACTTCAGATTCAGGTATACATGAGTATGGATTAGTGCTGTTTATGTTTTGGTATAAATCGCTCAACAGGTGACTCTGCTATGCAGTATTTTTCACGATTACAACAATAGCTCAATCTCCAGAACTAATGCACGGATTTTCATCAAACTTCAAATTCAGCTAGTCCTTGACATGAATTGTCGTTTTATACATTTTGGTGTAAATCGCTCAACAAGTGGCACTACTATGCTGCATTTTTTGTGATTTCCACAATAGCACTATCTCAAGAACTAATGCTTAGATTTTCAACAAACTTCAGATTCCGGTATACGTTAATATGAATTAGTGCTGTTTATGTTTTGGTGGAAATCGCTCAACAGGTGGCGCTGCTATTCTGCATTTTTCAGACCTTCTCCTATAGATCTATCTCAATGACTATTGCACGAATTCTCATCAAACTTCGAATTCTGATATACTTTGATATGAATGGGTACTAAATTGATGTAATTTCTTGTACTATTTAAATGATTTAATTGGCGTGATTTATATAGAAGAAAGTTTTGTGATGGCCACAACATGCTAGTTCTCTTTTAATATCATATCCTCGCCATTTAAAAAAAATATATATATATTTTTATTAACGAAATAACTAACAAATCAATTAAACATCATTAAAACTACAGATAAATGTCGAATTAAAAATCACTTGATGAGTTAACCCTTTATGTACAGAATTATGAATTCATTAAAATTTTATCTTCTAAAGCATTTTTCGTGAATTTTTGAAACTGCATTAGAAGATTTAAGTAATTATTTAATAAATTTTAGAAGGATTGTAGAAGGATTGAAGAATTTGGAAGAATTAATTAAATTTGAATTCATAGGGATTTTCTGCAATATTTATAACCCCATTCAAAACTTTTATTTTAAATATGATTCTTAGTATTTTGTAGAATTAGGAAAAGTACACATATAATGTTCTTGCAATAGAAATATAGAAACAGTTCCGACTTAAAAAAATCCCCCCCCCCCCCCATGAAACATCATCTGTATTATAAAACGAAAAGATTTCTGTGAGTAACTCTATCGTCATATTAACAGTGGCAACATCTGACCAGTAAATTTTGCTTTTACTTTATTTTTCAAAATTTCTAACATTGTTAAAAAGAGTTTATGAATTCGGTTGGTATATGGGGCATTCTCACAATCTTTTAACTTTCATGTCCCTGAATAATATTTTTTTTATTTAATACACTTTTTTTTTTTTTTTTTTTTTTTAATTTCATATACTTGGGAACATCTCATTGCATGATTACACAACAATATTAAGGAGATAAATAAGTTTCGGACGATGTTGGGGGTCCAAACACATGGAAAACTCATCTACCATCCCGTGTCCCTGATGCTGATTTGGAAGTTTGGAGCTGTCTGGATAAAATTGTTTCAATAAAAATAATTCGATGCAATTTTTTTCTGAAACTGGGACTATTGTTTTATATAAATATGTAGTTAAAAACTAACCTGCACACATTTTTAGGGTTGATATTATTTTTTTAACTCTGTCCCTGGGTTTTAGAATTTTTACCACCCCTCTTCTAAAATTATACAGAAAATCACTTCAGATGCAGAGACAGAATTTTTTTCAAGTTTTTGCTCATGCAGAAGTATGCTAGAGAAAGAATGTCTAAAATTCTTTGACAGGAAATTTACTGCAGAATATAAATCAGCATTTAAATATCAATTTCAAGCACCGTGGCTTTATGGGTAGTCTTACCGTCCCCAAGGTTTATTACTGCACTTTTCGAAGTAAATTAAATAAAAAATAAATTAATTTAATCCAATGTTAACAACTGTTTCGAAAAATCAATGAACATTGTGGCTATCACTTAGTCTTAACATGATTTTCCTAAAAATAGGTTGTATTTTCCTTACCATTCCATCCTTACCGTCTCTTTTTTTATCAGTTCGCCCCCTTTTTTACCTTACCGTCCCTTCCTTAACACCCCTTTAAGACAATGTTATGGAAAAATTCTGTATTAAAAGTAATACATTTATATTATTTCTTATTTGAATGTCATGTGGGTACTATGCAAATTCATTATAAGTAAAAATTTAGAAAAAAAAAATGAAATGTTATAGGCGTAAAATGGTAAGGAAAATTAAACTCGCAAGTTTAAGCTAAACCTCAGTTAAATAAAACATTTTTCGCTGCTGACCATTTTTTCTTTATTTTGAATCATTAAGGTATTCGTCTATTAGATTAAAATGTTATTTTAGCAAGTTTAATTTCGCCAGATTTTTTTCCCCAAAAGTCAAAAGATTGTGAGAATGCCCCATATCCGCCCGTCCGTCTGTTTGTTTTTAAACCCCTCTAACTTGCGTAGATATTAGGATTTTAATACAATTCATGTTTGTCATTCATGTTTGCCGTGGCATATTTGGTTATGAATATAAAGTGTTTAGCATTAATTGATCATTTACCGGGCACTCAAAAGAATTTCATTATATTATAGTCAATGGAGAAAAATCGTTTGCAGTGTATTTCAATGGCATTACGCTAATTAAATGTATTCAATTTGATATCAATCCCTGAATTTCACAACAAAATTATTGCTATAGAATAGAGCATTCGTAGCATAGATTGTTCATTTACAGGGACACACAAAATAGATCGGTTACAGTACTGTCTTTGAGAAATATTGCCTGTGCGTTTTCAATTTTGGTATGCGCTTCTTAATTTGATTAATTTTTTCATGTTACGCCTTGTGTATAATTTCTATACCTCGTATACATGGCAGAACAAAAGAATTCCTGCTATTCTCCTTATTATCGGAAATTGCCAAAGGGGGATTTTTAATTGTGATATGTATTTCCCGATTGAACTAAATTTTTGCATGTATGTAGTTTATAGATACAAATTTATATATTAAATACAGAGCTGCACAAAGGATTTGGATAATTTGTCGAATGTAGATGGGAATTACTGGAATTGGGTTTACAAATTTATTATCAGTTTTCAAATGTTTCAATTAGACACCACATTTGAATTTATTATACTTTGAAGGTTTGTTGTGTTATTCTGACTGTGTTGGAAAGTGCTTCATAATCTATGCTTGATGCATGATTTTTTCTTTCTTGTTTTAACTTTTATATATTTCAAATTTTCAATTCTTTTTTATCGTTAAATAAGAGAAAAAATGTCGGTTCAAAATCAATTTGTTTGAAAGCTGCATCTCCATTTACTGTTTTTTATTGCTTCTAGAATAATTTTTAAACGTAAAATTTATTTTACTTATTTCTATGGCGTGCAGCCCGATTACGAAATTTTCAACCATGTGCACGAAATTTGTACGTTCCAGCTACTATTTCATAGGAAATTAAAATTTCACAAATATAGAATTTCATACTGGTAATAAAACTTTTGTTTATTTTCATGTAAATTGAATTTGATAGTATATGGAAAACTTAATCGTTGTCTTAATGTCATAGAAAATTTCTAAATTTAACTTACTAACTGATACTTTACTTACTAACGATGAAACTTAGAAAGCAAGTGGAGGCATTGGAAAAATAGAATAATATTTTAAAACCAGCATGTACTTAATATTATCTTGAAGATAAATTAATAATTTAATATTTTAAACACAATTTGATAAAATTTTTTATAATTTATTTTTATTTTAATCTTTTTAAGAATAATTTTTATTCTCTATCATTCAAAGGCAAAGATATAATTTTACTACTATAAATGAAATGTTTACTTTCATATAAAAGTAAATTCCAGATATGTGGAAAAAAACTCCTTTCTTTTTTGAGCATGTATTAATCTTGTTTTATTATTACTTTTTTCATTACTAAAAATCAAATATCTTAAGAATACGACTATATTTAAACATCATTTAGAATTTCTTGTTTTTAACATATTTAAAAATAAATTCTTCATTAAAGAGACAATATAAATTAGAACTTACTGACACACTTTGTCACTGTAAATCCATGAAAATAGCACTTATGCTGTGATACTCAATTTATTTAATGAACGCTCTTTCAGAACATTTACGAGGATTCATATAAATTGCTACTGTTACAAAGATAGCGATTACAAATTGAGTGTGAAATTTCACCGCCGAATAATATTTTACTAACACGAAATATTTCTCTCAAACGACACTTTCGTAAAAGATCTGTGCTATAATTATTCTTGAAGGCAATGTACACTTGAATTGAAGTAGAAATCGTATTTTATAAAGTACTAGCAAACTCAATACTAGCAAGGGCTTTGCTCGCGTAATACTTGAAATATGCCAAGTGATATTTGCATGACTATTTTTTATTAGAAGAACACTTTCTGGAATAATTCAAAAATTAGAAATTAAACTACAGTTTGACGAAACTTCATTATAAAAGTGAAATAGGCAGAAATGAGATTTTAATTAATAAGAAGAATTAAAACTAATTCCAAATAAATGATAATTTAGAAAGTATTTTGAGACTCTTATGCTCATTTCAGTATTCATTTGAAGTTTTGAATTTTTTAGAAACCATCTCAACACATTTACATCTTAAAAAATTAACCAACATGTCAAATTTCAGGCTTCTTTTCTAACAATCTACCACCTCTCTGGTGTTAGTGGCACCAACATAAAATGCCGAAACAGAGTTGAAATAGAACCCTTACTTTACCAACATTAACCTTAAAATCGGTTGGTATTTTCTAATATTACATAAAAACGGAATTTAGATGTTTTTAAAGGCTTTCTTGTTGTTCCTGCCAACTACGTGGTAGTGACACCAGCATAAAATATAGCCCGAATAGGATTAGGGACTATCACTCTTGATTCCCAACCAATAGCTTCTGTACTCGGTTTATTATCCCTGATATTCCATAGAAATCGTAATTTAGGAATCTTTTAGAATGCTTTTCACTTCTTCCCTTCGCTTCGCCCTTTTTAATTTCGAATTTATTTTCGACTGTTCTTAGAGGACATTTATATTTTATAAGTAACTACCGTGCTATATTTAAAGTTTCTAGCCTCTTCAGTACTGCCGTTTTCGTTATTTAGAGAGTTTTTTGCTCCTGCAACCCTCTAAGGATTGTGGCACCGACATAAAATATAGCTTATGTTTAAGCAGGTTCTAGCACCATCAATTTGTGTTTGAAATCGGTTACGATTGAATAAAAATTGTAATTCAGAACGCTTATAGAACGCTTTTCACTCACTTCATCTTTTTCAATTTGGATTTTTCCTTCGACAATTCTTAGAAAGCATTTGCATCTTTAAAGTAATTACCAATCCAAATTTAAAAAGTTAGACCCCTCTTTAACACAAAAAAACACAATGTAGAACATATTTTGCTCCTGTAACCCCCAGGTGGTAGTAACAGCAACGTAAAATATAGGCTTTGTTGGAGCGGGGACTGTCACCATGAATTTTAAACCATTACTTCTGAAATCGGCTTATATTTCCTGAGATTGCGTAGAAATCGCTATTTAGAACGTTTTAGAATGCTTTTGGTTTATTTTCACCCCATTTATATTTCAAATTTTTAAGGAACTTTTCTCAGAGATCATTTACATCTCATAACTTATTACCATGCCAAATTTAAAGTTGATAGGCCCTTCAGTATCACAAAAATCACAATTTAGAACGTTTTTCAAGATGCAACCATCATTTAGACACCATTATTTTTAAATCAGTTTGGTACTTCCTGAAATCGCCATTTAAAACGTTTTTTAGAACGCTTTTCGTGCATTTTCACCCCTTTTTAATTTCGATTGTTTTAAGAAATGTCCTTAGAGATCATTAGTATGTTATAAGTAACTACCATTCCAAATTTCATGTTTCTAGGTCCTTCAGAAACGCAAAAATCGCAGTTTTAGAACGTGTTTTACTCCTGCACCCCTTTTGGCCAGTGGCACGGACATAAGATATAGCCTATGTTTTAAGTTGGACTAATAATATCATTTTGATATCATTACTTTTGGAATCTGTTCAGTAGTTTCAGAGCTTACTTTCTACAAATAAACACTTTGTACCTCTTTATAATATTAAAAGTATAGATTATAAACGAAACATTACACTCTTGTATGGTGTTAAAGTACAGGTTCTCTCCAGTAAGTAAAGAGACTGATTCCATAAAATTCGTTTATTTGAAGATAATTGTACAGACACTTAATATTCTTCCAAATAGACTCCTCCTGTATTATTACACCGTTGCAAATGACTCTGCTACCCATTTATGGCACCCTGGAAGTTTTCAACTGGAATGCTGTTCTGAACGTACGTTACGTTTTTCTGCAAGTTCTCCAGATTGTCAAAACTATGGCCTTTTAAGCTGTATTTTAAATTAGGGTAAAGGAAAAATTCGGGCAGTGACAGATCGGTGCTTTACGATATTTGGGGCAGCGTTGCGACGCTCTGTTTTGCCAAAAAATGAGTTACTTTGAAGGATGCGTTGGAACCAGCATGTTACAAATTCTATACATTTCAAGTTGTTCGTGACGATACAATGCAGAATCGATTTTTTAAGTCCCAAATTCTCGGCAATCATTCGGACATTCACTGTCTTTGTGCAATCAAAACACTTCATAACTGAACAAAGAATCCTTCCCGTTGGATTCTTGTAACATGGCAAGGCTCTCAGTAGCAGATTTGTTTAGTTTTACACAAAACATTATGGCGTATCGCCGCTCGACACTACGCTGCATTCTGAAAGCATAACGCCACTTTCAAGCACGTGTCTGTTTCAGGAATGATTCGTGCGCTGCAATGGCTCAAACCAACTGACATCCGCCAGACTCTGTATTTGACAGCCTCCATTGCACGTACCCCCCGCAAACGCAGTCCCTTTCTGCTTGGCGTAAAAAATTCATTCTCATTACTTACTGAACATACACTATATATTTGTGGCTCTCTTAAAAACAAAACATTATACATTTCATAAATTAAATGATCAGAAAATGTTATGAAGGTTTATTGTGATGAGAAATTCTCGCGTCATTAAGTACTGTTTTATGTAATTTAATGTTCCCGATAAATGTCAATACAAATTCTGGTTTAGACGTATTTGATAAATTTGATATTGACGTGAAGAAATAAAATGCAGATATTACATTCCAACGTTTTTTTTTAAAATAAAGCAGACATCTAATAGAACTGCTAGAGAGGTACCCAACCGGTATGAGATGACGCAAGTCCAGCTGTCACAGAGTGAGTCATAAACAGCTGTCATATATTACTGAAAGTGCGTCGAGCCAAACATGGGAACAGCAAATTATCACAACGCTGAAAGATGCGTCTTTCAATGTAATTTTGAATTTCAATCCAGCCAAGCAATTCATTCATTGGCGTAACAGACTTTTTAACGCAACTATTTAATGGCAACGCAGAGCAAAGGGGGGAGTTATAATCAGGAGCAACAACGTAGACTTAATTGAATGTCCGACGCCTTCTTTAACATAAACAGAGTAATTCTTTAAGGCACAAATAATTATTTGTATTGACAACCATTCTGAGCATTAATAAAAAGTATTCAGATTACTGCGGGAAGGGGCAATTGATCATAGAGTATTTTATTTACTCGTTAACGGATAGAATGTTATGCAATAGCATTGTTAAAGATTTTCTGATGAAAAAGTTTATTTGTTTTATATTTATTTTATTAGAGGCTTGAAAAAACTTTTGAACGTTAAAATGAATGTCATTTATTTTGCCCAGCAGAGAAGATGAAATAGATGTTTTTTTTTTTTAAAGGAAAACAAAATTTTAGTTAATGATATTTGTAAAAGGAGAATTTTATTTTTAAATTGGGGAATAATTAATGATATATGATGATTTGTAAATTACATTACCATAAATGGTTGTTTAAAGCTGCGTAAAT
This sequence comes from Maratus speciosus, assembly GCA_963932465.1. NCBI lineage: Eukaryota > Metazoa > Arthropoda > Arachnida > Araneae > Salticidae > Maratus > Maratus speciosus. The sequence continues at coordinate 453,151,873 of OZ010797.1, forward strand.
TTTAATTTCAAGTCTTGCAAAACATATTATTAAACTAGTATTACTGAAAATTCTACATGCTATGTAGAATACATCGAGTCACAAAAATTATCAAACAACTCAACTATTACTTTTTAAAGCCTCATAAACTTCCGTTAATCTAGAATCCATGATATTTCATTCAGAATATTTTAAATGCCTTTTTTTTATGTATTTAATTCATTTAACGATAAAACCTGGAAGATCAAAAGGGTAAAAAAGAAATCAGAATTTACTAGAATATTTTGACAAAGAAGTATTACGGTGAATTTTCTTTTATAGCAGTATTCCTAATTCAGTTAATACACTACTATTGAATATTTAAGAAGTTTCAAATGAAATTACTATTGTAACATAGATAACGATTGCAAAATTGAGTGCGTAGTTTCTACGCAAAATAATATTTTACTAACGTCAAATATTTAGGATATGCCTGAAGAGAAAATGCCATACAAGATTTCGGTCACAATTACACTTGAAGGCGTCGTAAATTTAATTTCATCTTAAGGCACAAAATTTGAAATGAAATATTTAAAACAAAACATATTTCTCTTAAATTGTAATTTTGTCAAGCGTTAAAGTATAATTTTCCCTCTTTTACTGAGTAGTCATTTCAAAACAAATTTAATTGTTAAGGAAATAGACAAATTTCAATTTCAAAGGCGTAAGAAAGGATTTATATCTAAATTCAGAAGTTGTGTCATTTACCTTTTGATTGTTAAACATTTGAGGGGCAAGTAATTATGTTTCTGTAATGTCGAATTCACACTAGAATCTTCAAAAATTCTTATTGCAAAATAAGGAAAGGCAATTTTGCGATTATTTTCCACGAAAGTTAGAAAAGTGAAATTTAATAAAAATGTTTTCCTGCAAAACTTCATTAATTGTAGGTGCGATAAAATATATCCCACCGCCCCTCAAGGGGTTAATAACTAAGGAGGAGATATCGAAGGAATATCAATATATTCAAATAATAGGGCAGTGTAAACATATTTGGACCGCCGCTTTAATTGGACCGTTGCCATTCTGCCGTTAATTACAGGAAAAGACGCCATCTACCCCTGAAATCCTACTCATCAGAATCACGTCACTCATGATTAGAAAAAGCAATCGCTTACCACGTGCTGTTTTCAGACAATTTTAAAAAAACTTAAAGTTAGCTGCTTTGATCTATTTTTTTCATACTAAACGTAAGTCATTACTTTAAAACTAAGGTAAGTTATTAGGTTTTCATATACATATATGAATTCATCTGTTTATTGTGCATATTTTTCACGCAGATTTGTTTGATTTCGTTTTTGTTCTTAGTCTTGAGATTATCTGTTTTAAAAAATGGCACAGTTGCCGAAATTGGACCAATTTACGTTGCTTGAATTGGACCAGTTATGCGATCATAAATTTGAAAAGTAAGTAATGAATTTCGAGATCTGTACGTTTTGTACACTATTTTTTTAATTTTTTTAATATTTTATAATGGATTACTAACTTCATGCAAGGTTTTTTTTTATCGAGATTAATTTTTTTTATACAGATTAGGCCTATATACACATTAAAATATTTTTACATGTTTATGCAATAAATTTTGTTCGCAATTTCTTTTATTTTGTATGTATTTGTATTTATTTTGTTTGAATTCCTTATTCTAACGGCGAATTTGGTTTACAGATTTGAATTTAAACATTCTCATCCTGGAGGATATTTGCGATGGCTTTTTACAGTTTTGGACGGTGGAATTACATTTTTTTGCCGTTAAAACGCATAAAATCTCAAACCTTCTGGGGAGAGTGTCTATTTCAAGGCTTTGGCTGGAGGAAGGGGGGCTGAATTCAACACTTTTAATATATATTGTTTGCGTTTGATTAATCGTAGGGTATTTTTCAATAGAGGATATTTCTTAAACAGTTTTTTAGTATAATGTTGAAAATGACACAGATAAACTGTCTGGAAGAAAAACACCCGTGACAGCAAAACCTGTTAAAGATATAGGAAACAAAAAGGAGAGAGTCAGTTGTGAAGAAATTGACCTGCAAGAAGGCTGCAGCAACAAATCCTCCCCAAAAGCCAAAATATCATTAGAAATGTTACCTCCTTGCTAAATTCAGTTAAATCAAAGTACAAAGGAAGCCAAAAAACAGTTTTGTTATCATCTTCGCCATATAAAGTAAGACTTGAAATTTAAAAAAAAAGTCAAAAAGGAAGCTACCACAGCACAAAAGCAATTGAAACATCGAGTTTAAAAAAATAGGAGTAATGCAATTAGCGAAAAAATGATGGAAGGGAAGAACTACAAACATAATGTAAAGAAAATTTTGTTACAAAAAAGTCTAGCAATTAAGAATCTAAAAATAAATGTTTCAATGTTCAGTTTACCAAATACGGTTCCATGTTGTGCGAGCTGAAAAAAAATCAATAAACGAAATTCATGTGTAAACTTTGCATCACTTCTTACATGATATTCAAGTAACTGACAATTAGTTCCATAATTTCTATAATTAATTACTGATAACTTTGATTTATATTTTTAATACATTTTGATTTAAAACTATTACTCTTATTTTCAGATGTTTGGTTTCATTATATTTCATTGCTGTTATTTTGTTTGACAGTTTCGTTAATCGCAAACTTTGCTTTTAATAAAATTAGTTATATTCCCTAGTCATTAAAACAACCTGAAATCATTTGGTCCAACTTAGGCGACCACTTGCTTAATTTGGACCACTTTTGACAAATTTTTCAATTTAAAATAAAATTTAAGATTTTCCAAAAGAAAATGATATGAAAATTTATTTAGTTAGTAGATGAATAGATTAACCCTGTGTAATGAAGTTTTGCAAATATTCCAAAAATTAAGTGAGTTACACTTGAAAATAAGTGAAGTGATCAAAATTCGGCTACTCCCCCTATATGGAATTGATAGTTTTAAACGTATTTACACTGAAAACAGAATGTGTTCTCAAAATGGAATAAAAAGTACTCAATTTTAAATAAAACACCTACTCAAAAAAGCTCTTTTCCAAATGTACTCAAAGAAGATATTCTGGGATATACTTCACATACTCTGGTTTTGGAAATAGATTGAAACTTTTTGCGGTGAATTTCAATGGATTATCCAAATTAACTTCTTACTTATTGCACTGGATTTTTTATGAAATTAAATTTCGGTACGGGGAGATCTTCGAGTTATTCAGTGAACAAGAGTCATTTTTTTTTCCAAAAGATATATTAATCCCTTGCCTGTGGAATATATTTGAGAAAAATGTGCCAAAAAAAAATCTCTTTGTTTGTTATTATCATCAAAATGTTAGAAATAGATTTTTTTTAAAAATTAAACAAAATAACTACTATATCCAATATTTTCATATGTATGGGAAATGTTAATGTATTACAGTAATTTTTGCTCAAATTATAGCAGTATAAATCAAATGACATCATTTTCAAGATAAATATATTAAACTAATACAACAATATTATTATTTATAACAACTGTCATGAATTCTATGTCCCTCAGATTCGTTTGAATTTCACAAATATTTTACAATATGGTATATACGAAAATCAACAATTGGAAATTACAAAAATCCGACAAATATTGCGAAACGGCAGAAATTTTCGCGGTGAAGTATCGCCATCTATTGGGAAAATGGTAAATTAAATATTATCATATTACATATTATACAGTATAATTAAATAGCAATATTTCATGCATTGGACTAATGGCACCAAGTATCTGGGGGTCACCCTTGATAGATGACTTACCTGGAAAAAGCATTTTATTAATATCCGAGGCAAAGTTGCTGGTATCTCCCAGGCCCTCTCTCCTCTTCTCAAAAGGAATACTCTTTCTATTCATAATAAACTAATCTTGTATAATGCATGTATTAGATCAATCTTAACTTATGCTTGTCCGATCTGGGGATTCGCTTGCAAAACCAGTATGGAGTATCTTTACGGTGCTCATAACAAAACATTACGCTATATCCGTAATGGTCACCATTTTCTTCGTAACACCACTATCCGCAGGGATTTGAAAACCACTTCCTTAAAACAGCGCATTAATAAGCTTGCTAAAAATTTTTATAAATCTGTATACAACCTCCCTAACCAAATTATAGCGGAACTACCCGACTACGAGGTATCCGACCCCACTAACAGAAAACGCCCCAAATACTCGCTTTTGCTTAACGATGAAGACTGAGTTTCCCTCACCTTCTGCTCTACTTAACCTTTCTGTTTGTTCTGTCCTGTCTATAGTATATAAAAAAAATTGTTTTTCTGCTAGTTCTTTAGCATTATATATTTTTAAACTAATGTATGGTCTCTGAAAAGAGTCTTTTTTTATGGGGCACTTCCCGGTAGCTTTTTCGTCTTTTCCTTCTTTTTTTGGAACTAATGGAATTTTCTTTCTTTTTTAATTATTTTTTTTTCTTTTCTTTGTTTTTTTTCTTTTTCACATATGTTATACTAGTACTTATGTACTTTGTTATTTTTTGTTAGTCTTTTCTTTTTCTTAAAAGCAAATTTAACTTTTGTGGCTACCAGCCACGTCTAAACATTATTTTTTTTAAGGCTCCCTAATGCCCTTGCAACACAATCACCTATCCACTGGATGTAAAGTTGCAACGCAACTAGGTAATCCATTCAGCTGCTCACATTGTTCCATTGTTCCATTGCATTGGACGAGCTGAGTTTCGGGCTTCATGGAATTGAAACATTTCTCTCTTGAACGAACTCAGGTCGGGCATTCAAAAATTGGCGCATTTGCGTTGCCCGAACTGAGTTTAGGCGTCACAGGCAAGGGATTAAAGAATTTAAACAATGTTAGATAATAACTCAAATTATTGAAGATAATTTTAAGCTACAATGTCGGATTGATAGTTTTTTTTTCAGTAAATGATAAACTTCATAAAATAAGCAATATTTTTAAAATTTCTTAAATTCATATTTATAACCATCTATTTAGCATTTGCTAAATTAAATCATTAGCATTTGCTAAATTAAAATTAAGAAAAAATAATACTCATTGATAAAGTTCAGGTTGAGGTGATTTGTTTACGCCAACCTTAAACAAAGGTAATATGGGTAGGAAATCGTCTTGAAACCGTGGCTCGAGCCGGGCTCACGCCGTATACGAAATGAATTCAATCTGGTTCAGTCCGGCCAAACTCAATTTGAACCAAATAATAAAAAAATTGTTATTTTTAACCTGCAATTAAAATTCTATGAAATGAATATTTTATACATTTTTAATTGGACAATTTTTAATTTAATTTTTTAGATGAGCTTTTTAAAAAAATCATATATTTAATAATATCATAAAAATTAAATAGTAGTGAAAATGAGACTTTTAAAACAAAGTTAAATACAATAAAATGAGAAGAATAGGGAAAATACTATCTTTAAAGAAAAGCTTGTCAATGGTATAGTAATGGCGTGAATGCAAATAGTTACTGAACAGGAAAATTGGTTCAGTTTTTGTATATTTCTTTTTCTAAAATAAAAAGTAGAAGTTATGTTGTATGAGAAAATAGATATAAAAAATTGATTTATTGCTTTATACTCTGTTTTGTGTTAAAATATTTGCTGCTATATCATTTGACTTTCAAATATAGCATATGTTCATTCTCTCCCCCAATTTCATACATGGGCAATATCAATATTAACTTGTTGATATATTGCGATATTAAATTTCTGTTATTATCCAGCCACAAACTGTTAAAAAATCTATAAAGTTACTAAGAATTTTCTAGGAATCTGGGATGCCTAGAATTTTTTATGTAACTGCAACAACAACAACAAAAAAAAATCATATAATTATTCTCGGTTTATTGATAAAATTTTAGTAAGCATATAAATTTTTGTACCTTTAAAAAAGCAAATTTTGTAGATTTACATCTTTTTTTTTATATAGCGTACAGATAAAATTTTAGTAAGCATACAATTTTTTGTAATACCCCTTGGAAAATTCTAAACAGATATTAATGTATGTCTTTGTCAACATTCAAGAAAACAAATTTTTCATGAAATGAGATTATTTAAAAAAATAAAAGTAAGTAGAAAAAATAAACTAATTTCCAAAATTATAAAAAAAAATCTCATATAATAAACAAGTGGAAACTTTTCCTTGTCATGTAAAATGCTAATATTGAATGAAAAATGTAGCTACCCAAATGAATACCTACGCATCATTAATAATGAAGATTCTAAAATATATACTCATGGTAAATTGTTGTTCCTGAATACTGGTCTATTTTATTTTAAAGTAGAAGTAAAGACTGTGATAGATCATGACTTTTTTGCATTATAGGATCGCATTTGTTACTCTTTCTTCTAAATAAATTATTAAACTCTTACAAAAGACGGAAATAAGAATGAAATGTATAAAAAATAAAGATTTCATCGGTAGTCGCGAAATTAATATTTAATTTTCACAAAATGTTTACGTCCTTAATTATTAAAATCCTTTAAAGAGATCGAGCTGTATCAATCATTAAAATAAAATTAAAAAAAAAAAAAAAGGAAACTGATAAGTGAAAAAAAAAATCCAGTACAATGAGTAATATTCAATAGAGTTGTGTGAACTTTATATACTATCTTCCGTTTTTTAATTATTTAATTAGTCAGTCAAATAATTTGTTCATTTATTTAAGTGTAATGCAGAAAATCCTTTTCAATCTGCGAAAAAAATAGGAGAAACCTATAAAATCTTAATCAGAGTTTCTTTAGTAGAAACTATAAAAAACATTTTGGAGCCGGACTGGCCGATTCAACATTACTCGTGGTTGAATCTTTTTCAGTGCCAGAGTGATATATTTCTTATCTATCCATCTTAAGTATCAAGATACAATTAATAGTAATAATATTTTATTTATTCAGAAAAAGTACAATAATTTTTATGAACAAAACAGAATTTTTAACAAACATTCTTATACCTATTATTGCAACCTTTTAAGTTTTTGTTTATTCATTTTACGACATTTTTATATTTAGCCACAATATTAAACAAAAAGTGCATTTTGAAGTTTATCTCTCTGTACAATTTATTTTCATTTTCCTCATTTAAAAAAAAAAAAACCTTTGAATGGCCATCATAAGAAGCACTTTCAGAAGGTGAGTGGTTTCATGGAATGATTTTCCGTTTTAAAATCCTTTGCACGACCTATTTTTCGAAAACTGCGAACGATCATGGACGGCCTTGAGCCTTTGAACCCCTTAAACATTTCAACGCTCATTTTTCAAAATCTTTGAATGAACCAACTTTTCCGGTGCGTAGAAATTGCTGAATGGGAAATTGTAAAAGTTAACCATTTTTTTGCATATTACGTGGTGTGTATATATTTTATAGATCAGATACAGGGATGCACAAAGGATATCCAGTATGTTTCCGTTTATTGACGGAAATTGCTGAATGGGAAATTTTAATTGCTATACTGTTTAATTGAACGTACTTTTAGAATACGATGTAGTATAAATACCAATCTATACATCATATAGAGGGTGAACAAAAAATTCTGATGATTTGCCAACTATTGTTATACAGTATTTTGAATGTGTTGGAAACTGTTTTATAAATTATGCTGGGCGCATCATCTTTCTTTCTTGTTTAATTTTTAGCTTCGATACCAGATTCATACTTTTTAGTATTTTAAGATAGGGTGTATAAAGATTTCACAATATTTCCATCTTTTACGTTTAATTTCTAATTTAGAAATATCCTTATAAATTATCCAATGGTTACACGAAACTATACAAGTAAAATATTTTATGTGCAAATAAATCAATTTCCTATCTTAGAGCATTTTACAATGTGCATTCACTGCTTAGATTTTCATAGAATTTGTACCTCAATTTCCAAAACGCAATTTTCGCTTCACAAAATTACTGATAGTTACTTTAAATTATTAACATTAATACGAAGAATGTCATTTTACAAAAATAATAAATTTTTATTTCTTGGTATCAAAAGAGGTGTACATGTACACATCTCATTTAATTTTTCCTTATCTAAGTATGATTCAATTAAGAATATGTCCGTTATTTAGACGAAATCTAGTTATTTAAATGATAACAAAATTGTAAATGAACTTCTTCCGAGATATTAGTATTCCTTCTGTTTTATCTATATTTATATTACAATATTTCCTATACATAACTTCAATATAAAATACAAAGAGAATTCTGGAATTTATTGGTCTGAACTACATATTTTTATTTTTTACATCATTCCGAATATTTGAACTGCCATTATAAGGAAGAACCTTGTCAAATAAATGATGTCATGGTATAATTTTCTCTTTTCTCCTCCTTAGATTGTATGAAAGGATCAAACATCCAAGTCATACTTATATATAACCGCAATAAACCATACAAAAGGGATTTAGGAATTTCCTGCTCTGAAACGTCTATTTTTATATTACAAAACTTTCAGAATACTTGAACTGTCATTAGAACGAAGATGTTTGAGAAAATGAATGATTTCCTCACATAATTTTTCTTTTCTCAAACTTAACAAGGTTCGAAGATTTATACGCCCAGAACATATCTACATATAGCTGTAATATAAAATCCGAAAAGAATTTTAGAATTTATGGCTTTCTAGGATGAATTTTTATTTTTCCCACTTTGCAAAATGCTGGAACTGACATTATATCGAAGATATTTGAGAAAATGATTGATTTCTTAGTATAATTTTCTCTTTACTCATTCTTACCTTGGATGGTAGATTTATGAATCTAAGCCATAGTTATATGTCATTTTTTTAACACAATCTTACTGAGTGGTGAAGTTATCAAACGAATTAAATATTTCCAACTGAGCGAAAAAATATCCAAGCCGAGACTCGAACCTAGTTCTTTGGATTACGTTGCCAATGCCGTTTAAGCTACCTGAGCTGACAACCGGCGAGCATATTTCGCATTGATAAACTTATTGGCTAATAACATCTGGACTGCCACGTAGACAGCTCAACAGAATAAACCGCAGGTAAAGGAACTCCATATAGGTGAAGTACGGGAGGTTTGATACTAGGGAGGGCTGATACATTGATAATTTTTCTCAACAAATGACATTAACAGCTATTGTAAGAGATGTAAAGTCTTCTTTTATTAGCAGAGGTCATCATTAGCTGGACTTAGCAATGAAGAACTGACAACGTTTTTTTTTTTTTTGAAGACTTTTGGAATCTCAATGTAATTTTTTTTAAATATTGATTTTCTTTCATAACTCTTATTATTGTAATGATAATATCTTGTAATTTTTTTTTGTAACGCACATTGTTAGGGTGAGTTTTACCAGAAAGCAGATTGGCATTTTGCAACTGCATTTACACAAAGTGATTGAAAATCCAATAATCCAATAAGGCATGATAGGGAGAAATGATACATTAGTGCTGGGGAGAAATGATACACTTGTATATTTGGAATTTAATAGTTTTTTTAAAGTTGTTAACTAATATAGGACTGTAATATTAATTATTGTTTTACAGCAAGAGCTAGTGAAATTGGTAAGGGAGAACAAAGAGACATTATGTAGGTTACATAGAAAAGCAGTGCGATGATAGATGGTTAGTTCGTTTTTCTCGTCATGTAGAAGGAAAAAAGTTTAAATGGCCTGAAAAGGAAGATGTTTTTATAATTGACGAAGGGCAAATTAAAAAATAATATTAAATCCATCCGATTTTACTTACCAAAATGATAGAGTTATTACTTTTTCTTTTAACCATTTCAGGGGTGGTGGTATGTTTATGAAACCAGTTAATTTTAATTCCCAAATGCCATATTGGCACCAGCATTTTGTAAAATATTTTCCATTTAATATGAAAGTGAAACATAGCCCTTTTCTTATTTCCAATTAAATTTCTTGGTAAATTCCGGTGCCATTCATTTATTCAACACTTTAGCATTGAAAATGCTTTGACCTGAAAGGGTTAAAAAAAATCTTAAATGTGCTAAATTTATGTTAAATTGTTTAGAAATCAGCAATGTTCATTTCATTTTTTCTTGCAGCAAGATCTATAGGGGTGTTTTTTTTTCATTATTTATTTTCTAAAAAGTGTGTTAACAGAATTGTTTAAATAATAGCAATTGTTTAAATATTTTTGTAAAAAAAAAAAAAAAAAAAAAAAAAATTCTCAAACAAAAATATGTCAATGTCATTTCTTTTTAAATTTTACTTCAATATTTCAAGATTTGTCATAAAAAATTGTATGTCACATAAATTGAATTGTCTGCATTTTTTTTTTTCAATTTACATAACAATGTATCAAACATCCCTTGCTAGTGTATGAATCCTCCCCAGCAATGGGTAGATTTGATACAGTGGTAACCATTCACAATAATTGGAATATACTTTTTGAATGATTATTTTTTAAATTCACAATATTTTTAATAAATGAATAAAAGATAACTTTATAAGAAAACACGAAAAAAGTGTTTCAAAATAGGTTTCTAAGGGTTGTAAAAAATTGGTAAAAAAAGGTGTATCATACCTCCCCTACCTCCCCTAAACGATAGATATACTATTATTTTTAAAACATTATTATTCGCTCAATTCGAAAAATTCAATTCATATGATAACTTTACCATTCAGTATGATTGTGTTAAAAATAATATTTTATCTACGTATCCATCGTCTATATGGAGTTTCTTTACCTGCGGTTTATTCTGTTGAGCTGTCTGTCTACATGGCAGACCAAATGTATTTGCCAATAAGGTTATCTGAGCGAAATATGATCAGCGGTTGTCATCCCAGGTAGCTTAAAGTGTAGAGCACTGGCAATATAAGCCAAGCATCGGGATTCGAGTCCCGACTTATGCATTTCTTCGCTCAGTTGGAAAAATTCAATTCGTATGATAATTTTACCAATCAGATTGATTGTGTTGAAAATAATAGTATATCTACGTATCCATCGTTTATTTGGAGTTTTTTTACCTGCGGTTTATTCTGTTAAGATCACATATCTATTATCTACATATTAGACTAACTGTTATTTGCCAATAATGTTATCTGAGCGAAATATGCTCTCCGTTTGTCAGCCTAGGAAGCTTAAAGTGTAGAGCATTGGCAATATAAGCCAAGGATCTGGGTTCGAGTCCCAACTTGGTCATTTCTTCGCTCAGTTGGAAAAGTTCAATTCGTATGATATCTTTCACAATCAGTATGATTGTGTTAAAAATAATAGTATATCGACGTATCCATCTTTTATATGGAGTTCCTTTAGCTGCGGTTTACTTTGTTGAGCCAATTTCCTGAGGATATATTTTAAATATAAAAATGTATCAAACGCCCATAGACTAAACAATACCGAGAGAAATTCGGAAGCTGAGTGACTATCAGCCTTAAGAGATAGGTGAGATATCTTCAACCAACTTTCTAAGACTTACACGATGCTTATCGAGCACCAGATTCTTGAATTTTTCGATTTTAATCATTCGTATACTATTGAAATGTATACTATTTTATTACGATAATTTAAATAGATCCAGGCGTCAACCATGTAAGATTTTGCATTTTTCTTAGGATACATTCTTCATATAAAAAAATCTGCATCGTGTTCTACGTTCGGCGAAATGTCGTGCAAAAGATGATGAACTTTGCGGTTTTTTTTTTTTTTGGCCTTTTTAAAATAAAAAACAGTGTTAAGGGATTTTTTTTTACCTGTCGACGCTGAGAATTTTAACGACTTATCAACACCCCTTTGACTCGGAGGATTTACTTTTATGGCGTGACATTTACAATATTCTAAGAATGTGGCTTTAGATATAGAAAAACCATGGCTTTCATAAAGTTTTTTAATATCCGAATACAAATAATTGCTTTCGGAAAGTGCAGAAATATAGGTTTCAATAAATCGGTTCTTTAAAAGTGACATTTTGTATGAAAACAAATTTTTAGTTGCCAGATGAGAACTAATACCTGAAAAATATATTAAGGTAAACACACCAGTGATGGGCCACTTAAGGACATTTATCTTATCTATTAAAGTGTCAGTGAATTCCAAATGATATATATTTTTTTGGACTAGTCCTAACCTTAATATGTCACAATAAACATTAAATGTTTGAAAATATATTCGAAAAAAAAAATGAAAAAAATAATTATTTTACCTTCCTCTGTTTTCCAGTAATAGGCATAGTAAATTTCTAATGCATGCCCTTTTAAGTTTTAGGCTTAACAAATACATAATTTACAATGTAATAGTGTATATAAACATCAGTTTTATTCAAAATAAAACATAATATTAAAGAAACAATATTTTAGACAAAAAATTTATCTCTTAATGAAATATCTAAGAATTTGTCAAAAAATCGGTGCTTTTAAAGATTATCTAGAAAATAAACAAATTTATCAGCAGGAAAAAAAACATTTATTCCAATAATTTACGGATAGTTAAATTTTAAGGATGTTAGTCAGTAAGATTTCTTTCTGTCATTTTTCCGAAATGCATTTTGGGCTTGTTTTTAAACTTTAAAAATTAGTGACCGTGTGCTAGTACGTGGACAATTACTATTTACCTTAGCTTGAAAAATAATTTTTCTATGCAGGCTAATTTTTTTATATGCCAGAACTAACTCGTGTGTGCGAACAGATTCTGTTGATTCAATATTCAGAACAAACATTACAGTTTAAATAATAAAAATAAAATTCTAAAAATAAACTTTTTCTTAGGTGTTATTGTATCTCCAATTCCTTCTGTATTGATTTTACGAGATTTCTATATATGGCCCCAATATAAAACTCAAGCAGAATTTTGGAATTTATCGTTCTGAAGTGTATTTTATTTTCTCCATCATTCAAAACTAATATACGAACATTCGAAAAAAAATAACTTTTATAAAGCGAAGAATTCATGGAATAACTTTCCCTTTACTCATTTTTATCTTGGATATCAGATTCATACGTTTTAGAATTTTTAGAAAAGATGTAGATTTTTACAATATTTTCTCGTATCAAGTTTGACTTTTGATGTATTAAATTGAAATATACAATTTACAATTTTAAATTAATTTGTACGCAAATTGAAGAAAACTAATCCGATCCCTAAACACTCATGTATCAAGATACAACTTAAAATTCAAAATATATTCATTATTTAGAAGAAAAAAAAGTATAAATTTATGTTATTAAAAATGAGATATAATTAATCTTTTTTAAATATTATTATTTTTTTAATATTGTAATGTATTAATTTCACGACATTTCTATATACAGCCGCAATAACACAAACACATAAACACAAACACATTTGTGGATTTAGTACTCTGAACTGTATAATTTTATTCCCCCTACCTTTTAAAACTTGCGTATGATTATAATAAAAAATATTTTTGAAAGGGTAAATTATGTATTGGAATACATTTCCTTTTCTCATTGTAATTTTGGATATATGATTCATATGTTCTAGGGTTTAAAGTAGGATGTAGATTTCATAACATATAATATATGAAGATTAGATTAAGATATATTTCGAAACATTATATTTACGTAAAATAATCGATATGAACAACTGAACTCTAAAAGTGAAATATTTATTTATAAATAAATTAAATTCTTATCTTTGCAATGTCTTACTAATTATGATTAGATACAATTTCTTAAAGCAAAATGCCATTTAAAGAAAAAAATATAATATTTTATATTAATCAATGTAAAAGCTATAGGTGAATTTTTCCGCAGCTGTTTCTAGTCCTTCCCATTCTTTTTCTACAGGGTGCGTCAGGTATTTGACAACATGTGCTATAGGTGAAATATCACCCTGTATATCATAGTTACAAATTTTTTACTGCTACATGCATACATTTCAGAATCTGAACTATCTGAAGATATAAAGCATGGTGTCATATATTCACTAGTATTAAAAAATGCTCTGACGAGCACCAAAAAAGGCTAATATGTTTTTAAGTATGAAAAAGGGTTTGACAAGTGCTTCTAATAGAGCATGAAAAAGGACAAGGGGTCCCTTCTTGGCTGCAGCTCACTGTCAATGCCAACTTTGAAAAAATCATATTTGCGCTTTTTCCATATAAAATAAATTCGCGGTACTTTAGTAAAACTTTCCGTCGCGCTTTACATGTTAACTGCACTGTTGTACTGCGCATGCGTCTGCAATGCAACTTTGTACAGTGCACTGTGTACCATTATTTCTCTATAAATTGTACTACATTGTACATTCCTATTATGCTTTTGATTTTTGAACCTCAGTGCACATTCACACTGTGCTTTTGTACTTCCGTATTAAAGGTGTATGCGTCTAATGTTCGTTTATAGTTTACATGTATTGCTGTACTGCATAGTACATTGTACAGCCACAGCCACTTGCTTTTAATTTCAACAATCAATGAATTAATAAATATAATGTTATGCGTGCACATGTGGAATTGTTCCTGTGCAGAGTGCTGCAACAGTCTGCACTGCACTACAAATCACTTTTCTGTACAGTTCTACATTGCGGGCGTGCTTGGTGGCCCTACATGAGTGTGATACGCTGTAGGAACTAAGGTTTTTGGTACTATGTCGCCTTACATTCATGTTTAATCAGGCTGCGTCTTTACTGGTTGTGTCTTTACACTACACATTTTTATCGTAACTATGGCTGATTTTTTTTAATATGAAAAAAGCGCAAATATGATTTTTTCAAAGTTGGCATTGACAGTGAGCTGCAGCCATGAAGGGACCCCTTGTCCTTTTTCGTGCTCTATTAGAAGCACTTGTCAAACCCTTTTTCATACTTAAACATATTAGCCTTTTTTGGTGCTCGTCAGAGCATTTTTTAATACTAGTCATTTAAATTTTTTGATAATTATATATTGAATATAAATAAACTTGAGTTGCTTTAAATATTAACAATACTTTTTTTCTTATTTCGCACAAAAATGCACTATTTAACCAAGTTATGCACATTGTTTTAAGAGGTTCCAGGTTTTTTAATCAAATTCACGTTATTTTTATTCATAATTTAATTTACCTGGGCACCATTAAATATAACTAATATAATTCCTTAAACTGATGTTAGTTTTTGTTGCATTAAAATATCTTAGTTTGTTGATTCTCTCTAAACAAGTAAACCCTATTAGTTTACAATGGAAGTCTATAGGAATTTGGCGATATATCACCAAGTTGGTGACAAACTTAGTGGTATTTTGCGACAGAACAGGGTCTTGTATATGGTAACCCTTCTTATAGGTATGGTGATGCATTAAATGCTGTTCTATAGCCAATGAGATGCGTTTCATTTGAGCGTTGCCATTAAACAATTAACAAATAATCGCGATTTCTGTGACACATACGATAGCGTAACATATATTGTAGATTATCGTGGAAATCGAAGGTTTAGGCCACATCGTATTGTTTAGTTAGACCGGTTATACTAACATCGTTCTCATGTTTTGCTACAATTTCTTTTATTGAACAGTAATTCGCTTAAGCTTCTTACTACTGCTATCACTAAGCACTTTTTCATTCTTAGAAGCCATAATGAGAACTAAAATTAGCGCAAACCTGAGTAAAAGTAAAACAAAAAGTTAATTTTTTTACAGTAATAAAGGTACACAAAGCACTCTGATATGCACACCTTACTCAAAACTTGACTAATAACAAGAGTTATGTGAGGGTTGCCAACTGTACTATTCGGCAGCCTTGGTCCGGAATCGAGATATTGCACGCCAAACGAGTCAAATTTTGATCACCGAAGTTGGACATAAACCGAACTGATTATAAACAGAAGCGGTCGTGAACCGAGGTTCCTCTTATATTTTGACCTATAAGTTTGCAAATATGGCATTATTTATATATTCAATGGCGATGATCATTAGGCATCTTGGCGATGAAACTCATCGATTTCAAAGTAACGTTCCGAAGTGTACTTGAACCGCCACAGATGTCATATACGCTTCACGTTGACGCGATTTTTTTCTGACGCCAATGTCACGCACCGGGGTACTTAACTGGCGCCAAAGTTTTCTTATTTTGCTTGATATGGTAACCCGAATGTTGTTGTTTATTGATTAATAAATTGTTTAATAAATTGTTTATTTACTTTTCTTTTCTTTTTTAAAATTATATAAATTGTTTTGTTCTATTGTTATTAATTAAACTTTTTAACTTTTATTGTTAATCCCTTTTTAAAAATATATATGAAACTGGTATTCGAAAACGAGGTTTTCGCCAAATTAGCGTCAGAAAAAATATCGCGCCAACGTGGTGCGTATATGACATCTGTACCATACTTGGTACAGCTTGATTATCCTGTCGACAAAAAATTATCGCCAAACTATAAGATTAAATGACAATAATAGATGGTAGTAAATGTTACATTCATTTGACATTTAACACGATACACATGTTTGTTACGTCATCAAGTAATTTTTAATTCAAGTTTTGGCAAAGGTGTTATATACGCCGCATATTGGCGCGATTTTTTGACACCAATGTCATATACGCACCGGGTACTTAACTGGCGTCAGAGTGTCGTTATTTTGCTTGATATGGTAACCCGGATACAGATGATATATTAAGGAGGTTGGCACAGATGTCATATACGCCCCATATTGGCGCAATTTGTTTCTGACGTCAATGTCATATACGCAACAGGTACTTAACTGACGCCAAAGTATCGTTATTTTGCTTGATATGGTAACCCGGATATTGTTGTTTATGCTGTTGATGTTTTCGAAAATTGGCGTCTGAAAAAAATCGAGCCAATATTGAGCGTATATGACATCTGTACCACGAGGTTTTCGCCAAATTGGCGTCGGAAAAAATCGCTCCAATATTGAGCGTATATGACATCTGTGCCCAAGTTTTTATTAGTATTTTTATTAATGTTTTACTAATTTATTTATTCTTCCGTTACTTAAAATAAAAATTATGTCAGTTTGTATCATTTGGCGAAATTGGTCAACGGGATAATCAAGTAGTACCATATATTTTTGCTGTACATTTTCGACAATATCTCAAGCAAAAGTACTTAAAGTTAAACGAAACCCTAATTATTTAAGGCACAGATGTCATATAAAACAACGGGTTTGTTGCGTTTTTTTTTTCTGACGCAAATTTGACGAAAACCTCGTTTTCGAATAGCAGTTACATATCTATTTTTAAATTACTTTCTATTATTTTAAAAAGGAAATAACAATAAATAATGAAAAGTTTAATTATTAATAACTATAGAACAAAACAATTTATATAATTTAAAAAAATAAAATAAAAGTAAATAAAAAAAAACAATTGATAAATAAACAACAATAGCTCAGTTACCGTATCAGGCAAAATAACGCCATTATCGCGCCAGTTATGTACTCTGGTGCGTATATGACATCTCTTCCTTATTAAAAATAGATGGAATGGTATTTTTTAAGGTATGCTTAGTATGTGAAGTATTTATATTACTGCATAACTATCGCTTGTGTAAGTCAGGATGTTATGATGATAATTAAAATAAACCTTACATTTAGCTCCTGCACAGAAGCTTGGGATTTACCCTGTTTTTCTTTTTCGTATCAACTCGTTTGTGCTCCATTGTGTCTATTACTCCAGTTCAAAATATTAATCAAGAAAGTTTATATATATATTTATGACAATTATGCATTATCTGCTTAGGTTGACGTCGATTTCACAAATACAAAAATCTGTCGTTGAATTTCAATTTTTATTGACTTATAAAAACAAAAGTACACGTGTTATCCTTTTTTTAAAATTATTGTACTGCTTTTTAGGGAGTGGCAACACGAAATAAATTATTGAATTAGAAAATTAGAAAATGAAAAGGAGAGTTTTCTATAATTTTATGGGGACATTATAAAAGACAATTTCGATTTTCTCATCGACCGTCAAACATACAAAGATGAAAAAAAAACCTATTCTAAGTTTTAACAAGAGGATCAAAATAAAACAAAAACGAAGTTAATCCACCCACTGGAACGTTAGCTACGCTTTGTTGAATTTTGTGTCTTCATTTTTTCGTTTAAGATTAAATAAAAAACTACTGAAAGCTACAGTATTTTTTTAAATGCTATCAGTTTATTCGTCTCGTCGAGTTCTATCTTTCAAAAGAAAAATCATTGTCGTATGTCAACTGGTTCGCCAGAAATTTAAGAAAGTCGTTTGCATTTTCTATTTCTTAATCATATTATAGCTTAACGCTGCCGCGTTTGCTATGATTGACTCAAGAACACTTCGTTTTAGAGGTTGCCACAACCTTGAAAAAACATTTTATAGGATAACTTTGAAAAATTGAGTGAGGACATGAAATAATTTTCCCTTTTCCCATTATTATCTTGATTTCCATTTTATCTTCCCATTTTTGAGTGTAAGATTCGGACATCCAGCGATCTTAAAGTTGGATGTAGATTTCATATTTTTATGTATGAAGATGAGCGTAATGTATATCACCAAAAATTCACATAAATCATTCAATATAAGCACTGTAAAATTAAAATATTTATCTATAAATATAATTAATTCTTATCTTTCAACATCTTAGACATTTGTTAAAAATATAAATACAATTTAAAATTATGTAATTTTAAGTACAAATAAAATATTATTTATAATCAATTTAAAAGCGTTAAAATTAACTTTTCTGTATCCACTTTTGTCCCCCCTCCCTCTCTCTATATATATATATATTTATAATGATGTTTCGATATTTCTATAAATAACCGCAATATAAAAACATTTTATTGAATAACTTTGAAAAAGTGAGTGAGGACATGGAATAATTTTCCCCTTTCCCATTTGTATCTAGGATGAAAGATTCATGCATTCTAGGATCTTAAAGGTTGGATGTAGATTTCATAATATTTTCATGTACGAAGATGAGCTTAATGTATATCGACAAATATTTACATAAATCATTCGATATAACCGCTGTAGAATTCAAATATTTATCAATAAATAAATTTAATCTTATCTTTCACCATCTTATTTTTTTAAAAATATAAATACAATTTAAAAGTATGTAATATTAAGTACAAATATAATAATATATATAATCAATGTAAAATCTTTAAAATTAAATTTTCAGTATAAATTTTTGTCCTTCGAAAATTCTTTTCATGGTGAAATTACGATATTTCTGTAAATAACCGCAACATGAAACATTTTACAGAATAACTGTGAAAAACTGAGTGAAGACATGGAATAATATTCTATTTTCCAATTTTTATCTTGGATGTAAGATTCGTGCATTCTAGGACCTTAAAGTTGGATAATGATATCATAATATTTTCATGTATGAAGATGAACTTAATGTATATGGACATATATTCACATAAATCATTCGATATAACAGCTGTAAAGTTCAAATATTTATCTATAAATAATATTAATTCTTATCTTTCAACATATTGGAATTTTTTTAAATATATAAACGCAATTTAAAGTTATTTTAAGTACAAATATAATAATATATATAATCAATGTAAATGCTGTAAAATTAACTTTTCTATATCTATGTTTGCCCCTCTAATTTTTTTTCATGATGATCTTACGTTATTTCTATAAATAGCCGTAATATAAAAACATTTTAAAGAATAACTTTGAAAAAGTGAGTAAGGACATGGAATAATTTTCCCTTTCCTCATTTTCATATAGGATGTAAGATTTATACATTCAAGGATCTTAAAGTTGGATGTAGATTTCGTAGTATTTTCATGTATGAGGATGAGCGTAATGTATACCGCCAAATACTCACATACGATATAACTACTGTAAAATTCAAATATTTATTTATAACTAAAATTAATTCTTAACTTTCAATATCTTATAAATTTGTTAAAAATATAAACACAATTTAAAATTATGTGATTTTAAGTACAAATATAATCTATACTAATATTATAAAGAAGTAAAAACTGTCTGTTTGTTAGAGGTAATCTCTGGAGCTACCGAGCCGATTTCAAAAGTAATGGTATCAAAATGATGGTGTTAGTCCAAATTAGAACATAGGCTATATTTTATGTCGGTGCCACTACCCGAAAGGGGGTGCAGGAGCAAAAAACGTTCTAAAAATGCAATGTTTGTGTTATGGAAGGGCCTAGAATCATGAAATTTGGAATGGTAGATACTTATAAGATATAAATGATATCTAAGAACATTTTCTAAACAATTCGAAATTTAAAAGGGGTGAAAATGCACAAAAAGCGTTCTAAAAAACGTTCGAAATGTGATTTCTACACAATCCCAGGAAATACCAAACCGATTTAAAAAATAATGGTGCCAAAATGAGGGTGAAAACTCTTGCTCCAAGATAGGCTATATTTTATGTCGGTGCTACTACCCCCAAAGGGGGTGCAGGAGCAAAAAACGTTCTAAATTACGGTTTTTGCGTTACTGAAGAGCCTAGAAATATGAAATTTGAAATATCAGTTACTTATTAGATATAAAGGATTTCTAAGAACAGTTCTTAAAAATCTCGAAATTTAAAAGGGGTGAAAATGCGCGAAAAGCGCTCTAAAAAACGTTCTAACTGAGGGTTTCTACACAATCTCAGGAAATACCAAACCGATTTAAAAAATAATGGTGTCAAAATGATGGTGACAACCTTTGCTCTAACACAGGCTTTGTTTTATGTCGGTGTCACTACCCAAAGGGGGTTCCAGGAGCAAAAAACGTTCTAAAAATGCTATTTTTGTGTTATGGAAGGGCCTAGAATCATGAAATTTGGAATGGTAGTTACTTATAAGATATAAAGTATATCTAAGATCATTTTCTAAACAATTCGAATTTTAAAGGGGGTGAAAATGTACAAAAAGCGATCTAAAAAACGTTCTAAATGGTAGTTTCTACACAATCTCAGGAAATACCAAACCGATTTAAAAAATAATGGTGTCGAAATGATGGTGACAACCTTGCTCTAACATAGGCTTTGTTTTATGTCGGTGCCACTACCCCAAAAGGGATGCAGGAGCAAAAAACGTTCTAAATTGCGGCTTTTACGTTACTGAAGGGCGTAGAAATATGAAATTTGAAATATTAGTTACTTATTAGACATAAAGGATTTCAAAGAACAGTTCTTAAAAAACTCGAAATTTAAAAGGTATGAAAATGCGTGAAAAGCGTTCTAAAAAAACGTTCTAACTGGGGGTTATTTCTACACAATATCACGAAATAACAAATCGATTTAAAAAAAATAATGGTGTCAAAATGATGGTGACAATTCTTGCTCCAAGATAGGCTATATTTCATGTCGGTGCCACTACCCAAAGTGGGTGAAGAAGCGAAAAGCGTTCTAAAAAAGCAATTTTTGCGTTACTGAAGGGCCTAGAAATATGAAATTTGAAACATTAGTTAATTATTAGATATAAAGGATTTCCAAGAACTCGTCTTAAAAAATTCGAAATTTAAAAGGGCTGATAATGCGTGAAGAGGGTTCTAAAAAACATTCTAAATGGTGATTTCTACTCAATTTTGGGAAGTATCAAATCGATTTTAAAAGTAATGGTTGTAAATGGATGGTGAGAGATCTTGCTCTAACATGTCTCTGTTTTATGTTTGTATCACTAACACCTTGGGGTTGCAGGAGAAAAAAATGTTCTAAATTGCGGATTTGTGTTATGGAAGGACCTAGAATCATGAAATTTGGAATGGTAGTTACTTATAAGATATCAATGATCTCTAAGAACATTTTCTAAAAAAAAATCGAAATTTAAAATGGGTGAAAATGCGCGAAAAGCGTTGTAAAAAACATTCTAAATGGCGATTTCTATGCAACCTCAGGATGTACTGAACCGATTTCAAATATAACGGTGTAAAATGATGGCGACAGCTCTTGCTCCAAGATAGGCTATCTTTTATGTCTGTTTCCTCTACCCCAGAGGAGATGCAGGAACTAAAAACGTTCTAAAAATACGATTTTTGAATTATGGAAGCACCTAGATTAATGAAATTTTGCATGGCATATATTTATTAGATATAAATGATCTATCGTGTAAAAAGCGTTCTAAAGGCCGATTTGTGAGCAATCTCAGGAAGAATCAAACTGATTTCAAAAATAATGGTAGGCAAATTAAAGCCTCTGCTCTAACATAGACGCTATTTCATGTCGGTTTCAATATCCCCTGGAGGTTGTAGGAGCAAAAAACGCTCTAAATTTCGATTTTTGTGATCGGTAGGGGCTAGCAATTTAAAATTAGGCAAGGTACATATTTATTAGATGTAAATGATCTTTAAGAACAGTTCCGAAAAAATTGAAAATTTAAAATGGGTGAAAATGCACGAAAAACGTTCTAAATTGCGATTTCTACTCAGTCTCAGGAAATACCAAACCTATTTCAAAAATAATGGTTGGAAATTCATGATGACAGTCCCTGCTCCAACATAGGCTATATTTTATGTTGCCGTCACTACTATCTGGGGGTGCAAGAGCAAAACATGTTCTAATTTGCGTTTTTTCCACAACTGTGGGGTCTAACATTTGAAATAGGGCAAGGTATTTACTTACAAGATGCACTGCTTTCTATGAACAGTCGAAAGAAAATTCCAAATTTAAAAGGATGAAGTGAGCGAGAAGCGTTCTAAAAACGTTCTAAATTACATTTTTTATTCAATCTTATCAAATACCAAACCGATTTAAAAAATAATGGTGTCAAATTGTTGGTGATGGAGCCTGCTCAAATATAGGCATCATTTTATGTGTGTGCTACTACCACTTTCTAAATTGATTTCTAAAAACTTTCTAAATTGCGATTTCTGTGATATTGAAGAGGCTAGAAACTTTAAATATGGCATGGTAGTTACTTATAAAATATAAATACCCTCTAAGGACTGTCGAAAATAAATTCACATTAAAAAGAGGTGAAGCGAAGGGGAGGTGCGAAAAGCGTTCTAAAAAATTCCTAAATTACAATTTCTATGCAATTTCAGGGGACATAAACGGATTATAAAAGTAATAATTGCGAATCAATGATAACAGTCTCTCATCCAACACAGGCTATATTTTATGCCGATGATTCTACCACCTGGGGATCACGGAACAACAAACGTTTTAAAAAAGGCCTTTAAAAGCTTTCTAAATTACGTTTCTGTGGAATATTAGGAAATAACAAAACGATTCCAAAATTAATGTTGGCAAATTAATGGTGACAGTTCCTGTTTCAACATAGCCCTTTATGTTGAGAGAGGTGGTACGACTTGGAATTTTACATGATGGTTAATTTTAAGACGTAAGAAGATGGGTTATAAAAAATTCAAAACTTCAAATGAATACTGAAATAAGCGTATTATTTGAGCATAAAAGTTTCAAAATATTTTCAAAATTATCATTTATTTAATTTTATTTCTTTTATTAATTTAAATCTAATTTCTGTATAATGCAGGGTAATAATGAATTTAGACAAACTATGTTTTAAATAGTAATTTTTGGAATATCCCTTAAAGTATAATTTATTTTAATAAAAATTAGACATATATCACTTGACATTTTTCCAATATTACGCGAGCAAAGCCGCGGTGTTTGCTAGTAATATATATAATCAATGTAAACGCTTTAAAATCAGCTTTTCTGTACTTATTTTTGTCCCTCTAATTTTTTTTTCATGATGATGTTACGATATTTCTATAAATAACCGTAATATAAAAACATTTTATAGAATGACTTTGAAAAAGTGAGTAAGGACATGGAATAATATTCCCTTTTCCCATTTTTATCTTAGATGTGAGATTCCAGGATCTTAATGTTTTATGTTGATTTTCTAATATTTTCATATATGAGCTTAATGTATATCGCTAAATATTCATATAAATCATTCGATATAACCACTGTGAAATTCAAATATTTATCTATAAGTAAAATTAATTCTTATCTTTCAGCATCTTAGAAATTTTGTAAAAATATAAATACAACTTAAAATTATGTAATTAACCCTCAAATTCCAACTAAATGAACTTGCTATGGAAAAACAACTCCCTGTCCTATGCTGTTGGGTGTCAAATAAAGTAAAAGTATGAAAAAAAAATGAGATTTTATTATATTTTAAAGAATTTCTGTATGGTATCATATATGCTACCATGGGCAGATTAGGATATGAAGGATTTTACCACATTTAAAAAGTATTTTATTTTGTGAATACAATTGTATTTTTACTTGTGCTATGACGTAAAACAAATTCTATTTTTGTTAATATATATATATACACAATAATAATAACAATAATAAAATCAATAAAAATATTTGTATTAATCACTCATAATGAAACAAAGCTAAAAAATCCTATAAAAGTGATATAATACCTCTATTTAGATTAATGCTCGTTTCATCGCACAAACAGCGACATTTTCAAAAGCCTTCATGACAGAAACTTTTTTGGCAATAACATTTTAAAAACAATAACTTGATTTTTTAAAAAATGCTATAAATGAACTTTTTTTCCCTAGATATTAATATCCTTTCAATTATTCCTGTATTTTACGACATTTATGCATATAGACGCAATATAAAACACGGAAGAGATTTTGGATTTTATTGCTCTGGAATCTATATTTTTATTTTTCTCGTTTTAGAAAATTATTGAACTGAATTTATAGAGAGAACTTTGTGAAAGAGAGTGATATCATGGAATAAATTACCTTTCGTTCACTTTTTCCTCCTGGATATAAGATACATACGTTTAAGGACTTTTAGATAAGATGTCGATTTCAGGATAATGTCGTGTATGAAGATTTGCTTCAAACACAGAGTGTGAAAAATAGAGTTAGAGTATTCAGAATTTAAAAAGAAGTTGCCATTATCCTTGTAAGAAAATAATCTACGAATTCGGGAATTTCTTTAATACGCTATTAATACACAATATCACTTAGAAATGGTGCTATACTGTTTCGAAATATAATGCTGAAAATAAAACTAGAAATTGCAGAGCTCAGATGTTTATTTATTCATTTATTCTTTTTTTTTTCGCGTTCCAAAAATTGCATTAAATGAAATACACGTACAAAGTAAATAATAATAATAATAATAATAATAATAATAAAAGACAGGAATTCTGCTTTTTCAGAATTTAGTGTCGCCCCTGATAAAAAAAATCTAATATATAAAAATGAAAATTTATCTGTGTTTAATTCTATACAAATCCACAATTTGGAAGCCAGAATTGTGAAATGTTACGCACATGTGTAACACGGCCGAGGCAGCAAAAGTAATCTGGAATCGGAATAACTTATAGTTAGTTTTTAATTAATAAAAAACCACAAATTTAACAGCAATTTCCAATCAAATTTAAACATTTTTCGTTATAGCAGTTACAAACAATTAAAAATACATAATCAAATTCTTACCACAACAATTACTTTTCTGTTGCAAGATTTCCACGTGAAAATAATGAAATAAATGATTTGACGAATTTTTTAAAAAAGGGAACATTAGGGAAAGGTGGCCAAAAATGATCCCAGAGGGCAAAACGATCTACATAGGTTTTCTTCCAGACAGGTCGCGCTATCTACGTGGTAACACATAAACTAGTTGCGCCAAGTGAAGAAGAAGCAATGGCGGTATTCAAATGATCGCAGTATTACGCGTCTGAAAATAATTCTTTGAAAAAGTGGTTTTTACAACATCTGTTACAAGATAAACACTGACTTTATTACTAACTATAGTGGTACGTGCAATATTGTGTACGCTATCTTGGCACTAATCAGCAGATATTTGCTACAAACGCTTATCTTTTTGCTTCTTTTTTGAGAACAACGGATTTGGAGCTTATTCTATCGACGATAATTTTCAGAATTTTCAAGCTATGATTTTGACACTTTCACGAAAGTTGCTCTATATACTTAACTAATACATTATGCATAATATATTTTAAATGCATTCGCGCATGCGCAGTGAAACATTATTTAGTAAACCTGCTCATTTTTCATCCAAATTTTATTATTTTTTAATTCTGATTGCAGAGTATTGTGTACAATGTTGTTTGTCATATTTTCTGAAAAGAACTTTTTTTATATTAAGAACTTTGCAAATTATAAGCAAAAAACGGCGAAATTTGGGACTGTTTTTATAAAAACCTTAATTTCTCTACGAGTATACATGCTATCGTCATAAAAATGAACACAGTATATTACAATAAGCCACTTATTAATAATGTTGAACGCTTTTGCTACATTAGTTCTTAGCGGGTTGTCCAAAAGATATTCGTTCTCTTTCAATTTGCTGACGGTCCTCTATGGGGTTTCGGGAAAAAAAAATCTTCGCAGAAATATATGACCTATACTATACTGTTTACAAACCTGCAGTTTCAGGTTAATTCCTCATGTATTGTTTTAGATATTTAACAATACGTCTGAAATTGCAAGTGACCGGTCACCTTTGGCCATATAGTGTATAAATTTCAACGAATTTGTAATTGTGAAACGTTATTAAAACAACCGCAAACAATTTTTTTTTCATAGGACGGAATGTAACGGAATTCTTTTGAATGTCCCTGTAAAGGAACTGTAACTGCTATATGCTTCAATTTCGATATCGTACATGACATAGGGAATATCAATAACATGTATTAATTTCATGTCGATCCGTCCATTTTACGCGAGTTAGAGCACGGACATCCAGACGGCAGACAGACAAACCGAAGTCACAAACAATTTTCAACTATGTTGTAAAGTGTTAAAAAAATATAAATTTTGCTTTCTTCATTTTTAACACTTTCCAAAAAAGTTGAAAGGTGTTTATGACTTCGGTTTATCTGGCCGTCTGTTCGTCTGTCAGCACTTCTCGTAAATATACTCGGATTGCCCTGAAATATTTGAATGTTATTGACGTTTACCGTAGCACAATCCCTATTTCAAATGAAGTTTGTAGCATGTTTAGTTCATTTACAGGGACAGGTAAAAGAATTCCGTTACTTTACGGCCAATGGGAAAAAATCGTTTCAAATTATTTTTAATGATGTTACATAGTAGGAGAGCTGTTGAACATTTTTGAGTAGGTATTTGAGGAACCCTGAAAATTTGTGCAGCACTTCTTTTGTAATGCCTGAATACAAATCGAATGTCTGGCTGAAGGATCTTGACCCAAAACCTGTGCCAGACACGTGTCAAGTGCCATTTTTTGACACTACCCCAAAAAAGTATTTGAGGCACGCTGAGATTGAAACAGAATAATATTTATACTTAGAAAAAATATTTTGAAAATGCCAGACACTTTAGTCGGCCCAAAAACTGTGCCAGACACGTGTCAAGTGCCATTTTTTGACACTACCCCAAAAAAGTATTTGAGGCACGCTGAGACTGAGGCACAATAATATTTATGCTTAGAAATAAATATTTTGAAAATGACAGACACTTTAGTCGGCACAAAAACTGTGCCAGACACGTGTCAAGTGCCATGTTTTGTCTGGCACAGGTTTTGGGCCACGATCCTTCAGCCAGACATTCGATTTTGTATTCAGGCATTACAAAAGAAGTGTTGCACAAATTTTCAGGGTGCCTCAAATACCTTCCCTAAAATGTTTAACAGCTCTTGGACTAACACCATTTCAAACGTAATAAATTGGATATGGATTTATGGAGCCCACTGAAATATGCATTTTGTAGATTTTGCGGTGCAAAGAATAGTTATTATTCATTTACAGGACCACAAAAAGAACTCTGTTACATAATGGTACAGGAATGGGGGGAGTTGTTTGCGGCGTATTTTAATGATGTTAAACTATTTCTTATATAATGAAATTGATATACGTCGCTGAGGTTTACTACAAGGTATTTCATGTGTAGTACGAAATGCATAGAATTTACAGGGACACACAAAAGATTTCAGCTACTATATTGTATCCGAAGTACTGGATATTAGCGATGATGGCAGGAAATGCATTTTTAATTATGATGTTCTGTTTTAAGTTTCACTATATTTATGCGCTCTGCATGGCGTGTATAAATGCTATACAAAGCTGTACAAAAGAATTCGTTAATCGTTAGGGTGCTTGAGTATGAACCTAAATGGTTTAAGGGTGGTTTTTAAATGAGTTTTTCATTTTTACGGTCAATGGACGATAATTTCTGTAAATATGATTTCAGTACTTCTAAGATTGTTTTTGTTGGAATAAATAGTGGCATATAATAAAGGCACTAGGTGAAAGAGAAATTTTAACCTGTTACGTGTTTTCTTGCTAAACTAAAATTCCCTATTATATGCTATATATATTAACCTACAAATTAAATACAGGGCTGTTCAAGAGAATTGGAATACATATTTGGCTATAGAGGGTAACGGCTGAAATCTGTTTTTCAAATGTTTTATGCGTTTTCTAGAATGTTTACTTAGTTATCTTATTTACCATGTTTTATTTTCTAAATAATGAAGTTTTGATAAAGATTTCAGAAAGTGTCGGAAAGTGTTTCATATTTATGCTTAAGGCATTCAGAATTTAAAAATTATATCCTCAATTTCCCATCTTAATTTATTTATCTTTTATTACTATAGGCTAATTCCATGGGTCTTTGTAGTGTAAGTCACACAGCTGATTTCTGGCCACCGTTATATTCAAAAGGTTTTCTTAGCTTTATTCAATTAATGAGATATCTCCGATAAAATAAGTCGCATTTTCAGTTCTAAAATTCTGGTAGCGAACATTATATAAATTTGAAACTATGTGACTTACACTACAAGTACGCATGGAATTAGCCTATATATATATAATGCAAGTTCGTTCCAGCTACTTATAAATAGAGTTCTTCTGAAGGGATTTTGATGGAATTTGCACTGTCAGTTAGATAACATTTCGGGAAATGTTTTAGTACAATGTAGTTATACGTTGCTAAGTTACAAAATTAAGGAGAGAAAGTTCTGTAATCTAGGTCAGTCCGATTACAAAAGTTAGTCGTTTTAATCTGCTCTACTGTGTGGATTTTGGTGAGACTTGCATTCTTCGTTAAATAATTTCCAGGAACGCTTTTAGTATATTTTATGTCGTTCTACTTTGCTTAGAAATAGAAATATGGGCTAAAGTTTTGTAATCAGGTGAGCCTCGTTATGAAAGTTTAGCCTTTTTAAAATGTTTTCTGGTCAGATTTTGATGAGACTTACAATGTTTGTTACGTAATCTTTCAGGGATGGTTTCAGTAAATTGCATATCGTTCTACATTGGTTAGTTATAGAATGCTGGGGAAAGTTATATAATCACGTGAACCCGATTATGAAAGTTAAGGTAAGGTGCTCTATTTCCGTCCCCCCAGTCACTTTTAGGACCTAAATGTTGTAATTTCCAGTGAAAACCTACCAAATATGGATTTTACATAGACTAACTACCCACATAAGGAAATATCGTACCAAAAAGCTTTTTACACTGCGAATAATTGTTTTGTCAAAAGTATCTATCTATGGCAAAAGAAGAAAAATCGACCCAATTTCGTCCCCCTCAAAAAATCCAATACGCCGAAGCTTAAATTATAACTAAATCAAAATTTATTTTTAAATGAGTAAGTAATTTAATTTACATTGAATTAAGGCACAAAGAAATGCACTAATTATGAGTGGAATAATAACATAACGAAATATTAGCCATCCAAAAATGGGGAAAAAACTTTAAAATTAGCTTTCGTTCTGGTTTAAATTCGGCTATAACATAATTGTTACGTTTGAACCCCAGATTTCTTGTCTCATTTTATTTAGATTTGAGTTTGTTTTGTTAAAGATTTGATTATATATCCCAATCAAAATATAACTCTCACTTATATATAAAAATATATTATGGTTGTGGTTTTTATCTGTGCATATTTTATTTATAAAATAATTATCAAAAGTATGCAAATGCGTATCAAACGCGCTAGTGTGTTTATAAATATATTTTTCGGGACGTAGCTGCGAATTTACGTAAGTCGGGGAGGCCTGTATTTCTCTATTTTAAGACATTTCTGCATAGAATAGATGCAATATAAAACGCGAGGGATATTTGGTATTTTATTGCTCTGAACTCTGTATTTTTATTTTTCTCATATTTCAAAACTATTGAACATCTACTTGCAGACAGGACTTCGCGATTAGGAGTGATATCGTAAAATAAATTTCCTTTCACTCATTTTTTCCACCTTGGATATAAGATTCATACGTTTTGTGAATTTTAAATAAGATATCGATTTCAAGGTATGTTCGTGCATGAAGATTCCCTTCATATACAGTTTGTTAAAATGGACTGATATTTTTTAGAATTCAGTAAGACGTCTCCATGAAAGTATTCCAAGAAGTTGAGAATTTCTTTAATACGCATTCTTGTTTCAATACACAATATCATTTATAGATGACGCTACACTGTTTTGAAGTGTAATAACGCTCAAAATAAACTAGAAATGTCAAACTCAATTTTTTCTTTTCACGTTTCAACATATTAACTGAATGAAAGATATATAAAAATACAAATAAAATAAACAAATAAATAAAACCTACACATTTAGCTGTTTATTTTTAAAGACTGCAATTTATGTTTTAAAAAATGCGTTAAAATTGGTTAATTTGGCGAGTGGCCACAAAATCGTAACATTCGCACCGTAAAAATAAATAAATAAAATAAAAATGCTGTGATATTTCCTTCACTTTATCTTGTAATTTTTCAAACATCGGTGCTGGGAAATCAAATTCAAGCACAGTTATTGTGAAATCAAATTCAAGCAACAAGTGAAGAAAAATCGTACACTGTAAAAAAAAATCTGTAAAGTTACTAAAGTTTTTCTAGGAAACTGGGATTCCTAGAATTTTTCATGTAACGGCAACAACAAAAATTCCTGTAACAGCTTCTGTTACAGAAATTTTTCTTGTTGCCGTTACATGAAAATTTCTTGGAATCCCAGTTTCCTAGAAAAACTTTAGTAACTTTACAGATTTTTTTTTTTTACAGTGTATTCTTTCTGTCTCGTGCACCACGCAGCCAATAGCAACGCGAGTTTCCAAAGACATAAGGAATTTTACAGAACTCTTTAAAGACAGAAGCTTGTAAATTTTACAGTACTTTATGTTATAATTTTTCAAGCACCGTTGCTGTGAAATCGACTTCAAGAAAAAAAAACGAAGTAAAAATCGAATTATTTCTGTCCCGAGCACCACCTATCCAATAGTAACGGGACTTTCCCTAGACTTGAGAAAATTTACAGCACTCTTATAGACAGCAGCTTGTAAATTTTACAGCAACTGTGTTGACAGCCGGGGTGACAGCACCATTTGTTGTAAAATACAGATAAAAAAAAAAAAATCACAGTTCCCCCGCTTTGATTCAAGCTAGGTGCAAAGCGTATAAAATTGAATTTATTTTTTTAAAAAATTATATTTTTCGCTATATTTTATTTTAAATGTAAATTAACTGGAATGCAAATAGAAACATTACTTAAACTAGATATTTAGGATTTCTAAATGTATTTTTTTAATTTCCGATTATAATTTATTTGTTATTAAACTATTAACTGGTAAAGGCGTATTTTAAAAAATACATAAACACTGTTTGTTTTATACCTATATTTTCTTTTTAACGTTTGGATGTTGAAAATATTCCATTGTTGCAGTTTCACAGCCGATTTGCCTATTATAGCAAGAGTGGCTTGGTGCAAAATCAACTCCTTCGCTGTACATACTCGTATACAGTAGTAGCCATAAAAAATAATAATAGTTTTATCCCGTGTGGCCGGCAAACGCAAAATGTCTCGGAATTATTTCACTAATGTATAATTAATTAAGCTTTAAAAATATTAAAATGTTGCAAACACGTAATTTGTAGAACTATACATTATTCTATAATATACTATAATTATAAATTATAAATTATATTGGATGATTACGAAAATCCATCTTCATATAGATGAACCAAATTAAGTAAAAGTGTGTAAATTTGGATCAATTTGTATTGGTTAGTTAAGTACTTATCTAGTAGCCGTGACTTTTTTTGAGCAACAGAAATTGAGATTTATTGCCAAATGATACAAACAACTATGAAAACAATCCTAATGAACTTTATTGCTTGTTTATATATGTGTAATTTCTTATCCTTATAATATTATAAATGTCAATGTGTATCCGAAAGTTTGAATGAAGCCTGCGTCTAAACGGAAGAATTAATGCTTTTGCATTTTTGGATATAGATGAATTACATCCTGGAAATGAACATAGGCTATGTTTAATTTATTTTATTCAAATATTTTGCTTAATAATCCAAAATTTCATTATTTTTCATACGCAATGAATTGACATTTTTCCTATAAAAATTAACCATCTTCCTTTGTTCGTTGCCAAAAGATGAAAACTCAGAATAATAATTTAATTTCTGATTGAAAGATTAAAATGGAAATTTTCAAGTATTTTTAATAATACAAGGTGCATGAATTTTGAGTATGTGCGGAATGAAGGCAAATGTGACGTCATATATGGAATATAAAACGGATATGCTTTGATGTTGAAATAAAATGAGATTGTGTTATTGTATTAATTCTTATTATTTAAAGAAAATTGTTATCAATGCTTACGGTTTACCGTCTGCGCACGGTTAACATAAAGATTTAAATTTTAATTTAACTTTAAAAAATAAAAATAAAAACTCTTGAAGAGCAAATGGATAGCAAATTTCAATAATATACACAGTAAAACTATCAATGTCGAAAATGACGTAATGATTAGCAGGAAATGTGTATTTTCATTCTTAAGAAGTAAAAAAATTAATTAACTAGATAGAAAGGTTATGTTCTGTAATCGGGTTCGTAGTCAAGTTGCTTTTTTTAGAGAAAGACATTTTTTGCAAAAATAAATACATTGTTGTAAACAGGTTTGATTTTTGTGTAGTAAAGACTTAATAATATTCTAGATGATCATTTCTTCGCCCACCCTTGATACCAAGTATGATTGTAAAACATATAAAAAGTATCATCCGATAATTTTCTTGCCACAGATGCCATATACGCACCTGGTTTGGCACGATCTGTTTTTGACGCCAATTTGGTGAAAACATCGTTTTCGAATACCAATTACATGTATATTTTTAAATTATGTTCTATTACTTAAAAAATGAAATAGCAATAAATTAAAAAAAGTTTCATTAATTCATGTAATTTTATAAAAAAATCAAAGTAAATAAACAATTTATTAATAAATAAAAAACAATAGCCGGATTACCATGTCAAGCAAAATAATCTATTTTGGCAACAATTAGGTACCTCGGTGCGTATATGACATCTGTGCCATTTTCTTATTACTTCATGATGTAAACAGATATCCTGGTTCAGCGTATAAACCTGAGTTATGTCAGTGATCCTATAATAAAGAAATACCTTAAATTACTCATACTAGCCGCCCTTGGCGACCAGTTTGGTCTCCCTTAAAATTTATGTTCATGCAAAACATTGCATCATGTTACTTTTATTCATAATTTAATTTACTTGGACTCCCTTAACCCTCTCACTGCGCAGACCCGAGATTTCCTCGGTCAACGTAAAAGTAGCAAAATTTGCGCAATCCGAGATTTCCTCGGGGATTCATTTTTTTCCGCTGGCGATTGTTTTTTAATTCAACTGGGATCACTTTTTAAGTACAAAATTCCATATAGACTTTAACAACATCTACAAGATAACTGTGCTACAAAATTGATTTTTTTACAATAGTGGTGCGAGACTATAAAAATAGTCTCCAGTGACAGCCTAGATTTCGCCTAATTTCTAATATCCTATCCCATCTAAGATCCTGGACTCTTTTACAAAAAATGTTTACATATTTAAACTCTAAGCTTGTAAGCTATATATAGATTTGAAACGTGTAATAAAAAAAGGTGCAATTTTTGAACCTATTTTGATAAAAGAAAACAAAATACGCAGAGAGGGGGTTAAATATAATTAATATAATCCCTTAAGCTAATATCAGTTTTTGTAGCATTAAAATATCTCAATTTGTTGATTTTCTGTAAGCAAGTAAACCCTATTGGTTTACAATGCAAGTCTATGGGAATTTGGCGAAATATTTGAGATATCGCCAAGTTGACGTCACTTTTGGCGACAAACTTAGCGGTATTTGGCGACAGAACAGGGTGCCCTATGGTAACCCCGTTATAGGTATGGGGATGCATTAAATGTTGTTCAATAACCAATGAGATGTGTTTTATTTGGACGCTGCCATTAAACAATTAACAAATAATTGCGATTTCTGTGCCACGTGCGATAGCGTAATATATATATGGAGAGATTTTCTCCTATAAAATGTGATACAGAATTGGTCTATTATATATGTTTTTAATTATCGGAAGGGAAATGCTTTGCTTAATTAATTAATTTCTTCTTTTTATGTTACGTGAACGACGTCACGGGTAACAGCTAGTTTACATATAAATGTCTAAATATTTTGTTTATACTATATATATTACTATTGATTTTAATATACAGTTTAATTCTGTTTGTGTATAAAAATAGACAAATGGCTTCTTTATGTAAAATAAAATATATAAAAATAGGGGGCTCACCCCCACCCTGTGAGCTATGCTCGCCAACCCCCCGTTCAGGCTTAGCGGCCTCCGAAAATACACTAATATGCCCAGTTAAAAAATATTACCAAGGTTACGAAAGATTGAATGATATCATCAATATACAACAAAAGCGTTGCCATGCTTTACCGTTTGAATAGGCATTTATCGGTTACCATGGCCTCATTTATAGCTGTCATAATAAATGACGTCTGTTTTCGGGATTGATAAGTAAGATCAATTACAAATTTGAAAATTAGCTTGTATAAAATCATTAAGTTAAAACTGACGCTTTCAGAGTTTTATAACGACGCTATGGACAATATCCTTCCTTTAGGTTTGAGGCTAAACATTCTGTGTCTTCTTGGGGATAGCTTTCAGATCCAAGTGATAAGCATTGTGTTTTGAAATTTTAGTCTTATATTTTATGTATTGATCGAGTTTTAGATATTTCAAGAATAGGTATATCGTATTCATGAATTCTTTTCTTTATTTTAATAAGCCATCATGAATGTTTTCGAGTTATTTTTACAATGTATATTGTTTGTATGGTACTACTTGATTATCCCATCGACCAAAAAACTATCGTCAAATTATAAGATTAAATGCCAATAATAGATAATTGAAAATGCTACATTCACTTGACATTAAACACGATACATGTGCTTGTTACGTCAATAAGTGATTTTTAATTCGACTTTTTATTTGTATTTTTGTTAATTTTTTACTAATTTATTTGATCTTTCTTTCTTTAAAATGAAATTTTGTAAGTTTGAACAATTTGGCGATTTATACAGGGTGTCTCAAAAGGTCGTTTACAAACTTAACATGCTGGTCTGCATATCATGATAAACAAGATTTATATAGGAACTTGTGTTCGAAAATGAAAACTGCGACCGCTAGAGGGCGATGAGCGCGGGCTTACGGGAGAGTGGTTAAGCATAATCATTTCAGCCGAGGATGTTGCAGGAGAAAGATGAATTGATTTAGTAACGCAGAATTCGCCGATATGCATTCCATATATGGCTCCGCGGATGGAAATGCACGAGCAGCGGTACGGATGTACCTTGAGCGCTTCCCAAGCAGACTTCAGACAAGTCATGTTTTGTTTCGACAATTGCACCGCAGATTACGCGAAGCAGGTGCTTTCCAACTACGTAACCACATCGGTTGAGAACGCACTACACGCACGCCTGTCGTAGAGGAAACCGTGCTACGGGAATTTGACAGGAATCCGCAAACAAATCTCCGACCAAGCGAACGCGCCTTGTTTGTACATCGCTACAGCATTATGCGCATACTGCATGAGGACACGTAACACCCCCACCACTTACAAAGAGTACAGGCATTGTACGTTCACAGTTGTCCCCAACGCGTTGCAGTCGCAGGCTGGTTAGCAAACAACGGTTCGCACAGCCGGATTTTCCATCGTGGATTTTGTTTTCGGTTGAATCCCGTCTTACACAGGACGGTGTCCTGAACCTGCGCAACATTCATATATGGGCACATGAAAACCCAAGTTCTACAAGTTCCCATGCACGTCAACAACGTTTCGCCGTAACCGTTTGGGCCGGTATTATTGGTGACATGTTAATTGGCCCTTACCTACTACCTCAGAGACTCGACGGGAATACCTATTGTATTTCCTTTGAAAGAGTCTTGCCGGATCTGATGGGTGACGTTCCAGCCGCTACACGCCGAAACATCTGGTTTCAGCATGATGCATCTGCTCATTTTCAGCTACACTCTGCAAGAATGCCTAGATAGGACACATCCTAATCGTTGGATTGGCAGAGGCGGACCAGTCTCATGAGCACCGCAATCCCCCGACCTGACTTCTCTGGATTTCTATCTGTGGAGTTACCTAAAGTCCATGGTGTACGAGACGCCCGTAACATCGGACATGGTTCTCGTTGCCAGGATCGATCGTGGAAGCGGTGGCACGTGTCCGTGACACACCTGCCCATTTTGAACGGATCCTTGAATCAATGAATCGACGTTGTGAAGCATGCATTGCGGCGAATGGAAGGTATTTTGCTCACCTTCTGTAAATTAACCCATGTTCTTTAATAAAAATCATATTAATACCTCTTTCGATATCCTTTCTGCCTTCCCCTCCGCACCTGCGCTCATCGTCCTCTAGCGGTCGCAGTTTGCATTTTCGAACACAAGTTCCTATGGAAATCTTGTTCCTCATGATATGACAGACCAGCATGTTAAGTTTGTAAACGACCTTTTGAGACACCCTGTATAATTTGGCGAATTTTTTCCACTGGGTATTCAAGTAGTGTCATGTTAATAAGAATATTTGAATTTCCTAATATATATTTATTGAGAGTAATTCGTAGAAAATAAATCGAAAGTATTTTCCGCGTAAATTTACCTGTATTTATCTGCATCAAGTGATGTAATATGTAAACAAATTTGCTTGCCGCACTACTTTATACCATGTGACGTTAGATTAAAAGTTTCCGGAATAAAATTCGTTCGAAATTTATCGTTTTAATATATGTCGTAATTTTCCCTGGTAAATGCATGTCCCATTTAACAATTTATTAATTTAAATTTTTTTCCTGTTTTAAGGTTCACGGGTAAATGTATTATTTCACTTAAAATCATTTGAAATATTATTTAGAAAAAATATGACCTAATATTCACCATTAAAAGTTTTCACGTCTAATAATTTAATTATTTTAGACACTTTAATCATATGATATTTAATGTTTGGGCCTTTTACAAATGACGTAATTTTCGCCTTTAAATGCGTTTCGCGTGTGATAATTTTATCTTTTGAAGTTTTCGTACTTTTTTAATATTTGTGTATAAAAATTTTGACGTAACTCTCCTTATTTTCGGCTTTTAACATGTGATCATTAAATTCTTATTTTAAAATTTTCTTTCTGTTTTCAAGATTGTTAATCTCATTTTCCCTTTAAAATTGAAAAGAAAAACTGTATTTTTTTTTTTTTTTCGTCTATGGAATTTGAAATTGACAGACTATTTTTGTTTTCTAAAGTAAATTGATTCCGGATGATCGAAATGTGAAAAAATGTTTTTATTTCTTTAATTTTCCTGAACAACGTAAATGAATCACAATATTGTTTTACTATCAATTGAAATAAAAGATTCAATTTTAATTATCAATTTGAAAATAACGAAAAAGAAGAAATCTAACTTTCGCTATAGTTTTTCCCTGTCTCCCCTTTTTAAAAAAATGGAGTAATTTTAGTACTATTACAGACTGTCACTACATAAATGTAAT
The DNA here is from genome assembly GCA_963932465.1 of Maratus speciosus. Lineage (NCBI taxonomy): Eukaryota > Metazoa > Arthropoda > Arachnida > Araneae > Salticidae > Maratus > Maratus speciosus. The sequence goes on from OZ010797.1 coordinate 453,189,553, forward strand.
TGAAATGAGAAAAAATTAATATTTCGAAAACAATTTCAAATTTTAAAATTACGTTATCAGTTTTGACATCTGTGGATCAATACGGATATTTGGTGTTAATTTCCCGGACACAACTTTCATATTTTAGAAGAAATGTTATGAAACTTAATCAGTCGTTTCATATATTCGTTTCATTAGGATTTTATATATATGGTAGATTAAAAAAATTGTGTATGAGAAACAGTGAATAGGTTAGCGGAATATACATTGCCAAATTTGATTCTCACACCAAGGACATTTTTTCTATCTCACCAAAGTCCCTATACTAAGAAATGTACATTTGTCTCGTCTAGGCATAAATTGCGAAAAAATGACTTATAAAGGGCGCTAGTTTAAGCTGGCGGTTCAGGAAAATGTTTCCTTTTAAGTAATTGGAAAGCGTTATTGATATCATTATTTATTATAAACTCTTCGTAAAGTTTATTTAAATTCTGATACATGTTACCTTGATACCTTAAACAGACTGCTAATGTCAGATAAAAGATGAAATCATGAAGAAAATTCATTTTGAAGAAGTTAAAAATACATGTAATGGAATGGGCTTGCAGGAGATTTTTAGCTCGAACGTGCAACATATTTCCATTAAAGGACTATCCCTGAGATCGAAACATGAGTAATTCCCCGAAATCACCATTACAGTTTATTTGTAATTAAATTTTTGAAACCGAAAGTCGTGTTTCAGACACTCTGTATGTTTGAAGTAATCACATAAATTTTCGTTATTTAAACTAAACTACGAACATAAAATATTTTATCTACATATAAATGAATTTATTACTTAATATCTCACTGTTTCTGTATGTATAGAAATACGATTTCAAATTAAAAATATTTTCAATTTTAAAAACAACTTCAAAAATGTATATAATCAAAATATAAACTTATAAATGAATTTTTTGTAGATATTATTATCCCCTCCTTTCTTTCTATATTTTACGACATTTCTGTATGTAAACGTAATATAAAACACAAAGAACATTTGGAAATTTATAGTTCTGAACTCAATATTTCTACTTTTTACAAATTTCAAAACTGTTGAACATCCATTTAGAGAGAGAACTTAGTGAAAGTATGTGATATCGTGGAATAAGATTCCTTTCACTCTTTTTTTTTCATTATAAAATTCATACGTTTAAGGATTTTTGGATTTAATGTCAATTTCAAGATATTACCGTGTATGAAGATTTGCTACGTATGCAGAGTGTCTAGAATGGACAGATAGTTTTTAGAATTTCAAAAGAAATTGAATTATTCTTACAATAAAGTATTCTACGCAGTCGCGAATTTTAGGAAGTATTGCTCAAAACTCTCTCTATATATATTTCATAGAAATACGTGTTATATTTTTTATTTTCTCCGTATTTCAAAACTACTGGACGACCATTATAAAAAAGAACTTTGAGAAAGTGAGTAATGTCAGGCAATAATTTTCTATTTTCTCATTTTTTCCTTTGGATATAAGATTTATACGTTTAGGGAATTTTAGATAGGATATCGATATCAAGATATTTCCATGTATGAAGATTCAATTCAAATGCAGAGTGTCCAAAATTGACTGATAGTTTTTAGAAATTGATAAGAAGTTTGCATTATTCTTACAATTAAGTATAAACAAAGTCGAGAATTTCAGTTGCTTTTGTTCCGAACTATATATATACATGTCTCGTAGAAATATGTGTTCATTTTTTTTTCTACATATTTCAAAACTAGTGAACTTCCATTATAAAGAAGAACTTCGAGAAAATGAGTGATATCATGGAATTATTTTTAATTTTCTGATTTTTACCTGGATGTAAGATTCATAAGGTTAAGGATTTTCAGACAATGTGTCTATTTCAAGATATTTCCGTGTATGAAGATTTGCTTCAAATGCAGATTGTCAAAAATGGTCTTGTTTCTAGAATTCAATGCGAAGTTGAAAATATTCTAACAAGGACGTATACTACGATCTCTAGAATTTCAGAAGCTGCTGATCAGAACTATCTTTAGATATATGTTTCATACAAATATGAGAAATGTGTGTTCCAGTTGTAATTTTCTGCTTATTTCAATACTATTGAATGATCATTATAAGGAACAAGGCTGCCACAGGCGACTACTTTTTTAATTCTACCTCGCACAACTTTCTCAAAACAAAAAATTATGACATAGTTTTGCAACATGTGCAAGAGAAATAGACTACAAAAGTTATTTATTTTTTTAATAGTGGTGTGAGTAGAATAGAAAAATAGTCGCTTGTGGTAGCCCTGGGGAAAACCTTTGAGATAGTGAGTTATTCATGGAATAATTTTCCATTTTCTCATTGTTTTCCTTTTGATATAAGATTCATACGTTTAGGGATTTTTATATATGATGTTGATTTCTAGATATTTCCGTTTATAAAGATTCTTTTCAAATACAGAGTGTCAAAAATGGGCTGAAAGTTTTTAGAATTCAATAAGAAGTTTACAATATTCTAACAAGGACGTATACTACGAAGTCAAGAATTTCAGAAGCTGTTCTTCAGAACTATCATTATACACCGAAGAGCCATTACATTATGACCACCTGTTTAATACGACGTAGGACCACCTTTCGCCCTCAAAACCTCCAATACCCGACCTGGTAGCAACTCAGCAAAGTTCTTATAGGTAGTCTGAGGTACCTAGTACCAAGCGTTCACCAACTGGTCCTCAATTCTCGCATATTGCGAGGTGGTAGCCTGACAGCCCGAATTGGGATTTCCAGTTGGAACCACAAATGTTATTTTGGATTCATGTTTGGTGAATTTGGAGGCCAGGCCACGACTTGAAACTCAGTAGAATGCTCCTCGAACCACTCCCTCACGATTCTGCCCGTATGACATGGTGCATTATCCTGTTGGTAAATGCAACATCCTGCCGGAAATATTGTTGCCATTAATGGGTGCACCTGGTCTGCAACGATGTGCAGGTAGCGCACAGACATCAGGTATTGTACTGTGAGGATTATGAGCAGGGTTGGCATTAATCGATTACTTTTTTAATCGATTGATTAGTCGATTAATGATTCAATTATACGAAATTGACGCCTAATTCAATTTATCATGATTGAAATCGAAAAAGTAATTGCTCTTTAAAAAGTTGTTTTATGATTTTTTCAATCTGCATGAATTCAATCTTGATTAATTTAATCATTAATTACATAGATAAAAATTAAACATGACTGCCCTGTTTACTTTCTTAAATTCGCTTTCATTGCTACGAAATTCTTTTTAAGAGTCACTATACGATTTTCCTTATTGATTATACAGTGTCACACAAAATTATTCATATAAACCGAGGTCAATATGTTTAAATTATTTAGGTGGGATTAGGGGCAATTGAAACCCGCTTAATAAAACTGATATATTCTTTTATAATTATTTTAGGCAAATAGTAGCAATATTATCAATCATTTGATAATCACAAATCGATGGCGATAGTCCCTAGGGACTATCGCCTCATACTGCTTCCTCATAGACAGTACTTCATGTCGGTGTCACTACCTTCAATGGATGCAGAAGCGAAAAAGTTTTGAAATTGCGATTTTTATTATATCGATGGGGAGAGAAACTTTAAATTTGCGTGATGGTAATTACTTAAAAGTTTTAAATGCTATGTAAGAACAGTTTCTAAAAAAATCGGAAATTAAAACGGTGAAATGAGCAAAAAGTGTTCTAAAAACGTCCTAAATTACGATTTCAATGGAATTGTTAAGGGAAAAAAATTAAATTGATGTGGATGTTACTTTTAAGACTAGTCTCACATGACAGTTAAAAAGTTTAGATATTTAAAAGATTTAAATGAATGAAATGAAAAGCGTAAAAAAAAAGAAGTTTAAATTACAATTTTTGTGGAAATGTTAAGGATACAAACTTGAGATTATACACGGTTGCTACTTTTAAGACAAAAATATATGCGCCTTACACTTTTTTTTAAATTGAAATATAAAAAGCTGTAGGAGAAAAAGCGCCTTTTAACGGGAAATATGAGAAAATTCCATAAAAATGTATTTTTTGTTCCTTCTTGAATGGCAGTAATTTTCAAATTAAAAATAGAAAAGATTCAACTCAAGTTTCTAGTGTAGAAACTCCTAACGGAAAAGAAAAAATATATTTATATTTAACCATACATAATGAACCCCCTCCCTCCCCCCCCGCCCCCCTGGAGCGGTGACATGTCACCATTAAATTTATTTTTACACCTTTTAAAAATTTAAACAATGTTTTATCTAATAAACTCTAATTATGAATATTATTATTATAATTATTTAGAAAAAAGGAACTTTACAATACATTTTAATTTGAATTATTTGGTACGGATAAAAAGGAAAGGTTAAATACATTGGACATTTCTTCAAATACAAAATTTTAATTAACAATACTTTCAGAAAATTACTGCGCATTCATGTTCCAAATCTCTTGTATAGAAACATAAATAATCTGTAACAGAACATCTGCTTGAAAATCGTCTGCCCACAGAAAAATAAATATGAGAAGACGCGGGAAATAGTTCACTGTTTTTAGAATATCACCACGTCTACAACACTTTAAGATAAGGAAATGACCATTTTAGGATACACGGATATTAATGGAATGTATATGTAAGTCTTATTTAATTTAAATATTTTATTCCTGATATGTATATTATGAGTGAAATAGTTTTATGTTATGTTTGTAAGAGACTGATCTTTAACTGCCAGAAGCGAAATTTTCCAATTCGATAACTGTAAAGAAAAATATCTTAATCTGCCATTGCTTGAAAAAAAAAACTGTGCAGAGACTGATTCATGCCTACATTCATACTGGAATTAATATAAACATTAATTTACTCTTACTTGAGATTGAAAATGTATGGAACGACAATGATTTGGAATTATTTTATCGGCTTTTTACTATTTTTTGATTACTAACACTTATAGTTATTATTATTTTGGGGTTAAAAATGGTGTTCGATTATCATGAGATTACGAAACTGTTTCAGATTAGTAATTAACATTATACTGGGAAAATGTATTTTTACATATTACTGTAGTGAAACATTTGAAAGAATTTTCTTTAGTGCTAATAATATTTTAAATTATCTTTTAAAATCCTAAATCTTCAAACCAAAGTTTTCAGATTTAACATTTGCCAAAATTATAAAATAATAGGAATTCCTTATACCATATGGAAATATTTTTGAGATATTGTTAAATCTAATAATGCATTTAATTTATCTATTGTAGTTTGCTGTTGTTTGATAGTACAATTATAAATTCTAATTATTATTTTTAGTGTTTTCCAAATTGCAATATTTATTTTTTTAAATTGTATGTAAGCATTTTTTTCTGTTTGTGATTTTAATCAAGCATTTAATTATAGACATTCTGAATCGGTTATTAAATTTTCTTCTATTCTAAATTCATTCTCTACGTTTATGATACGCGTAATTATTGGCACTAAAAAGTAAAATATGATATTTAAGCATTGAAATAAAGTGTTTTTCATGCCTGATGGGAAGTTATAGATTAAACTGCTTTAGTATATATTTATTTAAAGTTCATATAATACAGGATACATAATATAGGACACAAGTTGAAAAGTGTTTATGACTTCGGTTTGTCTCCCCGTCTGTCCGTCTAGCAGTCTGTCCGCACTCTAACTCTCGAAAATATACTCGGATTGCCCTGAAATTTTTGGATGTTATTGACGTTTACCATAGCACGGTACCTATTTGTAATGAAGTATGTAGCGTGCTTTGTTCATTTAAGGGACAGCCAAAAGTTTTCCGTTACATTACGGCCAATGGGAAAAAATCGTTTCAAATAATTTTTAATGATTTTACGCACGTTTTCAAACAGAATAAAATTTATAAGCATTTATGAAATCCACTAAAATATGCATTCTGTTGACTATGCGATGCAAAATTTAGTTATTGTTCATTTACAGGGCTAATAAAGGAATTCAAATACATAATGATATAGGGGTGGAGGGAATTGTTTGCGGCATACTTTAATTATGTTAATCTATTTCATATATAATAAAATTGATATATGTCGCTGAGGTTTACATACTATAAATTATTTCATGTATAATACGAATAATACGTATATAGCATTTACAGGGACACACAAAATATTTCAGATACTATATTGTATCCGAAGTACTGTTCATTAGCGGTGATTGCTGGAAATGTACTTTTAATTATGATATGCGCTTTTATGATTCACTATATTTATGCATAGTATATGGTGCAAATAAATGCTATAATTCCTATACAAGGCTACACAAAAGTATTCGTTAGGATTACTGGGTATGGGCGCAAATTGCTTAAAGGTGATTTTTAAATGAGTTATGCTTTTTTTCGCTAAACTGCATTTAATTTACCAAGAAATGTTTGTAGAATATAGATAAAATGATATACAGGGTGACGTAAAGAAATGGATACATGGCCGTCTATATATTATAATTTCTGGAAATGTGATTTCAGCAGTTTTAAGAGTGTCTTAGTTTGAATTAAATTTTAACTAAATAGTGGCATGTAATAAAGATTCTAGGTAAACAACAGGGTTGTACAAAAGTATTCAAGTATGTTTCCATACATTAGTATAAATTGCAGAAAAAGAATTTCAACCTGTTAGGCGTTTTCTTGCTAAACTAAATTTTCCCATTATATAGTATATATACACTTAAAAAAATGGGTACTCAAAATTGAGTAAAAAGTATTCAATTTTAAATGCGTCACATACTCAAAATAGCTCCGATCCAAATGTACTCAAAGTTGAGAAACACATGTACTCATTTTTTATTCCATGGTTGTGATCCAAATATGAATCGTTATGTACTGCCGCCACCCCCCAAAAAAACCTAAAATTTAAAGTAAAAATGTACTGACATTTATTTCCCGTTCAAAGTTCTTAACAAGAAATGTTTAATTGATTATTTATTAAGAAAAATAGCAAAATTCTTAGCAATATACTCAAATCGAATATTTTTATGACAAGAGCATCATTTCCAAGCACTTTTAAATTATTTTTAAAATACTGTGCATAATTTAATATTTACATTAATAAACATCATTTATGCCGCCATAAATGAAATGAACCATTACAGGGTACAAAACTATACGTTTGTTTGGGTTTGATAACATGTAAAGTTTCAAAATAGAGAAAGCATAGGTTCATTTTTGATCCAAAAATATTCAATTCGATATGAGTACGCCGGCTTACTCATTTTTGAGTATTTCATTTTTTTTTCAGTATATCAACCTACAGATCAAATACAGAGCTGTTCAAAAGAATTGGAAAACATATTTGGCTATGGACGGTAACTGCTGAAATCAGTTTTTCAAATGTTTTATGCGTTTTCTAAAATGTTTACATAGTTATCTTATTTACGGCATTTACCTAAATTACGATGTCTTGTTAAAACATTCAGAAAGTGTTGGAAAGTATTTTATAATCTATGCTTAACTAATGATTTTTCTTACTCTTTTTTTTTTTCTATTTCCCAGATCAGTCTTTTGCTATAAAACATACCAAATCTATTTAGCTCATATTCACAAAATGCAATATACACGGGAATAAAAAATTTAAATAAATATCGCTTATCATGCCGCTCTATAAATAATAGTTGTATTAATATCCGTTAGTCTCCATGTTCGTATTTAATACAGCAATGACAAATCACAACAAATTAAAAAACTTACACATTCTAAATATCAAGCTTGAACTCAATATCAAGCATAGAACTTAATAAAAAAATATGTCAGTTGATAAGAATTGTCTTTTAAGTGAAAAATTTAAAATGTTTTAGAAGAATAGGACTCCAAAATAGCGATATTTTGCTAAAAAGTACGGTAAAAAAACTAGATTTTATATTTACAGCAAAAGTTTATTTTAAAATTCATCGCTGTATTAATACTTAGAAATTTTTCCAGAGAGAATCATTCGCTTTATATACAATATTTCAAATGAAAATCAAATATCAAATTAATTGCTTAAAATGCGCAAAGGCCAACATAGTGAAAAAGATTCCATGCCGGGACTCGAACCCCGGCCATCAGTATAGCACACTGACATTCTACCGACTAAACCACATGGAACGACACCCAGCCTGTAAAATTTCTCACTATTACATGTTGGCAAGGCTACAAACGCAGCACAAGATGGAATATTTATCGTGAGTCACCGACATGGGGTAAACACGAAACTTAATTAAATCCAGCATCGATTGAAACTATATTAATAATTGGAAAATTTTCCATGGACAAACATTCGCCTCGCATACAACATTTCAAATTAAAATTGCCTGTTAAGCAATTAATTTGAAATTTGATTTCCATTTGAAATATTGTATGCAAGGCGAATGGTTCTCTCTGGAAAAATTTCCAAGTATTAATATAATTTAAATCGATGCTGGATTTAATTAAGTTTCGTGTTTGCATCATGTTGGTGGCTCACACTAAATATTCCATCTTGTGCTGCGTTTGTAGCCTTGCCAACATGTAATAGTGAGAAATTTTCCAACCTGGGTATCGTTCCATGTGATTTAGTCGGTATAATGTCAGTGCGCTGTACTGATGGCCCGGGTTCGAGTCCCAGCATGAAATCTTTATCACTATTTGCGTCTTTTAAGCAATTAATTTGAAATTTTATTTTCATTTGAAATCACAGTGTTTATGACATGTTCGTCACAAATGACACATATTTCACAAATTGGTCACAGTGTGACTTCAAAGCATTGTCGCTTTCGTCACAGGTTCGTCATAAAGTTAATGCCAAAATAGTCACAAAGGACACACTCTTCACAAATTTGTTACACCGTGACTTCACAGAGTGGTCACAATGTGACGTCACAAACGACCTCTAAAATGGCCATAACGACCTCGCATTCTAGTCACTATGACGTCACATCGACGTCACGTGATGTCACATTGACGGTCACAAAATCACAGGTGACTTCACAACGACGGCGCCGTGACGTCGCCATGCCTTACGGGTTAAAACAAAAAAAAATATATACATATATATTTTTTTTTTGTTGGAATTTTAATCTAATTAAATGTAAAGAAAATTATCTATAAATATTTTTACAGTGCACATTTACATATGTTTAGACAATTTTTGAACAGTTTAAAGAATTGAAAGAAAAAAAAAAAGATTCTGTATCAGATAACTGATCTGCAGCTGCAAATTGCGCTTAATAAGCGTACTAAATTACGCTAAACATACGACATTACGGTAACATACAAAATTATGCTTATATCATAAAAATAAACTTGTAACAAACTGATGAAGAAAGTCTATCGTAAAAGCAAAATGAAACAGTTTGATGTCCGCTTCACATCATAAAAGTGTAAGAATAAATCAAAGGGGATATAACGGCTTTCCCGTTATATATTCATTTAACCTCCTCTCCCCTCAAAATCAACATTTAACTTTACTGGCTCTTTATAAATTGCCATTATTCTCCCCGCCCCCCCCCCACCCCCTTCAAATAAAATATTTAGTTTAATATACACTTGATAAAATATCATTAGTTTACTACACGGTGTACAAAACTGTTGTAAATTCAAATAAACATATACAAACATTAAAATAAAGTTAAAATATCTACGTTTCGGTCATCCTTCTATGACCTTCCTCAGGAACGTTGTCGTATATCTTAAGTCTCCTAAAGTATTATGTTGGAGTTTCTTTACCCATTTATGAACCTGTGTACACGAATCACCGTCACAGAGGATGCTTTGCATCTCCCCCCATTCTCGCCAAAGTAATATTGAATTAACCTTTAACTGATGTCACATAAATTGCCACTTAAGTACTGTGAAGTGGTCTGTGAGACCGCTCTATCGAAAGATGAATAAAACACGCGATTAAATTTCAGGATAGTGTTTTTGTACTAAACTTTTTGTGCAGTACTGTTACAATTAAAATTCCCTTATTCAAAAGTCTCTGGTGACAGTATTAAAGTTCCAAACGAAGCAAAATTTCGGTGATATTTGTAGTTAAACTGAATATTACAAGTTAAACTATAAAAACTGAAAAAAGCAGTGGTCTGTGAAACCGGTAATATGAGTTAAAGGTTAATATTTGCCTGTCCTTTTTTAGTTTTTTGTACTCCTTTGTGTACTCTTGGAATATGGAATGTTGGATAAGGTCAAAAACTTAAATTTAAGAAGTTTTTATTACTTATTATTTTTCTGTTTCTTAATCAATACTTAGTATTTAATTATTAATCATCTAGTATTATTTAGATAATATTTACAACAAGTTGTAAGTATCAATTGTTATAGAGTCGGTGTCGTGAATAAAAGTGACTCAATCATAGAATTACGAGAAAAAATTACGATGTAGGACAACATTATTAAGACTAAATAAAATGATGACTGGCCTGCCTTGGCTTCATTGTATTTATATACAGTTTTCTTCATTCAAAAAATATTCAGAGCTTTAAAAAAAAAATCAAGTCATACCGAGCCCAACCAGAAAGAGTCAAAACCTACTCGAAAACCGAAACAAATCCAAAATATTTAAAGAGAACCCTATCCAAGACAAGACCCGATGCATGACCTTAGCAGCAATCAAGGGTGATTAAATCAGAAGATGCTTGAAAAAAAGATAAAATAAAGGCCACAAAGCCAGAACAATACATGAAGTTTTCAATCATAAATCCTTCATTAGATTGACTAATTAGATTGACTATTTAGATTAAGAATTGATTTAATCGTAAAAAAGCAAACAATTACTACCAAATAATCATTGGTCATTAGTCTATGAGTGGGATTGAATTGATTTAATCGTAATCAAAGCATTGATTACATTAAAATAATCACTGATCGTTAGCCTATGAGTTGGATCGAAACTAAGCTTAATCGGTCAATCTTTAATCATGATTTAAAAAAATAATCGTTAACTTTCAATCGTTAATCTAATTAAAATTTTGCACAACCCTGATTATGAGTCCTAATGTGCCCCATAACAACATCGCCCACACGATAATATAGCAGCCACAGGCTAGTTTTCGACCAACAGTGCATCCGGGAGCTAGGGTTAACGTCGGAAATCGGCGTATTCGCACGCGCCCGTCGATGCGATGGACCAAAAAACGCGTTTCATCTGACCATGCATATTTTCCATTATTCTATAGTCCAATTCCGATGTTCATAGGACCGCGGCAGGCACTGCTGTCAGCGTAGGAACGTGTGCTGCCGGCTGCGTAGGTCCATACTCAACAGTGCACGCGGCATCGTGTGTTGAGAAATACTGTCTGGGTCGCCACTGTTTTAGCTGTTGGTGATTTCGACTGTTGCAGCTCTTCAGTCACGACACGTAATGCGTAAAAATCTCTGCTCTCTTCTAGAATCAATGCGCACAATGCTCACCGGAGACTTGTCGTTTCCCCATCGATACACCACTTTCGGTACATCCTCACAATGACGGCACGTGTAAGCACACCAAACGCGCCGTTTCCGATTTCGACGTTTACAGTCGCCGAGCCATAACGATTTGACATTTATCAAAGTCTGATAACTCTGCTGCTTTTACAATTAAGTCGATAATTACGCTATATTTTGAAATGCAATACATGGGCGCTTGATATACTCCAATATCAGCACCGCACGCACTGTGGTTTTCTTTCAGGGCGAACTCATTGTTATAGATGGAGGGTGGTCATAATGTAATGGCTCTTCGGTGTATATACGTTTCATAGAAGTATGTGTTTTATTTCTTGTTTTCTCCATGTTTCAAGACAATTGAACAACCATTATATAGAAGAACTTTGAGAAAATGAGTGATGTGATGGAATAATTTTCCTTTTATTCATTTTTACATTTGATATAAGATTCATACGTTTAAAAAGTTTTAGATAGGATGTCGATTACAAGATATTTCTGTGTATGAAGTTTCGCTTCAAATGTAATGTGTCAAAAATTAACGGATATTTTTTAGAATTTAATAAGAAGTTGCCTATATTCTTAAAGGAGCGTATTCTGCGAAGCAAACAATTTCAGTAGCTATTCTTCAGAACTATCTTTATATATATATGTCTGATAGAAATATGTGTTCATTTTTTTATTTTCTCCGTATATCAAAACTATTCAACCACCATTATAAGGAAGAACTTTGAAAAAGTGAGTGATGCCGTGGAATATTTTTTCATTTTCAAAATTTTACCCTTGATGTAAAATTTATACCTTTTAGGATTTTTAGATAGGGTATAGTTTACAAAATAGTTTTTTTTTCATGAACGTTTTCGTCATGAATATAATGAAATACATTAATATCAACACTTACGTTAACAATTGGTTCTAAGACTAGCGACGTAAATCGACGTCTATTTAGATAAGCTAAAAAGGATAAGTAATAAAAATTCTCCGAACTCTAATGAACATATTCCATTGTATTCAGTGGGTATGTTACATACAATAACATTAGCAAACAAATGCGTTTGCAATTCAAGAATTTGGAATAAATCAATAAGTTGTTAATTTACAATTTATTGTTCTTCTAGCTGTGCTGTTTGATTCTTTGAGCATGGGAAAATATCTTGCAATGTAGTTTGATATTTTTTTTCTTTTTTCTCGTAGAATCTCATTGTAACAGCAAAGTGAGTTTTCTAATCTTGTTCTAGTGACTTTTTTTACTTGTTTGTCACTATCACTTGCTGTTGTGGAAAATTTTCCTTTCGTAGAAACAAAAGCCTTGGAAAAAGTTCAAAGTGCGTCTTTAATAAAGGAATTTTTTTTCAGGCAATATTACCAGAGGGCTACTTTTTAAAATGCAGATTGCTTGATTGGCAACATTTCCTTTAAATGGTATAATAAACCTTAATTTTATCGTATTTATTCTGTCATTAAATAAGACGAATTTCACTATTTTAAAAAAACTGGTGGCAGTTAAGCAGTCTTAATTTTAAAAAAGTAGCTCACTAGGAACTGTGTTTCCAAGCTAGACGACGTAATTGCGGGGTGACGTAATTCGAGGGGGCGTAAGTTGGGATACTACTGTATTAACATAACGTACTCAAAATTGTTTAAAGATTCTTTCAAATTGATTTTCTTAAAATATATCGTGTAAGATTTAATAAATTGTCTGATATTTAAACAAAAATCTATTCACGAGACAAAATGTAAATATACGAGTACTTATACCCGTAAGGCATGGTGACGTCACGGCGACGTCGTTGTGAAGTCACACTGTGATTTTGTGACCGTCGATGTGACGTCACGTGACGTCGATGTGACGTCACAGTGACTACAATGCGAGGTCGTTTGTGACGTCACATTGTGACCACTCTGTGAAGTCACGGTGTGACTAATTTGTGAAAAGTGTGTCATTTGTGACTATTTTGGCATTAGCTTTGTGACGAACCTGTGACGAAAGTGACAATGCTTTGAAGTCACATTGTGACCAATTTGTGAAATATGTGTCATTTGTTACGAACTTGTCATAAAAAATGTGATGATTTTAAATGAAAAACAGATTTCAAATTAATTGCTTAAAAGGCGCTAAGGCCAACATAGTGAAAAAGATTCCGTGCCGGGACTCGAACCCGGGCCATCAATATAGCACACTGACATTCTACCGACTAAGCCACATGGAACGATACCCAGCCGGGAAAATTTCTCACTATTACATGTTGGCAAGGCTACAAACGCAGCACAAGATGGAATATTTATCGTGAGCCACCGACAATGAGCAAATACGAAACTTAATTAAATCCAGCATCGATTGAAACTATATTAATACTTGGAAATTTTTCCAAAGAGAACCATTCGCCTTGCATACAATATTTCGAATGAAAATCAAATTTCAAATTACATGCTTAAAAGGCAATTTTAATTTTAAATTTGATTTTTATTTGAAATATTGTATGCAAGGCGAATGTTTCTCTCTGGAAAAATTTCTAAGTATTAATATAGTTTCAACCGATGCTGGATTTAATTAAGTTTCGTGTTTGCCCCATGTCGGTGGCTCACGATAAATATCCCATCTTGTGCTGCTGTTGTAGCCTTGCCAACATGTAATAGCAACAAATTTTCCAGGCTGGGTATCGTTCCACGTGGTTTAGTCGGTAGAATGTCCGTGCGCTATACTGATGGCAGGGGTTCGATTCCCGGCATTGAATCTTTTTTACTAAGTTGGCCTTTGCGCCTTTTAAGCAAATAATTTGAAATTTGATTTTCATTTGAAATATTGTATGCAAGCCGAATGTTTCTCTCTGGAAAAAATTCGGAGTATTAATACTGTGATGGTTCTTGTCATAAACACTGTGATGAATTTTAAAATAAAGTTTTGTTTGAAATATAAATTCTTATCTTTTTACCGTACTTTTTAGCAAAATATTGCTATTTTGGAGTCCTATTCTTCTAAAACATTTTAAATTTTTCCACTTAAAAAACAATGCTTATCAACTGACATCTTTTTTTATTAAGTTTTAAGCTTTATCTTGAGTTCAAGCTTGATATTAAGAATGTGTAAAATTTTAATGTGTTGTGATTAGTCATTGCTTTATTAAACATGACATGATAAGCCATATTTATTTAAATTTTTTATTCCCGTGTATATTGTATTTTGTGAATATGAGCTAAATAGATTTGGTATGTTTTATAGGAAAAGACTGATCAGCGAAATAGAAAAAAACAATTAAGAAAAATCATGCATTAAGCATAGATTTTAAAACACTTTCCAACGCTTCCTGAATGCTTTAACAAGACATCGTAATTTAGGGAAATAACGTAAATAAGATAACTAAGTAAATATTTTAGAAAACACATAAAGCATTTGAAAAACAGATTTCAGCATTTACCGTCCATAGCCAAATATGTTTTCTAATTCTTTTGAACAGCCCCGCATTTGATCTATAAGTTGATATACATATTATATAATGGGAAAATTTATTTTTGCAAGAAAACGCATAACAGGTTGAAATTCTCTTTCAGCAATTTATACTAATATATGGAAACATACTTGAATACTTTTGTATAATTTGTAGTTTACCTAGAACGTTTATTACGCGCTACTGTTTAGTTAAAATTTAATTCAAACACTCTTAAAACTGCTGAAATCACATTTCCAGAAATTATAATTTATAGATGGCCATGTATTCAATTCTTTACGTGACCCTGTATATCATTTTATCTATATTCTACAAACATTTCTTAGTAAATTAAATGCAGTTCAACGTAAAAATCCATAACTCATTTAAAAACTACCTTTAATCAATTTGCGCATATACCCAGTAACCCTTACGAATACTTTTATGTAGTCCTGTATATGAATTATAGCATTTATATATACCATACTCTATGCATAAATATAGTGAATCATAAAAGCGCATATCATAATTAAAAATGCATTTCCAGCAATCATCCCTAATGAACTTCAGATACAATATAGTATCGGAAATATTTTGTGTGTCCTGTAAATGCTATATACATTTCGTATTATCATGAAATAATGTATAGTGTGTAAACCTCAGCGACTTATATCAATTTCATTATATATGAAATAGATTAACATAATTAAAGTACGCCGCAAATAATTCCCTCCATCCCTGTATAATAATGTATTGGAATCCCTTTTTTAGCCCTGTAAATGAACAATAACTATTCGTTGCACCACATACTCTTCAGAATGCATATTTTAGTGCGTTTCATAAATTCATATCAATTTTATTCTGTTTGAAAGCGTGTAAAATCGTTAAAAATCATTGGAACGATTTTTTCCCGTAGGCCGTAGTGTAACGAAATACTCTTGACTGTTCCTGTAGATGAATTAAACACGCTACAAACTTCATTACAAATAGGGGCCGTGCTATGGTAAACGTCAATAACATCCAAAAATTTCAAGGCAATCCGAGTATATTTGCGAGAGTTAGACCGCGGACAGACGGCCAGACAAACCGAAGTCATAAACACTTTTCAACTTTGTTGAAAAGTATTAAAAAGAACATATAAACGTAAAATAAATGATTGCATATTAACTATTTTTATTGTTTAAAAAACATTTTAATGTAGAAAGTAGTTATTAATCGCTTAAAAAAAATATTCAGTCCTATATTACGAAAGTGCATACAAACTTTTTAAAAAATATACTAAAGCAGTTTAAGCTATAAACTTGTTATCACAGGCATGAAAAACACTTTATTTCAATGCTTAAATATATTTAATTTTTTTATTCCAGTGATTACATATATCGAAAACGTAGAAAATGAATTTACAATCGAAGAAAATTTAATAACTGATTCTGAGTGTCTACAATTAAATGTTTGATTAAAATCACAAACAGAAAAAAAAAAAAATGCTTACATAATGTTAATTTCTAATCTGAAACAATTTCTAATTTCATATTTAACTCCAAAATAATAATGATGCTATAAGTGTTAGTAACTAGAAAACATTAAAAAGCCGAAAAAAATTCCACACCACTGTTTCAACACATTTTCAATCTCAAGAGACTAAAAATTAATATTTACATTCATTCTGCTATGAATGTAAGCACAAATCAGTCTCTGCGCCAGCGTTTTTTTTTTTTTTTTTTTTTTTTCTTGGGGGATGGCAGATTAAGATACAACAGAATCGAATAAAAATATCCTTCGGAAAACAATACAGACCAGTCTCTTTCTATATGTGTAACATAAAACTACTTAACTCATCATTATAATATATACAAAACAGGAACAAAATATTTAAATTAAATAAGACTTACATATATGCTTCATCAATAATATCCGTATATTTGTAATATCCTAAAATGGCAGATGTCTTTCTTTTATATTAAAAGAAGTGCTGTAGGCGTGCTGGTGTTCTAAACAGTGGAGTGAAGTGGCTTCCCGCGTATTCTCTTGTTTATTCTATGGTAAATTCGCGAAGCAGACGATTTGAGCAGGTGTGTTTTTATTATTTATTTGTTTTTATAAACAACTGATTTGAATCTGAAACGCGCAATAATTATATGAGAGTGTAACAATCAGCGGAGGATTATTATATTAAATTGCAATGCTAGATAAAATTGAAATCATGAAAAAAGAATACTTTTACTGTCTTAGATATCAAATTGATAAAATATAGCATGAAAATTTAGTTTATTAATGCTTGTATCGTGCAATTTATTTATTATGTCCCCCCCCCCCCCCGCCTTTCGTGATAGAATTTACTATTTGCTATCCACTAATATATTTTCATTCCTTATGCCGCTGTAACTCAGCTGTTTAAAATATTGTTTAACCCTTAACTGATGTGACAAAAATTGCCGCATAACTACTGTGAGCGGTCTGTGAGACCGCTTAATCTATGAGATGGATAAAATATCGCATGAAAATTTAGTTTATTAATGCTTGTATCGTGCACTTTATTTATTATGTCCCCTCCCTCCCCCCCCCCCCCACCTTTCGTGACAAAATTTACTATTTGCTATTCACTAATATATTTTCATTCCTTATGCCGCTCTAACTCGGGACTGTTTAAAATACTGTTTAACCCTTAACTGATGTGACAAAAATTGCCGCATAACTATTGTGAACGGTCTGTGAGACCGCTTAATCCATCAAATTGATAAAATATAACATGAAAATTTAGTTTATTAATGCTTGTATCGTGCATTTTATTTATTATGCCCCTTCCCCCTTTCGTGACAGAATTTACTAGTTGCTATCCACTAATATATTTTCATTCCTTATGTCGCTGTAACTCGGAACTGCTTAAATATTTTCTGTTCATTTTCAAAGATTTTTGAAGTTCATATTTTTGTCACACTGTGACTTACAATATGGTGGTTTTTTTTATCATATATGTGACGTGACATACGTTACATGCAGTGACATAATAGTATCGTCACAATTTTCTTTTAATTGCCGGAAAAATATAATTTTACAGTAAATAACATGTTTTAAAGAATTTTTGCAATTTTTTAAAGTTTTCTAAGAAGTTCACATCTCAGTCACAATGTGACATCACTGAGTGGTGGCATTTTGGTCACAGATGTGACGTGACCACAGTGACTTACAGTGACGTCACAACGACGTCACCGTGACCATGCATGCTATGAGGGTATATACCGTTATATTAAAAATTCAATTGAAAAATTTAGAATTTTTTTCAACAATCACCTGTACTAAAAGACACATAAGTTTTTCTGGAGGCATTTTTATTTGACAAGTGATACAGTATTCAGAATAGTTGCAGTAGAAGTTTCTAAAAATTGCATTCTTAAAAATTCCATTCTTCGATTAACCGAATTTTGCTATTACTGTAGCTGAATTCGTAAAATTCTGTGTAAAAATTGAACCACGATTTTTTTTTTTTTAACTTAAATCGTGAAATAATACAACATTCAAGAATAATTTAGTTTTAGTTTGAACCATTAACTTGCGTAAGTTAAAGCATTAAATTATATAGATTGATACATTAACTGGAAAAATGTTGAACCATTGTATATATTGAACTTTTAAGTGGTATAGATTGAACCATTAACTGGTATAGATGGAACATTCAATTGGCAAAATGTCAAATCGTTAACTTGTGTAGATTGAACGTTCAACTGGTAAAACATGGAACTATTCACTTCTGTAGGTTGAACCATTAACTGGCAAAATGTTGAATCAATAACTAATTCAGATTAATCAATTAACTGATAAAAGTCCGATTCATTTATTTGTGCAGAGTGAACAATTAACTGGACAAATACTGAAAGATTAATTTAAGTAGTTTGAATCATTAAATAGTAAAATGTCGAACCTTCAACTGGTAAAATGTTAAATCATTAACATGTATAGATTGAACCATGACGGGCATAATCGTTTTAAATTATAAATTACTGCAGACTGAGCCATTAACTGCTAAAATAATAATAAAAATAACACAAGAAACTCGTTTAATGCTATACCACCCAATAGTAAAATGTCAATCCATAATATAAAAAATCGATGACCCATGACCTAATAAAATGATGAAGACGAAACAGATAAAATAGTGGTTATGGAATGACGACTGTTAGCACTTTTAGATAAGGTCTATGGGACATAGGTTTCTGCTTAAATGTAAATAAGAATCGGCCACATTGCGAAAAATGACTGCTAATTTGTCTCATTTTTATATTCAGAAATTCTGAATTCATAATAGAAATTTCGTGATAGCATTAAATAATATTACTTCTTTAGGAATTTCTAGTAAAAAATCAGAATTTCTGAATAAAACAAATGAAACCCAAATTTGCAACTCTGTTGCGAACTTCCAATCTGAAACGTGATTCAGAACATGCACATTTTGTTTGGACTTTAGCGTCCCTACAAAAAGATGATTTGAAGCATTAAGGTGAAAGCTGCATTAGTTACCAGACCCGCTACAATGAGACAACACAAGGAGTTACGTTTTTACCCGGTGGGTTAAGGTCGTGGAAAATCACAATCTCGTCTCCATCTGCGACGATAGAGTCTGCTTTTCATTTCGGACAATTCTCTGGTACAACTATTGTATTTGCGGTAACCCTGCTATTGGCTGCGTGGTGCACGTGATAAAAAGAATTTGAATTTTTACTTCACTTGTCGCTTCAAGCCACTTTTACAGCAACGGTGCTTGAAAAATTACAACATAAAGTGAAGGAAAATCACAACTTTTTTTCAGGCAGCGTTTTTGGAAAGGCTGAGAAAACTATTTGAATTAACCTCTAAATTTCCGACAAAGAACTTAATTTTATTACATTTAAATTTATCGATGAACCTCTAAGGCTTCCGTTTATATTTCTTTGAATAGTTAATAAAAAAATATATACAGTATGTACTACTATTTTGCTCGTTTATTCAAGGCATTTCAAGTAAAGTACCAGAAGTGGGTGTTACTATTTTTAAAATGAAAATTGGTATATTTTGTTATCTGTAGCAAACTGAAGATAAATGAAAACAAAAAACATAATTGTTGACTTTCACAAGTTACTTTTTTAATTTGTAATGTTACAATACTTGCTGATCTTTGACATTTTAACGGTACCAGAAACTTACAATAAATTTTTCAAACAACATTAAAATGAAATCTAATGCGATAAATTTTTGAAATATTTCAGCCTGTTCTGTCTTCTCACTGCAACTGTTCAAATAGGATTTCAATTTCTTTGTTTTATGACGTAAATACATTTTTAGAAAATTCCGACTGCATAAATGTTTCCCCATGTATATTGTGCTTTACGTTTCTGTATTTACTTTTTATGGGAATTATGAAACTTCAAAAATAAGATCGACAGAGAGTAAGTATTTTAAAAATGATGACATTTGTATTATGGCCTTTTATTTCAAATTGAATACTATGAATGCATTTTATTAAAGAAATAAATCATAAATTCTCTTAACAATTAAAAAAAACTTTTAAAAAAATTATTCATGATGTTTTTTCCTTATTTTTTCCAAAACAATATATGGCACATTTTTGTTCGTTTTAGCATAAAATAAGTTGTTTAAGAATAATTAAGTCATAATGTATATGTATTTTAATTTTCACTTGGTTAGCATTTTGCATATTTCCTTGCAAAATTCAAAATAAACATCAAAATTATCATCGCTTCACTTTGCATATGTAAAAAGGATTAAATACTAATATTTTAACTAAATCTTTAACATTAAATGTGTTTAAAATAATTCTTCTATTAAAATACTGTCTTCTACAGAGTTTTTATCAAACATTACTCTATAAGAATACTAATTTTCATGTTTTTGTATGTAGTTGTTTCCTTAATATTAGTCTAGGAAAACATCCCGTTACAAAAATACGTTTGCACACTGAAAAAAAAAAAAAAAAAAAAAAAAAAAAAAAAAAAAAAAAAATCTATATTTTACAACAGAAGATGCTGCCACTTTGGCTGCCAACACAGTTGCTGTTAAATTTACAAGCTGTATCATTAAAAGTGCTGTAAAACTTCTCAAGTCTCGGTAAAATCGCGTTGCTTATTGGCTGCGTGGTGCACGTGTTAGAAGGAATTCGATTTTTACTTCGCTTGTTGCTTGAAGTTACATTCACAGCACTGGTGCTTAAAAATTATAACATAAAGTTCTTAAAAGCACTGTATTTTACAACGAAATTGCTGGCATCCCAGCTGCCAACACACTTGCTGTAAAATGTACAAGCTGCTGTAAAATTTCACAAGCCTGGGGAAAGTCGCGTTGCTGTTGGCTGCGTGGTGCACGTGATAAAAGGAATTTGGTTTTTATTTAACTTGTTGCTTGAATCCACTTTTACAGCATTGGTTCTTGAAAAATTACAACATAAAATGCAGGAAAAATCAAAACTTTTTTTTTCTTTTACAGTGCGGTGGCAGCGTTTTTGGAAAGACTGATAAAACTGTTGTAATTAACCCACTGAATTTCGACTAAGAACTTAATTTTATTAGGTCTAAATTCATCGATGAACCTCTCAGGTGTTTCCCTGTATATATATTTTTTGAATAATTAAGACAAAAGTATATACAGTTTGGTCTGGTTTATTCAAGGCATTTCAAGTGAAGTATCAGAAGTGGGTGATACTGTTTTTAAATTAAAAGTTGGTACATTTTTTTAATTTGTAGCAAACTGAAGATAAATGAAAAAAAAAATAACATAATTGTTTACTTTTGCATGTTACTTTTTATCTTGTAATGTTACAGTATTTGCAGACATTGGACATTTTAACGATCCCAGAAACTGACACTACATTTTTCAAACATTAAAATAAAATCTAATGCGATGAATTTTTGAAATATCTCAGCCCTTTCTGTCATGTCACTGCGATTGTTCAAACAAGATTTCAATTCCTATGTTTTTATGATGTGGAATGTAAATACATTTTTAGAAAGTTCCGACTACATAAATGTTTCTCCATGTATATAGTGCTTTACGTCTCTGTATTTATTTTTTATGCTGAATTATGAACTTCAAACATAAGATTGACAGAAAGTAAGTATTTTAAAAATGATAAAATTTGCATTATGGTATTTTATTTCAACTTGAATGCTATGAATGCATTTTATCAAAGAAATAAATGATAAATTCGCTTAACAATTAAAAGAAAAACTAAAAAAAAAAGATTTTTTTTTTTTTTGGTGGATTATTGGTGACCTTTTTCCAATAATCTTTCTAGCACAATATATTGCAAAATTTTGTACCTTTTAACATAAAATAAGTTGTTAAGAGCAATTAAGTCAGGATGTATATGTATTTTAATTTTCATTCATTAGCATTTTGCATATTTCTTTGCAACATTCAAAATAAACATCAAATTATTCTCGCTTCGTTTTGCATGTGTAACTAGTCGAATGGGGCAATCCCAAAACTTTCTTCTATCTCATACATGTTAATACTTCAAAATTCACCTTCACAGTGCCAAAATTAAATAGCAATCAATGCCCATCGTGAGGTTTCTAAAGTCATGAAATACCATGCATTAGTTTTTGAAATAGAACTATTGGAGAAATCGTGAAAAATGCAGCATAACAGCGCCACCTATTGGATGATTTATACCAAAACATAATCAGCAATAGTATTTATAAAGGTATATTTGAATATGAAGTTCAATGAAAATTCGTGCATTAGTTCCTCAGACAGAGCTATTGCTAGAATCGGGGAAAATTCTGCATAGCAGCTCCACATTATGGGCGATTAACACAAAAACCTAAACAGAACCAATTCATATTAAAGATTAATTAAATCTGAAGGTTGATGGAAATCCGTGCACTAATTCTTGAGATAGAGCTATTGCGGAAATCGTGAAAAATGCAGCATAGTAGCGCCACCTGTTGGACGATTTACACCAGAATGTTAAAATCATCAACTCTCGTCGTTTGATGAAAATCCGTCAATTAGTTCTTGAGTTAGAGCTGTTGCGGAAATCCTAAAAAATGCAGCATAGCTGCGTCACCTGTTGAGCGATTTGCACCAAAAACTAATCAGCATCAATTTATATCAATAACAAACTGAATATAAATTTTTATTAAATTCCATGCATTAGTTCTTGAGATAGAGCACCCACAAAATCTGCATACATACATACAGACACATGCATACAGACAGACAGACGGACAAACAGACATTTTGTAAAAACATGTTATTATGGATCTCTGACCCCTAAAACGTGTAAATCCGTCGAAAACTGGAATTCGAAAATGTCCATGAATCCAATACTTTCTTCTTGTAAAGATAGAAGAAAGTAAAAAGGGTTAAATACTAATATTTTAAATAAATCTTATTAGAAGCAAAATACATATATCGCAAATTAAACCTTAACCCTCAAGCCGCGGGCGACTTTTTCAGTGGATTACTTTTTTTAAAATTAAGATTGGTTCCCACCACTTTTTTAAAGTATAAATAGCCACTTTATTTAATTACAGATTATACAGGGTGTCCGGTCTCAACGGTGTCCAATGGCTAATTCCTAAACCGTTAGTCATAGACATATAGTTCCAATTACAAAAATGTTTTAAATCACGTAAAGAAATATTTTAAAAGCGATTTAGGTCAATAAAAACATTTCTTAAACTAGTCGGATGTACCAATCCCAAAACTTTCTTCTATCTCATACATGTTAATACTTCAAAATTCGCTATCACACTGCCAAAATTAAATGGCAATCTATGCATCTCATGAGGATTCTAACGATATGAAATTCCGTGCATTAGTTCTTGAGATATGACTATCGTTGAAATCGTCTAAATTCAACAAATGCTGCCTAGCAGCGCCACCTATTGGGTGATTTATACCAAATCCTAATCAGCTACAATTTATGTCAACGTCTGACTGAATCTGAAGTTTGGAGAAAATCCGTGCATTAGTTTTTGAGATAGAGCAATAGCGAAAATCGTGAAAATTTCTGCATAGCAGCGCCACGTATTGGGTGATTAACACCAAAACCTAATTAACAACAACTTGTGTCAACATACAACTAAATCTGAAGTTAGATGAAAATTGGTCCATTAGTTCTATTGATAGAGCTATTGAGGCAATCGTGGAAAAGGCAGCAGAGAAGCGCCACCTGTTGGGCGATTTACACCAACACCTAATCAGTAGCAAGTCATATCAAGGACTAACTTAATCTGAAGTTTGATGAAAATCCGTGCGTTAGTTCGTAAGATAGAGCAATTGGGGAAATCGTGTAAATCCTGCAAAAATTCATCATAACAGCGCCACCTGTTGGGCGATTGACACCAAAACGTAATCATCATCAATTCATATCAAGGACTAACTAAATCTGAAGTTTGATCAAAATCCGTGCATTAGTTCTTGAGATAGAACTATTGCGAAAATCGTGAAAAATGCAGCATTGCAGCGCCACCTGTTGAGCGATTTACACCAAAAACTAATCAGCATCAATTTGTATTAGGCACTAACTGAATATCAATTTTTATTAAATTCCGTGCATTAGTTCTTGAGATAGAGCGCCCACAAAATTTGTGTCACATACAAACAGACAGACAGACAGACAGACAGACAGACAGACTCACAGAGTCACAGACAGACATTTTGTAAAAACATGTTTTTTGGAATCTCTGACCCCTAAAACGTGTAAATCCGTCGAAAACCGGAATTCGAAAATTTTCATGAATCCAATACTTTGTTCTTGTAAAGATAGAAGAAAGTAAAAATTACGAAATTTAAATTTTTATACGGTTCCCCGGTCCTATAAGTTATATTTAGTGAAATTTTCCTTTTACACTGACAAGTAATACAAAAAAAGTCCCGTTATTCTACGATTAAAATTGACCGAGTAATAGCTGTTTAAAGTTGGAGCATATTTTTTGCTGCAAATTGGGGGTCATTCACAAATTTAGCGAAATATAATTTCGTCAGATATAAAAAATATATGGGAGTAAAATTAACAATTCAATATAAATTTGAAATCTTTAATCATTCTGGCATATTAATGGAAAATATACAATTTGCAATAAACATTTAAGAAGAAAGAAAAAACAGAATTTCTCTTAAATAAAATGATTCTAAATTAACAGCATCAATTCTTAACAAAATGATACGTATTTTAAAATATTATTAGATTGCACAAGCCTGCAAAAGTTGGGTTATGTCATGTTTTTTAGCTAATGATAATTGATTCTTGTATACTCTGTACCTCTGAATCCGAAATTGACCTTCATTTTAAACTATCATATCAGGATTTTTCGCACATTGCAAATTTCAAAGTTAAGGAGTTCAATGTTAAAATTGAATTTCCTCCCCCATCTCATCGGACCACTCAGCTGTTTAGCTGTAAGAATCCCAGGATAAGCAAAAATATCGAATAAATTTTTTAATAAAATAAAATAAAATAAAAAATGTTTTACATATGTTTTATAGTATGAGATTTTAGCTATATTATAACTTACACATTTGCGATTTGCAAAAAAAATTCTAACGTGATGGTTAAAAATGAAGGTCTTTTTCAGATTTAGTGCTAAAAAGTGCGTAAAAATCAATTTTCAAAAGTTAAAAAACACAACCATCTCCGCTACTTTATAGTATTCGATTTTTGTTATTCTTTAAATTTGAAAATTTATGATTTGCGAAAAATCCTGACATGACGGTTAAAAATTAAGGTAATTTTCGGATTCAGTGCTTAAAAATACATAAATGTGAAAAACCCAACAATCGCAGTCTTGTATTATCTAATCTAAAACTTTTTCGTAAACTCCTTGGCAGAAATTTATCCAAAATTTTTTGTGTTATCCTGTAAAATAAGTATAAATGGTAACCACCGAAAATCTTAATAATATTAGATTGTTATCGGATTTGCGCCAGTACATAAAATGCAATCTCGATCGGATATTTAAAAGTTGGTTAAAGTTAAAGTACAAATTTTGAACTGGAAAAACGTACATATGATTGTTGAAGTAACATAAATACTTATAAAAAAACATAATTTTTGTTAAAAGAAATCATAAGAGAAACAGTCTCAAATACTGACAAAATAAAACCTATGTTATTTTAGCCAATTTGAGACTTAATCATAATACTTGTAGGATTTTTTTTCAAAGCGCAGATACACATGAAGTAAGACCTTCGAATACTTTAAGCACTTGGCATATGATCCCTCAAAGCCAAGCCGAACTCATTTGTTTTCAGAGTAGAAAAGTGGCATAAGTCATGCATTTTTAAAGTTTCACAACTCGCCCAATTTTAGCGTTATATGAATGGGACTTTTTTTGTCTTACTTGTCAGTGTAATAGGAAAAAATTACTAAATATAACTTATAGGACCGGGGGACCGTATAAAAATTTAAATTTCGTAATTTTTTAAGAAATGTTTTTATTGACCCAAATCGCTTTTAAATGTTTCTTTACCTGATTTAAAACATTTTTGTAATTGGAACTATATGTCTATGACTAACGGTTTAGGAATTAGCCATTGGACACCGTTGAGACCGGACACCCTGTATAATGCGAGAATAAGCCGAATTATAAGCGGTGGGAATGAAGCAATCTGCATTTTTAAAAGGTAGCCCACTGGAACGCGAAAATAGCGTTTCCAGCTAAAAGTCGAAGCACTCCTCCCAGGCAAAACCATTTCTTACACGAATTTATTCAGCTTATCGCACTTCTTTTCAGTGTTGCCAGATAGTCAAAAGTCAATTTCCCCAAAATTTCTGAAATTTTCCCGAAATCAGTGTTTTTTTCCGCTGAAGTCCCCAACTCAATTTTTACTAAAAAAAAAAAAAGTTTTAAAATTTACAATTTATCACTATAAAAAATATTTAAGTAATTTAAGCTCAAAAATTTTCCCCAAATCAAGCCTTTTTTTGAAAAAATTCCCCATTTACAAAAAACAAACTTTTAAACTGGGCTGAGTGCATATTCTGTAGCTACATTAAGAGAATGAGAGATATATTTTGCAATGACAAGTTATTTTACGTTTGTTTTTAAAAGTATTGTCCGACAATGTTGGACTGTTGTTACATTAGCTCCATAGCTTTAGACAATCTCTTGTCAGTTGGGATTTGAATGAATCCGAGATGGTACGCTGTTTTAATTTTTTTGTCATGTATATCCCTATACTGAAGTACATAATCATAATGCAAAGTATTTTCGCTGTATCAATCGATGTGCTTTTGTATATCATAAGAGAAAAATATCTGCTTTTCACATATTTAACCTTTAACTGATGTCACAAAAATTGTCACAGTAGTGTTTGTAGATAAACTGAAATTTGCAAGTTAAACTATGAAAATTGAAAAAAGCATCGGTCTGTGAGACCGGTAACATCAGTTAAAGGTTAAATTTATTTTTTTTTTAAGTACGGCGAAAGAATTTTTCTCATAAGTCGTGCAGATTTAGTCACGTGCAGGTTTAAGCTGCTTAAAGACTTTAGAGTCATATGCATCTGTAATAAGTGTAAACTGTAATGAGTAAACAACGAACACGACCACATCCAAGAGAATAATGACTGATATTTCCGATTTGTGGATTGTATTTTCGTTTTTCAAATCAAAATTGAGTTCGAGACAGATCCAGTTATTCTACAAGACTAAAAGAAGTCCTTACGAAAAATAGTAAAAAAAAAAAAATCCCCAAGTTTTTCCCCCAAATTTTTTGTAGTCCCCAAAAATTTCCCCACGAACTACTTGCCCCCCAAAAATTCCCCAAGAGGTTCAAAATTACCCAAATTGGGGACAAAATCCCCAATCTGGCAACACTGCTTCTTTTAAAGAAATATTTTTACTTGGAATTTGAAGTTGGCACTTGCAGATACTGAACAGGTACAGAACAGGTAATCAGCATTAAGGGGTTTCCTAGCTGTTATCAGCTTAACACCCAGACTAGGAAATTGGAATGTCTTATGTTTTAATGAGCCATTGGGATAAAGTTAAACTGTAGCAATGCTACTAGAAGAGTAAAAGAAGTTAACAAGAGAAAAATAAGAAATTTAAGAAAAATAGGAATACAATTAAATTTAAGTAAAATCTTAAGAAGAAAGAAAGTTAACAATAAATCTTAAAAAATACATGAATCTTAAAATAAGTAAAGTCAAACTATAGTTGTAAAACTACTATAAGGAATTTAGAAAGTTAAAGTTAGTACTGTTCAGAGAAACACTCACCAAGCAAGGGCAAGAAAAGCTAGGGTGGCAAGACCACAACATCCAACCAAAAAAGGGACAATTCAGGGCCATACATTTTATTTTTTATGTTTTTCAATTTTTATGGTCTCTATGTATATAGAGAGTTTTTTTTTTCTTTTTTTTAAAGAAAAGTATATAAAAAGGAAAGAAAAATAAGAGAAGGCTAAATATAGCGTGGTGAACTCAGATGTTACTGAGTGTCCATAATTATGGAAAACCTGGGCCGTTTCCGATGGTGGGGTTCAAAAGCGTCATAATCCGGTAGCTCCGCTACGATTTCATTAGGGAGGTCAAAAATTTTTTCATAAAATTTTTTGGCTAAGTCGTTTATGCGCTTACGTAAGGTAGTAGTTTTTAGGTCTCTTCGGACCGGGCACTTGCAATCTGACAAGAAAAATTTAATGAAAAAACGTTGCTTTTAAATATAGTGGTGCGAATTGATTATAAAAGTAAAAAAGCTTCGTCGGCTGTTCGCTGACACTCGACCGCGAAGTGTCAATATCATACTTGCCAACATTCAACTAAACTTCCGTAAAATGTGAGTTAAGTTGACCCAGGTTATATGCGTTACTAACCAGAAAATTTATTCAATGTATCATTATATATTTAAAATAATGCTTCGCTATGAAATCTGTTTGAATTAATTTTTTTAGTAGATTTCTGGTTCGAAGCATGTTTAACCTGGGTCAATTTAACTGACATTTTACGTAAGTTTAAGGGAAAGTTGGCAAGTATGGTCTATATATTTCGAATATGACTTTCAATAATGATGTTTTTTTGTTGTACATTTAAATTGTTCTACATGCCAATGGAAGAAGTTCAATAATTATATTGATCATCCTCCGATAATCCTGCACTTTTCGTGTTCAATTTTCTGAAATGAATTTTAAAATTAAGGGAAAATATAAATTTGGTAGTATCGCCTTTGTCTTAATTAACTTCGGGCAAATATTTCCTAAAATCGTGGAAATATTTTGTTAAAATTGGATTTTTACACACGTTTATACAACGTTCTTCACCATCATGTTAAAAACAAGTAAGAAAAATCATGTGTTAAGCATAGATTATGAAACACTTTCCAACACTTCCTGAAAACTTTAACAAAACTTCGTTATATAGGGAAATAAGGTATATAAGAGAACTAAGTAAACATTTTAGAAAACGCATAAAACAATTGAAAAAATAATTTATGCAATCATCGTCCATAGCAAATATGTATTCCAATTCTTTTGAACAGCCCTGTACTTGATCTGTAGATTGATATATGTACTATAGAATGGGGAAATTTAGTTTAGCAAGAAAACACATAACAGGTTGAAATTTCTCTTTCAGCAATTTATACCAATAGATGGAAACATACTTGTATACTTTTGTACAATCCTGTAGTTAACCTAGTATCTTTATTACACGTCACTATTTAGCTAAAGTTTAATTCAAAGTAAAGCACTCTTAAAGCTGCTGGAATCACATTTTCAGAAATTATCATTTATAGACTGCCCTGTATCCAATTCTTTGCGTAACCATGTATATCATTTTATTTATGTTCCACAAACATTTCTTAGTAAAGTAAATGAAGTTCAGCGTAAAAATGCATACACTGCAAATAGAGGCGTCTTAAATTTAGACACATATGTGACTGAAAAAGAATTTTAGACACTTAAGTGTCTTAATCTGAAAATTAACACATTATAGATGTCTTAATTTAAGATACATAAGTGTCTTAGTATGATCATGGTGTAAATGAACTGAGAATAGTGCCTAAAATATCCGCAAACGTCTTATTTTAAGACACTTCGTTGCTTCAAACGTGTCTTAATTTAAGACGTTTTGATTCTTCCGACGCAATAACCACCAGGGGGCACTGCCAGTCGCGCATGCGTTTTAGATGTCTTCGTTCAAAGTTGGTATACGTTGTAATTCAAACGAAGTTTGTTTTTATGTACGCGTGTATTTTAATTCGTTTTTCGCGGAATGTGAAGTTCTGTGATTTAAATTCGTATTCACTTGGATTATTTATTTATTGAATACATACTTCTGACGTGTGTGCTTGACATCAAATGTCTCTTAGAAGCTGTCGTCCATATAAGGGCGGGATAGACACAGAACAGAAGTAGACGACGCTTGAGGATTACACCCGGAAATTCTACAAAGCGTGTGCAATGGACTTAGTGTTAATTCGTATTAATTTATATCAATAATATTGTGTTATTCATCTTCGTCCTGTCGAAGCTAGCAAAAAAAAAAAAAGAAACTTTTGTCTGGCGGGTCCTATTTTGAGGATGAAACATTTCATTCTTTAAATATGGCTAGTCGGATATATTATGGAATTTCGTACTAAAATTATGCTAGCCCTTCTCCTTCACTGGGGTAGTTTTTGAAATTTCAAATCGAGGAATTTTTCTGACCTCTTGCAACATCGATTGGAGTAAGTGTCATAGTTTCTTTATAGTACTGAAATTAGTGTCTTTTATGATTTTATTTATAGTATAAACAAAATCTTGCGTGAAATTCAATTAGTTTTGAATCTGTTTGCGAAAAAACCCATTAATTCTAGAAGTATATATTTTTAAACTTATGACGTTGTCTTTTATTACAAATTATATATTCTGAATTTTCATCTTTTTTTCCCAAATTTAAAGTAATAATATTACTAAAAGAGAGACATTTTAAGTTGAATATTCATTCTCTTGCTTTCAATCCCAGTTTCGCTTCAATGGTTAATTCTTATCTCACGTAACGACCACAATGAAAGAAAAAAAAAGCTTTGGAAAGATCTTTCTTCCTAACGTAAAACCGCAGATTAAAAAATAAGATAAATAAAGTGCCTGAAAACGTATGACGTTGTCATGATTCATCTATTATGTGCTCCTTAATTTTAAAACTGCCAGTAAAAATATACATATGTATTTGATTTGAAATCAAGTATAATATTGATTTTTTTATTATTTTTAGTAGAAAAGTAATTTGAAATTTATAATGGGAAAAAGTAAAAAGCTATAACTAGATTTTGTACTTAATATTGTGATTTTTGTAACTGTATTTATATACACTTATACGAAAATTACAAGAATGACAATTAGATGTTAAGCTATATATTTAAGACAAATGAAGCTTGGAAACTATAAGTTATTTTTTCTTCTTGCTATTAATGTAGGATATTTATTTATTTATTTTTATTGATAGTTGAATAGCTTTTATGATTACCCTGTGATCTACATAAAAACTTGCTGAAGTGGCATGTGGCAATATAATTTTTTTTTAATTTAATTTTTAAATGATAAGAATTTAAAAAATTTTTCGGGAAGGGGGGTGGGGGGAGGGGGATTTTGTATTCAATTTTCGTAAAGCTGATATCATAAATCCTTTTCGATATTGCACTGATTATAATGAAAGTTTTGAACTTTTAGAGTAGGGCAAGATTAAAAACACAAAATATATTTAACAAAATACCGAAGTAATTTTTTTCTTAATGTTATTAAAGTGGAATATTTATTTTTTTATTTTTTTTACTCATAGTTAAATAGCTGTTGTGATTATCATCTGATAGATATGTAAAATTGCCTATGTGTTAATATAATTTTTTTTTAAATCTAATTTTTAAATTATATGAATTTTCCTTTTTTAGGGAGATGGGGGGATTTTATTTGCAATTTTCGTACATCTGACATTTTAAATCTCTTTCGACATTCAACCGAGTATAATAAATATTTTAAACTTTTAGAATAGGACAAGATTATAAAAAATATATATATTTATCCATGTATCTTAAAAGCCCTTAATAGCGGAAACTTCGGGATCGCGGAATTTGTCTGATGATCGGAGATGGCTGCTTTTGGAGGTAAAAATATACAAATATGTATGCGTGTGCTTTGCGGATTAAAAAAGTATTCGCTAAATAGAAGTGTCCGCTATTCGTGAATGTCCATTAACCTCCACAATGGATACTCCCGAGTACCGGACATCTCTATTTAGATAACCATAGTGTAGGGTTGCATTTTTTGCAAAAGAACTTCTTGATTAAAGCATGGGTATTAAAGCAGTGTCCCGTCCCCCTACGATTTAAGTGCCACCAAATTTAATGTGCAATATTTGTAAAGCTTATATTTTAAATTCGTTTCGAAATTGTACTGAATATAATCCATGTTTTGAACTTTTAAAGTAAAATAAGATTTAAAAAAAAAATCATATTCAAAATCATATTTATCATCAAAACAAATATTTAGATAAATCTTTTTTGCTTTAATCTTGTTCTATTCCTGAAGTTCAAAATATTGATTATAATCAGTAAAATGTCGTAAAAGATTTAAATAAACAGCTTAACGAAAATTGCATACCAAAATTAGGAGCTCCAAAAAAATCAGGCTGCGGGGGGGAGGGGGGAGGGCGTGTGGAGGGGGCAAGACCCCAGCCAAATATTTTTCCAGGGTTCAACGTGGTCAAACATGGCTACGTATGATGCTTACAAAAAAAATGGATGCTATTAAGACGTTTGAAGTGTCTGAAATTCAGACGCAAAAAGTGTCTGAAAAAATTCAGACATTTTAAAATGTCTGAAAACTGAACACTCCGTTTCAGACACTTAAGTGTTTGATTTTCAGACATTTTAATTTACAGTGTAACTCATTTAAAAACCACCTTTTAGCAATTTGCAATCATACACAGTAACCATTTCGAATTCTTTTGTATAGCCCTGCATATGAATGACAGCATTTATACACACCATATACAATGCAGAAATATAGTGAACCATAAAAGCACATAACATAATTAAAATGTATTTCCAGCAACCATCGCTACTGTGCAGCACTTCGTATACAATATAGTATCTGAAATCTTTTGTGTGTCCCTGTAAATGCTATGCACTTCGTATTATACATGAAATAAGTTATAGTAAACATCATCGACGTATATCAATTTGATTATACATGAAATAATTTAACATAATTAAAATACGCCGGAAACAATTTCCTAATCCCAATATCATCATGTAACGGAATTCTCTTGGGTGGCCCTGTAAATGAATAATAACTATTATTTGCACCGCATATTCTATAGAATACATATTTTAGTGCACCTGATAAATTCATATCAATTTTATTATGTTTGAAAGCATGTAACAGCATTAAAAATCATTTTAAACGATTTTTTCCCATTAGGCCGTAATGTAACGAAAACCTTTTGACTGTCCATGTAAATGAACTAAGCATACTACAAACTTCATTTGAAATGGGGTTCGTGCTATGGTAGAGCTCACTAACATCCAAAAATTTCAGAACGATCCGAGTGTATTTACGGGAGTTAGAGCGCGGGCAGACGGACAGACAAACCGAAGTCAAAAACACTTTTCAATTTTGTTGGAAAGTGTTAACCAGACGGACAGACGGACAGACAAACCAAAGTCAACAAATTCTTTTTTCAACAAATAGGCATCAAAAATGATGTTTTTAAAGAAATTAATAAATTTCGATTTTTAACCATTTGGAAAAATGGTTATTGTCCTCGGTCAGGGGAAATCAAAAACATATCTGAAGCGTTTTATTAGTTGAATCCCGCATTTTATTCGTCTTGTGATTGGTCTATACAGTAATCTGTATTTTCCCATTACTTTCAACACAGATGGATACTTCTGTTGCCACTATGACAAAAAAGTAATAAAAACTACAAAAATATTAATAACTCAGAAACAAATTGAGATACAGCTTTCAAACAAATTGCATTTAAAAGTACATTTTTTTCTCTATACGACGGTGTAAAAAGGTGATATTGTGGGATGTTTGAATGAAAAATTTCATTTAAAATTCGTCCGGAATTTTTAATGTTTAATCCATGGCGTACATAATGTATGACCAGCTCCGTAGAAGTTAAAAAAATTACAATACCGAAAAATGTAATCCAGGGCGTACGTAATGTATGACAAACTCCGTGCGATTTTTTATGTCTTAAATTTTAGTTTTTGAAAAAAATCATTTTCCATATGGTCATTGTAATTTGTTAAATTGCATTTTTTAACCATTTGGAAAAATAGTTATTGTCCTCGGTCAGGGTAGGAAATCAAAAACATATCTGAAGCGTTTTATTTAATTTTGTTTTACAGCACATCCATCTAAATGGATATTCAGACCATAACTCGCTTTAAAATAATAATAAAAAAATGCTAAAAGTATGGGAAAGAATAGAATTTATTATAAAGAACATAAGGCAAATATTAATATCTGCTTTTAAAATTGAAAAAAAAAAATTAAACAATTTAAAATAGCATAAAAATGAAACTTATCAGCAGAACGTAGAATTCCAATTTCACAATTTTTTTACGCCATTTTGTAAACAAAGTAGTTGCAGTTACCAAAATCCAAAAGCTGAATGTTGATTTTTGATTCATACATTACCATGCCAAACTGGTTTTAGATTGCTACAATCAAATTTAACGCAAAAGAAGGAGAAAGCAAAACCTCCATTTGAATGGATGCCAGGTCTCATGAGGATATATGCAGTTAATAATACATGTGGATTCATTTATTTGTTCGATATTTTAATAAAAGACTGTTTTTTTTTCTTTTGTAGGTTACTCTTTATGTTATTGAGTTTTTACTAGTTATTTAAAACAGTATAAAAAATAATCAAATGACATTTGCAACTGATTGTTAAGTTTTGAATAACTAACAGACCTTCTCTCCCACCGTCATGGGTTATCTTGCTGTATTTTTTTTTTAATCTAGTTAGATGCTATAAAAAATCTATCAGCGGACATGAGTCATATTCTTCTGACAAAAGTTATCAAACAAAAGCATAAATAAACATGCCATAAATACAAATATACCAAACTATTAATAAATATACAACAGAATCATATGATTTTACTCTTTGAAATTGAACCTGAGATTAGATTATAAAAAAAAAAAAAAAATAACGTATCATGAAAAATTTCATTAAATCAACCGATACAGTATAAATTTTAGAAACTATGTGTATGACAATTCAAAGATATAATTTGTCACGCTCTCTGTAAACATTTTTTGTATGAAACGTTAATATATTTTTATTATTTAAATATTTGCCTGTGTTGTTTATTTATACCAAATCACATTTCAAATATAACATTTGCATTGGCAATACACATACATTTAACGTCTGACTTTAAAATTGAAATGACTAAATAAAATAAATACAGTATGGTAGACTTGAATACACTTTAACATAAAATTTATAAAATTTTAAATTATTAAAAATATTTCTAATACATATAGCATACATTTTGCCTAGGAACTACAAGTTCTGATCATTAGAGTTTAACCATTATAAACTAAACAACTACAAGACAAATGAAGTACAGATAAAGTTCAAGTTATTTTTTTTCTAAACAAACTATATTCATCAGGAATGGAACAGGCTTAATTCAGCATTGGCGATCGTATCTGAGTAAACCAGCCTTCTATGAAGAATCTACCGTGATAATGGTTACAGTCTGATTTCAAAATCGAAGTTTTCACAAAGTGTGGGATGCGATCCGTTTCAAGTAAATGCTGGACAATTTTAGAATTTTGTTTGCCATTTTGAATTCGCAAATATGTTCTTTCAGGCGAATTTCCATCTATCTACATGCTTCACTGATGTAAACGCTATCGAATATTTACAAAGGATAGCGTAAACAACATCTGGATTTGACTTATCATATTTAAATTTATGCTTATTAAAAAAGTACTTGCTTATTAAAATAGAGTGAACAAAATTTCTTAATCCGTTTAAAAGAAACATCAATATTCAATGATCTTACAATTACAGAAATTTTATAAGAAACGTCATTGTGATAAGGGATACAGATAAAATATCTTGGTTTATTACGCTGAAAAAGAGGTATAGTACAATTAACAAGGTTGAAAGTAGTTTTGAAGATTTACTTAACGGTGCATTTAGAAAAGCTGTTATAAACCAAATCGTAATAAATTTGACATCTTTCTTTTTCAAAGTAATCTCTGGAAGTGAAATATCTAATGGCCCTAAAATTAAGATGTTAATGACAACTATTTTATGGCTAAAATGATATACGGAATTACAACTAGTATATTGGCCTGTAAATGTAGTTTATCTGTAAACTGTAATTGTAATAGATTGAAAGAAATTAGTTGACTGTCTGCGGATTAAAATATTGAGAAATGGTAATTCAGCGAT
Source organism: Maratus speciosus (assembly GCA_963932465.1). Classification (NCBI taxonomy): domain Eukaryota; kingdom Metazoa; phylum Arthropoda; class Arachnida; order Araneae; family Salticidae; genus Maratus; species Maratus speciosus. The sequence continues at coordinate 453,225,803 of OZ010797.1, forward strand.
TTTTTCAAACTCAACTGTGAACTTAATAGGGTTACCAAAAGAATTAAAAATCATGAGAATAGCTTTTACATCTGTTTCTTTTGCTATAAAATGATATCATCGACATAAGGTCACCAAAAAATAATATTGTTGCCGAATTCAGTAATAATTGCATTTTTAATATTCTGCATAAGAAGTTCAGCAATCACGAAAGAGAGTGGGACCCATAGCAGTACCAGAAATTTTACTATAAAAACAGTCACTAAATGCAAAAATATTTTATGTCAAACAGAACTTAACCAGTTCGATAATCACATCAACTTTAAAATTAGTAGCGTGTGTTGGAGTAGGCAAGATATCAAATTTCAAACTAGCTGCTATATGTCAGTCAGTGTTGCAGTTACATTTTTAATAAAAATTCTGCAGCATAATTCGATACCTTTCTAGGAAAATAACTCATTGGCACTTAATTTTAATTCGCATAATATATAATTAAAATAAGTCAAAGCATTACTTACACTGTAAAAAAAAATCTGTGAAGTTACTAAAGTTTTTCTAGGAAACTGGGATTCCTAGAACTTTTCATGTAACGGCGACAACGAAATTTCATGTAACAGACACACTTTTGCGCCGAAAATCAAAAAATCTGTAAGGTTACTAAGAAATTTTTTGGAAACTGGGATTCCGAGAACTTTTCATGTAACTGCAGCCAGGGTTACAAATAAAGGTTTAGTAAGATTACTGAAATTTTAGCAGATTCATTTGTAAAGTTACAGATTTTTGTAGCTTTACAAAAACTAGTTTTGTCGGTTTGCAGCTTTTTTCGTACGGTTACAGGTGAAAGTTTAGTAAGCATGTAACTTTACAACTGTAGAACTACAGATTTTTTTTTACAGTGTACATTTGCTTGAAGATTTGTTTTCAAATCCTTCCGTGATATAGAAGAACATTTGAAAATATTTCAAGGATATTCACATTCTTCTATATCCTAATCTAAAATTTGTTGATTACATATAATTTTATTGATTACATTAAATATATATTAATTACATCTAAACTGTAATCACATTTTTAATATGTATACTTTATAAACATGTTATACGTTTGTAGAAAAATGACTCAATGTTAATTTGAATTCGCATATTTTATAATTAAAATAAGTTAAAGTATTGTATTTGGTTGAGGATTTTTTTTTCGAGTGCTTCCGTCACATAAATATACATTTGGAATTTTTTGAAGGTATTCAAACTTAAACTTTGTTCATTACATATAACTATACTGATTACACTAAATATGTTAATTACCTCTAAACTGTATTAATTACATTTTTACTAAGTAAGTTGCAATATGTATACTTAAAATAAGTTAAAGAATTTTATTTGTTTGAGGATTTATTTTCAAGTGCTTCATAGAAATGCATTCGGAAATATTACTATGATACTAGGTTGAGCAAAAAATTCTGGGAAATTTGTGAAAGTTGCGTTGTTATGCGCAAATTAACAACAAAAGCAACAAGGAATATTTTTTAAAGTAGAGACCATCATAGTCCACGACTTTCTGCCACCGTTCTGCTAGATTCCGGATTTGCTGGCTAAGTTTGTTGCCGTTAACAGCACCTTCATCCTCATTAATCTCATCGACGGCTTTCAGAATCGTGAGGCCTTTTCTCTAATAATGCTCGGTCAACACACGCAAATCATACAGTTCAAATTTTTTTTGAGCCAAAGTTCCTGAACTCCTGTAAATATACCACTACTACTCCTATATACGATACAAATTCTGGTAACTATTAGATTAAGAATTTCCCAGAACTATTTGTTCAACCTAATGGTAACATTCTTCCATATTTTAATATAAACTTTGTTGAATACATACAACTATATTAATTAATAAAGCATGTAGATTACATATAATCTCTATTAATTACATTTTGAATAAGTATTTTTTTACAATATTTTCTATGATTAAAAAAAAGACTCGCCGGTACTTCATTAAAATTCATATGGAACAGAATTAAAATAAGTCAATGCAATGTATTTGTTTTACTATTTATTGTCAAATACTTCCGTCATATAGAAATTTACTTGGAAATATTTCAAGAATATTTACATAGTTTCATATTCTAAGCTGACGTACGTTGATTACATTTACAGTGCTCAGCAAAGGTTTAGACAATGATCGATTATGCTTCTGTACTGAGAAGTATGTAACGAATTGTTGTAACTCAACTGTCATATATTACTGGGGACTGATCTTTCATACACAAACAATAAATTTTAATTTATACACTTTACATAAAATATAATGACAAAAAAACAAATGTAACATTGTGGCAAAAGTATAGACAATCTGTCTGTTAACAGAAAAATATCCATAAATTAAATTCGAACTCCACCTACATTGTCTGCTATTAATGCAAAAATGTGACTTTCCATCGAAGAAACTAACTCATGCATCACTTGGGGGGTCTATTTCGTGCCAAAAACGTTCAACAGCAGGTCAATGTTCATTTACAGAGGAGTATTGTCAAACAACTGCATAAACTATATGAGATATGATGCCACAGAAGTTTTTGGTTGGGTTCAGATCAGAACTGCACGCGGGACAGTCGAGAATAGTAATATTTTGTGAGTTAAACCAATTTTTTTATTTGTATGCAATATGAATAGACGCATTGCATTATCTTGCTCAAATACATACTTTGAAAGAACTAAAAGCTCACCAAATGCCTGTAAATTGTTTTCCAATGTATGTATGCAGTCTTATGCTGCTTGGCGACCATTGAGAAACTCCAGAGATACTTGAGAATTAAAACAAAGTGAGAACCAAATCATTAATTCTTTCGATTGCGGTGTCCTTAAAAAGGACACCTAATTTTAATTCCAAAACTGACAGTCTACACCATAGGTTCCCAACGGAGGCGGTACCGCTCCTAGGGGGCGCTGGAGCATTCCAGGGGGGCGGCCGTGGTGTATCTACATATTTAAGAAATTAATATAATAAAACTAGCTGACCCGGCGTTGCCCGGCCGCATGATAAAAATCTTAAATATGCCATTAAATGAAAACCTATAAAAACGAACCTAAAACTGGGATTTGCTCTCACCTGTTGCAACTTCCAGCGAAGGGGATCTTTCCATTCGGCCAATGGCGTGTAGCACTTTCTTTTCTCCCCCATTTGTGGTCATGTGGTACGCCATTTGGATCTCGGAAGCTTATGTTATGAAATGAACACGGTTTTTTTTATTCTCGCAGTGACGAATAATTTGGTTTTGGTGTCTTTGATGAAATAAAAAGGAAATTTAACTTTCTGATTGAGTAACAAACGTTTGCATCAAATTTAGAAGAGGAACTCATAGAACGCACAACTAATGAAGAACTAAAAGTAAAATTTCGAAGTGGATACCAAGATTTCTGGCTTCAAAAATCTATACCAGCTCTTTACCCTGAATTGTGGACAAAGGTACAAAAATTTTTGATTGCTTTTCCGTCATCTTATTTGGCTGCGCGTGGGTTCAGTGCAGTACCCAATTTACTGGCTAAGAAAAGAAATAGACTGCATATCACTGAACGTGGCGATTTGCGACTGGTGTTAACAAAATTGGAACCCGACATTAACAAATTTTTAAAACTCCACCAGCCTCAACCATCTCATTAATGTTTTTTTATTTCTTATTGATTTTGTGTTTATATCATTAATTTTTTTAAATTTCTTGTTGATTTTGTGTTTATCCACATTATTATTTCTGAAGCATTTAATACGTTAAGGATGTTACAAATCTACAAGATCTTATCACATATAAAAACAAAGTTTGAAAAACTTAAAAATTCAAATATTATACAACGTGCGCTTTCGATCAGAACTTGATCATCCTCGGGGCAGCTTTGTTTACGTTGATGTACGAAAAGTAATTTCAGTACGTAAAAAAAGCTTCCCTGAGGATGATCAAGTTCAGATCGAAAGCGCTCGCCGTATAATATTTGAAGTTTGTTTTTATATGTAATGTTTTTATATGTAATAACATTTTTTAGATATGTGATATCTTTAACGTATTAAATGCGCCTTTTTGGAAAGTTTTTAAATTTTTATTTTGTGTTTATTTTTAAAATTTTATTAAACAATTTTTTATTACATTTTGATGGTCTTTTTAAATATAATTTCTACTTTGTGATCCTTAATAAATAGATAGACAGATAAAATAGGTAATAGATAGTATGAATCAATATTTTAATTGGTATAATTAAATATTATGGAAGAGGGGGGTGTTGGAATATTTTTTTTTCTTGTAAAGAGGGCGGTGGACTGGAAAAGGTTGGGAAACTATGGTCTACACCATGAATATTTAATTAACATTTTCGTTTTATAATGTACGTGAAAAAATAAGCAATTTCCTATTTTCTAATAAATTTGTTTATATATTCTGGTTTCAGTCCATTATTTCATCAGTTTGATAAACAGAATTACTCCGCGACGGAAAGGGGTCAATTTGTTGTGAGATTTCAAAGCTGGTGATTTTATCATTTTTATGTAAACTAATGCACATCTTTCTTTAATTCATCTACAAAAGTATCCGTTGGCACAGAAAGCTCTGACTCATGTTTAATGCGATTAGCAGTCATCATTTGTCTAGATGCCAGTTTATGGATCCTTCTATAATCTCATTTTCTGGCCACACCAGTCCTTCCAGATCTATGTTATGCTTCCATGCTTTAATTACACTGAAAAGTTCTTGCCCGCGGCATCTTCACTAGCCGATACTATCGCGAAGTGCACTTAAATACTTCATGCATGTGACGTCATAAGTTTGAAATTTGCGTTTTTTCGTGAACAGTTGCCAAAAAATCACAAAAGCGTCTAAACTTTTGCAACATGCAAATTTCACTTTTTTCAGTTAAATTAAATACTATCCTACATTAAAACCGTTATTTCTGTCCTAAAACGTTTAAAATATATTTAAAAATAAGTACATCCATTTGTATAACCCAAGTGTTCGTATGTTTTATTTAAAGTTTAAAAATCACCAGTGTCTAAACTTTTGCTGAGGACTGTAACCTAGGGTGGAGCGCTCGCCTATGGGAAAAAAAAAAAAAAATTCTTCAAATCAAAATTGGACGGTGTGGGAAAGTTGCTCTATCAGATCCTCATTCTGAATATAAAATATCTTTGAAAAATATTAATATTAAATACTGCCCCAAGGTCATTGAATATTGAGAAAAAACGTAAAAGCTCTCGGCTATGGAAAATAATTTTTTTTTTTTCAAATCAAAATGAGGCGGTGTGGGAAAGTTGCTCTATCATATCCTAATTCTGAATAAAAAATATCTTTGAAAAATATTAATATTAAATACTGCCCCAAGGTCATTGAATATTCAGAAAAAACGTAAAAGTTGTGCATTTTCCTATTTTTTTCCTCAAATATACAAACTATTTTATTAATTTAATTTAAAAGGATGATCACCGAATTATCATTGTTGTTATTATAAATTTTTAGTAAAATTATGTAATATTTATATCAAATTCGCTTTTATTATGCTTACTCAACGAATATACTTATTTTAATATATGAAATTTGGGTAATTGTAATTGTTTTATATTTTTTACTTAACCTGTGTAAAAAATATAATTTGAAATTATTCTTAATGAACTATAGTAATAAGATAAAAATAATTTACTATTGCAATTTACAAGCAACGAAGTTACCATTTTATAGTAGTCCATACTGTTTTTTGGTTTTAAAAACTGCCTTTTTTTTCCGAGACTCCAGACAAGTTTTAATGAACTCAACCCGTCTCAAAGGACCACAAACAGCAGAAGAAGCCTCCGTAACAAGTTTCACACATCTTTCAGTGGCTTGATTGTGACAAAGAAATAGTTTAATCTTAGGTAAGATGTCTTCATCTATTGCCTTTGGATTTAGGATACAATTTGTAAGAATATTATGGTCTAAGAACTTAGTTAATGGTGGTTGTATCACGGTCACTTCAGCCCAATTTATAGAATCTATATAGACTTTGGCTTCCAAATTTATCCGTATGTAAAGAATTTCTTGACTTTCGAGATTTTATTGTTCTGCGTAGTGCCAAAGCTCTTACATAGTATGTAAATGTGTTGGCACTACGCATAATAATAAAATCTTGAAAGTGAAGACATTCTTTAGGTACATTCAAGTTACCTGAGATCACGTATGTAAAAAATTTTTTGACTTTCGAGATTTTATTATTCTGCGCAGTACCACACTTATATAGTATGAATGAGAATAATAATGCTATGCAGAATAATAAAAGTTTCAGGAAAACAAACGATCAAGTAACCTAAGAGACCAAAGTCTATATCGATTTCATAAATTAGGCTGAAGTGACCGTGACATAACCACCATTAACTAAGTTCTTAGATCATAACATTCTTACAAAGTGTATCCTAAATCCAAATGCAATAGATGAAGACATCTTACCTAAGATTAAACTATTCCCTTGACACAATCAAGCCACTGAAAGATGTGTGAGACTTGTTACGGAGGCTTCTTCTGTTGTTGTGGTCCTTTGAGACGCCATGGATTCATTGAAACGCCTGGAGTCTCGGAAAAAAATGCCAGTTTTTGAAACCAAAAAACAGTATGGACTACTATAAAATGGTAACTTCACTGCTTATAAATAAAACAGTAAATTATTTTTACCTTATTACTATAGTTCTTTAAGAATAATTTCAAATTATATTTTCTTACACAGGTTAAGTAAAATATGTAAAACATTTACAATTACCCAAATTTCATATATTTTAAAAAAATATAGTCGTTGAGTTAGTATAATAATAGCGAATTTGATATAAATATTACATAATTTTACTATAAATATATAATAACTATAATAATAATTCGATGATCATCCTTTTAAATTAAGTTTATAAAATAGTTTGAATATTTGAGGGAAAAAAATGGGAAAATGCACAATTTTTACGTTTTTTCTCAATATTCAATGACCTTGGGGCAGTATTTAATATTAATATTTTTAAAAGATATTTTTTATTCAGAATGAGGATATCATAGAGCAACTTTCCCACACCGCCCCATTTTGATTAGGAAAAGAATTTTTTTTTCCCACAGGCGAGCGCTTTTACGTTTTTTCTCAATATTCAATGACCTTGGGGCAGTATTTAATATTAATATTTTTCAAAAATATTTTATATTCAGAATGAGGATCTGATAGAGCACCTTTCCCATCCCGGCCAATTTTGATTTGAAGAAAAAAAAAATTTCGCCGTGTAACCGTAGAATTACATTAACTGTGTTGATTATATGTAACCATGTAATTACATTAACTGTGTTGATTACATTTAACAGTGTAACTAATTGCTTCGATTACTGTTAAGCTGTATAGATTTCATTTTCAATAAACATTTTTAACCATTCATTTATATGTTTTCAGAAAATTAACCCATGCGTACTTTACACCGAAGAGCCATTACATTATGACCACCTGTTTAATACGACATAGGACCACCTTTCGCCCTCAAAACTGCCAACACCCGACTCGGCATCAACTCGACGAAGTTCTTATACGTAATCTGAGGTATGTGGTACCAAGCGCTCACCAACTGGTCCTGACATTTTCGCATATTGCGTGGTGGTAGCTTTACAGCTCGAATTGGGATTTCCAGGTGAACCACAAATGTTCTTTTGAATTCATTTCAGGTGCATTGAGGTTCATTGGAGGCCAGGACATGACTTGAAACTCACTTGAATGCTCCTCTAACTACTCCCTAATGATTCGACCTGCATGAAATGTGCATTATCCTGTTGGTAAATGCAATAATCCGCCGGAAACATTGTTGTCATTAATGGGTGCACCTGGTCTGCAACGATGTTCAGAGAGCGCACAGACGTCAGGGATTGTTCTATAGGGATTATGGGTCCTAATGGGTTCCATAAAAACATCGCCCACATGATAATACAGCCGCCTCATGCTTGTCTCCGATCAATTGTGCATCCGGGAGCCAGAGTTACCGTTGGAAATCGGCATATTCGCACGCGCCCGTAGATGTGATGGACCAGAAAACGTGATTCGTCAGACAGAGACAATGCAACTTTCTTCCATTATTCTATGGTCTTATTCCGATGTTTATGTGCCCGTTGCAGGCGCTGCTGGCGATGACGTCGCTGTCAGCGCCGAAACGTGCTTAGGCCGCCGGTTGCGTTGGCCCATACGCAACAGTGCACGCCGCACTGTGTGTTGAGAAACACTGTCTGCGATACCACTGTTATAGCTGTTTGTGATTTCGGCTGTTGCAACTCTTCAGTCACGATGAATAATGCGTAACAATATCTGCTCTCCTCTAGAATCAATGCGCCGCGGGCGACACACCACTCACCAGAAACATGTTGTTTCACCATCCATACACCACTTTCGGCACGTGCTCACAATGACTGCACGTGTACAGTCCACCAAGCACGCCGTTTCCGATATCGACGTTTTCAGTCGCCGAGCCAAAACGATTTGGCCTTTATCAAAGTCTTACAAATCCGCTGCTTTTCCCATTAAGTCGCTAATTACTCTATGTTTTGAAATACAAAGCTTGGACGCTTTATATACTCAGATACCATCCGCGCACGCGCCGTGGTTTTCTTTCTGAGAGAGCTCATTTTTAAAGATGGAGGGTGGACATAATGTAATGGCTCTTCGGTGTGTTATTACCAAAATATGTAATTAAAATAAATCAAATTATTATAATTATTTGAGACTTTATTGTCAAATACTTTCGTAATATAGAAATGCATTTGAAAATATTTTGAAGTTTTTTACATGCTTCCACAGTCTAATTTGAACAGTGTTGATTACATTTAACTGTGTTGATTACATTACCTGTGTTGATTACATATACGTTGCGTTGATTAAATTTTTAATAAACATTCTATAGCACGACTTTATATGTTTTTAGAAAATTGACCCATGAAACTTAATTTTAATTTTCATACTATATAATTAAAATAAGTCAATGTATTATATTTTACTGAGAATTTATTGTCAAAAATTCCATTATAGTTAAAGATATTTCAAGGATATTCATATGCTTCCGTATTGTAATCTAAACTGTATAGAATTACTTGAATTAGTTATTCTGTTTCTTTGATACATTTACATGATAAAAGGAGGTTTAGTATCAGTGTTTCCAAGCATTTCTAAGAGTATTTGTTCTAATTTGAATTTATCTATTCACAGAACTACTAACATAATAAACTGTTCTTGAAAACTTTTCTTTACAGCATCAGCGGCATCTTTTAACGAAAACTTTTGAAAATGTACAGAATTTATTGTGCGCATCTCGTATTTCTTTGAATCGTTTATTCTTATGCAAAACAGCTTTTTCATGCACCACGCATTCGTTACAGTTTTAAAAATACGCGAAACAGAATGTTTTCTAAAAAAGATTTTTTACTTATTTTTATGCTTTTTAAATATATGCATTGCGTTGTACACTTTAAATTTAAAATTCAATCATTTAAAAAGAATCTGGCAACATTGTATTTTTATATTTTGCTGTTTATTTTCTTGTGTGTTTTTTTGTAATAAAAAATACTACATATAACCGTACATATATATAACTGTATTGATTAAATTAACTAAATACATGCATTGAGTTTTACACTTTAAATTTAAAATTCAATAATTTAAAAAGAATCTCGCAACATTTTATTTATATTTTGCGGTTTATTTTTGTGGGGGGGGGGGGGGTCGTAATAAAAAATACCACATATAACCGTACATACATATAAATGTATTGATTAAATTAGCTATATTGATTACATATAATCTCTATTAATTACATTTTGAATAAGTATTTTGTTACAATATTTTATACGGTTCGAAAAAAATGACTTATCTGTACTTAGGTACAATCCGCATACTATAGAATTAAAATAAGTCAAGACATTGTATTTGTTTTACTATTTATTATCATATAACTTCCGTTTCCGTCATATAGAAATGTGTTTGAAAATATTTCAATAATATTAACATAGTTTCATATTCTGAGCTAAAATGTGTTCATTACATCTAACCATGTAAGTATATTAACTGTGTTGATTACATTTATAACAAACGTTCTGTAGCATCACTTTATATGTTTTCAGGAAAATAGCTGATCCGCACATTATTATTATCATAATATGTAATTAAAATAAATGAAAGTGTTATAATTATAAGATATTTTTTTGTCAATGACTTCCGTAATATTGAAATGCATTTTAATACGTTTCAGTACTATTTACATGCTTCCAAAGTATACGTTGAACGGTATTGATTACATTAACTGTGCTTATCACATATAAGCTGTGTTGATTTAATTTTTATTAAACATTTTGTAGCACAATTTTATATGTTTTCAGAAAATTAACCCATTGAGACTTAAATTTTTCTCTCATAATATATAATTAAAATAAGTTAAACTATTATATTTATTTGTGGATTTGTTGTCAGACGTTTCATTATATTTAAAAGTATTTCCTGGATATTCATATACTTCCATATTCTAATCTCAACTGTATTGATTTACTTGGGTTAGTTATCCTGTTTCTTTGACACATTTGCATGATAAAAGAGGATTAATATCAATGTTTCAAAGCATTATCAAACATATTTTGTTCTAATTTCAATTTATCTATTCACAAATCTACTAACATAATAAACTTTTCTTCATAAATTTTCTTTAAAGCATGGGCGGCATCTTTTTAAGAAAACTTTTAAAATGTACCGAATTTATCTTGCGCATCTCGTTTTTCTTTCCATCGCTAATTTTTATATAAAAGAGCTTTTTTTATGCGCCATGTATTATTTATAGTTATAACAATAAGGGAAACAGAATGTTTTCTAAAAAAAAGTTTTTATTTCTTTTTATGTTTTTTAAATGTATGAATTGTTTTTTTACATTTTAAATTTAAAATTCCATTATTTAACAAGAATCTCTCAACATTGTATTTATATATTTTGCGGGGAGTTTTTTGTAACAAAAATATATTACAATCCTCGCTTTTTAAAATTAAAATCTTTATAGAATAATTAACAGAAAAATACAATTGTAAAAGGTTTTAATACTAATATTTATACAAATTATTATAAGGTAATTTTCGTTATAAAAAAAAAAAAAAATCCCTGCCGGTTCGGCCTATAGACACAGGTAAATTTCGAGGTTAAGTACAAATTTCACCAAAAAAAAAAAAAAAAAAAAAAGAAAGATAAACCGAGTTTAACAATTTTATCTGGCTGCTTTTGACGAATTTTTAATTTCAAGAGTTGGATTTAACAGAATCATGCTAATATCATGATCTTTTCTTCAACCAATTTTTTTTTTTTTTTTTTTTTTTGCTATGAGAAGTGGTCCTATAAAAAATTCTTCAATATAAAAGTTGTAGATAATATAAGGAAGATATGAATTAGTGCTGTTTGTGTTTTGGTGCAAATCGCTCTACAGGTGCTGCTATGCTGCACTTTTCAGAATTTCCATTATAGCTGTATCTCAAGAACTAATGCAATAATTTTCACCAAACTTCAGAATCAGTTAATCCTTGACATGAATTGACATTTTGTTCATTTTGGTGTAAATCGCTCAACAGGTGGTGGTGCTATGCTGTATTTTTCAGAATTTCCAGTATAGGTGTATCTCAAGAACTAATTCACGAATTTTCATAAAACTTTAGAATCAGTTATTCCTCGAGATGAATGGACATTTTATATAGTTTGGTGTAAAAACAGGTGGCACTGCTATGCTACATTTTTCAGAATTTCCGCTATAGCTCTATCTCAAGAACTAAGGCATAAATTTTTATCAAACTTCAAATTCAGATACGCTTTAATATGAAATGGTGCTAAATTGATGTAATATCTTGTACTATTAAAATGATTTAATTGACGGGATTTACATAGAAGAAAGTTTTATGATGACCACAACATACTAGTTAATTAATGAAGTTATGATTATTTTTCTTCTTAAAACCCTACTTTTTCTCCCCTTGAGACCGTTTTTAATGATATCAAAAATCTGTCATACATAAATATTTGGCCATTTTCTTAGACGTAATAAAAACTTTCAAATGAATAATAAAGAAGTGAATTATCACACTGCTAACTAAGCGTAAACCAACAGAGTGAAAAAATGTCCAAGCTGGGAATCGAACCCGGGCCCCTGGAATAACGCTCCAGTGCTCTACCACTAAGCAACGAGGACGGTACCCAGCTTGGCATCTCTCACTCCCATAAGTTGGTACGACTGCTTAGAATATAAGAAGTTGCTATGAAGACATAGTGGTAGAGCACTGGAGCGGTATTCCAGGGGCCCGGGTTCGATTCCCGACTTGGACATTTTTTCACTCTGTTGGTTTACGATTAGTTAGCAATGTGATAATTCACGTCTTTAATATTCAACAATTTCAAGCGTAATTTCACTGCTGAAAAGTAGTCGAAAAATTAATTTAAAAAACTTTCAACTGATTTCATATATATTACAATTAAGAAGTTATGTGGCTTTTTCTGTTTTCACAAAACCCCTCCTTATTTCCACCAGCTCGATCCGATTTTGCACGTTAACGAACATGACATAGATTTTCTGCCTTTTGATTTTATGTATCAGTTTGGAAGAGATTTCTGCAGAGTTGAGAAAGTTATTGTAAACATGAAAAAAGTAATATATATACACTGGTGTGCAAAAATTAAGGATTAGTCACAAAATGCTAATTTTCATTCGAGTAATTACTATCTCTACAACACAGCTAGTCCATATAACATCTCATTCATGTCATACATGGTCACAAGTGTCACAGTCACTACGGTGAAGCAAAAAAAAAATAGGAAATTCCATACATCTCATTATGAGTCTCAAATGATCACTGTATGTGTCTCCACTGAGACGTGAATGTGACTGCTGCTTTGTTACGAGTCACCAGGTGACTTTATAATGTAGTTAAATTGTGACTCTCATGTGACTGTCATTTTTAGACTCGATTTCAAAGTCATCATGAACGTTGCATTAGATAAGTCACCAAATAATATCACATTATATTCACATGGAGACTTTTCCCAAAAGAGCACAATGGTGACTTCACAGTAGTCTCTCTATCACCTGAAAGCCATCATGTGACTTTATTTGGTAACTTATCACAATGCAGCGTTCACGATGACTTTGAAATTGAGTCTACAGATGACAGTCACATGAGAGTCACAATGTAACTACATTGTGAAGTCACATGGTGCCTCGTCACAAAGCAGCAGTTACAGTGACGTCTCAGTGGAGTCACATACAGTGATCATTTGAGACTCATAACGAGATGTGCGGAATTTCCTATTTTTTTGCTTCACCGTAGTGACTGTGACACTTGTGACCATGTGTGACATGAATGAGATGTTATATGGACTAGCTGTGTTGTAGAGATAGTAATTACTCGAATTATATTATTTCCTTTTGAGTGTTCGCGTATTTGAAAATTAGCATTTTGTGATTGGTCCTTAATTTTTGTACACCAGTATATATAGTGATACATAGATACATAGATAAAGTTTTGAATTGGGGATGGTTTTGGGTTTTAGGGGTCATGATCGGCGTAGATCTGCAAAAAAATTTCAGAAATTCCGAAGTAGGGGAAAATATAATAGGTATTGCCTCTTACGAAATCTACCTAATATCAAGTGCAAGTTTAAAATCAGTTGTATTCTCTCATTTGAAAATATTTTTAAATATATATATATTTTAAAATAGATTTAAATAGGAATTGAGACTATTTGCTCCCTAATTATGATGAAAATGACATACTATGTTTCTAAGAATAGTCTAAATATAGGGTATCCCTAAACGTACGGGAAAAATTGTAATGAAGCAAAGTCCACAAAAAGAAACAATTTTATTATAGCAATGTAGGGTCGTAAATCAAAAGTATGGGCATAAAAGAAGAAATGCGGCGGAAGTGAAAAAAGCATTTAATTCATATAAAAATTACAGTAAGTACCTACATGTGCCGCAACCAACGGGCCTGCCAGCGTCTACACTGTTAAAAGAAAAAAAAATAAAATAAAATAAAATAAAATAAAATAAAGTAAAGTTACTACAAGTTTTCTGGTATTCTGGTATGGTCATGTCAAAAGAATGAATGATGCAAGACTACCCAAAATCACATTCAATTCTGAAACAAACAAAAAAAGGAAACGAGAAGACCACGAAATAAGTGGATGGACGATATTTCAAAAGCAATGAGGGATAGAGGTCTGGAAGAGGAATGGACCCTTGACGATCATAAACCGAGTTTGTATATACTATAACTTTTCTAGGAAAATGGGATTCCTAGAACTTTTTATAAAACGGCAACAACAAAAATTCATGTAACAGATACACATTTTAACAGTAAATCAAAAAATCTGTAAGGCTACTAATAATCTTTTAGGAAACTGGGATTCCTAGAACACTTTATGTAACTGCAAAGTACTGCTTTTGTAAAGCTAAAGATTTCTGTAGCTTTACAAAAAGAATTTTTGTAGATTTGTATCTTTTTTTGTACAGTGTACAGATAGAAATTTAGTAAGTATACAGATTTCTGTATCTTTTCATATGTAAAATTACACCTTTTTTCACAGTGTAAGAGGACTTTCAGTCGAAATATATCGATATATATCGATCAGTCTATATAGAATTTGGTTGTGGAAAATTTCAGCACTTTCCTATTATTGTTATCTCAATAAAACGATTGTTTTCATTTCGTCCGTATTTTTCGCCAACAAATTTCATTTCCGAACCCACAATGCTATACCAAATTTTCTTCTCTATGTGTACTTTACCCCCCTTTACATTTTGGCCCATGAGTTCTAGGACACCTTGTTTAATTATTCTTGTAACGATAAAATTTAAGCTATAATATTCGCTGTCAAAATTACATTCTTATGTCATATTTGTACAATTTGATACCTGGATTTACAAAACTATTACTTTCACATAATTCATACAAAATTTAACGTTATTTTTTATATATGCTGGTTTGATGGATCCCGTAGAAGGCGTAGTGTTTTAAGTTTGTAGTATTTAATTTTAGAAATTATTTGACCAAAATAACACATAGTTTTATATATGCAAAAAATGAGCATATCATGCTGTCGAAAATTATTGAACTCCAAAAAGGAACAAGTTGGAAATTGCCCGTCAAACGTGGCAAATGAGGTGCGTTCGTACTATAACTAGTTTTATAATTATTTTTTGCACCCCATATTGTAATGAATGTATAATTTTTTGCACTTCATAAAGTGCATAGTCTATAACATCATTAAAATGCACTTCCAATATTTTTTTTCCCATTCCCCGTAATGTAACGGAACACTTTTGACTGTCCCTGTAATTAAACTATACATGCAATTTTCCTAAAATTTGAAATGGCTCGACAAAATTTTGCAACAATTATATCTTTAAAATTTCAGACCATTCGGAAGGCTGTAACATCATTAAAATGCACTTGCAATAATTTTTCCCATTGACCGTAATGTAAAGAAAAACTTTTGACTGTCCCTGTAATTAAACTATGCATCCGATTTTCCTGTAATTTGAAATGGCTCGACAAAATTTTAGAACAATTATATCTTTAAAATTTCAGACCATTCAGAAGGCTGTAACATCATTAAAATGCACTTGCAATAATTTTTCCCATTGGCCGTAATGTAAAGAAAAACTTTTGACTGTCCCTGTAATTAAACTATACATCCGATTTTCATAAAATTTGAAATGGCTCGACAAAATTTTGCAACAATCATAGATTTAAAATTTCAGACCATTCGGTTGGGTAGTTTTTGCTCTGTTATATGCGGACGGACAGACAGACGGACGGACGGACTGAACGACGACTATAGGTGCTACGTATTTATGTAATTACGAACGCACCTAAAAAGGTCATATTCTTGTTTTTTTTTTTTTTTTTTTCATTTTAATAGTAGCGAAGTGAATGTATTTGAAATGCAATAAGTCTTACATCCGTATTTATTAAAAGTATTAAGTAAATACAGAAACTTATTTCAAAGAATTTTAAGAACTTGTTGTACTTGTTATTAAATATTTAATATGGCTCATAGTAGTTTCAAAATGTTTCGAGTTTTTATTGTCAAATACTCCTGCATACGAAATGGAGTAAATTTTATTAAATCGTTTTTCTCTGTCTTTTTAGCATATTTCCATGATAAAGGATTCAAAGTATCACCTAAACGTTTCTGTGATTTAAGTGTAAGTGGTATTATTTTCACTGAAAATCTAACTCAATAAACTTTTTTGTGAAAATTATTCAATAAACCACTAGCGGCGTCACTTTATAAAAGTTTTAAGAAACTTTTAAATTTATTGTATGCACTTTAGTTTTTGCATTCGCCAATACTTATGAAAAACATTTTTTTAACATTATTGATTCATTACTTTTTCCCTAGGGAGCGTAATGCGTTCGAAAAGCGAGATTATATTCGGCAATACTGTTTCTAAATTTAAATATTGAATTTTCTTGAAGCCTAAATTAAAAAAAAATATATATTATTTACAAAAAAAAAAAAAAAAAATTATTTTATTTTATTTTTTGTGTCTGTACAATGCTGATTCCTTTATTATATTCTAAATTAAAAACAAACATAAAAACTCTCTTGCCTCTTGTATTTAAAATGCTTTCATATTTTTTTGTACTAGTATATTTGAAAAAGTATGTATATAAGTAACATAAAATACTTTTAATGTAAAGCACAAGTTTTATAGTGTATTTGTCGTAATTCATCATATTCATGAAAAAATATAAGTTTCAGTTAATCGAAATTGTTCCAAAAATCAATAAAAATATTCCTTAATGACATTCAACTACATCTAATTAGCATCCTATTATGCTTAGTAGACTTTAATGATTTTTGGTCTTGTAAATATGTTACTTATTGGATTAGGGTCATCTGTGACAGCTGCGCTAATCACACTTTTATTTCGATACTTTTTTATTTGCTACTATTAATAAACAATTAATTTAAAATGTTGTGCTTTTAAGATTCGTGGTAGACATGGAACATCGAATTCTTATTTGTAGTTTTATTAAACACGCTTTTTTAATATGATGTTCTGACACAAACGGATTTTGGAAACGCTCTTTGATAAATAAAAAAAAAAAAAAGCTATTTTTAAGGTGCGTCATTATATTCCTAAAAAACCCATTTTACATAATTTAAAGTAATGGGTTATCCTGCTGCCTTTTTTTGACCAAGTTAGAAGATATAAATAATCTATCAAAGAACATGAGTCAAATTCATCTGTCACAAGTTACCAAAGAAAATTATTATTAAACGTAACATAAATAAAAATATACAAAACTATAAATAAACATACAAGAATCATATTACCTTTGACAGTAAACCAGAGATTAGATTATAAATAAATAACTTATCATGAAAAAAAAAAGTGATTCTTTCAATTTACAGAGTAAATTGTAGAAACTAGGTCTATGACAAGCCAAAGATTTGATTTGGCAAGCTATTTATGAACGTTATTTGTATGAAACGTTAATATATATTTATTATATAATTATTTGCCAGTAATGTATGGTTATACCAAATCACATTTCAAATATAATACTTCAAATTCCAATTACATTTTTTAATAAGTATTCTGAAATATATTTTGATATGTTTTTCGGAAAATAACCCGTCCGCACTTAATTTTAATTTCCATATCATATAATTAAAATAAGTCAAAGTATTACCTACATTTGTTTGAGATTTTATTTTCAAATGCTATAGGAGTGCTATAGGAGCTATTTCAAATGATATAGGAGTGCATTTGAAACTATTTCAAGAATATTCACACTCTTCTATAATCTAATCTAAAATTTGTTGATTACATATAATTATACTGATTACATTAAATGTATTAATTACATCTAAAATGTATTAATTACATTTTTAATATGTATTCTTTCTTAACATGTTACATGTTTGTAGAAAAATGACTCATCGGTAATTTCAATTCGCATGCTTTATAATTAAAGTGAGTCAAAGTATTGTATTTGATTCAGGACTTATTTTCGAATGCTTAAATCATATAGAAATGCATTGGAAATTGTTTGAAGGATATTCACATTATTCTAAATTCGGACTTAATCTTTGTTCATTACATATAACTATATTGATCACATTAAATATGTTAATTACATAAAAACTGTTTTAATTACAATAAATGAAAGTTAAAACTCTAGTGCTAAATTCACCTTGAGTTAAATTAATAAAATTCATATAAAAAGCACTAATAAATGTACAAAAAGTACTTTCAAGTTGCATGTATATAATAAAAAATTATTTGAAATGCATTAATATAGTATAATTTTTTTAAATGTATTAAAAATATCTTAAAATACATTGGAAGAGCCCAAAACATTTTCAGCCATTACAAGGCCGTCATCACTGAGATTTAAATGCTGTTCATATTTTCTTTGTGATTATACGAGAATAGTCTAAAAGAAATTGTAATTTAAAGGTTGTTAGCCAGATAATATAAAAGATAAAGTTATTAAAATTTTCAACAAAACGAGGTTTCATCTATTATGCAGCAAACATCCTAATACTCCATGGATATTGTATGATAGTGCATTGATACAAGCTGCACCTTCATTAGCAATTATTTCAATTGATTCTCTTATAATGGCTTCCTGGTATTTATTTGTACAAAAGATAATTTTCGATTTATTAAAATCTACTTTTATAGGTTGAGTTTGAACTAATCTTGATAATGCAGTATTGGGTCTATTTAATCTAAGATCTGCTTTAAGTTCTTTAATTCTATCACGAATTTTTCTCATCGTCATACAAACATAAATAAAATATTAACTATCGTTTAGAAAGGTATAATGTATACTCGGGATGTATTGACTGCTTAGACAGAATCAATTTTAGTATTTAACAGATCTTTTAACTTTGGGGGAGGGGCTGCGATTAATTTTTCATTATTATTATTATCATATTTAATAAGGGTATGCCTCATATTTTCAAAAAGCCTTGGAATTTAGTTAACTTTACAAAATTTAAATCTTTTATATTGCACTGCGCCTCGTTTTCCATGATCTTCCACTTCAAACTTGTTTATGATTTTTTTTTTCAATAAAACGGGATGCAATTACATTTTCTATTGCTATTTTTCTAATTGCATCTAGTTCTTCATTTAGGAGATGGCTTGAACAAACCTCAAATGCTATTTTTATATAATAATTAAATGGTGATAATTTGTAACTTATATTTGAACTGAAATAAAAAGGAACTTTGGCATTAGATCTGTTAGTCTTCCTAAAAACTGTCCGATCACGATTGTGTTTAGTTGTATTTCTGATACGCTGGACATAGAGAAATGCAAGTTTTTGATTTTGTTCTATTCCTAGAGTGAATTTTATTTTGTTGTCTAATATTTTATCTTAAAAAGAGTATAATTCATCTTTGCTATGATTCCATATAACAAACAAATCATCAACATATTTGAACCAATAATCTGGAGTGGGTCTTATACTAGTTTCCATGATTATGTTCTCAAGCGGGCGTAGTTTAAACTTGGCAAATAAACCTAAAATAATTGAGCTTATTAGTGCACCATTGACTTGCTTATATACTTGATTATTGAATTCAAAAACGTTGTTGTTGGCAATTAAATTTTGTTGAAAATTAAATTCAAACCTGATTTCATTGTATTTTAAATGCTTTGTGTAAACAATCATTATACGATGTCCATGGAGAATGGAGAGATTTGCTGCACAATAGATGCAATCTCGTTTTGTTCAAATTTGGAATAACTTTGTCTGGCATCTCATCTAACATACAACCTTTGAATAGCTATTTCTTTTAGACAATTAGCGAATAAGCGCAAATAAAATAATAACAACATTTAAATCCCACTGATGACGACCTTGTAATGGCTGGAAACGTTCTGGATTTTTCTAATGTACTTTAATATATTTTTAATGTATTTTAAATAATTTTGTATTATATGTATGCACCTGAAAGTAATATTTGTACATTTATTTATGCTTTTTTATATGAATTTTAATTGTATTAATTATAATTTTACTAAGTATCCCGTATAATATATAATTAAAATAAGTCAAAGAATTATACTTGAGGATTTATTGTCGAATGCTTCATATAAATGTATTTGGAAATATTACAAGGATATTCACATTCTTCCATATCCTAATATAAACTGTTTTAAAACATAGAACTGCAATGATTAAATTGAGTATGTTGTATTATTGAGTATGATGAGTTGTATGATTGAGTTGATTGAGTATGTATTTCATCTCTATTAATTACATTTTGATTACGTATTTTGTTAGAAAACTTTATACGTTTCCAAAAAATATATATATATATATATCTGAGCGGTACTTATTTACAATTCGCATACTATAGAAATAAAATAAGTCAATGCATTGCATTTGATTTACTATTTATTGTCAAATGCTTCCATCATATAGAAATCTGTTTTAAAATATTTCAAGAATATTTACATAGTTTCATATTCAAAGTTAAAATGCGTTGACTATATTCAACCGTGTAATTACATTAACTGTGTTGATTACATTTAACCGTATAGTTACATTAATTGCATTGATTTCAGCTAAGATTTATAGATTACATTTTCAAAACATATTGCACAATCCTTTTATATGTTTTCCGGAAAATAATCTATCCGAACCGTATTATTATCATAATATGTAATTAAAATAAACAAAAGTTACAATTATTTGAGATTTTATTGTCAAATACTTACGTAATATTGAAATGCATTTGAGAATATTTCAACGCTATTTACATACATCCATAGTCTAATTTAAGTGTTGTTGATTACATTTAACTGTGTTGATTACATTAACTGTGTTGATTAAATGTTTAATAAACAATCTGTAGAAAACTTTTATATGTTTTCATAAAATTAACCCATTGAAATATAATTTTAACTCTCATACTATATAATTAAAATAAGTCTAACTATTATATTTATTTGTGAATTTCTTGTGGAACGTTTCATTATATTTCAAAATATTTCAACGATATTCACATACTTCCGTATTCTGATCTAAACAGCATTGATTTTCTTGAGTTAGTTATTGTGTTTCTTTAACACATTTGCATGATAAAGGAAGTTTATTATTAATGTTTCCAAGCATTATCTATCCGAATTTTTTCCCAATTTAAATTTATTTATTCACAAAACTACTAAAATAATAAATATTTCCTAAAAACTTTTCTTTAAAGCATCAGCGGGATATTTTTAAAATAACATTTAAAATGCATTTATTGTGCGCATCGCGAATTAATTTCAATCCCTCATTCTTATGCAAAACAGCTTTTTTATAAATCATGTATTCTTTACAGTTTTAACTATAAGCGAAACAGAATGTTTTTTTTAATTAAAAAATATATATATTTATATATATGTTTTGTAAATGTATGGCTTGCTTTTTTACACTATAAATATAAAATTCAATCATTTAAGAAGGCTTTGTTAACATTGTTTTTATTTTGCTTTGTTTTTTTTGTAATGAAAACGTATTAGAACTTTGCTTTGTAAAACTATATGGAAATCATCCCATATTTAGCATTAAAAATTCACCTGTCAATATTATTATTTATGATAATTATTATAAGTTACCTTCTAAAATTAAAAAAAATCAAGCGCAAGATTTATTTGAATTTTGTTCTAACATTTTGAAATAATTTGTATATATTTATTAAAATTGTTTTCAATTTTAAGTAAGGCTATTCGCTACATTTTTGCATAAATGTATTAAAATTGTTTTAAATGTTAAGTGAGGCTATTCGCTACGTAATTATGCCTAGTTCAAAATGGCGTACAAGGTTCCTAGAAATAGTCTAAATATAATGGTTCTTGTAATGATAAATCTGTAAGGCTATAACGCCAGGTGTGCAAATTGCCTTTTTAAGTGTTCTTTATGTAATTTAATACCTATACTTACAAAAGTATTATATCAGATTATTCTTACACCGCTTAGATTTTAATGTAGTTTTAAATATGATGAATTAATGCATCCCGTATAAGATTAATATTTTTCTGATTGTTGAATTTAAATTTTAGAAATAAACTGAACAAAATATTGTGTAATTTTAAATGTGCAAAGGTGAAAGAATTTCCTTTGAAAATTATGACATTAAAAATAGGATATGTGAGATTTTGCTCATATTTATTGTCAAGGTTGCTTTTAAAAAGTATAGTTACTTATACATGAACATGTCATTCTGTCGTTTAAAAAGAATTGAACCCACAAAACGCAAAGGTTCAAATCAATGTTTTTGAGATTTTTTTTTTTTTTTACATTTTAGTAGTAGCGAAATATTTTATGTGAAATGTAATAAATCTTACATGTCTTACATTCATCTTTGAAAGGAACATCAAATAAATAGAGAAACTTATTTCAAACGATATTAACCTATATTGTACAAAGCATTGAAAAAAATAATATTTTTATTTTATAAAACCTTAAATATGTGTTTCTCTAATCATATGTATGTACATAATATCAAAAAAATATCCAACTATTATTAGTTTGATCTGTACAGACTGTATTATATATAGTATATGCACATAGGATAATTGCAATCCGCTGCTATTCGTTGTTATTTAGGAGGAGTGTGATAAAGCATCTTAGGCATAGTCCAACATTACATTTTTACAGATAGTTATTAGTTTTGCTGCAGTGGTATTTAGCTGGCACCTTCTGTCGGTTTTAAAGTTTTTTTTTTTTTCAATAAGATGTTCGATTTTAAGCTTTAGAAAATCTTCATTAACATGTTGAACACACAAATATATGCAAGATGGTTTATTTGGAATAGAAAGTCCCAAATAAGTCACTATTATTATCTCTTCGAAAATCAAGCAGGGTCAGAGTACCATCACGAAATAGCTAATTGAGCTTCCCTGAAGCATTAATGCTGTCTCAAACGTATGAACAATTAAAGCCCAGTACCACTTTTTACATTAAATTGACGCAGAATAAGCTGCTGATGATTCGCATTTTTTTTTTCCATTCAGGATTCACATCATGTTCCTCAGTGCTATCAGAATCTAAAATTTAAATAATGCCTGGAGCTTCTTTTGGACGTACTTTATCATAGAATGTTTTTTCTATCTTTCTTATGGATGAATCATCAATCACCTCAATATCGCTCACTGCATAGGGATCTTGAGGTAAAATCACTAATTCGGTGTCTATATCAACTATCTCACTGTCATCATCGTAAAATAAAGTCCACATAAAATCCAAGGCTTCCTGTTCACTTAAAAAAAGGAAATAAGTTGGTGACATTTTAAAATAAAAGGATCAAAATAATTATATATATACTAGGGGGCTTTGCCCCTGCAAGCTACGCTCGCCAACCCCCGTTAAGACACCGCAGAATCTAAAAATCAAAAAACATGAAAATGTGATGGGTTTTAAAAATATTAGAGACGATTAAATTATACTGAAACTAGTCGGATGTACCAATCCCAAAACTTTCTTCTATCTCATACATGTTAATACTTCAAAATTCGCTATCACACTGCCAAAATTAAATGGCAATCTATGCATCTCATGAGGATTATAACGATATGAAATTCCGTGCATTAGTTCTTGAGATATGACTATCGTTGAAATCATCTAAATTCAGCAAAATGCTGCCTAGCAGCGCCACCTATTGGGTGATTTATACCAAATCCTAATCAGCAACAATTTATGTCAACGTCTGACGGAATCTGAAGTTTGGAGAAAATCCGTACATTAGTTTTTGAGATAGAGCAATAGCGAAAATCGTGAAAATTTCTGCATAGCAGCGCCACACATTGGGGGATTAACACCAAAACCTAATTAACAACAACTTGTGTCAACATACAACTAAATCTGAAGTTAGATGAAAATTGGTCCATTAGTTCTATTGATAGAGCTATTGAGGCAATCGTGGAAAAGGCAGCAGAGAAGCGCCACCTGTTGGGCGATTTACACCAACACCTAATCAGTAGCAAGTCATATCAAGGACTAACTTAATCTGAAGTTTGATGAAAATCCGTGCGTTAGTTCTTAAGATAGAGCTATTGGGGAAATCGTGTAAATCCTGCAAAATTCATCATAACAGCGCCACCTGTTGGGCGATTTACACCAAAACGTAATCAGCATCAATTCATATCAAGGACTAAATAAATCTGAAGTTTGATCAAATCCGTGCATTAGTTCTTGAGATAGAGCTATTGCGAAAATCGTGAAAAATGCAGTATTGCAGCGCCACCTGTTGAGCGATTTACACCAAAAGCTAATCAGCATCAATTTGTATTAGGCACTAACTGAATATCAATTTTTATTAAATTCCGTGGATTAGTTCTTGAGATAGAGCGCCCACAAAATTTGTGTCACATACACACAGACAGACATTTTGTAAAAACATGTTTTTTGGAATCTCTGACCCCTAAAACGTGTAAATCCGTCGAAAACCGGAATTCGAAAATTTTCATGAATCCAATACTTTCTTCTTGTAAAGATAGAAGAAAGTAAAAAGCTGTGCAGATCTCCTTGTAAACGGGTTCCCATTCAATTCCCTTTGATTGCAAAAATTTAAGAGCGAATCAGTTGCTGTTAAGACACCCAATCGTTGTTTTCGTTTTTGATTAAAGAGGATCAATTAAACATTTGAAAAGAAGCTAAAATAAAATGAATTAAGTATTCAGAGTCTTTGTCTTCCGACATTTTAAAACAATCTCTATAACAATAGCCTAAATCATGTGACTATCATCAACAGTTCCCGGCGGAACACTTCGTTTTTTATACTCTAGGTGCCATTTTGATACTTTAATGTTATCCAGGCACAGGTGATAAGTCGCCAAATATTATTCTATCCCCATCATTATTCTATCCCCATCTATATTATAATAGTTCAAGTCATCAAATGCCATAAACAAATACGGTCTGATCCCTTCGCCTTTCATATGAAGGTTTAGCACAAACGTCATATACGCCCCATACTGGCGCGATTTTTTATCCAACGCCAATTTGGGGAACGCATCAACAGCATAAACAACAACATCCGGCTTACCATATCAAGCAAAATAACGATACTTTGGCGCCAGTTAAGTACCCGTTGCGTATATGATATTGGCGTCAGAAAAAAATCGCGCCAATATGGGGCCGTATATGACATCTGTGCCGAAAGAAAAAAAAAGCCGGTTGCAAATCTCGCCAATATCTTTTTTGGAACTCGCCAGTTAGAATTTTTTTATTCTTCGAGTGGTAAATTAAAACATTGGTTTGAAGTTGAAATTAAATGTCATGGTTTGTTACATAATTTAATATTTCGCCAGATGTCATATACATTGACATGATTTACATGTTTGGCATGATTTTTTTTTACGAAAATTTGGCGAAAACCTCGTTTTCGAATACCAGTTACATATGTATTTTTGGTACTACTTAGTTATCCCGTCGACCAAAAATCTATCGCGAACTATAAGATTAAATGCCTATAACGGTTGATCGAAAATGTCACATTCACTTGACTTTTAGCAAGTTACACATGTTTACGTCATCAAGTGATTTTTCTTTCGACGTTTTATTTTTATATTTATTAATGTTATACTAATTTATTTGTTCTTTCGTTATTTAATTATGTTAAAATTTTGTCAATCTGTACAATTTGGTGAGTGGTTTGGCGATTTATATAATTTGCTAAATTGGTTGACGGAATAACTACGTTGTACCGTATTTTTTAATTATTTTCTATTATTTTCAAAAGGAAATAGCAAAAAAATAATTAATAACTATAGAACAAAATAATTTATATAAATAAATATAAAAAAATAAATAAACATTTATTATTAAACAAACGACAATAGCCATGTCAATCAAAATAATGCCATTTTTGCGCCAATTAGGTACCCCAGTGCGTATATGACATCTGTGCCTAATATTTGTTTTTTTAAAAAAAGAAAGAAGTGAAGGCCATCAATTTATATGTTTCAATTTTAAATAAAAGTTTTGTATTAAATAAAATGATAACGAAATACAAAAAAAAAAAAAAAAAAAAAAAAAAAAAAGCATTGTTCTTAGCATAGATTTAAAGGAGACCAAACTGGTTGCCAAATTAACTTAAAATAGTAAACTTTTCTGAATTATGAAAAAAAATATGTGTTATGATTAAAATTTGAGTTGACATAATTAGAAAAATGTATTTAAAATTAGAAAAAAAATAATATTTCGAAAACTAATTCGAATTTAAAAATTCTAGTACCAGTTTTGAGATCTGTGGATCAATACGGATTTTTGGTTTAAATTTCATCGAAAAGTATTCCATATTTTAGGAGAAATCGCCGTGAAACATAATCAGTTGTTTAATCAGTCGATTCAAAGAATCGATACACATTTCAGCCGTTTCATATATTCGTTTTATAAATTCGTTTCATTAGGATTTTATATATGTAGGGTAGATATATAGATAGATATTCAAGTATACAAAAACGAGAGAAAGTATGTTTGCTTCGATGAATTTCAAAATACAAACTGTCTTCATGAGCTGTTGTAATTGCCCTCACCTCACACACCTGTCTGGCACGTGATGTGAACCTGTCAGAAAGACTGTTAGTGTCCTTGTTAGCTGGAGAGAAGTAATGGTTGGAATGCAACAGAGAAAGAAAAACTATTTACATCAGTATCTCTTGGATATTACGTAGTAGTGGATTTAACCATCGTCTTATCTTTAGGACAGTCGAAAATGCAAGGAAAATTTACTTGTTAGATAATTTTTTTTTAAAGTTTTTACTGGTTTAAAAGTATGTAATAACACCTCAATATATTTATGCGTTTGTTTTTCTTGGAGTTCAAAACTTTTAAAAACTTGTTCGTTGAAAAAATTTAAAAAAAAAAAAATCTGCAAAAATTTCATTTTAAAAATTTAATAAAACAAAAAATATTCAACATTAATTTAAACTTACAATAAAAACAATTATATCGTTAAATGACTCTTGAATAATAAATCGTCTCCAATTTGAATTAAGCTATTCAAAAGAACTTATATAGAGTCCGCTTATGTGTGCATTCTTATTTTTTGGGCAAGGAGGATATATGGGTTAAGAACTTGTTATTAAAGATTTAATACGACTCAAAGTTCTAGTTTCAAAATATTTCGAGACTTTATTGTCAAATACTTCTGTATATGAAACGCAGTAAAATTTTCTGAATCATTTTTCTTCTTCCCATTTTTGCATGATAAAGGATTCAAAGTAGCATCTAAAACGTTTCTGTGATTTAAGTGCAAGTGGTATTATTTTCACTGAAAAGCTAACTCAATAAACCTTTTGTGAAAATTATTCTTTAAACCGCCAGCGGCATCTCTTTATAAAAATTTTACGAGTATTTTAACTTCATTGTATGCACTTTAATTTTTGCATTCGGCAATACTTATGAAATGCTTTTTTAAAACTTTATTGATTCGTTACTCTTCCCCCAAGGGAAGGTAATGCATTTAAAAAGGGAGATTGGATTTGCCACTACTGTTTATATATTTAGATATTGCATTTTCCTGAAGCTTAAATTAAAAAAAAATTCTTTACGAAAAATTACTAATGATTTTAATATTATTTTCGCATTTGTACATCGTTGATTTTTTAATTTATTCTAAATTTAAAACAAACATAGAAACTATCTCCATATAAAAGAAAGATAGTACAGATTTTCTTTATGCAGATATGACGATGAGAGAATTTCGTGATAGAATTAAAGAACATGAAACAGATCTCAGATTAAATAGAAACTGAGTTATAAAGATTACCTCAAATTCAACCTATAAAAGTAGATTTTAATAAATCCAAGATTATATTTCGTACAAATAATTACTAGGAAGCCATTTTAAGAGAATATATTGAAATAATTGGTAATGCACCGAGGGTCTCGCGTTGGGCTGACCACCCGACCGGGGCACATGCTGCATAGCACCTCGAGGCCCAGGGTTAATAAAGCAGAGTTGGGCACTGTAGGCCCTGATCCTTCATGGATCGTACAGCCACAGGTTTAGTTTAGTTTTTTTTAACAATTTGGAAAAATGGTTATTGTTCTCGTCAGGGTAGGAAATCAAAAGCATATCTGAAGGTTTTTATTGGTTTAATCCGCATTTTATTCGTGTTCTGATTGGTCTATACAGTAATCTGTATTTCCCTTTACTTTCAACACAGATGGATTACTTCTGTTGCCACTATGACGAAAAAGTAATAAAAACTACAAAAAAAAATAATAACTCAGAAACAAATTGAGATACAGCTTTCAAACAGATTGCATTTAAAAGTACATTTTTTTCTCTATACGGCGGTGTAAAAAGTAATAGTGTGTGATGTTTAGAAGTTTAAGAAATAAATTTCATTTAAAATTGGCCTTCATTTTTCTTGGAAATCTGACGATGGAAAAGCCTTTTCCTGAACAGCCAATGAAATACTTCGATAATACATAAGTTTCAGGTGGATATTACGTACGAGTTGCAGGCGATTTCTGTCGCTTGTAATTGTTACGTGTAATAACACTATTAATGTTTAATTCATGGCGTACGCAATGTATGATCAACTCCGTGCGATTTTTTATGTCTTAAATTTTAGTCTTTGAAAAAATCATTTTCCAAATGGTCGTTGTAATTTGTTAAATTGCATTTTTTTTTTAATAGGTAATAAAGATATAGCTTGTAACGATGCATTAACATAGGATATTCATGGAGTTTGGGAGGAAATGCTGGATAACAGATGAAAGATTGTATTGTTGGAAATTTGAATACCTTTATCTAGCATCTTATTTGTCGCATAACTCTTAAATTACAATGATTTCTTTTTGACGATTCTCGAATACGCGCAAAGAAAAATAATAACATTTAAGTAACCACTGATGACAGCCCTTGAATGGCTGAAAAGTTTTGGATTTTTAATGATTTTTAATGAATTTTTAAGGTAATTCTAATGTATTTTGAATAATTTTATTTTATATGTATGCACATAAAAGTAATTTTAGTGCATCAAATTTGTGCGTTTCTATATGAATTTTAATTATTTATTCAAGGTGAATTTAGCACTGGATTTTTAACCCCTTCTGGACGAGCGTCTTTTACAGAATTTTTAATCTTTAATCACCGGTTTTTTGAAACAGAAATTTTTGCCTAATTGAATCTCGAAAATGCTCGGATTAAATAAGGACAAATTTACAATAGAAATTTACAGGTGAGAATAATCCCCAATTCTGAGCACCTTATGCGACACGAATACCGGTCACTCGTCCTCAAGGGGTTAAATTTCATTTAT
The DNA here is from genome assembly GCA_963932465.1 of Maratus speciosus. NCBI lineage: Eukaryota > Metazoa > Arthropoda > Arachnida > Araneae > Salticidae > Maratus > Maratus speciosus. Next base: position 453,255,098 of record OZ010797.1, read on the forward strand.
TTGTTGTATATATCTTGTATCTATTTTTTACCATCTTGTCTCTTGCATTTAAAATGCTTTAATAAATATTTTTGTACTAGTATATTTGAAAAAGTATATCCACATGTAACATAAAATAATTTTTATATAAAGCAGAAGTTTTAGAGATTATTGGTGTTTATTAATCATGCTCTGAAAAAATGTATAATTTTTCGTTAATCGAAATTGTTTTAAAAGGCAAAAAAAGATTCAATAATGACATTCATTTCAATCTAATCACCATCCAATATTACTTAGTAGACTTTAATAATTTTTGGTCTTGTAAATCTGTTACATATTAGATTAGGGTCATCGGTTATTCTCTGAGTTAATTTTATTTCGATATTTTTTTATTTACTGTAATAAATAAACAATTAATTTAAAAGGTCATTTTTTTTAATCTCACATATGATTTTCTGTAGCCATAAAACATCTAATTCCTATCAGCAGTTTTATTAAACACGTTTTCATGCTATGATGTTATGTCACAAACGATTTTCGTAAGGGTATTTTGAAATTAAAAAGAAATAAAAGTATGGTGGGCCCCGCATCCCTGAATCTTCCATTTTACATAATTTCAATTTTTAAAATTGTCAGAGTGGAATGACGAGTTGCCTATGCTGTATGGCTTCAACTATGATTGAAGAATGTGTCATAGCAAAACAGTTCTCATTGTGAAACGCTCACACGTGTAAATCTTAAGCTAAAGATTTTTAGGATTACTAGGGGATCGTACCCGGGCTTCCCGGGTTAAAGAATATAGGTGAAAACATTTTTTTTAATTAAAAACTAATAATTGTTTTATATGCAATAAATTTTTTAGATTGCCCACTAACATTAAAAAAGCATTTTTGTATATGAAAAAAACGAATTATACAATCAAATAAATTTTTGAAATTTATCAAAAGCAATGTTTTCTTATTAACCACATGCTAAGAGTTATTTGACCAAGATTTTGCTACTTATGGCATCATTTTATAGTCTGATAATTTCAGAGCTTATACATGTCTGTTAAATTTGTGTTTTATTTATATTATTTTATTTATTTATTCATAGGGAAGTTTTAAAAAAATGGATATTAGCCGTAAAAAAATGATAAACTCTTTATATTGTTTTAAGGGCAAACGGATTAATCTTTCGTAATCGAGCTTCGCGCGATATAGATAAATTAAAAAATATTTCATGCTTTAAAATTGTTTTTAAAACCATAGACAGTCAGTAAACTGAGATGAACTTTGCAAACCAAATCAATTTGAAAAAAAAAATCCTATTTGGTGATTTAGAAATTTAAATTGTGCAATTACAAATACGTTAGATTTGTGTTTTTACAATATTAATATTTTATTTGTTTATAAACGAAGTATTAATACCGTTAATTGGTCTTTCACAAATATATTAGATTGGTGGATTTTATAATATTATTCTTTTATTTGTTTATAAAGGAAGTATTAATTTCGTTATGCAAAAATAGTCAGAAACAAATGCCGAAAAATGTTTGTTGCTTTGTGTGCAAAATGTTTATTATTATTATGTATTGAAACCGGCACGTGATAAGATAAACTTAAAAAAATCATGCTTAAAAGTTATTTTAGAAAATATAATACATAAGTCAATTAAGATACAGTTTTTAAACAAATTGCATTTGAAACTAAATTTTTTTTCTATGCGACGAAAATTGAAAATGTACGATGGTCAGAAGATTAAAAAATTGCAGTAGCGAAAATTTCAAGACCGAAATTTGATGGTGAAGTGTTGTTATTCGCCAAATGACGTCCGCGATACGCACAGATACGTTTGTTCTTTATAATATAGATACTTAATCAGTAAAATATAATAAAGATAAGTTATTAGGATGTGGTTATCAATTGCTTGGTACTCCGGAATGGAAAATCGCAATTTTCGTCTTCACAAAATTTGCATACGCACTTCTCATATCGATATTCATCATTTAAAAAAATTGTATTTTGTTTGATCATTTAAAAATCATTTTAACTCAAAACTTGAAGTCACGATTGTCAGCAACATCTTTTATGTAAACGGACGCACCCTTTACTTGAGATTCTAATCTCAATTCCGGAGAGTAGAAATTTATGTCATTTATGTTTTTTGGACGCATTTGTGTTAAAATGTTTAGTTTTATCTAAGAAAATTACCGTTTTCTTTTAAATGTGGCTTCATTTTCACTTAAATAAGCATTTCGCCTAGTGTTTGAAACTTAGTATCAGTACACATGCAGGAGGAAAAACAATATAGAAAATTTATGAGGAAAAGTGCGTGTTTTCAACAGCAGTATGTCATTTTCCGTTATTATGCCCCTAATATAATATTCTGCTCCTAATGGGATTTTGCGCAACTAAACACTATATAACAATTTTTATCAACAATTTTGAATTTTTATCAGAAAATAGCATGGGTAAAGTTAAAAAATACCTCATTATTTCTCTCTTGTCTGCAACAATGAAAGCTATCTAATTCTCATCGTTTTGAAGAAATTTCATAAAATGCTTTTAAAATTAAAATATAAGAGTGGGGATATTAAAAAAAAAAAAAAAAAAAAAAAAAAAAAAAAAAAAAAAAACAGATAGTGCGATCACATCTACAAAGGAAGAGCTTTCAGTTAAAAAAAAATATATATATTAGTAAAATTGGTTCAGCAGAAAGATCAAGGCAGATGGCTAAAAAACATACTTTTGTTTTAAATGTATAGAATATATAAAATTAGGAAAAATTAAATTAAGCAAATTAGAATAACAATCTATAGAAAAACATGCATATGACGTCAATATCACGGAATAACAGACAATATTATTGACATAGCACATATTTTAATTTCAACTTTATTTTTCAGGTTTTATGAGAAAATGGCAGCAGAAAGATACAGTATCTCCTATTTTTGATTATTTTCCATTTTCTTTCAATGACTTTCAATAGAAATTGGGTACTTCTGTTGCCACGATAAGAAAAATGGTATTAAAAACTACAAAAAAATTAATATCTCAAAAATAAATTGAGATACAGTTTTCAAACAAATTGCATTTAAAAGAGCACTTTTTTCCTTATACGACGGTGTAAAAATTTAAAATGTACGATGTTTAGAAGTTTAAAATTTTGTAGTAGAGAAAATTGCAAAACCAAAATTTCATTTCAAATTTCAAAGTGATGCCATTCACAAAATGACGTATGCGTTACGCACAGATATGTTTATCCTTTATAATATAGATAGAATTTTCCGGAAATTGTGAAATGTGTTTATTAATAATTTTTAAATGCATGGATCGCACACAGTATTGCCGCTGCGTCGAATGTCCAACTGGCACACACAGAATCATTTCCAAGAGAATAATTTCCAATCATTTCAAGGTAAATAAATAAGTCATCTAATAAACTCCTTGAATCCCCCCTCCAAAAAAAAATCTTTCTTTCCCTTAACTGACTAAGTTTAAAAGCTTTGAATGTCTTTTTCTAAAATATTTTCAGCTTTATCCGTTTTTTCTTGAACAATAAATAATCGATCATACAATTTCCTTTCACATTCATATCAAATTGACATTTTGATGTCTCCCCCCCCCCCATTATTTCCATGCACACAAAATTTAAAGTTTGTAAAACTCTTAACTTCAATGCTTTTGTCCTATTTGCAAATAGGAATATAAGGCATATAATTAGTCATCTATTAAACTCACCATCAAAGCGATATAAGTAAGCGTCCTATCTTAAATGGGAGAGGTAACCGCAAGATTAAAGGCGAGGTCACATCAATCAAGGTCGCACGCCACGCAGCGGACGGAGTTAAAAACAGTAAGATGCCTAACTGTTTTCTTACTTCACACCACTAAAATTGTAAAGATTTTTTCAGCTTGATTAATAGCTGAAATATATCTGACAAGGCGAAGAAAATTTCGTGCTGTCAAGTGCTTCTGGACGTCCCGCTGGCTATTCCATTACTTTGCACTTAAAGTGGTAAACAAAATTCAGTTCCATGAGTGACTAAACATTTAGAAAATATGCACAGGTGGTAGATATCCTGTCATGTATGACGTCACACTAAAAGCCCGCGTATGTGGATTATCACTCCGTCCACAAGATGGCGCAAATATGTTAATTTACGCCCGATTCCAGTATTAAGTTTGTACTCTTACTTATATTGCTTTGACTCACTATATTAAAATTGTTTTGACATTGTTTTCTAATTTTAAAACTTCGTATAATTTTTCTGGTGCTAAATTTTCCTATTTTTTTTTAACGTTTTCCATTGTTTATTAAATGAGCTTGCTACTTATATTCGCTCTGATATATGACCACGTGAAAAATCATTTAAACGTGAAACTACATAAAATTATTTGTAACCTTCACTCTCTTGAACAAATTTAACCTAAAAAGTATATGAAATATTTCAACGAGGTACTACCGCTTTATAAAACTTATAAATCTTAAATATCATTAAAAAAGTAAATGGGCAGATGATAAATAGTTATAGCTCTACTGCAAGCATGCTACACAGTAGATAAATTTACATGCTGACTTATACATTTTAAATGTTAAAATCAGATAATTTAAGGAAGACAATTAACAATATTAGACAAGGAAAAACAGAGAAATGTGTTGTGTGGATACTTAAATTAGATAAAGATGAGAATCTTGAAATGTTCCTTGTCTATTGTGTTATCTATAAAAAGAAAATCTAGTGTCCAAAGATTTTCAAACAACTATTAATACGTTACAAAAATAAATTATAAAATATTTTAATGTTATGAATTTGAACATTAAATACAAGTCTCTCTTTAAGATAGTTTGTGAAGATAAAATACAGACTATATAAATATTTTCATTAACATTGAGGTAAGTTGTAAATGTACAAGAAGTCTCCTTATGACAAAAATGCCAACTTGCATAACATCATTGCATTTATAAAATTATGCTAAAACACATTTGTGACAAAAGAGTAACCCCTTTGATAAGTTAAAAAATGTGAAATAAATATTTATTGTTAACCCTTAAATGCCTGATTTTTCAAAAATCATTGTATTAATGTTTTTCGGCTTTCATTTTTTAAATAAATCATGGGAAAAATACTTAAAAAAAATCATATTTTGTTTTAAGTATAGTTTACGGCTAAAAAACAGTTTGTTACTAATTGACAATACTGGCGTTTAATTGAAAAAAATAATTTTCCTTGATAAAATTCTATAATATTAAACACACAAGAATTTTAGGAGCTATAATAAGAAATAAATTTTACTTGCAGACTTACTGCAGAACAAAATAGGGTATTTCGCAAGCATCCAAACAAACAAAAACAGCAAGTAGTAACAATTGAAAAAAATAAATCTATCTTTATTCTTAAACAGCACAAGTGTTGCCATCTTCATGTTGAAAATCAATTTAATAATATTTTCAGAATGTATTTTATTGGCAACATTAGGCCTTGTAGCTCCAATATTATTCTAATAATATTTTAGAGCCTAAATTGGGTATGTTGCCGAAAAGCAAAACCCGGCATTTAAGGGTTAAGGCTCTATTACGCTTCCACCGTGTGAAGAGAGTTATCTTTTAAAATAATAAGAGACATAATTTACAGATTAAGGGGGGGGGTGCATAGTGAGGTTACAGATGTTTTGGTGAGGAGTGGCCAGTAAAAGGATGGGAACCACTGAATTAGAGCAAATTGACAAGGTGAAGAATCTCGGTAAGTGGGTAACGCACGAGTTGAATGGCAACTGACGTCACACAACTGACACATCAAAAGTCAAACGCGCTGGTCTATGAAATCCTACTTAACCAACCGTATTCAGTGAACCTCTTACCAATCGTCTACCACTTTCTAAAACAGCTAGACAATTTCTTGTGGAAAAAGTTTTCGTCAATCAAGATGATGTCGTTAACGCCTTCCGAGAGCCTCCAAAAGTTTAGACTTGTACGTCACAGGGGTTACCAAACTCGTTTCTCGATGGCAAAAATGTATTCATTGTAATGGCTTTTACTTTGATTAAATATATTTATTTTGAAAAAAAGTTACAGCGTCTTAAATTTGAATTGAAAAATCATGAATTATTTTGAACACCAATCTAATTGTGTTATTATTTAACTTTTGGAGGCTATGTTTAAGTAGAAAACGAAAATTAATTCCAAACATAAAAAATTAAATGAATAGCATGGCATAAATTCCAGTATGAATCATGTTTTATCGCTGATAAAAAATGCCTAAGCTGCTAAAAATTACTTTTTTTAATTATCAGTGTTTTCAAACATAAAATTAATATCCATTACCCGAAAAATCTCATTATTTCTGATTATTGACAAAAGTAGTGAAAATTATTGAAAATTTTATTTCTTATTGTGAAAAGTACTTTATTTGTTAGACTATCCGCAAAATGTTATATTAAGCTAATGAAATCTTTTGTTCTAATTATTTTAGATCATATTAACACTTTTTCGTATGGTATTAAAATATCCACATTCACGATTTCACTTTAACACTGATTCTACCGATGTCAAATTACACCTTTTAAAAGATTTCTATTTGTTGTTTCACATTTGTAATTTCTAGCGTGAAACAATTACAAACCATTTTTAATATATAGAAGACATTTTTATATTTATTACATTCAAAAACTACGAGCACGAAAAACATAAATCAAAACTTTAAACAGTTGTTGAAATAAGGATAAACGTCATTTTTTTTATGATTTTTTTTTTTTTTTACAATTTTGTTTTGTGGTCAACGATATTCATTATATATTTAATATTAATTATTGCGCGTAGGATAGTTAATTTAAAAACTAACTCAATCAAACCTTATAGTTTTTTTATGTTTAATTATTATGCATCTTCGCATTAAAACCCATTGCTGTATTTACAGTTTGTACCTGGGTCTCAGTACACGAATTTGTTTTACAGATTTTTTCATGTTTATCTGCAACAAAATATAAACGGTAATATGGCTATTTTTAAACTAATTTAATATATAAACAAGACTATTTTTAATATATAAACAAGAAAACAGGAATCCTTTTTCAGAATTTAGTGTCTCCCCGATAATAATAATAATTTTAAAAAAATGTATATATAAATATTTAAATAGTACAACACATATTTCAGTTTTAAGACTTAAAACACACGTTTTTATTTTATATAAAATGACATCACCCGTATCCGCTGAAGAATTTCTCATTTGCAAACCAGTATTAAACAAAATTTACAGTAAAGTACGCATATAACGTCACTATCGCTGAATCACAAATCCAAAAAAAGAGATATCGTCATTCAAGAAACTCGACAAAAAAGTCTATCTAATGATTCATATGCTTTCAATTGTTTATAATGTTAATATAGATACATAAATTAAATTTAGTTTATAACAGCTACATGTTTCATCAGAAATCATTCATTTATATATTTTTTAATTAGCACATATTTTAAGTAAATGTTTTCAGTCTTTATGAGAAAATAGCAACAAAAAGATATAATTGTTATTTTCTAACGATTTTTCCTTTACTTTCTACAGAAATAGAGTACGTGAGTTGCCAACATTAAACAAATTGCGCTAAAATCTACAAAAAAAAAGTAATTTCTCAAAAATAAATAGAGATGCAGTTTTCAAACAAATTGCATTTAAAAGTACTTTTCTTTCCCAATACGACGGTATAAAAATTGAAAAAGTGCGATACTTAGAAGTTTAAACGATTGCAGTGGAGTATTTAACAGTACAATGATACATCTCTTTTATTTTACAGCTGGGTTATACAACGAAACGTTATTTTTTGGAGACGACACTTTATTTGCTAGGAGAATAAAATAGCATACCGGGGGCTAAAAATCATAAAGTGCGCACAAAGCACAGGCACAAAACAGAGAAACACAATCTAACATACACTCTGTGCATCACGATCACATTTTAAAGAAGAAATCATTGAACAAACGTTTCCAACCAAAAATAAATTATTAACGACGGGGAACGCAGGTTAAACGGTCATTCGTAGAGAAATATAAAAAATATACAAACTAAATCTGTACCCACATTTGTATAAATTCATTGAAGAATACTGTCAAGGTATAAAAAATATTGATTCACATAAAAATCATTTTTTATGTGTGTACTAGGTTGATAAACGCCATCAACAATGTCATTCTAGTACGCAGTAAAGTAGAATTTGTACTATTTTTTTTCTATCAATAAAATATATTTGTAATACACCAAATAGCATCGCGTGATAAAACCCAGAGCAGGTCTTTGCGTGTTTCAAAAATTATCTGTCTCTGTATTGTGTTAAGAAGCAATACAATCAAATATCTAATTAATTTTATATATAGTACATTGACATATTAATGATAGTCTCCGCAATAAAAATCTTCAGTGCACTGTCAGAAAAATTCGTCTTAACACACTAAATTATTCGTCATTTTTAAACAAGTAATTTCCGTGCTTCTGGAAAACGTCATTTTTGCATTAATTTATTTCGAAAATTTGATGCCGGGGGAGGTGGGGGGATTCTGTTTATTCTTTGACGTGAATTCGTATTTGCAGTATTAATACCAAAGTTCCTATTTCTTTTTAAAATGAAATCCGACAATTCAATAAATTAAAATTTCTAATTTATTTAAAGACAAACATAAAAAATAATGCTTTCGAATTTAATAAAGTAGTATTTGTCTCATTCATTTAAACATTATTCGCAATTTATTTTTTAGAGTATTTGAAAAAATATTCACATGTAAAATGTATTCTAAACGAACACACAGAAAAAATATACAGTAGTTCAATGAAGTTTAAAAAAATAGATTTTATTCAATAAAGCGAACTTTTCTTCTCGAATTTAATTAAAAATATAATATTCATATTTAAATATAACTATTAAATTATGTCTTATTAAAAATAGGCCTAATACGTAATAATTTTTACCCTCTATTATTCAATAAGTGTTAAAACACCAACCAAATATTTCATAACGACGCATTTAAGTTTCTGCAATTAAGCTTAAATTTCCGAGCTTTCTGAACAAGAAATTTAACAAGACTTACCAATCCCCCATTTGAAGAAAACCCGTATCTTCGTTTTAAACTAGCCCTCTGCCATGTGCTCGCTGGCAGAGTAGTTAAGATGCTCGATTCGAACTGGGTGATCCCAAGTTCAATCCCAAGGGGATCCACCAACGAACGAGAAACGTATTTTTTAAGAAACTCCTTTTTTTAGATCACGGAATTTTGTTTATCCTGGAATGAAAAAAAAAAAAAAAAAAAAAAAAAAAAAAAAAAAAAAAAAAACGTAAAATTCTTCAGTTCTCGGATTTATTCTGGTAGCATTGCTGCCAGGAATATTTGCATGATTTGAAGAAAATATTTCTGAGAATGTGTATCAGATTTATTATGCTTGATCTTAAACGATAAAATGAGACAAATGCTCCTTATTCTAGGAAAATATAAACTATCCAAGAAGGAAAATATACAGATACCTCTTTCGAATTACCTACGATTAGAAGAATCACTCTGTATGTTTAGAAACTCCAGAAACAAATAAATTTTGCAGATTAAAAGAATCAACTATAAAATATAACAAAAATATGTATGCTAATCCTCTTGAATAAAAAGCTACGCGTTGCTGTTGTCTCGGAAAATGAAACAATTGAAGTTACTGAAACAACTAATAGCTCGAAAATTATTTGTCAGAAAATGGTTAGACAAAGTGCGTTAGAAAGGTAAAAAATTGTATTTTTGTTGATATAAATTTCAAATGTAATGATTATGCCCGTTTTCAAATATTGAATTTGTAAACTTACCAAATTTCGCAATGGAGTACCATAGCGAAACCTTCACGCTTTAAAAGATAATGATAACGACAATGTGTTCTGATGTGTATACTGACTATAGCACGAGTCTCAAATTATAGTAGCCTTATCATTCTGTTAAAATATAAAAGTGAATTCCGATGTGACGGGTGCATGATTTTTATTTAATTCTCGAGAAATACTAAATGCGCCATTTCTTTTTAGTTGTAAATAATATAGTTTAATTCATGTTTGACCACATTTTTAAGGGGTCTCAGGACTCTTAAAATTGGAAAAAAGAAAAAAAAAAGGACCATTTTCAACATTTAATATCTTTAAATGTATTTGATTTTAAGACACAATTTTAATTGGAATAAAATATATAAGTATGTTCTTTGATTTCATGTATTTAAAAAATTATAAGATGCAGAATTAGCATTTACAGGGGGCTCCAAACTGTTAGACATTTCTCGAGCAAAAAATCGGCATAACAGCTTACGCGCACGATTACAAAATAAGTGTTGCAAATAGAATGAAAATTTTGGTACCTACTTATACTTTAGATTGTATTAATTACCCTGAACCTAAATAAATTTGTATTTAAAGCTTTTTTACATTTCTAATACAAAGTTGTATTTAGCTAATGCAAAATTAAGAAAATTTCAACAGTATAATCACCTAAAAAATATTGTTTTGAACCATAAAACGGAAATTTTAGGTTCAGTTTATACAGACTAACATGAAACATATGTTTTGAAAATTTCATGAAAAAATATTCATAAGTGTTTGAGATATCGTGCGCGTTATGCCCAAAAACGTCATTTGGAGAAAAATGGCTTCAAAGTTTCCAAAACGACGCTTCAGCTGTTGAACGTGTATAAATGTAAAAGCCATAACTTCAGTTCTAATAGGAATTTCAAGGAAACAATTATATCAAAATGTTCAGAAAAGATAGGAGTTTAGCATCTAAAAAAAATTAAAATTTTGAAAATTTTAAAGCTTTAAGAGTCCTGAGACCCCTTAAAACGCATATATTGTTAATGCATGGCTTTTGCAAGAGAAGGTGATATCATGAAGGGCTTTTCACGAATTTACGTTTCTTTTTCTTTTTCTTTTTTTTTTTTTTTTTCTTTTTTTTTTTTGAGGAATCCAAACTATATTTATTTAGGCTTAGGAAACATTTTTTTTTTTAAATACTGGTATAAAAGTAAGATTTCTCAAGGTTTTCAATATATTAAAAAAGTTCGAAATTGCTCGTCAAACATGGCAAAAGAGGTGCGTTCGTACTATAACTAGTTTCATAATTATTTTTTGCACCCCATATTGTACTGAATGTATATTTTTTGCACTTCATAAGTGCATAGTCTCTAACATCATTAAAATACACTTGCAATAATTTCTTTCCATTGGCCGTAATGTAACTGAAAAATTTTGACTGTCCCTGTAATTAAACTATACATCCGATTTTCATAAAATTTCAAATGGCTCGACAAAATATTGCAACAATTATGTATTTAAAATTTCAGAACATTCGGAAGGCTGTAACACCATTAAAATGCACTTCCAATAATTTTTCCCATTGGCCGTAATGCAACGGAAAACTTTTGACTGTGCCTGTAATTAAACTATACATCCAATTTTCATAAAATTTTAAATGGCTCAACAAAATTTTGAAACAATCATATGTTTAAAATTTCAGACCATTCGGTTGGGTAGTTTTTGCTGTGTTATATGCGGACAGACAGACGGACTTAACGACGACTATAGGTACTACGTATTTATATAATTACGAACGCACCTAAAAAGAGAGCATATGTGCGCGAGATTCATATTCCGTACGGTGTTTAATTTCAAAATTGATTTTTCTAATCAATCATTTTTAAAACCCGGGCAATGCGAGGTATTTCAGCTAGTCACTTATAATGAAACAAAGCTAAAAAATGCTATAAAAGTGATATAATGCCTTTATTTAGATTAACGGTCATCTCATCACACAAAATCTTTTCAAAATCACTCATGATAGAAATCTTTTTGCAAACAAATTTCAAAAACAATAGCCTGGTAAAAAATGTCACGAGACTTCATGCGTACTGAAAATCTCTGTAAACATAAAATAAAATGAAATTGGATATTTGTGAGCGTGGATTTATTTTTACTGCTGTTACTAAAAAAGCAAAGCATCTGTTTCCAAATTTTAGTAACTCAAGAGACACTAAATCATTGCAAATATTCTCGTTGTGTAAAGTATCGTCGTCTCCTTTCAACAAGGAAAATGGAGCAAAGCTGTTTTATATAGCTATGACAAGCAGAAATCAAAGAACATATATCAAACATTAAATGCATCAGGCGAACCACAGCTTTGACCAGATTATACAGCAAAGAAACTTTACAGATCGATTTTAAAAAAATAGCAGAATAATTTATCCGTCAAAATTTTGTCTATGATCCATTATACGGGAATCAATGGAAATATTTTTACGCAACGAGAATATATGCAATGATTCAGTATCCCTTGAGTTATCTAAAATTTGGAAAGAGATGCTATGCTGTTGTAGTAACAACAGTAAACTTTAATCCATGCTCACAAATATCCAATTTCATTTTATTTTATGTTTGAACGGATTTTCATTATGCATGATGTCTCGTGACGTTATTAACGAAGATATTGTTTTTAAAATTTGTTTACAAAACATATTTCTATCGTGAATGATTTTGAAAATGTCGCCGTTTGTGCGAAGAAACTAGCGTTAATCTAAGTAAAGGTATTATATCACTTTTATAGCATTTTTTAGCTTTGTTTTAGAAAATACAACTTTCTTTCACTACCACGTTTTTGCAAACGTTTAAGCGTAATTTTATTGTGTATTAATCAGTTCTCCTCTATCCGGAATATAATGTTTTCAGATGCCTAAATTCTCGAGTAAACATTTTCAGATTCTACAAAATGTTTTACAGATAAACATAAATAATACTTGTTTACTCTTCATTGTAAAAATTCAATTACTCATCTGAAAATGCTTGATTGACAATTAATAACATCCTAACAGCCTATATTCCGGCTTGTGGAAACTGATACAAGCACTAAAGTAAATTTATCAACAAATGTTTCAGAAAACCAGTGGCAACAAAATAAACTTTCTTTTTATAAATATTTAAAGATCGAAATTCTATTTGTTTTTGAGATTCTTATGTGCAAAATACGCTTTTCGGAGTCATGGGTAACTCAGAAAAAGTTTTTGTATATTTTTGTTCGCGGTTATTTTACATTTTCGTAGATTTGAAAACATGTATGTTTTGTTACAGTGTAGATTTTCCCATTTTTAGGTGCGATCGTAATTATATAAATACGTGGCACCTATATTCGTCATCTGGCTCGTCAGTCTGTCAGCATATTACAGCGCAAAAATTATCCAACCAAATGGTTTGAAATTTAATACATAGAATTGTTGCAAAATTCGAATTTAAGGAAAATCGAATCAACACTTAAAAATATATTAATAAAATTTTCTTCATTCTATTAAATCCTATCATACGTAATTAATTCAGTGATATCCCGTGATAGGTAATGGTTCTAGGTTGCCATAGTGATTACGCCCTATTTAAGTTGGAGTCAAATTATTTCCGTATTACTGAATTTAATGTATATCATAGTAATATACATTGTATTCATGTACTTTTGAATAAGAGTGCAGCATCTATTGAACCAAGATCTGAATATTTACAAAACCAGTTACAGTACGACCGCACATCATTTGCCATACCTCATTTGACGTACTCGTACATTTTCGTACTTGTTTTTCCTAACAATAAAATAAATTTGTCATACAGGAAAGACATCGCGTGATAAAACAGAGAAATGTCATTGCGTGTTTCACGAATTACCTGTCTGTATATTTGCTGAAGAAATAATGTAATCCAATACCTAATTAATGTTATATAGGGTTCTCAGACATGTTTCTGATAGTTTCCACTATAAAAAATATTTTGTGAGAACAATATCAAATGAATTATCTTTTAGATTATGAATTTCGACTCTGGATATCAAAATTTATACATAAACAATCAAATAACTATTTTGTTAACAGAAGTAGGACAATTAGATTTAAATACGAGGGTGTATTAATAAATTTTTGCCCTCACATATAAATAATTGAGTGAAATTTATGAATTTGCTACATTGTATTTGCCTTTTATTGCCGAAACGTCAGTGAAGGCTTACTGTGGAGACACGAAAAGTTTTGATTTCCGTTTGTCTGTCTGTCTGTCTGTCTGTCTGTCTGTCCGTCTGTTCCGCGATAACTGCCGCAAAAAGCATCCGATCGGCTTGAAATTAATGTGGCATGTTGATGAGGTACTCGGACTTAGCTGTATGTTTTTTGGTTAAATTTGGTTCATTCGTTCGGGAAATATAGAACATTTTATTTTACTCTGTAATGCTTTTCAATGGCAAGTCAGACGATTTTCAAATTTTCATTTGTTGAAAGAAATGGCTCATATAAAAAATGGATTTAAATGGTAAATTTTTGATGCTGAAATTTTTAAATAAGAGTAGTAAATTATTCCTATTAGTTTGCAATTTTGTCAAAACATTTGTCAGAGCTTTTAAATTAGGTGTATAACTTATGATGGAATTTTATACATGTGTTCGAATAATATAAAACATTTTATTTTATGAATTTACTTATATTTCATTTTTTTTCTTTTAACCGTTGCGTAGCAACTATATCTCATCTAAAAATATCATAAATGTGAAAGTATGTATGGTTTTTAAAGTCAAATCAAAGTTAAAAGGAATGAATTAATGAATGCCTTTGTATAGATATTTGCATATAGATTGATTTAAACGCAGAAATGAAAATAGTATTTATATACTATATAGAATAATATCTTTATTTATGTATTCAACTATTTTGATTATAAAGGAAAAAGTTCGTTATTTTCATACAGAATAAACTGACATTATTCTATTAAACATTATAAACTTTATTGTTGCCAAAAAAAAAAAAAAAAGGAATAACAATTTCTCCCAAAGAGTTCATTTTAATTTGTAAGATTTTCACGTGCAAAGGGAAAATGCAGCAAATTACAAATAATAAAAAAGATAAATAGGACAGGAATGAATACATATAAACATTTCACACTAAATACCACCTAAATTAATTTTTGTAGTGGTATTTTCCCACACTACGAAGAAAGATTCCTCGATTTACACGATTTTACTTGGCCTTCCTTTTCTCATTGGTTGCGATTTCATTTTCGCAATTGCGTATATTAATTGGCACAAAATTTTACATTTTTATGACTGAGGTTTATGTAAGGCCATACAAATAAGAAATTCCGTATTGTTTCCTATAAAATGTGATAAAGTGTTGGTTAACTATATATGTTTCTATTAAGAGGAGCAGGGCTGCCAAGCCTCCGGCGTTCTGGATACCAGTATTTTAATACAAAAAATGTTACTTTATTTAATTGAAACATTTGCGCGATTTAAAAGAACAACATTTTCTGTAAGGTAATAGTGTTGTGCAAAAAGCCTGAGACTTGCCATGTCTGGTGGTGAGTGAAATGTTTTATTTAATGCATTTATCTCTATTTTAATGCTATGTGAACAATGTCCCGTGTAACAGCTTGTAGAGTGTAAAATAAATTATTAAAATAATCCCTATTACGAAAAATGAAACAAAATGCCCGGCTAAGGGAAATAAAAGGTTAGTTAACCTTTCGTAATTTGACCTGAACACAGGTGTGCATCAAATTTCGACGGTGTTTGTAACATCACGATTTTAAATTAAATGTGGATACTATTAAAAGGCTATCACAAAAAATACTTAACGGCGCCATATCACGTTTATCTATTTAGTCAATTGGAAGTGGACACGATGATGAATTATTAACCGTTAGGTTTAGAACTCCCCCTACTTTAGGGTGATTTTAGTAAGTTAATGCTATCGAGTACATTTTTAGATATTTAGATTAGATCTTAGATATAAATATTGCAGAATGGTAATCAAAATTATTATTAGATTTCTAAATTAGATGTCTCAGTTTACATTTCCAAAAGTTCTTTATCCATTAGATACAGATGTTTGTGGTTAGCAGGCAAGTAAATACTTCTGTATGGATATTAGGATAACGTAAAATGCTTGACCAAATTGTTGCTTATCCTTATAAATCGCAGTGTAAAAATGAATCTAAGATATAGGATAATCATTAACTCAATCAATAGAAAATTACAAATGCAAAATAAATTACACAACGGGGGGGTTCAGGGGGGGCACCCCCCTGAAGAAATTTGCTTTATTATATAAAAATTACTAGAATAAGTAGCTCGTGAGAATTTCAGAATATCATTACATAACAACGTGTTTAATTTAACGCTTCTAATGTCTGAAACCATCGAAATATTTTTTTCTCCTTCTATAAATGTTTGTGTAATTTAAAAGTTTAAATTTTGTTTTTGTAGAAAGATTAATATTAAGCAAAATTTGCTAAAAACAATAAGTTGCAGAGATGACGTTGAGGCTCTTGATCTGCAGATTTACTAGTTATGACATTCTGAATCTGTTATTGCCGAAACGTCAGTGAAGGCTTACTGTGGAGACCCGAAAAGTTTTTGGTTTTCCGTTTCTTTGTTTGTCTGTCTGTCTGTCTGACTGTCTGTTCCGCGATAACTGCCGTAAAAATCATCCGATTAGCTTGAAATTAAGGAGGCATGTTGGTGAAGTACCCGGAATTAGCTGTATATTTTTTTGTTATATTTGGTTAATTCGTTCGGAAAATATAGAATATTTTATTTTGCACAATAATGCTTTTCTATGGCAATTCAGACGATTTTTCCATTTTTATTTGTTGAAAGGAAATGGCTCATATGATTGAAGGATTTAAATAGTAAATTATAGATGATGAAATTTCCTAATTGGAATCATACATTATTCATAATAGCTTGGAATATTCTCTATGCATTTGTCAGAGTTTTGAAATTCGGTGTATATCTTATGGAGGGATTTTATATATGCGTTCCAATAATTTAAAAATATTTTTATAAATTTACTTCTTTTAAATCTACACATTTCAGTGATTTAATTCTCTTTTAATTGTTGCCTAGCAACGGAAAAAAATAAAAATATCGTAGATGAGAAAAAATGTGCAATTGTTTGAAGTCAAATGAACGTCAAAAAGGGATGAATTAATGCCTTTTTGTCTTTACAAAAATATAGATGGTTTTTACACCAGAAATAAAGTCAGGCTATGTTCTATTTATTTTGTTCAAATATGTTTCTTATAAATTAAAAAGTTCATTATTTTCATAAGGAATAAATTGACAATTTTCTATAAAATTTAACAATCTTTTTTCTTACCGTTGCCAAGAAAATCAGATCCCGAAATAATAATTTGCCCTAAACAGTTAATTTTGATTTCAAAGATTTTCATGTGCAAGAGTAAAATGAAATAAACAATAGACATGAATATACGTCTTCATATTGGAAATAAAACGAAAATACGAAAAAAAGGTGAATTTGACCTCATATATCAAAAACAAAATGAATACGCTTTGAAGTTGAAATAAAAGGGCCTTGGGTTATGATATTAATTCTTAATATTAAAAAAAAAAAAAAAAAAAAAAGAAATGTTACCGATATCTCACGGTTTATCGTCTACACATGGCTAACAGAAATGTTTAATTTTTAATCGAAAATTTCTGCAAGAAAAAAACTTTTGAAAAGCAAATAAATAGTAAATGTCAAAATTATGCACCAAAAAATTATCTCTGTCGAAATTGACGTCATTGTATCCGGAAATAAATATTTTCATTCTTATAAGTCAAACATTAACTAGACTGCCTGAAAAAATATTTTTTGACGAGCGTTACTTCCTAATGCAGCCTCATTTCATGAAATATGAATGGAAATTATTTTATTTTGAAAAGGAAATTACTTCTTCGTTCATAAAGCCAAAACTTTTAATATAATTGCGCCAATGTAAATTATCTTTTGTTCACCGGTATTAAAAATAAGGCTCGGAAGTGTAAAAATCAATCTAAGATTTACGGTACTCATTAGCTCAATGAATAAAAAGTTGCATATGTAAATTTAATGAGAGTACGAGGGATTCAGGGGGGCGGAGCCCCTCTGAAGAAATCTACTTTGTTATCTAAAAAAAAATACCAGAATTAGCAGCTCATAAAAATTTCAGAATATCCATACATAACGTTTTTAAATTAACGCTTCTAATGTCTGAAAACTCCGTATTTTTTTTCTTATAAATAATTACGTAATTTGAAAACTTTAAATTGCGGTTTGCAGGGAGATGAATATTACTTAAAAGTGTGTTTAAAAATAATGACTTGCAGAGCTGACGTTGAGGCTCCTGATCTGCAGATTTACTAGTATATAGTCAGTGTGTACAGTAACGCATTTCTGTAAACGGTATTTCAAAGAAAAGGGGTAGGATGTATTCCAGGAGGTGCGATAATTGACCCAAATGAGGTCATTTTCCTAACTTTTGCCGATCCCCACATGTGACATATTGTTGGAAGGCCTTTGACCACTCATTTATGTTATACATCTCCCGAGCCCCCCCCCCCCCAAATGCGCCCACCGGTGTCATGAATGATATCCGCAAAATTAAGAAAAGTGTCCCCCGGAGGACAAATTTTGAGGAAGGAGCTCGGGAGGTGCATAGCATGAATAAGTGGTCACAGGTTATTCCAACATTATGTCACGCGTAAGGGTCGGTAAGAGTTAGAAAAAGGCTCCCCTTTGGCTTTACTATCGCGCCTCCTGGAAAATATCCTCCCCTCTCTCTTTGAAATACCGATTTCAAAAGTGTGTTACTGTGCACACTGACTATATAGAAAAAGACTCTTAAAATGTAACAATTTCATAAATTTCAGTCAATGATTTCTATGTTAGGACAAAAACTTATTGATACACACTCATATAATAAATAAGATGTATACATTAAAAACACATAAACTTGCTCAAGGATACTAATATAAGGGCCTTATTATATAAAAAAAACTCTTTATGTGTACCATTCAGCAGGTTTATGTGTTTTTAATGTATACATCTTATTCATTAATTATTTTGTTTTATAGGAAAACAATTTTACTGTCCTTAAAAGAAATAATTCTTATCCATGCACTGGTGTCCACAAGTATTGCATTTTTAAGTAAATTATTGTTTTCCCAAAACGTTTTTGTTGAAAAACGTTGAATATTCGTACACATAATAAGAAACGGTGCGCAAATCAGGGGTAACAGTGATTTTTTTTTTTAATCAATAAAATCAGCTGTTTCAAAGGTTGGACGACAAAAGTGTGAATTTCAAAATAGTTGGGTTGTGAGAATTTATGACTTTTTAAATTTGTTGTTGTTTCTAGTGCTGATTTCGATAATTTTTTTTTGCGGATGATAAGTTAACTGCGTAACAAATGAATTAATTTACATGTCGTCATGTTATTGGTATGATGGCGTTTGTGTTGCCGTATCTCTCGGTATCGACAAATCTACGATCAGTGAACGAACAACATTTCAAGTAGAAGTACTGCAGAAAATCGTCTGCTAATAACAACACCATCAGATGATCGATTTCTGGAATTAACGGAACAATGCCAGCAAAATCAATAGCAGAAGTGTTAAATCCCACTGGGTGTGGGGGCAGCTAGTCAGCTACAAATAATTATATACATGCGAATTAGTAAAATTTGTCTTTATGCCAGGGGTCCGAAAACATGAGTCCCACTTACCTGTCGTCAAAGGCGTGTTCGATATAATTTATATATAGATTTACCTTATATGTCGCCAAACTGAGGCTGAATTTATAGCTTGCCATTTGGCAAGAATCATACCAACGATCCTCACTGGTTAATTTGCGGTCAGATGACCCGACCCATTCAGCACATCAACATTCAGTGAGAATCTCTTTTTTTAACGACAGATCGTTTGATCAATATGTGAATAGCAGTGTGATTGGTTTGTTTTAAGGTGACGTATGCGTTCAGCGAATCAGCTTTCTGATAAGATTGTATTTTAGATACAGAAGAAAACGTTTTATTTACATTTCTTTAGTGGCTCCGTAGTGATTTTCAGAGTGTTTAAGATGAATCTATGCCATTGTGTGCAATATTATAGGTGAAATAATTTCTATTTGTATTTTCAAAGAAGTTTTCCATTACGTTTTTACACATTAAAAATATTTTTAGATTTACATATGTTAAAATGATTTATGACGATAGTCATTCTGACTAGAGATGGTGTGATGTAAGTAGTGGCGAGCGATCCAAGCGAGCCGGGATCGAGTTCCCAATGTGAATTGCGTTGCAATTTACGGGGGTTGGGGAGGGTTAGCGAGCAGGGCAGTGAGCCCCCTCGTAATATATCATTGGCATATGGTCATACTAAATATTTCTTAGACACCATGTGCACCTGTCATCTATCATTGATTACTGAAATACGTAAGGCCTTAAGAAACGTGTATTTTACAATGAAAGGCGATTTTACCATGCTTTAAAAGTGGCAACTGATAAAAAAAAAAAACTGTTATTCTTCTCAATTCATGAAGTTTCACTGTCATATTTGTAAGAAAATCTAGGACTTCAAAAACTGGACATGTATTTTTGTATTTTCTTAGCACTGGAACGGCGATGAGGGGTGATTTGACCCGTATCAAATGAATATATGCCTATTAGAACTAGAAATTTCTTCATAAAATAAGTGAAATATTTACATCACGAAAGTAAGTTTAGTAAATATATTAAATAGTTTAAAATAAAAATTCTGGTATGAAATAATCTTGTAAAATGTCCGCCTTTCTAGTGTTAAAAAACCAATCCATTATCAGTGTAGTGGAATCATCCTAAATAATTTTTTACTAATTTTATTTTAAATAGTTATGTTGACTACATAATTTATAAATATCGTATATAATTAATTTCTTACTCAATTTAATTTCATTTGCAGAAGTCATTAATCAGGAAAAGTAATTTAAACTTCTCGAGTTAAATTAAAAGGAAAATCAAAATCTTTCGCCATATTTTCAGTTTTTTAAAGCAGTTACCCGCTAATTAATATTCCAAATGCATTTATCTTAAATGTCGTTCAGAATTACAAAAATGAAACAACTTTCAAATAAACATTAGTTACATCCTATTTTAGAAAAAATATAATCGTTAAAATAAGTTTAATTTAGAAAATTAATTCAGAATAATTTTGTTCTGTTAGCGGATACTATTGCAGAGATTGTATATGATAAATTTAAAAAGTACTCAGGGCATACATTTCAAATATTTCTGACAAAAGTGGATGTGAAAAACTGTTTTCCAATTTTGTGTCATGTAATCTCAAAATTTTTATTTCGGAAACCAGAAAATGTTTTGAAAGTTTTGTTTATTCACTAGATAAAACTTTATAATAGTTATAGTTAGACATTATTAAAATTAATTGAAAATTTAATATATTTTAAGTTAAATATTTCACATTGGCAAGTTGCAAATGAATTGCTACAAGTTAAAAATAAAAATAAACGGTCAAGTGCGAGCATTAATCACGCACAGAGGGTTCCGTAGAATAAATATATGAATTTGTAATTGTATTAAAAAAAAAAAAAAATGTTGCTAAAAGAATACTAAGACTTTGTAAAAAACTTTACAACGTAGGGTTGGGTATAACTGTATATATTAGAAAAGTGTAAATGGGTATACCATGAAAGTTCAAAGAGATATGGAACCTAAATAATATCAAATATAGCTATTCGTATAACTCTTCTTTTAATATTATCCTAATCTGTTTATGGTGAACTTAATTCGGTACTGACGATAAAAGCAGTGCATAGTTAAACTTCATTTGGCATTTCATGAAACTAAATTCAGCGTAGTAATAACCTTTATTTCTACAGTGTAGCTAAGACAAAACCTTTGTTCAAAGTTTAAATTTCGCATTGTGCTAAGCGCGCTTTGAATTGAGGTCTCAAATTTGCAACGTCGCCTTGGTCAGTGCCGCGTTTTTCCAGATAGGTGTTTAATTAACTTTTAAAGTCACTCGAGGCGTATTGAGAGATACAATCAATGCAAATTATCGCGAATCCCACAGTATTTATGCGATTCATTCTAATTAAATCGTTCGAGGGCGATGCCCTTAAGAAAGAGACACCTAATTTTAATTCAAAAACAGACAAACGGCACCAAGAATATTTAATTAAAATTTTCCTTTTATCATGTACGTGAAAATAAGCAAGTTCGCATTTTCTAATAAATTCGTTTATAAATTCTGGTGTCAGTTTATTATTTCATAAGTTTATAAATAGAATTACCCTGTGTCGGAAAATATTAAGTGGTCGCAGGACTCTTAAAGCTTCAAAATTTAAGAAAATTTATTTTTTTTTAGATGTTAAACTCCTATCTTTCCTGAATATTTTGATATAATTGTTTCCTTGAAATTCCCATTAGAACAGAAGTTTTGGCTTTTAGAATTATACCCTCTCAATAGCTGAAGCGGCGTTTCCGAAACTTTAAAGTCATTATTTTCCAAATGGCGTTTTTTGGACATAACGCGCAGGATACCTCAAAAACTTCTGAATATTTTTTCATGAAATTTTCAAAGCATATATTTCATATTAGTCTGTATAAACTGGACCTAAAATTTCCTTTTTATTGTTCAAAAAAATATTTTTTTAGGGGATTTTACAGTTGAAATTTTCAAAATTTTGTATTAGCTAAATGCAACATTGCATTCAAAATATAAAAATGCTTTAAATACAAATTTATTTAATTTCAGGGAAATTATTACAATCTGAAGTATAAGTATGCAGCAAAATTTCCATTCTATTTGCAATATTTATTTTGTAATCCTGCGCGTAAACTGTTATGCCAATTTTTTGTTCGACAAATGTCTAACAGTTTCGAGCCCCGTATAAATACTAATTCTGTATCTTGCAATTTTTTATCCCAATTAAAATTGTGTTTTAAAATCATATACATTTTAAAACATTAAATGTTGAAAATGGTCTTTTTTTTCATTTTTTCCACTTTTTAGAGTCCCGAGACCCCTTAAATTAGTATGTTTTTAACAATTTGACGTTTATTGCTTTTGTTCTGTTGCTGGACATTACATTACACATATATATCATTAAAAGTTGTTAACTAGGCATAGAGTACGCCGCCCCTGTCCTTGTGTATGTCCAAACTGACCGTACCTTTAAGGGTTAATATCTCGGCTAATTACCGATGATTTTTTTTTCGAAAATCATTATCAAAAATGCTTTTATTCTTCTGCAACGATAGGTATATTCAGCGATGCTCAGCAATTTTTCTGAATGCCCGTAAATCGAAATTTGTGTATAACAGAAAAATGCTAATTACTCAAAAACTATGTGACCTAGGGTAATCGCTATAATTTTCCGGCAAGATTTACATTAACGTCTACTACATCTAATTTTTTCATAATTTTAGTTTCAGTAGATTCGAAGTTAGATGGGGGGTGGGGGGACATATTTTTGCGCTACATTTTCAACAATATCTTTGAAAATATAATACCTAAAATTAAAAGGAATGTATTTTTGAGCTCAGCGTTACAAAAGCTTTCACAGGATACCCCACATGATATACAAAGAAAATATTTTTTTTTTTTCATGTAGCATAATTAGCCCCTCTACTTTTTTACTAAATATATTTATGAATGTTTATTAATCTGAAAATATGTGGATCAATGGTCTTTATTACTTCCCCGAATTTGAACTTTCCCTGTTCCATAGTTTACGACTAAAATGGCTGTGACAGACAGACAGAAAGACAGACAGACACAGGAGTGATCTTATAATGGTTCCGTTTTTACTTTTTAAATACGGAACCCTAAAAAATAAATAAAATCACACTATTGAAAACGAAATGTCATGCTAGTTTCACCCTTCCTTTTTAAAAATTTCGGGAAGAGTTCCATATCCTGTGCTGGTTATTTAGGCCTGCTTTTTTTGGCATTAAATGAATCGACGTGGTTGGCCTTTGGGGTTGCTTTTCTTCTGGAATGGACTTTATTCATACGTTTTTTGTGTAATTTTTTGCATTTTGCATATTTTTTTTCAGAAAAATTTATAACTTTTGTTACAATTTGACATATACAATAAATGTAATAAATATATAAAATTATACATGGTGTCCGGTCTCAACGGTGTCCAATGGTTAATTCCTAAACCGTTAGTCATAGACATATAGTTCCAATTACAAAAATGTTTTAAATCAGTTAAAGAAATATTTAAAAAGCTATTTGGGTAAAAAAAAAAAAAAAAAAAAAAAAATTACGAAATTTAAATTTTTATACGGTCTCCCGGTCCTATAAGTTATATTTAGTAAAATTTTCCTTTTACACTGACAAGTAATACAAAAAAAGTCCCGTTATTCTACGATTAAAATTGACCGAGTAATAGCTGTTTAAAGTTGGAGCCTATTTTTTTCTGCAAATTGGGGGTCATTCACAAATTCAGTGGAAATATAATTTCATCAGATATATTAAAAAATGGTTGAAAGTAAAATTAAAATTGCAATATAAATTTGAAATCTTTAATCATTCTCACGTATTAATAGCAAAATATACAATTTTTAATAAACATTTAAGAAGAAAGAAAAAACAGAATATTTGTTAAATAAAATTATGCTAAATTAACAGCTCCAATTCTTTACAAAAGGATGCGTATTTTAAACTATTATTAGATTGCTGTAGCCTGCAAAAGTTGGGTTATGTCATGTTTTTTAGCTTTTGATAATTGATTCTTATATATTATGTACCGCTGAATCCAAAATTGACCTTCATTTTTAAGTATAATATCAGGATTTTTCGAAAATTGCAAATTTCAAAGTTAAAAAGTTCAAAGTTAAAATTGAATCTCCTCCCCCATCTCATCGGACCATTCAGCTGTTTAGCTGTAAAAATCACAGGATAAGCAAAAATATCGAATAAATTATTGAATAAAATAAAATAAAATAGAAAATGTTTTATATATGTTTTATAGTATGAGATTTTCGCTATATTTTAACTTACACATTTGCGATTTGCAAAAAAATTCTAACGTGATGGTTAAAAATGAAGGTCATTTTTAGATTCAATGCTAAAAAATACGTAAAAATCAATTATCAAAAATTAGAAAACTCAACCATCTCCTTTACTTTATAGTATCCAATTTTTGTTATCCTTTAAATTTGACAATTTATGATTTGCGAAATATCCTGACATGATGGTTAAAGATTAAGATATTTTTCGGATTCAGTGCTAAAAGATACATAAATGTTTAAAAAATTCAACAATCGCAGTCTTGTATTATCTAATCTAAAACTTTTTCTTAAACTTCTTGGCGGTAATCTATCCGAAATTTTGTGTGTTATCCTGTAAAATAAGTATAAATTGTTACCACCGAAAATCATAATAATATTAGATTGTTATCGGATTTGCGCCAGTATGTAAAATGTAACCTCGATCGGATTTTTAAAAGTGGGTTAACCCTTGAGGGGCAATGGGATAAAATATATCACACCTAATTTAAACAAGATTCTCCCCAGAAAATTTTAACTAAATTTTATATTTTTAACTTTGAGGGAAAATTATTGAAAAATTGATTTTCCTTATTTAAAAATATAATTTTTCGATTATTCCGGTGAGAATTCAATATTTAGAGACATTTTTGCTTGCCCTTCAAGGGGTTAAAGAACGAGTACAGATTTTGAACTAGAAAAACACATATACAGTCGTTGAAGTAACATAAAAACTTATAAAAATAATATAATTTTTGTTAAAAGAAATCATAAAAGAAACAGTCTCAAATCCTGACAAAATAGAACATATGTTATTTTAGCCAATTTGAAAGTTAATCGTAGTACTTACACGATTTTTTTCAAAGCATACAAATAAGATCTTAGAATACTTTAAGCACTTGGTATATCACCCCTCAAAGCCAAGCTGAACTCATTTGTTTTCAGAGCAGAAAAGTGGCATAAGTCATGCATTTTTAAAGTTTCATAACTCGCTCAATTTTAGCGTTATATGGATGGGACTTTTTTTGTCTTACTTGTCAGTGTAATAGGAAAAATTTACTAAATATAATTTATAGGACCGGAGGACCGTATAAAAATTTAAATTTCGTAATTTCTTAAGAAATGTTTTTATTAACCAAAATCGCTTTTAAAACATTTCTTTGCCTGATTTAAAACATTTTTGTAATTGGAACTATATGTCTATGACCAACGGTTTAGGAATTAGCCATTGGGCACTGTTGAGACCGGACACCCTTTATATAAGAACATAATATTTATTTATAGGTGTATATGTCGTAGGCTAATTGAGAAATCCGGCTCTTTGCAAACAACCTAGGCTCTTTGCAAAGAGCCGGGCTAATTGAAGAATCCATCTCCCTTTTTCCAAATAGCCTGATATTGTTCAGGCTTATTGCAAAGAGCGTAGAAAGCGTTAGGCTAATTGAAAAATGACTACTTATTATCTGATCAGGGTGATATTTTTAGCTCACAGGCTATAAAAGCCTGAGAGCTTATATTCCCGCCGATTCTGTATGTACGTGTGTATGTACGTACGTACGTATGTACGTAACGCGATAACTCTTGATAAAAATATCCGATTTACTTCGATTTTTGTTTTCTAGGTTCATTCTTATGAGGTGCTTCCCTCATTAGTTTTTGGGGTTCATTGGTTAAGGATAAAGGGGAAAGGGGGCTAGTCCCCCCCTAATTTATATAAATGGGTTTTTCATGCAGAAATATTCGATTTGCTCCAAATTTGGTATACCGGTTTATTGTGTTAAAGAACTTCTCTGATTAAATTTGGAAGCTCATTATTTAAGTATAAAGGGGGAAAAGCGTGTCTAACCAACCTTAATTTAGATAAATCGGTTTTTCATGCAGAGTTATTCGATCTGCTCCAAATTTCGTATACCGGTTTATTATGTTAAGGAGCTTCCCTGATTAGATTTCGAGGTTCATTAGTTAAGTATAAAGGGAGGAAAGGGGGGCTAGACCCACCTTAATTTAGATAAATGGGTTTTTCATGCAGTTTTATTCGATTTGCTCCAAATTTGGTATACCAGTTTATTATGTTAAGGAGCTTCCCTGATTAGATTTGGAGGTTCATTAGTTAAGTATAAAGGGGGGAAAGGGGGGCTAGACCGACTCCTTAATTTAGATAAATGGGTTTTTCATTGAGAGTTATTCGATTTGCTCCAAATTTCGTATACCGGTTTATTATGTTAAGGAGCTGCCTTGATCAGATTTGGAGATTTATTCGTTATGTATAAAGGAGGGACAGGGGCTAGTGTCCCCTTATTTAGATAAATGGGTTTTTCATACAGAATTATTCGATTTCCTTCAAATTTGATATACCAGTTTATTACGATATGGCTTACTTCATTTGATAAGGAGGTTCATTGGTTAAGTATAAAAGGGGGGAAAGGGGGGCAATTGCCCCTCCCCTTAATTTAGATAAATGTGTTTTCATGATGAATTAACTAATTTAGTTTATTTTTTTTCAACCGGATCCGAACTTGAAGGTTCCATTTGAAGTCAACCCGAAAACCGACGACAACCAGGTTTCGGATTGAGTTCAATTAGAACTTTCAGGTTCGGATCGGGTTGCCGGTGTACGGAGATTATTTTGTCTGGCTTGCATCGGGTTATAGTTCTTTGGAGTATTTTTGTCGGTTAAGATTTGGTTCGGGACGGGTTTCAGGTTGACTTCGAATGAAATTTTTAGGTTCTGGTAGCGTTGCCTGTCCACGGAAACTAATTTGTCTTGTTCGGATCCGGTTATGGATCTTTGGAATATTTTTCTTGGTTATCAGATTTGGTTCGGGATTTCGGGTTTCTTCAAATGAAACTCTCAGTTCGGGTCGGGTTGCAAGTAGACTGAAATTATATTGTCTTGCTCGGATCGGGGTACGGTCTGATGTAATTTATTTTTCGGGTTTGAGTAGGGTTATGCGTTAATAAACCTAATAAAAAGAAAATTGCCCAGTTAAACTGATGGCATTGAGCTCACAGGCTATTCACACTAATTGTATATTATACTCTCATTTCAAAGAATAATTCCCCTCGAAAAATAAATGAAGCGATTAGTCCCCGTCGCCCCCCTTTCTACTTAAACAAAGAACTTACAAATCTAATCAGGGAAGCTACTTAACATAATAAACTGGTATTCCAAATTTGAAGCAAATCAGATAATCCTGCATGAAAAAAACCATTCCACTAAATTAAGGGGGAGTATTAGCTCCCCCATTTCCCACTTTTTGCTGAACCAATGAACTTTTAAATCTAATCAGAAAAGCTCCTTATTAGAATGAACCTAGAAAAAAAATTAAACTAAATTAGATAATTCTGCATGAAAATCCATTTATCTAAATTTAGGGGAGGTGTAATTGCCCCCCTTTCCCCTCTTTAATACTTAGCCAATGAACCTCCAAATCAAAAGAAGGAAGCCATATCGTAATAAACTGGTATATCAAGTTTGAAGCAAATCGAATAATTCTGTATGAAAAACCCATTTATCTAAATTAAGGGGACACTAGCCCCTGTCCCTCCTTTATAGTTAAGCAATAAATCTCCAAATCTAATCAAGGCAGTTCCTTAACATAATAAACCGGTATACGAAATTTGGAGCAAATCGAATAACTCTGGAAGAAAAACCCATTTACCTAAATTAAGGGAGCGGGGGGGTCTAGCCCCTCTTTCCTCCCTTTATACTTAACTAATGAACCTGCAAATCTAATCAACCCATTTCCTTAACATAATAAACCAGTATGCCAAATTTGAGCTAATCGAATAATTCTACATGAAAAACTCATTTATCTAAATTAAGGGGAGAGGCAATTGCCTTTCTTTCCCCCCTTTATACATAATAATGATCTTCAAATGTAATCAGGGAAGCTGCTTAACATAATTAACCGATATACCAAATCGCATATTTCTGCATGAATAACCCATTTATCTAAATTACGGGGGGGGGGGGGGGCTAGCCCCCTTTCCTCCCATTATATGTAACTAATGATAGCCCCCTTTCCTCCCTTTATATGTAACTAATGATAGCCCCCTTTCCTCCCTTTATATGTAACTAATGAACCTCCAAATCTTATCAAGGCAGCTCCTTAACTTAATAAAACGGTATACCAAATTTGGAGCAAATCGAATAATTCATCATGAAAAACCGATTTATCTAAACTAAGGGGAGTAGCCCCCCCTTTCCCCCTTTTATACTTAAATAACGAGCTTCCAAATCTAATCAGGGAAGCTCCTTAACACAATAAACCAGTATACCAAATTTTGAGCAAATCGAATATTTCTGCATGAAAAACCCATTTATATAAATTAAGGGGGGGGGGACTAGCCCCCCTTTCCCCCACTTATCCTTAACCAATGAACCCCCAAAACTAATCAGGGAAGCACCTTATCAGAATGAACCTAGAAAAAAAAATTGAAGCAAATCGGATTTTTCTATCAAGAGTTATCGCGTTACGTACATACGTACGTACGTACAGACATACATACAGAATCGGCGGACACATAAGCTCTCAAGCTTTGATAACCTGTGAGCTAAAAATATCACTCTGATCGGATAATAAGTGGTCATTTTTCAATGAGCCTAACGCTTTCTGGGCTCTTTGCAATAAGCCTGAAAAATATCAGGCTAATTGGAAAAAGGGAGATGGATTCTCAATTAGCCCGGCTGTTTGCAAAGAGCCGGATTTCTCAATTAGCCTACGGCATATATATTATGTATGTATAAGGTATTATATAGGTAACATATATACATAAAAATGAAACTGTCCGTGTAAACATCGTATTTTTTGTTGTACTTTTCCGTTAGTCAGGCGCCGGCTAACCGAAAAGTACCTTTTTTCTTTAACATGGGACATATATAACATTTATTAAATATATATATACTAGGGGCTCTGCCCCCTGCAAGCTACGCTTGTCAACCCCCGTTCAGAAACCGCAGATTCTAAAAACACGCTAATCTGATCGGTTTAAAAAATATTATAGAAGATTGAATTATACTGAGAAAAAGCTGTGCCCTGTAAACGGGTTTCCATTCAATTTCCTTTGATTTCAAAAATTTAAGGCCGAATCAGTTGCTTTTAAGACATACAATGTTGTTTTCGTGTTTGATTAAAGAGGATCAGTTAAACGTTTGAAAAGAAGCTAAAAATAAAAGGAATTAAGTGTACAGAGTCTTTGTCTCCCGGTATTTTAAAACAATTTCTATAACAATAGCCTAAGTCATGTGACTATCATCAAGAGTTCCGGGCGAACCACTTTGCTTTTCATATTCCTGGTGCCATTTTGGTACATTAATATTAGTCAGGTACAGGTAATAAGTCGCCAAATATTATCCTATCGCCATCATTTCAACTATATTATAATAATCCAAGTCATGTAACTGCCATAAATAAATACGCCCTGATCCCTTCGCTTTTCATATGAAAGTTTGGCCCAGATATCATATACGACCCCATATTGGCGCGATTTTTTTTTCGGTGCTAATTTGGGGAAAAGATCAACAGCATACACAACAACATCCGGCTTATGAAATCAAGGAAAATAACGATACTAAGGCGCCAGTTAAGTACCCGTTGCGTATATGATATTGGCGTCAGAAAAAAATAGCGCCAATATGGGACCGTATGTGGCATCTGTGCCGAAAGTTTTCCATTTCGATTTTAAAAAAATCATTTTTTTTTTTCGAAGAATACTACATAAAAGCATTGTCGCAAAGAATTCTTGGTACTGTTACGCTAGCCGGTTGCAAATCTCGCCAATAACTATTTTTCTACTCGCCAGTTAGCATTTCTTTTTATTTTTCGAGTGGTAAATTATAACATTGCTTTGAAGTTGGAATTAAATGTCATCGTTTGTTACATCATTTAAAATTTGGCCAGATGTCATATACGCACCCGGTTTGGCGTGATTTTTTTTACGAAAATTTGGCGAAATCCTCGTTTTTGAATACCAGTTACATATGTATTTTTGGTACTATTTAGTTATCCCGTCGAACAAATATCTATCAGCAAACTATAAGATTAAATGCCAATAATAGTTGATAAATGTCACATTCACTTGACTTTAAGCAAGTTACACGTCTTTACGTCATCAAGTGATTTCTATTTCGACGTTTTATTTGTATATTTATTAATGTTATACTATTTTCTTTGTCCTTACCATGGAAAAAAATTTAGTGCTGCCATCTAGTTTTTTTTTAATTTGAATTTCGAATTAATATATAGTTTTGTTATTCACAGTCATTTCTTTCTACTCTAATTTAAAATCCTCTTGAGGTAAAAATAAACTGAAAGCAAAAAAAAAAAAAAAAGTTTCTGTACACTGTTATCTATAATCCTTATAATATTATAAATGTCAATGTGTGTCCGAATGTTTGAATGAAGTCAGCATATAAACGAATGAATTAATGCTTTTGTATTTTTGGATATAGATGGATTACAACACGGAAATGAACATAGGCTATGTTTAATTTATTTTATTCAAATATTTTGCTTAATGATCCAAAATTTCATTATTTTTCATACACAATGAATTGACATTTTTCCGATAAAATTTAACCATCTTCCTTTTTTTCGTTGCCAAAAAATAAAAACTTCGAATAATAATTTAATTTCTAATTGAAAGATTAAAATTGAAATTTTCAAGTACTTTTAATAATACAAGGTGCATGGATTTTGAGTAAGTGCAGAAAGAAGGCAAATGTGACGTCATATATGGAAAATATAAAACGGATATGCTTTGATGTTGAAATAAAATGAGATTGTGTTATGGTATTATTCTTATTATTTAAAGAAAATTGTTGTCAAGGCTTACGGTTTATCGTCTGCGCACGGTTAACACAAAGATTCAAATTTCAATTTAAAAAAAAACTTTTGAAGAGCAAATGGATAGCAAATGTCGATAATATGCCTAGTAAAATTATCAGTCGAAAATGACGTAATGATTATCAGGAAATATGTATTTTCATTCTTAAAAAGTAAACAATTAACTAGATAGAAAGGTTATGTTCTGTAATCGGGTTCGTAATCAATTTGCTTTTTTTAGAGAAAGAAATTAGGTGCAAAAGTAAATACATTGTTGTAAACAGGTTTGTTTTTTGTGTGGTAAAGACTTAATATTATTCCAGATGACCAATTCTTCGCCCACCTTTGATGACAAGTATGATTGTAAAACATATAAAGCAGTACTATCCGATAATTTTCTTGGCACAGATGCCATATATGCACTTGGTTTGGCGCGATCTGTTTTTGATACCAATTTAGAGAAAACATCGTTTTCGAATACCAGTTAGATGCATATTTTTAAATTATGTTCTATTACTTAAAAAAGGAAATAACAATAAATAAAAAAAAGTTTCATTAAGAACTATAGAACAAAGCAATTTATACAATTTTAAAAGAAAATTAAAGTAAATAAACTATTTATTAATAAATAAACAACAATAGCTCGGTTACCATGTCAAGCAAAATAATCTATGTTGGCGACAATTAGGTACCCCGGTGCGTATATGGCATATTTGCCATTTTCTTATTACTTCATGATTATAAACAGACATCCTGGTTCAGTGTATAAACCTCAGTTATGTCTATGACCTTATAATAAAGAAATACCTTAAATTACTCATACTAGCCCCCCTTGGTGACCAGTTTGGTCTCCCTTAAATTTTATGTTTAGGAAAGCATGCTAAGCATTATATCCTGTTACTTTTATTCATAATTTAATCTACTTAGACTCCCTTAACCCTCTCGCTGCGCAACTCGCGATTTCCTCGGGCAACGTAAAAGTAGCAACATTTGCGCAATCCGAGATTTCCTCGGGGATTCATTTTTTTACCTAGCGACTATTTTTTATTTCAACTCTGACCACTTTTTAAATACAAAATTTTTTATATAGACTTTAACAGCATCTACAAGAGAAATATACTGCAATATTGATTTTCTTACAATATTGGTGCGAGACTATAAAGATAGTCTCCATTGACAGTCCTGATATCGCCTAATTTCCAATATCACATCCCATTTAAGATCTTACAAAAAATGTTTACATATTTAAACTCTAAGCTATATATAGATTTGAAGTATGTAATAAAAAAATGCGTGATTTTTTAACCTAATTTGATAAAAAAAAAAAAAACACGCAGCGAGAGGGTTAAATATAATTAATATAATCCCTTAAGCTAATATTAGTTTTTGTTGCATTAAAATATCTCAATCTGTTGATTTTCTGTAAGCAAGTAAACCCTATTGGTTTACAATGGAAGTCTATGGGAATTTGGCGAATTATTAGAGATATCGCCAAGTTCGCGTCACTTTTGGTGGCAGAATACGGTCCCCTACGGATACTCCCCCCCCTTATAGGAATAGAGATGCATTAAATGCTGTTCAATAACCAATTAGATGCATTTCATTTGGGCGTTGCCATTAAACAATTAACAAATAATTGAAGTTTATGTACCACGTACGATAGCGTAATATATATTTATATATATAGATTGTCTCTTATAAAATGTGATAAACAATTGGTTTATTATATATTTTTTTAATTATCGGAAGGGAAATGCTTTACTTAATTAATTCATTTCTTCTTTTTATGTTTTGTGAACGACAGTTCACGGGTAAAAGCTAGTATCAAATAATTTAAAAGTTTACTAAAGCCTTCCTTCACTTAAAAAGAAGTGATAGAAATATTGCATTTTACCCTCAACATTTTTTACTACTACTTATCTTTTCTCATTAAGGAATAAAAAGGCAAGAATGAAACTTCCGATATTTAAAATATATACATTTTGCTATAATGCCAATAAAAAAGTAACATTGTTAAAGCTGTCCTTCATGTTTAAATACGCAGTAGAAATATTGCAATTTTACTTCAAAATTTTTGAAAAATATTTTTTTTCTCATTACGGAATAAAAATACAATTACTAACTTACGCCAATCTGTCACTTATTACTCACTCCTAATTATAAATAATTTTTAATATAGTTTTTCCATTCCTAAGGCTAATAATCAGAATTGAAATTTTAAGCATGTTGACAGTACCTCGATTTTGCATTCAATTTTAATGTATATTTTAATACTTAAATAAACAATCCTGAAATCTATTATTTTACATTTACTCATAAATATATATGATCTACATATAGATTGATTTTCATTAAAATCTGTGACATGTCTGCCACAGCTGATTTGCTCATTTTGCATGGAATGATCCTATTACATTACTGCTTGCTTTAGAGGATACTGCACAATTTCAATTAAAAATGAAAAAATACAAGCCTTTTTTTTTAACACCGAAAGAATCCGTCAAAATGTCCCAAAAGAATTTTCCGCCGAAAACGGATAAATGAATTCATGTACACGACTGCACAAAAGAATATGAATAGTTTTCCCAATTTTGATGGTAGTTTCGAGAAAAGGTGTTCTAAGCAGTATTATGGGATTTTCAGTCAAATTCATTTTTCGTGCACTGTGTGTGATATGTATAAAATTTCCCAGACAGCAAAAGATGTGAAATGAATTGAGCAGTTTATCCGAATTATTGGCGGAATATCGGTAATCGCCCACTGACATTATTATGATGTCACTAGATCATATTCTTTTAAAGTAGTCCAATCCTGGTATCGGCAGGAAATCAAAATAATCTGTCGATTTGGATTTATGAATTTTACTCCAAAAATAATATATCGGCCGAATTTGTTATTCGACTAATTCCCGACAATTTGTGCCCCACACCAATATCCCCTGCTGTTTCAGTCAATTTACGAATCCCGTGACTTCTCACCCCATTTCTAGGTCTTTTGTCTCCCACCTTATCCAGCAGCTCAAAGTTAAGCAAGGTCATTTTAAACCAGTCGGAGAAGGGACAGTGCCATGCGAAGAAGTTATGTCAAGTGAGTGAGCATAATGTTTTTAGCATTTTCTTCAGAAATTAGTAGCTTTTCATCTTTTAAAAATAAACGGGCGCTCGTTAATAAGAAAAAAATCCTTAGATATGTTTCTTAAAAGTGCTATGTAAATTTTTTTATTTTAAATCATCATCTAACCTTTCTTTACAAACGAATTTTTTGCAAGCAATTCTTTTAATATTAAAAATTTTAGATATTATCTAACATACTTTATTTTGAATTTATTTATCTAAATCTTCCAAAACAATCCAGTCTTTGTACACAATTATTTAAGGTAAGATTACAACAGTGTATTTCATTCTGATCTTATTTATCAAAATATTTTTTAAAGTATGAATGAGTATTCATAATTCCTAAAAATCAGGACATGAATTGTCTTCTAATATCAAGACGTCGTTTGCAACATTTGTCGGGCTCTCATTTATTTTTTTAGATGAAGATTTACTAATTTGGGTAGAAAATTTGCTAAGCAATTTATATTCACGAAAAAAATCACTTTTATGTGTATATTTTATTTAAAAAAATAATTTCAAAGTGATAGATTATTATATTACTTGAAGATAAATCTTTTATAAATTATTACTTTTAACAGAACTTTTAAAGGATAGGTACACAGCTAGAAAAAAGCGTGAACAAGAGGGCAACAGAACTGAGGGGGGGTGGGGGGTAGAAAAATAACAAGAAAACAGCCTGGAGTAGGTAGTAATAAAGAGGTCGGCAGTATGTTCAAAACCTATGTCACCATGTCACGATCCTATGATCCTCAGTCCGTTTCCGGAGCGGCCATTACTGCCGATCTCAGGGACTGAGGTCGCCCGGACGAATAATAGTCAGATTAGGACATTCGGCGGAAGTTCGGCCAGGAATTATTTGCTGCTTGGGTTGTAGTGATATACAGGGTTTCAAAAAAGATTTAGAATATATTTACGTCAATGCCAGAGTTTTCATTTTTTTTTTTTTTTTTTATTTGAAGAAACACTTGAATGTGTAGTTAACTTTTCTATTGTTTTTCTATTTCATTAATTTTTTTACTCATTTACATTCGATAAAATTACCAGCTCAAATATAACTTATTCATTGTAACAGTCCATTATTTCAGTCAATCAAAATCCATGGATAGGTATGTGTCCAGTTTTTTCGGTGCACTCTTGTATATGTTTTCATATTCAGCAAACTTCTGTTGGTATACTAAATGATAGCTCAGCTAGAAAATATAAAGTGTTCATTAACACTGTTAAAAACACACCTTTAGCAGCTTCGGACTTTACATTTTACACATCAAGTGACACACTAAAATTTAGTCAATCATAAAATGCATTCCCAGAGATTATCGTCCAAAGACGGTACAGTATTCAAATTATGAAGTGTGTCACGCTACATAAAACATAGATGCTGCGCACATGAAATTCCATACAAAGCATGATTTAGACAGGGTTACCAGGCAAATATTAAAATTTTATTTTGAATACCACTATTCCGTATAGTATTTCGTTCGATTTAATTTGAAATTTTTTTGTGATTAAAAAGTCGACGACTTTTCAAAGAAAATAATGACACTTAGAATAAACTTTTCAGGAGCTGATACACAAACCATCGCCTCATCGAGTTAACGGCTGAAATTCCAGGATTAGTTAAAACTTACTTGGCACATTAAAATGCAAGTAATCTGTCGAGTCATATTTTGTTGGAAAATATCTGCATACCCGATTTTAGTGGTTGACTAGTAGGTTTACCATTGTGCATTCCTGCTACTAGTTCTCCATGTTTTTATATCTTTGGCTGCAGGAAAACACAATAATAAATATACCAGTTAGCTACTAAAATAGAGTCTGCCGGTGGTTTCGACAAAGAAATGACTTTGCAGACCAGTTGCATTTTAATATACGTATCGAGTATTGTCTAATCTTGTAATTTCAGCAGCAAACTCGATCAGATGATGGTCTTATAACGGCTTTCTCGTTATATATTCATTTTCCCTCCTTTCCCCTAAACAAAATCAACATTTAACTTTATTGTTTCA
Source organism: Maratus speciosus (assembly GCA_963932465.1). Lineage (NCBI taxonomy): Eukaryota > Metazoa > Arthropoda > Arachnida > Araneae > Salticidae > Maratus > Maratus speciosus. The sequence continues at coordinate 453,291,841 of OZ010797.1, forward strand.
TTTTATAGTTGTCATCATCCCCCCCCCCCTAAAATAAAATATTTAGTTTAAATTTGACAGATTATACTTAATTTCATATGTCGACATTCATTCATTCCCCCCCCCCTCCCCCTCACACTACTGTAACTTTCATTTATACTTTAAAAGTACGTTTTAAATGCATGCATCATTTATCTGCCAGTGCCTTTTTTGTTCTTTCACTTTCACACGAATAGAAATATATCTTAACCGCAGTGATTTTCCGTTGAGATAAAATAAAAGAATAAAATAGAAGTGAATGTCTTTCGCCTCCCAGCCGACAATATGTTATGCATATTTTCTCAGCCTCTTGGCTTGCATTAATAATCAATTCTCACCCTTGTATTTTGTTGGATAAAAGCCATATGCCCCTTGCTGACTAATTTCAGCTGTCGTTAAATCTGTAACGTACATGTATTATAACGTGTTAGCTATGCCTTCAATCACCGCGCTTTACCGCAGGAATTTTAAAATACTTGTAACCATATAGCCCGCCATGGCGTAAGTTTTAGTTCCATGTAATACTTCGGGATTCTTCTGATTCCTTTGTCCACGCCACCCATATTCATCGCCAATATAGTACATATGTTCCTATTCATCTCGCCAATGAGTGAGTGATTGTAATATATATTTACCACTACTCCCTCTGATCTTGAACGTGACGGACCTCGGCTTTCCGCCCTTCGGGGCCGCCCTATCGGGCAGTCTTGTGTTTGACTTCTCCCCGTCTCTCTATACATCTTCACGGCACTCCTTCTAAAAGTTCTTTATAATAAAAAGTTTAAGTCTCCTAAAGTATTGTGTTGCAGTTTTTTTTTCTTTTAATGTTCTGTGAGCCTGGGTATACGAATTCACTGTCACAGGTCTGTTCAGCCATCTCCCGGATTATTGGATAACATCATTATAGACCGGGAGCCGGCAGCACAGACACATGGTTCGTACGGATACCGTTATTTTTACAGGAAAACTACCATTATCTTTTCATAGAAAAAGAAATCTCGATTAAAATTTCGCCTTCTTTTAAGAAGAGATTTTCTGTAAGATAATACTGGTGCAGAAAAATTTTCTGGTCTGAAAATTCAAGGAGGTGTACGAAGCATGAGACAACTACCTCATCGAGCTAGGGGCTGAAATTCCAGAATTAGCTAAAACTCGATTCCCATATTAGAATGCAATCGGTCAGCCAAGTCATATTTTCGTGGAAAACACCTAAAAACCAATTTTACCGTTTGACTCGTAGGTTTACCATTGTGTTTTACTGCTCCTAGTCCGCCATGTTTTCATACATTTGGATGAAGGAAAACGCAATGGTAAACATACGAGTCGAACGCTAAAATCGGGATTTTAAGTGTTTCCCACCAAGATATGACTTGGCAGACCGATTGAGTTTTAATATGTGATTCGAGTTTTAGCGCTAATTCAGGAATTTCAGCCTCTAACTCTATGAGGCGGTTGTCTGTTCTGACCGATCCCGGTCTATTAAGAGGGGACTTATTTTTTTTCGGTTGAAAAGATCGATTTTTCCTTTTTTCTTATTTTTCTATTCCCTATCAATTTATATTGTCCGTGTACAGCGATCTGGCCGAATTTGAAGTCCTGCCTGAGTTATTGAATGCTCTAGCGCAACGAATCCGTAGGCATACAACTGTTTTGAAGCACTATAAACGCATTTTACGCAAAATGACTTTTTTCAAATTGCGAGGGATTAGAAGGTTAAACTGTTAAACCGATCGGTGCTATTTTTTTTATTAAATGTAACATAATTTATTGGAGCTTGGTACAGTTTCAGCCATTTCTAAAGAAAATAAACAATTTTAGAAGCACGGGCAAGCCAGAAATAGACACTTTCCTTCAAATCGCTGCCATTTTGTTGATTTTCAACTTTTTGTTCACAAAGTGGTTGAAGCTCCATACAATATTATCTGCTTTGTCAATCTTTAATGGAAATAGAATGCAAACGATTCTGTATATCTATATGATACCGCCTGAGAGGAAGTGTACGGGGCGCACGTTACGACATATACACTGTAAAAAAAATCCCGTTGAAATACGTATCTTCTACTGGCAATTGAGACGCCAGTACTATTTCCGTATTTTAACACATTTTATTCCACAAATTTTGTGAAAAAACGGATTTTTTTCTGGAATTTACGGAAAATTCATTTAAAATACGGAAATAGTACTGGCGTCTCGATTACCAGTACATATTCCGTATTTTAACGGATTTTTTCTTACAGTATACCCACGCAACTCGAGTCACTTGATCAATTTTTTATTAATTTTTTTTAAATGTCCTTCAAACGATAATAAATGACATGCAAAAATCTTAGTTTATCCCTGTTTATCCCTGTTCCATAATAACAAGTAAGAAAAATCATGCGTACCAGCATATATTATGAAACACTTTCAAACACTACCTGAAAGCTTTAACGAAACTTCGTTACTTAGGGAAATAAGGTAAATAAGATAACTAACTAAACAATTAAAAATCTGATTTCAGTAGTTACCGCCCATAGCCAAATATGTATTCCAATTCTTTTAACAGCACTGTATTCGATCTGTATGTTGATATATATATACTATATAATGGGAAAATTTAGTTTAGAAAGAAAATGAATAGCAGGTTGAAATTCATTTTTCAGGAATTTATACTAATAGATGGAAACATATTTGAATACTTTTGTACAGCCCTGTAGTTTACCTAGTATCTTTATGCCACTATTTAGCTAAAATTTAATTCAAATTAAAACACGCTTAAAACAACTGAAATTACATTTCCAGAAATTATCACCCATAGACGGCCATGTATCCAACTCTTTGCGTGACCCTGTATATCATTTTATCTATATAATACAAATATTTCTTCGTACACAAAATTCAGTTCAGCGTAAAAATGCATATCTCCTTTAAAACCCACTTTTAAGCAATTTATGCTCATACTCAGTAACCTTTACGAATTTACTTATGTAGCTCTGTATATGAACTATAGCATTTATACACACTTTATAGTATGCATAAATATAGTGAACAAGTAGGTAAGTGTGATCACAGATCGCACAGAGGGTTTCGTTTAATATTCCTTTCAAAACACTTTAACCTTTTGAAAAAACTGTTAGGTCCACATTTCGCCACCAGGGGCGTACTCTTTTCTAAACAAACCTCTATCCGAACGAAACTCGGTTTTATATACTATCCGTAGATATATTAGTCGAGGAGATTTCGCCGATAGCACCCGAGATAAGTAGGCACCCCTGGCGGTAGAAAGTGGAACTAAAATATGTAAGGCTATGTTACATAATATGAAAGAATGGCCAAAGGGGTGTCGGCAAAATTTGAAAAAGTGCTCCCCGGGTGCTCCCGGTGAAAAGGGTGGAGGTTAGAAAACTTGCTTAAAATACACAAGTTAGAGCCGGGAGGAGTAAATAATATAAGACTTTTTGAAAATTTTATCATTTGCCGTGTGGTCTGAGGTATTCAGCTATACGTATGCAAAAATTCACTCCTCCAACCTAATTACGGACCCACTTAGAAATAATTGTTTAAAATACACATGTGGGAGACCAAAGGGTTAAATGTACGACTTTTTCAAAATTTTATGGTTTATCATTTGATATGAGGTGATCAGCTATATGTATGCAAAATTTCACGCCTCCAACCTATTTAGGGCTCACTTAGAAAGAATTGTTTAAAATACACATGTGGGAGACCAAAGGGTTAAATGTACGACTTTTTCAAAATTTTATGATTTGTCGTTTGATGTGAGGTGTTCAGCTATAAGTATGTAAAATTTCACGCCTCCAACATGTGTAGTTTCTGAGAAAGGGCTCTGTGACAGACGGACAGACAGACAGGCAGAGGAGCGAGACGAATAGGATTTCATCAGATGACCGAAACCCTAAAAAGTCGCATATCATAATTAAAAATGCATTTCGAGCAATCATTACTAATACAGTAATTCGGATACAATATAGTATCTGAAATCTTTTCAAATACACCGCAAACAATTTCCCCTATACCATTATGAACGGAATTCTTTTGTGTGGCACTGTAAATGAACAATAACTATTATTCGCACCACATATTCAACAGAATACATAATTTAGTGGACTTCATAAATGAATATCAATTTTACTATGTTTGAAAGAGTGTAACACCATTAAAATTCATTTGAAACGATATTTTCCCATTAGCCGTAATGTAACGAAAAACTTTTGACTGTTCCTGTAAATGAACTAAACATGCTATAAACTTTATTTAAAATAGAGAACGTGCTATTGTAGAGGTCACTAACATCCAAAAATTTCAGAACGATTCGAGCATATTTACGAGAGTCAGAGACAGACGGACAGACAAACCGAAGTCATAAACACGTTTCAACTTTGTTGGAAAGTGTTAAAAATGCTAAGGAAGACCCTTTTTTCAACATTCTAGAAGCAATTCCCCTGTTAAAAAAGACAGTACGCAATTTTACACTAAAATTATATTGAAATTGAAATATTTTATGGGTTTTATTGAACAAACTAAAAATGTTACTCACTACAATTTTAATAACTTATGTTTGCATAACACATTTCAAGAATGTTATAAATTTATGAGCATGTAAAATATTTTATATGGTTTACGTCTTCAAAAATGCAGGAGAAATAAAAAGTATAGAATTTCCTTAAAGTTAAAAATAATAAATCTTTATGCGATTTTCAATATTCTATCGACAACATTCAGTAATCAAATTTAAAATTGGATTTGCGGTCGTCGAATCCTGTTAAACGAATCGATCAATACGTTTTATTTTTATGCAAGAATTTTTTAACAAATGTAGTTCAAGCGATGTTTTTTGACACTGGTTGATTCAATTTACTGATTTTAAAATTCCATACGAAATGGAATTTTTTGCACACTATATAAAAAAAAAAATACAAATCCTTTTTTTATAATCTATGAAAGTATAATATAACCATGAATAAATTTAATTAAAAAACTTTTTAGGTGTGCTCTTAATTATATAGATATGTAGCACCTATAGTCTTCGTCTTTCCCGTCCGTATGTCTGTCCGTCTCTCCGCATATTAATGCAAAAACCAACCAACCGAATGCTTTGAAATTTAATGCATATAATCGTTGCTGAATTTTTTTGACGTAGATCAAATTTTAGGAAAATGGAAGCAAAACTTAAAAAGATATTAAGAAAATTTTCTTTATTCTTTAAATCCTACCATACGTAATTAATTCACTGATATCCCATGATAGGTAATGATTCAATGTTGTCATGGTGATTATGTCTTACCTAAGATGGAGTCCTATTATTCCCGTATGACTGAATTTAATATATAGAATCGTAATAAATTTTGTATTCAGGTATTTTTGAATAAGAGTTCAACAACTATTGCAACAAGATCTGAATATTTATAACTAGCTATAGTACCAACGCGCGTCATTTGCCACGTTAGACTTGCACTTTTCGGTTTCTTTGATTTATCCATTATTCCGTTTAAAACGCTCTTTATCATAAAAAACTCCTGTAATGAATATATTTTCGAAATAAAAAGAATCATTTATAAAACAAATAGTTTCGTTTGTTGCCGATGATTTTCGGAAACGCCTACGAGTATTTTTTACAATGAAGTAAAAAGTTTTTTGAAACATAAATATATGTACTTAGGATGCTTATAATTGTCAGTTAAACATTTTTAATTGCATAATTTAATTCATACCTACAACAGTAACAAAATAATATTAATGTTAATGTTAATGTTAATGCTGTTAATTTAAGATGTTTGTCTGTAAAACATGTTTCTTGAACATTAAAATGATGACTTGAGAGCTGACAGCATCAGAAAAATATATATTCCAGATTGAGAAAATTAATTATCTATACTAATAAAATATAGTTTAGCAGTATCTTTGTGTTCGTGTGTCTGTGTATCTGTCTGGGTGCGGTGGCCAGCAAAATCTACGGAACGTACGTAGATGAAAATTTTTGTGAGCCTAGCTCAAAGTGTTTTCTAGGGCAACCGAGACACAGAAATTTAAAATTCTAATAATTAGTTGAGTTATTAATTAAAAACTGCTAATCATTCTCATTAAAAAGTCATCTCGGTCATTGAGGGAAAAAGAAAAAAAAAAAAAAAAAAAGCTCTGGCGCATGCGCAAAAGACTTATTTACGCATAGGTTGAAAATGAAGACCGAAAAGAAGATTTTTCGGGGTATTTTGTCATTATTTATTAATTTACATCGCCCAAACCACTTAGTAAAGTTAAAAACGGAAGACATATGCTGAAAGACCATACTCTTACGTCACAAATGACGCAATCAATTCGAAAAAATGTCGCAGTTAACTCCTTGAAAGAAAATTTTCCAAAAAGGCTCGTTTTTTCAAAAAACGTTTTCCTCAATTATTGCAATGCCCCTCCAGGACTCAATATTTTAGGTATCGACAAGCCAAAAATATGTTCTTAAAGCTGTAACCATTTGCTAATCTATGGAGTAATTGATATTTTAAAATATGAATTTTAACCCTTTCAAATACACCGTCAAACGCAGATCACGTTGCGCCTCAGCGAGAAGTTATTTTGTCTTTATGCTAAAGAGAACTAAACGCCCGTATTTCAGCATAATATTTTTAGATCATCTCAAATAACCAGATTTACATCACCTAAAATTTTTTTTAATGTTCGGAAGGTCAGAGATACTTTAATAAAAATAAAATGTATGAAAATTTCGACGAAATCAGTAATAATCTCGAAAATATATTGGTTTCTGAAGTTTCTAAACATTAAAAAGTCTTTTCGAAGTCGGGGGTAACTTGGAAAACGTTATTATATATTCTCGTTCGTAGTTATATTTACCTAGAATATGAAACATCTGTCTTTTTTAATACTTTCCAACATAGTTAAAAAGTGTATATGATTACGGTTTACCTGTCCGTGCTCTAACTCGTGTAAATATAGTCGGATTTCTTTGCAGTGATACATGTTAAGAGTTTACTAAGATATGTTCGGTATTGAAAATGAATTTCGTAGTAATTATATTTTACTAGGGGGCTCTGCCCCCTGCAAGCTGCGCTCGCAAACTCCCGTTCAGACACCGCAGAATATAAAAACACGCTAATCTGATGGGTTTTAAAAATATTAGAGAAGATTGAATTATACTGAAAAGAGCTCTGCAGATCTTTTTGTAAACGGGTTTCCATTCAATTCCCTTTGATTGCAAAAATTTAAGAGCGAATCAGTTGCTGTTAAGACATCCAATGGTTGTTTTCGTGTTTCATTGAAGAGGATCAGTTAAACATTTGAAAAGAAGATAAAAGAAAATAAATTAAGTATGCAGAGTCTTTGTCTCCCGGTATTTTAAAACAATCTCTATAACAATAGCGTAAGTCATGTGACTATCATCAACAGTTCCAGGCAGACCACTTCGCTTTTTATACTCTAGGTGCCATTTTGGTACTTTAATGTTAGGCTAGCTCAGGTGATAAGTCGCCAAATATTATTCTAAATAACGATACTTTGGCGCCAGTTAAGTGCCCGTTCCGTATATGACATTGGCGTCAGAAAAAATCGCGCCAATATGGGGCCGTAAGTTTTCCATTTTGATTAAATAATCAAAATTTTTTTTCGAATAAAACTACATAATATTTGCCATGGTTGCAAAGAATTATTGGTACTGTTACGCTAGCAGGATGCAAATCTCGCCAATAGCTTTTTTTCAACTCGCCAGTTAGCATTCTTTTTCGAGTCGTAATATTTAGCCAGATGTCATATACGCACAGCAGGTTTGGCAATGTTTTTTTTTTTTTTTTTTTTTTTTTTTTTTTTTTAACGAAAATTTGGCGAAAACCTCGTTTTCAAATACCAGTTACATATGCATTTTTGGTACTACTTAGTTATCCCGTCGACCAAAAATCTATCGCCAAACTATAAGATTAAATGTCAATAATGGTTGATCGTAAATGTCACATTCACTTGCCTTTAAGCAAGTTACACGTGTTTACGTCATCAAGTGATTTTTATTTTGACTTTTTATTTGTATATTTATTAATGTTATACTAATTTATTTGTTCTTTTGTTATTTAAAATAAAAATTATGTCAATTTGTATTATTTGGCGAGGGTTTTGGCGATTTATATAATTTGGCGAAAATGGTCGACGAAATAACTAAGTAGTACTGTATTTTTAAATTATTTTCTATTATTTTCTAAAGAAAATGCAAAAAAAAATAATAATTAATAATTATAGAACAAAATAATTTATATAATTTATAAAAAGAAATAAAAGTAAATAAACATTTATTATCAAATAAACAACAATAGCCGGGTTACCATGTCAACCTTTTCTGAAATATGAAAAAAAATATCTGTTTGATTAAAATTTGAGTTGCCATCATTAGAAAAATGTATATAAAATTAGAAAAAAATTAATATTTCGAAAACTAATTCGAATTTAAAAATTCTAATACCAGTTTTGAGATCTGCGGATCAATGCTGATTTTTGGTGTTAATTTCATCGCAAAGTATTCCATATTTTAGGAGAAATCGCTTGAAACATAATCAGTTGTTTCATCAGTCGATTCATAAATCCGTTTCGTAATTTCGTTTCAGTAGGATTTTATATATATAGGGTAGATTTATAGTAACACTGAAAAAATTCCGGTACATTGCCGTCTATGGTGCAAAATCATTTGCTGTTTATTTTAATAATGTTACACTCTTTCAAAGATACTGAAATTGATATAATCAATGAGATGCACTACAAGAGAGTTACTATAAAGTACGGTTTGCATGGCATCCATCGTTCATTTACAGAACACACAAAAGAATTCCAGGACAGTAGTGCCTATTAACAATAATGCTAGAATTGCATTTTCAGTAATAGTGCGCGTTTTTAAATTAAACTAATTTTTTGCTTATTACTTTGTATATATAAATTCTATAGACCATGTGCAGGGCAGCATAAAAAATATCTCGAGTAATTTTCCATTTATCGACGGAAACTTCTGAAAAGGAATTTGAAACTGTGTAATGGCGTTTCCTAACCGAACTAAATTTCAAGATACTGAAATCTATGAATGATTTACAAAATGAGAAATCTATGAATTATATACAGGGGTGCATACAAGAATTCGGATATTTTTCGGACTATTTAAGTTATTTTGTAAAATTGGGTTTTAAAATTTGTTATGTGTTTTTCCAATTGTTTACTCTGCCATCATCTGTCGCATTATACTAGGTTGAGCAAAAAGTTCTGCGAAATTTGTGAAAGTTGCGTTGTTATGCGTAAATTAACAACAAAAACAACGAGGACTAATCTTCAAAGTGGAGACCATCATAGCCCACGACTTTCTATGCCATCGTTCTGCCAGATCCCGGATTTGCTGCAAATACGAAGTTTGTCGCCGTACCAGCATCTTCACCCTCATTAATCTCATCCACGGCTTTCAGAATCGTTAAACCTTTTCTCCAATAATGCCGGATCACACACGCAAATCATACTGTTCAATAGGCATTTTGGAGCCGAAATTCTTGAACTTCAATAGATATCCCACTACTGCTTCTATATACGATACAAATTCTGGTAACTATTAGATTAAAAATTTCCCAGAACTTTTTGCTCAACCTAATAAAACGGATATGTTTTACTACAGTATTCTGAATATGTTGGAAAGTTATTCATATTCTATCCTTGCAGTATGATTTTTCTTTCTTTTTACAGTATAAAATGAAAGTATATAAACCGGCAGTTTGTTTTAGAACTAATTTTCCCATGAAACGATCGAAACAATTTTTGTGAAATGAATCGAATAATACGCGTTGTTTTTATTTAGGAATTTTTTTATCGAATGCAATTCAACTGAACTTTATTGCAGATATCTTAATTCAATTTAATAATGTTAAAATATTTTTAGAATGAATGGAACTTTCTTGCTTTAATGATTATAAACTGGTTTTAGAGTAAATTCGTTTTAGAATTATATTTTTTACGAGAAATTATTTCACATGCTTAAATGCGTTATTAATTAAATTTATTGCCATGCTTTTCCATTCGAAAAGTTTTTCCATGCTTAATTGTTTAGAGTTTATAAATTTTAATTTAAACCAACAAAAAAGCCTTATGAAAGATTTATTTTAAGCTGCAGATTAAGGTAAATGCACCAGTAGTGGGGCACTTATCTAATTATTACTTAAGTTTTAGTGATTTCCAAGATATATATATTCACAGGGTGTATCTGAAAAAGGGGTCAAAACTTTAGGGGCTGATAGAACGCAGCTATACGAGCAAGTTTCGTCATAGAATGTATGGTCGGAACGCAAGCATTGAGAAGTTAAAAGGTAATTTTCTACTGTCGCAATTAAAGAATTAACAAAAGAATAATAGGAGATACTTCAAAAAAAATTAACAGGAATGTAATTAATGTATATGCTCAAAGAAATTGCTCAAAAGATCTCCCGCCAGCTGTAATGCACGCTTCACACCTGCTGGTTAGGGACTGACGACCATTTGGAAGACGGCAGGCATTTCCCGAATATCGCCGGAAACAACGGCAATCCTGGCGACTAGATCCATACACTGTAAAAAAAAAAAAAAAGCGGACTAAAATACGGAAATACTACTGGCAATCTAGACGCCAGTACTATTTCCGTATTTTAGCGGAACTTTTTACAGGTAAATTACAGAAAAATTTCCGTTTTTTTTTGGAATTTAACGGAAATTTTTCTGTAATTTACCGTGAAAAAGTTCCGTTAAAATACGGAAATAGTACTGGCGTCTAGATTGCCAGTAGTATTTCCGTATTTTGGTCCGTTTTTTTTTTTTTTTTTTTTTTTTTTTTTTTTTCAGTGTATCGGTTTCAATGGAGAACTCTTAGTTAGGTTTTTCATATGGTTCCACAGGTAAAACTCCAAATACGAGATAGCCGGCGATCTTCGTCGCCAAGCTATGGGACCAACTCGTCCAGTCCATACCCCTGGACAGTGGAAAACTACCTTTTAAATTCTCGCCGCTTCCGTTACGACCATACATTTTATGACGAAATTTGATCGTACAGCTGCGTTCTATTAACCCATAAAGTTTTACCCATTTTTTCAAATACATCCAGTATATACCGGTTGTCCCAATAATGACTGATGGATTTTAAAATTCAATAACTTGCAAACGGTGACAGATATTAAAAAAATTCTTGCAGGAGTGTTATGTAAGATGTGAGGAGTTTTTATACCGCGATTCTCAGTTTTAGTTACAAATAGCATAAAAAATAGCGCTACAAGAAACGACCTCTAAATCCAGGATCGATGTTTCAACCTCTCTCTTCTTCCATGCGAAAAAAAGGAAATTAAATTGTATTGAATGGATCCCGAAGTACCAAAAATTGGGTCTGGACTGAGCGCCTATTGCTCTCGGCGCCATCTATTGTTTGAAATACGAACTAAAATCAAGAATCACAGTACAAAAACTTCTGACATCGTACATAACCCTCCTGCAAGAATTTTTTAAAATATTTGTCACAGTTTGGTCAGTTATTGAATTTTAAAACCCATCAGTTATTTTTGGGACAACACCCGGTAGAAATATATTTAGCCTTGTCTAACCTTCATCTATCAAAATAAACATTCAAAGTTTCAAAACCTTTTCTTCGGAACAAATGAAAAAAAAAATGTGATCGTCCTCTATATGTTCCAGTAGTGGGTCTAGTAAATATCTGATGTATGAATCTTTAAGTTTTCAGTTTATCCAGCAAATTATTTACAATGTAATATATAGTAATTTATTTTAAAGTAAAATGTAATATTAAAGAAGCAATGTTTGAAATAAAAACTTATCTCCTAATAAAATATCTAAGACTTTGCCAAAAAATCTGTTTTTGAAGACACTCTAAACAATAAACAAATGCACCATCAGGAAAAAAAAAAAACAATTGCAGTAAAGCCCCGATTATCCGCGAAGCAATTTTATTATTATTATTATTATTATTATTATTATTATTATTATTATTATTCAAGCCAACAGCAAGGAAGATGCAATAAGCCCTATTAATAAATATAAACAGAAACATTCGCGTAGATTCGATGGCATAGTATCAGATATAAAGTCTTGATATCTTTTCTTGACTTTATTAACAAAAAGTAAACACAGCAATTAAAATATCTAACAATTAAATAAGACTATTATGAAAAATTCCATTGGAGTATATAAGTTTTTAAGGTAGAAAAGGGGTTTCCAAAGGAGGAAGCAAAAACAAATGACTGATTTTTTTTAAAGGTGTAACTCAACACTTTTTGTACAGTATGTATGGCATTGTTTCTTGTTTACTGTTCTTTATTTTAGTAATTTAGACGTAAAGCAAAGGTTTCTGCTGTACTGTGCACGTGTATGGATTTTAAACGTTTTATTATGTTTTTTGTACACTAAAACATGGTTTTTATGTTGAATTTTCTTTTTATCGTGCTTGCACCCCATTTTCAGTCTTTTTCGGCTTATCCGCGGTGCCCTTGCCACGCAATTCCGCGGATAACCGGGGCTGTACTGTATTTCAAACCGTTTATGGAAAGTTACCAATTAAGGATGTTAATCAATGATATTTGTTTCAGTCCTTTTTCAGAAATGCATTTTGGGCTTGTTTTTAAGCTTTAAAAATTAGTGGGTCCGTATTGATACGTTTCTCTATAGGTGCATTTATCTTAATTGTGGTTTACAAATATATTAGCCCCTCGGTATGCTATTTATTTCTCCAAGAAATTAAAGTGTCGTCTGAAAAAATAATGTTCCGCTGTATAAACCAGCCGTAAAACAAAGCAGATGTATCATTGTACGGTTAAATACTGTACTGCAAGTTATTAAACTTCTAAGTATTGCACTTTTTCAATTTTTATACCGTCGCATTGGGAAAGAAAAGTACTTTTAAATGTAATTTGTTTGAAAACTGCATCTCTATTTATTTTTCAGACATTTTTTTGTAGTTTTTAGCGCCATTTGTTTAATGTTGGCAACTCAAGTACTCCATTTCTGTAGAAAGTAAAGGAAAAATCGTTGGAAAATAGTAATTATATTTTTTGTTGCCATTTTCTCATAAAAACTGAACGAAATGTAATTAAAATACGAGCTATTTTGAAAAAATATAAATGAATGATTTCAGATAAAACATAGAGCTATTATAAACTAAATTTAATTTTAAGTATCCATATTAATATTACAAACAAATGAAGGCATGTCAATCATGAGAAAGCCTTTTTTTGTCGAGTTTCTTGAATGACGAAATCTTTTTTTTGGATTTGTGAATTATTCACTATAGTCACGTCCTATGCATATTTTACTGTGGATGTTTAAGACTGGATCGTAAATGAGGAATTCTTTACGCATGCGGATGATGTCATTTTATGTAAAATAAAAGCGTATGTTTTAAGTCTTAAAACTGAACTATCTATATTTACATACATATATATATATATTCATTGGGGGCGACACTAAATTCTGAAAAAGCAGAATTCCCGTTTTCTAGTTTTCTAGTTGTTTTTTTTTTTTTTTTTTTTTTTTTTTTTGTTTACATTATTTACATTTTGCATTCTTTACATTTCCTATCTACATGCTTATACTTAAATTTTGAATATCTACATATTTATGCTACATTTAAGAATATCTGATAATATGCATTAAAATATGTATGTATTTAACAAAAATAACGGGCAAAACCCGACAACAGAGATTACGTGCAAGGACCCATAAATAACGGGATTTGCCAGTATAAAAGCATGTCTTTCTGAAAATATCATGTCTTTTTTGTTTTCACGCGCAAAAACAATTATTTTAAGGTCCTTTTCTGGGATCTCTGCTACGGGATTTACTTGCTTATGTTTTATAATGCACACATTTACGAGGAATCACATTCAGAAAGTATAAAAGATATAATAAACTTTTTCTTCAAACAAAAATAAAATTGTCTGATGAAATACCTGCCACGGTATATCATTTAATTATTTACCTATGATAGGAGTTAATAGAATCAAGAAAATTTTTATAATTATCTTTTAATATTTTGATTCGATTTTCATAAAATTAGCTATGAATCGATAAAATTATGCAAAGATTATATATATTAAAAATCAAACAAATCGGTTGGGTAGTTTTAATGCTGTTACATGCGGACAGACAGACGGACCAGCCGACGACTATAGGTTCTACGTATTTACATAATTACGAGCGCACTGAATCATAGTATATGATGTAAAGAAAATGTATAGTGCATACCGCGATATTAATGTTACTTTTAAGCTTTGTGTTATTGAAGAATATGTTTGTGTAGATACAGTGACTAAAAGTTACTTCTGCAGAGTGAATATAAGTTGTTTCCAAGAGAAAACATTAGCTCATAGGCTATCAAAGCCTGAGAGCTAATGTGCCCGCCGGTTCTGTTTGTAAGTATGCACGTAACTATACGCAATATCTCTTGACAGAAACATCCGATATGCTTCAATTTTTTTTTCTATGGTCATTCTGATAAGCCTCTTCCCTGATTAGTTTTGGGGTTCATTGGTTATGTATAAAGGGGATAACAGGGGATATTCCCTCCCTTTTAACTTAGACAATTGGGTTTTTCATCCAGAATTATCAGATTAGCTTCGAATTTGGTATACTGGTTAATTCTGACAAGGCGCTTCCCTGATCTAGATTTGAAGATGCATTATTTAAGTCAAAAGGGGGAACGGGGGGTTAATACCCTCTTAATTTAGATAAATGATTTTTTCTATCCGATTTACTTCAAATTTGGTATTCTTATTTATTCCGCTAGGGCGCTTCCCTGATCAGATTTGGAATTTCATGTGTTAAATATAAAGGTGGGGAACGGTGGGCTAAATTTAGAAATAATAATTAATTTAGAATTAATTTAGAAATATGTGATTTTCTATCCGATTTGCTTCAAATTTGGTTTACCGGTCTATTTCGAGAAGGCGCTTCCCTGATGACATTTGGAGGCTCATCGGTTAAGTATAAAGAGGGAAAACGGGGGGAGGGAGCTAATCACCCCTTAATTTTTTTTTCCGAGGGGCATTATTTTTTTAAATAAGAGTATAGTATACAATTAATGTGAATAGCCTGTGAGCTCAATGCCACCAGTTTGACTGGGCCCTTTTCTTTTTTATTTTAACTCACAATCTCCATTAAACAAGCCAATCTTACACACGCAAGATAAGTTGATTATTATGAGAATATATATTAAATTTTGTAAAGAAGAAATAATGAGGAAATATACTTTAAATTGCAATATAATTTTTAAATATAATTTCAAATGTAATTATAATAAATCTAAATCTATTTATTAATAATTCTAATATCTAATTCAGTTAAATAAATAAATAAATAAATAAATAAATAGGTACATTCTAATTGCGTTACAAAATCAAATACTAAACAAAATAGAGGTTGCCATCCAACGAATACTTTAATAAGGAATTTAAAGATGATGTAAGAATAAAAGCACATGAACAAAATAAAACTCAACGTTTCGGTTTAATCTTCAAAGCCCTCCTCAGGAGTTAAAAAAAAAAGAAATTGTAGAGCAATCTACATGTTACATCGTCTAAAATTATATTTATACTAGGGGGCTCTTCTGCCTGCAAGCTACGCTAAAAACACGCTAATCTGATCAGTTTTAAAAATATTATAGAAGTTTGAAATATACTGAAAAAAGTTGTGCAGATCTCCCTGTAAACGGGTTTCCATTCAATTTCCTTTGATTTCAAAAATTTAAGGCCAAATCAGTTGCTGTTAAGACATCCAATGGTTGTTTTCGTGTTTGATTAAAGAGGATCAGTTAAACGTTTGAAAAGAAGCTAAAATAAAATGAATTAAGTGTACAGAGTCTTTGTCTCCCGATATTTTAAAACAATTTCTATAACAATAGCCTAAGTCATGTGACTATCATCAACAGTTCCGGGCGAACCACTTCGCTTTTTATATTCCTGGTCCCATTTTGGTACTTTAATGTTAGTCAGGTACAGGTGATAAGTCGCCAAATATTATTCTATCGCCATCATTTCATCTATATTGTAATAGTCCAAGTCATGTAACTGTCATAAATAAATACGCTCTGATCCCATCGCTTTTCATATGAAAGTTTGGCCCAGATATCATATACGGCCCCATATTGGCGCGATTTTTTCTCCGGCGCTAATTTGGGGAAAACATCAACAGCATAAACAACAACATCCGGCTTATCAAATCAAGCAAAATAACGATACTATGGCGCCAGTTAAGTACCCGTTGCGTATATGACATTGGCGTCAAAAAACAATCGCGCCAATACAGGTCCGTATATGACATCTGTGCCGAAAGTTTTCCCTTTTGATTAAAAAATCAAATTTCTTTTTTGAATAAAACTACATAAAAGTTTCCATGGTCGCAAAGAATTCTTGGTACTGTTACGGTAGCGGGGTGCAAATCTCGCCAATAGCTATTTTTCAACTCGCCAGTTAGCATTTTTTTTTAATTTTTCGAGTGGTAAATTAAAACATTGCTTTGAAGTTGGAATTAAATGTCATCGTTTGTTACATCATTTAATATTTGGCCAGATGCCATATACGCACCGGGTTTAGCGTGATTATTTTTACGAAAATTTGGCAAAAACCTCGTTTTCGAATACCAGTTACATATGTATTTTTGGTACTACTTAGTTATCCCGTCGACCAAAAATCTATCACCAAACTATAAGATTGAATACCAATAATGGTTGATCGTAAATGTCACGTTCACTTGACTTTAAGCAAGTTACACGTCTTTACGTCATCAAGTGATTTTTATTTCGACGTTTTATTTGTATATTTATTAATTTTATACCATTTTCTTTGTTCTTTCGTTATTTAAAATAAAAATTATGTCAATTTGTATAATTTGGCAAGTGGTTTGGCGATTTATATAATTTGGCGAAATGGGTCGATGGAATAACTAAGTATTTTTATATATTTTACTATATTTTTTTATTATTTTCTATTATTTTTTTATTTTTAAAGGAAAATAACCAAAAAAATAATTAACTATAGAACAAAACAATTTATGTAATTAAAAAAAAGAAAGAAAATAAAGTAAATAAACATTTATTATTAAATAAACAACATTAGGCGGGTTACCATGTCAACTAAAATAATGCCATTTTGGCACCAATTAGGTACCCCGGTGCGTATATGACATCTGTGCCTATTTTTTTTTTCATTTCGTTTAAAAATAAATAAAGAAATGAAAGCCATTTATTTTAAATATTTCAGTTTGTATTAGATAAAATTATAATATACAAATTGATTTACGAATAAAAGTAACATGATACATTTCTTAGTATACATTTAAGGGAGGCCAAACTTCTCGCCAAATTAGTTTCTGAAAAAATAAATATCTGTTATGATTAAAATTTGAGTTGCCATCATTAGAGAAAAGTATATAAAATTAGAAAAAAATTAATATTTCGAAAACTAATTTGAATTTAAAAATTCTAATACCAGTTTTGAGATCTGCAGATCAATACGGATTTTTGGTGTTAATTTCATCGCAAAGTATTCCGTATTTTAGGAGAAATCGCCGTGAAACATAATCAGTTGTTTAATCAGTCATTTCGTAGAATCATTACATAAATTCGTTTCATAATATCCGTTTCATTAGGATTTTATATATATAGGATAGATAACTATAAATATAACATAACAAAGTATACGTTGAATAGCAACCTCTATTTTGTTTAGCATTCTAATTATATACTTCTAAAAAAAAATAAAGTTTTGGTGTGACTGAGAAACTTTTTGGCATATTTTTATGAATTTGATTCTTTATAAATAAAAATCGCAGATATATCTACTCTTCGCGATCTATTAATCATTGTAACTTTTCAGACAAAGAAAAAAAGTCCATTAGCTAAAACAGCGTGTTTAATAACAGAAGAGGAAAAAAAAAAGATTTGCCAGTATAACTAATACGCGATAAATTTTATATGAAAATGTTTACTTCTATGCTTAACAAAATAAAAACATCTGGTAATAAAAAAAAAATCAATATTGATTTTGAAGAGAGATAAAAACAAAAAGCATAATTATTGATTTTGCAATTATTTATAGCGGGTATTTGGATGTTTGTGACATCCTTTAAAGTTTTACTAAAATAATTAAAATAATTAATTGGATTTCGATTTCGATAAACCGTTTCAATGTAATTGCATCGAAAAAATGAAATCGCGAATAAAATTACTTAAAAGCGAATGCGTTATTTTAAAAATTAATGAAGAAATTCATAATTTTAAGTAAATTATTTTAGAGATGTATATAAAATTTTAAGAAACAACTAATATTGATATTTAAGAAATATTCTATGTATTTTATTTTAATACAGAAGAAAATTACTTTTAAGCTATTAAATTATTTTGTATGCTTCAGATAAAATTTAAAACATCTGATATATGCTTAAGTCATATTTTTTTTTAAGCCTCTCGGCACTGGATTTTTTTTCCCATTTTCGGAAAAATTTCATTTACGCTAACAAAATTAAAATTAGCTATCGAAATCACAGAAGTTACAGTTTACTGAAATCTAACGAACGTGTTCTTTACAGAAACATAACGAATGTAGTTATGTTGCTTGATTTTCATATAAAAATATTCTAAGGAAGATTTTTTTAAGGCGTTTGGAAAATGCGTATTACAACCAGATTAAACAAAAATAAAAAATTTAGTATATATTTTATCTTTTATCACAAATTACTAATTCGGAAAAAGGAGTCCCTGATTTAAATTTAAAGAGTGAAACATATGTTTGAATTCAAAGAAACGCTAACGGTTTACTAATAATTAATAAAACTTTTATTAATATTATTATTATTAAATGCTGAAACATAAGTAAAGTCATAATAGCAAATGTATCGACACATGCTATCATTATTAGGTGCTGGGATTAACAAAAATAATTTTTTTCTTTCAAATATTTCAATTTGAAGTAGGAGCCTCATATGAGGCTCAGGGTGACAAGAGGGTTAAGTTGGCGATCACAGGTATTAATGCGTTGTTTGAATAAAAATTATTGCATGGTAATTGCAAAAGTTCGCCGTTCGATTTTCGATGCATCAAGCTTCGAAGTGTACCCAAGTAATTTTAAATGGCGAAATGCAGTGGTTTTGCCAACATTTCGTTTTCCAGCAATCTCTTCAGTAGAAATTCATGGATTATTATTCATTAAATCATTATCAATGCCAGAAGTTTGCCCAGAGCGAATTCTATCGATTAGATTAAAATCACCATTTCAAAATTGACAAAACGAATTTTTAACAGTCCTAAGACCGGGAGCACGATTCAAATAAAGGCCTGGAATATCTTTTTAGCACTTACAATAATCATTCCTTTTTTTAAACTCGTGTAACATAACATGACGAAAGTTTAACTTTTCATTTTCCATTTTGAATACTAACCTTGCACACAGATTAATTTGAAAAACTTTTTTTTTTCTTTTTACGTTCTGTTTACTCGCCACACATGTAGATAATTTTCAGTTAATAATATCGTTATAAAAGAAATATCAGCATAGTGAAAATTGCACGTTTCTGCCACCAATGAAATACTGCACGAACTTTTGTAATCACACAATAGAGGTTTAATATTAAAAAAAAAAAAAAAAAAAAAAAAAAAAAAAAATAGAAAAACGAAATCTTTGCATAAAAAACATTAATTTAGAATGCAAGGCAATTTATGAAAACTTTCGGTCATGAAAATTGGTTTTGAAGATAGTCGATTTTTTTTTTTTTAACCATTTGGGAAAATGGTTATTGTCCACGATCAGTGTAGGAAATCAAAAACACATCTGAAGCGCTTTATTAGTTGAATACCGCATTTTATTCGTGTTCTGATTGGTCTATACAGTAATCTGTATTTTCCCAACTTTCAACAGAGATGGATACTTCTGTTGCCACTATGACAAAAAAGTAATAAAAACTACAAAATAAAAAAAAATAACTCAGAAACAAATTGAGATACAGCTTTCAAACAAACTGCCTTTAAAAGTGCATTTTTTTCTCTATACGACGGTGTAAAAAGTAATATTGTGGAATGTTTAGAAGTTTAAAAATGAAATTTCATTTAAAATTGGTCCAAGAATATTAATGTTTAATCCATGGCGTACGTAACATACGATCAGCTCCGTAGAAGTTTAAAAATTTACAGTACCGAAAATTGTAAAACTGAAATTTCTTTTAAAATTTGTTCATGATGGGTCCAGGAATGTCAATGTTTAATCCATGGCGTACGTAATGTATGATCAACTCCGCGCAATTTTTTATCTTTGAAATCTTTTGCAATCTTTGATAAAATCATTTTCCAAATGGTAGTTGTAATTTGTTAAATTGCTCTTTTTTTTTTTTTTTTTTTTTTTTTTTTTTTTTTTTTTTGTAGAGATTTTTGAATGACGACATCACTTATTTTGGATTTGTGTATTATTTAGTGATAGTGACGTCCGATGTGTTCTTTAATGTAGATGTTGTTTAAGACTGGATCGTAAATGAAGAATACTTCAGCGGATGGGAATATATATATATATATATAGTAAAGCGAGGAGAGTCTGCGCACATTTCAAAAGAATAATATTAAAAAAAAATATAAATATTAATATTTTGCTAAACTATGCATGAATAATTTTGACATGACATGTTTTTTATGCATTTCCGTTGTTATTTTGTTGTTATACGGTAATTTAATAAAACAGCAGTAATAAAACCAAGAAAACTATTTTGCACAATCTTTCCTTACAGGGTAGGAGAGAACGCGCACATGGGTAGGACAGATTGCGCACATAGGTAGAAGAGATTGTTATTAATAATAACTAAAATTAAATTGTTAACAATAATAATTACATTTAATCGATATTGTTGAAAGGTTTTTGTGAGTAAATATTATTGTATTAGGAGTGAATATTTCAACCAAATGTTTAAATAATAAATAAAAGAAAGAATTATTTTAACAACAGTTAAAAATTTTAATTTAAGAAGATTAAAATATCAGAAACAGCAAGCCCTACTCTAAGATTACAAAATAACATTAATCTAGTTGAACATGTTTAACTTGAAAATTACTTTATTTCCATTTCCACAGTTTCATTGCGATGTTTGTTTGCGAACCGAAGTTGTCGTCGTCCACAATCGATGCACTTATTGTTGTAAATAGTGCATCTTTCGTGCAACCACTTGCAACAAGCAATACATTGAATCCAGTCAGTCGTCGAAGTTGTCTCCTGGTACGGTTACAGACATTCAGTGCACTCATCCTCATTGACCTTCGGTTCTTTTCCTTGAGTTTTTTTATCCCACTTTTTGTGGAAGCACCTTATCTTCAGCAGTTTTTTTTTTTTTTTTTTTTTTTTTTTTTTTTTTTTTTTTTTTTTTTTTTTTGTAGCGGCATCCTTCTTAAGTCTTTTTTCATGTATATTTTGTTGATAAGTAACATTAGTTGCACTCTGTTTCCTTTTGATTTCGATGGCATTACACTACTTGGAATGGGTGAAAGCTTTTTCAAAGCATTGTATTAGAAAATTTATTTTAGTTAACAAAATTAATTTATTAGCAAATTAATTGCTCATAAATTAAAAATATATATATAAATATTTAATTAAATTATTAAAAAATATATTATTAATTTATTAACAAAAATAATTACATAAAATTTATTTAATAACAACTGTATTATTAATTTATTAATAAAATTTTTATCTGCAAAAGTATTTTTTTGCAAATTAATTTGTTGCCAAATTTAGTTTTGATAATTATGTGTTTTTCCGAAATTATTTCAAAATTGATTCATTCAAATGTTTTACACGTAATTTGCAATTCATGCAAATATATCAATAAGCTTAAACTAGCACTTAAACTTATGGGGAAATGCGCCATCTAGCCTAAGTAACAGATGCGCAAACTCTCCTATTTTGGCAGGAGAGATTGCGCGGCCTGTTATTTAAATATGGCCACTTCTAAAATGAATTTTTGGTGTTCGCATACTTAGTCCAGGTTAGTAGTTTATAAGAAATCGTTTAAGTTCAAAATATTTTGCATTATTGACGCTCTATAAAAATTCTGACTAACAGTTATGAAAATTCAAGTACTTACATTGGGAAAAAAATAGCACTGCTTTGTCCAAGACGCTTGGAACAATCAATATGCACATTCATGTAGACACTGCACTAATGCTGCTGTACAACTACCTGGAGTCGCTGGGCGCGCACTCTACTCCTTCCCGTCGAATCTCTTTGTGCGCAATCTCTCCTACCGCGCGAACTCTCCTTGCTTTACTATATATATATATATATTTCGAAACTAAAAGTACCTTTTTAAAAAATATCTGGAACCAAAATCGAAAAAGTAAAAAAGAGTCATATTAAATATTGAGCTCAACTATCCTATGCAAAAAAAATAAATAAATAAATAAATAAATAATAATAAAAAAATAAATAAATATATAAATAAATAAATAAAAAATAAAAATAATATAAATCGTTAAAAAATATTCAAACTGAAACGAGAAATTCGAAAATCACCTGCACATAGAATTAACATTATGGAGCGTGTGTTTTTAAGTGCGTGAAGAATCTCCTTAAGTAATTCACCCCACTGCCACCACCACCATTGCCCCCTTAGAATTGGAATTTAAAAAAAATCCATGTCCAATTCATGTATTGCCCTCAGGAATACATACATTTTCCAAATTTCAAAACTCTGTGTCAACAGAAAGTGGGTGAAAAATAAATCACAAGATTTGAGTGCCATAGACAAACAGAATTGTAAGTTAAAAGAAAGTATGTAAAAAAAAAAAAAAAATCTATACTCATCATACTCCTATTATAAAGAGGTAAAAATTGTTTATTTGTCGGAGATAAGCTCAGGAACTACCGAACCGATTCCAAATGTAATGGTATCAAAATGATGGTGTTCGCCCAACTTAGAACATAGGCTATATCTTATGTCGGTGCCACTACCCCAAAGGGGGTGCAGGAGCAAAAAACGTTCTAAAACTGCGATTTCTGCGTTACTGAAGGGCCTAGAAATATGAAATTTGGAATATTAGTTACTTATAATATATAAATGGTGTATAAGAACAGTTCTTAAACAATTCGAAATTTAAAAGGGGTGAAAATGCACAAAAAGCGTTCTAAAAAACATTCTAAATGGTAGTTTCTACATAATCTCAGGAAATACCAAACCGATTTCAAAAGTAATGGTATCAAAATGATGGTGTTAGTCCAACTTAGAACATAGGCTATATTTTATGTCGGTGCCACTACCCCAAAGGTGGTGCAGGAGCAAAAAACGTTCTAAAAATGCGATTTTTGCGTTACTGAAGGGCCTAGAAATATGAAATTTGGAATATTAGTTACTTATAAGATATAAAAGGTGTCTAAAAACAGTTTTTTATACAATTCGAAATTTAAAAGGGGTGAAAATGCACAAAAAGCGTTCTAAAAAACGTTCTAAATGGTAGTTTCTACATAATCTCAGGAAATACCAAACCGATTTTAAAAGTAATAGTATCAAAATGATGGTGTTCGCCCAACTTAGAACATAGGCTATATCTTATGTCGGTGCCACTACCCCAAAGGGGGTGCAGGAGCAAAAAACGTTCTAAAAATGCGATTTTTGCGTTACTGAAGGACCTAGAAATATGAAATTTGGAATATTAGTTACTTTTAAGATATAAATGGTGTTTAAGAACAGTTCTTAAACAATTCGAAATTTAAAAGGGGTGAAAATGCACAAAAAACGTTCTAAAAAACGTTCTAAATGGTAGTTTCTACATTATCTCAGGAAATACCAAACCGATTTAAAAAATAGTGGTGTCAAAATGATAGTGACAACGTTTGCTCCAAGATAGGCTATGTTTTATGTCGGTGCCACTACCCCAAAGGGGGGTAGGGGTAAAAAACTTTCTAAAAATGCGATTTATGTGTTACTGATGGGCCTAGAAATATGAAATTTGAAGTATCAGCTACTTATTAGATATAAAGGATTTCTAAGAACAGTTCTTAAACAATTCGAAATCTAAAAGGGGTGAAAATGCGCGAAAAGCGTTCTAAAAAACGTTCTAAATGGTAGTTTCTACACAATCTCAGGAAATACCAAACCGATTTAAAACATAATGGCGCCAAAATGATGGTGAAAATCCTTGCTCAACCATAAGCTTTGTTTTATGTCGGTGCCACTACCCCAAAGGGGCTGCAGGAGAAAAACGTTCTAAATTGCAGTTTTTGCGGGACGGAAGGGCCTTGAATCGTGAAATTTAGAATGGTAGTTAGTTATAAGATATCAATGATCTCTAAGGACATTTCCTAAAAAAATCGAAATTTAAAAGGAGGGGTCAAAATGCGCAAAAAGCGTTGTAAAAAACGTTCTAAATTGCAATTTCTATGCAATCTCAGGAAGTACTGAACCGATTCCAAATATAATGGTGTAAAAATGATGGTGACAGATCTTGCTCCAAGATAGGCTATATTTTATATCTGTTTCCACTACCCCAGAGGAGATGCAGGGGCAAAATGCGTGAAAAGCGTTCTAAAAACGTTCTAAATGCCGAGTTGTCAGCAATATCTCAGGAAGAATCAAACTGATTTCAAACGTAATGGTAGGAAATTGATGCTTACAGCCTCTGCTCTAACATAGACGCTATTTTATGTCGGTATCACTATCACCTAGACGTTTTAGGAGCAAAAAAGCGTTCTAAATTTCGATTTTTGTGATCGGTAGGGGCTAGCAACTTAAAATTAGGCAAGGTACATATTTATTAGATATAAATGATCTTTAAGAACAGTTTCAAAAAAATTGGAAATTTAAAAAGGGGTGAAAATGCGCGAAAAGCGTTCTAAAAACTTTCTAAATTGCGATTTCTATTCAATCTCAGGAAATACCAAAACTATTTCAAAAGTAATGGTTGCAAATCAATGGTGACAGTCTCTTCTATTACATAGGTTATATTTTATGTTGCTGCCACTACCATCTGAGGGTTGCAAAAGCAAAACATGTTCTAATTTGCGTTTTTTGCACAACTAAGGGGTTTAACACTTTGAAGTATGGCATGGTATTTACTTACAAGATGCAACTGTTTTATAAGAACAGTCGAAAGAAAATTCCAAATTTAAAAGTATGAAGTAAGCGAAAAGCGTTCTAAAAACGTTCTAAATTACATTTTTTATACAATCTTATCAAATACAAAACCGAGTTAAAAAATAATGGGGTTAAATTGTTGGTGATAGAACCTGCTCAAACATAAGCTATATTTTATGTCTGTGCCACTACGACCAGGGGTTGCAGGAGTAAAAAACTTTCTAAATTGCGATTTCTGTGATACTGAAGAAGCTAGAAACTTTAAATATGGCATGGTAGTTACTTAGAAAATATAAATGCCCTCGAAGGACTGTCGAAAATAAATTCGAATGAAAAAGGGGTGAAGGGAAGAGGAGGTGCGAAAAGCATTCTAAAAAAGTCCTAAATTATGATTTCTATGCAATTTCAGGGAATATAAACCGATTATAAAAGTTATAGTTGCAAATCAATTGTAACAGTTTCTGATCCTACACAGGCTATATTTTATGCCGATGATTCCACCATATGGGGTTCACAGGAACAACAAACGCTCTAAAAAGGGCCTTTAAAAGTTTTCTAAAATACGTTTCTGTGGAATATTAGGAAATAACAAACCGATTTCAAAATTAATGTTGGCAAATTAATGGTGACAGTTCCTGTTTCAACATAGCCCTTTATGTTGAGAGAGGTGGTAGGACTTGGAATTTGACATGATGGTTAATTTTAAGATGTAAGAAGATGGTTTCTAAAAAATTCAAAACTTCAAATGAATACTGAAATGAGCGTATTAATTGAGCATAAAAGTTTCAAAATATTTTCTAAATTATCATTTATTTAGTTTTATTTCGTTTTATTAATTTAAGTGTCCTTTCTGCCTAATGCAGTGTAATAATGATGTTTAATCAAACAGTGTTTTAAGTAGTAATTTTTGAATTATTCCTAAAAGTAATAAATACCTTTTAATGAAAAAACCTTTTAATAAAATAAAATATTACTTTTTAATAAAATAAAAATTTAGTTAGTACCTTTTAATAAAAATTACACATATAAATATCACTTGGTATATTTAAAATATTACGCGAGCAAAGCCGCGGAGTTTGCTAGTCATATTATAAAGAGGTAAAAATTGTTTATTTGTAGGAGGTAAGCTCTGGAACTACCGAACCGATTCCAAAAGTAATGGTATCAAAATGATGGTGTTAGTCCAACTTAGAAAATAGGCTATATCTTATGTCCGTGCCACTGGCCAAAAGGGGGTGCAGGAGCAAAAAACGTTCTAAAAATGCAATTTTATTGTTATGGAAGGACCTAAAATCGTGAAATTTGGAATGATAATTACTTATAAGATATAACTGATATCTAAGAACATTTTATAAACAATTCGAAATTTAAAAGAGCACAAAAAGCGTTCTAAAAAACGTTCGAAATGGTGGATTCTGCACAATCTCAGGAAATACCAACCGATTTAAAAAATAATGTTGTCAAAATGATGGTGACAACCCTTGCTCTAAGATAGGCTATATTTTATTTCGGTGCCACTACCCCAAAGGGGGTGCAGGAGCAAAAAACGTTCTAAATTACGGTTTTTGCATTACTAAAGGGCCTAGAAATATGAAATTTGAAAGATTATTTACTTATTAGATATAAAGGATTTCTAAGAACAGTTTTTAAAAAATTCGAAATTTAAAAGGGGTGAATATGCGCGAAAAGCGTTCTAAAAAACGTTCTAACTGGGGAGTTTCTACACAATCTCAGGAAATACCTAACCGATTTCAAAAATAATGGTGTTAAAATGACGGTGACAACACTTGCTCTAACATAGGCTATGTTTTAGGTCGGTGCCACTACCTCAAAGGGGTTGCAGGAAAAAAAAAAGTTCTATATTACGAATTTTGCGTTACTGAATTGCGTAGAAATATGAAATTTGAAATATTAGTTATTTATTAGATATAAAGGATTTCTAAGAAAAGTTCTTGAAAAATTCGAAATATATAAGAGGTGAAAATGCACAAAAAGTGTTCTAAAAAACGTTCTAAATGGTAGTTTCTACACAATCTCTGGAAATACCAAACCGATTTAAAAAATAATGGTGTCAAAATGATGGTGAACAACCCTTGCTCCAAGATAGGCCATATTCCATGTCGGTGCCACTACCCCAAAGGGGGTGCAGGAGCAAAAAACGTTCTAAAATGCGATTTTTGCGTTACTGAAGGGCCTAGAAATGTGAAATTTGAAATATTAGTTACTTATTAGATATAAATTATTTCCAAGAACTGTTCTTAAAAAATTCGAAATTTAAAAGGGGTGATAATGCGTGAAGAGCGCTCTAAAAAGATTCTAAATGGTGATTTCTACTCAATTTCGGTAAGTAACAAATCGATTTCAAAAGTAATGGTTGTAAATTGATGGTGACAGAACTTGCTCTAACGTGGCTCTGTTTTATGTTTGTATCACTACCAACTTGGGGTTGCAGGAGAAAAAAAACGTTCTAAAATGCGGTTTTGTGTTATGGAAGGGCCTAGAATTATGAAATTTGGAATGGTAGTTACTTTTAAGATATCAATGATCTCTAAGAACATTTCCTAAAAAAATAGTAAAAAAATATTGTAAATTGCTATTTCTATGCAACCTCAGGAAGTACTGAACCGATTTCAAATATAACGGTGTAAAATTATGGTGACTGCTCTTGCTCCAAGATAGGCTATATTTTATGTCTGTTTCCACTACCCGAGAGAAGATGCAGGAACTAAAAATGTGCTAAAAATGCGATTTTTGAATTATGGAAGGACCTAGATTCATGAAATTTTGCATAGTATATATTTATAAGATATAAATGACCTATCGTATAAAAAGCGTTCTAAAAGCCGATTTCTGAGCAATCTCAGGAAGAATCAAACTAATATCAAATTGATGCTGACACCTTCTGCTCTAACATAGACGTTATTTCATGTCAGTGTCACTATCACCTGGAGGTTGCAGGAGCAAAAAAAGTTCGAAATTTCGATTTGTGTTCCGTAGGGCTATCAACTTGAAATTAGGCAAGGTAACATATTTATTACATGTAAATTACCTTTAAGAATAGTTTCGAAAAAATTGGAAATTTAAAAGGGGTGGAAATGCGCGAAAAGCGTTCCGAAAACGTTGTAAAAACGTTCTAAATTGCGATTTCTACTCAATCTCAGGTAATACCAAACCTATTTCAAAAGTAATGGCGGCAAAATGCTGGTGACAGTCTCTGCTCTAACATAGGATATATTTTATGTTGCTGTCACTACCATCTGGGGGTGAAAGAGCAAAACATGTTCTAATTTGAGTTTTTTGCACAACTGAGGGGTCTAACATTTTTAAATATGGCATGGTATTTACTTACAAGATGCAATTGCTTTCTACAAACAATCGAAAGAAAATTCCAAATTTAAAAGGATGAAGTGAGCGAAAAGCGTTCTAAAAACGTTCTAAATTACAATTTTTATGCAATTTTATCAAATACCAAACCGATTTAAAAGGTAATGGTGTCACATTGTTGGTGATAGTACCAGCTCAAACATAAGCTATATTTCATGTCTGCACCATTACCACAAGAAGGTTGCAGGAGCAAAAAACTTTCTAAATTGCGACTTCTGTGATACTGAAGAGGCTAGAAACTTTAAATATGTCATGGTAGTTAATTATAAAATATAAATGCCCTTGAAGGAGTGTCGAAAACAAATTCGAATTAAATGGAGGTGAAGTGAAAGGGAGGTGTGAAAAGCATTCTAAAAAAGAAACGATTTCTATGCAATTTCAGGGAATATAAACCGATTATAAAAGTAATAATTGCGAATCAATGGTAACAGTCTCTGATCCTACACAGGCTATATTTTGTGCAGATGATTCTGCCAGCTGGGGTTCACAGGAACAACAAACGTTCTAAAAAATGCCTTTAAAAGCTTTCTAAATTACGTTTCTGTGGAATATTTGGAAATAATAAACCGATTTCAAAATTAATATTGGCAAATTAATGGTGACAGTTCCTATTTCAACATAGCCCTTTACGTTGAGAGAGGTGGTAGGACTTGGAATTTGACATGATGGTTAATTTTAAGACGTAAGAAGATGGTTTCTAAATAATTCAAAACTTCAAATGAATACTGAAACGAGCGTATTAATGGAGCATAAAAGTTTCAAAATATTTTCTAAATTATCATTTATTCAGTTTTAGTTCTTTTTATTAATTGAAGTCTCATTTCTGCCTAATGCAGTGTAATAATGAAGTTTAGTCAAACTGTATTTTAAATAGTAATTTTTGAATTATTCCTAAATGTATCATTTCTTTAAAAAAAAATTAGATATATAAATATCACTTGGCATATTCAAATATTACGCGAGCAAAGCCGCGGGGTTTGCAAGTAATAAATAAAATAAGAAGAAATGATGCTATAAATCAAAATATTTTATTAAACACCATAAAAGTATTTCTAACTTTCACACGCAAAATACAAAAGATGCTTTTGGTGATTAAAAAATGCTATTGAGAAATTATCGCAAAATCTCAAATCAAAGTTTTTATGCCTTTTTTGTTTTAAATAGAAAAACGAACAGATTTATTTTCCTGTTTGATTAAATTTTGTATGTTTTATTGCACTTCAATATTACTGGGTACGTAATTTTTTTTATTTGCTCCATGTGTTCTAATCGAGCTGTCTGCGAAAACATACACCGGTGAAAGTGACGCACACCAAATTTCTGTGACGTATGTAGATAAATTGTGCTCTTTTTATCAGTTTTTTTATATAAGTTATAAACGATTTAGAATTTATTTTTCATAGTAAGTGCATTCAGTAGAGGACTCTCATAGGTACCTTCTGGTGCAATCAGAAACGAAACCCGACCAATATTTTTTGAGTTATGCTTGACGAAATATTTTTATTAGGCTTTTCTTTTAATATGCCAAGGATTTAATATCCATCGTATCTGTATGCGCCCGGACTGTAATATTGCGCTGGGTTTTAGCCTTCGCTTCGCTCAGACAATTAATCTTTTACAAGCATAACACATTTGAACAGCCTTCTGCAATTACCATCTATATTTGGAGAATTAATGGATTTCTTTGTGCAGCCCTGTATAGGATCTATACCGTTGCATTTATGCTACATAACAAGCTGAAAGTTAATTCAATCAAATGCATAAACATAGTTGAAAACTCACATTCAGCAATTTCTATCAATAAACGAAAATAAACGTGAGATATTTTGTGCAAGCCTGTATATGATCTCTAGAATTTATACACACAAAGTAAGTTGCAAAAAAATGTTAAATTTCAAAATGCATGCCAAAACTTTAAAATCACTGCTAAAAATTATTCTTCGTATGCAGTACTGTAGCCAAATATTTTTGTGTGATCATGTTTTCTGATGAAAAAGAAACACAACATATCTCCACTCCGCACACCAATGAGCTCTGGCTTGACACGAACGGCTTCGCAAAAGGCAATGGCTGGGAGTCAGTAAAATGCACGCTGCAGGGCGCCTGGCTCAGAGTTGTCCTTGAAGTAACCGATTTCTAGCAGTTTGTTGTGTCACTGTGGTACCAACTGCAGCTCGAATTTCTGCCGCAGACGCAGTACGATGCGCCACAGGCGTAAGCCGAATACGGCGATCTTCCATCTTAGGAGTGCCACGTGGCCGCCTGGAACCCGGTCTTCTTGTGGTAGTACCATCCCTTGACCACTGCTTCCAACAATCATGCACAGTGGATACATTCCAGCCAAGTCTTTCTGCAATATCGCGGAAAGAAAATCCACCTTCTCGTAGCCCGAATATGCGACCTCGTTCTAACTCGGTGAGCTGTTGACAGTGGCTTCTTCGTCTTGTTAAAGGCATTCTTGGCTAACATCAACTCAATACGTCATATTTCGAAGCTAAATAACGTCCTCGAACTTTACATCACGCATTTAAAGTAAACCTGATCTGCAAGTTCTGAGTGGCGCTACTAGAGCCACACTTATGCGCGAGGCGCGAAATTTCAATCGATGTCATTTTTCAGATGTATAAACACGCCTACCAAATTCCGTTTATCTAACACAAGTCATTCTTGGTGTTGGGATTTTTTTTCCGTCAGTGTATATATATATATGAAATACAATATGTTTAAACTAGTTTAATAAAATTAAAATACACCGCAAACCCCCATTTTTCCCCCGCAGATTTTTCCCCATTGGCCGTAATGTAATGGAATTATTTTGAGTGTTCCTGTAAAAGAACCATAAATGCTACACATCCTTTTCAATTCGAAACATGCCATAGTAAACCCCAATAACACATATCAATTTCATTGCAACCAGACTATATTTACGCACGTTAGAGCACGGACAGTCAGACACACCGAATAGATAAACCTTTGTCAAATATGTTGGAAAGTATTAAAAATAGACCTTAAGAACATCATAATTAGCTATAATGAGTAATGAAAAACTATTTCAATTTACAATAAAATTCCGTAACAACAATATAGTTTGATATTCAAATCGCATGCAAAAGTGTAATTAAAAAGTATACGATTAAAGTAAGACTTTTTGTAAACTTCAAGTAAACGATTTTATGATATAATATTTTGCCTATCACGTATGACATAGAACATTTCCAATTATTTTCATTTAAATTGAATCAGGAAATTATTCAAAATATATTACATGTAACAGCTATTTTCCTTGCTATATATTAAAATGATTCTTAAATCTATCCGACATCTTAAAAAGCACACTGTAACATAACTGAAATGAACGAATTCATGCTTTGCATATATAGTCCAGGCAACAGAGACCGTATAGAGGCTCTACCTAGAAAAATTCACGGTAGTTCTGGAAAAAGGCTTACAATATGTTTTTTGGGTCGCTGAATCGAATTTTTAACTTCCCAACAAAATTTCCCCCGGCAACCCCCCCCCCCAAATTTTGGTAAAATGTCCCCCAAAAAAGGTGTTTATTAAAAAAAATCAATCTTTTTATTGTTTTAGGAAAAAAGTAGAAATTCAGAAAGTAGACAGAATTTGCAACAAATTAGATATATGACACTATGATTTAGGATGATGGGGAAGGGGTGGGGGGGATCTGCCTCGGAACATGCGCGCGGTGCTACGGGAACTAAGTTGCACAATTCCACTTAACCACTCACACGTTTACATTCGCCCTTCCACCTCCCCTCCGAACTTTCTCTATAAGGTTTACTTTAAGTTTTTTGGGTAGCTGAATCCGAGTTTTTAACTTCCCTCAAAATCCCCCCCCCCCCAAATAGTTGTTTTTAACGTAAATTTCTTATTGCTTTAGGGGAAAAGCATTACGAAATTCAGAAACTAGATAAAATTTGCAACAAATAGGATACATGACATTATGACGTAGGAGGAACGGGGAGAGGGAGGGCTGCCTCTGAACATGCACTGCGGCGCTACGTACACTAAATTATGAAGTCCAGGCAATAGGGGATTTTACCTGGCAAAATTGATTCTAGTTCTGGATTTCGACTCACTTTATGTTTTTTTGGGTCGCTGAATCCGAATTTGTAACTTCCCACCAAAATTTCACCCGGCAACCCCCCAAAAATTGGTTTTTTGCAAAAATTTGGTTTTTGAGAAAAGCGTGCGGGGAATGTTCCGAGGCAGCCCCCTCTCTTCCCGTTTATACTACGCCATAATGTTATGTATCCTGTTTGTTGCAAATTTTATCTAGTTTCTGAATTTTGTAATGCTTTTACCCTAAAACAATAAGAAATTTATGTTAAAAACAACTGTTTTGGGGGTTTTCGCGGTAAGTTAAAAATTCGGATTCAGCGACCCAAAAAACTTAAAATAAACCTTATATAGAAATTTCAGAGGGGAGATGAGAGGGCGAATGTAAACGTATCAGTCGTTAAGTGGATTTGCACAATTTAGTTCACACAGCACCGCGCGCATGTTCCGAGGCAGATCCCCCCTTCCCCTTCATCCTAAGTCATAATGTCATATATCTAATTTGTTGCAAATTTTGTCTACTTTCTGAATTTCTAGATACTTTTTCCCTAAAACAATAAAAAAATTGATATTTTTAATAAAACTTTTTTGGGGGGCATTTTACCAAAATTTGGGGGTGGGGGTTGCCGGGGGAAAATTTGGTGGGAAGTTAAAAATTCAGATTCAGCGACCAAAATAACATAAATTAAGCCGATTTCCAGAACTACCATTAATTTTGCTAGGTAAAATTCCCTATTGCCTGGACTAATAAGTTATCAAACATTTTTGTTCAGGTTAAATTATGATGTAAATCAATTAAATTATCGGTGTTATAATGATATGGAAGCTACCGGGTGTCCCAAAAAGGACTGACTGATTTTAAAATTCAATAATTTGCAAACGGTGACAGATATTTAAAAAATTCTTGCAGGAGGGTTATGCATAAGGTCAAAAGTTTTATTACAGTGATTTTCGATTTTAGTTTGAATTACAAACAATAGATGGCGCTGTAAGCAATAGTCGCTAAATACAGGCTCGATTTCTGGTCCTTTCTCTTGTTCCATGTTGAAAAAGGAGATGAAAATGTATTATCCGGGCCACGAAGTACCGAAAATCGAGCCTGAATTAAGCGTCTATTGATCGCAGCGCCATCTATTGTTTGTAATTCGAACTAAAATTGAAAATCACTGTAAAAAAACTTTTGACCTTATGCATAACCCTCCTGCAAGAATTTTTTAAATATCTGTCACCGTTTGCAAGTTATTGAATTTTAAAATCAGTCAGTCCTTTTTGGGACACCCGGTAAGAGCATTCAAAAAATTAAAACCACTCACATTTAGTCCCATATGTACATTTACGCATAAGTGCACCACTCACGTATACATGGTACCCTTAAACCGTTTCAAAATTTATAAAAGAATTGTTATAAACGGTTTTTTTTTACACTTTCCAACATAATTGAAAAGTGCATTTCCCCATGTTAGAAATTTACATTTCATATGATTTATTTTCCAATACGAATAACTGTGTTAAAATTAATCCCAGTGTAATTACGCATCCAGCGTTTTCTGCAGTTCAATTACTTACGATTTTTTTCTGTTGAGCTGTTTCAGATATCAGACATCATATGTTATAATCAATAAGGTTAGCTTAGTGAATTAGTTCCACCAGATTCGTCTAGGATAGCTCAGATGGCGGAGCATTGGCGGCTTCAGCCAAGAGATCCCTGGTTCGAATCCTGGTCCGGACATTTTTCGCCCAGTTGGAAATTTACATCTTATATAATTGAAAAGTGTTTATAAATTTTGTTAGTGGGTTAGATTGCCCATACTCTAATTTTTGTAAATGTACTCGAATTCCCATTTATTGTTATATGTTACTGAGACTTACTATAGTGTGTTATCTATTGAAAAAGAAGTGTGTAGCTATGAAAGTTCATTTACAACGACACTTAACCCCTTCACGGTCGCTTAATATTTGGAAAAAAACATCAAAAAAGTTCCTATTTCTTTTATTACAGAAATTGGATAATTATAAGGTGTCTAAATAAAATATGCAATTAGGTTTTTTTTTTTTTTTTTTAAGGCGAAAAATAAAGATGTTATAGAACAAATTCACATTTGTAGAAAAGCCATCATGCGAGAATTCTTTCTCTTAATGTCTGTTTTACACCATATAAATTAATGCGGATAAGGCCTTTATTTTTCACATCTTAGATCTTTATTTATCATCATAACACAAATTTCTACAAATAATATTTGAAATAATATACATACATTAAATTTTGATTATTAATAATTTTTTTGAGTGTGATATATTTCGAAACATGCATTACAAATCCCAGCATTACAATCAGCGCCAAGAGCCAAATCGCGGTGGGAATATTCAAAGTCTTCACACGGAAATGCCAGTTAAATTTTTCTGGTTTCAGAAGTTTTTTACAGCAATTGAATCTCCAGCCCGGAGATATGACGGGTACGAGAAATAACGAAAGACACCTCAGCCCGTGATATTGAAGGGAGCGAGAATTGGGAGCGAGAATTACGGGGTTAAAAGAACTTACAAGGATAGGACCAACCTTGTTAATCACAGATTTTGATTATTTTAATATATGTTGTAGGGTAAAGACGCCTTAGTGTCAGGTTCAACGGATTTTATCCAACGCTCCTTAGTTCTTGAGAAACCGGAGGGTCTAATAATAGTACACAACTTAAATATTTACTTTGTAACCACACTGATAGGTTGGTGGTAGCTCAGTTGGTATGGCGTTTACCGGGTGATCCGCGGGCCCGGGTTCGATGCCTGAATGCGCGGCATTTGTTTTTCTCATTTTTTGTTTTATAAATATACTTGTAAGTACGAGTATAATTAATAATCTCATTGTCAATTAAAATTTATAATATTCTATATCAATTATAATTTTAACCTATTTAATTTTTTACTTTTAACTAAATAGTTGTATAAAACATCATAAAACTGTTAATTTTTTTAAAAACCACTTTTAAAATATATTTCATATATTCTTTATCGATGTAATGATATTGAGCAATTGTGTCAATTCGTGATTTTAAATAAACATCATTTATGCATTGCTTTAACAAAGGAAGTCAATGCGATAATAATATTATTCTCTTTTTAAAGTAACAAGCATAATTATATTAAAAATTAGCATCAGAATTAAATTACAACCGATTTTTTGCATATTAAAGATTTTTAAATTTTTAATACGTATGCTTGCACTTTCAATTATTTTGCTTTCACCTTTATATTTTTTCTGCTTTTATTTTTATTTTATTTGAATATTCTTTTATTTTATTATAACTAGATGGCACCACAACAGATTTTGACAAGATTTAAAAATTTTTATCATTCAATATTAGATTCAATTCCTTTTTAAACTTCTTTAAAAAATGAGAAATAATAGTTCAAAAATAAAAAAATGATAAATATAAGTTTGTTAACATTATAATTAATGTATGATATTAAAATTTGTAATTGAAATTATTAAATTATAATTACAAGTATATTTATAAAACAAAAAATGAGTAAAACAAATGTTGCGCTTTCGGGTACCGAACCCGGTCCCACGAGCCTTTTATTCCCAAATTGGCTCAACCGAGCCCAGCAATCTGATTGGCTAAAACTGATATTTATATAGTAGATAATTATATTTATTTTCTTATGAAGTAGTGTAATGTGAAATAGAATGCAATTATAATGACTTAAATTGATTTATTTTGTTAAATTTGATCAAAATCACAGTAAAGTAATCCAAAATATTAATAAGAACAAACAATCTTCTTGAAACACCATCAAAAATTTGTAAATGCGCTAGGCCTTTCGAAAGATCTGAGTCTTTCTTCGTCAGGCGCAAAAAAAGACGTCCTTCTACTATGAAAGCAGAGGCAAGACTGAGTGATGAAAGACTCAAAAGTGAGCAAGACTTTTGAGTCTTGCCTCTGCTTTCATAGTAGAAGGACGTCTTTTTTTGCGCCTGACGAAGAAAGACTCAGATCTTTCGAAAGGCCTAGCGCATTTACAAATTTTTGATGGTGTTTCAAGAAGATTGTTTGTTCTTAGTCATTCACACCAGTTTTAACTTATTTTCTTCAAAATATTAATGTTAACAAAGGATCAGATTGCTGAGATCGGATGAGCCAATTTGGGAATTAATGGCTCGTCCCGGTCCCGCAGATCAGCCGGCGAACGCCGTACCAACTGAGCTACCACTAACCTATCACTGCGGTTGCAATGTAAGTATTTAAGTTGTGTACTATTATTAGATCCCCCCCCCCCCCCGGTTTCGCAAGAACTAAGGAGCGTTGGATAAAATCCGTTGAACCTGACACTAAGGGGTCTCTACACTACAAAATATATTAAAATAATCAAAATCTGTGATTAACAAGGTTGGCCCTCTCCTTGTTAGATACAATATGGTCTATGGGGGTGGGTGTCGTTTGAGGTGCGATAAGGATTTTATGATACTTCAAACTTAATAAAATTGATATGCGGTACTGAGATGGGCTACAAGATAATTTTATAGTGTACGGAGTGGAAAGCACTTATAGTTCGTTTAAAGGAACACAGAAAAGAAACCGGTTACATTATGATGTATAAGGAGAACGCTTTGCAATTTATTTCGATGATGTTACACTCCTTCAAACATAATGAAATATATATGCATCACTGAGTAGCACTACAGTAGTATTTCTATAGATTACGGGGTGCGTAGCATTTTTCTTTAATTATCAGAGATACGCAAAAGAATACAGGAACAAGGTTAATATGAGTGATTATTTCCTGAAATTGGGTTTTTAATTGTGATATAAATTTTCATAAAATAAACTAGTTCAAAATGCTAACATTAATCTTAATAAAATAATATAATATTACATAAATGATATAATATTTAAAAGGTGATTAAACAACTAAAAATCGAGCCCTTTCGGCTAATACTTAGCCATCATCAGGATTTAAAATTTAAACAGTTGTTATGATCATTACTTGTCCATATCTTACTTGAGTAAGAAATACAAAAATACCGTTCGTAGCAGTTTGTTAAATTTAAATCCTGATGATGGCAAAGTATTAGCCGAAAGTGCTCGATTTTTAACATATTTTTAATTCTTTGGTGAACTTTAAAGTATTGTACCATTTATGCAAATTTATATATATTTTTTTTTTTCAGTTTAAATAAATTTCATTGCATTATGTCGTATGTATTAATTCTATAGAAAATACAAAGGATTCTATGAAATTTATACAATTTTGCTGCGTAAAATAATTCATAAACATTGGCTTCTTTAAAGGCACTTTTAAAGGAATTACCTAAAGTGCGTTTAGAACTGAGTTCTGCGTTTTTAAACTGATAATGTGAAAAAGTGTTTTATAATCTATGAAACACTATGTAGTAATTTAAAACATAAATTGATTATTTTAAGAGGATTTTTAAAAATATCAAATGTTTCATAATGCAATTTAATATAAACATTTCCAAAAGAATTTAAACAATTCTTTTCGTTCTTCTTAACAGTAGGTAAATGCTTTTAAAATATTAAATTACATTCTAAATTCATCCAACAAAATTGAATTACAGAAACTTTTAAAACTTTTCTTTAATTTAATGAAAGATTTTCACTTTAATTACTTTTTGTCAAACACAATCTGAAGTGACAGTTATAATAATTATTTAGAACTAATTTAAAAAATACAAATAAAAAGAAATATTTCCATTTGAAAATTCTAAGTAGAAAAAAATAACACGGTTTGTTTAAAGTAGCCTATCCTACTTTTAATCTTTTCAAATCTGAAAAAAACTGATTACCTCTGACACTGCCATTGAATTACTCAATGCCAGAGGACACGAGTTGTGACGTCATCACTAATTAGCCGACTTCTCACTAGTATTGGAATTCACAACGGAAATTTTTGAATAGCAATTTTCTTTTAATTTATTTGCGAAATATCTATACTCTTATAAAACAATAACAACTATTTGTACTTACTGGTGAGAATTAGGGCTACCTAAATAAAAATTCAGACAGATGCGGAATGTCACAGTGTTGCAGCATCTGGCCGATTTATTATTATTATTATTTGTTCCAAATTCTCATCAATAAGTTACAATTGTTATTATTATTTTATAAGATGATAGATATTCCACAAAAAAATATAATAACTTTGCTAGCCAAAATTTCCCGGTGTGAATTCCAACACCAGTGTGAAGTCGGTCGATTTGTGATGACATCACATTTCGTGTCTTCTGGCTTTGAGTATTTCGATGACAGCGCCTCTGAGCGTTTTGGTGGCTTTCCTGTATTTTCATAAATATGCTTATAAAACTAATGTTAATGTGAATTTTCTTTCCCTGTTTCTTTCTTATATACACCCCATGCCCCTTTATTTAACATTCATCTTAAAATATAATTCTGTTAAAATTATTTTTGTCTACAACCGATTTAATTTGTTTTAGGGAAACAGAAATATACGGTCAAACCACTTAGAGGGTTACATACGTTTTATTTTTAAACTCGGTTCTGTTTATCGTTTCAAAGAGACTAAAAAATTTTGAAATGATGAAAGAAATTTTATTATTTTTTTATGATATTTGAAACTTTAATAATAAACTTTGTTCGATAGGAAATTCACAAAATTACGAACGTACAAATGGCGAACCAGAGCCCAGTGGTCGCAAATCGCAATCATGTGGCTACAAATCATTTCTGTGTTTCGGAGTGGTTGTTTACATGTACACCATTTTTTTTTCTTTGCAATTTTTTAAATAACGTAATTGGGGATGCCGGGCAATGTACTGGCGGAAGAATAAGGGTTCGCGTTTTTATTAAAGTTTAAACTGTCTTATTTTACAACTTTTTTTTTTCTACTAGGATAAAAAATTATATAATATAGGATAATAAGGATAAAGGCTTTTCATTCTGAAAATATTTACTTTAACAAAAACAATAATCTAATCCGCCTCTCCAGTAAATTTCCATACTCCCTCCTTCGAAATAAATAGTTTCAAATTTGTAATAATTTTTATTTTTCTTCTTTCAAATGATATTGAAAGTAACAATAAAGGATATAAGTAATCAATGAAATTCATAAATAACAGTAGTCTGCAAAATTTGTGTTCTTTGGTGTTTTTTAGCTTTTGATAATTAATTCTGATGCATTTTGCAATGACCGAAAATGACCTTCATTTTTTGATATCAAGTAATGATTTTTTACAAATCATAAATTTCAATGTTAAAAGGTTAAAAAAAAAAGGCGAAAAACTGATATTAAAAAATAGATGTGATGGTTGTGTTTTTTAACTTTTGATAATTGATTTTTATATATTATTTATCGATTAATTCGAAAATGATCTTCATTTTTAACCACCACGTCAGGATATTTCGCAAATCGTATATTTCAAAGGTAAAAAGTTAAAAGTTTAAAGTGAGCCCCATTCCTCCGCCTGAGCTGTTTAACGGTAAGAATATCTTGTATAAGCCAAAAATTAAAAATAAAATTGAATTAAATAAAATTAAGTTAAATAACAAAAAGCCATTTATTTTATTTCATCAGATTATCGCTATTTTTGTATTTTCTAACTTTCAAATTGGCGATGTGCTAAAAGTTCTGACGTGTTGGTTAAAAATGAAGGTCATTTTCAGATTCAGTGCTAAAAGTCAATAAAAGTAATTATCTAAAGTTAAAAAAGACAACCATCTTTTTTTTTATTTTTTAGCATCAGATTTTCGTTATTTTTTAAATTTTAACTTTGAAATTTACGATTTGCGAAAAATCCTGACGTGATGGATAAAAATGGAATTCATTTTCGGATTTAGCGCTAATGCATACATAAAACTGAATTATTATTAAAAAAAAAAAAAAAAACAGCCATCGCAGGCTTGTGTAATAAATCCCATATCTCCCCCCTCCCTCCATACGCAAGTGAAATGGCTTCTTCTTCCATTTTCCACTTTAGTAAAGAAAATTTAAAAACTTCATATATATTTTTTTAAGTTTTGGAAATTTTTATTTACTATAAATTAAAAATAAAGCATGAAATTTATTTTTTAGATTATTTCACAAAATTTTAACCCCACTACAGAAAAAAAAGAAAAAGATCGCAGCTCATTTCCCCCCTAAATTTTATATATCAGATGTAAATTTCCAACTGGGCGAA
Source organism: Maratus speciosus (assembly GCA_963932465.1). Lineage (NCBI taxonomy): Eukaryota > Metazoa > Arthropoda > Arachnida > Araneae > Salticidae > Maratus > Maratus speciosus. Next base: position 453,332,558 of record OZ010797.1, read on the forward strand.
AAATATCCGAACCAGGATTCGAACCAAGTATCTCTTGGCTGAAGCCGATCAATACTCTACCATCTGAACTATCCCGGACGAATCTTGGTGGAACTTTTTCACCCTGCTAACCTTATTGATTATATCATCTGTTCTGAAATCTGGTTCACCTTAACAGGTTGTTCTGTTGAGATTTTAGACTAGATGCTATAATCAAAAAGGCTACATGAAGTTGAAATTACGGAACTATTGTTGCACTATTTCGATAGCACTGTAGCACGCGGATGCTGAACTGAAGTATGTGAGGTACAGTGTTTAAGACTAGAAACGCAAGCACACTTTATGAATCATTTTGTAATGGAGGATCGAGGTAGAAATATGTAGGATTTTGCATAAAAATAGGTATTTAAACTTTCAAAAATGATATTGTCTTTTTGTATTTAAAACTATGTCTTATTTACTCACATTTTTTCCTATTTTACACTATGTGTAGTGTTCACAATACGCAAGATTTATTAGATTGGTTTAAACTGAAATCCATGAATCAAAACTACATTAAAATATATTACATTGTCTAGACCATTATCGACTTTTTATTTTACCTTTTTTGCAAATAAGCCGTGGACTAGTCTTAAAATATATCAGTTTTCGATAGAAAATGTAATTTTGTTTTGTTTACAGACATAGTCCGTGGCAGGGCTAACTGATCTTAATAAAAAATCTGTTCTCGAAGTTTCAGATAATTTGATTAATTACTGAATTAATTTAATTAATTTTAGTTAAACACTTAATTAATTAAAACAGAACTGATCTCATGAAACGAATTTTTACGTATGTAATTTATTTTAATGATTACAACGACATTCGGCTAAGTCATAATATACACCTTAACATAAATTTAAAATTATATCTTTTTTTTTATGTTTTTGAAAAAGATAAAGCATTTTCTCATTCTTCATTAAAATATTCAGAATAATTTCTCACAAACTTTGAAATATTCGAACAAGTTCTACACGCTTTCATTCAATAATGAAGTCACGAATAAAATATATTAATTATTATTTCTATATCGCAATATATATTCCAAACGGAAAAGTTAAAACATGTATTAAAATATTTATTTGATTAAAAGACGTTACTAAAAACATTAAAAGTATATTAAAAACCTAAATTGACGTGTTTCAACTTCTTCACTGACAAGGAATGTCTCCTTACTGGGCATACTCAGAATATTTTGAAAAAAAATACCAATTAAACTACTTATGTATATAATAAAGGATCAGTCAAATTTAGCCGCGGAATTACAGTAGAAAGTCTGTAAAAAAAAAAAAAAAAAATACTTTCGAGTATTTGGCGCGAAAAGACGAAAACGTCACGTGATTTGGCGTGCAGTACTTTTCCTCGCCAAAAGCAAACGATTTTAATGCCCCTGAAAATTGTTTGTTGATTGATTTTTAGAATGCGTGTAAAAAAGTATTTAATGAATTTAAACATAAACAATGAGAGAGTTTAATAAATACATTATTTCGTATTGCATATTTATGTTGCTTGTTATTTAATTTTATTATTTTAAAAACAATTTCATATATAAAAAAATACTTTCATGTATTTAAGCATATTCCAAAATAAAGGCAAGATTCATTTACCATTAATTCATTTTAATATCAAAAAACTTGTCGTTTCCATAGCAACAAAATTGAATCGACTCGATAGTACTCAATTGAACTTAATTTTGAGATATTGAAACAAGTCTAATTTATTTTAATTTTGTTTTAATTCATAAAATTTGATATTTTAACTTTCATTATAAATATATATATATACATGACAAAACTATAGTTAAATCAAACTAAAACTGACCAAACTAAAGTTATTTACATTGAACTTATTTAAATAAGTTAAATATGAATCATTTTTATCTTAAAGAGTATTCGACATAAAAAAGCATTTTTCGAAATTTCATTTCATCGCCAACCGATGATAAATCGCCAAATAAACAAAATTTTCATTATTTTTTACGAACGTTCTATCGAGGTTCCGCCAAAAAAAATTTCATAAACATATTTATCCACATGCGAAGAATATTCTGTAATTTTTTCAGATTTTTCTGAATATGCCCGTATGGAGACCTTCCTTGTGAGTCGTCAAAAGAATGTATAACAGAAATTTCAAATACAATGCAAATGAAAACTGAAAAAATATCATCGAATACAAACAAGTAAACATAAAACGCCCCCTACATTTTCGCTATCAATAGACATAGAGGGAACACGTGCAATAGCGAAAATGTAGGGTGTGTTTTATGTTTACTTGTTTGTATTCGATGATATTTTTTCAGTTTTCATATGCATTGTATTTGAAATTTCTGTTATACATTCTGTTGACGACTAAGTGAAGGAGTTGAAACATTTCAATTTAGCTTTTTAATATACTTCTAATATTTTTAGTAATGTCTTTTAAGCAAATGAATATTTTAATACATATTTTAACTTTTCCGTTTGGAATATGCATTGTGATATGGTTATTAATCGACGTAATTAATACTTATTTACTCTTACGTATACCTACATATATTTTCACTATAATAAAAAGGCAAACGAAATTCAAAATGTTAAATTAATTGCTGTATACAGATTAGTTTCTGCGTTATCAAGAATCTGACAAGAATTATTTAAATGTTGATATGCTCACAGTTTGCAATTATATTTTCTTTCTGTATTCTATAAATAATTGCTATTAAAATATTTATTTACATTTTGAATGCTTCAGACGAAATTGATAATAGTGAGAGCAATTTTAGATTTTTTTGGCTTAAATAGAAGCTGATTAATATTAATTGCTTTGTGCGACTACTAAAATATTTAAATTGCAATTAAAATGATTCGAAAGAAATATTACAGATTATAAAATAATAGCAGTGCAACTTCAGTGCCGTTCTTGCGTCATCAGTTAACATTTAGAGATTTTATTTCGTTTGCAGTATTGTTTTAATTCAGCCTTTTATTTAAAAAAACTTTTTCATTGAATTGATGTCTAAACTCAATTTTTACAATAGCTTTTATGTATAACTTAAAACATAAAGAAAAACATTATGTCTTTACGATCGTTTTCTAATACATATATATATATTAGGAATTACTCTTTATGAACTCTGTAGGTAATTTCTGAAAGTTGGGAAGAAACCTAAAAATTGCAGCTAATTTGGGAGATAATTACTACTTAAAGATTTTCAATTTCTTTATATCTATTCCATTACAGTAGCTGTAATAAATATTGAAATTAATAAACTATTACTTAAATTACTTTAGAATTTTTTTTTTAATGATATAATCTTAAAATGCTTGTCGCAGTTTGAAATCAGAAAAAAATACAACATTTCAAAAGATTTTTTACCAATATTGGCAGTTGTAAATTTAATGAAATATACCACAGAGTTCTAAGTAATAATAGACATTCAGTATGCCGTAAAAACTGTTTGCAATATGAAGACCATTATCGCTCAAATTTAAATGTCTTTATTCTGCCTAGCCTGACACATACTCTGTATAACCACAAATATTTGGACTTAATTTTGACCGGTTTCAGGGTTGTATATTTAACATCACGCCAAATCAAAATGCCTCATCTCCATTTATCTCTTACATTCGTGGTAACATACAAACATATTAAAAGTGCACATCCATCAAAGATTCTTTTACAACAAATTGACTAAAATTAAGAAAATATTCCTTATTTTTTTTAGAAATGGTATATTTTACACCCCTACAAATACTGTAGAACAGGCGATTCCGAGTGTATACAACACAATTGTGAATCAAAACAGAAAAGTTACTCCTAATAACGCCATAAGCGATCGCAGTGGAGTACATATTTCAGTTATATTTTACACGCTATGAACTTCAGCTACATCAGTTTTAATATTTTCGATATAATGAGCTAATAATAGCCCCATGGTTTTGACATGGGTTTTATTTCATATTTTTACATATTAACAAATATAAAAATTACGATGGTGCAGTGATCCCTTTATTTTACTTTATCATACAAAATTACGAGTACAATTTTGATTCTGCCTGTAAAAGTAAAACACCTTTCATATTTGTTTTTCAGTGTTATTGCAAGCCATATTCAATGGTTGTAAAAAACAAAATTTGCTTAGTGGATACTATCGTTAAAGCTGTTTCACCAAATTGTTAAAAAAGATTTGTTTTTCGGACTTCATTTACCAAAAAACAAGTATTTCGAGGAAGAAAAATATATTTTATCATGCTAATTTAAAATAACTGAAAGTTTTGGAGAAAAAAAATATAGTAATATCAAAAAAATATATGTATGTAAATCATTTTCTAAATAGATTAAGATTAAAATATGAAGACATCTATATGTTGATGTGCTAGTTTCGATTTACATAATATATTTTGAACAGCCCCTCGTAAAAATGTACTAAATTTACTCCGCAATGTATACATATTTACGATTAGTACATAGGGGAATTCCATGATAGGTTGAACCGATACTGGGACAACTGCTTTGGACACAATCTTATTCCGATATGATAGTTATGTTATATTTTCTTGAGTACGGTTTCCACGTTACAAATATTAAAAAAAACATATTTGCTTCCTAGACTTACTATAATGCCGAATAGATCTTTCGGAATGGCCAAATGTAACAAAAAACAATAGAGCTAATTCCGGGTACCTCACCAACATGCTTATTTAATTTCAAGCTCATCGGATTTTTTTGCAAAAGTTATCGCGGAACAGACAGACTAAAAGAAAACAAAACATTTCGTGTCTCCGCAGTAAGCCTTCACTGAAGTTTTGGAAATTATATATAAAAAAAAGTTTTGCATCTATTTTATTGCATCAGGTTTTCGTTATTATTATTATTTATTTATTTATATATTTATTTATTTTTTACTTTTTAATTTTCAAAATTTGCGATTTGCGAAAAGTTTAGACTTGTTGGTTAAAAATAAAGGTCAGTGCAATAAGAAGTAAAGGTCACATTCAGTGCCAAAAGTAAATAAAAATAAATTATCAAAAGTTAAAAAACACAACCATCTTTTTTATTTTTTAGTATATGATTCTCGCTATTTTTTTTTTATTTTACTTTTGAAATTTACGATTTGCGAAAAATCCTGATGTAATGGTTATAAATGGAGGTCATTTTCGGATTCAGCACTAATGAATACATAAAAATAAATTATTAAATTTTAAAAAACACAGCCATCGCAGGATGGTTAAATGGATTCGATTGAGTTTTTCGGTTAACGGCAATTCATTTTTCTTATATCAGATTCCCTGCAGGGGTTTCAATGTCTTTATTTAAATATATTTTTATCTTTGTTATTTCCTGTAATTTAAAATACACACTTTTAAAAATATTTTAAAATTTTATTAGACACATTAAAGGCGGAAATTTGATTAAAAAGTATTTTATTAAAAATTAGAATATTTAAAAAAAATATACAATTTAACAAATTACAACGACCATTTGGAAAATGATTTTTTCAAAGACTAAAACTTAAGACATAAAAAATCGCACGAAGTTGATCACGCATTACGTACGCCACGGATTACATTTTTTGGTACTGTAAATTTTTAAATTTTTACAGAGCTGGTCATACATTACGTACGCCATGGATTAAACATTAATAGTCCTGGACCAATTTTAAATGAAATTTCATTCTTAAACTTCTAAACATCCCACAATATTATTTTTTATATCGTCGTATAGAGAAAAAAATGTACTTTCAAATGCAATTTGTTTGAAAGCTGTAACTCAATTTGTATCTGAGTTATTAATTTTTTTTGTAGTTTTTATTACTTTTTTGTCATAGTGGCAACAGAAGTATCCATCTCTGTTGCAAGAAAAGGGAAAATACAGATTACTGTATAGACCAATCAGAAAACGAATAAAATGCGGATTCAACTAATAAAATCTTCAGATATGTTTTTGATTTCCTACCTTGACCGTGGACAATAACCATTTTTCCAAATTGTTAAAAAAGGAAAATTCGTCTCAGCGGAGTTAACGGGTAGTTTTATCGACAAACAAGAAGCAAAATAGATTTTTTCCCCATCTGAATCACAAAAGACATCCTTTGATTACGGTAACAACAGTTCAGGAAGAGCAGTCAGCAAGGCGTGCGTCTGAAACCCAGAGGACTCGGAAGGAAATTCCGGCCTGAATTTGAAATAATTCTGGTAAAAATAAAACGGTAAATTCGTTCAATTTCACTCGAAAAATTTTAGTTCTTCTAAGTTCAAAAATTCTCTAATTTCGAAAAATAAATTAAATTATTATCATTAAAGATAGATAAACTAAATAAATTTACACAATCTTGTTTATTTCTATTGATGTAAATTTATAAAATCCACTATAAATTTACCGAATATTTTTTCCGTTATTTAACAGAATCTCTGTTACTTTACATAAGACTGGATTACCAGTAGATTCTCTGCAATTTCACGGAATTTTTTATAACATCGTATCTATCAATTTCTCCAATCTACTATGTATTGTTTGTTCTTCTTTTTAAAAATTTAACAATTAGTTCAGTTATCTGCATATGATATATAAAATATATATTTATTGGTAAATGATAGTATCTTTTTTTTTAGAAAAAATGAAAAATAATCTTTTTACAAAAAACAACTGCAAATAAACCGATTTTTGAGCCTACATTTACCACGAGAATCACCTTTTTTCTGACATCGACTTTAGCAAATCCTTATATACAATATATTTATTTTTTCACAACGGTTATTAGCTTAGGATGTAATAATAAAATACAAAACGTTTCCTCTAAATGGTAATTAATCTTTCTGCCACCAAACCTGTCAAAATAAGCAGCAGCCGAAAGAAAAATTATGTTTCGCCATCGTTTCATAATCTTCTAAAATGTTTTCTTTGTGATTTCAGACTTTGTTTAAACAGTGTGACAAATAAAGGCCTTTAATTGAATAATTACCTTTAACCTTATCCAGTTTAAATTTATTCTTCACTTTTCAAAAATAGATGTTGCCAATTATCTTAGTTTAAAAATAAAATCCCAAATTTTAAATGAAATAGTTGTATTTGCATTGTTTGGCTTTGGACAGATTTTTCTAACATTTAATTATAAATACTTATTATTACTTATAATGCAATATGACCAGAAATAAAAATTGTTTTGTTAAGAATTGGCAACAGACATCGTACACTGTCAAATCATTGACCAACAACTAATCCCTAAATTACTAAATTCAAAGGCATAGTTAAAATTACACAATTTTGTTACGCGATAATGTTCATCATGTTAAAGTTCAATTACATAAAATGATTAGTTTTGAGTTAAAATTTAAAACTAGTTGGATGTGTCAATCCCAAAACAATCTTATATCTCATACATCTGAATATTTCAAAAAATGGCTACAAATATTAATACTTCAATATTATTAGTTTAATACTATAGCAAATTTCATTTTCATCTTAAATTTCTGCGCCATTCAATTAATAGGAGTAAACACGAGTTAATCTGGATCATGATATTTATAAAGATCAAAAGATTTTCGTTATTCTGTTGTACATCATCTGTTTGCTAATAACTGGCTTACAACCATTCGATGTTCCCATTACTACACAAGCCGCCGATGTACAAGAGAAGTACAAAAAATCGATGAAAATTATACAAAAATCGATATTACAGCGTCCCCTTCCGTCAGAATATTTCCAAATTCAGTGAGGGCCTGTTTGCCATAGCCAAAAACACAAATATGAAATTTGGTTCAATTCTATACATAACTTTATACACTTTTCTATGGTACAATAAGGAAAATGGCACAAAAATCGCTATTATAGTTCCCCCTCCCGGCGGAATATTTGCAAATTTAAGGAGAACCTGCTGGCTATAGCCTAAACCATACAGAAAAAATTGGTTTAATTGTATGTAATCAATTCATACAATTTTTGATGGTACAATGCCGACACACGGACTGAAATTTGTTTAAACATGTTTTTTGGGATATCAAACCCATAAAATGTGTAAATCTTTCGAAAACCGGAAGTCGAATAAAATTTCGATTACAATACTTTCTTCTATTGAAATTAGAAGAACGTAAAACTGCAAATGGTTATTAATCTAGGTAAGTATAATACAATAGCGAACGAAAGTATACAATAATCAATTCTGTGTTACCCGTAATTTCAAAAAGCGTTCTTTATCGCAAGAAACCTGGATAACGAAGTTATTTTCGAGAGTTCAGAAAAAAATTATGGCAACAATGCTTCTTTTACTGCCACTAATTTTCGTAAAAATGCCGCAGCAGATTTTATAATGTATAAGTCAGTATTCACAAACGGTAAAATCGGTTTTCAGGATGGTATTAATTCTCAATTGAATATTTACAGATGGGTATTTGAATTTATACATGCAGAAGTAATAAAATGATACTAATTTATTTTTAATGCTGAGATATTTCTAATGTTGTTAGTTTATGGTGTTTGCCCGTAAAAACATGTTTATTGAATATACAATATGCTTAAAATTTGAATAAGGGAGATGTGAACAAACCACAAATCTTTCGCTATATTGGTGTATAAAAATTTAATATAGATTAAAAGATTAAAGGCAGTAACATATTCATTCTACAGTTTCAGCACACCTCCTTGGCTTTCCTCAGAAATGTAAATGAAACTATAGAATGGATATTTTAATTTTTTAATGTTTTTAATGTGTTTTTAATGTTTCAATAAGTGATATTTACTCAAAATTTACTGTGACACTAACAAATAAGACAAAAAGTCCCATTCCTCTAACATTAAAATTGACCGAGTTATGAAACTTTGAAATGCATGACTTATAGCACTTTTTTGCATATCAAAACAGATTATTTCGACTAGTGCTCCCTATTAAACGTTTATACGAGTATACGTATAATACGTATTATACGGGGATCCGGATTCAGTTACCTATAATATGGCTACGGCGGTTATACGTATTATTCAAAACAGCATATACGGTACATCGTATATACGGATCTTAACCAAGCGGTTAAACGTATAAGCATCAAAACATTTTTCGTTCGAGGCATGAAAATAGATGCTTATCTGCGGATTTTAGACATTGAGAAATATCCTCTAGAGTCCCGCATTCTCACGTTTACCAGGGCCTTTGCGATTTTTTGTTGAAAGAACCACAATGGCCTGGGGTTTATCTACCTTCTAGTTGCTGTGCATAGATACTTAAAAAAAAATGTGAATACTTTTCAGTTTACATATATAGTTTTGATTTTGGTTGTTTTCCCTAAAAAATAAGCTATTCTGAAATTATAATATGAAATGTCTTACTATTGAAAGTGGTTAGCTGTAAAGCTTCCTTTCGCAGATCTGCAGCACAGCCCCTAGCTTTTTTTGATTTGTGGCATTGGCCCTTCGGGCGAAACATTATTTTTCATTCGACCACAGAACAGACTTAAATTTACTTTATATTTTATAGTGACATTGATCAATACGACTCCTAAGAAGTTTTGTAATTATACTTTTATTGTATTAAAGAATATTGTTTTCTAAATTTAAAATGTTTTGAAAATATATTTTATTCTAAAAAGAAAAGAGAAGGCAAGTCCTTTTTAAGCATTTGTAATTGCGTTCTAAAACCTGCAAGTCGATTATTTGCCGGTTTATAAGTAATCGAAATTTATAGGTACTTTATACAAAAAATGATATTTGTCAATATTAACAAATCTTAAACGTAATGCCCTAAAATTTTTTATAAAAAAATACCAAGAGTGTCACTATTAAAAAAAATGGATTTTCATTATACATTAACAGGGTAGAAAACATTAGATCGATGGAAATAATAACATTTGCTCCCGGATGCAATTTTGAGTGTAACACAGACGAGTAAACAATTTTTAAAAAATTAAAAAGAAAAAATAACCTTACTTAACAAGGATTCACAATATATCTGAAACATTTATACTCTCATTCTTTACTCAAAAAGTATTTCGTTTTGGTAGTTTCTTAGAACGAATACAATTTGTATACATTATATACACAAAATATAAAAATATATAAATAACGGGGTGTCTGATCTCAATACCATGACATGTGCAAAAATCTAAGTGAATTCAAAGTAAAAATTTGCGATGTACATTTTGAAATTCACGATAATAACTTTCAGTTTTGAAATAAAAACACTAGCATATTTCCAGCTTATTCTCCATTCAGTGATGTAAGACTGATGAGGTCCATTTTTACTACAAGTGAATACGACACTTGAACTATACGTATACTTTAAATGTACGTATACTTAAATATACATTTAACCGATGTACCCTTATACGAATCCGGATACGTTTAAACGTATATTTTAAGGCATTCGTATTACATAGAAACATAGGTATATACGTATATCGTTTAAGCGTATAACTGAAATACGTATCCCATCGAGAGCACTAATTTCGACCATGCTTTCAGGGGTCGTGTATAAAGTACTTAAACTTATTTCAAGGTATCTGAGCTTTGAAAGAAATCGTACAATTATTACAATTAACTTTTATTAGTTAAGTTTCAGATTATTTAAAATAATTGTATTTTAACGTATGTTTTATTTTGTAAGGATTTGAGGTTATGATTTCTTTTAACTAAAATTTTGTTATTTTCATAAGGTTTTATTTAACTTGCAATGATCGTCTTTCCAGTTTAAAATTTGTACTCGAACTTTTACTTACTTTCTAATGTCCGATCGAAGTTAAATTATACATATTGACTTAAATCCGATGACAATGGAATATTATTATGATTTTCGACTCTTACCATCTTATACATACTTATATTAGAGGATAACACAAAAAAATGTATAGATTACCGTCAAGAAGTTTAAGAAAGAGTTTTCGATTAGATAACAAAAACTTGCGATGGTTGTGTTTTTTAACTTTTATAATTACATTTTATGTATTTTGTAACGCTGAATAAAAAAATTACCTTCACTTTTAACAATCATGTCAGATTTTTCGCAAATCGTAAATTTCAAGGTTAAAAAATAGCGAAAAATCTGATACTATAAAATAGATGTAAAGCTTTCTTATTCGGTTTAATTTTATTTAATTCAATAATTTATTAGATTTTTTGGCTTATACTGGGTTTCTTACAGCTAAACAGCTCGGGGGTCCGATAAGGTTGGGAGGGGGGGATCAATTTGAAATTTGAAATTTGCGATTTGAGAAAATTCCTGACGTCATGGTTTAAAATGAAGGTCATTTTCGGATTCAGTGCTAAAAAATACATAATCAATTTTCAAAAGCTAAAAAACATGCCACAACCCAAAATTTGAAAGGCAGTGTAATCTAACAGCATTTTAAAATATGTATCATTTTATAAAGAATCGAGGCTGTTATTTTTCATCTTTTTATTTAACAAAAAATCTGTTATTTTTATCCTCATATAATGTTCAGTACAAATTGTACATTTTGCAGTAATATGTCAGAATGATTAAAGATTTTAAATTTATATTGCAATGCTAATTTTACTCTGAACCATTTCTTTAACATATCTGACGAAATTATATTTCTACTAAATTTGTGAATGACACCTAATATGCAGCAAAAAATATACTCCAACTTTAAACAACTGTTACTCGGTCAATTTAAATTGTAGAATAACGGGACTTTTTTTGCCTTACTTGCCAGAGTAACAGGGAAATTTTACTAAATATAACTTATAGGACCGGGGGACCGTATAAAAATTTAGATTCTGTTATTCTGCACTAAATTGTTTTTTCGTTTCAAACTTTTTTTATCTTAACCCTGCACCTAATTTTGACCATTTTTGTAATTGGAAGCATGCATCTAGGACCAACGGTTGCGAAAATAAAGGTCGGTCAGGTTATACGTGGACACACTGTATATTAAATTTTTATGCACCAATAGCAAAGGATTTGGTATTTGTTCACATCTCACTTATTTAAATTTTAATTATATATTGTATAATGGTCCAAAATTGATTATACAATATGCTTATTTGAAAAATTATAGTATCTTAAAAAACGAAGTATTCCGATTTGAGAAACGGATTCATACAAATCAGCTCTGTAACAAAAGCAACTCGTAAACATTTTCGAAAATCAGTGCAGGAAAGAAAAAAAAAGATTGTTTTAATACTTCTACTTTTTCAATAGGTTGTATGTTTCTTTAAAAAATTTAAAATATATTGATATATGAGGTTTCTAATAATAAGGACTTCTTTTTCTGAGTCGTAGATAACTCGGAAGAGGTTATTGTATATTTTCGTTTGTGGTTATATAATATTTTCATGAATTAAGGCTGCTAGTCACTCAGCTTCCGAATTCACTTCGGTAATGTTAACTGTATGGGCGTTTGATGCATCCTTTTATTTAAAATATCTCCACCGGGAATTAATATTTTTAACTTCTTTTTTCAATGTTTTCTTCTTAAAAGGTGCAACTTTTTTTTTCTCAGTTGTCAAATTATTTATACAATCTATGCTTAATTTAATATTTTATGTTTTAAAAACTGACAAACTGGTAGTAAACTTTTAACACTTCATATAAAATCTGTTAAATTTCGTAACAGCCCTTCTCTGAGTCATGAAATATTTGCTCGAATATACTTAAAAGCATAATGAATTATAAATATGTTTTTCTTGTTAAGAGACAGATAGATAAATGATCGATTTTCTAAATTTCACTGTTCAGTAACATTACGGCAAAATAAACAATTATCAGAGGCAGGGAATGTTTAAATAGAAAAGTTTATTGTCAATTTTATAGAGAATAAATTGCTGGAAAGAATTTTCGTAATAGCTTTTTTGTATTTGAAAAGGAATTTTTCTCTTGAAAAATTTTGTTCAAAAAATGTAGAGAAACGTAGTCATATTTGAAAACGCTCTATTCAAAATTTTTCTAATTCGAGATATTTTAACAATTGAAGTAGAATATGCTTCAATAACATTTCATATGTAATAAATATCTGAGGAATAATTTATTCCGCTAGAAATAAATTTCAAAAGTATAAATTCGTTAAAATCTTAATCGTTAATGTACGTGTGTGAGCACTTCACTTTTATAGAAAAAAACTAGGTTGAGCAAAACGTTCTGGTAATTTTGTGAAAGTTGCTTTGTTATGCGCAAATTACAAACAAAAGCTCAAGGACTATTCTTCAAAGTAGAGACCATCATAGTCCACGACTTTCTGACATCGTTCTGCCAGATTTCGGATTTGCTGGAAGTACGAAGCTTGTCACCGTACCAGCAACGTTCACCCTCATTAATCTCATCGACGTCTTTCTGAATCGTTAGACCGTTTCTACAATGTGTCCGAGAAGTTCTGCTCTCGAAGCTGGATGATGGGAGGTGCTGGGTTCGAACCCAATAGTGCCTGTCGCCCTAATCGTTCTGAGTTTTCTTCGAACCTAGGATTTCCATGCGTAAATACGGTTTAGGGTCCCTTAGAAAGGCCCCCACGAAGGGTCCCTTCCTCGGGCCTATATTTCTCGAGTAGATAATCGGCCGTCAAAAATCAACACAACCGTTTATCCAATAATGCCGGATCAACACACGCAAATCATACTGTTCAATAGGCATTTTGGAGCTGAAATTCCTGTACTGCTATAGATATAACACTAGTACTCCTACATACGATACAAGTTCTGGTAACGATTAGATTAAAAAATTCCAAGAACTTTTTGCTCAACCTAATAATGTAAATAAAACATCGTGGATAATGACAGACATGTGCGCAGAGCAAACATTCTGTTTTTAACACTTTCCAACATAGTTAAAAAGTGTTTATGAATTCGGTATGTCTGTCTGTCCATGCTACAACTCTAATAAATATAGTCAGATTGTCATGAAATTGACATACAGGCATCTCCCAACATACGTAAGTAGGACGTTCTGCAAACTTTTACGTAACTTTTACTTAAGTCGAATTTGTACACTGTAAAAATTAAAACGGACTAAAAAATGGAGATTCTACAGGCAATCGAGACGTCAGTACTATTTCCGTATTTTAACGGAAATTTTTCTGTGTAAATTCCAAAACCAACGGAAATTTTACTGTAATTTATGCGGAAAAATTTCCGTAAAAATACGGAAATAGTACTGGCATCTCGATTGCCTGTAGAATCTTTTTTTTTTTAGTCCGTTTTTTTACAGTGTAAATTTATAAAATTTCGTAAGAAACTGCAATATTGATTATATATACATAAATATTAACGATAAGAACAACGATATTATTTACACAGTATTGTTTTATTAATAAAGCAACATCTATCAATATTTACTTGAATATAAACTATAAAAGTAGAAAAAATATAGAAACAAACTGGAAGAACACTTTAAAATAAAAAACCGCTTATGAAATTTGGGATTTATAAGTTTAACATTGAATAATTGATTAATGGTCAATATCTGAAAACTGGACAATTTAACTCCAGAATTTTTACTGTTTGGAATTAAAGTACCAACTTCCAAATACAATTATTTACTATGATACATGTTTTGTCAGTTGAATACTGTAGTCTTTTCAGATCAAGGATGTACATTTTATGCATAGGATAAACTTTTATGGACGAAAGTGTCTGTTAACACCTTAATCAGTGTCTAATAATTGGGACTGAGATGATGGGGACTGTGATATTTTGTCTTAAAAGCTGCACAGCCATTTTGTTGAATCCTTTTGGCCACATGTAAATTATTAAATATGTCATGTGACATTTGTACTCGTATGTTACGTAAATAAAGTTGCAATAAACTATTTGTTTATAAATAAAAAGTTAAATAGGGGGACATGAATGATGCTATAAAAAAATACTCATCCCTATTCAGAACAAACACTAAATATTTCTAAATATGAAACAAAGAGAAAAACAATTTACCTTCAACCATGGTGGCTAGTTCAACTTGAGTTGCTGTTGCAATGGAAATGATTCTGGCAGCGCCACCTAGTATCTGTTAACCTAAGTGTGTGTTTGGAGGGACTGAGATGATGGTCAACCTCAGGGAAAAATACATTTACTACAATTTTTTTTTGCTATACAATCTATACTAAGAAAGGATAATTATATTTTCCCATACTTTATATGTATAGGTATAAATATATAATAGCAAAAGTTAATAATATTTATAGAAATTTTTGTAGCAATCATTTAATATTGGATATTTGTACCTGGGGACAGGGACTGAAATGATGATTTTGCTTGTTTAAAGCTTAAAACTAAGTATTTATACATCATTATATGTCCATTTATGATTGGTAATTGATATAACAAATGTTACAATATATTACGTTTTTCAATTTTTGATTTTAGTATAATTAATGAAATATTATTGGCAGTGGACGCAAATTGTCCAATTTTCAGATATTGACGCTTAAAACAATTTTCAATCTACATCAAACGAATAGGTAATGTTAGAAGTAAAAATACACTCGTTCCCTTTCATGGTAACTTTAAAATTAGTTTTCCTTTTGGTTTGATTTAGTTATCATAAGTCTCACGTTAAACCCGAGATTATTTGTCTCGCTTTAATTAGATTTGAATTTGTTTTATTAAAGGTGTGTTTGTATATCCCGATAAAAATATAACTAACACTAATATATATAACTATATTATGGTTGTGTTTTTTATCTTCATGTTTTATTAATAAAACTAGCTGTTTAACCAGTTCCACGCGCCGCAGCTGATGAATTTAATTCTAAAACCAAAATTAAAAATAACTATTCGATTTAGAAAAATATTTTTCTACTTTTGTATATATTTTTAACTAAACTTAATTTATCATGTTGCTATGGCAACAGACGATAAAACGATATTTTTGGAATAAGGGACTAAATAGAATAAAAGGTTTTGTTGATGTTTGTGATAAAAAGTTTTTTTAAAAGTCATAATTAAGCATAATTAAATAATGGTGAGGTAAAAAAAAAAATTATCGCAATACCCGCTACAGCTTCTTAGTGTTGCATCGTGGCGTACTTAATATGTATATATCTAATTATTTGCATGTGAGTTAAAAGAATTATCTTAATACCCGCTGCAGTTTCTCAGTATTTCAGCGAAGGGTACGTAATATGTATATCTCACATTACACGAAACATTTATAACTGTTTAGAACTCGCGAGATTACTGGTTGACCTTTAAAAAAGGGTAAAAATTTGTCAAAAACATAAAATAATGTATTTAAAATATTCGAATTTTTTGCCCCAATCGTTCATGGCCCTCCTACCACCAACCCGTGTTTATAAATAAAATTATTAGGGAATGGTATGAAATCACATGAACCAAATAGACTTGTTTCATAAAGTTAAAATTAGTAAACGCAAACAATATTCAAATTACTTAAAGGGTTTTTTTTTTCTTTTTTTAAGAAGCTAAATTAATAAAGAAATTATTAAATTACCATAAATTAATAATTATGAAATCTATAGAAATTCTTCGTCGGGCTAATTACACTTGTAACGATATATAATAACTTGTATAATATGCTTGGAATAACATGAGCACCCTCCGCTTCTGTTGAACTTTGGAACAGTCTGACTTATTAGCCTCTTCCCTTTTCACTCTGAAATTTTGGATAAGCCGAACTACATAAAATATTTAGCCTCTGACTTATGACTTTTGTATTTAACCCTGTTGAAGAGCATAATATGCTCGAACGTTTTTAAATATAAAAAATATATTGTAAATTAAATTTAAAAAAAAACACCTTTAAGTAATTTGAATATTGTTTGTGTTTACAAATTTTAACTTGTAGATTATATGAAGTGAATTTAAGGATTTCAAGAAATTGATATGTTATATCATTTTTAACTTCAAATTATGAAAGATTAACTTTTTTATAAGGATTCTGCTAGATTTATACTCTGTGTTGCATTGTTAGTTAGATTTTTTTTTAGGAAAAGAGTCACTATAATGCCTATTGTTCTACGTTGCTTAGTTATAGAATTAGAGCGGAAAGTTCTTTAATCACGTAAACCCTATTATGATAGATTGGCCTTTCGAAATGTTTTACTGGATAGATTTTGATGGGACTTGCATTGTTAATTATATAATTTTTCATGAAAGGTTTTAGTATATTACATGCCAATCTATCTTTCTTTACCAAATACTACTATAAAAGAACTACTAAAAGAAGTGGCCCTTAATAGTCCAAATTTTGTCTGACGCATTAGAAAATGTAATAATGCTGCAGATGAAAGAACATAAATTTAGAGTTTACATTAGGAAATTTATACTGTTCGTATCATTTTTAGTGCAGTTGTAGATTATTCCAGATAAAGTTTCATATTGCTTTAACTTTTATGCCCCAAATTCATGAGCACATATGAAGACTTCTCCATCTTGTGCTGCAGTAGCAGCCTTACCGACTTATATAAGTGAGAAATGCCAGGCTGGACATCGTCCTTGTGGTTTAGTGGTGGAACACTGGAGATCTATTCCAGGGACCCGGGTTCGATTCCCGGCTTGGACATTTTTCACTAAGTTGGTTTACGCTTTGTAGCAATGTGATAATTCACATCATTAATATTCAATAATTTTTTCAAGCGTAATTTCACTGCTGAAATGCAGTTGAAAAATTAATTAAAAATTAAACAAAATACTGTTATGTATATCTCAAAATATTTATAAGAATAATGTAAATAAATATATTGTGACCCTATCTGTAACTGAGAGGTGCTTTGTAGTTGCAAATTTTTCGTATAACATTTTTTTTAACAGGATAAAAGTAACTACACCTATGTAAAGAGAGAAAATAAGAACATTTAAAAATATTTAGTTTCGACTGTTTCGATGTGCTTTCTGAGTGTGATCGAGCAAAGTATTTTGTATGAAAAGTGCAATATACAGGGTGGCCATAATTAAACCGACAGTACTCAGAAACTTCTGTAGCGCGATCTAATAGAGATAATGACGCCAAATTTTGTAAAAAGATTAAGAAGATGGACTACGAAGGATTACGCAAAAAATAGTTCCAATAGCCAACGCTAGAGGAATACGTGGCGTTGTGGAACAGAAAAGATGGTTTGTAAAAATTCAGAACCAATAGTAAAATCGTTAAATGTGCTAAATAAAAGGTATTTTTATTTCAGTAATGTATCTGTATTTTTTAAAACTCTCTTTTCTATTATACAGCGCCACATATGCCCCTATCGGTGACTTTTGAAACTATTTTTTGCGGGATGTTTCGTCCGCCATCTTGTTTAATCTTCTTACAAAATTTGGAGTCATTCTCTTAATTCGTTCGCACTACAGAACACTTTGAGTTCAGTAAGTTAAATTATGGTCGCCTTGTACTTTTATTCGTAGACGAATGAAATAAACTTTATATTGAATTTCCTTAAATGGTACTCAAAAACACCGTCGGAGCTAAGAGTTAAAAAACAAGGTCATATTTGGCGTCATTCTCTTAATTCGATCGCGCTACAGAACACTTTGATTTCAGTCAGTTAAGTTATGGTCACCTTGTACTTTTATTAGCAGACGAATGAAATAAACTTTATATTGAATTTCTTTTACGGATACTCATAAATGCCGTCGGAGCTAAGAGTTAAAAAATAAGGTCATATTTGGCGTCATTCTCTTAATTCGATCGCGCTACAGAACACTTTGAGTTTAGCCAGTTAAATTATGGTCGCCTTGTACTTTTATTAGTAGACGAATGAAATAAACTTTATATTGAATTTCCTTTAATGGTACTCAAAAACACCGTCGGAGCTAAGAGTTAATAAACTAGGTCATATTTACCTATTCATTTCATTGGATTCAAGGTTCGTTTGAAGAACGCGATCAGCATAGAAGGTGAAGCCTGCTACTAAGTATATAAAGCGAAATTTTTAAGCAAATACTCAAAAAAAAGTATATATCGTTTAACCCATTTGTGTCTGAATTTTTTTTTCTCAAATTTGATGATAAAATCACTTTAAAAGGTTGAAAAATGAACTGGAAAAATCGTTAAATGTGCTAAATAAAAGGTATTTTTATTTCAGTATTGTACCTGCATTTTTTAAAACTCTCTTTTCTGTTATACAGCGCCACATATGCCCCTAGCGGTCACTTTTGAAACTATATTTTGCGGGATCTTTCGTCCCCCGTCTTGTTTAATCTTCCTACAAAATTTGGCGTCATTCTCTTAATTCGTTCGCGCTACAGAATACTTTGAGTTCAGTAAGTTAAATTATGGTCGCCTTGTACTTTTATTAGTAGACGAATGAAATAAACTTTATATTGAATTTCCTTTAATGGTACTCAAAATCACCATCGGAGCTAAGAGTTAAAAAACAAGGTCATATTTGGCGTCATTCTCTTAATTCGATAGCGCTACAGAACACTTTGATTTCAGTCACTTATGTTATGGCCGCTTTGTACTTTTATTAGCAGACGAATGAAATAAATTTATATTGAATTTCCTTTAATGATACTCAAAAATACCGTCGGAGCTAACAGTTAAAAAACAAGGTCATATTTGACGTCATTCTCTTAATTCTATTGTGCTACAGAACACTTTGAGTTCAGTCAGTTAAATTATGGTCGCCTTGTACTTTTATTAGTAGACGAATGAAATAAACTTTATATTGAATTTCCTTTAATGGTACTCAAAAAAACCGTCGGAGCTAAGAGTTAAAAAACTAGGTCATATTTGGCGTCATTCTCTTAATTCGATCGCGGTACAGAACACTTTGATTTCAGTCAGTAAAGTTATGGTCGCCTTGTACTTTTATTAGCAGACGAATGAAATAAACTTCATATTGAATTTCCTTTAATGATACTCAAAAATACCGTCGGAGCTAACAGTTAAAAAACAAGGTCATATTTGGCGTCATTCTCTTAATTCGATCGCGCTACAGAACACTTTGAGTTCAGTCAGTTAAATTATGGCCGCCTTGTACTGTTATTAGTAGACGAATGAAATAAACTTTATATTGAATTTTCTTTAATGGTACTCAAAAACACCGTCGGAGCTAAGAGTTAAAAAACTAGGTCATATTTATCTATCAATTTCATTGGATTCAAGGTTCGTTTGAAGAACGCGATCAGCATAGAAGGTGAAGCTTGCTACTAAATATATAAAGCGAAATTTTTGAGCAAATACTTTAAAAAAGTATGTATCGTTTAATCCATTTGTGTCTGATTTTTTTTTCTCAAATTTGAAGATAAAATCACTTTAAAAGGTTGCAAAATGAACTGGAAAAATACTAAAAAAAATAGACTAAAATTTTTTTGTATTTATTTGATGAAATGTAAACGTACACAATGTCGGAAAATGCATAATATTTGAAATAATATAATATGCATAAATAGAAGTTTTGCAAAAATTTATATAAAATAAGCTTCAAAATTGTATATATTATATACTATAATTAGTATTTTTGTTAACTGCTAAAAATATATATTTATTTTTTGACAGAGACTAATAACATTATAAGCAAGTATTAGTAATAATGAAATAAGAATAATCGTATTTGGAGCTTAAAAACAATTTGTTTCTTAATCATCTTGAAAAGGACTTCACATAGATAATTGTCCTCTAAATGCCTAATAAAAATATGTACCCATTTGTGCTTAGTGCCCTATATTTTGTATGTTACAAAAATGCAGAAAAAATAGGCTTAAACATATAATTTCACAATTTAAAAAAAAAAAATACTTATTTCAAAGAAATCTGCAAACTAAGATTATGACATATTTACTTAGATCCTATGTAGAAAAAACAAAAATAAACTTACCTTTTATATTTCGCCATCTTGAAAAATGAAAAATCTATAAACTCCGAAAAAAGC
Source organism: Maratus speciosus (assembly GCA_963932465.1). Classification (NCBI taxonomy): domain Eukaryota; kingdom Metazoa; phylum Arthropoda; class Arachnida; order Araneae; family Salticidae; genus Maratus; species Maratus speciosus. The sequence continues at coordinate 453,353,320 of OZ010797.1, forward strand.
CTGCATTTAAGCAAATAAATACCCATCGTATGATGTTATCTTTATGAAACAGATAAATACATTTATAGTTAATTATTTTATACAATTTTTATGTTATAAATAAGAGGGAAAATTATAAAAAATCATTAAAATTCGAAACGTCTTAAAAAATGGGACGTTAGGTATAAATGGGTTAATTAATAAAAATTATATTGGTAACAGATCTAATTACATGGTACCATGGTTACCAACAGCAGTTATAATGGTAACAGATTTCGTTGCTTGTACACTGAAATTGTTGTGTATTATTAAATTTCCACAAATTATTTTGTGGATTTATCTAAATATCTAATCTCCGGAATCTTTAATCATAAACTAAATCCACGATGATTTTTACTTCCTAAACTTATTTTAGACTTAATTTTAAAGATGTTTAAAACTTAAATCTTTAATATTATCGTTAAACATATTAGTGACAGTGATGAATGGTGATCGTGCTGTTATTTTTCATCCCTTTATTTTCCGCTATAACTTTTCTGCACGTCACTGTCAAGTGAAAGAATGGTTAAGGCCTTTATTTCTTGAATTCCATCGTGTTTCAGGCAATTTTGAAGCCTTAAACACGGAAAAGTCGTCCAAGCATTTTCTTTAATTTATGATTATTGGCAGATTATCAGTCTAAAAGAAAGCTTAACGACAGTTAAGTGATGTTTGTAGAAGCTTATTATTTTGAGATTTTCCTCTTAAAATAACATTTTTCTCGATGGCAAAATTAGTATTATGGACTATTTAAAAATTTCAGATAAGCACATGTATTGTAATTTTTAAAGGAATGAAATTCAAGGCTTTCTTTTTAGGAATTTAATTAATTTAATTATTTTTCTTTCGAAATATGTGATAGGTATATAATCGGTAATATAACGTAAATGTATAGATTTTTAATAACTTTCAAAAATGTGTTTTAAGCACCATCTTTTCAAATAATTCACTTTACCATAATGTTAATCGGCTACATATATATATATATATATATATTTAATACTTTTACTTGAAAACAGAATATTAACAAAATCTCACATTGTTCTCTGACTTAATATTATTTTCTGACAATACTTTAAATATTAAGAAAACACTATTATTTTTATTATAAAAATGTGATTTAAAATTAAGATTGCTCGAAAACTGAATATATATATATGTGTGTATTTTTTTTATATCTGGAATACCTATTTAAAGACACGATCAAGACAAATCTCACAGGCGAAATCTCTACTAAATATATAAAGCATAATTAGTAAAATATTCAAACAAACACTTTAAACAATTGTATATCGTTTAATTAATAAAAAATATAACAATAACAGAATTCTTTGTGTGTACATTGGAATTAATAGATTTTATTAAGTTTCCACAGATTATTTTCCAGAATTATAATCCTGAATTATAAGCTATACGATGTTTTTTACTTCCCAAAACTTCTTTTACACTTAATTTTAAAGATGTTTAAAACTGAAATCTTTAATATTATCGTTAGACATATTAGTGACAGTGATGAATGGTGATCGTGCTGTTATTTTCCATCCCTTTATTTTTCACTATAACTTTTCTGCACGTCACTGCCAAGCGAAATAATGGTTAAGGCCTTTATTGCTTAAATTCCATCGTGTTTCAGACAATTTTCAAACATGAAACACAGAAAAGTCTCCCAAGCATTTTCAATTTAAGATTATTGCAAATTATAAATCTAAAAGAAAGCTTAACGACAGTTAAGTGAGTTTTGCAGAACTTTTTATTTTGAGATTTTCCTCTTAATATCACATTTTTAAGTGATGACAAAATAAATATTATGGGCTAATAAAAAATTTCAGATAAGAAAAACATGTTTTGTAATTTTTAAAGAAAGGTAATTCAATGCTTTCTTTTTAGAAATTTATTATTTTTTTTTTTCTTTCGAAATATGTGACAGATATATGATCGGTAATATAATGTAAATATATAGTTTTTAATTACTTTCAAAAACGTGTTTTAAACACCACCTTTTCACATAATTAACTTTATCACAATGTTAATCGACTACAATTTTTTTTAATTATACTTTTACTTGAAAACAGAATAGTAACAATATCTTACATTTTTCTCTGACTTAAAATTATTTTCTGACAATACTTTAAATATTAAAAAAACACTATTATTTTTAGAAAAAAAATGTGATTTAAAATTAAGATTGCTCGAAAACTGAATATACACTACACATGATTGTAGATATATTTTAAAATATGGAATGCTTATTTTAAGGCACGCTCAAGACAAATATCACAGGCGAAATCTCTACTAAATATATAAAGCATAATTAGTAAAATATTTAAACAAATACTTTAAACAATTGTATATCGTTTAATTAATAAAAATATAACAATAACAGAATTCTTTGCGGGTACATTGGGATTAATATATTTTATTAAGTTTCCGCAGATTATTTTCTAGAATTCTAATCCTGAATTATAAGCTATACAATGATTTTTACTTTCCAAAACTTCTTTTACACTTAATTTTTAAGACGTTTAAAACTGAAATCTTTAATATTATGGTTAAACATATTAGTGACAGTGATGAATGGTGATCGTGCTGTTATTTTTCATCCCTTTATTTTCCTCTATAACTTTTCTGCACGTCACTGTCAAGCGAAAGAATGGTTAAGACCTTTATTGCTTGAATTCCATCGTGTTTCAGACAATAGACAATTTTGAAACCTTAAACACAGAAAAATCGACCAAGCATTTTCTTTAATTTAAGATTATTGGAAGATTATAAGCCTAAAAGAATGCTTAAAGATAGTTAAGTGAGTTATTATTTTGAAACATTCCTCTGAAAACCAAATTTTTACGCGATAACAAAATTTGTATTACGAACTATTTAAATATTCCAGATAGGTAGATGGTTTATCATAATTTTTAAAGACTTGAAAGATCAAAGAAGGAAATTCAATGCTGTCCCTTTAAAAATTTATTAATTTTTTTAATTTTTAATGTTTTTGCTTCCAAAAGATGTGGCAGATATATGATCGTAATATAGTGTAAATGTATAGATTTTTAATTACTTTCAAAAATGTATTTTAAACACCATCTTCTCTAATAATTAACTTAAGATTATAATGATAAGGTTAAGCGGCTACATATTTTTTATATTCTTTTCATTATAAACATTAATTATAAGTTAAAATATTGACGATGATCTTTACTTTCAAAGACTTCTTTGACACTTAATTCTTAGACTTAACTTCTTTTAGACTTAATTTTATAGATGTTTTAAACTAAAATATTTAATACTATCGTTAAACATATTAGTGACAGTGATGAATGGTGATCGTGCTGTTATTTTTCATCTCTTTATTTTCCACTATAACTTTTCTGCACATCATTGTCAAGCGAAAAAATGGTTAAGACCTTTATTGCTTGAATTCCATCGTGTTTCAGACAATTTTCAAACCTTAAACACAGAAAAGTCGCCCAAGCATTTTCTTTAATTTAAGATTATTGGAAGATTAAAAGTCTAAAAGAAAGCTTAACGACAGTTAAATGAGTTTTGTAGAAACTTATTATTTTGAGATTTTCCTCTAAAAATAAACTTTTTACGCTATGACAAAATTAGTATTACTGGCTATTTAAAAATTTTAGATAAGAAGAACGTGTATTGTAATTTTTAAAGGCTTAAAAGATGCAGCATAAAAATTCAACGCTTTTATAACACTTTTCAAGTATGTTGAAAAATGTTTATGAATTCGATTTGTCTGTCCGGCAGTCTGATCGTGCTCTAAATATAGTCCTATTGCCATGAAATTGATATGTAATATTGGGGTTTACTATGGCATGTTCTGTTTTGAAAATCCGATGTGTAGCATCCCTCATAGCATGCATGATCACGGTGACGTCGTTGTGACGTCATTGTAAATCACTGTGGTCACGTCACATCTGTGACCAAAATGCCACCACTCAGTGATGTCACATTGTGACTGAGATGTGAACTTCTTAGAAAACTTTAAAAAATTACGAATATTCTTTAAAACATGTTATTTACTGTAAAATTATATTTTTCTGGCAATTAAAAAAAATTGTGACGTCACTGTTATGTCACTGCTATGTAACGTACGTCACGTCACATATGTGACAAAAAACCGCCATATTGTAAGTCACAGTGTGACAAAAATATGAACATCAAAAATCTTTGAAAATGAAGAGAAATATTTTAAACAGTCACGAGTTACAGCGGCATAAGGAATGAAAATATATTAATGGATAGCAAATGGTAAATTCTGTCACTAAAGGGGAGGGGGGTGGGCATAATAAATAAAGTACACGATAGAAGCATTAATAAACTAAATTTTCAGGCTATATTTTATCAATTTGATATCTAAGACAGTGAATGTATACTTTTTCATGATTTCAATTTTATCTAGCATTTGGATAATATATTTAGAATTAGGAATATTAAATTTATACACTTTACATATTTAGTTTGCTGGGAGGAAATTTCTTTCTTTCTTTCTTTTTTTTACCGACCAGGATTATTCGAAACACTTCTGTGGTTTCAAACTAAAAATTTTCTATTACAGTTAAATCTGCACCTTTTAATGAGCACGTAGAAAGAGTCTTCAGAGTTTAGTCATCTATGCATTTCTTGCTTTAGAATATTTTTATAATTTGTATTCAGGTCATAAATTCTACTTCTTTCAGACTTTTTAAATAAAATTAGCATTTTCCGAAAATAAAAGAAATATACAAAATTTGTGCAAAACTAACTTTACTTAAAAAACGAAGAAAAAAAAAGGGGGGGGTCGTTATTACCATTAAATTTATTTTTACACCTTTTAAAAACTTAAACAATGTTTTATCTAATAAACTCTAATTATGAATATTATTATTATAATTATTTAGAAAAAAGGAACTTTACAATACATATTAACTTGAATTATATGGTACGGATAAAAAGAAAAGGTTAAATACATTGGACATTTCTTCAAATACAAAATTTTAATTAACGATACTTTCAGAAAATTACTGCGCATTCAAGTTCCATATGTCTTGCATAAAAAAACAAATAATCTGTAACAGACCATCTGCTTGAAAATCGTCTGCCCACAAAAAAAATAAATAAATATGAGAAGACGCGGGAAATTGTTCACTGTTTTAAGAACATCGCAACGTCTACAACACTTTAAGATAAGGAAATGACCATTTTAGGATACACGGATATTAATGGAACGTAATGGAATGTAAGTCTTATTTAATTTAAATATTTTATTCCAGATTTGTATATTATGAGTTAAATAGTTTTATGTTATATTTGTAAGAGACTGATCTTTAGCTGTCAGAAGCGATATTTTCCAATTCGATAACTGTAAAGAAAAATATCTTAATTTGCCATCGCTTGAAAAAAAAAAACTGCGCAAAGACTGATCCATGCCTACATTCATACTGCAATTAATATAAACATTAATTTACTCTTACTTGAGATTGAAAATGTATGGAATGACAATGATTTGGAATTATTTTATCGGCTTCTTACTATTTTCTTATTACTAACACTTATAGTTATTATTATTTTGGGGTTAAATATGATGTTCGATTATCATGAGATTACGAAACTGTTTCAGATTAGAAATTAACATTATACTGGGAAAATGTATTTTTACATATTAGAGTAGTGAAAAATTTGAAAGAATTTTCTTTTAGTGCTAATAATATTTTTAATTATCTTTTAAAATCCTAAATCTTCAAACCAATGTTTTCAGATTTAACATTTACCAAAATTATAAAATAATAGGAATTCCTTATACCATATGGAAATATTTTTGAGATATTGTTAAATCTAATAATGCATTTAATTTATCTATTGTAGTTTGTTGTTGTTTAATAGTACAATTATAAATACTAATTATTATTTTTAATGTTTTTCAAATTGGTATATTTATTTTTTTTAATTGTATGTAAGCATTTTTTCTGTTTGTGATTTTAATCAAACATTTAATTATAGACATTCTGAATCGGTTATTAAATTTTCTTCTATTGTAAATTCCTTTTCTACGTTTATGATACGCGTAATTATTGGCATTAAAAAGTAAAATATGATATTTAAGCATTGAAATAAAGTGTTTTTCATGCCTGATAGGAAGTTATAGATTAAACTGCTTTAGTATATATTTTTTAAAAGTTCATATAATACAGGATACATAATATAGAACACAAGTTGAAAAGTGCTTAAACTTCGGTTTGTCTCTCCGTCTGTCCGTCTAGCAGTCTGTCCGCACTCTAACTCTCGAAAATATACTCGGATTGCCCTGAAATTTTTGGATGTTATTGACGTTTACCATAGCACGGTACCTATTTGTGATGAAGTTTGTAGCATGCTTTGTTCATTTACAGGGACAGCCAAAAGTTTTCCGTTACATTACGGCCTATGAGAAAAAATCGTTTCAAATGATTTTTAATGATTTTACGAACGCTTTCAAACAGAATAAAATTTATATGCATTTATGAAGTGCACTAAAATATGCATTCTGTTGACTATGCGATGCAAAGAATAGTTATTGTTTATTTACAGGGCTAAAAAAGGAATTCAAATACATAATGATATAGGGCGGAGGGAATTGTTTGCGGCATACTTTAATTATGTTAATCTTTTTCATATATAATGAAATTGATATAGGTCGCTGAGGTTTGCATACTATAAATTATTTCATGTATAATACGAATAATACATATATAGCATTTACAGGGACACACAAAATATTTCAGATACTATATTGTATCCGAAGTACTGTTCATTAGCGATGATTGCTGGAAATGTATTTTTAATTATGATATGCGCGTTTATGACTAACTATATTTATGCATAGTATATGGTGTATATAAATGCTATAATTCCTATACAAGGCTGCACAAAAGTATTCGTAAGGATTACTGGGTATGGGCGCAAATTGCTTAAAGGTGGTTTTTAAATGAGTTATGCTTTTTTTTTTGCTGAACTGCATTTAATTTACCAAGAAATGTTTGTAGAATATACATAAAATGATGTACAGGGTCACGTAAAGAATTGGATACATGGCCGTCTATATATTATAATTTTTGGAAATGTGATTTCAGCCGTTTTAAGAGTGTCTTAGTTTGAATTATATTTTAACTAAATAATGGCGTGTAATAAGGATTCTAGGTAAACTGCAAGGTTGTACAAAAGTATTCAAGTATGTTTCCATACATTAGTATAAATTGCTGAAAAAGAATTTCAATTTGTTAGGCGTTTTCTTGCTAAACTAAGTTTTCCCAATATATAGTATATATACACTTAAAAAAATGGGTACTCAAAATTGAGTAAAAAGTATTCAATTTTAAATGCGTCACATACTCAAAATAGCTCCGATCCAAATGTACTCAAAGTTGTGAAACACATGTACTCATTTTTTATTCCATGGTTGTGATCAAATATGAATCGTTATGTACTGCCCCCTCCCCCGCAACCCCCCCCCCTAAAATTTAAAGTAAAAATGTACTGACATTTATTTCCCGTTCAAAGTTCTTAACAAGAAATGTTTAATTGATTATTTATTAAGAAAAATAGCAAAATTCTTAACAAGATACTCAAATCGAATATTTTTATGACAAGAGCATTATTTCCAAGCACTTTTAAATTATTTTTAAAATGCTGTGCATAATTTAATATTTACATTAATAAACATCATTTATGCCGCCATAAATGAAATGAACCATTACAGGGTACAAAACTATTCGTTTGTTTGGGTTTGATAACATGTGATGTTTCCAAATAGAGAAAGCATAGGTTCATTTTTGATCAAAAAATATTCAATTCGATATGAGTACATCGGTTTACACATTTTTGAGTACTTCATTTTTTTCAGTGTATCAACCTACAGATCAAATACAGGGCTGTTCAAAAGAAATGGAAAACATATTTGGCTATGGACGGTAACTGCTGAAATCAGTTTTTCAAATGTTTTATGCGTTTTCTAAAATGTTTACTTAGTTATCTTATTTACGTCATTTCCCTGAATTACGATGTCTTGTTAAAGCATTCAGAAAGTGTTGGAAAGTATTTTATAATCTATGTTTAACGCATGATTTTTCTTACTCGTTTTTTTTTTCCATTTTCAGATCAGTCTTTTCCTATAAAACATACCAAATCTATTTAGCTCATATTCACAAAATACAATATACACGGGAATAAAAAAATTAAATAAATATCGCTTATCATGCTGCTCTATAAATAATAGTTGTATTAATATCCGCTAGTCTCCATGTTGGTATTTAATAAAGCAATGACAAATCACAACAAATTAAAAACCTTACACATTCTAAATATCAAGCTTGAACTCAATATCAAGCATAGAACTTAATAAAAAATATGTCAGTTGATAAGCATTGTTTTTTAAGTGGAAAAATTTTAAATGTTTTAGAAGAATAGGACTCCAAAATAGCGATACTTTGCTAAAAAGTACGGTAAAAAGATTAGATTTTATATTTACAGCAAAAGTTTATTACAAAATTCATCGCTGTATTAATACTTAGAAATTTTTCCAGAGAGAATCATTCGCCTTATATACAATATTTCAAATGAAAATCAAATATCAAATTAATTGCTTAAAAGGCGCAAAGGCCAACATAGTGAAAAAGATTCCATGCCGGGTCTCGAACTCGGGCCTTCAGTATAGCTCACTGACATTCTACCGACTAAACCACATGGAACGACGCTCAGCCTGTAAAATTCCTCACTGTTACATGTTGGCAAGGCTACAAACGCAGCACAAGATGGAATATTTATCGTGAGCCACCGAAATGGGGTAAACACGAAACTTGAATAAATCCAGCATCGATTGAAACTATATTAATAATTGGAAATTTTTCCAGGGAGAAATATTCGCCTTGCATACAACATTTCAAATTAAAATTGCCTTTTAAGCAATTAATTTGAAATTTGATTTTCATTTGAAACATTGTATGCAAGGCGAATGGTTCTCTCTGGAAAATTTTCCAAGTGTTAATATAATTTCAATCGATGGTGGATTGAATTAAGTTTCGTGTTTGCATCATGTTGGTGGCTCACGCTAAATATTCCATCTTGTGCTGCGTTTGTAGCCTTGCCAACATGTTATAGTGAGAAATTTTCCAGCCTGGGTATCGTTCCATGTGATTTAGTCGGTAGAATGTCAGTGCGCTGTATTGATGGCCCGGATTCGAGTCCCAGCATGGAATCTTTTTCACTATTTGCGTCTTTTAAGCAATTAATTTGAAATTTGATTTTCATTTGAAATCACAGGGTTTATGACAAGTTCGTCACAAATGACACATATTTCACTTCAAAGCATTGTCGCTTTCGTCACAGGTTCGTCACAAAGTTAGTGCCAAAATTGTCACAAATGACACACTTTTCACAAATTTGTCAGACCGTGACTTCACAGAGTGGTCACAATCTGACGTCACAAACGGCCTCTAAAACGGCCATAACGACCTCGCATTCTAGTCACTATGACGTCACATCGACGGTCACAAAATCACAGTGTGACTTCACAATGACGTCGCCGTGACGTCACCATGCCTTACGGGATTTACGGTTCTTTTCAGGGTCACTGAAAAGAATTCCGTTACATCACTGTCTACGGGGGAAAAGGTTTTTGGTGTATTCAAATGATATTACACTATTTTAAACATATTGAAATTGATATATCACGGAAATATACTAGAATGTTCTTACTACAGAACGTGGTGAGCATAGGATTTATCGTTCATTTACAGGGCAAATGAATTTGGCTACAGAAGCAAATGAACAAAAATTGACCGATTGAAGCCTACGAACAATAATTGCTGCAAGTGCGTTTTCAGTTGTGGTATGGGTTTTTAAAATTAATTATTTTTGAAATATTACTTTGTGTGCATGAATTCTATTGATCATACACAGGGCTGCACAAAAGTTTTCAACAACATCCGTTTATTGGCAGAAATTGCTGAATTCTAATTTTCTATTTTGCTACTCATTTAACTGAACTAACTTTTAGCGTGCAATGTCGTATATACACATATTTATATATTATATACAGGGCTGCACATAAGAAAGCGTATATTTTCCAGACTATCCATTGTAATAGGAGAGTTTGAGTTTTCAAATGCATTATGCGTTTTCCAAATTGTTCATTTAGACGTTATCTTTTACCTCAGTAAACTGATGCTTTCTTATAGTATTCTGAATGTGTTGGAAAGTGTTTCATAATCTATGCCGTACGCTTTATTTTTTTTCTTGTTTTCAAATTTATTAATTTAATTTTTTTTTATTTCTGTTATTTTTTTATTTATTTCCTTCCGAAATATGTTACAGATATATGATCGGTAATATAATGTTAAAGAATAGATTTTTAATACATTTTTGACATCATATTTTATAATTATTAACTTTATCTTAATGCTAAACAGCTAATTTTTTTATTTTTTTTTTATTGAAATACAGAATTTTAACAGTCTCACATTTTTCACTGACGCGATTTTATTCTCTGATTATACTATAAATATTAGAGAAAACAATATTATTTTTAATAGAAAATTAGAATTTTAATAGAATGATTTTATAATATAATTGCTTGAAAACTGAATATAATATTTTTTATACCTGAATGTTTATTTAACCTGTTACATCAAAAATTATGAATTTAAAAAGCTATCTCCCCGAAACTTTTTTCCCCTTGCATTATTATAAGGTATATGCGTTTAAAAATAAAAGATTTAATTTTTTGTTAACTACGTTTAATTACTCTATGTGGTACTTCAAAATACAATTGGGTCATAACTCTTGGACAAAAATAGTGACTTGGGAAAAAAAAACTATATCCAGTTTTTTCTTATTGTTTTAATGTGACTTGTTAATACATATATTTAGTCTGTATATGGCTATGTCGTATATATGACTAGATTATGAGGCTGTTGGTGCATCATCAGTGAGCATTTCGCCGTCAGAAGAATATTCTATATTTTAACATTACCGTCATATGAAAAGCATAAGCATATCTGAAAGAAATTTCCAAACTTTTACATGTAAAAACTTCAAAAGGATTCGTAAAGAGGCTAAAAGATATTTTTAGATTATTTTTGTCTAATTTGTAATTTTTACCATTTTGTTTTGAAAAAATACAATATTTTTTTCAAAGAAAAAAAATAACATATTTTTTGCTTTCATTAAATCATGCAATACCTTCCAAAACAACATATAAAAATCCATAAGTAGAGGCATGCCACAGTACAAACCATACGTACATACATTTTTAAGCCCCATATGTATTCAAAAGTTAAAAAAAACAAGTGAAAATCCTGTACAACGTAATCCCGACGGTAATCAAAAATACCGCTTTGAAAGGTGCTTCGTAATGTAAACAAACTGATTTTTTTTTTTTTTTTTTTTTTTTTTTTTTTTTTTTTTTACCATTACGTATTGTCTAGCGATCGCGATCTATTTAAAACAATAAATAAAATGATAGCCTTACGTTTAAAATTTCCGATGCTTCCAAGCAAAGGTTAGGGATACCATCTGAGACAACAACATGAAAGCAAAATTGAGACGTACGCGCTACAAAATAGCTTTGTAAACTACATTTTCAATTTATTGGAACTGATATTGCTATCTAGATATGGACAAGGGAAGTATTTAATATTGTTTCCTGAAATTACCATTGCGAATGCATTCAACTAGTGTGTTTTAATTGGGATAGAAGACAGTGGTATTTTAAAGTACCGTCGGTCATAAAGGGTTAAAGTCAAGCCCAAGACAAAAATTTCACCCCTAAATATTTAAAATTGTTTGAATTACACGATGTTTCATTACAATTGCACCCCATAAAATGTTGGTTTAAGAAAAATATGCAGGAGGAAAAAAAAATTATTACACTTCATACCTGTAAGTTTAGCAGATGGAGGTGATATAGAAAATAGTGTAAATGCTCTCCTTGAGTTTATAAATACAGTTGTCCTATGACATTTTAAAGTAATTGAATAATTATATTTTTTTATGCTCTATAGTCCTTTTTGTAAAATTACATAGATTATCTAATTTGATTTTAATGGCATTTTTTTTTTTTCACAGGTGATGAATGGATATGGGGACGCTGGGGTTGTGCAATATTTATATTCCTTCAATATCTTGGTATCAACGCCTCGTCACTCTCAATAACAGCTTTTACTGTAGAAAGGTACATCGCTATTTGTCATCCAATGAAGGCACAGATGGTGTGTACAGTGCGAAGAGCGAAGCGTATCATCATTTGTGTTTGGATTTTTGCCTGTTTCTACTGCAGTCCCTGGTTATTCCTAACTAAAACGGCACCTATATATTACAAAGGTCATATCAACAAAGAGACTTGCACATTTGCACTTTCACGCAAGCATTATGTCGGCTACTTCTTCGCGGATCTTGTGCTTTTCTATGTTTTTCCATTACTGTTATCCTGCGTACTCTATGGTTTGATTGCAAGGATTCTGTTTACAAATGACATACCAAAGACACCCGGCAAATCAAGTCATGGGACCAATGTAGCCAATACTGGCGACTCTAAAAAGACGAATAGTAACACAAATGCCAGAGTACAGGTAAAATATTTATTTCCTCTCTTTCAATGTCTACATCTGAATATTCATATTCAAGGTTGGAGTACACTGTAAAAAATGACAGAACTTTCTTATTCAAATACATATACTGTATTCACGAACGAAAATATACAACTAGAGAACAGGAATTCTGCTTTTTTAGAATTTAGTGTCGCCCCCGGCATTTCCATTACTTCATTTTCTTCTGATGGACTGATGGCTTCTATTATTATGAAACAGCCATTATAAATGAAGTGTTAGGTGAAGATGAAAGAGCAGCTGTAAAAAGTTAGAACTCTGATTTTCTTGCAAGAATGGGGTGGGGTGGGGTGGGGGTGGGGGGGAAATGGCCATAATTTTTTTTACGGCTGCTCTTTCATCTTCACCTAACACTTCATTTATAATGGCTGTTTCATAATAATAGAAGCCACCAATCCATCAGAAGAAAATAACTCTGTTAAGCGGAACTCTACTGTAGTACAAAACATATTTCAATTTTAAGAATTTTTATTTTATGTAAAATGACGTCATTCGCATCCGCTTAAGAATTCCACATTTATGATCTACTCTTAAACATCTACACTAAAGCATGCATAGCACATCACTATCGCGAAATAATGCACAAATGCAGCAAAAAGATTCCGTCATTCAAGAAAATCGAAAAAAAGGCTATCTAATGATTCATAGATACTAATTAAATATAGTATATAATAGCTCCATTGTTTTAACAGAAATCATGCGTTTATTTTTTTTATTTTTTCAAAATAGCACGTATTTTAATTACACTTTCTTTCTGTTCTTACGAGAAAATGGCAACAAAAATATATAATTACTATTTTAAAACTATTTTTCCTTTACTTTCTACAGAAATGGAGTACTACTTTCATTGCCAATATTAAGCAAATGGCACCAAAAACTACAAAAAAATTAATATTTCAAAAATAAATGGAGATATAGTTTTCAAACAAAATGCATTTAAAAGAACTTTCTTTTTTCCAATACGACTGTATAAAAATTGAAAATGTACGATGCTTAGATGTTTAAAAAATTGCTAAAGAGCATTTAATCGTAATGTTTTTTTTTTTTTTTTTTTTTTTTTTTTTGTTTTTTTTACGGCTAGCGTCTGTATGGTAACGTTATTTGTTGGACACAAAATAAGCTAGGAGAAAGAAATTGCATACAGTACCGGAGGCTAATAACCTCTTTCAAGTCACAGAAGATTCCGAAATCGCTTCTTTATCTTTAGGAACCTGAAAAAACGAATTGTTTTCGAAATTTAAAGAATAATTTACCAAAATATATTTTTTTTATTAGTTCCCGTCATTTTCGGAAACGCTTCTGCGTAGCTTTTACAGTGTAATAATGAGTTTCCTGAAATCGGAAATGCATTTTTTCGCAGACTATCAATTCTAAGGTAAATATGTTGACATTCAGAAAACATGGTTAGCAGGCAAACATAGAATATTAAAAGCATTATTAATATGAAATTTAAGACTATTTTCGTACAATTGCATGCACAATTTACGTTATGCATCTGAAAATGTTTATTTGAGAATTGATAGAAACCGAAAAGCCGATTTTCCGGGTACAGAGACCAGATTAATGCATTGTAAAAGCTACTAAGAAACGTTTCCAAAAATTACGAGCAGTTATTATTTTATTTATTTATTTATTTATTTATTTTTTGTAAATTCTTCTTTAATTTCTAAAACGAATTGTTTTCTGAGGTTTCTAAAGATAAAGCAAAACTTTTCGGAATCTTGCTTGACTCGGACCAGGCTATTAACCATTTGGGAAAATAGTTATTGTTCTCGTCAGGATGGGAAATCAAAAGCATATCTGAAGGTTTTTATCGGTTTAATCCACATTTTATTCGTTTTCTGATTGGTCTATACAGTAATCTGTATTTCCCTTTACTTTCAACAGAGGTGGATACCTTCTGTTGCCACTATGACAAAAATGTAATAAAAACTACAAAAAAAAATTAATAACTCAAAAACAAATTGAGATACAGCTTTTAAACAAATTGCATTTTAAAGTACATTTTTTTTCTCTATACGACGGTGTAAAAAGTAATATTGTGGGATGTTTAGAAGTTTAAAAATGAAATTTCGTTTAAAATGGGTTCCAGATTTCTTGGAAATCTGACGATGGAAAAGCCTTTTCCCGAACAGCCAATGAAATGCTTGGATAATACATAAGTTTCAGGTGGATAATACGCACGAGTCGCAGGCGATTTTTGTCGCTTGGAATTTTTACGTGTAATAACACTATTAATGTTTAATTCATGGCGTACGTAATGTATGATCAACTCCATGCGATTTTTTATGTCTTAAATTTTAGTCTTCGAAAGAATCATTTTCCAAATGGTCGTTGTAATTTGATAAATTGCATTTTTTTTACTTTTTGTATATTTGCGTTCGTGATTATTGTACATTTTCATAGTTTTTAGAAATATCTGTCATTTTTTACAGTGTAGCACAGTTGAGGTTTATTCCAACATAGCGAAAAATGTACAGAACAGGATTTGAAACAGGATACATTGGCTTGCCACGCCATTGCTTTAACTTTTGAACTACCCAGTCGCTACGTGGCTGACATAATTCGCTCCCATTTGTTAGATATGCTGCGAACTGCAGCGGTAATTCCATTTATCTGAACTATAACTATAGCATTTACATAATGACATTTTACGAAAACAAGGAAACTCCTGTACACCATGTAATTAGGCCATAACGAACGAAAAGAAATTTTACATCAAATATTATTTTTCTAGTTGAAATAAAATTTACCTCTATTCATTATTTATGAGTATATGCTAGTTTTATTATTAATCACAAAGTAATATTTCAAAATTCTTTAAGGTGGTCCGGGGCACAAAAATCTTTAAATTTTGCAAAAACATTTAATTTCATTACAAATTTCTCTGTTTTTTCCTGCTTAAAATGACATTTAAATCATGTTTCTATCTGAATTAGAACAAAAAAAAATTATATTTTCGTTTTGGTTTATTTTCAAAATCTAGCTTAATCTAGCTCAAGCAATGGATTCTCATGGAAACGACATCTTGTAAAAATGCGTTTTTCTTCATGATAGGTTTTTACATCATTTCTCGTATTTAAAATCTTATAACTCGAGAACCGTTAAAGATAACGGGTTCAAACATAGAACATATCTTTTTCAATTATTTTACTTTAATTTAGATTCAGCATATTTGAAAATAATATTTACTTTTAAAAATATGATTTTTTTTTCTTTTTC
Organism: Maratus speciosus; assembly: GCA_963932465.1. Taxonomy (NCBI): domain Eukaryota; kingdom Metazoa; phylum Arthropoda; class Arachnida; order Araneae; family Salticidae; genus Maratus; species Maratus speciosus. Next base: position 453,369,189 of record OZ010797.1, read on the forward strand.
TTTTTTCTTTTTCTTTTCTTTTTTTTTTTTTTTAAGTTGCACCACTTTTTTTTTAAATCTTTCGTTAAATATTTTTAATTTTTTTATAAATCAATATTTTTAAAAAATGCTGAATCAATATTAAAACTTATATCTTTCCGTTTATTTAAATGAAAAAAAATATAAATTCTATGAATAATATTTCGAGTTATAACGATTTTAAGTTACACCACTTTTTTAATAAATTTTAAATTTAAAAAAAATATATATATATTTTAATATGAGAAGTTTTATCATGTGATTTTGTTTACAAATGATAACGTTAACCATCACAAAAAAATCGGAATTTTAACTCAATAAATAAAAATTATTCTAAAATGTGTCCCGCACCCCCTTAAGGTACGGAACACACTTTAAATTAATTTTTTTTTCTTTTTTTTGTATTGAATTAAAATTTTGAAATTTTTTGCGATGGTTAACCATATCATTTGTAAACAAAATCACATGATAAAACTTCTCATAATGTTTTTTAAAAAAAATTTAATTTAAAATTTATTAAAAAAGTGGGGTAATTTAAAATCGTTATAACTTGAAATATTACTGGTGGAATTTCAATTTGTTTTCATTTAAATAAACAGATATATATAAGTTTTAATTTTGATTCAGCATTTTCAAAAATATTAATTTATATAAAAATTAAAAACATTTAAATTGAAAATTAAAAAAAAAAAAACGTGATGTAACTTTAAAAAAAAAATCGTATTTTCAAAAGTGAATATTTTTTCCAAATTTGCTGAATAAAAATTAAAGTAAACCAATTGAAAAAGACATGTTCCAAATTTAAACCGTTTATCTTTAACGATTGTGGACTTACAACAATTTAAATTCGAGAAATGGTGAGAAGAAGTTTTTTTTTTTTTTTTTTTTTTTTTTTCACACGGGATTTTTAGAAGAAGTCGTTTCCACGACACCCATTGCTTGACAGCTAGATTTTGAAAACAAACCAAAACGAAAAAAATAATATTTTCTATTCTAGTTAAGATAGAAACATGATTTATACGTGATTTTAAGAAAAGAAAGACAGATAAATTTTAAATGCAATAACAGTTTTTTAGAAAAATTGAAGATTTTTGTGTCCCGGGCCTTCTTAAGGTGACGTTTTCTTAAATAGATCATTTTGAGAAAAAAAGGTTAACTTTGGGATTTTGTTTCGAAACAATGCACAAAATGTATCAAAAAAATTGCTTATTACAAATATTTATTTTCTTTGTAAGAATTAAATCATATTTTTGTTATTAAAAAATAAGATGGCGTTCATAATGTAGGTCAAAAGAATCTCGCGTTTGAAAAACACGGCTGATCTGCGTAATGTTACAGTTTATTCAAAGTATGGACTGAAATGAAAAATTGTATGTCTTTATATTATTTAATGTTATTTTTTATAGAATAAATCAACAAAAACATTGAAGAAGTTAAAAAATTACAAAATTGCGGAGAATGAAACGGTGATTTTTTGTACCCCGTTTTTACTTCCTCCTAACTTTTCAAGAAGACAGTATTGAATTCGTACAAATTTTGAAATTCCCGTTTTTTACGGATTTACACGTTTTAGAGGTCACAGATGCCTAAAAACATATTTTTACAAAATGTCTGTCTGTCTGTATGGGACACAAACATTATGGGCGCTCTATCTCAAAAGTTAATGAAGGGAATTTAATAAAACTTTAGATTCAGTTATTACATGATATAAATTGATGCTGATTACTTTTTGGTGTAAATTGACCAACTGGTAGCGCTGCTATGCTGCCATATATATGATTTTTGAAATAGCTATATCTCAAGAACTAATGCGCGGATTTACATAAAACTTCAGACTCATTTAGTCCTTGATATAATTTGGAGGTAATTACCATTTAGTGTAAATCTCCCAACAGGTGACGCTATTCACGATTTCCGAAATAGCTGTATGTCAAGTACTAATGCATAAATGTTCATAAAACTTCAGATTCAATTAATTCCTGATATAAGCTAACCCTGATGACATTTGGTGTAAATCACCCAACAGGTGGCACTGTTATACAGAATTTTTTTTCACATTACTCAATAGCTCTATCTCAAAAACTAATGCACGGAGTTTCATGAAACTTCAGATTCAGTTAGAAGTTGACATAAGTTGTTGCTGATAAGATTTGGATGTAAATCACACAACCGGTGGCGCTGCTATGCTGTATTTTTCAGGAAGTATTAACATGTAAGAGATAGAAGAAAGTTTTTGGATTGCCACATTCGACGTTTTTTATTGTACCTGCTGTAAAAATATTTAATATGGTAAATCGTTACACATTATAGTTTTATTCTATTCTGAACATTATTTACTTTGCTAGAGAAAAAAATCAGGTTAATCAGTTCAACGGTTAATTGGCAGGTTTTTTCTTAGCCGATTTTTAAAATCTTCTGTCGAAAAAACGCGCTTACAGTTTTGTTTAATTCCTGCATTAAATTCCATTCGTCCCTTTTGCGCCTATATATACAGAGAGAGAGTTTTTTGAGGGGATTACCGAACATGAATTTGAGATTAAGCTATTCAAAATTGAGATAGGTTAAAGTATTCAAAAATAATTATTTGAAAAGATATGGCACTACGTTCCACAGGCTATAGCAACGTAAAAAAAAAAAAAAAATATTGTATTTAAAAACCCTTTTAGTAGCACTATATACACACTTATCCATTCTAAAATGTTCTTCTTTCTCATACATGTTAAGATATCCTGAAAAGTGCAGCATGGCAGTGCCTCCAGTTAGGTGATTTACATCGAAATCTAATCAGTAACAACTTACGTCAACTACTAACTGAATTTGTTTGATGAAAATCCGTGCACAATAGTTTTTGAGATAGAGCTATTGCCAAAATCATAAAAAATTCTGCGTAGTAGCGCCACAGGTTGGATGATTTACACCAAAAAGTAATCAGCACCAATTTATATCTGGTACTAACTGAATCTAAAGTTTTATTAAATTCCGTTCATTAATTCTTAAAATAGAGGGTCCACGATATCTGTGTCACATACAGACGAGACTCACAAGCAGACTTACAGACTGACATTTTGTAAAATCATGTTTTTCGGAATCTCTGATCCCTAAAACCTGTAAATCCGTTGAAAACTGGAATTCGAAAACTTTCACGAATCCAATGTACTTTTTTCTTGTAAAGGTAGAAGACAGTAAAAATATAAAAGAACCATTTATTCAAAATTTTATAAGTAAACGTGAACATTATCCAAAATATAAAAATTACTTGAATATGTTCTTTTAGGTTACATTATATAAAGCAAAAAGCACTTAAATAATAAAATTATTGTTCAATGTAGGTCTAACTAGGGATATATCCAATTATCAGTTCTGTCTTTTTACGGCAGTTATATCGTTTGAAAGCTATTGTCACTAGGATCAGGAAATGTAAAGGAACTATACTCAGGAACCCAATTGTTCTTGAGATTTGGAACCTTTTCTGTTTCGGAATAAGAGATAATAAAGAAGGGAAATACAGCTAGAGATACCTTCAAAAGTTACCGAAGGCAGGAATTTTGTCTTATAATTAATCTTGACAGCGATTTTAACGATATTGTTCCATGATAGAGTTGTAATTAGAGGACCAACATTATAGACCGGGAGCCAGCAGTACAGATACATGGTTCGTACGGATACCGTTATTTCTCCAGGAAAACTAGCAGTACCTTTATATAGAGAAGTAAATCTAGGTTAAACAGAAAATTTCGCCTTCTTTCAGGCAGAAATTTTCTATAAGATAATACTGGGGCCGAAAGATTTTCTGGTCTGCAAAATTCAAGGAGGCGTACGAACCATGAGACAACCACCTCATCGAGTTGAAGGCTGAAATTCTAGAATTAGCTAAGAATAGATTCCCATATTAATGCGCAATCGGTCTGCCAAGTCATATAGTGGTGAAAAATACCTAAAAACTCGATTTTACCGGTTGACTCGTAAGTTTACCATTGTGTTTTCCTGCTCCCAGTCCGCCATGATTACATACCTTTGAGTGCAGAAAAACGCAATGGTAAACCTAGGAGTCTATCGCAAAAATCGGGTTTTTAGGTATTTTCCAGCAGGATATGACTTGACAGATTGCGTTTTAATATGGGTATCGTATTTTAGCTAATTCTGGAATTTCAGCCTCCCACTCGATGAGGTGGTTATCTGCGCTGCCGGCTCCCGTCTATTAATAGTATTGGTAATTAACAATTTTTTAACATTAATTAATTATTTATCTTTACACGGGGAATCGACGAGCATCTGTCCGCCGTTAGCATGTATTCTCGGACAGATGTTTCTCCAAGCCCCCGTGTGAAGGTTAAATATAAGATTAATTGTATTGATTAGTAATTTTAATAATTAAAAGTGTGTTATAAGAAATATTTAAAAATCACTTCAAAACATCAAAGTAACTTAATATTTCCTATTTATCTAATATATAAAAATGGAAATCTGTCTGTCTATCTGTAATGCTATACAAATCCACAGTTTAGAAGCCAGAAGTGTGAAATGTTACGTACATTTGCATTAAAACACGGCCGAGGCAACTAAAGTAATCCGGAATCGAAATAACTTATAGTTAATTTTTAATTAATAATAAAAAAAAATTAACAGAAATTTTCGATCAAATTTAAATATTTTTCTTTAGAGCTGTTGCCAAAGATTAAAAACCCACAGTAAAATTCTTACCACAACAATTGCTTTTCTATTACGAAATTTCCACGTGAAAAAAATGAAATAAATGTTTTGACGAATTTAAAAATAAGGTGATAACTTTTTTACTGCAAGATTTCTACGTGACAAATGAAATTTAAATAAATAGTTTGACCAATTGAAAACAAAAGTGGATGTTACGTCATAATTTTTCTGATGTATCATTTCCATGAGTGAAAAATTTATAGTTATTTAATTAATTTGGCGAATTAAAAAAAAATGGAATATTACTTCATATTGGAAATATAAAGGACGTGGTGAATATATAACGCGGTGAATATATAAGTGTGAAAAATTGTATTGAATATCAATAAAAACTCGATTATGTAAATATTGGCGTATTTTAACGTTATTACTCCAATGATGAATGGAAATAAGTTCATTTATAGCTGAATTACTTTGCGTCTATTATATAAATTTATCCATTTTTATATTGGATTTTCATTTGATTCGTGTGTATAACACTTCGACTGTATTTTTTTTTAAATGATTTTGTTAAATTTTGAAGTCGGTTTTTCAAAACAAACATTCTTATAAATCCGTTCAACGCCGTGTACATTAGCTAGTAACTGATAAAAATAAATTAAAAAGGCAAAAAAGGCAAAAAATACCTTTATTTATTCACATTCGACATGTTTCATTATTCCGACGACAACATTCTCAAGAAATAAAATGATACATATATTTTCGGCAAAAAATTTTAATTAACTGAAAATTGATAGAGATGTTCTACAGAATAATGAAACAATAATATAAAATAATTCACGCTCATAAATATCCATTTTTAATGTTGCAGTTAACTGCATTATGCCTGTGTTCACGGAATTTTTGTTTACTTGTTTTTCAATTTAATTTTTTTGTGGCCATATCTGTATTATTTCAATTATTGAGAATATTGCCGTTTTAGCAATAAAACATGTCGAATGTAAATAAGTAAAAGTATTTTTTTTTCCTTTTAAATTAATTTTTATCGCTTATAGCAAATATTAAGTTACTTTAAAAGTACGTTTTTAAAACAAAAAAAGCTAGGCTATGTTTGTGCGTATTTTTGCATCTCCTAGAAAAGGAAAAATATAAAAATAATAAGTTTTGGTAAGATATTAATTAAAGTTTGTAATCTCGATTTAACCATAGCCTCGTCATATTTTGACCCCTACTTACAATGTGAAGGTGGTTTAAAAAATCATAACAATATGTACTTTCCCGAGCCTATTTAGTCACGGGAAGCCAAATAAAGTCTCACAAATACAAGAAAGTACTAAAAAGTGTGTAATTTTAAATATGTTGAATATCATAATTTTAAAACTCACTTTCTTTTCTGAAAGAAGACATTATTCCAACCCCAAAGACAATATTTTTGTCATTTTATTGAAAGCAATTTACGAATAACGTTGGATGATTTTCGGTCGTTGTTGTTGATTGTTTGTTTTTGACATGGGAATGTTAGACTATTTTTTAACACAAATATTCAATTTTTAAGAAATCATATCAGTTGTAAATTTCCAAAAGGGTGAAAAATTTCGGATCACGATTCAAGGCTAGCTGGGTAAATTAGTCCTCCAGATTTGTCCGGAATGGCTCAGTAGATAGAACATTGGCGCTTCTAGCCAAGACATCCCTGTTTTGAAACCTCGCCCGGACGTTTTTCACCCATTTGGAAATTTACAGCTGATAGGAACGTTGTTATTTTTTATTTTATGCATAAATATCACTAATTTACTTTTTTTTCATTTTGTTATCTGTCGCTTGTAGGTAGTGAAGATGCTAGTGGTGGTGGTTGCTCTATTTGCTACACTTTGGTTACCCTACCGTGTCCTAGTGGTGTATAATTCTTTCGCAAGCAACAGGTACATGGAGCTATGGTTCCTCATGTTTTGCAAGACGATGATCTTCATCAACAGCGCCATCAACCCTATCCTCTATAACGCCATGTCTGTCAAGTTCCGGAGGGCGTTCAAGAGGATGTTGTCTTGTGGTAACTTTCGTTTTACTCAGTTCCTTTTATATAACGCATACTATTTTATACTTTAGCCGCTGAAATAAAATACAGCGTCCATAAAGTTCATCATATACAAGATATATCTGACAAAAGGGGCAAAACTTTACGTGATAATAGAACGCACCTATACGAGCAAATTTCGTCATAGAATGTATGGTTGAAACGCAAGCGGAGAGAAGTTAAAAGGTAGTTTTCCACTGTCCCAGAGCGGTGGATTGGTCTAGATGGTCCCATAGCTTGGCCTCCAGGATCACCGGATCTCTTGTGTTTGGACTTTAGTTAAAAGGTAGTTTATATGAAAAGCCTAATATACGAGTTCCCCATTGAAATCGATATGGATATAGTCGCCAGTATTGCCGTTGTTTTCGGCGATATTTAAGAAAAGCCTGGTGTCTTCGCAAATCCGCGTCAGTCGTCTCTACCCTGCAGCTGTGAAGCGTGCATTACAGCTAGCAGAAGATCTTTTAAAGGGGTTGGATATCTATAATTAATCATTCAAAATATTCGAATTTGTTTTAATACATATTTTGATTTCGTAATCATTTCTGAACAATTTGCAAAAAACAGCATTAAAAAATTCCCATTAGTTTACTAATTATGACAGTTTTATTAAAACTACATATTAAGACTAGATAGAGTAATTAAACTTTGCGTTGCGTTTATTCAAAATGATGAATTTCGATACTGCGCGCAGTGTTACTAAAAAACTATGCATGGAAATCAAAAGAAATATCCAAAACATATTCATTTCTGTATTATCTACAACTTAAAACCAGAAAAATGTAAAATTTTATTTTTTTTCTGTTTTTTTACTTTGAAAATGTTTTTTTTAAGTGAAAATTTATAGTTTTCTGCTAATTTTTTAATTTAGTCATCTTTTTTCCATTATTCTGGTTTTAGTATAAAGGTAATACTATTATGTATTTATGTTTACCTAAATTTCCTCTTTATATGCATATTTTCAGATTTTATCATGCTCGCAAGATTTTTTTCGCTTATTATCATATTATCTTTAAACTTATCATTTCAATATTTATTTATGAATGTACAAGTATATATATATTTTTAAATGTAAATTTAAATATGAGAGTTTATATTTAAATGAAGTTTGATTTTATTTTTGACTTTTTACACAAGTTTTGAATCTTGGAACATAGTGATATTTTTCACTTTTTCGATGTATTCAAAGGTATCCTACCCCCTTAAGCAGTTTATTTGAGTATGGACATTAATTACATTCCTGGAAGTATCCCCTCTCATTTTTGTATTAATTCTTTAAGTGCAACAGTGGAAAACTACCTTTTAACTTATCACTGCTTGCGTTGTGACATACATTGTATGACGAAATTCACTCGTAAAGATGCGTTCTATCCCCCCCATAAAGTTTTGCCCTCTTTTTTAGATACACCCTCTATGTAGCAAAATATAAGCACTCTTTATTTTTAAATTTTCTCAAAATACTTAATAAACAACCCAGCAAAGATGAAATTGCTAGCCCGCAGCAAGATAGGTTCTGGCAATGATGGAGAAGTGGTGGCTGATGGTCTACCACTGCATGACCACCGCTTCAGTCAACTTTGCTGTTGGAAATCATCAAATAAAATTCTGGTGGGCATCCATTTTATCTCATGCGCTGGCCCACCACTACATGGAAGTGCACTAACTTTTGCAGTATTATTGCTGGGAACCCTTACGCTAAATGGCGCTGCGAATATTGGAGACATTGAGTATTTGAACACAAATCTGAAATGAATATCTTAACACAATTTAACCTGTGAAGATAATTTTTTTTGAAACTGTAAAAAATATAGCACCACTTTCACCAACAAAATTAATAAGTAAATAAGTAAATAAATAAATTTTTCAATTTATTACGCTTTTATTTTTCTCCGTAAATCCGGTGTTACTCGGTTACAAAGGATTGCGTTTTTCATAATTTTCTCAGTTCAGAATCAATTATAAAAAAAGTGTATAAAATACATAGGATTTCTATACAATAGAATAATTTCTATACCAGTTTAATGATTGGGAACGTAAATCACAAAAGAAACAAACTTGAAATAGTGTAATGAGAGCTTGAAAACCACGAGCAGTCGTAGCGTACGCTGAAAGTACTTGTTCATGTCCGATCACAAAAACCAAACAGCATCGAGCGCGGTTAGTATTTGGGTGTGTGACCAAATGTAAATCGCTGAAAGTTCAAATATTTCTATAGGCATTTCTATTATAGACACTTCTACAAATATATCTATAGCTCTTGGTGAAACTAGCTTATAGAAAAAAGATCCATAATTTTATAATACTTTGTTTGTTTATAGAATTCTATAAGAAACTTTTCTAAGGGAAAGTGCTGGGCCAGGAAAGGAATAGCAGTGGGATAGGTTTTATCACTGCAGGAAAAGTGCCGGATTGAAGTAATGTGGTGGCATACCAATGCTGACCTGCTGTTGGACTTCACTGGTGGGCCAGCTGCATTCGGCTTGGACACTTTTGTACAGGTTTAAGTAATGTCACCAATGCACTTTACCGCTGATGGCAGTGCTGGCTGCCATCTTTTTTCCAGCTGATGGCCCACTGTTTCTTTCTTTGCTAGGAAATTAATAATATGTAATTAAAATCTTTTAAAAATGCGATGCTTTATATGATTTTAATACAGTGAAACTTCTTTTTTACGAAGTCCTATTTAAAGAAGTTTTCTACTTAACAAATTTTTCTGCTGAACATTGACTTTGAACAACATTCACATGTGAATTAGTATCCATATTACGAAAAATATATTCAATATAACGAAGTTTATTCCATTTTTGTGCATTATCATGCATAAATACATTATCAAAAAGCCCAATCGCAAAAAGTTATTCTGGCCTAAGAAATAGCTCATGTAATTAAAACGTAAATTTGAGAACCTGCATATCAAAGACAATAAAAGCTTGGGAATGCGATGCGGCTCCATAGACTGCGCGCAGTTGTTTTGTGAAAGCCGACTTCAAAACTGATACTGAATTAGATGGGAAAGTCCATTCGTTTCTCTTGTGTTAATTGAAGCAAATTTTCATATATAATTCCAATTATTTTATTGCAAAATATAATTAAGATAGAAATTTATATAACCAGCTAAATACCACTGTGTTCCACACACAAACATATATCTAATTTGTAACAAAAATTATTTAACTTATGTATATATTAAATGGCTATTGTGACACTCTGGTCACAAGAGTAACAAAATTTTGATAGATTATATGGACAAGGGAAATGCTTTTTGTTACAAATTAGATATATTTTATGCGAGTGGAACATAATTGCATTTAACTGGTTTTATCAATTTTTGTTTTAATTATATTTAGTAATAAAATAATTGGAAGTATTTGTGAAAATTTGCTGTAATGTTGACAAGAGTAACAATGGACGTTCCCCATATCCTTTTTTGTAAACACTATTCAAATTAAATTTTTCTCATAATTTGCTCATTGCATAAAAAAAGGTACTGCTCGAATTAAAATATATTTTTTCAATATTTCCATTTTATGTGAATTTTTCATTTTATGTGAATTTTTCATTTTATGCATGTAGATCTTATTGTACAAATTTCATGAATTTGAGTTATTTCTATTTAACGAATTTTCTTCATAACGTAGTGTTTAAGAGGAACGATGAGACTTCGTTAAATGGAAGTTTCGCTGTATTTATAATAAATAATTAAAAACGATACTACAAGTTCATGAAACTTAAACGAAAATTTATTCAGAATGATTTCTGCTGTAAACACACTAAATAATATTATGGCTTTCACTCGGGTGAACTGGAACGGGTTTTGAATACCAATTTTCCCTTGATTTAATAACAGAACATTAAAATGCAATAAAGCGAAGGTTATTACAATAAACGTTATAACATAAATGTTTAATACAAAAAAAAAAAAAAAAAAAAAAAAAAAGCTTTTGGAACAGTAGTATTCAAAAGAGCATTAGTACGAAACCTGTAACTAAGCGCATTATTAGATTGCAAACAATTATATCATATTATACATAAACTTATAAATGTAATTTTCTAAATGTAATATGATCATATATGTTATTTTTAAATAAGGTTTATTGTAAAATATTCAGAATAGTTATATTATAGTATATTTAAGTGATTAGTAACATGGGCTAAATTTTATGTTACAAGAAGTCTTTGCGGTACATTAAATTCTGAGCAAAACTTAACATGTTTGCAGATATTAATGATAATGTTCAAAACATTTTGGGCGTATACAATACTCGTAATACGGAAACTTGGCTTCACTGTAAAAAAATAAATAAAAATAATAATAAAAAAAATAAATAAAAAAACTAGTTGGATGATTCAATCCCAAAACTTTCTTTTATCTCATACAGGTTAATACATCAAAATTCGCTATTACAGTGCCAAAAATAAATGGCAATCTATGTCCATCATGAGAATTCTTAGAATATAAAATTCCGTGCATTAGTTCTTGAGATTTGACTACCGCTAAAATCGTTTAAATCCTGCAAAATGCAGCACAAAAGCGCCACCTGTTGTGTGATGTACAGTACAATAAAACCTAATCATCAACAACTTATGTCAACGTCTAACTGAATCTGAAGTTTGAAGAAAGTCCGTGCATTAGTTTTTGAGATAGAGCTATTGCGAAAATCGTGAAAATACCAGTATATCAGCACTACCTGTTGTGGGATTTATATCAAATGGTAATCAACACCAATTACAATCAAGGACTAACTGAATCTGAAGTTTAATGAAAATTCGTGCATTAATTCTTGAGATAGAGCTATTGTAGAAATCGTGAAAAATACCTCGTAGCAGCGCCACCTGTTGGGCGATTTGCACCAAGAATTAATCAGCACCACTTTATATCAAAGTCTAATTTAATATAAAGTTTTGTGTAATTCCGTGCATTACTGTTTGAGATAGAGCGCCCACAAAAGTTTTTGTCGTATACAGAGAGTGACTGATCTTTTCTAAAAACCATCAAATCGTGTTTAGGACCTTCTAAAACGCATAAACCTATCGAAAACTGGAAATCGATTTTTTTAACGACTCTAATACTTTCTTCTTTTAAAGATAGAAGAAAGTAAAATAAAAAATCAAATCCAAGAAAAGAAGAAAAAAGTACTGGCAACAAAGTGCCGTCTCTCCGTTTTTTGACAAAATTTCCGTTTTGATATTCTGCGTTTGCAAGATAGAAATTTTACACTGATATAGGGTGGAACTTTTTGTAATTTGTAATAAATACGAGTAATATCAATGAAAAAAAAACTGTACTGATGCATATTTACACGGAATGGATAATTATTTGTTGTGAATATTACCTCTTCCGTTTTTTATAACCTTACCTTACCCCGGTATAAAACTTCGTTACTCGCCGTTAGAGGATGAATGTTCTACACCATTTCTACACCAGTTGGCTATGTCCAACGACTTAGTTATAGGATAAAACATCAATGATAGGAAAAATATCTGGAATTATTACATTTTTCCTCGATTTAATAGAGACATTTGCGTTTGCTTGCCTTGAATGTGGCATAGCGTTTTTAATGTTAAACTAGAAAAGAAAAAAAGCAACTTTCGTTTATTCCGAAAAAAAATTAAATTTCTGATAAAAAATAGTATGTTTCTGTAAAAAAACATAAATTTAACATAAAATCATCCGTATATATATCAAATAAGTTTTACAATGTACAGAACGAGAAAATAAAATCAATTACTGTCTGAGCATAGCGAAGGCTAATACACAGCGCAATATTACTTTCCGGGCATATATACCTAACGTGGACATTAAAACCTTTCGTCAAGCAAATCTCAAGGAATATTTGTCGGATTTCCTTTTAATTTATCACAGAAGATACCTATGAGAGTGACCTACGCTTCCCTAGAAAGAAATAAAAAAAAGTGCGAGTACCTGTGTGCTGTAATTGTGAATTTCCACCAACCCACGAGATAGAAGTATCGATATGTTACAACTGTGTTGCCAACTTGGGTGAGGAATGCGTTTTATGGCGGGTGTTCTGATTTCCTTCGACTGGCCCTCATAGTATATTAATACCGAATATTAATCAGATTTCTTAATTTGATTTCCATACGAACTGCCGGTTTTTATACATTTGTTAATTCTCAGTTAAACACTTTCATGTTTATCATCAGCAAATTCATCAGTGAATACACTACTACATACAAATTACGAAATATCATATTTTAATATTAAACAAATAGAGGTAAATAATCCTGAATTATTTGTAAGATTATATCAAATTCTGTGAAATTGAAAACTTGAGCAATACAAATTAAAATTCACATACAAATCATATAAATTTTTCAACAGAATTTTGTTGAACCACTTTTGTATTCAGTGATTCATCAATTCGACTTTCTTTCGATATAAGATATTTTGTTATTACTTATATCCTATTAGCTCTATTTGTATTATAAAATTACAAAAATAACTGACATCATCACAAGATAAACCAGAATTTGTTTTTCTTATACTAGATCCTATTATTCACCAACATAAAAATTCTTATACGCATATGTTCGAGTATTACAAGCGATGTCTCTAATTTACAATACTTTGATTACGAGCGGAGCACATTCATAAACATTAAGCTATACATTAAATGCCACTAACATTAAACTAAATTTATAACATATCAAAAGTAAAATAAAGTACATTTAAGAGTCCATAAATATTTTTTAATCTGATCTATATGTTTCTTACGCACAATCTGCGAATTTATCAAGATCAATATTGATTAAAAGAAAAACCACTTTCGTAAAAATCATAAAAGTAAATGAGGAAAACAAAAACAACAAGATTAGTTAAGTTTACCAAATTCATCTTTTAAAATTTTTGCGGAAATATTTTTTAATATAAATATTGATCTCGATAAATTCGCTGTTTGTGCGTGCAAAAAATGAGGATCAGATTAAAGGTATTTATAGGTCAGTAAATGATTTTTTTTTTCATTTTTAGCATGTTATAACTTTAGCTTATAAGTGAGTTTCTTAAATAATTTTATGTCTTTAATTTATTTAATCATTTTTTTTTTTTTGTAAATGACACATTTTTAAGGTATTTATGTCTTTAAATGTTCTTTTCAACTTGTTTTCAATTTTAATATGTTAAAATAATAAGCGAGTTTCTTGCATAATTTAATGTCATTAATTTTTCAAATTATGTTCTTGTAAATTACTATTAATTAATGTATTGTTTCGTCTCAACTTTATTTAATATTCATTATGATTTTGTTTCTTTCAGGGAAGAAAACTAGACCAAACTTGCCTACGCGCTACACGACAGTTACTACGGCTGTGGGAGATGACGCAGTTTGAAGAGCTCAAGGAACTGATAAAGTGTTGACTTATCAAACATTTTAGCACTTGTAATATATTACTTTTTTCAAAACACAACATACTCTTTTATCACTGCACCTACGTCATTTGAAAAAAATTCGAGAAATCACATAATTAAGAAATGTTTAATGCATATAACCATCATGATAATTTAATCAATGTTCTAAGGAAACATTTGTTAAAAATATATACAAAATGCTGTAATACTGAGGATACCCAATGTTGTTCATTGTAAAGCTTATAAAGTGTTAAGCATATCTATGTAAAATTGTGCTCAAAGATAAGTCCTCTCTAAATGTGTAAATGTGTCAACATCACCCCAAGAGATAAGAAAATATTTTGCACACGATATTCATGCATTTTAAAGCTATAAGAAGACGAAACCGTCTCCGCTTTGAGCAAGACTTACTTAATGGGCAATGACTTTTAAAACCGAAGCACATAATTATTCTCACCAATTGTATTTCTTTGTTCAAATTCCTGATTTTCATATTTTCTCATGTTTCTGAGTGTTGATATGAGATAACATGTCAAATGACATTATAATTTTATTAAGGTGTTTAAAAGTTGTAAAATTATATCATGTTACTATCAAATCAAAAAGTTGTAAACTTTTTAATTACCCAAATGCCCCAAGAAACTGAGTTAATATATACAAGGTGTGGCTGTCAAATAAACGTACGGACATCATAAAAAATATTATTAGTCACCAATAAGATCAGAAAATTTATCGCTTTCAGTTTACTGTGCTTGGCGATTCCTGCACCAGTCCATCCAATTTTTCCTCTGTGCAAAACAGTAGTGAATGTGCTCTTTTGACAGCTTGTTCAGAGTCTCCGCCGCATTTGATTTTACACACTCCACTCTTTCAAATCTTGTTCCTTTCAGCTCTGATTTGACCTTTGGTAATAAACAGAAGTGACAAGCTACTACGTAGGGCATGTAAGGAGAATTTTTCAACATGAGGATGCTGCGTTTTGCCAAAAATGCCTTCTCAGACAAAACGGAACGTTCTGTTACACTGTCCTGGTGAAAAAACAAGGAACGATTCTTCCACAAATCCGGTCTTCTTTTTTATTACCCGAATGGCAGTTCGAAAAATAATATCTTGATTGACTGTCAGATTGAACTGCAAATTTTTTTTAATGTCTCCCTCTTTATTCGACGTGAAAGATCAACCAGGGGCAGCATCATCTACGATCGTTTGTCATCCCTAAACTAGAGTGCGCTATACAAATTGATGTCTGTACACCTCTTTTAACATAGCTTTAGATAAGCCTTTGTGGCCTTTTCCCCGAGTTTTGCAAAAACTTCAGGTTAGTTATTGGCTACATCTGAACACCGATTGTTTTGTGGCGCACAATTTATTACTGGCTACAGACATGGTGAGAGATCCAGGAACGATTCTTCAAAAATCCTGTCTTCTTTTTTTTATCCGCTCACGAAGGCAGTTTAAACATCAATGTCAACACTAACACAGTCTTGATTGACTGGTAGATCAACTGAGCAATTTTTTGAATGTTTTGTGCGTCCTTATTTGTCGTGCAGCGTCATCCAGCGGCGCATCGTCTTCGGTCGTTTATCGTCCAATTTTGAACCTAAAAACCACTCAAAAACCGGAAAGCGCTATAATCATTCATTTCCATACTCTTCTTTTAACATAGGATAGGAAAATCCTCTGTAGCATTTCCCCATAGTTTTGGGATAAACTTGAGGTTAGCCCGTTTCTCCATTTAACAACTGATTGTTTTTCCGGCCAGCCATTGGCGCACGATCATTGGGCACGACCCAGCTACAGAGAAAGGTGAGGGATCAAGAAACGATTCTTCCATATATCTGGTATTATATTCCTTATGCGCGCACGAAGGGCAGTTTGAACATCAATGTATTAGTCTTGATTGACAGGCAGGTCAATTGACCAATTTGTTTAATGTTTGTGTCCTTATTTCTTGTGTAGGGTCATCCGGACCAATCATCGTCTTCAGTCGTTTGCCGTCCCTCCTTGAACCTTAAAACCACTCAAAAAATTGAGTGTTCTATAAACATTTATGTCTGTACATTTCTTTTAACGTAGCGTTGAATAAGCCTCTGTGGCAGTTTTCCTGAGTTTCGCAAAAAACTTGATATTAGGCCGTTGCTCCATTTGAAAAGTGGTTGTTTTTACGGCCAACCACTGGCGTATGATTCATTCCGAGCTACAGACAAACTAAGAGACATGTGATCATGACGTTCGAACACGTAATGGTTAGGTGCCACTTAACAGTGTCAATAGGAGTTTGAATCTACCGCGATACTTGTTTGTCGGTGGCAGCACCAGTCCGGTTAATTAATAGCCACACCTCGTACATCACTAGACATCACTTTTTAAAAACAGGTTAAAAACAGATATATTATGAACTGATGTTAAAACTGTGGAACATAATTTGAGATAAAATCTGTGACAAATATTAAATGTTAAAAAAACATCTACGATTAAGAATTCATTATGTAAATTCAAGAGATTGTTTCTGAAAACAATATTGATTGATATTAAAATAGAAAGTACTCCATTTAAAAACTCTGAAAAATAATTTATAAACTGAATGCATTTCTTTAAACTTCAACTGAACAAATGTGTATAAATACTCATTGTGGGCACAAAAGTTTATTCATATCCTTTCAATAAAAACATTTGTGTTTTTTATGTGATGTAACTTAAATATAAAAACATGTTTATTCATTGTTATTAAATGTCAATGTGTATAACAGAACATATTAATAATGATGCTTTCAAAACACACATGTATATGTAATTAAAATGTTTGTATATGAATATACTTGTAATAAATTACATTGATGGAAATTCACATAATCTTTTTCAATCTCCTTTTTATACTATACCAACTGAAATTACACTTTACATATGTCTTCATGATCCGTACTTGATATCCAAATTCAAAAAAGGGAAATCTTAATTTATGAAAAATAATATAAAAAAGATTAAAACTAATTGGTGGGCTGGAAGCTACCATGGGTATCCTATCTATATTATAAAACTCAAATGCGTCCGACTGTAGTGCAGACGTCATTTTGACGTTGGTAACAGAAGATTGAATTTCGCTTTTTCTACCATTTTTAGCTGCGTTCCTAATTATATAAATACGTAGCACCTATAGTCGTCGTTCAGTCCATCCGTCCGTCTGTCTGTCCGTCCGCATATAACAGAGCAAAAACTACACAACCGAATGGTCTGAAATTTTAAATGTATGATTGTTGCAAAATTTTATTGAGCCATTTCAAATTTTAGGAAAATCGGATGTATAGTTTAATTACAGGGACAGTCAAAATTTTTTCTTTACATTACAGCAAATGGGAAAAATTATTGCAAGTGCATTTTAATGATGTTACAGCCTTCCGAATGGTCTGAAATTTTAAAGATATAATTGTTGCAAAATTTTGTCGAGCCATTTCAAATTTTAGGAAAATCGGATGTATAGTTTAATTACAGGGACAGCCAAAAGTGTTCCGTAACATTACGGGGAATGGGAAAAACTTATTGAAAGTGCATTTTAATGATGTTACAGACTATGCACTTTATGAAGTGCAAAAAATTATACATTCAGTACAATATGGGGTGCAAAAAATAATTATAAAACTAGTTATAGTAAAACGCGCCTCATTTGCCACGTTTGACGAGCAATTTCCAACTTGTTTATACTTCTAAACATCGCACTATTTCAAATTTTAAAACATCAAATAGGGAAAAAATGTACTTTCAAATGCGATATTCTTGAAAACTGTATCACAATTTGTTTGAAAACTGTATGACGATGTGATTGAAAACTATAGCAGAATTTACGAATTTTTTATTGTTTTTAAAGTAATTTTAAAACGTGATTTTTTAAAAAATCTATCTTTATCTCGAGCAGACAAAAATGAAAGATAAATACGTTTCGATTTAAATTAATATAAATAGCTAGGACTTTGTTTTCGTCTTATTTTCCATAACAAAATCAAAACCTCATTAATAAACAAATTAATTATTAATAATTAAAACACAAATTTAAGACGTAATCGAAATACACACTTAACAATTATCGGAATCAGACCGATATCATTCTTTAAATAGGTATCATTGACGCTGGCTTTTGTTAACTCCTGTGTGATAGGAAAGTATTATTTTTATAAATTTCAAAACATTTAACTGTTACTTTTTATATATAACATATAAAATATATATACAGTGTGTCCACGTATAACCTGACCGACCTTTATTTTCGCAACCGTTGGTCCTAGATGCAAACTTCCAATTACAAAAATGGCCAAAGTTAGGTGCAGAGTTAAGATAAAAAAAAGTTTGAAGCTAAAAAACAATTTAGTGAAGAATTACAGAATCTAAATTTTTATACGGTCCCCTGGTCCTATAAGTTATATTTAGTAAAATTGCTCTGTTACACTGACAAGTAAGGCAAAAAAAAAAGTCCCGCTATTCTACGATTAAAATTGACTGAGTAATAGCTGTTTAAAGTTGGAGTATATTTTTTCCTGCATATTAGGGGTCATTCACAAATTTATCAGAAATATAATTTCTTCAGATATGTTAAAGAAATGGTTAAGAGTAAAATTAGCATTGCAATATAAATCTGAAATCTTCAATCATCAAATCTTTAATCATTCTGACATATTACTGCAAAATGTACATTTTGTACTGAACATTATAAGAGGATAAAAATAACAGATTTTTTGTTAAATAAAAGGATGAAAAAGAACAGCCTCAATTCTTTACAAAATGATATATATTTTAAAATGCTGTTAGATTACACTGTCTTTCAAATTTTTGGTTGTGGCATGTTTTTTAGCTTTTGAAAATTGATTCTTATGTATTTTTTTGCTTTGAATCCGAAAATGACCTTCATTTTAAACCATCGCGTCAGGAATTTTCTCAAATCTCAAATTTCAAAAATAAAAAGCTAAAAGTTAAAATTGATCCCCTCTTCCCTCCCAACCTCATCGGACCCCGAGCTGTTTAGCTGTAAGAAATCCAGTATAAGCCAAAAAATCTAATAAATTACCCAATTAAATAAAATAAAACTGAATAAAAAAGTCTTACATGTATTTTATAGTATCAGATTTTTCACTATTTTTTAACATTGAAATTTACGATTTGCGAAAAATCTGACATGATGGTTAAAATAGGAAGTAAATTTTTGATTCAGCGTTAAAAAAAAATAAAATGTAATTATGAAAGTTAAAAAGCACAACCATCGCATGTGTATGTTATCTAATCTAAAACTATTTCTTAAACTTCTTGACGGTAATCTATCAGAATTTTTTTGTGTTATCCTCTAATATAAGTATGTATAAGATGGTAAGAGTCGAAAATCATAATAATATTGCATTGTCACCGGATTAAAGTCAGTATGTAAAATTTAACTTCGATCGGCCATTTGAAAGTATGTTAAAGTTCGAGTACAAATTTTTAAACTAGAAAGATGATCACTGCAAGTTAAATAAAACCTTGTGAAAATAACAATATTTTAGTTAAAAGAAATCATAGCCTCAAATCCTTATAAAATAAAACATATGTAAAAATACAATTATTTTAACTAATCTTAAACTTAACTAATAACAGGCAACCCAATCGTAATAGTTGTACGATTTCTTTCAAAGCGCAGATACCTTGAAATATGTTTAAGTACTTAATACACGACCCCTGAAAGCATGGTAGAAATAATCTGTTTTGAGTTTCAAAAAAGTGGTATAAGTCATGCCTTTCAAAGTTTCATAACTCGGTCAATTTTAATGTTAGTTGAATGGGACTTTTTTTTTGTCTTACTTGTTAGTGTCACTGTAAATCTTTAGTAAATATCACTTATAGGACCGGGGGACCGTATAAAAATGTATCTTTCGTAATTTTTAAATAAATATTTTTCTTGACCCAAATCACTTTAAAAACAATTCTTTACCTTATTTAAACCATTTTTGTAATTGGAAGTATGCATCTAGGACCAACGGTTGCGAAAATAAAGGTCGGTCAGGTTACATGTGGACATACTGTATATTTATATACGGATTTGTACAAACAGATATTTACTTATGTTTGAATATAGATATATATATATATAAAGATTATTTTTTCATAATTATAAATTAATTATTTTGTTTTTAAATATTGGAATGTTGAAAATATTGGTATATTGTATTAGTACATTGTAAATATTGGTAAACTTTTGTGGTCCTCAAAGCATTTTAGTTCCTTATCATTGCTGAAACGTTTGTGAAAATTTTAAAGGTTATACAAATTAAAACAGTAACAATTTTTTGTCTGTAAAACACTCTGTAATTCAAAGCTATCAACACAAAAGGCATACAAGAGCTTAATAGTACAGTTCTCAAAATCATTTAGGTAAATTTGAATTATTTTTTACCGTGTTTAAAAATAAATGTTTTTTTTTATATTTTAATGACTCCCCTCAACCCCAAAAAGTCACTTTTTTAAAGTGACAAGCTAAACCAGTTTAAATTCATTCGTGAAACATTTTTTTAAGGATGTGCTTTGAATTTGAAATTAATTTGCTCTTATGCATTAAAAAAAAAAAGAAGAAAGAAATAGGAAGGAACTTAAAACCGATTTTCACCACTGAATTTACATTCAATGGTGACAATCGAATTTTTAAACATTAATGGCAAAAAATCAGAACAGAAAATAGAATGTGGTTTTACATTTACTATTAATGAATATTCAATTCCGAAGAGAATCTTTTTTTTTTTTTTTAATTACGTCCTTTATAAAGAGTCTGAAATTGGAATTATTGATTTCGTTGTCGCTTTTTTTCACGTTCACATTTCATTAGTAAATAAAACATAAAGTTTCTAGTGATATTGATTTGTTTATTCGGCATATTTTTATATATTTTTTCGGCATATACATTAATAGTGCATTTGTCATTAGTGCTCTAATGAATATTCATTACATCGAAAAATTTCAGGAACATATATAAGTTAAACATTGATATATTTTCATTGCTTCAATTGGATTATTAGTATGAATTAAGTTATTAAAGTGATAAAGAAACAAGTAATATAAAAATTTTGTTCTTAAAGTCAATTCCTACTTAGGTCATCAAAGAAAAATTTAATATAATCCCTTAAGCTAATATTAGTTTTTGTTGCATTAAAATATCTCAATTTGTTGATTTTCTAGAAGCAAGTAGGTTTACAATGGAACTCTATGGGAATTTGGCAAAATATTAGAGATATCGCCAAGTTCGCGTCACTTTTGGCTACTCATTTTGGCCGCATACATCGCTAAGTTGGCGATACTTGGCGGTATTTGGCGGCAGAACAGGGTCCCCCTATGGTAACCCCCCTTATACAAATGAAGATGCATTAAATGTAGTTCAATAACCAATGGCCGCCATTTTGTCTCCCATAGAAAATTAAAATCAATTAATTAAAATTTAATTAATGAATTAATGTTTGAAAAATCTGTATTAACATCAATTGTCAAGTTTAAACAATTTATTTCAACTTGATAGGATGAATAATGAGTATTTTATTAACGATTGAAAATTTGAACAAGATATATAAATATATTAATAAATACAGGGAGAATGTGAACTAATAGTAGGAATTGAAAAAAAATTCTGAAATGCCAGTTTCACATTTCATATTTAGTTTCGTTACATACCGCGTACAAAACATATCATTTTCAATGTTATTGATATCATTTCGGTATGTTTATACGCATATTTAATTTTAAATAACCACAATCAATGATTACGGGTAAACAATATCTTCCTTTTCCCCTTAACGCAAGGGAACTTATTTACATGTACCTCTAATAGTTTAATACATAAAAGTAGCGAATGTTTGGTCATTCAAACTGTTTTTTGCAACTATCTGAAAATTGCTAGAACCTTTCGTACCCATTCTGTTTTGAAAAAATTTCAAAACAAATGGAACACGACAAAAGGATTTTATGTCTGATTGTTTGAACTAATTAATTGCAATAATTACAAATAATATAAAGAAAAATATCACGTTTTAAGAATTACTTAACGCGTTGCTGAACTGAAAAACAAAAATAGTAGTAAATCATCTCCTATCATTTTTTGGGATGTTTTCGGTTCATATTCCAGTTTAGGGGACGAGGGACCTTAAAAATAATTTTTTTTATTTTTTGTAAATTTCACCTTAAATATTACTCAAAGATACATTATATACATTATGGCATGCATTTATTACAAAAAAAAATTTTTTTTTAGTGTCATTTTTGAGAAAAAAGTGGAATTTTACGCGTCGTTTTAGAAATCTCCGAAATGCCCCATGCGCGTTCCATATCAATCAAAATCCCCAATATTTTTTATAAAAGTTTGGTTTATATATATAAATAAAACTGTGCATCGAATTTTATATATTTGAATATAAAGGTTAAAAAAAAAATGAAAAATTTTGAAAATTTTCGAAAAATTTTCAAAATTTTAGAATTTTTCAATTTTTTTCTTTTTTTTTTTTTTGTAAATTTCACTTCAAATATTACTCAAGGGTACATTATATGCATTATGGCATGCATTTCTCACATAAAAAATTAAAAAAAAATATTTTCGAGAAAAAAATAGCATTTTACGCGTCGTCGTAGAAATCTTCGAAATGCCCCCTGCGCATTCCATATCAATGAAAATCCCCAATATTTTTTATAAAAGTTTGATTTATATATGTATAAATAACGCCGTGCATCGAATTTTATATATTTGAATATAAAGGTAAAAAAAAAAAAAATTGAAAATTTTCGAAAAAATTTCTAAATTAAAAATTTTCGAAAAAATTTCTAAATTAAAAAATTTTTCAGTTTTTTTCTTTTTTTTTTTTTTTTTTTTTTTTGTAAATTTCAATTTAAATATTAATCAAGGGTACATTATATGCATTATGCCATGCATTTATCACACAAAAAAAAAAAAAATATTTTTGAAAAAAAAAATGGCATTTTACGCGTTGTCGCAGAAATCTTCGAAAAGCCCCCTGCGCATTCCATATCAATGAAAATCCCCAATATTTTTTATAAAAGTTTGGTTTATATATATAAATAATTCTGTGCATCGAATTTTATATATTTGAATATAAAAGTAATAAAAAAAAAACAATTTTTTGAAATTTTTTCGAATTTTTTTTTAAATTTTTAATTTTTAATTTTTTTTTTACCTTTATATTCAAATATATAAAATTCGATGCACAGAATTATTTATATATATAAACCAAACTTTTATAAAAAATATTAGGGATTTTCATTGATATGGAATGCGCATGGGGCATTTCGAAGATTTCTAAGACGACACTTAAAACTCCATTTTTTTTTAAAAAATAATTTTTTTTTGATAAATGCATGCCATAATGCATATAATGTACCCCTGAATATTATTTAAAGTGAAATTTAAAAAAAATAAACAATTGATTTTTAAGGTTTTTTAAGGTCCCTCGTCCACTTAAAAGATTCCGCAAAGTAGATTACGATGGAACTTGATCAGTTAGCTAATTTTTCAGTTATATTTTTGTATAAAACACATATCGTTTGCTTGGTGTTGCTTGGATACCAGCTTGCTTGATTGTTGAACTATGGCTGAAAGTTCTATAATCAGACGAATCCAATTATTATGAACGATTAGCCTTTTGCTCAGTCCAATTAACGGATTCTGATGAGACTTGCACTGATAATGTTTCCTGAACGCTTTTAGTATAGGGTAACTCTAGGATAGATGGCCATAGTTTTTAAAGATTGAAATAAAATTTCTAGGATGCAAAGACAAGAAACATTTAAGTACGGGAGAACGGGGCTAGTTGGCTACAGGGGTAAGTAGACGCAGTCCTCATAAATCGCCTGTTTGTGGATAGATTGCGCACCCAGTCACAGAGTACCTTTCTTATTGCTTTTTACAATCCTCATTGTAGTTTCGCAGCGTTACCTACGTGTAGTGAACATTTATTATAAATATTCTGGTTTTTGTACTCATAAGTAATTTTTTGTTGCTTCATTCTATTTCTAATTTCTAATACTTATCTTAATAATTGCGATTTAACTTGTGCAGTTTTTCTTAGTGTATGATTAACTGTACCTACCCCACATGTGATTTCCTTGGATTATTTATGCTTAGAGGATTACGTGTCCCTTTTCTGAAGAAATTTATTGTAGGGCTAGTAGGCGCATTGAACACGGGGCAAGTTGACTCGTTGTCTGGTGTATGCTGGTAGCTTGAAAACAGCAAACACCGAGAAAAGTGGTTGTAATGCAAGATTTTGGGCACATGAGGCTTGCCCAAACGGAGACAGTCGAATTTTTATTTGTGACAACTGTAACTCTGATGATGATATCGAGTAGGATAGAAGTTTCTCAATGTTAATTTTTTATTCATTATTTTTATGTCTGTATAATTTAGAATTGACATTGGATGGCGATAACGACTTTGTTTAAACTTACTGGTAATAATGAAATTGATTTCTGTTAATTGCGTGTCTTATTTGGATTTTATTTAAATTTTTATAAAGCGTGTGCCAATATACCCCATAGGTATAGGCAACTTGCCCCGTGACGGGGTAGGTTGGCGCACAATTTTCCTTTTATTTTAGGCTTTCGCTAAACATAAACTACGAAAGCTACAAACTCAAAACTCCGGGGTATTTATAGCCAAATGCCTGTTCTTTAAAAGTGCAGTTAAGGTTTGTTAAAAAACTTAAACAAAAAATAAATACAAATTAATAATTAAAAACTGCGCCTACTAGCCCCGGTCTTCTCTACATTTGAAATTCTGATACATATACTCATCATATTTTGGACAAAAAACAATTAAATATCGAGAACAAAAAGTGAGAAACAAAATCGAAATTAAAATGGCAGATAGCCATCTCTCCTTCAAGCCAAGGAGAGATGGCCATCCAATACTAGAAAGAAGAAGTGAAGTTAAAATAGTAAAAAATAACACATTTCAGCTAGTTAATCATGAAATACTCATAAAAATTTGTAAAGATGCAATTATATCACGAAAAATCAGTGAATAAAATTTGAATAAACAAAATATGAACTCTAATTTCAAACCTTCTCTTTTCGTAAAATTTTATCACATTTTCGGCAAAGATCTTGATGGTTTTCACACGTTTCATGGAACCACTTCTGTCACCTTAAGTATTGTATGGAGTAATCCTTTTTGGTTGTGGTATTATATTTTTCTCCACAACCTGCACAGTGATCCTCATCCAATTCTATTCCCTCGGAATCTGTAGAATCTAATAATTTCAAATGTATTTCATCTTCGATACTGGGAGTGTCATGATTTTTTTTCTCGTTTATTTTAAATTTTTCCCGGTTTTAAGTTCATTTATCAACTTTATCTGTTTCTGGAATGATAGCTTCCGAAAATTTTCAATATTGTCTAAAACAAAAATGCACCGTTAGCCCCTATTATATTATTGCTATTGAAATATTTATTGACTTAAAATTTAAATAATTATATCAATTAATATAATTATAATTATAAACATAAAAAATATATAATTATATTTAGTTAAAATCCCCTTTCCATGTAATTTTGAAATATGGATTATACATGGCCGTCTCTCCTCGATTTGATATGACCATCTCTCTTAAAATTGATGGACAGATTGCCACCCAATTTAAAGCGTCACTCCGCCATTGTACGTCTTTGTTTTAGATTTAAAAGCAAAGATTGGATTATATACGTGCCTTAAAAGTCCTTATAGTAAAACAAAATGTTACACAGGTACTGCAAAACATTCAAATACCTAACTCAACAAAAATATCCAGTCACTAAATTAAATAAACATTAAAATTACACTTTCTTTTTTATAATTTAAAATCACAGCTGTACGTCGCAATGAACAAACACCTTGAACGAACTTCTTACGAACAAAGTTTATGCTGCAATATATGGTCCAGTTTTTAAAATATTTAGACTGGCCATCTCTCCTCTGTGGCCATCTCTCCTCTGTGGCCATCTATTCTAGAATTACTCTATTACATATTGCTCTATCGTTATTTACCTAATCCTACTCTAAATGATCAATTAAGAAGTTGGTCCTTAACAGCCTAAGTTTTATATGACTCAATAAAATATATAATAGCGTAATGACGTTCATATTGTTTTTAGCAATTCGCTTGGACATTTTAGGTAAATGTCCATATTGCTTTAAAACGCATGATCAGATTCACAGCTATATTTCGTTTGATTGAAAGTTTCTTTAGAAAAACCCACCAGCAAACGTAGCGGGCGAAGGCTGCTAGTGAACGACAAATGGTGTGCAAACTATATTTTACTCCGAGCATCATATAGTGAACCTCAGTAATGTGTATCAATTTCATCATGTTTGAAATAGTGCATTATATTATAATAATTTTCGAACAGTTTCCTCCCGTAGATTATTATATAACCCACTCTTTTATCTGACCTTGTAAATGAATTATAAATGCTTTGCACGCTATATTCTACAGAAAGCATATTTTAGCGCGCCACAAAAATTCATATCAGTTTCATAATGTTTGTAACCTACAAGGAAGGTCTCATTACTGAGCATACTCAGAATATTTTGAAAGAAATACCAATTAAACTACTTATGTATGTAATAAAGGATCAGTCAAATTTAGCGGCGGAATTACAGTAGAGAATCTGTAAAAAAATAAAATACTTTCGAGTATTTGGCGCGAAAAGACGAAAGCGTCACGCGATTTGGCGAGCAGTACTTTTCCCCGCCAAAAGCAAACGATTTTAATGCACCTGAAAATTGTTCGATAATTGCTTTTTAGAATGCGTGTGAAAAGTAT
The DNA here is from genome assembly GCA_963932465.1 of Maratus speciosus. Lineage (NCBI taxonomy): Eukaryota > Metazoa > Arthropoda > Arachnida > Araneae > Salticidae > Maratus > Maratus speciosus. Next base: position 453,396,107 of record OZ010797.1, read on the forward strand.
TTAATGAATTTAAACATAAACAATGAGGGAGTTTAATAAATACATTTTTTCGTATTACATATTTATGTTGCTTGTTATTTAATTTTATTACTTAAAAATATTTTCGTATATAAAAAATACTTTCATATATTTAAGTGTATTCCAAAATAAAGGTAAGATTCATTTACCAGTTATTCATTTCAATATCAAAGAATTCGTCGTTTCCATAGCAACAAAATTGAATCGAAACGACAGTGCTCAATTGGACTTAATTTTGAGATATTGAAACAATTTTAATTTATTTTAATTCATAAAATTTGATATTTAACTTTCCATATAAATATATATATGTATGACAAAACTATAATTAAATCAAACTCAAACTGACAAAACTAAAGTTTTTTACATTAAATTTATTTAAACAAGTTCAATATGAAACATTTCTATTTTAAAGAGCATTCAGCATAAAAAAGGATTTTTTGAAATTTCCTTTCATCGCCAACCGATGATAAATCGCCAAATAAACGAAATTTTCATTATTTTTTTACGAACATTCTATCGAGGTTCCGCCAAACATTTTTTTTTTTTTTTTTTTTTTTTTTTTTTTTTTTTTTTTTAAATAAACATGCATATCCACGTGAGAAGAACACTCCGTATTTTTTTTTCAGATTTTTCTGAATATGCCCTGGTGGAGACCTTCCTTGTGAGTAACATCATTAAAATACGCCGCAAACGATTTTTCTTCATATACCGTTATATAACGGCATACTTTTGAGTTCCCTTGTAAAGTACAGTATGTGTGACAGATAACATATTCTATTGGAACCGTGCACCCCAATAAGGTAGAGGCGGCTGCACAGACCACCATCTCCTCAAGTTGACTGCTGAAATTCCAGTATTAGACAGAACTCGGCTCGCATATTACACTGTAAAAAAAATTCCGCAACGTTCCTGGGAAAAAATGGGCAGCTGAGTTGCCCATTATTTCCAAGAAACATTTCTTGAAAATGACTGGTACTTTACTGTATATGTTAAAAACTTTCTACAGAAATGCCAGTAAGTTTCCTGCGAAATACCAGGAATATTTCTGTTGACAGCAAAACATTACTGACATATTCAAGGCTGGAGTAGCACAAGAGCGAAAAATGTCCAGACCAGGGATCGAACCTGGATACTTGGCGTGCCGTGCCAATGCCTTACCTGTTAGGCTATCCGGACCGATACCTGGCTGACATAATTCACTCTGGATGTTCGTTCCCTTCATTATGACATTACTGACATTTCACGGCATGCGGGATCCGCAGACGATTTTTACATTTCCAGTTGACAATTTTCGCTTTATTATCATTATTTGTTAGAATGAAAAAATATTTTGAAATTGACATCAAAATTATTATTTATAATTTACACGAAAAAATAAATTTTCAGTTAAAATTCAATAAAGTAAATATATATGTGATATATTGTTTCTGAACTTTGCTTAAAATATAAAAATATATAAATGTAAATAATAATTAGAAAAAAAATCTAGACATAAAATATTTTGGATTTTCGTCAGTGATTATGTTAGTTTACAAGTTTGATAAAATACATATAAATTTTCATGAAAAAAAAACCTAAACGTAATTGTATATTTTTTCCGAAAATAAAAAAAAAAAAAAAAATTTCAAATTTGCAGCAATTCAAAGTGTCAAATATATGTCAAATTTAAATCAAATTGTAATAAAGTGTTAAAATATAAAATTAATTAAAAAAGAAAAAAAAAAGTCTAGAGGTAGCATCGAACCCGGGTCGTACGGGTGGCGTGCAAGCTTTCTGCGTCCACACCACGAAAGACACGTTGAGAGCTGCAAACTAATGGGTATTTGAAACGTATGCTAAAACTCGGCATCTAATTTCTGAAAATCTAAGGCCCATTTGAAGAAATCCTTTCACAAGAATAATTAGAGATAAGAACTCTAAAACATACTTTAAATTAATCAAAATAGGTGAGAATCATATTTGATTGTCCCCTGGTTAATGCAGATCCAAATAATAGGTGTATTTTTTTTTACACAGTCTGCTCGTTAAAGATTTCACAGACAAGTACGAGAGATAATATCTTAGTGATGTCACAGAGGTATTGTATTTTCATCTGAATTATCTTGACAATAGAGACGTAAAGAATTATGTCGTCTATTGATTTATTTGCATTCCATATTGATTTTTTTACATTCATTTAAGGAATTCGTTTTCGACACTCGCGCGCGAGCAACGGATTATAGGAAAAAAAATAATAATAAATGGCGGCCGCAGCGTTTTGCTGTTTCCAACTTTTGTTCAGGAACGTTTCAGATAAGAAAACCAGAATTTCACAGGAAATAGCTAAATTATTCTGAAAACCTGATAAAAGGTGAAACGTTCCTGGATTTTACATGGAAAGTTACCATTTTTTTTTACAGTGTAAAATGCAACTAGTCTGCAAGTCATATCTTTGTGGAAGTGACCTGCAGACACGATTTTAGTTATTGAACGGTAGGTTTATCATTGTGCTTTCTGGAACTCAAAAGTATATAAATATGGAGGACTCGGTGCAGAAAAACACAATGCTAAACCTAAATGCCAACCATTAAAAAAGGGTTTGTGTTTTCCACCAAAATATAGCGTGCGGATCAGTTGCATTTTGATATTCGAATCGACTTTTAACTAATCCTCGAATTTCTGCCTTCAACTTGATGAGATGACGGCTTGTGCTGCCGCCTCCCGATCAAGTGTATAAATTTCATTATGTTTAAAATTGTGTAACACTATTAACCCGAGAGAAATCGCTCGGGGCACAGAGTCACACCATTTATAGAAATACATTAGTCCCGGTGAAAATGTTTACCTGAAATCAATCATAATTTCAGTACCATCAACCATCAAGTTGGAAATTTACATCTAATATGATTTGTTTACCAATTAGAATAATTGTGTTATCAAGAAATCTCTAAATCTTCGATTGCTTCTCACTGTTGGTCTTCCAGTCATTGTTTCAATTTCTCCATGGCCAAAATTATTTCTTCCCCTGCCTCTCCCTCTCACTTGGATTTTCATGAAGCATATTTTATTTCTAAAAATTCTGCTAATCTTGTCAATGATCTCCCATCATCTCCTTTCCTATCTCCAGCGTGGAAATTAATTTTGTAATTCTTTTCCCTTTTCTCTTGTTTCTTTTCTTTTTATTTTGTATAAAAAAAAAATAATAATAATAATTTGGATTTTTTTCTTGTTCTTTTATAATTCTTTATTTATTATTTTTATTTATGTTTTTAATTTACTTCTTTTATTTTTATTTTTCCTTTTATTTCCATTTTTTCCATTTCATTTTCTCTTCTATCTTTTTTCAACACATTTCCCTTTTGCATATCCCTCTATCAGGTAGCGCCATCTGTCGCATTCTTCGCAACATTCTTTTTCTTCAGTTCATTTTTGAACTTGTTCGTTTACGGACACGTGTATGCTTAGCTGATGACGAGCTGTTATGTTTTTAGCTCGAAACGCGTCCTGTGTTTTGTTTTAATTTTATGGTGATTTTTTACAAAGTTTTATTATTTTAATTGCTTCATATCGCCAGTTTTCGGTGCTGTTTCGCTAATTTAGTGTAATTTCGTATCCAGCGATTTCTGGAGTTCCATTACCTGAGATGTATCCTGTTGAGCTGAACCAGGTTTCAGACCTGATGCTGTAATCTTCAAGGTTAGCTGGGTGAAAAAGTTCGACCAGAATCGTCCGGGATAGCTCAGATGGCAGAGCACTGGCGGCTTCAGCCAGGAGGTCCCGGGTTCGAATCCTGGTCCGGACATATTTCACCCAGTTGGAAATTTACATCTAATATGATTTGTTTACCAATTAGAATAATTGTGTTAAAATTAATTTACTGAATAAAGTATATCAATTACGTGTCAATCTGAGTATATTTACGCAAGTTATAGCACGGACAGACAAACCAAAATCTAAGCACTTTTCAACTATGTTGGAAAGTGTTAAAAATGAAAAAATCGCTCGCGTCTGGTTTGTTAACATTATTTGTGCATTTATTGTTAGTTATCCCTTATCCCTAAAGGGGAACCTGGATAAACCTAGTACTCTTCAATTTTTTATGAGTTCTAAACAATATTGTTTTACAGAATTGTGTAAGCCAAGCACTACGCAAGAACAAAGAAATGAGCGACGCGAGTCACTTACGGGATTTAATTGATGACTTCATCAACATCACAAAAAAAGAAAAAAAAACTTTTTTGTAAAATATGAGAATAGCGTTTCATAAAATAAATAAATAAATTATAAAAAGTAAAAAAAAAAAGGAAGGGGGAGGCTCAGAAGTACCCCTTAAACATTTTTGTATGAGATAAAATGCTACTATTGTGCTCAAAATGATGTATTAAGTAAATACCAACATATCATTAATAATAAGGATTTTAAAATGCAGTTTTTCCGAAACTTTTGTTTCTTTAATCTTATCAAAAATTTTTCTTTCCTAAAAGAAAAAACGATATCATAATAGATCATGGCCTTTCTTTATGAAGGGATCACATTCATCCATTTTCCCTTTAAATAAATTATTAAACTCTTACAAAAAAGAATAAAACTTCACGTATTGTTATGAAGTTAATATTTCATCTTCTCTTACTGTTTTTACCCTTAACAATAAAAATACTTAAAAATGATCGAGTTATATCAATCATTAAAAATTTAAAGTAAGAATAGTTAGTAAGTAAAGTTAAGAGAATTATTTATAGAATAATTTATAGACAATAATTTATAGAATAATGTTTAAAAAGTTTGTTTGGAATTTACATGATAGCTCTCTTTTTTTCTCCCAATTGCTAAAATAAAAATTTAAGTAGGCAATTTAAAATTAAGCATATTTGTATTACTTATAAAAAAATATCACAATTAACTTGATTTAAATAAATCTTATAAATGAACCTTTTGAGGGATAATATTGTCCATTATTTTTAACTTTTTCAAACACAAATAGATAGTAGATAAGTTTTGATGCATTCGGTTTTTCTGTCTGAACGTTTGCTTGCGTAAATATATTCGAATTGCCATGTAATTGATATACGCTATCGTGTATTACCACGGTATGTTCGATATTGAAATGGAAATGTGTAGCATTTTTAGTGCAATTATAGGGTCACTCAAAAGAAAGCAGTTACATTATGGTCTATGGGGGGGGGGGGCGGAATCCTATGCAGTGTATTTTTAAGATGTAACGCTATTTCAAATATATTGCAATTTTTATATATCACTGAAGTTTACTACAAGAAGCTTACTGTCGAACATGGTATGTGTAGCATTTATAGTAATTTTACAGGGGCACTTAAAATAATTCCATTGTATTATGAGGTATAGGGGGAAAAATTTTCGGAGTTCATTAATCATGCTACATCATTACAAAAATAATGAATATGAGTAAAGTGTACATTTATATATTTTTAATCCATAAATAAAATTACAAAAATCCCTTACACTAAAAATGTTACATTTACAGATCTATAAATAATATTAGGGCTGTAAAAAAGAATTCAAATATGTTTCCATCTGTTGAGAATAAATAAAAATCTATGCATTATATACAGGGCTGAACAAAATAATTTGAGTGCATTTCTGGTTCCTGGCGGTAATTTAGGAAAACCAATTTTCAAATTATGTTACGTGTTTTCTGAAATGTATACTTATGTATCTTTTTGGCCTTGTTAAACAACGAAGGTTTGTTAAAAGAATTCTGGAAGTATTGCGAATTGTTTCATAATCTATTCTTGATGCATAATTTTACTTACTTGATTTTATTGATTTTATGACATATATAGCCTTAAAATACAAGACAATGAGAATTTCAGAATTTCAGAATTTATCGCTTGACTATCTATTTTTTATTTCACGCACATTAAAAAATTTGAACAACCATTGTAAGAAAAAACTTGATGCCATTAAATAATTTCTATTTATCTCAGTATTATCTTTGATATAAGATTTGTACGTTTTAGGACTTTAAAATCGAATATAGTTTTCATAATATTTTCATGCATTGAGAATTACTTCTCATATACTGTAATATAGTCACATAAATTATCCCATATAAAACTGTAATATTAAATTATTTGCTGACAAATACAGAAATTCCATATATTTGCAATATTTTACTGTAAAACGATACAATTTTTTACAATTTAAAATTCTGATTTTTCACCATTATTTGTCATAGATAAAGATTTATATTATTAAAAAATATTAGAAATAAATATTTTGTAGATATTATCTTTTCACTTTCTTCTATATTGATTCTTCAGCATTCTTGTATTTAGCGCAGCAATATCAAATACAAAGGGTATTTCAGAATTTATTTCTCTTGATATAAAGAAACACCTTGCTTAGAAGCAATATAAAGCACGAAGGAATTTTAGAATTTATTGGTCTGACCTGCCTATTTTTATGTTTACTGTCCTTCAAAACTTTTCAACGAAGATTATAAGGAAGAACTTCCAGTAAGTGAGTGATGTCATTGAATAATTTTCTCATTTACCTAAATATAAGATTCACACTGTTTTTATTTTTAGGTGGCCGCAGGGTACAAATGAAAAATTACTTTCCTTAGGCGCAGGGTACAGATTAAAAAGTGCTTCCTGTTCGAAAATTTACATGAGATATAAGGATATGAAATAATCACATAAACTAGTCAAAAATATCTCTCTATTCTAACAAAAAGTAACTACCGCTGTCACCGCCGCCGCCGGTTTTGAATTTTTTGTGACAGGAGGTCTTTCTTCGTTAATATTAGGAAAAATATTGCGTACAAAAATATGAAAATCGGTGATATTATAGAGAAATGTTTGATAAACTTTTTTTTGATATTTGCGCTTTCCTAACAAAAGTAGTTGAAAAGATTCTCTCTAAATATCAAATAAATGTCTAGTGCAATTTCTAAATTTAAACCGTTTTGCCATATTTTGTACTACTTGATTATCCCGTCGACCAATTTTGCCAAATTATGTAAATCGCCAAACCACTCGCCAAATTATACAAATTGACATAATTTTTTATTATAAATAACGAAAGAAAAAATAAATTAGTACAACATTGATAAAAATACAAATAAAACGTCGAAATAAAAATAACTTGATGACGTAGACACGTGTAACAACATTTCAAAATAAGCTAATATAAAAGGAATTAAGTAAACAGTCTTTGTCTCCTGGTATTTTTTAAAAAAACCGAAAAGAAAGTTCTTTTAAATGAGACATTTTAAATTAATCGTTTTTAATCTGACGTAATTTTGACAAAGCTATTCTTTCTCTTTTAAATATGCAAGTGAAAATACTTTTATTAGAAATGAAATATTATTTGCGCTTTCCTAACAAAAGTAGTTGAAAAGATTCTCTCAAAATATCAAATAAATGTCTATCGCAATTTCTAAATTTAAACCGTTTTGCCATATTTTGTGTTCATTTTATGCAATAACTGTAATGTGACGTAAATATGACGCAATTTCTCCTATTTAAGACTTCTAACGCATGTTAATGAATTTATTATTTTACAAAATCCCTTCTCTTTTAAAATTCACGTGTATACTTTTTTAGACGTAATTTTTAATAAGTTCCTGCTTTTTGTACATAATTATTTAATTCTAATTCCAAATGATTTTTTCTGTTTATAATAGTCACGTGTAAATAAATTTTTAATTTGAAGCAAACATTGTTTGCGCTGTTTATACATTTGGCAACAGTATAAATTAATACCATTTTCTAAAATCTCTCTATTCTAAAGAAAAAGTAACTACCGCTGTCACCGCCGCCGCCGGTTTTGAATTTTTTGTGACCGGAGGTCTTTCTTCGTTAATATTAAGAAAAATAATGCATACAAAAATATGAAAATCGGTAGTATTATACAGAAAGGTTTGATAAACACGCTGATGCAGACAGTTTTCAAATCGAAGAATTATTTTAAGAGATATTTAATGCTAAAGTTAACAAAATCGTTCCATTAAAAAAGTTTTATAGCAGCAAAAACTATACATGGGAATGTAATCATTTTTATGCGTTAGAATTTGCCGGTGTGCAGATTGCATTATTTTTTTTTTAATTTGACTCTTTTTTGGAGGTTTTATTTCTATTTTAAATTCAAATTTTCAGCATTTTAAGAGATATTTTTTACACTACTAGGGGGCTCGGCCCCCTAGGAGCTACGCTCGCCAACCCCCGTTCAAACACAGGCAGACTCTAAATGCTCGCTAATTGGATGGGCTTTAAAAAGATTTCGAAAGATTGAATTATAATTCAAAAAACAGTGGCGATCTCCCTATAAACGGATTTCTTTTCATTTCTCTTTGATTGGGGAATTTTAACGCCAAATCCGCTGTGGTACTACTTGATTATCCCGTCGACCAATTTCGCCAAATTATATAAATCGCCAAACCACTCGCCAAATTATACAAATTGAAATAATTTTTATTTTAAATAACGAAAGAACAAATAAATTAGTACAACATTAATAAAAATACAAATAAAACGTTGAAATAAAAATAATTTGATGACGTAGACACGTGTAACAACATTTCAAAATAAGCTAACATAAAAGAAATTAAGTAACCAGTCTTTGTCTCCTGGTATTTTTAACAAAGTGAAAAGAAAGTTCTTTTAAATGAGACATTTTAAATTAATCGTTTTTAATCTGACGTAATTTTGACAAAGCTATTCTTTCTCTTTTAAATATGAACGTGAAAATGCTTTTGTTAGAAATGAAATATTATTTGCGCTTTTCTAACAAAAATAGTTGAAAAGATCCGCTCAAAGTATCAAATACATGTCTAGTGCAATTTCTAAATTTTAACTGTTTTGCAATATTTTGCGTTCATTTTATGTAATAAGTGTAATGTGACGTAAATATGACGTAATTTCTTCTATTTAAGACTTCTAACGCATGTTAATGAATTTATTATTTTACAATATCCTTTCTCTTTTAAAATTCACGTGTATACTTTTTATGACGTAATTTTTAATAAGTTCCTGCTTTTTGTACATAATTATTTAATTTTAATTTGAAAGTTTTTTTTTTCTGTTTATAATAGTCACGTGTAAATAAATTTTTAATTTGAAGCAAATACTATTGTTTCCGTTGTTTATGCAGTTGGCAACAGGTTAAATTAGTACAATTTTCTAAAATAAGTAAAAAATATTTCTCGAAATGCTGAAAATTTGAATTTAAAATAGAAATGAAACCTCGAAAAATGAGTCAAATTAAAAAAAAAAAATAAATGAATTCTGCACACCGGGAAATTGTAACGTGTAAAATGTTCTAAAAAATATTAAATTCCCATGTATAGTTTTTGCTCCTATAAAACTTTTTTTGTGGAACGATTTTGTCCGACTTTAGCATTAAATATCTCTTAAAATAATTCTTCGATTTGAAAACTGTCTGCATCAGCGTGTTTATAAAACCTTTCTGTATAATACTACCGATTTTCATATTTTTGTATGCATTAGTTTTCTTAATATCAACGAAGAAAGACCTCCGGTCACAAAAAATTCAAAACCGGCGGCGGCGGTGACAGCGGTAGTTACTTTTTTTTTAGAATAGAGAGGTTTTAGAAAATGGTATTAATTTATACTGTTTCCAAATGTATAAACAGCGCAAACAATGTTTGCTTCAAATTAAAAATTTATTTACACGTGACTATTATAAACAGAAAAAATCATTTGGAATTAGAATTAAATAATTATGTACAAAAAGCAAGAACTTATTAAAAATTACGTCTAAAAAAGTATACAAGTGAATTTTAAAAGATGAAGGATATTGTAAAATAATAAATTCATTAACATGCGTTAGAAGTCTTAAATAGGAGAAATTGCGTCATATTTACGTCACATTACAGTTATTACATAAAATGAACACAAAATATGGCAAAACGGTTTAAATTTAGAAATTGCGATAGACATTTATTTGATATTTTGAGAGAATCTTTTCAACTACTTTTGTTAGGAAAGCGCAAATAATATTTCATTTCTAATAAAAGTATTTTCACGTGCATATTTAAAAGAGAAAGAATAGCTTTGTCAAAATTACGTCAGATTAAAAACGATTAATTTAAAATGTCTCATTTAAAAGAACTTTCTTTTCGCTTTGTTAAAAAATACCAGGAGACAAAGACTGTTTACTTAATTCCTTTTATATTAGCTTATTTTGAAATGTTGTTACACGTGTCTACGTCATCAAGTTATTTTTATTTCGACGTTTTATTTGTATTTTTATCAATGTTGTACTAATTTATTTGTTCTTTCGTTATTTAAAATAAAAAATTATGTCAATTTGTATAATTTGGCGAGTGGTTTGGCGATTTACATAATTTGGCAAAATTGGTCGACGGGATAATCAAGTAGTACCGCAGCGGATTTGGCTTTAAAATTCCCCAATCAAAGAGAAATGAATAGAAATCCGTTTATAGGGAGATCGCCACAGTTTTTTAAATTATAATTCAATCTTTCGAAATCTTTTTAAAGCCGATCAAATTAGCGTGCATTTAGAGTCTGCGGAATCTGGACGGGGTGTTGGCGAGCGTAGCTCGTAGGGGGCCGTGCCCCCTAGTTTTCTTTAAAATCACATTTATTTTTAAATGGCGGAAAAACAGGAGACCTTTTTTTGGGGGGCGGGGGGGGGGTGCATTATCCGAGATTTATGAACATTCTGGTTTTTGCTAATCATAAAAATGATTCATTTTGGATGTTCGGTATCGAAAAGGAAATGTAAAGCAATGATAGTTCAATTACTATGCTAGTACAATGATAGTTCAACACTCCAAAGAACGCCTTTACACCATGATCCACGAGGAAATTTTTTTCCAATGTATTTTAACATGATATAAAATTTCAAATACATTGAAATTTATATAAGACTGAATAGTGCTATAAGATTCTTACTGTCGAACATGGTACGTGCAGCACTTATATTTATTTTACAGGGACACTCAAAACAATTCTATTATATTATGGTCTATGGGAAAAATCTTTTTCGGCGTGCTTTAATCAGGTTACGCTATTAGAAAAACAATAAAATCTAGTAAAGTATGACGACATCTAATAAATGTTTATTAATATGTTTTATAATTCATAAATGGAATTATATAAATTACTAACAATAAAAATATTACATATGTAAATCTATAGGAAACATGCAAGGCTATAAAAAGAATTCAAATATATTTCCATCTGTTTGTAAAAATTATTGTATGGGAATTATAAACCAAACTAAATTTTAGTACACTAATTGTGATACATACAAATCTATAATTATATACAGGACTGCACACGGGTTGTATTTGTATACAATTGGAGTATATATCTGGCTGTGAGCGGTAACTTCTGAAAACCAGTTTTCAAATGTGTTATGTGTTTTCTAAAATGTATATTTACGTATATTTTTAGGCTTATTAACCCTTTATCTACTGACGGTACTTATAAGTATTATTAAAATAACTTGTTATTAAATTCATTTAATACATCGATTAGTAGTAATACAGTTTAGAATGAATTATATATGCATTACTTTATCTTGTTTCAAAAGCATTATTGGTTACACAAAACAAAAACATTTTTAAAATGATGAATTCTTTTGCCTTTCCATCTTTCAGCTTTCCCGGTGTTGGCGTGGGGGGAAGGGGGGTTCAATTCAGAAATGTATTATATTTCTATTGTAAGAACATTGTATTTATACATTTCCAAATTCTACAAAATACTAAGAAAAATATTTAAATAAAAATATTTGAGTGGTGTTTAAATATTGCACAAAATCCCTATAAATTAAAATTTAATTAATATTTCTAAATCCTGCAATCCTTCTAAGCTCCTTCTAAAATTTTTAAATGATTATGTAAATCTTCTAATGTAGTTTCAATATTTAAAAAAAAAATGCTTTAGAAGATAAAATTTGCATGAATTCATAACTCAGTACATAAAGGGTAAAACGGGTTAAACGGCGAATGTTAGTTAAAGTATTCTGGAAGTATTGGGAATTGCTTCATAATCTATGCTTGATGCATGATTTTACTTTTTTTGTTTTTATTGATTTTAGGTCATATATAGCCTTAAAATATAGCACAATGAGAATTTCAGAATTTATCGCTTAGACGATCTGATTTTATTTTACGCACATATGAAAAGTTTTGATCAACCATTGTAAGAAAAAACGTGATACCATTGAATAATTTTTCTTTTTTTCAGTTTTATCTTGGATATAAGATTCATACGTTTTAGAATTTTAAAATAGGATATATATTTCAAAATATTTTCCTGTATTAAGAATAGCTTCGTATGTATTATAAAATATTCACAAAAATTATTTCGTATAAAACTATTAAATTAAATAATATGCTAAGAAAAAAAAACTTCATATCTTATCAACATTTTAGAATTTTATTTTTAAGCATTAAAATAGAATTAAAATTTGAAATTTCTGAATTATTCGTGACAAATATTTATTTATATGATTAAAATAATACTTTAGAACTTAGCATTTCATAGATATTATTATCTCCTCACTTTCTTCTATATTGATTTAGCGATATTCCTGTATATAGCCGCAATATCTGATACAAAGGGCATTTCAGAATTTATTGCTCTGGATATAAAGGGACAAACTGCATAGACGCAACATAAAACGGGTAGGAATTTCAGAATTTATTGGTCTGACCTGTCTAATTTTATTTTTTCTGTTCTTCAAATTTTTCAAAGAACATTATACGGAAGAATTTCCAGTAAGTGAGTGATCTCATGGAATAATTTTCTCTTTTATCTCTGATATAAGATTCATACAGTTTGGAAATTTTATTTAAGCTGGTCCGGAACGCAAAAATCTTCAATTTTTCAATTTTTTTTATTGGATTAAAATTTTCTTTGCCGTTTTCTGCTTAAAATGATGCTTAAATCATGTTTCTATCTTAATTAGAACAGGAAATATCATTTTTTTTCGTTTTGGTTTGTTTTCAAAATCTGCCTTTCAAGCTATTAAGGCCCACCGTGGCTGAGTAGATACGACACCACGCCGCTAATCGCTTGAGAGCGTAGGTGGGGGCTGGTTCGAATCCCGCCGGTTCCGTTGCACACTCTTTGTGGAGCCCCAGGATGTAATTTTCTGAACTTTTAAATTTCCTTGTGCTATCTCGTCCCTGAATATCGACGATGGCTTATAATTCGGGCCCTGACGTCAAGAACACAAGTCTGATGTATGTGTTCAATAAAACAAACAAACAAACAAGCTATGTTTGCCAAGGAAACGAGTTCTTGTGAAATTGCGTTCTTCTTCATGATAGGTTTTTTCACCATTTCTCATATTTAAATTCTTATAACTCGAGAACCGTTAAAGATACAGGGTGGAAACTCGGAACATATTTTTTTTTCAATTATTTTACTTTACTTTTGAGCCAGCATATTTGAAAAAAAAATATTTACTTTTGAAAATATGATTTTTTCTTTAAAAGTTCCATCACTTTTTTTGTAATTTTTTCGTTAAATATTTTTAATTTTTAAAAAAATTAATATTTTTAAAATGCTGGCTCTAAATTAAAAAAAATGTATTTCTGTTTATTTAAATGAAAAACAATTTAAATTCTACAAATAATATTTCGAGTTATAACGATTTTAATTTATACCACTTTTTTCATAAATTTTAATTACATTTTTTTAAAAGCTATGAGAAGCTTTATCATTTGATTTTGTTTACAAATGATATGATTAACCATCACAAAAAAATTCAAAATTTTAACTCAATAAATGAATTTTTTTTGAAAATGTGTCCCAGACCCCCTTAAGAACAGGGTAAAGATAAAAATTGCCTGTACAAAAAATTACATCAGATATAGGGCATATGAATTAATCACATAAATTATTCAGAAATATTTTCTTTAAAACCACGTTCACAAGTGCCAGAAAAATTGGAGAAAAATTTTCTTTTGAGGGATTAAGCGAGATTTATGAACATTCTGTTATTTTTTATTCTTAAATTTTTATTAATCTTTTAAAAACTGAACTTTTTTTTTTATCAAAGAATAATTCAAGATATGTGCTGTACAGCAGTCTGAAGATTTTCCGGTTTAAAAACTAAGACCGATCTGCGCAAATGCCAGATTTTTTAAAACAGTGTCTGAAATCAAAAATGTATTTATTTTTATTAGTTAACATACATTATTAAGGAATAAATGTAAAAAGATTTGAAAGGGTTTTATTTAAAAGGACACTTGAAAGTTTGTTGGTTCATTGACCCAATATTTGGCATTTGATCTGATGTAAAAAATATTTCAAATGGATAATTTCAAAACGTTATAGGTGAACTTCATAGTCAAAATTGTTTAGCGCTGCAATAAAAAAATCCAAGTCCAATTCAATCACCGTTTGATAAGCTAGAACCTAATCAGATTTGAAAAATCTTGTTTCGACAAAAACGCTTTTAAAGTTTTACTAAACTCTTTAAAAACATAGACTTATAGACTGAAAATACAACACAAGAGCACTTTAGATTTTACTGCATATACTATTTGTTTTTATGTTGTACAGATATAAAAACTTTTGAACAACCATTTTACAAAAAAACGTGGTGCAATAGAATATTTTTTTTTCCATTTCTCATTTTTATCTTAGATATAAGATTCATATGTTTTAGGCTTTCAAAATAGGTTGTATATTTCATAATATTTCCATGTAACATGAATAGCTTTACGTATATTATAAAAAAATTCGCAACAACTATTCGATATAAAACTATAAAATTAAATTATTTACAAACAATTAATTGGATTTCTTATCTTTGCAACATTTTACTATTTTTTTAAAACTTCAAGATACAATTTAAAATCGGAACTTTTTTATTATTTCAGACAAAATAATCACTAATATGATCAAATTAAAACCTGAGAGACAAACATCTCGTAGATATTATTATAGCTTTCATTTCTTCTTTATTAATTTTGCGACATTTCTGTATACAGACACATTATAAAATTCAAAGGGCATTTCAGAATTTATTGCTCTCAACATAAAGGGACACCTTGCATAGGCGCACTGTAAAACGTGAATGAATTTCAGAATTTATTGGTCCGACCTGTCTGCTTTTCTTTTTCCTGCACTTCAAAACTTTTCAAGGAATATTATAAGGAAGAGCTTCGAGAAAGTGAGTGATGTCATTAAAGAATTTTCTCTTTTTTCTCCTTTACCTTTGATATAAGATTCACGCGGTTTAGAATATTTAGGTAGGTACACGATACAGATAAGAAAATATTTCCTGTGCGAACATTTACATTAGATATAAGGATATTAATCAGCACATAAATTATTCAACATATTTTTAAAAGCTACGTTAACTTATAAGTGACTGAAAAATAGGTAAAATTTTTTAGACATTAGGCGTGATTTATGACCATTCTGGTTTATTCATAATTGTTTATTAATTTTTTAAAGGTTGAATACATTTTTTATTGAAGCATAATTCAAGTTAACGTGGTACATGGCGGTCTGGAGATTTCCCAGATTAAAAACAAACGGCCAATCTGCGTCAGTTCTGGCTTATTCAGAACATGGTCTAAAATCAAAAATGCATTTATTTTTATTAGATAAATCTAAAAAGATTTGAAAATGTTTTTTCTTTTAAAGACAAAATGGAGTACACTTGAAATTAATGTTTATACTTTGACCCATTACACAAGGTTGCAAAATTTGGGTTGTATCATATTGCTTAGCTTTTGATAATTGATACTTATGTATTTTGTAACGCTGATTTCGAAAATGGCCTTCATGTTTTATCATCACATAAGGTTTTTTGCAAATATTTTACTTTTTAACTTTAAAATTTACGATTTTCGAAAACTTCTGACGTGATGGTTAAAAATTAAAGTTATTTTCAGATTTAGTGCTAAAAAGTACATGCAAATAAATAATCAAAATTTAGAAAACCGAACCATTACATCTATTTTAAAATATTAAAATTTTGCTATTTTTTGACTTTGAAATTTACGATTTGGAAAAATTTCTGACTTGATGTTTAAAAATCGAGGTCATTTTCGAATTCAGCTCTAAAAAATCTATAAAAATCAGATATCAAAAGTTAAGAAGCACAACCATTTCCTGTATCTTTCAATATTAGATATTCTCTATTTTTTTACTATTTAAAATTGAAATTTACGATTTGAAAAAAATTCTGACCTCATGGTTTAAAATGAAGGTCATTTTCGGACCAGCACTAAAAAAGTACATAAAAATCAATTATCAATAGTTAAACAGCACAACCATCCCAGGCTTGTGATTTGGCTTTTGGTCTACTGCAAAAAATGTTTAACCTTTATGTACGGAATTATAAATGAAAAATTTGCGCCTCTTCAATAATTATCTTCGTTAATCTCTGAAGATGTCCAAAACAACTTATATAATAACAATTTGATTTTTTTCACAGACTGTAATTTAAAACTGATTTAATAAATCGGTAGTTATAGTTTTTTATCGTAAAATATTTACCAGAATAATTAGATTAATTAACGAAAAATACAGTTGTGGTAACCTCAAAATTATTACAAGAACAACGTAAATAAATGTATTGTGATCCTATCTGTAACTATAGGTGCAGATTCCCAAAATTTTTAAGGAGCCAGTGGCGCCTAAGCCCCAAAAATGGCTCTTAACCAAAATTCCACATTGTGAAACTAACTCATAAAACAATAGTATTTATATGGGAAAAATGTAACAAAAAACTGAAGAATTCAAAATGAAAAATAGTTTAATTAATAAATACACATGTACAACAAAAAAAAAGGTTAGGTGCAACAAATGTGTGTACTTAATTTAATCCTAAAATTCTTGAAACTTTGATATTATAAAAGTATAATATAAAACGAGTAAATGCAGCGCGAACCGGACCCGATGTAGGACTCTACACTCTAGATCTAGATGCAATAAGATAGTGATAAGGGAAATTACAGCGGGGCTAAATTCACAAAACTCGTGATGAAAATTCCTTCTATGAAAATCTCGCACTTGCAGAAAACATTTACACAGCAAGAATATACCTCGCGTTAAGAATTTTTTCGTGCGAGTTTATTTTTCTTTTTGTTCTTTTTTCTTCAGAGTTCGGAATCCTCTATCATCGCGACTCCATGATTCAAAGCCCTTAAATAATTTTCAATGCGTCGGAAACTTTGGACTGTCTCGTGAGCCGATCTGCAGTAAAGGAGTATTTATTTCAATTCTGGATTTCGGATGAAACCTTCGAAGAAATTCTTGTTTTCGCTGGTATCCAAAGGAGAAAATTTACCATTATCGCGCTCATATCATGTTCAGAGCTTCGCAGCAGCTAAACTTTTTAGTGGAGCGGACATGCGCAGAAATATTCGAACATAATGTTTGGTAAGAAAGCAGTACATCACAGGGGGGAGCATTCACGACGGTAACTGAGATCACAAAAATTCCCTGACTTTTTATCAAGGTCATACTTGATCTCGGCGAGTAAAAAGAGCAGTTCCTTTTCTATTTGCAAAAGAAAAAAAATCAAAATTCCGCGGCGGGAATTGGGAACAATGAAAATTGATCTCTGTCGACTAAGACACTGAAATTTGGTCGCCATAGCAAAAACTTTAGTCGCCACGTGGCGACTGGCGACCGTAAATCTGTACCTATATATGTAACTGAGAAGTGTTTTGTAGTTGCAAATGTTTCGTAAAACATTTTTTAATAGGAGAAAAGCTAAACCCATGTAAACGGTTCAGAAAATAAATCCATTAAAAAATATTTAGCTTCGATTGTTTCTCTATGCTTACAGAAAGTGATCCAGCAAAGTATTTTGCATCAAGATTTCCTTAATTAGTAGACGATTTAAATAAATTTTATATTGCATTTTCTTTAATGGGACTTAAACGTCATGTCGGGGCATAAAGAGTTAAAATAGACAATTTTAACACGTTGTACGTTCATTTGATGGTCAAAATTATTTACCTCTGCCCTAAAGTATTTCAATTCCAATTCATTCAACGTTTGAGATCTAGAACCTAATGAGATTTGAAAAATCTTGATTCGACAAAAACGCGTTTAAAGTTTTAGTAAACCCTTTTATGACATACTAGAGAACTACCCGGCTTCGCCCGTGTCATTTATAAGAGACCTTCCATGTAAAATAAGAAATTGAAATGAACTACTATAGTAATCACAATAACTGATATTTGTGCATTTCCGTCCACAAATCATTAAAATGACAATTAGAAAACATACGTCTTGCCACCATTAAAAAATGTCTGAGCTTTAATATCACAATGCCCGTTTTCTTCGACTGGTGTAACAGAAAAATTTGTAATTGTCTGACAATACGAAAAACAAATCCACCAAATGGCATATCACATAGTGAAATTCTCGTTTGTATGGCGTATATCTATATTATAAAGTAAAAATATGTCAGTGAGTAATGCTGACATTATACTGTTGATGGCAACGACCTAACAGACAAATTATTACTTTACAGCAATTTTTCTTAACTTCTAAACAGCATACAATTTAATTTTTTAAGCTGTCAAATAGAACAAAAATTCCTTTCAAATGAAATTTATTCGCAAATTGTACCTCAGTTTTGTTTTTTTTAATCGGTTTGAAAGTAATTTTCAAATATGGATATTTTTAAACGTGCGTGCAGCCCAACGAAATCATTACGAAAGATGAACCCGTTTGCTCTTAATGCGATATTACGAAGAAAAGGCATGTCTATGTGTAACTTTGTCATCATGTTATTGGTGACAACAACCTATTCTATCCACTAATTTCGATTTTACTACAATTTAACTTCTAAACATCGCACATGCGATTGTTCCAACGTCTAATAGAAAACCAAAAAATACTTTCAATAGTATTTATTTGAAAAATTTATGTTTATTTATAGATTTTTTATAGATTTTAAAGTGATTCTCAAGCATGAATATTTTTTAAATGTGCGTGTAGTTACAAAAAATTAACCCAACTGCTCAAAAACGCTGCAAATAATTCAGTACTTGTTTGTTTTCGTGTAATATTTCTTAACTAAATTGGTAATGGAAATTAAAATGCCAAAATAAAATAAAAGACGAATTTAACAGATATCAAATCGAACTACGCAAAATAATCTATTATGTATAGAAAATGGAAATGGGAATTTCGTTCCGGCTGCTTATAACTTGAGTTCTTCAAAATGGATTTCAATGCGACTATTAGTTTCTCAGGAAATGTTTTACACTGTAAAAAAAAATTTGTAAGGTTACTAAGAATTTTGTTGGAAACTGGGATGCCTAGAACTTTTTATGTAATCACAACGAAAGATAATCATGTAAAATTACAAAAGTTTCTTCAATAACTGTTACTAAATATTGCTTAGTAAACGTACTAGTGATTTTTTAGGACGTTTCCCCAAAAAACTCTTGTAAATTTACTAAATATTGTTTAGTGAAGTTACTAATGCTTGTTTAGGAAGTTTACTATATAAGTTTTAGTAAATTTATCAGTGAATATGTTGTAAACGTACTATCCATATTTAGGGTGTTTTCTAAAAATTTTTTCGTAAATTTACTAAATATTGTACTGTAAATTTACTAACGGTTTTTCAAGGGAGTTTCTCTAATTAGTTTTTGTAAATTTACTAAATATTTCTTAGTAAACTTAATAGCGATTTTTTAAAGAGTTTACTAAAGAATTTATGGTAATTTTTCCAAAGATAGTTTAGTAAACGTACTAAGGATTTTTTAGAGAGTTTCCCAAAGAATTCCTTGTAAGTTTACTAATTATTGTTCAGTAAACTTACTAACGATTTTTTAGGGAGTTTACTAAAGAATTTTTCGTAAATTTACTTAGGAGTATTTAGTCAAGGTACTAACGATTTTTTTAGGTAGTTTCTTAAAGAATACTTTGTGAATTTTCTAATGATTTTTTAGTACACTTACAAAGGCATTTTTAGTACATTGACTAAGAATTTTTTTCGTAAATTTGCGAAGGATTTCATAGTACATTTACTATGAATTTTTTTAGTATTGCATCCAAAACTTTACATATACTTTAGCAAAAAATTTTTGGTAAATTTATTAAAGTACCGTCAGAAAAATTACCAATGATTTTTTAGTATTGTATCTAAAATAGTTTTAGTATTCTCGCCAGAAAGTTTTTTGTAACCGTGCAAGAGATATTGCAATAAAGTCAAACTCCTTCGATCAAAATACTTCGATCAAAATAAGTAATATGGCCTGACGTGTTTTTCAGTAATACCATAGCAATTGCCAGCAGTTGAAATATTTTTATGTTATGCTTTAAAAAACTGACTGAAGCTTCACTGTAGATATTCAAATAGGTACAAAATCCTTTCCATATTAAATGAGCATTATAACAACAGCAGTAAATAATCAGATAAGCAGAAGCAGATCTTACGGTTTTTAGTTAAATTAAAAAAGCGAATAGAAACAATAATGAAAGTAAAGTATCGTTACTGAGTTTATAAAGTATGCCTAAATTTTTAAAAAAATGTTATCGATACACTGTTAAAAATAAAGTGTGATGTTTCACCAAGAAAATGGTGAAAAGTCGCTGAAATTTAGCTGCAAGCAAGATATTGGCGATAAGTTTTACCAATTTATTGGTGCTTTCTCAAATACCATTATATCAGTGAAATGTTAAACAATGATTCAGGTTTTTTATAAATCCAATTTTCTGGTGAAAGGTTGAACCATAAATCAGGATTTTTTTTTAATCCAATTTTCTGATAAAAGGTTTAACAATAAATCAGGGGTTTTTTTTAAATCCAATTTTCTGGTAACACTTTGAACCATAATTTAATTTTATTAATAAAATTTTCAGGTAAAAGGTTGGACCACGAATCGGGATTGTTTTTAAATCCAATTTTTTGGTAAAAGGTTAAATCATAATTCAAGGTTTTCTCTATTCTAATTTTTTGCTAAAAGTTTGAATCACGATTCAGGATTTTCTCTCATCTTTATGGGGAATGGTTACACCGGATTGTAGCTTTCTTTTTCCCCCCTCACTTTCTTTTTCAATTTATCATTTTATGGTGTAATAATAAATAAAATTTCAGATTATGCGAGATTATCTTGCAGTAGGAAAGCTTATTTTTATTTTTATTTTTTGTTTTGTTTTCATTAAACCGAAAATTATTTACGTTTTAATTATTGATACTATTGTCTTTGAAATATATTTAAAAAACAAATGTAAATCAATTTGATCTAATTTCACAAAGTAATTGCATTTTTTTTCCCCACAAATATTACCATTCTGTCCTTTTACATTTTGGAATATTTCTTCGCACTCAGTTACACTTATAGTCCATTTAGTGTTTGCTTATTTACAAAGAAAATATAAAAAAAAATAATTTTCTTTAGATTTAAATACATACCCTGTTTTTATTATTGTTTTAATTTAAACAATGTCTGAATAAATTTCTTCAACCAATATTAATTTTTGCACGAGTTTGAAAATGTTTTTTGCATAATGCACTTAACTGCTACTTTCATGATGTTTTTTTTTTCTTTAATTTTTGTGAATCTATAGATGCTGAAATTTTCATGTTATACAGTTTTCAAATTTTTACCTTCTTTTCACAAAACAAAAATAAAATAGAAATATTTTTAAATTTTATATTGCAACACAGCTCAATTATGCAAAATTAATTGATTTGAATATAAAACAACAAAAAAAGTTTAGTATTTGTTTCTGTTTAACATTCAATAATGAATATAACACTTTTGAATAAATAAAGCACAAACTTAATGAATACATAATCAAAGTATATGCGTAAACACTGAAATAATCAGCATTAAAAAGGCAGCTATAAGTAGCAGAATCTATTTAACCTCTAATATCAGCTAATACAAAAGTATTACTTTAAACTTTAAAGCTTTTGTTAAATACACAATGTATTTCTATAGTGTATTATATACTTACATTGAAGGGTTAATTTAATAACTGCAGTATCGCCACCAAGCGACTAATTATTCTTACATATAAGTATTTTTTCAGAATTCCTAAATGATAATCTATAACGACGATTTATTTATTTTTTAACAATACTCGTAAAAAAGAAAAATATTCACCACCAGCAGCCTTGCAATAGCTGAAAAAGAAATGGTTACAGACACTATTAAATAGCAACACATTTAAGTCGGTTTGCGGTATGCCGCTCCATTTATTGAAAATACAAATTATATAATCATTAAATAATATGTATAGTATGTCAGACTAATATTTACTGTAATATAATATCATTTTACACAGAGTTTCTCTCAGACAGTTTTAGGAGGGTACTACACTCTCTCTGACCATTCAGATCATCAAATATAAAGAATTCTTGAAGCTTAGTATGTTCTGAATCAGGATTTCAAGTCAGGAAAAATGGAATAGATCCAAGCATCAGGTTAATTTCTCCACCTGTTTTAAATGAAAGAGTAAATATTTTAAGACATAAAATATTTCTTGTGCAGACATAACAATAATCAAATTTCACACAGGGGAATTAATCAAAAAATTAAACAGTATATCAATTCAAATCTCTTTTACAAGGAAATCTTCATCATTTAAAAAATCAATCAGTGTTCGAAATAATTGCTGGTCCGCTGGTCCAAGAACACCAAAAATTCATTTGGACCACTAATTTGAAAATTTTAGTGGTCAGCAGGAACTCCCCCCCCCTCTCTCTCTCTCTCTCTCTCTCTCAGGGTCACAGGTAAACTTGAATTTTCCCGTCTCAGAGAAAACGGCAACCAAACACAAATCGCACAATTTTATTTATTTAAAAAAATAAATAAAACTGCATTAAACCTTAGTCAATTGAAATATTGGAATTAAAATATCTAAATTAATAATTTTATAGCTTTTCTTTATGTGCTGTTTATTTAATTTTTAGTTATAATTTTATATTTTATTAGACTGAAAATTTTGGAAAAATGCAAAGAAAATTTGTAAGAAAAAGCTGCAAAATTCTCCATTTGTTAGGTAGAAGGAAAATATTGTGAAATTCTTAAATCAGATGTAGAAAAATATTGCAAAAAGCGTCAGTTGGTTGAGGGAAAAAATTCGTCAATCAATCGTGATTAACAAAAACTAATGCTTGCCATTTAGCTGCAATAGGGTGTTAACGATTTTAATCAACGATTAAATCATGATTTTAATCAACTGATTTTTTTTTTAAAAAATTGTGATTTTAATCAATGATTTTTTATGGTCTATTTCCATGGTCTGTAGGGAAAAATCATTTGTAGTATATTGGAATGATATTACACTATTTCAAACATATAGAAATTGATACACATCACTGAAATGTACAAAAATATGCTTACTATAGAACATGATGAGCATACAATTAATCGTTTATTTATGGGGGGAACAAAAGGATTAGCTTATAGTACTATATAAATAAACGATAATTGCTGGAAGTTCGTTATCTGTTGTGGTACGAGTTTTTATTTTTTTAATTTAACTAATTTAGTTACTTCGTATGTATAAAATCTGTAAATCATATACAGGGCTGCAAAAAAGAAGTATACATTTCCGTTTATCGACGAAATATGTTGAAGGGGAATTTTCAACTGTGAAAATGCGTTTCTTAAATGAACTAATGTTTAGCATACTATTTAGTATATATTCAAATCTATAGATCATATATAGCGTCGCACAAAGGAATTCGGATATTTTTCCGATGACTGATAATTGCTGAACTTTAATTTTCAAATGTGTTACGTGTTTTGTAATTTGCTTACTTAGCCATCATATTTAACTTTATAAGACGTTGATTTTTTTTTACGTAATTCTGAATGTGTTGGAAAATAATAATCTGCCGTTGATTATTTTATGTTCTTGTTTAAAAAAATATTTTTATTTTGTATGTGTATATATATATATATATATATATGGGCGAGTTGTAAAAAATATGGTAGGTGGGTTAAACCGGGTAGCGCAGATCCCTCCTTCAGTTGTACCTCTGTCTATCAGCCAACACGAGAAATGACTTGTCGGTCAACATTATGGCATTTATAGCTGATTGAAACGTTACTGTGTGCGGTTTTTTTTAGTGTGAAGGGATTAGTTTCAATTACTCTTAAAAAATTGTTTTATTTGATTCTAGATTTTACGCGTTTGTCATGTTGGGGTAAAACCGGGTACTTAAGAGTGGGTCAAAACTGGGTATACCCGATTTTGTCCGACACTCATAGAATGTTTTTTTAGTATAGTTAATAAATTAGCATGGAATTTTAAATTGCATTCTTAATGCTGTTAAGTTATAATATAATTCTAAATCTATCTAGTTATAATGAAAAAACTTTAATTTTGATTTTGTTTTATATTAAAAAGTGGGTCTAATTTTTAACTTACATTTATGAAATTAAATAATTTACAATTAATGAAATTAATAATGGTACTAATTAAGGCATAATTTTATATTATGCTTATTACATTTTAATAAATAACTTTCTAATCTGAGGTGTAATAACTTGCGTTATAGGTCCACTTAAAATGCAAATATATTTCGTGACTTGTTTCTCTAAATAAAATAATCTGCCCAAAATGACAAATAATCCATAAAATCTCAATCCTATATAACTAGGCTATATAATCTGCAACAGGATTTTTTTTTAAATATTAAACAGGCAATTAAAAACCTCTTTATGAATGAAACTTTCCCAGACTCGTTAGCTGTATATAATAGGAGTGGATGGATTACGAAAGAGGTCTTTATTTTATTTGGTTAAAAAATGTATAGATTTTTCCAATCCTTGCCTTGAAAAGCCCGTTCTTTAAATCCTTAATAGGTGTTCAATTCATATAAAAGAATCCAGTTAATCTAGTAAGAGAAAGCAATGTATTTATATATGCTTCTTTCCTTACGCAACGCATCGATTTCAACCCCTTGATGTGTCATTCATGCATCTCTAAGCTCATACTAAGAACAAGAAGTGAAGAAGTTGTTATTTTCCAACTCTGCGCGATGTGTAACAATTTACCAAATTGGAAAATTATTTAAAACTGCATTTTCGACAGCAGCAATTGTAAATAATGCAATCAGAAGGTTCGAATAAACAGGGATTTTTCCCTACAACAATGTTTTTCCAGACCATCTTTTTGCTCCTTTCGGATGTGACAGAGAAACCCATGAAAATCATGATAACACACCTAGGTCTATGCAGCCACAGTTTGCATAGCTGCAGAAATAAATATTTCTGAAACACCACAGGATAATGGAGCTCAACCTTCCGAACATAAACAAGTTGACAACATCCAGCGTCTTCCACGTCGAGCTGCTTCCAGATGCAGCAGTTAACATCACAACCACAGACGTCATCACTCATTCAAAATGTTACATCTACAGAATGCATTAGTAAAATTATCCATTCGACATCTTCAGACTATGTAGCCCAGCAATCTGTATTTTCAATTTCGTCTAAAACGTTATTATCCCCCTTCTAAGGAAGGCTTTAGAATTGAGAAAAGAAAGGGAAAAACTTATTTTGATTTCATCTCCCTATAAATTACAGATCGAAACAGATATTAAGTAGAAATAAGCCAAACAAACTGCAAGACGAAAAAAGAAGTTTTTTTAAAAGAAAAAAAAAAGAAACCAAAAAAGATTGCGGACACATCTTCAGAAGAAGAGAATACTGAAACCTGTATGTTTTGCTATGAACATTACTCAAATTCTAAATCCCAATACGATGTTTGAAATGCCACGGATAGACACACGAAGCATGTAGTAATGCAGAATATGATGACAAATTCATCTGTGATTTTTGAAGCTAAAAGAACTCTAAAACGTACAGTGTAAAGTAAGCAGGCCTATACAACGTAGAAAATTTGCTAACGAATTATTATTATTTTTTTTTACACATGGAAGAACACATGTGCAATTTCGTTTTGTTAAAAATAATAAAAATGTATTTTTTACTGTATTAAGCAAGACCTTTTTGACCAAAATGAGTTTTCCAGTAGTTTTAAATGGATACCCAGTTTTAACCAACCAGCGAGGTAAAACCAGATTTTTTGCATACGTTTGAAAAAAGCTATTTTTTTATATAAACAATTATATATATATATATATATATATTGTTTGGAAAGAATGTTTTTAATGTAAAACGAATCCTTGGCTATAATAAAACAGTGTTCAAAGTTTGTTTTCCCATTTCACAGCATTTGAGACTAACAAACTTTTATGGTACCCGATTTTGCCCCACCTTCCCTATATATATTTAAAGGATGCTGTAGAAGAAAATAGCATGAAACATTTATTAGCTCCTTTCTACATCTGTTTCTACTAAATTTTTTGGTAACATGCCATTTATCTTTTAAAATAAGCAATTTTTCTATTCGCATACACTTTACGGTAGTTATCGCGATATATCACCAATATTAACACGTTGATCTATTCCGATATTAAATTTACGATATTCTCCCCACCTAGCAGTTAAACGTTTGAAAAAAAAAAAGTTTTTCCGAAAACTTGTAGCAATTTATTCCAGGATGATATTTTAGAAGTATCGGCAAATATATATATATATATATATGCTCTAAAAGTTAAAATCTTCTAACTGATGATGCAATTGATTTTTAAAAACATGAGTTTTAACTTTTTCAAATACATTGGTGAGCGTAGGTCACTTCGCGCCTCACAAAGACTATTTTTTCTACCATAAAACTAACTAAACGTCCGTATTTTAACACAATCTTTTTAGAGCAACTCAACAGGCCAGATTTACATTTACCTACGAAAATTTCGAAACATTCGGACAAATATAAGTATTTTTTACTAAATAAAATCCGCAAAAACTTCGACAAAATTAGCAATGACGAGAGTTACATCGTGGTAAAAATCTTACCAGCCTTTTCCCCACTAAATATTA
Source organism: Maratus speciosus (assembly GCA_963932465.1). NCBI lineage: Eukaryota > Metazoa > Arthropoda > Arachnida > Araneae > Salticidae > Maratus > Maratus speciosus. The sequence continues at coordinate 453,422,979 of OZ010797.1, forward strand.
ATATTTTTTCACTCGGGCTACGAAAACATTATGTTTTTAACATCTAAAAATTTCAAAGAGTCTGGATGATAACGACAAACTTTAAGAATTTAAAATACTGGAAGAACCTTGTCCCTCCCCCACCTCCCTTTCCAGGCATATTTCAAAATTACACATAAGACTCCAAAAATCAAATTATGCAGAATATTAATACCAAATAATAATAACAATACCAAAAAGCATATACTTTCAATTCTCTTTGAAATACTGCAATACATTTAAAAAAATACAAAATTAATCTTTTAAAAAAATTCACTGTCCGAAGTCACTTTTCTGTTGTTTTTTTTTTGCGCATTTTACTGTACGACTCACATTACGTATATATTATTGAAAAATACACACTTAATGTTATACAGTAGCTTTGAAATGATCGAGTATTGATTTGGTTAAGATATAAATGGATTTAAGGGTGAAAAAAATTAGTTTGAAAAGAAAAAACCCACCAAGATTTTAATATGAAAATAAAATCTATATCTATATTATAAAAAACAAATATATATCTGTGCGTAACGCTGACGTCATTTTGCAAATGGCAGCATTTTGAAATCTGGAATGAAATTTAGGTTTTGCAGTTTCAGTGTTCAGCTCGTCGTCAGCTTCAAATTCCGAGTAAAACGAGAACTACATTTAATATTTTTGTTGAACATTGTCACAATTCTATTTCAAAGACCCGTGATCGCGGGGGTGTAACTCACAATTATGTGGGTGGGAAACTAGAAATTGTTTTAATCCATTCCGTTTAGGTCTAAAATGAAAGTACTAAGTTTTATCCCACGTACTAGGTGAACATTAGAAAATATGTACATATTTATAGTCGAAAAACACTTTTTTTAATTATCTTAACAATATCTCAGAACAATTAATTCTTTCAAAAACATTGTCAATACAAATGTCGTAGAATTTGAAATTCTGAATAAAATGAGTACCTATATTAATATTTTTGCTGAACATTAAAGTCGCAATTCTATTTCTAAATTTTGCCTTAACCACTAATCAAGAGAGAGACAGAGTTATCAATCCGCCCTGCCTCCGTTTATTACATACATGTATTTTCTTTAAGTTGTTGAGGCCCTCGTGATGTTTCTGTAATTATGTTAATGCTTTATTTTGTATATTTTGAGGATTATAATTTAGTAGTTATTGAGAAAGAGGTACATAATTGACAGCCGTTTTACATGCCATTTCTCAACTGATATCGTCAACCTTAAACCTTAGTTTAAAAAAAAAAAAAAAAAAGTAAAGCTTATAATACTTTTTTTCAATATTACGAAGGTTTTAAAATTTTATGAACTTAAGATGCTCGTATACTAGTCGAAAATAATTTTTATTAAAACCATCTTAGTCCTTTTCGTAAAATATCGAAGTTTAAAATCGTGCTATTAATTGACCTATAATTCCTGTAGCGACAAGAATCCTGCACACTCATTTGTTCCCTCGCTCCTCCCCACTATTTTCGACCTCCTTAAATGTGATGCATACGAACTGTTATTCACTATATATGTCAAATTAAATGCGACACATAATTCAAATACAATATCAGAGATCATAAACAATATTTCCCATCATTTACAAATCCTTTTTGAAATATGCTAAAAAAATCATGAAATAATGCACTTTTTAAGTTATCTATTTGTTCGTAGCGGCAAAGCCGCACATAGTAAGGCGGGAAAACTAAGTACGTTTATTTCTGACCTACGTCGAAGGGATTAAAACAATTTCCAGCTTTCCCGTATTTAATTCCGAATTCGGCTTTTTTTTTCATTTCCTACCACTGGGCTATAATCCGTAATCAAGATTTTAAGCCATAACTCTGAAAATATCCAAAATAAAGTCTAAAATAATTACAAAATCCTCAAATAATACCTCAATAAATTAAAAAATATATATATAAATTAGAAACATGGTGAACTGAACCTCGTCTGTTCTGGCTTCAATCACTTGATTTACGAATTAGGCAAAACTTTGCATTATAATTGTAAAAATTCAACAAAAATATTAAGTACACATTTCAATCAGAATTTTAACCTCTACAACATCTGTATTGACAATGTTTTTGATAGAGTTAGTTTTTTTAGATATTTATATGGTAATTAATAAAAATGTGTTTTTTGCTATAAATCTGTTAATATCTTCAACCACTCACCTAGTAAGAGGGAGAAAACTTAGTACATTCATTCTAGACTTAAAATAAAGGGATTAAAACAATTTCCAGCTTTCCCCTAATTAATTCCAAATGCGGCCCTTTTTTCCTCCCCTACCACTGGTCTATGAAGAGTTTTAAAGACTTTAAAATTCTATGTGCTCTAAGTTTTTTTTTTTTTTTTGGGGGGGGGGGGGATGCCAAGTTCGAGTAGGAGAAAAATCTTGATTATTTATTGTGACAGTAAAATGACACAGAACAGATTTTCTTTTTTTTTATTTAAGCAGTTTTAAAGAGTTTTGAAACTTTAAGTATTATTACTGTGAGAGGTGAAGAAAACGGGGAAACGAAATTTTGAAGGTGAAATTCAGATAAAATTTTAATCAAACGGATATGATGGAATGAATAGTTAATGAAATTTAGGACTGATTATTTATTCACTTAAAGTAACAAATACAGTAGAGCAATTTTTTTAACCTTTAACTGATGCCAAAGAAATTGTCACATAACTAGTGTGAAGCGGTCTGTGAGACCGCTCCAACGAAAGATGAATAAAAGCCGCGATAAACTTATAGGATGTTGTTTTTGTACTAAACTTTTTGCACAGGTGTGTTATAATTAAAATTCATCTATTCAAAAGTCTCTGGTATTAGTACTAAAGTTTCAAACGAAACAAAATTTCAGTAGAGTTTGTAGATAAACTGAAATTTGCAAGTTAAACTATGAAAATTGAAAAAAAGCACTGGTCTGTGAGACCGGTAACATCAGTTAAAGGATAAAAAAAAGTTTTAAACAGTTTAAACTTTCTAAATGTGGGGAAGGGAGTAAAAAGGGGAGGTGAAATTTCAAAAGAAAGGTTAGCACAATGGCGGTTTTATCTTTATTTTTTAAATCAGAAATGAAAAGAAATGCAGAAGACTTCCACACCCGATTAAGAAATAATATAACAGTAAAGCACTTTTAAGGACTTTTAAAAAATGTATGAAAATAAGCACTTTCAAGCACAAAAAAAAATCCTTTTGAAACATGCAAGTACTTTTAAGGACCGTACGAATCCTGATACATTGAACATTTTCCGACTACAGAGTAGTCCTGCACGGGTCAAGTTGCACCAGACACAAAACCGAATATTATACTTAAGTCAACCCGCAACTCGACCCGAACCCTCCAAAAATATTTCCTCGATCCGCAACCTGACCAGAATCAGCCAAAATAATTTTCGGCAACCTGCAACTCAACCCAGGCTTATTTCAACCCGAAACCGAAATAAAAGGAAAGGAAATCTTGTTTTATTGATTTTATGAAATGTAATCTACAATTACATCTCTAATAAAAATTTATATTTTATGTAGGAAAATGGACAAATGTATATACTTTAATATTCAAACATATGTGGGTATCATGCCCACGAGTATTTGAAGTGAGGACAGCTTGTTAAAAAGCGCCATCGATATTCACCATCATGGTTGATCTCAATGGCGCTTGGTGACAAGTTGTCCTCAACATGGCTCACAATCACATGACACACCTAAGTGATGTAGGATAGGTGGGGGCTAAAGTTACGCGCTTATCATTAATTTTGATTTTTAACGAACACATTGATCTAAACTTATGTGACGACTGATTAAAATGTTGTATTAAAACCTTAGGCACGTTCCACTATCAAACGACATTCTGTCAAATTATAATTCCGTGAGAAATTGTAATTTTTAAAAAACATTGCTCTGCGTATCTTTGCCCCATTGGTTGGGCTAAAAGTACGCAGTGATGAGGTAAAGATACACAGTACGCACTTTTGCCCCATTACGGCCGGATTTTGCTCCATTTTCACTAAAATGAATGAGTAATGTAAAATAATTTGTAAAATTCGATAGTATTTAAACTGAAAATGCTAAACTAGACCATGAATAAAACAGCGGTCTGCGTGATCGCAAATAGCAGTTAACCTCTAACTGTTGTGACAAAAATTGTTTCATAAATACTGTAAGCGGTCTCCGAGACCGCTTAATCGTTGATTGAATAAAATGGTTGACTGACTCATAAGAGGCGGTTTCTGCGCTAAACTTTATGCAAAGGACTATTATAGTAAAATTTCCCGCATTCCGAAGCCTTCAGCTATACTTCTAATTTACCAAACGAAACAAAATTAAACTAACATAACTACTTAAATTGAAAATTACAAGTTAAACTGTGAAAACTGAATATTGCAGCGGTCGGTGAGACCGTTAACAGGAGTTAAGGATTAAGGTTTAAAACAAAAGCGATTCATGAAACAATATTGATTTTTAAAAGTAGGTAGGTAGATACCTACGTTCTATAAAAAAAAAAACTAGAAAAAGGAAAATAGTTTACTAACTTATATTAGTTAAATAGCTATTATATTTTATATAATACAAATTTAGAAATTGTGGAAAGCTTTGCATCTAGCTAAAACGATAGGGCAATGTCCCGTATCTTAGTCCCCAGAAGGATGCGTACTTTTACCCTATTCTGCAGTATTTTGCTTAACCGGCTACCCATAAGTATGAACAAATGTGATCGAGGCAAACTACCGCATTTAGAAGCTAAAAATCTTTCGATCTCCACTAAAATTTTGGATTTGTAAAAATTCCAGGTACTGTCAGCTAAAGAATAAAGTGAAATTTTAAAAATATTAGATCAAAATTCGAAAATTTAAACTTACCTCATTTTCTTAGCGCAAATTGCTACTTTTATCAAAGGTTTAAAAAATAACTAGTACACTTGAAACAAAACTGCCACCTATTGGTCATGAGAGCCGAAATGTTGCTTCATATGAAATGAGCCGGTGCGTATTTTTTCCCCGCTCGTATCTTTACCCCTACCTACCCTATATCTCTCTTTGCATGAGAAAGTAAAATCTCGGCATTTTATCGCTCAGGAACTCGCGTAAAATTAAAATGCAAATGTTTATATTTAGGTTTTTTCCAAGTCTAAGATTTTCGCAAAAAGTTTGAGCAGAACAATTTTTCAGATAAAATAAATACGTATTTCAATATGAATGAGTTATTATTAAATTTACTACTTAACCTGTAACAGATGTCACATAAATTGTCACATAACTAGTGTGAAGTTGTCTGTGAGACCGCTTTATCGAAAGATGAATAAAAGGCACGATTAACTCATAGGATGGTGTTTTTGTACTAAACTTTTTGTAGCGGATTGTTATAATTAAAATTCACCTATTCAAAAGTGTCTGGTGATAATACTGAAGTTCACAACGGAACAAAATTTCGGTAGTGTTTGTAGTTAAACTGAAAATTGCAAGTATATTAAAAATGGCAAAACTATAAAAATTAAAAAAGCTGCGGTCTGAGAGACCGGTAACATCAGTTAAAGGTTAAGAAATAAAAAGTATATAAGAAATGTGATAAATTCTTTTTATTTAAGGCACAGTTAACCATTTATTCTTCTCTAGGAATAGGAAAAATATTACCAACATTTCATTTTTCATATACACGCAAACAATGTATAATATTTCTGATAGTTTTAAAACACATACCCATGATACGTGTGTATAGATAGAGAAGTGCTCAATATTCAGAGTAAGAAGCATAGGAGAGAGTATGGAGGAATGGGACACATTTTACAAAAATAAGAAAATGAACTTTGTTTGACACAAAAACAATATTTCAGTTTATAGAATACAAAATGAAACACTTTCTAATGTCCTTGAGCAATATAGAAACATAATTTCAGAAACAATTTTATAATTAAAGAAATTGCAAGTTTCAAAATTTGTCCCATGCTTAGTTTAATCCATGCTTAGACCCATGCTTGATGGCTTAGTTTATATTATGGATAATATACAGTATAATGTTCCATAAATAGGGAAACTATTACATCTATGCATAAACAAGTCATTAATATTCAGAAAGCATAAAAAGTATATGAAGCAAAATTACTTCTGATTCTTGAAATAATCTTTTACTTTATACAATTGAAATCTTATGCAACTTTTTTGAACTGGAGATTGGGCTACCATTGCTTCATCTAGTGTGCGATTGATGAAATATCTAGAATGATCATATTCAAAAATTTTTATTACTACCAAAACAAAAACAAATTTTGCAGGAAATTTTGCAGGAAAGTAAAAGAATATATAAAATGTATTATGTTAAACCAGCTCTTTGCATGTTCACCAACATAAATGAAAAACAGTGGAACTTCGAAGGATCACTTTTTGCTTCCTAATTGGTTTGATTGAGAGATCAACAATAATACAGATTATAAAATATGTAAGCGGTGTGTGTGTGTGTGTGGGGGGGGGGGGGCTTATGAAGAAACTTTTTAAAGTAAAATTTTTATTGTTTATTTTTTTATATAAACAAAAACTTTGAATTTTATCCATTACTGGCACATCTGCCCTATACCTAGATTTTTAACCTGAAAAAAAATATTTTGGACATTCTTTGGAAAAATCAGTCAACCCGAACCCGACATACACGATTCAAAACCCAAACCGACCCGATCTGAACCAAAAAAGTAAAGTAAACCCGACCCGATGTCGGAATCTAGTATAATAAATACCGATTACACAGCACGACTCTAATATTAAGAAAGATAATTTTGGTATACATTTTAAGTATTCTGCAGAAATATAGTGGAATATTTGGCCTTCATTATCAGTCAAAGAGGGGGAGTACTATTCATTGTATCACTAATTAAAAATAAAATATTTAATCTGGCTAACCATATTGCAATAAAATTTTATTTATTACATAAAACATTAGAAATTGCATGCATGTAATAAACACTGATGTAAAGAATAGTCATTTGACTGAATGATAAATATTTAACAATAAAATAATAGGATGATTACGCATTAATACCTGCTAGAATCATGTTACATAATAATTCGAAATCAAACGTCTTACTGTGTAGTTCAATTTTACTTATTAGGAAATCAAGGAAAATGTAAATATAACAAAATTTAACTCATAAAGAAGAAATATTTACTTACCTAATTTGAAATCATAATCAAGATGGATGCCTTGAACACCTCTGTGGATGCGTGAACAGTCATTACGTCATCATTGAAGTCCTTTCTCATTGGCTGACAGGTGCGACTAAAATATTTCATGTATTTGTACTATGCGAGTGGTAAATATTTTACCCGGTTGCAGATAAAATTCTAGTAAACATACAGATTTCTGTAGTTTTACAAAAACTAGTTTTGTAGGATTACAGATTTTTTTTTTACAGTGTAGTGTATAACACATTGTTTTATGTTGCTTAGTCATAGAATTATAGGGAAAAGTTTTATAATCATGTGAATGTTTCTATAATATGTTATAATCATGTTTCTATAATGGTTTTAGTATATCATATTGTAACAGAGGTCAGGTAAGAATAAACAAACTCATAATTAATCACTATCAAGTCAGCTGAAAGTAACTTTATTTGCTTGCCTACTTGACAAGACAAACTAAACTGAACAAAACACAGCATAGTAAAAACATAAGAACCATAATGCTTAACATCTTTCAAATACCAACTACCCAGAGCAGTACAACCATCAAAAAACCCAACAGTCAACCAGAGACCACTTCCAAAAAACATACTGAAGCCATCCAGTGCAACAACCCTGCCATCTGGAGGACAAACTATCCTGCCATCTGGTGGGAAAAGATATCCTGCCATCTAGTGGACAAAAACAACAAAAATTTAACCAAAACATTTTTCCTAACAATGCTCCCCCATTTTGGTTAAATTGTCTAAAGACAAGAATTTACAAAGAGAAATTAACTTAGAATTGAATCCCGAAATTTCAAAAATGTACTCTTGGGTAATGGCTTTGTAAAGATGTCAGCAACATTAGAATATGAATCTACTCGTAATACAGTCACATGACCTTTCAAAATGTGATCTTTTACAAAATGATATTTAACATCGATATGTTTATTTGCACTATTTTCAATATTGTTCTTTGAATAGTCAATAGCACTTTTTGAGTCACAATATATTACAGGAGTTGGCAAGCTGGCAAAGTCACATTCTCTCAGAATTCTGTCTAACCATATCATCTCACTACACAATTCAGCCATAGCAATATACTCTGCCTCCATGGCAGATTTAGCAACACAACCTTGTTTCTTTGATTTCCATGATACTGGTACACCATTCAAGTAAATAATAAAACCAGTTACACTCTTTCTAGTATCTTTACAATTTGCAAAGTCACTATCGGAATATCCTATCAATCCATTTAAAGTCTCATCATTTTCATATTCGACAACTAAGCCCTTTGTAACAGCCACATATTTCAAAACTTGTAATAAAGCTTTCCAGTGTTTAATACCAGGATTTTGATTAAACTGAGACAATTTACACAATGAATAACTTATGTCTGGTCTAGACCGTGTTGCAATAAACATCAAAGAACCAAGCAAGTTTTTAAAAGGAATTCTTTCCATAACACTTTTGTCCTTTTCAGTTGTTGGACAATCTTTATCTCCTATTTCATAACCAGGGGATAATGGTATGGAAGGTTTGACCAGCAAATTTGGTTTAAAAAGATTTACTACTCTATCAATATAATTTTGTTGATGCATTCTAATACCATTATCATCCATATCAAATTGTACTCCTAACACCATATTTAATTGACCTAGTTCTTTAACTTCAAACAATGATCCAATTAATGCTTTTACTTTATCTAATACTAATTGGGTCTTGGCAAATATAAACAAATCATCAACATACACTAAAATTATAGCATCATTTCCATAATTATACACACAGTTAGTACTTTTAAACTTAGAAAAACCTACACTTACAAATTTTTCATCCATTTCTAAGAACCACATGCGTCCTGACTGGTGAAGTCCATATACTGCACGTAATAATTTATAAACATGATTTTTCTTCTCTTTATCAATGAAACCAACAGGTTGTCGTACATAAATTTCTTCTTTTAATTTACCATAGAGATAAGCACTGTTAACATCAAGTTGAAAAACTAACCATTTATGAATAACAACTAAATACATAACAAAAGCTCTAATAACAGTGAAACTTACCACTGGACTGAATACATCTTCAAAATCATAACCTGGTCGTTGGTAGTTACCAAAATCACTAGTCTAGCCTTAAACCTATTAATCTTACCAGAAGTATCTCTTTTAATATTATAAACCCACTTCGTACCTATTATAATCTTCCCATCTTCAGGGGGAGGAACTAACTTCCATACTTTTCTCTGTTCAAATGATTTTATCTCTTCATTCATTGCCTGATCCCACTCTTTCTTCTGAGGCGAAATTTGTGCATGATAATAGTGCTGAGGAATTTCAATATCATCAGTAAGGAAAACTTGAAAATCACCCATCTCTTTTAAAATATTTATAGAATGTTCCTTCTCTTTCGAACTATCTTCGTTTGAAGACCCACTATCTTCATCTGCAGCTGCTGAAACTTCAGTATCTCTAACATCTGTTCCTTGACTCGGTTTCCAATTAAAATCTTTTGTATCATAAGTTAATGATTTTTCCTTGCAATATTTTTCCATTTCATTTTTACTCCTAATTTTTGGCTCTCCTGTAGAAGGATAATAATAAACATCAGTTCTTCCTTTGGACATTCCAGATTTACGAATAACTTCTTTCCTAGTAAATGTTATTGGCTTTGATGCATCCAGATTAATTTTTTCAAACATTCTTGCCATTTCTTTCACAGGAGATTTGACCTGTTGTTTCTCAAGATTCTGCAATTCTTCAGGATTCTCTACTCTATGTGATTTGTTTATGGGACAGCTCTTTTCTTCTGAGAAGTTTTCTTCAGATAACACTAATTTCAACCACTCAAACATTTGATTATCTACCTTGTTCACTGATCTTCTATCCATCTGCAGTAGTTTCTCATTGAACTTCACATTTTTAGTTTCTTCAATTCTTCCTTCCTCCGGGTACCAAATACGGTAACCCCTTGTATAGACAGCATATCCTACTAAGACACCAATTTTTGCTTTGGGTTGTAACTTGTGTCTTTTCTGTTTGGGAATATTTACATAAGCAGTACATCCAATTCTTTTAAAATAGCCAACATTAGGTTTTCTACCAAACCATCGAAAGTAAGGGATTTCATTGGTAGTTGAATGAAGCACTCTATTTTTCAAATGATATACTGTCATTACTAATTCAGCCCACATCTTTGACGGTAGTTTCGCACTATGCAAATAAGCTAAAACACCTTCCATAATCGTTCTATTATAACGTTCCGAAACTCCGTTCATTTCAGGGGTAAAAACATTTGTTCTCTCATGACGTATTCCTTCTTTTTCCAATGCATTTTGAAAGACATTTGATAAGTATTCCAAGCCATTGTCCGTTCTAAGGGCTCTCAACTTTTTCCCTGTTTGGCATTCTGCCATTGCTTTAAATCGCACAAAGGTTTCGTAAACACTCTTTTTATCCTTCAACGGATAGATAAACGCCCTTCTACTAAAATCATCAATAAATGTAAGAAAATATAAAGCATTTCCTATTGACCGTATTTTTGCAGGCCCCCACAAATCAGAGTGAACAAACTGTAAAATTTCAGTTGACCTAACTTTATCCATAGGCAAGTGACTTGCTCTCTTTGACTTTGACAGACTACAGCTTTCACAATCAACAACTTCTTTAAAGTTAGTATTCCTAACACCAGTAACCTTGTTTTCAACAATCATCTTTCGTAACATTCGGTTACTAAAATGGCCAAAACGTTCATGGTTCATATCTAATTGACTATGAGTTTCATAGATGCCATTGCAGTCCAATGAATTTGCACAATAACCATGAAAAATAAAGAAGTTTTTCTCTTTCTTAGCTGTTATAAATGGTGCTCCATCAGGATAATAAAATTTTATCATTCCATGTCCTCCTCTAAATGTAAAACCAGCATCATCCATCTTCTTTCCCGATACTAAATTTCTTTGGACTGATGGAACATGAAGAGCATTTTTCAGAGTGATAACATGCAACACCTTATTAGAATAAACATTCACAACAGCATCTCCAATTCCTTTAACTTCAGTAGGGTGAGGTCCAAACTTAATAAATATTTTCTCTAAAGGCTTATATGATTGGAAAAATTTCTTTGAATTTAGAACATGACAAGTTGCAGCTGAATCCCAAGTGAAAATATCTCTATTCTCTTCAACATTAGCTTCATGAGCAGTTTCCATTTCTGAAACATAAAATAATGACTGTTTTTGAGATTGGGATTTCTCATTCTTCTTATAATTTCCAAACTTTCGCTGCTTTTGCTCATTATTTAAATTAACTTTACAATTTCTAGCAATATGACCAGTATTGTTACATCGATAACAAATTATTTTTGGTTCTCTCTGCTTATTTTGCTTCCTAAGATTAGTTAATTCATTTCTTCTTGCTCCCTGTACCAAAAACGTTTTATCCAGCCGACTAAACTCTTCCAATTTCTTTTTGCTTTCTAAATGTCCATATTCAGTTAATAATTCTGTTTCCACTTCCGCTGAAGTAAATTTCTTATCTTCTAAAGCATACAGCTTAGTTACTACATTTTCGTAAGTTTCAGGAAGAAAAGCAATCAACTGAAATGCTATTTCAGCATCATCAACAATTTTCCCAGCATCAGCTAAATCTTTGACCACTTTTCTCACTCTAGCAATAAAAACACCAATATGCTCTCCCTCTTCCGGCTTTAATAAAATAAATTCTCTTCTAAGTTCAGCTATTCTTGCACGAGACTTGGGACAATATGTATCTCTTATCTTTTGCCAAGCTTTTAATGGAGACTCTATACCATCTAAAATAGCAACCTGACTACTATCCATATAAGTTTTCATTAGACCTAAAGCTCTGTCCTTTCTAGATTCAAATCTATCTTTATCTGCTTCTGTAGCATCAGCTGATAATACTGGTTCTGGATCAACAATAAATTTCTTACAACCAGTTAATTGTAATAAAGATTCTAATCTATCTTTCCATGAGTGATAATTTGCATTAGAAAGCACAGGAATAGTTTTATGACCTATTTGACCAAGACAATCTTCAGAGTCAGCAGCCATGTTGTCATTGAAAATAAAACAAAGTCCCAGAAATGAATAATTTAAAACTTCAAAAGGTAAACAAAAGTTTCTTGAAAACAATTTCCTATATTTAATTTTTATCACATACTAAATAATTGTTGCTGAATTCATGATAAAGCATACTGTCATATCTAATAAACATTACTAAGCCTAATAGCATGCTTTCATTAAGCCTAACTGAAAAATGTAAACATTTCAATCTTCACTAAATAAGCAACAAACACCCAACCACGCTGCTCTGCTACCATGTAACAGAGGTCAGGTAAGAATAAACAAACTCATAATTAATCACTATCAAGTCAGCTGAAAGTAACTTTATTTGCTTGCCTACTTGACAAGACAAACTAAACTGAACAAAACACAGCATAGTAAAAACATAAGAACCATAATGCTTAACATCTTTCAAATACCAACTACCCAGAGCAGTACAACCATCAAAAAACCCAACAGTCAACCAGAGACCACTTCCAAAAAACATACTGAAGCCATCCAGTGCAACAACCCTGCCATCTGGAGGACAAACTATCCTGCCATCTGGTGGGAAAAGATATCCTGCCATCTAGTGGACAAAAACAACAAAAATTTAACCAAAACATTTTTCCTAACACATATTTTAATCTACATGTTTTGTTATAGAGTTAGCTGAAAAGTTACTAATCATTTGAACCCCATCCTGAATGATTAACCTTTTAAAATCTCAGATGATTTTTCAGGGATAGTTTTAGAATATTGCATATCGGTCTATCATTCTTAAACCAAGTTCTACTGTAAATCATCACCTAAAAAATTGGCCCTTAACAACTAAGTTTTGTCTTAAACATTAGAAAGTATAATAGCGCAGTGGCGTTAGTAACGTTTTCATCTATGCGGCAGGACGTTTCAGATAAAGACCCATATTGCATTAAAATGACGGATCAAATTCACCGATATATTTCATTTAATTTAAGATTCGTTTGGAGAAACCGACCAGCACAGCGAGCGAAATGTCCTACTCAGATTATAAGGGAATTATAGTTAAAACATTCATGATTAACTGCTCGCTATAATACGAAAGTACCTAAAATGCTTTTTCATGTAGTTTTTGAGAAATCTAAAAAATACACTTAATATATTAGTGTTTCAAATTAAAATAGATTTTTCTTTATGTTTTGTTAATGCGCAGTATATCGGGTGCCTTTAAACACGGGTATCCTAAGATTCATTGCCTATAATTTTTAAACGGAAACTCATACTAATCATGAAATCCAAATCCACAGCGATTAACATGAAAATTACGTCAATCTATGAAGCTTTGTTTCAAATGAGAAAGCTTACCCTAAAAAAATTGTTGTTATGTTTTAATTTCAATTTAATATAAATCGTATAAAAGTAGATTTTACATTATGATATTTGATGTAAATCGTACTATGTTATCACTCATTTAAAATATTAAAACATTTACCTAAATGGTATAATTAAGGAAACAACATTAAAACGAAATATTAAATAAATCATAGCAACCAGTTTTTAGAGCCAGTTTGAGGCCATATTTATCGAAATTGACGTCATAATTTATTGAAAGTGGCGCCGTATTTAGTGATTTGTCTCTTTTATCCTTTTTCTTGGAATAGAAAAGAATATATTTTATTGAAATTGTAATTTCAAATATATTAAATGGAGGTTTTAATTTTTCTCAAAGCCTTGAAGTTTTTATTTAAAATATGAGAAATGCGCATTTTCTGCTTAGAGAGACATCATTTAAAAAAAAAAATGTAACAGTATATCGAGAGAGACTGAATTTGTATTGGTTTATGAAAAGAAACTACACGTGTTTGCCTTTTTTAAATTATTTGTACCTTTTTTTAGGGTGTCGCAACAAAGTAAAATAATTCAGATTCTCTCGCTGTATTTCTGCATTTTTGAAATCGACGTCATTCTAAACAGAAAATGTACATTTTTCATATATATTAGGATGTTTCATTTTTCCAAAGTTTTGATTTTCATATGACTTTGCTTGCGCCTCGAGTCTAAGTGGTATAAAAGATATAATGCCAAATTTCAAGAAGATTGGATAATATTTAGAGGTTGCACACTTTGATCACTTTTATCTTAAATTAGTAAAATTTCTGATATTGAAGTACTTTGTACTAAAGGGCTTCTCACGTGTTTCTTTCACCCTTTGAAGGTAATTGCACTTTAAAATGGGAACCTTAAGAGGAATTTGGCGGCTAGGAAAGGTGCCTAGTGATAAATTATTATTAGTTCGACCCTCTGCAAAAGAAGAAGTACTCTTAGTTTTGTTTACCATCACAATGAAATGAAAGAAAGACTTTTGGATTCAGCTAATTCTATCAGTCTTAATTTGTAGGAAGTGTAGAACAAATCAAATATCAAAGCAAAGCTCCAAAGAAGGATTTGGATACGCTACAGCTTCTGAACACTTACCCAGATGCAGATGTCAAAAAAGGGTTCTCACAGTTGCTATGTTGATACAGATAACTTTGGAATCTTTTAGAAAGAAACGTAGGATTCGATTTTTTGGACGTATGTATTACTCCGTCTAATAAGGGAAATAAATATGATTCTAAATTTAGAAACCGAACCTGTAAAGAAATAGGAACTGCAACTATTTGAGGTAAAAAACTAGTTTTTGAAGGAAAAGACATGAAACATTTCGTTACTAGTAAAACAAAGACGTTCTTTGAATAGTTTGGCACCCACGATGTGACAGAATACTGCAGCAATTCTCTTCAGAAGCCATGTGAACGCTCTTATTGTGGTCAGTGATACAGCAGAAAGAGGAATTGGTCTGATTAAGCGAATTGGTCAGGGACAAACAACAAAAATAATTCTTGTTGAGGGTAGTCTAGCATCACAGAAAAGTCGTCACCGAATGAACAAAGAAGAGATTGCATCACTCAAAGTTGTTTAATATTACACGTGTTTTGCAAATTATGCAATCTATTAATCTTAGTATCCAGTTTCAATATTATTTGGAGTTTGTGATTTCAATAAAAGAAATTAACATTAAAAAAAATCGCATTTTTTATCTATTTTTATAAAACTGATCAAAGTGTGCAACTCATAAATATTATCCTATCTTAATGAAATTTGGCATATATATCTTTTATATCTCTTAGATTCAGAGCGTAAACAAAGTCTGGAAAAAATTTGCAATTTATTTTTTGCCTTACAAAATGAAACAACTTAATATATATATATATATATATATATATATATATATATATATATATATATATATATATATATATATATATATGTAAAAACTTCAGAATAAGACATCATTAAAAAGCAGTGTCCGTTAATCAGAATTTGACGTCATATCTAGCAAACGATTTTTATTAATATTATCTTTTCTCTAAATTATTTTCTTGATATTGAAACACCTGTATTAAAATAGATTTTTTAGCTTCAGAAACATTCAAATGAAGATATACTACGTTATTTGAACACACATTTAGTGAAAGTTTTTATTTTATATGGGAAAAATGTGCATTTCCCGATTAGAATGGCAACAATTTCGAAAATGCAAAAATATAGCGACGGAGTGAGAATTTTTATTAGCTTATAAAAAGAAAGTACGCGTGTTATCAATTTTTTTTTATTATTGCACAGTTTTTTAAGTTGTGGCAACAAGAAAGAAATAATTGAATTATAAAATTAAATAAAAGAGATATTTCTATATTGTTAAATTATGGAAGGTGGCAGAAAAAAGGGATAAATAGTGATCTGATGGTTTTTTAAATTAGACAGCTATTTTTTCCACGTTCTAAAACGAATGTACATGAAGTTTCGTGCAAAATCGGTCAAAAACTGAAGATTTGTATAACGGACATACACACAGAGAACGGATTTTATATGCATAGATATAACCTTAAAATACAATACAAGAGCATTTCAGATTTTATTGATTCGGTTATCTATTTTTTATTTTACACATATATAAAAACTTTTGAATAATAATTTTAAAACATGATGCAATAGAATATTTTTTGCTTTTTCTCAATATGAACTTGGATATAAGATTCATACGTTTTAAGTTTTGAAAATAGGAGGTTGATTTAATAATATTTTCATGTTATAAGGACTTCATATATATATATTTTTTAAATTGCATAAATTCGGCAGAAAACTGTAAAATAAAATTATTTATTAACTAATAAATGGATGTAGTCTCTTTGCAATATTTTACTTTCTTACATTTAAGCTTTAAGATACAATTTATTTTCATTATTTGGACGAAATAATAATTTTGATGATAAAAATAAAACCTCAGAAATGAACATTTTGCAGTTATTATTATAGCTTCCATTTCTTCTTTATTGATTTTGAACATTCCTGTATATACCGCAATGTAAATTAAAAAGGACATCCCAGGATTTATTGCTTTCA
This sequence comes from Maratus speciosus, assembly GCA_963932465.1. Classification (NCBI taxonomy): domain Eukaryota; kingdom Metazoa; phylum Arthropoda; class Arachnida; order Araneae; family Salticidae; genus Maratus; species Maratus speciosus. Next base: position 453,439,619 of record OZ010797.1, read on the forward strand.
ATATATTGGGAAGCCTTGCGTAGACGCAATATAAAACGCGAAGGTATTCCACAATTTATTGGTCTGACCTGTCTATTTGTATTTTTCCTGTCCTTCGAAACTTTTAAAGGAACATTACAAGGAAGGACTTTCAGAAAGTGAGTAATGTCATTGAAGAATTTTCTATTTTTACTTTCTTACTTTCGATATAAGGTTATTAAGGTTTACAATTTTATTTAGGCACAGCGTACAGATTTAAAAATATTTATTGTAAGAAAACTTACATGAGATATAAAGGTATGGTATAGTCACAAATGTTATTTCAAAATATTTTCTTTAAAGCCACCTTTACTTATATATCATTTAAAAATATCTACACATTGGATTTTTTTTTTAACCATTTGGAAAAATGGTTATTGTCCTCGTCAGGGTAGGAAATAAAAAGCATATCTGAAGCTTTTTATTGCTTTAATCCGCATTTTATTCGTTTTCTGATTGGTCTATACAGTAATCTGTATTTCCTTTTACTTTCAACAGAGATGGGTACTTCTGTTGCCACTATGACAAAAAAAGTAATAATAACTACAAAAAAATAATAATAAAAATTGAGATACAGCTTTCAAACAAATTGCATTTAAAAATACATTTTTTTTTCTCTATACGACGATGTAAAAAGTAATATTGTGGGATGTTTAGAAGTTTATGAATGAAATTTCATTTAAAATTGGTCGTCAGATTTCTTGGAAATCTGACGATGGAAAAGCCTTTTCAAGAACAGCCAATGAAATGCTTGGATAAACGTAAGTTTCAGGAAATCTGACGATTCGCAGGCGATTTTTGTCGCTTGCAATTTGTACGTGTAATAACACTATTAATGTTTAATCCATGGCGTACGTAATATATGATCAACTCAGTGCGATTTTTTGCCTTAAATTTTAGTCTTTGAAAAATCATTTTCCGAATGGTCGTTGTAATTCGTTAAATTGTTTTTTTTTTAATTTTATTTATTTATTTATTTATTGAGGCATTAAACGAGAATCATACACATTTTGTTTTCTTTTTTTCACAAATGTTTAATAATATGTTAAAAATTGAATTTTTTTACACTATTTTATTCAACTCAACTCAACTTTGCATGTGAAGATGGAATTTTGCAATCGATTTTTAACCCACAAATAATAAAAAATCTCTAATATATAAATATGGGATTCTAATGTATATGTATAGATACTCATACATAGGAGAGACCGGGGCTAGTAAGCGCAGTTTTTAGTTTTTGATTTTTATACATATTTTATTTAGGTTTTTTAAGAAATTTTAACTGCACTTTTAAAGAACAGAAATTTGACTATAAATCCCCGGAAGTTTTGAGTTTGTAGCTTTTGCAGTTTATGTTTAGCGGAAGCCTAAAGTGACAGGAAAATTATGCGCAAACCTACCCCTTCACGGGCAAGTTGCCTATACCTGTGGGGTAAGTTGCCACACGCTTTATAAAAATTTAAATGAAGCTCAAATAAGACACGCAGTTAAGCGAAATCAATTTCATTAGTACCAGTAAGTTTAGACAAAGGCGTTATAGCCGTACAATGTACATTCTAAATTATACAGACATAAAAAAAAATGAATAAAACAGTAACATTGAGTAACTTCTATCCTACTCTATATCATCATCAGAGTTACAGTTGCCACAAATAAATAATTGAGTGTCTGCGTTTGGGCAAGCCTCGTGTGCCCAAAATCTTGCATTGCAACATTTTTCTCGTTGTTTGCTGTTTTTCAATCTACCATCGCACACCAAACACCGAGCCAACTTTCCCCGTGTTCAATGCGCCTACTTGCCTCATAATAAATTTCTTCACAAAAGGGACACGTAATCCTCTAAGCATAAATAATCCAAGTAAATCACATATGGGGTAGGTACAGTTAATTATACACTAAGAAAAACTGCACAAGTTAAATCGCAATTATTAAGATAAGTATTAGAAATTAGAAAAAGAATGAAGCAACAAAAAATTACTTATGAGTGCAAAAAACAGAAAAATCGTAATAAATGTCCACTGCACGTATAGGTAACAATGCAAAACTACAATGAGGATTGTAAAAAGCAATAATAAAGGTATTCTGTGACTGGTTGCGCAATCCACCCACAAACAGGCGATTTATGAGGACTGCGCCTACTTACCCCTGTAGCCAACTAGCCCGGGTCTTCCCTACTCCTAAAATATAAATATATGTTCCCTAAATATATAAATATGCCAAATCGCTAAGAAACTGGGACAGTGAAACATTTTAAAGATAAAAAATAGAAAATAAATCCTAAATTAAAAATCAAGTTAAATATTAAATAAGTTACTTTGTGAAATAAGTGTAGAAATCCTAAAATGATAATTTAAACAATGTTTTTCTTTCATTTTTTATCGAAAAGAAACAGAGCAACATATAGGTATCTTGTTTAATACATTCACAAGATTGCGATTTCTACCAAATATAATGTATGCAGTGGATGTTTCATAATCAAATTTTGTGGATACACCAAATTCCTGCATTGTATTGTAAATGTTTTGGAAAAAATTGCAGCCTTAAAATTAGGTGTAAATTTCAAGGTCACATTGAATGTTTATTACTATTTTTTTAACTATTTTTAATTTTACACTTTTTTTTATACCAAAACAAAATTCAAGAAGTTACACAGCGGTTTAAAGATTCTCAAAAAAAAAAAAAAAAAAAAAAAAAAAAGGCCGACCTGTTATCATGACATGATCTAAAATCAAAAATACATTTATTTTTAATATTTAACATAAATTCGTAAGGAATAAATCTAAAAGGTTTTAATAATGCTTTTTAAAAAGACAAAATGGCGAACACTTGAAATTAATGCTGATTTTTTTACCCACGATTTGGCTTTTTATCTGCTGCAAAAAATAAATAAATAAATAAATAAAATGGACAATTCTAACATGTTATAGGTTCATTCATCTCTGCAGAAAAAATTTCATTTCCGATTCATTAAACGTTTGAGACGATAGAAGCTAATTGGATTTGTAAAATCTTTTTTCAACTAAAACGCGTTTAAAGTCTTAGTGAACCTTTTTCCGACATAGCCTTACAACCTTAAAATACAATACAAGAGCATCTCAGAATTTATTGCTTAGACTATGTACTTTTATTTTACTCACACATAAAAAATCTTTGGGAAAAAAAAAATGCTAAGAAAAAAGATGCCATTCCGTATTTTTTTTGTTTTCAGTTTTATCTTGGATATAAGACTCATATATTTTAAGATTTAAAAAAAAAGATGTCGATTTGAAAATATTTCGATATAATAAGTATAACCTTATATGTATTATAAAAAAATTGTATAAAAAATCGATATAAATCTGTAAAATTAAATTATTTACCAACAAATAAGAGAATTTCTTATCTTTGCATCCTTTTAAGATTTTATTGATACAACTTATAATTAGGAAATTTTTCATTATTTGAGATTCTTTCTTTTTTGAGACATAATGCGATATTTATGAACTTTCTAGCTTATTCATAAATGCTTATTAATCTTTTAAAAATTAAATCCTTTTTTGTCGAAACAAAATTCAAGTTTACGTGCTATACGGCATTCTGGAGATTAAACGGTTTAAAAAAGTATTGCCGATTTGCATAAATCCCAACTTATTTAAAACATGTTCTGAAATCAAAAATGCATTTGTTGGTATTACATAGCATACTAATATACATCTTTAAGGAATAAATATAAATTTTTTTAATGTTGTTTTGAAAAGGAACCATTATTTGGCTTTTGATCCGCTGTAAAAATATTTAAAATGGAAATTTCAGCACATTATAAGCTCATTCAGTGGTGAAAATTGTCTACCTCTGTGGTAAAAAATTAAAAGTCCTATTCATTCTACGTGCAACAAGTCCAATTAATCAGAATCTAGAACCTAATCAGATTTGAAAAATCTTCTTTCGAGGGAAAAGCATTTAAAGTTTTAGTAAACCGTTTTAATACATATATAACCTTAAAATACAACACAGGAACATTTCAGATTTTGTTCCTTAGAATATCCATTTTTATTTTACACACATAAAAACATTTGAACATTTTAAGAAAAAACGGGATGAAAAAGATTATTATTTTTTTTCTTTTTCCTTGCATATGAGATTCTTACTTATATATATATATATAAGATCTTGGATACAAGATTCGTTCGTTTTAGGATCTTAAAAAAGGATGAAGAATTCATAATATTTTTATGTAAATAATTTAAGAATAACTTTATATATATATTACTAAAAAACTCGCATACACTACTCGATATAGAATTCAATTATTTACAAACAAATAAGTGAATTTTGTATATATTCAACATTTACTATTTAAGTTTTAAGTTTTAAGATACAACATAAAATACAAATGGCATTTAAGAATTTATTGCTCTGCATATAAAGGAATACATTTACAGTCGCAATACAATACTCGAAGGAATTTCAGAATTCATTGATCTGGCCTGCCTATTTTTATTTTTCCTGTGCTTCGAAATTTTTCAAGGAACGTTATAAAGAAGTACTTCGAGACAGTGAGTGGTGTTATTAAAGTATTTTCTATTTTCGCTATTTTACCTTCGATACATAAGGTTCCCAAGGATGAGACTTTTTAGGTAAGCACACGATACAGATTTAAAAGGTATTTCCTGTACGAAAATTTACATCAGTGTGATAAGAGTGTGATATAATCACATAACTTAAGCAAAAATATTTTACTTAAAGCCACATTTAGGGTAGACCGTAGTAGGCTAGTTGGACCGCTTTTTCTTCTAATAATTTTAAAAGAATTACAATTCAACATTTTAAATTTCTTTTTATGTTACCACTATCAGTGTACTTTCAGGAAGAAGTAACACTAGTAAAGTTTGAAAATATTAACTATAAGTATTAGTTTAGAAGCTCAAATTGACACCAAGTCGCTTGGGCCAACCTGCCTCGATTGCGGGGTAAGTTAGCCCACGTCACTTTTTAATGTTCTGATAGTGTAAAAGTTTAAAAAATTACCAAAATTTTACCAAATCTTAATTTTTATTTCTTTCGAACGAAAACACAATATAGCCTCCTAAATTAAAATAAAAAATTTTGTCAATTCACAAGATATCAAATTCATTTAAGTTTATCATAAATCCTCTTAATATTATCCACAATTTTTGTATTGACAAGCTTTTGATAGGAGCAATTCTTACAGCAAAAAGAAATTAAAAACAAAAAAAGTGTGTGTGTGTGTGGGGGGGGGGGGGGGGGCAGGGAGGTTGTATAAGGAAAAAAAATCACATTTCCCTTAATCCGTTGCGGGCCAGCATGCCCCGTGCCAAATGGACCAACTAACCCCGTATCGCCATTTTTGTCTTTCATGACTGTAACGAATTATTCTGAAAGTATTTCAATAAAAAAACTTGCCCTACAATAACTACGAAAAATTATTTTTCTGAATTATTATATATCAAAATCTAAAATGTAATTTACAAACAAATAAAAAACGATTATTTATAAGAGAGGAAATTTGCTCACCTTTTCAAAATTTTGAAAATTCTCAATAATTCTTTGACGGACGCTCCAACTTCAATGGTGCTTATGTTGGAGGAGGAAAGCGAAGAAGGTACGCCAAATTAATATATTGTAATGAAAACTCTCTGTAAAAAACATTAATTACAGCCACAAAATTAGGTATAATATTCAAAGTGCACTTGAATGTTCATTAAAGAGTGTTTTTTAAATTATTTTCAATTTTACAGTTATTTTTTATCGAAACGAAATTCAAGTTGGCGTGCTACATGGCGGTCTGAAGATTCTCAGTTATAAAGAAAATACTCTCGATATGTGCAGATTCCAGTTTATTCAAAACATGGTCTGAAATCAAAAATGTATTTATTTTTATTAGTTAACATAATTTCGTAAAGAAATAAATTTAAAAAGATTTTTTTTTTAAGACAAACTAACGGACACATGAAATTAATGAAGAATCTTTGACCCATTACTTGGCTTTTGATCTGCTGTAAAATATATTTAAAATGGACAGTTTTAACACTCTATATGTTTATTTGATGATCAAAATTGTTTACTTGAGCGTTAAAAATTTTTCAACTCTAATTCATTCAACGTTTGAATCAGTAGAACCTAATCAAATTTTAAAAATCTTGTTTCGATAAAACACGTTTGAGGTTTTAGTGAAAACTTTTACTGACATAAGCCTTAAAATACTACATAAGAGCATTTCACATTTTATTGCTTTGGCTATCTATTTTTATTTTACACGTATAAGAACTTTTGAACAGCCATTTTAAGAAAAAACGTGATGTAATAGAATATTTTTTTTCCTTTTCTCAATAATGTCTTGGATATATTAGATTCGTACGATTTAGGATTTTAAAATAGATGGCAGATCTCATGATATTTTCATATAATAAGAATATCTTTATGTATATTATAAAGCATTCGCATAAATTATTCGGTATAAAACTATAAAATAATATTATTTACCAACGAATAAGTGAATACTACTTTAATTTTAAACGTTAGTATACAATTTAAAATTAGGAATTTTCTCATTATTTGGGGGAAATAATCAGTCATATGATCAAAATAAAATCTTAGAAATAAACATTGCCTTAATGTTATTATCTCTTCAATTTCTTTTCTATTGATTTAGCGAAATTTATTTATATAGCCGCAATATACACTGGCCATTAATGACAGGACACTTTCAATTTTATATATTTTGTGGAATATATAAAGATATATTTGTCGGATTTTTCTGGATCTCCAGGATTATAAAGAATATGTTCTACTTCATATTTATCAACGGCAGTTTGATCAGAAGGACACTGAAGGGGCCAACTAAAAACAAAGAAAAAGAATTGTGTTTGGGATCAACCTGTAAAATAAAATGCACGAAATGATCTATCGCTATAGCTTATGAATATATAGATATTGTACGATATATGTATTAATTTGTGGAAGAATAGAACCTATATTCATGGAGACATATCGATCTTTTTTAAAGTTCAAAATTATTTTGAATGTTTTTTGTTTACATCATGCTTGGTTTTACACCACATTTAACGCCAGTTTCAGAAAATTTGGAAAGTGTAGTAGAAAGAATATGATGTAGTTGGAATGTAAATATATTAAATATTTGATGAAATATGAGCAGTTGAATGAAATATTTTTTATCTGCGCATACGCGCACGATATATATATATATATATATATATATATATATATATATCATGATTTGATAGAACACTCTGTGGTGTAACTCATAAAAAAAAAAAAGTCAAATATCGTAAAAATCAGAAAATGAAGAATGTCGACATAGAAAGATATCGACAATAGACTTAGCTGATTTTTAGTTGTTCTTTAAAAACAACTAAATGATAAGGGGTTTTCCACAGGTTGTCGTTTTTAGAATTTAGCTTTATAATTTTCATTTTTTATGGATGCTTTAGATCTTCCTAGAAAAAAACCAGAACGAGCCTACTCCGAGAAAATAAAAAGTATCAAAATCTAAGCACATTTCTTCTAAATCTGCTCGTTGACATTCATTAATTGCAAACGCTTTTGCTAAAAGCCGGATAATGAATAAACGGTCAAGTGCGAGAATTACTCGAGCTCAGAGGGTTCCGTGCAATAAATATATTAATTATTAACTGTATTATAAAAAAAAAAATCGTTGCTAAAAGAAAAATAAGACTTTGTAAAACACTATACAACGTAGGGTTGCGTATAGCTGTATATACTAGAAAAGTTAGAACGGGTATACCATAAAAGCTTAAAGAGTTATGAAGCCTAAATTATATCAAATATTGCTATTCTGTATAACTCTTTTTTTTATCTTATTATAATCTGCCTATGATGAACTAATTCGGTACTGACAATAAAAGTAGTTCATATTTAACCCCTTGAGCTCTCGCGCTGTTAGCAGATGTATGCCACTAGCTACCAGTTGTACCGCATCTGGCAGATTTTTTTTTTTTTTTTTTTATTTACTTAGAAATTTTATTTTATTTTATTTATGAAAATCAATCATCTTGTAAAGCAAAAATAAGAGTTAAATCTGGTGAGAATTCGGAATGTCTAATTAAAAAATCAGCCATATATCATTGCCGTGAATGGCCAAAATAGCATGACGTACGTGTACGTTATAGAGCGCAAAAGGTAAAATTTCATTTGGCATTTCATAAAACTAAATTCAGCGTAGTAATAATCTTTTCTTTTTAAAATATAAGCTAAACCAAAACACTTATTCAGAGTTTAAGCTTGGCATTGTGCTAAGGACGCTTCGAAAGGAGGTCGCAATTTTTCAACGCCACCTTGGTCCGTGCCGCATTTTCCAAGATAGGTTTTTAATTAACTTTTAAAGACACCGGGAGCGTATTGAGAGATCCATTCAATGCAAACCAGCCGCGAATTTCATAGTATTTATGTGATTATTTCTAATTAAATTAGTCTGTTTTTAACAATTTGACGCTTATTGCTTTTATACTGCTACTGGGCATTGCATTACACAAATATATCATTAAAAGTTGCTATATGGGCTTCAAAAGGCGATGGTACATAGCGTAGGCCGCCCTTGTCATTATGTATGTCCAAACCGTCCGGGTCTTTAAAGGTTAATATCTCGACTAATTACAGTCGATTTTTTTTCGAAAATTATTATAATAAATATTAAATTAATATTTAAAACAATGCTTTTATACTTCGGCTATGATAGGTACCTTAACTGCCCTTGAACACCTTTGTTGAATGCCTGCAAATCTAAATTTGTGTTTAACGGAAAAATGCGTTTTTCTCAAAAACTATGTGATCCAGGGTAATCGCTATAATTTTCCTGCACGGTTTAATTTAACGTCTACTTCCTTTAGTTTTTTCATAATTTTAGTTTCAGTAGATTCGGAAATAGATGGAGGGGGGGGGACACATTTTTGCACTACATTTTCGACTATATCTCAGAAAATATAATACTTAAAATTAAAAGAAATGTATTTTTGAGTTCACCGTTACGAAAGCTTTCACACAATACACCACACAATATACAAAGAAAATATTTTTTTCAAGTAACTTAATTAGCCCCTCTACACATTCTCTAAATATATTTGTGAATGTTTAATCATCTGTAAATATGTGCGTTAATAATCTTTATTACTTCCCTCAATTTCAACTTTCCACGTTCCATAGTTTACGAATAAAATGGCTGTGACAGACGGACAGACAGATATAGGAGTGATTTTATAATGGTTCCTGTTTTACTTTTTAAGTACGGAACCCTAAAAATGACAATTTGTGGAAAATCCCTTATCATTAAGCAACTTTTAGCGAGCAACTAAAAATTCGCACATCTGATATAATTCGCCGATATCGTTCTCAATTTTCACGATATTTGACTGGCTTTTTTTCATGAGTCGCTCCATAGAGTTGACTATGATAGGCAACTATGAAATCCTGAAAAAAAAATACTTTATCGTGCGCACATACGCAGATAAAAATATTTCATTCAATTGCTCATATTTCATCAAATAATTAATATATTTACATTACAATTACGCCATATTATTTCTACTACATTTTGTCAAAATTTCTGAAACTGGCGTTAAATTTGGTAAAAAACCCTGTATGATATATAAAAAAAACATGCATTTTTTTTTCAACTTAAAAAAAAAATCGATATATTTCCATGAATATACGTTCTATTCTTCCACAAATGAATACATATATTATACACTATCCAAATATTCATAAGCTATTGCGATAGAACATTTCGTGTATTTTATTTTGCAGGGTGATCTCAAGCATTATTATTCTTCTTTGATTTTCTGTTGACCCCCTAATTGTCCTTCTGATCAAATCGCATTTGATAAATATGAAGTCGAACATATTCTTCATGATCTAAAGGAAAAATCCGATAAATATAACTTTAAATATTCTATAAAATGTCTGAAATTGAAAGTGTCCGGTCATTCATGGCCATAGATTGTAAAATGCAAAAGGCATTTCAGACCTTGTTCTCGATATAGAGGAAAACCTTGCATAGACGCAATATAAAACGCGAAGGAATTTCAGAATAAATTATTCTGACTTGTCTATTTTTAGGTGCGTTCGTAAATATATAAATACGTAGCACCTATAGTCGTCGTTCAGTCCGTCTGTCGATCCGTCCGTCCGTCCGCATATAACAGAGCAAAAATTACCCCACCAAATGGTCTGAAATTTTAAATATATGATTGTTGCAAAATTTTGTCGAGCCATTTAAAATTTTATGAAAATCGGATGTATAGTTTAATTACAGGGACAGCCAAAAGCTTTTCTTTACATTACGACCAATGGGGAAAATTGTTGCAAGTGCATTTTGATGATGTTACAGCCTTCCGAATGGTCTGAAATTTTAAATATATAATTGTTATAAAATTTTGTTACGCCATTTCAAATTTTATGTAAATCGAATGTATAGTTGAATTACAGGGACAGTCAAAAGTTTTTCGTTACATTACAGGGAATGGGGAAAAATTATTGCAAGTGCATTTTAATGATGTTACAGACTATGCACTTATGAAGTGCAAAACAATATACATTCAGTACAATATGGGGTACAAAAAATAATTATAAAACTAGTTATAGTACAAACGCACCTCATTTGCCACGTTTGACGAGCAATTTCCAACTTGTTATTTTTCCTCTCCTTCACAACTTTTCAAGGAACATTATAAGAAAGGACATTGAGAAAATGAGTGATGTCATTGAAGAATTTTTCTATACGAGTAAGATTCGCATGGTTTAAAATTTTTAGATAGTCACAGAATAAACATATAGATTAGGAAAAAAGATTATTAAATAATCACTTAAATTAGTCAAAAACATTTTCTTTAAAGCCACGTTTGCTTATAAGTGCCAGTATAAATATCTGAACTCTTTTTTACAGAGATTTAGCGAGATTTGTGAACATTCTGTCTTTTTCATAAATGTTTATTAATCTTTTTAAAATGTAATCTTTTTTATCGAAACGAAATTAAACTTTACATGATTTTCTGGTTTAAAAAAGTACGGCCGACCTGCGTAAATTCCAACTTATTCAAAACATGGTCTAAAATCAAAAATGCATTTCATTTTATTAGTTAACATGTTTTCTTATGGAATAAATCTAAAAAAAATTTAAACTAGTTTTTGTTAAAGGACATTTGAAATTAATATTGATTCTTTAACCCATTATATGGCTTTTGATCTGCGGTGAAAAATATTTAATATAGATAATTTCAACTTGTTATGTTTTCATTCCATTAAAATTTTGTTTCTACAAAAACGCGTTTAAACATTTAGTAAACACTTTTATGACGTATATAAAGTAGAATACAAGAGCATTTCAGACTTTATTGTTACTATCTATTATATACTATTTTTATTTTACCCACACTTAAAACTTTTGAACAACAATTTTAAGAAATAACGTGACGCAATAGGATATTTTTATTCCTTTTCTGAATTTATCTTGGATATAAGAGTCATACGTTTTATGATTTTAAAATAGGATGTAGACTTCCTAATATTTTCTTGTTATATGAATAACTCAATATACATTATAAAAAAATTGCATAAAATATTAGGTATGAAACTATAAAATTAACTTATTTTACAACAAATAAGTGAATTTATTATCTTTGCAACGATTTACTATTTTATTTTTAAGTTTTAAAAGTCCAGTTTAAAATTAGGAATTTGTTCATTATTTGCGACGAAACTCGTATTTATACGGCGATGGCGACACGTTGCGACAAGTTTATTACGACAACGAGTTTCTTTATATGATCAACATTAAATCTTAGAAATGATCATTTCGCAGATATTATTATAGCTCATATTTCATATTTATTGATTTTGCGAGATTCTGTAGATAGCCGCCATATCAAATACAAAGGGTATTTCAGAATTTATTGTTTTTAATATAAAGGGATACCTTGCATAGACGCAATATGAAACGCGAAGGAATTTCAGAATTTATTGGTCTGACCTGTCTATTTTTATTTTTCATGTCCTTCAAAACTTTTCAACGAACATTATAAGGAAGAAATTTGAGAAAGAGAGTGATCTCATTAAAGTATTTCCTGTTTTCGCTCGTTCACCTTTCACCTAGAGAAAAAAAAAAAAAAAAAAAAAAAAAAAAAAAAATGACAAAAAGATAATAAGCCTTTGAAATACCATGCCACAAATTATCGTTATTAATATATGAATTAAAAAAATCACTACACAAAGATACTGAAATGAATTCATTAATATTATAAACAATGATTAATGTCGAATTTAGCGTAAAAACAGCACAATCGGCGGGGGGGGGGGGGGGATACATTGCTAAAATCTAACGAAACGTGTCTCAAATGCGTCGAAATTCAGGTTGTTGGAACTTTGTTTACGTTTATTGGAAGCTTCAATTTCAAAACAGGATGTAGGGGGAGGGGGCACATTTACCGGTTGCCATACTTGGTACCGCCTTTAGGGTCAAAAGCATGGAACTATTAATAAAGTGGAACTGTCATAGCTTTAAAATAGTGAAGCTTACACTGTAACCGTTTTCGCTGGAGTTGATTGTCGCCTCCACCAGGAAATTTAAATAGAAAATTTCTACTTATTTAAACGCCTTATTAATGCAAAATTTCAGTCATAAATAATGGCAAAATAAGATATTCAATTTTACTGTCGGAAGTTTACATCGGTGGTAGTCAGACCCTTCGTTTCCGCCATACTGTGGCAACATAGACAACCTCCTCTCAGTGTCAGTGAAAAAGATTGTAATACGTGGGCAAACTGCCGCCAGAAAAAACAATTAGAAAATTTAGCCATATTTATGAGAGAAATTTTACGTGAAAAAACCGCTAAAATTAGGAAAATTTTTCTATTCAGATTTTATTGGTGGAAGATTACTCCTGCGGTAATCAGAAACTGTCCATACGATGTAAAAAATTAGCAGCCATCTTGTGACAACCTCCTCGGTTACTTCACTCGCAACTCATAGACAATACGCAACATGTCTCCTCCTCTTTAATTATAACTCCATTGCCAAAAGCGGGAACATTGTCGTTGTTCTCCTTCTAATACTCTACCTTCATGCCTTTGATATAAGGTTCCCTAGGTTTAGAAATTTTAGATAGGTAAATGGAACAGCTTAACATGCAGGGTATCTACAAATTGGTAGGTCAAAAAGAATGATTTATTGAATGGAATTGACAGGAAAAAAATTAAAGTACATATTGTTGTATTATAGAAAATTAGTTCAAGTTTACCATTACTATCACAAATGATCGATGTGACTCCCTTTCGTGACTCTGCAAATGTCCCATCGGTAAATCATTTATTGCCACATATTTTTCAACATGTTTCCATCGATCAAATTAATTGCAGTGCAGATTGTTGATTTTAGCTCAGGAATAGATGCAGGAAGTGGCGGCTTGTACACTTGATCCTTTACAAAACCTAATGCACCGAAATCAAGCAGTGAAAGATCTTGTGATCGTGGTGACCATTGAATAACACCTCTACTCGCTAAGCGATACAGTCAGTTATGATATCTAACGTGATCTATGAATAAACTTTGGCAATATTACTATTGATACTACTACTATAATTGGTCTGATTTTCAACTAGTTAAGGGAACAAGGGACCTTAAAATCCTTAAAAATATTTTTTTTTATTTTTTGCAAATTTCAACTAATTAATATTCAAGGGTACATTATATGCATTATGACATGCATTTATCACGAAAGAAAAAAAAAAAATTTGGAATTTTACGCCATTGGAGGTCTTAGAAATCTTCAAAATGCCCCCCCCCCTGCGCATTCCATATCAATGAAAATCCCCAATATTTTTAATAAAAGTTTAGTTTATATATATAAATAAAATAGATCATCGAATTTTATAGATTTAAATTTAAAAGTTTTAAAAAAATTAAAAATTTTGAAATTTTTTCGAAAAAATTTCAAAATTTTTCATTTTTTTTAACCTTTAAATTTAAGTATATAAAATTCGATGCTCTATTTTATTTATATATATAAATCAAACTTTTATTAAAAATATTGGGGATTTTCCTTGATATGGAATGCGCAGGGGGCATTTCGAAGATTTCTAAGATGATAAAATTTCATTTTTTTCATAAAAATAATTTTTTTTGTGATAAATGCATGCCATAATGCATATAATGTACTTCTGAATACTATTTAAGATAAAATTTACAAAAAAAAAAAAAAAAAAAAAATCAAAAATTTTGTAATTTTTTCGAAAAATTTTCAAAATTTTTAATTTTTTTTTACCTTTAAGTTTAAATATATAAAAATCGATGCTCTATTTTATTTATATATATAAATCAAATTTTTATTTAAAAAAATACTGGGGATTTTCATTGATATGGATCGCGCTGGGAGCATTTCGAAGATTTCTAAGACGACGCGTAAAATTCCATTTTTTACTCAAAAATAAATTTTTTAATTTTTTTTGTAATAAATACATGCCATAATGCATATAATGTACCCTTGGATAATATTTAAGATGAAATTTATAAAAAAAAAAAAAAAAAAAAAAAAAATGAAAAATTTGGAAATTTTTTCGAAAAAATTTCAAAATTTTTCATTTTTTTTTTTAACTTATAAATTCAAATATATAAAATTCTACGCTCCATTTTATTTATATATATAAAACAAACTTTTATAAATGATATTGGGGATTTTCATTGATATGGAATACGGAGGGGCATTTCGAAGATTTCTAAGACGCATAGACGAAAAAGTAAAATTCCATTTTTTTTTCAAAAATTATTTTTTTATTTTTTTTTTGTGATAAATGCATGCTATAATGCATATAATGTACCCTTGAATAATATTTAAGGTGAAATTTACAAAAAAAAAAAAAAAAAAAAAAAAAAAAAAAAAATTATTTTAAGGTCCCTTGTCCCCTTAATTTCATTTAATATTTCAGAGTTAAATGAAATTAACTTACGAAATTGACTAACTAATTTATAGTGTCCAACTAAATTTCTGTTCGAAAATTTACATCAAATATAAGAGCATGAAATAATCACATAAATTATCCAAAACGTTTTTCTTTAAAGCCCTGTTTACTTATAAATCAATGAAAAATATATGCACATTGGAATTTTTTCGAGGCATTTAACGAAAAGCATAAACGTTTTGTTTTATTTTTTTCACAAATGTTTATAATCTTTTAAAAAATCAATCATTTCCACACAATTTTATTCAACTGAAATTGGTTTTTGTATGCAAGTATAAAATTTTACAATCGGTTTCAAACCTACTTCCTGAAATATGGAGCATTCAAGCAATCTTTTGAATTTCGGGAATAAAAATCTGGTGAAATTAAACTTGCTAAAATAACATTTTAATTTGATAGACGAGTGCCTTAATGATTCAAAATAAAGAAAACATGGTCAGCAGCGATTTTTTATTTTATTTAACTGAGGTTTAAGTTAAACTTGCGAGTTTAATTTTCCTTACCATTTTACCAATATAACTTATGATTTTCTTCTAAATTTTTACTTATAATGAATTTGCATAGTACCCACAGGACATTCTAATAAGAAATAATAAAAATGTAGTACTTTTAATACAGAATTTTTGTATAACATTGTCTTAAAGGGGTGTTAAAGAAGGGATGGCAAGGTAAAAAAGGGGACGGTATAGGAAAAAAGAGACGAAATGGGGAAAAAAAAGGGACGGTAAGGATGGAACGGTAAGGAAAATTAGCACCTATTTTTAGGCTAATCATGTTAAGACTAAGTGATAGCCACAATGTTCATTGATTTTTAGAAACAGTTGTTTACATTGGATTAAATTATTATTATTATTTTAAATTTACCTCGAAAACTGCGGGAATAAACCTTGGGGACGGTAAGACTACCAATAAAGCCACGATCTTGAAATTGATATTTAAATGCTGATTTAAATTCTGCTTTAAATTTCCCGTCAAAGAATTTTAGACATTCTTTCTCTAGCATACTTCTGCATGAGAAAAAAACTAGAAAAAAATTCTGTGGCTGCATCTGAAGTGATTTTCTGTATAAGTTTAGCAAGAAGAACGGTAAGGATGAAAAACCCAGCGACAGAGTTCAAAAAATAATAACAACCGTAAATTGTGTAGAGGTTAACTTTTTGCTACATATTTAAATAAAATAATTGTCCCAGTGTCGGAAAAAAATTCCATCGAATTACTTTTATTGAAACGATTTCATACAGAGAGCTCCCAACATAAAAATCACCATCAGGGACACGGGACGGTATAGGAGTTTTCCTGGTATTTGGACCCCCAACATCGTCCAAAACTTACTTATCTCCTTAATATTGTTATGCAGTCATGGAATGGGATGTTCCCTAGTATATGAAATTAAAAAAACCCACAAAAAATGTATTAAAATAAGAATTATTATTCAGGGACATAAAAGTCAAAAGATTGTGAGAATGCCCCATATACCAAAATATGCCAAATTGCAAAGATACTGCAACAGTGAAACATTTTAAAGATAAAATGTAGATAATTAAATTTAAAATTAAAAGTCAAGAGCGTAATATATATGAAACACACGCTTTTACAAATTAATAGTTTAATGTTAAATAATTTACTTTAAAAAACCAGTTTAGAAATCCTAACATGATAATTAAAAAAAATAATAATAATAACTTTCTATTGAACAATAACGCAGAAACATACATGTATATATTTTTTTTAGATATAAATTCACCTGTTTGCACTTTCTACCAAACGTAATTAAAACACACACTCAGAAGTGGATACTCAGATTTCACGAAATTTTCCTAGTTTTTGAATAAACCGTTTCCTTTTGTAATACTCCGAACGAAAATTTCATCAGATTGAGGAAATTAATTTCTTTACTTGTTAGATATTACGAATTTCGTCAAATGTGCTTGTTTGAAAAGAGCATAAAAAACACAAGACAGGAATTCAGCTTTTTTCAGAATTGACTGTCAATCCTCCGATGAAAAAAATATTTATATGTACATAAATATAAATAATATAAAACATATTTCAGTTTTAAGACTTAAAACACACGCTTTTATTTTATATAAAATGACGACATACGCATCCGCTGAAGAATTTCTCATTTACGATCCATTCTTAAACAACATCTACAATAAAGTATGCATATGACGTCACTATCGCTGAATAATACACAAATCCGAAATAAGTGATGCCGTCTTTCAAGAATCTCTACAAAACATATCGGCTATCTACTTATCCATGTTCCTTCATTTGTTTGTAATAATTATATAGATAATTAAAATTAAATATAGTTTTTAATAGCAATAATAAAAGAGCTGGACATTTACACCGTAAAAAGTTACATATAAACGTGAAAATAAACATCACAAGTTTACTAAACGTTGTATAAACTGTTGCAAAGTCTAAAAACTATACAAACATTAAAATATTTAACGTTTCGGTTATCATCTGTGACCTTCATCAAGAAAACGTTGTTGTAATGTCTTCTAAAAACAGAGCAAAACCGTCTTGAATTTAAAAGGTTCATTATGTATCCAGTCAAAAATCCCTTTAACCTATTACAAACAATAAAATATGCAATGGCAACATCTATCGGACAAAAAATGAAATCATTTAGATTATGGCGCCTTCTATCACGTGAAAAATGAATAAAAGAAAATCGAATGAACAATGTAGCATGCAGTGGCCACATCTATAGTAAGGCGATTCAAATAAATGCAGAACTGCAAACGAAAGAGACAAACTTTGCTAAAATCTAAAATAGCAGTGCATACTTGACTTTGAAAAATACCAGATGAATAAAATGAGTTGCAAAAGTTTATTTTAACATGTGCATCCAAAGTTTAGGGATATTAAATAAGATCTTATCGTTACAAACTGGTTAGAAAAGAGGAAGTTGTAAGTGATTTATTGTAAGTGATTTTTGACTGGATATATAACGAACCTTTTAGATTCAAGACAGTTTGCTCTGTTTTTAGAAGACATTACAACAACGTTTTCCTGATGAAGGTCATAGATGATGACCGAAGCGTTGAATATTTTAACTGTACAATTTTAATTATTTTTTCAACTACTTTTCAGCAGTGAAATTACGCTTGAATATTCAATTTTAACTGTATTTTAATGTTTGTATGGTTTTTAGACTTTGCAATAGTTTATACACGGTTTAGTAAACTTGTGATGTTTATTTCCACGTTTATATGTTTATAATAGCTCTCTGTTTTTTCAAAATAACATGTATTTTAATTATTTTTTTTTTCAGTTGTTATGGGAAAATGGCAAAAAAAATATATAATTACTATTTTTTAACTATTTTTCCTTTACTTTCTACAGAAACGGAGTACTTGAATTACCAAAATTAAACAAATGGCGTTAGAAACTACAAAAATATATATATATAACTAATATCTCCAAAATAAATTGAGATGCAGTTTTCAAACAAATTGCATTTAAAAGTACTTTTTCTGTTCGCAATACGATTGTATAAAAATTGAAAATGTGCCGTGCTTAGAAGTTAAAAAAATTGCAGTAGAGTATTTAACCGTACAGTGATACATCTGCATTGTTTTACGTATGGCTTATTCAACAGAAAGTTGTTTTTAGAGACAATATTTTAATTGCTGGCTAAAAGAAATAGCATATCGGGGGCTACAAAAACAAAGCACGCATGGTGTTTCTATTGGAAATTTTTGAAGCATCTGTATTTATTGTTGTGGGAGACTTGTGATAATAAATATCGATATTACTTTTTCCTAATAATTCATTTCAAGTGTGCTTTGCGTAAATACATGTTTTTTATCCCCTTAAAAATATATCATTTATGAACAACTTATATATAACTTCTTGAAAATCAAAATTCAAAAGTTAGAAATTCCAATTAAGTATTCTGCAAGTGCTGCTAAGAAAATGTATGTTAAAACATTTGCTAACAATTGCAATTTCAGTGGTTCCAGATTTCTGCATATATTCTTAGAAAATATTGAAATAAATTGTAAGGCAGAAAAATCCTGAGATATCTTGGAAAATTTTCTGTCATCTTACTGTTTCTGCTAAAATAAAATTCAATTTCTTTGTTTTATGCTATTGAATGCAAACAGACTTTCCGAGATAGATATAGAACGTAAATACATAAATTTCTCTAAAAGATTTGACAAAATATATTTTCTCTTTTGAATTTATGTTCACGTTACTTTATTTTTTCTTGTTATTTATAAAAATTTAAACAGAAGATCGTAAGAAAGTAAGTTTGTAAAACATGGGTGAAATTAGATTTTGGCATTCTCTAAAAGGAAACATTATGAGAATATTTATTTTAAAAATGAAAGATAAGATGCTTTAGCTGTTAAAATTTCTTTCCTGTTACACTTTGGAATAATTGAAGTCGTGATAACCGTGAGATGTTTGCATGGGATTCACAAAAATTTGCAGAATACATAGCAAAATTAAAAAGTCACACACATTCATATCTATTTTAGAATGAATGTTGTTGTGACTACCTGAGATAACAGAAAAAAGGCACAGTTTTTCTACAAAAATTCTTAACATTAAAGTTGTATATAAAGTGCTATATAATGAAAAATCCGAACTTCAAGAACAAACCCCAAAATATCTTATTGTATTTAAAAACATTTTCTTAAAAAATGTCCCATTAGAAACGCAGAGTTCATTATAAAGCGCTCCTTAAGTGTTTAAATACAGCATATGTGCAAATAAAAAGCGATTTCGTTTTTTTAACACTTTCCAACACAGTTGGAAAGTGTTTATGAATTTGGTTTGTCTGTCCGTCTGTCTGTCTTTCTGTCCAGCTGTCTGTCTGTCTGTCAGCCTGTCCATGATCTACCCTGCGTAAATATAGTCCAATTTCCATGAAATGGATATATGTTATTGGGTATCACTATGGCATGTTCGTTATTGAAAATGAAATGTGTAGTAGTATTTTCGGTTCATTTTCAAGGCCACTCAAAAGAATTCCGTTACATTACGGTCTGTGCGGAAATATCGTTTGCAGTGTATATTAATGACATTATACTATTCTGATCATATTGAAATTGATATTTATCACTGAGGTTCAGTACAAAGTTCTTACTATAGAGAGTGGTGAGCATAGAATTTATCGTTCATTTACAGGGACACCCAAAATAATTTGGCTGAATAATAATTTAACAATGGAAGCCTACAAACAGTAATTGCTGGAAATGCGTTTTCAGTTGTGGTATGAGTTTTTTAATTTAATTATTATTTTAAATAAGACTTGGTGTGTATAAATAATCTAGATCATGTACAGGGCTGCACAAAAGTTTTCAACAACTTTCGCTTATTGGCGGAAATTGCGGAGTGGAAATTTTCAACTATGCTATGCGTTTAAAGGAACTAACTTTTAGCAAACTATGTATGCATATCTGTAGATCATATACATGGATGCACAAAAAAAAAAATCGTATATTTTAAAGACTATTAATGGTAATAGCGGTGAAGTTTTGTTATAGTATTTTGAATGCTTTGGAAAGTGTTTCCCTATGATTCTTCGTTCTTGTTAGTTTTAAGACCAAAAAACTATCGACGTCAGTGCCCTGACGCCTCTTTCACTTGTCTAAAGTGGAAGCGGTAACAAGGCGAGAAGTCTTCAAAATTGTGTTCTATAGAGTTCTAAAATATTTTACCATTCATTATAGACTTTTTTAAGTGACCTATTAGAGACGATCTTCGTCCGATAAATGCAGAGAAGATTTGGAAGATTTACTGAGTTTTTGTGGTATTTTCAAGCAATGGTATAAAATGATGTAAATATCAGCAATTCTGAGCGAAGAGTAAAGGCAACTGGATTATTTAATACTCTTATATGATTGGAGCTCGGGCCATTTTTGAATAGATTGAAATCAGTTACTTTTAAAATGGATTTAAAACATCTAGCATTTATCTGTTCAATAGGTGACTTGTTCCAGAATCACTTTTCGATCCCGATGGCCATCCACGGGGCATCTATTATATATATATAATCCAAACGAAAATTTCGTTCCGAACGCCGAGATTTCGAGTTCTACCGCATGGATTTTTACGGAACTTATACCGTTAGATAGGTATCGTTTCAGGGAAGGTTTTAAGCTATAACACATCATTCTACCTAGATTAGTTTTAGAATTACTACGGAAAATTCTGTTATTTTGGACTTTGTTACTTCATATTTCCTTAAATATCTGGGCTCCTATTGGTCGTAGAGCTTAGATCTCGCGCCAAAAGCAGCTCCGAAGCACCAAAGCAAACTTGTCCCCACGATTATTTTGCCGTCTTCCGATTTCCTCTAACTCTATTAGGGGCCCGCGTAGGGCCCCTTTAAAATATTTTTCGTAGTAATTTCAGCAATTATCTTAAATTATTGGTTAAGACCGCCACCCTCCCGATTCATGTATCTACGGAAAGGTTGCATGAAGGAGTTTCGTTCAGATACACTTTCGTTAAGAATAGAGTGCGCTCCCTGGTGGTGGAATGTGGAACTAACATAACGCGATATTGTTAAAATTAGGAAATCTAACAATGCGATCTGTTTTAAACTTTGAGATAGTTCATAACACATAATCTATTATCTATTCTATTATATATATATAAAATCTATTATCTATTCTATTACCTATTATATATATAAAATCCAAACGAAAATCTCGTTCCGAACGCCTAGATTTCGAGTTCTACTGCATGGATTTTTACGGAACCTATACCGTTAGATAGGTATTGTTTCAGGGAAGGTTTTAATCTATAACACATTATTCTACCTATATTAATTTTAGAATTATGACGGAAAATTCTGTTATTTTGGGCGATAAGGTTACCATTTTATTTCTTGGCGAAATTCATCGTTGATAAAAAAAAAATTGAAACGGCTATTGAACCTCGAAAAATAAAAGAAAAACTGTTACTAATTTTATTTAAATGAAAAAAAAAAGAAAAAAAGAAGAAGAAAATCCGTTTTAATGAGTGATAATATTGAAAAACGGAAACATTTAATCAAAACCTGAAAGAAATATTTGTAATGCTTAAAAATTAATTTAATAAGAAATATTACACTTGATACGCAATATTTGGCTCTTTATCGCTTGCGTTAGATATGGAAACGAATCTGAAAATTTGATTAGATGAAATTTTAACGACATTTTCTTTCTGTTCTGTTCTTTTCTTTTTTTTATATATCTAATTGTCCCATCACGTGACTTATAGAAGAAACAAGCAGATGTAATTGTGAGTCACATGTGTAATTACTATTTGTTTCTTTACAATTTTTTATTTTTCTTTTGTCGCCAAACAATGGGATTTTAAACCAAAAATGCATAAGCGTGATATTAGCTTGAGGATGTTCTCACAAATGGTGTTTTTTTAGGTGAAAGAGATCATTTTTTGAGTACATTTTCATATTCAATTGTAACTTATATAGATATCAGTTAATATTTTAAAAATGGAATCGAATACTTAAATTTGAGTGTGAATTTCTGCCACACATACATATTGTAAAATAATTTCATACTTTTTAAAATGCTTTTCGCCGTAATTCCGAAAGCATGTGATATTTATAAACTCGAACTCAGATCAACGAATATTACCCATTTTATTTAAGCAAATATTATCTATTTTCTCAAGTCATATCGCCAATTTCATTTATAGGAAAATTCACAAATTCGAAATCCTTCTATATATAAAAAAAAGTTTTGATTTGGAAATGGACCAATGAACATCTGCGTAGATATTCCGGGTTGATCCGCATCCAATTTGAATGCTTAAGCATGGCCTTTCATCGTTAATATTAAGAAAACTGTTGCATACAAAAATATGAAAATCTGTGGTATTATAGAAAAATGTTTGATAAACACGCTGATGCAGACAGTTTTCAAATCGAAGAATTATTTTAAGAGATATTTAATGCTAAAGTTAAACAAAGTCGTTCCATTAAAAAAGTTTTATTTGAGCAAAAACTATGCATGAGAATTTAATCATTTTTAGATCATTTTATACGTTATAAGTTCCCAATGCGCAGATTGCATTTATTTTTCTTATTTGACGCATTTTTTGAGGTTTTATTTCTATTTTTAATTCAAATTTTCAGCATTTCGAGAGATGTTTTTTTCAAATTTTAGAAAATGTTATTAATTTAAACTGTTGCCAATTGTATAAACAGCGAAACAAATTATCATATCAAATATTTCTTCAAATTAAAAATTTATTTACACGTGACTATTACAAACAGAAAAAAAAACTTTAAAATTAGAATTAAATGATTACATGTTAAAAGCAGGAAAATTACGTCATAAGAACCATATTTACACTTGCATTTTACGACATATTTAAAATGCCCAAAAAATATGGTAAAACAATTTGAATTGAAAAATATATTTGCGCGAGATATTTTGAGATAATCTTTTCAACTATTATCGTGAATGCGAAGACAGCGCACATAATATTTCCTTCTAACAACAAAAGTATTTTTACGTGAATATTAATAAGAGAAATAAAAGTTTGGTGTAAATTACGTCAGATTTGAAACGATACATTTAAAATGAATTATTTAAAAGAACTATCTTATAGCGCTGCTAAAAAATACCGTGAGACAATGATACTGTTTACTTAATTCATTTTACATTAGCTTATTTTCAAATAACTAATGTGTTTAATTAAATACGAAAACAGCCATTGTATCTCTTAACAGCAACAGATTTGGTCTTAAAAATCTCCAATCCAAGAAAAACGAATGGAAACCCGTTTACAGAGAGATCGCTACTGTTTTTTTTTTTTTTTTTTTTTTTTTTTTTTTTTTTTTTTTTTAATTCAATATTTTTAAAGCCGATCAAATGCGTGCAATTGGCGTGCTTTTTGGATTTTGGTGTACCTGAACGGGGGTTGGCGAGCGTAGCTCGTAGGGGGCAGAGCCCCCTAGTCTAGGAAATAAAGATAATTTTTAAGGAAATTTATGCTTTAATACGTTATTACTATGGAAAAATTCAACATTTTGAAAAAAAAATTACAAGTCTTTTGTAATTCGTCATTTCTTCTTCGTCTTTCTTCGTACTTTCTCCTCTGTTATGTAATATTTCAAATGATATTGGACTAATTTTCGATCATCGATTCACCGCAAAATCGCATATATAATATAGTATATAAAATAAAGTCTGGATTAGGGGACTAATTAACGCACAGCACAAACTACTGAACCTAAAATCTTGAAAATCGTGGTAAAAATACTTCTTATGACATAAACTTCTGCTAAGAAAGGATTTTCTAAAGTGTCACCCCTAATGGTTTTTGCACGGGGTGGGGAAAAAAATCGAATATCAAAATTATGCGTCAAATGATAGCATATTTTAATGTAGTTTTGTATGCTGAATCGAATGCTACCAAATAAATTTTTATAAGTCCAACAGTTCATGACACATTTCATATTTTTCTAATTTGGCGGTGTCTTTGGCATCTAAACCTCGAAATATCTATCATTACATCCGTTACTCTAGCAACGGAAAAAATTCAAATCAACCCTTTTGGCTAAAAAATAAAAACGGCTCTATGAGTTTGAAATAAAAATGCAAGCATCTTAATTTTTTTAAAAAATAGTGATTTTATGTAAAATAAAAGGGAAAAAATTACTGAGAATTTAGCGTTATAAAACAAAAATGGAAAAGGTACTACTTAGATATTCCGTCGACCAAAAATCTGTCGTCAAACTATAAGATTAAATGCCAATAATGGTTGATCGTAAATATCAAATTCACTTGAATTTAAACAAACTACACGTGTTTACGTCATCAAGTGATTTTAATTTCCGACGTTTTATTTGTATTTTTATTAATGTTATACTAATTTATTTGTTATTTCGTTATTTAAAATAAAGATTATGTCAATTTATATAATTTGGCGAATGGTTTGGCGATTTATATAATTTGGCGAAATTGGTCGACGGGATAACAAGTAGTACCAATGAAAATATTTAAGTATGAAAGCAATGTTTGTAATGACTTAAAAATTATTTTCATATATATAAACTCGGTTTATGGCGTCAGATGCCGTCATCAGAAGAATCTACAAGAGTCTTTTTTCCATTTTTTCCGGTCATAGGTTCCTCAATGAAAGAAATTGGAATTGGAATAATATTGTGCGATTTATAAATTGTTCCTCGATAAGAAGAAAAAATGGGTACATTTATAACAACCGTGCGCACATCTCGCTGATAGCATTTTTAAAATTCCCAGTAGCAGTAGTTACATTTTGCGTATGTAAATTAAAAATATTTTTTTGCTTTTAATTATGGCATTATTTCCTGTTATTGTTTATCTTTTCAGTTTTTTAAATGAAATTAGTATAAGGCATGCATTTTAAATTAAATGAGTGAAAGGTTTGTGTTTTAAATGAAAATAATAAAATAAGAATATGCTATGAAAACAATCTTTATTGATTTATTACCTGCGCCCGGCTGACATAAAAGTATCACAAAAGCCACATATTCACTTTTCTTTGAGTAGTTGCTCATGAGAATTCAAGTTAACCTTCCGTAATCGGATACTTCACATATTGGTGTATTAGCTTTAATGTTGAAAGCATCGTTTTTGTTTGAAGTGAAAACTTTACTATGAATTCTATTACACAAAATCGCATCATCATCATCTACTATATATTTACAACGGAAATTTGTATTTCATTCCGATTGTTTATAATACTTTCGTAGGATATACCACAATTAGTTAGGTAATAATTTTGGAAAGGTTTTAGTGTATACATATTGTTCAAGGGTACTTAGTTATAGAGCAACAGTAAAAGTTCAAAAATTAAGTGAACCTGATTATGAAAGTTTAGCCTTTTTAAAAAAATCTACAGAACATATTTTGTTACAAGTGGCCCTGTTGCATGACTTTTAGGAATGGTGTTAGTATATACAATTTCATTATCTGTTGATTAGTTACAGAGGTATTAATTCCTGTTGTCATAACGGTCTCATTACCCGACCATAAGTGCACTGTTTATAATCAACTAAAACAATTACTTCTTAATTGCTAAATTTTGTCCTTAATTGCTAAATTTTAAATAAAATAAATAAAAAAAGTTCTTAATTGCTAAATTTTAAGATGACATTATATCGCAATGGCGTTCGCATCGTTTTCAGTAATGTGCAAGGTCAAACTGAAGATCCATATTGTTTAAAATACAAGTTCAAATTCACCATTTAGTTTAATCCAAGGTTCATTTGGAAATATTGACCAGCGCAGCGGGCATAGCCTGCTAGTAATATTATAAATACCGAAATAAGAATTAAATGAATTGAGTACCAGGCAAACCCCCAATGACTCGGCTGATGAGTGTTTAGCTATTAGCGATGACTTGCCTTTGACATGTTTGCTGCCCATAAACCGATTTTTACCAATGATATTCGAGTTAATAAATAGGTTATTAATAATGATCTTCCTGATAACAAAAACAATATTTCCCTGATTTTGATATTAACTATAATTTAATAACGATGGCCAATCAGGAGTTAACAATGATAACTAACTGTTCGGCCAGAAAATTATTTCAAATTGAGAACCCTGAAGATGGAGTTCCAACTTCTCCAATAATGTCTAAATTGTTTGTCAAACTAAATTTAACAGTGGATAGAAATATAAGTAAAGAATGTTTTGAATTTATGCAAACTATGAGAGCATAATCTAAAAAAAAAAAAAAAAAAAAAACAATTCTTAAAAAAATGTCACATTCTATTCAACAACAGTCTGGAGTGCAAACAGTTTCACATTCACAAATATATCTTCTTGAAGCTAATGCATATTGTCAGGTTTCTGACGCGAATGAGCATGTAACTAATTAAGATTACTATTACCTGATATAATTATTTCCTATCTATTTATTCATTTCATATGTATCATTTTCTGCGTACGTGGGTTTGAAGTAATATTTTTCCACATCTTGAAGTTCATGCGATTTAGATCTTATAGTATAAACAAGCTCCATTGCATCAATGAATTCCAGTTTTCATTTCTATTCAAGAAGGCAAACCACCGAAAGGCGTAGATAAGGCAAACAAAGATATTCTCAATCTTTGTTTGCCTATTGAATGCCACGGGAGGAGGGAATTTTAGATATAAGAAAGGTTTCCCTTGTTGGAACTGGGGAAACCCCTCATTTTGGAATGAATCGTCCTCAAAGAAACGATGAGTTCTGTTGAAAACCTCGAGAAGTTAGGTTGTCAAGTGTTTGGTTGAGTTTTCGGATGTCAAGGGTAAAAGGTTCCGGGAAAAGCCTTGACTGCTGTGCGGAGAAAATCTATATAACGAGAGGTACCGGTGTGGTCGACCGATAGTGTATTTTAATAAGTTGTCCCAGTACATAGAGAGTATTTAATATATAACATAGTATCGGGTCGGATCTTCTATATCCGTGCCATTAAATGTGAATAATGTTTTGTTTCTAGGTAAATATTTTGTAAATAAATTGTTCTTTAATATTAATTGAATAAGTTCAGCATTTTTTTTTTTTAAATAATGCTCCTCACAACGTGTCCGGTATCACATATTTATATCATTGGTGGCAGCCTATCAAATAAAATTACATTTTTCGAAGTGGTAGGAGCGGTGATTGTAGATCCGAAAAAAATCATCATCGTGTAGACTAAGGAGGAGTACAACACATATCACTAGCTGCCCTTGGCGACCAGTTTGGTTTTGTTTAAAATTTATGTTTGGTAAAGCATGCTAAGCATTGTATCATGTTACTTTTATTCAGAATTTAACTTATTTGGACTCCCTTAACTATAATTAATATAATCCCTAAAGCTAATATTAGTTTTTAATGCATTAAAATATCTCAACTTGTTTGTTTTCTGTAAGCAAGGAAACCCTATTTATTTGCAATGGAAGGCTATGGGAATTTGGCGAAATATTAGAGGTATCACCAAGTTGGCGAAAAACTTGGCGACATTTGGCGACAGAACAGGGTCCCCCCCTATGGTAACCCTCCTTATACGTTTGGAGATGCATTAAATGGTGTTCAATAACCGATGAGATACGTTTCATTCGGGCGTTGTCATTAAACAATTAAAAAAACAATCGCGATTTCAGTTCCACGTACGATAGCGTAATATATATATATATATATATATATATATATATAGATAGATAGATAGATAGATAGATAATTTTGAAAGCTGTTTGGTAAAAACGAACTAACCCTTAGCTGTCGAAGTACACATCCCAGGCACAGGTAAAATTTACTTTTTTTTTAAACCTCAAATATCACAATGAGACCGTAATAGAACGGGTGGCGGTACCACGGTACATCAAATCATTGAGTTGACGGTTGAAATTCTAGAATTAGACATATTTCGATTAGCATAAATGCAACTAGTCTGCCAAGTCATATATTGGTAGAAACTAACATCAAACCCGATTTTAGTGGTTAATTAATAAGTTTATCATTGTGTTGTGCTGCACCCAAAGGTATGAAAACATGGAGAACTGGGAGCTAACTCCTATTTTCTAACTGCTGTTCATTAATAAATAGTGTTTTAAGCTTTTTAATAATTAGACATTTTGATAAGTGGAAATATTTATACCAGAAAAATTACTAAAGAAAATATTATTTAAAAATATATTCTAACTGCTAATCTGTAATTGTATTCTAAAATATGCATGGAGTAATCTAACTGTTCATCTGTGCAAATAGTTATAGACCGGGAGGCGACTGAGCAGACCATCAGCTCATCGAGTTCTCGGCTGAAATTTCAGGATTAGACAGAACTCGATTAGCACATTAAAATGCAACTTGTCTGTCAAGTCGAAGATGGTCTTGGTGGAAACCCCCTGCAGACCCTATTTTAGTGGTTAATTAGTAGGTTTATCGTTGTGTTTTCCCGCACCAAAAGGTATGAAAACATGGAGGACTGGGGGCAAAAACACAATGGTAAACCTGCGATTCAACCACCAAAATCGGGTTTGGAGGTGTAATCCACCATAACAAGACTTGGCAGAACAGCTGCATTTTAATATGCGAATCGAGTTTTAACTAATACTGGAATTTTAGCAGTCAATTTTTTGAGAAGATGGTTTGTGCAGCCGCCTCCGGGTATCGAATTTAAGAAAAAAAAAATTGTTTGAAAATAAATAAATGTATTTATTCGTACATACATAAGAAGCATATATACATACATAAGAAACCGAAAATTTTCTTTAAAAATGCTGGTGTTAATGTGACATTTGTGATTCAAATTAAATGCCGCCAATCTGGCTGTACCTCTGCAAAGGAAATACCAACGAATATAAATCTAACAGAAAAGCAAAAAGCAGTAACATTAAACTCTGTAGAATAACAAATGAAGTAATAGGGTAACTCCAAGAGAGTCGCCGCATACGGGATAGATGCCGCACCCCTTGTATTTCTTGTAATTATCAATAGATGGTCGTCAAACGCACAGTATAGGTGCGCAATGAGATTCTTTTATCCAGTGTATAGCGTGAATCCCATTTCGATGTTTACTTGTAGAAGTACAATCCTTAATTTGTCGTAATTGTATGATTTCGCGGTCCAAACTTTTAAACACGTTATGTTTAAATACTTTTCACACACTAATTACTAAATGCATGCATGATTTCGAAGTCAAAACTAAGTGTAGCGTTTGTATAGAGTACTATGTGTATGGTTACGCCATTCCGCTTAGCGGTGGCAGTTAACTGTGATGGCCGACGTCTGCAGCATGCAAAATGGGATACATGCCGCACTGCTATTCCGGTATACATGCTGCAGTTTCATTTGTAAGGGGCGATAAAGTGTTATTAACTTTTCCTTTCCTTTTCGCACAGATTAACCTTGTTAGGCAGGTTATCAAGTTTACTAAAACCAAAGGAGTAAGGATGGAAAATATAAAGTAAGAGGGGCAAGAAATATGCAAGTCAAGATGATAATGATAAAAAATTGGATTACGAGTAACGCAGACGTTCTTTACAAACTACTCCAAAAAAGAGGGAAGTGTAATTGACTTCATTGCATCATGTGTTTAAATGTAGTTACTTAAAGACCGTACTTTTTCGACGCTTTTTCTGTAGATTGTAGTAAAAAAAAAAAACAGGTTCTTAACCCATTCGGGACCATAGGTACATACAAGCACCTTCATAAAGAGCTTAAAAAAATTTGTTTCCGGCACCAGTAAAAAAGAAAAGTAATATTTGCTTTGTTTAATTAGAGCATTTTCATGATTATTTAAGAAAAGGTAACTTCTTTTAAAAATGTGGTACCAACCGAATAAAATTTGTGTAAAA
The DNA here is from genome assembly GCA_963932465.1 of Maratus speciosus. Lineage (NCBI taxonomy): Eukaryota > Metazoa > Arthropoda > Arachnida > Araneae > Salticidae > Maratus > Maratus speciosus. The sequence goes on from OZ010797.1 coordinate 453,469,918, forward strand.
GCCACCGGTCCCGAAAGGGTTAACAAATAAATTATGTATACACAATTTTACTTTTTTCCTTTTCCCTTTCTAATACATTGATGTTACGTTGTTGCTGAAATAACAATTAAAATTAGTAAAAAAAAAAATAAGTCGATAATTTTAATAGTGAAAGTAGGCAACAATTATTAATTTGAATCTACTAATGCGTTTTATTGTATTCATTTAGTTTCATTTTGTTATTACATCGTTAATTATAGTCCAGATATGAATATTTTTTTAAATATTTTTATTTATAATTTCATTCTGTTCTTATTACAAACGCGGCATAACTACCGCACAAGTGCGGCGTCTCAGCCTAAATGTACGGGTGACGCGCCGCAGTGTAATGTTTTAGAAAAAAATTGTTAAAAAATATTAATAATTTATTTTGAATTTTTTTGTGGCAGTTTTCGCGTTGTATATTTAGCATTAAATAGCACAGCATGATTTTTTTTTTTATGTCTACCATGGGACTTTATACACAAATTCAAAAAAATGTGCGGCATAAATCCCGGAATTACCCAAACAAAAAAAAAAAAAAAAAAAAAAAGGACGACAATGAAACGACAGAGCAAAACAGAGACAAAAATTTAAAAAAAGAACAATTTATAATTATACAAAATCAGCGTTATGAAAACACAATTCGTTAGAAACTCGAGTCAGTCGCCAAACATTTCTGGAAGAAAAGATGCACCAGAATCAGAAGATATGAAAAAGCCTACGTTTCAAAGTTATCTACTTACATACATTCCAAAAAACCGAAGAGGAAATATTGAGGCCTTCGAAAGCAAAGATGAAGAACAAAAAGAAGTTAAAGGCACAATGAAAGTCATACGAATTCAAATTTTACCACTGAGCGAAAAATAGAATTCGTATAACTTTACCAATCAGTTTGCTTGAGTTTAAAATAATAGTGAAACTGAAAATAATAAAATATTTGCTTAAAATACACAGTACTGAAACTTTGATTTGGTAAATATTATATTGTATATGTTGTATTTTTATGTAATAAGATAGTTGTTTTTTCTATGGTTCAAGTTAAATGTTTTTAAAAAATATGAGTATTGGTGCATTCATTATTTAATAATAATACATTCAGTATTATGTATCTAAAAAAATATTATGTTAGCTTTAGCTTACGTTATTGGCATTCCAAGTAGTTCATTAATAAATAACTTAAAATTTTATATATTTGAGCTCTTTATTATATGTTTCAAAGCAAGTAAATGAATATATAAAGGTGAACTTATATAAGGTGAAATCCCATTAATTGGCTACTTAAAGATTCTTTCTTGTCCAAATCACCATTACAAAATTTTAAATCACTTTTCCAATTATCTGTGTTTTTGAAAGGATAGCAGAGATTCATTAAAAAAGTATTGTCGAAATTTTTTTAATAATATATTTTATTATTAAAAATTATTTGTTTTTATAAATAAGGTTAAAAACTCCAATAGCTGAAAACAAACCAATTTTAAAGAACCGATAACTAACAAAAAGTGAACTCGTGTCTGGCATTTTATTTGTAAAGATTCTTTTTTTTATTTCTTTTATAATTTAAGTAATTTATGACTTAAAAATGCGTTAATGTTTATTATAAAAACAAAATACTTTAATCTTTATTTTTAAAAGTGGGATTTAAATTTTAAAAAAGGCAAGCGCTTACAGGGGTGGCACGTGTTTTGAAATTTCAAGATCAGGAAATTATTCGGTACCAGTATTTTCTTATAGAAAATCTTTTCTTAAATAAGGAGAAATTTCGTGCGTTTAACCTAAATTTATTTTTCTAAAAAAAAAAAAAAAAAAAAAAAAAAAAAAAATGCCGATATTTGTCCTGAAAAATTCCCTGAAGCATACGACTCCTGCACGCATAATTTTTAAGTGCTTTATTTTAAATTTAAAAGGAATTTAGGAAGAAATTTTAAAAGGAAAAAAAAGTCACCGTTTAATATAATAAAACACTCATACTACAATAATATTAAAATACACATACACACATAAATAACGCCTGCATTCAACAGTTAAAGGTATGTATTGTATGTCTGTATAATATTTATATATACCTTTAACCGTTTAATATATTTGTTATGTTAAAAACTGTATCCTTTCAAAGTTAATCTTTTATTTTTAAGCAAGCATAATTCATGTATTGCATTGTTGCTGATAGAAAACTATAAACTATTTTTTTTTTGATAGTCTGTATTTATCTTTCTAATTATAGCGATATCAACAGAAAAAGGTGTATAACCTGGTGGAGTCAAAGGACTATAAAAACATATAACAGCTTTTTATCACAGCATTGTCTGTTTTCTACGGCCAAGAATAAACATTTTCCTGTATTTCTTATCTACTAAAAAACAACTTTTCAAAAGTAAAAAATAAGCCAAGCAAAAAAAAAAAAAAAAAAAAAAAGAAAAGAAAAGAAAAGAAAAGAAAAAAGGTGAAAGTTGTGGCTAAAAAATAGTGTGATATCAAATTTCCAAGCTTATATTGCGGTACTTATTTAACATTTTTTGATAAAAATTTACCATATGTAAGTCGAGTACCTAAGTATGCGTTGATAGAAAGCCTTTTCTCCTTTACTAAATACATCATAACGTGTTTCTGAAAATTAAATTTTTTTTAATTATGCATGATGGGCTTGGCGGCCATCTTTCCATATTTTACACAAATTTCTAAGCACACAAGTTCATTGTTAAGATTGGAAGTTCGAAATTGTTACTAAAGCAAACATTTTATTCTTTTAATTTATGGAAATGAGTGCCTAAAAATTTGTGTCTAAAAATAAAGCTGAAGTAACTTCAGGTTTCATCTTATGATTTTCTTTTTTCGGAGGGGGGATAATTAATTAGTTAAAGCAGTAAAAATCAATTTGTTTTTTCAAAATAAAAAACTTTCTTAATTTATCTGTCTGTAGCTAAAACTATAAGTTCGAAATTCTTAATAATGCAAATATGTTACGAGCTTGAGTGCTTAGAAATTTGTGTAAAATATGGAAAGATGGCCGCCAAGCCCATCCTGCATAATTAAAAAAAAATTAATTTTCAGAAACACGTTATGATGTATTTAGTAAAGGAGAAAAGACTTTCTATCAACACATACTTAGGTACTCGACTTACATATGGTAAATTTTTATCAAAAAATGTTAAATAAGTACCGCAATATAAGCTTGGAAATTTGATATCACACTATTTTTTAGCCACAACTTTCACCTTTTTTTTTTTTTTTTTTTTTTTTTTTTTTTTTGCTTGGCTTATTTTTTACTTTTGAAAAGTTGTTTTTTAGTAGATATCAGTTCTTTTTTTTTAAACAAATGATATATAACTAAAATAATTCTACTAGCTCAAATTTAAATTAGTACTTGTATAGCCTTTATAAGCAGGGAACAAACACAATATTATACATTTTGTTTACCTATCATTCATTTTTTATAGTGATTAATAATTTAAAAGTAAGGAAAGTCAATTTCTTCTTTCAAAGTATCAGTCTTTCTCAATTTATATCTCCTTAAAATTTTCTACGAAAGATGAAAATTTAGTAAAAACCAGAGTCGAAATAAAATATATATTTACAGTTAGTCTATCAGTTAATTGTTTTTTTAACTTTTTTTGCTGAAGGTTTTGCAAAATAAATTTACCTTTACAAATACCTACGGTTAATCCGAGAATGAAAACCCGCAGGCATCTAAAGAATCGAAGATCTGTAAATCTAGCAATTCTAGACATAATAAAGGAACATTTTTGATAAAAAAAATCTAAAAATTTAAAGATATAAACTGTACATATAACTTCATCTTCATTTAGATCGTGTTATAGAGAAGAAAGAATAAATATGTAATTTTACTCAAGTCTGTTTATCCATACCTATTTGCATAAATGTGAGGATATTAATTTACTATAAAATTTCCCCTAAATTGATTATCTTTAATAGTCTATTATTAAAGCCGCATATACATTAGAATTAAATATTTTTCGGTTAAAAATTGCCTGAAATCTATAGTCTTATCGTTCGTTAAATTTGTTTTTTTTTTTTATGCCCAGACTCTTTTTCTGAACTCTGACAAAAGATCACAGACATATTGAAGCTATCCAAATTCTTATATCTTTCTATCGTATTTCCTTTTTGAGGGGGGTGTGAGGAAGAGCCTTAAGAACTTCGTTTAGTTCTCAGAATTCTGAATTATTCATTCAAAAGATCTACCTACATAAGTCTTGTTGCAGAATTTTCATTAGTTAAGAGTTGCATCAAGTTATACATCATGTGAATCTATTAAATTAATTTTGTGAAATACTAGATGGGAGCCATTGATATTTCCAGACCATTTGCCTACATTTTAAACTTGAGTCATTTACTACTATTCGTTAATTTTCTATACGAATTACAGAAGTCGTTGTTTCCATGCCAACTGTACCTTTCACTATTGCTTGCTTGTTTGTTTGTTTGATTTATTGAACACATACATCTTATCACATGCGGATCACGGCGGGATTCGAATCTGCTTCCACCTACGCTCTCAACCGATTAGCGGCATTGTGTCTTATCCACTCAGCCACAGTGGGCCACTATTGCTTTCTCTAATGCCCAGATACTCAAATTTAACCAACTGCACTTAGAATCATGGTCATAACACAGAACATTTATATGTTAGAGCAGTGTTGCAGTGGGCTACTTTTTTTAAATTCAGATTTCTTGATTGCCAGCACTTATTATAAACGGTAAAATTCCCATTGTTTTCGCCTTAATTAATATGTCATTAAATAAGGCACATTTTACAATTTCAAAAAAGTGGTGCCAATCAAGTATCTGAGTTAAAAAAAAGTAGCCCATCTGGCAACACTGTGTTAGAGTGGTGACATATGCACAAGTCGTGTACTCATATTCAATTTTTTGTCCAAAGTACGGTAACTCAGTTTTCAGTAATAGACGAGGAAGATTTCAATTAAACTAACCAGAAAAGTTAACAAACATTGGCTTCCTGATTTGATTTTATTCAAAATTGTTTTAACCAACCAAAGTTAATGTCCGCGATCCAGATAAATTTTTCTCTGTTAGTAAAATTACATTGACCAATCAGTAGCCTTTATCCTTGCAGGCTTTTCGGTGTTTACTGCAAACAGCAAAAAGTTCGGAAAAATGCAGACGTCTGATTGATCAATCCCATCCCGCTAATAGCGAAATATCTATCTTAATCCCGGCCTATTCAACGCCCTTTAAATATTGGAGAAAGCCTTGACACGTGTCAGAAAAACGTCACACAAAGCAGGCAAAACAAAGAAGAAAAATCATTCATTGGCTCGTTTATATTCACGAGCCGATGAATGATTTTGTTTCTTTGCTTTGCCTGCTTTGTGTGATGTTTTCGTGACGCGAATCAAGACTTTCTCAGATACTTAGGATGCTTTGGCGTATTTCACCACCATGAAGTTATGAAAAGAGAGGAACAGACATGTCAATCTTCCCGTGTGAAAAACTAGTTACCAAAAAAAAAAAAAAAAAAACGAGTTATTTCCCTCTCTTCTGCCCTTTTCTCTCTTGATTTTGACCGATAGCAGCCCACTTAGCAGTCTCCAGTACAAGATGCCGCTATATACGGTGGGCGCAGGAGGGAGGGTGTTAGCGCGACCAATGACATAATAGGCCAGTTCATGATGTTTAAAAGTCACACGCAGTTGGATCGAGGCTAACGAAAAAGACAGGCTACCGCGGTGGGTCCGATTCTTCTTTTTTTACAAACCGCTGGAGTCACGTGATGCTCTTTTCACGCACCTTCTTTGGTGCATTCGAGCATCAGTGACTCCAGCGATCTGCAAAAAAAGAAGAATCGGACCCACCGCGGTAGCCTGTCTTTTTCGTTAGTCTCAGAGTTGGATCATCTTTACACGATGATTAGTACAAAGCTGCGAGCCGATTTTTTTTGTGTCCATTGCCGTGTACAGATAATCAACTCCGTGTGACGTTATGAACTGGCCTTATATGTTGTTGGTCACAGTTTAGGAACGGCTACAAATGACTTCATCTATATCTACTCCGAGGTAAACGAAAAAGACAGGCTACCGCGGTGCTACAGCGCCTAGAATATATAGTGTGGAAATCAGCTATCCCAGTAATACTTTAAAAAGTGCTAAAATATTGGATCTCTTAAATTTCAAATGATGCTGAAATCCAATGAGTCGATCACAGCGATATCTGCAGGATATTTCCTAAAACTTCATGACGATTTGGTAACAGCGTCTAGAATACCTAGTGTGGAAATATTTTATTAAGCAACGCTAAAAATTTGTATCCCGTAAATGATCGACGATACTGCTAAAATTCCAAGTGCCGATCGCAGCGAAATCTGCGGGATTTTCGTATTACATCGTATAGACTAGCAATATCTTTCAGTTATAGAAAATATCCTGCAGATGTGGCTGCAATTTGTATATTTCAGCAGCATCGTTGCACATTTAAGGATACAATATTTTACCACTTTTTTAAGTATTACAGGGATAGCCAATTTCCATACTATATATTCTAGGCGCTATAATTTGGTCTAGACGCTGTAGCGTTTTTTTTTTTTTTTTTTTTTACATTTTATTAACATACATCTGACCTGTGTGCTTGGCGTCAAGCCCGCTGTAATAATACGATGTTTACTTTGAAATTTTATCACAGATGTCGCTGCGATCAGCTCCCAGGATTTCAGCGTCAGTGCACATTTAAGGGATACAACTTTTTAGCGCTGCTTGGATAGCAAAATTCCACAGTATGTATTCTAGACGCTATAGCGGTGCATTACACGTGTCTCTTTCTTCTTTAAAGCCCCACCAGTGGCCGAAAGTTTCTGTTCTCGAAGCTGGTAGACGGGAGGTGCTGTGTTCGAACCCAATCGCGCCCGTCGGCCTAATCGTTCGGAGTTTTCGTGGTTTTCTTCGAGCCGTGGATTTTCCATGCGTAAATACGGATTAGGTTCCCTTAGAAAGACCCCCGCCGAGGGCACTTCCCCCCTGGGCCTATATCCCTCGTGTAGATAATTGGCCTACAAAAATCAACCCAACCCAACCTTTCTTCTTTAAAAAATATCCTGCAGATGTCGCTGTAAATGACTGTTTGGAATTCAATATCGTTGTACATTTAAGGGATTCACTATTTCCGCGCTTTTTTAAGTAATGCTGGGATAGTCGATTTCTACAACATATAATCTAGGCCTATAACGAAGCTATAGTACAGCGCCTAGAAGATACAGTGTGGAAAACGGCTATTCCTATAATGCTTTAAAAAGTGCTAAAAACTTGTATCCCATAAATCTCCAACAATGCTCAGCGGCAATATGCTGATACAAGCGCCATCTCGTAACGCTTTTCAATATAAACACTGAGTTTTCAAAAATTATAGAATGTTAAATATCGGAAACTATAAATATAAGATATTTTGGTCTGTTATAAGCTAATTTAGTTAAGGAATGACGTGAAATAGGTTAAAGAGTCTCTTTTAGAATGACTATCGTTTTTAAATCACTACGATGGCGCTACTATCGACATCGTGTTATTCAGCATCGTTGTACATTTATGGGATTCAATTTTTTAGCACTATTTTGTAGCCGTTTTCCACACTGTATCTTCTAGGCGCTGTATATATAATGTGGAAATTGGCTATCCCTGTAATACTTTAAAAAGTGCTAAAATATTGTATCCCTTAACTGTGCAATGATGCTGCTGAAATATACAGATCACAGCGACATCTGCAGGATATTTTCTCAAACTGCAAGATATTGCTAGTCTATACAATGTAATACTAAATCCCGCAGATGTCGCTGTGATCGATACTTGGGATTTTAGCAGTATCGTCGCACATTTAAGGGATACAAATTTTTAGCGTTGTTTGGATAGCATATTTCCACACAAGGTATTCTAGACGATGTAGCCATACTTTCGGCAAAAACTTGAAATGAGCATGCTTCCTGTGCATATATTACCACTCTTATGTATGAAGGCTCTCTGTTATGGTGTTGATTCTGAGCGTACTTTGTTAAATTTCTATATTTGTGTTTTAGAGAAAGCAATACAGAAAAGTACTGTTACTATGGAGACAACAACTTCTTTAATATTGAAAGGTATAGCAAAGGAGTTCAGAATCAGTACCTTAAATAGTTTCGAATATGTATTGTTGTTATGACAATTAATACCCTACCTGGATGTGGAAATGCAAAATTGTGTTCAACATAATGGAGGATATTCCATCTACATTTTGATCACGTGGTCAAGGTAAAAACTTCTATCGTAAAGAAAGGAAGTCTCCGTAGACGTGTAATGTAAATCCCCGCTAGCCAATGAAACGGTTCATGAGGCAAAGTAGTAGTATCTTCCCTTCTTATCAGATAGAAGTTCCTTGGATAAATTACCGGTATCACGGGACTTTTTCAGTCTCGAACCCATATTTGGAATATCCTCCATTGTGCGCAATCTAGATAGATTTTTGGCTGTCAGAGAAACGAGATTCATCAATCAGAAGCCTGCATTTTTGTGAATTTTTCGCTGTTTGCAGAAATGCAGGCTATTGATTGGCGATTCTCGTTTCGCTAACAGCGAAAAATCTATCTGGATCCTAACCTACATTTCTACAAACATTGCACTTCATCCACGGCACTAAAAAAAATGACTCAAAACTTTCATGACATAGGCCGGGATCCACAAACAGCAAATATTCTCAAACATGCAGGCTTCTGATTGGTCAAACTCATTTCGCTAACAGCGAAAAATCTATCTGAATCTCAGCCATAGTTATCTTCGATGAAATCAATGCAAAAGGATAATATAAAAGAAAAGTATAAGATTTCTAAAATGTTTTGGCGGGTTTATCGCTATTTGGCATAATTTGTAAACTTTAGAACTAATTAAAGGGGCCTCGGTGGCCGAGCGGTTAGGACATCGCGCCGCCAGCCGCCAAGCATTGAGAGCGGCAGAGGTCTGCGAGTTCGACTCTCGCTGGCTCCATTGCACACTCTTTGTGGAGCTCCCGGATGTAATTTCTCTGTGTTGTAAATTTCATTGTGCTATCTCGTCCCTGTATATTGACGATGACTTATAAGCGGACATAGATGTCAAGCACACAAGTCAGATGTATGTGTTAATAACAATAACAATATAACTAATTAACAGTTTTTCGCTAATTATGAATAGAAAATTAATGTTTTTAAAGCTGAATTTTATAAAAGCACGTAGATTGAGTAAATATCTATCCAAAAATTCAATCCCTACTTTTTTCTGTCCATTATTTAAGTCTCTACCTCAATTTAAACATAAGTTGTGACGAAGAAAATAAATCTGTCATTTTCAGTATCTCGACGTTATTTTAAAAAATCTATATCTGTGTTTATAATTAATTTATGAGGATGCATTTGATCTCAAATTGAAGATCTTCTTTATTAGGTCCTTCTAGTGTTGGTTTTATTTTTCTGTGATGATTGCTTCTTTTGATATATGGGAAATTTTACGCTGGCATATTTCGTTCATTTAACATGGAGAAGTTGTCATCAGTATAATAAGCAGTTACGGTGTCTTGCCTTATTCTTGGCGTTTGTTTGTTTGGCGGGGTTAGCAATTTTTTTTTCAGCTTGGCTTGGCAGAACGACCGTCCTGCTTGATAGAGCGTTTACTGTACAACATTCTTTATTAATTTTAATTATAATGGATTTCAAATTAGATAACATTAATTTACTTTAAACATACAAAATCGGATTAAAACTTATTCTGAATATAAAAATTAAAATCAACGGAAGGTTTATTTCTAAAATTGTTTTAATGATTGCTTGTATAAAGTCTTAAATAGCTTGTTTTTTCACTTTAAGTTGTCACTTAATTTATTAACATTTAGATATTTAAATTTATTATTGATATTTGATATTTTACTACAGATGCATTCGTCATTTTTTCACAGTTTAAAATATTAGTATCACATGAATTCAAAAACTGAAATTTATGAACAAGTAATTGCATATGGTGTCAGACAATGCTAGATCAACATAAATTTTTAAAATTTCCACTACAAAATAAATTTAAATTATTATTATGCATTTTTAAACAATTTAAACTCTAGATTTCAAATTTCTTTAATATATTCAATAACTGACTACTGTACCAGGGACTGGTGAAATAAAATTCCAGGAATCAATAACTGGCACCCCTCATTACTTTGATGTCTGGTGAAATAAAATTCCAGGAATCAATATCTGACACCCCTCATTACATTGGTGACTAGTGAAATAAAATTCCAGGAATCAATATCTGGCACCCCTCATTACATTGGTGACTGGTGAAACAAAATTCCAGGAATTAATATCTGGCACCCCTCATTACATTGAAACCTCCCTGTGTGACCACCTCCCTGAACGACCATTTTTTCATGGAACGAAATTTATTCCCATAGGCTCAATACTAATTTTACTTCTATTCAGAGACACCCTCCCCCCCCCCCCGCAAAGTTGAACTCCCTCCATGAACAACCAATTTCTTTGAAGAAAATGAAACAAATTCCGTTTTTCCTGGTCGCTTGAAGAAGATTTTGTTAGAATAATAATTCCGGAGAGCGCATTATTTATCAAACTTCTAAACTAAGTTTAGAATTCTTATTTATTCCAGTAACTTTTAAGCTTTTAAACCCCTTTGTGCCTTTTTAGTCAATGAATTTATCTATGATGACAAAATCATGATGATGGTCAATAAACTTCCCGGCTCTATTCTGTCAGGAAACTCTCAAAGAAATAGATAAATTAATGAAATCGTCATAATTTTTTCCCGTCCAAAAAAAAAAAAAAATTGCATTTATTTACTGAACTTCGAAAGGACTTGGAAATAAAAGTTATAGAAGACAAAGCCGTAAAACCAAAGCAAACTTCAATGTATTCATTTTTTACATTATGCACTAATTAACTTATGTAATTAACTTTTGTTTTGATGCTTAAATTTTCATGTTTTTTCATATTGTGATCAATAAATTTTAGCAACATTTATTGTTACCTTTTTTCAACAATTAAAATCTAGATTTGAACATGACCTCCATTAAGAGACCATCTCTCGGTGCGACCAATTTTTATTGGAAAGGAACGTGGTCGCTTTAGGGAGGTTTTACTGTAAATAATTTTATACTATAAGTTAAATAACTGTAAACTACGTATAAATCATGGTTTTAATATATCATATGCATCTTTTAACTTATTTCGTCAAGTGTAACTTTAAGAAAAAATTTTGTAATGTTGCATTGCAATTGTAATTAAAAAACATTAGCCACCCTACATAAAATTCATTGTCACATTTAGTCATATTGCCGACTCATTTAGATTTAAACTACTCTAATTACAATTATCCTAAATTCAACAATCGTATATATTTAGCTTATTTTAGCGAAAATGATGCAATTTCTACAAAATATGTTGTTTCCAATTAAAACCACAGCAATAAACCATGTTCTGCTTGATAATATATATATATGTATATATACAGGGTGATTCATAAAAGATGGGCAGAACTTTAAGGGGTTATAGTACACTTAAAGACAAATAATATTAAATAGGAGACTAAGGGTCCCAGACGTATTCCCAAGGAGATAGGGGGCATTAAAGTTTAGGGTCCGAAATTTCAAATGATTATAAAACATGGAAAAATTGGTCGATTCGTTTGCGGTTTTTGCAAAAAAATTTTCTTTATGCCAGTATTTTCTTGAAATAAAATTTTAAAGTTCAATTTCAAAAAATGCCTATAGGGGGCGCTTTAGACTTTGGAGTAACAAACAACTATTTTTTAACGTTATTTTTTGTATTTCTTTAAATGATTTCGAAAGCTTAGACGTAAACTTAAATTTTGATCTAAAAATCTGAGTCCTAACGAGTAATTAAGTAGCGTAAACTGAAATTTGAAATTTGAAACCCTTCTCCCCCCAGAACAAAAATCAGTTATTCCCGATCTTTGTGTCGTAGATTAGGCTCTAACTACTGCCGCGTTTTGCTAAAATTATTCTTTATGTCAGTATTTTCTTGAAAATAAATTTTAAAGAAAATTTTCAAAAAATTCCGATAGAGGGCGCTTTAGACTTTGGAGTAACGAACAACTATTTTATACCGTTATTTTTTGTGTCTCATTAAATGCTTTCTAAAGCTTAGACTTAAATTTTCAGCCCAAAATCTGAATCGTTAGACGTGGTTAAGTTTCTGGGGAGAGGGGTTTGAAATTTCTACTCCTGAGCACAGTTCAGTTTACCATGTCCACACATTGTGTGCTGTGATACGAGGTAAAAAGACACAAATTAGGATTATGTTACAAAAGCATATTTATTAACATGTAATTACAATAAATGTTCAAAATTGTGACCACCAGAGGTTATGCACGCAGAACAACGGCGAAGAATGGAACGGCGAACATTCGCGAAAACATCAGGCTTTTCGAGCACTTCCCCTACAGCGGCGGAAAGTCTGGCGACCAGTTCTTCGGGGATTCAATGGGTGTCTCATACATAAGAGCCTTCAATCGTCCCCAAAAAAAGAAATCAAGGGGTGAAAGATCTGGCGAGCGAGCAGGCCAAGCAACAGGACCACCTCGACCAATCCATCTGTTCGGAAATGTGATGTCCAGATAGTTGCGGACGTCTCGTACGTAATGGACTGGCGCTCCATCGTGCTGGAACCACATGACCCGCCGGATGCGTGGAGGAACAACGTTTAACAGGTCTGGCAGCACATGTTGCAGAAATGTGAGGTATGTTTTACCGTTGAGGCGTTCAGGAAGAAGGTACGGTCCGATTAGGTGGTCTCCGAGGATTCCTGCCCAAACATTGATGGAAAAGCGTCTCTGATGAGCATGTGGATACGTAGCATGTGGATTGACATCCGCCCATACATGTGCATTGTGTGTGTTAAATGTACCTTCACGTGTGAAGGTACATTCATCGGTGAAAAGCACAGTTCGTCCAAAATGTGGATTTAGCGCGTTCTGCTGCAGAAACCAGCGGGCGAATTCAATACGATTTGGATAATCCCCTGGAGACAGTTTCTGGACTCGTTGCACATGAAACGGGAGCAAATGTTCATCCTTCAGTACCCTCCAAGTCATGGACTGTGAGGTATCCACCTGCCTAGCCACTGTTCGTGTACTTGGACTTGGCTGCGCCGCTACTACATCCAGAATGGCTTCTGCAACAACTACTGATTCGTCCTTTTTTGCACGACCTGCATTCGACCGGGAAGCGAGAAATGATCCCGTCTCACACAACTGTCTGTGCAAGCGCTCGAAAGTTTTGCGGTTAGGCAACCGCCTGTTGGGAAATCGCTCTCCGTACATTCGTTGTGCCTCTGCACCATTTCCATCTGCCGCTCCGTAAATTAAATGCATCTCAGCCTTTTCCTTATTCGTGAAGGGCACCATCTTCCGATTCATTACTACATCGACTTACACTTGACTCACCGTTCAGTGGTTTTTATGCCTGAATCGTGTCGAAATTTTGCATACGTGTTCTTCTTCTTCCCCATTTGACATTTGCATACTTTCTGTTTCCTTCTTCACCCGGTGACTAGCGTCAGGAATGGAGCTTTAACGTTTGCATGAGCGACGTTTCCAACTGTGCCAGTGCCTTTATGAGTGAATTCCGACTATGCAGTCCTTGACGAAAGTTGTATTTTTGCCTCGTATCACAGCACAGAATCGTTGGGCATGGTTAAGTAGTGCAAACTGAACTATGTTCAGAAGTTGAAATTTGAACACCCTCCCCTCGCTACTGAACCACGCTCAGCGATTCAGATTTTGAGCTGAAAATTTAAGTTTAAGTCTAAGCTTTAGAAAGCATTTAATGAGACACAAAAAATAACGGTATAAAATAGTTGTTCGTTACTCCAAAGTCTAAAGCGCCCTCTATCGGAATTTTTTGAAAATTTTCTTTAAAATTTATTTTCAAGAAAATACTGACATAAAGAATAATTTTAGCAAAACGCGGCAGTAGTTAGAGCCTAATCTACGACACAAAGATCGGGAATAACTGATTTTTGTTCTGGGGGGAGAAGGGTTTCAAATTTCAAATTTCAGTTTATGCTACTTAACTACTCGTTAGGACTCAGATTTGTAGATCAAAATTTAAGTTTAAGTCTAAGCTTTCGAAATCATTTAAAGAAATACAAAAAATAACGTTAAAAAATAGTTGTTTGTTACTCCAAAGTCTAAAGCGCCCCCTATCGGCATTTTTTGAAATTGAACTTTAAAATTTTATTTCAAGAAAATACTGGCATAAAGAAAATTTTTTGCAAAAACCGCAAACGAATCGACCAATTTTTCCATGTTTTATAATCATTTGAAATTTCGGACCCTAAACTTTAATGCCCCCTATCTCCTTGGGAATACGTCTGGGACCCTTAGTCTCCTATTTAATATTATTTGTCTTTAAGTGTACTATAACCCCTTAAAGTTCTGCCCATCTTTTATGAATCACCCTGTATATATATATATGCAGAGTGTCCCAGCTAAGACCTTACAAACTTCGAGGGGAGGTAGGGTACACCTAGATGACTCTGAATTACATAGGAATGCCGTGCCGGAAATGCCTTCTTGATCAAGTAAGGGCATTGACAGAGTTGCCAGTGGGCTACTTTTTTTAAATTCAGATTTCTTGATTGGCACCAATTTTCTGAAATGATAAAATTACCCTTCTTTTCGTCTTAATTAATATGTAATTGAATAAGGCGAATTTTGCTATTTCAAAAAACTGGTGCCAATCAAGAAATCTGAATTTTAAAAAAGTAGCCAGCCCACTGGAAACCCTGGGCATTGAAGAGGCTGGATCACACAAAGCTGATATTTGGCTCTGGCAGAGTTGGCAGTGGAATACCTTTTTTTAATTCCGATTTCTTGATTCACACCACTATTTTGAAATGATAAAATTCCTCTTGTTTAATGATATATTAATTAAGTTGTAAATAAAGGGAATTATACCAGTTCCAAAAAGTGGCACTAATCAAGAAATCGGAATTAAAAAAAGTAGCCCAGAAGTACCACTGATTCAATACCCTCTACCACGTCAAAAGGGTGTTTCGGAACCGGCATTCCTATGTGATTCCGAGTTATCTAGGTGTACCCTACCTCCCTTCGAATTTTGTAACATCATAGGTGGACACCCTGTATATATATATATATTAATAAAATGTAAAATATAAGCCTAAAGTCATGAAAAACGCGGGCATTCGCGTCTGATCTAGCCACGATGACCTTACTTTTAATATAAAATCACAGTAAATCGAATACAGAAATATATTTTTGATATTTCAGTTTTATTTATTGCCAAAGGAAAATTGTAAAAATAGGATTTCACCTTTATTGATTTTAAAATGTTGTATTTAAAAAGAGTCTGCAAATAGATCAGAACAAATATATGTTTTCCCAAATATATGGCTTTTCATTTCGGTATTTACATTTTATTGCCAGTTATGAAATTTTAAATATAAAACTGATGGAAAATATATCTTTAAAATTCATAGAGAGTTGCATTCCGGATATTCCATTTAAAATAAAACACTGCAAACATCAAAATATTTCGTAACATTTTACTGAGATAAAATGTATCTTGTTAGAATTATTGATAACGCATATGGCGTTTCCTAATAATTTAGAAATAACAGAAAACTTCAATGTTTATATATACTTTATGAAAACTTCACAAAGTATATTTGTTGTAACAATGTAATTTATCAATATTTTATAATTTACATGTCAAACTTCGTCCCGTATAATAAAAATAAAAGCGTATTATTTATTAAATTCTCTCCTTCTTTATTTATTGAAAAGTCTCTGAAAGATATATGTACAGTGCAGTCGTGCAAAAAAAGTAAACACTAATTCTACTAACCCTACTAAAATTTGCAACTGATTTTAATAAAAAAAAGTTACAGGTACCAAAAGATTGGACATAATGTCTACTTTTAAATGATGTACACGAAATTTGCTTAGAGGGGCATTTACAAATCAGACTAAACTTTGTTTTTCCAATACAACACCCAATTTTGACAGTATGCTTTAAATCTTCAGTTCAAACTATGATTAAAAATGAATTTGAAAGTCTCTTGGAGGAAAAGGATTTCAATTATAAACGTTCTAAATTTGGAGATTCTAATGTTAAATTACATATTTAGAGTTTTAATATCTCGTGAAATTATAGTCCTAATGTGATAATTATTTTGAAGTTATAATACTAAAAAACCCACGCATAAATACTTTGAACTTCTATTTGTAATTTTTTTATAATATGAATTATGAATTACGAAATTAATATGCGAAAAAAATATGAATTGTAACCTACAATTTTATGATAGATTTATATTTGTTATGTCCTGCTTTATTCGAGCTGTCAATTTCAAATTTTCCTTCCAAGAAGCTTTCGAATTATGATTCAAAAACTTGAAAATGATGGTTTAAGGGCCGTCTATGGTGTGCAGAAAAGCATAGTTTGAAAAAAAAAGCTTTACTCATTTCATTGAAACATTTGGGCTGACAATAGTCGAGCGAGTGCGATGTGAAGCGAGTGAAAGGATCATATTGGCAAGAATTAATACATTAATTTAAGTGACATAGTCATTCTGTGGCATTTCAACAATCGAGTCCCGAATTTGAATTTGGATACAGCCCTTTATTTATGTTCATTTTAAAATAATTAATTTCTCTGAAACTAATCGCACGAATTTCATGAAAATTTGTTTTTTATCTAATTAAAGGGTGTAAAATTTATTTATAATATCAAACTTAGGTATTACTATACGTAAAATCAAAGTTTGGGTTCGTTTTCATACGTAGATGTCTCTCTAAGGAAATTTTACATACTTCATTTAAAAGTAGACTTTACTTCTAATCGTTTCGTACGAGTGACTTTCTCCTGCAATAATTTGTTGCAGAGTTAGTAGGGATGTTTACTTCTTCCCCCACGACTAAACATATATGGGGCATTCTCACAATCTTTTGAATTTCATGTCCCTAAATAATAATTTTTATTTTAATACACTTTTTTGTGTTTTTTTTTTCATATACTGGGGAACATCCCATTGAATGATTGCATAACAATATTAACGAGATAAATAAGTTTTGAACGATGTTGAGGGTCCAAATACCTGGAAAACTCCTATACCATCCCGTGTCCCTGATGCTGATTTTTAAGTTTGGAGCTGTCTGTATAAAATTGTTTCAATAAAAATAATTTTATGTGATTTTTTTCCGAAACTGGAACTATTGTTTTATATAAATATGTAGCAAAAAATTAACATGCACACATTTTTAGGGCTGTTATTATTTTTTAAACTCTGTCCTTGGGTTTTAGATTCCTTACCGTCCCTCTTCTAAAATTATACAGAAAATCACTACAGATGCATCCACAGAATGTTTTTCAAGTTTTTTCTCATGAAAAAGTATGCTAGAGAAAGAATGTGTAAAATTCTTTGACAGGAAATTTACTGCAGAATTTAAATCAGCATTTAAATATCAATTTCAAGAATCGTGACTTTATTGGTAGTCTTACCGTCCCCAAGGTTTATTCCTGCACTTTTCGGGGTAAATTAAAAAAAAAAAAAAAAAAAAAAAAAAAAAAAAAAAAAAAAAAAAAAAAATCCAATGTTAACAACTGTTTCTAAAAATCCATGAACATTATTGCTATCACTTAGTCTTAAGATGATTTTCCTAAAAATACATGCTAAGTTTCCTTACCATTCTATCCTTACCGTCTCTTTTTTACCATTTCGTCCCTTTTTTCCTATAGCATCCCCTTTTTTACCTTACCGTCCCTTCTTTAACATTCCTTTAAGGGAATGTTATACAAAAATTCTGTATTAAAAGTACTACACTTTTATTATTTCTTATTTGAATGTCCTGTGGGTATATGTAAATTCATTATAAGTAAAAATTTAGAAGAAAATAAAAAGTTACAGTGGTAAAATGGTAAGGAAAATTAAACTCTCAAGTTTAACTGAAACCTCAGTTTTTCCCCAAAAGTCAAAAGATTGTGAGAATGTCCCATATATTGGAATGAACGTTAGTCATAAAATACGCCATTATTTTAATAATATTTAGTTCAATGTTCAAGAGTATAAGAAACATTTCTTTCATTAACATTTGGAGGAATTCTAAAAATAAAATTTCATATTTAGGGTGATAACTTAGGTTGATGCAAACAACGAATGACGAACAGATTGTTCTGATCTCAAACTTAGGAACAACGATAAATACAGGTAAACAACCATATACATTGAAAACCAATTGCATTCCAGGAAAGCAATATTTCAGTATAAAGAACATTCGGTTATATATGATACATTAATATAATAAAGGAAAAAGCACCTCAAAACAAACTAAAAACTATAATACAGTAATAGGTTGAATATTTGCAACAAGAATACGATCATTTCAGAACAACAAGAAACGAAAGCAACAAAATAATTTCAGAATATTTCGGAAATTCATTGTCTTTTGTGTTCCCTTTATTAGTTTTTTGTATGATAAAGACGCATATTCGTATGATAAAGAAAGTTTGTAATCAATGTCTCACAGCATTTTCTGAAGTTTCTCCCCTATTTATATTTATATCTCATTTCATTCACAGAAATGTTAATAAAATAAATATTTTGTATAACTGTACTTTGAATCACAAGCGATATGTTTTTTAAAAAGGTTTAAAACAGATAATATTTAATGTATGCACCAAATATTTCTTTTAATTCCTCTTTCGGATGCACAACAGCATTTATACACCATATGTTCTTTATTGTTTTCATCTCACTAAGCTGAACAAAATTCTTTTAAAGGAGGATTTTATTTCGTACTATTGTCTCAAAGTTTCTGAATGTATATTTTATATGTAAATTTAACAATGATCTGCATTAAATCATTATACTAAAAATTCTATACTTTTTCAACATTTCTTTTCTTTAAACTTCTTAGCAAAATTTAAAATAAACATCGAAATTATCACTTATCTTGCGTTTGAAATCCACCGCTAAAGAGTTTATATTTTTGAGAAAATTAATATAAGCAACATAGAAATAATTACCTAGTAACAATATTCATCCGACAGATTATCAAATTTTATTTTATATAAATTAAAATTTTAACTACATAACAGATTCGTTTTATGACAAAATATGCTATTTTAATTACTTAAGGGGAGGTTTTAGTTCATTAGCCTAATGTTTACGTGATTTTACAATTTCTTTTAAGTTACAAATAAAAGATACATAACCTTCGATCTGTTTGCAATGTACTTATTGATATTTCACATATATATGAGTTATAATTTCCCAACTGGGCGAGAGAAAAGACCGAACCAGCACACGAACCAAGGCTGAATATGCGAACGCTCTGCATCGAGCTATTCCGCACGAATCTGGAGGACGTAATATTTTTTCTACATTTTTTTTCTTCAAAAATTGCACTTTTTAGCAAATTAAAAATAAAGATCGAAATTATCACATATCTTGCGTTTGAAATCCACCGCTAAAGAGTTTGTATTTTTGAGAAAATTAATATAAGCAACATAGAAATAATTACCTAGTAACGATATGCATCCGACTGATTATCAAATTTCATATTCATATTCATATTCATTTTCATATCATAGCCACCCAGCTAACCTTATTGACCATAGCATCTGGTCTGATATATCAATCAGCTCAACAGAATAAATCGCAGATAATGGAAATATAGTAAACGCGGGATACGTAATTACACTAGATTATTTTTAACAAGATTTTCCTTATGAGTAATGAAATGATAAGAGTTATAACTTTCCAACTGGACGAAAAATATCTCTTCGAATACTGTTCAGGGTATTTTTCACCCAGTCGGAAAATTATAACTTATACCGTCTGTAGAAAAAGAATTACAGTTAGATTCGCGCTACGCGCAATGTAATTTCTATACTTCTACTTCAAATCACAGAACACTCCCAGAATGCCTTTTTTTTATAAATAGAATGCAACGAACGTTGTTTTAAGAATGGAATGATTTGTTATTATATAAAGATGTGACGTAAGATCGCCAAATAATTGAAATACGAACGTGGAGAATTGTGTCTCCCAACAATATGGTTTTGAGTTTGTGTAAATATGTAATATATCTGTAAATAGTTTTATTCTTTATTAAATGTTTACTTAAAAAGAACTTCGGCGCCAAGATTCATGAAGTTTTGATTTGACAGATACGCAGTTTCTTCTTGTTTACTTCCAGACCAGATAATCATTTTAGAATGTTTTAATATTATTTATGATCCGAATTACTGGAAGTAAGATTTACAAATATGATGCGAAAGTGATATTTAGAATTTTAATACGACCTTGACAGATTGAGAAATATATTTCCCTTTTTATTTTTCACCGTCAACCACCAGGTTTATTTTGGGCCACTTTTTCCTGGTTCCACTCACATTTCCATTATTAAAAAATATTATATGTGATTTTTCAACGTTGAAATGGAGTTGTAAACAATTAACATGAAACAATGAAGCAAACTCTATGGTTTTAAAGAGGAAATATTTTATTTATTTTTATTTTTTAACTATTTTTTTAAATTTTGGAACAAAGTAGCCCCTGCTGGGGAATTCTTTGGTCCATTTAATTAGTTTTATATAAAATGAATACATTTCATATGTAAATGAATACATTTTTATTGTAACTCCCTTGCAATAGCATTTGCTAATAAATTAACGCTACAAACTCAATAAAAAAAATTTTTAAACATTTAAACACAATAAAACAATTGTTAATACTGAAGAAACGAGGAACAGTTTCGTCATGTTATCCTCAGCAAATGGAACAAAAACAATTAATGTAACATTTCGCTACAGTAACATTTGAAAGATATGTTACTTAAAACATGTTCTAACAGATTCGGTTGTACAAAAGGCTATTCTAAGTAATTGGGTCTATTTTCTGACCTAAAAAAGCCTGTCACAAAGTAGCCCCGAAATACTAGTTTCGATGTTAGCTTTATGAAAACGCGAACATTTCCTTTCAAAATAAAAAGCTAAATAAAAAACTATGATCACACATGGGTTAGAGGTTACTAAAGATAATATTTTAATACTTACCTTATTTGTAGCTCTTATCCAGATTGTTTCACTATGGAAAGTTTGGAGAGTTAAAATTTACACAGGAAAACAGTTGTTTACAAACACATCCAGTGTTGCCACTAAAAAAATTTAAATTACCCCCAAACTATTCAAATACACTATAGTAGGGTATAAAATACTTTTCAAGGACAAACACTCCAAATTATCTTGTTTGTTGAATACAAAGAATAAAAACTTTTTTTTTTATGGAATGGACCAAAGTAACCCCGAAAAGATCAAAGTAGGGTTACGGTATGATTTATTTAAAAATTAGAATGCTTGTGTTAAAAATCATCCAATATTTCACTTATATATTTCAATTGTTTTATGTAAAAAAAATAAAAATAAAATAAAAATAAAAATGACAGGGAAATTTAACACCAAACGGTTCATTCCGTGTCAAGCGTGGGGCAGCTTTTCTACATATTTCTACTGTTTAACAATGTTATTACATCCTCAAATTAAAACAACTATTCTATTATGAAAATCTCGATTTGTTTCTTACTTTTAATGTATGGTTTATGTTTTAACAACTTATAAGTCAATAGATATAGATATTTATGCGAGTGTCGCTCGCAAGACATTTTGTCAGTTTTCATGGAATAGCCCTGAAACGTGCAGGTTATTTAGGTCTAAGATTGAAATTGTAGAGATTTTTATTATCTATTATTTTTATCATTTAATTACTAATAAAAATGGTCAGTTTACTAATGTCTAGGGTTTAAAATATAGAGAATTCTAAACCTAATTAAGTGCCATTCCGTATCACATGTGGAACAGCTTTTCTGCATACTACTGCTGTTTTAACAATGCTATTGTATCCTCAAATTAAAAGAACTATATTTCAAATGAAAATCAAATTTCAAATTATTTTTGCTTAAAATGCGCAAAGACCAACTTAGTGAAAAATATTCCATGCCGGGAATCGAACCCGGGTCATCAGTATAGCGCACTGACGTTCTACCGTTAAACCACATGGAACGATACCCAGCCTGGAACTTCTCACTATTACAAGTTGGCAAGGCTACAAACGCAGCACAAGATGGAATATTTTCCGTGAGCCACCAACATGGGGCAAACACAGACACTTAATTAAATCCAGCATCGATGAATCTATATTAATATTTGGAAATTTTTCCAGAGAGAAACATTCGCCTTGAATACAATATTTCAAATGAAAATCAAATTTCAAATTATTTTTGCTTAAAAGGCGCAAAGACCAACTTAGTGAAAAATATTCCATGCCGGGAATCGAACCCGGGTCATCAGTATAGCGCACTGACGTTCTACCGCTAAACCACATGGAACGATACCCAGCCTGGAACTTCTCACTATTACAAGTATTTTTCACTAAGCTGGTCTTTGCGCCTTTTAAGCAAAAATAATTTGAAATTTGATTTTCATTTGAAATATTGTATTCAAGGCGAATGTTTCTCTCTGGAAAAATTTCCAAATATTAAAAGAACTATGCTAATAAGAAAATAAAGGGATTTTTTTAAATTTTAATGTAAAATTTATATTTCAACTACTTATAAATTAGTAAATATAGAATTTTTATGTAAGCGTTACGTGCTGGTTATTTTGTCTGTTTCTCATGGAATGGCCCAAAAGCGTCATTGGTACGACGGAACAAATCTAATTCAAGTACGTATTTGCTTGTAAAATTTCCCAAAGTAACGCTCTTTAGTGGTAACGTATTTGCTTTCACTGCTATATTTAAGTATTGCGCGGCAGCGCAATACTTATTTATTTCCAGTGTCACTTCTCAATGTTAATTTAACATGGAAAAACCTATGGAAATCATAACTTTTTCATTTTTTCTTCCCACCTTTTTGTCCCTGATGCCACTCATTTTTTAATCTTTACTAATTCTAATGATATTATAAATTTAAAGTGTAAAAACGTTTGCCTGACGTCAGGATCAAAACGAATGGTAAAATGCATTTGCATATGGGTGAATTATAACCCAGAGAGAAACGTCGACCAATTTTTTTTTAGATTGTTCAAATATTTTTCTTAATAATGCCAATTTTCGCTTTTTTCTTTGAAAATCAACGGACATTTTTCATAGAAAATGTAACATTTTTACTTCATTGTTGCAAAAATTTCAAAAGCCGTAATAATAATTTATTTATTTTTAGTTGAAAGATTTTCATGTGAAATATTAAATTGAGCTAGTTTTTTTTTTTTTTTTTTTTTTTTTTTTTTTTTTTTTTTTAATTAAAAAGGTGACTATGGCGTCATAGTGGAAATAAAATGGATATTTTCAGAATAAGTTTTTGCTTTGGTCAAGTTTATATTTTAGTAAAAAGTTTCTAGTGGATAGCTATTTTTACGCAGGTAGCGAACTTAGCGGGGATTTACATAACTTAAATTTTAAAATGTAATTTTTTTCTCAAGATGAGAACTATTTATACCCAAGTTAAACTTAGGTAATAATTTTCTGTTTTGTTTACATCACCTCTTGGGAGAGAGTAAGTTTAAAAATTTAAGTAAAACTTTTATTTTTTACTGTATCACAGCTGTAATATTGTTAAATATTAGCAGTAAAGATTCAACACAATTTACATTTACATTCATAGCGTTCCTGAGTGGGAACTAGGGTATCTAAATTTAAGTTAAGTTAATTTTTTATGTTTTGATTATAGATTTTTTACGCTCAAATTAGAAGTTTTTGTCTAAACTACCGCAACCTGCATTACTACAGAGGTGAAACATTTTGAATTACACATTGGTAAACTGCATCCCACATTGTGATGCAAAACCGCATACATCAAAGCCTGATTATGATACTCTCTATTAATTTTGAAATGCGTTCGTCTGAGTGCATTAGTTATTAAAAAACTTAACATATTAAACAAAAACATAACTTGAAGAACAAATAAAAAAAATATATATATTTCCTACACTGTTTAAGCCCGAGAAGGGACGGATATTAAGTTATTTCATTCAATTAGTTTTACATTTAATGTTAAATTGTTGTAACAAATTAGTTAAGCCAATTGAAGATTAAAAAATAAAAATAAAATTCATACAATATGATATTTAAATCACCCTAAAAATTTAGATTCCGTTCAAATGAAATCGAAATAAATCTTAGACTTCTTTTTAAGTTTTGTATTTTGCATGCATTTTAACATTTTATGCACAAGTGTCGTAAACATAATAGAAAATCTGCAATACAAATATTTTAAATTAAACATGGAAGAAGTCTAAGATTTATTTCGATTTCAATTGAACGGAATCTAATTTTTTAGGGCGATTTAAGTATCATATTGTATGAATTTTATTTTTATTTTTTAATCTTCAATTGGCTTAACTAATTTGTTACAACAATTTAACATTAAATGTAGAACTATTTGAATGAAATAACTTAATATCTGTCCCTTCTCGGGCTTAAACAATGTAGGAACTATTTTTTTTTTAATTTATTCTTCAAATTATGTTTTTGTTTAATAATTAATGCGTCAGTTACTGGTTTTTCGAAATACGGATAGTGTCAGTTCATGGAGTTATTGACGATGTTTTTGAAAAAAAAAAATTGTAGTAAAAGTATAATTTTAAAAATTTTGTGAATAATATGTTTCTCTATATCTGTTATACTTTAAAAAAGTCGTTTCGGCATGTGCCGGGAGGAAAAAGTAGCTTTCATATTCCTTGTTTTCTTTTAAATATAGCTTATTTTACTCAAACACACGCAGCTAACATTAGTGGAACTCGATTAGATGATTCAATAAATTTCCTTATTCCTGGGTTTTAAAATTTTCGAAACTTTACTCAAATTTTAAGGAGTTAAAATGCGACAAACCAAGTAAAAGAATCGTCGTCAATACTGAATTTGAATGAGAATTGCGCCAAATTAGTAAGTTATAGCCACGTTATCATCATTTATGGTTGCTTAGTTTTGGTTGCCAAATATGGCGATATTTTTCCAAGTGCCGCCAAGATTGGAGAGAATTTGAAGCTAACGTTCACTAACACTCATAAATTATTACCTGATTTTCTTTAATTGTTGTTTTGCTTCAAAATGTCAACCATCCTAGAATTTCAAACTGCTATATCTCAACAAATTTTTAAGTTAGAGATAAAATAAAAAATACTGCGGAATCCTTGTATCAAGGCCTAACACTTAAACATAACTAACTTTAATCTATCTTCAATAGAAGAAAGTAAAAATAAAGGAAAAACTTCCAATAGCTCTAAAAACTCGTTGCCTAGTTTGAAAAACAAGGTTTCTGTAAATGTATGTTTAAAATTCAAATGGTCTCAGTATTTTCCGACGTTTAAGGCGATGGGGAAAATTTACATTATACAATTACATAGATAGGTGGATAATTAGATAAAATGGTGTGATTGCAATAAGTCGATTCCATAAAAAAAAAAAAAAATACAACGTTATGAAATTTATAATATATTACATAGTATTTCCTTTATAATCTAATTAAATTATTTATTATGTCCTTTCATTTCTGGTTTCCGTTCAATGTTGGGTTAAAGTGCATTGGTTTGAGGTCGGATTTTTGGTTCCGATTAAACATAATTTCATATTCTGGTTTGTATATCAGACAGGCCAAATTAACGGATTATAACGGGAATTTGTGGATAAAAAATACGAATTGTAGTCAACAAATTAGGTAGTATTTTCAGGATGACACCTGAATGCTTATAAAAAGTATTTTTCACAAACTAGTGTTGCTATTAAATGTTTTTTTTCAATATTAAAAACAGTGTACGAATTATACACGAATATGTATGATATACGAATAAATACGGAAAATAAAAATTCAGGACCTACTTGCGAAATAAATGTCATACATTTTTAGATTTTATATGAACTAGTCCTAAATAAACCATCAACAATGTCATTCTAGCTTATATGATTTTTTCTTTTCCCACCCGTGTTTGTTTCTGTAACAATAACGTAACCTTGTATTATAGCTAATAACATCGCGTGATAAAACACAGAATAGATCTTTGCGTGTTACACAAATTACTGGACTGTATGTTGTCTTAAAGCGTAATACGATCAAATATCAAATTATTGTTACCGCTTCACAAAAAAGTTTTTATTAGTCCAGTATAAAAATCTTTTGTGAAAACACTCTAAGATATATTATGTTTTGGCATATTTATCTATCTATCTATATATAAACACACACACACACACATATATATATATATAACCATTAAAGAAATATTACCGACCACCATCAAAAATTGTGATTATGAATGAAATGACAGTAATACTGTTTCCCCATATGTGGGGCATTTTAATAACTACATTGCTAATACTCTTTTTATAAGGAGGTGATTCGATTCTTTATATATGGTGACGTTAAATTTTTATTTCAATTCATATTTAATTTATTAAGAAAATTAATATTTAATAAAGTTAAAAATTAACTTGTTTTTAATTTTTAGTCTTATCGGGACAATATCATATTATTTTCTAATTGTATACCATCTTTATGATGAATAATATGCATAATAAGTTTATTTGATATAACTAATGATATTACGGATTGTATTAAAATTGGGTTATTAGTATTTTATTATTCCTCTATACGTTTTAATAATGTTTAATTTTGAACTTAGAATTAAATGATTAATTAACGGTTTTTTTTTGTGAATATAAATCTCATATTCATATTGTTTAGTTTTTTTTTTATAGTTAATATGAAAATAAACTACACAATTTATTTGTAATCATTAGGCAATTGGGAAATGAAGATTCTGACAAAATTATATCAACATCCAATTATTTGTTTATTATTTTTCCCTCCGGCTCATTTTATTAATTAATGTTTTTATATTTATAAGTATTTTTTATAGTTTATTTATATTATATATAATTTTCTTTTATATAAATTATTTAGTTTTATAGCATGTTGCTATATTATATTATTATTGTTTTGAAATTATTTTAATTTTCCGTATAGATTAATTGTGTAAGGTAGTAAAATATATTGTAATAATTCTATTAAAATTTGTATTTATTTAATATTTATATGAGTAAGGAAATATAATATGGTATTTTCATATTAAAAATTGTTGGGATATAGCAGTTGGTATATTATGGATGACTTAACTTAAAGCATAATCTTTATGACATTGTTCATTTAGTTTCAAATTAATATCATAGATGGCAGCACTACAATTTTAATTGGATTCTGTCTGTAGCTTCGAATAGAGGAATAATATCAATTTCTAACACTAGGTGGAGCTTAATTTTGGATATTTTCGATTTTGTAAACTTATCATTTTGGAATTTTACTTCAGTTTAGAAATTTAATATAAATTAAAAACTGTTAAGAGGTGATTTACTCATTATGTAATTATTTTATATCTTCGTAGCTTGTTTGTTATGTTTTTGGTATCCATTCAGTGTGTTTGGGGACACTGTATTGTTGTAAATTTATTCATACTATCACAATTATAGATGATGGTTGGTAATGTTTAATTAATGGTTATATATATATATATATATATATTACGAAAATTAAATTTCCACTCATGATTAAATTTATCCCTCCATAAAAATTTCCTTTCTGAAATGATTCTACAATATTAATTTCTTCAATTATACTCTATCTTAAATGATATTGCATATGTTCCGTAATATTTCATACGCCTGTAAAATACAGTTCTGTCCACCTTAGATATGCTATTGGTCGTATTTACCATTTGGCAGTGCCATAAAAAACTGCACGCGTCTTATTATAAAACATCCAAACATGAATTTAGGAGCTCAGATTTCGTGGCATTTGTTGCCTTATAAATCTGAGTCTGCTGTATAGACATTACAGTAATGGAATGTTATTATATCGACTTATCTTAAAAGTAGTTTCTGATGATGTAACTACTAAGTTGGATGTTGTGGAATATCGCAACAAGCTGTAATTTGTAGAGGGTGCTTATAACCGTATTCTACGAGAAGGAACCAATAAATTTTCTTCTGTTATGAAGAGCTGTTCTTTTTTTCCTCGGGAAATTGCCAGTGTATTTCGACAAAAAGCCAACCGGCATAATAACTACGACTGCATAAGTGTTCTTTAATATAGATATCCGAGATATCTAGTAAATATTTGATCGAATGGTGCTTTACCTTTCCTAAATATGGAATGATACGAAAGGCTTATGATAAAGATATATAGAGCTATATCTCCTTTATCATGGATGACGGTAGTATTCCAGTGACGCAGCCTTAAGCCTAAAATCGTAAGAGTGGCGGAACTCATATATATACCTAACTCGAGATCAAAGGAAACGCGAAAAGCTGCTACTTCATAACTCAGAAAATATAGCGCATATTGTTCTGATATTTTAAAAACAGTCTTATATCTGCAGTCTTATCCTATTCTGAAATTTTTACATTTCTAAATGCAGTATATTTTTCGATCTCGAAACCCATTTTTAAAGTACTTGCGATAGATAAAGTTCCTAATTTCCATTTCTGAAAAATGGCCCGGGCGATTTTCTTTAAATTGATATATAATATGAATATGTTTTAGATGAAGGGAATGAGATAATACTTGTGTCCGGAAAAACTCTTTTTTTATATAATGCGCAATTTTTTTTCTCCTCAAAAATGACGTGCGAGATTTTTTTTTAAATTAATATATAATATAAATCTGTTTCAGATAAAGCGAATAACATAACACTTCTTTGCAGAAAAACTGTTGTTTGCTATATAATCGATATGAAAAATGAGACTATATTTTTTCACCACTCTATGAGAATTTATCGCAAATGCGCAAGAAGTTATTATTGTATTCCTGTGCATGCTTTCTTTTTATTCACTTTTGGGAACAGCTAGCTATCGAAACACTGGCTTTGCGGTTAAGAGCGCTGCTCTCATAGACGCGATATCTCGGGTTCAATCCGCAGTGATGCCTTTTGATTTTTTTTATGTGTTCCTTTGTAATTTTTTATTGCCAATTAGATCATCAAATAAAGTTTAAGACTTTTTTAATTGTTATCAAGTTAAACAAAATTAAATTACTATAATTAAGCTAAATAAAATAAAACTTCATTTTAAATAAATTTCAATAGCAAAATGTGTCATTTCCTGCAGCTGGTAAATGTGGCGCCATCTATATTTTGGATAGAAACCTAAACTCTAACATTTCATAGAGAATACAGATATATACACTTAACATTTTTTAAATAACGATAACTGGAAAATGTTATTCAATATTATTTCATAATCCTTTAGATATTTTGAGAGTGTTACTATCACACAGCAAATATATCTAGTGCATTGACTTTATTAACTCGTAAATGTAATTGAGTTAAAAATCTTTATCTAAATTAAAGTAATGAATTTTGTTCTATGCATTTCAAATATTTTGTAACTATGCATCTTATCTCCACATAAAAATTAAAAATCTCAGATTAACTGTTTCAGAAAGTAATTTCACATTTAATTATGTATATATAAATAAATACAGTCTTTTCTTGTCTGATGTATGTTTTTTATATCTGTTAAAAGAAAAAAAAACTAAAATACTTCTCAAATAGTATTAAATTTAGACATTTTTCTCCGGGAAGGTGTGTGTGTTTATTTAAATGATTTCTTTGCATCATTGTATCCAAACAAAGCGAAATGTATGCAAATGAATATTATGACGCAAAGAAATCGTTTACAGAAATTTTACTTTTGATTTTGGGTAGCGTAGCACAAAAGATAAATCAATTTATTCATATAAATACATTACAGTGCATTGTATAGGTTCAGTGAAAGTGATATTTTTAAATGTGTGTTGGAAAATTAAAAGTTTTGGTTAGATGTGTAAATATATTTAGCCAAACCGAAAGCAATTAAAATTGAATTTTAAAACAAATTGTTTAAAGATACACCAAGGCCTCACTTAAATTTTGATATCATATCTTTTAAAACTCATATTTTGAATTTATGAAAGATGTGAATGATAAAGCATCAAGGAATAATTTTTTATACATCCATTTAAATTTAACATAATTCTTACACATGCAATTATAAATAAAACAAAAATAAAAAAATGAAATAAATAATATAGCGTCACTTAAAATTTCATATAATTATTTTTAAGTTCCATATTTAAAATTCTTATAGCAATAAGATAAAGTGCTGCGTCACAAACTTTTAACGGGTTAAGGGTTTTTTAAATTGATTTACTTTACACCTCATGCCATGTATCGTGACATTTGTACTTTATTAATTAAAGTGCACGAGTTGTTATTACAACTTGTGGGATTTAATTAATTAAATGATGATTTTGTTTAAATGACAAAAACTAGTAGTTTTAGCGAAGAGGGTGTCTCAGAAAATTTTCAGGGCTGCCTCAGAAAATTTTCAGACATTCTTTAAATTTTCTGAAACAAATTCGTACAATTCTGAAATATATATATATATATATATCTAATAAAAAAATATTATTATAGACTGCTTAATTATAGATATATGCTAATTTTTTTTTTCGATTACATAAATAGCTTAGGTATTAAAATATTTCATGAAAATATACAAAAACATAAATTAAATTATAAGTTTAAAACCAATTATAAAACACAGTCAACTCGATTAACCTCAAAACACTGCAAACATATGTATAGATAATATGCCAGAAGCTACCCGAAAAAAAACACATAAGAGAAATTTTAATACGAATTTTGTCGTTTTACAATAATACTAAAATTTTTAAAGCATGATCTACAAAAGCAATATACAAAATTTTGCTAAGTGGCTGTAAATACATACTGTGCTGAGCATTCAAAATTCTCGTAATGCAATAGTTTTTTCAATTGCTCTAGGAAAAATAACGTGGATTAAATACAATTTTAGAAAACCAATATCTAGCTGTATATGACTTGCTGCTTTTTATCTGTCATATGTTGAATACATGAGGCATTCTCACAATCTTTTTACTTTTAAGTCTCTGAATAGTTTTATTTTAGCACATATTCTTGTTTTTTTTTTTTTGTTTTTTTTACATTGGAAAACATCCCATTGCATGACTACATAACAATATTAACGAGATTAATAAGTTTTGGACGATGCTGGGGGGTTCAAATATTCCACTAAATTCCTATACCGTCCCGTGTCCCTGATGCCGATTTTTAAGTTTGGAGCTGTCTGTATAAAATTGTTCCAATAAAAGTAATTCGATGTATTTTTTCCGAAAACTGGGCTATTGTTTTATATAAATATGTAGCAATAAATTAACCTGCAAACATTTTACGGTTGTTATTAGTTTTTTATCTCTACTCCAAAGGTTTTACATTCCTTACCATGCCTCTTGCTAAAATTATCCAGAAAAGCATTCAAATGTAGCCGCAGAATTTTTTTCAACGTTTTTCTCATGCAGAAGTATGCTAGAGAAAGAATGGCTAAAATTATTTGACAGGAAATTTACTGCGTAATTTAAATCAACATTTAAATATCAATTTCAAGCATCGTCACTTTATTGGTAGTCTTACAGACCCCAAAGTTTATTCCTGCACATTTTGAGGTAAATTATTTATTATTATTATTATTATTTAATCCAATGTAAATAACTGTTCCTAAAAATCAATGAACATTGTTGCTATCACTCAGTCTTAACATGGTTTGCCTAGAAATAGGTGGTAATTTTCCTTACCGTCACACCCTTATCATCCCTTTTTTTTTCCTTACCGCCCCTTCTTTAACACCCATTTAAGACAATGTTATACCAAAATTTTGTACTAAAAATAGAATGTTGTTATTGCTTATTATTTGAATGTTCTCTGGGTACTATGCAAATTTATTATAATTAAATTTAGAAGAAAATAAAAATTTATAGCGGTAAAAAGATAAGGAAAATTAAACTTGCAAATTTAACTTAAACCTCAGTTAAATAAAAAAAAAAATCGCTGCTGACCATTTTTTCTTTATTTTGAATCATTAAGACATTCGTCTATAAGTTTAAAATGTTATTTTCGTAAGTTTAATTTCAACAGATTTTTATTCCTGAAGGTTAAAAAATTCTGAGAATGCCTCAGATATGTTACAGTAAAGCGCAGAGTACGATACACGGATTTGAGTAATTTTTCCTTAACTGGAGAATACCTAATTTTGATTTCTAAAAGGTGTCGATTAGAACTTCAAAAACAGTAAAAATAAGTTTATTCGACTGCTTACATATTTCGACTCTACCCGAGTCATTTTCAAACAAATAAATAAATATACTGTAAAATTGAACGGACTATGAAATCGTGACTATGACTTCGGGACTATGACTTTGTTAATCATTACGTCTTTCCTTTTTGCGTCAGCGTCGAATATGAAACCAGTTTAGAAATACAACCTTATTTTTGCATATGTATTGTTTCTATTGGTGTATTGAGAATAGATGACTCAGCGAAATAAGTCTAATGAACTTAACTTTGCTTTAACATAAAGATATTAGAAAATTTATAGTTTTCAGAAAAATATACATTTTACCAAAATCGTTCAGATTAAATTTATGAAAACTTTAAATATCTATTTTCGATTAAATTAAATAGATACAGCTCCAAGTAAAAAAACTACAATAGAAAAAAAGTGTTTTTATTTATGTATCGCTTATGCGAAAAGTAATACATGATAAAACTTAATATTATAAGAATTTACATAGTTTGTAGAATCTTTTAGCATAAAAATTAAAAGAAATAATACAAAAAGTAAAATAATTATTCACATTTGGAAAAAATCAAAATATTAGAGTAACCATTTACATGGTAAATATTAGAATAATGCATTGTAAAGAACACGTGTTCAAAAAAAGGAAAAAACGGTTATTCTTTAATACTAGATTAAACTAGATTAAATTTAACACAATTATTCTAATTGGATGTAATTAGATAATTAAATAGGTAATTAGATAATTAGATCTATTTAGATGTAAAATTATTCTAATTTTACATCTAATATTCTTTAATATTTTGTAGCATCACCTTTACATTTTATAACATAACGAACTCGCTTTGCCAAGCTAGCTACAAGTGGGTAACAATGTATTCTGCACAGACATGACCATGTCGACTTTATGATGAAAAGAAGATCAATTTTATTTTTGGCGTAATATCTTGCGGTCCTTTCTTCATTACTCACCGCAAATTTTTTATTGGATTTAAATCGGGCGAATCAGTCGGCCGGGGAAGTATGTTAATTTAAGGTTGGCTAAGCCAGTTCTTGGTGCACACTGACCTGTGTGAAGGTGCTAAATCATGTTGGAAAACAAAATCGCCACCATACCGATATTCCGATGATAGTATCATGAAATGCTCAAGGATTTCCTGATATATCTCAGAATAATCCTTACGTTAACGATACATAGCATTACAAGACAATTTGCAGTCATGCAAGCCCATACCATTCTACTGGTTACAAATTTCACTGATCGTTTCATGCAGTCCTTGTCATATGCTTCTTGCTTCACTCGCCATACACGAACACCTTGATTACAATATGTTACGCAAAACACACTATCATTACTAATCAATATCCTTTTCCAATCAAGTCCCCATAAAAAACTTTTTTTGCACCACTTCACTCTCTACCCTTTCTGTTGAATAGTTATGAGGGGCTTTATCTTTGGTACACGAGTTTAAAATCCAAGTTTCTGGAGACATCTTAGTGTTGTTGATTTAGTCAAATCAACACAGTGCTCTTTCTACTTTCGATGCAAATATCTTACACATCTAAAATAATTTTTTAGCAATACTCTATATACTTTCTATCATCTCTCTGAGTCGGTTTTGGCTTTCGGTCGCTCTTCAGATGCTTATTTTCAAAATGTCTATCGTTAAAATACAGCTTTCCTGCTCTAATATAACTTGGTTGAGAACCTTTTAAGTAACTGGCGATATATTGCTGATTAAGACCTTCTTTATGCAAATCAATGATACGATGCTTTGTAAACTCCGTTATGTCGGACAAACGACCCAAGTTTCACACAAAATGAAAACAATGATGACGCAACGCGTTTTTAAAACTGAAGAAGAAGTTCCGAAAAGGCTTATTTTATGCTTAATTTATGTAACCTGCTAAACCAATCAGGAAAATTCATAATTATTCTAATTTTTTGAACCACCAGTTTTATTATTCTAATATTATGAATAATGAAAATAATTTTACAAAAATACAATATTCACTCAAAATTTTAATCTTTTACAGTTTTGATTTTCTTTAATAACAATGCAAATTTATTAAAATATCAGCCGTTAATATTTCTCAATTGTACTACACTGAAATAAAGTTAAATGTAATTCCAAATAAAAGTGAAATGAATTATTCTATTTTTTTCACTTGGAGATGTATTTATTATGGTAAAGAATCCCAAACCACTTACTTAGTCACAAATACAGGGTGTTTCCTCCTAACTGAACCCGTTTTTCACCGTAATAATTTCGAGAAAAATGAAAACATTGCAATGAAAATGCAACGTGGTGTACCTTGTTTTCTGTGAAATGTAATAAAATCCCGAAATGATCTGGAAAAACATGTTACTCAAGCAATGGATGATACGGTATGAGAAGATAATCACAGGCCAGAATGTGGGGCATCAAGTGTATACTGCTGGCGCGTATAATGCAAGGTTCTACCACTTCTATTTGGTGTTATCACATTTATAACAATGGTGCGAATGCCTGTTATATGTTTTATTGTAATATATTTCAGTTTCTGAAAGTTATTACAGTCAATCTAAATTGAGTTAGAATAAAATACCCTGTATTGATGCCTACGATCACCCCTCTAAATTTTTCGGCCGAATTTTGAACACCCTGTATATATATTAACTATTTAATTACATTAATTTCATTTGTAAGGACAATAATTAGGAAAAATAAATTAAACATCCTCCATTTAAAATAAAAGGAAATTGAAAACGTCAGGATTTCCGATTTTCTAATTGCTTGCAATGTAGTTAGAATTTTAAACGTATTTATATTAGATGTTTCGAAAAACTGAACAAAATAAAATTAATGTTTTTAGTTTGTTTCAAGAATTGTTACTTATTCCATGTTAAAGAAAAACTTCGTTTAAGCAAATTTAAAATGTAATATAGCAAATGAAATAGGAATAAATCTATTTTTTAATCCATTAGCGTATGCGGCTGCAAGGATCTTTTTTCCAAAATATCAAATATAATAAGAAAATATATATTCTAAATAGTTCAGACAAAGAGAGGAATGTTAGAGCAGTTTTAAACTCTGTGTAATATAATCTCAAAATATATATTATTTTTATCTTCAAAACAATTTTGAAACAAGAAATTAATTTGAAATTGTATTTACTTCTGGTAAAACTTTTAAATGATTGTAGTGGAACATTTTTAGAATCGGTTGATTTTAGATACTAGCTTAGTAAAGCTTAGTAAAATAGTTAGATCAAGTTTAGTAAAATAGTTTGTTAAAGCAAGTTGTAACGGAAATTAATGGATACAAGATAAAAGTATCTTTTACTAATACAAAACAAAAATTCTGTCTAATTGTATGCATTTTTTTTACTTTTTTCTATCTTCAATAGAAGAAAGTATTAAAAGCGAAATTTTTTCCAACTTCCGATTTCTGACGGATTTATACGTTTTAGATGTCAGAGATTCCCAAAAACATGTTTATACAAAATGTCTGTCTGTCCATGTGTCCGTCTGTCTGTGTGTCGCCATTGTCTGATCAGACAGTGTATGAAGTTATACATAGAATTAAACCAAATTTTTTGTGCATATGTTTGGCTGTGGCAAGCAGGCCTACCTTTAATTTAGAAATATTTCGCCGGAAGGGCTCGCTGTAATAGCGATGTCTGCGAAATCTTCATTATTGTATCATCGGAAAGTGAATGAAGTTATGCAAAGAATTGAAGTAAATTGTTTGTGTATGTTTTTGGCTGTGGCAAGCAGGTGACCATTAATTTAGAAATACTACACCGGAAGGGGCTGCTGTAATAACGATGTCTGTGCCATTTTCATTATACTATCATCGGAAAGTGAATCAAATTATGCAAAGAATTTAACCAATTTTTTTGTGTATGTTTTTGGCTATGGCAAGCAGGTCCCCCCCGAATTTGAAAAAAAAAAATCTGCTTGAAGAGGGCGCTGTTATAGCGATTTATGTGCCGTTTTCATTATTGTACCATAGAAGAGTATATGAAGTTATGCATAGAATTGAACCAAATTTTTTGTACATGTTTTTGGATATAGGCATCAGGTCCTCCTTGAATTAGGAAATAATCCACAGGGAAGGGGCAATGCGATAGCGATTTTTGTGTAATGTTCTCGATTTTCCGTAGTTCTATAGTCCATCGGCGGCTCATGCTGCGAAGGGAACTCGATTCCTTCTAAATCGGCTATTCGCAAACAGCTGATGTACAACAGAATAATGAAAAACTGTTTATTTTAATAAATATCGTGATCGAGTTTAACTCGTTTTTACACCGATTAATTGACTGGAGCAGAAATTTAAGATGAAAATCAAAGCTGGCATAGTATTTAACTAATAATACTGAAGTATATTAACATTTTTAACAATTTTTCGAAACATTAAGATGTATGAGATAGAGGAAACATTTGGTATTGGCACATCCAACTAGTTACAAATAGATTTAAGAAAAGTACTTTAGTTTGTGTTCCTTATATTGATTTAAAACTAGTTGGATGTGCCAATCCCAAAACTTTCTTCTATCTTATACACCTTAATATTTCAAAAACTAGTTACACATGATAATACTTCAATATTATTTGTTCAATACTATACCAACTTCGATTTTCATCTTAAATTTCTGCTTCAGTCAATTAAACGAACTAAAAACGAGTTGACGCATATCATGATATTTGTTAAAATTAATAGTTTTTCCTTATTCTGTTGTTGTTATCAGATGTTTGCGAATAGCCTGCTTAGCAGGAAGCGTGTTTCCGCCTTAGCACGAGCCGCCGATGGATAATAGAACTACGATAAATCAAGAAAAGTATACAAAAATTGCTATCACAGAGACCCTTTACCGCGCAATGTTTCCAAATTCAAGGAGGACCTGTTGGCCAAAGCCAAAGAAATGCACAAAAAATTGGTTCAATTGTATGCATAATTTTATACACTTTTCGATTGTACAATAAAAAAAAACGGCACGAACATCGTTATTACAGCGCCCCCCTTCCGGCAATTTTTTTTTTAAATTCAGGGAGGACTTGTTTGCCATAGCCAGAAAAGTACACAAAAAATTTGGTTCAATTCTATGCATAAATTCATACACTTTTCGATGGTACAATAATGAAAATGGCACAGAGATCGCAATTATAGCGCACCCTTCTGGCGGATTTTTTTCAAGTTCAGGGAAGACTTGCTTGCCATAGCCAGAAACATACACAAAAAATTAGGTTTAATTATATACATAACTTCATACACTTTTCGATGGTATAATAATGAAAATGGTACAGACATCGCAATTATAGCGCCCCCTTCCAGCGGAATTTTTCCAAATTCTGGGAGGACCTTCGTGCCATGACCAAAAACAAACACAAAAAATTTGGCTCAATTCTATCCATAACTTCATACACTTTTCGAAGGTACAATTTTCAAAATCGCACAAAAATTGCTATTAAAGCGCTCCCTAGCGGCGATTTTTTTTAATTCAGGGAAAACAGGGCTACTTGCCATAGAAAAAACTTTTTGGATGGTACAATATTCAAAATCGCACAAAAGTCGGTATTACAGCGCACCCTACCGACGAATGTTCTCCAAATTCAGAGAGGATCTGTTTGCCATAGCCAAAAATTTAAATAAAAATTTGGTTCAATTCTATGCATAACTTCATACACTTCTGAATGGTACAATATTCAAAATCGCACAAAAATCTCTATTACAGCGCCCCCTACCGGCAAATATTTTCCAAATTCAGGGAGGATCTGCTTGGCATAGCTGAAAACTTAAAATAAAAATTTGGTTCAATTCTATGCATAACTTCATACACTTTTTGATGGTACAATGGCGACAGACAGACGGACACACGGGCAGACAGACGTTTTCTATAAACATGTTTTTGGGGATCTCTGACCCTTAAAACGTGTAAATCCGTCGAAAACCGGAAGTCGAAAAAAATTTCTATTACAATACTTCCTTCTCTTGAAGATAGAAGGAAGTAAAAATCTTTAATCTAAATAAAGTATGTCCATGAAATTTTCAAAATCAGCTATACTTCACTAATCAGACCAGCGCAGCGTGTCTAAATTTTTCTGATTGATAATTTAGCATCTAACTAATTTTTGTAAAGTTGACAACTTGAAAAATAAATATATTCTAAAATGAATGCTGGGTAAAACTTGAGTTCTAATAATGACAAGAAAAACAGGAAATCGTTGCTTTCTCTTGAAGATAGAAGAAAGTAAAAATCTTTAATCTAAATAAAGTGTTTCCATGAATTTTTCAAAATCAGCTATACTTGATTAATCAGACCAGCGCAGCGTGTCTTAATTTTCTGACTGTTAATGTAGGATCTAAGTAATTTTGTAAAGTTGACAACTTGAAAAATAAATAAATTCTAAAATGAATGCTGGGTAAAACTTGAGTTCTAAAAATGACAAGAAAAACAGGAAATCGTCGTTTTATTTAGAGGACACTTCTTTATGATAGTATGTGTTTATTTCTTTCATAAAAATCATCTATACATTAACACTGAAACTAATTTGAAAAGTTCAAAAGAAAAATCATAATTTTATTCCATTATGTTCTATATACCAAAATGTGTGAAAAACAATTTTCTCTTCAATTTTGAAAACAAATGTTAGTGAGATATAAATTAAAAAATATAAGTCAATCTAATAAATAACGAAACGGTCATTATTTAGATATAACTGGAACAATGAATATCAATAAGTTTTTACTAAATGCTTTGTAAAAATGCAAACATAATCTGTCTTATCATGCTTTTGCAGAAACCAAAACAATATTTTTTATTAATAATTATTAAATAATCAAAAAAGAGGGGGGGAGGTGTGCACGCTTTAGATAAAAGTAGAAAATCCCTTTTTGCCAATCCATGTACCTTAAATGTATAAAAATAAATGCTATTTTAGTGACTTCCTCATCAGTATTCTTAGTTTTGTTGTGCTAATTATTATAATAATTATATATAGCCATTTTTATAGTTTATTCACTATATCATTGAATAATCAAAAGGTGTTTTACAATATTAACCCTTAATTGCTGTGACAAAAAACGTCATATAACTACTGCGAGGTGGTCACTGAGACCAAAAGTTAACCGCTTAATCAAAGGGTGAATAAATAACTTCATTAACTCATAAGATACAGTTTATGTACTAAACTTTATGTACAGGACTATTATAATTAAAATTCACCTATGCAGCAATCTCTAGAAATAATATTAACGCTCTAAATAAAACAAAATTTCACTAGTATCTACAGTTAAACTTAAAATTACAAGTTAAATTGTGAAAACTGAAAAAGGCAGCAGTATGCGAGACTGCTAACAGATAAGTGTTAACAGAGTCTCCGAATTTATTAACTCACAATTTTTGTCAATAGTTATTACGTTATCGGTAAACGGAGCTTACTTTTCACAACATTTAAAATCTCTTGTTTATCAATCCATGCATTTCAAACGCCAAGAGTAAATGGTACATTAGTTATATCCTCTTGACTATTGTTACTTTTTGTCGTATTCATTATTATAAGTATTATTATAGTCATCACATGTAGTCATTTTAATAGTTTATTGACAATATCATTCAATCTTTTCACGTTTTTCAATATTAACACAGCCCCGAACGCTATTTAACTCATGCGATGATAGATTTACAGATGTAACAATAAAATATATATATATATATATAAAAAAAAAAAAAAAAAAAAAAAAAAACGGCTAATTGTTCACTTACAAATTTTTACCATCCACTTTCTAAAATCTTCTTAAATATAGCAATTTTTATTTTATTTTATTTAATATTTGACTTTTCTTTTATCAGTAAAAATATTGATGCTTAAAACTTTAAGTTAAAACCAAAAGAAACTTTTTAGAGGTCGATATTTGTTCGTAGTAATGCAGAGAAAATATTCTTCCATTTAAAAAAAAAAAGAAAAAAAAATCCCCGAAGTTAAAAAAGTCTGTACGGGATTTTCCTCTGTTGATAACGTTCAGTAATCAAATTTAAATCTAAATGCGCGCAGATGAAATCTCCTAAAATGAATCGATCAATATGTGGTCATTTTATCGAGGATTATTTTACAGAATTGAATTGAACTAAAAGGTTTTTCGACTAAGAGTAATTCAATTCATTATTTTTCTATTATTTGTAGTCTCTTTTTATTTGCAGTCTTGCTTTAAGTCGCAAGAAATCTGGTATTAAAGTGGAGGATCAGCCTAAATGAATAACCGGATTTTTAAAAATTATATTTTCAAACCTATGTGCTAATAAAAATATAAACCAATCTAGGTAATAACGAAACGTTCGTTATTTAGATATAATGCGAACAATAAATATCTATACGTTTTTACTAAATACTTTTTAAAAAGGCAAACATAATTTGGGATAACATGCTTTTGCAGAAACCAAAAAAATAATTTTAATAGTTATTAAAAAATCCGAAAAAGAGGGTCATTTTTAGATAAATGTATAAAATCTCTTTTTTGCCAATCCATGTATCTTAAATGAAAAAAGTAAATGATTTATTAATGACTTCAGTATTGTTTTTTTTTGTTGTATTAATTATTATAATCATCATATATAGTCATTTTAATAGTTTATTCGCAATATCACTCAATGTTCAAAATGTGTTTTCCAATATTCAAAGAGTTCCCGTATGTTATTTAACTAAAATGTTTATTAATAGTTATTAAATTATCAAAAAAGTCTTGATAATATACTTTTGATACAAGTTTAAAATCTCTATTTTTGACAATCCATGCATTTTAAACCCGAAACGTAAATGATATATTAGTGATTTCCTCTAGGGTATTGTTACTTTTGTTGTACGCATTATTATAGTCATCAAATAAAGACATTTGTGTAGTTCTTTAGTGGATATAACAGATGATAGGTTGCAGCACCGAACAATTTTGACTGCAAATATTCATTGTTATCAGATTGCTCCATGTATATATTTTAATTAATTGTAATTGGTGTTATTTTTATTTTCTAAAATTCTATTATTTTTTTTTCCTGTATATATGTATACTAGTCATTGCTTTTTTCTCTATTAGATAATTTCATTTTCTTCTGTACTTGTATTTTTTTCGGAGCAGATTTATGTTTTGATTCTGGAAAGGAATATCATTTCTAAAATTCGATTCTATGAAA
Source organism: Maratus speciosus (assembly GCA_963932465.1). NCBI lineage: Eukaryota > Metazoa > Arthropoda > Arachnida > Araneae > Salticidae > Maratus > Maratus speciosus. The sequence continues at coordinate 453,511,316 of OZ010797.1, forward strand.
TCTGAATATATTCTGTGCTATTAAAACGTGAAAAAGACAAATCTTATTTTCGTTGATTCGTAATGATGAGTCAATTACTTTTTAAGTCAATAATAGTTTATTCAAATCTTAATTTCTCAACGTAAATTACTAAAAGCAAAAATATTAATAAAATTATTCATACGAATCGCTTCTCGTCAACAGAGCTAGTGTTCTACAATCAAAATGAAGGTCCAATAATTTTTATTTTTATGATATTAGATAACAAATCTATGTAGTCTCCATTTTTAAAAACCCTACAACCTTTTAATAGTTTATTTGCAATATATCCCAATTTTCAAAATGCGTTGACACAGCCTCGAACGCTATTTAATTAATGAAACATTTATTAACTCGGGAATGCTCCCGCATATCGTGGATATGTATGATCCAATAAATTCAAACCAATGTATGTACCAATAAATTCAAACAAAAATTATCGTGTTGACATTGCTCACAGAATTTACGATAAGTAATTCGAAGATTACTTTTCAAAAATTAGTGGCGAGAAACGTAATAACTTTGTCCACTCTGGGTATGTCATACCCTGCAAGAGCAATCCCGGGTTAAAAGAAATTATATATTTACAAATTTTTACTATTCACAATGGAAAACATTCTTAAATGTATTTTTTTTATATATATACGTCTTAGTTTTTTTCTGTTATCAGTAAAAATATTTATGCCTAAAATCTTTCAGATAAACCAAATGAAACTTTCTAGAGGTCGATATTTATTCTTAGTAATGCAAAGGCAATATTCTAGCATAAATTCCTTTAAATGATTTATACGTAAAAAATATAAATAAAATATTTTTTTTTTTTTTATCTAAAGTTAAAAAACTCTGAACGATATTTTCCTCCGTTCAGTAATCAAATTTAAATCTAAATTTGCGGTCGTTGAAATCTCATAAAATGAATCGATCAATATGTGGTCATTTTATTTAAGATTATTTTACCGAAAGAAATTGAACTAAAAGGTTTTTAAGCGAAGAGTAATTCAATTTAGTATTTTTTCTGATATTTTTTGACATAAATTATTTATTTATTTTTTGCAGCCTTGCTTTAAATCGCAGGAAATCTGGTATTATTGTAAAGGATTAGCATAAATCAAAAACCGTATTTAAAAAAAATCTATTTTTAAATTTATTACACATATTATAAGTGATATTTGAAAATAAAGAAGAATATCAGAGTTTTTTTTTTTTTTTCAGTTACAAATGTCCGTTGTGCGAACCTTTTGTAACTCGACAAACAGCTAATTTGTAATCAAGCCCGTTCAACTCATTTGTCAGTTTTGTACAGTCAACGACTCTTAGTGTAGCACACGTACACTAAAACACTAAATAATGCAGTGCTAAAGCAACGGAAAATACGCCCGATGTATGAATTGCAATTTACCTAAATATGTATTCTATTTTATTTTTCTGGTAGTAAAAGAATTTTATGAATAATATATTAGGTTAACGGATTTGGGACCGGGATATAATTTTGAATTTAATTATTTCCCCTTAAAACAGGAAGAGAAGAGAGGGCGTCACTGGCGAATTTTATTTACGTGCCTGGCAGATAAAGATAACAAGTACTTTTTTACTTATATTTGTTTTAAATGCTGTCTTATTATTGCTTTATGAATATATGTACACACGCGTCTTTTATACTTACACGTAGCTTATGTATCTATTTTTTTATTATATCGTACTTGCATATCACTTCATTCATTGCATAAACAAATTTAAGAATGTTTCTTCAACAATGTTTCAAACCTTCTTCTATCTTATACAAGCAGAAACTTCAAATGATAATCTATGCCCATAATGAGGATTTTTAACCCTTTGAGCTCTGGGGTGAATTTCTTCAAAATGACCAAATGTCACATTGACACCAGTTGTTAAATCTATTATCCATGTTTATTTATTTTTTTATTGCCCTCTCATCTTTTATTCTCGTGATTTCTTTTATATATCATGTAACATGAATTAGAAATTGTGTGTTTTTGAATATTTTATGGAAGAAGGTAAAAAGCTTTTGTGGTAAATAAATTATTTGTTTTAAGAGGTTAATTGACTTCTTTATGTACATTTTCAGTTCATAAATTCATAATTGGCGTCCGCATTATACTCTGAAAGCTGGGTTGTTAAAATAACATCCTTTTTGAACGCTTTAAATAACATTGTGGCATCCGCCGCGACAGGACATTTTACAAGATTTATTTGAAGCAAACTGTTTCAAGCCGTTAAAAATTTTAAAAAGGCGGACTTAAAGTTCGCGGTAGAAGTACTTGGGGAAACAGTTCCGCAAGATTATACGATTGGGATACTAAAGGAAATTATTTTGAATAGTAATGAATATAAACCGGATCCCGCTTTTGCACAAGAAATTTTATCCAACGCTGTTGCTGAGAGACAGGAAAAAGAAAACGAGGCTAAGAAGTTAGAAAAGGAGAAGTCGGATCAAGAATTAAAAAAGCTAGAATTAAAGGAGAAGTCGGAGCTAGAGTTTAAAAAGTTGGAATTAAATCATCAATTAGAATTAGAAAAGATTCAGTCACAGGGACAAATGCAAGGTGAGTACATTTCAAATGATTATGAAACTAATAATTCTAAAAAGAAATTTACGTTACCCAAGTTAGAATTTCGCCAATTTGATGGTGATTTAAAGTAATGGTTGCAATTTGGAGTCAGTTTGAACAAATTCACAATGATCAAGATATTGCGCCAGAAAATAAATTCCAGTATTTCATCCAAGCAACTGTCACTGGACCTAGAGCGCGAGAAGTTGTTGATAGTTTTCCGCCAACTGGCGCTAACTATGCCAAAGCTATAGAGAGTCTTAAGGCTCGTTTCGGTAGGGAAGATCTTTTGGTTGAAGTGTATGAGCGAGAATTATTAAAATTAATTATATCTGCTGAATCAAAAGGAAAATTTTCTATTACATGAGTGCATGATAAACTTGAGTCGTATTTACGTGCTCTTGAGACGTTAAATGTCACAACGGATAAATGTGCTTCAATATTATATCCAATGGTAGAATCTTGTTTTACTGCTGAATTTTTGAAAGCATGGAATTGAACCCATACGAATTCTGTTAGTTCTGATGCAAAAGAACGCCTGGATAATTTAATGGCGTTTTTCAAATCTGAAGTTGAAGGAGAGTTAATTTGGCAGTGGCAGGTTTTGGTTTAGCGAGAAAAGATGACGCGAGCTTTAGAGAAAACAAAAGTCACAACGATGGTACTAAATATTTACCAGCTGCTGCTACTTTATTAACAACTTCTTCAAGACCAGATTTAAGGAAACATTGCGTTTTTTGCAAAGGAAGACAAGTTTTAGTGAAAAGCAGAATATATTGAAGGACAAAAGATGCTGTTTTTCATGTTTGGCAACAGCTCACACAACGAAGCAATGTAAAGCTATCTTGAAGTGTTTCTTTTGTGATAAAAGACATGCGTCTGTGATGTGTCAAACGATCGATAAGAATAAGCTAAAAGAAAAGAAAGAGGAAGACGCAGAAAAGTCGTCTGGAAAATAGGTAAATATGGCCAATTTCAATAGAAATCCTAAAGTGTTTCTTCAGACGTTCAAGGCAAAAATATTTTCCGAAAACAAAAAGAAAGAAGTTAGACTAATTTTGGACTCAGGATCTCAGAGATCGTATATTTTGAAACATTTAGCCGAAGAAATGAAGTATTTACCTCTTCGAGAAGAAAAAGTTTCTCATTCCCTTTTTGGCGGAGTCATAACAAAGGATTATAATCATCATTACTACAAGGTAAGATTAAGCGATTTGAAAGAAAATTTTAAATGTAATTTTGAAGTTTTGGATCAAAACGTTATATGTGAAAATGTTATGCCTGTAGGAAAAGGATCCTGGTTTAAAGAATTATCGGAAAAAGGCATCACTTTGACGGATTTTGGTGAAACTGCAGAATCTATTCAAATATTGTTTGGGGCTGATGTAATGGGAAAATTACTGACAGGTCGTAGAGAAATACTCTCGTCGGGATTAGTAGCACTGGAAACATTTTTAGGTTGGACCTTAATGGAAAAAGTGCCTCAAGATCATGCGTCTAAAGAAAATTTAGCTTTGTCAGTTACATCTATGTTTGTAAAGGAAGCAGAGATTGCTGATTTATGGAAATTGTATTTGCTTGGAATAAATCATCCGATTGAAAAACAATCTAAAATGTAGATTGATCGTCTGGTTAAAGAGCATTTTTTGCAGACAGTAAAAATTAATGAAGATAATCGTTATGAAGTTTCTTTGCCATGGTCAGAAGATACACCACCTTTACCTGATAATTTGAGTTTAGCCAAGAAAAGATTGAGTAACGTTACAAACAAGTTGCTTTCCGATAACATTTAACAAAAGTATGAAAAAGTGCTTTTAAGGTGGCTTGATGATCAAATTATAGAGGAAATTCCACAGGCTGAAATGAATCTTTATGGAAATTATTTACCTCATCGACCATTGATAAAAAAAGCAGTACAAATTCGTCCAGTGTTTGATGCATCAGCTAGAATAGAGAACAATCCATCTTTGAATCAATGTTTGCATTGTGGACCAAATCTTATTGAATTAATTACTGACATTCTCTTGCGATTTAGAAAAAAATAAATTTGGTGTTATAGCTGATATCTAGAAAGCATTTTTACAAATAGCTGTTCGTAAAGAAGATCGAGACTGTTTGCGTTTCTTGTGGTGGAGTGTTGCAGAAGAAAGAAATATTAGAATGTTTCGACATACTAGAGTTGTGTTTGGAGCCAAAAGTTCTCCTTTTATTCTCGGTTCCGTCGTAGAATATCACATTAAAAACGATGAAGAATACGGCCCTAATCTTAAACAGCAATTGCTGAGAAGCTTTTATGTTTACAATTTCATTGCTAGTGTCCACACACAGGAAGAATTAGAAAGGTTTATAACTGATTCTAAATCTATTATGGCTAAAGGTGGATTTGATTTGAGAGGATGGGAACAGACAGAAGAAAGAAACAATATAGAAAATAGCGAAGAAACCGCTGTAATGGGATTACTATGGAACAGATTTCTAGACGTTTTAAAAGTTAACGTAAGCTAGACGAAAGATATAAATATAGAAAAAAATAACAAAAAGAATCATGCTATCAGTTGCACATAAAGTTTTTGATCCAATTGGTTTTACTGCTCCAGTTATGATATGTCCCAAGATGATGTTACAGAAAACACGAAGAGAAGGAATCACCTGGTATGAAGAAGTTACAAGGGATATAAAAAATGAATTTATTGAATGGTTTCATGAATTAAATATTTTACAAGAAATTCAGATTCCTAGATATATTCAGTTCACCCCAGATAATTTAAAAAGTTGTACCCTTCAAACATTTTGTGATGCAAGTCAGTATGCGTATGCTGCTGTTATATTTTTGAAGATAGCAACTAAAGATCGTGTAGAGTTATTCCTTCTTGCTGCGAAATCCGCATAGGTCCTTTAAAATGTGAAACTATACCTAGAATGGAACTTTTAGCTGCTTTGATAGGTGCTAGATTGGCTAAATCAGTAACTGACGCTATGGGCTGCGAAGATATGGAAAGATATTTTTGGAACGATTCCACAGCAGTGCTTGCATGATATCTAGGAAAGAAAACTGGTCTTTTTTTTTGTTAGAAACAGAGTTCAAGAAATAAAAAAATTGACTGATCCTGTTTTATTGAAACATATAACGGGTGAAATGAATCCAGCAGATCTGCCATCTAGAGGTTGTAAAGCAAGACAGCTGGTATCTCTCAAATGGTGGGAGAGGCTCCTCAGATTGATGAAAGATCTATTAAAAAGAGTCTTAGGGCAAGCCTGTTTAAACTATGAAGAGATGATAACTGTATTAGCTGACTGCGAAAGCATAATAAATTCGCGACCACTAACTTACATGTCTGAGAAAGAATCCATCAAATCCATATCACCGGACATGTTTCTGAAAGATATTCATGAATGTGGTTTACCAGACGTTGATGCGGTTGAGGAATATTCTCTCACTAGAAGACTTAAGTATAGGCAAGAGAAAGAGATCAGAAATCGATTTAGATCAGAATATCTGAGTCTCCTTAATCAACGACCAAATGGGAGGCGATTGCAACGTTCAATTGCTGTAGGAGATATAACTCTTGGTGGGAGCAGATAACAAGAAAAGGATCAATTGGCCCTTAGGACGGGTTACAGAGCTCATTCGGGGCAAAGACGGAAAAACTCGTCTTTTGAAGTTACAAACGTCTTATTCGTAGATGATTCGGCCTATTTAAAGAATTTACCCTCTGGAAGTGTCATCAGTGGATTTTACTGAACACAATTTTCCTAAACCAACTTGGAATGAAAATCAGATTGAGCCTCCAAAAGACGAATCACAAATTAAAAAGACGAGATCTGGTAAAATGATAAAGGTTCCAGAAAGACTCGATTTATGATGTTTATGTAAATGTATTTATTTAATGCGAAGTTTTGATTATCATATATAATCAAAAGGAGGGAGGATGCCAAATCTATTGTCCATGTTTATTTATTTTTTATTATCTTCTCATCTGTTATTCTCATGATACCTTTTATATATCATGTAACATGAATTAGAAATTGTGTGTTTTTGAATATTTTATGGAAAAAGGTAAAAAGCTTTACCGGTAAATAAATTATTTGTTTTAAGAGGTTAATTGACTTCTTTATGTACATTTTAAGTTCATAAATTCATAATTGGGTCCGCATTATATTCTGAAAGTTGGGTTGTTAAAATAACATCCTTTTTGAACTCTTTAAATAACATCAGTATTTTTTAAGCAAAAGATTCGGCTTATAATATACATGAAAAAATGCATTAATATATTTTCAAATAAATTTGGTTAATTATTCCAGTGCCAATGTGACATTTTGAGATTAAAATTAAGTGGGAAGAAATTCACCCATCCGAGCTCAAAAGGTAAGTTATAGGTTCGTTGAATTGTCTGCATTTAAAAAGGATATATAAGGTTGTTCTTAATTTCAGTGCTCAACAAGCGCGACAATTTCTGACACAATGACGTACACATTTATAAACGTAAAGGTATGGCAGACCTTAATATGGAAGATCGAAATTATTTTTCCATTTTTACATAAATGTATTACCTATCGAGTTATAGGCATTTTTGTTCAAGTGACAAGACGTTTTTCTCCCTTCGTTGACTGGTTTTTCTGCTTTCGCCCGCAAATTCGATTCAAAACGTCACCTTTGACAATATTTATGACACATCAATTGTGTTTACAAAAAAATAATAATAAATAAATAAATAAATAAATAAATAAAAATAAATTTATTGTCTAGCTTTTAATGAAGTAAGTACTTCTTCAAAGATTCTTTGCAAACAAACGAAAAAAAAAAATAAAGCAATTTAACAAATTACAACGACCATTTGCAAAAGAATTTTTTCGAAGACTAAAATTTAAGATATAGAAAATCGCACGGAGTTGATCATACATTACGTACTCCATGAATTAAACATTAATAGTGTTATTACACGTAAAAATTACAAGCGACAAAAACCGCCTGCGACCCGTCAGTTTTCTTAAAACTTACGTATTATCTACCTGAAACTTGCGTATTATCCAATCATTCCATTGTCTGTTCCGGAAAAGGCTTTTCCATGGTAGAAGCCTGACGACCCATTTTAAATAAATTATATTCTTAAACTACTAAACATCCCACACTATTATTTATTACACCATCGTATAGGAAAAAAAATGTACTTTTAAATGCAATTTGTTTGAAAGCTGTATCTCAATTTGTTTCTGAGTTATTAATTTTTTTTGTACTTTTTATTACTTTTTTGCCATAGTGGCAACAGAAGTATCCATCTCTGTTGAAAGTAAAGGGAAATACAAATTACTGTATAGACCAATCAAAACGCCAATAAAATGCGGATTAAACCAATAAAAAGCTTTAGATATGCTTTTGATTTCCTACCCTGACGAGGACAATAACCATTTTTCCAAATGGTTAAAAAAAGGATGGAAGACGTCTTTCTATTACAAATTATCTGGATAACAACATCTGCAAGTAGTTTCATGTGTTTCCGAACAAAACTGAATTAAAATTTATATCATTAAGTTGCCCCCTTTCATTTAAGAATAGCCATAAGCATCGCATTTTTCAAACAAATCATTTAATGTTGGCACCACCTTGTCTGCGACCGAAAGTCCCTACCAAAAAGCATAAAATCAACACCAGGGCAGTATACACTCAATCCTAATAAGGATCAATGTATGTGAAAGTGTAACAGAACATGAAATTTAATTAAATTCCGTCATTAGCTTTTAGATACACGTATCGCAAAAATCGTGTAAAACGCAGCATAGCAGTTCCACTTGTTATATGATTTACAAGAAAACCTAATCAGTACCAGCTTTTGTTAAGGTCTAACAGAATATGAGGTTTGATGAAATTCCGTGCATTAGTTCTTGAGATATGACTATCACTAAAATCGTGTAAATCCAGGAAAATGCAGCACCGGAGCACTACCTGATGGAAGATATAGACGAAAACCTAAGTAACAACAACTTATCTCAGCGTATAACTTAATCTGAAGTTTTACAAAATCCGCGCGTTGGTTTGTTAGATTACGGAGATCGGGAAAAATTCAGCATAGTAGCGCCACCTGTTGAGAGATTTACACCAAATCCCAATCAGCAACAACTTATGTCGACGTCTAACTAAATCTGAAGTTTGATGAAAATCTGTGCATTAATTTTTGAGACATCTATTGCGAAAATCGAGAAAAGTGCATCATAGCAGCACCACATTTTTGGCAATTTACGTCAAAAATTAATCAGCTCCAAATTTCATCAAGGTCTAACTGAATCTAAAGTTTTAATAAATTTCGTGCATTAATTCTTGAGCAAGAGCTCATAAAATTATTTTTAACGAACAAGTCAGGTCGAAAGACTCACAGACAGACATTTTCTAAAAAAAGTTATATCGTGTACAGGACCTTCTTAAACTATAAATACGTCGAAAACCGAAAGTTGAAGTTTTTAACAAACCCAATGCTTTCACCTTATAAACAAAAAAAAAATGCAACAATGCATACAAAAATAATCTTCCGCAATGGAAATGAATTTATCATGAAATAAATTAATAGTTCGGCAATTAAAAGTAATTAACAGCAAGCAGCCACTTTGTTGCTCAACATTCCAGAATATTTTTAGAAACATTTACTAGTAAAAATTAATGCAAGCGTGTCATTTATTATTGGAATAAAATTTCGTTAAACATTGCTTTAGATATAGACAAAATTGATAATTACATTTCCAGAATAAATCTATACCGTGATTATTTTAAAAAAAAGATTATTTTTCGAGTTATGTTTTTTAAATATCATATTTTCATTATATAACTAAACGCTGATTAGGGAGTTTATTACAAATGAAAACAAGTTTTACAAACTAAATTTTTATTTGATAAATTATCTTTTCGCTCCACGTTGAAAGAATAAATGTAAAGTTATATATAGGGACATACAATTTTTCAAAGTCACTTTCAAATCTAATTTATTAAGACAAAACTGGACATTTATTTATAGTTATATGTTTTTTGGGTGGATAATCCAGAAATTTAGGTTTTTATAAAATATCATTTTACAGATTTTTGCTTTGTTCTATAGAAACATTTCAAAGAGTTTGAAAGTTGAATAAGCATAAACGTAAAAGTATATTTTAAAGACATTATTTATAAACATTCAATGTTCATCTTGAAAATTATGCCTAATTTTTTGATTGGGATTACTTTTTTTTCGTTACAATACATTAATTTGTTATGGTAATCGAACTTTATTACGAAAATATCGCTATTTACATATCGCCTTTTTTTTACGTTTAGTACAAAGCGTCATCATGTGTATTCATTAAAATATATACAATATGCTTCATTTTTTTTTTTTTATTTATACTTTATTTTCTGCGTTTCACCCTTAAAAATGTTTCATTATTGCAATTTCTGTGAGCTATTTTGCGAAATTTTGCGATCGTTTACTAGCACATAATTAAATCCGTTGTTGTTTAACTCGCATAGAATTCTACACTTTATAGGCAATAATTGGCGATGTATCGCCTCAATCGGGCAAAGGGAAAAAGCCTTAAAATTAATGTATACACCTTTTGTAGTCAATAGAAACACAATGGCGTGATTTAATATTTTAAGCCACAAATATCACATTGACATCAGTATTTTAAACAGAATTTTCGGTTTCGTATGTACACGAACAAATGAATTTACTCTTTTACAAAAACTTTTGCCCCACCAGAGACAGGAAGGTTCTGCTCTCAAATCTGGTAGACGGAAGGTGCTGTGTTTGAATCCAATCGCGCCCGACGACCTAACCGTTCGGAGATTTCGTGGGTTTCTTCTAACCTTGGTAAATCTTGCATAAAACGGGTTAGGTTCCCTTAGAAAGACCCCCACGGAGAGCACTCCCTCTAGGGCCTATATCCCTCGCGCAGATATCTGATCGTCATAAATAACACCAAAACCAACAAAAAATATCTTAAAATCCTTTTATCTTTAAATCCGGTTAACCGCCCCCTGAATACTAGGCTTTAGCACTGACATAAAAATGGTGGTTGCCGAAGGTGTTTTTTGTACTGTTTGTACGTCCCCTAAATTTAGACACCAGTATTTTGTAAAAGATTTCTTAAACTTGTTTAATCTCAGAAGAACAAAGGCAAAAAACTTAAAAAAAATTACTGTTACCAAAATTCAAGGGGCCGTACACACACACACACACAAAACAAAAAAAAAAAAATCCGAATTTGTCAGCCACAATCTTTGTGTCAGCGCTCAGGCATACTATTTAGACAGCGGTGTTCTGTCCGATTGTGAACTTTGTTCATTAATAAAACAAAACTATGCCGGTGCCTGGGAGGCGTTCTTCGGATTTCAATGTAAATTTGTAATTGAGTTAAAATATATTAAAATGATGTATTGTCATCGGAAACATACCTGGGAACGTAATTTTTGTACTTCTGACCTATCAAGGTTTAATAACACTGGTCAACTAATTTGAACTTTTGCTCTGTCCTAAAACAGAAATTAGTGTTCTTATGCAATTTTTTTGTGCTGATCCCGAATCTAGTTTTAGATTTACTCCAGCACATCAAGTTTGAGAGATATTCGTATATTTCAATTTATGCAAATTTAGTAAACATTATACAAGGATTTGCAAATTTAAGGTATAAAGCTATATCAGACAGGGTTTTTTGTTTTATGTTATGATTACTACCTAATTTACTTCACAAAAATGTTGTTTCTGAGATTATACTGACAGGTGACTGTGAAATATAGTACCTAATTTGCTTATTTTTCATGTTTTTCTAATAATGTTTCTTGACGTTCAAATATTTCTGCCGCACGAGTACGCTAATATGTTTCTGAACCAGTTTTTTGAGCTGATTTCAAATCTTGTATCTGTTTTCTTCTATCACGTCTAGTTTTTGAGAAAAATAAAATTTATTTTTTCGGCATAAAAGCCAGAAATAGCTTTTTATGATACTTTGTATGATAAACAAGTGTGGAAAGATTCTACAACTTATTTTTTTCTTCGGTTATATAAATTTTTGTTTGTGTCTCTGATATGAATCTGGCCCTGTTCACCTTCTTGTCACACCCCTAAAAAGCATTTTATATCAAACCTGTGTCAATGCCGTGCAAAAGTAGAAATTAATCTTACTCAAAAACTAGACATGACATAAGAAAACAGACTTGCAGATTTGAAATCAGTAAATCTAGTCTAAAAAAATCTAGTCTAGAAAAACATTGCGTCAATTCTGTGGCAACTATTTGAAAATTGATAGTGATATAAACATTACACCATTGAAAAATATGCAAATTAGGCTTAATAACTGATAAATAAATGTTAAGAAAATGCAAATCGTGACATTTATCTGAAGCAAATAGCCAAGTAGTCATTATCTAGAAAGCGTAATTAGATGTAACATATATTGTATCTAAAATTTGCATAAAATAGCATAAAAAACTTAAATTTACATAAATTTAAATATGCAAATTTCTCAAATTCTGGACCACCTATAGATAAACGAAAAGCATATTCGGAATCAGCACCAAAAACTGATCTAGAATCAACTAATTTTATTTCTAGGACAAAACCACTATTGTACAGTGCAATCGATCGCATGACTCCATTTTTTACATACACTATGACGCAAAAGTTTAGACAATGACGTCATTCAGCTTTAAAATGTAGAATTATGACGTCAGAATTACAAAAACCTGTAAATATATTCAAAAACTGATTTAAAATGCTATGTACAAAAGACAGTCGTTTTATTTGCTATAATACTAATTTTTTTCATAAAAATTCAAATGTGCTTGTCGCAAAAGTTTAGACACTATTCTAAATTTCTTTGAATAGTCGCTGGTATATGCAAATTTAGAATCGATGATGTCACAAATTTGGAGTACTTAAGTTCTGCAAACGATTGCGCTTCATAGTCGACATGCCGAGAGCTAAAGAAATTCAAGTGAATGAGGTTTCAAGGATTTGGCAGATGAAAGGTGAAGGGAAGAGCGTTTCTGAAATTTCTGCTATTATTAATAGGTCAAAAAAATCTATTTATCGAGTTTTATCGAGTGGTTCCGAATATAAAGCAAAATGTCGGTCTGGGAGGCCACGTGTGACAAATGTACGAGAGGATCGCCTGATACAAAGACTAGCGAGTACTCAACAAATGAGCGTACGTGGAGTTCAAAGCTCATCGGGACTCTCTGTATCAAAGGATACGATTCGTAGACGAATTTTGGAAAAAGGAACAATCGTTTATAGCAAAATGCAGAAGAAACCAGCTCTGAAACCACATCATAAGTTACAAAGACTTATGTGGGCTCGAAAGCATATGTCATATGGAGAGAAATGGCAGTCAGTCATATTTAGCGATGAAAAAAAGTGGAATCTGGGTGGTCCAGATGGTTGTTTATCGTAATGGCATGACTTGCGGAAGGAACCTCGACGTTTTTTTAGTCGCAGACAAGGAGGGGGCTCGGTGATGGTTTGGGCAGCCTTTTGCTATAATGGACAAGTATCTCTGACCTTCACCAGTGGTCGTCAAACTTCACAGCATTATACACAGACATTAGAAGAAAACCTACTGCCATTTGCTGAGCTTCTAGGAGGTCCTCAGTGGGAATTTCAGCAAGACAATGCTTCAATTCACACTGCAAAACATTCAAAATCTTGGTTTAATTCCCATAATATAAGAGTTCTCGACTGGCCAGCATGTAGCCCAGATCTTAACCCTATAGAAAACCTTTGGAGCATCATGTGTCGCAAAGTTTATAGCAACGCTAGACAATACTCTTCTGAAAAGGAACTTAAGACATCTATTGAGAATGCATGGTACGATATCGATCCACAAACTATGCAAGATTTAGTTTCTTCCATGCAATCTCGTGTATATGACGTAATACATAAGCATGGATGCGCAACCAAGTTTTAAAAATTGTTTATTTCGATTTTATTTAATTTGTGTCTAAACTTTTGAGACAGCAGTTTATTTTTGTTACCATTTAATTTATTGCAATATGCACAATTCCACTTTCCTTTGTTATAAATATTGTTTATATGTACAGCACATTAATTTCAAGCAGTGATTTGAAAATTGAATAAATATTTTTAAAGTATGTAAGAATTTCTTCATTGTCTAAACTTTTGCGTCATAGTGTACAAGGTTGACTTAAATAATAGAGTGTTAAAACTTAAATGCAGTTGAAATATTTATTTCCTTTTTTTTTCATAAAAGATGTTCAGATATTGTCTTGAATCTGAGTATACTGTTTTTGAATTTATGTGTTCTAATAATACTCTCATGTTCAAAATTAAGAAAATTCTCACATTTGGTCAATTATCTCTAGAACTACAGAACATATTTTAATGATATTAGATATCCACAATCGTGGATAAATTGGGTGTGCTGGGCAAATCGTTAAAACAGTTTAGTTAGCAATTTGTCGAGCACCAATAACTGTCTTTCTTTCCTGGATGTCCTTGTTATTCGTTGTGAAAATGGCTTTCAGACTACCGTTTTTCGTAAACCTTTTGCTGTCAGTCTCTCACATCACAGGAATTCTTCTCATCCCCCTAACTAGAAATTCGCTATTTTCAATACTTTTGTTTTTCGGGCTACCAATATTTGTTCCACTCCTCAGTTACTTAGTGCTGAACTTAATTACCTCAAAGCGATTGCTGTTGATCGTGGTTATTCCTCTAATATTATTGATTCTATTTATAAGAAATTGTCGAAATCCGTCCATTCTGAAAAGCATTTAATTCCAACTCTAATATTTCAGCTGTGTTACCATGTTTTCCTAAAATCAGTCAACAAGTTTCTAAAATCTTAAGAAAGTTCGATTTTAATGTTATATTTTCTCCTGTTAATAAAATCACTTTTTCAAATCTCAAACATCCCATTGATCGCCTAGATATCTGGGGTATTTACCAAATCTCTTACCAGTGTGGCCTTTCTTATATTGGCCAGTCTAAACGTGCTCTTAGATTTCGTTTAAAAGAGCATGAAGGTTATGTAAAAAATCAGGAGCTTAAACGTTCCTCTATTGCTCAACATTCTTGGTCTTCTCAACATAGGTTCGATTTTTCCTCGTCCATCATTATCCAAAAATGTTCTCCTAACCTTGATCTTGATTTTTGGGAAGCTTACAATATAATTAAATATTCTCCCTCTTTAGTCAATGACTTATCCAGTACTCCTGATTTTCCAAGTATTTGGAAAACATTAATTTAATTTCCCCTTTTCTGGTTTATTTTTCTCTGCTTCTCCGGTAGATGTCGAAACTTGTCCACCCAATCGTTTCCACTGCTTCTCTCTCATTGGTTGTTTTTGGCGCCTTTGCTACCCGCATCGCGTATATAAGCCAGCGCGTCTCTGTCTATCATTTTGCTCAGCCTTGCTTTTACTAACACGCTGTTCCTTTTTCCCTATCTTGCACTGAAGAAGAATCTCGCTAGTACATTCGAAACAGCTGTTTGCTGCTTTTCCTGTATTATTTGAGCATTTTTAAACGTTGGTTTTTCTGCTTTTCAATACTATTGCACAAAGGCTTTATTTGCAATTTTTATGGTTCAGCGATTTGTCAGTTTGTTATTAAACATTTTATTAGTTTTGGGTTCAACATTTTACCACCAATGTGTGGTAGAACCTGCACAAGCTTGTTTTTCACAAGAGTCCCAAATGTTAGAGCATTTTTTCGCATTCGTATGATTAGAAATATAATATGAAAGATAGCTTTTATAAGAGCTGGAAACGCGACTACCTATATTCGCTTCAATAGAGGTCGAAGTCTAACACTGCAGTACAAGAGGGTGACGTACTTCTACTTATGAACGACAACGGACCGCCCGACTCTTTACCAATAGGGTGTATAGCAGATGTACAACCGGGTTGAGATAGTCTCATCAGATGGGTCACTGTCAAATACAAGAGCTCCATGCTAAAGAGATAAGTGACCAATTTCCCAGAACTCCCTATACAGGGTGTCCGGACCCAACGATGTCCACTACCTGATTCCTAAACCGTTAGTCATAGACATATACTTCCAATTACAAAAATGTTTTAAATCAGGTAAAGAAATATTTTAAAAGCGATTTGGGTCAATAAAAACATTTTTTTTTTTAAATTACGAAATTTAAATTTTTATACGGTCCTCCGGTCCTATAAGTTATATTTAGTAAAATTTTCCTATTACACTGACAAGTAACACAAAAAATAAGTCCCATTCATATAACACTAAAATTGAGCGAGTTATGAAACTTTAAAAATGCATGACTTTTGCCACTTTTCTGCTCTGAAAACAAACGAGTTCGGCTTGGCTTTGAGGGGTTGCATACCAAGTGCTTAAAGCATTTGAAGATCTCATTTCATGCGTATCTGCGCTTTGAAAAATATCTTAGAAGTATTACGATTAAGTTAATATTTATTAAATCTCATATTGTCTAAAATAACATATGTTTTTTCATGCATTTTGTCAGGATTTGAGACTTTCTTTTATGATTTCTTTAATAAAAAATATGTTATTTTTAAAAGTTTTTATGTTACTTCAACGATCGTATGTGCGTTTTACCAGTTCAAAATTTGTACTCGAACTTTAACTCACATTTTATGTAACTTAAATTTTACATACTAGCGCAAATCCGATAACAATCCAATGTTATTATGATTTTCGATGGTTACCATTTATACTAATTTTACAGGATAACACAAAACATTTCGGATAGATTACCGCCAGAAGTTTAAGAAAACTTTTAGATTAGATAATACAAGACTGCGATTGTTGGTTTTTTTTTAACATTTATGTATCTTTTAGCACTGAATCCGAAAATTACCTTAATTTTTAATCATCATATCACGATATTTCGCAAATCATAAATTGTCAAAGTTAAAGAATAACAAAAATCGGATACTATAAAGTAGAGGAGATGGTTGTGTTTTGTAACTTTTGATAATTTATTTTTACGTACTTTTTAGCACTGAATCTGAAAATGACCTTCATTTTTAACCATCACGTTAGAATTTTTTTGCAAATCGTAAATGTGTAAGTTAAAATATAGCGAAAATCTTATGCTATAAAACACATGTAAAACTTTATTTTATTTTATTCAATAATTCATTCGATATTATTGCTTATCCTCAGATTCTTACAGCTAAACAGCTGAATGGTCCGATGAGATGGGAGAGGAGATTCAATTTTAACTTTTTAACTTTGAAATTCGCAATTTACGAAAAATCCTGATTTGATGGTTAAAAATGAAGCCCAATTTCGGATTCAGTGGCACAGAATACATAAGAATAAATTATCAAAAGTTAAAAACATGACATAACCCAACTTTTGCAGGCTAGTGCAATCTAATATTTTAAAATACGTATCATTTTGTAAAGAATTGGGGCTGTTAATTTAGCATCATTTTATTTAACAAAAATTCTGTTTTTTTTCCTTTCTTCTTAAATGTTTATAGCAAATTGTATATTTTGCAATAATATGTCAGAATGATTAAAGATTTCAAATTTATATTGTAATGTTAATTTTACTCTCAACAATTTTTTTAATGTATTTGACGAAATTATATTTCGACTAAATTTGTGAATGACCCCCAATTTGCAGCAAAAAATATGCTCCAACTTTAAACAGCTATTACTCGGTGAATTTTAATCGTAGAATAACGGGAATTTTTGTATTACTTGTCGGTGTAAAAGGAAAATTTTACTAAATATAACTTATAGAACCGGGAGACCGTATAAAAATTTAAGTTTCGTAATTTTTTAAGAAATGTTTCTATTGACCCAAATCGCTTTTAAAATATTTCTTTACCTGATCTAAAACATTTTTGCAATTGGAACTATGTGTCTATGACTAACGGTTTAGGAATTAGCCATTGGACACATTTGAGTCCGGACACCCTGTATATCAGGACTAAGTTCCTGATAAGGTGGGAGGATGTTTGCACAACACAAATACTCATAAAAATGACTCCATCTGATTACATCAGTCATCACTAATATTACTTGGGAAAGCCTCTTTCAGGTGTTTATTACAATACTAAGAAAAACCCAAGAATACTTCCGCCTGTGAGACTATCTTTCAGATCAGTACAGTTGCACCAGATGCTGTTAGGTAGATTTCGTAAGAAATACTACCTATTGCAGTCGTTACCATGGTACGACTTTTGAAAAATTCCTTCATAACATTTCATTATATGACCCCAGGAACCCAAAACCACCCCCACCTAAAAAGTTTATATATACATATATATATATATATATATGTATGTATGTATGTACTAAATTTTGTCCGCACGATAAAAGTCACAATTATGCACGGATCGTCTTCAAACTCGCCAACAACTTTGAGATGGCTAATATCTCGGCGGGGATTGAAAATGGGCCAAATCGGCTCAAGGGAATGGAAATGGGGAGGGTTAAAAATTTTGAATACCGTCTTAACACGATTCTGATAAAACCAGCTCTTTCACAACAATGGCAGGAAAAAATAAATATTTTTCATTATAGCAGTTGCCAACAATTAAAAAAAGCAATAAAATTCTCACCACAACAATTGCTTTTCTATTGCAAGATATTCACGTGAAAATTAAATTAAATAAACAATTTTACGAATTGAAAACAAATTGAATATTACGTCATAAGTTTTCTAGAGCAAGATTTTTGCATGAAAACTCAAAATGAAATAAATAATTTGACGAATTTAAAAGAAAATCAAAATATTGCGTCATATTAGAAATATAATGGACATCAGCAGGTGAATATGTAACGTCATGTGAGTTTGAAGAAACGTATTAAAACATGATAAAAACCTGACTATGGAAATATTAACATATTTTAACACTTTGAGGTTCTCTGAATTTGCTTTAGCCATTTTTAACCCTATTCCATATGCATGCGTGTGTGTATTCGTGTATATTAGAATTTTCACAAAATGTTTAGCTCCCTAGAGCTCATTCTTAGTGAAGGAACTGGGTTTATCTCTAATCTTGATTTAAGTTTTGTTGGTGAATTTAGTACTAAACTTCGAAATCTACCTCCGCTTGTAGGCCCTAGCCGACAGGGATTTTTTTTTACGCTATTGAGACAGCTTTTGTAATACAATAATGCTTTACGTGCTGCCTTTGTTCTCACCTGCATCCGTGAAATTAATTCATTGTACTTGCATTTTATTATAATCAAGAAAAACATTTATTGCCGCAAATTAATATTTTACGCATGTAAATAAGTTTATATATTTTGTGTATGTTTAAACTGATGATTTTCATCTCTACCACGCATACATCCCACGACATCTAAACAGGAACTATTAAAATACAATTGTTTGGTTGAGCAGAAAACCAAATTTTTATACATATAAGTTGACATTTAAGGAATTTTTTTATTATTATTATTAAATAAATGATTCACACGAGTTTTAATTTTCCAACTGTGTGAGAAAGTGATTGGGTAATGATTTGATATATTGGCTGAAGCTTCAAATAGCCTGCAACTGAGCTGTCTTGGATAATTATAGCATTGGTCGGAGCATATAGGACAAATTTTATTGTTCTTACCAGAATGTTTTATCAATAATCTTCATGATATTTTCCTACTGCATATCTTATAAAACTGTCTCTCGGAGATTAGTCATAAAAGATACTGGTAAGAACAATAAAATTTGTCCTATATGCTCCGATCCTTGTTCTAGGGGACACACAATTCACCCAGAAACCATAGTAATTATTACATCTAATCATATATCTGAATGAGTTCAACAGAATAAATCTTAGGTAAGAGGCTCTACATATATAACGTTATCAACTTACTGGGAATTTTGGATCCCTTCTTCCCCTTACGATATCATTTGTTATCAGTCATCTGATACACCTCTATCTCCCTCGATTGATGATTGATATCGTTATCAGTGCTTTTTTTTTTTTTTTTTTTTTTTTTTTTTTTTTTTTTTTTTACAATTTTTTTCTTTGTTTTTCTTTTTATAAACTTGCAATGATATACTAGTTACACATTTATTATTAGCATGATTTACCGATTTAAATGAAATTAAAACGTTAATGAAATATCACTATTATATATGAAATAACTTAATATTAAATAACACTCAGAAATACTTAATACGTAAAATATTTAAGAACAACTTTTCGCTGCATAATGCATTCAACAGTAATATTGTACCCTGAACGGAGGTTTAAAAACAACAACAGCAGCACCACCAACAAAAAAAAAACAGGTGTCCACTATCCTTCCCCATTTTTTATTTGTAAACATAACAAGTAACATTTCGAGTCTTGTTACTCTAAAAATGAATTACATTTGTGGCAGAAGAATAGGAAATGTGAACGCAGGAATTTCCATATTTTGTAATGAAATGTTTTTCTTTTTTTATCATTTAATAGTTTTAATAAGAAATTTGTATTTTCATAAAAATAGGAAACAGACTATATAGCTGTAAGAGAAAAAAAAATTCGAAAAAAAAGAAAAATTTGGTTAAATAAAAAGTAATAACGATATCGAAAGACAAACCCCACCTCCGCCTAGAGATATCTTACGATATCAAGGACCAGATCCTTCTCTCCCCTAAATTGCTGACTTAATATAACTGCCCCCTAATGGAGCTCCAAGAAACGTTGTATACGTAATTACACTTGATTAATTTTAACACGATTTTTCAAATTGGTAACAATGTTGGAAAATTACAACTCTTGTGATTTATTTTCCGATTTGAAGAATTGTGTTCAAATTAATTAAGTGTAATTACGAATCCGACGTTTCTTGAAATCCATTTACCTTTCGATTTATGCTGTTGATCAGACCAGATGTCACAATCAATAACGTATCTCGGTAAATTGTGTGTTCACAAGATTTTTCTAAGATAGCTTAGTTGGCTAAGCATTGTCAGCTTCAGCCAAAAGGTCTTTGGTTCGAATCCTGTACCAGACACTTTTACCCCGGGTAGAACATTAAAAGTTTGTGGATTTTATATAAACTTGAATGCGTATGATAATATTAAGCAAATGCATAGAAATGATTGTCTGATATCCTCCTGAGACCCCGCGTCCATCCTATTGGACATTTTGTATTTTTTGTATAAAATACTTAATTTCAGTTGGAACTAGTAAGTATTTGCTGCCCATTATACTAGATAGTCTAGTGCTGCTATCTGTATGCCGAAATAATAAAAATATTGCATCTAAATATGTATTTTAATCGTTTGAAAGAGGCAGGGAACAAGAGAAAGACTGTTGAAGGTAAGCCGACAGTTTTAATGCTAATTATATATATACTTTTAAAATATTTTAATATTAATGCTACACACATCTAATTTTGAATGTTGTATCAATGAAATGACATCGCTGTTTAAGTAATCTAATGTATATTTTAGAGAATAAACAAAAAAAAAACTTTTAATGTCCATTCCATTGGACGTTGGGTCTTCATCAGTTGTTTTTATTCATATAAGACTCTCTTTGTATACTGAACAGAGACATTTGTTTTCACTTAAAAATCAACACAGTATTGAAACAAATAATAGATGCAGAAGTGGATAATATATTTTCTTAAATAAACAAATAAAAAATAAAATATTATCCTAAAAATATAAAAATATATAATTTTACTGATACAATGCTTGTTCTAATCCAGTACATTATTAAATTTTTGATTTCAGTGAAATATATATGTATATATAAATAAATAAATAAATAAATATATATATATATATATATATATATATTGCAGCATTTGGTAAATATAGATATTTATAATTAAGCTTTTATTATGTTTTATTCTAATTCATTGTAACTATTTTTGATATTATTCTTCTGTTAGTATGCTATTTATAATTGAATTAATAAATGTAATCATATTTAATTAGTAACAAAAATTTTAAGAAAATATAATTAAAAATAACTGTATAAGATTATAAATAAACTCATTTAGATTTCTTTTAAATTTCTTCTTGGCATTTACTTGCCAATTGTGGTAGTTGTGCCCCTAATTATTATTATTATTGTAAGAAACATATGACTGGTGTTGAGGAGAGATAAAAAACAAAACACAATGTTATTAAATTACCCTTTTTCTAATTGATGAATCAAAAATTAATTTATGTGATATTTAGAAGTGACGTATAAATGATTAAAACACACTTCTGATGTTAACAAACTTTGTAGTGAAAGAAATAGGAACTTTATGCTAAATATCTGGGTTTTGAAGCCTATGTAGCGGTCTTATCTTACTTGACAAGTATAAAATAAAATAAGGTTGTGTGCATGAAATGCAACTTGTATTTGTATATTCGTTTAACTATAAAAAAATAATTGCAGGCTTTTTATATTATTTTGCTGTTCGTATGTTGTTTATAAATAAATTAGTTAATTTAATTGAATTTAAACAGAAATAAAAATTTAAAGTAAATATAACTGAAGATAATAATTTTAGATTATAAATAAATTGCATTTTATTTCTTTTTAATTGTCTTTTGGCATCCGAATGTCAATTGTGATAACCGTGCCACTAACTATTTATAATTATTTTTAGATTAAAACTTTTATTGATGCGTTAGGTATTTTTTTTTAATTCCCTTTTAAAAAACTATTTAAAAAGTCACTAAATTGATTTATGCTTTTCAAATGCATTTCATCCAAAAATACTTTTTCTATTTGATAATGAAAAAATTAAAATTGTGCAATATTTAAAGGTGATGTATTAACGATAAAAGCACATTTATATTGAGAGAAATATTTTTAAACAGAAATAAAAAATTAAAAAATATATACCTCAACATAATAGTTTAAGATTATAAATAAACTGTGTTTTATTTCTTTTAAATTCACTTTTGGCATCCAAATGTCAATTGTGATAACCGTGCCACTAACTATTTATAATTTCTTTTAGAAAAATCTTTTATTGATGTGATAGACTTTTTTAAATTCCTTTTAATGGAGCTATTTAAATAAAAAGTCACTAAATTGATTTATACTTTTCAAATAAATTTCATCCAAAAATACTTTTTCTCTTTGTTAATGAAAAAATTTAAATTGTGCAATATTTAAAGGTGATATATGAACGACAAAAACACATTTATGATGAAAGAAAACTTTGCAATTAAGAATTTTTCATTCAGAATCATCTAATTCAATAATATGTTTTTTACAGGACTAAGACCCAATGTCCATTATATTGGACATGCCAAAACTCTATATATTTTTCAATTTTAAAAATAAATGACTATATATATAAAGTTTTCTTACCCCATAAAGAGACTTAATCCTAAAAATGGTAAACTCTGTGCGAAAAATGCGAGCTTGGGTCTCAAGAGGATATTATATGTAAAAAAAAAAAAAAAAAAAAAAAAAAAGGAAACGCAGAAAAAAAATTATATAAAATAAAAATGAGGAATTTAGTATGATATTTCCTTGCAACTATTAGAGAATCAGAAATTTATAGACACAATTTTCTGAATTTCATTTATTTGTATTTATTAGCCCCGATTAGTTATTTCTTTCGGGCAATAATTAAAGAGCCGTTCCTAAAAACTAACGTTCCGTTACATAAGCCAACCGTTAAACGAAGCAGATTATCACGGTTAAATACTGATAATATCTACTGCAATTTTTTAAAGTTCTAAACATCGCACATTTTCAATTTTTGCGCCGTCGTATAGAAAAAAAAAGTATTGTTAAATGCAATTTGTTTGAAAACTGCATCTCAATTTATTTTTGAGCTATTAATCTGTTTAATAGTTTTTAAAGCAATTTCTTTAATGGTGGCAACTGAAGTACTAAGCTAGAAAGTAAAGAGAAAATAATCGCAGAGTAAAGAGAAATAATATAGATGAAGTATGGTGTCTGGGCTGGACGCCGAAAATGTAACCCAAAAATCCGTTACAATTGGCCCAAACACAACCACGTGCTTTGACGCACCTGTCAATTCAACCATTTTTTTTTTTATTGCTTTTACTTTTACCGTTGCAACGTGTTAGGCATTATCCGCGTGTTGACTGTGGATATGATTAAAATTTCGATTAGAAATGAGAATATGTGCAGCATGTGTTCCCTGTTTTGCATGCTCTTCTTGTTGGGCCGAAAGAGGGCATTCAAATATAAACGTTAACCGCCTTCATATTGCAAACCGTTTTTACGGTATACTGCATCTCCATCTATCTCTTTCCTCCGTGCAAAATAGTAGATTATAATATCTTTTTGTTGCCATTTTCTCATAAAAACTGAATAAAAAATCTGTAGTCAAAGTACAGGGTATGCCAAGAATATCGTCTGCTATAAAAATGAGTTTTTACCGGGTGTCCCATAAATGACTGATGTTTTTAAAATTCCATAACTTGCAAATGGTGACGGATATTATAAAAATTCTTGCAGGAGTGTTATGTAAGATTTCAGGAGTTTTAAACTGCGATTCTCAGTTTTAGTTACAAATTGCATCGATAGATGGCACTGCAAGCAATAATCGCTAAATCCCGGCTCGATTTTTCGGCCTCTCTCTTCTTCCATGCGAAAAAAGGAGATTAAAATGTATTGAATAGAACCCGCAGCACTAAAAATCTGGACTAAACTGAGTGCCTATTGCTTTCAGCGCCATCTATTGTTTGAAATTCGAAATAAAATCAAGAATCACAGTACAAAATCTCCTGACATTATACATAACCTTCCTGCAAGAATTGTTTTAATATCTGTCACCGTTTGGAAGTTATTGGATTTTAAAATCCATCAGTCATTTTTGATGAAACCCGGTAAATAGAGATGTGAGACTTTTTTTTCTCCACATTTACTTAATTCCTATTAAAAAGCGGAAAGAATGTAATTTTATTAATCCATGTGTAATAACATTTTCCGAATTTTTATAAAATATAAATGATCAATGGATTTCTCATAAACACGGGGCATTATGAAATATATTTTCTGTATCAATATTACTGTTACAAACAAATGAAGGCTTATGAATCATTAGATAATCGATTTTTTATTTAGAGTTTCTTGAATGACGACATCGCTTTTTCTGAGTTTGTGTATTATTCAGCGATAGAGACGTCATGAGCATACTTTTCTATAGATGTTGTTTAAAACTAGTTCGTAAATGTGGAATTTTTCAGCTAAAGCAAATGACGTTATTTTATATAAAATAAAATCTTGTATTTTAAGTCTTAAAACTAAAATAGGTTTTGTACTATCTATATTTATATATTTTTTCTTTCATCGTGGTCAACACTAAATTCTGAAAAAACATAATTCCTGTTTGCTAGTGTTTTTCTTTTCGTTGGCCATTTGATTTATAAAAATGCGTAAATATTAATCTTAAAGTATTTGCAACGTTTTCGTTTTTAACTTTTTTTATTATTTTTTAAAACCAGAAATACATCTATTCACGGTTATGCATTAATAATTGTCAGTTCAGACATAAAAGAAAATCAGTTTAATAAAAGATGATTCCCTTTTAAATATAAAAGATAATTTTTTTAATGTAATTAATTGAAGTTAAATTTTCTAGAAATTTTTTCATCTAAAAATTCTTTCGGCAAAATTTAGAAGTACCTGAAAAATAATAACGAGTTTCATCTGGAAAACAATATCGACTTTGAAGTGATTTTTAAAAAATATTTATTGGTTTTGCAATTACTCTGAGCGAAAAGTTTCAATAAGCGTGATATCTCTCGCTTAACAGAAATATTTAAAAGGATTTTGTTTAATGGATTTCAGTTTAACTAAACATTTCCCTGCAATTAAATTCAATGTTGAAATTATGAGTAAAAAGATTACATATTAATTGAATTCTATTAAGTTTAGAAAGGCAACACATTTTTTAATTAAATACGTTTAGCTGGTCAACTACAACTACTGATTTTCCTCAAAAATAAACACATTAGTTCCAAAACTTTTTTAATATTTTATTTCCGCACTCAAGTTAAGTGCTTTTTAAATATTAGATTATTTTGAATGCCCCAAATAAAAATGAAATTATCAGAATCAAGTTTTAAAAAAACGTATTTTAAATAAATAGAAGATCCTTTAATCGAAGAACATTTTAAATAAATTGAAACATTAAAATATTTTTCAGTGTTTTGTATTAATGCAGCACTTAAAATATTAAATATTGAAAAAAAAAAGGAATAATTAAATGCTGAAAATTAAATGACTTAATTTCTAATACTAGAATAGTTCTTGAAAATATTGTTATTTTTTTTAATTCATATTATCATATAAAAATTACGATTGCAGGTCTAGTTCAATATACATTAAATTCATTATTGTAAATAAACTTAAATTACCTTTAACATACGTTTTCTAGGTTTTGTGATCCGTACCTTTTTTTCTCGCCCAGCAGGTATTTTGAACATTTATTAGCCCCGGTACGGTATGCTATTTCTGTCTCCCAGCTTATTTTGTGTCGTCTTCAAAAAATAACGTTACCTTACAGACGTCAGCCGTAAAACAAAGCAGTACGATTAAATACTCTATAGCATTTTTTTAAATTTCTAAGCATCGCACATTTTCAATTTTTATACCGTCGTATTGGGGAAAAAAAGTACTTTTAAATGCAATTTGTTTGAAAACTGTATCTCCATTTATTTTTCAAATATTAATATTTTTGTAGTTTTCAGCACCATTTGTCTAATTTTGGCAACTCAGGTACTCCATTTATGTAGAAAGTAAAGGGAAAATAGTTGAAAAATAGCAATTATATCTTTTTGTTGCTATTTTCTCATAACAACCGAAAGAAAATGTAATTAAAATACGTGCTATTTTGAAAAAAATATAAACGAAAAATTTCTGTTAAAACATGGAGCTATTATAAACTATATTTAATTTTAAGTATCTATAGACGCTTTCAGTGTGGCGTCAGTCATGACGTTTTGGTTGGAAACTGATTCCAAACAAACGGTTGCTATACGTCATTTCTTTTTAAATATAAATCGTGGAAAATGTTACCAGTACATATGAAGTATTAAAACACTTAGATGTGAGATACTGATATAAGATATAGCTGCAACACACAAACAAAATAGAAAATACAACGTAGCAACCGTTTAATTGGTGCCAGTTTTCAACCAAAACGTCATGACTGTCGTCACGTCTGAAATCGTCTATATTAATGTTACAAACAAATGAATGCCTATGAATCATTAGATAGCCGGGGTTTTTTTGTCGAGTTCCTTTAATGACGACATGTTTTTGCTGCTTTTGTGTATTATTTTGCGATAGTGACATCCTATGCATGCTTTACGGTAGATGTTTAAGAGTGGATCGTAAATGTGGAATTCTTAAGCGGATGCGAATGACGTCATTTTAAATAAAATAAAATGTGTGCTTTAAGTCTTAAAATTGAAATATGTTTTGTACTATTTATACATACATATATTTTTTCCATCGGGGAAACACTAAATTCTGAAAAAGCAGTATTCCTGTTTTCTAGTTCTTAATCTTTATATCGCTACAAGACAATTAAAAAAGTGTTTTGTAAAAGAAAAGGTAATATAAAAAAAAAGAGATGTGAGTGCATAAAGTACTTAAAATTCATATTAGGAGAAAAAAAAAATTTAACACTTTTCAGTATTAATCGTAAAGTCTTTATGACTTCGTTTTGTCTGTCTTTGGTCTTTTTTTCGCCTACTGTCTGCCGTCGAACTATGCACAAACTTTTGTAAATATTAACGAATTGCAATGTAATTGATATATGTTACTGATGTATATGTTAGGTATATGTAAGATATATGTTGCTATGGTATGTTTCTCTAGTGAAAATGGTGTGTGTTGTATACATGGCATAGTATAGTTGGCATACATGGCATAGTATAGTTGGCATACATGGATAATCCCACTAAATTATATAGGAAAAAATCATATGCATTTTTTTACGATATTTAATTTCAAGTATCCATATTAATGCTAGAAACAAATGGTGGCATGTGAATCCTTAGATAGCCGATTTTTTTGTCGAGTTTAATGCATCGGTTGTTGTTGGGATTGTATATCATTTCGCTATAGTGACGTTATATGCATACTTTTCTATCGATGTTGTTTAAGACTGGATCGTAAATGTAGAATTCTTCACCGGATGCAAATCACGTCATTTTATTTATTTTTTTAAAGCGTGTAATTTAATTCTGAAAAATGAAATGTGTTTTGTAGAAGTGCGTCATTTTCACTCAAGTGGTTTTGAAATTCTTCACTGGTGAAAATGCTCCCCTTTTGAAAGAACCGCAATTAACATCAAACATTGTTAAAACGCAAAGTTTTACAAAACTTTAGAGTGTCTTTATAAAATATCAGTGACTTTTCGGTTAAATAATGTTTGTTTGAGAGTTAAACTAAGCAATATAAGATTCAATTTTTATTGTAACTAATTTTGTATTTTTTTTTTTTTTTTTTAAGCTAACGAAACAGTTTTGTTCTTAAACATTTTCTTTCGTCGAAATTAGACGGCTTTTACTTCCACGTCGTAATAATATTTTTTTTTTTTTTTTTTTTTTTTTTTTTTTTTTTTACATTGGAGTGACACTAAATTCTGAAAAATCAGATTTCCTGCTTCCTGCTTGTTTTTTTTTCTTTTTTACTTTTCCACAATTACAAATAAAATGAAATTGACATGCATTTCAGAGGAACACTTAAACATTCTGTAGAATATTGAATTCAAAGTTTTCATCATTCATTTATTACTGTCACGTATAATAATCGTTTGTGTATGGTCTGAGGGGAAGAGACGTTTTTAACGTATTACTTACCTATCATACGTAGTATAGGGTAAATTTTGTAATCGTTTTAAACAACGAATTCCTTTTTTTTTTTTTTTTTTTTTTTTTTTTTTGACGGACTTGCATGTTTTAGACACTGAAGATTCCGAAAAACATAATTTTTAGAAAAAAAATTGCTGTGTGTATGTGTGTCTGTGTGTCTGTAAACGCTCTATCTCCCAAATAAATTTAGACAGAGACTTGAAATTTGGTTTGAACTTAGTATGTAATAATGTAAAGAAGCCTATTGAATATTAGTAGCCTAGATTATCCGGAACTCTTTTTTTCGGACTCTCGAAATGTCCGTTCTGATAAAAGGTATATAAAATTTTTCGAAATTTTTTTATTTTAAGGAGTGAATGTAAAAGACAATGAAAACCCATAAATTTTGGATAAAAAATGAAGTTGATCGGATAATTAATTGCCGAGATATTTGTAATCCTATTTTTCACACTCTTCCCTTTTTCATGACCCTGTATTTAATTGAAATTTCTATTCAAATGTATATTTTAATTGGAAATGAGACGCTTAATCCGACGCAGTAAACCTTTAGTTAATATGACTGTTATTTTTGGAGTTATAAGGGTGTTTTTTTACGCAATTCAGAACTTTTTGATTATCCCGTTGACCAAAAAACTATAGCCAAATTGTAAGATTAAATGCCAATAATGGCTTTCGAAAATGTCATATCCACTTGACATTAAACACGTTACACGTGTTTGTTGATCATCAAATGATTTTACTTATTTAATTCGGTATTTTATTTGTATTTTTATTAATATTTTACTAAATTATTTGTTCTTTCGTTATTTAAAATAAAAAGTATGCCAATTTGTATAATTTTGCGAGTAGTTTGGCGATTTATATAATTTGTCGACATGGGTCGACGGAATACTCAAGTAGTACCCTCAAATCAGTAAAAGAACAATACAATGTATTAAAAATATTTAAATATACGTTTAAAGTTTATTTTCTGGAATTGCAATACATTTTATAGATAAGTTACACATGTTTTGTTTTTATATTTTATCCATGATGGATAAATATTACCCCCCCCCCCCCCAAAGAATAGTTTTATTTTAATGATCTTATATTATTTTTAAAATATTCAAATTTAAATACAATTTGAGACACACATTATATGCAATGTCAAATACAACGTTTTTATCTTTACATGGACACACAGTATAAATCCGTTACATTACTGTCTTATGAGAGATAAATGCTGCAAGTGCGCTTTCAGTTGTGGTATGGATTTGAAGTTTAATGAATTTTTTCCATTCTATGTGGTGTGTGTAAGTTCTATATATCATATGCAAGGTTACACAAAATAATTTCTAAGGGTTACTTTGTATTAGCATGACTTGTTTAAGGCTGCTGTCACTCAGCTTCTGAATTACCCTCGGTAATTTTAAGTCTATGGACGTTTGATGCATTTTTATATTCAAAATATCTCCTCGGGAAATTAATTTTTTTAACTTCTTTTTTCTGTTTACTCTTCTTAAAGGATGTCTCTTTTTTTCTTAGTTTTCAAAATATTTCTAAAATCTACGCTTATTTTATATAAAGTGTTAAAATTTTAATCATAGTTTGTCGGTTTTTAAAACATAAAATATTAAATTAAGGATAGATTTTAGAAATATTTTGAGAACTAAGAAAAAAGTGACACCCTTTAAAAAGAGTATATAGAAAAAAGAAGTTAAAAATATTAATTTCCCGAGGAAATATTTTGAATATAAAAATGCATCAAACGACCATAGACTTAACATTACCGAGGAGAATTCGGAAGATGAGTGACTAGAAGCCTTAAGTGTATTTTTAAACTAACTATACATTTTCCAGATGCAGGGTTTAATTTATAACAAAAAAGTGCCGGAGCCCTTATATTCTGCGCTACCAGTACTAACAACCTTACCCCCTCTACCCTCAAACACAACCCTGTCACTCCAATCTGCATTTTTATATTTCATATATTATTTGCAAAATTTAAAGCATTTTTTTCTTTAGTAAAATAAAAATTCTAAATATATCTATCCGCATATACTTAGCTGCAACTATTCCACTTTTTAGTTATCATTCCTTCCGAATAGTAATCATTGTCTAATTTTAATATTGTTAATTAGTTGGAGAATTCTACAATTAAATATGGTAAGGATTATGATTCGGAAATAGTGATAACACAAAAAAGGGATAGCTCGCAGCTGTGCACTTTTATGAAAAAAATGAATGAAATTTACAGAAATTAATATATATATGCTGAAGAATGGAACAATGTTTTTCAATTTCCTATAAAAGGTGCATATCTTAACCCATTAACCGCTGACGTTGCGTTCACGGAACAGTAAAAATAATTGCTCATGCAATGAATTAATTACATTGGCACCACTATTTTAGAATTTAAAAAAATCTCTTATTTGTTGCCAGGAATTTTGCTATTTTAGTAAAGCGAAATTTACCTTACTGAATTTGTGGTGGGAAACTACTTTCAACAAGAAATTTGAAAATTTCTATCGTAATAGTTTTGGCGGTTAATGGGTTAAACTATAATCGATTCCTTCCGCATAACGATCTTTTGTGGTGAGTTCCTGAAAATCAGATTAAATTAAAAATATGACACCATTCTCGGAAAGATTCGATATTTTTATAGAAAAAGGGGAAACAATGCTCGATTGCTTTCTAGCCAAGGCCAAAAACTGATATAAAAATTGCGTCCATTTCATCTCCATTTACTACGTGTGCGACGCATTAAGCCACATATAATTGTTTTGATAAACAAGTAAAAATTTAAAAAAAAAAAAAAAAACCGACTGCGTAAAAAGCGAACTAATTAATTATTTCTCACTAATGTTAAACGATTTTTTATATTACTTACCTATTTTTATTTATTTACTTGTATTGATGACTTTTAAGTTGTGTTTAATTGTTAGATCCTATCTATAAACACTGCTTTGATGAGGCCTACAGATGTCTATGATGGTTAGAGTAGCAGTAAAGCTAGAGATCCTACCTACACAACTTCCAGGTTGTGTAATATTTAAATGGAGCTTCTTACTGTAAAATAGTCAATGAAACATCGTCTTCATTTTGAAAGATATATCCAATGATATGCCACTCAATAGGATGCGTAAAAAATTTTTTTGTGTCTAGCGCCATTTTGTATTTTACGGCAGCCATTTTGAATTTATAAAAACAAAACCTAGCCTATAACCATTCGACGGTTAAGACGATAGAGACCTCATTCATTAAAATCCATCCAGCCATTGGGATGTTTCGAGGGTATAAAGAAATGCACATACCCAGATAAGTGTTAAACACATAACCCATCTTGGCAGTCTAGTAAAAAGAATGCAAAAGCTTGGCGATGAGAAGGAATGAAAGGATAGTTTAGGCTTCATTTTTTCGGAAGCTTTATCGCGCTACGCTCCGGAGCCCTGTATTTATGAGCTCCGGTGAAGTCCGACCAATATTTAAATATTTACTAAAAACAGAGTACCGGAGCTAAGTACCGGAGCTGAGCTCCTGTGGGCTCCGGCGCAAATTAAGCCCAGTCCAGGTGAAATATGTTTAGTATATTAAGATATGTTTGTAAGAGGATAAATTCATTTATAGAACTACGTAAAGAGCGGGATACATTGCCGTCTATAATTGATAAGTTCTGAAATTCCTTTTAAGTTATGCGTTTTCTTTCCTGAAAAATTTTATTTAATATGAGGCGCGAATAAAAAACAGTTGATAATATACAGGACTGTACAAAATAATTCGAGTGCATTTTTGTCAATATATTGTTCAAATAACAACAAAGTACGAAATTATATTATCAAAAATCATGGTTATATCGTTATATTATACATAGAAACAACAGCTGGAAAATTTTCTTTCCACTGATACTATCTGCAAAAACATCCAACAGGTAGTTTTTGAGGTTACCCGGGTCAACGCTTTTAGGGCCTTCTGCTTTGTCATATGTATTATGATAAATTAATCTTAAAAATTGAAATACACCATTTAAAAAAAAATAAAAATAAAATAATAAACTAATTTTTATAGTATGTAAGAAGAGGAAATTACTATATTTTTATATTGAAAATATGATCATGTGTATTTACAGATTTATTAAAAAACTGGGCATTAATAACTTCATTATTAGATATATCGATTTTATTAGAAAAAATTTTATTTATTTAAAAATGCAATTTTATTTTATGTTTCAAATATATTTCGCGTAAAAACAGATTATTCCACAAATTCCTCTTTGAATACAGCCAATAATTACGTTGAATAGTGAAAAATGAATTAAATTTGTGCTAACTTTACACAACACCAATTGAAATCGATATTTATATCTCATTATTTAATTGGGAAAAAAGTATCACGAAAAAGATTTTATTATGTTCTTCTTATCAAACGGTCAAGACAAATTATTTCTAAATGCATTTTTTAATCATTCAAAAACTCATTTCAGAAAATCATTCAGAAACTGTAAATAGGTCACATACAAACACTTAAATAAAAATAGTCGTATTTCTTGCATAAAGTATCAGAAATTCTTGCTCATAGTTAAGTGATAATGGACATTAATAAAATTATAAGTGTTATAAACATTTAAAAACTGCATACGTAATATACACGATTGATACATTTTAATTTCAAATTTCTTAAGACTATTTTTCAGGGTCTTCCGAGGAAACCTTCTTTAGGTATTCACAGGCTTCGCAACCACGGAGAATTGAATGATCTTTCTCTATTTCTTTTTTCCTGTATTTTATTCTGTGTTTCCTTTTCTGTTTTTTCTCTCTCATTGTGGTTTACTCTTTGGCGATGAGAATAAATTTTCCATATGCCGATATGTGCCTGTCTATATGACTGATGGAGAATCGTAAACCATTCACGAGTTTGCTGTGCTTGGCGACACGTGTCACTGGAAAAGGGGATTATTTCATTTGAGAGAAACCAACACACTGCTTTCGTGTCTGCTTCTGGTACACGGGAGGTGCATAAATGTCCCGCATCAATCGGCTGATGATTTGCTGACTTTAAAACCTGGCAAGGGATCAAGTGAGCACTTACTAGCCATCTCATTAAGGTTGGAGACTGCTATAGGAGTCATGTAAACGTCCCATATAATGCGAAAGCAGCTGAATACTTCCACAGAAGCTTCAAGTCATGCGAAATCCCCCCTGATACTAAAATGACAAAATCAGGACATAATGGGGAGATACGAGGGTGGTTTAATAACACAAGCCTGCGATGAAAAAAATACAAGGGAATTGGTAGCTGAACTTAACGTATTTCTTGGTGCTAATTTAAAAAAAAAAAAAATGAAAAATTTCTATGACGTCACGTTTTCTTGAAAAATTCAATTTTATTGGATTTAAATTTTACATTCCATCGGCCATACGGCTAGCTCCTCATCAAACATGATGTGCCAGTGCCTTTGCCTCCAACTGAATTGCCAATCATCTCTTCAGAGTCTTCAGACTGGGAATATCTAGAAGTTGAAGGTTCCGATACCAAATAGAAAACATCTGGAGGCAATTCACATCAGTCCTTTTCTCAGGTTGAACTTATAGATCTCACTAGAGTTCATGGCCTTTCGAAAGATGCAGCTGAATTGTTGGACTCCAGTTTGAAAGAAAAAAAACTTATTGGCCAAAAGAAGCTCTTTTTATTGGTACAGGAATACAAAAAGGAAATTATTAAGTACTTTGAGGAAGAGGAGAACCTGGTCTATTGTTCTGATGCTCCCGGATTAGTGAGCAAATTTAACTTCACCTACGATAAAGATGAATGGAGGCTGTTGATAGATTTATCGAAAAGGAGCCTTAATCTGTCCTTCTTCATCACGGAAGCCACTATGCATCTGTACCAGTTGGACACTCGGTGCATTTAAGAGAACGCTATGCAAACATGGATCTCGTCCTCAACAAAATAAAATATGCCGACGACAGTAAAACCGTTTGCGGTGATTTGAAAGTTCTCTCCATGCATCTTGGCCAACAAGGCGGAAACACAAAGTATCCATGTTTCATTTGTGAGTGGGACAGCCGCGATAAGACTCAACATTGGGTCAAAAAAATAAAGCCGAAAAGACAAAATCTTGAACCAAGCACCAAGAATGTGATTCGGAACAACTTAGTTAAGCCAAAAAAATGTATTGTCACCCCCTTTGTATATAAAATTAGGTGTAATCAAGCAGTTTGTCAGAGTTGTTCCAAAAGATGGAGAGTATTACAAATACTTGTGCAAAAAGTCTCCAGGTATATCCGAAGCCAAGTTGAAAGAGGGAATCTTTGTTGGTCTAGATATCCGTAAATTTATGAATGATAAAGAATTTGAGACTAGCTTGACAACAAAGGAAAACGAAGCTTGGGTTGCCTTCAAAGATGTCGTCAGTAAATTTCTGGTCAATTACAAGGATCCTGACTATACACCAATTGTAATGAATATGCTGGACAAATTTAAAGCGTAAGGTTGCTCCATGAGTGTCAAAATGCATTTTCTTCACTCACATGTGGACTTTTTTCCCGAACATTTATGATCAGTCAGCGAAGAATTGGGTGAAATGTTCCATTAAGATATCAAAGGTATGGAGCGCAAACATCAAGGATGATGGAACAAGCACATGCTCGCTGACCACTTTTGGATGTTAACATGAGGTAGTCCTGAGATTCAAAATAAAAGACGAACGTCAAAAAGCAGTTTCAAAGGAAAAAGAGAACGTTCTTAAATAGAAATTTATTTGTTTTATTTTGTTTTGTTTTTTGCTCAGTTTAAAATTTGTTTCAAACTTACATGTGCACATACATAATATTTATTCCTGTTGGTCAATCGTCTATTTTATGTAATTTACCTTAATAAAAACAAATTAAAATAGTATGTTGGGGATTTTTTTCTTGAAACTGCAGCATAATTTGATGTAAAAAGTTTAAACTCAAGGGAACTTTTTTTTCCCTCGACAACAGGCGGCTCGTGCGATCTGGCAACAGTGGTTATCATCCATTTAAACCTATAAAAAATAATCGATTGCTGAAAAATCAATTTGCCTCACCAAGAATCGATTATATTGGATAGATTTAAATGGATAAAAACCACTGTTGCCAGATACTACATGCAAAATGATTGGAGGGAATTCTTTTTCAAATAGGATTTTAGCAAAAATACCGATATCGATTTTATAAAAATTTTGATGTGATTGAAAAAACTGGAGATCATTTTCGAAATCAGCACACCAAACAAAATAAAAATCAGCTAAAACTTCTCTTGTATTTTTCAAAAGCTTCAATTTCGCAGGCCTGTGTAATTATTATCCATAGTGTATATAAGGTATTTGTACTGCGATGGTTGTTGTGGAATATCGAAGCCTAATATCTTAGATGCCTATATGATCAATTTCAGAACTGTAGCTGCTACATTTTCGTAGTTTTGGTGGGAGGAGTGAAGGGGGGGGGGGGGGTGAAAGGCTGATTTTTAGCTAATGGGGCTAGATTTGGGACAGTGGATGAGACGTAACTACTGTCGTTTGGACACGGGCCATAGTGATGTAGCCGCATCTCATCCACTGTCCAAATGTAACCTCATAAGCTCTGAACCAACATTTCACCCTCTTCCCCCTTCTTAAAACCTCCCCGCCCCCCCTCAAATAGGTCTTTAAAACTTCACCCCTCCCTCCAAAACTATATTAGTAAACAGCTGTGGTTCTGAAATTGAGCATATAGGCATTTAAGAGATTAGGCTTCGATATTCCACAACAACCATCGCAGTACAAATATTTTATATACATTAGGGACAATAATTATTGAACTACACACGTACAGTCGTGGAAAAAAAAAAAGTAAACACCCCCTACTAACTCCTCAGCAAATCATCGTAGAAGAAAGTTACTGATACCGAACGATTGGAAATAAAGTCTACTTTTAAATGATGTATATAAAATTTTCTTAGGGGGTCATCTACATATTAAAACGAATCCAAACTTCATTTTTTTCAATGGCAATGCCCAATTTTAACGAGATATTTCATATCTTCCGTTCAAACTATGCCTAGACACCAAATTTCAAGTCATTTGAATGATAAGTTTTTGAATTATAAACATTCAAAATTTAGTGCTTCTAATGTTAAATTACATATTCATATTTTTATTTATATCTCCCGAAATTATGCTCCTAATGTGCTAATTTTTTTTTTTGTAGTAATAATACTAATATACCCAAACATAAATCAGCTGAATTTGCAATTTTTATAATTTTATGATATGAATTATGAATTATGAAATTAATATTCGAAAAAATTATGAATTGCAACCTACAATTTTTTTGATGGATTTAAATTTATTAAGTCCTGCTTTATGGAAATTCAAAAATTTCACATTTTTATTCCAAGTAGTTTTCAAATTATGCTTAAAAAACGGCAAAATGATGGTTTAAGGGGCCGTCTATGATGGAAGTGAGTAGACATTTTGAAATTTATTCTGCTGTACTGTAATCTAACACGCTTCATTGACTCCCTGAGTGGCGCTTAAGGTGCCTTGATCAAGGAAGGGGCTCTCTCGGTGAACAATCCAGTACGGAACTTCAGTTTGGATACAGCCCTTAAAATAAGCTCGTTTTAAAATAATTAATTTCTCGGAAACTTGAGGTACGAATTGCATAAAAATTCGTTTTTAGGCTAATTGAAGGGTGTAGAGTTCATTTATGCTGTCAGAATTGGGTACTGCTATTGAAAAAAACAAAGTTATGGTTCGTTTTAATATGTAGTTGGCTCCCTAAGAAAATTTTATATACATCATTTAAAAGTAGACTTCATTTCCAATCGTTCGGTACCAGTAACTTTCTTCTACGATAATTTGTTGAGGAGTTAGTAGGGGGTGTTTACTCTTTTTTCCACGACTGTACATTTATGATTTCCTCAAGAATGAGCTCCAAGGGACGTCGTACGGAGGAACTTCCGAGGGCGTCATTCCTGAGGAAGTACTTAGGAAGTTACAGGGGTGACTCCATCTTATGACTGATTCTGGAGTACAATACTCAAGAATTTTTTTTTCTATAAAAAATGTGAATTAGTTTTTATTGGAATAGATTTTTAATGAGTTAGTGTTATATTACTAATTTTTCTATTTATTATTCTTTAGTAGTTAGATAATTGTTGCTAAATAATAATTATTTTTAATTGTTGCAGAAACTTTTAAGCTTTTTTCAATTTAAATAAATATTTTAATTACTTTAATTTAATATAATCATTATTTATCTTTTTGTCCAATTTTGTTCATTTATTTTTATTTTATCAATGTTTAAAAAATACCATATGCGTTTATCTTTTTTTATGACCATTATTTTTATAATAATCGATGAATTAGTTTAATTTATTTTAATTAACTAAATAATAAAATTTATAAA
Source organism: Maratus speciosus (assembly GCA_963932465.1). Lineage (NCBI taxonomy): Eukaryota > Metazoa > Arthropoda > Arachnida > Araneae > Salticidae > Maratus > Maratus speciosus. The sequence continues at coordinate 453,549,037 of OZ010797.1, forward strand.
TTAACACACTAAAACCCAAAGAGGGGACCGTTTTCGACGACTTAATTTTCCAGCTATTTAGAGGTAAATGTATCTATACCAATAAAGAAGAGAGTTTTCCTTGCCGTGTACTTGTGTGTACAGTGGCTAGAGAAATTACCGCAAGTAGCCGCCTGAAAATTTATTGTGAGGGTAGTCCAAATTGCGTTCTGATGCACCTGAGTCTCAGATTTTTCATTTTTCATAATTAGCTGACATAATAATCAAAGCCCGCAATTAAAAAATAAGGCTAAAATTTTGCAGCGGTTCGTTCCTGAACCGAGGATACAGGGGCTTTTTTTATTGGTCGTTTTCTTTATCGAGCATTGCGAAACCGTTCAAAATACATTCAAACTGAAAACATATTCTTAGATTTCTGATTTTTTTCTCACCAATTATTTCGAAGCTCGTATTGGGTTCAGTTATAAATATACGAAAATATTTACTTGATCCGGAAATTTTATTATCTTCGACTGCGTTAATTGTTTTTTAAAACACGAATTTTAACTTTTTTCAAAAAATCCACTTCTTGCCTCCTGGATATATCCTTTTTCTACATTAAAAGTAACTAAATGCCGTTATTTTAACACAATCATTTTGTGCGATCTTCGTACCTTTAATTTACATCATGTATAAAAATCTCAAAACATTCAAACTACTAGAAGTTTTTAAAAATATATAAAATCTTCAAAATTTTCGATGTGAACGTTGATACGCATTTTCTCAAGTTGCTTTTTCTCAAGTTTTTTAAGTAAATTTCAATATTTTTGCACGAAAATTATACGCTGGATTCCGAGAGAATACACAGGGTTAATACAAATGATGGACCCCATTTAAAAAAATCATATTTTCGAAATTACTGGACATATTACAATAAGTGATACATGCATTTAAAAAGAAATATACCAAGATTTTTTCAGTAACAAATGTGTTCGATGTGCGACCCTCTTGTAGCATGGCATACGTCCAATCTGTAATCCAGTTCGTCCCAAACATTTTGTTAGATCACTCTGTCAATGGTTCTGAATTCTGCGCAAATACGTTCTTTAAGTTCTCACAGTATCGAAGACATTGTTTATGTACCCCCACTGCCGAAAACAAAGTATTCAGAACTTAACGAACGCATTTGTGAAGCTTTCAGAACCATTGACAGAGTGATGCCACAAAATGTTTGGGACGAACTAAATTACAGATTGGACGTATGCCATGTAACAAGAGGGACACACATCGAACACATTTGTTATTGAAAAAATCTTGGTATATTTCTCTTTAAATTCATGCATCACTTATTGTAATATGCGCAGTAGTTTCGAAAATATGATTTTTTTAAATCGGGTCCATCATTTGTAATAGCCCTATACTTATAACTCTTAAAAATTTGAAAGTGTTCGAACGATAGAAACTATCACGTTTATAATATTAATTGACCCGACGCGAAAAATTAAGGAACATAGACCCTTTACAAATAAATACCAATAAGCGCCTTCACCACTAAATAGAACTATTTGTTCACTGATTTTTTATACAATTTTTAAACCTATCTGCTACTTTAATATGTAAGCAGCAGATTTATGCAATTTTAGATTTAATTAATGTAGCACCAGTAGGTTAACATAAATTTCTGTTTTATTTATAAATTATTTCTTTAAACCTTTTCTGGTGTAAGTTTTAACTTAAAGTGTACATTATTTTCATAGACAATTAACTGTAGTAAAACTAATCCATTCACCATACTTAGTTTAAGAATGGAAATAAATTGCATCATGCTTACATATGTCATTTTAATTAGTTAATGCACATCTAGCTCATTAATGACAGATATACGCACACGATTGGTGACGCTATTAAGCATAACGTGGTATCATATTGGAAATCGAAGTACTTGCATTTCAGGGCTTATATTAAATTTAATTTAACATTTTACACACCAGTTCAAATTAAATCGAGGACGCTCTACCCTTTATATTTGTTATTTTCTCATAAATTTCGAGATTTATTTTATTTTATTTTATTTTATTTTTTTTTTTTTTTTGCCGCTGCTATCTGTTACATTAGATCCATTGTAACAATCAATTTACTTTAGTTTTATCTTTTTTAGTTCAACTGTTTTTGACAGGATAAAGAACATTTTCTCTGTGTTTTGTATATAGTATGTATGTATACAAATAATTGTTTCAAAATTGTGTTAAACATTATTCCATTCAAAGGTTCTTTAAGCACCTCACAAAAAATGCAACATATAATATTCTTCAATTGTTATGTGAACATAAAATGTATCAATATTCATCAAGCATATTTCTACAGATGACCAAAATCATTAACAAGAGATTTTAAACATTTTTAATACAATACAAAATTATATTAAAAAATTATAAAGCATCAGAACTAGAATTTTAACAATCCCAGTTGATCGACTAGTTCTAATTATGACTCATAACGATTTCAAAGAATAGGGACAATAAGAACTTTATATTATTTTTTAAATAGTAAACGACTCGTTGGGAATTAAAAATTCCGTACACTGAAAAAAAAAATCTTTAAAGTTACTAACATTTTTATAGGAACCTGGGATTCCTAGAACATTTTATATAGCGACAACAACAAAAATTCATGTGATAGATACACATTTGCAACGTAAATCAAACAATCTTTAAGATGACTGAGAAATTTTCGGAAACTGGGATGAATAGAACTTTTAATGTAACTGTAACCAAGGTTACAGATAAAATTTTATTAAGGTTACTGTAATTTTAGTAGATTTTTTTTTTTCTTTTTGTAAAGTTGCAGATATCTGTAGCTTTACAAAAACTAGTTCTGTAGATTTACATTTTTTTTTTTTTTTTTTTTTTTGTACAGTGTACAGATAAAATTTTAGTAAGCATACAGAATTCTATAACTTTACATCTGTAGAATTACAGATTTTTCTTTCTTTTTTTTACGGCGTACACTTCAAACTTCTGAACCCATTATTTTTATCAAAATATTGAAAAACTTATAACATAAATTAAGAGACTTCATATTATTTTAAAATAGCGCATTTGGTTTTACAAAAATATAAATTAAACAAAAACCTAATTTGCAGAACAAATTTAAAAAAACAAAATTTATTTCCTAAATTGTTTAAGCGCGAGAAGGGGCAGATATTAAGATATTTCATTCTATTCGTTCTACATTTAATGTTAAATTTTTGTAACAAATAAGTTAACCAATTGAAAATTAAAAAATAAAAATAAAATTCATACAATATAATGCTTTAAACACCTATATACTTAGATTCCGTTCAATTGAAATCGAAATAAATCTTAGACTTTTTTTAAAGTCTTGTATATTGCATGTACCTTATCATATTATGTAGAATCGTCATAAACATAATGCAAAATCTGCAGTACAAATATTTACAACTTAAAAATGGAAAAAGTCTAAGATTTATTTCAATTTCATTTGAACGGAATCTAAGTATATATGTGTTTAAAGCATTATATTGTATGAATTTCATTTTTATTTTTTAATGTTCAATTGGTTTAGTTTATTTGTTACAAAAATTTAACATTGAATGTAGAACGAATGGAATAAAATATCTTAATATCTGCCCCTTCTCGGGCTTAAACAATTTAGGAAATAAATTTTGTTTTTTAAAATTTGTTCTGCAAATTAGGTTTTTGTTTAATACGTCAAGTTTTTTAATAACTACTGCATTCAAAGACAAACACATTTCAAAATTAATGGAGGGTATCATCATCAGGCTGTGATTTGTGCGATATCGCATCACAATTTGTGATGCAATTAACCTATGTATAATTCAAAATGTTTCACCAGTGCAGTAATGCAGGATGTTGTAGTTTGGTCAAAAAATTACAATCTGAACTTAAAAAATCTGCTTGAAAATGTCTTTTTTTCCAATATGACGTCATATTCATCTTCTTTTTAATTCTTAAAAAAAAAAAAAAACTATTTCAGTTTTTTCAGTTTCATGTTTCACGTGAAAATCATTCAACTAAAAATAGGCAAATTATTATAACGGCTTTTGAATTAGTTACAACAATGAAGGAAAAATGTTAAATTTTATTAGAAAATGTCCGTTGATTCTCAATGAAAAAAGCGAAATTTGGAATTATTATGAAAAATATTTGAATATTGTAAATAAAAATTAGCCCATGTTACTCTCTAGATTATAATCCATCTATATGCAAAGGCATTTTAAGATCCGTTTTGATCATGACGTCTGGCAAATGTTTTTACACTTTGAAATTATAATATTATTCGAATTAGCAAAGAATTAAAAATGAGTGGCATCAGGGACAAAAAGGTGGGAAGAAAAAATGAAAAAGTTTTGATCTCCATAGGCTTTTCTATGTTAAATTAACATTGAGAAGTGACACTGGAAATAAATAAGTATTGCGCTGCCGCGCAATACTTAAATATTAAGACACTGTGTACATAAAGGTGACGTTAGCTGATAATGGTTTATTTCACAGCAAAATAATTTTGAAGTGATACTGGGGAGTGAATATTGCTAAGTAAAAAAACTTTACCACAGGAGAATTTGATTAACATTCAACAGTAATTATTTTAAATCCAAAGCAAAGTTTAAAACAAAGCAAGATAGGATTTTTTTTTTTTTTTTTTTTTTTTTTTAACCATTTGGAAAAATGGTTACTGTTCTCGTCAGGGTAGGAAATCAAAAGCATATCTGAAGGTTTTCATTGGTTTAATCTGCATCTTATTCGTTTTCTGATTGGTCTATACAGTAATCTGTATTTCCCTCTACTTTCAACAGAGATTGATACCTTCTGTTGCCACTATGACACAAAAGTAATAAAAACTACAAAAAAAATTAATAACTCAGAAACAAATTGAGATACAGCTTTCAAACAAATTGCATTTAAAAGTACATTTTTCTCTCTTTACGACGGTGTAAAAAGTAATATAGTGGGATGTTTAGAAGTTTAAAAATGAAATTTCATTTAAAATTGGCCGTCAGATTTCCAAGAAATCTGACGATGGAGCCTTTTCCCGAACAGCCAATGAAATGCTTGGATAATACACAAGTTTCAGGTGGATAATACGTACGAGTCACAGGCGATTATTATTTTTTTTTTTTACCGACATTTTAATTTCGCTTAAAACCCGAATCTCATGTTTACAAAAAAGGAGCTGGGTTTGTAAAGCCATAAAAATTCAATGCTGTAGGGCTATTACATTTTTTTTTTTTTAATAACTGTTGTAACCATACATTTCTTTAAATAAATGAGTATTAGTTTCAATTTCAGTTGGTTAAAAATCAAAAATAAAACACAATTCCAAAAGAAGTCGGAAATTGTACGACAAACACGGCAAATGACTTGTGTTCGTACTATGATATTTATTATAATAGTTAATTATGAAAGTTAATTATAATATTGTTCATTATAATATTAATTATAATTAATAATTATATTAATTATAATTATTAAGTAAAGTAGTTAATATTGCTGTAGTTTTATAAATATTCAGATTTTGGTGGAATAGCTGTTGTACTCTTATGCAAAAATGCATGAATAACAAAATTATTACGATTATATATATCAAATTTCGTAATACGGGAATAATAAGACTCCCTCTTAAATAAGGCGTAATCACCATAGCAAGCTAGAATCATTACCTATCATGTTTTTTAATCATTGCATTATTTAAGTAGGATAGGATTTAATAGAATGAAGAAAACTTTTATTAATATATTTTAAAGTTTTGATACGATTTTCATAAAATTTGAAATGACTCGACAAAATTATGCTACAGTTATATGTATTAGATTTCAAACCACTCGGTTGGATAGGTTTAAACTGTTCTATGCGGACAGTGACACGAACGGACCAGCGACGTATATAGGTTCTGCCTATTTATACAGGGTGCAATAAGTTATCTATCGCCGACCTTTAATTTCTCAACCGTTGATCGTAGACATATAGTTCCAATTACAAAAACGTTTCAAATGAGGTAAATATCCATGTAGTGGCATTATTTAAAGTCAAAAATTAATTTAATAAAAATTACGATAACTAATTTTTTATACGGTCCCCCAGTCCCTATGGTTATATTTAGTAAAATTTTATACATATCATAACAGATATAACACAAAAAGATTGACATCTGTACTACAAAAATTGACACAGTTATTGAATTTCAAAGTTTGAGATTTTTTCGCATGATTTTGTCTTTCATTGAGGGATAAGTTAAAAGATGAATTAAAGTAATTCGAGGTCAAAATCAGGGTGCAATGTCCTTTTTACGGCGAAGCCACTTTTAGCCGGTATCATCGGTACTTTTGATTGTTGTTCGACCCATAAATGTCAGCTCAAATTTTTAGATGTAATAACCCTATTTGGTGATTCTCCGATTTGGTGATACCGTCTAAAGGTGCTTTCGCCGTAAAAAGGGCATTACACTCTGATTTTATCTCGAATTAATTTAATTCATCTTTTAACTGATCCCTTAATGAAAGACAAAATCGTGTGCAAAAATCTCAAACTTTAAAATTTAATAACTGGGTCAATTTTTGTAGTACAAATGTCAAACTTTTTGTGTTATATCTGTTATGATATGAGTAAACTTTTACTAAATATAACTATAGGGACTGGGGGATCGTATAAAAAGTTAGTTTTTGTAATCTTTAGAAAATTGATTTATTACTTTAAATAATGCCACAACATGAATATTTAGCTCATTTGAAACGTTTTTGTAATTGGAACTATAGGTCTACGACCAACGGTTGAGAAATTAAAGGTCGGCGATAGATAACCTATTGCACCCTGTATAATTACGAATGCGCAAAAAGAAGTGAGGAGGCCATGCAGGATTGCCATGAGACCGCGAAATACTTTTTGCCCCATGGTTACCGAACGAAGATCCTAAGAGACAGAGTCATCTAATAGTCCCAGAGGCAGGTGCAAATTTCGTCAGTTATTTCCACTCGGCCGATAATTTGTAAAATGCTTCAGAGAGTTGTATCATGAAGCTCCGTGAACGTCAGCTGCGGTTTCGTGGGTGGGTTGAGCAGCGGTAACCTCCCAAACATGTAAAAAAAGAAAAAAAAATTAGTCATTTCCTCTCGGTTGAAAATTTGTCAAATTATAGCTAACCCAATATCTTGAAGAAAAATAAAAGTCAGCTGATTATAGAGTGGTGGGTTATTCGTCAGGTGGTCGCACGAACATGAAAAAAATATACGGTGTGCAAAGGAAAGTCCCTTTAACCATATAATTCTTGCGAATGGAGAGAGCTACAGCTATGGAAGTGAGGTAACGGTATAGTAAAGTGACTACGCCCTATTTAATTCAAACGACGGAAGCGCCCCCTAGTGGCGAAATTTCTAAGATAGCTACTGAAAACCGTAAATGAAAAGAAATAGAGCAAAACTTCCAATTAGAAAGTTTTAGAGCATCAATTAATTAGTACTAAACGACATTTGTTTCACACGGATAAGATAAATCGTCGCCTGTATACCCAAAAATGACCGAAATCGATGAGCGACGACTGTACTTTGTATATTCACATTCCGTAAATGTAGCAGTGCACAATTTCAGATTGTGACGTTGTAGTGTGCTGTAATATCTGTAAAAATTTAATTTCGAATGTATTTAAAATTTTAGATTAACCCTTTCAGGGGCAGAAAAATTCTGTTCGTAAACTGATGAAGTAATTTACAGACACCAGAATATTCAAACGAATTTCTTAGAAAATAAAAACCCGCTAATTTTCACTAGAAAAGCAAAATTTTATTACAAAAGCAGATTTTTATTCTTGCTGCCATTTGTCAGTTTTGGAATTAAAATTAGGTGGTTAGACCGTCTAGCCACTCACTGTAAAAAAAAAAAAAAAAATGGTAACGTTCCATGTAAAATCCAGGAACGTTTCGCCTTTTCTCAGGTTTTCGGAATAATTTAGCTCTTTCCTGTGAAATTCTGGTTTTCTTATCTGAAACGTTCCTGAACCCTGAACAAAAGTTGAAAACAGCAAAACGCTGCGGCCGCCATTTATTATTTTTTTGCTATAATCCGTTGCTCGCGCGCGAGTGTCGAAAACGAATTACTTAAATGAATGTAAAAAAATCAATATGGAATGCAAATAAATCAATAGACGACATAATCCTTTATGTCTTTATTGTCAAGACAATTCAGATGAAAATACAATACCTCTGTGACATCGCTAAGAGATTATCTCTCGTACTTGTCTGTGGAACGTTTAACGAGCAGACCGTGTAAAAAAAATACACCTATTATTTGGATCTCCATTAACCAGGGGACCATCAAACATGATTCTCACCGATTTTGATTAATTTAAAGTATGTTTTAGAGTTCTTATCTCTAATTATTCTTGTGAAAGGATTTCTTCAAATGGGCCTTAGATTTTGAGAAATTAGATGCCGAGGTTTAGCATACGTTTCAAATACCCATTAGTTTGCAGCTCTCAACGTGTCTTTCGTGGTATGGACACAGAAAGCTCGCACGCCACCCGTACGGCCCGAGTTCGATGCTACCTCTGGACTTTTTTTTTCTTTTTTAATTAATTTTATATTTTAACACTTTATTACAATTTGATTTAAATTTCATATATATTTGACACTTTGAATTGCTGCAAATTTGATTTTTATTTTATTTTCGGAAAAATTATACAATTACGTTTAGGTTTTTTTTTTTTTTTTTCCATGAAAATTTATATGTATTTTATCTAACTTGTAAACTAACATAATTACTGACGAAAATCCAAAATATTTTATGTCTAGATTTTTTTTCTAATTATTATTTACATTTATATATTTTTATATTTTAAGCAAAGTTCAGAAACAATATATCATATATATATATTTACTTTATTGAATTTTAACTGAAAATTTATTTTTTCGTGTAAATTATAAATAATAATTTTGATGTCAATTTCAAAATATTGTTTCATTCTAACAAATAATGATAATAAAGCGAAAATTGTCAACTGAAAATTTAAAAATCGTCTGCGGATCCCGCATGCTCTGAAATGTCAGTAATGTTTTGCTGTCAACAAAAATATTCCTGGTATTTCGCAGGAGACTTACTGGCATTTCTGTAGAAAGTTTTTAACATATACAGTAAAGTTCCAGTCATTTTCAAGAAATGTTTCTTAGAAATAATGGGAACTCAGCTGCCCATTTTTTCCCAGGAACGTTGCGGAATTTTTTTTACAGTGCGGCCCTTGAAAGGGTTAAATCTATGTCGTCGTATTGAAGAGACTAGCAATAGACGATCCATGCTGAGAAATGTGGCATGTAGAATTACTCTCAAGAATACGAACGTGTATCGCGAGCAATGGCGAACTTTTCGAACATATTGAATATTAACTTTTTATCACTGTGAGAAAGTTTGTCTTTTTTGTTTTTTATGTGATGTTATCAAAATGTATTGAGGTAAGCACATATTTATACCATAAACTGTGCGTATTTCTTCATACTTCTGGCTATTCTATTCAAACGTTTACACGAAATAGAGTGCATCGATTTTGGACATTTTTGGGTATACAGGTGACGATTTATCTTATCCGTGTGAACCAAATGTCGTTTAGTACTAATTAATTGATGCTCTAAAACTTTCTAATTGGAAGTTTTGCTCTATTTCTTTTCGTTTACGATTTTCAGTAGCTATCTTCCAAATTCCGCCACTAGGGGGCGCTGCCGTCATTTGCATTAAATTGGGCGTAGTCACTTTACTATACCGTTACCTCACTTCCATATCTGTAGCTCTCTCCGTTCGCAAGTATTTTATGGTTAAAGGGACTTTCCTTTGCACACTGTATATTTTTTTCATGTTCGCGTGACCAGCTGACGAATAACCCACCACCTATAATCAGCTGACTTTTATTTTTCTTTAAGATATGGGGTTAGCTATAATATGACAAATTTTCAACCGGGAGGAAATGACTAATTTTTTTTTTCTTTTTTTACATGTTTGGGAGGCTACCGCTGCTCAACCCACCCACGGAACCGCAGCTGACGTTCACGGAGCTTCATGATACATCTCTCTGAAGCATTTTACAAATTATCGGCCGAGAGGAACTTGGTCATCAAAATCTGTTGCTGGCTCGTGGACTATAGTAAATATATACTATTTAAAATCTCTATTTTCGTTAACAAGTTTCAGTTTAGCGGCACAGTGCGAATTTTGTGGTTGTTCCTACGTCACGGTTAACATTCTGTTATAAGGTCAACGTTCGAACTTATAAGAGAAAATTCGACTTGGCACAAGAGTGTTTTATTTTTAATCTTTAGTGATATTCACATTCGGTTTAAAGATCATTGTTTACATGATGATAATGGTTGTAAGCGAACTACGATGCAATTACAGAAGAGTTATGCTGAAAAAAAAAATTAAATATTTTTTGTAAATTTTCTCTGTGCAATCCTTTTCTATTTGTGGCAGCTGTGTATTATAGTAGCATTGTATTATTGTAATAAACAAATGTCCATTATTAAAATTGTCTTAAAACACTCGTTATGTAAAATCATTTAACAAGGTATAAACACTACATTAATTTGAGATTCTGTTTTTTAATATAACTCCTTCAAAAGGAGATTCGTTGTTTGACGCCGCATTTCATGACACGGATTCTGATATTATTATAGTCAGGGAGCCAGTGGAATCAAAATCTCCATCGTCTTGGAATTGAAAAATGTTTATGTAAATCGATAGTCAAAAGTCATACGAACAAAATGAGCTAGGTATTCACGTTTGACGTGCCGAAAAAATGTTTATTTAAATTAATTATTATTAAAAAATTACAGTGTTTTCCTGTCATCGCGGATTTTGACCACTCTTAGAGCATTTTATAGAAAATCTTGTGCTCTATCAGAAAAAATTTGTATGACAAATTTTATCCTGCTGAAAAGATTTGTTCTACCTGTTTAAAGGAAGTGCTGAACAGCTGAAAAGCATTGAGGGGTTTCCTAGCTGATATCAGCTTAACACCCAGTCTAGGAAATGATATATATTATGTTTTCTGAGTCATTGGGAGGATAAGTTAAACTGTAGTTTAGAACTACTTAAGAGAAAGAATTAAGAAATTTAAGGAGAAAATATATAGATAAGTAAAAAAACGATTAAAGTCAATTATCGAGTTAAGACTTAAGATGAGTAAAAAATTTAAAAATATCTTAAAGGAAATTATAAATGATCTAACTTTAGTTGTAAAACTACTATAAGGAAGGATTGAAAAGAGAAAAAAGTTAGCACTGTTCAGAGTTACTCTCGCCAAGCTTGGGCAGGAAAAGCTGTAAGGAGGTAGAAAAATTAGCATTAACCAAAAAAGGCACTAATCATGGTCATACATTTCCCCCCTACATATCTCAATGTAAAGAAGATATATATATATATTTTAATAAGATATTAAAAGTTTTTTAATATAGAAAAAGTTAGACAATAGCAATCTTTGTGGTGTACCCAGAGATTACTGGTTGTCCATAATTATGGTGAACCTGGGTATTTACGGTGGTGGGGCTCGAAGGCGTCATAATCTGGTAGCTCCGCTACAATTGCATTGAGAATATCATAAATTTTGCTGTAAAAATTCTCAGCTAAATCATTGATGCGCTTACGCAGGGTGGTGGTATTGAGATCCCTACAGACAGCTGAGTTATGTTGTTAAGGAGAAGCATTTAATACTGTGCGTAGGCGCCTCTTATGCAGACGACTTAAGTTGTCCATTGAAGTCCTGCAGATGAAGTCACAGAGCGGTTTAGCATAAGTAATAAATGGTAGGATACATGAATTAGTATAGCTAATTAGTATAGCGCTAATGAATTAGTTTATTATGAAGTGAAAGTGTTTTGCTATTGAGAAGAGCTTTAATTGAGTTGAATGCTCCTGGGACTTTCCCTCTGATAGAAAGAATCTGCTTGCCCCAAGTTAAACGGCAATCAAGGATGACCCCAAGATATTTAGCATTGTCTGACCATGGGATGGATGTATTATTGATTATTATTCTGTTAGGAAATGTTAGTTTGCGAGAGAAGTATACTTCTGAGGTTTTGTTTTCATTTATTAGGACGCGCCATAAATACACCAGTTCATGAATTCATCGATGTGAGTCTGCAGGTACCTCTAAAGAGTGTACGGGTGGTGAGCTGAAGAGTAAATGCAGGTGTCGTCTGCATAAAGAGCGAGGTATGTGTTTAAAGGAGGCGGACAATGATAAAATTACACATTTATTTTGCTTTTAACTTTTAGCGGTGGTAATTTATTTCGCATCTGGACGCTGCGCTGTTCAAGTGTCGATTTTCCGCGAAAACGGTAAAATTCGCTAAAGCTTTTTAATAATAACTAATTTAATTAAACTTATTTTTGGCATGTCAAACCTAGTCATACCTACCTCATTTTTTCCGTATGACTTTTTACTGTCGATTTACATAATGTTTTTTTCATTTCTGCGATGACGGGACTTTTGATGTCTCCGGCTCCCTGACTATTTCGATTGAACTCATAAGGAATAACAGCGCAAAACCTTTTTTCGTAAAGTTGATTGATTTTTCCAAGCGTACCTTGAATCAAGTGAAATATATCGGGAGAGTTGACATAACATTTTATAGCAATATGGAACTTTGCCTCGAATATCCTTCCGCAATGGTATAAACAATGTGTACGCCGTTGCGCTATTATATTTTCTAATGTATCAGGCAAAACTTAGGCCGTTAAGTACAACTCTTTTAGTTGATTGGGTAAAGAAAAATAGAATGATATGGAATGAATTAGAGCCCCTAGAAAAATCACCTAACTAACAGTGCAAGTATACAGTAGACCATGATCTGTAGCGAAAACATTTTTTTACTATATTGCGCTTTTTCTTAAAGTATCAACCGTTGGTAATCCAGGTTCGTAGATCCTTGAATATTAAAGATAAAAACGAAAAGAAGAACACTGCAAATTTGAAGACAGGATGGCTTTATTGGCTGTAGACATGAAGAATGCATGCCAGGGAGGGACTCTTTCAGTCAGCTGTTAACAGTACGATGCACAGAGGAGGAATGAATAATTTCCCAAATATTGTTTCCATTGTGTCGAGCCAAAATCTTGGTACCCTGAACCATTATAACCCCAAAGATATATTACATAATGTAACTTTGAATTTAAAGGTAGCCAAAAGGACCGTTGATTGGCGTTTTAACATTTCAGCGTACACATACGAATGCCAAAGCCTATTAATGGGAAATATGCATTTAGAAGCAGCAAAGGAGATGCCGGGCGCCGATTTTAATATAAACATGGAATATATTTGCGGCCGAAAAGGCAGTTGTATTGACTATCAAAATGAGAATGAACAATGCTAGATTACTGGTACAACAAGAGCATATGGTCAAAGATTTTTTTTTTTTTTTTTTTTTTTTTTTTTTTTTTTTTTATGTATTCGTTAACCGAAGGAAACTATGCCTGCACAGAAAATGATTTCAGGATGAGAAAAGGATTTGTTTTTGATTAAATGTATTAACGGCTTTGAGTGAACCTGGGAAACTTAAGTAACTGAAAAATAAAACGCAAAAGAGAGAAAAAATAGATATATTCTTTTTAGAAAGGAGAGGGAGTTTTGATTCAGTTTATAATTATGAAAGGAGAAAATAAATTTTTAAAATGGGGAATTTAATTTTAAAAGGGAGATAAATAATGATATGTGAGGATATGTTATTTTCAACATCACAGCAAGTCTTATGAAAATTCATTCGGCAGAACTCAAGTTATAATAAGCGGCCGGAATGAAATTGCCATTAGTATTTATATATACAGAGTATCCCTAAACTCATGGTACATACGTTAGGGTGTGATAGAACACAACCACACAAGCACAAATCACCATACAATCCATGCTCGGAACGCAAGGGGTAAAAAAGTAGAGCGGGAAACATACTGTGGCACAAAACGAGGAGAAAGAAGATAGACAGCGATAGAACGAAAGAAAACCGATAATATGAAGAAAAACATTTTATTCAACAAAATGAAAGTAAACAACACGTACTTTCCTCATCACGGTAACTACTCAAAATTTCGGTAAAAATTTCGGTCAAAATTTCGCCATTAAACAGTAACGCAGACTTCACACTGCACATGGGGTGACCGCCGTACATTGACGAAAACAACAGGCATCTCTCGTATGGTGTCAGCAGCGACGGATATCCTTGTAACAAGGTCTTCAACGAAATCTATGGACCATAATCATAGATGCGGTTCTTCATGTGATCCCAGAAGAAAAAGTCCAGACATGACAAATTGGATGAGCGGACCAGAAAGTGTATTGGTACAACCTTTGGGCTTCCCTTGCATTGCCGTCTACCGTTCCGTTCCTGTAATGCATCTCGGCATTTTCCTGATCGAGTACGCTTCGATGTTCCACAGAAGGAATGAAGACAGTTGAGAATAGCCTTTTTATTAAGGTCGCTGGGAGGCCCCTTCAAGTGCTTTACGACTTGCGTTCTGACCATGGATTGTATGGCGAATTATGCTTATTTAGTTGTGTTCTATAACCCCCTAAGGTATGTACCATAAGTTTAGGGGCACATTGTATAGTAGTTGGCGTCTAAATATTGCTAAAATTAATTATATAAATGAAAATTTAAAATCGAATTTGGGAGCATTTTTTCGTGGCGTTGGTCACCTGTAAACTATACAAGTACCCTTTTTTATATAAACACCTTAGTAATCACTGAAAGTACATAGTATGTAAGAAAATGCACCCAGTATAAACAAATCAATTATCAGGTATGTATGATATACATTTCACCAAAGAAGATGTAACAGTGCAATTTTATATAGGAATGACTAACCGAAAGCCTAAAACCAAGATCAAAGATCATATAGCAGATATCAAATACAACTAGAAAACTACAGCTTTGGCCAAACTATATAACAAAGAATTTTTACAGATTAATTGTAAAAGTCCTTCCGGCCAGTGCCGGGAGGAAGAGGTAGCTTTCATAATCCTTATTTAAAAAAAGCCAACTTATATCATGCAAACACACGAAGCTCAATTTAGTGGAAACCGAATATAGGAGATTCAATACTAATTTTTTATCAATATAATGAATGAGAATTTCGCGAAATTAGTCAGCTTTATCCAAGCTGCTTTTCTTTAAAGTAACTTATATTTGGCTGCCAAATTCGGCAATTTCTTAAACTGCCTGTCATTTTAAGACAACATAGTGGATGAGGCTAAGCAGTGAACTTGGTCGAGACCTTAGTAATTGCTGTGCACATGCTCACTCACATCGGAATCGGTTAATATGTAGGAGTGCTGTCGCATGCAAAATATCAGATTTTTCAAAATGTCACCCACAATAGAAATTGAAACTGCTATATCTGAGTCATTTTTTAAGTTAAAGACAAACAAAAAATGCTCCTGAATCCTTATATCAAGATCAAATACTTAAGAAAGAAACC
This sequence comes from Maratus speciosus, assembly GCA_963932465.1. Classification (NCBI taxonomy): domain Eukaryota; kingdom Metazoa; phylum Arthropoda; class Arachnida; order Araneae; family Salticidae; genus Maratus; species Maratus speciosus. The sequence goes on from OZ010797.1 coordinate 453,564,477, forward strand.
TTTTTCAATTTCTAATTTTTTTGCACCTCCCTTTAAATATATATATATATATATATATATTAATTTAATGGCCGCCATTTTGAAACAAGATGGCTGATGAATCTGGCCAGCGAACTTGGTCGAGGTGTTGATGTATACTATCCACATGCCTTCTTACATAGAAATAGGCGAATACGTGTGTTATCGCGTGACAAATACAAGATCGTTTCAAAATGTTAGCCATGCTAGAAATTCAAAGTGCTACAAATCAACCATTTTTTAAGATATCAACAAAAGAACAAATTTTCAGAAACAAAAACTGCTCCGGAATCTTTGTATCAAGGCCAAACACATAAAAAAAATCTTTTTCATTTTCCAATTTTTTAATACCTCATTTTTTGAATTTTAAATTTAATTTTTACTTTCTTCTATCTTTACAAGAAGAAAGTATTGGATTCATGAAAATTTTCGAATTCCGGTTTTCGACGGATTTACACGTTTTAGGGGTCAGAGATTCCAAAAAACATGTTTTTACAAAATGTCTGTCTGTGACTCTGTGAGTCTGTCTGTCTGTCTGTCTGTCTGTCTGTGTGTATGTGACACAAATTTTGTGGGCGCTCTATCTCAAGAACTAATGCACGGAATTTAACAAAAATTCATATTCAGTTAGTCCATGATACAAATTGATGCTGATTAGTTTTTGGTGCAAATCGCTCAACAGGTGGCGCTGCTATGCTGCCTTTTTTACGATTCCCGCAATGGCTCTATCGCAAGAATTAATGCACGGATTTTCATGCAACTTCAGATTCAGTTAGTCCTTGACATGAATAGACAATTTAGAGATTTTGGTGCAAATCGCTCAACAGGTGGCGCTGCTATGCTGCCTTTTTTACGATTTCCGAAATGGCTCTATCTCAAGAACTAATGCACGGATTTTCATGAAACTTCAGAGTCAGTTAGTCCTTGATATGATTTGATGCTGATTACGTGTTGGTGTAAATCGCTCAACAGGTGGCGCTTCTATGCTGGATTTTTTACGATTTCCGCAATGGCCTTATCTCAAGAACTAATGCACGGATTTTCATGAAACTTCAGATTCAGTTAGTCCTTGACATGAATAGACATTTTATATATTTTGGTGCAAATCGCTCAACAGGTGGCGCTGCTATGCTGCCTTTTTTACGATTTCCGAAATGGCTCTATCTCAAGAACTAATGCACGGATTTTCATGAAACTTCAGAGTCAGTTAGTCCTTGATATGACTTGATGCTGATTACGTGTTGGTGTAAATCGTTCAACAGGTGGCGCTGCTATGCTGGATTTTTTACGATTTCCGCAATGGCTCTATCTCAAGAACTAATGCACGGATTTTCATGAAACTTCAGATTCAGTTAGTCCTTGACATGAATAGACATTTTATATATTTTGGTGTAAATCGCTCAACAGGTGGCGCTACTATTGGGCATTTTTTGCAATTTCCGCAATAGCTCTATCTCAAGAACTAATGCTTGGATTTTCAACAAACTTCAGATTCAGGTATACCATGATATGAATTAGTGCTGTTTATGTTTTGGTGTAAATCGCGCAACAGGTGGCGCTGCTATGCTGCATTTTTCAGAATTTCCGCCACAGCTGTATCTCAATAACTAATGCGTGAATTTTCATCAAACTTCAGATTCAGGTATACCTTGATATCAATTAGTGCTGTTTATGTTTTGGTGTAAATCGCTCAACAGGTGGCGCTGCTATACTACATTTTTCAGAATTTCCGCTATAGCTCTATACAAGAACTAATGCACGAATTTCACCAAACTTCAAATTCAGATATATTGTGATATGAATTGGTACTATTTAAACGATTTAATTGACGTGACTTATATAGAAGAAAGTTTTGTGATGGCCACAACATACTAGTTTTAAATGGCAACCCTTTTGAAACAAGATGGCGAACGAAGCTGGCCAACGATCTCGGTTGAGACATTGGTATGTACTATGTACCAACCAAGTTACATCCAAATAGGTTCATAAATACGCCTGTTATCGCGTGACAAAAATCAGGTCGTTTTAAAATGTCAGCCACAAGAGAAATTCAAAATGCTATTGCTCAGCCATTTTTTTTAGATATAGACGAAAGAAAAACTGTTCCGGAATCTTTGTATTAAGGTCAAACACATACAAAAAAAATCTTTTTCATTTTCCAATTTTTTGGTATCTCATTTAATTTTTTTTAATTTTTAATTTTTTTAAATGGCCGCCATTTTGAAACAAGATGGCGGATGAAGCTGGCCAACGCACTCGGTCGAGATAATTGTATGTACTATGTACACACCAAGGTACATCCAAGTCGGTTCATAAATACGCCTGTTATTACGTGAGAAAAATCAGGACGTTTCAAAATGTCAACCACGCTAGAAATTCAAAATGCTATAATTCAGCCATTTCTTAAGATATAGACGAAACAAAAACTGCTCCCGAATCTTTTTATCAAGGTCAAACACATAAGGAGAAAATATTTTTTCAATTTTCAATTTTTGGTACCACATTTCAAATTTAAATTTTTCTTAAAAATTTAAATGGCCGCCATTTTTAAACAAGATGGCTGGTGAAGCTGGCCAACGAACTCGGTCGAGACATTAGTATGTACTATGTATAAACGAAGTTACATCCAAATCGGTTCATAAATACGCCTTTTATCGCGTGACAAATTTCAGGACGTTTCAAAATGTCAGCCACGCTAGAAATTCAAAATGCTATAACTCAGCCATTTTTTAAGATATAGACGAAACAAAAACTGCTCCGAAATCTTTGTATAAAGGTCAAATACATACGAAAAAAATATTTTTTCATTTTGAATTTTTTGGTACCACATTTCAAATTTTAAATTTTTAAAAAAATTTTAAATGGCCGCCATTTTGAAACAAAATGGCGGATGAAGTTGGCCAACGAACTCGGTCGAGAGATTGGTATGTACTATGTACACACCGAATTACATCCAAATCGGTTCATAAATACGCCTTTTATCGCGTGACAAAATTCAGGACGTTTCAAAATGTCAGCCACGCTAGAAATTCAAAATGCTATAACTCAGCCATTTTTTAAGATATAGACGAAACAAAAACTGCTCCGGAATCTTTGTATAAAGGTCAAATACATAAGAAAAAAATATTTTTCCATTTTTAATTTTTTGGTACCACATTTGAAGTTTTAAATTTTTTTTAAAATTTTAAATGGCCGCCATTTTGAAACAAAACGGAGGATGAAGCTGGCCAACGAACTCTGTCGAGACATTGGTATGTACTATGTACACACCGAATTACATCGAAATCGGTTCATAATTACGAGAGTTACAGTGTGACATAGGTCAGATATATATATATATATATATATATCAATTTTGAACGGAGGGTGGTTTCGGGGTCTGGGGGTCATGATCGATGAAAATATACCAAAATTTTTTGAAATCGCTTTCCTGCGAACGGCTGCAATAGGTAGCTTTTTCGTAAAGAAAGCTACCTAAAAGAAGTACAATAATTTATTCATGAAGATTTTATTTTCTATCCATTATCCGAGAATCAATCTTTTTACTCAGTGAGAATATATGCATTGATTCAGCTTCCATGGAGCTTCTTACAATTTGGAAAGAGATGCTCTGCAGAATAATGAAACAATAATGTAAAATAATTCACGTTCACAAATATCTATTTTTAGTATTGTAATCAATTTTGCAATGGACGAGACCGCGTGATTTTTGTTTACAAGTTTTCTATTTAAAAACTTTTGTAAAAATATTTGTTTCAGTATAAATTTTGATAATGTTACCGTCAGAACAATGATATGATGATGTCGATCTGAATAAATAAAGGTATTTATTTGCCTTGTAAATGTATTGTCATCACATTTAGTAAATGCTAAGTTAGTTTTGATGTTTCAAGTGATTTTCATATATAGTTCTACACTCAGAAATAAAAATCTCACTTTTGAAGATTCAGCAATCCTTGAGCTGTATTTCGTCGTTTTTAAAGATAATTTCTATCAGCATCACGTGATTTTAACTAAACGTAAGCTCTCAAATATTTGAGGAAAGTTTTGCGTCAATCACGGTCAGACTCAATGCATTTTAAGGAAACATTTGCTGTACCTCCTCAAATCCTGCGATTTTAGCAAGCAGATATTTGCTTGTTTATGTTAGTCCTGTAATAATTTATTTTAAAACAGCACTTTTTAGTGCTTTTCAGAAAATACTGAAATATGGGTAGTTATTGTTTCTTCATTAGTTATTTTTTTAGCTGTTAAAATTTATAGGAATTCTTATTATTATTTTTATTTATTTATTTATATGTTGTTGTTCGTTATGTTTTAATTCGAAAAGAATAAATTTCCTGTGTTCTTCAAAACCATTCAAAAGGAAAATTTTGTCAATAAAATTTTAAACTTCCAGGATATCTTTTTTTTAATTTATTTAAGAAGTATATTATGTTTTCAATCATATTAAAAATAAACTTAATTGATCCCTCTCCCCTTTATGAACAGTAAAGTGTTAAAATCTTATCCACCTACTCAAAGTGATAAAATCTCACGCAATATGCATTTCACAATTCGTTATTAGCGAGCAACAATTTAACCAGACCATATTCTAATCATTCATTGCGCAGAGAAAATTTCACTAATAAATTATTTAATCAAGCCTTATTATAATTATTCATTGATCATGAGAAAACTATAATAATAAATTAGCCTCACTTAAAACTTTCAGAAATTATAGCAGCACCGATAAATTACAATCTACATTATAAAAATATAAACACGCAGCAGTATTCATTACATCAATCTAAAAGCACGTCTTTTCAAGTCCCCAATAGTGAGGTCGGAAGAGTAACGGTCTCCCACTTCAAAGGCCGCGGGTTCGAATCATCCCGAGGAAAACGAGAAGTGAATTTTTTCTTCCCCCTGATAATAAATACAAGCGCTTCCAAACTGTTCGATAGATGGCACCACCGGCCCTCTTTTGACGAAACTTTTGACGAAATTTATATCGTCAAGCAAGTGAATAAAGTAATTTCATCAGTTTGACGAAATATTCGCTCGGAGCATTTCCCAGGAAGTGGTTTCGTCAAAAACAAAGAAAATTTCGTGAAATCTGAGTATTCATTTCTGAGTGTGCGTATGATAATCATTTACCCTTTCATTTTTTTGTCAACCTTGGATATGAACCCAATAGCGGAATATTATCTGAATTTTTCATATGTGTGGAGTTAAGAACAAAAGTGGTTCAAGTCCAATTTTGAGCTAAATTCGGATGATTGTTATTCTGGAATTGCTTAAGTTGTACCTTTTGAGCACTTATTTGGATTAAGTCCACAGTTGGGATGCTTCTCGACAGATAATGATGATAGATAAAAATTTTAGTCAAATGGAAAAATTGCCATTCACAAAGCTTTGGAATGGACTTCTAATGTTTCTTCCGAAAAATTGATTAAGTTTTTCCAGTTTACAGGCAGTTAACGCGTCTAAATTAGCAAACCCACAAGTTCTGGAAATTAAAATCCAGCTAAAATCTTTTACATAAGTCCTCACTTGGTCATGTCTCAGCACACAAGGGTATCTTTGGTAATGAATATGCAGATACTCTAGCTAAAAACGCAACCAACTTTCCTGTAGTTGACTACTCTCAGCCAGCGCCGCACTCATATGTTAAGAGAATTTTGCGATCAAAATTGTTGGAGCAGTGGCAGGATCACTGGGACTATTCAGAAAAGAGAAGATACACACATGATCTGGTACCAAAGATCTCCGTAGTGTTCCCCTCCCTCCTCTCTCCCGCCATTAACGCATTCCTTACAGGACAGGGTCCTTCTAGGGAATACCTACATAAATTCCATTGCTCAAGCTCCTCTGCATGCGAATGTGGCGATTAAGCAAGTGTTTCTCATTACTACTACACTTGCCCACTTACCTTACGCTGGCATATTCGGCACCCCTAATCAATCCCTATAAATTGGCTTAGTAACATTTCATCCCGTCCAGCGCTTCGTTTAAATTTAAAACAAATTTTTAGCTTTCTAATGGAACTATCTAACAATTAGTTCTATACTTGGTACATAAAGGAATATTATCTTTTATTCCTATCATCTTATATTCTGATCTCTTCTCTTAAACAGTTGAAGATTTGTACTTACTATCGCCCCTTGTCGTGTTTATGGCGATCTGGCCTAGAACATAATCAGAAACATCTTTATGTATATACATATTTTTTTTATGTTTCCTAAAGCCGCCTATTGCTCGCGTTTTTTCTTTTCGGCGGCTTGAATCTGTGGACTCATTGATGTAACTTTCTTTGTTTAAGACCTTAATAAAGGTGTCCGGGGAGGTGGGGACATCTATGCTCTACAGTAGTGGTTCCCACGTCTGAGCAGTTACTCTTCGGCAGTCAAAAATCAAGAAGAAACTTTAACTCGATGAAATTCGAAAGTGCGAAAAATGGACTTGATTCACTTCAGTTCTAAACACCTCATGTATTGTTTCTATTGATCTATTGAGAATCTGTCGACACTGGTGACGCAGAGAAATAAGATAAATAAACGTAACAATTTTTCATCATGAAGTTATTAGAAAATTTACAGTTTACAGAAAAAAATTCAGTTCACGAAATAGCTCAGATTAAACTTATGCGAATTTAAAATGTCTATTTTCAATTAAATTTTAAGAAAAATATGTTTTAATAATTTACTCATTCTAACGTCATTTGCAAGACCAGTAATCAGGAAAAATAAATTAAACAATCTCCAGTAAATTTAAACGGAAATTGAAAATGTCATGATTTCAAATGTGCTAATTGCTTAGAAAGTAATTAAAATTTTAAATGTAGTTTTATTATATACTGTTTCGACAAACAGAAAAAACACATTTCTTATGCTTTTATTTGTTTTAAGAAATATTACTTAACCCATACTATAGAAAAACTTCTTTTCTAGAAAATTAAATATATAATTTAATAGATGAAGGAAGAACAAATTTATTATTTATTCCATTAGAGAATACAGCAAGAATTTTTTTTGAAAATTTAAAATATAATTAAGATAAATATTTTAAATATTTCTGACAAGGGGTAATGTTAGAGCCTTTATTAAACCTATGTGTCATGTAATCTGAAAATCTTTTTTTCAAAACTTCAAAACAAATTCGAAATATTTTAAATATTTATGACAAAGGGGAATGAATGTGCTAGAGCTTTTTTAAAACTGTATTACATGTAATCTAAAAATCTTTTTTTCAAAACTTCAAAACAGTTTCGAACAAGTCGGATGTGGCAATCGCAAAACTTTCTTCTATCTCATACATGTTAATGCTTCCTAAAAAATGTAACACAGCAGCGCACCGGTTAGGTGATTTAGACCAAAATGTATTCAGCAACAACTTATGTCAACTTTTATTGAACCTGAAGTTTCGTGAAAATCCTTGCATTAGTTTTTGAGATAGAACTATTGCGGAAATCGTAAAATAATCAGCGTAACAGTGCCACCTGTTGGGCGATTTACATTAAAATCTAATCAGACCATTTTATAACAGGTGCTAATTGAATCAGAATTTTGATGAAAATGCATGCATTAGTTCTTGCGATACAGTTATTGCAGAAGTCGTGAAAAAGGCAGCATAGCAGCGCCATCTGTTGGGATAGTTACACATAAAACTAAACAGCACTAATTTATATCAGGGACTAACTGAATTTGAAGTTCGATGAAAAATCGCGCATTAGTTTTTGAGATACAGCTATTGAGATATCATGAATAATTGAGTATAGAAGCGCCACCTGTTGGGCGATTTACACAAAAACATAATCAGCACCAATCAATATCAGAGACTATTGGAACCAAAAGTTTTATTAAATTCCGGACATTAGTTCTTGATATAGAGCGCCAGCAAAATTTGTGTCACACACATACATTTTGTAAAAACATGTTTCTCTGAATCTCTAAACCCTAAAATGTGTAAATCCGTTGAAAACCGGACATTCGAAAATTTTCACGAATCCATTACTGTATTTTTGTAAAGATAGAAGAAAGGAATAAAGACATAGATTTGAAATTGCGTTTACATCTGGAAATAAATTTAAAAAGTTTGTAGTGAATTATTTTTAGAATCCGTTAAAATTAGATATTGTTTCCATCTTAGTAATACAGTTTGCTAAAGCAAGTGACTAGCAACTCTCTTATAAAGGAAGTCTAGTTTTTCAATGCGAAAGTTCTGTCAATACTAATCTGTACGCGCAAAATCAACATCGGTACATTCTTTTGCATTAATTTTCTGAAATTTGTTTGTGACTATTGATATCCGGGGATAGGACAAAGCTGCCTATTCTTCCACTTTATAAACCACAAAAATTTAAGGGGGTCCGGAACACAAAAATCTCACAATTTTCTAAAAAAACTTTTATTGCTTTAAAAATTTCTCTATGTTTTTCTGCTTAAAATGACATTTAAATCATGTTTCGATCTTTATTCGAAGAGGAAATAGTAAATTTTTCCTTTTGGTGTGTTTTCAAAATCTAGCTTTCATGCAATGTTGTCATGAAAATGATTTCTTGTGAAAATGTGTTTTTCTTCATGATGGCTTTTTTCACCATTTCTCGTATTTAAATCATTATAAGTCAAGAACCGTTAAAGATAAATGGTTCAAACTTGGAATATATCTTTTTCAATTGTTTTACTTTAATTTTAATTCAGCAAATTAGAAAAAAAAATATTTACTTTTAAAAATATGATTTTTTTTAAATTACACCATTTGTTTTTACTTTAAATATTTTTTTTATTTTTTTAAAAATTAATATTTTAAAAAATGCTGAATCTAAATTACAACTTATATACTTCTGTTTATTTAAATGAAAAAAAAAATAAATTCTACAAATAATATTTCGAGTTATAACGATTTTAAATTAACCCACTTTTTAAACGAATTTTAAATTTTAAATTTCTTTTAAAAATATATGAAAAGTTTTATCATGTGATTTTATTTACAAATAACATGGTTAAGCCTTACAAAACAATTCAAAATTTTAACACAATAAATAAAAAATATTTTTAATTGTGTCCCGGACCCCCTTAATAGAAAAATTTGCGTTATTTAATCGACAGGCTACGGCGATTTTAAAAGCTGAAATTTACTATAAAATTATTTTGGTACAAGAAAAGTAAGATGATGGTAGCTATGGACTCGGAATTTTCGCTGTGATTTTCTGCAAATCTGATTACATTGGTCGTTCTGCCCAGTATAAGGGACATTCTCACAATCTTTTGACTTTCATGTCCCTGAATATTGATTTTTATTTTAATACCCTTTTTTGTGTTTTTTTTTAAATTTCATATACTGGGGAGCATCCCACTGTATGATTTCACAACAATATTAACGAGATAAATAATTTTTGGACGATGTTGGGGTTCCAAACACCTGGAAAACTCCTGCACCGTACCGTGTCACTTGATGCTGATTTTTAAGTTTGGAGCTGTCTGGATAAAATTGTTTCAATAAAAATAATTGGATGTAATTTTTTTCTGAAACTGGAACTATTGTTTTATATAAATATGTAGCTAAACATTAACCTGCACACATTTTTAGGGTTGATATTATTTTTTAAACTCTGTCCCTGGGTTTTAGATTTCTTACCATACCTCTTCTAGATTATACAGAAAATCATTTCAGATGCAGTCACAGAATTTTTTTCAAGTTTTTTCTCATGCAGAAGTATTCTAGAGAAATAATGTCTAAAATTCTTTGGCAGGAAATTTACTGTAGAATTTAAATCACCATTTAAATATCCATTTTCAAGCATCGTGGCTTTATTGGTAGTCTCACCGTCCCTAAGGTTTATTCCTGCACTTTTCGAAGTAAAAAGAAAAAAAAATAATAATAATCCATTGTTAACAACTCTTTCTAAAAATCAATGAACGTTGTGGCTATCACTTAGTTTTAACATGATTTTCCTAAAAATAGGTGGGAATTTTCCTTACCGTCCCTTTTTTTTACCATTTCGTCCCTTTTTCCTATTCCATCCCCTTTTTTTTTAACTTACCATCCCTTCTTTAACACCTTTTTAACCCCTTAATTCTCGCTCCCGTCATATTCTCGGGCTGCGTCTTTTACTCAGATTGTTTGACTCCCACCAGTTTTATAAAATAGTGAAATTGGCTATATTTTAGTATGGATTTACCTGTCATTAAATAAGGTGAATATTTCTTTTTCATGAAAGTGGTGCCAATAAGCAATTTGAATTTTTTAACCGCAATTTAATTCGAGCGTGAAGGGGTTAAGACAATGTTATACAAAAATTCTGTATTAAAAGTACTACATTGTTGTTATTTCTTATTTGAATGCTCTGTGGGTACTATGCAAATTCACTATAAGTAAAAATTTAGAAGAAAATAAAAAGTTATAGGGGTAAAATGGTAAGGAAACTTAAACGCAAGTTTAACATAAACCTCAGTTAAATACAAAAAAAAAGTTCGCTGCTGACCATTTTTTCTTCATTTTGAATCATTAAGACATTCGTCTATCAGATTAAAACGTTATTTTAGCAAGTTTAATTTTTTCAGATTTTTTTCCCCAAAAGTCATAAGATTGCGAGAATGCCCCATAAATGCAGGAGCAAGAATTCGTATCAGCCGGTACTAGGTCGAGTCTTAACTGGGGAAGTGATTTTAGACCAACCAGCTGGGAGTTGGAGTAATTTCCGCCACGTGCCACGATAAATTCGAACGTGTAGAGTTATCAGATTACAATTTGCTAGTTTGGTAAAAATGCAATTAGATTATACTTGGATAAATTGATCAACGTCGCTAGTTTTAGTGACATTTCTATTTCTTGCGATAGTATAATATTTAATTGAAGCGTTGATCTTTCTTTACTGGCTGTGGCTGTCGTCAAAATAATCAATCTTCGATACGTGAGTTTCGAATTTAGTAACCTTGCATGTTTGATGTAAGAATTAAATTACTGTTAAGTGCCGCATAGAATAAGCCAAATTACAGAAGCTACATCTTAACCCTGTCAACTAGTTATAAATAAACAGTAACTTTCAACCTAACCCTAGCTATGTCTGCATTTCAAATTTCGGTCCTTCCGGGAAATCTTGAATCTGAAAATAGCAATTCTGTGGATTTTGAAAATTGAGAATTACATCATTAATCAGAGAAGATTGTCTAAAAGTTTTATCACTGTTTCATTTAGCAGCTAATGAATTGTTGAAATTTTGGCAATTTAAAAAATAAAGAAATATTAAAACAAACGATGGCTAAAATCGCAATTCTAATAATTACAAAAAAACAGGAAAGCGTTGTTTTAATTTACACGCACTTCTTTATGATTGTATGTTTTTATTTTTTCCAGAAAAATCATCTACATATTTAAACTGAAACTAATTTTGAATGTTCAATAGTAAAATCATAATTTTATACCTCTATGTTCTACATAACAAATAATATAAAAATGCTTATTATCTTGAACTTTGAAAAATTATTTTGCGAGGTATAAATTACTGAAATAGAGGATGCTTCAGCACAGTGGTTACAATGTTTCCGGAGAGATATATTACACCTAGAAGATGGAAAATCGCATAGCAATGCATGATCGGATAACGCTTTCCTGGAGCGGTAATGACGAGACAAAAGATAAGGAAGGAACGACACGACCAGGTTGAGAAAACATATCTATTATTGTCAGTACAGCAGAAAACTAAGAAATAAGAACAAAAAGAGAGACAACGATCGCCATCAAATAGGTGTTCGAAATTACGATCCTCAGCTGTGATGCAGGCCTCACATCTCCGGAGCATGGAAGATCTAATGTTCCTGAAAATGCCGGTCGTGTCCCAGACTTTCCCAGCAGTTGCCACAATGCATGCAACACGTTCCTCTGCACTGCCCAGCTCTGTCCCAGCTTTTTTGCGGTACTAAGAATAACGAACATGTTTTCTCACACTGTTCGTGTCCTTCATTTCTCTTGTTTTGTGTTAACACTACCGCGCCAAGAAAGCATTTCCGGCCATGCATTGCTATGTGATTTCTTATCGTCTAGGTATACTCCATATCCCATGAAACTTTCTAACCGTTTTGCTGAAGCACGCTGTATAATCCAATCTATGTTATATCGAAACATTCGTCATTTAGATAAAACTTCAAGATTAAATCCATACGTTTTTACTACTTACTTTGTAAATATACAGATATAATGCGCATACATCATTAGAATAAAACAATTTTTCAGCAACAAACATGTCTTTTTAATTAATAATTATAAAATTATAAGAAAAGGAGGTGATAAAGAGTTTTTTACAATTTTTTTTGGAAATACATGTACCATAAACACAAAAAGTAAATGATATATTAGAGATTTTCTGGTGCGTAGAGATGATAATACTTTTTTTACAGTTACTATTATTGTCTTTACGTAAATTGTTCATTAAAAATCTTCAAAATGCGTTTTTCAATTTTAACAGATACTCCGAACTCTATTTAACTCATATTTAGCAATATTTTAACAGATAGAGGAGTGAATCCGTTATTCAAATAAACTGCTAATTATTAACTTTTAAATTTTTTACTATCCTCTTTGTGAAACTTTCTAAATTAGAATACAGTTATTTATTTTTTAATGTTTTACCAACGTAATCGTTTTTGCTTTTATCTATTAAAATACCAATGATTAATCCTTTTTCTACTGAAGGTTCGTATAAGTACAATTAAACTAACTTTCTATAAAATTCATTTAATACATCGATTATTTTCTAATATAGTTTAGAATGAGTTATAGATACATTACTTTATCTTTTTTCAAAAGCATTATTGGTTAAACAAAACAAAAATATTTAAAAATATAGGGGGGATTTTTCTATTCGGAAATATTTCTATATTTCTATTGTAAGAACATTATATTTGTACATTTCTTAATTCTACAAAATACTAAGAAATATATTTAAAATAAAATATTTGAGTGGTGTTATAAATATTGCAAAAAATCCCAGTAAATTCAAATTTAATTAATCCTTCTAAATCCTTCAATCCTTCTAAAATCCTTTTAAAATTTATTAAATGATTATGCAAATCTTCTAATGTAGTTTAAACAATTAACGAAAAGTGCTTTAGAAGATAAAATTTTCAAGAATTCATAATGCAGTACATAAAGGGTTAAAAACTTTCAATTAAATGAAAAGAAACTTTCTTGGAATCGATATTTATTCTTAGTAATGCGCATAAAATATACTTGAATAAAAGTGTTTAAATGATTTGTAACTAAAAAATAAAGAAATACATTGAAATGTGAAGTTGGAAAACTCTGTACGAGATTTTTCCATATTCTGACGATAAGATTCAGTAACCAAATTTAAATCTAAATTTGCGGTTGAATAAATCTTGTAAAATTGATCGATCAATACGTGTTTTTTACGTCTTTACCGAATTGGATTGAACTAAAAGTTTTTCGACTAAGAATAATTCAATTCACTATTTTCCTATTATTTTTAGATAGAAAATAAATGTTTTTGCAGCCGTGATTTAAGTCACTATAAATCTAGTATTATAGTATTTTATGTAATTTTAGTTTTTCCTTTCATTTTTTTCTGGCAATAGAAAAAAAAATAGTAATATTTTATTTTACCGATAAGAAACTGATGCATTTTTTCCAAAAATTTAATTGTGAGAATAAATGTTTCCTTGGTATCATTTGAACCGAGGAAATATTAAATTTATATTATGGAATGGAATTCAACTGAATATTTTTGACTAACAAGGGAACTATCTGAGATGCTCATTGCCGATTTTGATAAAAAAGGGTATCGTTGGTAAGGTCTTGTTGCAATAATCAAAAATTCCAACCACCCGAAATGAACACCGGGGATTTGCAAGGCATTTTTCACAAGCATTCCACGAACGGATAAATAAATAAATAAGTCTTTTTTAGGTATGAATGTGAGCATTTCGCATGTGTTTGTAAGGCTGTTAATATAGACAGTGCGTTGCTATATAATTCAATGAAATAAATGCACTCTTTCACATGGAATGTTATAGGTGTGGACTTATTAACACAGAAAAAGGCCCCTATGCCACAAATGTTTCGAATAGTAAAGACGTTGTAGACCATATGGCATTAGAATCATTTATGACCTTTCGCTGATCACTTCGTTATTGGTGAAATTGGGTGTAAGTGTAAAAAAAACATAGGGACTCTTCAAGCCAGATAACCATTTGGATGTTACATCTGTTATAAGCTTTTTGTTGTTAGCGTGTTACATACTTGTCTCACAGATTTGAAGCTTGTTATTTCAATTCGTTGTAATGCCTTTTGAAAGGCGTATCGGCACATGTTTTCAAATGTAAGGGCATCGATTTGGTTGTGAACCATATAATGCAAATTTACGATAGCTTCCATTGTATTTAAATCTTCTCCACCACATTATAAGCCGGTGAGTTTTGTAATAATCGATCATACTTTTGACTATGTGTTTGTTATCATGAAACATTTCAAAATCAACGGGATGGAAGTACTTCGTTTTAGCTCTAGGTATAATATTGAATTCGACATTTTCCACTAATTTTCTGTGAAGTTCAGTATCTACATGGCCTGCCCACCCATCCAAGATGGGGAGGCCTTTTCACGTATAGATATTTTTTTATGTTTCGAAATGCAATTCGGCAACTGCTTTGACATTTTCCCTGTTGTGGAGCTAGTTAGTAGGACGTTGGGATAGACGTGCTGTAGACGTTTTTCCTCACGTAGCAAATATTTGCCTGCCGCTTATGTGCTGTTACTTTTGGTCGGGTAGTTATATTGGATTTTTTTGTTTCTCACGACAAGACCTTTCCAACAATATCACTCTTATCAAAACCGTCGACTAACACCGCAAGTAGTTCCCTTGTAAGTGTAATTTAATTCAGTATTTTCCTAATATTTTTAGACAAAAAATAAATTTTTTTCATCCTTCCTTTAAGTCACTATAAAACTGCTATTATAGTAACTATGTTATTTTATATTTGTAATAGAATAATTTTACGAAATAATATTTTATGTTACTGATTTGAAACCAATGTATTATTTAAAAAAATTAAGCCTGTTTAAATGTTTCCACTTAAAACAATACCAGAAGAAAGAGCCGCACTGACGAATTTTATATACATGCTTGGCTAATAAAGGTCAAGTGTTTTTTTTTTTTTTTTTTTTTTTTTTTTTGAGTGCTAAAAACTGTTGAATTAATACATTATCAAATTATATACACTGTTAAAATTTTTGCAGCATTCTGGCAGGTCATTCGACCGTTTTTTGAAAAAACGATTTCATAACCATAATTTAATTATATTCTGACGATAAAATGGCCAATAATAGGGTCAGAATAGTGTTAAAATTTCGGTTGTGTAACCGTTTCCGGAAAAAAACGGTCAAATGATCTGCCAGAATGCTGCAAATTTTTAACAGTGTACCTACATGTATCTTTCATATTTACAGATATCTTATATTCCTACGATTTATCATGAAAGAAATTAATTTTTTGGCAAATAACAACAAGCAGCCTGTCTGGTGTGTGACTGTCAAGAACGTTTTTTGAAACATTCGCAAGTAAATACTAATCTAAAGTTGTAATTTAATAGTGTAATAAAACATCTTTAGTCATTGCTTAGGATTCAGGAAAAAATTTATAATTATATTTCGAAAATAAAACTTTACCATTCTTCTTTTTTTTTTTTTTTTTTTTTTTTAAGAGGTTAGTTTTAGACATTTATTTGCCAAAATTTGAAATTTGAATTATCTAACTAAAAGCTGAATAGGGAATTTATCACAAATGAAAACAATTTTTACAACGTACATTTTTATTTGATAAATTTTCTTTTCAGTACCCATTGAAAGAAAAGAATGAAAAAAGTTATAAATATTGATATGCAATTTTTCAAAGTCACTCTCAAATCGAATTTATTAAAACAAAACTGGACATGTATTTATAGTTACACGATTTTGAAGTACAATGAAACCTCTTTGTGCAACCACCTCCCTGAACGACCATTTTTTCATGGAACGAAATTTATTCCCATATACTCAATACTAATTTTACCTCCATTAAGAGGCCATCCAGTTGAACTCCCGCCATGAGTGACCAATTTCTTTGAAGAAAATGAAACAAATTCCTTTTTTCCTGGTCGCTTGAAGAAGGTTTTATTATAAAAATAATTCCGGAGGACACATTATTCAAGAAACTTATAAACTAAGTTTAGAGGGGGGTTTTGTTTCTACTTAGGCAATGAATTTAACTCTGATGGAAAATCCCTATTTTCTAGCCAACCCCAGACGTAATTGTTTCGACTTTCCGTTCTGGATCGCTTCGTGATCCATTATTTTCTATGAATGCATTTTTTAGATTCCAAACGCAGATGACACCTCCCCCCACACTTTCTCATTAGTTAATGGAAATTATCTTCTTTCTGCAAAAATCACTTTTGCCATCTGAGCCCCAACAAGCCCCAAAACCCCCCAAAAGACTGAAGCCTATCGAAATGCAGAAGATTCTTCTCTTTCCCCGGCCATCCTATCTAAATTCTCTACTTTCATGGTTTTCGCCAAACACAATTCCCTCTAAGAAAAGACAGGAAGCTCTGACCAATCAGGTGCGTTTCCTTTATATCTACGGATATTTCCATTGGTCCATTTCCAAATCGCTACTTTATATATATATATATATATATATATATATAAGGATTTGTTTAGAAAATGACTCATGTATAGAGTCCAAACACGTAAAGAGTCGAATAAACCTACTTTTACTATTTTTAAAGTTCTACTTTACACCTTTTAGAAATTAAAATTAGTATATTATTAAAAGGTGTTAATTTAATAGACATTTATAACATTTAAGTTGACATTAAAAAAAGTGTTTTTAAAAATTAAATAAATGCTTTCTTCTAGTTGTAATTATAAAAATTGGTGAAAAAGTGTCCATACCAGGATTCCAACCAGGGACCTCTTGGCTGAAGTTTCTTATACCCTGCTAACTGAGCTATCCTTGAAAAATCTGACGGACACACAATTCATCCAGAGATGTCATTGATTATGACATCTGGTCTCATATATGAATAAGATCAACAGAATAAATCGCAGTTAATGAAACTCCAAGAAATGTTGGATATGGAATTATACTTGATTAATTTTAAATCCCCACGCTAGTCAACACTAGTCACGGGGATAAAAGAAAATTCTATTGTTAAGTCTATGGAAAGGATATTTTCAAATGTCTTGCTTGCATTTTATTTTTATTTATTTATTTATTATTATTTTTTTTTTAATTTGCATATGATAGCTGAGGCCCATCTCTAAACGAGCTGCTTTTACTTTCTGCTTTCTTCGATTTTTACAAGAATAAAGTATTGGATTCATGAAAATTTTCGAATTACGGTTTTGGACGGAATTACAAGTTTTAGGGGTCAGAGAACTCGAAAAACATGTTTATACAAAATGTTTTTCTGTGAGTATGTGAGTCAGTCTGTGCATGTGTGACACAAGTTTTGTGGGCACACGACCTCAAGAACTAATGAACGACATTTAAGTCAGATTCAGTTAGTCCCTGATATAATCTGGTGCTGATTACTTTTTGTGTAAATCGCCCAATACGTGGTGGTGCTATTCTGCATTTTTCACGATTTCCCGACTAACTATATCTCAAGAACTAATGCACGGATTTTTATAAAACTTCAGATTCCGTTAGTCCTTAAAATAATTTCGAGCTGATTACTTTTTAGTGTAAATCTCCCAACAGGTGGCGCTGATATGCGGCATTATTCATGATTGTTGCGATAGCTCTATCTCAATAACTAATGCACGAATTTTCACCAAATTTCATATTCAGTTAGTTCCTGATATAAATTAGTGCTGTTTAGTTTTTAGTGTAAATTGCCAACAGATGGTGCTGTTAGGCTGCATTATTACAACAATTTTCACAATAACTGTATCTCAAGGACTAATACATGAATTTTCATCAAACTTGAGATTCAGTAAGTTTCTTATAGAAATTGGTCCTGATTAATTTTTGGAGTAAATCGACCAACAGGTGGTGCGGCTATGTAGATTTTTTTACGATTTCCGCAATAGTTCTACCTCAAAAACTAATGCTCGGATTTTCATCAAACTTCAGATTCAGCTACAACTTGACATAAGTTGCTGCTGATTATATTTTGGTGTAAATAGCCAAACCGGTGGCACTGACATGTATTATTTTTCTAGAAAATATTAACATGTATGAGCTTGAAGAAAGTTTTGGGATTGCCACGTCCGACTAGTTCTATTTGGTTATAGTTTTCTTTTTCTTATATTAGGATAGTTTCAATTTCAGAACCGGTACCAACTGGTTCCGAAAGCGATTTTTTTTTTTATTTATTTATGTTTTTTTTTTTTAAGCTGAAACCAAAATTTAAAAAGTCCTTCCGGCCAGTGCCGGGAGGAAGAGGTAGCTTTCATATTCCTTATTTTTAAAAAGCTAGCTTAGATTATTCAAACACACGAAGCTCAATTTAGTGGAAATCGATTATAGAAGATTCAGTACTAATTTTTATCAAGACTAAATCATTATGAATCAGAATTTCGCGAAATTAGTCAGCTTTATCCAAGCTGATTTTATTTAAATTAACTTATATTTGGTTTCCAAATTCGGCGATATCTTGAAGCGATCCCTTTTAAGACAACGTGGTGGATGAGGCTAATCAGTGATCTTCGTTGAGACCTTAGTAATTCCTGTGCATATCACTCACATAGGAATCGCTGATATATACAAGTGCTGTCGCAGGCAAAAAATCAGATTTTTCAAAATGTCACTCACATCAACAAATTCAAACTGCTATATCTGAGCCCTTTTTAGGTAGCTTTCATTACAAAAAGCTACCTATTACAGCCATTCGGAGGAAAGCGATTTCAAAAAAATTTAGCATATTTTCATTGATCATGACCCCCTGACCCCATAACCACCCTCCGTTCAAAATTGATATATATATATATTAGGTAGCTTTCTTTACAAAAAGCTACCTATTGCAGCCGTATTGATATATACCGGGTGTCCCAAAAAGGACTGACTGATTTTAAAATTCAATAACTTGCAAACGGTGACAGATATTTAAAAAATTCTTGCAGGAGGGTTGTGCATAAGGTCAAAAGTTTTATTACAGTGATTTTCGATTTTAGTTCGAACTACAAACAATAGATGGCGCTGTAAGCAATAGTCGCTAAATACAGGCTCGATTTCTGGTCCTTTCTCTTGTTCCATGCTGAAAAAGGAGATGGAAATGTATTATCCGGGCCACGAAGTACCACAAATCGAGCCTGAATTCAGCGTCTATTGATCGCAACGCCATCTATTGTTTGTAATTCGAACTAAAATTGAAAATCACTGTAATAAAACTTTTGACCTTATGCATAACCCTCCTGCAAGAATTTTTTTAATATCTGTCACCGTTTGCAAGTTATTGAATTTTAAAATCAGTCAGTCCTTTTTGGGACACCCGGTATATATATATATATATATATATCAATATATATATATATATATATATATATATATATATATATATATATATATATATATATATATATATACAGGGTGATTCATAAAAGATGGGCAGAACTTTAAGGGTGTGTAGTTTTAAAGATGATTAGAATAGATTTGTCTTTATTCAACTGAATTAAACAGAGAAAAAGGAACAGTACCTTTGATTTCTTGATGCAGACTCCAGTTGCGTTCGAAATGTGTCATCGAAGAATTGCATTTCAAAACAGGCGAACTTTAAGTGGATGAATGAAAATAAAAGAAATTGTTGATTTTACATGGATGAGGATAGAGCATACTTAACGAATAAAGATTTCACATAAAGAATTACGAATAACTTGTCTTTTCACACTTTAATCGAATCGAATTTGACTTTCACACATCAGATTTAAGAATCAAAACATTGGAATGTTCTATTACAGGTCCGCACATGACCATCAAAATACAGAATAAAATTTATCTAATAAAAGAAAATAAAACAAGATTAATATGCATATAATACAGAAAAAGGATAATAGGAATTTTAAAATTAAAAAAGAGTTAAAATAATAAGAATAAAAATTGAATAAAGTCTTCTATTTTTAAGGCAGAGAAAACCAGTCATTTTCAATTCTCGTAGTGCTGCCATCTATATCTGTCTTTCAGTATTAAAGTCTCTTTTTACAACTGAACATCCTCCGCCCCCGGCAGGAGAGGGGACACCTTTGAAATGGGACGCTTGATGTCACCGTCAGCTGTTTTAATCAAAACAACTCGTACAAGATTGTCCGGTCCAGGAAAAGTCTTTAGAATGCGGCCCAACTTCCATCTCATGGGCTGAAATCGATCATGAACAATCACCAAGTCTCCTTCTCGTAGATTAGCTCGTGGAGTAGTCCATTTTGGATGCTGTTGGAGATGTTGAAGATATTCACGCGACCATCTACACCAAAATTGATTCTTTGCTTTTTCTATCAAGCGCCACCGAGCATTTAATGTTAGAATTCTGGGATTTGAAGATTCTGGAATATCAAGGAGGAGTGCTCCTATTAGAAAGTGACCTGGAGTTAATGCACGTGGATCTGATGGATCCGAAGACATAGGGGTTAAGGGTCTTGAATTTATGCAACCTTCAATCTGACAAAGCAAAGTAGTTAATTCTTCAAAATTCAATACACTAGCTTTACATGCTCTTAGAATGTGATTTTTAGTAAGCTTTACAGCTGCCTCCCATAGCCCACCAAAGTGTGGTGCATATGGAGGGATGAAATGCCAATTGATTTTCTGTCTCGAAAGAAATCCTTGAACTTCATTTTCTTTCAAATATTGAAATAGCTGCTTTAACTGATTAGCCAGACCTGTGAAGTTTTTACCGTTATCTGAATATACATCGGACGGCAGACCTCTACGCGCGATAAATCGCTTCAAGGCTGCTAGCAGGGCTTGCACAGACAAGTCTGATACCAACTCAAGGTGTACCGCCTTAGTGCACATACAGACGAATACTGCTATATATGATTTAATTTTGATCTTACTTCTTGGCAAATTTGGTTTAGTTAGACAGGGTCCTGCAAAATCTAGACCCACCTTGGAAAATGGACGGATTGGGGTGATTCTGTCAACGGGAAGGTCTCCCATCATTTGTTGACAAGCTTGAGATTTAAGGCGTTTGCAAAGCACACATTTGTGGACCTCTTGTCGTACAGTAGAACGACCATTCACAAACCAGTACTGTTGGCGTAATATAGAAAGTACTAGCTGTGTACCAGCATGCAGATGTTGTTCATGGACATGATTTATCAATAACTTAGTAATAATATGACTTTTCGGAAGTAGCATAGGATACTTTCTATCAAAACTTAATGTCTGATGTTGTGACAAACGACCACCAACTCGAATTATATCACTCGAATCTAAAAACACATTTAACGATAATAATTTACTATTGCTTGGTAAGGGTTTTCTTTCTTTTAATAATTTAAGTTCTGTACCGAATTCAGAATTTTGCACTAATTTTACAATACATTGAATAGAATCAGAGATTTCTTGTGCACTCAGATTTCCAGATTTTTTTGTAGCACTATGCCTAGCATTATAAATGAATCTAAGACGCCACGCTGTGACTCTTGATAACTTAGAGAATTTGGAGAACTTAAGAATAAAGTCTGGAAGGGCAATTACTTGAGTTACATTGCTGACAGATTCAATTACTGTATTTAACTCCGATATCGGAGGATTGTACAAAGGTATTGGGATTGGTTCATTTGATAGCAGCCATGGAGGCCCATGCCACCATAGCGAATGATGAAGAAGCTTTCGTGGAGAAATACCTCTAGAAGCTGAATCTGCAGGATTTAGAATACCTGGAATATGATTCCACTCACATGAAGGCATTAACGATTGGATTTGACAGACTCGATTTAGAACAAATTGATTTCCCTTTAAAGGAGGTGATTTTAACCAGCTGAGAACGATTTGGGAATCTGACCACAGATAAATATTGTCAAAGTTTATTGGCAAAGTATCGATAATGACTGAGCATAACTTGGCTAATAAAAGAGCAGAACAAAGTTCAATACGTGGCAGTGTTTGAGGTTTTATAGGATTTACTTTAGTTTTAGCTGCAATCAAATTTACAAATACTTCGTCAGGAGTAACAACACGTAAATAAGTAACAGCAGCATAAGCTTTACCTGAGCCATCACAAAAACCATGTAACTGAATTTGGACATCATTTTGATTATAAGAATTAATATATCTGGGTATTTCAATTGACTTTAGCAAATGAATTTCTGATAAAAACTCATTCCAAACCTGTAGTATGGAGTCTGGGATTTCTTCATCCCACGAAATCTTATCTTTCCAAAGATCTTGCAGCATGATTTTTAATCTTATTGTAGTAGGAGCTAGGAAACCCAAGGGGTCAAATATTGTAGCCACTACTGATAACAAATCTCTTTTTGTTTTTACTTCTTTAAAATCATTGAAACGAATTTCTAAAACATCTTTGGAAGAATCCCAAAGTAGTCCGAGGACTTTAACGGTATCATCTTCCCGAATTACCTTTTGCGATGAAGCCATCATTTCATCTGGTAAATGAGCAATTACTTCTGGATCATTACAAGTCCACTTACGTAGATTAAAACCTCCGCTTTACATAACTTCGATTAACTCAGTTACCAATTTTTGGGCATTTTCCTTTGAATCCGAACCGGAAAGTAAATCATCTACGTACGTACTTTTCCGAATTGTCTGAGAGGCTTCTTTACGATTTTGCTCATTGTCATTTGCTAATTGGTGTAATGTCCTAATGGCCAAAAATGGAGCGCAAGAAGTTCCGTACGTAACGGTCAACAGCCTGTATGTTTTAATAATTTCATCTGAATTGAATCTCCAAAGAATGCGTTGATAATCTACATGATTTTGATTGACGAGAATTTGCCTAAACATTTTCTCGATGTCAGAACTAAAGGCGATTGGATGCATTCTGAACCTTAACAGTAGAGGAAATATTTCTGGTTGCAATTTTGGACCTATCTCTAGATAATCATTCAAGGAGCGGCCTTCTGAACCAACCGCAGATGCGTCAAATACAACTCTAAGCCGAGTTGTAGAACTATCTTCTTTTAACACCCCGTGATGTGGAAGATAAAAATGATCAGGATTTGAAATTTCTGAATCTGGAACAAGTTCCATGTGCCCTAAGTCGATATACTCGCGCATGAAGGATAAATACTGCTCTTTAAGCAAGGGGTTTTCTTGAAGTTTTTTCTCCAAGAAGTAGAAACGTTTTAAGGCTTGAGATTTAGAGTTTCCGAGAACAGGTTTAGATTTAAAAGGTAGATTTACAATATATCTTCCAGATTCTGAACGTGAAACTGTTTTCGCATAGTTATCTTCAACTAGAGAAATTGGATCAGAAGTAGGAATAGATTCAAGTTCCCAAAATTTTTGTAGTTGAGAACTTATCTGTGTAGTGGCATGGCAACTAATAAATGAATTTTGATTTGATTCATTTGAATAAATGATCCCCGAAAGAATCCAACCCAGTCTAGAATTAACAGCACTCGGTGATCCTTTAGGTCCCAGAATTGATTCCCCTATTATGATGTTAGCAAATAAATCTGCGCCTATAAGTATATCAATAGGACTGGACAAATGAAAATTAGGATCCGCAAGGTTCAAGCCTTCAATGTGTGGCCAATATTTAGTTGTAATCAAAAAATTTGGTAAATTGGTAGTAATCTGATTAACAATTAATGCATCTAAGTGAAAAGCTTCATTATTGAAATGTGGAGAGAATGTCAAAGAAACTTCCTGAAGAGCCGTTTCTGCGACTAAATTGTTTATTCCTGAGATTCTATGATTTGTAGGCCTAGATGGAAGATCTAATTTTTTGCAACAAGATTTTGAAAGTAAACTCTTCTGAGAAGCACTATCTATCATCGCTCTGCAAGGAATAAATTTTCCCGATTTAGATTTAACCTTTATAATAGCAGTAGCCAACAATGTTTGAGAATTTTTATTGATAGACTGAGAACTTAAACAGTTAGATTCATTAGAATTAACAACAGCATTTGGTATTGTAACACGATCTTGCTGCCTGAACATATTCTGTGATGCAGGGCTAGTTTGATCACGATGAAGAAGTGTATGGTGTTTATAATTACAATGCTTGCAAGTAGTACTAATAAGACAGTTGGACACAAAATGATTTGAACGTAAACAGTTGGTACAGAGCTTTTTTGATTTAACTAAATTCCAACGTTGATCAACAGATAATTTTGAAAATTCTGGGCATTTATGAAGTGGGTGCGATTCTTTACACTGTGAACATGAAATATTTGTAGTTTTATTTACATTATCCATTACAACTGCATTGGCGACAGACTTTTTTGAAAAATGTTGAGACTTACTTTCAAATTTTAAATTAGATTTGGATTCACCTTTAAAAATTTCAGAGTTACAATTTTGCAAACTACGAGCCTGTTTTTCGAGAAATGTCATCAACATATCATAAGTTGGAAATGAATCATTATTTAAGGATAATTCCCATTGCCTTTTTAAGGATTCATCAAATTTATTTTGTACTATATACACTAAAATCAAATCAACAAATTCATTAAATTCGAATTTCAAAGATTTTAAGTTTCGAATTACTTCATTACACGTATCCAAAAGCTCTAAAATAGTTTTCTGCGTGGGCGATTTCAATGGTTTGGCACTAACAAATTTAGACAGCAACGAATATGCCAAATGCTTACGATTATCGTATCTATTAACAAGAGTTTCCCAAGCTTCTTTATAATTTTCACCAGAAACTGAAAAACCGGAAATTAATTTTGACGGATAATTCCTAACACTAGCTATAAGATACGAAAATTTTAACTGATCTGAAAGAGATTTATTATTATGAATTGAAGTCAAAAATATCTCTTTGAAGCTAATCCATTGAGTGACATCTCCATAAAAAATGGGTAATTCGAACTTAGGAAGTTTTAAAGCGTTATTACTAACTCCTATATTTGAGATATTATTAGCTGCACTTTGATTTTCTTGTGATTTTACGCCTTGACTTTCTAAAAATTGCTCAATTTTCACTAAATCATCAACAACAATATCTTTGGCTTCAGTAAAGGACTCGTATAACGAATTTACACTTTCTTCAGCTACGCCAAAATAAGATTTTTTTAAATCATTTTCTAAACTTATCAATTCAGCCTTTAACTTTTCAATTAATTTTAATTTTTTATTTTCAATTGCGTCAGTAACTTGAGCGCTATATCTCTTTATTTCTTTAACAGTAAAAAGAAATTTTGATTCTGCAGCAGTTTCTGCTTTAGTTTTCATTATAACAAATTAAATAAATACGATTATCACTAGTTATCTCCTAGGCTTCCGACGGACCAAACCTTTTTTTTATGTGTAGTTTTAAAGATGATTAGAATAGATTTGTCTTTATTCAACTGAATTAAACAGAGAAAAAGGAACAGTACCTTTGATTTCTTGATGCAGACTCCAGTTGCGTTCGAAATGTGTCATCGAAGAATTGCATTTCAAAACAGGCGAACTTGAAGTGGATGAATGAAAATAAAAGAAATTGTTGATTTTACATGGATGATGATAGAGCATACTTAACGAATAAAGATTTCACATAAAGAATTACGAATAACTTGTCTTTTCACACTTTAATCGAATCGAATTTGACTTTCACACATCAGATTTAAGAATCAAAACATTGGAATGTTCTATTACAGGTCCGCACATGACCATCAAAATACAGAATAAAATTTATCTAATAAAAGAAAATAAAACAAGATTAATATGCATATAATACAGAAAAAGGATAATAGGAATTTTAAAATTAAAAAAGAGTTAAAATAATAAGAATAAAAATTGAATAAAGTCTTCTATTTTTAAGGCAGAGAAAACCAGTCATTTTCAATTCTCGTAGTGCTGCCATCTATATCTGTCTTTCAGTATTAAAGTCTCTTTTTACAATTGAACAAAGGGGTTATAGTACACTTAAAGACAAATAATATTAAATAGGAGACTAAGGGTCCCAGACGTATTCCCAAGGAGATAGGGGGCATTAAAGTTTAGGGTCCGAAATTTCAAATGATTATAAAACATGGAAAAATTGGTCGATTCGTTTGCGGTTTTTGCAAAAAATTTTCTTTATGCCAGTATTTTCTTGAAATAAAATTTTAAAGTTCAATTTCAAAAAATGCCGATAGGGGGCGCTTTAGACTTTGGAGTAACAAACAACTATTTTTTAACGTTATTTTTTGTATTTCTTTAAATGATTTCGAAAGCTTAGACTTAAACTTAAATTTTGATCTAAAAATCTGAGTCCTAACGAGTAGTTAAGTAGCGTAAACTGAAATTTGAAATTTGAAACCCTTCTCACCCCAGAACAAAAATCAGTTATTCCCGATCTTTGTGTCGTAGATTAGGCTCTAACTACTGCCGCGTTTTGCTAAAATTATTCTTTATGTCAGTATTTTCTTGAAAATAAATTTTAAAGAAAATTTTCAAAAAATTCCGATAGAGGGCGCTTTAGACTTTGGAGTAACGAACAACTATTTTATACCGTTATTTTTTGTGTCTCATTAAATGCTTTCTAAAGCTTAGACTTAAATTTTCAGCCCAAAATCTGAATCGTTAGAAGTGGTTAAGTTTCTGGGGAGAGGGGTTTGAAATTTCTACTCCTGAGCACAGTTCAGTTTACCATGTCCACACATTGTGTGCTGTGATACGAGGTAAAAAGACACAAATTAGGATTATGTTACCAAAGCATATTTATTAACATGTAATTACAATAAATGTTCAAAATTGTGACCACCAGAGGTTATGCACGCAGAACAACGGCGAAGAATGGAACGGCGAACATTCGCGAAAACATCAGGCTTTTCGAGCACTTCCCCTACAGCGGCGGAAAGTCTGGCGACTAGTTCCTCGGGGGATTCAATGGGTGTCTCATACATAAGAGCCTTCAATCGTCCCCAAAAAAAGAAATCGAGGTGTGAAAGATCTGGCGAGCGAGCAGGCCAAGCAACAGGACCACCTCGACCAATCCATCTGTTCGGAAATGTGATGTCCAGATAGTTGCGGACGTCTCGTACGTAATGGGCTGGCGCTCCATCGTGCTGGAACCACATGACCCGCCGGATGCGTGGAGGAACAACGTTTAACAGGTCTGGCAGCACATGTTGCAGAAATGTGAGGTATGTTTTACCGTTGAGGCGTTCAGGAAGAAGGTACGGTCCGATTAGGTGGTCTCCGAGGATTCCTGCCCAAACATTGATGGAAAAGCGTCTCTGATGAGCATGTGGATACGTAGCATGTGGATTGACATCCGCCCATACATGTGCATTGTGTGTGTTAAATGTACCTTCACGTGTGAAGGTACATTCATCGGTGAAAAGCACAGTTCGTCCAAAATGTGGATTTAGCGCGTTCTGCTGCAGAAACCAGCGGGCGAATTCAATACGATTTGGATAATCCCCTGGAGACAGTTTCTGGACTCGTTGCACATGAAACGGGAGCAAATGTTCATCCTTCAGTACCCTCCAAGTCATGGACTGTGAGGTATCCACCTGCCTAGCCACTGTTCGTGTACTTGTACTTGGCTGCGCCGCTACTACATCCAGAATGGCTTCTGCAACAACTACTGATTCGTCCTTTTTTGCACGACCTGCATTCGACCGGGAAGCGAGAAATGATCCCGTCTCACACAACTGTCTGTGCAAGCACTCGAAAGTTTTGCGGTTAGGCAACCGCCTGTTGGGAAATCGCTCTCCGTACATTCGTTGTGCCTCTGCACCATTTCCATCTGCCGCTCCGTAAATTAAATGCATCTCAGCCTTTTCCTTATTCGTGAAGGGCACCATCTTCCGATTCATTACTACAGCGACTTACACTTGACTCACCGTTCAGTGGTTTTTATGCCTGAATCGTGTCGAAATTTTGCATACGTGTTCTTCTTCTTCCCCATTTGACATTTGCATACTTTCTGTTTCCTTCTTCACCCGGTCACTAGCGTCAGGAATGGAGCTTTAACGTTTGCATGAGCGACGTTTCCAACTGTGCCAGTGCCTTTATGAGTGAATTCCGACTATGCAGTCCTTGACGAAAGTTGTATTTTTGCCTCGTATCACAGCACAGAATCGTTGGGCATGGTTAAGTAGTGCAAACTGAACTATGTTCAGAAGTTGAAATTTGAACCCCCTCCCCTCGCTACTGAACCACGCTCAGCGATTCAGATTTTGAGCTGAAAATTTAAGTTTAAGTCTAAGCTTTCGAAATCATTTAAAGAAATACAAAAAATAACGTTAAAAAATAGTTGTTTGTTACTCCAAAGTCTAAAGCGCCCCCTATCGGCATTTTTTGAAATTGAACTTTAAAATTTTATTTCAAGAAAATACTGGCATAAAGAAAATTTTTTGCAAAAACCGCAAACGAATCGACCAATTTTTCCATATTTTATAATCATTTGAAATTTCGGACCCTAAACTTTAATGCCCCCTATCTCCTTGGGAATACGTCTGGGACCCTTAGTCTCCTATTTAATATTATTTGTCTTTAAGTGTACTATAACCCCTTAAAGTTCTACCCAGCTTTTATGAATCACCCTGTATATATATATATATATATATATGACCTATGTCACACTGTAACTCTCGTATTTATGAACCGATTTGGATGTAATTCGGTGTGTACATAGTACATACCAATGTCTTGACCGAGTTCGTTGGCCAGCTTCATCCGCCATTTTGTTTCAAAATGGCGGCCATTTAAATTTTTTTTAAAAATTTAAAATTTGAAATGTGGTACCAAAAAATTAAAAATGGAAAAATATATTTTTCTTATGTATTTGACCTTTATACAAAGACTCCGTAGCAGTTTTTGTTTCGTCTATATCTTAAAAAATGGCTGAGTTATAGCATTTTGAATTTCTAGCGAAGCTGACATTTTGAAACGTCCTGAATTTTGTCACACGATAAAAGGCGTATTTATGAACCGATTCGGATCTAACTTCGTTTATACATAGTACAGACCAATGTCTCGACCGAGTTCATTAGCCAGCTTCATCCGCAATTTTGTTTAAAAATGGCGGCCATTTAAAATTTTAAGAAAAATTTAAATTTGAAATGTGGTACCAAAAAATTGAAAATTGAAAACATATTTTTTTCTTATGTGTTTGACCTTGATAAAAAGATTCCGGAGCAGTTTTTGTTTCGTCTATATCTTAAAAAATGGCTGAGTTATAGCATTTTGAATTTCTAGCGTGGCTGACATTTTGAAACGCCCTGATTTTTGCCACGTGATAACAGACGTATTTATGAACCGATTTGAATGTACCTTGGTGTGTATATAGTACATACAAATAACTCAACCGAGTTCGTTGGTCAGCTTCATCCGCCATCTTGTTTCAAATTGGCGACCATTTAAAAAAATTTAAATCTAAAATGAGATACCAAAAAAATGGAAAATGAAAAAGATTTTTTCGTATGTGTTTGACCTTAATACAAAGATTCCGGAACAGGTTTTGTTTCGTCTATATCTAAAAAAATGGTTGAGTTATAACATTTTGAATTTCTATTATGGCTGACATTTTAAAACGACCTGATTTTTGTCACGCGATAACAGGCGTATTTATAAACCGATTTGAATGTAACTTGGTCTGTACATAGTACATGCCAATGTCTGGGCCGAGTTCGTTGCCAGCTGTATTCGCCATCTTGTTTCAAAAGGGTTGCCATTTTTTAAAAAAAATGTAATTTAAAATTTAAATGAGGTATTAAAAAATTAGAAAATGAAAAAGATTTTTTTATGTGTTTGGCCTTGATACAAAGATTCTGGAGCAGTTTTTGTTTGTGAAAATTTGTTCTTTTGTTTATATCTTAAAAAGTGGTTGAATTATAGCACTTTGAATTTCTATCATGGCTAACACTTTGAAACAATCTTGTATTTGTCACGCGATACCACACGTATTCGCCTATTTCGATGGAAGAAGGCATGTGGATAGTATACATCAATATCTCGACCAAGTTCGCTGGCCAGCTTCATCAGCCATCTTGTTTCAAAATGGCGGCCATTAAATTAAAAAAAATTATATTTAAAGTCAGGTGAAAAAAAATTAGAAATTGAAAAAGGTTTCTTTCTTGAGTATTTGACCTTGATATAAGGATTCAGGAGCATTT
This sequence comes from Maratus speciosus, assembly GCA_963932465.1. NCBI lineage: Eukaryota > Metazoa > Arthropoda > Arachnida > Araneae > Salticidae > Maratus > Maratus speciosus. Next base: position 453,594,696 of record OZ010797.1, read on the forward strand.
TTTGTTTGTCTTTATCTTAGAAAAATGACTCAGATATAGCAGTTTCAATTTCTAACGTGGGTGACATTTTGAAAAATCTGATTTTTTGCCTGCGACAGCGCTCGTATATATCAACCGATTCCGATGTGAGTGAGCATGTGCACAGCAATTACTAAGATCTGAACCAAATTCACTGGTTAGCCTCATCCACCATGTTGTCTTAAAATGGCAGGCACTTTAAGAAATCGCCGAATTTGTCAGCCAAATATAAGTTACTTTAAATAAAAGCAGCTTGGATAAAGCTGACTAATTTCGCGAAATTCTCATTCATAATGATTTAGCATTGATAAAAATTAGTATTGAATCTCCTACATTCGGTTTCCATTTAATTGAGCTTCGTGTGTTTGAATAATCTAAGTTGGCTTTTATAAAATAAGGAATATGAAAGCTACCTCTCCCTCCCGGCACTGGCCGGAAGGACTTTTTATATATCTGACCTATGTCACACTGAAACTCTCGTAATTATGAACCGATTTCGATGTAATTCGGTGTGTACATAGTACATACCAATGTCTCGACCGAATTCGTTGGCCAGCTTCATCCGCCGTTTTGTTTCAAAATAGCGTCTATTTAAAATTTTTAAAAAATTTAAAATTTGAAATGTGTTACCAAAAAATTAAAAATGGAAAATATTTTTTTCTTATGTATTTGACCTTTATACAAAGATTCTGGAGCAGTTTTTATGTCGTCTATATCTTAAAAAATGGCTGTGTTATAGCCTTTTGAATTTCTAGCGTGGCTGACATTTTGAAACGTCCTGAATTTTGTCACGCGATAAAAGGCGAATTTATGGACCGATTTCGATTTAATTCGGTGTGTACATAGTACATACCAATGTCTCGACCGAGTTCGTTGGCCAGCTTCATCCGCCGTTTTGTTTCAAAATAGCGTCTATTTAAAATTTTTAAAAAATTTAAAATTTGAAATGTGGTACCAAAAAATTCAAAATGGAAAATTATTTTTTTCTTATTAATTTGACCTTTATACAAAGATTTCGGAGCAGTTTTTGTTTCCTCTATATCTTTAAAAAATGGCTGAGTTATAGCATTTTGAATTTCTAGCGTGGCTGACATTTTGAAACGTCCTGATTTTTGTCACGTAATAACAGGCGTATTTATGAACCGATTTGGATGTACCTTGGTGTATACATAGTACACAAATATCTCGATCGAGTTCGTTGGCCAGCTTCATCCGTCATCTTGTTTCAAAATGGCGGCCATTTAAATAAATTTAAAAAATTAAAAAATTAAAATGAGATACCAAAAAAATTAGAAAATGAAAAAGATTTTTTTTTGTATGTGTTTGACCTTAATACAAAGATTCCGGAACAGTTTTTGTTTCGTCTATATCTAAAAAAATGGCTGAGTAATAGCATTTTGAATTTCTATTGTGTCTGACATTTTAAAACGACCTGATTTTTGTCACGCGATAACAGGCGTATTTATGAACCGATTTGGATGTAACTTGGTCTGTACATAGTACATACCAATGTCTCGACCGAGTTCGTTGGCCAGCTTCATTCGCCATCTTGTTTCAAAATGGTTGCCATTTAAAAAAATTAAATTTTATATTTAAAGTGACTTATTAAAAAATTGGAAAAGGAAAAAGATTTTTTTAATGTGTTTGGCCTTGATACAAAGATTCCGGGGCAGTTTTTGTTTCGTCTATATCTAAAAAAATGGCTGAGTAATAGCATTTTGAATTTCTATTGTGTCTGACATTTTAAAACCACCTGATTTTTGTCACGCGATAACAGGCGTATTTATGAACCGATTTGAATGTAACTTGGTCTGTACATAGTACATACGAATGTCTCGACCGAGTTCGTTGGCCAGCTTCATTCGCAATCTTGTTTCAAAAGGGTTGCCATTTAAATAAATTAAATTTTAAATTTAAAATGAGTTATTAAAAAATTGGAAATGAAAAAGATTTTTTTAATGTGTTTGGCCTTGATACAAAGATTCCGGGGCAGTTTTTGTTTCTGAAAATTTGTTCTTTTGTTTATATCTTAAAAAATGGTTGAATTATAGCACTTTGAATTTCTAGCATGGCTAACATTTTGAAACGATCTTGTATTTGTCACGCGATAACACACGTATTCGCCTATTTCGATGTAAGAAGGCATGTGAATAGTATACATCAATAACTCGACCAAGTTCGCTGGCCAGATTCATCAGCCATCTTGTTTCAAATTGGCGGCCATTAAATTAAAAATATATATATATATATTTAAAGTGAGGTGCAAAAAAAAATAGAAATTGAAAAAGGTTTCTTTCTTAAGTATTTGACCTTGATATAAGGATTCAGGAGCATTTTTTGTTTGTCTTTACCTTAAAAAATGGCTCAGATATAGCAGTTTCAATTTCTATTATAGGTGACATTTTGAAAAATCTGATTTTTACATGCGACAGCACTCGTATATATCAACCGATTCCGATGTGAGTGAGCATGTGCACAGCAATTACTAATGTCTAGACCAAGTTCACTGGTTAGCCTCATCCACCATGTTGTCTTAAAATGGCAGGCACTTTAAGAAACCGCCGAATTTGGCAGCCAAATATAAGTTACTTTAAAGAAAAGCAGCTTGGATAAAGCTGACTAATTTCGCAAAATTCTCATTCATTATATTGATAAAAATTAGTATTGAATCTCCTATATTCGGTTTCCACTAAACTGAGCTTCGTGTGTTTGAATGATATAAGTTGGCTTTTTTAAAATAAGGAATTTCAAAGCTACCTCTTCCACCCGGCACTGGCCGGAAGGACTTTTTAAGATAATGACAAAACAAAAAATGCTCCGGAATCCTTATATCAAGGTTAAATACTTAAGAAAGAAACCTTTTTCAATTTCTAATTTCTTGCACCTCACTTTAAATATAATTTTTTTAAATTTAATGGCGGCCATTTTGAAACAAGATGGCGGATGACGCTTGCCAGTGAACTTGGTCGAGACATTGCTATATATTATCCACATGCCTTCTTACAACCAAATAGGTTAATAAATACGTGTGTTATCGCGTGACAAATATCAGATCGTTTTAAAATGTCAGCCATGCTAGAAATTCGAAGTGCTATAAACTCAACCATTTTTTAAGATATTGACGAAACAAAAACTGCTCCGGAATCTTTGTATAAAGGTCAAACACATAAGAAAAAAATATTTTTCAATTTTCAATTTTTTGGTACCACATTTCAAATTTTAAAATTTTCAAAAAAATTTAAATGGCCGCCATTTTGAAACAAGATGGCGGATGAAGCGGGCCAACGAACTCGGTCGAGACATTGGTATGTACTATGTACACACCGAGTTTCATCGAAATCGGTTCATAAATACTAGAGTTACAATGTGACAAATATCAGATATATATATATCAACTTTTGAACGGAGGGTGGTTTCGGGGTCTGGGGGTCATGATCGATGAAAATATACCAAAATTTTTTGAAATCGCTTTCCTCCGAACGGCTGCAATAGGTAGCTTTTTGCAATGAAAGCTACCTAAAAGTAAAAACTAGCCCGCTTATAGATCGTCCTCAGCTATTCTATGCAAAGAAAATCATTCAAAAAGTGTTAAAATCCAAGCGAGAAATTTGATAATGCCCCCAAATGATTAACATTAGTGTTCTCGTTTCTTCGCGTGACTGGTGTAGACACTTAACAAATTTTTTCAAACTGGTAGACATGTTCATTTTATCCACCCAGTTAGAAATGAACAACTCGTGTGATTTATTTACAAATTTGAATAATTGTGTCACAAATGTTTAAAGTAGAAAGACATCTATTTATTGATATCCATTAATATATTTTTAGTTTTGAGATAGAAAAGTTATTCGCCCAGTAAAACAGCATTCCTTTAAAATAATTTTTAAAAATGTTTTAATGTAATTAATTGAAGATAAATTTGGCAGAAAAGTTTTACACTGCTTTCTAGAAAAGTAAAAAGTACTTGTAAATTAATATCTAGTTTCGACTGAAAAACAATATCGAGATCAAAATGATTTCTTTTTAAAATATTTATTGATTTTGCAATTACTCCGTGCAAAAAGTTTGAAGCGTGATATAAATGGTTTAACTAAAATACTTAAAACAATTTCGTTTAATGGATTTCAATTTAACTAAACATTTCTATGTAATAAACTTCAATACTGAAAACGGGAGTAAAATGATTACATATTAATTGGATTCCTTAAAAATTAGAAAGGTAACTCATTCTTTTTATTATTAAATACTCTTAACTGGCAAACACCAATTACTGATATTTCGAAAATTAAACACATTTATTCTGAATTTTTTTTAAAACTATTTTATTACAGCACTCAAGTAAATTGCTTTTACAAATGTTTGATTATTTAGAATGATCCAGACTAAAATGAAAATATGGGAATTATTTTTTAAAAAATATTTTAAATAAAGAGAAGACCATTTAATACACGAATATTTAAAATAAATTGAAGCATTAATATAATTTTTATGTGTAGTGGATTAATGTAGCACAAAAAATGTTAAATACAAAAAAAAAAAAAAAAAAAAAAAAAGGTTAACGATACACTAAAAATTAAATGCCTTAATTTGAAATATTAAACCAGTTGTAGAAAACACTGATATTGTTAATCATTTTATTTAGCATTTAAAGATTATTATTACAGTTCTAGTTCAGTATACATTAATTTCATTATTGTACTAATTTGAAATTCCTGTAACATACTCTGCCTAGGTTTTCTTTTTTTTCTTTTTGCATATTTGTATTTGACGTTCAGCATGTATTCTGAACTATCCATTATTATTATTCTTTAAACTGCTGCAAGACAATGCCAAACAGCGGTAAAAAAATAAATAAATAAATAAATAAATAAAAGTTTCGTAAAAGAAAGCATAATACAAAAGGGTTAGCTGATGTGAGAACGCGGTGTCATGAGTGACTTGGGCTAACCGCCTAGTATTTAAAATAAGAATAAAAAATGCTTTAACACTTTTTGTAAAATATGATCTGTAGAATGTATGATTGAAAAATAATAGTTACATTTTAAAATGAGTACTACAACTGAAAGCGAACTTCTAACAATTATTCTTTATAACCTTCTCAATTACAATTACTGTTCATTTTCTTCTTTTGCCAAATTATTTTGTGTGATCCTGTAAATGAACGATAACTTCTATTCACTCCTTATTCTACAGTAAAAATAAATATGTCTATTTTATTTCAATAACAAATATAAAAAAGTTTCGGATGCTACATGATAAGCTAAGACAGTTTAAATTCATTAATAAAGCATTTTTCGAAGACAGTACTTAAAATATGAAATTAATTTGTTCTTATGCTTTAAAAATCAGAAAAAGAAAATAACTTAAAATCGATTGTCGCGATGGAATGTAAATGTCAAAATTTTTTTATCATTAAGGGCAAAAAATCAAAAAAAGAAAATTTAATGTCATCTTACATGCACTACTTTTAATGACTGTTAAATTTCGAGGGAAATATATATATATATATATATATATATATATATTTTTAATTTTAGGCAACGTTTTGACGCCTCATTTTTTAAACGACTGAAAATAGAATTATTGGTAATGCTGTCGTTCCTTTTCAAGTTCATATTGCCATAGTAAATAAAGTAATAATAATAAATATAAGTGTAATTTTTTAAAACATGCTTTCATTAGAATTCACATAAATATATTAAATATATTTTTTTATTAAATACACTAAAAATTGTAAATGGGAATTTCGCCAAACTAGTCAGTTATCGCAAAGTTGGTTTCATATATGGCAACTTAATTTTTTCGCCAAATTTGGCGATATTTCGTCAAGCTGACCAAAAATTGTCGCTATTGTGTTAATCCTGATTTTAGTACTTTTCAACAAATACTTATTGTTGAAGTTCGTACTGATTTCTCCATACGAAATCAACATTTATCCCACCGTTTCCCCCTTATTATTCGAATTAAAAAAACTAATAATAATGCCCAATTCATATATTGCCGTCAGGAATACACATATATTATAAATTTCAATGTTCTATCTAAAAGGAAGTCGGTGAAAAATGAGTAACAAGATTTGTCTGCCACATAAAAACAGAAATGTAAGTTAAAAAAAAAGGATGTAAAAAAAGCTGCTTTGTTTAATTTTTCCTTCTAAATGCCTCCACTTTCGTTTGGACTTTAATTAATATTCTTTACATTACAAAAGTACAGCAATGAAAATTTTAAAAACATTGATAGATTTATATTAATTCGGTTAGATTACTTGTATTAGTCATGTATAGTATAAAAACAGTTCGTTATACACGGAAAAAAAGATTTAGTTAATATAGCCCCAGCTAAAATGTTTGGTTGGACTAACCAAATGTTGTTCGACTGATCAAATGATTTTGTTCGTTCAATAAAATTTTATTGAACTAACAAAAGGATTTTGTCAGTCCAACAAAAAATATTTGGTGGTGGCAAAATTTGGTTGGCACAACTATTTTTTTGTTGTGTTAACAAAATCGTTCTTTCCGTGTATTTGCCATGAAAAAATATACAGGATGTCCGGGCTAAAAGTATTCAAAAGTTATGGCTTATTTTTAAGGAACTACCCACTACATTAAATAAATATATATATTTAAATAAAAATAACATCTCAGAATGTTTTAATATCAATAGACTTCTATGTGTGCACTTTTGGTAACACGACAAATGTCTAAACGGTAATCCAGTTCTCCCCAAATGTTTCGTAGCATATCAGGAATTATTAGACAAATTACTTTTTCCACTAATCCACAGTTTCAGTTTTTTGTTTTGTTCAATGTTTTAAAATCTCGGATGGGTTTCCAATCCACGGAGGTGAAGTAAATTGTATTCTAATGTGTAGTTCCGTAATAATAAGCCATAACTTTTGGATAATTATACCCTGGACACTCTGTATTTGCAGATTGTTTAAAAAATTAGTAGCTAGTATTCTCTATTTACAGCAAAGAAGAACTGAAAGCATTTAAAACCATCCAATTTATTATACCTATAATCAACACTGAAATTTCTATCTGTTAGATCACGTGCGGTACGTAAAACCGAAAATTTTGTAGTATTATATAGTTATGATGTTTATGAAATATTAGTTTCATTGATACTTTAAAAAAAGCAGTTTCTAACTTCTGAGTATATTCAAGGAATTGCAGGATTTTTATATGTTTCAAGGAAATTTAATATTAAGATTGGAGCTTATTATTAATTAGTAGAAATTTAACTCGACATTATCTTTCGAAACATATAAAGTTTGCAATAATTAGATTTTGAAAGATTTTCAAAATCTCTGTTTTATATAACGGTTTATTTAAAGAAATAAATTTAGATAATTTCATAAATACCATTCAAAAAGGACAATTTCGAATGTTAATACAATTATTTATATTGGTATTCTTTTAAAATATACTCCATAGTGTCAGTCAAATTTTGAGTATTAACAACCTGAAAGTACCACAGAAAAAGGTACATATCATCATTAAAATATCTGAAATTTTTAGAGAATATTTATAAGAAATAGTTAAAAGAAATAGCCACCTTTTCTTTTTTTTCCAGGCCGCATATTAATTATCTTTATACGAATACAGATAATCGATCATTTACCAGCAAATTCAGTTTTTAGATAAAAAAAAAGAAAAAAAGAACTACAATTTTTTAGAAATTAATATTTTGTTTAGTTTTCCGAAATGTAAACATGTGAACTGCATTACAATATCGAATGTTTTTCCTTTTTCTTTTATTTTTTGCAAAATAATTAACTACTGGTCAAATAAATTTTGCCTTATAGATAAGTAGTAATAAAAAACACACCAAAAATTGCACATCATTTCAATACATTTAATCAATAATTACACGCCAAATCCTTCAATATGTATAAAAGTAACAATTTGGAAATGGGGCCAAATGGACCAATGAAAATCTACGTAGATACTGCGAACAGGATCTGATCGGTCAGAGTTTTCTGTCTTTTCTTAGTGTGAATTGTGCTTGGCGAAAACCATGAAAGTACAGAATTTGGATAGGATGGGCGGGAAAATAAGAATCTTCTGCATTTCGATAGACTTCTGTTTGTTGGGGGGGGGGGTCGATGTCAAAAGCGATTTTAAATAAAGAAGATAATTTCCATTAACTAATGAGAAAAGTGGGGGGCGGGATACCATCTGCGTTTGGGATCTAAAAATTGAATATATAGAAAATAAGGGATCGCGAAGCGATCCAGAATGGAAACGCGAAACAATTTCGTCTGGAGTTGGTTAGAAAATAGGGATTGCTTAATGATACCAAAGGGAATCGCGAAGCGATTACGCGGGGAGTTGGTGAGCCAAGAAACCAGGGTGGCAAAGCCCCAGTAGTCAGGAGTCTTTTAAATAAAATTTTAAAATACAAATGCATTAATAAAGACATTGGGTGTGGTATTTTTTCCTTAATAATACTGAAGAAAAAAATATCTATAACTTTTATTCCTGAAATAAAATGTAATTTGCATTTTCCAATAGAGTTATCAAACAACTAACAATTTATTAGGAAAACTGGTACTTTTCTGTTATATTAACACCAAACCAAAATGTAATGCTATTACGCCATATATTTTAACACCAACTCAGCAAAGGAATTTTTTGAAAATAATGTCAAAAATTGTTATTTGCTATTTATTGAGCGTGAATTTATTTTTTGTGTTATTATTATTTATTCGCAACTTCGAAAATAATCGTAATTTGCTAGTTTGTAATAGAAAATATTATCATGCTGTAACTTACGTTTATTATTCAATTCCTTCTAAAAATTAAATGTTTACTGCAGTCCTAAGAGACATTTACGATTTCATGCATGAAGTATAAAATTTTATTTTCTTACTTGATTGGGTAATATTTTTTCGTTCTTTTATTTTAAATATATATTTGTAATGAGTTAATAAAATAGTTCATAAAAGTCTGCAATTTTTAAAGTTTATATTTTTTTATGCTCATTTTATGCCAAAAATGTAATACATTTTTTTCATAAATTTCATATCACACGAACTTCATTTCGCGCCAACTACTATGCTTGGCGAATATAGTGTTGGTATATCGGAAATGCACCCACAAATTTTATGCCAGGAGCGGGGTTCGAAAAGACGCTCTATAGACGCTCTATATGGCATTGACGTCACTTGCTCTAAGAAAAGACTTATACTCTAATATGGTATTGCATCTGCAGTCCACACGGAACACCAGAACTCCCCTTTTGCCATTAAATGCAAGTGCTGTCTTTCTGTTTAATTTAGATTTTCCTTAATTTTCTTATTATAGTGCTAATAAATCTAATAAGTCAAATGGAGAACACCCCATTGGCCTTATACTTTGGACTAGGGTGGAGCGAAAAAAATTATTTTTTTACAATCAAAAACGGGTAGGTGCCAAAAGTTGCCTTTATACTAGTACATCATCTGCGTGCAATATTAGCGCTGAAAAAAGAGGCTTGAGTCTGCGCTTTTGGTCCAAAAGTCGAAATTTTGGGTAAAATTTGACATTTTTTCAAAAAATTAAAAAAAAAAATTCTACAGAGATGGTTATTATTTAAAAATGTTATTTAATCCTATATTATTAATGACTTAACATATTTAGATGATAAAATGATATCTTCGTTCTGTATAACTGGAACAAAACTGACAACTTTTGGTGAATAAAAAGGCGTTGCCACTCTGTTGTGTCATACAAATAATTGTTGTTTAGAGTGCAGCTCTTACCTAGTTGCTTTCAAAACTACCCAGGAGGTACGACGTGGAGGTGACTGCATTTCATGTCACAACAGTGAATAGCTCGACCACCCTACCATCTGAACTGAATGTTTTATTTATACATTGAATTGTGAATTTTTATCAAAGACTGATTTTATATGTATCAACGTAGTACATCTGTTCTTTGGATTCATAGACTTTGGATGCTGCTGCTGTGATCTCCTTTACGTATTTTTCTACCGTTTGTGTAAGAGAAGACAAACAGTGTAATGCAGTGCGGATGATATTAATGTAATCTATTCTGCCGTCTATTATCTTCACCAAGATTGCACCCGATAAATGCATATTGATTAGAGGTTCTGTTACCACAACACTTTTCCAACGAATTAGATTTACATAATTATCCGCTTCAAAGTTGATTGTCGATATTTCAGATTTGCGTATGCCATCATTTACTCTCATCTTTCAACTATTATAGGCTGAGCAGCTAGCTGTTTAATGTGATGGAAATCGTCAGAGAGAATTGAATTAAGAATTTCCTCTGCGTATGCAAAGGAGCCATTGCCCTAAATAACCTTTTTTTAGTAGTCGTTTTATTCCGTTTTGTGAGTTGTTTAGTAGCAGAGTAATTTCCCATGAGTTTTTGGATCCCTTCTTTAGCTGTGGATTATATCTGATTGTAAACTATCCTGGGGCCAAACTTGGATATCATAGTACATTTTGAGTGAACGTAGAGACTCTGATGGGCAGTGAGTGCTCATTTGAAGGCGGATAATTCTGTTAGTCGTTGTCATCCATTCTGCGAGGGACATGTTTAGAATGTCATTACAATTGATCATATGCCACCTCCAAGTCCAATGAAATTTCTCTGCATCATTTATTAGACATGATCGTTGGCAAAAATTAGATTCTAACCCACAGGGATTCACTGGACCAATAGGAAAGTCTTTGTCCATGTGCCATTCCCTTTTTATTTTCATTTTTGAAGCCATAGAGAGTTTTTTCAAACATTATTTCCTAAAATCAAGAAAAGGGTACTCAGCACATACCAGGAATACCTGCTAGAGATTTGCAAAGTCATTTCATCAAGATATGGCTCAGAAGAACTAGCGAATAGGAACCCAAGAAACTTCTCCTATGCCAGATGCCTCACAAAGGCGCATAAAATTATTCGCTTTTATATAAGCACTGGTTGGCCATCAGAGTCTGGTTCACTCACAATGTATGTAATGCAAGTTTATGCCGCAGGAGGGTTTACATCAAATATAATCCACATCCAAAATTGATCTAAAAACTTATGGGAAATTACTTGGCTACTAAACATCACAGAAAACGGCAAAAAACAAATACTAAAAAAAATATTTAGGACACCGAGAGTAAATTTTTCACATCGAGAGTAAATTCTTATTGCAATTTTGATGACGATCGCCATCACATTAAAGAATAAGCTTATCAACATATAAAAAATGCAAGAGTTAGAGTAAAGGATGACATACTCAAAGATGAAATACCTAAATGTTGTAAAATGTTGTAGGAACAGACCTCCCAATTACTATGCAGTAACTGGATGCAATTTTGGTGAAGATACTAGAGGGCTGAAAAGATTCCATTAATTCCACTGCATTACTCTGCTTACCTTATCATACACAAGCAGTAGAATACGTGAGGATACATGTGAAGGAGAGTCACAGCAGCATCACCCAACGTCTGTGGATATAAAAAAGAGATGGACTAGGTTGATACATAGAAAACTTATGCCAGTTTTTGATAAAAAATCACAATTCAATACATAAATAAAACATTGCGCTGAGATGGAAGGGTGGTCGGGCTATGTACTGTTGTGTCATGAAATGCAGCCAATTCCACGTGGTACCTCCTGGGTAGATTTGAAAGCAAATACGTAAGAGCTGTATTCTAAATAACAATTAGTTGTATGAGACAACAGAGTAGCAACGCTTTTTTTCCCCAAAAAGTTATTAGTTTTGTTCCACTTATACAGAACGAAGATATTTTTTTAATCGTTTAAATATGTTAAGTCATTAATAATAAAGGTTTAAATAACACTTTTAAATAATAACCGTCTCTATAGAATTTTTTTCATTTTTTTGAAAAAAATGTAAAATTTTACCCAAAATTTTGACTTTTGGACCAAAAGGGCAGACTCAATCCATTTTTTTTCAGCGGTAATATTGCACGCAGATGATGTACTAGTATAAAGGCAACTTTTAGCACCTACCCGTTTTTGATTTTAAAAAATTATTTTTTTTTTCGCTCCACCCTACTTTGGACGTCATATGAAGCGATGCCAGATTCTTCTGAACAGCAAGCCGTCTATTGAGAAATCTGGAATTCCTTTTTCTATTGCCTTAGATGGCTCGACCATCAAGTCTTCGCTCAGTGTAATTGTAAAATGGAAACAGTTCAAAACTGGTTTTACACTCACTTCAGAGATAAAAAGCACCCTAAAGTATTGTTTGCGAAAGCTCAGATATGTCGAAATATGTCTTAACAAATCAGTTTATATTTTAAACATATTAGGGGCTCCAACCCAGACCTCCCGATGTTGCAGAATATAAGAGACAACCATTTTTTATATTAATATATACATATATTACCCACTAATACCCAAAGGCATTTTTATTGAAAACGTATCAATTTTGAATTCAAATAAAGTTTTCAAATTTATTAAAAGCGGTATTTTCGTATGTGTTAACAGACGAAGAAATCGCCTAAGATTTCGTGACTTACTGCAGTACATTTTAATTCTGATCATTTCAGTTTTTTAAGTGTGCTGTTCAAGTACACTTTTTTAAAATTTCTGTTTAGATTATTTTATTTTATTGATCAAATTTTAATTTCATTATAGGATATCAGTATGAATTATCAGTCTGAACTATTTATATTATCTTAAGTGAATAATCTTTTGTAATCTTCTACAGGCGATAGAAACAGAATAAAAAAAAAAGTGATTGAACATTATCATTAACTGCCCCCCCCCCCCCCAAAAAAAAAAGTACATTGCGATAGTTTTTAAATAAATTACAATATAGATTTGAAACAAATTACATTTTTGTGTACATTTGTTTCGCATACAACGACGTAAAGATTTAAAATATGCGATATTTAGAAGTTAAAAAAATTACAGTAGAAGGGAAATTTAGTCGGTTTACGTTTTCATCATCAAAATGTCGTCAGAGTTAACCACGGACTCGTTTGCCCTATATAATATAGACAGATGACCATTTGTTTGGGAATTTTGAATCTAACTATAAGTTTCTCTCTTCTCTTGTCTTCCCTCCTTTTAATTCTTTTATGCATTGATTTTTAATTCTTTTGGATTTACTCTTATAATGAACTACTCGAAAAAACTGTGTGTTATCAATATTTTAACTTAACATGTGCTTTTTATTACATTACTAATTTACATTTTAATATAGTGGTACAGAGTTGGATCTTTATATTTTAATTTATTTCTACAATTTAACATATGCCTTTCACAACATTCTAGCAAAAATATATAAACCTTCTTCGCATAAAATATAATTAATGAAATAAAAAAGAAAAAGGGCTTAAAAATTATTAAATAAATATAAAATAATTTAAGAAAAAGGTTGGCAAAGAATAAGTTCTTGAAAGTATTTTTCATCAATTGTAATTTGCCAAGTTAAAAATGGAGAATTCCAAGTAAATACCAACATATCATTAATCATAGAGATTGTGAAACGCACTTTTTCTTAAATTTTTTGTTTATTTATACTCATCCAGAAATTTGTTTCCGACAAGAGAAAGAAAAATTGTATTAGATCATGGTCTGGTTTCATTATGCATCTCATTCATCATACCCTTTCCGCTCCCGTAAATAATTTATAACTAGAAAACAGGAATTCTGTTTTTTCAGAATTTAGTGTCACCCCCGATGAAAAACAAAATTAATATATATATAAATGTAGATAGCACAAAACATATTTCAGTTTTAAGAATTAAAACTTAGACTAAAGTTAAAAGCTTAGACTTAGCGCTTTTATTTTATATAAAATAACGTCATTCACATCCGGTGGAAGAATTCCTCATTTACTATCTGGTCTTAAATAACATCTACAGTAAAGTATGCAGTATATGATCTATATATAGATCATCTACAGTATATGATGTCACTATCGCTGAATAATACACAAGTTCAAAAAAAGAGATGTCGTCATTCAAGAAACTCGACAAAAGAAAATTGGCTATATAATGATTCGTATGACTTCATTTGTTTGTGATATTAATATAGATATTTAAAATTAAATCTACCCTATAAATATAAAATCCTAATGAAACGAATTTATGAAATAATTTTATGAAACAATTTTATGAAACGACTGATTAAATGACTGATTATGTTTCATGGCTATTTCTCCTAAAATATAGAATATTATGCGGTGAAATTAACACTAAAAATACGTACTGATCCGAAGATCTCAAAACTGATGTTAGAATTTCAAAATTTGAATTACTTTTCGAAATATTATTTTTTATCTAATTTGAATTCAATTATTCCACTGATGGCAACCAAATTACTCCATTTTTGTGAAAAAGGGGAGAAAACGGATAATGATGGGGATTATTAGATTTCTTCCTTTTTCGTCATTTTCAAATTAAAATTGTAATTATCTTTTATTTCAATCGGTAGCGAAGACAATATTGCTATTAAATTATGTTTTTCAGGAAATTTTGAAGAAATAATTATACAGTAAGTAATAATAATAACAATATTAAATAAATGATAATTTCTTATTTAGTTTAATTAAATTTTCGTCATTTCAAGTGATATTTTTTGCATATTGTTTCAAATTGTTGCCATTAGTAGAAAAAGTGCAAAGAATAACATTTCCTTACAATTAAAATTTATTTACACGTGACTATGTAAAACAGAAAACTTCAGAATTAAATGACTACATGTTTAAAAGCAGGAAAAGGTTAAAAATTATGTCATAAAATTTGTATTTACTATGACTATTAAAGACAAAGAAAACTTTCAAAATAATAAATTCATTAATAGGTATTAAAAGCAGTAAATGCGGGAAATTACGTCATATTTCAAATGGTCAAGTAATAATTCTGCCAAACAGTTTAAATTTAAAAATGTATTTACGAGACTTTTATTTCATATTTCGAGATGTATTTTTTAACGTTTGTCGTCAATTCTAAGGAAACGCAAATAATAATAATTTCTTTCTAACAAGTAAATTATTTTCACATGAATATTAAAACGTGAAAGAAAACTTTAAAATGATGAATTCATTAATATTGGTTAAAAAGCAGCAAATGGGAGCAATTACGTCGTATTTAAAATGGACAAATGGTAATATTAGCGAACAGTTAAAAATTAAAAATCCATCTATGCGAGACTTCAATTCCAAAGATTTTTTTTTTTTTGTGTGTGTGTGTGTGTATGTGTGTGTGTTCCCATAACAACAAGATGAATTAGATTTCAATAAAAATAATAACGAGGTTTTGCAAGTTTATGGAGGCTACATTAACATGGAGGCTAAATTAATTAATGAATGTACCCGTGAATCTTAAAAGAGAAAAAAACATAAAAATAAATAAATTATTGCATGACAAAATGCATTTAATAGTGAAAATTACGTCATATTTTAAAATGATACATTTTAAACATGGAAACAGAAAAATTCCCAATTCAAACGGAGAAGCATGACAACCCGATTACTGAAGATAGCCGCCGTTTATGGTGATAATATCATATAATCTTCCATAACCTGGTAAAATTTTTTAAAAAGAGCACCTTACCATATTTTCAGAAGCTAGGAAGTCTTAATGGGGGTTGGCGGGGGTAGCTCGCAGACGGATGAGCCCCCTAGTATAGTTTATAAAAGATCCATGTTTTATCAGAAATCCTTCATTTATATTTTTGTCTGAACTCTGCAAATCATTAACTAGAGATGGAACGGGGACATGACCTTTTATAAAGGCCAAATGAGAAAAAATCGCATGTTTCTATGGGCTTTTAAATCTTCAGCCAAGCAATAACGCCTTACGCAATCAATAAAAAATTACATATGTAAATTAATGAGAACACGGGGGGTTCAGGGGAGGCTCCGCCCCCCTGAAGTCTTTATTATTAAAAAAAGTACCAGAATTCATAGCTCGTGAAAATTTCAAAATATCCTTCCATAACAACGTGTTTAATTTAACTCTTCTAATGTCTGAAAACTTCGTATTTTTTATTCTTATAAATAATTACATAATATAAAAAAAAACTTTAAATTCGGTTTGCACGAAATTATATATTCCCAGAGTGTGTCTAAAAACAATGACTTGCAGAGCTGACGTTGAGGCTCCTGATCTTCAGATTTACTAGTATTCTTATGCAGTCATGCAATGGGATGTTCCCCGGTATATGAAATTAAAAAAAGACCCACAAGAATATGTAATAAAATAAAAATTATTATTCAGGAACTTAAAAGTCAAAAGATTGTGATAATTCCCTGTATACAGTGAGGGCCAAAAGGTTATGCACAAGCTAAATATTTTTATAAAATGAAAAATATACATCGGAATGCTTTGAAATTTTTATTGTGTCTAAACAATTTGACTACAAATTCATGTTTCGAATTTGGAAACAATTCATTATAAGGAAAATAATAAATTATAAAGAATTGAAAATTGTGATATTGCAAAAGTTTATGCACAAAAACTAAATATATACATTTAACAAGGCACAAAAGTCCTTCCTTTAGTAGTATATGGTATTTCCATTGCACTTGATGAGATCGAATACTCTATTTTCCATTGATAACACGAGAGTATGGAAGGTTTTGGGAGCGAGTTTGTACCAGGCTTCTTCGATAGCTGATTTGAGCTTTTGCACTGGGTAGTACCGCTTCCGATTCTTTTAGCCGTCACGTGAGAGGATTCTCCATATGTTCTCTATCGGATTGAGATCTGGGCTGAGTGCTGAACGATTTATCACACTGATATTCTGAGATCTAAGCCATACTTTTGTGCAACGGGGTGTGAGTATTGATGCGTTATCTTGCTGAAATGTCCTGTTGAGACAACCTAGGAGTTCTCTAAACGGTCACAAACGCTCCATCAGAGTTTCCTGATACTTTTGTGATACTTCTTCCATTTAGGAAGCAAAGAGACGTTTGTACATTACAGAGAAAAGCGCCCCATACCATGAGCGAATCACCACGTTGTTGCCTGTTGAATATGCTCTTCGTATCTTTCTACAAGGCACGCCAATAGAATGAGAAGCCATTTGGACCATCCAAATTCCATTTTTTTCATCAGAAAAAATAACACTAATCCATTCGTCACGATAATACGCGTGCTGTTTCGCCCATTCAAGCCTTGCTTGTTTGTGACACTGTTTCAGAAAAAGCTTACGAGATAATTTTTGTTTTTCGGTGATTTCTGATTCTGTTGTCGTTGTATATGATGTCATGTGATATTTTTTATCCAAGTCGTTTTTTTTTTAATCTCATTAAGAGACCAATAGAGTTACAGCCAATCTTTTCATTCTTCTGTCCTCACAAAATGTGGATTTACTTGATGTTTCTGAACAATATGTTTTTCTTAATTGTTTTCCACGTCGCAAAACACTATAAGCACTGCGTTTAGACCGATTTAAAATAAGCGAAATTTGCAAAAAATATTTACCTTCAGCATTCAGTTTTCAAACTTCTACAACTTCTTCAGGTGAAAACCACAGAAATTTCGGCATTTTGATATAACTCATGCAGCGATCTCTACACTTTATACTCTAGAAAAAAAGTCTCACCGATCCTCCACCTATCATGTTTAAGGATATATTTGCAAAAAATCTCATTTGTGCATAAACTTTTCCGACATCACAAAAGCGGTTTTCTTGTAATTTTTGATTTTCGTAACGATGAATTTTTCGAAACTTGAGATATATATTTATGATATCATACTATTCACCTACAGTGAATATTTGAAGCATTCCGGTATATAATTTTATTTTTATTAAATTATTTGCGTTGTGCTTAAACTTTTGCGCCGCACTGTATAGGCTAAATGATGAGATTACGCTGTAAAGAGAGAGGTGGAAATGATCTCTCAGAATTATTTTTATGAATCGAGGAAACTCACTATTAGTGGAAACTCCTGAAGAAAAAGAAAATTTAAGTACCTAAATAAATTAAAAATTTAAGCATATTTTAAATATTTATAAAATTTAGAAGAAAAATACAATATGTTATCTGATCAAAAAAAAATTATAATTGTTTTTCTTTGTTTAATATGGACATTCTAATAAGAGTCTTATTCAAGCATATGATAGTTTTTTGTTAGTTTTTGAAAATAAGACTGCTAGAGAAAAGTTCTTAAATGCAAAATTCGAAAAAAACTATTTTGTTAAAATATCCTTTTACATTATTTTCTAAAACTACCATTGTAAAACTTCTACTT
The DNA here is from genome assembly GCA_963932465.1 of Maratus speciosus. Classification (NCBI taxonomy): domain Eukaryota; kingdom Metazoa; phylum Arthropoda; class Arachnida; order Araneae; family Salticidae; genus Maratus; species Maratus speciosus. The sequence goes on from OZ010797.1 coordinate 453,612,889, forward strand.
CAGTGCACAGGTAAATGTAATAATAGCAGAGTTGAGCAAATTTGTAATTTCAATTTTCTGCAATGTAATTACAGTTTAATTGTATGTAATTAATTACATGCCGTAAAAATTCTTGCAGCACTTCAACCGAAACCGCTACCATCACATTATTTGATAAAATGTCTGCATTCGAATGTGTGCAACTATAATCAATTGCATGCAATTTACCTATAATTACACTGATTGATTAAGGCTGATTAAGATTACAAATTTGTCTGACTCTGAATAGTAGTATGTTGTACAAAGGAAAATGACACACATTTTTTTTTAAATGTTATGAAGATATTGCTACAATTTTATGTTTTTTCATCATTGTGTATTACAATTGAACTAAAAATAAGTGTATTTATTCAGTATTATATATTTCTTAAGCGCTCTGAAGGTAGGCTGAATCAAAGTAAAATATATACAACAAAATTAGAAATATTTCCAAATTAAAAGTAATATAGTAATCTATATTAGCGTTTCTCAAAACGCAGGTCCTACAGTCGGTCCTAGAGTCCAGCCCTTGTAGTCCTCTTAAAAAATAAATAAAAATTTAAATTACTTTCGTAACAAACACAATAGCTGAAAATATTACGGAAACAAAAAGCAAAACAAAAGTATATAAGTGCTTCGCAGAATGTAAAAGCTGTTCACAGATGAAAAATTGTTTTAGGAACTCTGACTTATATGATGAAAATAATATCATGAATCATAACCTATCAATCATTACCTTCACTCATAACCTTCAATCATAACCATTTTCACAAACATTGTTAAATCCCTTTTTTTGTTTTTTCTATATTATTTTTTAGAGTAGTAATACAAAACTAAAAAAGATATTTAGGATTTCATTGATCTGAAATGTACTATCCTATATTTACAAACTTTTGAACAAATATTACAAAGAAGAACTTAAAAAGGTGAAAGATGTGATGGAAAAATTTTGTCTTTCACAGTTTTATATTCAGTGTGTCATTCATATTTCTATCAGAAGTTTTCGAAAATACCATTTTTCAAATTATTTTCTATGAATATTTATACACTTCCGGTATACTATAAAATGTTATATTTTTATTATTATTTACAGAGATTAAATAAAGGATGATCATATAAAATTGTCTCGAAATATTTTATTATTATTATTATGTTTATAAAGAAAACAGATTCGAAGAAATATTTCATATCAAATTTAAAGGTAATTCGTGTTTTTTGATTAAAAAATAATAATAAACTTTTTACTATGATAAATAACCGGAAAAATTAAAAGTAAAAAAAGAAAATCAAAATCAAATATAAAAGAAAAATAAACAATAGGTAGTTTAAAATTAAATAATTTCCAGTATGTTAAATGAAAACCCCTAGAGAAAAGCGTGATTGAATGCAAAAGACGGTTAAATGTACAAAATTTTGCCATGCACCATGACACCATGCAACAAGACGGCTATTTTTTAAATGCAAAATAGCAATGAAATTGTAAATTTGCAATATTGATTTCACGGCATATATGTACCGTAGAACCTGGATTATATGAAGTAATTGGGACCGAGCCTCTTTCGGAAAATCGAAATTGTCGGATAATCGAGAATGTTTCAATTTTAAGAATAAGGAGAAATATATGCAGTATTTCTTATTATGTTAACAAGTGCTTAGTATAAATAAAGCAGTACCAAAATAGAAACAAAAATAAATGACCTGAATTTTAATTTTTAAATTATCTACCTTTTACAAGGGTTTGAAAAATGTTTTGTGTGACGCAGTTTTGATTGACTTTGCTTTGAAGCTCTATCACTGAGTTTTTTAAATATTATTATTTCACCAATATCACAGTCTTTCTGCTGCTCCAGCCATGCCAAATTTTTGCAAAATATTCAAAAGCTTCAGAATTATTAATTTGTTAAATTTCTTCGTTCCACACCGCAACTTAAGAGAACTCAAGTTAAATTCAAAGGAACTCTAAGAAAGGGGTTCAAAAATATTTATATGTACTCGTAGTTTGGAAAGGACCACTTTCACACAAGGAATATGATAGTTAAAAAAAAAAAAAAAAGCTTTCAAAATAGATTTTGCACACAAAGAATGTGATAGTAAAAGAAAAAAAAAATCTTTAAAAATAGATTTCGGTTAATCGAGAGTTTCGGTTAAAAGAGTTTTCGGATAAAAGAGGTTCTAATGTATATATATATATATATATATGTAATGTATATATATGTAGCCATATAAGACAACACAGACACATTATGCACAAGTGGTGGATTAAAAATCATAGAAGGATATATGAACTCATACTTGTTTTGAATAATATCCATGAAAAAATGGAAAACATTTAATATTAGCAAAACCCACGGCTTTGCTCGCGTAATTGTTAGAATATTCTTATTTGTATTTTTGTGCCTACTTTTATTGGAAATATTATATTGTTAGGGATAAATCTGAAACTACTAATTAAGAAACAGCTTGACTAAACTGTGAACTTTAGTACTGTGAACTTATTCCATACTTTAAATTTCGAATTTTTTAGAAACCCTTCTTAGCAAGCATTCATATCTTAAAAGTTCCCAAGTTAACCATTGCGAATTTGAAGCTTCTATACTAACTGTATAACAGAAATCGTAATTTTAGAACTTGTTTTGATCCTTCATCCTTTTAAATTTCAAAATTTTAGAAATTTTTTTGAACGCGATTTTACGTCTGTAAAGTAACACTCATTCCAAATTTTAAGTTTCTATCCCTAACAATGCCATATAAATCGAAATTTGGAGCGTTTATAGAAAGTTTTTGGTTTATTTCGCCGTTTTAAATATCGATTTCTTTAGAAACAGTTATTACCAAATATTTACGTGCTAAAAGTAACAAACACTTCAAATTTCTAACTTTAACAATATCATATCAACTGCAAATTTAGAATGATTTTGGGTCATGCACCCGATTAAATTTCGAATTTTTAAAAAATTACTATAAGCGAGCATTTACATCTTTAAAGTACACTGCAAAAAATTAAGTGTAACGTTACTTCATAAAAATTGTGCCAGCATTGTTGCCTAAATTTCATGGAGTAATTTTAGCGATATAACTTGTGTTACATTGCACCAAAATAATGTGAATTCTAATATTTTCATATTATATTTTAATATTACGCCAGTAATATCAGTTTAAATTACACCATTATATGAGTTAAATTATTCCATACATTTTTTACAGTGTTACAGGCGTTCCAAAGATTAAGTTCCTGTCCCTAAAAAATCCAAATAAATCGTTATTTAGAACGTTTTATGAAAGTTTTCTGCTCATTGCACACTTTGAAATTTCGAATTTTTTAGAAACAGCTTATACGCATTATTTACATCTTAAAAGTAACCACCACACCAAATTTTAAATTTCTAGCCCCATAAATATGACGGAAATAATACTTTTAAAATGTATTTTGCTTTTGCACTCCCTTGATGGTTGTTGTACTGACATAAAATATAGACTATGTTGGAGCAGAAATTGTTACCAGCATTTTGCCACCATTAACTTATAAAAGTATTCTGAAATTATACCTACAAACAAACAAACAAACAAATAAACGTTAAATTATTGTAGATAGTTGAGATAAATTAAAATGAAAAAAAGGGAATATTGAAATGTTTGTGGATCTGTGGCAGAATTTGCAACACCCAAATTTACCACAGATTCCACAAAAAATGCACAATTTAATCTTTGTACAATCTATAATAAGCTAAAATTATACAAGATTAGGTCAATCGTACAAACAAACAAACAAAAAAATTAAATTAAATTAAATTTAAAAAAAACTCCTAGACAACGAATGAGATAATTGGTCAGAGATTAAATTTTTCAAATAAAAGAAACATTTCATGAAAAAAAATCCCAGAAAATTATGCAAGAATGAAGAATTAGGAATGACGAATTGTTTTGTTCTCAAATAAACAAAACTAAATCTGTGGTTTGAAGATCCATTGAGGATGCGGTCCTACAGTTTTCAACCCTGTTTTATCGACCCTGGACAACCAAATGCTAAAGAACATAGTCCCGGTCAGTTGGTGAGCGTAATGCAGACCCCCGGTATTTAATTCCCAAGCGAGCTTGATAATCAATTTATCAAACCTGAAGTGATGAAGTTTGAGTGAACCTTGCACAGCCGATAATCGATCTCTCGACTTGTAGCGTGGCAAATAGCCGCACTGACCACCACTTTACTGAACTTTCTTGATAAATAACATGGGCAAATTCGGTACCGTTAAAATATTGAAAAAAGACCAATTTTCGAAGTATTTAAACCAAAGAGTAGGAGAAATTTAAATGCCAAGATAAATAAGAAAAACAGTGAATAATGTTGCTATCTAGTATATATATATATATAGATAGATTTCCGACAACATCTCAAAAAAAAGCTTCAAGATAATCTTTTCGTTATGCTTTTTTTTTCATTTTTTAGGGTTACGTACTTAAAAAGTAAAAACGGAATCATTATAAGATCACTCCTGTGTCTGTCCGTCTGTCATAGCCATTTTACTCGTAAATTAAGAAACGTGGAAAGTTCAAATTGGGGAAAGTAATAAAGACAATTGACCCACATATTTACAGATTATTGAATATTCACAAATATATTTAGAAAAAATGTAGAGAGGCTAATTAAGTTACTTGAAAAAAAAAAATAGTATTTTCTTTCCATATCGTATGGGGTACCGTGCGAAAGCTTCCGTAACGCAGAACTCAAAAAATACATTCCCTTTAATGTTAGGTAGTATATTTTCAGATATATCGTCGAATATGCATGGCAAAAATATGTTCCCCCAATCTATTTCCGAATCTAATGAAACTAAAATTATGAAAAAATTCGAGGTAGTAGACATTATTTTACACATTACAGGAAAATTGTAGCGCATACCCTAGGTCACATAGATTTCCAGAAAAACGCATTTTTCTGTTACACACAAATTTCGATTTGCGGACATTCAGCAAAGGTGTTGTAGAGCGCTGTAGGCACCTATCGTAGCAGAAGTGTAAAAGCATTGTTGATAATTATTTTCGAAAAAAATCGTCGGTATTTAGCCCCGATATTAACCCTTAAAGACACGGACAGTTTGGACATACATAATGAGAAGGGCGGAGTACTCTTGTACCACCGACTTTTAAAGCCTAGATAACAACTTTTAATGATATATTTGTGTAATACGTCCAATAGCAGTATAAAAGCAATAAAAGTAAAATTGTTAAAAACAGACTAATCTGAATTAATCACATAAATTCTATGGGATTTGCGACTAGTTTGCATTGCGTGGGTCTCTCAATACGCTTCCCGTGTATTTAAAATTTAATTAAAAACCTATCTGGAAAAACGCGGCACGGACAAAGGCTGCGTTGTAACTTTGCGATCTCGTTTGGAAGCGCGCTTAGCACAGTATCAAGTTTAAACTTTGAACAAGGATTTTGTTTCAGCTACACTGCAAAAAGTAAAGATTATCGGTACGCTGAATTTAGTTTTATGAAATCGCAAATGAAGTTTAAATATACACTAATTTTATTGTCAACCCCGAATTAAGTTCATCAAAAAGAGGTTAGCATCATATAAAAAAAGTGTTATACAGAATGATACTATTTAGGCTTTATATTTTTTTAACTTGGTATATGGTATACTTGGCTCATGGTATGTGTATTTATACATTTCTAGTATATATATATACAGCTATATACATATATATATATATATATATATGTATATAGCTGTATATATACATATATATATATACAGCTATATCCAACGCTGCATTGTATAGTTTTTTAAAAAGTCTTATTATTCTTTTAGTAACGAATTTGTTTTGTATTAATACGGTTACTAATTAATAAATTTATTGTACGGAACCATCTGTACGCGAGTAATACTCGCACTTGACCGTTTATTATATTGAATTCTTACTTTTAAGATTTTTGACAGCATGCATTTGTTTTCAGTATTTTCAATATCAATATTAAATCAGTACTGCAGTATGAAGACTGACGTCATATAATTTGTAAAATGCAGATTAGTATTCTATATAAAACACTAAATTGAAAAAAAAAATACTATATGAAAATACTATATGTATTTTAGCAAGAAAATTCAAATAAAAAGTAAAACTGATTTCAAAGGATTGTTTCTTCTTTTCATGTTTTTGTGGTAACTGATACACACAAAAGAATGCTGTCCCCCCCCCCCCCCGAGTCGACTGCGTCTAAAATCTTGGTACTCGAGCTGATTCAATTATAAATACAATTTAATCTTAAGAATATTTCCATTATTGAAAACAAATATACGAACTTATGTGGTCAAAACAAAAACCTATAAACGAATCTTTTCCTAAATATTATTGCTTATTGTTTTTCTAAATTGATTTTATGGTATTTCTATACATAAGCGATATAAAAGCCAAAAGCATTTCGAATTTTAATGTTTAGAGCTATCTATTTTTATTTTTAGTACCATCTTACAAAATTTAACCAAGCACTTATAGGGATGAACTTTTCGAAAATACATCATACCATGAAAAAAGAATTCTTAAATTTTACAATCAATAAATCATCCATACTTTCACTATATTTGATAGCATACTTTTATATAGATTTTATTCTCATTCATTTTCTAAATTGATTTAATGGATTTTCTATAGACAGCAGAAATATAAAACCTACAGGAAATTAGAAATTTATTGCTCAAAGCCATCTATTTTTAGTAAGATGACAATTGATGCAATACAATATAAATTAAATAAAAAAAAGTTATAAGCACCAGAACTTTACATTCTATAGCATACTAGTTTCGGTAGCATTTACAATACCGTTCTCAGTACAACGAATGACGAAATTTCACAAATATATAGAAAAGAATCGGATTCAAATGAAAGCTTTATTGACCAGTAGAGAAACAGGAAATTACGGGTTACAGCCAATAAGAAAATAGCATAGGGAATGGAATAGAAAGTGTGAAAAATGCTGGACAAAATAAATAAAAGAAGTTTTGTGTAATATTTCTAACAATCTGATAATGAAAGAAAAGCTAATTATCAATTTTTTCATATATTTTATAGATATGAAATGCTTCAAGAAAATTAAATTCATGTACAAAAGTGGGCTTAGAGAGGGTTTTAGCCAAACTTAACCGATTTTTTTTTCACTATCTATATACTTTTTTATCGCCTTACGAAAATTTATTATTATTATTATAAATAAGGTGATTATAAAGAAGAATTTTGAGTAAATGTGTGAAATCATAAAAATATTTTCTATAGTTTGGTTTTCCTGGACTCTTGCTTTTAAGATTTTCGACAGCATGGAAATTTTCCCATATTTTTATGTTTGGACAATGACGTCAGATAAATTATAAACTATAGATAATTAATCACAATTAAACGCTAAATTATAAAATTAAATATATTACCTGGCATATATATATTAACGGGGAACTCCTTAGACAAACATAAAGCCTATTGTAAAGGATTGTTTTAACCGTCGTGTTTTACGGAAATTATTTATCCTGTTATCCACATTACTGCATTGTACGTATAAAATAGTGTTATTCAATCCTAATTAAATATCAAGGTAAAATTTAAGCTTAAAACACTCGATTATCTTTAACTTATATATTATAATTTAAACGAGGTGTAATAAGTCAGATAAAGAAAATGTGTAAAAAGGAACTGTTACATTAGATTTAATAATAAACCTAAAGAATTGATTACAATAAAAAACCAACTTACATTGGCTAATCTAAAATTATTGTTAATCTAAAGTTACCAAAATATTATTTCCATAAACTTCGATTGTTCAAATTTTTGAAAAACTAAACTTTAGACGAATATGTAATCAGCAATGTATAATAAATATAAGTAATAATGGTGGTGTTATCAATTGGAGCTCTTGGTATCCCGGAATGAAAAATCAACATAAATGTTTTCACTTTGACACAATCATAGAATTTCTTTTCCAAGAAATCTAAATCTAACGTCATTTTCATCGTTTCAAAATCTTCATACATATCTCTAAAATTTATATTCACCATTTTAAAAATATTGACGCGCAATAGGTTATTAATAATGCTTTTTCAAAACTTCAAACCTTCAAAGCTTGCTACTCAGCTACAACTTTGCATGTCATCATTGACACTCTTTTCTTGAATTGAGGTTCTAATATTAACACTTGGCAGAAATTTATGTCTATTAGATGCACTCGTGGTAAATTATTTAGTTTTATAAAAGAAAATAATCTTTTTTTTTTTTTTTTTAATGACGTCATTTTTATTTACTGAAGCATTTCGCCTAGCGACTTGGAACTTAGTAACAACGAAATAAAAGCTATTGACATGTAACAGCCTTATGTTAGAAAAAAGCGTTTTTCTTTTTCTTTTTTTTTTTAGCGTGGCTTCATTTTTCGTTATTTTGTTTTCATTATTACTTTGAATTTTAATCATAAAATTGCATTAATAAGTGCATAATCAATAAAGATAAGTATTTTTCTCTTTTCTCTGCAACAATGGCAGCAACCCAATTGCATCATTTTGAAGAAACTGTATCCTTCTATATATATAAAAAAAGTAATGATTTTGAAATGGAAAAATGAAAATCTGCGTAGATACCGCTAAACGCATCTGATTGGTCAGAGCTTTCTGACGCTATAAGGGGGGTTACAAAGGGGAAACGGGTCTGTCGCCAAACGTCGCCAAATTTGCCGCCAACTTGGTAATATAGCGCCATATTTGGCGACCAAAATTAGTCGACAAAAGTGACGCCAACTGGGCGCTATTTCCAGTATTTCTCCAAATTTCAATAGATTCCCACTGAAATCCAATAGGGTTTACTTGCTTGCAGAAAATCAACAAATTCAGATATTTCAATGTAACAAAAACTAATATTATCTTATGAATAGAGCTTAATTCAACTATTTACATTATTTTTAAGCCCAAACAAACTAATTACAATATTCGTAAAACTATATATATATATATGTTACTGTGAAAGACCGAAATTGGGGAATGTCGACTTTCACCGGTGAATGTCAACACATACCAAAAACGTCGGTGAAAGACCGAATATTTGATTATATTCTTGTCTATTCGGACCATTACCGGTGAATGTCGACAAACACAGATATGCTCTGGTGGAGGTCGAAAGGAGAAGTAGTGTTTAGCAGAGATGCTACAATCTGTCGCCAAATTCTTTGATCCACTGCCAGTCAGTCAGCTTTGTCAGTTTTATGCAAGGTTTGATGGTTCGCGCAACGTTTTCTTAAATTTTATTTTTTTATTCAATATCCTAATTTACATTGAATGGATACTGCAGTGAGTCGGGATCTTTTTTTAAAAATTAAATACATTAATTGAGAGTAAACAATTCTTTTTTTATAAAGAACAGTACTCTAAAATACTTTCTGAAGTGTTTTTTGCTAAAACTAACAAGGAAGGTCTCCATACTGTGCATACTCAGAATATTTTGAAAAAAAATACCAATTAAACTACTTATGTATGTAATAAAGGATCAGTCAAATTTAGCGGCGGAATTACAGTAGAAAGTCTGTAAAAAAATAAAATACTTTCGAGTATTTGGCGTGAAAAGACGAAAGCCTCACGCGATTTGCGAGCAGTACTTTTCCTCGCCAAAAGCAAACGATTTTAATGCATCTGAAAATTGTTTGTTAATTGATTTTTACAATGCGTGTAAAAAGTATTTAATGAATTTAAGCATAAACAATGAGAGAGTTTAATAAATACATTTTTCGTATTACATATTTATGTTGCTTGTTACTTAATTTTATTACTTTAAAAACAATTTCATCTATAAAAAATACTTTCATATATTTAAGCGTATTCCAAAATAAATAAAGCGGGCGGCGGCGACACGAATGACTACGTCATCGAGTTACGGGATGAAATAATGATGCAGGACAAGATTTTTAGGAGTAGATTAAGGAATGACTGGTCTGCCTCGACATTTCTTGGTACCATAGGCGCAACAGCGGGCGCCAACTCGTGTACAAATGAAAACCCTATAAACGTAGTATTTTACATTACATTGCCATATATACTACTTCGTATCGACTTTCAAGATGAATTAAGGGTTTAGGAAAAGTTTATTAAGAGTACGTGAGGAAAAGACTGATTCGGCATAACTTGGTACAAAGCGCGAAGAACGGGGCGCCAATTCGTTATTTTCACAGTGTTATTACGTCTTCCAGTTACGGCTTGAAATTTTGGCAAATGAAACATACCGATTATTACAATACAAATATTTCAGTCTGCCTCGTCATATCTTGGTAGGAGATTAGCGGAGCGGAGCGCCAATTCTTAATTTTGGCGGTATTATCACCTCATCGAGCTACGACTTTAAAATTTTGCACATTAAAGGAACATATCAGTACAATAAGAATATTTCAGTCTGCCTCGTCATATCTTGGTACGAGACGAGCACAACAGGGCGCCAATTTTTAATTTTTGCGGTATAATCACGTCATCGAGTTACGGGATGAAATCATGATGCAGGGCAAGATTTTTAGGCGTACATTAAAGAATGACTGGTTTGCCTCGACATTTCTTGGTACGTTAGGCGCAACAGCGAACGCCAACTCGTCATTTTAACGTCACTATCACGTCATCGAGTTACGGGATGAAACCGGTGCCAAATTAAAGGTGAAAAAAAGTCTTTTAAGAATATTTTGGTCTGCCTGCGCATATCCTGGTAGAAACCCCCGGCAGACTAAAATCTATAACAAAAAAATACGTCATGATGTACAAATGAAAACCATATAAACATAGTATTTTACATTAAACATTAAACATTCCGATTAGTACGATACGAATATTTCAGTCTGCCTCGTCATATCTTGGTAGGAGATGAGCAGAGCGGGGCGCCAATTTTTAATTTTGGCGGTATAATCACCTCATCGAGCTACGAGTATAAAATTTGGCACATTAAACGAACAGATCAGTACAATAAGAATATTTCAGTCTGCCTCGTCATATCTTGGTACAAGACGAGCAGAGTGGGGCGCTAATTTTTAATTTTTGCTGTATAATCACGTCATCGAGTTACGGGATGAAATCATGATGCAGGACAAGTTTTTTAGGCGTACATTAAGGAATGACTGGTCTGCCTCGACATTTCTTGGTACGTTAGGCGCAGCAGCGGGCGCCAACTCGTCATTTTGGCGTCATTATCACGTCATCGAGTTACGGGATGAAACCGGTGCCAAATTAAAGATGAAAAAAAGTCTTTTAAGAATATTTTGGTCTGCCTGCGCATATCCTGGTAGAAACCTCCGGCAGACTAAAATCTATAACAAAAAAATACATCATAATGTACAAATGAAAACCCTATAAACACAGTATTTTACATTTCATTGCCATATATATTACTTCGTATCGATTTTTAAGATGAATTAAGGGTTTAGGAAATGTTTATTAAGACAAAAACCTAGACCTTGACAAAAACTATTGTTTCATGTAAAAAATTTCTTTTTAACAAATAATAATAATAATAAATAAAATAAAGATATATATGAATAAAGAATCAGCGAGGAATTAATTTATTCTATTTAAACACTTATCTTAAAAACTTTATTTAGAGGAAAATATTTTTTTTTTCATTGTGAATTCACTTCGTGATTAAATTTAATTTTTGTATATCAGATTAAAAATATTGAAAAAAATATTCATAAATATTATAAATAATCATAATTCTATATATTAATAATTCTATATATTATAATCTATCTTTATTTAAATACGATATATCTATATATAAAAATTCTATATATTCATAATACAAAAAATAAATATTATAAATAATCACATTCAAAAATATTAAAAATATCCGTCTCCTATCAAGATATGACGAGGCAGACTGAAATATTGTTATTGTACTGATATGTTCCTTTAATGTGCAAAATTTTATAGTCGTAGCTCGCTGACGTCATTATACCGCCAAAATTAAAAATTGGCGCCCCGCTCTGCTCATCTCCTACCAAGATATGACGAGGCAGACTGAAATATTCGTATCGTACTAATCGGAATGTTTAATGTAAAATACTGTGTTTATAGGGTTTTTATTTGTACATTATGATGAAATTTTTTTTTGTTATAGATTTTAGTCTGCCGGGGGTTTCTACCAGGATATCCGAAGGCAGACCAAAATATTCTTAAAAGACTTTTTTTCACCTTTAATTTGGCACCGGTTTCATCCCGTAACTCGATGACGTGATAGTGACGCCAAAATGGCGAGTTGGCGCCCGCTGCTGCGCCTAACGTACCAAGAAATGTCGAGGCAGACCAGTCATTCCTTAATGTACGCCTAAAAATCTTATCCTGCATCATGATTTCATCCCGTAACTCGATGACGTGATTATACCGCAAAAATTAAAAATTGGTGCCGCGCTCTGCTAGTCTCCTATCAAGATATGACGAGGCAGACTGAAATATTCTTATTGTACTGATATGTTCCTTTAATGTGCAAAATTTTAAAGTCGTAGCTCGATGAGGTGATTATACCGCCAAAATTAAAAATTGGCGCCCCGCTCTGCTCATCTCCTACCAAGATATGACGAGGTAGAGTGAAATATTCGTATCGTACTAATCGGAATTTTAATGTTTAATGTAAAATACTATGTTTATGGGGTTTTCATTTGTACATTATGACGTATTTTTTTATTATAGATTTCAGTCTGCGGGGGTTTCTACTAGGATATGCGCAGGCAGACCAAAATATTCTTAAAAGACTTTTTTCACCTTTAATTTGGCACCGGTTTCATCCCGTAACTCGATGACGTGATAGTGACGCCAAAATGGCGACTTGGCGCCCGCTGCTGTGCCTAACGTACCAAGAAATGTCGAGGCAGACTAGTCATTCCTTAATGTACGCCTAAAAATCTTGTCCTGCATCATGATTTCATCCCGGAACTCGATGACGTGATTATACCGCAAAAATTAAAAATTGGCGCCCCGCTCTGCTCGTCTCCTATCAAGATTTGACGAGGCAGTTTGAAATATTCTTATTGTATTGATATGTTCCTTTAATGTGCAAAATTCTATAGTCGTAGCTCGATGAGGTGATTATACCGCCAAAATTAAAAATTGGCGCCCCGCTCTGCTCATCTCCTACCAAGATATGACGAGGCAGACTAAAATATTCGTATTGTAATAATCGGTATGTTTCATTTGCCAAAATTTCAAGCCGTAAGTCGATGACATAATAACACTGTGAAAATAACGAATTGGCGCCCCCCGTTCTTCGCGCTTTGTACCAAGTTAAGCCGAATCAGTCTTTTCCTCAAGTACTCTTAATAATCTTTTCCTAAACCCTTAATTCATCTTGAAAGTCGATACGAAGTAGTATATATGGCAATGTAATGTAAAATACTATGTTTATAGGGTTTTCATTTGTACACGAGTTGGCGCCCGCTGCTGCGCCCATCGTACCAAGAAATGTCGAGGCAGACCAGTCATTCCTTAATCTACTTCTAAAAATCTTGTACTGCATCATGATTTCATCCCGTAACTCGATGACGTAGTCATTCGTGTCGCCGCCGCCCGGTCTAAAAGGCAAGATTCATTTAGCAGTTATTCATTTCAAACTAAGGAATTCGTCGTTTCCATAGCAACAAAATTGAACCGACAGTGCTCAATTGGACTTAATTTTGAGATATTGAAACATTTTAATTTTGTTTTAATTCATAAAATTTGATATTTAACTTTCATTATAAATACATATATGATAAAACTATAGCTAAATCAAACTAAAACTGACAAAACTACAGTTATTTAAGTTAAATTTATTTAAACAAATTCAATATGAAATATTTTTATCTTAAAGAGTATTCGACATGAAAAAGTATTTTTCGAAATTTCATTTCATCGCCAACCGATGATAAATCGCCAAACAAACGAAAATTTGATTATTTTTTTACGAACGTTCTATCGGGGTTCCGCCAAAACTTTTTTATAAACATATATATCCGCAAGAGACGAAAACTCTGTAATTTTTTCAGATTTTTCTGAATATGGCCGTATGGAGACGTTCCTTTTATGTGCAGTGCGCATTTTCGCAATACTTACTCTGTTGGATAGGACACATGTATTTTTCAGTTTATTTTTCTGATATTAAATATTCAATATTCTGAAGTACTTATGATATGAAGCCGGTCGCTATTCATGGAATCATAAAATTGCTATTTGACTCGTTCGGGGTGAAGTGGCCCATTAACCGTTTCAGGGGCAAATAATTGTGTTTCCGTAATGTTGGTTTCACACCGGAATATACAAAAAAAAAAAAAATAATAATAATAATAATTAAATAAAAAAATCAAAATAAGTTAAAGCTCTATAAGAAATTCTTTCTACCAAAGTTATAAAATAAATATGTAATTACATGTTTCTGGTGCAAATTTTGATTAAAATTAGGTGCGATATAATACATTCCATCATCCTTCAAGCGGTTAAGAAAGCAAGTCTTTTCATTTAGTATTATTTTACCTTAACCATTAGTTTTGTTATTACTTCCATGTACTAATGATAGTATTCCAATTCTATTAATATTATACATGTGAAAGTGTGAAAAGGCATGGCTGAAGTCAACATTAAAATAGATGATTAAATGCCTTTGAATTGATTGTCCGTTAGATTCATTTTTTTTTTTTTTGCAAAAATGTGCAAAATGTTCTCTTAAGTTCATAAAATTTGCTTATTTTATTTGTTTCTATGCGATAAAATAAATCTTAAATAAAATCTATTTTCAGTCAAATGTTTCAACATACAGTTTATACATATTTTTGCAGTGCTTTCAAAATTTTGTGCTTTTGCGATTTCACTATTAATATTTCAAACATAGAGTAAGTATTTTTAAAATATTGACGTTTTGTTAGAGATTATTACAATGTCAGCACCTTTATGCTGAAATCACGTTTCACTACAAATATTTCCAAAGTAAACATAATATTTTATCAATATCTGTATTTCAGTTCAAATGTTAGCGATTAGTATTGAAAATTGAGCGTACTTTTTAATTAAAAAAATACCTGAATTTTTAATAATAATTTTCGCTTTGTTTAATGGCAGACTTTCATGGAAAAAATACATAGAAAATTGCCATAAAAAAAAGTGGTAGATATTTTGAACCCAGAATGTCCGTTAACTCTGTTAGCAATGATTAAAAATATTGACCGATATAACCAATATATCTGAAACAATTTTTCGGGTAATTACTTTTGTAGATTTTTATAATATTTATTAACAAATAGCAATCTTCGCCTTATTTATTATCCGAATTCTTGTGGCAAATATACTATTAGGAGGAAACAGTGGTTATAAAAAAAAACAGAAACACAATCATTCCTTTAAATATGTAAAATTTATAAACTTAAGTAAAAATTTTATACATTGTGAATAAAAAAAAGAAGAAAAAGAAAGAAAGAAAGAAAGAGAGGAAAGACAGAGAATTGAATGGATAATGGATACATTACTAGAATTACGATTCTATCATTATTCCATGGAGATAATAACAAACTATTTGCTAACCCTTTACGGCACGGGCAATTTTTGTTGTAAAATGATGAAATGATTGACTGACACCGGAATTTTAAAACGACTTTTTAAGAAATTAAGACATGTTACTTTAAATGTCCATTGTAAGAGCAAAATTTTACTAAAGTATTCTTGGTGCCGATCGTAAGATTGGAATTACAATTAGGTATCCCGACCCGGGCGCACTTGCCGGAAAGTGTTACGACAAAATAATACTCAGTGAAAGACATGTTCACTTAAAGAAGTCTCAGGACTCTTAAAATTGGAAAAAATGAAAAAAAGACCATTTTCAACATTTAATATCTTAAAATGTATTAAATTTTAAGACGCAATTTTTAATTAGATGAAAGACGCAGAAAATTGGAATAACAGATTACGCGTACGGTTACAAAATAAATTTTGCAATTAGAACGAAAATTTTGGTGCTTACTTATACTTCAGATTATAATAATTACCCTGAACCTAAATAAATTTGTATTTAAAGCCTTTTTATATTTTTAATACAAAGTTGTATTTAGCTAATGCAAAATTTAGAAAATTTCAACAGTATAATCACCTATAAAAATATTTTTTGAACAATAAAAAGGAAATTTTAGGTTCAGTTTATACAGACTAATATGAAACATAAGTTTTGAAAATGTCATGAAAAAAATCAGGAGTTTTTGAGATATCGTGTGCATTATGCCTAAAAAGGTCATTTGGAGAAAAATGACTTTAAAGTTTCGGGAACGCCACTTCGGCTGTTAAGCTGGTATAATTCTAAAAGCCATACATTCTGTTCTAAAGAAAATTTCAAGGATATTCAAGATATTCAGAGAGATTTCAAGGATATTTCAAGGATATCAATGCTATATCAAAATGTTCAGAAAAGATACGAGTTTAACATATAAAATAAATCAAATTTCGAAAATTTTAAAGCTTTAAGAGTCCTGAGACCCCTTAATAGGACGTTAGGCGCCGAATAATAAAATATTACTTGTAAGCTGACGATATATACAGTAATCGCATGCTTCGCTAGTGCAACCAACTTAAATGCACACCACACGGAGATAACAAATAGGAGCACTATCAGCCTATCCGCAATTTTAGCATAAAACCAAATGAGCACTATCGCGCTTCACATAACAAGAGTAACGCTATTGCGCTTCCTGAAAATTTGGCACATAACAAGAGGAGCGCTATCACTCTGCTCCGCACTCAAACGGTTAAATAATAATTCAAAATTTGTGTGAGATAGCAATCAGAATATTGAAAATTTCATACCAGAAAAATGTACGGAGATACATATGCCGAATCCGAACCGAGTAGGTATTGTGAATACGCATGCAGCACACCTTTGGATTACAGACAATTCAAACGTTTTTATTATTTAAAAATCAATGATAGATACTGAAACACAGAGAATTAGATGCAAATTTTCGACATATTCAACATTCACCATTAGTTCAAGGTGAATGTCGACATTTGCCGGTGTAAGTCAGAAGTAAGGATATTTTAACAAATATTACGGTCATACACCAAACGACTATGTGAATGTTGACATTCACCAGCGAAAGTCGACATTCTCCAGATTTCGGTCTTTCACAGTAACATATATATAATTTTATATTTAATAATTCTTATAATTATGAACCTCTCTAAGCTCTAATGATTATGTGCTTGGAGATATGGAAATAAAATTGTCTAAAAATTGAATGCATAGAAAATAAGGGATCGCGAAGCGATCCAGAATGGAAACGCGAAACAATTACGTCTGCGGTTAGCTAGAAAATATGGATTGCGTTAAGCGATTAGGGTTAGTGAGCGTAGCGAGCAGAGGGGAGGAGCCCCCCTAGTGTAAAAAAATATAATTAAAATTAAAATATAAAAATTGTAATATTAAAAATAATAGCTATGCGGGCACGTATATAAAGAGACAGCTTTCATATTTAAAAAAAGAGGAAGCAATTTTTTTTTTTATTATAAAGCTTAGGCTAGATTAAAAAAAAAGATCCTTGTGTTTTAAAGATATAATTGATCAATGTAAATTCGTATAAATGAACTTTTTCGTAGATATTATTATCCTCTCTTACTTTCGATTTTCATTTAAGGTGATTAATATATATAGTCACAATATAAGGCAAAAAAAAAAAAAAAAAAAAAAAAAAAAAAAAAGGCATTGCATAATTTATTGTTGAGAATAATTAAAAAAGCAGTGTCGATCTTCCTGTAAAGCGGTTTCTATTCATTTCCGTTTTACGAGGGTTTTTAAGACCGATTAAGCTGCTATCAATAGTTGTTTTTGTGTTTAACCCTCTGTCTACCAGAAGGGTCCAATGGACCCGACATGTATATTCAAAATATCTATTCAAACCAGAAAATTTCTTCAAAACAAACTAAATGTATAAATCAGACAATAATAAGTTAAATAAACAAATTAAATAGTTTTAAGTAAACATTCTGGTGTAGAATGTTTTTATAAAACTTGAGTAAAATTTCCGGTGGTTCTAGGGTTAATTAAATAAGATTAGTTAAACATTTGAAAATCAGCTAACATAAAATGAACCAAGTTATCAGATTTTGCCTGATCGTATTTTTTAACAACGCTATAAGAAAATTGTTTTAAATAAGATATTTTAAATGTATCGTTTTATATCTGACGTAATCTTCAGCAATGTTTTCGTCCTCTTTTTAATATTCATGTGAAAATATTTTTATTGTCAGAACGGAAATATTATTATTTGTGTTTTCTTAGAATTGGCAGCAATAGTTAAAAAGATCATCTGGAAATATGAAATAAATGTCTTGTGTAAATGTATTTTTAAATTTAAACTTTTAATCTTTTAATCTTTTAATCTTTTAAACTTTTAATCTTTTAATCTTTTAATACTACCTTGAAATTTTTTTTTCAGTTTATAATAAATAGTCACGTGTAAATAAACTTCTAATTGGAAGGAAATATTATTGCTTGCTCTGTTTTTACAATTGGCAACAATTTAAAATATGAACCTTTTCTAAAATATGTGAAAAATATTGGTCGAAATGCTGAATATTTGAATTTAAAATTTAAAACAAACCCACAAAAAATCAGACACATTAAAAAGATAAATACAGTCTGTACACCAGGAACTTCTAATGTACATCCTTAGAAAAAATGATTAAAATCCTATTTGTAATTTTTGCTCCTATAAAACTTTTTAATGGAACGATTTGTAAAACTCTAACATTTAAATTTCTTTACAATTCAGTTAACACTGTATAATTTTACTTTATAAATTACATATTTAAATGACATATTCGATAACGTAATACAAAATATTATGTAATAAAAGTGCCAGACTTTTTCTAAAATTAGTTTTATTAACTGATAATCGCAAATATAAAAAGATCTCTATTAAATGTTAAGTCATTTTGATAGCATAAGAATGATTATATGTTTCAATACATTTTGCAGCTAAATTATTTCAAAAATTACTAAATCAAACTTGTAAAATAGTTTATTTTTCTGGATCGTTATAGTATGTGTAAAATGTAATATGTAATGTAAGCTAAAATAACAGTTTTCTGCATAAAGATATGAAAACATTTTGAATGACATTATCACATTCATTTTTAGATCCGTTCGTTATTATATAAATACGTAGAATCTATAGTCATTGTCAGATCCGTCCATCTGTCTAATTCTCCGTATGTGCTCACATTAAAGCGTAAACACTACCCATCCTAATAGTTTTAAATTTAATATATACGTAGGCTGTTTAATAAGTATTAAGACTAGTTTTACAGCCGCGAAATCACTCTTTGGAATGTTAATGTCTGTGGCATAAAAAAAGTTTGTTGTCTGTATTAACAAAAGCTACCGTTGATGGCGTGTACATGCTCATGTTCCTGAGTATCACGTGATTGAACTGAAGCGTGTTTGCGGGCGCCTACGAGAGCGGCCAGTTGTCGAAATGCAAGCGTCTTTGATCAACGTTTTGCGATTAAATTTTCTGTTCTTCTGCAAAAATCAGTATCGGAGACCTTTGACATGATACGTGAAGCTTTCAACGATGAAGCAATGTCGAGGACAAGTATTTTTCGCTGGCATAAAGCTTTTAAGGAAGGAAGGCAAAATTGTGAAAATATTGAACGCGAGAGATGACCTTCAACGTCTGTCACAGAGACAATGATTAACACAGCTGCGGTTATCATCAAGAAGGACCGCAGAATTACAGTACGTCAGCTGCACGCTCTCTTGAATATTTCTGTAGGAAGTGTTCACTCAATCGTGGCAGAACATTTGAAACTGAAATATATTTGCGCGCGATGGATTCCGAAATTGTTGACACCTGAGAAAATGCAGCATGGAGTGGATGTGTGCATAGAATGGAAAGAAAGACTGGAACGAGAAGTCGACAATTTCTTGAAATGCATCATCACAGCAGGCGAAGCTTGGTTGTATCACTATGACCCAACCATGAAACAAAAAAGCAGTGAATGGAAGCATCCGTCTTCGCCTACTCCCAGGAAAGCAAAAACTGTGAAATCGGATGGTAAAGTTACGACCATAATTTTTTTGTTATGAAGGAATTGTGTATCAACACGCTGTCGAACCCGGTAATACCGTAAACGGTTCGTAATACGCGAATGTCTTACGAACAATGGTACAGCACATGTCCATTGCTCCGAAATTGCTTCCTATTACACCTTGACAATGCCCGACCACATGTTGCTCGTTGCGTACAGGATGTTTTGCAGCAGAACAGCGTAGAGATTTTACCACACACTCCATACAGTCCTGATCTCGCTCCATGCGATTTACGGCTGTTTACACAACTTAAGAAACCATTACGAGGCAAACATTTTGCAAGCAACAAAGCATGTGTTAAGGCTGCGGAGGTGGTTTTGAAAAAGCTCTAAAAAAACGGACTTTTACAGGTTTTTAAGAAGTGAGAACGTTGGGATAAATGCATTACGTGCCGCGGTAGATACTTTGAAAAAGACCAGGTAAACGATGACGATTAAAGGTATTCTGTATTTTTTATAATTTTAGTCTTATTACTTATTGAACAGCCCTCGTATAATAGTTGCAGAATTTTGTTCATTTATTTCAAATTTTATGAAAATCGAATCAAAACTTAAAAAGGTATTAATAAAAGTTTTCTTCCTATCATACGTAATTAATTCAATGATATCAATGATATGTAATGATTCTAAGTTGCCATGGCGATGACGTCCCATTTATGATGGAGTCCTATTATTTCCGTATGACGGAATTTAATATAGATAATCGTATTGAATTTTTATTAACCCGTTTTTGCATAAGAGTGTAAAAGCTATTGCACCAAGATATGAATATTTATAAAACCAATTAAAGTACGACCGCACCTAATTTTTTGCGCTTGACGAACAACTTCAGACTTGTTTTTACAATACGGGGATTGTTGTCTACTCTGTCTTCAAGGCATTTTGCAAATTCAGGTAAAAAAAATATATATATACGGATATCATTGCCGCCACAAATGAGATTTTTTTTAAAGCAAAAAACATTCAGCTATAGAAGTAAAGTAAAAATGTAAAAAAAAAAAAATCAAATAGCCTAGTTTTTATGAGGAAAAGAAGATAGCTCCACATTTGTATACCTCAGGTATGAAGAGGGTAAGTATGAAACAATTGCCCATTACACGGAGCTAAGACAGTTTTATGCTGCACGCAGTTCATCAAGTCCTGGAAAAAGATGCAGAAATTTATGACTTAAAATTGACAAAATTTTAACATAATTATCCTCTTAAAAACTAAATTTCAAGAGAGTTGATACATCTAGACATTCATTTTAGTTTTATGGAAGAACTGTCAATAACTTATAAAGGGATGGTGAATTGTGAAAACGGCAAATATACGAACTTTATTTTTGCGTTAAATGTTTTTCTTAAAATTAAAAATAAACATCAACATATTGTCTTGTATTTAACAGAAAATGTAGATTCATACTAATTATAACGGAAAATATAGAAATTAACATATCTTACTATAATTGAAAAGCCTATTTAGCAAAGCAAGTTTAATGCACTGTATAGAATCTTTAATATATTTCAAGCGATTTGTTTGTTGTTCAAAATTCTCAATAACGCTAATGAAAAATAGTGATGCACACTAGAAGAAATCTATGGAACAAACTTGAAATGTATGTTTATTATTGTCCTCTAACTAGACTTAACATTTATTAACATGCGCGCTGTAAGAATGGGAAATGTTTCTTAATACGGAAAAATATATTATAACATTGAACAAAAATATACAAAATCTTCTTCGAGTTAAATAGCATTCCGAAAAGCGTTCCTTTATTTCAAATGAAAACCAAATTTTAAATGAATTGCTTAAAAAGCGCAAAGGCCAACCTAATAAAAAAGATTCCATGCCGGGACTCGATCCCGGGCCATCAGTATCGCACAATGACATTCTACAGACTAAACCACATGGAATGATATCCAGCCTGCAATTTCTGACTGTTACACGTTGGAAAGGCAGCACAAATGCAGCACATGATGGAATATTTTTCCGTGAGCCATCGACATGAGGCAAACTCGAAACTTAATTAAATAATATACCTGTAATTGTGAGAAGTTCCACGCTGGGTATCGTTCCATGTGGTTTTGTCGGTAAAATGTCAGTGCGCTATACTGATGGCCCGGGTTCGAGTCCCGGCATGGGATTATTTTCGCTAGATTGACCTTTGCGACTTTTAAAGAATTAATTTAAAATTTAATTTTAATTAGAAATATTTTACGCAAGGCGAATGTTCTCTGTGGAAAAATTTCCAAGTATCAATCTAATGTCAGAGACGGATGTCTTTTTGGACGCTTTTTTACTTACGTACTATCCCTACACAATGCCGCTAGCATTGTGAAGTGATAATACGTAAGTAAAAAAGCGTGCAAAAATACGTCCGTCTTACATTGACCTTAATATAACGTTCCTTTATCTTAAAAAATCTCAGAAACACATACATTTTCGAGATTTAGAGATGCATTCGTTAAAAAAGCAAAGGTTTCAAATACAAACATAAAAAATAAACAGCAATATTCTTAACATTAAAATAAAGCTTATATTATTACTCTTTGATTTCAGAAATCAGTTACGCAGCTAAAAATGCACAAATAAAAATGGAAATCATCCTGAACCAATCCCATATTCCAGTTTTAGAAAATGGAATAGTAAACTAGAAAAACAACTCGGAAACTTTTCTGATATTCTGGGACAGCAGAATAAATTGTTTTTATAAATACTTCTTTGAGTCGCGAAAGTACTTCGGTTTCTATTGGATTTCTCATTGGTTGGAAAATATATTGATTTCTACAGGTACATAAATCGTGGGTTACTGTGATGGTATTAATGTACAGGGTGTCCAAAAATGTTTCCTGTAAATTTAATCCTACATAAAATCTAAAAACGAAATAAGATAGCGAAGTTTGGTTTTGTGTGCGTATAACAGCAAGTCGTAAAGTTTTATTTCTACTAAAAAGAATGTTTTGACTTACAGTTACGACCCAGAAGATCCATAACTCGGGATAGCTACACCACAGAAAAAGGCCCAGTGTGTGGCCTAGTTCATAGAGACTGTGTCACATACCCTCGGTCCAGAACACCAGTAGGACATGAATAAAACTGAGTAATGAGTAATTTCGATTTTAAAATTTGCCGTTTTTTCAATGCTAAATATTTTAGGCTGTAGCTCATGGATAAGAAAATGCTAACTACCCTAATTTTTGGTTATATTTCAGGTGACGTTTTTAACCAAGTTGAAAATTGCTCGTCAAACGTGGCAAATCAGGTGCATTCGTAATATAACTAGTTTTATAAGTAGTTTTTGCACCGCATATTGTACTGAAAGTATATTTTAGTGCACTTCATAAGTGCATATCAATTTTATTCTGTTCGAAAGGTTGTAAATCATTAAAATGCATGTGCAATATTTTTCCCATTGGCCGTAATGTAACGGAAAACTTTTGACTGTTCCTGTAATTAACCTATACATCCGATTTTCATAAAATTTAAAATGAATCGACGAAACTTTGCAGTAATTGTATATTTGAAATTTCAGATCATTCGGAAGTCTGTAACATCATTAAAATGCACTTGCAATATTTTTTTCCCATTGGCCGTAATATAACGGAAAACTTTTGACTGTCCCTGTAATTAAACTGTACATCCGATTTTCTTAAAATTTGAAATGACTCGACAAAATTTTGCAGCAATTATATATTTAAAATTTGTGACCATTCAGTAGTTGGGTAGTTTTTGCTCTGTTATATGCGGACAGACGGACAGACAGGCCGACTGATCGAACGACGACTATAGCTGCTACGTATTTATATAATTACGAACGCACCTAAAAATTAATTGAGTTAATATAAGAAAAATTACATTCACTTGTTCTACTGTTACTCTTCATATTTCTGATAATATTTAAGATCTAGAACTGGATCGGCAACTTAAGTTTCTGTTTACAAGAAGGGTAGTGCGATTTTACCCCGTTTCGAATTCATCAGCTATATTGATTGACAAAAATAGTAGAAAAGTTTTAGAGTAATATTCTAAATGAAAATTAAGAATAATTTAGTTATCAAAGTACTACAAAATTCTCATTACTTATAACTAGATACTCATTACGAATCACAATTATCATTATTACTAGTCGTAGTTCTATTTAGAGATATAAAGAAGATATAATGCTGCTTCTTTGGAATCAAGTTTTGCTCGCGCAAAATAAACAGATCATTCTTCTTGTTGACTGGAATATGTGCTTGTTCTCTATAGGCTGGATTCAGCAGAACTTCTTCTCGTTTTGCTCGAGATTTCCTTCTTAGGTCTTTGACATTGTACTGTTTTTCAGAATAATACGCCTTGTAAAAGATTTTATTCGGGATTTACTTCTTAACGGTTAAAACTCTAAATTCATTCAATGAACCTTTTTCTCCTTTGTCATACACGCTGTAATTCTTACACATCACTTCACTTACTCTCTTTCAATGTGTAAAATCTTCTGTTGACATTTCAGTTACTGAGTATGGTGCACCTTACTTTTCAGCCGACTTTTCTACGGTAACTAATTCACTAGGTACATAAATTCTTCTGTTTTTCAATATTCGACTTCTTTCCTTTTATACACATGAATGCATAGAGTCTCCTTTATTCTCAGTGTGACCACTAATTAAATATTTATGAGATATCGGTTCCACGGCAAAGTTTTCTTTAGAATAATGTAGGACACACAATATTTTGACGTGCGTACTTCGGTGAAACAGTAAGATATATGATTTAACTTAGTGTTGCACTGAACGAGGGTGACTTTTGGAACGTCTGAAACACTAAATCATGCTTTATATAAAATAAATGTGGCGACATAAAAATGCCCTAGCATTCCACTAGATGCAGAAATAGTTTCTCATACCAATAAATGAAAAAAACCATTTTAGCTTTTTTTTAGATGTCTTACGAGGCGCCGATACACAAATCGAAAAGGGTTTCCGAACAAAATACAGGTGTCACCCCTCATACAGGTTTTCAATACGCGCGTGGCACAAGACGTTTATGGAGACCGGTAGTGTCGATGGACCAAATAATGCGATAGGACGTTGAATACCGTCTGTATGTTGTTCGTGCAACCAAAGATGATCATATTGAGCTCCTCTAGAACCATGTAAATCTTTGGAACTTGCTGTTAATTTTTACGATAAACGGATTTTTGTTATCTAATTTTGTTTAAGTTTTGTGGAGGATCAAAGTTGTAAAGATAAGTTTGGGACAGCATGTATATTTATGTGTTTAGTTATATATTATATTTTGGTAATTTATGAAACATTTGTCATTTTTTTTCGTGTGATTTTTTTACGCAAGTTCAATTTCGAGACTTTGTTTTTTTTAATTTTTTTAACTGCCTAGTGGATTAAAAATTTACATAAAACTTTTCATAGTGTGTAAAACACTACCTCTTAGGAACTTTTGAAACATTTTGAACAAAAATTAAAATGCTTATGACATTTTAAGCATAGCAAAATATTTGTTTTAAGATAAATGCACTCGTAAATCATTATGATGTGTAACTTTCATTATTTACCTTTAAAACAACACGGTTTGTACGCTTCTGTGCATTTAAGAGCTTTAATTCCAGAATTTTGGTTAAGCTTTGATAATTTTGTCAACATATTTCCTATACATTTGTTTTTATGAAATAAGTTAACTATTGCTTTTCAAAATCTGGTATTTATCCCTTTGAGGTGACGGGTCAGTGAAGAAATATGAAAATGTAATATAAAAATGTATAAATATATATACTGTATTTATAATAGTTTTCTACTATGTATATGGCATCCTTTTCATATTTTTTAAAATATTAATAACAAAAATCATGTGTTTGCACTTTCCCAAGTACACTTACCTACCTTTAGAACATCATGTTGAATTGCTTTTTCCTTATAACATTTCAAAGATACATAAACCCTACATTTTATTGTTTATGAAATATTACAATAAAATCGAATGCCAAAAGATATTGAAAATATATCATATTTATCTGTACTTTCACTGTAGCTGATCAAATACGATTTCAATTTCTTTGTTTTTATGTCGTCAATGTAAATACACTTTCGAGAAATATCAGAGCAAATATATATTTCCGTGTATATATTGTATTTACATTTTGTTATCTGTTATGAAATTTGAAACATGAGATTGATGGAAAATTGGTTTTTAAAGCATGAGTAAATTTGGATTTTGAAATCCCTCCTTATATTTCGCTTTAAAGTGAAATTCGATTTTCCCATGAGTTTTAAGCGATGTATCATAATATTATTTAATCATAAAAAATTGTGACATTATAGTAACTTTCCCTTTTGTAAAATACTGCTGACTGATGCAGAGTATTCTTAAAAATAAAAGAACATTTTAATGCTGTACACGTGTATAATTTTTAAGATTTTAGTATAAGTGGCCTCAGGATTCTTGAAATTGGAAAAAAATTAAAAAGAAGACCATTTTCAACATTTAATATCTTAAAATGTATATGATTTCAAAAGACATTTTTTGGGGGGATAAAAGATATATGTATATGTTCTTTCTTTTCATGTATTTAAAAAATAGCAAGTTGCAGAATTAGCGTTTGTAGGGGGCTCCAAAATGGCAGACATTTGAGGAGCAGAAAATTCGTGTAACAGTTTACGCGCAGCATTACAAAAAAAATTTTACAACTAGAAGGAAATTTTTTTTGCCCACTTATACGTCAGATTATAATAATTATCCTGAATCTAAATAAATTTGTTTATATTTTCAATACAAAATTATATTTAGCTAATAGAAATTTTTGAAAATTTCAACAGTATAATCAACTAAAAAAATATATTTTTTAATCAATGAAAAGGAAATTTTGGGTACAATCTATACAGACTAAAATGAAATATGCGTTTTAATAAATTCATGAAAAAATATTCTGAAGTTTTTAAGATATAGTGTGCGTAATGCCCAAAGACGTCATTTGGAGAAAAATGTCTTCAAAATTTCGGAAACTCCGCTTCAGCCTTTGAGAGGGTATATGTCTAAAAGCCATAACTTCTGTTCTAATGGGTATTTCAAGGAAGCAATTATATCAAAATTTTCAGAAAAAATATGAGATTAACATCTAAAAAAAATAAAATTTCGCAAAATTTGAAGCTTAAAGAGTCCGTAAGTAAAACGCTAAAACTCTAAATAATCCTAAAGAAAATCGCCAAAATTCAAAAATTGCAGAGGACAACATTTTTTTTTTATTTGGAGTAAAAATCTTTATAAGGGTTTAGAATTTACTTTATTGAAAAGTTAACAAAATTTATTAAATTGGGCTAAAAGACTGAAACCGGATTCCTTTATCATATATGATAAATTGTCGCGAAACTCGAAAAACACTAATAATCGTCTTAAAAAATGCTACAAGGTCGAAAATCGCATTTAAAAATATTTACTACATTAGGCTAAAACAGTGAAGAAGTGTCATGGCCGGGATTCGAACTAGGGACCTTTTGGTAGAATATGGCTTTAGCGAAAATGTCCGTGGTTTGAATCTGGGCTTGGACACTTTTCACACAGTTTGGAAAAATTACAAGTTTAATTAATCGTTGAATTACGGTTCTATTACCTGAGATTTATGAATAAAATTAAGAAATTTAATTCCACTTAAAATATGAAAAAATCTCCTCGAAATTTGCTAAAACTTTAAAAGTTGCATAAAAATATTCGCGAAAAATTAAAAAATGTAGTAATTCTGAATAACCTTTATTAAAAAGAAGACGAAACTTATTATATTGTTCTAAAGGATTAAAACCGGAATTTTTTCTTAATATGAATAATCGCCGAGAAACGCGGATAAAGAATAAAACTCACATGAAATGTTTTTTAAAAAGAAGAAAAAACTCTAAAATCCAACAACTGGCTTCAAGGTGCATAACTTCAGATGTACTAGTTCGTTCCTGAGTCTTATAGCGCCGTGCACAGGTGTATTTTTTTTTCGAAATACATCACATACAGATTTTACAGATTTAAACTGGATTTATTATCTCAGTTAAGTAATTTCATTTTACGTATCATTCATAAGGGAGTATCGAAGCGAGTATTAATCAAATGCGTTTTGAATTAAATTTCTAAGGTTAGATCACTCTATATTCTGCCGCATAACACACGATTTAAATTTGAGATCATACATTTTCCCCTGTTTATTATTAACATTCAGTTATCTGTATTATGTGCATCCCCTTCTTTGCAAAGAAATATTATTGGGATAAATACTGTAAAAATACAATGAGAAACATCTAAAAGTTAATATCACTCATCTGCAACAAAAGACTAGCGTCTCATTCCTAGATAGTTCCCTATGGAAAGACGAAATGTGGGAAAGTCCGCTTCTTAGAAGGGGTTAATGTGCAGAAGCAGAGTACCATGTGTTGACAGAATTGAAGAGCTGAGTGGAAGAACATGTTATGCTATATTTTCTTAAAAATTATTTTATCTTTTGGACGAAGGTGTTATCAGGTATTCTATCACATGGAAAAGCTAAAATAACAAAGTTCTATTTAGCCTTGAAGATTTAACACATTATTCATTAATATTTAATATTTTAATATTTAATATTGTAAATAATATTAATGTGTTTTAATATTTAAAAATTAAATATGAATAAGTTTTTTTGATAGAGTTTAGTACCACACCTGTTAATATTTTAAACACATAGTATCAAACAGAAATTAAATCATTAAAATTGACAACAAAAACTTCCACATCAAATTTCTTCAAATGTAATATTTTTTACTTAACATGTTCTTATACTTAGCTCTTCAATTGCGATTTGTTTCAAATTTTGTTATAAGCTATTTCGGACTGTGTACCAGTATATATGTGGTATGTCTTTTCTCTCCTATTTGGTAGATTCTGAGATCAAATTTCAGCGTAGGAGGATTTGAAAAATATGAAATCTTTGCTTTTCAAAATTTATTTAAGTTGTGAAGAAAAGTTGGAATAAAAAAAATCCAAAGTTTCTATTTTTAAAATTTAATTAAGCTAAAATAACCCTTTTTTTAAATCATTGACCTTTGAGCCTTGAATGATTTATGAATCCTTAATAATAACGATTCATAAATCATTTATTTAAATTATTATAAATAGTTTAAATACAAAAATACAAAATTTATTTTTTTAAACTTAATTAAGTTTAAAAAATTATTTTAATTATAAAAACTCACTTTGTTTCATTATTTAGCACAGAAACATGCTGCAGTTTCTAGCGGTATGATCCTTAGTTTCGGAAAGGAATGCAGACTCCAAAATACTTTTGCTTCGACGTTGATGATATGACTTATCATCAATTCATTTTAAAAAATGAAATAGTTTAATGTATAATTTCTGTCTCTAAAACTTTGTTTACAAAGAAAATAAATATATGTGTTTTAATTTTTGCGTTAAAACCAAAATATTATGCCGTGATTTAAAAATATAAATGAAAAGTACGAAATCACTTTTTTATTTGTAATAATTCAGATATGAACAATAATACCAAAATGTTATGCGGCGATTTAAAAATATAAAGAATAAATAAAAAGTACAAAATTATTTTTTTTAATATATGCATTTTGATTTAAATAATTATATGGCATTAAAAATTGGATTTAATAAAATATTTTAATAAGTTCATAGATAAGGATTTCTAAACATTTTATTGAAAATTCTATTAATTGATATTCTCTACAATTAAAGCTGGTGCCTGTGGCCAGAATTCTGTAATTCTGTGACCTGATGTCGCCATTTCTGCACATCACCTCAACGAAAAAGTGGACTTTCCAAATTTTCGTTCTTAAATAGGGAACCATCTAGGAATGAGAAGCCAGTCAAGAAAAGTGACTCATCACGCAAAAATTCATTTTGCGTTCATATTCTACTAATAGGTCACGCATAGGGGCGTCGCTGTAAGTGTAGTTATACGGAAATTCACTTTATTACGCTATATGTACATAAGTGACCACAGAAGAGGTGTGGATTGTGTGGGGAGGTGAAATTACACAACCCTCGAAACCTCATACTACGTCTTCATTCTTAAGGGTTTTCGCTTTTATGCACGTTTTTATTACTGCATGCAGTTCTGCAATTCCATGTTAGAGTAAAATCATGCAAGTTTTATTTTACCTCTCCTGCTAAATTTACTTTTGTCGAGACGTGTCACTTTTCTTACGGGTAAGCGATATTAAGAAACAAGAACTGAGAATCATGTATCAGGCATAGATTATGAAACGCTTTGCAACAATCAGGATATTATTAAGAAATTTCCTCATTTTTTTACAATATAATGCGATGTATAAGTAAGCGACTTGAAAAAACACATAACTCAGAAAGTGCATTTTCAGCAATAGCTGTTCATATCCGGTAATGTGTGTAAAGTATTTCGTATAGACATGTATGCTATCTATAAACATTATACACACTATTTAAAATACTCAAAATCAAATATACTCAATCTCTGAATTTCTGAATATCTGAAATACTTAGAAAATAAACTTTAGTATACTAAATCTACTTATAAATAGATTTCTTAGATACTTTATAGTATGTAAATGGAATATATGAATGTTTTTTCAATATTCTGAAATTTTTAGAGGTAACATACTGGTATAACTTTCTAAAAATGAAGTTTCATCTTGTTTTCTGGAACTACGGATCAGTTTGAAAATGCATACTACAGAGGAAAACGCAGTTGCAGTTGTTATCGATCTTAGTAAGTCCGTTAATCGAATTCTTTTCGTATGTCTCTGTAAATCAACAATAACTTTTGAGCACTGTGTAATCTATAGAAAACATTCAGTTCACTTCAGAGATTTTGTTATATTTGAAGTTTCGTAAAATTATTAAAATGTACCACAAACCATATTTTACCAGATGTCATAATGCATTTTTCTCATTTTAAGCATTACTGTAACCAATTTATGAATACTATTTATTCTATACGCCTCAGAAAGTATGTTGTAATCCATTTCAACTATGTATATCAGCCTCATCGTACCGCATAGTAAACTATAAATACTACTTATTCCATATGCCTGAGAAAGCATGTTGTAATCCATTTCAACTATGTATATCAACCTCATACACTGTTAAAAATACAGGTTCAGTTCTTCACCAATATTGCGGTTAATCAATGGACCTTCAAGAGAAATAACCACTAACTTGGATTTCTTTAAATGACTGTGATCTGCTGATTTCTGATTTCACGTACTTTCTGGTTCAATCTTTGTTATCGTCGTGTGGCAACGGCGAAAGACGGCTACCTAAAGTTTTAATGGCGGCGTCCATGCTTCCTTCTGGCTTCCTTCTGATTTCGTGGAATTACGTAGCAAGAACCAATTTCTCTCAATATTCAAGGTAAGTTCATAATGATTATTGTTTATTTTACTTTTATACATATTTTAATGATATAATGTTTCTTTCGTACACGAAATTTACCTAGAAATATTTATCTATATTTTCTCTAAGCCTAGACTTTTTAGTACCGATTCAGAAATTATTATGCATTGTGTCAGAAATATGCAACTATTATAAAGTTATTAATGTCAGTAATATATTTAATAACTTAAGTATAGCTAGTTAATTGTTTATAGCATTTATGCAAACGAAATTAGTTTCCAATTTTAATTTTTTCGCGTTGCTTGTGTTTACTTAATAATATGCAGTTAGCATAAGTTTTATACGTAAAAAAGTCCTTTTACTACGATGAAATCATGATATATTACTGCATAACTATATCTTTTACATTACATATAAGGATGTTTCAGGCATTTTATATAGCTAAATTAAATTTAAAAGGTTTAAATGATTTTTAAACCGATCAGTTAAAAAAAATAATAAATGATGTTGATAAAAAGAGGTTGACATTTTCCTTTTTTTGTGGGATATTTAAATTTACATTCATGAATACTTTTATTTTGTAAGTAATGCATATATGCAACAATAATTCATTTACAAAGAACATTTTAACGTTTTTAAAACTGTATCTAATAATGGAACGGTAATCTTTGTTTTTCTAAAAATATTTTTTATTATAAACTCTTGATATATGTTTGTATGACTCTCTTTTAAAAAATATTTAAGCATGTTTATGGCATTTTATTTTATATAACCAGGGCTAAAACTAGCCCTTTTTTGCACCAGGGACAAACATAGATTTTGCCCTCCCTCAGCAAAATAAATTTACAAAAAGAATTTTACCAAGTTTCTAATAGCCGACTGTTTTTAAAATAAGTAATACTGAATTGCGTAATCAGCTTTGTCAAATATTGATTTCATTAAAACATTGAAAACGGAATCGAAAGGAACTGAAAAAAAAAATCTGTTTTATACAAGATCCTTATCCCATATCATCCTTAGATCATTCTATGTCTTGACATGCCCCAGAAAGTACTGTTTTAATAACACAGTGCTGAACATAGAGGTGAGAAAAAACAACAAACAAAATCTTCATTTGGTGTCATCTTCGTCTTCCGTGCTGGGGTCCGGGACACTTGCCCCTCCCCCCCTTTAGTTTCAGCCCTGTATATGACTAGACTAAATTAAATTTTTAAAAGATTTATTTGATTTTTAAACCTCTCATTTAAAATAAAAAAGTAAAAAATGAAGTAAACAAAACTGCTTATAGCTTTTTTTTTTTTTATATAACATTTTATTTTATTCATGAAAAGTTTTATTTTATAAATAATGTAATGGATACATGAAGCAACCTTGGTTGGGAATCGCCAACTGTATTGAAAGTAAGGTTCATTGATATAGTCAAACATCATTGGATATACAGTAAACGCTGTCTAAAGCGGAATCGATCGGGACCAGAAAAATTTTCCGCAGTAGACAATATTCCACCTTAGACAAATTTTATTCTATGTCTATGGATTCGCAGGGACTTGAAAACCTTTCCGAGTTAGACAGATTTCCGTCTTACACAGAGTCCGCCTTATAGAGAGTTTACTGTATACCTGATGTTTATTTTAAAAATATCAAGATGTTTGATATTTTCATGTACAGTAAAAATCTTTATAACGCATTAAAACCTAATGCAACCTAAAAATGTGAGGTTTTGCGTTGTATAGAACACCTTTCACTGTACATAATAACATAACATTTTAAAACGATGTGTAGTAGTAATAATCATAGAACGATAATCTTGTTTTTTAAATGCTACTATTTATCACAAACTCTTGATGTATGTTTGTATGATTGTCTTTTTCAAATTATTTGAGCTTGTTTATAGCATCTTATGTAACCAGGGGTCGATGCAGGTTTTTATTCTTGGGGCCCATTTTCTGAAAAGCAAAAGTTATTTTTGTGAATTTTGTTATATTTTTGTGAAAAATAACATTTTGTAATGAAAGTTGAAATCCAGTTACTCAAATTCGAACCAAGAATTTTTTAACGAAAACTTCTTTAAATTCCCTTTCTAAAGTTTTTGTTTTTCATGACCTGGTGTTATTTACAAATTACACATTTTAACACAGTTTAATGTAATTAAGGGGCCTATTTTATTAAAAGGAATTTTGTGAAGGGGCCTGTTTATGAAGTTCATTTTTGTGAAGAGGCCCATTTTATTAAATTAATTTTTGTGAAGGGGCCCATTTTATTAAATTAATTTTTGTGAAGGGGCCTATTTTATTAAATAGATTTTTGTGAAAGGGCCCTAATTTGGCTCTAAATTTTGCCTGGTAACTAAATTTAAAAAAAATTGATTTTTAAACCAATTTTTTTTTTTTTTTTTAAATGAAGTTTGAAAAAATTGTTTGTATTCTTTTAAAAATTGTCTTTTAACATTTTATTCATGAATAGCTTTATTTTGTAAGTAAAGTATTGGATACATGAAGCAATGGGATTAGAAATTAGCAGTTGTTAGTCGTCAAATGCAACTAAATTATTGCATTTCAATACCACAAAATTATGCCTAGACGTCAAATTTGACGCCTAGCTTTCTTTCACTTTATTTTCTGTAAAACGAACACTCTCATTTGTACTTTAACCTAAGTTCCCACCCCCCTCTCCCTTATAATTCAAGTTGAGTTAGGAGATCCGTTTTTAAAAACTAAATATCTTGACTTCAATTTTTCAAAGTGATTTTCTAAGATTACCTAAAATAAATATTGGATGACAACATTCTATTTTATCTGTTTTTAATATGTAAGATTTTTCCTTTCTTGTATGTTCCTAAAACAAGACACTGTATTGAGAATCTTAAATTTTAGTTGACCCTTTTTCCAAAGAAAGTATAATGCCACACCATATCCAAAGGTTCATTTATTTGCTATTTTTTTTTAATTTTCTGATGCATTTTCAGTCACAAGATATTTGTATACTGCACAAATATCTATTGAAATTTACTGGTGGACGTTTGCTTCGGCGGTAATAAGGCCCTGTTCTTGATACATTTGAATTGCTTACATTAAGTTACAGAAGCTAATTAAATTACTTTTGCATTAATTTTTGGATAATATCCATTTTAAAATACACAAAAGCAAGAATTTATTCAATGAAATAACAAACTAACACCCAATCGTCATCTACAGAAACTGAAACTGAAGTGACAATTCCAAGTATAATATTAGAAACACATTCTTACTTTTAGGTTATCGCGATCGTACTTCTTCAAGGAAGATAAAAGCTTTGTATGTTGGTTTAAGGCTTCGATCACATTACAAGTCTCTAAAACAAAATTACCTGTTCCAATTAATTTGCACAATATAGTAAATGTGAAATATGCAAAAGAAAAATAATTTTTTAATGTTTTCAGAGAGTCTTTCGTTAAAAAAAATATTCCGATATACAGAGAATACGTATGACACCGAAAATTTGACAATTCTTGTCTTGAAGCGAACTATTCATAATGGACAATACTGAAATTAATATATTCATTTTGGAAGTAGGAAAAGCCTATTTTCTTAAAATGATAAATAAATTAAACATAAATCATTACAAATTAACAAAAAATTTTAATTTTAGGTAATTCACAATAAATATCTTTTAATATCAGAATAAATTTGTTGCTACTAGTTTATTTGTTCAATGATATTTCAAATGCGTTGATTTTGAATGAATCATTTTGAATAGAATTATTTTTCATATTGCATCATATCAACAAGCACCATCAGAATTCAGAAGTTCTCCTACAGTTGTTGCAAACTGGCAACATTGGAAAAACATTGTTTTCTTATCTATACTCCTATTATAAAGAGGAAAAAATTGTTTATTTGTAGGAAGTAAGCTCTGGAACTACCGAACCGATTCCAAAAGTAATGGTATCAAAATGATTGTGTTAGTCCAACTTAGAACATAGGCTATATCTTATGTCGGTGCCACTACCCCAAAGGGGTGTAGGAGCAAAAAACGTTCTAAAAATGCGATTTTAGCGTTACTGAAGGGCCTAGAAATATGAAATTTTGAATATTAGTTACTTATAAGATTTAAATGATGTCATAGAACAGTTCTTAAACAATTCGAAATTTAAAAGGGATGAAAATGCACAAAGAGCGTTCTAAAAAACGTTCTAAATGGTAATTTATACACAATCTCAGGAAATACCAAACCGATTTAAAAAATTTTGGTGTCAAAATGATGGTGACAACGCTTGCTCCAAGATAGGCTATGTTTTATGTCGGTGCCACTAACCCAAAGGGGGTGTAGGAGCAAAAAACGTTCTAAAAATGCGATTTTAGCGTTACTGAAGGGCCTAGAAATATGAAATTTTGAATATTAGTTACTTATTAGGTATAAAGGATTTCTAAGAACAGTTCTTAAACAATTCGAAATTTAAAAGGGGTGAAAATGCACAAAAAGCGTTCTAAAAAACGTTCTAAATAGTAGTTTCTACACAATCTCAGGAAATACCAAACCGATTTAAAAAATATTGATATCAAAATGATGGTGATAACACTTGCTCTAAGATAGGCTATGTTTTATGTCGGTGTCTCTACCCCAAAGGGGATGCAGGAGCAAAAAACGTTCTAAAAATGCGATTTATGTGTTACTGAAGGGCCTGGAAATATGAAATTTGAAATATTATCTACTTATTAGATATAAAGGATTTCTAAGAACAGTTCTTAAAAAATTCGAAATTTGAAAGGAGTGATAATGCGCGAAAATCGTTCTAAAAAACGTTCTAAATGGTGGTTTCTACACAATCTCAGGAAATACCAAACCGATTTAAAAAATAATGGTGTCAAAATATTGGTGTCAAAATGACGGTGACAACTCTTGCTCTAACATAGGCTACGTTTTATGTCGGTGCCACTACCCGAAAGGGGGTGCAGGAGCAATAAACGTTCTAAAAATGCGATTTTTGCGTTACCGAAGGGACTAGAAATATGAAATTTGAAATATTAGCTACTTATTAGATATAAAGGATTTCTAAGAACAGTTCTTAAATAATTCAAAATTTAAAAGGGGTGAAAATGCGCGAAAAGCGTTCTAAAAAACGTTCTAATGGTGGTTTCTACACAATCTCAGGAAATGCCAAACCGATCTAAAAAATAATGGCGTCAAAATGATGGTGACAACCCTTGCTCCAACATAGGCGATGTTTTATGTCGGTGCCACTACCCCAAAGGGGGTGCAGGAGAATAACGTTCTAAATTGCGGCTTTTGCGTTACGGAAGGGCCTAGAATCGTGAAATTTGGAATGGTAGTTAGTTATAAGATATCAATGATCTCTAAGGACATTTCCTTAAAAAAATCGAAATTTAAAAGGGGGTCAAAATGCGCAAAAAGCGTTGTAAAAAACTTTCTAAATTGCGATTTCTGTGCAATCTCAGGAAGTACTGAACCGATTTCAAATGTAATGGTGTAAAAATGATGGTGACAGCTCTTTCTCCAAGATAGGCTATATTTTATGTCTGTTTCCACTACCCCAGAGGAGATGCAGGAGCAAAATGCGCGAAAAGCGTTCTAAAAACGTTCTAAATGCCGATTTGTCGGCAATATCTCAAGAAGAATGAATCTGATTTCAAACGTAATGGTAGGAAATTGATGCTGACAGCCTCTGCTCTAACATAGACGCTATTTTATGTCGGTAGCACTGTCACCAAGACGTTGCAGGAGCAAAAAAGCGTTCTAAATTTCGATTTTAGTGATCGGTAGGGGCTAGCAACTTAAAATTAGGCAAGATACATATTTATTAGATATAAATGATCTTTAAGAACAGTTTCGAAAAAATTGGAAATTTAAAAAGTGGTGAAAATGCGCGAAAGCGTCCTAAAAACGTTCTAAATTGCGATTTCTACTCAATCTAAGGAAATACCAAAGCTATTTCAAAAGTAATGGTTGCAAATCAATGGTGACAGTCCCTGCTATAACATAGGTTATATTTTATGTTGCTGTCACTACTATCTGAGGGTTGCAAAGGCAAAACGCAATGTTCTAATTTTAGTTTTTTGCACAACTGGGGGGTCTAACACTTTGAAATATGGCATGGTATTTACTTACACGATGCAACTGCTTTCTAAGAACAGTCGAAAGAAAATTCCAAATTTAAAAAAATGAAGTGAGTGAAAAGCGCTATAAATTACAATTTTTAAGCAAACTTATAAATTACAAAACCGATTAAAAAAAATAATGATGACAAATTTGGTGATAGAACCTGCTCAAACATAAGCTATATTTTATGTCTCTTCCACTACCACCAGAGGGTTGCAGGAGCTAAAAACTTTCTAAATTGCGATTTCTGTGATACTGAAAAGGATAGAAACTTTAAATATGGCATGGTAATTACTTATAAAATATAAATGCCCTCGAAGGAACGTCGAAAATAAATTCGAATTAAAAAGGGGTGAAGCGAAGGGGAGGTGCGAAAAGCATTCTAAAAAAGTTCTAAATTACGATTCTATGCAATTTCAGGTAATATAAACCGATTATGAAAGTAATAGTTGCGAATCAGTGGTAACAGTCTCTTATCCTACACAGGCTATATTTTATGCCGGTAATTCTACCACCTGGGATTCACAGGAATAACAAAAGTTCAAAAAAGGGGCTTTAAAAGCTTTTTAAATTACGTTTCTGTGGAATATTAGGAAATAAAAAACCGATTTCAAAGTTAATGTTGGCAAATTAATGGTGACAGTTCCTGTTTCAACATAGCCCTTTATGTTGAGAGAGGGGGTAGGACTTGGAATTTGACATGATGGTTAATTTTAAGATGTAAGAAGATGGTTTCTAAAAAATTCAAAACTTCAAATGAATACTGAAATGAGCGTATTAATTGAGCATAAAAGTTTCAAAATATTTTCTAAATTATCATTTATTTACAGTGGGTTGCCAAATTATTAGGGACAGTCATGAAGTATAGGTTTTTTGTACAATATTAGGATATAATTTGAAAATAAACACTGTTTTTAAGTTTAAAAAGCTTTATTGTTATAGTTTAAGTACTTACGCAATATTAGTATATGAAAAAACCCCAACAAAAATGTAATACAGTCAATTTACCAATGTTAAGTAAAGAATATTAACATTTGGTGACATTTCCTTTTGCTTCGAGGAGTGCTTCGATGCGTCTCGGCATGCTTTCTATGCGATTTCTGGCACTTTCTTTTTTTTTTAGGGTTGTGATGCTATACATTTATTAGTTTTTCGATGAGTTGTAACTTGGTTGTAATCATATCTTTGGCGATTTCCGGCGTGTGATCTCCCATAAGTTTTCTATGGGGTTCATGTCAGGAAAATTGCCAGGCCAAGGTAAAACTAGGATATTGTGGTCTGCCAAAAACTTTGCAACACTTCTAGCTTTATGACAAGGCACTGAATCATGCACAAACATGAATTCCTCAACACCTGGGAACCATTCTTCAATTTGCGGCAGCAGCTGAGTTTCCAGAACTTGCCTGTACTGGTCTTGTTTCATGGTTCCCTGGACAATGTAGAGGCGTCCAAGCCCTGTAGCGCTTATGACAGACCACACCATTACTTTATCAGGGTGTTTAACACTTTCCACGATGCAGTCAGGGCAGTATTTTTCGCCTGGGCGTTGCCTGACAAAGCGGCTTTTATCGGCTAAAATCTCAAAGGTTGATTCATCTGAGAAACACACCAGAAAAAAATTAAATATATTAATAATTAAGAAATAAATGATTTTAAATGCTATAAATAATAATTATCTTAACAACTGACCTCACTCCAGTCATCAACTGTCTTCTAGTGGTATTCACGAGCCCAGGCAAGGCGCTGCTTCTTCATCGCTTCCTTTCTTGGCCGGACGATGAGCTGTCAACCCTTCCTCCGCTAATCTCCACTGCACAGTTCTCTTAGAAACTAGTATTCCAGATTCTTCAACGATCTGAGTAAGGAGTCCCACACTTATCTTTCTGTTTCCTAAGCAGATATCCCGGATTTTCCTATTGGTACGTGGAGTTGTAATGCGTTTTCTTCCACTTTTACCTTTTCGTTTGGGCGAAAGTGTCTGGTTTTTGTTCAGATTTATTTTTATCCTGTTGACTACTGACTTGGAAACTCCAGCAAGTTCTGCCTTCCTTTGGGAATGATTCGTATGCAGAAGAAGGGTTATTATCTCAGACTTTTTCCTAGGGGACAAATCAACCCCTCGACCCACACTGAAATCAATAAAAATAAAAAAATAAATTAAAATCGTAAATAATTTCGCAAAAAACAAATATTTAATCAATAAAAGAAAGATAATACTCACATATAATTCTTAACTTTTCCAAAAAAACCTAAAGAATTTTGTTTAAAATAAAGAAAAGCGTCTTCCATTATTGCGTGTGTAAAAGACTCAGCGTCTCTCCCGTTATTAAAATATTTATAGAAAGCAAATAAACCTTTTAACATGCCAAAAGTTGAATTGTAGAGAGTTGAGAACGGTAAAATACATTCCTGCAACACTTAAACCACTTAGATCCGCAGTCAAGTGCAACCAAAGTAGAAAACTAGCAAAAAATATGACTGTCCCTAATAATTTGGCAACCCACTGTAGCTTTACTTCATTTTATTAATTTAAGTCTCATTTCTGCCTAATGCAGTGTAATAATGATGTTTAATCAAACTGTGTTTTAAATAGTAATTTTTGAATTATTCCTAAAAGTAATAAGTACCTTTTAATAAAAAAAAACCTTTTAATAAAATAAAATATTACTTTTTAATAAAATAAAAATTTAGTTAGTACTTTTTAATAAAATTTAGACATATAAATATCACTTGGCATATTTCAAATATTACGCGAGCAAAGCCGCGGGGTTTGCTAGTCATCTATACTCCTATTATAAAGAGGAAAAAATTGTTTATTTGTCGGAGATAAGCTCAGGAACTACCGAACCGATTCCAAAAGTAATGGTATCAAAATGATGATGTTCGCCCAACTTAGAACATAGACTATATCTTATGTCGGTGCCACTATCCCAAAGGGGGTGCAGGGGCAAAAAACGTTCTAAAAATGCGATTTTTGCGTTACTGAAGGGCCTAGAAATATGAAATTTGGAATATTAGTTACTTATAAGATATAAATGGTGTCTAAGAACTGTTCTTAAACAATTCGAAATTTAAAAGGGGTGAAAATGCACAAAAAGCGTTCTAAAAAACGTTCTAAATGGTAGTTTCTACATAATCTCAGGAAATACCAAACCGATTTCAAAAGTAATGGTATCAAAATGATGCTGTTAGTCCAACTTAGAACATAGGCTATATTTTATGACGGTGCCACTATCCCCAAAGGGGGTGCAGGAGCAAAAAAGTTCCAAAAATGCGATTTTTGCGTTACTGAAGGACCTAGAAATATGAAATTTGGAATATTAGTTACTTATAAGATATAAATGGTGTCTAAGAACAGTTCTTAAACAATTCGAAATTTAAAAGGGGTGAAAATGCACAAAAAGCGTTCTAAAAAACGTTCTAAATGGTAGTTTCTACATAATCTCAGGAAATACCAAACCGATTTAAAAAATAATGGCGTCAAAATGATGGTGATAACCCTTGCTCCGACATAGGCTATGTTTTATGTCGTTGCCACTACCCCAAAGGGGGTGCAGGAGAAAAAACGTTCTAAATTGCGGTTTTTGCGTAACGGAAGGGCCTTGAATCGTGAAATTTAGAATGGTAGTTAGTTATAAGATATCAATGATCTCTAAGGACATTTCCTAAAAAAGTCGAAATTTAAAAGGGGGGGTCGAAATGCGCAAAAAGCGTTGTAAAAAACGTTCTAAATTGCAATTTCTAGCAATCTCAGGAAATACTGAACCGATTTCAAATATA
Source organism: Maratus speciosus (assembly GCA_963932465.1). Taxonomy (NCBI): domain Eukaryota; kingdom Metazoa; phylum Arthropoda; class Arachnida; order Araneae; family Salticidae; genus Maratus; species Maratus speciosus. The sequence continues at coordinate 453,654,203 of OZ010797.1, forward strand.
ATGGTGTTAAAATGATGGTGACAATTTTGCTCTAATATAGGCTATATTTTATATCTGTTTCCACTACCCCAGAGGAGATGCAGGAGCAAAATGAGCGAAAAGCGTTCTAAAACCGTTCTAAATGCCGATTTGTCACCAATATCTCAGGAAGAATCAAACTGATTAGTACTGGTAAGAAATTGATGCTGACAGCCTCTGCTCTAACATAGACGCTATTTTAAGTCGGTATCACTATCACCTAGACGTTGCAGGAGCAAAAAAGCGTTCCAAATTTCGATTTTTGTGATCGGTAGGGGCTAGCAACTTAAAATTAGGCAAAGTACATATGTATTACATATAAATGTTCTTTAAGAACAATTTAGAAAAAATTGGAAATTTAAAAAGGGGTGAAAATGCGCGAAAAGCGTTCTAAAAACGTTCTAAATTGCGATTTCTACTCAATCTCAGGAAATTGCAAAGCTATTTCAAAAGTAATGGTTGCAAATCAATGCTGACAGTCCCTGCTATAACATAGGTTATATTTTATGTTGCTGTCACTACCATCTGAGGGTTGCAAAAGCAAAACATGTTCTAATTTGCGTTTTTTTGCGTAACTGAAGCTCTATCATTTTGAAGTATGGCATGGTATTTACTTACAAGATGCAACTGCTTTCTATGAACTGTCGGAAGAAAAATTCAAATTTAAAAAGATGAAGTGAGCGAAAAGCGTTATAAATTACAATTTTTATGTAATCATATCAAATATCAAACCAATTAAAAAAATAATCATTACAAATTGTTAGTGATAGAACCTGCTTAAACATAAGCTATATTTTATGTCTGTGACACTACCACCAGTGGGTTCCAGTAGCTAAAAACTTTCTAAATTGCGATTTCTGTGATACTGAAAAGGCAAGAAACTTTAAATATGACATGGTAGTTACTTATAAAATATAAATGCCCTCGAAGGACTGTCGAAAATAAATTCGAATTAAAAAGGGGTGAAGTGAAGGGGAGGTGCGAAAAGCATTCTAAAAAAGTCCTAAATTACGATTTCTACGCAATTTCAGGGAATATAAACCAAATATAAAAGTAGTAGTTGCGACTCAATGGTAACAGTCTCTGATCCTACACAGGCTATATTTTATGCCGATGATTCTACTACCTGGGATTCACAGGAACAACAAACGCGCTAAAAAAGGCCTTTAAAAGCTTTCTAAATTACGTTTCTGTGGAATATTAGGAAATAACAAACCAATTTCAAAATTAATGTTGGCAAATTAATGGTGACAGTTCCTATCTCAACATAGCCCTTTATGTTGGGAGAGGTGGTAGGACTTGGAATTTGACATGATGGTTAATTTTAAGATGTAAGAAGATGGTTTCTAAAAAATTCAAATCTTCAAATGAATGCTGAAATGAGCGTATTAATTGAGCATAAAAGTTTCAAAATATTTTCTAAATTATTATTTATTTAGTTTTATTTCGTTTTATTAATTTAAGTCTCATTTCTGCCTTATGCAGTGTAACAATGATGTTTAATCAAACTGTGTTTTAAATAGTAATTTTTTTAATTATTCCTAAAAGTAATAAGTACCTTTTAATAAAATAAAATATTACCTTTTAATAAAATAAAATATTACCTTTTAATAAAATAAAAATTTAGTTAGTACATTTTAATAAAAATTAGACATATAAATATCACTTGGCATATTTAAAATATTACGCGAGCAATGCCGCGGGGTTTGCTAGTATTTTATAATTATATTTATAAAACTTACTACTGAATGTTTTTCTCATTTTATTCCAATTTCTTCTATAAGATATAATTAAATTTTTATTTTATTGTTCTTTTAAAGAAGATCGAAATATGTAAATAAAATAAATAAGTAAAAAATAAAATAAAATATAAAAAAATTGTTAGTATGATTATATCCCATTCAAAGGAAACACTGGTCCACAAAATTCATCTTTTGTCTTTCACAAAAACGAAATTAGCTGTGTCGTATTCCATTTTTAAGTGCGTTCTTAATTATGTAAATGCGTAGCACCTATAGTCGCCGTTCAGTCCGTCCGTCTGCCCGTCTGTCTGTCCGTCCATCCGTATATAACAGAGCGAAAACTACCCAATCGAATGGTCTGAAATTTTAAATATATAATTGTTGCAAAATGTTGTTGAGTCATTTCAAATTTTATGAAAATCGGATGCATAGTTTAATTACATGGACAATCAAAAGTTTTCCGTTACATTAAGGCCAATGGGAAAAAAAATTATTTCAAGTGCATTTTAATGATGCTACAGCCTTTCGAATAGTGCGAAATTTTAAATATATAATTGTTGCAAAATTTAGTCGAATCATTTCAAATTTTATGGCAATCGGATGTATAGTTTAATTACAGGGACAATCAGAAGTTTTCCGTCACATTAAGGCCAATGGGAAAAAATATTTCAAGTGCATTTTAATGATGTTACAGCCTTTCGAACAGAATGAAATTGATATGCACTTATGAAGTGCACTAAAATATACATTCAGTACAATATGCGGTGCAAAAAATATTTATAAAACTAGTTATAGTACGAACGAGCCTTATCTGCTACGTTTGACGAGCAATTTCCAACTTGTTTTTTCTGATTCCGAATCTTTTTTTAAAGTTTCTCCAGCAGGTCTAGTTTTTGAGATATTTGTATAATTCGATTCATACAAAAGTTGGAATTTTCGTACAATTATATGGCAATTTAAAGCATAAATCATTATCAGAGTAGATATTGTGTCTTATGTTAAGATTACTGCCTGGAATACTTTACAAAATTGGTGTTTCTGCGATTATTGTGGCATGTGACCGTGAAATATTGTACCTAATTTCTATATTTTTCATATTTTTCTAATGCCGTTTCTTGGTGTTCAAATATTTCTGCCACATGAGTGCTCTAATATATTTCTAAACCATTTTTTTGTGCTGATTTCAAATCTGCTATAAGTTTTCTCCTATCGCGTTTAATTTTGAAAACGATGAAATTTTATTTTTTGTAAATAAATCCCAGAAATGCTTTTTTGTGGTGTACTTCCGCTAGTCAAGATATATTCTTCTATATTTTTCAATTGTCTTTTGATTATACGCATTGTTTATTATGTCCCTGGTAGGATTCTAACTGTTCACCTTTTTGAAGATGAGATATACACCCCTAAAAAGTATTTTATATCAAATTTGTGTCAATACCATACAAAAGTAGGCATTCATTTTATTCAGAAACTGGACGTGATAAAAGAAAAGAGATTGCAGATTTGAAATCAGTATAAAACTCTAGTCTAGAAAAACATTATGTCAATTCTGTAGCAATTACTTTAAAGTGGATAGTAATGTAAACATGACACCATTGAAAAATATGCAAGCTAGGCTTAATAACTGACAAATAAATGTTAAGAATATGCACAGTGTGACATTTATCTGAAGCAAATAGTCCAGCAGTCATTATTTAGAAAATTTAACTCAATGTAACATTCATTGTACCGAAAATTTGCATAAAATGACGCAAAAAAGGCTTAAATTTGCATAAACATAATATGCAAATTTCTCAAAAACTGGACCATCTACGGAAAAACGGAAAGCATATTTGGAATCAGAGGAAAAACAGATCTAGAGTCAGCTAGTTTCAGTTTTGTGACAGAAGCATTGTTGTCCAGTGTAATCTTTGTGAAGGAGAGAAAAAATGCTATTTGTGCTCATATTTTGTTCAGTTTTGTACACAAAAAAGTTAATTAAAAAAAAAGAGCCAGATTTAATAATCTAGTCGCCAAATACAAAAGCTTGGTCGCGAGTGGCGACTTGGAGACTATATATGTCAAATCCTGGCTTCCCGTTCGTAGGAAAGTGCTAACTCACGACAGGAAGGAACGAGAAGGGATTACAGAATGCAATAGCAGAGAGAGACAGGAAGGGAGAAGGCGGTGTGTTAAGGCTTGATAACCTGTTTCGTCAGTTGTGCAACAGATGTTAATAAGTGCGGACGTTATTTTCCGCTTATCCTGTTCACATTCCTATAGTCTTTAAGTGTACGAAATGGGTGGTAAACGAAAAAAGGTTGTAGTGACTATGTAGGAAAAACTATGAGTTAGCAGGGGAAGCCAGCTGATAGTATCTGCTTGCGTAAATGTAGGGGCAGTGCATGACGGAAGAAAGCTAACAGGGAGAAGAAATCATCTATAAAGGACTTTTTGAAAAACTAAAAACTAAGTTTTGATTCTTTTATCTTATGCATAACTTTTCATATTTGTGCAATCATTTATTAAATAACAGTAAAATACGATTTACTAATTTTTTAAGAATTAGGCTTATGCTTTAAGTTAATGTTTTGCTCATTTTTAAAGAGTATGTACTATATATATAAAAATTACCTTAAAATGTGTCACTTGCGGTTTTAATATAATGAGGATGGAGGGCAGGAATTGAGTTAATCGAACTCCGGCCTATCCGGTTTTTTTGTTATCCGGCCTACCTTTCCGCCACATTAGACCGGATAGTCGGGAGTTTACTGTATTTAAAACTATTGCTAGATCATATATACTCCTAACCTAAAATTCCGAAACGGCCTTTACGATATTTTATCAAAATGTTTTATCCCGTGTACAAAGAAAATTATTAAAATACTCGAATCTGAGAGGAAACAGGTAGGATATACCTATTTAAAAATGATAAAGACAGTATTTTGTATCATTAAGAGTGTTAAACAGAACGGCCCATTTTTGAGATATATCGCGTAGAGGAATCAATTTCAATTCTGTGAAGGCACGATTGTTGTCAAGTGAAATCGACGTTTTCAACAAATCATTGCTTTCGAAAGTGAGGCAAGTCCATTGGTACATAACAAAACCATATTTTTCTCCCTTATGGATATCCAAATAAGACCAGAAAATAATGGGATAAATGCGATAGATTTAAAAATATTCGTAATTTTGAGGTAGATTTCGTAAGAAATACTACCAATTGCAGTCGTTACCATGATGCCACTTTTGAAAAATTCCTTCATAACTTTTTATTATATGACCCCAGGAACCCCAAACCACCCCCACCTGAACGATTATATATATATATAAATATATGTATACTGTCGAACCTCGTTAAGACGAAACCGAAGGGCAGCAAAAATCTTTTCGTATTAACCGATAAAACAGCAAAAGGTATTTAGGATGATTTTAAAAACAAATCACTAAAACAAATATATCAAAGAATGTAAATGATATCTGCAAAGAGACGTTTTATAGTCATTTTATGTTAGTTTGCACAAATGGCGCAAATGGCACATTTCTGACATCGCCATACAAAATCAAAACCCATATACACACACAGATACATTCATGACGATAGTAGTACTATATGTACTGAAATATTATAAGGAAAAAATACATGAGTAAGGAGAAACAAAATGTAAAAATATATTTACCTGTTTAAGTTAGACTTTAAAAAAAATCTTTTATTGATTTTAGTTTCAATTTTTTGCATTCCACATTTGTTTATAAAGGCATCCACTTTTTCCAAATTGTCCAAAGCACTATTGGCATTTTCTTGTTGAAACAGAAACCACTGAACAATTTTTAAAAACTCTGTCGTTTCGTTGAAGGACACGGAAGGGATTTCCCCCTCTGCATCAGCCTCAATTTTATTCCGATCTTCATCTTCTTTCTTCTTTTCAGTTAAATCGACTAGAATATTTTCATCTGTCACTGGTTGAGAAGTCATCAATTCACGCGTAATTCTCAAACGACAGAGGAGAAATTATTTATCTTTTTCCAGCTTCTTCTATCACATCGTCCATTTCTGTTTCATAAGTGTTTGTGCAACATCTTCCTTTGTAAAACCACCATGCCTGAAACTGTTTATTATAACAGTGGGAGTAACAGTTTCATACACTTCTTAGAAAACACATAGATTCTAAGAGATCGATAGTAAATGGTGTCCATTTGTTAAAGCACTCGATAGGTTTATTTATTATTTCGTTCCTCTAGTGACTTTTTAAACACTGAATAATACCTTGGTCGCATTCCGAAGCTTTGTTGTAGTATTTGGAGGGAGGGAAACTCATTTTATTGATTTTAGCCCTTTTACATCTTTGTGGGATGTTCAACTGCCCAACAAAATGCATGTATTTCTCTTTTGATTGGTAAACCTTGAGTTTAATTCTAATAACAATTTTGCAAAAAATTCCATATTTATCAAAGCATTTTTAGTGAATTCGTACTGAATATTAGGTAGTGTTTTTACATTCTTAAAGCATCGTGTTTTTGTGAATTTCCCAATAACATAGATAGGTAATTTTTTACTATCATACATATTGCAGGCTACCAGTACTGTGGATCTTTATTTATTACTTTTTCCACCGGAACACTCTATGCTTTAAAAGTTAATGTAGATGAAGGTTTTGCTTTATAAAAAAAAGCACAGTTTCATCTCCATTGAATATTTTGCGGGGTGCATAATCTCTTCAAAGACTCTCAAAGACTCTTCACCACATACCCTTTTGGAGACAATACCATGGCATTCTTTAAAACTTGACAGCAACCTATTTGAGTATGTAAAATCATCCACGCCAAGAGCTTCTGCAAAAAACTTTGCCTTTTCTTGTAAAACAGCGACAATTAAAATGATATTATGGTTCCTAGCTTTTCTTATCCATCTTAATAAAGCAAGTTCAATTTCTTCATTCTTAGCATTTCTCATTTGCTTTCTTGCAGGCTTGAACTGATTGATAGCACAAGCCGTTTCAGTTTGTTCTCGATTCTTAATAACTGTCGAAAGAGTAGTGGCAGGTATTCCGTAATTTGTTACAATTTCTGTTTTGTTTTTTTTTAATCCCACCACTAAAATCACATAAAATCTTCTGTTTAGTTTCCAAACTAAGCGCCTTTTTTCACCCCTTTTTACAACTAGAGCTCCCATACAACTACAATTCAATCAATAAATATTCCTAGCAAAAAAACTTTATTTACACCAAGTGATCAACCACTTGCTAGCAACGAAATGAATCGCTCACAAAAGAATTTCAACATCATCAGAGAAAGAAAGCAACTCTTTTCTCTTCGCCTATGATTACCACTACAGCCACATACCTTCGCGGTCCTCAGTTCCAAGAACAAACGACTATTCTCCCTCGTCCAGTTCAGGAAAAGCGACAACTTGTTTCAAGATGGAAGGTCGCAACGAGGATTTTTTTTTATTAGGTGCAGTATTTACTTCGACTTAAACGGGAGATATTTGTCTTCATGTTCGTATTAAACGATGCAATTATCATTGTTTTCCAAGATAGCGTGATTGGGGAAGCATTTTCGTCTTAACGAGGTTCGACTGTATATAAACACACACATACACACACACACACACACACATATATATATATATATATATATATGTGTGTGTGTGTACTAACGCAGGATAACAGTCGCAATTTTGAACGGATGTCTAAAAACTCGCCAAACAAATTGAGATGGCTAATATCTCGGCGGGGATTGCAAATGAGAAATTCGGCCGAAGGCAGTATAAATGGGGGAGGGTTAAAATTTTTCAATACCGCCTTAACATGATTCTGATAAAATCAGATCTTATAGAAAAATGACAGGAAAAAAAATTCGTTGTAGCAGTTGCCAACAACTAAAATAAAACAATAAAATTCTTACCATAACAATTACGTTTCTATTGGAAGATTTCTACGTGAAAAATAAAAATCTATATATATATATAATTACGCTATCGTATATCCATACATATAAGAGTGTTGCAGTAGGGGGAAACCTGTTCTGTCGCCATGTTTATCGCCAAATTGGGAATATATCGTGAAATTTGGCGAACAAAATGAGCCGCCAAAAGCGACGCCAACTTGTCGATATCTGTAATATTTCGCCAAATTCCCATAGACCTCCATTGTAAACTAATAGGGTTTATTTGCTTACAGAAAATCAACAAATTGAGATATTTTAATGCAACAAAAACCAATATTGGTACTACTTGGTTATCCCGTCGACCAAAAACCTATCGCCAATCTATAAGATTAAATGCTAATAATGGTTGATCGTAAATGTCACATTCACTTAACTTTAAGCAAATTACACGTGTTTGAGTCATCCAGTGATTTTTATTTCGACGTTTTATTTGTATTTTTATTAATGTTATACTAATTTATTTGTTCTTCCGTTATTTAAAATAAAAATTTAACTTCGAAATCTACCTGCACCTGTAGCCCGAGCCGGTAAGAATTTTTTTTTTTTTTTTTTTTTTTTTTTTTTTTACATATTCAAATACAAAATATTCAATATCGAGCTAAACTAAACTCTGTGGCTATAAGATCCATGAAGGATCTGGGCCTACTGTATCCAACCTTGTTTTCTTGACCCTAGGTCACCAGGTACTATACAGCCTATTACCTGGTCATGTGGTTAGTCCATCGCAGGACCCAGCAAGCATTAGTTCCCAAGCAATCATGATACTCAATTTAACTACCCCGAAGGGATGAAAGGCTGAGTGTACAGATTACACAGCCGGGAGTTGAACTCTGGACCAGCTACACATTACTGAGATTTTCCATTCAGTATCTAGCTATAACATATATTTTTCTATTATATTATATGATAATATTTATTATTATTTTTTGGCTGATATACATTTTTTATTGTTTCGTGTGTTATTAGTTGTTCAAAGTTCTGAATATAGCTAATGAAAACTCTTGAAAAATAGTACAGGAAACCCGCGGAACGATTTTAAAACGTTTTTATTATGATCCCCTATTTAGCACTAAAGTACACACTTGAACTTTTAATGAAACTTCAATGTCCTGCCTTGTTGCATAAACTTCTTTGTAATGTTTAAAACTATTTTAAACAAAACTTAAATGTCATATTACCTTATTCGATTTTATGCAAAATATGTTTTGAGATAATTCCATTAGTAAAACATTGTGATACATAGTTTTAAATAATTATATTTATAAGACCATGGTTCGCAAACTTCAGGGCATTTTAGGGGCTGATTACCACAATTTCTGTAAAGTAATTTTCGCTATATTTAAAAACAGAGATAAGACGGATAAAAAAATATAAGTATATACCCATTATTTCCATTATTAAAAATTAGATTCTACTATGTAAATGACAAATTCTTGATATTTTATAAATTTTAATAACACATTTTAATAGAAACGAAATTCTTTTTTACACTTATTAAAATCCATCAACACTTCCAATATCTTGTTAAAGGTTTGTTGGTTTTTGACATTTAAGAGGTGCCTGAACCACATATCCAACAAATATTATCACCAAAAAATATAACGCGAAAAAATATTGAAAATGTTTCAGATGTATATGTCCTTTCACTGCAGATGCAGATGTTCAAATATGACTTCGATTTCTTTGATTTCATGACGTTTAAAGTCAACAGAATTACAGAAAGATAGATAAAATGTACATATCTCCATTTATATAGGACTTTAGATTTATGCATTTACTTTTTATTATCTGTTACAAAATTCAAAATGTAAGACTGGTAGAAAATGAATTTTTAAAACATGAGTAAAGTTGATTTTTAACTTTAAAATAAAATACGATATTCTCGTAGGTTTTAAGCAATGCATTATAATATTATTTACCGATAAAATTTTGTGACATTTTATTGCCTTTTTTTTTCCTTTTGCGAATTATTGATAACCGCGTGTGTCTTTTCCTTAAAATCATCCCGAAATTTTAGTATTGTGCATTTATATATTTTGTGAAAACTTTGTATCACAAAATACATCTACTATAACTAGTGTATAACCAAACTGTTTAGCATATATAATGTATAACTAGAGACAATGAAAGTGATTGTCTATATATTCGAGCTAATTTAAAAAACTACCGGATGTATTTTATTTTTGGTTGACATTATTGGATAGGTAATTTTCGCGGACTTATTTTAATGTATAATTTGCCGATATATCCACGATTTTTAATGATAAAATTTTTTATCTTTCGATTATTGTGGGTACAAAGGTTGTCACTGGTTATTTTTTATCTTGGATACAGCAAATTGTCGTTAGTTAAAGAATTGAAAGGGCTATAATAGTTAAATTATAATACTGACACATTTAAAAAGAAAAGTGATAAACTATTACTGATTTTATTTATATACATAAATAAGTTTAATTTACAGAAAATATTATAAAATGAAAATATTTAAGTTTAACGTCAAATGAATATTTCTAATGCTTAAATATAATTTTCCTGGTTAAAAATTAAAAAAAATAAGGTTTTAAAGAAAGCATGTGACTTACAAGGGAAACTAAAAATAATAATACTGTACTTGTGAATTGTAACTACACGCTATTTGTTTATTTATGATGTTTATTTTAATTATGTCGCTAAACAATGTGGTTTTATGCAAAACAATGCATAAGCATGACATCAGTACAATCGATATTTACATAATGTTGTCTTTTCCAATTGTACGAGAGAATTTTTTATACTTTTTTATATTTAATTTTTTTAATTATAAAGACAATAGTTATTATGATAACTATTAGTTCAAATATTTGAATTTTCGTGTAATTTTCAGACACGCACAGTTATCGTAAAGTAATTTAATGTTTCATATGAAAAAACAACACACTTTAACAAAGTAAACATGCTGGTTTGTTTTCCTTAACCTTGTGCTTTTTATAGCGTCGAACTCAGAACATCGCATATTGCGCATTCTTTCGAATTTTACTTTATTTTCTTAAGTATGCCGCCAGTTTTACTTATTGGGGCATTCAATGCTTCAAAAGTTTTAAACTTAGGATCACTCGAACGAGAAATATGCAATTAAGCATTGTTATTATCATTAAGGACAACATTTTGAAACAAATATAGTTTTCTTAAGTAAGCTTTCGATAGACTTTTTTATTAGCCTTTCTTTTTATCCTTTTTAGTTTTCCTACATATCTTCCCTTCTATTAGGTAGGTTTTTAAAAGATATTTGACTAATCTTCCGCAATAGAATTTCTCGTCAGTTGGACTATTTACTATATTGTTGGAAGCTTCTTTTATGTAATATAAACGTTAAAACATACATATATGTACTTAAAACATGTTACAAAAACACATAAAAATATTAGTTAATATAACCCTGAGATCTTTCAAACGCACACGCGTACATTTTCAAAGGGGTAAAAATGACTGACTGGAATAGAAGATAATACTTAAAAACAAAACAAAATATTACGCATGCGCAAGCGAAGTTCAGTCCATTGATCTAAAAGATCAAATAATATTTTAAAAATCTCTTGAAATACATAAGATTGTATACCATATCACAGGAATATTATTAGAAAGAACATCGTTACAAACAACATCACTTCTAGATAAAATTTCATTGTATTCACGAATTATTGAAGAGTAATGGTTAGATGCCGAAGTTATCATTTAGCCTTTTCGAAGTTTAATATTTCTTTTGATGTAATCTGGACAAAGCTGTACATGGTTTGTTAAATTTTATATCAGATAAGCGCTCTTTAAGACTTTCTTTAAAGTTTCAAGATGTTTTACCAATATAGAATATACTTTTTTGATGTTCTGTGATAAATGGGATTGTGTAAACTCCTGACTTTTCATAATCTGGAATTGGATCAATTTTATTCTGAATCAATTTTTTCAATTTTGCTAGAGGTTTAGCTATAAAATTGATATTATATTTTAGTAATGCATATCTCAGTCTCTCATAAAGCTGACGGATATATTCAAACGTGCAATAGAGAAACTTGCTTTAACTTAATTCATTCTTCTGACTTTCCTATTTTGCTTGATCGACTAATCTATTAACATATTGAATGCAAGGTCTATTTTGTCTATCTTTCCGTTTGGGCCACGAAATAAAATTCCCGTCACACAATCTTTAAGTGTCAGTCATCTATGACTGACGTGACCTAAACGGAAAGTTCAGTGTCAGTCGCCGGTGACTGACGTGGCACTCAACGTGTTAATGTATTGAGGAGGGACACCATTCTCAATAGCCTTCTGTTTTATTAAACTAATCTCTTTTTCTAGGTATTTATCCGTACTAACTTCGAATGCACGTTTAACGTAAAACCTGAAGGCAGCAATTTTATGTGAAAATAGTGACTTACGATCAAAAGAAATAGTGTTGTTAGATCTGCATTGTTTTCTATAGACAGTATGCTCAAATTTATTTCCATAATTGTTCTCTATTACTCTAATATCAAGAAAGGGTAAAATACCCTCTTTCTCAATCTCTAACGTAAACATTATCTTTGAATCCAACTCATTAAGTTTTAACAAAAATCATTTAAACACTTTAAATCAAAATCCCAAATTATGAAAATGTAAATCTGCATATCTTCGTTTATATTTCAAAGTAATAAAGATTAGAAGGATTTTGTAATTACTAAATATAGGTTTTTTTCATTATGAAATAAACGGACATGAAAAAAAGATTTACTGCTACATATTTTTCAACTCCCTTTTAGATAGCTTTCATTACAAAAAGCTACCTATTGCAGACGTTCGGAGGAAAGCGATTACAAAAAATTTTGGTATATTTTCATCGATCATGATCCCCAGACCCCGAAACCACCCTCCGTTCAAAAAAAAAAAATATATATATATATATATATATATCACCTATGTCACACTGTAACTCTCGTAATTATGAACCGATTTCGATGTAATTCGGTGTGTATATGGTACATACCAATGTCTCGACCGAGTTCGTTGGCCAGCTTCATCCGCCTTTTTGTTTCAAAATGGCGTCCATTTAAGATTTAAAAAAAATTTAAAATTTGAAATGTGGTACCAAAAAATTAAAAATGGAAAAATATTTTTTTCTTATGTATTTGACCTTTATACAAAGCTTCCGGAACAGTTTTTGTTTCGTCTATATCTTAAAAAATGGCCGACTTACAGCATTGTGAATTTCTAGCGTGGCTGACATTTTGAAACGTCCTGAATTTTGTCACGCGATAAAAGGCGTATTTATGAACCGATTTCGTTGTAATTTGGTGTGTACATAGTACATACCAATGTCTCGACTGAGTTTGTTGGCCAGCTTCATCCGCCATTTTGAAACAAAATGGCGGCCATTTAAAAGTTTTTAAAAAAATTAAAATTTGAAATGTGGTACCAAAAAATTGAAAATGGAAAATATTTTTTTTCTTATGTATTTGACCTTTATACAAAGATTTCGGAGCAGTTTTTGTTTCGTCTATATCTTAAAAAATGGCTGAGTTATAGCATTTTGAATTTCTAGCGTGGCTGACATTTTGAAACGTCCTGAATTTTGTCACGCGATAAAAAGCGTATTTATGAACCGATTTGGATGTAACTTCGTTTATACATAGTACATACCAATGTCTCGACCGGGTTCGTTGGCCAGCTTCATCCGCCATCTTGTTTAAAAATGGCGGACATTAAAAAAAAAAATTAAATGAGGTACCAAAAAATTGGAAAATGAAAAAGATTTTTTTTGTATGTGTTTGACCTTAATACAAAGATTCCGGAACAGTTTTTGTTTCGTCTATATCTAAAAACATGGCTGAGTAATAGCATTTTGAATTTCTATTGCGGCTGACATTTTAAAACGACCTTATTGTTGTCACGCGATAACAGGCGTATTTATGAACCGATTTGGATGTAACTTGGTCTGTACACAGTACATACCAATGTCTCGACCAAGTTCGTTGGCCAGTATCATTCGCCATCTTGTTTCAAAAGGTTGTCATTAAAAAAAAATTAAATTTAAAATTTAAAATGAGGTATTAAAAAATTGGAAAATGAAAAAGGTTTTTTTCTATGTATTTGGCCTTGATACGAAGATTCCGGAGCAGTTTTTGTTTCTGAAAATTTGTTCTTTTGTTTATATCTTAAAAAATGGTTGATTTATAGCACTTTGAATTTCTAGCATGGCTAACATTTTGAAACGATCTTGTATTTGTCACGCGATAACACACGTATTCGCCTATTTCGATGTAAGAAGGCATGTGGATAGTATACATCAACACCTCGAGCAAGTTCGCTGGCCAGATTCATCAGCCATCTTGTTTCAAAATGGCGGCCATTAAATAAAAAAATATATATATATTTAAAGTGAGGTGCAAAAAAAATAGAAATTGAAAAAGGTTTCTTTCTTAAGTATTTGACCTTGATATAATGATTCAGGAGCATTTTTGTTTGTCTTTACATTAAAAAATGGCTCAGATATAGCAGTTTCAATTTCTATTGTGGGTGACATTTTGAAAAATCTGATTTTTTGCATGCGACAGCACTCGTATATATCAACCGATTCCGATGTGAGTGAGTATGTGCACAGCAATTACTGAGGTCTCGACCAAGTTCACTGCTTAGCCTCATCCACCATGTTGTCTTAAAATGGCAGGCACTTTAAAAAATTGCCGAATTTGGCAGTCAAATATAAGTTACTTTAAATAAAAGCAGCTTGGATGAAGCTGACTAATTTCGCGAAATTCTCATTCATTATATTGATAAAAATTAGTATTGAATCTCCTATATTCAGTTTTCACTAAATTGAGCTTCGTCTGTTTGAATGATATAAGTTGTCTTTTTTAAAATAAGGAATATGAAAGCTACCTCTTCCTCCCGGCACTGGCCGGAAGGACTTTTTTTACTATCACCAAAATACACAATGCTTGCAACTTACGTAAAGAAAGTTTGCAATGTTAATGATGGCGAATGAAATAGAATGCGGGCATTCACCATTTGAGTCGGGATAGGAAAAAAAATTATTTCAAATTCTGATTAGTTAAAATTGTGTTCATATAAAGCAATATCTACTGAAGGTACAGACATAGCAACTAGACTTAGTGACATATTAACGATTACCATTTCCATTATTGAGGTCACTCAGACAAGAGACTGGATAATACATTAATGTTGAACATAAGGAAATATCAAGCCTATATTTTTCTGGGTGTCATGACGCTTATTAGAAAAATGCAAATAAATCATTCGTTTTATGTATTCACAAAGAACAATATGCTAAACATTTCTCATAGCACACTTCAGTTAGCAATGACTGTTTTATTGAAGTGTGTGATTTTGTAGGGAAAAACTTGATAATTCACTAAGCAACAATTTAAAATTATGTAATAGAACATAGTTTGCCACGTAATTACGTTTTGTAACTAACTCTGATACATTTGCAGCCATTAAATTCTAAGCACAGCTCATGTCTGACTAAAAACTTGGATGAACCAGATTATGAAATAATAGGAAAGTTTTATAGGATGCAAATTAGAGGGTTTTGTTTCATAATCAGTCGTCAAGAGTATTTATTGTCTAGTTAAAGGTCACGTCAATGCAACTGGTCTATGAAATGAAACGGAGAAGATGGCGTAATTTTTTTTTATTCAAGCAATCCCCTTTTTTATGCCTCACTTTTTTTTAAATGTGAAATTCATGCACTGATCGGCTTATACCCCTCCCAAACAAAATAAATGTACTTTAGTCAACTCGAATCCAGATTCCAACCGGGCAAATAAAATTCGTTAACTCAAAATACTTTAACCCGAAACGACCAGAAACTGAAGTGAAAGAAAATAAATACATATTTTAATATAATTTTGGAAAATAATTATTTCTCTAATGCGGCTTTTATATTTGTAGTATAAAATAAACACAAATACATTTTACGCAAATACACAAAATTTTTCAAATATATAAATTTTTTCATTAAAAAAATATTCTGAAATTCCAAGTGAAAACTACCCCAACCCTAAAGAATCAAAACTGAAGCCAAAATCTTCCCCACCCTGAAATATTTAAAACAAACCAACAACGACCCACACTGAAAAATATTATTGCCAACCACACCAGGACCGAACAGCGGGATGGTCGAGATCTGCTAAAGTCGTAAGTGTTCATATTGAAAAACTGAGTTTTTGCTCTAGCCGATGTCAAATCAACTTATAAAGCATTACGAAGTTCAATTTATTGATAAAGAGCTGGTGCTGCTAAAATAAAAATAAATAACCATAAGTATAATAATATTGGTATTCATAAGCATTTTTGATATTTACGAACACATTTTTTATCCAACCTAGAAGAGGAAATATGCATTCAATTAATTTTTATCCATACATGGAACACATACCTCATAATGATCAAAAGATGCATTAATGAAGAAAAAAAAAATTGCAATATTCAAAATTTGGATGAGAATATTTTTGAAACTCTAAATCTCAGCTTACAAATATTCTTTTTAATGATTATAGGCTTTAGATATCCGATGCGATATGAGACGCAAAAATTATTATTAATAAAGAGAATGCTAACTCACCTCAGCCTGAAGCTTCATATTAAGTGCGGAAGATAACGAAACTGACATCTTATTAAATGGATAATGTTTATAAGTTACACAGTGTAATTAATATTGATTTTTTCTAGATAAGTTTAACAATTTCCTTATATGCCAACTATCGCAGGTCAGTATTATTTTTCCCTTTCATAATTTCAATTCCAGAAGAAGGAACAGACCTTAAACCATAAGATCTAATAATGTTTAAGTGGACAATGTGTTGAAGCAATTAAAAAATAGGTGAGTTAGCAATTTAGTTTGTTTTATCAGCAAAAATCAGTGGAAAATGAATAACATTGCGACAGAGATTTCTCGCTGACATTCTCAAATTGTGGCACAGGACAAATATATACAAAAGAAACTCGTTATGATTACGTTATTAGAAGCTCGCATCCTCTCCAAAAGTACCAATGAAAGTAGTTGAATGGTCGATACAAACTATCCATTTTTTTAAACGCGCTTTTCGCTGCACTACATCTTTAAAGTGTAACGCGCTAAATTACAAACTACTCGAAAACGAAGGGACTACTTACGTTTCGTTATTTCTAGTAAGCTTTTTCCGACCACTGTTCATTAACAATAATTAGTGTAATACAATAGGGGAACTTTGAAGTGATTAATAATTAATTAGTTTTATAAAAGAAAATAGCAATACCGGAAAAATTAACAAAACAAAATATTATTATTAAAATATACCAATCGTCCCCAGGAAATTCAGAGATGAAATGAAACCCTCGTCGGTCATCAATTGAAATAGGACCTTCAATCCCTTCCAGACAAGCGTCTTTTACAGGATTTGTAATCTTTTATCACCGGTTTTTAAAAACAGAAACATTTGCCTAATTAAATCGAGAAAATGCTCTGATTAAATAAGGCGAAATTTACAATAAAAGTTTACTGGTGATAATAATTACGGCTTCTGAGCACCTTACGCGGAACGTATATCGGTCCCTAGTCCCCAAGGCGTTAAGAGAATGTGTTATAATTTTGTTTTCAAATTTAAAGATAACATTTGCACTAATTCGTGAAAAGATTTTGAAAAATATGAAGCAAAGTTGTCAATAGAAAGTAAAAAAATGTATTTTAAAGTAGCATTTATAAGAGATACGTATCGTTTCGGGTTATTGAATTTATTAATTGTTTTATGGATAATAGGAGGGATGTGAACAATAGCAAGGGCAAATGAATACAGGTAATTAAATTCAATTATTAGATTAACAGGATCGGAGGAGATGGAAATATATCTATAAAGGTAAGTACAGAAAATTGTCATATTTTCGTAAGGAGTTTTACTAGAGAGAGTATGTGGCGAAACAGAAACAGAGGAAGATTGTTTGCAGACAAAGTGTTTGAGAACCGGTCATTGTGTTTAGACATCAAGTAAAGGAAGAGTAATGTAATTTTCTACATTAAGATTGTACTGAGTGCATGATATATCACAATAACTATAGAAAAAACCAATTAGAAATAATATCAACATCTTAACCATAGCAAACTAGAAAAGTTAATGCTTGAAGAGACCAAGATAAATCTATCGTCCACATACCTAAACCATTAACCTTTTCGGGACGATTGTCACGTACTTATACGTCACGTTTATTATAAATTTCCCTTTATTTAAACGGAGCATTTTCTGATTTGAATTATGCAACAATTTCTCTTTTGAAAAAATGGTGATAAGATATTAAAAATTCTTTAAGGACTCTCGTCGCAAAGGAGTTAAGGAAATTTAAACAGAGAAAATTTGTCTGAAGGCTGTGGTTGAGAAACTGTCCTTGTGTTTAAAATCCATCACATCGGAAAAAAAAGGCAACGTAAAGCATAAAGGGAATTTAAAGAAACAGAGAAAAATTGTCTGAAGGCTGAGGTTGAGAACCCGTTCTTGTGTTTAAAATCCATCACGTCGGGAACTAGAAGGGAGTTAATATTTTCTACTTCGAGAGAAAACTGAATTTATGCATTCTTCAAATCAACTATAAAAGGGGGAAATAAGAAAAAATACATCTTAAGGGATCAAGACGAATGTACTGTCCTCATACTTAAACCACTAATGAAATTTAAGATGGAAAAGAAAAATGAAAGCCTGTCTCCAGGGCGTGGTTGAGAACCGGTCCTCGTGTTTATTCCTACGCCTACCAGACAAGTCCAGTGGACCGGACAGGCTTTCTTTTCAAGAAAATAATAATGGTTCATTGGAATCGTCTATACACCTTTGCACTAACAGCGGCGCATGCCTTTGATTGACCGTTACAGATTGAGACCGTGTTTCTTCGATAACGCAGGATAGAAAAGACGGTACCTTATGTGATTTTCGTGTCAACAGCAGAAGGTGAGTGTGAAGGTCATGCGCCTCTGTTATTGAAAAGGAGAAGATAAAAATCCAACACAGCTGGAAAAGATCAGCGTCCACATTTTCCACTTTGGGAGAGAACTAATACAATGGTAGTCAATTCAACTATAGACAGCAATCTAGACGATTAGCAACTTAAGGTACCAAAACGAATGTATCAGCCACATACATAAATCAATAATGAAATATGTTTAAATTTCAAGATATAAACACACATTCAAACGCTTTAAAAACTCCGCATACAAACTATTTTCCTTGGTTTTTGTGTTTAAAAAAAGTTGTAAGAAAAAAATTTAAATATTTGTTCTTCGTTTCTTTTTTTACATTTTCTCCAGATGTTTAGTATTTTGTGGAAGTGGAAGAAACGCTTTATGTGATTTTAATTTTCTATATGTCGCTCTATAGTTTGCGGTAACTTAAAACCCAAGGAATAGATCTATCATTACCTGTGATACGTGATCATTACCAGTGATACTGTGATCCTTTTCTTTAGGATATTTTTAACAAATGTACTTCAACTGATGTTTTATTTTTTTCGGTATTTTGAATTATTAAATTCATTGGCTTCATTCATTGAATACCTTTCAAATGTATTTAAATTTTTTTCTAACATTATTTTTATGGTTATAAACTGGTTTTACAAATACTTCATTTTAAGATTTTTTATTCTTTAAACAACAAAAAAGTCTTTTTTACAAATTGCGTTTATGCTGCAGAAGAATTAACATTTGACAAATATATTTTTCATAAAATTTTCCAATACCTGCATTGTAAAAAATCCATAGTTGTTATTAGAAGTGGAAAATACATAGTGTTTTTAGTTACTTTAAAAAAAAAACTAATAATAAAACTTTTAGTTTAGAGTTGTTATTATAAAAAAGCAAGAATTTTTCTAATATTGTTCTCTGTCATATGAAAATCAACGTACGTAAAATTAATTATTTATTAAAATATTACGAAATTTAAGTTTTTACACGGCTCCTGTGTTCATGAAGTTGTATTAGGAAAAACATCTGCAATGCTCTTAGAATTAGAGAAGCTCTGAGTCTGAATGTTCTGCGAATTAAAATCTGAGTAAACATCCAATTCTTCTCTACGAAAAAACACTCGATACTTTTAAATCAGGCGTTAGAAAAGGAAAATAAGAACCATACATCAGAGCTGTAAGGCTTTTGGAGTGTTTTTATACAGGCGGACAAGAATCACTTGTTAGTCATTCCTTTAGCAGGCAGTTTTTATATTTAACACTTTCCAACATAGTTGAAAAGTGTTTATGAATTCGGTTTCTCTGTACGTCTGTCCATGCTCTAACTCGCATAAATAGAGTCCGATGTCCATGAAAAGGATATACCGGGTGTCCCAAAAAGGACTGACTGATTTTAAAATTCAATAACTTCCAAACGGTGACAGATATTTAAAATATTCTTGCAGGAGGGTTATGCATAAAGTCAAAAGTTTTATTACAGTGATTTTCGATTTTAGTTCGAATTACAAACAATAGATGGCGCTGTAAGCAATAGTCGCTAAATACAGGCTCGATTTTTGGTCCTTTCTGTTGTTCCATGCAGAAAAAGGAGAAGGAAATGTATTATCCGGGCCACGAAGTACCAAAAATCGAGCCTGAATTTAGCCTCTATTGATCGCAGCGCCATCTATTGTTTGTAATTCGAACTAAAATCGAAAATCACTGTAAAAAAACTTTTGACTTTATGCATAACCCTCCTGCAAGAATTATTTTAATATCTGCCACCGTTTGGAAGTTATTGAATTTTAAAATCAGTCAGTCCTTTTTGGGACACCCGGTATGTTATTGGGGTTTACTATAGCATATTCGATATTGAAAATGCAGTGTGTAGCATTTTCGGTCCATGTACATGTCCACTCAAAAGAATTCCGTTACGTTACGGTCTATGGGGGGAAATGTTTTGCCGTGTATTTTAATGATATTACAGTATTTTAAACAAATTAAAATTGATATACATCACTGAGATGTACTACAAGGTATTTACTATAGAATATGGTGTGCATGGAACTTATCGTTTATTTACAGGAACATGCAAAAGAACATGACTATAGAAGAGTATGAGCAATAATTGAACTGTTAAAACGGACGAACAATAATTGCTGGAGGTCCGTTTTCAGTTGTGGTACACTTTTTTTTAAACTGATTTTAAATATTACTTAGTGTGTATAAATACTATAGATCATATACACGGTCGCACAAAAGTTCTCAACAACATCCGTTTATTGGGGGAAATTTCTCAGTGAAAATTTTCAACTCTGGTAGGCGTTTAAATGAACTGACATTTTGCATAGTATGTACTATGCATAAATATCTGTAGATCGTACACAGGGCTGTTAAACATTGCATAATTCAATAACTATTCACGGTAAAAGCAGATATCAGATTTTCAAATGCTTCATACATTTCACAAAGTGCTCATTTAGGCGTCACCCTTTATCTTAGTAAGCTGTGAAGATTTGTTATACAGTGTGATTCATAAATATCAAAACAATAGGCCATCTCATATTGTCTTTAGGCACATACTTCTAATTGCAAAGTTTCATAAAAAATGTGCACAATTTGATGAGATAAGTTGCAACTCCACGAGAGGGTCTATTTGAAAAAATACAAAAATTAAATTTTTATACGGCCCCGTAGGGTAATATTTCCAAATAGGGAAATTTTTCTTATCCATTCCTAAA
Source organism: Maratus speciosus (assembly GCA_963932465.1). Taxonomy (NCBI): domain Eukaryota; kingdom Metazoa; phylum Arthropoda; class Arachnida; order Araneae; family Salticidae; genus Maratus; species Maratus speciosus. The sequence goes on from OZ010797.1 coordinate 453,675,561, forward strand.
ATAAACACAAAGAAATCCATCTTCATATCTACAAAACTCACTGAGTTATGCCCGTTTAAATAATTCCTAATGAATTAATGATTCATATGCCTCCATTTGTTTGTAACATTAATATGGATACTTAAAATTAAATATAGTTTGTAATAATAGCTCAATCATGTTTTATCACATAGCATTATATGTTTCAAAATAGCACTTAATTAATTAATTTTTTGTTTAGTTTTTATGAGAACTTCGAATATCTCAGTAGTTCTTATCTTCAACTTCTAGCTTGATGGGTGTGGGTGTTGCGTCGTAACCAGTTTCGGGCAGGGCTTTGTCCCCCCTTATGTGCTTCCTTACCTGTTGGCTTCTTCGTTCATTCTTGTTTTCAGTGAGCTTAACTGTGTTTTAGTGGAGTTTTTATTTCGGTGTTGTTGTTTTACATATCTCTGCGGTTTCCTGTACATTTCGTCCGTTCTTTTTATCTTTTTTTTTTTTTTTTTTTTTTTTTTTTTTTTTTTTTAAACATTAAACACTTTAACTCTTTAGCGGGTGGTGTCCACATATTGGAGTCGTATCTTTTAGAATACTGACGCACAGTTATTTAATTAAAAATTTCCTTTTATATTGAAAGGGAAATTTTTCGGGTTTCCTTTTTCTATTTAATTCGTTTGTAAATTCAGGTATCATTTCACCATTTAACATAAAGACATACATCGCGCCGGAAAGGATTTACAGTTATTTACCTTTCTTATCAGTACTTAGTGTATTTTGTTGCATGCCCCCCCCCCCCCCCCCGTACCGCAATTTTTGTTTTATTCTTCTTTCCGTCTTTGTGCTTTTTTTTTCTTTGTTTCTTTCTTTCTCCGAGAATCTTTTGATAGTCACTTTTTTCGAAAGACATCGAATCTCTATTGTATAATAGTTCTTAACCTCTTATAAAAGTTTCCGACCCTTATTATTTTTAATTTTTTTTCTCCTCTTTTAAGCCCCCCCCCCCTCCCTTTTTTTTCGATGTCCCATTTTAAATCTTGACGGGATTTTTCTTTTCTTCTTCTTTTTTAATCTGCATTTTAACTGTAATTTATTTTTATTCCTTATCCTCTCCAACCTAACCATGTTTTCTCCATGCATCCAAAATTTATTTTTACCATAACATACAAATATATATTTATTATTCCCGTTTTTTTATGTTGTGGTTTTATCCTTTTGTTAATTATTTTTCTTTTATTTATCATCTCACTCATCATTTTGTTCTATATTAAATTAAATTTCTCCAAGCTCCTATTTAATTTCATAGCCCCTGTATAGTTATTCAGGTTAAGTCCTCTGCAAGTTGTACGTTGTTAGGTGTTCAAATTCGGATTCAAAACCCCTGTTTTCATTTTCTTCTCGGTGTGTGGGGGGATATTTTTTCCCTCTCCCCCACCCTTATTTTTTATTTTTTTTTTATTTGTTCATTTCTTCATTTCTTCATTTGTTTATTTATTTTTTGGTTTTGCCTTTTCTAAATTTTCCGTCGCATTCATTATAGCCCTTTTTCTTTTGTTATTTTTTTTAAATTTTATTTTTAAATCTATTTTTATGATTATTTTTTAAATGTCATTCTACGGAATTCATTTTTTTTCATTCTCACAATTCTTAGTAATAAGAGAAAAAGAGAAAAAATGGTGGAAAAGGGAAAGAAAATAATAAAATATAATGTAGTAAAATAAAATTGCAAAAACATTTGACATTGTCTTTAGCAAGGTTCTCCTAGCAAGAATTACCTCCCCTTTCCCTCTTTCTCGATTATAATTCCATTAGTTTTAATCATCATAGTTTCTTTCTTTCTTTTTTTTTTTTTTTTTTTTTTTTTTTTTTTCTCCGAGAATCTTTTGATAGTCACTTTTTTTGAAAGACATCGAATCTCTATTGTATTGTATGTTATATTGCATCGAATCTCTATTGTTCTTAACCTCTTATAAAAGTTTCCGACCCTTATTATTTTTATTTTTTTTCTCCTCTTTTAAAGCCCCCACCCCCCTTTTTAAATCTTGACGGGATTTTTTTTTTATTATTATTTGCATTTTAACTGTAATTTATTTTTATTCCTTATCCTCTCCAACATAACCATGTTTTCTCCATGCATCCAAAATTTATTTTTACCAAAACATACAAATATATATTTATTATTCCCGTTTTTTATGTTGTGGTTTTATCCTTTTCTTAATTATTTTTCTTTTATTTATCATCTCACTCATCATCTTGTTCTATGTTAAATTAACTCACTCCCAGCTCCTATTTAATTTCATACTCCCTGTACAGTTATCCAAGTTAAGTCCTCTGCAAGTTGTACGTTAGTAGGTGTTCAAATTCGGATTCAAAACCCCTGTTTTCATTTTTTTCTAGGTGTGTGTGGAATATTTTTCGCCCTCCTCCTCCCTTTTTTTTTTTTTTTTTTTATTTGTTCATGTGTTCATTCATTTTTTGGTTTTGCGTTTTCTAATTTTTCCGTCGCATTCATTATAGCCCTTTTTCTTTTGTTATTTATTTTATTTTATTTTTAAATCTATTTTTATAATTATTTTTTTTTAATGTCATTCTACGGAATTCATTTTTTTTTTTTCATTCTAACAATTCTTAGTAAATAGGGAAAAAGAGAAAAAAAATGGTGGAAAAGGGAAAGAAAATAATTAAAATAGAATGAATTAAAATAAAATATAAAACATTTGACATTGTCTTTAGCAAGGTTCTCCTAGCAGGAATTACCTCCCCTTTCCCTCCTTCTCGAATGTAATTCCATTAGTTTTGTTCAACATCTTATTTTTTTTTGTGTATATCTTATATAGTTTCTTTATCAATTTAAATTTTCCCAACATCTCCCATCTAATTTCGCTTTCTCTGTGTTTCGTACAGAAACATTTTCTGCTTCGTGCAATCCGTGTTTTCGTTTTTTTTCTTTCTTTTTTATTTAATACTTTAACGTTTCTTTGCACACAAAATCACTTTTTCCCTTTTGTCATTGTTTTTTAATGCTTTTTCTTTTTCTTTCATTCTTTCTTTTCTTTTCTTTTTTTTCACTTTACAAACATAATTTTTCGTGCTTTCATTATTATTATTGTTATTATTATTATTAATAATTTAATAAAATATTCAATTCACGTATTTTTCCCTTATTTTCCCATGTTCATATCAATTTTGTAATAGTCTGTAGTTAGTTTTTCGTTTCGAATTCTTATAGTTTGCGGTCCTTTAATTCCCCCTCCCTTTTTCTTTTAATATTTTCCACCACAAACGTATATCTTATTCTGATTAATTCCCCCGCCCGATCTGAGACTGTCGTGTGACGCAACGCTCACATCTCATTATTCTTCATCATTCTTCTCTCAAATTTTCATATTATACACCTTACAGAGTATTTTTTTTCTTTTTTTCAATCCTCAAATAGTCGTTATTTTAGTCATTTCCAAACGATTTTTTTTTTGTATTTCCAATTCAGACTCCCCCCCCCCCCCCTTTTTTGCTGTATTTTTTCTTTGTTAAATCGTTTAAACATAAGTATCTCCGGCACATGTGACGGCTGGCATCCAAAATGGCACCAATTCTCCCCCTCATATTTCAAAATTCAGCATGCCACATGCCTGCAAGGGACGTTCCCCACTAGTGACGGGGGGGTCTCGGTATCCAAATGTCGATTTCTTGCGTATTACATTCCACATTTATACAGTTTCTCTGTACGTCTATAATGTCAGAAGCTTCCTCGGACTCTGACTCTTCAGTCAAGATATCGCTGCCAGTGAGAGCTTCACTCAGACGCTGCATGAGCGTCAGCGCTGTCTCTAGGATGACCGTCGAGACAAAGATTTTTGCTCTCGTGACAAAAGCCACAAAAACCCTTACCAAGATTAACAAGTTGGAAATTGCTCGTCAAAAATGGCAAATGAGGTGCGTTCGTACTATAACTAGTTTTATAATTATTTTTTGCACCCCATATTGTACTGAATGTATATTTTTTTGCGCTTCATAAGTGCATAGTCTGTAACATCATTAAAATGCACTTACAATATTTTTTCCCCATTCCCCGTAATATAACGGAAAACTTTTGACTGTCCCTGTAATTAAACTATACATTCGATTTTCATAAAATTTGAAATGGCTCGACAAAATTTTGCAGCAATTATATATTTAAAATTTCAGACCATTCGGAAGGCTGTAAAATCATTAAAATGCATTTGCTATAATTTTTTCCCATTAGCCGTAATGTAACGGAAAACTTTTGGGTGTCCCTGTAATTAAACTATACATCCGATTTTCATAAAATTGGAAATGGCTCGACAAAATTTTGCAGCAATTATATATTAAAAATTTCAGATCATTCGGTCGGGTAGTTTTTGCTCTGTTATATGCGGACGGACAGACAGACGGACGGACAGACGGACGGACGGACAGACGGACGGACAGACGGACAGACAGACGGACTGAACGACGATTATAGGTGCTACGTATTTATATAAATACGAACGCACCTAAAAATGATAAAGATAGCTCACTCAGCACTGGAGCGCAAAACCATATAAAAGACTTACGAAAGACTCTACAAGAAATTCAAACTATAGAAGAACACCAACAGCAAGAGCTACATACACTACAGAAAAATTTAATACAAATGAAAGAAAGTAATGTCAAATATAAAGAGCAGCACAAGTCCTACAAAGCTCAAATAAGACACTGCTTGACCACTATCCCCAGCGCAAAAGCCATCGAAGATGCCATATCCAAGGCCTTGTCCGAACACTCAGAAATTCTTAAGCAAGTAGCCCATGCTGGTTTGGCACTCAGGAATGAGTATCATTCGCCCTCATCACCGAGTCACAGTACCACAGAAATTAATGGCCCCAGCATGTCGGCTCCTAGCCAGGCATATTCATCAACACATACGGAACACACGCGACCAACCTCACCACAAGCTTCAGCAGTGCACACACAAGATTTTGACTGTACTACCCCTTAACACAGAAGGACTATCGTTGTCAGACACATCTCATCAGGTGCTAACAGGATGTCGGGTATATAACTTCAACGACGAATAACAGCAGCCCATATCATCCTGCCCAGCATCCATCATCTCCAAAACCACCCCCTTCATGATGCATCTGGAGATAGAATGTACAACAGAGCGAAATAAGAACGTCCTCATTAGAGATCTCCAGCTTCACAGCGACCTGAACCGACATTTCACCTTTATCACAAAACCCATTGAGAAGCAGAAGATGATTCTACTTGGAGTTCCGTATAATTATGGTAAAGAACACATAACAGACTCAACTCTAGCCCGATACAATGCACATGAAGATGATCTTTTATATATTAGAAATACTGCCGGCAGATCACCTGGCTAGCCAACTGGTTAATAGTAATGCCTATCCCTCTAGCGCGCCTTACCCTCTCGGACGGCGGTCTCCTGGTCGGTTTCAAGCATTGCCATCTTCGCCCGCACACCCACCTACAGCGTTGTAGGAAATGCCAGATTTTTAATCAGAACGAGCATCGTTGAACCCAACAGTGCCTTCTGTGAGACGTGTGGGGAAGAGCATCAGTCTAATGAATGCCAGACCACACCCTGCTGCATTAACTGTAAGCAATTTAACAGACGCCACCACACAAGGTTCAACATCAGACACAAGGCCTCTGACCCTGCCTGTGAGACCTTTAGACAGGCTTATAGCATGGAGAGAGAAAGGTTGGACATCATATTCATGCTAACACGTAGAGAGCAACTACCGCCTTCGCAACAGCCCTACCCTTCACATAACTATGATCATACTCATCAATCAATGAATCACCTTAGAATGAAGAGAAAACCACCACATCCTCCGGGTGATTACCAACCTCAGTCTCAATGGCCCCAGGCTCCTTCTTGGAACCAAAGTCTTCCAGCCGATCCCCGGGATCTATGCCCAGATGACAACACAGCAGGTTTTTTCAAGGGACCACACCGTTCCTTTTTTCATGATAATGGCCCGCTCGCAGAACAGCTAGGTAGGCGCTTTTAATATTTTTTTTATTTAATATCCTCTCACTTAGATTTGTCAATGTCTCATTCGCCCTTAGCGATCCCTAAAAAGGATCATCCCCCTTTCCGCCACATCAAAATTCTTCAAGTTATCTTAAACCATTGCAAAGCAGCAAATGTAACCCTGAGAGACTATCTTATCAGTGAAAACATTGATATAGCTCTTTTGCAAGACGCTTACTGTAACAAAGAGGGCACACTCACGGATATACCTACATCCTGGGCGGTCTTCCCGTCCACGTCTAAGAGTGCCCATCTCGTCATACAGAACACTAATCTTATTTATTCACATCTTTACACAGGCACACATTGCACCTTTGCCACAATTACTGCTAAGGAAGGTAAACTCATAATTGGCTCGACTTACGCAGCACCTAAGTGAGATTTCGAGGAAACCCTCCAGGAGTGGCAACACCTCATTACACAGAGGGATTTCTTCAATTGTGGTGGTGATTTCAATGCTGCGTCCCATTCTGGGGCTATGATAACGAAAAGGCCCGTGGAGAATGCCTCATTGAACATCTAGTCGCTCAACAACTTGTCATTGCCAACATAGACAACACAATTCCTACTTTTCAGAAATTTAACAGCAAAGGAGAGAAACTAGCTGGGGGTTTCCCAGACCATACTCTAGTAAACCCTCCAACACTTCAGAAAATTTGGCAATGGCAAGTTTTAGATGTTCACAATGACTCAGACCATAATTACATAAGGTATTCTTTCGAAATAACACCACTTTACACATCACAAAGAAGGTTCAATACCACTAGAGGTAACCTTCGTAAATTCACACAAGTTATTAAAACACAAAGACCACTCTTAACTCAACACCTAAAAGACGTAACAAACACCACACAACTAAACGACTTTACCATTAAATTAATAGAAACAATAAAAACAGCAGCGAAAGCGTCTTTTAGACTAAAGAACACTCGGAGGCAGCAAACATTTTCGTTTTGGACCTCCGATCTTAAAATTAAACGTAATCACCTCACAACACTGAGGAGAAAACTTAAAAAACTCAGGCAAACAGAAGATATTAACACGGATTACTATCGCGACCTCAGTGCCAATTATCGACTTCTCTCCGCTAAATATAAGCGCAGTGTTCTGAATGCAAGAAACGCTGCGTTGCATAAGTTCTATACAAATCAAACAGACCCTTTTGGAACAGCTCAAAAATTTTTCACGGGTAAGTTTTTCACTCCTGATGAAATCAAGCTCGACCTACTACCCAGTCTATCATCCAGACAGGAAAACATGGAGCACTTCACCAAATGCCTTTTTGGTCTCTCCGCATATCATCAGGAGACAACACTGATATTACTTTTGATGCACCTCCCGACAAACCCTTTTCAAAAGCTGAGGTAGCTACCGCGCTACGAACATTTAATGACAAGAGAGCCTCTGGTCCGGACAGTATAGACTTTAAAATTCTGAAATTAACTTTCGATGTAATTCCCAAAATTTTCACGCGTTGGGCTAATCCCTGCCTCACCCACCACTACTTCCCGCTCACTCTGAGACAAGGGGAAGTAGTATACTTCATTAAACAAGGGAAAGTCGCCTCTGAATCCTCATCTTACCGCCCGATCTGCCTATTTCCATCCCTAGGTAAATTACTAGAAAAATTACTCGTATTTCGGCTTAACCACTTTCTTGAATCAAATAACTTACTTCATCACAGGCAATACGGCTTCAGAGAGGGCAGATCATGTGACAAGGCTTTGTTTGCAATCCTCACTTCCTGCACTCTTAGCATAGCTGAAGGAAATTACACAACCCTTGTCTCCTTAGATATTAAAGGTGCTTTCGACAATGTAGAGTGGCGAGACATCTTGTTTCAACTACGTGAAATTGGCTGCCCGAGCAGCATAGCTGGAACCACTGCAACATACCTAAAATTTCGCACCATCCTTATCAACTGGGAATCAGACACATCAGTGCACCCATTAGAAAAAGGTTGCCCTCAAGGTTTGTGCCTGGGACCAATCCTCTGGCTACTTATTGGCAATGTCCTATTAAAAGAATTAGAGAAATTTGGTTTCATCCTTTATGCCTTCGCGGATGATTTCAATTTTGTTTTCTCGGGCCGCCGTCGTCTGGATCTCGAGCTGCAGGCGGCGAGAGCTTTCCCTGCATTTTGCCAGCTGTTGACTCATCTTCATCTCCAGCTCTCACCAGGAAAATCCCAAGCATTAACCTTCATTAAACCAAGAGAACTCAAACGTAAACCCGTTTTTCGAGTCAATGGGGTTAGCGTTCATCATGTGCCAACTCTTAAATTATTAGGCATAACTATTGATGAACACCACAGCTGGATTCCACATATCAAAGCACTTAAAATTAAACTTCTAAATTATTACCATAACTCCTGCAAATTAACATCGAAAATTTGGGGCATCAAGCCCAGCATGTTAAAAACTTGGCACCACACAATCATTGAACTCATCATTTTCTACTGTGTGGGCGTCTGGGGAGGTTCGCTAACCAAACAGGCTAAGCAAAAACTTGCCTCTATCCAGCGGATATTTCTTCTGCAGATGGTTAGAGGTTACAAAACTATCTCCACGGATGCACTCACAGTACTTACTGGTATTCCACCCATACACTTCACACTCACTTACGAATACCAGAAAAACAGAATACTACTACTAGAACACGAACCAACACAGTCAGCACTCTTCCCAAACATACATTTGCAAAGGAAAGTCTATAGCTGTTCAAGTAAATATTAATAAGCATTCTTATACCCCTCGAATAACCCAGCCATTTTCACCGATGGGTCGCGCACGGAGACGGGAGTGGCGTCATCCTTCTGCGTCTTCATAGACGGCCTTGTGGCTCATCGGTGGGTATGCAGGATTGGAGATGACAATTCGGTGTTCCAAGCTGAACTCTTTGCAATCCTCCGGCATTGGAATGGATTGCTCTCTATCCTCAACCTATATACATTCACCTTTATAGTGATAGCCTTTCCAACCTGCAAGAAATCTTCGCCCATAGGACTAAACCCCCCCTAGTACTAAAAATCAAATTAATTTTAAAAACTCTCGTCCATAGGGTCACCGCTCATGTCGGCATAGCTGGCAATGAGTTGGCTGACACGCTGGTCAAGGAGGCCACCTCACGTCCAAACATAGATCTTACCCTTCCTGTTCCCCCATCTTATGTTCGCTGTTTCCTTAAAAGGAACATACTTTCAGACTGGCAACTCTACTGGGATGCCTCACGTAAAGGCAGGCACACCTATTCCCTAATCCCAAAAGTCTCCTATAATCTCTTAGCTTTCTACCCTCCCACATCAGCTTTCCTCTCCGGTCATGGTCCATTTAGAACATACCTCAATTATTTCAAACGCTCTGGCACGGACCTCTGCGAGTGTGGGGCTTTTGGGTCCCCAGATCATTATTATTTCTTCTGCACACTCACAGAGGCCTGGCACCTTAGGTACCCTAACCCACGCCCAGATACTTGGCTCAAAAACATCTTATCTTGCCCAAGACTACTCCGCCATTTGGCAGAAATATTTCACTTCCTTATGGACCTGACCAATCTTACTTCCTAGCTGTTCTGCATCTGCATTCCTGAGACTCGCCCTTTGTCGCGTTAGAGCCTTTGTCGAGCTCCTGGCAGTCTTAGCACCCCTTGTCGTGCAGGACTGGTCTCCAGCGCACATACCATCTGGGCGATGTGGTCCGGAATCATGATACAATCCTCAAATTTTCTTTTTTGATTTATGGACTTTTATCTCCAGGATCAACCCACCGCTGCCTTTCGCGTTGGAGCTTTGTGTTCCAGCGGCTAGTTCTTATGTATATCTATGTGTTAATGTAATTTTTTTCCCTCGTAGGCATGTGCCTTTTGTCCGAGGGCTGGAACGATGTGTAGTGAATCCCCGCATGTCGGTGAACTTATCGGGTGGAGCAAATAAGGTCTACACCAGATCCTAGTGATCTGGTGATCTTGCTCCACTTAAGCATAAAATAAAATAAAATTGGAATCGGAAAAAAATCGCGCCAATATGCCTATATGACATCTGTGCCGAAATAGCATGTTAGGGGCCAATAAGTTTAAAATATATTTTGAAGAAAATAAATATTATAGGTATTAATCCTTTTTTTTGAATGTTTTAATTTGAAGTAGCATTTAAAATATTATATATTTAACGGTATGAGAAACAAAAATCTTTAATTTAAAACATTATAACAATTACTTTGAAAATGCCAATATTATTTAATCCATTATTTAGCTAATCCTGCAAACAAGAATTTTCATGCTCCGTCGATACATTACTTATTCGGAAATTAATATATTTCCCTTCATTTAACTCTTCACATGTATTGACCGGTTACACTATATAACATTTCCATTAGAGTTTTTGTTTATCATTTGCAATTTATTACTAAATATTCTACTCCATTTACTTGTAACAGTATTATCCAATTATTGTTTAAATATTTTCTGGCCTTATTTTAAAGAGGACAGAATTTCGCAGAAAAATATGATTTTTAAGGGAAAAATGTTTGGCTCTTTAAATCCTTCTAATGCGTTCTTAGATCATTAAAAATGTATGCAAAATTTATTAAGAAGAAGAATGTTAACAAGCTAAATATTTTTAGCCTTCGATATGCTATCATAACGTTCGGTTACAGATGCCAACCGTAAAACGAAGCAGATGAATCATTACAATGTTAAATACTGATAACCTCTACAGCAATTTTAAAACTTCTTCTCATCGCACATTTTGAATTTTTATGCTTTCCTATAAAGGAAAAAAGGTACTTATAACTGCAATTTGTTTAGGAAATGCATCTCAATTTAATTTTGAGCTATTAATTTGTTGTATAGTTTTTAATCTTATTTTGGTAATGGTGGTAAGTGAAACACTCCATTTCTGTATAAATCAAAAGGAAAATAGTAGATTACTATACCATTTTGTTGCCCATTTATCATAAGAACTGAAAACAATTGTAATTAAAATACTTGCTATCTTGGAAAATATAAATAAATGATTTCTGATGAAATATAGAACTATTATAAACTGTATTTACTTTTAATTGTCCATATTAATGTAACAAACAAATGAAAGCATATTAATTATTAGCTTTTTTTTTTTTTTTTTTTTTTTTTTTTTTTTGTCGAGGTAGCAATATCGTTTTTTGCTGGGTTTGTGTATTATTATACGATAGTGACGTCATATGCATACTTTTCAATACATGTAGTTTAAGACTGTATCGTAAATGTAACATTATTCAGCGGATGCAATTGACATCATTTTGTATAAAATAAAAGCGATTTAATATAAGGTTATTATAAGTCTCGAGTCTGACATAAGTTTTGTAGAAGACCATTATTTTAACTCCAGCGACTTTGAAATTCTTCACAGGTAGAAATGCTTCACTTTCGAAAATAACGCAATTGAAATTACACACTGTTAAAACGCAAAGTTTTAAAAGAATTTAGAGTGTCTTTATAGTAGAGGAGTGACCTTTACGTTAAAATGATATTTGTTTCAGATTTAGACTTACCAATATAAGATGCATTTTTTATTGTAACTAATCATGTAGGTTTATTGTAAATTAATGAAACAGTTCTATCTTAAACATTTTCTTTCGTCGAAATTCGACGGGTTCTATCTCGCAATAATAATTTTTTTTTCTTTTCCTACTCGGGGGGGGGGGGGGGGGGGGTGACACTAAATTCTGAAAAAGCAGAATTCTTACTTCTTGCTTGTTTTTAATTATCTGTATTATTAAAAAAATGTAGCTTAAAATAAAGTCTTAACATTATATGTTGTCTTTGCACTAAAAGAATTTATATATTTAAAAAATAAATTGCGTTATGTTTTAAATATAATAATGTAAAGACTGTGTATTATCAACACTCAAAACCATTTTTGCAACATCGAAAACTGACGCAGCGAATAATGTTTGAATGCGAAAAATGATTTTAATATGCATTTCACCTAAGATCAAATTAATCGATATTCATTCCATATACTAAATCGAATTTAAATGTTTCAAGGAAATTATTTTAACTAAGCCAGACTTGCATAATACATTATTAAATAAAACATTTTTTTAAATTTAAATTAAATGCGAGATTGCACAAAATACGTTTTTCCTCAAGTCAAATTTTCATGCCATCTATTAAAACTATTCTTAAAATTCGCTCAGACAAAAGATTTGCGTATCAAAACTTAAGTGAAAGTTACTTTGCTTTGTGCATAAAATATCAGCCATGGATTACCGTACTTATGATACGATACGAAAATGAATTTATACATCGATGTTATGAAGATAGTACAGATGTTTCAAGGACTTTCAAGAACTACATTTTACACACATGCACACATAGTCATTGGGAGAATATGTTTTAGGAACTAACATTATTTTTACTAAAGCTTCCTTATCATTCAGTAGCAAGTCGAAAACTGTACGTCAAACTTTGCAATTGAGGGGCGTTCGTACTAAAACTAGTTTTATAAATATTCAGTTCTTGGTGCAATAGCTGTAGCACTCTTATGCAATTATAGTCAATTTACGGCATATGTGTAATTTTTTTCACACTTTGATACAGAGAGTAATAATCTTTTTTTTTTCTCTCAATAAAATAGCTCGCGTATTAAACACAATAAAACATTTTCTTTTAATGAAATGCATGTGAAAAGTCATTTAAGAAGATTTTTAGTTGAATTTTTAGTTGAAGATTAAGTTGGATATAATCTCTGCAGAAAAGTTAAAATTAATAAAATTTATGATAGAAAACGTAATAATAATAGTAATGTATTAGCAAAGCTTACGATAGGACATAATATGTGCTTACATTTTTTCTAATCATAAGCGTTTAATATTTTGAAACTGTTTCACAACAATTGCAGCCAGTAAGGGAATCATGAAAGTTTTAATGAACAAGAATCGTTTAATATCTTAAAAATTAATAAATGAAACATAAAATATAAATTAACTATTTCAGCTGATATTTTCAAAACAAATATCCATTAATGTTTCTTAACGTTTCGTTCTAAACTTGATTTTTTTCATTTTGTATAAATTTGCAAGTAGATATTTAAAGGGGCTCAGGACTCTTAAAGCTTTAAAATTTTCGAAATTTTTATTTTTTTAGATGTTAAACTCCTGTCTTTTCTGAACATTTTGATATAACTGTTTCTTTGAAATTCCTATTAGAACTGATGTTATAGCTTTTACATTTATACACGTTCAATAGCTGAAGCGTCGTTTAGGAAATTTTGAAGCCATTTTTCTCCAAATGACGTTTTTCGGCATAACGCGCACGATATCTCAAAAACTTATGAATATTTTTTCATGAAATTTTCAAAACATATGTTTCATGTTAGTTTGTATAAACTGAACCTAAAATTTCCTTAATATTGTTCAAAACAATATTTTTTTAGGTGATTATACTGTTGAAATTTTCTTAATTCTGCATTAGCTAAATACAACTTTGTATTAAAATTATAAAAATGCTTTAAATACATATTTATTTAGGTTCACAGTAATTATTACAATCTGAAGTATAAGTAGGTACCAAAATTTTCATTCTAGTTGCAATACTTATTTTGTAATCGTGCGCGTAAGCTGTTATGCCGATTTTTTTCTCGAAAAATGTCTAACAGTTTGGAGCCCCCCTGTAAATGCTAATTCTGCATCTTATATTTTTTTTCAATACATGAAATGAAAGAAAATATATATTTTATTTCAATTAAAATTGTGTCTTAAAATCAAATACACATTTAAGATATTAAATGTTGAAAATTGTCTTTTTTTTTTTCATTTTTCCAAATTTTAAGAGTCTTGAGACCCCTTAAACTGTTATCTTATTTAATACTTAAGGCAAATGCTTTTAAGGTATTAAATTACATCTTGAATCCTTCAAGCAAAATTGATCTTATCGGAAATGTTTATATATTATTAAACTTAATTAAAGAATTTAAGTTTTAATTACTTTTTATGACTAAAGATAAACTGAAATGACAATTAAAATAATTGTTAAATTTACTTGGAGAAGCAAAAAATAAAAATAAAAATAAAAATGAAATAGAAAATTCTAAACTAGAAAAGTTGAACGGTTTTCTAAAAATAAAGCTTTATTATATCTAATTTTTTTAAATTTAGAACTCTGCAACTGCTAAATAAATTTTTGTTATTCCTATTGTAATTTATTTTATAAATGAGGCAGAATTGTTTTGTTCTTACATCATAAAAAATCCTATAAATTGAAATAAAAAAATAATTTTTTGTACAATGGTTTTTCTGAACTAACAAATAATAACAAAGTTAGCGACAATTTAAAAATATTATGTAATAAACATTACCCAGTTCGTCGAAATTCGCGTGTTCTGCAGTTTTCTTTAAATTTCTTTCCTTTAAAAAGGGGAAAAAATCGTGTTCATCAATAAGCGACTTTGCTTTTGTCCTCTGGTAATTTGGCTTAGTCTACCAGAGATTTCTCCTCAGAAAAATCCAATCTGTTCCGGCAAACAGTAACTGTGGCGTAAAAGACTGTTTAGCAGATGGTTTAACCCTCTCGCTACGCAACCCCAGATTTCCTCGGCCGACGTAAATGTAGAATAATTTGCGCAACCAGAGATTTCCTTGGGGATGCATTTTTCTATCTAATTAACCCTCACTAATTATTCCCACCAGTTTTTTTTTTTGTTTTGTTTTTTTTTTTTTTTTTTTTTTTTGTAAAATTTGCCTTATTTAATCGGAGCGTTTTCCCGATTAAATTAGACAAAAATTTTTGTTTTGAAAAACCGGTGACGAAAGAATAAAAATTCTTAAAAGACGCTCGTCGTGAAGGGGTTAAATACGCAATTTTTAAAGCTATTTTGGTAAAACAATTACGCACGGAGAGGGTTAAACTGTTACCCTATTTCATCCTCGTCGATATCTGAACCACTTATCTTCTAAATGTTAATTAAGATTATTTAGAAATTTGAACTTCGTGACCAGGGGACCCCTAACCTACTGTTGCCTCTTAGTCGGTAAAGGTCCATTAAACATCGTCATCAATAAAAAAATAAATGAATTGCGTTAACCGTTCAATACGCGATATTTCATGTTGCTTCGAAAAAATTATACATGATTCTCTGAAAGGTTTATTACACAGGAAAAATAATGAAAAAAATCAGAGACACATATATACGTCAATCATTTCTTCTGTTGCACATCTTCAATATAAGTAAAAACTACTGTCGTGTGGCTGTTTTACGCTAAAACATTGCAAATTAATAAATATATTTATAAGTATATCTCCAAATACCTTATTTTATATAATTATTTATTTTATAAAACTTAACCTTTAACCCTTTTATTCCCATGAAAGAATATGTTCTAGAAATTACGCTGTTCAGAGAATCTGAATTTACACCAGAAAGTTTCAATGGTTAATTTCGCTTTACTTAAATACGGAATATCTGTTATTAATTAAAGTAACTATTGCTATTTTAATTTATCTGGTGTGAATTAGGAGTGTACGAATAAAAAAAAAATTCTATTAATTTCAAAATACTGTTCTTTGCATATATGCAAAGCTGCGCATTAAAAGGGTTAAGTCATCCTTCTTTTTGTATCTTTGACTGCTAAGGAATTTACTAAGTTTTAACTTCAACATATTTTTCTACACCAGAGCTTGACACCTGCTACAAATCTGTCACAGGCGACTATTTTTAAATTATATCTCACACCGTTTTTTTTAAACAGAAAAATTTTTAGAAAATTTATATATCTATAAATTATATAACGTGAATACGACGATTCCAACGATATATGTTGGAATGTTACATTCACGTTGCACAATACCGAAATAAAATTAAAGAGAAACTTTCTTGAAAGATGCATTTGATATAAAAGATGTCGCAAATATAAAGGATGTTATTATATAATATAGCTTTTTGTGAAAGTTTTTTCAGTTTTTAAAAGTTCTATTAAGTAATAAGATCTTTTATATTAAATGCACCTTTTAAGCAAGTTTTTCTTTAATTTTATGTAGAAAAAATGTCTACATACACTTTGACAATATTTGTAAGAGAAATATAATTCAAAATTTATTTTCTTAAAATAGTGGTTCGAATAGAATATAAAAATATTCGTCTGTGGCGCAGCCCTACGCATGCGGTATCTAGACTGGCGAACAGTTTTTTATTAAATGACAACAAATATTTAATCTAATATATATATTTTTTTATTTTATCTATTTATTTTTTGTTTGCTTATTTCAGAGTAACATCTTTTGTTTTAAAAAATTGAATTAAGAAGTGAGCCCAAATGGTACGTTTTCTCTCCCCCACCCTTACTAGTGCACGGTAGTCAGGGATATTCCTCTTCACTCGTACTTTTAATTTAAGGAACAAGTTAAAAAGGCATTTTACATCTCACGTATAAAAAAACCCCCATTCTTTTCCGTCTAGTCTGCTAGCATGTCATGTACAGTCTTGGAAAAAAAAAGTTATCACCCCCTACTAACTCCTCAACAAATTATTGTAGAAGAAAGTTACTGGTACCGAACGATTGGAAATAAAGTATACTTTTAAATGATGTATATAAAATATTCTTATATCTTCATATTAAAACGAACTCAAACTTCATTTTCTTTCAATGGCAATACCCAAGTTTAATGAGACATTTTAAATCTTCCCTTCAAACTATACCTAGAGACCCAATTTCAAGTCATTTGAATGATAAGTGTTTGAATTATAAACATTCAAAATTTAGTGCTTCTAATGTTAAATAACATTTTCATATTTTCATTAATATCTCCTGAAATCATAATCCTAGTGAGCTAATTTTTTGTGTAGCAATAATACTAAAATACTCAAACATCAATGCGTTACATTTGCAATTTTTATAATTTTATGATATGAATTATGAATTATGAAATTAATATTCGAAAAAATTATGAATTGCAACCTACAATTTTTTTAATGAATTTTGGTTTATTAAGTCCTGCTTTATGGAAATCCAAAATTTCACATTTTTCCACAAGTAGTTTTCAAATTATGCTTAAAAAACGCGAAAATGATGGCTTAAGGGGCCGTCTATGATAGAAGTGACTAGATATTTTGAAATTTCTTATGTTAACCTGGAATATAGCAGTCTTCAATGACTGTTTGAGTGGCACTTAAGACGCATTGATCAAGAAGGGTCCACAATCGAGTACATAACTTCAGTTTGGATACAACCCCTAAAATACGCTAGTTTAAAACAATTAATTTCTCGGAAACCTATCGTACGAATTGCATAAAAATTGATTTTCGGCTAATTGAAGGGTGTAGAGTTTATTTATGATGTCAGAATTGTTAACTGCTATTGAAAAAAACTTATGGTTCGTTTTAATATGTAGATAGCCCCCAAAGAATATTTTATATACATCATTTAAAAGTAGACTTTATTACCAATCGTGTGGTATCAGTCACACTACGACAATTTTTTCCAGAATTAGTAAGGGGGTGTTTACTTTTTTTTCTCCCACGACTGTACTTAGCATGTGTGGGATAAAAAGCAGATTTTAATAAAACAGTGGGAAATAGTTTTTATACAGCTCTTGTGGCATTTGATCTTAGATGCAATCGGAAAAAATTAACATAATCAGATATACATTTTTTGTAGCATTCAATTAGCCGGACCTTTAAGTATTTTGCAATAAGCATTTTCCGAACGTGCTGGTTAATTAAGCCATTAAATTATTTCTCTTTTTCCCAGAGTTTTATATAAAAGTGGATCACATATGAAAACGGAAAAGTGACTATAATTTGGCTTATTTCTGTATGAATGTGGTGAAACTTTGTGTAGAAGTAGAGCGGGAAATAAGGCAGGCAACCCGTGCTGCTTAATGAACTAGACGTACGTAGTCACGCAGAAGCATGTGGGATGCGCTGGCGATCGTCTAACAGTACTGTCCGCAGGCAATCTTTTGTTATTGTTTTTCATCTGCGTCTTGGGAATGATTGCAAGTTAAAAGAGCAAAGCTGTTTTATTCTTTATTCAGTGGCAGAAGGAGCTGGATTTCGTGAGCAATTCCGAGAGGAAATCTGGCTAAGTTTCGACGGACAGTGTTGGAACACCCACCTTATAGCTCGTATCTTTCGCCATACGTCTCTCCCATCTTTGGTCCACTACAAAACACATTGAAGAGTCGCCGATATTATTCGGACAGCGAAGTGGCGGGCAATTTTAGAAACATGTTCGGATGTCAGCAAAAGGAGTTCTGTGATCAAGTTATTCACCCCTTTGTAAAACAGTGGGTGAAGTGTTTGTGTAGCTTTGAAGATTATGTTTGAAATAAAGTATATCATTTTATTCTGTGGCTCATGTTCCGTTTTTATTTCATTCACACTAATAATTTCGATAATTTTCAATACGAAACTTGGTTTATATTATCTCTGTATACTGTGTTCCATTCTAAATTATGTAAACAATTCTAAACTACGCTTTATAACACTTTCCAACAAATTTGAAAAGTTCTTATGCATTCGATTTATCTGTCCGTCTCTCCGTCTGTCCACTCTAACTCCCGTAAATATACTCGGATTTTCATGCAATTGATAAACGTTATTTAGGGTCACCAAGGCATGTTTGGTATTGTATATGAAGTGTGTGGGATTAATAGTTCATTTACAGGGGCACTAAAATGAGTTCCGTTACATTATAGTCAATGGGTAAAAATCGTTTAAGTGTATTTTAATGACATTACGCTATTTCAAATGTATTGAAATGTATATAAATCCCCGGATTTCACTACAAGATGATTACTATACGATATGGCAATACGATATATACAGGGCTAATAAAAAAATTCGGATAATTTTCCGATTGTAGATTGGAATAGCTGAATTTTGGGTTTTCAACTGTGTTATGCGTTTCCATATGAGTGAATTAAACATAATATTTTACCTTATTAAACGGTGCTGTTTTGTATCATTACTCTGAATGTGTATAAGGGACGTATAGTATAATCCAATGTTTGCTTCTAAGCCTAATACAAAGACGTACAATTGCAGAGTGACGCTTTAATTAGGGCGACCATCTGTCCTTCAATTTCACGATAGATGGCCACATCAAATTGAGGAGAGATGATCACTTTTAATCAATATTTCAAAATTATACTGAATGAGGATTTGAACTAAATATAATTAAATTTAAAATAATTATATAACTTTTACGTTTATATTTACATTAATTGATATAATTGTTTAAATTATAGTACTATAAATAATTCAATAGTGTTGTAACAAATGCTTTCGTGCGTAACACTGACGTGATTTTGTGAACGGCAACATTTGACGAATAAATTTCGGTTTTGTAATTTTTGCTACGGCAATTCTTTTAATTTTTAACCATTGCACATTTTCAATTTTTACTCCTTTATGTAGGACATTTATATACCTTTATATATAATAAACCTTTATATTTTCATATGCAATTTGCTTGAAAAATTTATTTTCATTGATTGATTTATTATGGCTTTTAAAATAATTTTCAAGCATAATTTTTTTTAATTTATCTCCATTGCGTACAGACTCCATTACGAAATAACCCATTTGGACTTAAAACAATATGAATAGTTCAACATTTTTACCTGGTTAATTTTTCATAGCGAAATTGAAAATTTAGCAATCTATTATATTAAAAAGTGACTATCCGATGTGTATATCGCAGCTATTCCTCTTAGAATATGGAACGGTGGGCGATCAAATTAACACGAGTTATCCGCATGGATCCGGGGATTCAAAAGTGGTCATAGAATTTTAAAATGCGAATTAGCTATCGAAATATAAATTTATTTTCGATTATTTTTATCACATTTCTGTAATGATGGCAACAAAATTGCTCCATTTGTTGGATTAAAGATAGAAAATGTAAAATGATAGGGATTATTAGACATTGTTTGACATCGTTTTTATTTGAAATTAACTTTTGTTTGAATAAATAGTAAAAATAATATTATGTTTGAATTGTATTTTTACAGAAATACAAACTTATTTTCACTTATTCAAGCTTCAGGAATCAGTTTATTTTAGGAATCAAAAATTCGTCTGTCAACTGGATCATTGAGATAAATTCTGTTGACTTCAAAATAAATCATAGATTATTATTATTTTTTTTTTAAATTTAATATAAAATAAATAGATTTTCAACTATTGCCTTTTAAGATGGTGATTAAAACTTTTCCGAAGCGGACGTAAAAAACAAAATGTTTTCACGAGAAAAAATATATTTCTCTAAGCATTTATTTTAATTCATTATTATGAAATGCTTCTGAATAAATTCATCAAAACAAAGTCATTTTTGTGTAAGTTGACCCAAATGGCATCAATTCTACTAGCTCCGAAATTCCAGTCCAAATGTTAGAAGAGCGAAAGGCTTTTGCAAATAAAGTTATAGAATCTGTGTATTTTTATTGGAAAAGCTTTTGACTTAAATTGCAAACATAATTTATTATTTGAAATACTATACTTATTAAAGTTAATGCGATAATTGCTTTGTAAATTTAAAATAAAGTTAGATTTCATTTTCCGCAAAAGAATCGAATGATCTCATGCAATTCAAAAGCAACAAAACTGGTTGCTATGTAACTAGTTATTTAAAAAATAAGAGATTGATGTTGTTACGATTCTATTAAAATATTCTTCTGTATATATATATTTCATGATTCCGCAGGTTCTTCTCTTAGGGTTAACTCGAGAACAAGCCGCGAAAAATGAGGCACTTTACAATTTAGTAGCATTTCAAAAAAATATGGGTGCAGTGCATCTAGGAAAATTGATAAGAAACTTCTAGAAGTAGAAATGACGGCAATTTCCAAAGATAATGAGCAAGTTTCATTTGCCACTTAGCCATTTATTTGTATGCATTCAATTGAAAGGCTTAAAAGAAAATGAGAAAAATGTACTTTGATGTAAATTCATAGATTTCATTCATACATTCTTTCGTAAATGTCTTTTTATAAAAAAAATTTCAGCATTTTTTAATGGTCATGTTACATTCTCAAATTTTAAAAGCCTCTTTTGTGTAGAGAAATTTTTTATTTTGAGTATGTTTTAGTGGATGTGATTTCTTGAATGAAATATTTTTTAATGCAAAGAAAGCTATAAAAATTCAAGACACCATAAAAATTCAAGAATTTCTCTGTAAGGAAGAAATTACCAGGACGTATTTAATATGTAAATTGCAAATTTATGTGTCGGGTCATATTTATGAGTTAATCTGAAAACTAAATTATGAAGTTCATCATTTTATTCTCTTTTATACTAAAAAAAATACTTTTCATAAGTAAATAACGAAGATATTAACATGAACACAATATTTAAAAAAAAAAATGCAGTATTACATGAAAATACCGTGTGAATATCTTGAGACATATATTAGAATGTAAAAATTCATGTTTAATTTTAATAATTAATGTAACTTGAAATTTTGATAGAAAATAATGCTTTATGTGTAGAAGTAGGTCTTTCTTTTTGTTCATACTAGGGGGCTCTGCCCCCTACGAGCTACGCTCGTCAACCCCCGTTCAGACACCGCAGACTCTAACAGCACGATAATTTGAGCGGCTTTTGAAAGATTTCGGAAGACTGAATTATAATTTGAATCTGAGAATTATAATCTGACGTAATTTTCACCAAACTTTTCTTTTCCTTTTTAATATTCACGTAAAAATACTTTGTTAGAAATTAGATATTATGATCATCTTACAATATCAAATAAATGTCTCGATCAATTTTTAAATTTAAACTGTTTTGCAATATTATTTTTTGTTCATTTTATATAATAAGTGTAATGTGACGTAAATGTGACGTAAATTCTCCTATTTAAGACTTCTAACGCATGATGAATTTATTATCTTACAATATTCTGTCTCTTTTAAAATTCATGTGTAATTATAGTTTTTATGACGTAATTTTCAATGAGTTCCTGCTTTTTATATTTTCTGTTTATAATAGTCACGTGTAAAATAATTTTTTAATTTGAAGTAAACATTATTGTTTGCGCTGTTTATACAACTTGGCAACAGTTTAAATTAATAACATTTTCTAAAATTTGTAAAAAATATCTCTCGAAATGCTGAAAATTTAAAATTAAAATTGAAATAAAACCTCAAAAAATGAGTCAAATAAGAAAAGTAAATGCAACCTGCACATCGGGAACTTATAACGTATAAAATGATCTAAAAATGACTAAATTCTCATGTATAGTTTTTGCTCCAATAAAACTTTTTTAATGGAACGATTTTGTCCAACTTTAGCATTAAATATCTCTTAAAATATTTCTTCGACTTGAAAACTGTCTGCATCAGCGTGTTTATCAAACATTTCTCTATAATACCACCGATTTTCATATTTTGTATGCAACAGTTTTTTTAATATTAACGATGGAAGGCCATGCTTATACATTCAAATATGATGTGGATCTACCCGGAATATCTACGCAGATGTTCATTGGTCCATTTCCAAATCAAAACTTTTTTTATATATAGAAGGATTGAGAATAAAAATATTTACTTTAACGTCAAAAGATAATAATTGCATGATCTTATCAACAAGTAATTAGTAAAAAAGGGCACATAAACTAATAAGCATAAATGTATGACGAATTTTAATTATTTGATATGATTATTAAAATTAAAAAAAGAGACGGTAAACAACCATTGGTAAAATGAAGCAACCAAATGAAATTTGTCAAGGGTGGTGTTTTATGTGATTTGTTGGATTCGATTATGTACGTCTAGGGTAAAAGCGTAAACACCCTCTGCTAACTTTGTAACCAATCATAATAGAAGAAATTTACTGGTACCAAGGGATTGGAAATAAAATCTACTTTTAAACAATGTATTTAAAATTTGCTGAGCGAGCCATCTACAAATCAAAACCAGGCAAAGTTGTTTGTTTCAATAGCAACACACAATTTTGACAACGTACTTTAAATCTTAGGTTCAAACTATGCCTAAACACGAAATTTCAAGTCATTTGGTTGGATAAAATTTTGAATTATCAACGTTCAAATTTCGAGCGTCTAATATTGAATTACATTTTCATATTATTATTAATATCTCCTGAAATTATAATTCTAATTTTATATTTCTTTGTGTGGGTATAATACTAAAAAACCCAAACATAAATAAATTGAATTTGTAGTTTTAAAATTTTATAATATGAATTATGAATTTTGAAATTAATATTAAAAAATATAATGAATTGCAACCTACAATTTTTTGATAGATGTATATTTATTATGCCCTGCTTTGTGTGGATTCTAAATTTCAAATTTTTTTGCAAATTAGTGTTCGAATTATGATTAGAAAAATCAAAATGATGGTTAAGTGGCCGTTGTGATGTGCATAAAAGCATAACACAGAAAAATATACATATTTTACTCATTTTACTGCAAAATTTGGGATGGCAATAGTCAAAACATGTTAAGTGAGTGCATTGATTATTATGTTAAGAAATAATACAAGGTGGTTATAATTAAACTTCCCCTATAAACAGCATCCTACAGCGTAAATGGGGGAAAGGAATGCAATGAAATTTGGTATATAGACTATACACGAGATGCGCTCACGGAATTCTGAAAAAAAAAAAAATTAGTTTCAAAGTGTCCACCAGAGGGCGCCTTTTCCTGAAAAACATTAAATTTAACACAATAAACGGCCAAAACAGCCGGTTTTATATTTTATTACTCATAATTCTTGTTCTGGATTGTTAATATTTTTTCTGTATTCCGTTTCGGTCGCTTATTGTGTTAAATTTACTACTTTTTTCCGGAAAAAGCGCCCCATGGTGGACATTTTGGAACAAAAATTTGTTTTTCGAAATTCCGTGAGCGCATCTCGTGTATAGTCTATATACCAAATTTCGTTGCAATCCGCTCACTCGTTTGCGCTGTAGGATGCTGTTTATAGGGGAAGTTTAATTATAACCACCCTGTACATTAATAGAAGTGAGTTATTTGGCAGCATTTTAACAATACAGTACCGAACTACAATTTGGATACAGACCTTAAAAATTAAAATCCTCTTTTTAAATAATCAATTTCTCTGAAACTAATAGTACGAATTTCATGAAAATTTGTATTTAAGCCTATTGAAGGGTGAAGAATTTATTTATGGTGTCAAGCTTAGATATTGTTATAGAAAAAGACAAAGTTAGGGTTCCTATTGATGCGTAGATGCCCCCTAAGAATATTTTATATACAACATTTAAAATTAGGCTTTATTTCCAATCGTTTGGTACCAGTAACTTTTTTCTACAATAATTTGTTGCAGAGTTGGTTGGTAGAGAGAGTTTCTTTTTTTTCCACGACTGAACGTGTGGGATATGAGTCTAAAGGAGTCGTAATGCCCTCCTTCATAGTACTTCTAGGGGAACCTAAGACGTATTTACGCTGCGTTACATGAATAAAACTAAGGAATTGTTTTTCCATCTTTATCTTAAAAAATTGCGGAGATATAGTTGTTTGAATTTGAAGGGTGGATGACATTTTGAAGAAATATATCATTTGTGATGCGGACGCATGCACATTTATTAACCGATGTGTATGTGACTAAGCATGTGTACAGTAAGTTAAAAGTTCTCCTCCGAGTTTTTTAGCCAGCTTTATACGCCTCCTTTTTTTTGAAATGGCGGCTATTTATTTTGTTTTAAAATTTTATAAGACGTGCTAAAAATTTAGAAAGTTATAAAAGATTTTTTAAAGTATTCCACTTTGATACAATAATTCTGGAGCATTTTTTGTTTCGTCTTTATCTTAAAAATGACTAAGTTACAGCAGTTTGAATTTATAAGGTGGCTGACATTTTGAAACACCCTGAAGTTTCTCATATCACGCGTTATTATTACGTGTATTTTCTCACGCGTATTTATTAACCGGTTTACAGGACATGTGTACCATGTGTACAGGACATACTAAGCTCTCGCCCGATTTAGTTAGATTTATTATTCATCTTCTTTCAAAATGACGACCCTAAAGAAAATTTAATTTTAAAATAGAAAAATATGTACAGAAAAATTAGAATTTGAAAAATCTTTTTCCTTTAACTGTTTAACTCTGATAGACGGATTCCAGAGCAGTTTTTCAACTTTATCTCAAAAAATGACTGAGATGTAGTAGTTTGAAACTCTAGATGTCAGGGTTTCTGACATTTTGAAAGAATCTGGTTTTTAGGTGCGTTCGTAATTATGTAAATACGTAGCACCTATAGTCGTCGTTCATTCCGTCTCTCTGTCTGTCCGCCTGTCTGTCCGTCTGTCCGCATATAAAAGAGCAAAAAGTACCCAACTGAATGGTCTGAAATTTTAAATGAATGATTGTTGCAAAATTTTGTCGAGTCATTTGAAATTTTATGAAAATCGGATGTATAGTTTAATTACAGGGACAGTCAAAAGTTTTCCGTTATATAACGGCCAATGGAAAAAATTATTGCAAGTGCATTTTAATGATGTTATAGCCTTCCGAATGATCTAAAATTTTAAATATATAATTTTTGCAAAATTTTCTCGAGTTATTTGAAATTTTATGAAAATCGAATGTATAGTTTAATTACAGGGACAGTCAAAAGTGTTCCGTCACGTTACGCCAATGGGAAAAAAATATTTCAAGTGCATTTTAATGATGTTACAGACTTTCGAACAGAATGAAAATGATATGCACTTATGAAGTGCACTAAAATATACATTCAGTACAATATGCGGTGCAAAAAATATTTATAAAACTAGTTATAGTACCAACGCACCTTATTTGCCACGTTTGACGAGCAATTTCCAACTTGTTTGTTATGTGACAGCACTCGTATATATTAATTGATTTCGATGTGACTGAGCATTTGTACAGGATATACCAAGATTTTGAACGCATTATTTGGTTAGCTTCATCGACCTCCTTGTTTTAAATCCGGGAGCACTTCAATATATTGCCTAATTTGACATAAATCGCTCTAAATGAAAACAACATGGATATAGCTGACTAATTTGGCAAAATTCTCATTTATATAAAGTACTGAAGGAAACTGGTATTGAACTTTCTGATTCTACCCATTTTCGCTTCATCCGTTTGAGTGAAATAAGGAAGGTGAAAGCTGCCTTTTCATCCTGGTACATGCCGGAAAAGCATTTTCCAATTTAATTTATTTATTCATTTCTTTTTTTTTTTTTGTTTTGTTTTTTTTTTGTTTTGTTTTGTTTAGATGGTCTGGGACCAAACGTTACTCATTTAATTTTAATTTTTTTTTACTTTATTTTTTCATTTAAAATACAATATACATCTATTATAAGACAAACAGTCACCCTTGCAATTTCGATTTTACAGGATTCGTACGCCATGAAGCCACGCCCCATTTTGTAAGGACTCTACCACCAGTATTATTATAAAGATCATTTTCTTCACAATTCTTTAGCTAGAAGATAGTTTTATGCGATTACTGGTGGTAGAGTCCTTACAAATTGGGGCGTGGCTTAATAGCGTGCGAACCCTGTTTTAGATTTTTGGTCGATTTTCCACTGTAACTTCTTTTTTAACTCTTCTGGATCTTTAGAAATATACATGGATGAGAGCGCTCCGAAGCAAATGCTTGATTTTCACCTCTAATTTTTTAATAGTATTCTTTTCTTTATTAAATCTCAAATTTTTGTCGTTAAATAAGGCGAAAAATACCATTAAATTTAAGTGGTAGCAAGCAGTCATTTGGATCGGAGTGTTTTCATCCCTGATATAAGGAGAATGTTTCATTTCATATTTTCCCGCTACGGTTTGATTACTAATATAAGGTATTAGCAGCAAATTGAACAAAATATAACGATATCTTCATTCGCCCTGCAAAATAAAATGCTCAAAATGATTGGAAGCTGTAACACATTTCTATGTTGATCTTTTTTAACCGTTGTGTTCATATGTGAAAAAATAGAAGTTACATTTAGGTAGATATAAAGGTTTTTTTTTTTTTTTTTTTTTTTTTAAGTGCAT
The DNA here is from genome assembly GCA_963932465.1 of Maratus speciosus. Taxonomy (NCBI): domain Eukaryota; kingdom Metazoa; phylum Arthropoda; class Arachnida; order Araneae; family Salticidae; genus Maratus; species Maratus speciosus. The sequence continues at coordinate 453,702,579 of OZ010797.1, forward strand.
TTTTTTTTTTTTTAACATGCAGGCTTTGCAGCTAAATTTAACGCTATTTTCAGGAAATTTGACAACGTACTGTCAACACAATAAACCGTGATTAGTATATAAATATATTAAATATAGGATGATATATAAGAATTTTTATTAAATAAATTTTAACTATAAATGTGAAGTCCAATGTCATGGATTTTCAGAAAGTTTTTGACGATATTGTTAACTGAATATCGGCTGCTTTATAAAGTAGCAGTATGATAATGGAACTTTCAATAAATGTCTTTTTTCATTATATATTTTTTTATTATTTTCATTTTTGTTGAAGCTTTAGTTTTTCTTGTACGAACTATCAGATCTAATACCTTTCTATAACAAAAAAACTTTTTTTTTTTTCGAAATCGAAGCATCCATTTCAAAGCTGCTCGTGGAAATAAGTTTAAAACTACCCTTTTTGTTCGAAGACAATTAATTAAAAAAAAAAATGTAGAAATTCCTTAACACCCAGCTACTTATTAAAAGCAACTGAAATTCGACGCACTATATCGCCCGTATCTTTTAGAAAAATTGGTATGTTGAACTTCCTTTTGTATACGACTCGTCCTATACAGATCGCCACTATTTATTTATGATAACAAGAGTTATTCGTTCACACGCAGTAGAAATTTCCGTATTCCATAGTATATTTAATATATTTATAAAATATAATTGGTATGGTATTTAAACTGGAGTTTGTCTCGTTTCAGGAAATTTGTATTAAATTTGATTGAATACACTGCATGTAGAAAACCAGGCGGTCCAAGTGTTTAGACAGTCGTGGCAGACTAAAGACATTTTTAGACAGACTAAAGCGATATTTATTTATCAGTTGTACCACCAAGTAAAGAGGATAATAATATCAAGGAATATTTTGAAGCAGAACATTACCATCACGTTTCCATGTAACTAACTGTCTAAGAATTCTCAAAAATTTAAATTGGGCTTAGTAATAGAATTTGTATCGATATATACTATTTTATGATCCTTTCCAAAAGCGCGTATATGAGCTCAGAATTGATTTTATTGGTTCATTATTGTTAATATTTAAAAGTACATAAATACATATATAAAATACAGCTTAAAATAACTTATTTTGTTTACATTTATACGCGAAGCGACTTCATGATTATATATTTATAATATGCAAAATATCATAAAACATTTTCATAGGAGACAGACAATAATGTATGACTTACTGACACACGATTTTACGCACATATGACATTATAATACTAGAATAACTTAAGGACTCATAACTAAAGCGCAGGAACTGATAACAAATTAGGCAAACTTCCAACATTAAAAAGTTATCGAAACATTTGCCTTATTCATGACAGTAATCTTGCACGAATGCAGCCTTTAACCCCTTTGGAACGGGAGCCTTTTACGAAATTTTTAATCTTTTGTCACCGTTTTTTAAAAACAGAAATGTTTGTCTTGTTGAATCGAGAAAATGCGCTGATTAAATAAGGCAAATTTCACAGTAAAATTTTACCGGTGAGGAAAAGCAAGAATTCTGGGCACTTCATGCGGCACGTATGCGGTCGCTCGTCCCCAAGGGGATAAGTAAGACGAAAAATTCTATTAAAATTTACTTGTGGAACTTTGTTCCGTTGGAAATCAAAGGAAGCGCAGAAAGTTTTATTGTACCGCCGATTTTACTAAAACAGAATCATAACACTGTTGCATATAACTTAAAAAAAATAACTTTTTTCAAGTAAAAAAAATCCATAAATACTCAAAATACGGTTTTCATTTTGCTTTAGTATGCAATATTTATAAAGAAACGTATGTGTATTTAAAATTTTTTAAATGCAGTTTGTATATTTTAAAAATAATATTGCGCGCAAATTAAAAATTTTCTAATCCGAGTAAACCAATTTTAAAATTACAATATCCATATACTTTCATTTACATTCAGTGTTTATGAAAAATTATAATTCAAGAAATAAGGCTGATTTTTGAATACGTTTATCGCATATTGTTTAGAATTTTTTTCTAATTCAGAATATGATAAAAATCAAAAATTTATTGTTTAAGGGGGTCCGGGACACAAAAATCTTCAAATTTTGCAAAAACATTTTATTTCATAAAAAAAAATTCTGTTTTTTCCTGCTTAAAATGACATTTAAATTATATTTCTACCTGAATTAGAACAAGAAATATTAATTTTTCCGTTTTGGCTTGTTTTCAAAATCTGCCTTTTAAGCTATGGTTGTCAAGGAAACGAGTTTTTCTTCATGATAGGTGTTTTCACCATTTCTCATATTTAAATTCTTATAATTCGAGAACCGTTAAAGATACAGGATTGAAACTCGGAGCATAAATTTTTCAATTATTTTACTTTACTTTTGAGCCAGCATATTTGAAAAAAATATTTGCTTTTGAAAATATGATTTTTTTTTTTTAAGTTGCACCACTCTTTTTGTAATTTTTTCGTTAAATATTTTTATTTTTTTTAAATTAATATTTTTTTAAATGCTGGCTCTAAATTAAAAAATGTATATTTCTGTTTATTTAAATGAAAAACAATTTAAATTCTACAAATAATATTTCGAGTTATAGCGATTTTAAGTTATACCACTTTTTTCATAAATTTTAAATTAAAACATTTTTTTTAAAGCTATAAGAAGTTTTATCATTTGATTTTGTTTACAAATGATATGGTTAAGCATCGCAAAAAATTTCAAAATTTTAAGTCAATAAATAATTTTTTTTTTTTTTTTTTTTTTTTTTGAAAATGTGTCCCGGACTCCCTTAAAAGTGGAAAGTTTGGCGTTCCCTTGAAAGACACTCTAACTCTAAGCTTTTGTTTAATCAATTACTTCATCCAATTGATATTCTATAAATGATCAGTCACAAGGATGAATCAAATAACTGATTATTTTCTTTTCTTAAACGTGAGAAACCGAACGATGGATGTCAGTCTAAATAAAAATTCGTTTCTAACAAGTATCACAACAGCTTTTTAAGTATAAAATTTCTTGATCCATGAATAGTTATCTCAAATGCAAGAGAAACTGGATCGTCTGTAACGTGGAACTTGTAATAAATTCGCTGTCATAGTTCCTGGAGTTAACGCCTCACCTCTTGTACAGAAATGTAACTTAGAGCAATTCAAATCACAGCCAAAGTCTGAGTAACCAAATGTCAGAAACGCGGGTAGAGGGGAGGAGGAAGAGGCTTCATTATGTTTCGATCTCTACATCGGCCGTTTTTTACTTTTTCGTTTCGTTTTTGTTTCCGGGTATTTTTAATTAGGGCACTTTCACTTTCGGAACCGGTTTCGAAAGTGAAAGCTTCCTCATAAAGTAAATCTCCAAACAAAACCGAAAAAGTAAAAAACGGCTTTTGTACAGATCGACCTCAGCTATCTAATGCAAAAGTAATCCTTGAAAAATATTGAAATTCAAACGAGATATCTTTAAAAAATTCTTCCACATAGGATTAGCATTAGCGAGCGGGTCTTTCCACGTGACTGAAGTAGCCGCTTAATGGAAAAATTCGTATTGTTATCCCATGCAAAAAAAACCCGCCATTTTCGAGCCCAAAAGAAAGCCCGGTACATCTTTCGACAAGTGCACCGAAATTTCTAAATTTGGGCCACATTATTAACACTCCCATACCACGATATATATTTGTGGGACTTTATACAGATATTCATCGAACTGTTCTCGATAAAAAGTGTTCATTCCATTGTAAGAATCGAATGAATTGATAGAAAACATTGCTCGAATTCGGATGGCTGCTCTTGAACTGTATTACATACAACACTATGACTTATATGCAGGGCTGCCACAGGCGAATATTTTTATATTCTGTTCGTACCACTATTTTTAAAAAATACATTTTCTAGTATATTTGTCCTGCAAATTTGTTCAAAGGCTATTTCGAAATTTTTTGTTTTGAAAAAGTGATTCGAAATAGATTTAAGAAATAGCCGCCTGTGAAAGCCCTGTATATGATACCACTAATCGAACAGTAGCCGGAATTAACAAGGTGTAGTTGCATATTTCCCAAATCTAATATTAAAAAATGATGTCTTGTAATTGTTTATGCATGTATAGGACATAGTACGAATGACACTTCTTATGAGTTTCAGAGTCAAAACTAGTAAACTGAATTTATTTTTCTTTATGTTATTAACTGTTGTATAGCATTGTAAAATCTAGTCATTGTTAATGTATCTTACCATATTCAGTGGATTTCAATCCTACCCCGGGATTGCACTTATACTCTAAAGCCAAACCTTGGTTTCCGAGGCGGTCATCCCTCTCATATCAGCCCCGATGCATGTTCAATATTTATTACTTTTAGGTGTTTCTCACTCACTACTTAATTTATTGGTGGATTCTGTTTTCGACCAAAAAGAAAAAAAAAATATTTTTCACATAGATATCTGGCTAAAGACAACCAGACATTTAACAGCTGTCACAGAAAAATTGTATCTATATCACTCTCCTGAAAAGAAGATTGCTTTAATCCATACTTTTTATAATGCTCTCACGAACTCTATCTCAGTGTAGCAAAAGAATGTATTGTTTCTATCTTCAAGGGAAAAAGTATGTTATTTTATCGGGCTTTCTAAAAAAATATACTATTGTTATTTTTTTTTTTTTTACTATTCCCACCAATAAAATTGTAAAAGTATAGAAATAATTTCTTCTTCATTTAAGTTTTATTTCGTTTAATTCACTTAACTTTAACTAAAGTTAAACATTTATTTTATCTACCAGTAGGGTTAAATTTTAATTTAACATATTTTTTATATTTTTTCTGTATTTTTGAAAATACCCTTTTTCACCCCTTTTTAATCCCTTTTTTACTTTTACTCTGTTTTTTCCAATAATTTTTTAACTTTTTTAGTAGTTTTCAACTACAAAATTTCCTTTCCCCAATGGCTCATATAAATATGCATGACATTTCATTCTCTCACACTGGGCGTTAAGTTGGCTGCAACTAGGAAGCCCCTCAAAGAAGATTAACTGATCCATCTGTTATTTCGCTTCGGAGAAGTCGTAGCTGATCTGTTATGTTAAAATGTCATGGGTTGAGACAGATGATCTGTTGAAACCTATTGTTATAAGTTCTAATGTCATACGATTCATTCCATTCAGAACAGAGATATCTTGTACCGGTATAAAAAGTTCACTTACTTGAACTGGAATGTGTAATAAAATTTGGAAACCGTTCTCTAAAAAAACAGAATGCGTATTTTTTTTTCAATGTTTTAAAGAAAACTTTACATTTATGAATATAAATGCTATTTGTAAACAAACGTGGTTTCAAAACACAGTTTATTTACAAGTATACAACGTACAAAGACAGGTGACACATAAAAAGATACACACACTCACAAAGTTTCATGTACATACTACAAATGTTCAATGTGTGCGCCCTTAGTCACCCACACACATGCAAACGGTAATCATGATCCGTCCAGACTTTCAATACCATGTTTCTTCCAATATCTGCCACAACAGCAGTGATGTGTTCCTGCAATGCTTACAGCGTTGATGGCATTGGGGGTACATAAACTTAATCCTTCGCATAACCCCGCTGGAAGATATTATACCAGTTGAGATATGGCGACCTAGGGGGCGTGGCAACAGGGGAAATCTTCAGACGAGCGCTTCCTATCTAGCAATGTTAATCCATCTAGAGTGCACGCGAGCCACGAGGCTGGCTTTTAAACTTGGTGAGTGTATGTATCTTGTCATGTACCCGTCTTTCTTGGTAGAATACCTCTCAATTTGTGTTGCCACTGCCCCGCGTAAATCCGGGCTCAAAATACTCTGGACACCAGTATTTTAGAGTAACTTTATTCGATTTTCCTAATAGCATAATTATCTACGACTAAAGATGACGAAATAAACTGTAAGAAATTAGTGGTGTCCAGAGCATTTGGACCCCTGATTCACACGGGACACCTAGCAACACTAACTGTGAAAAAATTAGATAACGTTACTCCATAAAATTAGTGGCAGCCGTGCTGTCTCTATTTTATTGAGTAATTTAACTGATATAACTAATGTTGCGTAACGCTATTGTGTAATATTACACCAGTTATATAAATTTAAATTTTACCATTATACAAGTAAAATTACTCTAAACAATAGCAGTCAGAATGCTGCCAGCAATTTTGTGGAGTTACCTTACTCACAATATGTAGTGTTTTGAAACCAGATGGTACTTTTTTCCACCCTTTATATTTTCACAAAACCTTGGATTACGGGTGCGGCTTATAAAGTAGGATTTGCAAAATGAAATACTTTTTACTAACGCAAAAACAAAGGAATATTTTTTTGCAGAAAAATGTTGAAAACTTAACGAATCATAGAGAAAACATTTTTCATCTTATCGCTAATTTCCTTACACTGATTATATATATATATGGTGTCTTTTGTTTTAAAGCAACATTCATAATCTTAGAATGTTTGTTTAAAATGCAAAGCAATTATTTCTAAATCTTAATTAATCATTATGACATCAATCCTGTCAAAATATGCAGCAGTTGAAAGAAGAACCATTAAGTTTCGCCATATTTTCGTAATCTTTTAAACATCTTTCTTTGTAGTTTCATAATTTGTTTAGATAGTTTCATAAATAACGGCTTTTACTTAAATGATTAATTATCTTTTAAATTATACACAGTTTTACAAGATGAGTTTTTTTTATTTTTTAAATACATGTATCTAATCACTTCAGTTAAAAATTAATATCCTAAATCAGCGATAAATTTGTTACCTTTTCTGTGTTATTGGGTTTTGAGAAGGTTTTTGTAACATATAATTAATTTAACATATAATGTAATATGACCAGATATTACAATACTTAATTTTTGGTTTTTGAATGTATAATAATCTTCGCTTTTCACACATTGTTGGAAAACGTCCCAGTGTAAGTGATTTTATGTCCAACATCACCTCGCTTGTGAAATGACAATTTCCTCGTGACATATGCAACGCGTTTTTTAGTTGTGAAATATGTTCCAAGATGGCGACACTTCCCTGAGCTATGGTGGCGTAAGATCACAGACTAGCGAACAATTGTGTAAAATACTTTTGTTTCGAAAAGGCGACAACAGATCGCAGCACTACAGAACTTTTCTGATAGACTCATTTTAAATAGAACCTTTTTTTGCTTGTTAAGCAGTTTTTATTGTTTCAGGCTTTTTTACTCTGTTTTAACTCTTGTGGGCCCCTTTTTACTTCTCACTCGAATGGCCGATGTTGTCGAGCCAACAACGCACGATTTTCTGTGCGTTGTTCTATTGTTAAAAAAACCTTGTATCTCCGTGGATCCAATATCATGATTCAAAATATATCACTAATCTTATTTTATTCTTCTTTTATAGTGTGAGTGTTCGACCTTATGTAACCAAGATATAGCATTAGATTAAACGGTTTTATTCTGCACTTCTGCTCATCAATGAATACCACTTACACATTTTTTCAAATAAAATTAATCGAGTGTTTCTAGGTGATCAACGTGAGAAGTCAAGCACTCTGTGTTCACTTACCAGAAAGGTAAGAAAAAACTTTCTATCTTTCATTGTTGATATAAATACTTTTGGTATAATAATTTTATATTTATACTGGGTCCTTAGCTTCAAGCTAATCGCAAACTCACCCCTTCTAGATATTTTAAAACACATTAATATAATTTTGACTTGAGCAGCAGAACGAATATTGTTAATGTTTTGAATTTACTGTTTCTTAAAAAAAAAAAAAAAAAAAAAAAAATCTAAGGAAAATATATTAAGGTGACGTTAAGGATTCACAATAAAATGTGTAATATTAAATTATCATTTAAAACTTTGTTGGATGAAATATTTATATATATTTTTACATTATTAAATCATGCATACGCTTGCCGCTGCTAAAGTTTTACTAGGAGAGTTTAAAACAAAAAAAAAAAGACTATAAAATGGCCTTATTAGGAGTGTGTGTTCAACATAAAGGCATAATTCAGAGTTGCAACCTCCCACTAATCTCCGTAACCTGTGAATTGATTTAAACGAACTTAATATCGTTTAGGAGCATAAAATGTGTTTGGTTAACGTTTATTTATATAATTTCAGATAATTAAGTGGAATTTATTTAATTAATTTTCTTTAACAAAATTGGTATTAACCCCTTCGGGATGAGCCTCACCAATACCGGACGTATAAGGATCATACAACTCTTATTTATTCCCCTCAATTATTTTTTATTGTAAATTTTACCTTATTAAATCCGGTTTCTGTCCAAATAAAATTAGGCAAAAGTTCCTGTTTTGAAAAACCGGTGATAAAATAGTAAACATTCTGTAGAAGACGCCAGTTTCAAAGGTGTTAAATCTGGATCAAATTACCCCATTATTATTAGTGGAGCTTGGCACCTAAGCACAATTTTCTAAGCATATCTTTAATTAACAGATAACTAAGAGCATTTCATTAAAACTGATCACAATAAAGAAAGTTTACTTAAATTGCACATGTTAACTGTTAAAATTAAATACTATATATGTATAAAAAATTCAAAATTCAATAATCATTATTTTATGAACAATACAAATGAAGTTATTCATATTTGTGATAGAAACGTGTACCTGTGGCAAATGTATTCTTTATTTTTCGAACTTTAAACAATGACGAATATCTAAGACACGATCCTTTTGACAAGTGAAGCAACATCTCATTAGGTGAATTCTGTATTTCACATATGTTAATTTAAAACATAAACATCACTAAATATACAGAATCTTTAAATATACACTGCAAAATATTGTTATATAATCTCGTACATCATCCAAGGATTGTAAAAGTCAATCAGTTATTTACACCGATTCAATATGAAAGGTGACAAACTGTTTTTAACAACGACGTGTTGAAAGACTAGTGGTCGAAAATGTCGACAATGCTGGTATCAGGGCTGCCATTAGCGACTATTTTTTATTTTATCTCTCACCACTTAAAAAAAAAAAAAAAAAAAAAAAAAAAAAAATATGATAAACGTTGAAAACTTTTTCAAGAGAAAAATACTACAAAATTTTCTTTCTGAAAATAGTGGTGCATGTCATATCGTTTGATATCACATATATTATTCATTAAAGATAATTAATATGATCCCTAGATAGTTAAAATTTAATATTAACTATCAATATAAAAATCGCCTTTCTACTTCTTTTGTATATCTAAGTTTTAAATTAATCTACTTCCCTTTTCACATTACTTTAACGTTCCCAGATAACTATCTCTGCTCTTTTATCTAAGAAAATAAAATAAAAAAAAAGAATATTATTCACAGTCATTTCATTTCGAAAGATAGATTCTTTTCGCGTTGCATCTGCCCATAAAATTTCTCTCTGTCAGATTTTTAATTCGATGCTTTACTAAGAGATAGTCAAAACTTTGGTTAAACTAGCGGTTAGATAATAATATCCAGATGTACTTTTAAACTTATGTCGCCTTTCAGTTTACCGCACTCATTCCAATGCTATTGACAGACTTTTAATTTTTTCTTACTTTCTCACGTACTAGCGCTTGGCTAATTATCGCCTATTAGGCTTTTCATCTAAATTTAAACTGCCCCATGTATTCCAATGTAACGGCCACCCCTTGTTAAGATCTGTGTCTAACCCAATATCTGTCTATCGCCAAAACTTTACGAATGAAAATGTGAACATTATCATTCTTTGCCTGCATCTCATTATGTAAAGTTTAAATTTTAATTGTGTGTGTCAGCGGGGTCACTCCCGAGACACCTATGTGTCTCTTCAAATTTTCATTAAAGTTTCCTTTTTACGCTACAAGTATTTATTTTAATCTTCTGGACCTGTGTCGCTATTTGCTACACGCAATTGTACTTCATCACGGAAATACTCAACTTCATTTAAATAATTCAAACGATATTTCCATCTACTTATTAATATCTGAAGTTTTTATGAAAGAAAAACAACTCCCGCAACAAGAAACATCTCTAGTATAGTGCATAAAATATAAAAATATAGTCGTCAGTGAAAGCCCTGGATATCGGTTGTGACTAGTGTTGCCAGGTGTCCCGCGTAAATCTCTACTCAAAATGTTCTGAAACCACTAATGCATTTTAGTTATTTTAAATAATGTAATTACTTTCTATTTATTTTATTTTATATTATATTAATTGTATTTATCACGGTATTTCAAAATGTATTAACTGAATCCTTTGGTATCAATTATTGTGATTTCTTAAATGTTTTATTCACCTTAATCTTTACGTTATTATGGTAGCCATGTGCGAGTGGATATATTGAAAAAAAAAACTGAAATACTAGTAAATCTGCAGATCAGGAGCCTCAACATCAGCTCCACAATTCATTGTGTTTAGCACCCTTTGAGTAATATTAATCTTTCTACAAAAAACGAAATTTAAAGTTTTGAAATTACATAAACATTTATAAAACGAAAAAATATTTCGAAGGTTTCTGACATTAGAAGCGTTAAATCAAACCCCTTGTTATGTAATGGTATTCTGAAAATCTCATGAGCTACTTATTCTGGTAATTTTTAAATAATAAAGTAGATTTCTTCAGGGGGGCTCTGCCCCCCTTAACCCCTTCGTAGTGTAATTTAATTTACATTTGTAATTATCAATTAATTGTGTTAATGTCCTTTAGTAAATTCTACCAATAGACGGAAACGTACATGAATTCTTTTCTACAGCCCTGTATATTACGTGAAGATTTTTACGCGTCGTCTATAACATTTAAATTTAATGCAGACAAAAAACCCTCTTAAAACTGCTCATATCACATTTCCGGGGATTAGTATGCATAGTGTGTACCATATATCCAGTTTCTGCGGAGTCCTGTATATGGTTCTATTTAAATTCTGCAAACATTTGTTAGTATACTATATGTAATTGGGCTGGGAAATACATAACTCAAAAAAAAAAAAAAAAAAAAAAAAAAACACTGAAGCAATTCGCGCTCATTTTTATTTATACTTACGAATTCATTTGTGTATCCCTGTACATGGTCTGTACAATATTTAAGCACTACTTATTAAGCACAAATTTCTTTAACATTAAAACGCACACCATAATCGAAAATGCTCTTCAGCAATCATCCCTAATAGACCAGAAATGTATCCGAAATTTTTTATGTGACCCTATAAATGAACGATAAATACGATACAAATCATATTCAAGCTTCTTGTAGTCAACCACAGTAATGTAATTTAATTTCATAATGTTTGAATTAGTGCAACACAATTAACACACTGACGACAGGCAATTTAATTAAATCTGGGTTAAAAACAGTAGAAGCTCCTCCATCTTCTTAAAGTGTCTCGGAAATTAGTTTCTGAGATATGTTTTTCATGTTTATGCAGCAGTAAATATCTTTCAATGTACGGATGTAATATATAATGTCTTACAATCCATAAAAAATATGGACAACACAATATAAATGTCTTTTCTGTAAGGTAGAAGTCACTCCCTTAGCCAATGATGTATTCTGAATAAAAACGAGAATTCTCGTTTCCCGTCGCTAATGTGTTAAAATAAGCTGTGAAGAGTTTTTTTTTTTTTTTCCCCGTAGACCACATTTTAATCGACCACTTTTGTGTGACCCTGAAAAAAACATATGCTTTGCACCCCATATACTACAAAAATGTTTCAAAAATACATATCAATTTTATTATTTTGTAACAGAGTAACATCATTAAAAAACGCCACAAAAGGATTTTCTTCAAAGATTGTAATATTATGAATACTTTTGAGTTCCCTGTACGCATGCTGTAAGTGCTACACATAACATATTTTATAGTAACCAGGTTCTAGTGCACCTTAATAAAGTATATAAATTTCATTACGTTTAAAATTGTGTAACATTATTAAAATACACCGCAGACGATTTTTCCCAAAGACTATAATGTAACGGAATAGTTTTGAGTGCCCCTGTAATTAGGCTATGAATGCTGCACTCTTCATTTTTAATACCAAACATACTTTGGCAAACCTCAATAACGTATATCAATTACATGTAATCCCGACTATATTTACGCGAGTTAGAGCACGTAGAGAAACACGGCAGGAGACAGATAGAAAAACTGAAGTCATAAATACTTTTCATCCATGTTGGAAAGTGTTAAAAAGGATTTACATGCCTTTAACTGTACTTTTTTTTCACTTATAGCATGGTTAAACATTAGTTTAAACATCCTAATCCATGCGATAGCAATAACATATTTAAAGCCCCCCAAAATATGCATATCTGGAGATCTATAAATCTACTGGAAAATAATTCATTATCGTGCCCACTGTTAATTGCATAAATTGCATCGATTTGGCGCGATAAAATATTTTTTGTGATAGCCTCTTAATAGTACCTGCAACAAAATTAACGTAATTTACTAACTTCATTCATATTTGACGCAATGATAGGCTACGAATAACAGTCGCTAGGCAACGAAGAAAAGGAAAAAAAAAAAAGAAATATGTATCATGTAAAACAAGAAAATTAATTTAAAAATTCTTTATATTATTGGAATACATGTATAATGTCTTCAAAACATTATACACGTAAATAAAAAAATCTGATAGATATATTGATAAAACTTCAATATAATAGGAATAATTTAAAACCCTTATTTGGAATTTTAGTATCCATAATTTGACATTCAAATCCATTAATCAAACGTGCCATTTTCTTTCAACAAATCGAAATTTGAAAATCGTCTGACTTGCCGTAGAAAAGCATTATAAAGAAAAATAAAATCTTCCATATTTTCCGAACGAATGAACCAAATTTAACCAAAAACTATACAGCTACGTCCGGGTATCTCACGAATATGCCCAATTAATTTCAAGCTGATCGGGTGCTTTTTGCGGCAGTTATCGCGGAACAGACAGACAGACAGACAAACAGAAATCAAAACTTTTCGTTTCTCCACAGTAAGCCTTCACTGACGTTTCGGCAATTAATCGGTATGTTGTGTAATATTTCTATTTTATATGCTATAGATATTTAAATTGGTTTTATTGAATTTTCCATTTCATATTATTTGATTCTATTCTGTTTTCATTTTGAATCTATTCACTTGATTATAATGGTTGTTCGGGCACAGAGAAAAAAAAATTAGCTTTAGCTTTTTTTCTGACAGTAAACACCATCTTGCTTATATCATTGAATTCTGTGCCCTTGAAAACGTAATTCAATATATAAGCTTTTCCATTATTTGTCGGTGTCCACTTTCTTCTTTTTTCTTCCATAATAATTCTTATAATAAATTATTTGGCACTTTATTTTATACTTACAGCTTTAATTCACAATATTACGGTTTTTGATGGTGGTAGGTTATGTTTAATTAATGGTTATATATATATATATATATATATATATATATATTTGTGTGTGTGTGGTATTTCAGAAAAGGAATAATTGCGAGATTGCTAGTAATTTGAAGGAATAATTTAGCAACGGAAATGTTCTGATCACCGACATTATAATACTTGTTCCAATACTGACTGTTCCGACCAGAATAATTGTTCTAATACTGATTGTTCCAACCAAAATAATTGTTTGAATACTAACTGTTCCAACCAAAATAATTGTTCTAATATTATCTATTCAGTAATCTCGTATTATATAATAAGGGTCATTCCACTAATATTTTTCAAATTTTAATTATGTACCATTTTTGCCCGTGCCATTTTTTTATTTTTTTCTGCATACTTTGTGAGTGTAAAACTATAGCGAAAATAAGATAATATCCATCTGCTCTCTTTTGAATTATTCAGTTATTCTGTTTAAAATTCTCCCTTAAATATATTTTTGATTAGGGGTAGTCGAAGTGTTCGACTGTACGTTTCTACAAATTCAAAAGTTTCTGAAATCTTGCATATTTTTTGAGCTAAAGGTGATAAGAAAAAAGAAAAAACATAAATCTACACTTCTCTTTAAAACAAATCATGTATATGTCGGTGATTTGCCTCTAAATCTTTTCTTTTTATGTTTATTTTAAAAACTAATGAATTATTGTTCAAAATGCCACTTTTGAAAAAAATATTTCCCATGAAGGGAAAGGGTGTATCACTATGCTCTTTTTATACATTATTACTGCTATGAAACATGATCAGAACAAAAACAGGCTTTTACCTCTGCTGAATTATAACAATTTGAAACTTAACAATTTTCAATAATGAGCATTATTGACAGCTTGTAATAGAAAAGAGACAAATGAATGTATAATCGATTCAGCTAAAAAAGACTTGTATACAGCCCCGTAATTTAGATATGTGACGCCTTGTGTAAAAAATTATTTTACAACACCCACTATCGTTTTCTCTTTTTCTGTTCTTCTATATTTCGTAGAACCATTTACTTGAATTTAAAACTCTGTAATTCATTTAAAGTTGATTGAATACGCAAAGTATAAAACAAACTTACCTGCACGTTTAAATTTTATTAATTTTTCTGGAGAGAAATATGTGTGATAAATATGCAGAAAATAGTCACTATAGTTAACTATCTCCTTTAAAAACATTTCATAAAACCCCACTTTGGTTTAATAAAAAATATAGTTTTGATATTGGAGAAAAAAATCAATATTCAGTAGTATCTGTAAGAATCTCACAGTCCTCCAATTAATTAAAGCAAAATTTATGATATATGTAGACAAAATTCACTACGGTTTAACACTAGAATGCTCGGATGGAGTCGATCCGACTCCGACCATATGATTAAAAGTCAACTGGAACAAGAAATTCTTTCATAAAATAAGTTAAATTGAAACAACGCAGATTTAGATCAGTCAAATGATTTAAAATAAATATTCTGGTGTCAAATGTTTTTATGAAACATGAGTATAATTTCCGGGCGTTTTAGTATTTGTCGCACATAATAAATGTATATGCAGGTGTTCCAAAAGTCGATCTTCAAATTCAAAGGGGTAATATTAGGCATCAAGAGGATAAAAAATTTCCATAGAATGTGGGGTCACAAACCACTTACCGTATATTTCCGTGTATAAGCCGAGAATTTTTGGGCATTTTTTTTTTTTTTTTTTTTTGGCTCCAAAGTGAGGAGGTCGGCTTATACATGAGTCTAAGAAAATTTCCAAATTTGATATTCTAAAATAAAAGGGTGGTAAATATAAAAAAAAATAATAAAAGATTCTAAAAGTACTTTAATACAGTCGAACCTCTATTTAAAGAAGTTGCTAAATCCCGAAAAAAAGTTCGTTATATGGAAAATTCGTTAAATAGAGAGTCACCTTTTAAAAACTTTAAACTACATAAAACATATTTTAAGTCAATAAACACTAAAAATAATTTTAAAAAGTAATTGATCACAATTTTTTTATAGTATGTATCTATTTGTTTTATTTATTTTACCCATCACAAAGAAATCTGCAAGGGAAATAAGAATGAAACAAAACATTGTCTGGAAATAAATTGTATTTTCAGCTAAAAATATAATTTTCCATTAAAATTTTAAATCAATATTCTTTTTCTTCACACCTTTATCCACCTCATCAAGGATTTTTTTTTTTTTTTTTTTTTTTTATGCTCAGGCATTTTTGCTTTGGCATTTTTGAGCTACAAGAACAGAAATTACCAGCACGACTGATCAACAGTCTATAAAACGGGAGACTCTAGTTTAGGGACACGGTACAGCTCCATTGAGGATTAAAGGGGGATTTTGAAAGTTTGCACTTCTTGTATGAAAAGCAAAGAATCACTGCGACTTCACTGTTCTCGGTGAGTTAGGCGCCCGGTAAGACATATTTCTGACCATTGATCATCATAAAATGTGTTAAAAGAAAGAATAAGTTTGAAATGCCCAGTAATATTTTGAGAAATAGGGAGAAAAATTTAGATCGCACGAAAAAATTCGTTAAATAGAGAATGCACTTCGCTATTTGGAGATTATTTTACAAAGAAATTCGCAAAATGTTCTCGGTTCCAAGGAAAAGTTCGCAAAATAGAGGTTCGTTAAATAGAAGTCCGACTGTACAACATTCCTTTATAATGAAAAAGTTCACCTATATCATTTACTATCCAAGTCGCTATCAGAATTTTCAAGCAACTCCTTAAAATCATTTTCATTGGTACATCAGGATGAATATCTAGTTCATCACCATCGCCATCTTCTTCAAAAATGGCATCATCCTCCGTTCTATCCATGGTATTATTAATGCAACATTTTTGGACAGATGGGACGGTCATTTCTTATGATAATTCAAGCCAAGCCCCTTTCTCCATTGAGAGATAGCAACGATGTCAAATTTTTTTAAAAATTACCACCATTTGTCATAATTGCATTCGTAGATGACATCCATTCAGTTCATTTCTATCTTTAAATGATTCATTTAGAAAAACGCCCGATTGTTGAAGAATAGAATTAGGGCCAACGGAAATCTACAGAAGATATCTAGGAGATATCAATAATTTTGGCGAGCGCATTTTCCCCTATTTTCTATGCAAAAAAAAGTGCTGATTTTGTGGCTAAAACTGGAAAGTTTCATCATATTAGTTTAACATCAGTTTATATACGGGTTTTCGATTTTTGATGATTTTTTACTGAAAAGTCGTATACTCATATGCATGGAAATATACGGTATTTAGTTACAAATACAAGTTTTTTCAGACTAACTAAACTCAGGTTGACGGCAATAATTTCGAGAAAAATAAAAACATTGCAATGAAAATCCAACGATATGTAACTTGTTTCGTGTGACATCCGATAACACCACGAAAAGATCTAGAAAAACATGTTGCTCAAGCACTCTATGATACCGTATCAACAGATAATAACAGTCCTAAATGTGGGATGTTGAGTGCATACTGCTGGATCGTATAATGCAAATTTCTGCCACTTTTGTTTGGTTTTATCACATTTACAACAAAGGTGAGAATGTCTGTTAAATGTTTTATTATAAAATAGTTCAGTTTTCTGAAATTTATTACCATCAACACAAATTGAGTTAGGCACCCTGCATTATATTCACATGCAGGGCTTCCAAAAGGCGACTATTTTTTAATTGTAACTGGAGCCACTTTCTTAAAACAGAAATCCTTAACACTTCCACACACATTGACAACATTTGCAAGAAAAATATACTTCAAAATTTATATTAGAAAAATACACTAGCGTCTACACCGCGCCCCTCACAACGACTTTTATCACAAATGCACCTAAGAAATTCCCTAGCGCAGAGATAAAAAATAAGAAAACAAATATCACATATAAATAAGTTAAATGAGCTTGATTTAAAACCAGATTTAACACCTTA
Organism: Maratus speciosus; assembly: GCA_963932465.1. NCBI lineage: Eukaryota > Metazoa > Arthropoda > Arachnida > Araneae > Salticidae > Maratus > Maratus speciosus. Next base: position 453,719,863 of record OZ010797.1, read on the forward strand.
TCGGTTGCATTAAATTACTGTTTAAAAATTCAAATTGATTACTGGCACCACTTTTATGAAAAAGATATATTCTCATTACTTAATGACAGGTAAAATTAAACCATAATAACACCAATTACATTATTTTTATAAACGGTTGGGAATCAAATAAATTGAATAAAAGACACAGCCCGTGAATATCATGGGAGCGAGATTTAAGGGGTAAAATTGGATAAGGCGCTACTTCATTCACGAGAGAACACCCGTTCGCTAATATTAATCCTATGAAAGAATATTTTTTAAGATTGCTCGCTTGCATTTCTATGTTTTTAAATGATTTTTTGCATTGAGTAGCTGAAGTCGATCGGTACAAAGGCTGTTTTTTACTTTTACGATTTTTTCTTTTGCTGTTTTTTTTAGTGCAAATACTTCACTTTCGAAACCGGTTCCGGAAGTAAAAGTATCCTAATAAAAGATAACTTGTAATCAAAATCGAAAAAGTAAAAAACGACCTTTGGTATAGATTGATCTCAACTAGCCAATGCAAAAAAAAAAATTGTTTAAATATATTGAAATTCAAACGAGATATCTTAAAAAATTTCTACGATATGTTTACATTAGTGGACGGTTGTTTTCGCGTGACTGAAGTACCCCCTTAATATTATCATTTATTTATTTATTTTTATATACAGGGTGATTCTGAATTCATCATCAATATTTGGTGGGCAGGTAGGGAATAAGAAAAGAACACTATTTCACATAGGAAAGTATGGACGCAGACGTCATGTAGTAGGGCAATATGAATCCGGTTAAATGATGGAAAGAAAACATAACAAGAAAGTGGTAAGAGAAAAAAACATTTATTTGTGCATCTTTTGTACAGACTTACAAGAGGTGCTCGAAATTCTGACCATTTGCTAGAGTACATGCCTCACAACGACGTTGCATGGACAACCGAACTTTCTGGAATATGCCTGGCGTTTCCCGGATGTTTGCGGCGGCAATCGATATGCGTGCTACAAGGTCCATAGCACTGGCAACAGGGGTCTCGTACACCATGTTTTTCATGGCACCCCATACAAAGAAGTCTATTGGAGATAAATCCGGTGACCGTGGTGGCCAACAAACCGGTCCACCGCGACCAATCCATTGAGCTCCAAATTTTCTGGTCAGGTAACAACGCACATCATTTGCGAAATGTGCTGGAGCGCCGTCATGCTGGAACCACATTCGCCGGAGAATAACAGCAGGAACCTCGTTCATAAAACCCGGTAACACAGTCTGAAGAAATATGAGGTAGTTTGCGCAATCTAAACGGGATGGTAGTAAATACGGTCCCAGCAAACAGTCGCCGACGATCCCAGTCCACACATTGACGGCAAAGCGTTGTTGCGCAGCTCTAACTCTCGTACCATGTGGATTCTGATTAGCCCACACATGCGAATTGTGTGTGTTGAAGACACCTTCACGAGTGAAGGACGCTTCATCTGTGAAAAGAACATACGTTGGGAAACTGGGATCAACGGCTGTTCTCTGCATGAACCACTGACAAAAAGTAACACGCTTGGGATAGTCCTCTGCTTCCAGTAACTGCACTCTTTGCAAATGAAAAGGATGTAAACGTTCCTCGTTTAGTATCCGCCACACTGTTGATTGTGAAACTCCAAACTGGCGAGCAATACCTCGTGTGCTAGAACTTGGCTGTTCTTCGATAGACTGTAGGACATCTTCCTCGACTGAAACTGTCCGTGTTGATCGGCGGCTGCCTCGATCAACATTAATACCAGCAAATGATCCAGTTTCGCACAGTTGTCGATGAACACGTGAAAACATTTGATGCTGTGGCATGCGCCGGTTGGGGTAGCGCTCTGCATACATTTGCCTAGCTCTAAGACAGCTTTCTCCTGCGGCACCGTAAGTTAGATGCATATCTGCAAGTTCTTGAAACGTATACCGGTTCATGTTACTTCTGCGAAGTCACCTTGTCGAATGACGACTGGCTGCACACGGCAGACAGCTATGCGCGTTCATGGGAGATGCGGACACAAAGCGCCCTCTACACCGTCATGCGTTCGTTTGTGCCTATGCTTTCCTATGTGAAATAGTGTTCTTTTCCTATTCCCTACCTGCCCACCAAATATTGATGATGAATTCAGAATCACCCTGTATTTTTTAATGTTTGAATAAAATCAGTTTATTTATCTTTTGGGCTGATTTTAACTGGAGTCTTGATTTTTTATTTATTCATTTTAAATAAAGAGAAATTAAAACAATATTACAGATAACTTAAACATAATGAAATATCGTAAGATTTGATAAAATTATTGTCTTGAAGAAAAAAAAAACATCGCTATTAGTTTGTGAAAAATATTATAAGATTACATAAAAAAATCCTTTTACATATTTATGCAAGAGATACAATATCCTAAAAATAAAAGTATTAATAAATAATAATTTTTAAAATTTCTTTTGCTAGTTAGATCATCACCTTATTTTTGAAAGAATTAAAAATGTGGAAAAATGGATTTTTCATTTACAACTTTTATTGGTAATTAAAATCGGTACTAAAACCCTCAACAGGTTAAAAGTTTGTGACGCAGTATAAAAATATTCAACGGGTTAAAAGTTTATGACGCAGCACTTTATCTCATGGATCTAAAAATTTTAAATATGGTTCTAAAAAATAATGATATCAAAATTTTAGTGACGCTATGCTATTAATTAAAAAAATATGTATCATAATTTTCATTTTTCTATCTATATTCACAAATGCAAACATTATATTCAAAATGAAAAGATGTACTATATACAAATTGTTCAGTGATGCTTCTTCACTTACGTCTCTCATGAATTCAAACTATGGGTTTTAAAAGGGAGGAATAAAAAATTCGAGACAAAATTCGAATTTGTTTTAAAATTCAATTAAAATTATTTTTGGTTTGTCTTTTAAAATATATTTTAATGTCCAAACAATACTTTTAATTTTCAAATAGGCTGTTCCAAACTTTTGCTGAGCTTATATTATGCATTATTATTCTTATTATTATTATTATTATTATTATTATTATTATTATTATTTCCTTTTTTGGCTGCAGCCTAGCAAAAATCGTAAGTGAAATTTATGTAAATGTTTTGCTTGTCTTAATTTATTGCATGACGGAAAGAAAACAGCTTAAGTTTTTTTAAATTCTTTATTTAAAGAAAATTATCAGCGACATTTGTTGTCATTAAAAATAATACATAAATGATTACTGTTAGATTTTCGGCATTTAATCCTTTCTAGAGCGGTGGCTAAATTTTGGACCACCTACTTTTAATTCTTAAATAACACATTGGCACCTAAATACTGGAATGAAAATTTACCTTTTATTAAATACGTGAACTAATGCTTACTTTCAGAGAAATTGGTTTGTAAATTCTGGTGTCGGTCACTCATTTCTGCCTTATACGAATAGAAGTACCATGCCCCTGAAAGTGTTAATGAGAACGTGAAAAGCTTTTGCAAAGTTCAGTCATATATGCATTGCTTGCTTTTTACTTTGCACTCATGTCTTGAGTCCGTGATGAATTATAACTTACAAGCAGTGAAGTTCATAGCCATAAATAAAGAGTGTTTATTTTGAGCGGATACAGTTCAAATCAATGAGTAATGTTGAAAATTTCCAAAGGAACAAACGAGATTTTTGGGATGAAGATAGTTTCGGTTAGAGTTTTGATCCCAATTGAATTTTCCCACGCTGAATTAAAATCCCAGCCCGCTCGGTCTACAGGCGGAGGTAGATTTCGAAGTTAAGTACGGATTTCACCAACAAAAACTAAATCAAGATTAGAGATAAACCCAGTTTAACAATTTAATATGGGCGCTTTTGAAGAATTTTAAATTTCATTTTTCTGTAAGAGCTGAGGCAGCATTCAAGAAAATATTTTTCCACGCTCCTCTACAACACGAAATTTTCGGACTCATTTTTAAATGTAAAACATGAAATTTGGTGAGATGATTTTTTGAAGAGATTTATAACGGACCTGTGTTTTTACTTTTCGTGCAATTAATTAGAACTTGATCTACAAGCAATTATTTTCTTAGTAAGACCTTTTTTTTTTTCGTTTCCAGCACTATCGCTTCGGTAATTTCAGTTCAATATTCTCACTTTGATGCATTTAAAAAATATATTATGAATTTATCAAAAAATCGACCAAAACGGCACATTATATAGTTTATAAATAAGAGAACCTGCCTATTGGATGCAGTTGAGAGGAAAAATGAATTTAAAAATGAGTCAGAAAAGAAGCAATTTGGATTTGAGTACACCCTTAATACGATACTGTTTTCCTAAACCCCTATTTTTGTTTAATTTGTTTTTGCTGTTGGAGTTGGTCCTATCAAAAATTTGTCAAAATAAAAGTGTGTATTAAGAAGATTTATAATAAATTTAAGCATATTGGATATCTTGTGAATGGACGAAGTTATGATTTTTTTTATTTTTAACCCCCCCCCCCCCCCCCAACACACACAGACCATTTTTGTTTTCGTTTTTAATTTTTTTCCGTAAGTGTTGGTCCTATCAAAAACTGATCAATATAAAATTGTAGATAGTACTAAAAAGATTTATAATAAGTTTAACTGAATTTGATATCTTGAGAATTGACGAAGTTATGAATTTTTTTCTCCCTAAAACCCTGTATTTTTTTTATCGTCCCTTGAGCCCATTTTTGATTTTATCAAAAATCTGTGATACATTTTTTGAGCCTTTTCCTAAGTGTAATAATAACTTTAAACTGATTTGATATGTATTATGACTTTATGGGTTTTTTTTCTGTTTTCACAAAACCCCTCCGTATTTCCACCTCCTTCTCAGAATTTGCCAATTAACAAACTTGACCGAGATATTCTGCCACTTGATTTTATGTATCAGTTTTGAAAAAATTGTGTAAAATTATGGAAGTTATCGTGACCATACAAAAGTGATTGATATAGATAGATATAAAGTTTTGAACTGGGGGTGGCTTTGAGCTCTAGGGAACGTAGATCATCGGCGTAGATCTGCAAAATATTTTCAAAAATTCCAACATAGGGATAATGTAATAGGTAGTATTTGTTACAAAATCTAACTCAAAAAATAATCCCACTACTATAGAATCTATTTAAAATCTTTTTATCTCATCGCCAATAACAACACACATACTCGACCCCTCCCCCCCGAAAAAGGGGGATCAATTTAACTCATTACCACAGATAAAAATATCATATAAGTTCCCTTAATAGAGAATTTCACAGGTGCATTTCTGATAAGAGTCGCTGTTAGGGGCGCGGTGTAGACACTAGTGATAAAAGCTGATTTGAACAGAATATAAAAATAGTCGCCCGTGGAGCCCTGCTCATAGTATGAATGAAGCTCGTGATCAATTTCCTTATTTTCAACAATCATGGACTGCCAACATTGGCAGTCTATTATCAAGATTAGATGCTTACAAAGTACATAAACTCAACGCCTTTGAAAGTAGATTTATAAACTACATACACTTTTACTTTTTTCTGGTGGGAAGTTTTAATTTTTTTTTACATTATTATAAGAATAATACAAATTAATATTGATAAAAATTTAGAATTCATTTTATTGCCTTCTTGTTAGAGGTGAAGTTTCATGTAAGGGCTACATGTTTCATTTTTAGATCGATTATATCATATTAATATCTAAATTAGTAATTATAATACTGAGAAAGAAAAGGTTAATGCGTTTCATGGTACACTCTTGCCCAAAATTAAGGTCACAAACATAAAATCTGTGAAATCTGATGACCTATTCACTGTGTTGCTTCGAAATTTAGCATAGAGGTATATTACAATGAGTGAAAGTATATAGCAACATAACAATGCACTGTAAAAAAAAAAAAAAAAAAAAAAAAAAAAAAAAACGGATATTCTACTGGCAATCTAGACGCCAGTACTATTTCCGTATTTTTACGGAAAAATTTCCCCATAAATTACAGAAAATTTTTCGTTTTTAATCAGAAAAACGTAAAATGTTCTGTAATTTATAGCGAAAATTCTCCGTAAAAATACGGAAATAGTACTGGCGTCTGGATTGCCAGTAGAATCTCCGTTTTTTTTTTTTTCAGTGTGTGAAAAATATATTAATTTTGAATTAAGATGTCAAAAATTATAAGTATATCAAAAAGTGTTAAATCATGAATCACAAATAAAGCATTTATTTCGGGAAAAGCAGTATTAGAGCTCGTTGTGAGGCTTGTATAGCAGTGCACGGTGGTCACACCGCATATTAGAGAGATTTTTCCTGAGAGAATTGCGTTTTCTCTGATTCATGAATTAACACTTTTTGATAGACGCTGTATCTTAATTCACAATTAAAATATTTTTCATATTGTTATGTTTTTATATTTTTTCTCCAATTATAATATACTTCTGTGCGAAAATTCGTGGCAACACAATGAATAGTTCATCAGTTTTCACAGATTTTATATTTGTGTCCTTAATTGTGGATATGAGTGTAACATTAAACGCATTTAAATTTTTCTTTCTCAGTATTATATGACTAAAGAATTCGACTAAACAAAACTGAAACTATTTTGAGCAAAAATATCTAAAAGAATTAAATTTATTAAAATACTAAAATAATATCCAAAGTTATGTTTCGGTCTGAAAGTTTGTCTTTATACTTGAAGAAATTCTTTACATTTTTTTCTGAAAATGAATGCTTGAATTTAGAATTAACATTTCAGTATTTTTTACCTAATTAAACAGTTTTCAATTAATGTCGTACCATAATAACATGTTATTTAATACATTTTTAAATTATCATTATGTAAATTATTTTACTATTTAAAATATTTATATACGGATTTTCATGGGAAAATTCAAAATGACTCAAAATCTTTTAGGAGTTTGTGAATTTGACGAGAAAAGCTTTGAAATCAGAGTAGACGTTTATGTGGTTTGTTGTGTCTGTAGTTTTATGAACAAGTTTGCACTTACAATGAGCGGAAATCACTGAAAAACTGAGAGATGAAATGTTGATTTCCTTGGGTCAAACTGCGAGTAAATGGTTTTCTCTGAAAAAAAAAACTAGGACTGATTATTTCAATTTTTGGGGATTTATGATATTATCAGTCGATTTAAGAATTTTTCTACTTTTAAACTTGCCCCTCCCCCACAAAAAAATCAAAGACCTTTTATGACCTTTTATGCATAAAAAAGAAATTTCGAATATTTATTAAACAGATTGTGCTATTTAACGGTTACTAGGCGTAATAATAGCTTACGGTATCAAGTGGCAGATACCCCTCCTCCCTAAAGTGATAACGCAGGACATGTAGTAGTAATCGAAAGTGAGATGTCTGGCTTACTGCTATCAAAAACTTCGTCTGCATCTAGTGAAACAGAAGTTTTTAGGGTTCCGTACATAATGAATAAAAACTGAACCATTATCAGATCACTCCTGTGTCTGTCTGTCTGTCACAGCCATTTTACTCGTAATTTATGGAACGTGGAAAGTTCAAATTGGTGGAAGTAATAAAGACTATTAACCCACATATTTACAGATCATTACACATTCACAAATATATTTAGGAAAAAAAATAGAGAGCTAATTAAGTTACTTGAAAAAAAATATTTTTCTTGAACATGGTGTGGGGTATAATGTGAAAGCTTTCGTAACGCTGTTCTCAAAAATACATTTCCTTTAATTTTAGGTATTATATTTTCAGAGATATCATGGAAAGTGTAGTGCAAAAATATGTTAAGCCCCTCTATTGAAACTAAATCTATTGAATCTAAAACCTATTGGAACTAAAATTATGAAATAATTTCAGTTAGTAGACGTTAATTTAAACCTTGCAGAAAAATTATAGCGATTACCCTAGGTCTTTTTTTTTTTTTGAGAAAAGCGCATTTTTCCGTTACACACAAATTTCAATTTGCGGGCATTCAGCAAAGGTGTTGAGGAGCGCTGGAGGTACCTATCTTAGCAAAAATATAAAACCATTCTTGACAATGATTTTTGAAAAAAAAATCGTCATTAATTAGCCGATATATTAACGCTTAAAGACACGGACCGTTTGACATACATAATGACAGATGCGGTGTTCTCTATGTACCATCTGCTTTAAAAGCCTAGATAGCAACTTGTACTGATATATTTGTGTAATGCAATGCCCAATAGCAGCATAAAAGCAATAAACGTAAAATTGTTAAAAACAGTATAATTTAATTAGAATTAATCACATAAATACTATGGGATTCGCTAGTTTTCATTACGTGGATCTCTGAATACGCCTCCCGCGTCTTTAAATGTTAATTAAAAACCTATCTTTAAAAACGCGGCCCCGACCAAAGCGGCGTTGAAACTTTGCGACCTCCTTTCGAAGCGCGCTTAGCAAAATGCCAAGTTTAAAGTTTGAACAAAGGTTTTGTTTTAGCTACACTGTAAAATGAAAAGATTATTACTACGTCGAGTTTAGTGTTATGAACTTCAAAATAAAGTTTAAACATGCAATATTTTTATTGTCAGTACCGAATTATGTTCATCATAAACAGATTAGGATAAGATTAAAAAAAGAGTTATTCAGAATACACTATTTGATATTATTTAGGCTTCATATAATTTTGAAATTTTATGGTATACCCATTCATAACTTTCTAGTATATACCGCTATACCCAACACTAAGTTGTATAGTTTTTTATATATATATATATATATATATACAAAGTCTTATTATTCTTTTAGCAACGATTTTTTAATAATAAAGTTAATAATTCATATATTTATTGTACGGAACACTCTGAGCGCAAGTAATTCTCGCACTTGACCGTTTATTATAAACCACATCTGAGATGTAGTATTAAACAAAACTTTGTGGTTCGGAAGTCGTTCCACTAGATGCAAGCACAGTTTCTCTTAGCAGTAAGTCAGACATCTCATTTTTTTTATTATTACTAGATGTTCTACTGTTGCTCTGTGTCGGCGATATGTACAGCCCCTGAATTTAGTATTTTAAATATTGTATAGTGGGGTATTTATTTTTAGTATTGCAGTTTTAAATTAATCTACTAACTTTATCAAGCCTTTAGGAATAAGTACTTACTTTGAGATTATCACATTTTATTCCTATGCTCATTACAATGATATGAAAGACCAGGTATTTCAGATAACTGATTCCAGTTTAATATTAATTAAAATCTGACGAGTCTTTCAATACGAACATGCTATACAATTTAAACAAATGCTATCAACCATTTGAAATATTTGATATGAATGTAGGATTACTGTCTAATTCTACTATCAAAATAATTAAAGCTGTAATTTTTATTCGAAATAACACATTATACATTTTTAAATGAATATTGGCATAATTTTCGAATACAAATGTTGGATGGATTTCTGCTTAACAAAAGGAAAGAATACATTTGTTTTCAAATTCTTAAATTTTATTTACCGAAATTAGTTATTCATTCAAGTATAAGAGAAATGAAGTTGACATTTTCATCACTATTTGCTGATTTATCAATGCCCTACTAAATTTTATTTAATTAAGAACTGGTGAGTCATTAATAGGAACATGTACAATTTATTGAGATGAAGAAAGATCACTGAATCTAATTCGTGTACTTTTTATTGAAATATTCAAACAAATATTCATTGACGTTTATTCAGAGCTCATTCAAATGTAATTACTAACACTTTAGATATCATATCTAGAATATTTTGTAAAAAGAAGTTATATTTAAATATTTATTTGATTAGGTTTATTTTTACATTCAATACCTTGTAAGATTATGTTAAATTAAATAAAATATTTGTCTTATAATAAATCTATTATATTATGTATTATCTTTACAGAAGATGCGTCTGTGTTGACCCCATTTGATTAATTATTCAACAAAACGTTTCAACGTTTATTTTCCGCGCACAGAATTTGGCGTTAAACCTTTTTCCCCCTTATTATTTAAAAATTAAATTGTGACTAAAATAATCATGCGTGAGAATGTGGAATAAACTCATGTGAGTTACCTAGAATTTCAGAAAAGTTTCATTTATCTCTAGAGAACTCATAAAACGAGATTCAGTGAAGAAGTCACAGAGAAAGTTTCTTTGGTAGCTAGTAATATTTGGAAACGCTTCCCCGTAGTTTTATAGTAATTTACTTAGTTGTCCGTACCAGAATGTCTGTTTTGATAGGATGTTATCAATTCTGGAGTAAACATAATCAGCTGCATAACTGAAATGATACATTCGAGAGCAACAAAATAATATTACTATAGTGTTAATATTAATACTGCTAATTTATCTTGTTTGTTCATAATGAAGGGTACGAATATTTTTTCCAACTGGATTAAATCATATTTAAGGCTTGCGCTACAACTGTGCTACTCCAGCCTTAAATATAAAATATTATCTTGTTTGTTTTTAAATAATATTTGTTGAAAACAAAAGAACCATTCCATGTCACCTGTGGCACAGCTTTTCTACATATTACTGCTTTTTTACTCTCTTCTATCTTTACAAGAAGAAAGTATTGGATTCGTGAAAATTTTCGACTTTCAGTTTTCGACGGATTTACACGTTTTAGGGGTTAGAGATTCCGAAAAACATGTTTTTACGAAATCTCTGTCTATGAATCTGTGAGTTTGTCTGTATGTATGTGATATAATTTTTGTGGGCGCTCTATCTCAAGAACTAATGCACGAAATTTAATAAAAAATCATATCCTGTTAGTCCCTAATATAAATTGGCGCTGATTTGTTTTGGTGTAAATCGATCAACAAGTGGCGCTGCTATGCAGCATTTTCCACGACTACTCAATCTCCAGAACTAATGAACGGATTTTCATCAAATTTCAGATTCAGTTAGTCCTTGACATGCATTGACGTTTTATTCATTTTGGTGTAAGTCGCTCAAGAGGTGTCGCTGCTATGCTGCATTTTTTTGGAATTTTCGCAATTCTTTTATCTGAAGAACTAATGCTCGGATTTTCAACAAATTTCAGATTCAGGCATACCTTGATATGAATTAGTGCCGTTTATGTTTTCGTGCAAATCGCTCAACAGGTGGCACTGCTATGCTGAAAAATTCAGAATTTCCACTATAGCTCTACCTCAAGAACTAATGCACGAATTTTCATCAAACTTCAGATTCAGGTATACCTAGATATCCATTAGTGCTGTTTATGTGATTTATTTAGAAGAAAGTTTTGTGATGGCCACAACATACTAGTTAACAATGCAATTATATACTCAAATTAAAACAACTATGCTAATATGAAAATGTAGGATTTTTTGTTATTTTAAATGTATAAATTATATTTTAACAACGCATAAGTAATTGATAGGTATTTATGCAAGTGTCACGCTCAAGACATTTTCCCCAAAAATGTTTACTAGAAAAATGATAGCATGATAAAGCCGTGCTTTGTAGTCAGAAACGAATATATTTTTTAAGATTTAAAGAATCATTTGCAAAGCAAAATTTCTTTTTTCCACTTTTTTCTTAAAAGTCTCCGTGTATTTATGATTGTTCTCAACTACATAAATCTCTATATAATAAAAGGCATTGTAACACATCCACAGCAAACCCATCGATTTTGTCAATCTCCGATAATATGGAGTCACGTTAGGCTTTATTTCGATTTCAGATGTGTAAGAGAAAACTTATCTGCTTAAATACAAATCTTTTCTGTCTGAAATCCCTTCTGTTCAACATAATTTCCTGTAAAAGATTGAAAACTAACAAAATTTGAATGATTTGCACAGTTGAAGAACGATTACAGAAATCGAGTTAAAAGCATACATTAGTAACATTAGCATACATTAGTAAAACGTAAACAAGCGGTAGCGAGTCATTCACTTGATTCATTGAAAAAAAATAAAACATGGAGATATTCTTCTCTTAGCGCAAAGGAATCTCTGTAAACACATTTAACTACGGTCCCCAATTGATTGACCAAGAACAGACGCAAAGATCGTACAAAGAAAAAAACATGGTAGGGAAATCCCGCACCCCCACAACTAGAATGGACTAGAGACACAGGCCCTTTGGAATGGACAAGGTCAAAACGGTTGCGAAAGGTCCTTTCGCAGCCGTTTCAAAGTTCAAATGGCATTCCTTAGAAGAATACGATTATTTTCGTTTGATACAGTAAAACGTTAAGCACAATTTACAAACATTAAATTAATAAAAAAACTGCATATGCTATTTTTATTCACAGGTAGGTTTTATGAACGCTTTTCACTGTTTCCCATAAATCTTAATTGTTCTGATATGTATGTAGTTTTTAAGAGTTGTAATACAAAGAAGAAAGAACATTTAATGACTGTTTTTAATTCTAGTGACTTTAATATATGTCTGTCTAAAGTTTAGCTCAATATTCCTAGAATTGCTTGTTATTTATTTATTTATTAAAAAAATTAGTTGTGTTATACTTAAGAATAATTGATAGTCAGTCAGATGAGTGTAAGCAAAAATAGTCAGATGATTGCCTTCGCTTTCGAAAATTTTCATTGATTTTTAATAGCAATACAAACGAACAAGGCGCGGGGGGGGGGGGGAGTTAACATAATCAGCAGAATATCTTACATGTATTTAAAAATAATTTAATGTGAATGCATGAAATTTATATAAATAAACTTATTCTTGAATAAAAATAGCTTTCGTCTTTTGCTTACAAGTTTTAGTGGCAGATTTAAAACACACTGAGACTTTTATTTCTTTAATTTCTTTCTTTCTTTCTTTCTTTATTTTTTTTTTTTGAGGGAAGAGGGGGCGGGGACAATAAAAATACAATTTCAAAGTGTTATTTAAAAAATGTATAATTATTATTAGCATTATTTCAATAGTTGCAGCACAGCAAACTTTTTTTTTTTTAACTACGCAGTTTTATTGCATATTTATTAAATTTTTGTTTTATTAAAAAATCTTAATTTCATTATGGTATAATAGACGGAAAGCCTGGTTTACCCAGAAGTATTGTAAATGCTAATAGTGCGTTTATTAAAACTAGCCGAACTTTGCTCATCTAAACACTTTCATATTGCCAATTATTTTTATCAGTTTTTTCAAATTTTAAGTGAAAAACACAATTTTTACCCACCGTCCTAGGACGAGCATTTACACAAGTACTCTCTAAAAGCTACTCGGAAACGTTTAAGAAAAAAGTGGAATTAAGTAATTTTGTTTTGAAAATGATTCTTTAAATCTTAAAAATATATTGGTTTCTGACTACAAAGAACGGTTTTCGGAATCGTGGGCAACTTGCGAGTGGTTAGTGTATATAATTTCGTGTATGGTTGCATAATATTTCCTAGATTAATAATTATTTGTATTTTTATACAGCGCAATAACCGAAATAATGAAACAATAAATGATGCTCATTCTATAAAAATAGCAAATAAAGCCTTTGTGCAACAATATTATAAAGCAGAAAAACCAACGTTTAAAATGCACAAATAAGACATGAAAAGCAGCATGTTGCTGCTTTTCATGTCTTATTTGTGCATTTTAAACGTTGGTTTTTCTGCTTTTAATGATGCTCATTCTAGTCTCTAAAATAAGTTTCTGGATGAAGGAACACTTTACGAAAATGTAAATTAACTTACATAGATATATTTTTATAGTTGTGAATTAAGTCCGAAACATAAAAGTTTAATTGCCTGAATTTGTTTTTGCATTTCTAACTATTTATTGCATTACTAAGTCTCGGTGTGGACGGTTTTGCACTCTGTTGGTTTCACGCGTACTTAGACAATGCAAAATTTCGGTTAATTAAAACATTCAATATTTCGGGCGTAGTTCATGACTCAAAAATTTTGTCTAATATACCATTTCACTAATGCTGGAATTAATTTCTTCTCTAATTTGCCACAGGTTGCGGCTCATTAAAATATTCCATCTTGAGTTGCAATGCAGCACATAAGGGGTGTTGCTGATTGGGTATCGTACGAGTAGTTGAAAATGTAGAGCATTGGTGCGTTTTTCCAACGACCCGGGTTCGAGACCTGCGATGGAACATTTTCCACTCTTTTTGTTTTATGCCCAGTTAGCAAAACAGAAAATCAGCGAATTAAAAAAAATAGATAAAATAACTTATCTTTACCTTCAGAAACCTTGAAAACCAAGAGATTTCTGAGATTTAAAGAAGCATTTATGAAAAAAAAAAGGTTCTTCCGCTGGCCATTTCAAAAATAACGAAATTACCCAAACTATTATGAGTAATTTTACAACGTGCTTTCAGTTTGCTCAACAGGAAATATCGGTTTTTCGTATTCTATCCATCTTCAAAAATAAAATCAGTTACTCCACTGAATGCATGCATTTTAGAGTAACATAAATTTTTAATTTTAACTTTACTTCTAAAGCTGTTAATTTAACCTGTTTGTTTACTGAACATTTTCATTGAACAAGAAAATGTGTACTTCAGTATTAATACTATCCGAAAACAATATTTTCTGTTAAGAAAATTGATAAATCCACTGTAAAAACTAATTGGAAACATTTCATTTTTGTTTATGGTTTTAAATGGATAGCAATATAAACATTTCGTCCCTCATAAAACCATCATTTCGTGCACAGTATTTACAAAACGATAAGTTGACCATTTTTCTACAAATCCATTATAATCTTGCTTCGTATAATCATCTTACATCAATTTCACGCGTCCGAATCTCTACGAAACATTTCAATCCTTACTTCGGATAACCTGAAGCTTTCATTACCTAAGATTACAAGAGAGTGCATACTTACATAACCGCAATTACGTTTCCTTACCGTAGTTTTTCAATTTGTTTTCTTAATACAAGAAATGGAAATAGAATCTTTATCTGAAACCTTTATATTAATACATGGAAATTATTCCAGAGAGAAACATTCGCCTTGCATACAATATTTCAAGAGAAAATCAATTTTCAATGTAATTGCTTAAAAGGCGCAAAGGCCAACATAGTGAAAAATATTCCATACAAGGACTCGAACCCAGGCCATCAGTATAGCGCACTGACGTTCTACCGACTAAAACACATGGAACGATACCCAGCCTGGAAAATTTCTCACTATTATATGTTGGCAAGGCTACAAACGCAGCACAAGATGGGATATTTATCGTGAGCCACCAACATGATGCAAACACGAAACATAATTAAATCCAGCATCGATAGAAACTATATTAATACATGGAAATTATTCCAGAGAGAAACATTCGCCTTGCATACAATATTTCAAGTGAAAATCAAATTTCAAAGTAATGTAGTAATAAAGTAAAGTCCTGGGTTCGAGTCCCTTCATGGAATCTTTTTCACTATGATGGTCTTTGCGCCTTTTAAGCAATCACTTTGAGATTTGATTTTCCCTTGAAATATTGTATGCAAGGCAAATGTTTCTCTCTGGAATAATTTCCATGTATTAATATAGTTTCTATCGATGCTGGATTTAATTATGTTTCGTGTTCGCCCCAGGTCGGTGGCTCACGATAAATATTCCATCTTGTGCTGCGTTAGTAGCCTTGCCAACATATAATAGTGAGAAATTTTCCGGGCTGGGTATCGTTCCATGTGGTTTAGTCGGTAGAACGTCAGTGCGCTATAATGATGGTCTGGGTTCGAGTCCCGGCATGGAGTCTTTTTCACTATGTTGGCCTTTGCGCCTTTTGAGCAATTACTTTGAGATTTGATTTTCACTTGAAATACTGAAACCTTTATTTGATTTCAGATTTCGATTTAGTATGATCATATAAGATGATTTTTATTATTTCATACAGAATAAGATTCACAGCGTATAGTCATAACGTAAAAAGAAACAAGGTTTTTCTAAAAACCATCTGTTGCATTATCATTCACTTTTCCTTTCCTTAAACATATGTAGCCTATGTAAATTTCACAGCAGATATTAGCCATTATTAGTCGAGATAAGATATATTTTACTTTTCGATGGACACCGATATTCGTAGAAAAAAACGTGAAAATTTATATGGCTTTTCGTTATTATTTTTTTTTTCAATTACTATAAATTAGATAACGGATGATATTCCCCTGTCAGTTCTCATTTTTACTTTTCTAAATTTTTGGACAAACCCCGAACACTATTTTTTATAAATAATGGATTCATGGAAATCAAATATAGTGTCAAAGCACCGTGATACCATTTAAAAAAATTCTAAAGTTCAATTCATATTTTAAAAAATTATTCGGAGTCTACTCATACCTTTGTTATGATTTCATTGTAAACTATCTGCGATTAACAGGCGGTGTGTCTTTTAGGTAGAGAATTTCAAAAAGTAAGAATCTACATACTGCAACTGTCTGGAGAAAAGCAATTCCGGAAACTTTTGGTATACAAGATTCCAAGATCCGAAAAGCACCATCTTTCCATAAAATACAGGGATGAATAGGTATGACCGCCCCGCTCCATAAAATACATAAAAATTTAAGAAAAAGTAAAAAAAAAAACACTTTTGCCGAAACGTCAGTGAAGGCTTACTGTGGAAACATGAAATTCTTGTGATTAAGTAGGCATCTTCGTGACGTATGTGGTTTTAGCTGTATAGATTCAGGTTATATTTGGTTCATTCGTTCGGAAAATATAGAATATTTCATATCGCACCATAATGTTTTTCAATGGCAATTCAGACAATTTAAATTTCCATTTGTTGAAAAAAAATTGTGCATTTCATTAATGGATTTGAATGGTAAATTATAGACTGTGAAATTTTCCAATAAAGACATTAAAATTTTCCTATTATTTTGAAATTTTTTCAATATATTTTTCAAATTTTTTTAAATTAAGTGTGTAACTTTCAGTGGATTTTTATACATGTGTTTTAATAAGAAAAAAAAAACATTTTGTTTCTATAAATTTATTATTAGACATGATACATATTTCGTTTTTTTCTTTTTCTTTTATCCCTTCCCTAGCAACTGTATTTCATATTCTATAAAAAATAATTCAAATAATTCCGATTGCGAAAGAATAAACCGTACATCTAACTGAGGGAAACAAAACATTAGTTAATCTTTCATAATGTTGACAGCAACATAGATTTGCTTCAAACAGAACGATGTGGGTAACATTAGGATTTTAAATTAAACATGGGTACTAATAAAGGCTATCATAATAAATTCTTTAAAGCGCCAAATTAATTTAGTCTATTGGCAGCGGTCACGATGATGAAGTAGGTAATGATGACGATCCATTAGGTTTAAAAGTCTCCAAATATGCCTATTATGGGTGGATAAGGTAAGGTAATACTATCGTGTATATTAAGATGCACTTAGATAAAATGTTAGATCTAAATATTATAGAACGACAACCAAAACTAATTTCGGAAAAAAAAATATATAAACTTTAGATTTCTAAATTATATATAGGTAATTTTGAAGACTCACTTTACGTTTCCATAAGTTCCTTATCCATAAGATGCAGGTATTTTTGTTTGGCAGGTAAGTAAATACTGATATTTGGATATTAGGATATCATAAAAGGCCTGTTCAAACTGATGCTTATTCTAATAAAATTACAGTATAAAAAGAATTCCAAGATATACTATATCCATTCGCAGAATGAATAGGAAATTACGAATGTAAATTTAATGAGACTACCACGGTTTTAAGGGGTGGGGCAGAGCTTCCCTGAAAAAAATGTACTTTATTATCTAAAACTTTGCTAGAATCAGTAGTGCATCAAAATTTCAAAATATCATTGCATAACAACTTGTTTAATTTAACGCTTCAAATTACTGAAACCTTCGAAGTATTTTTTATTCTTTTAAATATTTATGTAAATTAAAAATTAAAATTGCTGTTTGTAGGAAGCTAAAATACTACTCAAAGTCTGATAAAAACAATGACTTGCAGAGCTGACGTTGGGTCTCCGGATATGCAAATTTACTAGTTCTAGTCTGCTGTGATAAAAAGAACTTATATATGGTATCAAAAATGGGAGTTAAATTCTGATAAAAGAAAGCGGATACATTTTTTAATATGTAAATAATATGTAAACTGTCTTTATTTTAAAATTACGATTATATTCTAAAAGAAGAATTTATTTTGAGTATAATAAGACATTTTTTTTCAACCATTTGGAAATATGGTTATTGTTCTCGTCAGGATGGGAAATCAAAAGCATATCTGAAGGGTTTTATTGGTTTAATCTGCATTTTATTTGTTTTCTGATTGGTCTACTATAGAGTAATCTGTATTTTCCTTTACTTTCAACAGAGATGGATACCTTCTGTTGCTAGTATGACAAAAAAGTAATAAAAACTACAAAAAAAATTAATAACTCAGAAACAAATTGAGATACAGCTTTCAAATAAATTGCATTTAAAAGTACATTTTTTTCTCTATACGGTGGTGTAAAAAATTGTGGAATGTTTAGAAGTTTAAGAATGAAATTTCATTTAAAATGTATCGTCAGATTTCTTGGAAATCTGACGATGGAAAAGCCTTTTCCCGAACAGACAATGATATGCTTGGATAATACATAAGTTTCAGGTGGATAATACGTACGAGTCGCAGGCGATTTTTGTCGCTTAGAATTTTTAAGTGTAATAACACTATGAATGTTTAATTCATGGCGTACGTAATGTATGATCAACTCCGTACGAATTTTTATGTCTTAAATTTTTGTCTTCGAAAAAATCATTTTCCAAATGGTCGTTGTAATTTGATAAATTGCTTTTTTTTTATTATTAAAACAAGTTGCGATTGAAGACTGCATTTACTTCTCGGTACCGTATTTTTCTTTTATCTTAGCATACAACAAGAATTTATAATATATATATATTTATGTGAATTCTTCCTCCAGATTTTGATTTAATTTGTTATATAAATTTATTTTGTTTATCTCTTTCAAAATAAGGTTCATAGAGAAAGTCACAACGAAAACAGAAAGAGTATATTGGAATAAACCATCTGTTGCTTTACCATTCATTTTCCTTTTCTTCAGACATGAAGTTGAAATGGAGACATTATCTGACATGGAAACGAAATGAGATTTTTGTGTCTGATGATATATCGGAAATCTTTGGATATATCTAAAGATTTTCATTCGAGTGTAGGATATTCTTTGCATGTTTCCACTCATTCCTGTACAATTGTGAAATTACATTGGCAAAAGAATGAGTAAACTTAAGAATGAAATAAAAATCGGAATATTTGTATTTCCTGATTTATCCTCGTTGGTATATTTTTAAAATGTTATGTACATAGAAAGTCGTTGAAATATAGAAACCAAACAAAAGTAAATTACAAGACAGTAGGAAGAACGGTAGTTCGCACATAATATGAGTCTTCCTTTACTTATTCATGCAATTGCGCGTATTCATGCAATTGTCTCTCACATCGTTCCAAACGTGAGCTTTTTGTTCACAAATTTTAACTGTAGTTAACATTTCAAAAGTACAATATCTCCCAATAGTATTTTGACAACATTATATTTGCTATTATTTTACTTAATATTCTTGTATTTTTCTTGTGTTTCACGTTATTTTCTAGTAAATCATAGTTAAATTGCTAAAATTCTGTAAAACATTGAATATGGTTAAATAAAATAAATGATTGATTTTTTAATCTTATTATTGTTTTTATTTAAGTCAATTATTATCTTTGTCAAAATACTTTTGAGCGCTACTGTTTATTTAAGAAACATTTCATTCTTTTATCTACAAATAAACCTAATTAGCACGAACATATGTCAAGTTATAACAATTTGTCACGCACAGCCAGATAGATGTTATCCAAAAATAATTCATTCGTGTTTATGACATCCCAAAATTTGCTAATCTGTCAACAAACTTAAGTTGGAATTATCCAGAATTTTGTAAATTTTTCTTCCATATAAATGATGTCCCTTTTATTGTTGGCCAAAACTTTAAGGATTGATAGTGGACACTGTAATAATAATTTATTTTACAGCAAAGTGTGGGCTTAAGTGACTCGTTAAGGCACAAATACAGAAAAGAGATATGAAAGAAAGGTTTATTGAAAACGAGTGCTATATTTACAATAAGGGTTCACAAATGCGTCAACAAGTAGTAATAAATGACTCGCAGAGTCGGTGAAGCGATGGGTGTGCAGATTCAAAGATGCCAAGATTTTCCAGCATGCGTTGCAGTAACAGCGAATAATCGAAATACGACATTGTCCTGGAGTGGTATAAATACCCTCCCCCCCCAATCCATCGTGCCTATAAAGTGGTATCCAGGTAATTGCGTACGGCACTGAAGAAATGGACTGGCACTCCATCATGCACACACAAAAAAAAAAACACAGTCGCTTATGAAGGGAAATCAGAACATCTTGAAGTAGTTCTGATAAACTTCTTCCAGAAAGAAAACTATAACTACTGACTGTCTTGTCGTGCAGGAGTAGTCTCTTCTCTACTCCGATAGTCCGATTTATCAACCCTTGATAAATTCTTATGGGGGCATCTGAAGAGGCTTGTTTATGCTACACCAGACGATTCTGATGACCTTGCCGTCGCTTGAATATCAGTTATTGCCGCACATGTGTCTGTAGTACCTAGCTTGAATCTGTACGCCAGTTGTTTCATCAACATTTCCATGAATGTATTACTGTTGGTTGAGGCAGTTTTAAAAACTTATTACAACTATAGCATTTGTCAATGATGTATGTTTCTAAAAAGCACTAACTGTAAAATGCATTAAATCAAATAAATGCATCTTTAATTCAATCCCACACTTTCCTATGTGACGTATTGCAACTTTTGTTCGGCAAAAAGTATATAAATATAAGACTGAAAAAATGTGGTAAGTAAAGTATGGCACAAAGTGCTAATAATATAGAATGCACTCGTTTGTTTTATTTGCTCTTTTTAAGGGATTTACCTACATTCAAATGATTTTTTTTTAAATATTCCTTTATCTGTTCGCTCTCTACAGATGTCTGATGTGAATCTAAAATTAATGAATAAAAAATTACATCATTTCATAGTATTAAAGTAGAGCTCAAGTATAAATCAGTTCATTTTGCAAATACATTGAATTTTTCAAAATGAATGTTACAAACGTAGGCAGTACACTTAAATTTATTAAAAATATTTTAACTTACAGCCAGTATTTGCATAAAGCATTCAAAATATACTATTGAATGTACTGAATCACTAACGTTTCAATCGTTATTGTATTATTAATAAGAAAATCTTTATATTTCCAAACGCAGTTTAAACAGCAGAACAACGCTTAGTTTTCTTAAAATTCGTTGACTGATAATTTAGAGTTTCATCTATACTTATTGCAAATCAAATTTAAATTTTTGGATTAATTAGTGCCTGTGTATAATATCTGTTTTAATACATATTTTTAATTACAATTTCGCAGCTGTATTAGCTAAATTTGGGTACTGGAAGAATCTTCAATACGGTACTCAGGAAACGTTCATTACGATAATCACTCAAAAATTTACAACATAAAAGTAATTAATAGATGCGTTCACTCGAAATTACATTTATATTAATGTCATTCAGAAAGGGAATTTCGTACTTGATATTAAATTACATTTTAGGCAATTGTCGGAGCACAGCTCCTGCTTCCCTGCAAAAATAACACTTTTGTGAACACGATTACGTCCAAAATATTTGTCGTATCGACACAAAAAATTAGCTGGACGTCAGTAGTACCAAAATCTCGGCGCGTATTCAAAATCATAAATATTCGTCAACCCTAACAGCCTGAAATATCGGCTCGAAATTTTCCCATAGAGGTAACATTGTGATTTTAAAGCTATATATTTAAAAGACAAGGCTGGTTTTATTTTATTCATCTACACTGTAAAAAAAAATCTGTGAAGTTACTAAAGTTTTTCTAGAAAACTTGGATTCCTAGAACTTTTCATGTAACGGCAACAACAAAATTTTATGTAACAGACACACTTTTGCGCCGAAAATCAAAAAATCTGTAAGGTTACTAAGAATTGTTTTGGAAACTGGGATTCCGAGAACTTTTCATGTAACTCCAGCCAGGGTTACAAATAAAAGTTTAGTAAGATTACTGAAATTTTAGCAGATTCATTTGTAAAGTTACAGATTTTTGTAGCTTTACAAAAACTAGTTTTGTAGATTTGCAGCTTTATTCGTACAGTTACAGGTGAAAGTTTAGTAAGCATGTAACTTTACATCTGTAGAACTACAGATTTTTTTTTACAGTGTACTTAGAGATTTACTATGAACTAATTTTAGTAATTCTTTTTCTTAAATGAAACCTGGTTCTTTGTAGATTTGCCCGCACTAGCTGTTTTTTTAAACATTCACATTTTTATAGTCAAAATTAAAAAAATTTCTGTGATTATTTTTTTTTTTTTCAAAATGATAGCAATTGTATTACTTCCATTGTTGTAAAGAAAGGAAAAATAATAAGGTTTGTACAATATTTTAATTAATTTTTCAATTAATTTTCAGCATTGGATATTTTAATAAGGTATGCTTATCTTTACTGATACCATTTTCTGATACAATTTAAAAAAAACTTTCTAAAAAAACTCAACAGAAAATGACGGAGTGAGGATTGGTAAACGGTGCACTAAGTATGATAAAATATATTGTCTATGGCCCACGATTTGGACCTCAAGACTTTCAACAGGCAATAATAGTTCATTTTGTTGATTATAATGGGCCGTTTCTAAGTGGAAGATTTTTCCTTATCAAACCTCTTTGTAAATATAGGACCGAAAAAAGACCTCATTCTCACGAAGTCCGTTACTTTTAACTGTTGCATACCTTGCCAACATACGCAAATCCCAGAGTTTAACTTTGTCAAACTGTTGTGGACCTTAGTCTAAAGGTGTTGTCACATGAAACAACTTGTGTCACTTTTAGTATAGTTTGCCATTTAGAGGAAGTTCTAATTGAAGCGCTTTTCGCTAAGGACAGGTTTTACCAAATTAGCGGATATGAGTATGGGAACACTTGCTGACAGATTAGCATTTGAGCATTGCCTGAGGCAACTGGAAACTGAATTAAACACTTTAAAATAAAGAATCGACGATTGTTATTTCAAACTTACTTCTATACAAACGGCAATCTTGAAAATGAAATATTTAAAAAAATAATAATAATAATATCTATAATGTTTATGCGTCTTCATGCTCCGACATTTCGGCCTGACGGATGCTAGTCTAACCTTTATCAACGGAATAATTAGATGAAATAAATTTAGAATTAGAGTGTGAAAAGAAATTATCCGAAAAGTAAACAAAATAAGACATTCTGGTACATTGGAATTTATACATTAATTTCTAAAGAATTGAAAATATGAAATTACTTTTATTTCTACATCTGAGCTTCTATCATAAATTTTCTCGATCACTCTCCCTTTATTTATAAGAAGATTCCTCTGAAGCAAAAAATCATTAATCTTTTCGTCTAGTTAGAAAAGGGATTACTAAAGGAAGGTTCAAACTTTTCTGGCTCTTTATATTTTTATATCTAAAGGTTATAAGATTTAGATAACTGAAAGAAAACAAATAATAAATGATCGACGTCTAAATCTATTTTATTACTCCGATGTTTATAAGTACACGAAATCAGGTTATATGCATGTTTAGAAAACACATTAACAAATGTATTTCTTTCGGAAAATAAAACTATGAATACTACTTATACTTATAAATGATGTTAGAAAAATATGTGTATGTGTTATTGGAAGGATACGTAAGTTATCTGATTATGTATTATTATAGTGAAACAAAACTGACAATGAAGGATATAAATAGCCTTCCCGTTATTTTGTCACTCAATTAACTCTCGCTTTTGGAATTTCATGTGAAAGTCATTGATAGATGCTTACACTTGGAATTACATTTACATTAATGTCATTTAAAGAGGTAATTTTGCCCTTGATATTAAATGATATATCAAATTCCTTTATTTAAGTAACAAGCCTTTGTATAACATTTTACCAGCTGGCAATTTTGGTTCAAATTACGTTTTAATAGAAAAACCTTTGGGTTTTCATAAAGAAAATGCGAAACATTTTTCATCATTAAGATGAAAGCACCGCAGAAATAGTTATTCCCGTGAAAAATGCTACGTAACAAATACTTTATAAAAATTGTTTAATGAATATATATGAAAAATAGCCAGAAGAAAAAATTAACGATGAGAAATAAAAAGATGAATAAAGAAAATGCTTATTTTACGTAAATTATTTATTTTATTTTATAATAAATGTAGATGTTTACTAATTTACTCTGAAAATATTAGTTTTCAAAATTGTATTATCCGTTTTATAATTAAAGAAAAAAAACAACTACCATAAATGCGCTGAAGGTTACCTAAAAATTCTTAAAAAAAAAATCTCATCCGCATTTGACATCATTTCCCCCATTCTTTTAACATACTGTTTCTTTAAAAGATTGGAATATATTTTTTCAGAAGTACTTTAATAACTTCCTATTCATTAAGGAAAAACAATGGTTCCATAAACAATAAATTGATATATATATAAAGACATAATAACCCTTTCAGAGGCAAAGCACTTCCATTCCTAAATTGGTGAAATGAAAGAAAACTCCGGAATTTACAAACAGATTTACTTGGAAATATAAAAGAGGCTATATTTCACATAAATAATAAACCAAAAATGTGATTTCTCCAAAATTCTGATGAAACTGTGGCATTTGGGAATTAAAATTAAATGTTTTCATAAACGTACCGACATCTCTGAAAGGGTTAACGGGTTAAATATATAATTAATGTCGATACCCGCAATGATCAATCTTCAACGGAATAAAACGTGTTTCAACACAACCAATTGCCTGTTATATCCATTGTGTCAGATATGCACAGCAAACTAAAACGAACAATAATTAAGTTCTTTTTAACACTTTCCAACAAAGTTTAAAAGGGTTTATGCAATCGATTTGTCTGTCCGTCTGGCCGCCTGTCCGCGTTCTAACTCCCGTAAATATACTCGAATTTTCATGCAATTGATAATCCATATTTACGGTCAACTAACAATGCTTAGTATTGCATATGAAGTATGTGGGATTACTATTTCATTTACAGGGCTACCCAAAAGAATTCCATTACATTATGGTATATGGAGAAAAATCGTTTGCAGAGTATTTTAATGACATTATGATGTATCAAATGTATTGAAACTGATATAAATAACTGAATTTCATTACAAGATGATTACGACAGAATAGGGTATTCATTTGTAGTTTATTTAGAGGGACACACAAAGGAAATCGGTTACAATACTGTCTTTGAGTAATAATTGCTGAAGTGCGTTTTCAATTTCGGCTAGCGCTTTTAAATTTAACTGTTTTAATCATATGCAGTGCTACTCAAAGTATTCGGATAATTTTCCGATTGTAGAAGGGGACAGCTGCAATTTGGTTTTCAAATGTAGTGTTATGTTTTTCCATATGGTTGAATTAGGGTAATATTTTAACTTATTAAACTATAAAGGTTTTTTTTTTTTTTTTTTTTTTTTTTTTTTTTTTTTTTTTTTTTTTTTTTTTTTACATTATTCTGAATGTGTTCGGAAATGTTTCATAATCTATGCTTGACGCATGACTTTTACTTTCTTCTATCTTTACAAGAAGAAAGTATTGGATTCGTGACAAATTTCGACTTCTGGTTTTCGACGGATTTATACGTTTTAGAATGCCCAGAATGATTTGATATTTTTTAGAAAATGTCTGTCTGTGAGTCTGTCTGTCACTCTGTCACTCTGCGAGTCTGTATGTGGCCCACAAAATTTTTATTTTGTGAGCGCTCTATCTCAAGAACTAATGAACGGAATTTCACAAAACTTTATATTTAGTTAGACCTTGATATAAACTGGACCTGATTAGTTTTCGGTGAAAATCACCCAGGAGGTGGCGCTGCTATGCGGCATTTTTCACGATTTCTGCAATAGCTATATCTCAAGAACTACTGCACGGATTTTCATAAAACTTCAGATTTAGTTAGTCCAGGATATAGTTTGGTGCTGATTACTTTTATGTGAAAATCGCCCAACAGGTGGCGCTGCTATGCTGCATTAACATGATTATCGCAATAGCACTAACTCAAGAAAAAATGCACGATTTTCATCAAACATCTTCAGATTCAGTTAGTCCCTGATATAAATTAGTGCTGTTTAATTTTTGGTGTAAATCGCCCAACAGGTGGCGCTTCTGTGCTGTATTTTTCACGATTTCCGCAAGAGATGTATCTCAAGAACTATTGCACGGATTTTCATCAAACTTCAGATTTTGTTAGTCCTTGCCATGAATTGACGTATAAATTAGTGCTGTTTAATTTTCGGTGTAAATCGCTCAACAGGTGGTGCTTCTATGGTGTACTTTTTGCGATTTCCGCAATAGCTTTATCTCAAGAGCTAATGCTTGGATTTTCAACAAACTTCAGATTCAGGTATACCTTGTTACCTTTGTCTTGTTAGTATACCTTTGGTGGAAATCGCTCAACAGGTGGCGCTGCTATGCTTCATTTTTCAGAATTTCCGCTAGAGCTTTATCTCAAGCACGAATTTTCATCCAACTTCAAATTCAGGTATACTTTGATATGAATTGGTGCTAAATCGTTGTTATTTCTTGTACTATTTAAATGATTTAATTCATGTGATTTATATAGAAGAAAGTTTTGTTATGGCCACAACATACTAGTTCTTTGTTGTTGTATAACAGTTCGGTATATTTAGCATTAACTATAGCGGGGTAACCGCATTTTGTGAAAGTACATTTTAACAATGATTTTCCAATCATATCGTACAGTTTTCTTTAAATCTGTGAAATATAATAATTCTGTAATATTTCTGGTATGAGATAAGATCGATAAATTTGGTGGATTTCCTAGAAAACTTCCAACAATTATTTATTTTTTAAATGGTTTAGTTTTGCTAAGATTTTATCTCTTTTAGAATTGTTTAGAATACGCTCATCTGAAATGTTTTTCAACTCAAAATTTAAGTCATAAAAACAAGTTTAACGAACCAATGAAAACATGTTTAACGGACCAGTGTATGAAAAAAACGTTTTCAACTGTTTTTTGTTCCACCCAATATTTAAGTCATGGCAACAAATTTAATAAACCGGTGCATATGAAATTTACAGATAAAAAATTAGCAATTTATTTTGAATCAGTGTTTATTTTCAATTTTAAACCATTCAAGTTTTCTTTTTGTAATTTTTTTTTTATTATATGTGTTCGCTGTATTAATTTGTTGATTTATTATATGTCGCTTATCCGCAATAAAAGTGACACATCTCGACAAAAGTAAATTTCACATGAGAGGCAAAAGAAAATTTGCATAATTTTACTGTAACATGAAATTGCAGCAGCTAGCTCTGAATGCAGGAATAAAAACGTGCATAAAAGCATGAAACACTTAAGAATGAAGACGCAGCATGAGTTTTGTGTAATTTTACATCCCCACACAATCCACCCATCTTTTGTTGTCACAAACGGAAATAGAGCGTAACAAAAGGCTTTTCCATATAACTACACATTTGAAACTGTTTGTGCAGCAAGACACATCTATGGCAGACCTATTACATACGAAAGAAGAAAATATTTTAAGTTAAAGATTGTACGTCAGATGAGATGACTGATAAAGTTATTTAAATTTTCTACAATACGACCTCACTTCTATTCTGCAAGAAATCTCTCCATACTCCGTGTATAATGTATGATAGTGCATCGTTGCAAGCTATATCTTTATTAGCAGTTATTTCAACTGGTTCTCTTATAATGGCTTCCTGGTAATTACTTGTACAAAGATAATTTTCTATCTGGACAATTCTCGAATAAGCTCAAGGAAAATAATAACAACATTTAAATCCTACTGATGATGGCCTCGTAATGGTTGAAAAAGTTCTGGGTTTTTCTAATGTATTTTAAGCTATTTTTAATGTATTTAAAATGTCTTTATATTATTATTATTTATATATAGGGCATTCTCACAATCTTTTGACTTTTATGTCCCTGAATAATAATTTTTACTTTAATACATTTTTTGTGTGTTTTATTTATCTCATGTACTGGGGAACATCCCATTGTATGATTGAATAACAATATTAACGAGATAAATAAGTTTTGGACGATGTTGGGGGTCCAAATACCAGGAAAACTCCTACACAATCCCGTGTCCCTGATACTGATTTTTAAGTTTCGAGCTGTCTGTATAAAATTGTTTCAATAAAAGTAATTCGATGTAATTTTTTCCGAAACTGAGACAATTGTTTTATATAAATATGTAGCAAAAAATTAACCTGCACACATTTTTAATGTTGATATTATTTTTTGAACTCTCTCCCCGGGTTTTTCATCCTTACGGTCCCTCTTGCTAAACTTATAGAGAACATCACTTCAGATGCAGCCACAGAATATTTTCAAGTTTTTTTTTTCATACGAAAATATGCTAGAGAATGAATGTCTAAAATTCTTTGACAGGAAATTTACTGCAGAATTTAAATCAGCATTTAAATATCAATTTCAAGATAGTGGCTTTATTGGTAGTCTTAACGTCCTCAAGGTTTATTCCTGCACTTTTCGAGGTAAATTAAAAAAAAAAATAATTTAATCCAATGTAAACAACTGTTTCTTAAAATCAATGAACATTGTGGCTATCCCTTAGTCTTAACATGATTTTCCTAAAAATAGGAAGTAATTTTCCTTACCGTTCCATCCTTACCGTCCCTTTTTTTCCCATTTCGTCCCTTTTTCCTATACCGTCCCCTTTTTTTAACCTTACCGTCCCTTCTTTAACACCCCTTTAAGACATATTTATACAAAAATTCTGTATTAAAAGTACTACATTTTTATTATTTCTTATTTGAATGCCCTGTGGGTGCTATGCAAATTCATTATAAGTAAAAATTTAGAAGAAAATAAAACGTTATAGTGGTAAATTGGTAAGGAAAATTAAACTCGCAAGTTTAACTTAAACTTACCCGAATTCCGGTATTCGTAACGTACCCGAATTCGGACCACTTGACTTATTCTCAAGGATAACTCACTTCATTTTCAGAACATCTGCAAAATATCACTTCTTGTGGTCAATGTATTCATCTACTAACTAAATAAATATTTAGAGTAGTTTCTTTTTTAAAATCTTAAGTTTTACTGTAATTTTTAAAAAAATGTCAAAAGTGGTCAAAATTCAGCGACTGCTCGCCTAACTTGGACTCCCTGTCTCCTGAATCGGACAAGATAATATTAGACTGCTTTAACCTTCTGACATCGACGAACTGATTACCGTTCACTAAGTTGTAGGTTTCACCGCTACAGAAGCATTATTTAAATTAACATTATTCTTCAGATAAAACCCAT
Source organism: Maratus speciosus (assembly GCA_963932465.1). Taxonomy (NCBI): domain Eukaryota; kingdom Metazoa; phylum Arthropoda; class Arachnida; order Araneae; family Salticidae; genus Maratus; species Maratus speciosus. The sequence continues at coordinate 453,749,137 of OZ010797.1, forward strand.
ATTTGAAAAATTAAGTTATGATTAGTACTCTCAATGTTTATATGCCTATACCTAATAAAATGTTTTATATCATATTGAAAAAAACATCTTTTATTACGATTTTTAATTAATTACAGAGAAAAAAAACATTACACTTTTGCCGTTTTGCTCTGCGGTAAGGGGTTTAATGAGTAGGGAATATAACCAATTTTATTAAAAGCAAAGTTTGCGATTAATGAAACAATCAGATAAAAGAACAACAATGAAATATAATGAAATTAATTGTCTGAAAGTAAGAGTAGTTGTTTTAAACCAAAATGTATTCAAAATGTAAAGCAAAGTTATAAGTAATTAAGAACAAAAATTATGGAATTATTTGCCACTTACTTGAATATCATGTAAGAAGTGATGCAAAGTTTAAACATGCATTTCTTTTGTTAATTTTTTATTCCAGCTCACACAACATGGAAACATATTTGACAAACTGAACACTGAATCCTTTCTGTTATTTTATTTTTCTTAAAAATCAGGCAAAACTAGTCATCACTGTCTTGATTTTTCTTTTTGGGTTCTGAATCATTAGACATTTTTTACGCAACAAAAGTTTTCTTTAGCTTATGTGTGTAATTTATGCCTTCCATCTTATTTCCTTAGTATTCGGTATCTATTTCTTTCCAATCGGATTACGGCTATATTTTTTAAAACTTGATGTTTCAATTGCTTTTGTGATTTGAGAGCTACATTTTTGTCTTTTTTTTCCCATTTCAAGGTTTACCTGATATGTTGAATATGTTAACAAAGTTGTTTTTTGGCTCTCTCTGTATTTTTACTTAACTGATTTTGGCAAGGGAGGTAACATTTCTAATGATCCTTTGTCTTTTTTTTTTTGTGTGTGTGTGGGGGGGGGGCGAGTGTTGTTGCAGCAGCCATCTTGAGAATCAGTCTCTTCACAACTTACTCTTTCCTTTTCGTTTCCTAAACCTTTAACAACTTTTGCTGTCACAGATGTTCTTCTTCCAGACTTTTTGCCTGTGTCGTTTTCATCATTTTTTTTTTCTCTCTTAGTTTTAGTAGGTTTCATGATTACAGAATCTGACTCCAAAACCTCAGTGGCAGGAGAATCAACGGATCGATCTGCAATGCATATCTCCTTTTCGGGAATAAGTAAAAGAAAGTGCAATAAAATTTATTGCATAAGCATGTAAAAAGAAATGGATACAGATACACATTAAAAAAAATTAAATTAAAATATTTAAAAATCTCGAACCAACAGACCTCGAAATTCATTGCTTACTTTTAAAATTTATGAATGTATATCTGGTCAAATTTAGGCAACTCTAATTGGTCCAATTAAGGCAACTGCCTTAAATCTCTTTCGGAAAATCGGCCCTCTTTCGGAAAATCGAAATTTTCGGATAACCGAGAATGTTTAAATTTTAAGATTAAGGAGAAATAAATACAATATTTTTTATTATGGTAACAATTGCTTAATAAAAATAAAGCAATAGCAAAATAGAAATAAGAATAAATTACCTGAATTTTATTTTTTAAATGAAGTATCTTTTACATATATCACAAGGGGTTGAAAAAAATGTTTTGTTTATCGCCAGTTTCGATTGCCTTTTGTTTTGAAGCTCTATCACGGATTTTTAATATTATTAGTTCACCAGTATCACAGTCTTTATGCTGTTCCAGCCATGCCAAACCTTTTGAAAAACATTCAAAAGCTTCAGAATTGCAAACTTGTTCGTTTTCTTCGTTCCACTCCGCAGCTTACGGGATCCCAAGTTAAATTCGAAGGAACTCTAAGTAAGGGGTTGGAAAATATTTATATGTACTCGTAGTTCGGAAAGAACAGCTTGCACACAGGGAATATGATAGTTGAAAAAAAAAATCTTTCAAAATAGATTTTGGACACAAGGAATGTGATAGTAAGAAAAAACCAAAAATCTTTAAAAATGGATTTCGGTTAACCGAGAGTTTCGGATAAAAGAGGTTGTACTGTATATGGCAACATAACAACTTCCCTTAGTTTTAAAGTATTATCTTACGTTTAGTAGGAAAAAGTTTGATCAAAACAGCTAATTTTAGAGTTCCTTAAATTGACTTAAAACAGCACATGGAAGGTGGGTGTTTCTTCTAATCATAAATGATGTCATTCTGATGAGTAGGATTTCAGCGATAGATGGCGTCTCTGTTTGTAAATAACGGCAGAATTGTGGGGGTCTACTTAAAGCGGCGGTCCATATATGGCTACTCTCCTCTAATAGCCCTTTTAAATGGCCAACATTAAAACTAACACATTAAGATCAATTTTAGTTTTTATTATTCATACATTTAAATTTCAGTTGAAAATAATAGTTCATCCGGTAAATATATTTTCAAAATATACAAAATCTTTGATAGTTTTCATTATTACTTAATTATTAAGAGAAGTGCTTTTTTTATATTATATATTAAAGACTTAAAACATAGCAGAAAGCCAAAATTATGAACAGTATGTTTCTGAATCATCATTGTATTTCTCTTCATAACCTATCTATGATTGAAATTAAGTTAAAAGAAAATTTATTGTATTCTTTCCGAAACGCAAATAAGGGACTTGAAAACAGTGATAAAAAACCGATCGATAGTGACAAAAAAACAAAGAAAAAACAGTTTCATATATATTTTTTAAGTACTAAAAAAAAGATATTTGCACCAGAATAATAAAAATGAATTCTTTTTAAATATATACATTTCTGTATTACATTGGTATATATGATATTTGTGAGTAGTTATCAAATCTAGAAACTTGATCGTCCGTTCAAGACGATTAAGTAAATAATACGAAGAGAAAATAAAGGGTAGGCGTTATTTAAGGTTACTGAAGACAAGATCTTTCTCACATTTCTTAGAAATGTTCGTGATTTCTCGACATTAATGTGGACCACGTTTCTTTTTTATAACAATTATTGACTTCAATTTGTTAAATTATTTGCACTGCGTACAAACCTGTAGCTGAATAATTCATTTCCTCTAAACATTTATATTTTTAATGTGATATCTGTATTACAGTTGATGGTGATAGTACAATCAGATGATTCTTTAGTGATGTAAATAAATTGAATACTTAAAATTTGGATTTTTTTATATGTTCAGCATTAGTTACTGCATAAGGTAAAATATAATTAATTAACCTTTCATCTAAGTACTTATAATTACGATTTGTACTACTGCAATTTATCTTTATTTATCTCATTTAATTACATTAAAATAAAATATTGAATAATGAATTATGTCAACAAAATACAGATATATTTATTAAACGTTTAAAATTAAAAGAATATAGTAGTATAATAAAAGTTTCTTGAAAAATATACATTTGCGTTGAATTTTAAATTTATTTACACTCTCTTGCAAACCATCCCTCATAGCATGCATGGTCACAGTGGCGTCATTGTGACGTCACTGTAAGTCACTGTGGTCACGTCACATCTGTGACCAAAATGCCACCACTCAGTGATGTCACATTGTGACTGAGATGTGAACTTCTTAGAAAACTTAAAAAAATTACAAAAATTATTAAATCATGTTATTTACTGTAAAAAATATTTTTCTGCCGGATTTAAAATTTTTTTAAACCGTGGTCCAAGTTGCCTCTGTGCCTCTAACCAAAACTTTTTATTTTCATATAACATAAAATGTAATTAATTCATCAGCGACACAAAAATATTTCCTAATTATGCGAATTTCATATTATTAAAAAAATGATTTAGGTAAACAGACCTCGACTTATCTTTTATAAAGATTTTTGTAAATGATCATCTGTTATAGTAGAAGTTTCTCAAAGAGTAGTCGAAACATTTCTGTGGTTTCAAACTAAAAACTTTATATTACAGTTAAGTCTGCAGCTTTTAATGAGCACGCAGAAAGCGTCTTCAAAGTTTAGTCATATATGCATTTCTTGCTTTATAATTTGCATTCAAGTCATTTTTTTTTCCTCTTAGTGTTTCACTATTTTAAGTAACTTTTTTTTTAATTCTACTTCTTTCAGACGTTTAAAATAAAATTGACATTTTCCGAATATAAAATTAATGTACAAAATTTAGGCAAAGCCCATGACATAATTAATTATTCATATTTTATTTTTTGTTTTCAAAATATATCTTTTAAAAATTATTTTAGAAGATGTTTCGTTCTACAGAAAATTAATATTAAGATAATGACAGATTGGCAAAGAAAAACTCATCTCTTCTCGATAATCTTGTTGTATTTTTTAAGAAGATATTTTGTATATATTACCTGTGATATAAATTTTACTTTTAAAAAAAGGAGGGGGTCATCATTATTACCATTAAATTAATTTATACACATTTTGAAAAATTAAGCAATATTTTATCTAGTAAACTCTAATTATGGATAATATTATTATTCTAATTTACGTAAATGAAACTTTACAATTCAATAAAACTGATAAAAATAAAAGGTGAAATACAATAAAACATTTTCAAACAGGAAATTCAATTAGAGACAATTTGATAAAATTATTACGCATTTAATTTCCTTCCGAAACTGTTGTATAGAAAAACAAATAAAACCGAAAAAACATCTGCTTCGAACTTCGAAACTTAAAAATCGTCTGCATCTGCACTATTTCAGTTGTTACGACTCACCGCAGAATAACGGATAAAAGTAACAGTGAAGCTTTTTAGAATAAACGCGGGAAGTTATGTGGACACTGGACAGCATAGACGTGTTGACACGGATTTAAAAAGTGAAACAAGAACGTTCTCAGGATCCAAGTTAGTTCAGCTAACAAAATATAAACCCGAGAAAATTACGGTAGCTTTGACTTGTTGAAGATGATTCAAGTCATTGCTATGGTACTTATTATCGGATTTAATTGGTTCCCCAAAATCAAAGTATCACGTACAACGTCAATGAAATTAGGTAAGTAAAAATATTATTTTCCCTGTTTGCTTTTTTTTAACCGCAACAATTTTAGTTAGCTTCTCATAAACATGCTGTAGAACATAAATATTCCACTACATTTATTTTTTATTTTGTTGAAATATCTAAAATATTATTTTCCCTGTTTGCTTTTTTTTTAATTACAATGATTTTAGTTATCTTCTAATAAATATGTTATAGAACACAAATATTTCATTACATTTATTTTTTATTTTGTTAAAATATCTAACTTCCTTTTCAACAGCTTTGAACAGATTATTAAAATTAGTGATTTAAATTGCATTTTAATTTGGTTTATATTCTTATTTAAATATTTGGTTAAAACCACATAGTGTCCTAAATATGAAAGTATATGGATAAGTATTATAATCAGTCATTAATATAATTAATAAACATTTAAAGATAATTAAGTTATTTTAAAAAAAAGTCTTTTTATGGAATAAAATTATTGGCAAACATAATTTTTAAATTTTGTATTAAGTGATGGTCTTAAACAATTTGAATTGCACGTTTTTATTTTAAAAAAATTGCATCTGTTCAGAAGAGGAATTTATAAAAAATAAGACACAACGGAAACGTATACTATTAAAAGAGATCGTAGATATGTAATGTTAAGAAAAAAAAATGATTATTTAATGTATTATTCAACCTGAGAAATGTTTTAAAATCTATAAAGTAATAGTCATAGCGGGTGAAAGCTTTTCAGTTGTTAAACATTCTTACTGAAATGTTGTCTGTTGGCAAATGAAAATATAGAAGTTACGCAATCAGTAAGTGTTTAAATATGATTTTACTTTAAAAATAACGCAAATACTTGAACGGTATGAATCTAAAATGTAATAATCATCTTTTATTATTTACTTTTTTTCTGGATAATTTTATCATTTTATCTCCTGAATGATTTTATCGAGATAAATTTCAAAGTATCGATATTATACACTCTTTATAAACAGCGTGATTAAAATGGATTTCTTATTTATAATTACCATAATCTTGTAAATAAAATATTAATAATAATAATGAACCTATGTGTGGCTCTATTTTGTGTTTATGGGCTCAATTTTTATACTTTATTTACATTAAAAAGTAGTTAACCATTTGATACTGAGTTCATTATTTTGTTTTATTGTGTCATATAAAAATAAATATGATTATTTGTAATTCTAATACAATATATACAGTAGAACGCCGATTGTCCGAACAAGTCGGGACCGACCCTAGTTCGGATAAACAAAAGTTCGGATAAATGGGCAGACAGTTTAAGGGATGTTCCTTACTATTCTAAAACCTTCACACTTTATCTAGGTTTAGGACTGACAGCATCAGTTAGTACTGGAGTGCTTAAAAATTGTTTTGTTTTTTTTTAATTGTTTTTTGTTTACTTATTATTTAATTTTTTTTTCTTTTATCATTTTCTAAACTTCAGAGATTATAATTTAAGCAAAAAATAAATTGGAAGTTAGGTGTTTTTTTTTCTTTTTTAGAGAGACAAATATTTGGATAATTGAAAATTCGGTTAAAAAGTATTCTTTGAGAGAAATATGCTGTTCGGATAATTGGAAGTTCGGTGAATTGGAGTTCCAATAATCGGCGTTCTACTGTATTTATAAACTTTCACCAGACTTTATTCTAAAAATTTCGTTGTAGATTCTAATCTGTTTGTACTATTTATGACACTATCAGAGTTATAGATGTCATGGCAACATATATCCAGCCAGATAGATCTTTGGCAAAACATAAAAACTTTCACATTAGACGCAAAATAGAGTAGCTGCGGTGCTGTGTTTTATAAACAATAAGGTATTATTGTTTTAAAAAATCATAGATAGTAAGAGTTATTTTTATAATATATAATTTCATAAATAAAAATGTAATTTTGGCAATCAATTATTAAAGTTATTTTTTAATAATCAAAAAGTTGTTTTATGTATGGATTTTACTCCAAGCAAACCCTGATGTAAAATAAATTAACCCTTTGTATCACCGTTCTATGCATACCTAAAAGTTTTATTTACTTTTACAGTGAGCATAAAAATACGATTTTATTTATTGCTGCTATCTTCCAACATAACGATTATTGCCGAAATTGTTCTTAGAATTCTCAACATAATACTGGTGATACTCAGTTAATTTTCTATACCAAAGCTGTATTTTTCGTTTGAGTAGTTTCAAATGGTTATTGCTAAAATGTACGTCGGAAATTTTGTAATGCATGTATGGGGCATAAAAGACGTAAACAATACATATATAATGACTATATGGCACATGATGAGCGTTTCGAGTGTATATATATATATATGTATATAACGCATACATAAACTTCACAATGATCTTAGTAATGTCGTTACTGCAATTTTTGCATAATCAAATTTATAGGGGCCTCTATAACAAAGAAGTTTCCTATTTTCTCAGCCCCAACTTGTTTGAATTACAATCATATATATATATATATTTTATGGTAATCAATATCATAAAACATATAAAATTTAATTACTTAATATCGGTATTTCTTTTTATCTTTCATTTTTTTTATTATAAATGTTGTGTAATCGAAAAAAATTCAACCTCACCAGTGACTTCGAGTTTGTAATGCGTATTAAATGAAATAAATTAATTTCATTCAGTATTTTCTATAGTTTAAAGAATATAAAAAGTACTGTATATATTATAAAATATTATATTTTCAACACAAATTTTATCTTGATAAAGATTTGAAAATTTAAACAAATTGTTTCTTTGGTAATTTTAATGCTTTTAACAAATAGCTAATTTTGAAAAAAAAAATGTGATAGATCGATCATTCAGTTGTTTTCAATATTCTCATTTATTGCAATAGGAAAGAAAGGTGCAACAAAAATTGAAGTCTGCGGGGCATTGCATTTTGATTCAATAAAATTCTTTTGGTATACCCTTGTTATATCGGCCCCCAAGTTTTAATTGCGATGTATCGCCGAAGTATATTAACGTTATAGATGTAAATGATTTTACAACATGCATAATTATGACTATGTGTGACATGCATACGTGTTTACAACTGTACAAGTATGTCATAGTGTGACTTCACAACATTGCCGCTAGTCACATATTCGTCACAACGTTAATGACAAAATTGTCACAAATCACACAATTTTCACAAAATTGTCACAATGTGACTTCAAAGCAGTGTCGCTGTCGTCACAGAATCATCACACTGTTAAAGACAATTTCGTCAAAAATGACACATATTTCATAAATTGATCTCAATGTGACTTTAAAGCATTGTCACATTCGTCACAAATTCGTCACAAAGTTAATACCAAAATAGTCACAAATGACACACTCTTCACAAATTTGTCACACCGTGACTTCACAAAGTCGTCACAATGTGACGTCACAAAAGAGCTCTAAAACGGCCATAACGACCTCGCATTCTAGTCACAGTGACTTCACATCGACGTCACGTGACGTCACATCGACGGTCACAATGTCACTGCGTGACGTCACAACGACGTCGACGTGACGTCACCATGCCTTACGGGATATAAGCACCCTGAATGAATTGAGCCAGAGCTACGGAACTTTGACCGCTGATGCGATTTAATGAGCTATGTAAATTATTAGAAATTTAGCACCATTGACCAATGGGGGCTTGCGCAATGTGCATCTAAATTGCGCAGCAGGCAGCATTTAAATGAACCGGTAATCTAATTCGCGGGAATTTCAACTGGACTACCATTGTTGATGTATGGGTCATCAAAATTGGTAGTCCAAGTGAAAGAATGATAACTTTTTGACGTATCCTATCGCACTACGAACAGTTGATCGACTTCAAAAGAGGTGAAACCATAGGCTTCAGAAATGTGTGTTGGCATCAGTGGATAAGAGAAGGCACGACCAGTCGCTGCAGTGACCCAGACTGCCACCTGGCCTCAACTGCATGAGAGGACTAAGCAATCAGACAAGCAGCCACATCTACACCAAAAATCTCACTATCATCTATTCGATGTCACTTACTAGTTGATATAAATGCAGTTCTATCAAGGCATACCATGCTTAGATACTTAGACGACTGTGGTCTCAGGTATCGACGCCCATTTAGGCAGTTGATTCTATCCCTTGAACATAAGCAGTGTTGTCTGAATTACTGTCGATCCCGAGCAATCTGGTCGGTGTCTGATTGGAGAAATGTGATATTCAGAGACATATCACTCTTTTCTCTCGGTGCTGGTGACTACCGTATGTGTGTCTAAGCAGAGAGGCCAGCGGTCCAATCCTGCATTTGTTACTGAGCGGCCACTGCCATAACACCTGGAGTGACATTCTGGGGGAGCTATTTGCTGGTACAGCTGATCACTTTTACTCGTGCTGCAAGGTACTCTAATGGCTCGCAGGTACGTACACGACATTTTGCAGCCTGTGGTACCGCCTATGATATTAAGTCGCCTAGGTGCCATTTATCAGCAAGATAATGGTCGGCCATATCTTACACGACTCTCGCGACAAAGATACAAGGACATAATATCCTTCCACGGTCTGTCAGTTTAACACATCTCTCTACGATAGAGAATGTCTGGGACATCTTGGAAAGGAAACTTCAGCCGTCTCGGAATAACACCAAACTAGTTTATCAGTTACTACCCTTAAAGAAGAATCTACCGAAGAGGGATATCGGTAACTTAATATACGCCATGCCTCATCGATTTTAATAGCTCGCAAATTTGTCTTTACAACCTACTGAATTTGACATTCTTTTTGCTGCTACTAGTGAAGAAAATGTCTTTTTTTTGCTGTTGTTCTGAATTTATATTCATTTGTTCATCTAACCATGCACTATAAATATCAGACATCAAGTTTTATGATTGTGGCTCATGTTTTTATGGGTGCATATAAGTTTTCGCAACAGAGGGTATTTTAAACATAAACTATTAGAAATGCAATATTATGAAACCGAATTTTGACAATCTAATTTACGTAAGAATTTTTTAAATGCTAGGTACCTACTTATAATTAAGAAAAAGAAACAACGTATAAAGGCACAAATAAAATATGTTTAAAAGCATACAGCTATTTCAAAACCTCTAAGGTTTCCTCATAAGTGCTTAAAATAAAAGTAAAACTAAAACATTGTGTAAAATAGGGGGGGGCGGGTGGACAAAGAGTCAGAAAGGCGTACCTTTCAGCTCTACTGCCAACGGTGAAATGCGATATACGGCTGACAAACAGCTACGGAGTCGATATCACGCGCATATTCAGGGAGACCAATCAAAATCACCCAATTGCTCCGGAACAGTTTAAACTTAGAAGGAGAAAAAAGGGGGGGAGGGAGTGAAGAGAATTATAGAAAATTAAACCATATCTTTGAAAAATTGGGCGTGCTGGATAAATCGTTAACTAAACTGTTTGAATTTTTCCATATGTGATAAGCTTCCCAGAAGCCAAGATCATAGATTAAAGTACATTTCTGTTTTATAAAGGCTTCGGAAAAATTAAAATTATGGTTGTTGGACCAGCAGTGGTTGGCAATAGCGGAACGTTTAACCCGAGAGTAGTCGCGACATTTTTTAGAACGTTAGTAGCCGCGTTCGGTCCGTTTGCCGCCGTTACCAGCAGGTCGAAAACGAAGGGGAAACTTGCCGGTGTTATCAGATGATCGAAAACGGATAACGTAGGGTGGAAATATTGACCGAATTTTAAAAGATTACAGCAATTATTCATTTTACAACATTTTACAGCAATTATTTATTTCACAACCTTTTACAGCAATTATTTATTTCGCTTAAGTATATATTCAGTTGGCATCTAGATAAGTGTTTTTAATAACTCTTTCTTCGCTTTGCATAAATACTTAAAAGTAAATAGTAAATGATTTGATTGAATTTCTGATGTTACTATGAATCAATAATTAGTAGGAAAACATTTACGAATATGAATCTAAATTCGTGATAGGGTTTTATTTATTTATTTATTTATTTATTTATTTATTTTTTGGAAGGACATAATCAGAGTCAGGTAGATTTTTATGGTACTCCGGCACTCTATATCCATTTAATAAAATAAAATTAATAAATTTAGCATCAATATATTACACTGACATTAAATTGAACAATTAAACTGAAAATAAAAATGGAACCTATGACATGCAACACAAAAACCAAATACAATACAACTAATTTACCAGTATATTATATATATATATATATAATAAAGAAAAAGGTAAAAAATGCTTAACTTCGAAATTATAAATGTAAATGTTGTAACTACGTTTTATGTATTTATTTTGTGGGGTGTCTGTGTGTGTATGAGGGGGGAGAGGAGGGGGTGGGGGGCTCTCGAGATTTTGTGATTAAATTCATTTTTCAAATGAAAATGCACGATTTGTAGTTTTTGTACTTATTTCAGGGTGGGAGCAGCGCCCTTGAATAATAACGCTGGATACGAACTTCGCTTATATAAAGTAAATAATAAATAAGTTATTGAAATTATATATTTAATTTAAATACATTTGCAATTGTAGATTTAAATACTAAGATGGATAAATTATTTTAATTAATAGAATCATTGAAATGTTCATCTAAATAGGGATGTATTTTACAGCAACTATTTAATTAAAATAAATATTCAATTGTACATTTCATAACAAGGTATTAATATTATAATTTATTTGTTTTATAATAACATTCATTAAAATAATAAAAACAATAAGAAAATTTTCTCCGAAATTATAAATATGCAGCAATAATTTAATTTAAATGAATTTCTCTCATATTCTGGAAAACATTATTCTGAAAAATAGTTTGAACAATTGATGAAGGACAACAAATTTAAATTTGTTAGATACTGCCCCCAAGCCTATATTGGATTTCAATAATAATAATAGTAATAAAAACATTTTCTGAGGCATTGTTTTAAAAAAAAATGTGTTTTTACTTACAGTATGAAAATTTAAAAATAGATAAATTTTAGAAAAATACTTAAAATATTTTTTTAAATTATAGTATAAACATTCACTGAATTATCCAAAAGAGATTTTTATTTCGTAATTTCTAACCTACATTATAAAATTCTCATTATTTTTCTTACTGTACAAACAAATTATATGTATGTTCTTCACAGATATACATACTACATTTCTGAGAAAATTGTTTTATCTTTCGAATTTGTTTTATTGTACAAAAACGATACTTTTCAGATTTTGGAGATACGGCAATTTTTTTACTGATTCCCACAAAATTCTCTTCTCTCTTTTTTAATGGTTTGGCAGTGTTATTGTCTGTTTTCTTTCATTTATATGTTCCGGTAATAAATGGAAAGCAAGTTCTTTGAAATAATGATGATGAATTTCCCTTTTTTTCCATATTTAAACGATTGTCAATTTGAGAATTTATTCCAGCAATATTTGACAATGAAAAAAAAAATGTAAGTGACCATCTATCAGTGTTTTGTGCGAACTGACTTCACAACTAATATAATAAAACAATTTTAAGTCACATTCTAAAAGTAAAAAAAGTATTCTATGAGCGGGTAAAATAGCAGATACAAAGAAAGACGAAATAACAACAGGCAGAGAGTCCGAACTTCGAAGAAACTTTCCCCCACATATTTCGTGGAAATGGGAAAGGATGAACACGAGGGGGAAAAATTCAACTAACGCAAGTGGTCGCAACGCGGTCATTTACACCGATTGAAACTTAAGAATGCGATAAAATGCTAAGAAATAGCAGGAATGACTTGCAATTTTACTACTCAAGAGTGTGAACACTGAAGGTCAGCTACACGGAATTTGGCTATCGTAACTTTAATGGGAAATGAGTTACAGGAAGATAACGAATTTCGGGCGGGGAAAAGACCAACGCGCGACTATTAACGGGTTAATATCACAATTTTTAACGCAAGTTTTATGCTCCCCCAAACGGATCTTAAAGGGTCGCTTCGTTTGACCAATGTACATTTTGTTGCATTCGCATGATATCCAGTAAATACCACAATTTGAAAAACTATCAATTGGATGTTTCATATTTGTGAATTGAATTTTATTAATTATATTATAAACTACTTTAAAGTCAAATTTTGACAAGATTTTAGTAATTTGATGGCTTATTTTCGGAAAATATGGGAGTATAATTATATTTTCATTACCGACAGTATTAGCCCTGTATTGAGTACGTTTACTTAGTTTGTTATGAATGGAATCGACGATTTCAGCTGTAAAACCTCGATCAATGGCAATGGATTTAATGTAGTCTAATTCTGTTTTTATTACATATCAATTTTCTATAATTCTCTACACTCCCTTCCCCTTTCTTCTTCTAAGTTTAAACTGTTCCAGAGCAATTGGGTGATTTTGATTGGTCTCGCTGAATATGCGCGTGAGATCGACTCCGTAGCTGTTTGTCAGCCGTGTGTCGTATTTCACCGTTGGCAGTAGAGCTGAAAGGTACGCCTTTCTGACTCTCTGTCCACCCCCCCCCCCTTTTTTTTTACACAATGTTTTAGTTTTACTTTTATTTTAAGCACTGATGAGGAAACCTTAGAGGTTTTGAAACAGCTGTATGCTTTTAAACATATTTTATTTGTGCCTTTATACGTTGTTTCTTTTTCTTAATATATCGGCACAAAGTACAATCCTTCCCCACATTTTACCTACTTATAATAATTGTAATATTTAATAAAAATGTATATTCATAATATTTGTAATATTTAATAATAAAATACATTTGTAATATTCAAGGCTGGAGTAGCACAGTTAAGGTTCATTTCAACAGAGCAAATAATGTCCAGAACAGAGATTGAACCTTGATATCTTGGCTTTACATATTAAGCTATCCGCACGATAGCTGGCTAACAGAATTCACTCTTATGTCACATATATTTGTAAAATTTGCCGTATTTAATAATAATATATATTTTTAATATTTGTAATCTTTTACACGAGCAAAAATTGTTTGTGTGTCAAAATTTTATCTTAAAAACGGCTCTAACGATTTTGACTAAATTTTGTATTTTACCATTTTCGGGCGCGAGAAGACCATTGGGCTAGGTCACAAGTTCGAGAAGATTCAATTAGTGGGTCATTTTTGGGTCATAATGTGTTAGGGTCAAGCTAATTATATCTAAAAAGCGACTCAATCGATTTTAACTACATTTTATATCGGACCGTTTTTGGTCACGAGAAAACTATTGGGTTATGTCACATGTTCGAGAAATTTCCATTAGTGGGTCACATTTGGGTCACTTTGGGTCAAGCCAATTTTATCTAAAAGACGGGTCTAACGATTTTGACTAAATTTGGCATTCTATCGTTTCAGATTACGGGTAGACCATTAGGTTAAGTCATATGTTAGAGAAAATTCCATTAGTGGGTCATTTTTGGGTCACTGTGTGTACAGTTAATTTTATCTAGAAAACGGCTCTAACGATTTTGGACCAAATTTTGTATTCTATCGTTTTCGGGCACAGGAATTCCATTGGGCTAGGTCACATGTTTAAGAACATTCGATTAGTGGGTTATTTTGGGTCACAATGGGTCAGGATCAAGCTAATTGTATCTAAAAATGGCTCAAACGATTTTGACAACATTTTGTATTATACCGTTTCCGGGCACGAGAAGATCATTGGGCTAGGTCACATGATCGAGAAATTTCGATTAGTGGGTCATTTTTGGGTCACTACGGGTCAAGCTAATTTTGTCTAGAAAACGGCTCTAACGATTTTGATTAAATTTTGTAATCTATCGTTTTCGGGGTCTAGAAGACGATTGGATTAGGTCGCATGTACGAGAAAATTGATTAGTGGGTCATTTTGGGTCAGAGTCAAGCTAATTATATCTAAAAAAGGACTCAATCGATTTCAATGATCCAGTCATTTGGGTGCACGAGAAAACTATTAGGTTAAGTCACGTGTTCGAGAAATTTTGATTAGTGGGTCATATTTGGGTCTCTTTGGGTCAAACCAAGTTTATCTAAAAAACGGATCTAACGATTTTGACTAAATTTTGTATTCTATCGTTTCGGATTACGAGAACAGCATTGAGCTAAGTCACATGTTGGAGAAAATTCGACTTGTGGGTCATTTTTGGGTCACTGTGAGTCAAGCTAATTTTATCTAGAAAATGGCTCTAACGATTTTGACGAAGTTTTGTATTCTATCGTTTTCGGGCACAAGAATGCCATTGGACTAGGTCGCATGTTCAAGAACATTCGATTAATGGGTCATTTTGGGTCACAATGGCTCAGGGTCAAGCTAATTGATCTAAAAAAGGACCAAAACGATTTTGACAAAACTTATATTATACCGTTTTCGGTCTTGAGAAGACAACTCGGCTGCGTCACATGTTCGAGAAAATTCGACTTGTGGGTCATTTTTGGGTCACTGTGAGTCAAGCTAATTTTATCTAGAAAATGACTCTAACGATTTTAACGAAGTTTTGTATTCTATCGTTTTCGGGCACAAGAATACCATTGGACTAGGTCGCATGTTCAAGAACATTCGATTAGTGGGTCATTTTGAGTCACACTGGGTCAGGGTCAAGCTAATTGATCTAAAAAGGGGCAAAACGATTTTGACAAAACTTATATTATACCATTTTCGGTCTTGAGAAGACCACTCGGCTGTGTCACATGTTCGAGAAAATTAGATAAGTGTGTTATTTTGGAGTCACTGCGGGTAAGGCTAATTTTATCTATGAAACAGCTTAAATGATTTTGACTAAATTTTGCATCCTACCGTTTTTGATTAGCAGACCATTGAGCTTAAGTCACATGTTCGAGTAGATTTCATAAGTGCGTCATTTTGAGTCACTATGGGTCAGGGTCACGAAAGAGCGAGGTGGCGAAATATTGGCGACATTTGGCGGAAAAATCGATTTTCAAGACTATGTATGCCAAAACACTTACTCGGCGCCAAATGCAAGAATGTCACCAAATTTAGCTATATTTGTCGAAAAAATAGGCATTCAGAATGTGAAAGGATTTTTTAGAAATTCTTAATATGACTCGAGATACATGGTTAAATTAATCAGGGTTCAGCTAAAAATGTAATTTGGAAGGATGAATTATACAGTGGAAATATTATATGGAGTTGAACACAAAGCTAATTTTGACCCAGCGTAGCTCGGTCATCCCCGTTTGTAATATATATTTATAACCAAAGTACCCGGCATTGCACGAAATTTTAAGAATGTTTGTTTTGAAAAACCAATTTCAAAATTTAACATACAACATAAATAGTCGAAGTTGTTATACACACGAATCAAATGAAAACCCAATATAAAAGTGTATAAATTTATATAACAGACGCAAAATAATACAGCTTTAGATGAACTTATTTCCATTCAACATTGGAGCAATAACTTTAAAATACGCCAATATTTCGAGTTTTTATCATGCTCCATAATCGAGATTTTATCATGCTTCAATACATTTTTTCACACTTATATGACGTTATATACTCACCACGTCCTTTATATTTCCAATATGACATAATATTCTATTTTTTTAATTCGTCAAATTAATTAACTATAATTTTTTCTCATGGAAATCATAAACAGAAAAATTATGACGTAACATTCACTTTTGTTTTTAAATTCGTCAAACCATTTATTTCATTTTTTTTTACGTGAAAATTTTGAAATAGAATTGTAATAGTTGTGATAAGACTTTTATTGTGGAATTTTAATTGTTGACAACAACTATAACGAAAAATGTTTAAATTTGATTGGAAATTGCGGTTAAATTTGTGGTTTTTTATTAATTAAAATTAACTATAAGTTATTCCGATTACGGATTACTTTATTTGCCTCGGCCGTGTTTTTGTACACATGTATGTAACATTTCACAATTCTGGCTTCTAATCTGTGTATTTGTATAGCATTACAGACAGACAGACCGACAAATTTTCATTATTATATATTAGATATTTAGTTCAGGTTCACAGAGTTTTTGCATATCATGGAGGCTTTATTGTCATATTCTTAATTAAGAAATTTAAAAGTCAGTCGAGTCAGCACTAACGCAAGAGATATCACAGAATGATATTTGTATAGTAATATGAGCTCCATTTTAACATGAATAATTTCAAATCCACATCCCGGGAAATTAACCAATATGCATTTTTTCATTCAACAAAACATAGGAACGGCAAATTTGAATTGAGCTCCAGAAACAATTTTGTATCTCCTAATTACACTGAGAATCAGAAGAAAAACAACAAATATTTCATTCTCTTATTTATATAAAATAACCTGTTAAATCATTATAAATGTTCTTAATTTATGCTGTATTTAAAAACAGAAAAATTACCATGATTTTTACTTCCGTGGCATATTAACATTTTTTTTTCTTTCAATAGTCTCATAGAAGTAGTATCTGTATTTTTTCCCCTTTAATCGATATTTTTTAAAGGATTGTCTTTTGTGAATGGTTTATAATACATTATCAATTTCTGGTATTACGCTGTTTATTAAATTCGATATTAAGTTGTTTATTACAATGTTCTTACTCTTCTGTATTATAGAAAACTATATTAATTAAATTAAATCTACTGTCATCTGTGTTATTATTAACAATCGATATTTTTTTTTGAAGGATTGTTTTTAGTGAACGGTTTATCCACTATAAATTTCTGGTAAAATGTTGTTTATTAAATTCGATATTAAGTTGTTTATTATAGTTTTCTTACTCATCCATATTATCTAATACTATATTAATTAAATTAAAACTACTATTAACTGTGTTATTATTAACAAAAATATGTTCTTTCATTTTATCAATGGCCTTTAAATACATAGTAATTCGAAATTCCAGAAGAAATAAAAATTCAATAATACGAAAGATATATACATTAATAGAATACGCTTTTCAATTACAAATACAGTGAATGATTTTGGATAAAGAAAATATTGTCGGAATACCTGAATTTGAGAAAAACACTTACAGGGAGACTGCACAAGGTTGGTGTCACCGAATGCGATGAACATTTGTATCGATAGTGTATAGTTAGTATACAAATGTATGACTGCCATAAAGATAAAATAAGTCGCAAAGTTTAAGCTACAGTTTATTATCGGATAACGATAATAACTGGCGAGTGATTCAGTAGCATGGTCGGCAGCAATTGGGATTTGAGATTTTTCTGCCCGAGTTCAAATTCGGCTCGGACTTGTTTTTCGGAACGAAAATTTTTATCAATTATTTTCGAATCACAGTGAAAAAAATATATATAATAATTGAAATTTACGAAAAATATGAATTAATTGTATGTTTTGTAGCATATAAGTGCTTTTTTAACTAAGAAATTTTGCATGTTTAAATATATAATGAAAAGTTTATATATATACATACAGGGTGTCCCTAAACTCATGGTACATACGCTAGGGGGTGATAGAACACATCAAGACGAGTAATAGTAAATAGGAAACCAAGGGTCCCAAACGTATTCCGAAGGAGATAGGCGCCTTTAAAGTTTAGGGTCCAAAATTTCAAATGATTATAATAAACGAAAAATTGGTCGATTCTTTTGCGGTTTTCACTAAAACTATTCTTTTTGTCAGTATTTTCTTGAAAATAAATTTTAAAGATACAGTTCAAAAAATGCCGATAGAGGGCGCTTTAGACTTTGGAGTAACCAACAACTATTTTTTACCGTTATTTTTGTATCTCATTACATGCTTTCAAAAGCTTAGACTTAAACTTAAATTTTGAGCTCAAAATCTGAATCGTTGGGAGTGGTTAAGCAGCGCAAACTGAACTGTGTTCAGGAGTTAAAATTTCAAATGATTATAAAAAACGAAAAATTGGTCGATTCGTTTGCGGTTTTCACTAAAACTATTCTTTATGTCAGTATTGTCTTGAAAATAAATTTTAAAGATAAAGTTTAAAAAATACCGATAGAGGGCGCTTTAGACTTTGGAGTAACGAACAACTATTTTTTACTCTTATTTTTTGTATCTCATTACATGCTTTCAAAAGTTTAGACTTAAACTTAAATTTTGAGCTCAAAATCTGAATCATTGGGAGTGGTTAAGTAGCATATACTGAACTGTGTTCAGGAGGGGAGTTCTAATTTCAACACAGGGGCACAATTCAATTTGCGCTACTTAACCACTCCCAACGATTCAGATTTTGAGCTCAAAATTTAAGTCTAAACTTTTGAAAGCATGTAATGAGATACGAAAAATAACGGTAAAAAATAGTTGTTCGTTACTCCAAAGTCTAAAGTGCCTTCTATCGGTATTTTTTTTTAACCTTATCTTTAAAATTTATTTTCAAGACAATACTGACATAAAGAACAGTTTTAGTGAAAACCGCAAAAGAATCGACCAATTTTTCCGTTTTTTATAATCATTTGAAATTTTAACTCCTGAACACAGTTCAGTTTGCTCTACTTAACCACTCCCAACAATTCAGATTTTGAGCTCAAAATTTAAGTTTAAGTCTAAGCTTTTGAAAGCATGTAATGAGATACAAAAAATAACGGTAAAAAATAGTTGTTGGTTACTCCAAAGTCTAAAGCGCCCTCTGTCGGCATTTTTTGAATTGTATCTTTAAAATTTATTTTCAAGAAAATACTGACATAAAGAATAGTTTTAGTGAAACCCGCAAAAGAATCGACCAATTTTTCCGTTTTTTTTAAATCATTTGAAATTTTGGACCCTAAACTTTAAAGGCGCCTATCTCCTTCGGAATACGTTTGGGACCCTTGGTTTCCTATTTACTATTACTTGTCTTGATGTGTTCTATCACCCCCTAGCGTATGTACCATGCGTTTAGGGACACCCTGTATATAACCGCACATTTATAGGTCGTACACTATAAAAATTTTGTTATTTAAAATTATTTACTGTTATTTCAATGAATAATCTACTATTTTTAATAAATCAAAACACGTGATATAAATGCATGAATAATTATATTACTTTAATTTTCTTTCTATATGAAAGTATTTCGACTATTTGATGATTTTTGTAATACACTTTTAAAATTCTTAATATGACTTTTTTTATTTCGGATTTTTGGTTTTGTAATTATTACCTACGTAATAGCTATTTTCAGCATTTCAATATCTTTTTAAAACTTATATTTAAGCACAAAAACAGTAATTCTAACCATAATCCTAAGAATCCAAGATTTAAAAAATTCAAAAGTAAAAAATCTAGTTGGTAAAAAAGATACATTTTTTCACTGTGAAAAATAGTAACTTATTTATGTAAATAACAGTAAATAAATTTTTAAATTAGCTTAATTTTATGGTCTATAAAAATTCCAATTGACTTATTTTTATTTGTTATTATTATCATTTATTTATTTTATCTTTATTTTTCATTAAATATATAAGCATGCAAAGATTCGGTGTTAAAATTGTATTTATATAATTAAACTGCATTATATAAAAATAGTAAACAAGATGAAAAATTTATTTCCAAAAGAAATGCTACGTAGACACTTTTATAAACATCTTTTTAAGTTTTGATTCGATTTTCATAAAATTTGAAAGCAGTAGGGAAAATTCTACCACGGTTATAGATATTAGGTCATCAAGAATAAAACTTGTGACTACAAAAGAGTCAGATTACCAACAGTGCAATATTCGAACCAATAAATTTTAATAGAAATTTTACTTTGATATAAATGCCATATTCATGAAACATTACTGTGGAGATTTCACAAGCAACACCTGCATTAGACTGAGTGTCTCCGTATTTCCCGCTTCGAGATTAAAAAGGAAACGAGCCTTAACGAAGCTGTGTGAAGTGGAAATGCAGAAGAAGTAAAGAGAACGAAATGAGTTCGACGACGGAATGTTTTGTTAAAAAAGAACGGAATATATTTCGGTGAAATAAGATTGAATATTTACACGACGTAAGAAAACCTCAGAAATATATTCAACGACGTCCTAAATTATAGACTTTAAGCTAATTAAAGAACGAGAAGAGTGTTTATATCTGTATTTTTTGTTGTGTATTCGTCCCAATAAATGTCAGTGCTCGTCCTAAAAGTGAGTTGTGAGTTATGTATGGAGTCTCGCCCCCATAAATTGGCGTCAGAAGTGACAGTTAACCCACCAATATGATTAATTAGAGATATTCATCCTACATATTCAAGCCGGATATTCTTCTAACGGTGAGTTCATTGCTATTATTTTATTATGAAGTTAGTTGAAATACCAGAACTGGAAGTTGCGTTTAAAAACGAACGAACGCATAAAATTAAATTGCTGCATAAATTCCTATTTGATGCTGACGGTGATCGCTCTAATAGAAAGAGAATACGTGATTTTACTGGTTTCGGTTTTCAAACCGACAGCACCGAATTCAAAAATAAAATAACTAAAGTTCAAACTGATTTTTCATTAAATGATCTGATACAGTGTGCAATCTACTTTGTATTGATAATGAGGGATCTTTAAACGATCTCGCAACCCGATTAGTGACATACCTTTCAGACTTGACCTTACTACAAAATAATATTATACAAAATGAAAGTGACACCGACTCGGAACCCGAACTGCCTTCAAATAATATGACTTCAAGTAATAACACTCAATTATCAAATTTTGACAAACAACAGCAATTTCCAGTTCAAAGTTTTATGCAATCGTCTATTAATTTTACTGATATTGAAAGTGTAATACCTCCTTTCGATGGTAGTTCTTTTAGTGATATACACGTGTGGTTTAATAATTTTGAGGATGTTACTAATATGTTTAATTTATCTGACTTTCATAAATTCATATTTTGTAAAAGATCATTACGAGGAAAAGCCCAGTTATTAACACAAACAGAATTTCATATCAATTCATATGACAAACTTAAACAACTCTTAATATCAGAATTTAGCACCACTTATAATTCTGCCGAGTTACATGATATATTAAATAAACGAAAATTGCAAGAAAATGAATCAATAGAAGAATATTTTCTTATCATGAAACAAATATGCTCGCGTGGTAAAATCGAAGATTCCGCATTAATGCAATACATCATAAATGGTATACCCGACCCGGTTTTCAGAAAATCAATGTTATATGGATGCTAATCCATTGTAGAATTCAAGCAAAAGCTCAAAATTTATGACAAAATTCGACATGACTTTGAGAACACTAAATTTCGTAAAGTCAAACCTGAAATGCCAATGAAAGAGAAATCCTTTCGACCAAAATCTGATCTTTTTTGCTTTAATTGTGGTTTGTCGAATCATAAAAGTAGCCAATGCAGACATAAAGATAAAGGCCCTCGTTGTTTTAATTGTTCGAATTTTGGCCATAAATCGGCTCAATGTGATCAACCAAGGAAGCCTAGAGTTAAGTCAGAACCCTCCAATGTTTCCACTGTCACGTCGAACACTTTCATGACCAAACAAGTCATTATTTCGTCTGTAAATGTTACATCAATGGTAGACACAGGTAGTGAAAAAAGTTTACTAAAGGAAATTATTTATCGCAAACTCCCTACAATTTCGAACCTTGAACATTCAACTATCACATTAACTGGATTAGGAAATACTATAATCAAACCCCTAGGTTTTTTCTCTACGAACATTATGATAGATGATTTTAATTATACAACTAATGTTTATGTAGTCCCAGATTATTCCATATCTTTTGATCTTATTATTGGTACAGATATCATTCAACAAAGTATTTTAACAATTTCTGGAAATAATATTTCGATGCAAAAAATCGAGAAAAATGACGATACGTCCAATATTTTTTTGATTAATATTGCTCATGTGTTAGACGATCTTAATCTTGATTTATCTCATATTACCGATGAAACAATACGTTCAAAAATTTCAGAACTTATTCAAAATCATTCTCCTAAAAAAATAAAGACAACTGATGTTAAATTATCAATTCATCTGGAAAACGAAGAACCTGTTACTTGTCCTCCCAGGCGCTTGGCGCAAATAGAGAAAAACTTCGTCGAAAAACAAATTTCTGAGTGGCTCGAAAAAGGAATTATTCGTAAAAGCAGATGTCAGGACGGCCGCTTGTGGAGATTTCGCAAGCAACACCTGCATTAGACTGAGTGTCTCCGTATTTTCCGCTTCGAGATTAAAAAGGAAACGAGCCTTAACGAAGCTGTGTGAAGTGGAAATGCAGAAGAAGTAAAGAGAACGAAATGAGTTCGACGACGGACGGTTTTGTTAAAAAAGAACGGAATATATTTCGGTGAAATAAGATTGAATATTTACACGACGTAAGAAAACCTCAGAAATATATTCAACGACGTCCTAAATTATAGACTTTAAGCTAATTAAAGAACGAGAAGAGTGTTTATATCTGTATTTTTTGTTGTGTATTCGTCCCAATAAATGTCAGTGCTCGTCCTAAAAGTGAGTTGTGAGTTATGTATGGAGTCTCGCCCCCATATTACTGCCATATATAACACAAAAATATCTATTTTTTTCACTGATGGAAACCTGCCCCGTTGTTAATTTGGCTCTTTTGTAGCCACAAATTTCATAGTTGATGACCTGCTATTCAGTTCATACTTATGACTTGGGTAGTTTTTGCGCTGTTATTTGTAAATAGATGAACAGACAGACAGGCGGACCAGCCGACGACTATATTTGCTACGTTTTTATATAATTACGAACGCACCTAAAAAGAGACTTTCTGTCTGATAGTTATTTTCCGGTCTGAATGCAGTGTACGATAGACAGACAGTAGCAATGAAAATAATGAATAGATTAAAAAACCCTTTTATGACAACATTCGGCATACCTTTAAGCAAAAACAAAAATGCATTGTTTACAAAAGTTTTCAGTCAACGCTAACCCTAAGATGTCTTAGAACATTTTATTGCATACATTAAAATTTTAGAGTTAATTTTAAATAGAGTTTTTAAAAGGAAATAAAAAGCAAAGTTAACTTTCCCATTCTTCAGTGCACCTCTTAAAAAAGAAGTTTTAAAAATATCACAATTATATAAAACATCCGCAATTATTTTACACGAAAAATGTAAAATTGTACTTTTGATTGATTACATTTTTGAAAAAGAATTTTTGTCACATTGCTGATCTCGTTTATATTCCAAACATTTGAAATCTGAAACCAAAGATTTTTCATCCTTTGACTTACATTTCGATTATTTTTCCTATTTCATGTACAGTTATACCTCAGTTTTCGTCGATAATCCGTCAGAGAACAGTCTGCAAAATCCGAAGTAATTATTTCCATATGAATCTATGTAAATCAAATTAATTCGTTTAAAATACTCCAAAATGCATACCAGAAACACATTTTTATAGAGAATAAATATAGCGTTTAATACTAAAAACAATAAGAAATTAATACAGTGTTCTTGGCGTATGCTATTAAGGCACTATATCTGCGGTCACTTCCCTTTTTGGTCTTTCGGTAGTATGTCTTCAGAGTCAAAGGATTTATGTCGCTCAAAAATGTGGCCTGTTTCTGTCGCCTCTTTAATATTTGCATAGAATGTGCAAGACATTATCTTTAAACAAATTACAGACACGGCTTGCAACAGCTTTATCTGGGTGATTTTTCAACACAAAGCCACTCCATATAGAGCAGATGTCCTTAATTTCTGAAGAAGGCTCATTCTCCACTGACTCTTCCTTTTCATCTGTTGTTTGTTACATTTCTAGTTGAAAGTCTTGCAGCTCTTCAGCGGTGAGTTCTTCATCTGTGTTCATCCACCAACCCATCCACTTTCTCACCAGTCACCTCCAAACCCAGAGACTTACCAAAATTTATAATCGACTGCACCACATATGTATGGTCTGCTGGATCTGGAAATTTCCTTTGGTCCCATAATGGACTACTCGCAATCAATAAAAAATACACTAAAATTCCCTGGAAATAAACGAAATTGTTCGCCTAGACACGCAGACGACCTGAAAAGATACAGAAACGACGCCATAACAACTCCACACTGAGCAGGAGAACGCGTGGTCGCCCTCTTTGTTTACAAAAAATGCATGGTGATCACTAGAGTATACCGACAGAATCCCGGGCAACCGACGAAAACCGAGATAAATGTGTCGCGGAAAAAATCGACGATAACTAAGACCGACGATAACCGAAGTCAACGAAAACCGAGGTATTACTTGACATTTCATCTTTTAAAGGGGATGAAACCTTAAAAATATTTGAAAGATAAAAAAAAACAAAACAGGATAACCTAAGATATTCCTTGTTTTTTAAAATAAAATTTCAAATGCATGCATTTATTTACATTATAAGAGTTTTTTATTATGTAAATTAATTGAAAACTACTTATAGACTTTTATAAAACTGAAATGAAAATAAATGTCCCAAGTCATACAAATAATATATGACCATTTATTAAGCAAAGATGTAATGTGCACGAGTTATGCTGAAAGGTGCTCTACATTATAAAATATATTTTTAGCGTAAAAAATGTAAGTTAAATTTCAGAATATGTAGTTTGTTTATTGCGATTTAATATCTTGCAGTAGCTATTAGTAACAGGCTGCTATAAACTATATATACATTTATTTTTATTGAAAAATAAATTTTAATAGAGAAGTTTGTGTCTTTTCAGATTTTTATGTTAATTATGGAGAAATTTTGTTTTATTTAAAAATATAAATTTATTCTCAAGATTTTTTAAAAGGAACATGTATCAAATTTGCTTCTATTGGCATCTAACAATTTAAAGTGTTAAAAATAAGTTATTTTCTGTACTTATGCT
Source organism: Maratus speciosus (assembly GCA_963932465.1). NCBI lineage: Eukaryota > Metazoa > Arthropoda > Arachnida > Araneae > Salticidae > Maratus > Maratus speciosus. The sequence continues at coordinate 453,774,725 of OZ010797.1, forward strand.
AATATACAAAATTTCCACAATGTATCAGAATTATATTATGCTCGATATTTTTTAGTACAGAAAGTTTATCTGTATTCTATTTAAACATAAATTTAGTTAAAAATAAAAAATTGTTAAATTTAAAAACGCATACCACAATTTAAAACGTACTTTAAGTAATTATTCATCATACAGAGTAATGTGACCGATTTATTTTAAATTTAACTAAACTTAAAAACGCATGCCATGCAAATTATCGAAAATTGCAATGTACATAATATTCAGCTGTATACTTATATAGAAAACCTCAGTAAGTTATTTCAATTTCATCATGTTTGAAATAATTCGAAATAATTAAAATGCGCTGCGAGCAGTTTATCCCAGTAGACCTATAACCAGCCAAACTCTTTTGCGAGATGGTGTAATTGAATGATAAATGCTTTGCAATCCGTATTCAACAGAAAGCATTTATTAGTGCACCTCAGGAATTCATATAAATTTCATTATATTTGTAACAAAGTAGCATCAGTAAAATACACCGCAAATGATTTTTCTTCATAAACCACAATATAACGGACTACTTTTGAGTACCCTGTATACTTACTGCCAAAACTACACATAACACATTTTATTTTATTCATATTCTAGGGTACCTCGATAATGTAGATTATGTTAAAATATAATGCTTCATTTTGTTTAAAATATTGTAACACCTGTCAAATACATCGAAATTATTTTTCTCCCAAAGACGTTAAAGTAATAGGATACTTTTGAGTGGTCCTGTAAAGTGTAAATTAATTATGAATGGCAGAAACTTCATTTCCAAAAATCGAACATGCCATGGTGATTAATAACACATGTCAATTACATGGCAATCCGAGTACATTTTCGCGCGTTAAAGCACGGACGGACAGACGATAGACAGATTGACCGACAAACAAACCCAATTCATAAAAACTTTTGAACTATGTTGGAAAGTGTTAAAAAATCTCAACGGCGCGTCTAAAAGGGAAACCTTTAACTAAAAGCGACTTTTTTTTTCATTAAAGAATTAGTTTAGAACTGTAATCTCTGAAACATCCATAAAATAAAATAAAAATATATTGTGTTTTAAACATTTTGTAAATTTTATTATACTTATTAGCATTTACCGGGTGCACTAAAAAGGACTGACTGATTTTAAAATTCAATAACTCGCAAACGGTGACAGTTATTTAAAAAATTCTTACAGGAGGGTTATGCATGATGTCAGGAGTTTTTGCACCATGATTCTCAAATTTAGTTTGAATTACAAAACATAGATGGCACTGCAAGCAATAGGCGCTAAATTCAAGCTGGATTTTTGGGCTTTTCTCTTTTCCCATGCTGAAAAAAGAGATTAAAATGTATTGAGGGGGTTCTGAAGAACCAAAAATCAGACCTGGATTTAGCGCATATTACTCGCAGTGCCATCTATTGTTTGTAATTCGAACTAAATTCGAGAATCACAAAAAAACTCCTGACATCTTACATAACGCTCCTGCATGAATTTTTTAAATATCTGTCACCGTTTGCGAGTTACTGTACTTTAAAATCAGTTAATAATTTTTGGTATAACCGGTAATTACTCTATATTACAAAGTTTAATTTTAGAGTTAAAACGATACTTAACTATTAAAATTTAATTTTTAAAAGTTCAGGATTCTTGTTAAAATATATGTATTTGATATTAACTAAATATCATTATTATGAAAATCCGTTTCTGTATTTTCCACAATATACAAGTGCGACATGTATAGAAGATATAATTTTGGTAGAAACTAAATAATTTAACTTAGTACATCAGAATATTTTACAAAAATAAATATTTAAATACCGGAAATACTTTAAAATTACTGTCTATTAATAAAATGAATTTCGCAACTAGGTCATAGCTTCAATTAAAAAGTTTTGTTCATGATACGCCGATCTGGATTCAAGATTGGTGTCGGAAATAAGTGTAAAAATCCCATGACGAGTAACTCAGAATAGAGGTATAACACAGGATTATCTTGCTTATATACTAATTCCAAAAACTGCATGCTTTTAAGCAATCAGTCTATATAGTCTAATACACAGAGAAGGAATGAAGAAAAATTTTCAAAATTTATATGCACATGAAAAAAAAAGATTAAAAACTAAATAATCTGCTAACATTGAAAATTAAAATATAAATATACCGGGTGTCCCAAAAAGGACTGACTGATTTTAAAATTCAATAACTTCCAAACGGTGACAGATATTTAAAAAATTCTTGCAGGAGGGTTATGCATAAAGTCAAAAGTTTTTTTACAGTGATTTTCGATTTTAGTTCGAATTACAAACAATAGATGGCGCTGCGATCAATAGAGGCTAAATTCCGGCTGGATTTTTGGTACTTCGTGGCCCGGATAATACATTTCCATCTCCTTTTTCTGCATGAAACAACAGAAAGGACCTAAAATCGAGCCTGTATTTAGAGACTAATGCTTACAGCGCCATCTATTGTTTGTAATTCGAACTAAAATGGAAAATCACTGTAATAAAACTTTTGACTTTATGCATAACCCTCCTGCAAGAATTTTTTTAATATCTGTCACCGTTTGGAAGTTATTGAATTTTAAAATCAGTCAGTCCTTTTTGGGACACCCGGTATATACTTTTTAAAGTTTATTAAAGAAAAGTGAAAAAAAAAAACTGAATTTCGAAACAGACAATTAGCTTTCTGCTTTATGAAACCCCGCGGCTTTGCTCGCGTATTATTTGAAATATGCCAAGTGATATTTATATGTCTAATTTTTATTAAAAGGTACTAACTAAATTTTTATTTTATTAAAAGGTACTTATTACTTTTAGGAATAATTTAAAAAATTACTATTTAAAACACAGTTTGATTAAACATCATTGTTACACTGCATAAGGCAGAAATGAGACTTAAATTAATAAAACGAAATAAAACTAAATTAATAATAATTTAGAAAATATTTTGAAACTTTTATGCTCAATTAATACGCCCATTTCAGTATTCATTTGAAGTTTTGAATTTCTTAGAAACCATCTTCTTACATCTTAAACTTAACCATCATGTCTAATTCCAAGTTCTACCACCTCTCTAAACATAAAGGGCTATGTTGAAATAGGAGCTGTCACCATTAATTTGCCAACATTAATTTTGAAATTGGTTTGTTTTTTCCTAATATTCCACAGAAACGTAATTTAGAAAGCTTTTAAAGGCCTTTTTTAGAGCGTTTGTTGTTCCTGTGAATCCCAGGTGGTAGAATCATCTACATAAAATATAGCCTGTGTAGGATCAGAGACTGTTACCATTGATTCGCAACTGTTACTTTTATATTTGGTTTATATTCCCTGAAATTGCGTAGAAATCGTAATTTAGGACATTTTAGAATGCCTTTCGCACCTCCCCTTCACTTCACCCCTTTTTAATTCGAATTTATTTTCGACAGTCCTTCGACGGCATTTATATTTTATAAGTAACAACTACCATGCTATATTTAAAGTTTCTAGCCTTTTCAGTATCACAGAAATCGCAATTTAGAAAGTTTTTAGCTGCTGCAACCCTCTGGTGGTAGTGGCATAGACATAAAATATAACTTATGTTTGAGCAGGTTCTATCACCAAAAATTTGTTATCTTTTTTTTTTTTTAAATCTGTTTGGTATTTGATAAGGTTACATAAAAATTGTAATTTATAACGCTTTTCGCTCACTTCATGTTTTTAAATTTGAAATTTTCTTTTGACAGTTCATAGAAAGCAGTTGCATCTTGTAAGTAAATAACATGCCATACTTCAAAGTGTTAGACCCTTCAGTTATGCAAAAAACGCAAATTAGAACATGTTTTGCTTTTGCAACCCGCAGATGGTAGTGACAGCAACATAAAATATAACCTATGTTATAGCAGGGACTGTCATCATTGATTTACAACCATTACTTTTGAAATAGCTTTGCAATTTCCTGAGATTTAGTAGAAATCGCAATTTAGAACGTTTTTAGAACGCTTTTCGCGAATTTTGACCCCCTTTTAAATTTCCAATTTTTTCGAAACTGTTCTTAAAGATCGTTTATATGTAATAAATATGTGCCTTGCCTAATTTTAAGTTTCTAGCCCCTACCGATCACAAAAATTGAAATTTGGAACGCTTTTTTGCTCCTGCAACGTCTCGGTGATAGTGATACCGACTTAAAATAGCGTTTATGTTAGAGCAGAAGCCGTCAGCATCCATTTCTTACCATTACTTTTGAAATCAGTTTGATTCTTCCTGAGATATTTGTGACAAACCGGTATTTAGAACGTTTTTAGAACGCTTTTCGCTCATTTAGCTTCTGCATCTCCTCTGGGGTAGTGGAAACAGACATAAAACATAGCCTATCTTGGAGCAAGATCTGTCACCATCATTTTTACACCATTATATTTGAAATCGGTTCAGTATTTCCTGAGATTGCATAGCAATTGCAATTTAGAACGTTTTTTACAACGCTTTTTGCACATTTTGACCCCCCCTTTTAAATTTTGATTTTTTTAGGAAATGTCCTTAGAGATCATTAAATATCTTATAACTAACTACCATTCTAAATTTCACGATTCAAGGTCCTTCCGTCACGCAAAAACCGCAATTTAGAACGTTTTTCTCTTGCACCCCCTTTGGGGTAGTGGCACCGACATAAAACATAGCCTATGTTGGAGCAAGGATTTTCACCATCATTTTGACGCCATTATTTTTTTAATCGGTTTGGTATTTCCTGAGATTGTGTAGAAATCACCATTTAGAACGTTTTTTAGAACGCTTTTCGCGCATTTTCACTCCTTTTAAATTTCGAATTGTTTAAGAACTGTTCTTAGAAATCCTTTATACCTAATAAGTAGCTGATACTTCAAATTTCATTTCTAGGCCCTCAAGTAACACATAATCACATTTTTAGAACGTTTTTTGCTCCTACACCCCCCTTGGGCAGTGACACCAACATAAAATATAGCGTATGTTCTAAGTTGGACTAACACCATCATTTTGATACCATTACTTTTGAAATCGGTTTAGTATTTCCAGAGATTATGTAGAAACTACCATTTAGAACGTTTTTTAGAACGCTTTTTGTGCATTTTCACCCCTTTTAAATTTTGAATTGTTTAAGAACTGTTCTTAGACATCATTTATATCTTATAAGTAACTAATATTCTAAATTTCACATTTCTAGGCACTTCAGTAACGCAAAAATCGCATTTTTAGAACGTTTTTTGCTCCTGCATCCCCTTTGGCGTAGTGGCACCGACATAAGATATAGCCTATGTTCTAAGTTGGACTAACACCATCATTTTGATACCATTAATTTTGAAATCGGTTCGGTATTTCCTGAGATTATGTAGAAACTACCATTTAGAACGTTTTTTAGAACGCTTTTTGTGCATTTTCACCCCTTTTAAATTTTGAATTGTTTAAGAACTATTTTTAGACATCATTTATATCTTATAAGTAACTAATATTCTAAATTTCACTTTTTCTAGGCCCTTCAGTAACGCAAAAATCGCATTTTTAGAACGTTTTTTGCTCCTGCATCCCCTTTGGCGTAGTGGCACCGACATAAGATATAGCCTATGTTTTAAGTTGGACTAACACCATCATTTTGATACCATTACTTTTGGAATCGGTTCGGTAGTTCCTGAGCTTACCTCCTACAAATAAACAATTTTTTCCTCTTTATAATATGAGTATAGATATATTCGTGTGATATAAAATACTTCTTATCGTATTACCTATTTTTTCTTGTTTTAAAAAGTTGAAAACATCTGAATCAGTCCGAAATAAGAACTGAAGAGAGCATATCGCTCACCCACAAGAAAAGTGACGCATCTCGTAAAAATTCATTTTTCGTTTTATTCCACAAATAGGCCTGTCATAGGTGTGTCTTGCTACACAAAAAGTTTCATAGGTGTAGTTATACGGAAAATCACTTTATTATTCTATTTGCCCATTCATGACCACAGAAGAGATTGGATTGTGTGGGGAGGTAAAATTCTTCAACCCTCCAAACCTCATCCTACGTCGTCATTCGTACGGGTGTTACGCTTTTATGCACGTTTTTATTCCTGCATGCAGTGCTAAGTGCTATAATTTCATCTTATAGTAAAATTACGCGAATTTTCTTTTGCCTCTCCTGTAAAATTTACTTTTGTCGAGATGTGTGACTTTTCTTGCGGGTGAGCGATATGTAGAGAATAAAAAGAGCTTGTGTTATTGAATCAGCATGCATAGTAAGGTCAATAAACTTGTTATTTTTTACTAAAGGGAACACACCTAATTGAAATATAACAAGAAAGTAAACTCATGCGTCAATGCAGATGATAAAATACTTTCCAACACTTCGTGAATAATTAACAATATTTCGCATCATAACAAGGTAAAGAAGATACCTAAGTAAACATTCTACAAAACGCATAACACATTTGAAAACATGATTGTAGCAATTACTGCACATAGTTGAAAAAGTTACTCTAACAGCGCCATATACAAATCATATACAAAGTTTCAGGCTTGTTTATGATCTGCAGATATGTATATGTTCCACAAAGTATGCTAAAGCTTTGCATACTTAAATCATATGTACAATCCGTAACTATGCTAAACTTTATGTAATGCTTTTAATATAAATAATTCTATCTTCATAAAGATTTTCATTTACCAAAATCACGTGTTAGTGCAGTATAATTGTTTCAAAAAGTTTTTCAAAAAGAGAGGTTTAATTTTAAATCATTAAAAAATGTTCTGCTCAGAAAATTTTGAGAAATAAAGCTGCATTGTTTATGGATGACATGTAATTAGCGTGTATTTCTTAAATATGTCAATTAATAGCATGTGTTCCCGCCGATAGCTCTTTCTCAAATTATCACTGCTCACAACTCACCATAAATGAAACTAGCGGACTGTATTACTAATTAAATTTTAATTCACAAACAATAAATTGATCGAGAGCCGATATTTACACTACTACTCTGATCGGCGTCTCGAACCCAAGTCACAAGTTTCAAAACAAACCACATAGATGGCGCTTCTAGCGGCAACATACCGCCGGGCCTTGAATGTTTCAAACATTCAATACTATAAATACGATATCAATTTAGAATACAATCTCAGTAATACAATTTTTTTCTCAGCATACACACTAAATGAAATGTTAAATTTACAAATATAAACACAAAAATATAATAATACATTACGCTACAAAAATTTTTGCTTAATTAAGTAAAATGTATGAATTCAAGTAGTTAATGTGGTTTCATTCACATGAGGCAAAACAACAATTTTTGTTAGTGGCCTTTTATATGTGCCATTCTTATCCTTTAATGTTACAACTCTAACTATACCATTTTGGCCTGGATGGATTTTAACAATTCTTGCCAAATGCCATTTTAAAGGGCTATAATTATCAGGATTTTTTACCAAAACTAAATCTCCCTCTTTTATCTCTACTCTTCCTTTATGCCATTTGGGCCTATTTAAGAGCTTATTTAAATAGTCTGATGACCATTTTTTCCAAAGATGTTGTGTCAATTTTTGAACTAATTGCCACCTGCTCAACCTATTCATATGGATTTCAGTATAAATCGGTTCAGGTAAGGCCATTAAAGATGAGCCAATAAGAAAATGAGCAGGTGTCAAAGCTTCAACATAATTTGGATCATTTGAAAGAGGGCAGAGTGGACGAGAATTAAGAACAGCTTCGATTTGAATAATGAGAGTCAAGAGTTCTTCATAACTTAAAATAATTTTACCTACAACACGCTTTAAATGATATTTAAGTGATTTAACACTTGCCTCCCATAAACCTCCAAAGTGAGGGGTTGAAGGGGGATTAAAATGCCACTTAATCCCTTCATTAGCTAAATAATTTTGAATTTCCTCCTCACCTTTATCCTTAAATAAAGATCTGAGAATTGCTCTTAATTCTTTATTGGCACCAACAAAATTTCGGCCATTATCACTAAAGATATCAGAAGGTTTGCCTCGCTTCACAATAAAGCGTTTAAGTGCTGCTAAAAACGCTGCACTTGTTAAATCACTGACAATTTCAAAGTGCAAGGCCTTTGTAGTAAAACATACAAAAATACAAATAAAAACCTTTTTTACCTGTTTACTCCTACCTGTGGAATTTTTTACCTCAAAAGGACCGCAGTAGTCTAATCCAGTGCGTGTAAATACTCTGGATACCGTTACTCTTGTTGCTGGCAAATCAGCCATCTGTTGCTGCGAATTTTTAGAATTAATTTTCTTACAAATAATATAATTAAAAATGATTTTTCTAACTACATGCCAGCTAAAATCCAAAATTTAGTTCTTATGAGAGACATTGTGGTTTCTGAACCTGCATGAAAATATAAAACATGAAAATAATTAATAACACAAAATGTAAAATTATGTTTTGCAGGAATAATCATAAGAAATTTTTGGTGATCGGATAAGTTACTGTTTATCAGTCTACCACCAACACGAATGCAGCCATCACTGTCTAAAAATGGACACAAGTTTATCAGTTTGCTATTGTTAGGGATAGCAGTACCCCTTTCTAAACACTGGATTTCTTTCACGAATGAAGTCTTTTGAATGTTCTTTACAATGCACAATAAGGACTGAGAGAGTTCACTGCTAGATAAAGTTCCAGCTGTAGGATATAAAGGGTTTCTACAGTTATATATGAATCGTTTACACCATGCTACTGCTCTTTGTAGTTTGATGAACGAAGAACAGTTATTAATTATGTCTAAAGGTTCAAGAGTGTTAACTAAGGCACATACTTGAGTCACTGATGGTGATTTCAATTCACGCAAAAACAGCTCATTGGTTTCAGCAGGATTGCTATCGGGACACTCGACCACCTCAGGCTGTTGTAGGAATGTTGGACCGAACCACCACAGTTCACACTGTTGAATCTTGATGGGATCTATACCTCTAGAAATAAGGTCAGCAGGATTGTGGTTAGAAGGTACGTAATACCACTGTTCAACCGAAGTTAAACTTTGTATAATTGATATCCTGTTTGCTACGAATGTCTTAAGATCATTGGATTCTTTTTTTAACCATGCAAGTACAATGGTGCTGTCTGTCCAAAAATAAGTTTTAGAAACTTCTAGTTTTAAGGCACTTAACACCTTCTTCATTAACTTAGATAGCAGGACTGCAGCAGAAAGTTCAAGACGCGGAATAGTGACATGCTTTAGAGGAGCTACTCTGGACTTACTAGTGAGTAGCTTAACAGCAGAATCACCACAAAAATTAGTAGATTTCACGTAAATGACCGCTCCATAAGCAATTTCAGATGCATCAGAAAATCCATGTAGTTCTACACAAATAGACTGATCAATAAGAATACATCTAGGGATACTGATCAGATTTACACATTTTAAGGACGTAAGAAATTCATTCCACTTCTTATTTTCTTTCACAGGGAGATAATCACACCAATCTATTTTCAGCAACCATAATTTTTGCAGAAACACCTTGGCCCTTGTAATTATTGGACCTATCAAACCCAAAGGGTCAAATATTCTAGCAATTTGTGATAAGACTGATCGTTTAGTGTATAATTCACTTTGCTCGATAATTAAGTTAAACCCAAAACAATCTGGTTGAGGCCTCCACAATTTTCCCAAAGTTTTTGTCTAATTAGAAAAAGAACATTTATATTCTGAAGTATTACATAAAAGAGCAAAATTATTTACTGCCCATTTATGGAGATCCATGCCTCCTCTACTTAACAAAGATATCAGTTGTTTCTGAATCTCCTTCGCTGTGTCTAAATCATCTGCTCCTGTTAGGATGTCATCCATGTACACATCCTGCAACAACACTTTCGCAGCTAAAGGAAATTCATTTCCTTCGTCTCTGGATAATTGCATTAAGGTTCTTGCAGCTAAAAAGGTGCACTAGTTGTGCCATAAGTAACAGTACATAACCTGTACACTTTTACTGGCACATTCACCCCAGGTTTAAATACTATTCGTAATAAATCACGTTGACTCGGATGTATTAATATCATACGATACATTTTTTTTAATATCAGCTACAAAAACAAACTGATGCTTTCGAAATCGCAACATTATAGAAAATAACTCATCCTGGATTGTTCCTCCGTTAAACTGAAAACTGTTTAATGATTTCCCTGTAGAAGTTAAGGAACTGGCGTTATACACGACTCGTAATGGTGTACTACTTGATTCTGTACGGAATACGCAATGATGTGGGATATAATAAGTGACTTCTGGCTCTTCAGATTCTATCACTTCTTCCATGTGACCCATACTGAGATATTCTTCCATAAATGCTTTATAAAGATCATTAACTTTAGGTTCTCTAACTAAGCGCTTCCACAATGAATTTAAAATATTCATTGCCTTTTGTTTTGATTCGCCAAGACAAGATGGATCTTCATTTAGCGGCATTTTCACCATATATTGTCCATTTTCAGTTCTAGAATAATTTTTCCGAAAATGTTCTTCACAAATTTCTGCTTCCTTAGTTTTAGAAATCTCAGACTCTCTCTCTATGTTTTCTAATTCCCAAAACTCTTTAATTATTTTTTCTAATTCCAAATTATCTGTAATTAGCCCACAATGTATACTACTTTCACCCCTAGCCGGAAGGCTTCCACTGACAATATACCCGAATACACTGTTTTGTAACACAATTTTAGTATTTAATGTTTGCGGATAAATTTGACCTGGTCTTAAAAATGCATAGAAATTTTCTGCACCTAAGAACAAATCAATCGGACCTGGGACATTAAATTTTTCATCGGCTAATTTGATGTTATTTAACACTGGGATAGAAGTCTCAAGCGGCCTAGAGGGCGTAAATTCTGTAATTTTCGGAACGACTAAAAAGTCTAATTTTAAATGAAAATCCTTATATCTACTTGAAACAGTTGTGTTAACCTTAGATCTAACATTGAACGATAAATTATTTATGCCTGAATTAGAAATGTTAGTCTTTTCTCTATTCAAATTAAGTTTATCTACTAACCTTTTACTCATAAAGTTAGAGTTTGCTCCAACGTCTAATAGACCTCGTACCTCATGAAAATTACCTAATTCATCTTTTATTAAACAAACAAATGTGCTAAGTAACACGGCTTTTAACTCATTAGCCAAATTACAGGTCGTTGAAAATAAACTGTTTTGATTATTAGCTGGGAAAGGCTGAAATACTGGAGCCGAAACATCCAAATTAGATTTATTACCTCCTTTGTTTATATGACTCATTTTCTGTGAAATTACCTCTTGGTCTTCAACTTTATTTACTTTTTGTTCGCGAGGAAAATGCAAAGTTACATTGTGCCTTTTCCTTCAAATAATACACGAGAATTTAGATTTACAATCGACTACTTTATGATTCATAAGACAGTTAAAACAAAGATTTTTTGCCTTTACCAGCTCAACTCTATCACTCACTGACATATTTTTATAAACAGGACATTTATGCAAAGGATGATTTTCATTACATGACAATATACATTTAGAATTTTTTACATCAGTTAGAAAAACTTTAGAAACTGGCCTGGAATAATTATTTTTATTATTCGACCTCGAATTATCAACCACAGGTTTTCCCTTTGATGTGTAATATAAATCTATCTCCCGAGATAACTCAATTGGGTGAAACCAAGAATCTCCTTGTCTAACATTTATAAAACACGTAACATCCTTATCAAGCGTCTGACAAATTTTATCAGAAATCACTAACTTTTTTAAAGTTTCAAAATCGGTCACATTTCTCCATTTTAAATAATAATCCCAACTCGTTGTTAATCGGGATGCAAATTGTACATACGTTTCATTGGGTTGACGTTGTGCTTTTCTAAAATGTTCTAAACAAGTTTGGGGAGTTGGCTCAAATTCTCTAAGTACTATAGCTTTCACCTTTGAATAATCTTCTAATTCCCCATCCTTAATGTATGTAATAACATTTGTTGCCCTTTCCCCTAACAGATTTAGAAGAATTTCCGATTTATACTTTTCTGGGACATTTTTTGAAATGAAAGCCCTTTCTAAAGACGAGAAAAAATACCCCCAACCTTCCGGTCTAGACGGTATTTTGATTGTAAGCGTTCTTATGCTTTTAATGAGAGAGTCTAAAGATTCTATGCTTTCTCCCTTATCGAAATCATTTAATTTTTCACTTTTGGTTTCTGCACGGGCCTTGGTCAACTCAAGCTCTAATTTTGTACGTTCAATTTTAAAATTTTCAAGTTCTAATACCTTCGCTTCCTTATTTTTTCTCTCTTCTATAATATTATTGGCCATTTCTTCGACCAATTTAGAATCTGCTTTATATTTATCACTTTCCTTTATTAAATTCCTTAAATCATAATTAGTTAATTTTGTGTCAGAAATATCAATCCCTAATTCAAAAGCTACCCTTTGGTAATCTTCTTTTTTCGCGGTTTTGAACATTTTAATAAATATAGTTCACAATAAATAAATAAATAAATCTCACATACCTCCAAAAATAAAGATGAATCATTTTTACAAAACTGCTGAGTTACGGCAGAAAAAATATTTCGTTTCTTTTATTTATTCCATTTGTCTTCTCAAAATCAGCATTTCAAAATAACTCCGTTTATTTTCTTCATTAAATGATCGCTTACGATTGCGCAACTCTGCACTGAAAGAACATTATTATTTTTGTTCTTGAATCAAAACAACTGCTTGACTTAAACTCTTCGTAATAAAGTATATATATTTTTAACACCACACTATTAAAGCAATATTATAATAACGTATTAAAATGCACAAATTCTCATAAAAAGAAAACACTTAATTTGTTTCGGTACACTTATACTCGTTGACTCTAAAATCGAAACACTTTAAAAACGTAATTAAATGCTTGTTCTTTACTCCGGTGAGGGGGACCAAAATAAGGTGTTCCCGCCGATAGCTCTTTCTCAAATTATCACTGCTCACAACTCACCATAAATAAAACTAGCGGACTGTATTACTAATTAAATTTTAATTCAGAAACAATAAATTGATCGAGAGCTGATATTTACACTACTCCTCTGATCGGCGTCTCGAACCCAACTCACAAGTTTGAAAACAAACCACATAGATGGCGCTTCTAGCGGCAACAGCATGTGAATAACTAATTTCTGACTACAATTAAAATTTATACCTTAATTTAAAAAAAAAACTGTCTTTGCGTAACTATCATTTAGGGCGTTTTTAGTTCAGATATTCGCGTATTTATAGGCGGTAGAACTATGTGCTCTACAAAAAATGAAAGTAAACAGCCAATCAGACGGCAGTATTGATGCCGGTCGCGCTATGAATGTGCATTAAATACGCTTCCGGGTATTTATAATTTGAGTACGGGGGAGTGGACTTTGTAAAAACGTGAACTGTAAATTAGATAATTTAACATGTTAGGTTTAGCTAAAAAACTTATCGTTCTATATCGTGTAGATATAGAATTAAAAGGAACTTTCTGTAATACTTTCTATAATTACTTTCTATAATAAGGTGGATCTGATTAGGAAAAATTAGCCCTTTTTAAAAGATTCTGCTGAATGAATTTTAATTTATCATGCACTAATAATTAGATAAGTTTTGTAGCAACGTGCATATTTTTCGACATTGGCTTGATAATCTTGAATTTCGAAAAATGTATGCTGAAAGTATTTTCTATTTTTATTTGTTTCATATATATTTTTACTTTCTTCTATCTTTACAAGAAGAAAGTATTGGTTTCGTGAAAATTTTCGAATTGCAGTTTTCGACGGATTTACAAGTTTTAGGGGTCAGAGATTCCGAAAAACATGTTTTTACAAAATGTCTGTCTGTGAGTCTGTCTGTCTGTCTGTCTGTCCGTCTGTCTGTCTGTCTGTCCGTCCGTCTGTCTGTCTGTATGTGACACAAATTTTGTGGGTGCTCTATCTCAAGAACTAATGCGCGGAATTTAATAAAGAATGATATTCAGTTACACCCTGATATAAATTGGTGCTGATTAGTTTTTGGTGTAAATCGCTCAACAGGTGGCGCTGCTATGCAGCATTTTTCACGATTTCTGCAATAGCTCAATCTCCAGAACTAATGCACGGATTTTCATCAAACATCAGATTCTGTTAGTCCTTGACATGAATTGAATTTTTATGCATTTTGGTGTAAATCGCTCAATAGGTGGCGCTGTTGTGCAGCATTTTCAACCATTTCTCAAATAGCTCAATCTCCAGAACTAATGCACGGATTTTCATCAAACTTCAGATTCAGTTAGTCCTTGACATGAGTTGAAGTCTTATGCATTTTGGTGTAAATTGCTCAATAGGTGGCGTTGCTGTGCAGCATTTTTCACGATTTCTGCAATAGTTCAATCTCCAGAACTAATGCACGGATTTTAATCAAACTTCAGATTCTGTTATTCCTTGACATGAATTGAAGTTTTATGCATTTTGGTGTAAATCGCTCAATAGGTGGCGCTGCTGTGCAGCATTTTTCACGATTTCTGCAATAGTTCAATCTCCAGAACTAATGCACGGATTTTAATCAAACTTCAGATTCTGTTAGTCCATGACTTGAATTGAAGTTTTCTACATTTTCGTGCAAATCGCTCAACAGATGGTGCTGCTATGCTGTATTTTTTAGAATTTCCTCTATAGCTGTGTCTCAAGAACTAATGCACGAATTTTCGTCGACGGATTTACAAGTTTTAGATGTCAGAGATTCCGAAAAACGTATTTTTGCAAAATGTCTGTCTGATACTCTGTCTGTCTGTCTGTTTGTCTGTATGTATGTAGGACAAATTTTGTGGGCACTCTATCTCAAGAACTAGTGCACGGAATTTACTAAAAATGTATATTTAGTTAGCCCCTGATATAAATTGGTGTTGATTAGTTTTTAGTGTAAATCGCACAGCAGGTGGCGCTGCTATCCAGTATTTTAATTTACTGTATGTACTACAAAAATTTCGTGAATTGACGTTTTGCCCGTTGTGGTGTAAATCGCTCAACAGGTGGCGCTGCTATGCTGTATTTTTTGAGATTTCCGCATTAGCTCTATCTCAAGAACTAATGCTTGGGTTTTCAACAAACTTCAGATTCAGGTATACCTGGATATGAATTAGTGCTGTTTATGTTTTGGTGTAAATCGCTCAACAGGTGGCGCTGCTATGCAGCATTTTTCACGATTTCCACAATAGCTCAATGTCCAGAACTAATGCACGGATTTTTATCAAACTTCAGATTCAGTTAGTCCTTGACATGAATTGATGTTTTGTACCTTTTCGTGTAAATCGCTCAACAGGTGGCGCTGCTTTGCTGCATTTTTTGTGATTTCCACAATAGCTCTAGCTCCAGAACTAATGCACCAATTTTCATCAAACTTCAGATTCCGGTGTACCTTAATATGAGTTAGTGCTGTTTGTGTTTTGGTACAAATCGCTCAACAGGTGGCGCTGCTATGCTGCATTTTTCAGAATTTCCCCTACAGCTCTATCTCAATGCTAATGCACGAAATCGCGACAAAATGCATCATTTGGCGAGTAAACGAGAGTCTAGACTCGCAAAATTGCAAGTGCTTATTTTTTGCTCAATTTGTGTGTCTGTGTGCGTGTGTATTAGTACAGGCGAAACTCTGTTCTCGATACTGAATAGCGGATGTCGCTTATTATGTTCAGTCGCGCACCGTACGATTTACATTATCATACTTTTACAACTATTTACTCGACACCAATTCATTTTAGCGTTAGCCAAAGCCGGTCAATGGTTATTCGGCCGTTGTCAAAGCACCAGGGCTCAATCTAAAAAGTGTTTCTCAATTGTTAGTTGATTTGTATATAAAATTTACTCATGTTCTATAAGCAAGTGAACCCGATTATTATAGATTTGCCTCATTGAAAAGTTCTACGCAGAGGATTTTGATGAAATTTGCATTCATAGTTAGATAATGTTTGAAGAAATATTTAGAAAGATTAGTATATAACATACTCTTCTACGTTGCTTGAATATAGAGTTATGGTGGAAAGTTCTATAGTCAGATGAGCCCTGTTATTAAGGATTAGTCTTAAAGAAAAGCTCTTCTGGACTGATTTTGATGAGATTTGCGTTACTAGATAATTTTTCAAGAATCTTTTTGAGTTTAGTATATTGCATATCGTTCTATCGTTCTTCAGTAAATCGTACTGGTAATGATCAACTAAAAGCTCTAGTAAAGAGAGGTCTTAGTATTTTCACAGCCCAAATTTTGTCTGACACATTAGAAAATATAATAGGGCAATTGTGTTCGTATCGCTTTCAGCAATACTGACAAGGAATATCTCCATAGTTGCATACTCATAAAAATCTGAAATAAATACATAATGTTTTTCTCATGTAGGTGTATACGTTTAAAAAAATTCCGGCGGAACCTCAATACAGCGTTCGTAAAACAAATAATAAAAATTTCGTTTATTTGGCGATTTATCGCCGGTTGGTGACGGAAAAAAAAAGTGTCAAATTCTGTTTAAGTAAAACATTTTCATGATGAACTTGTTTAAGTATAAAAATATTTTCATGCTGAACAGGTTTAAGTAAGTTTAACTTAATTAAATACACTTTTATAACTAAGGCTCTCATCATATATATTAAAGCGTAAACCTGATTCAGTAAAATCAGACTAAAAAATTCACGCATTTGCGCATGCGTGAGGTAAAAATTTACTAGATCTTCCATTTAGAGGAAAGGTAGAGCATGTCCTGTTAGCAAAGTGGTCTAAAGCACCAGTTTAAAGGTCTGAACTTTTGTAGACGACGCGGGTTCGAGTCCAACGACCGGTAAAATGATTTCTGTACGATTTTCTGGCGATAATTCATTTCGATAATGCATATTTTATTAAGAGGAGAAGTTATATGATTCTGATTTTATTATTATTTGAATGGTTTGTCATTAAATAAAATTTAACACTCAAAAATATTTTGAAATAATAATTTTATATTTAAAATATTTAACCTAAAATATTTTGCATGTAATTATCAATTAAATAAATCGAGCTGATCTACAACTTTTGTTTATTTTTTTTATCATTATCAAGAATATATAGGTGTGTGAGTGGGAAGGAAAAGTTTGCTATTCTTTTCCGTAAAAATAAATAAATAAATAAAATGGAAAGAAAATTTTATTATTATTTGAATGGTTTGTCATTAAATAAAATTTAACACTCAAAAATATTTTGAAATAATAATTTTATATTTAAAATATTTAACCTAAAATATTTTGCATGTAATTATCAATTAAATAAATCGAGCTGATCTACAACTTTTGTTTATTTTTCTTATCATTATCAAGAATATATAGGTGTGTGAATGGGAAGGAAAAGTTTGCTATTCTTTTCCGTAAAAATAAATAAATAAATAAAATGGAAAGAAAGTAAAATATTCATGTAAGAACTATAAAATAAATTATATTGATATCCATGGTTTACTATTTGAAAAGTGAAGAAAAAAGTAAAATAAAATTCAAGTAATAAAAAAATATATATTATAAATCGTTAGCTGCATTAAGTTTCAAAATTAGGCTTTTAGAGAATGAGACTGATATAAATAAAATTCATGGCAGCTTTTAAAGGTCGTGTAGTTAAAAAATAAAAAATAAAAATAAATATTGTTATTTTTTCAAAAAAAAAATGAGACTGTAGTAAGTAAAAATAAATGCTCTGCCCAGTATTTTTTGGTAAATTTCTGATAAAAGGCAAGCGTAGTTGTTTGTAAATTATGAACTTGAAGTTTTTCACTTCCTTCAAAAGGTTAGACTGACAGCACCCTCTAGCTCGAATTAGAGAAATAGGAATCACTTATACAATATAAAAAATTGTTACGATTACAATAGTTAATTTAGAAGCAACCAATTCAAAATTCTGGATTTTTTCTAATGGAACATTCAAGTTATGTACCGTATAATCTTGACGGGTACTATCTAGTATACATTTATATATATTTATAAAGGAATTTAACTATCATTTTATGCGTTTTAGAACAAAATTTAATGGTCTAAAATTGATTCAAACTCAAAATTAAGTTCCGATCCTGAGCACTGTGAATTTAACTTTGATATTCTTTGTATCGGAGACAACAGGAGAATAGTATCGTTGCCATGGAAACAACGACTTATGTAACATTGAAATGTACAAGGATACCGTTCTCAATCGGACAGTTACTTTTAAAATATACTTAAAACTTATCCAGGAAGTAAAACCGCGTAAAATTAAATAATTTCAGCAACACGCAACTAATGAACATTATATAAACTTATACTAAAAATACTAAACTATTTAATCGTTTAAGTTTAATCTCATTCAGTACTGCGCATTTAAACACTCATTTACGAACATTCTATCAGAATAGCCTATCAAACGATAATACAAGCACAACAAGTGCTGTAGAGAAACTTGTCCACAGAGCTTTTCACATATAAATAGTATGTAACAATCAAGAAAGCGCTAACAGACTTACACGTGAAATGCAACAGAACAGGTCCCTGAATAGGGACCTGGTGTTCCTTTCAAAGACACCACCCTACCACAAAGTGATTCTACTGGCAGTCCCTCCACAGTACGGTGAGCAACATACAAAAGAAGCGATACGAAGATCTTGCAAAGCATACGAGGACGAGATAATATCATCGCTGCGCAGAAATCCAGAAAGGATCCGTCAACCAAAGACTGGATCATGGTGCTCCCTAGAGACCTAGGAAAGTCATTAGTGCGAGGGAACTAAATAACCCTCGGCTTCAATTTCTGCTAGATCACACCAAACACCTCGGTGCAAAGATTCACTAATTTCCAGGCCTTTGACTACTCGTCAAAGTTTTGTCGGATTAATCGGTACTGTCCCGCGTGCGGGGAAAAACATGAGCCCAGGAACTGTGACAGTTTCCCGGGTTGTGTCAACTATCGCTATAACAACAAAGAAGAAGGTACCAAATTCCTTACAGACCACAAAGCCTCAGACTCTTGCAGTCCATTCTTTCAAGAAGCGCATCTTGCAGAAATATAACGAATGAATAGGATTTTTCTACCTCAGCAGAGGACAGAGAGCAATCACCCTCACAATGACCAAGAACCCCATGCAGGCCAGACCCTAATTATGTGTGGCCATCCCCGCAGTGGGGCACGCCCTGGAATGGCCCACACCCGCCAATGTTCGGACATTTGCCTCTACTGCCTCAGTAAGTGGCGTTCAACCAGTTTCGTAACGTAAACCGCAGGAGTGGTAATTTAAATCCCTCCAATAGAATTTGCAGTAAATGATCTTTTTACTAAGAAATTCTAAGTATTTTTTAAAACTTTTTTCCAAATTTATATTAATTGGAAATGTCAATTTCACAGGCTCCCTCATCTTCCCAGTCACAATCTCGTACTCCTAAAAGACCAAAACCCCCGTTTCGCAACTTAAAATTTATACATGTTAATCTCAATCACTGCAAAACAGACAACGTATCCCTAAAAGATTATCTGATTAATGTTAATGCGAACGTGGCGCTGCTGCAGGATGCCTTATGTTCAGACGGCAAAATAACGGACATTCCGCCATCCTGGCCAGTCTTCCCCTTGAAAGCAGGGACAGCACACTTGGACGTTCTGAACATAAACATGACATACTAACACTTCTTCTTGGGAGATCACTGCGTGTTCATTACAATCACGGCAAAAAATGCCACTTGATTGTAGGAACAACATATGCAGCTCTCCGACTTGATTTTGAGGATACCCTCGAGGAGTCACTTCATCACACACATGAAATACTTCATCTGCACTGTGGAATTCCATCCTCAATCGCCACTTTGGAGGTATGAGCAGGAGAACTCGCGGAGTGAATCTCTCATTGAACTTCTGATCAAACACAACCCATCCATAGCAAACATAGACAATAGAGACCACACATTCGTAAAAACAAGGACGAAGTCGTAGCCAAGGGATTTCCTGATCGTGCCTTAGCCAATTTACTGCTCCACAGCAAAATTAGGAACTGGTACGTATCAGTTGTTCACAGTGATTTTGGTCACAATACATCTCTTTCGGCTTCGAAATCACACAAGAATACACATTAAGGCTCAGATTCAATACCACTAGGGAGAACATGCGTAAATCCACATACGTTATTAAGACACATAAGCCCCACCTCAACCAACACCTGAAAGATGCAACAGATAAAAATGTACTTAATACTATGTCAAAAGTCCTCATCGAAACAGTGCAAAAGGCAGGAAAGGCATCTTTCAGATACAAAAACACACAGAGATCTATCAATTTCTCCTACTGGGCGGCAGATCTCAGGGCAAAATGCAACCAGCTAACAGTATTGCGCAAAAGACTCAAAGCCCTTAGACAGCATGGTGAGGACATCATTCTTCCGTACTCTGGCTGCAAAATACAAAATATTAGCATAAAAATACAAACGCAGTGTTCTGCACGCTAAGAATGCGGCTTGGTGGAAGTTCTGCAGCAACCAAACGAACTCGCATGGCACGGCACAAAACTTTTTTACTGGCAAATTCTTTAAACCCGACGACATCCGACTTGAGCTGCCCTCGCACGAATCTTCACGTCAAGTAAACCTTGAGGATCTTACCAAATAATTTTTCAGACCATAGGCTTACCCCAACATAGACAAGTCAGACCTACAATTTAACGCACCTCGAGACATCCCCTTCACAAAAGCAGAGCTATCATCAACCCTACACAGACTTCACTCCTCAAAATCCCCGGATCCAGACAGCATAGATTTCAGAATCCTGAAACTTACATTCAAAATCATACCTAAACTTTTCACCCGCTGGGCAAATCTTTGCCTATCGTTCAACTACTTCCCGCTCACTCTGAGGAAAGGGGAAGCCGTATATTTCCAGAAGTAAGGGAAGTATCCCTCAGAATAAACCTCATACAGACCGACCTACCTACTTCTTATTCTAGGCAAATTATTAGAAAAACTCATTGTTATTACACTTGTACACATCTCAAATTAAAATGGCATACTACATCATAGGGCTACACAATTTGGGTTAAGAGAGGGCAGATCCTGCGAAAAAGCTTTTTACGATATTTTATCCTTCTGCAACTCCAGCATAGCCCCTGAAAACTACACTTCCCTTGTCTCCCTCGACATAAAAGGCGCATTTGGTACAGCATCTAGTGGCGGGATATCCTCCTAAAATTAATAGAAATTGACTACCCAGGAAACCTGGCTGTGACCATCAGCTCTTATCTCTCTGAACGCAGCATATTAATTAACTGTGGCTCTGGCTATTCGAGTTATAACCTTCAGTAGGGATGCCCACAGGGCTACTGTTTTGGCCCAATCCTAAGGCTCTTTATCACACATGTCAACATGAAGGAACTCGAAAAACTTGAGTTCCTTTTGTATGCGTTTGCTGATGATTTCTGCTTCGTCCTCTTCGGTCATGGCGTGTTCACATGGATGATCAGGCAGCTTGAGCCTTTTCTTCTCCCTCCAGCTACTGATTCGCTTACACCTCCAGCTCTCTTCAGGCAAATCTAAAGAGGTAACCTTTGCTAAATCTCACGACCTAAAACGCCCCACCCCCACGATGATAATCGATCGGCAGGTGGTGAAACACGAAGGTAAATTAACTCTCCTAGATCTTACAATTGACAAAAACGTGAGATGGATGGCTCACATCAACAGCACTAGAGAAAAGTTAACTAAATTACACAATAACTTTCGCAAACTCAAAGGAAAATCTTGGGCCGTAAACCCCCAAATGGTT
Source organism: Maratus speciosus (assembly GCA_963932465.1). NCBI lineage: Eukaryota > Metazoa > Arthropoda > Arachnida > Araneae > Salticidae > Maratus > Maratus speciosus. Next base: position 453,796,455 of record OZ010797.1, read on the forward strand.
AAAGTCTTGTACCACAGAATAGTGGAACGGATCGTCTTTTACTGCGCGGGTATCTGGGCAGGCACCCTCACCAAACAGGTGCAGGGCAAGCGAATCTCTACTCAAAGGATGTTTTTACTCCAAATGAGTAGAGGATACAAAACGATCTCCACAGAGGCTCTTGCAGTGACAACGGGATCCTTCCCATTACGATAACACTAGAATATGAACACCTCAGAAATAAAATACTGCACTTACAGCACGATACAACAATACACACATTGTTCCCAAACACAGACATACAGACAAGGGATGCTACAACTATGACATAATCCCCAAAGTCTCAGGCGATCTATGTTTCCTCTCCCCACCCACCACCGCCTTCCTCACAGGACATGACACATTTAAAGAATATTTAAAGAAATTCCATTGCGCCTCTTCACCTCTCTGCGAATTTGGAGTGGTAGGCTCCCCAAATCCCGTGTACTATTATTTTGCCCTGGCCGAAGCCTGACATTTAAGATTTCTCCCTTCTCCCCCCAAATCCTGGATTTTTAATATACTTTCATGTCCAGCACTGCTGGCAAAACTAAACAAAATTTATAAATACTATCTCATTTAAATTTCCACACTCACACCTTACAGTCTGGTATGACAAGCGTACTGCTGTAAGAACGCCAAGCATGTATCTAAACGTCACAATAGACAGCCATAAAAAATCTGGACTGTTGGTGTGTTCCAGCACACATTCTTCGCAGCAGCTATCATTTGCACCATGCTTCATTCTCCTCTTCCACTTCTTGTCTCGAGGAGGCAGTTTGTTCTCCAGAGGACAGACCCTGTTGTGTTGCATTGATTTTCTCTTCCTCAGTCCTGATATCCTCAGTCGTGTGAGGCCCAGGCCTGGCAGACTCGGCTTCGGCCATGTATTGGCTGAAAACTGTTTTTTTTTTTTTTTTTTTTTTTTTTTAGACATTAATACAGGCGACAGGGAGGGACAGTATGCTCTGCAGACTTGGTTTCCTTGTCTGACTCCATCTTAGGCAATCAAACACTCATTTAACTAGCAACTTCAAAATGCATTGAAATCACGTGCATTTGGCGAGGGAAAATATTGCTCGCTAAATGGAGTGGTGTCTTCGTCTCTTCGAGCCAAATATTCCAAAGTATTTTATTTTTTTACAGACTTTCTACTGGAACACTGCCACTTAATGTGACTGAACCTGTATATTATACATATAAGCAGTTTCATTAGTTTTTTTTTTTTTTTAATATTCTGAGTATGCGTCTTAAGGAGGCCTTCCTTGTGAGGGACAGTCCTTGTAATATTCCACATTGTTTTTTTTTTTTTAAGTCAAATTGACCGATATATTTCGTTTGATTCAATGTTCGTTTGGAGAAAAAGACCAGCACAGCGGGTGAGGACTTCTAGTCCATATTAAAAAAGTCCTTCCGGCCAGTGCCGGGAGGAAGAGGTAGCTTTCAAATACCTTATTTTAAAAAAGCCAACTTATATTATTCAAACACACGAAGCTCAATTTAGTGGAAACCGAATATAGGAGATTCAATACTAATTTTTATCAATACTAAATCATTATGAATGAGAATTTCACGAAATTAGTCAGCTTTATCCAAGCTGCTTTTATTTAAAGTAACTTACCGGGTGTCCCAAAAAGGACTGACTGATTTTAAAATTCAATAACTTGCAAACGGTGACAGATATTTAAAAAATTCTTGCAGAAGGGTTATGCATAAGGTCAAAAGTTTTTTTACAGTGATTTTCAATTTTAGTTCGAATTACAATCAATAGATGGCGCTGCGATCAATAGACGCTGAATTCAGGCTCGATTTTTGGTACTTCGTGGCCCGGATAATACATTTCCATCTCCTTTTTCAGCATGGAACAAGAGAAAGGACCAGAAATCGAGCCTGTATTTAGCGACTATTGCTTACAGCGCCATCTATTGTTTGTAATTCGAACTAAAATCGAAAATCACTGTAATAAAACTTTTGACCTTATGCATAACCCTCCTGCAAGAATTTTTTAAATATCTGTCACCGTTTGCAAGTTATTGAATTTTAAAATCAGTCAGTCCTTTTTGGGACACCCGGTATATTTGACTGAGATGTTGATGTATACTATCCACATGCTTTCTCACATGGAAATAGGCGAATACGTTGTTATCGCGTGACAAATACAAGATTGTTTCAAAATGTTAGCCATACTAGAAATTCAAAGTGCTATAATTCAACCATTTTTTAAGATATAAACAAAAGAACAAATTTTCAGAAACAAAATCTGCTCCGGAATCTTTGTATCAAGGCCAAACACATAAAAAAATCTTTTTCATTTTCCAATTTTTTAATACCTCATTTTAAATTTTAAATTTAATTTTTTTAAAATGACAACCCTTTTGAAACAAGATGGCGAATAAAGCTGGCCAACGAACTCGGTCGAGACATTGGTATGTACTATGTACAGACCAAGTAACATCCAAATCGGTTCATAAATACGCTTGTTATCGCGTGACAAAAATCAGGTCGTTTTAAAATGTCAGCCACAATAGAAATTCAAAACGCTATAACTCAGCCATTTTTTTAGATATAGACGAAACAAAAACTATTCCGGGATCTTTGTATTAAGGTCAAACACATACAAAAAAAATCTTTTTTATTTTCTAATATTTTGGTATCTCATTTAAAATTTTAAATTAAAAATTTTTTTTTAAATGGCCGCCATTTTGAAACAAGATGGCGGATGAAGCTGGCCAACGAACTCGGTCGAGATATTTGTATGTACTATGTACACACCAAAGTACATCCAAATCGGTTTATAAATACGCCTGTTATCACGTGACAAATATCAGGACGTTTCAAAATGTCAGCCACGCTAGAAATTCAAAATGCTATAACTCAGTCATTTTTTGAGATATAGACGAAACAAAAACTGCTCCCGAATCTTTGTATCAAGGTCAAATACATAAGAAAAAAATATTTTTCCATTTTCAATTCTTTGGTACCACATTTCAAATTAAAATTTTTAAGAAAATTTTAAATGGCCGCCATTTTGAAACAAAATGGCGGATGAAGCTGGCCAACGAACTCGGTCGAGACATTGGTATGTACTATGTACAAACGAAGTTACATCCAAATCGGTTCATAAATACGCCTTTTATCGCGTGACAAAATTCAGGACGTTTCAAAATGTCAGCCACGCTAGAAATTCAAAATGCTATAACTCAGCCATTTTTTAAGATATAGACAAAACAAAAACTGCTACGGAATCTTTGTATAAAGGTCAAATACATAAGAAAAAAATATTTTTCCATTTTCAATTCTTTGGTACCACATTTCAAATTTAAAATTTTAAAGAAAATTTTAAATGGCCGCCATTTTGAAACAAAATGGCGGATGAAGCTGGCCAACGAACTCGGTCGAGACATTGGTATGTACTATGTACAAACGAAGTTACATCCAAATCGGTTCATAAATACGCCTTTTATCGCGTGACAAAATTCAGGACGTTTCAAAATGTCAGCCACGCTAGAAATTCAAAATGCTATAACTCAGCCATTTTTTAAGATATAGACAAAACAAAAACTGCTACGGAATCTTTGTATAAAGGTCAAATACATAAGAAAAAAATATTTTTCCATTTTCAATTCTCTGGTACCACATGTCAAATTTAAAATTTTTAAGAAAATTTTAAATGGCCGCCATTTTGAAACAAAATGGCGGATGAAGCTGGCCAACGAACTCGGTCGAGACATTGGTATGTACTATGTACATACCGAATTACATCCAAATCGGTTCATAAATTCGAGAGTTACAGTATGACAAAGGTCAGATATATATATATATATATATATCAACTTTTGAACGGAGCTTGGTTTCGGGGTCTGGGGGTCATGATCGATGAAAATATACCAAAATTTTTTGAAATCGCTTTCCTCCGAACGGCTGCAATAGGTAGCTTTTTGTAAAGAAAGCTACCTAAAATAAATCCATATTCGTTTGTTACGCCGATGGTATATCGATAATGGACGATACAACACTTCATTTCCTTTTTTTCGAAAATGCAATTGCTAACAAGGTTTTGATAAGGTTTTTCCAAAAATAAAGTTTTGATGAATTACCTACTTTTGGAAAAAGTACATTGATAATGATTTTACAGTTAGAGGTTGGGGGGTGGAGCCTTTCGTTAATTTTGTTGGTGAGGTTAATAAATTAGATAAAAATATTCAATTCACATAGTTTGAAGAAAATTTCAGTTTACCATATTTGGACTCTTATTGAATTAGGGATGGTGATTCTTTGATAAGAACAATTTATAAAATCAAAATAGATAGCCAACATACCATTTCGAATTCCGTTTGTTCACCTTTTATTTATAAATTCTCCACTTTTCGTTTTATGGTTAATAGAGCATTTAATTTTTGTTCATAGGTATTTTTAAATAATGAATTAGATGTTAGATTAATATTAACACAATTATTCTAATTGGTAAACAAATCATATTAGATGTAAATTTCCAACTGGGCGAAAAATGTCCGGACCAGGATTCGAACCCGGGATCTCCTGGCTGAAGCCGCCAGTGCTCTGCCATCTGAGATCCCGGACGATTCTGGTCGAACCTTTTCACCCAGCTAACCTTGATGATTACAGCATCTGGTCTGAAACCTGGTTCAGCTGAACAGCATAAGTCTTAGGTAATGGAACTCCAGAAATCGCTGGATACGAAATTACACTAGATTAATATTAACACAATTATTCTAATTGGTAAACAAATCATATTAGTTGTAAATTTCCAACTGGGCGAAAAATGAATCCTGGTCCGGACATTTTTCGCCCAGTTGGAAATTTAAGTCTAATAGAATTAGACGTTCTCCGTAATATAGCAAGTTCAAACGGATATACAATAAGTAGAATTAATAAATTCATCAATTATTATAGGTATGAAAATACTAAACAGAAAAAATAGACATTAATTGAAGATTACAATGAAGGGAAGGGAAAGCCTACTAAATTTAAAAGATTTTCATATCCCTATTTGAAAGATAGTTTTGAGAAACTCAAATTTAAATTTAAAAAGTTTAATATTTAGTTAATGGTGAAACTACCACCAAAGTTACAGAATTTACTTAACAAGCAGTTTGATAGAGTAAAGCAAGATCACCTATCAGCTGTTAATGACATACGTTACTTTCATGTAAAAGGGGACATTAAATATTAAGTTGGAATGAGAGGGAGAAAGTTTAGTATCAGAAAAGGGGGGCATAAGCCAGACATTAGATTTGGTTGCGCAAAAACAGCTTTATCCATATTATACGTATTTGTAGGAGAGTTAGAATATTGTTTAATTTGATTAACCCCTTAGCGCTCGAATTAAATTACAGTTTAAAAATTCAAATTCCTTATTGGCACCACTTTTATGAAAAAGAAATATTCACCTTATTTAATGAGAGGTAAAACGATACTAAAGCCAATTTCACTATTTTATAAAACTGGTGGGAATCAAACAATCTGAGTAAAAGACACAGCCCGTGAATATGACAGGAGCGAGAATTAAGGGGTTAAAAATTGATTTTTTCAAATTATTATCGAAAATGTATTATAAGAGATTCCATTGAGCGTACGTTGAGCGTCCATTACACGTAGCGATTTAGTCTGCAACGATACCTTTTCCTTTGTTATTCCAACTTTATGGTTGGAATTATTAAATAAATGTTTTACAGAAAACTCGATTAGGAGGTGCCACACGTAAGTAAACAAAATTAAATCATTATGTTTTTTTTAATTTTCATATTTAACAATAAGTGGCAGTTATGTGTTTTGTTTGTTTTATATATTTCATTGTCCGGTGTGATTTCTCTCGATCTATGGTGATTTTTTATGATAATGGTTTTCATCTCTAATGAAACCGAAGTTTTGCTTATGTATGTATTTTGTGTGACACCTACATAAGTAAAATTAAGTTTTTTATGAATTTATATGTTTATGAAAAGGTGGTGTCTCTTTTTAAATTTAAAGATTAAAAAACATTTCCAGCAAAGTATCAGTTAGCAGCTATGTGTAATTTTGTAGTATTCTTATATCTAAACATTTTTTTAATCGCTCTCAAAAAAAAGTTTAGCAGTATGGAAAAGATTTTGTCGACTTCTGTAGACTAATAATGGAGATGGGACGATAAGAATATTTGTTGGTGTTCCACGACGGGAAAAAGTACTTTTGGTGCATCATTATATCGAAAATGTCCTATTATACCACTTTTGGTACAATGTAATTGACATTATATTATATCTGCAGTTGCACAAACCTTTATTTTCAATGTTTAGATGGAAATTTCATATCAGTCGTCAGAAATGCCTTACGGCAGTTTTCCACTGCAAACAGATTCGAGCGCAGTAGAAGGATTTGTGCATTGCAGCAGTAAGAAAACGTTTAAACACACTTTCTGCTAACAAAAAAAAAAAAAAAAAAAAAAAAAAAAAAACAAACAAACAAGAAAAAAAACTAGAAAACATGATTTTTGCTTTTTCAGAATTTAGTGTCGCCCCCGTTGAAAAAAATATATACATATGTATATAAATATAGATATTAGATAATATATTTCAGTTTTAAGTCTTAAAACACACGCTTTTACTTTATATAAAATGCCGTCATTCGCATCCGCTGAAGAATTCCTCATTTAAGATCCAGTCTTAAACAACATCTACAGTAAAGTGTGCATATGACGTCGCTGTCGCTGAATAATGCACAAATCTAAAAAAAAAAAAAAAAAAGATGTCGTCATTCAAGAAACTCCATAAAAGGAAATCAACTGTCAAATGATTCATATGCCTTCACTTGTTTGTAATATTAATATAGATACTTAAAATTAAATATAGTTTATAATAGCTCCATGTTTGATAAAAAAATGTAATTTAACAGATTAAAACGAACATTTGGAATTTTTTTTTGACTTAATATTGACTTAGTTTTAATTTTGGGGCATTTCGGCAAGAGAAGCCCAGAAAGATAAGAGGTTAAAAATAGAAAGCAGTTCCACCGAATCATCCACAGATGGCGACAAATCACCTTCGTCACAAAATTTAATCGAAAAATCTAAATTTCGTCCACCAAATTCCGTCGCATCCTCTTCAACAACAGATCGCAAAGATCAAACTTCAGACGACCAAAAACTTCATCGATAAACTCTCCAAGCCCCGTTTCGAGAAGAAAAATATTTTACAAATCGAAAGCAGTTCCACCGAATCATCCACAGATTTCGACAAATTACCTACGGTGAGATCAGTTTTTCCCGGTTGCAATCGGCCGATTATAAAACGCCTTGGCTAGTGGATTGGAGCACCTCGAGACATGGCCTTTTACTATCAATCGAATAACATTAGATTGTTTGCTTTTCCCGTTCGTATTCTATTCTTTAATCGATTTTCATGGGATACATAATCAGTTAAGACCTCGATTTTCATGGGCTGCATAATCAGTTGAAGACCTCGATTTTCATGGGAAACATAATGAGTTGTAGACCTCGATTTTTGCTTTGCAAGACGACTTTCATTTCGGCGTCGCTCTTTGGCGTTGGATTTTTCCATATCTGATAATTTGCGCCTACTCATTTTGTAACTTTTTCATTTTTTAACGATTTTATGCCTTTCGATTGCCAATTCAAACAATTTTTAAAGATTTTATGCCTTTCTATTACCTATTCAAATAAAAATTCTTCTAAAAGTAAAGAACATCGTTGAATTTCGTTGAAAAAAATAAAATGCGAGAGTCATTTGGTCCCATCCTCGACCGAAAACAACAACCATTTCCAAATGGTTAAAAAAAAAATCCAAATGGTTGTTGTAATCTATTAAAGTACAGTTTTTTTTTTATTTCTTTTCTAGTATTCAGGATTTACTCCATTCATTAATTTTTGTTAAGTTATTTTCTGGAAAGGTGTCTCTACTCTTTTGAACTAGGTAGTAAAAGCTTTAATGCGAGACTGCTCATTTAAAACTAGATTAGGACGAATGGAAGTTTCTAGTTAAAAGAATTTTAAATAAACTAAAAATGTGTAAAATAAAGTGAAAATAAAATTACTAGACAATAAAAATAAAAGTGGATCAAGTTGATAATTCTGAATTTTAAATGATTTCTTTTGTTTTTACTTTAATACAGATTTTACAAGTAGTTTTAATAAAGAAAAACAATAAATAACATGAAAATGTTTTTTGATTCTTACTTAATTCCATGATGTAACGAGGAAAAACTGTTTTATCGTAACACGCGTTGAAATTTCTTTTAACTAATGAAAGCTGGTATTGAAAAGCTTTGTTAAAGTGTATTTGATGACACAGCTTTTTATTTGAAATTTTTGTTAAAAAATTGTGTCTTATTTTGATGGTAAGATATTCATGAAATGCCTCTGATAAAAATGATATTTTTAATTAATGTCACACCAATTTTATTATGAAATGTTTTTTAATTAAATATTTGTTTGAAGGTATAATGATTGTATAATTTCTTTCCTTTGGGTATATTCATGTCAATCGGTTGTCCCAAATCAATCGATAATTTTGTAATACTAGATATACATTATTGTAACATGAGCGCTGCACATTGCGCTACACACCTGCGGAGCTGCTATCTGTTAAAAGAGCACAGGATCTTTGAGTTTGTCGAAACGATCAAAAACTTCGCTTTTTTTTAAGTACCAAAACATAAATAATATGCAATTAAGATCTTTTTAGGGTTTCGTTCATCTGACGAAACCCTATTCGTCTCGCTTCTCTGTAAGTCTGTCCGTCACAGTGCCCGTTCTTAGAAACTATATATGTTGGAGACTTGAAATTCTCCATACTTATAGCTGAACATCTCACATCAAACGAAAAATCATAAAATTTTCAAAAAGTCTTATATTTAACCCCCTGGGCTCTAACTTGTGTGTTTTAAACTTTTTTTTTCTAACTAAGCCCCTAATTAAGTTAAAAACTTGAAATTTTGCAAAATTATAGCTAAATACTTGCGATCAAAGGACAAATCATAAAATTTCGAAAAAGTCTTCTATTTAACCCTCTGGGCTCTAGCGTGTGTATTATAAGCTTTTTTTCTAACTCAGCCCCTAATTCAGCTGAAGACTTGAAATTTTGCGAAATTATAGCTAAACACTTGTGATCAAACAACAAATCATAAAATTTCGAAAAAGTCTTATATTTAACCCTCCAGGCTCTAACTTATTTATTTTAATCTTTCTTTCCAACTCAGTCCCTAATTAAGTTGAAGATTTGAAATTTTGCAAAATTATAGCTAAGCACTTGCGATCAAATAGCAAATCATAAAATTTTGAAAAAGTCTTATATTTAACCCTCTGGGCTCTAACTTGTGTATTTTGAGCAATTTTTCTAACTCAGCCCCTAATTAAGTTGGAGACTTGAAATTTTGCATGCCTATAGACACTTGCGATCTCAGGAAAAATTATACTATTTTCAAAAGGTCTTATATTTATCCCTCCGGTCCCTAACTTGTGTAATTTAAGCAATTTTTCTAACTCAGCCCCTAATTAAGTTGGAGACTTGGAATTTTGCATACCTATAGCAGAACACTTGCGATATCACGAAAAATCATAAAATTTTCAAAAGTCTTATATTAATTACGCTCCGGGCTCTAACTTGTATATTTTAATCAATTTTTTATCCTCCATCCCTTTTCACCCGGGAGGCACTTTTCTAACTTTTGCCGACACCCCTTTGACCGCTCTTTCATATAATGCACCATAGACTTACATATTTTAGTTCCACTTTTTACCGCCAGGTGCGCCTACCTATCTCTGGTGCTATGGGCCCGACTCCCTCGACTAATATATATACGGATAGGTTGTAAAACGGAGTTTCGTTCCGTTAGAGATTTGCCTAGAACAGAGTGCGCCCCTGGTTGTGAAATGTGGAACTAACAGATTTTGCCAAAGAATAAAGTGTTTTGAAAGAAATATTGAACGAAACCCTCTGTGCGATTTTTGATCACACTTATCCACTTGTTTTTTATTTCTGTCTAAAGTATAGATACAAAACTATATTATCCAGAAAAATAAATGCTGTGTATAGAGAATTAACTTTTAAATTTAAAAATTCATCTCACTAACCCGTGAATGAAAATCATTAAGTGCTGCAGGCATGATAAAACTCTAAATTGTGCATATAGAAAACAATTCTTGAACAAAACAGAATCATAACATGCCTGTTTCTAAATTAAAACCAAACTATACATTAAAAGTTTATTTAGTTATTTTTAGCACAAAATACAATAAATAAATAAATAAATAAAATAAGTTTTTAAAGTGCAAAAAAATAAATAACCAAAATATGTAAATTCTTTTGGTTTTAGCATATAGACTCTAAAAGACGCATATTTGGTTATTTTTTTAGATATGTAAATTACATAGTTTGAAAGTAACTCTACGCGCAAACTCCAAATTTACTAACATGAGAAAACACACTTTAAATTTTCAATATCTACGGAACTTCAATTATATTCACTGCCAATAAATGATTATGACTCAAGAAATAATGCAGATTTTTGACTGGGGTTTTTCCATATTGTTCCAAAATTAAAAGTAAGAAAAAAATCATGCGTCAAGGATAGATTATTAAACACTTTTCAACCCATTCAGAAGAATGTAACAAAACTGCACCGTTTAAAAAATTAAAATATTACGTCTAATTCAACCATATGGAAACGCATAATACATTTCAAAACCCAATACCAGATGTTTCCATCCACGATCGTAAATTATGCGAATTTTTTCAGCAGTCCTGTATATGATATATAGATTTCACTCTATTAACTACAAACATGCCAAAATTTAGTTCACTTGAGACATACATATACTTCAGTTGAAAATTTACCTTCAGCAATTCTCTCTAATAAGGAGAAGAGTACGTGAATACTTTTGTGCAGCCCTGTATTTGAAGTATAGAATTTATATATAACGAGTAAGATGCAAAAAATTAATTAAATTTAAAAGCGCATACCAACTTTTAAACCGTACACTTCAGCAATTATTACATAAAGACAGTACAGTACTGCAAACGATTTCTTTTGTGTGTCCCTGTAAACGAATAAAAAATGCTATGAATGCCTTGTTCTAACGTGATCATAGTGAAGTTCAGTGATATCTATCAGTTTCAGTACATTTGAAATAGCATAATGTCATTAAAATACTCTGCAAAAGATTTTTCCCCATATACCAAAATGTAATGGAATACTTTTGAGTGCCTCTGTAAATGAACGATTAATCCTACATAACTTCATATGCATATATTCCAAATATGCTTTGGTGACCCTAAATAATCTTTATCAATTTCATGAAAACCCGGGTATATTTACGGGAGTTAGAGCGTGGACAAACAGTCAGACGGACGGACAAATTGAATGCATAAACACTTTTAACTTTGTTGGAAATTTATCGAAATTTATCGAAATTGGTCGACGGGATAGTCAAGTTAGTATCCGTAATTCAGTAATAGAGCATTACTATGTATTAATATTATTTAAATATATATTTAAATTTTATTTTGGAATTGCAATGCATTTTCTAAATAGTTTACACATTTTTTATTTCCATATTTTATGTTATGCATAGCCATGATGGGTAAATATTACGGTGTCCCACAACGATTAGTTTTGCATATTTTTCAGAAAAAAATCAGAATGAAACAAAAACAGAAAACTGTTTATTTGAGAGTTTAGAGAACTAGTGCCCCATTAAATGATTATTGATTATCTCCTTATGATTAGATAATTTTATCCACCATTAAGATTAACATAGGTGTGTCAAGCAGATCAGGAATGTCTTGTGCTCTCAAAAGTATTTCCTAAATTCTGATATTTTTTCAACGGGGGATTCGACACGTTATGTTCTTTCCACTTCCATTTGATTCTATTTGACTGGTCTAGAATTTTGAAAAAAATCTATTTTTTTTCATATTTTTAAAGTTTAGACCTTTAATGTTATATCCTCGTAAGAAATAAGACTTTTCACTTTCTATTTGATTTAAGGGGTTTTTCTGGTCTAGAATTTTTTTTTAAATCTGTTTTTTTTTTTCTTCTTTTTGCACCTTCTCGAAGTTTAGAACTTTAATAATATATCCTCGAGAGAAAATTGGACACCTTCTGTACTTTTCACTTTCTATTTGATTTAAGGGAGTATTCTGGTCTATAATTTTGAAAAAAATCTATTTTTTTTTCTTTTTGCATATTCATAAAGTTCAGACATTTAATAATATATCCTCGAGAGAAAAGATAAGTGTAACGTAACGTTCTATGACTTAGACTCCTACGGCAGCATGAAACTTTTGCTTAATACTTTAAAACCTTTTTTCTCAAAACTTCTTTTTACTTTCTTCTATCTTTACAAGAAGAAAGTATTGGATTCGTGAAAATTTTCGACTTCCGGTTTTCGACGAATTTATACGTTTTAGAATGCTTGGAACACGATTTGATGGTTTTTAGAAAATGTCTGTTTGTGAGTCTGTCTGTCTCTCTGTCACTCTGTGAGTCTGTATGTGACAAATATTTTTTGGGCGCTCTATCTCAAGAACTAATTCACGGATTTTCACAAAATTTCAGATCCAGTTAGACCTTGATATAAACTGGTGCTGATTAGGTTTTGGTGAAAATCGTTCAAAAGGTGGCGCTGCTATGTGGCATTTTTCACGATTTCTGCAATAGCTGTATCTCAGGAACTACTGCACGGGTTTTCATACAACTTCAGATTCAGCTAGTCCAGGATATAGTTAGGTGCTGATTACAATTTGGTGAAAATCGCCCAACAGGTGGCGCGTCTAAGCTGTATTATTCCTGATGATCGTAATAGCTCTAATTCAGGGAAAAATGCCCGAATTTTCCTCAAACGTCAGATTCATGTTAATTTTGTTTAATTTTTGGTGTAAATCGCCCATCAGGTGGCGCTGCTATGCTGCATTTTTGACGATATTCGCAATAGCTATATCTCAAGAACGAATGCATGGATTTTCATCAAAATTCAGATTCCGTTACTTCCTGGTATAAATTGGTCCTAATTAGGTTTTGGTGTAAATCGCCCAATAGGTACTAGGCAGAATTTTTTAGAATTTCCGCAATAGCTCTATATAAAAAACTAATGCACGGATTTTCATCAAACTTCAGATTCAGTTAGAAGTTGTCAAAGTGGTTGATATTTAGATTTTCGTGCAAATCATCTAACAGGTGATACTGATATGCTGCATTTTTCAGAAAGTATGAACATGTTTGAGATAGAAAAAGTTTCGGGATTGCGACATCTAACTAGTTCACATTGGTTGACATGATAGCTCAAGTTCTATTTAACCGAATTACTTGAAATTTTATGCCATCTATTTTATACTTCAATGTATAACTGTTTATCACTCCTACCGTTTTATATTAATTTTTTCTTCTTACTAAATTGAAAATTATGAAAAAAAAGTAGAAAATTGCCTTTTTTCGGTCAGTCGGCATTTTGGGAAAAATATTTTTTTTTTTCCGTTTTCTGTTAGGTATGTGATATAACAACATTCTTACTAATTAAAAAAAAAATAATTTTTTTTATATGACCAGAAGAATTGCTATCGTGTCAACAAGCCCACACTTCCTTTTTACCCCCAACATTAACAATTTATAACTTATTTAATTTTGATTTCTTTTTTCCAAACTTTTCTAACTGATTCCCTAATTAAATTGGAAGCATGAAATTTTACATACTTATAGCTGAACACTTGCGATCACACATCAAATCATAAAAATTTCAAAAAGTGTTATATTTACCCCTGCGGTCTCTAACTTGTGTATTTTAAGCTTTTTTTCTAACTCAGTGCCTAATTAAGTTGAAGACTTGAAATTTTGCAAAATTATAGCTAAGCACTTGCGATCAAACGGTAAATCATAAAATTTCTTAAAAGTCTTATATTTAACCCTCTGGGCTCTAACTTGTGTATTTTAAGCAATTTTTCTAACTCAGCCCCTAATTAAGTTGGAGACTTGGAATTTTGCATACCTATAGCAGAACAATCGATCTCACGAAAAAAATCATAAAATTTTCAAAAAGTCTTATATTAATTACTCTCCGTGCTCTAACTTGTGTATTTTAAGCAATTTTTTTATCCTACACCCCTTTTCTCCAGGGAGGCACTTTTGCCGACACCCATTTGACCGCTCTTTCATATTATGCACCATAGACTTACATATTTATTGCAACTTTTTACCGTCAGGTATGTCTACCTATCTCTGGTGCTATGGGCCCGACTCCCTCGACTAATATATCTATGGATAAGTTGTAAAACGGAGTTTCGTTCGGATAGAAGTTTGCTTATAAAAGAGTGCACCACTGGTTGCTAAATGTGGAACTAACAGATTTTGCCAAAGAATAAAGTATTTTGAAAGGAATATTAAACGAAACCCTCTGTGCGTTCGGTGATCCCACTTACGTTCGGTGATCACACTTACCCACTTGTTTTTTATTTCTGTCTAAAGTATAGATTTGAAACTATATTATCCAGAAAAATAAATGCTGTGTATAGAGAATTAACATTTAAATTTATATATACATCTCACTAACTCGTGAATAAAAATCATTAAGTGCTGCAGGCATGATAAACCTCTAAATTATGCATATAGAAAACAATTCTTTAACAAAACAGAATCATAACATGCCTATATCTAAATTAAAACCAAACTATACACAAAAACTTTTTTTAGTTATTTTTAGCACAAAATACAAAATAAATAAATAAATAAAATAAGTTTTTAAAGTGCAAAAAAATAAATAACCAAAATATGTAAATTCTTTTGGTTTTAGAATATAGACTCTAAAAAATGCATAGTTGGTTATTTTTTTAGATATGTAAATTACATAGTTTGAAAGTAACTCTACGCGCAAACTCCAAATTTATTAACATGAGAAAACGCACTTTAAATTTTCAATATCTTCGGAACTTCAATTATATTCACTGCCAATAAAGGATTATGACTCAAGGAATAATGCAGATTTTTGAATGGGGTTTTCGCATATTGTTCCGCAATAATAATAATAATAATAATAATAATAATAATAAAGTAAGAAAAAATCATGCGTCAAGCATAGATTATCAAACAATTTTCAACACATTCAGAATAATGTAACAAAACTGTACCGTTTAAAAAAAATTAATATTATGTCTAAATCAACCATATGGAAACGCATAATACATTTCAAAACCAATATCAGCTGTTCCCAACCACAATCGGAAATTATGCAAATTTTTTCAGCAGCCCTGTATATGATATATAGATTTGACTCTATTAACTACATGCATGCCAAAATTTAGTTCACTAAATACATACATATACTTCGGTTGAAAATTTACCTTTAGCAATTCCTTCTAATAAGGAGAACGGTACGTGAATACTTTTGTGCAGCCCTGTATTTGAAGTATAGGATTTATATATAACGTGTAAGATGCAAAAAAATAATTAAATTTGAAAGTGCATACCAAATTTTAAACCGTACACTTCAGCAATTATTACATAAAGACTGTACTGTAACCGATTTCTTCTGTGTGTCCCTGTAAACGAATAAAAAATGCTATGAATGCCCTGTTCTAACGTGATCGCAGTGAAGTTCAGTGATATATATCAGTTTCAATACATTTGAAATAGCATAATGTCATTAAAATACTCTGTAAAAGATTTTTCCCCTATACCAAAATGTAATGGAATACTTTTGAGTGTCCCTGTAAATTAATCCTACATAACTTCATATACATATATTCCAAACATGCTTTGGTGACCCTAAATAATCTTTATCAATTTCATGAAAATCCGGATATATTTACGGGAGTTAGAGCGTGGACAAACGGATAGACGCACAGACAACCCGAATGCATAAACACTTTTCAACTTTGTTGGAAATTTATCGAAATTTATCGAAATTGGTCGACGGGATGGTCAAGTAGTACCCGTAATTCAGTAATAGAGCGTTACTGTGTATTAAAAATATTTAAATATATATTTAAATTTTATTTTGGAATCACAATGCATTTTATAAATAGTTTACACGTTTTTTATTCTTATATTTTATGTTATGCATAGCCATGATGGGTAAGTATTACGGTGCCCACAACGACTAGTTTTGCATATTGTTCAGAAAAAAAAATCAGAATGAAACAAAAACAGAAAACTGTTTATTTGAAAGTTTAGAGGTCCAGTGCCCATTAAATGATTATTGATTATCTCCTTATGATTAGATAATTTTATCCACCATTAAGCACCAATGGTCAAGCAGATCAGGAATGTCTTGTGCTCTCAAAAGAATGTCTAAATTCTGATATTTTTTCAACGGTGCATTCGACACGTTATGTTTTTTACACTTCCATTTGATTCTATTTGACTGGTCTAGAATTTTGAAAAAAATCTTTTTTTTTTTTCATATTTTTAAAGTTTAGATCTTTAAGGCAGTTCTCAAATTCAAAGGGTCAACTTTCTGACATAAGTTTTAATTCATTTTTGTTCGGAAACGCATGAAACTAGAAGGTGTTGTTATTCAGTCTTTCGATAGCTTCATCGCCCCGAACCGTCCCTTCCCGCTTTTCGGTGTCTTTAATTTGTGTAATTTCTCTTTTAAATTTGTCCGGTTTCAATTTTTGATTTTATTTATTTATTTATTTATTTTTTTTTTTTTCAATTCTGGCTTGCGCTAGAGAGTCTTTCATTCGGGACGTGGCTGGGGACCTAAGAATCTTGCTTCCGCAAAATAGTGGGACTAGAGTAGAAGAATAAAGGGATAATACTATAATAAAACTTTCGAAAGAACAAACGAGATTTTTTGGATGCAGATAGTTTCGGTTACAGTTTTGATCACAATTGAATTTTCCCACGCTGAATTAAAAATCCCAGCCCGCTCGGTCAACAGGCGGAGGTAGATTTCGAAGTTAAGTACTGATTTCACCAACAAAAACTAAATCAAGATTAGAGATAAAAACCAGTTTAACAATTTAATATGGGCGCTTTTGAAGAATTTTAAATTTCATTTTTCTGTAAGAGCTGAGGCAGTATTCAAGAAAATATTTTTCCACGCTCCTCTACAACCCGAAATTTTCTGACTCATTTTTAAAAGTAAAACATGAAATTTGTTGAGATGATTTTTTGAAGAGGTTTATAACGGACCTGTGTTTTTACTTTTCATTCAATTAATTAGAACTTGATCTACAAGCAATTATTTTCTTAGTAAGACCTTTTTTTTTTCGTTTCCAGCACTGTCGCTTCGGTAATTTTGGTTCAATATTCTCACTTTGATGCATTTAAAAAATATATTATGAATTTATCAAAAAATCGACTAAAACGGCACATTATATAGTTTATGAATAAGAGAACCTGCCGATTGGATGCAGTTGAGAGGAAAAATGAATTTAAAAATGAGCCAGAAAAGAAGCAGTTTGGATTTGAGTACACCCTTAATACGATACTGTTTTCTAAACCCCTATTTTTGTTTAATTTGTTTTTGCTGTTGGAGTTGGCCCTATCAAAAATTTGTCAAAATAAAAGTGTGTATTAAGAAGATTTATAATAAATTTAAGCATATTGGATATCTTGTGAATTGACGAAGTTATGAATTTTTTTCTTCTTAACCCCCCCCCCCCCCCCCCCCAACACACACAGACCATTTTTGTTTTCGTTTTTAATTTTTTTCCGTAAGAGTTGGTCCTATCAAAAACTGGTCAATATAAAATTGTAGATAGTATTAAAAATATTTATAATAAGTTTAACTGAATTTGATATCTTGAGAATTGACGAAGTTATGAATTTTTTTCTCCCTAAAACCCTGTATTTTTTTATCGTCCCTTGAACCCATTTTTGATTTTATCAAAAATCTGTGATACATTATTTTTTGGCCCTTTTCCTAGGAGTAATAATAACTTCAAACTGATTTGATATGTATTATAAGACTTTATGGGTTTTTTTTCTGTTTTCACAAAACCCCTCGCTATTTCCACCTCCTTCTCAGATTTTGCCAATTAACAAACTTGACCGAGATATTCTGCCACTTGATTTTAAGTATCAGTTTTGAAAAATTTGTGTAAAATTATGGAAGTTATCGTGACCATACAAAAGTGATTGATATAGATAGATAGATCTAAAGTTTTGAACTGGGGGTGGTTTTGAGCTCTAGGGGTGATCATCGGCGTAGATCTGCAAAATATTTTCAAAAATTCCAACATAGGGGATAATGTAATAGGTAGTATTTCTTACAAAATCTAACTCAAAAAATAATCCCACTACTATAGAATCTATTTAAAATCTTTTTCTCTCATCACCAATAACAACACACATACTCGACCCCTCCCCCCCAAAAAAAGAGGGATCAATTTAACTCATTACCACAGATAAAAAGATCATATAAGTTCCCTTAATAGAGAATTTCACAGGTGCATTTCTGATAATAGTCGCTGTGAGGGGCGCGATGTAGACGCTAGTGATAAATGCTGATTTGAACAGAATATAAAAATAGTCGCCTGTGGAGCCCTGCACATAGTATGAATGAAGCTCGTGATCAATTTCCTTATTTTCAACAATTATGGACTGCCAACATTGGCAGGCTATTATCAAGATTAGATGCTTAAAAAATACAAAACTCTATACATTTGAAAGTAGATTTATAAATTACATACACTTTTACTTTTTTCTGGTGGGAAATTTTATTTTATTTTATTTTATTTTTATTTTTTTACATTATTATAAGAATAATACAAATTAATATTGATAAAAATTTAAAATTCATTTCATTGCCTTCTTGTTAGAGGTGAAGTTTCATATAAGGGCTACATGTTTCATTTTTAGATCGATTATATCATATTAATATCTAAATTAGTAATTATAATACTGAGAAAGAAAACATTAATGCGTTTCATGGTACACTCTTCCCAAAATTAAGGTCACAAACATAAAATCTGTGAAAACTGATGACCTATTCACTGTGTTGCTTCGAAGTTTAGCATAGAGGTATATTACAATGGGTGAAAGTATATAGCAACATAACAATGCACTGTAAAAAAACGGATATTCTACTGGCAATCTAGACGCCAGTACTATTTCCGTATTTTTACGAAAAAATTTCCCCATACATTACAGAAAATTTTTCGTTTTTAATCAGAAAAACGTAAAATTTTCTGTAATTTATAGCGAAAATTCTCCGTAAAGATACGGAAATAGTACTGGCGTCTGGATTGCCAGTAAAAACTCCGTCTTTTTTTTTTTTTTTTTTTTTTTTTTTTTTTTTTTTTTTTTTTTTTTTTTAGTGTGTGAAAAAGATTTTAATTGTGAATTAAGATGTCAAAAATTATAAGTATATCAAAAAGTGTTAAATCATGAATCACAAATAAAGCATTTATTTCGGGAAAAGCAGTATTAGAGCTCGTTGTGAGGCTTGTATAGCAGTGCACGGTGGTCACACCGCATATTAGACAGATTTTTCCTGAGAGAATTGCTTTTTCTCTGATTCATGAATTAACACTTTTTGATAGACGCTGTATCTTAATTCACAATTAAAATATTTTTCATATTGTTATGTTTTTATATTTTTTCTCCAATTATAATATACTTCTGTGCCAAATTTCGTGGCAACACAATGAATAAATAGTTCATCAGTTTTCACAGATTTTATATTTGTGTCCTTAATTTTGGATATGAGTGTAACATTAAACGCATTTAAATTTTTCTTTCTCAGTATTATATGACTAAAGAATTCGATTAAACAAAACTGAAACAATTTTGAGCAAAAATATCTAAAAGAATTAAATTTATTAAAATACTAAAGTAATATCCAAAGTTATGTTTCGGTCTGAAAATTTGTCTTTATACTTGAAGAAATTCTTTACATTTTTTTCTGAAAATGAATGCTTGAATTTAGAATTAACCTTTCAGTATTTTTTACCTAATTACACAGTTTTCAATTAATGTCGTAGCGTAATAACATGTTATTTATTACATTTTTAAATTATCATTATGTAAATAATTTTACTATTTAAAATAATTATATACGGATTTTCATAGAAAAATTCAAAATGACTCAAAATCTTTTAGGAGTTTGTGAATTTGACGAGAAAATAAAATGCTTTGAAGTAGAGGTTTATGTGGTTTGTTGTGTCTGTAGTTTTAAGTACAAGTTTGCACTTACAATGAGCGGAAATCACTGAAAAACTGACAGATAAAATGTTAGTTCCTTGGGTCAAACTACGAGTAAATAGTTTTCTCTGAAAAAAACTAGGACTGATTATTTCAATTTTTTTTTTGATTTATGATTATTATCAGTCGATTAAAGAGTTTTTTTTTAACTTTAAACTTGCTCCTCCCCCACAGAAAAAAACAAAGTTTTAATAACTGCATGTTTAATGATATTTTATGCATAAAAAAGAAATTTCGAATATTTATTAAACATATTGTGCTATTTAACGGTTGCTAGGCGTAAGAATAGCTTACGGTATCAAGTGACAAGTACCCCTCCTCCCTAAAGTGATAATGCAGGAATGTAGTAATAATTGAAAGTGAGATGTCTGGCTTACTGCTATGGAAAACTGTGTCTGCATCTAGTGAAACAGAAGTTTTTAGGATTTTGTACTTAATGAATAAAAACGGAACCATTATCAGATCACTCCTGTGTCTATTTGTCTGTCTGTCACGGCCATTTTACTCGTAATTTATGGAACGTGGAAAGTTCAAATTGGAGGAAGTAATAAAGACTATTAACCCACATATTTACAGATCATTAAACATTCACAAATATATTTAGGAAAAAAATAGAGAGCTAATTAAGTTACTTGAAAAAAAAATCTTTTTTCTTGAACATGGTGTGGGGTATAATGTGAAAGCTTTCGTAACGCCGTTCTCAAAAATACATTTCTTTAAATTTTAGGTATTATACTTTCAGAGATATCAACGAAAGTGTAGCGCAAAAATATGTTCAGCCCTCTATTTCCGAATCTATTGAAACTAAAATTATGAAAAAATTTAAGGTGGTAGGCGTTAATTTAAACTTTGCAGAAAATTATAGCGATTACCCTAGTTCATGTATTGTTTGAGAAAAGCGCATTTTTCCGTTACACACAAATGTCGATTTGAGGGCATTCAGCAAAGGTGTTGAGGAGCGCTGGAGGTACCTATCTTAGCAGAAATATAAATAATTCTTGACAATGATTTTTGAAACAAATCGTCGGTAATTAGCCGAGATATTAACATTTAAAGACACGGACCGTTTGGACATGAATAATGACAGAGGCGGTGTACTCTATGTACCATCAGCTTTTAAAGCCTAGATAGCAACTTGTATTGATATATTTGTGTAATGTAATGTCCAATAGCAGTATAAAAGCAATAAACGTAAAATTGTTAAAAACAGACTAATTTAATTAGAATTAATCACATAAATATTATGGGTTTTGTTAGTTTTCATTTCGTGGATCTCTCAATATGCCACCCGCGTCTTTAAATGTTAATTAAAAACCTATCTTTAAAAACGCGGCCCCGACCAAAGCGGTGTTGCAACTTTCCGACCTCCTTTCGAAGCGCGCTTAGCACAATGCCAAGTTTAAAGTTTGAACAAGGGTTTTGTTTTAGCTAAACTGTAAAATGAAAAGATTATTACTACATCGAGTTTAGTTTATGAACTGCCAAATAAAGTTTAAACATGCACTATTTTTATTGTCAGTACCGAATTAAGTTCATAATAAACAGATTAGGATATGATTAAAAAAAAGAGTTATTCATAATAGCAACATTTGATATTATTTAGGCTTCATATAATTTTGAAATTTTATGGTATTCCCATTCATAATTTTCTAGTATGTACAGCTATATCCAACCCTAAGTTGTATATATATATATATATATTAGAGATGGGCAACATCGTTCCTTTTAAGGAATCGTTCCAGCCGGAATCGTTCACAGAAAGGAACGAGTTCATTGGAGTAGTTCCTTTCGGAATCGTTCCGAAAAAAGGAACGAATCCGAGAAAAAGGAACGAGTCCGAGAAAAAAAGAACGATTTTGAAAAATAAAGGATTCCAAGGGGAAAAAAAACACTTCCGAGATAAAGAGAACCACATGCAATCCATAATATTTTTTACTAATTTATTTTCTTATGTACCCATCCATTTTCTTAGGCATCCAGTCGCTTTAATTTTGTAATATTTTGGACAGATGATTTTGTTTTTAAGAGTTCATTTCATTGATCAGTGTGTGCAATTAATTTGCAGTTATTTCTAACTTAATGATTTATGGTATAAAGCATAATTCCTCTTGGAAATTTAAGGGCGGTGCTAGGTCTATTCGATTTTCAGTGTAATCATTGGTTTCTCTTGAAAATATGTCGTCAAATGACCGTCCATTTATATTATTATTTTATACAGTGTGTCTTTACTCTCAACGATCTTCAGTGGCTAAGTCCTAAACCGTTAGTCATAGACCTATAGTTCCAATTACAAAAATGTTTTAAATAAGGTAAAAAATTATTCTGAAAGTCGTTTGGATCAATAAAAATATTTCTAAAAAAGTTACGAAATTTTTATACGGTCCTCCGCCCTATAAGAGATATTTAGTAAAAATTTCCTGTTCTCTTAAAAGAAAGACAAAAAAAGTCCCATTCATCTAACACTAAAATTCATGAAGTTATACGAAACTTTGAAATGCAAGACTTATGTCACTTTTCTGCATCCGAATACACATGAGTTTAGCCATACTTCTAGGGGTCGTAAACAAAGTGCTTAAAGTATTTGAAGGATTCATTTCATGTGTAGCTGCGCTTTGAAAGAAATCGTATTACGACAGATTTTTGTAAGGATTTGAAGCTGTTTCTTTTCATGATTTTTTTAACAAAAACTATGCTATTTTTATAAGCTTTTATTTAACCTATTAACCGCCAAAACTATAAGTAGGAATTTTCAAATTTCTTGTTGAAAGTCGTTTGTCACCACAAATTCAGAAAGGTAATTTCCACTTTATTAAAATATCAAAATTTCTGCCAATAAATAAGGCAATTTTTTTAATTGTAAAATAGTGGTGACAAAGTAATTAATGTAAGCATGAGCAATTATTTTGACCGTTGCGTGAACACAACACCAGCGGGTAACGGGTTAACTTGAAACGATCGTATGTATGTCTTTTCAGTTCAAAATTTGTACTCGAAATTCAACTCACTTTAAAATATGCGATCGAGGTTAAATTTTACATATTGACGTAAATCAGATGACAATGTAATATTATTATGATTTTCAGTGCTTACCATTATGTACTTATTTTACAGGGTAACACAAAAAATTTCGGATAGATTACTGCCAACAAGTTTTCTAAAAAGTTTTAGATTAGATATCACAAGACTGCGATGGTTGTGTTTTTTTATTTTTAAAATTATGTATTTTTAAAATTATGATTTTTATGTATTTTAGCGCTGAATCCGAAAATTATCTTAATTTTTAACCATCATGTCAAAATTTTTCGCAAATAGTAAATTTCAAAATAGTAAATTTCAAAATTGAAAAAATAGCTAATACTATAAAATAGAGTCGATGGTTGTATTTTTTAACTTTTACGACTGATTTGTATGTGCTTTTTAGCACTGAATGTAAAAATTACCTTCATATTTAACCATCATGTTAGACTTTTTTGTAAATGGTAAATTTCAAAGTTAAAAAATAGCGAAAATCTGATACTATAAAATGGATGTAAAACTTCTTTTATTCAATTTAATTTTATTTAATTCAAGAATTTACTCAATTTTTTGCTTATACTGGGATTCTTACAGCTAAACAGCTCGGGGATCCGATGATGTGGGTAGGGAAGAGGTTCAATTAAAACTTTGAACTTTTAAACTTTGAAATTTACGATTTGTGAAAAATCCTGACGTGATGGTTAAAAATGAAGGTCATTTTCGGATTCAATAATAAAAAATACATAAAAATCAATTATCAAAAGTTAAAGAAATAACAATCACATCTATTTTATACTATCAGAATCAAATTTCCGAAAATTTTACACTTTTTAGCTTTGAAATTTACGATTTGCAAAAAATATGTACTTTGTGATAAAAAATGAAGGCCATTTTTGGATTCAGTGTGTAAAGAATCGAGGCTGTTGCTTTTCAACATTTTATTTAACGAAAATTCTATTATTTTTTTCCTGTTATATGTTTAGTATAAGCTGTATATTTTGCATTAATATTTCAGAATGATTATAGATTTCAAATTTATAATGCAATGTTAATTTTACTATCAACTATATTTCTTATATATCTGAAGATTATTTATATTTCTAGTAAATTTGTAAATGACTCCTATTTCGCAGCAAAAAATATGCTCCAAGTTGAAACAGCCATTACTTCGGTCAGTTTTAGTCGTAGAATAATAGGACTTTTATTTGTCTTACTTGTAAGTGTAATAGGAAAGTTTTACTAACTATAACTTGAAGGACCGGGGGATCGTATAAAAAATTAAATTTCATAATTTTTCAAGAAATGATTCTATTGACCCAAATCACTTTTTAAATACTTCTTTACCCCCATTTAAAACATTTTTGTAATTGGAACTATATGGCTATGACTAACGGTTTAGGAATTAGCTATTGGACATCGTTGAGAGTGGACATCCTGTATAGGAAATTTTATTATTGCTCTGATATTTGTCACCAGGGTCTAGGAATTTTTAGTCTCATAGATTCCTCTTCAAAATCTACCTCTAGGTAATCTTAATTTCATTTTTCATTCTGAATCTCATTTTTCATTTGGATGGCCCTACTCGTTTGGATATGTAACTAGTTAAAGTAGATTACATTTTTGTTCCAGTGTCCGTACTTTCAATAACTTTATGCCCTTTATCGTCTTTCTCCTCAGCTCCCTAACTTTACGCACACAGGATATTTCGCATAATTCATCAACATTATTATCACCGCCTTCAGGATCTGGTTCAGAAGTGAAACACCCTATTCTATAGCAATCATCTTGTAGTGCAATTCAGTGATATATATCAATTTTAATGCATTTGAAATAGCTTAATGTCATTAAAATGCGCTGCAAACGATTTTTTCCCGTTGACCATAATGTAACGAAATACTTTTGAGTGCCCCTGTAAATAAACTATTAATGCTACACTCTTCATATTGAATACCAAACATCCCATGGTAAACATCATTAACATATATCAATTGCATGGGAATCCGAGTATATTTACGGGAGTTAGGTATATTACACATTGAGACCACAGAACGACACAAAGCGCAACATGAAGTGCAAAAACCGGTCGAAACAAAGAACGAAGTTGTTGCAAACCTGTTTTAAACCAGTTTTTCTAGGGAATTCAAGCGACATGTCTTATGTGTCGCCTTAGTGTGTGACTTGCCTTAGAGCGTGAACAGACGGTCTGACGGACAGGCAAACCGCATTCATAAACACTAACTTTATTGGAAAGAGTTAAAAAGTAAAGCACGTTTTTGCACACTGTCTTTCCTGAGTGACTGATGTATGTCTTGTCTTTTACCCTAACATCGCTATTTGTGAACTGCTGTTAACTACGTAGAATTTCAATAAACTTACAACTCTTTTTCAATCTCCAATTTCACGAGAACCTACCGGAATTTCTCTAATTTCACACCCTCATCCGCCGTCACCCTCTCTCCACTTATATCATACAGAACCTCAGTTCGGTGTGAGTGAATTGCAATGCTAATATGTTTGTTTGGATTGGGATCTTTGGAGCTTCATAACTCATGAAGTCATGGAACACTTGTGTTACACGAAAGGGTAAAAGTTCCTTCAGATGATTTGTAAACAGATTCATTAGCAGGGCTATGGCTAGTGATATTTATAAGATGATATTTTATGCATTAATATTATAATATATATATATATATATATATATATAGTAATATATATGATTTTATTCATATATAGTACATATTATCTCCGCCAAAAGATATAGTGATTCACTAAACTTCAAAGTTCTATTTCTTTAAATTTGAAATTTGCTAACATTTTAACTGAAAAACGGTTTATTGGTTAAATTAAATTAAACAAATTAAAAGTATGTCATTATTATTACAGAGTGTAGTACTATATAAAGAACTATCCTTTTGACGATGTTTCGGCCGTTGAATGAAAGATATCTGTTGCAAACGTGTTATAGATAATACCAACCTTAATTTTTTGAGAATTTGACTATTTTTTATTCGGAGTTAAACTTTTTATTGTCAAAACTATTTAAAATAGATAAAACATTTTGTTAAATTCGAACTTTTCAGAAAACTTTATGTAATTTAAGAAAAAAAAGAAAATAAATAAGTATATCTTCTAATTGAAAAGAATAACAATAAGAAAGGAAAAATACATAAAATTTAGTATCGTATTTGCAGTAAGTTTTACCTCAATAAAAACGGAAATTTGGTATTAGGCTTGAAACATTAAATTTAGTTTAGCATGAAGGGAGCCTCGATTTGATCGAAATTAAACTCAGATGTGTATTATCCATCACCACAGTAACAGGCATTAATCGTGGCATTGATTTCGGGATTTACGAGTATCAATAACGATCAAGAAATCTGAATTATTATAAGAAATTATTACGATAAACGATTTTTTTTTTGCTTTTATTTTACGTTGAATTAAAACAAAGTCACAGTTATTTAAATTCTAATTATTTAGCAAGAAATAGAAGTAAAATAACAATTGAAAAAACTGTAAAAAATCACAACGTGCATTCTTTGGAAACCAATAATTGAATTCGTATATTGTAAAACTTTTTAAATGCAATATTAACCTTCCGCATACCAGACCGGTGCAACCTCAGAGTAAGTATAGGAACAGGTATATATAAGTATAGGTATATATAAGTTATATGAGAAGTCTATGGGTGCAACAGACCGATAGATACATTCAAATTGATTTTTCACATTTTAAAAAATGAAAATTTTGTAAATATGTGACTTTTTCTGGAATGTTCTACTCAAAAGAATAGACCATCCCAGAAAAAACCCAGATTTACAGAAATTTCAGTTTTTAAAATAAATTAAAAATATCATTATAAATGTACCTGTCGGGGCCATTGAACCCCTCTGGTAGGCGGAGAGTTAACATAAATCTATTAAACCGAAACAAGCATAAAATATGCAGCTTTATATATGTCGCAGTGTTGGAGAAAGTCCGATAATCTATATGTAGCACGTGATTTTTCTTTCCCGTTTTTATACTCAAAACGGCCATTAAGAGAACGAACCGCGGTTAAATTATTTCAATCCCACCCACCACTGTTACTGTTATCTTATTATTATTATTAGACATTATGCTTTTTGAAATATTCATTATCTTAAGAAAGAAAGAAACGTTTTACAAAAATTCCTTGTTCTAACAGATTTTACTCTATGTAATAAACCTCAATGTAAGTTGATTAAAACAACAATCTTAGGGAGTTTCGAGATTTTTTTAATCACCTTCTTCAGGAGAGAAAAACAAGACGTCAAACTGTGGAAATAAAGTGGTACTCGAGCGCTCGTAGCTGGTCATATATTTATTTTGACAAAGAGGATTCTCAAATTGAAATTATGTTTGAGGAAAAAACATGAAATAGTGAAATATGCATGAAAGTGCGTAACTCTACAATTATTAAAATAATTGAAAATCAGTTATTATTATCCTATTAAAATGCAATTTTTATGGCCTAGTGATATATTTCTTACATTATTCAAAACTGTTTCTAGTCAGATTTAAAAAAATATTTTCACTAGTAATTAAACAAGCATTTTCTTTGTTTTTCTTAAGGCTGTTCTTAAGTGATCTGCTCAACAAGCGTAAAACGTTTTGACACATTTACAAATTAATTTTTTAACGGAAAGATATAAAATTGGAATGTTTGACCATGGAAGCGATTTGGAATCGAACTGTGTTTTCCATCTTTTGATCAGTAAATTACCTATTTAGTTAAAAACGATTTTGATCACGTGACAAACATGTTTTTCACCCATTTTTGAGAAATTATGCCTCTTTCGCGCGGAAATTCGGTTCAAAACGCCCACTTTGACACTATTTTCTGAAAGGCCTATTGCGTTTGCAAAAAAACGAAAAAAACAGCTCGATTACATAGTTTCTGAGCAACAACACCTGTTCGTTTCATGCATTTCCGAATAAAAATAAATTAAAACTTTTGTCACAAATTTATCCTTTTGGATTTGAGAACAGCCTTAAGAATTCATTTAGAAAAAATTCATTTCGTATGATACATTTACCAATTAGAAAATGTATTAGTGTATTAAAGTACACATGGTGTTCCATTACCCTCGGGGTCCAGGTACTCAATCGGTAAAGCACGTAAAGTTTCTGGGTTCGAATCCCATCTCGGGCACTTTTTCACTCAGGTGTAAAAAATCCAATTCGTATAAAATATTTTTTTTAATTATTTCTTTCAGATTAATTTAGCACAAGAAGATCAAATAGTAATGTTTATTAAACGCCCTACTTCGCCCCGCACTTCAATTTCTTTTTTCTTTCTTTCTTTACTTTTCTTTTTTTTTTCTTTTTTTTTTGAGGAGGGGGGGGGGTGGGCACACACATTAGAAGGATATTTTGGCAATAAAGTCAGCTTTAATAGAATCAAAATCTGTTATTTTGAAATAAAATAGCGTATTTTAATTTATTAAAACTGGCCAGTCTACAAGAAAAGAACCGATTCCGAGGAATCGGTCCTTTTCGGAACGGTTCCTCGGATTCGATCCTTTTTGGAACGGTTCCTCGGATTCGGTCCTTTTTGGAACGAATCCGAAATGGACCGACTCCAAGGAATCGGTCCTTTTCGGAACGACTCCGAGGAATCGGTCCTTTTCGGAGTCGGTACATTTTGGACCGATTCCGAGGAATCGTTCCGAAAAGGAGCGATTCCGAGGAGTCGTTCCTTTTCGGACTCGTTCCGAAAAGGACCGATTCCTTTTTACAGAATGGAATCGTTCCTTCAGTTTCACTGCCGGAATCGTTCCTTTGGATTCGTTCCTCAACAAATGACACATCTCTAATATATATACATATATTTACAAAGTCTTATTATTCTTTTAGCAACGATTTTTTAATAATAAAGTTAATAATTCATATATTTATTATACGGAACACTCTGAGTGCAAGTAATACTCGGACTTGACAGTTTATTATAAACCACATCTGAGATATAGTATTAAACAAAACTTTGTGTTTCGGAAGTCGTTCCACTAGATGCAAGCACAGTTTCTCTTAGCAGTAAGTCAGACATCTCATTTTTTTTTTATTACTAGATACTTTACTGTTGCTCTGTGTCGACGATATGTACAGCCCCTGAATTTAGTCTTGTAAATATTTACTAATGGTGTATTTATTTTTAGTATTGCAGTATTAAATTAATCTAGTAACTTTATCAAGCCTTTCGGAATAAGTACTTATTTTGAGATTATCACATTTTATTCCTATGCCCATTAAAATGCTGTGAAAGACCAGGTATTTCAGATAACTGATTCCACTCGAATATTAAGTAAAGTATGGCGAGCCTTTCAATACGAAAATGCTATACAATTTAAACAAATGCAATCAACCATTTGAAATATTTGATATGAATGTAGGATTACTGTCTAATACTACTATCAAAATGATTAAAGATGTAATTTTTATTCTAAATAATACATTATACACTTTTAAATGAATATAGGCATAACTTTCGAATATAAATGTTGGATGGCTTTCTGCTTAACGAAAGGAAAGAATAAATTTGTTTTCAAATTCTTAAATTTTATTTACCAAAATTAGTTATTCATTCAAATATAAGAGAAATGAAGTAGAAATGTTCATCACTATTTGCTGATTTATCAATACCCTACTGAATTTTATTTAATTAAGAACGGGTGAGTCATTAATAAATAGGAACATGTACATTTTATTGAGATGAAGAAAGATCTCTGAATCGAATTCGTGTATTTTTTATTGAAATATTCAAACAAATATTCATTGACGTTTATTCAGAGCTCATGCAAATGTAATTACTAACACTTTAGATATCATATCTAGAATATTTTGCAAAAAGAAGTTATCTTTAAATATTTATTTGATTAGGTTTATTATTATATTTAATACCTTCTAAGATTATGTTAAATGAAATAAAATATCTGTCTTATAATAAATCTATTATATTATGTATTATCTTTACAGTTGATGCGTCTGTGTTGACCCCATTTGCTTAAATATTCAACAAAATTGTGAAAACTATTTTAACATTTGCATAAGTGTTTGGAGCGCCTGGTCCTCTAAATCGAGGATTTTTTTTCCAAATACATTTATTTTCCGCGCACAAAATTTGGCATTAAATTTTTTCCCTTATTATTTAAAAATTAAATAAATGATTATAACTAAAATAATCATGCATGAAAATGTGGAATAAACTCATGTGAGTTAATCAGAATTTCAGTAAAGTGTCGTTTATCTCTAGAGAACTCATAAAATGAGATTCAACAAAGAAGTCACAGAGAAAGTCTCTTTGGTAGTCAGTAATATTTGGAAACGCTTCCCAGTAGTTTTATAGTAATTTAATTAGTTGTTCGTATCAAAATATCGGTTTTGACAGGATGTTATCAAATCTGAAATAAACATAATCAGCTGCATAACTGAATTTATACATTCGAGAACGACAAAATAACATTAGCATAGCGTTAATATTAATACTGCTAATTTATCATGTTTGTTTTTAAATAATATTTGTTGAAAACAAAAGAGCCATTCCATGTCACCTATGACACAGCTTTTCTACATATTACTGCTTTTTTACACTCTTCTATCTTTACAAGAAGAAAGTATTAGACTCGTGAAAATTTTCGACTTTCAATTTTCGACGGATTTACACGTTTTAGGGGTCAGATATTCCGAAAAACATGTTTTTACAAAATGTCTGTCTGTGAATTTGTGAGTCTGTCTGTATGTAGTATGTGACACAATTTTTGTGGGCGCTTTATCTCAAGAACTAATGCACGAAATTTAATAAAAATTCATGTACTGTTAGTCCCTAATATAAATTGGCGCTGATTAGTTTTGGTGTAAATCGTTCAACAGGTGGCTCTGCTATACAGCATTTTCCACGATTTCCACAATAGCTCAATCTCCAGAACTAATGAACGGATTTTCATTAAACTTCAGATCCAGTTAGTCCTTGACATGCATTGATGTTTTATTAATTTTGGTGTAAGTCGCTGCTATGCTGCATTTTTTGCAATTTTCGCAATTCTTCTATCTCAAGGACTAATGCTTGGATTTTCAACAAATTTCAGATTTAGGTATACCTTCATATGAATTAGTGTTGTCTTGGAGCAAATCGCTCAACTGGTGTCGCTGCTATGCTGCAATTTTCAGAATTTCCACTATAGCCTATCTCAAGAACAAATGCAGGAATTTTCATCGAACTTCAGATTCAAGTATACCTAGATATCAATTAGTATTGTTTATGTGATTTATTTAGAAGAAAGTTTTTTGATGGCCACAACATACTAGTTAACAATGCAATTACATACTCAAATTAAAAGAACTATGCTAATATGAAAATGTAGGATTTTTTGTTATTTTAAAAGCATAAATTATATTTTAACAACTCATAAGTTTATAGATAGGTATTTATGCAAGTGTCACGCTCAAGACATCCCCCCCCCCGTTTTTCATCAAATGGCCATGAAAATGGGCACATAACTTAGGTCTAGGGTTTAAAATGTGGAAATTTTTAAACCTGTTAAAAATGCGCAGATTACTTAGGTTTGGGGTAAAAACGTGGAGATTTTTAAACCTATTAAAGGGCTATTTCATATTACGTGTGGGATGGCCTTTTATACACATTACTGCGGTTTTAACAATGATATCTTATCCTCAAATCGAAACAACTATGCTATTATGAAAATATAGGGGTTTTTTGTTATTTTTATTGTATAGTTTATATTTTAACAGATTATAAATAAATAGATATACGTATTTATATAAGTCTCACGTGCTGACATTTTGTCCGTTTTTCAAGGAATGACCCAAATATGTTTACCAGAAAAATGATAGCATGATAAAGCCGTTCTTTGTAGTCAGAAACCAATATATTTTTAAGATTTAAAGAATGATTTGCAAAACAAAATTACTTTTTTCCACTTTTTTCTTAAAAGCCTCCGAGTATTTATGATTGTTCTCAACTACATGAATGCTCTATAAAAGCTACTCGGAGACGTTTAAGAAAAAAATTGAAATAAGTAATTTTGTTTTGAAAATGATTCTTTAAATCTTAAAAATATAATTTCTGACTACAAAGAACGGTTTTTGGAATCGTGGGCAACATGCGAGTGGTTAGTGTATATAATTTCGTGTATGGTTGCATAATATTTCCTAGATTAATAATTATTTGTATTTTATACAGCGCAATAACCAAAGTAATGCAACGATACATGATACTCATTCTACTCTCTAAAACAAGTTTCTGGACGAAAGAACACTTTACGAAAAGGTAAATTAACTTACACAGATATATTTTTAACCATTTGGAAAAAATGGTTATTGTCCTCGGTCAGGGTAGGAAATGAAAAACATATCTGAAGCGTTATATTAGTTGAATGCCGCATTTTATTCGTTTTCTGATTGGTCTATACAGTAATCTGTATTTTCTCTTTACTTTCAACAGAGATGAATACTTCTGCTGCCAGTATGACAAAATTGTAATAAAAACCACAAAAAAATTAATAACTCAGAAACAAATTGAGATACAGCTTTCAAACAAATTGCATTTAAAAGTACATTTTTTTCTCTATACGACGGTGTAAAAAGTAATATTGTGGGATGATTAGAAGTTTAAAAAAGAAATTTCATTTAAGATTGGTCCGGGAATATTAATGTTTAATCCATGGCGTACGTAATGTATGACCAGCTCCGTAGAAGTTTAAAAATTTACAGTACCGAAAATTGTAAAACTGAAATTTCTTTTAAAATTTGTTCATGATGGGTCCAGGAATGTTAATGTTTAATCCATGGCGTACGTAATGTATGATCAACTCCGTGCGATTTTTTATGTCTTAAATTTTAGTCTTTGAAAAAATCATTTTCCAAATGGTCTTTGTAATTTGTTAAATTGCTTTTTTTATAGTAGTGAATTAAGCCCGAAACATAAAACTTTAATTGCCTGAATTTTTTTACATTTCTAACTATTTATTGCATTACTAAGTCTCGGTGTGGACGGTTTTTCACTCTGTTGGTTTCACGCGTACTTAGCAATGCAAAATTTCAGCTAATTAAAACATTCAATATTTCTGGCGTAATTCATGACTCAAAAATTTTATCTAATATATCATTTAACTAATGCTGGAATTAATTTCTTCTCTAATTTGCCACAGGTTGCGGCTCATGAAAATATTCCATCTTGTGCTGCAATGCAACACATAAGGGGAACACATAAGGGGTGTTCCTGATTGGGTATCGTACGAGTATTTAAATAGGTAGAGCATTAGTGCGTTTTTCCAATGACCAGGTTTCGAGACCTGCGATGGAAATTTTTCCACTCTTTTTGTTTTATGCCCAGTTAGCAAAACAAAAATTCAGCCAATTAAAATAATAAATAAAATAACTTATCTTTACCTCCAGAAACCTCCAAAACCAAGAGATTTCTGAGGTTTAAAGAAGCATTTATGAAAAAAAAAATTCTTCCGCTAACCATTTCAAAAATAACGAAATTACCCAAACAGTTATGAGTAATTTTACAACGTGTTTTCAGTTTACTCAACAGGAAATATCGGTTTTTTCGGATTCTAACAATCTTCAAAAATAAAATCAGTTACTCCACTGAATTCATGCATTTTAGAGTAAAATAAAAATTTTAATTTTAATTTTAATTCTAAAGCTGTTAATTTAACCTGCTTGTTTACTGAACATTTTAATTGAACAAGAAAATGTGTACTTCAGGATTAATAGTATCCGAAAACAATATTTTCTGTTAGGAAAATTGATAAATCCACTGTAAAAAGTAATCGGAAACATTTCATTTTTGTTTATGTTTTTAAATGGATTGGAATATAAACGTTTCGTCCATCATAAAACCATCATTTCGTACACGGAAAAAACTGTTTTGTTGAAATTAATAAATTTTGGTTCACACAACTCCATCCAAATATTTTGGTTAGAATGACCAAATTTTGAGTGGACTAACCAAACGATTCGTTGAATTAACAAAATAATTTGGTCAATCTAACCAAAATTTAATCATTTCAACCAAAATATATGGATGGAGCTATATGAAGTAATTTCAACAAAACAGTTTTTTCCGTGTACGCAGTATTTACAAAATGATAAGTTGGCCATTTTTCTACAAATCCATTATAATCTTGCTTCGTATAATCGTCTTACATTAATTTCACACGTCCGAATCTCTACAAACCATTTAAAACATTACTTCGGATAACCTGAAGCTTTCATGACCTAAGATTATAAGAGAGTGGATACTTACATAACCGCATACTTACATAACTGCAATTACGTTTCCATACAGTAGTTTTTCAATTCGTTTTCTTAAAACAAGAAATGGAAATAGAATGTTTATCTGAAACTTTTATTTGATTTCAGATTTCGATTTAGTATGGTCATATAAGATGATTTTGATTATGTCATACAGAATTCACAGAATACAGATTCACAGCGAATAGTCATAACGTAAAAAGAAGCAAGGTTTTGCTAAAAAAACATCTGTTGCATTATCGTTTACTTTCCTTTCCTTAAACATATGTAGCCTATGTAAATTTCATAGCAGATATTAGCCATTATTTTTGGAGATAAGATATATTTTACTTTTCGATGGACTCCGAAATTCGTAGAAATAAAACGTGAAAATTTATATGGCTTTTCGGTTTTTTTTTTTTTTTTTTTTTTTTTTTTTTCCAATTACTATATATTAGACAACGGATGATATTCCCCTGTCAGTTCTCAGTTTTACTTTTCTAAATTTATGGACAAGCCCTAAACACAATTTCTTATAA
This sequence comes from Maratus speciosus, assembly GCA_963932465.1. Lineage (NCBI taxonomy): Eukaryota > Metazoa > Arthropoda > Arachnida > Araneae > Salticidae > Maratus > Maratus speciosus. The sequence continues at coordinate 453,831,461 of OZ010797.1, forward strand.
ATATTGGATTCATGGAAATCAAATATAGTGTCAAAGCACCGTGATAAAATTTGAAAAAAACTCTAAATTTCAATTCATATTTTAAAAAATTATTCGGAGTCTCCTTATACCTTTGTTATTATTTCATTGTAAACTATCTGCGATTAACAGACGTTGTGTCTTTTAGTAGCAACAATTTCAAAAAGTAAGAATCTACATACTGGAGCAGTCTGGAGAAAAACAATTCCGAAAACTTTTGGTATACATCTACGATCATGACTCCAAGATCCGAAAAGCACAATCTTTCCATAAAATACAGGGATTAACAGGTATGACCATAATTACATAGTTCCATAAAATACATAAAGATTTAAGAAAAAGTAAAAAAGAAAAAATTACACTTTTGCCGAAACGTCAGTGAGGGCTTACTGTGGAGACACGAAAATCTTTTGATTAAGTAGGCATCTTCGTGACGTATGTGGTTTTAGCTGTATAGATTCAGGTTATATTTGGTTGTTTCGTTCAGAAAATATAGAATATTTTATATCGCACCATAATACTTTTCAATGGCAATTCAGACGATTTTCAAAATTTCCATTTGTTGAAATAAAATGGTGTATTTTATTAATGGATTTGAATGGTAAATTATAGACGCTGAAATTTTCCAATAAAGACCTTAAATTATTCCTGTTAGCAACATAGGTTTGCGTCAAACAGAACGATGTGGTTAACATTAGGATTATAAATTAAACATGCGTAATAATAAAGGATATCACAATAAATTCTTTAAAGCGCCAAATTAATTTAGTTTATTGGCAGAGGTCACGATGATGAAGTAGATAATGATGACAAGCCATTAGGTTTAAAAGTCTCAAAATATGCCTATTATGGGTGGATTATAGTAAGGTAATGTTATCGTGTATATTAAGATGCACTAAAATTAAATGTTAGATCTAAATATTACAGAACGACACTGAAAACTATTTTCGGAAAAAAAATATAAAAACTTTAGATTAATAAATCATATATAGGTAATTTTGAAGACTCAGTTTACGTTTCCATAAGTTCCTTATCCATAAGATGCAGGAGTTTTTGTTTGGCAGGTAAGGAAATACTGCTATTTGGATAATACGATATCATAAAAGGCCCGTTAAAACTGTTGCTTATGCTAATAAAATTACAGTAGAAAAAGAATTCCAAGATATACTATAACCATTCGCACAACGAATTGGAAATTACGAATGTAAATTCAATGAGACTACCAGGGTTTTAAGGGGTGGGGCAGAGCTCCCCTGAAGAAATGTATTTTATTATCTAAAGCTTTGCCAGAATCAGTAGTTCATCAGAATTTCAAAATATCATTGCATAACAACTTGTTTAATTTAATGCTTCAAATTACTGAAACCTTCGAAGTATTTTTTATTCTTTTAAATATTTATGTAAATTCAAAATTTAAATTGTCGTTTGTATGAAGTTAAAATACTACTCAAAGTCTGATAAAAAAAATGACTTGCAGAGCTGACGTTGGGTCTCCGGATATGCAGATTTACTAGTCCTAGTCTGCTGTGATAAAAATAACTTATATATGGTATCAAAAATTAGAGTTAAATTCTGATAAAAGAAAGCGGATACATTTTTTAATATGTAAATTATATGTAAACGGTCTTTATTTTAAAACTACGATTATATTGTAAAAGAAGAATTTATTTTGAGTATAATAAGACATTTCTTTTTTTATTATTAAAACAAGTTGCGAATGAAGGCTGCATTTACTTACAGGTACCGTATTTTTTTGTTTTTAACTTAGCATACAACAAGAATTTATAAAATATATATATTTATCTGAATTCTTCCTCCAGATTTTGATTTAATTTGTTATATAAATTTATTTTGTTTATCTCTTTCAAAATAAGGTTTATAGAGAATGTTACAGCGAAAACAGAAAGAGTATATTGGAATAAACCATCTGTTGCTTTACCATTCATTTTCCTTTTCTTCAGACATGAAGTTGAAATGGAGACATTATCTGACAAAGAAACGAAATGAGATTTTTGTGTCTGATGATATATCGGAAATCTTTGGAAATATCTAAGGATGTTCATTCGAGTGTAGGATATTCTTTGCATGTTTCCTCTCATTCCTGTACAATTGTGAAATTACAATGGCAAAAGAATGAGTAAACTTAAGAATGAAATAAAAATCGGAATATTTGTATTTTCTGATTTATCCCCGTTGGTATATTTTTAAAATGTTATGTACATAGAATGTCGTTGAAAAATTGAAATTGACAAAAGAAGAATTACAAGACAGTGTTAAGAACGGTAGTTAGCACATAATATAAGTCTCCCCTTATTTATTCATGCAATAGCGAAGTGTCTCTCACATCATTCCAAACGCAGGCTTTTTGTTCAGAAATTTTAAGTGTAGTTAGCATTTCAAAAGTACAATATCTCTCAATAGTATTTTGACAACATTATATTTGCTCTTATTTTGCTCAATATTCTTGTATTTTTCTTGGGTTTCACGTTATTTTCTAGTAAATCATAGTTAAATTGCTAAAATTCTGTGAAACATTGGATATGGTTAAACAAAATAAATGATTGATTTTTTATTCTTATTATTGTTTTTATTTAAGTCAATTATTATCTTTGTCAAAATACTTTTCAGCGCTACTGTATATTTAAGAAAAATTTCATTCTTATATCTACAAATATACCTAATTAGCACGAACTTATGTCAAGTTATAACAATTGTGTCACACACAGCCAGATAGATATTATCCAAAAATAATTCATTCCTGTTTATGACATCCCAAAAGTTGTAAATCTATCAACAAACTTAAGTTGGAATTATCCAGAATTTTGATAATTTTTCTTGTATATAAATGATGTCCCTGATAGTGATGGGCAAAACTTTAAGTGTTGATAGAGGACACTGTAATAATAATTTATTTTACAGCAAAGTGTGGGCTTAAGTGACTCGTTAAAGCACAAACACAGAAAAGAGATATGAAAGGAATGTTTATTCAGAATGAGTGCTATATTTACAATAAGGGTTCAAAAATGCGTCAACAAGTAGTTATAAATGCCTCGTAGAGACGGTGAAGCGATGGGTATGCAGATTCACAGATGCCAAGTATTTCCCTCATGCTTTGCAGTAACAGCGAATAATCGAATGACGACAATGTCCTGGAGTGCTATAAATACACCCCCCACCCCCAAATCTGTCGTGCCTCAAAAGTGATATCCAGGTAATTGCGAACGGCACTGATGAAATGGACTGAAACTCCATCATGCACACACAAAAAACCACAGTCGCTTACGAAGGGAAATTAGAACATCTTGAAGTAGTTCTGATAAACTTCTTCCAGAAAAAAAAACAACTATAACTGCTGACTGTCTTGTCGTGCTGGACTAGTCTCTTGTCTACTCCGATCGCCCTATTTATCAACAATCGATAATTTCTTGTGGGGGCATCTGAAGAGGCTTGTTTAGGCTACACCAGATGATTCTGATGACGATTCCGTCGCTTGAATATCAGTTACTGCCGCACATGTGCCTGTAGTACCTAGCTTGAATCTGTATACCAGTTGTTTCATCAACGTTGCCATGAATGTATTACTGTTGGTTGAGGAAATTTTAAAAACTTATTACAACTATAGCATTTGTCAATGATGCATGTTTCTAAAAAGCACTAACTGTAAAATGCATTAAATAAAATAAATGCATCTTTAATTCATTCCTAAACTTTCCTATGTGACGTATTGCAACTTTTGTTTGGCAGTAAATATAAAAATATAAGACTGAACAAATGTGGTAAATAAAGTATGGCGCAAAGTGCTAATAATATAGAATGCACTCGTTTGTTTTATTAGCTCTTTTTAAGGGATTTACCTACATTCAAATGATTTTTTTTTCAATATTCCTTTATCTGTTCGCTCTCTACAGATGTCTGATGTGAGTCTAAAATTAATGAATAAAAAATTACATCATTTCATGGTATTAAAGTAGAGCTCAAGTATAAATCAGTTCATTTTGCAAATACATTGAATTTTTCAAAATGAATGTTACAAACGTAGGCAGTACACTTAAATTTATTAAAAATATTTTAACTTGCAGCCAGTGTTTGCATAAAGCATTCAAAATATACTATTGAATGTATTGAATCCCTAACGTTTCAATCGTTATTGTATTATCAATAAGAAAATCTTTATATTTCCAAACGCAGTTTAAACAGCAGAACAACGCTTAGTTTTCTTAAAATTCGTTGACTGATAATTCACAGTTTCATCTATACTTATTGCAAATCAAATTTAAATTTTTGGATTAATTAGTGCCTGTGTATAATATCTGTTTTAATACATATTTTTAATTACAATTTCGCAGCTGTATTAGCTAAATTTGGGTACTGGAAGAATCTTCAATACGGTACTTAGGAAACGTTCATAACGATAATCACTCAAAAATTTACAACATAAAAGTAATTAATAGATGCGTTCACTCGAAATTACATTTATATTAATGTCATTCAGAAAGAGAATTTCGTACTTGATATTAAATTACATTTTAGGCAATTGTCGGAGCACAGCTCCTGCTTCCCTGCAAAAATTACACTTTTGTGAACACGATTACGTCCAAAATATTTGTCGTATCGACACAAAAAATTAGCTGGACGTCAGTAGTACCAAAATCTCGGCGCGTATTCAAAATCATAAATATTCGTCAACCCTAACAGCCTGAAATATCGGCTCAAAATTTTCCAATAGAGATAACATTGTGATTTTAAAGCTATATATTTAAAAGACAAGGCTGGTTTTATTTTATTCATCTACCTAGAGATTTACTATGAACCAATTTTAATAATTATTTTTCTTAAATGAAACCTGGTTCTTTGTAGATTTGCCCGCACTAGCTCTTTTTTAAACATTCACATTTTTACAGTCAAAATTAAAATTTAAAAATTTTCTGTGATTTTTTTTTTCAAAATGATAGCAATTGGATTACTTCCATTGTTGTAAAGAAAGGAAAAATAATAAGGTTTGTACAATATTTTAATTAATTTTTCAATTAATTTTCAGCATTGAATATTTTGATAAGGTATGCTTATCTTTATTGATACCATTTTCTGATAAAATTCAAAATAAACTTTCTAAAAAAACTGAACAGAAAATGACGGAGTGAGGATTGGTAAACGGTGCACTAAGTATGATAAAATATATTGTCTATGGCCCACGATTTGGACCTCAAGACTTTCAACAGGCAATAATAGTTCATTTTGTTGATTATAATGGGCCGTTTCTAAGTGGAAGATTTTTCCTTATCAAACCTCTTTGTAAATATAGGACAGAAAAAAGACCTCATTCTCACAAAGTCCGTTACTTTTAACTGTTGCATACCTTGCCAACATACGCAAATCCCAGAGTTTAAATTTGTCAAACTGTTGTGGACATTAGTCTAAAGGTGTTGTCACATGAAACAACTTATGTCACTTTTAGTATAGTTTGCCATTTACAGGAAGTTCTAATTGAAGCGCTTTTCGCTAAGGACTGGTTTTACTAAATTAGCAGATATGAGTATGGGAACACTTGCTGACAGATTAGCATTTGAGCATTACCTGAGGCAACTGAATTAAACACTTTAAAATAAAGAATCGACGATTGTTATTTCAAACTTACTTCTATACAAACGGTAATCTTGAAAATGAAATATTGCGTCTCCATGCTCCGACATTTCGGCCTGACAGATGCTAGTCTAACCTTTATCAACGGAATAATTAGATGAAATAAATTCAGAATTAGAGTGTGAAAAGAAATTATCCGAAAAGTAAACAAAATAAGACATTCTGGTACATTGGAATTTATACATTAATTTCTAAAGAATTGGAAATATGAAATTACTTTTATTTCTACATCTGAGCTTCCATCATAAATTTTCTCGATCACTTTCCCTTTATTTATAAGAAGATTCCTCCGAAGCAAAAAATCATTAATCTTTTCGTCTAGTTAGAAAAGGGATTACTAAAGGAAGGTTCAAACTTTTCTGGCTCTTTATATTTTTATATCTAAAGGTTATAAGATTTAGATAACTGAAAGAAAGTAAATAATAAATGATCGACGTCTAAATCTATTTTATTACTCCGATGTTTATAAGTACACGAAATCAGGTTATATGCATGTTTAGAAAACACGTTAACAAATGTATTTCTTTCGGAAAATAAAACTATGAATAATACTTATAAATGATGTTAGAAAAATATGTGTATGTGTTATTGGAAGGATACATAAGTTATCTGATTATGTATTATTATAGTGAAACAAAACTGACAATGAAGGATATAAATAGCCTTCCCGTTATTTTGTCACTCAATTAACTCTCGCTTTTGGAATTAAATGTGAAAGTCATTGATAGATGCTTACACTTGGAATTACATTTACATTAATGTCATTTAAAGAGGTAATTTCGCCCTTGATATTAAATGAGATATCAAATTCCTTTATTTAAGTAACAAGCCTTTGTATAACATTTTACCAGCTGGCAATTTTGGTTCGAATTCCGTTTTAATAGAAAAACCTTCGGGTTTTCATAAAGAAAATGCGAAACATTTTTCATCATTAAGATGAAAGCACCGCAGAAATAGTTATTCCCGTGAAAAATGCTACGTAACAAATACTTTATAAAAACTGTTTAATGAATTTATATGAAAAATAGCCAAAAGAATAAATTAACGATGAGAAATAAAAATATGAATAAAGAAAATGCTTATTTTACGTAAATTATTTATTTTATTTTATAATAAATGTAGCTGTTTACTAATTTACTCGGAAAATATTAGTTTTCAAAATTGTATTATCCGTTTTATAATTAAAGAAAAAAAAACAACTACCATAAATGCGCTGAAGGTTACCTAAAAATTCTTTTAAGAAAATCTCATCCGCATTTGACATCATTTCCCCCATTCTTTTAACATACTGTTTCTTTAAAAGATTGGAATATATTTTTTCAGAAGTACTTTAATAACTTCCTATTCATTAAGGAAAAACAATGGTTTCATAAACAATAAATTGATATATATAAAGACATAATAACCCTTTAAGAGGCAAAGCACTTCCATTCCTAAATTGGTGAAATGAAAGAAAACTCCGGAATTTACAAACAGATTTACTTGGAAATATAAAAGAGGCTACATTTCACATAAATAATAAAACGAAAATGTGATTTCTCCAAAATTCAGGAGAAACTGTGGCATTTGGGAATTAAAATTAAATGTTTTCATAAACATACCGACATCTCTGAAAGGGTTAACGGGTTAAATATATAATTAATGTCGATACCCGCAATGATCAATCTTCAACGGAATAAAACGTGTTTCCCCACAACTAATTGCCTGTTATATCCATTGTGTCAGATATGCACAGCAAACTAAAAAGAACAATAATTAAGTTCTTTTTAACACTTTCCAACAAAATTGAAAAGTGTTTATGCATTCGGTTTGTCTGTCCGTCTGGTAGCCTGTCCACGCTCTAACTCCCGTAAATATACTCGAATTTTCATGCAATTGATAACCCATATTTACGGTCAACTAACAATGTTTAGTATTGCATATGAGGTATGTGGGATTAATATTTCATTTACAGGGCTACCCAAAAGAATTCCATTACATTATGGTATATGGAGAAAAATCGTTTGCAGAGTATTTTAATGACATTATGATGTTTCAAATGTATTGAAACTGATATAAATAACTGAATTTCATTACAAGATGATTACGACAGAATAGGGTATTCATTTGTAGTTTATTTACAGGGACACACAAAGGAAATAGGTTACAATACTGTCTTTGAGTAATAATTGCTGAAGTGCGTTTTCAATTTAGGCTAGCGCTTTTAAATTTAACTGTTTTAATCATATGCAGTGCTACTCAAAGTATTCGGATAATTTTCCGATTGTAGAAGGGGACAGCTGAAATTTGGTTTTCAAATGTAGTGTTATGCTTTTCCATATGGTTGAATTAGGGTAATACTATGAAGTTTTTTGTTTTTTTTTTTACATTATTCTGAATGTGTTGGGAAGTGTTTCATAATCTATGCTTGACGCATGATTTTTACTTTATTCTATCTATACAAGAAGAAAGTATAGGATTCGTGAAAAATTTCGACTTCCGGTTTTCGACGGATTTATGCGTTTTAGAATGCCCAGAACACGATTTGATGGTTTTTAGAAATTGTCTGTCTGTGAGTCTGTCTGTCATTCTGTCACTCTGTCACTCTGTGAGTCTGTATGTGTCAAACATTTTGTGGGCGCTCTATCTCAAGAACTAATGCACGGAATTTCACAAAACTTTACATTTAGTTAGACCTTGATATAAACTGGACCTGATTAGTTTTTGGTGAAAATCACCCAACAGGTGGCGCTGCTATGCGGCATTTTTCACGATTTCTGCAATAGCTATATCTCAAGAACTACAGCACGGATTTTCATAAAACTTCAGATTTAGTTAGTCCAGGATATAGTTTGGTGCTGATTACTTTTTTGTGAAAATCGCCCAACAGGTGGCGCTGTTATGCTGCATTAACATGATTATCGCAATAGCACTAACTCAAGAAAAAATGCACGGATTTTCATCAAACTTCTTCAGATTCAGTTAGTCCCTGATATAAATTAGTGCTGTTTAATTTTTGGTGTAAATCGCCCAACAGGTGGCGCTGCTGTGCTGTATTTTTCACGATTTCCGCAAGAGATGTATCTCAAGAACTATTGCACGGATTTTCATGAAACTTCAGATTTAGTCAGTCCTTGACATGAATTGACGTATAAATTAGTGCTGTTTAATTTTTGGTGTAAATCGCTCAACAGGTGGCGCTTCTATGCTGTACTTTTTGCGATTTCCGCAATAGCTTTATCTCAAGAGCTAATGCTTGGATTTTCAACAAACTTCAGATTCAGGTATACCTTGATATCATTTAGTGCTGTTTATTTTTGGTGGAAATCGCTCAACAGGTGGCGCTGCTATGCTACATTTTTCAGAATTTCCGCTATAGCTCTATCTCAAGAACTAATGCACGAATTTTCATCCAACTTCAAATTCAGATACACTTTGATATGAATTGGTGCTAAATCGTTGTTATTTCTTGTACTATTTAAATGTTTTAATTGACGTGATTTATATAGAAGAAAGTTTTGCGATTGCCACAACATACTAGTTCTTTATTGTTGTATAACAGTTCGGTATATTTAGCATTAACTATAGCGGTGTAACCGCATTTTGTGAAAGTACATTTTAACATTGATTTTCTAATCACATCGTACAGTTTTCTTTAAATCTGTGAAATATAATAATTCTGTAATATATCTGGTATGAGATAAGATCGATTAATTTTGTGGATTTCCTAGAAAACTTCCAACAATTATTTATTTTTTAAATGGTTTAGTTTTGCTAAGATTTTATCTGTTTTAGAATTGTTTAGAATACGCTCATCTGAAATGTTTTTCAACTCAAAATTTAAGTCATAAAAACAAGTTTAACGAACCAATGAAAACATGTTTAACGGACCAGTGTATGAAAAAAAACGTTTTCAGCTGTTTTTTGTTCAACCCGATATTTAAGTCATGGCAACAAATTTAATAAACCGGTGCATATGAAATTTACAGATAAAAAATTAGCAATTTATTTTGAATCAGTGTTTATTTTCAATTTTAAACCATTGAAGTTTTCTTTTTGTAATTTTGTTTATCACATGTGTTCGCTGTATTAATTTGTTGATTTATTATATGTCGCTTATCCCCAATAAAAGTGACACATCTCGACAAAAGTAAATTTCACGTGAGAGGCAAAAGAAAATTTGCATAATTTTACTGTAACATGAAATTGCAGCAGCTAGCTCTGAATGCAGGAATAAAAACGTGCATAAAAGCATGAAACACTTAAGAATGAAGACGCAGGATGAGTTTTGGGTAATTTTACATCCCCACACAATCCGCCCATCTTCTGTTGTCACAAACGGAAATAGAGCGTAATAAAAGGCTTTTCCATATAACTATTATTTTATGAAGTTATCATAATAATTTATTTAATAGTCTTAAAATAGAGAAAAGAATGCTTTAATAATTAAGTGCATGCTGCCGCATCAACCGGCAAGTTGACAACCATCTGAACTGGCTAACAACTGTTGCCACAAGAGAAAAAGCAAACTTACATAAATATTTTCTTTTAACATAGAATGAATCATTAGTGAATGAATCTTAACACTTTCCCTTGTTAAAAAAAATATATATAATAATAATAAATAATAATAAAAAAAAAAACTCGTTAAAGTTCTGACAATAAATAGTTACAAAAGTCCTACTTTGGTACAAAGAGTCAATAACCTGGGTTTAAAAAGAGGTTTTGTCATCATATCAGCAATTTGATATTCTGTAGATACTTGTTGTACTACTAATTGTTTTTCTAGGACTTTTTCCCTAACAAAAAAGTATTTAATTCTGATATGTTTGGTACGATGGTGAAATTCTGGATTTTGTGCTAATCTAATTGCAGCTGTATTATCAATTTGAAGCACTGGTATTCCATCTAATTTTGTAACACTAGAAAATAGACATTTCAACCAAATTACTTCTCTGGCACATTCATTCGCAGCAATTATTTCTGCTTCAGTTGTAGAGGTTGCAACTACTGACTGCCTTTGGCTAAGCCATGATATAGCACCACCACTATACAAAATCACAACACCACTAGTTGATCGTCCTGATGTTTTACATCCGCCGAAATCTGCATCACTAAAACATTCTAGTAATCCTGGTTTGTAATTATGTTTATATATAATACCTTTATCATATGAACCTGCAATGTATCTAAATACACGTTTTACTTTCATCCAGTCTTCTCTAGAAGGATTTTCTAAATGACGAGAGAGAACACCAACAGAATAAGCTATATCCGGTCTTGTGCCTATCATTAAATACATTAAAGTACCTACAGCTTCTCTATAAGGGAAGACCTCACTGCTATGCTCATCACTCTGCTCTGCATTTGTGTTTTCTTTAAGCATGGGAGTAGATACTGTTTTACAATTTTCCATATGAAATTTTTGAAGAACTCTTTTAGCATAAGCTTGCTGATTAATTTTGATACTTCCATCCTCAAAATGGTAAATTTCAAGACCAAGAAAAAAGGTTGCCTGTTTGGTTGTGATTTTGAATCTTGAACTCAAATCATTTGTGAATTTTTCAGATTCATTTAAATCAGTTGCTGCTACTAAACCATCATCAACATACAAACAAACAATAAGTTTTGTTCCATTTTTTTCTTTTATGTACAAGCATGGATCACCTTCACTTATTCTGAATCCAAGTTTTGATAAAAATTCTCCAAAGTACCTGTTCCAACAGCGAGAAGCTTGCTTGAGTCCATACAGACTGCGTTTCAATCTACAGACTTGATTAGTACCATCACTGTATCCCTCTGGCAGCTGCATGTAAATAGCTTCATCAAGTTTGCCATACAAAAATGCGGAACAAACATCAAATTGGGTAAGATGCATTTCTTCATTAGCTGCTATGCTGAGAATTGAGCGAACAGTACCCAACCTTGTCACAGGACTGTAAGTTTGCTCATAGCCCACTCCATGACGCTGGGTGAATCATTTGGCAACTAACCTGGCTTTGTATTTATCAATTGAACCATCAGGATTTTTCTTAATCTTGTAGACCCACTTGCATGGAATTGCTTTAGAATTCTTTGGTAATTCTTCTAAAGTCCATGTTTCATTTTCAATTAATGAGGACATCTCTAAGTCCATAGCATCTTTCCAATTCTTGTTTTGTTGACAGTTGATGGCTTCGTCAAAAGTTACAGGTTCTTCAAAATCTGCAATAAATGCTTCAGCTACCATGATATAGTCCTCGTAGCGCTTTGGTTTTCTTAAATCTTCCCTATTTCTGAGGTTTCTGGTCTCCGATTCATTGCTTGAGCCAATGTTAATACTGCAATCTTCCTCAGATTCATTTTCAAACTCTTCTTCATCTGGTTTTTCTTCTAACTTTCCCTGATTTTTAGATTTGGAGGCCATTTCATTTTCATCTTCGATGGGAAAATAGACAGTCTTTCCACAATTTAATATTTCCTCATTAAATTTTACATCTCTTGAACATATGACTGTATTTGATTCTTGTACCCAAAGACGATACCTTTCATCTCCATCATATCCTATCAGAAAAGCTTTGGTAGCTTTACTATCCATTTCTCTTCTTTTCTGTCTGGGTATGTGGGCATAGCAAACAGATCCAATAATTCTTAAGTGTTTTATTCTTGGTTTCTTACCTGTCCATATTTCATAAGGACTTACATTTTTAACTAATGACTTTCCAGTTCTATTGAGTATGTACGCTGAAGTATTGATAAGTTCAGCCCATAATGCTGAAGAAAATTCTACATCAGGATTAGAATTTTTCAGTGTTCTGGCCATTTCCACAAGAGTTCTATTCTCTCTTTCACTACCGCCATTTTGCTCTGGAGTATATGGTGCTGTGAGTCTTGGAATAATACCTTTCTTTTTCAGAATTATTTTAACCTCTTTGTTATCAAATTCACCTCCATTATCAGTGATTAGTTCTTTCACAGTGTGACCCATATTTTTGGTATAAGCTAAATGTTCTTCAAGAGCATTAGCAACATCAGATTTCTGTTTAAGGAAGAAAACACAGCGAAACTTTGTCAACTGATCCTTGAAAACAACAAAATATTGAAAACCCCTAAAAGATTTGTCGAAGGGACCACATACATCTGCAGAAATTAATTCACCAGCTGGGGAACAATTATTTCTAGATCCAAAGCTTAATCTGTGTGCTTTCCCATATATGCATGCTTCACATAATTCATCTTTAACATTAACCTTGATGTTCAGTTCGGAGTTTAAGAGAGATTTCACATGCCATTTATCTTGATGACCAAAACGTTCATGATACAGTTGAAGCATTGAAACATCTGACATGGCTAAATTTACTTCAATAGACCTTTTTGGAGTAATGACTTTCATATCAGCTTTGAAGAGTCCTCTTCCTTTATTTCGAGTGCCATGTAAAACACAAATCTTGTCAATCTTCAGCCAACACTCTGTTGCTGTAGATTCAAAAACACTGTTAATCTATCTATCATGGGTGGCTAAGACAGAAAATAGGTTTTTACTTATTTCAGGGACATACCACACATCTTTCAGTTCTTTGAATTGCTTCTTATTGTTGACTATGGTGACAATTTGAAGTGTACCTTTACCAAGAGCTGGAAGAACTTTTCCATTTGCTGTTGTAATTGCATGAGGTGACTCGAATTTTTCAAAATTAATAAAGTTCTTGTTATCCATTGTTATGTGCTTGGAGGCACCAATATCAATGTACCAACTATCTGAATGGATTTCTGAAGCAAATACCTCTTCTTCAACAGATATTAGACCTAAGGTAGTGGCTGTACAGGAAGTACCAGCATTTCTTGAATCAGGCTTAGATGGTTTCCCATCTACAATCCACTTTGGGCAACATTTGACCCAGTGACCTTTCTTGTGACAGTATCTGCACTGGCTTGTCTTTCTGTTGGAGAAAGTACTTCTATTTTTCTTATCTTTTACAAAAAGAGCTTCTTGTTCAGATGTACCTTTTTCATGATTTTTAAATTCCCTTTCATATGAACATAACTGAGTTGTCAATTCATCAACTGTTCTTTTATCTTCACCTAGCAGCAACCAAGTAGACTTGAATGAAACAAATTCCTTCGGTAAGATATCTAAAATTTTGCAATTTAGCAGCAATTCAGGTAAAGTGGGCTCATCCTTGTTCTGTAATCCCGAGTTTAATTCGTTCCACAAATTTTTAAATTTTGAGAGATGAGCAGCTATATTTTCATTTTCGTTCCACTTGAATTGAAAAAACTGCATGCAAATATTATACAGTTGATTTTCAGAAGATGCTTCATACAACTTATGCAATTCTATCCAAATTTGTCGAGCAGTTTCAAAACGCATTACCTTTTGAAGAGTATCTTCAGTCATGGAATTAGTTAAGACAACCATAGCACTTGTGTTGGCTTTCTGACAACTTTTGAGATCTTTCTCATATTTCGTAGGCTCAGCTTCTGTAGCTCCCGTGGAGATGTCATCAGGCTTAACTAAAGTTCCTTGAACGACTTCTAAAGCACCAGTATGACAGTTCAAAATAAACTTTATTCTGTATTTCCATACTTGCCAGTCACTTTCACCAGCTAAAGGTTTAATTTGGACCTTTGCTAAATCCATTTCTTCTTAGAATTCAACTGGCAAAACAACGTGGTTAGGCTTGTGCAGTAAGGCTTAATGCGGCATGAACATAAGCTCGCTAAATAAACTTAATGCGCGGGAGAAAGCTATATTGTTCCCATAGCCTATTATTTTATGAAGTTATCATAATAATTTATTTAATAGTCTTAAAATAGAGAAAAGAATGCTTTAATAGTTAAGTGCATGCTGCCGCATCAACCGGCAAGTTGACAACCAACTGAACTGGCTAACGACTGTTGCCACAAGAGAAAAAGCAAACTTACATAAATAATGTCTTTTAACATAGAATGAATCATTAGTGAATGAATCTTAACAATAACTACACATTTGAAACTAATTGTGCAGCAAGACACATCTATGGCAGACCTATTACATACGAAAGAAGAAAATATTTTAAGTTAAAGATTGTATGTCAGATGAGATGACAGATAAAGTTATTTAAATTTTCAACAATACGACCTCACTTCTATTCTGCAAGAAATCTCTCCATACTCCGTGGATAATGTATGATAGTGCATCGTTGCAAGCTGTATCTTTATTAGCAATTATTTCAACTGGTTCTCTTATAATGGCTTCCTGGTAATTACTTGTACAAAGATAATTTTCTATCTGGACAATTCTCGAATAAGCTCAAGGAAAATAATAACAACATTTAAATCCTACTGATGATGGCCTCGTAATGGTTGAAAAAGTTCTGGGTTTTTCTAATGTATTTTAAGCTATTTTTAATGTATTTAAAATGTTTTTATATTATTATTATTTATATATAGGGCATTCTCACAATCTTTTGACTTTTATGTCCCTGAATAATAATTTTTACTTTAATACATTTTTTGTGTGTTTTATTTATTTCATATACTGGGGAACATCCCATTGTATGATTGCATAACAATATTAACGAGATAAATAAGTTTTGGACGATGTTGGGGGTCCAAATACCAGGAAAACTCCTATACAATCCCGTGTCCCTGATACTGATTTTTAAGTTTCGAGCTGTCTGTATAAAATTGTTTCAATAAAAGTAATTCGATGTAATTTTTTCCGAAACTGAGACAATTGTTTTATATAAATATGGAGCAAAAAATTAACCTGCACACATTTTTAATGCTGATATTATTTTTTGAACTCTGTCTCTGGGTTTTTATCCTTACCGTCCCTCTTGCTAAACTTATAGAGAAAATCACTTCAGATGCAGCCACAGAATATTTTCAAGTTTTTTTTTTTTTTTTTTTTTTTTTTTTTTTCATACGGAAGTATGCTAGAGCAAGAATGTCTAAAATTCTTTGACAGGAAATTTACTGCAGATTTTAAATCAGCATTTAAATATCAATTTCAAGATAGTGGCTTTATTGGTAGTCTTACCGCCCCCAAGGTTTATTCCTGCACTTTTCGAGGTAAATTAAAAAAAAATAATTTAATCCAATGTAAACAACTGTTTCTTAAAATCAATGAACATTGTGGCTATCACTTAGTCTTAACATGATTTTCCTAAAAATAGGAAGTAATTTTCCTTACCGTTCCATCCTTACCGTCCCTTTTTTTCCCATTTCGTCCCTTTTTCCTATACCGTCCCCTTTTTTAGGTGCGTTCGTAATTATATAAATACGTAGCACCTATAGTCGTCGTTCAGTCCGTCTGTCTGTCCGTCGGTCCGCATATAATAGAGCAAAAACTACCCAACCGAATGGTCTGAAATTTTAAATATATGATTGTTGTAAAATTTTGTCGAGCCATTTCAAATTTTATGAAAATCGGATGTATAGTTAAATTACAGGGACAGTCAAAAGTTTTTCTTTACATTACGGCCAATGGGAAAAATTATTGCACGTGCATTTTAATGATGTTAAAGCTTTCCGAATGGTCTCAAATTTTAAACATATAATTATTGCGACATTTTGTCTAGCCATTTCAAATTTTATGAAAATCGGATATATAGTTTAATTACAGGGACAGTCAAAAGTTTTTCTTTACATTAAAGCCAATGGGAAAAATTATTGCAAGTGCATTTTAATGATGTTACAGCTTTCCGAATGGGCTGAAATTTTAAATATATAATTACTGCAAAATTTTGTCGAGCCATTTCAAATTTCATGAAAATCGGATGTATAGCTTAATTACAGGGACAGTCAAAATTTTTCCGTCACATTAAGGGGAATGGGAAAAAATTATTGCAAGTGCATTTTAATGATGTTACAGACTATGCACTTATGAATTGCAAATAAATACACATTCAGTACAATATGGGGTGCAAAAAATAATTATAAAACTAGTTATAGTACGAACGCACCTCATTTGCCACGTTTGACGAGCAATTTCCAACTTGTTTACCTTACCGTCCCTTCTTTAACACCACTTTAAGACATATTTATACAAAAATTCTGTATTAAAAGTACTACATTTTTATTATTTCTTATTTGAATGCCCTGTGGGTACTATGCAAATTCATTATAAGTAAAAATTTAGAAGAAAATAAAACGTTATAGTGGTAAATTGGTAAGGAAAATTAAACTCGCAAGTTTAACTTAAACTTACCCGAATTCCGGTATTCGTAACGTACCCGAATTCGGACCACTTGACTTATTCTCAGGGATAACTCACTTCATTTTCAGAACATCTGCAAAATATCACTACTTGTGGTCAATGTATTCATCTACTAACTAAATAAATATTTAGAGTAGTTTCTTTTTTAAAATCTTAAGTTTTATTGTAATTTGAAAAAAAAATGTCAAAAGTGGTCAAAATTCAGCGACTGCTCGCCTAACTTGGACTCCCTGTCTCCTGAATCGGACAAGATAATATTAGACTGCTTTAACCTTCTGACATCGGCGAACTGATCACCGTTCACTAAGTTGTAGGTTTCACCGCTACAGAAGCATTATTTAAATTAACATTATTCTTCAGATAAATTCCAGATTTGAAAAATTAAGTTATGATTAGTACTCTCAATGTTTATATGCCTATACCTAATAAAATGTTTTATATCATATTGAAAAAACCATCTTTTATTACGATTTTTAATTAATTACAGAGAAAAAAAAAATTACACTTTTGCCGTTTTGCTCTGCGGTAAGGGGTTTAATGAGTAGGGAATATAACCAATTTTATTAAAAGCAAAGTTTGCGATTAATGAAACAATCAGATAAAACAACAGCAATGAAATATAATGAAATCAAATGTCTGAAAGTAAGAGTAGTTGTTTTAAACCAAAATGTATTCAAAATGTAAACCAATGTTATAAGTAATTTAGAACAAAAATTATGGAACTATTTGCCAGTTACTTGAATATCATGTAAGAAATGATGCAAGGTTTAAACATGCATTTCTTTTGTTAATTTTTTTATTCCAGCTCACACAACATGGAAACATATTTGACAAACTGAACACTGAATCCTTTCTGTTATTTTATTTTTCTTAAAAAATCAGGCAAAACTAGTCATCACTGTCTTGATTTTTCTTTTTGGGTTCTGAATCATTAGACATTTTTTACGCAACAAAAGTTTTCTTTAGCTTATGTGTGTAATTTATGCCTTCTATCTCATTTCCTTAGTATTCGGTATCTATTTCTTTCCAATCGGATTACGACTATATTTTTTAAAACTTGATGTTTCAATTGCTTTTGTGATTTGAGAGCTACATTTTTGTCTTTTTTATTTCCATTTCAAGGTTTACCTGATATGGTGAATATGTTAACAAAGTTGTTTTTTGGCTCTCTCTGTATTTTTACTTAACTGATTTTGGCAAGGGAGGTAACATTTCTAATGATCCTTTGGCTTTTTTTTTTGGGGGGGGGGGGCGAGTGTTGTTGCAGCAGCCATCTTGCGGGTCAGTCTCTTCACAACTTACTCTTTCCTTTTCGTTTCCTAAACCTTTAACAACTTTTGCTGTGACAGATGTTCTTCTTCCAGAGTTTTTGCCTGTGTCGTTTTCATAATTTTTTTTCTCTTAGTTTTAGTAGGTTTCATGATTACAGAATCTGACTCCAAAACCTCAGTGGCAGGAGTATCAACGGATCGATCTGCAATGCATATCTCATTTTCGGGAATAAGTAAAAGAAATTGCAATAAAATTTATTGCATAAGCATGTAAAAAGAAATGGATACAGATACACATTAAAAAAAATTAAATTAAAATATTCAAAAATCTCGAACCAACAGACCTCGAAATTCATTGCTTACTTTTAAAATTTATGAATGTATATCTGGTCAAATTTAGGCAACTCTAATTGGTCCAATTAAGGCAACTGCCTTAAATCTCTTTCGGAAAATCGGCCCTCTTTCGGAAAATCGAAATTTTCGGATAATCGAGAATGTTTAAATTTTAAGATTAAGGAGAAATAAATACAATATTTTTTATTATGGTAACAATTGCTTAATAAAAATAAAGCAATAGCAAAATAGAAACAAGAATAAATTACCTGAATTTTATTTTTTAAATGAAGTATCTTTTACATATATCACAAGGGGTTGAAAAAAATGTTTTGTTTATCGCCAGTTTCGATTGCCTTTTGTTTTGAAGCTCTATCACGGATTTTTAATATTATTAGTTTGCCAGTATCACAGTCTTTATGCTGTTCCAGTCATGCCAAACCTTTTGAAAAACATTCAAAAGCTTCAAAATTGCAAATTTGTTCGTTTTCTTCGTTCCACTCCGCAGCTTAAGGGGTTCCCAAGTTAAATTCGAAGGAACTCTAAGTAAGGGGTTGGAAAATATTTATATGTACTCGTAGTTCGGAAAGAACAGCTTGCACACAGGGAATATGATAGTTGAAAAAAAAAATCTTTCAAAATAGATTTTGGACACAAGGAATGTAATAGTAAGAAAAAACAAAAAAGCTTTAAAATCGATTTCGGTTAACCGAGAGTTTCGGATAAAAGAGGTTGTACTGTATATGGCAACATAACAACTTTCCTTAGTTTTAAAGTATTATCTTACGTTTAGTAAGAAAAAGTTTGATCAAAACAGCTAATTTTAGGGTTCTTTAAATTGCCTTAAAACAGCACATGGAAGGTAGGTGTTTCTTCTAATCATAAATGATGTCATTCTGATGAGTAGGATTTGAGCGGTAGATGGCGTCTCTTTTTGTAAATAACGGCAGAATTGTAGCGGTCTACTTAAAGCGGCGGTCCAAATATGGCTACTCTCCTCTAATAGCCCTTTTAGATGGCCAACATTAAAACTAACACATTAACCCTAGATCTACCGGGAATTTTATTCAAGTTTTAATAAAACGTTCTACACCAGAATTTTTATTTAAAACTATTTAACTTATTTATTTACCTTATTTTTGTCTGGTTTATATACTTAGTTTATTTTAAAGAAATTTCTGGTTTGAATGAATATTTTGTATGTACCTGTCGGGTCCAATGGACCCGTCTGGTAGACGGAGGGTTAAGATCAATTTTAGTTTTTATTATTCATACATTTAAATTTCAGTTGAAAATAATAGTTCATCCGGTAAATATATTTTTAAAATATACAAAATCTTTGATAGTTTCCATTATTACTTAAATATTAAGAGAAGTGCTTTTTTTATATTATATATTAAAGACTTAAAACATAGCAGAAAGCCAAAATTATGAACAGTATGTTTCTGAATCATCATTGTATTTCTCTTCATAACTTATCTATGATTGAAATTAAGTTAAAAGAAAATTTATTGTATTCTTTCCGAAACGCAAATAAGGGACTTGAAAACACTGATAAAAAAACCGATCCATAGTGACAAAAAAACAAAGAAAAAACAGTTTCATATATATTTTTTAAGTACTAAAAAAAAAGATATTTGCACCAGAATAATAAAAATGAATTCTTTTTAAATATATACATTTTTGTATTACATTGGTATATATGATATTTGTGGGTAGTTATCAAATCTAGAAACTTGATCGTCCGTTCAAGACGATTAAGTAAATAATACGAAGAGAAAATAAAGGGTAGGCGTTATTTAAGGTTACTGAAGACAAGATATTTCTCACATTTCTTAGAAATGTTCGTGATTTCTCGACATTAATGTGGACCACGTTTCTTTTTTATAACAATTATTGACTTCAATTTGTTAAATTATTTGCACTGCGTACAAACCTGTAGCTGAATAATTCATTTCCTCTAAACATTTATATTTTTAATGGGATATCTGTATTACAGTTAATGGTGATAGTACAGTTAGATGATTCTTTAGTGATGTAAATAAATTGAATACATAAAATTTGGATTTTTTTATATGTTCAGTATTAGTTACTGCATAAGGTAAATTAACCTTTCATCTAAGTACTTATAATTACGATTTGTACTACTGCAATTTATCTTTATTTATCTCATTTAATTACATTAAAATAAAATATTGAATAATGAATTATGTCAACAAAATACAGATATATTTATTAAACGTTTAAAATTAAAAGAATATAGTAGTATAATAAAAGTTTCTTGAAAAATATACATTTGCGTTGAATTTTAAATTTATTTACACTCTCTTGCAAACCATATAAGCACCCTGAATGAATTGAGCCAGAGCTACGAAACTTTGAGCGCTGATGCGATTTAATGAGCTATGTAAATTATTAGAAATTTAGCACCACTGACCAATGGGGGCTTGCGCAATGTGCATCTAAATTGCGCAGCAGGCAGCATTTAAATGAACCGGTAATCTAATTCGCGGGAATTTCAACTGGACTACCATTGTTGATATATGGGTCATCAAAATTGGTAGTCCAAGTGAAATAATAACTTTTTGACGTATCCTATCGCACTACGAACAGTTGATCGACTTCAAAAGAGGTGAAACCATAGGCTTCAGAAATGCAGATAGTACAATAGGTGTATCATCCAGAATTTTTGACGAAGCTATATTGTACGCCCGCGGTGTTGGCATTAGTGGATAAGAGAAGGCACGACCAGTCACTGCAGTGGCCCAGACTGCCACCTGGCCTCAACTGCATGAGAGGACTAAGCAATCAGACAAGCAGCCACATCTACACCAAAAATCTCACTATCATCTATTCGATGTCACTTACTAGTTGATATAAATGCAGTTCTATCAAGGCATACCATGCTTAGATACTTAGACGACTGTGGTCTCAGGTATCGACGCCCATTTAGGCAGTTGAGCCAGCAGCTATCCCTTGAACATAAGCAGTGTTGTCTGAATTACTGTCGATCCCGAGCAATCTGGTCAGTGTCTGATTGGAGAAATGTGACATTCAGAGACATATCACTCTTTTCTCTCGGTGCTGGTGACTACCGTATGTGTGTGTAAGCAGAGAGGCCAGCGGTCCAATCCTGCATTTGTTACTGAGCGGCCACTGCCATAACACCTGGAGTGATATTCTGGGGGAGCTATCTGCTGGTACAGCTGATCACTTTTAATCGTGCTGCAAGGTACTCTAATGGCTCGCAGGTACGTACACGACATTTTGCAGCCTGTGGTACCGCCTATGATATTAAGTCGCCTAGGTGCCATTTATCAGCAAGATAATGGTCGGCCATATCTTACACGACACTCGCGACAAGGATACAAGGACATAATATCCTTCCACGGTCTGTCAGTTTAACACATCTCTCTACAATAGAGAATGTCTGGGACATCTTGGAAAGGAAACTTCAGCCGTCTCGGAATAACACCAAACTAGTTTATCAGTTACTACCCTTAAAGAAGAATCTACCGAAGAGGGATATCGGTAACTTAATAGACGCCATGCCTCATCGAGTTTAATAGCTCGCAAATTTGTCTTTACAACCTACTGAATTTGACATTCTTTTTGCTGCTACTAGTGAAGAAAATGTCTTTTTTTTGCTGTTGTTCTGAATTTATATTCATTTGTTCATCTAACCATACACTATAAATATCAGACATCAAGTTTTATGATTGTGGCTCATGTTTTTATGGGTGCATATACGTTTTTGCAACAGAGGGTATTTTAAACATAAACTATTAGAAATGCAATATTATGAAACCGAATTTTGACAATCTAATTTACGTAAGAATTTTTTAAATGCTAGGTACCTACTTATAATTAAGAAAAAGAAACAACGTATAAAGGCACAAATAAAATATGTTTAAAAGCATACAGCTGTTTCAAAACCTCTAAGGTTTCCTCATAAGTGCTTAAAATAAAAGTAAAACTAAAACATTGTGTAAAAAAAGGGGGGGGGGACAAAGAGTCAGAAAGGCGTACCTTTCAGCTCTACTGCCAACGGTGAAATGCGACATACGGCTGACAAACAGCTACGGAGTCGATCTCACGCGCATATTCAGGGAGACCAATCAAAATCACCCAATTGCTCCGGATCAGTTTAAACTTAGAAGGAGAAAAAAAAGGGGTGAGGGAGTGAAGAGAATTATAGAAAATTAAACCATATCTTTGAAAAATTGGGCGTGCTGGATAAATCGTTAACTAAACTGTTTGAATTTTTCCATATGTGATAAGCTTCCCTGAAGTCAAGATCATAGATTGAAGTACATTTCTGTATTATAAAGGCTTCGGAAAATTTAAAATTGTGGTTGTTGGACCAGCAGTGGTTGACAATAGCGGAACGTTTAATATCACAATTTTTAACGCAAGTTTTATGCTCCCCCAAACGGATCTTAAAGGGTCGCTTCGTTTGACCAATGTACATTTTGTTGCATTCGCAAGATATCCAGTAAACACCACAATTTGAAAAACTATTAATTGGATGTTTCATATTTGTGAATTGAATTTTATTAAAAGGAGTATAAACTACTTTAAAGTCAAATTTTGACAAGATTTTAGAAATTTGATGGCTTATTTTCGGAAAATATGGGAGCATAATTATATTTTCATTACCGACAGTATTAGCCCTGTATTGAGTACGTTTACTTAGTTTGTTATGAATGGAATCGACGATTTCAGCTGTAAAACCTCGATCAATGGCAATGGATTTAATGTAGTCTAATTCTGTTTTTATTACATATTAATTTTCTATAATTCTCTTCACTCCCTTCCCCCCCCTTTTTCTTCTTCTAAGTTTAAACTGTTCCGGAGCAATTGGGTGATTTTGATTGGTCTCGCTGAATATGCGCGTGAGATCGACTCCGTAGCTGTTTGTCAGCCGTATGTCGTATTTCACCGTTGGCAGTAGAGCTGAAAGGTACGCCTTTCTGACTCTCTGTCCATCCCCCCCTTTTTTTACACAATGTTTTAGTTTTACTTTTATTTTAAGCACTGATGAGGAAACCTTAGAGGTTTTGAAACACCTGTATGTTTTTAAACATATTTTATTTGTGCCTTTATGCGTTGTTTCTTTTTCTTAATATATCGGCAAAAAGTACAATCCTTCCCCACTTTTTACCTACTTATAATAATTGTAATATTTAATAAAAATGTATATGCATAATATTTGTAATATTTAATAATAAAATACATTTGTAATATTCAAGGCTGGAGTAGCACAGTTAAGGTTCATTTCAACAGAGCAAATAATGTCCAGAACAGAGATTGAACCTTGATATCTTGGCTTTACATATTAAGCTATCCGCACGATAGCTGGCTGACAGAATTCACTCTTATGTCACATATATTTGTAAAATTTGCCGTATTTAATAATAATATATATTTTTAATATTTGTAATCTTTTACTATAATACGAGCAAAAATTGTGTGTGTGTGTGAAGATTTTATCTTAAAAACGGCTCTAACGATTTTGACTAAATTTTGTATTTTACCATTTTCGGGCGCGAGAAGACCATTGGGCTAGGTCACAAGTTCGAGAAGATTCAGTTAGTGGGTCATTTTTGGATCATAATGTGTTAGGGTCAAGCTAATTATATCTAAAAAGCGACTCAATCGATTTTAACTACATTTTATATCGGACCGTTTTTGGTCACGAGAAAACTATTGGGTTAGGTCACATGTTCGAGAAATTTCCATTAGTGGGTCACATTTGGGTCACTTTGGGTCAAGCCAATTTTATCTAAAAGACGGGTCTAACGATTTTGACTAAATTTGGCATTCTTTCGTTTCAGATTACGGGTAGACCATTAGGTCAAGTCATATGTTAGAGAAAATTCGATTAGTGGGTCATTTTTGGGTGACTGTGTGTACAGTTAATTTTATCTAGAAAACGGCTCTAACGATTTTGGACCAAATTTTGTATTCTATCGTTTTCGGGCACACGAATTCCATTGGGCTAGGTCACATGTTTAAGAACATTCGATTAGTGGGTTATTTTGGGTCACAATGGGTCAGGATCAAGCTAATTGTATTTAAAAATGGCTCAAACGATTTTGGCAACATTTTGTATTATACCGTTTCCGGGCACGAGAAGATCATTGGGCTAGGTCACATGATCGAGAAATTTCGATTAGTGGGTCATTTTTGGGTCACTACGGGTCAAGCTAATTTTGTCTAGAAAACGGCTCTAACGATTTTGATTAAATTTTGTATTCTATCGTTTTCGGGGTGTAGAAGACCATTGGATTAGGTCGCATGTACGAGAAAATTGATTAGTGGGTCATTTTGGGTCAGGGTCAAGCTAATTATATCTAAAAAATGACTCAATCGATTTCAATGATCCAGTCATTTGGGTGCATGAGAAAACTATTAGGTTAAGTCACGTGTTCGAGAAATTTCGATTAGTGGGTCATATTTGGGTCTCTTTGGGTCAAACCAAGTTTATCTAAAAAACGGATCTAGCGATTTTGACTAAATTTTGTATTCTATCGTTACGGATTACGAGAACACCATTGGGCTAAGTCACATGTTGGAGAAAATTCGACTTGTGGGTCATTTTTGGGTCACTGTGAGTCAAGCTAATTTTATCTAGAAAATGGCTCTAACGATTTTGACGAAGTTTTGTATTCTATCGTTTTCGGGCACAAGAATACCATTGCACTAGGTCGCATGTTCAAGAACATTCGATTAGTGGGTCATTTTGAGTCACACTTGGTCAGGGTCAAGCTAATTGATCTAAAAATGGGCAAAACGATTTTAACAAATCTTATATTATACCATTTTCGGTCTTGAGAAGACCACTCGGCTGTGTCACATGTTCGAGAAAATTAGATAAGTGGGTTATTTTGGAGTCACTGCGGGTAAGGCTAATTTTATCTATGAAACAGCATAAATGATTTTGACTAAATTTTGTATCCTACCGTTTTTGATTAGCAGACCATTGAGCTTAAGTCACATGTTCGAGTAGATTTAATAAGTGCGTCATTTTGGGTCACTATGGGTCAGGGTCACGAAACAGCGAGGTGGCGAAATATTGGCGACATTTGGCGGAAAAATCGATTTTCAAGACTATGTATGCCAAAACACTTACTCGGCGCCAAATGCAAGAATGTCACCAAATTTAGCTATATTTGTCGAAAAAATAGGCATTCAGAATGTGAAAGGATTTTTTAGAAATTCTTAATATGACTCGAGATAGATGGTTAAATTAATCAGGGTTCAGCTAAAAATGTAATTTGGAAGGACGAATTATACAGTGAAAATATTATATGGAGTTGAACACAAAGCTAATTTTGACCCAGCGTAGCTCGGTCATCCCCGTTTGTAATATTTATTAATAATATATATTTATAACCAAAGTACCCGGCATTGCACGAAATTTTAAGAATGTTTGTTTTGAAAAAACAATTTCAAAATTTAACATACAACATAAATAGTCGAAGTTGTTATACACACGAATCAAATGAAAACCCAATATAAAAATGTATAAATTTATATAACAGACGCAAAATAATAGAGCTTTAGATGAACTTATTTCCATTCAGCATTGGAGCAATAACTTTAAAATACGCCAATATTTCGAGTTTTTATCATGCTCCATAATCGAGTTTTTATCATGCTTCAATACATTTTTCACACTTATATGACGTTATATACTCACCACGTCCTTTATATTTCCAATATGACGTAATATTCTATTTTTTTTAATTCGTCAAATTAATTAAATAACTATAAATTTTTCTCATGGAAATCATAAACAGAAAAATTATGACGTAACATTCACTTTTGTTTTTAAATTCGTCAAACCATTTATTTCATTTTTTTACGTGGAAATTTTGAAATAGAATTGTAATAGTTGTGGTAAGACTTTTATTGTGGAATTTTAATTGTTCACAACAACGATAACGAAAAATGTTTAAATTTGATTGGAAATTGCGGTTAAATTTGTGGTTTTTTATTAATTAAAATTAACTATAAGTTATTCCGATTACGGATTACTTTATTTGCCTCGGCCGTGTTTTTATACACATGTATGTAACATTTCACAATTCTGGCTTCTAATCTGTGTATTTGTATAGCATTACAGACAGACAGACCGACAAATTTTCATTTTTATATATTAGATATTTAGTTCAGGTTCACAGAGTTTTTGCATATCATGGAGGCTTTATTGTCATATTCTTAATTAAGAAATTTAAAAGTCAGTCGAGTCAGCACTAACGCAAAAGATATCACAGAATGATATTTGTATAGTAATATGAGCTACATTTTAACATGAATAATTCCAAATCCACATCCCGGGAAATTAACCAATATGCATTTTTCCATTCAACAAAACATAGGAACGGCAAATTTGAATTGAGCTCCAGAAACAATTTTGTATCTCCTAATTACACTGAGAATCAGAAGAAAAACAACAAATATTTCATTCTCTTATTTATATAAAATAACCTGTTAAATCATTATAAATGGTCTTAATTTATGCTGTATTTAAAAACAGAAAAATTACCATGATTTTTACTTCCGTGGCATATTAACATTTTTTTCTTTTAATAGTCTCATAGAAGTAGTATCTGTATTTTTCCCCCTTAATCGATATTTTTTAAAGGATTGTCTTTTGTGAATGGTTTATAATACATTATCAATTTCCGGTATTACGCTGTTTATTAAATTCGATATTAAGTTGTTTATTACAATGTTCTTACTCTTCTGTATTATCGAAAACTATATTAATTAAATTAAATCTACTGTCATCTGTGTTATTATTAACAATCGATATTTTTTTTGAAGGATTGTTTTTTGTGAACGGTTTATCCACTATAAATTTCTGGTATACTGTTATTTATTAAATTCGATATTAAGTTGTTTATTATAGTTTTCTTACTCATCCATATTATCTAATACTATATTAATTAAATTAAAACTACTATTAACTGTGTTATTATTAACAAAAATATATATGTTCTTTCATTTTATCAATGGCCTTTAAATACATAGTAATTCGAAATTCCAGAAGAAATAAAAATTCAATAATACGAAAGATATATACATTAACAGAATACGCTTTTCAATTACAAATACAGTGAATGATTTTGGATAAAGAAAATATTGCCGGATTACCTGAATTTGAGAAAAACACTTACAGGAAGACTGCACAAGGTTGGTGTCACCGAATGCGATGAACATTTGTATCGATAGTGTATAGTTAGTATATAAATGTATGACTGCCATAAAGATAAAATAAGTCGCAAAGTTTAAGCTACAGTTTATTATCGGATAACGATAATAACTGGCGAGTGATTCAGTAGCATGGTCGGCAGCAATTGGGATTTGAGATTTTTCTGCCCGAGTTCAAATCCGGCTCGGACTTGTTTTTCGGAACGAAAATTTTTATCAATTATTTTCGAATCACAGTGAAAAAAATATATATGATAATTGAAATTTACGAAAAATATGAATTAAATGTATGTTTTGTAGCATATAAGTGCTTTTTTAACTAAGAAATTTTGCATGTTTAAATATATAATGAAAAGTTTATATATATATATATATACAGGGTGTCCCTAAACTCATGGTACACACGCTAGGGGGTGATAGAACACATCAAGACGAGTAATAGTAAATAGGAAACCAAGGGTCCCAAACGTATTCCGAAGGAGATTGGCGCCTTTAAAGTTTAGGGTCCAAAATTTCAAATGATTATAATAAACGGAAAAATTGGTCGATTCTTTTGCGGTTTTCACTAAAACTATTCTTTTTGTCTTTTTGTATTTTCTTGAAAATAAATTTTAAAGATACAGTTCAAAAAATTCCGAAAGAGGGCGCTTTAGACTTTGGAGTAACCAACAACTATTTTTTACCGTTATTTGTGTATCTCATTACATGCTTTCAAAAGCTTAGACTTAAACTTAAATTTTGAGCTCAAAATCTGAATCGTTGGGAGGGGTTAAGCAGCGCAAACTGAACTGTGTTCAGGAGTTAAAATTTCAAATGATTATAAAAAAGGAAAAATTGGTCGATTCGTTTGCGGTTTTCACTAAAACTATTCTTTATGTCAGTATTGTCTTGAAAATAAATTTTAAAGATAAAGTTTAAAAAATACCGATAGAGGGCGCTTTAGACTTTGGAGTAACGAACAACTATTTTTTGTATCTCATTACATGCTTTCAAAAGTTTAGACTTAAACTTAAATTTTGAGCTCAAAATCTGAATCATTGGGAGTGGTTAAGTAGCATATACTGAACTGTGTTCAGGAGGGGAGTTCAAATTTCAACACATGGGCACAATTCAATTTGCGCTACTTAACGACTCCCAACGATTCAGATTTTGAGCTCAAAATTTAAGTCTAAACTTTTGAAAGCATGTAATGAGATACGAAAAATAACGGTAAAAAATAGTTGTTCGTTACTCCAAAGTCTAAAGTGCCTTCTATCGGTATTTTTTTTAACTTTATCTTTAAAATTTATTTTCAAGACAATACTGACATAAAGAATAGTTTTAGTGAAAACCGCAAAAGAATCGACCAATTTTTCCGTTTTTTATAATCATTTGAAATTTTAACTCCTGAACACAGTTCAGTTTGCGCTACTTAACCACTCCCAACGTTCAGATTTTGAGCTCAAAATTTAAGTTTAAGTCTAAGCTTTTGAAAGCATGTAATGAGATACAAAAAATAACGGTAAAAAATAGTTGTTGGTTACTCCAAAGTCTAAAGCGCCCTCTATTGGCATTTTTTGAACTGTATCTTTAAAATTTATTTTCAAGAAAATACTGACATAAAGAATAGTTTTAGTGAAAATCGCAAAAGAATCGACCAATTTTTCCGTTTTTTTTTTTTTAAATCATTTGAAATTTTGGACCCTAAACTTTAAAGGCGCCTATCTCCTTCGGAATACGTTTGGGACCCTTGGTTTCCTATTTCCTATTACTCGTCTTGATGTGTTCTATCACCCCCTAGCGTATGTACCATGCGTTTAGGGACACCCTGTATATAACCGCACATTTATAGGTCGTACACCATAAAAAATTTGTTATTTAAAATTATTTACTGTTATTTCAATGAATAATCTACTATTTTTAATAAATCAAAACACGTGATATAAATGCATGAATAATTATATTACTTTAATTTTCTTTCTATATGAAAGTATTTCGACTATTTGATGATTTTTGTAATACACTTTTTAAGACTTTTTTTATTTCGGATTTTTGGTTTTGTAATTATTACCTATGTGATAGCTATTTTGAGCATTTCAATATCTTTTTAAAACTTATATTTAAGCACAAAAACAGTAATTCTAACCATAATACTATGAATCCAAGATTTTAAAAAATCAAAAGTTAAAAATCTAGTTGGTAAAAAAGATACATTTTTTCACTGTGAAAAATAGTAGCTTATTTATGTAAATAACAGTAAATAAATTTTTAAATTAGCTTAATTTTATGGTCTATAAAAGTTCCAATTGACTTATTTTTACTTGTTATTATTATCATTTATTTATTTTATCTTTATTTTCCATTAAATATATAAGCATGCAAAGATTCGGTGTTAAAATTGTATTTATATAATTAAAGTGCATTATATAAAAATAGTAAACAAGAAGAAAAATTTATTTCCAAAAGAAATGCTACGTAGACACTTTTATAAACATCTTTTTAAGTTTTGATTCGATTTTCATAAAATTTGGAAGCAGTAGAGAAAATTCTATCACGGTTATATATATTAGGTCATCAAGAATAAAACTTGTGACTACAAAAGAGTCAGATTACCAACGGTGCAATATTCGAAACAATAAATTTTAATAGAAATTTTAGTTTGATATAAATGCCATATTCATGAAACATTACTGCCATATATAACACAAAAATATCTATTTTTTACTGATGGAAACCTGCCCCGTTGTTAATTTGGCTCTTTTGTAGCCACAAATTTCATAGTTGATGACCTTCTATTCAGTTCATACCTATGACTTGGGTAGTTTTTGCGCTGTTATTTGTAAGTAGATGGACAGACAGGCGGACCAGCCGACGACTATATTTGCTACGTTTTTATATAATTACGAACGCATCTAAAAAGAGACTTTCTGTCTGATAGTATTTTTCCTGTCCGAATGCAGTGTACGATAGACAGACAGTAGTAATGAAAATAATGAATAGATTAAAAAACCCTTTTATGACAACATTCGGCATACCTTTAAGCAAAAACAAAAATGCGTTGTTTACAAAAGTTTTAAGTCAACGCTAACCCTAAGATGTCTTAGAACATTTTATTGCATACATTAAAATTTTAGAGTTAATTTTAAATAGAGTTTTTAAAAGGAAATAAAAAGCAAAGTTAACTTTCTCATTCTTCAGTGCACCTCTTAAAAAAGAAGTTTTAAAAATATCACAATTATATAAAACATCCGCAATTATTTTACACGAAAAATGTAAAATTGTACTTTTGATTGAATACATTTTTGAAAAAGAATTTTTGTCACATTGCTGATCTCGTTTATATTCCAAACATTTGAAATCTGAAACCAAAGATTTTTCATCCTTTGACTTACATTTGGATTATTTTCCCTATTTCATGTACAGTTATACCTCAGTTTTCGTCTATAATCTGTCAGAGAACAATCTGCAAAATCCGAAGTAATTATTTCCATATGAATCTATGTAAATCAAATTAATTCGTTTAAAATACTCCAAAATGCATACCAGAAACACATTTTTATAGAGAATAAATATAGCGTTTAATACTAAAAACAATAAGAAATTAATATAGTGTTCTTGGCGTATGCTATTAAGGCACTATAGCTGGGGTCACTTCCCTTTTTGGTCTTTCGGTAGTATGTCTTCAGAGTCAAAGGATTTATGTCGCTCAAAAATGTGGCCTGTTTCTGTCGCCTCTTTAATATTTGCATAGAATGTGCAAGAGATTATCTTTAAACAAATTACAGACACGGCTTGCAACAGCTTTATCTGGGTGATTTTTCAACACAAAGCCACTCCATATAGAGCAGATGTCCTTAATTTCTGAAGAAGGCTCATTCTACACTGACTCTTCCTTTTCATCTGTCGTTTGTTACATTTCTAGGTGAAAGTCTTGCAGCTCTTCAGCGGTGAGTTCTTCATCTATGTTCATCCACCAACCCATCCACTTTCTCACCAGTCACCTCCAAACACAGAGACTTACCAAGATTTATAATCGACTGCACCACATGTGTATGGTCTGCTGGATCTGGAAATTTCCTTTGGTCCCATAATGGACCAATCGCAATCAATAAAAAATACACTAAAATGCCCTGGAAATAAACGGAATTGTTCGCCTAGACACGCGGACGACCTGAAACGATACAGAAACGACGCCATAACAACTCCACACTGAACACGAGAACCCGTGGTCGCCCTCTTTGTTTACAAAAAATGCATGGAGATCACTAGAGTATACCGACAGAATCCTGGACAACCAACGAAAACCGAGATAAATGTTTCGCGGATAAAATCGACGAAAACTAAAACCGACGATAACCGAAGTCAACGAAAACCGAGGTATTACTCTACATTTCATCTTTTAAAGGGAATGAAACCTTAAAAATATTTGAAAGATAAAAAAAACAAGATAACGTAAGATATTCCTTGTTTGTTTAAATAAAATTGCAAATGCATGCATTTATTTACATTATAAGAGTTTTGTATTATGTAAATTAATTGAAAACTACTTATAGACTTTTATAAAATTGAAATGAAAATAAATGTTCCAAGTCATATAAATAATATATGACCATTTATTAAGCAAAGATGTAATGCGCACGAGTTAGGCTGAAAGGTGCTCTACATTATAAAATATATTTTTAGCGTAAAAATGTAAGTTAAATTTCAGAATATGTAGTTTGTTTATTGCGATTTAATATCTTGCAGTAGCTATTAATAACAGGCTGCTATAAACTATATATAAATTTATTTTTATTCAAAAATAAATTTTAATAGAGAAGTTTGTGTCTTTTCAGATTTTTATGTTAATTATGCAGAAATTTTGTTTTATTTCAAAATATAAATTTATTCTCAATATTTTTTAAAAGGAACATGCATGAAATTTGCTTCTATTGGCATCTAACAATTTAAAGTGTTAAAAATAAGTAATTTTCTGTACTTATGCTAATATACAAAATTTCCACAATGTATCAGAATGATATTATGCTCGATATTTTTTAGTACAGAAAGTTTATCTGTATTCTATTTAAACATAAATTTAGTTAAAAAAAAAAAAAAAATTGTTAAATTTAAAAACGCATACCAGAATTTAAAACGTACTTTAAATAATTATTCATCATAGAGAGTAATGTGACCGATTTATTTTAAATTTAACTAAACTTAAAAACGCATGCCATGCAAATTATCGAAAATTGCAATGTACATAACATTCAGCTGTATACCTATATAGAAAACCTCAGTAAGTTATATCAATTTCATCATGTTTGAAATAATTCGAAATAATTAAAATGCGCTGAGAACAGTTTATCCCAGTAGGCCTATATACAGCCAAACTCTTTTGCGAGATGGTGTAATTGAATGATAAATGCTTTGCAATCCGTATTCCACAGAAAGCATTTATTAGTGCACCTCATGAATTCATATAAATTTCATTATATTTGTAACAAAGTAGCATCAGTAAAACACACCGCAAATGATTTTTCTTCATAAACCACAATATAACGGACTACTTTTGAGTACCCTGTATACTTACTGCCAAAACTACACATAACACATTTTATTTTATTCATATTCTAGGGTACCTCGATAATGTATATTATGTTAAAATGTAATGCTTCATTTTGTTTAAAATATTGTAACACCTGTCAAATACATCGAAATTATTTTTCTCCCAAAGACGTTAAAGTAATAGGATACTTTTGAGTGGTCCTGTAAAGTGTAAATGAATTATGAATGGCAGAAACTTCATTTCCAAAAATCGAACATGCCATGGTGATTAATAACGCATGTCAATTACATGGCAATCCAAGTACATTTTCGCGCGTTAAAGCAAGGACAGACAGACGACAGACAGATTGACCGACAAACAAACCCAATTCATAAAAACTTTTGAACTATGTTGGAAAGTGTTAAAAAATCTCAACGGCGCGTCTAAAAGGGAAAACTGCCGACCTTTAACTAAAAGCGACTTTTTTTTTTCATTAAAGAATTAGTTTAGAACTGTAATCTCTGAAACATCCATAAAATAAAATAAAAATATATTGTGTTTTAAACATTTTGAAAATTTTATTATACTTATTATCATTTACCGGGTGCACTAAAAAGGACTGGTTGATTTTAAAATTCAATAACTCGCAAACGGTGACAGATATTAAAAAAAATCTTACAGGAGGGTTATGCATGATGTCAGGAGTTTTTGCACCATGATTCTCAAAGTTAGTTTGAATTACAAAACATAGATGGCACTGCAAGCAATAGGCGCTAAATTCAAGCTGGATTTTTGGGCTTTTCTCTTTTCCCATGCTGAAAAAAGAGATTAAAATGTATTGAGGGGGTTCTGAAGAACCAAAAATCAGACCTGGATTTAGCGCATATTACTCGCAGTGCCATCTATTGTTTGTAATTCGAACTAAACTCGAGAATCACAAAAAAACTCCTGACATCTTACATAACGCTCCTGCATGAATTTTTTAAATATCTGTCACCGTTTGCGAGTTACTGTACTTTAAAATCAGTTAATAAATTTTGGGATAACCGGTAATTACTCTATATTACAATGTTTAATTTTAGAGTTAAAACGATACTTAACTATTAAAATTTAATTTTTAAAAGTTCAGGATTCTTGTTAAAATATATGTATTTGATATTAACTAAATATCATTATTATGAGAACCCGTTTCTGTATTTTCCACAATATACAAGTGCGACATGTATAGAAGATATAATTTTGGTAGAAACTAAATAATTTAACTTAGTACATCAGAATATTTTACAAAAATAAATATTTAAATACCGGAAATACTTTAAAATTATTGTCTATTAATAAAATGAATTTGTCAACTAGGTGAGAGCTTCAATTAAAAAGTTTTGTTCATGTAACGCCGATCTGGATTCAAGATTGGTGTCGGAAATAAATGTAAAAATCCCATGACGAGTAACTCAGATTAGAGGTATAAATAAGGATTATCTTGCATATATAATTCCAAAAACTGCATGCTCTTAAGCAATCAGTCTAGTCTAATACACAGAGAAGGAATGAAGAAAATTTTTCAAAATTTATATGCACATGAAAAGAAGATTAAAAACTAAATAATCTGCTAACATTCAAAATTAAAATATATATATATATATATATATACTTTTTAAAGTTGATTAAAGAAAAGTGAAAAAAAACTAAATTTCGAAACAGACAATTAGCTTTCTGTTTTATGAAACAATATATTCGTGTGATATAAAATACTTCTTATCGTATTACCTAATTTTTCTTGTTTTAAAAAGTTGAAAACATCTGAATCAGTCCGAAATAAGAAATGAAGAGAGTATATCGCTCACCCACAAGCAAAGTGACACATCTCGTAAAAATTCATTTTTCGTTTTATTCCACAAATAGGCCTGTCATAGGTGTGTCTTGCTACACAAAAAGTTTCATAGGTGTAGTTATGCGGAAAATCACTTTATTACTCTATTTGCCCATTCATGACCACAGAAGAAGGGTGGATTGTGTGGGGAGGTAAAATTCTCCAACCCACCAAGCCTCATCCTACGTCTTCATTCGTACTAGTATTATGCTTTTATTCACGTTTTTATTCCTGCATGCAGTGCTAAGTGCTGCAATTTCATCTTATAGTAAAATCATGCAAATTTTCTTTTGCCTCTCCTTTGAAATTTACTTTTGTCGAGATGTGTCACTTTTCTTGCGGGTGAGCGATATGTAGGGAATAAAAAGAGCTTGTGTTATTGAATCAGCTTGCATAGTAAGGTCAATACACTCGTTATTTTTTCCTAAAGGTTACACACCTAATTGAAATATAACAAGAAAGTAAACTCATGCGTCAAGGCAGGTTATGAAACACTTTCCAACACTTCCTGAATGATTAACAATATTTCGCATCATAACAAGGTAAAGAAGATACCTAAGTAAACATTCTAGAAAACGCATAACACATTTGAAAACATGATTATAACAATTACTGCATATAGTTGAAAAAGGTACTCTAACAGCGCCATATACAAATCATATACAAAGTTTCAGGTTTGTTTATGATTTGCAGATTTGTATATGTTCTACAAAGTATGCTAAAATGTAGCTTAGTTAAGGATTTTTAATTTAGTTAGACAACGCACAACTCTAAAATTCCCTTTCAGCCATTTGTACCATCGGAAACATAGGTGAATTCTTTTGAACACATCTGTATATTATCTATAGATTTTTATACGCATCACAAATCAAGCGAAAATTTAATTCAGGCGAAAACATGCTTAAAAAAAACAAAAATCACAGTCACAGTAATACATAGCCCTTTTTACCCGACTGCCAGGAAGGGTTATGTGTTTCACGCGTATCTGGGTATGCGGATTTCTTTACACCCTCGAAACTCCAACGGCTGGATGGATTTTAATGAATGAGGTCTCTATCGATTTGTCTTAACGGCCCGATGGTTAAAAGTCCTTCCGGCCAGTGCCGGGAGGAAGAGGTAGCTTTCATAATCCTTATTTAAAAAAAGCCAACTTATATCATGCAAACACACGAAGCTCAATTTAGTGGAAACCGAATATAGGAGATTCAATACTAATTTTTATCAATATAATGAATGAGAATTTCGCGAAATTAGTCAGCTTTATCCAAGCTGCTTTTCTTTAAAGTAACTTATATTCGGCTGCCAAATTCGGCAATTTCTTAAAGTGCCTGTCATTTTAAGACAACGTGGTGGATGAGGCTAAGCAGTGAACTTGGTCGAGACCTTAGTAATTGCTGTGCACATGCTCACTCACATCGGAATCGGTCAATATATAGGAGTGCTGTCGCATGCAAAAAATCAAATTTTTCAAAATGTCACCCACAATAGAAATTGAGACTGCTATATCTGAGCCATTTTTTAAGGTAAAGACAAACAAAAAATCTCCTGAATCCTTATATCAAGATCAAATACTTAAGAAAGAAACCTTTTTCAATTTCTAATTTTTTTGCACCTCACTTTAAATATATATATATTTTTTAATTTAATGGCCGCCATTTTGAAACAAGATGGCTGATGAATCTGGCCAGCGAACTTGGTCGAGGTGTTGATGTATACTATCCACATGCCTTCTTACATCGAAATAGGCGAATACGTGTGTTATCGCGTGACAAATACAAGATCGTTTCAAAATGTTAGCCATGCTAGAAATTCAAAATGCTATAAATCAACCATTTTTTAAGATATCAACAAAAGAACAAATTTTCAGAAACAAAAACTGCTCCGGAATCTTTGTATCAAGGCCAAACACATAAAAAAAAATCTTTTTCATTTTCCAATTTTTTAATACCTCATTTTGAATTTTAAATTTAATTTTTTTAAATGGCAACCCTTTTGAAACAAGATGGCGAATGAAGCTGGCCAACGAACTCGGTCGAGACATTGGTATGTACTATGTATAGACCAAGTTACATCCAAATAGGTTCATAAATACACCTGTTATCGCGTGACAAAAATCAGGTCGTTTTAAAATGTCAGCCACAAGAGGAATTCAAAATGCTATTACTCAGCCATTTTTTTTTAGATATAGACGAAACAAAAACTGTTCCGGAATCTTTGTATTAAGGTCAAACACATACAAAAAAAAATCTTTTTCATTTTCCAATTTTTTGGTATCTCATTTAAATTTTTTTATTATTTAATTTTTTTAAATGGCCGCCATTTTGAAACAAGATGGCGGATGAAGCTGGCCAACGAACTCGGTCGAGATATTTGTATGTACTATGTACACACCAAGGTACATCCAAGTCGGTTCATAAATACGCCTGTTATTACGTGAGAAAAATCAGGACGTTTCAAAATCTCAGCCACGCTAGAAATTCAAAATGCTATAACTCAGCCATTTCTTAAGATATAGACGAAACAAAAACTTTTCCCGAATCTTTTTATAAAGGTCAAACACATAAGAAGAAAATATTTTTTCAATTTTCAATTTTTGGTACCACAATTCAAATTAAAATTTTTCTTAAAAATTTAAATGGCTGCCATTTTTAAACAAAATGGCGGGTGAAGCTGGCCAACGAACCCGGTCGAGACATTGGTATGTACTATGCATAAACGAAGTTACATCCAAATCAGTTCATAAATACGCCTTTTATCGCGTGACAAAATTCAGGACGTTTCAAAATGTCAGCCACGCTAGAATTTCAAAATGCTATAACTCAGCCATTTTTTAAGATATAGACGAAACGAAAACTGCTCCGAAATCTTTGTATAAAGATCAAATACATAAGAAAAAAATATTTTTCCATTTTCAATTTTTTGGTACCACATTTCAAATTTTTAATTTTTAAAAAAATTTTAAATGGCCGCCATTTTGAAACAAAATGGCGGATGAAGCTGGCCAACAAACTCGGTCGAGAGATTCGTATGTACTATGTACACACCGAATTACATCCAAATCGGTTCATAAATACGCCTTTTATCGCGTGACAAAATTCAGGACGTTTCAAAATGTCAGCCATGCTAGAAATTCAAAATGCTATAACTCAGCCATTTTTTAAGATATAGACGAAACAAAAACTGCTCCGGAATCTTTGTATAAAAGTCAAATACATAAGAAAAAACTATTTTTCCATTTTTAATTTTTTGGTACCACATTTCAAGTTTTAATTTTTTTTAAAAATTTTAAATGGCCGCCATTTTGAAACAAAACGGCGGATGAAGCTGGCCAACGAACTCGGTCGAGACATTGGTATGTACTATATACACACCGAATTACATCGAAATCGGTTCATAATTACGGGAGTTACAGTGTGACATAGGTCAGATATATATATATATATATATATATATATATCAATTTTGAACGGAGGGTAGTTTCGGGGTCTGGGGGTCATGATCGATGAAAATATACCAAAATTTTTTGAAATCGCTTTCCTCCGAACGGCTGCAATAGGTAGCTTTTTTGTAAAGAAAGCTACCTAAAAGTTTAGGTTTTGTTTTTACAAATTCGAATTGGCGGCCGTAAAGTAAATATGTCATAAAATCAAATAAATATGTTTCAGATGAACCAAATAACAATTTACTTGTTTCCAGCAAGACTCTTGTTCGTTTTATAATGCGCATGAAAAATCGGACTATATTTCTTCGCCATTCTATGGAAATTTCACCGAAAATGCATGACACTGTATTCATACACACGCTTTCTTTTTAACCACTTTTGGGGAGAAAAATTTTGTCTTCCCACTGGCTGAGTGGCTAAGGGTCATCGTTTACTGACCTTAAGATAGGCAGTTCGATACTCCCTGATACGTGTTTTCACATTTTTTTTTTTTTTTTTTTTTTTAAAGTCTGCCAGTTGACCATTATTCTCAATTCCTTTGTAATTTTTTTAATTGCTATTAAGTTAAATAAAATTACAATTATAATGACGCCAATTTGATGATGATTATTTCTTGGCAATTTTTCAACAATAAAAATATTACCATAAATTTTATAAATATATTTAATTTCAATCACTTTACAAAAAATATACATTAATAATTATTATTTGAATATAAATCACACGATCAGAAACGTAAAAAAATAATTCATTTCAGCTCTTCTTTTTATAATATCATTTTTTATTATTATGACGGTCAATCAATATATAATCACTGACATCCATAATATTATTATTATTATAATTATTGTTTTCCTTGCATAAAAGCTATTGTGATGTAATAATTCTTTTATAATAAATAATTTAGTTGAAATGTTTTATTTATAAATATCAATGAAGTTTGATAACCCCGAGACAATTCTTTGCAATATTTACAGTTTACATAATTAGCATATCAGAATTCTGGTGTCGCCGTCTTTTGACGCAATTGCGTAGTATTATAGAGAAATGTTTGATAAAAATGTTGAAGTAGACAGTTTTTAAATCGAAGAATTATTTTAAGAGATATTTAATGTTAAATCTGGATAAAATTGTCTCATTAAAAAAGTCTCATAGGAAAAAAAAATATATACATGGGAATTTAATCATTTTCATTCAATTTAATCATTCAATAGAAACTCGAAGTTTGCAGAGTGCATTTATTATTCTTAACTTGCCTAATTTTTTGACGGTTTATTTCAATTTTAAATTAAAATTTTCAGAATTTCCAGATATATTTTTTACATATTTTAGAAAAGGTTATTTTAAATTGTTGCCAAATGTTAAAACAGCGCAAAGAATAATATATCCTTTAAATTAAAAATTTATTCACACGTGGCTATTATAAACAGAAAAAAATCCTTTTAAATTAGAATTAAATGATAACGTGTTAAAAGCAGGAAAATATTAAACATTACGTCATAAAAATTGTTTTTACACATGCTTACTTAAAATGAAAGA
This sequence comes from Maratus speciosus, assembly GCA_963932465.1. Classification (NCBI taxonomy): domain Eukaryota; kingdom Metazoa; phylum Arthropoda; class Arachnida; order Araneae; family Salticidae; genus Maratus; species Maratus speciosus. The sequence continues at coordinate 453,871,463 of OZ010797.1, forward strand.
AAATTATAAAATAATCAATTATTTTCAAATTAGAATTAAATGATTACGCATTAAAAGAAGGAAAACATTGAAAATTACGTCATAAAAATTATATTTACACGTGAATATTAAAAGAAAAAGAAAATTTTTAAATAATAAATTCATTGATATGTGTTAAAAGTCGTAAATGGAGGAAATTACGTCATATTGGCCAAAGTGGCCAAAACAGTTTACAAAACACATTGCAAAACATATTGCAAAACAGTGTAAATTAAAAAAATATATTTATATGAGAGATTTATTTCAAATTTCGAGATGATATTTTTAACTATAGTTGCTAATTTTAAGGTAGCGCAAATAATAATATTATCTTTCTAATAATAAAAATATTTTCAGTTGAATGTTACAAAGAGAAAGGAAAGTTTGGTGAAAATTATGTCAGATTTAAAACGTTACATTTAAAATCTCTTATTTAAAATCATTTTCTTATAGCGTTGTTAAAAAATACCATAAAGCAAAGACTCTGTTGACTTAGTTCCTTTTATATTTGGTAATTTTCAAATGTTTAACTAATCTTATTTAATCAAGCAGGGAAACAGCAACTAACATCAGCTGATTCGGTTTTGAAATCCCTCAGTAAAAGGGAAACCCGTTTACAGTAAGATCGCCATTGATTTTTTAATTATACAGAGCAGCCTCGATTATCCGAGCTAATTGGGACTGTTAGTAAATCGGAATCAGAAATCTCGGTTAATAGAAACTGTGTGTAAAAACTCGCCGTGCTTGCGAATTTAACATCTCTTTAAAAAAAATTATATAGAACGTTTTTTAAATAATAAAAGTAAATATATGTAAAGTTCTGTTTCACAGCTTAACAAATTTAAAAAGAAAATAAACTACCAGTAGTAAATTTTAAAATGCAAATTGAAAAATTTACGAAAGTTCACACAGCCACTGGAAACAAAGCATTGTTCGCTATTGACTTCTCAGGGTTCAATGTTTCTTTGGAGTTGAGGGCTTTTGGGGGCAGAAGGGCCTGTATAGCACGGACAGTGAGCTAAAGAGTGTGGTTATTTTTAAGGCTCATTCAAAAGGAAAAAAAAAAATCAGACTTTGTTATCGGCTCGGTTAACAGAAACCTCGATTAATCGAAGCTCGGTTAATCCAGGTTCTACTATAATTCAATCTTCCGTAATCTTTTTAAAGCAGATCAAATTAATGGACTTTAGCACAAAGTCACATAGCTGATAACTGCCATGCTTGTTGGCCACCTTTTTTTCAAAAAGTTTGCTTCACCTTATTCAATTAATGAGATATCTCCGATAAAATAAGTCACATTTTCCCGTTCTAAAATACTGGTATTCAAAAATCGTAGCATGTAACTGACACTACAAGTACTCATGGAACTAGACTATTTTAAGTCTGATTTTTATTATAGACTATATAAAATTATTAAAAATATATATTATGATAGGAACTAGCGGGCTTCGTCCGCTATTTACGTTACGGATATAAAAATCAAGTTTTTTTTTAGGGAAAAAGAAATAAAAACCTATTTGACGATAGGTTTATAAAGACACATTTTGTATTTGTTATATTTCCGGGGATGAGGAGGGGGGGGGGGGCTATTTTGATTAAATATCGCAATTAGTCTACATGGCAGATATAATTATGATAGACACTAGCGGGCTTCGCCCCTCTATGGTGCCTTATGGGTCCAGCTTCCATAACTCAGAAACTACCTTTCGGACATCAATGCAACAGATTCCAAACGTTATAATTAACTTAATAATCACCCTATATAGCATTAAAGTAAATTTATGAGTACTGCATACTATTTTTTTATCGTAATTTCTGAAGAGAAAAAATTATTTCGGTTCCATTCTTAGGTAATGGTCTGAAAAATTTTGAAAAGGGGGGGGGAAGGAGGGGACATGAGACTGCTGTTTGTCAAACAACACAACGGGATCTGGCTTATTCAACTTGGTTTTTGATGACTTCAATTGGAAGGTGGTTTGTTTAAAAGAGTGCGTTCCCTGCCCCATGAAAATTGGAACTATTGGTGCTACATCTATGTAAGGATTTAATAATTATAAATTAACATTTTGGATTTATTAATTTAAGGATAAAGTGTTTTTAAAGGAATATCAAATGAAACCCTCTGTGCGATCTGCGATTATACTTACCCAGTTGTTTTTTTATACAAACTGCTATAAGGAAAATTGTAATAAAATAGTAAAAATTAAATCTGCATTAAATTCCATAAGTATCTTTTTTTTAATCATTTTATCACTAACCTCAAAAAAGTAATGATATCAATGCAAAAACCCTTGACGGGTTAAAAGTTTCTGACGCAGCACTTTATCTTATGCTCTAAGAATTTTAAATATGGAACTTAAAAATACTGATATCAAATTTTGAGTGACGTTATGCTATTTCTTAAAAAATATATTTGTATTTATTTCACCATTTTATTTTTGTTTTATTTATAATCGCATGTGCAAAAGTTATGTTCAACATGAAAAGCTGCATAAAATTTTATTCGCTGTTGCTTTATCATTTACATCTCTCATAAATTCAAAATATGTGGTTTAAAAGATATGATATAAAATTTAAGTGACGCCTTGATGTGACTTTAAAAGGTTTGTTTTTTAAAATTCAATTTAAATTATTTTTGACTTGGTTAAAATATTTTTTTTACATCTACACAATACTTTTAATTTTCCAATTCACTGTTAAATATATCACTTTCATTGAATCTATACTATGCATTGAAATGTATTTATTTCAATAAATTGATTTATCTTTTGTGTCACGCTATTCAAAATTGTGAGTAAGATTTATGTAAATGGTTTCTTTGCGTCATTGTGTCCAAACTACATGAAATGTATGAAAAAGGATAGTTTGACGCAAATAAACCATTTACATAAATCTTACTCACAATTTTGAATAGCGTGACACAAAAGATAAATCAATTTATTGAAATAAATACATTTCAATGCATAGTATAGATTCAATGAAAGTGATATATTTAACAGTGAATTGGAAAATTAAAAGTATTGTGTAGATGTAAAAAAAATATTTTAACCAAGTCAAAAATAATTTAAATTGAATTTTAAAAAACAAACCTTTTAAAGTCACATCAAGGCGTCACTTAAATTTTATATCATATCTTTTAAACCACATATTTTGAATTTATGAGAGATGTAAATGATAAAGCAACAGCGAATAAAATTTTATGCAGCTTTTCATGTTGAACATAACTTTTGCACATGCGATTATAAATAAAACAAAAATAAAATGGTGAAATAAATACAAATATATTTTTTAAGAAATAGCATAACGTCACTCAAAATTTGATATCAGTATTTTTAAGTTCCATATTTAAAATTCTTAGAGCATAAGATAAAGTGCTGCGTCAGAAACTTTTAACCCGTCAAGGGTTTTTGCATTGATACACATATATACGCCTCATCAAAACAGTGTTTATAGATAGGAACTAATATTTAAACACAACTTAAAAGTCATCAATACAAGTAAATAAAAGATATAGGTAAGTAATATAAAAAGTAGTTTCACATTGATGGGAAATAATTAATTAGTTCGCTTTTTACTCAGTCGGGTTTTCTGATTTTCTAAATTTAACTTTTACTTGTTATGATTTTATTTATATGCTACAAACATCTCTTGGTATACTAAATTATGTCGACCATTAAAATGTATAACTCAAAAAAAAATACCTTCAAACAATTCACTCTGACCCACAGTAATGGTTACAAATTCTTTGTGTAGACATGCATAGCTGCCAACTTTTACGGTTTTTTTCTTACCACTAAAATTTAATTGAATTAATTGATAAATTTAAACGTTAAAATTTCTTGAATTTTGGTAATTTAATTAAATAAAATTTACTATTAAATTTTAGTGGTATGAAAAATCAGTACAAGTTGGCAGATATGGACAAGTATATAGTCTATAGAATTTATAGACACCACGGAGTATGCAAGTTTAGATAAGCTTAAAACGCACTTTCAACTATCATACCTAATTGACAATACTTCGGATACAGTATTTATCCTATATCTATTATGTGTCCCTGTAAATTTATGATACATGCGATGCACATCCTTTTCTATTGCAAGCATCTCGTAGCAAACCTCAGTAATGAATATAAATTACATCATGTTTAAAATATTGCAACATAATTAAAATACGTTGGATGTTGTTTTTCCCAGTAGACCATTATATAACCGAACTCTTTTGTGTGACTCTGTAAATGGACGTAAAATTCTTTTCACTCTATATTCTTCAAAAACAATTTATTAGTACAGCTCAGAAATTTATATCAATCAATCTTTACTTCTTTATAATATTAGTATAGATAAAGGGTATTTATTAACCATTTGGAAAAATGGTTATTGTTCTCGAAAGGGTAGGAAATCAAAAGCATATCTGAAGGTTTTTATTGGTTTAATCCGCATTTTATTCGTTTTCTGATTGGTCTATACAGTAATCTGTATTCCCCTTTACTTTCAACAGAGATGGATACTTTCTGCTGCCACTATGACAAAAAGTAATAAAAACTACGAAAAAAAAATAATAACTTAGAAGCAAATTGAGATGCAGCTTTCACACAATGTGCAGTTAAAAGTACATTTCTTTCTCTATACGACGGTGTAAAAAGTAATATTGTGGGATGTTTAGAAGTTTAAGATTGAAATTTCATTTAAAATGGGTCGTCAGATTCCCAAGAAATCTGACGATGGAAAAGCCTTTTCCCGAACAGTCAATGAAATGCTTGGATAATACGTAAGTTTCAGGTGGATAATACGTACGAGTCGCAGGCGATTTTTGTCGCTTGGAATTTTTACGTGTAATAACACTATTAAAGTTTAATCCATGGCGTACGTAATGTATGATCAACTCCGTGCCATTTTTTATGTCTTAAATTTTAGTCTTTGAAAAAATCATTTTCCAAATGGTCGTTGTAATTTGAGAAATTGATTTTTTTTTATTAATAATTTTTTTTCGAGAAAGGCTAATTTAGAATAGACAGAATCTAGAATAGACAGATGATGGTAAATTATTTTTAACATATTAAATAATTCTATATTCATCAAGAATTTCCGTTTCTTACTAGACCGTTATTAGTTGAGATATTACTCAATGGATGGTGGAATCGCTACATGAATAAACCGACTAATAAAATTAAATATAATTGATATTTAATAACATATAGTGAAGCTAATATGAATAAGAGCTAAAAGAAATAACGAAATAATAATAATAAAACACTCATACTACAATATATATTAAAACACACATACACACGCCTGCATTCAACAGTTAAAGGTATATATAAATATTATACAGACATACAAACAATAAATACAATGAACCCAACTGAGGTGAAAAATTAGCCAGAGCCAGGAATCGAACCCGGGACCACAGTACACAAGACTGCTGCTCTAATCACTGAGCTACTCCGCCCGACTGTTGAATGCAGGCGTTATTTATGTGTGTATGTGTGTTTTAATATAATATATTGTAGCATGAGTGTTTTATTATAATTATCGTAGATCGATGTAATAGTAAAATTTATTCATCGTTGTCTGGTCATCCAAGGCTGTCGTATAAATGGCTGGTGGCCTTCCCAACATGGTTTATTAGTGAAAAATTGCAGACTCAGGCATCGGCCGGAGTAGCTTAGTGGTTAGAGCAGCAGTCATGTATACTGTGGTACCGGGTTCGATTCCTGGCTCTGGCTAATTTTTCACCCCAGTTGGGTTTATTTTATTTATTGTTTGTATGTCTGTATAATATTTATATATACCTTTAACGAAATAATAGTTTAACTTATGGTTTGAAAATTTCATGAATGTATAAGTAAATGGATGTACTTTTTTATTTAACGAGAAGCCATTTTTTTTTTTTTTTTAATAGATGATGATAAACTGCTTTTAATATAAATAGTTCTATCTTCATAAAGAATTTCATTTACCAAAATTATGTGTTAGTACAGTATAATTGTTTTAAAATGTTTTTCAAAAAGAGAGGTTTAATTTTAAATCATTAAAAAAATGTTCTGTTCAGAAAATTTTGAGAAATAAAGCTGCATTTTTTATTGATGACATGTAATTAGCGTGTATTTCTTAAAGATGTCAATTAATAGCATGTAAATATCTAATTTCTGACTACAATTAAAATTTATACCTTAATTTAAAAAACTGTATTTGGGAAAGTATCTTTTAGGGAGTTTTTAGTTCAGATATTCGCGTATTTATAGGCAGTAGAACTAAAAGTGCTCTACGAAAAATAAAATTAAACAGCCAATCAGAAGATAATATTGATGCAGCCAGTCGCGCTATGAATGTGCATTAAATAAGCTTCCGGGTGTTTATAATTTGAGTACGGGTGATTAGACTTTGTAACAACGTGAACTGTAAATTAAGAAATTTAACATGTTATGTTTTGCTAAAAAACATATCGTTCTATATTGTGTAGTCACAGCATTATAAGGATCTTTCTATAATACTTTCTATAATTACTTTCTATAATAAGGTGGACCTGATTAGGAAAGATTAGCCTTTTTTAAATGATTCTGCTGAATGAATTTTAATTTATCTTGCACTAATAGTTAGATAATTTTCTAGCAAAGCATAATATATAGCATATTTTTCTATATTTGTTAGATAATCTTGCATTTCTAAAAATGTATGCTGAAAACATTTTTTATTTTTATTTGTTTCATATTTTTTTGTAAATTAGTGAATGAAACTTTGATTTATGTTTTAAATTTCTATACGAAATCTGTTATTGTGACAAGGGTTCTCACAGTCGCTCGCCAATGCACCAAATCGCAACAAAATGCATCATTTGGCGAGTAAACGAACTTCTATCTTCGCAAAATTACAAGTGCTTATTTTTTGCTCAATTTGTGTGTCTGTGTGCGCGTGTATTAGTACAGGTGAAACTCTCTTCTCGATACTGAACAACGGATGTCGCTTATCATGTTCAATCGCGCACCGAACGATTTTCATTATCATACTTTTAGAGATATTTACTCAACACCAATTCCTTTTAGCATTAGCCAAAGCCCATCAATGGTTATTCGGCCGTTGTCAAAGCACCAGGTGTCAAGCTAAAAGAGTTTCTCTATTGTCAGTAATTCTTTACAGAAAATTTACTCACAAGTTCTATAAGCATGGCAAACACGTTTATTAAAGATTAGCCTTATTGAAAAGTTCTAGAAAGCGGATTTTGATGAAATATGCATTCTTAGTTAGATAATGTTTGTGGAAAGATTTTAGTATATAACATGTTGTTCTACATTGCTTAGATATAGATTTATGGTGGAAAGTTCTATAGTCAGAGGAACCCGGTTATTGAAGATTAGTCTTTAAGTATGCTCTACTAGACTGATTTTGATCAGATTTGCGTTATTAGATATTTTTTCAAGGATCTTTTTTAGCTTAGTATATTGAATATCGTTCTATCGTTATTCAGTAAATCCTACCAGTAATGATCAACTAAAAGCTCTAGCAAAGAGAAGTCTTAGTACTTTCACCCCAAATTTTGCCTGACACATTACAAAATATAATAGCGCAATTGTGTTCGTATCGCTTTCAGCAATACTGACAAGGAATGTCAATATAGTTGCATACTCAGAAAAATCGGAGATAATAAAATAATTTTTTTTTCCTGTTGGTGAATATATTTAAAATAAAATTACGGCGGAACCTCGATACAGCGTTCGTAAAAACAATAATAAAAATTTCGTTTATTTGGCGATTTATCGCCGGTTGGCTACGTAACTAAATTTAAAAAAAATACGCTTACGAAGGAACATTAACTCTCTTAGGTCTTACAATTTACAAAAAACATGAGCTGGATGGCTCACATCAACAACACTAGAGAAAAGTTAACTAAATTACATAATAACTCTCGCAAATTCACAGGAAAACCTTGGGGTGTAAAGCCCCAAATGCTTAAAGTTTGGTACCTCACCATAGTAGAACGGATCGTCTTTACTGCGCGGGTATCTGGCGAGGCAACCTCACCAAACAGGGGACAAGCGAATCTTTACTCAAAGGATTCTTTTACTCCGAATGGGTACAGGATTCAAAACGATCTCCACAGAGGCTCTTGCAGTGATAAAGGGGATACTTCCCATTACGATCACGCTAGAATATAAACACCTCAGAAATAAAATACTGCACATACAGCTCGACACAACAACATACACATTCTACCCAAACACAGACATACAGACGAAAGCTGGCAGCTGGATCCTGCTTCTTGCGAAGGAATCCTCTCATCTCGAAGTAAATCCAATAAAGTACTCCTAAAAACCAACCAGAGATCCATCCGTCTATACAGATGGATCACAAACCAAATCAGGCGTTGGAACAGCTTTCTCTGTCTTTATCAACGGGGAGGTAACCCATCATTGGGCCAGCAGGAATGGAGATCTTAACACCGTATACCAAACGGAGCTTCTCTCAATCCTGCGGGCACTGGAATGGATATTTGAGCAGTCTCTTCCATTCGTTAAGATCAACAGTGATAGTCTCTCAAGCATACAGGTAATATTCGCACACCTCACCAAGCACCCAGTAGTCTTAAAAATAACGTAACAACTCCTATTACTAATCCCTAAAACCTCCCTTGGTCACGTATCGGCCTACATTGGCATTGAGGGCAATGAACGGGCCGATGCTCTGGCCAAAGCTGCACCAGAGAGCCATTCAATAGATTTCGTACTCTCAGTTACTTCCTCCCATGTCCGACGAGTCCTAAAAGATAGATTTCTAATGACCTGGCATGCCATGTGGTATGAGTCACAAGAAACGCCACACCTATGGCATAATCCACAAAGTTTCAATAGATCTGTGTTTTCTCTCCCCACCCACCGCCGACTTCCTCAAAAGACATAACTCATTTAAAGAATATTTAAGGAAATTCCATTGCGCCCCTTCAACTATCTGCGAATGTGCAGAGGTAGACTCCCCAAATCACATGCACTATCCCTTTGCCCTGACCGACGCACAGTGGAGCAAAATCTCAAAAAGCTGGCCAAAGGTCGAAAAATAAAGTTACTATTTGGGGCATTTTCACTATACAGATGTCTAGAATAATGTTTGGAGGGGCAGAATCTATATTCATAAAAAGGTTTTCGTTTTGCCTTGGCTACTTGTATCATTTCAAATGTGATGCTCGGAGGTTTTTTATCCGAGGCGAACAAAAACCTCTCGTAGATAAGCCAATTCTCGGATTTGGAAGCACAAATGATAACAATACAGCTCTTTGATTCTTTGAAAACGCAACTATTTGTGCTTCCATAACGAGCAGAGACGAAGATTTTATCGAACGAATCCACGTCATATTGCAAGTAATTTCTTAAAATTCATTTGATCAATTTCGTGGATTATTGCTCATAAATAGCTTGTAAATTCGTCGAATTGTATTCCTAGTTCTATATGCTAACTTCAGTTGACAAACTACTTACTCGTGGCACAGAAATAATAGCTTCATCATCATTGCCCGTTGGGCAAATGTCGGTAGACGATCAAGAATCGTGCAACAAATTGATCAAAAGGTATGGAGAAGGTTTTTCCCTAAAATGCAGCAGGACGTAAACAATGGAAGATTTTTTTGCGGCTTTTAATGTTATCAGATCCCTTCGTTTCAAGCTTATGTAAATTACCATTGTAGAAATTAATATCCTTGCCCCTAGAGGCACAGAAATTTCAGTAAAATATTTCGACACCTTCCCTTCTTAAGAGTCTTCTTAATATACTACAGATGATTCAGAAGATTAATTTTAGAATATCCTTTCGTTTTATTTTAATAATATAAAAGTTAAACCTTGTAGTATTTTTTTCATTAATGTACTTAATTATATTTCATAAATAAAAATTCATCGTTTAATTTCGATTGAAAATATCTTAGTTCATTTGAAAATACCTTGTAACGTTTAGCCTCGAAACTTTTTTTATTTCGAAACTTGAAATATTTTATTTAAATCTAATTGTTTTTATTTTTAATCCACCATTTGTTAAATTTAATTTTTGAATCGTACTTAGCATCCTCAAAAGCACTTACTTGTATATGAAATTCCATAGAAATTGCATAACTTTCTATGCATTTTAATTTTAAGTCCGCCATATTGGATCCACCATTTTGTTTTTTTCATTTTTAATTTTAGAATCGAGATCAGCATCCTGAAAAACACATGTGCATGAAATTTCGTGGCATTTAAATAGCATTTTCATATTTTGGCCAGCTTTTCGGGATTTTGCCCCACTGTGTGACGCCAGCCATTTAAGATTTCTCCCTTCTCCCACCAAATGGTGGACACTTAATATACTTTTTTGTCCAGCACTACTGGCAAAACTAAACAAAATTTATAAATACCACATGAAAATTCCACACTCACATCTTATTGGTCTGTTGTGACGAGCGTACTGTTACAAAAACGCCAAGCAGCCGTCGAAACGTCACTACTGACAACCATAAAGAAAATCTGGACTGTTGGTGTGTTCCAGCAGACATTCTTCGCAACAGCAATCATTTGCACCATGCTTCATTCTCCTCTTCAGCTTGTTGTCGCGAGGGTCAGTTTATGCCCCAGCGGACAGAGCCTGTTGAGTTACATTGTTTTTTCCTTCCTCAGTCCTGCCCTCTGCCGCGTGAGACCCAGGCTAACTTTTGCCGACACCCCTTTGACCGCTCTTTCATATAATGCACCATAGACTTACATATTTTAGTTCCACATTTTACCGCCAGGTGCGCCTACCTATCTCTGGTGCTATGGGCCCGACACCCTCGTCTAATATATCTACGGATAGGTTGTAAAACGGAGTTTCGTTCGGTTAGAAGTTTCCCTAGAATAGAGTGCGCTCCTGGTTGCGAAATGTGGAACTAACAGATTTTGCCAAAGAATAAAGTGTTTTGAAAGAAATATTAAACGAAACCCTCTGTGCGATCTTTGATCACACTTACCCACTTGTTTTTTATTTCTGTCTAAAGTATAGATTCAAAACTATATTATCCAGAAAAATAAATGCTGTGTATAGAGAATTAACTTTTAAATTTAAAAATTCATCTCACTAACCCGTGAATGAAATTCATTAAGCTGCTGGCATGATATCATGCAGCTTTTATCATGCTGCAGGCATGATAAAACTCTAAATTGTGCATATAGAAAACAATTCTTGAACAAAGCAGAATCATAACATGCCTATTTCTAAATTAAAACCAAACTATACATAAAAAGTTTATTTAGTTATTTTTAGCACAAAATACAATAAATAAATAAAATAAGTTTTTAAAGTGCAAAAAAATAAATAACCAAAATATGTAAATTCTTTTGGTTCTAGCATATAGACTCTAAAAAACGCATATTTGGTTATTTTTTTAGATATGTAAATTACATAGTTTGAAAGTAACTCTACGCGCAAACTCCAAATTTACTAACATGAGAAAACACACTTTAAATTTTCAATATCTACGGAACTTCAATTATATTCACTGCCAATAAATGATTATGACTCAAGAAATAATGCAGATTTTTGAATGGGGTTTTTCCATATTGTTCCGAAATTAAAAAAAAAAAAAAAAAAAAAAAAAAAAAGTAAGAAAAAAATCATGCGTCAAGGATAGATTATTAAACACTTTTTAACCCATTCAGAAGAATGTAACAAAACTGCACCGTTTAAAAAATTAAAATATTACGTCTAATTCAACCATATGGAAACGCATAATACATATCAAAACCCAATACCAGCTGTTTCCATCCACGATCGTAAATTATGCGAATTTTTTAAGCAGTCCTGTATATGATATATAGATTTCACTCTATAACTACAAGCATGCCAAAATTTAGTTCACTTGAGACATACATATACTTCAGTTGAAAATTTACCTTCAGCAATTCTCTCTAATAAGGAGAACAGTACGTGAATACTTTTGTGCAGCCCTGTATTTGAAGTATAGAATTTATATATAACGAGTAAGATGCAAAAAAAATAATTAAATTTAAAAGCGCATACCAACTTTTAAACCGTGCACTTCAGCAATTATTACATAAAGACAGTACTGTACTGTAACCGATTTCTTTTGTGTGTCCCTGTAAACGAATAAAAAATGCTATGAATGCCCTGTTCTAACGTGATCATAGTGAAGTTCAGTGATATCTATCAGTTTCAGAAGATTTGAAATAGCATAATGCCATTAAAATAATCTGCAAACGATTTTTCCCCATATACCAAAATATAATGGAATACTTTTGAGTAGCCCTGTAAATGAACGATTAATCCTACATACTTCATACACAATACCAAACATGCTTTGGTGACCCTAAATATCTTTATCAATTTCATGTAAACCCGGGTATATTTACGGGAGTTAGAGCGTGGACAAACGGTCAGACGGACAGACAAATTGAATGCATAAACACTTTTATCTTTGTTGGAAATTTATCGAAATTTATCGAAATTGGTCGACGGGATAGTCAAGTAGTATCCGTAATTTAGTCATAGAGCATTACTATGTATTAATATTATTTAAATATATATTTAAATTTTATTTTGGAATTGCAATGCATTTTCTAAATAGTTTGCACATGTTTTATTTCCATATTTTATGTTATGCATAGCCATGGTGGGTAAGTATTTCGGTGGTCCACAACGATTAGTTTTGCATATTTTTCAGAAAAAAATCCGAATGAAACAAAAACAGAAAACTGTTTATTTGAAAGTTTAGAGGTCCAATGCCCCATTAAATGATTATTGATTATCTCCTTATGATTAGATAATTTTATCCACCATTAAGATTAACATAGGTGTGTCAAGCAGATCAGGAATGTCTTGTGCTCTCAAAAGTATTTCCTAAATTCTGATATTTTTTCAACGGGGGATTCGACACGTTATGTTCTTTCCACTTCTATTTGATTCTGTTTGACTGGTCTAGAATTTTGAAAAAAATCTATTTTTTTTCATATTTTTAAAGTTTACACCTTTAATAATATATCCTCGTAAGTAAATAGGACTTTTCACTTCCTATTTGATTTAAGGGGTTTTTCCGGTCTAGAATTTTTTTTTTTAATTTTTTTTTCTTTTTGCACCTTCTAGAAGTTTAGACCTTTAATAATATATCCTCGAGAGAAAATTGGACACGTTCTGTACTTTTCACTTTCTATTTGATTTAAGGGAGTATTCTGGTCTATAATTTTGAAAAAAATCTATTTTTTTTCTTTTTGCATATTCATAAAGTTCAGACATTTAATAATATATCCTCGAGAGAAAAGATAAGTGTAACGTACCATTCTATGACTTAGACTCCTACGGCTGCATGAAACTTTTGCTTAATACTTTAAAACCTTTTTTCTCAAAACTTCTTTTTACTTTCTTCTATCTTTACAAGAAGAAAGTATTGGATTCGTGAAAATTTTCGACTTCCGGTTTACGACGAATTTATACGTTTTAGAATGCCTGGAACACAATTTGATGGTTTTAAAAAATGTCTGTCTGTGAGTCTGTCTGTCACTCTGTCACTCTGTGAGTCTGTTTGTGACAAATATTTTTTGGGCGCTCTATCTCAAGAACTAAGTCACGGAATTTCACAAAATTTCAGATTCAGTTAGACCTTGATATAAACTGGTGCTGATTAGTTTTTGGTGAAAATCGTTCAAAAGGTGCACTGCTATGTGGCATTTTTCACGATTTCTGCAATAGCTATATCTCAGGAACTACTGCACGGTTTTTCATACAACTTCAGATTCAGCTAGTCCAGGATATAGTTAGGTGCTGATTACAATTTGGTGAAAATCGCCCAACAGGCGTAGTAGCGTCTAAGCTGTATTATTCATGATGATCGTAATAGCTCTAATTCAGGAAAAAATGCACGAATTTTCATCAAACGTCAGATTCAGTGAGTCCCTGATACAAGTTAATTCTGTTTAATTTTTGGTGTAAATCGCCCATCAGGTGGCGCTGCTATGCTGCATTTTTGACGATATTCGCAATAGCTATATCTCAAGAACGAATGCATGGATTTTCATCAAGATTCAGATTCAGTTACTTCCTGGTATAAATTGGTCCTAATTAGGTTTTGGTGTAAATCGCCCAATAGGTACTATGCAGAATTTTTTAGAATTTCCGCAATAGCTCTATATAAAAAACTAATGCACGGCTTTTCATCAAACTTCAGATTCAGTTAGAAGTTGTCAAAGTTGTTGATAATTAGATTTTCGTGCAAATCATCTAACACGTGATACTGATATGCTGCATTTTTCAGAAAGTATGAACATGTTTGAGATAGAAAAAGTTTCGGGATTGCGACATCTGACTAGTTCACATTGGTTGACATGATAGCTCAAGTTCTATTTAACCGAATTACTTGAAATTTTATGCCATCTATTTTATACTTCAATGTATAACTGTTTATCCCGCCTACCGTTTTATATTAATTTTTCTTTCTTACTAATTTGAAAATTATGAAAAAAAAGTAGAAAATTGCCTTTTTTCGGACAGCCGGCATTTTGGGAAAAAAAATTTTTTTTTTTTGGTTTGTTTTCTCTTAGGTATGGGGTATAACGACATTCTTACTAATTAAAAAAAATTATTTTTTTTATATGACCAGAAGAATTGCTATCGTGTCAACAAGCCCACACTTCCTTTTTATCCCCAACATTAACATTTTATAACTTATTTAATTTTGATTTCTTTTTTCCAAACTTTTTTAACTGATTCCCTAATTAAATTGGAAGCATGAAATTTTACATACTTATAGCTGAACACTTGCGATCACACATCAAATCATAAAAATTTCAAAAAGTCTTATATTTACCCCTGCGGTCTCTAACTTGTGTATTTTAAGCTTTTTTTCTAACTCAGTCCCTAATTAAGTTGAAGACTTGAAATTTTGCAAAATTATAGCTAAGCACTTGCGATCAAACGGTAAATCATAAAATTTCTTAAAAGTCTTATATTTAACCCTCTGGGCTCTAACTTGTGTATTATAAGCAATTTTTCTACCTCAGCCCCTAATTCAGCTGAAGACTTGTGATTTTGCGAAATTATAGCTAAACACTTGTGATCAAACAACAAATCATAAAATTTCGAAAAAGTCTCATATTTAACCCTCCGGGCTCTAACTTATTTATTTTATTCTTTCTTTCCAACTCAGTCCCTAATTAAGTTGAAGACTTGAAATTTTGCAAAATTATAGCTAAGCACTTGCGATCAAATAGCAAATCATAAAATTTTGAAAAAGTCTTATATTTAACCCTCTGGGCTCTAACTTGTGTATTTTGAGCAATATTTCTAACTCAGCCCCTAATTAAGTTGGAGACTTGGAATTTTGCATACCTATAGCAGAACAATCGATCTCACGAAAAAAATCATAAAATTTTCAAAAAGTCTTATATTAATTACTCTCCGGGCTCTAACTTGTGTATTTTAAGCAATTTTTTTATCCTACACCTCTTTTCTCCCGGGAGGCACTTTTGCCGACACCCATTTGACCGCTCTTTCATATTATGCACCATAGACTTACATATTTATTTCAACTTTTTACCGTCAGGTATGTCTACCTATCTCTGGTGCTATGGGCCCGACTCCCTCGACTAATATATCTATGGATATGTTGTAAAACGGAGTTTCGTTCGTATAGAAGTTTGCTTATAATAGAGTGCACCACTGGTTGCTAAATGTGGAACTAACAGATTTTGCCAAAGAATAAAGTATTTTGAAAGGAATATTAAACGAAACCCTCTGTGCGTTCGATGATCCCACTTACGTTCGGTGATCACACTTACCCACTTGTTTTTTATTTCTGTCTAAAGTATAGATTTGAAACTATATTATCCAGAAAATTAAATGCTGTGTATAGAGAATTAACATTTAAATTTAAATATACATCTCACTAACTCGTGAATAAAAATCATTAAGTGCTGCAGGCATGATAAACCTCTAAATTATGCATATAGAAAACAATTCTTTAACAAAACAGTATCATAACATGCCTATATCTAAATTAAAACCAAACTATACACAAAAACTTTTTTTAGTTATTTTTAGCACAAAATACAAAATAAATAAATAAATAAAATAAGTTTTTAAAGTGCAAAAAAATAAATAACCAAAATATGTAAATTCTTTTGGTTTTAGAATATAGACTCTAAAAAATGCATAGTTGGTTATTTTTTTGATTATGTAAATTACATAGTTTGAAAGTAACTCTACGCGCAAACTCCAAATTTACTAACATGAGAAAACGCACTTTAAATTTTCAATATCTTCGGAACTTCAATAATATTCACTGCCAATAAATGATTATGACTCAAGGAATAATGCAGTTTTTTGAATGGCGTTTTTGCATATTGTTCCGCAATAATAATAATAATAATAATAAAACAAGTAAGAAAAAAATCATGCGTCAAGCATAGATTATCAAATACTTTTCAACACATTCAGAATAATGTAACAAAACTGTACCGTTTAAAAAAATTAATATTATGTCTAAATCAACCATATGGAAACGCATAATACATTTCAAAACCAATATCAGCTGTTCCCAACCACAATCGGAAATTATGCGAATTTTTTCAGCAGCCCTGTATATGATATATAGATTTGACTCTATTAACTACATGCATGCCAAAATTTAGTTCACTAAATACATACATATACTTTGGTTGAAATTTTACCTTTAGCAATTCCTTCTAAAAAGGAAAACGGTACGTGAATACTTTTGTGCAGCCCTGTATTTGAAGTATAGGATTTATATATAACAAGTAAGATGCAAAAAAATAATTAAATTTGAAAGTGCATACCAAATTTTAAACCGTACACTTCAGCAATTATTACATAAAGACTGTTCTGTAACCGATTTCTTCTGTGTGTCCCTGTAAACGAATAAAAAATGCTATGAATGCCCTGTTCTAACGTGATCGCAGTGAAGTTCAGTGATATATATCAGTTTCAGTACATTTGAAATAGCATAATGTCATTAAAATACTCTGCAAAAGATTTTTCCCCTATACCAAAATGTAATGGAATACCTTTGAGTGTCCCTGTAAATGAACGATTAATCCTACATAACTTCATATACATATATTCCAAACATGCTTTGGTGACCCTAAATAATCTTTATCAATTTCATGAAAATCCGGATATATTTAAGGGAGTTATAGCGTTGACAAACGGATAAACGGACAGACAAACCGAATGCATAAACACTTTTCAACTTTGTTGGAAATTTATCGAAATTTATCGAAATTGGTCGACGGGATAGTCAAGTAGTACCCGTAATTCAGTAATAGAGCATTACTGTGTATTAAAAATATTTAAATATATATTTAAATTTTATTTTGGAATTACAATGCATTTTATAAATAGTTTACACGTTTTTTGTTCTCATATTTTATGTTATGCATAGCCATGATGGGTACGTAATTCGGTGGCCTACAACGACTAGTTTTGCATATTGTTCAGAAAAAAAAATCAGAATGAAACAAAAACAGAAAACTGTTTCTTTGAAAGTTTAGAGGTCCAGTGCACCATTAAATGATTATTGATTATCTCCTTATGATTAGATAATTTTATCCACCATTAAGCACCAATGGTCAAGCAGATCAGGAATGTCTTGTGCTCTCAAAAGAATGTCTAAATTCTGATATTTTTTCAACGGTGCATTCGACACGTTATGTTCTTTACATTTCCATTTGATTCTATTTGACTAGTCTAGAATTTTGAAAAAAATCTTTGTGATGTCTGGGAACGTCTAGATTAATTTCTCTTTCGATTCTGTTGACGCCAACGTCACGTGGTATGCGGGCGCGAGCGCGGAGAGAGGGGTAGATATATGTTTTTTTTCAGAGTAAAAGTGATTTTTGAGAAGGGTGGACGAGCCGTGCATGTTGGCCGGCGTGTTTTTTTTATTTGTGAAAACGGAAGTTTATGATTTTAATAATATAGTGAAGTATAGCTTTTGGGAGTGAAATATAAAGGTGGTGTACATTGCATCTATGTAAAACCTGTATATACTGTATATAGCGTGATGTCATCTGTGTCGTATTTATATATTCCCATAAATAAACTATAATTTAGTGCTGTGAAGAAAACTAGTGGTCATTTTAATGAGGAATACACCACGTTGGAAAGGTCAGCGGAGCTCGGCGGCGGTATTACACGCTGTGTTACGAAGAACGAGAGCTCTTATAAAAAGTAAGATGCATGTTTAGGTATTTTTAATTGAAGATAGTGTTTGAAGATATTTTAAGCAGATAAAGAAAATGTAATTTATTTTTCTTGTTATGAGTTTATGTATTTACATAGAAGATTTAACCCGTAACAGGTATTGCCGGTCTCACAGACCGTCTCTCTTTTCGATTTAACTTGCAGTTTAAGGTTTAATTATAGATGCTGCTGAAATGAAGTTTGGTTTTGGGTGATAGTGTTATCTCTAGAGATTTCTAAACACATTATTTTTAATTACCATAGTCCTGTACATAAAGTTAAGTACAGAAACAATCCGGGTCAACTCATTCGTGTTTTTTATTCATCTTTCCGTTAAGCGATCTGAGAGACCGCGCCGTACTTGTAGCGTAACAAAATTTCACAATACCTGTTACGGGTTAAGTAGACGAAAGGAAAGTAAATAATTTATTATTTATGAGTTTGATTTAAGCATATAAGAAGAAATGTGGTATTTATAGTATGACATTTATTGCTTGATTTATTTAATTAATATGAGAGTATCTTTTATCTGTAGAGTTTATTATAAAAGTGTTTGAATTGAAAAAGAAAAATGTTTAGCATTAAAGGGCTGAGGAAAGAAGATTTAGTTGTGGTCGCAAGCGAATTAGGTTTAAAGGTTGAATCGGAACACAGAATTATAGATTTTAAAACGCTCATTGAAGGAAGCGATCAATACGCTAAGGATACTGAATTTATAAAATAATTTTTAATTACCACGGTATCAGATAGAATAGAAAAAGAAAAACGTGAAGCCGAGTTACTAAAAATTGAGAAAGAAAATGTGAAATCGGAACAGAACACTGCTCTAGAATTAGAGAGAACAAAATTAGAAGTCATTAAAGCCCAATTAGAAATGGCGAAGATAACAGATGATAAGAATTCTGATTCGGGGGGGGGGGACAAAAATCCCATACTAATTCGTTAGAATCATTAATTAAAAGTGTTAGAACTCTGAGCATGCCAGTCCCGACTAAACCGGAAGCGTGGAATTTATTTTTTAGTTCGCTCGAAAAGGCATTCGAAATGAAAAATGTTTCGGAGGAGTTAAAAGTTGAAATTTTACTAAATTTAGTGGGTGAACGTGCGGCACATTTATTAGTTTATGTAAATACAAATGAAATGAAGAGTTATTCGAAGGTTAATGCTTTAATTTTAAAAGAATTTCAACCTACCCCGGAAGCTTGTCTAGAAAATTTCCTTACGGCAAAAAGAATGGAAAATGAAAACCATTTACAATTTGCAAGCAAACTCCGAGCTAATTGGGATTTT
This sequence comes from Maratus speciosus, assembly GCA_963932465.1. Taxonomy (NCBI): domain Eukaryota; kingdom Metazoa; phylum Arthropoda; class Arachnida; order Araneae; family Salticidae; genus Maratus; species Maratus speciosus. Next base: position 453,890,974 of record OZ010797.1, read on the forward strand.
TATTGTCAGCTTAGAAAAGTAAATGATTTCGATACACTTAATGAATTAATTGTTACCGATAGATTAATGAGTTCATTAGATTCAGAAACACGGAGTTATGTTAAATTAAAGCAAATGGATGACTGGTTAAAACCACGCCAAATCGCGGAATTATGCGATAATTGGTTTACTTCAAAAGGTAGAACTTTTTCGGAATTATATGGAAGACCGATAAAATCCTTTCGCAATTGTGATGAAACCGGAAGTGTGAATGATGGGAAATATATCCCACCTCATATCAGAAATAATGTTCTTTCTCGCGAAAGAAAAACTAATGACATCTGTAGGCTATGTAAACAAACAACTCATTTACGTTTCTGCCCGAATAATAAAGAAAAAAATAAAATGGGGAATTTTCGAAATCAAACGAAAAAGGAATCGGGTATTGAGAAAAATAAACATGATGAAAATTTGGTTGCTAAAGTGACAGCTTTATGTTCTGAGAATGAGGCAATAAATACGCAAGCTTTGCAGTATCAGGATGTGTTGTTAGTGGGTGGGGGGGCGGAAAATGAATACATTAATCGATAATGCGGTCGAAATTCCAGGAGTTAATTCAAATTAAATACCGGATTCATTTAGAAATAATGAAAATTCAAAAATTCAGTTGATACCTGCTTTTGGAGAAAAAATAACCACTGACCTTATAACTTTACCCATAGCTTTAGAATCTGGAGAGTCAAATAGTGTAGTTAATAGCGTAGATGTTTTGTTCGCAGCAACAGATAAATTATATGGGTCATGTATTATCACGCCAACGATTTATGAGTTATTACGATCAGCTCAGAGTGGAGGGGAAGAAAATAGGTTATGTGACGTGTCGGTGCCTACGGAGGAGATGCAGTCAGAAAGGGGGGGAAGAAATTAAATATGAAAAAGCAGGGGGTAGTGAAATGGGACAACAAAGTATCAATGATGGGAATTTATGTTTATTAAGTCAAAATTTAACTGCAGAAAAAGAGTTAATGATTAGCTGTATTGAAAAGAAAAATAATAGCGAAGAATTAAATGTGGGTCGTCAATCAGATGCGAGTATTTACAGGGCGCAACAGAAAAGTTGCGAATCGTTACAGGGAGCTTTCAAAAATGCAGAAAAAGAGAAAAATGGGTTTGTTATAGTAGATAATTTGCTTTATCATAGGGAAAGAGTTTCGGGAGATCAAGTTATGCAATTAGTGGTACCAAAAGTGAGGAGGGGGGAAATTTTAAAAATTGCGCACGAGTCAATTTTCGCTAATCATCTCGGCATGAAAAAAACAAAAGAGATAATTCGTTATTCATTTTTTGGCCAGGTATGTCGTGGGATGTGGAAGAATACTGTGCGTCGTGTAAGTATTGCCAACTACGGAGCAGGGAGAGGGTCAGCGATCAGATACACATCGTCCCTATTGAGAGACCGGAACTTCCGTTCGACGTTGTAAATATTGACATAATTGGGAAAATTGAACCTCCTTCAGCGCGTAGGCATCAATACTTACTTACTTTGGTAGACCAACATTCGAGATGGCCAGAGGCAGTTCCGTTACGGACAATTACGGCTAAAGCTACGTGCGATGCATTGTTAGAGATATTTATACGAACAGGAATACCCCGCGTAATAGCGAGTGATCAGGTCAGAAATTTTGTATTAGGGTTAATACAAGAGTTTCATGCTGGGCTGGGGGCGGCTCCTAGATTTGCTACGCCGGGGCACCCACAGAGCTCGGGATTAGTTGAAAAGAATAATCAGGTATTGAAACGTATGTTACACCATATAATTCGTAGTGACCCTAAAAATTGGGATAAACACATGCCTTATCTATTATTTGCGTACAGAGAGATTCCGAATAGCACTACGGGCTTATCGCCATTCAAATTAATGTACGGAAGAGAGGCCAGAGGGCCACAAGCGGTATTAAAATCTACATGGGCAGGCGAAATCCCACTACCTATAAATCTAGGAAAGAGCGCGACCGAATACCTCCAGGAGTTAAAAAATAATTTAGAAAGGGCAGCGGAACAAGCGGCAATAGTGTCGGAGGTTAAGCAAAGCTCGTATGCGAAGTACGCTAATCGAAGAGCGATTTACAAGGAATTTAGACCGGGGGATCGGGTATATTTATTAATCCCAGACTCTACGAACAAACTTTATGCGAGGTGGACCGGGTCCGCTGAAATAGTATCGCGCTGTAACCCAGATTCTTACAAAGTGAAATTAATAAACGGGAATGTTAGAAATGTCCACGTAAATAAGATAAAAAAATTTACTCCTAGGGTACAGGCGGTGGGTGTGATCTTCTAAAATGATGTAGAATTAGGGGAGGTCCATCCCACCTCCAGTACGAAAGATAACTCCGTCCTGTTCAATATAGAAGAAGTTGATCTAAGTCATTTAGGAAAGGTGGAGAAAGAAAAAATGCTAGATTTATTGTATAAATATAAAAAGTTATTTTCGAGAAAAGTCCAAATAGCTAAGGTAGGAGAGCATAAAATACGAATAAATGACTCAGAAAAGAAAAAGCCGTACGTTTACAGAATCCCAGAGGCCTTGAAACCTCAAGTAGATAAACAAATTGAGGAGTTATTGGAACTAGGTCTGATTGAAGAAAGTGAGGCAGAGGCGCCACACCCAGTAGTGTGTGTAATGAAGAAGGATGGGGCCTTCCGCCTATGCGTAGATTTTCGAGTACTAAATGCTGTTACAGTGACTGATGATTTCCCAATGAAAAATGCCACCGATTTGTTGTTCAGTATTGGCAGGGCCAATGTGATAACCACGATAGACTTACTCAAAGGGTATTGGGCCATACCACTAGAAGAAGAGAGTCAAAATTTAGCCTGTTTCAAAACTCACAGGGCTCAGTATCGCTTTAAAGTAATGGCCTTCGGGCTCAAAAACGCAGCTGCGACTTTTCAACGAGAAATGAACAGAGCACTATCCGAATACAAGGAGTTCGCCAGAGCATATATAGACGACATAGCCGTTTTTTCTGAAACATTTTCTGAACACCTGATGCATCTGGAAAAGATATTTTCTAAGTTATCAGACTTAAGATTTTCAGTCAACTTGAAAAAATGCGAATTCGCAAAACCGCAGATCAAGTACTTAGGACATATCATCGGATCCGGCAGTCATCGGACCGACCCCGCAAAAGTGGAGGCTATTCGAAAGCTAGCTGTGCCTCAAACGAAAAAAACAGTTGAAAAGTGTTCTTAGTTTGTGTAATTATTACAGAGATTACATTCCCAAATATGCTGAAATAGCACATCCTCTAACAGAACTGACGAAGAAGAAGAGTCCAGAGCAGTTGTGTTGGTCAGAAGACCATGATCGGGCGTTTAATGAGTTGAAAAGAGGTCTTATCGAAGCACCTAGTCTACATACTCCCGTTATAGGAGTACCATTTGTCATCGAGTGCGACGCATCTGCAGTCGGCATCGGCGCGTGTTTATCGCAGCGAAAAGTCGGAGTACTGTACCCAGTGAGCTATGCCAGTCAAAAGCTCACCAAAACTCAACAGGCTTGGCCGACGATCGAAAGGTAGGTCTATGCGGTCATCTGGAGTCTCAAGAAGTTCGAAACGTGGATTTTTGGATCAATTGTTGAACTTATCACCGATCACAACCCACTAACTTTCATCACCAAAAATGCACCCAAATCTTCCAAACTGCAACGATGGGCATTAGCACTGCAAAAATATGACATTCAGATTTCGCACCGACCTGGTGCTAAGTTGATAAATGCAGACGCACTGTCTAGACTTGAAACTATTGGATAAGAAAGCAAACTGTAAAAACTTTCCAAACTGTACAGAATTTTTTTAAAGACTTTAAAGTGTTAAGATTAATTTAATTTATTCCTGCAGCTATGACTTTTATATGTTTTATTTGTTATTGTATTTATTATTGTTATTATTAAGTATTAATTTATTTTATATTAGTAGATAAGAAGAGTGTTAATAAGTTGTGCTATAGGCAGCGTGTCCAGACCACTCCAAGATGTAGTTTGTATATTTTATATATATTTGTTAATTTGTATTTTTTTATTTGGGTAAGTTGTCTAAAAAAAAAAAAAAAAAAAAAAAAAAAAAGGTGAAGTATGAGGACGTTTCCAGACTAAATTTCAGATAGAAAATTGAGGGACCCCCTCCCCCATTTTCAATCTTGGGTGGGGGGTGTGATGTCTGGGAACGTCTAGATTAATTTCTCTTTCGATTCTGTTGATGCCAACGTCACGTGGTATGCGGGCGCGCGCGGAGAGAGGGGTAGATATTTTTTTTTGAGAGTAAAAGTGATTTTTGAGAAGGGTGGATGAGCCGTGCATGTTGGCCGGCGTGTTTTTTTTTATTTGTGAAAACGGAAGTTTATGATTTTAATAATATAGTGAAGTGTAGCTTTTGGGAGTGAAATATAAAGGTGGTGTACATTGTATCTATGTAAAACCTGTATATACTGTATATAGCGTGGTGTCATCTGTGTCGTATTTATGAATTCCCATAAATAAACTATAATTTAGTGTTATGAAGAAAACTAGTGGTCATTTTAACGAGGAATACACCACGTTGGGAAGGTCAGCGGAGCTCGGCGGCGGTATTATTTTTTTTCATATTTTTAATGTGTAGAACTTTAAGGCTGTTCTCAAATTCAAAGGGTCAATTTTCTGACATAAGTTTTAATTCATTTTTGTTCGGAAACGCATGAAACTAGAAGGTGTTGTTATTCAGAAACTATGTCATCGAACTGTTTTTTCCGTTTTCTTGTAAACGCAATAGATCTTTCAAAAAATACTGTCAAAGTTGGCATTGGGAGAAAAATGCCGTCTCGCGTGATCAAAATCGCTTATAACGCAATAGGTAATTGATGGATCAAAAAATGGAAAACACAGTTCGATTCCAAATCGCTTCCATGGTCAGGCTTTTCAATTTTATATCTTTCCGTTAAAAAATGAATTTGTAAATGTGTAAAAACGTTTTGCGCTTTTTGAGCAGAGCAGTTCAGAGCAGCCTTAATTATATATCCTCGTGAGTAAATATGACACGTTACGTTCTTTTCACTTTCTATTTGATTTAAGGGGTCTTTCTGGTCTAGCATTTTTTTTAAATCTTTTTTTTTTTTGTTTTTCTTTTTGCATCTTCTTGAAGTTTAGACCTTTAATAATATATCCTCGAGAGAAAATTGGACACCTTCTGTTCTTTTCACTTTCTATTTGATTTAAGGGAGTACTCTGGTCTATAATTTTGAAAAAAATCTATTTTTTTTCTTTTTTGCATATTCTTAATGTTCAGACATTTAATAATATATCCTCGAGAGAAAAGATAAGTGTAACATACCATTCTATGACTTAGACCCCTACGGCTGCATGAAACTTATGCTTAATACTTTAAAACCTTTTTCTCAAAACTTCTTTTTACTTTCTTCTATCTTTAAAAGAAGAAGGTATTGGATTCGTGAAAATTTTCGACTTCCGGTTTTCGACGGATTTATACGTTTTAGAATGCCTGGAACACGATTTGATGGTTTTTAGTAAATGTCTGTCTGTGAGTCTGTCTGTCACTCTGTCACTCTGTGAGTCTGTATGTGACAAAATGTTTTTGGGCGCTCTATCTCAAGAACTAATGCACAGAATTTCACAAAATTTCAGATTCAGTTAGACCTTGATAGAAACTGGGGCTGATTAGTTTTTGGTGAAAATCGTGCAACAGGTGGCGCTTCTATGTGGTATTTTCACGATTTCTGCAATAGCTATATCTCAGGAACTACTGTACTGGTTTTCATAAAACTTCATATTCAGTTAGTCCAGGATATAGTTAGGTGCTGATTACAATTTGGTGAAAATCGCCCAACAGGTGGCTCTGCTATGATGCATTATTCATGATTATCGCAATAGCTCTAACTCAGGAAAAAATGCACGAATTTTCATCAAACTTCAGATTTATTTAGCCCCTGAAATAAATTAATGCTGTTTAATTTTTGGTGTAAATCGCCCAACAGGTGGCTCTGCTATAATGCATTATTCATGATTATCGCAATAGCTCTAACTCTGGAAAAAAATGCACGAATTTTCATCAAATTTCAGATTTAATTAGTCCGTGATACAAATTAGTGCTGTTTAATTTTTGGTGTAAATCGCCCAACAAGTGACGCTGCTGTGCTGTATTTTTCACGATTTTCGCAATAGCTATATCTCAAGAACGAATGCATGGAGTTTCATCAATATTCAGATTCAGTTACTACCTGGTATAAATTGGTCCTAATTAAGTTTTGGTGTAAATCACCCAACAGGCGGCACTGCTATGCAGAATTTTTTTAAATTCCCGCAATACCTCGATCTAAAAAACTAATGCACGGATTTTCATCAAACTTCAGATTCAGTTAGAAGTTGTCAAAGTTGTTGATAATTAGATTTTGGTCTAAATCATCTAACAGGTGGTGCTGATATGCTGCATTTTTCAGGAAGTATGAACATGTATGAGATAGAAGAAAGTTTTGGTATCTGACTATTTCGCATTGGTTGACATGATAGCTCAAGTTTTATTTAACCGATTTACTTGAAATTTTGCCATACTTCAAATGGCAAAATACAAAAAAATGCCATACTTTAATGTATCTGGGAGCACGGCAGTGCGTCCGCCAAGTTCGCGCAAGCCGTAAGCTACCTTTTCCTGAACCATTTCGGCATACTTTTCACCCCCTCATAACGTCGTTTTAGGGAGAGATATAGAAATTTTTCTTTTATACACATGTTTGTATGGTCAAACTGAACTAAGGTTCCACGATTTCATGTTTCTATATTTAGTAGTTTTCGAAATATTAAATTCCGAAAAAGCGCTTTTTTGTCACTGACTCACTTCGCATCATCAAATAACTAAGGTACTTCTAAAAGTCGTAGAATCATGAAATTTCACAAGTAAGTCGGGTTTGTAGCACAATTAACCAGAAAAATCTGAAAACACAGAATTTTTGCCTCTAAACCCTTCAAACAGGGGGTGTTCATTTGGCCGTAAACAGTTCCTTAACACATTCAATTGTGCCAATGTAAGTCGCCAAAACTCGATTACAGAGTTTTGAAGTGGGTCACGTGATTTCAATCAGAATGACATTTTATATATATGCTTTTCCAAAGATATTTGTTAAATAGAAAAAATCGATAAACCTAAAAATTTTAATCAGTATAGGTTATGATATATTTACGATATTAAAACAATAAAACATTTAACAAAATATAACCGCAATTCGGTACGTTTCCGATATAGTAGCTTTGGCGAAATACAGAAAATAGCCTTGACGAGAAAAGAAATTTGATAATAACGTATTTTCTGGCAACCTATTTACTGTGTCATATACACAAGCAATTTTTTCCATATGTATACAATTTATTTAATGTAAGGAACCCGTTTATTTATTTTTATATACCAACATAAATAATTTGTATATAAAAAATAATATTTTATACATGTATAAATAAAATGTCTATATGTATATAAATACATAATAAATAGCATAAAAGTTCATCAGGTTTGTTTTCATAGTTGTTTATATCATTTGGCAACATATCTCAGTTTCTGAAGTCCGAATTGCGCCAAGATTTTTAAAAAATGCCAAGGTCCCTATAGTCAAAAAATATCCTAATTCCATATGAAAGTTTAAAAATCTCCTTTTAATTAAATGAAATGTGTAACTAATAAACTGTCTTTAACGATGTGCGACAGATGCGGCGTCCGAAGTCCGCTGCTGATGTTATTATATTGTATTATTAGCCTACTTACTGTTAATTTATTGTTAATTTTAAATCTGTAAAAGAAAGATTATAGTTATAGATAAGATATGTTGGTCGCTAAAACCCGATTACAGAAAATTAGCCTGAGTTATAAAGGTGTTACATGATTTCAAGCTGAATGAATTTTCATATGCTTTTACAAAAATCTTAATAAGGCAAATCTTTTAGTTTATCTGTCCATCTTTCTATCTTTTACTTCCTTAAAACAAATTTTATTAATGACTAGGACGCGTCTGCACAGATCATAACCTCATCGAGTTGACGGCTGAAATTTTAGGATTAGTTAAATATCGATTTGCGTATTGAAGTGCAACTGGTCTGCCATCTTTGTGGATTTTCCATTGTGTTTTCTGCACCCATTCCTCTATGTTTCCAAACTCTTGGATGCAGGAAAATACAATAGTAAACTTATCAATTAACCACTAAAATTAGGTCTTCAGGTGGTTTCTACCAAGATATGACTTAACAGACCAGTTGCATTTAAATATGCTAATCTAGTTTTAACAAATCATAAAATTTTAGCTGTAAACTCGATGAGGTGATGGTGTGTACAGACGCCTCCCGGTCTATTATAAATGTCGGAATTCTAATCTCAATAGCACTCTGGTCAAACTGGCAATTATCCCTACTATTTATGGACCATTATTCCTTTAAGTGCGTTTTAGTGTTGTTAATGAACTTATGCATATGCATCATACATATTATACATATGCATCTTTATGACGTCAGAATAAACAAAGCATTTTTTGTCGCCAAATTTGAGAATTGACATGATATATTACCAAATTTGGCGAAACTTTGCTAAATGTCGCCAAGCTCGGCGAATATTTGGCACTAGTGGCTATTTTTCAATGAGTTAATTATTAATGCGAGCCATCTATTTTTATTTTTCCGCATATCATCTGAATAGTTAAATGATATAACGTACTAATATTTCCAAAGTGCTAATAGTTTCGTCACTGCCCAAAACCTCTGCTATTGTTATTATATTGTACTGTTATTATACTTACTGTGACTATGTTGTTAATCTTTACGCCGCCAAAAATTCTGTACTATATAAAGAGAATTTATGGAAACTATTAAAGCACTGAAACTGCCAGTTCTCCTTATGATTATTATAATTCTATAATGTGTAACCTGTTAATCGATATGTACCTTAGAATGAATCTTCTATAATCCGGTTCCTCGCATTTTAGTTTTCAGGTTTGGAATAAAATTAGCTAAAATCTTAAAACCATGGCACATTGACTAATTCTTCAACACGATCAGATGAGAAGAATGATAGATTTTTAAATGGATCATGGCAGTGAGCCGGTAGACATTATTTTCTTCCGTAATCGAGTCTATTGAAAAGGTTAACGTGAAACAAAAAGATATTAGCATCAATCTGGTTTAATGCAAATGCAGATATTGTGAAAGGATTTCATAAGAATCATTTCACTTGTATCCAGTCGTATCAGTTAAAATACAACAATTGGCAGTGAGCCCAATTAGAAAAGATTACTTAATAGGATTAAAAATTTCCGCATTAGAGAACGAATCGTAACTGCTAAGGAAACATGCATACGTGAGCTAAGAGATATTTGTCACGAAAGATGAAATACATAACAACACAAAATATATGATGTGCTTCCATGATCGTAAAGAGTTCTTGATTTCTCTATCAAAAATTTCCGACTTGGCGAAAGAATGGTTAATGGAAGCAAATTAAATTATGAATAACAGTAACATGATGCAACGTTTAACATGGAATTAATACGGTAAATACTGCTTGCTAAAGGCGGCTAGTACTTTAATATAAAAAGAAATAAAGTATAAATTTGTAAAGCTCAATAAAATAAATTTAGGTATTTTTATGTTAGCCGGGCGCAATTGGCAAATCGCCAAATACTGTTCCCAACTCCATTGTTCACATTACATTCATTTCATTTAAAGATATATACTTTTCAGTCATCTCATTTAAAATAGGTGCATTTCCCTCATTTTATTTAATAGAATATTTAACATAGAAATAAATAAATAAATAAATAAGAAATAATAACATAAAACAAAATATTTTATTTGAAAATCAAAGCATTGTTTCTAATTTACACATGTGAAAAATGAAAACTGCTGTTGGCGAAAAAACAAAAGGCTAATGAGGAGATTTGCTCCCGGCTAACATAAAAGTACCGAAATTTAAGTTTTTTCATATTAATATAGTTTAGAATAACAAACTTGAAAAAACATACAAAAAGTAGTGATATCCCAACAAAAAGTTTTCGGTAGAAAAAAAAAAGCGCCAAGTTCTCCTTAATGTTTCGACCAGAAAAAGTAGTGATATCTGAAGTTCGCACAAGTTAAAAGCCAAACATCCCAAATCTTTCATTGAAAATGGCTTCCTGCGACTTGGCCGTTAATGCCTTTGAGAGAGTTTTTGAAATTTTAAAATATGTACAAATGAGCTACATGCCAACTATATTTTTTGATTATTTTAGGCATTTTGTGACACAAAGTACAGAAATAAAATACACATTTGAAAAAAGCATTTTAACAACTTCAGTCTATTTAAATGCTTCGAAGTTAAAAATAACAGAATACTTGTATTCAGGAGATAATATAACTAATTACTAAAACATAATTAGCATAAGCTTTTAACAGTTTATAAATCGAATACCTCTTAATGTATGCAAACAAACTATAATAAATGTTCAAACGAAAAAAATCTCTTTCGTCAATACACAAGATTTCAATATTATACAATAAAATATAATGTAACATATTGTGAGATTTGAAGTAAGTAAATTTTGTTTTATTTCTTGGGTTTTACGTTAATGACTTTAGCTTTAGACCGTACGAAATGGCAATTAAACCACAAGTGGACTAAATGATCTGTAATCAAACCTAATGTTTGTTGAAACTGAATGGTAGTTATCAGAAATCTTTTACTTATAATGTCTTTATGTGAATTTGCCTCTTTGCATTCTAATATTACTTTTAATATTTAAATAATTCATAAATGTGTAATTTTCAATCATTAATTTTGAAATGCTGTAGAAGGCATAAACGGCCAAGTCGCAGGAAGCCATTTTCAATGAAAGATTTGGGATGTTTGGCTTTTAACTTGTGCGAACTTCAGATATCACTACTTTTTCTGGTCGAAACATTAAGGAGAACTTGGCGCTTTTTTTTTCTACCGAAAACTTTTTGTTGGGATAAATGTTTATCGCTCCTACCGCTTTTATATTATTATTATTTTTTTTTTTTACCATTTTGAAAATTATGAAAAAAAAGTAGAAAATAACCTGTTTTTCAGACAGCCGGTATTTTGGGAATTTTTTTTTCGTTTTATTTTAGGTATGGGATATAATGACATTCTTACTAATTAAGAATTTTGTAATTTCTTTTTTTTTAAATGACCGAAGAATTGTTATCGTGTCAACAAGCCCACACTTCCTTTTTACCCCCAACATTACCAGCTTATAACTTATTTAATTTTGATTTCTTTTTTCTAAAAACATATTTGCATATTTTGAAAATATCAATAAATATATTGTAAAAGAGTGAATGGCAATTCTTTTTTTAACGTGCGCGATAAAACGCCGAAAATGTATCCATCTTGACCTGAATAATCCCATAAAAAGGATGGGGATTTCCTATAACTACTCCTTAAGTACCAGCATTGACATGGCAGAACAAGGATTCAACATTTTTAACACTTTCCAAGAAACTGCAAAAGTGTTTATTAATTCGGTTTCTCGATCTATCTGTTTATTTGTCCGTCTGTCCGCCCGTGCTCTAACTTGCGTAAATATAGTTCGGTTGCCATGAAATGAATAGATGTTTTTGTGTATCACTATGGCATGTTCGTTATTGAAGATGAAGTGTATAGCATTTACGTTTCATTTACAGAGACACTCAAAATAATTCCGTTACATTAAGGTCTATGGTGTAAAATCGTTTGTGGCGTATTTTAATAATATTACAGTATTTTAAGTACACTGAAATTTATATCCAGCACTGAGGTGAACTACACGGCACGCACTTCATTATATAGTGTGCATAGAATATATTATTCACAGAGACACAGAAAAGAATTTGAATACAGAATAAATTGAACTATTGAAGCCTATGAATAATAATTGACTAAAGTGCATTTTCAGTGGTGGTACGCTGTTATAAATTAAACTATTTTTTTTAAATATTACTTGGTGTAGATAAAGTCTATAGATCATATACAGGGCCACACAAAATTTCTCAAACTTCGACTGTCGTTTTCAATTGCATTTCGTTTCAATGAACTAACATTTAGGATACTATGCAGTATACATACAAATCCGTAGATCATATACAGGTCTGCACAAAAAAGGGATATTTTTCCGACTTTTGATTGCAAAAGCAGAAATGGCGTTTTAAATGCGTTATGTGTTTTTCAAATTGTTTATTTATAAATCATTTTTAACATTAATAAAGTGTGAAGTTTGTTGCTGGATTCTGAATTTGTTGGAAAGTATTGCACATGATATGCGGGATATACATGAAGTTTCTTTTTTTTTTTCATTCGCTATTGTATTGTTAAAAATCTCAGATCAAATTAATACAATAATTAATGGATCTAATGAACTCGGCGCATTACTGCGCTTATCTGATTTTGAGCATACTCATAAATAATGATTCATTCTTGCATTTTGAGAATGGCACGAATATTTTCATCTTTAGCGTTTATTACGTTTATAACATTTATAGCATTTTTCTGAATTTTCACATGTATTTTCGTAACTTTTTTAGATACACTAATCAATGTACTGTCTTTTTGTTTTATCGTTAAGAGGAATTATAAAAAGCATCATAAGACCATTAAATAACTACATAAAATAACAATACAAAAGTGTTTACAAATAAATATAGAATTTTCTGTTTGTACTCTTTTACAAAATACAGAATTAAATTTTATGAAGCGAACCAATTAAAATAATAAATTATAAAACCGCCTTCTATATAATTTTTGTTGTGTTTATGATAAATAACCATTAGTACTGGCAAGAATTACGGAAGATTGATAATGTAAAAAATGTTTAAACCTACCAATTTTTTTTTCAGATATCGAGAGTTAGTTAGATAGTTATTTCAAAATCAAATTAATCATAATTCATAACAATCGTCGGAATTTTTTTCATTGATACCACATTTTTGAGTACTGAGCTTGTTTTAAGTACAGAAAACGAGTTTTCTCGAATTAGTGACCTAGCTAGACTAATTTCTTCTGCCCAAATTAGTATAGGCGTCAAGTTTTTTGAAACTCTTTAGAGCTTTTTTCAATATATAGCGGCATTTTTAGTGCTGACTTTATTTTAATCAGTCAAAACGAACTTTCGCCATTTCGAAACCTAGATAGATGTTTTTCTCGTGCTCGAATTATACAGACAACACGTTTCGTGTAAATCGTTTTAACATCTATCCATTTATAGAAAGAAGCATTTTCAGCGTTGAGTTTGGTTTGCTCTGTAAAAAATTATTCTCTTGTATTCAGGACCTAACTAGATCTTTTTTTCGTGCTCGATTTAGTATAGGACGCAAGTCTCGTGAAAATCTTGCCAGTCGTTTACGATATCATTATAATCGGTAAAATCGCTTGCTCGTTTAATATATATGATGCATTGCGAACCGTTACCCCTCGCAGATTATAATATAACCGAATAATTATGTGACCCTGTAAATGAATAATAAATGCTTTGCACCCCATATTCTAATTCCTCAAAAATCCATATAAATTCCATCATATGAGTAACATCATTAACATATTCAGCAGTCGATTTTTCTTCATAGAACTTAATATATTGGAATATTTTTCAGTTTCCATGTACGCGTCGTCTAAGAATTAAATTTGTCATTTTACTGTAACCATCGTATAGTGCATCTCAATGATGTACATAAATTTTATTATTTTTAAGATTCTGTAACACTATTAAAACACATCGCAAATGAATTCCCCCCATAAACTAAAATGAAACGGGAAACTTTTGATTACCCCTGTGAATGAACTATAAATTTGCTACACACTTCATTTTCAATACGAATGAAGCGATGGAGAGCCTCAATAACCTATATCAATTACATGCCAATCCGAGGATATTTACTCCAGTTAGAGCACGGACAAACATATAGCAGACAGACAAACCAAAGCCCTAAACACTCTTCAACTGTATTTGGAAGTGTTAATTAAAAAACCATGTGCACTATGGAATCTTATGCATTCCTGTTGCTGTTGACTTATTTATGAGATGTTTACTAATATCCTACGTTTAAAAGTAATAGTGTTATTGATTCATTAAATATAGATCTTAATCAAAAAAGAATTACAGTACTACATGTGAATAAATATATCTGTTGTCACAAACATACCGTAATTCAAACAGTCATTCTTATTGAGCCGTGTACTAAATATTTCTTATGGCTTCGTGACCTGATATATTAATAAACATATTTTAGCAGTTGACCCCGTTACAGTTTTGGCAAATTGCTTAGTATTTGAATCCTGATTTTTGGCAAGAACATGCCTTGATGCGCCCTTTTATTCAGTTACATGAGGCAACATGCGGCAAGTATTCAAGTGCTGGGTTTTGATACATTAAACAGGCTGAGACAAACCGTCAGACATGCGAACCCAACCTCATTCTTCAGGGTGGATGTTGTTTCCTAGCTAAGCTTGTACCTGATTATAACATCAGAAAAAATGGTGATGCGCAGCCTCTTGCGTTGGTGGTAGCCTTACATGATGGAATTTTCTTTTAACGGAATATTTAGGAAATAACTGGAACTTCAAGGTGTTAATTGTCTGCGTGGTGTCTATGCATATGCATGCTCTGTATAGAGCAATAATGAATTTTTCTCCATCCTTAATGATTTCTTGGCGGGTTGGCTCTGATTTATTTAACGCACAGGCTATTTACTCAAGTTGATCATGTTTTTTCAAAGTGTTACAAAACTTGGACTTTCCTTACCCAAAAAGAGCGGATGTTCCATCGCATCCCCTGTTTGCATGAGTGAAAAGAAAATTGTTGTAATAGTATTTGGTTGAAAACCACTTGGTTGTGATGTTATCTCTTGCTGTTTTTTGGAAAAACAGATTTTTGTGGTGATATCTCTCGCTCGTCATGATCACAAGAAGGTTAATGTCTTCTCCGACAATACGACACTTTAAAAGGCTTCGTCTCTTGAAATGGCTGAGGTAACAATCATGGCCTCAGCATCTTCTTCTGCTTGGTCAGCTTGAATTCTGTTATTTTGAAACTCTGTTTTAAGCAGTGAAATGAAGCGATGCTTGTTTCTATCATTGGCCAGAAATTTGTCGTGATGGAAGATTTTAATTGACACTAGTTAGTTTTTGTCTTATCGCGCTATAGTCCTTTTTCGTACCATGCTAAACTATGTTGAATGTGCCAATAATGATTTATCAATTTTAATAAAATTAAATTATTTTAATAATTAATTAATCGATTGAATCATTTTTATCCAACTGTATTTGTGTTACATTATTCTGTTAAAATTATTCATCAAATGTTGCAGTCATATCTCATTATGAATGAAAAATCAATTGCATTGTCAGAATAAAAATAAAGCAGACCA
Source organism: Maratus speciosus (assembly GCA_963932465.1). Classification (NCBI taxonomy): domain Eukaryota; kingdom Metazoa; phylum Arthropoda; class Arachnida; order Araneae; family Salticidae; genus Maratus; species Maratus speciosus. The sequence goes on from OZ010797.1 coordinate 453,906,374, forward strand.
CCCTACGATTCAATGATGATCATGAAAATTTTAGGAATTTGACACCCTGTGAAAATAAATATTTTTATTGTTTTCGTCGCGTCCTTTACGTTCACGAAAAAATAGGCCGTGAATATATCGGGCTCGACTATTAGGGTTTAAGCACAAAAGGTGATAATAAATCAAACAAAATATCTAAACTTAAGATACAGTTATACTAAATTTTTTTATTGTAGATATTTATAATCTATAATAAGGTAAAGTCACATGATCTAATACTACATCAAATGTGCAGTTAATATTACACATCTCTCCCATGAATGTTGTAATAATGATCTAAAACAAGCCGTTTTCACATTTGATGCGTATGTGTATAACTTGTTTTTGGCAAAAGATGAAATTTTAAAGCAAACTGGAAAAGATTGTTTTGAAATTATCAAAAGTACGATGCGGTAGAAAAATGTAAGAAATCGTCATACGAACACATTTAAACGAACACTTAATATGTAAAAGTACTATGCACAAGTAGTAAGCAGGGGGATCTGGCGAATACAATGGAAGGGGCGTGTCCACCTGTCAATCAAAAGGGGGCGTGTCCGAACAGGTCTTATAAGAGGGGGGTGAAATTTTTTCCGTGGGACCTCTGGCGAATACAATGGAAGGGGGCGTGTCCACCTGTCAATCAAAAGGGGGGCGTGTCCAAACATGAGTTATAAGATGAGGGGTCATTTTTTTCGCCTGGTGAAGGCACGGGTGATTTTTTAGGAGGGGGGAGGAAGTGGGGGATGACAATAGTGACAGGCTAGAGGAGAGGGGATGGAATTTAGTTTCGGTTTCTGGACGGAATCGAAGGATTTCAATTTAATGTCGTAAGGGGGCGTGTTCGATCACGTGTTATAAGAGAGGGGTTCAATTTTTTTTTTCGCCTGGTGAAGGCACGGGTGATTTTTTTAGGAGTGGGGGAGGAAGTGGGGGATGACAATAGTGACAGGCTAGAGGAGGTGGAGTGGATTTAAGTTTTCGGTTTCTGGACGGAATCGGTGGATTTCAATTTAATTTTATGGAATTTATTGAAATGAACTTAATTTTAATTTAACTAAATATAAAGGAGTGTGTGTTGAGCGCAAGCACGACTTAAGTTGGCTCTAGATTTGAACATTGTGACTTTTATCGGCATTTAGAATCTTCTAAGGAATAGTTTGTACTATGTTTAATATACTCATTTTCTTGTTATAAAACACAGACTTTTTCAACTCTTTTTTTAATGATTTATCGTTGGCAAAATATCTTTTAATCCGTATTGCTTCATTTTGAAAATCGGAACATACTTTAAATTTTTTACTAAACGTATAAAATATTTTTTATTTTACTGAACATAAGAATATATATTTTTCATATTCTAATACGATTACAAATTTTATTTCCTGAGCCTTTATAATACTCTTTCATTTATCTGAACTTAGAAATATATTTTCTTTGATATTCTGATTGCATTTATATATTGTTTTTTCTGATCCTATCAATATTTTTAAACATTACATTATTTTCAATTAATCGAACAAGTGATCATTTTTCCAACTGACTCAACATAAGACTATCTTTTTCATTTTACAGAAGATAAAAGTATTTTATTTTTGAACATAAAAGTCCATTTTTCAAAACATAGAAATACATTTTTCCATAAAAGCATCCTTTTCTGATATTCTGATTGTAATTATATTTTTAATTTTACTGAACAAAGAAATATCTTTTCCTGACATTTAGTGCTTACGTACTAATCCTATAAATATTTTTAATATCCTGAAGATATCTTTTTCACTTTATTAAATCTATAAATAATTCTTTCCTATTTTCTATACTTAAAAAAAACGCTTTTTAAAATAAAAATAATGTTTTCTCCCCATTAGTATATTCTTTTTATTTTACTGATTTTAGAAATATTCTGATAGTATACATATTTTTTAATTTCTTAAACAGAAAAATATTTTTTTCTTTCCTTTAATAAGTATATCTCTATTTATCTTGATTGAAAAATGAAACAAATGCAAAATTATATAATTTGTTACGCGTAAAAAATGTATTTGTAAAACTTATAATCCCTAAAAATTTGATTAAAGACACGTCTTTTTTCTAAAATCGATCATTTTTCCCCCCCTCTCAAAATGACAAACCAATATATACTTTCAATGCGTATTATTTGTAAAACTTATAATTCCTAAAAATTTGATTAAAGACACGTCTTTTTTCTAAAATCGATCTTTTTTTATCCTCACAAAATGACAAACCAAAATATACTTTCAATGCGTATTATTACTACGTATATATTAGAGATTTTTGCATTTCTAACAAAACGGAATTTACTTTTAATACGGACTTACGATTCTTTTTTTTTTTTTTTTTTACAAACTAAATATACTTTGAATTTTTACTGAAACTCATTTTTAACTTATTCCTTAATGTTGAATCAGTTTATTTATATCTTGTATATTTTGAAAGTTTTAAATACTAAAAGAAAAAAATTATTTTTAATTTTGTAATACTTTTGTATCTCAACTGTTACAAATTTTAAGAAATAGAGATTATCCACTTTGTCATCACAAAGCAGCCTTTATTTCTTTTCAAAACGTATTTTCTACAATTAAAGTTTATGTGTTTGAGAAACCGGAATATATTCCACAGTTTTGATGAAACACAGCATAAATTCTAAACTAAATTCTTAAGACTAAATTTATTAATTTTTTCGTATACTCGAAATCTGAAATACTAAAGAACGAAATAACAGACGATTTTTTTAGAACAAAGAATAGCTTATTTTTAAGCAAACACTTTTAAAATAATTTAATATATTCTTAGTTAGCTCAGGAATTTACCAGACTGTTAGTATACTCAAGTTGACTTTTTACCATTCACCTGTTGATTTTCATACACTTTTCTCGACTTATTTATGGATCCTTGTTTTTTCGCACTTTTTTCTTGATTAATATGTAATAGATAATTTTTAGTAATTTTTATCCTTTAGTATAGTTATTTAATTAACTAGTCATTTTGCTTATGTTAAAAACTTTTCTTTAAAAAAAATAACAATGAGTTTTTAGTCTTCAGAAATGAAAATAGAAGTATATTTTTTATAATTTGATCCTTTTAATATTTTTTCCTAATTACAAAACTTTTTTCCTAGAAAAGTATCTTTTTTTTATCTGAATATATTTATTCCTAAACTTAAAACTTTTTTTTCCTAAACACATAACTTTTTCCTAAAACATAAAACATTTTTCCCTAAACACAAATCATTTTTTCCTAAACATAAACTTTTTCCCTAACACAAATCATTTTTTCTAAACACAAATCATTTTTTATTAAACATAAACTTTTTTTCCAAACACAAATCATTTTTTCCTAAACACTAAACTTTTTTTACTTAACTGAAAACTTTTTTCCCAAACTCAAATCATTTTTTCCTAAACATAAACTTTTTTCCCTAACACAAATCCTTTTTTCCTAAACACAAATCATTTTTTCCTAAACATAAACTTTTTTCCCTAACACAAATCATTTTTTCCTAAACACAAAACTTTTTTTACTTAACTGAAAACTTTTTTCCCAAACACAAAACTTTTCTACTGAACTGAAAACCTTTTTCCAAACACAAAACTTTTCAACTGAACGTAAAACTTTTTTCCTAAACACAAATCTAATTTTACAGTACATCATACTTTTATCCTAAACACAAATCTAATTTTACAGTACTTCATACTTTTTTCCTAAACATAAAACATTTTTCTAAACACAAGACTTTTTTACCTAAACATAAAAAAATTTCCCAAACACAAAACATACATAAACTCTTTCCCAATCACAAAACATTTTTTCCTAAGCATAATCCTTTTTTCCCTCATCGAATGAAATTACAATTTGATTTTTAAAAATTTAGGTATAGAAACAGGACTTGACCATACTGTTACTATGCTCTAATTCACTTTTTACCATACGCCAGTTGATTTTCATACAACTTTCTCGATTTATTTATGCCTTTTTGTTTTTCCCAATTTTTTTCTGATTAATATGTAATGGATAATTATTTTTAGTAATTTTCATGCTTTAGTATCACCATTTTAATTAACTAACCATCTTGCTTAAGTTTTATTACAGGTAAATTAACTACACCGAAAACACATATTTTGTATTTGTTCTTAACGTATTTTTTTATATTATTGAGATTTTTTTAGTGAAATTTTATGCATACCCCTAATTTTACGAAAGTATAAATTTTTCTATACATTAATATTAAGTTTTTAATTTTTTAATTATTATTACAGGTATATTCTTAAATTTTTATAGTTTACATGTAGTTTGTGTATGAATATAATATTTATTAGGGAAACATTTAAAGAGCCTAATAGGTTTTTGTTTTGGTTTTTTAATTTCGTTTTAGTACATTTTACAATAAGTTTAAGATTACCTAGCTTACATAACCGTATCTTATACATACTATTTTTCACTTTTATGAAAATCATAGTCATTTCTTTTATAATTTTACACGATATAATTGATTTTACATATTTCTCAGACTGTTCAGAAAAAAATATATATATAAACTTCAGTATAACATTTAATATTTATACTTTATGCAAGCATGCTTGATTATAATCTTTAATTTCAAGTAATAATTTACATAAAAAATATCTACATTATATATTTGTCTTATAACATGGAACTTATAACAAATGGTTATCGTTAGATGCTTTTAGAGAACATTTCAACATTATATTGCTCATACTTCTGATTTTCAAAATACGCAAGGTCACGTATCAATATTTTGTATAGTGTAACCATTATTTTTTATTACATAACAGATAATTTATACAGTACTTTAAGATTAATTGTATTCATTTTAGTTGCTATAATTAAAATGAAATGAACTTTTTCATAGAAAAATCTCTGTTTATTCGTAATTTTTGAACTAAAAGAAATAATGGTACATGCAGCACATACACACAATTTACATTCTTTTGCTTTATACTTTAACCCCTAATTTCAAAACATACTAAGTTGACTATACTATATCTAACGGAAAATAATTAAATCTACGAATACACCCTTTTAAAAGTTACATTACTTTAAAATACTAGTACTTCTTAGACCTGTTATCTGTATAACACATGAAATCGAAACTAAATTTAAAATACCCCCAATGTACATAAACCATATAATTTCTGCTTAGATATCCAAAGTTTTAAAATAAAATCATACGTGTCTTAACACAATATACTCTGATAAGAAGAAAAAACACAAAATATCAATTGAATCAAGAATCAAATAGAAATTTTATACCAAGTAATAATTCTCACAAAAAGATCTTTTAAATTAATAAATGAAAAAAATGAAAAATCTTTAACGTTACATGAAAAAATACATATTCTAAAAAATTTCAAAAAGGAAAAATGTTTGACAAAAAGAGAAAAAAATATATTTCATATAAAAATATGTTTTACAGGAAAAAATCTTACAGAAAGAAACTAAGATAAAAAAGTATCTCTTACAAAAAAAATATTTTACAAAAAAAAAAAAAAATATTTTAGAGTAAAAGAAAAATTCTTTTATAAAAAATATTTTCTTTATGGTAAAAGGTATTTTTCTTTTTTTGTAAAATATTTTTTTGTAAGAGATACTTTTTTATGTAAGTTTCTTTCTGAAAGATTTTTTTGTAAAATATTTTTTCAAATATTTTAGTACGTTTTATGAAAGTTTTTGTGTATTGTTCCTTGTAATGTTATAGATTTTTCATTTTTTTCATTTATTAATTTAAAAGATCTTTTTGTGAGAATTATTACTTGGTATAAAATTTCTATTTGATTCTTGATTCAATTGATATTTTGTGTTTTTTCTTCTTATCAGAGTATATTGTGTTAAGACACGTATGATTTTATTTTAAAACTTTGGATATCTAAGCAGAAATTATAAAGGTTTATGTACATTGGGGGTATTTTAAATTTAGTTTCGATTTCATGTGTTATACAGATAACAGGTCTAAGAAGTACTAATATTTTAAAGTAATGTAATTTTTAAAAGGGTGTATTCGTAGATTTAATTATTTTCCGTTAGATATAGTATAGTCAACTTAGTATGTTTTGAAATTAGGGGTTAAAGTATAAAGCAAAAGAATGTAAATTGTGTGTATGTGCTGCATGTACCATTATTTCTTTTAGTTCAAAAATTACGAATAAACAGAGATTTTTCTATGAAAAAGTTCATTTCATTTTAATTATAGCAACTAAAATGAATACAATTAATCTTAAAGTACTGTATAAATTATCTGTTATGTAATAAAAAATAATGGTTACACTATACAAAATATTGATACGTGACCTTGCGTATTTTGAAAATCAGAAGTATGAGCAATATAATGTTGAAATGTTCTCTAAAAGCATCTAACGATAACCATTTGTTATAAGTTCCATGTTATAAGACAAATATATAATGTAGATATTTTTTATGTAAATTATTACTTGAAATTAAAGATTATAATCAAGCATGCTTGCATAAAGTATAAATATTAAATGTTATACTGAAGTTTATATATATATTTTTTTCTGAACAGTCTGAGAAATATGTAAAATCAATTATATCGTGTAAAATTATAAAAGAAATGACTATGATTTTCATAAAAGTGAAAAATAGTATGTATAAGATACGGTTATGTAAGCTAGGTAATCTTAAACTTATTGTAAAATGTACTAAAACGAAATTAAAAAACCAAAACAAAAACCTATTAGGCTCTTTAAATGTTTCCCTAATAAATATTATATTCATACACAAACTACATGTAAACTATAAAAATTTAAGAATATACCTGTAATAATAATTAAAAAATTAAAAACTTAATATTAATGTATAGAAAAATTTATACTTTCGTAAAATTAGGGGTATGCATAAAATTTCACTAAAAAAATCTCAATAATATAAAAAAATACGTTAAGAACAAATACAAAATATGTGTTTTCGGTGTAGTTAATTTACCTGTATAAAAACTTAAGCAAGATGGTTAGTTAATTAAAATGGTGATACTAAAGCATGAAAATTACTAAAAATAATTATCCATTACATATTAATCAGAAAAAAATTGGGAAAAACAAAAAGGCATAAATAAATCGAGAAAGTTGTATGAAAATCAACTGGCGTATGGTAAAAAGTGAATTAGAGCATAGTAACAGTATGGTCAAGTCCTGTTTCTATACCTAAATTTTTAAAAATCAAATTGTAATTTCATTCGATGAGGGAAAAAAGGATTATGCTTAGGAAAAAATGTTTTGTGATTGGGAAAGAGTTTATGTATGTTTTGTGTTTGGGAAATTTTTTTATGTTTAGGTAAAAAAGTCTTGTGTTTAGAAAAATGTTTTATGTTTAGGAAAAAAGTATGAAGTACTGTAAAATTAGATTTGTGTTTAGGATAAAAGTATGATGTACTGTAAAATTAGATTTGTGTTTAGGAAAAAAGTTTTACGTTCAGTTGAAAAGTTTTGTGTTTGGAAAAAGGTTTTCAGTTCAGTAGAAAAGTTTTGTGTTTGGGAAAAAAGTTTTCAGTTAAGTAAAAAAAGTTTTGTGTTTAGGAAAAAATGATTTGTGTTAGGGAAAAAAGTTTATGTTTAGGAAAAAATGATTTGTGTTTAGGAAAAAAGGATTTGTGTTAGGGAAAAAAGTTTATGTTTAGGAAAAAATGATTTGAGTTTGGGAAAAAAGTTTTCAGTTAAGTAAAAAAAGTTTAGTGTTTAGGAAAAAATGATTTGTGTTTGGAAAAAAAGTTTATGTTTAGGAAAAAATGATTTGTGTTTAGGAAAAAAGGATTTGTGTTAGGGAAAAAAGTTTATGTTTAGGAAAAAATGATTTGAGTTTGGGAAAAAAGTTTTCAGTTAAGTAAAAAAAGTTTAGTGTTTAGGAAAAAATGATTTGTGTTTGGAAAAAAAGTTTATGTTTAATAAAAAATGATTTGTGTTTAGAAAAAATGATTTGTGTTAGGGAAAAAGTTTATGTTTAGGAAAAAATGATTTGTGTTTAGGGAAAAATGTTTTATGTTTTAGGAAAAAGTTATGTGTTTAGGAAAAAAAGTTTTAAGTTTAGGAATAAATATATTCAGATAAAAAAAAGATACTTTTCTAGGAAAAAAGTTTTGTAATTAGGAAAAAATATTAAAAGGATCAAATTATAAAAAATATACTTCTATTTTCATTTCTGAAGACTAAAAACTCATTGTTATTTTTTTTAAAGAAAAGTTTTTAACATAAGCAAAATGACTAGTTAATTAAATAACTATACTAAAGGATAAAAATTACTAAAAATTATCTATTACATATTAATCAAGAAAAAAGTGCGAAAAAACAAGGATCCATAAATAAGTCGAGAAAAGTGTATGAAAATCAACAGGTGAATGGTAAAAAGTCAACTTGAGTATACTAACAGTCTGGTAAATTCCTGAGCTAACTAAGAATATATTAAATTATTTTAAAAGTGTTTGCTTAAAAATAAGCTATTCTTTGTTCTAAAAAAATCGTCTGTTATTTCGTTCTTTAGTATTTCAGATTTCGAGTATACGAAAAAATTAATAAATTTAGTCTTAAGAATTTAGTTTAGAATTTATGCTGTGTTTCATCAAAACTGTGGAATATATTCCGGTTTCTCAAACACATAAACTTTAATTGTAGAAAATACGTTTTGAAAAGAAATAAAGGCTGCTTTGTGATGACAAAGTGGATAATCTCTATTTCTTAAAATTTGTAACAGTTGAGATACAAAAGTATTACAAAATTAAAAATAATTTTTTTCTTTTAGTATTTAAAACTTTCAAAATATACAAGATATAAATAAACTGATTCAACATTAAGGAATAAGTTAAAAATGAGTTTCAGTAAAAATTCAAAGTATATTTAGTTTGTAAAAAAAAAAAAAAAAAAGAATCGTAAGTCCGTATTAAAAGTAAATTCCGTTTTGTTAGAAATGCAAAAATCTCTAATATATACGTAGTAATAATACGCATTGAAAGTATATTTTGGTTTGTCATTTTGTGAGGATAAAAAAAGATCGATTTTAGAAAAAAGACGTGTCTTTAATCAAATTTTTAGGAATTATAAGTTTTACAAATAATACGCATTGAAAGTATATATTGGTTTGTCATTTTGAGAGGGGGGGAAAAATGATCGATTTTAGAAAAAAGACGTGTCTTTAATCAAATTTTTAGGGATTATAAGTTTTACAAATACATTTTTTACGCGTAACAAATTATATAATTTTGCATTTGTTTCATTTTTCAATCAAGATAAATAGAGATATACTTATTAAAGGAAAGAAAAAAATATTTTTCTGTTTAAGAAATTAAAAAATATGTATACTATCAGAATATTTCTAAAATCAGTAAAATAAAAAGAATATACTAATGGGGAGAAAACATTATTTTTATTTTAAAAAGCGTTTTTTTTAAGTATAGAAAATAGGAAAGAATTATTTATAGATTTAATAAAGTGAAAAAGATATCTTCAGGATATTAAAAATATTTATAGGATTAGTACGTAAGCACTAAATGTCAGGAAAAGATATTTCTTTGTTCAGTAAAATTAAAAATATAATTACAATCAGAATATCAGAAAAGGATGCTTTTATGGAAAAATGTATTTCTATGTTTTGAAAAATGGACTTTTATGTTCAAAAATAAAATACTTTTATCTTCTGTAAAATGAAAAAGATAGTCTTATGTTGAGTCAATTGGAAAAATGATCACTTGTTCGATTAATTGAAAATAATGTAATGTTTAAAAATATTGATAGGATCAGAAAAAACAATATATAAATGCAATCAGAATATCAAAGAAAATATATTTCTAAGTTCAGATAAATGAAAGAGTATTATAAAGGCTCAGGAAATAAAATTTGTAATCGTATTAGAATATGAAAAATATATATTCTTATGTTCAGTAAAATAAAAAATATTTTATACGTTTAGTAAAAAATTTAAAGTATGTTCCGATTTTCAAAATGAAGCAATACGGATTAAAAGATATTTTGCCAACGATAAATCATTAAAAAAAGAGTTGAAAAAGTCTGTGTTTTATAACAAGAAAATGAGTATATTAAACATAGTACAAACTATTCCTTAGAAGATTCTAAATGCCGATAAAAGTCACAATGTTCAAATCTAGAGCCAACTTAAGTCGTGCTTGCGCTCAACACACACTCCTTTATATTTAGTTAAATTAAAATTAAGTTCATTTCAATAAATTCCATAAAATTAAATTGAAATCCACCGATTCCGTCCAGAAACCGAAAACTTAAATCCACTCCACCTCCTCTAGCCTGTCACTATTGTCATCCCCCACTTCCTCCCCCACTCCTAAAAAAATCACCCGTGCCTTCACCAGGCGAAAAAAAAAAATTGAACCCCTCTCTTATAACACGTGATCGAACACGCCCCCTTACGACATTAAATTGAAATCCTTCGATTCCGTCCAGAAACCGAAACTAAATTCCATCCCCTCTCCTCTAGCCTGTCACTATTGTCATCCCCCACTTCCTCCCCCCTCCTAAAAAATCACCCGTGCCTTCACCAGGCGAAAAAAATGACCCCTCATCTTATAACTCATGTTTGGACACGCCCCCCTTTTGATTGACAGGTGGACACGCCCCCTTCCATTGTATTCGCCAGAGGTCTCACGGAAAAAATTTCACCCCCCTCTTATAAGACGTGTTCGGACACGCCCCCTTTTGATTGACAGGTGGACACGCCCCTTCCATTGTATTCGCCAGATCCCCCTGCTTACTACTTGCACACACTGAAAAACGTACGGAATAAACATACAATATGGCAACCGTGCCTTCTGTTTACAATTCTTGAAAAATTCCCTTTTTACTTATTCAACATTTCATTTCCACAGTTAGTGATGAAAAAATATTTTTTTTTTTTTTTTTTTTTTTTTTTTTTTTTTTTTTTAAAGATGAGAGGCGAAAAATAAACCACTTTCTGTGAAGTTGAAGAAAAGTGTTGTTTTCAAAAAGCCGTACAGCGCTTAGTATTGGGTGTAGAAAAAACTATGTGTTAAGAAATATGTAGAGAATTTAACGTTCTTTTTTTTTTTTTTTTTTTTTTTTTTGTAATTCAGTATGGTACACAAAAATTTTATCATTTTCAAGTTATGGGCAAACAACTGAGAAACGTCCGAAAATTTCATGGATTTAGCTTCACAAAGTTTAGCCTCGAGATATTTTGTTGGAAAGCAATTAATTCCTGTTATTAGCATCTCCATAGACACTTTAAAAACATAAAATCTTATAGCTTTTATTTTATATAAAATGACGTCCTTCGCAGACGCTGAAGAATTCCATATTTACGATCCAGTCTTAAATAACGTCTACACAGGGCTCGCACCTTTCCTAAAATATTCACACTTTCCTACCACAATTTTAAAACGATAATATTTATTGTAGAATTCTATTGTGGATGTTAAAGAAATCTGCCACGAAGATTTTTGATTTAAAATACTAGTAGCGAAAGCGTGAAAACTTTTGGAACGCAGCGAGACTTGCCTACAGAAAAGTACGCACATGACGTCACTATCGCATAATAATAGACATACCCAGAAATAAAGCGATGTCGTCATTCAAGAAACTCGACAAAAAAAATGATCTAATGATTCATATGTTTGTAACATTAATGTGGATATATAAATTAAATATAGTTTATTATAGCTTCATGTTTTATCAGAAATCAGAAATTTATATTTTTACAACATGGCACTCATTTTAATTAGAATTGTTTCCAGTTGTTTTGGGTAAATGTCAACCAAAAGATATAATAATGTACTATTTTTCAAATATTTTCCTTTACTTTCTACAGAAATGTGGTAGTTCAGTTGCCATGGCATCTGAACTACTTTAAACTTTACAAAAAAAAAAAAAAAAAAAAAAAAAAAAAAAATGGCGTTCTAAACAAAAAAAAAAAAAAAAAAGAAAAAAAAACTTCATATTTAAAAAAAAAAAAAAAATCAGATGCAATTTTCAAACAAATTGCATTTAAAAGTACTTTTTCCCTTATCCGACTGTATAAAACTGACAATGTGCAATGCTTAGGAGTTAAAAAAATTGCAATAGAGATTATCAGTATAACAGTACAATGATATATCTGCTTTATTTTACGGCTGGCTTCAGTATCGGAACTTTTTTCTTTTTTCTTTTTTTTTTTTTTTTTTTTTTTTGAGATTGCGCTTTAATAGCTGGTTAAAAGAAATATGATATTGGGGCTTAAAAAAAAGACAGAGATTTCATGAAATTCAGACAGATAGTTTTCCATACAATATCAAATAATTAAATCTTATTTTTGATACTAAATAAATTAGATTTGGTAATAACAAACATGATTAAAGCACATAAAAATCAGCTCAAAATATGCATTCCTACATGAACAAAACAAGTGTTCTTTATTTTGTATTTCGTTTCTATTATTCAGGATTTACTCCATTTATCAATTTTTGGTAAGCTATTTTCTGGAAAGATGTCTGTACTCTTTTGAACTAGGTAACAAAGGCTTTAATGAGAAGCTGTTCATTCAAAACTAGATTAGGACAAAAGGAATAAGTTGCTAGTTAAAAGAACTTTAAATAAAGTAAAAGTGCGTAAAATAAAGTGAAAATAAAATTACTATACAGCAAAAATAAAACTGGATCAAATTGATAATTCTGAATTTTAATTTATTTCATTTGTTGTTACTTTAATATAGTTTTTACAAGTAGCTTTAATTAAGAAAAACAATAAATACATAAAAATGTTTTTTGATTTTTACTTAATTCCATGTTGTCTGATTTTAATAATGACGAGGGGGATTCTATTTTTGCGTAACACGCCTGGTTGAAAATTCTTTTAACTAATGAGACCTCGTATTGAAAAGCTGTGTTAAAATACATTTGACGACAGGGCTTTTTATTTGAACTTTTTTAAAATACTGTTTTATTTCGATGGTAAGATATTCATGAAATGCTTCTGATAAAAAATGAAATTTTTATTTCATTAGACATCGTTTTTATTAAAAAAAATTTTTATTAAATTTATTTGATTGAAAGAAGGGTATCGCTACGATAGTTGTCATGCATTCAATTCATGCCAGTCGGTTGTCCCTAAGCAATCGATAATTTTGACATACTAGTTATAGATTCTTATAACGTGAACGCTACACACGTGAGGACCTGCTATGAATTGGGCACAGGGTCATTGAGTTTGTCGAGACGACCAAAGTACCAAAACACAAATAATATGCAATTATGATTTTTTTTTTTCATTCCTGTTTAAAGAATAGATTCTTAACTGTATTTTCCAGAAAATTAATTGTTGTATATACAGAATAAGCTTTTAAATTTAAAAAATCATCTCACTAACTTGTGAATGAAGACATTAAGTGTTGCACGCATGATAAAATTCTAAATCATGCATATAGAAAAAAAGTTCTCGGACAAAATAGAAACACAACAAATCTATTTCTAAATTAAAACCAAAATATACACAAATAGGTTTTTTTTTTATTTATTTTTAGCACAAAATGAAAAAATTGAAAAAATTAAGATAAAGTAATTTTTAAAGTGCAAATAAATAAATATGTAAATAAATAAATAACCAAAATATGTAAATTCTATTGGTTTTAGCACGTAGACTATAAAAACAGGCATATTTGGTTAAATGTCTAAAGCTGTAGCTTACATAGTTGGAAAGTAATAGTGCGTGCAAACTACAAATTTACTTATCTGAAAAACATGTTTTAAAGTTTCAATTTCTGGAGACCATCAATTATATTCACTGCCAATAAATGATTCTAACTCAAGAAATCATGCAAATTTTTGAATGGGGCTTTTTGCATATTGTTCAGAAATTTAAAAACAAAATCAGAATAAAACAAAAACAGAAAACTGATTATTTGAAAGTTTAAAGGTCCCTTTGTCCCCTTAAATGATTATTGATTATCTCTTTATGATTAGATAATTTTATCCACCATTAAGATTACCAAGGGTGCACAAACAGCTGAGGAATGTCTTGTGCACCTAAAAGAATTTCTGGATTCTGATATTTTTTCATCGGTACATTCAAGACGGCATGTTCTGTTAACTTTCTATTTCACGTAACCCTTTCGGGTCCGATTTTTTTTTAAATATTTATAACAAAATTACTTTTATATTAATAAAGTTAATCGTCGCGATCCAAATAGATTTTCTGAAGTTTAAAGAATATCTCACTGTCCGAAATCGAACGAGTGTAGTTGTTATTTTGTGTGCTATTCAAGTCATATTCATATGACAATAGGCAAAGAAGAGTTTAAGAAGATGTTTTGAACACCCAAAAGCATTTCTAAATTCAGATATTTTTGAACTGAGCATTCCAAATGTTATTTTCTTTTCACTTGATGGTTGTTTGATTTAAAGGAAGAGACGATTGGAACGGCACGCCCACTCAGATTAATTTTACTCTCACATTTTATACTCATTTATTATACGTAACTAAACTTTATCCAAGTGTTTATATATACTTTAATTAATGTGCTTGATAAAACTGTCTGGGCTTCTTCATTTCACACAAGTTAACCCTTAAATGCCTGGTGTTGCTTTTCGGCAACATACCCAATTTAGGCTCAAAAATACTATTAGAATAATATTAAAGCTATAATGCCTAATGTTGCCAATAAAATACATTCTGAAAATATTATTAAATTGATTTTCAACATGTAGATGGCAACACTTGTGCTGTTTAAGAATAAAGATAGCTTTATTTTTTCAATTGTTGCTACTTGTTCTTTTTGTTTTGTTTGAAAGATTGCGAAATACCCTATTTTGACCTTCAGTGAGTAAGTAAAATTTATTTCTTATTATAGTTCCTAAAATTCTTGTGTGTTTAATGTTATAGAATTTTATCAAGGGAAATTATTTTTTCAATTAAACACCAGTATTGCCGTTTAGTAACAAACTGTTTTTTAGCTGTAGGGGAGACTAGGGAGGGTTGACCCACTTTTTACATGATTATTTTTTATTTTTTAAATATTGAACGTATGATAAAATTTTATATATCATTTTATTCGTTATACAATCAGTTATCAAAATAAAATTGCTACATAAGTGTAACATATAAGAAATTTGAAAATGATTAATTTTAATCATGAAAAAATAATGGGTCAAGGCTCCCCATATATGGGAGGTTTGACCCACTATATGGGAGCTTGACCCACTTTGTTTTATTTTGCACTATTTGCGAAGAGAAATAAAATCAGTTTAAAAAAAGGAAAATAACTTTATTCTACATGTTTTAATTATTATAAAAAAATATCTTTTTTAAATATGAAGCTTAAACAAACCTGTTAAGACGCAATCGCAAGTCAAAGGAGAAAAATTTTGTTTTAAACAGGGTTTTGTCAGAGCAGGTATAATTGTACAGCAAGGAAAATGAAATTTAAACAAGGCAATATTCTGTTAGAGACAAGTTCAATTTTCATAGTGTTTCATGTTATTATGTCCGGATTTAGTCCCGCTTTTTTTATCTCCCTGTTCCATTTTTGTGACACTCGATCTGACAACTCTAGTTGTCACATAGTTTGGCTTAATATCACTGTATTCACCCTGGTGAAATTTTTCTACATACCTTCCTGAAGTTTTTCGATCGATGCTGTATTCTTTTGCAACCGCATAAGCACTTAACTTATCATTAACATGATTTAAACCTTTAAGAGGCAAAGTACTTTCAGTGCTAAAATGTTGAGATAAATGCCTGGCACCGGAATTTATGAACATATTTATTTGGAAATAAGAAAAAGACTATATTTCACATACATAATAAATGGAAAAGACTTTAGCAAAATTCTGGTGCCATTGTGATGTTTCGGAATTAAAATTAAGTTGTTTTATAAATATACCACTGCCCCTCAAAGGGTTAAGGCTGTTGCTTCCATCCTTTCTAGTCCTTTTTTAGTCTTTCCCACTGTTTGTATTCATCTATTGTAAGCAATTTCTAAATTGAAAAAAGTTCCTACCAACTTTCCCATTTTCTAGCAATTTTTCCCATTTTTCTATAGTCAGTTTTAAACATTTTCTTTTCCATCATACCATTTTACTGAATAAATTTACAGAATAAATTTACATTCTTTTATATATATACCATTCACTTTTCATTATGCACAGTGTATAATAAAAATATTTCCAAAACCACTTATTTAAGGAAGCCTTGAGCATCTGGTCAACCCTCCCTCACACTGACTGGGTCAAGCCTCCCTACATAGACCTTTTCTAAGCAATACCACATTGTTATATTAAGCCTAACTTACTGTGCAATCTTTATGCCTGGAATGAAAGCTCGATATTTCTGCATTACTTAAAACCCACTTACTTAAATTTCGATGATATATTTTATCTGAAAAAAGCTACAAAATATTTCTAAAAAACACAACTTTTAGGTTGAAAACGCTTCACAATTGATTTTTCCACACCTGTTTCGATTAGCTGTGTGAAACAAAGATTGTTGTTTGAGCATTCCAGTAGCTTTGGTTGGCACCTATTGATAAAACTCTGAAATTCTTTTAAATATGAAAATTAATGGGTGGGTCAAGCCTTCCGTATGGTCAACCGTCCCTAGTCTCCCCTAAACTATACTTAAAACAAAATGATTTTTTAAAGTATGATTTTTTAAAGTACTTTTCCCATGATTTATTTAAAAAATGAAAGCCGAAAAACATTATTGCAATGATTTTTGAAAAATCAGGCATTTAAGGGTTAAAAGTGTCTAAGTCGTATAGCTCTCCCAAAAATTGTACTTTTCGGCTAAAAACCGCATTAACTTCTAAAGTACTCGAGCAATTTCTTTAAAACTTTTTTAGTTGGCAGAATAAAAATATAAAATCATGTGCCGCAGACTTAAAAAAAATAATTAACTCCATTTAAAGCTGTAATATATATATATATTTTTATCGAGCTCGGTAAAACGCCGAAAATTTATCCCTCTAGACCTAAATAACACCTTAAAAGGGATGGCGATTTCCTGTAGCTACTCCTTCACCAGTATTGCCTTGACATGAGCAAGGGTTCAACATTTTTAACACTTTCCAACGAAGTTGAAAAGTGTTTTGAATTCGGTTTGTCTGTCTATCTGTCTGTCTGTCCGTCTGTCCGCCCGTGCTCTAACTTGCGTAAATATAGTTCGATTGCCATGAAATGGATTGATGTTTTTGTGTATCATCATGGCATGTTCGTTATTGAAGATGGAGTGCATAGCATTTACGTTCCATTTACCGAGACTCTCAAAGGAATTCCGTTACATTACGGTCTATAGTGAAAAATCGTTTATAGTGTATTTTAATAATATTATAGTTATTTTAAATACATTGAAATTTATATTTATCACTGAGCTGAACTACATGACGCGTACAGTATTATATGGTGTGCGTAGAATATATCGTTCATTTACAGGGACACACAAAGAATTTGATTACAGAAGAAATTGACTTATTCAAGCCTATGAACAATAATTACTTGAAGTGTATTTTTAATTGTGGTTTTAAATTGAGGTTTTTAAATTGAGCTATTTTTCAAAATGTTACTTGATGTAGATAAAGTCTGCAGATCATATACAGGCCTGCACAAAATTCCCCAAGTACATTTCCGTTTATTCAAGGAAATTGCTGAATGGAAAGTTTCGACTGTGGTTTTCAATTTCAGTTCGTTTCACTGAACTATGTTTTAGGATACTATGCAGTATGTATACAAATATATATATATATATATATATATATATATATATATATATATATATATATATATCAAATACAGGTATGCACAAAAAAACTAAAAAAGGATATTTTTCCGACTATTGATTGTAAAAGCAGAAATTTGGTTTGAAATGCGTTATGAGTTTCTCAAATTGTTTATTTGTACATGATATTTCACATTAATACACTGTGAAGTTTTGTTACTGTATTCTTAGTGTGTTAGAAAGTGCTACATATTCTATTCTGGACGCATGATTTTTTGCTCTTTTTTTTTTCGCTACTCTATTGTTAAAGATCTCAGGTCAAATTTATACAATAATTATCGGATCAAATGAGCATGGCGCATCACCGCGCTGATTTTGAGGATTCTCATAAATACTGATTCATTCTTCCATTTTGAAAATGACATGAATATTTTTCCATTTTTAAAGTTTATTACATTCATAACGTTTATTGTATTTTTCTGAATTTTCACATATATTTTCCTAATCTTTTTAGATATGCTGATCAATGTACTGTTTGTTTGTTCTATCGTTCAGAAGAATTATATACATCGCCACAAGACCATTAAGTAGATGCATATAATAACATTACAGAAATGTTTAAAAATAATTATAGAATTTTCTGTTTGTATTCTTTTACAAAATACTGAATTAAATTTTATGCATCTAGCTCACGTGAATAACAAATTATAAAGTCTTGCGGTTATGCAATGCTTTATGAAGAATAAGTATTTTATTACTATTAAATCATAGGTAATTACTACAATCCAGAAAATAATCCAGAAAATGTATTGTTTAGGAAAAGTTTACAAGACTATTGAACACATACATGCAAGTTTTTATTATCATTTATAATAATTAAAATAAATACCGTAAAGCAAACACCATAATACTAAACTTAAGATCACCTGTTATATATCATTATTAAACTTTAATTTAATCCAAAAAAGACAGCATATAGGATTCTTCACTGAAATTAATTTGGAATTGAGCTGTTTCTAGACGGAAAATGCCGGAAGTACAATGGTAGTAGTTAGTTAATATGGGTACACTAATACTCTCAAAGTTTAAAAATTAGTGTAAGGTTACTGACTTTTGCAACTATTGTCGATTGTGTAATTTCTGCCGCAGAATAATAATTGAAAAATTGCCGAAAAATATGAAATCATTCTCGCAAGTATTGATAAAACTTTTTATGCAAAATTTCACATTTAATTAAAATTATTTAATAGTATTAATTTTCTGATTGCAGTATAATATTACCGCAGCAGTTTGTCACGATTTCTGAAAATGTCATTAAATGTGTTTGACAATGCGGCAAATTATAAAAAAGTATTTGCGGAAATTATTTTAATTAAAACTAACTGAACTAAGCATGTGGCTTTAAGCTAAACATGTGGCTTTAAACTAAACATGCGATTTATGATCTATTAAGGATTAGGACCTACAAAACCCAACTCTGTTTTCTTGGCCCTACACAGTAAAAAAAAGACAGATGTTTCTTAATTTCCAAAAATGTACTACAGTCATGGACGAAATTACACAATAACCTCCTCCAACTGACCCAAGATTCCGAAAAGCTTTCCTTTATCGTTAGAAACCTCACAAAAAAATTTTATCTTTGAAATTTAAAGATGAATTTATATATATATATAAAAAAAATAGCTGCCCGTAGTTTTCGAAAACGTTTCCGAGTAGCTTTCACAGTGCATTAATAAGTTCTCCATACCCCGAAAACCGGTTTTTAGGATGCTATGAGGTCTTAAGTAAATACTTCCATGTTCAGCAAACATGTTTAACTGAAAAACATATAGAATTAACAGAAATGACATTAAGAATAAAACTAACATTTTTCTCTTACAATTTCATGAACAGTTCAGCAGCTGAAAATATTTAGTTGAGGTCTGATAGCATCTGAAAAACCATTTTTTCGGCTAGTTCAGATAACTGAAAAATGCATTCTAAAAGCTACTCGAAAATATTTCCGAAAATTGTGGTCAGCTGATATATTTTTTTTTTAATAAGTTATTCTTTAAATTTCGAAAATAAATTGTTTTCTGACGTTTCAAAAGATAAAGAAACGCTTTTCGGGATATTGGGTGACTTGGACGCGGTTATTGTGTATTTTCGTTCATGGTTATATTACATTTTCGTAAATTAAGAAACATCTATCTTTTTTTTAGAGTATATGCTTCTATGTACCATACAGCACACTTCCCAGTCAGGTGGTCACCCTAACGCACTAACCTCTGTGTTTATGCTACAAACAGGCTGAGTGTTTCATGCCCAGCCCAGAGCTGAATTTTGTATCTCATGAGTGGTTATTAGATGTGCTGAACATAGCGTTACTGAGCTTCTAAATACTTTAATTATTAAAAAAAATAGAATCTTTTACATCTTTATACATATACATTCTAGTCTAACAAAAATCCATACAAAGCCTGTACATGAATTCAGAAATAATTTGTTGACTGTTTTTAGGTATGACGTGTTTTCCCATAACACGGTTCAAACTTCTTTAAAGGGTAGTTCCATGAGTACTTGTAGTGTAAGTCACATGCTACGATTTTTGGCTACCAGTATTTTAGAACGGATAATGTCACTTGTTTTATCGGATATAAATCATTAATTCAATAAGTCGACACAAACTTTTCGAAAAAAAAAAAAAAAAAAAAAAAACGGTGACCAGCAAGCATAGCAGTTACCAGCTGTGTGACTTACACTACAAAAATCCGTGGAACTACCCTTAATTAATTAAAGTTCGTATTGACAAATTCTGTTAAATTATATTTAACGACAGAGCTTTTCATTCGAACTTTTAAAAAAATAATGTCGTATTTCGATGGTATGATATTCTTGAAGTGAAAAAAATAAAATTTTTAATTAATCAAACACCATTATTTTTTTTAAATAATATTATTTAAAAATTTTGATAAAAAATGTTATACATCCTGCTTGTATCTGTACTGGAACATTTCTTGCCAATCGGTTGTTCATAAGCAGTGGATAATTTTGTAATAGATATAGTTACTTCCCACATGATCTCTGCTCGTTACGCTACATATGTGCGGAGTTTCTAACTGTTGAAGGATTATTGACTAACTCATTATCATTAGATAATTTTTTTCCACAATTAGTATTACCGCCGGTACTCAAACAGCTCCAGATTGGCTTGTGCAGTACCCAACGATGTTTCTAAATTGTGAAATATTTTCGATCGTGTATTCGGCACATTATGGTCTTTTCACTTTCTATTTAATTTAACCCTTTGCACTCCGGCGTCTCCTACGCAAATTTTATTTGGTCGGCACCACTTTTTAAAAAGAAGTTTACTTCAAGTGCACAATTTCAAAAGTGCTCTGATTAAATAAGGAAACTCTTATTTTCCTTTTTCACTGGTGCCAAAAACAAGGTTTGCAAAGAAAGATGATGTCGCCACAGAAGCGACAACGAAGTGCAAAGTGTTAAAAGATATGGAGATTCACTGTAACTAATCATTAAGCACCAGCAATGACTTGAAAAGATCACGTGTTCAATATTTTTGTTACTGTAAGGTTAATGATATAAGGTCAAATTTATGCAATTATTAATGGATCTAATGAATATGGAGTATTACTGCGCTTATCCGATTTCAGGAATCGAATAAATACTCATTCATGCTTCCACTTTGACAATGACACAAGTATGTTACATATTTAACGAACGGGATAGTATTACGTTTTATAAGTGCACATTTCTGAATTTTTACATGTATTTTCCTAAACTTTAGATCTATACTGATTAATGTACTGTCTCTTTGTTCTATCATGAAGAAGAATGAAAAAAGAATGATAAAAAATTTAATTTGTGCCGTAGCATCCAAAATTACAAATATATATATATATATATATATATATATATATATATATATATATATATTTGTAATATATATATATAATACAATATAACATACCCCTGCAGTGTATGTCGTTAGCCATACCGCTCGCCTTCTGTTCTGTTCTGTTCTGTTATGTCTTGCAATTATATATATTTTCTTTAGTTTAGTTATTCAGTTTGATTTTAAGAGTTAAGTTTATATTGGTTATTTATAATATTTTTGATGTGAGTTTCAATGCAGCTATGGTGAGTGATGGATTTTGATATTTTGTTTGTGGTTTTAAATATATATATATATATATATATATATATCTGATGAAGTTGTTGCAGGAGAAGCACTAACAAATTGTTACAGGGCTGTCCTCCCTTGTCTACGGCGAAATTTTAAGAACAAACCAATGCATTTCATCTTCCAACTCTTAAGGAATCACTAATAGTTGAAGAACTTAGTAGATGCACATGCACATGTTAACTGACATATTTTAGAAATAGATATTTTTGGGTGAAAAACATACTATGATATCTCCTGTGTTTTGCAATAAGGACGTAAATCACATATTTTTCAAAATTGAATAAAGTGCACATGTGGATGAAGCAATATTTTATAATATCTAATGAGGTTGTACGTGTATCTCTATTAATGAGAGAGTGGGGTAGGGCTTAACGCACAGGTAATATCCCTATATGTATGAAATTAAGGGCTTAAGGAGCCACTTGAGCCATTATTAGAAATAATAAAATTTTGCAGGAAAAAGATGGATGTGAAATATACCTAAAAATTAAAACTTTATTCCCAAAGGTCCTTATACAGTAAGCAATTACAGGGTGAAGAATTATTTGTTTCGTCTCTCCTGAACAATTAACCATTTGTGCCATTGCAAAACAGAGGCAATTTAACTTAATTATAAAACTCTTATTTATGCCCTAGAAATGTCCCCCATCCGTCCGGACAACTACTTGAATTCAACATAGGTCCTTTAAACTCCATTTAAGATTAAATTTAAAAAATCAAAAAACCCACTGCGTAAAAAGCGGACTAATTAATTATTTCTCATCAATGTAAACTAATTTTTTATATTACTTACCTATTTTTTTTTATTTACTTGTATTGATGACTTTGAATTTCTGTTTAATTGTTATTTACTATCTATAAACACTGTTTTGATGAGGCCTATACATGTCTATAATGGTTAGAGTTGCAGTAAAGCTAGAGATCCTACATACACAACTTCCAGATTGCGTAATATTTAACGGAGTTTCTGACTGCAAAATAATCAATAAAGCATCGTTTTAAATTGAAAGACTTATCCAATGATATGCCACTCAATAGGGTACGTAATGCATGCAATTTTTTTCGTCTGTACCGCCATTTTGTATTTTCCGGCTGCCATTTTGAATTTATAAAAACAAAACAAAGCCTATAACCATCGGAAGGTTAAGACGAATCGATAGAAATCTCATTCAATAAAATCTCTTCAGCTGTTGTGATATTTCGAGGGTATAAAGAAATCCACATACCCAGATACGCGTGAAACTCATAACCCTTTTTGGCAGTTGGATAATAAAAACTAAACATATAAACATAAAAAGAAAACATAACTATGAGTTAACCCATGTGAGAAGCTACGTAACCGAAAATTATTATTCCTACTTTTGCTTAGTTAATTCTCACGGTGTTTAACATGTTCATGCCTGCACCAATGTTCATGTTCTTCGCTGTGGAATGGCGCTTGAATTCATATTTCGCTTCATCTAACGGCGCGGTACTGTATTTAATGACCCGCCCCTCGATATATTTATGGAATTGAACTCGAATATAACAAGCAGAGTTGATTGTGATTGTCTGAAAGTTCGTAACATGAGTTTATTGACTACATATGTACGAATTTCTTGTAAAATGTCTTACAATCTAAAGAAATATGGACAACATGATGCAAATGCATTTCTGTAAGGTTGCAGCCACGCCCTTAGTCAATGATATTTTTGGAATGAAAACGTATTCTCGTTTCCCGTCGTGAATGTATTAAGTTTCTAATAATGAATTGTTTTTACAACTGAATTTTCGAATATTCAAGTGTGACCCACGTGTAGTGCCCGACGTCTATAGCATAGTTGAGTGTGACTCAACTGTAGCATACGCCTTCTACGGAACAGTCGAGTGTAACCCACCGGTGATGCACGCCGCCTGATGGGAGAGTCAAGCGTAACCCGCCAGTGATGCACGCCTGCGTGAACGTGTTAAAGACAAATGTGAAGTCCTTCTCGCATGCACATATGAAAAGTATTTCGTGCAAAATCTCATATTTATTGAAAATTATAAATTATTACTTATTACTTTTTTGATTGCGGTATAATATTCCCACAGCACTTTTTCAAGATTTTTGAAAATGTCATTAAACGTGTTTGACAATGCTGGACTATAAAAAATGTATCTCGGAAATTATTTTAACCCTTTATATCCCAAACTATAAATTTATGAAAATTTCATTCTCTAAAGCATTTTTCGGGAATTTTTGAATTGGCATTAGAATATCTCCATAAACCTATAACAAATTTAGAAGGATGTTACCAATTAAGATTGATTAGTTAAATTTGAATTTATAGGAATTTTGTGCAATATTTATAGCTCTACTCAAATCTTTTATTTAAAATATTTTTTAGTTTTTTATGGAATTAGAAAATGTGCAAATATAACGTTTTTACAATATAATTTTAGAAATATTTCGTAACTGAAATATCCCCCCCCCCCCCACACACACACACAATTTTTCAACGTCAAGAAAGCTGAAAAGTTGCAATTGGAAAAGGAATAATTCTGTTAAATATATTTTTGTTTTCTGCAACTAATAATGCTTTTGGAACAAGATAAACTGATGTGACTAAAAATGATTTCAAACTGTGTTACTACTAGTCGATGTACTTAATTAATTTTATAACCAGTTTTTTTTTACTTTAAAGTACCGTCGGGGCATAAAGGGTTAATTAAAACTAAACTAAACCTTTGGTTTTTATGATCCATTAATGTATCACATGTAAAATCATGTAAGAGATATCCGATAAAACATTCCGTCGTTAAATTTCACTTTTGAGTATAAATTTCCCATTCTACGACAACGCACGCTAAATACATCAGATCCCTTATTAAAGCGCAATCATGTTACCGACATACAAAGAAATAAAAACTTAAAAATACACAATAATACTGCTTTCTACATGCTACAATTATTGTTTTCCTCCTCATATTGCTCTCAACAATTTTGTGGTTGTTATCTTTGATGGTGATATCCGTCATTATCATTTGTACACTATCGTACATAGTTAACACTTTTTTACTCGCACTTTCTTCTAGATTTACAAGAAGACAGTATTGGAGGAAAATTTTTGACATCCAATTTTCTACAATTTTACTTCATTCAGGGGACAGAGATCCCGAAAACATGATTTTAAAAAAGATTAATCTGTATATAACAAAAAATATTGTGGGCGCTCTATCTCAAGAACTAATGCACGGAATTTAATAAAAATTTATTTTCTTTTAGTCTCTTATATAAATTGGTGCTAATTGGGTTTTGGTGTAAATCGCCCAACAGGTGACGCTGTTATGCTACATTTTTCACGAATTTCGCAATAGCCCTATCTCAAGAACTAATACAAGATTTTTCCTCAAACTTCAGATTCAGGTATACCTTGATAAATGTTGGTGCTGATTATGTTTTGGATCAAATCGCCTAACAGGTCGTAAAGCTATTGTGCATTTTTCACGATTTCTGCAATAGCTCTATCTCAAGAACTAATGCACGAATTTTCATCTATAATCAGATTCAGTTATGCGTTGACACAAGTTGTTGCTGATTTGGTGTTGGATTAATCACCCAACAGGTGGCGCTGCATTTTGCAGAATTTGCTCGATTTAGCGATTGTCATATCTCAAGAATTATTACACGTAACGTCATATCTTTAAAATCATCACGATAGACATAAATTGCCATTTAATTTTGGCAATGTTATAACGAATTTTGAAGTATTAACATGCATGTGAGAAGAAAGTTTTGGGTATGTACATCCGACTAGTTTAACATTAGTTTATAAAACTGAATTAATTTGTATTGATAATTAAATTTATTAATTGTTTGCATTTACACTTTACTTGTACATTCCGTTATATTCTCTGTCTGTATGTTCCGTGAATTCGTATGAAGGGATATTTATTACCAGGTCCTTCACTATAAATGCAGGCAGATTGCCTCTAGATTCAATATTTAAAAGACGCATTTTTCATACTTTTGCAATAAATATAATTAAAAAGATAATACAATAATAATTAATAAAGTGCAAGCATATGGTGTGACTCTTATTTCCAAATATTAACCTCTATTTAAAAGCACATAAATAAAAAAGCATACTGCTATCAGACAGATGGACTGTGACCTTTCCCAACATGGTTTATTTGTGAGAAATCGCCGAGGTAGGACATCGGCCATGGTAGCTTAGTGGTTAGAGCAACATCACAGTAAGCTTTGGGCCCAGGTTCGAGTCCTGGCCCTGACTAATTTTTCATTCCAGTTGGGTTTATTGTATTAATTGTTTTTAAAGTGTGTCTTAATATTTGTGTACCTTTAATTAATATCTATTATCTCTATTGTTTTAACATATTATGTTGAAAATATATGTATTATAACTTTTATATGATTTCTGCTTTATTTTTAGTTGACGAAGACAAAGGTTAAATGAAAGAAATCGAAGAATAAGTTCACGCGCATGTTATCTGAAACAACGGAACCAAAAATTCCCGTAGTATTAAAACGCAATTTAAAGAAGTATTGGTAAGGACCTGGAAATTTTTTTCATGATCCACTGGAAATGCCCACGTTTGGGTTATACAAATTTCGTAAATGCAAAATAATTAATGTAACAAAAAATCCACTGGATTGTAAACTGTTAGGCGATGGTATTAAAAGATCATGGTAAAAAGAGTCAAAGATTTAATGTTTAAATTTTGAAGTATTTTATTTTGCAAAAACAAAAGTATAAATTCGCGACTCGTTTTTGACTCATATGCAAATTATAACATCCAGCGCATGTTCCAAACTTTAAAGTTTGAGTGAATAAGCGTTTCGCATACAATGAAATGATTTTTTTTTCTGCTGTTGATACGATTGTCGAAAGATAAGTTAAGAACATATCGCACGCAGAATGTGACAAAATTCGTGGCATGAAAGCATGTAGAATGCGTTTGGCTACTTTTGTAAGATGTATGCGTCAGTCAAAAACTTTAGTAATATATATATATATATTTTAAATGCTTTAAATAATGAGAAAGCAAAGCGCACACGTACATCTTCTTACATTCCAGACCGACAAAAACGAGCTGAATTGGCATGTGAGAAAAAACGTTTTTATCTCAAATGTTTAATGATATAAACTTACCATACACCAATGGAACTATCCGTAATGTTTTAAGTTCGAATGTAAATGCAAAGTATGTAAAATTGTGACCTTGCCCACATTTAACAAAACAGGACAAACTTGATCGCATATAGCTTGCCAAAAAATATGTTTCATTTGGAGATAAATTGAAAGGAGTCTTTTCTGATGAAAAAACTTAAATTCTATGGGCCTGATGAGCATTCAAAGTTACCTGCATGATATTAGAAACGCTTATTTACTTAAAACCTATTCGGATATAGGTATGTTATATGACTGAGGAGCGTTTGCAGCAGGCAGAACAGTACCCATCATTGTTGTAATTGATTATAAAATGAAAGAACTAATGCATCAAGAAACATTTGCTACCAAGTGTATCACTTCTTACTGCTCGAGTGTTAACATTTCAACAAGACACCGCCAGTGTCAATTTTTCTCAGTCAACTAATGTATGGCTTGATGAAAATGGCTTCCAAATTCTTGAGTATGCGTCCAAGTCCAATGGAAAACCTTTGTAGTATTTTTGTGCAGTCTGCTTATAAATATTTTCGACAATATAGTAACAAACGTGAATTCGTCAAATACATCAAGGTTTATTGGAGTAATATAAAAAACGAAAGTGTTCTAAACTTAATACAACATCGACAGAACGATAAATAAAGGTAATTGTAAAAAAAAGTTGCATTTGTAACATATCGAATTAACAGTCGAACGACTGTGAACGGTCATTTTGATATGACTATATTTTGATTTGACTATATTTTGACTAACATATGACTATATTTTGGTTCAAACCAGAAATTTCAATATAAAATAAGTTTAAAATATACAAGGAAAAAAAAAAACCCCGTTAAATACAAAAGTTAAACTCTTTAAATCAAAATTCTGGTGTGAAATATTTTTATAAAACTTGGCTAATATTGCTGACTTTTTTAGTGATAAAAAAATCCATTAAAATATCGACGACCTTATACTTATGAAAAAATTAAAATTTGTCATTATTTTACTTATTGTATATTGTATAGTTTTGAAAATTGTGTAATTTGATTAATTTTGACCTAAATAAACTGGATTCTTTACTTCTTGTCAATATATTTTCCAGAATATTTTTAAATATTTTTTCCCGACCTTAAACTTTTCTCCAAGACGTTAAACACTTTTCCAGGGCCTTGGGAATTTTGCATCGAATACAAATCTTATTCTTCAAGAATCTTAAAGTCACTCAAGTTACTCAAAAACCTGATAATGATAGGTTTTGATTACAATCATACTTAACATTTTTCAATCAACGACTAGGAAAAGGTTTGTGTTCAAGTTGAAGATACACTCACATAGCAGATTCTTATGATATTTCTTTAAATGGTTAATGAAGCAATGTTTAATAATGAAACATTTCCTTTATTCGTTAACTCAAAAATTAGATACAGGAAGGTATTCTTAAGAGTAATTTATTAACGATAATTGTAAAAACATGAGAAAGTAAATAAACAAATTGATATAGAAAACATCTTTACTCGGTAATCCAATCCTCCTAAGCATCACCATTAAATTAAAGCACTTGAGTTTTAATTTTCCAACTGGGTGAAAAAGTGTGAAGGCAGTTCAAAGCAGGAACAGTTTGCTTGAAACATTATATTTTCTAGAATAGTTTTAAATATTTTTTTTTTTCCCACGACGTTAAACTTTTTTCCAGGGCCTTGGAAATTTTACATCCAATACAAATCTTATTCTTCAAGAAGCTTAAAGTTACTCAAGTTACTCAAAGTAACCCAATTTACTTAAAAACCTGGTGGTAATGATAGGTATTGATTACAATCATTCTTAACATTTCGCCCTCAACGACTAGGCCAAGCTTTGTGTTCAAGTTGAAGATAAATTCTCATAGCAGATTCTTGTGCTATTTCTTTAAATGGTTAATGAAGTAAAATGAAGTAAAAGAAAGTAAATAAACAATTTGATATCGAATAAATATTAACTCGGTAAACTAATCTCCCTAAGCATCATCGTTAAATTAAAGTACTTGAGTTGCAATTTTCCAACTGGGTGAAAATCTGTGAAGGCTAGCATTCAAAGCAGGAATCTTTTGGCTGAAGCCTCCAATGCTCTGAAAACTGAGCTATCCTAGTCAAATCTCGTGGACATAAAATCCACCCAGAATCTTTATTGACTGCGACACCCGAACTGATATCGAAAACAGATCAACATAATAAATCGCAGGTAATGGAAGACTAGGTGTCCCAATCGAAAAAGTTTCTTGGTGAACTGTGTGTCCACAAGATTTCTTCAGGACAGCTCAATTAACGGACAATTGGCAACTTCAACCAAAAGGCCTGTACTTCGAATCCTAGCATGGACAAACTTTATGTAGCACTCGTGTGATTTATTTACCAATTAGAATAACTGCTATAAAAATATGTATGATAATCACTTATAATGAAACAAACTATGCTAAAAATTCTATAAAAGTGATAAAATAGCTTTCTTTAGATTGGCCTACGTTTCACCGCACAAACGGCAACATTTTCAAAATCTTGATAGAAATATTTTCGCAATTTTTTTTAAATACTATAACTTGGTAAATAGATTTGGTAAACTAATTTTCATTATCAGAGCTACAACAGGCGACTATTTTTATATTCTATTTGCACCACTATTTAAAGAAAATAAATTTTATTCTAAGTTTCGCTTGTAGATATTGTCGAAGTATATGTGATTTTTTTTTTGTTAAAAAAAAAAACAAAAAAACGGTGTGAGATAGAATTAAAAAATAATTGCCTGTTGTAGCTCTGAATTATGTTTGAAGTCTCGTGACATTATTTACCAAGATATAGTTTTAAAAAAATTACGAAAATATCTTTCTATCATGAATGATTTTGAAAATGTCGCCGTTTGTGGGATGAAATGTACGTTAATCTAAATAAGGGTATTTTATCACTTTTATCGCATGTTTAACTTAGAATAATTGTCTTAAAATTAAACAAATGTAACTTTGTGTCCAACGTTTCTTGGGGTTCCACTACCTGTAAATTATTCTGTTGAGCTGATTGAGATATCAAACCATATGTCACTAAGAATAACGTTTTTATGTAAATTATGTATCCACCAGATTGTTCAGGTGGAAGAGCATTGGCAGCTTCATCCAAAAGGTACCCAGTACAAATCCTGACCTGTACATTTTTTCACACAGTTGAAAAATTATAAGTCGTGTGATTTATTTACCGATTAGGACAATTGTGTTAAAATTAATCCTTAAATTGAATGTTTACATAAATATTACTGCAATGAGAAGAACATGTAAATGGACTTCCAAAGAGAGAGTTAATTAAGTGACAAAATAACGGGAATGCTATTTATATCATTTACTGTCTTTTGTTTAATTATAGTAATACATAATCAGATAATTTCCGCCTCCTTCCAATAACACGTACAAATATTTTTATAACATCATTTATATTTATAAGTAATATTCCGAGTTTTATTTTCAGAAAGAAAAACGTTTGATAATGTTTTTCTATAAACATGAAAGAAATGTATCCTGATTTCATGTACTTAACATCGGAGAAATACATTGTATTTATATATTGATCATTTATTATTTATTTTCCTTCAGTTACCTAAACCTTTTAACCTTTAGATATAAAAGTATGAAGAACCAGAAAAAGTTTCCTTTTTCCTTTAGCAATCTATTTTCTAACGAGACGAAAATATTATTAATTTTCCGCCTCACCCATATCTTCTTATAAATAAAGGGAAAGCAATAGAGAGAATCTTTGACAGAAACTCAGATGCAGAAATAAAAGTAATTTCATATTTCGAATTCGTTAGAAATTAATGTATTAATTCAAATGTACCAGGATTTCTTCTTTTCTTTTATTTTCAGATAATTTCTGTTCACACATTATTTCTCCGTTTATTTCATCTAAATGATGATAAACGTTTCTTATTTGCGGGACAGGAGATTTTTTTTAAATGCATGGAATTAATAAAAACGCCAGCAGGTAAAATGTTAGACAAGTCGTTCTTGCTTGAAATGTAATTTAATATCAAATGCGAAAGTCCTTTTCACAATGACATTAATGCCAACGTAATCTCAATTGTATGAGTAAGTGCAAAAATGTTCAATTAAACACATATAAAAGTTATAGTTAAATAATACTGATATAACAGGCAATTAATTATTAATCTTAAAATTCAAATTTAATTTTCAATAATCAATTATAAGACTTTGAATTATCAGTCAAACATTTTGAAGAAAACAACGCATTATTCTGCTGTTTAAAATACGTTTGAAAATATTATGAAATGGTTATTGATAATACATAGAATATTTATTGATACTACATTAAATGGAATACTTTGAACGCTTCATAAAAAATTGACCGTAAACGAAAATATTTTTAATATATCTAAAAGCACTCCAACGTTCGTAATATTATTTTTCACAAATTCAATGCATTCGCAAAATGACCCCGTTTTTAGCTAACTATGATATGAAACTCAAAAAAGAAATAAATTTGTATTCAGTTTTGGAATCAGAATGTGCTATCTGTACAAAAGGAACAAATAAAAAAATGTTTGAAAATTCACATTTTGTATTTCATTTGAACGAGCTCAGTCCCTTTATTGAAAGTAAGTGATAACTATGAATGCAAATTTAAAGTAAAACTTTCTGCATATTACCTAAATACCATACTAAACGTTATTAAAAAATTCAATTTTCCCTAATATAACAGCAGAATTATAATTCCATAAACAAAATGCAATAAAAGAGATATAATATACAACCAGAAATTAATCCCAAAATTGAAATTTGATTTACTATAATGAATCATGAAATTTCGAATTTTAAGTCAAAGGAATTGAAGAAAACTAAGAATTATTCTGCTGTAAAAATTAGTTTGAAAATATGAAGAATTCCCTATTGATAAAATAAAGAATTTTGATTGCTAGGTTAATGACTGAATGCATTAAATGGCATACTTTGAATGATTCATACAAAAATTGACCGTATTATATATATTTTTTATAAACTTTTAAGAACTACTTACTTTCGTAATATTCGTTCTCAAGAATAGAAAACATTGACAGTTTTATCTCATTTACAGGTGAGCTCTGATCTAAAACCATGAAAAGACTAAAATTGCAATCGGTATTTTTGGAATCGTAAATGCCATCTGCACAGAACTAAAAAATAAAAGAATGTTTGAAAATTTACGAAAAAAAAAATCATTTAACGTAATGAATCCCTTAATTAAGAGTGCATGACAACTAGAAATGCAAATTTAAAGGAAACATCTTTTAGCAGATTTTATTATTAGAAGTTTGCGTAGTGTACTTTCTTTACCGATGAACATGAGATATCCTATATTTATAGGTTTACTGCGGAATAAAGCGTTCAATACTTCACATAGGAAAGTGAGGGAATAAATTCACAGCGTATCTGCTTGTTTTAAAGCATTTTAAAGTTTGTGCATATTCGTCATACTATTTTATTTGACATTTAATATGAAAGGCTTCATTGTTACCTCTGAGCAGAGAAAGGATAGCTATTGCTCTTGTGCCTGTTCTGTTTAAGAATTTTAATGTACGCTTGTTTCATTACACACTTTTATATACACAAGAAGAAAGAATTGGAATCCAGTCCCTTTATTACCAATAGGGTAAACTTCCACCAGTAAATTTTACAGAAATAAAATTTTCTGTCTTATTTAAACGTTGTAGCCATGCAATATAACGATCAGGCGCTACGTGTGTGTAAGTACCAGCATGGTCGCTTTGCTGGATATGTGTTCAAGAGCCGAAGAGTCCGATCTCACGTCTCCGAGTTATGGTATAAGCCGTTCTCCTTCTATTTTTGCTTCCTCTGCCTCTCATGGTAGTAAATTAAATAGTGAAACTATTGCTAAAATTGGTTTAGATAATATTCTTAAAATTATTAATTCTACTGAGAAAAGTGCAAGTAATGATACTACTGACCAGTGTTGCCTGCGGGCTACTTGTTTTAAATTAAGATATCTTTATTGTCACCACTTTTTTGAAACGGTAAAATTACCTTTGTTTTCGCCTTAATTAATATGTCATTAAATACGGCGCATTTTCCCATTTCAAAAAATGGTGCCAATCAAGAATCTGATTTAAAACAAGTAATATAAAAATTTTGTTTTTAAAGTCAATTCCTACTTAGGTCATCAAAGAAAAATTTAATATAATCCCTTAAGCTAATATTAGTTTTTGTTGCATTAAAATATCTCAATTTGTTGATTTTCTATAAGCAAGTAGGTTTACAATGGAAGTCTATGTGAATTTGGCGAAATATTAGAGATATCGCCAAGTTGGCGTCACTTTTGGCGACTCATTTTGGTCGCCAAATTTGGCAATAAACTTGGCGGTATTTGGCGACAGAACAGGGTCCCCCTATGGTAACCCCCCTTATAGATATGAAGATGCATTAAATGCTGTTCAATAACCAATGGCCGCCATTTTGTCTCCCATATAAAACTAAAACTAATTAATTAAAATTTAATTAATGAATTAATATTTGAAAAATCTGTATTAACATCAATTTTCATCCAGTACAAGTTTAAAAAAATTTATTTCAATTTGATAGAATGAATAATAAGTATTTTATTAACGACTGAAAATTAAAACAAGATATATAAATATAGGGAGAATGTGAATTAATAGTAGGAATTGAAAAAGTAGCCCATCTGGCAACACTACTACTGACCATAAGGCCACTGATGAGGATTTTATCCTTTATTAAGTCTAAAGAGCGTAAAAGTAAATTGTCTGATAAAACTGCTGTTAAATCATAATCAGATCACGAGAATTAATGCTTCAGAAAATAAAGTCGACGATATGATATTACATCTATCAAAAATGACTCAGAAAAGGGGGTCCTTAATTTCAATGAAGAAATTTCGAAAGAGGAAAATATTTAAAAAAAAAGCCAAAACCAATTAGTGTTACCGAAATCCGAATAATCTTATTGAACTGTCCCCGAATGATAAATTTAAATTTGAAGCCAAACTAGCAGGCAATTACATCATAATCTCCCCTGAAACTATCCTTGAAAAATTCTCGCTGTGTGAATATTTTAAGCGAAATAATGTCCAATATTAGATTATAGCTACGTCTCATTTACTATTGTTGAGAAATGCATCATTATTTTTTAATAGGAAATAATTATAATCTAATCTTAATTTGGAAAAAACCCAAATTATGTTTGAATCCTTTTTTGTATCTCATATAAAAATAAATACTGGTCGTTGGGGTTCACTGTAATACTTACCCATCATGGATATGTATAATATAGAATATGAAAATAAAACATATGTAAACTATTTATAAAATGCATATCCAGGGATAACTAAGGTTACTGAAATTTAACAGGCTTTGTCGCACTGTTACACTCTAAGTACATATCAAATTTCAATCCTCTATCTCAGTTTGTTCGGTAGATAGTTCAAATACGTGACTTGATGACGTCATAAACATTAACCCAAAGCGATATAAGTAAGCGTCCTATCTTAAATGGGAGAAACAACCGCAAGTTTAAAAGCGAGGTCACATTAATCAAGGTCATGCGCCACGTAGCGGATGGAGTGTGAACTACAGGTAGATACCTAACTGCTTTCTTACTCACACCACTAAAATTCTAAAGTTTTTTTCACCTTGATTAATAACTGAAGTGCCTTTGATAAGGCGATGAAAACTTCGTGGCGTCAAGTGCATCTGGATGCCCCTCTCGCCACGCCATTATGTTGCAATAAATGTCGCAAACAAAATTCATTTCCATGAGTGACTAAAGATTTAGAAAATACGCGCCACACTAAAAACCCGCGTATGAGAAATATCACTCCGTCCACAAGGTGGCGCAACTGTGTTAATTTACGCCTGATTCCAGCATTAAGTTTGGTCGCTTACTTATAACGCTTTGCTTTAACCCCTTGGGGATGAGCGACACGTATACGTACCGCATGAAGCGCTCAGAGTCATCGTTTTTCTTCACCAGTAAAATTTTACTGTAAAATTTGCCTTATTTAATCAGCGCATTTTCTGGATTCAAGAAGACACAAATTTCTGTTTTTAAAAAACGGTGACAAACGATTAAAAATTTCGTAAAAGGCTCCCGTCCCGAACGGCTCTATCACTAAAATGCGTAAAAGAAACAACCTTATAACTCCAAAAATAATGATCATAATAACTAACAGTTTACTGCGCCGGATTAAGCATCTCATTTCGAATTAAAATATATCTTTGAATTGAAATTTGAATGAAATACAGGGTCATGAAAAATCGAAGAGTGTAGAAAATATGATTACAAATATCTCAGTAACTAATTATCCGATCGAATTCATTCTTTATGAAAAAATTATTTTTTATTTTCTTTTATATTCACTCCTTAAAATTAACACTTTTGAAAATTTTTATATACCTTTTATCAGAACGAATATTTCGAGAGTCTGAAAAAAATAGTTCCGGATAATCGAGGTTAATGAAATTCAATAGGCTTTTTTAGAATCTTACATACTAAGTAAACATCAAATTTCAAGTCTATATCTCAATTTGTTCGGGAGATAAAGGGTTTAGAGACAACACACAGACACACTGACAAACAGACGGAAGCAATTTTTTTTCTAAAAATATGTTTTTCGGAATCTCCAATGTCTGAAACGTGTAAATTCGTCAATTTTTTTTCGATTTTTAAAACGATTACAAGATTTACCCTATACTACGCATGATGAGTAAGTAAAATATCCGGATGATTTTCAGGGAGGGTATAAGTTTTTGTTTGTCAGGTGGATTTATTATTAGTTTCTTTCAATTTTTATTTCTACGAATTGTATTCTTAAAAAAAATAATAAACTATGTAATCTTCTGTTCTGCTTTGATTCAAGGAAATTAAATATTTTTTTAGAATATCGTAATATCCTTTGAAAAATTAATATCAGCACAATTTTTAATATGTAGACCACACCTAAGCCGGTAGTTCTATTCAAATTTATTCTGAAAACTTTATTTGCAATTTTATCATATATTTGTTTTTATTTCCTTGTTAATAATCTGCGAATAAAAGCCGATGCTTTTTTTAGGTAGGGTCAATATCAAAAATTAAGAAACGACATATTGGAGCCGTCCAGAGGAATGAAATTTCGAAACATTTTGATATATTTCCGTCTATCATGACCCTCAGAACCCAAACACATCGTCCGTCCAAAAGTTGATATTTTTAACCCGTCTATAAATGAGAAATGTTAAATCTTCTAAAAAATATGTTATTTTTCGCTTAGCCGAATATGTGTGAATAGACTGAACCAAACAAAAAGACTAAACCATAGAGCAAAGTACAAAATGAATCAAAATTTCAAAAAGTCTTCCGTCATACGTCACATAACTCCTTGCACCAATCGCTGATTGTATTTACTTAACTACTCATTCTATGCTTTTGTGTGTATCTTCTATGTAGTAAACATCTGATTAACTTTCACTAGGAAGAAGTAGTTTTTTACAAAACCACTCATCAAATCAAACACTATTTACTACCAGGGGCGCCATTTGAGGGGGCTGGGGGGGGGCACGGCCTCCCCCCAGCCCAAGGAATTTGATATTTCAGAAAATTTATCTGTCATTAAGGATGCACCGAATAGTGATTGTGGCCAAATACCGAATATTCGGCCTACAGGTAAACTGAATACCGAATATTCGGCCTACAGGTAAACCGAATACCGAATATTTGGGTAGCCAAATACTAACTGTTGGGCCAAATAGCGAATATTCGTCTGGCCGAATTCAAAGTTTAAAGATATTAAAAAATTAAATTTTAAAACAATTTTTCATAATACTTAACACAGATACTTCCATTTTGATAAACAAGACCTTTTTACAAGCAAACTTTTCACACATACCTAATTTCCGGCCCTTCTTCTCATGATACCATATGTGACAGAAATCAAAGTAACTCTTTTGAAACTATAGTTACGATATGTTTATTATTGTTAAAGTAACAAATGAAAATCTAAGGTTGACCTGAAGTGAGATGAGATACACTGTATTTTTGATTTTGAGTGATTAAACGGATTGCGATACTGGTTTCTTGGGCGAAAATGGCCTGTCTTGATGTCTATTATCACATCTGAAAGTTTTTCCCATTTTCTTTAGAAACACTCTTTTTGCGAAAAAGCAAAAGACAGATTATTTACAAGACATATTTCAGAAACTTTCATTTGTGCATCATTTATTTCTATGCAGGTCATCATTAATGGTTAATTTTTTAAAGTGAGACTTATCAAACAGCAAATAAATAATGTAACAGCATTCTCTTTGATTTAAATATGATTCTGTTTCCAATTATTCTGAATATCTTTATAAATTGACAGTTAAGAGTAGAAGTTGTGTAAGGATTTTAAAAATATATTTCAAAAGATATTTTTAAGTATTCGGTTTGGCCGAATAGTTCAATATTCGGCAGATCGAATAGTTTGATATTCTGCCTAACCGAATATTCGGTAGCATGTCCGAATACCGAATAGATACCGAATATTCGATATATCCCTATCTGTCATCACAGGTCAGACTCAACATTTTTTTTTTTTTTCATAAATTCCTCAAAAGCTAAAGTAACTTCTCAGATTTTATTACAATAAAAACACATGCAATAAATAAACCCTTTATGCTCAGAAACTTTTAATTATCAAAAACATTTTCTAAAGTCTTTACTATTCCAACACTCTCAAGGTGAAACAATTCTCATTGATGAGTATTTTTGCTAATTTTAAAA
Organism: Maratus speciosus; assembly: GCA_963932465.1. Lineage (NCBI taxonomy): Eukaryota > Metazoa > Arthropoda > Arachnida > Araneae > Salticidae > Maratus > Maratus speciosus. The sequence continues at coordinate 453,944,198 of OZ010797.1, forward strand.
AGATATGTGAGAAAAAATTCTATTAATTGCTTTCCAGCCGTGTGCAAAATGATCAAAGAAAAATTTTCCCCCTCAAGTCTAGAATTTTCGAGGTGCATTTCTCCTTTAGTCCGAAATTTAGAGAGGATTTTTCTTTTTTTAAAGAGAGGATTAATTAAATTTCTTAATTATTGGATTTTTTTTATTTTGCATTATTAGTGTCACATTATATTTACTGCAGTCATTACAACGCTAACAAACCATTTGCTTTATTAAATCATATTATATACAGTATGTTCTTAATAATCTCCTCAGCCTGATACTAGAGTTCTGCACGTATCGGGTTCTACACAATCCGAATCTGGCAAAAGTTGTTAACGCGAAACAGAATTCTGTCCTGACAAACTGCAAAATAAACCCGAAATATTCATGCCCAAACTCAAAGTGAAAGAAAATGAATCTATGTTTAGTTACATTTATGGAAAATTAGTCTACAATTTTATAGCTTATATGCAAAAATGAACACAAACACATATTCACCCGTTAATATTCCGATATATAGCTTTTTCATTTTAAAAATATTCAGATCTTCCTTTTGAAAAATCATCCAAAGAGGTTCATCCAAAGAGGGACAAAGCATAACCAGAAACGCTTAAAGTTAACCTTACACCTAGCGAAAAAAATAGCATAAACCTGACTTGTTCGGCAACTCGAGTTCGGGTAAAATCAGATTACCCGACCCGATGCAAGACTGTCAACCTGACCCGAAACGTAAAAAAGAAACGTCAACCCACCTCAATATCTGCCACAGATCTGGTTGTGTCTCTTTTGAAAAAAATCCGGTTGCGCGATCCAATGCAGAGAGACGGGCTCGGGGTCTATTTTATTCTAGTCTTCGGGCTCGGACTCATTCTTACTGAAACCTGAAAATTTTATTTATGCGTGAATAGAAAAAATTAAAAGAACTTTTTTTCCCCTTAAAAATTACTTATTCCTTTTCAAATCATTGTATTGCTTTTTTGATCAGAATGAAGGGGAAACAGAAATTGTGTTTTTCTATTTTAGTTATTAGAATAGAAAAAGAAAAGAAAAGATTTACTACTTACTTAAAGATTTACTATTACTATAAAAGATTTACTAAAGTAAATATTTACTAAAAGTGAAGATTTTCTATTTTAAAAGAAAATGATTAGTCGTATATACAGATTTATGTTTGGCATTGCCGACGACGCGACGGTCCTACGATACGGCGCGCCACGAAAGAGGTGGGAATAATTATTTTGTTTTTTGTTCGATTTTCATTTGTGGCAGAGGTTATTTTGCAAATGGATTTACTTTTTATTATTATTATTATTATTTAGAGATCTAACACAAAGAGAATATTTTCTTCTGCTTGTAGTTTGCGGTTTGCGAATAATTTAGAGTTCTATTGTACTCTTTTCATATGGAAATAACTTTAGTGATTATTGTATCTATTATGAACTCTGCTGATGCTGAGGCTGTACGCTGCAATTGACGGAGTCACTTTCAGTCGTAAGTAAATTTAATTACCATATAATTCCGATAGAAATCAATCGAGCAATATTTCCTCTTTTCCTGTAAAAGCACCGGGGCATTGCAATTTTTAATTTAAGATTATTTTCAGGGTCACGCCAATCCCGAAAGATTGTTATGAGGAAGGAATTGGTTATAGTTAAAAATGTGCAACTTTTTTAGAAAAATTATAAATGTTCTTCCATTATTCGCTAGATGAATAGTAATTTCTACAAATTTCATACATTTATTCATGAAACACACTTCATTAACATGCCCATAAGATTTTCTTATTAAAACAGAAAAGATATGAGAACCCTTTTTAAGTATGAAGTGCATTTTTATTTGATACCAAACTTTTCTTTTGATAATATTAAATTTAAATTTTCCTTTAACAGTTATTTCTATGTAAAAAGTAATTTACAAACGATAATTACATTTGCAACATTTTTAAAAATATTATGCAACTTTTTACTATTGCATATTTTCAGTATCTGACTCGGGCTCTGATGGCACAAAATGTTTCGGGCCCGGGCTCTGAAAAAAGAGCCCGAACTCATGAACTCATGTCTAATGCAGACTCTACCTGATACCAGATGTTTTGCAAATTTCTGAATGTGTGGAATTTAGATCATAGTCTGAAAAGGAATGCAGAAAATGATTAAGGTATTTTTTTACTCACAGAAAATCATTGGGAAAAATTTCATATCCCTATGAATCACAAAATATGCAAACTTCCTGATGTGTTGACTGTGCTGATTATCTTGTGACCGATTGAATTTCACGATTTTTTTCCCCCGACGATTTGACAAAATTCGCGATTTTTTTTTCCGCAACCGATTCACGAAATTCACATTTTTTTTCCCGTGACTATTTGTCAAAAATTACGATATTTTTTGCGACGGTTAACGATATTCGCTATTTCTATCCGAGATATTTTGACTAAATTCGCAATTCTTTTCTACGATCATTTGTTGAAATTCGTTTTTCTTCTCGCAGCCGACTGACAAAATTTGCGATTGCTTTGAGCGATCGTTTGACGAAAATTTTGAATTTTTTGCGCGATTCTTTGTCTAAATTCGTGATTTTTATCCGAAACCTTTGACAAAATTCTCGTTTTTTTCCTTTATAGATATTCGAAATTCACATTTTTTTTTTGCACGAGTGATGAGAAATTTGATTTTTTTTTTTTTTTTTTTTTTTTTTTTTTTTTTTTTTTTTTTTGCGACCTAATGTTGAAATCTGCCTTTTTTCCCCCGCAACCGATTGGCAATAATCGCTGTTTGTTTCCACGATCTTTGCAATATTTTTTCACGGTCCGTTTAGGAAATAATATTTTTTCCGCGACAAATTTGCCAAATTGACTATTTTTTCCGAGTCCAAATGGCAAAATTTAAGATTTTTTTTTTTTTTTTTTCGCGGTCTATTGGCGAGTTGATTTCGTGTAGCTCCGCAAAACAGAAAAAAAAAAAAAAATACTGCGGTCTTTCACGAAAATTAAAAAATGTTCCTGGATCCCATGGTTTTAAAAGACGTTTAGAGGGCAAAATCTCGTACGCTGTTTCAAGCCCTTCCCCTAAAAGAAAACTTTGTTCCAACCTCCAAGAACCTCTTGAAATGGCTCCCCATCCATGCAGCAAAACTTGCAAAGAAGTCGAAATGTCAGGGTAAAAAAACTCCATTTTAGACAGGTCTCCGTATTAGCAAGTGTAATTATATGGTGTTTTTTTTTTTTTTTTTTTTTTTTTTCAAAGAAACGCGATTTTTTTTTCCGTTTCCGAAAGAATTCTTTTTTTGACAGGTTTCATTTTCACAAGTTTTGCAGTAAATGTACCTATGCTCTTCATAGGTTTACTATCGAAAGGATGTTTTAACAGCTTTAGATATACTTGTAAAATGGAAACTGTCTCTAACAGAATACTGTCTTAAACGGAAAATCCTTGTCAGTATCTTGGAAGTATAACTTCTAAGATGAAAACCTTCTTAAAACGGAATTTTTAATCGGTTCTTGTTCGGAGGGAAGGGGATACCCCCCCCCCGAACCTCACCCTTGGCTATGCCACTGTCCTCAAATAAAACTTTGCCCCCCACCCCCCAAAGAAAGTTCTGAAATGGCGCCCCTGTTTACTACATATTCGAAGATAAAATTGATTTAGTTAAAACAATCCACGGTGTCTGATTTGAAGTTAAATCCAGAGTTTTTAATAAGCCTGAAACAATATTTTAAAACAACTTCTTAAATTATGTGAAATGCGTTTTTATGAGAAGTAATGAATGTTCCTACGATCCAAATCCAAATAATTTCCAACGTGATTCATATTTCGTAATGTAGATGAGGATGCATATTTTATCGCTGACAGAATTAAAGTGTATTTGTTTTGTCATTAGATTTCAAATTTTAAAAGATAAACTGTTTCGTAAATATCGTTACAAATTTTAAACTATTGTTAAAATCTAAGAACAAACAGTGTTTGCTTGGAGTGGCGTGAGGTACGCTGAACCTTAATCATGAATAAGTGAAGGCATACTTAAGCAACGTGGAAAATACTGTTCATCTTACTGTTTAATAATCCCCTTCCTTTTTGTTTGAATATTTCTATGATTTTATTTTATAAATATAACTTTTAAAAAATTAACAATGTCGATAAATCATAAAGCAGAACCATTTTGAATTTTATCTAATTATTTTTATATTTAAAAAAACATTATCATTACAAATTTGCTATCCTACAGGAATTAGGCGGGGAATGCAAAAAATATTCCGTATTCAAACGTAAATATTTGGAAGATATTTGAAAACATTTTCTACTATATATCATCTCACAACAAAATTCATATCCTCTCTTTATCAGATAATGCATCCATTTCAACGTATACGCTCGAGGAAAAGAAATCTGAAAGGTAATGCAACAGATGGTTCACAGCAATACTTTATTTTCCTTTCGGTGTGACTTTTCCTTAAAAATCTTATTTTGAAAGGAGTAATAAAAAAAAATATATCTGTAACATATGAAATCGAAATCAAGAGAATGAATTCAGGTAAATATATATTTTTTAATTATTTTCATATGACGTGAAAAATAAAAACTACTGTTCTGATAAGGAAATGCCGTTATGCATGGTAGTATGCAATATCAGGCTATGAAAGCTTTAGGTTACGCTAATACTGTTACTGGAGTTTGGTATTCATGCGGTTGTGCGAATATGTACCAGTTGCCGGAAAAGAACTGTGATTTTATGTGTTCTTCCTTTAACCATTTTAGTCCCTACATTACCTGTTTATGCTAAAATTCTGAAATTCTTTAAGTAGGTTCATTTTATGCTCCATATAAGAAATAATTTAAAAATATGTTTTCATTTTTTAATTAAAATTTAAATAATAATAAAATTAATAAATCATAAATTATAAATTTAATAATAAATAAAACTTAATGCAATATTTATATAAACTAGACAAAATAAATTATTGAAGCATATTTTAAAAATAAAATCATTTATTAATTATAAAGTCTATATAAAAGAACGTTATTTATGTCTCTTTTTGCGAAATGAACTGTATCTCATATCATAAATATTAAAATCCTTCCTTTGCATAGTGCTACCATCTATTAAAGAGAAACTAAAATTTTTATCTGTTGGGGATTATTTTAGCTTTTATTTCCGTTATTTGAAATAGTATGAGCATCAAGATGTATAGAAAAAGATAAGGAATGTCATAATGCCATTTGGACTAACTGGGAGCGAAAGGGTTAAGTCTGAAAATTATATTTGTTTCTGATGTTTCAAAGGATAAGGATCGTTTTCAACCCTTAAATGCGCGATTTTTTATTTTGTTTCGAAAAAAAAAATTATATATAATACTCTGAAAGGTGTATAACACAGGACAAATAATGAAAAAAAATCAGATGTATACAGGGTGATTCAAAAAAGATGGGAAAAATTTTAAGATGTGATAGTACACACCCAAACAAACATTTTGTATCAAAGAATGCATGGTCGAAAACTAAACGTAAAAATGTTAGAGGGCGCCAAAAGTTACGTTCTTATACGAGGCAAAAACACACAATGAACGATTACGTTAAATTACGAAAACAAATTTAATGGCATTTGATTACAATAAGTGCTCAAAACATTGACCGGCAACTGTTATGCACGCAGTACAACGGCGAAGAACAGATTGGCGAATTTTCTGAAACACTCCGGGCATATCGCGAACTTCCCCTACAGCAGCCGAAAGCTTGGCGACAAGTTCTTCTGCGGATTCAATGGAAGTCTCATACACAAGAGCCTTTAGCTGTCTCCACAAAAAAAATCGAGAGATGAAAGATCTGGCGAGCGCGGTGGTGCCTGGTGTGTTTCAGAAAATTCGCCAATCTGTTCTTCGCCGTTGTACTGCGTGCATAACAGCTGCCGGTCAATGTTTTGAGCACTTATTGTAATCAAATGCCATTAAATTAGTTTTCGTAACTTAACTTAATCATTCATTGTGTGTTTTTGCCTCGTATAAGAACATAACTTTTGGCGCCCTCTAACTTTTTTACGTTTAGTTTTCGACCATGCATTCTTTGATACAAAATGTTTGTTTGGGTGTGTACTATCACCTCTTAAAATTGTTCCTATTTTTTTAATCACCCTGTATATTTTCATGTAATACGTGAATCTTTTCTTCTGTTGAACATCTGGAATACAAGTAAAAACTATCGTGTCGCTGTTTTGCGCTAAAATAATGCAAATTAGTAAATACTTTAATAAGTATGTCTCCAAATACCTTATTTTATATAATTATTTTTTTTATAAAACTTAACTTTTAACCCTTTAATTACCATAATAGAATATGTTCTACAAATTACGTAGTTCAGAGAATCTGACTTTACACCAGAAAGTTTCAATGGTTAATTTCGGATTATTTACATACGGAATGTCTGTTTTCTAACTAAAGCAAATATTGCTATTTTAATTTTCTGGTGTAAATTAGGTATAAGCGAATAAAAAAAACTATTAAATTCAAAACAGTATTGTTTGCATATACGCAAAGCTGCGCATTAAAAGATTAAGTATCATAGGTAACTAGGCAGATGTTATCGTACATTTACGTTCTTTCTTATAATATGTTTTTGTAGATTAAGCAGCATTTGTCTTTTTTTTTACATTGTATAATAACATCGCTTTTTGAGAAAAAATAAAACATATCTCTCTAACAGGAATGGTCGAACAAATTAATTAATTAATTAAACTTTATATGAATCTCCATAAAAGAAGAACACACAGGACACGTTTGGGTCTGGAAATTTTCACAGCCCACCATCATCCAAAGTAAACACGTGTCCGTAAGAGGACAAAGCCACAAACTCTTATTGTTAACACTATCCTATTTCGATTTTTCCCTTATGAAACATTGGTACGCTTCACCAAAAGTAGTACTATTTTCGTTATTAAATATCTTTCCTTTTATGTCTTATATGAGGTAAAAATGAACTAGTATGTTGTGGCCATCACAAAACTTTCCTCTATAAAAATCACGCCAATTAAATCCTTTAAATAATACAAGAAATTACATCCATTTAGCACAATTCATATCAAAGTATATCTGAATTTGAAGTTTGATGAAAATTTATCCATTAGTTCTTGAGATACAGCTATAGTGGAAATTCTGAAAAATGTAGTAGAGCAACGTCACCTGTTAAGCGATTTACACCAAAACATAAACAGCACTAATTGATATCAAGATATACCTGAATCTGAAGTTTGATGAAAATTCGCGCACTAGTTATTGATCTAGAGCTATAGTGGAAATCACAAAAAATGCAGTATAGAAGAGCCACCTGTTGAGCGATTTTCACCAAAACATAAATAGCAGTAATTCATATCAAGGTATACCTGAATCTGAAGTTTGGTTAAAATCCAAGCATTAGTTCTAAGATAGGACTACTGCAGAAATCACAAAATGCAGCATAGCAGCGCCACCTGTTGAGCTATTTACACCAAAATGTACAAAACGTCAATTCCTGTCAAGGATAAACTGAATCTGAAGTTTGATGAAAATCCGTGCATTAGTTTTGGAGATTGAGCTCTTGTGGAAATCGTGAAAAATGCTGCATAGTAGCGCGACCTGTTGAGCGATTTACACCAAAAACTAATCAGCACCAATTTATATTCTGGACTAACTGAATATAATTTTTTATTAAATTCCTTTCATTAGTTCTTGAGATAGAAAAAAATTGTGTAACGCACAAACAGACTCGCAGAATCATAGACAGACATTTTTTAAAAACATCCTTTTCGGGTTCTCTGACCCCTAAAACGTGTAAATCATGAATCCAGTAATTTCTTGTAAAGGTAAAAGAAGTTAAAAATAAACTATTTATGGTAACAAACAATTCTAATAAACAAAATATGGCTAAGTACAATGTCTTCCTTTAAATGTTAATAGTTGTCACCCGTGTCGTCAATCATGTAAGATTAAAAGCAGAATAAATGCATTTATTTAACAAAACGTTTCACTCTCTATAATTAAATCATAGGTAATGAATCAACTCTTTATGACGTCTTTTAGGCGATAACACTTTATTTTTTGTTATATTGGCCTTGACGTATCTCAGTCTTAAAAAAGTGAAATCATGTTCAAAATAATTTAACCCATATTGGACCACACCAATTAAATATTTTTGAAAATTTTTAAAATTACAATTGTATCATTAATATGGTGTAATTAAGTAGATACTAGCAAAATTTTGAAAAAAAGTTTTTAATTTTTTAAGTACCTAGTTGTCATATAAACAGGACATATTAGTAGGACGCATAGTAAGGACATATAAAATGCATACATAAACTAATTTTATGAGCAAATATTTTATTTTACTTTAAAAATACTGTTTATGTTGCACAAAAATACTCTGTGATTTCTCCAATAAAAAGATAATAATAACGGCAAAATTCTAGTTTATAAAATTCTTAAAGAATTTTTTAAATATCAATTCTTAAAGAGTTTTTTAAATAGATTTTTTTCAATTAAGTTTTAATTGGTTACTTGTTTTTTTTTTTTTTTTTTTGTTTATATGTTATACTTATATGCATTTTAAAGACGTCATAACAAAATGCATCCAAAAAATCATTACCAATTTTATTTTAGAAAATGTTTTATTAGCTGTCATATTTATAGGACAGCGGTCCAATATGGGTTAAACAATCATGAAACTGAAACTACAAAACATGAAAAAAGGAGGGCCAAGTAAAATCAGTTAAATCTTCGAATTCCTCTCCTTAAAAAGAAAAAACCCAACAAGGGTAAATTTTGCAGCAATAGTGTATTTTATTTGGAATTTCGTCTAAATCATTTGTATATATTTTTATATTGATATTTTTTTTTCTCATCACTTTCTTTTTCTAAGAGGCAAATGGCAGAAATTTATGAAAGTCTGAAAAAAAAAAGTGACATTAAATATCTACGAAAAAGAATTCTGGAATTTCGCTTTTTTATTTTTTATTAACAGAATCAATTTGTGCATTGTTAAAAAAATGTTTCTATGTTGTAGAATGTACCATATTTTGAACTCATGAAACAGGTGCAAGCTTCCATCGATATTTAAGAATAGTGTCCTTTCTATCTGTTTTTGCAATTTGCTACTTGCTAACTATACATGGTGTCACAACAAGATGGCATTAACTGTGACAACTGCAAAAGAAGACAACTATTTCTAGATCCTTAGCTGCCAACTTGTACGGATTTTTTTTACCACTAAAGTTTAATAGAAATTCTTGTCTTGTTTCATCATTAGGAATCATTAGATTTTGGCAATTGTTTTAGATAAAATTCGCATTAAATTTTAGTGGTGAAAAAAATCCGTACAAGTTGGTAGCTATATAGATCTAACAAAACTATAATATAAATTCTTACAAGTTATCTAAGATTTTGAAAAAGCGTTTCTTTATTTTCGGAAATAGCAGAAACCAAATGATATTCAAGATTTTAAGTAGCATTTTTGAAACAATTATTTCTATCCTTTTCAAAAACAAAGGAAATACCGAAACGTTTTCGAATAGTTATTTTACCGCATAAATCCGTACATTGCATAACGTGAAACATAATTTTTTCGGATGATGTCAAATTTGAAGTAAACATTTCATGTTCAACAGGCAATTATGCTAAATTAACAATATTAATATTTATTAGCCCTTGATATGCTATTTCTTTCAGGCAAAAATTAAACTGTCGTCTCTAAAAAATAACGTTACGTTACATAAGCCAGACGCAAAAAGAAGGATATTTATCATTGTACGGTTAAATAGTGATAATCTCTACTGCAATATTTAAAACTTCTAATCATCGGATATTTTCAATTTTTACACCTTCGTACAGGGGAAAAAGTACTTTTAGCTGCAATTTGTTTGAAAACCGTATTTCAATTAATTTTTGAGTTATTAATTTTGTTTGTAGTTTTTAATGCCATTTATGTAATGGTGGCAACTGAAGTAATCTATTTCTGTAGAAAGAAAAGAGAAAATAGTTGGAAAATAGTAGAGCATTATACTTTTTGTTTCCATTTTCTCATATCAACTGAAAAAAAAATTGTAATTAAAATACGTGCTATTTTGAAAACATATAAATGAATGAGCTTCTGATAAAACATGGAGCTATTATAAACTATATTTAATTTTATGTATCCATATTAATATTACAAACAAATGAAGCATATAAATAATTAGATAACCGATTTTTTGGGTCGAGTTTACGACACCTCTGTTTGCTGAGTTTGTGTATTATTCCCCGATAGTGACCTCATATGCATAATTTTCTATAGATGTTTAAAATTTTATCATAAATGTGGAATTCTTAAGCGGATACAATTAACATCATTTTATATAAAATAGAAGCGTGTATTTTAAGTCTTAAAACTGAAATATGTTTTGCAGAACTGCATCATTTTCAAACCAGCGGCTTTGAAATTCTTAACAGGTAATGTTTCACTATTAAAAATAACTCAAATGAAGTCACACACTGATTTTTACAGAAAAATTAGAGTGTCTCTATGGAAGAGCAGTGATCTTCAGGTTAAAATAATATTTCTTTGAGTGTTAGACTGACCAATATAAGGTGCAGTTTTTGTTGAAACTAATTTTGTAGGGTTATTATATTTTAATGAATCAGCTCCTTCTTAAACGTTTTCTTTCGTCAAATTTGGACGTGTAATACATTATTCTTTTAAAATAATAAAACTTTGCAAAAAATCACCATAAAATAAAAACAATACATAGGACGCTTTTAGAGCTAAAAATATTAACAGCTCGTAATCAACTAAAGTAAACACGTGCCCGTAAGGGGACAAGGTCAAAAATGAACTGAAAGGTAGAGAGTAGAGCTCGCAAAGAATGCGACTGATGGCGCTAGCTGAAAGGAGCACATGCAGAAGACGAAATTGTTGCCAAAATGATATAAGAGAAATTGACTTTTGTTTTTAGGGCGTTACTCAGTTGTTCTGACTCTTCTGTTCTGAATAATGAAATTAATTATCTCAAATCTCTTGCCCTTGCTCGTGGTTATAATCCCTCTTTGATTGATAAACCTCTGTATAAATTTAATAAGCGTAAACGTCCTTTGTCTGATTCATATAATCCTCCTGATTTTAACTCTAAAGTTCTGCCCTTTTATTCTCTTCTCTCTTTTAAAATTGCTAAAATCCTTTCTCGTTTTAATTTTAAAGTTACCTTCAAACCTATGAATAAAATTAAATTATCTTCTCTAAAAGATCCTATTCCTACTGAGAACCGGTGGGGTGTTTATTTTATCCCTTGCTCTTGCAATTTAGGTTATATTGGTCAAACAAAGAGAGCTTTAAAATTCAGATTAGGCGAGTATCAGAGGTATATTGCAAATCATGAAATCTCTAAATCTTCGATTGCTTCTCACTGTTGGACTTCCAGTCATTGTTTCAATTTCTCCATGGCCAAAATTATTTCTTCCCCTGCCTCTCCATCTCACTTGGATTTTCATGAAGCATATTTTATTTCCAAAAATTTTGATAATCTTGTCAATGATCTCTCATCCTTTCCTTTCCTCTCTCCAGCGTAGAAATTACTTTTGTAATTCTTTTCCCTCTTCTCTTGTTTCTTTTATTTTTATTTTGTTAAAAAAAAGATTATTTTGGTGTTTACTTGTTTTATTCATTTATATTTCTTTATTATTATTTATATTTATATATATTTTAATTTACATCTTTTATTTTATTTTAATTTTGTTTATTTCTTTTATTTCCATTCTTTCCCTTTCAATTTCTCTTCTGTCATTTCGGCAACACTTTCGTCTTCTGCGTGTGCTCATTTCAGCTTCTTTGCAAGTTCTACTCTATACCTTTCAGCTCATTCTTTACCTTGTCCGCTTACGGACACGTGTTTACTTTAGCTGATGACGAGCTGTTAATATTTTTAGCTCGAAACGCGTCCTATGTATTGTTTTTATTTTATGATGATTTTTTTGCAACGTTTTATTATTTTAATTGTACATATCGCCAGTTTTCGATACTGTTTCGCTATATTTAACTATTTCAGTATATTATTCTGTTACGCTTACATGCATGTCTTACGTTATGTATCTGAAAGTGTTTATCTCAGCTTTAATAGTATCCGAAAAACCGAAAATTCGTGTTGAAAAATTTGACTAATCAGCTGTAAAACTATTAAAAAAAGTATCGATATTTTCTTGAAATTGACAGCATAAGAAACTTTTGTTTCAAAAATGTTTCTATATCAACGCAATCTATTGGTTTCTGGGGTTTCAGAAGATAAAACAACGTATTTCGAAATTCTTAATAACTCGAAAAAAGTTATGTTTATTTCGTAAAGTTTTGATAGAATCAGAAACATTTCCCATTTTGTAAATTTTAGATGGAAAATCGTACCGCGTTACATCATTTTGTTCACAAGATTATGTGCTGGAAAAAAAAAAAAACGGTAATTGAATTGCTTCCTCAATCTGGTGAATGCTTAGCTAAATATGTTCACCTCTCACAAGTTTTCAAAAAATTAATTAAATATGCTAAAATGCCAAATTTTTGTTTTTCAAAATGATAACAGATTCAATATAATTTAAATACTTTACTTGTATTTAACATAATGTAACATTGTACAATGGAAATTAAATGGTTATTTAAATGAAAAGATTTTTTCTAAAATGTTCTGCATATGATTCCTAATGTGTAAATAACCATTCTAGATTTAACTCCAAATCTCCTTCGATGGGTGATGCGTTTCATTATTTTAACAAACTGAAATTGATTCGATTCAGAGATGTGTCTTTATACCATACAACAATACACACTACTGCACTTCAATTATTGTCCTGTATTCAATTATACAAAACTCGTCAGGGTATTAATAAAAAAGTAACTTGAGATGCAATTTTCAACTTCATTTCTCCTATATATAAAATGAATAACTACTTCCGGTAAACATAACTGAAGTATGTGAAAACAAATATAAATTTCCCTTTTGTTAAGCAGAAAGATGCTCAACATTTACATTCAAACCTTTATATTTTTGCTATTTAAAGGTGAATTATGTTTATTCATTATTTAGAATATAAATATCGGCATACAATACATTTATTTTACGGTAATTCTACATTCATTTTATTAACTGTTTCATTCGATTGTTCGCATTTGTTTACAATGAACAGCGTTTTCGCATTCAATGATTTATACGATTTTTTTTTATTATTATTATTGAAGTCAAATCAGTTCCAAGGACTTTTAAGATACACGAGTTGGAACCCGTCGAAATTCGACGAATTAAAATGATTAGAATGGAACTGTTAGATCGAATTCATAATAAACCTACAAAAATAATCTCTCTATTCTAAAAAAAAGTAACTACCGCTGTCACCGCCGCCGCCGCCGCCGCCGCCGGTTTTGAATTTTTTGTGACCGGAGGTCTTTCTTCGTTAATATTAAAAAAACTGTTGCATACAAAAATATGAAAATCGGTAGTATTATAGAAAAATGTTTGATAAACACGCTGATGCAGACAGTTTTCAAATCGAAGAATTATTTTAAGAGATATTTAATGCCAAAGTTGGACAAAATCGTTCCATTAAAAAAGTTTTATAGGAGCAAAAACTGTACATAGGAATTTAATCATTTTTAGATCATTTTATGCGTCAGAATTTCCCGGTGTGCAGATTGCAGTTAGTTTTTTAATTTGAATAATTTTTTGAGGTTTTATTTCCATTTTAAATTCAAATTTTCAGCATTTCGAGAGATATTTTTTACAAATTTTAGAAAATTGTATTAATTTAAACTGTTGCCAACTGTATAAAAAGCGCAACCAATAATGTTTGCTTCAAATTAAAAATTTATTTTACACGTGACTATTATAAACAAAAAATATAAAAAGCAGGAACTTATTGAAAATTACGTCATAAAAACTATAGTTACACGTGAATTTTAAATGAGAAAGAATATTGTAAAATAATAAATTCAGTAACATGCGTTAGAAGTCCTAAATAGGAGAATTTACGTCATATTACACTTATTACGTAAAATGAACAAAAAATAATATTGCAAAACAGTTTTAATTTAAAAATTGCGCGAGACATTTACTTGACATTTTAAGATGATCATAATATTTCATTTCTAACAAAAGTATTTTGACGTGAATATTAAAAAGAGAAAGAAATGTTTGGTGAAAATTACGTCAGATTATAATTGTCAGATTCAAATTATAAATCAATCTTCCGAAATCTTTTTAAAGGCGGTCAAATTAGCGTGCTGTTAGAGTCTGCGGTGTCTGAACGGGGGTTGACGAGCGTAGCTCGTAGGGGGCAGAGCCCCCTAGTTACAATAAAAAATTTGTCTTGCATTGGCTAACTCTTAAGACAAATAATGTTTTTAACCTAAAATTACCAAAGTATTATTTCCAAAAACTTCAACTGCTTAAATTATTCAAAATTTAAACTGTATTGGAATACGTAATCAAGATGAGTAATTATGTTGAAGTTATCGATTGAGGCTCTTACGTTTGTTTTTACGGGATGAAAAATCAGTAAAAAGGATTTCGCTTTGATACATCATAAAATTCCCCCCCATAAAATCTAAACTCTAAGAACTGTAAGTTATTTTCACATTCTCAAAATTTACATACGTACCACTCAAATTCACAATTTAAAAGTATTTTAACGCGCAATACATTATTAATGAATGTATTTTCAAACTTAAAGTCACGTTTGTCCGATACAACTTTTCATGTGAACATTCGCATTAAATTTAAGTTCTAATTTCAGTACCCGCGAAAATTTATCATTCAGAAATTTGCCTTTAGTTGCCACAGTATTGCCCATTTAGTATTGGTCAAATATTTAGTTTTATCAAAGAAAATGATCGTTTTGTTTTAAATATGACATCATTTTTACTCACTGAATCATTTTGCCTAGCGGCTCAAACTCAGCGTAATGTAAAAATATTAAAATATCTTCTTCAATCTTTTCATTTATGAAGAAGACTGCGTGCTTTTTTTTTTAATGGCTGACGTAATTTTCTGTTCAAAAATTAGAAATAAGTTACTTTTATTTGTAATGGGAAAATGGCATCAATAAGGATATAATGAATAAAAATAAATAAACCATGACTATTTTCCCTTCACTTTTAATAGAAATGGAGTACTTCAGTTGCCACAATTACAAAATTGGTACTAAAAACTATAAAAAAATTAATATCTCAAAAATGAATTGAAATAGAGCTTTCAAACAAATTGCATTTAAAAGAACATTTTTTTCCCTATACGACGGTGTTAAAATTGAAACTGTGCGGTGTTTAGAAGTTTAAAAATTTGCAGTGGCGAAAATTGCAAAACCGAAATTTCATTTCAAATTTCAAAGTATTGCCATTCGCAGAATGACGTATGCGTTACGCACAGATATGTTTGTCCTTTATAATACAGATATGCGTTACGCACAGATATGTTTGTCCTTTATAATACAGATAGGCGGGCAAACTGCCAGTTTAACTGATGATTTTTTATCACAGTTGTTGAACGGCGGTATATATGTTTTATAATTTAATTTACCTTAGAAAATGCTTTTATCACAGTATTTTTTATTGCGGATCATTACGTTTTAGTCTACCCTATTCGATTTAAGCCTTTTTTAGGTAGATTACGTATGAAATACTACCTATTGGGATCGGTCGTATCGATTATATATCACTTTCTTCGGGACACGATAACTTTCGTAATTCTGCACCAATCTCTTCCAAACTGATACATAAAATCAATGGACATAAAATCTCGGTCAAGTTCGTTAATGGGCAAAATCGGACCAAGGCGATGGAAATAGGGAGGGGTTTTGTGAAACCGAAAACCCCCATAACTTCTTAATTTTTGTACATATCAAATCAGTTTAAAGTTTTTATTACTTCTAAAAATAGCGCCAAAAATTTATGTATCACAGATTTTTCATAAAGTTAAAAATGGGCTCAAGGGGCGCAAAAAATAGGGTTTTT
The DNA here is from genome assembly GCA_963932465.1 of Maratus speciosus. Taxonomy (NCBI): domain Eukaryota; kingdom Metazoa; phylum Arthropoda; class Arachnida; order Araneae; family Salticidae; genus Maratus; species Maratus speciosus. The sequence continues at coordinate 453,960,196 of OZ010797.1, forward strand.
GGGAGAAAAAAATTCATAACTTCGTCAATTCTAACGATATCAATTCCAATTAATTTTATTATAAATTTCCTTAATATTATCTACAACTTTTATATTCACATCTTTTTGATAGGACCAATTCATACCGCAAAAAAAAAAAAAAAATTAAAAACGAAAACAAAAACAAAAAGGGGGTTTGAAGAAGTAAAAAATCCTTAACTCCGTCAATTCAAAAGATATAAAATCCCCATGAATTTATCATATATCTTCTTAATATTGTCTACAACATCTATATAGACCAGTTATGGATAGGACCAATTCTTACAGCAAAAACAAGTTAAAAATACATAGCGGTTGAAGAAAAATTCATCTAAGTAAGGGTGTATTCAAATCCAAACTGCTTATTTTCTGACTCATTTTACAATTCATTTTTGCTCTCAAAGGCTTCCAGTTGGTACGTTTCCTTACTCAGAAACTATATAATGTACCGTAATGGTCAATTTCTTGAAAGAGGCAGAATATTCTTTAAAAAATGCTGTAAAATTGGGCATTTTGAACCGAATTTCCCGATGCGGATTGTGTTGGAAAAATCATTGAATTAAGGATGCACTCAAATCCAAACTGCTTATTTTCTGACTCATTTTTAAATTCATTTTTGCTCTCAAACGCATTTAATTGGTAGATTCGCTTATTCAGAAACTATATAATGTACCGCAATGATCGATGTTTTGATAGAGGCAGAATATATTTCAAAAAATGATGTCAAAGTGGGCATTTTGACCGGAATTTCCCGAAGCGATTGTGTTATCACTTTCTTCTGGACACTATAACTTCCGCAATTCTGCACAAATCTCTTCCAAACTGATACATAAAATCAAGGGACATAAAATCTCGGTTCAGTTCGTTAATGGGCAAAAGCGGACAAAGGGAATGGAAATAGGGAGGGGTTTTGTGAAAACCGAAAAAACCCCATAGCTTTTTAATTTTTGTACATATCAAATCAGTTTAAAGTTTTTATTACTTCTAAAAATAGCGCCAAAAATTCTTGCATCACAGATTTTTGATAAAATTTAAAATAGGCTCAATCGGCGCAAAAAATAGGGTTTTTGGGAGAAAAAAATTCCTTACTTCGTCAATTCTCAAGATATCAAATCCAATTAATTTTATTATACATATCCTTAATATTATCTACAACTTTTATATTCACAAGTTTTTGATAGGACCAATTCGTACCCCCCAAAAAATTAAAAACGAAAACAAAAAAGGGGGGGTTGAAGAAGAAAAATTTTCATAACTTCGTCAATTCACAAGATATAAAATCTCCATGAATTTATCATATATCTTCTTAATATTATCTTCAACATTTATATGGACAAGTTTTTGATATGGCCTATTTTTACAGCAAAAACAAATTAAAAATACATAGCGGTTGAAGAAAAAAATCATCTTATTAAAGGTGCATTCAAATCCAAATTGCTGATTTTCTTACTCATTTTTAAATTCCTTTTTGCTTTCAAATGCATCCAATTGGTATATTCTCTTATTCAGAAACTATATAATGTACAGTATTGATCGATTTTTTGATAGAGGCAGAATATATTTCAAAAAATGATGTCAAAGTGGGCATTTTTAACAGAATTTCCCGAAGCGATTGTGTTAGAAACGAAAAATATTGCCCTACTGAGAAAATAATTGTTTATTAATCAAGTTTTAATTAATTGAAAGAAAAATAAAAACACAGGTCGTTTATAAATCTTTTCAAAAATTACGACAGCATGTTTCTTTATTTCTTTTTTTTTATTATTAAAAATTAATCTGAAAATGTGCCAGAAAATTTCGAGTTGTTGAGCATGGAAAAATATGTTTTTTAATATCACCTTAACATGATTCTGATAAAACCAGCTATTTTATAAAAAAGAAATAAAAACTCGTCAAAAGCAGACAGATAAAACTGTTAAAGTGGATTTATATCTAATAATGATTTAGTTTTTGTTGGTGAAATTAGTATACTTAACTTCGAAATCTACCTCTGCCTGTAGACCGGGCCGGCAGGGATTTTTTTTTAAAAAGAATGCTTTATTTTTCATCAATTTTGTTGTTTTTTCATATAAGAAGTAAGTATTTCAATAAACATCCTTCAAGGATAAAAATATGTTACTTTCGTTAATATGCATTTTTTAATTACCTTTTTGCACGTTTAAAAAACGTAGATTTCCTTACAAGTAATTTAAAATTTTGTAAATTACTATATTATGTAACAGTTGGTACCTTTAAACTGACTTCCCTACCAGTTACTTTCGTAAGTCAAACTTAAAAAAGGTGGAATTATAATCTTTAACAATCTCTTTCCCTATAAATTTCGCCTTTATTTCGGTTTATAAGTTATGTTAAAATTATATACTCTTTTTCAAACATACCATCCATAAAAATATTAATAAATCGCTTATTTAACGTCATTTCTGAAAATTCCATATTTATAACGCATATTTAGATATACAAAATAGCTTTATGTAAACGAATATGCCACAAACTTCACATATATTGACAAAATTAATGTTTTAAGCTCATTCTAGCCATAGCACTTAATGGTAAATAACTCACAGTGGACGTACAAAATTCGCGGTTGAGGTGTTTCAATTTACTTCAAATCATTTCAAATGGTGCCATGCTTTTGAATGGGATTGACCTAGGAATTGCCAGTGTAGTATCTTAAAAGTCTTTGATCAGTTCTCCAAAATATTTACCCCTTCCCTGAATGTCGAAATACATATGTACAAATTTAAATAAGGGGTTGTATATATATAAAATGTTATCATTTTGGTTGATGGGGGTCTCACTCTTGTAATCGTTAGATATTAGTAGGGGGGAGAGTGGATTTGTCTTTTGATAATCGTTATCATTTTTGATCCAAATAAAATTTTCTTTTTCTCTTAACTTCTTCTTTACATCAATAAATTCTGTAATCATTTGCTATGTGCGTTCATAATTATATAAATACGTAGGACACATAGTAATTGTACGGTCTTTTGTCTGTCTGTCCATCCATTCGTATATAACTGAGCAAAAACTACCCAACCGAATGGTCTGAACTTTCGAATGTATTATTGTTGTAATATTTTGTTGAATCGTTTCAAATTTTATAAAAATCAGATGTATAGTTTAATGATAAGGACAGTAAAACTTTTTCCGTTACATTACGGCCAATAATAAAAAAAAATTCAAGAGTATTTTAATGATGTTTCAGCATTTCGAACAGAATGAAATTGATATACAGTTATGAAGTGCACTAAAATAAACATTCAGTACAATATGCAGTGCAAAAAATATTTATAAAACTAGTTATAGTACGAACGCACCATTTACCATATTTGACATGCAATTTCCAACTTGTCTGTTATCTATTTTTAGGAAAGTACAAAATGAATATTAAAAGTATTAAATGATTATAAATTCATTTCATTCCCAAAATATGGAATATTTCATCATCATTCGCCATTCCCATTCTTCTGTCATAAGCCAATAGAAGTCGTTGTTAGAGAAATCAGGTTCGAAATAATATTTGTCCTGTTTACAAGTAAACTAGTCGGACGTGGCAATCCCGAAACTATCTCATTCATGTTAATACTCCCATAAAAATGCAGAATATCAGCGCCAACGATTAGATAATTTACACGAAAATCTAATCATCAACAACTTATGTCAACTTCTAACTGAATCTAAAGTTTGATGAAAATCCGTGCATTAGTTGTAAAAAATAATAAAATTGTGGAAATTGCAAAATATTATGCATAGCAGCACCACCTGTAAGTCGATTATCACCAAAAACTAATTAGGACCAATTTATGCCAGGGAGTAACTAAATCTATAGCTTCATGAAAATTTATGCATTAGTTCTTGAGATACAGCTATTGCGGAAATCTTGAAAAATTCAGTACAGAAGGGCCACCTGTATGGTGATTTATACCAAAAGTTAAACAGCGTTAATCTATATCAGGGAGTAACTGAATCTGAAGTTTGATGAAAATTTTTGCATTAGTTCTTGAGATAGAATTTTTGCGCTAATCATGAATAATACAGCACAGCAGCGCCAACTTTTGAAAGATTTATACCAATCAGTTATCAGCATCAAATTATGTGATGGACTAACTGAATCTGAATTTTTATGAATATCCCTACAATAGTTCTTGAGATATAGCTATTGCGGAAAACGTGAAAATTGCAACATAGCAGCGCCACCTGATGGGCGATTTACACCAAAAAGTAACCAAAAGCAGTTCGTATCAAGGTCTAACTGAATCTAAAAATTTTTGAAATTCCGTGGATTAGTTCTAGAGATAGAGCGCCCACAAATGTTTGTCACATACAGACTCACAGAGTGGCAGACAGACACACAGAGAAACATTTTCTAAAAACCATCAAATTGTGTTCAGGTCATTCTAAAACGCATAAATCCATCGAAACCGGATGTCGAAATTTTCCACGAATCCAATACTTTCTTCTTGTAAAGATAGAAGAAAGTAAAAATGCGGAAGAATTGTGTCCACTTTCTTTGTTTATAGGAAGGTCTGCATACCCCCGTGCAGGGGACAAATGCAAAAAAATAATATTATTGTAGAACGCATTATGTAACAAAAAATAATATTTAATACCTTTAAATATAGTAAGTATTTCTGTAAAGTGTTATTTTATGTGAAGTTTTTTCATATATAATAGTGATATTTTATTAACTTATTATCTTCATCTAAATCAGTAAAGTATGCATAGAATAAATGTATAACCATATCTGTATATCATTGCAAACGTAGAAAGAAAGAAGAATGAAAAGAAATAAAAGAAATCCCTTCCGGCTCGGCCTACAGGCGCAGGTAGATTTCAGTGATAACTACTAATTTCACCAAAAAAAAAAAAAAAAAATGAAAAGTAGAGATAAACCTAGTTTAAAAATTTTATCTGTCCGCTTTTGAAAAGTTTTTTATTTCTTTTTTCTGTAAAAATTGGTTTTATCAGAATTATATTATTACGATAAATTTTTTCTTCAACTACCATTTTTTTTTATCCATTCAGAATATTTTTAGTAATATTATCCATCAGTAGAGTTCATCGTATTAAAAACTTGTTGCTACAAAAGTTATAGATAATATTAAGAAGATTTATATAGTAAATTTAAGCTGTGTGTTGGTTGTTTCATTAAATGAACCACACACTATATTTTAAATTCTGAGAATCTTTTCATTGCAACACACGGGCGTTTAATAATGCAAGCCTATATACAGTATCTCACCTGGCCGGCACGTATGCTGCATAGCACCTCGGGGCACAGGGTCAAGAAAACAGAGATGGGCACTGTCGGCCCAGATTCTTCTTGGATTGTATAGCCACAGAGTTTAGTTTAGTTTTAGTTTATATGCAGTATCTATGAGGGATGTTAAAAGTTTTTATTACCTGAATGATATTTTTTTATCGCCTTAGTGGCAGATTAACGGAGATGTTATTTTTTTCCTTCAACAACCCCCACACCCCCTTTTTACTTTATTTATTTATTTATTTATTTATTTATTTTTATTTATTTATTTTTGCTGTAAGAGTTTGTTATATCAAAACCTTGTCAATTTCAAAGTTGTAGAAAATATTAAGAAGATTTATAATAAATTTAAGTTGATTTGATATCTTGTGAAATGGACTTTTATTTTCTTCAACCCCTCCCTCCCTTTTTTTATCCTTTTTGCTGTAAGAGTTGGTTCAACAAAAAAACATGTGTCAAAATAAAAGTAATAGAAAATATTAAAAAGATTTATAATAAATATAGTGGATTTGATATCTTGTGAATTGACGAAGTTATGAATTTTTTTTTTCTTCTTAAAACCCTACTTTTGCGCTGCTTGAGCCCATTTTTAATTATATCAAAAACCTGTCATACATAAATTTTTTTGCCATTTTTTTTAGAAATACGAATAACTTTCAAGTGATTTGATATGTATCATAATTAAGACGTTGTGGGGTTTTTTTTCTGTTTTTACAAAAAACATTTCCATTTACCTCCTTGGTTAGATATTGCCCATTAACGAACTTGACCGAGATTTTCTGCCCGTTGATTTTGTGTATCACTTTGGAAGAGATTTATGCAAAATTGTGGAAGTTATCGTGTCCATAAAAAAGTGATATATATATATATATATATATATATATATATAGTTTTGAACTGAGGGTGGTTTTGGGCTCTAGGGGTCATAATCGGCGTCGATCTGCAAAAATGTTTCAGAAATTCCAACGTAGGGGAAAATGTAATAGGTAGTATTTCTTACAAAATGTACCTAATAAAAAGAATTTTTAGACACTGATATCGATATCATTAGGGGTAGTTGGGTGCTTTAGAGAAATGATAACATGTGATATCGTAAGGAGGGGGAGGGGTGTCCAAAATTGTCAAAAAGTTAATAATGTTATATATGTATAATCCCTAACCTCAAAGTATTGAGTACGTATTATCAAACACTAAATAAAACAAATAGATTAATTTAATACTGCTCTAGTCAAACAAAATACTACATTAGTCAGTATTTCAGAGATTGAATTAAATTGAGAAAATATTAAACAAAATATTTTACATTTTACTTTATCGAATATTTGAATAATAGACTTATTTGGCATCTGTAATTAAAATTTTAAACAAAACCATGTATTATATTTAAAACTGAATGAATGTAATATTATTAATCAATATTCATTAATTTAATAAATGATATAATCATAGTTTTTTCAAACACAAACTGTGTTTTTTTTTTGTTTTGTCTTTTGTGGAAAATATGGACATTTACATTAAAAGAGCATATGTAACAATAAAAGGGTTTTGGAAAATGCTTTTCTTTATAAAAAAGTCTTTCCTTTTTCATGAATGGTAAATATACAAAATTATTTTATATATAATCCCTTTATAACCCGCTTCGTAATAATGCTTTTTTGGATATAGGGGAGGGTAGTACACAGTGAGACGAAAATCATTATTACTTAACAAATGGGAACGATTTTTATTCTTTTGATAAAAACTTTGCTACACCTTTAAGCAACTTAAATACGCTACACATTAATGTATAAATGGTTTTAAAAAAGTTATTTATAAAAGCTCAGAAGCAGCTTAACTCAGTATCGAAAATTGTCTCACTGTGTACCACATACAGAAAAAGAGAGAGAGAGAAACCTTCTTTTATTAATAAATAACCTTTTTTACATCAGAACCGCATAGTAGGTACATGATGAGGCACGTCTCACTTTGTACCACAACTGTGTGTCTGACCGTGTACTTTCGTTATGTTGTAACAAAATGGATGCTACATCTGTTACATCAATTTCATCGCTTTAAAAAGTTAATGTCGTTTTGTCGAAATAATCTATTATTAGATATAGCAAGGTTTGGTTAAGTAAGTATATGTCATATTGAAGGAAATAAACTCTAAAATAGACATATATGTAACTTTAACCACTATAAAATAAAGAATTATTTATTATTTTGTAGGACGAGTAATTGAAGTGCCGAAACTACATCCATATGTTGCATAAGATGAGGTCGTTATGTGTGTGTGCCAGCTTGGAGGAAAAGTTACAACTATATGTTAAAGTGGCTGCTGTCTCACTGTGTACTACTCTCCCCTATCTCTTGTCTATTATATCTCGCAAAATACGTTCCACTAATTCTGAATCTTGAAAGTATATTTTTATACTTAATTAGCATGGATATAAGAGATTGTGGTCATTTTTATTTTTTAAATTATAAATATTCTAGAAACGGTGGGTTTCTATACCAGTGTAAATGTTTTACCTTTCTCATATTATATTTCTTACCTTTTGAATGAGCTCAATTGTATCGCACTTTCGGATATTACGTTTCTTATGGTACCACACCGATTATCCGCCAGTCTATCAACCGCCACCAGCAGTTAACTGCCATTCTCTCCCTTAAATATTTTTTCTTATCAGAAACTAATTACGAAAACTCAAATGCACATTATACCCAAGTCAGCTGGCGAATTTTTGATAAAAATGCTTTGTTATAAAGAATTAACGGATGACAAAGCTATTCAAACTATTTTGAGTGCAAAGAAACTTGAATCGGATGAATATGATGAATCGGGGTATGACAATTCAGGAGTCAATCATGCAGAAGTGCATTAATTGTTTTGAAATGCAAGAGTAAGCATATGCAACCCAAGTACTTTTATTTTGTAGAATCCGTAGCCTTGCTGCAGTAAAAGCGTAAACACCCCCCCCCCCCTCAAATATGTATAATGGGTTACTTTGGAAGAAAATAGGTACTCCCTATTTATTCTCTAAATTTCTAAATTCGTCTCATAAATTGATTTATTATTATCAGTTATGCTTTTTATTAACCAGTGTACACAACAGATTTGGTTTGGTTTGTGTTATGACGGCCAATTATCAAAACGAGGGATATAGGCCCAAGGGGGGGGGGGGAGTGCCCTCCGTGGGGGTCTTTCTAAGGGAACCTAATCCGTATTAACGCTTGGAAAATCAAAGGTTCGAAGAAAACCACGAAAACTCCGAACGATTAGGCCGACGGGCGCGATTGGGATCGAACCCAGCACCACCCGCCTACCAGCTTCGAGGGCAGAACCTCTCGGCCTCTGGTGGGGCTGTACACAACAGATAAAATAATATTTAATTATTCTGTTTTGTAAACTGGCAAAAAGAAATGTAATTTTAGGATCTTTCTTGTTGTGTCCTAAAATTATTCGTCTATTTCGATTATCCACTACACCAGCAGCCTCCTGAGTGACGCATAATCGGAAGTTTATTGTATTACTTAATTATAAAGAAATGCGTATTCTTTTTTATTATACACCAGAGCTTGAATTCATCGAATCATGCCAAATGGTATGTAGAATATTTCACTATGACCAATATATTTCCCTTCCTAACCTGCCTGTGATAGAAGTCAATGCAAAAGAAAATCTTTGGTGTCCATTGTCCAATCAAAAATGAAAATAAGAAAGTCTTATGAAACTGGTCCGTAGTGGCAATAAAATGATAGTGTTTCTTTTATATATTTGAATTACTGAAAATAAATTTTAAAATACTTGCACCGGAATGATATATAAGAACATATATTTGAATATTATTTGAATGTTTGTTTAGTATGATTCAGTAAATTGTAACAACCATATCAAGAAACTTAATTGTCTGAGTGACGATTATGAAATATAATACGAAACAAGAACTTAGGCGGTAGGCATTGACCAAAAATTCGGAAGGTAACAGATTTTTCACATTCATATGTGCTTTCCTGGAAATAATGAGAAAAATGTTTTATAATAATTGTCTATTTAACTTTGTTAAGCTTTTTTCACTACTTACAATAATGTAACACAATATTAGATTTCCTAAATAGCACTTTTAAACAGGTAATAGTTTTGACGAATTTTTTTAATTACTAAATATTCAGAAATGTAAAAAAATTCCTGCTTACAATTCAGACGTTTTTTATTATGATCCGTATTAATTACTTTATGAGATAAAATAAAAAGAATAAATGCCTTTAAGTAAAAGATTTATAGAAAACTCGATCCCTTAGATATGTTAAAAAGAAAACTACAGAGTCTTTTTGTTTACCCAATAATATTTAAGATTTATACTGCTTTAATTTACCTATACAGTAGAACCTCGATTATCCGAAGTAATTGGGACTGACCCTCTTTTGGAAAATCGAAATTTCCGGATATTCGAGAATTCTTTGATTTTAAGATTAAGGAGATATAGTTGCAGTATTTCTTATTATGGTAACAAGTGCTTAATAAAAATAAAGCAATAGCAAAATCGAAATAAGAATAAATTACCTTAATTTTAATTTTGAAATTAAGTACCATTACATATATCATAAAAATTTGAAAAAATGTTTTGTTTGTCGCAGTTTCGATTTCTTTTGCTTTGAAGCTCTATCACGGAATTTTTTAATATTATTAGTTCATCAGTATCACAGTCTTTCTGATACTCCAGCTATGCTAAACCTTTTGCTTAACATTCAAAAACTTCAGAATTGCTATTTTGTTCGTTTATTTCATTCCACTCCTCAGCTTACGGGAGCTCAAGTTAAACTCAAAGGAACTCTAAGAAAGGGGATCGAAAATATTTATATGTACTCGTAGTTCGTAAAGGACATCTTGAACACAAGGAATATGATAGTTTAAAAAAAAAAAAAGTTTTCAAAATGGATTTTGTACACAGAAGAAAATATTTAGTTAATATAGCCCCAGTCAAATGTTTAGCTGGACTGACCAAATGTCGGTTGGACTAATCAAATTATTTTGTTCGTTCAATAAAATTTTATTGAACTAACAAAATGATTTTGTCAGTCCAACAATAAATATTTGGATTGGGCAAAATTTATTTGGCAGAACTATTTTTCTGTTGTTTTAATAAAATCGTTCTTTCCGTGTATACAAGAAATGTGACAGTAAAAAAAAAAAAAAAAAAAAAAAAAAAAAAAAAAAAAAAAAAAAAAAAAACCTTGAAAAATGCATTTTGGTTAACCGACGATTTCGGTTGAAAGAGTTTCGGATAAAAGAGGTTATACTGTATTTATATAGATCTATTATCAAAACTATCTTAATATTTGCTAAAAGTGATGAAAAATATATATTTACAAGGCAAACAAACAACTTTATTCATTCAAATCGACATGCTTCATCGTTCTGAAGGCGACTTTCTCAACATTTATACTGACACATATATTTTCGAAAAAAAATTTTATTTGAAAAACTGGTAAACAAAAATCACGCGAATCACGCATAATGAAATGAACTGCAATATTAAAAAAAAATCATTGCGAGCTCGGCCTACAGGCGCAAGTAGATTTCAAAGTACGAATTTCACCAACAAAAACTAAATCAAGATTAGGGATAAACTCAGTTTAACAATTATATCCGACCCTATTGACAAGATTTTAATTTATTTTTCTGTAAGAGCTGGTTTTATCAAAATCATGTTAATGCGATATTTTTTTTTTCAACAGCTATATATTCTTATTTCGTATTTGGTGTAAGATTGAGTCCTATCAAAAACTTGTCAGAATAAAAGTTGTAGATAATGTTAAGAAAATTTATAAGGTATTCAAGCGGATTTGATATCTTGTGAATTGTCGAAGTTATGAATTTTTTTCTCACTCAAACAGTATTTTTTTCGCCTCTTGAGCCTATTTTTAATTTTATCAAAAATCTGTCATACATAAATTTTTAGCACATTTTCTTGATGTAATATTAACTTTAAACTGATTTGATATGTCTTATAATTAAAAAGTTATTGTTTTTTTTCTGTTTTCAGAGAACCCCTCCCTATTTCCACTCACTTGGGCCGATTTTGACCATTTTCAGTCCCCGCCGAGATATTTACCATCTCACAGTTTTCGTTGAGTTTGAAGATATATATAATTTTTTAGGTGGATATGGCTTTGGCTTCCTGGGGTCATATAATGAAAAGTTATGAAGGAATTTTCAAAAATCGCACCATGGTTACGACTTCACCAGGCAGTATTTTTTATGAAATTTGACTGAATGGACATCTGTGAACGTGAGGTATTTTATACCCTTGTCTCATTATTATGTAGAGAATTTCTTTTCAAATTTTTAGGAAATCCATGGAGGTCGTCTCATTGCATATATTCTCACAGCGTAAAATGATCTCTATTGATTCTCGATTAATAGATGGCAAAAAAAATCTCCATGGCTAAATTTTTCTACTCCTTTTAATATTCAAATTTACAGGCATATATATATGGGGCATTCTCACAATCTTTTCACTTTCATGTCCTGAATAATAATGTTTTATGTAATACACTTTTTTGTGTTTTTGTAATTTCATGTACTGGGGAACATCCCATTGCATGATTGCATAACAGTATTAACGAGATAAATAAGTTTTGTTGGGGGTCCAAATACCAGGAAAACTCATCTACCGTCCCGTGTCCCTGATGCTGATTTTTAAGTTTGGAGCTGTCTGTATAAAATTGTTTCAATAAAAATAATTCGATGTAATTATTTTCTGAAACTAGAACTATTGTTTAATATAAATATGAGCTAAAAATTAACCTGCACACATTTTAAGGTTGTTATTATTTTTTAAACTCTGTCCCTGGGTTTTAGATTCCTTACCATGCCTCTTCTACAATTATACAGAAAATCATTTCAGATGTAGCCACAGGATTTTTTTTTAAGTTTTTTCTGTTGCAGAAGTATGCTAGAGAAATAGTGTCTAAAATTCTTCGGCAGGAAATTTCAAAGTTTGATTTCTATCTTTAACTATTATTTTGTTTTATTTTTGGTGAGGTTAAATTCACTACATCATATACACGGATTCACAAAATGATTCGAGTACAATTCCTGTCAATGCTTTCTACTGTCTTATGAGTTTCATAACTAGATTTTTGCTTGCTATGTAATACATATGCAAATGTGCAGATCATATACAATGCTTCATAAAATTCGACGGATTTTTTTCTGACTGTAAATGCATGATGTGCTGAAATTGAGTTTTAAAATGTATTATGCGCTCTCGAAATTATTTACTTATACAATATACAGGGTGTTCCGTTAAAGGGGTCCAATATTAATAGGGGTAATAGAGGAGATTACATGGAGCATAAATCAGTATATAAAGCCTGGTCGGATCTCAATAGTTTTCAAGTTACAGCAAATAGAATGAAAATTCGAATAATTGTAAAAGAACCCTCATTGCTAAACTATCGATAATGCTACATAAAAACGAAGCACATATTTAGAAAGAGCAGAAAAAAACCTACAAAATGACATCAATTGTATTAAAATAGCAATATTTATTGACGAGTTACAAGCCCTGAAACAGTGAAAAAAGTACGAAATCCAATATACATCAAAATAGTTAATCGTTAATTCCAAAAAGACAACTCTAGCTACAACAAGGAAAATGTAGTAAAATTTGGTCCATTCCAAAAACTTTCGAAAAAGCTTACAATGAACCATATCGGTTTAATTGTGTGAGAGAAATTAATCAGTTTCTTAGTTACAACTCCGCTTTCTTTGACACTAGCAAAGGTTAAACTCCGCCCATCACGATTGGAAACACCGCCGTTTTAATTACTCTCAACTATACATTTTCGATCATGCTTCTTCTGAGATGCAACATTTTTAATTATTCAAGAGTTGAATGAACCAAAATAACTTTACAATAATAGTCTACATTTTAAAGTGGTCTTTTATTGATATAAAGCTTAAGTTAAATTCTTTAAAATTAAACTGGTGGTGAAAATTCGGAAATAATTAAAAATATTGCGATTTGTAACTATGCAAGAAGTTTCAGTACATGTTTTACATGGACAATTATTGTATGTATATGTGCATCATAATTTATGATAGGAAATAATAATAACAAATAGCATAATAATTTTATTAATTATAAATTTAAAATAGACACTAAATTTTAAATTAATTCATACAAACTTTGTAATTTACAATTTGAGTACACCACAGTCTGTGACTTACAAAATACTGTGCCAAAAAGTGTTTAAAATAAAAGAAAAATGACAAATAAAGAATTACATTCCACGTACTTTATGACATATGTGAAGCATAGTCTTCTGGCCTGCGCTGCACAGTTCAATGTCGGAAGGCAGACGAACGGACATTATTATAATAGGTGTTCGAAGTTGCGCCCATTAACAGAATCGCACAGCCGACAGCGACGTCGTAAAGATTGGCGAACACACCGAAAAACTCAGACGGAGTTGGGAATGTCTCCTGCAGCGACAACGATTCGCGCTAGTAAATCCTCCGGTGTATCCACAGGCGTTTCATACACCAGCGATTTAAGGTGTCCCCAAACAAAAAAGTCTAACGGATTGAGGTCTGGAGAGCGTGCAGGCCAAGCAACAGGTCCACTGCGTCCAATCCATTTCCCAGGATATGTTGAATTGAGGTGATTGCGAACACCTATGAAAAAATGTGCCGGTGCGCCATCGTGCATAAACCACATATTGTGGCGCAATGTTGCTGGCACATTTTGCAGTAACTGCGGTAAGATATCCCGTAGGAAAACCAAGTACGTACTGCCATTGAGTACATCTGGGAGTAAATATGGTCCTATGAGATAATCGCCGAGGACACCTGCCCATATGTTCACACTGAACTTTTGTTGTGCGTTCGACGGGAAAACAGTGTGCGGATTTGTATATGACCATGTGTGCATATTGTGCGTGTTTACCACGCCCTCTCTCGTAAATGTTGCTTCATCAGTAAATAAAATATTTTCCAGAAATTGTGGATTATTTTCTGTTACATTAAGCAACCAGCGTACGAATTCTGTCCGCTGAGCACAATCTGTTACTGATAACAGTTGTACCCGCTGCACATGAAAGGGGTGCATGTTTTCTGCACGCAGAACACGCCACACACTTTGGTGAGAAACACCGACTTCAGACGCAGCAGCTCGTGTACTCGTGGAGGGGTTATCTTTAAAAATATTCAGTGCATCTTCTTCCATTGCAGGTGTTCGTACATGTCGAGGTTTCCCTGCATCAATGCTTGCTGTATTAAACGATCCAGTCTCCCGTAATCGTCTATCGATTTTTATGAAGAGTTTCGAACTTGGGCAACGTCTCCTTGGAAATTGCTCACGGTACATGCGCTGTGCTAGACATGCATTTCCATGAGCTTGCCCGTACATCAGATGCATGTCCGCATATTCTTCGTTAGACTATTCCGGCATAATTATTATACATCAACTTACTACAATCCCACTTACAACAGCCTCCCTTTAACATAACGTCCACTGATGACTGCTGTTTTATTACACTTTTCTTCCTATACACATAGAAAATTTGCATAAAAAGTACTTCTTCTTCATCATCCTGAAAGTTCATGGAGGAAACGCAGCAGTCACGGAGTTTGCTTTAAGACAAGGCGAGAGCTGCACAATATGTCATTCACTTGACCAGACTGAATAATGAAAGGGTATTGATAGAGGTTGATCAGAAATGTATAATTGAAAGATATTAAAACGGGGTGTTTACAATCGTCATGGGCGGAGTTTCGCCCTTTCCGAGCGTGCAACAGTACAGAGTTGTAACTAGGGAACTGCTTGATTTCTCCCATACAATTAAACTGATATGGTTTATTGTCAGCTTCTTCGAAAGCTTTCGGAATGGACCAAATTTTATAACATTTTCCTTGATGTAGGTAGAGTTGCATTTTTGGAATTAACGATTAACTATTTTGCTAAATATTTGATTTTGTATTTTTTCACTGTTTCAGAGCTTGTAACTCGCCATTAATTCTCAATATTCTAAAACAACTTATGTCATTTCGTAGGATTTTTTCTGCTCTTTCTAAATATGTGCTTCGTTTTTATGTAGCATTATCGATAGTTTAGCAATGAGAGTTTTTTTACAAATTTCCGATTTTTCATTCTATTTGCTGTAACTTGAAAATTATTGAGATCCGGCCAGGCATTATATACTGATTTATGCTCCGTGTGATCTCCTCTATTACCCCTATTAATATTGGACCCCTTTAACGGAACACCCTGTATATCACCTTATGACCACCAATATAGATCACCAATGAAGATTTGTTACAATATTCTGAATGTATTGGAAAATATTTCATAATCTAGGATTGACACAAGATTTTCCTTTTGTGTTTTATCTATAATTTTAAGAATGCAACAAAAATTTTGAGCACATTTTTAAAACGGAATAAAAAAAAAAATCTAACGTAGTTAATGTTCATACTAAATTCAATCTGAATTTCAAAATATATTTAAAAATAATAATAATACACGTACACATATGGAGAAAAAAATACTTCTGTTTTTTCGTTGAGAGCTTTCCGGCTAGCGCCAAAGTGCCGTAATTTGTGGTTAATCTGATGTTATGGTTAAATTTCCTTAATTAAGTCCGTATTAAAATGTCATATTAGAGGAAATGGAATCTGAAATTCTATTTACATTTAGTTTAACCCTAGAACTACCGGAAATTTTACTCAAGTTTTATAAAAACATTCTACACAAGAATTTTTACTTAAAACTATTTAATTTGTTTATTTAACTTATTATTGTCTGATTTATACATTTAGTTTGTTTTGAAGAAATTTCTGGTTTGAATAAATATTTTGAATGTACATGTCGGGTCCATTGGACCCTTCTGGTAGACAGAGGGTTAAAGGACGTTCTAGGTTATAGCCTTGATGACAATGCTTGGAAGTGGACTGAATTGCGGAATATTAATGTAAAAATATAAAGAAAAAATATAAATCCTAAAAAAGGCTTTACAAATATTTCTGTGCAATTATCAGATGATGCAAATTATACAGTTTTTAGAATTGATGTATGAGTAATATAGGCACCATCGCAATTTATATCTAAAATCTGTTACTGATTAATGGCAGTTGATCAAAAGAGAACTACGATTTTTTGAGCACAGCAGAAAATCTGTAGTAAAAGAAATAGAATGTCGCTAATAAAAAAACTGCAAAGGTAAAGAAAATGTTTTCAAACATAACTATTTATTTTATTTTTGAAAAGAAAATTTGATTTTTGGAACAACATATCTAAAAATAAAACCAACAGAGGAATCTAATCTTCTTTCCCTAAATCCTATTTTATTTTCATAAAAATAGAAAAATCCTCTGATAAAATTCTATTTACGTCTCGCGGATATTATTCCCTATTTTACAGAAATATTTTTATCTAATTCGAAATCACAGACATTCTTTCAAAAGCAAGAGCTTTTAATTTAATCTTTAAAAAATGAAATTACATTTTAACCACTTTTTAAACTGACTGGCTATGTTTTATTCTTATTATTAAGTAATGGGGGCTTTTTAGGTTTATAATTATTTCATGAGGCAAAATAAATGAATATGGTAGCCAATTTCTTTAAATTTATTTAACAAAATTGTTACATAACATTAAACTTTGGCAGTTTTTAATTTGAAATGTAAGACATAAATACTAGCCTTATCAATATATTCATACAAGTATAAAACACCCAGAGAATCTAACCTTCTTTCCTGAAGTCCTATTTTATTTTCATAAAAAGTGAAGAACCGTCTGATAAAATTCGCTTTACGTCTCGTGGTATTATCACCTATTTTACCGAAATATATTTATCGAATTCGAAATACCAGGCATTATTTCAAAAGCAATAGCTTTAATCTATACAAAAATAAATTACATTTTAAACTCTTTTTAAACATACTAACAACGTTCTATTCTTATTATTAAATAATGGTGGCTTTTTAGATTTGTAATTATTTCAAGAGGCTAAACTAAACAATGTGGTAGCCAATTTCTTTAACCCCTTGAGGGGCAAGCAATTACGTTTCTGAAATGCTGAATTCCCACCGGAATCTTTGAAAAATTCTATTTCAAAATAAGTAAAAGCAATTTTACGGCTTTTTTCCACCAAAGTTAGAAAAGTAAAATTTAATAAAATTTTTCTGGTGTAAAACTTCATTAATTGTAGGTTGTATATAATATATACCGGTGCCCCTCAAGTTGTTAACTTTGCTTAACGAAATTGTTGCAGAATGTTAAACTTTGGCAGTTTTAATTTTATACATAAACTTAAATATGTTTAACAGAGGGAAGAATAATAAACCTTCTATCATCTGTTCCATAAATAATTAAAATTATACCAAAATACATGATAATTTAATTGAACAATAAGAAAATAGTGGACACTGAAATAAAACTGCTTACCTTCTGTTGAGATACCTAGTACCTTTGTACAAGGGAAAGATTTTGTGATTGTGCTTCGGTCGTGGTGCCCAAATCTTTAACTTTTGTGCTTGAATGACAAATCTAATATAATCTAATAATTTCATTATATTTATCAAAGTGCAATGAATCTCCAAAATTTTTTGCCCCGATTATTTTGCAAATGAACGTTCATATGATGACTGTGGTTGTGTAGTGGCTATGCCTAGTGAGGTGTTAGTAGAAAACCAAATTTAAAGCGCATATCGCTGATAAGGTGCCATACTTATAAACAATATCTTCCGTGGAAGATTTTCTTTATTGAAGTATTGGAGATTTCGTTTGACACGTGGACATTTAATCTTTTGTAAGGATGCGGGTGTGTTGGCAAGAATTTATGCTTTTAAATATTCAGAATATTATGGAGATAATCTTGTAACTCCATTATGTAGTGTGTCCAACACTCATTTTTCTACAGTTGTCTACAACGACGTTGTTGTCATTTTCAAAAACATTGTTATTGTCACGTTATCGTCTGTATTCCTTTTCTAATCAACGGATATATTCCAACAAAAATGTCCTTGAATTTAAAAAAGAAATTAATCATGTTCTTCAATCACTACAATAATTTAATGGATTAATGGAAAAAAATTATATTGTTCCATGAAGAACAATTTTTATTTTTAAAGTAGATTATTTGTGACTATCATTTTTTTTTAATCCGAGCATTTTAATGAGGTATGTTAACTACTATTTCAACAACAAAAGTGATAATGTTTCAAAATATACACAATATATATATTGGTATTATAAGTTCCACACCATATAATGATTAAAAATATGATCTAGGATGCCACCTACTGCTCAAAAATCGCAAATTTATAGAAATCTTAAGGTTATGATATATAGATATAATGTGTTACATGGAATATTATTGTAGATAATACTATATTGAATCATTTTGAATTTTATTTATTTATTGATTGGTCTCATAAAATGATGATCATCGTAACAATAAATTACATTTATACTTATGCACTCTAAATCAATTTAATGTACTACATGTGCGAATGATATACTTTCTCACATATAATAACGCCATTTTAGTAGTAATAAACACTGATACTATGATGATTTTCGAGCTTTTAAAATTATTTAAAAGAAGAAAATTGTTTCTGGTTATAAAAAAAAATATATATATATACATAATTTCTTTTTGTTATTCACGAAAGGCTATTCACAATCATCATGAAGCTCGAAAATCAAAAGATATCCGACACTTAAAGTAGAATATCAGATTTTTTTTTTTGGGGGGGGGGGGTGGGGGGGGGCATTTTAGAAAAGAAAAGACCAAAAAATTTCGAGTAGTTTTTACAGTACATTAAATAAATTTTCTCAACAAGGGATATTGGTGTTTCGAATGCATTCAATTCTCAATTAAATGTCTTCTTGTTCAACAAGCATGTTAAACAGACAAACATACTGAACTGTCAGCATTAAAGTTTAATCTAAAAATTACGATAAAATTATATTAAAGTGTCTCTATAATAATATTGTTTATTATAAGGTATGTATAAATTATGTTACGCATATGAAAATGCACTATTTCAGAATTGATATAAATTAAAAAAATAATTAATATTTTGTGATGGCAAACTGATTAATAAAGAGTAAATAATATCTGGAAACTTTTCGGTTCTTTCTTTTATTTTAAAACGAGAAGAAAAAGAACTTTTGCATTACCAAAATTTTTCACTTACTAGGGAAGGTTGCCAACTTTCGGTAAGGATTTTCACGAGAGTGGTATTGTTCGAAAGCTATTATCACGGGAATCAAGGAATGCATAGGAACTACATGCTCGAATTCAATACTTTACGAGATATAGATCATTATTTTCTGTTTCGATAAAAGAGAAAAGAAAGAAAGAAAAAACGGCATATCCCTTTAAAGCTATCGAAGGAAGGAAATTTTTTCTTATCATTATAGACCGGGAACGGCAGCACAGACAATCAGCTCATCGAGTTGGAGGCTGAAATTCCAGAATTAGATAAAACTTGATTCGCATATTAAAACGCAATTGGTCTTCAAAGTCATATCTTGGTGGAAAACACCTGAAAACCCGATTTCAGCGGTTGATTCGTAGGTTTTGCAAAGTGTTTTACTGCTCCCAGTCCTCCATGTTTTCTTACCAGTCGGTGCAGGAAAACACAATTATAAACCTACGAGGCAACCACTAAAATCGGGTATGGATCTACTTTCCACCAAGATATGACTTGACAGACAAGTTGCATTTTAACCCTTTATTTACTGACAATACTTATAAGTACAATTAAAATAACTTGTTATAAAATTCATTTAGTACATTAACCCTCTGACAGTCTTGGAAAAGGGCAAAATTGTGATGTTGTTTTCTCCTCAGTTTGTTTTAAATGCTAATAAAAGATGATTCTTTCAACATTTTATAAAAAAAAAAAAAACTTAATCACGAATATGAATGTAATCCTTGAAAGTATTAATCATTGTTCAATGTATTAAAAATACATTAAATCAATAGAATTATATTAATTTAAATATTGCTTGTATTGTAGTGAAACCTGGAGCTTAGCACGGGCTTGACACTGAGGGGGTTAATTAGTTTTAATACAGTTTAGAATGAGTTATAGATACATTACTTTATCTTGTTCCAGAAGCATTATTGGTTACAAAAAAACAAAAATATTTTTAAAAGGATGATTTCTTTTTCCTTTGCATCTTTTCAGCTTTCTTGGGGTTGGTTGGAGGGGGGCTGGGAGGATTTTTCCATTCGGAAATATTTCTATATCTCTATTGTAAGAACATTATATTTGTAAATTTCCTAATTCTACAAATTACTAAGAAAAATATTTAAATTAAAAGATTTGAGTGGGGTTATAAATATTGCACAAAATCCCCATAAATTCAAGTTGAATTAATTCTTCTAAATCCTTCAATCCTTCTAAAATCCGTCTAAAATTTATTAAATGATTATGTAAATCTTCTAATGTAGTTTAAACAATTCACGGAAAATGCTTTAGAAGATAATATTTTCACGAATTCATAATTCAGTAGATAAAGGGTTAATAGGCTTATCGAGTTAAGTTTAATCCTAGAATTTCAGATTCCGACTCTATGAGATGATTGTCTGTGCATTCGCCTCCCGGTCTCCTAATCATGATAGCGATTTACACGATAGTGCTTTATGATACACTTGTAACGAGAATGCTATCCTGGTACTGAAAAGAAGGAGGTGGCCAAAGAGATGAAAATTTATGCAGCAAATACTACGTTCTGCTACTCAGCAAAGTCTTCCCAGCTGTATCAACAAAATGTATTCAGCCATAGATGTTTACTTCTTGTAAGACTAGAAGTACCTTACAAAGAGAACAAGGAAGTATTCAAAACTCACCGTAGTATTTACTGTAAAGTTAACACTATTGTAACGGCATGCCTTGACACTATTTTGAACGCACCTCCTTGCGCGTTCCACCAGGCATTTGTGTTTGCCGTTTGGCAACGGGAGTCTTTATCATCTGTTGTTGTTGTTCGCACGTCGAATGTTCTTATGGAATAAATCCGCATTTAGTGAGCTAATTTTGTTAGCTAAAATGGCCCTGGTGTCATTATTTTTAGTAATAACATCTACTATAGTATTGGTGTAGCATATAATTATACAGATTATATCTTTAATTCGAGTGGTATTGTCCACGAAAACAGCATCGCAATATGTTTCGTAACTGACTATGGTGTCAGTCCTGATACAAGTTCCTGTATATATATCTGTATATAAAAAGAACTGTTTGTTATTAGATTCTCTTCGTATTATTCGACTATCTTCGCATTTACATTTGAACTAGTTACAGTCCATAATCAATTTACATACACGCACAAGTATTATTCTAGAAAGCATACTATAACTATACATCACTTGGCCTTCAGCCAGTTCTCTTCACTTACTTAATATGTGATGCATCGGTATAGTTTCCAAAAGGCTTTAATGTGAAACAGGGATCCAGTCTACCGATCAGTAAAACATGTATGCTTCCCTCTTACTAATAAACCGATCTGCATTGACTGTCAAAAAATAATGCTCATCATCGTTTGTGACTGGTGATGTAAATACTCGTGTTTTCAACACTTTTAAATGGAAAAACACTGGCATTATTAATTTTAAGACAAAATTCCTGCCTTCGACAGCTTTTGAATGAATCTCATACGGTTTTTTCTTCTTTATTTATCTTTTTCGGAAACAGAAAAGTGTCCATATCAAGAGAATTATTGCACTAAGGAGTAGGGTCAGGAGGGGTTATTATGACCACTTTTTACATTTTCAACATTGTTATTTTTTTTGCTTATTTCTATTTGGAAAAGTGGTGTTTGTAGTACATAGGAAGTAACTTTGATCGTTTAAGAACACCTTTTAAAAATTTTAATTCTCATAGCTGTTTTTTTTTTTTTTAAGTGAAAAGGATGGTTATAATTACCCCACCAAAAACTCACAATCACATAACTTTGGGGCAATTAAGACCACTAGTGGAAAAATTATGACCAGTATATTTTCTCTTTATACTTGTCAATACGCATGTGTTTGGGGAATTGAGACCACTTTGAAATCCATAGTGACAAATCCGTTTATCAAATATTTTGATAGACAGTTTCAAATTGCTATTCGGATCTCAAAAGGCTTCAGACTAGTGATAAAGAATATCTAAAATGAAATATCATGGAAGACGGTAGTATTCCGAGTGACGCAGCCTTAAGCCTAAAATCGTATCGTATCGTATCGTAGAATTCGTAGATGGCGGAACTCATATATACAGCTAACTCGACATCAAAGAAAATGCGAAAAGCCGCCTGTTAATAACTCATCAAATATAGGTCCTATTGTTCTGATTTTTTTAAAACAGTCTTATATCTGCAGTCTAATCCTATTCTGAATTTTTTACAATTCTACGTGCAGTATATTTTCAGATCTGTAAACCCATTTTGAAAGCAATTTCGAAGGTGTAAGTTTGTCTTTTTTTTTTCTCCGAAACGGTCTAGATTTTTTAAAAAACATTAATATATAAAATGAATCTGTTTTTGACGAAGTGGATAAGACTAACCTAGTATCTAGGAAAACTCTTAATTTTTATATAATCCGCATGAAAAAATGGACTTCTTAGGATCGCGGATTACATGTTATTCTATGGGCTAGCAGACAGAACGTTGCACATCGGTTTTGCGCGGTTTAGGTCACAGTTAAAAATCTGAATATTGGCAATAAATCTTTTTTTAAACTACGAAATCAGTTTATTATGTGCTTTAAAACACTTAGACTGATTTTTTAAAATGGAGCAGTATTTTGTAATTATAGGTATTTTATTTCATTGTTATTCATAGTAAGTAAACATTTTTTAATGAGAAAATATTTCACATTTTAAAAAAAATTCTCGTATCGAAATTCGATATTTATCGAAAATTCTCGTATCGAAATGAAAATTCATCGCGTTCGCCATAAGACTTCGCCATGTATCACTACGCGATACGCGAAGTTGACTGAAGAAATAAGAAATATCAAAGATCTTGAAATGGTATTCCAAGGGGAGAAAGTGAGTACAATTTCTAATTATCCAGACAGCAATCTTTGCAACCGATCCTTTCTAATTAGTATAATTTTCTGAATTGTTTTTATTTTCAACAATACTTATAACTGTTTTCCTTACAAAATAACGTTCATGTGTGTCATAGGTATTTCTTGTGATATGTGAGTGCAATACAGATAGATTACTAATTTAATTTTGAGTTTCTTTTAAAGAAATGAAACAAAATCTTTCATTTTTAAAGAACGCACAATTTAAATAAAAGGTATGACGAAATCAAAATTAAGATTTCCAATCCCGTTTATAAAATGATTCATTTGCGAATCGTTTCTAATAATATTATAAACGAAAATTGACTTAAAATGACATCTTTCGTTTATTTATTTATTTATTTTTTATAACTCTTTTCAGCTTCAAAAATTAAAGCATCGTAGTATTTTATTTTTATAAAATTTAACCTAAAGGGGAAGAAAATTCTTATTGCCGTTTATCTCTGTAACAAAAGAAAAACAGAAGAAAAAAAAACACCTGAAGCATTTCTTTTAGGCTAATTGATTACAGCCATGGGTGCAAGACCTTCAGTCTCAGGACTGATTTCAGTCTTGGACATATTTTTGACTGATAGTAAATTCTACTTTATATACTTAAATTATCACGATTAGCTCAAAATGAACGATTTTATCCTGACTGGTTATTTTGAGCTCCTAAAAGTAAAAATTTTCATCATGATACTTTTCCTTATTTAGTAATTAAAGTTTATAGATAAATAAGATAAAACAGCTTTTTTGCAAAAGTAAGATACTTGTTTTTGTTTAACTTTAAAGTTAATATGCTTAAAAGAAAGCTTTAAATAATTTACTTTTAAAAAAATATAAAAGTAGCCAGCTCCCTTATATAGTATTTGTGGTAATGAAGTATTATTGTAAATAAGAACAATTCAGAACATGTTACTATTTAGAAAAGATTGGTTTCACAAAATTTCATTAGCAGCTGCATTGTAGCTGTCATGATAATTAGACTTTGTATAAACTAATAAAGTGATTACTCAGTAACCATTTCAATTAATATATTAATCTGACTCGCATCTTAAATTAAATATTAAGTTTTTATTCTGCTTTCATTAAACCATTCACTATTCTGTAACATTCCGCATATTCCGACTACAAAAACTCTTTTTATCAATTCCACCTGTACACTGGAGGGTTGCCGTGCCACTTACAGAGTAGCGCATTTATCGCCTCGTTGTGCAATAGCATTTGAAAGATCACCACACTAACATAAAAAAGTAGCAATAAAAGAAAAACAAAATTAATCCAATGATTGTAAAAAACCCTCTCCATTCTCGGTCGGGAGAGGAACATCCCAAGAAAAAATAACCTCGCGAAATTTGACAGTATGTCATGAGGGGGGGGGGGGGGATCCAAAACTTCATGAAAATAGTTGTAACTTTTCTAATAAATATGTTACATATAACATATGGTAGTAATAATCAGTATATCTGATGAAAATACAAGTAATTTTTTAAAATAAACTATCTAATTTAATTTTTTTTTATCCCTATTACTGTATTTGATTAATAGTAGTTCAAGAGCCATAATTTTATATTGTAAAATCCTTAAAAGCACTCTGCAAGCAGTCCTTGTTCAATCACAAAAGCCTACCACCAAAAAATTTTAATGCAGAAGATGTAATGTATTTCTCAGATATAAACAATGAATTTTTCAGTTAAGAAGCACATGTATTTTACAAATATTGCTATTTCTTGGAACACTAAATATGATACATTATCGCCTTTAACACATTATTTTGGAGTAATGAAAACATTGTTATTGTATTAAAATTTTTTGTAAATGAGTGTTATAATCAGAGCAGCTCATGACAGGTTTTTCTTGCAGCACTAAAATGCATGCTTTCCAAAAGTTTTTTTGTTGTTGTTTTTTTTTTTTTTTTTTTTTTTTTTTTTTTTTTTAATTTTTGCCTTATTTAATGGAAGAAAATTCTGCTAAAAATAAGGCAAAAATTTCATTATTAAAAATACTGAAAAAGAATAAATTGGCCAGCCATGCATTTAGTGTTCCCAAAACTGTCAGTCATGATTTACCACTGTTTATAATGAATTTGCCCAGGCATATTTGGATGTTATATTTCAAGGTAATATCTTTAAGGTAATTTAATAATGTGTGATCTATACCTATTATATAAAATATCATAATTTGAACATTTTCTGGTTCCAAGGAATGTAATTTAAAGCATGTATACGAAGTAAATTTAATGATGTATGAAATATGATCTATATAATGCAAAATTCTATAATAAGCACAACTTCTCATACCAAGGTGTGCATTATAAAGATCTTCTACTGTATTCATATGTAGTTCACACATCAAAAACCTTAAAGATTTAGTATCTGTAACAAGAGGACATTATTACAACTTTATATTTTTTTCATTCTGTAGCACAAATTACTCAGCTTAGAATTTGCCAATCAAAACATTGCCATCTTGATTTTTTTCCACTGTCTTTATTTACCTCAGAAGTGATTAAGATTTTTTTATATTGTAAATCCTAAAGGTTATAATAAGCAAAAAAGCATCTTTAAACCCTTGGGAATGAGCGACCGGTATACTTGGCCACTTAAGGTGTTCAGAATCCTTCATTATTCTCACCACTTATTTTTAATTGTAAAGTTTACCTTCTTTAATGGGAGCATTTCTGTGATTCAATTACAGAAAATTTTCTGTTTTTAAAAACCTGTAGTAAAAGGTTAAAAATTAACCAAAGGGCTCTTGTCGTGAAGGGGTTAAACATCTTGAATTACAGTGAACTTTAATAACCCTTGGCTTTAATTGCCAGTACTCTTCCAATTGAGCTATCTGTACGACAGCCCAGCCAACACAATTTTCGCTCAGAACAACTATTATCATGACATCAATTGATTGTGTGAAAAATAATTAAAAGTGTACATGATTATATATTTTATTATTAAGGGGACAGTGGAGCTTAAATCCTTAAAAATATTTTTTTTTTATTTTTGTAAATTTCAACTTAAATATTATTCAAGGGTACATTATATACATTATAACATGCATTTATCCCAAAAAAAAATTTATTTTTGAGAAAAAAATGGAATTTTACGCCGTCTTAGAAATCTTCGAAACGCCCCATGCGTCTTCAATATCAATGAAAATCCCCAATATTTTTTATAAAAGTTTGGTTTATATATAGAAATAAAATAGAGCATCGAATTTTATATATTTGAATTTAAAGGTAAAAAAAAAAGAAATTCAAAATTTCAAAATTTTTTCGAAAAAATTTCAAAATTTTTCAAAAAAATTTTTTTTTTTAACCTTTAAATTCAAATATGTGAAATTCGATGCTCTATTTTATTTCTATATATAAATCAAACTTTTATAAAAAATATTGGGGATTTTCATTGATATGGAACGCGCAGGGGGCGCTTCGAAGATTTCAAAGACGACGCGTAAAATTCCATTTTTTTCTCAAAAATAATTTTTTTTTTGTGATAAATGCATGCTATAATGCATATAATGTACCCTTGAATAATATTTAAGATAAAATTTACAAAAAATAAAAAAAAAATTTGAAAAAATTTGAAATTTTGAAAATTTTTCGAAAAAATTTCAAATTTTGAAAATTTTTTTTTTAACCTTTAAATTCAAATATGTAAAATTCGATGCTCTATTTAATTTCTATATATAAACCAAACTTTTATAAAAAATATTGGGGATTTTCATTGATATTGAAGACGCATGGGGCGTTTCGAAGATTTCCAACACGACGCGTAAAATTCTATTTTTTTCTCAAAAATAAAAATTTTTTAACATTTTTTTGGGGATAAATGCATGTTATAATGTATATAATGTACTCTTGAATAATATTTAAGTTGAAATTTACAAAAATAAAAAAAATTATTTTTAAGGATTTTAAGCTCCACCGTCCCCTTAAGCAAAAGACTTTGCAGATGCGATTTTCTAAAAAGCTTTAAAGATTGAAATCTCTAGGCTGGAGTGGAAAAGTGGTAATTTTGAGGAATAGGAGGATAATTTATATAGAAGAATTTTCTCTATAAAAATAAAGATTTAATTTTTTTTTTAATGTTGGGGAGTAGGGGGAGGGAAAAGAGGTGAAATGTACAGTCGTGGAAAAAAAAAAGTAAGCACCCTCTACTAACTCCTTAACAAATTATTATCGTAGACAAAAGTTATTGGTACCGAACGATTGGAAATAAAGTCTATTTTTAAATGATGTATATAAAATTTGCTTAGGGGGCCATCTACATATTAAAACAAATCCAAACTTCATTTTTTTCAATGGCAATACCCAATTTTAACGAGATATTTCAAATCTTCGGTTCAAACTATGCCTAGGCACCAAATTTCAAGTAATTTGAATAATAAGTTTTTGAATTATAAACATTCAAAATTTAGTGCTTCTAATGTTAAATTATATCAATACAAAAACCCTTAACGGGTTAAAAGTTTGTGACGCAGCACTTTATCTTATGCTCTAAGAATTTTAAATATGGAACTTAAAAATAATGATATCAAATTTTGAGTGACGCTATGCTATTAATTATAATCTCTCTATATATTATTTATTTCATCTTTTTATTTTTTTATAATCGCATGTGCAAAAATTATGTTCAATTTAAAAAAAAATGTATAAAAGTTTATTCATTGATGCTTTAACATTTACACCTCTCATAAATTCCAAGTATGAGTTTTAAAAGATATGATATCAAAATTTTAGTGACGCTTTGATGTGGCTTTAAACGATTTGTTTTAAAATTAAATTTAAATTATTTTTGTTTTGGCTAAGATATATTCACACATCTAAATAATAGTTTTAATTTTCCAATATACTTTAAATATGTCACTTTCACTGAATTTATATAATGCATTTAAATGTATTTATTTGAATAAATTGATTTATCCTTTGTCCAATGCTATTAAAAATTTAAAATAAGATTTGCGTAAATAATTTTTTTGCCTCATAGTATCCATTTGAATACATTTCCCTTAGTTTGGATACAATGACGCAAAAAAATTATTTACGCAAATCTTATTTTAAATTTTTAATAGCATTGGACAAAGGATAAATCAATTTATTCAAATAAATACATTTAAATGCATTATATAAATTCAGTGAAAGTGACATATTTAAAGTATATTGGAAAATTAAAACTATTATTTAGATGTGTGAATATATCTTAGCCAAAACAAAAATAATTTAAATTTAATTTTAAAACAAATCGTTTAAAGCCACATCAAAGCGTCACTAAAATTTTGATATCATATCTTTTAAAACTCATACTTGGAATTTATGAGAGGTGTAAATGTTAAAGCATCAATGAATAAACTTTTATACATTTTTTTTTTAATTGAACATAATTTTTGCACATGCGATTATAAAAAAATAAAAAGATGAAATAAATAATATATAGAGAGATTATAATTAATAGCATAGCGTCACTCAAAATTTGATATCATTATTTTTAAGTTCCATATTTAAAATTCTTAGAGCATAAGATAAAGTGCTGCGTCACAAACTTTTAACCCGTTAAGGGTTTTTGTATTGATATATTATACGGTTAATATATAAACTTGAAATAAAATTTTATCATACACAGTTTTCTCCAATATGACGGCGGTCACAATTACCCCCTGGTCATAATTACCCCACCTGACCCTATAGTTCCTATGCATTTCTTGATGACAAGAGCTTTCAAAAGATACACTCTCATCAATATCCGTAATTGGCAGTTGGGGATGTCCCCAGATAGTCTAAATGAAGTTCTAAAATCAGTTATAAAATGAAGTAAAGCTTTAAATTTATTTCCTAAGTGTAACAGTCTATTCAAGGAATTCCTTCTTCAAGATGTTTTTTACTAACATTAAAAAGAAAAAAATAATTAAAAAATCTACACAATTAAAAACCTGTAGCTTTTGATGTATATAGTCACTCTCCGCTTTTGAAAAAAAACAGTTATTTGAGTATATTATGGAGCATTCTCATTGCTCAGAATAGAGGTAATCTATAAAAGGGGCGGAGTGAATATGCAACAAAAGCTGCAGATTTCTAACAGTGTAATAAGAAATTCCGCAAAACTGCCTTTCACGTGATTAACCTCAGACATACAAGTTCCTTCTTGTCAAATCACACAGCTATCCACACAGCTATCAACGCAGCCGTCTGTTCGGTAAAAAGCACGCACACACACAAGGAGACATACTAACATATATATTTATTATTATAGCTTAAAACACAAATAGATTTTAGAAAAAAAACGCCATTTAGTACTTTTTTCATTAAAACCATTTCAATTAAGTGCATAAAGAAGATATAATGTTTTAAACCTTATATTCTCGAATGAGCTAGTATTGATTTTCGGTTCCATACATACTTACATACAAACAGCGCTGATAAAGATTTCCGTCCGCTACAATATCTCGAACAATATGATGATGATATCGTAGCAATATCACGATATTAAAATATTTATTTGCTTAAAAGACGTTATAAAAACACATTAAAAGTAAATTAAAAATCTATATTTACGTATTTCAACACTTTTACTGAGTCGTCATCAGAATGTATAACAGAAAATTATAAATACAATGCATATGAAAAATGGAAAAAAACCATCGAATATAAACAAGTAATCATATAACGCGCCCTACATTTTAGTGATCGCGCGTGATCACTCTCTCACTCTTGACTTTGCTTTGCGTTTTCTGTGAGGAGGCAAGTGTATGAGTACTGGCCATCGCGTATCTTATGGAGAGAGGAGGCTCATTTTCACTTAGATGGTGTTGTGAACACCAGAACTGCTGCATATAGGGTTCCACCAATCCTCATGCCGTGCAACAGCAGTCGCTACATTCCATATACGTCACGGTTTGGTGTGGATTTACGGCGAATTTGATTTTGGGCATGTATTTTTTCGAGGAAGACCCAATGAACGGATTTGTTAGGCGTCTGCAATTGATAACGCGATGGTACGCTTTCAGCATATTGTTGACCGACAAGGTATACCCATAGAGCACACAGGTGTGTAAAAAATAAAATATTCCGTCATTCTTTGATTTTTTAATTATTATGTTTCATTTTACATTGTTAAAACGCCACCTGGTGGCAAAATGTGAAACTTTGTTTACGAAAACCTCGGCCGCGTGAACTACATATCGTACATGTGAAGTTGCATTCGGATCCGTTTAGTAGAACCAGAGTTATGAGCTTTTGAGTACCGTCAATGTAATTTTAACAACCCTGTATGTTTTAAGGGGCGACTGAAGTTGTGCAGTCATACACAAAACACCTGACATGGATGCACTACTGTAGGGATTTTACTACTATTTTGTTTTTGGTTAGAAGCTGCACTTTAAATTGTTCTTTGAGTGAGAAATTTTTCGATACAAAAGGCAATGCAATTTCATTAATGGGTAATTTCATGAGATTTTGTAGTGTAAGTCACATTGCTGATAACTGCTATGCTTGTTGGTCACCGTGCTGTTGGCCACCAATGTTATGCCTGTCAAAAAGTTTGCTTCGCCTTTTTCAATTAATGAGATATCTCTCATAAAATAAGTCACAATTTTCGTCCTAATATTCTGGTAGTCAAAAATCGTAGCATGTGGTTTACACGAAAAGTACTCATGAAAATACACTAATACAATATCATAATTTTGAAACAAACTATTGGGTCGTTCGGAAAGTCGTTTCAATTTGGAATAATTAATATGTACCGAAAACTCTCCCATTTAATTACTAGACATTGATCCCAATATCTAATATCTAATAATTAATAGGCCGAATTTCCCGGTACGAATTGATTTTTCTAGACGGAAAAGACTTCCCGAACGACGTAATTTATACCATTTGTCTCTAAAATTCTCCTAACTACCTTTTTTTCCCTTTTTTGTCGAACGATCACTTTATAAATTTACAGGCGGACAAAAATACCTTTTTAAAAAAATGTATTGAAACTCCTTCAGTAATTCACAAGAAAAATCTATATTAATTTTATCTCATTTGGTGGTATTTTTTATTTTATTACCACCGAAATTGCGAATTATGAGATTTTTTATTTTTATCGATTGCCAGATGCACAACTTCTAGTTTAACTACTGGTAACAGTGAAAAAAGAAGTACTGAAATCCTTTCAGTAAATCCCGAGAAAAACATTAAGCGAATGTTAGATGTTTTACACGTGGCTTCACTATTGTTGCCATCTTAAACAGACAAATTACAAAGCAATTGAAAACTCCAACGATGAATGTTAAAGGACAGTAATGAAGTGAACATACATCTCTTTAAAGAGTTTTTTGATGGATATTATAAAACGATTAAGAAGTACTACTCTGCAATATTTGTCAATACCATTTTATCTGAAATAAAAAAACGATTGTATGGTTTAGAACAGATACATCATTTTTTTAATTAAAAATATGCATTTCCAGTAAATAAAAAAAAAACAAAAAAAAAAAAAAAAAAACGCTAATCTTGAAATTAACTGTTTAATTTCTGCTCGAATAATTTTAAACGAAAATATCGATAATCTCATTTGCCCTTTACTAATACAAAAGATTTTTTAAATATTTTTTATATAATTTAAATAAATCAAATTTTAAATCTCTTGGAAGATGAAATTACGTAATATCATTTGAATAATAAATAATCGTATGTTAAGGAATGTAGTAACTACTAATAAAACATTTAAGTTGTATGAAATATTGCAGTGAATTCTCGGTAAAGCATATTTGAAACTATTACATGCTTCCATCAATTGCATAAATTAATGCAAGCTACATATTTTTATGCGGTAAAAACATTCTTTAATTCATGCTGATATGAAACTGTTTGCGTGATAATTGAATAATGGCTCAAGACAGAAACATTCAGTTTTTGATGTCAGCGACTATTCATCATTACTTTTTTTTACATTCAATTTTTCAAAAATGAAATTCCTTTTCTAGCGAATTAAACGGAATAAATGAGA
Source organism: Maratus speciosus (assembly GCA_963932465.1). Classification (NCBI taxonomy): domain Eukaryota; kingdom Metazoa; phylum Arthropoda; class Arachnida; order Araneae; family Salticidae; genus Maratus; species Maratus speciosus. The sequence continues at coordinate 453,992,524 of OZ010797.1, forward strand.
AATTATAATATCTGGTTGTGAAAGCTGACAAATCATGATTGAGATTTCATCAAGAATTAATGATTGCCAACTAATGAAAAAATATTCCATATCCACTAACATACATGTCCTCTTTAACGAAACTTTAAATATATTGAAAGTTTAACACCGGAGAAATTATATGAAAATATTATATATATAAAATAATTTTTTTAAGTATTTGTGTCACACTGTAGTGTTCTTTATTCATGTTAGTAAGCTATCCTTCAATGGGGATGGCTTAAAAATTAGGTGTAATTAGGGACATCATTATGTCCTTCATGTAAACAAAGTTACTTTTCCGTCAGCGTTACATCGATCTGACTTGTTTTACCTTAAATCATAGATTTGAAGACATTTCCCTCTTTCTGTAAAAGTGTGCACTTAAACCCACACACACATATATATATAATATACATTTATATATACTACTAGGGGGCTCTGCCCCCTGCAAGCTACGCTCGCCAACCCCCGTTCAGACACTGTAGAATCTAAAAGCACGTTAATCTGATCGGTTTTAAAAAGATTGAAGAAGATTGAATTATACTGAAAAAACCTGTAGCGATCTCCCTGTAAACGGGTTTCCATTCAATTCCCTTTGATTGCAAAAATTTAAGGTAGAATCAGTTGCTGTTAAGACATCCAATGGTTGTTTTCGTTTTTGGTTAAAGAAGATCAGTTAAACATTTGAAAAGAAGCTAAAATAAAATGAATTAAGTAAGCAGAGTCTTTGTCTCTCGGTATTTTTTAACAGCGTTATAAAACGATTGACGTAATACAATTACTAAAATTTGCTGCTTTAACCCCTTCAAGGGCGGTGGTTCATTTTTGGGCCACTTAATTTCAATTCTCAAATGCCACATTAGCATCAGAATATTGGGATGAAAATTTCCTTTTTATTAAGTAAGTGAACAAAAACATTTTTGTATTTCGAAATTTGTTTGTAAATTCTGGTGACATTCACTGATTTCAAGATTTTACGAATAGACGTGCCTTGTCCGTGAAAGGGTTAAACGCATGTATAAGGGTTTAATGTATTTATAATTTTAAAGTTTCCTTTCCCTTTTAATATTTACGTGTAAATACAATTTTCAGGACTTTAATGTTTTGGCACTTTAATGTTAGCCAGCCACAGGTGTGATAAGTCGACGAATATTATTCTATCCCCATTATTTCGTTTATATTATAATAGTCCGAGTCATGTAACTGCCATAAACAACGGGCTGATTCCTTCGCTTTTCATAAGAAAGGTTTCCATTTTGATTAAAGAATCAAAATTATTTTTTCGAATAAAACTACATAAAAGTTGCGATGATCACAAAGAATTCCTGGAACTTTTATGTTAGCCGGGTGAAAATCTCGTCAATAGCTTTTTTTTTAACTCGCCAGTTAGCATTTTTTTTTTTTTTTTTCGAGTGGTAAATTAAAACGGTGCTACTTGGTTATCCCATCGACCAAAAATCTGTCGCCAAACTATAAGATTAAACGCCAATAATGGTTGATCGTAAATGTCACATTCACTTGACTACTTGTTCACGCCATCATTTTATTCGACGTTTTATTTGTATTTTTGTTAATGTTATACTAATTTATTTGTTCTTTTGTTATTTAAAAATATATATATATGTCAATTTGTATAATTTGGCGAAATTGGTCGGCGGGAGAAGTAATAACATTAAAACGTTGCCTTAAAGTGGACATTAAATCTCATGATTTGTTGCATTGTTACATACGCACCGGGTTTGGCGTGATTTTTTTTTTTTTTTTTTTTTTTTTTTTTTTACGACAATTTGGCGAAAACCTCGTTTTCAAATACCTGTTACATATGTATTTTTAAATTATTATCTGTTATTTTTAAAATGAAATAACAATAAATAAAAAAAATCTCTATAATAATAGCCTAAGCCATGTGACTATCATCAACAGCTCCAGGCGGATCCTTTCGCTTTTTATATTCCAGGCGGCCATTTATAGCCACAGGTGTGATAAGTCGCCGAATATTATTCTATCCCTATTATTTCGCTTATATTATAATAGTCCAAGTCATGTAACTGCCATAAACAACGGGCTGATTACTTCGCTTTTCATAAGAAAGGTTTCCATTTTGATTAAGGAATCAAAATTATTTTTTCGAATAAAACTACATAAAAGTTGCGATGATCACAAAGAATTCCTAGTACTTTTATGTTAGCCGGGTGAAAATCTCGCTAATAGCTTTTTTTTTTAACTCGCCAGTTAGAATTTTTTTTATTTTTCGAGTGGTAAATTAGAACGGTGCTACTTGGTTACACCATCGACCAAAAATCTGTCGCCAAACTATAAGATTAAACGCCAATAATGGTTGATCGTAAATGTCACATTCACTTGACTTTAAGGAAGTTACACATGTTCACGCCATCAAGTGATTTTATTTCGACGTTTTATTTGTATTTTTATTAATGTTATACTAATTTATTTGTTCTTTTGTTATTAAAAAAAAATGTCAATTCGTATAATTTGGCGAAATTGGTCGGAGGGAGAAGTAATAACATTAAAACGTTGCCTTGAAGTGGAAATTAAATCTCATGATTTGTTGCTTTGTCACATACGCACCGGGTTTGGCGTGATTTTTTTTACGACAATTTGGCGAAAACCTCGTAATTAATAATTATAGAACAAAACAATTCATAACATTTTTTTGTAAATAAAAAGAAAATAAATTCAAATAAACATTTATTAATAAATAAGCAACAATAGCCGGGTTACCATGTCAGGCAAAATAACGCCATTTTGGCGCCAATTAGGTACCCCGTTGCGTATATGACATCTGTGTCTAATATTTTTCTTTTCGTTTCGTTTAAAAAAAAGAATGAAGTAAAAGCCATTTATTTTAAAGGTTTCAATTTTAAATGAAAGTTTTGTATTAAATAAAATGATAATGAAATACAAATTGAATTCTGAATAAAAGTAACATGATGCATTTCTTAGCATACATTTAAGGGAGGCCAAACTCGTCGCCAAATTAATTTAAAATAACCTTTTCTAAAATATGAAAAAATATATATATCTGTTATGATTAAAATTTGAGTTGCCATCATCAGAAAAAAAAGTATTTAAAATTAGAAAAAAATTTATATTTCAAAAACTAATTTTAATTTTAAAATTTTAATACCAGTTTTGAGATCTGTGGATCAATACGGATTTTTGGTGTTAATTTCATCGCAAAGTATTCCATATTTTAGGAGAAATCGCCGTGAAATGTAATCAGTTGTTTAATCAGTCGTTTCATAGAATCGTTACATAAATTCGTTTCAATTCGATTCATTAGGATTATATATATGTATATAGGGTAGATATATCGTACATTACGATTATATCAAAAACAGAAACACATTTTTGTTTTCTTTAAATTTAAAAATAACATAATTGTAATTTTTTTTATTTACTGTTAATGTTTGTTTTACGGATGCTGATAGTGTAAATCATTGATTCTATAAATATGATCAGTAACCAATGCAGAACTGTACTCATTAGCTTAAAGGTGCAACTTAGCTTTTACGAACTAGGCAGTTGTTTTTATTATGATAACATTTTTATTATGATGTATGTTCACCTTTAAACAAATCAGTACAGTTCGGATTTGTACTTCTTTTAAGGGTTTTTAATTACACTGGTCAAGAAATTTCAAATTTTGCTTTTTCACAAAATTGAAATTATTTGTTTCTTATGCATTTTGTTGTACTGATTCCTAATCTAATTTTAGATTTACTTAAGCAGGTCTTGTTTTTGAGATATTTGCATATTTTTATTTATGAAAAATTTGTACAATTGCTTGCAAGTTTAAGGCATAAAACATTATCAGACTGGTTTGTTTTTTGTTTTTTGTTTTGATTATAATCCAGGTTATTTTACAAAAACGTTGTTTCTGAAATTATACTGACATGAAGTATTCTGCCTAATTTGCGTATTTTTCATGTTTTTCTATTAATGTTTACTGAGGTCCATATATTTTTGCCGGACAAGTACGAGAATATGATTCTAAACCAGAAATTTGTGCTGATATGAAATGTGGTATGGGTTTTTTTCTGTCACGTCAAGTTTTGAAAAAAGCAATTTTTTTTGTCAACAAATGCCCGAAATCGCTTTTTATGCTACTTTCTTATGCACGCAAATAGTCAGGATAGATTCTACTACATTTTTCAATTTTTGTTGATTATATAAAATGTTGTTTACTAATGGGAATCTGACGCTGTTCACGCTTTTCACCCCAAACACTACTGGTTCGTTCACATAAACACCAAAGCGGACTGTAAACACGAATTTATTATAACACTAAATATTTGCGAGCCAACAGCGGCTTACAACATTCCATCATTTTTCACATTCTACAACAACACGAATCAAAACAGAATAAAACACAGAGTGTTGCCACATGCGGAAAAAAAGAACAAGAAACTTACATGAATTCGGAGCACACGAAACCACGGAATATGCAGCAGACGATACTTACATAAACATTCTGGCCCCCGTTGAAATCCCCTGGGATTTCAACATTTAGTTAGTTGCTTACAATTTATAACTATAATGAAATAACAATTAATAACACAAACAAATTAACACAAAAATAGAAAAATATTAGACTGTTCTGAGTTCACAGTTTTTAGTTTCTATAGGAAGAGGACACAGTTTCACTATTGGACGATCGATGACACAACTACTAGTCTTAATCGTAACAACTCTGAGCTTTTTGTCTGAACCTGGATGAACAGTTATTATTCGTCCTAACTTTCATTTAAGTGGTGGAAGGTTGTCATATTTGATGAGGACTAAGTCATTGACTTCTAAATCACATTGACTTTTTTGCCATTTAGGTCTTTGCTGAAGTTGAGACGGGTATTCCCGGCTACATCTTTTCCAAAATTGCTGAAGAATAAACTGTCTCACATACCATCTATCAAGATGACTCAAAGGACTGTGACTTAGATCTTGTTCAGGTATGGCAGTTAGAAAAGTTTCAACTAGGAAGTGACCTGGCGTTAGAGCAGTTACGTCTGTTGGGTCAGATGATATGGGACACAGTGGCCTAGAGTTGAAACAAGCTTCAACTTGCGTAATCAAGGTTTGGAACTCAGGATAGGTTAAGACAGTGTCACCAACGGTTTTCTTCAGATGCGATTTCATTGATTTTACTGCAGATTCCCAAAGTCCACCAAAGTGTGAAGCAGAAGGCGGATTAAAAGTCCAGCGTATTTCCTCTGACGACAAAAATTTGTTTATTTCTTCATTCTGCTTGCACTGCAAAATATATTTGTTGATTTCTTTTTCTGAACCTTTGAAGTTGGTTCACAATCACTATAAATCTCAAAAGATTTCCCTCTTCTTGCGATAAATCGTTTTAATGCACTTAAGAATGCCTTTGTTGAAAGATCTTCTACACCTTCAAGATGGACTGCTTTGATGACGAAGCAGACAAATACACACACATATGATTTAAATGATTTTAGTCCGCGTCCTGCACGATATTTAATCATGAATGTTCCTGAAAAATCTGTTCCAACTCGATGAAATGGTCGTGACTGTGTTACCCTAGATGCTGGAAGATTAGCCTCTATTTGTTTTGCAGTTTGAGCTCTATATCTGCATCATGTAACACAAGTTCTTACTGTTTTCCGAATAACAGACCTAGCAGTAATGATCCAAAATTTCTGTCTAGTTAAAGAAAGAAGAAGCTCTGGAGCTGCATGGAAATATTTTTCATGAAAATGTTTAATTATGATCTTAGTCACATGGTGCTTTGATGGTAATAAGATTGGGTGCTTTTCATTCTCTGACAGTTGTGCGTTTTTCAATCTTTCTCCTACTCTTAATATTTTGTTATCATCTAAAATTGGACGCAAACAAACGAGACTGCTATTTGTATGTGGCTCTTTTCCAGCTTCTAAACATTGCCTTTCTTTATTGAAGTTCACTTGTTAAACTATTCGAATAATGCAGCGTGTTGCGGCTTGAATTTCATTGCTTGATAAAAAGGATGTACTTCTTTCTACACGTGTTACCTTTGAATTGGAGATGAATCTCAATAGCCAAGCAAATATGCGTTGCAACTTGGAAAACGAATATATTTTTGATATAATATCAAGTTCTTTTACATTTTCAGAAACTACAAATGATAATATTTTACGTGCTTCTGGTAATTTTTCTTCATTTATGATAATAGGTTCATGCACGGGAACCTCATTGCTTCTTAGCCACAGTGGGCCGTTCCACCACAAGTCATGGGACAGTAGTTCTGCAGGAAGCAATCCACGTGATGCACAATCAGCAGGATTTTCTTTTCCATTCCAATGGTTCCAATTGTCAGCTGGTAAAATGGATTGGATTTCAGATACTCTGTTCGCTGCAAAGACTTGCCGTCTTTTAGGATTTGATCTTGGCCATGACAATACAATGCCATGACAATCGCTCCATGCGTGCACAAAATCAGGTTTTATATGTAATGCATCTCTAACCGCCTGTATTAAGTGTGCCAGCAATACTGCAGCACATAATTCCAGTCTTGGAATAGTGATATGTTTAAGTGGTGCTAAGCGAGTTTTAGCTGTTAAAAGTTTCACATCAGTGTTAGAGTTATCACAAGTTTTAACGTAAATAACTGCTGAATAACCCTTCTCTGAAGCATCACAAAATCCGTGAAGTTCACATCGAGAATAATTGGGCAAGATGACTTTTCTAGGTATATATATGGAATTTAAGAGTTTGACTTATTGGCACAAAATTTTCCACTTTTGATCAATATTTTCGTATACTGGATCATCCCATGATAATTGTAATTTCCACAGTTCTTGAAGGATCATTTTAGTTAGAATTACAAAAGGTGCAATCCATCCCAATGGATCAAAAAGCGTTGATACAAATGACAGAATAATTCTTTTAGTAGGGACACTTTGATAATCTATATCACTGAAATTACATTTGAACATATCATTATCAGGATCCCATTCTACTCCTAGAACTTTTATGGCTTTATTGCCCACTACACTATGCATATTATCATTAATTGTGTTTGCTAACCCAGCATTTTTGAATAGTGATGGTTCATTTGTGGACCATTTATGTAACTCAAAACCACCTTATTTTAGCATTTTCTGCAATTCATATATCAATTCAGTACCTTCCTGACAATTCTCAACACCCGTTAAAACATCATCAACATAAAAATCTCTTAAAACTACAGTCTTTGCTTTTGGGAAATTAAGACCCTCATCAATTGCTAACTGACTCAAAGTTTTAGTTGCAAGATATAGAGCAACAGCAGTTCCATACGTGTCAGTGTTTAAGTGAAAAACCTGTATTTGTTTATCTTGACTATCTCTCCATAATATTCTCTGAAAATCCCTATCTTTGTCATGAATTTTTACCTGCCTATACATCATTCTTATATCAGCTGTGATTGCAATATTATGAAATCTAATCCTTAATAAAATGCAAATTACGTCATCTTGTGTTTTGGGACCTACCATTAGAGTGTCGTTTAAAGATACATCTGTTGTTGTTTTAGCATTCCCATCAAAAACTACTCTTAATTTCGTGGTTAAACTAGAACTATTCAAGACGAAGTGATGTGGGATGTAATAATGTTTATTCTCTAATTCACGATCTGTATTTGAAACAAGGTCCATGTGGCCCAGAGATAAATATTCTTTCATAAATTGAACATATTGGTTGTAAATTTCTGGCATGGATATTAATCTCTTCTCGAGATAAAGAAATCTTCTGAGTGCCATTTGGCGAGAATCACTTAAATTATCTCGATCCTGTTTAAACGGTAATGCGACTGAGTAGCGGCCTGTTTTTTCCCTGAAATGAGAACTCTCAAAATGCCTTTCACAAAGTTTTTCTTCAACTGTTAAAGGTTGCACATTTGGAATTTTTTCTAATTCCCAGAATGAATTTACTAACTAGTCAGTTTTTGTACTTAAATGATTTATACATACTGGATCAGTTGCCAGAGTACCAAAATTTGTAGTATCCGAAATTATCCAACCAAGTCTCGAATTTAATGCAAATGGAAGGTGAGGTTCACGTTTGACAATTTCTCCAGTCATTAAATGCATAAATACATTTACACCGAATAGAATGTCAATTTTTTCTGATTTGAAAAATAATGGATCAGCTAACATTAAATCATTGAAATTATTGCAAATGATTGAAGGCAAAGACACATAGGGAATATTATCTGTCACCTTATCCATCACGAATGCTGATGTTGATACTCTAAGATCACTTTTGAAGTGAGAATTGAATAATAAATCAACTTCCCCATTACTCACAGTATTAAATGTTCCCAAACATGACACAGGGACAGAACTATCTTTGACCTTTAATCCTAATTTATTTACACATTCTTGTGAAATAAATGACCTCTGAGAGACGGTATCGCATAAACATCTGCATTTTATAAACTCTTGTTTAGAATTTTGAACTTTTACTAATGCGGTACACAACAAAATATGGCTCTTTTGATTACAATTTTCGTTTGACTCATAATGAGAGGCACAGACTGTAGACGAAACATTTTCACTTGCTGACTCAACTTTTTTAGGTATAAATTCTTGTGCGTGTGAAGACATACTATTTGACTGATTCATATTCCTTTAATAATTTACAATGTGCAAAACACTATGATGTTTCTTAAAGCAATGATGGCACGTATTTAGACTCTTACATTTATTGAGGAAATGTATATTAGATAAGCAATTGAAACAATAATGATTACGTTTTACGAAATCTATTCGTTGCTGAACAGGTAAATTATGAAACTTCGAGCACTTAACTAAACTATGGTCTTTCTTACAATAACCACAACCTAACGTAGCTACAAAAGCATTACTCTTATTCGGAACTACAGATTTATGTACCTTATTTACCACTAGCTTGCTATTTTGAAGAGTTCTTGCGTAATTCTTAAGAAAATCGATTAAGTTTTTAAGTTTTGGAATTTCCCCACTTTGAAGCTGACGTCCCCACCACAATTTTGTAGAAGGATCTAATTTTTGCAAAATTAAATAAGTCATTAATGTATCACCAAATTTGTTAATGTTTGGTTCAATACTGCTAACGAGCAAATGACTTCATTAATGTTGTCAACTAGATTTAAAATAGCAATAGCTGATTCTGTTTGAATAGTTGTAAACTTAAAAATCGGTTAATATATGCAAATATTTTTTCTCGCTTATTTGAATATCTTTCGTCTAATAGATTCCATGCAATCTCATAATTAGAATTCGAAATTTGAATAGACTGAATGATGCGATACGCTTCACCTTTCAACGAAGCCTTCAAATACTGTAATTTTTGAGCATTAGATATACTTGTATTGCTGTTTACGCATACATTGAAAAGATCCTTAAACGCTATCCATTCTGTTATATTACCTCCAAAAGTAGGTAATGATAACCTAGGTAATTTAATATTCTCAAACACGTTTTCTGAAATTACACTATCAGATTTAATTTCACTCTTATTTAACTCAGCATTTTGTATTTTAAACATTTTTTCACCCTTAAATTTCCACAAATCAATTTTATCTGAGATTTCCTGTGCGCTATCTGTCTCACTTTCTAATTGTTTAGTTTGGTTCTGTAATTAAAACTTCAATTTCCCCATCCAGTTTTTTAGATCCGTTTCTTTCTGTTTTAATAATTCAATATTTTCTTTTAATTCTATTACATTAATGTCATCACTTGCGATTATACTTTCGATTTTCTTCATGCAATTTGTTACATTTCTCCGTAGAGCAGCTTTTTTTGTTTTTAAAGATACCAGTTCACTCATTTTTGCTTAAATCAAGCCCAAAACTAGTTCTAAAATATCTAAACTGTATACTTTCAAAATAATTCTACACTTTTAAATACAAATTATTTTTGGACATGAAATAGAATGTTCAAAGTTAACTTACCTCACAACTTGAGGTAATTTTTCCTTCGATATCACACGATTTCCATCGACAGACGATATCATACGGCAGTTCATAAATTGTTCGATTGTACTCTTTTATTTTTCACTAGCGCTCCGGCTAGACTTGTACCAACAAATGATATTGCCTTTTTAACTACAATCACTTACACTACTGGTTCGTTCACATAAACACCAAAGCGGACTATAAACACGAATTTATTATAACACTAAATATTTGCGAGCCAACAGCGGCTTACTACATTCCATCATTTATCACATTCTACAACAACACGAATCAAAGCAGAATAAAACACAGAGTGTTGCCACATGCGGAAAAAAAGAACAACAAACTTACATGGATTCGGAGCACACGAAACCACGGAATATGCAGCAGACGATAATTACATAAACAATGAGGTACACACACTTAATTAGCCTCTATTATCCAAATTGTGTCAATACCTTACAAAAGTAGAAATTCATTTTACTCATAAACTAGACGTGATAAATTGGAAATAAATGCAGATTCAAAATCAGCTGAAAAATCTAGTCTAGAAATATATCACGTCACTTCTGTGGCAACTACTTAAAGTTGGTAGAAATGTAAATATTGCACCATTGAAAAGTATGCAAAATAGACTCAATAACTAATAGATAAAAAATAAGTATATGACATTTATCTGAAGAAAATTGTGCAGTAGCCATTATCTAGAAAATGTAATTCAATTTGACGTTTCTTGTATCTAAAATTTGTATAAAATAACACAAAAAAGCTTAAATTTGTATAAACATAAATATGCAAATTTCTCAAAAACAGGATCACCTACAGAAAAACATAAAGCGTATTCGGAATATTCGCAAACCACTAATCTAGAATCAACTAATTTCAGTTCTGTAGCAGAAATATTCTGAGTTATTTTATTCCATGCGAATTTCGCACAAAAAAATAATTTTAAAGCTTTCTTGAGGCGTTAATCTGATTTGTTGATTTCTACTGCTTTTTACGATATGCAGTCTTTTCTGTTAGGCACAAGGCATACTTTAATTGTACGGTATTTTATTTAAAATTGGGAAAATGTAATTATTTACTTATGGTTGAGATTTATTTTTTTATGAGTTTCGGCTTCTACGTATTTCTTTTTTTTTAAAATATTGGTCATTCTGCCTTTATTTGGTAAGTATTATAAACATATAGTCATTTTTTGGTACTAATTGATTATCGCTTTGACCAGTTTCGTCAAATTATACAAATTGACAATTTTTATTTTAATTAAGGAAAGAACAAATAAATTAGTTAAAAATTATTAAAAATATAAATAAAAAGCCGAATTAATAATCACTTGATGACGTAACAAACACGTGTATCGTGTTTAACGTCAAGAGATTTACGATCAATTATTATGGGCATTAGATCTCATAGTTTGGTGATAGTTTTTTGGTCGACGGGATAATAAAGTAGTACCCATTTGTTTTTCTAATATTGTATATGATTAAAACCGGTAATATATTTTATAGGACAAATCTAAAGCAAACTTCTAAAGGATATTATTTTCCAATGTATGAGGACATCAGAAGCCCAGAGGTACAAGTGACAAAATTTCGATTTGTAGTAAATTGAGTTCAAAGATAATTGACGTTAAAGTTGAACATCAGTAATAATTGACTGAATTGAAATAGGAAACTGCTGCTTGTTTCACAGTGGTCTTTGAACTCTTATTTCAATAAACATGAAAAAAGTAGGGTGCAATTTTCTTTAAATTTATAATTAATCAATATTGATTATTAATCATTATTCGGAAAAAGTGGTTGACCTCTAAAACACAACACATAATTAGAAAATCACTTATATTTGTGTACCTGAAAAGAAAAAAGCATATTTCCAGGTCGTCTGTGCACTTAGTTCAATTTTCTTAATTTTGTTACTTATACCCCTTCGCTTCTGGGTTCCTCATATATTATAGACCATTTTTAACTCTATAAAAATAAGATCCACTATTAAAGCTTTATCAATAATTTGAGGAAATGTGCTGTAATTGGAAAAAAATATTGTTAGTTTACATTCGAAAATGTGCTTTTAATGTTGATTAATTTAAACTAAACTAAATAACTTATAAAAACTTTAAATACTTTTTATATAACTAGGGGGCTCTGCCCCTTACGAGCTACGCTCGCCAACCCCCGTTCAGACACCCTAGATTATAAAAGCGTGCTAATTTCATCGGCCTAAAAAAGATTGATTTACAATTTCAAAAAACAATGACGGTCTCCCTGTAAACGGGTTTTCATTCATTTTCCTTTGATTGGAGATTTTTAAGACGAAATCAGCCGCTGCTAAGAGATACAATGGCTTTCGTCTTTGATTAAAAACAAGAAAGAAAAATCATGCGTACGGCATAGATTATGAAACACTTTCCAACACTCCCTGAAAGCTTTAACAAAACTTCGTTATTTAGGGAAATAAGGTAAATAAGATAATTAACTAAACATTTAAAAACCTGATTTCACAAGTTACCATCCATAGCCAAATATTTATTCCAATTCTTCCGAACAACCCTGTATTTGATCTGTAGGGTGATATAAATACTATATAATAGAAAGTTTAGTTTAGCAAGAAAACGCATAACAGGTTGAAATTTCTCTTTCAGCAATTTATACTAATAGATGGAAACATGCTTGAATACTTTTGTTCAGCCCTGTTGTTTACCTAGTATTTTTATTACACGCCACTATTTAGCTAATGTTTAATTCAAACTAAATCACTCTTAAAACTACTGAAATCGCATTTCCAGAATTTATCATCTATAGGCGGCCATGTATCCAATTCTTTGCGTGGCCCTGTATATATTTTATCTATATGCTACAAACATTTCATAGAAAACTACATGCAGTTCAGCATAACACATTTTAAACCCACCTTTCAGCAATTTAAGGTCATACTCAGTAACCTTTACGAATTCTTTTGCGTAGCCCTGTATATCAACTATAACATTTACACACACCATATAGTACGCATAAATATAGTGAAACTTAAAAGCGTATATCATAATTAAAAATGCATTCCCTGCCATCGCCACTAATATACAGTACTTCGGATAGAAAATACTTGTCTGAAATGTTTTGTATGTTCCTGTAAATGCTATGCACTTCGTATTATACATGAAATAACTTAAGTAAGTCTCACCGACGTATATCAATTTTATTATATATGAATTTGTATAATTAAAATACGCCGCAAACAATTTCCCCCATACCATTTGTAATGGAATTCTTTTGTGTAGCCCTCTAAATGAATTGTAACTATCCGTTGCACCGCATATGCTACAGAATATTCTGCATATTTTAGTGCACTTGGTAAATGCATATATTTTTTATTGTGTTTGAAAGGGTGTAACATATTTAAAATTCATTTGAAATGATTTTTTCCCATTGGCCGTAATGTAACGGAATACTTTTGATGTCCCTGTAAATGAACTAAACAGGCTACAAACTTCATTTGAAATAGGGTTCGTGCTAGGCTAAACGTCAATAACCAAAAATTTCAGTGCGATCCGAGTATATTTACGACAGTTAGAGCGCGAACACATATCACGAGATCAATAACACTTTTCAACTTTGTTGGAAAGTGTTAAAAATTAGTTAAAAATTTGAAAGTAAGCTAATGTAAAATGAATTAAGTACACAGAGTCTTTGTCTCTCGGTACTTTTTAACAACGCTATGAGAAAGTTCTTTTAAATATATCGTTTTAAATCTGACGTAATTTTCACCAAAGTTTCCTTTCTCTTTTTAATATTCACATGAAAATACTTTTGTTGTTAGAAAGGAAATATTATTTGCGCTTTCTTAGAATTCACGATAATAGTTGAAAAGATTATCTCAAAATATGAAATAAATGTCTCGTGCAAATATATTTTTTAATTTATTGTGTTTTGCCAACTTTTATTTATTTGGTCTTTTTAAATATGACGTAATTGCCTTCATTTGTGACTTTTAACGCATAATAATGGATTTAGTATTTAAAAATTTTCTTTCCCTTTTAAGATTCACGTGTAACTGTAGTTTTTATGATGTAATTTTCAATATTTTCCGGATTTTTAACACGTAATCACTTAATTCTAATTTGAAAGTTTTTTTCTATTTATAATAGCCACGTGTAAATAAATTTTTTATTTGAAGGATATTCTTTGCGCTGTTTTTAAAATTGGTAACAGTTTAAAATAATTGCCCTTTTCAAAAATGTGTAAAAAATATCTCTCAAAATGCTGAAAATTTGAATTTAAAACGGCAATAAATCCTCAAAAAATGAGTCAAATTAAAAAGATAATTGCAGTCTGCACATCGGGATCTTCCAATGTATAAAATGATCTAAAAATGTTTAAATTCCTATGTATAGGTTTTCTCCTATAAAACTTTTTTAATGGAACGATTTTGACCATTTTAACATTAAATATCTCTTAAAATAATTATTCAATTTAAAAACTGTCTGCATCAGCGTGTTTATCAGACATGTCTCTATAATACCACCGATTTTCATATTTTTGTATGAAACAGTTTTCTTAATATTAACGAAGAAAGACCCCCGGTCAGTGGCGTAGCCAAGGGGGGGGGTCCAGGGGGTCCGGACCCCCCACCCCCGAAAGTAGACCTGGTTTTCTGAATCACGGATACAAATACAACAGTAAAAACTGCTAGGACAGAATCACAAAGGATCTATAAAAAATTCCGCTTTAAAGAGGTGTTCGTCTTAGAAGATATAATTCAAAAGTGTGTCTTTCTTCGGGACTATGAACTTTTCCGTTTTAGACAGGTTTCCGATATAAACACTTTCCGTTTTCACAGTATCCCTTAAAACTGCTAAAACGTACTCACTTCCCAAACTTTTTTCTTTCACGTACCACTTTCTTAGGTTTTTCATTTCGGAGTACCCCCATTTCTCATAAACACGCCGCCCTACCCCCCCCCCCCCTCCACTCAAGGAGATAACGTAAACATGCTTTTTTTCATTAGTAATCTTCTTATCACAACCATATAATAAATCGATGCAAATTACATTGATATTCCTAACATTTTTGTGACTTCTGCCATTACCGATATTAATTTCACATACCCCCAGCAGACCCGCCACGTGTCCCCAGGGGTATGCTACCCCAAAACTTGGAAACCGCTGCTATAACACCACCTCTGAAGAGCATAAATCTATTACAGGAAAATCTGTGAAGATGACCTATCTCAAAGGAAAACAATTCAAGTTTAGACGAAAACAACACTATATATTTGTGCTTGCTAACGCTTCAAACCTATCTGAAATGAAACTTGTTCCAATTATGAATCCTTCTTGGCAGGTTTTCTGAAAACACGGAATCCTCTCATAAACAAAAACATTTTAATGTCCCGAGACGGAAGGATAACTATACAAGTATACCTGCTATTCCGTTTACACAAATTTACTGTAACTAGATTAAACGTAAAACTTCTTTATCTTGGACTTCGGTGGGGTTCTGTTGTCGACACTTATGGGAAAGAGCGAGTTTATGCGAACGCAATAACGGTATTGGTTGAGTTTTGTGACCTTATCTTTGTTCACTTTATAACGGACAATATTAACAATTACTTTAAATCTGCTGCTTGCAATTAATAAAAGTAACTTTATTTTTGGACTGGTTATTTGTTACCACTTTCAAAATACACTGGCGAGAAAAATTAAAGGAACAACCATAAAAAGGTGCTTTATGTTAATTCTATTAAGGGAGCTTCCAGAAAGGTACTCAATGTCAACGTTATCACGTAGTCCAATGGGATTAATATTCGCTACAGATATATATGCAAATTTTTCAGCTTCAGCCCGTTCTTTCGGTTCACGTGTGAAAAGGAGCGCACGTGGGTAATTTGAAGTCTAATTTTATAATTTGGTAAAATTTTCGCTTCTAGTAGGTGTAATATGTCGTCCAGAAGACATTTGACCGATTTTGAGAAATTGCGTGCGATAGGGAGAATGGAAGCAGGGGAGGCACTCTTAGGGGTCTGTAAAGACATATAAATAGCCAAAAGCGTCATGTCAAGAATCTGGAATCGGTTTAAAGACACTGGTATAATGTCCACAGACAACAAGGTTAAGGTAGAAAACGCACCACAATAGGTTCTCAGGACTGTAATTTGCCAACGATTTCTAAAAGAAATAGGCAATTGACGTCAGTTCAGATTGCAGGGAGTTTGCTGCCGCAACAAGAACTCGACCATCCTGGTTTACTGTGAGTGACAGGTTGCATGCAAGGAAATCCATGATTTGTTTTCCACTAACTCCGGTAGCGAAATGCGCCCGGTTAAAGTGGTGCAGAGATCATCGTCATTGGAGTACCACGGACTGGAGCCGAGTTCTCTTTACCGATGAATCCCGATTTTGTTGAGAGAGTTACTACAGACGTGTTAGCATATGGAGGGAGAAAATCACACGCAATAAGGCTGCAAACATCCGTGAAAGGCATCGATACAAAGGTCGTGGAATCATGGTATGGACGGACATCATTTTGAAAGACCGCAGTGACCGACACATTTTTACCAGTGCAACTGTGAATGCTTAAATATATAGAGATGAGATTCTTGATCCTCCTGTCAAGTTGTTTAAGGGTGCAATCGGAAGATTCGGAATTTTATTATTATTAATGGTCTAGAAGGGCGCTACCCCCTTCCACGGAACTCCTAAGTGCCCTTTCCAGAGCTGCATAAATCCGTCCCGTCCGAAACTTACTGCTAAACTTGGAAAATGTTCTAAAGCTGTTTCGAACCATCTAAAATAAATTGGCTGGGAAGTACAAAAAACAGAAACCACCATGAACCATTTTTTACACATTCTAATACTTCCAAAATAGTGCTAATCCATCACAAATAAACTTATTACAAAAATTTAACTTCCTTAAAGACGACCAGATATCGGAAGCAACTATTAGATCGAATCTGGTATCAAAAGTGGCGAGACATGAAACATGGAAACCCAAAAGAATTATGGCTGAATAAGACAATTGTAATAAAACTGCTTTTTCCAGCATGAACTATATTTGATGTGTATGCTTCTTACATTACTAGTCTCTGTAGCGGAAAATGCAAGATCTTTTTTTAAATTTAAAACCTTCCCACATATCCTTTTTAGTTTGCAGAAAATTTGCAACAGTTTTGCTTTGAAAACCTGCAAAGCCTGAAAATCCGACCCGTCCGAAACTTACTGCTAAACTTGGAAAATGTTCTAAAACTGTTTCGAACCATCTAAAATAAATTGGCTGGGAAGTACACAAACAGAAACCACCGTGAACTATTTTTTACACATTCTAATACTTCCAAAACAGTGCTAATCCATCACAAATTTCATATAACTGTCAATTGCATGAGCCGTTCATGCGATCCGCCGCGCTCCCCATGAGAGTTTTTGAGATAACCCAGATAGCATGAACGTTAGCAGCAAGTTTGATTTTTTCTGATATCATCTTGCGTGACAAATTTGAATTGAGGAATTAGCAGCAAATCTCCCGCAAGGTATACCATCACCCACTTGCATGAGTAGTTTGTTGTGAAACTGCGATAAGCTCAGCATGACAAGACTGAAAGTTCATAACAAGACAGCAGCAAGATAACGCAAACGCCGAAGTCACCACACTTTGAACTTGCAGCTAACTTGTCGTGCAAGTTAAATTCATACTGTATCAAATTTATTGCAAACTAACGGCAAACAAGTAATCAAAAATACTGCAAACTTACTGCAAAGTAGTCATCTTTACATGTCACACTATAAGTTTAAACCCTTCGAATGGGTCCATAGACCTGATCAAGTCTATTTATGCGACAGCGCCGTCAGAAGGCGCATGCATCGGTTTTATCACAATAAACAAGTTTAGGTAATATTTGTAAGTTTCATTTCGAGCATTTTTTGGTATTTCATAAGTATAGCGCTTAGAAAATGAGGTGCCTACCGAATAAAATTTCTTCAATTTCTGTGTATGAGCTGATTGTCTATTGTCTCAAGAGAGGGATTTTTTGCTTTCGTCACTTTCGTGAATTAAAGACAGTCAATCAGTTGCATCAGTTCCACAACAAACTACTCATGCAAGTGGGTGATGGTATACCTTGCAGGAGATTTGCTGCGAATTTCTCAATTCAAATTTGTCACGGCAAGATAATATCATAAAAAATCAAACTTGCTGCTAACGTTCATGCTATCTGGGTTATCTCAAAAACTCTCATGGGGAGCGCGGCGGATCGCATGAACGGCTCATGCAATTGACACTTCTGTGAAATCATTATCCAATATCTAATACAGCACAAGTTCTTAATTCAATGGCAAGAAATTAAACATGGAAATTGATGTTTTAAACTTAACCACTTGATCCTAACTTTATTGTAGGCAAATGTTATATAATATGAAACTTGATTTAACCCATTCGCTGCCAAAACCATAAAGTAATAGTTTTCAACTTTTTTTGTTAAAAGTCCTTTGCCACCACAAATTCAGAAAGGTAAATTTCGCTTTACTAATACAGCGAAATTTCTGCCAATAAATGAGGCAATTTTTTAAATTCTAAAATAGTGGTGACAAAGTAATTAATAAATTAAAGCCACGAGTATACTCGTGGATGACAGCGAATGGGTTAATTAAATTTAACTCTTCAGTATGCGCTCAGCTTTTTACATCATAGTGAATCGTTTTCATTGGTAAATATTAATGTAACTTCAATGTATTATTAGTTGCAGTTATAGAGATTGGCCTTACATTTTTTATCCATGCTTTTTTTTTAAATTAACAATTTAAATAAGGATATACCCAAGTTCTTAAAGTTACTCGAAATACTTCTATTATATATACACAGTCAAAGACAAGATTCAAAAGGACTGGTAAAGAGTTCTATTTTAGACAGGCTTCCATAGAAAGAAGTGTAATTAATTATGCTTATAAGATACACTACCTCAATAAGATCTATTGTTCGTTTCGCAGGGATTCTGAATCTCTTCCGTTTGATACAGGATTCCGTTATAGAAATATTCCGCTTTCACAGGTTTCACTATGTTTCACTAAATAACTATGAAAATCCCCTTTCAGACAGGTTTGCAGCAAATTTAATTGTATCGAAATTCATATTAAGACCATGTAACGCTTCAGATAAAGACAGGATTCTGTTATAGAGAATTACTATTTTGACACGTTTTATTCTATTCATACGACATAATATTTATATAAATACACAAAACTTGTAAAAATGGAACCTCCCTATAACGGAATTCTGTCTTAAACAGAAATGTTCCGTGCTACGGAAAAGAATACTATACAAATACACCTGATAACACGAAAACCTGTGTAAAACGGAAATTTTCAGCAATATTTACGATTTTATCTTGACAGGTTTTACTATATATATAACCTGAAGAAAAAATTCTGGACCCCCCCCCGAAACGAAATCCTGGCTACGCCACTGCCCCGGTTATAAAACATATGGTTGCCGATCTAGTAGGAGTATACCCGGATGATCTACGCAGATTTTTATTGGTCCATTTTCAAATCAAAACTTTTGTTTATATATAGAAGGATAATAAAGAAAGAAGTTTGTGTGTGAGTGAATGTGTCGACGGTGTTCTGAAGAGACCACTGCACGTAGAGCTACAAAATTTGGGTAAAAGGTACGTCTATATATGAAGTTTTGCACCTCTAAGCCCGATTTTCGATTTTTTGATTAGATTTTTTTTAATTTTATTTTTTATGCGATTTTTAGCATTTTTTTAAGTTTCGAGGCAATTTTTCCGTATAAGTGAGAAGAATACGGTTTCTTTCTTTTAACCCAATATAGTAAATTTTCTTCTCTTTTCAAAAAAGTTTATTCGGAATTCGTGCAACGATTTTTGAATTTTTAGTGAATTTTTTATGCAATTATTGAAAGCATTTAATCCATTTCCATACCTATAAGGAGGTTACCGTAGAGGGACACAGTTCTGTCGCCAAATACCGCCAAGTTTGTCGCCTACTTGGTGGTATATCGCCAAATTTGGCGACCAAAATGAGTCTCCAAATGTGACCCCAACTTGGCGATATCTCTAAAATTTCGCCAAATTCTTATAGACTTCCACTGTACAACAATAGGGTTTACTTGCTTACAGAAAATTAACAAATTGAGATATTTTAATGCAACAAAAACTAATATTAACTTAAGGTATTATATTAATTATAATTAAGGGAGGCCAAGTAAATTGATTACGAATAAAAGTAACGTGATCTAATGCTTAGCATGATTTACAAAATATAAATTTTAAGAGAGCCCACAGGTGAAAGGAATTAGATTTGAAACTTTTATCCAATTATAGTAAATTTTGACTTTCGTGATTTTTGAACTTTGTGTGATTTTTAATGAGATTTTTACGTTTCTTCGCAATCTGCTACAATTTTTGTGGCATTCCATTTTTGACCTAAAGTACATTCTGCCCTCATTTCAATAAAGTTTATTCGGATTTCGTATAGCAATTTTCTAATTTTTCGGGAATTTTGTATGTGATTTTCAGTGTATTTTAGACATTTGCTACTATTTTTCCACATTAGTGAAAGGAATCAACTTGCAATCTTCGAACACAATATATAATTTTTTTTTCTTCTCTTTTCAAAATTTGAGAAGCGATTTAAAATTTTTCGCGATATCTTATTGTGATTTTCAGAGCTTTTTCGTAATTGCTGCTGTTTTTTGACGTACCCGGTCAACGCCGGGCAAGTTCTCTAGTATAAAAATAAAATAACTAAAAAATATGTATTTTATTATTATTGTGTGATTGCAGCAGCTCGTGCCGATTTCTGATGTATCGAGTTTCGAAGTGTACCGAAGTTGTTTTAAATGCCGAAATGTAGTCGAATTGTCAGCATTTATTCACTCAGCAATCTCTACCAGTAATAATCCGTGGATTATATTTCACTAAATTACGAATTAAATCATTATTAATCATAGCAGGTCATCCATTACGTATTTTATCATTTAGATTAAAATAACCATTCCGAAATCGACACAACCACATTTAACTCGCCTAAGAGCGGGAGAACGATCCAAATAAATATCTAGAATAATTTCTGTAGCACGTTCTACACTCACCCCACTTTGAACACACATAACACAACATGCCGAAAATGTAACTTTTCATTTTCTATTTTGAATACAGTCGAACTCGGTTATAGCGAGCGCGAAGGGACCGTGATATTTGCTCGTTATAATCGGATGCTCGTAAAAAACGGGTTCGAAAAACATTACACAAATTTATGCATACTTACTTTATTATACATACTTTAATTCTTTTTTATTTCTGTACAGTAGAAAATAAGTTGGTTAATTTGCTTTGAACTGTCTTATTGTCTCTTTCTTGCGTTATTGTTCGTCTCTTGGCCCAAAAAACATTTGAACCCCTGGCTTCGAAAAAAGTTTAAATTTTTTCTGTACAGTCAATTTCTGTTAATTTCGGGATGTTAACGGAGTTTTTCCAAAAAACGTATCTGAGCTGGGGAGGCGGAAGTCAATAGAAAATTTATGAATCACAGAAATATTGTTCGCTATAACCGGGGATTGCTCGTAAAAAGCGAGTTATGCTCCCATAGACTTAACATTGTCCCAACCAAGTATTTATGATTCACTCGTTAAATCAGGGCTCGTTATAAGCGAGTCCGACTGTATTAACATTGCACAAATTAATTTGAAAAACTCTTTTAGGGTTATATTCACTCACGACACATGTAGGTAACTGTCAGTTAATAATAGGGTTAAAAAACAAACATCAGCCAGTCGAAATTGCAAGTTTCTGTCATGTATGAAACAGGGCACGAACTTTTAAAATCACCCAATATACAGTTTGTTCCAAAAGTCCCAGACACATTTTAAAATTCAATATAAAATCAAGTAATTGTATAGGAATGCGGTTTTGGACTAAAATGCTTCTCCCGATGAAACATTTTCTTCAAGCGAATTAAAAAAATAGTTCAAAACTTCGCTCATAGATGGCGCTGTACATTAAATTATCCGAAAGAACCATCAGAAACTCGAAGACAATCAGTTATAGATCATTTAATTTTATCAAATGCAGTTTCAGAGCAGTAATTTGTGGAATCCATTAGCATAGTTCAATGTGTTCGCTCATTGTAGCTCGAGACACAGCCAAACGGAAGTCAAGCTTAATCCACGTATTCGCTAGCTTTCATTGCGGAATATTGAATTTTAAAATGTGTCATTGTCTATGGTTTAACTAAATGGTTTAATGAATGCATAAAAAAAAAGCAATTTAACAAATGAAAACGACCATTTGGAAAATGATTTTTTCAAAGACTAAAATTTAAGACATAAAAAAAAGCTCGGAGTTGATCATACATTACGTACGCCATGAATTAAACATTAATAGTGTTACTACACGTAAAAATTACAAGCGACAAAAATCGTCTGCGGCTCCTCAAGTTTCCTGATACTTACGTATTATCCACCTGAAACTTACGTATTATCCAAGCATTTCATTGGCTGTTCGGGAAAAGGCTTTTCCATCGTCAGATTTCCAAGAAATCTGACGACCAATTTTAAATGAAATTTCATTCTTAAACTTCTAAACATCCCACAATATTACTTTTTACATCGTCGTATAGAGAAAAAAATGTACTTTTAAATGCAATTTGTTTGAAAGCTGTATCTCAATTTGTTTCTGAGTTATTAATTTTTTTTTGTAGTTTTTATTACTTTTTTGTCATTGTGGCAACATATGTATCCATCTCTGTTGAAAGTAAAGGGAAATACAGATTACTGTATAGACCAACCAAATAACTAATAAAATGCGGATTAAACCAATAAAAAGCTTCAGATATGCTTTTGATTTCCTACCCTGACGAGACAATAACCATTTCTCCAAGTGGTTAAAAATAATAATTTGTGATAAACATGTGATACTTTTATGTTAACTGGGCAATAGTGATAACTTGTCAAATTTTTTTTTCAATTGCAACTGTTGGCTGAATTCATGTGAGGAAGTGGCAGTAAAGATCCGTGATTTAAAGAAAAAATAAATATCCCAACAAAAAGTTTTCGGTTAAAAAAAAAAAAAAAAGCGCCAAGTTCTCCTTAATGTTTCGGCCAGAAAATGTAGTGATATCTGAAGTTCGCACAAGTTAAAAGCCAAAAATCCCAAATCTTTCATTGAAAATGGCTTCCTGCGACTTGGCCGTTAATGCCTTCTACAGCATTTCAAAATTAATGATTGGAAATTACGCATTTATGAATTATTTAAATATAAAAGTAATATTAGAATGCAAAGAGGCAAATTCACATAAAGACATTATAAGTAAAAGATTTCTGAGAACTACCATTCAGTTTCAACAAACATTAGTTTTGATTACAGATCATTCAGTCCACTTGTGGTTTAATTGCCATTCTGTACGGTCTAAAGCTAAAGTCATTAACGTAAAACCCAAGAAATAAAACAAAATTTACTGACTTCAAATCTCACAATATGTTACATTATATTTTATTGTATAATATTGAAATCTTGTGTATTGACGAAAGAGATTTTTTTCGTTTGAACATTTATTATAGTTTGTTTGCATACATTAAGAGGTATTCGATTTATAAACTGTTAAAAGCTGATACTAATTATGTTTTAGCAATTAAGGATATTATCTCCTGAATACAAGTATTTTATTATTTTTAACTTCTAAGCATTTAAATAGACTGAAGTTGTTTAAATACTTTTTTCAAATGTGTATTTTATTTCTGTACTCTGTGCCACAAAATGCCTAAAATAATCAAATAATAATCAATAGTAGTTGGCATGTAGCTCATTTGTATTTTAAATTTTGAAAAACTCTCTCGAAGGCATTAACGGCCAAGTCGCAGGAAGCCATTTTCAATGAAAGATTTGGGATGTTTGGCTTTTAACTTGTGCGAACTTCAGATATCACTACTTTTTTTGGCCGAAACGTTAAGGAGAACTTGGCGCTTTTTTTTTTTTTTAACCGAAAACTTTTTGTTGGGATATCACTACTTTTTGTATGTTTTTTCAAGTTTGTTATTCTAAACTATATTAATATGAAGAAACTTAAATTTCGGAACTTTTATATTAGCGTGGAGCAAATCTCCTCATTAGCCTTTTGTTTTTTCGCCAATAGCAGTTTTCATTTTTCACATGTGTAAATTAGAAACAATCCTTTGATTTTCTAATAAAATATTTTGGTTTATGTTATTATTTCTTATTTATTTATTTATTTATTTCTATGTTAAATATTCTATTAAATAAAATGAGGGAAATTCATCTATTTTAAATGAGATGACTGAAACGTATATATCTTTAAATGAAATGAATGCAATATAAACAATGGAGTTGGGAACAGTATTTGGCGATTTGCCACTTGCGCCCGGCTGACATAAAAATACCTAAATTTATTTTATTGAGCTTTACAAATTTATACTTTATTTCTTTTTATATTAAAGTACTAGCCGCCTCTAGCAAGCAGTATTTATCGTATTAATTCCATGTTAAACATTGCATCATGTTACTGTTATTCATAATTTAATTTACTTGCCCATTCTTTCGCAAAGTCGGAAGATTTTGATAGAGAAATCAAGAACTCTTTACGATCATGGAAGCACATCATATATTTTGTGTTGTTATGTATTTCATCTTTCGTAACAAATATCTCTTAACTCACTTATGCATGCTTCCTTAGCAGTTACGATTCGTTCTCTAATGCGGAAATTTTTAATCCTATTAAGTAATATTTTCTAATTGGGCTCACTGCCAATTGTTGTATTTTAACTGATACGAATGAGTACAAGTGAAATGGTTCTTATGAAATCCTTACAATATCTGCATTTGTATTAAACTATATGGATGCTAATATCATTTTGTTTCACGTTAACCTTTTCAATAGACTCGATTACGGAAGAATAGAAGGTCTACCGGCTCACTGCCATGATCCATTTGAAAATCTATCATTCTTCTCACCTGATCGTGTTGAAGAATTAGTCAATGTGCCATGGTTTTAAGATTTTAGCTAATTTATTCGAAACCTGAAAACTAAAATGCGAGGAACCGGATTATAGAAGATTCATTCTAACGCACATATCGATTAACAGGTTACATATTATAGAATTATAATAATCATAAGGGAACTGGCAATTTCAAGGCTTTAATAGTTTCCGTAAATTCTCTTTATATAATACAGAAGTTTTAGCGGTGTAAAGATTAACAACATAGTCACAGTAAGTATAATAACAGTACAATATAATAACAATAGCAGAGGTTTTGGGCAGTGACGAAACTATTAGCACTTTGGAAATATTAGTACGTTATATCATTTAACTATTCAGATGATATGCGGGAAAATAAAAATAGATGACTCGCATTAATAATTAACTCATTGAAAAATAGCCACTAGCGTCAAATATTCGCCAAGCTTGGCGACATTTAACGAAGTGTCGCCAAAGTTGGTATTATACCATGTCAATTCTCAAATCTGGCGACGAAAAATGTTATGTTTATTCTGACGTCATAATGATGCATATGTATTATGTATTATACACATACCTATAATATATATGAATCAAATGTATTACGTATTATATGCATATGCAGAAGTTCATTAACATCACTAAAACGCACTTAAAGGAATAGTGTTCCATAAATAGTAGGGATAATTGCCAGATTGACCAGAGTGCTATTGAGATTAGAATTCCGACATTTATGATAGAGCGGGAGGCGTCTGCACACACCATCACCTCACCGAGTTTACAGCTGAAATTTTAGGATTAGTTAAAACTAGATTAGCATATTTAAATGCAACTAGTCTGTTAAGTCATATCTTACTAGAAACCACCTGAAGACCTAATTTTAGTGGTTAACTGATAGATTTACTATTGTATTTTCCTGCATCCAAAAGTTTGGAAACATGGAGGAGTGGGTGCAGGAAAACACAATGGAAAATCCACCAATTAACCCGTAAAATCGGGTCTGTAGGTGGTTTCCAGAAAGATATGACTTGGCAGACCAGTTACATTTCAATACGCTAATCGATATTTAACTAATCCTAAAATTTCAGCCGTCAACTCGATGAGGTGATGATCTATGCAGACGCCTCCCGGTCTTTAATAAAATTTGTGGTACTTGTTAGTTATCCAGTCGACCAATTTCGCCAAATTATATAAATTGCCAAACCACTCGCCAAATTGTACAAATTAACATAAATTTTTATTTTAAATAATGAAAGAACAATTAAAGTAGTATAATAAAAATACTAATAAAACGTCGAAATAAAAATCACTTGATGACGTAAATACGTGTTAGTCAAGTGAATGTGGCATTTACGATCAATCATTATTGGCATTTAATCTTACAATTTGGCGACAGTAATTTGGTCGACGGGATAACTAACAAGTACCAGACTTGTTTTAAGGAAGTAAAAGATAAAAAGATGGACAGATAAACTGAAAGATTTGCCTTATTAAGATTTTTGTAAAAATATATAAAAATTCATTCAGCTTGAAATCATGTAACACCTTTATAACTCAGACTAATTTTCTGTAATCGAGTTTTGGCGACCAACATATCTTATCTATAACTATAATCCTTCTTTTACAGATTTAAAATTAACAATAAATTAACAGTAAGTAGGCTAATAATACAATATAATAACATTAGAAGCGGACTTCGGACGCCGCATCTGTCGCACATCCTTAAAGACAATTTATTAGTTACACATTTCATTTAATTAAAAGGAGATTTTTAAATTTTCATATGGAATTAGGATATTTTTCCACTATAGGGACCTTTGCATTTTTTTTTAAATCTTGGCGCAATACGGACTTCAGAAACTGAGATATGTTGCCAAATGATATAAAAAACTATGAAAACAAACCTGTGGAACTTTTATGTTATTTATGGTATTTATATACATATAAACATTTAATTTATACATGTATAAAATATTATTTTTTATATACAAATTATTTATGTTGGTATATAAAAATAAATAAACGGATTCCTTACATTAAATAAATTGTATACATATGGAAAAAATTGCTTGTGTATATGACACAGTAAATAGGTTGCCAGAAAATACGTTATTATCAAATTTCTTTTCTCGTCAAGGCTATTTTCTGTATTTCGCCAAGGCTACTATATCGGAAACGTACCGAATTGCGGTTTATATTTTGTTAAATGTTTTATTGTTTTAATATCGTAAATATATCATAACCTATACTGATTAAAATTTTTAGGTATATTCATTTTTTCTACTTAACAAACATCTTTGGAAAAGAATATATATAAAATGTTATTCTGGTTGAAATCACGTGATTCTCTTCAAAACTCAGTAATCGAGTTTTGGCGACCAACATTGGCACAATTGAATGTGTTAAGGAACTGTTTACGGCCAAATGAACACCCCCTGTTTGAAGGGTTTAGAGGCGGAAATTCTGTGTTTTCAGATTTTTCTGGTTAATTGTGCTACAAACCCGACTTACTTGTGAAATTTCATGATTCTACGACTTTTAGAAGTACCTTAGTTATTTGATGATGCGAAGTGAGTCATTGACAAAATAGCGCTTTTTCGGAATTTAATATTTCGAAAACTACTAAATATAGAAACATGAAATCGTGGAACCTTAGTTCAGTTTGACCATACGAACATGTGTATAAAAGAAAAATTTTTATATCTCTCTCTAAACCGGAGTTATGAGGGGGTGAAAAGTATGCCGAAATGGTTCAGGAAAAGGTAGCTTACGGCTTGTGCGAACTTGGCGGACGCACTGCCGTGCTCCCAGATAAAATAAAAAATTAAGACCTTCAATAGCGTAAGCTTTTATTTTTGTGTAGGGGAGACCGCGGCATGATGACTATGTTAACAATTTTTGTTGTTTATTAATTTATTTTTAAGTATTGTAAAATTAATTTTACATGAACTGTTATAGTATTCCATTGTAGTATTAAATATATTACTATTTAATTTTTCAAACAAAAAAAAATAAATAAATAAAAGATAATTTTATTTTTTCATAACATTAACAAATCGTCATCTTTTCCAGTACCGGGGCAGGATGACTTTGGCCTTGGGGCAAGATTGCAACACTATAAAAGGTTGAACATATTTTAGCTTTTGAATATGTTACATGGTTTAACAAATGATAACCGTGTTTTTACATCTTACAAAATATCAAACTAAGCATAATGCATTGTAACGTAATGTTTCCCTTAGCAAAAAATGACATTGGATTTTTTATGGAAACATATGGTTTTATATGGAAAATCATAAAAATTTTATGGCATTATATGGAAACATACTGTATCCATATGGTAAATATTCTTCATTCTATGGTATTCCATAGCAAAGTGTATGGTAAAATTATAGGGTAATGAAATTTACCATATATTCAATGGTGTTCCATAGCATGATGTATGGTAAAATTATAGGGTAATGAAATTTACCATATATTCGATGGTGCTCCATAGCATGATGTATGGTAAAATTATAGGGTAATGAAATTTACCATATATTCAATGGTGTTCCATAGCATGATGTATGGTAAAATCTTGTAATAATTGCTTGTACCATAAACTGTATGGTATACCATAGCATGATGTATGGTAAAATCATGTGATAATTGCTTGTACCATAAACTGTATGGTATACCATAGCATGATGAATGGTAAAATCATATGGTAATTGCTTGTACCAAAATTATATGGTATTCCATAGCATGATGTATGGTAAAATCATATGGTAATTACTTGTACCATAAATTGTATGGTATTTCAAAGCATGGTGCATGGTAGAATCTTAAAATTAGGCATACACCGAATATTCGGTATCCCGCCTATTGGGCCATGTTACCGAATATTCGGTTAGGCCGAATATCAAACTATTTGGTATACCGAATATTTGGCTTGGCCGAATATAAGAGATTTCTGTATACCGAATATTCGGCCAGACCCAATATTTAAAAAGCCTTAAAAAAAATTTTTTTAACCGTAAAACAACTTCTATTTTTAACTATCAGTTAATAATGATATTTAGAATAATTAGAAATAAAATTATATTTAAATAAAACAGAATGCTTTTACATTTTTTACTTGCTATTTAAAAAGTATCACGTAAGAAAATTAACCAATAATGACGATTTATTTAACTTTTTAATACTTTGAAACTCTGAAATTTAAACTTATTCGGCAAGCCGAATATTCGGAATTCGGTTTACATGTTGGCCGAATATTCGGTATTCGGCCAAAATCACTATTCGGTGCATCCCTACTTAAAATATACAATACCTTTTGAAAGTTGATAATATATTGATTTTTTTGTAACTAGAGTACAAAAAAAGTTGTGTTAAAAAGCCGTATGCTAATTCGGTACCTTGTATCTGATTTGGATAAACACCAGTGTTGAATTCAGGGGGTGGCCGGGGAGGACCCCAACCCCACCCCCGGAGCAATGAGATGATGTCCGCTCCCACTTCCGGGAGATTTGAGATTTTGTGTTATCAATGAAAAACACAAAATGAAATTCAATTTCAAAAAATGAAATTTCCCCCTGGAACTGTATAATGCCCCCCTCCCCCGGAACCACAAAAATCCCTCCCGGAGAAAAGTGCCTGAATTCAACACTGATAAAGACCATACTCACTGATACTCATACATTTAGATTTGGAGAATGGCAACGCCTGCCATCGCCATGCTTGTTTTGTTTACCTCTCAGTCCGTAGCGTCCCTTGTGCCGCGTCATGTTTACTAAGAGCGAATACGCAGTAATTCCATCAAAGCATCCTGGCTACATAATTACTGAACATATTCAGGTATTTATTTATCTGTTTTTTACCGTATTTGATCTTAATTTTACTTATATAACGTTTGTCATAACAATATTCTTATGTTTGTTAGATTGTTATACATTTTCTTACACGTGATACGCTGAAATGAAAGTGGATTTTAAGTTTGTCACACTGCAACATTATTGATTGCCCGAACAATTTTAAAATTTTTAATGTACTGTATATTTACAAGCATAAAGATATTCAAAATGTTTGTAAACAACCTTCTGTGCCATAAATCTGCAATAAAACTTTTTACATTTAAGCTTATGTAAAAAGTTTTATTTTTATTGCAGAACCGCTTTATATGCCGAAACGCTAATCTTTATGTATGTACATATAGTGTATATATGAAGATTAGCGTTTCTGTAAAGTTCTGAAACTCTTAATTAATAGTATCAATTTTATTAATCTAATATAATTTCATAAAAAATTTTTATTATCGAAGTTTATAAAAATAATTACACAGAAGCCACGATTTGAGCTGGAGTAACAGTTTTTTTTCAGTTTTGAATTAGATGATCTTCAATTTTGTCATATTGAAAAAAAAAAAAAAACATTCAGAATAGTGTTTTACCTATTAAGTTTTCATGTTATCTGCATTATGTTTTAGTTTCTAATTCATATAAAATATAATATATATCATCAAAACATATTCTTTATATTTTAAAAAATATAATATTTACAAACCCTGAAACCTAAACTATATTTGGCAATTTATCGATTTATTACCTGTTACCGGCTAATGGAAACATGCCTTAAAAATGTATTAATTTAAAATGAAGTTCTAAGAATATTAAAATGATGTTGTGGACATGTTCCTAATGTGCTGGAATTGTGTACATATTTTGTGTTATTCTAGCACGCAAGAAAGTGCAAAATTGATTGCAAAATTCCATCGTTACATACATAAGCCAAGTTAAATTAGAATGCAATTAAAATGTACTTATAATATTATATTTACTTTGGTGAAGGTAGTTTAATTACACTCAGTAAATGGTTGTACTATAATTCCTTTTCCAATTATGAATGTCTACTCAAGGTTTTCTTTAGCATTTTTGCTAAATGATTACTCACAGGTATTTTAGCCTTTTCTTTGGTGAAGAGGGAGGGGTGGGGGGGGGGGGGTATTCTTATGAATTTTGATAATTTAAATTTAAAACTGCAAATTCATGTTAGTGTAGGTATTACTTAACTACTAACATTTACATAAAAATTCAAAATTTACTTTTTCAGATTTTCTTTTCTGTTTGGATTTTTCGTTAAGTTTTATTGACATATTTTTGAAAACCTTTTGCAGTGTAAAAAAAAAAAAAAAAAAAAAAAAAAAAGAAACACAGCTTGAAACCTGTATCAACTGTCAGTATCGGATATCTGATCATGTGTCAGTGAGGTTTGAAAAACGTCATTGCATTATGAATCAATTGTAATAGTATTAAATATAGGGAAAAAGGGCTGCCTGGCGGGGATTTAATAAAATAGGGGCACATTGCTTTCCAAAATGGCACTCTTTTGCCCTGTTCATAAAGCATATTTTGAGATGGTTTATTTAGTGTTCCCTTTTAGTAGAATTTTATAATATTTTTCTGAACGACTGGTGAATTTTGCGACATATTCGTGCATACAATCGAAAAATTTCACTATATTTTCCTGTGACCATTCAACGAATTTTGCAATTTTTTTTTTCACAGTTGACAACACTTAAAATTTTCTGGATTTGTCCCTGCGACTTACTGGTGAAATTTGATTGACAAATTATTTTATTTTTTTCCCTCTTGTGACCAATTGATAAATTTCAGATCCCCCCCCCCCTCTTCCTTAGCCGATTAGCAGATTTCATTATTACTTTTTTTTTGCCTCGGCCGATTGATGAAATTCATACTTTTTTTTTACATCCGAGATCGATGTATTTTCCTAGGAAATTAACAGAAAAGGTACATCAAAAAGAGCAGTAAGGATCAACGGGCACATATGTAGTTTGAGTAGGGATACAGGACATATAAAGTGGACAAGTCAAAGAAGGTCCACTATGCACTGTGCTTGGCCATAGTGTTAACTCTAGGTAAAGGAAATTTTCTTCTGGTGAATCGATAAATGTCATGTAGATAACTGATTTCTTCATTAGTGCAATATAATTGTAGGCTTTAAAGTATAAAGCAATTAGAACTTTTAAATGAAGCATTTTGTTTCAATAGAATGCAAAAGCAAAATAAGGTTAATTAAATATAACTTTTATATTATGTGTTGAGTAAATTTATGTTTTTTGATAAATATGTGTTTTAGAAAAAAATTGTGAAAGTAAATTTGTTTTTTATAATGTTTGTCATGTTTTACATTTTTTGTTTGTAGCTGATGTCTGCTTTGGATATTCAGAAAATTAGTAAATGCCCCCCGAAGGAACATTGATTAAGAAATGGAAAGCTGATGCTGTTGATTGTATGAGAGATTATTTAAAGAGGACTGAGCGTTTTAGCCCCATGAAAAAATCATATGGTATAAGATTCTTATTTAATTTTTTCATTTGCATGTTGATTTATTTATGACAATATAATATATTAAGCTAAGTGATCCTGCTATATTTATCAAATCATTGGGACTCTAATAGCTCATAATTTGATTTTGGGGGGAGAAAAAGGAGGGGAGGGATGTGAACTTTTTTGTAAGGTACTTTCAATTTGAATGAATAAAAACTTCAATTAGATGTACTTACAAAAATGTTTATTTAAGGGAAATAATGTCTTTTTAAAATACTTTACACTGCTCCTTTTGGCAACAAATTATTTCAGTCGCACAATGCATATTTTCCCCCTTTACATTTTTTTTCCCGCATTCTCATACCTTAGATTAAATAATGATACAGATGTGAAAACACGAGAAAATTTGAAAAAACCCACAGTAGTTTTTTTTTAAGTGGGCCCGAGATTTAAATCAATATGGGTTTTTTTTTTTTTATCTTTGATTTAAATCAACTTAAAAGAACATATTTCAAATTTACGTCAAGATATTTTGTGATAAATATTAAGTTTTGCCATATGAATGCATTGTAAATTTAAACGGTGGGAAAGGCTGAGAACTAAAAATCTATGTTTTTTTAAAAAATTCACTTAAATGAAATATCACATTTAAAAATAAAAATTCTAAATTAAAAATAATCTCAGCTAACACGTTCTATTGTACACACTGAATACATTGTGAAAAATATTAAACAATTAATGCATATAATGTATATTTACCTATTGGAAAACAACCTTATGCGATTTTTTTAATACAAAAAAAAAAAAAAAATAAAAATAAATGGAGATTTTCTGCAAGGATATGGAAAACTTTGGAATAATTAAATATATGTCCTTCAAAAGCATTTTTATTCATATTAATGTAGAGATTTCATTTTGTCCTTGTGAACATACAATTTGTTAAAATAATTTATTTATGGACAGATTTTGAAAATAAAAATAAGGATTTTATGGTTAGTAATCTGAAATATGTTTATATATTTTTTAAATATAAGTATAATTTTAAGTACTTATAAATTCAAACTAATTAATAACTAACTTCTTAAGTTTTTAAAATGTATATATATCTGATTTAAAATGTTTTTAATTAAAATCAAATAAATCCAATGTTGATATTCACACTAAATTCTGTAATCGCTTAGAAACTCATGAAACTGAAAAATTAGTGTGTGTTTTTTTTCGAACATTTTAATAACAAATATAATAATTTTTCAGACCCATTGAAATTTATAATCACTATATGGCCAAAGGTGACCGGTCACTTGCAATTTTAGACGTTTTGTTAAATATCTAGAAAAATACATACAAGAATTAACCTGAAACTGCAGATGTGTAAACAGTATAGTATAGGTAATATATTTCCATGAAGATTTTTTCTCAAAACCTATAGGGGACCGTCAACAAATTGAAAAAGAACAAATATCTTTTGGATAACCCTGTAAAATATAATGTAGCAAAAGCGTTCAAACTCGAGATTATTAATAAGTGGCTTATTGTAATATACTGTGTTCATTTTTATGAGGATAGCATTTATACTCATAGAGAAATTAAGGTTTTTATAAAAACAGCCCCAAATTTCGCCAAGTTTTTTGCTTATAATTTGCAGAGTTCTTAATATAAAAAAAAGTTCTTTTTCAGAAAATATGACAAACAACATTGTACACAATACCCTGCAATCAGAATGAAAAAAAAATTATGAAAAATGAGCAGGTTTACTAAATAATGCTTCACTGCGCATGCTCGAACGTAATAAAAATATAATTTGCATAATGTGTTAGCTAAATGTATAGAGCAACTTTTGTGAAAGTCTTAAAAACATAGTTGGAAAAGATTGATGATAATCGTTTATAGAATGAGCTCAAAATCCATCATTCTTAAAAGGAAGCAAAAAGATGAGGGGCTGTATCCAAATACAATAATACATACAATATTGTGTATGCTATATTGGCACTAATCAATGAATATATGGATACAACCCCTCATCTTTTTGCTTCATTTTGGTAACAACAGATTTTGAGCTTATTCTATAAACGATTACTATCAGACTTTTCAAAATATGTTTTTGAGACTTTTACAAAACTTTCTCTATACATTTAGCTAACACAATATGCACATTATATTTTGATTCCAGTCGCGCAAGCGCAGTGAAACATCTTTTAGTAAACCTGTTCACTTTTCATCCAATTTCTATTATTTTTTTAATTCTGATTGCTGGTTATTGTGTACAATATCGTTCATCATATTTTCTGAAAAGAACTTCTTTTTATATTAAGAACTCTGCAAATTATAAGCAAAAAACTTGGCGAAATTTGGGACTGTTTTTATAAAAACCTTAATTTCTCTATGAGTATACATGCTATCCTCATAAAAATGAACACAGTATATTACAATAAGCCACTTATTAATAATCTCGAGTTTAAACGCTTTTGTTCCATTAGTTTTTACAGGGTTATCCAAAATATATTTGTTCTTTTTCAATTTGTTGACGGTCCCCATGGTGTTTCGGGGAAAAATCTTCGCGGAAATATATGACCTATACTATACTGTTTATACACCTGCAGTTTCAGGTTAATTTCTCATGTATTTTTCTAGATATATAACAAAACGTCTAAAATCACAAGTGACCGGTCACTTTTGGCCAAATAGTGTATATAAATGATCATCTTTATGTGTGTGTAATACATGCTTCAGTTTCATTAAATAAATATTGTGCTATGTATTTCAGAATGTTGTATATAATCTAGAATAGATATGTTTAAAAGAATAAGTAGTAGAAAAGTCCCAAATCCCCTGCCCCACCCTGACTGAAAAGCATTGTTTTTTCCATTCCCCCCCCCCCCCTTGGGTAACTGAAAGCTAAAAGAAAAAAATCAAGTAATTTTCAGTTTTCTTCTTCTTCTTTTTTTTTTTTTTTTTTTTTTTTTTTTTTTTTACAATAATGTTGGTTAATTTGGCTGGGCAGCCCTTTAAAAATATTTTATTTTAAAAGGATTAAATTAAAATCAAATAAATCCAACGTTGAATCACACTAAATTCTGTAATCGCTTAGAAACTCATAAAACTGAAAAATTAGCGTGTGTCTGTTTTTTCGACCATGTTAATAACAAACATAATAATTTTTCAGACCCATTGAAATTTATAATATATAAATGATCATCTTTATGTGTGTGTAATACATGCTCCAGTTATAGTAAATATTGTGCTATGTATTTCAGAATGTTGTATATAATCTAGAATAGATATGTTTAAAAGAATAAGTAGTAGAAAAGTCCCAAATCCCCTGCCCCACCCTGACTGAAAAACATTGTTTTTTCCATTCTCCTCCTCCCCCCCCCCCCTTTGTGTAACTCAAAGCTAAAAAAAAAAAAAAAAAAAAAAAAAAATTCAAGCAATTTTCAGTTTTTTTACAATAATGTTGACTGTTGGCTAATTTGGCTAATTTGGCTGGGCACAGTGCCCGGCAGCCTTTTAAAAATATTTTATTTTGAAAGAAACCCCCCTCTCCCGTTTCTTGTACAATTGAAAGGTAAGAATTTTTTTCTTCAAACTTTCAAACGATTTTCAGTGCTTTTTAAAAATAGTGACTGTTTCTAAAAATAGTTGACTGTAGACTGTTTTGGCAAGGCTTAGCACCTGGCAACCCTTATTAAATATTTTACACATCCAACAACCCTTACTGCTCTTTTTGGCAACAAATTTTTTCAGTCGCACAAGGTAGGCTTTTTTTTTTTTTTTTTTTTTTTTGTGACCGACTGATAAATTTTGAGATTTTTCTTTGCAACCGATTAATGAATTTCATGGTTTTATCCTGTGACAGATAGATAAAATTCACCATTCCTCCCCCTACCCATTCAGCTAAAAAGTTTTATTGTCTTTTCCTTTGCCCCTCACCCTCCCTTGTGCAGCTGAAAGCTTTTTTTTTTTTTTTTTTTTTTTTTTTTTTTTTTTTTTTCAAAATTTGAAGCAATTTTCAATGTTTTTTACAATACTGACTGTATCCAATTTGAACAATATTTTGTACTTTTCAGTTAACCACGTGCCAGTGTTATATATACATATAAAGCAGAGTCGAGTGTCAGTATTGTTGTTCCTGCATCTCTTAAGCCTGGCTGTTCGACCAGGAGGTTCCAAGTTCGCTCCCTGATGTGGACAGCGAGGACAATTTCGAGCTTAGCCTAAAGCATCTGAAATGGGCCTGGAGTTAGTGATGCGCCCAGTCCCTGCACGTAAATATATCAGTTATTTGCAGCCTGTTTTTTTTTTTTTTCTAGAAAAAACCTATGTTTATACACCACTATTTTCTGTTACTAATTAATTTTTTTCTTATTTTTATTCATTTCATTCCAATGTTTATTTATATATATCTCTGTGAATTTTATTTTTAAATAAATGTGTGCAGTAGCACTTTGAAAACTTAAAATTTGTTTGTTTATTTATTAACAAATTTTTAATTTTCAGATTTTAATTGAGTTTTAGCTTGTAAAATATATTTAGTCTCCCTTAATGTATGTATCATGCTACTTTTATTCAAGAACTCTATTTTTTTATGTTAGCCAAATGCAGGTAATAAATTGCCAAACATTTTTACCATCGCATTTTTTCGTATTTCATTAGTATAATTTAAAATATAATCCTTTCACTAATTTTATTTAAAATACATAACTTAAAGAGTGAAATATTTAAAATTCATGACTTTCACTTATTTCTTTAAAAAAAGAGAGAAAAAGTAATAAATTTCATAAACCATGATAATTAATTTCAATATCAAAAGCATTGGTTTAATTTACCACACGAAAAATCTGGCAAGTTATAAAATGCTATTGGCGAGATTTTCGCCTGCGTAACATAAAAGTACTAAGAATTCCTTGCGATCATGGCAATTTTTATGTACTTTTATTCAAAAAAATATTTTTTATCATAGAAATAATCGCCTTGCACATGGAAAGCAAACGCCCACTCCCGTTGGAGTCATGCGATGTTCGAATACACCAATGCAAGTGTATGAAAAGAGCATTACGTCACTCTAGCAGTCTGTAAAAAAAAAGACACTTGGGATGCACTGTGGTAGCCTGTCTTTTTCATTTGCCTCGGATAAAGGGCAGGGGGTCAATCATGCTTTGACTGTAAATAGATCTCGCACTTGAAAGCTGTAAGTTGTGCATGTTTCGAGTGTTTCTGGAATCAAGTTCTGCTTAGTCAGACGTAATCGAACCTCTAGTCATAGTATGCTTGTCATACAAATTGAATATTTCCAACTGAGTGAAAAAATACCCAGGCCGGGAATCGAACCCAGATCCTTGGCTTACAAGACCAATGCTTTACCTTTTAAGCTAACTGGGCTAACAACCAGCCAGCATATTTCGCTCAGAAAACTTTATTGGTAGTAACATCTGGTCTGTCATGTAGCTCAACCGAATAAACCGCAGGTATGGAACTCCAGATAAACAATGGATATG
Source organism: Maratus speciosus (assembly GCA_963932465.1). Classification (NCBI taxonomy): domain Eukaryota; kingdom Metazoa; phylum Arthropoda; class Arachnida; order Araneae; family Salticidae; genus Maratus; species Maratus speciosus. The sequence continues at coordinate 454,030,280 of OZ010797.1, forward strand.
TAGATGAACTATTATTTTAACACAGTCAAACTGATTTGTAAAGTTATCATATGAATTGAATATTTCCAATTGAGCGAAAAAATGCCCAAGCCGTAAATTGAACCCAGATCTTTGACTTGCAAACAAATGCCGGCCTGGGCATTTTTTCGCTCGGTTGGAAATATTCAATTTGTATGATAATTTTACTAATCAGTTTGATTTTGTAAAAATAATAGTTCATAGTATGTTTGCTTTGCTTGCATAAAAACTGCTGAGCGGCTGCATAATGTCGCACAAGGCAGGCTTTTTTTAGGTGCGTTCGTAATTATATAAATACGTAGCACCTATAGTCGTCGTTCAGTCCGTCTGTCCGTCCGTCCGCCCGCCCGCCCGCATATAACAGAGCAAAAACTACCCAACCGAATGATCTGAAATTTTAAATATATGATTGTTGCATAATTTTGTCGAGCCATTTCAAATTTTATGAAAATCGGATGTATAGTTTAATTACAGGGACAGTCAAAAGTTTTTCTTTACATTACGGCCAATGGGGAAAATTATTGCAAGTTCATTTTAATGATGTTACAGCCTTCCGAATGGTCTGAAATTTTAAATATATCATTGTTGCAGAATTTTGTCGAGCTATTTAAAATTTTATGAAAATCGGATGTATAGTTTAATTACAGGGACAATCAAAAGTTTTTCTTTACATTACGGGCAGTAGGAAAAATGCTTGCAAGTGCGTTTTAATGATGTTACAGCCTTCCGAATGATCTGAAATTTTAAATATATGATTGTTGCAGAATTTTGTCGAGCCATTTCAACTTTTATGAAAATCGGATGTATAGTTTAATTACAGGGACAGTCAAAAATTTTTCTTTACATTACGGCCAATGGGGAAAATTATTGCAAGTTCATTTTAATGATCTTACAGCCTTCCGAATGGTCTGAAATTTCAAATATATGATTGTTGCAGAATTTTGTCGAGCCATTTAAAATTTTATGAAAATCGGATGTATAGTTTAATTACAGGGACAATCAAAAGTTTTTCTTTACATTACGGGCAGTAGGAAAAATGCTTGCAAGTGCGTTTTAATGATGTTACAGCCTTCCGAGAGGTCTGAAATTTTAAATATATGATTGTTGCAAAAGTTTGTCGAGCCATTTCAAATTTTATGAAAATCGGATGTATAGCTTAATTACAGGGATAGTCAAAATTTTTCCGTTTCATTACAGGGAATGGGAAAAAAATTATTACAGTGCATTTTAATGATGTTACAGACTATGCACTTACGAAGTGCAAAAAACTATACATTCAGTACAATATGGGGTGCAAAAAATAATTATAAAACTAGCTATAGTACGAACGCACCACATTTGCCACGTTTGACGAGCAATTTCCAACTTGTTTTCTTTGTGACCAACCGATAAATTTTGAGATTTTTCTTTGCAACCGAGTAATGAATTTCATGGCTTTATCCTGTGGCAGATAGATACTTCCCCTTCCCATTTAACTGAATTTTTTTTCCTTTGCCCTTTTGCGACTGAAAGCTAAGATTCTTTTTTTTCTTCTGTTTTTCAAAATTTCAAATAATTTTCAGTTTTTTTATTTTTTTTATTAACAATACTGTTGACTGTAGTCCAATTTGGCAGAGCGGAGGGTACTTTTCTGTTATACGGAATCCATTGTTGCCAAGCATAATAGTTGGCGCAAAATGAAAATCACGTGAAGCATTGTCGATAGTAAAGTGAACCTGGCAGAGATGTCATATATGCACCGGGTACTTAACTGGCGCCAAAGTGTCGTTATTTTGCTTGATATGGTAACCGGATATAGATGATATGGTAACAAGTTTTTTCGCCGGATAAAAATCGTGCCAGTATGGGGCATATATGATATCTGTGGCGTGAGCCTTGTAATTACATAACTTTTGAAAATTATAGACTTTTACGAACTATGACATGTATATATGTATATGGTGTATGGTATATGATGTCTATATATGTTTACGGTATATGATGGCATATATTACAAACTATGGCAATACGTCACATGGTTTACAATGAAAATCCTTTTCGCAATCAAGGTTGAAATAATTGGTGCATCCGTATAACGGAAAAGTTCCGAGCGGAGCGCTAGGCAGCTGTTTTTAAATATTTTACACATCTGATAATTGTTACAGCCCCTTTTTGGCAACAATTTTTGGTACTTTTCAGTTAACCAGGTGCCAGTGTTATATATACACATATACATGTGTATATATATATATATATATATATATATAATGTATATATATATGTACTTATATGTTTATGAGGTCGTTGTCGTCAATGAAGGATTTCTTATGCTGCTTAAAACATAAATTTAAATTAATAAACACATTTATTTGATGAAATTATTTAATAAAGTTATTGAAGCTATGGCATATTGGAATTTAGTTGATTACAAGATGTATTTTGATGTTTGTGCATGTACTAAATTTTAAAATTCATTTTTTTAATAAATTTCAACGGTATCGATTATTTCAAAAGGCCCCATGTGCATAATTTTTTCTCTGATTCCTTTGAAAATTTCTATGTCTGTTTGTCCTTATATATTTCATAAAACTGTGCACGATTTTTTAAAACTAAATATAATTTCAAAAGTTAAAAGCAACTAATTGCAGCAATACGATGCAAAAATCCTGAAAATTTCATAAAACTAAGATTTTTTTTAAAAACTTGTATATTAAAAATAGATAAAATTTGATGCACAGTTTCATTTATATGTATAAATCAATCTTGCATTAAAAATATTGGTGATTTTAATTGCTGTGAAATGTGCATAGAACAGTTCGGAAAATTCTTCGTAACACTACAAATTTTTTCATCAACGAATGATTTCTTATGTTCTTTATTTTTCTCAAAACAAATTTAAATTGTATAAACGCATTAACTTGCTGAAATTATTGAATAAACTTATTGAAACTGTGGTGATATGTGAACTTGGTCAATTAGAAGGCATATTTTAAAATTTCTGTCTTCATTAAGCCTTAAAATTAATTTTTCTCAGTATAAAAATTTTGTCGACATTATTAATTCAAAATGTTCCATGAGCATAATTTTTCCTCCAATTGCTTTGAAATTTTTTATAGCTATTTGTCATTATATATGTCATAAAACTGTGCATGATTTTTTGAAAATAAATATCTCTCTATTCTAAAAAAAAAGTAACTACCGCTGTCACCGCCGCCGCCACCGCCGATTTTGAATTTTTTGTGACTGGAGGTCTTTCTCCATAAATATTAAGAAAAAGAATGCATACAAAAATATGAAAATCGGTGGTTTTATACAGAAATGTTTGATAAACATGCTGATGCAGACAGTTTTCAAATCGAAGAATAATAATAAGAGATATTTAATGCTAAAGTTGGACAAAATCGTTCCACTAAAAAAGTTTTATAGCAGCAAAAACTATACATGGCAGTGTAATCATTTTTAGATCATTTTATGCGTTAGAATTTGCCGGAGTGCAGATTGTATTAATTTTTTTTTTATTTTGACTCATTTTTTGAGGTTTTATTTCTATTTTAAATTCAAATTTTCAGCATTTCTAGAGATATTTTTTACATTATTTTAGAAAATGGTATTAATTTATACTGTTGCCAAATGTATAAACAGCGCAAACAATAATGTTTGCTTCAAATTAAAAATTTATTTACACGTGACTATTACAAACAGAAAAAATCCTTTGGAATTAGAATTAAATAATTATGTACAAAAAGCTGGAACTTATTAAAAATTACGTCATAAAAAGTATACACGTGAATTTTAAAAGAGAAAGGATATTGTAAAATAATAAATACATTAACATGCGTTAGAAGTCTTAACTAGGAGAAATTACGTCATATTTACGTCACATTATAGTTATTACATAAAATGAACACAAAATAATATTGCAAAACAGTTTAAATTTAGAAATTGCGCTAGACATTTATTTGATATTTTGAGAGGATCATTTCAACTATTTTTGTTAGGAAAGCGCAAATAATATTTCATTTCTAACAAAAGTATTTTCACGTGAATATTTCAAAGAGAAAGAATAGGTTGGTAAAAATTACGTCAGATTAAAAACGTTTAATTTAAAATGTCTCATTTAAAAGAACTTTCTTTTCGCTTTGTTAAAAAATACCAGGAGACAAAGACCCTGTTTAGTTAATTCCTTTTATATTAGCTTATTTTGAAATGTTGTTACACGTGTCTACGTCATCAAGTTATTTTTATTTCGACGTTTTATTTGTATTTTTATTAATGTTGTACTAATTTATTTGTTCTTTTGTTATTTAAAATAAAAATTATGTCAATTTGTATAACTTGGCGAAATTGGTCAACGGGGTAATCAAGTAGTACCGCAGCGGATTTGGCGTTAAAATTCCCTAATCAAAGAGAAATAAATAGAAATTCGTTTATAGGGAGATCGCCACTGTTTTTTACATTATAATTCAATCTTTCGAAATCTTTTTAAAGCCGATCAAATTAGCATGCATTTAGAGTCTGCGGTGTCTGGACGGGGGTTGGCGAGCGTAGCTCGTAGGGGGCCAAGCCCCCTAGTAATTGTAAAAGTTAAAGGTAGTTAATTATAGAAATATGGTGCAAAAATGCTCAAAATTAAAAAAAATTTTTGAAAATATTTTTTTCTAATTTTTATATTCAAATATATAAAATTTGATGCACAGTTTTATTTATGTGTATAAACCAAACTTGTATAAAAAATATTGGGGATTTTCATTGATATGTAATGGGCATGGGGCGTTTTGAAAAGTTCTCCATAACATCTAAAATATTACAAAAAATTCCTTTTTTTTTAAAAAATAAAATTGTTTTTTAATTTATTTTTTTTGTGATAAATGTATCCGATAACGCATATAATGTACCCTTGAATAATATTTAAAGGGAAATTTACAAAAAATAAAAAAAGGATTTAAAAGAATTAGCTTCAAAAGTTCCTGCCTGTTTTTTACCGTTTTCTTGAGTGTAACTCTCTTAATTTTACTTGGTCATAAATCAGACATCATTTTAAAGCATTAATTGCGTACTAACTAATTACTTCCGCACTCCCTCCTATATTGCTCCCTTTTTATTTGATAATTATCAATACCATATGATTTTATCCTAAAACACCATAGATTATGCTATATAAATGCCATAAGATTTCACTTTAAAAACACCATAGATTGTGACCCAATTCCATAAGATTTCATTCAGAAACCCCATACAAATGCCATAGAATTTCATCCCTAAAACTCCTTAGACATTTACCATACAGTGCCATAAAAATTACCATACAAATGCCATCCCACTAACTCCTTAGACATTTACCATACAGTGTCATAAAAATTACCATACAAATGTCATCCCCAAAACTCCTTAGACATTTACCATACAGTGCCATAAAAATTACCATACGTACCATTTCCATGCCATTGTTTCTATGGTTTTCCATAGGAAATTTTTTACCTTAGGCAAAAAGCCATAAGATTTCACTTATGGTTTTTTGTGTGGTTTTTTTTATGGTAATTCTATGTCATTTTTTGCTAAGGGTTAAGTGTTTAGTTGTGCATCTAACAACAGTCACAAATAAAAATGCCATTTTCATAATTGGAACATTCCTCATGCCACCACTCTTGGCATTTACAGCACTGGATCCATTCATCTGTTGGTGGGTCACAATGTTCCTCGTTACAAGCAAGACATCTGAAAACACCATCCTTTGAAGTTGATGCAACTGGACTGTTTGGCCTGGATTTGATAGATTTAGGCCTACAGAAACTTAGTTTGAATTTTTTTACTGCCTTTTTAGCATCACGAGCTTCTTTTCTGTGTTTTTTAAACGTTCATGTTCTTCTTTCTGCTTTTCCCTTTGTTCCAACATTTCTTGGATGGGTGTGCCTCTAAGAATGCTTGAGCTTAATGTTTTGCTTTTGCTTTTTTTCTCTCATTGTATTGCTTTAGGCAATGGTTTGAAATCAAAAACACTAACAGGCTTCTTTGGTGCATCGGTATCAGCATTTGCAGCAAGTTCTGGTACTGCTGGAAGGTTTATACGTTGGTTTTCTACTACCAAGGTCTGAGTATTAGCACAATTATTTTCAGTTTCATCGCCAACATCATCATGCTCAGTAGTTTTAGCAGCCCCCTCGTAAAGATTACACGCTTGTAAGTGGAGATAAGGACACCGATAGGGTTTTTATTTCGGGAGGGCTAGGGGGGGGGGGGGCTTAGCGGATGGCATAAATGTCTTCCTCTGGTCGATCCTTTCGAACGACACCTACCCCGATCCGATGCGCCCCTTAGCCCCAGAGGAGATAGAAGCGCAAGGTCGCGCGGACAAACACACAGGCAAACAAGCGTTTACAGGATTTAAATAGAATGGACAACATAGTCAATTTAATAAATTCCGAAACACGGGGCAAGATGACGAGCCCCGTCTGCTTGCCCCGGACTGCCTGTTTAAAAATATTCGTTTTCATTGCCATGAATGAAGACGATTATTTGACATTTATTCATGGTAACAGGTAGTATTTAAACTAAGTTACTCATAAATATTATAAGAAACTATATATCTTACCTGTACCTGTAACAGAGCTTATTTAAACATGCATAAAAGTTATAATGTGGCAGCGTAAAACAATCAAAGCTTCACAACTACCACAAAAATTGCGATTTCAGCATCTCTATACTATTGTTTGACGAACGGCCGATTGGAGAGCTAGTAGTGTCCGGTTGATGCTGCCACATAGAGGAAAATGAAAAATTTAAGACATTCGTCATCTTGCCCTGTTCGTCATCTTACCCCGGCCTCCCCTATAAAAAATCAGATACGATGTTGTCAGTGTGAAATATTTTTTTTTCCTAGTTTACCTTATCATAACGTTATCATTATCTCTTATTAAACATTCCTACCATTGACTTGTTATTGATTAATAGAACGGATTACGTGAGATTTTGTTACTTCTATAGGATTTTTTCTGTTTAGGCATTTTATCATTATTTTTCAAGATATTATAATATAATTTATAGAACTTTTTCTGAATAATATTAACTGTTTTGTCAAATTATTATAATTTATTCATTCATTCACAGTAAGTTAGATATACATGTCATCGCAATGTTACAAAATATTGGCTGTTAGTTATTGTGTAATATTATAAAAGGGGCGAGAAAAAAGGGGTTGCGAAATTCAAAATATTTTGGCGATCAGTGGCTCCTGGCTAACATAAAAATACCAAAATATATTTTAACATTTTACATACTTAAATTCTTTAAAAAAATATTTTTAATTGCGAAAAGCTGTATTTGCTATACGATGGCAACTCTGTAATTTTTGAGACAGGGACAGATGAAAATCTCCAGAACGCAATTACTGGTCGGATATGTAAATTTGAAATCTTTTATGTCCGCAGACGATAATTTGTGGCAACAATTACAATTTAGCTATCGTAGAAGAAATTTTGAAAAAAAAAGAAAATAGAGTTGATGCGAGAGCAATATCGAGCTACGATTTTCCACGGTATTAAAGTTGGACTAACTCAAGAAGAATGCCTTCAGGGCCTACACTTAGCATTTAGAAATGATGCTCCGTCTCGTGCCACTGTAATCAGATGGTTTGCAGAATTTAGAAGAGTTCAAAATTCTCTTTGGGATAGAGAATACACAGGAGGATGATCGTTTGATGTAGCCCCAGAATATGTATCGGCCGTAGGAAAAAAAATGTTAATAGATGATAATCGCTGTACCTACCAAATGATACTGAAGGAATTTAACATTGGATCTGCAACCATACATAAAATTATACAGGAAGAACTGCATATTAAATAATAAGTTTGTTGTTGGGTCCCCCATAATTTAGCAGAACGTCAAAAAGCAGAGTGCGTCAGTATCAGTAAAGAAACCTTAAAATTACTTAATTATGGTGGCCACGGTATTACTTCTAAAATCATAACTAGTGATGAGGCATACATATCCTTTTCTGATGTTCCAACACGTCCAGAAAGAAAAATGTGGGTCTCTGAACATAGTCTTAAACCGACAATAGTAAAATGACAACGAGCAATGAAAAAAGTAATGTATGCCGTGTTCTTCAGAAGAACTGTTCTGGTTAAACCACTAAGCTAGAGTGATAAAAGAGAGTTACAGCGAACGGGCACACCACTAAGTGTCTTCCGGAAACTCTTCAAGAGGTAAAGGTTAGGGACTCATGTTTCACAATGACAATGCGTCTTCTCATTGAGCAAGGATTACAGCCGAATTTCGTGTGTAAAAAAAAACCTCAAAGTGATAAAACATCGGCCCTATTCTCCTGATCTTGTTACGTTTGACTTTTGGCTACTTTTTAATCTAAAAAAATTACGTTAGCGTCGTTTTCATTTCGAATATGAGATTGATGTGGCAATAAAAGAACATTTTTCATCTCTTTCATGAAATGAGTGACTTGAGGCATTTAATCTTTGGAAAATTCTCTTACAAATATGCATTGATCTGGGAGGGAACTACTTTGGATACTCCTAAGAGTTTTAAGTTTAACTTGTATTATTTAGTCGTATCTCAAAAATTTCAGCGTGACCCTCGTATAAGTTTGATTGATATTTTGTTTTCGTATAATTATATGTCTTATCTTATTACTGAGCACCAGATTAGCAATGCAGATTTTTAATCAAACAATATAGCCACAAAACTATGGTGTGAAATGCTCGTCAAAATCTTTTTAATGGTTTTCATCACAAAGAAAGTTATTATTCATTTTCGGAAATGTTTAAGGCAATTTTTATCTGTCACTTGGCAAAAAAGTGAGAAAGATTGATTAATAATGCGCTTAATATTATTTATTAATCGAAACTACACACTTTTTAAGCCTTCTTCGTTTGCACATGCACTGTGGTCTCCCCCATCTGCCCATTTAGTTAGAATCATTAGTTGATTAGATTATTCTACTTATCCAGAAATTATATTCTACAGGTGCTTTACTAAAAATCAAATCTCTGCGCAATCGTACATATCAATAATATTTCAGTGATGCATTTTTTAGGCAAAAGTAATTATATATTCTAATATACTACTGGGATTTTTTTTTACTTTCTTCTATCTTCAATAGAAGAAAGTATTGTAATCGAAATTTTTTTCGACTTCCGGTTTTCGACGGATTTGCATGTTTTAGGGGTCAGAGATTCCAAAAAACATGTTTATAGAAAATGTCTGTCTGTCTGTGTGTCCGTCTGTCCGTCCGTCTGTCCGTCTGTCCGTCTGTCCGTCTGTCTGTCGCCATTGTACCATCAAAAAGTGTATGAAGTTATGTATAGAATTAAACCAAAATTTTATTATAAGTTTTTGGCTATGGCAAGCAGGTCCTCCCGGAATTTGGAAAAAATTCGACGGTAGGGGGCGCTGATATAACAATTTTTGTGCGATTTTGAATATTGTACCATCCAAAAGTGTACGGAGTTATGCATAGAATTGAACCAAATTTTTAGTTTAAGTTTTTGGATATGACAAGCAGGTCCTCCCTGAATTTGGAAAAAATTCGCTGGTAGGGGGTGCTGTAAATGCGTTTTTTGTGCGATTTTGAATATTGTACCATCGAAAAGTGTATGAAGTTATGCATAGAATTGAACCAAATTTTTATTTTAAGTTTTTGGCTATGGCAAGCAGGTCCTCCCTGAATTTGGAAAAATTTCGCCGGTAGGGGGCGCTGTAATAGCGATTTTTGTGCGATTTTGAATATTGTACCGTCCAAAAGTGTATGAAGTTATGCATAGAATTAAACCAAATTTTTATTTTAAGTTTTTGGCTATGGCGAGCAGGCTCTCCCTGAATTTGGAAAAAATTCGCCGGTAGGGGGCGCTGTAATAGCGATTTTTGTGCGATTTTGAATATTGTACCGTCCAAAAGTGTATGAAGTTATGCATAGAATTAAACCAAATTTTTATTTTAAGTTTTTGGATATGGCAGGCAGGTCCTCCATGAATTTGCAAAAAATTCGCCGTTAGGGGGCGCTGTAATAGCGATTTTTGTGCGATTTTGAATATTGCACCATCGAAAAGTGTATGAAGTTATGCATAGAATTGAACCAAAAAAAATTTTTAAGTTCTTGGCTATGGCAAGGAGGTCCTCCCTTAATTTGTAAAAAAGTCGTTCGTAGAGGGCGCTGTATTAGCGATTTTTGTACAATTTTTGTGCCATTTTGAATATTGTACCGCCGAAAAGTGTATGAAGTTATGCATAGAATTGAACCAAATTTTATGTGTTTATTTTTGGTCATGTCACGAAGGTCCTACCTGAATTTGGAAAAATTCTGCCGGAAGGGGGCACTATAATTGCGATGTTTGTACCATTTTCATTATTGTACCATCGAAAAGTGTATGAAGTTATTCATATAATTGAACCAAATTTTTTGTACATGTTTCTGGCTATGGCAAACAAGTCCTCCCTGAACTTGAAAAAATTCCGAAAGAAGGGGGCGCTATAATTCCGACCTCTGTGCCATTTTCATTAATGTACCATCGAACAGCGTATAAAATTATGCATACATTTGAATGTTTGTGCTTGTTTTTGGCTTTGGCCAACAGGTTCTCCTTGAATTTGGAAATATTGCGCGGTAAAGGGGCTCCGTGCTAGCGATTTTTGTATACTTTTCTTGATTTTTCGTAGTTCTATTGTGCATCGGCGGCTCATGCAGCGGCCGGAACTCGCTTCCTGCTATGCCGGCTATTCGCAAACAGCTGATAACGACTGAATAAGGAAAAATTAATAATTTTAACAAATATCATGATATAGATTAACTCGTTTTTAGTCCGTTTAATTGACTTGAGCAGAAATTTAAGATGAAAATCAAAGTTGGTATAGTATTGAACTAATAATATTGAAGTATTAATATGTGTAACTAGGTTTTGAAATATTAAGATGTATAAGATAGAAGAAAGTTTTGGGATTGGCTCATCCAACTAGTTAAATTTCGGATACTATTTTACCTAACGGATACGATTAATAGAAATGACATGTTACGCACGCCTACACTGTAAAAAAAATATGTAACGCTACTTCATAAAATTGATAGCATCTATGCGGCTTCCATTGTATCGAGTAATTTAACCGATATACTGGTCTAATGCGTAATGTTACACCAGTTATGTCAGTTTAAATCACACTAATTGAATTAATTACGTATGATAGGATTTAATAGAATGAAGAAAACTTTTATTAATATCTTTTTAAGTTTTGTTTCGATTTTTATACAATTTGAAAGGACTTCACAAAATTCTGAAACGATTCTATACATATTGGACAGTTATATATGGACAGACTCACAGACAGGCAAGCAGATAAACGTACGGACTAGACGAAGACTATAGGCGCTACGTATTTATATTATTACGAACGCACTGAATCAATTACAAAACATTGTTGATTAGTTTATTTTAACTTAATAAACATACATATTACAATCAGAAAACACTTCATAGTTTAAAATATATTCCTATTTCATTTACAGATTAAGTTGCATTAGGGAATGTAAATATTGTTTTGTATCTTAATGTATCCTGGAATAAATCTATATATATATTACGCCATCGTACGTGCCACAGAAATCGCGATTATTCGTTAATTTTTTAATGGCAACGCCCATTTGAAACGCATCTCATTGGTTATTGAACAGCATTTAATGCACATCCATACATTTGCATAAGTTCAGCGCTCCGGCGGAGAGGGAGGGGGACCCTGTTTTGTCGCCAAATACCGCCAACTTGGCGATATATAGCCAAATTTGGAGACGAAAATTATTCGCCAAAAGTGACGTCAACTTGGCGATATCTCTGATATTTCGCCAAATTCCCATAGACTTCCATTGTAAACTTTTACTGTTACTTTTACTGCGCGAGAGAGATTGCTACAATACTTTCTTACTAACTTGCAACAATACTTGCTTGGTTTACTTGCTTACAGAAAATCAACAAATTGAGATATTTTAATGCAACAAATCTAATATTAGCTTAAGGGATTATTAATTATATTTAAGGGAGTCCAAGTAAATTAATTTATGAATAAAAGTAACATAATGCAATGCTTAGCCTACTTTCCCCAACATAAATTTTAAGGGAGAACAAACTGGTCGCCAAAGGCGGCTAGTATTATTTAATTTACTTCGGTAACCTGAACTGTAAATTAAAAATTAAGGCTCAAATAAATATCGCATCGTTGCGTTTGCCAAAAAAAAAAAAAAAAAAAAAAAAAAAAAAAATAGTACAAATATAATCAAATCGTTCATTTAATGCATTAAATCTTAGTTATGTGAAAATCAATTCTAGAGATATATCATGCATTTTCTTCAAGGTATATTTCATATACATATTGTTTCTTTAATAGGCAAAATTAAAAATAAATAAATTGTTATCCTCCCGATATATTGTCAGTTTAATTATTTTTAAAACTAATTAAGCAATAATGGGATAGTAAATTTTCGTAATCTTTAAAATTTCTTAAAAAATGGTTTTTTTTTTTTTTAATTTATGTATTGCGTAACTTCAAAAAAGGATTTATTATGCAAGTATTATATATAACATTTAGATATAAAAAACCCAAAATCAATAAAATCATAAGATGAAACGCACTATTTCACATTCATTCAAATATAAAATCTGTGATATGAACTTTAAAAAGTTCATATATTTTTAATTTCTAACATTTCTTTTATTATATTTATTTTGAATTTAGGAGTCCCTCATGTTAACATGAGGGACGTATAACTAAGCGACTAGTAAGCAGTTTATGATCACATTTTTATATTGATATATGATATATTGATAAACAATATATGAGTATTTTTTGTTATCAGCGTATACTTCCATTTTCCCCATTTTCCATTTTTATATCATGTTTGTGTATTTTAAATGTAACCAATTCGTTTCAACATTACTCTGTCAAACGGAATTTTGTTTTTTTCAATTTCTAGTACAATGCCATGCATCCGATTTTGGTTATCATTGTTTTTGTTTTGTTTGTTTTTTTTTTTCCTTTTTAAAGGTGAAGAAATTTAAAATAAAGTTTTTCAAAATAGAATTTGTCCTTTCAATATGTTCTTCTTTTTTTTTTTACATTTATACCGCATTTAAATATGTGAAACTTATCTCTGTTATGTATGTATGTACCTAATACAGTTAAAATTTTTATTTTCTATCATAAGCAAGAACTAATGACAAAAACCAATTGTCTCTAGTTAGCGTTTTCAGTCAAAAATTTTACCTCATATAGAGAAAAAATTCATCTGCAATATATTAGACGTTGTAAAGCTTTTGTTTCTATAAATTTGATTAAGTTACCTGACATTTTGACACAGATACCATTTTAAAAATGCTGAAAAATTCAAGTTAAAACTTCAAGAAAGTAAAGCATTACCCAAAAATATCATGCAGCAAAACTTTATTAAGAATCCTAAACAATACTAAAATCTGAACGAAGAACTTATATTTATTTAAAATAGTGTACTTTTATCTATTTGGCTATATCTGTTGAAAGAAGAAGAAAAAAATCTTTTACTTAGTTTTATTCCTTCATTCATTTAAATATTTTTGTATAAAACAGTGTCCTAATGTATTTTGCCTCAAAATAAAAATTCTCAAATGAAAAATAGAATAAAAATCACCAGACTCTTACTTCAAAAATAGAAAAGTGTAATAGAAAAAATATTTCAACAGCTTCACTGAAATAATGAGATTTTTGAACAAGCAGTAAGTTCGATTTTACGTTTGTAATCTTAGTAACAATACGAACCATTTTATAATTCTTTATTTTAAACTCGAAAGAGAAATTCACTTGTCAGAATGTTTTTCCTTTTTATAGTACGTTTTTTCTTCATACTGTTTTAAAGTCTAGAATAAAATGAACAGGATATTTTTCGATCGCAAAATCTTTTATTTTTTTTTATTTTTTTATTTTTTTTATAATAGTAAAACATCATTCTTTATGTTTTAAAATGTATAAAAAGAAGAATCTTTAGAAAAGTACACAAGTACTTTTCATATATGAAATCGCTGCCTTTTTAAAGAAGTGAACAAAGAACATACATGTATTGCGTTGAGAATAGAATATACTCAGTCTCCGCTTTTCAATATTTAATTAACTTCTGGAAGTGAATATGATCCTTAACAGTTGTAAATTTCCAAAAGGGTGAAAAAGTCATGGCCAGGATTCAAAGCATGGTTGTCTTGGCTGAAACCGCCAATGTCTACCAACTGAGCCATCTCGGACGAATCTGGAGAACTAATTCACCCAACTAACCTTTAAATATCAGTGCATCTGGCCTGATATCGGAATCAGCTCAACAGAATAAATTGAAGGTTATTTATGGAACTGTAGAAAACGTTGCATGCTTAATTATATTAGATTAAATTTTAATACAATTATTCAATTGGTAAATAAATCATAACAGTTGTAAATATTCAATTGGGCGAAGAAAGTCCGGCCTAGGTTTCGAACCAGAGAAATCTTGTCGTTTATCAAGATGTCTTGACATCTTGCCTTGACTGAATAAGCTTGGTTATGTAGCCAAGACATTATTCAGTCAAGACATCCCTGGTTATATTCCGTTTCTAATCCTGGCCCAGACTTTTTTCACCCACTTGGAAATTTACGACTGTTTTGATTTACTTACCAATTGAAAAGTTGTGTTAAAAATTAATCTAACATAATTACGCATGTAGCGTGTACTGCAGTTCCATAAATAACCTTAGATTTATTCTGTTGAGCTGATTAAGAAATTATACTAGATACTGTGATCATGAAAGGTTATTTTGGTGAATTAGTCCTCCAGATTAGTCCGGAATGGTTCAGTTGGTAGAGCATTGGTGGTTTTGCCAAGACATCCCCTGTTCGAATCCTTGCTTGGACATTTTTAACACGCATAGAAATTTACAACACTTATGATTCATTTACCGATTAAAAATTTGTGTTAAATATTAATATCATGTAAACCTTAATTTAAATTTTAGTAAATACTCAGACCAATATATTTAACGAAGGGCATCATTCATTACTGAAGCAAAAAAATTAAAATTATGAATATTCGAATTTTAAGGAATTTGCTTGTATGACGCATAGATTTTGTATACGTCTGTTGAGTATTATTAATTTTTAAGTTAATAGTTATTAGTTTAAGCCGCGGCGAGCGGCCCATCTTCGTCCGCAGCCCTTTATTCTTATACTCTAGTCCGACTCTTTTGTGGAAGCAAGATTCGTAGGTCCCCAGCCACGTCCCGAGTGAAAGACTCTCTAGCGAAAGATGACAACATGAGTGGTCTTGGCTAAATTTAGAAAAGTGTCCTGAAATTTCGTATATTATAAATAATATTTATCGGAGTGCTCCATAAAAAAATCCGATCTAAAATGATTAAAACGGAAAAAACTACCCCCGCAGTGGCAGCTAAAGTTTTGAATTTATTAGTCGATTAAAAACATGGGTATAATTATACTTATTTTATAATGTAAATGATTATTTACATGATTTTTCCTTGTAAAATAATAGAATGGATACAAATATAAAATATTTCTTATTTGATTTCATTATTTTAATTTTTAATAGTCCTCGAATATCGCAAGCTTTTTTTGTTTCCTTAGGTGTGCTAGATAAAACAAGGGATTAATTTACTATACGTGTAATTTGCATTATTTCTACGTGATAGAGAATGGATTAATAGTAAGACAACATGAACTTATTCATTGAATGAAAAGAATTCTTTTACTATAGAAACCAGTATTTTTTTAAAAGAATTATTCAATTTTAAATATCAATTTTTATTTTTATGCAAAATAGAACATTTAAATTTCAACATATGAAGAAACTGCTGCTATTAAAAGCAGTTCAAATCAGTGAAATATTTAAACAATTATTCTTACTTAGGGACAACAAACGGGTATTTTTCAGAAAAACGTAAGCAAGTATAAAGTAATTACGTTGTTATACCCGTCGAAATTCAACGAACTAAAATGTTTAGAAAAGAATTGTTAGATCGAATTTATAATTAACTTACAAAAATATATACAATAAAAAATTCATCTTACATTGAATGTCTAACTCTTAAAACTATTTCCACAAACTTCAACTGTTTAAATTATTGAAAAATTAAAGTGTATTAGAATACGTAATCAAGATGAATAAATATGATGAAGTTATCGATTGAGTCTTTTATGTTAGATATCACTAGATGAAAAAACGGCAAAGAGAATTCACTTTTTCCCCATAACATCTAAGTCTTACGTCCTTTTCACATTCTCAAAATTTACATATGCACCATTCAAATCTGTATTAATCATTTAAAAGTAGTTTGACGTGCAATAGATTATTAATGGATATATTTCCAAACTTAAAGTGACGTTTGTCCGATACAGCTTTTCATGTGAACATTCACACTGTCGACATAAGATTCTAATCTCAGTACACGCGAATTAAAAAACACACACACACAAATTTGTCTCTTACACGCATTTGTGGTCAAATATTTAGTTTTATCAAAGAAAATGATCGTTTTGTTTTAAATATTTCGTCATTTCCACTACTGTATCATTTCAAATAGCGTCTCAAATTCAATATCAACATAATGAAAAAAATTTTGAAATGTAAAAGATTTATGAGTGATAATGTGTGTTTTTTAAAGGCTGATGTCATTTTCTGTTAATTTTTTTTTTATATAAAATTACTTTTATTTGCAATGAGAAAATGGCATCAATAAGGATATAAACAATAAAAATAAATAAACCTAATTATTTCTTATGTACCTGCAACAATAGAAGTAATAGAATTCCCACCTATTTGAAGAAATATCATATAATGCTTTTAACATTAAAATTAAAATATAAAAATGGAAACAAATTAAACAAGTTGGAAATTGCTCGTCAAACGTGGCAAATGAGGTGCGTTCGTAGTAAAACTATTTTTATAATTATTTTTTGCACCCCATATTGTACTTAATGTATATTTTTTGCACTTCATAAGTGCATAGTCTGTAACATCCTTAAAATGCACTTGCAATAATTTTTTCCATTGGCCGTAATGTAAAGAAAAACTTTTGATTGTCCCTGTAATTAAACTATACATCCGATTTTCATAATATTTGAAATGGCTCGACAAAATTTTGCAGCAATCATATATTTAAAATTTCAGACCACTCGGTTGGGTAGTTTTTGCTCTGTTATATGGGGACGGACGGACGGACGGACAGATGGACCAGACGACGACTATAGGTGCTACGTATTTATATAATTACGAACGCACCTAAAACCAGCTAGAACAGGCGCATCTAAAAATGAAAAGCATTCATTTAAAAAAAAAATAATTATCAATTTTCTTTTCAGTAGACAGATCAGGGCTGATGACTAAAAAACAGCCTGGTCATTTAAAGATATAGATCAGAAAATGGCAGCAATAAGGATATAAACAATAAAAATAAATAAACCCCATTATTTGTTATTTATCTGCAACAATGGAAGTAACATAACTAGTAAATCTGCAGATCAGGAGCCTCAACGTCATCTTTGCAAGTCATTGTTTTTTAACACTCATTGCATAATACTCAACTTCCTACAAATCGCTTTTTAAAGTTTTCAAATTACATAAATATTTATAAGCATACAAGATACTTCGTAAAGTTTCAGAAATTAAAAGTGTTAAACAAGTGGTTGTACATTGATGTTCTGAAATTCTGATGAGCTACTTATTCTGGTAACTTTTTAAATCAAAAATTGCATTTCTTCAGGGGGGCTCTGCCCCCCTGATTCCCCCGTAGTCTATTTAAATTTACATTCGTAATTTTTTATTGATTGTGCGGATGGTTATAGTATATCTTAGATTTTTTTTTACGCTGTGATTTATAAGGATAAGCATAATTTTTTTTTTATAAATTAATAAAATTTAAATTTAAAATAAAATATTCATGTTAACCGTACACAGAGAATAAATCTTGAAGTGACGCTAAAAATGTAACCCTAAAATCCGCTACATTCGGCACAACACAACGACGTGCTTAAAAAAAAAAAAAAAAAAAAAAAAAAAAAAAAAAAAAAAAAAAAAAACGGATGAAGTCAAAGAATTTGGTCCCTGTTCCACGTGCTTCTTTTGTTTGGGCCGAATGAGGGCATTTAAATCTGAGCGATAACGCACATCGTATTGCAAACTGTTTTTACGGCATACTGCATATCCATCTATCTCTTTCCTCCGTGAATAATAGTTAATTTTATTTTACCCAAGATCTTTTTATTCCAGCATCTTTGTTTTCGATAAATGACGTCTAATTCACCTGCTATGCGTACTTACTCAAAACTTTTCATCTTGTTATATTAAGAAATACTCGAGAGTTTTCTTTTTATTTTTAATATGCCGCCATATTAATTTTTCTATTCTTAATTTTATTTTTCATTTTCATGTTTCACGACAAAACATTTCAATTGAAAATTGTTTAAAAGAAAATATTATTCCGGGTTTTGATGTTCTTGGCAACAATTAAAGAAATATTGGTAAATGTTATGGGAAAATGTTACATTATTCTCTATGAAAATAATGAACTTTTGTATTTTTAAGCAAAATTTTTCAATAAAATAAATAAAATAAATGAAATATTGCCTATTTTTATTTCTGGGCTAAAATCCTTCTATATGCAAAGATACAAATGCATTAATTCATCTGTTTTGACGTTGGCTTTACTCAAGCATTATACACGCAATTATACTAATATTATTAGGACCAAATACGTTGCTAGGCAACAGAGAAAGAAAAGGAAAAAAATGAAATACGCATTACGTCAATTTGATAAAACAAAATCCTTTATATTATTGGAAAACATGCATAAAATTCCCCCCAATATTATAAACCTAATTAAAAAAATCTCGCAAATATATTGACATAATTTATTGGAATAATTTAATAATGTTATTTAAAAATTTCAGCATCAAAAATTTACTATTTAAATCCATTTTTCATATGAGCCATTTCTTTCAACAAATGAAAATCTGAAAATCGTCTGACTTGCCATTGAAAAGCATTATAGAGCAAAATAAAATGTTCCATATTTCCCGAACGAATGAACCAAATTTAACCAAAAACTATACAGCTAAGTCCGGGTACCTCATCAACATGCCCAGTGAATTTCAAGCCGATCGGATGCTTTTTGCGGCAGTTATTGCGGAACAGACAGACAGACTATCAGAAACCAAAACTTTTCGTGTCTCCACAGTAAGCCTTCACTGACGTTTCGGCAACTAGTAAATCTGCAGATCAGGAGCCTCAACGTCATCTTTGCAAGTCATTGTTTTTTAACACTCATTGCGTAATATTCAACTTCTTACAAATCTCTTTTTAAAGTTTTCAAATTACATAAATATTTATAAGCATACAAGATACTTCGTAACGTTTCAGAAATTAAAAGTGTTAGTGGTTATACATTGATGTTTTGAAATTCTGATGAGCTACTTATTCTGGTAACTTTTTAAATCAAAAATTTCATTTCTTCAGGGGGCTCTGCCCCTCTGAACCCCCCGTAGTCTATTTAAATTTACATTCGTAAATTTTTATTGATTGTGCGGATGGTTATAGTATATCTTTAGATTTTTTTTACGCTGTGATTTATAAGGATAAGCATAAGTTTTTTTTTTATAAATTAATAAAATTTAAATTTAAAATAAAATATTCATGTTAACCGTACACAGACAATAAATCTTGAAGTGACGCCAAAAATGTAACCCTAAAATCCGCTACATTCGGCAGAACACAACGACGTGCTTAAAAAAAACAGAATAATATTTTTAGTAATACAGTTTTTAATTCATAACACAATGAAATGCTACCTTAGAATGCTTATTGCTTAAATATAAGCAGATCATGTTCATTTTACAGAAAAAATGCACGGATGAAGTCAAAGAATTCGGCCCCTTCCCTGTTCCACGTGCTTGTTTTGTTTGGGCCGAATGTGGGCATTTAAATCTGAGCGATAACGCAGATCGTATTGCAAACTGTTTTTACGGCATACTGCATCTCCATCTATCTCTTTCCTCCGTGAATAATAGTTAATTTTACTTTACCCAAGATATTTTTATTCCAGCATCTTTGTTTTCGGTAAATGACGTCTAATTCACCTGCTATGCGTACTTACTCAAAACTTTTCATCTTGTTATATTAAGAAATACTCGAGAGTTTTCTTTTTATTCCCAATATGCCGCCATATTAATTTTTCTATTCTTAATTTTATTTTTCATTTTCCTGTTTCACCACAAAACATTTCAATTGAAAATTGTTTAAAAGAAAATATTATTCCGGGTTTTGATTTTCTTGGCAACAATTAAAGAAATATTGGTAAATGTTATGGAAAAATGTTACGTTATTCTCTATGAAAATAATGAACTTTTGTATTTTTAAGCAAAATATTTGATTAAAATAAATAAAATAAATGAAATATTGCCTATTTTTATTTCTGGGCTAAAATCCATCTATATGCAAAGATACAAATGCATTAATTCATCCGTTTTGACGTTGGCTTTACTCAAACATTATACACCCAATTATACTAATATTATTAGGACCAAATACGTTGCTAGGCAACAGATGAAAGAAAAGAAAGAAAAATGAAATATGCATTATGTCAAATTGATAAAACAAAATCCTTTATATTATTGGAAAACATGCATAAAATTCCCCCCAATATTATAAATCTAATTAAAAAAATCTCGCAAATATATTGACAAAATTTCAAACTAATTGGAATAATTTAATAATCTTATTTAAAAATTTCAGCATCAAAAATTTACCATTTAAATCCATTTTTCATATGAGCCATTTCTTTCAACAAATGAAAATCTGAAAATCGTCTGACTTGCCATAGAAAAGCATTATAGAGCAAAATAAAATGTTCCATATTTCCCGAACGAATGAACCAAATTTAACCAAAAACTATACAGCTAAGTCCGGGTACTTCATCAACATGCCCAGTGAATTTCAAGCCGATCGGATGCTTTTTGCGGCAGTTATCGCGGAACAGACAGACAGACTAACAGACAGACTAACAGAAACCAAAACTTTTCGTGTCTCCACAGTAAGCCTTCACTGACGTTTCGGCAATTACCACCATTTTTAAGAAATATCATAAATTTTATCAAATATCACAAAAGTTCATGAGATAGAGCTATTGCAGATATCGGGGGAAATGCAGCATAGTCTTTCGGGTGATTTACACAAAAAAGTAATCAACACCAATTTATATCAGGGAGACTAAGTGAGTCCAAAGGTCCATTAAATTATGTTAATTAAGTTTTGAGCTAGAGAGCCTACCAAATCTGTGTCTCACACAGACAGACATTTTGTAAAAACATATCATTCGGGATTTCTTACTCATAAAACGTGTAAATCCGCCGAAAATCGGAATTCGAAATCTTTCACGAATCCAATAGTTTCTTCATGTAAATATAGAAAAAATGAAAAAGAAAGAAAACGTTTTCACTGAAATCTTTAAATGTCCCCTTCGTCGTTTTCTTTTCTTTTCCGTAATTTTACATTTAGTTTTCAAACTAATTTCTTTCAAAAATTTGTTTTGTCTGTGTTAGAAATCGTAAACCTTTTTAACGAGCTCACGATAAAGAATAATTTTAATTTTATTACACTTATGATGATAGAAAAAAAAAAAGAAAAAAAAGAAGTGTGAAAATATTTGTTCTGTAAACTATTTCAGGTCCTTCTGGTAGTGAAATTCGCCGATGCGTGATAAAATAAGCATGTTTCAGACTTTCTTGATCGAAAATTCAATATGTTATCACTTTTTCTTATGATATTTTGGTATCACAAAATTAAAATTAGTCGGATGTAGCAACCCCAAAACTTTCTTCTATCTCATACATGTGAATACATGAAAATTCGCTATCACACTGCCAAAATTAAACGGCAATCTATGCCCATCATGAAGATTCTAAAGATATGAAATTCCGTGCATTAGTTCTTGAGATATGGATATCTCTGAAATCATGTAAATCCAGCAAAATTCAGCCTAGCAGCGCTACCTATTGGGTGCTTTACACCAAAACCACCAAACAACTACTTATGTCAAAGTCTAACTGAATTTGAAGTTTGCGGAAAATCCGTGCATTAGTTTTTGAGATAGGGTTATTGCGAAAATCATGAAAATTCCAGCATAGCAGCGCCAAATATTGGACGATTAACACCAAAACCTAATCGGCAACAGCTTGTGTTAACATCTAACTAAATCTGAAGTTAAATGAAAATTCGTGCATTAGTTTTTGAGATAGAGCTATTGCGGGAATCACGCAAAATTCAGAACTGCAGCGCCACCTGTTGAACAATTTGCATCAACACGTAATCAGCATCAAGTCATATCAAGAACTAACTGAATCTGAAGTTTCATGAAAAACAGTGCATTAGTTCTTGAGATTGAGCCATTGAGGAAATCGTAAATATTGCAGCATGCAGCGCCACCTGTAGAGCGATTTGAACAAAAAACTATTCAGCATCAATTTGTATCAGGGACTAACTGAATATGATTTTTTATTAAATTCCGTGCATTAATTCTTGAGATAGAGCGCCCACAAAATTTGTTTCACACACAGACAGACAGACTCACAGACAGGCATTTTTGTAAAACCATGTCCAAAAACGTGTAAATCCGTCGAAAACCAGAATTCAAAAAATTTCAAGAATCCAATACTTTCTTCTTGTAAAGATAGAAAATAGTAAAAATAATAATAATCTCCACATTATATAATCCGAGATTTTTGTCATTAAGAGGTTTCAGGACTCTTAAAATTGGAAAAAAAAAATGAAAAAAACGATACCATTTTCAACATTTAATTTCTTAAACTGTATTTCATTTTAAAACACAATTTTAATTGGGGTGAAATATATTAGTATGTTCTTACAATTTTTTTTATATTGGAACTGAAAGTTTTAGAATTATCAGTGGATTTACAGGGGGTTCCAAACTGTCAGACATTTGACGAGCAAAAAATTTACATAACAGATTACGTGCGGGATTACAAAATAAATTTTGCAACTAGAATGAAAATTTCTGTGCCTACTTATATTTCAGGTTGAAATAATTTTCCTTAAACTAAATAAATTTGTATTTGAAGCATTTTTATATTTTTAACACAGAGTTGTATTTTGCTAATGTAAAATTTAGAAAATTTCAACAATATAACCACCGTTTTAACAATAAAAATTAAAATTTTAGGTTCAGTTTATACAGACTAACATGGAACATGTTTTAACAATTTCATGAAAAAATATTCAGACGTTTTTGAGCTGTTATGCAACACCACGTCATGTCACCAATGCAAAAAGTACCGAAAGTTCATGTAGAATACTCAAAGACATGCAGTACAGCTTATAATTACGACATGTAGTAAGCAGATGGCAATGCGAAATTACATCAGACGTGAATTAAGCAGCAGTAATAAATTTATTGTCTAGCTTTTAATGAAGTAAGTGCTTCTTCAAAGATTCTTCGCAAACAAACAAACAAAAGAAAAAAAAAGAATCGGAAATTGTAAGTCAAACGTGGCAAATGAGGTGCGTTTGTACTATAACTAATTTTATAATTATTCAGATCTTGGTGCAATAGCTGTTGCACACTTATGCAAAAATGCATGAATACAAAATTTATTACGATTCTATATATTAAATTCAGTAATACGGAAATAAGACTCCATCTTAAATAGGACGTAATCACCATAGCAACCTAGAATCCTTACCTATCATAGAATATCATTGAATTACTTACGTATGATAGGATTTAATTGAATAAAGAAATCTCTTATTAGTATTTTTTAAAGTTTTTATTCGATTTTCATAAAATTTGAAATGACTCGACAAATAATCTGCAAAGATTATATATATATTAAATTTCATTTATAAATTCGCAGTTTTTGCGCTTTTATATGCGAAAAGACAGACCGACGGATGCGTCAGACGACGACTATAGATAATACGTATTTGTATAATTACGAACGAACCTAAAAAATATAATAATACAGGGAATTATTTACGAGGAATGATAACGGAAATAATAGAAAGTACACATTATTTTTGTTCGCGGAATAGGTAGAAGAATAAATTAAAAAACTTATAAATTAGCTGATATTACTAGGTTTGTTTCCATAAATATCACTCCTAAAATAAAATAAGTGACAAAAGTTTTTAGTTTGATCCATAAAATGCAGGTTTGGTTCTGTTAAAAATAATTCCTGATTTATTCATTCATTGTGTCTATTATTTTTATTTTTTCAAAATCTTCGAACTCGGTTTAAATAGTTTAACGAAATCATAAACCTCGATCACGAACTTTTGTACTCCTTATTAATTTTAATTAAATTGTACTTGTTATGAGAATTAATTTCAAAATAACATGCCTGTCACATTTTGTTATGTAAATAAATTCAATTAGTTTTGTAAAAGAAATACAATTATGCAAGATAAAAGACATGTCTGAAAATAATTTCACGCAAGCTCGAAAAGAACACAAAATGTAAATGTCGTATAAAGAAAGGCGACATGTTCTCGTTTTAATCTCGACATGGAGCATGTAATAATACGACATTCTGACATACAAAACACAAAAAGAGACATCTTAATAATATTATCATCTAACTTTATAATAACGAGTGCTTCTCTTAAAACATTTATCAGAAAAAATTTACTTAGAGAGGCAAAATAGTATATTTATTTATGCCTTTAACACCTTGGGGACGAGCGATCCGTATACGTTCCGGGTAAGGTCCTCAAAATCAGTGATTATCCACACCAGTAATTTTTTGTTGTAAATTATGATTTATTTAACCCGAGCATTTTTCCCGATTCAATTAGGCAACATTTTTTGTTTTGAAAAACCGGTGATAAAAGATTAAAAATTCTGTAACATACGCTCGTCCCGAAGGGGTTAATGTAACAAGATTTTGTTATTTTATCTTTTAAATGAATGTAACACCTTGATTAATGTTTAATTTAGTAGAATACATTCTTTTACTTATAAATTTATCGCTCGATATTCCTTGTTCACGATCTTTTAATATACTTAATAATTTTAATTAAATTGTAATTGTTATGAGAGTTAATTTCAAAAAGACATTTCTGGCACATTTTGTTATGTAAATAAATTCAATTAGTTATGTTAACTAAATACAATGATGAATGATCGTTAGTTCTAGCTCCGTTCTAGCTCCGTTCAGATTTTTACATATCTGAAAATAATTTCACGCAGGCTCGAACAAAACACAAGATGTTAATGTCGTATAAACAACGGCGTCATGTACTCGTTCTAATCATGACATAGAACATGTAATAATACGACATTCTGGCATACAAGCACAAACAGAGATATCTTAATAATATTATTATCTGACACTTTAATAGCAATTGTTTCTAATAAAACAATTATCAGACAAAATTACTTAGAGAGGCAGAATGGTATATTTACATTTATACCGTTAACGTAACTAGAATTTGTTATTTTATTTTTAAAATGTATCTAATATCTTGCATAAAGTTTTATGAAGTGAAATGTATTATTTTCCTTAAGAATTAGAAAGTATCAGAATTTAAAGATTAAAAAAAGTTAAAGCCTAAGTTTTGCAAAATAAATTAAGAATATTTAAATTTAAAACGACGTAATCCATGTAAATTGACAAAATATTTCTTCAATGGTGAAATATATATATTTTAAAAAAATAAAAATACCTCTTTGCCATGAATCTTATTAGGTGCGTTCGTAATTATATAAATCGTCATCGTAATCGTCATCGCCGTCGTTCGTAATTATATAATAGTCGTCTGGTCGTCTGTCCATATATAACAGCAAAAAAACTACTCAACCGAATAGTTTGAAATATAATAGATATAATCGTTGCAAAACTTTGTCGATTCATTTCAAATTTTAAGAAAATAAACCCAAAACTAAAAAAATATTAATAAAACTTTTATTCATTCTATTAAATCCTTTCATACACAATTAATTTAATGATGTCACATTATGATAGATAATTATTCTAGGTTGTCATGGTGAAAACGTCCTATCTAAAATAGAGTCCTATTATTTCCGTATTACTGAATTTAATATATATATGCAATCATAATAGATTATGTAGTCATGCATTTTTGCATAAGAGCACAACAGCGATGGCACCACGATCTGAATATTTATAAAACTAGTTATAGTACGAACGCAGCATATTTGCCACTTTAACGTACAATTTACGACTTTGTTTTTTATTTTGAATGATTCTCTTTTATGGATTTTATGGCAAACATATCTTTTTAAAATAAAAATAATCCAATTGCTAGAAGCTTATTTTTTAATTTGCAATAGAAATTCTCAAATTATTTGTATCAAACTAATGAATTACTCGAAAATCAAACAGTGAATCAATTGTGTCTTAGTTTAACCCTAGAACTACCGAAAATTTTACTCAAGTTTTATAAAAATATTACACATCAGAATTCTTATTTAAAACTATTGAACTTATTTACTTAACTCATTATTGTCTGGTTTACATATTTAGTTTATTTTAAAGAAATTTCTGGTTAGAATAAATATTTCGAATGTACCCATCGGGCCCATTGGACCCGTCTAGTAGGCGGAGGGTTAAAGACATAAAAATAGATTTCCTAATATTTTAGAGCTCTGGACTTTCTTTTTATCCCTTAGATTTTTTTTTCAACATTTTTAATAAAACAGCATATTCTGCTTTGCACATCCTTTGCACTTTTCCCTGAAAATGTTGCTGAAAACATTTATTGAAAATATTCCAGCATGTTGAAAAAAAAACTTATTCTATGCACGTGCCTTGTATATTGTTGCGTAGTATTTGCTTATAAAAACAATTCTGAAAGGGATTTCTTTTTTACTTTCTTATGTGTATTACGAAATTTCCTTTGAATATTTAGATTTATATGAAAAAAATATACTAATTAAAAAATCGATACTACACTTTGTTCTTTTTATATTTAACCCTCTATTACTTGTGTCAGGGTTCTAATCACCCCACGAGTAAAAATATGCACACAAGTACGGAACTACTCAATTTCAAGGTCAAATAATTTTAGTAGCTGCGCACTCCTGTATGCCACGCCTACTGACAACAGATGTTTTTTCTACCGTTTTTTCCGAAGGAGTGAGGACATGAAAATTTTCAGCTGGGGTGCAGAGAACACACCGCGAGCAATCACGGAATATTTTTTGATTGAAAAGAAACGCAACGTCAAATTACCAAGTTATTTTATTTTTATCATAGAAATAATTAAATTTATGAATAACTGTTACTTTTTTTAAATTTATTTTGTGTCATTTGCATCGTTTTTTTTTTTTTTTTTTTTTTTTTTTTGGCCTTTTTGTCTAGAACAGGTGGAAATGTCCATGGGAAATGGAGCAACAACGTTTTCGGAATCTTTTGGCATTTGGTTTATCAGATTCTCAAGATGATGAGGCATCAGGTATAGATGATGATTTTTTGGATGATAACAAACACTTTGAGGTAAGTTCTGATCGCAACTCGAGATCAAAACAAGAATCTGATCGAATATTGGAACAAGATATTGTTGCCGAATTACAGTCTCTTCTAATGAATATTATCAAGTCATTATACATAACAAAACTTAATGTGTGTTGCAATATAGCAAAAAAAAAAAGTCATCAGACAAATTTTTTGGAGTACATGTAATGTAAGCTATAAATATAAATCTTTTTCATATAATTCTAACTGTAATATAGTATTATATGTAAAAAAAAAAAAAAATATATATATATTATATAATTTTTATAAAATCATATTTTTCTTGAATTTCTCAATTGTATTTATTTAGAATAAGTCAAAGTAAGCTACTTTAATTGCGAGTAAATTCCAAAATTATTATAAATCATTACAACTGAAAAAGTGCGGTAAAACATTTGCGGTATTTACAGCACCCTCGAAAGTGATCGTGTGATAAAAACAGACGGGAGTGATGGACGGTTAAGCAGAAAATTGTAAATTTATGTCTGATTTTCTAATCTTCTTTTTTATATCTTAAATTTTCATTAAAATTGATACAACTTCCACTAAAGATAAAAGAATTTTTTTTTTTCAGATTTCAAAAAATTATAAATACAGAAAGAAATAAAAAAAAAAAAAACTTTTCTACAATAACAGTGAAACCAGAGTGATATATTTTACAGGCAAGACCAAAATATACAAATTATTTTGTCCATGATCTACATAATAATTGCAATTAAATCAATATGTTGTATTTAACAATTCACAGTTATATACTTAAAAGGAGCTAAGAATTTAAAGAAGATTTTCTTAACTGTTTGTCACGTACTGCTGTTGCAGTTTAAATTTTCTCCCTCGAAAATTTTTTAAACGAGTGTAAAATTTTAATAAATTGATATTTCACGGAGTAAAAAACTTATTCAAATTTGATATAGTCATAAATTTCGACAGACTTGAGTACTCTGTGCCACTATTTATCTTGGGCCACTGTCCTTATTTTAAATTATATTCAGATGTGAGTTTTATTATTCATCAGGGGAGTCGCAACATGAGTTTTCATTATTACATTCAA
Source organism: Maratus speciosus (assembly GCA_963932465.1). NCBI lineage: Eukaryota > Metazoa > Arthropoda > Arachnida > Araneae > Salticidae > Maratus > Maratus speciosus. Next base: position 454,058,868 of record OZ010797.1, read on the forward strand.
TTTGCATCACAAAATGATGATGCTCTAAGAAACTAAAAGTGTAAAACTGTTTTGAAATCAGAAAGGTAAACTTTTACATCGGAATTGTTTTGTTATTTTATAATAGTAAAAGAAATATTTCCTTTAACTCTCTTAATCGCTGATAAAAATATATATTCACTCCCCCTTGTGCTACACTTAAACTTTGTTTGTCTGTCTTGTCTTTGCTTAGTTAAAAAAAAAAAAAAAAAAAAAACTTAATTTTTTTGACATTTTTTTTTTAATTAAATGAAATGTATCGTCTCTGATAAGAGTGTATTTTTTTCTGATGAGGATGTTTTCCCTCGGTAGCTCTTTCGCCTGCCTGATATGTATCTAACAGAATTATTTTCTCTTCCTTTTTTTTATTCTCTACTTTCATATAAAGTTAAACTTTTAATTGTTTCATTTACTATCCTTTCTAATTTAACCATTAATCATCATAATAACTTTTTTTGTTTTTTAATGTGAATGAACCACACTCAAAAGTTTTCTCTCATGGTTCCCTATGTCTCGACTATACTCCCTGCAGGAAAAATTGGCTTTACAAGGACAAACGCCCCCTATTCATTTTCCCCTCGTTACCATAGTTACTAACATAAGATAAGCGCCGATGAGTTAACACTAGAAAGACGGCGAGCGGTCATTTTGACCGCTGCCAAATGAATATTTTTCGGTTCGAACCAGAAATTTCTTTATATAACTAGTTTAAAAGATGTAAAGAAAAAAAAACTAGTTAAATATATAAGTTAATAATTTAAAAAAAAATTCTGGTGTGAAATATTTTTATGAAATTTGAGTAAAATTCCCCGTCTTTCTAGTGTTAACAACGAAGGGATAACGAAAAGAGGACGTTTGTCCTTGAAAAGCCAATTTTTTCTACAGGGAGTATTGTCAAATCACTTAAAATTTGGATGTTGAGTTGCTCCGCAACTATGTAATGCAAAACACCATCTACGTTGCTCCATTGTTCCAAACTACAACTTCTGTTAATATTAGCCATTATCTGAAGTGCTAAATGCGATATCCAGTATACGACTTATACGTGTGGCAATTTTAAGAGAACCCATTACGTGAAAAATCATTAAGGTTGTACTGGGGCAACATAACCTTCTACCTAGATTCATGGACCTAGATGTGACTTCAAATTCTTGTAATGTACTATAATTCATGGAAAAACAATTTAATTTGTAGTTTAAAGATTGCATGCAAGAATTTGGACTGTCTTTTGTAATTTAAATAATTCCTATATAGTTGGTTAATGATGCGTTAATTTCAAAACTAATTTGTAAATCTATTAAATAAATGCAAGTTTTAATATATTCTTCACTATTGAATTTTGAATATGTGTTGTCTGGTGATGCTTGTATTAAAATTTCTTATTTATTATGGAGTAGGAAATTAAAATTTTATGAAATGACATTACATCTGGTGTTCTTTTTCCGGGTTATAGTTGACGGCAGTCTTATGACACGCGTTCCGTAGGGTCATTTTTTCCAACACGGAGATAAACAAGTAATTTTTAAATCAAAATTTAATAAAATGGTACAAAATGCATGAATTTAGATTAGCTAAGTTTGGCTGAAAACTACTGATTCCATTTGTTTTTCGTTGTCAGACAGATAAAAAAAAACTGAAATGCAACTTAATGTGTGTAGCTGAACCTGGATCAATACTCGATAAAAAAAAAAAATTCAGATTACAGATATCATGAAAAGGAATGATTATTAGGCTTTTAAACGAAAAAAATTAATTATAAAATTATGGCAGCTTAGTATTCAATTCCAGATACGAGGAACACTTTATACAGGGTTCGTACGGGTACCGTTATTTTCAAGGCAAACATATTAGTATTATTTTATAGAAAACTAAATCTAGTGTAAACGCGCTTAATTTCCCCTTAATTAAGGAGAGATTTTCTATAAGAAAATACTGATACCGAAGAATTTATTAGTATGGAAATTCAAGGACCCATAAAACTCTGTTTTAGAAGCTGGCGTTATTAATTTTGCCATTTTTTCTGTGAGTCATTATTTTCTAAATTGTAAAAAACGATAAACTCAGTTGAAATAAACAATCAGATGACTCCAATTCAGTCTACATTTTTGCAAGTATGAAGTTAATATCATGCATTTGTCGTGTAAGCTGTTATGTTGTCCCATAAGCATACTTGCCAACATTGAACAAAACTTCCGAAAAATGTGAGTTAAGTTGACCCAGGTTATACGCGTTAATAACCAGAAAATTTATTTGTTGTATAATTATATATTTAAAATCATGTTTCTCTATGAAGTCTATTTAAATTAATTTCTTTAGTAAATTTCAGGTTCGAAACGTGTTTAACCTGGGTTAATTTAACTCACATTTTACGGAAGTTTAAGGGAAAGTTGGCAAGTATGCCCATAAGTTTCTATGCGCAAATCACGTGATAATTTTCAATTCATCTCGTACCTCTTTAAAAAAAAAAAAAAAACTTTTTTTTTTTTTTTTCAAAATGGACTTGGTCTACTATGTTTGTTATCCCCTCATATATACTTAAATCTTACTGTTACCGAAATTTCGCATGGTTCATTTTCTATAATCAAACGAAGGGAACATTTGGAACAACCCAATACAATATATATGGGAGATTATCACAATCTTTTGACTTTCGGGAAAAAAAATCTGGTGAAATTAAACTTGCTTAAATAACATTTTAATCTGATAGACGAATGCCTTGATGATTTAAAATAAAGAAAAAATGGTCAGTAGCGAAAAACATTTTATTTGACTGAGGTTAAAGTTAATCTTGCAAGTTTAATTTTCCTCACCATTTTACCACTATAACTTTTTATTTTCTTCTAAATTTTTATTTATAATGAATTTGGATAGTACCCACAGGACATTCAAATAAGAAATAATAAAAATTTAGTACTTTTAATATGGAATTTTTGTATAACATTGTCTTAAAGGGGTGTTAAAGAAGGGACGGTAAGGTAAAAAAAGGGGACGGTATAGGAAAAAAAGAGACGGTAAGGATGGAACGGTAAGGAAAATTACCACCTATTTTAAGGCCAATCATGTTAAGAATAAGTGATGTTCATCTCCACAATGTTCATTAATTTTTAGAAATAGTTGTTAACATTCGATTAAATTATTATTATTATTTATTTTTTTTTTTTTACCTCGAAAAGTGCAGGAATAAACATTGGGGACGGTAAGACTACCAATAAAGCCACGATCTTGAAATTGATATTTAAATGCTGATTTAAATTCTGCAGTAAATTTCCTGTCAAAGAATTTTAGACAGTCTTTCTCTAGCGTACTTCTGCATGATAAAAAACTTGAAAAAAATTCTGTGGCTGTATGTGAAATGATTTTCTGTATAATTTTAGAAGAGGGATGGTAAGGAATCGAAAACCCAGGGACAGAGTTTAAAAAATAATTAAAACCCTAAAAATGTGTGCAGGTTAATTTTTAGTTATATATTTATATAAAACAGTAGTTCCAGTTTCGGAAAAAAATTACATCGAATTATATTCAAAGCTGGAGTAGCACAGTTGACTTCAACTGTGCTACTCCAGCTTTGAATATGATATAATCCAGTTGGAAAAAATATTCTTTCCCTTCATTACATCGAATTACTTTTATTGAAACAATTTTATACAGACAGATCCAAGCTTAAAAATCAGCATCAGGGACAAGGGACGGTATAGGAGTTTCCCTGGTATTTTGACCCCCAACATCGTCCGAAACTTATTTATCTCGTTAATATCAAGCAGATTAAGTAAAATAATGCTATAAAAAGTAATAAAATATCTTTATTAAGATTGTTGATCGTTTCGTTCGCACCAACGGCGACATTTTCAAAATCATTCACGATAGAAAATATTTTCACATAAGTTTAAAACAATAAACATAGTAAACAATGTCACTCATTAATATTGTTATGCAAACATGCAATGGGATGTTCTCCAGTATGTAAAAAAAAAAAAAAAACACAAAAAACACAAAAAGTGTATTAAAATAAAAATTATTATTCAGGGACATGAAAATCAAAAGATTGTAAGAATGCCCCATATTTGTTAATCTACACTGAATTAGAAAAGATACTTGTCTGTGTATGTGTTATCTGTGTGTGGCGTTCAATAATTAGGAAAATCTATATAGGGTCCATATAGGGTCCATATTTTTTTTTTCTACCAGAATATATTTATCGTAAATTTTCGTTAACAAAACGTAGACTTCTCGGAAAGTATGTTCGGAAAATAATCTTAAAATAATGTACAGAGTTTCTGGGATTAGCGATTTAAATGTGGATAAATGGCACCCCTACAGAAAGGCTTAACACTTTCAAAGAAGCTCTTTTCCGAGAGAAACTTCACGTTTACGTTAGCGGCATTGGGAACAGATGTCATAAGTTCCCCCCGGCCGCCATCTTGGAATAATTCTTGGCGTGAAAACCCCTTTTCCGCCAAGTAGTAAATGTCGCCAAGCACCGGTTTATACGCATGTTTGGCTTAACGAAAATAAAATGTAAATAATAAACAAAATTCGCTAAACTTGCAATCAGTAATCCTTGTATGAGCGCTTCGCCCACATTTACCGAAAGAAAAACATCGCCGAATTCAGCATTTCTCGCGATATAGCATTCTCAAAATTCAGCAGTTCTCGTTTTGTTCAATCTCAAAATGTAAAAAACTCTTAAAGCAGCAAAATATACCTAAAAAACGAAACTCGCTAAAGTGGCAATCAGCAATAGTTGTATGAGCACTTCGCGCAAATTTACCGAAAAAAAATCGCCGAATTCAGCATTTTTCGCGGTATAGCATTCTCAAAATTCAGCAGTTCTCGTTTTGTAGCAATCTCAAAATGTAAAAAACTCTTAAAGCATCAAAATATATATAAAATTATCAACATACCTTAACAGACATCTGCTTTCTTGAAACCTCCAGCACAAAATATCTCTCATAACCCCGCCAACATTTTCCAAAATAGGCTTAATACGCATTGACACGCTATAAACAAACCACCCTTTCTTGTCAAAATTTCCTCATATTTCTTAATTACTTCAGCAAGAGCGTTTAAACGGACTACAGAAACTATAGTCAATGAAATACATTCAATAAATTTAACATAAAAATAAAAAGACAACGATAGAACACAATATCAAAATACATTCACAAAATTCTAAGCTTCTCAGGGGTTGCCAGAACACGACACGTCACAACACACATGTCACACGGGGTTTCCATATCGAGTTTGTCATATCCGTAAACACCGCCAACACGCCAACAAAAAATCGCCAACCAATTCAAAACAACAACGGCTGTGGGGAGATACGGCATCTATGCCCGGCTTTGGTCAGCAGCGCCACCTTTTGAAAAATATTGGGTGGGCTCAAAATGTTTTGAGTATAACAACTCGTATTTTTTTTTCCCCTTGGAGAAAGAGGTGGGGAAGAGCGAATGGCTAAAGATGATAATCTGAAGTTAAATTATGTTTTTTCTAAGCAAAACAAAATTATTACAGTTTAATAAATAATTTTATTAAATTATATTCTCATGAGTCCTTCCTTATAAATACTTTAATATTTATTATAAATAACATAAAAGTTGCTAACTATTGAAAGCGCATAAAACTAAACGTCAAGAAAAACATGCATATTAGTCGCCTAAGTGCTTCATCAATTTAAGACATTAAAACAGGTGGCAGAATACGCAGGAAATTTGTTTTTGAGAAAGATTTAACAATACATCCGCTGGAGGACCTTTTCGTGCTCCTGTAAGTCTAATTGGTGATTATTTTTCAAACAAATTATTTTGAGAACGTAAAAAAAACCAAATTTATTTCAGCAATAAAATAAATCAACTGAAAATTGGGTGGTCGGAGAAATCAAATTATTGGGTGGGCTCAGGTATATGGGCCCATATAAGTTAGCGCCACTAGCTTTGTTTCTATTGCCCATATGAGTAATATTAGACAGATTTTAAATAAAAAAAAAATAAATTTAATTTTATATAATCGCTCTGAAATTTTAGTAAGATTCAAACTTTTAGCTACTGTTCAATGTAAAGTTCGTTAAGCAAGTATTAGATTTAGCTCAAAAATTATCAGATGAATGAAAAAAAATCCTATAGGGTTAGTACTGCGCACTGTTTGAATTTATATGTAAACTTACTTTTGTGCTAATGCTAAATGGTAAAAATGTAGAGGAGCTAATTAAGTTATTTGAAAAATATTTTTTTTTTCTTTATACATCGTGTGAAAGCTTTCGTAAATCAAAAATACATTTATTTTAAATTTAGGTATTATATTTTCAGAGATATCGTCGAAAATGTAGTACAGAAATTTGTTCCCTCCCCTCTACTTACGAATCCACTGAAACTAACACTATGAAAATATCAGAGGTAGTAGACGTTAATTTATACCTTGCAGGAAAACTATAGCGATAGCCCTAGGTCCCATAGAGTTTGAGAAAGGCGGATTTTTCCATTACACACCAATTTCGATTTGCAGGCATTAAGCAAAGGTGTTTAGGAGCGCTGGAGGTACCTAGAGTTGAAGAATTATTAAAGGATTGTTGATAATGATTTTCTAAAAAAAATCGTCGGTAATTAGCCGAGATATTAACCATTTAAAACATGGACGGTTTGGACATATATTTAGACAGGACGGCCTACTCTTTGTACCATCGGCTTTTAAAGCCCAGATAACAACTTTTAATGATATATTTCTGTAAAGTAATGCCCCGTAGCAGTGTAAAAGCAATAAACGCCAAATAGTTAAAAACAGACTAATTTAATTAGGATTAATCCCACAAATACTATGGGATTCGCAACTTAGTTTACGTTGAGTGAATCTCTCAATACGCCTCCCATGTCTTTAAAAGTTAATTAAAAACCTACCTGGAAAAATGCTCCGCGGACCAAAGTGGCGTTGCAATTTTTGCGACCTCCTTTCGAAGCGCGATTAGCACAATGTCAAGTTTAAACTTTGAAGAAGGGTTTTGCTTTAGCTACACTGTAAAAATAAAAGATTATTATTTCGCTGAATTTAGTTTTATGAAATGCCAAATAAAGTTTAAATATGCACTACTTTTATTTTCATTACCAAATTAAGTTCATTATAAATACATCAGGATAAGATTAAAAATGTGTTATACAGTATATCAATATTTGATATTATTTAGGCTCTATATCTCTTTGAACTTTTATGATATACCCATTCATACTTTTCTAGAACATACAACTGTACCTAACAACGCTGTATAGTTTTTTACAAAGTCTGAATATTATTTCAGCAACGATTTTTTTTTTTAATAATTCATATATTTATTCTACGGATCCGTCTGAGAGCGACTAATACTCGCACTTGGCTGTTTATTTATTTTCAAGTGATTCTAGTTAGAAGAAAATAGAATCCATATTGAAATTATAAGCGAAGGTCAATAAAATAATATTCAAATCTTCCAATATTGATCTCACTTTTGATACATTAATAGATTACCATAATTTACATTACAAAAATCCCGAAAAATTAAAAATGGTTACTTTAAATGAGAATTTTTTCCAGTACAGTGATACCTTCTTAAAGTGACCCTTTTTTGTCTGTCTCAGGTTGGTCACATAAGGCAGTGTCCACGGTATTTGATTCTGCTGCGAAAACAAAATTTTGTGAATTACGAAACACTTAAAGTTTTCAAGCGTTTTTGTATATTCCTCCCTATTTACTTACAATAGTAATAAAATACTGTTTATTTGGCTTAGATTACTTGCATTAGCATAGAAAATAACTTATTTTATTACGAACAGGTTTAATTGTCAGAATTAAAATATAAAAAAGGCATGTGATATTGAATAATATTTTTTAAAACATCATCCTTTATTTTTTCGTTTTTAATTATTTTGGGTATAATACGAGTAATTTATAATTTATACATTAATATGAAACACTTTTGGTTATTTTTCTTTTATCACAAAAGGTTCCGAGAAGACACTGCTTAAACAATAAGACTAGAAAATAGGAAATCTGTTTTTACAGAATTTAGAGTCGCCCCGATAAAAGAAAAAAATATATAGATAATACAAAACATATTTCAGTAGTAAAGGCTTAAAATATACGCTCTTATTTTATGTAAAATGACGTCATTCTCATCCTATGAACAATTCCACATTTACGATCGATTGTTAAACAACATCTATAGAAAAGTAGATTAGGACGCCACTATCACGAAATAATACACAAAACCAGCAAAAAGCGATTTCGCCTTTCAAGAAACTCGACAAAAAATCGGCTATCTAATGATTCACATACCTTCATTTGTTTGTAACATTAATATGGAAACTTAAAATTAAATATAGCTTATAATGGCTCAATGTTTTATCAGAAATCATTCATTTATAATTTCAAAAAGCACGTATTTTAATGATAATTTTTTTTTTAGTTGTTATGAGAAAATGGAAACAAAAAGATATAGCAATCTACTATTTTCCAACAATTTTCCTTTTCTACAGAAGTGCAGTACAAGTACTTTTTCCCTATTCGAAAGTGTAAAAATTAAAAATGTGCGATGTTCAGAAGTTTAAAAAATTGCAGTAGTGATAATTAGTATTTAACCGTACAATGACACATCTGCTTCGATTTACGGCTGGCTTATGTAAAGTATGTTATTTTTTAGTGACTAGACTTTAATTATTGCCTGAAAGAAATGTCATATCGAAGGCTAATAAAGTATTTTTTTTTTTTTTTTTTTTTTTTTTTTTTGTAACAAATGCATTTATATTAGGATCAATTATGTTTTCTGGGATGTTTAGATGCGTTTTAGATAATTATAGGATCTATATGTCCCACCTGCTGTGATTGAATTTGTTAAAAAATACGTTTATTTACAAAATTTGCATGTATTATAATATATCAATTTATTTTTCTAATATGACGCTGTAATAACACAATTTTAGTTATTATAGATGTTATGTTTTATATTTCACATAGTCTATCAATTCACATTACTTTATGGTTAACATTTTTCAAATCACAATAATACTATTATTAGTGTTTCATATTAAAAATTAAAGAAAATTCATAGAATTCAAAAAATATTAAAAATTTCTATACCAAACCTATTTTTCTGGCCTTATATAATTTAGATTTTCTTCAAAGAAAAAGTAATCAGAGATGTAGTAAAAATACAGATCCACTATATTAAAGTATTAAATCACCTATGAAAATAAAGCGGGCAAAAAAATGCTTTAGACTTCTCCAAACAACTGTTTTTTTCCTTTGAGGTAATGAATATTAAAAATAAACTAATGCATTTTTTGTTACATTCTAATACAGGGTTCGTACGGGTGCTTGAATTTCCAGACTAAAAAATTCTTTAGTACCAGTATTTTCTTATGGAAAATCTCTCCTGAAATAAGTTGAAATTCCGTTCGTTTGAACTAGATTTATATTTCTATAACAAATTTCTGATATTTCGCCTTGAAAATAACGGTATCCGTACGAACCCTGTAATATGTTTTACGATGCATTTTTCACAAATGAATTTATAAAGTCACAACTAATTACGCAACAAAGTCTTTACTGAAATACCTTATGCATACCTGGTTCATTTGGACTCTGTCGCTAATGAAATACGTATTAAATTTTACTATATTGGTATCCCTAACCAATATAGGGCGATTAGTCTTGGACGATTAGATTGCTGGAACACACACATATGACATTCGCACGGGCATGTCAAATTGCAAGCTTCTTGTCTAACAGTCTACCACCTCTCTGGTGTTAGTGGCACCAACATAAAATGCTGAAACAGAGTTGAAATAGAATGTCTCGAAAAATGTTGAAACAGAGACTGTCAGCATTAACTTGTCAACATTAACCTTGAAATCGGTTGGTATTTCCTAATATTCTATAGAAAACAGAATTTAGATGATTTTAAAGGCTTTCTTGTTGTTTCTGCCAACCACACTGTAAAAAAAAATCTGTAAATCTACATAACTAGTTTTTGTAAAACTACAGAAATCTGCATGTTTACTAGAATTTTATCCGTAATCGGGGAAAATATTTACCACTCGCATAGTACAAATACATGAAATATCTTAGTTTGACCTGTCAGCCAATGAGAAAGGACTTCAATGGTGACGTAATGACTATTCACGCAGCCACAGAGGCGTTCAAGGCATCCATCTTGATTATGATTTCAAATTAGTAGGTAAGTAAATATTTCTTCTTTATGAGTTAATTTTTTCTATATTTCCATTCTACTTGATTCCTAATAAGTACAAATCAACTACACAGTAAGACTGTTTGATTTCGAATTATAATATAACATGATTTTAGCAGGTATTAATGCGTAATCTTCCTATTATTTTTTGTTAAATATTTATTATTCAGTCAAATGACTATTCTTTACACCAGTGTTTATTAGATGCGTGCAATTTCTAATGTTTTATCTTTTAAATCAAATTTTATTGCAATATGGTTAGCAGATTAAATATTTTATTTTTAATTATTGATGCAATGAATAGTACTCCCCCCTTTGACTCATAATGCAGGCCAAATATTCCACTATTCTTCCGCAGAATACTTAAAATGTATACCAAATTTATCCGTCTTAATATTAGTCGTGTCTAGTAATCGGTATTTATTGTACTGGATTCCAGCATCGGGTCGGGTTTACTTTACTATTTTGGTTCGAATCGGGTCGGTTTGGGTTTCTTCGAATCTTGCGTGTCGGGTTCGGGTTGACTGACTTTTCAAAAGAATGTCCAAAATATTTTTTTCAGGCTAAACATCTAGGTTCAGGGCAGATGTGACAGTAATGGACAAACTTCTACATATTTTGTTTATAAAAAAAATTAAACAATAAAAATTTTACTTTAAAAAATTTCATAACTCCACCCCCCCCCCCCTTACATGTTTTATAATCTGTATTATTGTTGATACTCTTAATCAAACCAATTAGGAAGCAAAAAGTGGTCCTTCGAAGTTCCACTGTTTTTCATTTATGTTGGCGAACATGCAACGGTTTAACTTAATAAATTTATATATTCTTTTACTTTCCGGCAAAATTTATTAATGACTATTAATGTTAATAATGACTATTAATGACTTGTTTATGCATAGATGTAATAGTTTCCCTATTTATGGAACATTATACTGTATATTATCCATCATATAAACTAAGCCTTAAAGAATGGTTCTAAGCATGGATTAAACTAAGCATGGGACAAATTTTGAAACTTGCAATTTCTTTAATTATAAAATTGTTTCTGAAAATTATGTTTCTATATTGTTCAAGGACATTAGAAATTTTTTCATTTTGTATTCTATAAACTGAAATATTGTTTTTGTGTCAAACAAAGTTCATTTTCTTAGTTTTGTAAAAGGTGTCCCATTCATCCACACTCTCTCCTATGATTCTAACTCTGAATATTGGGCACTTCTCTATCTATACGCACGTATCATGGGTATATGTCTTAAAACTATCAGAAATATTATATATATGAATGCGTGTATATGAAAAATGAAATGTTGTAATATTTTTACCTATTCCTAGAGAAGAATAAATGGTTCTTAACTGTGCCGTAAATAAAAAGGATTTATCACATTTCTTATATACTTTTGATTTCTTAACCTTTAACTGATGTTACCGGTCTCTCAGACCGCGGCTTTTTTTAATTTTTATAGTTTAACTTGCAATTTTCAATTTAACTACAAACACTATCGAAATTTTGTTCCGTTTGGAACTTTAGTTCTATCACCAGAGACTTTTGAATAGGTGAATTTTAATTATAACAGTGCTGTACAAAAAGTTTAGTACAAAAACACCATCCTATGAGTTAATCGTGCCTTTTATTCATCTTTCGATGAAACGGTCTCACAGACCACTTCACACTAGTTATGTGACAATTTCTGTGACACCAGTTAACAGTTAAGCAGTATATTGAAATATGTATTTATTTTATCTGAAAATTGTTCTGCTCAAACTTTTTGTAAAAATCTTAACAAGACTTGGAAAAAACCTAAATATAAACATCTGCATTTTAATTTTACGTGAGGTTCTGAGCAATAAAATGCTGAGTTTTTACTTTCTCATGCAAAGAGAGTTATAGGGTAGGTAGGGGCAAAGATACGAACGGGGCAAAAATACGCACCGGCTGATTTCATATGAAGCAACATTTCGGCTATCCTGACCAATAGGTGGCAGTTTGGTTTCAAGTGTACTAGTCATTTATTTAAACCTTTTGATAAAAGTAGCAATTTGTGGTAAGAAAATGAGGTAAGTTTAAATTTTCGAATTTTGATATAATATTTTGTATATTTCACTTTTTTCTTTAGTTGACAATACCTGGAATTTTTACAAATCCAAAAATTCAGTGGAGATCGAAAGCTTTTTAGCTTCTAAATGCCGTAGTTTACCTCGATCACATTTGTTTATACTTATAGGTAGCCGGTTAAGCAAAATATTGCAGAATGGGGTAAAAATACGCATACGCCTTGGGACAAAGATATGCACATGTTTATGATACGGGACTTTGCCCTATCGTTTTAGCTAGATGCAAAGCTTTCCACTTTTCTAAATTTGTATTATATAAAATATGATAAATACATAACTAATATAAGTTAGTAAACTACATTTTCCTTTTCTAGTTAAGTTTTTTAAATATAGAACGTATGTTCTACCTACCTACTTTTAAAAATCAATATTCTTGTTTCATGAATCGCTTTTGTTTTAAACCTTAATCTTTAACTCCTGTTAACGGTCTCACCGACAGCTGCAATATTCAGTTTTCACAATTTAACTTTTAATTTTTAATTTAAGTATTAATTTTTGTTTAATTTTGATTTGTTCGGTAAATTAGAAGTATAGCTGAAGACTTCTGAATGCGGGAAAGTTTACTATAATAGTCCATTACACAAAGTTTAGCGCAGAAATCGCCTCTTATGAGTCAGTAAACCATTTTATTCAATCTACGATTAAACGGTCTCGGAGACCGCTTACAGTATTTATGAAACAATATTTGTCACAATAGTTAGAGGTTAACTGCTATTCGCGATCTTGCAGACCGCTGTTTTTTCATGGTCTAGTTTACAATTTTTAGTTTAAATACTATAAAAATTTACTAATGCTTTTACATTACTCATTCATTTTAATGGAAATGGGGCAAAAACCGGCCGTAATGGGCAAAAATACGCACTGCGTATCTTTGCCTCATCACTGCGTACTTTTACTCCAACCAATGGGGCAAGGAGGAGGATAGCCACCCAGGTAAACCCAGCAAATGCTTTCTAGTTTTAGTGCAGTCCCTGGGGGAAGAAACCAATGGGGGAAAGATATGCAGAGCAAAAATTACAATTTCTTACGGAAATGTAATTTGACAGAATGTCGTATGATAGTGGAACGTGCTTAAGGTTTTAATACAACATTTTAATAAGTCGTCGCATATCAATGTTTTCGTTAAGAATCAAAATTAATGATAAGTGCGTAATTTTACCCCCCACCTACCCTATATCACTTAGGTGTGTCATGTGATTGTGAGCCATGTTGAGGACAACTTGTCACCAAGCGCTATTGAGATCAACCATGATGGCGCTTTTTAACAAGCTGTCCTCACTTCAAATACTTGTGGGCATGATACCTACATATGTTTGAATATTAAAGTATATACATTTGTCCATTTTCCTACATAAAACATAAATTGTTATTAGAGATGTAATTGTAGATTACATTTCATAATATCAATAAAACATGATTTACTTTCCTTTTATTTCGGGTTCGGGTTGAGATATGTCTGGGTTGAGTTGCAGGTTGCCGAAAATTATTTTAGCTGATTCTGGTCAGTTTGAGGATCGAGGAAATATTTTTGGCGTGTTCGGGTCGAGTTGCGGGTTGACTTAAGTATTATATTCCGTTTTGTGTCGGATGCAACTTGACCCATGCATGACTACTCTGTAGTCGGCCAATTTTCAAAATATCAGGATTCGTACGGTCCTTAAAAGAACTTGCATGTTTCAAAAGGATTTTTTTGTGCGTGAAAGTGCTTATTTCCATACAATTTTTTTTTAAGTCTTTAAAAGTGCTTTACTGTCATTCTATTTCTTAATCGGGGGTGGAACTCTTCTGCATTTCTTTTCATTTCTGATAAAAAAAAAAAAAAAAAAAAAAAAAAAAAAAAAAAAAACGCCATTGCTAACCTTTCTTCTGAAATTTCACCTCCCCTTTTTGCTCCCTTCTGCACAATACCAAAGTTTAAACTGTTTAAAACTTTTTTTAACCTTTAACTGATGTTACCGGTCCTCACAGACCGGTGCTTTTTTCAATTTTCATAGTTTAACTTGCAAATTTCAGTTTATCTACAAACACTACTGAAATTTTGTTTCGTTTGAAACTTTAGTACTAACACCAGAGACTTTTAATAGGTGAATTTTAATTATAACACTCCTGTGCAAAAAGTTTAGTACAAAAACATCCTATGAGTTTATCGCGGCTTTTATTCATCTTTTAGTAGGAGAGCTGTTGAACATTTTTGAGAAGGTATTTGAGGCACCCTGAAAATTTGTGCAACACTTCTTTTGTAATGCCTGAATACAAAATCGAATGTCTGGAGATCGTGGCCCAAAAACTGTGCCAGACACGTGTCTGGCACAGTTTTTGTGCCGACTAAAGTGTCTGTCATTTTCAAAATATTTTTTTATAAGCATAAATATTATTCTGCCTCAATCACCTTTTTTGGGTAGTCAAAAAATGGCACTTGACATGTGTCTGGCGCAGTTTTTGGGCCGACTTAAGTGTCTGTCGTTTTCAATATATTTTTTTCTAAGTATAAATATTATTCTGTCTCAATCTCAGCGTGCCTCAAATACCTTTTTTGGGGGTAGTCAAAAAATGGCACTCGACACGTGTCTGCAAGAGTTTTTGGGCCACGATCCTTCAGCCAGACATTCGATTTTGTATTCAGCCATTACAAAAGAAGTGTTGCACAAATTTTCAGGGTGCCTCAAATACCTTCCCTAAAATGTTTAACAGCTCTTGGACTATTTCGATGGAGCGGTCTCGCAGACCGCTTCAGACTAGTTATGTGGCAATTTCTGTGACATCAGTTAAAGGTTAAAAAAATGGCTCTACTCTATTTGTTACTTTATAGTGAATAAATAATCAGTCCTAAATTTCATTAACTATTCATTCCATCATATTCATTTCATTAAAATTTTATCTGAATTTCACCTTTAAAATTTAGTTTCCCCGTTTGCTTCACCTCTCACAGTAATAGTACAAGTAATAAAGTTTAAAAACTCTTTAAAACTGCTTAAATAAAAAAAAAAATCTGCTCTGTATCATTTTATTGTCACAATAAATAATCAAGATTTTTCTTCCCACTCGAAATTGGCATCCCCCCACCCCAACTTAGAGCACATATAATTTTAAAGTTTTTTAAACTCTTTATAGACGAGTGGTAGGGGAGGAAAAAAGGGCTGCATTTGGAATTAATTAGGGGAAAGCTGGAAATTGTTTTAATCCCTTTAAGTCTAGAATGAATGTACTAAGTTTTCTTTCTCTTACTAGGTGAGCGGTTGAAGATATGTACAGATTTATAGTCAAAAAACACATTTTTATTAATTATCATAACAATAACTAAAAAAAAAAAAAAATAATTCTATCAAAAACATTGTCAATACAGATGTTGTAGGGGTTAAAATTCTGATTGAAATGTGCACTTACACTTAACATTTTTGTTGGATTTTTACAATTATAATTTAAAGTTTTGCCTAATTCTTTAATTAAGTTCTTGAAGCCAGAACAGACGAGGTTATCAATTTACCCTGTTTCTAATTTATATATATATTTTTAATTTATTGAGGTATTATTTGAGGATTTTGTAATTATTTTAGGCTTTATTTTGGATATTTTCAGAATTATGGCTTAACCTCTTGATTACGGATTATAGCCCAGTGGTAGGAAATGAAAAAAAAAAAAAAAAAAGGCCGAATTCTGAATTAAATACGGGAAAGCTGGAAATTGTTATAATCCCTTCGACATAGGCCAGAAATAAACGTACTAAGTTTCCCCGTCCTACTAGCTGCAGTTTTGCCGCTACGAACAAATAGATAACTTAAAGTGTATTATTTCATGATTTTTAGCATATTTCAAAAATGATTTGTAAATGATGGGAAATATTGTTTACGATCTCTGATATTGTATTTGAATTATGCGTCGTATTTAATTTGACATATATAGTGAATAACAGTGCGTATGCCTCGCATTTAAAGGAGGTCGAAAATAGTGGGGAGGAGCGAGGGAACAAATGAGCCTTGTCGCTACAGGAATTATAGTTCAACCAATAGCACGATTTTAAACTTCGATATTTTACTAAAAGGACTAAGATGGTTTTAATAAAAAATATTTTCGACTAGTATACGAGCATCTTAACACGGGAGAACTCGCTGCATGAGATTTTCTCTCACAGTCGTACTTTTTTAAGACTCTTATTTAAATCATTTTTCATTTTAATTAAAATTTCAAAATGTTTTTCAATTATTTTACCTATTGTGTGAATAAAAGTACTAAGCCAACCAAAAAAAGTTGATATTATATGAATGTAAATTAAAAGAAAAGCAATTGGGCATTCTCACTAACGAGTTCTCCCGGGTTAAGACAAAATTTTGAAATAGAATTGCGACCTTAATGTTCAGCAAAAATATTAATATGGGTACTCATTTTATTCAGAATTTCAAATTCTACGACATTTTTATTGACAGTGTTTTTGAAAGAATTAATTGTTCTGAGATATTAAGATAATTTAAAGGATTTTTCGACTATAAATATGTACATATTTTCTAATGTTCACCTAGTACGAGGGATAAAACTTAGTACTTGCATTTTAGTACGGAAGGGATTAAAACAATTTCCAGTTTCCCACCCACATAATTGTGAGTTACATCCGCCGATCACGGGGCTTTGAAATAGAATTGTGACAATGTTCAACAAAAATATTAAATGTAGTTCTCATTTTACTCTGAATTTTAAGCTGACGACGAGCTGAACACGAAAATTGCAAAACCTGAATTTCATTTTAGATTTCAAAGTTCTGCCATTTGCAAAATGACGTCAGCGTTACGCACAGATATGTTTGTCCTTTATAATATAGATAAATATAGATTTTATTTTCATATCAAAATCTTAGTGTTTGTTTTTTCTTTTCAAACTTTTTTCACTCTTAAATCCATTTATATCTGAACCAAATCAATACTCGATCATTTCAAAGCTACCGTATAAAATCAAGTGTGTATTTTTAAATAATATATACGTAATGTGGGTCATACAGTAAAATGTGTAGAAAAAATGAAAAGTGACTTCGGGCAATGAATTTTTTTAAAAGATTAATTTTTGTATTTTCTGTTTAATATTTTGCAGTATTTCAAAGAGAATTGAAAGTATATGCTTTTTGGTATTGTTATTATTATTTGGTATTAATATTCTGCATAATTTGATTTTTGGAGTCTTATATGTAATTTTGAAATATGCCTGGAAAGGGATGGGGAGGACACGGTTCTTCCAGAATTTTAAATTCTAAAAAGTTTGTCGTTATCATCCAGACTCTTTGAAATTTTTAGACGTTAAAAACATAATGTTTTCGTAGCCCGAGTGAAAAAATATTAATATTTCGTGGAAAAAGGCTGGTAAGATTTTTACCACGATGTAACACCCAGGTTTATACTAATTTTGTCGAAGTTTTTGCACATTTTATTTAGTAAAAAATATTTCTATTTGTCCGAATGTTTCGAAATTTTCGTAGGTAAATGTAAATCTGGCCTGTTGTGTAAACAGATTGTGTTAAAATACGGACGTTTAGTTAGTTTTAGGGTAGAAAAAATATAGCCTTTGTGAGGCGCGAAATGACCTATTAGTCCCCGAGCCAGGTACAAATTTCGTCAGTTATTTCCTCTCGGCCGATAATTTGTAAAATGCTTCAGAGAGTTGTATCATGAAGCTTCGTGAACGTTAGCTGCAGTTCCGTGGGTGGGTTGAGCAGCGGTCTCCCACGCACGTAAAAAAAAAAAAAAAAAAAAAAAAAAAAAAAAGTCACTTTCTCCCGATTGAAAAATTTTCAAATTATAGATAACCTAATATACTGAAGAAAAAAAAAGTCAGCTAATTATAAAGTGGCGGTTAATATGTCAGCTGGTCACACGAACATGAAAAAAATATACAAGGTGCAAAGGAAAGTCTCTTTAACCTGAAAATACTTGCGAAAGGAGATAGATACATCTATGTATTGAAGTAACGGTATAGTAAAGCGAATACGCCCGACCTGATGCAAACGACAGAAGCGTCCCTAGTGGCGAAATTTGGAAGTTACCTATTGAAAACCGTAAGCGAAAAGAGATAGAGCAAAATTTCCAGTTTGAAAGATTTGGAGCATCAATTAATTAGTACGAAACGACATTTGGTTCACACGTATAAGATAAATCGTTGCCTGTATACACAAAAATGTCCGAAATCAATGAGCGACGATTCTACTTTGCATATTCACATTCTATAAATGTAGCAGTGCAAAATTTTAGATTGTGACGTTGTACTGTGCTGTAATGGCTATAAAAATTTAATTTCCAATGCATTTAAAATTTTAGATTAACCCTTTTAGGGGCAGAAGAATTCTGTTAGTAAACTTATGAAACAATTGACTGACACCAGAATATTCAAACGAATTTCACAAAAAATAAAAGCTCGTTAATTTTCACTTTCATTAGGAAAGCAAAATTTTGTTAAAATATTATTGCTGCCATTTGTCCATTTTGGAATTAAAATTAGGTGGCTAAACCATCTAGCCACCGCCCTTGAAAGGTTGAAATCTATGTCGTCGTATTCAAGAGTCTTGCAATTAGATGTTCTATGCTGAGAAATGTGCATGTAGAATTACGCCACGAACACAATTGTGTATCGTGAGCAATGGCGAACTTTTCGAACAAACTGAATATTAACATTTTATCACTGTGAGACTGTTTGTCTTTTTTGTTTTTTTATGGGATGTTATCAAAATACATTCAGATAAGCACATATTTATACCAGAAATTGTACGTATTTCTTCATACTTCTGGCTATTCCATCCAAACGTTTACACAAAATAGAGTGCTTCAATTTTGGACCTTTTTGGGTATACAGGCAAAGATTTATCTTATTCATGTAAACCAAATGCCGTTTCGTACTAATTAATTGATGCTCTCAAACATTCTGATTGGAAAATTTGCTCTATCTCTTTTCGTTTTCGATTTGCAATGGCTATATTCCAAATTTCGCCACTAGGGAGCGCTGCCGTCGCTTGCATTAAATCGGGCGTAGTCACTTTACTCTGCCGTTACCTCACTTCCATAGCTTTAGTTCTCTCCGTTCGCAAGTATTTTCAGGTTAAAGGGCCTTTCCTTTGCACCCTGTATATATTTTTCATGTTCGTGTGACCAGCTGACGTATTAACCACCACTTTATAATCAGCTGAATTTTTTTCCTTTCAAGATATTGGGTTAGCTATAATTTGAGAAATTTTCAATCGGGAGGAAATGACTAATTTTTTTACGCGCGTGGGAGGTTACCGCTGCTACACTCACCCACGGAACCGTAGATGATGTTCACAGAGCTTCATAATACAACCTTTTGAAGCATTTTACAAATTATCGGCCGAGAGGAACTTGGTCATCAAAATCTGTTGCTGGCTCGCGGACTATATGTTCACCAATGTATTTGAAAGAGTTAAAATTCATGTTTTTAAAAATCAATTGCATTATCAGTTAGAAGATTTTAACTTTTAGAGCATATATATATATTATTATTATTATTATTATTATTATTTTTTTTTTTTTGGCGATATTTCTAAAATGTTATCCTGGAATAAATTGCTACAAGTTTTCGAAAAATCTTTTCTATTTATTTTTTTTTCAAAAGTTTAATTGCT
The DNA here is from genome assembly GCA_963932465.1 of Maratus speciosus. Taxonomy (NCBI): domain Eukaryota; kingdom Metazoa; phylum Arthropoda; class Arachnida; order Araneae; family Salticidae; genus Maratus; species Maratus speciosus. Next base: position 454,078,817 of record OZ010797.1, read on the forward strand.
GGGTGGGGAAAATATAGTAAATTTAATATCGGAATATATCAACGTGTTAATATTGGTGATATATCGCGATAACTACCGTAAAGTTTATGCGAATAGAAAAATTGCTTACTTTAAAAGATAAATAGCATGTGACCTAAAATTTTAATATAAACAGATGTAGAAAGGAGTTAATAAATGTTTCATGCAATTTTCTCCTACAGCATCCTTTAAATATATATATATATATTTATAATATAGGGAAGGTGGGGCAAAATCGGGTACCATAACAGTTTGTTAGTCTCAAATGCTGTGAAATGGGAAAACAAATTTTGAACACTGTTTTTAATGTAAAATGAATCCTTGGCTATAATAAAACATTCTTTTCATATATATATATATATATAATTGTTTATATAAAAAAATAGCTTTTTTCACACGTATGCAAAAATCCGGTTTTACTTCGCTGGTTGTGTTAAACCTGGTATCCATTTAAAACTATTGGAAAACTCATTTTGGTCAAAAATGTCTTTCTTTAATGTAGTAAAAAATACATTTTTAATATTTTTAACAAAAAGAAATTGCACATGTGTTCGTCCAAGTGTAAAAAAAAATTAATCGGTGGCAAATTTTCTACGTTGTATAGGCCTGCTTACTTTACTCTCTACGTTTTAAAGTTCTTTTAGCTTCAAAAATCACAGATGAATTTGTCATCATATTCTTCTGCATTATATGTTTCGTGGGCCTATCCGTGGCATTTCAAACATCGTATTTGGATTTAGAGTTTGAGTAAAGTTCATAGCAAAACATACAGGTTTAATTATCCTCTTCTTCTGATGATGTGTTCGCAATCTTTTTTTGCTTTCTTTTTTTCTTTTTAAAGAATCTTCTTCTTTCTTCGTCTTGCAGTTTGTTTGGCTTATTTCTGCTTAATATATGTTTCGATCTGTAATTTATAGGGAGAAGAAATCAAAAGTATTTCCCTTTCTTTTTCTCAATTCTGAAGCCTTCCTTAGAAGGGGATAATAACATTTTAGGCAAAATTGGAAATTCAGATTGCTGGACTACATAGTCTGAAGATGTCAAATAGATAATTTTACTAATATATTCTGTAGATGTAACATTTTGAATCAGTGATGACGTCTGTGATTGTGATGTTAACTGCTGCATCTGGAAGCAGCTCGACGTGAAAGACGCTGGATAGTGTCAACTTGTTGATGTTCGGAAGGTTGAGCTCCAATATCCTGTGATGTATCAGAAATTTTTATTTCTGCCGCTATGCCAACCTGTGGCTGGATAGACCTAGGTGTGTTATCATGACTTTCATGGGTTTCTCTGTCCCTTCCGAAGGAGCAAAAAGATGGTCTGAAAAAATATCATTGTTGTAGGGGAAAATCCCTGTTCTCTGGAACCTTCTGATTGCAATATTTACAATTGCTGCTCTCGAAAATGTAGCTTTAAATAATTTTCCAATTTGCTAAGTTGTTACAGATCACGCAGTGTTGGAAAATAACCACTTCCTCACCTCTTGACCTTAGTATGAGCTTAGAGGTGCATGAATGATGCATCAAGGGGCTGAAATCGATGCGTTGCGTAAAAAAAAGAAGTTTAAATAAATACATTGCTTTCCCTTACTAGATTAACTGGATTCTTTTAGTGTGAGTTGAATACCTATTAAGGATTTAAAGAACAGGCTTTTCAGGACAAGGATTGGAAAAAATCTATACATTTTTTAACCAAATAAAATAAAGACCTCTTTCGTAATCCACACTGTAAAAAGAAATACTGCCAGTTTTCGGGTAGGAATCGGAAAAATAGTTGCCCTTATCGTATCGGAATAATTTCCGACCCATCTCGGAATAAAATCCGTAAAAATAAGGAAATAGTAAAAGGGTATTTTACGGATTTTATTCCGATTTTACGGATTTTATTCCGAGCTGGGTTGGAAACTATTCCGGTACGATGAGGGCAACTATTTTTCCAATTCCTACTGGAAAACTGGCATTATTATTATTATTTTTTTTTACAGTGCATCCACTCCTATTATATACAGCAAAAGAGTCTAGGAAAGCATCATCCACCAAGAGAAGGTTTTTTTCCTGCCTGTTTAATATTTGAGAAAAAAATCTTGTTATATATTAGGTAGTCTAGTTATATAGGATTGAGATTTTAATGATTATTTGTCAATTTGGGCAGATTATTTTATTTAGAGAAACAAGTCACGAAATATATTTGCATTTTAAGTAGACCTATAACGCAAGTTATTACATCCCAGATTAGAAAGTTATTTATTAAAATGCAATAAGCATAATATAAAATTATGCCTTAATCAGTGCCATTATTTTGTTCAATAATAATTGCAAGTTATTTAATTTCATAAATGTAAGTTAAAAATTAGACCCACTTTTTAATATAAAACAAAATCAAAATTAAAGTTTTCATTATAACTAGAAAGATTTAGAATTATAACTTAACAGCATTAAGAATACAATTTAAAGTTCCATGCTAATTTATTAACTATACTAAAAAACCATTCTATGAGTGCCGGAAAAAACCCCGGGTATACCCAGTTTTGACCCAATCTTAAGTACCTGGTTTTACCCCAACATGACACAGTTTAAAACATGGCGTCACTACTCTTAATCCTATAGCAAAAGATCAGTAAAAATGTTTAAATATTATCAGGAAAGGAAAGAATTAGATATGTTCAGTAATATTTAATATGCTGAAAAAAGTGGTTATACGCGTAAAATCTAGAATCAAATAAAACAATTTTTTAAGAGTAATTGAAACTAAATCGTTCACACGAACGAGAACCGCACACAGTAACGTTCTAATCGGCTATACATGCCATAATGGTTACCGACAAGTAATTTCTCGTGTTGGCTGATAGACAGAAGTACAAATGAAGGAGGGGTCTGCGCTACCCGGTTTTACTCGCCTACCCTGTTTTGTACAACTCATCCAAACACACACACACATATATATATATACATACACAAAATAAAAATATTTTTAAACAAGAAAGTAAAATAATCAAACTTCAACGATAGATTATAATTTTCCAACAGATTCAGAATTATGTAAAAAAAAAAAAATCAACGTTTAATAAGGTTAAATATGATGGCTAAGTAAGCAAATTACAAAACACGTAACACATTTCAAAATTAAAGTTCAGCAATTATTATCAGTCATCTGAAAAATATCAGAATTCCTTTTTTGCAACGCTATATATGATCTATAGATTTGAATATATACTGAATAGTATGCTAAACATTAGTTCAGTTAAGAAACGCATTTGCACAGTTTAAAATTCCCCTTCAACATATTTCGTCATTAAACGGAAATGAATACATCTTTTTTGCAGCCTGTATATGATTTAGAGATTTTATATATACGAAGTAACTAAATTAGTTAAATAATAATAAAAAAAAAAAAAACTCGTACCACAACAGATAACGAACTACCAGCAATTGTTTATTTATACAGATAAGCGAATCCTTTTGTGTCCCCCCATAAATAAACGATGGATGCTATGCTGATCATGCTCTATAGTAAGCATCTTTTTGTACACCTCAGTGATGTGTATCAATTTCTATATGTTTGAAATAGTGTAATATCATTCCAATATACTACAAATGATTTTTCCCTATAGACCATTGAAATAGACCATAGAAAATTTGTGATTTTAATCAATGATTTTTTTTAAAAATCAGTTGATTAAAATCATGATTTTAATCGTTGATAATAATTGTTAACACCCGTTTACAGTCAAATGGCAAGCATGAGTTTTTGTTAATCTCGATTGATTGATAACTTTTTTCCTTCAACCAACTGACGCTTTTTGCAATATTTTTCCACATTTGATTTAAGAATTTCACAATATTTTGATTCTACCCAACAATTGGAGAATTTTGCAGCTTTTTCTTACAAACTTCCTTGGCAGTTATCCAAAGTTTTCAGCATAATAAAATATAAAATTATAACTAAAAATTAAATAAACAGCACATAAAGAAAAACTATGAAATTATTAATTTAGATATTTTATTTCCAATATTTCGATTGACTGAAGTTTAATGCAGTTTTATTTATTTATTTTTTTAAATAAATAAAATTGTGTGATTTGTGTTTGGTTGCGGTTTTCTCTGTGACGGGAAATTTTAAGTTTACCTGTGACGCCGTGAGAGAGGGTGGAAAAGTTACTGTTCCTGCTGACCACTAAAATTTTCAAATTAGTGGTACAAATGAATTTTTGGTGTTCTCGGACCAGCGGACCACCAATGATTTCGAACACTGATTGATTTTTCAAATGCTGAAGATTTCCTTGTAAAAGATATTTAAATTGATATACTGTTTAATTTTTTTATTATTTTCCTTGTGTGAAATTTGATTATTGTTATGTCTGCACAAGAAACAATTTTATGTCTTAAAATATTTACTCTTCTATTTAAAACAGGTGGAGAAATTAACCTGATGCGTGGACCTATTCCATTTTACTTGACTTGAAATTCTGATTCAGAACATAATAAGCTTCAAGAATTCTTTATATTTGATGACCTGAATGGTCAGAGACGGTGCAGCACCCTCCTAAATCTGTGAGAGAAACTTTATGTAAAATGATATTATATTACAGTAAATATTAGTCTGACATACTATACATATAATTTAATGATTATATAATTTGTATTTTCAATAAATGGAGCGGCATACCGCAAACCAGCTTTAAATGTGTTGCTATTTAATTGTGTCTGTAATCATTTCCTTTTTCAGCTATTGCAAGGCTGCTGTTGGTGAATACTTTTCTTTTCTACGAGCATTGTTATAAAATAAATAAATCTTCGTCATAGATTACCATTTTGGAATACTGAAAAAATACATATATAACTGCTGTTATTAAATTAACCCTTCAAAGTAAGTATTTAATATACTATAGAAATACATTGTGTATTTAAAAAAAAGCTTTAAAGTTTAAAGTAATACTTTTGTATTAGCTGATATTAGAGGTTAAATGGATTCTGCTACTTATAGCTGCCTTTTTGATGCTGATTATTTCATTGTTGACGCATATACTTTGATTATGTATCAGTTATGTTTGTGCTTTATTTATTCAAAAGTGTTATATTCATTATTGAATGTTAAACAGAAACAAAAGCTGAACTTTTTTTGTTGTTGTTTTATATTCAAATGAATTAATTTTGCATAATTGAGCTGTGTTGCAATATAAATTTTATTTTTTGTGTGTGTGTGTGTGAAAAGGTAAAAATTTGAAAACTGTACAATATAAAAATTTCAGCATCTATAGATTCACAACAATTAAAGAAAAAAAAACAGATCATGGAAGTACGGTGCATAGGCACTAAGTGCATAATGGAAAAAACCTTTTCAAACTCGTGCAAAAATTAATATTGGTTGAAGATATTCATTCAGCCATTGTTTAAAATAAAATAATAATAAAAACAGGTATGTATTTAAATGTAAGAAAATTATTTTTTTTTTTAATATTTTCTTTGTGAATAAGCAAACACTAAATGGACTATAAGTGTAACCGAGTGCGGAGAAATATTCCAAAATGTACAAGGACAGAATGGTAATATTTGTGGGGGAAAAAAAGCAATTATTTTGTGAAATAGATCAAAGTGGTTTACATTTATTTTTTAAATATATTTCAAAGACAATAGAAAAAATAATTAAAACATTAATAATTTTCAGTTTAATGAAAAAAATGTTTTCTACTGCAAGATAATCTCGCAAAATCTGGAATTTTGTTTTTTATTACACCATAATGATAAATCGAAAACCAAAGTGAGGGGGAAAAAGAAAGCTACAATCCAGTGTAACCTTTCCCCATAAAGATGAGAGAAAATCCTGAATCGTGGTTCAAACTTTTAGCAAAAAATTGGAATGGAGAAAACCTTGAATTTTGATTTAACCTTTCACCAGAAAATTTTATTTAAAAAAACTCTGAATCATGGTTAAACCTTTTACTAGAAAATTGGATTTAAAAATAATCCTGATTCGTGGTTCAACTTTTTCCCAGAAAATTGTATTAAAAAAAAACTAAATTATGGTTCAAACTTACACCAGAAAATTGGATTTAAAAAAAAAAAAAAACCTGATTTATGGTTCAACTTTTCAGCAGAAAATTGGATTAAAAAAAATCCTGAATCATGGTTTAATATTTCACTAATATAATGGTATTTGTGAAAGCACCAATAAACTGGTGAAACTTATCACCAATATCTTGGTTGCAGCTAAATTTCAGCGACTTTTCACCATTTTCTTGGTGAAACATCACACTTTATTTTTTAGTGTATCGGTAATATATATATATTTTTTAATTTAGGCATACTTTATAAACTCAGTAATGATACTTTACTTTCATTATTGTTTCTATTCGCTTTTTTAATTTAACAAAAAACCGTAAGATCTGCTTCTACTTATCTGCTCATTTACTGCTGTTGTTATAATGTTCATTTAATATCGATATGATTTTGTACCTATTTGAACATCTACAGTAAAGCTTCATTCAGTTTTCTAATGCCATAACATATAAATATTTCTGTCAATTGCTGTGGTATTGCTCAAAAACACGTCAGGCGATATTACTTATTTTGCATCGAAGTATTTTGATTGAGGAAAATTCCACTCTAAATATCTAAAACTGTAAAAATTCAACTCCATATTGAAAGAATACCATAACAATAACTCTAAATAATATAAGTATTAGCATACAAAAACAATTACGTAAAATATTTTCGTAATACTGCTGAAAAACCGTTAGTGATCTACTGCAAATTTTTTTTTTACAGTTACAAATACCTTTTGATGAGTGTAATTTTAGACAGAACAGAAAGAAATCATTTGCAACTGTACTGCAATATCTCTTGCACGGTTACAAAAAACTTTATGGCGAGAATACAAAAACTCTTTTAGATACAATACTAAAAAATCATTGGTAATTTTCCTGAAGGTACTTCAATAAAGTTACCGTAAATTTTTCGCAAAAGTATATGCAAAGTTTTGGGTGGAATACTAAAAAAATTCATAGTAAATGTACTATGAAATCCTTCGCAAATTTAGAAAAAAATTCTTAGTCAATGTACTAAAAAATCCTTTGTAAGTGTACTAAAAAATCATTAGAAAATTCACAAAGTATTGTTTAGGAAACTACCTAAAAAATCGTTAGTACCTTTACTAAATAATCCTAAGTAAATTTACGAAAAATTCGTTAGTAAACTCGCTAAAAAATCGTTAGTAAGTTTACTGAACAATATTTAGTAAACTTACAAGGAATTCTTTGGGAAACTCTCTAAAAAATCCTTAGTACGTTTACTAAACTATCCTTGGAAAATTTACCACTAATTCTTTAGTAAACTCCCTAAAAAATCGCTAGTAAGTTTACTAAGAAATATTTAGTAATTCACAAAAACTAATTAGAGAAACTCCCTTGAAAAACCGTTAGTAAATTTACAGAACAATATTTAGTAAATTTACAAAAAAGTTTTTGGAAAACTCCCTAAAAAATTGGTAGCACGTTTACAACATATTCGTTGGTAAATTTACTAAAACTTATTTAGTAAACTCCCTAAATAAGCATTAGTAAGTTCACTAAACAATATTTAGTAAATTTACAAAACTTTATTGGGAAACTCCCTAAAAAATCACTAGTACGTTTACTAAACAATATTTAGTAACAGTTACTGAAGAAACTTTTGTAATTTTACATGATTATCTTTTGTTGTGGTTACATAAAATGTTCTAGGAATCTGTTTCCAACAAAATTCTTAGTAACCTTACACTTTTTTTTTTTTTCAGTGCAGGTGGTAGTGACACCGGCATAAAATATAGCACGTATAGGATCAAGGACTATCACTCTTGATTCGCAACCAATAACTTCTGTAATCGGTTTATTATTTCCTGAGATTCCACAGAAATCGTAATTTAAGACTTTTTTAGAATGCTTTTCGCTTCTTCCCTTCGCTTTACCCCTTTTTAATTTCGAATTTATTTTCGACTGTTCTTAGAGGACATTTGTATTTTATAAGTAACTACCGTGCTATATTTAAAGTTTCTAGCCTCTTCAGTACCGCAGAAATCTCAATTAAGAACATTTTTTGCTCCTCTAACCCTCGACATAAAATATAGCTTATGTTTGAGCAGGTTCTATCACCATCAATTTGCAACCATTATGTTTGAAATCGGTTTCGTATTTCATACGATTTCATAAAAATCGTAATTTAGAACGTTTATAGAACTCTTTTCACTCACTTCATCCTTTTAAATTTGGAATTCTCTTTCGAGAATTCTTAGAAAGCATTTGCATCTTTGGAGTAATTACTATTCCAAATTTAAAATGTTAGACCCCCTCAGTAACACAAAAAACGAAATTTAGAACATTTTTTCCTCCTGTAACCCCCAGGTGGTAGTGACAACAACGTAAAATATAAGCTGTATTGGAGCGGGACTGTTACCCTCAGTTTGAAAATATTACTTTTGAAATCGGTTTATATTTCCTGAGATTGCGTAGAAATCGCTATTTAGAACGTTTTTAGAACGCATTTCGTTCATTTTCACCCTATTTTCAGAGAGAATTTTCATCTCATAATTAAATACCATGTCAAACTTCAAGTTGCAAGCCCCTTCAGTATCACAAAAATCACAGTTTAGAACGTTTTTTTAAATGCAACCGCAAGGTGGTAGTCACTTCGACATGAAATACACTGTAAAAAAAAATCTGTAACGTTACTAAAGTTTTTCTAGGAAACTGGGATTCCTAGAACTTTTTATGTAACGGCAACAACAAAAATTCCTGTAACAGCTTTTGGTACAGGAATTTTTCTTGTTACCGATACATAAAAAGTTCTAGGAATCCCAGTTTCCTAGAAAAACTTTAGTAACTTTACAGATTTTTTTTTTACAGTTTAGATCCTATATTGTAGCAAAGTCTGTCATCACCAATTTCCAACCGTTACTTTTGAAATCGGTTGGGTACTTTCTGAGATTGCGTAGAGATCACATTTTAGAACGTTTTTTAGAAAGTATTTCGTCCATTTTCACCCTTTTTAAATTTCGAATTATTTAGGAAATGCTATTACGGATCATGTATATCTTATAAGTAACTACCATGCCAAGTTTCAAGATGCTAGGCCCTGCAGCATTACAAAAACGCAATTTTGATCTTTTTTGCTCCTTCACCCACTTTGGGGTAGTGGCACCGATATGAAATACAGCCTATGTTAAAGCGAGGGCTGTCACCATCGTTTTCACACCATTATTTTTTAAATCGGTTCGGTACTTCCTGAGAATGCGTATAAGCGCAATTTAGAAAGTTTTTTAGAACTTTTTTCGCTCATTTTCACCCCAATTATATTTCGATTTTTTGTGGAAATGTTCTTAGAGATCATTTGTATCTTATAAATAACTGCCCTACCTAATTTCAGGATTCTAGGGCCTTTAGTAACACAAAAATCGCAATTTAGAACGTTTTTTGCTTCTGAAACCCCTAGGTGGTAGTGACACCGACATGAAATAGAGCCTATGTTGGAGCAAGGGCTGTCATCATCAATTTCTAACCATTACTTTTGAAATAGGTTTGGTACTTTCTGAGATTGCGTAAAAATCGCCATTTAGAACGTTTTTTAGAACTCTTTTCGCGCATTTTCACCCCTTTTAAATTTTGAATTCTTCAAGAAATGTTCTTAGAGATCATTGATATCTTAAAAGAAACTACCATTCCAAATTCCATGTATCTGGATCCTTCAGTAACACAAACATCGCAATTTCGAACTTTTTGTGCTCTTGCACCCCCTTTAGGGGTAATGGCACCGACATAAAATGTAGCCTATATTGGAGCAAGAGTTATGACCATCAATTTCCAACCATTACTTTTGAAATAGGTTGGGTACTTTCTGAGATTGCGTAAAAATCGCCATTTAGAACGTTTTCTAGAACGCTTTTTGCGCATTTTCCCCCTCTTTTAAATTTCGAATTTTTTAAGAAATGTTCTTAGAGAACATTTATATCTAATAAGTAACTACCAGGCCAAATTCCATGTATCTGGACCCTTCAGTAACAAAAAAATTGCATTTTCGAACGTTATTTTGCTCCTGCACCCAATTTAGGGGTAGTGGCACCGACATTAAATGTAGCCTATGTTGGAGCAAGGGTTGTTATCATCATTTTGACACCATTATTTTTTAAACTGGTTTGGTACTTCCTGATATTGTGCAAAAATCTCCATTTAGAAACGTTTTTTAGAACGTTTTTCGCGCATTTTCACACTTTTTAATTTCGTTTATTTTAAGAAATGTGCTTAGATATCATTAGTATCTTTTAAGTAACTGCCATTCCAAATTTCATGTTTCTAGACCCTTAACTATCACAAAAATCGAATTTTTAGAACGTTTTTTGCTTCGGCACCCCCTTTTGGCCATTTGCACGACATAAGATATAGCCTATGTTCTAAGTTGGACTAACACCACCATTTTGATACCATTACTTTTGGAATCGGTTCAGTAGTTCCAGAGCTTACCTCCTACAAATAAACAATTTTCACCTCTTTATAATATGAGTATAGATATAGATGAGTATAGATTTAAAGATCATATTGAGTTAAACATTGAAAAATCACCACAGATAGAAAAACATTTTAATACATTGTCATTATTTAGAACGACTGAACTTGTTTGAAAAAGAAGTGAGTTCATAAGTCTAACATCCCCCAATAAACGTTTTTTCTGTTTAAGATGATTTCGTTGCATCAATATAATTTAGGGTCTATATTTATTGCTTCTCTGATTGATTTTTCTTTAAACATGCCTTCCATGTGTTTTACAAGATCAGAAATCTATCAGAACCTAAGGTTTCTTTAACAAAGTATAATGCATTTGAATTAGGTCAATTTGAGAAGTTTTATTTTTCTTTTGATACAAACGGCTTTTTAATTATTGCAGTTATTTTCATGTACGTTAAGATATAAATTACGATGTAAAATATCTAAAAATGACAATGGTGTTACGGCTTCTTCATATAATTAAACTGCAATAAAAACTGCAGAATGAACTTAGGCTTCTGGTCCTGTAAAAACCCTTTAAAAATTAATCACAGATCCTGTAATTATTTCACTCTAAATTATATTAAAACAGGTAGAGCATTTTATGAAAAATAACTAATTATTTTCCCTTATGGAAGTGGGTGGGGGGGGGGGGGGTGTCATGCTTGAATACATGCATTTTTCGGTGTTTTTATCCAAATTTTAGTGCTGCATGAGCTGCATCCATAAAATAATGAAACCTTGCTCCAACATTTGTTGCTAATGTTGAACTATAAATTGTTCAACTAGTGAATAATAAATTGGTGAAATAGTGAACCATAAATTGGTGTAATGTTGCATATTGCTATTCAATATTTAAGAAATCTATGACTCAACGTTTCACCAATTTAACCATCAACGTTTCACTATTTTATGATCCAACCTTAGCACCAAATGTTGGAACAAACCAAAAACTTGTTCGATTTTGCTCCAAATTTTCAATAGTGTATTCTGAAGTAATGAACGAGATCTAAAACGGTTACTGGAAAAAGTGCTAAATGGATAATTTCAAACGAAACAACTGACATATATGGGCATTAGGGAATATTCCTTATTTCTGGGAAAATGAATTTAAATACAATTCCTTAAAATTAAAAATGATTTTGTCAGGCAGAAAATGATTTTTTTTTTCACAAACCGTTTTCCTAGGATCCGTGCCGGTTGAGAAATTTGAATTATCCAAATATCGAATCAAATAAAATGTTTTTTAAATATTATCAAATAGAAGAAAATACGTTTCAGAATCAAATCTATTTTTAAAAGTTATTTGTCTCTTCTGTATTTATAAAAAATGTAACTTAAATATTTTCTCTCTATTTTAAACTAAATTTTTTCTGACATAAAACGACTTTTTGACGAAAATTGTTTCCTCAAGGATCCATAAACTTTAAGCTGCAAACAAATCAGATGTCTGATCTTTCTGAAAGCACTTGTAGATAAAACTTTATATTCTACTCAAAATCGTAAGACCTAGTATCTCCTAAAAAGCTTTATATTGTCAAAGTAACAAAACAGATTTTTGTGAAACCATCATTTTGATTCTTTTGAAAGTTTGCTAAAATATATGGCGTGACTCTTACTTTAAAATTTATGTAAATCTAATATTTATTCGTATTAAAACAGTTGGAATAATGAATTAACATAGTTTTACTATAATTTATACCAGAATAGTTTTTGATTATGGTAAAATTTTGTTAATGATGAAAAAATTATAAACAGATTACCTTTGTTATAATTGTTGTAATATGAATAAATATTTGATGTATAGGAATTATTATTTTTTTACATGAATTACTATTTCAATTAATATGTATAGGTTTAAGTTCATATTTATCAGAGTTGACGACTTTTATTAATATGTGCATACACTATTGAAAATATACAGCAAACTGTCAAGTTATTCGTTAGTTATAGAAACTAGCGACAAAAACGTAATTTATCTATATTTTTATGAACAATAAGAACGCTTCAAAATAACTGTTAGTTAGTTTTAAAAAGGGCGAATGACTGGAGATGTTTGTTGAAAATTTTTAAGAGTGTAGGTAAATATGCTAAAAAAATTATGCTGAAAATTTAATTAATTAACAGAATCATAAAGTTAAAACGCACAAAAAATCTATAGAGATAGTTTTAAGATAGTAAGAAAGCTTTTAGTTATTAGAATACGATCATTCTGAGAAATGGTCTTCTTGTTGATGATCCCGCTTTTTTCAATAGGAAACAATTTAAATCCTTCTTTTCTTTTTGTTCGAGTCCACCAGTGGCCGAGAGTTTGTACCCTCAAAGCCCAATCCCTCCCGTCAGCCTAATCGTTCGGAGGTTTCCGTGTTTCTCTTCAAAACTTAGATATCCTTGCGTAAATATGAGTTAAGTTTCTTTAGAAATACCCCCACTCAGGGTATCTCCCCCGGGTTTATATACATCGTGCAGATAATCGGCCGTAATAAACAACAATAACACCGCCTTTTGTTCGTTTACTAGCAAGGATAAATTTAATGGCATTATTTTCTGATTTTTTTTATTTAGTTTCCATTACACAAGTGAGAAGTAGCTTTGCAGCCGTTCAGGGCAGCAATTTCAGAAAATCACGGTATATTTTCACCGACTATGACCATCCCCAGACCCCACCCCACAAAATAACCTTCGTCTAAATGTTCATTTATGTCTCTATATAGAATATATATGCTACAGTCGTACCATAATAACTGAGAGTAAAATCACAAAAAATAAATAAATATACTTACATCAAAAAATACATTATTCTGCTACAAAACAACTTCTCTCAGATGATATTCAACGGTCCCATCGTTCAACACACTTTTCAAAATAAGTAGAGAAGAATAAAGTCAAAATAAGTCCGTTTTCTGGAAGCTGCTTTAAAGAACCCTACAGCCTACACTGCCAAAATAACTTCAGAATCTGCCAGAATCGCTTGTTGCGAATTTGATAAGAGGCTTAGACTTGGCTCAGCCTTGCTTTTTTTAGCACGCTGTTCCCTTTTCCCTATCTTGCACTGAAGAAGAATCTCGCTTGTAGATTTGAAACAGCTGTCTGCTGCTTTTCATGTATTATTTGTGCATTTTTAAACGTTGGTTTCTCTGCTTTTTAATATTGTTGCACAAAGGCTTTATTTGCTATTTTTACATATTTTTTTATACTGAGTTATATCTAGGGCTGCGGAGTGGGAGTCGGAGTCAAGACAATTTTTGAGCGAAAGAGTCGGAGTCGGATCTGTTAAAATTTTCGGAGTCGGAGTCGTACATTTTACAATCAGGTCTGCGTTGTCGGAGTCGGCCCATTTTTGAGCGAAAGAGTCGGAGTTGGATCTGTTAAAATTCCCGGAGTCGGAGTCGGAGTCATCCATTTTTCCCACCGACTTCACAGCCCTGGTTATATCAATAAGAGGAATATATTATATGCGCTATATCTTTGAAACATTATTAAATTCGTCCCAGATCCGAAAGCCTAAATGCATGTCCAGGAAGCACTAATTTTTAAAATGCGATTTCTTCACAAGAGTAAAAAAAAAAAAAAAAAGATGGTTGAGATAAGTAATAAAGACAGCATGTTGTCAGCAATAAAACTAATTTTCTCGAAATAAAGTAATTTCCCCCTAATTTGCTGACTCAATACGATCATCAAATTTTTTTTTTTTTTTTCCTCTGCGAAGAATTTGGGAATTGTGTGTAAAGGAAGGGGCATGCACGGAAGGAGTCACACTAATTACTAATATGACTCCAGTGTTTTACTTAAATAAATGTAAAATTAGAAAAAAAAATGTACTTTGAAACGAAATTTTTTGGAGAACTGTATTTAAATTTCTGGTTTTTAAAATATTCTTTAAGCATGAATTTGTTAGATCAATCTCTGTCGCATTCAGCCCGATTACGAAAGAGTAAAATCTTTCCATTTAAAACAGCATAAATAGTTGACTGTTTCTTTGCGACTAATGTTCTTTACAATATATATATATATATATATATATATATTTCGTAAACATATATAAAAAAAATAAAACACGAACGTAAAAGATATGTAACCGAAATATGCACTTAAACTTTGAAAAAATAAGAATAGAAAAAAGTCTTTTTTTGTGATGTATTCGGCTTTTAATTTCTGACATGTAGCTAATAAAAAAGTTTTTTTTATTAGCTATATTAGCATTTATTACCATTTAAATAAAATGCTACTAAATATAAATTCATTATGGCTATTGAATTAACACTCCTTATGATTACATAATTGATGGTTTTCATATAAAAACTTTTTGATGTCGTTAGTGGGCAGTCTAAAAAGTGTTAAATGTTAAAAATTTATTAAACTTTTCAACTGAAAATTATTTTTATTTATGTTCTGTACGTTGTCGACGTATTCAGTTAGCATAGGTATTTTCGTTTATTCTATCTAGCCCTCTACACTGTGAAAAATTTGCAGCAAATTTTCTAAACATTCGATTATTTTTATAGAATATGGTTATATCTCCGTAATTTATCTCTACCCTGACCAACGATAAGGGGACAAATTATGGTCAAACTAGAAAACAGGAATTCTGCTTTTTCAGAATTTAGTGTCGCCCTCGATGGGAAAAATATGTATATATAAATAGTACAAAACATATTTCAATTTTAAGACTTAAAGCACACACTTTTATTTTATGTAAAATGACGTCATTCGCACCCGCTTAAGAATTTCACATTTACGATCCACCCTTAAACATCTACCTTAAAGCATGCATAGGACGTCACTATCGCAAACTAATACACAAATGCAGCTAAAAGATGACGTCATTAAAAAAAATTGACAAAAAACGGCTATCTAATGGTTCATTAGGCCTTCATTTGTTTGTAACATTAATATAGATACTTAAAATTAAATACAGATTATAATAGCTCCAAGTTTTAACAGAAATCATTCGTTTATATTGTTTCAAAATAGCACGTATTTTAATTACATTTTATTTCGGTTGTTATGAGAAAATGGCAAAAAATATATATAATTACTATTTTAGAACTATTTTTCCTTCACTTTCTACATAAATAGAGTACAGTCATTCAGGGTAACTTTGATCCGCATTTTCATTATTTTCATATGCCACACTCTTATTTTAAAGAATATTGTTGCAACTAGGGGCATAAAAGTGAAGAAATGATCCTAAATTATTGTGTGACTATCAAAAATTAAGGAATAATAATGATAAAAGCTATAAAAAATTAATTTTTAACCTGGTTCAAAGTTACCCAGTCATTAAGGGTAACTTTGCACCATATGATGCATATTATCTAAAAAAATTCATTATAAAAAAAGTATTATAGTTAGAACAACTTTGAACACCAAAAAAAAAAAAAAAAATGTTTTCAGATATGTAAAGACTCTGAATTTACAACAAATATCAGGCATAAGAAAAGTCGAAGAAGAGAACCATGAATATTTAGAAAAAAAATTCTGTTTATTGTTCATATAAAACATAAAACTGCAGTGGAAAACAATTTTCAATGTTTTAACTTAATAATATATCTATAGTTACAGTAGTACATACTAGTACTAGTATTATACAAACAAGAATAAAAAAATGTCGAATGTATAAAATGTCAAATTTGAGTAGCTCCGCCCGAATAACGGCTTTAAATGAATTTTATGTATTTTACACATATTTGTGAAAATATTTACATATTATATCTAATGCTCACTTTCGACCCTTATATGTAAAATATACGTGGAAATACGGGAAATTTTTGACAATAGCACCTATAATCAGTAAATTATAAATATCATTATAACTTTGAGCCTGTTCTACGTTACTCTGAAAATGTAGTAAAATGTTAGCGCCTTCTTATTTTACATTTTATTAACTATTAATAAATAAATAAGCACAAAATATTATCACATTTACAGCATTTAGATAATAATATATCTGATATATCAGTATATTGTTACTTACTATGAAAATTTAATTGGACTACAACAACTTCAAAACAGCATTCAAAATTACCTTGAAAACAGTACTTCACAAAAATAGTTAGATGATGTATTTAATTGCGTATAAAGTTGCCAATTTATTTTCTAAAATAAAGAGTAGCAATCCCAGTTTAGAACTTTGCCAACAGAGCACAGTTCTGGAGCTTATTTAGTCTTTTGGAGTGAAAAATATTGAAAATTAGGAGGGGGTGCAAATTTACACCCCATGGTTCAAAGTTACTCTGAATGACTGTACTTCCGTTGTCAATATTAATTAAATGGCTCTAAAAAACTAAAAAATAAAATAATATATCAAAAATAAATCGAGATACAGTTTTCAAACAAATTGCATTTAAAAGTACTTTTATTTTCTCTATACGACGGTATAAAAATTGAAAATGTTCGATGCTTAGAAGTTAAAAAAAAATTGCTATAGAGTATTTATAATTGTGCAACGATACGTCTGCTTTGTTTTACGGCTGGCTTATACAAAGTAACGTTATTTTTTGGAGACGACACAAAATAAGAAATTTGAATTATATATCTATCCCTGATGGAATTGGACACGAATTGGACATTGATTAAAAAAAAAAAAAAAAAATCGATCCATAATGTGGTCAGCAGGCAGCAAATTAAATAATGGTTATTCATTAGAGTTTGATTTCCTATGGAGAAATCAGTATCAGCTTCAACAGTGCGGTTTTTTTTTTTTAGTACTTATGACAGGGTTACCACAATAGCTTCAAATTTTGACCAACTTTCCGAAAAATCGCCAAATTTGGCTACAAAAATAGGTTATCATATGTGATGTCAACTTGGCGATTGCTGATTAATTTGGTGAAATTCCTATTTAAAACAATTAATCTTCTATAATCGAACTCCCCGCAATTTAATTTAAACTTTGCATATAAAGGGGTTTTTCCAAGACTTTTTAACTTTTTAGTAAGTTTAAAAAAATAAATATTCTTTCTACATCTTTGGAAATTTTAATGAAAACATTTTTTTTTTTTTTTTTTAACCATTTGGAAAAATAGTTATTGTTTTCTGTCAGGGTAGAAAATCAAAAGCATATCTGAAGGTTTTCATTGGTTTATTCCGCATTTTATTCGTGTTCTGATTGGTCTATACAGTAATCTGTATTTCCCTTTACATTCAACAACGATGGATACCTTCTGTTGCCACTATGACAAAAAAGTAATAAAAACTACAAAAAAAAAAAAAAATTAACTCAGAAACAAATTGAGATACAGCTTTCAAACAAATTGCATTTAAAAGTACATTTTTTTCTCTATCCGACCGTGTAAAAAGTAATATTGTCGGATGTTTAGAAGTCTAAGAATGAAATTTCATTTAAAATGTGTCGTCAGATTTCCAAGAAATCTGACAATGGAAAAACCTTTTCCCGAACAGCCAATGACTTGCTTGGATAATCCGTAAGTTTCAGGTGGATAATACATAGTAATAACACTATTAATGTTTAATTCATGGCGTACGTAATGTAGGATCAACTCGGTGCGATTTTTTATGTCTTAAATTTTAGCCTTTGAAAAAATCATTTTCCAAATGGTCCTTGTAATTTGTTAAATTGCTTTATTTATTTATTTATTTATTTATTTATTTATTTTTTGTAACAGTCTACAGCGCTGAAACTTTACTCTTTATTATAATTTTGGGATAACAAGTTGTAGTTTTGTTTTCTGTAATCCAATAATTTGAAAAGGTAAGCTTAAATTTCTATGGAATTGTCTAATAATGTCTCGTGATTTGTCTTTTAATTTGTAATAGAGATAATATTATCCAACTTCAAAAGTACTTAATTTATTCATTTATGCATTTGTTTTTTTAGCTGTGTTTAGAAAGTTTTTAACTGTGATCCAAACTATTGCACATATTTGTAATCTTGATTTCAGGCGAGTTAAAAAAAATACATTTCCATTGTATTTTTTATTTAACTAAAAACATACATCATGGTTTAGTTACTAGATATACTAATTAGTAATACATTCATTGTATATATTTTTTATAATTTAAATGGTAATATTTTCTGCTTTCAGAAATTAGTCCACATTTCTACCTTATCCACCACTACTTCTAAACATGTATATTAAGGGAAAATCAGTATAAGACTAAATAACTTGCGCATTGTGTTTATTCATTTATAAGAACTATTGATTATTTATTGTTAAATATCTTCTTCGATAGGGTAATTTGTTAAAAATCATATAGAAAAGACCTTTTAATGACAGCTAATTCATCATTTTTTGTGTATAAAAGAAAATGTATCAACATCAGATGTAGTTACAATAATCACATGTCACGAAAAAAAGAAATAAAGTTCTTTTGAATGTGTAGATTAAAAAGCTCGTATTTGGTACTTAATTATTTAAATAACTAGGGGGCTCTGCCCCCTAAGAGCTATGCTCGCCAACCCCCGTTCAGGCACACAAAATCCAAAAAGCACGCTAATTTGATCGGCTTTTAAAATATTGAATTAAAATTTAAAAAAAAAGAAAAACAGTAGCGATGTCTCTGTAAATGGGTTTCCATTCATTTTCCTTGGATTGGGGATTTTTAAGGCCAAATCTGCTGCTGTTAAGAGATACAATGGCTGTTTTCGTATTTAATTAAAAAAATTAGTTAACATTTGAAAATAAGCTAATGTAAAATGAATTAAGTAAACAGTGTCATTGTTTTCCAGTATTTTTTAACAGCGCTATAAGATAGTTCTTTTAAATAATTCATTTTAAATGTATCGTTTCAAATCTGACGTAATTTACACCAAAGTTTTATTTCTCTTATTAATATTCACGTGAAAATACTTTCGTTGTTAGAAGGAAATATTATTTGCGCTGTCTTCGAATTCACGATAATAGTTGAAAAGATTATCTCAAAATATCTCGCGCAAATATATTTTTCAATTTAAATTGTTTTGCTATATTTTTTGCCATTTTAAATATGACGTAATTTTCTCAAATTTCAAGTTTTAACGCATAATAATGATTTTTTTATTTTAAGATTTTGTTTCTCTTATTTTAAGATTTTGTGTAAATATGGTTCGGCACAGATGCCATTGGCGCAATTTTTTTCTGACGGCAACGGGTTAAAGATATACGCAACGGGTACTTAACTGGCGTTAAAGTGTCGTTATTTTGCTTGATATTGTAATCCGGATGTTGTTGTTTATGCTACTGATGTTTTCGCCAAATTGGCGTCGGAAAAAAATTGCGCCAATATGTATATGACGTATAGGACATCTGTGCCTATGGCTCTTATGACGTATTTTTCCTGCTTTTAACATGTAATCATTTATTTCAAATGAAAATCAAATTTCAATGTAATTGCTTAAAAGGCGCAAAGGCCAACATAGTGAAAAAGATTCCAAGCCGGGACTCGAACCCGGGCCATCAGTATAGCGCACTGACGTTCTACCGACAAAACTACTTGGAACGATACACAGCTCGGAAAATTTCTCACTATTATATGTTGGCAAGGCTACAAACGCAGCACAAGATGGAATATTTTATCGTGAGCCACCGACCTGGGGCTAACACGAAACATAATTAAATCCAGCATCGATAGAAACTATATTAATACATGGAAATTATTCCAGAGAGAAATATTCGCCTTGGATACAATATTTCAAGTGAAAATCAAATTTCAATGTAATTGCTTAAAAGGCGCAAAGGCCAACATAGTGAAAAAGATTCCAAGTCGGGACTCGAACCCGGGCCATCAGTTCCAAGGCGAATATTTCTCTCTGGAATAATTTCCATGTATTAATATAGTTTCTATCGATGCTGGATTTAATTATGTTTCGTGTTAGCCCCAGGTCGGTGGCTCACGATAAAATATTCCATCTTGTGCTGCGTTTGTAGCCTTGCCAACATATAATAGTGAGAAATTTTCCGAGCTGTGTATCGTTCCAAGTGGTTTAATCGGTAGAACGTCAGTGCGCTATACTGATGGCCCGGGTTCGAGTCCCGGCTTGGAATCTTTTTCACTATGTTGACCTTTGCGCCTTTTAAGCAATTACATTGAAATTTGATTTTTATTTGAAATATTGTATCCAAGGCGAATATTTCTCTCTGGAATAATTTCCATGTATTAATGTAATCATTTAATTCTAATTTTAAAGCTTTTTTTCTGTTTGTAATAGTCAGGCGTAAGTAAATTTTTAATTTGAAGTAAACATTATTGTTTGCGCTGTTTATACAACTGGCAACAGTTTAAATTAATAACATTTTCTAAAATTTGTAAAAAATATCTCTCGAAATGTTGAAAATTTGAATTTAAAATTGGAATAAAACCTCAAAAAATGAGTCAAATAAGGAAAATAAATACAAACTGCACACCGAGAACTTATAACGTATAAAATGATCTAAAAATGATTAAATTCTCATGTATAGTTTTTGTTCCAATAAAACTTGTTTAGTGGAATGATTTTGTCCAACTTTAGCATTAAATATCTCTTAAAATAATTCTTCGATTTGAAAACTGTCTGCATCAGCGTGTTTATCAAACATTTCTCTATAATACCACCGATTTTCATGTTTTTGTAATGCAACAGTTTTTTTAATATTAACGATGAAAGGCCATGCTTAAGCATTCAAATTGGATGCCGATCTACCCGGAATATCTACGCAGATTTTCATTGGTCCATTTCCAAATCAAAACTTTTTTTTATAAATAGAAGGATAAGAGGATACAAGCGAAATTGAATATTTGAAAACATGTTTGCAATTAAATAACAAACCTTTTTTTTTTTTCAAATTATAGCGATTTCGCTTTGTTACTTGTTTGTTTATTATATACTTTTTAAAAACAACTAGGGGGCTCTGCCCCCTACGAGTTACGCTCGTCAACCCCCGTTCAGACACCGCAGACTCTAAAAGTACGCTAATTTGATCGGCTTTAAAAAGATTTCGGAAGATTGAATTATAATTTAAAAAACAATGGCGATCTCCCTATAAACGGATTTCTATTCATTTCTCTTTGACTGGGGAATTTTAAGGCCAAATCTGCTGCTGTACTACTTGATTAACCCGTCGACCAATTTCGCCCAGTTATATAAATCGCCAAAATACTCGCCAAATTATACAAATTGACATCATTTTTATTTTAAATAACGAAAGAACAAATAAATTAGTGCAACATTAATAAAAATACAAATAAAACGTCGAAATAAAAATAACTTGTTGACGTAGACACGTGTAACTTGCTTAAAGTCAAGTTAATGTGACATTATTGGCATTTAACCTTATTGGCATTTAATCTTATAGTTTGGCGAATGATAGATTTTTGGTCGACGGGATAACTAAGTAGTACCAAAAATACATATGTCAATCGCTGTTTTCGTCTTTGATTATGTAAAATAAGATAAACATTTCAGAATAAACTAATATAAAAGGAATTAAGTAAACAGAATCTTTGTCTCCGGTAATTTTTAACAAAGCGAAAAGAAAGTCCTTTTAAATAAGAGATTTTAAATTAATCGTTTTTAATCTGACATAATTTTGACCAAACTATTGTTTCTCTTTTTAATATTCACGGGAAAATACTTGTGTTAGAAATGTAATATTATTTGCGCTTTCCTAACTTAAATAGTTGAAAAGTATCCTCTCAAAATATCAAATAAATGTCTAGCACAATTTCTAAATTTAAACTGTTTTGCAATATTTTGTGTTCATTTTATGTAATAACTATAATGTAACGTAAACATGACGTAATTTCTCCTATTTAAGACTTCTAACGCATGTTAATAAATTTATTATTTTACAAATTCCTTTCTCTCTTAAAATTCACGTGTAATTATAGTTTTTATGACGTAATTTTTAATAAGTTCCTGCTTTTTGTACATAATTATTTAATTCCAATTCCAAATGTTTTTTTTTCTATTTATAATAGTCACGTGTAAATAAATTTTTAATTTATTACACGTATAAATAAATATATATATATATATATATTAAGCAAACATTATTGTTTCCGCTGTTTATACAGTTGGCAACAGTTTAAATTAATATCACATCCTAAAATATGTAAAAAATATCTCTAGAAATGCTGAAAATTTGAATTTAAAATAGAAATAAAACCTAAAAAAATTAGCCAAATTAAAAAAAGAAATACAATCTGCGCACCGGGAACTTCAAACGCATAAAATGATCTAAAAATGATTAAATTCCCATCAATAGTTTTTGCTCCTATAAAACTTTTTTAGTGGAACGATTTTGTCCAACTTTAGCATTTATCCCTTAAAATAATTCTTCGATTTGAAAACTGTCTATAACAGGGTGTTTATCAAACATTTCTAAATAATACTACCGATTTTCATATTTTTGTATGCATTATTTTTCTTAATATTAACGAAGAAAGACCTCCGGTCACAAAAAATTCAAAACCGGCGGCGGTGACAGCGGTAGTTACCTTTTTTTAGAATAGAGAGATTACAGTAATTTATTGAGATCAGATGGCAAAAATAAGAGCTATATGGAACAATTTTATAATGTAATCCACTTTTTTCGTGACCTGAATTGTTACGAGAATTTAAAGTATTTGACGTACAGTAGATGATGAAATATTAAAATTTCCAACTGCTCCTGTAAAACAAATCTAATCATATACGATGAGAAATTTTTAAACGTAATGTTACATTGTGTACTTTAGTAACATTTATAAACATGAGGTGATTGGTCAAAAGTTACCAAGCTTAGAACATAGGCAGACTGCAATGCAAGAATCTACACTAGCCTCCAAAAGTTAAGGTACAGGGACTGGATGCGTTCGATTGCACGCGGTTTGTCGAATATCTACCAACATTATTGACGAATTATTCTTGAACATCTGGGATGTAAAGAACATGTTTGATTTCATATTTCTCGGTGAAGATTTATCGGTGGTACAATTGGGGTTCTAATAATAAATTTAATTATGAAATAATATTTGCGAGCACCTATATAACAGAAAAAGCTGGAAATGGTTTGTCACTGTGGTAAATGACCATATGGGTCCTGTTCAACGGTTGTATGCATTTGTATCATAGCACTCATATTCGTAAGGATGTTAACGTTTTTGTGGAAAATTCAAAAGTTTTCTGTTTATAGCCTACAGAGTTTACAACCAAATTTAACACAACTTTCCCAAAACCTAACAAAGAACAGTAGAAACAGTATACTGCAATTAAAACATGAATATATTGAATATTTGATGAGATATGGGTACTTGTATGAAATAATTTTTAACTGCGCATGCGTATTAGATCTAAAAAATTTTATTTCATAATTTGGTAGCCAGCTATTTTGGGTAACTTCTGTAAAAAGACCAGTCAAATATTGTGAAAACTCAGAAAGATATAGTGAGTTGACTGAAAAGTTGTGGAAAAACCCTTATAATAAAGCTATTTTTAGAAAGCATCTCACTATATCGCACCTATCTTTGTGCAATTTCTCGATATTTAACTGGACATTTTAGAGAAGTTGCTCTAAATAGCTGTCTACCAAATTATGAAATAAAAATTTTGAAATCTTCCACGCATGCGCAGTTAAAAGGTATTTCATACAAGTGCCCATATCTCATCAAATATTCAATATATTAATGTTTTAATTGAAGTGTACTGTTGCTACTGTTCTTTGTCAGGTTTTTGGGAAGTTGTGTTAAGTTTGGTTGAAAACTTTGTATGCTATAAAAGAATTTTTTTTGAAATTTTCACAAAAACGTTATTATCTTTACGAGTATGACTGATATGCTTACAGAAATGCACACAAACTTTAAACAGCACCCAAATATTCCTTTAACACAGTGACAAACCATCTCCAGCATTTTCAGTTGCATAGCTGATCGCAAATATTATTTTATTATTAAATTTATTATTCGCCCCCCAATTGTCGGCACGACTAACACTTCATCGAGAAATATGAAATCAAACATGTTCTTTACATCCCAGATGTTCAAGATCAATTCGTCAATAATGTTGGTAGATATTCGACAAACTGTGTGCAATCGAAATCATCCAGTCCCTGTACATTAACTTTTGGAGGCCAGTGTAGATGATATTTATACAGAATAAAAATCAAAAAGAGTTAGCAAGGATTCCGACAAATGTCTCTTTATAATGAGAAAACTCAGAAATCAATATTATGTGAGACCTTCTTAAGCTACATTTGAATTTCGAGTGAATGTACACGGCGCATAGTCGGACGTTTTGACGATCTAGGTGGACAAAATCCATTTTTACGATTAACTTGGAATTTGACAAAACCGCGTGTAATGGTAGCTGAATGTCTGTATTTTAGAGATTCGTACTAGTTTTGGCGTAAAAAATTGTAGGTGTCGATTAATTGTGACCGTAACGCAGCCATTTGCGCAGTTGGTTTGAGGGAGTTTCAAAAGTTGTTCCAGCTTCCTCTAAGTTTGAAAGCACCTCGTGACTATTCTGTTTTATTTGAAAGCACGGGTTTGCTGATCTAATGTCCCAGCTTTGTCAAGGTCAGATTTAATCCATTTGTATTTGAAAATAAGATATATTGAACCAGCATTACTGCTTTTTCCAAAGGCTGGAATTCTATATGATCCTTGATGTTGTTTACAAATTTCATCTTGACTTTTAACAAGTTATCAGCATTATTCAGTAATAAGCATTTTTTAAAAATCAAAGTGCCATTCCTAAAGTACTGAAAAATTAATCAAAAACCTACAGATAACGACAGATGAGTAAGTTTTTATTAATAAACAAGCTTCATATTAACTTACAGTGCATGTATGTATGTTTAGTTCAAATCTTGCAAGTCAAAATTAATTTAATTTTAATTATCCTATTGAGCCGAAACAATGAATATATGTGTAATTTGAATGTCAATACAATATTATTACGATTTAAAGAACGTAGACGTTTGTTTAGAATACTGTTTCTGCAGGGCTTCACAAAAAATTAGATTAAAACTTGCAAGTTAATTTAAAACCAGTCTCAATAATCTGATTGAGCTGAAACTTTGCTCAGGATATGTAATTCTGATGACAATGCAATATTATTATAATTTATGGAACGTAGCAGTTACGCTTTTTTACAGGGCCAAATAAAAGTTTTTTTTTCAAATCTTGCAAGACATTTTTAAACCACTTTCAATTATCTGATTGAGCTGAAACTTTGTCTATAGGGATGACCGCCCGGGAACCCAGCTTTTGCTTTTGAGTATAAGTGCAATCCCGGAAGGAAGACTCAAATCCACTGCATGTGGCAAGATAGATTAACAATAACTAGTCTTTACAATATTTTTAAACAGTTAATATACAGAAAAATAAATTCAATTCGCTGGTTTTGACCGAGAAACTCACAAGAAGTGTCATCCGTACATACATTGACACGAATTGTACTATGTTCTATACATGCATAAACAATTACAAGACATATTTTTTTAATATTAGAGCTGGAAAACATTCAGTGAAATGCATATGCTGATAAATACAATGAAAATACTAAATTACTAAATAAAACAAACAAATTAAATAAGATATATTTACATTATGTACAAAACAGGGGCTCCTGTCTGAAATGGGAAATGAAAACAATGAGTTTTCTCAACGAGCTCAGTAAAGGAGGGAATTGGTAAATATAAATTCATTGTCTTCTAAAAATTTCATACAATCCGCTATACGTTGCAGGAGAACTGGAAGGTCAAGCAGATAAGTTAGCCAGTCAGGCAAAGTTATCTGTTGTGGCTTTTTAACAGGGTAGTAGGACGTTAGTGTGCAATGTAAAATACAGTGTAATGATAAAAATCCAAAGATGCAAAGAGGTGAGTCTCGTTTATTTATGGTATATAAGTGTTGTTGGAAGGGTTCATGATAAGTGAGAGAGAGAAACATATAGCTGTTACTTATGAAAATGTTTTGTGAGACCTCAGGTATGAATTCACGCGTGTATTGACCCACCTGTACTGTGGACCAACGATGTTGCCAGCAGTGTAGCATTTGTATTTTCAGTTCTGATTTCAATGTTGATTCTGGTAATGGAAGAAATGTTAGTGGTAAAGTAAAATCATCTGCCAACCTCTCCAGCCCATCGGCAAGTTCGTTGCCCGTTATACAAGAATTCCCTTTAACCCAATTAAAGAAGAACGATTTTCTGAAAACTGAAGAAGTAAGGATATGTCCAGAACCAAGTGTCTTATTATCAAATTTTGAAAGGTCAATTAGACCTTATAAACTGTCTGATGAAATTAAGTGTAGGGAGTCAGAGTCCTCTTCATCCCAACGAATCGCCTCCTTCACAGCAAAGAGATCCGCCTGGAAGACAGAGTTCCCCAGATCAAGCCTTGCGCGCCAAGAAAAAAAAGTGTGAGCCTTGCCTATAGACACAAAAAGCTGCCGCAGTTCCTACCTCTGTTTTGCATCCGTCTGTAAAGATGCGTGTTGAACCGTTAAAGTCTTTTGTTGGACAAATACTAATACCGTTCGAAAGTGAAGAGATCTGATACTTTGAACACTTTGTTGAATACACTGGGGGTAAAATAGGAAATATTAGATGCACCCAGGCGAGTGATTCGATCGAACTCAGCCTCCGCTTCTAATTGAATGTCCAATGGAGGAAGACCCATGAGGACCTGAAGGGCTGCTGTAGATGTGTTCCTATAGGCTCTGGAGATCAGGAGAAATGCCCTTCTCTAAGCCGCTAGAGTATGGCGAACTCCATGCGATTTCCACATACGCGGAAACCAGACTGCACATGCGAACGCCAATTGCCGCTGTAGGATGGATGAGTACCAGACTTTAAAGAAGTATGATGGAAGACGACATGAAATTGAGGAGAATTTGTATTAATTCTGCGTGATTTTTATTATCACTTGACGTTTTGATGCCAAGTGGGGTAAGAATGAGAGGTGTTGATCAATTTTGATTCCAAGATATTTATTTTTTTTCTGACTTTATGTTTTTTACCATGTAGTTTAAAAAGTGGGCCCCGTTGAAGAATTTTCGGTTTACCAAATGTTATAGAGAGCGACTTGTCGAAACAAATTGTTATTTTATGAATTTTCGTCCAATTTTGAATAATGTCTGGTACTCTGTTTCCTCGTTGTCCAAGTAACGCTCTTGTTGGGCCCCAGACTATAAGTAAAACATCGTTCGCATATGCGACTATCACACAGAACTCAAACAGGAAGGTTCGCAGTAGAGTCTAGAGGAGAGTCAACCAAAAAAATGGCCCCAGACAGGAGCCCTGATCACAAACCCTTGAGAAAATGTACAATAGATCTGGCACCTGCCAGTCCATCAGAGCCCGCCTTTCCGACAGGAAGGAGGCAATTACATTAATTAGCTGTGGCGATAATTTTAATTGGTGTAATGCCTGCAGTGCTAGATCCCATGGAAGATTATCAAAAGCCCCTATAAAATTCAGTGAAATAAAAGATGTATATTTTTTATTAGATCTGTTAATATCTATGTAAGATAATGCTTGTTCTAGTGCTGTTTCGGATGACTTTAATTGAGTAAAACCGTGTTGTAGACTTGTTAATGCATTACTTTGAGTTAGTGAATGCTTATTTCGGCTTAAGATGTGTTTTTCCGATGATAATTCTTTTCAATTATAATTTCACGAACGTAGAAATTATGCATTTTTTAAAGGGCCACACAAAATATCGCGGAAGGATTGTTGTTAAAAAGCAGAAATTTTAATTATATTTCTACAAAATTACTATATGTTAATTAGATACACAATAGCATTTTTTAAATTGAAAACAAAATGCGTAGCATTTGTATTTCTTTTACAAGGACACATAAAAAATTCGAATACTCTAAAGTCTATATGGAGAAATTTTATTTCCAATTTAATAAAATTTATATAGGTTATTTATTCACAGAACAGCATTTTCTTTAACAGAAAATAATTTTGCTAGCATTTATATGTTTTACAGGGTACAAAAAAACATTAAAGTTTTTTTAATATGATTTTACGTAATTTTTTTTTTTTCATGATGAGTACACAAATTTCTCGAGAAATTCTGAGTAGGCAAAAATTCAAAAAAGAAATGAATGTTAACTTACATGTATGCATTAAACAGTTTTTTACTTAATTGTAAAATAAGTCTGTTTAATGCTCTCGCTACGTAAGTAATTCTTCACGATGTAATTACGATTCTAAGTAATTCTTTACAGAATTTTTAATCGTTATCACCTGTTCTTTAAAGCAGAAATTTTTGACTATCGTAATCGGGGAAAATGTCCTCATTGAATCAGACAAAGTTTTCGCTAAAAATAACTGGTGGGAACAACCAAATAGTATTAATTTGACGGGAAAATGCATACCCGAGCATAGCTCGGGCTGCGCAGCGAGAGGGTTAACACATCATTTGTAGTGCATTATACAGGTTTTGCCCACTAAAGTCCTTCCAATGCTCTTAATTGAACAACGGTTGCAGCTATACTCATAAAAGCAGTGTCTAGATATAGAAAATTGGCTATGCTCTACCAGATGACACCGCTTCTAGAGTCACCTGGTCCAAAACTGCTGAGTTAGTATTCCTATCTCGAAAACGAGATTCATGCTCAGAACGATATTCATTTAGTTTTCATGTTCACAAGGTGTCATTTCGAACTAAATCGATGATGCTCTACAAATTCTTCATTCACTTTTATCCCATATTTCGGACCGTTTTCGCAATAGGAACGCTAATGCCGCCATCTTGAACCAGGTGGCCCTGTAAGCTGTCTCATCTAGTAGCGCATAGCCTCTTTACTATACCTAGACACAACGTTTATGAATATAGATGAAGTCGTGAGAACGGACTTTAGTGGGCACTCTGTATTTTTATTTTAAGACATTGTTCTAAATAACCAAATATTTATCACTGTTTGAGTATTTTATTAGTGATGCATTAAAAAAAAAAACAGCAAAAACTAGTTAAACTTCAATGAAATAATTTTGTCCACCTAGATTGTCAAAATGTCACACTGTGCGGCGCCAGAATCGCACTCGCAAATAAGAAAAAAACCTTGTAAGAAAAAACGACGCCGTTGGAGAGCAAGAAACGAGGGAATGTGCTAGAATGAGGTTGAAAGAATGACGTACTAAACGAAGTTATTTAAGACGACGTGAGAATTGTATTTGTAATATTTTTCAAGTGAAATGCAGCATGCTTTTATGTAATAGTTCAGCGATGAAAATAATAAGTATAATAGCTTTTATTCTGTGTTTTTGTTTCCGTCCTGTCACGTCCAAATAAATGTGAATTAACTCTTTTCAATTTGTGTATTATCTCTGTGTTGAATCCCATCCCACAATATATGTATGGATTTTGAACAAGCACTTCTAAAACAAAAGTTTCCTTTGCTAATCATAATTTTTGGAAACATTTCCGAGTACTTTGTGTTGCTTATTAATAAGATTTTCCCCTAAATATCAGTCATTTTGGTTGCTTTTATTTTCATGTTTAAATTTTCAGCTACATAACATAATTCATACATGGAAGAGCAACAAATTTAATTTTAATGTGAGAGTTACTATCATTAATTTTGATGTTGATATTTACACACTCTGAATTTATCGTCTTTGAGGAACTTGAAAATGGTTAATTTAAAATTGACAGAAGGCAAAAAATATGTATTTTTATTGTAAAACATATTAATAGACAATAAAAAATTTTCGGATAAGTTTCCAAAAATTATAGACAGTAAATAGAACTTTTGATTCAAAAATGCTTTCTGAAATCTTGAAAAAGTATTGGTTTCTGAGCTTTCTGGAGATAAAGATAGGTTTTTGAGTTTCTTTTGCAACTCCGAAGGTTTTATATTTTATTTCCCTAAACCTATGGAAAGATAGGAGCCGTATAACAAATATTTACTTTTTTTTAAGTGCACATTTCTTTTTAGCAAAACAAATATGTAGAATATCAAAAGAAATGTAAAAAAAATATATATGTATGTGAAAATATGGAGAATTTCAAAATACATGTATAAGATGTTTGGTTCGTGTGACTTTAATTCTTTTTTCTTTAACCATACATTTTCCGTCAACTATAATTTATTTGGAA
This sequence comes from Maratus speciosus, assembly GCA_963932465.1. Taxonomy (NCBI): domain Eukaryota; kingdom Metazoa; phylum Arthropoda; class Arachnida; order Araneae; family Salticidae; genus Maratus; species Maratus speciosus. The sequence goes on from OZ010797.1 coordinate 454,109,360, forward strand.
GAAAGACTTACGAAAGTAACAAAGAGAACAGCAAAAAAGTGCTTGTAATGAAATCCAATAGGATAATTTGTTATAACAACCGGAAATAAACAAATTATTACTTTATGCAAAAGAATACTTTCCACGTCGAAGATATGATTATTAAAAATGAAACTCATTATTTAGAAATAATTATAGTAATTAAATAAATAATCCTTCTCATCAGTATGGAAGCAAAACTGAATTTGTTATAATATCTAATCTCATAAATTGGTGATTTTTTCTTACTGGATATTTTTTTTTCAAGAAATGCTTATCTCAACCGTAATTTTTAACTATTGTATATTTACTAGTAAATCTGAACATAGGAGCTCTCAGATTTTACTCGCAAGTGAACCATTTATTGTATATCCCTTTATGTGATATCTAATACTCTACAATATAATATTTCCACGTTACAAATATTTATGAACATATAGAGATTTTTAAACATTCAGGAAACAAATTTTTTAAGGATTATTAAATGGTTATAAATATTAAACACGATTTCACAAAATAATGTTCTTGAATTTTTTATTTTATTATTAATTTTTGTGCATAAAAAGCACATTTTTTAGGCAGGTTTTCACTTTTGGACCCTCCATAGGCTTACTTATTTTGCATTTACAATTTCCTAGAAATATATTATACCTTGTATCATGATTGGAATATATCTAAGATTTCATTTTACACTTTGATTTATTTGGAAAAAAAAATAAAAAATTGACGATGCATTTTACGTTATACGAATCTCCAAAAATATCAATACTTATTCACCTACCTACCTACCATTTACATATGAGAGAGAAGTTGAAAAAAATCTTAAGAAAAATAAAAGTAACTATATGTACTATATGTACCTCGTTTCATATGAAATGTGATAGCATCACGAATCGTTTTGGTAAAACAGGGTACTCACGCAATCGGTGTTACAGTATGGTGTGGTAATAGCAGTTCCCAATGTGGAGCAACAAGTTTATACTGGTGGCGCGAATAATAAAAACTTCTACAACTTTTTTTTGGTGGTGCTATTAAAAAAAAAAAAAAAAAAAAAAAAAAAAAAAAAAAAAAAAAATTGGGTAATTTCATGAGCTTTACAGATAATCTGGTTCCAATATTTTTCTACGCACTACTTACTTTTTTAGACTGAAACTGTTTGCCAAATTTTTACTGTAACTTTTTTAGAGCTTTACTTTTCTCACTGGTTCCACCACTTTCTTTTATCTATTTATAAAAAATCAATGTGTCTGTGTGTCCCTCACAATTCCGGTAGGACCGCCTCATTGAAATGAGTAATTGATAAAAAATACTAATTCAGGTTTACCATAGTAGTGCCAAATGTTGTCCAACTTGGCGAAATATCGCCAAATTTGGAGACAAAAATAGGCTGTCGTATATGAAGCCAGCTTGGCTATAGCTGGCTAATTTGGCGAAAATCCCATTTAAAACCATTACTCTTTTATAAAGGAGGTCACCGCAATTTAATTTAAACTCCGCCCATTTAAGGGCCTTTTTCAAAATCTATGAGTGAGAATTTAAAGTGTAATATACGAAAATGTACATCTTTACATCTTCCTTCCGATGCTACTAATAAAATAACCGCCAAAAGACGACGCTGCAGTGTCAGAACTCCTAATTGCGCGATTTTAATGTGCTTTAGGTACTTTTCCAGTATAGGTGCCTTGGCGAAGAAGGAAATTTAGCATCATAATTTCCGGGAACATATCCGCTGTTTCATTTTATATACACACGCATTTTTTTTTTTTTATATTTGTTTCATTAACATAAAAAAGCCGTTTTATCTAATTTTATACAGAAACAGAAGTAATTTGTACATAAAACACATAAAAAATATACATATGAAATAGTACATGTATAAACAAACAAAAAAGCTCATCAAGTTTGTTTTCATAGCTGTTTATATGATTTGACAACAAATCTCACTTTCTGATGCCCGAATCACACCAAGCTTTTAAAAAAAACAGCCAAAGTCCCTATAGTGGAAAAGTGCCAAATGGTCTATTATTTTACGCTATCTGCGCTATAGTTTGTACTGTATGCAAGGGGTGTGAGGTGAAAAGTTCAAACATTAAATATTAAAGTTTCTATAAAGCGGTATAAGTCTAAAACATTAAGAATAAAATAAATGCAAAATAAGACTATACAAGAAAGAAAAATCATGAGTTAAGCATAGATTATGAAACACTATCCAACACTTCCTGAATGGTTTAACAAAACCTCGTTATTTAGGGAAATAAGGTAAATAAGATAACTAAGTAAACATTTTAGAGAACGCATAAAAAAATTTAAAAATTGATTTCAGCAGTTACCGTCAATAGCCAATAGTACCGTTATTACACGCCACTATTTAGCTAAAATTTAATTTAAACTAAAACACTCTTAAAACTACTGAAATCACATTTCCAGATTGTATCATCATCCATAGGCGGTCATGTATCCAATTCTTTGCGTGATCTTGTATATCCTTTTATCTATATTCTACAAACATTTCTTAGCAAACTAAATGCAGTTCAGCGTAAAAATGCATTAACTCTTTTAAAAACCACCTTTAAGCACTTTACTCTCATACTCAGTAAACCTTACGAACTCTTTTGTGTAGCCCTGTATATGAACTATAGCATTTATACACACAGTATAGCATGCATAAATATAGTGAAACATAAAAGCGCATATCATAATTAAAAATGCATTTCCAGCAATCACCGCTTATGTATAGTACTTCGGAAAAAAGTTTCTTGGCGAGAAAGAAGTTTGGCAACGTATTTTCTGATAACCTATTTACAGTTTCATACTCACGAGCAAATTATTTCATGTGTATACAATTTATTTAATATATAAAAAAAAACTATTCATCCATTTTTATAAAGATACAGAAGTAATTTTTGCATAGATACCATATAGGCATCGGATTGGCGTGATTTTTTTCTGACGCCAATTTGACAAGGATCTCGCTTTCGAATATCAGTTACATATATATATATATATTTTAATTATCTATACTAATCTTATAAAGAGGTAAAAACTGTTTATTTGTAGGAGGTAAGATCTGGAACTACCGAACCGATTCCGAAAGTAAAGGTATCAAAATGATGGTGTTAGTCCAACTTAGAACATAGGCTACATTTTATGTCGGTGCTACTACCCCAAATGGGGTGCAGGAGCAAAAAACTTTCTAAAATGCGATTTTTGCGTTACTGAAGGGCTTAGAAATATGAAATTTGGAATATTAGTTAATTCTAAGATATAAATGATGTCTAAGAACAGTTCTTAAACAATTCGAAATTTAAAAGTGGTGAAAATGCACAAAAAGCGTTCTAAAAAACTTTCTAAGTGGTAGTTTCTACATAATCTCAGGAAATACGAAACCGATTTAAAAAATACTGGGGCCAAAATGATGGTGACAACGCTTGCTCCAAGATAGGCTATATTTTATGTCGGTTTCAATACCCCAAAGAGGGTGCAGGAGGAAAAAACGTTCTAAAAATACGATTTATGTATTACTGAAGGGCGTAGAAATATGAAATTTGAAATATTAGATACTTATTAGATATAAAGGATTTCTAAGAACAGTTCTTAAACAATTCAAAATTTAAAAGGGGTGAAAATGCGCGAAAAGCGTTCTAAATGGTGATTTCTACACAATCTCAGGAAATACCAAACCGATTTAAAAAACAATGGTGTCAAAATGACGGTGACAATCCTTGCTCCAACATAGGCTATATTTTAAGTCGGTGCCACTACCCCAAAGGGGGGTGCAGGATCAAAAAACGTTCTAAAATGCGATTTTTGCGTTACTGAAGGGCATAGAATATGAAATTCGAAATATTAGTGACTTATTAGATATAAAGGATTTCTAAGAACAGTTTTTAAACAATTCGAAATTTAAAAGGGGTGAAGGCGCGAAAAGCGTTCTAAAAAACGTTCTACATTGTGGTTTCCGCACAATCTCAGGAAATATCAAACCAATTTGAAAAATAATGGCGTCAAAATGATGGTGACAAACCTTGCTCCAACATAGGCTATATTTTATGGCAGTGCCACTACCCCAAAGGGGGTGCAGGAGAAAAACGTTCTAAATTGCTGTTTTTGCTTTACGGGAGGGCCTAGAATTGTGAAATTTGGAATGGTAGTTAGTTATAAGATATCAATGATCTCTAAGGACATCTCTTAAAATAATAGAAATTTAAAAGGGGGTCCAAATGCGCAAAAAGCGTTGTAAAAAACGTTCTAAAGTGCGATTTCTATGCAATCTCAGGAAGTACTGAACCGATTTCGAATATAATGGTGTAAAAATGATGGTAGCAGATCTTGCTCCAAGATAGGCTATATTTTATATCTGTTTCCACTACCCCAGAGGAGATGCAGGACCAAAATGCGCGTAAAGCGTTCTAAAAACGTTCTAAATGCCGATTTATCAGCAATATCTCAGGAAGAATCAAACTGATTTCAAAAGTAATGGTAGGAAATTGATGCTGACAGCCTCTGCTCTAACATAGACGCTATTTTATGTCGGTATCACTATCACCTAGACGTTGCAGGAGCAAAAAACGTTCTAAATATCGATTTTTGTGATCGGTAGGGGCTAGCAAATTAAAATTAGGCAAGGTACATATTTATTAGATGTAAATGATCTTTAAGAACAGTTTCGAAAAAAAATGGAAATTTAAAAAGTGGTGAAAATGCGCGAAAAGTGTCCTAAAAACGTTCTAAATTGCGATTTCTACTCAATCTCAGGAAATACCAAAGCTATTTCAAAAGTAACGGTTGCAAATCAATGGTGACAGTCCCTGCTATAACATAAGTTATATTTTATGTTGCTGTCACTACCATCTGAGGGTTGCAAAAGCAAAATATATTCTAATTTGCGTTTTTTGCATAACTGAGGGGTCTAACACTTTGAAGTATGGCATGGTATTTACATACAAGATGCAACTGCTTTCTAAGAACAGTCGAAAGAAAATTCCAAATTTAAAAAGATGAAGTGAGCGAAAAGCGTTACAAATTATAATTTTTATGCAATCTTATCAAATACCAAACCGATTAAAAAATAATGATGAAAAATTGTTGGTGATAGAACCTGCTCAAACATAAGCTATATTTTATGTCTGTGCCACTACCAGCAGAGGGTTCCAGGAGCTAAAACCTTTCGAAATTGCGATTTCTGTGATACTGAAAAGGCTAGAAACTTTAAATATGGCATGGTAGTTACTTATAAAATATAAATGCCCTCGAAGGACTGTAGAAAATAAATTCGCATTAAAAAGGGGTGAACCGTAGGGGAGGTGCGAAAAGCATTCTAAAAAAGTCCTAAATTATGATTTCTATGCAATTTCAGGGAATATAAACCGATTATAAAAGTAATAGTTGCGGATCAATGGTAACAGTCTCTGATCCTACACAGGCTATATTTTTTGCTGATGATTCTACCACCTGGGGTTCACAGGAACAACAAACGTTCTAAAAAAGGCCTTTAAAAGCTTTCTAGATAACGTTTCTGTGGAATATTAGGAAATAACAAACCGATTTCAAAATTAATGTTGGGAAATTAATGGTGACAGTTCCGATTTCAACATAGCCCTTTATGTTGAAAGAGGTGGTAGGACTTGGAATTTGACATGATAGTTAATTTTAAGATGTAAAAAGATGGTTTCTAAAAAATTCAAATCTTCAAATGAATACTGAAATGAGCGTATTAATTGAGCATAAAAGTTTCAAAATATTTTCTAAATTATCATTTATTTAGTTTTATTTTGTTTTATTAATTTAAGTCTCATTTCTGTCTAATGGAGTATAATAATGATGTTTAATTAAAGTGTGTTTTAAAGAGTAATTTTTGAAGTATTCCTAAAAGTAATAAGTACCTTTTAATAAAAAAACCCTTTTAATAAAATAAAATATTACCTTTTAATAAGATAAAAATTTAGTTAGTACCTTTAATAAAACTAGACATATAAATATCACTTGGCATATTTCAAATATTACGCGAGCAAAGCCGCGGGGTTTGCTAGTTAGCTATAATTTTGAAAAGTAAATAGCAATAAATAAATAAAAGTTTAATTAATAACTATAGAAAAAAAAACAGTTTACCTAATTAAAAAAAAGAAAAGAAAAGTAAATAAACAATTTAATAATAAATAAAAGGTTCTATTTAGTTATCCCGTCGACCAAAAATCTATCGCCAAACTATAAGATTAAATGCCAATAATGGTTGATCATAAATGTCACATTCACTTGACTTTAAGCAAGATACACGTGTTTACGTCATCAAGTGATTTTTATTTCGACTGTTTATTTGTGTTTTTATTAATGGTATACTAATTTATTTGTTCTTTCGTTATTTAAAATAAAAATTATGTCAATTTGTATAAATTGGCGAAATTGATCGACGGGATATCTAAGTAGTACCAAATAAAAAACAATACTCGGATTACCATATCAGGCAAAATAATACAATTTTGTCGCCAGTTAGGTACCCCGGTGCATATATGACATCTGTGCCGTAATTTGTATTCATAAAAAATATCATATATATTTAGAAAGGATTTTGGCACAAATGTCATATTGACGCGATTTTTTTCAGACGCCAATTTGGCGAAAACATCAACAGCATAAAAAACAACATCTGGGTTACTATATCAAGCAAAATAACGACACTTTGGCGCTAGTTAAGTACCCATTGCGTATATATGCGTCAGGAAAAAACCGCGCCAATATTACCAACCGGGCCGTATATGACATCTGTACCGTGATTTTTTTTATGTATATAATACTTATATAAACGAAAGTAAAAGTTCATTAGGTTTGTTTTCATAGCTGTTTATATATTTTGGCAACATATCTCACTTTCTGATGCCTGAATTGTGCGAAGCTTTTCTTAAAAATACAAAGTGCCCTATAGTGGAAAAGTATCTAAATAAGTAATTAATAATAATAAATACATGTATAAACAAAAATAAAAGTTCAATAGGTTTGTTTTCATAGCTGTTTATATATTTTGGCAACATATCTCACTTTCTGAGGCCGAATTGCGCCAAGCTTTTTAAAAAAAAAAATGCGCTATGGAAAAGTACCTAAGTAAATAATTAATAGAAATAACCAATTATATAAACTAAAATATTTTATTTCGAGATCAAAGCATTGTTTTTATTTTCGATTAAAAAGTAGATATATCCTAGGATAACTTCAGTTGAAATTAGGTTGACAGCTTAATATCTCATTCCATAAACCTAATCAAACACAAGTGATTCATTCATCGGGAACCGTAAAAAATATTAAACCATTGATGTAATCAATCAGAAAGTAAATTCTCCAACAATCAATGGACAATATTCTTGTGACGTCATATTCGTTAAAATGGTGGCGGTATCGTTTGTTTATGGTTTGAATTCACAAAGATTTTATTTTGCAATGTCTCTTAGTTACATTACTTTATTGTCATATATATGAGCTCAGAACAAAAGCATATATTTTCATTATTTAGTTATTAAAAAATGAAAAAAATATAAATGCATGATTTGAAAAAATTAAATAATTTTCTTTCTTAATACTAAAAAATAATATTGAAGTATCAGCGGGTTTAAGTTAAATAAGTTTAACTGTTTAATTCTGTTGTAATATTCAAAATAACTGTATTTATTAGATTTCAGTAAACAACATCAGGGCCTGATTAAACTTTGAAGTTAGAGGAATTACAATGTCATTTCAGGAACTTTCTTTTGGAGTAGCTTTTCTAAATTCCACATATACATGGAAACTCTTCAGTGTTGCAAATATTATTCCTAGGACTGACATAACATCAGAACGGACGGCAATTTTACACAAGTTTTTGAAAAATACTTTATATTAGAAATTTTATTAAAAAATTGGTTACTTCTTTGTTATAGCGGACCACACAATTATGATTATGACAAGTTGCAGCCAATTGTGCCAACGTCGTAACCAAGATCGTGAAGCAGACACTTATAAAACCATATAATACCATTTCATTTTAACAATCTAAATTGTCCAATATATGAATTTAAAAAAATGTAAACAAAGATTGAATAGACATGACCGCAAAAAGCATCAAATCCACACAACACCAACAGTTGGAACCAAACAATGCAGATTATTGGTCTTCTACTATAAACAATGTGTTTCGTTCTTAAAATGTGTTACTTTCATCTATCACTGCGGAACAAGCGAGAAAAACACATTAATCAATTTCTTTTCTACTTAATCTAAACATTCATTTCAAAATTAAATCTAGCATCAAGGTGGTTCAGTGGAACTTATTTTACGAATAATCAACACTCTTTAAGGAACAAAACAAACATTTAATTACAAAACGGAACATAAAAAATATATGAATTTACATTCGACTCGTCACATCTAAAGAATTCTAACATCAACAAAAAGATTAATTCGTTTCAGTTCAAAAGTAGACAGTTCAAAGTGAGCATGCGCTAGCTAACTAGCTTTTAGAAAATTAGCCGGAACATCCCGCCCGGCGTTGGACGGTTGTCCAACATCATCATAAAATGGCAAATGTACTACTTTGGTGATATTTCGACATAACATACCTGTAGAGGTCTTGAGATCAATTACACGGACATGTCCATCATCACCTTTATAAGTTTTCACAATTCGTGCTAGTTTCCATTCTATAAACTTGTCATTTCTTTCCTCCAGTAACACAAGCTGTCCAACTTTAACATTTGGCGAGGACTTTTTCCATTTACTGCGAACTTGCAACTCATTTAAGTATTCTCGGCTCCAGCGGTGCCAAAATTGCATTTTTAATGTTTGAACTAGTGTCCACCTAGAAGAAAAAGGTAAAAATCTAAAATGGCATTATTTTCAGGAACATTCAAAAGAGGACCTCCAATGAGGAAATGACCAGGGGTTAGTGGTTGTAGATCATTAACATCTGCAGACAAGGGGGTCAACGGACGTGAATTTATAACTGCTTCAATTCGCGTCACAAGTGTTGACAGTTCTTCAAAATTTAAGATAGATGATTTAGTTATCTTCAAGAGAATTCGCTTCATGCATTTTATGTTCGATTCCCATAATCCGCCGAAATGTGGGGATGCAGGGGGTATGAAATTCCATTGAATTCGTTCTTCAGCACTAAATCGCTGAATTTCTTCCGAAGAACAGATTTGATAAAAGGATTTCAAAAGAGCACAAGTACCCTTAAAATTTGTGGCATTATCACTCCATATGACACAGGGTTTAGATCTTCGAGCAATGAATCTTCTCAAACAGGCTAAAAATGCTTCTGTGGTCAAGTCCGAAACAACTTCTAGATGAACGGCTTTGGTAGAAAAACAAATGAATATAGCAATATATGATTTAAGGGTTATTTTTGAACGTTTTAAATTAGGTTTGGTTATAATAGGACCTGCTAGATCAACGCCTGTTTTCTCAAATGGTCTAGATGGTACAATTCTATCACGGGGCAAGTCACCCACCAATTGTTGAAGAGTTTGGTGTTTTGTTCGAAGACAAATCACACACCTATTTTTAATTTTCTTTACTTGACTTTGACCAGATGGTATCCAATAAAATTGTCTTAATAAAGATAGAGTTGTCTGAGTACCTGAATGTAGGAATTTTTTATGGTAATAATCAATTAATAGTTCAGTGAAATAGTGAGATTATGGTAAAAGTATTTGATGTTTCTGCGATTCTGATAAATTAGAAAATTTCAGTCTCCCACCGACCCTTAACAGTCCATCTGCATCTAGAAATACATTTAAGTTCAAAATCTTACTGTTATTTGGGAGTGGACGTTTTTCGTTTAAACATCGAATTTCAGTTTGGAATGCGGAATTTTGAACAATCTTCATCAGCTTCTTGGTCGCATTCTGTAACTCAGAAGTATCTAAATAATCATATTTTCTAATTCTTGATTTCAATTTACAGTTTTTCAGAAATCTTAAACACCATGCAGCAATTCTTATTAACTTCATAAAAGAAGAATATCGATTAATCAAATCAATGTTTAACTGACTTTCATTTACAATAGTTGATTCTATAACAGTGTTTTTCTTTAGATCTAACTGATCTTTAACTTCAGAAATATCTAATTTATCGAATGTATTATCCAATTTTGGCCAAAGAGATCTGTCTTGCTTTAACCACTGGGGGCCTTCCCACCAAAGATGGTTATTTTTCAACTCTGAAATTTTCAAACCCCTTGTAACTAGATCGGCAGGATTATCTTTTCCAGGACAGTGGAACCAATTTAATGGATCACTAAGATGTCTGATTTCCTTTATCCGGTTTCTGACAAACATTTTAAATCTTTCTAGCTCACCTCTAATCCAAAAGAAAGTAATAGTGGAGTCGATCCAAAAGTAGCAAGTTGCAGGAAAAGCTAATTCTTTAGCAATTTTATTACAAAGTCTAGCAGACAAAAGGGCTCCTAAAAGTTCTAGACGAGATATAGAGACAGTTTTTAAAGGGGCGACTTGACTTTTTGCTGCCACAAAACTAGTAACAATGTTCTTATTCTTTAACACTGCTCTAAGGTACACTACCGTACCATATGCCTTCTTTGAAGCATCTGAAAAATTATGTAATTCAAAATAATCAACTTCATCAAGGGCAATATCAGCCAAATAATATCTGGGAATGCGAATACAGTTTAGTTCTTTTATTTCTTCAAACCATTCATTCCATAAATTGTCTAAATGTTTGGGTAGGTTTTCATCCCAATCAAGTCTTAAACACCAAATTTCTTGAATTAAACATTTAATTCTAATAGTATAAGGACTTATAAATCCAATTGGGTCAAAAATTCGACCAACAGTTTGCAATAAATAACGTTTAGTACTAAGTTTATTCGTAAGGAAATTTTCCAGATTTTGAGTCGTAAATGAAAACATGTCACTAATTGGATCCCAAGCAACCCCTAAAACCTTGGAAGGTATCAAATTCTGATTAGTGAGATTTAAGTTATCAGAAATTTCATCAATATGTAAACCATATTCTTTCCATTTCTCACGCAGTTCATGCGAGTTGGTTTTCCATTTTCTAAAAGTCATGCTAGCCTTTTGAAATATTTCATAGGCTTCCTTACTAGTTTTAAATGCGTAATCAAGATTTGGTAGACTTGTAATGAAATCGTCAACATACAACGATGAATTTAAAATTTCAAAAGATTCAGGAAATGCTTCTACATACCTTTGCAGATGATGCTTGATGGAAGCAGCCAGGAGAAAGGGACTGGATTTCACACGGAAGAGCACTCTCTTTAATCGGAATATTTTAAATTCCTTACCTGGATCCAGTGTTCATCGTACCAAAAGAATCTGGTGAAGTCCCTATCTGGTTCATCAATCTCGATCTGCAAAAAGGCTTGTTGAATGCCTGCAGCAATTGCTATGGGAAAGTTTCTGAATTTGATTAAAAGGCTGAACAATTCGGGAATGAGATTAGATCACGTATGTAAACAATCATTTAGTGACAGTTCACCCTTAGCATGGGCACTTCCGTCAAAGACAATGCGAACTTTAGTGGTGGCCTTATCTTCACGAATTACTGCTCTGTGTGGTAAGTAAAATGAGTTTACATCAGATGTATTGTCAACAGGTTCGATGATATTGTCTGCCAAATAACTATCTAAAATAGCCTTATATTGTGAGAATAACAAAGGGTCATTTCTAAAGCTCGATCTCAATTTCAAAAATCTTCTGTATGCGACTTCGCGATTGTTATTAAGAGACATTTTCAAATTTGTCTTCCATGGAAATTTTACTTTATACCGGTTATCCTTAAAAACAATATTAGACTGAAAATCAGCCATAATGTTATCGTCCACATTACTAACATTTTGAGTTTCGGATTCAATTCCTGGACTTTCCAATTGCCAAAAATTTCTGATTTGATCGGATATATCCCTTTCCTCAACGATAATTTTCATACTGAACAGTTCATTGGCTGACCCCGTATAACCCTGTAAGCACCAGCCAAAAAGGGTTTCAGTAGCTACGAGATTATTCTTTAGTCTTTTGATTCTGCCAGTTACAATATTATAATAATTATCAGTGCCGATTAAAACTGCAATTTGTTTACCAGTACATTCATAATTATCAGCAAGTTGTAAACCTTTTAATTTATTATATGTTTTCCTGATGTATTTCTCAGGAGTGGGTCAGCAAGCAGCGGAAATTTGATCTGTTTCCAGAGCTTCAACTTCAATGTGTAAAGAGGGATGTTCTCTATTTACATCAACAAAAAGATTAATTCGTTTCAGTTCAAAAGTAGACAGTTCAAAGTGAGCATGCGCTAACTAACTAGCTTTTAGAAAATTAGCCGGAACACACATATTCTTGCATATGAGTTGTATATATCTTTATATGTAATTTTTCGTCACTTTTGACGGGCTACTTTTCTAGTCATATATAATAGACTTTGACGATGTCGTCAATTAAATAAAATTTTGGTTTATCTACTTTGATTTCCCAAATCGTCTGTCACAGACAACTAGACTGCTGGATTATTGATCAAAGAGGTGATGATATATATAATAGACTTTGACGATGTCGTCAATTAAATAAAATTTTGGTTTTTCTACTTTGATTTCCCAAATCGTCTGTCACAGACAACTAGACTGCTGGATTATTGATCAAAGAGGTGATGATAATTTCATTAAAATTTCGAAATGTTATTCTAATATTAAATTGCTTTATACTTTTTTCCGGTGTGGAAGTCCGAATTTTTTTTAAATGCACAAAGAAAAAGTTCGTCATATAAGATATTGTGTTATTTGGATCGATTGATCAAATTCATGTTAAAATAGCCATTTTATAATAAGGACAGGAATGATTTTTTTTTTCTGTTTTATTAAGATTTATTAAGATTTTATTAAGATTTTATTTACACGAAAGATTTTCAAGAAAGTTCACTGCATCTATCGCTACGGTGTAAGTACTCAAAATCTCTTTTTAATTAAATTATATTAGCCAAAGAATTTGTTACAAAGACAAATCTTAAACCTTCAGCATATTCCTTGAAATTGTTGTCTAAATTATACTTTTGTAAATGCACAATTGCATTGAATAAAAGAAATTTTAGCGATGAACAGAAAAATAAAAAATAAATTACAATATTTTATACGAATATTTAACTTAAGTATAATCCCTGTATATGCAGCATATGAAATATTGATGAACACATATGATTTGAGATATGTTTAAAACAATATCATTAATAGTATTATACTAGTCACTGTTTTCAGCAAAAGAGGCTGCCAAAATAATCTGTTTTCGTTTGCGACTTTCTTATAATATTTTTTTCTCAAAAATATTTAGTTTCTAACGTTTATTCACATCATTTACACCTTAATCTTTCATAATTTCAATAACAGTGTGCCCTTGAGGATCATTTATTTTTATGCTCACGTATTTGTAGTTGAAAATTTGATTTTAAGAGAAAATTCTACCAAATGACACGAGTACGAATTAAGACGATGTAGGTGATTGTCGCTATAACAAAGAATAAGAGGTACACACAGTCAACAAATACTACGGGTATTTTTTCTCCGGAAAATTAAGTTTTTAATGTTTTGTTCATAGCAGATTTTAAGAAAAGTTTTGCAGATTCTAAACCTACTTTATCTATCAAAACCAATATTTAGTGTATTCAATCATCATTGAAGGATGTATTTAAAACAACAATTTTTTGGTAAGAGCAAGACAGGAATTCAAGGTGCGAGTGAGACTGACTTGCAATCCTTAATTTAGTCAACCATTTTTTTATGTTATCCTTATCATTAACACTAGAAAGATGGCGAGCGGTCATTTTGACCGCTGCCAAATGAATATGTTTCGGTTCGAACCAGAAATTTCTTTATAAAACTAGTTTAAAAGATGTAAAGAAAAAAAACTAGTTAAATATATAAGTTAATAATTTAAAAAAAAATTCTGGTGTGAAATATTTTTATGAAATTTGAGTAAAATTCCCCGTCTTTCTAGTGTTAATAATATATCAAATTTAAGAATGACCGAAAAAACAATATTCGACAAATTTTTTCTCCGTTAAATGCAATGATCGATTCACACCAAGGAATAACTAAGTAACTACTTTTAAAAAGTCTTAATATTCTGTAATAAAATAAAAAAACAAACATATAAGATACTGTGTGATAAAAACATTTGTAATAATGTGTAGATAAATATATAGCAATATAAAGGAATATTTTCAAACATAGATCGAATATTAGAAATATTTTTTAAAAGTATATATACAGGTGGTTATCAAAATAATGGAAACACTTGTGAAGGAAAGGGACATTTAAGAATTCCCTTCGTAAGCATTAAAATATAATCTTAGCTACCAGATTTCTTTTTAATATAAAAAGTACATGTATTAGGTAGTATGAGAGAGCTCTAGAAGAGTTGTCTACGTTTTGATTTTTTTTGTCAGAAGCGTAAAATGTCAGACCTCACAGATTTTCAAAGAGGCCAAATTGTAGGAGCCCGACTAGCTGGAGCAACGGTGACGGAAACATCCCAGCTTATAGGCGTTTCTAGAGGTACGGTGTCTAAAGTCATGACAGCATACACACAGCGCGGAAATACAAGCTCAGCAAAGCAAAATAGTGGACGGAAGGAGAAGCTGAGTGAAAGAGACCGACGGGTATTGAAGCGGATTGTAATGTCTAAAAAGAAAACAACTGCAGCCAAAGTGACCGCAGAGCTCAATCAGCATCTGGATTCTCCAGTGACAACAATTACAGTTCGGAGATACCTTCATAAAGAGAACTTTTACGGCAGAACAGCAATTCCTAAGCCACTTGTCACAGATGCTAATGCCAAACGTCGTGTAGAGTGGTGCCACAACCACAAAACCTGGTCGATTGATAAGTGGAAGACTGTTATATGGTCAGACGAATCATCTTTCACATTGTTCCCCACAACAGGACGGGTACATGTCTGGAGAACACCTGCACAAGCGTATGATCCTGATTGCCTCCGTCCAACTGTCAAGCATAGAGGTGGATCGGTCATGGTATGAGCAGTCGTGTCATGGTTTTCTGCTGGTCCAATCGTAACCCTGAAAGGAAGGATCACTGGGGAGAAGTATAGAGAAGTTTTAGCTGACCAGGTCCATCCCATGATGCAAATTTAGTTTCCTGCAGGAGATGGAATTTTCCAGGATGATAATACCGCTATTCATGCAGCCAGAGTTGTCCAATCATGGTTTGATGAACATGAGGATGAGGTGGAACATCTACCTTGGCCCGCACAGTCCCCAGACCTCAAAATAATCGAACCGTTGTGGTCTATTTTAGAGCTTTCAATCCGGAATCGATATCCTCCACCGGCATCTCTCACGGAACTTTCACAATATCTCCATGAAGAATGGTACAATATTCCTCTAAACACTATTCAGAATTTGTATGATTCGATTCCAAACTGTATTACATGCCAAAGGCGGTCCTACGCCATATTAATAAAGAATTCCTTCAAAATCTAGGGTGTTTCCATTATTTTGGTTATTATATATTTTTTTAATATTGTTGTTTTACAAAAACTAAAGTAACAATGTACAGTACGGCCGAGAAGTCCTTTATTTGTAAGACAGGATTGTGAGGTCATTTATCAAGCATTTAAAAAGCCTAAATTAGCGGAATATGTATCACAAATCAATTAAAAAAAAATTGATTTTAAGAGAAAATTCTACCAAATGACACGAGTACGAATTAAGACGGTGTAGGTGATTGTCGCTATAACAAAGAATAAGAGGTATACACAGTCAACAAATACTACGGGTATTTTTTCTCCGGA
This sequence comes from Maratus speciosus, assembly GCA_963932465.1. Classification (NCBI taxonomy): domain Eukaryota; kingdom Metazoa; phylum Arthropoda; class Arachnida; order Araneae; family Salticidae; genus Maratus; species Maratus speciosus. The sequence continues at coordinate 454,125,178 of OZ010797.1, forward strand.
AAATTAAGTTTTTAATGTTTTGTTCATAGCAGATTTTAAGAAAATTTTTGCAGATTCTAAACCTACTTTATCTATCAAAACCAATATTTAGTGTATTCAATCATCACTGAAGGATTTATTTAAAACAACAATTTTTTGGTAAGAGCAAGACAGGAATTCAAGCTGCGAGTGAGACTGACTTGCAATCCTTAATTTAGTCAAGCATTTTTTTTATGTTATCCTTATGATTAATAATATATCAAATTTAAGAATGACCAAAAAAACAATATTCGACAAATTTTTTCTCCGTTAAATGCAATGATCGATTCACACCAAGGAATAACTAAGTAACTACTTTTGAAAAGTCTTAATATTCTGTAATAAAATAAAAAAACAAACATATAACATACTGTGTGATAAAAACATTTGTAATAATGTGTAGATAAATATATAGCAATATAAAGGAATATTTTCAAACATACTTCGAATATTAGAAATATTTTTTAAAAGTATATATATATATATATATATATATATATATATATATATACTTTATATGTATATATATATATATATTAATATTGTTGTTTTACAAAAACTAAAGTAACAATGTACAGTACGGCCGAGAAGTCCTTTATTTGTAAGACAGGATTGTGAGGTCATTTATCAAGCATTTAAAAAGCCTAAATTAGCGGAATATGTATCACAAATCAATTCAAATTTAAAAAAAAAAAAACTTATTTTTGTGACATTTATTGTCATGATGTACCTTAGCATATAAATGCCACAAAATGATAAAAAAGATTTTAGCAGACTAGAAAAAGTATATTTATATTTATATTTTTATGTAATACATTAGGCGTCTGTTTTAAATTCAAGATTTATTAAATAGTTTTGAATACTAAAATTGACAATGAATAGACATTGTTAGATTTCACCATAAAAAAATAAACTTCTGCACATACTGACCTAATGTATTTGCAACCATACATAAATATGAAAATGGGTCAGTAAAAAACTTTTTGCATTTATCCCTATTCCCGTTTCTTTTAATTATGAAAATCAGATGACATGTTTGCTTTAAAACTTTTAATTAATTAAAGATCTAATATTTAATGTTTTTATAAAGAACAACTGCAATATTAATCTATGTGTTAGCACTGCAATATGTCGGAATAATTTTTAATCTTTAGTTTTTCATGGAAATGTAGATGATAAAATTGTCGCGTTATGCAAATTTGCAAATTTGTTGAATAAAGGATAAATATCAAGCGAAAAGGGATCTTAGAATCAAAATGCAATGTCAAATAGCGTGTTTAAAGCTTCATTTGCTATTTTAATGTACCATCCAAATAAAATTTGTAATTTCATGCATTTTTATAATGAAAAATTACCTAACTAGATTTTGGTGCAAGGATTTATGGTTTCATCTAAATTCACAAATGTCACATTTTCTTATAAATATGAATCTAGAAAGTATTATATATATTCTGCACTGATTCCGTTTCATATATGTCTTTTCCGTGCTTGTTGGAGGAATATATGTATTCTTTGAATTCCTTTTGTAACGCCTTTAGTTCGAATTTTTTCTGTTTAAGATCAGATTTGCATTAAAATTTAAATTAAAACATAATTCACTTGATTTGTATTACACGAATTTCACATACTTCGAAACAATTTTTTTAAAAAGGTGAAATATCATATCTAAGTACTATGAAAATTTCTATTAGGAACTTTCTTTTGAAATTCGAGCAAAACGAATTCGACCGGAAAAATCAAAATCCAACGAACCCGTAAAGTTTAAAGTTAACTCGATTCATAATGAATTATCTCCTGTACGACCCAACCCAAACCACTGGTTGCGACGGAGTGGGGTAAGATCGGGTTACGCGATCAGACGCAGCATTTTATGTGTGTGCAATCATTTGTCTGTGTACATTCCAGTAAATAAATATGCACACTGATACACAATCAGTAAAATGCTGGAAAAAATCATTTGACCCGTTTCTTAAAAAGAATCTCCAAAACAGTTTTTTTCTGATGGAAAACTATACATTTGAATATTAACGAGAATATATTTATTTTTCTACATAAAAGATAAAATAGACATTATTGATATATTTGCAGACTAAATTTTTCCATCGTTGCATTTCAATGTGAATTAATTTTCGTGCGTTTCTAGTTCGTGTTTGGTTGAGGTCCACGAAAATTATTTTGACTGGTTGCTAAATTCGAGTTAATTAATTTTTTCCCTGATTCGAAATAGTTTCCTGATTGACTTAATGTAAAATTTTCAGGTTCGGACTTGACATAACTCGAACCGCGCAAATCCCTAACACTCACATTGCTGATTAAATAAGAGATGAATTATAGAAGGCCAAAAGAATTTTATTTAAAACACAAATATAGCAGCTTGTCAAAGAATATTGTTAATAAATAAAGTGAAAAATAAATCTTTACAAATGTCATTTTTTAAACTACTCACTGGTCATCTAAACTTTATAGGTGGGGGAATTCACAAAAGTAATATTTCCATACTTTTCACTTTTTAGATTTACATGAAAGGAAAAACGCCGCTTCGTTCTCTTGTTCCGTCTAGCAACCTCTCAATAAGGTCATTCAAAATTAAAGATTTTATTTTCACTTATATCGTATATACACAGCAGTGTGTCGTAGACTAAATCGTCGCCACAGAGCAACAATATGATATCTAGTAATAATCGAAAATGTGATGTCTGACTTACTGCTATGAAACACTATGTCTGCATCTAGTGCAACGGTAGGGAATTAAAAAAACAAAATCTAACACATAGTATTAAACATAACTTTGTGTTTCAAAAGTTGTTCCACTAGATTCAAACACAGTTTCTCATAACAGTAAGTCAGACATCTCACTTTTTATTATTACTAGATGTCCTATTGTTGCTATGAGGCAACGAAATATGGGACAGTTCTCCGGTTCTGAGTCAAACAACTTCTGTCCATTCCGCCCCCTAAAAATAAACTAACGTATAGAAAGGAGAATCCTGCATTAGGTAAGATGGGTAACTCGATATTTTCACAAACCCGGTTCCTGCTCAGGGCTTGATCACGGAGTTTTATATCGGAAGTAACTGAAAAGTATCAGTTGACATTTGACTGCTGCAAATGCATAAAGTAACCAGAAATTATTTGAATTTATAATTTGTAAGCAAAAATGCCGTCAAGAAAAGTAGAAGTTAAACGTCACACATAACTAGGGCCCTACCCGGGTAATATAGAAAATTTTCAGCACAGCAAATTGTATTTAAAGCCAAGCTACACCCCTAATCGAGTCCAATAAAAAATAAACCGTCAACCCGATACAAGGCCAAATCCAGAATACTTTAATCCAATCGGACCAGAAACTCCCAATCAATGAAAATTGATTCAAAATATAAAGTTATTTTGGAAAAATGGTCTGAAATCTTGTCTCCGATACCAATGTTATCTTTTATGTAGAAAAATAGTCATACATATAGTCATATAGTATAGTTTTTCATCCGAAATAGATTCCTGCGGGGAAATGGTTTTCCCCTACCCGAACCCGAAAATTCAATTTAAAGTCAACCCGAAAGCGACCAAAAAATTTCCGCTAACACTAAATGATACCCGACTCTACAACAAGTTTCTTATTGGTCCTAATCCAAAAAACTTCAACCCTAACCTGACTGCACACAAAATAATTTAATATAATTATGAAAAAATAGTCTACAATCATATTTCTAATAATCATATGTACGTTTTATTTAGAAAATAAGACTCGGTCATAATTAAATTTACAATGTTTCATCTGAATCAATATTCTGGACTTTTTTTTGAAAAATACAGTTAACACGAACCTTTTCCATAAGTATCAAATCGTAACTTGAAACGCAACTCGAACCCAACCGCAACAAAAAAGTTATCTGGAACAGAAACCGTGGTCCGGGTCGGCTGTAGTTAAAATCGGCTTCCTGTTTCGATGCAGTGCTCTAATCTGAAATAATATCATGGACAGGTTAAAGTTTTTGCTGCGTATTTTTTTTTCTTTATCAAAATAGTCTAAAAATTGCGCATTTATTTTATTACATATATTTTAGCATTAAAATACGTAAAATTCTTTTGTAAAAGAGTTTTTTTTTAATATAGAATTAGATCATTAAAAAAAAAAAAGATCTCAAAGATTGCGCAAATTTTGTTACATTTACGTTGCTCTTGGAAGTCGCGGAATGTGCAGCGAGAGGGTTACACCAAAACGATCGTAAGTATAAAAACTCAACAAGAAACCGAAAATTTTGAAATTGAAAATAGCCAACCCGATTTGCAAAGTAATAAAAATCATCGGCAAGATTATCCACTGGGCGGATATGACTTTACCTCTAATATTTAACCCTTACCGGCGCGGAGTAATTCTGTTTATAAACTGATGAAATAATGGACTGACACCAGAATTTATAAACGAATTTATTAGAAAAAACGAGCCTTCTTATTTTCACGTTCATTATAAAAAGTAAATTTTAATTAAATATTCTTGATGCCTTTTGTCAGTTTTGAAATTAAAATTAGGTGTCCTTTTTTAAGGACACCGCCCTTGAAAGGGTTACAAAAACTAATCTTCCCCGACTCCACCAGACACGGTTCGTGTGGAGGGAAAATCTCTTTATCCATCCCGATTCAGGACTTAACACCCAAATCAAATTATTTCGCCGACGACGATTGAATTTGACCATGAGGAGCGGAACAGAAATGCTCGACTCTAGGGCATATGCCCCCCTCCCCCCCCCCCCGAACCCTCCCTTTACCACTGCCCGTGTGCATAAGTAATCGATAATGTTACTTTTCGATAATCCGTAGCTTACTAACATACATGCTAAAAATATTCTTATAGCATGGATATATCGGAGATATTCTTTAGAAATCTTTTATTAATAGGATATTACTTGTATAGAAATATAGGCTATTTTATTGCCGAATCATGAGTGAAGTCTTTCTGCGGAGACACGAAAATTTATTGGTTCCTGTTAGTCTGTTCGTCATTCTGTCTGATACGTGATAACTGACGTAAAAAGTATCTGACTAACTTGTAATTAACCGGGCATGTTTGTGAGGTACCCGGATTTAGCTCTATAGTCTTTGAATATATTTAATTCATTTGTTCAGAGAATATGGAGTATTTTATTTTGCGCCATAATGCTTTACTATGGCAATTCAGATGATTTATAAATTTCCATTTGTTGAAAGAAAATGACACATTTGATTAATGGTTTTAAATGGTAAATTGTGAATGCTGAAATTTTCAAAAAAGTGTTTTAAATTATTCCTATTAAATCCCATTATGCAGCTAAACGGCTGTCACAAAACAATACGTTATAGCTCCAAATCAGATGTGCGATTTAGTAAATAAGTAGTGCTCAGGAAGATGAGTGATTACCCATTAATTCTTGAAGACTGAAAATAGGCCTAAATTGGCGTGATTTTAGAATGTTATTGCTATAGAGTAGATTACAATGTATTAAACTATATATATAACATTCTAAAACCAGTGCTGTGGACTCGGTTGGGAATATGACCAACTCAGATTCCAATTCCTAGAAAAAAGTCGACTCCGTCTCCGGCATACATTCGAAAAATTTTTAAACGTACTTTAATTTTTTGTCTGTTACGTAGGCAATGTAAATTGAAAAAGTGCTCAAAATAAGGTAGGATTTAAGTTTCTATTGATTAAATGATTATACTGAGTTATATTAAAATTAAATTCAGTCATGTCACTAATTTTTCAAAACTTATGCTTTTTGATAATTTGTTATACTGTCCCCGTATCTCATAACCCGTAAGGCATGGTGACGTATCGGCGACGTCGTTGTGAAGTCAAACTGTGACTTTGTGACCGTCGATGTGACGTCATAGTGACTAGAATGCGAAGTCGTTATGGCCGTTTTAGAGGTCGTTTGTGACGTCACATTGTGACCACTCTGTGAAGTCACATCGTGACAAATTTGTGAAAAGTGTGTCATTTGTGACTACTTTGGCATTAATTTTGTGACGAACATCTGACGAAAGCGACAATGCTTTGAAGTCACATTGTGACCAATTTGTGAAATATGTGTCATTTGTGACGAACTTGTCATAAACACTATGATTTCAAATGAAACTCAAATTTCAAATTAAGTGCTTAAAAGGCGCCAAGGACAACATAGTGAAAAAGATTCCGACTCGAACCCGGGCCGTCACTATAGAGCACTGATATTCTACCGACTAAACCACATGGAACGATACCAAGCCTGGAAAATTTCTCACTATTACAAGTTGGCAAGGCTACAAACGCAGCACAAGATGGGATATTTATCGTGAGCCACCGACATGGGTCAAACACGAAACTAAAATAAATCCTGTATCGACTGAAACTATATTAATACTTGAAAATTCTTCCAGAGAAAACCACCATTCTCCTTGATCACAATATTTCAAATGAAAATCAAATTTCAAATTAATTGCTTAAAAGGCAATTTTAATTTGAAATTTGATTTTGATTTGAAATATTGCATGCAAAGCGAATGTTTCTCTCTGCAAAAATTTCCAAGTATTTATATAGTTTCAATCGATGCTGGATTTAATTAAGTTTCGTGTTTGCCTCATGTCGGTGGCTGACGATAAATATTCCAACTTGTGCTGCGTATAGCCTTGACAACATGTAATAGTAAGAAATTTTCCAGGCTTGGTATCGTTCCATGTGGTTTAGTCGGTAGAATGTCAGTGCGCTACACTGGCCCGGGTTCGAGTACCGGCATGGAATTTTTTTCACTATGTTGGCCTTTGCGCATTTTAAGCAATTAATTTGAAATTTGATTTTCGTTTGAAATATTGTATGTAAGGGGATGTTTCACTCTGGAAATATTCCCAAGTATTAATACTGTGATGATTCTTGTCACAAAAATTGTGATTAATTTTAAAATAAAGTTTTGTTTGAACTATAAAATCTTATCTTTTTACAGTACTTTTTAGCAAAATATCGCTATTTTGGGGTCTTATTCATCTAAAATATTTTTAATTTTTCCGCTGAAAAAAACAGTGCTTATCAACTGGCATCTTTTTTTATTAAGTTCTAAGCTTGATCTAGAGTTCAAACTTGATATTAAGAATGTGTAAGTTTTTTAATGTGTTGTGATTTGTCGTTACTTTATTAAATACGAGTATGGAGTCTAACGGATATTAATACAACTACAACTGTTATTTATAGAACGATATGCTAAGTCATATTTATTTAATTTTTTTATTCCCGTGCATATTGTATTTTGTGAATTAAGTTTTATAGGAAAAGGCTGATCTGGGAAATAGAAAGAACAAGTAAGAAAAATCATGCGTTAAGCATAGATTATAAAACACTTTCCTGAATGCTTTAACAAGACATCGTAATTTAGGGAAATAACGTAAATAAGGTAACTAAGTAAACATTTTAGAAAACGCATAAAACATTGGAAAAACTAAATTCAGCAGTTTCCGCCCATAGTCAAATATGTTTTCCAATTCTTTTGAACAGCCCTGCATTGGATCTGTAGATTGATATATACTATACTAGCAGGCTACGCCCGCTACGCTGGTCGATTTTTCCAAACGAACCTTGAGTCAAACAAAACGTGAATTTGACCTTGTATTTTAAAACAATGTGTACCTTCTCCTGGGATATCCTTCCACAATGCTGAAAACGATGCGAATGCCATCGCAATGTTATATTACCGCTGAATTGCAGAATGTTTGAGCGTAAACGCGATCATTTTCAAAGGATACTTTCCTTTGTAATGTATCCTTTGAAAATGATCGCATTTGCGATCGAAAGATCTCAGAAATCATCTTTTTCTGTTTCATATGATTTTTAACATCAATGGTTTTTAAGTTTTTAAAGACCAGTTCATTTTGTAACGGAATATTTTAATAAATTTTTATGCACCTTTTTAGTAAACATTTTTTTTAAATTTTGGTTAGTAAGTAACATGTTTTGAAGAATTTTTGTAATTTTTTAAAGTTTTCTAAGAAGTTCACATCTCAGTCACAATGTGACATCACTGAGTATGGGCATTTTGGTCACACATGTGACGTGACCACAGTGACTTACAGTGATGTCACAACGACGTCACCGGACCCGAGCCAGATATATTTCAAAATAAACATCAAACATTTCAACTTGCGACCCGACACGAACTCGAAATAAAAGAAAAGTAAATCATTATTCAATGATTCATATCATTTTTATAGAAAAATGGACATATATCTATTTTTTAATATTCAAATATAGTAAAACCTTTGAATAGCGGATACATCGGTATCATCCTGCAGTGGGTCCGAATGACCTTAAATTACTTTTTTTCTGGTGGAGCAATCCTAATTCTTCTGCCTCTTCAGGTTCATTCTAGAATGTTTTTTACGGATCAGATTTAGGTTTCTGCAAATCTGGTTGTTGGGATTTTCACAAAATTTTTCCGCTGAACAATGCTTCAGATGAAAATAAATACGTATTTGAATATGAATGAAAATATATCCGATTTACCGCATGAGAAAAAAAAATGTATATAAGAAATATGAACAGAGATTATTATTTCTTTATGGTACAGTAACGAACCATTTTTATTTACATTCCATATGAAATACTTCCTATTGCAATCTCCGCTATGTTGGTATTTCTGAAAAATTTTTCAAGATCTACACCGATCATGACCCCTAGAACCGAAAACCAACCTCAGTAAAAAAAAAAAAAAAATCTTTATCTATCTATCTATCTATCTATCTATCTATCTATATATATATATATATATATATATATATATATATAAACTTTTTTTTGGACACGATAACTTCCATAATTCTGCTCAAATCCATTCCAAACTGATACATAAAATCTCGGTCAAACTCGTTAACTCGTTGAGGGGCAAGCAAAAATGTCTCCAAATATTGGATTGTCACCGGAATAATTGAAAAATTTTATTTTTAAATAAGGAAAAGCAACTTTTCTATACCTTTCCTCTAAAGTTAAAAATACAAAATTTAGTTAAAATTTTCTCGGAAAAATCTTGTTTAAATTAGATGGGATATATTTTATCCCACCGCCCCTCAAGGGGTTAATGGGCAAAATCGGACGAACTGGGTGGAAATAGGGAGGGGGTTTGTGAAAAACGAAAAAACCCCATAACTTCTTAATTACACAATACATATCGAATCATTATATTGAGTATTTTTACTTCTAAAAAAAGGGCTAAAATTTATGTATGCAGATTTTTGATAAAAATAAAAATGGGCTCAAGGGGCGAAAAAAATAGGGTTTTGGGGAGAAAAAAATTCATAACTTCGTCAATTCTCAAGATATCAAATCCAATTAAATTTATTATAAATCCTCTTAATATTATCTACAGCTTTTATATTGACAAGTTTTTGATAGGACCAATTCTTTTCGCAAAAAAAAAACAATAATAATAATAATAATAAAACGAAATCAGAAAAGGGGGGGGGGGTTGAAGAAGAAAAAAATCCATAATTTTGTCGGTTCACAAGATATGAAATCCACATGAATTTATTATACGTACATTTCACTGGCCCCGCCCCATACTCATTTTCAAAATTCAACAGCACCATTCGTTTGTGCTACGTTTGTGCTGGTTTGTGCCGCAAAAATTTTCGTTTGTGCCACTTCCGTTCTCTCGTTATAACGAATTTTTATAATTCAAAGTCAAATAAAGAAAATCACTTATAAAAATCGTAAATAACTACATGTCACGAAATGAAATACGTATATCTTTAGTCCCATGTAAATGTCGGTTTGTGCCGCAAAAAGTTTCGTTTGTGCCATTCTGGTTCCCTCGATATAACGAATTTTCCACTATTTCAACAAAGAACGACCATTTCAGTGGCCCCGCCCCATCAACGAAATCTAAATTGTATTACGGCATTCGTTTGTGCTACGTTTGTGCTGGTTTGTGCCGCAAAAAGTTTCGTTTGTGCCACTTCCGTTCTCTCGTTATAACGAATTTTTATAATTCAAGGTCAAGTAAAGAAAAACACTTATAAAAATTGTAAATAACTACATATCAGGAAATGAAATACGTAAATCTTTAGTCCCATGTAAATGTCGGTTTGTGCCGCAAAAGGTTTTCTTTGTGCCATTCTGGTTCCCTCGATATAACGAATTTTCCACTATTTCAACACAGAACGACCATTTCAGTGGCCCCGCCACATCAACGAAATCTAAATTGTATTACGGCATTCGTTTGTGCTACGTTTGTGCTAGTTTGTGCCGCAAAAAGTTTCGTTTGTGCTACTTCCGTTCTCTCGTTATAACGAATTATTTTAATTCAAGGTCAAATAAAAGAAAATCACTTATAAAAATCGTAAATAACTACATGTCACGAAATGAAATACGTAAATCTTTAGTCCCATGTAAATGTCCGTTTGTGCCGCAAAAAGTTTTGTTTGTGCCATTCTGGTTCCCTCGATATAACGAATTTTCCACTATTTCAACACAGAACGGCCATTTCAGTGGCCCCGCCCCTTCAACGAAATCTAAATTGTATTACAGCATTCGTTTGCGCTGGTTTGTGCCGCAAAAAGTTTCGTTTGTGCCACTTCCGTTCTCTCGTTATAACGAATTTTTATAATTCAAGGTCAAGTAAAGAAAAACACTTACAAAAATTGTAAATAACTACATATCACGAAATGAAATACGTAAATCTTTAGTCCCATGTAAATGTCGGCTTGTGCCGCAAAAAGTTTTCTTTGTGCCATTCTGGTTCCCTCGATATAACGAATTTTCCACTATTTCAACACAGAACGACCATTTCAGTGGCCCCGCCCCATCAACGAAATCTAAATTGTATTACGGCATTCGTTTGTGCTACGTTTGTGCTGGTTTGTGCCGCAAAAAGTTTCGTTTGTGCTACTTCGGTTCTCTCGTTATAACGAATTATTTTAATTCAAGGTCAAATAAAGAAAATCACTTATAAAAATCGTAAATAACTACATGTCACGAAATGAAATACGTAAATCTTTAGTCCCATGTAAATGTCCGTTTGTGCCGCAAAAAGTTTTGTTTGTGCCATTCTGGTTCCCTCGATATAACGAATTTTCCACTATTTCAACACAGAACGGCCATTTCAGTGGCCCCGCCCCTTCAACGAAATCTAAATTGTATTACAGCATTCGTTTGTGCTACGTTTGTGCTGGTTTGTGCCGCAAAAAGTTTCGTTTGTGCCACTTCCGTTCTCTCGTTATAACGAATTTTTATAATTCAAGGTCAAATAAAGAAAATCACTTATAAAAATCGTAAATAACTACGTGTCACTAAATGAAATACGTATATCTTTAGTCCCATGTAAATGTCCGTTTGTGCCTCAAAAAGTTTCGTTTGTGCCATTCTGGTTCCCTCGATATAACGAATTTTCCACTATTTCAACAAAGAACGACCATTTCAGTGGCCCCGCCCCATCAACGAAATCTAAATTGTATTACAGCATTCGTTTGTGCTACGTTTGTGCTGGTTTGTGCCGCAAAAAGTTTCGTTTGTGCCACTTCCGTTCTCTCGTTATAACGAATTTTTATAATTCAAGGTCAAATAAAGAAAAACACTTATAAAAATTGTAAATAACTACATGTCACGAAATGAAATACGTAAATCTTTAGTCCCATGTAAATGTCGGTTTGAGCAGCAAAAAGTTTCGTTTGTGCCAGTCTGGTTCCCTCGATATAACGAATTTTCCACTATTTCAACACAGAACGACAATTTCAGTGGCCCCGCCCCATCAACGAAATCTAAATTGTATTACGGCATTCGTTTGTGCTGGTTTGTGCCGCAAAAAGTTTCGTTTGTGCCACTTCCGTTCTCTCGTTATAACGAATTTTTATAATTCAAGGTCAAATAAAGAAAATCACTTATAAAAATCGTAAATAATTACATGTCACGAAATGAAATACTTAAATCTTTATTCCCATGTAAATGTCGGTTTGTGCTGCAAAAAGTTTTGTTTGTGCCATTCTGGTACCCTCGATATAACGAATTTTCCACTATTTTTACAGAGAACGAACAATTCAGTGGTTCCGTCCCATCAACGAAATCTAAATGGTATTAAGGCATTCCTTTGTGCTACGTTTGTGCTGGTTTGTGCCTCAAAAAGTTTCGTTTGTGCCACTTTCGTTCCCTCGTTATAACGAATTTTTATAATTCAAGGTCAAATAAAGAAAATCACTTATAAAAATCGTAAATAACTACATGTCACGAAATGACGGCATAACCCTTTCAGGTGCGAAGCAATGCTATTGATGAAGTGTTGAAATTAATGACTGACACCGGAATTTTGGTTAAAAAAATTCGGTTTATTATGTGTGTGAAATATAGCTTTTTCTTATTTAAAAATAAATTTGTTTTAAAATTCCTGTGTCAATCATTAGTTTCAACACTTTAGCAATGGAATTGCTTTTCCCCTGAAAGCGTTATGCCGTTTTACAAATGCAACTCTAGCCTTCCTATTCTTAGTAGATAACAAACGTGTTTTTGCTGGTCTTCTACCATGTAAACCATAGAGGTTTATGCGTCGTTTGACTGATGAAACGTGTATGTCTATGCAGTAATTTTCTTTCAATTATTATTTTATTACTACAGCGGACTTACGACAATCACTTGTAGATATCATTTTTATAATATAGTCAACATTTCAAGTTGTTTTTTTTTTCGGAAGGCCACTTTGAGGCGTATTTTTGATGTATTTTTGTTTATTAAAAATTTTATTCCAGGTAATAACAAGTTGCCGAGACACGTTAAAAGAACGAGCTAGTTCAGCTTGCTGTCTACCTTTCTTAAGTGCATTTACAGCGGCTTTTCTAGAATCACTTCAATATTTTTTACATTTCTGCATTTAAAAATAATCACAATAAGTCGATATAAACACTAATCGAAGCTATAGCGCCACTGACACCTTCAACAATTAAATGCAAACTAATTGTCAAAATACTTTTGAGCTAAGGAGGAGTCATATTTCTTCGGTGGCGCCGATTGTAAACAAACAAGTTGAAACTTGATACATTTAAATAACTGCAGTCATCGTGTTCTCAATTATAGGGAATATATTTTCTTTTACATTTTTATATTAAATAAAATAAGAGAGAATATAAGGTTGTCAAAATACTTTTGAGCGCTACTGTATTACAGTATTCGTTTGTGCCACTTCCATTCTCTCGTTATAACGAATTTTTTTTATCCAAGGGCACATGCAGGAAATCTGAAATGAAAAAAGGCATGGGACGAAATGAAATATGTAAATCTTTAGTCCCATGCAAATGTCGGTTTGTGCCGGAAAAAGCTTCGTTTGGGCCATTCTGATTCACTCGATATAACGAATTTTCTACTACACTGCTCAAAACAATTAAAGGATATTGCAATTTTAGGTGGATTTTGTATCTGGTAAACTGTTTAGCTGATTGATACATGGTCGACAGACATAGAAGGTTATATGAGAATAAATTACACATGTTTGGCAGAAAAAAATGCATTTTATTGCGCATTTGTGTACTAAAGGAAAAAAACACAATTTGTGCATATGAGAAAAAAAGAATAAGAAAAGGTGTTTTCTTCAAAGAAAATCATTTTCAGTAGGGGGTATGGTTTCCACGGGCGGCCAGCAACGTTGAACACCTTTGAGGCATGGACTCAATGAGGCTATTAATGACGAGTTGGGGTATTCTGCCCCACTCTTCCAGAAGAGCTATTTCCAGTTCTTGGAGAGTTTGTGGGGGTTGTTGGCGGCCAGAAACTCGTCTTCCTAGAGCGTCCCAAACGTTCTCGATTGGATTCATGTCTGGAGAACACGCTGGCCATTCCATTCGAACGATTCCTTCCTCGAAAAGGAAATCCTCCACCAGGTTTGCACGATGTGGCCTGCAGTTATCGTCCATTAAAATGAAGTTATCTCCGATTGCTGCAGCGTAAGGGACTACAATAGGTCTGAGGATCTCATCCCTATATCGGCGACCAGTCAGAGCTCCATCTCGAATGATGTAGAGGTCAGTGCGCCCGTCAATGGAGATGCCACCATACACCAACACTCCTCCACCGCCAAATCTGACACTTTCGTGCACGAACGCAGGATTATTCCTACTGCCACGGTCCCTCCAGATGAAAATACGCCTATTATCCGGATGCACAGAAAAACGGGACTCGTCAGAAAACAGAATATTGCTCCATTCATTTCTCCTCCAATTGACATACTCGGTTGCCCACTCCCTGCGGTCGCGACGATGCCTTGATGTTAATCTAACACATACCATCGGTCGGCGAGCATACAGACCTACAGCATGGAGCCGGTTTCGGACAGTCTGAGTTGAAATCGTGGTGCCTGTAGCCGAGCGAAGGTGTTGTTGGAGAAGAGTAGCGTTCATTGTTCGGTGTCTCCGAGCTGTTAACGCTAAATACCGATCTTCATTGGACGTTGTTGCCCGTCTACGACCTTGCCCTGGTCTTCGGCCTGCACATCCACTCTCCAAAAAACGGTTCCAGATCCTGGAAATGACACTTTGTGACACTCCAATGGCTTGCGCTACTTCGGCTTGAGTTTGGCCCCCATCTAACCTATCAAGAATTCTCAAAGCTTCTGAATCTGTCAAGTGGCTTCGCTGAGACATCGTACTCATCGAAACAAAGCAATCACTGAATGCCGATCATCCTTGTCTTCATTCTCTTTTTTTCAGTTGAAAGTCAAATTTCATTCGCTGCCGCTGAAGCGACGTTTTTGACGTCAAACTCAAAATTTGCATACTCCACAGTTTGAAAACCAGAAAAATTTGCATTTGTGATTCTCTTCGTCTATTTTCGGCAAAAAAAATTTCGTTTATATCTTTATTTTATATAAAACTTCAAATATCCTTTAATTGTTTTGAGCAGTGTATTTCAACACCGGGCCACCATTTCAGTGGACCCGCCACATCAACGAAATCTAAATTATATTACGGCATTCGTTTGTGCTACGTTTTTGCTGGTTTGTACCGCAAAGTTCCGTTTGTGCCACTTCTTTTTTCCAGTTATAACGAATTTTTATAATTCAAGGTCACGTAAAGAAAATCACTTCTCATAATCGTAAATAAATTTGTGTCACAAAATAAAATACTTAATTCTTTAGCGCTATGTAAATGTGCATGAACTTTTTTAAAACACGGCAACTGTAAATATTCGAAAAAAAATCGAAAAAGTAACCAAATTAAAAAAATTATTGAACTCTGCACTTTGCAATCTAACCAAGTATATGTGCATGCAAAAGCTGCTTAAATTGCTCTTTTTGATTAAATTAAACTTGTTGATCATATAAAGCTTATAGACTTATCATAACATGTTCATGAAAAATATGACTTCTTGGTAGTTCTTGAGAACTAAAGCTTCATTATGACACTTTTAAAACGTAACCTACAATGGCTTGATGCACACAGAAATTGCATCACATCAAAACAGAAATGTTACCATTGAAAAAAATGTGAGAGTGTTAAAAAATATTTTAATTAATTAAGTGAAAAGATTTTTTAAAGAGTTAATGAATTTTAATAATTAAACAACCTTAATGAATTTTAATAATTAAACAAATAACAAAGGAAAATATTGATATTTTAATGAAACAAGAAGAAAAAATCGAGCGTTAAGCATAGATTATGAAGCACTTTCCAACACTTCCTGAAGGCTTTAACAAAACTCCGTTATTTAGGGAAATAAGTTATATAAAATAACTAAGTAAACATTTTAGAAAACGTATAAAACATTTTAAAAACTGATTTCAGCAGTTACCGTCCATAATCAAATATGTATTTCAATTCTTTTGAACAGCCATGTATTTGATCTGTAGGTTGATATATGTTCTATATAATGGGGAAATTTAGTTTAGCAAGAAAACGCATAACAGGTTGAAATTTCAATTTCAGCAATTTGTACTCATTGATGGAAACATACTTGAATACTTTTGTACAACCCTGTAGTTATAAATGCAGTTCTCGTAACAATGCATAACTCACATCAAAACCATCTTTAAGCAATTTCTGCTCATAGCCAGTAATCATTACGAATTTTTATGTGTGGACCTGTATATGAATTATATCACTTATATACATCATATAGTATGTATAAATATAGTGAAACATAAAAGCGCATATCATAATTAAAAATGCATTTCTAGCAATCATCGCTAATGTACAGTACTTCGGATACAATATAGTATCTGAAATCTTTTGTGTGTCCCTGTATATGCTATGCACTCCGTATTATACATGAAATAACTTATAGCAAACCTCAGCGACATATAACAATTTCATTATACATGAAATAATTTAACATAATTAAAATACGCTACAAACAATTCCCTCCAATCCTATATCATTATGTAACGGAATTCTTTCGTATGTCCCTGTAAAGGAATAATAACTATTCTTTACACCGTATATTCTGCAGAATGCATACTTTAGTGCACTTCATTAATGCATATCAATTTTATTATGTTCTAAAGATTGTAACACCATTAAAAATAATTTTTAACGATTTTTTCACATAGGCCGTTGTAAATGAACTAAACATGCAACAAACTTCATTTAAAATAATGAACGTGCTATGATAAACGTCAATAACATTCATAAATTTCAGGGCAATCCGAGTATATTTACGGGAGTTAGAGCGCGGACAGACGGCCAGACAAACCGAAGTCATATACACTTTCCAACAAAGTTGAAAAGTCTTAAAAAGACTAATTCAAACGAATTTGATTAATTTTTATGCTAGTTTGACATTTCATCATATTTTTAGATGCTAGCTATCTAGAATTTTTACCCTTGAACGAGGTACACTTCAAGAAATACTTATTACTAAACAAAATAAATTAATTTTTAATCTAATCAATAACTGAAAATTCACATTTAAAAAATATTTTCATGAATGTAGATATAAAAATAAGAGTTTACAAACTAATTTTCTTAATTTTATCACATTGGAAAAGAATTTTTCACATTCGAACTCAATTTTTTATACATAAAGCGTTACTTAATCAAATTCTATACTTTCTGATTCAACGAAATTCAGTGATTTCTTCAGTTTTTAAACCAATTTTTAAATTTTATAATTATTAAAATTTCCCAACCTCTATTACAAAATGTTTGAAAAAAAACGGATCACTTCATTATTGAGTATTTCTTGAAGTATACTTCATTCAAGGGTTAAAATTCTACATCTAAAAGTAGGATAAAATCTCAAACTAGTGTAAAAGTTAATCAAATTCGTTTAAATTAGTCTTTTTTCATTAAAAAATCAATATTTTCCTTTGTTACTTGTTTAATTATTTAAATTCATTAAGGTAATGGTTGTTCAAAAACTAAAACATATGTTTCAGTTTCCCTTTTAAGTTGAAATTCTCATAACTTTTCTCTTTTAAGTTGATATTTTGATCTTATAGGTGAAAAAATCTAAAGGAATCAGTCTTTTGCCTTAAAAAATGATATTTTCCATTGTTTGGCTTAATTATTGATGTTCGTTAAGGTGTTGTCCATTCAAAATTCAAATATATTTATTATACTAAATATATATATATATTTAGTTTTCATCATTTAAGTGGATATCCTTATCTTAAAGTTGAGTGGCCGCCCCTCCGGGTGGTTCCGACCCGACATATTGAGTGGGGGAGGTGACCGGAAGCCCGGCAGAGTTCGTTGTGTACGAATGCGAGGGGGCGGATGGGGACGAATCGCCACCTCCTCGAGAGGCTCATCTCCGACAGACGTTGAGTCCGGTGGCCACGGTTAACGGACGTTGTGCAGGGGTGCGTAGACTCTTGGGGTTCCGCGTTCGAACGCACCCCCGGCAGCCAGGTTCTCTGGCGAAGCCGGGTAGCGACGCTCCATAGGTCGATCCCGGTGCCGGTCTAAGGGCCGGACGGTGTCGCCGGGCAAAGACTAGCTAAGGCGATAGGACCCCATCCACCATTTGACTAAGAGGGAGCCTGAGGTAGGAGTGAGGGCTTAGTAGTGGAAAGTCCTTCTTGCTCGCTAGTGACGACGGGGCTCGCGAGAACGCCATGCAGGTACTCCCGGAGCAACCGAAGGGCGAGGGTTTCGGACAGCGCCCAGGTTACTTTTTGACTTGGGTGGCTCATCCCTCCAAGGACCTCAGCTGAAGCAGTTGTGAGCCGACCCTTAGGGTGGTAGGGTTTGGCGGTGCCCCCGTTGACCAAGGAGCGGTCGCGTGGGGAGGCCAGTATGGCTCTGGTTGCTCCATGTCGTGCCGTGACCCTTGGGAGGGGGTCGGCCGGCAGGTCCACCATCGAACGCTGTCCCCGCGGGGAACCGAGCCGGAGTCTCGCCGGTAACGCGGCGGCTCATCGTGCCTCAGAGGAACTCTTGGCCCGATCCAGGTCCTCCGTGTCTATGCGGTACCAGAGTTTTCGTCACCTGGTGATGAGGACCTAGAGGTGTTTCCACCTAACTTTCGAACGCATTAACAAAGGTAGCGGTCGGTCACTGCACGGGGTCAGGGGCCTTCGGGCCTGGGTACCCTCGACGGCCGTGAGGTGAGGTAGTGGTGGGCGGGCTTCTGTCGGCGCGGGACCCCGTTCTATCCAACCCCCTAGTGAGGTGGAGTCTATTCCGTCTAGGTGGAGCTTTCCGTGCCCGCCTGGGGTCGCTATCGGCACCTAGTCTGGGCCAACTGGTTCCCGGCTTGATCCACGGGGGGTTCCGTCGGTTGAGCCGGGTGGCTTGGGCGAAAAGCCCGGAGCTGGGTCGCTTTACGGCCGGAGGGACTTTCCCCGTCCTCCCGGGTTTTCAAGCTAGGGGCCCTTCATAACTTTCTTATCGGCTGGCCCACATATATGTCTCTGCCGGAAAATGGTATCTGATCTTGGGGGCCTGCCGTAAATCAAATTCGGGTCGGGAAGCCTCGGTTCAGTTCGTGGGCCCAGCGTCCTTATAGGCGTCTGGTTCCTGCAGGGCTTGCGGGATCTACCGGCTCGAGTAACCAAGTTTAGGGACCACTTGGTTTTTCTAGCTGGGTGGTGAGGACTGTCGTAGCGGCCGCTCGTCTCTTCTTGGGAATAGCCGTCGCCGTGTGCGCTGGGTAGCGGCGTCGACTTGGCCGGAGTGCAGGTGAGGCCCGGGGTCTCAGGGATCGCCTTGATGGGGCGTGTCTGGCGGCGACCTTCGAGACGCGTCGCGGGTCTCGTCTCTCGGGCGATCTCAGCCTGGACAAAAGGATCTGCAAGGATCTAGGACCGGGAGACGGTCCCATTTTTTTGGGGCGCCCACCATCTTATCTTATAGTTGAAAAAATCTAAAGAAATCATTTTTTTTCCTTAAAAACTGATATTGATATTTTCCATTTTTTCCTTAATCAATAATACTCATTAAGGTAATGATTGTTCAAAAACTAAAATTTTCCTTTTTGGTTATATTATTATCACTATTTAAATATATAATTAAAGATTCAAGGAAATATACCCTAATCGTATGTTTACTGAACAGTTCATAATCTGTATTCTTGAGACACGAAAATACTTCGATAAACCTGATATAACATTCTTTTATTCGCATCTCTGCTTGAGAAAGCAAGATTCGGGATTGGCGAAGGTGTCATTTTTCGAATATTTCACTCAAATGTTAAATGATGTGACGCGTTTTTCTTCAAACGTTTTGTAACAGAGATTGGGAAATTTTAATAATAATTTAAAAAATGTACGAATTGGTTTATGAACTTAAAAAATCACTGAATTTCGTTAAATCAGAAAGTATAGAATTTGATTAAGTAATGCTGTATAAAAAATTAAATTCGAATGTGGAAAATTCTTTTACAATGGGACAAAATTAAGAAAATTAGTTTTAAACTCGTATTTTTATATGTACATTCGGGAAAATATTTTTAAAATGTGAAATTTTCAGCTATCCGCTAGATTAAAAATTAATTTATTTTGCTTAGTAATGAGTATTTCTTGAAGTGTACCTTGTTCAAGGGTTAAAATTCTACATAGCTACTAGCATCTGAAAGTATGATAAAATCTCAAACTAGTGTAAAAATCAAATTCGTTTAAATTACTCTATTTTTATTAAAAAATCAATATTTTCCTTTGTTATTTGTTTAATTATTAAAATTTATTAAGGTAATGGTTGTTCAAAAACTGAAATATATGTTTAAGTTTCCCTTTTAAGTTGAAATCCTCATCTTATGGTTGAAAAAAAATTTAAAGAAATCATCTTTTTTCCTTTAAAATCGATATTTTTCGTTGTTTTGCTTAAGTAATAATACTAATTATGGTTACAGCTGTTCAAAAACTAAAATGGATGTTTAACTTTCTTCTTTTAAGTTTATATTATGATCTTATAGTTGAAAAAAAAATCTAAAGAAATCAGTTTTTTCCTTTGAAATTGATATTTTCCATTGTTTTGTTTAATTAATAATATTCATTAAGGTGTGGTTCATTTAAAATTCAAATATATGTTTAACTTTACTCATTTAAGTGGATATCCTTATCCTATAGTTAAAAAAAATTCTGAAAAAATCAGCTTTTTTCCTTTAAAATGTTATTTTCCCATGTTTTGCTAATGTTAATAAAAACATTAAGGTAAATGTTGTTCAAAACTCAAATGTAAATTTAATCTTTATCTTACAGTATGATAATTTAGTCGATCTAACATTCACCCCTCATGTTATAGTAGAACAAACTCTAAAAACGTCATTTTTCCCTCTAGGGGGCGTTCGAATCGGGTTGCGGTGAGA
Organism: Maratus speciosus; assembly: GCA_963932465.1. Lineage (NCBI taxonomy): Eukaryota > Metazoa > Arthropoda > Arachnida > Araneae > Salticidae > Maratus > Maratus speciosus. The sequence continues at coordinate 454,145,912 of OZ010797.1, forward strand.
CCGGAGGGGATGCGGTGCGAGTGTGGTACGGTGGCGGGACGATGCGGTTCGGCACCGCAGCACCGCCTCCTGACCCAGAAGCCCCGTTTTCCTACTACTAATGATAAATAAAATAAATCTTTTAAAAAAAATTCTAACTACTAGTAAATAAAAAAATTATGTTCTCAAAATTTAAAACATTTCTCCTGTAAAGAACAAGCAAAAATTAAAATTCAATTCTTCTGAAAAAAAATTTTCTATCTTTTGGAATTTTTTAAAAAAAATAAATCCCCTGCTATGTTTTTCTATCACCTGAAAAAAAAAATAATGTCCCAAAATAAAAGTTTTTAATAAGAAAAAAAAATTTCAAAATAAATATTTGTAAAAGAAAAAAAAACTCTAAAGAATTTTTCTATCACCTGAAAAAAAAAATTAAGTTCACCAAAAAAAAAAAAAAAAAAAAAAAAAAAAAAAAAAATTCAATTTTTTTTCTATAACTTCGAAAAAAATGTCAAAATAAAAATTTTCTATCTCCCCCTAAATAAATAACATCCTACTATAAGACGCTTATCTATCCAATTCCGCTAAAATATTGTTATCTAACAACACTTCCGCTGTTATCTTTACGCAATTCCCATCCAAAACGCTCTTATCAGCTTAGAACTCTGAGATAAAAAAGACTACCGGTTGACCTTCCTTTGACCTTGAGTGAACGTCGGTGGTATAAAAATGTCATTCCCACACTGCATACAGTAATTTCGATTTGCGGGCGTTCAGGAAAGGTATTGAGGAGCTCTGGAGGTACCTATTGTCACAGATGTATAAAAGAATTGCTGATAATGATTTTCGAAGAACAATGCCGGTAATTAGCCGAGATATTAACCCTTAAAGACACGGACACTTTGGACATACATAAAGACACGGGCGGCGTACTCTATGCGCTATCGGCTTTATAGCCTAGATAACAACTTTTAATGATATGTATATAATTTCAATGCCCAGCAGTCGTATGAAAGCAATAAACGTCGAACTGTTAAAAACAGATTAGTTTAATAAGAGTTAATCACATAATTACTATGAGATTCGCCGCTAGTTTGCATTGAATGGCTCTCTCAATACGCCACCCGAGTCTTAAAAGGTTAATTAAAAACCTATCTGGAAAACCGCGCCACGAGCCAGGGCGGTGTTGCATCTTTGCGACCTCCTTTCGAAGCGCGTTTAGCAAAATGCCATGTCTAAAGCTTGAACAAGGGTTTTATTTTAGGTACACTGTAAAAAGAAAAGATTACTATTACGCTGAATTAGTGTTTATAAAATGCCAAATGAAGTTAAATATGCACTATTTTTATTGTCCGCACCAAATTAAGTTCGTCATAAACAGATTAGGATAAGATTTTAAAAAAAGACCTTCCTGCCAGTGCCGGGAGAAAGAGGTAGCTTTCATATTCCTTATTTTTCCCAAAGCCAACTTATATTATTCAAGCTCAATTTAGTGGAAACCGAATATAGGAGATTCAATACTAATTTTTATCAATACTAAATCATTATGAATGAGAATTTCGCGAAATTAGTCAGCTTTATCCAAGCTGCTTTTATTTAAAGTAACTTATATTTGGCTGCCAAATTCGGCGATTTCTTAAAGTGTCTGCCATTTTAAGACAACATGGTGGATGAGGCTAACCAGTGAACTTGGTCGAGACCTTAGTAATTGCTGTGCACATGCTCACTCATATCGGAATCGGTTGATATATACGAGTGCTGTCGCATGCAAAAAAAATCAGATTTTTCAAAATGTCACCCACAATGGAAATTGAAACTGCTATATCTGAGCCATTTTTTAAGATAAATACAAACAAAAAATGCTCCTGAATCCTTATATCAAGGTCAAATACTTAAGAAAGAAACCTTTTTCAATTTATAATTTTTTTGCACCTCACTTTAAATATATATATATATTTTAATTTAATTGCCGCCATTTTGAAACAAGATGGCTGATGAATCTGGCCAGCGAACTTGGTCGTGGTATTGATGTATACTATCCACATGCCTTCCTACATCGAAATAGGCGAATACGTGTGTTATCGCGTGACAAATACAAGATCGTTTCAAAATGTTAGCCATGCGAGAAATTCAAAGTGCTATAATTCAACCATTTTTTGAGATATAAACAAAAGAACAAATTTTCAGAAACTAAAACTGCTCCGGAATCTTTGTATCAAGGCCAAAGACATAAAAAAAATCTTTTTCGTTTTCCAATTTTTTAATACCTCATTTTAAATTTTAAATTTAATTTTATTTTAAATGGCAACCCTTTTGAAACAAGATGGCGAATGAAGCTGGCCACCGAACTCGGTCGAGACATTGGTATGTACTATGTACAGACCAAGTTACATCCAAATCGGTTCATAAATACGCCTATTATCGCGTGACAAAAATCAGGTCGTTTTAAAATGTCAGCCACAATAGAAATTCAAAATGCTATTACTCAGCCATTTTTTTAGATATAGACAAAACAAAAACTGTTCCGGAATCTTTGTATTATGGTCAAACACATACAAAAAAGATCTTTTTCATTTTCCAATTTTTTAGTATCTTATTTTAATTTTTTTATTTTTTTAATTATTTTAAATGGCCGCCATTTTGAAACGAGATGGCGTATGAAGTTGGCCAACGAACTAGGTCGAGATATTTGTATGTACTATATGTACACACCTAGGTACATCCAAATCTGTTCATAAATACGCCTGTTATTACGTGACAAAAATCAGGACGTTTCAAAATGTCAGCCACGCTAGAAATTCAAACTGCTATAACTCAGCCATTTCTTAAGATATAGACGAAACAAAAACTGCTCCGAAATCTTTGTATAAAGGTCAAATACATAAGAAAAAAATATCTTTCCATTTTTTATTTTTTGGTACCACATTTCAAATTTAAAATTTTTTAAAATTTTTAAATGGCCGCCATTTTGAAACAAAACGGCGGATGAAGCTGGCCAACGAACTCGGTCGAGGCATTGGTATGTACTATGTACACACCGAATTACATCGAAATCGGTTCATAATTACGAGAGTTACAGTGTGACATAGGTCAGATATATATATATATATATATATATATATATATATAAATTTTGAACGGAGGGTGGTTTCGGGGTCTGGGGGTCATGATCGATGAAAATATACCAAAATTTTTTGAAATCGCTTTCCTCCGAACGGCTGCAATAGGTAGCTTTTTGTAATGAAAGCTACCTAAAAGAGTTATACAGATAGCAATATTTGATACGACTTAGGCTTCATATCTCTCTGAACTTTCGTGGTATGTCCATTTATACTTTTGTAGTATATACAGCTATACCCAACCGTACGTTGTATAGTTTTTTACAAAGCTTTATTGTTCTTTTAGAAACGATATTTTGTGCAGTATACTTACTAATTAATATATTTATTGTTACGGAACCCTCTGAGCACGAGTAATACTCGCACTTAACCGTTTATTTATTTCATAAAATTACGCTCATCCATGCTGCTATGTCTCTAAAACGAGGAAAGAACAAACACTTTTACATTAACATTTTTTTTTAACAGGAAAAATAATTATTTGTTGAATTATTGTTTTTTATACATTTTTTTTCTTTACTATACAGGGTGTCCGGTCTCAACGGTGTCCAATGGCTAATTCCTAAACCATTAGTCATAGACATATGATTCCAATTACAAAAATGTTTTAAATTAGGTAAAGAATTATTTTTAAAGCGATTTAGGGCAAGAAAAACATTTATTTAAAAATTACGAAATTTAAATTTTTATACGGTCCCCCGGTCCTATAAGTGATATTTAGTAAACTTTACCCATTTCTCTAACAAGTACGGCAAAAAAAAGTCCCATTCATCTAGCACTAAAAGTGACCGAGTTATGACATTTTCAATTTTATGACTTAAACCACTTTTCTGTAACTGAAAACAGATGAGTTGGACCAAGCTTTTAGGGGTCGTACACGAAGTGCTTAAAGTATTATAAAGGGCGTACACTCCAAACGATGTTCAATGGCTAATTCCTAAACTGTTAGTCAAAGACATATAGTTCCAATTACAAAAAGGCTTTAAATAATGTAAAGAAGTATTTTTAAAGTGATTTAACTGAAGGTGCTGCCCCCGTATAAATATTACGGTAGTGTTAATTTTTAGTAATTAACTTTCAAATTGGTTAAAATAATTGAAGAAGTGAGTTTCAAAACTCGCCTTATCGAGAAAATCAAATTTTGGGAAATCGCGTAAAACCTTTAAATGCATCCATTGGTATTCATTGAAAATTTGGAGATTGTAGTGCTTGATTGGTACATTTTTACCAATAGAATAGATTGATAGAGAAACATGATTTTTTAAATTTTGGATAAAGCGAGTTTCGAAACTGACGTCTTCAATTGTATTTTTTTTTCTTGGTAAGGAAATGAGTGTGCTTCTTTTGATGATTTTATTTTAAAAAGTTGTATTATTTTTATAAGCTTTTAACTTCGACGTTCGTATGTATGTCTTCCTAATTCAAAATTTGTATTCCAATTTTAACTCACTTCCAAATATCCGATCAAGATTAAATTCTGCATAATTATGTAAATCCAATGACAATGTAATATTAATATGATTTTAGGTACGTACCATTTATATTTATTTTTCAGGACCACTCCAAAAATTTCGTATACATTATTACCTACAAATAGAAATTTAAAAATTAAAATGAGTAACATTTATGTAAGGCACTAAGATTCACAATGTAATTTTTCCAAATGAAAGTGCGTTGCGTTTCTATTTTTTATACACTGCCGCACAAAAGATGTCAGATGCATTGCGTTGTATGAGCAGGGATTGCTTATTATATATTTTGATGATATTATGCTTTTTTCAAATTCAACTTTATATTTCTTTATAAAAACTTGTTTGAAAAAAATATTTTAGAGACCAAAATCAAAATGCAATGTATACTTGCTAAACAAAAAATAAATATTAAATGGAGTGAAAAATTTTCCTATTGGACAAGGAAAATGAGGTAAACAGCTTTATTTGTACAATAGATGTGCCAAAACACTTGCGGCCTCAAATCATGCACATACAAATACTTTCTAAGGTTTAAAATGCATATTTTTTCCCAACCATGTTTTACCAATTTGTAATCTGATTGGCCAGAGGTTTCGGTGTCAAAGTGACTCTTCTTGGCTGTATTCGTGTTTGGCACGTGCAAAGGCAAGCGTTTGATGGCAAAAGTGATTTATATGCTTTTGAAACTTGCTTAGAGAAAAGTACGGCAAAAAAAAAAAAAAAAAAAAAATATATATATATATATATATATATATATATATATAAATTGTTAAATGTTAAAATTTAATAATTTAACATATGTTTTGATTTAACAGTATTTTTCCCCTAATTTTTAATTAAAAAAAACAAAAATAATAACTGCTCTAATGAATATTTGCTGAGGGGAGAGACAGTGGAATTTTCAGAAGAGTAATGTAAAAATAATAATAATTTTTTTTTTTTATAATCTATTCTTTTATAATGTCATATCATTTATAATCATCATTTGTTCTACCAATTTTATTTTCAGACATTAAAAACACACTAAGATTTCATAGTTTAACATACAGTCAAAAAATAGCGTACATGTCACAAGTTTTAAAACATATATATATACTTTAACACAAATATTCAAGATAGTTTAAAAAATATTTTCACCTCTTTTTTCACCGAGGCATCTTCAGTTATTGATGTTTTTCGTCTCACTCTCTCGCTAATCATTGCTTTCCAGATTTTCCCTGTTATTTTACAGGCTGCAATAACAGGCATTTACTGCAATAACAGGGAAAATCTGGAAAGCAATGATTAGCGAGAGAGTGAGACGAAAAACATCAATAACTGAAGATGCCTCGGTGAAAAAAGAGGTGAAAATATTTTTTAAACTATCTTGAATATTTGTGTTAAAGTTATATATATATGTTTTAAAACTTGTGACATGTACGCTATTTTTTGGCTGTATGATAAACTATGAAATCTTAGTGTGTTTTTAATGTCTGAAAATAAAATTGGTAGAACAAATGATGATAATAATAATAATTATTATTTTTTTTATCATTACAATAAAATGACAAATGGAACAAGATCTTAAAAAAAGAAAAGTTAATTAAAAAGTGAGAATGTGGGCGGTCATTTGATGTCCGACCTTTAATGGAAAAATCTGTGCTCTATTAGAACAAAATATTAAAATATTGTAACAATTTTGTTATGTTTATTTAAATCATCGAAGTAATCATACAGGTAGAATCATATAATTCAAATAATTGATGTTTAATGTAAAAGAAAATAAAAGTGATATGAGGATCATTTTCAAAAAGGGACGTTTTAATTTCCTTAACATATTCAGAGCAGCCATTCAAAAGTTACGTATAAAAATATACGCATAAAAAAAACAACAAAAAAAGTTTTAGATTAGGTAATCTAACTATGTATCATTTTCTAAAGAGTTGTGACAGTTGCTTTTATAATCATTTAACAAAATTTCTGTTTTTTTTTTTCTGTTTTTTTTCTTTTTTTTTTTTTTTTTTTACTTATATTTTTAGTACAAGTTGTATATTTTGTTTTAATATATCAGAATGAACAAAAATCTCAAAATATAATTGTAATGTTAATTTACTCTCAATGTTTAATGTTAAATTGTATATCTGACGATTATTTGTATTTCTAGTAAATTTGTGACTGACCCCTATTTTGCAGCAAAAAAGATACTCCAACTTTAAACATCTATTACTCGGTCAGTTTTAATCGCAGAGGAATGGGACTTTTTTTGTATTACTTGTCAGTACAATAGAATATTTTTCCTAAATATCACTTATAGGACCTGGGGACCGTATAAAAATTTAAATTTCGTAATTTTTTAATAAATGTTTTTCTTGACCCAAATCGCTTTAAAAATACTTCTTTACCTCTTCTAAAACATTTTTGCAATTGGAACTATATCTCTATGACTAACGGTTTAGGAATTAGCCATTGGACACCGTTGAGACCGGACACCCTGTATACTTTATTAAATGAAATTTGCAAATGCACTTTTCTATTTTCATGTATAGATAATGTGCACACATTTTGTACATATTATTAAACTGTGAATTATTTTTTATTTCATAACATTACACTCTTCCATGCTTATGTCTATCTAAAACGAGGAAAGAGCAGTTTTACGTTAGTAATAACAGTTCGAACAGAAAAGACAGTTCGAAAGCGGCGGAGGGAGGAGTGAGGTGGGTGGAAGTGAAAATCCTGCTATAGTAGGAGAGGTTTAGAGAGAGTTAGGTTCTTATCAGCCGGAAATGAGATAAGAAATGGTAATCTGATAAGAGCATGTTATAGAGAGATGAGGATAAAGTATGGAAACTGAATGTCGAATATAGAGGTTAAGATCGTTTTAGAACGTAAGGAGTCGATTACCCTTGTAGATCATACTATAGTATGATGGTGTAGAAGGGGAGTAAATTTTCAGACGGGGCTTAATTTTTCGTATCTTCTTAAGGTTTGAATGAATGACCATATAAGGTAATGTTATACTATAACATAAGGGGTTAGGTCTTTTTGGGAGAAAGTGTGAGGAAGCTTATTTATTTATTTTTTTGGAATCAACTTAAATTTTGAACATGAAATGTAACTGAAAAATACTATGTGGCGCCCTCTATTGGTAGGAAATCGAATTATAAGTAATGCAATCAGGTTTTTTTCGTAAAAATTTCACTTGGAATCGAACCTGTGACAAAATAGTATTTTGACTTGATAATTTGAAGTAGGTTTAACTGATCAAGCCAAGAAGCTATACCTGTGATTCGAGATTTTAGATGCTTCAAGACAAAAAATTATGTTCCTCTCATTTATGTGCAAAGAGAGGTTGATTTATCGGTTACTTAAGTTAAGTCAACAGTATCTGTTTTAACTACTACTAAACTTTGAGAATTACTTTAATGTACACGATTTTTACTTTTAGTTTAACTGATTTTATCGAATTTGTATACGGGAGTATGGTCATTTTACCAAACCATAGTTTCAAACTCGCGAACTTCGTATCAAATTTCATTTTTTTTTTTTTTTTTTTTTTTTTTTTTGTAACTGATATGCTATCCAAGGATTGAGTATTACTTTAATGTACACGATTTTTACTTTTAGCTTAACTGATTTTATCGATTCTGCGTACGAGAGTATGATCATTTTACCAAACAGTAGTTTCGAACTTCGTATGAAATTTCATTTTTTATAATTGATATGCTATCCACTGTTAGAAAATTACTTTTATTTAATACATGCTAAATACAGCTCAACTTGTGCAGAATATGTTTAAAGACAAAACAATACAGCATATGTAGTGGCCAGCATACACTCATCATTTAAGGGGCACAGGACCTTTCAGTTTGTCGAAACAATAAAAAACATCGCCTTCTTCAAAGTACCAAAACACAAACAATACGCAATTAAGATCTTTTTCTCCTCTTTCTGCCTAAAGTATATATCCTTAAGTACATTATCCAGAAAATAAATGTTGTATGTACAAAATTAATATTTAAATTTTAAATTTAAAAATTCATCTCCCTAATGCGTGATTAAGTGCTGCGCGCATGATAGGACTCTATATTATGCATATAGAAAATAATTTTAGAACAAAATAGAATCATGACATACCTAATTATAACTTAAAACAAAGATATACGCAAAAAGTATTGTTTAAAATTTAATTTTAGCACAAAATAAAAATCAGTTCAAAAATCTCAAGTTTTTTTTCAAGTTTTTCAAGTGCAAAAAAATAAATAACCAAAATGTATGAATTTTTTTTGTTTTACCCTGTAGATTTTAAAGAAACGCATATTTGGTAAAATTTTTGTAAGCTGTACCTTACATAGTTTAAAAGTAACAGTGCGCGCAAACTCCAAATTTACTAATCTGAGAAAATGCTTTTCAAAGTTTCAATATCTACGGACCTTCTATTATTCTCATCATCTAAAAATGATTATAACTCAAAAAATAATGCAGATTTTTTTAATGCTGTTTTTTGCATATTGTTGGGAAATTTTAAGACATTCAGAATAAAGCAAAAATTGAAAACTGATTTTTTGAAAGTTTAAAGGTTCTGTGGCCCCTTAAATCCGATCGAGCAAAACACACTCTATTGCATGCCACTGTTGACGTGTTCGTTACTTTGGTACTATATCAGATTATGAAGAGTTACTTCCTTAACTCTTATCGACAACCTCATTGCATCCGTGGAAAGCAGATATTGTACAATATTAACTATTCCGGGGGAGCACACACCATATAAAGTATAGTCCATTCTTTTCAAACATCATATATATATGTCATTTAAAGTTTCTCAAATTGGTGCGGAGCGTTTGATTATGCTCTTGACATCATTTTATACAGTTAAAATTCCAATATAACATAATTTAGTGTTTGATTTTCTATTTTACATTCAATATAATGCCTACTTTTAATTTTATATCCATGCATGGCTGTCTTGCAAGGTTTGCTTTCCCACTTTTTTAAACAGTGTATACGAATTTATATATAAGATTTTGTAATTCTATGATTCGTTTACTTTCATCATTTCAATTAATCGCAGTATATGGACAATTAAAGATAACATCTCATTTTCTATGCCTCCATATGTTATTATTAAATCTATGTTCTCAGCAATATCGCTCAGACTAATCCCTCTGAAGGAAATCTTAGTCTAGTCAATAACTGAAAATTTCACATTTTAAAAATATTTTCCCGAATGTACATATAAAAATACGAGTTTAAAAACTAATTTTCTTAATTTTATCACATTGGAAAAGAAGTTTCCACATTCGAAATTAATTTTTTATACATAAAGCATTACTTAATCAAATTCTATACTTCCTGATTTAACGAAATTCAGTAATTTTTTAAGTTCATAAACCAATTTTTTAATCATTATTAAAATTTCCCAACCTCTGTTACAAAACGTTTGAAGAAAAACGCACCACTTCATTTAACATTTGAGTGAAATATTCGAAAAATGACACCTTCGCCAACCCCGAATCTTGCTTTCTCAAGCAGAGATGCGAATAAAAGAATCTAATTCCAGGTTTATCGAAGTATTTTCGTGTCTCAAGAATGCAGATTATGAACTGTTATCAATATATCAACTGTATCAACTTATATCAACTGTAACATCAATAATTAAGCAAAACAATGAAAATATCATTTTTTAAGGCAAAAGACTGATTCCTTTAGATTTTTTCAACTATAAAAGAAAAATATCAACTTAAAAGAGAAATGTTATGAGTATTTCAAATTAAAAGGGAAATTGAAACATATATTTTAGCTTTTGAACAACCATTACCTTAATGAATTTAAATAATTAAACAAGTAACAAAGGAAAATATTGATTTTTTAATAAAAAAAACTAATTTAAACGAATTTGATTAACTTTTACACTAGTTTGAGATTTTATCCTACTTTTAGATACTAGCTATGTAGAATTTTAACCCTTGAAGGAAGTATACTTCAAGAAATACTCAATAATGAAGTGATCCGTTTTTCTTCAAACGTTTTGTAATTGAGGTTGGGATATTTTTATAATTATAAAATTTAAGAATTGGTTTAAAAACTGAAGAAATCACTGAATTTCGTTGAATCAGAAAGTATAGAATTTGATTAAGTAATGCTTTATGCATAAAAAATTCTTTTCCAACGTGATAAAATTAAGAAAATTAGTTTGTAAACTCTTATTTTTATAGTATCTACATTCATGAAAATATTTTTTAAATGTGAATTTTCAGTTATTGATTAGATTAAAAATTAATTTATTTTGTTTAGTAATGAGTATTTCTTGAAGTGTACCTCGTTCAAAAGTTAAAATTCTAGATAGCTAGCATCTAAAAATATGATAAAATGTCAAACTAGCATAAAAATTAATCAAATTCGTTTGAATTAGTCTTTTTAAGACTTTTCAACTTTGTTGGAAAGTGTATATGACTTCGGTTTGTCTGGCCGTCTGTCCGTCTGTCCGCGCTCTATCTCCTGTAAATATACTCGGATTGCCCTGAAATTTATGAATGTTATTGACTTTTATCATAGCATGTTCACTATTTTAAATGAAGTTTGTTGCAAGTTTAGTTCATTTACAACGGCCTATGTGGAAAAATCGTTAAAAATTATTTTTAATGGTGTTACCATCTTTAGAACATAATAAAATTGATATGCATTAATGAAGTGCACTAAAGTACGCATTCTGCAGAATATGCGGTGTAAAGAATAGTTATTATTCCTTTACAGGGACATACAAAAGAATTCCGTTACATAATGATATAGGATTGGAGGGAATTGTTTGCGGCGTATTTTAATTATGTTAAATTATTTCATGTATAATGAAATTGTTATATGTCGCTGAGGTTTGCTATAAGTTATTTTATGTATAATACGGAGTGCATAGCATATACAGGGACACACAAAAGATTTCAGATACTATATTGTATCCGAAGTACTGTACATTAGCGATGATCGCTAGAAATGCATTTTTAATTATGATATGCGCTTTTATGTTTCACTATATTTATACATACTATATGATGTATATAAGTGATGTAATTCATATACAGGTTCACACATAAAAATTCGTAATGGTTACTGGCTATGAGCACAAATTGCTTAAAGATGGTTTTGATGTGAGTTATGCATTGTTACGATGAACTGCATTTATAACTACAGGGTTGTACAAGAGCATTCAAGTATGTTTCCATCTATGAGTACAAATTGCTGAAATTGAAATTTCAACCTGGTATGCGTTTTCTTGCTAAACTAAATTTCCCCCTAATATAGAATATATATCAACCTACAGATCAAATAGGGGGCTGTTCAAAAGAATTGAAATACATATTTGACTATGGACGGTAACTGCTGAAATCAGTTTTTAAAATGTTTTATACGTATTCTAAAATGTTTACTTAGTAATTTTATATACCTTATTTCCCTAAATAACGAAGTTTTGTTAAAGCCTTCAGGATGTGTTGGAAAGTGTTTCATAATCTATGCTTAACGCACGATTTTTCTTTCTTGTTTCATTAAAAAATCAATATTTTCCTTTGTTATTTGTTTAATTATTAAAATTCATTAAGGTTGTTTAATTATTAAAATTCATTAACTCTTTAAAAAATCTTTTCACTTAATTATTTAAAATATTTTTCAACACTCTCACATTTTTTTCAATGGTAACATTTCTGTTTTGATGTGATGCAATTTCTGTGTGCATCAAGCTATTGTAGGTTACGTTTTAAAAGTGTCATAATGAAGCTATAGTTCTCAAGAACTACCAAGAAGTCATATTTTTCATAAATATGTTATCATAAGTCTATAAGCTTTATATGATCAACAAGTTTAATTTAATCAAAAAGAGCAATTTAAGCAGCTTTTGCATGCACATATACTTGGTTAGATTGCAAAGTGCAGAGTTCAATCATTTTTTTTAATTTGGTTACTTTTTCGATTTTTTTTCGAATATTTACAGTTGCCGTGTTTTAAAAAAGTTCATGCACATTTACATAGCGCTAAAGAATTAAGTATTTTATTTCGTGACACAAATTTATTTACGATTTTGAGAAGTGATTTTCTTTACGTGACCTTGAATTATAAAAATTCGTTATAACTGGGGAAAGGAAGTGGCACAAACGGAACTTTGCGGCGCAAACCAGCAAAAACGTAGCACAAACAAATGCCGTAATATAATTTAGATTTCGTTGATGTGGCGGGTCCACTGAAATGGTTGCCCAGTGTTGAAATTGTAGAAAATTCGTTATATCGAGTGAATCAGAATGGCCCAAACGAAACTTTTTTGCGGCACAAACCGACATTTGCATGGGACTAAACATTTACGTATTTCATTTAGTCCCATGCCTATTTTCATTTGAGATTTCCTGCATGTGCACTTGGATGAAAAAAAATTCGTTATAACGAGAGAAGGGAAGTGGCACAAACGAAACTTTTTGCGGTACAAAACAGCACAAACGTAGCACAAACGAATACCGTAATATTGTAGCGCTCAAAAGTATTTTGACAACCTTATATTCTCTCTTATTTTATTTAATATAAAAATGTAAAAGAAAATATATTCCCTATAATTGAGAACACTATGACTGCAGTTATTTAAATGTATCAAGTTTCAACTTGTTTGTTTACAATCGGCGCCACCGAAGAAATATGACTCCTCCTTAGCTCAAAAGTATTTTGACAATTAGTTTGCATTTAATTGTTGAAGGTGTCAGTGGCGCTATAGCTTCGATTAGTGTTTATATCGACTTATTGTGATTATTTTTAAATTCAGAAATGTAAAAAATATTGAAGTTATTCTAGAAAAGCCGCTGTAAATGCACTTAAGAAAGGTAGACAGCAAGCTGAACTAGCTCGTTCTTTTAACGTGTCTCGGCAACTTATTATTACCTGGAATAAAGTTTTTAATAAACAAAAATACATCAAAAATAAGCCTCAAAGTGTGCATCCATAAAAAACAACTTGAAATGTTGACTATATTATAAAATGATATCTACAAGTGATTGTCGTAAGTCCGTTGTAATAATAAAAATAATAATTGAAAGAAAATTACTGCATAGACATACACGTTTCATCAGTGAAACGACGCATAAACCTCTATGGTTTACATGGTAGAAGACTCGCAAAAACACGTTTGTTATCTACTAAGAATAGGAAGGCTAGAGTTGCATTTGTAAAACGGCATAACGCTTTCAGGGCAAAGCAATTCCATTGCTAAAGTATTGAAATTAATGATTGACACAGGAATTTTAAAACAAATTTATTTTTAAATAAGAAAAAGCTATATTTCACACACATAATAAACCGAATTTTTTTTTAACCAAAATTCCGGTGTCAGTCATTAATTTGAACACTTCATCAATAGCATTGCTTTGCACCTGAAAGGGTTATGTTGTCATTTCGTGACATGTAGTTCTTTACGATTTTTATAAGTGATTTTCTTTATTTGACCTTGAATTAAAAAAATTCGTTATAACGAGAGAACGGAAGTGGCACAAACGAAACTTTTTGCGGCACAAACGCAGCACAAACAAATGCCGTAATACATTTAGATTTCGTTGACGGGGCGGAGCCACTGAAATGATCGTTCTGTGTTGAAATAGTGGAAAATTCGTTATATCGAGGGAACCAGAATGGCACAAACGAAACTTTTTGCGGCACAAACCGACATTTACATGGGAATAAAGATTTACGTATTTCATTTCGTGACATGTAGTTATTTACGATTTTTATAAGTGATTTTCTTTATTTGACCTTGAATTATAAAAATTCGTTATAACGAGAGAACGGAAGTGGCACAAATAAAGCTTTTTGCGGCACAAACCAGCACAAACGTAACACAAACGAATGCCGTAATACAATTTAGATTTCGTTGATGGGGCGGGGCCACTGAAATGGTCGTTCTGTGTTGAAATAGTGGAAAATTCGTTATATCGAGGGAACCAGAATGGCACAAACGAAACTTTCTGCGGCACAAACTGACATTTACATGGGACTAATGATTTACGTATTTCATTTCGTGACATGTAGTTATTTACGATTTTTATAAGTGTTTTTCTTTATTTGACCTTGAATTATAAAAATTCGTTCTAACGAGAGAACGGAAGTGGCACAAACGAAACTTTTTGCGGCACAAACCAGCACAAACGTAGCACAAACGAATGCCGTAATACAATTTAGATTTCGTTGATGGGGCGGGGCCACTGAAATTGTCGTTCTGTGTTGAAATAGTGGAAAATTCGTTATATCGAGGGAACCAGAATGGCACAAACGAAACTTTCTGCGGCACAAACCGACATTTACATGGGACTAATGATTTACGTATTTCATTTCGTGACATGTAGTTATTTACGATTTTTATAAGTGATTTTCTTTATTTGACCTTGAATTATAAAAATTCGTTATAACGAGAGAACGGAAGTGGCACAAACGAAACTTTTAGCGGCATAAACCAGCACAAACGTAGCACAAACGAATGCCGTAATACAATTTAGATTTCGTTGATGGTGCGGGGCCACTGAAATGGTCGTTCTGTGTTGAAATAGTGGAAAATTCGTTATATCGAGGGAACCAGAATGGCACAAACGAAACTCTCTGCGGCACAAACCGACATTTACATGGGACTAATGATTTACGTATTTCATTTCGTGACATGTAGTTATTTACGATTTTTATAAGTGATTTTCTTTATTTAACCTTGAATTATAAAAATTCGTTATAACGAGAGAACGGAAGTGGCACAAACGAAACTTTTTGCGGCACAAACCAGCACAAACGTAGCACAAACGGATGCCGTAATACAATTTAGATTTCGTTGATGGGGCGGGGCCACTGAAATGGTCGTTCTGTGTTGAAATAGTGGAAAATTCGTTATATCGAGGGAACCAGAATGGCACAAACGAAACTTTCTGCGGCACAAACCGACATTTACATGGGACTAATGATTTACGTATTTCATTTCGTGACATGTAGTTATTTACGATTTTTATAAGTGATTTTCTTTATTTGACCTTGAATTATAAAAATTCGTTATAACGAGAGAACGGAAGTGGCACAAACGAAACTTTTTGTGGTACAAACCAGCACAAACGTAGCACAAACGAATGCCGTAATACAATTTAGATTTCGTTGATGGGGCGGGGCCACTGAAATGGTCGTTCTGTGTTGAAATAGTGGAAAATTCGTTGTATCGAGGGAACCAGAATGGCACAAACGAAACTTTTTGCGGCACAAACCGACATTTACATGGGACTAAAGATTTACGCATTTCATTTCGTGACATGTAGTTATTTACGATTTTTATAAGTGTTTTTCTTTATTTGACCTTGAATTATAAAAATTCGTTATAACGAGAGAACGGAAGTGGCACAAACGAAACTTTTTGCGGCACAAACCAGCACAAACGTATCACAAACAAATGCAGTTATAAAATTTTGATTTCATTGATGGGGCGGGGCTGTCGTTTCACTGGCCCCGCCCCATTGTGTTCGTTATAACGAGGGAACGAAAGTGGCACAAACGAAAATTTTTGCGGCACAAACCAGCACAAATGTAGCACAAACGAATGCAGTAATAAAATTTCGATTTCTTTCATGGGGCGGGGCTGTCGTTTCACTGGCCCCGCCCCATTGTGTTCGTTATAACGAGAGAACGGAAGTGGCACAAACGAAAGTTTTTGCGGCACAAACCAGCACAAACGTAGCACAAACGAATGGTGCTGTTGAATTTTGAAAATGAGTATGGGGCGGGGCCAGTGAAATGTACGTATTTATTATATATCTTCTTAATATTATCTGCAACTTCTGATAAGTTTATTATTGGACCAATTCTTACTGCAAAAACAAATTAAAAATACATAGAGGTTGAAGAAAAAAATATCGTTCGAACTGCTTATTTTCCGACTAATTTTTAAATTTATTTTTGCTCTCAAGCGCATCCAATTGGTAGGTTCTCTTATTCAGAAACTATATAATATATGCCGTAATGGTGGATTTTTTCATAGAGGCAGAATACATTTCAAAAAAGGTTACCAAAGTGGGCATTTTGAACTGAATTTTCCGAAGCGATTGTTTTGGAAACGAAAAATATGGTCCTACTGAGAAAATAATTGTTTATAAATCACGTTCTAATTAATTGAAGAAAAAAAAATAATGGTCGCTTATAAATCTCTTCAAAAATCGCGTCAGCAAGTTTCATGTTTTTTCTTTTGAAAATGAATCTCAATATGTGCCAGAAATTTCGAGTTTTGAAGATGGAAAAATATTTTTTTTAATAACACCTTAACATGATTCTGATAAAAGCAGCTCTTATATAAAATGAAATTAAAATCTCGTCAAAGGCGGTCAGAAAATATTGTTAAAGTGTGTTTATCTCTAATTATGATTTTGTTTTTGTTGGTGAAATTAGTACTTAACTTCGAAATCTACCTGAGCCTGTAGGCACAGCCAGCAGGGATTTTTTGTTTCTCTCAATGTATGAAACAAATTACCGATATTTTTTTTTCTTGATACACAAAATCACATGTATTGAACTTGTGATAATTTATGAGCATATACGCATGTTACGTATTTGTATATTGTGAGATACTCACTATTCAGAGGTATAAGATTACAAATATATAAGTGTTCGGAATTGAAAAAGTGTTCGCTAAATATTCAGGAGTGTCCATTAAGAGTTACTTACTATAGGTGTCTTACTATTGATAGATTTTTAACCTAAAAAAATGTTTGCCCATTCTTTTGAAAAATCGCTTCAAGCCGAACCTGATTTGCAATAGTTAAAACCGATGACCCAAACTAGAAACAGTGCAAGCCAACCCGACTCAAACTTGACCCGAAGCAAAACAGTAGAAGTCAACTTGACCCGCAATGAAAAAATAAAGCGCCAACTCGATTCGGTCCACAACGCGGATCGGGTTGCGTGTGTTTAGCACTAGAACCGCCGTAGCGGTCATTTTGACCGCTACCAAATGAAAATATTTTGATTATCACCAGAAATTTCTTTCTAAAATAAGTTTAAAATGTACCTCGGAGAAATAAGTTAAATAAATATTGTTCAGTGCTGAACTGATAGTGAATCAAATCAAATTTAAGGTTTAGTTATTCTGTTTGTTGACAGATGGCAGCACTATGCATTCTGTGCTGTTGTGAAATCTTAATTATGACATCATCAGTGAGTTGATGTTTGGTTTTCCTGAGAGTGTGGCATGGAGAATGTTGCTCCTGCTGCATTATTGTCTTTCTTTATTCTATTTAATTATCTGCACCCAGTTTAGGCAGGGGATATATTTTTATAATGTAATTTAAGGCTTTCATGTGATGAAAGCATACTAATTAGAGTGTTAATTTTAACTAGAGAAATTTGATTCTGAAACCAGAACTGTATGTTTCATTGTGTGTTAAGTTTTCGTGAATGTCAAGATTTGTTTTTGTGTTGTGAAATAAAATTAAGAAAATTTCAAGGATTTCTTTCTTCAAATTCTCTACATAAAGAAAATTGGAGGCACCGGCGAGATATGTGAGTACTTGCTTTGTTTTGAAATTGTTCTTTGATGCTAAAGCTTAATTTTTTCTACTGAAGTTGCATTTAGCAAGATATTATTTTAGAATATGAGAACAATTTAGTATCTTCTTTATTGAATTGATAAAATAAGAAAAAATAGTATCCTACAATATTATGTTTTGATAGTTCTTGAAAGAGAAAATTGTTCTCAAGATTATTATGATTTATTTATTTGTTGTTCTCAAGAACATTATGATTTATTTGCTTGAAATATTTGAATATTTAATTATTATGGTGAATTATTATTTTACATTGAAGATTTTTAATTTTATGCACATTTGAGAACAGAAAATTCTATTGTTTGTATGAAAGAATAATTATGAACATTTTATAGTAGTTCTGTTTTTTGACTTTGATTTGTTCTGTTTTTGAATTTAATTCAGTTACTTCTGTTTTTGAACTTAATTTGATTAGTTTTGTTTTGAAGCAATTCTGATTACTTTTGATTTTGAAGTAATTTTGATTAGTTTTGTTTTCAAGTTATCTGATTAATTTTATTTTGGAAATTATTCTGCTTATAAGTTATTGTATAAAATGGAGGATTATGAGAAAAAATCTGCTCAAATTAAAATTGAGAGAGGTAGGGTGAAAGGCTCTGTAACTAGATTAGAGAATAGTTTTGATAATGTGAATACTAAGAATGAAATTTTGATTAGATTACAAAGATTAGATGATTTACTTAAAGAGTTCTTAAGATTAGATTCTTGTTTAAATGATGATGATTCTGAATTAGCAGAATTTGAAGACAGGTATTTTCAGTTAAAAACTAAATATCAAAACAAACTAGATTCTTTGAATCCTTCAGAAGTTGTTAACGTTGCAACACACAATTCTGTGCAAGGTTCTTCTGTTACTATTCCTAATCAATGTAATATTAGACTACCAAAATTGAATATTCCAGTATTTTCTGGAAAGTTTTCAGAATGGACAAATTTTAAGGATATGTTTGTTTCCACTGTCCATTCACAAGTAGGTTTAAGTAACATTCAGAAATTCCAGTATCTTAAAGGGTTACTTTCTGAAGAACCAGCTACATTAATTAAGCATATTCCCCTTTCTAATGAATCTTATCAAGAAGCTTGGGAAAAGTTGTTAAATCGATATGATAAAAAGAAACAAATTGTTAATTCTTTGATTAAATTATTTTTAGAACAAAAATCAGTTCTGCATCCTAATAGCATAAATATAAGAAATTTGCTGAATACTAGTGATGAAGTTATTAGGGGTTTGAAAGCTGTTGGTGATGAAGCTACAAATAGAGACCCATGGTTAATATATTTGTTATTTCAAAAACTTGATCCGGAAAGTCGAAGACTTTGGTCCATTGAAAGTACAGAAAATGAATTTCCCACTTTGAAAGAATTTTTTGATTTCTTAAGTGTAAGATGTTCTTCTTTAGAGCTCATCTCTAACAATGAAAGTGATATGAAACATTCCAAAAGTTCAAATTTTGTTGGTTCCAAGTACAGTTCTAATGATAAGCAATCAAAGGTGTGCTTAAAGTGTCAAGGAATACATCCGCTCTATAAATGTGTTAAATTTAAATCCATGGATGTTGTTGCTCGAAAGAACTTTATTAAGCGTAATAACTGTTGTTTTTTATGTTTAAACTCTCATAAAGTTAAGGAATGTCCAAATTCTCATTTGAAATGCTTTAAATGTGAAAGTAAACATAATACACTCTTACATGAAGAGAATAAAAGTAATAATGCTTGCACTGCTAAGTTTGAAAATAAAGTTTTTCCAAATTCATCTGAGAATAAAAACCACCAGTCAAATAAAGAATTTGTACAGGAGTCAACATCTCACGAATTACAAATTAATTCTAGTGCTTCTTTCAATAATTCAAAATGTGTTTCTTTCCTACCTACTGCTAAAGTTCTCTTATATAATAATGAAAATAAACCTTACTCTTTTAGAGCTCTACTCGATTCTGGTTCGGAATGTTCTTTTGTTAGTGAAAATGTCATAAGAACTTTAGGGTTAAAAAGAAAGAATGACAGAATCCGATTAAATGGAATTGCTGGAGTATTGGCTGGACAAACTCGTGGTTCAGTAACTCTTACAGTAGGTTCAAAGCTTTCTACTGAGTCCTTAAAGGTTCAGGCATACATCCTGCCTAAAGTGACATCTCAATTACCTGCAGAATTACTTGATACGAAAAATATAGAGTATCTTAAAAATATTACGTTAGCAGATGAAGATTTCATGAAACCACAAGAATGTGATATTATTTTGGGATCTGACTGTTTCTTTACTATTTTAAGATATGGTAGAATTGTTAGTACCGAGAATGAGCCAATTGCCCAAAACACTATGTTTGGTTGGGTGGTAGCCGGAAAATTGGAACCTAAATGTAAATATTCTTCTAGTATTCAATCCCATTTTCTTAGTGTTGAAAACGAATCCAATGTTGATCTATTATTACAAAAATTTTGGCAAGCAGAAGAAATAGATGTTAATAAACCCCATTTGTCTGAGGAAGAAGAATTTTGTGAACAACATTTTTGTTCAACTTACAAGGTAACACCAGAAGGTAGATTTGAAGTTAAATTGCCAGTTTATAAAGATGTGATGTCATTAGGCGATTCTAAATCCATGGCAGTGTCACGTTTGTTTGCTATGGAGAGAAAATTTCAATTTGATAAAAATTTTGAAAATGAGTATAGAAATTTTATGAAGCAATATGAAGACCTTGGTCATATGACACTTATCGACAAAAACTCAAATCCTGCAAGCAACAAAGTATATTATCTTCCGCATCATTCTGTTATAAAAAGCGACTCTATTTCAACAAAGTTACGTGTGGTGTTTGATGGTTCATGCAAACCTCCTAATGCTAATTCGTTAAATTCTGTTTTAGCTGTTGGACAAATTCCACAACCAAATCTTTTTACCATTTTGATAAGATTTAGAGCAAATCCTATTGCTTTTACCGCTGATATTCAGCAGATGTATAGACAAGTTTTGATTGCTCCAGAAGATCAAGATTTACAGCGTATTGTTTGGCGTGACTCAGCATACTCAGCTATAAAGGAATACAGGCTACGAACTATTACATATGGTACATCATCAGCTCCATTTTTAGCTACTCGTTGCCTATTTCAAATTGGAAAGGATATTGAAAAGAATGATCCTGTAACAGCTTCAATAATTAAAGATAGTTTCTATGTTGATGATTGTATGTCCGGTGCAATCTCAAGCGAAGAAGCTATTAAAATGGTTGAGAAACTTTCACTGGCTTTAGAAAATAGAGGTTTTCATTTACGGAAGTGGAGATCTAATTCTTCCGATGTAGTTGATGTAGTGAATCATTTATCTTCAAATTCTCTTGAGTCAACAAATTTAGAAATTCATCCTGATGACTGTTCCAAAGCCTTAGGGCTTATTTGGGATTCATCAAACGATGTTTTTGTCTTTAAAGTTAATTTACAATTTGATGATAACATAACTAAAAGAAAATTTCTTTCACAATCTGCCAAATTATTTGATCCATTAGGATTTTTGGCTCCATGTACTGTCTCTATAAAAATGTTTTACCAGCAATTGTGGTTGATGAAGTTAGACTGGGATACTGCTCTTCCTGAAAATTTCCAAGCAAATTGGAAGAAATTCCAAGAGGAATTTGAACAAGTTTGCTCTATTAGAATTCCCCGATGGATCCAAGTTTCCAGTAAAGAGCTCATTTTACATGGATTTAGCGATGCATCAGAATCAGCATATGCCGCCATCATATATGTGGTTCAACCTGGTGAAGTGAAGTCAAAGGTGACCATTTTAGTTGCTAAAAGCAAGGTAGCACCCCTTAAATCAGTTTCCATTCCAAGGCTTGAGCTCAATGGTGCTTTACTACTTTCCAGACTATATTCTACATTAGTGACTATTTTGAATACCTTCGTTATTAAGTTTTTTGCATGGACTGACTCGCAAGTAGTTCTATCATGGCTGTCATCTCATCCTAGGTGTTGGAAACCTTATGTGGCCAATAGAACCTCAGAAATTCTAGACTCTGTTCCATCTGACTGTTGGAGGTATGTTCCAGGCAAGGAAAATCCAGCTGACATTGCTTCTAGAGGTTTATCTCCTAAGGATCTTCCCGATTGTTCCCTTTGGTGGGAGGGCCCAAAGTGGCTTTCTTTAAGTCAAGAACATTGGCCTGAACAACCTCAAATAAAAACTAATTTAGACACTGTAAATAAAGAGAAAAAGAACTCTAAATTTTGTTTTCCAGTAACTGTGAATAATTCTTTGATTGATTTACTTTTTGAAAAATATTCTTCTTTTACTAAAATTGTTGTTGTTTTAGCTTTTTGTATTAGGTTTGTGAGAAATTGCAAACAGAAAGTTGGCAAAATGAACACCAGTCCTTTGAGTAAAGGTAAATTTCTTCCTTTATCGACAAACGAAAGAAGACATTCAGGTAATTTGATTATTTCTTATATTCAGCAGCTATATTTCGCAGATGAAATTAGCTGTATTAGATCAAACAGACCAGTTTCTAAAAAAAGTTCTCTTTTTCACTTTGTCCTTTTATTGATAGTGATGGTTTACTTAGGGTGGGAGGTAGGCTGAGAAATTCACCCCTCCAGTACAATGCAAAACATCCTGTCATTTTGCCAACTCAACATAAATTAAGTGTGTTAATTGTTAAATATTTTCATGTTATGCATTTTCATGCTGGGTTAAATTTGTTAATGGGTATCATTAGACAGAGTTATTGGATTGTATGTGCCAAGAAGATAATTGAAAATTGTATTCATAAATGTGTTACCTGCTGTAGATATAGAGCAGCTTCTTCCAAACAGTTAATGGGAGATCTTCCTCTTAACAGAGTCACTCCTAACAGGCCCTTTTCTGCATGTGGAATCGATTATGCAGGGCCTATTAATATTTTGAAATATCGAGGTAGAGGAGCGAAAACTACTAAATGCTATATTGTTCTATTTGTTTGTTTTGCAACTAAAGCTCTACATTTAGAGTTGGTGAGTGATTTAACCTCCGAGGCATTTATTGCTTCATTAAACAGATTTTGCTCTCGAAGAGGAGCTCCTCAACATGTGTATAGTGATAATGCCACAACATTTGTAGGTGCTAAAAGGCAACTCTCAGATTTATATAAATTTATTTGTTCAATTGAAAGAAATGAAAAAATTTGTTATTTTTTGTCTCAAAGAAACATTGAGTGGCATATGATTCCTCCAGTGAGTCCGCATTTTGGTGGACTGTGGGAAGCCGCTGTTCGTTCTGTAAAATTTCATATCAAACGTGTAATTGGAAATACTAATTTAACTTTTGAAGAACTTTATACATTTTTAACTCAAATTGAAGCTATTTTGAATTCTAGACCATTAGTGGCAATTGATAGTGATAACAATTCAGATGGTATAAATATATTGACTCCATCTCATTTTTAACTGGTGATGTCATAACTTCCCCAGCTGAACCTTTAAATGAGGAAAATTTGTCTTTACGATCTCGTTGGGATATTGTACAAAAATTGAAATTATGTTTTTGGAAAAGGTGGAGTATTGATTATTTGAGTACTCTGCAAAATAGAAAAAAATGGAGAGTAAATACTGAAAATTTTAAAGTAAATGATGTAGTAATTTTGAAAGAGGATAATGTTCCTCCTTCTGTTTGGCCATTAGGCAAAATTATTGAAATTCATCCAAGTAAGGATGGTATAGTCCGTGTAGTAACTGTTAAAACTGCTAGGGGTATTTTTAAAAGACCTATTGTAAAACTTTGTTTACTTCCTTTGCATCAAGAATAGCTTCTTGATGGGTGGGAGTATGTTCAGTGCTGAACTGATAGTGAATCAAATCAAATTTAAGGTTTAGTTATTCTGTTTGTTGACAGATGGCAGCACTATGCATTCTGTGCTGTTGTGAAATCTTAATTATGACATCATCAGTGAGTTGATGTTTGGTTTTCCTGAGAGTGTGGCATGGAGAATGTTGCTCCTGCTGCATTATTGTCTTTCTTTATTCTATTTAATTATCTGCACCCAGTTTAGGCAGGGGATATATTTTTATAATGTAATTTAAGGCTTTCATGTGATGAAAGCATACTAATTAGAGTGTTAATTTTAACTAGAGAAATTTGATTCTGAAACCAGAACTGTATGTTTCATTGTGTGTTAAGTTTTCGTGAATGTCAAGATTTGTTTTTGTGTTGTGAAATAAAATTAAGAAAATTTCAAGGATTTCTTTCTTCAAATTCTCTACAAATATGTTAAGTAGTTTCAATTAAAATTTCCGGTATAAAATATTTTTATAACACTTCAGTAAAATTTCCGGCGGTTCTAGTGTTAAAAGGGGCTAACTTGACCCAACACAATACTGGTCAAGTTGACTTGAGTTTTAAAGAAAATACACAATATTGTTTAAGTTAATATGAATGAGTAAATATATGGTCATTTTCCTACTTTACATAAATGCGCCATTAGAGATGTCTTGTAAACTATTTTTAATAATTCCACTAAAGTCTGATTTTTCCTTCTCTACAGATCGGGTTGAGTTTTGTTTTGAGTTCCGGCGCTTTGACATCAAATAAAACTTTCAGGATCCGACCCGAACCAAACAGAATGGACAGATGTTAAAATGAAACATATATTGTTGCCTGAGATAGATTCCTGCATTTGGCTGCGTAACCGCCCCCAACCTCGGATCGAGTTGGGTTCGCACTAATTAAAAAAATAAATCCTTTTAAAACTGATTTTCTCTTAAATAATTTTCCCTTAATGCTGCAGAAACGTCATCTATGAGCTGAAGAAACTAACTAAATGAATCAATTTAATGTTTGATGTATGGCAATTGTCATACTTATATTGTTCCCATATAATTACTCATTAGCATGCCAATAAACTAAACAGTAACTAAATATTTATTAATGTGTACAGTTCAAAAATAAAAGTAATAACAATTATGTTTAAAAATCTAAACGGGGAACGTTTCTGTAGAAATGTACTTTTTCGTTTAAAAAAACTTACCATAATAAGCAATATATTAGAATTTCATAATATCATTGCGTAATACCTGATTAATTTAACGATTGTAATTTCCGAAACTTTCCAAGAGTTTTATATATTTATAAGCAGTTAGTAATATTTAAGTATATTATAAGAATATAATTAAAAAAAAATTGCTGATTTTAAGGTGTTGAATATCACGCAAGGTGAGATTAAAAGACAATTACTTGCAGGGTTGACGGTATAGCTCTTGATGCGCAGATTTACTTATTTAACCATCAATAAAGATGGCATGATTACAAGATTAGATTTGTAGGAGTTGGATAATATCAATAATTGCAGAATTTTATTTGTAATAAATATCTACTTTTGTAATTTTTTCCGGTGCAAAATTCAACATTATTTTAAGGTATTTTATATTATTATATGCCAAAGTCAAATACTTACATTACCTGTATGTTCTTAGGTTTACGTTTCCTTCGATATGCTAAATATATGCTAAAAAATGTACCTATAGCATCCATATGTATGAGATGTATGTATTTTAATTGTAGGAAACTCTAGTGTAAGCATTTCCCTTAGCCATGAATTGCAGAAAAGTGAACGAAGCGGACCAGCATTGTACCCCAGCCTCTATGCAAGTTATTAGATACAGTGGATGATCAGTTAAAGAACTGTTCGGTTATAACGAACACCTTCGCAAAAGATTTTTTATGTTGGGATAACAAACACATTATGAAACAAATCCAAGAAGAAGCTATGCTGTGTTTCAGATTTGGCGACCTGTATTTAATTGCATATATTGTTGACTTAGAGAACATTTTAACAGTTTTACACGTATGGAATAATTAATGCATGGTCTACCGGGTTTTCGGGCAATCAAATTATAAAGGACAGATCAGAAACATCAATTTCTATATTTTGTGTCACTTTTTAAGGAAATGTTTTTATCGCATTATTTTAATTTGATTAAATTATTTTAAATTAATTATTTGAAATTAAATTAATTTTAAATAATAAATTGATTTTAAATTAATTATTTTAATTTTAATTTAGTTCACAAATTAATAACAGGGTTAATAACGGGTTCTAGACTTCACTTGAGCGTTATCGTACTCTTCAGTAAACAGGATTTTCTAGCGGTCTAATGCGTTTTTGAAAGGTCAAAGTGACAAATTGATATGATTTAATGCCGTAGTGAATGAATGTAACCCTAAAATATTTTACAAAGAGCATGTGATTTAAAATTTTTTAAATACGTCTCGACATGGATAAAGCCATATTAAATTATAAACAGAAGTTCTCTTATACGTCCATTAAAAATATTTCAAAAATATATATTCTTAAAACACACTCAAAATATATATTAAACATTCAATTGCTAAAAAGGACGTCAGATGTTAATAAAGTACATTACAAGATCTTAATAATTTTATCACTTTTATATAATCAATTTTAACCACTAGAATTGACACTATTGATAAATTTGACCTTTCCGGTGTTTATATCATTCCTTTTCTTAAACAAGGTGGTTATAGAAATTATTATATTGGCATGACTCAGAGAAAATTCAAAGTGAGATGTAAAGAACACATTGCAGACATAAAATTTAATAGAGGTAAAACCGCATTATCTAGGCTAAATAAAATAGAACACATAAATACTTTGTTTAATGAAAGTAGATTAATTTATAGGTCAGATTTTTATTTGCAACTTTTTATTAGAGAATTTATTGAAATTTACGTCAGAAACTCAATAGTTTGCAATGATTCCTTGTCATTTCACATCCCAAATATTTGGATTGAATTATTAGATAATTTGAAAATAAAATAGGGCAACGTGAAACATGTTAAAATATTACGCGCGTGATTTTTATTTATTTTTTTTAAATTTCATTTGTAATAGTTTATTGTCATTTTCCATCTTAGTGTTTATTTGTTTTTCTGATGATGATTGAGTAAATTCAATCGAAACATGTCAAATTATTAAGATCTTTTAATGTATTTTATTAACATTTGACGTCCTTTTTAGCAATTAAATGTTTAATATATATTTTGAGTGTGTTTTTAGAATATATATTTTTGAAATGGATAAAGCCATTAAAATAAGACCTATCCATATTAAGTAAAAACGTATATTACCAAATTAGCATATTTTTTATCACCATAAATATCGATTTTGCTTCATAAGTCATTTCATTTGAAAAGATAAGTATGGTCTTATAAACTGATGGTTTTCAATATGGAATTCTATTTAACTAGATGTTTTTAATTTGGATAAATGCACTGCAAATAAATGAATAAATGACAAAAATTTGAAATATAATTATCGTAAATGGATAAAAAAGAGGGAGAACATAAAAAACACACTCTATTTCTGAATATCATAAGCTAAAAGTAGACTGGGGTACACTGGAATTTTTTTCTTGTTAATATTTTAACACTAGAAAGACGGCGAGCGGTCATTTTGACCGCTGCCAAATGAATATGTTTCGATTCGAACCAGAAATTTCTTTATAAAACTAGTTTAAAAGATGTAAAGAAAAAAAAACTAGTTAAATAAATAAGTTAATAATTTTAAAAAAAAATTCTGGTGTGAAATAATTTTATGAAATTTGAGTAAAATTCCCCGTCTTTCTAGTGTTAAAAGTAATGCAATGCTTTCTTTAAAACAAGTCATGTAAAATTGCACTTTTATTACCTTAGTATCAAAACCCGCAGCTCTGTGTGCGTGATTGTTCAAATATACCACGTGGTATTTGTGCGGCTAGTAAAACTAGAGGGAGAGTATCCTGCTACAAATAATTTAAGTATTACTTATTAAATCCCAACGGTATCTAACTTCATTCTTGGATATATTTCTTGAAACTGAGTCTTCAATGAATCAGAAAATGTTCATTCAGACATATTTGCAACCATCCCCTACAGAAAAACAGACACAAAACAGTATACACGGGGGACTCTTTATCAATTATCGTACAATGAAATCCTTTTTAAAATCGATTGAGTTATATCGAAGTCTATTTCCTACAAAAAAAAAAAAATCTAATTTTTGCAGCATTAATATAATTTTATCATAAATGAATATTTCTTTTAGTATATGCTAAAAAATAATAGGTTAGTATAATTAAGTCTCAAATTTGTTTTAAAAACTTCTTAATAGCAAAACATATGTACTAAATTCGCATTAAAAATCCTGCTATGGTATTTTACAAATTCAGAAAGTGGCCAAAATGATCCCTTTAACTTTTTAATTCTCGCTTCCGTTATATTCACTGGCTGTGCCTTTTCTTCAGATTGTTTGATTCCCACCAGTTTTATATAATAGTGTAATTGGCTTTATTATGGTATCATTTTACCTGTTTATTAAATAAGTATTAAATAATAATTTTTATAATTAAAATTAATTAAGGGGACAAGGGACCTTAAAATCCTTAAAAATAATTTTTTTTTTATTTTTTTGTAAATTTCACCTAAATATTATTCAAGGGTGCATTATATGCATTATGGCATGCATTTATAACAAAAAAAAAAAAAAAAAAAAAAAATTAAAAAAAATTGTTTTTGAGAAAAAATGGAATTTTAGGTAATAAAATATTTGAATTTAAATGTAAAAAAGAAACAAAATAAAAAATTTTGAAATTTTTTCGAAAAAATTTCAAAAATTTTCAATTTTTTTTAACTTTTAAATTCAAATATGTAAAATTTGATGCTCAATTTTATTTATATATATAAAAAACAAGCTTTTATAAAAAATATTGGGGATATTCATTGATATGGGATGCGCAGGGGGCATTTCGAAGATTTCCAAGACGACGCATAAAATTCCATTTTTCTCTCAAAAATAATTTTTTTTTGTGCTAAATGCATGCCATAATGCATATAATGTACCCCTGAATAATATTTAAGATAAAATTTACAAATTGTTTTTAAAAAATTAGAAATTTTGAAATTTTTTCGAAAAAATTTCAAAATTTTTAATTTTTTTTTACCTTTAAATTCAAATATGTAAAATTCAATGCTCTATTTTATTTATATATATATAAATAAAACTTTTATAAAAAATATTGGGGATTTTCATTCATATGGGACACGCAGGGGGCATTTCGAAGATTTCTAAGACGCGTAAAATTCCATTTTTTTCTCAAAAATAATTTTCTTTTAATTTTTTTTGTGATAAATGCATGCCATAATGCATATAATGTACCTTTGATTAATATTTAATATGAGATTTACAAAAAATAAAGAAAAAAATGAAAAATTTTGAAATTTTGAAATTTTTTCGAAAAAAATTCAAAATTTTTCAAAAAAATTTTTTTTTACCTTTAAATTCAAATATATAAAATTCGATGCTCTATTTTGTTTATATGTATAAACCAAACTTTCATAAAGAATATTGGGGATTTTGATTGATATGGAAAACGCAAGGGGGCATTTCGAAAATTTCTAAAATTTCGCGTAAAATTCCATTTTTTTCTCAATTTTTTTTTCTTTTTTTTTGTGATAAATGCATGCCATAATGCATATAATGTACCCTTGAATAATATTTAAGGTGAAATTTAAAAAAATAAAAAATATTTTAAGGTCCCTTGTCCCCTTAAATAATAATTTTTAAACCATAATTAAATGCGAACGTTAAGGGCTTAAGGGGAAAACTTGTGTAAAATAACATAGCTGTTTAAATCAAACTTTGGCCCTTTGCTTTGTTTTGCACTATACTTTGCATTCTAAACATATTTTAAAACCAAATTGAGTAATGAAAAAATAATTTTTTTTAAGTATCCTAAGGATTATTTTACCCTCACCAATGGCAAATTGATCCTTCAGTTGAAACAACACCAAAAACTGGCGGTAAATCACAATTAAAATAATAAAAATTTACATAATTTACCCGAAAATAAAAGCAATCCACATGACGCGTTTCGAACTGGAAAATATAATAGTCTGTCATCAGCTACTGTAAACACGTGCCCGTAAGGGGATAATGTCACAAATGAAAAAAAGGAGAAAAATGGCAGCTTACAAAGAGTGCGAGAGATGGCGTTAGTTGCAAGGTAAACACCAATCACAGAGGAGCTGGAAATTGATGTCACAATGACAGAAAAAAAAAAAATACCCGGCAACATGGCCGCCTATTTTAGGTCATATTGCTGGATGACGACCAGAAACAAAGCAAATTTAGAAAGCATAATTCATATCTAAAAGCACACCATATTAAGTAAACCAAGTCATATTTGTGTACATGAAAGACTATATATCTAAATAAATATGAAAATTAGTGCTTACCTTATAACAGATGTTATAAAACCCAATTTTTCAAAGAATTCTATTCAGACGCGTAATACTACGATCGCTTGAATACCACTATTGCTTCTTCTTTCCTTGGTTTAAATAGTTTATGTGTTATCCGGTAGATAGCACGACTAGTCTAGAGGAAAACATATGTGGATCGTATTGCCCATAAGGATCATTTTAGGAAACCTTCCCCTGTATTTTAAAGACAAGGCTGTTTTTTCAGTCATCTGGCCTGAACTTTCTACTGAACCGATTTTGATTTTTTTTTCTTTTTTTTCAGAAAGCGGTTTATTTGTAAATGTGCCCGTACCCGCTATTTTTAAAAAATAATTCCATTTTTATATTTTAATTTTAATTTAAAAATCCCTTTATAAAATTTCTTGACATTGGAGGCAATCGTGTTAATTCCATTGTTGAAGAGAGAAGGAAAACAACGGAAATTACCATATCATTACGGACATCATTTTCGCATTACAATTAAAAATTTCTTTTTATATATATTTGAACAGAAAAGGACGTCACGATGAAAAACAAACGCAATTTTACTCTTAAAACTGTTACATTACAATATTTTTTAATTCTGTTGATACTGACGATTGAGACTGCTGATTGAGACGCTAATCTCAGTGGGATTCAGTGAGTGAAAATGGCGTCGTAGTAAAAATGAAATGAGAATTTACTTTGATAAAACTAAATATTTTATTACGAATGCGTCTAAAATAGTAAATTTCTGGATTTTGCCGTCACTCAGATTAGTACCTCAAGTCACGAGTACGAATGTTTACATGCAAAATTGTAACTGGGAAACGTGAAATGAACTTTCGTCGTATATTTATTAATAACCTGTTAAAACATGTTAGAACATGTTAAAACACTTTTTAAATAGTTAAAGGCACAGGGGACATTATAAACCAAATCTTTTAATTTTCAATAGATTCATTTTAAAATTGATAGGCTTATTAATGCCAAGTTCAAACAGTTAAATTCAAAATTTAGTGTTAAAATAATAAAAAAGTTTTTAAATTATTAAAATTTTAAAATACCGAGTAATTGTTATATTTTAAAACGTCCTTTGCGCAATTCTTTTTAATGTAAGATGGCTTTTTCTTTTGGATCAGATACTTTTTGGTTATTAGAACGAATTGGTTTTTAGAATAAATTGCAAAAGTTCACTGAACGTGTAAAAAGAAAAAGTTTTTTTATTTGAATACCCTACTTTTTCATGTAAAATAATGATAGTTTTTGTATTATGTAGCAAGCTGTAACATTAAAATGCTCCTTAAATGGAATTATTTATGCTAACTCTTATTTTCTTATTATATGAGGGGTGAACAGTAAAAATTTTAATGGAATCTGATAATTAAGAAAGCGCATGGAGTATTTCAAATTTCATAAATGTGCGAAATTTTCAATTCTCAGAAAACAGCGTTTAAAGTACGCATAGAAATTTAAAACTATATTTTACAAGTTAAACTATAATATGCTAATTAAACATCGTTTACTATACGCATACATATATATTTAAATAAAACATAATTAACTGTATTCGTAAAAAAATAAAAATCGATTTTTTAATCGAATTTGATGTTTTTTAGTGTCTACTGTCCCCTTAATATGGATATGTTAAGTATGAAATAAAAAATTTGCGACGGTGAAAGCGCCGTTATTTTTTGATTTTGTTATATATATATATATATATATATATATATATATATATATATATGATTGTGTCACAGTGACACAATTTGCTGTTGATTATGCATAACGTAATACCAAAGGTCATTGACTCAATTTATAACTTCATAATTTAATATCTTAATTGCATGCTACTGGTTAAGTATTACAATAAAATTTATTTTATCAATAATTTCAAAAGTTGAAATTAAACCTTAGTTAATTAATATTTGTTTTAAGTAATAGGCCAGGCAATATAAGATTGATTATTAATCGTAATTATTTTTCTAATTTAAAAAAAAAAAATCAATCAATTAGTTCTTTTAAACATTTTTATTTAACGAATTTGAGGTTTTTTGACTCCTTTATGTCTAAATTAAGATAATGAAATTTAAAATTAAGTGTGCATAGCAGTAAGATTGATTGAAAAAACGTTGATAATAATTTGAAAATGGCTTGGAAATGCACAATAACTAAAAAATAATGTATTCGGAAATAAAATTATAACTGTTATTTCAAAGTAAATTTATTTTTATGAAATAGATCCTGAATTCACAAATAAATACTTTACGAAACCAAATATCTGTGAAATATATTTTAAGCAATGGAAATCAAGTCGAAAATTGTACGTCATATGTGGTAAATAAGGTGCGTTCGTACTAGAATTAGTTTTATAAATGTTGAGATCTTGGTGCAATAGCTGTTGCACTCTTATGCAAAAATGATTGAATACAAAATTTATTACGATTATATATATGATTTAGTAATACGGAAATATTATGACTCACTATGGCAACACTGTATAACACGACCACAAATAAAAACTCTTGCGGGTAATTTTGGTAATCCTCGTCGCCGTTCGGAAACCATTGAGTTTACACTTGCCAGCGCTAGATAGAATGCTCCTGGGTGTGCAATTGGTACTTTAGATTTTTAATGACTTTGTTAGGAAAGAACGCAAACAATTGTTTTCATAAAGTAAAAAAAAGATAATTTCGATCTCTTTTTTTGGAAGAGCTGTTTCACTGGGTTCTGGAGCGCAGTATTTATCAGCTTCGGCGAATTGCATCTAATATTTAATTAATTGCTTAAAACAAAAATGTACCGGAGCTGAACTCAGATGAACTCCGGCGCAAATAATTCACTGACCGTAACTGATTATTAAATATTTTGGATAGCGCGGATTGTTTATCTTTGTGTAAAAAAAGAGTAATTATTTAACCTTTCTGGTAAGAATTTGTAATCACTGAATAACCAAATCGGAAATTGTATGTCAAACGTGACAAATGAGGTGTGTTTGTATTATAACTTTTTTTATAAATATTCAGATTTTGGAGCAATAACTGTTGCACTCTTATGCAAAAATGCATGAATACAAAATTTAGTAGGATTATAAATATCAAATTCAGTAATACGGAAATATTATGACTCCATCTAAAGTAGGATGTTATCACAAAGACAACATAGAATCATTATATATAATGGAATATCACTCAATTAATTATGTATGATAGGATTTAATAGAGTGAAGAAATTTTTTATGAATATATTTTAAAGTTTTGTTTCGATTTTCATAAAATTGTAAATGGCTCAATAAATTCTACAACGATTATATATATTAAATTTCAAACCATTCTGTTGGGTAGTTTTTGCGCTGTTATATGCGGACAGATGGACGGACAAGACGACGACTATAAATGCTAAATATTTATTTATTTACGAACGCACATAAAAATTACAAGCTGGAAATTGCTCGACAAACGTGGCAAATGAGGTGCGTTTGTACTATAACTAGTTTTATAAATACTTTTTTCACCGGATATTGTACTGAATGTATATTTTAGTGCACTTCGTAAGTGCCTATCAATTTCATTCTGTTCAAAGGGCTGTAACATCATTATAATTTTTTTCCAATTGACCGTAATGTAACAGAAAACTTTTGACTGTCCCTGTAATTAAACTATACATCCGATTTTTATAAAATTGGAAATGAGTCGACAAAATGTTGCAACAATTATATATTTAAAATTTCAGATCATTCGGAAGGCTTTAACATCATTAAAATGCACATGCAATAATTTTTTCCCATTGGCCGTAATGTAACAGAAAACTTTTGACTGTCCCTGTAATTAAACTATATACCCGATTTTTATAAAATTGGAAATGAGTCGACAAAATGTTGCAACAATTATATATTTAAAATTTCAGATCATTCGGAAGGCTTTAACATCATTAAAATGCACATGCAATAATTTTTTCTCATTGGCCGTAATGTAACAGAAAACTTTTGACTGTTTCTGTAATTAAACTATACATCCGATTTTTATAAAATTGGAAATGAGTCGACAAACTGTTGCAACAATTATATATTTAAAATTTCAGATCATTCGGAAGGCTGTGACATCATTAAAATGCACTTGCAATAATTTTTACCCAGTGGCCGTAATGTAACGGAAAACTTTTGACTGTCCCTAAATTAAACTATAAATCCGATTTTCATAAAATTTAAAATGGCTCGACAAAATTTTGCAACAATTATATATTTAAAATTTCAGACCATTCGGTTGGGTGGTTTTTACTCTGTTATATGCGGACGGACGGACAGACGGACGCACGGACAGACGGACTGAACGACGACTATAGGTGCTTCGTATTTATATAATTACGAACGCACCTAAAAATCCATTTTCCTTAAGACAGAAACGAAAATCATGCACCAATCATACTTTACGATACACTACGAATACTCCCAGAACAAACACTTTAACAAAACAAAGTCAAATTTCATTTTTTCAAATACATTTGAAAACCAGATATTTTAGCATATAACCTCAGTAGCCCGACATGATATTCGAAGATTTTTTTGCCGTTGTTTATATGATATATAGATTTGTATATATTCTACCTAATAGTCCTTCTGTGCCCGAGGACCATTATATAAAAGAATTCTTTTGTGTGATCCTGTAAATAAATTATAAATGTTTTGTAATCCATTTTCTGCAGAATTAATATTTTATAGTAGCTAAGAAATTCATACGTATTTTATTTTGTTTGAAATAGTATTACATCAGTAAAGTACACCGCAAATAACATTCTCTCATATACCATTATGTATGTTTTATTTTGAGTGTCCCTGTATACGAACTATAAATGATTCACACTTAATTTTTATGCCATAGTATAATCAATAAAATATATCAATTATATGACAATCCGAATACTTTAAAGAGAGTTAGAACACAGTCAGAGGACAAACACACAAACCGAAATCATAAATACTTTCCAACTATGCTGGAAAGTGTTAAGAAACGCACAACAGAATATCCAATTTTTTTAAAGCATTTCATTCTGTGTTAAGCCTTAAGTAATTTGTCAATAAATATGTTTTTCCAATTATAGAAAATTTCGGTGTAGACAACAGAGGAACAGCGACATTTAGAAATGATCTGCTTGATGTATGGTCTCTCCGTAGGTATCCATGTCCCGTGAGTCAAAATTGTGGAATTTAGAAGTATGTTTCTCCCAACGAGAACATAAGATAGAAGTTTATAATCCATACACAATCTTTCCGAAAAGATATCGAAATATCTTTATATTTTCTGAAACGTTAATGGGATTTACATTGTAAGCTATCATTTGAATCTAGAAAATTTGGTAAAGTTTTACTGATGCGGAGCTTTAAAGAAGTTCGAAATGTTTAATGTTATTTTTAAAAGATTGTTATGTGTTTTTAATTAAATTGTCCTATTTGCATTTGTTTTTAATTAACAACCTATTACGCATTTTCTTACTAAACTAAGTTTTATCATTCTACGTACAATATATACAAATGTGTAGATTAAATACAGGGTTGCACAAAATAATTAGGCTAATTTTCCGGAAACTGTTTTCTAAAATGTTTTCTATTATATTTTTGTTTTATCTAATAGAACAGCGAATTTTTGTTAAAGAATTCTGGAAATATTGGAAAATGTTTCATAATCTATGCTTGATGCACGATTTTTCAGATGGGTTGGTAATTAGTTAAATACGTAGTACCTATATTCGTCGTCTGATCCGTCCGTTTGCACGCATATAACAGCGCAAAAACTACCCAAACGAATGGTTTGAATTTTAATATATCGCTCGTGGGCTGCAATAGTGGCACAACTCAAAAAATCGGGTTCTGAGATTAATGGGTTTTGCCTTGTAATTAAATGCAAAATTTACACGATTCATTGTTGTCATAAGTGCTAAAGTAGTACTAAATGACTCCGTAAGGATTCAATTAATAATAATGCAAAAAAAAGTACCCTCACACTCCGTGTTATATTGATGATAAATATGATTATATGATGATGCATTCAGATTACATCATATATAAGGCTGTAGTGGCACTTCGGCCATCGGTTGGTAAAATACTGAACTACAAGATATGCCGCTGTTACTGCTGGAAAGAATACCAATCTGCAATGCTGTAACTCAAAATTCGTATTTTTTGAGTTGTGCCACTATTGCAGCCCACGAGCGATTATAATTCTTCCAGAATTGTGTCATTTCAAATTTTATGAAAATCAAATCAAAGCTTAAAAAGTTATTAATAAAAGTTTTCTTCATTCTATCAAATCATATCATACGTAATTAATGTAATGATATTACATGATGGGCAATGATTCTAGGTTGGCATGGTGATTACGTCATATTTATGATGGAGTCATAATATTTACGTATTACTGAATTTAATATATATAATTGTAATAAATCTTGTATTCAAGCATTTTTTCATAAGAGTGCAACAGCTATTGCACAAAGATCTGTATATTTATAAAACTGGTTATAATACGAACGCACCACATTTGCCAACTGTTGACGTACAATTTGGTACTTGTCTTTCTTGTTATTCTTTTAGAAATGGTCTGAATCTACATAGTATTTCACCACTTTGCATTGATAATCAGATGAATTAAAAATCATTCTCAAATTGACATTAAGGTTTCTCAAATGGAAAAAGTTTCAAAAAGTCGATCCCATTTGCATTGAATAATGGCAGGTAATTTTCGTTTCTTTTTCATTTTTAATGTGCGAATTAAAAAATATTTGACATTTTATTTCTAAACTTAGCAGATGAAAAGTTTTGATAAGACATTTTTGCTATTATACTTTGCGCTATGCATTTTGTGTTGTACACGGTATTTTCAAATTTAAATTTTAATGAAATTTAAGTGACATCTATATATAATTGTTCATTTTATGGGTAGTTTTTTTCGTTCGTTGCAGTTACTTATGTGAGAAATTTGTTGTGTTCTCTGTAGCGTTCATAACTTCTGAAACGTATTAATTAAACAATATGTTCTTGGTGCAGATTTATTAAAATTAGGAATGTTCTATCTGCAATAGCAGCATATTAATGTTTTATAAAGTACAGTACGCCAAAGAATTCGTATATTAGTTAAAAGTTTAAATTTTAAAGTTACAAAATAAAGCTATATACTCAGAAAATACTTGTTTATTATTACTATTGGAGACAAAAGCTCTTAAAATTGTTAATTTAAATCATCTTTTAGATTAACTGAAAACACGATCTAAGTAGTCGGATATGGCAATCCCAAAACTTTCTTCTATCTCATACATGTCAATACTTCTAAATACGCTATTACAGTGCCAAAATTAAATAGCAATCTATGCCTATCATGTAGATTCTAAATATATGAAATTCCGTGCATTAGTTCTTGAGATATGGCTATCGCTAAAATTGTGTAAATCTTACAAAATGCAGATTAGCAGTGCCACCTATTGGGTGATTAACACGAAATCCTAATTAGCAACAACTTGTGTAAACGCCTAACTGAATCCTTAGTTACATGAAAATTAATTCGTGCATTAGTTCTTAAGATAGAGGCTATAGCGGAAATCGTGAAAAATGTAGCATAGCAGTGACACCTGTTGCGCGATTTACACCAAAACGTAAGCAACACCAAATCATATCACAGGCAATAACTGAATCTGAAGTTTGATGAAAATCCGTGCATTAATTCTTGAGATAGAGTTAATGCGGAAATCGTGAAAAATGCAGCATAACAGCGCCTTCCGTTGAGCGATTTACACTAAAATGTAAACAGTACAAATTTATATCAAGGTATAACCGAATCCGCTGTTTGAGAAATGTCCGTGCATTAGTTCTTGTCATAGAGTGATTGCGGAAATCGTGAAAAATGCAGCATAGCAGCACCTCCCCTCGAGCGATTTACACCAAAAAGTAATCAGCACCAACTTATATCATGGACTAACTGAATATACATTTTAAATAAATTCCGTACATTAGTTCTTGAGATAGAGCGCCCACAAAATTTGTGTCACATACAGACAAATAAACGAATAGGCAGACAGACAGACGTTTTGTAAAACATGTTTTTTGGAATCTATGTGCCCTAAAACGTGTAAATCCTTTGAAAACCAAAATTCGCAAATTTTCACGAATCCAGTAGTTTCTTCTTTTAAGTTAAGAAGAAAGAAGAAAATATTATTTTATGCTTTTCCTAGGAAACCATTATTCAATTTTAAACATAAATTGTTCATTTAAATATAATCGTACATTTTCTGCAATTTCATTAATTTATTTTGAAATATCTCAAATTAGTGCTTTTATTCAAAGAATGTTGGTTTACAACGTGGAGACAGACGAACAAATTATAACACTAACATTTAATTAAATATTTATTGTGAGTTCGAAACTCACAACAAACTACAATAAATTAATCAGCATATATTATGTGGTTATTTCTACTCAAGTAGGACAAAATGAAGAAATCGAGGAAAGTTTTAATTTGTTAAACAGAAAATTGAATAAAATTTTTTAACATACACTTTAGATAAAGTAAAAAAAAAAAGTTAGGTATAATAAAAGCTATATAATAGTACGTAGTATAATAAAAGTTCTTACTTTTGTTATATTATCTCATAAAATTTAATGATCAATTAAAAAAAATGTATTTTTTTATATTTTTAAACCTATGAAATATAAGTCTATCATGTGCAACAAGAATTAAAAAAAAAAAAAATCTCTTATTGAAATACCTAACGGGGTTTTTTTCTGACTTTTGTCGTCGTAACATATAAAGTATAACCACAACAAGTTTAATTTCAATGCATTAAATTATTTTTCATCTTCACATACAATTTGTATTTGACAGAAAATTGTGCAACGCATACTCCATATCGTTCCCTCACTCATTAGTATATCAGGATTTTTCACATAGGCGACACAACTGTAAATAGAGACATTGCGCATGTACCGAGTGCATGTTCTTACCAACCAATAAAACTGATAAATCTTACCAACCAATAAAATGATAAAAATATTTTCTTAAAATATTTAAATTGAAAAACCTGAGAAAGAAAACAAAAATCACGCGAACACAAGCATAGTGAAATTAACTGCAATATTGAAAATGGAAATTTATGAACGCGAATTATTATATACAGAATAATGAAACAATAATATCTATATAATAAAAGCCTAAGTCATGTGACTGTCATTAATAGTTCCGGGTTGACCGCTTCACTTTTTGTATGCCAAGCGGCCAATTCGGTAATTTAATGTTAGCCGGGGGCAGGTGAATAAATCGCCAAATAGGGTTCCATCGCCATCATTTCATTTAAAATATAAACCAATGACTCATTTAATTTAAATACATATATCGGATACATTTAAAATACACAACTTTCATTCACCTCTTAAATAAATGAATAAATAAAGGTATTTTTCCTTGGCGAGAGAAAAAAATAGGCATCGTATTTTCCGGCAATCTATATCCTATCTCATACACATAAGCAATTTTTTCCATATGTATACAATTTATTTAATCCAAAAAGGCAATAATCTATTTTTATATAGAAACAAGAGTAGTTTGTATATGAACAAATATTAGTACTACTTAGTTATCCCGTCGACCAAAAATCTATCGCCAAACTACAAGATTAAATACCAATAAAGGTTGATTTTAAATTTCATATTCTCTTGACTTTAAGCAAGTTACACGTGCTTACGTCATCAAGTGATTTTTATTTCAACTTTTTATTTCAATTTTTATTAACATTATACTAAATTATTTGTTCTTTCATTATTTAAAATAAAAATTATGACAGTTTGTATAATTTGGCGATTTATTTCATTTAGCGAAATTGGTCAACGGGATAACTAAGTATTACCCAAATATTGCATATATATGTGTAAATAAAATGTCTATATGCAAATAAATACATATAAACAAAAATAAAAATTCACCAGGTTTGTTTTCATAGCTATTTATATATTTTGTCAACGTATTTCACTTTCTGAAGCCCGAATTATGCCAAGCTGAAAAAAAAAAAATGCCACGGCCCCTGTAGTGAAAAAGGGCACCGATGTCATATACGCCATATGTCATATAGAGGTCATATTGGCGCGATTTTTTTCTGACGCCAATGACATATACGCAACGGGTACTTCACTGGTGCCAATGTGTCGTTATTTTGTTTGATATGGTAACCCGGATGTCGTTGTTTA
Organism: Maratus speciosus; assembly: GCA_963932465.1. Taxonomy (NCBI): domain Eukaryota; kingdom Metazoa; phylum Arthropoda; class Arachnida; order Araneae; family Salticidae; genus Maratus; species Maratus speciosus. The sequence continues at coordinate 454,186,504 of OZ010797.1, forward strand.
TGCTGTTGATGTTTTCGCCAAATTGGCTTCGGAAAAAAATCGCGCCAATATGGGGCGTATATGACATCTGTGCCTGAAAAAGTACCTAAATAAATAATTAATCGCAATAATAATAACATAAACTAAATGATTTCATTTGAACATCAAAGTATGCTTTCCAATTTACATTCAAATAAATATATATTCTAAAATAACATCAATTTAAATTAAGTTGACTGCTTACTATCTGACTTCATAGAGTAAACAAACACAAGAGATTCATTCATCATGAACGGTAGAAAATATTAAACCGTGAAGGTAAAATTTCGCAAAGAAGGATCTCCAACAATGATTGGCAATATTCTTATGGCGTCATAGTAGGTAAATTGGCGGCGCTAACGTTTATTTACGGTTTGTATTCACGAGCGTTTTATTTTGCTATTTCTCTTAGTTACGTTACTTTATTGTCATATTTATGAACTCAGAAATCAAATTTATAAAAACAAAAGTACATGTATTCATTATTTAATTATTAAGTAGTGAAAAAAAAAATTATAAACGTATGATTTGCAAAATTTAAATAGATTTATTAATGCTAAAAAATAACATTGAAGTATCAGCATATTTAATTAAAATAAGTTTAATTTAGATAATTTATGAACAAATTTCAGTTTAAACACTTGAAATTTCCCTCATTTTTACAGCTACGGAAATTAAGTGGTATTTGTCAAAAAAGACGAAATACGCATAACAACAAAAAATGTATGAAATATTATCAAGATCGCAAAGAATTCTTGATTTCTCTATCAGAATCTTTGGATTTTGGGAAAGATTGAGCAAGTAAATTTGTTTCAGAATAAGTAACATGATGCAATGCTTAGCATACATTTAACCCTTTGCACTCGAGGGCTCCGGGGCGGAGCCATTTAAAATTTGTCTTCTAACTCGAGGGCTCCGCTACGGATACAATGAAATAATTTTGTGATACCTGTCTATAAAAGCCAAGATTACATATTGGCAATTGCTTCGAGAGGTATTACACTTTGGACGATTAAGAAATTTAATAATTTTATAATTATATATATATATATATATATATATATATATATATATTCGCTTCGAGTTGCTAGTAATACGAATGAAAAAAAAACTTCGAGTGCAAAGGGTTAAGGGAGACCAAACTGGTCGCCAGAGGCGGCTAGTATAAAATAATTCGCGTTCACAAATTTGAAATTTTAATATCGCAGTTTATTTCATTATGCTTGTGTTCGCGTGATTTTTGTTTTTGTTTACTAGTTCTTCAATTTGAAGTTTTTGCGAAAATATTTTTATCATTTTATTTTCTTGAGAGTATTGCCGTCTGATGCCATGAAATATGTCGAAATGTAAATAAATACAGGTAATTTAGCCTTTTTAAATTTATTTTTATCCCTTATAGCATTTATAAATTAATTTTTATCACTTATAGAACAGCAATGTAACATTGTAATTGACAAATTGCTTGCAAACAAATATTAACACATGTATTATACAATTAAATTGTAATTAATTGGGATGCAAATATTCATTTTCGATAGAACCATTAAAATCTTAAGAAAACATTTCTTGAAGCAGAATATTCACCAGAAAGTATTAGAACGATCCACATCAGAAAATAAGAATAGGAAAATTTGTAAAGTCTTTTAAGCTGTTTTATTCCGTTCTGAAAATATAATCCATTTCTGGAATCACTTCATAATTGCACAAGTTGTAGAAACTATTAAACAATAATTTAACATATTCTTCTCATCTCACATTTGCGCTATTCTGAAGACAAGCACTTAAATGAAGTAAGGAAATAATTGAATGATTCCATTATTAAAGAATTGAAAGGATATTTTAATTCCGATAATTATTCTTTGGTAAATTGGTAATTGTAACAAATTTGTTAATTTGATAATTAAAATAAATTTTGTTAAAGAGAAACTCATTATGCAATATTTGTTATTTAAAATAAGTATTAGTAAGAGATGGTAATGATAATTTAACACTTCAAAATTACACCTTCTACTATTATATGCATATGTAAAATCCAAGCATCATATGTTCAAATTTAGTTATCAATTTTCAAGAAATTTAGTTCATTCAATAAATAAATCTAACACAAAATTTTCTCTGAATAAAGTTACAATATAAAAAAATATATCTTCGAAAATGAAATTTCTCTTTTTTATAAACATAGCAGATGCCTGCGATATTTGTGTTTCTTTGCTTTTGGTGAGTGATTTTTATGTTTTTTTTTTTTTTCTTTTTTTTCTTTTTTTTACGCTGTGTAGGAAAATGTCCTTCTTTATTAACCATCTTGTAAGGGTTTTTCACATATTGTACATTTCAAAGATAAAAAGTTAGAAAATAGCTAAAATCTGATACTACTAAATAGGTGTGATGGTTGCGTTTTTTAACTTTTGACAATTGATATTTATGTTTCGCTGAGTTCAAAAATAACCTTTGTTTTTAACCATCACGTCAGGCCTTTTTCGCAAATTTCAAGACCTTACAACTGACAAAATAAAAGAGATAACCTGGGTGAACTTCATCTATACTAATAAAAGAACAAATCGCTCTGTGTGTCTGTCTGTCTGTCTGTATGCGATGGTTAGGAAAATCTACCGCACGTACGAGGTTCAAACATTTTCTGAGAATAGCCCAAAGTCTCTCCTGATATACCTGGCTCTCAGAATTTCAAAATTCTAATTAACAGCTGCGTTATTAATTATCAACCGTCATTCACTTTGATTAAAAATCCATTTCGGAAGGGAAAATCTTTGACGCATGCGCTGAAGGAGCTGATACGCAAATGAAGAACGAAAAAAAAAATATTTCGGGGATATTTTGTCATTATTTATTAACTAACATCGTCCAAACAGCTTAGTAAAGTTTAAAACGGAAGACATGCTCTGAAAGATTGTACTCTTACGTCTCAAATGCTGCGATCAATTAAAAATTATATCGCAATTAACCCCTTGAAAAGAAAAAGTTAAAATATGATCGTTTTTCTGAAAAACGTTTTTCTCCCTTATTGCAACATCTCCCAGGATGAAATTTTAAAGGTACTGACAAGTCAAATATATGACTCTAAAGCTGAATCCTTCTTCAAAACGACAACACCTCCCCAGGATGCAATTTTAAAGGTACTGACAAGTCAAATATATGATTCTAAAGCTGAATTCTTCTTCAAAACGATGGTGTAATTGGTTTTTAAAAACTTTAATGTTAACCCTTTCAAATGCACCGCCAAATGCAGGTCACTTTCCGCCTCATAAAGATGATTCACATTTCGGTTAAATGTTTATCCTCAAAAATATGTACATTTTTTTATGAAATTTTAAAAAGGACTTGGTTTTAGTAATATTTACGATCCATTAAAATTTCAGAGAATTCGGACAACAATAATCATTTATTTTATTATGATAATGATACCTACGCGACGCGGAAAAAAAAGGCAGAAACTACTTTCGCTCCGATATGGAACGTTAGCTTACTAAACTGATCGTAGCAGTTGTGCCGTAGTGGCTTAACCCCTTGGTTTTCTGTACGAAAAGACCCAGGTTCAAAACTAGACAGGGCAAAGTTGAAATATGAATAAGTAGAATTTTTCTATTTTAGGGATTTTATTTTTCCTTGAAAGGTATCCAAAGTGAAAAAAATGTTCCAACGATTCCGTTTTAAACAGGCTTTACTCTATTAGAAAATAAATTTCCTGGATAGTACCTTTTTTAAAAATTTATATAGCATATTTGCTTGCAGTTTTATTATTTCTTTTTCAGTATTACAGTTTCGGTGCATTTGTAATTACTTTTCATCTAAAGATTTTAAATAAAAATTTAAAATATTAAAAACGTAATTAAATTTTAATTGAGTTCACCAATTAATTTTGAATAAAAGAGTTTAAAATGTGAGATAAATAAAAATTCAAAACCTTAGCCCCTGACTTTACACAACTTTCCAACTGAACATGAGTCGGACCCTGGTAATTTGCAAAGTCTCTACCTCCCCCCCCCCCATTCTGTACCGACCTGCGATACAAATTTCCGGTTTATTTAAGAATATTATTATGGGCTTCTCAGTGCATAATTTTAAAGTTGAGTCTTAGAGTCTTCTTCCCAGACCAATACCCTCATATTTTTATTGAGGCCCCAGGGCCCTTTTTCAAACATTTACCCCCTTTTTGTACATTTCTTTAAAATATTATTTTAACGAATAATTCATATTATTCCCTATGCTTAATTTTAACTAATTGAAGATCTAAAGAGCCAAGTACTAAGACATTTTAACATGTTTCATGTTAGGGACCTGTTTTTAATTATCAATTGGCCCCATTTGGGTCCCCTTTTGCAGCTCTTTAAAAATGGTCCAATTAAGAAGCTTTTTTTCTAACAACTTCTTAGGTCCTCCAGATACTATATGAGAGACAAAAAAAATTTATCGGGCTTCAGCTACCACCAATTTTGAATATTAATCGCCTTCTTGGGGCCCTTGGTGCAGCTTTTTTAAAAAATTTCCGAATTGCTTGCAATTTTCTTTAACATAGTTGTAGCGTCTTCCGATTACTTTAAAAGCAACTAACAATATCTTTATGCCCAACTTCATGCCAGTTATGTCCCTGGCCCTCCTTGAAATTTTTGCACCACTCTGGCCGCCAGGGCCCGGTCTTTCTTTATACCTCAGTTACCACTTTTATCGAACATTAATCTCCTTTTTTAGCATCAACTTACGTTTACTCACTACAGCCGTACATTAAAAATCGAGTTAATTTAAAGGTAACTTTAGAAAATGGATTTCATCAGTTTAATAAATATCGTGTTAATGTTAAAAGTAATTCATGAAATTTACAAGGGGAGAGGTCATCTTCTACCGCTTGGGGGCGCATTCTTTTCTCCAATTCTAAGGAACTAATTTCAACGGGATTTGGTTCATTCAACTTAGATTACAACTACAACCACTTTCTGTATTATGAAATTTTATCTTAGACTTCAGTTACCAACATTTTCTAATATTCATGATGCATTTTTTTTTTCGATTCTATGCGCTTGATTACTACGAGGTTTGGCTTACTCAACTTGGTTTTCGATTGTCTCCGGCACGTGCGGCGCACTTCCGGTTCATGCTGCCTTATGTAGCGTGGACCCAGGTTACAGATTCGTTCGGAAAGAAGTTTGTTGGGAACGCACTAGACGTTGCGGAAGGCAATGGGTGCCTCCGAAATTAGGTTCATTTAAAAGAATTTCAAAAGATATAAAATCATACAAATTTGAGTTTTGTTTAAGGTTATTATTTACCGACAACGCCGGGCGGGTCTGCTAGTATAGAATATAAAAGGAAAAGCGCGAGGTAGAGCAAGAGCAAGTCAAAGAAACGTCCACTTACTGAATGAAATTCTAAGGATTTCAATTACATAATATTTTAACATGTTTATCTCTCAAAATTCATAGGGTAAGCTAAAAGATGAATAAATTACACACGCCTGCAAATTTGTGTTGTGTCATATTGCTTAGCTTTTGATAACTGATTCTTACGTATTTTGTAGCGCTGAATCCAAAATTAGCCTTAATATTTTACCATCACGTCAGGATTTTTCGAAAAAATTTTACTTTTTAACTTTTAAATTTACGATTTGCGAAAAATTCTTTCCTGATGGTTAAAAATTAAGGTTATTTTCAGATTTATATAAAAATTAATTATTAAAATTTAAAAAACGCAACCATCATATCCATTTTGGTACTTCTTAGTTATCCAGTCGACCAAATTACTGTCGCCAAATTATAATATTAAATGCCAATAATGCTTGCCATTAATTAATTAATTGTAAGATTAAATGCGAATAATGGCCAATAAAACCAGTAATTCGACGTTTTATTTGTATTTGTATTAATGTTTTATTGATTTATTTGTTCTTTCGTTATTTAAAATAAAAATTATGTAGATGTGCATAATTTGGAATGTGGTTTGGCGATTTATATAATTTGGCGAAATTGGTCGACGGGATAACTAAAAAGTACCTCTATCTTTTAGTGTCAGAATTTTGCTATTTTTTTACTTTGAAATTTACAATTTGCAAAAAATCCACACTTGGTGGTTAAAAATGAAGGTTATTTTCAGATTTACATAAATATCAATTTTTAAAATTTTAAAAATACAAACATCATATCTATTTTATAGTATCAGAATTTTGCTATTTTTTGACTTTGAAATTCAGAGCTAAATATTATATAAAAATCAGTTATCAAAAGTTAAGAAACACAACCATTTCCTGTATCTTTCAGTATTAGATTTTCTCTATTTTTTTTTCTTTACCTTTTTACCATTGAAATTTACGATTTGCAAAGAATCCTGACTTGATGGTTAAAAATGAAGGTCATTTTTGGATTCAGCGCTAAAACCTACGAAAATATTAATTATCAAAAGTTAAAGAACACAACCACCGCAGGTTTGTTTTATTATTAAAAAAAAAAAAAAAAAAAAAAAAAAGTTTTACGTCTATTTTATAATACCAGATTTTTGTAGTACTTAGACATTTTAAAAATATTGCGATTTGCTAAAACTTTTGACGTGATGATAAAAAAATTAATGGCGTTTTCGGATTCAGAGTGATAAAATACATAAAAATGAATTATAAAAAGCTAAAAAAAAGGCAACAATCACACCTATTTTATAGTATTAGATTTCCCCATACTTTTTATTTTTTAACATTGAAAAAAAAACTGACGTTATAGTCTCCTGTAAGTAGCTAATTCAATGGCGATATCTTGGGTTAATAACTCCTGGTATGCGAATAATATAAAGTATAGCTTTTAATAAATTTCAAAACTCTATTTGATTACATTCTTAATATTTTTTGTATAAAAATGCTGTTTGGTATTGCAAGTGGGGAATGTAAAAAAAAAAAAAAAAAGTATTGAATAAAACAAAATATATTATAATTTTTAATAAAAAAAAATGGTTTGCACCTATATTTTGTAACTTCAAAATTCATTGTTAGATCTCCTAGAACTAATAAAGCTGCACAAGTGTCCGCTTAACCTCTTCAGTTCGGAAGCTAAAATAATAATACAAATGCTTATTCACTGGTTTTTTCCAAACAAAATGACATCGAAAATGACAGAAAAAATATATTTTCTGAAATTGATCATTTAGGCGCTTAGTAATTTAGATTAAAAAATATGGATCTAGAACTGCAAACCCGTTTAAAACATAAATTTAATAACTATTAACCTAAATTAACGCAATCACAAATTTAAGAAATTTAAACAAGGAAATAATCTACAAATCCTCAAAATTGTTTATTGAAAAAGAATTAATTTAAATACTTATGAAAATTTCTCACTTTCTTGGTCATACTGTGTTTTGGACATTTTTAGGCGTTTTGAAAACTCAGAGGAAAATAACATTATGTGAAAATTAGCTTATATGTTGACATTTATTTGTTTACTTTGAACGCAAAACACAGTCAGATATTAAGAAGTTATGTGAAAATGTAAAAATTCGAACAGTTTAGTTTTTATAAGGAAAAGAACAGAGGTCACCGTATGGAGCCCCAGGGACGAAAGAGGTTAAACTAGTGTTGTCAGGTGTTTCGATATCAGCGCAAGTCCCGATTTTCAGGAGGGGCTCAAGGATGAAGATAAACCACTGAACTTATTTGAATAAAAAAATCTGCAGTAAGTAGCAAATCATTGGCGCTATATTCAGCTATTAACTCCTGGTATGAGAATAATGTAAAATATTGCTTTTAATAAATATCAAAACTCTATTTCGATACGTTCATAATATTTTTCGTAAAAAAATGCTGTTTGTTGCGGCAAGTGGGTAATGTGAACATAAATGTATTAAATTAATATGGTAAAATTTTCAATTTAAAAAACTGACTTGCACTATGTAACTTGAAAATTCATTGTTGTTGAATTCATAGTTATACTAATAAAGCTGCGCGAGTATCCTCTTAAACTAGTGTTGCCAGGTATCTCGATGTATGCTGAATGTCCCGATTTTCAGGAGCTCCAACACATGTCCGCGAACTCAAAGTGCGAAATCCAAAAGTCTCGATTTTTCATGATGCATACATTCTTTTAAATTCCTTTTAATGCTTGTTTCTTTCTATTTGTTAGTCTGCGTGAAGTGGAGCTTAATACAGAGTACATATTGTTGTAAGATAGAAAAAGTGTTTAAGTTTACTATTATCACAAATTTTCGATGTGACTTCCTTTCGTGACTTTGCAAATGTTCAATCGGTAAACCATCTCTTGCCACAGATTTGTCAGCATGTTTCGGTCGATCAAATTTATTGCAGTCCAGATTCTTGATTTCAGTTCATAAATGGATGCAGGAAGTGGCGGCTTGTAGACTTGATACTTTTCAAAACCCCATACACCGAAATCAAGCGGGAAAAGATCTTGTGATCGCAGTGGCCATTGAATAACACCTCGGTCGCTTAGCGATAACGTCTTTTATGATACCTAACGCCATCGCTTAATAAACTTCGGAAATATTAGTACTAGTCTGATTTTCAACTAGTTAATTTCATTTAATATTTCGGAAGTTCTTAACTTACGAAATTTCCCAACTAGTTTGTAGATACCCTGTATTATGGCTGTTTAACGTGCATAGCACAGACACGCATTATATCACATTTTTTGATACAAGTAATGTCTGATACAAATAGATATAAATGTAAACGTATAGTAAAAAATATTGTTATTTAGATATGGTTATTATGAAGAAGTTCTTCTTGTGGTAGGATGTTTCCTTTTGTTGATACGTCAAACACATCAAGAGGCTGGAAATCAATTTTTAATTACTATGAGTAATCAGACAAGAAGCATTATAAATAAGTGGATTCAGTGGTATGATGACTGAAGGCCTTTATTATACCCCGGGATTCTTTCAACTACGCCTGGATTATCCGGCGAAAGCCGGTGTTGGAGAAGGGAGCGAAGAGTTACATTTCTTCTTATTCACATAATGCGAGTTCAGAAGCTAGTCCGACTCAAAATACACTTTCTCGAAATCTCGAGTGTTGGCAAGCTTACATACACAATTTCGCCAAATATATATACTATATGGCGAGATTAAAGAGAGGAAGACATGTGGTCAAAGTACAATAATTGAAATTGAATGGGGAATGTAAAAGAGTAATATGAAATTCTATAGGGGTTGCTAAAGTTCTCATGGGATTGAAGCGGCCGAAAGAGCACGTTAAAAGACAAAAACAAAATAAAGACAGGGTTAATAACTGAAATGACACATCTATCTAACATCTGGACCAACGGCTAAAAATGTAGAAGTAATATGTCTGACTAATTTCTGCATATCATCAAACTAAGGCAGAAGGATGAAAATTAGAATCCAGTTATTAGGCGAGAAAAGGAAATGATTTCTTTTCTTTTAACTGCAGTGCGCTGCGGTTAAAATATTAAAGAGACTGAGAATTGAATACTTAATTTATAAAGGGAAAAGGGCGCTAAAAACAGATTGAATCCGAATTCAGACAGATAATTAAATTTAAGAATTTAAAAAAAATGTAATTTTAAAGGGGGGAAAGATGAAAGGTCTTAATATTAATATGTGAAGGTAGGCGCCTTCACAGTTATGTTAAAATTTAATTAAAATTTCTTTTCCTGAAAAAATATCTATCGTTGCTTCTGGATAAATTTGCTTGAAATATGATCTTCTATATGCAGAGAATATGTTGCCGATTTCGACCGACAAACTTAGGGAGTGATAGTAGACATCAAGAGAATGAAACATTACCATAGATCAAGGGGTAGCAAAACACTTATTTAGTTACAAATACAGCGTGTTTCAACGTAACTGAAGACGGCCTGACGTTTATAATTTTGCGACAAACCAAATTATTGCAATAAAATTGCAACGATATGCATCTTGTTTTGTATGGAATGTGATAATATAACTAAAAGTTGTGGAGAAACTGGGTGCTCACGCAATTGACGATACTGTATGAACTGATAATCACAATCCAGAATGTGGAGCGTCAAGTGCATAGTGCTTGCTCTTATAACACAAACTTCTACCACTTTTTAGCTCACAGGCTATCAAAGCCTGAGAGCTAGTGTGCACGCAAGTTCTGTATGTATGTATGTATGCATGTATGTACGTATGTATGTAAGTAACGCGATAACTCTTGATAGAAATATCCGATTTCTTTAAAAAAAAAATTCCTTCGTTCATTTAGATGAGGCGCTTCCCTGATTAGTTTTGGAGGTTCATTGATTAAGTATAAAGGGGGGAACGGGGGGGATATTCCCCCATGCAGGATAATCAGATTTACTTCAAATTAGCATACCGGTTTATTCTAATAAGGCGCTTTCTTGATTAGATTTAGAGCTTCATTGGTTAAGTATAAAGGAGGAACAGGGGGGTAATCTCCCCTTAATTTAGATAAATGGGTTTTTCGGTCCGGATTTCTTAAAATTTTTCATACCCCTTTATTCTGATAAGGCACTTCCCTGATTAGATTTGGAGGTTCATTGGCTATATATAAAGGGGAGAAACAGGTGGCCTGCTGATACACCACCTTAATTTAGTTTTCGAGGGGCATTATTCTTTGAACTGTAAGTATAATATACAATTAGTGTGAATAGCTTGTGAGCTAAAGCCATCAGTTTAACTGGGCATTTTTCTTTTTCTTTTTGGTGTTATTGTATTTACAGCAAATGTGAAAATAAATATTAAAAATCCCAATACAATATGCTTCAGTTTTCTGAAAGTTATTACCGCCAATCAAAGTCGGGTTATATCTTTCACTAAATGAGTGGATTACGAACTCATGCTCTATGATAATTTTTAATTCTCATGATGCCTACTATTAACCCTCTGAATTTGTCGGTCGAATTAGGCAACACCGCGTATATAAAAAGAAAATTTTAATTCTACTTCAGATACCTTTAATTCACCTTCTGCTAAACGGATTTTTATGAACTCCAGAATTGTCACCTCTGACAATTCTGAACAATGTAGCAAGACGCACCTCTCACATACCTATTAGTGGAATAAAATGCAAACTGACTTTTTGCGAGATGTGTCACTTTTCCTGCGGGTGAGCGATATGTCAACTTATTAAACGGCGAAGTTATTTTACATTATTCGGAGCGCGTTGAAAATTGTTTTAAAATATATGCTTGATACATGATTTTTCCTGTCTTGTTTTTTTAACGAAGGAGAAATGAATAAATTATACATTATTATTGTAATTATACATAGTTCACGGATAGCTTTTCTTTTCACGTTTTTTTATAAGATTTGTCCAGTTGCGTTAATATAAAATATCGTAACATGAACAATAAAATCTATATCTACACTGTTAAAATATTTCCAGCATTCTGGCAGGTCATTCGACCGTTTCTTGAAAAAAAAAAACGGTTTCATAACCATAATTTAACTATATTCTGACCATAAAATGACCAATAATATGGTCAGAATAGTGTTAAAATTTCAGTTGTGTAACAGTTTTCGGAAAAAACGGTCAAATGACCTTCCAGAATGCTGTAAATTTTTAACAGTGTAGGATAAAATAAAAATCAACTTATTTTAACAAATATCCGCAATAATTTTAAATCACATTTTTGCCGATTAATTTGGCGTTCATACTACTATGTATATAATTTTAGACGTATGACTGTTAATAAGCTGTATAAAATGTTACCAGTATTTTGCAACATTAATTAGTGATGGGATTTTGGGAAAATGTGGTACCTTAACTACTTTAACTAGAATGGGATTGGCAATATTTACTTCATCGACAGTGAATTGCTACAAATAATATATAAGTATATCCATGTAAATATATATATATATGTCATGGAATGGGAATTTTGATATTTTGTTATTTCTTTTTCTTTTATAACGAACCTGTTAATATTCGAATCCCAAGACACACATTTATTGATGGACCAAATCACACGAAACTATCTTTTTAATAAAAAACACGTGCACCATTAATAGTAGCCTATTTCTGGATAAATAAATAAAAAAATACATGGCAAAAATCTGAAAATAAATGACATGTGTCTTTTATGCCATCCATTAAACAAGTTTATTTTGACAGTATTGTCAACGACAGTAAATTAGTTTTTCCCCTATAAAAGATTTAATATATTTATTAAGTTACGAAGCAAACGTTTTTTTTTTATCAAATAAGAAGCATATTTGCAATGTTGGATTGGTAAAAAGAAAGCATATCTAATGTGTTCCTTTATGAATATTTAAAAAATATATATTCCCAATGATTTCATAATGCTTTTCTTTTTTACTATGTTCAATCGGAAATATTTTATTATGTTAATGAATTTTACGTTCTTTTATCTGATATGGTTATCTAAATATTTAATATTACAAAGTTTTGTGATAATCAATTTAGTATCACTATAAAAAAATATATATGAGTACAAAAAGTAGATTATAGTTCATTTTTAATTTGAATTACATTATAAATTGAATGCATATATGAAGATTCCCCCTTCTGTAAAATATTTATTTTATGCATTAAATAATATGTCAACCGATATAAATAAAATTAATGTGCCTGACGTTTATAACATAAATGTATCTTTCTGTTGCACAAATTCAACATTAAATGTAACTAAGGTGATAAAATTTAGAAAATGTTTTGTATTTAAGGTTTTCAAAACTCGGAATATTTTTTTCATATTTCATCTTTTTTCTAAACTAATTTACCCTGTTAACTACGTTACTGTGTAAACTCAATAAGATTTTAAAATTAAATAGCTGAGGTAAGATGCTAAGCGGAAAATGCTTCCCTAAAAATTATAAATGTTTATCCGCCAAGCAAGTCACACGCACCATACAGTTTTCTCTCGACAAACAGTGGCTGCTGGAAAAATACTAAAAAAAAGTTTCTTAATAATAATAATAATAATAATAATAACATATGCCAGAATGTATTAAAAGTATTTTAAATTCTTTACGGTAATTTAACATACATTTTATATGGTCAGTGTTTGTGAACGCGTTTGTTTAAAATGTACAATTAGTGCGTTTATTTTCCATACATTATGCGAGAATCAATAGAGATTTTTCTACGCCACGAGAAAATATGCAATGATTCAGCCTCAATGGAGCTACGTAATATTTTGAAAATGATGCTCTGTAGAATAATGAAACATCGGTAAAAAATAATTCAAATTCGGTATTTATTTGCCCTGAAAATGTATCTTTATCGCTTTTAGAAAACATTAAGATACTTTAATAATTCGTCTAAGTTTTACTTTTTTTACTGTTTGAAAAAAGATTATTTACATATACACATTTAGAAATGATGTCATTCTCTATCACCGTAAGCTCGACTCTTCACCTGAGAAACTTTTATCAAAATTTAGTGTTTCTCAGGAAACTACTGACTGTTGTAACTGAGAACAACAACTTTATTCATTTCGAAAATGATAATATTTTATAAAATATATAATGTGAACTTTAAAAAGTTTAAAAAGTTGGCTATCTTATTTAAAAGGCAACTAAAATAATGAAAAAGATATCAAGAGTTAAAAATATACATTTTACTTAAAACTTCTGATAAGCTTTTCCAAGCAACACATCAGAGAATATTTTAATAACTAAATGTTGTTTATTTATACAAATACGTCACTTTGTTTTGAAAATGAGAGACCCGATAATTACTACAGTTGAAAGTGGAAGTAGCCGTTTCTTGGATTAAATTTAATTAGAGAAAATATATACTATTATTAACTGTAGTTCCATTTATTTTATGACACCACTCTGTTCTCATACATCACTTTTCTTTTTAAATGAGTAGTTGAAAAGTTTAAGTAGCTGTATTTCAGATTACATTTGGGTAGAAAGAAAATATTTAACTGCCGTACCTTAAATTTGACTTTCAAGCTACTCATTTAAAATGAAAAGTAACGTATGAGAACACATGCCATAAAATAAATGGAAATGCAATTAATAATAGTATATATCTTCTGTGATTAAATTTAATCCAAGAAACTGCTACTTCTACTTTCAAATCTGAATAATTTATTGGCTCTCTCATTTTCAGAACAAAGTGACGAATTTGTATAAATAAATAACATTTAGTTAATAAAATATTCTCTGATGATGAGCTTGGAAAAGCTTGAAAGTACTAAGAAGTTTTCAATAAATTGTATATTTTTAACTTGTAACATCTTTTTCATTACTTTAGTCGCCTTTTAAGTAACATTATGAACTTTTTAAAGTTCACAGTATATATTTTATGTTTCTATCAAGGGGAAAATGGAGCTTCGTCTTATGATCATATTTTAGTTCACAGTAATTTTTCACACTTATAAAATATCATTATTTTAAATTAAATTCCTACAATAACTAATAGCAGCGTTTTCGATGGAGCTTCCCGAGTTTTATAACTCACTGCCCGGTGTATAGAAAATAGGAGTATTTTTTAAAAATCTGTTACAGATTTTTTACATTTAATATATTATTTTCGATTGCCCGCTAAAAACACCGAAAAGCAGTTTTTTATAGAAACTATCGATTATGTTATAAAATAAAATTTTGAAATTTTAAAAGTGATGCTCATACATTAACCGCATGCTAGTAATTTATAGGTGAAGCCGCGCAGAAGATTTAGATTTTACAACAGCCGTTTTTGTTCCGATTTTTTTCAGAAATTAAGGAGGTAGTGCGATGACATGTCTGTTCATTTATATATTTATTTTTTGTGTTATTTATACATTTATAGAATATTAAGGACGTGAATTATCACACTGCCGATTAAGCGTAAACCAACAGAGTGAAAAATTCCCAAGCCGAAAATCGAACCCGGGCCCCTGGAATAGATCTCGAGTGCTCTACCATTAAGCCACAAGGACGATGCCCAACTTTGCATATCTCACTGACATAAGTTGGTAAGTCTGCAACCGCAGTTATCAGATGGAATAGTCTTCATGAGCAGACATATAAGATGGAATAGCCTTCATGAGCACACAATCTTGCAACCGTAACATGAGACGCAAATAAACCCAGCATCGGTGAATATACAATTTTAATATTCAATAATTTCAAGCGTAATTTCCCAGCTGAAAAGTAATTGAACAATTAATTAAAATTGTATATTCACAAAGGCTGGGTTTCTTTGCGTCTCATGCTACGCCGCTAGATTGTGTGCTCATGAAGACTATTCCATCTGATAACTGCGGTTGCAGTTTTACCAACTTATGTGAGTGAGATATGCTAAGCTGGGCATCGTCCTTGTGGCTTAATGGTAGAGCACAGGAGATCTATTCCAGGGGCCCAGGTTCGATTCCCGGCTTGGACATTTTTCACTCTGTTGGTTTACGCTTAGTCAGCAATGTGATAATTCACGTCTTTAATATTCAATAATTTCAAGCGTAATTTCCCTGCTGAAAAGTAGTTGAAAAATTAATTAAAATTGTATACATTTATAGCTTTGCATTCCTTATGGGATATTAGCCTGAAAAAAGTGAAATATTTATAATGTTTTAAGTGCTGATATTTTAATATTCCGTAATGCAGATGCACAAGATACAGACAGATTTAACAACAACAACAACAAAAAAAAAAAAAACAATCTTAAAAGTTATTTAAAAACCATATAAAATATTAGATAAAATTACTTTAAATGACTTACTTTGATTCGCAAGTGCCTTTTCTCTACTTATTCAATGTTACGAAAATTAAAAGCGCACGATGTTTAGAAGTAATTTATTGTGTCTATCAGAATGTTCTGTCGTGCTGGGAAAATCCATTCGTACCGGAAAATTCTATCATTTAATTATTAGACTTTGATTCTGATATCTAATGTCTAATAATTACAGGGCAGAATTTTCCGGTACTAATTGATTTTCCCACCACGACACGGCTTTCTGATCGACCCAACAAATAGCGAAAAAATGAAAATTGATAGATTAGATTGTTGCCGCCTACGTTATGAAGTCAACATTGCTTACTTACGAACATATTTATCCTTTTAAGATAGATAATGTATTTTAGCGGTACTAATTTTTTCCACATTTAGCAGTGACCCATTCATTCTCTATACAGGGTGCAATATGTTATCTATTGCAGACCTATAATTTCTGAACCGTTGGTCGTAGACATATAGTTCCAATTACAAAAACGTATCAAATGAGGTAAATATTCATACTGTGACATTATTTGAAGTAGAAAATCAATGTGGTCCCCCAGTCCCTATAGTTATATTTAGTAAAAGTTTACACATATCATAACAGATATAACACAAAAAGTTTGACATCTGTACTACAAAAACTGAGAAATTGAGAAAGTAATGGTCGGCGATTGATAACATATTGCACCCTGTATATTACTTCCTTTGAAAGACTCGTCGAAAATTCCAATTTTTTATCATTTATTTCCGCCTGCTCCGCTTCTGTTGGCCCTTAGGCACGGTGTCGACGTAGTTGCATACCTGAGGGGGCATATGGTGATCCTATCGGAATACAATGCCGTTTTATTGATGGAGCCTGGTGGTTGGGAAACAGGCTCCTTGACCTTCTTGGGTGGGAAACTTGCTTTATGTGCACAGGCCGGGACCTGTGTTGTGGCTCTGAGCCTAGTTGGTAGATACTTAGATACAGAAAAGCGAACCGCCCTGTTCAAGATTTTTAGGCCTCTATGCAGGATGCTAAACTCGCTTCGGTACCTAATGGAGGATATTGTGACCTTCTTGTGGCGTAATGCCTTTAGCGTTGGTGGTAAACTGATGTACGGATGTCGATGTTGTAGACTGAAACACGGATGTCTAATCTTGTCCGTCTAAGCAGGGTACCTGATGCAAGGCACCTTGGGTACCTGAGGGGTAGCTGCATCCCCTCGTGGTTTGTCTCTCGGCGTTACTAAGGATCCCTCTTTGAAGCAGGCTTGTCCTTATGAGTTGTTGGCTTGACGATATCGTCGTAAGAGATGTTGTTGTCGGCTTGACGATGTCGTTGTCAGTGGCAGGCATTTTCGGCTGGTTTCGTCTTTACTGGCCACGTTGTGGTTCGTTTCGGCTCTGCCGTTGTAGGCTGTCTGTTCGTTTGGCTCAACAAATCCCCAGGTTATTGAGATTAAACCACTTCTCAAAAATCTTCTCTGGAAAACTTATGTAAACCATGTTTCAGCCTAAAAGGGTATCCTGGGAAATGAAACGGCAGATATGTTGGCAAAGGAGGCAACTGCTACACCATCAGTTGATTTTTCACTTCCAGTACCGCACTCGCACATCAAAAGAAATATTCGCGCTCATTTTATAAAACAATGTCAGGAGTACTGGGACTACTCAGATAAGGGTAGACATACCTATGATCTGGTCCCAGCGGTATCTTTAGATCTTCTTCTGCTCACTCCATCCACTACAGCTTTCCTTACCGGTCATGGTCCTTTTATGGGCAGACCTCTTTAAGTTCAAAAGAGCTCTTTCTCCTCTATGTGAGTGCGGTGATGTTGCTGTTGCCTGTCATTATTTCGATAAAATTCCTTTAACAACTCGCTGACACATCCGCCGTCCTCCTGTTCTTCCAGATGGTTGGCTAGTAAGTATTTTATCGCGCCCGACTTTGCTCTCAAAGCTTAAAAACATCTTCAACTTCTTATGTAACCTTTCAGTTTTACTCCATCACTGAGGCAGGGACTTTGATTCCCCCTTACTCAGTACCCAATTTCGGGTCGCAGAAACTTGTATAGTATTGTCTAACTTTGTATGATATTGCATTATTTAACCTTCTCACCGCCACTAACACCGTTCACTAAGCTGCAGGTTTCACAGCAGTAGAAACATTATTAAAATAAATATAATTGAACAAATATAATGCAGTTTTGAAACATTTTGTTATGATTATTACCCTCAAGGCTTATATTCCTACACATAATTAATTGTTTTATGTTATGTTGGAAAAATAATCTTTTTTTAAATTTTTATTTTTAAGTTACACAGAAAACAGCATTACAATTTTGCCCTTTTGCTCGGCGGTCAGGGGGTTAATGCCCTTGTGTTTGTTTCACAAATTTTGCTAACGTAACATTTATTTATATCTTATTATTTATATCTTATACCACCCCGCCCTCTGTCGCGCGTATTGGCGGGCTCAACCTCGGCTGAAATTTGTATTTTTTAAAGACCTCAATAAAATGGACCGGGAGGAACATCTATGCTCTACAGACTCACCTCCTAGCCTGACCAGTCTCTCTCGGGCAGTAAAAGTAACAATAAAAGTGTGCAGCGGCGCCCCTGGTGCAGGCGTTTTCTTGAGTATCGAAATCGCAATAGCAGTCCGCGGGGCGAGCAAAACCAGGCTGCAGCACAGATTTTCCGCAGCTCCAGGTTGTGGTTTGGCCTTGTGTGTCTCTAGCTCAGCTGTTTCGACTGGTGGGTTGTTGCCGTGGCAACTGGGCAACACTTGGTGATTTAAGGGACGGGGGATAGCTACGCGATCTCCTCTGAAGGACCGCATGGATCCGCTCGGATCCGGATCGGGGGACTATTAGTTTTATCATTTTTTTTCAATTATAATACATTAAATTGTACTCACCTAATAGAAACGAATAGAATAATACTAAAACAGTATATAATATGTGTCAACAACAATTTATTTTTCAAAATAAATTATGTTGTTCCTTTTATGTCTTTAGATGGTTGTTAAACATTTTTTTATTATTATTTAGAGAATTAATTACACAAAACGAGATAAATTAGACCATTGTCCTGCATGTATCATTTCATAAACGATTCTGTTTAATAATCCACTATACGCCAGTAAACGATTCAAAAATGTAATTACAATTGCTAAACAATTTACATGCTTGCAATAAATAATAGGTACAGTAAAACGGGTTAATCGGAACACTTTTCAACTTTAACACACAAAAAAGGCAACTACCGATTTTTTTTATTCTTTTATTTTTTGACTAGAAGCTTCGGTCTTGTTATGTTCTTGAAATTTTAAGCAAAAACAAATCATTTTTTACAGTTTTTATGTATATATTTTACTTTTTTAATGGTGTTCCGATTCTCCCTTCTGGTAGGGGTGAATAGGAACAATTGTTATAATCTTTATTTGTTCCACTTCAAACTTTAATAGGGTTAATAAAAATAGGTAATGATGATAAGGGATGAATAGGAGAACGTAGTTACTATCAAACAAATCATTTATTTTCTATACAAGTAAAGGTATGAAAATTCAGAAATTAGAAAACAACAAAGAACTCAAGAAAGATTAAAATTTATTCTAAGAAAATGCATTTGAATTGAGAAAGTTGGAATTTAATACATATTCAATTCACGCGTGTCGTTCACAGAAGTTATAATATCCTTGAAAAGAGCGAATGATTGAATGTTTTCCTTTAGCTGAAGTTTCTTTTTGAGATCTTCTGGAAGATATGCTGCCTCCTCTTCCACCACACATTTCTTGAAATCTCCAGGTATAGGGGACCCTTAGGTAAAATTTTCCCACATAACCATCATCTTTTGGGTACAGGACTGTAGTCACATAGAGTCTGTATGACTTTTTTTCGTGCACTTTAACGAGAAGGAAGTCTCCTGGAGCAAATTAGTTCGAAAGTTGGGGATTTTCTAGGATTCCAAAATCTGGGTTTTCTTCTGAAGTAGTAGGCAATATGAACACTTTATCACTGTCTTGAACAGAATAATTGGAATTTGAATCTTTAGTCCAGGCAAAAGGGAATTTTACCTAGCAAAATTAATGGTAGTTCTGAAAATCGCCTTACTTTATGTTTTTTGTGTCGCTGAATACGAATTTCTAACTTCCCACCAAAATTTCCCCTGGCAACCCCCAAATCTTGGTAAAAAGGCCCCCGAAAAAGGTTTTATTAAAAAAATCAATTTTTTTATTGTTTTAGGGGAAAAGTATCTAGAAATTCAGAAAGTAGACAAAATTTGCAACAAATTAGATATATGACATTATGACTTAGGATGAAGGGGAAGGGGGGATCTGCCTCGGAACATTCGCGCGGTGCTGCGTGGACTAAGTTGCGCAATTCCACTTAACCACTCACACGTTTACATTCGCCCTCCCATATCCCCTCCGAACTTTCCTTATAAGGTGTACTTTAAGTTTTTTGTGTCGCTGAATCCGAATTTTTAACTTACCCCCCCCCCAATAGTTGTTTTTAACTTAAATTTCTTATTGTTTTAGGGGAAAAGTATTACGAAATTCAGAAACTAGACAACATTTGCAACAAATAGGATAGATGACATTATGACGTAGGATAAACGGGGAGACAGGGGGCTGCCTCGGAACATTCCCCGCGCGGTTTTCTCAAAAACCAAATTTTTTCAAAAAATCAATTTTTTGGGGGGTTGCCGGGTGAAATTTTGGTGGGAAGTTACAAATTCGGATTCAGCGACCCAGAAACATAAAGTGAGTTGAAATCCAGAACTAGTATTAATTTTTCCAGGTAAAATCCCCTATTGCCTGGACTTCATAACTTAGTGCAAGTAACGCCGCAGTGCATGCTCATAGGCAGCCCTCTCCCTCCCCGTTAATCTTACGTCATAATGCCATATATCCTATTTGTTGCAAATTTTGCCTAGTTTCTGAATTTCGTAATGCTTTTCCCCTAAAACAATAAGAGATTTAAGGTAAAAACAACTATTTGGGGGGGGGGGAATTAAAAATTCGGATTCAACGACCCCAAAAACTTAAAGTAAACCTTATAGAGAAAGTTCGGAGGGGAGATGGGAGGTCGAATGTAAACGTGTGAGTGGTTAAGTGGAATTGCGCAACTTAGTTCACGCAACACCGCGCGCATGTTCCGAGGCAGATCCGCCCCTTCCCCTTCATCCTAAGTCATTATGTCATATATCTAATTTGTTGCAAATTTTGTCTACTTTCTGAATTTCTAGATACTTTTTTCCTAAAACAATAAAAAAATTGATTTTTTAATAAACCTTTTTGGGGGGGCTTTTTCCAAAATTTGGGGGGGGGGGGTTGCCGGAGGAAATTTTGGTGGGAAGTTAAAAATTCGGATTCAGCGACCCAAAAAACATATAGTAAGCCATTTTCCAGAACTACCATGAATTTTGCTAGGTAGAGCCCGTATACGGTCTCCATTGCCTGGAATACTTGAGTTGATGATCTTCTGGATAATTTCTTTCGTTTTTTTTTTTGTCCTTTTAAATCACTGCATGTTTTAATACGATCAACTAGTTCGGCCTTTCCTCAGCACTTAGTACTGTTTGCCTTCTTGTCTTTTTTAATTGGTTTGCCATTTTGAGATGTCTGTGTAATGTTTTGGTTGGCAGAGAATATTTTTCTGCAGCTTTTCTTAGGGATTTGAAGTTTTTTAATTCTTCTATTGCTTGTTCCATATCTCTTGGATTGGGGTTTTCATTTTTCGTTCAGATAAGTAATTTCTTGGTATCTTTAAACTCTTCAAGTAACTGGAACAAACAAAATATTGTTGAAATACGATATGACATGAAAATAATATTGTATGGAAGAATAAACCATGACAAAAAAAATGCCCACTATTCACAAGGCCTGCCGGCCCGGCCTACAGGCAGAGGTAGATTTCGAAGTTAAGTATACTAATTTCACCAACAAAAACAAAATCATTATTAGATATAAATCCACTTTAACAGTTTTATCTGTCTGCTTTTGACGAGTTTTTATTTCCTTTTTTTTTATAAAATAGCTGGTTTTATCAGAATCGTGTTAAGGCGATATTAAAAAAAAATATTTTTCCATACTCAAGAACTCGAAACTTTCTGGCACATTTTCAGATTCATTTTTAATAAAAAAAAAAATATATGAAACATGCTGACGTGATTTTTGAAAAGATTTATAAGCGACCTGTGTTTTTATTTTTCTCTCAATTAATTAAAACTTGATTAATAAACAATTATTTTCTCAGTAGGGCAATATTTTTCGTTTCTAACAATCGCTTCGGGAAATTGTGTTCAAAATGCCCACTTTGACATCAATTTTTGAAATATATTCTGCCTCTATCAAAAAATCGATCATTACTGTACATTATATAGTTTCTGAATAAGAGAATCTAGCAATTGGATGCGTTTGAGAGCAAAAATGAATTTAAAAATGAGTAAGAAAATAGACAGTTTGGATTTGAATGCACCCTTAATAAGATGATTTTTTTCTTCAATCGCTATGTATTTTTAATTTGTTTTTGCTGTAAGAATTGGCCCTATCAAAAACTTCTCTATATAAATATTGAAGACAATATTAAGAAGATATATGATAAATTCATGGAGATTTTATATCTTGTGAATTGACGGAGTTATTAAAAATTTTCTTCTTCAACCCCCTTTTTTGTTTTAGTTTTTAATTTTTTTTCTCGGTATGAATTGGTCTTATCAAAAACTTGTGAATATAAAAGTTGTAGATAATATTAAGGAGATGTATAATAAAATTATTTGATTTGATATCTTGAGAATTGACGAAGTAAAGAATTTTTTTCTCCCAAAAACCATATTTTGCGCTCCTTGAGCCTATTTTAAATTTTATCAAAAATCTGTGATGCATGAATTTTCGTCGCTATTTTTAAAATTAATAAAAACTTTAAACTGATTTGATATGTACAAAAATTAAGAAGTTATGGGGTTTTTTCGGTTTTCACAAAACCCCTCTCTATTTCCATCCCCTTTGTCCGCTTTTGCCCATTAACGAACTTGAGCGAGATTTTATGTCCCTTGATTTTATGTATCAGTTTGAAAGAGATTTGTGCAGAATTGCGGAAGTTATCGTGTCCAGAAGAAAGTGATAACACAATTGCTTCGGGCAATTCCGTTCAAAATGCCCACTTTGACATCATTTTTTGAAATATATTCTGCCTCTATCAAAAAATCGATCATTACTTTACATTATATAGTTTCTGAATAAGAGAATCTAGCAATTGGATGCGTTTGAGAGCAAAAATGAATTTAAAAATGGGTAACAAAATAAGCAGTTTGGATTTGAGTGCATCCTTAATGTAATGATTTTTCCAACACAATCCGCTTCGGGAAATTCGATTCAAAATGCCCACTTTAACAGCATTTTTAAAAATATATTCTGCCTCTATAAAAAAAAATCGACCGTTTCGGTACATTATATTGTTTCTGAGTAAGAAACCGTAACCATTGGAAGCCTTTGAGAGCAAAAATGAATTGTAAAATGAGTCAGAAAATAAGCAGTTTGGATTTGAATACACCCTTACTTAGAATTTTTTTTCTTCAACCGTATGTATTTTTATTTTTTTTTTTTTTTTTTTTTTTTGCTGTAAGAATTGGTCCTATCCAAAACTTGTCTATACAGATGTTATAGACCATATTAAGAAGATATATGATAAATTCATGGGGATTTTATATCTTTTGAATTGACGGGGTTATGGATTTTTTACTTCTTCAAACCCCCTTTTTGTTTTCGTTTTTAATTTTTTTTGCGGTACGAATTGGTCCTATCAAAAACTTGTGAATATAAAAGTTGTAGATAATATTAAGGAGATTTATAATAAAATTAATTGGAATTGATATCTTAAGAATTGACGAAGTTATGAATTTTTTACTCCCAAAAACCCTATTTTTTGCGCCCCTTGAGCCCATTTTTAACTTTATCAAAAATCTGTGATACATAAAATTTTGTCCCTATTTTTAGAAGTAATAAAAACTTTAAACTGATTTGATATGTATGAAAATTAAGAAGTTATGGGGGGTTTTCTGTTTTCGCAAAACCTCTCCCTATTTCCATCCCCTTGGTCCGATTTTGCCCATTAACGAACTTGACCGAGATTTTATGCCCATTGATTTTATGTATTAGTTTGGAAGAGATTGGTGCAGAATTACGAAAGTTATCGTGTCCAGAAGAAAGTGATATATATATATATATATATATATATATATATATATAGATAGATAGATAGATAGATAGATAAAGTTTTTTACTGAGGGTGGTTTTGGGTTCTAGGGGTCATGATCGGTGTAGATCTGCAAAAAATTTTCAGAAATTCTAACATGGGAACGATCCCAATAAGTAGTATTTCATACGAAATCTACCTAAAAAATGTGTTCCGATTCAACCCGTAAATCTTAAACCTATGATGTTATAAGAAATTTTCCACTTTATCACTATGTAGTTTTAGAAATACGTAAAATCTAATACAGGATATCGTTTATAAGTCTATACCTAATAAATAATAATAAAAAAAAAACACTACTCTTAGGTTTGGAATACGAAAAAGTTTGTAGTTGCATACAAAGTTTTGCAGATGTTGAAAATAGGAGGTTTTTGAGGATCCACTTGCAGCTTTTTTTTATATAACCCAGCTGTGATGCCAACATGACAAAACTGAATTTCCCAACACATGATGATATTACCTTCTTAAAAGAAAATTAGCAACTAAAAATATTCTCTCGTATATTTATTTTGAATTTATTTGTATGACCGGAAAGTTTAGTTCCTGTTCACCCCGCTGTTCCTATTCACCCCGTTTTACGGTAGTTAATCAATCAAATACACCATTATCAAGGGAAACGTTAAAGGCCTTACAGTCTTTTTTTTTTTTTTTTTTTTTTTTTTTTTTTTTTTTTTTTTTTTAATTTTGAAGTTTGAATTTTCCATTAAATAAAATTCCTGCATTTAAAATATATTTTTAGTTAGTCTAAACAGAGAGCTATTTTTTATGGATATCGATATATAAAGTAAAATAATTTATTAATTAAATATTCTTATGAACTATTAAAAGAAAAATATTAGTTATAAAAGTTAGTAAAATAACAAGCTATATACATAAACTAATTAAATGTTCTTAAACTGTTTGTTCATACTTTTCACAGACATGCGATAAAATAAATAGTTTTTTTTTTTTTTTTTTTTTTTTTTTTTTTTTTTTTTTTTTACTGTAGATATTTTATTTGTGTGTGGGAGGAAATTGATTAGTATGAATACATTAAATTCGTTATATCCTGCCAGTTTTTTAATTCTGAAAATATAGAATTTCAGTCGATACTAAGCTAAATGTAATCCCTGAACTAATATAAAATAAACCATGCTCTTAAAGAAAACATTTACTCAATTTTATAGATTTTTTTTTTGTGTGTGTGTAAGTTTCTTAAGTATATCTACGAGTAGTATCAGTAGACTTGTATTTTCTAGTTTTCTGCCAGTTGAGAAAAATAGAACTCGATTAAGAGGACACTCAAAATTTATTAGTTTGTTTTGATTTGTTATTTATTAAAACATGATACATTAAAGGCCATAGAATCTTTAAAATAGAGAGTTGAAAATTTCCATTGAAAAAAATCCTGCATTTAATTTTTTTCAGACGTTCTAAAAAGAGAGTTTATTTTTAAGAAGACCAATACATAATAAAATAGTTTGTTAATTACAGATTCTTAAAAATAAATTGATGAAAGAAAAATTTTAGTTATTAAAATTATTAAAACGAGGTGGACCCCGTCGAATTTCGACGAACGAAAATGTTTACAAAGGAACTGTTGCATCAAATTTATAATACATCAACAATAATAATTACAATAAAAAAATCCATTCCAAACAAATTTTACCTAAGATTAACAAAATACTTTTTTCATAAACTCCAAATGTTAAAATTATTGAAAAATTAAACTTTATTCATATACGTAATCAGTAACATATAATCAAGATAAGTAATTTTGATTAAGTTATCAATTAATTCTTGGTATTACGGAATGAAAAATCAGCAAAAATGATTTCACCTTGACATAATCATAGAATCATAGAATTTTCCCCCCTTTAGATCTTAACCGAATCAAGTCACTTTCCACGTTTCACATCCATATTAACCATTTAAAAAATATTAACGCTCAGTAGGTTATTAATAAATATATTTTCAATCTTGAAGTCACATTTGTCAACTATTACAAATTTCCATGTGAAAATTCCCACTCGTGATTTGAGCTCCTAGTATAATCTCTGTACCTGCGCGTAAAAATTCCACAATTTTATAACTTTTAGACGTATTCAAGGAAATATCTCGTTTTATCAAATAAAATTATCGGTTTCTTTTAAATATGACGTCATTTTTAGTCGCTGAAATATTTTGCCTATTGTCTCAAACCCAATATCAGCGGAATGAAAAAATAGTGAAATATAACAGCATCATAAGGGAAATTGTGTCTTTTTTAAAGCGTGATGTCATTTTCTGTTCAAATTTTTAAAAAAGATATTTTTAATTGTAATGAGAAAATGGCATCAGTAAGAATATAATTAATAAAGATAACGAAATCACTTTTAATATTAATGAAGTACTTCAGTTGCCACGATTAGAAAATTGGTATTAAAAACTATAAAAAAAAATAATATTTCGAAAATAAATTGAGATACAGCTTTCAAATAAATTGCATTTAAAAGTACATTTTTTTTCAGTATAAGACGGTGTAAAAATTTAAGATGTGGGAGGATTAGAAGTTTAAAAATTTGCAGTAGAGAAAATTGCAAAACCGAAATTTTAGTTCAAATTTAAAAGTGTTGCCATTCGCAGAATGACGTATGCGTTACGCACAGATATGTTTGTCCTTTATAATATAGATACCATGTTAAATACATAAAATAATGAAATATTTAGGAACTGTTTCTTCCTACTTGTCACAGGCACGTAATAAAAGAAATACATTTATTTTCTAAAATAAATATTTCGTTTTTGTGTAGAAGGAAATTAATCAGTAAGAATGCTTCAAATTCGTCAAATCCTACTACTTATTTAATTATAAAAAAACAAAATTTTGCTCGATACTAAGCTAAATATAATCCTTGAAATGATATAAAATAATCTAATACTCTTAATGAAAACATTTACTCAGATTAATGTTTTACTTTAACATTTTCATTTTCGTGTAAGCTTTTTAAGTATATCTACGAGTAGTATCAATAGACTTGTATTTTTCAGTTTTCAGTCTTTTGTGAAAAATATATCCCGAGTTTGAAGACACGCAACATTTATTAATTTGTTATGATTTAATATTTATTAAAAGACCATTGAGTCCTTTTTTAAAAATTAGATTTTTCATTTAAAAAAAAATCTTGCATTTAAACTTTTTTAGATATTCTAAAAAGGGAGCATCCTTTTAAGCATATCAATACATAAAGTAAAATAATTTATTAATTAACCCCTTCGAGATGAGCGTCTTTTATAGAATTTTTTATCTTTTATCACCGGTTTTTCAAAATAGAAATTTTTGGCTAATTGAATATGGAAAACGCTCGGATCAAATAAGTCAAAATTTACTGTTGAGAATAATCAAGGAATCTGAGTACCTTACGCGGCACATATATTGGTCGCTCGCACCCAAGGGGCTAAAGATTCTTATGAACTGTTCAATGTAAAAAGTTACTTATAAAAATTATTAAAATACCAAATTATATACTTAAACCAACAAAATATTTTGGAACTCTTCCTTTATACTTTTCACACACACGTAATAAAAGAAATAAATGCTTTTTCTTATATATTTAGATATCTCATTTTTATGTTGAAGAAAATTAATCAGTAAAAAAACTTTAAATTTGATAAATCCTATGATTTATTTAATTCCGAAAAGACTGAATTTTACTCGATACTAAGCTAAATATAATCCTTGAAATGATGTAAAATAATCCAATATTCTTAATGTAAACAGTTGCTCTATTTTATGGTTTTCTTTGACATATTTATTAGTGCGTAAGCTTCTTAAGTATATCGTCGAATAGTATCAATAGACTTGTATTATGCAGTTTTGTGTCACTTGAGAAAAATGTATCCCGATTATGAAGCCACTCAAAATTTGTTACACTGTTAAAAATTTGCAGCATTCTGGCAGGTGATTTGACCGTTTTTTTCCGAAAACGGTTACACAAGCGTAATTTTAGCACAATTCTGGCCATATTATTGGCCATTTTATGATCAGAATATAGTTAAATTATGGTTATGAAACCTTTTTTTCAAAAAACGATCGAATGACCTCGCAGAATTCTGCAAAATTTTTAACAGTGTAGTTTGTTATAATTGATATTTTTTAAAACATGATACATTAAAGGACTTAGAGTCATTTAAAAAAAATTAGAATCCCCCCCTCCCCCGCAAAAAAATCCTGTATTTAAACATTTTTTTAGAATTCCTAAAAATAGAATATTTTTAACGATATGAATACATAAAGTAAAATAAATTATTAATTAAAGATTCTTATAAACTATTCAATGAAAAAGCTAGTTACAAAAATGTATAAAATACCCAGTTATACACATAAAATAACAGAACATTTTGGAACTGATTCTTCATACTTTTCACAAACACGTAATAAAAGAAATAGATTTATTTTCTGATATAGGAATTTCATTTATGTGTAGAAGGAAATTAATCAATAAGAATGTTTTAAATTCGACAAATCCTACCACATATTTAATTCTGAAAACACAGAGTTTTACTCGATACCAAGCTAAATTGTTTTCTTGAAATGCTATAAAATAATCCAGTACTCTTACTGAAACTATTTACTGATTTTTATGGGTTTTATTTAAAAATTTTATTTTTGCCTAAGCTTCGTAAGTATATATACGAGTAGTATCAATAGACTTGTATTTTCCAGTAATCTGTCACTTAAAAAAATATTTCCCGATTATGATGACACTCACCATTTATTAGTTTATTATGATTTGATATTTATTAAAATATTATACATTAAAGGCCTTAAAGTCATTTTTTTAAATTATAAAAATTTTTCATAAAAAGAATCCTGCGTAATTGTTTTTAGACATTCTCAAAAGAGAGCACCCTTTTAAGCATAGCATAAATTATATTACTTTATGCTATTACATAAAGTAACTATTACATAAATTAAAATAATTTATAAATTTAAGAGTCTTATAAACTATTCATATTCAATGAAAAAAGTTGGTTATAAAATTTTTAAAATACCATGCTAGGTACATAAAATTTAAAAAAAAAAGTATTTTAAAGCTGTTTTTTCATATTTTTAACAGACACGTAATGAAAGAAATAGATTTTTTTAAATATAGATATTATATACATATTTCAAATGTTTGTAGAAAGAAATTAATCAATATGAATGTTTTAAATTCTGCAAATCCTACCACTTATTTAATTCCGGAAACTCAGAGTTTTAATCGATACTAAGCTAAATATAATCCTTCAAATTATATAAAATAGTCCAATACTCCTAATGAAAATATTTACTCATTTTTATGGGTAATTTATGATTTTCTTTGACATTTTCATTTGTATATAAGCTTCTTAAATATAACTTCGAATAGTATAAATAGTCTAGTATTATACAGTTTTCTGTCATTTGATAAAAATATATCCCATTATGAATATACGCAAAATTTGTTAGTTTGTTATAATTTGATATTTATTAAAACATGACACATTAAAGGACTTAGAGTCATTTTTTAAAATTAGAGTTCCTCCCCTAACATCCCTCACCCCCCCCCCCCAAAAAAAAAAATCCTGTATTTACATAATTTTTTACACTTTTTTAAAGGAGAACATTTTTAAAGATACCTATACATAAAGTAAAATAAATTATTAATTAAAGATTCTTATGAATTAATGAAAAATGTTAGTCAAAAAAATTATTAAAATACCAAGTTATACACATAAAATAACAAAACATTTTGGAACTGTTTCTTCACATTTTTCACAAACACTCAAAAAAGAAATACATATATTTTCTAATGTATTTCGTTTGTGTGTAGAAGGAAATTAATCAATAAGAATGTTTTAAATTCGACAAATCCTACCAGATTTTTAATTCAGAAAACACAGAATTTTACTCGATACCAAGTTAAATATATTCCTTGAAATGCTGTAAAATAATCCAATACTTTTAATGAAACCATTTACTGTGTTTTATGGGTTTTATTTGACATTTTTATTTTTGTCTAAGCTTCTTAAGTATATCTACGAGTAGTATCAATAGACTTGTATTTTCCAGTGTTCTGTCACTTAAAAAAGTATTTCTCGATTATGAAGACACTCAACATTTATTAGTTTGTTATGATTTGATTTTTTTTAACTTTATGCATTAAAGGCCTTAATGTTATTTTTTTAATTATAATTTTCCATAAAAAAAATTCCTGCATTAAAAAAAATTTTTAGACATTCTGAAAAGAGGATATTATATTACTTTATGTAATACATAAAATAAAATAATTTATTAATTAAAGATTCTTATGAATTATTCAATTTTCAATGAAAAACGTTAGTTATAAAATTTGTTAAAATACCATGAGTACATAAAATAACAAAATATGAAGCTGTTTCTTGATACATTTCAGAGACACGTAATGAAAGAAATAGATTTTTTTAAATATAGATATTATATGCATATTTCAAATGTTTGTATAAGGAGATTTATCATTATGAATGTTTTAAATTCGACAAAGCCTACCACTTATTTAATTCTGAAACTCAGAGTTTTAATCGCTAAGTTTTAATAACTAAGCTAAATATAATCCTTGAAATGATATAAAATAATCCAGTACTCCTAATGAAAACATTTATTCAGTTTTATGGTTCCTTTGACATATTTATTTTTATGTAAGGTTCTTAAGTATACCTTCGAGAGTATCAATAGACTTGTATATACCAGTTTTCTGTAATTTGAGAAAAGCATATCTCGATTATGAAGACACTCAACATTTATTAGTTTGTTATGATTTGATATTTTTTGATCGATATTTTTGCTACACATCTGTACAAATTTATTTTACTCATCAAATGCGTAGGGAAAATGGCGAAGTATGAAGACTGAATATAAAATAAGTGTTTTAAAATTTTAAGTGAACAACAAAAAAAAAAAAGACACATTTTTTAAAAGACTAAAATCTCTGAAAGATATTGTGCAAGAAAAGATTCAATGTGTAGTAGCGACCACTAAATAAGGTTGAATAACAATGAAATTAAACGAAAAGTGCCCAATTAAACTGGTGGCACTGAGCCCACAGTCTATTCACACTAATTGTATATTATACTCTTATTTAAAAGAGCAATGATTCACGAAATTTAAATTAATAGGGAATTAGCCCCACTCCTCTATTTTCAATCTGTAATTTTAGTCAATAAGCCTCCAAATCTCACCAGGGAAGTGCCTTATTAGAATAAACAGCTATACGAAATTTCAAGCAAATCGGATAGAAAAACCCATTTATCTAAATTAAGGAGGTATTAGCTCCCCCCCCCCCCCTTTATACTTAACCAATGAATCTCCAAATCTAATCATGGAAGCGCCTTATCAGAATAAACCGGTATACTAAATTTGAAGTAAATTTGATAGGAAAATCCTTTTATCTAAATTAAGGGGGTTATTAGTCCCCCGTCCCTCGCTTTATACCAAATTTGAAGCAAATCTAATAATTCTGAATGAAAAACCCATTTATCTAAGATAAGGAGGGGTGTTAGTTACCCCTTTTATACTTAACCAATGTACTCCCAAAACTAATCAGGGAAGCGCCTTATCAGAATGAACATAGAAAAAGAATTTAAGCAAATCGGATATTTCTATCAAGAGTTATTGCGTTACGTACATACATACATACGTACACACGTGTATACGTACATACAAAACCTTTAGGCACATTAACTCTCAGACTCTGATAGCCTGTGAGCTAAAAGACAAAAGTAAATTCTTAATACAGACTGAAAAATTGAAAAATATTTAAAACGTTAAAATAAAATTATGGAAAAACATGGAATGGAAAACATAAAAATAAAATTATAATAATCGACGTTTCGGGCATCATCTATGACTATCTTCAGGAAATGTTTTTCAAAGATTTTAAACTTTAAAAGCAATTTAACAACAATTTACTAAATATGGTCATAGATGATGAACGAAACGTCGATTATGATAATTTTATTTTATTGTTTGTTTATGTTTTAACGTTACAATATTTTTTATACAACATTTAACATGTGATTTTTTATTTTTCTTTAATCTACCCTATTAAAATCTATGTAACCTCAGAAACTTAGAAACCACAGGGCACAAGGCTAGGAAATTTGGCACACGAGTTGCTGGTAGGGGGACCTATACTGTAGACCATGATCTATCTGTAGCGAAAACATCTCATAAAAGTATTGCATTTTTTAAATAATCGTTTTTTTTTTTTTGGAAATCCAGGTTCGTAAATCCTTGAAACAACAATAGACAAGTACAAAAAGAAGAACTCTGCAAACTTGACGGCAGGATGGCTTTATTGCATATGGACATGAAATATGTAAATGCCAGAGAGGGGCCCTTTTAGTTACCGGGTGTCCCAAAAAGGACTGACTGAATTTAAAATTCAATAACTTCCAAACGGTGACAGATATTAAAAAAATTCTTGCAGGAGGGTTATGCATAAAGTGAAAAGTTTTATTACAGTGATTTTCGATTTTAGTTCGAATTACAAACAATAGATGGCGCTGTAAGCAATAGTCGCTAAATACAGGCTCGATTTTTGGTCCTTTCTCTTGTTCAATGCAGAAAAAGGAGATGGAAATGTATTATCCGGGCCACGAAGTACCAAAAATCGAGCCTGAATTTAGCCTCTATTGATCGCAGCGCCATCTATTGTTTGTAATTCGAACTAAAATCGAAAATCACTGTAAAAAAAACTTTTGACTTTATGCATAACCCTCCTGCAAGAATTTTTTTAATATCTGTCACCGTTTGGAAATTATTGAATTTTAAAATCAGTCAGTCCTTTTTGGGACACCCGGTAGCTGTTAACAGTAAGATGTATAGAGAAGGAATGAATAATTTGTCAGATATCATTGCCAATGTGTCCAGCCAAAATCTTGGTACCCTGGACCATTATAACCCCAAAGATATATCACTTAATGGAACTTTTGAATTAAAAAGCAGCCAAAAGGACCGTTGATTGGCGTTTTAACATTTCAACGTACAAATACGAATGCCAAAGCTACTTGATGGGAAATATGCATTTCGAAGCAACAACACAGATGCCGGACGCCGATTTTAATATAAACAGAGTATATATATGCGGCCGAAAAGACATTTGTTTTGACTATAAAACTGAAAATTAACACTGAGTGTATAAATAACTGCTACAACTGGAGCATATGGTCAAAGAATTTATATATATATATATATATATATATATATATATATATATATTCGTTAACTGAAAGAAAATATGCTCGGACAGTTAATGATTCTAGGATGAGAAAAAGATTTGTTTTTTATTTACTTTATTAACGGCTTTGGGTGAACTTGGGAAACTTAAGTAACTGAACAATAATGCGCAAGAGAAGAAGACATAGATTTATTATTTTTAGAAAGGAGAGGAAATCTCTATTCAGTTTATATTTATGAAAGAAGAAATTAAATTTTAAAATGGGGAATTTAATTTTACAAAGGAGATAAATAATGATATGTGATGATATGTTATTTTCAACATCACAGGACCATGAACGATTGGGGCAAAAAACTCTAAAATTTTAAATAGTTTTTTTTTATGTTTAGGACGAATTTTTGCCTTTTTTATGTTCAACCCGTAAGCGCGCGAGTTCTAATCAATGTGAGATATACGTATTACGTACACCACGCTGCAATACTAAGAAGTTCTAGCGAGTATTACGATAATTCATTTACTTCACATGCAAATAATTAGAGATTATTTAATTGCGCCTAATTATTACCTTTTTTAAAAATACAGAAAACTATTTAATACAAACATAAACAAATTTTTTTTTCTATTTATTCCCTTATTCCAAGGATATCTTTTTATCGTCTGCCGCCATAGTAATATGATAAATTAAATTTCATTAAAAAATGGACAGTAGTAGAAAAATATATTTCTAGAACATTAAAGACGTGAATTATCACATTGCTAACAATGCGTAAACCAACTGAGTGAAAAATGTCCAAGCCAGGAATCGAACCCGGGCCCCTGGAATAGATCTCCAGTGCTCTACCACTAAACCACAAGGACGATGCCCAGCTTGGCATCTCTCACTTATATAAGTCGGTAAGGCTGCTACCGCAGCACTAGATGGAAAAGTCATTATGAGCACACAATCTAGCGGCGTAACATGAGACGCAAATGAACCCAGCATCGGTGAATATACAATTTTTTTAATTAATTTTTCAACTACTTTTCAGCAGTGACATTACGCTTGAAATTATAGAATATTAAAGACGTGAATTATCACATTGCTAACAAGGCGTAAACCAACTTAGTGAAAAATGTCCAAGCCAGGAATCGAACCCTGAATCGAATTGAAAAATTAATTAATTGTATATTTCTAAATCGAATAGTTATATTTAATTTTGGTTTTAGAATTAAATTCATGAACTATCGTGCGTAGAACGGGTTAAACAGCTAGTAGCGAATTATTTATTAATGTTAATTTTTCTTTTGGAATAATTTTACAGTATTAAAGAAGCAGTTCTCTTTGTGAGTGTTTAAACATTTAAAAATATAATAAAAAAATGAAATGGTTCAATACCTTTTGTTTCAAAATAGTTTCAATATTTCTGATAATGTAGCGCAAGCATTTAATCGAATTTTTCCAAGATCTTTCATAAAATTCTCTTCATAGATTTTGAAACTCATGCTTTCTATTAGCTCTTATAAGTTTATCTTTTATTGTTATTATTATTATTTCGCCGGTGTCGAACAAGAGATTCTTTTACGTCAAAATATCTTTCAGTGGTACTTTTCCAATATTTTTCAGGAAAGCAGACAGAGAGCGAATTATGCAAATACGGTATTTATAAACTTTAAACAGGTAATTTCTATTTGAGAGGGGAAAAAAATATTATTTTATTTTATGCTCATGAAAAAAAATATTGGAAAACAAAATCTTATATGCAGAAATAACTTTATAAAAGTCGTTTATAAAAAAATATTTAAATATTGTTTTGTTCATATTATAGGTACTTTTTCCGAGTTAAAATTCTTCCTTTAAGAAAACAATTCAGAAAATGTACCTTAAACGTGCCAAATGAGGCGCGTTCATACTATATCTAGTTTTATAAATAGGGTAACTCTGGGAGAGCCGCCGCATCCGGGATAGATGCCACACTCCTTGTATTTCTTGTAATTATCGATAGATGGTCGTCAAACGCACAGTACAGGTGCGCAATGGGATTATTTTAACCAGTGTATAACATGAATCCCATTTCGATGTTTACTTGTAGAAGTGCAATCCTTATTTTGCCGTAAGTGCATGATTCCACTGTCCGAACTTTTAAACACGCTATGTTTAAATAGTTTTCATACACTAATTACTAAATGCATGCATGATTTTGAAGTCAAAACTAAGTGTAGCGTTTGTATAGAGTAATGTATGTATGGTTACGTCATTCCCTTTAGTGATGGCAGGTAACTGTGATGGCCGATGTTTGCACCATAGAAACTGGGATACAAGACGCACTGCAGTTACATGCCGCAGTTTCTTTTGTACGGTATGATTAAGTGTTATTAACTTCTCCTTTTCTTTTTGCGCAGACTATCGATGTTATCAAGGGATGTTATCAAGTTTACTAAAGAAAAAGGAGAAAAGGGGAAAAATAAAAAGTAAGAAGGGCAAGAAAGATGCAAGTCAAAATGATACTAAGGAAAAATTGTGTTACGCGTAACGCAGACGTTCTTTGCAAGGAATGTTTAGAAAACTACTCCAAAAAACAGGAAGTGTAATTGGCTTCGTTGAATCATGTGTCAAATGTTGTTACATAAAGACTGTATTCTTTCGACACTTTTTTTGTAGATTGTAGTCGAAAGAACCAGTCTCTTAACCCATTCGGGACCATAGGTGCATATAAGCACCTTCATCAGGAGCATACAAAATTTGTTTCTGGCACCAGTAAAAAAGATATTTAATATTTTCTTTGTTTAATTCAATCCTTTTCATGATTATTTAAGTAAATGTAACTTATTTTAAAAAAGTGGTGCAAACCGAATAAAATTTGTGTAAAAGCCACCGGTCCCGAAAAGGTTAACAAATAAATTATGTAAACAAAATTTTACTTTTTTTCTTTTCACTTTCTAATACATTGATGTTACGTTGTTGCTGAAATAACAATTAAAATTAAATGTAAAAAATAAATAAAAAGTCGATAATTTCAATAGTGAAAGTAAGCAAAATTAATTTGAATCAACTAATACATTTCATTGTACTCATTTAGTTTCATTTTGTTGTTACATTGTTAATTATAGCCCAGATATGAATATTTTGTTTTTAAATATTTTTATTTATAATTTCATTCTGTTCTTATTACAAGCGCGGCATAACTACCGAATAAGTGCAGCATCTCAGCCTGAATGTACGGGTGATTCGCCGCAATGTAATGTTTTTTTTTTTTTTTTTGTTTTTTTTTTGTTTTTTTTTTAATATTCCTCATTTGTTTTGAATTTTTTTGTCGCAGTACACGCGTTGTATATTTAAAATTAAATAGCACAGCATGATTTTTTTTTTTATTTTATGTCCACCATGGGACTTTATACACAAATTCAAAGAAACGTGCGGCATAAATCCCGGAATTACTCTATTCAGATCTTGGTGCAATAGCTGTTTTCTTATGCATAAACACAAAATATATTACGATTACATACATTAAATTCAGTAACACTGAAATAATATGACTCCATCTTAAACAGGAAATCATCAATATCGCAAGAAGCACTTCCTATCATGGGATATCATTGAATTAAATACTTTTTAATGGATTTAATAAAACGAAGAAAACTTTTTTTATTAATATATTTTTAAATTTTGATTCAATTTTCATAAAATTTGAAATTACTGGACAAATTTCTGCAATGATTATATATATTAAATTTCAAACCATTCGGTTGGGTAGTTTTGGAGCTGTTCTAAGCGGATAGACAGACGGACGGACCCGACGACTAATATAGGTGCTACGTATTTATATAATTAGGAACGCACCTAACAACCAATATTAATTACCTTTGTAGGTGTCAGCTTTCATTTAAAAGCTGAAAACAAGAACTGTATAAGCAGATATAATGTTAAAGCTTAAATATTTCCCTTGTGGTTTCTGAAATATAAAGGTATCAACAAAGAAAAATATGTGTCGAAGTGATTCGTTAGTTAATGTTCTTTACTAATGAGACTGTCAGCTGCAAGTGTTACGACATAGGATACAATACACAATGACCGGCAGTATATTGTTATTTTGAATCGCAAATATGCCACCTCAAAAACAGAGATTTTTTTCGATTGACAAACTTAACAGATTGCAGTGCTCTTAATAAGATGAAAATGAGACTAAACCTTTAAGAACTTTGTCACCAATGCTTAAGAGTTTCATTTTACAAAAATGCACTGACAAATAAAATTTTATTTATCGTAAAAGTGTATTTTAAAATATCATCCAAATGTACGCTATTTGAAATTATGTAAGTTACTAAAATATGAATCTTTGATTAAAAGTTCTCTTTATGATTTCAGAGCTTGTTGATATCGAATATGTAAAAGGTATGGTGGTAAATATTATGAATAATACTGAACCATTACTTGTCTAGAAATACTTCAAACAATCTTCATAGTTAGTTATGGCGATAAATACAGTGAACTAAAACTTTTTATTATACATAAAGATTGTTTTCGTACGAAGAACTAAACTCAATGTAACTCTCCTAAAAAGATGAAAAGAAGACTAAATTCGTCAAAAATTGTTACAAAGGACTAAAAGTCTCATTTTCAAAAATACACTGACAAATGATAATTCATTTACCCTAAGCATGAATTTTAAAATATTATACTATTTAAAATAATCTAAGTTAACTGACCTTCTGATCTTCTGGAGTCCTTTCTGCATAAAAAAAAAAAAAAAATATTCTCATAAAACTCAATGTAATTTAAAGTTTCATTCCGAATATGGTGCTAAAATATTA
Organism: Maratus speciosus; assembly: GCA_963932465.1. NCBI lineage: Eukaryota > Metazoa > Arthropoda > Arachnida > Araneae > Salticidae > Maratus > Maratus speciosus. The sequence goes on from OZ010797.1 coordinate 454,224,369, forward strand.
TTATTGCATCTTTATCTTAGATTTTTAGTAAATGATTATTCTATTAGATAAATAATTGATCGGTGTCTACCATACAATACACTTGCTAAATTCTTGCAACTTGTGCTAGTGTTTCTTAAAAAGTCACTTGTAAAATCAATACATAAATATCAGTTACTTTATTAAATTTGTTTTTAGTATCCATCCCCTTAAATGTCAGTTGTAAAAATCAGTTCATTAGATTAAAAAAAAAAAAAATCAAAATATAAAACCTTTTTAATAATTTTTGTGATTACTTAATTATTTGGAAATGCGCATTATTTATGTAACGCATGTAAGATTAAATATAATGAATGATATCAAATTACAGGGTGTTTATAAAGTCCCGAAGCCATTTTGATGTTTAATAACTCATAAAATAATAAATATAGATTAAAATTAATAACATAAATGGTTAGATAGACTGAAAAAGTTTCATGACCCTTGTCAATGAACTTCCACGTGCGCCCCCTTCGTCGCACGCAGAATATTAAGTCGATAGTCAGTTTCATGCTAGGTAGCGGCAAGCATGTCGGCATCCACCAGAGGCTATTGCTTGTGTAATTCTGGCTTTTCAGTCATCAATGTAGGACACTCTCCACCTGTAAACATTGTCCTTTACAAATCCCCAAAGGAAAAGAAGAGCTTCAGTCACATGTCATTTTGCAACAAGATGGTGCACCACCTCATTGGGGTACCATCGTTCGTACTTCTCTGAATGACCATTTTCCAGGAAGATGGATTGGGCGAGGATGTCCAATTCCTTGGCCACCCAGATCACCTGATATAACGCCGCTGGACTTTTACCTTTGGGGATTTGTAAAGGACAATGTTTACAGGAGGAGAATGTCGAACATTGATGACTTAAAAGCCAGAATTACAACCGCAATAGCCTCTGTGGATGCCGACATCCTTGCCGCTACCTGTCGTGAAATTGACTATCGACTTGATATTCTCGAAGGGGCACACGTGGGCACACGTAGAAGTTCATTGACAATGGTCATGAAACTTTTTGAGTCTATCAAACTATTTATGTTATTAATTTTAATCTATCTTTATTATTTTATGAGTTATTAAACATCAAAATGGGTTCGGGACTTTATAAACACCCTGTACATATAAAATGCTTCTCTATCTTCAATTTCCCTTCCAAAACTACCTGTGACCGAAATCAGTGCGAAAGAATATTTTTGCTGTCCATTTCAAAACGCAATTAAGAAACTTACACATATCTGACTCATCCTGACAATAAAATGATAATCAGTGTGTTTCTTTTGTTTACTACAAGCACTACAGAAAATATAAAAACAATTGCACCGGAATAATAGAAAAGAAAACACGTACGTTATTTTCTTTAAATTAATGTTGCGTATGGCGGTAAAATTTATAGAATTTAATCAAAGAACTTAATTGTCTATGTCAGAGTATTAAGGATGCATAATAATACAAAAGGAACATATGCGGTAGACATAGTTCAATATTTCATCATATAATAGTTCATCTGAAATAATCCCCACGTTCTGAGAAAAAGCGCAATACTTATTTCTGTCCAGTGTCACTTCTCAATGTTAATGCATTTTTCAAGCTTATGTTTTTTTTTGCAGGAGTACTGAAAAGGGATTTGTTTTATGTTCCAAAGGTTGAAATACTGTTTGGATATTTTTTACAAGGCGTTCTTCAAAGAAACAGTTGCATTTCGTAGTACCAGTTGATACAACTGACGGTCTATAGAATATATACACAACAAGTAATATGTAAAATAATTACTTAAATACAAAAATGTGCGAACTTCAACTGAAAACGCTCATTTTTAAATTGTTGATCGCATACAGTACTGAAACCGAATTATTTTGTAAGTCCGTATAAATATACTATGCATTTCACATACACTGTATTCTCTAGTAAGAAATTTGTAATGCACTTCAGTGATGTACTTCAATTTAAATATATTTGAAAGAGTGTGACGTCTTTAAAATATACTGCAAACGATTTTTCCCAATAGACCATGCTGTTATTTGAAGTAATGGAACAATAAAATATACACATTTTATTTTTAAAACCGATTTTCTATGCTAAACTTCAATTACATGGGAATCCGAGCATATTTATGTGAGTATGACCATGGGCAGTCAAGTGGAAAGAAAGAAAAACAAATAGGCATAAGATACTCATAAATACTTTTCATCTATTTTGGAAAGTGTTAAAAACTAAACTTCCAACTTTAAAAAATACGAAAATTTACATGAAGAACACTTTTATATGAGGGGATCACAAGCTAGACCAAGTCCATATGGAAACTACTCGGATGTGGCAATTACAAATCTTTCTTCTATTTCACACATGTTAATACTTCCTGATAAATGACGCCGGTTAGATGATTTACATCAAAATCTTATCAGTTGTCACAACCTGTTGGGCGATTTACAGCAAAACGTAGTAAACATCAACTCATATCTAGGACTAAGTTAATCTGAAGCTTCATAAAATTCCGTGCATTAGTTCTTGAGATAGCGCTGTTGCAGCAATCTCAAAAAATGCAGCATAGCAGCGCCACCTGCTGAGCGATTTGCGCCAACAACTAATCAGCACCAATTTATATCAGGGACTAAATAAATATAAAATTTTATTAAATTCCGTGCATTAGTTCTTGAGATAGAGTGCCGACAAAATTTGTGTCACATACAGACACACAGACAGATAGACAGACAGACGGACAGTGAGAAAGACAGACTCACAGACAGACATTTCGTAAAAAAAAAGTTTTTCGGGATCCTTGACCCCTAAAACGTGTAAATCCGTCGAAAATCGGAATTCGAAAATTTTTATGAATCCAATATTTTCTTCTTGTAAAGATAGAAGAAAGTAGAACAAGAAAAAAATTAAATTTAAAAAATCAAAAAACCCGACTGCGTAAAAAGTGAACTAATTAATTATTTCTCATCAATGTGAAACTGTTTTTCTTATATTACTTACATTTTTTTAATTTATTTGTATTGATTACTTTTAAGTGTTTAATAGGGCTGGACGATATCAAAAATTTAATATCGCAATATATCAACGAGTTAATATCAATATCGGTGATATATCGCGATAACTACTTTAAAGTGTGAGGGAATAGAAAAATTTCTTATTACTAAAGACAAATGGTATAGTAGGAATAATTTTTTTGCAAATAGCTGTAGAAAGCAAAGAATTAATGTTTTATAACTATTTGCTCACGCAATACTCTTTAAATATATATATATATATATATATATATATATATATATATGATACAAATAAATACTTTAGAAAAAGGAAAGAATATTCGTTATCTATTTGCACTTATATCATTGATTACATAGTTCATTTTCTTTAGCTTGTTCTCGATTCTTCCTGTTTTATGTATTATTTATGAATGACTTTTTAACTATTTAATTTTATCGCGTAAACGAAGAATATTATTTAAAAAAACTTTACTAGATAAACTAAAATGTTCCAATTTTAGGACGTTGATGATTTTAAAATGATTAAAATAAGTGAAAGGCAAAAACTGAAACAGATTTAATGTCATAATTGCATGTACTCGTAATTAAATAGTCTTCAGTGAATGACAGATGCAGCAGAAATTTTATTTTTTAATCTTTTCTAAGAGTATCAATACATTCTTAATACTTAAAATATTAAGAAAATTTCTCTGTCTTTATACCTTCTTATTTGTTTATCTATGGATGAATAAAACATTAAAATTTTTAAAATATACATATTCAAATCCCATTTGGAAATAGACCTATGCTAAGTAAAGTTCACTTTTTTATAAATATTTTGTAAATAACATCTAGACCCATAACAACATATTTTTTCCAGAAAGAAACTAACAAAAAAGAAAAACTTACCATAAAATTATACTTGATTACGCAAAATACTCGGTTTGATATTTAAATCTGTTTTTTATTTTGAGAGTGTCATTGAATTTAAAAGCAAAAAAAAAAAAAAAAAAAAGAAGAAGAAGAAGAAGAAGAAGAAAAAGAAATGTTGCAAATGAAAAAAATAGAAATAAAATAAAGTTATTGGCTAACAAAAACAAATACATAAACAAAACAATCGATATTCTGCATTAGATTTCAAGAAGTTCGAAATCAGAGAGTCTTGGTTAGTTCAAAGAGATCATTGCATTATAAATTTATGAAAATACTCATAACATTTATTTTAAAAGATTCATAAACAAAAAAATTTAAAACATTAATAATCATATAATTATATGAATATACATCTTATAGATACCCACGCCTTGTCCGGATGGCTTTTTAAAAAGCCGTGATGACAGAAAACTCCCCCTCTCTCCCCCCTCATTTTAGCGCGAGAACACATTATTCAAATTCTATTCTTTTAACCCCTTACCCGGGCAAAGCAATTCTGTGGCTGAAATGTTGAAAATATAGACTGCCAACAGAATCTAGAAACAAATTGATTTGAAAACAAGAAGAGCCGTTGCATCATGTGCATTATAAAAGCAAAATATTTTAATAAACATTCTGGTGCAAATCTATCAATTTTGAATACAAATGAAGTGGGAAGCATATTCCCACGACCCGTGTAAGGGTTAAATACTATAAAAAGGACTGTGAAAGTGTCTTCAAGTTTGTGGTACTTAAGTGCAGAGAAAAAAACTATTGAGTTGCAAGCAAAAAAAAAAAAAAAAAAAAAAAAAAGAATGAAAATCAAAATCTTCTTTTCCTTACTGTTAAAAAAATAATAATACTCAATAAATCCATATCTCCTATGTAAATTGACAGATTTCTTTCAAATTTTCAGCTAGTTGAAATAATAGTAAATTAGGCTGTGTAAGAAATTTTTATTAAAATTTAATTATTTATTAGAAAGTTACAACGCCTTCCGAAACTTCGAATGACAAGCAGGAAAGCATCAGCGGTTTGCTTTCGTTTATTCACCTCGCTCCGAGAAATCGGAAGTCATATGTTTACACAATAAGATCATTATGTTTTTCAATGCGGAAAGAAACCATGGATAGAGCTTTTATTTGTTTATTTTTTCTTTTTAACTCAAATATCTACTTTAGTTTTGTTATTTTTAAGTACTATCTTTTTACTTTCTTCTATCTTTACAAGAAGAAAGTATTGGATTCATGAAAATTTTCGAATTCCGGTTTTCGACGGATTTACACGTTTTAGGGGTCAGAGATTCCAAAAAACATGTTTTTACAAAATGTCTGTCTGTGACTCTGTGAGTCTGTCTGTCTGTGTGTATGTGACACAAATTTTGTGGGCGCTCTATCTCAAGAACTAATGCACGGAATTTAATAAAAATTGATATTCAGTTAGTCCCTAATACAAATTGATGCTGATTAGTTTTTGGTGTAAATCGCTCAACAGGTGGCGCTGCTATGCTGCATTTTTCACGATTTTCGCAATAGAGAGCATCTCATTTGCATTTCGCAATCTCAAGAACTAATGCACGGATTTCGATCAAACTTCAGATTTAGTTAGTCCTTCATATGAATTGATGATGATTACGTTTTGGTGTAAATCGCCCAACAGGTGGCGCTGTTATGATGAATTTTGCAGGATTTACACGATTTCCCCAATAGCTCTATCTTAAGAACTAACGCACGGATTTTCATCAAACTTCAGATTCATTTAGTCCTTGATATGACTTGCTACTGATTATGTGTTGGTGTAAATCGCCCAACAGGTGGCGCTTCTCTGCTGCCTTTTTCACGATTGCCTCAATAGCTCTATCAATAGAACTAATGGACGAATTTTCATCTAACTTCAAATTTAGTTGTATGTTGACACAAGTTGTTGTTAATTAGGTTTTGGTGTTAATCACCCAATAGGTGGCGCTGCTATGCAGGAATTTTCACGATTTTCGTTATTGCTCTATCTCAAAAACTAATGTACGGATTTTCTCCAAACTTCAGATTCAGTCAGACGTTGACATAAATTGTTGCTGATTAGGATTTGGTATAAATCACCCAATAGGTGGCGCTGCTAGGCAGCCTTTTTCTGAATTTAGACGATTTCAGCGATAGTCATATCTCAAGAACTAACGCACGGAATTTCATATCGTTAGAATGCTCATGAGATGCATAGATTGCCATTTAATTTTGGCAGTGTGATAGCGGATTTTGAAGTATTAACATGTATGAGATAGAAGAAAGTTTTGGGATTGGTACATCCGACTAGTTTCAGTATTGTAAACGTGTTTCTGATGTAAATAATTTGCGGGGAAAGAGAGTGTTCAATGTGGATACATTTTTTTTTTCCTTACGTTAAAAAAATTCGCTATTAAAACATCTGCTTTAATATTATGGTTTTTACTTTCTTCTATCTTTGCAAGAAGAAAGCATTGGATTCGTGAAAATTTTCGAATTCCAGTTTTCGACGGATTTGCACGTTTTAGAGGTCAGAGAACCCGAAAAACATGTTTTTACAAAATGTCTGTCTGTGAGTGTCTGTCTGTCTGTCCGTCTGTCTGTGTGTCTGTGTGTGACACACATTTTGTGGGCGCTCTATCTCAAGAACCAATGCCCGGAATTTAATAAAAATTCATATTCAGTTAGTCCCTGATACAAATTGATGCTGATTAGTTTTTGGTGCAAATCGCTCAACAGGTGGCGCTGCTATGCTGCATTTTGTATGATTTCAGAAATGGCACTATCTCAAGAAGTAATGCACGGATTTTCATGAAACTTCAGATTCAGTTAGTCCATGATACGACTTGATACTGATTACGTGTTGGTAAATCGCTCAACAGGTGGCGCTGCTATGCTGCATTTTTTATGATTTCCGCAATGGCTCTATCTCAAGAACTAATGCACAGATTTTCATGAAACTTCAGATTCAGTTAGTCCTTGATAAGACTTGATGTTGATTTCGTGTTGGTGTAAATCGCTCAACAGGTGGCGCTGCTATGCTGCATTTTTTGCGATTTCCGCAATGGCTCTATCTCAAGAACTAATGCACGGATTTTCATCAAACTTCAGATTTAGTTAGTCCTTGATATGACTTGATGCGGATTATGTGTTGGTGTAAATCTCTCAACAGGTGGCGCTGCTGTGCTGCATTTTGCACGATTCCCGCAGTAGCTCTATCTCAAAAACTAATGCACGAATTTTCATCTAACTTCAGATTTAGTTAGATGTTAACACAAGTTATTGCTGATTAGGTTTTGGTGTTAATCGTCCAATAGGTGGCGCTGCTATGCTTGCATTTTCATGATTTTCGCAATAGCTCTATCTCAAAAACTAATGCACAGATTTTCCCCAAACTTCAGATTCAGTTAGACTTTGACGTAAGTGGTTGCTTGGTAGTTTTGTTTAACATAAGTTTTGGTGTAAGTTTGGCGCTGCTAGGCTGAACTTTGCTGGATTTACACGATTTCGGAGATAGCCATGTCTCAAGAACTAATGCACGGAATTTCATATCTATAGTATCCTGATGATGGGCATAGATTGCCGTTTAATTTTGGTAGTGTGATAGCGAATTTTCAAGTATTAACATGCATGAGATAGAAGAAAGTTTTGGGATTGGAATATCCGACTAGTTTAGTATAGAAAACGCATTCTTGACGTAAATCACGCACTGTTTTTTGTATTTTGGGAGAGGAGGTGGGGAGGAGGGCGGCGGTATATATATATATATATATATATATATATATATATATTAATTAAAATGAAACGAAATTCGGAATCGCCAAAGTCCAATGGGTGCTGGATTTCGAATTTTGTACTGTATATTTATGTATAAAAATTCAAGTACAGGATTTTTCAGATTATTTGTGCGTCTGTGCCAGCCATAGAACATGGTATATCAATTTTTGTGATCTTGATCTGATCACTTAAGCAATTATAAGCACCAGTTGTTGACTCTAAGCCGCTTTAGCAGGCCGCAGCTGCCGGCGGCCCTTTTTATTTCTATTTTACGCCGGGCGGCCCTTTTTATTTCTATTTTACGCAGGGCGGTCTTTTTATTTCTATTTTGAGCCCAGCGACCCTTTTTATTTCTATTTTGTACCCGGCGGCTCTTCCGAAATTCTTCCGATGCGCCCGGCTGCTTTTTTAACACTTCATACACGCCCCGTGGCAATTCAGTTGATCTCGGGAAAATATCGCAAATTCTAGGGACTCTAAACAAACCAGCTCAATATATTTTTTGTAAACAAGGTAAAAGTGCGCCCTTTTTCAAAAAAAAGTGCCCTTTTATTAGAATAGTATTCCCTTTTTGAAAAAAAGTATCCTTTTTTAGAATATTGTCCCCTTTTTGAAAAATTCCCGCCCGGCGGCCCTTTTTTTCTAGAGTCAACACTAAGCACGTAAACCTATAAAATTTTTAATGTAAATTAAAATGAAAGGAAAATGTGGTTAAAGAAAATCAAAACTTTTAAACAATGAAAAAAGAAAATAGATTTTTAAATTATTAGTCTGTAGTTTTTTAATCAAAAATAAAACTTCAAAATTTCTATTAAAAATGTATTATAAAACTGTTATTTTTACCAAAAAAGAGAGAGAGAGAAAAGTAAAGTAAGGGAAACTATCAATGCGACGTATACTGGAAAAAAGTTCAAACCCGACCCAGTCTTCAAATTAGTTTCTTTCATCGTCTCAGGTTACCCGATTTTACCCGAACCCCACCCGACACGCGGTTCGTGTAGACCAACCATTTAAAAAGAAAGTCAGGAATGTATTTTATGGAAAAAAAAACTATATATTTGAACATTAACCAGTGTATATGTATTCAATTTTGTACTAAAAAGATAAATTTGATATTACAGAATAATTCTTTTTTATATTGTATTAAAATATGAATTTATTTTCTTCCACTTCGAGTTTGTGATGAAGAGTGCCGGGTGTCGGTCGGGTTGACTTTAAGCAGAGTTTTCGGGTTTGGCTCTGCTAAGACGCGACCCGTGCCGCACTACACCCGAGTGAGCAGAAAAAAAGCCGACCCAGCCTGCATGTCCAGAGCAAAAAGCAAACACGGTTCAGTCTAATGACACGAAGTTAATCGAAGCGTTCCAGCCCGGTTTGCAGACATCCAGTATAATGGCATTTAATAATATTACATTTACAGACTTTAAAAATAAGGCCCGGATATAGTAATATTTTTTATTTTTATTGTTCTTTTTTATCTTTTTGCTCATTTATGTCATTTTTTTAAAACACGATTTTTTTTGTCTTATTTAAAATTAGATAAATTATACAAAAAAAAAAAAAAAAAAAAAAAAAAATCAGAAATATATTTTCTTTGAAAAATTACAACTGGAATTCGTTTAACTAATTTCCACGCCCGTGTGAATATTATCAATAAAATCAATCAGTAAAGTAAATCATATACATAAAGTAAATCAGTAAAATAAAGTAAATCAATTCTTACCTTGAATTTAGTCCATCATATTGTAGAGGATGATTATATCTAAGATGGCTCCATAAATTAGAAGTAGCTTTTGCAAATACCGGTCGAACGCATATACTGCATACTGCAATTTTTTTCATTTATTACTTCACCATTTTCATTACCTGGGCATCCAAAATATTGCCGCACGTTACTATTAGCCTCTTTTTTTTAAATCACTTGATTATAATTTGGGCAATTTACCCGACACCGTAGGATAATCTTACTATAAAATATAAAATCACTGCCGATAACTCGCTCGAGAAGACCATACGAACGAGCATTGAATGAAGCCTATAGACAATAGCAATTATTGACTCAACAATGAACAGATGTTCTAGCTCATGTCATTGGCCAGAACGTATTAAAGACTTGATATGTTCTAATATGTCTAGACCAATAGTAACAGCGAAATTAAATCAATGACGATTAGAACATTATTCAGTAACGAACGGACATATGTATGTTGATATATTAGAATATGAATTATTCTGTGTCTGGGATATCAACGAAAGACAGATTATCACGGGAGGGGTGTTTAAAAAATGAGATAGTCCATTCAGAAGGTGCATAAAATCTGTTTTATCCTCTCCTATAGTGAACCGAGTCTATTTTCATATACTTTCTCTTATATGTCATCTGTTTACAGGGTGGTTTTCTGTGGAAATAGATAAAACAGATTTTTTGCACGTTCTAAATGGACTATCTCATTTTTTTTTTCAAAGTGGAATTTGTCTACCATAGTTGTAAGCCCATCATATGATGGGTAGTAAGACATTTGAAAACAATTACAGAAAATGATGCCCGTTTGCTTTACATCCGGCATCTTAAATTCCTAGGTTTTTTCATAATGCCTGCGCTCTTTTATTTACTGTATAAATTAGATACTAAACAATCGGTATATTCTTTTCATGATTTGCTGTTTTCTCATATTTCGTTCACCGACTATAGATCATTTAAATACCAACGTAGCAGCTGTCAAATAAGCAGAACGGTAGGCAGTACTATAGACAGTGGAAATTGATAACAAAACTGTTCTTTTCATTCCAAGTAAATACCATGTGTCGTGCAACTGCTACAGATGTCTACCCTATATCTACCACACAAATCTACCCTATCGACCGATAGACAAATCTACCCTATATATATAAAATCGTAATGAAACGAATTTATGAAACGGATATATGAAACGACTGAAATGTAACGAACTTATGAAACGATTCTATGAAACGACTGAAATATAACGAATTTATGAAACGATTCTATGAAACGACTGATTAAACAACTGATTATGTTTCGCGTCGATTTCTCCTAAAATAAGGAATACTTTTCTATGAAATTAACACCAAAAATCGGTATTGATCCGCAGATCTCAAAACTGGTATTAGAATTTTTAAATTCGAAATATTATTTTTTTTCTAATTTTAAATACTTTTTTCTAATGATGGCAACTCAAATTTTAATTATAACAGATATTATTTTTTATATTTTAGTAAAGGTTACTATTTTAAACTCATTATGCGACCAGTTTGGCCTCCCTTAAATGTATGATAAGAACAATGCTTTTTTTTTTTTTTTTTTTTTTTTTTTTGTATTTCATTATCATTTTATTTAATACAAAACTTTCATTTAAAACTGAAAAGTGAAAAGTTTAAAATTAATGTCTTTCACTTCTTTCTTTTTTTTTTAAAACGAAACGAAAGGGAAAATATTAGGCGCAGATGTCATATACGCACCGGGATACCTAACTGGCCCCAAAATGGTGTTATTTTGCCTGACATGGTAACCCGGCTGTCGTTTAATAGTTATTAATAAATGTTTATTTACATTTATTTTCTTTTTATTTAAAAAAAATGTTATAAACGTTTTTGTTCTATAGTTATTAATTATTTTTTTTATTTATTTTTATTTCATTTTAAAAATAATAGAAAATAATTTAAAAATACATGTGTAACTGGCATTCGAAAACGAGGTTTTCGCCAAATTGTCACACAAAAAAAAAAAAATACACCAATCCCGATTAAATAAAGCAATAAATCCTGACATTTAATTTCAAATTCAAAGCAATGTTTTAATGGTATTATTTAGTTATCCTCTTGACCAATTTCGCCAAATTATATAAATTGTCAAACCACTCACCAAAGTATACAAATTGGCGTTTTTTTTTTTTTTAATAACGAAAGAACAAATGAATTAGTAAAAGATTAATAAAAATACAAATAAAACGTCGAATTAAAAAACACTTGATGACATAATAAACACGTGCAATGTGTTTAATGTCAAGTGTATGTGACATTTACGATAAGCCATTTTTGGCATTTAATCTTATAGTCTGGTGATAGATTTTTGGTCGATGAGGTAACCAAGTAGTATTGTTTTAATTTACCACTCAAAAAAAAAAAAAAAATGCTAACTGGCGAGATTAAAAAAAAGGATATTGACGAGATTTGCACCCGGCTAACATAAAAGCACCAAGGATTCTTTGGGATCATGGCAAATTTTATGTAGTTTTATTCGAAAAAATAACTTTGATTCTTTAATCAAAATGGAAACCTTTCTTATGAAAAGCGATTATAATATAAGTGATTATATTATAAGTGGAATGATGGCGATAGAATAATATTTGGCGACTTATCGCATGTGGCTGGCTAGAATTAAAGTACCAAAATGGCCGCCTGGAATATAAAAAGCGAGAGGATCCTCCCGGAACTGTTCGTAATAGTCACATGACTTAGGCTATTATTATAGAGATTGTTTTCAATTCTAAGAACAGCGCAAAGAATATTATTTCCTATCTATTAAAAATTTATTTACACGTGACTATTAAAAACAGAAAAAAACCCTTTAAAATTACTACTAAATGAGTAAGTGTTAAAAGCAGGAAAATTTTGAAAATTATATCTTGAAAATTGTATTTACACGTGAATATTAAAAGACAGAGGAAACTTTAACATAATAAATACATTAATATGCGTTTAACCCTTTCAGGGGGAAGGTACTTCTATTCGTAAATTGTTGAAATCTGTGAATGACACCAGAATTTACAAACAATTTTCGAAATACGAAAATGCTTTTGTTGACTTACTTAATGAAAGGAAAATTTTCATTCCAATATTCTGGTGCCAATGTGGCTTTTAAGAATTAAAATTAAGTGGTCCAAAAATGAACCACCGCTCTTGAAGGTGTTAAATCAGTAAATTGTAATAAATTGTATTATGTCAATCGTTTTATAACGCTGTTTAAAAATACCGGGAGGCTAAGCCTCTGTTTACTTAATTCATTTTATTTTAGCTTCATTTCAAATGTTTAACTGGTCTTCTTTAATCAAACACGAAAACAACCATTGGATGTCTTAACAACAACTGATTTGGCTTTAAATTTTCGCAATCAAAGGGAATTGAATGGAAACCCGTTTAGAGGGAGATCGCTATAGGTTTTTTCATTATACTACAATCTTCTCTAATCTTTTTAATACCGATCAAATTAGCGTGCTTTTAGATCCTGCGGTGTCTGAAATGGGGTTGGTGAGCGTAGCTTGCAGGGGGCAGAGCCCCCTAGTAAATATATAAGCATGCAGATTTTGTTTTGCTTTTTTAAAACAGTTAATAAACTAGAAAATGGGAAAATTAAGAAAACTGCTATACTAAGAAAATGGGCAACTGTCACCTGTTTGAATTGACGCTGTTACTACAGAAGCAAAGATAATTATAGCCTTTTTAAAATAGTCTATCACTTAAAAAAATTGCCTACATATGTGATATAATATATATACATATATAATACATGAGTTTTAAAATTCGCCTAATACAGAAAATCAAATTTTGGGAAATCGCGAAAAACTTCTAACTGCTTCCATTGGATTTCATTGTAAACCAAGATTTTACAGTTGGAGATGTAAACGATAAAACTAGTTTTTTTTAAGATTGTAGTGTTTTTTTTTCTATAAGCTCATCAATAGAGTAGATTGATAGTGAAAACTCGATTTTTTAATTTGGGACAAGGCGAGTTTTGAAACTCACGTCCTCGTATCGTCGGTACCATATCAAACTATCCAATATGAAAACAGTGTTGCCAGAGGGCTTCATATTTTTATTCAGATTTCTGGATTGGCACCACTTTTCTGAAATGGTAAAATTCCTTTTGTTTTGCGTTAATTTATATGTCCTTGAATAATGTTAAACAAACACTATTTTACTATTTCAAAAAAGTGGTGCCAATCAAGAAATCTGAATTAAAAAAAAAAAATAGAGCACTGGCGACACTGTTTTCATATTGGATATTTGAAATCGTATCAACGATATATACAATCTACAACCAGACAATCATTTATTATACATTTATATGTTAGCTTCTGAATGTAACATTTTCTTGAACTAAATGAAATATTTTGGTTTTGGTTTTAAATAAATTCAAGAAGAAGCAAATTTATATCTCTCTGAAAATTTTAAAAGTAAATACTAAATTTATAAAAAAGTATCTTTACAAAGATAAAAACTCAATTTTTACTTATTTTCTTCAATTATATTTTTGGAAATATGTAAGTCATTCAATAAAAAAAAAATAAAAAAAAAAAAACATGCTGAGCTTAGTGAATCTCAGTTATCTGATTTATATATTTAAAAGATATTTATTTAATATGTCAAAAATCTAACAAATCTGAGCAATTAATGTTCAAAATAATAATATTAAAAAAATAAAGATAATAAAAGCTTTTGAAAACTCAAAAATTATGTAAAAAGTAAACTTTTCTTTTTACGGAACAGATTTGCGATATTTCTTTCTTCATGAAATTAGTGCTAAAGTGAAATTTCATCTAACTACAACGAAAAAAAAAATGCTAATTAACAATGATAAAAAATTATATAAAAATTTTCAACAACATGACAACTGTTCTATTACACAGCTGGTGTCATCAAAAGAACGTTTAATTCCCCGGTATTAAATAGTTTGATGAAAAATCCGAGAGCACAAAGACGAGTAAAAGTATAAAGCAATATACGCCAAAAAAATTGCTCATTTATTTGTAATCAATAAAATAGTTTGTCATCTAATAATATTTTACATTATTGGCTTTTCCTTCGATTAAAAAATGTGGATTTTTCTCTGGTGAGTATGTATAAAATTGAGAAAACAAAGTTCCAAGTATAGTTTATAGTATGTGTTACAAGAAAATATAACTGAAAGCGTATTTAAATGAAAATACCTTTTTTTATTATTATTATTTATACTGACTATAAGTTCTATCGTTATTGTAAGAGGAAGAAATAATAAAATATTGCTACAACGTTTTTCGATTTAGATCATCTCATAAATTAAGAATTATCTTCTTTATTTGAATAATTTTTCATGCCACATATTTCTGATAAAGATAGTTATTATACCACATTGAGTTTGGTTGTGGTTACTTTTAACTATATTCTCAAAATACTGTGAATATTCAATAAGTCTCAATTTTCCTTTTTTTCTATACACACGATTTTATTTATACAGATATCAGTATTTACAAATTCAAAAAACTGTAACACGCAAAGCCGAAAACTAGAATCTCTTATATACACTATATGGCCAAAGGTGACCGGTCACTTGCGATTTTAGACGCTTTGTTAAATATCCAGAAAAATAAATGAGGAATTAACCTGAAACTGCTTGTGTGTAAACAGTATAGTATAGGTCATATATTTCCGTGAAGTTTTTTTTTCCCGAAAACCCATAGGGGACCGTCAACAAATTGAAAAAGAACGAAGATCTTTTGGATAATCCTGCAAAAAATAATTAGCAAAAGCGTTCAAACTCGAGATAATTAATAAGTGGCTTATTGTAATATACTGTATTCATTTTTATGAGGATAGCATTTATACTCGTAGAGAAACTAAGGTTTTTATAAAAACTGTCCCAAATTTCGCCAAGTGTTTTGCTTATAATTTGTAGAGTTCTTAATATAAAAAAAAAGTTCTTTTCAGAAAATATGACGAGCAACATTGTACACATACTCTGCAATCAGAATTGGATGAAAAATTGTTTATTAAAAAAGTTTATTAAAAATTATTCACTGCGCATCCGCGAATGCAATCAAAATATGATGTGCATAATGTGTTAGCTAAATGTATAGAGTAACTTTTGTAAAAGTCTCAAAAACATAGTTTAAAAACTCTGATAATAATCGTTTATAGAATAAGCTCAAAATCTGTTGTTTCCAAAATGAAGAAAATATATGAGGGGTTGTATTCATATATCCATTGATTAGTGCTAATATAGCATACACAATATTGCACGTACTACTGTATTTGGATACAGCCCCTCATCTTTTTGCTTCCTTTTAGGTATAACGGATTTTGAGTTTATTCTATAAACGATTATTATCAGACTTTTTAAACTATGTTTTTGAAACTTTTACAAAAGTTGCTCTATACATTTAGCTAACATATTATGCACATTATATTTCGAATGCTTTCGCGCATGCGCAGTGAATCATTGTTTAGTAAACTTTCTAATTTTTCATAAAATTTTTATTATCTTTTCATTCTGATTGCAGGGTTTTGTGTACAATGTTGATTGTCATATTTTCTGAAAATAACTTTTTTTTTGGCGAAATTTGGGACTGTTTTCATAAAAGCCTTAATTTCTCTACGAGTATACATGCTAGCCTCATAAAAATGCACACAGTATATTACAGTAAGCCACTTATTAATAATCTCGAGTTTGAACGCTTTTGCTACATTAGTTTTCACAGGGTTATCCAAAAGATATTCGTTCATTTTCAATATGTTGACGGTCTCCTATGGGGTTTCGGGAAAAAAATGTTCGATGAAGTATATGACTTATACTATACTGTTTACACACCTGCAGTTTCAGGTTAATTCCTCATGTATTTTTCTAGATATTTGACAAACCGTCTAAAATTGCAATTGACCGGTCACCTTTGCCATATAGTGTAATACGCTTTTTTTTTTCAATTGATATCAAATTGTTAAACGGGTTATCAGTAGGTTTCAAATTCGGATCTTGGTAGTGGTTTGGATATGTGATTTGAATCACAATACAATTTAAACTGAAGTTTCATCAAATTAGGTCGCATGCGTAGAAACATATTTTAGAGCCAAAAGGGCATACATTTCTGTCGGTGGATACAGTGCACATACTTTGTAAAACTCTTCAGACACGGTACACAACATACTGCATAAACATATGAGTATTTCAAAATTATTGCGAGTGAGCCAGTACATGAAAACTGCCAGTTAAGGACGAAATTTACATATGTCCTGTAAAAATGCAGCCTAACACTGAGCAAGGAAATGTATAGAAGTCACTTCCTAACCTTAGTTATTTCTGCTGAACGCCTTGTTATTTATTTCATTTTGCAATTATAATGAAACGTATATGATCTTAATTGCAATTCATTTATTTAACTCTCCAGATTGTTTTCTATAACTTTACCTGTACTCAGGATAGTGGAATAGATTATCTTCTTTATATTTTATAACAAACATACGAAATTCCACTGTTTTCGAATTTTATGTGTTTAAAAGATCAAATACTTTGTACATCTTCTATAATATATAATGCTTACATAGTAGCAACATTCTGCTTGCTGCATTTCGCTTTAATTTTCGATTGAATTAAAATCATGTAACGTTCTTAAAACTAACCATACGCGTTAATGTCTTTGGAATTGGGAGTCATTATGGAAAATCACTAAATCGGCGAACATTTTAATGTTTCTTTCCTTAGCTGCTCTAGCTGGTTTATGCTGATTATGATGGCTACCATTTACATTGTCGATATATTATTAAATTCCCTATTTATTTATTTTTAAAGCTGCTCTATTTTCCCTCGATAAAGTAAAAAAGTTTTTCTTTAAATCCTGCTTCAAACATAATATTTATTAATTTTATTCAATAAAAATACTGAAATAAATGTTTCAAAAGAAATGAAATATATTTACTCCCAGATCATATGAAATTTGTCTTTCTATCCAACAGATTAATTTAGGAAACAGGAAATTTAATATATTTAACATATCAATAAGTTATGCAGGACGTATATATATCAAGGAAATATTTATACATCGTCTCATCACAATAGGAAACACACAACAATCACAGTCGGAGTAAAACTTCAACAAAAATAATATCACACAGTTATCTACAGACACTGTGATTGCAAAATTTCTCAATAGCTTTTAACTTCTATGTGCATGGTGGTACGCTTGAAAATTATTTAAAGGTCAATTTTCTTCTAGCTTTGAAAATAAACTTTGTTGCTGTCTAGATTTATGTAATCATTTCAATGTGCTCTAATTATTACCTATTTCTTGTTTTATCTCAATTTCATTAAAGAGAAAATCGATAAAAAAATTTTATAAATCACCAAATATCACCATATATTCATTCAAAATTTGAAAGTCTTTTTCTCTGTTGAATATTAACAATTCTACAGAAGCATCAAACTAGAGCATTTTCTCGTGCTCAGATTTGATTGGAAAACATGTTTCGATAAAGCAGCATTTTTTTATCTGCAGCATACATACTTTTCAGCACTAACATTGTTTCAACGTGTTCAAACGAAAATTTTCAGATTCAGGCCTTAGCTAAATCTTTTTGCTGGCACATTCTTAATTATACACATATGTAGCAGAACTACCCGACTTCGCCCGTGTCAGTTATAAGGAGCCTTCCAGGTAAAATAAATAACACGAAATAATACGGCAACCACAATAACTGAAACTTGTGCATTCATTCCCATCCACAAAACGTTAAAAAGGCAATCAGAAAACATGACGTTATTGTCTCGCAACCATAGTAAAATCCCTGAGCTTTAATAAACAGAATGCGTGTTATCTATGCCGGATGTAAGAGAAAAATGTGTGATTTTCCTCACAATACGAAAAAAAATATTCCACCAAATCGCGCAGCATTTAGTGAAATTCTCGTTTGCATGGTATATATATAAAGTACAAACACTATGTCAGTGCCCATAAATTGTGCCCTATAAATTGTAACCCATAAATTAAGCCTTTGCTGCAAAATTTCTAACTTCTAATCATCACACAATTTCATTTTTTACAATGTCGAATAGAAAAAGTTCTTTCAAATGAAATTTGTTTCAAAATTGTATCTCAATTTTCTGATTTTAATGGATTTAAATGCAATTTTCAAGTATGGATATTTTTAAAGATACGTGCAACCCGATTACGAAAAATGAACCCGTTTACTCTTAATGCAATAGTATAAAGAAAAGACATTTCTATGAATAACCTGGTATCATATTTTGTGTGGCAACAACCTAAAAAAATAATTAATTTCCCTTTTACTGCAATTTAACTTCTAAGCCTCGCACATTCGATTGTTTCAACGTCTTATAGAAAACAAAAGTACTTTCAGTAAGATTTGTTTGTAGTGTTTATCTCAATTTACAGATTTTTTTATGGATTTTAAAGCAATTTTCAAGCATGCATATTTTTAAAATATGCTTGCAATCCAATTACAAAATATTAGCTCAATTGTTCAAAAACATTGTAACTAATTTAGAATTTGTTTGTTTTCGTGTAATATTCAATAACTAAATTGGCAAACGAAATTAAAACGCCAAACATAACATAAAATAAAACACGAACTTAACAGATTATGCCTGTAGTATACAATCGAAGAAGTAAACAAAATATAGGAACCATTTATCTACGGTGAGTTGACTACACGTTGAAAAGATTTGATGGAATGTGAGGTCATATCTAGCCTTTTTTTTTTCTTGTTCCTAAATTGTTTTCATGAAATTTGACTGTTTGTATTGAAGTAGATATTTTAATTTTAAAAAAACAATTAAATTAAGGTGCTACGTCATTTTACCGCTCTTATAGTTGAAGTTTTTATTTTACATATAAATAATGTGCGTTTTCTGTTTAGAATGATGTGAATTTCAAAAATGCAAAAATATAGCAACGCGTTATCCTTACTTTTTTCACATTATTGTGTCATTTTTTAGGGTGTGGCAACGGGAAAGAAACGATTTAATAAGAAAATTTAAAAGAGATATTTCTATAATGTTAAACTATGGAAGGTGGTAGATAAAAGGGATAAATAGTGGTCTGATGGTTTTTTAAAGTAGACACTGATCTTTACCACGGTCTAAAACATATGTAGATGAAGTTTCGTGCAAATCGGTCAAAAACTAAAGATTTGTATAAAGGATATACACACAAAGAACGGCTTTTATATATATAGATGTAGCACCTATAGTCGTCTTCTGGTCCGTCCATCTGTATTACTTCCGTCTGTCCACATATAACACCTTAAAACTACCGAACCGAATAGTTTGAAATTTAACAGATATAATAGTTCGATAATTTTGTAGAATAATTTCAAATTTATGAAAATCGAATCAAAACTTAAAAAGGTATTCATAAATGATTTCTTCATCCAGTTAAATCCTATCATATGTAATTAATTTTATGATACCCCATGATAGGTAATGACTCTAGGTTATCATGTACAGTCGTGGAAAAAAAAGTAAACACCCCCTACTAACTCTTCAACAAATTGTTGTAGACGGAAGTTACTGATACCGAACGATTTGAAATAAAGTCTGCTTTTAAATGATGTATATAAAAATTGCTTAGGGGGTCATCTACATATTAAAACAAACCCCAAACCTCATTTTTTTCAATGGCAATACCCAATTTTAACGATATATTTCAAATCTTTGGTTCAAACTATGCCTAGACACCAAATTTGAAGTCATTTGAATGATAAGTTTTTGAATTATAAGCATTCAAAATTTAATGCTTCTAATGTTAAATTACATTTTCATATTTTTATTTATATCTCCTGAAATTATACTCCTAATGTGCTAATTTTTTGTGTAGCAATAAAACTAATGTGCCCAAACATAAATACGCTGAAATTGCAATTTTTATAATTTTATGATATGAATTATGAATTATGAAATTAATATTCGAAAAAATTATGAATTACAACCTACAATTTTTTTGATGGATTTAGATTTATTAAGTCCTGCTTTATGAAAATCCAAAATTTCATGTTTTTCCTCCAAATAGTTTTCAAATTATGCTTAAAAAACGGCAAAATGATGGTTTAAGGGGCCGTCTATGATAGAAGTAAGTAGATATTTTGAAATTTCTTCTGCTACCTTGTTATCTAACAAGCTTCATTGACCGCTTATGGTGCCTTGATCAAGAAGGGAGCTCTCTAGGTTAGCAATCGATTACCCAACTTGAATTTGGATACATCCCTTAAAATACGCTCGTTTTAAAATAAGTAATTTCTCGGAAATTTATGGTACGATTTGCATAAAAATTTGTTTTTAGGCTAATTGAAGGGTGTAGAGTTCATTTATGCTGTCAGAATTGGGTATTGCAATTGAATAAAATGAAGTTATGGTTCGTTTTAATGTGCAGATGGCCCCCTAAGCAAATTTTATATACATCATTTAAAAGTAGACTACTTCCAATCGTTCGGTACCAGTAACTTTCTTCTACGATAATTTGTTGCGGAGTTAGTAGGGGGTGTTTACTTTTTTTTTTCACGACTGTACATTACGTCCTATTTAAGATGGAGTCTTATTATTTCGTATCAATGAATTTAATATATATAATCGCAAAAAAATTTGTATTCATGCATTTTTGCATAAGAGTGCGACAGCTATTGAACCAATATCAGAATATTTATATAACTAGTCATAGTAAGAAACGCACTTCATTTGCCACGTTTGACGTACAATTTCAGACTTGTCTTTTTTTTTTTTTTTTTTAAATCAAATTAATATAGGATTTCGTGAGAAATGTCAAAACTGTATTCTAGTTCGTCTAGACACCTAAAATTGATTGTTCATTTAATAAATTTAAAATATTATTATTATTATTATTATATGAAAATTAATAAAATATCATTCTGTAATCAGTAGCAGTCGGAATATTTAGAAAAGTGAAAGACAATTTTACTTTTTAAACTATTCTTAGAGAAAGCAAATCGTAATGAAACCAAATCAAATAATTAAGCTGTCGCGATTCTGTTTACTTTATAAGTTATGAAATTAAATTTATAAATTGTCTAATGAAATATATTTCCTTAAAATTTCAGTGGAGGTCTTCAATATAAAAAATGCATTGAGAAATTACAGTTTTAGATTTAATACGAATATAAAATGCTTAATCTTCATATTCCATTTTTGTATCAGAGAGAATATATAATTTAAAAATTCCGCACCTAGTTTAATTTTTAAACAATTTAATTTCCATAAACACTTGAAGAGATGTTTCTATATGCATAAAGTCAATTCATTAATTTCTAGAAATCAAATAACATTTGTTTGATCAATAGGAAAAAATACTCAGATTTCTATTTTCGAATAAACAAAGGCAGAAACATTTTCTATACATATTGTAGACAGATAGAATCCGCACATCCCTACAAATAGAATAGAGAAAAAGAAAAAGACAATAAATTACAAAAGAAATGAAACATAAGAGCAAAGAATAGTAGAAAAAATTTCCTTTTCAATTAATTTCTGAGGCGTAATGTAACTTTTATTATCCCTTCTATCCTTTTTGCTCTATATATTTCAATCTTAGCCCAGTCGCACTGTTAATTTTAGAATATAGACTCGTCAGCTTATATTAGAACCTGTTGCATATCTACTATAAAAACTTTCCAAGCACTTATGAATGATTGATCTTGAAGCGTAAGATTTTGACTGTGCCTCCCTATCTTCCATATAGTCCCCTCTTTTAATTCTTCCAAATCATTTTGAATAGTGGTTTAGTATGTCTTTCTCTCCTTTTTTTCATTTTTTTAGGGTTTCGTTCATCTGACGAAACCCATTTCGTCTCACTCCCCTGTCTGTCCGTCCATCACAGAGCCCGTTCTCAGTAACTATATATGTTGGAGACTTGAAATTGTGCATACTTATAGCTGAACACCTCACATCAAATGGCAAATCAAAAAAATTTGAAAAAAGTCGTAATTAACGAACGTTATTAATTTAAAAAACACCAGTTACAAGATCATAATTCAACAAAAGCAAGGATTTTTTATCAAATTGCAAAAAATGATCTCTTCCACGGATTAAAAACGGGTGTCATCATTATCTGCAGACGTATTGGCACCCGGGCAATTTAAGCAGATCACTGGTTTTTCGTACTAGGATTTTTTAAACGAATTTTAAACTTTTAAAATATTAAATTTTGTGATTAATTTTTTTTTTACATCCGGACGTAAAAATTTTCACTGATATCATCAATGTTAATTTCAATCTTCTATATTAATTACAAGCTGATATATTAATTATTATTTAACTAATTGGTTTTATTTCTATAAAATGCTTCTGGAGATTGCTGTTGCACTATGGGGAATCTTGATTTATAAAGACTTATAATGGAACCAGTTCTTTTAAATATGAAAATTTGAAAGTAATTCCTACTTGGGTCTTAAGGGGTCTTGTGCTATCATGGTTGTTTTCATTGTAACCCTTTGGGGCCGGCTTAGAACTTTAAAACTTAAAATTATTATTCTCTTCTGCAAAGAAATCCTATTTTTTCCCCCATTTCCTTAAATATCTCGGTTCCTATTGGTCGTAGAGCTTAGACCTCGCGCCAAAATTAGCTCCAATGGGTCCAAACAAACATTTCCCAACGATTATTTTGCAGTCTTCCGATTTCCTCTAACTCTATTAAGGTCTCGGGTAGGGCCCCTTTTAAATATTTTTCGATAAGTATGAAATACTGATTTGCACCCCACCTCATTATCCACATAATTTTAAAGGTAATTATATTTCCTCTTAGCATATTAAAAAAAAATAATGTTGCGAGGCACCCCTACCCCGCAGGGTCCACTCAACGTTTAGCGCTGTTTTTTCTTCGGGTCATAATTTTACCCCTAATTGAGCCACAGCGGGGAGAAATATAACTGAGAAGGCTCCAGCGATGCTAACTTTTCCCTGCCAATCGAATGACAATCTCCATTTTTCAATAAATGTCCATCCTTCCACTTTGCCCAACAAGGGGGAGCCAATTTTCTATATTTTGTACTTACCCCTCATGTGATATATCGTAGGAAAGGTCTGCGACCGCTCAATCATGTTATGCATCTCCGGTTTTATCCCTTCCCCCTTTGCCCCCGCGCGATGGGATAAATATTACTTATTCATTAGAAAAATATTCATAACTGTTGATACCACTATTTTAGAATAGTAGCAAATGTCTTAAATTGGTGTTTAAGACCGCCAACCCCTCGACTAATGTATCTTCGGATAAGTTGTAGAAAGGAGTTTCGTTCAGATACACTTTTGTTAAGGTTAGAGAGCGCTCCCTGGTGGTGAAATGTGAAACTAGCAGACCGCGATTTTATTTAAATTATGAAATCTAACAATGCGATCTGTTTGAAACTTTAAGATAGATTATAACACATAATAAAAAGTTTAACAATAATTGCGCGAGAAATTTCGTGAAGGGGGGGGGGGGGGTTAACTTTTTTTTCAACCTTAGCGTTTTTTACCGTTTTATGTGCGGTTTTTTGACGGAGTACTGAGATAAATACTACTTGTTCAATATAAAAATATTCATAAGTGATACCACTATTTTAGAATAGTAATTTCAGCAAATATCTTAAATTGGTGTTTAAGACCGTCCCCCCCTTCCCCGACTAATGTATCTACGGATAAGTTGTAGAAAGGAGTTTTGTTCAGATACAGTTTTGTTAAGAATATAGTGCGCTCCCTGGTGGTGGAATGTGGAATTAAAAGAACGCGATTTTATTTAAATTAGAAAATCTAAAACGGCGATTTGTTTGAAACTTTAAGATAGTTTATAATACATAATAAAAAGTTTTCTATAGAATGGCTCGAGAAATTTTGTGTAGGGGGGGGGGGGGCATTTTTTTAAAAATCTTAGCGTTTTTTACCTTTTTATGTATGTTATGTTGTTTTTAAGTATTTAATAATTATAAATTATATCAATTTGGCTTTATTAATTAAAGAATAAAGTGTTTTGATAGGAATATTAAACGAAACCCTCTGTGCGATCTGTGATCACACTTACCCACTTTTTTTGGTGGGGGGCGTGCGTAGCTATTTGAATACGTCGCACATATAGCTGTCGTCTGGTCTGTCCGCATATAACAGCGCAAAAACTATCCAAACGAATGGTTTGAAATTTAATTTCTGTAATCGTTGCAGAATTTTGCTCCGACGTTTTTTATGAAAATTGAATCAAAACTTAAAAAATTATTAATAAAAGTTTACTTCGTTCTATTAAATCATATCATACGTAATTAATTCAGTGATATCCCATGATAGGTAATAATTCTATGTTGCTGTTGTGATTACGTCCTACTTAAGATGAAATCATATTATTTCCGTGTTACTGAGTTATATGTATAATTGTAATAAATTTTGTATACATGCATTTTTGCATAAAAGTGCAACAGCTATTGCACCGAAATCTGCATATTTATAAAACTAACTATATTACGAATGTACCTCAGTTGACACGTTTAACGTGCAATTTCCTTCTTCTGTTATGACGGCTGGAGTATAAAGGTATCAACAGAAAAATATATTCGGGACTTTTCCTTAGTCATTGTTTGCTACTAGTAATACATCATCTGCAAGTGTTACGACAATGAGGATAATACACAAAGTCTGCTCCGCTTTGTTATTTTGAACAGACAATATTCCATATTAAACATAAAGATAGCATCCGAATGACAAACAGATTGCTGAATGCTTAAGAGATTGCAATTATCTTAAGAAGATAAAAATAGAACTAAATCTTTAAGCATTTTTGTCACAAAGTATTAATAGTTTCATTTTTAAAAAGGCACTGACAAATAAAATTATATTTATCGTAACACATACTTTAAAATATAATCCAAATGTACACTTATGTGTACTATTTGAATTTATATAATGTGATAGTGCCAGTGTACTGACACTTATTCCAAAAAAGGATTTTGTTTTACCTTCTGTGCAATTCCTCCAGTATTAAAAAAAAAAATCTCCCAAATCTCCCTGTTATCTTCCTTCGAAATTTGGAGCTAAAATATGTATATCTCTTTATCATCATATCTCTTGAATAAAATACAATTCTATAAGATTTTTAGAAATTGTTAATTGCCATATGTTAAATTCTTACAACTTCTACTAACGTCAATAATTTCCATTATTATTTAGATATTTGGAAATGCGCATTATTTCAATTATACATGGAAGATTGAATAGTTGGAAAAATGCCATGATGTATAAAATGGTCTAAAGAAAGTTCTCTGCCTATTCTGCCTGTGATCGAAATCAATGCATTAGTTAATCGTCAATGTCCTTTCCAGAGCGCAAATAAAAAAATTACACACAAAAAAAGAGAGCTATGGTTGCTTTAAAAAGAAAACCGATTCTCTGATATTTTTAGGTATTGGAAATAATTCAAAATATTGTAACCGGAATTATATAAGAGAATACATTTTGATATAGTTTAAATTTTTCATTAATTATAAACTGTAAGTGACAAATTATTTCAATCACGAAACTTAGTTGTCTGTGTCAGACGATTAAGAATACAATAAAAAAAAAAAAAAAAATAGGTGGCAGGAATATTGAAGATTTCGAAACAGAAAATATTAATCATCTTCTGAGAGATGCTTTGCGATATCTCAACATTTATATGTAACATGTTTTACAATAATTTTTCTAGTTTAACCTGTTACAATATTATTACTACTTAGAATGCTGTAACCATGAATAATACATTACCTAAATCATACTGTTACCATTCTTTTTATTAGTAGCGCCATTTTTTTTATTACAGACCTTTTAGCAATGTAAAATAATTTAAAACTTACGAATCAATTCTAACATGCTCCGCATTTGTTATAGCATATGCCTTAGATAAAATATAATTAAAAGATATATTGATGATTAGATACATTATATGAGGGGTTCACAATCATATTAGACCAAGTTCATTTTCCAGATGAATGAGATAGTCCATATATATATGTTAATAACATCTGTTTTGTCCATTCCCATAGTAAAAAAAGTTTCTTTTCACATACTTTCCCATATATTTCATCTGTTTACTAACTTGGCTTACTGTGGGAGTGGATAAAACAGTTTTTATCCACCTTCTAAAATAACTATCTCCTTTTATTGTTCAAAAAGGATTTCTATTATGGTTGTGAGCCCCTTATGAAATTACACAGTCACTTTTCGTGTAATCATTTATATTTACGATATATGCTACTATGCTTTATCTATATTTAACTCGTTTCATTATATTAAATATCAAAGTACTGTAAAATGAATATGATCAACAATAGACAAATAACACATACTGGTCAATTGCACCATAAAATGTAATAAATAGAAACGCAATGTTGCTTAATGGTACAGAAAAGACGAACTTTAATAAGCTAAAAGTTAAATTCTACGTTTCGAGATGTTTCTGCAGCCGTCTTCAGGACAAATATGAGGTTAAAAGGCTAAAAAGCTTAGAGATGAAGGTTTCCTGTGCGAGAGATAATTTGTCGGACACAAACTAAAGATATGAAAACAAATATGTAGTGAAAATCCAGGGAAAATAAATATTTATTAATGAAATCAGTCCAAATAAATCAAAAGTGCGAATGAAGAAAGCACGGGTGTCGCCATCTACGCAAGAGGGCCAGAACCTCATCCAACAAAGTTTTCATTGAAGATTTTGGCAACATGATACAAGTACTAATTGCAATATTTCAATTTAAACTTGTATCATGTTGCCAAAATCTTGAATGAACACTTTGTTGAATGAGGTTCTCGTCCTCATGCGTAGATGGCAACATACATGGTTTTCTCATTCGCACTTTTGATTTATTTGGACTAAATTTATTAATATTTTTTTTCCCTGGATGGCACCACTACATTTTTGTTTTTATATCTTTAGTTTGTGTTCGACAAATTATCTCTTGCACAGGAAACCTTCATCTCTAAGCTTTTTTGCCATTTAACCATTATATTAACCATTATATATAACCATTATATTGCGGCGGAACGTAGACACGATCTGTTATGAAGTCCCAAAGAAAAAAAATCGTATGCATCAAATGGCTTTTAAATCTTCAGCTCCTCATAAACGCTTTACAATCAGCAGTCGCCATTTTTCATATGGAACGGCAAGCGAGTCAATAACAAAGCAGTAGTCGCGCATGCGCTTACCTAAAACTGTTTGAGTTACTCTTCATTTGTAACCCTGGTCCACTCTAGAACGTCTACGGCCGATACTATAAAAATTTATAACTGGGATATTCTAGTATGGACACCTTGTATTATGAACATTCAAATAGCACAAAATTTCTTTTTTTTCCTGTTACTTAACCCTTTAAGCGTCCTATAGAATTTTTCATGTATATTTAATAAGATAATCACTAAGCTTTTACTAAACTTTTTTTTTTTTTTTTTTTTAAGTTATTAACAAATAAGAACGAATTTTTTAACGCTTTTTTTTTAAAATCAGCCATTACATAACTTAAAAAAATAAATTTAAGGGTTCCTTTAATTTAACTAGAAGCTATACTAACGAAGTTTACGAAAAAAATTATTTTTGAGTTTCAGATAATTCTATAAGACGCTATCATGCCCACCTTCCAGACGAAATTTTCCATAGTAGTTGAACATATTTGTTTATATCTTAGAGTAGAAGCAACAAAATCTAATACAAAAAATTCTTGTGTATATCTTAAGATATGTACAATAAACTGTTAAAATTTCAAAAAGATCCATAGTCCAGTTTCCTTTCAAAAAAAAAAAAAAAAAAAATCATAAAGTGCTTTTTTTGTCTCCTAATGTAGAAGGTCCCCTTAAACAGGAGGAATGTCATTTTCAGCAACTAAGAAATAAAATTTAAATTTAAAAAAAACTTCGATATGTGACTAAAATTAAATATTTCTAAAAATATATTAGTCCATTTCCTTTATGAAAGTACATCAGACTGGTAACTTTTTCACTACTGGTCGAGACCTATACGTCCCAGTGGATTTTTTTTTAATTATTATTATTCTATTCATACCACATTTTGAGAAATAATCTCTTTTCATACACAAAACTTTGGTGCACGATTGAATATAAGATCAGTCGACAGTTCTGGCCAGTAAGTAAGTAAAATGTTATCAAATACAACTTAATATCACAACCCTGACACCGGAATAATTTAAAAACAATATTTTATATTTAATTGAATGAAATGTTTTTACCCTAGGCTTAGCTTTAAAATTGTAAGCGCTTAAAATCGCTGAAACTCTTCGAAGTTTCAAAGCAATGGTAATAATCACAGGTACGACCTAGTAGACGCTGTAACCATAGTCTCCCCTTGAGTAAATAAGAGAATCACTATGAAGAATACAGATATGAGAATTTGTTTATGATTACCTTACATATTTATTTGTCTTATGCACTCCCAAAAAATAAGATTAATATTAATTTTGTGTTATATCAGCCGTAAACAAATGTAACACTCTATGCGAAACACTAGTATTTCTTATTTAACACGCTTTTTTTCACTAGATATCTTAAAGTTCAAGCAGGTGTTAAAGACGATATCAGTAAGTTCCATACAAGCAGATTGATAGTGTTTTAGATTTGTAATTTGAATCACAATATATACTTTAAATTGAAGTTTCATCAACAATTAGCTCTCAGGTATATAAACATACTAAAGGCACAATTTTTTCTTTACATAGATATAGTGCACATATTTTATAAAACTCTTCAGACATGTTACACAACATACTGCATAAAATTATGGGTATTTCCTAATTATTGCGAGTGAGCCAGTACATGAAAACAGCAAGTTAAAGAACAAAAGTATATATTTCTTGTAAAAAGCAGTCCAAAATTGAGCGAATAACAAGTCACTTTCTAATCGTAGTTATTTCGACTGAATGACCCATTTCTTGCTGTTTATCGTTTTACAATTATAATGAGGCATTAATGATCATAATTGTATTTCTTTTAGTTGACTTTTCAGATTGTTTACTAGAACTTTGCCTTTATCTTGACAATAAAATAGATTCTCGTTCCGTATTTATAACAAAATCTCCAAATGTTAGTTTTCGAATTTAATTATTGAATTTATTTATTGTTTAAAATTTAAAACAGTCTAGTAGCTGTATAATATTTACATACTAATCATATTCCAGCTGATTGTGACAGTTCCTTTTAATTTTCGATTGAATTAAAATAATATAAGGTTAGGAATTTATTTTCACAAAGAACTGAGCATACAGTTATCTTCTAGTAATTTTAATTTATGACGAGAATCCGAAAATCTGTCAGCATTTTCAGTTTTCTTTTTTTTAGCAGCTTTAGCTTGCTTGTTTAGGCTTTTAGGTTCATTATAAATGTTAACATTATGCATTTTTATTGTACTGTTAAAAATCATCTTTTATTCTTTTTAAAAATACTCTTTTTTCTTAAATGTTGAAATGTTCATTTTTTAAGTCGTGCTGTAAATATAATAATACTTATCAACGCTATTAATTACAAAATTGGAAAAAGATATTTCAAGAGGAATCTACTATATTTAATATCACATTATTTCAAATTTGCGTTTTGTTCAAACAGCTATAGTAAAGTGAAATTTAATATCTTCAAAAAATCTTCAAGTTCTGGAGGATGTATTTATATCAAGCCATTACATATACATCGCCTAACCATGGTCGAAAGTAAAATGCCAATAAAAATAATGTCATACTGTCATGTAAAAACACTGTGACTGCAAATCCTCACAATAGATTTAACTCCAGTGAAATATTTAAAGCTTTTTATCTAGCTATGTAAAGGATCTAGTAAAAAAATTCTCTAATTTTGAGATTTTTTTTTCATGATTCAAATTCACAATAAATTGATTAAAAAGTCGAAACTTAAGAATATGAAAGGAATGGAAAACATTCGAAATTATGGTTTATTGCTTCTATACAGATTTAGCAGTCCGTATTTTTGTGCATGAATCAATACCCACGTTTAGTTTTATCTGTATTTCATTAAACCAAAAAATGATGAAAAAAACCTTTTAATCCAATATCACCATACATTCATACAAAATTCAAAAGAATTATTCTCTATTAAATATTTAACTGGTGATCTGCTGGAGCAGAATCTGTCGAAAACCACTGTAGACAGACCGGAAGTTTCACTTAAATTACATAGCCGAAAGAGCGTAAACCTCTCTGTAATCAGTTAAAACATGAACACATTAAAATGATTCTCCGTTTTATTACTAAAATAGGTGCTAAAAATACAATTAACAGGTTTTAAAACATTAAAACCAATAATCAGATGGTAAAAAACTTCCCGAGCGCTTTCGACCAAGCCCTGGTCATCATCAATTGGGTGAAAAATGAGAAGAAGACCTTCAGAATGCATACCGGTATAAATAACACAGGGCGATTCCAAAAACTGTAAAAAGGGAGGGTGGGAGGTGGGGGACAGATGAGTCCATACAGCTACATTGATCATTCCAATCCAAAGATTCCATTGACTCCAAGTAGACCAAACCAAATGCTCGGTATATGACAGGACAATGTATCATTACAAGTGTTTCTACCTCTGGTTAAAATTTCTATAGACTCTCTCAAAATACATGTGTTAAATTGATTTGTATGTATGATGATCCTTGCTTTACTAAAAAGGATGTCAATATCAGCTTCTAAATTTAACCGAGCTAAAGCTGTAGATGGTTTCCCCTTTCCTATATCAGCCGTATGTTCTTTCAACCTTTCCTGTATCCTTCTGGTTGTCATTCCAATGTATGTAAAAGTTCTATTATTATTTTAATATCTGAATGGGATCATATAAATTCCTGCTTTTTCATATGAATTAACTGGATCAAATTTTCTGTGAACTAGATTTTGCAGTTTAGCTGGAGGTTTAGCTATTATTGCTATATCATATTTTTTTAATGCATACCTAATTCTCTCATAAAGTTGAGGAACGCAATCAACACTACAAATTTTTTAAAAATGCGTACTCTTTTTTTATACAACTAGGGGGCTCTGCCACCTACGAGCTACGCTCGTCAAACCCCCGTTCCGACACCGCAGACTATAACAGCACGATAATTTGATCGGCTTTAAAAAGATTTCGGAAGATTGAATTATAATTTGAATCTGGGAAATATAATCTGACGTAATTTTCTCCAAACTTTTCTTTTTCTTTTTAATATTCACGTAAAAATACTTTTGCTAGAAATGAAATATTATGATCATCTTAAAATATTAAATAAATGTCTCGAGCAATTTTCAAATTTAAACTGTTTAGCAATATTATTTTTTGTTCATTTTATATAATAAGTGTAATGTGACGTAAATGTGACGTAAATTCTCCTATTTAAGACTTCTAACGCATGTTTATGGATTTATTATTTTACAATATTCTGTCTCTTTTAAAATTCACGTGTAATTATAATTTTTATGACGTAATTTTCAAAGAGTTCCTGCTTTTTATATTTTCTGTTTATAATAGTCACGTGTAAAATAAATTTTTAATTTGAAGTAAACATTATTGTTTGCGCTGTTTATAAAATTGGCAACAGTTTAAATTAATAACATTTTCTAAATTTTGTAAAAAATATCTCTCGAAACGCTGAAAATTTGAATTTAAAATTGAAATAAAACCTCAAAAAATGAGTCAAATAAGAAAACTAAATACAATCTGCACACCGGGAACTTATAACGTATAAAATGATCTAAAGATGATTAAATTCTCATGTATAGTTTTTGCTCCATTAAAACTTTTTTAATGGAACGATTTTGTCCAACTTTTGTAACATCCTGTTAACTCAGGTGTTATAAATAATAAGATAGTTACAAAATACTAAACTGACTATAACGAAACCATTAATTTATTGGAACACACAAGTTAAAGTAGAAGTACATAAAACTGTTACGTGAAAGTATAAATATACAAACTGTTCACGTGACATCTTCCCTTACAATAAAAAAAATAAGGATAAGAGTTCTTTTATAAGTTCAAACATTCTGGAGGGCGTATAACTCTTCCGGAGCAGGTAACCACTGTTTTAGATTTGGGCGGAGTAAAAACTGGAGCAGAAAGACGAGAAACATCGAGAGGATCAAGTGATGTACTATTATCATTCTCCGATCGAACAAAACCTGAACGGTTAACAGCAATCTGGCGGTCTGGTATAATTTCAGCCTTTGTTGGACGTAGATGTGTGCTGTTTCGACGGAGAATCTTGCCTGTAGGAGTGGTAACAAAGTATGAACGGGGAGTATTGGCAACATCTGACACAGTAGCAGGAATCCAAGTACGATGATCAGTTTGGAGCTTAACAGATTGACCTTTAGTCAGTAATGGAGATTCATTTAGTGAGTCAGTGGTCGAAGCTGCACGTTGCTTTTCTCTACTTAATTGAAGAGGAACGGTAGATGACATTCGAGGCAAACGTAAAGAGGGATGTATAGGTATTAAACTTCGAGTAGGTCTTCCAAAGAGACGTCGAGCTGGAGAAGACAAATTTTCACGAGGTGTATTTCTCCAGTTTAGAAGTGCCAATCTGACATCTGTATGATCTATAGAGCATCTTCTTAAAATCAATTTTGCTATTTGAACATAGCGTTCTGCTAGGCCATTAGATTTTGGATAACGCGGGCTAGACGGAATGTACTGTATTTTCCAATCTTTAGTAAATTTGTGAAATGCATCTGATGAGTATTGTGGACCGTTATCAGATTCCAAAATGTCTGGTATTCCATGAGTTGCGAACGTATCTTTCAAATATTCTATTACCGAATGTGATGAAGGATGCACTAGTTTTTTAAAATCGAAATATCCCGAGTAACTGTCAACAATAAGACAGTATTGACTTCCAGAAAATTCAAACATATCAGAAGCCATTCGTTGCCACGGGAATTGAGGAACAGGTTTCATTTGCAATGGCTCTGTATTCGGTGAACGAGCTGTTTGTTGACAAACAGGACATTTTTGTATAAAGAGCTCAATATCACGGGTCATTCCACGCCAAAAGATAATTTCTCGAGCACGATGCAAAGACAAATTAATTCCTAGATGACCTTGGTGAATTAAATTCAAATACTTTGACTTTAATGCAGATGGAACTATTAAACGTTCTGATTTGAATGACAAATTCTCATAAACTGCCAATTCGTCTCTAAAGTTCCTGTATTTACAAAGTTGTGGAGAAACTGAGCTAATACTAGGTGGCCAACCATCAAGAATTAAACGTTTTAACTCTTGCAATTCAGAATCTTCGTTAACCGCATTTAACAGTTCTGAAAAAGTCAATAATGGAAGAGGAACATCGCATAAAACTTCAAAAGTTTCTATCTCTTCATCTTCTACAATATCAATAATGCAATCACGACTTAATGCATCTGGAATAGGTATATCTTTACCTTTTTTGTATACTATCTTGGGCGAGTATTGAAGAACGTCAAAAAGTATTCTTTGAAGACGTGCAGGAGCTGCCTGTAAGGATTTCTTTGCAATAGCCTCTAAAGGTTTATGATCAGTTTCAATTGTAACTGGTTGTCCATAAATATAATCGTGGAACTTTTTACACCCAAAACGAATAGCAAAGCATTCCTTTTCTATTTGAGGATATCTTCGTTGTGAATCTGTTAATGCTTTAGTCGCATACGCAATTGGTCTACCATTTTGAAGAAGAACTGCACCAACAGCGTGTGAGCTGGCATCAACTGAAACTATCGTAGGTTTATTAACATCAAAGTAGGCCAACTTTGGCGTATTTTTAAGAGCCTCTTTCAGTTTAAAGAAAGAATTTTCTTGATCTTCGGACCATTCCCACTATACATTTTTGTGCAATAGTCTACGTATAGGTTCTGTAATTTCAGAGAAATTAGGTATAAATTTCGACACATAGTTCACCATTCCGAGAAACCTTTGCAATTCAGCTAAGCAAGTTGGTGTATATCACGAATTGCATACGGAATTCGTCGAGGTGGATGTATTTTCAAATCGGCACCATCCTCAATTTCTATAACATACTCGAAATCTTTCAAACAACCTCTACCTTGAAAAACTGCATCTGGTATTTCAGTTGCTATTTCATTAACCTGTACAGACTCAGGAGTGCGTTGGATAAAGCCAAGTTTTTCACATGTAGAACATCCCAATATGCAATTAAAATTTCCCTTAACTACTAAAAATCTCAGAATAACTGGCGTATTTTGAACAATGCACTTAATATCGGTTTCGCCAATTACCGGTGTAAACTCATTATTAAAAGATTTTAAGCGATTTACTTTAGTCTCACGTATAAGTGCTTTAAGCTTTTTAGCTAAACGTTCTGTTATAATATTGGCTTCAGAGCCGGTATCTAATTTAAATTTCACAGATACTCTATTTTGAAAAGTAACAGTTGTTAACCAAGCATTTTTCTGCGAGCTCAAAAGTTCTCCGACATGCAATGTATTGCTAAAATAATTATTAATCTCATCATCACTATCATTAGAAACTTCTGTAAGTTCCTGTATGACTCGATTCTTTGATCGGTATTTCTTTTTAAATTTACATTGGCGAGCATAATGCCCTTTTAAAGCGCAAAGATTGCAAGTAACATTAAAGGCTGGACAATTACGATAATCATGCGTTAAACCACATCGCCAACATATCTTATTTGCTTTATTGAGTTTTGGCTTATTTTTATGTGAATAAACCACATCAGATTTAGTATCGGATTTCAGTTTAGATTTCCGAATCATCATAATATCTTTTTCTGTATTATCAACAACTGAATGCATTTCTTTTAATTGAAAAGTAGCTTGTTCGCTAGCTCTACATATATCAATATCTTTATTGACCGTTAAGTCTTTTTCAGCCAATAGTAATTCACGTACTTTATCAGAATTAATACCACGAACTAGTTGATCACGTAATAAACTATCTTGCCAAAGCGCAATCTTTAATTTTTGTACGCAACTTAGTAATATAAAAATCAAAAGTTTCTTGCTTACCTTGAATGCATGTAAAAAATACATATCGAGTGTAGGTCTGATTAATCTGAGGTGAAAAATATTCATCAAATTTCTGCTTGATTACATCGACATTCTGCTGCTCTTGATCCGTCAAATTAAAGGTATTAAATATAACTATTGCAGCAGATCCTATAGCTGACATAAAAGTAGCAGCCTGAACTTCAGCTGGTTTAGTATTTAACTGCGTTGCAATTGCATAAAATTCAAATCCCTGTTTCCAAACCTTCCATTTAATGGCCATATTATCTTCAGTGACTTCCAATTCTGTCGGAAGGGAGAGCGTTTGTAGCTTCTCTCTGCATTTTAATAAATGTCAGTAACAACAAAATTTAATTTAACTTAATTTCAACACTTCTGACGCCATGTAACATCCTGTTAACTCAGGTGTTATAAATAATAAGATAGTTACAAAATACTAAACTGACCATAACGAAACCATTAATTTATTGGAACACACAAGTTAAAGTAGAAGTACATAAAACTGTTACGTGAAGGTATAAATATACAAACTGTTCACGTGACAACTTTGGCATTTAAAATAATTCTTCGATTTGAAAATTGTCTGCATCAGCGTATTTATCAAACATTTCTCTATGATACCACCGATTTTCATATTTTTGTATGCAACAGTTTTTTTAATATTAACGATGAAAGGCCATGCTTAAGCATTCAAATTGGATGTGGATCTACCCGGAATATCTACACAGATTGTCATTGGTCCATTTCCAAATCAAAACTTTTTTATATATATAGAAGGATTCCTGCTTTTAAATTCATTAATTACTTTATTGATAAATTTTCTCGGGTAACCGATTTCAGCTGCGATTGTTTTGATCTTAGTTAATTCCTCCTGTATATAGGCATCAGTACATACTTCGAATGCTCTCTTTACGTAAAATCTGTAGGCTGCTTTTTTGTAATTAGCTGGAACTGTACTATTATAAGATATTGTATTGTTGGATCTACATGGTTTCCTATAAACCCTCCTATCTATGTTGTCTGTTAATTTATTCTCGATGAGTTCAACATCTAGGAAAGACAAAGATTCATTTGTTTCTATTTCTAAGGTAAACTGTATTCTGTTGTCAATACTATTAGCATGCTTTAAGAAAATTTTCAGGTTCGAAATGCCATGATTCCACACTATAAGAATGTCGTCGACATAACGAACCCATAATTCAGGTTTTAACTCTGCGGTGGATAAAATCTGTTTCTCTAATGGCCTTAGTTTCAGTTCAGCTAATAAACCGGAGATGGGAGATCCCATAGTGTCTCCATCCGTTTGTTTATAATAATTTCCGTTTTTTACCATCTGATTATTGGTTTTAATGTTTTAAAACCTGTTAATTGTATTTTTAGCACGTATTTTAGTAATAAAAACTGAGAATCATTTTAATGTATTCATGTTTTAACTTAAAGTATTAAGGTGAATGTGTCGTTTCTCTTACATATAGTTTTCTATATATATTTAATTAGTTAATCGATTCTGGATTTATGATGGAACGCAGTATCTTAATGAAGAAGTTTAAGACTGAAAGAATGAGACTGGACAGAGAAATTATCAATGTAAGATTTTTACAATTGTGTAAGGGAAATAATATTATTCCAACATTTTTGAGGAATCAGAATAAATTAATCAATGATGAAATTCCAAACATTAGGCATAAATTAGACAGTATAGCTTTAAAAGCATACATTAGATCCAAGTTTAAATTAATGGATTTTTTAACAAGGACTGTTATTGACTTATACTATGAGTTGGCACAAGCTTTAGATAATGTGGTTTTTGATGTTTTTTTACGTTTGTTAAATATTTACCGGGATATTCAAAGGAAATATAAAGAAAGAATAATTTATGGAAAGTTCAATAGACTAAAAAACAAGAAATCTTACGAGGGACTGCAACGTAAACCAGTGGCATATGTTAATCTTACCAATAACAACATAGATAGTAAACTACATAATTTCTTAACGATGGGACCAAAGCAGATGTTTCAAAAGAAAGTAGATATTAAAAAAGTAGTCACGGACTGTGAAAGGATTGTTAATTTATTACCTGCTAATAGGAAAGATGAAGTTGGAAGCTTATTGTTCAATAATGTACAGAAATACATGAAAATACCTAACAGGACAATCAATAAAAATCTAAATATAATAAAGCAGATCCAAAATAATAAGGAATTCATGATTATACAAACAGAGAAATCAAATAAACTAACTATTCTACCTACAACTGTTTATATTGAAAAAATGGAACAATGTATTGCTGAAATGAGCTGTTTAAATCTAAAAAAGGATCCAAACTCAGTAGTTGACAGAAAGGCAAAAGATTTAATTAAACATGGAACTTGGCCTAGTGATATGAAAGTAAAACTTACGATCAATAAAACAGCAGTCACACCCAGATTAATTGGACGTTTGAAAGATCACAAACCAGACCTCCCCTTCGGACCTAACGTTTCCAAATGCTCCGCTCCAACGTATCCAATAGAAAAAGTATTTATACCTCTACTGAAATCAATGTTACCCCCTACTGAACATGCAATCAATTCCACTTCAGATTTAATTAAAAGGATCCCAGATATCAAGATTGGGGATAATACAATTCTTGCAAGTTTTGACATTAAATCTTTATATCCATCAATAAATGTACAAGAAATTAGGAATATCATTGAAAACCATATCAATAGCAATTCATTACATGACGACAATATTAAAACCACACTTGTATCAGCTTTGAATTTAATTATCAATAACAACAACTTTGTTTTCAACGGAAATTATTATAAACAAACGGATGGGGCCCCTATGGGATCTCCTATCTCCGGTTTATTAGCTGAACTGAAACTAAAGCCATTAGAGAAACAGATTTTATCCACCGAAGAGTTAAAACCTGAATTATGGATTCGTTATGTCGACGACATTCTTATAGTGTGGAATCATGGCATTTCGAACCTGGAAATTTTCTTAAAGCATGCTAATAGTATTGACAACAGAATACAGTTTACCTTAGAAATAGAAAAAAATGAATCTTTGCCTTTCCTAGATGTTGAACTCATCAAGAATAAATTAACAGACAACATAGATAGGAGGGTTTATAGGAAACCATGTAGATCCAACAATACAATATCTTATAATAGTACAGTTCCAGCTAATTACAAAAAAGCAGTCTACAGATTTTACGTAAAGAGAGCATTCGAAGTATGTACTGATGCCTATATACAGGAGGAATTAACTAAGATCAAAACAATCGCAGCTGAAAACGGTTACTCGAGAAAATTTATCAATAAAGTAATTAATGAGTTTAAAAGCAGGAATTGTATAAAAAAGAGTACGCATTTTTCAAAATTTTGTAGTGTTGATTACGTTCCTCAACTTTATGAGAGAATTAGGTATGCATTAAAAAAATATGATATAGCAATAATAGCTAAACATCCAGCTAAACTGCAAAAACTAGTTCACAGAAAAGTTGATCCAGTTAATTCATATGACAAAGCAGGAATTTATATGATCCCGTTCAGATATAAAAATAATAATGGAACATTTACACACATTGGAATGACAACCAGAAGGCTACAGGAAAGGTTGAAAGAACATATGGCTGATATAGGAAAGGGGAAACCCATCTACAGCTTTAGCTCGGTTAAATTTAGAAGCTGATATTGACATCCTTTTTAGTAAAGCAAGGATCATCACACATACAAATCAATTTAACACATGTATTTTGAGAGAGTCTATAGAAATTTTAACCAGAGGTAGAAACACTTGTAATGATACATTGTCCTGTCATATACCGAGCATTTGGTTTGGTCTACTTGGAGTCAATGGAATCTTTGGATTGGAATGATCAATGTAGCTGTATGGACTCATCTGTCCCCCACCTCCCACCCTCCCTTTTTACAGTTTTTGGAATCGCCCTGTGTTATTTATACCGGTATGCATTCTGAAGGTCTTCTTCTCATTTTTCACACCCTTGATGATGACCAGGGCTTGGTCGAAAGCGCTCGGGAAGTTTTTTACCATCTGATTATTGGTTTTAATGTTTTAAAACCTGTTAATTGTATTTTTAGCACCTATTTTAGTAATAAAAAATGAGAATCATTTTAATGTATTCATGTTTTAACTTAAAGTATTAAGGTGAATGTGTCGTTTCTCTTACATATAGTTTTCTATATATATTTAATCTCTGTAATCAGTTTGCCAATTAGAAGAAATAGAAATAGCAAGAACTTCGATTACGGATGATTAATAACAAAAAATATTTTAAACAGATAACGTGTACAAACGAATTGTTTCGAAGTTGAGATGTAGCTCGTTTGTTTTTTATCATACTCGAATTAGTACATAAGACTTATAAAAAAAACACGGAACACTTTTATATTTAGCATTTTAAATGCTGAGTTTGTTTAACATTGTAAAAACGAATTTTCGAGAACTTAGGACCAAGCCAGACCTTTCTCTATTCTGTTACCTTTTTAAAATTAAAAAACTCATATTTGGGGCATTTAGTAGTGCGGACTTGTCATTGTAATAACTTTTAAACTTCCATATTATACATATTTTAAACAGTGTAATTAATAAACAATTAAATTTAAAAAATAAAAAAATCCGACTGCGTAAAAAGCGAACTAATTAATTATTTCTCATCAATGTGATACTATTTTTTTATATTACTTACCTATTTTTTTATTTACTTGTATTGATGACTTTTAAGTTGTGTTTAATTGTTTGTTCATATCTATAAACACTGTTTTGATGAGGTCTATAGATGTCTATGATGGTTAGAGTTGTAGAAAATGTAGAGATCCTACATACATAACTTCCAGGTTGTATAATATTTTAACGGAGCTTCTGACTGTAAAATGGTCAATGAAACATCGTCTTCATTTTGAAAGATCTATCCAATGATATGCCACTCAATACGGTGCGTAATTTTTTTTCGTCTCTACCGCCATTTTATATTTTACGGCCGCCATTTTAAATATATAGAAACAAAACCTAGCCTATAACCATCGGGTCGTTAAGACGAAATGATAGAGACCTCATTCATTGAAATCCATCCTGCCGTTTGAATGTTTCGAGGGTATAAAGAAATCCACATACACAGATACGCATGAAACACATAACCCTTCTTTTCAGTCGGGTAAAAAGTGAGTATAAATTTCCATTCGCTATGTATTTTAAATAGAAATAAAGGGGTTTATATTTCTCCGAATAAATTAAATGAATGACTTTAACAAAAGTGTAACTATACATGTGGATTAGTACAGTGCAGGAATGCACAATAAAATACTACATTTTTTCTACTCTAATTAAGCATTTGTTTATGCCAATCATAAATAACATAATACAAACGAACTATATATTTCGTTACTAAATAGTACGCTTTTAAGTAAACTTTGATTATGACTAAATTTAAACTTTTCAAATATTTCCATTAAAATCTGACCTTTCAAAGTCAGTAATCATCATTATGGGATAATATTGTCCTTAAAATACTTTTAATCGATAGATCTATAGACAAAATATGTTTTGTAAACATTGATGATAAAGAAAATGAAAAATGCCATGTCATTATAAGATTTTATTTTAAAGTAAAATGTCAATGAAAATGCAAAAAATCCTTACATAGACAATACCAGATTTACTGAATTTTCAATCTCCTGGATATCTCAAAATGGAATTTTCAATCATTTTCTGAAACGGAATCAAAGATACATCTGTATTGAAAACGAGCTGCAATTTATTTTTGTTGCTAGTGTTTTAAACAATTTTATTTTTGGATTTTTAAGTATTTGAAAGAAAATTACATTCATATGCGGTTAAATAAAATATTCCTGCCGGAAGCAGTTTTATTAATGAGAGGTAATAGAAATTAAAATTGAAATAAATATTATTATTTTTTTACGTGTATTTGGAGCCATTGTTTTATGTCGCAGAAAATATTTTACTTTTGAAAGCAGGAAAACTATGCAAGAAAAACTGGGGGTTTTGAAATTCAAAATATTTTGCACAAATGAATAACTTAATGGTATGTAATCAAGCAATGTCTGTCATTTATAACACAAAGATTACAAGTTTGATATAACAGCGCTATTTATTTAAGGATAATTATGCCAGAAAAGTTGGTGTTTTCTTTTTTTTTAATTCCAAATGTCTGCTATAATTGAATATTTCATATAGTCAAGCAATGTCTGTCATTAAAAACAAAAATTTACTACGCTAATTTAAAGGAGCTATTTATCTTAAAGTGTGGAACAGGCAAAATCTATTTCACGCATCAGTAAAAAGTATCTATTTCGTGAGTACAGTTAAAATAAAGAGACAGGATATTGTACAGACTTAACTGGTGAAATGTTCGGTGTTGCAATCAACGTCCGACCGAAACTTCGAATGAGAGATTTTGCATTGCACGTCGTTTCTTCTAGAAATCGACAAAAACTGCAGGCAGTCTTTCATCTATCGCTTTTGTCATAACTCTCCACCACTGGACGGAGAAGTTCTTTTCTGCATTGTTCTCTCCTGAGAGAGGAGAAACCATTTCGGCCAATGGCGTGCCGCGCTTTGTTCCCGCCTCCTTCCAAAAGAGCATCGGGTCACGTGACTCGCCAGTCGGAATCAGAAGTTTCACTTGCTCGGCAGCTCAGAGCAGTGTATTTTTTTTTCTCCCAATGACAGGCAGAATGGGTGGCAAGTGCATTTTGACAGATGTTGAGAACAATACGAATTCTTTGCTATTTAGTAAAGTTTTAATTGAGATTGGAAACATCTAGACGCAGGAAAAGGAGGTTCCCTTTGAAATTCTAAAAAATAAATAAATAAATAAATAAATAAAAAGAAAGATATGCAAAGAAAATACAGTAATTTCTAGAATTTTTTGGCGGTATATCGATTTGGCACTTTAACGGATGTATTACATTGAAATTCTTATTTGGCAGATTAATTCATAGGCACAACTGGCGGTTAAACGGAATTGGCGCTATTTCGAGATGGCACTAAATCGGGGTTTGACTGCATTTCGAGAGTACAGTATGATAACAAAAGAACTAAAGATTAATGAAAAACAAGAATGCTTAAACTTAAAATTACACTATGTACAAAATACTTAAAAGATGACAAAAAATATTTTAAAAGATGTTAAATTAATTTAATACTTCTTAGTACTTTCAGTTATAAACGTAGCCTTCGTCAGAGAAGGAAAACATACTGTTATTAACGACTTAATTATTATTAACAGACTTTTTGTATTCTTTGACGAAGGCTATGTTTATAGCTGAAAGTACTAAGAAGTATTAAATAAATTTAACACCTGTTTAAACATTTTTCTTCATTCTTTAAGTATTTTGCATGCAGTGTAATTTTATGTTTAACTTTTTAAAGATAAATTTAGCATTCTATTTATTTATTTGCTGATGTCAAGAACGTTTAATTTCCTTTGTTTCTTTTTTATTTTTTCTGTTTCTCAGAACATTAGACTTTTCAGTTCATACTGAATATTTCATAACCAAATCACTTTAAAAAACGAATTTTTCTTTTATATTTCTTAGCCAATAAATAACTATAGAGTAATGGTAACAGTGGTGTAAATTGTACCAGTAATGGACACTCATGAATCTGAACATTAAAGATAAGATTTTAAAGTCACACAGAGATTCGCGCCTCACGTGCTGTTGCTCATGGAACTCTGTAATGTCATCGCCTCTATCTACAGAGAATTTACGCTATGAGTTTGAAAGTTGGGATATTTCAAATCTAAAAGTGTGACGGTTCAGTCATCTTATAGTGAATTATTCATTGGTTGGTTTCGAGAGCTATGGTTACTTTTGCACACGAGGGCTGAACGGATCCAGACATTAACAAACAAATGCACTCGACCACCTACAAATATCCATACTTTAGTCCGGATTCTAAACATAACCT
This sequence comes from Maratus speciosus, assembly GCA_963932465.1. Taxonomy (NCBI): domain Eukaryota; kingdom Metazoa; phylum Arthropoda; class Arachnida; order Araneae; family Salticidae; genus Maratus; species Maratus speciosus. Next base: position 454,267,708 of record OZ010797.1, read on the forward strand.
TTTGTGCAGTAGTTATCGTTCAAACGCTACACAAGCAGCTCGGTAGTTTGACTGGGATATAATAAGCTATCGGAAAAAGACTTTATATAAGGTCAGTGCGCCTAAATACTATGACCCCTAAATGCGATAATGTTCGTTTCCTTGTAATCTTAATGCAAGAATTATAAATAAATGCTGTATAATGAGGCATCCTTTCTTAATGAACAAAACCCGAAACATTTATCTGCATTTAAAATGTTTTATATTAAGCAAATTCCCATTCCAATGGACATTGCTTATTTATAGAGCCCCCGTGTTTCCTAAACGCGATAAAAAATCTCGAAATTGGTTCAAGTTTTTTTTTCTGTTAACTTTGATGATCAAATAAAATTACGGACGTCAATGGCTACCATGTGTGTTTCATTTACCAGCAAAGTTAGCTCGTGAAAGTACCGAAAGTTTTCAGATTTAAATTCTAAAGTTTTCCACGCATTTAGGCAACTTGTTTTCTTCGGTTGCCTATTAGCGACAAAGATAATGTCCTAAATGCGGCACAGCTGCCAAAATCTTACGCTTTTTAGTACCACAAACATTTTATAGTAAATTTTACCTTTTTAAATCGCTGTAATTTGCCGATTAAATAAGGCAAAAATTTCTATTAAATTTTTGTGCTGCAAAGAAGCGGAAGAGTTTCAGCTTTGAATGCGGAGAGACTTTTGGATATAAACTAGGGTATATTTATATGGTATTTTCATAAATTGCATTAACCCCTTGGGGACGAGCAACCGGTATTCGGGCCTTGTAAGGTGCTCAGAATCACTGATTATTCTCACCAGTAAATTTTTATTGTAAATTTTGCCTTATTTAATTCGAGCATTTTCCCGATTCAGTTAGGCAAAAGTTTCTATTTTGAAAGACCGGTGACAAACGATTAAAAACTCTGTAAAAGACGCTCGTCACGAAGGGGTTAAAATTATGTTTAAAGTAGAAATTGTGTTTAACTCTTTCAGGGGCAAGGTACTTCTATTCGCAAAATACTGAAATGAGTTAATGACACCAGAATCTATAAACTAATTTGTTTCAAAATAGCCAAAAGTTTTTCTTCACGTACTTAATAAAAGGAATTTTTTCATTCCAATATACTGGTGCCAAGGTCTTTAGGAATTAAAATTAGGTGGTCAGAAAATGTACCACCGCCCTTGAAGGGGTTAAAAAAGCTGTGTTGAGTCAATAAATTAAGAATTTCAAGATGATAATCCAATAGAGTTTTCTTTTACCGCGCAATTAAACGTGTATTTGAAATGAGCAAAATAGAAAATTACTTATCTTTAAATTTTTTAATTTAAAAAATGCCATTTTCTAATTTAGTCCGTGCACCGTAAAATAATGGTTTTTCGTTCCGTGTTTATTCTAGGATCTTTTTCCCTTTTCATATGTTTTTAGAACAGGAGTCTTTAATTTTCTTTCTGAAATATTCCTACTACTCGTATGTACGGGTAACAATTAACTCGCTAGCACGTGCATTCGCCACCAATTCATTTCACAGGAAGTTTACAGATTTTTCAGTAGAACGTTCCAGAATAAATTAGAAAATCTTAAATTAGTTTAAAACATTTCTAGCGTTTTCCAAATAAATACATACAGAGAAATCCAAATGCGCCCCCAGCAAAAAAAAATTCGTGTTGCAAAAGGTGTTTCAAAATGAAGTATCACGGATTACGGGCGTGCCTTTTTCACCTGGTACCAGCAAAAATTAAAAGACGTAGAGAGAAATAAATATCTGAACACTGCTTTTAATGTAAAGTAGTGGGAATATAAATTTTTATTTGTTAGTCAAATCCGGTAAAAATTATTATATCGTAAACAATTTCGAAAATTCTTAAACATTTTAAATTTCATAAGACAAATGTGTATTTTGTAAAGCAGGGGTGGGAAACTCGTTGCCAGTGGACAAACTGCAATCAATATTTCTGAAGAGCAATTTACTTAATGATAGAAATTATCGAACTAATGTTTTAAAAAGAACAAAAAGAATTTTTATGAAATGCTGCAATTCTTATAAAAAAAGTTTCTAAAGAACAAACGTCTTTGGAATTTGTCCAAATGTTAAAATCAGTGGCATAGCCAGGGTGGGCGTCCCAGATGCTCTGTGTACCAATAGATTTGTAAAGTTTTCTTTGACTTCTTAGATCTGAGAATTTTCTGCTATTCAGTAATACGAAGAAAACTTTTGAATATTAGTGGTATCCAGACCATTTGGCCCTCACTCTGGCCACGCCACAGGTTAAAATGTTTATCTGCTTTCAAATGTGCTTACAATGTGATGTTTTTAATCTGCTTTTGCAAATCTTCATTGCTACCAGTTTCCACTAAAAGCAATCTTGAAATATAAATGTAGTTAACATTTTTGCACAGCGCTTGCCAGGTTCCGGTGTGTTCCATGAACGTAACCTGTACCATCCCATGCAGTGGTTTCCTAATGCCAAACACTCGTTGAAATGGAACCATGGGACGTTCCTGCATTTTCGTTCTTCGCGGAAACTAATACATCATCTACTTTTGATAGTTGTTTGAAGAAAATAGTGTCGCAGACAATTCAACATCCTAACAAAGAGAGAAAATCCGCAGAGTCAAACTTTGCTGCATGTTTAAAAACTGTAGCATAATATGGAAAAACAATATAGGACAATGAAAAAGCAAAAGCAGCATCAAAAAATGAAAAAGAGAGAATTAAAGCGTAAAATATCAAAAACAGCATTTCAAAAACAAAATTGTTAAAATCCTGAATGCAGTCACTAAAAACACATGGAAGTGAAGCTTCAACAACTTAAAACTTAATCATATATAGATCCATACCATTCGGATATCGAAATGAAAAATTAAGGTCTACAAGGAAGGTGAAAATAAAAAATGCGTTGAAAGCAATCTTAAAATATTTGGTAAAACTTGTCGTATCAGTCATTCATTAATTACTTCCTGTTTTACCGATGGTCAAAGTTAAAAGTCTGTTAAAAATGAATTATGAAGTATACATTATTTAAGTAAAATGTATTCAAGATTAATTACCGTTATGATTTTTTATGTAAATTATTAGTTTATTGAATTGTTCAATAATAAGCTATTCAACATTCAATTTGAGGTATTTCAACTCTTTACAAAGTAATTAAAATATGTATAGATATTAAATGAATATTTTAAGATGAAATGATATGTGTAAAACGCATTGTCACATTTAGGACATTGAATGTCTGATTTGGGATTTAACTACAGTAAATGCTACAAAAATGACCTAAATACGACAATGGTATATTGTTGGCTTATAGTAAAAATAACGATTCAATTTTTGCGAAACAAGTTAGTTTTGAACTAAAGACACAGTATTCATCAATTTTCTACTTATTAAAATATATATTTATTAACAAAATCCCAAATAATCCCTAAATGTGATAAACCTATGGGGAATCGCGTCGCATTTAGGCACGATGACCTTATATATCGAAACTTCAGAAATCCATATATTATCGCGAATTAAAGTAAATGTTATTTTAACAAAATTTCTATCGCTGCTTGTGAATGAAAAAAAAAAACTTTTTCCAGAAGTTTTTAGGGTTCCGTACTTAAAATGTAAAAACGGAACCATTATAAGATCACTCCTGTGTCCTGTCTGTCTGTCACAGCCATTTTACTCGTAAACTATAGAACGTGGAAAGTTCAAATTCGGGGAAGTAATAAAGACCATTGACACGCATATTTTCAGATTAATAAACATTCATAAATATATTTAGTAAAAAATAGCGGGGCTAATTATGCTACTTGAAAAAAAAGAAATCTTTTCTTTGCATATCATGTGGGGTATCCTGTGAAAGCTTTTGTAACGCTGAACTCAAAAATACATTCCTTTTTAATTTTAGGTATCATATTTTCAAAGATATTGTTGAAAATGTAACGCAAAAATATGCCCCCCCCCCATCTAATTCCGAATCTACTGAAACTAAAACTATGAAAAAATTAGAGGTAGTAGACGTTAATGTAAACCTTGCCGGAAAATTATAGCGATTACCCTAGGTCACATAGTTTTTGAGTAATTAGCATTTTTCTGTTATACACAAATTTCGATTTACGGGCATTCAGAAAAATTGTTGAGCATCGCTGAATATACCTATCGTTGCAGAAGAATAAAAGCATTGTTGATAATGATTTTCGAAAAAATCATCGGTAATTAGCCGAGATATTAACCCTTAAAGGTACGGTCAGTTTGGACATACACAAGGACAGAGGCGGCGTACTCTAAGCCTAGTTAACAACTTTTAATGATATATATGTGTAATGTAATGTCCAGTAACAGTATAAAAGCAATAAACGTCAAATTGTTAAAAACATACTAATTTAAGGGGTCTCGGGACGCTAAAAAGTGGAAAAATGAAAAAAAAAAGAGACTATTTTCAACATTTAATACCTTAAAATGTATATGATTTTAAAACACAATTTTAATTGGGATAAAAAATTGCAAGATACAGAATTAGTATTTATAGGGGGCTCGAAACTGTTAGACATATGTCGAACGAAAATGGCATAACAGTTTACGCGCAGGATTACAAAATAAATATTGCAACTAGAATGAAAATTTTGGTGCTTACTTATACTTCAGATTGTAATAATTTCCCAGAACTTAAATAAATTTGTATTTAAAGCATTTTTATATTTTTAATGCAATGTTGCATTTAGCTAATACAAAATTTTGAAAATTTCAACAGTAAAATCACCTAAAAAAAATATTTTTTTTTGAACGATAAAAAGGAAATTTTAGATTCAGCTTATACAGACTAACATGAAATATATGCTTTGAAAATTTCATGAAAAAATATTCAGAAATTTTTTGAGGTATCCTGCGCGTTATGCGCAAAAAAGGCCATTTGTAAAATAATGACTTTAAAGTTTCGGAAACGCCGTTTCAGCTATTGAGCGGGTATAATTCTAAAAGCCAAAACTTCTGTTCTAATGGGAATTTCAAGGAAACAATTATATCAAAATATTCAGAAAAGATAGGAGTTTAACATCTAAAAAAATTAAAATTTCTTAAATTTTGAAACTTTGAGAGTCCTGCGACCAGTTAATCCTTTCCGACACGGTGTAATTCTATTTATAAACTTATGAAATAATGAACTGACACCAGAATTTATAAACGAATTTATTAGAAAATGTGAACTTGCTTATTTTCACGTATATGATAAAAGGAAAATTTTAATTAAATATTCTTGGTGCCGTTTGTCTGTTTTGGAATTAAAATTAGGTGTCCGTTTTTTAAGGGCATCGCCCTGGAAAGATTTAATTAGAATGAATCGCATATATACTGTGGGATTCGCGATAGTTTGCATTTATTGTATCTCTCAATACGCCTCGAGTGACTTTAAAAGTTAATTAAACACCCATCTGGAAAAACGCGGCACTGACCAAGGCGGCGTTGCAACTTTGAGACCTCAATTCGAAGCGCGCTTAGCACAATGCCAAATTTAAACTTTGAACAAATGTTTTGTTTTAGCCACACTGTAGAAATAAAGGTTATTACTACGCTGAATTTAGTTTCATGAAATGCCAATTGAAGTTTAACTATCTAATGCTTTTATTGTCAGTACTGAATTAAGTTCATCATAAACAGATTAGGATAATATTGAAAGAAGAGTTTTACGAATAGCTATATTTGATATTATTTAGGTTCCATATCTCTTTGAACTTTCATGGTATACCCATTTACACTTTTCTAATATATACAGTTATACCCAACCCTACGTTGTATAGTTTTTTACAAAGTCTTAGTATTCTTTTAGCAACTTTTTTTTTTTTTTTTTTTTTTTTTTTTTTTTTTTTTTATAATACAAATTCATATATTTATTCTACGGAACCCTCTGTGCGCGAGTAATTCTTGCACTCGACCGTTTATTTCAGTACATCAACCAGTTTCGTCAACAGAAAATAACGTTTTTTTGGATGGTATGCATTATCAAGTAAGAAGTTTCATGGTTGACAAAAATATTCAAATTGCTTATATGTTAAATTTACAGTATTAACATTAATTTTTAAATTAACATTAATTCATTACGAAATTCATTACGACCCAAAAAACTTAAAGTAATGCTTTTCCCCTAAAACAATAAGAAATTTAAGTTAAAAACAACTATTTGGGGGGGGGGTTCGGGGGGGGAATTTTGGGGGTAAGTTAACAATTCGGATTCAGCGACCCAAAAATCTTAAAGTAAACCTTATAGAGAAAGTTCGGAGGGGAGATGGGAGGGCGAATGTAAACGTGTGAATGGTTAAGTGGAATTGCGCAACTTAATCCACGCAGCACCGCGGTGCATGTTCCGATGCAGATCACCTGTTTCCCTTCATCCTAAGTCATAATGTCATGTATCTAATTTGTTGCAAATTTTGTCTACTTTCTGAATTTGTAGATACTTTTTCTTGATGCTTCTTTTTGATTTTTTTAATAAAAACCGTTTTTTTTTGGGGGGGGGGGGGGAGGTGCATTTTACCAAAATTTTCGGGGGTTGCCGTTGGAAATTTTGGTAGGAAGTTACAAATTCGGATTCAGCGACCCAAATAACATAAAGTAAGCCTTTTCCCAGAACTTCCATTACTTTTGCTAGGTAGAGCCCCAACGGTCTCTATTGCCTGGACTATAAGTGGTGTATACAAAATTTTGTAATGTCAAAAACTAAACAAACATTAAAATAAAATTATAACAATCAATGTTTCGGTTGTCATCTATGAACATCTTCAGGAAAGATTTATTGCATTTCTTTTTAAAGAACAGAGTCATTCCTCCTTGAATTTGAAAAGTCTCAAAGCGATAATCGCTTCAACCAACCAGAAGATCAAAATATGCAGCGGCATCATTTACCGTACGAAAACAGAATAAAATTTTAAGCGAATTGAGTATGGAGTATGTAGACAACATCTAACATGTGAAAAGATATACAATGTGTTAGTGTTATTTATGATGGCCGATTATCTGCAAGCCTAACATACGTCCGATGGGGATTGCCCTTCGTGGGGTTTTTCTAAGGGAACCTAACCTGTATTTACACATGGAAATCCAAGGGTCGAAGTAAACCAAGGAAAACTCCGAATGAATAGGCCGACGGGCGAAATCGGTTTCGAACCGAGAACTTCCCATCAGATAAAAAATAAATCGAATAAACGTTATGGCATGCAGTGGCGACATCTAGTATAAAGTGATGGAAAACAAAATGTAGAACAGAAAAATAGAATAAAAGAGATGAACTTTACTTGACACATAAATAGCTGTACATTACAAACATTAAAACCAAAGGATGAATTTAATACAGTGGCATAGGTTGAGTTATCTTGTGATTTTTTTTTCACGTTAACATCGAAATTTTTATGGTGTAAATCATAGATGCCAACATATGCTAATTATTCCGCAGTCTGGTCCAAAGCAAACATGTTTTCAACCGGAAAATATATATATGGAAATGTGTTCTCTTTCAATAATGTACATTTTAGATTTAATTTTGAAATTTTTGTTAAAATAAAATTTCCGGTTCAAAACATTTTCGTCTTGGACCAGATTCCGGAATAATTAAGAGATATTGACATCTATGTGTAAATATATTAATATACTAGCAAACTCGCCCGGCGTTGCCCGGGCATATAATAACATTCTTAAACTAGTATGTTGTGGCCATCACAAAACTTTCTTCTATATAAATCACGTCAATTAAATCATTTAAATAGTACAAGAAATGACAACGATTTAGCACCAATTCATATCAAAGTGTATCTGAATTTGAAGTTGGATGAAAATTCGTGCATTAGTTCTTGAGATAGAGCTATAGCGGAAATTCTGAAAAAAATGTAGCATAGCAGCGCCACCTGTTGAGCAATTTACACCAAAAGTAAACAGCACTAAACGATATCAAGGTATACCTGAATCTGAAGTTTGTTGAAAATCCAAGCATTAGTTCTTGAGATAAAGCTATTGCGGAAATCGCAAAAAATACAGCATAGCAGCGCCACCTGTTGAGCGATTTACACCAAAAATTAAACAGCACTAATTTATACATCAATTCATGTCAAGGACTAACTAAATCTGAAGTTTGATGAAAATCCGTGCAATAGTTCTTGAGATACAGCTCTTGTGGAAATCGTGAAAAATGCAGCACAGCAGCGCCACCTGTTGAGCGATTTAGACCAAAAATTAAACAGCACTAATTTATACATCAATTCATGTCAAGGACTAACTAAATCTGAAGTTTGATGAAAATCCGTGCAATAGTTCTTGAGATACACCTCTTGTGGAAATCGTGAAAAATGCAGCACAGCAGCGCCACCTGTTGAGCGATTTGCACCAAAAATTAAGCAGCACTAATTTATATCAGGTACTAACTGAATTTGAAGTTTGATGAAAATTCGTGCATTTTTTCTTGAGTTAGAGCTATTGCGATAATCATGAACAATGCAGCATACCAGCGCCACCTGTTGGGCGATTTTCACAAAAGAGTAATCAGCACCAAACTATATCCTGGTCTAACTGAATCTGAAGTTTTATGAAAATCCGTGCAGTAGTTCTTGAGATACAGCTATTGCAGAAATCGTTAAAAATGCCGCATAGCAGCGCCACCTGTTGGGCGATTTTCACCAAAAACTAATCAGTTCCAGTTTATATCAAGGTCTAACTAAATATGAAGTTTTGTGAAATTTCGTGCATAAGTTCTTGAGATAGAGCGCCCACAATATTTGTGTCACATACAGACAGACAGAGGGACAGACAGACGGACAGACAGACAGACAGACGGACAGACGGACAGACAGACAGACAGACAGACAGACTCACAGACAGACATTTTGTAAAAACATGTTTTTTGGAATCTCTGACTCATAAAACGTGTAAATCCGTCGAAAACTGGAATTCGAAAATTTTCATGAAACCAATACTTTCTTCTTGTAAAGATAGAAGAAAGTAAAAAACCTTAAATTTGAAGAATGCATCTCATTTTATATCTGCTGCGTACGCACTGAAATTATCCGATAGCGGGCAAAGCACGCTAGTCTTTGTCATAGGAATATCAGTCATGCGGACTGACTGGGACAGTTAATCAAAAATAGTTCCTTCCACCCCCTCCCCATTTATACAAATCTAACAAATACAAACGTTTCTTTAAACAGGTAGACCCTTTGTCAAATAATTTATTTATTTTTAAATAATTTTCAATTCTGCTGGAAGAATTCATTTCATTTTATATCCCGCAGCTGAAATTATGTCATAGCGGGTGAAGCACGCTAGTCTTTATCATAATAATATCTGTCATGAGGACTAACTGGGATATTTAATCAAAAGTAGTTCCCTCCACCCCCCCCCCCTCATTTACACAAATCTAACAAATACAAATGTTTCTTTATACAGGTAGGCCCGTTGCCAAAAAAAAATCCTTCTATATATAAAAAAAAGTTTTGATTTGGAAATGGACCAATGAACATCTGCGTAGATATTCCGGGTTGATCCGCATCCAATTTGAATGCTTAAGTATGGCCTTTCATCGTTAATATTAAGAAAACTGTTGCATACAAAAATATGAAAATCGGTGGTATTATAGAGAAATGTTTGATAAACACGCTGATGCAGACAGTTTTCAAATCGAAGAATTATTTTAAGAGATATTTAATGCTAAAGTTGGACAAAGTCGTTCCATTAAAAAAGTTTTATTGGAGCAAAAACTATGCATGAGAATTTAATCATTTTTGGATCATTTTATACGTTATAAGTTCCCAAAGCGCAGATTGCATTTATTTTTCTTATTTGACGCATTTTTTGAGGTTTTATTTCTATTTTTAATTCAAATTTTCAGCATTTCGAGAGATGTTTTTTACAAATTTTAGAAAATGTCATTAATTTAAACTGTTGCCAGTTGTATAAACAGCGAAACAAATTATCATATCAAATATTTCTTCAAATTAAAAATTTATTTATACGTGACTATTACAAACAGAAAAAAAAACTTTAAAATTAGAATTAAATGATTACATGTTAAAAGCAGGAAAATTACGTCATAAGAACCATACTTGAATTTTACGTCATATTTAAAATGCCGGGGCTAACGAAAAAGACGGGCTACCGTGCTTCTCCCATTTAGAGTAGTCACGTGACGCTGGCGGTCTCAGCTGAGCTGAGCGAATCGGTTGACAAAATAGATGGATTTGGATTACTATCCTACCCAAACCATCATTCTTTAATTTAATAGAAGTCATTACTTTGCAGTATTATGAAAACATTAAAACCTCGTTTTTATAACACAAAAATAAAAAAAAAGAACCTGCATAATTTATGCGATTTATTTTAGTTTTAATTCTCTTCTGTCTAAAGAAAATACTAATATATATGCTTTGATTTTTTCAGCGATAAAGATACTTTATCACCTTCAACAAGGATCAAAGGAGTTTATTACATATTATTAATGGTTTTTTTTTTCTTTCGACATATATATTTGCCTGTCAGGTATTCCACTCAAAGTACAATAATCCCTGCTTATATCGCTCATTCTCACATATTACTCTTTTTTCCGCCATTCCTATCGTCATAGCATCAATAAATATTTTCACATTAACAGCACTTTTCGCACTCTTTTATTTAACTCAAATTGATTTTTTGTACGTAAAGATGGAATTTAGCAATCGATTTTTAACCCACCATTATTAAAAATTAGTACGAACTTGTATTATGTAAAATTATGCCCACCACAGGTGATAAATCGTCAAATATTCTCCGTAACTCATACATAATGGGAGTTGAAACAACAATAGATTATGTGCCAATAAATTCAACAATGCAACATTTTAAAGACTTAAATGTAGAAAATAAATTGTAAATAAAAAACTGCAACTTTAAAACAACGAGTTGGAACCCGTCGAAATTCGACGAACTAAAATGTTATAAAGGAACTGCAGATCGAATTTATAATAAACCTACAAAAATAATTACAATAAAAAATTCATCAAACATTGGTTGTCTCACTCTTAAAATAAATAATATTTTTAACCTAAAATTACCAAAATATTATTTCCACAAACTTCAACTGCTTAAATTATTGAAAAATTAAACTCAATTAGAACACGTAATCAAGATGAGTAATTATGATGAATTTATCGATTGAGGCTCTTATGTTTGTTTTTATGGGATGAAAAATCAGTAAAAAGGATTTCGCTTTGTCACATCATAAAGTTTTCCCCCATAAAGTCTAAACTATACGTAATTTTCACATTCTCATAATTTACATTACGCACCACTCAAATTCACAATTTGAAAGTATTTTAACGCGCAATACTTTATTAAGGAATGTATTTCCAAACTTAAAGTCTCGTTTGTCCGATACAACTTTTCATTTGAACATTCGCACAAACTTTAAGTTCTAATCTCAATACCCGCGAAAAAAAAATTCAGAAATTTGCCTTTAGTTGTCATAGTATCGGTCATTTAGTACAGGTCAAATATTTAGTTTTATCAAAATAAATGATCTTATTGTTTTAAATATGACATAATTTTTACTCACTGAATCATTTTGTCTAGCGTCTCAAACTCAGTATCAGCGTAATGTAAAAATATTGAAATGTAACTGATTTATGAAGAAGAATGCATGTTCTTTTTTAATGTTTGACATCATTTTCAGTTCAAAAATTTTAAAAAAGTTACTTTTATTTGTAATGTGAAAATGGCATCAATAAAGATATAATCAATAAAAATAATAAGCCATGACTATTTTCCCTTTACTTTCAATATAAATGGAGTACTTCAGTTGCCACGATTACAAAATTTGTATTAAAAACTACAAAAAAATTATTATCTCAAAAATAAATTGAGATACAGCTTTCAAACAAATTGCGTTTAAAAGAACATTTTTTTCCTTATACGACGGTATTAAAATTTAAACTGTGCGATGTTTAGAAGTTTAAATATTTGCCGTAGATATAATTGCAAAACCAAAATTTTATTTCAAATTTCAAAGTGTTGCCATTCGCAAAATATATAATCGGAATAATATGTACCGTATATCAGGGCTGATTCGCGAATTTCGTCAAAGGGCCGTGAAGAAAACAATAGTGCTGGGAGCGGATTACCCCGCCCTTGCCCCTTCCCCTATTCTGCCGTAACCTTTCAGAAAATTTGCTGTGAATATCAATTTTTTTTTTCACTCAGAATCACCCCTACCTCGCGCATAAGTTGAGAAATATTGGAAAAATAAATTTTCTGTACCTACGATAATACAGTATTTACCTATCACATACCGTAAAATTTTGGGGAAATTTTCATGTGGATTGGGGGAAATGTTGGGAGTCGAAACATTTTCTGCACCCCTGTATTTACCAGCAATAAAATAAATATCAGTGCTTCAATTCTTTTTTTTTTTTGTTTGTTTTTTTTGTTTTTTTTTACATCGTAAACAAAAACTTGGGATCTCAGAAATTCATTGAAATTAATAATCAGTATAAATGAATAAAAAGCAAACATTCATAAATGAAATATATTACATTCGGACATATTATTTACGGATGCATTTTCATTCGTAAATGCATAACATTTGCTAATCCAATGAAAATACTAAGAAAAGAAACCGTGTGTCTGAATTTCTTACAAATGCAAGCGATCTTTCAGAAAATATAGCCATGTATAACATTTTAAGACAATTTTAAAGATATGCTAGTCACTGAAAGATAATCATCATGGAATAGACAATTAGACAATTATACTTCAAGAATATACTATGACTAAATGAAAATTAAAAATGTTCAATCCCTTACACTTATAGCCTGAAAGTCCCAACTCCTTCAGATAAAAATGATTTCTCAAATTTTTGAGAAAAAAGCGCATTATTGACTTGACCGAGAAAATTTAAAATCCGTGAACACTCTTAATATAAAAGCTATGGAGTATGCAAAATTCTTAAACTATTAAAATTAAAAATATACGCGTTGGGCCTTCGTCGGTTTCTTGAACCTGACACCTGGTGTCTCATCCATAGCTTCATTGTGCAGGGGTTTAGATTTTCCAGGTGCCGGCCCCTCCCCTGCACTTGGCTAAGAATTCATTGACAGTTTTGAAAAAAACAAATTATTTTTTCTGAGCAATTCAATTTACGAAGTAGATTATTGAGTTATAATTTTATAACTAAGTAAAAAAGTATCCAGACCAAGATTTGAATCAGGGACTTTTGGCTTAAGCTGCCAATGCTCTGCCAACTGAGCTATCCCGGACAAACCTGGCGGCCACAATTCACTCAGATAACTTTTTGCTAAGACCAAATACAATTGAACTTCAAATAAATCAAGTGTAATTATGTATCCAGCGTTTATTTAGAGTCCCATCATCTGGTATTAAGGTTGAGCTGTTTCAGATAAATCATAAGATTAAGGATTAAGCTAATGAATTGTGGCCACCAGCTTTGTCCAGGATAGCTCAGAACAGAACATTGGCAGCTTAAACCAATGGTCACTGGTTCAAACCTTGGCCTAGGCACTTTTTCACTCAATTAGAAAATTACAATTCATATGATTTGTTCAGCAATTAAAATAATAGTGGTAAAATTAATCAAAATAGATTATTATCTCGGCTTTAGATTATGATCACATCCAAGTCAATTTTTAATTTTATAAAATTCGTTGCTTTCCAAGTAGCGGAATTATGATTGTCGAATCTTATAAAAACTTTTCAAAGCTCTGGCATATTTTAAGTATATTAAATAAAATAATTTGTAAACAGGAATAATAAAAAATATGTATTATAATCACTTATAATGAAACAAACTAAGTTAAAAATGCTATAAAAGTGATAATATCTTTATTTAGATTAACGAACGTTTCATCGCATAGGTATAAGTTTTCAAAAGTGAAAAAAAATCAACTGAGCTCTTTATATCATTGAAATAATCATTGTAAATACACCGAGATTTAACATAGTACTACATAAGAATTATTTCTTTAACAAATAAAAATTTTAAAGCTACAGCAAAATTTTAAATAATTAAGTTAGAAAATAAAAGATGTCGAAAGAAGGGAAAAAAATTGAAGATTTTTTTTTTCGAACAGGATCTTTATACCTTACGTATCAATATTTCTGCACGAAAATTACACATGGTCATCAAAACTATAACAATTATAGCACAACAGAATACAAGCAAATTGATATTTTTTTAACAAAATTTTTCCCTGGCAGCGGAATTATGATTGTAAAATCATATAAAAAGTTAAAAACACTAACATCATTTTAAGTATATCATAAACAAAATAATTTGTAACCAACTTTAATGTTATAGGGGGGGGGGGGTAAAAAATAAAAATAAACCGAGCTCTTTGTACCCCAGAAATCATGGTAAATACGTTAAAATTTTAGACATCTTAATAATGATTATAGTCCGTATAAATATCATAGGTAATACTAAACTGAATATTGAATACTTAAAAATAACGTGAACATAGAAAACAACTTTTAGAATAGTGTTGGAAAAGGGCAAATTCATTTAAAGTAAATGATATTTACGTATATTTAAAGCATACGAAACATAAACAATCATATCAATGCATAGGTCTAAAACGAAAAAAATGGTTAATCCTACTTACATTCGATTGATCACTTTAATACAGCCAGGATCTCGTCATAATTTATCCATGAAACGTTACGAAATAATATCAATTTCACAAAAACAATAAATTATCATAGAATCGAAATAAACATTCCGTTTTTGTTATTATTTATTAAGAAGATATTAAGCACACAACAATAAAAAACAAAGTAATCGAATTGCTTTGTGTATAAGTGCGCGTCAGGGCGTTTTGGGTAAGACCGCGACTATCACGTGACTTTTAACCATGGAAGCCCATTACGTTAGCCCCGTAAAATGCCCAAAAAATATGGTAAAGCAATTTAAATTGAAAAATATATTTGCGCGAGATATTTTGAGATAATCTTTTCAACTATTATCGTGAATTCGAAGACAGCGCAAATAATATTTCCTTCTAACAACAAAAGTATTTTTACGTGAATATTAATAAGAGAAATAAAAGTTTGGTGTAAATTACGTCAGATTTGAAACGATACATTTAAAATGAATTATTTAAAAGAACTATCTTATAGCGCTGCTAAAAAATACCGGGAGACAATGACACTGTTTACTTAATTCATTTTACATTAGCTTATTTTCAAATAACTAATGTGTTTAATTAAACACGAAGACAGCCATTGTATCTCTTAACAGCAACAGATTTGGTCTTAAAAATCCCCAATTCAAGAAAAACGAATGGAAACCCGTTTACAGAGAGATCGCTACTGTTTTTTTTTTTTAATTTTAATTCAATATTTTTAAAGTCGATCAAATGCGTGCAATTAGCGTGCTTTTTGGATTTTGGTGTGCCTGAACGGGGGTTGGCGAGCGTAGCTCGTAGGGGGCAGAGCCCCCTAGTATTAAAAAAAAATAATTTTCAATTTCCTTTGGAAGAATGCATCCAATTTTACATCAGCTGAGCACGCACTGAAATTATGCGATAGCGCGCGAAGCACGCTAGTCTTTGTAATAATGATAGCTGTAATGCAGACTAGGATATTTAATCAAAAGTAGTTCCCTCCCACCTCCTCTTTCCATTTACACAAACATAACAAATACAAATTCTGCGGTAGCGGGCAAAGCACGCTTTTCAATTTCGCTGGAAGAATGCATCTCATTTTATATCAGCTGCGCACGCACTGAAATTATGCGATGGTGGGAGAAGCACGCTAGTCTTTGTCATAATAATATCTGTCATGCGGACTAACTCGGATATTTAATCAAAAGTAGTTCCCTCCCCCCTACCAATTACAATTCTAATTATTCTAAATACAATTCTAAATTTATTTCTAACAAATACAAATTATGCGATAGCGGGCGAAGCACGCTAGTCTTTATCATAATAATATTTGTCATGTGGACTAACTGGAATATTTAATCGAAAGTAGTTTTCCTCCCCTCCCTCCCCATTTACACAAATCTAACAAATACAAACGTTTCTTAATACAGGTAGACCCGTTGTCAAAAAAATTATTTTTTTAAAATAATTTTCAATTCCTCTGGAAGAATGCATCTCGTTGCCTTCGAAAATGGTACACACGTGGTCTCCTGCCATTGAGAAGTCTATGCTCAAATTATTTATCAAACAGCTGCCAGATAAAAAACATTCAAAAAATTTAAATTGTTAATTAATTTATATTTGCTAATTGCTGTTGTTTTTCAAAGAATATTTGGATTCGTCGTTTAAAATACTCATAGGTGTGTTAATTTCAAATTGATAAAAGCAATAATAAAAAATATATAACGTCCCTTAAAAACTCTAGTGTACTTTGAAATGTGGGAGCCCGGTGAATACGGATTCAAATTTATTATATCCTTTTTCCAGTCATCCTTTTTCATATTATATCATTTTTCCATTATTCCATTCGAGTCAACCTTAACGCTAGCCTGGACCTATCTTTCTGAGCCTCGCAGCCGGCTGCAATTCCAGTCAGCTTGTGATTTTGAAGGAAAAAATACTTTTTTAATTCGGCCACTTGATGAGAGTGAGTTGCGATTGTTAATTAATTACTCAGCTATTAATTAAAAATTTAAAATTCTTAGGATCAGGTGCATTAGAAGAAGCCTTGGACTCTCTTCACAAAAATTTTGAACCTCGTAAGTGCCGTTGATTTTGTTAGCCATCGCCGACAGACACACACGCAGAGCGACCTGTTCTTTTACTAGTATAGATATCTCACTCATAAGATATTTTTCTATACACACATGGACGTTCTCTCTTGTACTGTGTAATATAATATTTTCAAATATCTTCATTTTTCCGTCTAATTGTAAGGGACTCTAATATTCTAAAAATTGACGATTATTATCTTTACAAATCGTGACATGAGGATCAGTTAATTAGGTTTTTAAATCTTATTTATTATCTATATATTTAAAACGCTAGGCGTTTTCTTTCGGCAGTCCGTGAGAAGAAACTACTGCATCAAATTACACAAATCTTTTTTTAAATGAAAGATACTTGGCCACAGATTTGTTATCGTCCATTCGTTTGCTTAAATATTTTATTAATTAGCCGTAATTTTAAATTAAAATTTTACAGTTGCGCATGCGCAATATATAAGTACAAGTCTGCCTTTGGTGTAACGCGCTGCACATGCGCGAAGATGCTCGCTCACTTGAATTTTCACACCACAGGTCGAAGTTGTTTTAAGTTCGTCTGCTATTCGATCTTACTGTAAACAAGCTTTTCTTTATTTCACAAAGTTAACATTATTTAGCTATTTCAGCATTATTAACAACTAGCAAACCCCGCGGCTTTGCTCGCGTAATAGTTGAAATATGCCAAGTGATATTTGCATGACTATTTTGTATTAGAAGAACACTTTTAAATAATTAAAAAATTACAAATTAAGCCACAGTTTGACTAAACTTCATTGTAAAACTGCAATAGACAGAAATGAGATTTTAATTAATAAGTAGAACTAAAACTAATTCCAATGAAATGATAATTTAGAAAGTATTTTGAAACTTTTATGCTCATTTTATACGCTCATTTCAATATACATTTGAAGTTATGAGTTTTTTAGAAACCATCTTAACACATTTACATCTTAAATTAACCATGATGTCAAATACCAAACTTCTTGTCTAACAGCCTACCACCTCTCTAGTGTTACTGGCACTAACATAAAATGTCGAAACAGAGTTGAAATAGAATGCCTCGAATAATGTTGAAACAGAGACTGTCACCATTAATTTGCCAACATTAACCTTGAAATCGGTTGGTATTTCCTAATATTCTATAGAAAAGGGAATTTAGATTTTTTTAAAGGCTTTCTCGTTGTTCCTTCCTACCAGGTGGTAGTGACACCGGCATAAAATATAGTTCGTATAAGACCAGGGACTATCACTCTTGATTCGCAACCAATAACTTCTGTAATCGGTTTATTATTTCCTGAGATTCCATAGAAATGGTAATTTAGGACTGTTTTAGAATACTTTTCGCTTCTTTTCTTCGCTTCACCCCTTTTTACTTTCGAATTTATTTTCGACTGTTCTTAGAGGACATTTATATTTTATAAGTAACTACCGTGCTATATTTAAAGTTTCTAGCCTCTTCAGTACCGCAGAAATAGCAATTTAGAAAGTTTTTTTGCTCCTGCAACAGTCGACATAAAATATAGCTTATGTTTGAGCAAGTTCTATCACCATCAATTTGCAACCATTATGTTTGAAATAGGTTTCGTATTTCATATGATTGCATAAAAATCGTAATTTAGAACGTTTATAGAACGCTTTTCTCTCACTTCATCCTTTTAAATTTGAAATTTTCTTTTGACAATTCATAGAAAGCATTTTCATCTTTGAAGTAATTACCATTCCAAACTTAAATTGTTAGACACCCCCCCCCCCCCTCAGTAACACAAAAACGCAATTAGGATTTTTTTTGCTCCTGTAACCCACAGGTAATAGTGACAACAACGTAAAATATAGGCTATGTTGGAGCGGGGACTGTCACCATCAATTTGAAACCATTACTTCTGAAATCGGTTTATATTTCCTGAGATTGTGTAGAAATCGCTA
Source organism: Maratus speciosus (assembly GCA_963932465.1). NCBI lineage: Eukaryota > Metazoa > Arthropoda > Arachnida > Araneae > Salticidae > Maratus > Maratus speciosus. The sequence continues at coordinate 454,286,319 of OZ010797.1, forward strand.
TTTAGAGCGTTTTTAGAACGCTTTTCGTTCAGTTTCACCCCTTTTAAATTTCAAATTTATAAGGAACTCTCCTCAGAGAGTATTTACATCTCATAAGTAATTGCCATGACAAATTTCAAGTTGCTAGCACCATCAGTATCACAAAAATCACGATTTAGAACGTTTTTTAAAATGCAACCGCAAGGTGGTAGTGACGCCGACATGAAATAGATCCTATATTGGAGCAAGGGCTGTTATCATCAATTTCCAACCAATACTTTTGAAATCGGTTGGGTACTTTCTGAGATTGCACAGAAATTGCAATTTAGAACGTTTTTCGTCCATTTTCAACCCTTTTAAATTTCGAATTATTTATGAATAGTTCTTAGAGATCATTTATATCTTATAAGTAACTACCATGCCTAGTTTCAATTTGCTAGCCCTTGCAGTATTACAAAAATCGCAATTTTGATCTTTTTTTGTTTCTTCACCACCTTTGGTGTAGTGGCACCGACATGAAATACTGCCTATGTTGGAGCGAGGGCTGTCACCATCGTTTTCACACCATTATTTTTTAAATCGGTTCGGTACTTCATGAGATTGCGCAGAAATGGCAATTTAGAAAGTTTTTTAGGACGCTTTTCGCTCATTTTCACCCCTTTTAAATTTCGATTTTTTAGGAAATGTTCTTAGAGATCATTTGTATCTTACAACATATAATTTAACATTTATATCATTTATAATATCTTGTGACATATAATATATTATAAGATATATTTGTATCTTATAATATCTTGTTATTATATAAATAACTGTCCTGCCTAATTTCAGGATCCCAAGCCCTTCAGTAACACAAAAATCGCAGATTAGAACATTTTTTTTCTTCTGCAACCCTAGGTGGTAGTGACACCGACATTAAATAGGGCTTATGTTGGAGAAAGGGGTGTCATAATCAATTTCCAACCATTACTTTTGAAATAAGTTGGGTACTTACTGAGATTGCGTAGAAATCGCCATTTAGAACGTTTTTTAGAACTCTTTTCGCGCATTTTCACCCCTTTTAAATTTCGATTTTTATAAGAAATGTTATTAGAGATCATTTATATCTTATAAATAACTACTATTGTAAATTCCCTGTATCTGGGCCCTTCAGTAACACAAAAATCGCAATTTCGAACGTTTTTTGCTCCTGCACCCCCTTTAGGGGTAGAGACACCGACATAAAATGTAGCCTATGTTGGAGCAAGGGTTGTCAACATCATTTTGACACCATTATTTTTGAAATCGGTTTGGTACTTCCTGAAATTGCGTAAAAATCACCATTTAGAACGTTTTTTAGAACGCTTTTCGCGCATTTTCACTTTTTAATTTCGATTTTTTAAAGAAATGTCCTTAGAGATAATTAGCATCTTATAAGTAACTACCATACCAAATTACTTGTTTCTAGACCCTCCAGTAACACAGAAATCGCGTTTTTAGAACGTTTTTTGCTCCTACACCCCCTTTTGGCCAGTGGCACGGACATATGATATAGCCTATTTTCTCAGTTGGACTAACATCATCATTTTGATACCATTACTTTTGCAATCGGTCGGTAGTTCCAGAGCTTACTTCCTACAAATAAACAATTTTTACCTCTTTATAATATTAGTATAGATAAAAAACTTTACTGTGTCTATTTGTCTATATTAAGAGATACAGTTTATACAGTTTATTTCGATACAGTTTTCTAGATACAGTTTATTTCGGAGGTGTCATATTGCACACAGAAGATATTAAACACAGTGATTTAAAGGCTGGTGATCCGTCTCATAAATTGCCAATAGTTAGCCATGAAGATTGGGAAACTAACATATTAAGTTATAGCTACTTCTTTGAAAAAATAAGGTATCATAAATATTAAAACGCAAAACTATTTCTGTAAGATTAGAACCCAAATTCGAGACATGTATTTGAGATATTCGTATGCGTCAACTGTTTTTGGAACCTCTTAAATTTAGATGGTAGTAAAACGAGTTGCTGCTAGCGTAGCGGGTTACCGCAGCACTTAAAAGTTCTATTTTTGTAGAAGACGCAGGTTCGAACCCAAGCATGGCAAAATGTGCAATGTGTTTGTCGATAATTCAATTCAATAATGACATAATTTATTAGGAAGAGAAGTTATAGGATTTTTATTTTATTATTATTATTATTTGAATGTTTTATATTTAAATAAAAATAAAACGAAAAAAAAAAAGAAAAATATTCGTATAAGAGCTATAAAAGAATTTACCTTGATATCCAGGTTTAATGTATAAAAAATGTAAAATAAAATTCAAGTAAAATATATATATCATAAACTGCATAAAATTTCAAATTTAGGATTTAGGGACTAAGACAGATAAAAATAAAATTCATGGCGGCTTTTAATGGTCGTGTGGTTTTAACAAATAAATAAATAAATGAAAATAGATATTGTTATTTAAAAAAATGAGGTCGTAGTAAGTAAAAATAAATTCTGTACTCGGTGTTGTTAGGTAAATTTCTGATAAAAAGCAAGCATAATTAGTTGTAAATTATAAACTTAAAATTCTTTCACTTCATTGAATAGGTTAGACTGAAAGCACCATCTATCGCCTTAAAGAAATAAGAATTACTTATGCAATATAGAAATTTGTCATTCAATAATTAATTTAAAAGCAACTAATTAAAAATTCATGAATTTTTCTAATGAAACATTCAAGTTATTTACCGTCAAATCTTGAAGGGCACTAACTAGTTAAATATTAATACACACGTTGTAGTAGATATTTTTAACGAATAATATTAGAATTTGTTTCTCAAAAATATCATTTAATCAGTATGTGACATTTAAAATGTCTATAAAACATCAAAGGTATGTGTATGTCAAATGAGAGAGGAAAAAAGAATATGCTATGCATTTTCTGTTTAAAGTAGAAAAATATGATTAAAAGAATACTAATCCTTTGTAGCAGATTTTCATTTGATTTATATTAACTACATCGAAATCGACGAAAATATCGTAAATGTTCAAATATAAATTATTATCTTACGTACAGTCTGACTGAAAAATCACTAAATGATTAATGCTTTTTCATTTTATGAAGAGGGATGAAATAGACTTTGTTTATTACATTTTGAAAATCAATACGTGAACAAATTACGAACATTTATTTTCAGCAAAATGAAATTTCAGATAAATATTAATGCCAATTCAAAGATGGGTAAAATATTTCTTCTTAGTATGAACGTATGTACACGTATTATCTCTCAACTTATAAAAAACGTTTTTCAATACTTGTGTCCTTCTGAACATACTTGAACTCATATGTAATGAGTCAAAATAGACAAAAATAAATTTATTATCAGGGTAAGTATAAGTATGTCAAATCAAATGAAAGGCTGAAATATAGAAGTTTAGATTTTCTCAGTTTAGAAAATGATTAAATAAAATACGGTTCCTTAAAAAAAAATTAACAATTAAGATTGTATGACAAATCTTTACCGAAGAAGTTTGGTGTACATTTATAATATCAGATGATATTTTGAAAAAGAGTTATCAGTTGAAGTTGGTTTTCATCCTAATGTACAATACCCCCCCCCCCCCCCCTCCATACTAACTCTGTCGCAAACCATCGTATAAAAATGTGACGATAACAGTCTGACGTCTACTAATTTATGTTATACTTAAATTTTGTATAGGGGATAGTCTACATACAGAAATTGCACCAAAACTGAGAAATTTTAATAGTAACACCTAATATTGACAGTATATTTTGAGTGAATGGTACATTTTATTTTCAGATACCAGCAGAGTTTGAAAGATTTAATTTCCAAATACTTTTTTTTATTTAATATTTATGTATTTTTCTCGTATATATATCAGCATGTTTTTCAATACGCAACAAAAACAATTATTTGATTTGTTATACCGACGTGGAAAGAAAATTAACCTCCCAACAAGCTTCACCGCAAATCATCGTATAAAAATGTGACCGGTACCAATCGATTAACCCTTTGCACTCGAAGTTTTTTTTCATTTGTATTACCAGAAACTCGAAGCGATTTTAGTTATATCTTATTATTTTTTCAATTCTTTATGAATACAAATGTTATAATACATAAAAAAAAATATATATAATTACTACATTTTGTAATCGTCCAAAGTGTGGTACCTCTCGAAGCAATTGCTAATATGTAATCTTGGCTTTTATAGACAGATTTCACAAAATTATTTGCATTGTCTCCGTAGCGGAGCCCTCGTGTTTGAAGAGAAATTTTAAATGGCTCCGCTCCGGAGCCCTCGAGTGCAAAGGGTTAATAATAACGTCTATAAAATAATACTACATTTACATTTTGCTTAGGTCGTTATCTTCATATAACCAGTGACCAACATTGAAGAATTTTAAAACTAACACATCATTTTCACTTAAATTTAGGCATTTCGGTAAATTATATTTCAAATACGAAACAGGAGGACATCGCACAGTGGGGCAAAATCCCGAAAAGCTGGCCAAAATATGAAAATGTTATTCAAATTGCACGAAACTTCGTAAACGGGTGTTTTTCAGGATGCTGATTACGATTTTAAAGTTAAAATTCTAAAAAAAACAAAATGGCGGATCCAATATGGCGAATCTAATATGGCGGACAAAAAATTTAAATGCTTTGAAAGTTAATCACTTTCTATGAAATTTCGTATACAGGTGCGTTTGAGGATGCTAAGTACGATTCAAAATTTAAAATTAAAAAAATTGCGTATTAATTCTAAAAATATTTAGATTTAAATAAAATGTGAAGTTTCGAGACTAAACGTTACAAAGAATTTTCAAGGAACTAAGATATGTTTAATCGAAATTACACGTTGAATCTTTATTCATGAAACACAATTAAGTACATTAATGGAAAGTAAAATGTTAAAAGGTTTAATTTTTATATTATTAAAATAAAACGAAAGGATATTCTGAAATTCGTCTTCTGAATCATCTATAGTATAATAAGTAGATTCTTTAGAATGGGAGTTGTCGAAATATTTTACATCACTTGTTATGCCTCTAAGGACAAGATCTTAATTTATTCTACGTTAATTTATCTAATCTTTAAATGATGGGATCTGATGACATTCAAATCCGATAAAAGCCCCATCTTCCATTGTTTTCGTCCTGCTGCATTTTAGAGAGAAATTTTCTTGGTACCATTTGATCAATTTGTTGCTTTGATTCTTGAGAGTCTTCCGACATTCTCCCAATTGGTAATATTGAGGAAGCTATTATTTCTTTGCCATGAATAAGTATTATGGGCACTGAAGTTGGCATATAGAACTAGGAATACAATTCAACGAATTTACAAGCTGTTTATGAGCAATAATCCACGAAATTGATCAAATGAATGTTAAGAAATCACTTTTAATATGACGTGGAATCGTTTGATCTCATCTTCGTCTACTCTCTTTATGAAAGCAGAAATAGTTGCGTTTTCAAAGAATCGACGAGGTATACTGTCATCATTTGTGCTTCCAAATCACGGCTTTTGGTTTATCGAGAGAACTCCTAATTGTAAACGAAATCCTTTTTGTAAATTTTGTTTTGCAATTTATTTTTTTTCGTCAGGAGTGTGCGCTTGCCATTCCTTTATATCCCGTTTGTATGCCAAATGCAACCTACACTCAAAACATCTTATATAGGCACGTAACGTGGTCATCCCGAATCCTAAATGACCTTCATCCACTTTTAGTTTGAAAATGTCATCAAGGTTATTAAAATGTCTTGAAGTTGCCTGACATAGTTACCAAAGTTAAGTTGAAAAATTACTAGTAAAGGCATTAAAATTTTTTCAATAAATTATCCTTAAGTCTAGTTTGTAATAAGCGCCTACTTATTTTCTATCAATGATTGCTTTAAAAGGAATAAGTTTACTCTCCTGATCTGCAACATAATTCATTTCACTGACAGTAGCTTCCGTATTTTCGAGAAAAAATTGATTCTGATGGGCCTAAAAAAATCTAGGAAATGAAGGTCTCGAATTTTTCCAGATAACGATTTCTGAATTATTTGCAACACTTAAAAGTTCTAGTGGCACTAGAGAAGTGAAAAGGGTATTTGAACCTGCTTTCTGCCATCATCATCGCTAAATTTTTGTTTAAAGGTACTTTGATCATATGTGCCATCACATCCCCACTTGCAAATCAAATTCAGATTGCTAATGTTCTCGGAAGTCAGATTCTTAATAATTTCAGTTTTCATTAATAAAACTCGTTTCGCAGTATGATCTAGCAAAGATTGCAATTAAAAATATATTTATTCTAATTGCATTAGAATAAACAGAATTATTAGCTATAAAGATAAGATAACGTATTTCTATCGGATCGATGATAGAGAATTATTTTAATGTTTTTTTTTTTTTTTTTTACTAATATTGCTTATGAAATTCATTTATGCTTATGATTATAATACTTATTTGTAATATAATACATAATAATCCATCACAAAACTGATTAATCTGAAAATTTCAAAAATGTTTGCCAGCTCAATTATTGTGACAAGTAATAAATTTCAGAGTTTTTGAAGCGACTAAAAAAGTGACATTTTTACTTGTGGTTACAAAAACCTGTACAGAATGCAGAATGGCAGTTTATGGCAGCTGGTTTTTCACTATATATTAGATAATAGTTCAGGCTACTATTTCCATTATAAGTCGTTGCGGAACACTTTGGAACTTTTAAACTTTTTGATGTTAAAAAACAGTAAAAAAATAAGATATTTTTTCAAAATTTTTATCAAAAATAATCATGAAATGATTAATTTTTGTGTGCTTAATAAAAATTTTTGTAACACGCGCAAATAATTTACGCTCTACCATTGTGTGAATCCTGTTTAAAGCATTAAAATCGGATGATATGGGAAAATGTAGCACGAGTTTAGAGGAACCATTGTTTTGCTCTTTTTGTTCACCTCAGATGATGATCCTCCAAGCGTCACTTTTGAAATGATACAGGTTGTCAAGCCAAAACGAAAATCTTTTTATAAATATAGATTCTGACCCTCCAAACATTATTCTAGCCATCTGTATAGTCAAAATTCCCTAAATACGAACTTTATTTTTCGACTTTTGGCCAGCTTTTCGGGATTTTGCCCCTCTGTGCATCGTGTAAAGAAGTTAAAGAATCAGCAGTTTTCAATATCCTTGCGCAATTAATTTTTAATGGTTGCATTACAAATTGTAATGAGGGTAGTTCTTTAAGCATAACTGAAAATCTTCTTGGCAGAAATAACTGTAAATTTGGCTTAGCATATTTGAAACCTCCAGAAATCGCTTTCTGTTAAAAACTTCATTGATAATTCAACAAGTAAATTCAATGACAACAAGTAATAGATAAAATTAAATTTCAAAATTTATATCTTTTTAAATCACATTCCGAGAAAAATATGGATTGTAATAGATGTACTTTTGAACAAAATCAATCTCGAGATGTTTTAAACATAGAAATCCAGAATTGTAGATAACTGACTTCGACAAAAAAATTTCCCGTTCGGTATCTGAAATTAAAATTTTGAAACCAAATATGACGTCAAAATTTGCATTCAAATAATTAAAAATTTTTATCATTTCGACATGTAGGCATACTCTTAAACAGAAAATTATGTATTGCATTAACTACACAAACCTGCGATGAATGTGTTTTTTAACATTTGGTACTTGATTTGTTGCATTTTTAGGTGCGTTCGTAATTTATATAAATACGTAGCACCTATAGTCGTCGTTCAGTCCGTCTGTCCGCATATAACAGAGCAAAATGTACACAACCGAATGGTCTGAAATTTTAAATATACAATTCTTGCAAAATTTTGTCGAGTCATTTCAAATTTTATGAAAATGGGATGTTTAGTTTAATTACAGGGACAGTCAAAAGTTTTCCGTTACATTACGGCCAATGGGAAAAAATTATTGCAAGTGCATTTTAATGATGTTACAGCCTTCCGAATGATCTGAAATTTTAAATGTATAATTGTTACAAAATTTTGTCGAGTCATTTGAAATTTTATGAAAATAGGATGTATAGTTGTATTACAGGAACAGTCAAACGTTTTCCGTTACATTACGGCCAATGAAAAAAAAATTATTGCAAGTGCATTTTAATGATGTTGCAGCCTTCTGAATGATCTGAAATTTTAAATATATAATTGTTGCAAAATTTTGTTGAGTTATTTCAAATTTTATGAAAATCGGATGTATAGTTTAATTACAGCGACAGTCAAAAGTGTTACGTTACATTAAGCCAATGGGAAAAAATATTTCAAGTGCATTTTAATGATGTTACAGGCTTTCGAACAGAATGAAAATGATATGCACTTATGAAGTGCACTAAAATATACATTCAGTACAATATGCGGTGTAAAAAATATTTATAAAACTAGTTATAGTACGAACGCACTTTATTTGCCACGTTTGATGAGCAATTTCAAACTTGTATAGCACTGAATACGAGAATGACCTTTATTTTTAACCACCAAGTTAGGCCTTTTTCGCAAATTGTAAATTTCGAATTTCGAATTGTCGAATTTCAGAAAATAGCGAAAATCTGATATTAAAAAATAGTAGATATAGTTTTTTTTTTTTTTTTTTTTACTTTGTATGTAATATTTAGCGCTGATTTCGAAAATGAAATTCATTTTTAAGCACCATGCCAGGGGTTTCTGAAAATCATAAATTTCAAAGTTAAAATATAGTAAAAATCTGATTGTATAAAGTAGTGGAGATGATTGTCTTTTTAAATTTTTATAATTTATTTATATGTAATTTTAGCACTGCATATAAAAAGGAACTGCATTTTTAACCATCACGTAAGAAGTTTTCGGAGATAGTAAATTTTACAGTTAAAAAATAGCGAAAATCTGATACTATAAAATAGAAGTTAAAACTTTTTTTATTCAATTTATTTTTTTTTTATTCAATAATTTATTAAATTTTTTGAGGATTCTCACATCTAAACAGCTCAGGGCTCCGATAAGGTTGGGTAATGGGTTTGAATTTTAATTTTGAACGTTTTATTTTTGAAATTTCTGATTTGTAAAAAATCGTAACTTTATGGTTAAAAAATGAAGGTCATTTTCGGATTCAGCCGTAAGAAATACATAAAAATATCCAAGCTAAAAAATACAAAAATCACATATTTTTTATAGTATCATATATTAGTCATTTTTTTTTTACTTTTTACGATTTGCAAAAGTACCTTACGTGATCGCAAAAAATTAAGGACATTTTCGGATTCAGCGCTGCAAAATACATAAGAATCAATTACAAAAGCTAAAAAAAAAAAGAAAAAAAAAACAATCCAAATTTTGCAGGCTAGTGCTATGAGAGATATTTATAATGGAATGACATCAGGTCTATTTTTAGGTGCGTTCGTAATTATATAAATACGTAGCACCTATTGTCGTCGTTCCGTCCGTCAGTCCATCTGTCTGTCTGTATGCCTGTCCGTCCGTCCGCATATAACAGAGCAAAAACTATCCAACTGAATGGTCTGAAATTTTAAATATTTAATTGCTGGAAAATTATGTCCAGTCACTTCAAATTTTATGAAAATTGGATGCATACTTTAATTAATCAAAAGTTATAACAATTAATCAAAATTAATTAATCAAAATTAATAATTTAATTAATCAAATGTTTAATAAATCAAAAGACAATCAAAATTTTTCCGTTAGATTACCGCCAATGAGAAAAAATATTTCAAGTGCATTTTCATGATGTTACAGCCTTTCGAACAGAATGAAATATATATGCACTTATGAAGTGCACTTAAATATACATTCAGTACAATATGCGGTGCAAAAAATATTTATAAAACTAGTTACAGTACGAACGCATCTCATTTGCCACGTTTGACGTGCAAATTCTAACTTTTTTACCTTGACGTGGTCTGACCGTTTATGGCTATCTCAATCGTTTCGAGAAATCCTACACAGTTTATCTTTAATCGCCAGAACGAATACTTCTTGGTTCACTAATCCCCTCTTCCACTGTGTCTACTTTCTCAAGTTTAAATTCACACTCTTCAGTTGTCATTTTTGGGATATCTTCTTGTTATACTATTATTTTCAAGAGTATTAGTGTGAGGAGGTGCGTTCCTTTTTTCCGGGACTGAAGATATTGTATGAATATACTTATGTTTGTACTCGCATTACATATGCATTTTCTTTTTACTTTTTAAAGATTAATAGAACTGATAATATTTCGAGAAAAGTTTTAACATAATTACTTTCTTCTATCTTAACAAGATAAAAGTATTGGATTCACGAAAATTTTCGAATTCCGGTTTTCGATGGATTTACATGTTTTAGGGGTCAGAGAACCCGAAAAACATGTTTTTACAAAATGTATGTGTGTGAGTCTGTCTGTCTGTGTGTGACACAAATTTTGTGGGCGCTCTATCTCAAGAACTAATGAACGGAATTTAATTAAAATTAATATTCAGTTAGTCCCTGATATAAATTGATGCTGATTAGTTTTTGGTGTTAATCGCTCTACAGGTGGCGCTGCTATGCAGCATTATTCATGATTTCCAAAATATCTATATCTCAAGAAGTAACGCACGGACTTTCAGAAAATTTCAAAATCATTTAGTCATTGATATAATTTGGTGCTGATAACGTTTTGTATGAATCGCCCAATTGGTGGTGCTGCTATACTGCATTTTGCAGGATTTACGCGATTTCAGCTATAGCTCTATCTCAAGAACTAATGCACGGATTTTCATCAAACTTCAGATTCAGTTAGCCCTTGATATGAATTAGTGCTGATTGCGTGTTGGTGAAAATCACCGAACAGGTGGCGCTGCTGTGCTGCCTTTTTCAGGATTCCCGCAATAGCTCTATCTTAAGAACTAATGAACGATTTTTCCCCAAACTTTAGATTTAGTTAGACGTAACACAAGTTGTTGCTGATTAGGTTTCGGTATTAATTGTCCAATAGGTGGCGCTGGTATGCTGCAATTTTCACAATTTTCGCAATAGCTCTATCTCAAAAACTAATGCACGGATTTTCTCCAAACATGAGATTCATTCAGACGTTGACATAAGATGTTGCTGATTAGGTTTGATATAAATCACCCAATAGGTGGCGCTGTTAGGCTGCATTTTGCTGGATTTACATGATTTCAGCGATAGTCATATCTCAAGAAGTAATGAACGGAATTCCATATCTTTAGAATCCTCATAAGGAACATATATTGCAATTTAATTTTGGCAGTGTGCTAGCGAATTTTGAAGTATTAACATGTATCAGATAGAAGAAAGTTTTTGGATTGGTACATCCGACTAGTTTTAATATGGAGTGTTGGAAGAAAACATTATCCAGGCAAAATGTCTATTTGTAAGTAAATACACCTTAGACTTATTTTAGTATTATTTACTCTAGAAGATTTGAGTTAAGCAATTCCCTTTTCCTAGAAAACACATCCATTCAATAGAGACTCTCTGTTACTTTATCGAATAAGAATTGTAGGCAATTAAGATTTATCGAATAATGTAGAGCCTAGGAGGGTAATAAATTTTACTGCATAATAAGTCACGTTTGCATTGAAGATTCTTTTACTTTCACACCGTACCGTTACATTCTCGTGTAAGAAGACAAGAAACATGCAAGTATATTTTTCTTATAGTAAGAATTGTTATTCATATGGAGTATACAATTCCCCATTTCAGACCCTTGCTGCAATAAAATTAGTTTATTTTGTGCATATTATTTATTCTCTGTCCTTGAAGTTCTGTGATATATGTATATATATACACCCATACACATATATATACATAATTGAGCCATGAAAACTTGTAGATATGTATTGTAAGAAATCCAGATTTATCTAATAATATAGTACCCAGGAGAGTAATCAATCCTGCTGAATAATAAGTTATGTTTGCATTGAAGTTTTCTTTACTTTCCCATTGGACCGTTACACTAAAAAAATGAAGTATTCAAAAATGAGTAAATCAATGTACTCATATCAAAGTCAGTACGTTTGGATCAAAAATGAACATATGTTTTTTTTTTTTTTTTTTTTCAATTTTGAAACATCACATGTTATCTAATTTGTATCCTGTAATGGTTTATTTCATTCATAGCGACATAAAAGATGTTTGAGATGAGTCAAATATTAAATTATGTACAGCAATTTAAAATAATTTAAAAGTGCTTAGAAATAAAGCTCTTGTTATAAAAATATTCGATTTGAGTATCTTGCTAATAATTTTGATATTTTTTTTAAATAATTAATCAATTAAAATTTTCTTGTTAATAATTTAGAATGGAAAATAAATGTTAGTACATTTTTACTTTAATTTGTAGGTTCAGGGGGGCAGTACATAACGATTCATATTTGAACACAACCATGGGATCAAACATGAGTACATGTGTTTCTCAATTTTGAGTCCATTTGGATCGGAGCTATTTTGAGTATGTCACGTATTTAAAATTGAGTACTTTTTACTCAATTTTGAGTACCCATTTTTTTCAGTGTACAGTTTAGTGTAAGGAGACAAGAAATATGCACGTACATTTTTTTTTACAATAAGGTTTTTGAATCATATGGAATATACAATTCCCCGTTTACGACCCTTGTTGTAAGAAAATTATTTCATATTTCGCATATTATTTGTTCTCTCTTCATCATGTGTCAGTGATATATAACATTGAAGAATTTTAAATCTAACACCTCAATTTGGATTATATTTAAATTTTGGGGTATATTGTACTTCGAATACGAAACAAGAAATCATTGAGTCAAGTAGTTTACGAATTAAGCAGACTTCAAACTCCTCGCCCACTTAATTTTTAATGGTTGCAATACATATTGTAATGGGAATAGTTTTTTAAGCATAACTGAAAAACAACTTTGCAGAAGTAACTTTAATTTTGGATTAGCGTATTTCACATTTCTAGAAATCGATTCCTGTTAAAAATTTCATTTGTTACAATTTATATTTAAAAATTAAATTTCAAAATATATATCTTTTCGAAATTACATTCTGAGAAAAATATGGATTGTATCAGATGTATTTTTTAACAAAAATCAATTTCGAGATATTTGAAGGCTAGAAATCCAAAATTATAAATAATCGACTTCGACAAAAAGATTCCTCCTTCGGTATCCTAAATTAAAATTTAGAAACCAAATATGATGTCAAAATGTGCATTGAAATTCTTAAAGCTTATTAATATTGAGATATGTAGGCATATTCTTAAACAAAAATTTATGTATAGCACTAACTATTAGACTTATTTATAATGGAATGGCACTAAACCCGTTTTCATATAAGGATTTGCGAGAGTAATAGTATAGGGAGATGCGTTCCATTTTTCCAGGACTGTAGAAAGATATCGTATGAATATATGTATGATTATGTGATTATTATTTAATTATAATATGTAAGATATTGTATCTATTTTTGTAGTCACATTACAAATGCATTTATTTTTACTTTTTAAAGACTGATAAAAATTTAAATATTTTCAAAAAAAGCTTTATTACACTGGAGTGCTTAAAGAATACATTATCTAGGCGACATGTCCACTTGTAAGTAAATATTTTTTAGTTTTCTTTTAGTATTATTTACTCTTGAAAACTTGAGTAAAGCAATTCCCTTTTTCTAGAAAGCGAAGCATTCATCATAGAATGTCTGTTTCTTTATTGAATTAGAATTGTAATCAATCAAGATTTATATAATGACGTAGTGCCCAGGAGAGGAATCAATTCTGCTGCAAAATAAGTCACGTTTGCTTTGAAGTTTCCCTTATTTTCCCATCGGACCGTTACATTCTTGTGTAAAAAGACAAGAAGCATAAGTGTACATTTTCTGATGGTAAGACTTTTTTTTTAATATGGAGTATACAATTCATAATTTAAGATCCTTGTAAAAAAAAAATTAGTTCATATTTCGCATATTATTTATTCTCTGTTTTTAAAGTGTCTGTGATATATAACATTGAAGAATTTTAAATCTAACACCTCGATTTGACTCAAATTTAAATTTTTCATTAAATTGTACTTCAAATACGAAACAAGAATTCTTAAGTTCTATTAGTTTAGGAATTAAACGTGTTTCTATCGCCTCGCCCTATTAATTTTTAATGGTTGCATTACAGCTTGTAATGGCGGTAGATTTTTTCGGTATAACGGAAAAATTACTTCTCAGAAATAACGTTAATTTTAGATAAGCGTATTTGAAACTTCTAGAAATCTATTTTTGTTAAAAATTTCATTGATAAAATTAATATTTGAAAATTAAATTTCAAATTATGTATCTTTTCGAAATTACAATCCGAGAAAAATATGGATAGTAACAGGTGTATTTTTTACCAGAAATCATTTTCGAGATGCTTCAAACATAGAAAATGATGTACAAATTACTTCGATAAAATGAATTTCCGTTCGATATCCGAAATTAACATTTAGAAAACAAATTTGATGTCAAAAGTTTCATCCAAATTATTAAAGATTGTTATTATTTCGATATCTAGACGTATTCTTAAACAGAAATTTATGTATATCATTAACTTGTAGACTTATTTATAATCGAACAGCGCCAGACCCATTTTTATGCGATGATCTACGAGAGTATTTGTATGGGGAGATATGTTCCTTTTCTCGGGACTGTAGATAGTATATGTATTACATTTATGTTTGTACTCACATTACATATGCCTTTTTTTTTTTGCTTGTTAAAGATTGGTAGAGCTGTAAATACGAGGGCTGTAAATTAAGTATTGGCAACATAGGTATAAATCAATTTTTAATGAACTTACAAGTCGAATTGTATTACATTCTTTCTATGTAATCACCAAAAAAGTTTATAACATTTTGTCAAATGTCGGTAAGCCGTTGTAGACCAGTGGTAAGGTGTTGATTGTTGATGTGAGCGACCGAGCGCCCTACTGCGTGGAATACAGATCGACTCAGACCAACCTCTAAGGATAATTCTCGGACAGTCCATCGGCGGTCTATGGTAAGAAGACCGTTCAGAATGTCAATCTGCTCTTGAGGAATGGAGGGCCGACCTGTGCGTTGCAACCCGAACGAACAGCTTGAACCCATCGTGCTACTGTCCTATACGGTAAAGCATTTGTGCCACAGGCTTCCACTAATTCTCTATAGCATTCTGTTGCATTTTTGCTACGGGCAACCTCGATTTTAAACCACGACCGCTGATCACCTTTTGAAAACATGCTTTAGAGCGATGGAAACGAAACTCCTCACTTTAACGCCACTCAACAACTACCCTTCTAAGCAGATCGACTGTTTTTTGCACTCTACACATCGACAGCAGCACCACCTCACCGCTCCCATAACCTATTTGCGCATGGCTGCCCTTCTGCGAGTTTAAAGGTTAAGTTGCCACTATATAATTTAAAACTCTCGTATATTCAGTAAAAAGTCAACGTTATTATGTTGGAATATTGAAAGACAATATCATCTCGGCAACGTCTAGTTTTATGGAAATACGTCTTAGTATTCTTTTAGTATTATTTAATGTTAAAGATTTGAGTAAAACAATTCTAGAGAGCACATCCATTCAACAGAGGATCTATGTTTCTTTATCGAATAACTGTAGGCAATCAAGATTTATCTAATAATGTAGTGCCGGGGAGAGCAATCAAATCTACAGTGTAGTAAGTCACATTTGCATTGAAGTTTCGCTTACTTATCATCAGACCATCATATTCTCGTAAAAGAAGAAAATAAACACATGCATAAATTTTTCTCACAGTAAAAATTTTCATTCCTATGAAGTACACAATTTCCCATTTAATATTCTTGTTGTAAGAAAATTAGTATATATTGTGCAGATAATTTTTTTTTAATTCTTTTAGTGTATGTTATCCGCACAAATGCACATATATACAGGATGTGGGCATAAAAGTCCGTAGAAATTTTTAAAATTCACAAAAACTATAAAATAACGGAAGTAAAAACGGTTTGCGAGGTTAGCATCGCCAGACCACGGGAACTTTTTAAGACATGAAAAAATAACTTAAAAAAAAAAAAGCGGATGGATGGCACTGGTGCGAGCAACTTTGGTGGAAATATGCAAATGAGACTGTTATAAGGACTTGAACTTCTAATCCACAATTAGTTCACAGTTTAAAACCATGCATGTGATCAAGGTTTATCAGTATGCAGTAGCTTTATTGGTGAAGGTGTTTTACGTGAACTAGGAATCAGTGAACATTGCTTTGTGTTAATTCCGAGTCAAAAGAATGTGAGGACTGAAAAGATAACTTTAACAGCGATACGTAACATAAACTTGCTTGGCGTTTTGCGGAAACTGGAACGATAGAGGATCATGTAAGATCCGGATCATCATGTTTAACGCTCGGACAACCAAAACATAACAGTGGGCAAAAATTACCATAAAGCATCCAATCGCATTTAAAATTCATTTATTTTTATTCGATATTCTTTTAAAATGTTTCTTGATTTTTTTCTAGTTTAGATCTAAAAATACGATTTTACGAACCAATTTCCTCATCTTATCACATTCAGCTGGATTTTACTGTATTTGTACTATTTCCGTTTTTACTGTCGTGACCATTGCACCTGTCTGGTGGGCGGAGGATTTAGGAAGCCACTTTCACCGCGTATTGCAGCTGAAATGGAAGCGTTAGCGTCCGATACAGCGTGCAGGGACAAGTAGTGCTTTTGAAGATGCCAGATGTTTGGGCTTACCACCCTTATTTGTACGCAGTATTTTTCGTGGAATCCTTGATACCATGAATCCTACAGATTGCAGTTGTGCCATGGATTTTTGCCAGAGGATACCGTACAGAAGAAAGCATTTGTGAGGTGGGCTTTCTCCAATATCGAACGGAATCTCACCTGGGTCTTTAAGATCTTGTGAACATATGAAGCTTTTTTTTTTTCTTCATGACGACGCTAATACACATAACTGTTGCATCTGGGCGATTTCTAATCGACCTGAGTACAAACAGAAATAACTGCATTTCCCAAAAGTGACAGTGTGTTGTGGGTTCACAGGTTCATTCATCATAGGACCCTTCTTCTTTGAAATACAAGGACCTGAAAATGAGTGGAAAACAGCTACGGTGAATGAGCAGCGTTATTTAACATGCGAGAGAAGGTCGTGCCATGTTTGCTAGAAAGAGATGCACTTTTTAAAGTCACGTTTATACAAGTTGGAGCACCTAATTACAGTGGTATTCCAAGCAATGCATTTCTGATACAGTCTTTCGGGGAAGGTAAATCATTAGCAGGGGTGTTGGATTGCAATGAGCTTCTCAGTCTCCAAATTTATTACTACGGACTTCTGGTAATGGAAATATTTGAAATCCTGGCTGCATCGATCTGGTGCATCTAATCTGTCCGAATTGAATGATGCGGTCCGCCGAGAGGGATTATATGTACATACGGATCTGCTACACTGTGCCATTGCTGGATTGTGACTCTCCTGCAATGTGATAGCCACTGTGTTGGTGGCTATGTGGACCACGCACATCTGTAATAAATGATTTGAAGGCATTCTGATCGTTATTTACGTATCTTTGCTTTTACATGTGTACGCCAGTGCCACACCTTGGCTGTTTTTTGACATTTTTTTCTATCTTAAGGGGACAAGGGACCTTAAAATAATTTTTTTTATTTTTTGTAAATTTCACCTTAAATATTATTCAAGGGTACATTATATGCATTATGACATGCATTTATCACAAAAAAAATGTAAAAAAAAAAAATTATTTTTGAGAAAAAAATGGAATTTTACGCGTCGCCTTAGAAATCTTCGAAATGCCCCCTGCGTCTTCCATATCAATGAAAATCCCCAATACTTTTTATAAAAGTTTGGTTTATATACATAAACAAAATAGAGCATCGAATTTTATATATTTCAATTTAAAGGTTAAAAAAAAAATTGAAAAATTTTGAAATTTTTTCGAAAAAATTTCAAAATTTCAAAGTTTTTCAATTTTTTCTTTATTTTTTGTAAATTTCATCCTAAATGTTATTTAAAGGTACATTATATGCATTATGGCATGCATTTATCACAAAAAAAATGTAAAAAGAATTTTATTTTTGAGAAAAAAATGGAATTTTACGCATCGTCTTGGAAATCTTCGAAATGCCCCCTGCACGTCCCATATCAATGAAAATCCCCAATATTTTTTATAAAAGTTTGATTTATATATATAAATAAAATAGAGCATCGAATTTTATATATTTGAATTTAAAGGTAAAAAAAAAAAAAAGAAAAAATTAAAAATTTTGAATTTTTTTCGAAAAAATTTCAAAATTTTTCATTTTTTTAAATGTTTTGTAAATTTTATCTAAAACATTATTCAGGGGTACATTATATGCATTATGGCATGCATTTAGCACAAAAAAAAATATTTTTGAGAAAAAAATGGAATTTTAAAAGTCTTAGTCATCGAAATGTCTTAGAAATCTTCGAAATGCCCCCTGCGCATCCCATATCAATGAAAATCCCCAATATTTTTTATAAAAGTCTGTTTTATATATATAAATAATATAGAGCATCAAGTTTTATATATTTGAATTTTAAAGTTAAAAAATATGAAAAATTGAAAATTTTTGAAATTTTTTCGAAAAAATTTCAAAATTTAATTTTTTTTTACCTTTAACTTCAAATATTTAAAATTCGATGCTCTATTTTATTTATATATATAAAACAAACTTTTATAAAAAATATTGGGGATTTTCATTGATATGGAGAACGCAGGGGGCATTTCGAAGATTTCTAAAATTCATTTTTTCTCAAAAATATTTTTTTTTTTTTTTTTTTTTTTTTGTGCTAAATACATGCCATAATGCATATAATGTACCCTTGAATAATATTTAGGGGAAATTTACAAAAAATAAAAAAAAAATATTTTTAAGGATTTTAAGGTCCCTTGTCTCCTTAAAAGATTTCCATGAATTGCAGATTCTATAGCCATGGAAACTTTTTTCTATTTTGGTTATTTTTCCGGCTTTTATGCATTTTTAAAGATTCTGCGAATTTTTAGATCACTCGGTATATTAATGTAAAAAAATTTGTATATATACTAGCAAAAGCTATGCTTTGTTTGGATTCAAGAAGCATTATTTAACAAGATAAATATTTGAAAGTAACAATATCTTTTATATTAGTTTTTGCATCTTTATTAAGCAAAAACGTTATTTTATGTTTTGGCGGACTTTAATTTTAGAAATGCTAATTCATTGAAATAACTAAAAATTTCCCAAGAATTTTTCACTTATGATATAACGAATTTAACAATTCATTTTATTTGTTTACAATTCTTTTGTTGCCATTTTACGAAAAATAAAATATCCCACCCGGCTCGGCCTACAGGCACAGGTAGATTTCGAATTTAAATACTAATTTCAACAACAAAAACTAAATCATGATTAGAGATAAACCCACTTTAACAATTTTACCTGCCCGCTTTTGACGAGTTTTTAATTTCATTTTTATATAAGAGCTGGTTTTATCAGAATCATGTTAAGGCGGTATTCAAAAAAATACTTTTCCACGCTCAAAACTCGAAATTTTCTGGCATGTTTTCAGATTCATTTTAAAAAGAAAAAAAATATATGAAACCTGCTGACGTGATTTTTGAAAAGATTCATAAGCGACCTGCCTTTTTATTTTTCGTTCAATTAATTAAAACTTGATTTATAAAGAATTATTTTCTCAGTAGGACCATATTTTTCGTTTCCAAGACAATCGCCTCGGGATATTCGATTCAAAATGCCCACTTTGACATCATTTTTTGAAATATATTCTGCCTCTATCAAAACATCGAACATTACGGTACATTATACAGTTTTTGAATCAAAAAACCTACCAATTGGATGCGTTTGAGAGCAAAAAGGAATTTAAAAATGAGTCAGAAAATAAGCAGTTTGGATTTGAATACAGCCGTAAAACGATGTTTTTTTTTTCCTTTAACCGCTATGTATTTTTAATTTGTTTTTGTTGTAAGAATGGGTCCTATCAAAAACTTGTAACTATAAATGTTGTAGATAATACTAAGACGATATATAATAAATTAATGCGGATTTTATATTTTGTGAATTGACGAACTTATGGATTTTTTTCTCCTTCAACCCTACCTTTTTGTTTTCGTTTTTATTTATTTATTTTTTTTTTTTGGTACGATTTGGATCTATCAAAAACTTGTCAATATAAAAGTTGTAGATAATATTAAGAACATTTATAATAAATTTAATTGGATTTGATATCTTGAGAATTGACATAGTTATGAATTTTTATCTCCCTAAAACCCTGTTTTTTGCGCCCCTTGAGCCCATTTTTAATTTTATCAAAAATCTGTGATAAAAATCATCTAAAATCAATTTTTATCATCTAAAAATTGTTGGCCCTATTTTTAGAAGTAATAAAAACTTTAAACTGATTTAATATGTACAAACATTAAGAAGTTATGGGATTCTTTCAGTTTTCACAAAACCCCTCCCTATTTCCAACCCCTTGGTCCGATTGTGTCAATTAACAAACTTGACTTGGGATTTATACCCCTTGATTTTGCGTATCAGTTTGGAAGAGATTTGTGGAAAATTACGGAAGTTATCGTGTCCATAATAATGTGCTATAGATAAATAGATAACGTTTTTTACTGAGGGTGGTTTTGGAGATATATAGATAGATAGATATATAAAGTTTTTTACTGGGGGTAGTTTTGGGTTCTAGGGGCCATGATCGGTGTAGTTCTACGAAAAGTTTTCAGAAATTCCAACATAGGAGCGATCGCAATAGGTAGTATTTCATACGAAATGTACCTAAAAATCATAATATAATTCTTTTAAAATACGTAAGTATCGTCTGTGTAAATGATTTCACATAATAAGAATAGATTGCGTATAGGAATTCTTAACACTGAAAAATACTTTTAAAATTGAATGTAAATAATTTAATTTTCACGATTAATTCATTAAAAATAATGCTTTAAGTTTCATTAAAAATGTATTTTAAAAATTTCATAAAAGAAATCGTGAAACTATATAATTAATCATGATTCTATCTATAATGACCAACTTCATGATTTATTTTTCCTTCTGAAAATATACGTGTTTCATTTTTTATTTGCAAAAATGCGTCCGTAATGGAAAAACACGTAAAATAAATTAATTAAAATATTACATTTTTTAAGGTTATTCTGTAAAAATAAATAAATAAATAAATAAATAAAAAAAATAATAATAATATTGTGCAAATCTGCAAATCATAATTCATTTTTATGTTTACTTTCAAGTCAAAATACTAAATAGCTTTTTTGTAAAGTGTACGACAAAATGTAATTTGTGTGGCCTATTAGAGGATTCGCTTCGCTCATCCTAATAACATAACTATTAACAACATATTATTTAATGATTTTATTACAATTCAGTAATAAAAACAGACTTTTGATAGGTCCGACGACATGTTAATAAACAACTAACAATAAAAAATACTTCTTGTAAATAGCATTTTTGATAACAGAGAGTAAAAAATCCTTTTGAATTTTTTTTTATAGATATTTCATAAGTTCCTCTTCCATTATTGGTATTTTCCTGAATTTGGGACTATCGAAAGATCTTGTGCTTTTGTTCACTCTGTTAAGTACATTTTTTGTTTGTGCCTGTATGAAACAAGTGATTCATTTCCGTTAAATTCTGTTTTGATGGTTCTTTTGGCATATTTACCTGCAAAGAAGATCGAAGCCATAAATTATGCGAGAAAATATAGCACGTGTAAGTTTTAACCATGTTATTTCAATTTGTGAATAGAAATTGTATTTCTTTTTTTATTTGCATATGAAAACAAAAGTCGGATGAAAATCATACGTAGAATTAACTTAAAGAAGAAAACTTCTACGCTATTGTGTTGCTATTTAACATACTTTTCAAGTGCTTAAATTATTTCTTAGTAAAAAAATATATATATATATGCAGTAGAACCTCGATTATCCGAAGTAATTGGGACCCACCCTCTTTCGGAAAATCGAAATTTTTGGATAATCGAGAATGCTTCAATTTTAAGATTAAGGAGAAATACATGCATTTTTTCTTATTATGGCAACAAGTGCTTAATAAAAATAAAGCAATAGGAAAATAGAAATAAGAATAAATTATCTCAATTTAAATTTTGAAATTAAGTACCTTTTACATATATCTCAAGGGTTTGAAAAAATGTTTTGTTTGTCGCAGTTTCGATTGTCTTTGCTTTGAAGCTCTATCACGGAGTTCTTTAATATTATTAGTTTACCAGTATCACAGTCTTTCTGCTGCTCAAGCCATGCCAAACCTTTTGCAAAACATTCAAAAGCTTCAGAATGGCTAGTTTGTTCATTTTCTTCGTTCCACTCCGCAGCTTATGGGAGCTCAAGTTAAATTCAAAGGAACTGTAAGAAAGGAGATCGAAAATATTTATATGTACTCATATTTCGGAAAGGACCGCTTGCACATAAGGAATATGATTGTTAAAAAAAGATTTCAAAATAGATTTTGCACACAAGGAATGTGATAGTAAAAAAAAAAAAAAGCTTTAAGAATGGATTTCGGTTAACCGAGAGTTTCGGTTAAAAGAGTTTCGGATAAAAGAGGTTCTATTATATATGTATATATATATATATATATATATATATATATATATATATATATATATATATATATATATATATATATATAATTTCTATGCACACTTACCAATTTCCAGAAGTTTATTGTAAAAATCCATTGTTTAAATAGACATACTTAAAAATCATTCATTTTTAGGTACGCTCGTAATTATTTACATACGTAGTACCTGTTAGAAAAACTAATCTC
Source organism: Maratus speciosus (assembly GCA_963932465.1). Taxonomy (NCBI): domain Eukaryota; kingdom Metazoa; phylum Arthropoda; class Arachnida; order Araneae; family Salticidae; genus Maratus; species Maratus speciosus. The sequence continues at coordinate 454,309,132 of OZ010797.1, forward strand.
TTTCAGAATTAGATAAACTCATCATTAATCAAGATAAACTGTTTTTCCTGTTTTTCAAAAACACTTTGTCTGTCATAAATAAGACGTGATTATTACTTCACAAAATTACTTCCTTGATTGTGTAATATGCCAATCAAAAACTGATAAACATTTATATTAAATGACTGCAATTGTGACAGATGAAAGAAGTATATTAATAATTCATAGACTCTAAATAATATTGATTGTTTTATTAATATATTTAATCAAGATTTTTTTTGTTTATGTTATTTTTAATCATATATCAATAATATTTTTTTGTGAGTTATAATTTTCTTCAGTGTGTATTTTGAAATGTAATCAGGAAGGAGCAAAAATGTATGCTCCAGTTTGTAATTTTAAAGACATATAAAATATAGTATATTAAACTAAAATTCTGAAGAATCCATGGGATACATTATGCATAAAAAGGTAGGCATAAGAATAAAAGAAAAATCAAGTTTTTTTTTTACAGGATTAATCTCAAAGATATTTAAATAGTCAGTGGATATAGATATAGCTCTACAATGGATATTCTGAAGAAAATTACCGGTTTCGACGTGGACGTTCAAGAAACGAAAGGTAAGAAAATTACCTTATCTTTATTTTGTGATTGAATGTGATTATTTTTATTTCACGTTCAGTCTCATTTTTTTTATCTAACAGTACCTATAGGCGTCGTCTGGTCCGGCCGTCTGTCCGCATATAAGAGCACAAAAAATGCCCAACCGAATAGTTTGAAATTTAATATTTATAAACGTTGCCGAATTTTGCTCAGTTATTTCAAATTTTATGAAAATTGAATCAAAATTGAAAAAATATATATATTAATAAAAGTTTTCTCCATTCTATTAAATCCTATCACACGTAATTAATTCAATGATTTCCCCTGATATATAACGATTCTAGGTTGCCATTGTGATTATGCCCTATTTAAGATTGAATCATATTATTTCCGTATTACTGAATTATATATTTAATTGTAATCAATTTTGCATTCATACATTTTTTGCAAAAGGGTGCAACAGCTATTGCACCAAAATCTGAATATTTATAAAACTAGTTATAGTACGAACTCACCTCATTTGCCACGTTTGACATACAATTTCTGACTTGTCTTCTCTTATATCGGCTGAAGTATAAAAGTATCAACAGTGAAAATATGTTCGAGACTTTTCATTACTCATTGTTTTGTTCTAGTAATACTGTCATATGCAAGTGTTACGACAATGAAGACAATATTCAAAGTCTGCTTCGCTTTGTTACATTGAACAGAAAATATTCCATAACATAGAGATTGTATCCGAATGACAAAATTAAGGAGTTTTTTACCTTCTGCGCTTCTCAGATACTCCAGTATTTAAAAAAAAAACCTCACAAATCTCCCTATTATCAACATTTCATTTTTGGTACTAAAATATCCTTTTTATCTCTTTATCACATCTCTTCAATAAAACACAATTATGTAAGATTTTTAAAAACGGGTTTTGTAACTGCTATATATTCTACTTGTCAAATTCTTGCAATTTCTACTAAAGTTAATAATTTCCATAATTTTTAATTATTTGGAAATGCGCATTATTTAATTATACATGGAGGATAGAATACTTGAAAGCATGCATTGGTGTATAAAAATGTTTATGAAGAAAGTTCGCTTCGATATCTGTCTGTGATCGAAATCAGTGCATGAGATAATCTTTAATGTCTTTTCCAGAGCTCAAATAAGAAATTCACATTAAAAACAGAGCTATGATTGCTTTAAAATGAAAGTCAAATTCTTTTGTATTTTTAAGTATTGGAAGTAATTCAATATATTGTCACCGGAATAATATAAGAGAATATATTTTTATAATGTTGATTTTTTTTTTAAATGTAAATAAAATACTTTAACTGAGGTTTAGATCATGAAATTTAGTTGTCTGTGTCAGACGACTAAAATTATAATGCTGAAATATAGACGACAGATTTCGAGCGAGAAAATATTTCTCACCTTCGCAGATTTGCTTCGCGATTTCTGAACATTTATATGTAACATGATTTGTAATATTTTTTTTCAACATGTTAAAATATTTTTATTACTTACGATGTTGAAACAGAATAATACATTTCCTAAACCATACTTTTAACATTCTTTATATTTTTAACACGATTGTCTTATTACAGAATAATTAGCGAGGTAAAATATTTTAAAACATATATTCGAATTTTTTTTTCATATGCTCCGCATTAGTTACTGCATTAGATAAAATATAATTAATATAAAATATTTATTTGGGGAATGGATTCATTATGTATGGTATAAAATTATACAGTTACTTTTCGTGTAATCACTTATATTTACGATTTATACTGTATACTATAATATAACTAAATTTAACTCGCTTCATTATATTAACTATCAAAGTACTGAAAAATGAATTAGATCAACAAAAGACAAAAAGGTTTATAAAAGTTTTAAATGTAAAAGAACATAGTTCCGAAGTAAGAGTTTCCTGAAATATATACATATTCTGCTGAATTTGAAACATATTTAATATAAACATAAACTGCTACAAATATTATGAAATACAATTTTGACTATTTATAAAATCTAGTTACAGATTGATTATATTAACTTTAGGGTCTATAAGACCATTTTTATTTCAGCGAGGATTTATATTATTACTCTTCAATAAAAATTTTGAAGGTCTGTTCTAAAATTAAATAAATCACAAAGCGAAATGTCTATAACAAAATATGTGATATTTTAAAATCACCAAATTTAAATCAATATCCTAGACACTTTCATGCATTTTTCCATTAAACAAACTACACAAAAATACATTTACGATGCAAAATTGCACTAAGTAGCTAAAACAATTTTTTTTTCAACAAAAAAAAAAAAAAAAAAAAAAAATCATTTTTTACTGCATGCACTATTTACAAAAACTAACAAGCTAAAGCTTTATAAATGGTTTCAATTTTTGTTCTATGTAAATAAGGAAAGATAAGCACTATTTTGATATTTAGCCTTTTTTTATCTAATAAATATTTTTCTAAACATCTGCAGCATATTTATTTTTTCTTATATTTTTAAAAAGAGAGCTTTTTACACGAGGTTTGTGAGATAGATATTATAATGTTTATTACTATTGAATACTATATTAATTAAATTAAAACTGGGATGAACTTCATTATTATTATCAAAAAAGATATTATTTTCGCGAGACAATTGCTTTTTAATAAAGAATAACCCGAAAATCACAACTGAAAATTAAAATGAAACCTAGAAACATTACCACAATATGCTTTCCGGATATACAGCCTTGGCAAAAAGTATTATGCACCCCTAGAAAACACTTAAATCGTAAAAAAATCAAGCAGGACGGTCGTTCTGCCAAGTAAAGCTGAAAAAAAATCCTAACCTCGCCAAACAAACAAACGCCAAGAATAAAACGCAAGACACCGTAACTGCTTATTATACTAAAGTCAACATCTCCATGTTAAATCGACCAAGCATGCCAGCGTAAAATTTACCATATCAAAAGAACCAATCGTCGCAGAAAAATAAAACCAAAACCAGAAGAACCTAATGGAAAAGATCTTCAATTTGAGACCAAATGCATCCTCATAAATTAATTATAAACAGAGATATAGATTTTTTAAAATAACGTCGAGATACTGAAAATGACAGATTTATTTTCTTCGTCTCACCTTATGCTTCAATCGAGGTAGAGACTTAAATAATGGACATAAAAAAGTAAGGATTGCATTTTTGGACAGATATTTACTCAATCTACGTGCTTTTATAAAATTCAGCTTTAAAAACACAAATTTTCAATTCTTAATTAGCGAAAAACTGTTAATTAATTCTAAAGTTTATAAATTATGCCAAACAGCGATAAACCCGCCAAACCATTTTAGAAGTCTTATGGTGTTATTACACGAGGAGTCAAAGACGCTCCAGATTCCAGGCGTCTCCATGTATTCCTATGGCTCCAGGGGAGTTGCTTGGAGAGCGAGCGTCTTTTTTCTGTCGGAGCATCTTTGACGCCCGAAACGAGGCGAGTCGCCAGTAACAGCCAATCAAATACTTGGAAATCTGATAATAGAAAAACCTTTTCCGGAACAGCCAATTAAATGCTTGGAAAAGACGGACTGTGAGGCGGCTGTTGTCGCTAGACGCCTGGGATTCCAAGCGTCTTTGAGTACTCGTGTAATAACACCATTATACTATTCTTTTATATTATCCTTTTGCATTGATTTCATCGAAGAAAATTATGGCCGAGATCCAGATAGATTTTTCGCTGTTAGCGAAATGAGTTTGACCAATCAGAAGCCAGAATGTTTGAGAAATTTTGCTGTTTCTGGATCCCGGCCTGTGTCATAAAAGTTTTGAGTCATTTTCTTAGTGCCATGGATGAAGTGCAATGTTTACAGAAATCTAGGCTGGGATCCAGATAGATTTTTCTCTGTTAGCGAAACGAGGTTCACCAATCAATAGCCTGCATTGCTGCAAACAGCGAAAAGTTCGCAAAAGTGCAAGCTTCTGATTGATGAATCTCGTTTCGCTAACAGCGAAAAATCTATCTAGATTGCGGCCAATTATGTTGAACACAATTTTGCATTTCCACATCCAGGAAGGGTATTGATGTCATAACAACAGTGCATATTCGAAACTATCTAAGGCATTGATTCTGAACTCCTTTGCTATACATTTCAATATTAAAGAAGTTGTTGTTTCAATAGTTTTAGTACTTTTCTCTATTCCTCACTCTAAAACACAAATATCGAAAATTAACCAACAGCGCTCAGAAACTATAGCGCCTAGAATATATAGTGTTGAGATCGGCTAACCCTGTAATACTTAAAAAAGCGCTAAAATATTGTATCCCTTAAATGTGCAATGATACTGCTGCAATATGCAGATCGCAGCGACATCTGCAGGATATTTTCTACAACTGCAAGAAATTGCTAGTCTATACAATGTAATAATAGTAATACGAAAATCCCGCAGATGTCACTGCGATCGACACTTGAAATTTTAGCAGTATCGTCGCACATTTAAGGGATACAAAGTTTTAGAACTGTTTGGATAGCATATTTCCACACTGGGTATTCTAGGCGCTGTATAAGAAACAACACCATAACTCAGAGCCTTTATACATAAGAGTGGTGATATATGCACAGGAGGCATGCTCATTTCAAGTTTTTGTCGAAAGTACGGCAATCCGCTTTCTTGAATAGAGCATATTCAATCTACGTTGTGATCACATGGTCAAGGCAAGAACGTCTAGCGTAAAGAAGGGAAGGCTTCGTCTACGTAATGTAAATCCCGCTAGCCAATGAAACAGTTCATGGGAGAAAGCAGTAGTACACTGTTAAAAATATCGTGAAAAATTACCTCTGTTTTTAAAGGCTACCTGTTTTCTGAACAATGAGAACGCTTCATAGGCGTTTATGTAGCGTTCTTATTGGTCTTAAAATAGAGAACCTTTAAGAACAGAGGTAATTTTTCACGATATTTTTAACAGTGTAGTTTCCTGTTTCCCTTCTTATCAGTTAAAAATTCTTTGGGTAAATTACCGGTACCACGTGACTTTTTCAGCCTCGAACCTATAATTGGAATATCCTCCATTAGAAGATACGCGCATGGACGATCTCTATTAGACTAGGGAAATAATTCAACATGCATTAGCCTGACGATAATGGCATGCTCGCAAAGAACTTTACCGATTTGTTTTTATCACTTTCACCAATAAACATTTATTGGCCGTATGTCGCTACTTCGTTATAGAGACACACTTGTTCCTAATTAGATCCTTAATGTATCAAAATACGAAGTTTGCTTTCTGTACTATTCCCAAAGACTTTTAAGATACATAGACCGGCATTTCCCGTTCAAAAGCATGCGAAATCATGGCAGCCATATGAAGTAAATTGAAACACCTGAACCGCGAGGTTTGTACGTCAACTGTGGTTATTTACCATTAAGTGCTATGGCTAGAATAAGCTTAAAAAATAATTTTTATTAATATATATGAAGTTTATGACATATTGTTTTACATGAAGCTATTTTTTATACCTAAATATGCGTTATAAATATTGAATTTTCAGAAATAAAGTTAAATAAGGCGATTTATTAATAATTTTATGGATGGTATGTTTGCAAAAAGAGTATCTAATTTTAACATGCTTTATAAACCTAAATACAGGCGAAATTTATATGGAAACAGATTGCTAAAGATTATAATTCTACCTTTTTTTAAGTTTGACTTACAAAAGTAACTGGTAGCGAAGTTTAGATTAAAAGTAGCAACTGTAGCATAATATAGTAATTTACAAAATTTTAAATTACTTGTAAAGAAATCTACGTTTTTTAAACTAATTTTTATGCAAAAAGGTAATTAAAAAAGTGCATATTAACGAAAGTAACACTATATTTTCATCCTTGGAGGACGTTTATTTAAATACTTACTTACTATACGAAAAAAAAAACAAAAAAAAATGAATAATAAGGTTTTTTTTTTTTTTTTTTTTTTTTAAAGGCCTAAATAAAATAGGGTAGACTTATACTTAATGATCGGCAATGAAAAAATACGCTGATAAAAGCATTTTTTTCGGTAAATTAAAATATAAAACATATATACTGCCGTACAACAGCTGCGATCAAAAATCCTCAATTAAACTGACAGTTTGCCGGTCTATGTCTCTTCAAAGTCTTTGACTATTCCTGAGCTCAGTTATAGCGTCTAGAAATATACGCCGGGATCCAGGTACATTTTTGAAAACAGTGCAAAGTTAGCAAAAATTCTGGCTTCTGATTGGCCAATCTCGTTACGATAACAGAGAAAAATCTACCTAGACCACGGTCATAGTGTGGAAACCGGCTATTCCAGTAATGCTTTAAAAAGTGCTAAAAATTGAATCCCATAAATATTGAAAAATACTGAATGAGAAATGTCGATAGGAGCAACATTTTGTTTACAGCGGGTTTGACACCAAGAAAAAAGGTCAGATGTATGTTAATAAAACGTTAAAAAAAAAAAAAAAATGTTACAGCGTCTAGACCAAATTGTCTTGGAGTTTTGGGAAATATCCTGCAGATATCGCTGTGATCGACTGATTGGATTTCCACACTGTATATTCTAGACGCTGTAGCACCGCGGTAACCAGTCTTTTTCGTTTGCCTCGAAGTAGATATAGATGACGTCATTTGGAGCTGTTCCTAAAGTGTGGCCAGCTGATCACGTTACACGGAGTTGATTATGTGTACACGGCAATTGACACAAAAAAAATCGGCGCACCGCTTTGTACTAATCACCGTGTAAAGATGATCGAACTCCGTGTGACTTTTAAACGTCATGAACTGGCCTATTATGTCATTGCTCACGCTGACACCCTCCCCCTTGCGTCCGCCATATATAGCGGCATCTTGCACTGGAGACTGCTAAATGGGCTGCTATCGGTCAAAAGCAAAAGAGAAAAGGGCAGAAGAGGGGGAAAGAACTCGTTTTATTTGGTATGTAGTTTTTCACACGGGAAGATTGACATGAATGCTCCTCTCCTTTCATAGCTTCATGATGGTGAAATACACCAACGCCCCCTAGATATTTGAGAAAGTCTTGACACGCGTCAAAAACATCACACAAAGCAGGCAAAGCAAATGAACAAAATCATTCATTGGCTCGTGGATATGAACGAGCCAATGAATGATTTTTCTTCTTTGTTTTGCCTGCTTTGTGTGATATTTTCCTGACGCGTGTCAAGGCTTTCTCAAATATTTAAAGGGCGTTGAATAGGCCGAGATCAAGAAAGATTTTACGCTATTAGCGAGATGAGATTGATCAAAATGAGATTGAAGCCTGAATTTTTGAAAACTTTTTTATGTTTGCAGTAAACACCGAAAAGCCTACAAGGATGGAGGCTACTGATTGGTCAATCTAATTTTACTAACAGAGAGAATCTGGATCCCGGACATTAACTTTGGTTGGTGAAGACGATTTTGAATAAAATCAAATCAGAAAGTCAATGTTTTTTAACTTTTCTGGTTATTTTAATCGAAATCTTCCACGTCTATTACTGAAAACTGAGTTACTGTACTTTGGACAAAAACTTCAATATGAGTACACGACTTGTGCATATGTCACCACTCTTACATATACATGTACTCTGTTATGAGCATGATTCTAAGCGCAGCTGGTTATATTTGAGTATCTGGGTATTAGAGAAAGCAATGGTGGCCCACCTTGGCTGAGTGGATAAGACACCACGCCACTAATCGCTTGAGAGCGTATGTGGGGGCGGGTTCGAATCCCGCCGTGATCCCTACGTGATCTGATATATATGTGTTCAATAAAACAATCAAACAAACAATAGTGAAAGGTACGGTAGCCATGGAAACAACGATTTCTTTAATTCGTATAGAAAAGTAATGAATAGTTGTAAATGACTTAAGTTTAAAATGTAGGCAAATGCTCTGAAAATATCAATGGCTCCCATCTAGAATTTTACAAAAGTAATTTAATATATTCACATGATGTATAAGTTGATGCAACTCTTAGGTAATGAAAATTCTGCAACAAGACTTATGTAGGTAGATCTTTTCAATGATTAATTCAGAATTCTAAGAACAAAACGGAGTTCTTAAGCGCTCTTCCTCACACCCCACCCCTCAAAAAAAGAAATACGATAGAAAGATATAAGTATTTGGATAACTTCAGTATTTCAGTGATCTTTTGTCAGAGTTTAGAAAAGGTGTCTGGGTATTAAAAAAAACATAAAACAAATTTGACGAACGATAAGACTATAGATTTCAGGCAATTTTTAACTGGGAAAAAATTAATTCTAATGTTTATGCGGCTTTAATAATAGACTATTAAAGATAATCAATTTACGGGAATTTTTATACGAAATTATATTCTCACATTTATGCAAATAGGTATGGATAAACAGACTTGGGTAAATTACATATTTATTCTTTCTTCTCTATAACACGATCTAAATGAAGATAAAGTTATATGTACAGTTTATATCTTTAAATTTTTAGATTTTTTTATCAAAAATGTTTCATCATCATGTCTAGAATTGCTAGATTTACTTCTTTAGACAGATCTTCGATTCTTTAGATGCCTGCGGGACTTCATTCTCGGATTATCCGTAGGTATTTGTAAAGGTAAATTTATTTTGCAAAACCGTTTTGCAAAAAAAAGTTAGAACAAACAATTAACTGACAGACTAACTGTAAATATATATTTTATTTTGACTCTATTTGATTTTTACTAAATTTTCATCCTTCATAGAAAATTTTAAGGAGACATAAATTGAGAAAGACTGATACTTTGAAAGAAGAAATTGACTTTCCTTACTTTTAAATTATTAATTACTCTAAAAAATTAATGATAGGTAAACAAAATGTATACTAATGTGTTTGTTCCCTGCTTATAAAGGCTATACAAGGACTAATTTTAGCGAGTAGAATTATTTCAATTATATATAATCTGTTTAAAAAAAAAGAACTGACATCTACTAAAAAACAACTTTTCTAAAGTAGAAAAAAAAGAAAAAAAAAGGAAAAGTTGTGGCTAAAAAATAGTGTGATATCAAATTTCCAAGCTTATATTATGGTACTTATTTAACATATTTTATTAAAAATTTACCATACGTAAGTCGAGTGCCTAAGTATGCGTTGATAGAAAGCCTTTTCTCCTTTACTAAATACATCATAGCGTGTTTCTGAAAATTAATTTTTTTTAATTATGCATGATGGGCTTGGCGGCCATCTTTCCATATTTTACATAAATTTCTAAGCAGACAAGCTCGTAGTATGTTTGCATTATTAAGAATTTTGAACTTCTAGTTTTGGCTACAGACTGATAAATTAAGAAAGTCTTTTATTTTGAAAAAAAAAAAAAACAAATTGATTTTTACTGCTTTAACTAATTAATTAACCCCCTCCGAAAAAAAAGAATCATAAGATGAAACCTGAAGTTACTTCAACTTTATTTTAAGACACAAATTTCTAGGCACTCATTTCCATAAATTAAAAGCATAAAATGTTTGCTTTAGCAACAATTTCGAATTTCCGATCTTAACAATATACTTGTGTGCTTAGAAATTTTGTAAAATATGGAAAGATGGCCGCCAAGCCCATCATGCACAATTTAAAAAAAAATTAATTTTCAGAAACACGTTATGATGTATTTAGTAAAGGAGAAAAGGCTTTCTATCAACGCATACTTAGGTACTCGACTTACCTATGGTAAATTTTTAATAAAAAATGTTAAATAAGTACCATAATATAAGCTTGGAAATTTGATATCACACTATTTTTTAGCCACAACTTTACCTTTTTTTTTTTTTTTTTTTTTTTTTTTTTTTACTTTTGAAAAGTTGTTTTTTAGTAGATATTAGATACAATAACAAGCGCTTTATGCATAGGCGTAAGCGATGTTTTGAAAAGTCAATCAGAACACAGATAATCCATTTGGAACGACTGGCGACTAAAAGAAAGGAAATGCAATTTTTTGAAAAAATATTTCAAATGTTTTACCAGTCATTATTTGATAGTCGCAGCGCAAAATAACCCGTGTGGGATCTAGTGGCGAAATTTGCATCATTTAATTCTGAAATGCCTAAAAAAATGAGCTGTCTATTGAAGAAAAGAGAGAGATTTCAAGTCCTGTATGAACAAGGCAAATCTGATGTAGAGGTAAGAAAATTGGTGAAATGTTCTCCATGTGCAGTACAATCTGTTATTAAAAGGTTCACGGATACTTGATCTGACATAAACAAGACGAGAACGGGCAGAAAATGCGGGGCAATGAAACGCTAGGACAAAAAACTAATAAGAGAGTCTGTTCGTAAAGCAACTTCGTAAAGCAACTTCTGACGTCGCTGCAGTTCTGTCAGAAGACATTGGACATACTATAAGTACTCGAACGGCAAGAAGAAGACTGGGAAGACCTGGTTTAAAAGAGTGCAAAACCAGGAAATAGTAGATTTTCAGAAAACAACAAGAAAAATCGCTTGGAGTGGGCTCATCGACATCAACATTTCCCGAAGAGGATCTGTCAAATGTTCTGCGGTCCGATGTTATTAACTTTGAGTCAAACGTTTTAACCCTTTTTTATAATGCAAAATAACTATCATCCAGTCAGAGTCGGCTTTTGTATTAAAAAACAGAATATTTTAAGTTGTCATATTTATTTTATTTCCAGGTATTTTGAACACCCAGTGTAACCTTCGTGCGGCGGCGTACCGGCCAAAAATATCATACAAATTGAGTCGTAACTACTGTAAAACACGGAGACGGTAGCATTATGATCTTAGGCTGTATGGCTGCTGATGGCGTTAGTAAAATATTCTTTTGCAAAGGCCGCATGGACAGCCAAATATACATAAATGTACTGAAAACTGTGCTGTTGCCTTCGTTAACGCGCATTTTTTTATTACAATAATTTACATGGCTTCAAGTTCCAACAAGACAATGCCCTCTGTCATAAATCAGCCACTATGTTGCGCGTGTTTAAAGACAGTAACATTGTATTGCTGGACTGGCCAGAGAAGTCAGAAGATCTCAATCCAAACGAGAAGATTTGTGAATATTGAAAAAGTAAAATCAGAGAACACAGCATAACATCAAAAACAGCTTAGAAAAAGGCTCTTACTCAAGTGTGGAATGCTATAAGTGCAGAAAAATATGCAAGCCTTGTAAGCGGTATGTCTCAAAGGATTTTTACTGTTATTAAAGACTATCGTGGACCCAACAAATATTGGTATTTTTTTGTAATTTTATGTTAATATAATAATTTATAAAACTATAAGACTTTCATTTTTTACCTTGAAAACCAAAAATGTATTAAAAGTCAGGTTGCCTAATACTTTTTGGCCAAGACACTATACACTGAATGTTTTTTGATTGAAAAATAATGCTGGAATAGCCGCACTTGTTACGAGCAATTAACATTTTAATTGCCATAAAGCTATTGCATGTTTCTAATTAAGCCCTTACACGACGGACATTATAGCGCAGATAGTTCGTAATGCTCTGAAGAGGTGTATTGCCACATTTGAGTGTCGCTCTAAACACTTTTAAAATATCACTATCAGTAGGATACTATGCAACGAGATTGTCATTTACCGTTCATTGACCCTTTTTCTGAACAAAAGAAAGGAAATTTATTCTAATTATTCGTCATATGGAAATTGATACTTCGCTATGTGTATATTCTTTTGATATAATAATGGAAAAACTCACCGTTCATACTGAAAATCCGTTATATAGAGAAATTCGTTACACGGAAGTTCGCTATAACGTATTATTCGCTATTGGTAGTTATATTAACTCTAACACAATTTTAGCACATAATTGTTTAATATATTTTATATGGAATTCTAACACAATTTTAGCACATAATGTTTCTATATCAGTTACGTTAGGTGAATTTTCTTGGTTAATTCCAAAAGTAAATCAAGAGCAATTTCATTTGAATTCAGTTCATTCTTTTTTATTAATCTGAAACAATTATCTACCACATTACAGTAATGAAACCATAAAAGTAAAGGTAATAAAAAATGATATTTCAAAGAATCGAAATAGCAATTACTCTATGTTCGTGAATTTCCTTTTTGTTGTTACTGATGTTATAACGGAGAATTTATTTGTATTATTTTTTTTTTTTACTAATTGAAGCCAATATAACAAAACATTTTTTTGAAAAGATCTTTTGTAATTATTTTTTATGTTTTATATCTGCAACGTAATAAAAAGCGTTAAATCGATAGCAATTCAATTTAATATATATCCTTATTGATTAAAAAAAGTTTATCTGAAACAATTAAACAAAGCTGATGCATAAAAAATTTCTAATTTCACAAATTTCTATAAAAGCATTTAAATAAAACAGTTCAATCTTTAAAAAATAAAATCTGCATGAGAAAAATGCATTAATTAATCCTGCGCACCCGCTTTCTTTATAAATGCTTCCAAAAAATGATTTTTATTAATCATTAAGACTGCTTTAGAATAAAAAAAAATATTAAAAAAAAATTTAAATTGCAAATCAAAGAAAAAATACGAGAAAAAATAACAAAATGAAATCAATGAAATATGAAATAAATTTCTGGTAGCACAAAAATGCCTATCATATATCAAAGAAAACAATAAATAAAACTTATATATTCTAGAACACAAAAAATACGTTAAATTATTTTTGTTGCGAATTTCACAGATAAATTTACATTAAATTACTCTGCGTTGATAACGCGATATTTTACTCGTATTCTGCACTAAGATGAAAAGTAAAATAATCCTTGATCTAGCGAGATGTTTTAGGAAAATATGTTACAACCTATTCCGTGTTACCTACGTTTTCGAAAAGCATTTCTTTACCTATAGAATCCTCTTAAACTAATAGATGTACGAAATATAAACTATTTAAATGAGCACAACATAAAAATTTCTTCTATCTCATGCATCTTAATGTTTCAAAAAGTAGTTACACATGTTAATACTTCAACATCACTAGTTCAATACTATATCAACTTTGATTTGCATTTTAGATTTCTGCTACAGTCAATTAATCGGAATACAAAGTAGTTAATCTCGATGATGATATTTATTTAACCCTTCACTGCACGATTTTTTCTATTTTTGTGAATTTTTTTATTTGAAATATATATATATCTCTCTGATAATAGGAAAAATAGTAAAAAAAATTAAATTTCAAAATTTCAGCTGAAATTTGATATTTTATGTTGTCTGCTATATGTACACATTTATGGTTTTAAAATATTGTATTGCTATATTTTGCAACTAAATGAGCTTAAATTAATTAGTTTTATCTGCTTAACTCTCTGCAACAATTATTATATTAATACTTTTAAGTATTCAGTAAAAATAATGAATGTAAATCTTACAGTAATAACTTGATTGATTTTTTGTTGTTGTTGTTGTTTCCGAAGAACAAATTCTAATTTTTTGTATAATGCAGTCATTTGACATGGACGAAATAAGTGTTATTACATGATCTGGATTGTTCTTGATGAGTTACAGTGATCATTTAGCCAAATTGATGGGACATAATGAAAATTATAAGGTTTATAGGTATGTGCCAGATATGGCACGTCCGGCAGTGATGGGTTGAACCAACAGTTTTTTGTTATGCAGATCAGCTGTTTGTGAATAGCCGGATTAGCATGATGCGAAGTTCCTGTCGCTGCACGAGCCGCTGATGTACAATAGAACTACCAAATATCGAGAAAATTACACAAAAATCGTTATTACAGCGCCCCTTCCGCCGGAATTTTTCAAATATCAAAGAAGACTTACTTGCCTTAGCCAAAAACATATACATGGAATTTGGTTCAATTCTTTGCATAATTTCAGACACTTTTCAATGGTAAAATAATGCAAATGGCACAAAAATTGTATAGGTGTCTAACTGTTATATTTAATCCTTCTTACCCCTTTCCGGCTCCGAGTAATTCTGTTTGCAAAATGATGAAATGATGGACTGACACCGAAATTTACAAACGAATTTATTAGGAAATAAAAAAATCAATTAAATTTCCATATTTTATTAAAGCAAACTTTTAATTAAATATTCTTGTAGCCAGTACTCTTTAAATTAGATGTCCTTTTTTGTGGACACTGCCAGCTAAAGGGTTAAAGGAAAATAATTATTTTTTTGAGCAACTCTGATAAATGCCTAAACATTTCTAAAAAATGTATTTCAATGTTTTTCGTCTAAATTTCTGCTGTTTCGTCAATGTCAACATGTATACTAAATTCTAAGTAACAAGTTTTACATTTTTAATTAAATTATTGTTAAAATCTCATTTGATAATGTATAAAAATAATATTCTTTATAATCAATATTTTTACTTTTGTTCAAAACAGTTTAATAGAAATGTGTACATAAAAATTGTTCAGAAATAAATATCCTGGAAATATGTAACATTTCCTGAATTACATTTTTAACCTGAATAAAGAAAAATATTTACTAAAGCGTGAATCAACATTTTCCTAGCATCATATTTTTAAAAGAAACAAGAAAAAACAAAGCGATTTCAATCTCAGTAGTATTGACTTTTTTGAAGAAGAAATAAATTTGTGGAAAAAGTTTAATATATTTCGAATGTAATGCTTAAATCATCAACAGGATACAATAGTTGTTCCTCATTTCGTTATATAACTCAGATTGACGCCTTTGAGCGCAAGGGGTATAGGAGACAATAATCTAAAAAAATGTATTTCCTTTTATTTTACTTGTTAATAAAATACAGCATAACCTCGAAAATCCATCATCATCGTGACAGCGACTAAACCGGATTTTTGAAAATTTGGGATTTCAGAAAGAATATCAAAATTACTTTGGATATTATTATTGCTGTCTTTATTCATAATTTAATTCATAGCCAAATGATATTTATGTGTAAAAAAGTGCAAATTAGTTATGAAAACAAGTAAATATTAAATTTAAAAAATCAAAAAACTCGACTGCGTAAAAAGCCAACTAATTAATTATTTCTCTTTAATGTGAAACTATTTTTTATATTACTTACCTATTTTTTTTCATTTACCTGTTTTGATGACTTTTAAGTTGTATTTATTTGTTAGTTCCTATCTACAAAAGCCGCACCAGTGGCTGAGAGGTTCTGCTCTCGAAGCTGGTAGACGGGAGGTGCTGGGTTCGAACCCAATCGCATCCGTCGGCCTAATCGTTCGGAGTTTTCGTGGTTTTCTTCGAGCCATGGATTTCCATGCGTAAATACGGGTTAGGTTCCCTTAGAAAGACCCCCACGAAGGGCATTCCCCCTCTAGGCCTATATCCCTCGTGCAGATAATTGGCCGTCAAAAATCAACAAACCAACCTATCTATAATCTCTGTTTTGATGAGTGTGGTAGAGACCTACACACTCAGCTTGGTATTCAATTAAATCATTATGCAAAACAAATAATAAATAGTATTTTGCTATATATTTCTTTTATAAAATGAATAATGTAAAATTAATTTGAAACAAAAATCGTAAGAGCAAAGGATAAAGAAAAGTCATTAAATTATAATTATGAATGAATATATATGTTTTTAGTATCATTTAATTTGTAAAAATATATGTTTTGTGAATATGTTAGGTATTTCAGAAAA
The DNA here is from genome assembly GCA_963932465.1 of Maratus speciosus. Classification (NCBI taxonomy): domain Eukaryota; kingdom Metazoa; phylum Arthropoda; class Arachnida; order Araneae; family Salticidae; genus Maratus; species Maratus speciosus. Next base: position 454,325,280 of record OZ010797.1, read on the forward strand.
TGGCCAATAATTAAAAATTTTGTATTATTTTATATGCTAATTAATTGTGTGATTAAAAACTCACATATGCTTCAGACGAAAATAGGGCAATAAAAACTTAAAGTGGGACACACGGACGCCATAGAAAACATGAGAAGAATGAAGCCAGTCAAAAATATTTATGACGCTTTCAGGACTGACAGGGCTAATATTTATGGGTATCATCGTATGTGGCAAAGGGGTCCGAAGTTCATAAGTGACGTAAAATCCCTGGAATTGAAGAGGAAAATTAACTATGCGCCAGGAAAGGATGAACACGCCCATAAGAAGGGTACGAGCAGCGAACCGCAGCAAAGAGAGAAGATGCACCAGTAAGTGAGAAGTACCACTCGACGAATAAAAATATACCATATTCTACTAATAAAATACGCCCATTTTTACTTATGGAGGAATTATTTTGAAGAGAAAAGGGATACTTGGATTTTGATTTCCGTCTTGATCTATCGCCCTGAAAAGATACTCTAGGATGAGTCCGGCGACTAAGACATATCTCTTCGTCACCCTGTGCAGAACATGAAAAGGAAACCTGATCTTGGAGGTCGCAAACATTTCTTAGGAAACCTGATCTTGGAGGAGCAAATATTTCTTATTGCCAATGATGGACAAGTTCTTCATCACCCTGTAGTATATGCGGACCGAAGTCTGACTGAGAAATACGACTTCATTGTTCTATCACCATTAGCTGATGAAATGGAATGACACACCGAAAAGCGCACCAGCTTCAGTCAAACGAATGTTCCTGTTTTCCCGTGATTGTGTATATACGCTCTGCCTAAAAGACACTGTATGAACTCGAATGTGCTCAGTTAAAGAGACTGTTACAATTTGAAATGTGCTAACAATATCATCATAGTGATAGGAACAATCCATGATGTACAGAGTGCTTTCGCCCCTTTCGTCTGAGGTGTATGGTGAGAAAATCTTTTAATTACTCAAATATTTTGGCCATAAATTTATTTTGTATTGATAATATATGTGTATGGGGATTTTTTTGTGTTTAAATATGTTGCAGGCAAAATTTTTAGTGAAAATATGAGTGAAATATCATTATTATGGACTAAACAAAATATAAATATTATAATTGGTAATGTGTCCATAACTTGGCTAAGAAGCCCATCTATGTTGTGCTGTGAGAAGTGCTGTAAAAATCAATATGAAGTTTATGATAATTATGCTTTGATATAAGAAATTTTTATGCCTGAAATAATAAAATTTGATTCTTTATGTGATTTCCTATCCTTTTCTTTGAATCTCTATTCTTATTCTTTCTTTTCAGATGCTTATTAAATTCAGAATTTTATAAAATATAAAATCGTATAAATTACTACCCATTGAATCCTGAATATAATTTTGTACGTTAAATAAGTCGAGCATGAGTTATTGACGTATTTATTTTAGTATTCAAAATTTAACCACCTCTCATTCTCTTAATTCAATATTACTCTCTTTTGATCCTCTCACAACGCGGATCGAGTAATATTTCTATTAATTGTGCTAACCACTTTATTGTCGCGTGATCAAGTGTGTTGGTGATGGATCGTCACAACAATGAGGCCTATAGATGTCTATGAAGGTTAGTGTTGCAGTAAAGCTAGAGATCCTACCTAGACAACATCCCAGGTTGTGTTATCCTTAAACGGAGCTTCTGACTTCAAAATAGTCAATGAAACATCGTCTTCATTTTGAAAGACCTATCCAATGATATGCCACTCAATAGGGTGCGTAAATTTTCTTTTTCGTGTCTACCGCCATTTTTTATTTTTCGGCCTCCATTTTGGATTTATAAAAACAAAATCTAGCCTATAACCATCGGACGGTTAAGACGAATTGATAGCGACCTCATTCATTAAAATCCCTCCAGCCGTTGGGATGTTTCGAGGTATGAAGAAATCCACATACCCAGATACGCGTAAAAACAAATAACCCTTCTTGGCAGTCGGGTAATAATTGCTTCAATATATATTTTCTATGTTCTAAAAAAATTCTAAAAAAAGTAGATTTTTTTTTCGAAAGGTCGATTATCAATTTTATCGATTTCGGAAGTACAATACTGTTTCTCTAAAGCAGATATTGAATGTCCGGTCAATTTTATGTATTTTTCCAGCGACACTTTTTTTTTCCTCGTCCCCGTTCTTCTTAGCTGCTTTGATACACAGCTTCGGCGATCTCGCTGTCTGCTAATCATCCACTTTTGTTATCAAACATTTCAATTCATAAACAATTGCTATTTTTCTATCTGCAGTAAGCTGGAAGAGTAAAAAAAATAAAGTCTTTAATGCCCCATTTTTGAAGTTGACGGACGCCCGAATCGCGGATTCATGAGGCTATTGGGAATTTAAATAAATTAAACAAAGCAAACTGTGTATTTCTACGATGGTTACATCTGTAGTTATAACATTTTTTGTGTTATACTATTAGTTTTGCCTTTCCCGTAACTAACATTTAAAGTCCATGTCTCTCAAAATGGATTTTTTCATAATTACCGGTGATTAAAAGGATTTATCTCAAATTGCATCGTATATATGTGTCTGAATTTCTCAAGATAGTTTTATATTATGCTTTTAATAAAAAAAAATTGGTATTTTAATTTAATGTAACAATTCGGAAAATACATTAAAAGAAAATCACTTTCAAAAACACTCTTTTAAATATATATATTTATTATAAATTTAGTAAGTAATGGATTTATAAATCTCTAAGACAAATTAACAACAAACATCTTTTCTGCATACAATAGTGAAAAAGGTAACGAAATCAGGTTAGTGGTTCTTGAGTTAAATACAAAATAATATAGCTTTAAAATTTTAATTTTTTGTAAAAAGTTTATAAGTATTCAAAAAATTTTTTTCTGAAAAGTAATGTTTAAAGAACCCCATATTTCAGGAGAAAAAGTTTCATTAAAACATGCCTTTATATAGTCCCTTAAGAAGTAGGTTGAATATTCTATTTTAAAATATTAAAGAGAATTGAAAGTGCGTAAGCCAAGCAGATTTTATTCAAGCAATTTGATTAGTAATAAGTTTAACATAACCACGTCTCTGGAAAAATACAGTTTCTGAAAAGAAAAAAAATACAATATTGATTTTAGATTTTAAAGCCTTACTTATTACATAAAATTTATTTTTTTAAGTGTAGTGACATCTAAAATGTAAGCCAACTTCGCATAAACGGGAGCTTAATAAACAACAATTATCGTTGTCTCAATCGGGATTCAATTCTTGTGTATATCTTTACTACCATTTCAGAACATTTAACTGAAAGACTGACTGTTTAAAAAAAAAATATTTATTTTGAAATATTTGTAATAGGTTAATGGTATACTGTAGAATATCATTACAGACAATATCAAGGGAACACTGGTTTAATTCACTATCCTTAAAAATTTGTAAAATGAATATTTTTTATGGGATATTTTTTACCAACTACTTATATAAAATGCAAGTGTCGCAAAATGTAGGTAATCATTCCGGGGCGAACACATCAATCTATATATTTAAAATACAAGGCGATTTTTTTTTTTTTCCATTTGCCCTGATCTTTCTACTGAACCGATTTTGCTAATTATTTTTTCCAAGGAAAGCTGTTCATTTTTAGATGTGCCTGTAACTAGCTGTTTTTAAAAACGCTCTCATTTTTTATATTTTAATTTTAATTTCAAAAACAATTTTTTGATTTATTACTTTCTTCTATCTTTGCAAGAAGAAAGTATTGGATTCGTGAAAATTTTCGACTTCCGGTATTCGACAGATTTATACGTTTTAGAATGTCCTGAACACGATTTGATTGTTTTTAGAAAATGTCTGTCAGTGTTTAAAAAATGTCTGTGAGTCTGTCTGTCACCCTGTTACTCTGTTACTCTGTCAGTCTGTATGTGACAAAACTTTTGTGGGCGCTCTATCTCAATAACTAATGCACGGAATTTCACAAAATTTTCGCTTCAGTTAGACCTTGATATAAACTGGTCCTGATTACTTTTTGGTGAAAATCGCCCAACAGATATCGCTGCTATGCGGCATTATTTTACGATTTCTTCAATAGCTATATCTCAGGAACTACAGCACGGATATTCATAAAACTCCTGATTCGGTTAGTCCAGGATATAGTTAGGTGCTGATAACAATTTGGCAAAAATCGCCCAACAGGTGGCGCTGTTATGCTGCATTATTCATGATTATCTCAATAGCTCTAACTCAAGAAAAAATGCACGAATTTTAATCAAACTACAGATTCAGTTAGTCCCTGGTATAATTTAGTGCTGTTTAATATTTGGTGTAAATCGCCTAACAGGTGGCGCTGCTGTGCTGCATTTTTCACGATTTCCGCAATAGCTATATCTCAAGAACTAATGCATGAATTTTCATCAAGCTTCAGATTCAGTTTCTTCCTGGTATAAATTGGTCCTAATTAGTTTTTACCGTAAATCGCCCAACATGTGGCGCTGCTATGCAGAATCTTTTACAATTTTCGTAATAGCTCTATCTAAAAAACTAATGCACGGATTTTCATCAAACTTCAGATTCAGTTAGAAGTTGTCAAAGTTGTTGATAATTAGACTTTGGTGTACACCACCTAACAGGTGTTTCTGATATGCTGCATTTTTTAGGAAGTATTAACATGTATGAGATAGAAGAAAGTTTTCCGATTGCTACATCCGTCTGGTTTTTAAATGGAAGTAATCTGATTCTATTGTTGCTGATAAAAGTTAAATATTGACAACTATTCAAACACGGGGCTTTTTAGACAGCAGACGGCTTTTGTTTTTTCATCTGTAAGTTATTTTCGATAAAAAAAAAAAAAATTATGCATGTGTACTTTATTTTTATAAGTGAATAAAAATTAATATTTTTTGCGACATACGAGAATATCGTCTATCCGGTTTATTTTATCTTTATGTAGTATGACTTTCGTTTTTTTCTTTACTATTAAATAGAAAACATATTTTTTTTAATATATCGTTTTAAGCATAAAATACGCATATAATGTATGTCTGATAATTTTCCATCGGTAAAGTTATGCTTAACTTGAAATGTGTGTTTGCATTAATAAAACTGGGGAAAACAATTGATATGACTGCGAACACGACACAGTTTTCACTGATTTTTCATTTATTAATTCTAAAAATTAGAATCGAAGACTTTATGCGTCGTTGAACTGTTTCAGAAATTGAATATTGAATTAAAAAAAATAACCTTATCATTTGCATTTGTAGAAATCATTTGTCATTTTTAAAATGACATCCGCTTTACAACACAAACCTTTCAATAATAAAATATTCATGCCCTTTGTTTTTATGAAGTGAAATGAAAATTGAAAATAAAACACAGATCAATGTTTCGTCATTTTGTCGGGGGTTATATACTAGTCCAAATTATATTAGTTAAATGGAAAATTCCGTTAAACTGCCGTTCTGTGTAACAAGATTCTACTGAATAGGTCTAAAAAGAACATTTTGTTAAATACTAAGAACGGATTATTTAAACTTCTAATTTGAAATATTTTTACACATTCGTTCAATTGGTATATAAAATTTCACAAAATTTTCATAAGCAGTTTTGCTTATTTCGAAACACTTAAAAAAATAGAATTAACATTTCTATCAGTACTATTTTCTCCTAAAATATATTCAATGTACTACACCAGGGTCGGCGAACCTATGGCACGCGTGCCAAAAGTGGCACGCGAAAGAATAATTTTGGCACGGCATTGCTTGTGGCTCTAAATGAAAATAAAGTGAGATTAAATAAAATTGCGACTGATCTTTTCTGAATTCGATTAAATGGAAATTGAAAATTTTTTATTGTGGCATATTATATTCCAATCTGATTAATTATGGTCTCAAAAAAAAAAAAAAAAAAAAAAAAAAAATTCAAACAATTTCATATTTGAAAACTGTCGACAAGAATTGCTTATTAGACATTACTAAATTGTAATGATGAGTTACGGCATATTTGAATTTATTTCAAAGCTATTAATAAAAAAACTGTTGTATACCATTTTAACAGTTTTTCTGACTATCTATGCTTTCAAGCCACTGTTTTCACGAATGAATAATATCAAAATTCATACTGAAAACACTTGTCAGTTAAATCCGGAGTTTAGTTTGCATTAAAATTAACCTGATATTAAGATGTAGCAACATAAATCAAATTACATAGCATTATTTTTTTTTATTTCTAAAATATACTTGTTGCCATAATTATTACAGTATAATAACTACATGTATGTTCCTCATATTTTTCAAATCTTAATAGAAAATTTTAATCCATTATTTTTCCACCTACTAAATTTGTTTTTTAATTGGCACGTCATGGTCACGTAAAATATTTTTTGACTAAACTTGGCACGCGGCAACAAAAAGGTTCGCCGACCCTGTACTACACTGTAAAAAAAAAAAAAAAAAAAAAAAAAAAAAAAAAAAAAAAATCTGTAGTTCTACTGTTATAAAGTTACAAGCTTACTAAACTTTCATCTGTAACTGTGCAAAAAAAAATCTGCAAATCTACAAAACTAGTTTTTGTAAAGTTACAGAAATCTGTAACTTTACAAATGAATCTGCTAAAATTACAGTGATCTTACTAAAATTTTATCTGTAACCCTGGATGCAGTTACATGAAAAGTTCTAGGCATCCCAGATTCCTAAAAAATTCTTAGTAACCTTACAGATTTTTTGATTTTCGGCACAAAAGTGTGTCCCTTACTTGAATTTTTGTTGTTGCCGTTACATAAAACGTTCTAGGAATCCCAATTTCCTAGAAAAACTTTAGTAACTTTACAGATTTTTTTTTTTTTTTTTTTTTTTTACAGTGTACATAATATTCCCTTCGTTATATTCTCCTTCGATAAAAAAGTAAAATATTTTCTAAGAAATGAATCGGCGTTTTCTTTCATCAAATTTCGAAATTCAAAACAAAAATCTTGCAATTTCAACATACGAAATATTTTCACTATTGCAACAGAATTTTCCAGGACATGCTTCGTTAGAAATTATTTAGCATAAATCCTATATAAATGTTACACACATTCTTCGTTTTACATTAATTATATAAATATATTGATATAAAATATATATATATACAAAATTACTTTCGTTTAAAAAAAAAGTTTTGACGTAAGGAAAATAAATATAACTAATAAAGAAGGTAGCATCTCTGAAAAATGCCAAAAGAAAGAAGAAGTGTCTTCCTTTTTCAATTCCTACTATTACACTGTAAAAAAAAATCTGTAAAGTTACTAAAATATTTCTCGAAAACTGGGATTCCAGGAACTTTTTATGTAACGGCAACAGCAAAAATTTCTGTAACAGCATCTGTTACAGGAATTTTTCTTGTTGCCGTTACATAAAAAGTTCCTGGAATCCTAGTTTCCTAGAAAAATTTTAGTAACTTTACAATTTTTTTTTTACAGTGTAGTTCACACTGTCCCTATATTTATTTATATATTTATTTATTTATATATTTATCTTATTCAAATTTTCAATCGTTAATAAAATACTCATTATTCATCCTATCAAGTTGAAATAAATTGTTTTTTGAACTTGTACTGGATGACAATTGATGTTAATACAGTTTTTTTTTCAAATATTAATTAATTAATTAAATTTTAATTAATTAATTTTAGTTTTGCATGGGAAACAAAATGGCGGCCATTGGTTATTGAAGGTCAATGAAAGTATTTTCAATAAGGGGTTACCATAGGGGGGACCCTGTTCTGTCGTCAAATACCACCAAGTTTGTCGCCAACTTGGCGATATATCGCCAAATTTTGCGGCCAAAATGAGTCGCCAAAAGTGACGCCAACTTGGCGATATTTCTAATATTTCGCCAAATTCCCATAGACTTCCATTGTAAACCTACTTGCTTACAGAAAATCAACAAATTGAGACATTTTAATGCAACAAAAACTAATATTAGCTTAAGGGATTACATTAAATTTTTCTTTGATGACCTAAGTAGGAATTGAATTTAAAAACAAAATTTTTATATTACTTGTTTTTTTGTATGTATGAAAATAATTGGCAGTAGAAAATATTAACAACTAAACATTTAATTTAAAAGTTAAAATGAAATGAACGTTTTAGAAATATAGTAATTTCTATTATTTGCGTTTTTGTATAGTAACTTTTTATGTGAATGCATGCATATAACTGTGCATGCATAGAAAAACTTATAATACAAACAGGTAAAAATAGAAATTTATTGCATTTTTCAAATAATTAAATTATTTTAGAAATAATTAAATTTCTAAAATGCATTATTTTTATTTATCTAAATTTATTTTTTTTTAAATTTCGAAACATTGTTCATCGTCAATGTTTCCCAAATATAGATGAAGTGAAATTTCTTTCTTTCTTAAGTAGGAGGCTCCGCCCCTACGTGCTAAGCTCGCCAACCACCGTTCAGACACCGCAGACTCTAAAAATACGCAAATTTGATTGGCTTTAAAAATATTACGGAAGACTGAATTATGATTACAAAACGAGTGACATTCTCTCTGCAAAAAAGTTCCCATTCATTTCCATTTGATTGAATATTTTAAGGCCAAATCTGTCCTTGTTAAGACATCTAATAGCTGTTTTCATGTTTGATTGAATAAGATCAGTTAAACATTTGAAAATAATTTAATATCAAATGAATTAAGTAAGCAGTGTCTTTGTCTCCGGTATTTTTTAACAACGCTATAAGAAAGCTATCATAAATAAAACGTTTTAAATGTATCTGTTTATATCTAATGTAATTTTCACCAAAGTTTTCTTTCTCATTTTAATATTCACATGAAAATACTTTGTTTTTAGAAAGGAGATATTATTTGCGCTGTCTTAGAATTCACAGCAGTAGATCAAGATAATAGATCAACAAAGATCATCTCGAAATATGGGATAAATGTCTCGCGTAAATACATTTTTAAATTTAAACTGTTTGGCTATATTATTATTTGACAATTTTAAATTTGACATAATTTCTCCCATATACTGCTTTTTACGCATATTAATGAATTTAAAATTTTTGTTTTCTTTCTCTATATAATACTTAAGTGAAAATACTTTTGTTGTTACAAAGGAAATATTATTATTTGCTCTGTCTTAGAATTGGCAACAATATTTAAAAGATCATCTCGAAATATAAAATAAATGTCTCGTGTAAATATACATTTACATTTAAACTGTTTGGCAATATTATTATGTGGCCATTTTAAATAGGATGTAATTTTCCTGCATTTATTGCTTTTAAAGCATATTAATGAATTTATTATTTTAATGTTCCTTTTTCTTTTAATATTCACGAGTAAATACAATTTTTATAACGATTTTCTTGCTTTTAGCACGTATTCATTTTTAATTCTAATTTTACAGTTTTTTGTTTGTTTTTAACAGTCACGTATAAATAAATTTTTAATTGAAAGGAAATATTATTTTTTGTTCTGTTTTTACAATTGGCACAAATTCAAAATAATAATATTTTACAAATTTGAAAAAAAAAAAAAAAAACTTTTTTGAGATATTGAAAATTTGGAAAATAAAATTGACAAATAAAAAGTCTAAAAATTAGTCAAATTAAAAAAATAAATGCAGTCTGCATACCACAAGCTTATAACGTATATCCCTAGAAAAAATGATTAAATTCCTAGGTAAAGTTTTTGCTGGTATAAAACTTTTTAATAGAACGATTTTGACCAACTTTAACATTTAATATCTCTGTAAATAATTCTTCGATTTAAATATTGTCAGCCTCAGCGTGTTTACACACATTTCCTTATAATACTACAAATTGTCTTATTTTTATATAGAGTGATTTTCTTAATTTTAGCTCAGAAAGACGTCATGTCACAAAAAATTCATTTACAGCTCCGGTGACAGCGTTTGTTACTTTTCTTTTGAATAAAGATATTCCGCTATTCTTCAAAATCTGCTAATTTTTTGTTGTCATTTATAGCTGCAAACAGCTGAAATTTTTGGACACAAAGAAATTATAATGCTATTTTTTTGCTTTATCTAATCGATATTTTCTGTCATTATGTAAGTTGAAGATTTTCATTGGTAAATAAAGGAGTACAAAAACCGTAGCAGTTACAATTGTCTGTTGTTTCCTATTCTTTTAACATCTAAGCAATTTATTTTGAAGTGCTCTAAATAATTCATTAACTGTACACCAGAAATAGTGACAAATACTTTGAGACGAATTGAATTAGATATCAAAATCTAAATTCGCCGTCACGCACTCTGGTACAGTTACTTGTAAGTGCAAGCATTTTTGTGCGAACAGACTCGACAGTTTTTTTTTAAAAAAGATATTGAACTGTGTTTTAGAAAACACATTATCATTACTACATAATATAAAAGTTTCTGTAGTGTCATAAACTGCACAATATGAACTTTAAAATGTTTCTGTTTATTTAAAAATAAGACAGATAATAATACCACAGATGTTACAAGTTTAAAATATACATTTTATTTAAATTTCTTAGTAATTTCGGCCTGTAAATCTTGCACCCATCGTCAGGGAATATTTCCAGTAACTGCCATCTTATTCATTTCAAATACGTCACTTCGTGTGAAATGGGAGAGTCTATAATTCTTACGGTAGCTGGAAGTAGAAATAGTAGTACTCTTTATTAAACGTTTGTAGAGGGAAAATATTTAACTGCCTATTCATTCACTTTAATACGTCACTTAGTTCATACACGTGACTTTCGTTTTGAAATTCGTAGGTGAACTGTAGTAGAAGTAGCAGCATTTTGGATTAAAATTCTCTTTAGGAAAATATTTAATTGCCGTTCCATTCATTTTAATACGACACTTTGTTTACATATGTCACTTCGTATGGGACGTATTAAAATGAATAAAGAAAATATGTAATTGCCTTCCCATTCATTTTAAAACGTCACTTTGTTCACATACGTCTCTCCGTTTGTGACGTATTAGAATGAATGGAACGTCAATCACATATTTTCCTCTAGACGAGTTTAATCCACATTACTGCTACTTCTAGTCAACCACCATGAATATTCTCAAGTGGGAAACCATGGGCGCGATATTTTTCTGCAGGACCTAGTTCGCGTGATTATCGCTGGCTTCGTTCTTTTTCTCGATTTATGAAACAGTACAATATTCATTAAAATTTTCGAATAAAATGCACATTCTTAATCATTGTTTTTCATCATAAATTACAGCGTATGTGTTCTTTGTCGTTCAATTTTAAATTAGAAAATTAATAAATATTTTCTTGTGAATATACAAATTACTTTTGATTACTTTGTTCTTAAAAGTTCTAAAAGAAGGGGTGGGAGATTAAATTATATATTCATTCTGAAATAAGCTTTTATTTATTTAAGCAAAAGAAGCTTTTATTTTTGTTTATGCATGTTATATTTAAAAGCCTTAGTCCCTCTCATTTCGAACGAAGTGACGTATTTGAAACGAATAGGATGGCAATTAATGAAATTATTCCCTGAAGATGGCTGCGGATTTTGCAGACAGAAAGTACAACGAAATTTAAATGAAATGTATATTTACAAACTTGTTACGTCTGTAGTATTACTCTCTGTCCCCTTTTTAAGTAAACAGAAAACCTTTTAAAGTTCATATTGTGTGGTTTATGATTGAATCAAGGTGAAATATGGTATTTCACCTTATGATTTTATTTGTTTGTGTAGTATTCTACTACATAAATAGAAACATATACTTCATTTTTTTTTGTTTCCACTTCTATTAATCTCGATTTGTTGAATTTGTTAACATATAGCAATTTATTTTCTTGAAAAATATTTGTAATTTAATGAATTAGGTAACGTCAACGTTAAGAATGTTTATTTCCACTAATTATTTTCTTGACCAAAGAAGGTGTCTGGATTTTAACTGTTAAAATAAATTTAAAATAAAGTAAAGCAATATGCTTAAATAAAGAATTAAAAAAAAAACACTAAAAAGCAAAAATATAACTGGACTCACTTTTGTATCAGAATTTTTACTGATTTCATTTTTTGTTGTTCTTGTCTTAGCAATAGTGAAAATGTTTTACGATTTCTTAGGTAATTACAAGTGACCGTTTCTAGTTGTGAGCAGTAAAAACTCGTTTTCTCTAACAGAACAAGTTAAAACTAATTTTATGTAGCAAAATAGTTTTTACCTTTTAGGTCTGTTAAATTAAGTTTGAAGCGATAGAGGTTTCTGTGGCAATTTTTTAAAAATAATTTCCAGTTTCAACGGTAACATACCCACGAAATGCATTTGATAGAAAATAAAATTTTAAATAGATCCTAAACCGTAATCTTTTAAAAATAAAAATTTATATATAAATTTAATTTGAAAAATAAAGCCAGGCGTAGTAATAGAAAGTTAACGTTCAAGTCATTCGATTACGTATAAGCGATCGATTATTTAGTAAGAGACAGAGATCATTATCTCATCAATACGCGACTGCAGGAAGGAGTTTGAAGGAGTCATATAAAGCACACTTTTTGAGTTGAATTTCAAAAGCGCACAGAAATTGACAAAGAATATTATCGTCTCTTGCTTAAAATAATATATTCATGTCATCATTTCATTCAATGTTCGTTACTTTACAATATTTTTAAAACTATAACATATTGCTCTTATTTCATAAAATTACATTAAATGACAAATAACCTGTTTTATTTATGTGAATTGCATACATAATTTATGTGATTTATTTTCGATCATTTTTCCTTTTTTTTACAAAATATTTATTTATCCTTGGATGTTGAGGATGGCACAAATATGTATAATTTTTATCTTTAATGAGGCGGAGAGGAGATTACAACATTTTACAATTGCATTTTCCACATATATTTGCCTAACTCTGTCATATATCCTTATCAATTTATAATAGCTCCTGCTTATGAAGTGGACAAAAAATATGTAAATTTCCAAATTAACAGTTTTATAAACAACTGCATAAAGTAACAAAGCAGAAATGTTTAAAATTCATGAATAACTCTTATGTGTCGAATTAATTTAAATTTTATTATGTGTTAAGATTGACTACTAACACCTGAATATTCACGTGCTAGTCAAATAGAATACGCCAAATTTTATCATAAAAAATGTAAACATATTTTAACGTCATTGGATTTTTCAGCAACTAGTTGGTTATGTATTTTAAGTTGGAGTATTCGAAGCTAGAAAAACGTACTTCTAATAAAGCCATTTCAAACGGATCAACACATCTAACCAGTAAACTACACCTTAGAGTAAAAATGAAAAAAAATCTATGTAAGCAGCAATCGAAAGAGTATATTGAAACACATTTGCTCACGCATAAATTGTTTGCGCTTGTGTCGGCGCTACCCACATATACAGGGTTAGCATAAATGAATGTCCGGATTTTGAAAATTTATATTTTAAAACCTATTACACATATTATAATAAGTGATATATGAAAATAAAGGTGATCATTCAAAGTTATTTTTCAGTTACCTATGTTTGATGTGCAAACCTTTCGTAATACGACTAACACCAAATCTTTAATCAAGTTTGTTCCACACATTTGGCAGATTTGCACAGTCATCGATTCTTGATGCAGCACTGATGGATTAAAACACTAAATAATGCATCACAAAATAATGTTAAATGATACATAAGTGCTCCATTATTAATGTTTTAATGCATCAATGCTACATTAAGAACATCTTATCAATATAACACGCGCTTCCCACAGAGCCTAAAATGAGAATGAGATGTCTTACTGGGCTCTATATTCAAAATCTGGTTTCGAAGCAGAATAAAGTCACGTGGCACCAATAATTTACCCAAAGAACTTCTAATTGATAAGTAGGAAGGCTACTATTGCTTTACACCATGAATTGTTTCGCTTTCTGGCTGGTAGAGAGACTTACTTTCTTAACAATAGATGCTTTATTTTGCAAATTTTAAAACTTTATATCTCGATTACGGGGATACGAAGGCAAATAATTTATGCGTCTAACAACACGCTTCAATGTGCCCTTTCAATTGCTACTTACTTAGATTTTTTTCATTGTTGCACTAGTGGCGTAGTTTCCTGGTAAGATGTCTCTCTCCTATTCTCCTATTGTACTTTAACTGGAAACATTAAAATGTCAACCTATGCATTTCATCAAGCATCTTTTAAGGAATCACTATCAATTCAAGATTGACACTTACATAAAATACAGATTTCCTGATAGAAAAACATACTATGGTGTGACGTAGTAGAAGTCCCATTTATTAAACTAAAACTTCACATAAGGGACTTTTCAGAGAAATGAAGATATTACGTGCATGGATTTGTGCTTGTTTTGTTAGTGGAAGTACATGTCAGGTGTCAAGAGCACATAACATCTTCCTTTAGATACCCGTGATATCGAAATCTTATTGAGAGTGTTCAGAATTTTTCCCTATCTTTATTCAGGGAACAATATAATGGGATATGCACTTAACATGTTAATTAATAAATGAGAAACATGTTTTTCATGCATATGAAGAGTCAGAATATGTTACAGTCGCTATATATTTGAAGCGTTCGGGGGAACAAGGTGAATAAGCCACATTTGAGGAGTTTCGAGAAAATCAGCTTTAAAGATTTTGATGAAATCCTGTAATCAGGTATTGGTTGGTTAACCCCTTCGGGACGGGAGCCTTTTACGAAATTTTTAATCTTTTGTCACCCTTTTTTAAAAACAGAAATTTGTGTCTTCTAGAATCGAGAAAATGCGATGATTAAATAAGGGAAATTTTACAGTAAAATTTTACTGCTGAGGAAGAACAAGGATTCTGAGCGCTTCATGCGGCACGTATACGTGTCGCTTCTCTCCAAGGGGTTAATGCATGATTTCATATCATAATAGTGTAGCTGGTATTTATACATCATACAATTATAAAAAAAAGAAAATATTTTTGTAGTTATTTTATTAACATATATTTATGATAAATGTGGCTTATAACTTTCTTCTTTCAAGTTAATGTATATATTTTTTTGGCTGGAAAAAGGACACAGTTTATTACAAGTTATGCTTTTATAACTAAGCTTTTTAATTTCTCCCTCATTTTTATTATTAGTTTTATTTCAATCAAAATATGTAAGAAGTCGCATGTTTCACATGCGTCACTCTTTGTTAAATTGAAACCAATGTTGTACTCGTTACAAAATGTTCTTATATATTTATCTTCTTTAACTGGTTTAATGTTTTTCTCTTTTCACGAATCAGGATCTTTATACAATCCAGAAATTGTTGTGTCATAATTTAATTGTACTCTGCTATGATATTTCTTCCCGCTATAGCGGCTTACATATTTTCGGAATGCATTGATGTGATCATGAACAGATTGCACAAGATCCAAAGTCATTTAATTGGGACAATTATGGTGTCTACCGCGTTTATCACTTTTTGAAACAATTATTTTTTCTAGTATTTGTGCGCAAATAAGTCGGATTCTTTTAGAAGATGTTTGCAATCTTGTACTGGATAAAATCTCCTGATTTCACAATTGTATTAATGATGTATTGATATGTTACTTTTCTGGATTATTCCAGCCTGTTTGTATTCTTTTTGTACGAACGTTTTTTAGGTAAGGATTTTATACAATAAAACAGACATGTATTTTGCTCTTTGTATGTTCCTGAATCACAGGATGCATTAAAAATACCAGCTTTCTTTCCTCGCAACATCTCTCGACATTTATTTGTGCACCGACAAGGCGGATCAATCTTCCAATCCAAAACACATTTTTCCCTCTAATGCTTTCATAATTGCGTCCTAGGTTTCTCTTATTTTTTGCCTTTATTTTGTCCTGTACACGATATTAATTTTTCTCCAACTAGATGGAGGGGCTTTATCGTGTCATTTTAAAGCCCTTCCTGTTATCCCACCTTGAATCTGGACTTGAATTTCTAGGTTCCCGCTTGTCACATCGTCATCTTCAGACTTATCTTGATATAACTGTAATATTAATAACAATAGTTCAGATTTTGAACGACCACAAAAATGTACAATTCTGTAAGCAAAACGGACACATGCCATAATAGGAACGAATGCAAAATTTCAGCGACAATTTTAAAATAAAGAAAGCCATAAGCTGCAGTGGGAATTTAAATAATTTTCTGTAGTCAAAATTCGAATTATGCGACATATTTATAGTAAACAAAGTGCGAAGTGTTACATCGCTTTTTGAATTCGTCACCGAAATTATTAAAAAACGTGCTAAAATATGAAATGTATTGCATTGATTGATAAAAGGTTTATGTCACACAAATATTACAGAAAAATGTTGCAAGGAACAACGTTAATTATTTACCAACACATCCTTTTCTGATGAAGAAATAGAATTGTAATACGTTGGAGAATAATTTCTGTCCTTTATACTATCATATGAATCAAAGTAATTTCAACTTTCAGTACTATTCGAATAATCTTTAAACACTCTTCGTTTACACGAGATATGTTGAGTGCTCAGTGCCGTTGTTGACTGAAAATAAACTAAATATTTCATTTAGGGAACAAGAACACTGAGGCATACTTTCGCTATTTCTCGTTATTTTTTTTGCTGATATTTGTTGAGTGGCTATGTATCTTCTTATGACATGTCCTCATAATGATATCTAGATTTTTAGGAAAATGTGGCTCATTTACCTTGTTCCTTTGAATGTTTGAATTGATACGTTGCTCCCAGATCAGAAAACCTAAGGGCATGTCAACTAAACACTAAGATTTTAAATACGATTTCTTCACAGGAGTGCCAGAAATAACAGTGATTGAGGAAAGTAATAAAGATATCAAGTTGAAAGCTTTAAAGCTTATTCTATAAAAATCATCAAATAGCCCCTAACTCAATAAGATCTTCAAATTTTACTATTTTTTCTTTTTGGAAAATTTGGTATTTGTGTGTAAAGGTATGGGTAGATTTGGAAGGGGTTACACAAATATGGCTCGAGTGTTTGTTCATAAACAAGTGTGAACATGCAAAACAAATAAAATTTTAAATGGAATTTATTGATAACTGCATGTAAATTTACGTTTTTGAAAATGGTTTCTAAAATATTATTTAATCACGAGTCGTTTATTTCATACTATGTCACATTGAGCCCGATTTCGGAATATCAGCATGTTTTAATTTAAACATTATAAATAGTTTAGTCTTCTTGCGGCTAACATTCGATAACGAAATATAAATTTTATACATAAACACAAGCATAACAGAAACGTAACCCAACTACACGCTTAAAAGCTGAAATAACAAGAATAATGAAAGAAAAGATTTTTTAAATACCAAGATGTTTGGCGATGCCTTCAGCTACTAACCCCTGACATGTGGCTAATAAAAATGTGTGTTTAAAACAAATTCAAAACTTGTTCTGATTACGTAATTGATATATATCATATAAAAATGATTTTTAGTGTTGTTATTGTGAAGTCTAAACAATAAAACAAACCCTTTAATCGCCTGGCCCGAATTTTTCCGTTTCTAGAAATCATGTTAAAATGGCTGTAGACAAAAATATTTTAAACAGAATTTTATTTTGGACCATTTATGAAAAGAAGTGATATTAAGGATATTATAGCTTCAAACTACGATTAAAAACATATATATATATACGCTTTTAAAAATTTCCAGTTGCCTGTCCACTCATTCGACCTTTTTAAGAAAAAAAATGGTTACATAAATGTAATTTATCTCTGATCTGACGAAAGATAATGCTTTAAATTTTACTCAAAAAACCGTTTGCTGTAACTTTTAACAGGGTACAACGCTATAACTTCAGTATTGTTTTACAATTTCGGCGTAACAAATTGTAGTTTGTTCAGTTTAGTCTAAAAGAAGATAAGTTTATATTTATATAAGATTGTCTGATGTATAAGGTTTTTTTTTTTTTTTTTTTTTTTTTTTGTAATTTGTAAGATTTGTTAGTAATTAATAAAGACACACAACCTTGCTTAATGGTGCACAAAGCGCGAACTTTAATAACCTAAAAGATAAATTCTACGTTTCGAGCAGTTACCAGCCGTCTTCGTGGAATATGATGGTTAAATGGCTAAAAGCTCAGAGATGAAGGCTTCCTGTGCGAAAGACAATTTGTTGAACATTAACTAAAGATATGAAGACAAAAATGCAATTGTGCCATCTATTGAAAATAAATAGTTATTAATGAAATGAGTCCAAATAAATCAAAAGTTCGATTGAAGAAACCACGAGTATCGCCACCAACGCATGAGGGCCAGAACCACATTCAACAAAGTTTTCATTCCAGTTTTTGGCAACATGATTCAAGTTTAACCCCGTAATTCTCCTTCCCGTCAATATCACGGGATGAGGTGTCGTTCGTTATTTCTCGTGCCCGTCATATTTCCGGGCTGGAGATATATTGCAGGAAAAAACTTCAGAAACCAGAAAAATTTAACTGGCATTTCCGTGAGAAGTCTTTGGGTTTGGTTTTGGGCGCTGATTGTGATGTTGGACTTTGTATTGTATGTTTCGAAATATATCACACTCAAAAAAAATTATTAATAATAAAAATTTAATGTATATTATGTTATTTCAAACATTATTTGTAAAAATTTGTTTGATGATGATAAATAAAGATCCAAGTTGTGAAAAATAAAGGTCTTATTCGCATTAATTTGTATGGTGTAAAATAAACATTAAAACACAGAATTCTCTCATGATGGCTTTTCCACAAATGTGAATTTGCTCTATATCTTTTTTTGTTGCTTTAAAAAAGAACTAATTGCATATTTTATGTAGAAACCTTATAAGTATTCAATTTCTGAAATAAAAAAATAGGTACCTTTCTGATGGTTTTTCCAAATATTAAGCGACTGTTAAGGGGTTAAATTGAAATATTGCAATTAGATACATAATTATGACTTTTTGATATTATGCCAGATTTTTGGAATAGTATGGGATAAATTGTCGTTACCAGGTTTATTCTCACGTGCAGTGATTTCAACTGATTCTCTAATTTTACTCTCAAAATGGTTATTGAACGGAACTATAATTTTTGCTTTATCAAAGAGTAATAAGTAGTTAAATCGGGCTACAGAACACCCTGAGTACTGTTAGTTTAATTATAGCCGCATTGATACCGGGTGTCCCAAAAAGGACTGACTGATTTTAAAATTCAATAACTTGTAAACGGTGACAGATATTTAAAAAATTCTTGCAGGAGGGTTATGCATAAGGTCAAAAAGTTTTTTTACAGTGATTTTCGATTTTAGTTCGAATTACAAACAATAGATGGCGCTGCGATCAATAGACGCTAAATTCAGGCTCGATTTTTGGTACTTCGTGGCCCGCTCAATGCATTTCCATCTCCCTTTTCCGCATGAAACAAGAAAAAGGACCAAAAATCGAGCCTGTATTTAGCGAGTATTGCTTACAGCGCCATCTATTGTTTGTAATTCGAACTAAAATCGAAAATCACTGTAATAAAACTTTTGACCTTATGCATAAACCTCCTGCAAGAAATTTTTAAATATCTGTCACCGTTTGCAAGTTATTGAATTTTAAAATCAGTTAGTCCTTTTTAGGACACCCGGTATTTCATCTTCAAAATATTGCTTTATTATGAAAAATGCAGGTATCATATATCCAAATTTCGTTATTTAAAAAAGTCTTATATTCATTTTACAAATACATTCAAGACATATTTTCATACGAATAATATAATAACAAGCAAAATAACACATTCGGAAACTTTATGTCGCTTTTTTGATAAATAATGGTTGCTTGTTCAATTGGAAAATTAATGAACACGATAAAATTAATTAAGATATATATTAAACAATTTAACATCTATCGTATTCAACTACCAACTGTAGTATCCATTTTTCTAACAATAAATAAATACAGTAGAACCTCGATTATCCGAAGTAATTGGGACCGACCTTCTTTCGGAAAATCGAAATTTTCGGATAATCGAGAATGCTTCCATTATAAGATTAAGGAGAAATATATGTGCTATTTCTTATTATGGTAACAAGTGCTTAATAAAAATAAAGCAATAGCAAAATAGAAACAAGGAAAAATTACCTGAATTTTAATTTTGAAATTAAGTAGCTTTTACATGCTTCACAAGGGTTCTGAAACCATGTTTTGTTTGCCGCATTTTTGATTGCCTTTGCTTTGAAGCTCTATCACGAAGTTTTTAAATATTATCAGTTTACCAGAATCACAGTCTTTCTGCTGTTCCAGCCATGCAAAACCTTTTGCAAAATATTCAAAAGCTTCAGAATTGCTAATTTGTTCGTTCCATTCCGCAGCTTATGGGAACTCAAGTTAAATTCAAAGGAATTCTATGAAAGGGGATCAAAAATATTTATATGGACTCGTGGTTCGGAAAAGACCGCTTGCACATAAGGAATATGATAATAATAATAATAATAAAAAAATCAGTGGCATCCGGGTGTGCCAATAGAAGTGAAAACTTCAACAATTACGTGTGTGTTTTTTTAATCGTCAGGAAATGTTTTATTGTGCAGGAAATACTTTTAAATGTAGTGTTTTTTTATTCATTATTATAAACTATTACTACCAAAATTATATTACAATTTTCATTTAATGCGCCATTGTACATGAAAAATAATGCATATAATTTTACATACAAAAATTGCAATCTATTGCTTAAAACGTAAATTTACAAAAACATGAAATATGAAAGTTAATTAATTGGTATTCTTTGAAATGAATATCAATGAAACTTATGAATTTTCATTTCCCCATCTCAAAAAATGCCAAACGCGCCCAAAGAAGCTTTCACTTCAATAATGAAAGTATCAAGTATTTGTCTTTAACAATAAACACAACAGCGTACTGCAACGAAAATGTAAATTTTGTGTGTGTTCCTGTGTGAACGCCGGGAGAAAAAGTGAGTTTTAGCTTCTTTCTTCTTTTGGGGATTGAGCTGCAGAGGGAAAAGTTCCTGTCATTCACCGCTTGGCGCGCTAGTGTCTATGTGCCAAAATGCTAGCATGTCGGTTACGTAACAATGTCTCCAAATGAGTGGTTTTTCTCCATCTAAAAAAAAAAACGCGCCTAAAGAAGTTTTCACTTCAAAAAGCTTTTGAATTGTATTTCGGTTAATCACGAATTTCGGTTAAAAGAGTTTCGGATAAAAGAGGTTCTACTGTAATAACAAAAGGAAGACAATAGTTTGGAATATCTATATTATAGCACAAAAATATGCCCATGAGTAACGCTGGCGTCATATTGAGATTGGCAAATACTTCAACAATCCATTTTACTTTTATCGGATTTTTTCTAAATTTACTACGCACGTTACATAGCTCCACTCTAAAAAAGATAAATGTTTAATAATCTGTGAAAATATAACATAGCCACAAAGGAAAACATACAGTAACCTCTTCCGTGTCACCCAAGATTCCGAAAAGAGTTCAGTATCTTTTGAAGCTTTAGAAATCAACATATTTTACACATTTTAACAATTATTTAAACAATATAATTAAATTTAAAAAAATCAAAAAGCCCGACTGAGTAAAAAGCGAACTGTGTAATTATTTTTCATCAATGTGAAACTATTTTTTTTATGTTACATACCTATTTTTTTTTATTTACTTGTATTGATGACTTTTAAGTTGTGTTTAATTGTTAGTTCCTATCTATAAACACACTTTTGATGAGTCCTATAGATGTCTATAGTAGTTACCGTTGCAGTAAAGCTAGAGACCCTGCCTACACAACTTCCAGGTTGTATAAAATTTAAATGGAGCTTCTGACTGTAAAATAGTCAATGAAACATCCTCTTCATTTTGAAAGACCTGTCCAATGATAGGCCACTCAATAGGGTACGTAATTTTTTTCCGTCTCTACCACCATTTTGTATTTTACGGCCGTCATTTTGAATTTATAAAAACAAAACCTAGCCTATAACCATACGCCGATTAAGGCGAATCGATAATGACCTCATTCATTAAAATCCATCCAGCCGTTGCTATGTTTCGAGGGTATAAAGAAATCCACTTACATATACGCGTGAAGCACATAATCCTTCTTTTAAATCGGGTAAAAAAGAAATCCTTTGTTGGCCCTGATTTTCGGAAATATTTCCGTATATAGTTTATAATGCATTAATTAGCTTACTCAAACAGAAATACCAATTTTTAGAATGATATCAATGCTCAATTAAACATTTCTAGCTGCGTAATTAAATTAATACATGATGGAGTAAAAAACACAAAATTATTGTTAATATCAATGATACTGATGTTAATTTACCAGGCTTGTCTGGAAAACATGTTTGCTGAAAATAAAAATGTTTACTTAAGAATTAATAAAATCTGAATAACCTGTATTCGATCTGTTTGAAGAAAACTGATTAAAAATGTATAAAAAGTGCTCGTAAAATTTCCGAAAATAAGTGAGAATGAAAGAAGCTTAATTTTTATAAATGCATCGTCAAATATCAAAAATATACTTCTTACTTAGCTTTTTTACTGTATTAAAAAATATTGGTCTTTTTTAAAGTGTACAAGCTGCCTACATGCTATAAAGGAGATTTTAGGTGATCTATGAAACATGTTCTTAATGGGCAGCACTTTTAAAGTTGGTTTGGTAAATAATCCAATATTTAAAAAAATAGATCTATTATTTATTATTTCCAGAATATCTAAGGATATGCGTAACACTGCCTACCACACAATTCGACACCAAAATCGCAGTATTTATATTTATGAGACATGTTTAGAGAAAATGTATGAAGACGAGATTTAAAAAATTCGCCATATCCAAAAATATCAAATTTTGGAAAATCGCGAAAAACCTCTAACTTCGCCCATTGGTTTTCTTTGTAAACCAAGACTTTACAATCGCTAAATTACGGGAAAACACTAGTTTTTTTTTTTTTTTTTTTTTTAGATTCTTGTGTTTTTTTCGATGCAGCTTTACCAAAAGAATAGATTGATAGAGAAAACACGACTCTTTAATATTTTGGATAAGGCGAGTTCTAAAACTCATGTCCTCATATTCCTTTAAGGCATGACCTACAAAGTTGTGTAGATGATCCTAAAGAAAAAGGAAAAAATTCCTTTCTGGGAGATTTAAAGTCGAGCGTGCACCCACAGAATTACATGGATCCTCCCTTGGCATAACCTGACATCGGATACTTTTTTAAAATAATTTTTATTCAACTATTATCCTATTAATTAGAGGAAACCACCAAAACTTTTCATTTCTACCAAAAATCTCTTGCTTTTAAAAGGATATGTAAAAAGATTATTCTTAAGATATAAATTTTTCATAACTTGCAATTTCATTGACGAATACCATTTCAAATAATTTTCAGCTTAAATGTACTTTAATTTTGTTCCAATTATTTTATTTTATTTTGGTGCAGAACCGAATCAATTTTGAAATATGAACATTAGTAAGTACATATCCAAAATTTTAATCAAAATTTAAAAACTAACAAAAATAACAAGACTTTGGTAAATTACTAAATTTTGTTAAAATATTGAATATCCTAGAACAGCTAAAGTAAAAAAGAAAGATATTGCAAGAATTTTTCCAAAGTTTTTACATGCGTTTCTAAATTTATATGATATGTTTTATCAAACTTAAGATTAAGTGCTGTCATTTTTAATAAAAGATGTATTGCTGTTAATTGACGCTATTGTTTTATTAATATTTCATGTTATCATCACTTATTAGTTTACAATAAATTGATTTTAAATATTGTCTGTTTTTATATCAAACATTTTTGTTATTAGTGCATAAAAAATAATATCTTAATAACATTTGAATACTTACATTTTTTTCTTTAGTAGCGTGCATATTAATTTATATTATGCTATTAATCTTATCCATTTATCTTATATACGGGTCAAACACTGATTGATTTTCAATTTCAATTAATTTCTTTAAAGTGTCTTAAATTTAATGTATTTGTATACGTGACCAATAAAGTTATTATTCGATATTCCGTGGATTACAGACGTTGTAATAAAGATATTTCAAACTATTTTCTACCGTTTGTAATTATTTTTTTCTTATAAAACATGGATATTACAGTTAGTAGTTGAATACGACAGATTTACAAAATTTTTAATGTATTTAAATTAATTTTATCGTGTTCATTAATTTTCCAATTGAATATGCATCCATTATTTTTCAAATAAGCCACATAAAATTTCCGAATCTATTATTTTGCATGTTTTTACATTATTCTTATCAAAATATGTCTTGAATGTATTTATAAAATGAAAATAAGGCATTTTTTAATAACTAAATTTGAATATATGATACCTGCATTTTTCATAATAAAAGAATATTTAAAAGGTGAACTATGTTAAATATTTATTAAGATATCACAGTGAAATCTTATTTAATTCAGAAATATTTAAAATAATTCATAATTTCGCATTAATTAGATTTGGTACTCTCCGTATCTGAGAATAGTTGTTAGGCTAAACAGCCGTCAGAATAAGTAATGTCAAGCAGCCTTGAATGAACCAATACTGAAACCATATATTAATTTCAATAAATTAATTAGAGCGTGTGTTTTAGGGATAGTTGAAACGTACGACGAGGAGACCGTGAATAAGACGTTATTGTTTTATAACTTCTATAATTTGTGTTATTATTAAGGACTTACAGACATGGATAATGGAATTATCGGGTAATAAGACAACTTAAAACCCTCTTAATTTTCCTGCCTTATTTTACCCCTCGTTTCGTTCTAATATTTTCTATTGAATATTTTCTTATTATTATTGAATATTTTCTTATTATTGATTTTAGCATATATGTCTGTAAGCCACGGAATATGGAATAATAACGTTATTGGTCACGTATACGAATGCATTAAATTTAAGACACTTTAAAGAAAGTAATTGAAATTGAAAATAAATCACTGTTTGACCCGTTTAAGATAAATGTATAAGATTAACTGCATAATATAAATTAATATGCAAGCTACTAAAGTAAAAATGTAAGTATTCAAATTTTATTCAGATATTATTTTTTATGCATTAATAACAAAAATGTTTGACATAAAAACAGCCAATATTAAATCAATTTATTACAAACTAACAAGTGATGACAACATGAAATATTAATAAAACAAAAGCGTCAATTAACAGCAATATATGTTTTATTAAAAATGAAAGCACCTAATCTGAAGTTTCATAAAACATATCATATAATTTTAAAAACGTATGTAAAAAACTTTGAATACTTCTTGCAATACCTTTCTTTTTTACTTTAGCTCTTCTAGTATATTCAATATTTTAACAAAATCTAGCAATTTACCAAAGTCTTGTTATTTTTATTAGTTTTTAAATTTGGATTAAATTTTTTATATGTACTCAATAATGTTCATATTTCAAAAAATGATTCGGTTCTGCGCCAAAATAAAATAAAATAATAGGAACAAAATTAAAGTACATTTAAGCTGAAAATTATTTGAAATATTATTCTTCAATGAAATTGCAATTTATGAAAATTTTTATATCATAAGAATAAACCTTTAACCTATTCTTCTAAAAGCGCGAGACTTTTCCTGCTATATATAAAAAAAAGTTTTGATTTGGAAATGGACCAATGAAAATCTGCGTAGATATTCCGGGTAGATCCACATCCAATTTGAATGCTTAAGCATGGCCTATCATTGTTAATATTAAAAAAACTGTTGCATAAAAAAAATATGAAAATCGGTGGTGTTATAGAGAAATGTTTGATAAACAAGCTGATATAGAAAGTTTTCAAATCGAAGAATTATTTAAAGAGATATTTAATGCTAAAGTTGGACAAAATCGTTCCATTAAAAAAGTTTTATTGGAGCAAAAACTATACATGAGAATTTAATCATTTTAGATCATTTTATACGTATACGTTCCCGATGTGCAGATTGCATTTATTTTTCTTATTTGACTCATTTTTTGAGGTTTTATTTCAATTTTAAATTCACATTTTCAGCATTTTGAAAGATATTTTTTACAAATTTTAGAAAATTTTATTAATTTAAACTGTTGCCAGTTGTATAAACAGAGCAAACAATAATGTTTACTTCAAATTAAAAATTTCTTTTACACGTGACTATTATAAACTGAAAATATAAAAAGCAGGAACTCATTGAAAATTACGTCATAAAAACTATAATTACACGTGAATTTTAAAAGAGACAGAATATTGTAAAATAATAAATTCATAAACATGCGTTAGAAGTCTTAAATAAGAGAATTTAACGTCACATTTACGTCACATTACACTTATTATATAAAATGAACAAAAAATAATATTGCAAAACAGTTTAAATTAAAAAATTGCTCTAGCCATTTATTTGATATTTTAAGATGATCATATTTTATTTCTAACAAAAGTACTTTTACGTGAATATTAAAAAGAAAAAGTAAAGTTTGGTGAAAATTACGTCAGATTATAATTCTCAGATTAAAATTGTAATTCAATCTTCCGAAATCTTTTTAAAGCCGATCAAATTATCGTGCTGTTAGAGTCTGCGGTGTCTAAACGGGGGTTGACGAGTGTAGGTCGTAGGGGGCAGAGCCCCCTAATGGTAGAAATGAAAAAGATTTGGTGGTTTCCTATAATTAAATGGATTATATTTGAATAAAAATTATTTTTAAAAATATCCGATGTCAGGTTATGCCAAAGGAGGTTCCATGCAATTCTGTGGGTGCGCGTTCGACTTTAAATCGCCCAAAAAAGGATTTTTTTTTCTTTTTCTTTAGGATCATCTACACAACTGTGTAGGTCATGTCTTAAAGGAATATGAGGACGTGAGTTTTAAAACTCGCCTTATCCAAAATATTAAAGAGTCGTGTTTTCTCTATCAATCTATTCTTTTGGTAAAGCTGCACAGAAAAAACACAAGAATCTGAAAAAAATAAAATAAATAAAACACCTAACGTTTTCCCGTAATTTTGCCACTGTACAGTGTAATGTATTTGTATTGTAATACCAATACTCTGTAAATGTATTTGTATACGTGACCAATAATGTTATTATTTGATATTGTGGCTTACAGACATATATGCTTAAATTTTGTTATAGAATACATATCTTGAGAAGTTGGATGTGCCAATCCCAAAACTTTCTTCTATCTTATACATCTTAATATTTCAAAAATGTAGTTACACATGTTAATACTTCAATATTATTAGTTCAATGCTATACTAGCTTTGATTTTCATCTTAAATTTCTGCTTCAGTCTATTAAACGGTCAATAAACGAGTTAATCTATATCATGATATTTGTTAAAATCAATAGTTTTTTCTTATTCTGTTGTTATCAGCTGTTTCCGAATAGCCGGCTTAGCAGGAAGTGAGTTCCCGCCGCTGCATGAGCCGCCGATGAACAATAGAACTACCAAAATTCAAGAAAAATATACAAAAATCGCTATCACAGAGCCCCATTACCGCGCAATATTTCCAAATTCAAGGAGGACCTGTTGACCAAAGCCAAAAACATGCACAAACTAGTTGGATGTGCCAATCCCAAAACTTTCTTCTATCTTATACATCTTAATATTTCAAAAAATAGTTACACATGTTAATACTTCAATATTATTAGGTCAATACTATACCAACTTTGATTTTCATCTTAAATTTCTGCTTCAGTCTATTAAACGGTCTATAAACGAGTTAATCTATATCATGATATTTGTTAAAATTAATAGTTTTTCCTTATTATGTTGTTATCAGATGCTTGCAAATATCCGGCTTAGCAGGAATAGAGTTCCCGCCTTTGCAGGAGCAGCCGATGGACAATAGAACTACGAAAAACCAAGAAACTTATACAAAAATCGCTATTACAAAGCCCCTTTACCGCGCGATATTTCCAAATTCAAGGAGGTCCTATTGGCCAAAGCCAAAAACACGCACAAAATATTTCGTTCAATTCTATACATAATTATATACACTTTTCGATTGTACAATAAAGAAAATGTCACAAACATCGCTATTACAGCGCCCCCCCCCCCTTCCGACAGATTTTTTTCAAATTCAGGGAGAACTTGTTTGCCATAGCCAGAAACATACAAATAAAATTTGGTTCAGTTCTATGCATAAATTCATACATTTTTCGATGGTGCAATAATACAAATGGTACAGACATTGCAATTGTAGCGCCCCCTTCCGGCGGAATTTTTCTAATTTCAGGGAGGACCATCGTGACACGACCAAAAACAAACACAAGAAATTTTGTTCAATTCTATGCATAACTTCATGCACTTTTCGATGATACAATATTGAAAATGGCACAAAAATCGCTATTACAGCGCCCCTACCGGCGATTTTTTGTTCCAAATTAAGAAAGGACCTGCTTTCCATAGCCA
Source organism: Maratus speciosus (assembly GCA_963932465.1). Taxonomy (NCBI): domain Eukaryota; kingdom Metazoa; phylum Arthropoda; class Arachnida; order Araneae; family Salticidae; genus Maratus; species Maratus speciosus. The sequence goes on from OZ010797.1 coordinate 454,353,593, forward strand.
AGAATTAAAATTTTTTTTTTCAATTCTATGCTTAACTTCATACACTTTTCGATGGTACAATATTCAAAATCGCACAAAAATCGCTATTAAAGTCCCCCCCCCCCTCCTAGTGGCGATTTTTTTTCCAAATTCAGGGAGGACCTGCTTGTCATACCTAAAAAATTAAAATAAAAATTTGGTTCAATTTTATGCATAACTTCATACACTTATGGATGGTACAATATTCAAAATCGAACAATAATCGCTATTGTAGCGCCCCCAGGGCGAATTTTTTCCAAATTTAGGGAGGACCTACTTGCCATATCCAAAAACTCAAAATAAAAATTTGGTTCAATACTATGCATAACTTCATGCACTTTTAAATGGTACAATTTTCAAAATCGGACAAAAATCGCTTTTACAGTGCCCCGTACCGGCGATTTTTTTCCAAATTCAGGTAGGATCTGCTTGCCATAGCCAAATACCTAAAATAAAAATTTGGTTGATTTCTATGCATAACTTCATACACTTTTTGATGGTACAATGGCGACAGACAGACATTTTCTATAAACATGTTTTTTGGAATATCTGACCCTTAAAACATGTAAATCCGTCGAAAACCCGAAGTCGAAAAAAATTTCGTTTACAATACTTTCTTATATTGAAGATAGAAGAAATAGCGAAACAGCACCGAAAACTGGCGATATGAAGCAGTTAAAATAATAAAAATCACCATAAAATTAAAACAAAACACAGGACGCGTTTCGAGCTAAAAACATAACAGCTCGTCATCAGCTAAGCTTAGCTGATGACGAGCTGTTATGTTTTTAGCTCGAAACGCGTCCTGTGTTTTGTTTTAATTTTATGGTGATTTTTTACAAAGTTTTATTATTTTAATTGATAGAAGAAATAATCCAGGCAATAGGGAATTTTAGCTAGCAAAATTAATGGTAGTACTGGAAATCGGCTTTCTAGATGTTTTTTGGGTCGCTGAATCCGAATTTGTAACTTCCCACCAAAATTTCCCCTGGCAACCTCCCCGAATTCTGGTAAAAAGACCCCCAAAAAAGGTTTTTACTAAAAAAATCAATTTTTTTATCATTTTAGAGAAAAAGAATCTAGGAATTAAGAAAGTAGACAAAATTTCCAACAAATTAGATATATGATATTATGACTTAGGATGAAGGGGAAGGGGGGATCTGACTCGGAACATGCGCGCGGTGCTGCGTAAACTAAGTTGCGCAATTCCACTTAACCACTCACACGTTTACATTCCCCCTCCCATCTCCCCTCCGAACTTTCTCTATAAGGTTTACTTTAAGATTTTTGGGTCACTGAATCCGAGTTTTCAACTTTCCCCAAAAAATTTCCCCCCCGAAACCCCCCTCAAATAGTTGTTTTTAACTTAAATTTCTTATTGTTTTAGGGGAAAAGCATTACGAAATTCAGAAACTAGACAAAATTTGCAACAAATAGGATATATGACATTTTGAATTAGGATGAACGGGGACGGTGAGGGCTGCCTCGGAACATGCAGTGCTGCCCTACGTGCACTAAATGATGAAGTCCAGGCAATAGGGGATTTTATCTGGCGAAATTAATGGTAGTACTGGAAATCGCTTTCTAGATGTTTTTTGAGTCGCTGAATCCGATTTTGTAACTTCCCACCAAAATTTCACCCGGCAACCCCCAAGAAATTGATTTTTTGAAAAAAATTGGTTTTTGAGGAAAGCGCGCGGGGAATGTTCCGTGGCAGCCCCCTCTCTCCCCGTTTATCCTACGTCATAATGTCATGTATCCCATTTGTTGCAAATTTTGTCTAGTTTCTGAATTTCGTAATGCTTTTCCCCTAAAACAATAAGAAATATAAGTTAAAAACAACTATTTGGGGGGGGGGGGGGTCGGGGGGGTGAATTTTGGGGGTAAGTTAAAAATTCGGATTCAGCGACCCAAAAAACTTAAAGTAAACCTTATAGAGAAAGTTCGGAGGGAAGATGGGAGGGCTACTGTAAACGTGTGAATGGTTAAGTGAGAATTGCGCAACGTAGTCCACGCACCACTACGGCGCATGTTCCGAGGCAGATGCTCCCTTCCCCTTCATCCTAAGTCATAATGTCATATATGTAATTTGTTGCAAATTTTGTCTACTTTTTTAATTTCTAGCTACTTAAAACAATTAAAAATGAAATTTTTTATAAAAAACCTTTTTTGGGGGGCTTTTTACCAAAATTTGGGGGTGGGGGGTTGCCGGGGAAAACTTTGGTGGGAAGTTACAAATTCGGATTCAGCGACCCAAAAAACATCTAGAAAGCCGATTTTCAGTACTACTATTAAATTTGCTAGGTAGAGTGCCTATACAGTCTCTATTGCCTGGACTAAAAGTAAAAATTTGGTTTGGCTGTATACTTAATTTTATACACTTTTCGACAGTACAATAAAGAAAATTGCACAAACATCCCTATTACAGCGCCCCCCTTCCGACAGATTTTTTTCAACGTCAGGGAGGACTTGCTTGCCATAGCCAGAAACATACACAAAAAATTTGGTACAATTCTATGCATAATTTTATACGCTTTTCGATGGTACAATAATGAAAATGGCACATACATCGCAATTATAGCGCCCCCTTCGGGAGGAATTTTTTCAAGTTCAGGGAAGACTTGTTTGCCATAGACAGAAACATACAAAAAAAAGGTTCAATTCTATGCATAAATTCATACACTTTTCGATGGTGCAATAATGCAAATGGTACAGACATCGCAATTATAGCGCCCCCTTCCGGCGGAATTCTTCCAAATTCAGGGAGGATCTGATTGCCATATCCAAAAACTTAAAATAAAAATTTGGTTCAATTCTATGCATAATTTCATACACTTTTTGATGGTACAATGGCGACAGCCAAACGAACACACGGACAGACATTTTCTATAAACATGTTTTTGCGATCTCTGACCCCTAAAACATGTAAAACCGTCGAAAATCGGAAGTCGAAAAAAATTTTGGTTACAATACTTTCTTATATTGAAGATAGAAGAAAGTAAAAATTTTGTTTGGCTGTATGCTTAATTTTATACAGTTTTCGACAGTACAATAAAGAAAATGGCACAAACATCCCTATTACAGCGCCCCCTTCCGACAGATTTTTTTCAAAGCCAGGGAGGACTTGCTTGCCATAGCCAGAAACATACACAAAAAATTTGGTACAATTCTATGCATAATTTCATACGCTTTTCGACGGTACAGTAATGGAATTGGCACATACAACGCAATTATAGCGCCCCCTTCGGGCGGAATTTTTTCAAGTTCAGGGAAGACTTGTTTGCGATAAGCCAGAAACATACAAAAAAAATTTGGTTAAGTTCTATGCATAAATTCATACACTTTTCGATGGTGCAATAATGGGAATGGTACAGACATCGCAATTATAGCGCCCTTCTGTCGGAATTTTTTCAACTTCAGGGCCTTCGTGCCATGACCAAAAACAAACACAAAAAATTTTGCTCAAATCTATGCATAATTTCATACACTTTTCGATGGTACAATATTCAAAATGGCACAAAAATCGCTATTACAGCGCCCTTTACCGGCAATTTTTTTTTTAATTAAGGAAGGACCTGCTTGCAATAGACAAGAACTTAAAATAAAAATTTGGTTCTATTCTATGCGTAACTTTATACATTTTTCGATGGTACAATTTTCCAAATCGCACAAAAATCGCTATTAAAGCCACCCCTAGTGGCGAATTTTTTCCAAATTCAGGGAGAACCTTCTTGTCATACCCAAAAACTTCAAATAAAAATTTGGTTAAATTCTATGCATAACTTAATGCACTTTCGGATGGTACAATATTCAAAATCGCACAAAAATCGCTATTATAGCACGCCTCCCGGCGAATGTTTTCCAAATTCAGGGAGGATCTGCTTGCCATAGTCAAAAACTTAAAATAAAAATTTTGTTCAATTCTATGCATAACTTAATGCACTTTTGGATGGTACAATATTAAAAATCGCAGAAAAATCGCTGTTACAGCGCCCCCTACCGGCGACTTTTTTCTAAATTCAGGGAAGACCTTCATGCCGTATCCAAAAACTTAAGATAAAAATTTTTTGTTGAATTCTATGCATAACTTCATACACTTTTGGATGGTACAATATTCAAAATCGCACAAAAATCTCTTTTATAGCGCTCCCTACCGGCGAATTTTTTTCAAATTCATAGAGTACCTACTTGCCATATCCAAAAACTCAAAATAAAAATTTGGTTCAATTCTATGCATAACTTCATGCACTTTGGATGGTACAATTTTAAAAAATCGCACAAAAATCGGTATTGTAGCGTCCCCTACCAGTGAATTTTTTTCAAATTCAGGGAGGATCTGCTTGATATAGCCAAAATCTTTGAAAACATTTGGTACAATTCTATGCCTAATTTTATACGCTTTTCGATGGTACAATAATGAAAATGGCACATACATCGCAATTATAGCGCCTCCTTCGGGCGGAATTCTTTCAAGTTCAGGGAAGACTTGTTTGCCATAGCCAGAAACATACACAAAAAATGGTTCAATTCTATGCAGAAATTCATACACTTTTCGATGGTGCAATAATGCAAATGGTACAGTCATCGCAATTATAGCGCCCCCTTCCGGCGGAATTCTTCCAAATTCAGAGAGGATCTGCTTGCCATATCCAAAAACTTAAAATAAAAATTTGGTTCAATTCTATGCATAAATTCATACACTTTTCGATGGTGCAATAATGGGAAAGGTACAGACATCGCAATTATAGCGCTCTTCTGGCGGAATTTTTTCAACTTCAGGGCCTTCGTGCCATGACCAAAAACAAACACAAAAAATTTGGCTCAAATCTATGCATAATTTCATACACTTTTCGATGGTATAATATTCAAAATGGCACAAAAATCGCTATTACAGCGCCCTTTACCGGCGATTTTTTTTTTTAAATTAAGGAAGGACCTGCTTGTAATAGACAAGAACTTAAAATCAAAATTTGGTTCTATTCTATGCGTAACTTTATACACTTTTCGATGGTACAATTTTCCAAATCGCACAAAAATTGCTATTAAAGACACCCCTAGTGGCGAATTTTTTCCAAATTCAGGGAGAACCTTCTTGTCATACCCAATAACTTCAAATAAAAATTTGGTTAAATTCTATGCCTAACTTAATGCACTTTGGGATGGTACAATATTCAAAATCGCACAAAAATCGCTATTATAGCACCCCTACCGGCGAATGTTTTCCAAATTCAGGGAGGATCTGCTTGCCATAGTCAAAAACTTAAAATAAAAATTTTGTTCAATTCTATGCATAACTTAATGCACTTTTGGATGGTACAGCGCCCCCTACCGGCGACTTTTTTCTAAATTCAGGGAAGACCTACATGCCGTATCCAAAAACTTAAGATAAAAATTTTTTGTGGAATTCTATGCATAACTTCATACACTTTTGGATGGTACAATATTCAAAATCGCGCAAAAATCTGTTTTATAGCGCCCCTACCGGCGATTTTTTTTCAAAATTCATGGAGTACCTACTTGCCATATCCAAAAACTCAAAATAAAAATTTGGTTCAATTCTATGCATAACTTCATGCACTTTGGATGGTACAATTTTCAAAATCGCACAAAAATCGGTATTGCAGCGCCCCGACCGGTGAATTTTTTTCAAATTCAGGGAGAATCTGCTTGATATAGCCAAAAACTTTGAAAAACTTTGATTCAATTCTATGCATAACTTCATACACTTTTTGATGGTACAATGGCGACAGACAGACGGACACACGGGCAGACAGACATTTTCTATAAACATGTTTTTTGCGATCTCTGACCCCTAAAACATGTAAATCCGTCGAAAACAGGAAGTCGAAAAAAATTTCGATTACAATACTTTCTATTGAAGATAGAAGAAAGTAAAAATTTGGTTGGCTGTATGCATAATTTTATACATTTTTCGACAGTACAATAAAGAAAATGGCGCAAACATCCATATTACAGCGCCCCCTTCCGGCAGATTTTTTTTCAAAGTCAGAGAGGACTTGCTTGCCATAGCCAGAAACATACACAAAAAATTTGGGTTCAATTCTATGCATAATTTCATACGCTTTTCGATAGTACAATAATGCAAATGGCACATACATCGCATTTATAGCACCCCCTTCAGGCGGAATTTTTTTCAAGTTCAGAGAGGACCTATTGACTAAACCCTTACGCATGCACAAAAAATTTGGTTTAATTTTATGCATAATTTTATACAGTTTTCGATGGTACAATAAAGAAAATGGCACAGACATTGCTACCCTTACAGCGCTCCCTTCCGGCAGATCTTTTTTAATTCAGGGAGGACGTGCTTGCCATAGCTAGAAACATACACAAAAAAATTGGTTCAATTATATGCATAACTTCATACACTTTTCGATGGTACAATAATGAAAATCGTACAGTCATCGCAATTGTAGCGCCCCCTTCAGGCGGAATTTTTCTAAATTCAGGGAGCACCTTCGTGCGATGACCAAAAATAAAAACAAAAAATTTGGTTCAATTCTATGCATAACTTCATACACCTATGATGGTATAATATTCAAAATGGCACAAAATGGCACAAAAATCGCTATTACAGCGCTCCCTACCGGCGATTTTTTTCCAAATTAAGGAAGGACTTGCTTGCCATAGCCAAAAAAAAACATAAAAATTTTTTTTTGGTTCAGTTCTATGCATAACTTATACACTTTTCAATGGTACACTGTTCAAAATCGCACAAAAATTGTTATTACAGCGCCCCCTACAGGCAATTTTTTTCCAAATTCAAGGAGAACATGCTTGCCATAGCCCAAAACTTAAAATAAAAATTTGGTTGAATTCTATGCATAAATTCATGCACTTTTCGATGGTACAATATGAAAAATCGCACAAAAATTGCTATTACAGCACCCCCTACCGGCGAATTTTTCCAAATACAGGGAGGACTTGCTTGCCATAGCCAAAAACTTAAAATAAAAATTTGGTTCAATTCTATGCATAACTTCATACTTTTTTCGATGGTACAATATTCAAAATCGCACAAAAATTGCTATTACAGCGCAAACTACCGGCGATTTTTTTCCAAATTCAGGGAGGACCTGCTTGCCATAGCCCAAAACTCAAAATAAAAATTTGATTGTATTCTATGCATAACTTCATACACTTTTGGATGGTACATTATTCAAAATCGCACAAAAATCGTTATTAAAGCGCCCCTTGCAGGCGAATTTTTTCCAAATTCAGGGAGGATCTGCTTGCCATAGCCAAAAACTTAAATAAAAATTTGGCTTAATTCCATGCATAACTTCATACATTTTTTGGTGGTACAATGGCGACAGACAGACGGACAGACACATGGAAGGACAGACATTTTCTATAAACATGTTTTTGGGGATTTCTGAACCCTAAAACGTGTAAATCCATCGAAAACAGAAAAAAAATTCGATTACGATACCTTCTTCTATTGAAGAAAGTAAAAATATTCATCTAGAACTCTTTTATTAGTAGACCAATTTTGGTACAGAACTACTCGCTCTTTTATTTACAAATTTACTCGGGCTGATTTCATTGATTTTGCTTGGCCATGAACTCTGAAAAACCATTGGAGCGGCAGGCACTCTATTTCGTTCGTAACAGGAAAACTGGCATGGAATTTACTACTCAACTCGTTCTAAAGCTTTCGTGTCTTATTTATTAAACCGTCAACGCAGACGGCATGATTACAAGATAAGCAATTAAGCAGGGTTCAGGGCAAGGTAAACTTATAGAATTTAATTGCATTATAAATAACTACTTTTTTATTATTTTCCGGTACATGTTCAAACATTATTTAATTTTTTACGTGTTACATGCCAAATTTTCACTCTTGCGTTAATTGAATGTTGTTTCTTTAATTTTTTTCTTTTATTCGTTTTCTAATATGCAGTTTCACAGTTTACTTATTATTTTTATCACTAATTCAAATATTTCCTTAATCTATGATAGACACAATATTAGCTTAATTCTAGTCTGTGACTGATTTCTAATATTTCTTATTACTATAAATATCTATTTTTCTTCTTAACGTCGCACAGTGGAATATTTCACCCGAAATCCTGGTCAAAAATATTTTTCGGTGTAAATATAGTCCGATTGGCTTGAAATTCTTAGATGTTATTGGGTATCACCATAGCATGTTTGGTATTGTAAATGAAGTCTATAGCCTTTACGGCTCATTTACAGAGGCACCCAAAAGAATTCCCTTACGTTATGGTCTATGGGGAAAAATCGTTTGTTCTGTATTTTAATGATATAACACTTTTAAACGTGCTGAAATTTATATACATCACTAAGGTGTACTAAGGCACTTATTGTTGAACACGGTGTGCATAGAACATATCGTTTATTTACAGGGACACACAAAATAATATGACTGAAGAAAAAATTTAACTATTGATGTCTATGACCAATAATTGCCGGAAGTGCGTTTGTAGTTGTAATAAGCGTTTTAAAATATAACTTTTTTTTTTAAATATTACTTGGTGTGGATAAATTCTATAGATCATATACAGGGTTGCACAAAAGTTCTCAAGTACATTTCCGTTTACTCACGGAAATGGCTGAATGGACATCTTTAACTGCGCCATGCGTTTCACTGAAATAAATTTTAGCGTACTATGAAGTAGTATACATACTAATCCATAGCTTAGTTTAATCTTAAAAGCTGACGAAGTGTAAGTAAGATTTTATCAATTCACATAATAATAAATATACACTTTATAAATATTTTGACAATTAAGAAAGAAAAGAGTCATCATTTAAGAAGAGCACAAAGAAAAAAGAAGATAAAATATTAATTTACTAAGTAGATATTTAAAAAATACTAATAAATCACATCTCCATTGACTTAACTTTAGCAAAGGGAGTTTGGAAGTTGAGCGACTTGCAACCTTAACTATTTACTGTTTTTAAGAGGAAAGTAACTGTTGATAGGTTTGTCTTATTTACTATTAATGTTTAATTAAATGTATTTAATTTTACTATCTATAAAAGTTATTATTATTTAGATTTAATAATGCTTATTACATTTAAATTACATTTAATAATAATTATTACATTTAATTTATGTTTAATAGTGTTATATTTAATAGTAGGTTCAGTAAAGTCGAGTCTATATAGTATAGATTGCTAGTTTTTGAATGTATTTAATATATATTACCAGTTTCAAAATGATTCTTCAGAATTCTTCTTCATCTTCTTCATCACTCTCTTCTTGGCTTTTATCGGGACTGACATCAGACCTTGCTGGAAGAAGAAGTTGTAGGGTCTCACTACTGTATGTAATGTGTCCTCTTGTTAGTTGATAAACGGAATTATTAGAAAATATAAAGTTGCTTATTTTCACGTACATTATATAAGGAAAATTTTAATTAAATTTTCTTGGTGCCGTTTGTCAGTTTCGGAATTAAAATTAGGTGTCCCTTTTTAATGAAACCGCCCTCGAAAGGGTTAATTACCTCCTTTCTCTCCTTATGTTACACACGTGAGCCCCAAGAACTCCTTTGGGAACCCTTTTTTATAAATAAGTATATACAATTTGAAGGCGATCGGATATTTCTATCAAAAGATATCGAGGTTCTGGATATGTACGTACCTACATACGTACATATGTATGTACGTACATACAGACATACAGACAGACAGAATATTTAGGTGCAAAAGCTCTCCGGTAAGCACCGAATCTCTTCAATTCGGTAGCCGCAAAACAGAGCATTTAAACAGTCATCCAGAAAAATTTTTTTTTATAAAAAAAGGCAACAATATGCGGAAGATTTTTTTGCAGAAATTGGAACTCAAGACTATAACTAATACGATTATAATTCAAACATGGCGGAGCAAAGCGCGGCACATATTTAAAAAGCTTTCGATATGTATAAATTAGAGCCAAAAGCGCTTTAAAAATAACCCTTTTACACATTTCATGTTTTTTTATTACATTAAAAACGAAACTATTTAAATTAACACATAGTTTAACACTAAGTTCTGACCTTTGTTAAACACGCAAGCTCTGTTTAGTTTCAATTCAACAATTCATTGAGCCACAAAAAATTATACTTAAACAAATCAACAATGCCAAAAAAAAAACACTTCTTCTCAGAAAGAAACTTCCTCTTCAGCTGAGGTCAGGAGCCAACGGATATAACTCAGGTTCCTAAAATAGACATAGATCGATGCACCAATTAGTTAGCTAGTAAAAAATATGATTTTTACAATTGATGACGAAATTTTAATTTTTGCATTTTGGGCCAGGTTTTTGGGTGAAATACTCCACTGTGCGTCGTTCGATTTGAAAATTTAAATACTTAATTATAAAGTCTTTGGTTTCGACAGAGATTTCTACTTAATTACATGCTGTTAATTTGGATTAATGCACTGCAAATAAATCAATAAATGAGAAACTTTTGATAATAGTAAATAAATTAAAGGAAAAAGAACATTAAAAACAATAGTGTATGACTGAATAACATAAGCTAAAAGTAGTCAATGGAAGACAGGAAATATTTTAGTTTAAATTTAAAAGTAATGCAATAATCTATTTACAACAATATGTATATATCTACAACTTTATTTTATTCCTTAATATCAAAACTCGTGGTTTTGCATGTATGACTGTTAAAATAAGTCACCATTGTATTTGTGTGCCTGCTAAAACTAGAGTGAGTTTATCCTGCAACAAATAATTTATTACTTATTAAATCACATTTTGATCTATCTTCATTCTTGTATCATGTTAGTTGAAAGTGAGACTTCAATTAATTAGAAAATATTCATTCCAACATATCTGCAGCCACCTCCTACAGAAAAAACAGTCACAATGAAGTTTACCTGGGGGCACTATTTATCAATTATTGCACAATAAACTCATTTTTAAGATTGGTTGAGCAGTTTCAAGTCTATTTCCTAAAAATAATTTAATTTTTACATTATTAATATACTTTTCTTCACAATAAATAAAAATACCGTTAATTAATAAGAAAAAGAACATTCGTTTAGCATATTTAATAATCATTTTTTGTTGGTGAAAACCCCGTAACTACCTCTACAGATGTACTAAATTCTCAATGCAAATGAAGGATTACACTGGTGTCACTGGGTTAGCTCTTTTATTAGTATTTTTATATTACATGTATATACAAAGCGACCAGGATGGTATTGTTAGAAGATCGTATCAAGACAACACATTGCGGGATGAAATAAGTTTGGAGGAATTCAAAGCTAACACTTGTTAAAAGTAATAAAAAGTAGACTTAAATAGGATATAAATATTTTTATTCATATCGACATATGTTTCGTCGCTCAAAAAGCGACATTTTCATGATCTTTGACGATACAAATATTTTCACAATTTTTTTAAAAAACAAGAAATCAGTAAATAAAATCACGACACCATATGTATAATGAAAAACAAATGCAAGCATAAAATAAAATGGATATTTGTGAACGTGAATTAACTTCTTGTTTCTTATTCTGCAGAGCATCTCTTTCCAAATCATAGGCAACTCAATTGAGGCTGAATCATTGCAAATTGCACAATCATTGTCATACATAATTTGAATACTTATCATCAAATGAAAACAAAAATGGGAAACTTACGTGCATGTATAAACTGATGATGCGACAGCCATGATCAATAACAATTCCGGAGTAAACAATGCATGCAAAACATAAGGCAATGAACTATAGCGCCGATTATTGCATTATAGACACGTGCTATCCTCGAGAAATTTAGTTCTAAACTATGACATTATTGAAAGGTTCAATTAAAATAATAAACTATATAAAATCACGACCCCTTAAGATAAAATATTTCAATTTACTGAATATGAAAAATGTGAAATATCACTTTGCTAACTAAACGTGCTCCAGTTGGTTCTAAACTATGACAATATTGAAAGGTTTCATTAAAATAATAAACTACATAAAATCACGACTTAAGATAAAATATTTCAATTTACTGAATATGAAAAACGTGAAATACCACTTTGCTAACTAAACCACTCCAGTGCTCTACCACTAAGCCACGAGAACGATTGCCAGCTTGGCATCTCTCACTCAAATATGTCAGTAAGACTGTTATTGCAACTACTAGATTGAAAAGTCTTCATGAGCACACAATCTTACGGCGTAACATGAGACGCAAATGAACCCAGCATCGGTGGATATACAATTTAATTAACTTAAGTTAAATCTTACAGACTTATGTGAGTGTGATATACCAAGCTGGGCATCGTCCTCGTCGCTTAGAGGTAGAGCACTGGAGCGCTGTTTCTTGGGCCCCGGTTCAATTCCCGGCTTGGATATTTTCCACCCTGTTGGTTTACGCTTAGTTAGCAATGTGATAATTCATGTCTTTGATATTCAATAATTTCAAGCGTAATTTCACTGCTGAAAAGTAGTTGAAAATGTAATTAAATTTCAAACTGTGAGAAGCTATTAGAATCCAGCTTGCTCTGTTCCTTCTGCATACTGAAGTAATAAGATGTGTAAGACGAGGGAGAGATTTGTGCGTCCTATGAAACTGACCAAAAGGGTGATATTAGATGAAGCATAATACTCAATTAGCAAAAATTTTAAATGATGAAGACTGGGTGCGCAAATTGTGTAAATGACCGACGTATTCAGTAAAACGAATTAAATGGATCTAAAATTGAAATAGAAAACTATCATAGTTTTTAAAGCATACGCCAAGAATACTTCATTTAAGATGTAATGTGTATTGGTAGGATTGTGAGAAAAAAATATCTATTAAGTACCTTTTACCAAAACGGAAAGCAAGATCCACAATCAGCTTCAATAGAAAATACAGAGAAATATTCAGAGGTATCCTATAACTTAGGCTCGTCTGAACATGATTTTTCAACATACCTGTTAGGTAGATTTAGTAAGAAATACTACCAATTGCAGTCGTTACCATGGTGCGACTTTTGAAAAATCCCTTCATAACTTTTCATTATATGACCCCAGGAACCCAAAACCACCCCCACCTAAAAAGTTTATATATGTATATATATATATATATATATATATATATATATATATGTATGTATGTACTAAATTTTGTCCGCACGATAAAAGTCGCAATTATGCACGGATCGTCTTAAAACTCGCCAACAACTTTGAGACGGCTAATATCTCGGCGGGGATTGAAAATGGGCAAAATCGGCCCAAGGGAATGTAAGTGGGGAGGGTTCAAAATTTTGAATACCGTCTTAACAAGATTCTGATAAAACCAGCTCTTACACAACAATGACAGGAAAAAATAAATATTTTTCGTTATAGCAGTTGCCAACAATAAAAAAAAAAACAGTAAAATTCTCACCACAACAATTGCTTTTCTATTGCAATAAATTCCACGTGAAAAAAAAAAAATAAATTAAATAAATTGTTTGACAAATTGAAAACAAATTGAATATTACGTCATAAGTTTTCTAGAGCAAGATTTCGGCATGAAAACCCAAAATGAAATAAATTGTTTGACGAATAAAAAAAGTCTCACTCTGTGATTCTGTATGTGACAAAAATTGTGTGGTCGCTCTATCTCAAGAACTAATGCACGGAATTTCACAAAACTTTATGTTCAGTTAGACCTTAATGTACTCTGGTGCTGAGTACCTTTTGGTGTAAATCGACCCGCAGGTGCCGCTGCTATGCAGCATTATTCATGATTATCGCAACAGCTCTATCTTAAGACCAATTGCACGAATTTTCACCAAACTTCAGAGTCAGTTTTTCCCAGATATAAATTTGTGCTGTTCCCAGATATAAATCTCCCAACAGGTGGCGCTGCTGCGCTACTTATTTCACGATTTCCGCAATAGCTGTATCTCAGCGTTTGACATTGCCATCTGTATTAATGAGAATTGAATTCAAATCGAATACCACGGTAAAAGTCAAAATATAATTTTATTCTTCGAAAAGTTCACCATTTTTTAGATTACTATCCATTTCCTCTTTCTATGCCCGGTAGAAAAGCACCTAAAAAACAATTTTTTGCTACATATTCATACAAAGCAATTGTCCCAGTTTTGGAAAAAAATTACATAGAATTACTTTTATTGAAACAGTTTTATACAGACAGCTCCAAACTTAAAAATCAGCATCAGGGACACGGGACGGTATAGAAGTTTTCCTGGTATTTGGAACCCCAACATCGTCCAAAACTTATTTATCTCGTTTATATTGTCATGCAATCCTGTAATGTGATGTTCCCCAGTAAATGAAATAAAAAAATCACAAGAATATGTACTAAAATAAAAATTATTATTCAGGGACATAAAAGTAAAAAGATTGTGAGAATGTCCCATATAAAAGTAAAAATTTGTCTGTCTGTCTGTCTGTAATTCTATATAAATCAACAGTTTGGAAGCGAGAATTGTGAAATGTTACGTACACACAATGTTGCGTATTAAAACACAGCCGAGGCAAATGAGGTAAACCGGAATCGAAATAATTTATAGTTAATTTTTAATTAATAAAACACCACCAATTTAACATTTCCTGTCAAATTTAAACATTTTTTGTTATAGCTGTTGCCAACAATTAAAAATCCACAATAAAACTCTTACCACAACAGTTACTTTCATATTGCAAGATTTCCCCGTGAAAATGAAAATGAAATAAGTAGTTTGACGAATTTGAAAAAAATAAATATTACGTCATAACTTCTCTATTGTAAAATACTGCGTAAAAAATGAAAATGAAATAAATAGTTTGACGAATAGACACTTTCAGTATGATGTCAATCAAGACGTTTTGGCTGGAAACTAACTCCAAACAAACGGTTGCTATGCGTCATCTCTTTTTAAATATAAATAGTAGAAAATGTTACCACAACATATCAAGTATTAAAACGCTTAGATATGAGATACAGATATAATATATAGCTATAATATAGAAACAGAATAGAAAATATGACATAGCAGCCGTTTATTTGGAGTTAGTTTCCAACCAAAACGTCATGACTGACGTCACAACTGAAATTGTTTATTTAAAAAAGTTTGAAAAAAGGTATTGAAACATGATAAAAACCCGATTATCGAAATATTGGCATATTTTAACATTTTGAGGTTCTCTGGATTTGTTTTATGTATGTTTAATTTTGGAACTGATTTTTCAAAACAAACATTCTTTAAATTCCTGGCAACGCTGTCTACTTTAGCTAGTTCACTGAAATCGCACATTTTAAATAGTCTATAATTTAAGGCAAAGTAATTTTATTAGTTTAAGAAATATTACATGTTTTAATACATTTTACAGCTAATTTATACATAAATTACTATATAATCAAATTTTTAAAAATGTTTCTAGACTATTATAAAATGGGTAAGTGTTTTCGGCAAAAAAATATTAAAACAATGTGAATGGCATTATCACATTCATTTTTATTCTTTTGGAAAATAACTAAATCTACATAGAATTTTCTTACTTTCCTTTACATTGATAATCAGCTGCATGAAAATTCATTCTGAAATTGACTTTAAGATCCTTTTTATGGAAAAATTATCCAAATTATCCAAAAGTTGATAAAATTTGCATTGAATAGTGACAGGTAATTTTCAATTCTTTTCGATTTTTAATGTGTGAATTAAGGTACATGACAATTTGATATTTTATTTATAAACTTAGCAGATGAAAAAGTTTTCATAAAATGTTTGCTATTACACTGTGCTATTTTTGCTTTTTGTGCTATGCGTTTTATGTTGTACACATTATTTTCAAATTTTAGATTTAAGGAAATTTAAGGGACATATATATGCAATTGTTCATTTTATGGGTAGTTTTTAGGTGCTTTCGTAATTATATAAATACGTAGCACGTATAGTCGTCGCTCGATTCGTCTGTCTGTATGTCTGTACATCTGTTTGTCTGTTTGTCTGTTCGTCCGTCGAAAAAATCGGATGCTTAGTTTAATTACAGAGGCAATCAAAATTTTTTTGTTACATTATGGACAATGGACAATAATTATTTCAAGTGCATTTTAATGATGTTACAGCCTTTCGAACAGAATAAAATGCACTTATTAAGTGCACTAAAGTATACACCAGCACAATATGCGGTGCAAAATATAATTTTAAAACTAGTTATAGTATTCATACTATAACTAGTTTTTCATATATGTTTTGCACCTCATTTGCCATATTTAACGTGCAATTTCCAACTTGTTTAAAATAATAACAATAAAAAAAATTAACAACCATCAAACAATATAGGGGAGAGTAGCAGAATTTCGACCATATCACTTACTTTCAGGTGTAACTCGCTTAATTTTTGGAATATCTCCAAAACATCACTACACGGGGTCAATCTATTCATCTACTAACTAGATAAATCCTTAGATCAATTTCATTTTGAAAATCCTAAATTTTATTTTAATTTGAAAAATTTGTCAAAAGTGGTCCAAATTTAGCAACTGGTTGCCTAAGTTGGACCCCCAGCCTCCTAAATTGGACAAAAAAATATCAAGTTGTTTTGATTGACTAGGGAATATAACTAATTTTATTAAAAGCAAAGCTTACGATTAATGAAACAATCAGACAAAATAACATCAATGAAATATAATGAAAACAAATATCTGAAAATAAGAGTAACTGTTTTAAATCAAAATTATTTCAAAATATAAATCAAAGTTATCAGTAATTAAGAATAGAAATTATGGAACTAATTGCCAGTTACGTGAATATTGTAAGGGGTGATGCAAAGCTTACACATGAATTTTGTTTATTCATTTTTTATTCCAGCGCACACGACATTGAACCGTATTTGACAATCTGAACACTCAGCCATTTCTGCATTTTTATTTTTCTTACAAATTAGGCAAAACCAATTGCCACTGTATAGATTTTTCTTTTTAGATTCTGAATTATTAGAAATTTTTTTGCAAGAGAATTTTTCTTTAAATTATGTTTGTAGTTCTTCCCTTCCATAATTTGTTCCCACTTGCATTACGTCTATTTTTTAAAACTTGATGCTCCAATTGCTTTTGTGCTGTGAGAGCTTCCTTTTTGTGCTTCTTTTTCCATTTCAAGTTTTACTCTATATGGCGAAGTTGTTAACTCAACTATTTTTTCGCTCCCTCTGTACTATTATTTAAATAAATTTAGCAAGGGAGATAACATTTATAATGATTTTTTGGTTTTCTGGGGGATTTGTAGCTACAGCTTTCTTGCAGGTCAATTTCTTCACAGCTCACTCTCTCTTTTTCGTTCCGTATATCTTTATCAGCTTTTGCTGTCACGGGATTTTTCCTTCCAGATAGTTTGTCTGTGTCATTTTCAACATTATATTTAAAAAGTATTTAAAAAATATGCCCTATTTATAAAAAAAATTAGCTTCGATTAATCAAACGCAAAACATATATTCAATAACAATCTTGAATTCAAGGGTTCCTTACTCCGGAGCCTTGAAATAACTACCTTTCCCCCGAATGTTTGAGGTTTTATGAGGTTTAATGGCAAAAAATTGTAATTTCACCCTTTAGAACTGTAAAAAGTCTGCCCCCTCCCCCTCACGGAACCGCTAATATCCTCCAGGAGGGAAATGCTTGAATTCAAATCTGTAAATCAAATACGCCGTAGGAATAAAGAATTCAAAGAAAATAAATACAAATACATACAAGATAAAAGAAGTTGCTAACAAAATTTATTACATAAACATGTAAAAATATTTTTATTTATAAAAGCGTAAACAGTATAAAGAAATTGATCCAGATACACAAAAAAAAATTCAAAAACATCCATGGAGATAGTAATCTCTCTATATATAATCCGTTATAAAATATTAAAAATAAATTTAAAAAATTAGTGTGCAAAGTGTATCGCCCTCGAAATTCTTTACTTACTTTAGAAATTTATGATCGTAAATCTGGTCTAGTTTAGGCAACTTAAATTGGCCCAATTAAGGAAACTGCGCCATTTTTTAAAACAGAAAATCTCAAGACTAAGAACAAAAACGGAACCAAACAAATCCGCATGAAAAATATGCGCAATAAACAGGTGAATTTAGATATGTATATGAAAGCATAACAACTTACCTTATTTTTAACCCCTTAATTCTCGCTCCCGTCATATTCACGGGCTGTGTTTTTTACTGAAATTGTTTGATTCCCACCAGTTTTATAAAATAGTGAAATTGACTATATTTTAGTATCGTTTTTCCTGTAATTAAATAAGGTGAATATTTCTTTTTCATACAACTGGTGCCGAAAAGCAATTTGAATTTTTAAACCTAATTTAATTCGAGCGTTAAGGGGTTAAAGTATTCACTTACGTTTTGTAGGAAATAACTAGATCAAAACAGCTAACTTTAGGATTTTTTAATTGTCTGAAAATAGCACATGGTAGGCGGGTGCTTTATCTAATCATAAATGATGTCATTCTGATGAGTAGGATTTCAGCGGTAGATGACGTCTCTTTCTGTAATTAACGGCAGAATGGCAACGGTCCATTTAAAGCGGCGGTCTAAATATGGCAACTCTCCCCTACAAGAAACAACATAATGTATTTTGAAAAATCTAAAAATAACTTTTTTTATATAATTACCAAAATATTGTTAAGAACCCGAACCCGGAATTGTTGTTGATTCGTATAATACATTGTCTCATTGTGTTGTTATTATTCCATTCGCTTTTGTTAGGTGAGTAAAATTTAATATATTATAGTTGAATAAATAAATACACTAAAAAATAATAAATTGGATTTTGACGTGCAATTTCCAACTTGTTCCGTTCATTGCAGTTACTTAAATGAGACTTTCTTTATGTTTTTTTAATCGTTTATTTCTACTGAAACGCATTAATGAGACAGTGCACATTAAAGACCAAATTCTTCAATTTTCATTGGATTCGTTTGAAAATTGAAACCTCCCAACGGCTGGATGGATTTTAATGAATGAGGTCTCTATCAATTCGTCTTAACCGTTCGATGGTTATAGGCTGTGTTTTGTTTTTATAAATTAAAAATGGCGGTAGAGACGAAAAAAAATTTCGTACCATATTGATTGGCATATCATTGGATAGGACTTTCAAAATGAAGACGATGTGTCATTGATTATTTTACAGTCAGAAGCTTCGTTTAAATATTACACAGCCTGGAAGTTGTGTAGGTAGGATCTCTAGCTTTACTGCAACTCTAACCTTCATAAACATCTATAGGCCTCATTAAAACTGTGTTTATAGATAGGAACTAACAATTAAACACAACTTAAAAGTGATCAATAAAAGTAAATAAAAAAATATAGGTAAGTAATATAAAAAAGAAGTTTCAGATTGATGAGAAATAATTAATTAGTTCGATTTTTACACAGTGGAGTTTTTTGATTTTTTTAATTTATTAACGATTGAAATGAAAATTCATAGAATGCAAATACAAGAAATATTGATGCAAATTTAAAATTGTTATACATATACGCATAATATTTTATGCAAAAAATAATTACATATTGAAGACAAAAAGCGTTAAGCAAAGTTTAAATTTAAATGGCAGAAGGCCATCTCTCTTTAAAGCCGAGGAGAGATGGTCATCCAATACGAGAAAGAAAAAATTAATTTAAATAACAAAATAATAACACATTTCACATAGTTAATCATGAAAAACATATAGCAATTTATAAAGATGCAATTATGTGATGGAAACTGAGTGAAGAAAACTCGAATAAACAAAATTTGAAGTATAATTTCAATACTTCACTTTTCATAAAATCTTGCCACATTGTTGGCAAAGATCTTGATAACGCGTACACGTTTCATGCAACCACTTCAGGTACTTTATGCGTTGCATACATACATTCTTTTTGCATGTATATTATATTGTTTTGCACAACCAACACAGTGATCCTAATCCAATTCTATTTACTCGGAATCTGTAGAATCTGATAATTTAAATGTATTACGTTTTCTTCGCTACTGGAATTGCCTTGATTTTTTTTTCTCGCGTTAATAGTAGGTTTATTACGTTAATTTATCAACTTAACAGTTTCTGTTATGAAAGTTTTCGACGTTTTTCAGTATTTTCTGAATCAAATAAATCGTTAGGTCTTATATTATTATTATTATTATTATTACAATATTTATATTAGTTAAAATTTAAATAATTATATCAATATATTTATAAACGTAAACGTTATATATTTATTTAAATTTTAATTATATTCAGTTAAAATCATCACTAAGTATAATTTTGGAATATTGATTAAAGGTGGCCATCTCTCCTCGATTTCATGTGGCCATCTCTCCTGAAATTGAACGACTGATGTCGCCCGCCCAATTATAAGCATCAATAGCCATGGTGCGTCTTTGTTTTAGTCTTAGACATAAAGATTGGATTATATACGTACCTTAAAAGTCCATATAGTGAAAAATATATATAACGTACGTACTGTAAAACATTCAGATACCTAAGTCAAAAGAAAATATTCAACCACCTATTTAATTTACATTAAAATCACACTTCATCTTTATAATCGAAAAACACAACTGCACGTCGCAATAAATAAACTCGTTGAACTATTTCATACGAACAATATATGTATTTCAAGATATGATCAAGTTTTGGAGATATTTAGATTGGCCATCTCTCCTCTATGGCCATTTAACCTAGAGTTACCCTATTCAAAATTAGGTGTTAAACTAATAAAAAGTTTTTAAATTACTAAATTTTTAAAATAACGAATTCTCATTTAATTATATATTTCTGTAAATGTATGCAATTTAGACGATAAACTTTTAAGGTATTTTTCAATTTGTACCTTTTAAATTGAAAGAAAGGACAAAATTATAAATTTGAAAATACAGACTGTTCCAAAACGATCCGTAAATCTGCAGGAAATAAATAATAATAATAAAGAATAGACCTACAGAAAAACTAGTTGAAACAATAGAAAAAACAACTCAAAAAGTTTTTTTTTTCTGCAGGATGTTTCTGGTGGTACAATATTTTGATAGCACTGCACAACACGAAAAAGATTATTAAAGAATTCAGTTATTCACAATTGTTGTCCTAACGCTAGTGGAACCCACCAGTAGCCGAGAGTTTCTTCTCTCAAAGCTGGTAGATGGGAGGTGCTGGTTTCGAACCCAATCGCGCCCGTCGCCCTAATTGTTCGGAGGTTTCGTGGTTTTCTTCGAACCTCGGATTTCCATGAGTAAATCCATGAGTAAAGAACAACTTTAAAATAGTTGCCACAGAATTGACGTAATGTTTTTCTAGACTAGATTTTTAAGTTGATTTCAAATCTGCAGTCCGATTTCTTATGTCATGTCTAGTTTTTGAGTAAGATGGATTTCTACTTTTGCACGGCATTAACACATGTTTGATATCAGATGCTTTTTAGGGGTGTGTAATTCATTGACAAGAAGGTGAATAGGGTCAGATTCATATCACAGACATAAACAAAAATGTATATAATCGAAAAAAAATAAGTAGTAGAATATAACTAGTTGAGGTTTATCATACAACGTATCATAAAAAGCTATTTCTGGCTTTTTTGCACAAAACTAAAATTTCACTTTTTTCAAAAACTAGACGTGATAAAAAAAAAACTGATACAAGATTTGAAATCAGCTCAAAAACCTGACTTAGAAAAATATTAACGTACTCGTGCGGCAGAAATATCTGAACGTCAAGAAACATTATTAGAAAAACATAAAAAATATGCAAATTAGGTACAATATTTCACAGTCATATGTCAGTTTAATCTCAGAAACAACGTTTTTGTGAAGTAAATTAGGCAGTAATCATAACATAAAACGAAAATCCATGTCTGATATTGCTTTATACCTTAAATTTGCAAAAAAAAATGTATAAAATTTACTAAATTTGCATAAATTGAAATATGCAAATATATCTCAAACTTGACGTGCTGGAGTAAATCTAAAACTAGATTAGGAATCAGCACAAAAAAAACGCATAAAAAACAGCTAATTTCTGTTGTAGGACAGAGCAAAAGTTGTTTACCAGTGTTATTATCTATATTTATGTATGTATTAGGGGAGAGTAGCCCAATTTGGACCACTTCACTTATTTTCAGGTGTAACTCACTTAATTTTTGGAATATCTGCAAGAGATCTTTACACAGGGTCAATCTATTCATCTACTAACTAAATAAATATTTAGATCAATTTATTTTTTGAAAATCTTAAATTTTATTTTAATTTGAAAAATTTGTCATAAGTGGTCCAAATTCAACAACTGGTCGCCTAAGTTGGACCTCCAGTCTCCTAAATTGGACCAAATAATATCAGGTTGTTTTAATGACTAGGGAATATACTTAATTTTTTTTAAAGCAAAGTTTGCGATTAACGAAACAATCAAACAAAATAACAGCAATGAAATATAATGACATCAAATATCAGAAAATAAGAGTAATTGTTTTAAATCAAAATGTATTCAAAATATAAATCAAAGTTATCAGTAAGACTAGAAATTATTGAACTAATTGTCAGTTACTTGAATATCATCTAAAGAGTGATGCAAACCTTATACATGAGTTTTGTTTATTGTTTTTGTTTTCCAGCGCACACAACGTAGAACCGTATACGGCAATCTGAATACTGAATCATTTATCCTATTTTATTTTTCTTACAAATTAGGCAAAACCAATCATCACTGTCTAGATTTTTCTTTTTAGATTCTGAATTATCAGACTTTTTTTTTTCAACTGAAGTTTTCTTTACATTATGCTTGTAGTTCTTATCTTCCATCGTTTTCTTTCTAATTGCATTACGGCTATTTTTTAAAACTCGATGTTCCAATTGTTTTTCTGCTGTGAAAGCTTCCTTTTTTTCCATTTCAAGGTTTGGTTCGATGATGTTAACAAAAATGTTTGTTGGCTCCCTCTGTACTTTGATTTAACTGAATTTAGCAAGGGAAATAATATTTCTAATGATTATTTTTTGCTTTTTTTGGGGGGTGGGGGGGGATTTGTAGCTGCAGCCTTATTGCAGGTCAATTTCTTCACAATGTACTGTCTGCTTTTTGTTTCCTATATCTTTAACAGCTTTTTCTGTCACGGATGTTTTTCTTCCAGACAGTTTGTCTATGTATTTTTTAACATTTACATCAAGGTTTGAGATTTTATGCTTTTTAATGGCAAAAATGTATAATTCCACTCTCCAGAACTGTAAAAAGTCTTCCATCACAAATATCCTGCAGGAGGAAAATGATTGAATTCAACTCTGTAAATCAAATATGCCCTAGGAATAAAGAATTCAAAGAAAATAAATGCAATTACGTACAAGATAAAAGACATTGCAAACAATATTTATTGTACAGACATGTAAAAATATTTTAATGTTTAAATAGGCCTAAACTCTATAAAAAATTAATCCAGATATACAAAAAAAAACTTGCATGGAGATAGCAATCCATTAAAAAAAATATTAAAAAAATAGTGTACCAAGCGTACCGTCCTCGAAATTCATTACTTACTTTTCAAATTTATGATGGCATATCTGGTCCAATTTAAGCAACTTAAATTTGCCCAATTACGGCAACTGCTCCATTTTTTAAAACAGTTAATTTCAAGACTAAGAACAAAAACGAAATCAAACAAATTCGCGTGAAAAATATGCGCAATAAACAGATGAATTAGTACATGTATATGAAAACATAACAACTTACCTTAGTTTTAAAATATTCACTTACGTTTAGTAGGATAAAATTAGATCAAAACAGCTAACTTTAGGTTTTATTAAATTGTCTGAAAACAGCACATGGTAGGCGGCTGCTTCTTCTAATCATGAGTGACGTCATTCTGATGAGTAGGATTTCAGCGGTAGATGAAGTCTCTTCTTGTACTGAACGGCAGAATGGCAACGGTCCAAATAAATTGGCATTTTTGTTTTCCGTTTCGTTTTCGGCCGAAAATAAGAAGATTACCGAATTCGATTTCAGTCTTAAAAACTTAGTTCGGTCGATCCTTAATTACTATCTCCTAGAGAGAAAATTGTAAAAGGACTAAAAACTGAACTGGGAAAAGAAAATGACTAGCCTTAACTACTAAAGAATAAACAAACGTCTACATTTTCGACAGAAAACAAGGGAAACAAAATATTCCTTTTAAAAGATATTTTAGTAACACTATTTTTTCAATATCTCCTTCTGCAGCCAAAATGTGTAACATTCATAAAACAAACACACATTTTCAAGTATTTTTCGTATATTTCATGTTCAGTCAAATATATATATATATACTGAATCATCTTGATGAATAAGCGACATTTATCGTTATCTTTATTACCCTTCCATCTTTTTTAAACTTATATATTTTACACCATTTGCTAATTTTCATCGATAAATTCGAATTGTGTTATCATAATACATAAAAATTTACCATTTTAACGTATATTATAATCATTGCACTCAAAAGCACCATGGATATTTTAATTTTCACATTGCAAATCTATACATATTTAAGTAGATATTTAATTTCCTATCAGATTATTTTATTTAACTGTATAACCAGTAAAAACGGATAAAACCCAATAAATTACTGTATAGATTATAATATTGTATCTCTCTATTCTAAAAAAAAGTAACTACCGCTGTCACCGCCGCCGCCGGTTTTGAATTTTTTGTGACCGGAGGTCTTTCTTCGTTAGTATTAACAAAAATAATGCATACAAAAATATGAAAATCGGTGGTTTTATACAGAAATGTTTGATAAACATGCTGATGTAGACAGTTTTCAGATCGAAGAATTATTTTAAGAGATATTTAATGCTAAAGTTGGACAAAATCGTTCCACTAAAAAAGTTTTATAGAAGCAAAAACTATACATGGCAGTGTAATCATTTTTAGATCATTTTATGCGTTAGAATTTGCCGGAGTGCAGATTGCATTAATTTTTTTATTTTGACTAATTTTTTCAGGTTTTATTTCTATTTTAAATTCAAATTTTCAGCATTTCTAGAGATATTTTTTACAGATTTCAGAAAATTGTACTAATTTAAACTGTTGCCAACTGTATAAAAAGCGCAAGCAATAATATTTGCTTCAAATAAAAAAATTATTTACACGTGACTATTATAAACAGGAAAAAAACTTTCAAATTAAAATTAAATAATTACGTATAAAAAGCAGGAATTTATTAAAAATTATGTCATAAAAAGTACACACGTGAATTTTAAAAGAAAAAGGATATTGTAAAATAATAAGTTCATTAACATGCGTTAGAAGTCGTAGGAGAAATTACGTCATATTTACGTCACATTATAGTTATTACATAAAATGAACACAAAATAATATTGCAAAAAAGTTTAAATTTAGAAATTGCGCTAGACATTTATTTAATATTTTGAGAGGATCTTTTCAACTATTTTTGTTAGGAAAGCGCAAATAATATTTCATTTCTAACAAAAGTATCTTCACGTGAATATTTAAAAGAGAAAAAAATAGCTTGGTAAAAATTACGTTAGATTAAAAACGATTAATTTAAAATGTCTCATTTAAAAGAACTTTCTTTTCGCTTTGTTAAAAAATACCAGGAGACAAAGACTCTGTTTACTTAATTCCTTTTATATTAGCTTATTTTGAAATGTTGTTACACGTATCTACGTCATCAAGTTATTTTTATTGGACGTTTTATTTGTATTTTTATTAATGTTGTACGAATTTATTTGTTCTATTGTTATTTAAAATAAAAATTATGTCAATTTGTATAATTTGGCGAGTGGTTTGGCGATTTATATAATTTGGCGAAATTGGTCGACGAGATAATCAAGCAGTACCGCAGCGGATTTGGCGTTAAAATTCCCCAATCAAAGACAAATGAATAGAAATTCGTTTATAGGGAGATCGCCACTGCTTTTTACATTATAATTCAATCTTTCGAAATCTTTTTAAAGCCGATCAAATTAGCGTGCATTTAGAGTCTGCGGTGTCTGGGCGGGGGTTGGCGAGCGTAGCTCGTAGGGGGCCGAGCCCCCTAGTTAATATAAAACATGCAAGTAATATTCGGAGATAAAAATGAGCGAAGTACTCACAGTTTTCTGTTACCATAGTTAAAGCGAAAAATGAATGTTTCAATTTCATATCATGACAAAATTCTGTCCGTCATATTAGGGTTAATGTCAGACGGACGTCTTTTTGCATGCAAAGAAATTTAAAATACATAGGCGCATTTAGGAAGCTTGTTAGTTGTTCCCCATTGTCACTTGTGACGCTAGTTAATGGTACCATTACAGATTTTGCTGTAATAGTCCTATCTTGTATGTTTATCAATGGCAGTAATCGTCGCTGTTGGACAATTACATTTCTGGATTATTAAGATATCAAATTTTAAATGAATTCTTAGATGTTAAAAATTTTATTTAAATATTATATTTTTTTTAATATTTTTTCCGGTACCTGTACAATATTTTTAATGCATAAAAGGAATTGATTGTTATAGAAACATTTGTTTTTAGGGAATCGATTGCTCAATTTGTTATTTAAACAGTTTTTCTATAATTTCTGCAAAAAATGTTTTTCGCATTTAAGATTATCGTCGATAAAAAAATTTCCATAGACTATTCGCTGTGATTTAAGGCGTTCCAAACATCATATATAATTGGTGAAAATAGCCAAATTTTAGATATCAATGACAAACCTTAAAGATTTTAACTATTTTTTGAAAATATTGTCTAGTTATATAAATGCACTTATACGTGCAATTAAGGAAAATGCAAATAAAAAAATCTGGCTACGTTAAGCATTATCTATGTCTGTGCAAAAAGATCTATGTGGGCTGTGGTGTAACATATATAATTTCAGATACTTTAAAACGATGTCATTGAGAGTGTTGCACTAGCCACTGTTTTCAGCAAAGGACGCTGTCAAAACAACAACTTTTGGTTTTTATCTGTCTTACAATATTTTTCTCGGGAATATTCAAATACTCACAGTTAATCATAAAGTTAGCCACTTCATCTGTAATACTTTTGATATCAGCAGACACTTTACAGTCATTAAACAAATTCTTTTTTAACACTTTCCAACAAAGTTGAAAAGTCTTTATGAATTCAGTTTGCCTGTTCGTCTGTCTGTCGACGCTCGAACATGCGTAAATATATTCGGATTTTCATGCAACTGATATATGTTTACAATGATATGTTCGGCATTGAATAGATGTGTAGTATTAATAGTTCATTTACAGGTGCACTCAAAAGAATCCCTTTACATTATAGTCAATGGGGAGAAGGCTTTTGCAGTGTATTTTAATGATATTATGCTTTTTCAAACCTACTGAAATTGGTATAAATAGCTACATTTAATTACAAGATGTTTACCATTGAAGAGGGCATTCATAGTATTTGTCTTTCATTTCAATGTACACACAAAAGAAATCGTTTCCAGTAGTTTCTTAAGCAAATTTCGGTATGCTCTTTAAAATGTAACTATTTGTTTTGCATGTTACTCGTCCTATATAATTCTATACAGCGTATACAGGGCTGCACAAATGAATTTCCATACCAATCTCCGTATTAGTGAAAATTGCTGAATGTGAATTTTCAACTATGGTATGCATATCCTAACCAAACTAAATTTTTGTATGCATGTAGTTTATAGATACAAATTTATATATAATATTCAGGGGCGTTGAAATAATTCGGATGATTTTCTGACTGTAGCTCGAATTGCTGAAATCGGGTTTTGAAATACATAATGCGTTTACAAATGGTTCAATAAGACAACATAATTCAACTTATTAAACAGTGACGTTTTGTTATATTATTCTGAATGTGTTTGAAGGTGTTTCATAATCTATACTTGACGAATGATTTTTCTTTTTTGCTATAATTCATTTCAACTTTAAAAGTATTCAGTCAAAACCAAAGCATTGTGGCGGGGAAATTAACAATTTTAAAATTTCATAAAGCTTTCATATATTTTTCACTCATAAATGGTAAAAGAATTCCTATTTATAAGAAGGAAAATAAAATTTCCTTCTTTTTTAAAATACTAAAATATATCCAGTCTTTTGCGACACTGAAGTGAGTAAACAATGAACGTTATATTGGGATAAACATTATGTTGTATTTTAGTTTTATCGATATTCCGCTGTATAAGAAAGTAAAAAAAAGAAATACAGCATTGAATATATCAACTACATTTATTGTTGTGTTTCTCAAACATTATCCACTTCACCAGCGACAGGTATGGGGAATTAGTGCCTCGACTTATCGCGGGGCAAATGGTGAAGTGGACTATAATACTCCGCATTTTTAAAACTGGATATTTGGATCAATTTAAAACAATCTTGTTCAAAAATAAATGAGTAAAACTATGTATTGTCCAAATTGCCATAAGAAAAAAGAAAAAAAAACAAAAAAAAAGTTTTCTAAAACAAAGTTTACCGCATTCTTTCATCATATGCTTATTATAACAAGTCGGAAATTGTACACAAAACGTCGCAAATGAGGTGCGTTCGTACTATAACGAAGATTTATACCTTACGAACCCATACGAATTAGTTTATGTAGTCCTTATGTGATCTACAGCATTTATACACACAACGTAGTATGCAAAAAAAAATAGTTAAACATATAAACTCATATCACAACTAAAAATGCACTTCCAGCAATCATCACTAATATACAGTATTTCGGATACAGTATAGTATCTGAAAACTTTTGTGTGTCCCTGTAAATACTCTGCACTTTCTATCAAACAGGAAGTAAGTTGTAGTAAGTCTCAGCAACGTATATAAATTTCATTGTATGTGAAATTGTTTAACATAATTAAAAAACGCCCCAAACAAATGTTTTCCCTCTATACCATTATGTAACGAAATACTTTTGTACGACCCTGTAAATGAATAATAAATATTCTTTGTTCCGCATCTTCTACAAAATATATATTTTGTACTTCATAGTTGCGTGTCAATTTCATTTTGCTCCAGAGGGTGTAACATCATTAAAATGCACTTGAAACTGTTTTTTTCCCATTGGCCGTAATGTAACGGAATACTTTTGACTGTCCCTGCAGTTGAACTATACAAAACGAGTTCCATAAAATTTGAAATGACTCGACAAAATTATGCAACAATCACATATTTTAAATTTCAAATCGTTCGATCGGGTACCTTTTGCGTACTATATGCGGACGGACGAATGGACAGATACACAGACGGACGGAGCAGACGACAACTAGATGTGCAACATTTTTATATAATTACGAACGCACCTAAAAAGACAAAGAGAGGTTTGAATAACTCTTTTACGTAACAGAATGAAGCATTTTATTTAACAAATTGTTAACAATTGTAAACAAATTAATTATATCAATCTTAACCCTTAAATGCCTGGTGTTGCTTTTCGGCAACATACCCAATTTAGGCTCTAAAATACTATTAGAATAATATTGAAGCTATAATGCCTAATGTTGATAATAAAATACATTAAGTACATTAAATACATACTGAAAAAATTATTAAATCGATTTTCAACATGTAGATGGCAACACTTGTGCTGTTTAAGAATAAAGATAAATTTATTTTTTCAATCGTTGCTACTTGTTCTGTTTGTTTTGTTAGGCAGCTTCCAAAATACCCTATTTTGACTTGCAGTGAGCAAGTGAAATTTATTTCTTATTATAGTTCCCAAAATTCTTGTGTGTTTAATATTATAGAATTTTATCAAGGCAAATTATTTGTTCAATTAAACACCAGTATTGCCGATTAGTAACAAACTGTTTTTAGCCGTAACACCATACTTAAAACAAAATATTATTTTTTAAAGTATTTTTTTTTTCATGATTTATTTAAAAAATGAAAGCCGAAAAATATTATTACAATGATTTTTGAAAAATCAGGCATTTAAGGGTTAAAGTAAACATTATTAAGAGCAGAAATTTCGATGAAAAATATTCGAACGAAACAAAAGCGAAAATATCGACATGCAAATTAAAAAGTGACCACAACTATTGACATATTCCTCTGTAATTGGATTATCTATATCTGAAATTAGTTAATAATCATTAAAAGGTATAAAACCGCAACGTTTAAATATGCACAAATAATACCCAAAAAGCTGCATGCAGCTTTGTGGATTTTTGTGTATTATTTCGTTTAAAAGAGAATGAAAGTTATGTTAAACACAAGAGCTTAAACTTTCTACAATTGCTTAACAGTGTTGGTCGTTTCAACATAGGTTCAATTTTTCCAATCATTATCCAAAAATGTTCCTCTAACTTCTGTTTTGATTTTTGATAAGCTTACCACATTATCAAAAATTCCCACTCTTTAGTCAATGACTTGTCTAGTACTCTTGTTTTTCCAAGAGTTTGGAAAACATTAATTTAATTTCTCCCTTTTTTTTAACTTTTTCTTTCGTCCTCCGGTAGATGTCTCTACTTGTCCACTAAGTTGTTTCATACAGCTTTTCCCTCATTGGTTGTTTTGCCGTATTCTCTACACGTATCGGGTATATAAGCCCAGCCTTGCTTTTTCTAGCACGCTGTGCTCTATCTCGCTCTGAAGAAGAATCTGGTTTGTAGATTAGAAACAGCTGTTCCCAGCTTTTTGTGTTTTTTGTGTGTGCATATTTAAATGTTGGTTTGATACCATTTAATTATCTTGCAGGAAGGCTTTATTTGCTTTTTTATAGTTAATAATTTCACAATATATAGAAATTATAAAATAATAATTTAACATCGTCTTATCATCGCAAGTTTCTCCTGTCCCTAAAACATAACAAATTTCATTTATATGAAACTGTGAATTCATTTTCAATATTTCTAAATTGAATTAGATTGCACTGTGAAAATCGCAATAAATATTTAACGTAGTGCACTTTTTAATTATAACTGTTTTATGACAAGTGCAGGTAAAATATATTGAAATTTTATCTTTAAAATATTTCATATATTCATTTGATAAATAAATTCAAAACTTTTTTTTCTACGAACTAGGGGGCTCGGCCCCCTACGAGCTACGCTCGCCAACCCCCGTCCAGACACCGCAGACTCTAAATGCACGCTAATTTGATCGGCTTTAAAAAGATTTCGAAAGATTGAATTATAATTTAAAAAACAGTGGCGATCTCTCTATAAACGGATTTCTATTCATTTCTCTTTGATTGGGGGATTTTAACGCCAAATCCGCTGCGGTACTACTTGATTATCCCGTCGACCCATTTCGCCAAATTATATAAATCGCCAAACCACTCGCCAAATTATACAAATTGACATAATTTTTTATTTTAAATAACGAAAGAACAAATAAATTAGTACAGCATTAATAAAAATACAAATAAAACGTCGAAATAAAAATAACTTGATGACGTAGACACATGTAACAACATTTCAAAATAAGCTAATGTAAAAGGAATTAAGTAAACAGAGTCTTTGTATCCTGGTATTTTTTAACAAAGCGAAAAGAAAGTTCTTTTAAATGAGACATTTTAAATTAATCGTTTTTAATCTGACGTAATTTTTACCAAGCTATTCTTTCTCTGTTAAATATTCACTTGAAAATACCAGTTGAAAAGTATCCTCTCAAAATATCAAATAAATGTCTAGCGCAATATTTAAATTTAAACCGTTTTGCAATATTATTTTGCGTTCATTTTATGTAATAACTGTAATGTGACGTAAATATGACGTAATTTCTCCTATTTAATACTTCTAACGCATGTTAATAAATTTATTATTTTACAAATTCCTTTCTCACTTAAAATTCACGTGTAATTATAGTTTTTATGAAGTAATTTTTAATAAGTTCCTGCTTTTTGCACATAATTATTTAATTCTAATTCCAAATGTTTTTTTTTCTGTTTATAATAGTCACGTGTAAATAAATTTTTTATTTATTTACACGTATAAATATTTTTTTTTTTTTTTAAGCAAACATTATTGCTTCCTCTGTTTATACAGTTGGCAACAGTTTAAATTAATATCACTTTCTGAAATCTGTAAAAATATCTCTAGAAATGCTGAAAATTTGAATTTAAAATAGAAATAAAACCTCAAAAAATGAGTCAAAATAAAAAAATTAATGCAATCTGCACTCCGGCAAATTCTAACGCATAAAATGATCTAAAAATGATTACACTGCCATGGATAGTTTTTGCTGCTATAAAACTTTTTTAGTGGGACGATTTTGTCCAACTTTAGCATTAAATATCTCTTAAAATAATTCTTCGATTTGAAAACTGTCTGCTTCAGCGTGTTTATCAAACATTTCTGTATAAAACCACCGATTTTTATATTTTTGTATGCATTATTTTTCTTAATATTAACGAAGAAATACCTCCAGTCACAAAAAATTCAAAACCGGCGGCGGCGGCGGCGGCGGTGACAGCGGTAGTTACTTTTTTTTAGAATAGAGAGATACAGTAACAATATGAAAAATATTATTTTCGCAAACGCAATGTCAAATATTTGAAAAATAATGGATGCGTATTCAATTCGAAAATCAATGCACACGAAAAAATGAATTTAGGGATAGTAATAAAACTGTACAATTGTAGTTTTTAAATACTAGCTGAAGTATTCATGGTTATTAACAAAATAAAAGTTAGCAGATGGTAGATAATAGTTTGTCATATAAATATATTGTTATGCAAAAATTTGTCCATGAGCATTCCTGGCGTCATATCGGCTTTTGCAATGACCTAATCAATCCATTTTACGTTTATCAGATTTTTATTAACTTATAAACATCTCAGAATTTAATTTTTTGCACCGTGAAATAAGAAAAGAAATGTACTTTCAAATACAATTTGTTTGAAAACAATATCTCGGTCTACTGGTCGTTTACGTGTTTTGAAATAATTTTTAAGCATGAATTATTTAAGAAACTATTACTGTTGCGTACAACCCGATTTCTAAAAATTAACTCCGTTGAACTGAAAATATTAGAAAGAATTTAGCATTTGTTTTCGGCCAATATTCTATAATTAAATTAAAGCTTCAGTAATAAATAAATATATTGAAGTAAATAAAACGCAAAGTTAACAAATATGTCGAACTATGTGCTTTGAAATAATCAAAAAACTGAAATCTTTAGCGGTTTCTTCGACTATTACGCCAGTTAAAGATCAAATGCAAGATTATAGTTTTTAATAAATAACTGATAAAAGCGTATTTTTAAAAGTATATCACATTCTTTCCTTCTTTATTTCAATATATCTTCAACTGATTAGTTTCTTCAGTATTTTATTGATTACATTTCTCATCCAAATTGCATGTTTTGGCACGTGCGATTTGCGAGTAATTAACTCCATAGTTTTTGTTACACGTAAGCAGTTGTAATAATTGATAAGTTTATTCGATTTATTACCTTGAGCAGGTTAAAGGAGGGTGGGGTGTTTTACGACTGCCAATTATCAACACGAGAATATAGGCCCGAATTGGAGGGGGGGGGGGGGGTGATGAGTTCTCATCTTGGGTGTCTTTTTAAGGGTTGTTCCAGACTTTTTGTCTGTGTCGCTTACATTAAAATTTTCATTATAACATCCAAAAAAAAAAAATTCAAAAAACGTACTGCTCGCGAAATTTTATTACTTACTGTTCAAAATTATGATCGTATATCTGGTCCAAGTTAAGCAACTCAAAGTGGTCCAATTAAGGCAACCGCGCCACTTATTAAAACAGATAATTTCAAGAATAAGAACAGAAATGAAAGCAAACAAATCCTCGTGAAAAATATGCCTAATAAATACATAAAATTACATATGTATATTAAAACATATCAACTTACCTTAATTTTAAAGTATTCTCATACGTTTAGTAGGAAAAAATTAGATCAAAACAGCTAATTTTAGGCTTTTAAAAATTGTCTGAAAACAGCATGTGGAAGGAGGGTACTTCTTCGTCTTCTTATCATAAATCACGTCATTCTGATGAGTAGCGAGGCTACAGTGCCTAGAAGATACAGTGTGGATAACGGCGATTCCTATAATGCTTTAAAAAGTGCTAAAAACTTGTATCCCATAAATCTCCAACAATGCTCAGCGGCAATATGGTGATACGAGCGCCATCTCGTAACTCTTTTCAATATAAACCCTGTGTTTTCAAAAATTATAGAATGTTAAATATCGGAAACTATAAATTTAAGATATTTTAGTCTGTTATAAGCTATTTAGTTAAGGAATGACGTGAAATAGGTTAAAGAGTCTCTTTTAGAATGACTATCATTTTTAAATCACTACGATGGCGCTACGATGGACATCTTGTTATTCAGCATCATTGTACATTTATGGGATTCAATTTTTTAGGACTATTTTGTAGCCGTTTTCCACACTGTCTCTTCTAGGCGCTGTAGCGAGGCTAACGAGAAAGACAGGCTACCGCGGTGCATTCTACGTATCTTTTTTTACAGACCGCTGGAGTCACGTGATGTTCGAATGCGCCAATGCAGGTGTGCGAAACGAGCATCACGTCACTATAGCGGTCTGTAAACAAAGACACGTGGGATGTACCGTGGAAACCTGTCTTTTTCGTTAGCCTCGGATGAGTAGGATTTCAGCGGTAGATGGTCTCTGTTTCTGTAATTAATGGCAGAATTGCAGCGGTCCATTTAAAGCGAGAGTCCAAATATGGCTAATCTCCACTAAGCAATGGTCTCACTACTTATTCATTCAAAATTACATAAGTCCCTCACACAAAACTAAACCAGGATTTTTATTCATAATTTAACGAAATTGAAAAATTATCAACAGAATTAATTTGTTACGCATAAAATGTCAACTTCCTGTGCAATTGTATAATTTCGAAATATAGAATGTTTACCCCTTTTTACGATTTTAGGTGCATTCATAATTATATAAATACGTAGCATCTATAGTAGCCGTCTGGTTCGTCCATTTGCCTTCCTGTCCGTCTGTCCGTATATAACAGCGGAAAACCTACCCAACAGAATGGTTTGAAATTTAATATATATTATCGTTGCAGATTTTTGTCGAGTCATTTCAAATTTTATGAAATAGAATCAAAACTTAAAAAAGATATTACTAAAAGTTTTCTTCATTCTTTTAAATCCTACGTAATCCATACGTAATTAATTCAATGGTATCCCATGATTTATAAAGATTCTAGGTTGCCATGGTGATTACATCGTTTTTTAGATGGAGTCATATTGTTCCCGTATTACTGAATTTTTTATACATAATTGCAATAAATTTTGTATTCATGCATTTTTGCATTCGAAGTGTGTTTGCATAAAAGCTCTTGTACCGAGATCTGAATATTTTTAAAACTAGTTATATACAAAGGTACCTCATTTGCGATGTTTGACGTACAATTTCCGAATTGTTAGTTTATGTTTTAGCAATTGGTTGATATGGTTACAAAGCCTCGTAATATCAGAAGACATCAAATGTCACACAGTTTTTTTATAATGTCTAAATGTCTGTCTATTTATATATTTACATCTAGTTGTCTAGTTATCTTTTAACACACACGCGTATATATATACTCAAGTATGTATATTGCACTTATACATATGTATACTACTGTGATCAAATAGTATTCAGAATGATGGCCTAAAACAAAATACATCAATATCATTTTAATATCTTAAAATGCATAGGATTTTAAAACACAATTTTTAGATAGATGAAAGATATAAGTATATTTTTTCATTTCATATATTTAAAAAAATTACAAGATGCAGAATTAATATTAAAAAAGTCCTTCCGGCCAGTGCCGGGAGGCAGAGGTAGCTTTCATATTCCTTATTTTAAAAAAGCCAACTTATATTATTCAAACACACGAAGCTCAATTAAGTGGAAACCGAATGTAGGAGATTCAATACTAATTTTTATCAAAGCTAAATCATTATGAATGAGAATTTCGCGAAATTAGTCAGCTTTATCCAAGCTGCTTTTATTTAAAGTAACTTACATTTGGCTGCCAAATTCGGCGATTTCTTAAAGTACCTGCCAATTTAAACACTTCACCGGCGATAGGTATGGGGAAAGAGTGCTTTTACCCCCGACTTATCTCGGGGCAGCCGGTGAAGTGGTTAAGACAAGATGGTGGATGAGGCTAACCAGTGAACTTGGTCGAGACCTTAGTAATTGCTGTGCACATGCTCACTCACATCGGAATCGGTTGATATATACGGGTGCTGTCGCAGGCAAAAAATCAGATTTTTCAAAATGTCACCCACGTTAGAAATTGAAACTGCTATATCTGAGCCATTTTCTAAGATAAAGACAAACAAAAAAAGCTCCAGAATCCTTATATCAAGGTCAAATACTTAAGAAAGAAACCTTTTTCAATTTCTAATTTTTTGCACCTCACTTTAAATATAATTTTTTTTTTATTTAATGGCCGCCATTTTGAAACAAGATGGCTGATGAAGCTGGCCAGCGAACGTGGTCGAGATATTGATGTATACTATCCACATGCCTTCTTCCATCGAAATAGGCGAATACGTGTGATATCGCGTGACAAATACAAGATCGTTTCAAAGTGTTAGCCATGACAGAAATTCAAAGTGCTATAATTCAACCACTTTTTAAGATATAAACAAAAGAACAAATTTTCAGAAACAAAAACTGCTCCAGAATCTTTGTATCAGGGCCAAACACATAAATAAAATCTTTTTCATTTTCCAATTTTTTAATACCTCATTTTAAATTTTAAATTACATTTTTTTTTAAATGGCAACCCTTTTGAAACAAGATGGCGAATGAAGCTGGCCAACGAACTCGGTCGAGACATTGGTATGTACTATGTACAGACCAAAT
Organism: Maratus speciosus; assembly: GCA_963932465.1. NCBI lineage: Eukaryota > Metazoa > Arthropoda > Arachnida > Araneae > Salticidae > Maratus > Maratus speciosus. The sequence continues at coordinate 454,390,317 of OZ010797.1, forward strand.
TACATTCAAATCAGTTCATAAATACGCCTGTTATCGCGTGACAAAAATCAAGTCGTTTTAAAATGTCAGCCACAATAAAAATTCAAAATGTTATAACTCAGACTTTTTTTTAGATATAGACGAAACAAAACCTGTTCCGGAATCTTTGTATTAAGGTCAAACACATACGAAAAAAATCTTTTTCATTTTCCAATTTTTTGGTATCTCATTTTAAATTTTAATTTTTTAATGGCCGCCATTTTGAAACAAGATGGCGGATGAAGCTGGCCAACGAACTCGGTTGAGTTATCTGTATGTACTATGTACAGACCAAATTACATCCAAATCGGTTCATAAATACGTCTGTTATCACGTGGTAAAAATCAGGGCGTTTCAAAATGTCAGCCACGCTAGAAATTCAAAATGCTATAACTCAGCCATTTTTTAAGATATAGACAAAACAAAAACTGCTCCCGAATCTTTTTATCAAGGTCAAACACATAAGAAAAAAATATTTTTTCAATTTGCAATTTTTTTGGTACCACATTTCAAATTTAAATTTTTCTTAAATTTTTAAATGGCCGCCATTTTTAAACAAAATGGCGGATGAAGCTGGCCAACGAACTCGGTCGAAACATTGGTCTGTACTATGTATAAACGAAGTTATATCCAAATCGGTTGATAAATACGCCTTTTATCACGTGACAAAATTCAGGACGTTTCAAAATGTCAGCTTCGCTAGAAATTCAAAATGCTATAACTCAGCCATTTTTTTTAGATATAGACGAAACAAAAACTGCTACGGAGTCTTTGTATAAAGTTCAAATACATAAGAAAAAAATATTTTTCCATTTTCAATTTTTTGTACCACATTTCAAATTTTAATTTTTTTTTTTAAAATTAAATGGCCGCCATTTTGAAACAAAATGGCGGATGAAGCTGGCCAACGAACTCGGTCGAGACATTGATATGTACTATGTACACACCGAATTACATCCAAATCGGTTCATAAATACGAGAGTTACAGTGTGACATAGGTCAGATATTTATATATATATATATATATATATATATATATATATATATATATATATATATATATATATATATATATATATATATATATATATATATATATATCAATTTTGAACGGAGGATGGTTTCGGGGTCTGGGGTCATGATCGATGAAAATATACCAAAATTTTTTGAAATCGCTTTCCTCCGAACGGCTGCAATAGGTAGCTTTTTGTAAAGAAAGCTACCTAAAAAACTGGGGGGGGGGGGGGGTAATGTAAAAAGCCAAGCATTCGCTTTCATTTTAATATTAAGAGCAAAAAGGAAAGCAAAACTAGCAAAACTATCAAACAAAATAATTAAAGAATTTAACGAATGGATCACAGGTAACAGTTTAACAATTCATTTGGTTAACGGGTGTCAGGACTCTTAAATTTGGAAAAAATGAAAAAATAGACCATTTCAACATTTAATATCTTAAAATGTATATGATTTGAAACACAATTTTTATAGTGATGAAAGGTATATGAATGTAATTTCATTCCATCTATTTAAAAAATTGCAAGATGCAGAATTAGCATTCCAAACAGTCAGGCATTTGACGATCAGTAAACTGGTATGACAGTTTACGCGCAGGACTGCAAAATAAATTTTTCAACTATAATGAAAATTTTGGTGCCCACTTATATTGCCAATTGTAATAATTTCCCTGAAACTAAATAAATTTGTATTCAAAGTATTTTTATATTTTTAATACAAAATTCTTAGTGCCGCTATATATATTAACCGATTTATTATGGAATCATAGTTTCTTCTTAATGAACAGGGTGTCATTAAAGTACTTCTGGGAAAAAAATGATTATTTATGAAAAACAGTATGTTCCCGAAATGGGAGCAATGGCGCTTAGTGGGAGTATTTTTTTTTTTTTTTTTTTTAGATATACTTTTGCCTCTGTGTAGTTATAGCAGTTATTTTTCAATTCTTAAAAATAAAATGGTGAAACAGAATCTGAAACAGACATTTTATGAAAAATTGAGATAAATTACATCTACATTTGTAATAAAATTTAAAAAAATCAAATTACATGTTCATAAGCATTTTCATTATATATCTCTGTACGTTTCATCATTACATTATCTTTTCTCTCTATTTTACATGAAATACAACTGAACATTTTTTTATGCAGCACTACATTGCACTTTTTACAGGAAACTCGAGAATTTTTTTTGCATACTTTACACCTAGATTGTTTCCCAGCATTTTCTAGAAAATGATTCACTCCATCAAACGCACGTCATTTGACAGACATCCAGAAGGGCCCGAACGGGACGTTATTATATTTTCTGTTCTACTTTCATCAATGTCGAATCAATTTCACGGATAAATTCTATCTCAGTAAGTTTTACTTTACATTCCTTATGGATACGCCAAGCTGCTACAACTCCCATATTTAGTGTGTTGGTGAGAAATGGCCACCACCATTGCTTCCCTCTTATTTTTGGGCGATAAATACTCAAAAAACGATCAAGCAAATCGACACATCTCATGTTTTTGTTATAAGACGCTATAACATGGGGGCTGCGGTATATATTGACGTACATCCGCCATGCTCCATCTTTTTTGCCGAACCTACTGGTTCTATAGGTTCAAAATTTAAAGCGAGAGAAACAATCTGATTGTTTTTCCATTTCACAATGCTAATTGATTCCGTAGAAATAGAGTCAAATGTTCCTCTGTCTTTTTTCTTTAAAATTTTGAAAACTAACAACGGACAATTTTGTAACCTGTTTTCCGGAATTGTTCCAGAAATCGAAAATTCCGATTCGTCTGAACTTTCATCTATAATATCATGTCTGCGTTTATTACCCGACTGCCACGAATGATTATGTGTTTCACGCGTGTCTGGGTATGAGGATTTCTTTATACTCTCGAAACATCCCAACGGCTGGATGGATTTTAATGAATGAGGTAACTATCTACTTAACCGTCTATCGTCTTAACCGTCCGATGGTTATAGACTAGATTTTGTTTTTATGAATTCAAAATGGTGGCTGTAAAACACAAAAGGGTGAAAAAAAAATAAGCACCATATTGGGTGGTATATCATTGGGTAGGTCTTTTAAAATGAAGACGATGTTTCATTGACTTTTAAAGTCAGAAGCTCCGTTTAAATACTACACAACCTGGAAATTGTGTAGGTAGGATCTCTATCTTTATTGCAAATCTAACCTTCATAGACATATCTATAGGCCTCATCAAAACAGTATTTATAGATAGGAAATAACATTTAAACATAACTTAAAATTCATCAATACAAGTAAATAATAAAAAAAAAGGTAAGTAATATAAAAAAATATTTTCACATTGATGAGAAATAATTAGTTCGCTTTCTACGCAGTCGGGTTTTTTGATTTTTTTTAAATTTAATTGACATTTATGAAACCTTATTTATTTTTCTTTTTTTAATCAGTAAATCACATACTTCTTCGTTGACTTTTGATTTGAAATTTACGGAAAGCTCAACTTCATAAGATATATCACGGGTAAATCGTCGCATAAATTGTTTTCCTGTTACATCATCTTCATCTGTTACTAATACGGGATCAGTTGGCATACAAACGATTTCCGGATCATCCGAATAATCATCTGAATCAAATTATTCAAAATAATCCAAAGCTTGAGACACTGTTAAAATTTCACAGGCATCTTTTCCTTAAAATCGAAATATATGATATGAAAAAATAGAAAAGCCTGCTAAAAATATATCTTTTATCAAAAAGAAGATATCTAATGAAATAAGTGACAGATTTTAAGAGTAATTCTTCCAAGAAAAGCTTGCTAGGAATGAAAAAAAAAAAAAAAAAAAAAAGCATTTCCAAAACTTCTATACAGACTGTTTTCGCGCGCATAATAAAAGCACCGTATTGTGTCTTTCTAATTTGGGGCGTTCCGCCAGGCCTTGAAAACTAACGAAAGCGCCATTGCACACGTTCTTTCATGAATTATGATCAATCTGTTATACTTTTTAACTACGGATTTATGTAGTATCCTACAATAGACAGTTATAAAAATATTTTAAATAAAAAATATAATTTTTATTATTAAGTTATTTTTTAAAAAATATTTCTTGCGAAAGCGGTCATAAAGCTAAATTTCTTCTTTTTCAACCCGCTTTAAAAAATAGAAAATACAAGTGAAACTTAAAAAAATAATTAAAGAAGTTATCTCATATATTCAAAATACAAATAAAATAAACTTTTGCACATTACATAAAATACTCATTCTAGAAAAAAAAGTTCTGAAGTAATGTTCCCAAAATGGAAGCAATGGCGCTTAATCGGTTTTAATACAGAATTTTGAAAATTTCAAAGGTATTGTTCCATGTAGCGAGACATGCCGCGCCACCTATAATTAAAATCTCAGTGACTAACATCTGAAGTAAAGTGAAGTAAGCTTGTGAGGGGTGTGTTGAGAGGTGAGTGTCGGAGAAAGCGGCGGTGCGCTGCTTCTGTGTTAATTTAATAAATTATTATATCAAGTAACCAGCGACTTTGAATAATTTGTGTTATAGTGTGACTTTTCTACATGGTCCGTCGACCCAATGGATGAGTATAAGTAAAATAATTAGTGTGCTTTCGATAATAAGAACAAATTCGAACTAAATGTGAGGTAGTTTTGATTTGTGTGTAAAGATGTTTAGTTCACCTTTGTTGTGAGAGTGTCGTGATAATTTGTGCCTAATAAGAGAAGTTGGTGACTAAGAAGAATTCAGTGTTGAGATATTAATGTTTCAAATGTGCCCTGGATTTAATACATAAATAGCTACTTCGTGCCTTCGTGATTGTCGCAGCGGTTTGAGTTGAGGTAAGAGCAATTTTCCTAGTTTTGATTTAGTTAAATTATGCCTGTTATTGATAATTTAAATAAAAACGAGCTTAAGCTTGTTGTAGAGGAATTAGGTTTAACTGCTCCTGAAAGCAGTAAAATTATAGAGTTGAGAGATATTATAGAGAAAAGTGAGCATTACTCAAATGAGCAATTAATGAAAGACGTAGTCAATTCGGTTGTTGAGTAGTGTAAGTCGCGAAAAGAAACTGAGAAATCTAAACTAGAATTAGAGAAAATTAAATTAGCGCAATTAGAAAAAGAGTTAGAAATAGCAAATATTCGCAAAGAACCTTCCCAAAATTCTGAATATGAAAAATTTAAATTAGCTCAGTTAGAAAAAGAATTAGAATTGGCCAAAGTGCGTAGAGGTTCCCGAGAAAATTTGACGTCCTTAACAGAAAAATCGGAAACTGAAATACTGAGCAATAACCTAGAAAGTTTTATTAAAAGTGTTAAAACATTAACTATCTGTGTACCGACGAGAGCTGAGTCATTTAACCTTTTCTTTCAATCACTTGAAAAAGCGTTCAAAACTAAAAATGTACCCGAAGAGTTTAAGGCAGAAATTCTTCTAAACATTCTCGGGGAAAAAGCGAGTAATTTAATGATTTATTTGTCAGAGGAGGAGTTGATTAGTTATGATAAATTGAAAACTATAGTCTTAAAGGAATTTCAACCTACAGCGCAAGAGTGTTTAAATAATTTCCGGAAAACACAAAAATTACCGTCAGAAAATTACGTTCAATTTGCATCCAGGTTGAAATCAATATTTCTATATTACTGTAGTCTGCGTGAAGTAAATGATTTTAAATCATTATGCGATCTGATTGTTTCAGACAGAATTTTCAATTCGTTAGATCGCGAATTAATGAGTCATATCGCAATTAAGCAAGCTGAATCATATTTTAAACCACAGCAACTTGGCAGAGAATGCGATATTTTCTTATCGGTTAAAAATAAAAACAGAAATGAATCAAATTCGAGAAATTTCGTAAGTGAAAATAAACAAATTGCGGGAAATAAATTGCGAAATGCACGCCCTGAAAGGGGGGTCTCAAATGTTTTCCTTTCGGAAACAAAAAATAATAAATGTGTTTTGTGTAAACCGATTGCGTATCATGCATTACATTCTTGTCCGCAATTCAAAAAACTTTCGATAAAAGAAAGAGTTGAAGTTGTGAAATTAAATAAAGCATGTTTCAAATGTTTAAATTATAATTGTTGCGTACAGAAATGCAATTATAAAAACTGCGATTGTTCACTACCCCATAACAAACTTATTCATTTTCCGAGAGAAGAAAATTATTTGAGTAATAATCAAAATAAATTTCGAGGTCATGTGTTTAAAGCAGGTGCAGAAATAAAAAGTTCAACAAGCGAAGAACAATTTTCTGTCCCTCCGAGCCAGACTGTCGCCTCTAGCTTCGAAAGAAATAAAACAAAAACTGTGTTATTGAGTACAGCTCGCCTGTTCATTAAGGATAAATTTTCGGAATGGCAGGAAATTAGATGTTTATTGGATGTCGGCTCGCAATCGTGTTTGATAACTTCGCAGTGTGCTAATCGGCTGCAACTTAAAATTAATAAAACAAACACTTTAATTTCGTGTTTAGATGATTCATCTATCACAGTAAAGGGTTGCTTAAAGACAGCAATCGCGAATAGAGATAAAAGTTTTGAATGGGAATTGGATATGTTAGTTGTAAAGAAAATTACAGATTTAATTCCGCAAAGAGTGATTAATGTAAATGTTGAGGTCCCTGATTTGACTATGTTAGCAGATTATCGATTTAATTTTCCTGATAAAATTGATCTGTTGATAGGTGCGGAAATATATTATGAATTATTAAGACCAGGACAAATATATTCTCAGAGTTCGAAATTGCGTTTTCAAAATACTGTATTTGGATACGTGGCTACTGGAAGCATAGAACAGGGAGATGAGGTTAAAGTTCATTGTGGGCTAATTCAGGAAGAGGATTTAAACAAAACATTAAAAAAGTTTTGGGAAGTCGAAAACATTGAGGTAGAGTTACCAAAAAGTAAAGAATTTGAGATATGCGAGAAACATTTTGCGCGTACGCATTCGAGAAATGCAGAAGGTAGATACGTAGTGAAAATGCCTTTAAAGGAAAATCCTTCGTGTTTAGGCCAATCTAGGGATCTTGCTCTCAAAAAACTCAGATCGCTGTGGAGTCGCTTATCAAGGGATGAGCAATATTTTAATCTGTTTAAAGAATTCTTAACCTCTTCGGGACGGGAGCCTTTTACGAAATTTTTAATCTTTTGTCACCGTTTTTTAAAAACAGAAATTTGTGTCTTCTTGAATCCAGAAAATGCGCTGATTAAATAAGACAAATTTTACAGTAAAATTTTACTGGTGAGGAAAAACAAGTATTCTGAGCGCTTCATGCGGCACGTATACGAGTCGCTCGTCCCCAAGGGGTTAAAGGAATACGAAAATTTAGGGCATATGAAACAGGTGAAAGAAGCAAAAGAACCTGATATTGCGTACTATGCTCCGCATCATGGTATATTTCGTCCAGAAAAATCAACTACCAAACTCAGAGTTGTTTTTAATTGTTCTGCCGCGACAACAAATGGGACATCCCTAAATTCATTACAATATAATGGCGGAGTCATCCAAAACGACTTATTTACAATTATGATTAGCTTCCGAGAACATGTTTATGCTTTAACTGCAGATGTAAAGATGATGTATAGAATGATTAACATTGACCCTAGTCAGCATTCGTTGCAGAGAATTTTATGGAACGATAATTTTGAAGAAGAACCAAAAATTTTCGAATTACAAACGGTAACTTATGGAACGGTCAGCGCGCCATATTTAGCAATGAAAACGCTCAATCAATTGTCAATTGATGAAGGAAATAATTTTCCATTGGCAGCCCCAGTTCTTCGTGAAAACATGTATATGGATGACATTTTGTGTGGGGCACCTACGCGTGAGAAAGCCAAAGAGTTGCAGTGGCAACTCATAGCGATTATGCAGAAGGCAGGTATGCAACTTCATAAATGGTGCACAAGTGATAAAAATCTGTCGCTGACACCTGGAGAAGGGTATAAATTTGAGAACAACAGTGAGACTAAAACATTAGGGGTTTCGTGGAACCCAAGGGATGACTGTTTCCTATTTAGAGTTAAAGTAGAATTGAGCGATTCCTATACCAAGCGACAAGTATTGTCGACAATTGCTAGAATTTTTGATCCGCTAGGACTTCTTGGCCCAGTTATAGCGAAAGCCAAAATATTTATGCAGAGATTGTGGAGACTTAATATTGACTGGAATGACGAGCTCCCTGAGTCAGAATATGACGAGTGGCATCAATTTCTTATATCGCTTAAAAGTCTTAATAATATACAAATAAGTCGACGCATTATAATTGAAAACCCAGAAATTGTTGAAATACATGGCTTTGCAGATGCCTCAGAACGTTGTTATGGAGCAGCAGTTTATTGTAAATCTTATGACTCTCTAGGAAATGTAATGGTGAATTTAATAGCTAGTAAATCACGTGTTACACCAGTAAAGAGTCTAACTATTCCCAGACTTGAACTATGCGCCGCAGTGTTGCTTACCAAACTGGTAAAAAGAGTCTTAGCATCCATGAAAGTAATAGTTACTAATGTTTTCCTGTGGTCTGACTCAACTATTGTGTTAGCGTGGATTCAAAAGGAACCTATTGATATCAAACAATTTGTGCAAAATAGGGTGGCCAAAATTCAAGAAAACTCTAGTCCTGAACAGTGGTGTCATATCTGCTCTGAACAAAATCCGGCTGATAAACTTTCACGAGGTATGGATCCAGATAAACTTATTGATTGTGACTTGTGGTTGCGTGGACCCATTTTTCTTAATAACACTGACTATCACCAAAATTCAGTAATAATACCAGAAGCTAATGAAGAGTTCAAAAAAGAGCTCAAAACAAATTCAAATCCTTTTAATGAAGTTAGTGTAATGAACTGTAATGTTACAGATAACTGTTTTGTTAATGACTTAATTAATCTTAGTAATAATTATATAACTATTTTACGCATTCTTAGTTATATTTTCAGGTTTGTCATGAATGCAAGAAACCCACTTTATAAGTGTGGTGGGCCTTTATCAACTTCAGACTTGGAGCAAGCGGAAATTTATTTAATTAAATCTGTCCAAAGGGCAGAATTCAATGCAGACATACGTAGTCTGCAGACCAAAGGTTCGGTAAGTCCAAGTAGTAAGCTAAAAAGCCTCAACCCGTACTTAGATGAATTTGGAATTTTAAGGGTTGGAGGCCGGTTAGATAATAGTGATTTAAATTTTGCGAGAAAGCACCCAGCGATTTTACCTAAATCTAATAGTTTTACTTTAATTGTTATAAATTATTATCATAAAAAATACCTTCATGTTGGTGCTACAATATTACTTTCTTTGGTAAGAGAAAAATTTTGGCCAATAAATGGTCGTGCAACATGTCGAAAGGTAGTTCATCAGTGCATCCCATGCTTTAAAGCTAAACCAGTTATTGCAAATCAGTTGATGGGCGATTTGCCCAGGGATAGAGTCCATTTGGACTACTGCTTTAATATTTCGGGAGTAGATCTGTGTGGCCCATTTATGGTCAAAGTGGGGTATGCACGTAGAACTATCTTGCAAAAAACTTATATCTGTATTTTTGTTTGTTTTGTATTTAAAGCTGTACATATAGAAATTGTTTCAGACTTAACCTCCGAATCATTTATTGCTGCATTGAAAAGATTCATTGCACGCAGAGGTAAATGTGCCAAATTGTATTCGGATAATGCGAAAAATTTTATTGGTGCAAATAAGATTCTTAAGGCTTTTTATGAGTTAGTAAAAAAACCTGATGAGAAATTAGCAGCATATTTATCCACGGAAGGCATTGAGTGGAAATTTATCCCTCCCAGGGCACCCAATTTCGGGGGTCTTTGGGAGGCCGCTATAAAATCATTTAAGTATCACTTTAAGAGAGTTGTGGGAGGTGCTAATCTCAATTACGAGGAACTTCTTACTGTAGTCATACAAATTGAGGGAATTCTAAATTCCAGGCCTTTGAGTCCATTATCAGATGATGAGAATGATTTTGGAGTCCTAACTCCGGCTCATTTTCTGATAAACAGGCCGTTAAATTCCATTATTGTGCCTGATTTAACCAATGTAAGAGAAAATCGCCTCAAAAAATGGCAACGAATAACTAAAATTCTACAACTTCTTTGGCGTAAATGGCATCATAATTATTTAAGTGAATTACAACAAAGAGGTAAATGGAGATTTGAAAAAGATAATGTAAAAATCGGAGATTTAGTGGTGTTAGTAGAAGAGAATTTACCAACAAATAAGTGGCCATTAGGCAGAATTATTGAGGTGTATCACGGTAACGATAACAAAATTCGAGTAGTTAAAGTAAACACTCAAAATGGAACCTTTAAAAGGTCGATAAGTAAATTGTGTATTCTACCCATGCCTGATGCCAATGACAATTAAAACTAAAAAAAAAAGGTAATTTTGTATGTATGTTTGTTGCATTGATATTTTTTTTCAAAGGATTGTATTTAATTAACGCATATAGTGAATTTTTGTATTAATTTGTGTAAATTAGAGTACTTGGTAAAAATTGTTATTGAATGTTATAAACATGTCAATGGGGGCCGGTATGTTCCATGTAGCGAGACATGCCGCGCCACCTATAATTAAAATCTCAGTGACTAACATCTGAAGTGAAGTGAAGTAAGCTTGTGAGGGGTGTGTTGAGAGGTGAGTGTCGGAGAAAGCGGCGGTGCGCTGCTTCTGTGTTAATTTAATAAATTATTATATCAAGTAACCAGCGACTTTGAATAATTTGTGTTATAGTGTGACTTTTCTACAGGTATAATCACCTAAAAAATATTTTATAACAATATAAAGGAAATTTTAGGTTCAGTTTATACATGCTAACATGAATCATGTATTTTGAAATTTTCATGAAAAAATATTGACGAATTTTTTAGATATCCTGCGCGTTATGTCCCAAAAATGTAATTTTCAGAAAAATGACTTCAAAGTTTCGGATACGCTGCTTCAGCTATAGAGCAGGTATAATTCTAAAAGCCATAACTTCTGTTCAAATGAGAATTTCAGGATAACAGTTATATCAAAATATTCAGTAAAGATAGGAGTGTAAAATATAAAATACATAAAATGTATATAATTTCCAAAATTTTGAAGCTTTAAGAGACCTGACACCATTCAATAGACAAAAAACATTGATCACGAAGATATCTTTCGTAATTAATTCAATTATATCTCACGATAGTTAATGATTATAGATTGTCATGGTGATTATTCCATTAGATCCTATCATATGCCATTTATTCATTGATATGCCCTCATAGATCATGATTCTAGGTTGCAATGGTGATTACGTTTCATTTAAGATGGAGTCGCATTATTTCCGTATTTCTGAATTTAAGATAGATAAGCGTAATAAATTTTATATTTACGTATTTGTGTATAAGAGTGCAACGGCTATTACAACAAGATCTGAATATTGATAAAATTAGTTATAGTACAAACGCACCTCATTTGCCACGTCTGGAGTACAATCTGCGATTTGTATATTTTCAAATATTTTTGTTTAACATATTAAGAATATCTTTTTTTAACACTAGAACGCCCGGAAATTTTACTTAAGTTTCATAAAAATATTTCACTCCAGAATTTTTATTCAGTACTATTTGACTCATTTATTTAACGTTATTCTGCGTCGCTTAAATTTAACTTATTTTATGAAAACAATTCTGGCTGCAATGGACATTTAATCATGTGGTCGGAGTCGAATCGACTCCTTCCGGGCGTTCTAGTGTTAAAACAACGCTTTGTAGCTTTGTCCTTAACATGTTAATTATATCTTACATAACCTTTTTTTTTCTTCATAATCATTTGATTTTTTAACTGACTTCATTCGTTTCATTTGAAGTCTTTGAAAATTATGTGTGATTTTGATTATCTATGATAATAATGTCATTAATATTATACATTTATTATATTATATTTGATTTATATTATGTTATATTTTATATTACATTTGATTTTTTAACCGACTTCATTTGTTTCATTTGAACTCTTTGAATATTATGTGTGATTTTGATTATCTATGATAATAATTTCATTAATATTTCATAAAAAATAAATATTTAAACAAAATATCAATATTTATATTTTTCCTTTAATAGCTTGCATGTCCATTTATCTTATACACTTCATCATATCCATTTGGCTTATACGGGTCAATCGCTCATTGAATTTAAAACTAAATTAATATCTTTAATGAGTCTTTGTTTTAATGCATTTGTCTACGTAATCAATAATGTTATTTTTCGATATTCCGCGACTTTCGGTCAGCTATGCATAGGCGTAACCAGCCTTTTGAACGGGGGGGTGCCCAGACTTTTTAACCTGAAGTTATTGGATACAAACAATATCTTATATAGTAAAACCTGCTAAAACGGAACTCCATAAAACCGGTCGAATTTCCGTTTTAGACAAGTTTTCATATTAGAAGGTATAATTGTGTGGTATTTCTTTTAAAAAGGGCTCAAACGCGATTTTTGTTTGCGGGAGGAGGGATAAGAAGGGGTTTAAAACATCAAAACTAAATCTGATGGTAAAAAAAAAAAAAAAAAGATATGCAAATGTCCTTCCATCAGTGACATAAGACAGTGACAAAATGTGGTTACAAGTGTAAAACCTTTTCGCACCCTAACTTCTTATAAAGATTAAAAAAGGCTTTTAATCATGCTCGAAACTTCTATATGCACAGGGGAACACTGCATGAGATCTAAAATTATCTCAATCAAAGTCTTGTCGATGAAATTTTGCCGGATAATAAATCTCAGATAATACACATTCGGTACACCAGTACATACGTACGAAAGTTTTTCAGAATGTGACTCCATGACTTTTTAGGGATCACCGGAGGGACCCAAGACATTTTGGAGGAAAGTCTATGTAAATAATTATTATAATATTATAAATAATTTTAATATTCACTAATACCGTAATTTCCAGCCTATAATCCGTGGATCAAACAATCATATTTCGACCCATAAATTTTATTTCATTATTGAAGTTAAATATTTATCGCGATTGAACAAGTTACGTTGTATGAAACAAGATTTCTGGGTCCGATATTGTTTGATCCGCGGATTATAGGCCGAAAATTACGATAACTCATGTTTTTACCTCAGAATGTGTCGAATATATTAGGTAAAGCAACTCATGATAATATACACTAAATTTTATCAAGATGAAAAAAAATTATACAATCATGATGCGACTGTAATAATACAGATAGGTGCATGTCTGTCTCTGTGTATGTATACGCGCGCGCGCGCTGAACTCTAAAGAAAAAAAATGCAGGCCGCACAGCCGTAAGATTTGACAGGAGCTGTATGCCTGAACTCATGCATATAGAAGACAATTTCTGTAATTTTTATGCTATTTTTTTCGCATTTTACTGCAATTTTTTCAAATTAGTAAAAAAAATAATCCGATTTCAATATTTTATCCAGTAAACTTTGTCTTCTTTTCAATAAAGTGTTTTCGAGATTCTTACAGCGATTTTTCAATTTTTTAATGTTATTTTTAGAGGGTTTTTTTCGCATTTCGCGGTGATTTTTTCCCCCACATTCCTAAAAGAAATCCGGTTAAAATCTTTTACCCAATTAATTAATTTTCGTTCCCTGTGGTTTTTTAATCTTTTCTAAATATTTAATGCGATTTTTAGCAAGAGTTTTCGTGCTTTTAGGCGATTTTTTAGCATTTTTTTAAACAGGAAAAACACTCCGGTATTTTTTACAATTGTCGTGATTAAATTCGAATTAGAATAATGTCAAATCAGTTCTTATAAGAAAGCTGAAACTTTAATTTTGCTCGAAATAAAATACGCAATAATTCAAGATTATCTTGTTTCAAGACAGAAGAAGTCGTAGCTTGCTCGGGAGTACGTTGTCGAAGGCAGTCCCCCTCTTCGCTAAATCCAGGATTTGTTTAATTCTATGTCCGTTAAAAAAAAAAAAAAAAAAAAAACCAATGAAACTCCACTAGTAATGAAGTTTTCTTTGAGGGACAGGGTTTGAAATAACGTGCGGGATTGCGCGATTTGTGCACACAAAAAGAAAGTCCCGCATAATAAAAAATGCTGTGCAGTATTTCCCCCTCCAAATTTTTTCACAGACCTCTGATTGTTCAGTGGGTATTTAAAAAAGAATTTGAAGTTCGCGATTTTTATTTCTTTTATGGAATTTCTCAAAATCAATTCCTGAATCGGTCTCGGAAAATTTTGAGAATTTCTTCAAACGATCGTGGAAAAATATCGGGAATTTCGATAAAGGAGTGGAGAAAGTAATCGCCAATTTCGTCAAAAGATTGTGCAAAAAAATTACGAATTTCAATAAACGATTGACGAAAAAAACTTTGCAAATTTCGTCAAAATGTCGCAGAAAAGAGTAGCGAATTTTGTTAATTGGTACGGAAAGATATCGAGAATTTTCCCGATGGGTCGCACAAAACTACCGCAATTTCGACAAATGATCTCCCTGTAAAAAAATCAGTTTCGCCAATCGGTAGCACACAGAAAAAAAATTTCGTCAAAGAATCACGGTAAAAACAAGAATTTCGTCAAAGGATCGCGGTGAAAACGAGAATTTCGTCAAAGGATCGCAGAAAGAAAGCGGGAATTTCGTCAAACGATTGCGAAAAGAAAAAGCGAATTTCGTCAAAAGATCGAGGAAAGAAAACGCGAATTTCATCGACGGATCGTGCTAAAGAAATGCCAATTTCGTCAAAATATCGCGGTAAAAAATGTGAATTTCGACAAAGGATCGCGGTGAATTTTGTCAAAGGTTAGAGGTGAAAAATGCGGATTTCAATAAAAAATCGCGTAGAAAGACGCGAATTTCGTCAAACGATTTTGGGAAAAAATTGTAAATATCATGAAATGATCGCAGAATAAAATCGCGAATTTGGTCAAAATTTACTGCACTGGGCTAAAAGATTGAAACCGGGTTCCTTTTCCTACTTTCAAAAGAACACCGCGAAACGAGAAGAAACTCTAAAAATAGTATAAAAATTTTCAGAGGAAAAAAATTACTATATTGACTTGAAAGACTCCATATTTCTTTTACGAATGTCAGAAAATGGCCGCGAAACACAAAATTCAATGAAACAACCAACCTCCAGATTAATTTGAATTTTTTGTGCTATTATTTTTCATTTTCAAAGGAGCAGTGTTTGTGTACCCCCCCCCCCCCCTTTCCTCCGGCTAGTCGCATTTTAGAATTATCGTTTCACATCTGCATTCCCTTTCAATTTTTTTTTTTTTTTTTTTTTTTTTTTTTTTTTTTTTCTTTTTTCTAGATTTTAAACTACGAAAGCAAAGAGACAAATAGTTTGTATCCTCGTCAAGAACTTGCGTTAATTTCTCATGAAATTGCAAAAACTTGCAATGGAAAGAACGGTGTTAAAAAAATCTCCCACAAAAAAAAGACTTCAAAGTGGGATTATAAAGCCACCTTTTTAACTTACTATGACTAATACAGATTCTTGTAAATATTCTAGTTTAAAAAAAGATAAACAACATAATTTTCTTCAAGAAAAAGAAAAAAAACGTGGGTTTCTTTTCTTTTATCACATTTCAAAACTTAGGCTGTTAGTTTTCTGAACTAAAATAATTAGCTAAACTAATTGAACTCTGCTATCACTTCTTCTTCTTCTTCTTTTTTTTTTTCTTTTGTAGATTTCGATTTTTTTAAATAATTGTGCTTGAGTCTGCGCAAGCGGCGGGGTGCCCAGGCACCCAGGGCACCCCCCCTGGTTACGCCTATGCTATGCTAAAAAATGTATTCACATTTCTGACATATTTTTTTAGAAATATTTTAGTAGTAGGATATTTTAGTACAGAAATAAATACAGACTATTTTATTTGAGCGAGAGTCCAAATCAATAATGTCATTTTCCGATATTCCGCGACTTACGGTCAACTATGTTTAAAAATGTATTCACATTCCTGAGATTTTTTGAGAAGTATTTTATTAGTAGGATATTAAGTACAGATATACAGGCTATTTTATTTAGAAATTGAGCAGAGCCAGATTCTACAGATTCTCCCTGGCTATCAATTTTGATAAGAAAACGGAGCGGAACTCTACTATATTTAAATGGTAACGGTGTGACCTTCCTGCAAGTTACTTTTCAATAAGTTCTACGGTTACTTTCTCTTTTTCAATATGACCTCAATGAAGACATATTGATTACAAGACTGGTTTAAAAACCCTAATAATAAGCATAACATAAAAAATTTTGTTTTATTATAAATACCTGTTTCTTTGGTATTTTTTCCGGTATCAGATTAGAAAATTGTTTATTTTTTTTTTTTTGTTATTTTACGCCAAACTCGGATTTATGGTTTAGTTGCATATTATTTGTTTTAAATTTTCCTTTATTCATTTTTAGTATGGTTCTTCACTTGTCACTTATTTTTTTTTATTACTACTGCAAAAGTTAGTTTAATGCATGATAGACACAATATTAGCTTCATTCCAGTCTCTAACAGATTTCCTAAATTTGTTATTACCGTAAATATTGATTACGCTTCTTAACATAGTTTCATTTGAAATGCTAAACATCGACATCTAAAGTGCCTGTTTCCATCGGTGATTTCTATTTAATTGCTTCTTTCAATAAATGGCAAAAATTGGAATTAGGTTTTACTTGTCGTAAATCAAAGTGAAATATAACTATTAAAACATAGAGTATCAATATATATCATAAGCGGAACGAGGTAACTGATAGACTGGGATTTTTTTAGTTATTATTTTAAAAATAATGCAAGGATCTCTTTACAATACTTTGTGTAAAAATGCACATTTACTTTACCCCTAAACATTAAAACCCGCGACTATGCATGCGTGATTGTTAGAATATGCCACGCGGCATGTTCCTAAAATTTTCATAATTTGCTGCCAGTATTTTAAAACAATAATCTTTGTTCTAGACTTCTATTGTAATTTGAAATAGTGGTAAAAGAAAAAAAAAAAAAAAAGGAACGCTGCCTTACATTCAAACAAGATCATGGTAAAAGAGGGGAAAATACAAATATTGCAAACAGTTAAGGAATAAAAACTTTTTTTATATTAAGCCAGATTTTCGGTATATTATAAGATAAATTATCGTTACATGAATTATGCTCACATGCAATGATTTCGACTGATTCTCTGATCATGGTTTTAAATGGGATCATTACATGGAACTACTACTTTCGCCTCCCAAAAATTTGTAACATTAAGCAAGTTTATGTGTTTTTAACATATACATCTTATTCATTCTATGTTATTGTGAAATTGTCCTAGATATGTTAATGAATGATTTTATGTTGTTACTTTTCTCTTGCATATAAGCATGACGTATATGAAGTTTTTGAATAACTCAGAAAATAATGTTTACATATCTGTTTTTAACAGTGGGAAAGGAAAGTTGCTGACATAGAAAAATGGTACAGGAATTGCATGATTTAATTTAAATCTAAATTTTGCCCTTTTTCTAGTAGCGATTGTCTCCTTAACTTATAAGTAATGTCATTTAATTTGCATTACTTATTTTCCAACTGCTTATTGGCTGAGTATAGATTAACATGTGTTAACAGATATCCTAAAATTTTCTCATTTTTCTTTTTCGAAGAAGATTCTTTGATATAATTTCATGATTTTATTTTTACATACATAAAATAATTACTTGTATTTTGTCTAAATGTTTATTAAATATTTATTTAAATATGGATATAATGATGTAGATTCCACATCTGAAATTGCACATTTTTGCTTACATTTAATTAAAAAATATATACCATAATATATTTAGCCGAAATTTCCAAATAAATGTTTTTCCTAGAAAATTGTTTAACTGCTGTTGTTACTTTTCTCTTGCATATAAGCCTGACGTATATGCAGTTTTAGAATAATTCAGAAAAATAATTTTTACATATCTGTTTTTAACAGTGGGAAAGGAAAGTTGCTGACATAGAAAAATGGTACAGGAATTGCATAATTTAATTGAAATGTAAATTTTGCCCTTTTTCTAGTAGCGATTGTCTCCTTAATTTATAAATAATGCCATTCAGTTTGCATTGCTTATTTTCTAACTTCTCATTGGTTGGCTACAGATTAACAGGTGTCAACAGATATCCTAAAATTTTCCCATTTTTCTTTTTCAAAGAAGATTCTTTGATATAATTCCATGATTTTATTTTTACACACATTAGAGATTGTAACACACTTGATTGTTTACACACTTGTATTTTGGCTAAATGTTTATTAAAGATCAATTAAAATTTATGAATATAATGATGTGTATTTCACATCTGAGATTGCACGTTTTCACTTAGATTTAATTCAAAAGTATATGGGGCATTCTCACAAACAAAGAAAATAAGTTAAAACTGGTGTGAATGAATAAGAACAAAAAAACTTCTTAAAACACCATCAAAAATTATTAAATGCGCTAGGCCTTTCGAAAGATCTGAGTCTTTCTTCGTCAGGCGCAAAGAAGACGTCCTTCTACTATGAAAGCAGCAGGAAGACAAGTCTTCCTGCTGCTTTGGTATAACCCATTTTTTAATATTATCCTAATCTGTTTATGGTGACAATAAAAGCAATGCATATTTAAACTTCATTTCCATTTCATAAAACTAAATTCAGCCTAGTAATAACCTTTATTTCTACATCGTAGCTAAAACAAAACCTTCATTCAAAGTTTAAATTTGGCATTGTGCTAAGCGCGCTTCGAAAGGAGGTCGCAAAGTTGAAATATCCGTCTTGCTCAGTGCCGAGTTTTTTCAGATAGGTTTTTAATTCACTTTTAAAGTCACTCGAGGTGTATTGAGAGATATACTCAATGCAAACTAGTCGCGAATCCCACAGTATTTATGTGATTCATTATATATAAACTTTTCAAGGGCGGTGGGCACCAAGAATATTTAATTAAAATTTTCCTTTTATCATGTATGTGAAAATAAGCAAGTTTGTGTTTTCTAATAAATTCGTTCATAAATTTTGGTGTCAGTGCATTATTTCATAACTCATAAACAGAATTACTCCGCGCCGGAAAAGATTAAGTGGTTGCAGGACTCTTAAAGCTTCAAAAGTTCAGAAATTTTAATTTATTTAGATGTTAAACTCCTAACTTTTCTGAACATTTTGATATAATTGTTACTTGAAATTCCCACTATAACAGAAGTTATGGGTTTTAGAATTACACCCGCTCAATAGCTGAGCGGCGTTTCCGAAACTTTGAAGTCATTTTTCTCCAAATGTCATTTTTTGGGCATAACGCGCAGGATACCTCCAAAACTTCTGAATATTTTTTCTGAATATTTTCAAAACATATATTTCATGTTAGTCTCTATAAACGGGTTCTAAAATTTCCTTTTTATTGTTCAAAAAAATATTTTTCAGGTGATTATACTGTTGAAATGTTCAAAATTTTGTATTAGCCAAATGCAACATTGCATTAAATATATAAAAATGCTTTAAATACAAATATATTTTGGTTCAGGGTAATTATTACCATCTGAAGTATAAGTAAGCACTAAGATTTTCATTCTAGTTACAATATTTATTTTGTAATCCTGCAAAAGGTTATGCTAATTTTCTGTTCGACAAATGTCTAACAGTTTCGAGCCCCCTATAAATACTAATTCTGCATCTTGCAATTTTTTAAATACATGAAATTAAAGAGCATACTTATATCTTTCATCCCAATTAAAATTGTGTTTTAAAATCATATACATTTTAAGACATTAAATGTTGAAAATGGTCTGTTTTTTTTTTTTCAATTTTTAGAGTCCTGAGAACCCTGAAATTAGTATGTTTTTAACAATTTGACATTTATTGCTTTTATACTGTTACTGGACATTACATTACACATATATATCATTAAAAGTTGTTAACAAGGCATAGAGTACGCCGCCCCTGTCATTTATGTACAAACTCTCCGTATCTTTAAGGGTTAATACCTCGGCTAATTACTAACGATTTTTTTTTTTTTTTGAAAATCATTATCAACAATACTTTTGTAATTCTGCTGCGATAGGTACATCCAGCGATGCTCAACAATTTTTCTAAATGCCCGTAAATCGATATTTGTGTGTAACAGAAAAATTTGAATTCCTCAAAAACTATGTGACCTAGGGTAACCGCTATAATTTTCTTGCAAGGTTTAAATTAACGTCTACTACCGCTAATTTTTTCATAATTTTAGTTTCAGTAGATTTGGATTTATATGGGGGGGTGGGGAACATATTTTTGCGCTACATTTTCGACTATATCGTTGAAAATATAATACCTAAAATTAAAAGGAATGTATTTTTGAGTTCCGCGTTACGAAAGCTTTCACACGATATACAAAGAAAATAATTTTTTTTCAAGTACCATAATTAGCCCCTCTACATTTTTCCTAAATATATTTATGAATGTTTATTGATCTGAAAATATGTGAGTCAATGATCTTTATTACTTCCCCGAATTTGAACTTTTCACGTTCCATTGTTTACGAGTAAAATGGCTGTGATAGACAGACAGACAAACACAGGAGTGATCTTATAATGGTTCCGTTTTTACTTTTTAAGTACGGAACCCTAGAAAGGGACCGTAATGGGAAAAAAAGGTATGGTAAGGATGGGGCGATAAGGAAAATTACCACTATTTTTAGGCAAATTATGTTAAGACTTAGTGATATCCACAATTTTCATCGATTTTTTGAAACAGTTATTTACATTATATTACATTAAAAAAAGTTAATTTACCTCGAAAAGTGCAGGAATAAACCTTGGGAACGGTAAGACTACCAATAAAGTCACGATGTTTGAAATTGATATTTAAATGCTGATTTAAATTCTGCCGTAAATTTCCTGTCAAAGTACTTTAGGCATGCTTTCTCTAGCATACTTCTGCGTGAGAAAAAACTTGAAAAAAAAAATCTGTGGCTGCATCTGAAGTTATATTCTGTATAAGTTTAGCAAAAGGGATGGTAAGGAATCTAAAACCCAGCACCTGAGGTCAAAAAATAATATCAACCGTAAAAAATGTGTACAAGTTAATTTTTTGCAAGATATTTATATAAAACAACAGCCCCAGTTTCTGAAAAAAATACGTCGAATTATTTTTATTGAAACAATTTTATACAGACAGTTCCAAACTTAAAAATCAGCGTCAGGGACACGGGACGGTACAGGAGTTTTCCTGATATTTGGAACCCCAACATCATTCAAAACTTATTTATCTCGTTAATATTTTTATGCAATCATGCAATGGGATGTTCCCTGATATATTGAATTAAAAAAAAAAAAACACAGGGTTATGTACTAAAATTAAAATTATTATTCAGGGATTTAAAAGTCAAAAGATTGTGAGAATGCCCTATATATCATAATATATTTAGCCGAAATTTCCAAATAAAATTTCTTCCTAGAAAACTGTTTAACTGCTATAAATAAAAGTGTTTTTCTTGCAGATACATTCTCACTTTAATATATTGGGAAAAAAACTTTATAAGAATGGAAAAATATCACGGATAATATAACATTTATAAGAAGTCATGAATCTTATTAAAGTTATTTCTCGACAAATTTTTAAAAAAATTGTTTTCACTACGAATAAGTGATTAAATATATTTTATTTCAATAGAATATGTGATATACGAATGTATTTGAAAAGAATATAAATTAGAAAATATGGGGAAGACGTTTGGATTATTTAAAATATAAGGTAATTCTGCTAGTTAGTACATTTTAAAAGTTTTAATATTTGTAATCCAGAGATACTTTAAAACGGCAGGGTTTTTTTCTTAACCCCTTGAGGGACGGTGGGATAAAATATATTCCACTTAATTTAAACAAGATTCTCACCAGAAAATGTTTACTAAATTTTATATTTTTAACTTTGGAGGAAAATTGTTGAAATACTGCTTTCCGCTGCTTTCTCTTAATTAAAAATATTTTTTTTCAATTATTCCGGTTAGAATTCAATATTTTGAGTCATTTTTGCTTGCCCCTCAATGGGTTAATGCTCACTTATGAAAAGAGATTTAAAGCTGCTCAATGGCTATTCGTTAAAAATTTTTAAACAATTTTGATTAATTACATTTTTAGGACATAATACTTAAATAACTAAATAGGATTTTTTTAAAAATATAGCTGAATTATTAACAATTGGTTGCTAAAATAATGTAAAGTATATCTAATGGTAGCGTTGCTATTATAGACATTATTGACCAGATTTAATAATAAAAAAAAAAAAAAACAAGAACGCAAAATCATTCATACAGCATTGATTCTGAAACACTTTCCACACATTCAGAATACTGTACATCAATATTTGGAAAAACATCAGCAATGAATATTAATGATGTGAATTATCACAATGCTAACAAAGCGTAAACCAACTTAGTGAAAAATGTCCAAGCCGGGAATCGAACCCGGGTCCCTGGAATAGATCTCCAGTGCTTGGACATTTTTCACTAAGTTGGTTTACGCTTTGTTAGCATTGTGATAATTCACATCATTAATATTCATTAATTTCAAGCGTAATTTCACTGCTGAAATGTAGTTGAAAAATTAATTAACATCAGCAATGTTTTGTTCATCGCGGTATATGATCTATAGATTGGTATTTAATACAATATCGAATAATAAAAGTTAGTACAGTTAAACGTATAGTTCAGTTGATAATTCCCATTAATCAATTTCCATCAATAAACGGAAATGTAATCTATAATCTTTGTGATTCCCTGTATATGATCTAAAAAATTTATGTATACCAAATAATAGAGAAAAAATGGTTATCTTGCGAATGGTTGGTAATGGCACGGCACACTGAAACGCCTTCATCTCTCTAAAAGAGACAGGGCTCGCAAAAGATAAAAAAACTGTATATTATTTCAGAAATAATTTAAATACAAAGTTGAAGAACTTCTTCGTATTAGTGGAATATGATTTTGCGCTTGTAAACATAACTTTATTATACGCCCTTAAATGTTATTTTTTTTTTTATCTCCTGCTATCAGATTAAATAGATCAATAATTACAAGCACAAGGGATATTTTCTAGCGCAGATGCATAAATATATAATAAACATATATATATATATATATATATATATATACATAATAAATATTATATAAGTATAAATATATATTTCTAATAAATCTAACACAAGTAAGCAAACTAAACTACATTTCAATACGAATATTAATTCAAGCATGCACGATGTATTCAAAATGGAACTTATGCTGTGTATGCTGTATACATGGTCGTATAAAAATAAAGTAAACACCCTCTACTAACTCTGCAAATAATAATAATAGAAAAAAATTACTGGAACCAAACGATTGGAGATAAAGTCTACTTTTAAATTATAAATATAAAATTTTCTTAGGGGGGGGGGGGGCATCTAAATATCAAAACGAACTTAAACTTTGTTTTTTGTGAGTGGCAATACCAAAGTTTGACACCTCGAATAAATTATATATCCTTCAATTAGCGTGAATACAAATTAATAATTTAAAAATGAGATTAGGTTTAACGGCCGTATAGAAATTGAAGTTCGGTACTCGATTGCTGAAATGAGAATGACTGCGTCATTTCTAATAATGTATTATTTCTTGCCAAGATGACGATTTCACTCGGTTAATATGTTCCGACTACTGCCAGCTCAAATGCTTCAATAAATCAAGTAATATATATATATATATATATATATATATATTACCATTAATTAAACATAACCTACCACCGTCAATTATTATGAATTAAAGCTGTAAGTATTAAAAAATATATATATAAATAAATAAATAAAATAAAAAATAAAAAATATAAGAATTATTATGGAAGAAAAAAGAAAAAAGTGGACACCGACAAAAATTGAAAAGCTAATACATTGAATTACGTTATCAAGGGCACAGAATTCAATGATATAAGCAAAATGGTTGTTTTCTGTGGGAAAAATAAGCTAAAGCTAAAATTAATTTTCCCCTGTGCCCGAACAACCACTAAAATCAAGTGAATTGATTAAAAATGAAAGCAGAATAGAAACAAATAATATGAAATGGAAGAATCAATAAAACTTATTTGAATATTTATAGGATATAAAATATAAATAATAATCACCATACCGATTAATATTTCAGTATTTTACAAAAATCCATGTGCACATGTCTACCAGTATATCAAGAAGATTAAGGTGAATAAAACAGTTAAGAAATCACAGTAAATGATACCAAAGGATGCAGTTAATACATTTTGAAATAAAATTTGAAATACCTTGTAAAACCAATTAAATCTAATATAAAATAAATAGATATTAATTACATTATTTAAAATGCACTATTAAATTAATAGATAACAGTTTAACAATATCGTCAAAATTTAGCTAAAAATACACCCTGGTGTATAAATTATAACTGCAATGGAGCTAGAAAAATTAAAAAATAGAGCATTCTGAAAGAAAATATTTTGGTGCTGCCATCTATTATTAATTATATTAAACATCTATCGCAAGATAAAAATTTGCAAGCTTTTGAATGTAAATAACTGTTTAAACAGCAAAACCAAACAAATCCTTATATATAGAGAATTATAAACCTAATACAAATCACACAATGTATTTAAAACTATTGTTAATAAAATTTAAAAGCATACAATATATTCTATTAGCTAACTTTTTAAAACTAAACTAAGAGTTTAAATAATGCTAGAACATTGATAATATACAGCATATAGCTATATGCTATAAAACAAAATAAATTCAGTAATAATTAATATAAATAATTATTAAAAATAATTTAAAAATTATTTATATATATATATATATATATATATATTCAATATCATACATGTCAATAATCATAGAACGATCATCTTGAGGTTTTTTAATCACAATTCGAAAACTACTTGAAAAAAAAAATAGAAATTGACAATTCGCATAAAGCAGGACATAATAAATATAAAATCTATAAAAAAAATTGTAGGTTGCAATTCATATTATTTTCGAGTATTTATTTCATAATTCATATTATAAAATTTTTAAAATTACAAATTCAATGTATTTTTGGATATTTCAGTATTATAGCCACCCCAAAAAGATACCACATTCGGATTACAATTTCATGAGATATTAATAAAAATATGAAAATGTAATTTAGCATTAGAAGCTCTAAATTTTGAATGTTTATATTTCAAAAACTTATCATCCAAATGACTTGGAATTTCGTTTCTGGGCATAAATTGAACTGAAAATTTTAATATTGTGTCAAAATTGGGTGTTGCCAATGAAAAAACAAAGTTGGGTCTGATTTGATTTGTAGATGGTCCCGTAAGCAAATTTTATATACATCATTTAAAAGTTGACTTTATTTCGAATCATTTAGTAACAGTAACTTTCTTCTTTTATAATTAGTTGCAGAGTCAATAGGATTGTTTACTATTTTTTACACGACTCTACACTGCTGTCCACACTGGACACATTTATAATACTTAACTCATTTTTTTAGGTGCATTCGTAATTATATAAATACGTAGCACCTATAGTCGTCGTTCAGTCCGTCTGTCTGTCCGTCCGTCTGTCTGTCCGTCCGTCCGCATATAATAGAACAAAAACTACCCAACCGAATGGTCTGAAATTTTAAATATATGATTGTTGTAAAATTTTGTCGAGCCATTTCAAATTTTATGAAAATCGGATGTATAGTTAAATTACAGGGACAGTCAAAAGTTTTTCTTTACATTACGGCCAATGGGAAAAATGATTGCACGTGCATTTTAATGATGTTAAAGCTTTCCGAATGGTCTCAAATTTTAAACATACAATTATTGCGACATTTTGTCGAGCCATTTCAAATTTTATGAAAATCGGATGTATAGTTTAATTACAGGGGCAGTCAAAAATTTTTCTTTACATTAAAGCCAATGAGAAAAATTATTGCAAGTGCATTTTATTGATGTTACAGCTTTCCGAATGGGCTGAAATTTTAAATATATAATTGCTGCAAAATTTTGTCAAGCCATTTCAAATTTCATGAAAATCGGATGTATAGCTTAATTACAGGGACAGTCAAATTTTTCCGTTACATTAAGGGGAATGGGAAAAAAATTATTGCAAGTGCATTTTAATGATGTTACAGACTATGCACTTATGAATTGCAGATAAATACACATTCAGTACAATATGGGGTGCAAAAAATAATTATAAAACTAGTTATAGTACGAACGCACTCCATTTGCCACGTTTGACGAGCAATTTCCAACTTGTTTAGAATAGTAAACGCTTATATACTATATTTTTAATATTAAATGTGCGTCTCTCTCTTCATACCTAATGCCTACTTGAAATTAGCGACTTATTTAAGCTGATGATAAGATATTTAAAAAAATGTGTTTCACGGCTTCTGATAAATTCATTTTTACCTGTAAGACTTCTTTTAACACTAAAACGAAGACGCTAAAAAATGCAGTTTAAATAAAATATTTGCTATTATCTGTGAAAATACCGGAGTATATCTTTAAAAAAATTACGTACTAAACATTTTTGTTTCTGAGATAATGAAATTACACTCTCCAAAAGTCACTACATTGTAAAATAAATAAAAATGTAATTTATTTTTTTTTAACATATGTGAATACTGTGTGTAACTTTAAGATTGAAGAACAATAGTTTTCTTTTTCACATTTTTATATCACACAGCACACAAATGTTACAAACAATCACAAACACTGAAAAACATATAGAATGATGAGGTGACTTTGGGGTAATAACCCGCTGTTAGAACAAGTGACGTTCGTAAAACATATTTTGAAGAATACTCCCACTATAAGTAACAGAATAATTGGGGATAAGACCCGCTATAACATAACGTGCCACAATGGCAGCTCAAGAACAACTTCTCTATACTTGGGGATAAGACGCGATCGAATACACAACATGCCGCAATGGCAGGTAAAGAACAACTGAACTGGGCCACATGACCGCAAAGCTACGGAGCTCGTTCGGCATGCGCACAAGGTCCGAACAACATGCTTTCATTAAAATTCACAAAAATGTAGAAAATATAATACATGTTTTTTAATGCCCTAAAAACTATAAAGTTTTGAAAAAAACCCCTTAAATACAACCCCCGAAATCCGTTGTTCTCAAAATGAAGCAAAAAGATGAGTGATTGTATCCAAATACAGTATTACGTGCTATAATGTGTATGCTAAATTGGCACTAATCAATGGATATATGGATACAACCCCTTATGTTTTTGCTTCATTTTGGGAAGAACGGATTTTGAGCGTATTCTATAAACGATTATTATCAGACTTTTCAAACTATGTTTTTATGTTTTTGAGACTTTTATAAAAGTTGCTCTATACACTTAGCTAACACATTATGCACATTATATTTTGATTGCATTCGCATATGCGCAGTGAAAAATGTTTTTGTAAACCTGCTCATTTTTCGTCCAATTTTTAGTATATTTTTCTTTCTGATTCCGGGGTACTGTGTACAATGTAGTTCATCATATTTTCTGAAAAGAACTTTTTTTATATTAAGAACTCTGCAAATTATAAGCAAAAAACTTTGCAAAATTTGGGACAGTTTTTATAAAAACCTTAATTTCTCTACGTGTATACATGCTATCGTCATAAAAATGAACACAGTATATTACAATACGCCACGTATTAACAATTTCGAGATTAAAAGTTTTTGCTACATTAGTTTTTACAGGGTTATCCAAAAGGTATTCGTTCATTTTCAATTTTTTGACGGTCCCCTATGGGGTTTCGGGAAAAAAATCTTCGTGAAATATATCACCCATGCAATACTGTTTACACACCTGAAATTTCAGGTTAATTCCTCATGTTATTTAATAAAACGTCGAAAATCGCAAGTGACCGGTCACCTTTGGCTATATAGTGTACTTCTTGGCAATATCATTATTTGGCCATTTTAAAAATAGTTTTTAACGCATATTAATACATTTTATTATTGTAAAATTTTCCTTGTGATTGCCGTGTAAATATATAGTTTTTATGACGCAATTTTCCATATATTCCTGCCTTTAAAACGTTATCATTTAATTCTAATTTGAGAGGTTTTTTTTCTGTTTATAATATTTACGTGTAATTTTTTTTTTTAATTTGAAGGAAATATTATTCTTTCGATGTTTTTACAATTTGCATCAATTTAAAACAATAACCTTTTCTAAAATATTAAAAAAATACCTCACTAAATGCTGAAAATATTTGAATTTAAAATGGAAATAAACCCACAAAAAAATAGTCAAATTTGATGAATAATTGCAGTCTGCACAACTAGAGCTTCAAATTTATACCCTTAGAAAAAAATGATAAATTTCTATGATGATTTCGATCGGAATGATTTCGATCAACTTTAACATTAAATATTTCTTCAAATAATTATTCAATTTAATAAGTTTCTGCATTAGCCTGTCTACCAAACTTTTTTCTGTAATATTAACGATTTTCTAACGAAGAAAGTGCCCCTGTCATAAAAAAATTCATTTACTACGGTAGTGACAGTGTTACTTACTTTTCTTTAGAATAGAGAGATTCTTATATGTTGAATAATTTTGCTTTAATTATATGACAGTTATGGTTATCTCGAACTGAGCATTCCTAATATTATCATTTTAAAAAGACGATTAAAAGATGAAGAAGAACTTAATATTTGTACAATATGATTTTAGTAATTAAAGTAATTGATTTAAGATACCGAAATTAAATTCGACGAAATGGAGAAAATTGTTTTTTAATTACTAGGGTAAGGTACCCTATTATCGTCCCCCAGTCACTTTTAGGCCTTTGGAAGTTGTAATTTTCAGTGAAAATCTACCAAATTTGGATTTTCCATAGACTAAATACCCACGCACAGAGAAACATAGGCAAATATCGCACAAAAAAATTTTAACAATGCGAAAAATTGTTTTTTCAAAAGTATATAAAAAATGCAAAAGAAAAAAATGGTTCCAATTTCTTTACCCCAAAAAATTCAATACGCAGAAGCTTAAATTATAACTCAATCAAAATTTATTTCTAAATGAGTAAGTAATTTAATTTACATTAAAGTAAGGCACAAAGAAATGTACTAATTATCAGTCGAAGAATAGCATAACAAAATATTAGCATAGTTGCCAACCTGCCGATTTTTTTCATACCAATATTTTTATGCAGAGATACTTGCTTTGTACAATCGCAGTTTTAACGCGATTAAATAAAGAAAACATTTTTGTAAGTGCAATTATGCATTAGCCATCCAAACATGAGGGAAAAATTGAAAAAAAAATGTCATGAAAAGCATTCCTAGTTTCGTCCCCGGGACGAATATAAGAACTGAAAGGGGGACGAAACTGGGACCATGCTACTTCAAAATATTGAGGAACTTCAGCTCCCGTAAGATGAACTGAGTGTCCTAAAACTCACTGTATGCTACTGTCAGCCTCTTACGAACGTAAAATACATGCAATGAATAAAAAATAAATACTTACAGTACAGTAAATAACGTTCTACAAACGACGTAATAAGAACTCGGGTCTTCTAAAAATAGGAAATCCGCCGTCTTTAATTTGTGTATGCGTCTTGGCGATCGAAACTTTCAACACTGATCCCTTTTACCTTACCTTCCGTCCCCTGTGCCTTGCGTCATAAGTGGCGCCACTTTCGCAGAAGCGGAGAAGTTAAGGGGGACGAAATATGGGCACTTTACCCTATATGATTAAAATTATTTTATAGGAGAAATATATTTTGAAAGTAATTTCTATATGTGTTTTTCTACACTTATTTAAATACCGTATTGTTCATGTTTATAAATTTTCCATACTTAAAAGAAAGTATTAACTCTGAATTTAAGCGATAAAACAGTAACAGCAGATATTGGATGGCTGTAAATAAATATCAGTCTGAACAATATCTGTTCTATATCCAATATCTGTCCAATATCTGTTCTATAAATACGTTAATACATTTAAAGAAAAGTTTCTGATTTGAAAGTTATTAGAAAACAAATTCTATTCGATATCTGAAGTTGGGAGATAAAGTATCAATGACCGAAAATAGCATGTAGTTAATGCAACTGTCACTTGTAGTCACGGTAAACGGAATGATATTTCTTAGCAGAAAACGTATTAGATTAGAAAAACAATTGAAAACAGTGTCATAAATATCCGAAATTGATTGTGATGTGCAAGTTTCTGAAGCAATGTATTTAACTTGTTTTTCGCTCACAGTGAATATTTATTCACACATAATCTAGGAGTAAAGGATTAAAAAATCTCCCCCGATATCTACATGCCAATCTACATATTAAAAAAAACATAATAGAAATAATAGAAAATACATTACAATTTCCGTTTTACTTTCTTTTATATTTACAAGAGTATTGGATTCAATTTTTAACGGGTTTACACGTTTTATGGTCAGAGATACTGAAAAACACGTTTTTACAAAATGTCTGTCTATGATCCTGTCTGTCTCTCTGTATTTGATACAAATTTTGTGGGCGCTAAATCTCAAAAGCTAATGCACGAAACTTAGTAAAACTTTAGATTCAGTTATTCCCTGATATAAATTGGTGTTGATTACTTTTTGGTGTAAATCGCCCTACAGGTTGCGCTGCTATGCTGAATTTTTCACGATTTTCGCAATAGCTATATCTCAAGAACTAATGCGCGGATTTCACAAAACTTCTGATTCACTTAACCCTTGATATAATTTGGTGCTGATTACTTTTTGGTAAGAAAGAGAAACAACGTAGAAAGACACAAACATAAATAGGCATAAAACGCAGACGGCTGTTTCGAAACCTGTAAGGTTTCATCATCAGTGCTTAAATATGGGTTTTATACACATTTATATTTCTGTCTTTCTACGTTGTTTCTCTTTCTTAATATATTGGCACAAAGTACAATCCTTTCCTCTTTTTACTTTTTTGTGCACATCGTCCAACAGGTGGTGCTGCTATGGTGAATCATTCATGATTGTTGCTATATCTCTATCTCAAACGGATTCAGAAATTTTCATCAAAATTCAGATTCAGTTAATCCCTGATACAAATTAGTGCTGTTTAGTTTTTGATGTAAATTAACCAACAGGTGTCACCGCTATGGAGATTTTTTTACGATTTTCCCAATAGCTGTATCTCAAAAACTTTTGGTCAGATTTTCATTAAACTTCAGATTGAATTAAATGTTGACATACGTTGTTGCAGGTTAGATTTTGGTGTAAATCACTTAACCGGTAGCGCTGCTATGCTTCATTTTCTAGAAGTATTAACATGCATGATATTGAAAAAAGTTTTGCGATGGCCCCATCCGAATAGTTTTTTTAATCCTTATTAGAACATGACATAGAAACATAAAAAATTCAGAGGTTTGAAAAAGAGTCATAACGTCATCAAATGTATTATTCATTTGCAAAATTGCGTATTTGCATAAGTAATATCTTATGCTAACCATTTTGTTTTATTTTGTAAGCTTGCAAAAACATTACAAGAAAAGATCGATATCAACATACTCTTCTTTAAAAGATTTATTTAAAAAACAGGCACTTAATTAATTGTCTATGTATTCGATAAAAAAATGATTCTGCATCTGAAGTTAATAAATGTTAGAAAATAGAATATATTTAATTCAAGTGTCCAAATTCTTCTCTAATGAGTGTTTTTTTATTCCTTTTGCTATATCATGGTTGCCACGCTTCAGGGAATTTTTCAGGTAATATACCAGTATTTGTTTATATAAAAATAAATCTAGATTAAACATACGAAATTTCGTTCTATTTAAGGAGAGATTTTCTATAAGAAAATACTGGTACCGAAGAATTTCCAGGTCTGGAAATTCCCTGAAGCATGGCAACCCTGTATATGTAACAATTCTTTATTTTACAGAAACGTTTCAGTAAACTGACACGTTGGAGTAAAAAGTTATGAAAAAGATTAACTAATATCTATTTTTCAAATTGCGTTTTTAAAAATTATATATGTGATAAAAATTTATATAGGAAAAACACAGACTTGTACGATTTATTTACTAAAACATGTTATCTATTATGACTTGTAAAATTGCGTATATAATAAGCGACACCCCTATATATGTTAACCCCTATTGTTTTATTTTTATAGAATTAATAATGCTTTACATCGTAATGAATGAAAGACAGAGGTGCGGAGAGAATAGATTAAATCATCTTACTTATCATTCTTACTTCCCAAATTATGTATCATAAAAATAATTAAAAATCAATTATTAACTTAATAGAAACGGTGGGCTGAAAGAAAGATTTATAAGAAACTATTTGCTGATTTCTTTATTTCAAACAAGCCTAAAATTGTATGTCAAGCGTGTCAAATGAGGTGCGTTCTTACTCCAACTAGTTTTAGAAATATTTAAATCTTTGTGCAATAGTTGTTGCTCTCTTAGGCAAAAATACATGAATACAAAATATATTACGATTATATAAATTAAATTGAGTAATACGGAAGTATTATGAAACAACATTAAATAGGACGTAATCACCATGATAACCTAGAACCATAACTGATCACGGGATATCATTGAATCAATTATGTATGATAGGATTTAATAGAGTGAAGGAAAAAATAATTAATATCTTTTTAAGTTTAGATTTAATTGTCATAAAATTTGACATGACTCGACAAAATTATGCAACAATTTTATATATTAAATTTCAAACAAATTTCAATACAAATTTCAAGTTGGGTAGTTTTTGCTCTGTTATATGTGGATAGACAGATGGACAGACAGATGGATGAACAAGAAGACGACTATATGTTTTATTTATTTATATAACTATCAATGCACCTAAAAACGAATACAATATCATATATTAGAATTGTTGTATTAGTATTCCAAAAAAAAATTATGTATTTTTTGGTAAGAATGGCACCAAACTTTTTTCTTCCTGTGCTTATTTGAACACCTGAAGAAATACACTTTCTTCACACAACATAATCAAAAGAAATTAAAATCTATTCAATAAGTGATGTTAACAGATAATATATCACTGAAAGAACGTGGAATTTAATAAATGAAACTCTCAGTTATATCTACTAACTAAAAGAAATTTTATTTGTTATCAGGTGATTAGAGATACGAATCATCTCTCAAAATAACTCGTCATCAATCAGCTACAATTCAGAAATGTGTCCTGTTTTTATTTAAACTAATACTTAAATGTAACATTATCGTTCGTTTGTTTAGTGAAATAACTCTTTGTGATCTGTTTATTAATATCAAGAAATCCATTACTTCCTGTGATATTGTGTGATGTTCCTGTGATGTTGACTCAGTGATATTAAACTTCAGTTTAGCTGCTCTCAGATGAAAAGCAGACTTTCTACTGTAAGGACACAACCGCACCAGCATTTGTTTTGCTGAGAGAAATTTACACTCGCACCCGGGCATCTCAACACTGGATACTCTTTACAATTAAATTTAAACACTACGCATTGTTATGTCCATTCAGTACGTTGTAAATAGTAGAATATAGAATTTTCATATGCATTCTGGTGATTATTTACTCATTACTCACAATTAAACAGTACTCACTCAAACATCAGAAAATGTGTCCAATTGCAGAGTTTTTTAAAAGTAGTGTTATAAAACTCCGAATCCTGTCCGTCTGCGCAAGTACTTTTTCTTGTCATTTTGAATCCCGTTAACCAGGCGTGAGTAAGTGATAAATTGGGACTTACCCGTTCTCAGGATACTTATCTGTTTCGGTGTAAATCCACACTTTATTTTAATCCAATATATGTTAGTTATCGTATTTTTTAATGCACCACTCTTTATCCCTCCTTTGACAAAAGAAATTGCAGACTATTTGTTACATCAAATGAATAATCGGTAACATTTTAACTTATTTAATTCACACGAGATATATTGTAAAAAAGAGAGCATTTTTTTTTATGCCTCTTTCCTGGATTAACTACATGTTCAGAATGAAAAAAATGTTCACAATATAAGATAATAAATCAGTACTAATAATTGTAATAATAATATCATGATAATAATAATAAATCAGTTTAATGTAGTCTATGAGTCTTAATGCAGTCACTCAACAAGTCATTATCTTTATCAAAGAATTTTCAAGGTTAAATACATTTGAAGAGATTTATGGCTGAGTTGAAACGACGTATTATTTATGTAACTGAAGAAATTATCTTTAGCACAGTTATTTAGCTTGATTTATGTCCATCACGTTTTACCCATGTATCTATTAAACATCTGCAGGTTCATACACCTCATGACATTCAACGGATTTAAATCACGATTTTAAGTAATAATTGTCAATTTCTTCATTAGATCAGACATCTGTTGCTGTACGAAAAATTTAGTATTCAAATTCTTGTTAACGCCTTGTGGACGAGCGACCAGTATACGTGCCGCGTAAGGTGCCCAGGATCCGTGATTATTCTCACCAGGAACTTTTTACTGTAAATTTTGCCTTATTTAATACGACTAATTTCCCGAAGCAATTAGGCAAAAATTTCTATTTGAAAAAAAACGGTAATAAAAAATTAAAAATTCTGTAAAAGACGCTCGTCCCGAAGGGGTTAAGGCTCGTCACTCACTTTCCTAATTCCCCTCTGTAACGTTAAGTCTATGGGCATTTGATGCACTCTTATATTTAAA
This sequence comes from Maratus speciosus, assembly GCA_963932465.1. Lineage (NCBI taxonomy): Eukaryota > Metazoa > Arthropoda > Arachnida > Araneae > Salticidae > Maratus > Maratus speciosus. The sequence continues at coordinate 454,424,960 of OZ010797.1, forward strand.
ATATCTCGTCGGGAAATAATTATTTTTAACTTCTTTTCTCCGTGTGCTCTTCCTAAAGGATGTCTCTTTTTTTTTCTTACTTCTCAAAGAATTTCTAAAATGTATGCTTAATTTAATATGAAGGATTGAAATTTTACTCCCATTTCATATTCTTTTAAGACATAAAATATTAAATTAAGCATAGATTTTAGAATCATTTTGAAAACTAAGAAAACTAGTATGTTGTGGCAATCACAAAAATTTCTTCTATATAAATCACGTCAATAAAATCATTTAAATAGTACAAGAAATTACATCAATTTAGCACCATTTCATATAAAAGTATATCAGAATTTGAAGTTTGATGAAAATTCGTGCATTAGTTCTTGAGATAGAGCTACAGCGGAAATTTTGAAAAATGTAGCATAGCAGCGCCACCTGTTGAGCGATTTGCACCAAAACATAAACACCACTAATTAATATCAAGGTATACCTGAATCTGAAGTTCATTGAAAATCCAAGCATTAGTTCTTGAGGTAGAGCTATTGCAAAAATCGAAAAAAAATGTATAAAATGTAAATTCGTGTCAAGGAATAACTGGTTTTGAAGTTTGATGAAAATTCGTGCATTAATTCTTGAGATACACCTATAATGGAAATTCTGAAAAATACAGCATACTGTTGAGTGATTTGCACCAAAACATAAACAGCACTAACTCATATCAAGGTATACCTGAATCTGAAGTTTGTTGAAAATCCAAGCATTAAATATTGAGACAGAGCGATTGCGGAAATCGTAAAAATGCAGTATAGCAGCGCCACCTTTTGGGCGATTTACACAAAAATTTACAAAACTTCATTTCATGTCAAGCACCAACTGAATCTGAAGTTTGATGAAAATCCGTGCATTAGTTTCGGAGATATAGCTATTGCTGAAATCGCACCACCGGTTGAGTGATTTACACAAAAACCTAATCAGCTCTAATTTATATAAGGGACTAACTGAATATAAATTTTTATTAAATTCCGTGCATTAGTTCTTGAGATAGAACGCCCACAAAGTTTGTGTCACATAAAAACAGACAGACAGACTCACAGACAGACATTTTGTAAAAACATGTTGTTCGGAATCTCTGTCCCATAAAACGTGTAAATCCGTCGAAAACCGAAAGTCAAAAATTTTCACGAATCCAATACATTTTTCTAAAGATAGGAGTAAAAAGAGACATCCTTTAGGAAGTGCATACAGTAAACAGAAACAAAGTAGTCGGATGTGGTAATCCCAAAATTTTCTTCTGTCACATACATGTTAATACTTCCTGATAAATACAGCACAGCAGCGCCACCGGTTAGGTTATTTACACCAAAATCTACTCAGCAACAACTTACATGAACTTCTAATTGAATTTGAAGTTTGATGAAAATCCGTACGTTAGTTTTTGAGATACAGCTATTGCGAAAATCGTTAAAAGTTCTGCATAGCAGTGGCACCTGTTGGGTAATTTACACCAAAAAACTTATCAGGATCAATTTATAGCAAGGACGAACTGAATCTAAAAATTTTATGAAAATTCATGCATTAGTTCTTAGATACAGCTATTGAAATAATCTGAATAATGCAGCATAACAGCGCCACCTATTGGGCGATTTACCCCAAAACGTTAGCAGAAGCATATTATATCAAGGACTAACTGAATCGGAAGTTTTCTCAAAATCGGTGCTTTAGTTCTTGAGATTTAGCCATTGTGAAAATCATGAATAATGCAGCATAGCAGCACCACCTGCAGGGCGATTTACACCAAAAATCATTCAGCACCATTTTATATCAGGGCCTAACTGTATCTAAACTTTTATTACATTTCGTTCATTAGTTCTTGAGATAGAGAGCCCACAAAATTTGTGTTACACACACCCAAACAGACAGATTCACAGACAGACTCACAGACAGACATTTTGTAAATTTCCGTTTTTCGTGATCTCTGACAACTAAAACGTCTAAAACAGGAATTCGAATATTTTTACCGTTCCAATACTTTCTTCTTGTAAAGGTAGAAGAAAGTAAAAATAGCAATATTTTGAGGAAATATTTTAAATATAAGAATGCATCAAATACCCATAGGATTAACATTACCGAGGGGAATTCAGATCAAACCCTTCTCTGTTTTTCAGCGATTTTTAAGGCGGTTTTAAAAAGATAACACAAAAATTTCTGACTCATTTTCAAAAACAAAAGCATGACACTTGCAGGCATAATTATTGAAGAGATTTGTAATCGAGAAGTTTTGTCATTTTCCGATAAATGAATCAAATATGAGTTGTAAGTGATTATCCTCACAACATCGGCTTTTTTGTTTGATTTCCATACTGTCAAGTTCAGAAATTCAGTTCCAAATGCTTTGAAAACATTTTCTGAAAAATCTTTATCCTTTACTGAAGTATGGAAAAAATGTTCGATTACGATGTTTGTGATTTTGGGCAACTGCCTATTTCATACGTTTGCGCCCAAAAATAAATTAGAAAAGTAGTCAGAAAGTATCCAGTTTGATTAGAGAACAGCCATATACATAGTTGCCAAACTCCCGCTTTTTTGGATACCAGTAAAATCTTACAAAAATGTTCGCTTTATTTAATTGCGTAAATTGTGCGATTGCATACAGCAAGTATTTTTGTATAAAAATATTGGTATGAAAAAAATCGGGAGGTTGGCAACTATGCATATACCATAGAGGCTGAAGGAAAAGAGTAATAAAACAACCTGTTCAATATGCATATAAAATAGAAAAAGTGAAGCATTTTTTCACGCAATTTTGTGAAGTGGTAAATAAAAATATCTTTGTTTGGCTGGCAACAAATATCGCATACAGTTGTTTGTTTGACAAAAGCATACTGCGGAAAAAAACATGAGCAGACAGAAAACGAAATACATTACATTAATATTCAAGCTGTAATTGGTCACAGCAAGATTTCGGGAACGGTAAAATAAAAATATACTCAAGTGTCTTTAAAAAGTCAAAAGGTTATTATTGAAAAAATTCTATATAACTTTTCTGGTTTATAAATTTTCTTTAAATTATTGAATAAAAACAATTTTAAATCATTGTTGTCGTTGAAGAATATAAACAATGAAGTAAGGGAAAAGCATTGATGAAAGACGACTTGTGGAGTATTTTTATTTAATACTCCGGTCGTGATAGGAAAACAAAATAGTGGAGTACACAGACGATGTTCCTAAATGCAAACCCAGATGATGATCCGTTTCCTAGAAAATCCATCAGGCAATAATTCAAAAGAACAGTTTCCATGGAAAAAGTATTTATTTTTACTGAAGTGGGCATAAGATGTTAAGCAGTGGTGGCCTCCCTAAAGCTCAGCAAAAAGCTTAAGCTGTTTGCAGTGCGAAGATCAGAGAGCAAGTTCCTTTCAATCTGTGTAATTTAATACGTCAAGAATATATCTGTCTTGAGCCAATACGCCAATCACAAAATAACCGTTAAACTGGGAGATATATTAAAATTTGAACTAGATAAACGCCAAGGACAGATACCACATTTGGCAACAAATTAATAAGTGAAATAATAAAGCAAACCTATTATTCCTTACATAGAGTACAACGGTGAGGATAATTAATGTCAAATATCTACTTACCGGCCGATGTGAAAATGAAATTTATGTGTATTTTAATGCATTTACGAGGCGCCAGCAAGCTTAAAATTAAGAATATGATCTTTAGATTATGTAAACAGATTTGTAAAGAAACGGTGTTTAACAAATAAAATATCAATAAAGAATTTATCTGCGGGGAAGGAATAGTGCTTAAATTAGAAATAACAAATAAATCATTTTTCTGAATGATAGCTTTTAACAGAGAAAGCCAAAAAACATTTACCCAATAAATTGTCAATAAAAGAATATTTATGTGGGGATAGAAATTGTACTTAAATTATAAATAAAACGAAATAGCCTTTGAATGATAGCATTTAATAGATGATGGTTGGTTGGTTGGTTGGTTGTATTTATGACGGCCAATTATCTGCACGAGGGATATAGGCCCAGGGGGGTGTGCCCTTCGTGGGGGTCTTTCTAAGGGAACCTAATCCGTATTAACGCTTGGAAATCCAAGGTTCAAAGAAAACCACGAAAACTCCGAACGATTAGGCCGACGGGCGCGATTGGGATCGAACCCAGCACATCCCGTCTACCAGCTTCGAGAGCAGAACCTCTCAGCCACCATTTAATAGATGAAGGGAAAGATGTTTACTTAATAAAATGCCAACAAAAAGTATAACGATTGCGATAAATTAGACATAAATTATAAAGAGAAATTATCTCTGAAAGCTCGCGTTAACCGCAGAAAGGAAAATAAATGCAGAAAACAGATTAATTTTGAATGAAAAATTGACACAAATATATGGCTTCACCATATATATCTCCCCCTTCGCAAAGTTGTAAAAAAAAACTAGGCTTAACTTGGCCCAACACAGATGCGCACACATACTATAAACATAAGAACATAAAGTATTAACTTTTGAAGCAATCGGAAGACCACCAAAAATGAAAAAAAGAGTACATGTACATTAAAAAGATGCAATTTCTTTTTTGCATAAACTAGGTACCATCAAAATTAGCCATATAGATGACATTTGGCTTCTTATTTTCTTTAGTCCAGAAACCGCAAAAAAAAACTCGTCTTCTTGAGACGGTAAAAGTTCAAGTGCACGTAAAAATTAAAAGTAGGCCTACATTAAAAATAGCATAACTCAGTATGCAAATCATCTTTTATGCCAACTGCCATTCAATTGCTAGCATAGTTTATTTAGATAATGCAAAAATAATAAAAATCAAATAAGCAAATGTAAATAAAGCAATGTTATAATATACTCAAATTTCAAAAAATAAAAAAAATTCTGTACCAAGGCACAGTGCAATCTGTAACTTTATTAAATTGTCTAAACAGACCCTTTAACTTTGTACTTTAACATACAAAAATGCAGAAGTTAAATCATAATAAAGGAAAAATATTTGAGAACTGCCAACTGTCATCCTGTTTGAAAAATACAACAAGTGAATGTATTGCATAAATGTCACAAAGATATCCGAGTAATATCTAAAAATATAAAATGTGCTGAATTACCTTAAAAATTTATTCTCTAGTATGTAATATAGCCACAGTAATGCCTGACCTGAAAATGAACTATATAACAATTAAACTTGCATGTAAAAGCCTATGATGTGTAATATCAGGCGATAAACAATAATGTTTAAAGAACAAAATCTTACCAAGATGACTGAAAAAAAGTGTGGCTGGTGTCTACAAGCGAAAATGGATGAAATTAAAAACTAAACACGTATAAACACTATCTTTTTTTCTCTTCTTTTATACCAAATTGTAACCATGTGTGAAAGTAGTTGATGTGAATTTAATGACTTGACGAAATTTTAAATCTAGAAAGTATGTGAACCTTGTTTCCAAATATAAGTTCCAAATTAATGCTTTTGATCGAAGAAGTAAATACATTAGATACTATGACAGTACAGAAAGCACGTGTGTAAAAAAATCGTTGACCGTTGAACTTGTTTCTCGTAGTTGTGTAAAAAAAAAAAAAAGCCTCTGTGCGCCATAAGTATCCAAATGACATTACCAAAGTATAAAAATTTAAATTCCTTTAAAAAAATAGTGAAGAATACATGGCGATATGTAAAACTTGTAATGTTTCCTTGAACATATGCCTGCCACTAGTGAACAATCATGTTTGTGTGAAAAAAAAATAAACAATAGTGTAACTGTGAAAAATTCAAAAGTAGCTAATAAAATAATAAAAAAAAATTGCTAAAAGGTAAACTTTTAATTATTACAACTGTTTAAGTTGTCACACTTAAAAAAAAAATGAAATGCAAGCACCAGCCCATATAATTCGAAGCAACTATATAGTGTTGCAAGGTGTAGAATAATTTTTATGAGCTGAATTTAAATTGTACAAATGCAAAAATGCGTAAACGGAGTGTAACATGAAACGACAAAAGAAAATCGAAACTGCGACTGAAGTATCTAAATCCATAAAATGAATGATGTAACTAAAAGTTCTCAACCCTCAGATGAATCTTGTACCCTACCTCCCAAGTGTTTATTCAAAAAGGATTAAATTAAGTAAACAAAGTAAGCTAGAAACAATATGGCACCACGTAAAAATTGCACAAACCGACACATGTATAGAATAAATTCGAATATGAAAAACTCAACAGTATGTGTGTACAAAAAGATGTGCAAAATCCTCTGACAACAAGAAAGTCAGAATTACCATGAACTATGTGAAAAAGTATTAAAAAAAATACTGCCGAATCTTTCATTAAGAAAAGCCAAACATGATATAGAATCCAAAAAATAATTACTGTCAAACAAATCAAAAGTGTAATTACCACTTAATAAAAAGAACGCTGGATATTTAAATGAACAAATGGTCCAAAAATAAAAGTTAACTTAATTTAAAGGATAACAGAAAATAAAATGACAATAAAAATTGTAAAATTTAGAAAGCATAAAATCGAGTAGTTCCAAAAATATTAATCGTCAAGACATAATCAAACATGGCGTGTGTAAATCGTGGAAAATCGTTGAAAACCTCTCATGGAATGATTGTGTTTGTGTAACCGGTAAAAGCCATCTTGAGTGAATGACAATAATAAAATTGGGAAAACAGGAGTATGCAAATGCACAAGAAATAATACAATGTACGATTTATATCAGAATATCCTATAGCGATCAGTGGACAATCCACATAGCATATGCAAAAACAAAACGTACCCATGGATTTTTAAAAAATCCAATTGTAACTGTAATTTAGCAAAACAAATTACAATGAAAGGTGTGGAAATAATATGTTGGATGCCACAATGAAATCTAGAAATTGAAATGAAATTGTACAAATTAATAAATTAATCAGAAAGCCATAAACAATGCCCCTGTGAAATTAGACCAATGTGTCAATTAAAACCTGAACAAAAATTCGCATTACGAGAAAACTTTAAAATTTATATAACTGTGAATGATAACTACAAAAATGCATAAATTTAAAGAGTTTAAGTGGCCACGTTTCCTATCAGAATAGACAAGAGGTCGTCACCTCATCTACCTTCAACAAGAAACATATGCAAACATAATCCAGCAAGAACCTAGGAAACAGCCCTAAGAAACAGTCTAATTCATGAAACACTAACACTCTGAACGATTAAAATTGTACGCCTAGGCATAGTGCATACCTAAATTTTACAGTAAAAATTTTTTAACATGAAATAAACACTCTGACTGAATCCAATGACAAAATCAGAAAACTTCCATGTGAAAATATAGGGAGATAGCAACAATAAATAACAGTAAAATTAATTAAAGCAATGAATATTTTCTAGCAGTGTACTCGACTGTCAATGAACTTTAAAATAAAATGTAAAATAATATATTTTCTAAAACAAAATTTAAAAAGGTAGTATGTCAATTCAAAAATGTAATAAAAGTATCAAAATACTTATTTATTTATTTTTAACGAACATGGATGCATGGCAGTCCCAATCAAATTGCCCTAAAATATCTGCATTTAAAGATAATTATAAGTACTAATAGTACCTATACGTACATCTTTTATTATTAAAAAGAAACACTTTATATTTTTAAAAATATTTTTCATACTTTCTTATTAAAAGAAAGCCTGAAACATGCTGCCTGAAAATAAACGCAGCATTACCATGGACAAATTAGATTTAGTTTATTCTGCATGACCCAGAGAACACCTTTTATGGCACTAATTTTTAAAAAATTAATATCATCCGCACTACTTCTCTGACTAAATTAAAATAAACAAATGAAAATAAGAATGCAAACTTAAAAATTATACACTAAATCAGGTTGATAATTGTAACTAAAAAAAAAAAAACTTACCTGTGCCAAAATTGTCTTCTTAAATGAAGCAAAACATCATAATTTTACGCAATATTTTGTTACGTATGCTAGATGATTCAAAATTTAAAATCTATAAAATAACTGGGTCAAATGCAAAAAAAAAAAAAAAAAAAAAAAAAAAAAAAAATCTATCTTGCCCAAAATTATCTAGAAACAACATTTGGAAATAAAAATATTTCTCAAAATCAATGAACTATTACCAAAAACATTTATATAATTATATGCAAAATTAGTATATTTATAAAAGACATTGTGAATGCATGCATGACACAATAAATGAATGAACTGTGACATCGCTGTTACGTATATTTTATCTAGCACTGAACAACTAATAAATTAACTATTGATATAAAGTTAATTACATCACATTTATAAATTTTATAAGCATTAGAAACTGAAATCAAAAGTGCATGCATGCAAACACATTATATAAAAATACTTTGCTTAAAAGAAATCAGAATATGCTCATATATATTAAATATAACTATATACACTGTATGCATATATATGGATATGAGAAAATCGAAAATGCACTGTCAAAGCACTTATTTAAAATTAATTTGCATAACATTAATTTCAGTTAAATTAAAATTATTAAAAAATGCACTTGATACCTTTCTCATATCCATATATTAATTGTGTCGAAATAGCTATCTCCGCTGTCATCAGAAACATGTGACAAACACACTCGCGCGCAATGGGCGAAAATTTTACTTGACATATGTTGGAACGTTGTTTTTACGTGCAAGGTAGAGAAAAAATTTCGTCTTATTTTCATAAACGTCATTTTCAAAAAATGTTCGATGGGCACTTAAGAACCTTGCAGCAAATTTTCACATATAGGATGACTTTAACTATATTCACCGGTGAGGAGAACACGCTGTATTGCATGTATATTCACTATCACAAAGTTAGCACAGCAGACAAGCACAAAATTCCGACAGATGGGCACACACATCACACACTTTAAAACGAATTTTCACTCAGACATCAAGAAGCACAGATGGCATTTCGGATAGGGAGGGATCCAAGAAGCAAAGATGCGGGGATGAAAAGTCGCTGACACTTCCTATAATTTTTAGACCGATCACAGCGAAAAATTTACATTTTTCGATGTTGTTGACCCAGGGAAGAGCGAGGCGGGAATTCTGAGAACAGCACTATCGATGGAAAAAAAAAATCGACATCAGAGAGGTTCCTCAGGCACCAGTTATAGATCCATGACTGCATCAGAGAAATTGTTAAATAGAGAGTTAGCGCTGACATAGTCCAGGAGAGAAGAAAGTTAAGACTCCGATGTCGGCTAAGCTGTCACTGCATCAGTTGACGTTTGAAACTTTGAGACAACTACATCCATGGAAAATAATTGGAGAAATTACAGGCCATTGGAGACAACACGAAAATTCTGGATCTAACTAGGAGACAACCACAAGCCCTCGTCTTTCATTATTAAATACTTAATCACCTGATAGATTTAGATTCAGGGCACCATAATTTATGTGGAGTATTTTTATTTAATACTCCGGTCGTGATAGAAAAACAAAATAGTGGAGTACACAGACGATATTCCTAAATGCAAACCCAGATGATGATCCGTTTCCTAGAAAATCCATCAGGCAATAATTCAAAAGAACAGTTTCCATGGAAAAAGTATTTATTTTTACTGAAGTGGGCATAAGATGTTAAACAGTGGTGGCCTCCCTAAAACTCAGCAAAAAACTTAAGCTGTTTGCAGTGCGAAGATAAGAGAGCAAGTTCCTTTCAATCTGTGTAATTTAATACGCCAAGAATATATCTGTCTTGAGCCAATACGCAAATCACAAAATAACCGTTAAACTGGGAGATATATTAAAATTTGAACTAGATAAACGCCAAGGACAGATACCACATTTGGCAACAAATTAATAAGTGAAATAATAAAGCAAACCTATTATTCCTTACATAGAGTACAACGGTGAGGATAATTAATGTCAAATATCTACTTACCGGCCGATGTGAAAATGAAATTTATGTGTATTTTAATGCATTTACGAGGCGCCAGCAAGCTTAAAATTAACAATATGATCTTTAGATTATATAAACAGATTTGTAAAGAAACGGCGTTTAACAAATAAAATATCAATAAAGAATTTATCTGCGGGGAAGGAATAGTGCTTAAATTAGAAATAACAAATAAATCATTTTTCTGAATGATAGCTTTTAACAGAGAAAGCCAAAAAGCGTTTACCTAATAAATTGTCAATAAAAGAATATTTATGTGGGGATAGAAATTGTGCTTACATTATAAATAAAACGAAATAGCCTTTGAATGATAGCATTTAATAGATGATGGTTGGTTGGTTGGTTGGTTGTATTTATGACGGCCAATTATCTGCACGAGGGATATAGGCCCAGGGGGGTGTGCCCTTCGTGGGGGTCTTTCTAAGGGAACCTAATCCGTATTAACGCTTGGAAATCCAAGGTTCAAAGAAAACCACGAAAACTCCGAACGATTAGGCCGACGGGCGCGATTGGGATCGAACCCAGCACATCCCGTCTACCAGCTTCGAGAGCAGAACCTCTCAGCCACCATTTAATAGATGAAGGGAAAGATGTTTACTTAATAAAATGCCAACAAAAAGTATAACGATTGCGATAAATTAGACATAAATTATAAAGAGAAATTATCTCTGAAAGCTCGCGTTAACCGCAGAAAGGAAAATAAATGCAGAAAACAGATTAATTTTGAATGAAAAATTGACACAAATATATGGCTTCACCATATATATCTCCCCCTTCGCAAAGTTGTAAAAAAAAACTAGGCTTAACTTGGCCCAACACAGATGCGCACACATACTATAAACATAAGAACATAAAGTATTAACTTTTGAAGCAATCGGAAGACCACCAAAAATGAAAAAAAGAGTACATGTACATTAAAAAGATGCAATTTCTTTTTTGCATAAACTAGGTACCATCAAAATTAGTCATATACATGACATTTGGCTTCTTATTTTCTTTAGTCCAGAAACCGCAAAAAAAAAACTCGTCTTCTTGAGACGGTAAAAGTTCAAGTGCACGTAAAAATTAAAAGTAGGCCTACATTAAAAATAGCATAACTCAGTATGCAAATCATCTTTTATGCCAACTGCCATTCAATTGCTAGCATAGTTTATTTAGATAATGCAAAAATAATAAAAATCAAATAAGCAAATGTAAATAAAGCAATGTTATAATATACTCAAATTTCAAAAAATAAAAAAAATTCTGTACCAAGGCACGGTGCAATCTGTAACTTTATTAAATTGTCTAAACAGGCCCTTTAACTTTGTACTTTAACATACAAAAATGCAGAAGTTAAATCATAATAAAGGAAAAATATTTGAGAACTGCCAACTGTCATCCTGTTTGAAAAATACAACCAGTGAATGTATTGCATAAATGTCACAAAGATATCCGAGTAATATCTAAAAATATAAAATGTGCTGAATTACCTTAAAAATTTATTCTCTAGTATGTAATATAGCCACAGTAATGCCTGACCTGAAAATGAACTATATAACAATTAAACTTGCATGTAAAAGCCTATGATGTGTAATATCAGGCGATAAACAATAATGTTTAAAGAACAAAATCTTACCAAGATGACTGAAAAAAAGTGTGGCTGGTGTCTACAAGCGAAAATGGATGAAATTAAAAACTAAACACGTATAAACACTATCTTTTTTTCTCTTCTTTTATACCAAATTGTAACCATGTGTGAAAGTAGTTGATGTGAATTTAATGACTTGACGAAATTTTAAATCTAGAAAGTATGTGAACCTTGTTTCCAAATATAAGTTCCAAATTAATGCTTTTGAACGAAGAAGTATATACATTAGATACTATGACAGTACAGAAAGCACGTGTGTAAAAAAATCGTTGACCGTTGAACTTGTTTCTCGTAGTTGTGTAAAAAAAAAAAAAAAAGCCTCTGTGCGCCATAAGTATCCAAATGACATTACCAAAGTATAAAAATTTAAATTCCTTTAAAAAAGTTGTGAAGAATACATGGCGATATGTAAAACTTGTAATGTTTCCTTGAACATATGCCTGCCACTAGTGAACAATCATGTTTGTGTGAAAAAAAAAAAATAAACAATAGTGTAACTGTGAAAAATTCAAAAGTAGCTAATAAAATAATAAAAAAAATTGCTAAAAGGTAAACTTTTAATTATTACAACTGTTTAAATTGTCACACTTAAAAAAAAAAATGAAATGCAAGCACCAGCCCATATAATTCGAAGCAACTATATAGTGTTGCAAGGTGTAGAATAATTTTTATGAGCTGAATTTAAATTGTACAAATGCAAAAATGCGTAAACGGAGTGTAACATGAAACGACAAAAGAAAATCGAAACTGCGACTGAAGTATCTAAATCCATAAAATGAATGATGTAACTAAAAGTTCTCAACCCTCAGATGAATCTTGTACCCTACCTCCCAAGTGTTTATTCAAAAAGGATTAAATTGAGTAAACAAAGTAAGCTAGAAACAATATGGCACCACGTAAAAATTGCACAAACCGACACATGTATAGAATAAATTCGAATATGAAAAACTCAACAGTATGTGTGTACAAAAAGATGTGCAAAATCCTCTGACAACAAGAAAGTCAGAATTACCATGAACTATGTGAAAAAGTATTAAAAAAAATACTGCCGAATCTTTCATTAAGAAAAGCCAAACATGATATAGAATCCAAAAAATAATTACTGTCAAACAAATCAAAAGTGTAATTACCACTTAATAAAAAGAACGCTGGATATTTAAATGAACAAATGGTCCAAAAATAAAAGTTAACTTAATTTAAAGGATAACAGAAAATAAAATGACAATAAAAATTGTAAAATTTAGAAAGCATAAAATCGAGTAGTTCCAAAAATATTAATCGTCAAGACATAATCAAACATGGCGTGTGTAAATCGTGGAAAATCGTTGAAAACCTCTCATGGAATGATTGTGTTTGTGTAACCGGTAAAAGCCATCTTGAGTGAATGACAATAATAAAATTGGGAAAACAGGAGTATGCAAATGCACAAGAAATAATACAATGTACGATTTATATCAGAATATCCTATAGCGATCAGTGGACAAGCCACATAGCATATGCAAAAACAAAACGTACCCATGGATTTTTAAAAAATCCAATTGTAACTGTAATTTAGCAAAACAAATTACAATGAAAGGTGTTGAAATAATATGTTGGATGCCACAATGAAATCTAGAAATTGAAATGAAATTGTACAAATTAATAAATTAATCAGAAAGCCATAAACAATGCCCCTGTGAAATTAGACCAATGTGTCAATTAAAACCTGAACAAAAATTCGCATTACGAGAAAACTTTAAAATTTATATAACTGTGAATGATAACTACAAAAATGCATAAATTTAAAGAGTTTAAGTGGCCACGTTTCCTATCAGAATAGACAAGAGGTCGTCACCTCATCTACCTTCAACAAGAAACATATGCAAACATAACCCAGCAAGAACCTAGGAAACAGCCCTAAGAAACAGTCTAATTCATGAAACACTAACACTCTGAACGATTAAAATTGTACGCCTAGGCATAGTGCATACCTAAATTTTACAGTAAAAATTTTTTAACATGAAATAAACACTCTGACTGAATCCAATGACAAAATCAGAAAACTTCCATGTGAAAATATAGGGAGATAGCAACAATAAATAACAGTAAAATTAATTAAAGCAATGAATATTTTCTAGCAGTGTACTCGACTGTCAATGAACTTTAAAATAAAATGTAAAATAATATATTTTCTAAAACAAAATTTAAAAAGGTAGTATGTCAATTCAAAAATGTAATAAAAGTATCAAAATACTTATTTATTTATTTTTAACGAACATGGATGCATGGCAGTCCCAATGAAATTGCCCTAAAATATCTGCATTTAAAGATAATTATAAGTACTAATAGTACCTATACGTACATCTTTTATTATTAAAAAGAAACACTTTATATTTTTAAAAATATTTTTCATACTTTCTTATTAAAAGAAAGCCTGAAACATGCTGCCTGAAAATAAACGCAGCATTACCATGGACAAATTAGATTTAGTTTATTCTGCATGACCCAGAGAACACCTTTTATGGCACTAATTTTTAAAAAATTAATATCATCCGCACTACTTCTCTGACTAAATTAAAATAAACAAATGAAAATAAGAATGCAAACTTAAAAATTATACACTAAATCAGGTTGATAATTGTAACTAAAAAAAAAAAAAACTTACCTGTGCCAAAATTGTCTTCTTAAATGAAGCAAAACATCATAATTTTACGCAATATTTTGTTACGTATGCTAGATGATTCAAAATTTAAAATCTATAAAATAACTGGGTCAAATGCAAAAAAAAAAAAAAAAAAAAAAAAATCTATCTTGCCCAAAATTATCTAGAAACAACATTTGGAAATAAAAATATTTCTCAAAATCAATGAACTATTACCAAAAACATTTATATAATTATATGCAAAATTAGTATATTTATAAAAGACATTGTGAATGCATGCATGACACAATAAATGAATGAACTATGACATCGCTGTTACGTATATTTTATCTAGCACTGAACAACTAATAAATTAACTATTGATATAAAGTTAATCACATCACATTTATAAATTTTATAAGCATTAGAAACTTAAATCAAAAGTGCATGCATGCAAACACATTATATAAAAATACTTTGCTTAAAAGAAATCAGAATATGCTCATACCGGGTGTCCTAAAAAGGACTGACTGATTTTAAAATTCAATAACTTGCAAACGGTGACAGATATTTAAAAAATTCTTGCAGGAGGGTTATGCATAAGGTCAAAAGTTTTATTACAGTGATTTTCGATTTTAGTTCGAATTACAAACAATAGATGGCGCTGTAAGCAATAGTCGCTAAATACAGGCTCGATTTCTGGTCCTTTCTCTTGTTCCATGCTGAAAAAGGAGATGGAAATGTATTATCCGGGCCACGAAGTACCAAAAATCGAGCCTGAATTCAGCGTCTATTGATCGCAGCGCCATCTATTGTTTGTAATTCGAACTAAAATTGAAAATCACTGTAAAAAAAACTTTTGACCTTATGCATAACCCTCCTGCAAGAATTTTTTAAATATCTGTCACCGTTTGGAAGTTATTGAATTTTAAAATCAGTCAGTCCTTTTTGGGACACCCGGTATATATTAAATATAACTATATACACTGTATGCATATATATGGATATGAGAAAATCGAAAATGCACTGTCAAAGCACTTATTTAAAATTAATTTGCATAACATTAATTTCAGTTAAATTAAAATTATTAAAAAATGCACTTGATACATTTCTCATATCCATATATTAATTGTGTCGAAATAGCTATCTCCGCTGTCATCAGAAACATGTGACAAACACACTCGCGCGCAATGGGCGAAAATTTTACTTGACATATGTTGGAACGTTGTTTTTACGTGCAAGGTAGAGAAAAAATTTCGTCTTATTTTCATAAACGTCATTTTCAAAAAATTTTCGATGGGCACTTAAGAACCTTGCAGAGAATTTTCACATATAGGATGACTTTAACTATATTCACCGGTGAGGAGAACACGCTGTATTGCATGTATATTCACTATCACAAAGTTAGCACAGCAGACAAGCACAAAATTCCGACAGATGGGCACACACATCACATACTTTAAAACGAATTTTCACTCAGACATCAAGAAGCACAGATGGCATTTCGGATAGGGAGGGATCCAAGAAGCAAAGATGCGGGGATGAAAAGTCGCTGACACTTCCTATAATTTTTAGACCGATCACAGCGAAAATTTACAGTTTTCGATGTTGTTCACCCAGGGAAGAGCGAGGCGGGAATTCTGAGAACAGCACTATCGATGGGAAAAAAAATCGACATCAGAGAGGTTCCTCAGGCACCAGTTATAGATCCATGACTGCATCAGAGAAATTGTTAATAGAGAGTTGGCGATGACGTAGTCCAGGAGAGAAGAAAGTTAAGACTCCGATGTCGGCTAAGCTGTCACTGCATCAGTTGACGTTTGAAACTTTGAGACAACTACATCCATGGAAAATAATTGGAGAAATTACAGGCAATAGGAGACAACACGAAAATTCTGGATCTAACTGGGAGACCACTACAAGCCCTCGTATTTCCTTATTAAATACTTAATCACCTGATATATTTAGATTCAGGGCACCATAATTTATGTGGAGTATTTTTATTTAATACTCCGGTCGTATCAGAAAAACAAAATAGTGGAGTACACAGACGATGTTCCTAAATGCAAACCCAGATGAAGATCCGTTTCCTAGAAAATCCATCAGGCAATAATTCAAAAGAACAGTTTCCATGGAAAAAGTATTTATTTTTACTGAAGTGGGCATAAGATGTTAAGCAGTGGTGGCCTCCCTAAAACTCAGCAAAAAACGTAAGCTGTTTGCAGTGCGAAGATCAGAGAGCAAGTTCCTTTCAATCTGTGTAATTTAATATGCCAAGAATATATCTGTCTTGAGCCAATACGCAAATCACAAAATAACCGTTAAACTGGGAAATATATTAAAATTTGAACAAGATAAACGTCAAGGACAGATACCACATTTGGCAACAAATTAATAAGTGAAATAATAAAGCAAACCTATTATTCCTTACATAGAGTACAACGGTGAGGATAATTAATGTCAAATATCTACTTACCGGCCGAAGTGAAAATGGAATTTATGTGTATTTTAATGCATTTACGAGGCGCCAGAAAGCTTAAAATTAACAATATGATCTTTAGATTATGTAAACAGATTTGTAAAGAAACGGCGATTAACAAATAAAATATCAATAAAGAATTTATCTGTGGGGAAGGAATAGTGCTTAAATTTGAAATAACAAATAAATCATTTTTCTGAATGATAGCTTTTAACAGAGAAAGCCAAAAAACGTTTACCTAATAAATTGTCAATAAAAGAATATTTATGTGGGGATAGAAATTGTGCTTACATTATAAATAAAACGAGATAGCCTTTGAATGATAGCATTTAATAGATGATTGGTTGTTGGTTGGTTGTATTTATGTCGGCCAATTATCTGCAAGTGGGATATAGGCCATAAGGGGGGAGTGCCTTCCGTGGAGGTCTTTCTAAGGGAACCTAACCCGTATTAACGCTTGGAGAACCAAGGTTCGAAGAAAACCACGAAAACTCCGAACGATTAGGCCGACGGGGGCGATTGGGATCGAACCCAGCACTTCCCGTCTACCAGCTTCGAGAGCAGAACCTCTCGGCCACTGGTGGGGCGATTTAATAGATGAAGGGAAAGATGTTTACTTAATAAAATGCCAACAAAAAGTATAACGATTGCGATAAATTAGACATAAATTATAAAGAGAAATTATCTCTGAAAGCTCACGTCAACCGCAGAAAGGTAAATAAATGCAGAAAACAGATTAATTGAATGAAAAATTAACTAAAATATATGGCTTCACCATACGACTGTATATCAATTCTAACCCATTTGATAGTCTAAATTTTTTATTCTCTTAAATTGATAAGCAAATTGAAATTATGTTCGATAAAGTGCTAAATATTATGTAGTAATAGATAAATTTTCACACTTTTCTTCGTAATGGAAACTGATTTAACTTTTCAGTGAAGAAAAAAAATGAAAAAAAATCATTTATTAGATTTAAAAAAAAATTATATTATACATATATACATATTTTTTATAATATATATATATACATATACATATATATATATATATATATTTGTCAACGAAATAAAATTTATTTGTGTAACAAGGTACCTTTAATTTTATAAGTTATTTATCCGAGAACTTCATTATTTCGTTTAAATAAGTTATACAATAATACCTCTCTTTTCGTTGACTTCAGTTATCGTCGGTTTCGGTTTTCGTCGATTTCTTTTCGCAAAAAAATTGTCTCGGTTTCGTTGGTTGCCTCGGATTTCGTCGGTATACCCCAGTGATTTCGTTGCATTTTCTGTAAACGATTGGGGCGACCACGTGTTCTTCTGCTCAGTGTGGCGTTGTATCTCCATCGTGTGTGCATCAGCCTGCGCGTCTAGGCAAACAATTTCGTTTATTTCCAAGGCATGTTTGGACATTTTTTATTGATTGCGAGTGGTCCATCATGTGACCAAAGAAAGTTTCCAGATCCAGCAGACCTTATATATGTGGTGCAGTCGATTATTGATTTTGGGGAGTCCGTGGGTTTGGAGGTGAGTGGTGACAATGTGGAAGAGTTGGTGGATAAACACAGTGAAGAACTAGCCACTGAAACGCTGCAAGACCTTCAGCTAGAAGTGCAACAGACGACAGATGAGGAGGAGGAGACAGGGGAGAATGTGCCTTCTTCAGAGATTAAGGACATTTTCTCCATATGGAGTAAGACACAAGGCTTTGTGGAGGAAAATCACCCAGACAAAGCTGCTGCAAGCCGTGTCTGCAACTTTTTTAATGATAATGTCATGCACCATTTTAGGCAAATATTAAGAGGTCTCAAGACTCTTAAAGCTCTAAAAGTTTCGAAATTTTAATTTTTTTTTTAGATGTTAAACTTCTATGTTTTCTGAACATTTTGATATAATTGGTATCTTGAAATTCCCATTAGAACAGAAGTTATGGCCTTTAGAATTATACTCGCTCAATAGCTCAAGCGGTGTTTCCAAAACTTTGAAGTCATTTTTCTCCAAATGACGTTTTTGGGCATAACGCGCACGATATCTCAAAAACAACTGAATATTTTTTCATTAAATTTTCAAAACATATGTTTCATGTTAGTCTGTATAAACTGAACCTAAAATTCCCTTTTTGTTGTAAAAAGAAAATATTTTTTTAGTGGTTTATATTGTTGAAATTTTCTAAATTTTGCATTAGCTAAATACAACTTTGTATTAAAAATATAAAAATGCTTTAAATGCAAATTTATTTAGGTTCAGTGTAATTATTATAATCTGAGGTATAAGTGGGCACCAAAATTTTCATTCTAGTTGCAAAATTTATTTTGCAATCGTGCGCATAAGCTGTTATGTCGATATTCTGCTCGTCAAATGTCTGACAGTTTGAAGTCCCCTGTAAATGCTAATTCTGCATCTTGCAATTTTTCGAATATTTGAAATGAAAGAACATACTTGTATCTTTTACTCCCATTTAAAATTGTGTCTTAACCCCTTCGGGACGGGAGCCTTTTACGAAATTTTTAATCTTTAGTCACCGTTTTTGAAAAACAGAAATTTGTGTCTTCTTGAATCGAGAATATGCGCTGATTAAATAAGTAAAATTTTACTGGTGAGGGAAAACAAGGATTCTGACCGCTTCATTCGGCACGTATATACGTGTCGCTCGTCCCCAAGTGTTTAATATCAAATACATTTTAAGACATTAAATATTGAAAATAGTGCTTTTTTCTCATTTTCTCCAATTTTAAGAGTCCTGAGACCCCTTAAAAGAATATGAACTGGGAGTAAAATTTTAACACTTCATATTAAATTAAACATATATTTTAGAAATTCTTTGAGAAGTAAGAAAAAAAGAGACATCCTTTAAGAAGAGTACACACAAAAAAGAAGTTAAAAATAATTATTTCCCGAGGAGGTATTTTAAATATAAGAATGCATCAAATGCCCATAGACTTAACATCACAGAGGGGAATTAGGAAACTGAGTGACGAGCCTTAACCCGTTCGGGACGAGCGTCTTTTAAAGAATTTTTAATCTTTTATTACAGGTTTTTTCAAACAGAAATTTTTGCCTAATTGCTTCGGGAAATTAGTCGGATTAAATAAGGCAAAATTTACAATAAAAAGTTCCTGGTGAGAATAATCACGGATTCTGGGCACCTTACTGGGATTTACCTTACACGGATTCTGGGCTACTTCTGCATCTTGCAATATTTCGAATATTTGAAATGAAAGAACATACTTGTATCTTTTATTCCCATTTAAAATTGTGTCTTAATGTCAAATTCATTTTAAGATATTAAATGTTGAAAATGGTCCTTTTTTTTTTTTTTTTTTTTTCCAAATTTAAGAGTCCTGAGACCCCTTAAAGAGGCGACAGAAACAAACCACTTTTTTTTTTTTAGCGACACAGGTCCTCTGACTCTGAAACTAGTCCTACTGCCGAAAGACGAAAAGGAGAAGTGACCCCAGATATAGTGCTTTGAAACCATACGCCAAGGACACTATATTAATTTCTTATTGTTTTTAGTATTAAACGCAATTCGTGTTCTTTATAAAATGTGTTTTTGGTACGTATTTTGGAGTGTTTGGAACGAATTAATTAGATTTACATGGATTCATATGGAAATTATTGCCTCTGTTTTCGTCGGTTTCGGATTTCGCCAATTGTTTCCAAACGGATTATCGATGAAATCCAAGGTATCGCTGTATTTCGAATGTAATTTTCTCACGTTACTCATGTAAGTATTTGCAAAACTAATTTGAAACAAAATCCAAGTTTTTTTCTTCTGAGTAAGTCGCACAATTACTATTTAACATTAGTTTTATTTAATTTTATTCCAATACCAAAAGTAATTTCTTATAAAGTGAATCGTTTGACAACAAGAATTATTTAGAGTGTATGTTTGGTTTAGGTTATAAAAATGACAATAAATAATTTTAAAAAAATAGAAAAGGAATTGTACATCAAATCTTTAAAAAATTATCTTTACATTGGATAAGAATATAGAATAAATGTTAGCAATTTGTAAACAATAAGAATGCGCTAATAATTAAAATACATTCAATGTGCAAACACTGTTGAAATTGGTCAAACTCTATTGAATTACTACTACAGATTTTTGACTAACATTTTTCTCCTTAAATTAAATTGTTTTTTATGGTCTATTAATCAAGGAATTTGAAAAATATCGATTCGAAAATTATTGTAAAGCTCTACGCTGCCTTTATATTAAAAGTAAATTTATAAAAAATAAAAACAAACATTATTTTGTAAAAAACAAAAAAAAAATGTATTTTTATGTGCAACCATTTAAAGAAAACTTTTAAAAAGACTAAGACCGCATGTGAATGTGGGAGGTAATTCTGTCTCCATTAAGTATAAACACATCTTAATTCAATTATACTATTTTCAAAGGATACAATAAATAACGGTAAATGCCTTGAACATATTGTAAGTATTCAGGACATGTACATAAAACTCAAAGAAGTTTCCTGACAAATTTTTATTATGTCAAATGAGTCAGAAGACAGATTTATTAAGAGAACATTATGTATTTTAAATTATAAATTGAAGTTTTTATTAAAATGTATATTTCTATTTTTTCATTTAAAAAATAAGTGAATAACCTAAACAAATTTCAAATATAAAAATAACATTTAAAAAACAAAGAGTTAAAAAAATTTATTGGACATTAAAAACACAATCTATCCAAAAATGTTCCGGTAAAATAGCGGTTAAATAGTTCGCCACAGTTCCTGATTCTATAAATCTTATTTAACAGAACTATTTTGAGCGAATTCAACATTAAATAACGCTTAAAATAATTCTGCTATTTAAATCCTGCCTGATTCAGCGTATTTATAATAAACTTCTATATCAAACTATCAGTTTTCATGTTTTTATATGCATTAGGTTTGCAGTATCCACTAAGAAAGTGAAAAAAAAACAGTTATGCAGCTGAAATAGATTTAGTTACTTTTTATGTATACACAGATACGTTTGGATTAAAATGTATTTAATTTAAGTTGTAAAAATGGCATTAAAAATTTCAATTTTACATGAAAATTTGCGAAAAATATTTTACAATTCGGATAAGAAAATTGAAAAAAATATTATCAACCAACAAAGAATAAAGATTTTGCTGATTATTGGCATACATCAAAAGTGTGTGTACACTCCTTAGAAATTCCATAATTTCAGATAAGAAATGCATGTCTAATATTTTTACTTAGAACTAAAAGCCTTTCGGGTATTGCGCTAATAAATTGTAATTGCTATTGCTATTAAACTAGGCGAAAACTTCTAAAAGAAAATATTGTAAAACTGTAAAACATTTAAAACATTTTGATATACAAATTGTAAAAAAAAATCAAATATTATTTTGGTAAAAAGAAATATAGGTATTTTTATAACAATAATTTACAAATCTTTTAAAAATACATATATTCAGTTCTACGCGATTACTAGGGGGGTGGGGGATGTTTGTATGGTAAAAATGCAGAGATCTGAATTAAATTATTTTCACTTCAAGGGAGACCGGGGTATTCAGGATAGTTAGTAAAGTAATTTCTGCCTTCTGAATAAATTACGAGTGTGATTAGTGATCAGGATTGCTATTTTGGCCTCTTTATTGTAAATGAAAAATACCGAATTACTGCAAGAAATTTTATATAAAAATTTATGCCTTAATTTGTGACTGGTATGTCTAAGTAAGTTCGTTTATTGCAGCCTAAGCATTAGCAACATAGCTTCAACTCGAGAGGGTGCAAAATTGGAATAAACTAGGAAACAAACTAAACTGTTCAACTGTAATTAGAATTTCTGGTACGATTTTGGAATTTCATCATAATCAATGTACAATGTATGGTGTACTAGCGATTATTTCTCTTTGTGTACATGATAAAGTACAAATGCGCGTACGAAAGAGTAAACACAGGTTCAAAAGATTAAAAATAACACTTGTAGCTCAAACGTAGATTTTACTGAAGAAATTGAGAAGACAGACAGGTATCTTCGGAGTGACTGCTTCCACACAAAAATGACATTTTATCTTTAGGTCATGAAGAGCAGGCAAAGAGAGATAGAGTTCACATTTTTCACTCGTGAAGATTTTGGCGAGAGATAGATATTGTAATGACACAGATCTTGCCAACGGATGATCGTTACAATGGAATACATGGGGCAGTAAAAATTTAGATGAAAAGCCTATTAGGTGATAATTACCGAAGCCTTAGTCCGTGAGAATGTAAGAAAGAATTCAATGCTGCCGTTAGCATTGGAACGGATGCGGTAAATTATAGGTGACAGAAGTTTAAATGTACATCTGGATATTATTATATATAACAGGTGATTTAACCAAATTTTTGATTACCTTTTCGGAAAGCTTCGAATTAAAAATACGACACAGAGAAATTGCATAGGCAGATGCAACGCGAAAAGAATCTTTTGAATGAAATGGCTTTGAATAATATATTTCTTTTCTTTTCTTAGACAAAAGAGTAGAGTGAGTTATCTGGGAACATTAGCCCATTACCCGCTGGTGTTGCGTTCACTCAACAGTAAAATTAAATGCTCATGCTTAAATTTACTATCTACTTACCACTATTTTTGAATTAAATAATTTGCCTTTTTTAATAACATAAACTTTGATCATTAAATAAAGCGGAGATTTTCTTTCAAAATTTGAGGTGTAAAACGTTTTTCTGCTAAAAAATTGATAATCCCTATGTTATAGTTTCGGCAGTTAATGGGTTAAAGTAATACGCAATAGGGGTAAAGGATATCAAATGTGATATCAAACGATATCACGGATACAAAAAGAAATAGAATGGTGCACATTTATCTAGATAGTTATATTAAATTTTACTATATAGGGATAATATCAATTACCTATAAAGGATATCAAATATATGTGATATCAAAAGATATCACAGATGGTGTTAAATAATCATTTTCTATGCCTATTTATTTTAATTAAAAAAAAAAAAAAAAAAAAAAAAAAAAAAAAAAAACATGATTTTAACTAGCTATTAACAGTTTTTCTTCTTGTCCGCTTTTTGAAAACCAGAAGAAAAAAAATCGTGATTTGTTTCTGCAACATTAACAAAAATAACTTTGGGAGTAATTGTTTAGAGAATTTGCATTTTCTAATTGTTTTTACAAAATGGTCAGTTTCGGAAAATCCAATTGGACAGCAAAAATTGGCCGTATACCACAACAAATTGTGATGGTTACTTAAAATTTTAATATTTTTTTGGCAAATTTTCCCTTGTTTATATTTAATTTGATATTCGGAATTTAGAATAAATAAATAAATAAATAATCTATTTATATAGAATCCAAGTCTGTGTGTCCTTCACAGTTCCGGTTGGAACACCTCATTGATCGTTGCCAGGTTAGGCTTCCTTGAAGAAACTAGTAACAACTTCATCAATGAATAATTTTTGTAAAGTACTAATGGCAGAGTTGCCATAGTAGTGCCAAATGTTGACCAACTTGGCAAAATATTTGGTGACATTTCGCCAAATTTGGCGAAAAAAAATGTTGCCATACGTGAAGCCAACTTGGCGAAAGCTGGTTAATTTGGCGAAATTCCCATTGAAGCACATTGATCTTTCATAATGGAGCTATCGCTATTTAATTTAAATTGCACACATTGGATTTTTTTTCAAAATCTATGGGTCAGAATTTAAAACGTGTTATTTTCATCTGTCACTGCGGAACAAGAGAGAAAAAAATCATATTCTTGCTTGTATGTTTTCTTTATATCTCATTTTCCGTAATTTTTGACGGGTATATTTCTAGTACTTATTATAAATTGGAATTATGAGTTATTTATAAAAAATAAAAAAACTGACACAATATTGAAAGTAAATATTAAGGTGTTACAAATATAGGCAGAAAAGAAAGTTCGCGTAAAGTTTTTATATTTATGTTTAAGCAAATCATTAGATTTTGAGGTTTGTTATGTATATTTAAGATGAATGATGGATTATGTATCGTGTTATAGTACAATTCACCGTAAAAAATTATATAGTCTCCTCAATCACACAATATTTATCAGAAAGAATGTTTATCGAACTTTAAAATATTATCCTTTTATATTCAAACAAGGCTTTTATAAAATTTATTCATTTCTATTTTTGATACTACTACAGATTTTTTTGTGAAAGTAAGAATGATGGATAACATTAAAAACTGGGGTATTTTAAAGCAAGTAGGATCATATAACTTATGGCATATGAATTGAATGTATATTAAATTATATTTGTTGGGTATTTTTTGAAATTTATAGCCAATGACAATTATTAATATATGCTATATGGCCATTAATGGTAGGAGATTTTCAATTTTAGACATTTTGTCGAATATTTAAAGATATATTTGCCAGATTTTTCTCAAAATTCAGAATTATTAAAAATATGTTGTACTTCAAAATTTTTCTACGGCGGTTTGATCATAAGGATAATTAGGACACGCCAACAAAAAATCAAAGAAAAAGAATTGTGTTTGGAATGACCCTGTAAAATAAAATCCACGAAAGCATCTATTGCTATAGCTTACGAATATATGGATATAGTACAATATATGTATTCATTTGTGGAAGAATAGAATGTATATTCATGCAGATATATCGACTTTTTTTTTAAAGTTCAAAAAATGTTTGCATGTTTTTTGTTTATATCATGCAGGGTTTTTACCAAATTTAATGCCAGTTTCAGAAAAATTGACAAAATGTAGTAGAAATAATATGGTGTAATTGGAATATAAATATATTAAATATTTCATGAAATATGAGCAGTTGATTTTTAGTTGTTCTCTAGAAACAGCTAAATGATAAGGGTTTTCCATAAATTGTCGCTTTTAATTTTTTGTTTTTTTTTAATTTTCATTTGTTATGGATGCTTTAGTTCTTCTTGGAAGATCGCCAGAACGAGCCTATTCCAAGAAAAAAAGAAGACTCAAAATCTAAGCATTCCTTCTAAATCTACTCGTTAACATTCATTAAGTACAAACTCCTTTGCTGAAAGCCAGATAATAAAAATGACAATTTGTGAAAAATTCCTTATCATCTAGCAGCGTTTACAGAGCAACTAAAACTTCGCTCACTATATTGCCGATATCTTTCTGAAGTTTCACGATATTTGGTTGGCTTTTATTTATGAGTGGCTTCATAGTGTTGACTGTCAAATTATGAACAAAAAATTATCGTGCGCGCATACGCAGATAACAAATATCTTATTCAACGGCTTATATTTCTTTAAATACTTAATATACTATTTAAATTCCAATTACACCATATTATTTCTATTACATTTTGTCAAATGTTAAGAAACTGACGTTAAATTAGGTAAAAATGCATGACATAAACAAAAAGATTGCAAAAATTTTTTAACTTTAAAAATCGATATATCACCATGAATATACGTTCTATTCTTCCACAAGTGAATACATACTATATTGTACAATATCCTTTTAGTCGTAATCTATAGCGATAGATCTTTTCGTGCTTATTATTTTACAGGGTGATCACAAATGTTATTATTTTTCTTTGGTTTTTTGTTGAAGCCTTAATTGTCCTTCAGATCAAATCGCCGTTGATAAATATGAAATCGAACATATTCTTTATAATCCTGAACTTCCAGAAAAATCTGACAAATATATCTTTAATTATTCGACAAAATGTCTAAAATTGAAAGTGTCCGATCTTTAATGACGTATAGTGTACATATGTTTACAATAGAAACATTTAAAATAATGAAATTTTTTTTAATTGATGACAAAGCGACTATAGAGAAATAATAGCATGGAATTATAAAATTATAAACTATAAATAAAAACTATAAATATATTGTATCATATGCAAAAATATTTCCAAAAAAACTAGAAGAAGATATCTACTATGCTTGCGTTGATTATCGACATTTACTCAATAATTTATATTTTAACATTCAGTATGAATGTTATGAACTCTTATCAGAAGTTTTTTGAATTTACAGTTTTTTTCCGTCCGCCATCGTTAATGTTCATGAAGTACCTATTTCCATAGTGGTAGCATTTCACTTGCGTTTTTTCACCACCACAGCCCATTCCTCCGAGTTGAGCTTCGTACCATTACTAAAAATATGATAACGTATGCACTGCTATTGCATTTTCTACACAAATTAAACGCAGAATATACTACCAGCGTAGGTAATTAAGAAACAACTAATAATAACATTGACAGACATTTTGTCATTTTGATCAACGTAAAATATCTTAAAATTAGATTCGAGATATTTATACACGTAGAAATAATAATTTAATCGAACACAAATGGTTCATTTTGTTTGTCCAAATATAGCAACACACATTATAAAACAATGTGTGGATTATAGATAAATCCTTTTGTAATTTTACTGCGTAATGATTTTGATTTCACAGCGGGAAAATTCAAATTCTATATTGTATGTTAAGGTAGGCCGAAAATTCTCTTTCTGTCATATGTCTTCACAATCAAATAGATGTTAATATCCATAAGTAGATACGTTATTGGAAATTTGCTATAGGTAAATTAAGTCACCGTATAATGCAGAATATTTACTGATACCGATATAACATACCTAACGAAATTAGATTAATGAAGCGCGAAACGAACGTCATAAAAGTTAGTTAAAACTTTCTGCGAAAAATATTTCGTTTCTTACACGTATTATTCTTACTGTTTTAAATTTCGTATACAATGATTATTTGATATCATTATTATTCAGATCAGGATAAATTCGTATTAATTTTGCCATTTCATTACTGCCATTCAAACATTAATATATTATGAGAATGGCTTAAAACTTGCACATTATATTTCTCATTTCTTTTTACTGCGAATCCATCTGATATATTAGTACAGGTAAAATAGGGGTATTTTTAAACAACTGAAGGACATTCACAAAAATCAGTGATAAATTAGTTTTGCAAAGAGAAATAAATATCCGATGGCTCACAAAAAAAAAGAGCAATTTAACAAATTACAACGACAATTTGGAAAATGATTTTTCAAAGACTAAAATTTAAGACATGAAAAATCGCACGGATTTGATCATGCATTACGTACGCCATGAATTAAACATTAATAGTGTTATTAAACGTAAAAATTGCGAGCGACATAAATCGCCTGCGACTCGTCAGATTTCCTGAAAATTACGTATTATTCACTTGAAACTTAGGTATTATCCAAGCATTTCATTGGCTGTTGGGGAAAAGGCTTTTCCATCGTAAGATTTCCAAGTAATCTGACGACCAATTTTAAATGAAATTTCATTCTTAAACTTCTAAACACCCCACAATATTACTTTTTACACCGTCGTATACAGAAAAAAAAAATTTACTTTTAAATGCAATTTGTTTGAAAGCTGTATTTCAATTTGTTTCTGAGTTATTATTTTTTGTTTGTAGTTTTTATTGCTTTTTTATCATAGTGGCAACAGAAGTATCCATCACTGTTGAAAGTAAAGGGGAAATACAGATTATTGTATAGATCAGTCGGAAAACGAATAAAATGCGGATTCAACCAATAAAATGCTTCAGATATGTTTTTCATTTCCTACCCTGACGGAGGACAATAACAAATTTTTCCAAATGGTTAATAAAGGTCTCTACAATATTTTTTGTGGGGAGGGGAGGGGGTATTTTTAACCCAGTGAGGAAGGAAATTCAAAACTTTTCAAGTAGGTTAAGAGAGATATCGTTTCTCATGTATTTTTAATTCTGCGTCGAATGTCACTATCCGTAAGCCGATACGATTATTAGTTACAAAGTTACGTCAGGTTTTATGAATACAAAGGCGACAATTATACTATATGCAGGTAAATTTGATTTTCACAATAACAAGTGATGGCCATTCACAAAAATTTGGAAAGAACTGTGTTTTGGGGCTAGAAATAAAGATCCATTGAGTCCCCAAAATATAAAGTTTTTTACCATGCATTGTTTGGGAGGAAGGGTGTTTTAACTCATGCGGGGGGTGGGGGTGGGGGTTAGAATTCATCTTTTTTTGATTACTCAAGTGGGGTATCGTTTGTTATGTTTTAATTCTGAATCGAATGACACCACCTGCAAGTCGATACGATCAGCCATTACATATTTATGTAGGTCTTATGAGTGAATGTCGAAAATTATACTTTGTTATTGAGCACGACTTTGTCGCATTTATTTTAGCCTTTTATGTACTGAATTATGAATTCATGAAAATTTTATCATCTAAAGCATTTTTCATGAATTGTTTAAACTACATTAGAAGATTTACATAATCATTTAATAAATTTTAAAAGGTTTGAAGGATTTAGAAGAATTAATTAAATTTGAATTTATAGGGATTTTGTGCAATAATTAAAACCCCACTCAAATGTTTTATTCTAAATATTTTTCTTAGTATTTTGTAGAATTGTGAAATTCACAAATATGTTCTTACAATAGAAATATAGAAATGCTTCCGAATTGAAAAATCCCTCCCCTAACGAAAAGAAAGCTGAAAAGATAAAAATGCAAAAGAAATCATCCTTTTAAAAACATTTTTGTTTTATGTAACCGATAATGCCTTTAGAACAAGATAAAGTAATGTATCCATAAGTCATTCTATACTGTATTGCAATAATGTATTAAATGAATTTTATAACAAGTTATAATTATGGTACTTATAAGTACCGTCAGTAGAGAAAGGGTTAAGTACAAAACATGTTCTTTCAATCATATAAAATAATCTCCAACTTTTAAATGCCCTCAAAATATCAGTTATTACAACTAATGTATTAAATGAATTTTATAACAAGTTATAATTATGGTACTTATAAGTATCGTCAGTAGATA
The DNA here is from genome assembly GCA_963932465.1 of Maratus speciosus. NCBI lineage: Eukaryota > Metazoa > Arthropoda > Arachnida > Araneae > Salticidae > Maratus > Maratus speciosus. The sequence continues at coordinate 454,454,449 of OZ010797.1, forward strand.
AAGGGTTAAGTACAAAACATGTTCTTTCAATCATATCAAATAATCTCCAACTTTTAAATGCCCTCAAAATATCAGTAATCAAAATCAGATTAATCTGAGTATTCTTCAAGCACATTATAACTTGTCAAAATTCGTCTATTCATAATTTTGTATTCATAAAACCATTCATGACTATGTATCCATACTACAAAAAATCTGACTCTCCCCCACCCCCACCCCAAAATAAAAACAAAAAAAAGCAATAAAGAAACATTATTTGGGGGACTTGTCAGATCTGTATTTCCAGTGCGAAGACGAAGTTCTTACCAAATTTTCGAGAACGGATATTAGTTTTTACAGTAAAGAACTTTTTTTTTCCTGCATAAAGTACGATTTTCGACTTTTTATTCATAAAACCTACCGTAAATTTCTAAAAAAAGATCCTATCGACGTGAGTTCATTGGATTCAGAATTAAAAAATACATAATAAACGATACTCCACGTCACTTATTTTTTTAAAAAAATTTTCGTTCCAAAATGCTCTCCCTTTGTCCTCACCCATAAAAAGGGTAAAGCAACTTTTTTAAGGGGGGGGGGGGGGGTCGTCGAATCTTTACAGTGAAAAAACATAGTTTTTCCTCAATTTTTGTGACTGGGCATGATCTGTTGTAATTTGCACAATTTTTTAGTGTATTTTGCCTGCAATGCAATATTTTTGTCTCAATATGTGATTGTCAATATGTGTGTGTCAATGTGTGATTTGTCTCAATGATTGTATCAATAAATCAGTAACCCATTTTTTAACGGTTCATCAATTTCATCGCTGCATTTAGTATCTTGTGTACTTATAAACCCAAAAGATTACATTTTTTTGTATAGAGAGAACTTGAAAAACATAATAAAATTAAAGAAATGAAATACTGATTGATTAGTAATCCAAAATACAATCTAAAATAGCTACATTACGATAAGAAAATTGCAGTCAAGATTAAGCGGAAACAAATTGTTCAAAACAATCAACAACTGTATTCAGACATTTTTTTTTAAAGTAAAAAGTAAATTGATAACTACAAAACCATTTTGCATCGGTTAAAAAAGATTAACAACAAGATATTGTAGACAAAAGAAGTAAATTATCATGATGTATGGGGTAGGATATAAGCAAGGATTTAACACATTGTGAAGTTTGGCGTAGACTCTCAAAATTTGATATATAATACTAGCAAATTTCCCTACAGTCTATACTATTTACCCATTATGAGAGAAACCACGGAAATTGTAACACGCAAAAATTCAATACGCAACGATGCAGCATCATTTATCTTATCGAAATCATGTTTACGAAAATAAAATCCAAGTAAAATAGATAAATAACGTGCATAACATGAAGGAGTACGTGGAAAATTGAATGATGGCATTTCATAGACCGTAAAAATTTAGAATATTTTTATTGGGTCGTTCGGAAAGTCGTGTCCGTTTGGGAAAATCAATTAGTACCAGCAAGTTCTGCCCGGTAATTATTAGACATTCGATATCAGAATCAAAGTCTAATAATTAAATGATAGAATTTTCCGGTACGAATTGATTTTCCCAAACGTACCCGACTTTGCGAACGACCCACTATTTATTTGTTTTGAAAATGACTCGGGTAGAGTTGAAACATGTAACTAGTCGAATAAGGCTATTTTTACTGTTTTTAAAGTTTTTATTTACATCTTTAAGCAATTAAAATTAGTATAGAGCTACGTAGTTAAGAAAAATGAAAATACGGAAGATAAAAGTTTCGACACTACAGAAAAGATATTTTTATAATAAAAAGAAAACAAAACTGTTTTACTACAAATCAATATTTGATAAAATACTAAAATCAAAACTTTCAAATCCATTGAATTATAAAAGTATATTTAGTTTTTATGAAATACGTAAATGATTAGTTTATTTTTCTAAGTAACATAAAATGTATTACTGTATTTTATGCTTTTTAATATGATACTATTAACTAGACATTTATATCAGTAAGTGATAGAAAATATGTCTCTTGGTTGTAATCTTCTAGGCAGTGATCGAATGGCTTATCCTGAAAATGCATTCAGAGATTCATTTCATTTGAAATTTGTATTCCTTCTCAGTGAGTGATAGAATAAATTTGCTTTTGAGTACATATCTCTAGAAAAAAATTCACATTTTCATATTTCTAAGATGTTTCTGTGGAAATAGATATCTTCTTTTATTCAAAATTTTAAAGACTTTCGTAGACCATTTTATTTTATTTTACTAAAATGGGATATCCAATTATTTAAGAAATTGTTTGAAAACATGTATTTTTACGATTCTAGCAATGGAGTATGACTATATAACACGCTACAAGTTAATTTTATTTTTTTCTTGAAGTACATCCATTTACAAATATAACATACATATTGTGCTTACTATAAAAATTCATTTCTCCAAACGCACTAATGTACAAATATACATATAATGCGATGACATTACGGAAATCTATGTGATGAAAATGACTGAAATTATAATATAGACCCCTTTTACTCAATTCCAGTTTAAATTACCTTTTTTATTGTAATTTGAATTACGTTTCTTCAAAAATTAAAAATTACTATTTTAGGTGGCGATAGAAAACTATATTCCTGACAAATCAATGAAGATTCGATGTTTCATCTTATGAAACAACGCAGACAAGATTACATGTAGCAAGAAAACGAAAAATTAAGCATGAATGAAGAAAATAACTGCATAGAAGACATTAATTGTTAAGTAACAACTCCACAATTGTAATGTCTAAAGCCTGTTTCGGAATTTCTGGAACGCTAGACAAGCATTAATTTGCCATGATTAATTTGAGTTTAATCGTATCCATAAATCATCATCAATTTCCATCTATGTCAAGTCAGCATACGAGCACAAACTATGAAATTTTTTTTCCAGTTCTGTCGCATGAAACAGAAATAAAAGAAAGAAAGGATATTTAAAAAAACCTGTAACAGATTAAAAAAAAATAAAAAAAAATAAATTTTATCTTTTTGTTTGTATTCATTCAGTAAATTTGTAAATTATTTTAATAAAAAGAGTAGAATTCAATAATGTTAAATATTTTTGAATGAAATGTTTTAAATAAATCTTCACTTTTTACAGTGCAGGTTTTTAGTTTAATGAAATGTTTAAACAAATTATATTTTGATTTTTTTAAGAAAAACATTATTATTATTATTAATTTTTTGAAATACGTTTTACTTTGCTTATTTTTTTCAGATTTATAAAAATACATTTGTGGGACGCTTAAGGACGGAACATACTTTTTAAAAGTAACTATTTACAGGGAATTTACGATAGTATGTATCCCCTTACAACGTATCTCCAGATAATTTCGTTTTCTCCCTCATCTTTTATTGACAATTAACGTAATTACATTGTTTAATGTTTACGACCGACGCATCGGATAATGGAGACAAATGTTCCATACATCGAACATCCAGAATTGAAACTGGTCTTGTACATTATATGTCTATAATAAACTTTGGTGTCGTTTTGGTTATTGAGTTTTAAAAAAAATATATCCGTAACAAAGATAAAGAGAAAGGAAGCCTTTTAGTACCCCAAATCGAGAAAAATTCAAATATTGCTATGGGTTGTTTACGAATATTACCAAACAAAATGTGATGTAACTAGATAAATTTTCGATTACGTGTATGTCACAAAATTCTAAATATTGCATGTGAAACGTGGCAAATGAGGTGCGTTTGTAATATAACTAGTTTTATAAAAAAAAAATGTGACCACATATTGTACTGAATGTATATTTTAGTGCATTTCTTAAGTGCATATCAATTTAATTCTATTCTAAAGGTTGTAACATCATTAAAATGCACTTGAAAAAATTTTTTCCCCATTGGCCGTAATGTAACGGAAAATTTTTGACTGTCCCTGTAATTAAACTATACATCCGATTTTCATAAAATTTGAAATGGCTCGACAAAACTTTGCAACACTTATATATTTAGAGTTTCAGAAAATTCTGGAAAATCAATTCTGGAAAAAAATGAAAGATAAATGGAAATTGACGTTTTATAAATGAAATTTATTCCTGTCATCACTTTCTCCTGTAAAATCCATACACTAAAAATATAATGTCCCTTAATATGGAGTCATATTTACCAGCTTGCTGTACGTACTTATATTGATGCTCCTTTTATTATTTACAAACATTTCAAATTGTTCGTTTTATTTTAAATACGGTGCCATATTCATTTGCTTTTTGTACGTACTCATAATCAGACTTCCTGCATTATTGTCAAATTCGAAAATGCACGTTATACATCCGTTACGACTCCATATTCACTTTCTTTTTATTTCTTTCAAAGATTACATATTTGCTGCTTTCTCTACTTTCCTGTCAAACCACTAGCTGCCTTCTCCAAAATTAAAATAATCGTTTTTTCGCCGCCACGTTAGCGTTTCTCTCTCTCTCTCTCTCTCTCTCTCTCTCTCTCTCTATATATATATATATATATATATATGTTCATTTTTAATTCATTTTCTTAGACTATACTATGACGTAAATTTTTTCTAAATATTATCGATTATAAAAGAAAATATTATATAATTTTTTAATCGCACATTTCTTATTCAAATAATTCTTATGCAGTAAATACACTTATATCTATAACTCTGCATAACACCGAGAATAGACTTTTGCTTATTGATATGTAAATTTATGAAATCCGTTGAGGTTAAATAGCAAATTTATGGAAACTATCTCAGAATGTATTCACAATATTATCTGAAAAGAAAAAAAAACTGTTATTGAAAATTGGGTTTTTTTCGTACCATCAATTAACACTATAATTACCAAGGCGGTCATCTGTGACACAAGACATGATTTTCCGCTCGTATCACTGTTGCTTTTTACAATAAATTTTTGAAACATTTTGACTTTTCCTAAATACTCCGTATAATGCCATAACACAAATTTAGTTAAAATCAAACGAAAACTTTTTTATCTAAACATCTGTATACCTAGAATTACCGTGCTGGGTCATCGCTGACACGAATAATATAATGGCCTTTTTCTTTGCCTATAAAATCGCATGGTCCGAAACCAGTTCAAGTTACATAAAGCTGAATGAAAATAGCAAAGTAAATGCTGTGGAGGAAGTCATGAGACATCAATATATCGTAAGAGTTTTGAAGAAAATTCAAAATAAAGGAAGTCATTAAAAATGCAAAACAAATTAATCAAAGTCATTTGGCAGAAGCGTGCAATTCACACAGAAGAGATAGAAACATGATACACATGTGGCATCGAAGAAAAATATCTCCCCTTAAACTTGTAATGAGTAACTATAAGGGGTATGACCGCAGCTTATTGCTTTGGTCCTAAACGGGAGAGGGCGTAAAAGGGAGGAGGACCCACAGACATTAATATTTAATATCTGCAAATCCACCCGCTCCGCACAAAATAAGAGAGATCCTCTGACAAGTTTGGAGCCACCTGGACTTCAAAACAAAAAATGTCATAACGGAAGATGGCGAACCAACTTCCAAAGTGTATGTGTGCTCTCAATACAATGAAATGCAGACCCCATGTGGGCGTTTAATTTTGAACGGGTCACATTTCAGCAAGGGTGAATGAAAAAAATAAAACAAAAGATAAAATAAATCATAGTTTTTCTAAAAAATGTAATAATGTGTAAAAGACATAAACCTAGAGTATTGAGAGCGAAAAGTGTCATAGTCGAGAATATCTATATTCCTGTATTTTTTACTTAATCCACGCTTGTATTAAAACAATCAATTCCATAAGGATGTAAACTCTTTTATCTGTTAATTATCCTTCATGTTTATAAATTGTAAACTACTGCTGGCCAAAACGAAACTTAAATTACCAAGTATCAATGTTACCATTTAAAATACTAATTAAAATAAAATTTAAGCTGCATATATATATATATATATATATATATATATATATATATATATATATATATATATATATATACAGGGGTGTAAAAATCTAGGCGCCAGCGGCCAGTCTCTCACCAGTAAATTTTATTCGTTATTTTTTGTCTAATATTTCGTCTACATTTTTTGTAAAAATGCTAATAAAATGTAAGAGAAAAAAACTAATAAAATTTAGTGGTGAGAGACTGCCAGCTGGCGCCTATATTTTTACACCCCTGTATATATATGTATATATATATATATATATATATATTTTTTTAGAACTTAATGTCAAACTTTCTGCATAGAGCATCTGTGCATAAAAAAACAAAAAAAACAAAAAAAAAATGACATATTGAACCAGCCACATGACAACACAAAGAGAAAGACAAAAAAAAAAATGTGAGCAAAGACATAGAAGTAAAACAATGCAAAGATACTGCATACAAAAGAAATTGGACGAGCAGAGCTAGTGACATATTTATTTCCTAGGACGCAAATTATAGGGATGGGGTTGATTAAGGATGTAATTGTTGCTATGAGAAGGACTGCTATTTTTAACATAGCTTAAATCAAATAAGTGACCATTGCGAGGTGGGGCAAGTAGTAACCTGTCAATATGAACTCTGAATATGGAATTGTTGTGATGTGAGTTTACTCGTTTGATGGAAAATGAAATAGGTGAATGTTTCTTTAGAATTATGTATGGTCATGTGTACTTTGGCTTAAATTTATCCACCGATTTCAAATATACAATGTCTTTTTCGCATATAGGTCCTAACTTTGCTGTTCGTTGATGATATGGATTTCTTTTAACTTGTGAAGATGTAATGTTTTCATATGCTTTTATGTAAATACCCTTTAAATCATCCAAAAGTTTATGGATTTCAAAACTATCTTTATTCTTAAACAGCACAAGTGTTGCCATCTACATGTTGAAAATCGATTTAATAATATTTTCAGAATGTATTTCATTGGCAACAGTAAGCATTATAGCTTCAATATTATTCTAATAGTATTTTAGAGCCTAAATTGAGTATGTTGCCGAAAAGAAACACCCGGAATGTATGGGTTAAAACATGAATTACTTTATAAAACTTACATTAATTACATTAAATAGACTTTCATCCACATATACAGGTAGCTTTTATGTCACGCTTTGAGTAAAATTATTTTTGTGTGTGCTATCCCGTGACGAATGTAATTATCGAAATGAAACATTTGCACACGCGCGGGATTATTTAATGCCAAAAGGCATATTTCTCCCCTTCTAGCCAACAAAGAAAAGACATTCCTTCACACAACCTTTCTGAAACTTGGCTTTCAAAGGTACAAGGAAGGTCAGAAGCGTCCTCGAGAAATTTATCATTTCTTTATCGTACTTTTTGGCAATTTACAGAGTGTTGGATAGCACGGTTTTGTATACAATTTTGTATCAGTTTTCTCTGAATCTAAATCAAAAACTGTGGTTTCATTTTGAATTTCGTTTTCATCTACGTTTGAATCGACAATTATATTTTCATTTTGATTTTTATTAGACTGAATCTGATGCTTTTTAGTACTTTTATTCTGTTTTCCCGCTATTATTTTATCAAAATTTCCAAATACTGAACTTTTTCCCATGCATGCAAATTCCTTGAATTACGGTTCAGAATATATACTGTGGAACCTTTGCCCACATACATCTTCAACATAAATTTTGTCCTTATCATTAATGCTGGCTAATATTGCTGAACACATATTTTTTATCTTTGTAATATTCGATTTCAGCTCAAAAACAAAAAAAAATTCGTTTGCGCCCTTGTTACTATTGTTTCTGCTAGAAGCTTTTTGATATGGAACTGTATTTTCCTCAGAAACTTCTAAATTTGATAGTGGCTTTTTATCCATATTTGACAGTAACTTTTTTACAAGATTTTGCTCTGAGACCTGAGATTTTTAAAAACGCAAGAATTTTTTTGTAATAATATTGGCGGTCTAACACTAAACTTGTACAATACCTTTGGCGCCTTTTTTGCGTTTTCCACTTCCCTTTTATTATCTGTACGTTTGCAGCTATAGCACAGCTTAACGATATACCGCCGATACAATTTAGATTTAAAATGGCGAAATTGCCAAAAAAAATTTTCTTTGACAGAGCTTATCAGAAGCTAAAAGCTTTTCCCTTTTTTTTTTTCCCCTTCCATTTTTTGGCCTTCCATCTTTTCTTTGAAACACTATGTTTTTCTCTTTTCTGCTTACTCCAATCTTTATAATATACAGAACGAGCTTCTTTGTTTTATTTTTGTCACTTCCTAAACTTCCATTCTTTGGCTTTTTCTTTACAAAGCATGTTATAAGGTAGTTATTTTTAAACTTTTAATTAATGTGGCGTAACGAAAAATACTTTTATTGTCCCACTGTTCATCTTGTAATAAAACTAGTTGGCATAGCAACCCACTGAGTTGCATTTAAATTGCATGAGATCTTACGATTATTTTTTGTTGGAAGTGTAAATCTAGTGTTATTATACATTTCGACAAAACTATAACCTAAATTTGATTGAATACCGAATTTCAAGTAATAAAAAAAAAAAAAAAATGCAATTTAACAAATTACAACGACCATTTGGAAAATGATTTTTTCAAAGGCTAAAATTTAAGACATAAAAAATCAGCACGGAGTTGATCATACATTACGTACGCCATGAATTAAACATTAATAGTGTTATTACACGTAAAAGTTGCAAGCGACAGAAATCGCCTGCGACTCGTACATATTATCCACCTGAAACTTAAGTATTATCCAAGCATTTCATTGGTTGTTCGGGAAAAGGCTTTTCCATCGTCAGATTTCCAAGAAATCTCACGGCCAATTTTAAATGAAATTTCATTCTTAAACTTCTAAACATCCCACAATATTACTTTTTATATCGTCGTATAGAGAAAAAAAATGTAATTTTAAATGCAATTTGTTTGAAAACTGTATCTCATTTTGTTTCTGAGTTATTAATTTTTTTGTAGTTTTTATTACTTTTTGTCATAGTGGCAACACTCTGTTGTCCATCTCTGTTGAAAGTAAAGGGAAATACATATTACTGTACAGACCAATCAGAAAACGAATAAATTGCAGGTTAAACCAATAAAAACTTTCAGATATGCTTTTGATTTCCTACCCTGACGAGGACAATAACCATTTTTCCAAATGGTTAAAAAAGCAATTTAACAAATTACAACGACCATTTGGAAAATAATTTTTTCGAAGACTAAAATTTAAGACATAAAAAATCGCACGGAGTTGATCATACATTAGGTACGCCATGAATTAAACATTAATAATGTTATTACACGTAAAAATTGCAAGCGACAAAAATTGCCTGCGACCCGTCAGATTTCTTAAAACTTATGTATTATCCACCTGAAACATACTTATTATCCAAGCGTATCCATACTTATTATCCATTGACTGTTCGGGAAAAGGCTTTTCCATCGTTAAATTTCCAAGAAATCTGAGGACCCATTTTAAATTAAATTTCATTCTTAAACTTCTAAACATCCCACAATATTACTTTTTACACCGTCGTATGTAGAAAAATTGTACTTTTAAATGCAATTTGTTTGAAAGCTGTATCTCAATTTGTTTCTTAGTTATTAATTTTTTTGTAGTTTTTATTACTTTTTTGTCATAGTGGCAACAGAAGTATCCATCTCTGTTGAAAGTAAAGGGAAATACAAAGTACTGTATAGACCAATAAAAAAACGAAGAAAATGCGGATTAAACCAATAAAAAGCTTCAGATATGCTTTTGATTTTCTACCCTGACGAGGACAATAACCATTTTTCCAAGTGGTTAATAATATTATCATGTAAGTTAAACGTTTATTAAGTTAAAATACACATTTCCAAAATTCATTTATAAAAAGCATTGCGTTCTTTTAAGATTTCACTTTTTTATTAGAAACTGCTGATAACCACATGAAATCATTTGGACGAAATTGGATAAAAATGACGTCATTTGGGAAATCTAGAAGAAACATTTCAGATTTGTGAATTAAAATAAATGTTTATCAAATGACATTTTTCTTGCTTAGTCATTCTGCTTAATAGTGGCTTTGTGAAAAACTTGAAGCGCGTCATTTTTAAGAAAATTGTTATATGAAAATCGGTGTTCCTTGTTTAAACTTGCTCTAAATGTAAGTCAATAATTATATCAATGCATGCAAAAAACGTAAATTTCATTTTGCCCAGCCTCCATGGATAATTATTAGTAATAAAAAAAAATCTATGTATATATTTGTAGATGACATTTTGTAAGCAGACGATTTTTTCTAGTTTAGATTAAGTTGCTTCGTGAAGATGAATGTGTAAAATTATGTTCTATTCCTCAGCTTTCATTTTTTGGCCCTTCTTTCTATTTAGTACTATGAAAGTTTCAAAGGGTAAAAATGAGCGAAACAAGATATAAAATTTCGAAAATGTAAAGCTGTAGAGCTAAGAATTAATTTAAAAATACAATAAACATCTTTTATTTTTTCCTTTATTTATGTTTCTAATATAATTCCCATTTTTATTTATTTCTTCTTTATTTCACAAAAAAATGGTTAGCTTTCTCCTTTTTTTTCTATTTTGATTTTGGTCATAGCTTTTTAGAAATTTTAACACTAATTTTAAAAGCGCTTAAGAATACGTAAAATGATATGCAGTTTTCAAACAAATTATATTTGGAGTACATCTTCCCTGGTATTCGACGGTATAAAGTTTGAAAATTTTGCGATTACATAGATGTTAAATTTTTGTTTTATTTATTTTATCTCATTGTTCATTTTATAAGTTTGTTACGGAATATTAGCTGGAGACATTTTTATTATTGAAACTATTTGTATTGCTTTAAGTGATAATGGATAATTATTCTTCCATAATAGAGCCTGCATGCAATAGAAATACATTTAAAAGAAATCGAGCTAAAAAATTAAATTAAAAGCCATAAAAAATGAGTAAATTGAGATAGAGTTTTCAAACAAATTGCATTTGAAAGTGCATCCCTCCCCCCACACACGATTGTGTAAAACTTGAAAATGTGCGATATTTAGAAAGTTAAACCAAATGACCTAGCATTTATAAAAAAATTCTGAATTTTTATTGAAATCTGAATTTTTATTGACTTTTAAAAACAAAGTACTCGTATTATCCTTTTTTTTAAAATTATTTTGCTTTTTTTAAGGGTGTGTCAACACAAAAGAAAAGACTTAATTAGAAAATTAAAAAGGACACATTTCTATAATGTTAAATTATGGAAAGTATAGCGTTACGTAAAGTTTAAATGAGTGCCATTCCCTTAATATTAGATATTTTTTGACCCGGCTTTCGAAAGGCACATCGCTAAATTAAGAGCTTTCCAACAAGCCATTATTCATCACTGAATGTTTTCTGGTTTGGATTGTAATCGAATTGTTGTCTTTTCATCATGTTTCAAAACGTAAAACATGCGGCTGAGCTCTACTATACAGCACTATCGTGCTGTATGATACACTCTAAATAAAAAGGAGTGACTATTCACTCCGGAGCAGTGAATAGTCACTCTATCGCAGAGTCAAAATATGCCCAACCTCTTTAGAGTGACTATTCACTCTGAGCAAAAGTGAATTTTTTGACTCTCTTAAACAGTGAATAGTCACTCCTGGAAAGTGAATATTCACTCTAAACAGGGGTGGATAATCACTTTTTCGGAGGAGTGACTATTCACTCTTGCTAAAGGAGTGCGGTTTTTCACCCCTGGTAGGAGTGAATAGTCACTCTTTCATAAAAGTAAATGTTCATTTTTTATGTAGTCGTTTTTTTTTTTTTTTTTTTTTTTTTTTTTTTTGGCTTCTATGGTCATTTTAAAAGAATCACATCTTTTACAGCATGCAATGAAAATAGATACAAGCGTAGTAAAGATTGGAATAAAATACTTTATTAGCAATATTTATTTAATTCAGAGTTTGTAACACTAATTGAACTTTTAGGGAAAAATTCAGTTAAAGTTACATACGAATTTAAATTAGATTACTAATAGTAATAAACTAAAATATTTGATTCCAATCTTATCCTTTGTGTTTGCTTTTAATGCATGCCCTATAAAGATATTACTTTTAAAGTTTTATTAATAACTTTTTAATCAGCGGATGTTATATGTTTAACAATGTTTGATTTGATTTTAATTTTTGTTTAAAATGTAAAACCGTACATTTTCTTTAAATTATTGCTATTTTTGCAAAGTCCTATTGTTCTAAAATATTTTTAATTTTTCCATTTAAAAAACAATACTTATAAACTCACATCTTTTTTAAATAAGTTCTAAGCATGATTTAAATATTAAGAATGTATATATATATTTTATCCGCTGTCATTTGCTTTTGTTTTATTTAATATGAACATGGAGTCTAAAGTTAAACTTTTAAGTTCTCTGGAATATGTATATATCTTTCTTTTAAACACATTCCTTAACTTAATCATGATTTCTAATTTTCGTCCGTCATTGCTGAAAAATGAAATTAATACAGTACTTATTAATGAAATGACGCGATAAGCCATGTTTAATTTAATTTTTTTATTCGCGTAGATATTGTATTTTGTGAATATGAGCAAAATAGATTTTATAAGTTTTGTAGGAAAAGATTGACCTCGGAAATAGAAACAAGTTGGAAATTGCTCGTCAAACGTGGCAAATGAGGCGCGTTCGTACTATAACTAATTTTATAAATATATTTTGCACCGCATATTGTGCTGAATGTATATTTTGGTGAACTTTATAAGTGCATATCAATTTCATTCTGTTCAAAAGACTGTAACATCATTAAAATGCACTTGAAATAATTTTTTCCCATTGACCTTAAAGTTAACGAAAAACTTTTGACTCCCTGTAATTAAACTGTACATCCGATTTTCATAAAATTTGAAACGACTCGACGAAATTTTGCAACAATTAAATAGGGTAGATGTGCCAGTAATGGACACTCTTAAGGAAATTATTTTAAAATTATTTTTTTATTAATAGTTATAATTATTACATTCCAGTTTTTTCAATATTATATTAATCTATCAACAATATTTAACCATTCTTATAGTCTCATTTCCCAATGTGAATCGAAATTTAATTTTAAATAACAGAAATATACCAAAACACTCAAAAGCCCAGTAATGGACACCCTCTGGCCCAGTAATGGACACCACATAAAAAGTAATAAATATAATTGTTTTTATGACTGTATTTAGAACCAGAATTTAATGAAAACATACTAATGAAACAAAATGGTTATTTTCAAATAAATTTAACAATAAGGATACCAGTAATTAAAATATTTGTGATGATCATTTACTGTTTGCATCAATTATTGTAATTATCAGACGATCAATGTTTTAATTATTTTAGAAGGATAGTTTAAAATACTAAATATCAGGCAATTACAGCTATTAAATTATTGAAACAGTGGGGGATTTAAAAGGTAATAATAATAAAAAAAAAGTTTTGGAATGTTAGTGATGTTTAGTTTTGTCTCGCTATTTTTAACAATTAATCTTCCAGAGACTACTTGATGTATCATTTATAATAATTAATATTGCAAATATGAAAGAAATGATATTGTGAGTTGAATATTTTAAATGCTAAGTAAAATAATTTCAAAATAAAACTGTAGAACTGATGTTTGAGGCCACTGATCTGCAGATTTACCAGTTTCATGAATATTGCCTATAAATCAAGGAATATTACTTTTTTTTTTCCTTCTTTTTTTTCAGATAAGAATAACCAAACATTTAACACAGAAAATAGATTTTTAACAGCTTCTGTAACTTAATTGCTTTTATTTAAAAGGAGAGGTATTAAGCCCTATGAGCCCGTCTTTGGCTGTGCTCTTAAACAATATTTTCTACTTTCTAGCTGGTTTGATTGCCAGATTTTAAAATAGCAAAGTATATATACATAAAAAAAGAATAAAATATTGAAATTTTATTAATCACATAAACTAACTTAAAAGCAGCTATTTAAAAAGTTTTGGTGGAAAATGACTAATTAACCATTCTAGTAATAGACAACCTCTCTTAAAACCTTAAAAATAAATGAAATTTCGTAAATGACCGTTAGTATATAAAAGTCTGTTTTCTATTGCTACTCAAACAAAAGCATTCAAATTTTTCAAGAAAATAAGTAATATATAAATTAATTAAACGAAGCCAGCTCTTAGCCTCTTCATTAAGATTTTCACAGAAAAACAGCAAAACTTTGAAACATTATTTTCTACTTCCTAATTGGTTTGATTAAAAGTGTCAACAATAACCCAGTTTTATAAAACATGCAAGGGGAAATTATAAAAAAATTAATTAAAGTTAAATATTTATTACTTATTTTTTTATGAACCAAAAACGACAAAGGGTGACCATTACTGGCACATCTGCCCTATTTAAAATTTCAGACCATTCGGAAGGCTGTAACAACATTAAAATGCACCTGCAATAATTTTTCTCATTGGCCGTAATGTAACAGAAAAATTTGACTGTCCCTGTAATTAAACTATACATCCGATTTTCATAAAATTTGAAATGACGCGACAGAATTATACGACAATTATATATTTTAAATTTCAAACGATTCGGTTGGGTAGTTTTTGCGCTGTTATATGCGGGCAGACGGACTGAACGACGACTATAGGTGCTACGTATTTATATAACTACGAACGCACCTAAAAAGCGATTTTTATTTTTTTATATCATTAAATAGTTTAAACTTTTGTCTTTCCAACGATGTGTCACACATGTTTATATATATAAAAAATAAGTGTTGAAATTATTCATTCTTTCTAAGAGTACTTCACAGTTTAATGGCAATAAATCTTTAATCGACTTTTTCTCAAAACTTGGATTTTTCATGTTTATATTCCTTTTTTAGGTGCGTTCGTAATTATATAAATACGTAGCCCCTATATTCGTCGTTAAGTCTGCCTGTCAGTGTTGATTTCAGGGGGTGGCCCGGGGGGGGGGGGGCATTTCCCCTCCGGAAGATTTGAGATTTTGTGTTTTCAATGGTCAAAAAGTGCAATTCCCCCCGGAACTCTATAATGCCCCCCCCCCCCTCCGGAAACACAGAAATCCCTCCCGGAGATAAGGGTCTGAATTCAACACCCGCATATAACAGAGCAAAAACTACCCAACCGAATGGTCTGAAATTTTAAATATATAATTGTTGCAAACTTTTGTCGAGTCATTTCAAATTTCATAAAAATCGGATGTATAGTTTAATTACAGGGACATACAAAAGTTTTCCGTTACATTACGGCCAATGGGAATAAATTATTGCAAGTACATTTTAATGATGTTACAGCCTTCCGAATGATCTAAAATTTTAAATATATATTTGTTGCAAAATTTTGTAGGCTAATTTCAAATTTCAGGAAAATCGGATGCATAGTTTAATTACAAGGACAGTCAAAAGTTTTCCGTTACATGACGGCCAATGGAAAAAAAAATATTTTAAGTGCATTTTAATGATGTTACAGCCTTTCAGAACAGAATGAAATGGATATGCACTTATGTATTACACTAAAATATACATTCAGTACAATATGCGGTGCAAAAAAAAATTCTAAAACTAGTTATAGTACGAACGCACCTCATTTGCCACGTTTGGTGAGCAATTTCCAACTTGTTTCAATATCTATTAAACATAAGAACTCAGATTTTTTTTAATACTTATACTATGTTATATTGTATACACAGGGATTTAATGATTTGTTGAGAATTATTTATTTTAGGCAGTGAAATCTTGCCAAAAATTGCTAATTTAAAAATGACTTTCAATAAATAATTAATAATTAATTTTTAATTTTATTTAGAACGAAAATGGTCTGTTAAAATACGTAAAACATGTTATTCAAACTACTCTAAAAAATCTAGACCTCTATCTTTCACCATTTCTGAGAAAAATGTACCATAAAGTTGGTGAATTTAACATGGCGGAGATACGGCTTTCCCGGTCCCCTTAAAACAATTACATTTCAGTCCGCTACATGAAGAAATCTCACAATCACTTTAGAACGAAAGTGGTCAGTTAAAAAACGTAAAGCATGTTATTCAAACTACTCTAAAAAATCTAGACATCTATCTTTCACCATTTCTGAGAAAAAGGTACATAAAGTTGGTGAATTTAACATGGCGGAGATACGGCTTTCCCGGTCCCCTTAAAACAATTACATTTCAGATCGCTACATGAAGAAATCTCACAATCACTTATGAATACTCCACGGTCAATCTTTTGCTATACAAACATACAACTATTTAGCTCATAATCTGGACATTCCACATATCTACACGGATAAATGCTTAAAATTAAACAAGACTTACCTTCATTTTATGTATTCCAAAGAATAATTTTAAAGATATCCTAATCTGTTAATCTTAAAATGGCGGACGAAAAAGTGATCATTTTTCTTATCTTTAAAGGGTGTCGTCGCCTTCCTGCTCTGATTGGTTAATATGCAATGCACACGTAAGTCACTCTTCTTTCAGGAGTGAGACATCTCACTCCTTTCTAGAGAGTGGAAAACTCCACTCTTTAAGGAGTGTATTTTTATAAAACTCACTCCAAAATGAGTAAAAATGCCTGTCACTCTTTCAAAAAGTGAACTTTTTACTCCTCCCAATTTTAGAGTGTATATACTATAAAAAGAGTTTCTTCTGAATAGCCCGATTTTTGCCTAACCCATAAGATAATATAATATCTAAATAGCGTTCGCATAGTATTCAGCAAATGCGGAAAGATTTTCCCGGTGAAGGTGCATATTAATTTAAAATACAAAGTCGAATTCATAATTTTGTTTGACCAAGGATCATTTGGAAAATGGATCAGCGAAGCGGGCGTAGCCTGCTAGTATTCGATAAAATACTGAAATCAAAACTTTCAAATCCATTCAATTATAAAATGTTTAGTTTTTATGAAATGCATAAAATATTAGTTTATTGTTCTAAGTAAAATAAAATGTATTACTGTATTTTATGCTTTTTTAATATGATACTATAACAAACATTTATATCACTAAGTGACAGAAAATATGTCTCTTGGTTGTAATCTTCTAGGCAGTGATGGAATGGCTTATCCTGAAAATGCATTCTTAGATTCATTTTATTTGAAATTTATGTTCCTTCTCAGTGAGTGATAGAATAATTTTTCTTTTGAGCACATGTCTCTAAAGAAAATTTCACATTTTCATGTTTCAAAGATATTTTATGAGAAATAGACGTTTTCTTTTATTTAAATTTTGAAAAACTTTATTAGACCATTTGATTTCAATTTACTAAAACGGGGAATTCAATTTATTTAAGAAATTGTTTTAAAACAGGTATTTTTACGATTTTAGCAATGGAGTACGTCTATATAACATGCTACAAGTAGATTTTATTTTTTCTTCAAGTACATTGAAATACAAATGTTACATACATATTGAGCTTACTATGAAAATTCGTTTCTACAAACGTAGTAAGGTACAAAAATATAATGCGATGACATTACGAACAGCTATGTGATAATTATTATTATTGTTGTAATTATGATTCAATTATTATTAATATAATTATTATTTCAATTTGACGCTAATGATTGTTTTGATAATTATTTTTATACTTATAAAGATATATTTTCAGTTTGTCGGTTAAGAAAGATTAATGAGACTGATTGTTTTGATAATTATTTTTATACTTATAATGATATATTTTCAGTTTGTCGGTTAAGAAAGATTAATGAGAAGATTAATTAATAGACCGCTGATTAATAACATTTCTTAAATTTTTATGATATTTTTCACAGTATTTGTCTTATATTTATACATGGGAATTTAAAATTTAATGTTTCTCATACGCCTTCAAATATGGAATATGGCCATAAATATATATACACATACTTAAAACTTCAGTAAATGTGTAATTTTAAATCATAAAATATAAGTCCTTTAAAAAAATATTTGTCTTATATTGTCTTATACTGCTTTGTCTAACACTATCTAGACCTAAATCTAAATTTAAATTTAACTGTAAATGATATATGCTCGAATTTAAATAGGGAATGTTCTATAGTAGAGACCAAGAGTAAATACTATATATCAAGTACGTGCAAGTAAGAAGATATTTACGAAAGTTACGAAAGTGTAGACAATATAGAACATGGTTAGAGCTTCGGGCAAACAAACTGAAGTCTAAAATAATTTTCAACTATGGCCATCAGTCAAAATGTTCCAGGAATTTCGTTGTAACACTTTATTACCGCAATATACGCACAAATTTACTTAATCGCCTTCAAAGTAGGCTCTGTTAGAAGACACACACTTGCTCCACCGCTCCTTCCATTGCTGGAAACAACGATTATATTCCTGTTTTGGTATCTTCCTATGTCCTGCCGTCGCTTTGGTTTTGATGTCTTCTACGGTATCAAAACGGTTACCTTTGAGGCCTAATTTAACCCTTAAGTGCCTGATTTTCCAAAAATCATTGTAATAATGTTTATCGGCTTTCATTTTAAATAAATCATGGAAAAATATTTTAAAAAATCATTTTTTTTTTTTTAAGTATGGTTTACGGCTAAAAAACAGTTTGATACTAATCGGCAATACTGGTCTTTAATTGAAAAAATAATTTTCCTTGATAAAATTCTATATTATTAAACACACAAGAATTTTAGGAACTATAATAAGAAATAAATTTTACTTGCTCACTGCAGAACAAAATAGGGAATTTCGCAAATTTCCAAACAAAACAAAAAGAAGTAGCAACAATTGAAAAAATAAATCTATCTTTATTCTTAAACAGCAAAAGTGTTGCCATCTATATGTTGAAAATCGATTTAATAATATTTTCAGAATGTATTTTATTGGCAACATTAGGCATTATAGCTTCAATATTATTCTAATAGTATTTTAGAGCCTAAATTGGGTATGTTACCGAAAAGCAACACCCGGCACTTAACACCTTGGGGACGAGCGACACATATACGTGCCACATGAAGCTCTCAGAATCCTTGTTTTTCCTCACCAGTAAAATTTTACTGTAAAATTTGCCTTATTTAATAAGCACATTTTCTCGATTCAAGAAGACACAAATTTCTGTTTTTAAAAAACGGTGACAAAAGATTAAAAATTTCGTAAAAGGCTCCCGTACCGAAGGGGTTAAGGGTTAACCTTAGGGAAGAGTCAGAAATCGCTATGCTTAGTGTATTGATTTGTCTTCGTTTGTAAGGCTAATAAAGTCTCTGAAGCAGATTTCGCCAATCTGCGCATGAACTTGATGATTGTCCTTTGCTCGAACACACTTCTACCTTCAGCTACAGTGCTTTTTATTAATTCCGATAGAAAAAATAATATAGTGGTAGTAAAGAAATAAATTAATTATATTGTCGTATTAAAAAGTTACAACGAAATTCCGCGACCTTTATGACTGCCCCTTGTATGTTTGTAAGAGCAATGAATCGTTTTAATTGTTGTACTTCAGAAATATGTAAATCTTTTTAATTGTTGTCCTTCAGAAATTTGTAATGTTTCTTTTAATATTTGTTTTCAGTCCCCATGAATATTTAAATTACGCTGTAAGAAGTCCGTGGCATGTCAATCAAATTTGGAGTTTGATGGTAGCGTTAGGCACACCTTTCTTTTGAATCTTTAGGTTTATTGAATCATTGATTAACAAAAAAAAAGAAGAATTATTTACATGGTATTATTAAAATTTGGGGTTCGTGACATTATATCGCAGATTACAAACAGGTCTCTGGGTTAATACTATGAAACTGAGAATATACATAAGTACAGACTTGCTGAAATACTTAAATTCATTGTCCAATCATTTACAAAGAGTTTTTAACAGCTGGCAATTTTATTGAGTCTCTTTATTTCTCCAAATAGAGATTTCTCACATGTAGGACGGTGTGTCACACTTCTCGTATTATTACCCTTCAAATGCATGCTCGTATCGAGCTTCTCTCCTTCTATATCCCAGAAGTTTTTTTCCTTATCACGTCTACAGGATGCTAAAAACATGGGATCCTTCTCTAGATTCAACAGCCGTTGTTCTCGCTACAGAGACTTCTTTTTACTCCCTCGCTTACCTCTTTTTCAAACCCACTCCAAATCGGGAATGGTTTTTCTCGGCCACTCAAATTGTAGAAAAGTGAGGTCACTCCTAATCGGACCCACATTCGTCCTGTATATTTCACCTTTGACCATAGAGGTAATTTTTAAACGAAGCCTTTTTCCTCCAAGGGTGCAATACCGGTATCCTTTTGTTAAAGGTTCTTCTTAACACAAGAAAGGAACAGTTGAGATCACTTAAAAAGTCACCGACATGAGTAAATATGCTAGTAAAGTAGGTCCAGCAGGTTTCAGGATGTAGGTTCTTTAGTCAAGGTTATGCTCACGCACCGAAGAATTCCAATTTAAGGAAATCTTTACAACACTATTGTGTAACAATGCATTTTATGAAATGCATTACGTACGCGTACTTTATCGAATAATAAAACATGGATAGCGATTTATCGAACCGGTGTAAGAATTTAAACAGAATATCGAATATAGATAGCCGAAACAAATAAGAATTTTTAATTCAGAAAGATTTCGGACGTAAATATATTAAATGAAGTAGTCGGATGTGTCAATCCTTATCCTTTTATTTCATACATGTTAATACTTCAAAATTCGCTAACACAGTACTAAAATTAAATGGCAATCTGTGCCCATCAAGAAGATTCTATATATATGAAATTCGGTGTGTTAGTTCTTGAAATATTACTATCGCTAATATCGTGTAAATCCTGTAAAAGGCAGCAGAGCAGTGCCACGTGTTGGGTGATTTTCAAGAAAAACGTAATCAGCAACAAGTTATGTCAACTGACTGTGAAGTTTGAAGTAAATCCGTGCATTATTTTTTGAGGTAGAGCTATTAAGAAAATAGTGAAAAATCCAGCGTAGCTTATTGGGCGATTAAGACTTTATTTGGCGATTAATCCTACTAAGCTACAGCTTGTGTCAACGTTCAACTGCATCTGAAGTTAGATCAAAATTCGTGATGAAATAGGGCTATTGCTGAAAGAATGAAAAAATGCAGCGTAGCAGCACCACCTGTTGGACGATTTACACCACAACATAGTCAGCACCAATATGTATCAAGGTATACCTGAATCTGAAGTTTGATGAAAATTTGTGTATTAGTTCTTTGGATAGACCTTTTTGCGTAAATCTTTAAAATTGCAGCATAGCAGCGTCACATGTTAGGCAATTTACACCAAAATCTAACGATCACCAATTTATATTAGAGGCTAGATGAATATAATTTTTTATTATATTCCGTGCATTAGGTTTTGAGACAGAGTACCCACAATATTTGTATCACACACAGACGGAGTCACTGACTCAGACATTTTGTAAAAACATGTTTTCCAGGATCTCTGACCCCTAAAACATGTAAATTCTTACAAAATTTTTACGAATCCAATACTTTCTTTTTGTAAAGATAGAAGAAAGTAAAAATAAACGTGGAAATGTTTTTACTGTAGATTGTTGCCTAAATGTTTCATTTCTCTTTCTCTTGTAAATGAAATATAATGTTACACAAATCATTTTGATAAGTAGAGAAGTGGAATTGAATATCATCTTATATGGATGTCATAAATTATAATTTCGATTTGACTCTAATGATTGTTTTGATGTTTATTTTTTACACATATCAAGATAAATTTTCGGTTTTTCGGATAAGAAAGATTAATGAGGAGAAAGTCATAAAATATCAAAATATTCCGATCGTTAATAACATTTCTTAAATTTACATGATGTTTCTTACAGTATTTGTCTTAGATTTAATACATGCTCATTTAATATTTAATGTTTCATATTTACCTTCAATTTTGGAACATGATCATACATTTATATGCGGATACTTAAAATGTCAGTTTATGTGTAATTTTAAATCAAAAATGTAAGTCATTAAAAGATATTCGGATATATAAGATATATTGCAATATCTTAGATATATATATTTTTAGTTAACTCATTTTTAATTAGTTACTTTTAAATTAACTAAGTATTAAAATCTAGATCGAACGCGATAGATGTTGCTGTTAGTCTAACCTACTCAATGAAGTGAAAGAGTTTTTAGTTTGTAATTTACAACAAATTAAGATTGCTTTTTATAATAAGTTTAACAAAGATATTGTGTAGAGGATTTATTTTTACTGACTATAGTCTGATTTAAAAAAATAATAATAATAACAATATTTCTTTTTTTTCTTTTTTTTATTACAGAACCGTTAAAAGTTTTCATTAACTTTCTTTTTACCTGTCTTATTATTAAACCCTAAATTTAAAACTTAGCGCTAGCAGTTAATGATTTATAATACACAGGGTGGTTATAATTAAATTTCCCCTATGAACAGCATCCTACAGCGCAAACGGGTGAACGGAATGCAACAAAACTTAGAATATAGACGATACACGTGATACGCTCACGGAATTTCGAAGCAAAAATTAATTCCAAAATATCCACCAGAGGCCACCTTTTCGGAGAAACATTAAATGTAACACAATAACCGCCAAAACAGAATCCAGAAACAATATTAACAATTATTAACTTTATTCTGATGACCTTGTCATCGAGCCACATTAAGTAAAGGTAAGGAAAAAATAACAGTGCGCTGTTTGAGAAAAAAAAATCAGTTTGCAGAAACAAGAACAGATTAGGACGAAATTGCACAAGTGGAGCAGCTGTTTATCGTGTCCAGGACGAAGTAGAGAAAGATGCTCCATGTAACCGCTTTCATTTACATTTAAAATTTCCAGTCGATGAACAGTGTGTTCAACAGGAGATCGTAATTGATCAGTTGTGATGCTTCGAAGATGAAGTGTTATGGAGTTCTTTAAGGCATTCAACGTCGCAACACTTTCACGATACACCCGACTTTTTAATTGCCCCCAAAACCAGAAATCGCACGGATTTAGATCCGGCAAATGTGGTGACGATGGATTACAAAAGAAGCGACTAATAACATGTTCATCTGTGAAGTGCTGGAGCAGTAGTATCTGCACGGACTCATGGATATGTGGGGGCGCATCATCCTTCATGAAAATGGCCGATGTAAGGACCCGCTTTTGCTGTAGTTGCGGCACAACAAACGTCTGCAGCATGTCATGGTACCAATGGCCCGTAAGGGACCATGTGCAGTTATTTCCTCAAAGAAGAATGGACCAAGGATGAATGTCGCCGTGAATCCACACCAGACAGTCACCTTTGGAGAAATGCGGCAATTGTGTGCGTTGACTGTTCCAGTGAGGTAGAAATGAGATTCGTTGCTCCACAGAATATTCCAAGGCCATGGCAGACCAACAGTCATTCTGTTGAGAAAACTGACTGCGAATGAGAGTCGTTGTTGTGGCTTGACATATCTGAGAATCAATAAAGATAAATTTAAAGTTACAAATTAGTGGTATCAAAATGCTTTTAATAACGAAGCAAACAAAGTGTTCTTGCCCGAATCCAGTTCGGGCCACACTGTTAAGTGGTTAAAGCCTATCGGTGCCGCATGATACCAGAAAAGATGCAACCATTTTCTTGTTTGAATACCAGTAAATTTTGAACGAAAACATTATCTTTATTTAATGACTTAAACTTCGTGATAAAATCAGACAAAAACTGCTATTTTAAAAAACTGGTGTGAAATGCAAAACTTGCATATTAAGGAGGAAAATCATTCCGGCTTTAATGGGTTAGTAAAAATAACATGTATTGGGATTTTCTGATGTATAAAAATTATACTTTTCAAGATCCGATTTGTAACCGTTTTAAACTTTTTTTGTGCATTTTTGCATATAGAATCCGTATTTGCTATCAGAAATTTCCTATAACGTGAGGATTTTACAAAATTTTAGATTTTTTTTTTCATACATGGTAAAATGCGTGTTGAAATATAAATTCTGTGATCAAATAATAAGGAAATGAATTAATATATAGGTAAAAACTTTATTTGTCTGCATTCTGGAATAAAAGTTACCATCAAAGTGTTCAGTGCTGTGTACACATCATATTTAGAAATGTAGCATTGTTGATAGAAACATGGCAACAGGGCTTTTATGCAACAGTTTCGTGCTCGTATTAGTTCACAGTTTGTATTAAGTAATCAAGAAAACATTTTTACTGGTGAACATTATGTTTTGTTTGTATTTCAAACGGTCAATGTTTATCAAATAGTTCACCTTTTCTTTACGTAAGTGCCCTATATCTAATAAATTTTACGTGACTGAGATAATCTGATAATTCTACTGAATTCATCAATCTAGTTAAATGCAACCATTTACAAGCCATATACAGAAAAAAAAGGTACAATTTGTTGACTAGTAACATTTGACTAATTATTCAGGCGCTGCTAAGAAGTACTGGGCGTCTGTGTAGAAAAATTCAATAGGCGCCTTAACCCCTTGAGGGGCGGGGGTATACATTATATCCCACCTAATTTAAACAAGATTCGCATCAGAAAGTTTTATATTTTTAACTTCGGGGGCGAAACATTATAAACATGCTTCTTCCTTATTTTAAAGTAAAATTTTTTGATAATTCCGGTGAAAATTCAATATTACAGAGACATTATTACTATCCCCTCAAAGGGTTTTATCTAAGCCTCCGCTTAATATAGCTATATAAAAACGTATCATTGAGAAAAATTTAAACCCAAATTATGGTAATTATTAGTTGTTTTCTTTCGATTTGGGAGGGAGGTGAAAGAAATTACTAAATAAATGCACAATTAACCCTTTATCTACTGACGGAACTTATGAGTATCATTAAAATAACTTGTTAAACAATTCATTTAATACATCGATTAGTAGTAACACAGTTTAGAAGGAGTTATAGATGCATTACTTTATCTTGTTCCAAAAGCATTATTGGTTTCACATAAAAAATAAAAATAAAAATTGAAAAATTTTTTAACAGTATATTTTATTTTATCTTTGCATCTTTCCAGTTTTCTAGGCGTTTGGGGGGGGGGGGGGAGAAGGGAATTTTTCAATTCGGAAATACTTCTATATTCCTATTGTAGAAAATCTATATTTGTACATTTCCTAATTCTGCAAAATACAAAGAAAAATATTTAAAATAAAAGATTTGAGTGGGGTTTTAAATATTGTACAAAGTCCCTATAAATTCAAATTTAATTAATCCTTCTAAAATTCTTCTAAATTTTATTAAAGGATTATGTAAATCTTCTAATGTAGTTCCAAAAATTCACAAAAAAAATGCTTTAGAAGATAAAATTTTCATGAATTCTTAATTCAGTACACAAAGGGTCAATCAATAAACATAGAAAACAGTTTAAAAATATAATTTAAAATTACTCTTGAACCATTTACAAAATACACCTTACATAACTTTAAGAAAATTATTTGTTTTGCTATAAGAATAATGTGTGGTTTTTATTTATAATTAAACTAAGTTATATTTAGAAAGCGACTATCTTTTCTACTTGTATTTTTTTTAAATATAAATATGAAACTGACAAACATAGATATAAAATAGGAAAATATTGAAACATTATTTCTTTTAAAAATGCACAAATAAACATTTAAACAGAAAAATTCATATAATGAACTAAACTTCGGCATGAATGAAACTCCTCTAAAAATATTAATTATGTATATAAAATTATCCAAAACATACTCTGATTTGTTGGTCTTATATAATTTTTAAGAGTAAATAGGTTTGGTACTACTTGATTATCACGTTGAACAAAAAACAGTCGCCAAACTATATGGTTAAATGCTAATAATGGATGATCGAAAATGTCACATTCATTTGACATTAAACACGTTACACGTATTTGTTACGGCATCAAGTGATTTTTAATTCGACGATCTGTTTGTATTTTTATTAAAGTTTTACTAATTTATTTTTTTCCGTTATTTAAAATACAAATAATGACAATAAAAGTTTACTCCATGATATTAAAAGGAAAAAATATAACAGGTTAGTTTCAACTGACGTCACGAATATTTATCTATCAAGCATATATTTAATGCTTAACTACATTTTATAGATATATCCGCCTACGTTGTTTCACTAAATAAAGCGCATCAAGTTTCTTGTAATTTGCCATTGTCATTGTTATTTGTTATGTCCCTTAATTTATTCGATTATTAGAAATTAAAAATTGGGAGATTGCATCATGAAATATTAAAAATTATGTATTAAAAACAAACAAAAAAAAACTATGCTAAAAGGTACACACATTAAAATAAAATTAACATCAACGTTTCATTTCGCATATGCGAACATCTTCAGGATGTCATGATACACATAAGTCTAAAATTTCAAAAATGGATGCAGTCGTCTTTCGAATCGAGTCCTTGGCGAAACTTGGAGCGCACACCAAACGTCATCAATTTGCCAAGGCAACCAAAAGGAATAAATCATCCCAGCGAGAGAAAGGGGGTGGGGCTAAATGGAACCGACTCCAAAAATTGTTTATAACATATTATGCCATATTTTATGTATGCCGCAGGGTAAATTACCGTTACAAGTTTGTTGTCCAAGCTTAATATTCCCAATGGACTCTGTTGACATATGGATTCTTGCACGGAATTATGATCCTTGCTTCATCAAAGACAACTCTAACCACCATTAGCTAAACAATATCTTACGAGAGCTGTATTTAGTTTCGATTGTGAAATGTCCCTCTTGTGCTCTTTTAATCTTTCTGAAAATTTTCTTGTTTCACATATATAAAAGAATTTTTCTTTATTTGGGAGGGTATTTGGAATTTCATACATATCGGCTTTTTGATTCAAGAATTTATATATATTATTACTAAGAATTTGAATCCGTTATGGGGTGGGGGAGCTACTAATTTTATTTTGAAGGTTTGAAGAGTCCGCTTTAATTTTTTATATGAAAAATTGTCGTTTTTACGATGTAATCTAGCGTTTTATTTCAGCGCTAAACTGCGAAAATATAAATTGTGTGAAATAATATCATACACAAATTATCACTCATGAGGCTGATTTGTGATTGTTGAATTAGATTCAAACTTAAGAAAGTATATGTTAAGTGTTAAATTTTACAGTATTTAAGGTTTTAGATCATACATGTTACGCTGCGCTTTTCGGCAGCGATTTATTTTTTCATCTTTTCATTTCATTATCAGAGAGCATAATAATAATGAGTCAGTAGAATTATTAGTTCTGTTAAGTCAATCAGGTGATATCGCATCACAACTGGGGAGATCTTGTCTTGTTTGATTTATTAATATAATTACTTTTTATATTTGGATAAACACATTTTCTTTTCTATGTTGCAGAATGTGAAGATTATGAGTTTGTATTGATTTATAGTCCAGTTTCGTTTGTATGAGAATTCAGAAAAGTTAGTGTAAGGAATAATTAATGTAACAATTCACTGATTGCGTGATTTATTTATCATTTGATGGTAGTTATATTTTCATCAAAGTGTCGCCATGCTTGTCGATAATTTGAAGCTAGCGTATATGATTATAGTTTTATGCGTATCATTGGAAAAATGGTTACAACAAAAAAGACGATTTTCGAAAAATAAGGTTAATAAAAACTCATAAATTAATCCCCGAGTCTTTTGACCTGTTGTTTTGATTCAAAATGTCAGCCAACCTATAATTACGAACTACGACATCTGAGATATTTTATTAAGATGACAAACACAAAATGCTCTGACTTCCGTGTAGAAATGTCAAAGCAAAGGTTGACTTAAGTAAACAATAAATTTGGATTTCTAATTTCTTTGTAAGGCTTTTAGCTTTTTAAATCTTTAAGTTGCCGCCATTTTGAAACGTGATGGCGGACTAAGCTGGTCAACGAACCCGGTCAAGATCTTGGTAAGCCTAATGTACAGGGTAAAGCTTAGGTCCAGACCTTTGCAAAATTTGTATGTTGTTACAAGCAGAATTTTTAAAAGCCTTCACATAACATGACCCTTATTTTTTAAAAAATGCTTCTTACGTTAAGCGCATTCCAGCGTATAATAACTAGTAAATCTGCAGATCAGGAGCCTCAACGTCATCTTTGCAAGTCATTGTTTTTTAACACTCATTGCATAATATTCAACTTCCTACAAATCGCTTTTTAAAGTTTTCAAATTACATAAATATTTATGAGCATACAAGATACTTCGTAAAGTTTCAGAAATTAAAAGTGCTAAACAAGTGGTTGTACATTGATGTTCTGAAATTCTGATGAGCTACTTATTCTGGTAACTTTTTAAATCAAAAATTGCATTTCTTCAGGGGGGCTCTGCCCTCCTGAACCCCCCGTAGTCTATTTAAATTTACATTCGTAATTTTTTATTGATTGTGCGGATGGTTATAGTATATCTTAGATTTTTTTGTACGCTGTGATTTATAAGGATAAGCATGAGTTTTTTTTATAAATTAATAAAATTTAAATTTTAAATAAAATATTCATGTTAACCGTACACAGACAATAAATCTTGAAGTGACGCCAAAAATGTAACCCTAAAATCAGCTACACAACAACGTGCTTAAAAAAAAAAAAAAAAAAAAAAAAAAAAAAAAAAAAACGGATGAAGTCAAAGAATTTGGTCCCTGTTCCACGTGCTTGTTTTGTTTGGGCCGAATGAGGGCATTTAAACCTGAGCGATAACGCACATCGTATTGCAAACTGTTTTTACGGCATACTGCATCTCCATCTATCTCTTTCCTCCGTGAATAATAGTTAATTTTATTTTACCCAAGATCTTTTTATTCCAGCATCTTTGTTTTCGATAAATGACGTCTAATTCACCTGCTATGCGTACTTACTCAAAACTTTTCATCTTGTTATATTAAGAAATATTCGAGAGTTTTCTTTTTATTTCCAATATGCCGCCATATTAATTTTTCTATTCTTAATTTTATTTTTCATTTTCCTGTTTCACGACAAAACATTTCAATTGAAAATTGTTTAAAAGAAAATATTATTCCGGGTTTTGATTTTCTTGGCAACAATTAAAGAAATATTGATAAATGTTATGGGAAAATGTTACGTTATTCTCTATGAAAATAATGAACTTTTGTATTTTTAAGCAAAATATTTCAATAAAATAAATAAAATAAAAGAAATATTGCCTATTTTTATTTCTGGGCTAAAATCCTTCTATATGCAAAGATACAAATTTATTAATTCTTCTGTTTTGACGTTGGCTTTACTCAGGCATTATACACGCAATTATACTAATATTATTAGGACCAACTATGTTGCTAGGCAACAGAGAAAGAAAAGGAAAAAAATGAAATATGCATTATGTCAAATTGATAAAACAAAATCCTTTATATTACTGCAAAACATGCATAAAATTCCCCACCAATATTATAAACCTAATTAAAAAAATCTCGCAAATATATTGACATAATTTATTGGAATAATTTAATAATGTTATTTAAAAATTTCAGCATCAAAAATTTACCATTTAAATCCATTTTTCATATGAGCCATTTCTTTCAACAAATGAAAATCTGAAAATCGTCTGACTTGCCATTGAAAAGCATTATAGAGCAAAATAAAATGTTCCATATTTCCCGAACGAATGAGCCAAATTTAACCAAAAACTATACAGCTAATTCCGGGTACCTCATCAACATGCCCAGTGAATTTCAAGCCGATCGGATGCTTTTTGCAGCAGTTATCGCGGAACAGACAGACAGACTAACAGACAGACAGACTAATAGAAACCAAAACTTTTCGTGTCTCCACAGTAAGCCTTCACTGACGTTTCGGCAATAACCAAAGAATTCATGTTCTATTCAATATATATATATATATATATATATATATATATAATCCTGTATGTATTTATGTTTTCATGCTTGGATCCATAACAGTATGCATTAATTATGTATATATGTATTCAAATGTATGTATGTACATATGCTACACTGTAAAAAATTTTGGTCAAAAAATACGGTACATATACTGGCAACTTTGTGACCAGTATATGTACCGTAATTTAACTGGACGGTATATGTACCGTAAAATATCTAAAGTATATGTACTGTAAAAAAAATATTCGTACAGTATACATACCGTATGTTAAATATACAGTATATATACCGTAAAAAACATTTATACAGCACATATACCGTAGGTTAAATATACAGTATATGTACTGTAAAAAACAATTATACAGCATATATACCGTGGGTTAAATATACAGTATATGTACTGTAAAAAATATTCATACAGCATATATACCGTAAATTAAATGTGTGGTACATATACCGTAAAAGTATCGTAATCAGTATATGTACCGTAAATGAAATATATGGTATATATACCATAAAAGTACAGGATGACCCCAAAAATGCTCCCACATTTGACAGGATAAAAAACAAAAAGGACCGTAGAGAGAAACTTGTTTGTTCAAAAATATACAATAGAGTTTAAAATGACTATCTTTCAGAAATGATGTCTGGTAAGCGTTGTCCATTGCGAGAAATATACAATTCAAGACGATGTCTGAAAACTATCAACACCGACGCCTCGTCTTGTGGAATAGCTGCTACTTTCACCTGAATGGGGAACCTCTTGGGGTCAAAATAAGCATAGGTCTTATGTCTCAAGAGTAATTCAAGCGGAGGTAGCACCTTCCAGAATACACGATGTGTCAGGGGATGATAGATTTCAGATTTGTCTTAAAATGTATATTGCTTGCAATGGACAACGCTAACCAAACATCATTTCTAAAACAGTCATTTTAAACTCTTGTTATACCCATTGTATATTTTAAAACAAACAAGTTTCTCTCTGCAATCCTTTTTGTTTTATATTATTACTTTATATTTAGAAAAAGTAGTTTGTAAGAAAAACTGTCAAAAATTTATTGGATAATATTTAATCTATAGGAAAATGAAAGGTATAATGAGTATATCATAAATAATTTGGATTTCTGTACGGATACTTCAACTTTAAATAACCATTTAAAGAATTAATAGTTTTAGAAATGTATTTAATTTTTGTTTCTGCATTTTTGGTGAGAATAAAACATTGATATTCTTTAATGGAAGTGCCCATAACTTCTGCAATATAAATTTATGCACTGCTATTTCGAGTCAGACTCGACATGATCTTTCTTTGCAAAATTTGTTTTTAACATGAGAAATAAGGGAAAACAAAATTTTCCTTTAAGTTTAGTAAAATAAGTCAATGAATATTTATAGCACTGGTTGATATAGAAACAATACACCATATCTACACATTTTTTAAAACAAAACTACTACCATAATTGGATAAAAAATACTTCTGAACATCTACATGTTAAAAACAAAAATTATGTTCATCATACCTTCTTTACACATTTCTTTTCTTAACAAACTTAATCATAATAAATAGCTTGATAAAACAAACTTTTACAAACCAAACAATTTGAAAATTTACAAGAATTTTTTATAACCCAGATAAAACACTGATAGACAGCACATGAAGTAACAAAAAACCTTTAAAAATGCATTTTTATTTTATCAGAAATTAAATGAAAATCCTTATTAAAATTTTTCAGGCTATAAAAATAGGTTTCACTTAGCAATTATTCAATTTAAATTGATATTAAAGTTGAAAGGTAATTTTAATTATTGATTTAAATATTTAAATGTATTTCCAGACTATATGACCAGATACTGTCAATGAAACTGTTTAGATTTTAAACAATGTAAAATTTATTAACTACTGAAAAAAGTAATAATTTTTTTTCTCCCCAAAATCTACTTGCATTAATGAAAATATTAAGTAAGCAGTTTTAACACCACTGGATCAGTTAAACAATCAGAAGCAAATTTTACTATTTGAAAACTGCATTCTAATCTGAAAGGAAAATATGAACTTGTGAAGAGTACTTGTAAAGATTCTTAAAAATGAAAAGCAAAATAAGGAAATATAAGCACTTTGTTACAATTGGAACCCAGTTGCAGGTAAAAAAAAATAATAATATTTAAAAATCAAAATTTTTCCATGATCTATCACAAAGAAAGTAATCTTTGGCAGTTTTTTTTCATTCCCCAGTGCTGTGTCACTTAATTAAAAAATAACAGTATGCAATTTAAAAAAAAATCAGAGTTGGTAAATACGTATGTGCATTTTTTTTTTTTTTTTTTTTTTTTTTTTAAGTTAGCAAAAACAACCCGATCTCACATACTGACTGAAGACGTTAATAATAGAATAGAAAAACTCGAAAAGAGTTTAGAGCGGAATGCACATCCATCCTGCATTAATATAACTAAAATAATCATCAATTTTCTAAAAAAAGGTGCTTAAAATTTATTTACTATTCCATTACAAATGAACTGGTCTTAAAAACTCAAAATCATTGATATTAAAAACATATGTAAACAAAAGAAAGATGACATGTTCATTAACCCTGAGATCTAACGATCACAAATATGATAATTTTCATGTGATTTTTTTTTGTGACAGCTATCCTTTCAAAAGATCTCTGAGTTAATGTAAGACCTCTCTTTTCTTTACATATGTTTTTAATATCAATGTTTTTAAGTTTTAAAAATCAGTTTATGATGTTAATAATATTCACCATCATATTTGAAATTCAAAAATTTAAGCATAACTAATGTGACAATAAATATAAATAATAAATACTTAGTTGTGTATTTTTGTTCCGTTTAAAAATAATGAAAAAAAAACTAACAATTATACAGTAAAAGAACATTTATTTAAAACAAAACTACAAGCCAAATTGTTTTAACAAGCACATACATGTTGCTAGCAACAACGAAACTAGCTTTGTAATGCATTTCTCTGAAAACAACTGCTACCTCATTAATATACAAGGACAGCATCATATCCTTTTTCACATTCCATTTGCTATTAGACAAGGGGGGTTGCTTTTAACTGGAATGGCGTTGCCCACAGCAGTATTATCCTGTAATAATAATATTAACAAATTTTACTGAACTAATTGCTAGTCATTATGTACATTTAATTGGGCAAAAACAGAACAGAAGCAAATAATGATTAATACCTCAGTGATTAAAAAAAAATTATACAATTTGAAAAAAATTTCAAGTTTACAGGGTTTTAAAACTACATATTTTAACACTTAAGGAAACTTTTGAAAACTCTTATTTTCCAAATCTGTCCATAAATAAATTATATTAATAATTTGTTATTTACATGGTCACAAAGACATAATGAGATCTCTACATAATATGAATAAAAATACTTTTGAATGACCTACACTTAATTATTTAAAAGTTTCCCATATCCTTGCAGAAAATCTCCATTTTTTTGCATTAAGAAAAATCAGTACTTTTCAGTTAGACGGCTGCCAGTGTTATATATATACAATATGTGATATACATATATGTGTGTATATAAATATATACAATATATGTATATATACATATGTGTATACATACATCTATATATAACACTGGTGCCCAGCTAACTGAAAAGTACCTAAAAATCAAATAAGATTTAAATATTTTCCAATTTGTAAATATATGCATTAATCACTTGATATGTTTCACAATGTATTCAGTGTGTACAATGTAACAATGTGATGTGTAAGCTGACATTCATTATTTTTAATTTAGAATTTTTAATCTTTAAATGTGATATTTGATTAAGATGTAAAAAAAACCTTTTTTTTTTTAAATTGATCTTTTTTATTTAAATCATATATTTTTTAATTTAAATCATATTTTTATGATTTTTTTCCCATCGTTCAAATACAGAATAGCTACCAACAGTTTTAGGTTTCCAAAAC
The DNA here is from genome assembly GCA_963932465.1 of Maratus speciosus. Taxonomy (NCBI): domain Eukaryota; kingdom Metazoa; phylum Arthropoda; class Arachnida; order Araneae; family Salticidae; genus Maratus; species Maratus speciosus. The sequence continues at coordinate 454,488,144 of OZ010797.1, forward strand.
AAACCTCTAATTGGAAATGCAGAGATTCCCCTAGACAGTTTCAGGAGAGTGCTGCACCCTACCTGCCCTTACGTTTACAAAATAGTACACCTCTTGCCCCTGATGAAAAACATTAGCACCCTTGTTGCCCCCAGCTGAAAAAAATGCCTTTACTCCTTTGTTTATTAAAAAATTTACTTGCATAGTAAAAATTGACTCATTGCTGTCTTTTAAATAGCGTCCTGTCTATTAAATATTAAAAGTAGTTTTAAAAATCAAAAGAATACCTTTAAAATTTTTTTAAAAAGTGCCTTTCAGAATCCAAAAGTGCCCTTAAGAAGCACCCTGCCCTTTTTTAAACCTGGGGGAAACTCTGGCAAATGTAACCTGTGTTTTTACACTTTAATAAAATTATAATTATTAGTAATTAACATAAATTATAAACTGCAAATTAGTAGTTTTATTAGGTAGTAGCATACAATAATGTTATATACATTGATATTTTGTAATAATTATGTAAAACTAAATTAAATACTAGTGATTTACATTTATTAAAATTATTAATAACTGCATTTAATCTTAAATTGTTTAACACTATTTAAAATTAATAATTATTAAACAATTAACTCTGTAATTAGGGACATAACATACATCTTTATGAATTAATTCATAATATGATAATTAATAATTTACAATTCATGGTAGAAAGTAAAAAGGACAGGATGCGAGTTGCAAGAAAGGGTACTATTTCATGAGGAAATATATAATTACTAAACACATTAGTAGTAATACAAGGGAAAAAAAATAAATAAATAAATAAAAAAAAAATATATATATATATATAACTTCTTAGTATAATAAATAAAATGTCATTTATTTTATGAATTATAAATTGAAAAATACAATTAAATAACATGTTTTATTATTTTTTTTCTAAAGAAATAAAGTTCTATCATTTTTGCAAGGTCTTATGCACATATATTTAGAAATACTACTGTGGAATTCGGAAATTTTTTACATGAAATCTCAGTCTACAGCTACAGATGAATTTCATTATTTTTCAAAAATTAAGGGTGCTTTTTGTCAATTTCAAATGGGGCAGGTTGTGGTGCCCTTAAAAAATGACCTAGAGGAAACAGTAATTATAGAATTTATAAAAACTGCAAAAAAGTTATTTCATTAGTTAATAGCACAAACAACAAAGCTATCAAACATTATTTGCAACTCAGTTTGCATTTGTACTGTTAATCACCTAAATCTAAACTTACACACATGTATGCATATGCTACCCCCCCCCCCCCCGGGCAAAAATAATATATATATATATATGTATATGAAAATGTTTTAACACCTATTCATACACACATACTGAATAAATATAAGGAATAGCCAGTTATATCTGTAATCCTCAAAACATTAAACAGCAGTATTATTAACACTCAGTGCGAAATCTCAGCATTTTGTGTTTCAAACAGTTTTGCCGAGTTTTTAATCCCTAACAATTTTTATTTAGTGTATACAAGTATTTAAAAAAAAAAAATCAACATTTACTTAAGATCTTTCTCTGCTTAACATTTTATACCAATTGGTTCCTTTTTTCTTATACATTCTTTTACAATAGCGGCTTAGCCGATGTCATTCTTTCATTCATCTTTAGCTCCAGTATTTGATATAAATTTATTATTGCAAAAGTAGAATGAGAAAATAAAATTCTTGCTATTTTATTCTTTTACTTGCAGAAATTTATTATATTTGCTGCGTTTATTTTATATAAAAAAATGAATATTTTGATTACTAAAAGGAAATTTATAAAAACTAAGCTTTTTACAAGCTTGCTGTACTTGAACTTTTTACAATAGTCAGGAATTAAGCTTAAAAATAATTATTTAAAGTTTTTTTGTGTATTCATGAATCATGAGTCAAAATACCTGTAGAAACTTTCCAAATTATGTTCACATCAGATTTTAAACATTTAGAAAAATTATGATTTTAATCAATGATTTTTTTTAATCAATTGATAAAAATCACGATTTAATCGCTGATTAAACTAATTAAAACCATTAACACCCTATATTTGATTCAAGTAAAAAAAAAAAAAAAAAAAAAAAAAAAAAAAGCAGCAGCATCGTTTTTCAGTTCTCAGCCTCTCCCACTTTTAAGTATGACTTTATGATATTTTAAGTATACCATGCAATTTTTAAAATGTGTCAGATTTTCTCCAGAATGCTGCTCAACTTTTTAAAATATACCAAGTAACATCTCAACTCTACTACGTTCATGATCATCAATGTTCAAACTTGCCTTAGGGGATGTGCATATATAACGTTATCAGTTTAGGGGGGAAGGAGGGGCCTGGCACATGATCTCGTAAGATATCGCTAGGGGAAGGGGGGGCTGTCTTTTGATATCGTTATCAGTTTTGATCCAACCAAAATTTTCTCTTTTTATTTGTAACTTGTTTTTTTACATCAAAATAGCCTTATTTGTTTTTTATGGAAATACAAACTTATGATTAAAATCTTAAATGATAAAAATATTTAATTCCAAAATATGGAATACCCCACCGTTTAGCATTCCTATTCTTCTGTCATATGTTATGCATACATAATTGGTTACATCTGTGGTTCGAGAAACCAATTGATGATACCTGTTATGTTTATTAGTAGTAAATGAATGAGAAAGAATGTTGTCCATCTGTTTTGTTGATAAGAAGTTCTGTCTGTCTCCCCCTCCCAACCCCGTGCTGAGGCAAGTGCAAGAAATCATTATTACTGTTGAATGCATTATATAACAAAAAGCTATTATTAAATACTTTTAAATGGCAAATATTTCTTTTAAGTATTATTTGATATAAAGTTATTTTCATATACAAAGTGATATTTTATTTATTTCTATTCATTTGAAGGGGGGGGGGGGGGTGTTTGAGGTATGATAATGTATGATATCATAAACGGGCGAAGGAATCCAAAAATACCAGAAAATTGATAATGTTATATAAGTACAGCCCCTTACTAAGTAGTTTTTTGCAAAGAAGGAGGGAGCACTTTTGCAATACCTTCTAGATGCATTTTTGTAACACACTTTTTTTTTTAACATTTTGTATCCTGTTTTTTCTTTAAAGCATGAATTATTTTTGCAGTTGCGTACATTCTGCCATAACAATTTTCAAATGTACATTCTTTCTTGCTGGCTGATAAGATTTTCTGAAAACTTCCCACCCCCTAAGAATAACCATCACAACCCCCCCCACCCCCTCCTTCAAAGCAGAATATGCCATATGTCGCAAAACAACAGATTTCTCTGCAGAAGATTCAAATTCTCATTTTCAGTGAAATTCGCAATTCAGTCATTGGAAAAATCTTGAAATTTGTCAGTCAATCATCGGGAGAAAAAAAATTGTACACTTAAAAAGATTTCAAAATTCATCAATTGGTCGGAGGAAATCTCATGCAATTCGTAAGTTGATCGTGTAAAAAAAAAAAAAAAAAAAAAAAAAAAAAATTCTTTAGCTGGTTGTGGAAAATAAGAAATTTGTTGAACAAGTCGAGGGAAAAATGCACGATTTTTACCAATCGGTCGCAAGAAAACAGCAGCAAAATTTGTCATTTGGTATACGGAAAATATCATGAAAATCATCAATTGGTCGCAGGTATTTAAAAAAAAATGAAATTTGTAAGTGGATCATCAGAAAAATCACGAAAAATACCTGTGAATTTTGCCAATGCAAGGGATAGAGGCAAAATTTGCTGATCAGTTTCAGTAGAAAGAAAATATTGCAAAATGTGCCAATTGGTCGCGAGTAAAATATCTGAAATTTGTCACTGGATCGTCGGGAAAAAAATATCACAAAATTTGTTGATCAGTCCCCCCCCACCCAAAAAAAAAAAAAAAAAAAAATCCAACCCCAATTTCCCTCCCAATCGGTCTCAAAAAACAGTCAAAATTTGGCGATTCATAGAAGGAAGATAAATTTTAATTTATCACAGACTTTAAAATTGCAAAATTCGTCAATGGAAGTCGGAAAAAAAAATCTCAAAATTCAGCAATAGGTCGTAAAAAAGGGGAAATTTGTCAGTGGATTATAGAAAAAACACGAAAATCGTCTATCAGTTGTGGAAAATAATCTACGATTTTCTCTAATCGGTCAATAGAAAAAGCTACAAAATTTCCCAATCAGTAGAAGGAAAATATCGCGAATAAAAGAATGAGAAATTAGTCCGTGGATTTTCTGAAAGAAATGCAAAATTTGTCGATTTGTCGCAAGGAAAAAAACTCTCACTTTTTGCAAAGCAATAGAAAGAAAATATCGCAAAATTCGCCAGTTGATCGCTGTAAAAAAAAAAAAAGTGAAAGTCACTGAATCGTCGGAAAAAAATATTGAAATTCGTCGATCAGACATGGAGAGAAAAAAAAAATCATCGCCCATTAGTCGCAAGGAAAAGCCGAAAAATTTACTAATCAGTAGAAAGAAAATGTCACAAAATTCGAACAGTCGTGGATAAAAAAAAATGTCAAATTCGTCGGTAGATCATCTGAAAAAGAAAGAAAAAAAACGGACGAAATTCTTCAGTCAGTCATGGTACGAGTTCGTCGATCAGTTGCACGAAATTCATCAGTAGATCGAGGTAAATATCTAAAAAAATATTGCTAAATAGTCAATTATGGGAGAAATTGAGAAATTCATTATTCGATCGGGGTAAAATTGCGAAAATCATCAATCAGGAGAAAATCACAAAATTCTTTAATCAGTTGCAGGATAAAAATGCAAAATTCCTTGATTGACCCGGAAAAAAAATCAGGAAAGTTGTTAGTCAACCAAGGGAAAAATCACAAAAATATTGCAAAATTCATCATTCGGTTCTAAAAAATTATGAAATCTAGCCAGATGTGGGGGGGGGGTGGGGGGCAACATTTTTCAATTGGTCACAGGAAAATATAATGAAATTTTACTGATAAATGAGGACTGTAAACAAACCAGTTCAAATTACAGTCAACTCTGTGGAATTTGCTGATGTATAATCCACACTACACATTGGAATGTAAACAACGGAAATTGTCATTAACAGTTAAACTCATAAAGCTATTTTTTTTTCAGTTATCAATGCTCCAATGGATAAATATTTAAATATAAATTGGATATAAAAATTTAAATTTTCTTGAGTAACATAATTTTATCTCGGAGCAAGAAGTAATGAATGTTCATAGGCTACAGAAAAAAAAAAAAAAAAAAAAATATTGACACCATACCAAAACTGCAATTGTGTTGTGTCAATGTTTAAAATAATGAATAATCAATAAAATTTGTATTGTAATATAATTTAATTTCTCTTTAATCTTAGTTATTAAATATATTAAACCATTATATGTTTTTCTTTTCAATTTTAATTGTAATTTTTGTGCAGTTGTTCCTAATTTATAGTCAGACTTTAAAAAATAAAATGTAAACAAAAAGGATGATCTATAATCTGCAAAAATGTATAATCTACAAAATTCTCGGTTCCTCAGTGTGCAGATTTCACAGAGTTCACTGTATATAGTTTATAGAATCTCTTAGAATACATTTTTAACACCATTTTTTCCAAACAATAATCTTCTTAGTAGATTTATATTGCAAATGTTACAAAAATATGCCATGAAGTTTTAGACTAATGTCAGACAAACGTCTTTTTGCACGCTTTTTTACCTACGTATCATCCCTACACAATGCTAGTAGCATTAGCATTGTGTAGGGATGATACGTAGGGAAAAAAGCAATGTCAGACGAACGTCTTTTTGCATGCTTTTCTCCCCTAAATATCATCCCTACACAATACTAGCAGCATTGTGTAGGGTGTGTAGAGATGATACGTAGGGAAAAAGCGTGTAAAAAGACGTTCGTCTGACATTAGCCTTATTGTTTGGAATACTAGTGTAATTTACACTATGCAACTTAAATGTGTAAAGAATATAATTACCTATCTTTTGATGCTTTGTGGGCGGGCAAAAACAATAGCTGCTTTTAGCTCCATTACTTTCTTCATACTCATATGATGAAGGTCTCAATATTTTGCTAAGTAGTTACATCGTTTAATCACCTCTTGGATTACCATTCGTTTTCTGAAAGAATCACAAGTAGAAATCACATATTCAATTTTGGCAGTATTGTTTACTTTCTGAAATCACATTCCATTAAAAAAATATACTGTAAAAGCATTTATTTTCGCGAGCCTGTCGTAATCGCAAAAATTTAAGCCTCGCGAAATATATATATTTGTTTTCACCTCAAATAATAATAAAAAATCAGAAAATTTTCACTTATCCAAAATTTAATGATTACTTAAATGTTAAGCCAAGATCAAAGTTGATAAGTACTATGCAACTTAAATGTGTAAAGAATATAATTACCTATCTTTTGATCCTTTGTGGGCGGGCAAAAACAATAGCTGCTTTTAGCTCCATTACTTTCTTCATACTCATATGATGAAGGTCTCAATATTTTGCTAAGTAGTTACATCGTTTAATCACCTCTTGAATTACCATTCGTTTTCTGAAAGAATCACAAGTAGAAATCACATATTCAATTTTGGCAGTATTGATTACATTCTGAAATCACATTCCATTAAAAAAATATACTGTAAAAGCATTTATTTTCGCGAGCCCGTCGTAATCGCAAAAATTTAAGCCTCGCGAAATATATATATTTTTTTTCACCTCAAATAATAATAAAAAATCAGAAAATTTTCACTTATCCAAAATTTAATGATTACTTAAATGTTAAGCCAAGATCAAAGTTGATAAGTACTGCGTGTGTTTTTAGAGCGATGGGGAGAGGCAGGGCAGAGGGGGCATGTGCCCCATGTGCCAGAACGAAGGGGCGCCAAATGCAGGATTATACTTTTGGAATGGATCATTTTCTTCTGATGGACTTATGGCTTCCATTATTAGGAAGTAGCCATTATAAATGAAGTGTTAGGTGAAGATGAAAGAGCAGTCGTAATAAGTTAGAACTCTGATTTTCTGGTCAGAATAAAAAAAAAAAAAAATGCCTTTTTTTTTTTTTTTAATTATGGCCGTTTTTTGACCAGAAAATCAAAGTTCTAACTTTTTACGGCTGCTCTTTCATCTTCACCTAACACTTCATTTATAACGGCTGTTTCATAATAAGTTTCATAATAATGGAAACCAAAGTCCATCAGAAGAAAATAACTTGGCTAAAGCTGAAACTCGGTTAAGCAGGACTCGGATAATCCGAACTCTACTGTATATGTCATTTAAAAAATAATCTTTAGAATATTTTTGTTGGTGTTCAGAGGTGGGGGGGGGGGGGGTCATGAACCCCGTGACCACCCTCTTGGATCCACCATTGCAGATTATGTAGTTCAGTTATTACATATTTTTAATTTTAAAATAAGTCGGCTATTAAAAAATTAGTAACATTCTCTTTGTAAATATACTTTGTGGAAGAGGGGGGGGGGGGAGGCCAAAATCCATGTTTGCCCCGAGTGCAAAAAAGGCTAGTTTCAGTCTTGGAGAGAAGGGCGGGGGGACGAACTTTTGGGACAAAAGGAAGTTTCTTAAAATGTCTTAAGCAAAAGGGGTTCTATTTAGGTAATTTCGGGATTTTTCGACTTTTGGTTATGTTCATATAAAATTCACGAAAATTTTAGCTTGCAAAATCACCAATATCTTCATTTTCTCGAAAAATTCGGCTCGCAAAAATAAGTGTTTTTACAGTATACATATTGTGCAGGATACGATATGGCGAATTTTTGCTTTACATGCACTAATTTACATTAAAATCATAAGTAATGAAATTTTATTTAGTAATTAATCAGCAATAATAGCCAAAACAACACAATTAACAAAAAATTCAGTAAAGGAAAAAAAAAATGCTATCGTCACTGATTTCAGTGCTATTTTGAATTTTGTTTTTTCAACTTAACTGTAAATTTTGCTGTTTGCAACTGCAATGATATGTGGTTTTGAGGAAGTTTTCAGTACAATCAAATTTGGCTAAAATAAGATTCTGGAACCTAACAGATCCTGAGATGTAAATATACCCGCTGCCCTTAGGGTTGTGGAGTCGGTGGGGAAAATGACCAACTCAGACTGCTGAAATTTTAAAGAAACCAACTGATTCTGGGGTGGCTAATGTACTAGAATTAGTAGGGTTCCTATTATTCAGATTGCTTCATCGGTACCATGTGTTTTGAAATAGTCTATTTATTAAGTTTGTAATTAAATAAATCAAATATTACAATTTAAAATATGTGGTAACAATCAAGCAATCTGAATTTTAAAAAATATGCAACTGGCAACACTGCAACCTACTGACACATTCCTGTTTGACCTTGAAACAAGTAATTAATGTGCATATCCACTGTTTTTTTTTTTTTTCGTTTCATTTTTTGGTTGACAAATGGGTGCAAGCTGTGATAGGTTGTCAAGGCCAGGACCCAGTTACCTCAGAGCATTATTTAGTATAAAACATTTCACCTTTTTTAAATGCATAATTTTTGTTTTAAAAGGGTAAAAGTACTTTTAAAATACCGGTCGGACTTCGCCCCTTCATTAATCGGCTCTGGTCAAGACTTAAAATATTTTCCATATACTCACATGAAAAACCTTTCTTAAATATTTTTACATATGCCTCAGAATTTTTTCAGAACATAATTTCAAATACATAAAAAAAAAAAATACAGTAGCCTTCCGCTTAACCGGCCTAAACGGGACTGAGGTTTGGTCGGTTAAGAGGAAAACCGGTTAAAGCAGAGAAGTAAAAAAAAAAATAAATAAATAAGTATCTGTGTAATTTAATTAATTAAGCCCATACGATGCATTTAGTTTTTCAATTTGTAAATTTTTAAAAAGTACATATTTTCTATATTTTGTTAAATGAATACTAGTTATAGTGTTGACTCTAAGCCGCTTTAGCAGGGCGCAGCGCCTGGCGGCCCTTTTATTTACTTTTTTGTGCCTGGCGGCCTTTTTTATTTCTTTTTTACGCCCCGCTACCCTTTTAACACTTCCTATGATCCCTGTGGCAATTTAGTTGATCCTGGGTAAATATCGCAAACTCTAGGGACTCTAAACAAACCAGTTCAAAATATTTTTTGTGAACAAGGTACAAGTGTACCATTTTTGAAAAAATGCACCCTTTTTTAGAATAGTGTTTGTCCCCTTTTTAAAAATATACCCTTTTTTTAGAATAGTGTTCCCTTTTTGAAAAATCCCCGCCCGGCGGCCCTTTTGTTCTAGAGTCAACACTATAGTTATAATTAATTGAATTGCAAGGAAAATTATCACTTATAACAAATAATGAAAAATATTTAACACAAATTAAATTGTTGAAAATTGTGCCACACACCTTTATAAGAAGCTGAAATTGTTCTACATAATGTATATTTAAGTTAATCAACAATAAAGAAATGAGTGACCTTCTAATGTTGAAGGCAAAATGGCAGATATTTTGCAGCTTAATCTCTCCATTTCTTTAACATCATAAGTTCAACCGAGGAAGCTGTTAGCTGCTGCTCAACTAGCATAACACCAACTCCAATGCTTTTACCCCTTCCAGTATGTGGAATTTTAGCAGTATCAACTTCATCTGGATCATCATCAGATTCGTCTTCGTATTGAACAACATCAGTCACAGTCCTAATTATATTCTCATCAAATAATGTTTCATGCTTGATATCTTTATCAGACTTAAACGAATTTTATACATCTTTTACGGTGATCTGTTCGCATCCCTCAAGCTTTTTAAATGTTTGTACTAAACAGTTTGAAGATAGATCAGACATTACAGAGCTCCGTGGGGAGGGGGGATTGCACTTTTGCCTATTAAAAAAATAAAAACGCAAAATCTCAAATCTTCCGGGGAGGACATCTCATTTCTCCTTGTTCCTGGGGGAATGCCTGCACCCCAGGGCCACATCGGTGAAGGCCAACACATACCCACTTAGAAATGACGTTCTTCTTTCTGAATTTTGCACTTCAACTGGAAAGTGTAAGCTGAGTTCCCGAGGTCGTCATCCCTGAATTTTGCCTGATGTTGGGAAAAAAAGTCGGCCGGTTAAAGCGGAGTTCCGGTTAAAAGGGAGGCTACTGTATATATTTATGTTCATAAAGTGGACCATGCCCCAGAAGCGAGATACTAAGTATTATTTGAAATACAAATATCAATTTATTTTTTATTAATCTAATTCCTCTTTATTTTTCCTTTACCTACCTCCAAAATAACATAGATAATAATGCAAATTTGCAAGTAACATTTTCAAACAAAACGGAAAAGTTATTAAAAACAAAAACAAAAAAAAATTACACATTTTTAATAAGATTACGATACAGGAAAAATTCCAAATAAAGTGAAATTATTAAAGGCTTTGCACATTAAAATCCTAAATACATATGAGCCTGAAATTTTCTGAAATACTTTTGGGTCTGAGCGAGCTGAGGGCGATTTTATGATAACACTGATATAAACAGATAAATAACCATAAAGTTTTGATTCCAAATTTGTTTTATGTTACATCTAAAATGAGTAATATTTCAGAATCTACCAGAAATATTTTCATTAATAATACAGGTTAACTTCAATAGGATACTGGGCCTTTCCATTGTGACGTGTGTGACATCCAGACACAATTTTAAGATGTTATATCTATATTTTGGGCAATAAATTAGCTAATAAATCCCTGAAAAGTGTTTAAAAAATGTTTTTCCATGCATTTGCTTGAATAATTGTGCAAACACGGAACTTCAATAGGTTTCAATTTAAAAAAATAAATAAAATAAAATCTTGTGACAAGTGTGACTTTCTCCGGACATGAGTTTTCACTAGCATACACATTCGTTGAAATTCCTGTGAATATTTTAATGTTTCATTATTAAAACAATTTTTTTCTAATAAAAGAGATTCAGATTAAACTTAATGCATAATTTTCATAATAAATTTTAATTATTTTAATGTATAAGAAATTTTTTTCTATTGTGACGGGTGTGACATTATGCAAAGTATACAATTTTAAAGTTATTTACCAAAAAAAAACAGCGATCGGTATTGACAGAAAACTTGACAATAGCTAATATACAAACAAAATTTAATAAAACTAACATCTTTATGCAGTTAGTTTAAAATTTGTAGTGCCCCCTACTTGTTATAAGTGATGGGGTAGCTACTTTTTTTTACAATGGCAAAAAAGTTTTCAATTGAGATGTCACCTTTCTCTGGCCAAATCCAGTGTGGTCCACTGCCTTGCATGTATTTCAAGCTTTATTTCTTCCTTATGGAAGTTGATATTCAAGCCATTACCGTAGTACAAAATACAAGCTATTGCGCCTTTTGTTACAGGCAGAGTTGGGCAAAATACATCGAAAAGTCATTTTCGATACAATATACAAAATACATTAGTTTTAGAACCTAAAATACAAAATACTTTTCGAATTTAAAAAAACCCAAATACAAAATACATGTATTTTCAAAATACATTGAAAATACAAAATACATTTAAAATTTAGAAAGTTTGTGCATAAAGTTACAGGTCTTCACGGGCCGTGCCTGGCAGGCCAATTTTCATTCACGAGACTCTGATCGGGCCGAGCTTGGATTTCACCCTTTCCGGGTCAGGCACGAGTTTTAAATTTTTCTGAAGGCTCGGCAGAATCTCGACATCACTCTTTTCGGTCCGGGACTGACTTCTTTTTTCCGGGCCGAATGGGGGCTTAACCTTTTGGGGACGAGCGTCTTTTACAAAAATAATATTTTATCATCGGTTTTTCATAACAGAAATTTTGGCCTACTTGAAGCAAGAAAATGTCCTGATTAAATAAGGCAAAATTTACAATAAAAAATAACTAGCGGGAATAATCAACGATTCTGAGCAACTTATGCGGCACGTATACCGGTCGTTCATCCTGAAGGGGTTAACTTCATTCTTCATAGAGGTCTGCTCTGTCCAAAATTTTCAAGCTCGGTGCCGACCCAGCCCGTATGAAAATGTTTGGCCCGGTTATTTTATTTTTATTTATTTATTTTTTTTTATTATTTATTTATTTTTTTTTGTACGGGACAGGACGGGCTAGAAAGATTTTACTACGGGTTGGACTCAGGCCGAGACCTGTTATTTCGGGCCGTGCATGTTTGCATAGTAATAGTTAGAAAAACAATAGGTTTTTCATTTTAAACAATATAGTGAACTTTCTTTTTAAAATAAGTTACCAAACCAGCGGTGTAGTTAAGATATACGGAGTTATACGCCGTATACCATCTGGATTATTTTTAAGAAGCTCTGTATACTCTCTGTTTAATGAATAAAGCTATAGCGTCTACCTCTGGTTTCACAGCCTAAGAGAGACTGCTCAGACGAGGATATTAAGAACATAGATCCCACCCCCCCCCTCGGGCACCTTTTATTAAGGCTTTTAAAAATACAATTTTCAGCTGAAACTGAATCCGCCGGAAACCGTGACTTTTCTTACGATTGCAGCACTGTTTCAAATCCGTCCCGCAAGAGTCAACCAGAACAGGCCTGAACTCGAATTAGAGCCAAACCAACTCGAACCCGGCCCCCAACGAAAAAATTAGCTTCCATCCGACCCAAACGCCACCGCTGGTTGATGTGCGTTCGGATAAAATCTGGTTACTTACCTGGTGCAGAACAGTAATTCACGTTCATTTTATTTAATTCCCTTAGTTATTTAATATCGCTCATTTTGACGTGCAATACACGATGATATATTAAAATTTCGTGATGATAGCTTAATTTTTACAAAAGTTAACGCTTATAAAATAAAAAATATATATATTTATAGTATTGTCCTGTGAAGTCGAAGTGTTGTCACCTGCAAACAGAAACCTCTTAAAAAAATTTAAATCCTAGGAATACCATAATATGAGGAAATAACACCAAATAATGTTTTTTCTTTTTTTCTCTTTGAGTAGTGTGCTTTAGTAATGATCTTTTAGAGTTTAAAAAATTAAAAGTGCCTGTCATCTATGCATCGCTCTTCGTCGTGGTCTGTCTTAAAGTTCCTTCAATCTTGAATAAAATGACTTTAAATTTTCAGAACGTATTGAATATCTCATTCATTTATATTGTAAAACTGTATTTAAACATACACATACTGTATTTGTAATAATAAATATATCAATAAATAGAACTATATTTATATAATAAATTTCACTCTCCGTTTAATAAATATCATGGGTGGGGTAAATTATACCTGAACATTAATACAATGAATACAAAGGAGCTATAAAAATGATGTTTCAATCAATGCATAACGGTATAAAACCAAAAATCTTACCTTTAAATGAGTTTTAAAGTTAGTTGTGGCTTCAAAAGTTCCGCTTATAAAAGTAACCTTGTTTTACATATTTGGCATCTAACCTTAAATTTTTAACACCATTATCAACAGAAATATTTTTTTTTAAATCCCGCCTAATACAGTGCAACTGTATTATCCCAGTTAATTAATTCACTTGACATATTACCAGCGGGAGCTGAGCCGTTCTTTCACGAGACTTCTAAATAACTAACTGCAAGATATTTCTATCGAATAAAAAAATAGAGTACACAGCAAAACTCTAAATGATTCTTCCTGTTTATCACACAGTAGTTTTTGTCATTCTCATAGCAACGTTAGAACTATAAAAACTAGAACGTTAGAATTGTAACCATTCAGCAAAAATGCTTCAGCAGAGCAGATGCATTCATTATAATCCTAAGACAAAACAAAACAGTCTGGCGCGTATTATGCTTTTGTGAATCTTAGATTTGCGGTTTAAAAAGAGCAGCTTGAAATCGACAGAAATGTATTTTGAGTATTTTCAAAATACAAAATACTTGGAAAAATCATTTCAAAATACATTACCAAAATACTTTCCTTTAGTCCGTTTCAAATACAAAATACAAATGTATTTTGAAAATGTATTTCAAATACATGTATTTTCGATACCGCCCAACTCTGGTTACAGGCCAGGGAAACCACAACATAGTCTCCGATATTTAAATCTGATGCTTTCAAAATCTTGCTGGGTGGGAAGATTCGCAAATAGCAGTGACTTACCTCTTTTAGTATTGATTCCGTAGTTTTTCCAATCAAAAATTTGGTACTATCAGAACTTACCTTAAAGTGGTGATATGACTTGATGCCTTCCCATCCTTCTGTCAACATTTGTTTAGTTTCCAGTATTTTCTCTGCTGACACATACAATGTCTTTATTGCACCAGTCTCCTGTGCACATTTTAAAAAATCCAAAGCAGATTTAACTATTGCTTTTCTGGATTTAAGCAAACCCCACACTCTTGACTTTTCATTTCCAAATCCTGTCAACCGCTCCTTTACCATAAGAAGTGGCCAAAAAGTTCCATTCACATGTTAGCTTAAAATTTTTGATAAAGAAGCACAAGTGTTTGAAATTTTGTATTTGTTTTTAAACATGGCTGCACAGCCATCAGAATTTTTTTCTCACCTTTTTGAAATGTGGGGGGGGGGGGGGGTTCAGACTAGCATATAATGGCATTTAAAAATGCCCATACAGCATTACTTAATTTAAGCCGCTGCAATTCGTTATTGATTATTACAAAAGAGCAAATCACATTACCTTTCAACGATGCAAAGCATGTAAAAATGGTTATTTGAGGATGAGTCCAGTGAGCACTCTGGATCTCATTTTGAGAGGCAGCACTATAGTTCTCGGCAAAGCCCACTTGTATTATTGCTTAGTGTCTCCAACATTATTTTTGGCTTCTTCAAAATAACTGGATTGAGTTACAGTTATGTATAAAGAATATTAATAATAAATTTTCATTTTCTTGATAATCTATCAAAAGTTAAAGTAAATTGCCACCAACTCACAATTTACTAAAATAATTCAAATACAGTAGAACCTTGATTATCCGCAGTAATTGGAACCGACCCTCTTTTGGAAAATTGAAATTTTCGGACAATTGAGAATGCTTCAGTTTTTAGATTAAGGACAAATATATGCGCTGTTTCTTATAATGGTAACAAGTGCTTAATAAAAATAAAGCAATAGAAAAAGAGAAACAAGAATAAATTTGGGGCTGTGCAAATATAACGTTATCAACTTTTTGGTAATTTCGGACCCCCTCCCCCCTCTTACAATATCATACATTATCATTCCTCGAACCTCCTCCCCCCCCCCCCCCCCGCCGGTAATAATATCGTTATCAATGTCTAAAAATTGGATTTTTTTCTTCTTTTGTTTGGAGTGATATATAAATATGGTTCCATTATTATTCGCATACTTTATTGATTCAAGAGAAGTCAATAAAATATATCACATTACATATGAAATACCTTTATACCAAATAATACTTAGAAATGATTACTATTTAAAAGAATTTAATAATAGTTTTTTTTTACATAATGCGTTCAACAGTAATAATGTCTTCTTGCACTTGATCACACAGGGGGAGTGGGGGGGGGGGGGGGGGCAAACAGAACTTCTTATGAACAAAACAGATGGACAAAATTCTTTCTCCTTTATTTAACAGTAAACACAAAGTATCATTTGAAACATACTTCGCATATGGTTTCTCGAACAGTGGATTATATATGCATACGCATATGACAGAAGAATAGGAATGGTAAACGTTACATATTTTGTAATTAAATAATTTTATAATCATTCAAAGATTTTAATAACTTTGTATTCTCATAAAAATAGATAACAGGCTAAAAAAAAGATAACATACAATTTTGATGTAAAGACCAAGTTACAAATAAAAAAAGAAAATGTTGGTTGTGTGAAAAATGATAACGATATGAAAAGACAAATCCCCCCATCCCCTAGCGATATCTTACGATATCATATGCCAGACCCCCCTCCCCCCTAAAATGATAACGTTATATATGCGCAGCCCCTTATCTAAATTTTAATTTTAAAATTAAGTACCTTTTACATGTTTCACAAGGGTTTGAAACAAAGTTTTGTTTGCCGCAGTTTCTATTGCCTTTGTTTTGTAGCTCTATCACAAAGTTTTTTTACTACTATGAGTTTACCAGTATTACAGTCTTTCTGCTGCTCAGCCATGCCAAACATTTGCAACGAATTCAAAAGCTTCAGATCTGCTAATTTGTTCGTTTTCTTCGCCCTCATCCTTGTCCTCTTCTTCGCTTTGTCCAGCAAATGTTCCTCAGATATTGCCAATGATTTCTTCATCGCTCAATATATGAAATCCGTGATCATTTGAGTCACATTTTAGCCAATCGTTTATTCCTGAAATATTACAGCCATCACAACCAGGTATTTTATTAAATTCTAATTCCTAATCGATTTTTTTTTAAATCTTTAAAAATGGATTTCGGTTAACCCAGAGTTTTGGTTAAAAGAGTTTCAGATAAAAGAGGTTCTACTGTATATCTATTTTATGATTTATCTTTTTTTAAGGCACATTTGTCTTAATATGTTTAGAAACAATAAGGATTCAACCATACACTTCATTTAAGAAACATTTAAATATATTTCTAAATAATTTAAAATGTTGTCACACCCATCACACTAAAATTCCACACAAAATAAAAATTTAATGAATTTTTAATATTACATATTTATTCAGAATTGCAATAATTAGACTTTCAGAAAGTTTCATGTATTTTTGTGAAAAATGAATTTGGTATAATAAGTTAATCATCTTTTTTTGTGACGGATGTGAAAGAGATACAATATAAATATATTTGTATTAAAAATCGGGTCTTTTAAATTATTTTGAAAAATTAAGTGCTTCTTAAGGTAAACAAAGGTCACAAATAGTAATGTATGTACATACAGCGAAAATGCTGCTGTTTTAAATATTGCATCTGGCGGAATAAAAATACCTTATTTTACATACTAGTAAGTTTTTGAAATTTTTCTAACTTTGAGCCTAGATAAATTATAAAAGAATAATTTTTGCAGCTTAGTTCTCTGTAATTTCATATGTATCATATTTTTACCTTTAATTTGATACATTACTAGTAATAATAAAAGTTTGAAATATCAACCCTCATGTCTACTTTTTCATGGAAATGCCCATATGTTACAAGAAAGATTAGTAAAATAATTTTTTGCATAACCGATTCCACACACATAGCTAAATGCAAAATTCTGCACTACTATTCTGAGTATGCAATTATTTTTAAAATGCACTCGGTACCTCTCCTTTATCCCGTCAACTGCTTTCCATAAAATTATAATGCCAATAAACAAATGGAAAAATGTTCCCATTAGAATTTCAGGGAAAAAAAAAAAAAAAAAAAAAAAAAAAGAGATGCCTGTCTGAATAAAACGGCAACTATCAGCAACTTAAACAATACAATTTACAATATAGGGTAGATGTGCTAGTAATGGACACCCTTAAGTAATTTCTTATAAAAGTATTTTTGGTACTTTTCGGTTAGCCGGGCGCCAGTGTTATATATACATATTTATATACATAAATGTATGTATATATACATATATATATATGTGTATATATATAATATGTGTATATGTATATATATGTATATTTACGTTTATGCATGTATATATAAATGTGTATATATAACACTGGCACCCGGCCAACCGAAATGTACCGTATTTTTTTAATTAATAGTTATAATTATTATATTCCAGTTTTTTCAATATTATATTAACCTAACCATTCTTATAGTCTCATTTCCCAATATGAATCGAAATTTAATTTTAAATAACAGAAATATAATATATCAAAACACCCAGTAATGGACAGCCTTTGGCCCAGTAATGGACACCCCATAAAAAGTAATAAATATAATTGTTTTCATGACTGTATTTAGAACCAGAATTTAATGAATACATACTAATCAAAACAAAATGGTTATTTTCAAATAAATTTAACAATCAGGATACCAGTAATTAATAAAATATTTGTGATAATCATTTACTGTTTGCATCAATTATTGTAATTATCAGAAAATCGATGTTTTAATTATTTTAGATGGATAGTTTAAAATACTAAATATCAGGCAATTACAGCTATCAAATTATTGAAACAGTGGGGGGATTTAAAAGGTAATAATAAAAAAAAGTTTTGGAATATTAGTGTTTAGTTTTGTCTCACTATTTTTAACAATCTTCCAGAGACTACTTGATATATAATTTATAATAATTAATATTACAAATATGAAAGAAATGATATCGTGAGTTGAACATTTTAAATACTAAATAAAATACTTTCAAAATTAAATAAAACTGTTGAACTGATGTTTGAGGCCACTGATCTGCAGATTTACTAGTTTCATGAATATTACCAATAACTTTCATTATTATTATTTTGTCAGAGGTGAATAAGGAAACATTTAAGACAGAAAATAGATTCTTAATAGCTTCTGTAACTTAATTGTTTTTATTTAAACGGAGAGGGATTAAGCCCTATGAGCCAGGGTTGCAAAAACCCGGCTAAAATTTTTAAAAAAGCCACGCCGGTGACTTTTATTGGTTTTAACCGGCCTTTTTTGGCCATAATTGGCTTTTATACAATGAAGCATTGTAATTATAAACTACACATTTTAAAGTGGTTTTAATTAGTTTTAATGACAATTAACTGATTTAGAGTTTAATAAGTAACCCAATTTCTCAATAATGGAGACATTAATACTGGAATAAAACTTAGATGGTTTCGCTAGTGATTTGCAAATATGTCAGCTAAACTTTAAATGGGCCATACCAACTGCTTTATCTGGTTTACACTGACCTTTTAACCCCCCACCCCTTTTTTTTTTCCATTTTTACTGCTTTATAAAATTAAAGAAGGACAATGGTTACTTAGTTACATGTTTTATTACTTAATTAATTTTCAGAGCTATTAATATACAAGTCATTATTTTATTTGTAGTAAACATTTAAAATTATACGTAGTCATATAATAAAAACACCATTTCTCACTATTAAACATTATGAATAACATATGCATGAATATGCTTAGCAACAAGCTTTTCAAAATTTTATTTAGAGAATTTGTAATTCTTTTCTTTTGTTTAAATGACCTTTTTTTATATACACTTATTGTACCAAACTCTCCTCAAATATTATATCCTTTCTAATTTCTCTTTTAACATTTATAACTTAATCTCTCCATATGGACACATAAGAATGTTTTCATTTTGATGTGCTACATTTTGTTATTGTTAATTAAATATAATCTTTAAAATGTGTAGTATATGTGGAGCTATGTAATATGTAATTTCAAAACACCAATTTGGAGTATAACTTATATTCTTTTCAATGTTTATAATTTTTTTTCCAAACATAATTGCCTTCACAGTTGTCTTCTAGAAGTTATAAAAAGTTATTTATTTGACAAAATTTAATAGAAATTTATAATTTTTTTAGTAGAAAATATTTATAAGTGTATTAAAAATTAATTGATCCAAGTTTAAAACGAATTAGCTGTAAAACAACTTTTAAAAATAAAAACCGGCTTTTTTAAATAAAAGCCGGCTTTTTTAAAGTGGTTAAAACCAAAAAAAGCTTTTTTTGGCCTGGCTAAAAGCCGGCAACCCTGCTATGAGCCTCTCTTTGACTGTGCCCTTAAACAATATTTTCTGATTCCTGGCTGGTTTGATAGCCAGATTATAAAATATGCAAGATATACATAAAAAAGATAAATAAATAAAATACTGAAATTTTATTAATCATATAACTTAAAAGCAGCCATTTATAAAAATTTTGATGTTATTACATTTTGGTAAACATAATTTAAAAATTAAATTTGATTATTTACGTTTGCAGTTAATTCAAAATATTATATGCACTATAAACATTACTGAAATTGCATTTTTAGCAATGTCTACATGGGGTGTCCATCACTGGAAAATGACTAATTAACCATCCCAGTAATGGACATCCCCTCTTAAAACCTTAAAAATAAATGAAATTTTGTAAATGGCTGTTAGTATATAAAATTCTAAGCTTTCTATTGCTACTCAAACAAAAACATTAAAATTTTGCAAGAAAATAAATGATATATAAATTAAGTAAACAAAGCCAGCTCTTAGCCTGTTCATTAAGATTTTCAGAGAAAAACAGCGAAACTTTGAAACATTATTTTCTTCTTCCTGATTGATTTGAATAAAAGTGTCAACAATAACCCAGTTTTATATAACATGCAAGAGGGAATTATTATAATAAATGATATATAAATTAAGTAAACAAAGCCAGCTCTTAGCCTGTTCATTAAGATTTTCAGAGAAAAACAGCGAAACTTTGAAACATTATTTTCTTCTTCCTGATTGATTTGAATAAAAGTGTCAACAATAACCAATTTATATAACATGCAAGAGGGAATTATTAAAAAAATAATTAAAGCTAAATATTTATTAGTTATTTTTTTATGAACCAAAAACATCAAGGGGTGTCCATTACTGGCACATCTACCCTACATCATAATCGTAAATTTTACGTGTAAAACTTATAAATCAATAAAATATTAGAGCTAGTTATGTGCATTTTGAATGAAGATCGCAATAAACCATTTCAACAAAAATATTTAATAAAGCAAAAATGTATTTACTTTGAATATATAAATTATTTTTTAGGAACATAACACATTACATTCTTACTCTTGCGATGACTATGCCTATTTTTTATGTAAAGTTTTCCGACATTATACAAATATATTGGTGGAATAGTTATAAAAGAAAGCATTACAAATAAAAATGAAAGAAAATTCTTACCTTATAATATCCGTATTCACTTTTTTCTTATTCGAATTGGGCACGAGATCACCACAACAAACAACCGTTGCAAGGCCGTTGGAAATCAAAATAAACGGATTTCTCGTCAGTCGGTTGGTCGGTTGCTGCACATTCGATTACAGGAAGAAGAACCATGGAGTCAAACTGCGCATGTACGTCCGTCAAGGAATATCTTACCGTCGTTTTGGGCACAATACAGCCGGAGGGTCAGATTTTCAGTATTCTTGGGACATTCAGAAGATAGTTTTATAGGATATGACAACTACAGGATCTTTAGGATCATTGTAGAGCGTCCGAAAGATGATTGTGGTTGTCTGTGACATAGATTAACATACAAGATGGGACATTTACAGCAAAATCTGTAACGGCAACAGTACTAGCGTCACTACCGACAAGGGGGAAGAATTAACGAGCCTCCGAAATTTACCTATGTTGAAGAAATATGTTTACACTCTATGTTTTGAAATTTTAGTCATATGAAATTTTAGTCATATGACATATATAGGTGACATGTGTATAAGGCATATATGAAGCATATCACATAATAAAACACATGAATATTATACAGGATAGGTGTGAAAGTAATGGATACCCTTCCAGTAATTGACACCCTTGAATGTTTTTGGTTTCTAAAAAAATAACCAATAAAAATTTAGCTTTTATTATTTTTTTTCATAACTCCCTCTTGCATGTTTTATAAACTGGGTTATTGATGATATACTCTTAATCAAAGCAATCAGGAAGCAGAAAATAATGTTTCGAAGTTCTACTGCTTTTCAGTGAAAATCTTAATGAACCTGTTAAAAGCTTAATTCACTTAATAATTTTATATATTCTTTATTTTCTTACAAAACTTCTATGTTTTTGTTTTGGTAGTAATAGAAAACTTTGAAACGTTTAATTACTGAATGTACAGTATGGACATCCCATGTGGACATTGCTAAAAAATGCAATTTAAGTAATGTTCATAGTAGATAAAAATGTTTTGACAAAACTGAAAACCTAAGTAATCAAATTTAATAATTTATATTGCACTTACCAGAATGTAACAACACAAATTTTATATAACTTTGCTAAAAAATATTTTATAATCTGGTAATAAATAAAACAAATTAGGAATCAGAGAATATTGTTTAAGGACATAGGGGAAAGAAGTTCTCAATTTCTACACATTAAAAAAAAAGTTACAGAAGTTGTTAAAAATATACTTATTATTTCCTGTCTTAAACGTTTTTCATTCTTCTCTGACCAATAAATAAATAAATAAATAAATAAATAAATAAATAAAAATAAATAAATAAATAAAATAAAAATCCCATATTAGTAATTAAATTTATACTTATAGTAGTAAATGGAACTAGTAAATCTGCGGATCAGTGGTCTCAAACATCAGTTCTGAACTTTTATTTTTAAATTATTTTATTTAATATTTAAAAAGTTCAACCTGCAGTATTATTTCTTTCATATATGTAATATTGATTACTGCAAGTAATATATCAAGTAGTTTCGGGGTGTTTCACTGTTAAAAATAGTGGTAAATATACGAATTTATGCACTAATATTCCAAAACGTTTTTTTTTTTTCAGATTTTTTTTTAATTACCTTCCTAAATCCACCACTGTCTCTAAAATTTGACAACTGTAATTCCCTGTCATTTATTATTTTAAACCATCTATCTAAAATAATTAAAATATTGATTTTGTAATAATGACAATAATTGATTTAAACAGTGAATAATTATCACATATATTTTATTAATTAATGATAACTTAATTGTTAAATTTATTTGAAAATAACTATTTTGTTTCATTAGTTAGTATGCTTTCGATAAATTCTGATTCTAAATACAGTCATAAAAACAATTATATGTACTATATTTTCTGAAGTGTCCACGACTGGAATTGTGGGTATTTTTATATATTTCTTATTTACAATAAAATTTTGATTAATATTGGGAAATGAGACTATGAGAATAGTTAAATATTATTGATATATTAATATAATACTGGAAAAACTGGAATATAAAAATTATAGGTATTAATTATAGTTTTAAAGAAATTCCTTAAGGGTGTCCATTACTCATCTACCTTATATGACATATAAAACATATATAAGACCTACACATAATATATATATATACGTATATAAGTTGAACTATGACTTTGGCTAAATCGCAACTGAAACCTTGGCGTAATCGTACATGCACAGACCACTATAATAACGAAGTACCAAAGCGTAATAGCAGAAGTAGTTGCATCGTCTTCATTTATACTCAAGATTTTCAACTAAAATCTGCATGTTGGAAATATTGCGCAAATAATACACGTAGTTTTATCAAAAGATATTTCTATATTAACTTTAACAGGATGATTCTAATTGGTAAATTAATCAACAAAGATTTAATATCTCTAACTGAGTGAAAAAGTGTTCAAGTCAGGATTCCAACCAGAGACCTTTGACGTATGCTGCCAATGCTCTGCTAACTGAGCCATTCCGGACAAATTTCATCCAGAGAACTATTATTATGTACTTATATGAGTAGTATGTGTTATTCATACGGGTAGCATGTAAAATAATTAAAGTATTATTATATAAGGTTGTGTAATAATAATAAGTACATATTCACATTCACTGGGTGAATTGTGTGCGTTAGATTTATCCAGAATAGCTCAGTTGACAGTTGATAGAACATTGGCAGCTTACGCCATTGGGCCCTAGTTCGAATCCTGACCTGGACACTTTTTCACTCAACTGGAAAAATTACAATAAAAGATAATTTTGCTTGAACATCAGCGTTATTGGTCAGAAATATTGGCAAGCTGTACAGTTTTACATATGTGCTGATACCTTTGGCTGTTAACGTGAGTAAAAGCTTTTAAAGAGAGTGCAAAAATACTCAATGGCAAAAAAGTTTGCAATAACCTTCTACAAAATGAGAGAAACAAAAACGTTTTTTTTTTTTTTTTTTACTTTTCGCCTTGCCCACCACAGCAACAGAAAATAGTCACTGTGTGTATGTTATAAATACAATTAAAGCTGTGGTGTTTTTAGCATATGTGTGTGAGGGGAATGCATAAATATTTTTCAAAGGCAACATTCATCAAATATTGAAAACAATACAATCTGTTACAGTTGTAAGGCAAGTGAGGGAAATTAAATTTTTAACTTTAATTTAGAAGAAAGTCTGTATATTGTATATGACTATTTATACATGTTATACAGTATTTATTCATAAATTGTGAGTATACGATTTTAGGATTCCAAACCAATTCTAACAGAAAGATCGCGTGCAGTAATAATAATTTCAAACGATCCTGTTCTTTTAAATTGTTAGAAAATCTCCAAAAGAAGTTAAATCGAAACAGAATCATCCAGTCTTAATGACAATTTCGTCACAAATGGCACACATTTCACAAATTGGTCACAATGCGACTTCAAAGCAATGTCGCTTTCGTCACAAGTTCGTCACAGAGTTATAGCCAAAATAGTCACAAAGGACACATTTTTCACAAATTTGTCACATCGTGACTTCACAAAGTGGTCACAATGGGACGTCACAAACGAGCTCTAAAACGGCCATAACGACTTCACATTGTAGTCAAAATGACTTCACATCGACGTCACGTGACGTCACATCGACGGTCACAAAGTCACAGTGTGACTTCTCAGCGACGTCGCTGTGACGTCACCATGCCTTACGGGTATTGTGTGATTGCAAAAGTTCGTGCACTATTTCACAGATAACAGAAACTTGCAATTTTGACTGTGCTGATGTTTCTTGTATAACCATATTATTAACTGACAGTTATCTACATGTGTCGTGAGTGAACAGAAAGTTAAACAAGTTTTTCAAATTAATTTGTGTGCAAGGTTAATATTCAATTCGGTTGCATTTCACCATTTAAAACAACTTGGGTACACTTCGAAACTCGATGCAAATCGGGCACGAACATTTGCAACAATCCAACAAATCAACCACTATTATTGTCATGCTTTGTAAAAGTAAATTTGTAACAGTTCACACGTGTTGAAGTTATTTCAGCATCAATTAAACAAGTAATATAAAAATTTTGTTTTTAAAGTCAATTCCTACTTAGGTCACCAAAGAAAAATTTAATATAATCCCTTAAGCTAATATTAGTTTTTGTTGCATTAAAATATTTCAATTTGTTGAATTTCTATAAGCAAGTAGGTTTACAATGGAATTCTATGGGAATTTGGCGAAATATTAGAAATATCGCCAAGTTGGCGTCACTTTTGGCGACTTATTTTGGACGCCAAATTTGGGGATATATCGCCAAGTTGGCGACAAACTTGGCGGTATTTGGCGACAGAACAGGGTCCCCCCTATGGTAACACCTTAATGAAAATACTTTCATTGACCTTTGATAACCAATGGCCGCCATTTTGTTTCCCATGCAAAACTAAAATTAATTAATTAAAATTTAATTAATTAATTAATATTTGAAAAAACTGTATTAACATCAATTGTCATCCAGTTCAAGTTCAAAAAAAATTATTTCAACTTGATAGGATGAATAATGAGTATTTTATTAACGATTGAAAATTTGAACAAGATAAATATATAAATAAATATATATATATATAAATAAATATATAAATAAACAAATATAGGGAGAGTGTGAACTAATAGTAGGAATTGAATGAAAAAAAAATTAAGTTTAAAAATAAATATTTAAAATGTGTAACAAAAATCAATTTGTACATTAATAATGTACACATTACTAATACGCGTAAAAGTTTTGAATTTTTTTTTTCTTTAAGGGTTTAAAAACGTCAAATATCGATCAAAACTCCAGTTCAACAACTTACTATTTTAGAAAATAACACGAAGGAAAAAATCATCCATTAAGCATAGATTATGACACACATTCCAACAAATTCAGAATAATATAACAGAACTGCACCGTTTAATATTTTAAAATATTACGTCTAATTGAACCATAGGGAAACGCATAAAACATTTGTAAATCCAATTTTAGCTGTCCCCATTTACAATCGGTAAACTAACCGAATTATTTTAGCAGCCTGATATGATAGGTAGATTTGTATCTATTAACTACAAAAAAAAAAAAAAAAAAAAAAAAAAAAAAAAAAAAAAAAGTACAGCTAAGAAATACACATACCTGTGTCGAAAATTCCCCTTCAGCAATTTCCGCTAATAAGGAGATTGGTACGTGAATTCTTTTGTGCAGTCCTGTATATGAGGTTAGAATTTATATACAACGAGTAACATGCAAAGAATTATTTAAACTTTATAACGCATACAAATTTTAAAACACACTTCCAGCAATTATTCATCAAAGTCAGTACTGTAACCGATTTCTTTTGTGTTTCACTGTAAATGAATAACAAATGAATGTCCAATTCTATCGTAATCGTCTTGTAGCGAAATTAAGTAATTTATATAAGTTTCAATACATTTTAAATAGAGTAATCTCATTAAAACACTCTGGAAACATTTTTCCCCATATACCATGATGGAATGGAATTCTTTGAGTGCCCCTGTAAATGAACGATTTATCCCACATACTTCATATATGATGCCAAACATACGTTGGTGACCCTAAATAACATTTATCAATTTCCTGAGAATCCAAGTATATTTACACGGGTTAGAGCATGGAAAGACGGTCAGCCGAACAGACAAACCGAATGCATAAATACTTTTAAACTTTGTTGGTAAGCGTTAAAAAAAAGATGGCTAAATTTGTGATTCTTGAGCTATTAAATATTTATATTTCTCAGAACTTAAAAAAACTAAATTAAAAGCTATCACATTTGAGAAAATGAAGTAAATTACTTAAATGAATATTTATGTCACATTTTTATGACATTTTTAATAATAATTAGCAATTTTAAACTTAAAATTGACAAAAATACAAAAACTGTGTCACGAAAGTATAGAGGTACCTTTATACAGAATAGTATAGTTCTTTGATTATAAGGTTATGATTTCTTTAAAGAAAAGGGGGAAGAAGTTCGGAACATAATTTCCTTTTAATAATATTCAAAATTTTAAGTAAAAAATTGTTAACAAATAATTATAAGCATATGTACCATGTAAATAAATTAAAACTTTTCTATATATTTATGACAGACTTAATAAAATCTTAATGCAAACTTTCCTAAAAGCAGAATAATTAATAGTAACTATCATAGGAAATAAACGAACGAGAAAATAAGGATAGGGATATTAATAAGGGTTTTCTTGTGCTATTCCCCTCTAATAAGATTATTATCCATATCTTAAATTACGTGATAGCAACAAAAGATATAAAACTTATTAAACAACAATTTCACATGTTCTGTACTTCGCACGTTTTCACTGTCCCGAACACAAACTCTCAAATTAATGAACGGAAATTAATAGATGATTTCATTAATGGTGCATTCAAGCCTGCTTGTCAGAGTTTTCAATTCTGACAAATATTCTAAAATACAGCTTGTAGTAATTGATTTAATTAAAGGGAAACTGTGAATGCATTTTGAATATTGTTGAATGAAATTAGATTTTACTGTGAAATGTACATAAATATTTTTATTATTGCAAAACTACAAATTGTAAGTTTTGCTTGAGTATTATGGTAATTAGTAATCCCAAAATTTTGAATTACTTAGAACGGTGTAATAAAACAATTTGTGAAATGCATAACATTTAACACGTATCTGCTCAACTTGCAATATTTTAAGTTTAATTAAAATCTTTAATTTTATATGAAAAATATTAATACATAAATGAAAACAAAAACTTATATAAGTAGTTGCTTTTTCCTTAAGACTTTATTTATTTCATTTAAAAGGAAACAGAAAAATTTCAGATCTGCATAACCACAATTGTTAAGCTTCAGGAAAAATTAATAAGTTTCAAGAAATTCCTATTTATTAAACCATTATTTTGAAGTTGTTGTGTAGAACATACAACAATAAGCACTGTTTTGGAAAATTAATGCTGTATTTGAAATTCATTTCATATTTCGTGTTTGTAAATTTTAAAAGGTTTTAAATTATGAATCTTAAAAAAATTATTATTTGATAATAAATATGTATTAATTACTTAAAAAACTGATTATAAATAAATTAACAAAATTAGGGTGAAACTGCACTGTCAATTTGAAAAAGTACGCAAATGCACTGTCGCACTTATGTACTTTGAATAACATATTTAGGATTTAACTACTTTAAATACGGCAAAAATGACCTAAATGCAACTACTATATATGTTTATTTGATTACAGGTAATATCGTCTAAAGAAATTTGTTTTTAATTTGAAACATAATGAATTCTTTATTATATGCTTTCTCAGTTAATTTTTAATAACATGTAAAATACGCAGCAAGTGTGAAAAAATATGATAATTCGCATTACATTTGGGCATAATGATCTTGTATGCTTCAGGTTGAATAATTTAAATTTTTATTCAACCACGATTTAACGATATTTTAATTTATTTTTTCTTGTGTAGTAAAGCTATTTCAACTTTAATTTTCAGAAATTACATCCCTTTGAGCAAATTCTTGTGGTTGTACTTTTTTCTATTGTTATATGTATTTATGCAGAAAAGGTTTCATTCATAGATAACATTTAGTAATCCTGCGTATGGATAAATATAAACTGAAATTGAACATCTGAAATTGCAGATATATTAAATACATAGCGTTCCAGGCTTTCTATGCAGAAAACGTATTTTAAAACAATCATCCAAAAATTGTTAATAGTAATGCATAGATTGTTGATATTGATTTTGAAAAGAATTATCGATAACTAACCGAGATATTTATGCAAACATATCTATAGCAAGTAATATAAAAATTTTGTTTTTAAAATCAATTCCTACTTAGGCCATCAAAGAAAAATTTAATATAATCCCTTAAGCTAATATTAGTTTTTGTTGCATTAAAATATCTCAATTTGTTGATTTTCTGTAAGCAAGTAGGTTTACAATGGAACTCTGCGGGAATTTGGCGAAATATTAGAGATATCGCCAAGTTGGCGTCACTTTTGGCGACTCATTTTGGCCACCAAATTTGGCGATATATCGCCAAGTTGGCGACAAACCTGGCGGTATTTGACAACAGAACAGGGTCCCCCCTATGGTAACCCCTTATTGAAAATATTTTCATTGATTAATAACACATACTGGACAATACACCAATGCACCATAAAATATAATAAATAAAGACACAATATTGCTTAATGGGACACAAAAAACGAAATTTAATAAGCTAAATGTTAATTTCTACGTTTCGAGCTGTTTCTACAGCCGTCTTCAGGAAAATATGCTGGTAAAAAGGCTCAAAGTTCAGATACGAAAGTTTCCTGTTCAAGAAATAATTAGTCGAAACTTGACCGATGATTTGAATGACGGCTGTAGAAACAGCTCGAAACGTAGAAATTAACATTTAGCTTATTAAAGTTCGTGTTTTGTGTACCATTAAGCAATATTGTGTTTTTATTTATTTTCATTGATCTTCAATAACCAATGGCCGTCATTTTGTTTCCCATGCAAAACTAAAATTAATTAATTAAAATTTAATTAAATAATTAACTTTTGAAAAAACTGTATTAAAATCAATTGTCATCCAGTACAAGTTAAAAAAAATTATTTCAACTTGATAGGATGGATAATGATTATTTTATTAACGATTGAAAATTTGAACAAGATATATATAAATAAATAAATATAGGGAGAGTGTGAGCTAATAGTAGGAATTGAAAAAACGAGTACCCGACAAATGCGGCGTTGCAAATTTGCGACTCACTTTAGAAGCGCGCTTGCACAGTACCAAGTTTAAACTTCGTAAAAGATCTTTGTTTTGTAATTCAATTTTTTCAATAAGTAGACAGCATTTTACATTCCAATTGAATTCAGTTATTGAAGGCAATTGTTGAAAAATAATTTGTAGGATAATTCAAAGACATTAAATGTTTGATAAATTGACTTTATAAATAGTCGATTTTGGACGCCAGATTCACCCTTGTTTACAATATTAAAATATGAAAACATTCAAGAAAATGCTTCACTAAAACGCATTACTAAATAGGTGGGATACATGATATAAATAGTTTTCAAAATTAAAAACACTACATGTTAAAATTAGATATAAAAACCACTCCTTTTTTAAGGGCTTTCAGCCAATCCTAAGACATTATCAAGGAGAAACACTGATGGAGAAAAACACGACGCTTACACAATAACAGGAAACACCTTTCAGTTGGCGTGCTTGAGTGCTTTTTCGATATAATTTTAACATCTAATGTTTTTTATTTTGAAAATAACTTGTATATTTTATCACTCTTATTTAGGGAAGTTTTTTAGTGAAGCATGTTTTTTAATGTTTTCATATTTTTATACTAAACGTTTGTACTTTTGAGATAATAATATACTTATATCTCAATAGGTAATTCATATAAAATGATAAAACTTTTCCATTACAAATCACTCCAATTTGTGATATTCCAGGTAATATTCCTACTATATCAATATCCTTGTTTTAATATTCCAATTAATAAATTTAATGTACAGAAACGAAATCCATTGTGAGCGAGTAAAACGCGCACGTGACCGATTATTGCTTTATAATATCGATATAAACCGTCCGTATTGAATTTCAAATGTATTTAGGGAGTTCAATTTAACAGAGTTCTTCTATTCATCTTGTATTCTTTCGGGAAGAACCACAGCGAAGTCTCTAAACTACAAGGTATTAGTTGAATTCTTTTTGCTACAAGACATTAGTTTTATGAAAAATGTCATGAAAAGAATAAACAATGTGTTTGAAAAGGTTACTTTTCCCTCAAAATGATGTTTACAACGGGTTCACAGTCTAGCCAGTTTCTCGTAGGCAAAATATGTTTTTAACACCACAATCCAGACGACCTTTCTGATAATTACGTCATAAAGCATGTTTAATTTATTCTCTAAAAATCAAACATTAATTTTTTAAGTCAGGAAACGAAATAAATAAATAACAATATGAATGCATTATTTGAGTTTATTTTTTTTTTTCAATTTTACATACCATGCAGAAAAATTCCAATTCTGTATAAATTACATATGTAGTAATACGGAAATTATACGTATTTAAGGTAGAAATTAAATTTTGTTAAAAGAAAAAAATAGTGAATTTTATTCTTTTATATGATACATATATATCATGTCGCCAAGGATAAAATTTGTAGAAAAAAGGTAAAGTTAGTTGATAACATACAAATATAAGGAATTATTTTATTCACACTTCAACGATAATTCGTAGTCACTCTGCGATGGGTCAGACTCACCGGTGACCTTCAGTGCGTCATTATTCATCCTTGATTCTGGGCGTCCTCGTGGCTCATTTGTGAGGTCAAAGTTATCTGTATAAAATTTGGCCAGCCAATTTGATACTGTCATCGGCGTAGTAACACTAGAGCCAAATCCACTATAAAAGTTTCGCGCGGTCTGCGATGCCGTAGTTCCATAGAACCAAGCCGTAGTTCCAAGAGCTCATACTTCAAAATTGTGCGTTTTTCCGACTATTCCATTTGCTAGAAAAAATATTTTTTTAACAAAAATAATACGATTTAGCGTTTACAGTGATTTCTTTATACAGGCGAGATGTGTAACTTTCAAAAAAAAAAAAAAAAAAAAAAAAAAAAAAAAAAAAAAAAAAGGGAAAAAAAAGAGCTGTAAAGTATTAAGAAAATGCAAAGTAGTAAGCTGTTAAAGTTGGCAATATTATTAACTACATTTTTCATCCTTGACGGCGTAATGTATATCTTAATAATATAATTTAGAAACAACGCTTATCTAATTAAAACAGTTGTGTGTTCAGCCTAGACAAAGTAAATTCGTTATCCAAGTTGGAATTGCAAAAACAATGTTAACAAAGGTATTCGTAAAATATTATTTAATCTAAAGTGTGGTTATTATCGTTTTGTATTTAAACAAAATCTGTAAAATTTTATAAAATATATAACAAAAAATATCTCAAATTTGAAAGAAATAATTTACAATCCTAATCTGTTCTATTTCTTCATATATATATATATCCTGATTTCTAACATATTTAATCTACGACATTTATATTAATGTAAGTAAATATATTAGAAAGTTGAAGATACCTTCTTTATGCGAAGAAATCTAATAAATATGACATCTACCATGTTTTCCCTTCTATATCATTTTCAACATTAATAATTATTATGCCTTTTTCATTAAGAGTCAATGCATGGCGTTAGAGAGTTCAATGTAATAGAGTATTAATCAAGTATTAATTGTATTAATCAAGTATTCTGCCAGGAATGCAGACATTAGTTTTTTAAAGTATGTCATAAAAAGAATGAAACAAAAAATTCAGTGTAAACAACATTCTTGAAAAGGTAT
Organism: Maratus speciosus; assembly: GCA_963932465.1. Classification (NCBI taxonomy): domain Eukaryota; kingdom Metazoa; phylum Arthropoda; class Arachnida; order Araneae; family Salticidae; genus Maratus; species Maratus speciosus. The sequence continues at coordinate 454,520,213 of OZ010797.1, forward strand.
CTTTCTTTCTAAATGCTTTTTAGAACGGGTTCACGGTCTCTTTAGTGGCTCGTACGCAAAAGCTGTTTTTAACGCCTTCTGTCAGTCAAACAGTCTTATAATTACTTCACAAAGTATACTTAATTTATTCTCTAAAATTTAAACACTAATTTTTAAATCAGAAAACAAAATAGAAATGGATTATTTAAGATTTTTTGCGATTTTTACTAATCATGCAGAAACATTCCAAGTATAAGTAAAATACAAATTATTCGTTTTAAGTTTACAAATTAAATTTTATTAAAAGAATATATATATATATACATATATATATATATATATATATCTTGATAATATGATTTATAAAAATCGTTACAAAATATTAGTATTTAATTGTATTATTTTATAAAAATTGCATAAAACCTTGATGTGGTTATTATCGCGTTTTATATATTTATATATTTTTAAAAAAATGTAAAATTTCAGAAAATGTGTAACAAAAAATATCTTACATTTGCAAGAAATAATTTAAAATCCTGTTCTGTTTTATTTCTTCATAAGATAGATATATATATTCCGATTTCTAACATCTTTAATGTATGACATTTATATTAATGTAAGTAAATATTTTAGAAAGTCGAAGATACCTTCTTTATGACAAGAAATCTAATAAATGTGTCATATCCCATATGTTCCATTTTATACGAGTATTAATATACTTTTATAACATTTATAATAATCATGCCTTTTTATTAAACGTCAATGCATGACATTTATTATATGTCGTTTGGTACTTTTATTTTATTATCTGGGACATCTTCTTCAAAATATGTGACAGCTTTATACATTCAAATTAATAATCTGGTGATTTCAGATATTCTTCAGGGATAATATAAAATTAATCTCCTCTGTAACGTTTTACATTGAAATATTATTCTGTACTGTATTATTTTTCTAGAAAATTAAGCAAATAACCGAAATTTTATCTTTCATGTCTTTCTACATCGAAATTACAAAAACAGCTTGATATTTCTGAGTTTTTTGAAAATTTTCTTTAATTTAGGAAGCGTTTCTTAGTGAAAATAAAATCTTAAAATAAAATATTTTGTAAAAATTCGAGAAAATATTATAAAATAAAAGAAAATCATGTCAGGTATTTTTTTAAGAGTTAATTCTATGGAAACATTTTATTGTTTTTAAAAACTTAACAAACTGAATCGGAATAATACAGATATTTTTGTACATAAAAGGACTAAGAACATAAAAAAAACCACTGTTAAGTTTGAACTAATTTATTTTTTAAATTATATAATTTTCGGTTGGTTTTCAAACTATGGAAGCTTTAGTTTAAATATGTAGATATTCCAAAAGAGAATTGTTTTCATCTTATACTAGCTGATTCATTTTATACGTCCGACTTTGCACAATCCTGGGTTAATGAACTTAAATAAAAATATATCTAAAATAAGTGAAAATTTTCTACTTGGGAGATTTAATATTGGAGAGCTATGCACGCTAGGGTGGGTCAAAAAAATAAATATTTATTTTCGAAACGCTTTAGTGCGGAAAAGTTGCCTATTGCAATAAGAAGAAAAACGGCATAAAATAAAATAAAATCGGTTAACATCTTCCATTCGCGAATCGTACTTAAAGTTAATGGAAAATTGCAAAAATCGCGCTTATTTGTAATTTTTTTTTAAATAAATTAAAACTTTAAAAATAGGCACACTTTTGTTTTTTATGCTTGTTTCATGGTTCAAATAACCTAAATAAATTAAATTCTAATCAATAATCGAATTTTTTTCGGTCGCGCAACATCTTAGAAAAAACATATTTTTTTCAATTTTTCGCAATTTTCACAGCGGAAGTCTTCGCTTGTTTTGCTTGAACAAAATGACCCAGAAGTCACTGCGTGGAGGTGGTTGCACGTTGATTTCCACCTACACCCTACCAAACCATCCATCCAAATTGTTGGGTGTTGTATTTACATTATATTTACAACTATTTACAAAGATTTTCTATAGAGTAGAATTCTTTGGCTTACTGTGTTTTTTAATTTTTCTTTTTTATATCTACTAAACGTTTAAAGTCTGATTTTTTGGAGAATTGAGGAATAACCGGTCTAGACTCCAGTGTTGCTCGGATATAGCCATCCCTAGCATGATGTGCACATACTTTATACGAGGCCTCTGCCACAAGTTTGACACACCTCTTCACAGCCTGCACTGTAAAAAAAATTCCGCAACGTTCCTGGGAAAAAATGGGCAGCTGAGTTGCCCATTATTTCCAAGAAACATTTCTTGAAAATGACTGGTACTTTACTGTATATGTTAAAAACTTTCTACAGAAATGCCAGTAAGTTTCCTGCGAAATACCAGGAATATTTCTGTTGACAGCAAAACATTACTGACATATTCAAGGCTGGAGTAGCACAAGAGCGAAAAATGTCCAGACCAGGGATCGAACCTGGATACTTGGCGTGCCGTGCCAATGCCTTACCTGTTAGGCTATCCGGACCGATACGTGGCTGACATAATTCACTCTGGATGTTCGTTCCCTTCATTATGACATTACTGACATTTCACAGCATGCGGGATCCGCAGACGATTTTTACATTTCCAGTTGACAATTTACGCTTTATTATCATTATTTGTTAGAATGAAAAAATATTTTGAAATTGACATCAAAATTATTATTTATAATTTACACGAAAAAATAAATTTTCAGTTAAAATTCAATAAAGTAAATATATATGTGATATATTGTTTCTGAACTTTGCTTAAAATATAAAAATATATAAATGTAAATAATAATTAGAAAAAAAATCTAGACATAAAATATTTTGGATTTTCGTCAGTGATTATGTTAGTTTACAAGTTAGATAAAATACATATAAATTTTCATGAAAAAAAAAACCTAAACGTAATTGTATATTTTTTCCGAAAAAAAAAATCACATTTGCAGCAATTCAAAGTGTCAAATATATGTCAAATTTAAATCAAATTGTAATAAAGTGTTAAAATATAAAATTAATTAAAAAAGAAAAAAAAAGTCAAGAGGTAGCATCGAACCCGGGCCGTACGGGTGGCGTGCAAGCTTTCTGCGTCCACACCACGAAAGACACGTTGAGAGCTGCAAACTAATGGGTATTTGAAACGTATGCTAAAACTCGGCATCTAATTTCTGAAAATCTAAGGCCCATTTGAAGAAATCCTTTCACAAGAATAATTAGAGATAAGAACTCTAAAACATACTTTAAATTAATCAGAATAGGTGAGAATCATATTTGATTGTCCCCTGGTTAATGCAGATCCAAATAATAGGTGTATTTTTTTTTACACAGTCTGCTCGTTAAAGATTTCACAGACAAGTACGAGAGATAATCTCTTAGTGATGTCACAGAGGTATTGTATTTTCATCTGAATTATCTTGACAATAGAGACGTAAAGGATTATGTCGTCTATTGATTTATTTGCATTCCATATTGATTTTTTTACATTCATTTAAGGAATTCGTTTTCGACACTCGCGCGCGAGCAACGGATTATAGGAAAAAAAAATAATAAATGGCGGCCGCAGCGTTTTGCTGTTTCCAACTTTTGTTCAGGAACGTTTCAGATAAGAAAACCAGAATTTCACAGGAAAGAGCTAAATTATTCTGAAAACCTGATAAAAGGCGAAACGTTCCTGGATTTTACATGGAAAGTTACCATTTTTTTTTACAGTGTGGGTGTGACAGGGAAACTTCTGTATTTCTCTGTTGAGCGTAGTGTCAGAATTGATGAGTGATTTCATATCATCTTCACTTAGTGTGCCACAGCGTTGGATGAGGATACACCACACAAGTATTCCAATAAATAATTTCAATGTAATCGGAGCTTGAAATTTTATCTTCGATGGTACAAAATTTTTAACAGTCTTTTTCTTTGGCCTGATTGTCTTGCTTTTAAGATCCTTCTTTAACCGAACTTCCGAATATATTCTCTTTCATGCCAACAGCACATTCTCTGGAAGCGCAAAGTAAGCATTTATTTCTATTACTGGATCGACAACTTGAAGTAATGCGTCGGATAAATAGCGTGATGTTTGGATTGCTTGAAAGACATGTTTTGGTCCGACAGTAAAATATTTGCTCTTTTTTATGGCAAACTGCACAGGCATGTATGATTTTAAGGATTTTTGGATGGATCTGATGATCTTATATACAACCTAAGGACTCGGTTGGCCGCAGTTAGCCATCTGGAATTGGACAAAGGACCAGGAACCCGACTTGCCAAGTTTTCTCGACAATGTCCAATGTTGATTGCATTTGAAATGTCCATCAAATATTGTTGGTCTTTTTTCAACAAATTTCTGTCTATATCAGGAATCGAACAATCTATGGGTTAAAAATCGACAACAGGGAGTTTTTTACACCAACTGAGCTGTTGCCCGATTGGTCCACTAAAAGATTTAGTCCCAGCAGTTTGACCATCAATCATCAATATGCTGAAAAATGTGTCGAAAAGGAAGCTCATTAAAATGCAGGAGGCATATGCTCCACTGTAGCGGAGGTCCTACATGATTATCTAATCGGTGGATGACAACGTTCTTCCATCCAGTATTAGTTACAGTGCCATCACACCCTGCTACTTCTAGTTTTTCAAGTAATATACATAGTTCAGATAAAAGAGAAATAATGCTTTCAGTTATATCATTTGATGAACACAAAAAAAGATATACATGTCCAATATAAGTTGATACAGGTTCCTGGATAAGGGAATAGTGTTCTTCTCTCAGTTTCCTTCGAAATTGCTTGGTATTCAATTTTTCGACAGACAAAGAATCATCTTTTCGTCCGTCAAAAAAAAAAGGCCCCAACTTTCCTCAGGAGGTGTGAATTATCTTTTCAAATCCGTCCTACTACGACTCTTGTCTCTTTTTATTTTACACTTATCAACCACATAAGTAGAATCTGTATAGGTTATCATCCCAACGCCTGGCAGAACACTTGAAGCTATGGCAGCTCTTGCCCGATCAGAAATCCGAACCGATCACTGTTTAGCGCTGTTGCGATAAATTTTATTCTCATCTGCCATTTAGGCTTTTCAGTCGATGTACTTTGTTTGTATTCATCTTCCTCATACTCCGAGACTTTAATGGAACTGTGTTTGTGCTCATCCATTTCCGAATACTCTCTAATTTTAGGAACTTCTTTGCCATTTGTGCTCGCTGAAGATCGCAAGCTTTCCGACATGCCATCACATTTAATAATTTACTACCTCTTTTGTCAGAAGATACGACTTTCCCCAAATTGTAATTCCTTTGGAGAAACACGACCTTAATTCTTAATAGTTGAATCTAGTTGAATGGAATTCTGTCTCATTTTCTTCTAGCAAAACGAACAAGGAGTTCCATAGTGAAAATTTCGAAATATTGGAAAATTTCTGTTTTTTCTAAGACATTGCGCGAACGGAAAAAAGTTATATTATTGATTATAATTTATTTATTCATGTTATTTAGACCATAAAACAAGCATAAAAAACTAAAGCGTGTTTATTTTTAAAGTTTTAATTAATTAAAAAATTGACAAAAATGTGCGATTTTTGCAATTTTCCATTAGCTTTAAGTACGATGCGCGAATGGAAGATGTTAATTGATTTTATTTTATTTTATGCCGTTTTTCTTATTATTACAATAGGTAACTTTTCCGCACTAAAGCGTTTCGAAAATAAAATATTTCTTTTATTCGACCCACCCTAATGCACGCTCCGGAAAATGTTTTTAAACGAATTCGTATCATTTAACATTCTTAAGGAGTCTCAGGACTCATAAAGCTTCAAAAATTTCAAAATTTTTATATATTTTTTAAATGTTAAACCATAGTTTCTGAACATTTTGATACAATTGTTTCATTAAAATTTTCATTAGAACAGACGCTATGGCTTTTAAAATTATATCCGCTCAATAGTTGAAGCGGCGTTTCTGAAATAATATTTTTATAAATACACACTTTATAAACACATTTGGACACTTATTCCAAAAGTTAGGAATAAGCAAATTACCTCTGACCACGTGATCATTTTGATTGGTTACTTAAGATACTTGATGCAAAGGGGAGGAATTCAAAATTCGCGCGTGCAAAAGTTTCCGGCCATTCGTCATTCATTAGTTTTTGCTATCGCTAAAGTGTTTTTTTGGCCATGTTTGCTAATTAATCAAGGTGAATAATGTATTTGAAATTCAAAAATGAAAAGTTTAACAATTTATTGTTCCTAAATGAGTGATTTGTTTGTCGCTAAAAGGGCAATTCTCTCGTGAGATTGCGGAAACGTTGTCGATCGGAAAATTTGCTGTAAACGATATTTAAAAAAATATATAAAGATGGTCATGGCCTTCGGAACTTGCCACTGTCCGGGAGACTCCGGAAAACGACTATTCTTGTGGACAGACTTATCAGAAGAAAAGCAGCTGATGACCCGCGTAAAAATGCCGCTGCAATTCCACGCCATTTATGGTGTTAAAAGCGATTTATGGAGTTATGGTTATTGCTGAAACAAGTCTATCTACAGTGTCCAGACTCTTATGTGACGTAGAACTTTATAGAACAGTCGGTGTTAAAAAAACTTTCATAAGTAAAAAAAATCAGAGGGCCCGAATGGTGTTTGCCAAGGAATACAAGGACTGGACAACTGAAAACTGGAAAAAAGTACTATTTTCAGATGATTCGAAGTTCAATCTTTTTGTGAGTGATAAAAAACATTAAAACCGATGACCTAAAAACAAAAGATAAGGTTCTAGATATATTATTCCTACAATGAAGCACGGTGGAGGACACGTTATGCTGCGGGGAGCATTTTCTGGAAAATCCGCCTGTCGTTATTTGAAATCCGCGGCAAGATGAATAGTGCAATGCATAAGGATATCTTGCAAGATCATTTGCTGCCTTACTGGAGGAAAAATTGTGGTCGCAACTATTTGTGTCATCATGATAACAACCGAAAGCATACATGCAAGTTCGTCAAGCAATGGCTTTCGCACAAAAAAAAACTTCGCTTTTGAAATGAACAGCCAAATCATCCGATCTGAATATAATAGAAAATCTCTTAAACTAACTTGAAAACGTGTGTGGAATTATAATTATTCCAATTCAGCAGCATTTTCACAAAAATTGCCAGAACCGTGGGCAAAATTTAACATTGATGATCTGAAATCGTTCATTGAATCAATGCCACGTTGCTGCGCCGCAATACATATTGCTAAATGTATGAATACAAAATACTAATTGTAAATGTTGTTGATCACTGTTATTTTCTTTTCTGACACCATTTTTTTCCAAACTTGCTAAGGTGGCCGGAAACTTTTGAGAACACGCGTTTTCTTTTGCAATTAATTTTGTCAATTAAATTCATTAATATTTATTTTTTATTCCATAAATAAGTTCTTAACTGTCATGTCAATAAAGTGTATAAGTATCACTTTGAGATTCCTCTTCATATGGGTATACTTACAAATTAACCAAAAATTTTATGCTGGTCGGAAACTTTTGACCGCCACTGTATATCGATTTCAATATGTTTGAAATATTGCAACATGATTAAGATACACCGCTAACAATTTTCCCCTATAGTCCGTAATCTGACGGAATTATTTTGAGTATCCCTGTAAATTAACCGTAAAATGTACGCACTTCATTTTCAATAAGGAATATGCAACAGTAAACCTTAATAACATATATCAATGGTATTTCAGTCTGACTATATTTATGTGGGTTACAGCACGGACAGAAATCAAACCGAGTTCTAAAGACTTTTCAACTATGTTGAAAATAGTTACAAAGGTACATCCAAGGATAGTAGTCTTGGCGTTGTTTTAAAAAACTTGGCAAAATTACGTCTTCAGAAAGTTAAATTTGTTGCGAAATGATATAAACAGTTTTGGAAAAAAGAAAAAAAATGGGAGCTTTTATGGTTGTTTATATGCGAATTTATAAATACGAGGTGGAACCCGTCGAATTTCGACGAAAGAAAATGTTTACTAAGGAACTGTTGCATCAAATTTATAATACATCGACAACAATAATTACAATAAAAAATCCATCTTACACTTGTTAATTTAACTCTTAAGACATATTTTAACCTAAGATTAACAAAATACTTTTTTCATAAACTTCAACTGTTAAAATTATTGAAAAATTAAACTTTACTCATATACGTAATGAGTAAAATATAATCAAGATAAGTAATTTTGATTAAGTTATCAATTGATGCTTGGTATTATGGAATGAAAAAATCAGCAAAAATGATTTCACCTTGAAATAATCATAGAATCCCCCCCCCCCACATTTAAATCTAAACAAATAAAGTCTTTTTCAACGTTTCACATCAATACTAACCATTTAAAAACATTTCAATGCGCAATAGGTTATTGATAAATATATTTTCAAGCTTGAAGTCACGTTTGTCAACTATTACAACTTCCCATGTTAAAATTCCCACTCGTGATTTGAGGTCTTAGTATAATCTCTGTACCTGTGCGTAAAAATTTCAGAAATTTATATCTTTTAAACGTATTCATAGGGAAATATCTTGTTTTATCAAATAAAATTATCGTTTTCTTTTAAATATGACGTCTTTTCAGTAGCTGAAATATTTTGCCTATTGTCTCAAACTCAATATCAGTGAAATGAAAAAATAGTGAAATATAACAGCATCATCAGGGAAATTGTGTCTTTTTTAAAGCGTAATTTCATTTTCTGTTCAAATTTTTAAAAAAATATATTTTTAATTGTAATGAGAGAAAATGGCATCAGTAAGAATATAATCAATAAAGATAACTAAACCACTTTTAATAGGAATGAAGTACTTTAGTTGCCACGATTAGAAAATTGGTATTAAAAACTATAAACAAATGAATATCTCAAAAATAAATTGAGATACAGCTTTCAAACAAATTGCATTTAAAAGTGCATTTTTTTCTGCATACGACGGTGTAAACATTTAAAATGTGGGGTGTTTAGAAGATTAAAAATTTGCAGTAGCGAAAATTGCAAAACCAAAATTTCATTTCAAAGTTTTGCCATTCGCAGAATGACGTATGCGTTACGCACAGATATGTTTGTCCTTTATAATATAGATATATAAGCATTTTATGTGTATTATTATTGTTTTTAAATATACGATTTACTTCTGTTTGTATATAAAAATAGATATGTAGTTTCTTTATAATAAATAAATGGCATAAATATTTTAAAGATTTTCCTTGTGTATATAAAACAGTGAATTGGTCGCCAAAAATGCATGAAATATTTTCATCTCTCGCCAAGGGCCATATAATGAAAAAGAAAAAAAAAACGAAATAAAATTTGCAATAAAAAACAGATTTAATCACACTTATTTATTTATTGTTATTTCAATTATTTCTAAAATGTGCATGCCTCTAGTGATTGTAATTTTAATATCATTCATATGACATCGTTTATAATAAAGACACAGGAAAATAATACCAGCTTTTATTCAGTTTTATTATATCTTAGAATATGTTTCGACAGCGGATTGAATATTCAATTTTAAAATACTCAGGAAATGTAAAAATACGTAAATGTGGTAGTGTTTGCAGAAATATTGTTTTGTTACTGAAATGCCTCTTTAAAATATATATTTTTTCGTTCTTCTGTTTGATATGTTTCCGTAGCACAGTTCATATATAGACATAAGGCATGAAATGTTTTAAACATTACATTATTGTACAACATTTTTAATATTTATTTTTAAAATGTGTAAATAAGAAACTGTTAAGAATGTATAAATATTTAAACTTTCCTTTGGTAAACAAACTTAAAAAGAAACAAATTTTGGGAATTTATTTTACAGAATTATATATATATATATTTAAAATTTTTCAATTTTACTACTAAGCCATGTAATTCCTTATTAATATATCACTTTTCCGGAAGTTTTTATTCTAATCTATAGTTCAGAAATACTTTATACTAAAAGAAACAGAAGTACACAACTCATCTTTATTTTCTGCAAAATGTGTGGGGTTACAATTGCAGAAATTCTATTCTATTTCTACTGTTAATGAATTATGCATGAATGAAAATGAATGAATATGTTTACTGAACCAATAAATCACATTTAAAGTTTAATTTGAAACATAATTTTAAATGAATGATTGACAGAGAAACAAATTCCAAACACATTTTTCAATTAAGTCAAAAGAGACGGAATTTTTTGTTCCTAAAACTGAACATAGATATTTAACTTTTAGAAGCAAAAGCAAATATTTAAATAAATATCAACTCGAAATGCTAAACCCAATCAAGCATGTGAAAACTTTAAGTATTTCTATGATAACATTACAAGTTAATTAAAATGCCACTTCTTTCCAATAACTCATGTAAGCACTACATATTTTAAAGTTTTCTTTTTTTTAAATCGGAAATTATAACTGCCGCTTGAAATATTTTTATCCGTTTCTATTTGGTCGAATAAATAGCAATTTAAAATAATATTTTCGATAAATTAAAGTTCATTAATTTAAAAAAAAAGATATGCTGTTAATTCATTCACATGAAACATTTTAAAATCACTTTCTGATATGCATATTTGCAATCAATTCATTTTTAATGTTAAGATGGCATAAAATGCAATTATTACTTATTATAAAACTAGCTTCTTAAGTGTAAAATGATATTAAATTAAATTACCGCCCTACAGTAGTCATAATGTTTGTATATTTACTTCAAGTGAATGCTTTTGATTTATAATCTTAAAATGTTAACTCAATCGCTCTTATTATTAAAGAAACTCGTATTAATAATAATAAAAAAAATCATTTGTCAAGCATAGATAAGAAAAGGTTTTCATCATTTCAAGAATTTCGCTGTCCTATAAAGTAAATAGGGTACCAAAGTACACATTTTAGAACACAAATACCGCAATTCAGACCAAATTTCAGGAATTATCACACATATAGGGAGCCCATAAAGCACACAATCATTTTGTGCATTCCTGTATTTTATCTATAGATTTGTACATATTCTACACAGTACACATATACCACAGTATGTAAATACATTTATAAACCTAGTTAAGCATAATAATTTATAAAAATTAAGAAATATTAATTAAAATAGATAGTGCCCACGGTCAATAACTTGAATGTTTCATTAGAAAAAATCTTGAATTTTTAAGTAGTTGCTTTTAAATTAATTATTGAACGACGAATTTCTATATTGCATAAGTTATTCCTATTTCTTGAAGGCGATAGAGGGTGCTGTCAGTCTAACCTGTTCAATGAAGTGAAAGAATTATATGTTTATAATTTACAACCCATTATGCTTGCTTTTTATCAGAAATTAGACTAAAAATACCGGATAGAGAATTTATTTTTACTTATTACGGATCTTTTATTTTATTTTTTTTAACTTTGATTTTTTTTTTTTAATACACCACTACTAAAAGCTGCCACGAATTTTATTTTTATCTGTCTTATTCTCTAAAAACCTAAATTTGAAACTTGATGCAGCTAACAATTTATAATACGTATATTTTTTATTACTTGAATTTTATTTTACATTTTTATAAATTTTTTAAATATTAAACCTGGATATCAAGGTAATTTCTTTTATAGCTATTATAGGAATATTTTTCGTTTTTTCCGTTTTATTTTTTACGCAAATGAATGACAAACTTTTCTTTCTGACACAAATACATATATATTCTTGATAATGGTCAGAAAATATAACGAAAATTGTAGATCAGCTCAATTTATTTTATTGATAAAGACATACAAGATATTTTAGCTTAAATATTTTAAATACAAAATCATTATTTTATCAAAATATTATTGAGTATTAAATTTTATTTAATTATAAAGCATTCAAATAATAATAATAATAAAATAAAAATCCTATAACGTCTCTTTCTAATAAATTATGTCATTATTTAAACGAATTATAGACAAAAAATATTATAAATTTTGCCAGACTTGGGCTCGAACCTGCGTCCTCTACAAAAATTCAGAGCTTTAAACTGCTGCTTTATCCCTTATGCTAGCAGGAACTCGTTTTTCTTCCTTCTAAATTGAAGAGGTTCGAAAAATAGTTGACGCATACACAATTGTATTGAATTTGAGTTCTGATCTTACAGAAATAGTTATGCCTTTTAATATTTATGATACCTTACTTTTTCAAAGAAGCAGCTACAACTTAACATGCTCGTTTCCCAATCTTCGTGTATAACTATTGACAATTCATAAGACGGATCACCAGCAGTAACTTTTAGCCTCAAATCACTGTGTTTATCTTCTGTGTGTCATATGACCAAAACAATATGACACTTTCGAAATAAATCGTATCTAGCTTTTAATATCGACACAATAAATTTTTGAATTGTTAATAATGCTAAAAGAGACAAATAATATTAACTTTGTGAAAGAAAGAAAAGCTTGTTTACAGTAAGCAGACGAACTTAAAACAACTTCTACCTGTTATGTGATAGTTCAACTGAGCGAGCACCTTTGCGCATGTGCAACGCATCACTCCAAAGGTAGACGTGTACTTATATACTGCGCATGCGCAACTGTAGAGTTTTAATTAAAAATTATGGCTAATTAATAAAATATTTGAAAAAAACGAATGTACGATAACAAATCTGTGGCCAAATATCTTTCATTTTAAAAAAAGATTGATGTAATTTGATGCAGTAGTTTCTTGTCACGGTCTGTCGAAAGAAAACTCTTAGCGTTTTAAATATATCGATGTTTTGTGCATGTGGCACAAACTCAAGCAACAAAACATGTTGAAAAAGCAACTTATGCAGCAAAAGTCTTAAAAACAACAAATTAGTGCTTACTGGTAATGTTTGTAAAATGTTGCAGATATAAGAAAATTCCTTTTCGTATACACATAAAAAATTTTAATTTCTTGCTAATAAAAGTTCAATTTCATGCATGAAAATTAAAGATTATTATTCATTTATCAAGTAACATCAGAGAGAAATGTTAAAAATAAAGCGCTTATGATTGTAAACTTTTGTTACATATTAGAAGAATATTCAAACACTCCTGCCGCCAATGTGCACTGACAATTTTACATTCATTTCTTATGTTACAAGCTAAAATATCGCTCACCCGCAAGAAAAGTGACACATCTCGACAAAAGTAAATTTCACAGGAGAGGTAAAAGAAAATTTGAATGGTTTTACTGTAACACGAAATTACAGCACTTAGCTCAGCATACATGAATAAAAACGTGCATAAAAGCTTAAAACACCTAAAAATGAAGACGTAATATGAGGTTTGGGGAGTTGGGTAATTTTACCTCCTCACACAATCCACCCTTCATCTGTGGATCTAAATGGACATATGGCGTAATAAAGTGACTTTCCGTGTAACTACACTTATGAAACATTTTGTGTAGCAAGACACAAATATGACAGACCTATTAATGGAATAAAACGCAAAATTAATTTTTGCGAGATGTGTCACTTTTCATGCGGGTGAGCGATATTATCGTCTTACAAATCTTTCATGGAACACTTATCCTAAGCTTCTAATTTCAGAAAAGAAATCACTAGCAATTTGTATGCAATGGAATACGCATTACTCGGAATTGCTTTTGTTAAAGGAGTCTACGTTTTTACGTTGTTAAAGGAATCTACGCAAGCATTTAAACTTGCGGATGCACGGATAAATAATTCGCAGAGTGGTATCAATACTATTTTGTTAACACGAACTGCCAGTATGATTAAATAATCAGAACATTTTTAATGATTTTTAATGCTACTATTTTGGAATGCACTATGCAAATTAGCATTCGAATAATTTTTGTATACATTTTACATTGTTAATTATATTACTTTGTATTATTTTATAAGTACTAATTAAATATGTACATTTGACATTTGTCATGATGTGAAGGTATATATATTTGGGGTAGCTTCAATAAAAAGAAAAAAAAACAAAATCGATGTTTCATTCAATACGAAATGCTATTCGATTTAAACAAGTGCAATCAACCAGTTGAAATGATTTATTTAAATAAAGGATCACGTTACCATATAAAATAATTAAAGTGGATAATTTAACTAAATAGCGCAATATTCTTGTAATATAGAATATAAATGATTAACAGTTTTTTGTTTAACAAAAGGGAGATTCATATTTGTTTTCAAATACTTCAATTTTGTTTATTGAAAGTAGTTATTCATTTTAAATATAAGAGGAGTTACGTTGAAAATTACATGATTAGTTATTTCGTCACTAAAACTCCTCAGTGAGTTCCTTTAATTAAATATTCGAGAGTGATAGAATGATAGAAGTGTGTAAAATTGTTTGAGATTAAATCAGATCTCTGAATGTAATACGGTTACATTTTGCTACAATAATGTAACAAATCAGCAGTTCATATAAATTTTGACATCTGGAATGATTGTTATCGCTTTAGGTATCAGATATAGAATATTTCAGAAAACGAACTCAATATTTAATCAGTTTATATATACACATATATATATATATATATATATATATATATATATATATATAAACTAAAGTAAATTACTAGTATTAACCAATTATCTTTTTCTCTATTAACTTTTAGAAAAAACTAGTATGTTGTGGCCACCAGAAAACTTTCTTCTATCTCATACATGTCAATACTTCAAAATTCACTATCTCATTGCCAAATTAAATGGCAATCTGTGTTCATCATGAGAATTCTAAAAATATGAAATTCCGGGCATTAGTTCACGAGGTATGACTGTCACTGAAATCGTGTAAGTCAAACAAAATGCAGCATAGCAGCGCCACCTATTGGGTTATTTACACCAGAACCTAATTATCACCAACTTATGTCAACGTCTAACTGAATATAATGTTTGAGGAAAATTCGTGCATTAGTTCTTGAGGTAGAGGTATTGCACAAATCATGACAAATGCAGCATAGAAGCGCCACCTGTAGAGCGATTTGCAACAACACATAATCAGCAGCAAAATTAATCAAGTTATATTTAAATCTGAAATTTGATGAAAATTCGTGCATTAGTCCTTGAGATAGAGCTATTGAGGAAATAATTCAAAATGCAGCACAGCAGCGCCACCTATTAGGCGACTTACACCAACACGTAGTCAGCATTATTTCATATGAAGGACTAACTAAATCCGAAGTTTGATGAAAATATGTGCATTAGTTCTTGAGATAGAGCTACTGCGAAAATAGTGTAAATCCTGCAAAATGCAGCATAGCAGCGTCACCTGTTGTGCGAATTACACCAAAACGTAAACAGCATCCATTCATGTCACAAACTAACGGAATCTGCAGTTTTATAAAAATCCGTGCATTAGTTCTTGAGATAGAGCTTTTGCGGAAATCCTGCAAAATGCTACATAGCAGCGCCACCTGCAGGGCGGTTTACACCAAAAACTAATCAGCACCAATCTATATCAGGGACTACCTGAATATAAATGTTTATTAAATTCCGTGCATTAGTTCTTGAGATAGAGCGCCCACAAAATTTGTGTCACATACAGACAGACAGACAGACTCACAGACGCACAGACAGACATTTTGTAAAAACATGTTTTTTGGAATCTCTGACCCATGAAACGTGTAAATCCGTCAAAAAATGGAATTCGAAAATTTTCATGAAACCAATACTTTCTTCTTGTAAAGATAGAAGAAATTAAAAATGGAATATACTTAATACATTCTCTGTTGACGGCTACATGTTGATGTATTTGGTTAAGCATTCAAAAGAAGGTGCTAGGCTGTTTGGATATATACAGAGATAATTTCAGCACCTAATCTTGTAAACTAATGTTTTTGATTGAAATAAAGTTTGTTTTCCAAGCACAACTTTTGACGTCAAGTGCTTAGTTCTTCACTGTTTTAAAATCAAAGATTGGCAGAGATTGGTAGTCCATTAATCACATTGAACGCACTATACGCGTAAGGATGGAAAACAAAATATAGTTGGACATTGCACAGTAAAACAAAAAAAAAACTAGTCGGATGTACCAATCCCAAAACTTTCTTCTATCTCATACATGTTAATACTTCAATTTCCGCTATCACACTGCCAAAATTAAATGGCAATCTATGCATCTCATGAGGATTCTAACGATATGAAATTCCGTGCGTTAGTTCTTGAGATATGACTATCGCTGAAATCGTCTAAATTCAGAAAAATGCTGCCTAGCAGCGCCACCTATTGGGTGATTTATACCAAATCTTAATCAGCAACAATTTATGTCAACGTCTGACTGAATCTGAAGTTTGGAGAAAATCCGTACATTAGTTCTTGAGATAGAGCAATAACGAAAATCGTGAAAATTCCTGCATAGCAGCGCCACCTATTGGTTGATTAGCACCAAAACCTAATTAACAACAGCTTGTGTCAACATACAACTAAATCTGAAGTTAGATGAAAATTCGTCCATTAGTTCTATTGACAGAGCTATTGAGGCAATCGTGAAAAAGGCAGCAGAGAAGCGCCACCTGTTGGGCGATTTACACCACACATAATCAGTAGCAAGTCATATCAAGGACTAACTGAATCTGAAGTTTGATGAAAATCCGTGCGTTAGTTCTTAAGATAGAGCTATTGGGGAAATCGTGTAAATCCTGCAAAATTCATCATAACAGCGCCACCTGTTGGGCGATTTACACCAAAACGTAATCATAATCAACTCATATCAAGGACTAACTAAATCTGAAGTTTGATCGAAATCCGTGCATTAGTTCTTGAGTTAGAGCTATTGCGAAAATCGTGAAAAATGCAGCATAGCAGCGCCACCTGTTGAGCGATTTACACTAAAAACCAATCAGCATCAATTTGTATTAGGGACTAACTGAATATCAATTTTTATTAAATTCCGTGCATTCGTTCTTGAGATAGAGCGCCCACAAAATTTGTGTCACATGCACACAGACAGACAGACAGACAGACAGACAGACAGACTCACAGAGTCACAGACAGACATTTTGTAAAAACATGTTTTTCGGGTTCTCTGACCCCTAAAACGTGTAAATCCGTCGAAAACCGGAATTAGAAAATTTTCATGAATCCAATACTTTCTTCTTGTAAAGATAGAAGAAAGTAAAAATAAAGAAGCAATTTAAAAGTAGTCGGATGTACCAATCCCAAAACTTTCTTCTATCTCATACATGTTAATACTTCAAAATTCGCTATCACACTGCCAAAATTAAATGGCAATCTATGCATCTCATGAGGATTCTAACGATATGAAATTCCGTGCATTAGTTCTTGAGATATGACTATCGCTGAAATCGTCTAAATTCAGCAAAATGCTGCCTAGCAGCGCCACCTATTGGGTGATTTATACCAAATCCTAATCAGCAACAATTTATGTCAACGTCTGACTGAATCTGAAGTTTGGAGAAAATCCGTACATTAGTTTTTGAGATAGAGCAATAGCGAAAATCGTGAAAATTTCTACATAGCAGCGCCGCCTATTGGGTGATTAACACCAAAACCTAATTAACAACAACTTCTGTCAACATACAACTAAATCTGAAGTTAGATGAAAATTGGTCCATTAGTTCTATTGATAGAGCTATTGAGGCAATCGTGGAAAAGGCAGCAGAGAGGCGCCACCTGTTGGGCGATTTACACCAACACCTAATCAGTAGCAAGTCATATCAAGGACTAACTTAATCTGAAGTTTGATGAAAATCCGTGCTTTAGTTCTTAAGATAGAGCTATTGGGGAAATCGTGTAAATCCTGCAAAATTCATCATAACAGCGCCACCTGTTGGGCGATTTACACCAAAACGTAATCATCATCAATTCATATCAAGGACTAACTAAATCTGAAGTTTGATCAAAATCCGTGCATTAGTTCTTGAGATAGAGCTATTGCGAAAATCGTGAAAAATGCAGCATTGCAGCGCCACCTGTTGAGCGATTTACACCAAAAACTAATCAGCATCAATTTGTATTAGGCACTAACTGAATATCAATTTTTATTAAATTCCGTACATTAGTTCTTGAGATAGAGCGCCCACAAAATTTGTGTCACATACACACAGACAGACAGACAGACAGACTCACAGAGTCACAGACAGACATTTTGTAAAAACATGTTTTTTGGAATCTCTGACCCCTAAAACGTGTAAATCCGTCGAAAACCGGAATTCGAAAATTTTCATGAATCCAATACTTTCTTCTTGTAAAGATAGAAGAAAATAACTAGTATGTTGTGGCCATCACAAAACTTTCTTCTATATAAATCACGTCAATTAAATCATTTAAATAGTACAAGAAATGACAACGATTTAGCACCAATTCATATCAAAGTGTATCTGAATTTGAAGTTGGATGAAAATTCGTGCATTAGTTCTTGAGATAGAGCTATAGCGGAAATTCTGAAAAAAATGTAGCATAGCAGCGCCACCTGTTGAGCGATTTACACCAAAAGTAAACAGCACTAAACGATATCAAGGTATACCTGAATCTGAAGTTTGTTGAAAATCGAAGCATTAGTTCTTGAGATAAAGCTATTGCGGAAACCGCAAAAAATACAGCATAGCAGCGCCACCTGTTGAGCGATTTACACCAAAAATTAAACAGCACTAATTTATACATCAAGGTCTAACACGTCAAGGACTAACTAAATCTGAAGTTTGATGAAAATCCGTGCAATAGTTCTTGCGATACATCTCTTGTGGAAATCGTGAAAAATGCAGCACAGCAGCGCCACCTGTTGAGCGATTTACACCAACAATTAAACAGCACTAATTTATACACCAATTCATGTCAAGGACTAACTAAATCTGAAGTTTGATGAAAATCCGTGAAATAGTTCTTGAGATACACCTCTTGTGGAAATCGTGAAAAATGCAGCACAGCAGCGCCACCTGTTGGGCGATTTGCACCAAAACGTAAGCAGCACTAATTTATATCAGGGACTAACTGAATCTGAAGTTTGATGAAAATTCGTGCATTTTTTCTTGAGTTAGAGCTTTTGCGATAATCATGAACAATGCAGCATACCAGCGCCACCTGTTGGGCGATTTTCACAAAAAAGTAATCAGCACCAAACAATATCCTGGACTAACTGAATCTGAAGTTTTATGAAAATCCGTGCAGTAGTTCCTGAGATACAGCTATTGCAGAAATCGTTAAAAATGCCGCATAGCAGCGCCACCTGT
Organism: Maratus speciosus; assembly: GCA_963932465.1. Lineage (NCBI taxonomy): Eukaryota > Metazoa > Arthropoda > Arachnida > Araneae > Salticidae > Maratus > Maratus speciosus. Next base: position 454,539,350 of record OZ010797.1, read on the forward strand.
TGGGCGATTTTCACCAAAAACTAATCAGTTCCAGTTTATATCAATGTCTAACTAAATATGAAGTTTTGTGAAATTTCGTGCATTAGTTCTTGAGATAGAGCGCCCACAAAATTTGTGTCACATACAGACAGACGGACAGACAGACGGACAGACAGACGGACAGACAGACGGACAGACAGACAGACTCACAGACAAACATTTTGTAAAAACATGTTTTTTGGAATCTCTGACTCATAAAACGTGTAAATCTGTCGGAAACTGGAATTCGAAAATTTTCATGAAACCAATACTTTCTTCTTGTAAAGATAGAAGAAAGTAAAAATGAAAATGAAAAATGATTCGAGACCAGCAATGTTTCACGAAAATATAAATTAACTTTTTATGATTATCCACGATTTCGAAAAGCATTCCTTTATCACCATAAACTTCAAAATCAACTGCTTTCAGAGATTTAAATACTCATTTCTGAAACGAAAGTTTCTTTTGCTGCCCGTTTCAATTAACCCCTTAACGGTCGCCCTAAATTACGGTTTAAAAATTAAAACAGCTTATTGGCATCACTTTTTGAAAAAGAAATATTCACCTTATTTAATGACAGGTAAAACGATTTCATAATAATGATAATTACACTATTTCATAAAACTGGTGCAAGCTAAATAAAAGACACAGCCCGTGAATATCACATGACAGAGAATTGAGGGTTTAAAATAAAAATTGGAAATATTTCCATGTAGGTTTTATGGCGTATTGATTACTATTATCAAGTCGAGACATTCGTTTATCGGGCGCTATCAATTCTCCAACAAACATTTTCAGCTGCGTTACAAAATTCATTCATGTAAGACTAACAAATTAATGTTAATTTTAATATTAATGCTAAAGCTGTTAATTTAGCAAGTTTGCTTGTTACACGTATTTGTTTACCATGAAAATGTTTACGTAAGAATAGATATAGGGTAGGGGAGTACACAGTGAAACAACAGCCGCTTTGACATATAGTTGTAACATTTTGTTCAAGCTGGCACACACATATAACGACCTCATCTTATGCATCACGTGGATGTAGTTTCGGCACTTCAGTTACTCATCCGACAAAATAGTAAATAATTCCTTATTTTATAATGGTTAAAGTTACATAAACGTCTATTTTAGAGTTTATTTCCTTCAATATGACCTATATTTTCTTAACCAAACCTAGCTATATCTAATAATGGACTATTTCAGCAAAACGACATAAACTTTTTAAAGCGATGAAATTGGTGTAACAGATGTGGCATCTGTTTTGTTACAACGTAACGAAAGTACACAATGAGTGAGAGGTGTCTTATTGTGTATCTACTATGTGGTTCTGATGTTACAAAAGTTATTTATTAATGAAAGAAGGTTTCACTCTCTCTGTTTCTCTGTGTGTATGGCTACGTGCGATGTTTAGGGAAATTTACTAAACATAAGAGGCTGAAAATTTGCATCAAGGTAGCTCAAGATCTCTCATTGTCCACCTAAGGCTCACATTTTTAATATTTTGAAAATCTCGAAATATTAATTAGAAATTATAAACTGCAGAAAATTATTGATAGAGTGTAAAAATATATGATTTATAAAAATATATACCTTGTCTCACTGTGTACTACTTCTGGTACACAGTGAGACAATTTTCGATACTTCGTTATGCTGCTTCTGTGCTTTTATAAATAACTTTTTTAAAACCACTTATACATTAATCTGTAGTCCATTTGTGTAGCTTAAATATGTAGCAAAATTATTTTTCAAAGAATAAAAATCGTCGCCATTTGTTAAGTAATAATAATTTTCGTCTCACTGTGTACTACCTTCCCCTAATATAAAATCCGAACATCTCGCGTTGAGAAAACTGATCATTTGACAGTAAAAACTACTTGGAAATGTCTTTTTTTTTACTGTTCTTTTTTTTTTTTTTTTTTAAAGGTCAGTGAAAAAAGTTTTCTTTTAGAAATGCTAATTTAGATCTCGAATATCTTTGAGTTTCTTAAATTGTTCGAAGATAAAGGAATGCTTTTGCAGAATTTTGAGTAACTTGGAAGAGGTTGTATTAGGTTTTGTAATGTTTACTAGATCCAGTATTATTTCTCTTTTTTGCAGTCTATAAAGTTAATAGAGTTTTGAGGCAACATATTGTATAGCTCGAAAGTTGAATGTTACAACGAGAACGTAAAATTATGCGTCAAACATAGATTATGAAACATTTTCCAACACTTCAAGAATATTTTAACAAAACATCACAGTTTGTTAAGGTGAAAAATGATGTCTACATAAACAATTTGTGAAATGAATAGTAAATTTTAAAACACAATCTCAGCAATTACCATGAATAGTCTGAAAAATATTTGAATTGTTTATGAAGACGTGTATAAGATCTACATTTAATACATAGTATGCTAAAATTTATTACAGTTAAAAACGCATAGAATAGGTGAAAATATACCTTCATCAATTTCCATTATAAAATGGAAATGTACTTCTGCAGCCCTGTATAAGATCTGTTGAACTTATGCATACTAAGTAATATCCATAAGACTTGTTAAATTAAAAAAAAACGAATACTGCAACGAAAAATACACTTTCAGCAACTATTGTTTACAGACAGTATTGTAACCGAATTATTTCTCTGTCCCTGTATACGAACGATGGATGTTATGCCAACTATATTCTACTGTAAATCTCTTGCACCGCACCTCACAGATATATATCGATTGCAATATGTTTGAAATAGTGCAACATGAATAAAATACACCGCAAACGATTTTTCTCCATAGGCCGTAATGTAATGGATTTTCTTGAATGTCCATGTTAAGGTAGTATACAGGGACACATCAAGTAGGTAGTATACAGGGTAGTATACAGGTAGGATACAAAAGTTACAAAGGTAGTATACAGGCACAAGCTTCACAGTTCAGTTTGAAAGTACGCATAGTAATTCTCACTAATATATGTATGTAATTTACAGGGGAATACGGCTATATTTATGCGAGTTAGAGCACGGACAGACAGACAGACAAACCGAATTTATTACATATTTCAGCGTATGTTGGAAAGTGTTGAAAAAGGTAGGAATCACTATTCTTAAATATCGATGTACGTTTGCTCGTATTTGACGCGTTCATAGTAGGGCCCTTGCTAGAACACAAATTAGCTTTCGTACAGTAATTTTGCTTTTTAACACGGTGACTGACACTGAAGCTGAAAAATTTACAATGTTTTAAGTAATTTTTAAGAAAGTATAATCCTGTAATAAATAAAAGGTAAGTAAATTTTAAATACATTTTCAGTAATTACATAAGATAGTATGTATATTTTTAGTTTTATATCATATTTTAGACCGTCAGTCACCTGTGAATGACGCGTTCTAAGTGGAAAGTTCAGTGCCAGTCACCGGTGACTGATGTGGCGCTTAACGTGTTAAAAGAGAGAAAACTTCCAGAAATATATAACAGGGATTATTTCTGTTCCTTTATTTGCAATGACTTGCACAAATTTCTGTCTTTTGTCTTTTATAAAATAAAAGTTATAGAAAAAAATAACGACATAAAAAAGAACTAGATAAAATTTGTTCTAAACCATCTTTCATATAATAGTTAATTACCTTTTTCTGCCAATATATCGCATACAAAAGTGAACATATATAGTAAAGAACTAGAGAGATAATATCTGTAGTTGTATCTTCGGTGAATCGTACGAATATGTTTCAATAATGAATGAATAAAAATTTGGGTTATTTTAACAACGTCCATATCTTCAGTCATTCCAATAAAAGTAATTTATTTTTCTTGTTTCTACAAAACCGATATTAGTATCATATAAAACATAATAAAAATTTAAGATATATTACAAGAATAATTAAATAAACAGTATTGGGTTCAGACCTACTATATTTACACTCCTTTATTTACTACGTTCGTGTATGCAAAAGTACAATTTTACAATAGATTTTTTATTCACGTGCTAGTATACTAGAATAACAAAAAAAAATCTACAATAGTGTGTTTAGGAAGTCCATACGACATTTATTATGTAATCTATTATATATATATAATCCAAACGGAAATTTCGTTCCGAACGCCGAGATTTCGAGTTCTACCGCATGGATTTTTACGGAACTTATACCGTTAGATAGGTATCGTTCCAGGGAAGGTTTTAAGCTATAACACATCATTCTACCTAGATTAGTTAAGAATTATTACGGAAAATTCTATTATTTTGGACTTTGTTACTTCATATTTCCTTAAATATCTGGTCTCCTATTGGTCGTAGAGCTTAGATCTCGCGCCAAAAGTAGCTCCGAAGCACCCAAGCAAACTTTTCCCCGCGATTATTTTGACGTCTTCCGATTTCCTCTAACTCTATTAGATGCCCGCGTAGAGCCCCTTTAAAATATTGTTCGTAGTAATTTCAGCAATTATCTTAAATTATTGGTTAAGACCACCACCCTCCCGATTCATGTATCTACGGAAAGGTTGCATGAAGGAGTTTCGTTCCGATACGCTTTCGTTAAGAATAGAGTGCGCTCCCTAGTGGTGGAATGTGGAACTAACAAAACGCGATATTGTTAAAATTAGGAAATCTAACAATGCGATCTGTTTTAAACTTTGAGATAGTTCATAACACATAATCTATTATCTGTTCTATTATATATATATAAAATCTATTATCTATTCTATTATCTATTATATATATAAAATTTAAACGGAAATTTCGTTCCGAATGCCTAGATTTCGAGTTCTACTGCATGGATTTTTACGGAACCTATACCGTTAGATAGGTATTGTTTCAGGGAAGGTTTTAATATATAACACATTATTCAACCTATATTAGTTTTAGAATTATGACGGAAAATTTTGTTATTTTGGGCGATAAGGTTACCATTTTATTTCTTGGCGAAATTCATCGTTGATAAAAAAAATTGAAACGGCTATTAAACCTCGAAAAATAAAAGAAAATCTGTTACTAATTTTATTTAAATGAAAAAAAAAAAGAAAAAAAGAAGAAGAAAATCCGTTTTAATGAGTGATAATATTAAAAAACGGAAACATTTAATCAAAACCTGAAAGAAATATTTGTAATGCTTAAAAATTAATTTAATAAGAAATATTACACTTGATACGTAATATTTGGCTCTTTATCGCTTGCGTTAGATATGGAAACGAATCTGAAAATTTGATTAGATGAAATTTTAACATTTTCTTTCTGTTCTGTTCTTTTCTTTTTTTTAATATCTAATTGTCCCATCACGTGACTTATAGAAGAAACAAGCAGATGTAATTGTGAGTCACATGTGTAATTACTATTTGTTTCTTTACAATTTTTTATTTTTCTTTTGTCGCCAAACAATGTGATTTTAAGCCAAAAATGCATAAGCGTGACATTAGCTTGAGGATGTTCTCACAAATGGTGTTTTTTTAGGTGAAAGAGATCCTTTTTTGAGTACATTTTCATATTCAATTGTAACTTATATAGATATCAGTTAATATTTTAAAAATGGAATCGAATACTTAAATTTCAGTGTGAATTTCTGCCACACATACATATTGTAAAATAATTTCATACTTTTTTAAATGTTTTTCGCCGTAATTCCGAAAGCATGTGATATTTATAAACTCGAACTCAGATCAACGAATATTACCCATTTTATTTAAGCAAATATTATCTATTTTCTCAAGTCATATCGCCAATTTCATTTATAGGAAAATTCACAGATTCGAAATCTAGGAAATAAAGATAATTTTTAAGGAAATTTATGTTTTAATACGTTATTACTATGGAAAAATTCAACATTTTGAAGAAAAAAAATTACAAGTCTTTTGTAATTCGTCATTTCTTCTTCGTCTTTCTTCGTACTTTCTCCTCTGTTATGTAATATTTCAAATGATATTGGACTAATTTTCGATCATCGATTCACCGCAAAATCGCATATCTAATATAGTATATAAAATAAAGTCTAGATTAGGGGACTAATTAACGCACAGCGCAAACTACTGAACCTAAAATCTTGAAAATCGTGGTAAAAATACTTCTTATGACATAAACTTCTGCTAAGAAAGGATTTTCTAAAGTGTCACCCCTAATGGTTTTTGCACGGGAAGGGGAAAAAAATCGAATATCAAAATTATGCGTCAAATGATTGCATATTTTAATGTAGTTTTGTATGCTGAATCAAATGCTACCAAATAAATTTTTATAAGTCCAACAGTTCATGACACATTTCATATTTTTCTAATTTGGCGGTGTCTTTGGCATCTAAACCTCAAAATATCTATCATTACATCCGTTACTCTAGCAACGGAAAAAATTCAAATCAACCCTTTTGGCTAAAAAATAAAAACGGCTCTATGAGTTTGAAATAAAAATGCAAGCATCTTAATTTTTTAAAAAAATAGTGATTTTATGTAAAATAAAAGGGAAAAAATTACTGAGAATTTAGCGTTATAAAACAAAAATTGAAAAGGTACTACTTAGATATTCCGTCGACCAAAAATCTATCGTCAAACTATAAGATTAAATGCCAATAATGGTTCATCGTAAATATCAAATTCACTTGAATTTAAACAAACTACACGTGTTTACGTCATCAAGTGATTTTAATTTCGACGCTTTATTTGTATTTTTATTAATGTTATACTAATTTATTTGTTATTTCGTTATTTAAAATAAAGATTATGTCAATTTATATAATTTGGCGAATGGTTTGGCGATTTATATAATTTGGCGAAATGGGTCGACGGGATAACAAGTAGTACCAATGAAAATATTTAAGTATGAAAGAAATGTTTGTAACGACTTAAAAATTATTTTCATATATATAAACTCGGTTTATGGCGTCAGATGCCGTCATCCGAAGAATCTACAAGTGTCTTTTTCTATTTTTTCCGGTCATAGGTTCCTCAATGAAAGAAATTGGAATTGGAATAATATTGTGCGATTTATAAATTGCTCCTCGATAAGAAGAAAAAATGGGTACATTTATAACAACCGTACGCACATCTCGCTGATAGCATTTTTAAAATTCCCAGTAGCAGTAGTTACATTTTGCGTATGTAAATTAAAAATATTTTTTTGCTTTTAATTATGGCATTATTTCCTGTTATTGTTTATCTTTTCAGTTTTTTAAATGAAATTAGTATAAGGCATGCATTTTAAATTAAATGAGTGAAAGGTTTGTGTTTTAAATGAAAATAATAAAATAAGAATATGCTATGAAAACAGTCTTTATTGATTTATTACCTGCGCCCGGCTGACATAAAAGTATCACAAAAGCCACATATTCACTTTTCTTTGAGTAGTTGGTCATGAGAATTCAAGTTAACCTTCCGTAATCGGATACTTCACATATTTGTGTATCAGCTTTAATGTTGAAAGCATCGTTTTTGTTTGAAGCGAAAATTTTACTATGAATTCTATTACACAAAATCGTATCATCATCATCTACTATATATTTACAACGGAAATTCGTATTTCATTCCGATTGTTTATAATACTTTCGTAGGATATACCACAATTAGTTAGGTAATAATTTTGGAAAGGTTTTAGTGTATACATATTCTTCAAGGGTTCTTAGTTATAGAGCGACAGTAAAAGTTCAAAAATTAAGTGAACCTGATTATGAAAGTTTAGCCTTTTTAACAAAATCTACAGAACATATTTTGTTACAAGTGGCCCTGTTGCAAGACTTTTAGGAATGGTGTTAGTATATACGATTTCATTATATGTTGATTAGTTACAGAGGTATTAATCCCTGTTGTCATAACGGTCTCATTACCCGACCATAAGTGTTTATAATAAACTAAAACAATTACTTCTTAATTGCTAAATTTTGTCCAACGCTTAAGATAACATTATATCGCAATGGCGTTCGCATCGTTTTCAGTAATGTGCAAGGTCAAGCTGAAGATCCATATTGTTTAAAATACAAGCTCAAATTCGCCATTTAGTTTAATCCAAGGTTCATTTGGAAATATTGACCAGCGCAGCGGGCATAGCCTGCTAGTAACTTAAATATAAATGAATATATAAATGTTTTCGAAACTGAAATTAAAAGATTATTCGAATAATAAAAAGCCTAACACATCCGAAACTGTAATTATATTACGAATTATAACCGTTTCGGAACTAGTTTCGTCATTAAACGGATAGAAGAGCTAAAACCGCCATTTATATATTGTTTATAAGTAGTTATTGGAACATGTCCATGATATCAAGTTAATACAGCTATAAATTAGGATCAAATTTAGGATAAATGAATAATCATCCTGAAAAAAATCTTTAAAAAACAATTCTTAAATAAGACATTTTCTAATTTCGATTATATGTGGAGAAAGGCAGTAAAAAAATTTAAAGGATTTTTGGCAAAACACACGGACAAAAGTACACATATTGCATTCCTACATGTTTAACTTTACTACCCTGTTTAAATTTTACTCAACCTTAATATAAACAATTCACACCAGAATTTTCTTTAAGAATTATTTAATTTATTTATTTATGTTAGTTTTCGGTGCTTTTTATTTACCTTACTTTACAAAAACGTTTCTGGTTCGAATCGAATCAAATGAATTATAGAAATGTGACGATTAGACCCATTCAGGATAGGAAGCTTAAGTAAATCAATATATTGCATGCCCATGTTGCTACGCTGTTAAAACTATGCAAAAGACTGATAAGTCAATCCACCATTTATATTAATAACGATTACTTTACCTTAATTTTAATTGCCACTGACCATCATGTGGTCACAATTACTTCATAATTATCCCACAGATAACCTGTATTTGAAAAACTGTTAAATTACTGGACAGTTTGCTGCAGATATTTAATAGTATATATTCTTAAAGTCTAGTTTTTTTCGATGTTGGAAGGGGTTTGCTCTCAAAGCTGGAGGTGCTGCGTTCGTATCCGATCGTGCCCGTCATTCTTCTGTTTGACGTGGTTTTCTTCGAACCTTGCGTAACAGGGGATTAGGATCCCTTAGAAAGACCCCTTCGGAGCGCATCCCTCTTCGGGACTATATCCATAGTGCAGATAATCGGTCGTCATAAACAACACTAACACTAACTAACACTGTCTAGCTTTGTATTTCGGATCATCCTGCTAATCATTAAGCAGCTGTCTGATTCCTACTATATAATAACGTTATTTCACAAGATGAAGTCTAAATTATTCGTCCATAATATTTAATTATCTTTAATAGGACGTTTGACACGAATATCCAAAAATAATTTAACCTTGGTTTTCAACGGGATTTTTGATATTACTATATGGGTATGACTAGCAGGAAATTTAAAGATACAAAAAAAGGAGCATGTAGCCGATATTAAATATATTTCAAAAACCAGAGCTCGAGCAAAATTATTTCAAGAATAAACCATCCAAAAAAGTTTCAATGACAGTAAGATAATTTTCTCCTCAATCTATACTGTCCATCCATTATAACAGTAACCACAGAGATTGTAACACGCAATATTTAATATGAAACGATGCAGCATCATTTAACTTACCAAATACGATACCAATAACTTACCAAATACTTGAGTTACAGCGCCTAGAAGATACAGTGTGGAAAACGGCTACAAATTAGTGCTAAAAAATTTAATCCCATAAATGTACAACGATGCTGAATAACAAGATGTCGATCGTAGCGCCATCGTAGTGATTTAAAAACGATAGTCATTCTAAAAGAGACTCTTTAACCTATTTCACGTCATACCTTAACTAAATTAGCTTATAACAGACTAAAATATCTTATATTTATAGTTTCCGATATTTAATATTCTATAATTTTTGAAAACACAGGGTTTATATTGAAAAGAGTTACGAGATTGCGCTCGTATCAGCATATTGCCGCTGAGCATTGTTGGAGATTTATGGGATACAAGTTTTTAGCACTTTTTAAAGCATTATTGGAATAGCCGTTTTCCACACTGTATCTTCTAGGCGCTGTACTTGAGTTACACAAGGATTACACTCTCAAAAAAACGTTCTTCAATTCACGGAAATTCTACTGGCAGCAGTGCTGCCTGCATATTTCCGTGAATTTACGAATATCCGTTTTTTCCCCTCCGTTACAGGAGGTAAAATATCTGTCCAATGAAGAAAGTTGGGAAAATGGAAAAGCGGGCGACGTTGAATTTGAACCAGACATCTCAGCGTTACGAGACGAACGTGCTAGCACTGAGCTATAGTTGTACAGCAGCAAAACGCTTTGAAGTAAATATGTTTGATTCAGATGGGTATGAGTTGATCAAGTTCTTTAAAGCATTTAATTTTGAAGTTCATTTCGGGAATATTTCGTCTTTAATGAGACTGTCGCTGGGGTTTTTCTAGTTTAGTATTAATATAGTATAAAAATACGAATTTTAAATAGTTTTAGGTAGATTGTTAGAGGTAAAATACGAATATTATATTTTTATTCGATAAGATTTTTTTTTTTTTTTTTTTTTTTGAGTAAAATCGATTTTTTCCCATTTAATTTTCTTAATTAAAATATCTTTTAAATGTATGCATTAAAAGTACATTTTAAATGCGAATATTTATTTATAAACGACTTTATAAATTCTACTTTATTTAACATTATTCTACTTTATTTAACATTCATACATTTAAAAAAATAAATTGTGAGTACTTTTAAACGAATACGAAAAGTAATTGTTATTTATTTTGAAATTCGAAAACTTTTTGTCTTTTTAAATTAAATTAGAAATCTTAATTTATAGAAATTTTTGTTTTATATTTTAAAATAGATTCAGATTTATTATTTATAGACCCAATACGCATGCGTTCTAGGCATTAACGGAATTTCTCTCTCTTTTTTAGACGTTCGGGGTGAATTCACGGATAAAACATGTTTCCTAGGAGTACGGAAATTATTTGTAAAAAATGAGGAATAAATTAGTGTATATTGACGAGTTTTTCTGACAGTGTACGAAAATAAAAATAAACATCTAAGTAAAATTAAAAAAAAAAAAAATAATAACGTGCAAAATATGAAAAGGTATTTGAAAATTTGAATGATGGCGTTTAATATGGACCGTGCAATATTAGAAAATTTTTATTTATTTGTTTTGGAACGGGGTCGGGAAGAGTCGAAGCATATGTCAACTGTTAAATAAATCTATTTTTACTATTTTTAAAGTTTTAATTTACGCCTTTTAGCAATTAAAATTAGTGATTTTTGTATCTAAACTAACGACTTTTTATTAATTTTCCCGGTATTAAAAAATTGTATACATTTGTACATAATATACACAGTAACATTTAAAAATAAATGAGCATTTCCGTGAACATATTCTTAACACACTATATTAATAACTTTTATGTATAAAGGTGTCACGTATTTTCGAAAAGACGTAATAAGTAATAAAACGAAACTGTCAAACAGAATATAACAAATGCCATGCATTGCCGCTTAATAAATGAGTTCAAGACTGTTATAAATGTTGAAAATGCTACAAGGGGGAAAATATGGGAGATGTCACATTTTTGGATTAGTTCTCATGCAGAATATAACTTCTATTTTCTAATATATTTTTCGAAATGTCATAGATTGTAGATTTTAAGAGTTTGCTTATAAATGATATCCTCCGAAGAAATGCTTCAGAAAAGGAATGTAAATGGTTTCTTGCAAATTTAAAATTAATTTTATTGCACATTTTTTAAATTTTAAATAGGGTAAATTGGCGCTAATATTAGACAAAATTCTAAAATATTCCAGTTATTGTTCATCTATTGACTCTAGGCCTACATAAAAAATATTGAAATTTAGGTTTTTTTTTCCTTTGTCTGATTATAGTTTAAAAATATTGCATCCGGTAAAAATAAGATTAAAAATAAACCCTGTCTCATATTTATTCCACCTAATGCGCGTTATATGCTATGGGCTAAACTGGGACGGCATTTTTTTAAAAGAAATAAAATTCAATAAGCAATAAAATTCAAAGCAATAAAATAGTTGTAAGCAATAAAAAAGGAGCGAACTTGCTGGATGTTGACCTTGGTATATAGTTTGTGATATATTATTTACTTTCCTTTATCTTTCATTCTGACTGAATATTGGACAATCTATCATGCGTCCTCCAGAATATGTTACACCTTAAAACCCATTACAATAAACCACTTCTTTAATTTATTATCTGCATGCCTTTAAAATGTTAATTTTGAATAAAATTTAAATACAGGGTGTGTTCACAAAGTTTCAAGACAGGTCAGAGAATACAAAATTTATCAAGAATTTTTTGTACAGCGAGCTAAAATTCTTCGACATATGACACTTGGGCATAAACACACCATTGCATCGTTTTTTTCCATTTTTCTTAGACTCCCTGGTGATCTTCGCGTGCAAGGCTGTTAAGGGACCTCGTCGAAGCTGCGTGGATCCTGGAATCGTGCCGAATCGCTTCCCTTTCAGGTCTTTCTTGATCCGGGGGAACAAAAAAAGTCGCTGGGAGCAAGGTCGGGGATGTAAAGGGCTTGCGGCAGAATTGCCACGTTAAACTTAGCCAAAAGTTCGGCAGCGGCCAGCGGCGTGCGAGAGGGCGCATTGTCGTGGTGCGCCGACTCTATCCTTCAAATAGTGGGGCATTCCAGCATAAAACCGACCTGACTCTCCGCTTCCGCCCAGACACCAGAGAAGATTGGATTGTTCACCACGTCAATGCGCCCTCTCACACGTTGCTCGCAGCTGCCAAAGTTTTGGCTAAGTTTAAAATGAAAATACTGCCACAAGCCTCACTATAGCCCCGACCTCGCTCCCAGCGACATTTGTATTCCTCCGGATCAAGAAAGACCTGAAAGGGAAGCGATTCCACACGATTCCAGCGATTCACCCAAGGGTCATATTTCAAAGAATTTTAGTTCGCTGTGCAAAAATTTGTAATAACTTTTGTATTCTAGGACCGGTCTTGAAACTTTGTGAACACACCATGTAAAAATAATTACTGTTTTAGGAAAAACAAGATGGTAAACTTTTTGATCCTAGAGCTTTTTAAACGTTTATATATCTTTCAAGTTTAAAAAAACCAAGTTGAAAGGGTTTTTTCTGAAGAGTGAACTTTTTTGTGGTTGTGTACAACATTTTATCATTTATATAATTTTCGTTAGGAAAAAACACATTCTGTGATATCTGTCTACAATTTCGAAAAGAATTTTCAAGAAAATAGCTATAAAATTTACTCCAAACGAAAGTTTAAATGTTCAAACTGTCACTACTGTCGCTTTTTTCCCACTTTTTGCAATGATCTTCTGGAAAAAATTTAAGTGTGATGACAAACTATTTTTAGAAATTTAACTATACAAAATAAAAATTTACATTCTAAAGTATAAAATAAAGATTTTTTCTCGTAAATTAATTATAAATATTTTTTCTATTTTTTACGCTATAGCGTACCCGCTTTTCGACGATCAAACTGATATAAATAAAAATTTAAATTCTTTAGTCTTTAAGAAAATTGTGCAACTAAATAACGTTTGAAGCATTTGGTTTTGATAGTAAAACGCATTATTTATGTAAATGTTTATTTTATTTCATCTCTCGTTAATAAAACCTTTTGTTGGTAGTACAATAATAATATGCAATCGGTGTCATAAGTTTGAGCTATAGTGATTGTAAATTATTATACTCACAATAAATTGTGTTTATATATGTTGACTAGTTTGTAATGAAACAACCAAGGAATTCCTTTCGCATTGAATCCTTTTATTTTACATAACTAGAATATAATATGTATTGAAATACTTTTGTTCAAGAATATAAGCTAACATAAGCTTTATTTTATCATATAATTGTTTATCTTTCGAAAAACCCATTTATTGTTAGAGGATATTCCAAAGTATTTCGTGTTTAATTCGCATCATTTCAAAGTATGACATAAGCATCTGTATAGAAAATTAATGTGTCTATGAAAGTGTTCCATTTGTTTAAGAGAATTATGTTTCAGAAAACCTTTGACTTTGCTAACAGTATTATTTTGAAGTCAAACAACATGCATTTAGAAAGCATTTCCAAATATCTCATATGTATGAGCATAAAATTTTATGTATGAGCAAAGAAATTCAGCATAACAAATCAACTAGAAAAATAGTTAAACGCTTATTTCATTGATTTTAGAAATTCAGCTACCAAAGGAGTTAAATGAGGGCCAACATGTTTCTTTCATTTCACCATATCTCAGCTGCAGTTTTAGGTAGGAGCTTAAAATGCAGCTAAACCAATGTGCTATAAAATAGTTAAACACGTAACCTTGTGATTTTAGATTTATTTTGGCGATTTCTTCACCACCATCGTCTATGAAACCGATTTGGGTCGAATAAGACAACTGTTGCTGATTTTGGATTAGATATTTTGCATAAGACAACTTTCCAAAGAATTTGTTTTTGTATAATATGCAGGGTGTTCCGAAATTCGACCGACAAATTAAGGGGATGGTAAAAGGCAACAACAGGATGAAAAATTACCATAGAACAAGGGGTCGCAAACCACGTATTTAATCAAAAATACAGGGAATTCTGGCCTAATTTAACTTTTGTTGACGGCAATAACTTTCAAAAAACTGAAGTATATTATAATAAACTTTTAATAGACATTCCCCTCTTTATTGTAAACGTCATAATAGTATTGAAAAAAGTGATAGAAATTTCTATTATGCACGCAAGCATTATGCACTTGACGCACGACATTTTGGATTGCGATTACCAAATCATACGGTATCATCGATTGCTTTAGCACCCTGTTTTTCCAGAACTTTCCAGAACTTGTCGTGATGTTGTAACATTTCACACAAAATAAGGTACATACGGTTGCATTTTCATTGTAATGTTTTGATTTTTCTCAAAATTATTACCTTCAATGCAAGTTCTGTTAAGGTAAAACACCCTGTATTTGTGACTAAATACGTGTTTTCGATCGCATGCCCTAAGGTAATTTTCCACCCTTTTGATGCCTCCTATCACCCCGTTTGTCAGTCGAATTTCGGAACAACCTGTATATAGATGCCATTTAAAGTAGAGTTTTGCTAAATGCCTTTTTTTTTTTTGGATTACTTTCTTTTGGTACTGTTAGGTCATTTTTCTTTTATATGCGACATTGAAAATGCCCATTCTCATTTGTAAAGTCGAAGTTATTTTCTATGATTGTGCCAAAGTAACTAGATTTTTTTCCTGATTATCTTTTAAGGATTTTTGTGAGAGAATGTACAGAACACCGTTATTGCGATCCCCATATAATTGCATTTTTATTTATTTTATCTCTAAGGGACTTATTATTACCATACACTTCTAAGCATACACTTAAATACGCTAAATTCGTGTCCATAACAGGATGTTTATTTAAGAGTGTAAACTTTTACATTATTCTAATAATATTAAAAATAAAGATCATTAAGGAAGTTAACGAAACGATGTTTATTGTGATTCGATGGAATTAGGTACTTTTTTAGCTTTTTAGCTCTAAGAAATTTTATTTTAATAACTAAACAGCAAACTAGTCGGATGTGCCAATTCAAAAACTTTCTTCTATCTCATAAATGTTAATACTTGAAAATTCGTTATAACAGTACCAAAACTATTATTCAATTTAAAACTTTTTTTTTTGCGAAAATATTTTTCCGTATAAATCTTGAGAATGTCGTCGTCATCAGAAAATACTAAGTTAGTTGTAATGTTGCAAGTCATTTTTATATACAGTTTGGTTGATCTTTCAATATTTTGTCTTTGAGTCTGTGTGTTCTTTATATGAGGAGACGCTCAAAACCAAAATAGACCAAGTCCATTTTGAAAAAAAAAAATGAGATAGTCCATTTAGAAGGTGTATAAAATCTGTTTTATCAACTGCTACATTGAACCAAGCCTATTTTCACATCTTTCTCACATTTGGCATTTGTTTACTCATTTGGTTTACTGTGGGAGGGAAAAAAACATATTTTATGCACCTTTTCAATGGACTATCTCATTTGTTTTTCGAAATGGACTTGGTCTACTGTGGTTGTGAGCCCCTCATATTTCTATGAAACGTTTATATTTTAAAAACTTCACCGGCGACGGATATAGGGAAACAGTGCCATTACCCCCGACTTATCTCAGGGCAAACATTGAAGTGGTTAAAATAAATAGCTGTATATGGTTCTGTTTTTTAAAATACTCAATTTGTCAATAGCATATTATGTATTACGTTTTTCAAATCTTTCCTAGAAGCCTATATGTTTGTTCCTATGTAATTGTTCACAAAATAATACAAGAATTGTACCACATATCATTGCGTTTAAATAAAGAATTTGTAAAATGTTTGATAAAATGTTTTTATAACATTTTACTACAAGCCTGTGTGCTAATGAAAATTCACTTGTGAATGGAGATTTAGAAGATACATACAGTGAGCAAAAAAAGTATTTGCACACAGACGATTTTTTGCATAAGTAACCATAGAAAGCAAATTTGATACTATTCTCCTAATTATTCATTTGTTTAAATAAGAAGAAAATAAAAATAACAACCCATTTTCCTTAAACAGTAATATTACACATTTTAAAAAATAAATTAATATTTTCTCATACCTAAAAGGTATTTGCACAAGAAGCATTGAATGTTAAATAAGGCATTAAATGTCAACATTATGCAAATGTTTAGCATATCAGTCCCGCAGTACATTAGCCCCGCACTTTAAAGTCACGTAATATATTAACTGGAGCAGGGATTCTGGAGAGTTTTTGTTCTAATGGCACCGAAAATGTGTGAACTGTCTGTTGCTACCCGTGAGAAGATTATATTTCTTCACGATTATGGATTAAGTTACCGAGGAATGGGTAAAAAATTAAATCTAAACTTTTCTAGTGTTCGTCGAGAAGAAAAAAGAAACTGGTTCGACAGTAAATAAGCCAGGAACTGGTAGTCCAAGAGCGCTAAATACCAGGCAAAGGGGAGCCATCATATAAGAATCTTCAAAAACCCTTTTCTAAGTGCTCGAGAATTGGCTGTTGATGTCGCTTCAACGTTGGGAACAATAGTTACACCACAATCAATTAGAAATATTCTTTATGATGCAAATATTCGAGGAAGAGCCCCTCGAAAAAAAAATTATTAGTGAAATAAATAGGGTGAAAAGACTTGAATTTGCAAAAGCTTATGTCAGCAAACCACTAGAGTTTTGGAAAACTGTTATTTTTCCGATGAAAGCAAGCTCAATATTTTTGGCTCAGATGGTAAGAAAACTGCATGGCGAAAGTCAAATACATCTCTTCAAGTTAAAAACTTGAAACCAACTGTAAAACATGGCGGTGGTCATGTAATGATTTGGGGATGCATGTCTTTTAACGGAGTTGGCGAAATGACCTTTACTGAAGGCAATATGAATGCTAAACAATATATTAATATATTGCGAGATCATTTATCTAATAGTGCTCTGAAATTAGGAATTCCTAATTCATATTATTTCCAACAGGATAACGATACGAAACACACTGCATATATTACCAGGTTATGGTTGCTTTATAATGTAAAAAATCAATTGAAAACTTCACCACGATCACCAGACCTCAATC
Organism: Maratus speciosus; assembly: GCA_963932465.1. Classification (NCBI taxonomy): domain Eukaryota; kingdom Metazoa; phylum Arthropoda; class Arachnida; order Araneae; family Salticidae; genus Maratus; species Maratus speciosus. Next base: position 454,556,902 of record OZ010797.1, read on the forward strand.
CGATTTAAAATTTATGGCATGTTTTGGATGTGAAAATAAGGAAAAAGAAAATTTCTAACAAATCAGAACTTAAGCAAGCTCTTAGGGAAGAATGGCTACAAATCAGCAGTGAAACATATCACAAATTAATAGAATCAATGCCCAGACGATTACAATCTGTAATTGAAGCAAAGGGCATGCATACTAAATATTAGCACTGTTTTTAACTTATAAATAATTCTTCTAGTTCTATTTTTATTGATAGTGTGCAAATATTTTTTTGGCAGTACAAATGCTACTTTTTTATGTTTTCATATTTTAAATATAATTATTAAGTCAGATATTAAATATGTTTATTTATTTATTTATTTATTTATTTTTTTTTTTTGTAAAAGTGTTGGTATTTTTAATCTTTGTTGCTTTTTATTTATTTATACATATGCTACAACAAATTTACCTGGTGTGCAAATACTTTTTTTGCTCACTGTACCTTAAATCAAAAACGTAAGTATCTCAGAAGAATTAGAAAATCTATAGTTCTGTCTTCACACATTTTTCAAATCTAATGCATTTCTTTATAAGAAATAGCATTTTCTTTAGTTTTTTGCTACCATTGACCATTTCCTTAACTACATTTAATTTTCTGTCACTTTATATCTTAACTTGAGGTACCCGATAGATTTTTTTTTAATATCAAATGTATAAAATAATATATTCTCTCGGTTTTCAAATAAGCTCAGAGACACAATCCCACAAATCTTTTTATCATTGTCAACATGGGATATTTCTTCATATACAGATTTTTCAATAGGGAAGCTGTAGGTAACTCATAGTCTGCTAGTTAAAACTGACCCTTAACGGTCCGGAAATATTTCGAGTTTACTTCTCGCCAGCTCCAAGCTATTTTTGATACGAAGAGAAACTGTGAAAACTCAACATTTTTATATCAACTATAGAAAAAAACGTATTTACATTTTAGTGGACATTTCTTAATATATATTCATTGCAACAGGATAACAAGATGATTTAAATTTTGTATCTTTTAAAGTATGGTATTTTTTGAAGTACTTTCCAATATGTATCCCTGGTTTTCTTTTAAGTGGAGCATCAAAAATATTTGCAAAATCTGTTTCTCGAAAATGTAATTGAAAAAAAATGGTGTCTTACTATTGTTCCTGGTTGACCAATGTTATTTTATGTGGCAAAAAGCTTTGTTCCCATATTGAAAATTTCTCTCTAAAGATCTGAAAAGTCTGTTCAATTCTCAACTAGGTATGAAATAAACATTTTTGTTGAAGAAACTAATCATATTTTACTATTTATATCGCTGAATGATGTAATTAGTAAATATAATTAATACATAAAAGAAACATAATAACTTAACATATAAAAAGCTCTAAAATGATTTTTGCCGCCATATACATAGCATTGGACCCAATAAGTACAGGGCCATGCCGCTTATATGGCAGCATTGGTCCGTTAAGGGTTAAGTTATTTCGAGAATGCGAGCTTTTTCTTTTCTGTCTATCGTTTGTTCTCCTATCCTACCATAGATATCAGCTAGAATTCAACAAAATAAGAGCGCCATAAAAATAGTTGTTATGCAATTCTTCAGCTTCACACTACTTTAAAAAAATCTTATTAGATTACTCCCCAAATATTCGGAGTGGTGGTTATATTTGCAGGTCCATTCAGTCTTCTCTCTAAACCTACTCACAGCGCGAAAGAGACGTTCAAATTAAATTAGAGACAATAAGACCGGGTGGCAGCTGCACAAACCATCACTTCATCGAGTTAACTGCTGAAATTCCAGGTTTAGTTGAAACTCAATTCTCTAATTAAAATGCCACTGGTTTGCCAAGTCATATTTTGGTAGAAAATAACTGCAAACCCGATTTCAAGAGTTGACTGGTAGGTTTAACATTGTGTTTTTCTGCTCCCAGTTCTTCATGTTTTCCTACCTTTGAGTTCAAGAAAACACAATGATAAACCTAGGGATCAACTATCGAATTCCTCTCTGCAGGTGGTTTTCACCAATATATGACTTGGCAGACCAGTTGCATTTTAATAGGCTAATCGAGTTCTGTCTAATCCGAAATTTCAACCGTCAACTGGATAAGGTGATGCTCTGTGCGGCAGCCTCGCGGTCCTCATATATATTGGATCGTAAGGTATAATGCGTGATTGGAACTTAAGCTGAGCAATCGAATGTTGAAATGAGCTTATGAAACTTTCTTTTTGTTTAATGTTTTTATAACTGTACAAAATAAAAGAAAGTAGTAACATATAATATGTGTATTTTTACGCACGCTTTCCATGAAGCCTTGATGTTATGTTCGTATGTAACGTTTTATAATAAAATATCCACAATTGTAACATACAATTGTGACACTACTTTTTGAAATACGCTATTCAGCAAGTATGTATTGCATAAGGTTTTTTATAACTATTTGGTTCAAACTTTTATACAATTTTCAAATTGCAAGAAAACACAGCAGGGTTCGTACTCATAATTTAAATACTTTTCTCGTAAAGTAATACCTGTCTTATTTAATAAAGATATTCTCTGATTAAATATAGTGACCATTATTTTATTAAGAATCAAATATTTAACTTATCTTAATTCTCTGACGCGTATGAACACTGCAGGGGTTTATTAGATACATTTATTAAGAGAATTTGTGCACCTCTAGAGGATTCGGAAATATATAAAACAACTCTAAAAATATTTTCCAATCCGGGACATTTCCTGAGGAGAAATAAAATTCTGTTTAGGTTGTTGATATAACTGACAGTTCTATTAATCAAATTCAACATTTGATACATTATTTCTTAACTCCACATACGTAATCGATCTTTATTTTATAACAGAATGTGTAGAAAATACATTCTTCACAATAATCATCGCGTTCTTCTTGTAATTATAGGAGAAGGCATTTTGGAAACATTTTCTCAATAAAATGACTTTGTAGCAGCAAAATAAACAAGTCGCAAATTGTGCGTCAGCCGTGGCAAATGAGGTGCGTTCGTACTATAACTAGTTTAATAAATATTTAGAGCTTGGTGCAATAGCTGTTGCACTCTTACGCAAAAATGCATGAATACAAAATTTATTATCATTATATATACTAAATTCAATAACACGGAAATAATAGGACTGCATCTTATATAGGACATCATCACCATGGCAACGTAGAATCATTATCTATCAAGGAATATCACTGAATTAGTTACATATGATAGAATTAATAGAATAATCAGAATGGCAACCTAGAATCATTACCTTTTCATGGGATATCATTGAATTAATTACGTATGATAGGATTTAATAGAATAATCACAATGGCACCTTAGAATCATTACCTATCATGGGATATCATTGAATTAATCACGTATGATAGGATTTAATACAATGAAGAAAATTTTTATTAATATCTTTTTAAGTTTTGATTCGATTTTCATAAAATTTGAAATGACTCGACATAATTCTACATCGATTATATATATTAAATTTCAAGTGCGGTAGTTTTTGCGGTGCTACATGTGGACTGACAGACAATCGGATCAGACGACGACTATACGTATTTATATAATTAGAAAAGCACCTAAAAAAGGAACCATCAATTATAGTGTGCAATATAGAGGATAATTTTATTCACAATTTCATTCAGATATGTACCAGAACTTCCCATTAATTATATTCGCCTTATTAAAAGATATAGAGTGAACAAAATTTACTATTCGGTAAATGTGTAGGATATCTCAATAAAATATTCAAACATTAATCATATACGTGGAATATGTTGTTACATTTTTACTAACTTTAATTGAGGTCGTCAGGAACCCAAAAACTATCTTTTCTGAAAAATCTGCAAGTATAAGAATATAAAAAATATCGTTCTGAAAAAATATATATTAGGCTCCATACTGTTAACTTTTACATAAAAAGTATTTCCGTAAAATACTTTAAAAATATTTTGAGAAAAAAAAATGTAAAAAAAAAACATGCTCACACCTTAGGAGCGTTGGCGTCAAATGGGTTTTAAGAAAACATGAAGTAAAAAATTGCGATAATGCAATACATATTTTTATTTCGAAATTTCCATCTTTAAGTAAAATATTACACGGCAATTTTGCAAAGGTTTTTAACACACTGTGGAATATCTTGTGCCATTTTATACATCCCCATAGCAACCGCCTCTTTAGCACTTTCATCACAATGTTTTAAAATGCTTCTTTTTCTTTTATAGTGTTTACATTTGAAAATATTTCGCAGAAAGAGGAAGAAAAAACTCGTATGTCTATTTATATTGGATTATTATTAGAATATGACATAACACGTATCTTAAATAGTATGTAATCACTATGGTAACCTAGAATCGTTACCTATCATGGTATATCATTGAATTAATGACGTATGATGGGATTTAATAGAATGAAGAAAACTTTTAATAATGTCTTTTTAAGTTTAGAGTCGATTTTCATAAAAATTGAAATGACACGACAGAATTCTGCAACGATTATGTACATTAAATTTCAAACCATTCGGTTGGGTAGTTTTTGCGCTGTTATATGCGGTCTGACGGACGCGACGATTACTAGAGTTGCTTTGTATTTATAGAATTACGGATGACTAAAAATACACTATTATTTTACCTTAATCATAATCATTGGTAAATATGTCATACGAATTATATTTTTTCAACTAAATGAAAAAATGTTCAATCGGAGATTCGAACCCAGAATCTTCACTTAAATTACCAACTCAACGCCGCATGAGCTACCTCGGATGGCGGATATATGTCGCTCACAAAACTTTATTGGCAATAGCATTTGGTATGTAAAGTAGGCAGCTCAACAGAACATACTACAGGTAATAGAACTTCATTACACAATGGGAACTTAGATACACTATAATATCATTCCACGTAAAATGAGCAAACATTTTAAACAGTCCTGGCCACATAGTAACCGATTTTCATAAAATTTTACACACAGGTTCAATTCATATTAAAATAGCGCTCTGCAAAATATCTTCACAAACAATAAATTATTTTAGTAGCTTTAGATATTTAAAAACTTGTGATAGAGAATGTCATGTGTGCAATCGTCCAAGGTTGCAAGTTTGAAGTCCTGTATCTTGAAACCTATTTAACAGAAATGAATTTTTCTTTTATAATGTTGTAATCTCTGAAAAATTATCTTCCTAGTTATTGAATAATATTAATCTGGTAAGACCATGATTAATCCTTAATTGGTTGTAAATATTGAACATTTGTGAATTTGGGGAAAATTAGAAACGTTATAAAAATCAAAGGAATTCAAAAACATCTGTGAAATTCATTCCTGATGTGGTATTACGTATGAAGATCAAATTTCGCAAGTTTGAAAGTTGCCTCATTTATTTCGTTCATCTTAAAAAAAAAAAAAAAAAAAAAAAAAAAAAAAAACCATAGAAACTTTTTAAAAAATCACAAAATCATAATTTTCCCTCTTATGTATCAGCAAAAATATAAAAAAAGGAAAGGTCCGACATTAACAATATTGCACAGATATAAAGATCAATAAGTCCATGATATGTTCAAAAAAATTCAAGATTGCCTTTTGATTCCTAACATAGCAAAAATGGGTTCAGAAAGGTAATATCTGTTACATTCAATGAACAATTCCTCTTTGAATTCACCCTCGTTTCTTAAAATATTGGTCGATTTCAAGGTGAAAACAATGCGTCCTGCCACCTACTTTTTATATCTGGATTTAGGATTAATATGCATTTTTTGTTCAATTAAATATTTTTTTCTACTTTGATTAAAAATATTCTTGAGGAAAAAATAAACTGAAAGCAAAAATAAAAGTGTCTATATTTCAAAAATACACGTTTATCTATAATATCAAATAATTTAAAAGTTTTTAAAAGCTTTCCTTCACTTCCGAACAAGTGATAGAAACACTAAGTTTTTCATTCAACATTTTTTACTATTTTTTTTTTCTCATTTAGGAATAAAAAGGCAAGAATGAAAGTTTCGATTTTTAAAATATATTATTTTAGCTATAACGTCGAGTAATTGTAAACTTGTTAGAGTTGTCCTTTATGTTTAAACGACCAATAGCAATATTGCATTTTTTCCTCAAAAATTTTCAAAAAAAAATTCTTTCTCTCATTACGGAATAAAAATACAATTATTAACCTGCGCCAACCTGTTACTTATTATTCATTCCTAATTATAAATAATTTTTAATATAGTATTTTCATTCCTATGGCTATAATCAAAATTGAAATTTCAAGCATGTAGACAAAACCTCGATTTTGAATCCACTTTTAATGTAAATTTTAATTCTTAAGTAAACAATTCTGAAATATATTATTTTACATACTCATAAATAGAAATGGTCTACTTATATACTGATTTTCATTAAAAACTATTACATGTCTGCCACAGCTGATTTGCTCATTTAGTATGAAATGACCATATACTGTAAAAAAAAAGAAAAAAAATCTATCAAACTGTCCGAAAATAACTGTCAATATTGGCGCCAGTGAAAAACCGTTTAAATTACAGAAAATGTCGGTAATTTTTCATAAAAATGTTTTTTTACTGTAAAAAATATAGATTTTTTTCTGTAAAAAAAAACAAAATCCACGTTTTTTTACAGAAAAAAACTGTTTTTTTTAAGAGTTTTCTTTCTAAAAAATACGATTTTTTTCTGTAAAATTTACAGATATTTTTTTTTACAGTGATATTAAATTTTCTCAATCATACTGATTGGTAAAGGTGTCAGATGAATTGAATTTTATCGGTAGAGTATTGGTAAGGTAATGTATGCCAAGGTTCTGGGTACGAATACCGGGTTGGTCATTTATTCCGTCTATTGGAAAAATTCAACGTGTTGTAAAATGTTAACAAGAACAAAAAATCATGCGCCCGGTATAAATTATGTAACACTTTTCAACATACTCAGAATAATGTAACAAAATTAATCAGTATATTGGCAAAATATGATGCCCAAATAAATAACTTGAAAATATCATAACACATTTGAAAGCAAACTTCTGCTATTACAATCAATGATTGGGAAAATATCCGTGTTTTTTTATGATATATGGACTTTTATGTATACAACATACTATGCTAAATGTTAGTTCAGTTAAACGGATAGCACAGTTGAAAATGTCCATTCAGCATTTTCCGTGAATTAACGGATATGTAATTAAGAACTTTTCTGCAACTCTGTATATGACCTATAGAATTTGTGCACACCAAGTAATATTTAAAATAAATTTTTTTAATTTCAAAAGGGTACCACAACAGAAAACAATTTTAAATGAATTCCTGTTCATAGGTTTCAATGTTTCAATTTCTTCTGTAGCCAAATTATTTTGTGTGTCACTGTAAATGAACAATAAATTATGTTCATGCCATATTCTACAGTAAGTGCCGTGTACCAAACCTCGGTGATATACATAAATTTCAGTATGTTTAAAATAGTGCAATAGCATTAAAATACATCATACACGATTTCCGCCCGTAAAACGTAATGGAATGGAATTCTTTTGAGTGTATCTGTAAAAGGACTGTAAATTATTCGCATCATTTTCAGTACCGAACAGGCCATATTTATGCACAATAACATATATGAATTTAAAGCAATCGGACTATATTTGCGCGAGTTTGAACACGGGTGGACAGACAGAGACACAAACCGAATTTATAAAAGCTTTTCAACATTTTTGAAAAGTTTTTATAAGAAGCAAAATGTTAAGGTTCGATAATGTCAATACTATTTCAAATATATATTGTTGCTACTATGTATTATCATTACTAATTATTAATAACATTTTTAAGCTATTTTAAGATTAATTTTCTTATTTAAAACACTCGTCTTACATAAAAAATATGTATCAATCTTACGTGTATTCCCTTATGAAAACATTTCGTGTATTTCATGTCACTGAAAATCTGTTCTGTCATAATATTTCTATTCTTATAAATACAGCTTTAAATAACGATGAGTAGTACTTGTTAGAATGTAGATATACATTTTTTCTAAAGATTGCATGACAACGCAAAATGAAAATGGATGGTATGTTTTCAACGATAAAATTGTACACTGGAATTTTATTATCAAGAGAATATTTTGTAAAATAAATATACCAAAAAATTTCAAAGCATTTTAAGTAAAATTTATATGCTTTAAGCAATGCAAAAGATAAAAAAAGAATACAAAAAAGTATTGCTTTTAAGGTAATAACGAGAAGGTGCGGAAAATATTTAAATCCATCACGTGTTTCATTTTTTTATTTAAAAAATATATATATTAAAATCAAATGCAAATAATTACACGTACTTAAACCAGAAAAAAATATTTAAAGAATATATACAGTCGCACGCGGTTAAGACGCTCATGGATAAGACCCGATCCCGCTTAAAATGGCAATTTTTTTTCCATTCCCTTGAACATTGCTCATAAGACAAATCATTTCAAACTTACTTCGAACTTAGTTTCTTGAACAGCTGATTATATATGCATAGACGTATGACAGAAGAATACGAATTCCAAACGTTGGGGTGTTCCACATTTTTGAGTTAATTGAGTTAATAAATTGAGTTCAGTTTATAATCATTTAATGATTTCAATAATAACTCTGTAATTGTTATTAAAAAATATAAAGGTATCTTATTAATCTAAAACTTTCTCACCTGAGTCGTGAATTCTACGCCTTTATTGTGGCTGATCTCGTTAAGGTATTTACTTCGAAGAATATAAGCACTGCTGTACGAAACAAAACATTTAATCGACAAAAACTAACACTAAAAACGGTACATATACTATCTTTTAACATCTTCAATTTTTAGATTCTTACATCTCGTCTGCAATAAATTCATGGAACAACAAATGACATAAAAATTAAATCGTAAAACAAAAATGGGTCACTTTAGTTCACACAACTTGTCTTTTTTACTTCGCACCAAAGAGTTTGGAATTTGAGTCAGAAAATATAACATCCTCCGACCCAGAAAGATAAGTTATTCTTTATCATAGTCAAGCTCCAATGGATATAGGTGTTGGACTGCTCGCCGAATGAAATTGCCCGTTGCCAGTCTTAAAGTGCATGCACGAACCTTTCCGTCTCTACCAGGATGAATATCTGTGACAATGCCTAATTTCCATAAAAGGCTTGGCTGATTGTCTTCTTTAATTTGAACAACGGCTCCTCTTTTTACTTGTATGCCTTTGGAGTGATCTGTATAATGGACAGATTTTAAATCCATTAGGTAAAATTGTTTCCACTTCAACCAAAATTTTTCTACTAAGTTTAATCTGTATTTATATCTGCGAGTTACTTCACTTTTGGTAGAAGGAATGATCCTTATCTTTTCCGGTGGCAAAGCTGTCAGTCTTTTCCCTACCAGGAAATGTGCTGGACACAAGGGGGTTGGCTCATTTACATCACTCGATACAAAGGTTAATGGGCGGGAATTCAAAACAGCTTCCACTTCCTGTAAAGTGGTTTCAAATTCTTTGTAGTCTAATGAAGATCTTCCAAGGATTTTCTTAAGGCATATCTTCGTTGAACGTACCAATCTTTCGTAGAATCCTCCCCACCACGCTGCTCTCTCTACGATGAATTTCCATTCAATTCTTTTTTCACTAAAATAATTTTGCACCTCAGGATTCTTTATCAAATTCCATATCTGCTGTAAATCCCTGTCCGCTTTCTTGAAGGTTTTAGCATTATCGGTGTAAATAATCTTGCAAATACCACGACGTGAGATGAATCTTCGAAAGGCCATTAAAAATTCGGTCGTTGTTAAATTCATAACAATTTCTAGATGCACTGCTCTTACTACTGCGCATGTAAATAAAACAACGTAAATCTTGGTACTATTTTTGAGGTATAAAGGACCTAGGAAATCTGCTCCTGTCACTTCGAACGGTGATGCTTCTTTAATTCTATCTGGAGGAAGGGGTGCAATGTCTTGGCAGCAAGGTTTAGTGCTGAATTTTTTACAGATGATACATCGCCTTAGTATACGTTTTACGTGTTGCCTACCCTTTATAATCCATAAACTTTCTCTTAATTGGGGGAGTGTTTCGGCAACTCCAGCATGAGCAACTTCTTCATGAGCTCTTCTGATTTGAAGATCTGTAAAATGACTTTTGCTAGGAAGGATAATTGGATGTGCTTCTGAATAACTTAAATTAGAATTCTGGAGTCTTCCTTTTAATCGCATGATTCCATCTTTATCTAAGAACGGATTTAAATTTAGAATTTTTGATTTTCTTGGGATTAATTTCTTCTTAAACAATGCTTCTCTTTCTTCTGGAAAGCATTTCTCTTGCGTCTGTTTTATCCAATATTTCTCGGCTTTCAACATTTCTTCAGCACTCAAAGGTCCTGAAAGTTTACTTACACGTATCTTTGTATTGTTCGCAAATCTGAATATCCAACAGGTGATGCGAAGTACTCTAGTCAATGTACTGTAATTTTCAATTTTAAAAATTGTATTTTCTTCTTGATTCACACAGCTAGCTTGGAGAATTTTTGTTTTCATTGATGATCTTTTCTCTACTTCGACACCTTTAATATCAATTTCTTTCGTTTCTTGAGGCCAAAATGTTTCATTTTCTTTCAGCCACTTGGGACCGTTAAACCATGCTTCATTTTTCAAATATGATTCTGCTTTTTCACCTCTGGTTAACAGGTCGGCTGGATTTTCTGAGCCAGGGCAATGCGACCACAAGTTTGGATTTGTTTTTTGCTGTATTTCTCGAATCCTATTCTGAACAAATGGCTTCCATTCTTCAACATTGCCTCTGATCCAATGCAGAACAATCATTGAATCTGTTCAGAAATGTAGACTGATTTTTATTTCTTTGAAAAGACGTTGATTAACATAGGCTGTTAGTCTAGTCCCTACTAGTGCACTCATTAGTTCCAATCTTGGCAGAGATAATTTCTTGACTGGAGCAACTCTGACTTTGGAAATGACAAAACTAGTAAATATTTGTTCGTTAACACGATATCTTAGATAAACAACAGATCCATAAGCTTTGGAACTTGCGTCGTTAAAACAGTGCAATTGTAGATCTTGAATCGCATCTTTTGAATAGTCACCAAAATAATATCTTGCAATCTTTGCAGCTTCAACAGAACTTAGTTGCTTGCACCACTTAATCCATTTATTGTCCATATCTTCATTCAATTTATCTTCCCAATTCAGACCTTCTTTCCAAATTTCTTGCATAAGAATTCTTGCAGTTACCGTAAAAGGGTTCAAAATTCCTATGGGATCATATATTCTTCCTATCATCTTTAAAACTTCTCTTTTGGTTACACCGTTATTCTTATCGTCAAATTTCAAAAGATTCTGTAATTCGACTTTGAAATAATCTTCTTGGGTATTCCATTTATAACCTAGAACCTTTGTATGAGTAGATTTTTCATGGCTAGTTTCTTCTTTTAAGTCAAATTGCGATTGAAGACTTTCGGAATTTGTAGTCCACTTGCGCATATTGAAATTAGCCTCTTTCAAAATGGTCTTAACCTCAGCATATACCCTCAAACCTTGTGATTCTTCATTTACACCAGCGAGTAAATCATCAACGTACAGACAATCATTGAGCAGATCAACCGTATCTGGAAATGTGGATTTGTATTTCTTGATATGATGTTTTATAGTTGCAGATAACAGAAATGAACTAGGCTTCGCTCCGAATAAAACTCTGGTCATTCGTAATGTTTTCAACTTCAAATTTGACCCTGGATTAGGAGAATTTTCAATCCATAAAAATCTAACAGCATCTCTATCTGCAGGATCTAAACTTATTTGCAAATATGCCTGTTCAATATCGCCGGTGATTGCAATTTTGTGTAATCGAAATCGAAGTAAAACATCGAGTATATCTGGATTTAAATTTGGACCCGCATGTAAACAGTGATTCAACGAAATAGATTCGTAAGAATGAGAGGACGCATCGAAAACGACTCTAAGTTTGGTAGTTGCTTTGTCTTCACGTATAACTGCTTGGTGAGGCATATAGTAAGATACTGCGTTTGGCTCCGAATTAACAACTTCTGCCATTCCTTTCTCTAAATAATTATCTATAACATTGGCATATATTTCATAAAATTCTGGACATTTCTCAAATTTCTTCTTTAAACTATATAGTCTTTTTCTCGCTAACTCATAATTATCCGCTAATTCAACAACTCTTTCATTCCAGGGCAACTGCACTTGATACTTATTATTCTTAAATTCAACAGTTTTATTATAATTTTCAAAAACTGCATTCTCTATATCAGATTGTTCCTTTTCTGGTTTTATACCCATAGTTTCTAACTCCCAGAAAGCCTTTAAAGTATTATTTACATCGGTATTCCTATCCAACTCAACATGCTCCAAAACAGCTTTCATGACACTAATTGAAGTTTGTAAAACATTAGCATCTTTAGACGCAATAGAACCATTAACAGTCCATCCTAAAATTGTTTCAGAAAGTACGAGATCATCTGAAAGTCTACGAAGCTTCCCTGTAACCATTTTCCAATAATAATCACTTCCTATCAAAATAGATAATCGAAAATATTTGGAATCTCCATAGGTTCTATCAGCCAATTGCAATTTATTTCTATATACAAAATCTCTTATTCTCTTCTCGGGTACGGCAAGTAAAGCTTCACTAATTTCAGGTGTCTCTAACACTTCAATCGTAATACTTTTATTCAGCATTTCGGGATTTTTCAAAAGAATTCTGTATCGCTTACGTTTCTGATTTATCGCGGCTTTAGAGCCAAAAGCGTGAATTGTAACATCTTCTTCTCCTACTACTTGTAAACCTAATTTTTCTGCAACGTTACTCAATATAAATGATCTCTGCGACCCTAAGTCATATAATAGACGTAATTTCGATTTATGTTCTTTTCCGATAGCTAATGCAGTAGCGGTTTGCAAATAAATATCTCGTGTTACGTTCCCATTTTGAATTGATGAAACTAGTGTATCTGTTATTTCCCCTTTATTCTCGCTTTCTTCACAAATCACTGAATTATGCCTCCGAAAACAAAATTTACATCTATTTTTAGACTTACAATTTTTAACTAGGTGAAATCGCTTCAAACATAAAAAACATCTTGCTTGACTCTTTATAGCATTTTTCTTCTCTTCTATTGTTTTAGAACAAGTTTCTATATCATGGCTTTCTGAACAGAATACGCATTTATTTTCAACATTCGTATTCAAAGTAGCTGCCGTAGGCATTTTGTGCTTAAATGATTTACTATTAACAAAATCCCTATCTGAAAATTCTTTTTTTTACAACTACTTTGTTCCCAAATCTTGTATCGTCATCTGATTCTTTCTTGCCAAACGAAAATGTGCGATTTCTTGTTTCGATTTCCGCTCCCAAATAATCTAATAGCTTCGAAACATTCCACGATTCTGCTTCATCTTTATTTTCTCTGTTATAATTCAACATTAAACTATTCGGTATTAACTTTGTTATTATAGGAAATAATAAACTTCCATAACTTTCTAACTCGATTCCTAATGATTTCAAACTGCGTATATGTATTTCGCAAGTATCGTACAAATTGCGCAATTCTTTCAAATTAGAAGAATTACGGACGGGTGGCAAATTTAATAACTTATTAATATGTGACCTGATCAACATTTCTTTTTTTCCGTAGCGACTCTCTAAAATATTTACAGCCATATCATAATTTTCTTCAGAAACTAATAATCCTTGAATGGCAGTTTGCGCCTCTGATTTTAGGAGACTTTTCAAATATGTAAATTTATCTATTTTGCTTATTTCATCATTGTCATGAATAGCTGATTTAAAGTGACTGTAAAATTCTTGCCAGTTCTTTAAATCACCATCAAATTTCTCAATATTCAACTTAGGCAGGTTAACGCGAATCCCATGTTTGGCCATAAAAGGCAAATAGGCGTTCATATCACTAGGGGCAACCGCCGAATTTGAAGCGATATTTTCTTCTTTCTGTAAATCCTTCATTTTACGATTTAATTTAGTTTTAACGGAAATAAACTTTTCCCTATACTCTTGGTTGGATTCAAAATCTGACTCCAAGCTTTTTAAATCTTTTATTTCTCCCTCAATATTCTTACATAATTCAAGAAATTGATTTTCTTTATCATTAATTTGTGCAAACGATTCTTCTAACCAAAACATATCAATTGTACTATCGGATTTTTCAAACATATCATTGATATTATTCATGAGCTTCGTTGCGCTAGATTTAATAACTTTACGTTTCGACTTCAATGCATCTAAATTTTCCATTTTCATATTCTCAAAGGAAATAAATACTTATTAAATAATATTTCAACCAAATAAAAACGCGACGTATGGGCGCCAAATTGTTATTAAAAAATATAAAAGGTATCTTATTAATCTAAAACTTTCTCACCTGAGTCGTGAATTCTACGCCTTTATTGTGGCCGATCTCGTTAAGGTATTTACTTCGAAGAATATAAGCACTGCTGTACGAAACAAAACATTTAATCGACAAAAACTAACACTAAAAACGGTACATATACTATCTTTTAACATCTTCAATTTTTAGATTCTTACATCTCGTCTGCAATAAATTCATGGAACAACAAATGACATAAAAATTAAATCGTAAAACAAAAATGGGTCACTTTAGTTCACACAACTTGTCTTTTTTACTTCGCACCAAAGAGTTTGGAATTTGAGTCAGAAAATACAACAGTATGTTCATAAAAATACTTAACAGACTTAAAAAAAAAAAAAAAAAAAAAAAAAAAAAAAAAAAAAAAAAAAAGATAATAGACTATGTTAGTGTAAAGAATAAGTTTCAAACAAAAAGCGAAAATTTATTTTAATAAAAAGTGATAACGGTATCATAAGACAACTCCCCACCTTAGTGATATCTTACGATATCATGTGCCAGACACCCCCCCCCCTTCCCCTCTTAATTGATAACGTTATTGATGACGTCGTAACGCGCATTCCCTATTTGAGAAGGAAGCACAGTTATACTTCAGATACTTGTATTAATAATTAGAATGTGTCAAACATATAAAGTTCTTATTTTGAATAATATTTTTTTTTTTTGTATTTTATTAGATTATATGCTATAGATATTTTTTTCTTTTACTCATATCTCACATAACTTATATCGTTTTACTCATATCCCTATTAATAAAATATTTACCTCAAAATATTTCTACGGTACAAAGCATAATTTTCTGTCGCTGATCTAAAACTGATAGATCTGTCACAAGTAATTTCCTGTTGCCCAAACAATTTAATGTTTCATTAACCCATTTATGCCTAGCGTCCCAGTTTTGGGACGTTTCAAATTTTAATGAATTTGTATAATTTTCTTCTCGTTTATAACATTAAAATTGCATGAAATCATTATTTATAAATATCTTTACCTATAACCGAGAGATGACAGCATAAGGTGGATATTTTATTTGCTTAAATTAAGGCTTTTTTCGGTGTTTATATATTTTTAATTTTTCAAGATGGCGAAATGTAAAAAAGTAAGTTTATTTGTATTTTTCCTATCAAGGATCCAAAATCGCAAGTTATAATCTTAGCTTGTAGACATTTTTGAAATGCGTATTTTTTTAAATTGCGAAATTAAACGTTCAAGCCTATTTTTTATGCATTTTTGTAATGTCCAAAATATAGGGTTCTAGGCAAAAATGGGCACATATTTTTGTTAAAAATTTAGGAGACAGTTATTTATGTAATCTCCTTTCGAAGATATTTATGAAATAAATTGTTTTTAAGTCTGAAATACGATTATTCTTATTTTATTATTAATAATAGTTATAACGTTATTGGTCTCTGCAAAGAAATATATATATATATATATATATATATATATATTAGTTCATAAAAATACTAATTGTAGTACATAATATACAGTTTAAAAACATTTTAAATATAAATGTAGGCAAAATATACAATTATGCATATTATTCTACTAGAAATACTCATATTTATTTCTTTTACATTTTATCAAATAAATACTAAAAAATTTAAGCTTAATTTTTTTTAGTATTTTTCCTGTTCATTTTGCAACATTTTAAAGTGATTTTACCAAAAAAATTGAGAAAACAAAAATTCATGCACAAATGGGTTAAACAGCTGATTACAACCAAATTTATTTGCAGAATCTCTGTTAAACAATAAACTGTTCTATTAAGCATAAAATTTGCGTGAATTTTAAATTATACTTTTATTTTTTAATTTACAATGGATAACTTTAGCATTGTTGTTTCATTTTCTTATTGCGCTATTTTATTTTAAGGAAGAGGAACGATTGAATTAACAATAAAATTTGTTAATTAACATAAAATGTGTCAGTAATAATTCAAGCATTTTTCAAAATACTCTGCGTAGTACTTTAAATATAACATAAATACTTTAAACATCAATTTAAGTTATTTGAACATAGTACATTAACCCTTAACCGGAAACATTAAAATCCCGTGCACAAACGGAAACGTGCCATCTGTGAGACTGCTAAATTAAAAAAATTGCTATAACATTTTAAAAGGAAAATAACTCTTAATAATTTACCAACTATTGAAATTAAACACTTAATATTTAATAGTAATGTATCAACAGGACCAATTTTTTAATATGACAGCATTAAAGTAAGTTTTGAATATTAAAAAGTAGAAAAACCAACGTTTAAAATGCACAAATAATATATGAAAAGCAGCAAACAGCTGTTTCGAATCTACTAGCGAGATTCTTCTTCAGTGCAAAAGGAACAGCGTGCTAGAAAAAGCAAGGCTGAGCAAAATCATAGACAGAGACGCGCTGGCTTTTATACCCTATGCGGGTGGCGAAGGCGCCGAAACAACCAATGAGAGAGAAGCAGTGGAAACGACTGGGTGGACAAGTAGCGACATCTACCGGAGAAGTAGAGAAAAGAAATCAAAAAAAGGAGGAATTAAATTAACGCTTTCCAAATACTTGGAAAATCTGGAGTACTAGATAAATCATTGACTAAAGAGTGAGAATTTTTAATGATATGGTAAGCTTCCCAAAAATCAAGATCAAGGTTAGAAGAACATTTTTGGATAATGATGGCTGAGGAAAAATTGAACCTATGTTGAGAAGACCAAGAATGTTGAGCAATAGAAGAACGTTTGAGCTCCTGATTTTTAACATAACCTTCATGCTCTTTTAAACGAAATCTAAGAGCACGTTTAGTCTGACCAATATAAGAAAGACCACACTGACAAGAGATCTGGTAAATTCCCCAATTATCTAGGCGATCAACGGGGTGTTTGAGATTTGAAAAAGGGATTTTATTAACAGGAGAAAAAATAACTTTAAAATCAAACCTTCTTAGGATTTTAGCAACTTGCTGACTGATTTTAGGAAAAAATGGCAATACAACTGAAGTATTAGAGTTGGAATTAGAATGCTTTTCAGAATGGTCGGATTTCGTCAATTTCTTATAAATAGAATCGATAATATTAGAGGAATAACCACGATCGACAGCAATAGCTTTGAGGTAATTAAGTTCAGCACTAAGTAACTGAGGAGTGGAACAAATATTAGTAGCCCGAAAAACCAAAGTATTGAAAGCAGCGAATTTCTGGTTAGGGGGATGAGAAGAATACCTGTGAGGTGGGAGACTGACAGCAAAAGGTTTACGAAAGACGGTAGTCTGAAAGCCATTTTCACAACGAATAACAAGGACATCCAGGAAAGAAAGACAGTTATTGGTCTCAATTTCAGAGGTAAATTGAATGCAGGGATCAATGGAATTCATAATAGAGAGAATATGATTAATATCCGAATTCATTTCAATCAGGACATAAACATCATCAACATAACGAACATAGAACGGAAATTTTAAGATTTCAAAAAGCTTGACCTCAAAATAGTGCATATAAATATCGCATAAAATTGGACTAAGAGGATTACCCATAGCCAAACCGTCAATCATACGGAAGAAATTACCATTGAAAACAAAAGTATTTTGCGACAAGCAAGCGCGAGTGAGAAGTATAAGTTCCTCGATTTCAAAATAAGAGAAATGGAATTCACAAAGCCTTTTCTTGAGGCAATCTAAAGCCCCCTCAACCGGAACGTTTGTAAATAATGATTTAACATCAAAAGAAACCATCATGTGACCCTGCGGCTTAAAATTATGAAGTTTTTTAACAAAATCAAAAGAATTCTTAACAGTGAAACAGTTACTGCTCAAAAGTGGGGAAAAAACAGAAACTAAATATTTGGCAAGCTTATAAGAAGCTGTACCGATACTAGAGACAATAGGTCTAAAAGGAATGTCAGGTTTATGGACCTTAGGTAAAGCATAAAACCTGGCACAATGCGCAATAGACGGAATAAGGGACTTCTTAAAGTTAGCAGGAATAATGGAAGAAGACTTAATGGCAGACTTAATAGAGTTAATTTCACTAGTGGAAGGGTCTTTGCGGATATCCACATACGGACCATCATTAATTAATTTATGGGTTTTTTCCAAATACGTAGATTTGTCGAGAAGAACAATCTGACCACCTTTGTCGGCCTTAGTAATAATTAAGTTTGGATCAGAACGCAAAATTTTTCAGACATTGTTTAACAGGATGTTTAAGATTGGGTTTATAAACATTAGAATTGAAATCAACAGTATTGGCAATGAGATGCCTAATAGACTCTTTCTGAGAAGAGGATAGAGCACTATGCTTAAAGGCTCTTTCAATAGGAGCAATAAGATTAGGTAAAGAAGGAATAGCAGAGACAGAAAAATTGTTATTCAATTTGAGAGCATCGAGCTGATTGTTACTTAATGGAACACTAGAAAGATTGACAACAGCATTTTGGTTAACAAGAGGCAAATTACTGCAGTTATTAGCGACAGAACTTCCACAAAGCGTATTAAATTTCTTCTTTAAAACCGAACAATGAACAGAAGAAGCTGTGAGAACTCTGCTCCATGACCTTCTGTCAATGGACTGAAAATCAGGAGTAGAATTAGCGAGGCTGATATGTAAAGAATATAACTCGCGCTCTATATGAGCAATTTTGTGGCGAGTCTCTTGAATCAAAGCTCTTAAAAGAGCTAATTTAGAACGAAATAAGACCTTCTCAATCCTATTTGAAGAAAATAAATTACAACGAATGGAAATGAATTTAGGAATAACCTTCTTACGCCTACAATCAAGTAGGAAATGTAAGTGTTCCAAAAACCTGTACTTTTTTAATCGTAAATTGCAAAACCTATTAATTTGAGACATTGCGGAAAAAAAAAAAAAAAAAATACAGAAGAATAAAGGCCCGTTAACGCCAAATACATAAAAATAGCAAATAAAGCCTTTGTGCAACAATATTAAAAAGTAGAAAAACCAACGTTTAAAATGCACAAATAATATATGAAAAGCAGCAAACAGCTGTTTCGAATCTACTAGCGAGATTCTTCTTCAGTGCAAAAGGAACAGCGTGCTAGAAAAAGCAAGGCTGAGCAAAATCATAGACAGAGACGCGCTGGCTTTTATACCCTATGCGGGTGGCGAAGGCGCCGAAACAACCAATGAGAGAGAAGCAGTGGAAACGACTGGGTGGACAAGTAGCGACATCTACCGGAGAAGTAGAGAAAAGAAATCAAAAAAAGGAGGAATTAAATTAACGCTTTCCAAATACTTGGAAAATCTGGAGTACTAGATAAATCATTGACTAAAGAGTGAGAATTTTTAATGATATGGTAAGCTTCCCAAAAATCAAGATCAAGGTTAGAAGAACATTTTTGGATAATGATGGCTGAGGAAAAATTGAACCTATGTTGAGAAGACCAAGAATGTTGAGCAATAGAAGAACGTTTGAGCTCCTGATTTTTAACATAACCTTCATGCTCTTTTAAACGAAATCTAAGAGCACGTTTAGTCTGACCAATATAAGAAAGACCACACTGACAAGAGATCTGGTAAATTCCCCAATTATCTAGGCGATCAACGGGGTGTTTGAGATTTGAAAAAGGGATTTTATTAACAGGAGAAAAAATAACTTTAAAATCAAACCTTCTTAGGATTTTAGCAACTTGCTGACTGATTTTAGGAAAAAATGGCAATACAACTGAAGTATTAGAGTTGGAATTAGAATGCTTTTCAGAATGGTCGGATTTCGTCAATTTCTTATAAATAGAATCGATAATATTAGAGGAATAACCACGATCGACAGCAATAGCTTTGAGGTAATTAAGTTCAGCACTAAGTAACTGAGGAGTGGAACAAATATTAGTAGCCCGAAATTCGCTGCTTTCAATACTTTGGTTTTTCGGGCTACTAATATTTGTTCCACTCCTCAGTTACTTAGTGCTGAACTTAATTACCTCAAAGCTATTGCTGTCGATCGTGGTTATTCCTCTAATATTATCGATTCTATTTATAAGAAATTGACGAAATCCGACCATTCTGAAAAGCATTCTAATTCCAACTCTAATACTTCAGTTGTATTGCCATTTTTTCCTAAAATCAGTCAGCAAGTTGCTAAAATCCTAAGAAGGTTTGATTTTAAAGTTATTTTTTCTCCTGTTAATAAAATCCCTTTTTCAAATCTCAAACACCCCGTTGATCGCCTAGATAATTGGGGAATTTACCAGATCTCTTGTCAGTGTGGTCTTTCTTATATTGGTCAGACTAAACGTGCTCTTAGATTTCGTTTAAAAGAGCATGAAGGTTATGTTAAAAATCAGGAGCTCAAACGTTCTTCTATTGCTCAACATTCTTGGTCTTCTCAACATAGGTTCAATTTTTCCTCAGCCATCATTATCCAAAAATGTTCTTCTAACCTTGATCTTGATTTTTGGGAAGCTTACCATATCATTAAAAATTCTCACTCTTTAGTCAATGATTTATCTAGTACTCCAGATTTTCCAAGTATTTGGAAAGCGTTAATTTAATTCCTCCTTTTTTTGATTTCTTTTCTCTACTTCTCCGGTAGATGTCGCTACTTGTCCACCCAGTCGTTTCCACTGCTTCTCTCTCATTGGTTGTTTCGGCGCCTTCGCCACCCGCATAGGGTATAAAAGCCAGCGCGTCTCTGTCTATGATTTTGCTCAGCCTTGCTTTTTCTAGCACGCTGTTCCTTTTGCACTGAAGAAGAATCTCGCTAGTAGATTCGAAACAGCTGTTTGCTGCTTTTCATATATTATTTGTGCATTTTAAACGTTGGTTTTTCTACTTTTTAATATTGTTGCACAAAGGCTTTATTTGCTATTTTTATGTATTTGGCGTTAACGGGCCTTTATTCTTCTGTATTTTTTTTTTTTTTTTTTTTTTTTTTTTTTTTTTTTTTTTTTTTTTCCGCAATGTCTCAAATTAATAGGTTTTGCAATTTACGATTAAAAAAGTACAGGTTTTTGGAACACTTACATTTCCTACTTGATTGTAGGCGTAAGAAGGTTATTCCTAAATTCATTTCCATTCGTTGTAATTTATTTTCTTCAAATAGGATTGAGAAGGTCTTATTTCGTTCTAAATTAGCTCTTTTAAGAGCTTTGATTCAAGAGACTCGCCACAAAATTGCTCATATAGAGCGCGAGTTATATTCTTTACATATCAGCCTCGCTAATTCTACTCCTGATTTTCAGTCCATTGACAGAAGGTCATGGAGCAGAGTTCTCACAGCTTCTTCTGTTCATTGTTCGGTTTTAAAGAAGAAATTTAATACGCTTTGTGGAAGTTCTGTCGCTAATAACTGCAGTAATTTGCCTCTTGTTAACCAAAATGCTGTTGTCAATCTTTCTAGTGTTCCATTAAGTAACAATCAGCTCGATGCTCTCAAATTGAATAACAATTTTTCTGTCTCTGCTATTCCTTCTTTACCTAATCTTATTGCTCCTATTGAAAGAGCCTTTAAGCATAGTGCTCTATCCTCTTCTCAGAAAGAGTCTATTAGGCATCTCATTGCCAATACTGTTGATTTCAATTCTAATGTTTATAAACCCAATCTTAAACATCCTGTTAAACAATGTCTGAAAAATTTGCGTTCTGATCCAAACTTAATTATTACTAAGGCCGACAAAGGTGGTCAGATTGTTCTTCTCGACAAATCTACGTATTTGGAAAAAACCCATAAATTAATTAATGATGGTCCGTATGTGGATATCCGCAAAGACCCTTCCACTAGTGAAATTAACTCTATTAAGTCTGCCATTAAGTCTTCTTCCATTATTCCTGCTAACTTTAAGAAGTCCCTTATTCCGTCTATTGCGCATTGTGCCAGGTTTTATGCTTTACCTAAGGTCCATAAACCTGACATTCCTTTTAGACCTATTGTCTCTAGTATCGGTACAGCTTCTTATAAGCTTGCCAAATATTTAGTTTCTGTTTTTTCCCCACTTTTGAGCAGTAACTGTTTCACTGTTAAGAATTCTTTTGATTTTGTTAAAAAACTTCATAATTTTAAGCCGCAGGGTCACATGATGGTTTCTTTTGATGTTAAATCATTATTTACAAACGTTCCGGTTGAGGGGGCTTTAGATTGCCTCAAGAAAAGGCTTTGTGAATTCCATTTCTCTTATTTTGAAATCGAGGAACTTATACTTCTCACTCGCGCTTGCTTGTCGCAAAATACTTTTGTTTTCAATGGTAATTTCTTCCGTATGATTGACGGTTTGGCTATGGGTAATCCTCTTAGTCCAATTTTATGCGATATTTATATGCACTATTTTGAGGTCAAGCTTTT
The DNA here is from genome assembly GCA_963932465.1 of Maratus speciosus. Classification (NCBI taxonomy): domain Eukaryota; kingdom Metazoa; phylum Arthropoda; class Arachnida; order Araneae; family Salticidae; genus Maratus; species Maratus speciosus. The sequence continues at coordinate 454,579,597 of OZ010797.1, forward strand.
TGAAATCTTAAAATTTCCGTTCTATGTTCGTTATGTTGATGATGTTTATGTCCTGATTGAAATGAATTCGGATATTAATCATATTCTCTCTATTATGAATTCCATTGATCCCTGCATTCAATTTACCTCTGAAATTGAGACCAATAACTGTCTTTCTTTCCTGGATGTCCTTGTTATTCGTTGTGAAAATGGCTTTCAGACTACCGTCTTTCGTAAACCTTTTGCTGTCAGTCTCCCACCTCACAGGTATTCTTCTCATCCCCCTAACCAGAAATTCGCTGCTTTCAATACTTTGGTTTTTCGGGCTACTAATATTTGTTCCACTCCTCAGTTACTTAGTGCTGAACTTAATTACCTCAAAGCTATTGCTGTCGATCGTGGTTATTCCTCTAATATTATCGATTCTATTTATAAGAAATTGACGAAATCCGACCATTCTGAAAAGCATTCTAATTCCAACTCTAATACTTCAGTTGTATTGCCATTTTTTCCTAAAATCAGTCAGCAAGTTGCTAAAATCCTAAGAAGGTTTGATTTTAAAGTTATTTTTTCTCCTGTTAATAAAATCCCTTTTTCAAATCTCAAACACCCCGTTGATCGCCTAGATAATTGGGGAATTTACCAGATCTCTTGTCAGTGTGGTCTTTCTTATATTGGTCAGACTAAACGTGCTCTTAGATTTCGTTTAAAAGAGCATGAAGGTTATGTTAAAAATCAGGAGCTCAAACGTTCTTCTATTGCTCAACATTCTTGGTCTTCTCAACATAGGTTCAATTTTTCCTCAGCCATCATTATCCAAAAATGTTCTTCTAACCTTGATCTTGATTTTTGGGAAGCTTACCATATCATTAAAAATTCTCACTCTTTAGTCAATGATTTATCTAGTACTCCAGATTTTCCAAGTATTTGGAAAGCGTTAATTTAATTCCTCCTTTTTTTGATTTCTTTTCTCTACTTCTCCGGTAGATGTCGCTACTTGTCCACCCAGTCGTTTCCACTGCTTCTCTCTCATTGGTTGTTTCGGCGCCTTCGCCACCCGCATAGGGTATAAAAGCCAGCGCGTCTCTGTCTATGATTTTGCTCAGCCTTGCTTTTTCTAGCACGCTGTTCCTTTTGCACTGAAGAAGAATCTCGCTAGTAGATTCGAAACAGCTGTTTGCTGCTTTTCATATATTATTTGTGCATTTTAAACGTTGGTTTTTCTACTTTTTAATATTGTTGCACAAAGGCTTTATTTGCTATTTTTATAAGTTTTGAATGTCGGAGACAGAAAATATTTTGAAATTACACATTATTGTTCAAAATATAAAATTTTCGTCATAATAATTAAATAAATGCTAATATTTTTATATATTTCGGTACAATATGAATTAGAAAAAAATATTACGTAGTAAAATTAACAAAACATTTAATAGTAAATATTGCAGCATGTTCTAAATATCTGCATTTTTTATGCATTTTTGACAATGTTGAGTCGCTTTCGTGTTCAGAATTTATATATTCATCATCTGAAATACTTTCAATATCACTTATGTCACTTACTACCATCAAACAACCTCAAAGAAGATTTTTTAGTCTTTTTTATCACTGTAGCGTACCCGCTTTGACGGCTCCTCCATATCAATATCCCAGAGCAAAAAATTACATAAATGGAAACATGCCGTCCCACAGACTGCGTTGAAAATAAAATAATTTTTCTTTCAATAACTAAAAATGCTCAGGTGTTGCAAATGGGTGGGGAAGGCAGAGGACCAGTAGCGTAAGGATTAGATTGTGTGATAAGATTGGGGACGCGTTCACTTTTGTGTTAAGGGTAGATATGTAGACGCAACCGTCTCACAGACGGCACGTTTCGGGTTAAGGGTTAAAGATAAACTTACAATATACAGGGTGTTGACGAATTCGACCGACAAATTTGGAGTGGTGATATTAGGTATCAAAAAAAGGTGAAAAATTACCATGCAACATTGGTTAGCAAAACACTTATTAGGTCACAAATATAGGGTGATTCACCCTAACTGGATTTGGTTGGCGATAATAATTTTAAGAAAAGAAAAATACTGCGATGTTAATGTAACGATATGTACTTTGTTTGGTATGAAATGTTATAACATCACAAAGAGTTCTCGAGTAACAGGGTTCTCACGCAATCGATGATACCGTATGAACTGGTAATCACAGTCCAAAATGTGAACCTTCAAGTAATTATGACTGACGCGTATAATCAAAACTTCTACCACCTTTTTTATATTATCACATTTACAACAAAATTGAGCTATTAAAAGTTTCATTATAATATACTTTAGTTTTATAATATTTATTACCGGCATCTCATGCTGAGTTTTGGTAGAACACCTTGTATCTTTGATTAAATAGGTTGTTTGCGATGCCATGTTTATTCCAATTTTTGTTCTTCTTAATTCCTATTATCACCACTCTGAATTTGTCCGTCGAATTCTACAACACCTTGTATAGTGGTTGGTGTTATCGGTATCCAATACCGAAACTGTTAGTTTTAAACACGTGCTTACAATTCCAAAATAATTCAAATGATATTATTCATCATATCCGAAAGCCATTAAGTCGAAATAGATTTTTTAAGTTCAAAATTAAAAAATTTATACGGTTCCTGAATCTCAGAGGTATATATTTCGAATAACATACTTTAATTTTTACAAACAAAGAAAAAGTCATTCTTTACATCTGAAGCTTAACGCGCTATCCGCTTTGATGCTTATATATATATTTTTTTTTTTTTTGCATATATCGAATTCAAAGTTTTATTTTTCATTCAAAATTGTTAACATATTTTGAGAAATATACAAATATTAGAGAATAAAATTATCGTTTTGAAATGAAAAATTTTTACTATAAAAATTTACAATAATATGAAATGAAACCAATAAAGGTAATTTAATTTAATTCTTTCTGTGACCTTCGCATTAAGGTTTGACAGTTAAACATATTTCGGAAATAAACTTAATTTTTTTCATTGAATTTCAAAAATATTGTTGCTATAATTATTTTTTTCTGTTTATGTTTTTCTTTAAATTGATTTAATTTTAAAAATAACTGTTTTATATTTCATTCATTTTACTTCAACACTCCAATTGCGAGGGTTGCCTTTTATGTTTTTACAAACGACGAATAAAAGGTGCGACTGAAATTTGTCTTCAGGATATTCGTAAAATTCACATTTTTTAAATCTTGGAATCAGTGCCATCTTAGAAATCGTCTGCGTAGTTTGTTTGCAGTGACTGTTCTAAAGAAAGAAGTGAGTGAAACAAATGGATATAACTGGTGAAGGTTTCCGTTGGATGATTTTAAGAAAGGCCTCACTCGACAAGAATGCTTAGTATCGCTTCGTGAAACTTTAGGTAATGAAGCACCATCACAAAAAACTGTTTACAATTGGTTTGCAGTATTTCGTCGTGGTCGTGCGTCCGCTAGGGATGAATCTCGTGAAGGACGACCAAAATTTGTAGTGATTCCAAACAACATTGATGCTGTGCGCAACATGATTGAAGAATATCGGCATGTCACGTATCCTGAAATAGAAGCATCCTTTGGCATATCACAGAGTGCAATACATTCCAACTTGCACGAACATTTAGCTGTTAAAAATCTTTGTTCCCGATGGATTCCGCACAATTTGACAGAAGTTCCCCAAAAGATTCTTTTTCCTCCTACTTTTTGTAGTTTCCTTTTTTAACACTTTCCAACGTAGTTGAAATGTATTTATGAATTCTGTTTGTATGTCCATCTTTCCGTATGTCTGTCTGTCCCTGATCTAACTCGCGTAAACAAGATCCGATTGCGATGAGATTTATATATGTTATGGGCATGCTCAGCATGAAAATTAAGTGTTAGCATTTTCGATTCATTTACAGGGACACTCCAAAGAAATCCATTACATTGCGGTTTGTGGGGAATAATTGTTTGCGGTGCATTTTAATGATATTGAAGTATTTTAAACAATTTGAAATTGATATGATCACTGACATGTACTACTACGTTCTTACTATAGAATTTGTTGTGCATAGAACGTGTCTTTCGGGGACGTGTAGAAAGGACGTGTAGAACGGACGTGTAGGATGGATAGAATGTGTTGTGCCTTTAAGTTACGGGGACACACAAAATAATTTGCCTATAGGAGAAAATGAACAATAATTGAACTATTGAAGACTACGAACAATAATTTCTGGAAGTTCGTTTTCAGTTGTGGTATATGTTTTGAAATGTAACTATTTTTTAAAACTTTACTTAGTGTGTATAAATTCTACAGATCTTTTACAAGGCCGCACAAAAGTTCTTAACAACATCCCTCTATTAGCGGAAATTACTGAGTGGTAATGTTTAACTATGTACTATGCGTTTAACTGAACTGACTTTTACTCTAGTATCTATTATACATACATATCTGTAGATCATATACAGGGCTGCACAAAAAAATCGTATTGTTATTAATCGTATAAAAACTTTTCCGGCTATTCCTCATAATACCTGAAATCGAATTTAAAAATGCTTTATGCGTTTTCAAAAATGGTCATTTTGACATCATCTTGTGTCAGAGTAAACTAGAAAGTTTCATTATAGTATTCTGAAGTGTTTCAAAATCTATGCTCTACGCTTGAATTTTCTTTCTTGTGTAATATGATTTCAGGAAAATTTTAAAAACTTCTATGAAATAAAGTTTTAACACGAATTTTCTGTCTTGTTGGTAAGTTAAAACTTTATTCTATATTAAAAGTTATAAATTAAGTTACAACGCCATTGTGTACAAAAACGTAATAGCAGGATGTTGCTGCGTAGAAAACGGTAGAAATTAGAGAACGAGAAAAAAAAATCATGCGTCAAGTACAAATTATGAAAATCCTTTCAGTGAATTCAGAATACTGTAATAAATTATCATCGTTGTCGGTCATGTCTAAGAAAACATTTTGAAAAAAGGAAACTCACTTTAAAACCCAAATTCAATTTTTACCAGTGCTAAGCGGAAAAAAATATCTGAATTATTTTATTTTATAAGTTTGTATAAATGGTACAAAGTAATAATAATAAAAAAAAAAGTCAGGTATGAAATGCATAACATAGTTGAAAAATTCTCTTCAGCAAATTCCCTAATAAGCAGAAATATACATGAATTCTATTATGCAACCCTCTATACGATTCATACTATTTACACACAGCAAGAAATAAAAAAATAACTAAATTAATAAAAGCACTTTCGCTCTTCGGCATTACTGGAATATATTTATTTTCTGCGTCCCTGTAAATGAAGGATAAATTCTACGCACAGTATATTGTATAAATTTAAATCATACTTATAATTACTTAAAGGGTGTACAAACATATGAAGATATTTAAAATAACCCTGAGATCCGTCAAACGCAAAGGCGTTCATTTTCAAAGGGAAAAGATGACTGACATGTCACCTTTTAAGTAATCATAAGTATGTTTTAATGTTTATATTAATAACAAATTGAAGATCCCTTCTCGAGACCAGTTTTTAATACAGTGTTTGGACTCACACAATATTCTACATTAAACATCTTGTAGTACACCTCAGTGATGTCGCGATCGATTTCAATATGTTTAAAAGAATATAATATTATTAAAATACTCTATAACCGATTTCCTCCCGCACCCATCCCCACAGATAATAATATTATAGAATTCTTTGTGTGCCCCTGTAAATGAATCATAAATACTACACATTTAATTTTCAATGAGAAACATTCCATGTTGAACAACAGTTAAACATATCGCTCACCCGCAAGAAAAATGACACATCTCGCAAAAATTCATTTTGCGTTTTATTTCATTAATACGTCTGTCATAGGTGTGTCTTTCTACACAAACAGTTTCTTAAGTGAAGTTATACGGAAAATCCCTTTACACTGTAAAAAAAATTCCGCAACGTTCCTGGGAAAAAATGGGCAGCTGAGTTGCCCATTATTTCCAAGAAACATTTCTTGAAAATGACTGGTACTTTACTGTATATGTTAAAAACTTTCTACAGAAATGCCAGTAAGTTTCCTGCGAAATACCAGGAATATTTCTGTTGACAGCAAAACATTACTGACCTATTCAAGGCTGGAGTAGCACAAGAGCGAAAAATGTCCAGACCAGGGATCGAACCTGGATACTTGGCGTGCCGTGCCAATGCCTTACCTGTTAGGCTATCCGGACCGATACCTGGCTGACATAATTCACTCTGGATGTTCGTTCCCTTCATTATGACATTACTGACATTTCACAGCATGCGGGATCCGCAGACGATTTTTACATTTCCAGTTGACAATTTTCGCTTTATTATCATTATTTGTTAGAATGAAAAAATATTTTGAAATTGACATCAAAATTATTATTTATAATTTACACGAAAAAATAAATTTTCAGTTAAAATTCAATAAAGTAAATATATATGTGATATATTGTTTCTGAACTTTGCTTAAAATATAGAAATATATAAATGTAAATAATAATTAGAAAAAAAATCTAGACATAAAATATTTTGGATTTTCGCAGTAATTATGTTAGTTTACAAGTTAGATAAAATACATATAAATTTTCATGAAAAAAAAAAACCTAAACGTAATTGTATATTTTTTCCGAAAAAAAAAAAAAAAATTCAAATTTGCAGCAATTCAAAGTGTCAAATATATGTCAAATTTAAATCAAATTGTAATAAAGTGTTAAAATATAAAATTAATTAAAAAAGGGAAAAAAAAGTCAAGAGGTAGCATCGAACCCGGGCCGTACGGGTGGCGTGCAAGCTTTCTGCGTCCACACCACGAAAGACACGTTGAGAGCTGCAAACTAATGGGTATTTGAAACGTATGCTAAAACTCGGCATCTAATTTCTGAAAATCTAAGGCCCATTTGAAGAAATCCTTTCACAAGAATAATTAGAGATAAGAACTCTAAAACATACTTTAAATTAATCAAAATAGGTGAGAATCATATTTGATTGTCCCCTGGTTAATGCAGATCCAAATAATAGGTGTATTTTTTTTTACACAGTCTGCTCGTTAAAGATTTCCCAGACAAGTACGAGAGATAATATCTTAGTGATGTCACAAAGGTATTGTATTTTCATATGAATTATCTTGACAATAGAGACGTAAAGGATTATGTCGTCTATTGATTTATTTGCATTCCATATTGATTTTTTTACATTCATTTAAGGAATTCGTTTTCGACACTCGCGCGCTAGCAACGGATTATAGGAAAAAAAAATAATAAATGGCGGCCGCAGCGTTTTGCTGTTTCCAACTTTTGTTCAGGAACGTTTCAGATAAGAAAACCAGAATTTTACAGGAAAGAGCTAAATTATTCTGAAAACCTGATAAAAGGCGAAACGTTCCTGGATTTTACATGGAAAGTTACCATTTTTTTTTACAGTGTATGACCACTATATGTCCAAACCTTATCATACGTCTTCATTCTTAAGGGTTTTATACTTTTATGCAAGTTTTCATTCCTGCATGCAGAGCTCAGTACTGTAATTTCATCTTATATTAAAATCATGCAAATTTTCTTTTTGCCTCTCCTGTGAAATTTACTTTTGTCGAGATGTGTCACTTTTCTTGAGGGTGAGTGAAATGAATTAAATGGAAATTCGAGTATATATACGCGAGGTGAGTGAAATGAATTAAATGGAAATTCGAGTATATATACGCGAGATAAAGCATGGATAGGAAGACAGATGGTCAAACAAACCGAATTCATAAAAACATTTCAAATATGTTGGAAAGTTTTAATAACAACTGCGTTGGAAAATTTTAAAAATTAGAAAATATGAATCTTCGATAATGTGATTATTATTGGAAATATATATTGTCATAATTAATTGTTAATAGCATTTATAAAAAAAAAATCAAGATTAGTTTTCTCATTTAAAGTACTTGTCTCACAGAAATATGTGTAAATTTTGAATATCCCTCATGACAAGGTTAAGTGATTTAGATATCCCCGAAAGTCTATTTTATCATAAGATTTCTGATGCTTTAAATACAGCTTGAACAAAGATGAACAGAGTATCTTAAAATGTATCACATTTTTTTCTTGTGCTATTGCATGACAACGAAAAACGAAAATGGGTGGTACGGTTTTAAATTTTAAACATGGATTTTTTTTTTATAGAAAGGATTGTTTGAAACGGAAATCTATCAAATTAGTTCAAAGTATTTTTAAGCAAATAAAATATATATGCTTTAAGACTTGCAAAGGATAATATATATATATATTTAAGCAAATGGTTTTTTTAGGATATTTAGAAGAAGACATGGACATTTCTCTAAAAAACATTGTAATGTTTTATTTATTTGTTAGAAACCATTTATATTAAAATAAAATGAAAATATTAATGCCTGGATAAAGTAGGAAATATATTTAAAAAGTCAGTATTCAAAAATTCGATAGATATATATTTAGAAAAGGTAAGTTATTGACAAAAATTCGTAGCTGTGCTCTATGTATCCCACAATAGTTGTAACAACATAATGTAATTCAACACGTAAATACAGAAATGCTGTATTAGAAATATGAGAAAATAAACGAAGAATCTGGATTGTTGCATGCTGCAATAATTAATTGAGTGCAAATAAACTGCATTCATTAACTTATACGTTTTCTACCCAAGCGAACGAAGAAAGCATTGATTTTATCTGATCTTAATTCATCACAACTGAAAAATAAATAAAATCGGAACTTGCATAAGCGTTGCATATATCTTGATTAGATTAGTGTTAAACAGTTAAAATTGAAAAAAAAAAACCGTCTTCTATTTCAACATTCCCTACACAATTGAAAAAAGCTGCAACAAGAAAATTGGTTAATGTCAAATTTCTAATGACATCGTAACTATCACAGCTCATCGTATATCTATCGTCATCACTTGAATCATATATGATATTCCTGTTGTTTTGAAACTTTTAAACTTAATCTCTACTTTTTATATCAGGATGTGTACAGATTTAATGTTTTGAATTCCCGGATTTTTTTTATGTTAAAGTATTATGATGTACACTGTATACACGATATATAATTACTTTTAATTAATTTATTTTCACAATTGCTTGTAATAAAATCCGAGTGGATAAAAGTGTAGGTAAACATTCCGGTGCGAACCATTCTGGTCTGCGAATCGAGCGTAACTGAACACCATGTTAGGCTTAATGGAAAACATATGCTAACATATGACGGCTAAATGACAATTTCTCCTACTTGAAATAATGTTTGTTCCGCCTATTTTCATATAAAATATGTATATCATATCCAATTATAATGTATTGAGTTTTAATTTAAAAATAAGCTATTATAAACATCATATTGCTAGATATAAACAAAAGAGCACTGTTGCCATACACAATTCCTGAATCTTGTAACAAATGAATGACTTTTTGAACGGTTCAGAAAAAGAAACAGGTTAAAGTCGATGCTGCTCTAAAAATAATTGTAAAAGTATATTAAAACCTTTAAGAATTTTAACTTTGTTTAAAACCTTCAAAAACTATCAAATTAAGTTCTAAATTAAAAATAACTGATAAATATCTGTACAACAACCGGAAGTAATAGCTGTAGGCAGCTAAACTAGCGCCCTTGGCCTAAGCTTTACAGAAAATTCCATCTATAAATCAGGATGATGTTTCTTGCTAATTCTCTGGCACCATCTATCAGCACTTAATATAAACAAAGAAACTTTCTGTTGACATCGTACTCCTTTTAATGCATTTTTCAGATTTAGAAGCTTTGCAAATCAAATAAATATTTGTTATCAATTCTCTTTGAAATTGAAATATAAAGAATGTATAACACAGTGGTACAATATATTTTAATTTTCTTACAGATAAAATTAAGAATTTTAACACAATAAGTTTGTAGCAAAAAAAAAAGTCATTAACGCAATTTATTTCAGAAAGAATGCAGCTTAAAATCATTAAAAATTTGCTTTTTAGCGTTTTACAGAATAATTCAAAATTAGTTTATGAATAGTATAATAATTTGTAAGTCACAAAATTAATATAGGATAAAGAGTAATGTATAAAAATAACCTTCTACTCAGTAATATGAATTTGTAAAATATATATTATAGGAGAAACTATGCTTAATTCTATAAAATATTTTATAAAATATTTTACATATTCATATTACTGAGTAGAATGATATTCTAATATATTATTATTTACATTGTGTTAATTTTTTGATTTACAAATTATTTTACTATACAGAAACTAATTTTGAATTATTCTGTAATACGCTAAACAGCAAATTTTTAATGTAGAGGGAACCTAAACAAGCGTTTTCGTTATAATATGTGTAGCAGGAAATGGTGACTAAACTGTAGTTTAAATAATTTCTTTGTTCTAATCATCAGAAATCAAATGATAATACTTTTTGACTAAAAAAAATGCATGAGACAACTTTTTAAGTCAGAAAAATATATATTTTTAAATATTGTTTTGAAGATTTGTCATTCACATTCTGTAATTTTTGACGGGGTTTATATACTAGTTTTTTAAATATTGTTTTGAAGATTTGTCATTCACATTCTGTAATTTTTGACGGGGTTTATATACTAGTTTTAGATTAATTTCGGATAATTAATCACAGTTTTTCCCATTCAAACACTGTGTCGCACATTTTACACGAGAACGTGAGGAAATGGGACACGTATAGCATTTATCTTTTAATTACAAAGTAATTAAAAATGCCAGTTTGTATAATCAAGAAATTATTGATGGCAGTTATCCAACTCTCAGAATACCAAAGAAAAGAATACAGAGTACAAAAATTGCAATAATGTAACCATTCACAGTTAAAATTCATTAGTTTTTACTCAATATTCTTTTAAAAGGTTTCCGGATTTTTTAAGAATTTAGATCTAAAAATAAGAGTTTATCAACAACTTTCTTATTTTTATCTCATTCAACTGGATTTTATTGTATTTAATTAATTCTTTTATTCTCCCGGATCCATTATACCCATCTGGTAGGCGCAAGGTTACACAGTAGATATTTTATGGGAAAAAACAGCTCTTCCTGTAAAGAACGGGTACAATGTTAATAGTAAGTAAATATCGGTCAGCTAAAATTTTATAACATCACTTGGGGGCTCTGCCCCCTGCAAGCTACGCTCGCCAACCCCCGTTCAGAGACCGCAGAATCTAAAAGAACGCTAATTTGATCGGTTTTTAAAAGATTAGAGAAGATTAAATTATAATGAAGAAACCTATAGCGATCTCCCTGTAAACGGGTTTCCATTCGATTCCCTTTGATTGCGAAAATTTAAGTTCGAATCAGTTGCTGTTAAGACATCCAATGGTTGTTTTCGTGTTTGATTAAAAAAGATCAGTTGAACATTTCAAAAGAAGCTAAAATAAAATGAATCATGTAAACAGAGTCTTTGCTGACCGGTATTTTTTAACAGCGTTATAAAACGAGTGACATAATACAATTTACTGCTTGAACCCCTTCAAGAACGGTGGTTCATTTTTGGACCACTTAATTTTAATTCTTAAATGCCACATTGGCACCAGAATATTGGAATGAAATTTTTTCTTTTATTAAGTACTTGAACAAAAGCATTTTCGTATTTCGAAATTTGTTTGTAAATTCTGGTGCCATTCATTGATTTCAACATCTTACGAATAGAAGTACCTTGCCCCTGAAAGGGTTAAATGCATATTAATGTACTTATTATTTTAAAGTTTCCTTTCGCTTTTAATACTCACGCGTAAATACAATTTTCAAGACATAATTTTCAATATTTTCCTGCTTATAACACGTACTCATTTAATAGTAATTTTAAAGTTTTTTTCTGTTTTTAATAGTTACATGTAAATAATTTTTAATCGTTAGGAAATATTATTCTTTCCGCTGTTTTTAGAATTGAAAACAATCTCTATAATAATAGCCTAAGTCATGTGACTATCAGCAGTTCCTTCGCTTTTCATAAGAATGTTTTCCATTTTGATCAAAGAATCAAATTTATCTTTTCGAATAAAACTACGTAAAAGTTGCCATGATCGCAAAGAATTCTTGGTACTTTTATGTTAGCCGGGTTCAAATCTCGCCAACAGCTTTTTTTTTTTTTTTTTTTAACTCGGCAGTTAGCTTTTTTTATTTTTATTTTCGAGTGGTAAATTAAAACGATACTACTTGGTTATCCCATCGACCAAAAATCTATCGCCAGACTATAAGATTAAATGCCAATAATGGTTGATCGTAAGTGTCACATTCACTTGACTGTAAGGAAGTTACACGTGTTTACGCCATCAAGTGATTTTTATTTCGACGTTTTATTTGTATTTGTATTTTTATACTAATTTATTTGTTCTTTCGTTATTTGAAATAAAAATTACGTCAACTTGTATAATTTGGCGATATTGGCCATTTGCTTTGAATTTGAAATTAAATGTCATGATTTGTTACATTATTTAATATTTAACACAGATGTCATATACTTTCTGGCGTGATTTTTTTTTACGACAATTTGGCGAAAACATTGTTTTCGAAACCAGTTACATATGTATTTTGAAATTATTTTCTATTAATTTTAAAATGAAATAACAATAAATAATAAAAATTAGTTAATAACTATAGAACAAAACAATTTATAACATTTTTTTCAAAATAAAAATAAAATAAATGTAAATAAACGTTTATTAATAAATAAGCAACAGCCGGGTTACCATGTCAGACAAAATAAGGCCATTTTGCGCCAATTAGGTACCCCCGGTGCGTATATGACATCTGGGCCTAATATTTTTTTTTTCGTTTCGTTTAAAAGAAATGAATGCCATTAATTTTAAATGTTTCAGTTTTAAATGAAAATTTTGTATTAAATAAAATGACAATGAAATACAAAAAAAAAGCATTGTTCATAGTATACATTTAAGGGAGGCCAAACTGGTTGCCAAATTAGTTGAAAATAATAACCTTTTATAAAATATGAAAAAAAATATATGCTATGATTAAAATTTGATTTACCATCAGTAGAGAAAAGTATTTAAAATTAGAAAAAAAATAATATTTCGAAAACTAATTCTAATTAAAAAATTGTAATACCAGTTTTGAGATCTGCGGATCAATACGAATTTTTGGTGTTAATTTCAAGCAAAGTATTCCATATTTTAGGAGAAATCGCCGTGAAACATAATCAGTTGTTTAATCAGTCGTTTCATAGAATCGTTTCATAAATTCGTTACAGATCAGTCGTTTCATAATATCCGTTTCATAAATTCGTTTCAATAGGATTTTATATATATAGGGTAGATAACGGCGATCGCAGTACCCTTCCATTTTGCTAAAAACGATGAAAATAGCAACATTTCATTGTTTCGTAAAGTGAATTGAGACTTCCGTTCTCTATAAGTTTCATAAATCTCCGATAATTAAAAATGACGCTAATATCTTTTTAGTGCATCCATTTTCCTTTAAATGATTATACAGGGTGTATCTAAAAAGTGGGCAAAACTTTACGGGGTGATAGAATGCAGCTATACGAGCAAATTTCGTCAAAGGATGTATGGTCGGAACCCAAGCGGTGTGAAGAAAAAATGTAGTTTTCCGCTGTCCCAGGGCGATGGATTGGTCGAGGTGGTCCCATAGCTTGCCCACAAAGATTGCCGGATCTCTCGTGTTTCGACATTTTCCTGTGGGGCCATATGAAAAGCCTAATCTACGAGTGTCCCACTGAAACCGGTATTTATCTTTTCGACAGGATTGCCGCTCTTGCCGGCGATATTCGGGAAATCCTGGTATCTTCGCAAATGTACGCCAGTTCTTGTCCCGCAAGTGTGAAGTGTACATTACCGCTGACGGAATATCTTATGAGCAATTCCTTTGAGCATATACTTTACTTACATTCCTGTTAATAAAATGATTTCAATGATTTCAAACTAGCAAAAAATATGACTATCTCTAATAATTTGGCTATCCTCTGTAAATTATAACATGAGAAATGCATTTAATTGTGAAAATTACGTCATAGATTAAACCGATTTTCATTCCGTAGAATTTTTATTTGATGTCACATGGTATAAAAGTTGTGCCGTTAGCAAATTTGTTAATTTATTTCATCACTTGATGCAGCATAAATACAGATAAATGTATGATCAAAATACTTCAGATTTATTTTTTACTAATTACTGTTCGATAAATATATATTAAAGTATTCGGATATTCTTTTTAATTAATATAAATAATGTACATTGTGAAAATAGCACAAAATATGCAGTAGGGTTCCAAGGGGTATACCGTATATTCCAAGGGATTTTTAATCTGCAATCTAAATGAAGAATATTGCCCATGTTATAAAAGTCAGAAACATAGCGACATTTTTTACGTACCATTTTAAACAAGCTGGTTTTCAAATATGTAATTGATCCTGAAAAGAGCTGTTAGTTGTTACAATATCGATGGATGAGGCCAAGCTAACCCATAAATGCCCCATCCAAACGAAAAAGCGTAGCAAACAGATTGCAGAAGACAGCCCCGTTATGCTGATATCATCATCCAATCTTCCGTAACTGGTACTTTTTTTAAATAGGTCTAATTACTATGTTTTTGAAGGCTGCTAATCCTGAACGGGGGTTGGCTGATAAAGCTCGCAGTGAGTCTCCTAGTCTAACTATAAAATAATTATTATTTTGGAGTTGATAAAATTCTAGACATTGTCTAATGGCACGAAATTGTGTTTATAAAATTTTAGCTGTGACAACTTGTTCGAAGGCTGATTTTCATAGTTCTAATAAATATGCTTTTGAGTATACAGATAATAGTCCAGTAAAATTATTTAAAAAAAAGAGCCGTACTAACCGATAATTCGATTAAAGCTGGAAATCGTTTTAATCACTTTCTTTTCCATTCAAATGAAGGGATTTGAAGTTTGTCCCATTTTTCCTGATGAGCTTAAGATTTGGCGCCACGAAACCTGAAAATGTTAGGACTTTTTTCAATATTTCGAAAATAATTCAAAAACCGTTCACTCTACCGAAAATATCCTTGTTCTTGATTTGCAGTACACAAAATCCTGCGTCGATTGAGTACCACAGACTAAATATTCCACCAAGAATAAGCGAGGTATAATAAATGAAAAAAGTGAATTTTTCTAATTTAAAAAAAAAAAAAAACCCTTATAAAATCGATTTTTTGCATACCAATTATCGGTTAAATGTATATGTATATTTATTTTTTACAAAACAGTAGAACTGCATAAATTGCCGAATGGTACAGTTTAATTAAGAACTTCAAAACTTAATTACATCATATGGGAATTTCGCCAACCTTTTCAACAAATGACTGCATTTGAAATCCAACTGATGTCCCCAAATTAATTTTAATTTTGTCGTCAATGAAATGGCTCCCTACTTCCATTCAAGCGGACATTTCCTATATGCGAAATCCTGACAGTTATATTTATTTGACATAGTGGAACTAGAATCGTATCTGACCCGGAACAATGTGATCTTCATGTAGATAAATGTTATTACACAATAAGACGATCAGACAAATTTTGGCCTGGGGTAGTGTCAGACATGACTACTCAGCAGACCCTTATGAGGTCGTTGAAGAGTACTGTAGGTCGCTCTCGTGGTAGAGGACTGACCGACAGCATCATGACTAAATAGATTGATACGATGCCCAAAATCATGGATATTTCCCAACAAGTGCAGAAGTTCTGTGGTGTGTCATTTTTGTACAATAGAGCAGCACGTTGATTCAAGGTTAACCAGACTCACAAGGGACAACATCGATATGGGTAAGTTTGTTTCATGGTTCCTTTCGCGCAAACCCTCATGTGACTACGTGATGTGTCTGAGTACAGGAGTGATTAGAGGCGATAAAGTAAATTGTCATCTAGCCAAAGAGATTGGAGTTGCAAGTATTAAAAGCGCCATTGGTGATGATTCTGGACCAATGTGAAATTCAAGCGATTCAATCGAGTAACTCCAATGAAAAGCTTCACATGTTCTGTAAAACTCCATGATGAGTAGAGGAGTTCGTCGACCCAGAGGCGATTTTGCCAAATTTTTTTCCACAAGAAATCAGAGGAAGAACTTAGAAAATTCTTTGAATTTGAATTGGCTCCATATCAGATTTTTCTGTTTGATAACGTTGGGGTTGAGTTTGAGAGGAAAGTTAGTATTTTACGTTTTGTTCACTCCGCTTGATGATTTAGAACAAACCATAACAAACTGTCCATGTGATTGATTGTGGCTTCCTGATTCATCGAGTGAGTTGGGGGCAAAGAGAAAAGTTATCGTCAATTATTTCGAAGTACGTTGAATATTTAAAAAAAACAGCTATGGTAAAACTGCAACCATTGTATTTGACGTTTACCCAGAAGAATCGTCAGAAAATGGCACCAAGTCTGCTGAGTATTTCCGTTGAAAAAATAAATACATTGGAGAAAGTATTGACTTTGACAAAACTTCTTTACTCACAACGCAAAAATAGTTCTTTCTTCCAAATGAATGCAATGAACGCCGTTTAATAAAAATGCTCATAGAAAAACTGGAGCAACACAATTTTACTGTGCAGCAAGCTGCCAAGGATTCAGATACTACCATCGTGATGGATGCCATCCAACATGATCAGCAGTCAGAACGTGCCATCACAATTGGGGTGTATATTGACCTGATTGTGCTTTTGACTGCATTTGCTCTTAACTCATCCACTATATACTTCTTTAAACCACGGAAAGAACAGTCAGGTCATGTTTTGTATTCACCGTTAAGCTTCAAGTACCCGCCGATTGTGAAGAATAACATCCTATTCCTGGATGTTTTTAGTGGCTGTGATTCTACATCGACTTTCTTCAGGAACGGCAAAGTGAAATTTGTAAAGCTTTTGGAAAATCATGCTCACTTACAAGATCTTACAACTGTCTTTAATAACCAATATGCTATGCCTCAGGAAGTAAGTGCTGTGGTGATAAAATTTAATTCCATCTTATACAATCCCCTCAACGACGAAGCGATAACACTGCACAAATTGCGACACAACTTATTTGCAAAATACCTTATGAAGACCCAGTTTAACCACGCGTCTCTGCCGCCACACAAATTGCGATACAACTTATTTGCAAAATACCTTATGAAGACCCAGTTTAACCTCGCGTCTCTGCCGCCAACTGAGGATGCAGTCAAACAAATTTCATTCAAAACTTTTCTTCAGATAATTATTTAGAATGGAAGAGTGATGAATCCCATTTATTGGGGTTGGAACACATTCACCATGTTATACCTTCAGTTACCACGGACGATGTAGCTGCCCCATCAAAGCTCATAAACATTCTGTCATGCAAATGTGCAAAGGGATGCAAAGGTGGTTTATGTTCTTGTAGAAAGAAATGGGGTTAAATGTTCAATTATATATTTCCACTGTAATGGTGTGCGTACACAAATACCGCGGAGGAAGAAGAACCACAAAGCGGATAAGACAAAAAGGAGAAATGGACGAGGAAGCCTTCCATGTAGTAGGAAGAAGAATGGCCAGCTCAAGTTCAAAAAAAAAAAAAAAAAAAAAAAAAAAAAAAAAACACTATGCTTGATTTTCCTGTATTTCCCTCAAGTAATTTGAGTTGATTTTATTATAATTGCTTTTAACCCTTTCGCGGTTAAGCTGCGTGCAATTTTTGTCTTCGAAAATGGTTTCACAGGGAAAGGCTTTGTATGTTTGTAAGTGGTCAATGATTTAGTTTGGTAAACGTTTAGCAATGAATCTGCGAAAACTGCTTTCCCCCCCTTCAGTACATCCTAGCAAACAGTAACCTACTAAAGTCCATTGTAATGTGCTTCCAAAGGGTAGACTTCCCACATTCATTTCGACAGTGATTGATTACCACCTCTACCCCAGAACTAACCCCCTTTCGAACTCATTCTTCAGGTATCTTTCTGTTTGCACTCAAATAAGAAAAGGAAACATATTTCTGAGGCGATTTTTAAAAGTTATCAAACAAAAATTCTAAACTATAACGTGTTAAGAACTTCCATTATATAAATGAGTTATAATCCAAGGTGTTGATATATTAAATTAATTATTAACTATACATCATCACTATAATCATAAATTAATTAAAGCAAAATCTTTTAATATGATATCAGAAACAGTTATATACAGATATAAATTCATTATTATTATTAATTTTATTATTATTATTAAATCAGTTAAATACAGATATGGATTCATTAGTATTATTATTATTAAATCAAACCTACAAGGAATAATTAGTTATGCAAGATGTATTAGATTGAGAACTTTCTAAATACGACAATTTTAAAGATAAGAAAATATAATTATTTAAAAGCAAGGAGCGCGATTCCAATGCTATTTTATCGATACTCAAGTAGAATGAAAGAAAAATAATTTTTAAATATTGTAATCTTCAGATCTAAAAACTTATAAGTTAAAATGAGAGACATTTTTTACTTGACATCAAATGAACTTAATTTCAGATCAAATAATACCTGTAAAAGACAGATCCTTAAATTAGGTGAGGTGAAATAGAAACTAGACTGTCTAAAGAAATTTACATTAACAAAATGTATGGAAAATATGGTTATTTTTTACTTAAACAACAAAAGAATGTTTTGCTTATAAAAGTATGACACAAAGAATGCCCCAAAATTAGTATTTAAATATTGTAATTTTCAGATCTAAACATTTATAAACTGTAAATTATATATATATAAAAACTGATCTGATATCATAGAAAAAAGCTAAAATTAACCTTTTTAATTAAGACTTTCGATATGGTATTTGATATTAATTAAGATCAGATACGGATGTAGTGTTGTTCGTATGCAGAAGTTTCAAACTCAATATTAAAATAAAGTTAAATTCATTTGTTTTTAATTAGGATATCTTATAAAATAGAAATTTTTGTCTTTAAAATGTGATTTGTAAAATAATTTTAGAACAAATGATGGTTATATATTTTTTTATTTACTTTAATTTTTTTCTTTCTTTTCTTCTTTTTTTTTTTTCTTTTTAAACAATTTATTTTGTAGCTTCGGGATGATATACCTCTCCAAGGATACCAACCTGAAAGTCAGCTTAACGTCTGATTGTAGGAGAAGCACAATATTATTTTTGAACCCTTTACATTTAATAGATATTTTCTAAATTCCACCCTACATGAAAACCTCATCAACAATACCATTTTATTAAATTATTTAATACTCATTAAATTTTATTAATTATTTTTTTTAATTAAATTTTACTTTTTTAACTTTGGTGGAAAAAGTCGTAAAATTGATTTTCCTTATTTTGCAGTAAACTTTTTTGAAGATTCCGGTGTAAATTCGACATTGCAGAAACGCAATTCCTTGCCCCTCAAAGGGTTAAGCAACACAAAGTCAGGGCGCGAAATGTATCTAAGCAAACGGGAATGATATTCCGACTCGTGAAATTATGACTAATATTGTTCCGGTTCGTGACTGATATTCCCGCACCAATTAATGTTCATTCGAAAAAAAAAAAGTGGATAGAATGTGCAGCGATACATTTAACATTACTGTGATAAACCACCACCCATACATACGCCACCACGGCGATGAAGCTATTGTGATAGTTCCTCACCAAATGAAAGACTCACGACACAAATGAGTTAAATTTTAGTGACCATTCTATGATACAGTTATTTGTAAAAAGATTAGATAAAAATAAATTGCATAAGATATATTCAATTTGGAGATAAGAAAACAAAAAACTTAAGGTATTTCCAGTATTAAAGAAGAAGAAGAAGAAGGATTGACAGCGTTAGAAAGTAAAACTTGAAGGGGAGATCTTATATATGGCACTTTTTCAAGAAAGGTGTTGTTTATGACGGTCAATTATCAACACGAGGGATATAGGCCCGAAGGGGGGGGGGGGGGTATCCTCCGTGTGGCGTTTTTCTAAGGGATCCTAAACCGTATTTACGTAAGGAAATCCAAGATTCGAAGAAAACCACGGTAAACTCCGAACGATTAGACCGACGAGCGTGATTGGGTTCGAACCCACCACCTCCCTTCTACCAGCTTTGAGAGCAGAAAATCTCGGCCAATGGTGGGTCTTTCAAAAAATTCTCATATATGAGGGGGGGGGGCGTTTTCGGAGGGGCTTATTTTAGATATCTTACAATATATATTTAACTAAAATTACACAATTTATAAATAAGGAAAGAAGTTTGTGCGTGTGTCTCTCGAATGTGTTCTGAAGAGACCGCTGAACGCAGAACTGCAAAATTTGGTAAGAAGGTACCTCTCTATATGTAGTTATGCACCTCGAAGTCGGAGTTAAATTTTTTGACTGTCATAAAAGAATTACGATCACAATATTTTAGTAATTTATATCGCCTGCATTTTTTTTACGTTTTACGGGGAGTTTTTTACCTATGGGAAAAAATTCCGGTTAATATATCTTGGTCCATTATGTTAAGTTTTGTAGTTTCAAAAAAGTTTATTCGGAATTCTAACATCGTTTTTAAAAATTTTCCTATTTTTTAATACGATTTTTAAAGGGCTTCTTCTCGTATTGTGCTACTTTTCGACGCCCCCCGGCAACCCCTGGCGGACGAGCTAGAAAAGAGTAAGCATAAAAAAAATAGAAAAATGATTGCATTAGTAAAGAGAAAAAAAAAAACTATCTTGTTTTTTAATTTCATCCATATAAAATTAGTCATGCAAATAATCTCTTCAACAATAATTTAAGTGCATAAATTTTTTTTGCCTTTTTTCCGAATACTTTTCTTTTGCTTGCTTTTTTATACTAAATTTCATTTAAGAATTTTGAGAAATACTTTATTACTTTTTTACACGTTGTGGTAATGGAATGGATTTTTTGACTGAAAATAGAATCTAACCATATAATAGCGACATTTACACAGTGACGTAGCCAGGATCTTCTCCTGCGAAAGGTTTTCAGTCATTTTTACTCGTAAAATGAACAATATCAACGAATTTAGCACGTAGATTTTCCAATGCTTCATAAAAGGATTTCCTTTTTCAGTCATATATATATATATATATATATTGAAGCATAATACATGTATATGTAATTTACTGCTATTGTTCCTCGCTCTATTTCTTATTCATTTTGCACAAAACAAGGAATCGTTGAAACAGATGCAAGCTGAAATGATTTTGCCTGTTTGCGTTTGTCTTTGCATTTGTCTTATTCACTATTTATTCGTCTTAACAAAACCAAATTTGTACATATCTTATGGATTTTAACTGTTTTGAGAAAAATTTTAAATCCCTCACCCAAATCCCCATCTTTCGAATTGGTCAGAAATATACACATATAAATCATTTATTTAATTGTGTAGGTTTAGAAAAGTGACATTATTTCACATTTTTTTTTCCTTTTCAGTCATATACGTGAAATAAATTATATTGAGGTAAATAATTGAAGTGCATTGAATAGATTAAATTCCTGCTCTTTTAATCTTACAAAAATATCACTGACGATAAAAATGCATTTTCGCATAAGAATTGCATTTTAAAATTATATGACATTTAAATATACTGGCAGCAACGATAATGAGAAAAAATAATGCCACTTATAGCACAATCAAAATAAAATATTTATGCTTTGAACATTTGATTTTGAAATGTCATCTTCACTAGGAGAAATTTTTTGTGAGTTGTATTAAATTCAATCTGTGTTGACATCACTCTTTTTGAGAGCAAAACGTCTTAGCCGCTTATGAGAGAGCACTGTCCTCAAATTCAAAAGAGCTACTTCCTGACACATTCCTAAATTTATTCATGTTTGGAAACGCATGAAATGGACATGTTCCTATTCAGAAATCATGTCATTAAATTGCGTTTTCTATTGTTTGTTAAAGGATCTTTCAGAAAATACTGTGAAAGTGTGCGTTTTGAACCGAATTTCCGTGGCGGCAACGCGGTAAAGGGAAAAAAAACTTGTCACACGCAAAATTCGCTGACAACTCGATAAGTAATTTATTGATTAAAAAATCCAGGGCCGAATCTAAGGGGGCGTGTGCCCCGGGCACCAGAACGAAGGGGCACCAAATGAAGGATTATACCTTTGGAATGGATCATTTTCTTCTGATGGACTGATGGCTTCTGTTATTATGAAGCAGTCATTATAAATGAAGTGTTAGGTGAAGATGAAAGAGCAGCCGTAAAAAGTTAGAACTCTGATTTTCTGGTCAGAATGGAAAGAAAAAAAAATGGCCATAATTTTTTTTTTCAAAAAAAATTATACTTACGGCTGCTCTTTCATCTTCACCTAACACTTTATTTATAATGACTGTTTCATAATAATAGAAGACATCAGTCCATCAGAAGAAAATAACTCGGTGAAAGCGGAAACTCGGTTAAGCAAGACTCGGTTAAGCAGGACTCGGATAATCGGGACTCTAACTTTATATTTCATTTTAAAAAGATCTTTAGAATATTTTTGTTGGTGTTCAGAGAGGACTCATGACTCCCGTGACCTCCCCCCTTGGATCCGCCATTGTAGATTACGTAGTTGAGTATTACATATTTTAAATTTTAGAATAAATCGGCTATTAGAAAATTAGTAAAATTCTCTTTGTAAATATACTTTGCGGAAGAGGGGGAGGCGCAAAATCCATGCTTGCCCCGGGTGCAAAAAAGGCTAGTTTCGGCCCTGAAAAAATCATACATTAAAGTTAAAAAAATTAATTTGTTTTTCATCCAAAACTACTTTTACAGTTTTTTTTTTTTTTTTTTTTTGTGTGTGTGTGTGTGTGTGTGTGTGTGAAGATGGGTAAGTAGAAAAAAAAATAAATAAAAGCCTTTTACATGAAAGTTATCATTGAATTAGTATTCATTCAAGTAAAAAATTCGAATTAAAGGGAAAACTTTATTTGATTTCAAACCACTTCAATAGTCTAGTCTGTCATTTTTTTGCCTTTACGTTTAAAAAGGAGTCCGAAAATGTCTCGTTGTTGATGGTTAATTATCTACATGACGAGGAAGGATAGGCCCGAATGGGGAGCTGCCCTCAGTGGGAGTTTTTCTAAGGAAACCTAACCCGTATTTACGCAAGGAAATGCAGGGTTCGAAGAAAATCGCGGAAAACTCCAAACGATTAAGCAGACGAGCGCGATTGGGTTCGAACCCAGCACCTCCCGTCTACCAGCTTTGAGAGCAGAACCTCATGGCCACTGGTGTGGCGTCTCGTTGTTGAACTAGGGAATTAGAGAACTACCTTAAATAAAACGCCATTTTGACGACATTGCCATTCCAATCTGTTAACAAATCATTCGACTAGACTGAAATTAAGTTCCATTTTTAATAAATTCGGAAACTGCTCATTTAACATTTCTTATACGTTTATTTCTTATGTTAAAAACCGTAAGATTCAATGATTTTTCAAAGTTCTCTAAAGAAATAAAGGAAAAAGAAAAAAATCTGTAAAAAGAAAAAAAAATGAACTGTCACTTCGTCTCTTTATATCATTTTTACGTTTTATCGTTTGTTCTTCTTTTCATTTTTTAAAGATTTGGAATACTTGGATGAAACCAATTTTTATATTCCTTGTCAAGATATTTTTAATTTTAATTTTTAAACAAATAGTATTATTTTTCCATATATATATGTCCATGTGGAATCTCTGTAAATTTTTCTCCAGCATAAAAAATGAAGTGCGTTAGTTCAAAAAAGTTATTATCTGAATTATTCGTTATAATTTAGAATTACAAATTATCATTAGCGTGATACTTACCCGGAGAAATTATTTCTAGATTTCAAGGTATCGGAGCTATCAAGCATATAAAAAATATCAAGCATCTTTTTTTTTTTTTTACTTTTTTTTTTCCAACTAAATCATTGAAAGAGATTAGTTAAATGTATTCTGGAAAAATAGAAATTTTTTTAAATTAATGTAAAAGCACGTTTGCGGAATGGAGTAGAAATTGAAAATCTACAGAAAGGAGCAATGAAAATTTTACTATAAAAACTAAGCATAATATTAATTATTCATAGGCTACAAACTTTTTTAAGGCGGGGGTGGGGAAGGTAGAGGGGCAATATTGTCAGATCTCTGATGTGAAACCAAAAAGATAACGGAAAAAAAAAATATGTCTTTCTTTATTTTTATATCAACAATTTTTTATGTTACACTGTGCAAGATTGATAATTTAAGAAATCTGAATAATAATTATTTATGAAAAAATACTATTTTTTTTTTAAGACTAAGGTAATCTTTTGAATAAATATGTGACACTGAAAACAATACGCAGCCTCTTATAAATGTCCATCATTTGGAAGTTGTATTATTCCTCTGAACTTGTTTTCTTTACAAATCATTTTTACAAATAATCTTTACAAGGTAGGGGTAGTTCTGTCAATTATAACTTTCCGATAATTCCAGTTTCACTTACAAGTAATATTTCGATGTCACCCACAGATTGCAAAAGTTAGGGCCATACAGTCTCTGTTCAAGTTTGGAATTCGCTACACCCCACCTCTCTCCTTCCACATCCGATGACTTGTGAAAAAAATAGGAAAATGAAAGTAGATAACAATAGGAAATCCATCAAAGAAAATCCATAGACTCTTTCAAATGTAAATGTTTGTTCGACTCGATTGTATTTAGTCATTACCGTCTCAAAATTGTAACAATAGAGACTATAATGATTTAGTAAAATGATTAGGTAAAAAATACTGATATTTGCAGATATCAGACTGTGAGGCGGGCGGGGGGGGGGTGGATGTAGCTTCAAAAGAATATTTAGGGATACGTTCCCAGCTTCTTTTGAGTGGAACTGTGAGAATAAACATGATTTGGGACTCTTTTAGTTAGTTGGTATAATGTAAGAGCTCCATACAGGAGTTCGTTATATTGAACCCACACCATGAGAATGGTTTTTCGATTACTCCCCAGGAGTTCGTTATATTGAACCCACACCATGAGAATGTTTTTTCGATTACTCCCCAACTCTTTCAAAGGGGGAAAAAAAACTCTTTTTCATATTAAGCAAATATTCTCTGCAATAATGCTAAACCTGCGATTATATACTGCTTATAAAGACACCAATGCACGGAACAAGTATCAAGTTATTCAAAAATATAAAAAGGTTGGATGCAATTAAAACAACATACATAAAGAAGTGCACAAATTTTTATTTATTTATTTATTAATATAAGTAAAAACAACGAAGAGTCGCTATCATAAAAATTACCTATCACTACCCCGAAAAATGTTAAATAAGCACTGCAGATTATTGCGAGCAATTGGATTTAACACCTTCGGGACGAGCGTCTTTTACAGAATTTTTAACCTTTTATCTACGGTTTTTCTAAACAGAAATTTTTGCCTAATTGAATCGGGAAAAATACTCGGATTAAATACGGCTAAATTTACAATAAAAATTTACTGGTAAGAATAATCACGGATTCTGATCACCTTACGCGGCACGTATACCGGTTGCTCGTCCCCAAAGGGTTAATAAAGCTTTCTACTATATTTAATTGCTTGAAGTTTTTAATCTATTTCCAACAGTTATAATGACAATTTTAAACGTAGTGATTAACTGAATGTTTTTAAAAAAGAGGAATATGTGCACATTTTTTTTTACATCAAGATATAGTTAAGTACCCTATAAATATTGAAGAGTATTAAAATTTAGGTAATTAATTTTATTGGGATTCAGTGAAAATGCTGATAAAGACATCCTGTTATTACACTAAAGTAAAATTTTGATCGCAGCTATACATGCGTTTGAATTAATTGAGAAAATACTTATTTCTTCTTCCATTACAAAAATGCTATGAATGTCAAATAATGTCTGTCAATAAAAAAAAGTAATATTTCATTTCTTATCTTCGACATTTATACGTCAAATTAATTACATTTTTTTTTTTTTTACATGAAGTATTTTTCTTTAATTCATATACTAATAAATACTATCTACAATTTATTTTTCCTTTTTAATAGTGAAAATTATAAATCCCATTCTTTTTTTTTAATTGCGAGTTCATGTATTTTTACAAATCTGGTAAAAAAACAAACAAACAAAAAAAAACATGTTTCTATTAGATTTATTTATATTGTACATTCTTTACATATTAATTAAAAAATCCTATTATAGGTTTATAATTTCTATTATGGATAATAAAATAATTAAATTTCATTATTTAACTAGATAACTTTAAAAAGTAAAACTAAAAATCCCTCTATATATAATAATCATTCTATTACGTACTTTAAATCAATTAACAGTCTTGAAGCAGTGTATAATGATAACTTGTCTATATCGATGCCTTTTATGATCCCTTCAGAATCGTTATAGACAGGTTTCACGGTATAGTTTTAAAGTTACACTTGAATTTGAATGAAATTTGAGCAGCAATTATAAATAAGAAAATATTTTTTAAAGTGTAATATGAATTTGGGTTTTTGATATTTTAATTATTATTGCACTGCAAAAGTGATGCAAATAAAAAATAAGAAATTAAAAAAACACTTTTAAGTATTTAGTAAATGAAAAACATTGAAATACTTTTAAAAAAGAAAATAAAAAGAAAAGAACGCATGTATTCATTCAAATAATAAATGCAACATGGTAAATGTTTTAAAATAATAATAATAATTATAGTGAAATATAATTTTATGGAAAATATAATAAAATAAAACAAGTAAACACTAATATTCTGCGAATTTGTCTAGTTCCACTCAAAGAAACTATAACTCATTTACTGTATATATTCTTTGAATTCACCTTAGTATCTGTTTTGAAATGTAATGCCATTCTCAATCATTTACAAAAAACTTAATTCTCTAAGGCATTTTTCAACCAAATCTCTAAAGCATTCGACTACAATAAACTACTTGACAAATAGTCTACGCCTATTATGTAGTGGAAGGAAGGTGTGGTTGAAAAACGCCTTCTTTAACTCCCAGTCTCCAAAAATGGGGGGAAGCACAAACGCGTATACGCGACGTTGACCATTTAGAGATAACAAATGCCGACCGTCTATACGCGTTCATAACGCTTTTAAAGTAGAAATTTCTGAGCGCCTATTCGCGGCCGTAACCCTTTAGAAGGACTTTATTTTGACCGCGGATATGCGGTCGTGACCATCAAAGGGTTAAACTTTTTAATTTTTTAAATAATATATTTTTCTTAATTTTCGGTGGTTATTATCTTGTTCTCTAACATTTTATAACATACATAATTTTAAGTACACATGCAATTATTTCATTTTTCAATTACCCATCCCTTATATTAATCATTTCTTTGAATTTTCAAAATATAATCATTTATGCACATCAAAATATAATTTGTTTACACAAGACAGAATTAAAATTAATTTGGCGACATCGGTTGCATTTCAAGTGCTATCATCTCTTGAAAACGTTTCTAAAATTCCCATATGATGTAATTAAATTTGAAGTTCTTAACTGAACAGTAGCATTCGGCAATTTATGCAGTTCTACTATTTTGTAACCGAAATGATTCATTTAACCAATAATTGGTATGCAAAAAATTGATTTTATGAGGGGTTTTTTTGAAAAATTTGGAAAAATGCACTTTTTTGATTTATCATATCTCGCTTCTTATTGATGAGACTTTTAGTCTGCGATACTCAATCCACGCAGGATTTTGTTTAATACAATTTATGAATGATTTTTTCTGTAGAGTGAACGGTTTTTAAGTAATTTGCTAAATGCTGAAAAAAGTCCAAAAATTTTGAGGATTTCGTGCTACCACGTCTAAATCTCACCAGAAGAAATGGGACAAACTTCAAATCCCTTCATTTGGATGTAAAACAGAGTGATCAAAGTGATTTCCAGCTTTCCGCGAATTATCGGTTAGTAAAATCCTATTTTAACTGGCCTATAAATGTTTCAAATAGTAAACAGTTGCGGAATTCAGGAGATACCTAAGTTGCAAGGCAACTCTAATACCTGTGGATGATTTTTTGTGTAACACATCAACACAGGTCGTCAATCGGTGGTTCGCAGAAAAATTTGGACATTATTTGGAAATTTATGTGTTTTAGTAATTGTACACTATAAATGATAAAATTAGTTAATAATGAAATATAATGCACAAACATTGCTCAGATTTAGGAACATTTAGAAGCTTAGTTTGGAAAATTTAAATATTTGGGGATTAATGAAAGAAGAGTCTAATCTTACTATTATAGATGCACCGCAATACAAGTATGAGGAAAGTACTTCATCTAACAGAATTACAATGCAAAATGACTAGGATATAAGGAAGGCGAAGCTGCATTAACGAAGATCCACAATATTTTCTTATATTTATGTTTACTACCATTAAAAGTAGTCATTACTTGATTAAGACATCCAATCTCAAGAGAAAACACCGTATTTTTGTTTTAATTTTAATAAATATCTTTCCTTTTATTTTTTTCCCGGTACTTATTGTCAAAATAGTTTTCATTGAAATAGCAAAGAAGTGTATATGACTTTGCTTAATTGTGATACTTTTCCTAGTTTCTGGTGTGATAAAAGTCAGCGAGGTTTATTTTTAAAAACATATGTATATAATGGTGTCCAAATATTTACTAAACGTATCTCAAATGCAATAAAAAGAAAAAAAGTTACAGCAATCAAACTTATTCCTGCAGGATTTTAATGTGTTAAATCTAAAGTTTATTATTTTTACTATGCTTTCTTGTTTTAACTCCAAATATCAGTGGTAGGTAGCGCTTTAATTCCCCTGACTATCATTACACTCACCATAACTTACAATCGTGAGGGGAGGCAAACACCCGTACTAAGTCTGAAACTAATTATAATAGGAGAAAGTTACCGGTACCAAACGATTGGAAATAGTCTACTCTTAAATGAAGTATATAAAATTTCCTTAGGGAGCCATCTACACTACATATCAAAACGAACCCAATCTTTGTTTTTTCAATGGCAACACCCAATTTTGACACTATATTTTTAATCTTCGGTTCAAACTGTGCCTAGGTACGAAATTTCACATTTCAAGTTATAGTTGGACATTCAAAATTTAGAACTTCTAATGTTAAATTACATTTTCATATTTTTATTAATATCTCCTGAAATTATAACATTAATGTGATAATATTTTGTGTGTTTATATTACTAAAAAAGCCAAACATTAAATTTGTAATTAAAAAAATATATACTATGAATTACGAATTATTAAATTAATAGTGGACAAAAAATATGAATTGCAACCTAAAATTTTTTTGACACATGTATATGCTGCTTTATGCGAATTTTCAATTTCAAATTTTTGTTCCAAGTTGTTTTCGAATAACGATTAAAAACCGTCAAAATGATGGTTTAAGGAGCTGTATATGGTGTGCAGAAAAGCATAATTTGAAAAAAAAAATATTTTACTCACTTTATTGAAACACGTGGGCAGGGAACAGTCGAAACATATTAAGCGAGTGAAATGGTTACATTATTAAGAAATAATACATAAACGGAAATGACATAATTTTTCTGAAGCATATCAACAATTGAGTACGGAACTTAAATATGGATATACCACCTAAAATATGCTCATTTTAGAAATTCTCTGAGACTAATAATACCAAACTCATGAAAATTTGTATTTTGGCTAATTGAAGTGTGCAAAATGTATTTATAGTATCACACGTGGGTATTTGAAAAATACAAAGATTGGGTTCGTTTTGCTATGTAGTTGGCTCCCTAAGAAAATTTTATACACATCATTTAAAGTAGACTTTATTTCCAGTCATTTGGTACTAGTAAATTTCTTCTACAATAATTTATTGGAGAGTTAGAAGAGGAGGGGGTAACTTTTTTCCCCACGAATCAAGCTTCAGCCATGTTTTAACTTTCATGTGATTTAGACAGGAAAATGCAACAAAATGCTTTTCGTTTTGAAATTGTAAAGTTTTATTGAGCGCTCTTACAGTTTCAGTTGGTCAGCAGCGCCACCTTTTGGCAACATTTAAAACGGAAAATGATAGGAATAGTGACTAATTTCTTGATTTTAGCATAACTCTCTGGTAAGAACAATTTTAATAGCTCTCACCGCTGACTACTATTTTCGGACATGTATGCTTTTAAGCAATATAAAACAAAAATTATATAAATCTAAATTTCGAATAAGTGAATTTAAACTGCCAAGTAACAAATCCTTTTATTAAATTACACAGGTTGTTCCAAAAACATTGAAATACTTTTTAATATTTTACCTGTTTGAAATATGTAGGTAAGTAAATTGGAAAAGTACTTAAAATAAGGTGAGAATTAGGATTATTTTGATGAATTAGTGCTTGTAATTAATTTTCAAAAACTTAAACTTTTTATATTTTTAAACGGTCTCTGAGTATTGCAAGTTATATTTAGAAACTTTAACACCATAAGCTGATAGTTTGAACATTAAAAATTCCATTGTTCTACATTCAAAATTGATTGAGTTACATACCTTAAATTTTAATAAATTTCGGCATTAAAAATGTCACCCAATGATTCATTGTGACTGAACGATCCTAAATTATTTCACAATCCGGTTACTTTTGATCGTCGAACAATGGGAATTTTATTGCTATACTTGTCTGAGAATGAAAAGAAAATTTCTAAGCATGACTTATAAAACAAAACAAAACGCATATAAACGCATAAAAATATGTTTCTTTACCAAAATTAATGGCAGCATCTTTTCGTGAACGTAATTTTTATTCATAAATTTATTTTGAACATTTTTATAATTTGCATTGTCCACGTTTATCAAACTTGTAATAAATTAAAGTGCGTTTCAATCTTTTTGAAACTCTTTGTATATTTATTCATGCAGTTTGTTTTTTAAAGAATATCTTTAAAAAACTTAACAATATCTTCCTAACTTTAAGAAAGTTTCTATGCCACTGAATAACAATCTTTTTGAAATATGGACTTACCGCAGAGTGTCGTATGTTTTGAACTGGAAAGAAATCAACTCAAATCTCTCTTCTACTGGGAGGGAATTTTTGTTCCGCTGTTCGACTTCAAAACCAGTATCTTCCAAGATTATTTTCAGATAAAGAAAATATCATACATTTTTTATCAGCTATATATTTTGACATTATTAAATATAAAGTAACACTGGTTCCTACTTTTATATACTACTATTTTCGAAAAGTGGTTCACGAAGGCCTCATATGATGACAAAAATTCTACGACTGAATGCGACATTTACAGTTAGTGAAATAGTAGTAAATAAATTATGAAAAGCACGAACCATGAATATTATAAAACATAGACAGACAAGGCTTTTTTTAATTTATCTGGCGTGAGCTTTCTACTGAACCGATTTCGCTAATTATTATTATTTTTTTCTAAATGAGGGCACTTTATTTGTAGATGTGCCCCTACTCGCTATTTTTTAAAATAATCCCATTTTTATATTTTAATTTTAATTTAAAAAGTCCATTATGAGATTTTTTCACATTGGTGGCAATCGGGTTACTTCCATTGTTGAAGAGACAATTGTTTAAGAAACAATTGTAATTACCATATCATTACGAATGTCATTTTCGTATCATAATTTAAAAAAAAAACTTTTGAATAGAAAAGGACGTCAAGATTTAAAATAATGCATTTTCACTCGTAAAGCTGTTGCATTTAATTATTTTTTTTCTGTCCGCTGATACTGAGATTAGGACGATAATCTCAGAGTTCTTCAGTGGGTGAAAATAATGTCTTAGTAAAAATGAAATGAGTATTTTCTTTGAAAAAAATAAATATTTTACTACGAATGCGCCTATAAAATTAAATTTCTGGATTTCGCCAGCCCTCAGATAAAGAATTCGAATGTTTAAATTCAAAATTGTAACTGTAAAGCGTGACATCAAGTTTATTAATATATTTATTAATAATCTATTGCACGTTAAAATATTTTTTAAATAGTGAATATGAATATAAAAACGTGTGCATGCAAATTTTGCGATGGTGAAAAAGAATTTATAATTTCGTTAAAAAAAAAAAAAAAATTATAATTGTGTCATAGTGGCACAATTTTCTTTGATTTTTCATTTCGTAATACCAAAGATCAAAGACTCAAATAATACATTTAAAATTTCGTTATCTTAATCGCATGCTACTGATTACGGATAGGAATAAAGTTTAATTTTTAAAAAATTTGAAAAGTTAAATTCAACTTTTGATAAAAGTAATATTTATTTTAATAGTTAGGGTAGACAATATAATAATATTGATAATTACCGTACTTATTTTTATTAATTGTTTATAAATTTAGTCAGTTATTTCTTTTAAACTTTTTCACTCGTTGAATTCGACGTGGACGAATTCGTGTGCTTGTAAAATATCGACGTGATTAGATTAAAATTAGTTCGCTTGGGACATTTTAACGCCTGGTTACAGGTCAGATTTTAGAACTTCGTAAAAATGGTTAAAAACTTGATTCAATTGAAATCAGAATCGCACTGATTTAAGGTGAATAACAATAATTTTACAAGGAAAATTAAAATGAAACACTAATTTTTCTTGGTTTTTTAACTTAATTAATAATTTAAAAATGTGTTTCGTTTTCAAAGTCCACCACCTTCTTAAATGTTAAGATGCAGAAATAAATGATTTATGTATATTTTGCAAAATACCTAATTGCAATATGATTAATAAGTATTTTTGTATCAGTTTTACTTTTTTAAAACTTATTCATTGCAGAAAACTCATCGAAGTTTTCTACAATAAGTCCAGAGGTTTTCTACTTTTTTTTTTTTTTTCGAATCATAAAATTCTTGATAAATAACAAACATATTTAAGTTTTAAAGAATGCAGTGAGTAATGAAAAGTTCTTAAAACACCAATGATTCGTGTGCAGAAAAGTTTTTACTGATTCCTGAAAAATCTTAAATTTCTGATTGATCTTAATTTTTGAAACCGGAGTTTTCATGGATTGAATTTAATTCAATTTAAAGTAAAAGGATTGCCACTGAGAAACAAAACACATAGTATTAAATAAATTCTGGGGTCCAAACGAATATTTTTTGATTGAAAACAATAACTTTCTGCACGCAAAAAATTTCGAAGTTGGATACATTTAGATATTTCAAATGTTGTAAAGGTTCAGTGTATTTAGGATCTGCAGTTCTAGATATAGGCTTAAGTATTTTCACGTGTAAAAGTTTTTACAAATGACATATTGTACAGCACAGGCATCAATTAGAAAATAGTGTAAAAATTGGTGTAAGTTCTCTTCAGATTTTTCTCAAAGGGTCTTGATCTTGATAAAATGTGAACATTTTTTTAAAAATGAAAATTCTAGACAAAAATTTGTGAGTTTGAAATTATATTCATATTCATGCTTCTGGGTATCTGTTATTTGCGTATGCGTGTAAACAAAAAAGCTACGTAGTATGTTCCTTTAGGAGCGCAATTGTTTTCCTGCATGTCAAATTTTATTTTTAAATGATGGAATTTCGGAAAGGTTCAGTTTAGATGTGGAAAAGTTTCGTGAAAAATCCATGATGAAATTTCTGAAAGGTTCAGTTTAGAGGTGGAAAAGTTTTGTGAAAAATCTATTTTTAAGCAAACGAATTTAGGTTATGTATTAAGATGAGAAATTTCGTGAAGGGGCTTGTTTTAATATGGAACGTGTTATGAAAGTTGGCTTTGAAGTACCCTGAATTTTTCTAAACGGATTCTTTTAAATGGTTAAAAAGCTACAAACAAATTTTAAAAATAAAATAAAAACTTAGAAGTTTCAGATGGTGTCTTTTTTTTTTTTTAAATCATGCAATTATTACAATTTTGAGATTCTGAATAATTGTTTTTTTTTTATTTAAATTTAATAAAAAGTTCTTTTTTTCAGTTCTTTTTTAAATTCCTTGTAAAACATTTGCTTTTAGTGTACAAATTACTACAGAAATATATGTCAGAAAGTGGATTAATTAGAAAATTTTAATTACTCCTCACCCCTTAAAAAACAAATTCATGGAGGTAGACACACACGTTGTGAAACATAGCTTTAACATATCTTTTACAAAATGTTGAATTCCATTGTAAGGAGAAAATATCTAAATAAGAAATTCGAACCCTTTTTTTATTTCTAGTTCATCAAATCTATTCTAATTTTGTTATTTTTTAATTAATTTTTAAGAAAATTAACAAATTTATTTTAGATTTAGCAGTAGCTTTATGTGCTTTTTATTTATCTACATTATCTAAAATGCAACATTATATAGTTCCCAATGCAATTAAAATTCTGAATGGATGGAAAGTTTTATTTTAAAAATATAAAATAAAATTTCTGACGTTTATTCTTTGAATTCAAAGAAAATCATCTCAATCTTTAAAGCTGAGCATATCATTTTTCATTTCGTATGACGGAATAATTTTAACTTCATTATACATCTTTTTTTTTTTTTTTTTTTTTAAATACCACATTACACGAATATATAGAAAAT
This sequence comes from Maratus speciosus, assembly GCA_963932465.1. NCBI lineage: Eukaryota > Metazoa > Arthropoda > Arachnida > Araneae > Salticidae > Maratus > Maratus speciosus. The sequence continues at coordinate 454,613,978 of OZ010797.1, forward strand.
TTTTAAATGAATTTTAAAACATTACGAATGTTTCTTATTGAATATTGTTTAATTATCTCTTAAAATAATTAAACTAACAAAATGTCAGGGGGATATCATTTAATTATTAAAATTGTGCATATTAAAGAAACAAAATATATGAAATGTGTTCTGAAGAAAAAACATGATATATCGCTATAATTATTTTTTTGCATAAACAAAATTTAATGCATTAAATGAACGAGATCATTATATTTGTAATAAGTTTTTTTTTTTTTTTTTTTTTTTTTTTTTTTTTTTTTTTTTAAATGCAACGATGTGATAATTATTGGAGATTTAATTTTTGATTTAGAAGTTTATGTTACCAAAAAAATAAATTATAATTATTCCATATTACATTAAGATAAAAAAATATTTACATTCTCTAATGCAATTTAGTCTATAAGTAATTGAAAAAATATATATTTAAAACTATGAAGTGTTTTCAGAATGTGGTATATATGTTCACTAAGTAAAAAGCTACACATAATTGTTTGTAATTTTTAACAGATTTAATTAAACTTAGCGCATGATACAATACAAGTAATTTGTTTTAGATTACTACTTTTAATTTACATAATTCATTAAATAACTAAAAATGTGTACCTGTTTTATTTTTAACTGTAGTTACCTCCTTTTACGCACGATGAAGTATAAAAATTTGTCAGCTCTCTGGCATATTTTAATTTTAGTATTGATAAAATTATATTTAAACTGCTCGAAAGATATTGGAAAACGATTTCGAAAGTTCTTAAAGCTCCCTTTTCTTTATAAAAATTTTTAAAATATCTTTTTATATAAGTATTAGAATAAGAATCATAAACCGAATTAAAACAGCTCAGCATCGATTGGATAGTGCTATCAGTATGAAAGAGAAATTTGTTCGTTTTTTCTAAAGAACTTTTACTGAAATTTCAGAGGATTCTTATGTAAAAAAACATCTATCTTAGACATTAGCAGGCACTTAAATCAGCAATCTTTAATTCAATTATCTATTTAAGACGTTTACTAAATAACTAACTCTAGTATAACAGCATAATAACCAATAACCTTGTTTCATTTTGCTATATCGTCTTACTTCATTTTCTATTTTTTATTTTTTGTCTTATGTATATATATTGCATATATTGTGATTCTATTGCGTATATATCTACGACAAACAACATATATTTTTAAAGCACTGTGAGAATTTATACACAAATGTGTACTACTGTCTCGTGCATAAGAGCAGCGGGTTTGTTTATATTTTAGAGCAATGAAATGGCTGATCAACATGTTTATTCCTACAATGCAACTATTTTGTCTGTTTTATGTTTGTCTTTACTGACATCTCTAATAACCAGATATTTAGATCTATATTACTCCCTGTAGAAAGAATTATTATTGGTCACAAAATAAAACTATTTGCAGTGAGATATGGTAAAAAATGAAAGCCCTCTTACTGCAGACCTTTCCAGACAATGTTTCTCGGTGAGCTGTAATTGTTCACGTTCATCGAAAGCATAAATGGCTTTTGACGAACAACTTGAGAATAAGAAATTTTCCAAGCGTTTGTAGAAATCGGTGGAAAAATCATTTCCGATGGTACTGTATAGAATGAGAGCAATGTATTCTGCGAAGTAATCTTGTAATGTTTTCCACACGTATTTGTGCCTCCTCTGGTATGAGTGCAAAAGAGAAGCAATTACAAGTAGTTGTATGTAACACATGATATGACGGAGACCATTGTGAAAAAAAAATGAGATAGTCCATTTAAAAAGTGCATAAAATCCGTTTCATTCACTCCCATATTGAACCAAGGCTGTAAACAAGTGCAACATATGGGGCAGTATGTGAAAACAGGCTTGGTTTAATGCGGGAGTATATGAAACATGCATGTCTATAGGAAACTGTTTTTTCCCTATAGACTATAATATAATGGAATTCTTTTCAGTGTCCCTGTAAAAACTTACTAACTGCTACACACACTATAATCGATAGCAAGCATCCTGAACTGCACTTCAATGGTGTACATATATTTCAATACATTTGAATTAGTGTTACATTAAATTGCACTACAAGTGATTTTACCTCGTATACCATAATACAACAAATTCTTTAGGGTACCCCTATAAACGAAGTTTGAGTGCGACATTCTTAATTTGGTACTTGTTAGTTATCCCGTCGACCAAATTACTATCGCCAAATTGTAAGATTAGATGCCAATATTGGTTGCCCTTAATTAATTAATTGTAAGATTAAATGCCAATAATGGCCGATAAAACCATTAATTCGACGTTTTATTTGTATTTTTATTAATGTTATACTAATTTACTTATTCTTTCGTTATTTAAAATAACAATTATATCAATTTGTATAATTTGGCGGGTGGTTTGGCGATTTATATAATTTGGCGAAATTGGTCGACGGAATAACTAACAAGTACCCTTAATTTTCAATAACTAACGTGCCAATGCAACCTATATAATATATGTATCAACTGCAAAGCAATACGAGTATATTTACGCCAGTTAGAGGAAGACCAGACGTCCAGACACGTAGAATTTATCAACAATTTTCAACATCATTTTCACTTATGTTTTGTAACCATCTGAAACACTATTATAATTTACAGGTGCTTAGGCAATTGTTAAGATCAAGAATTATTCCACAGTATAGTGATATGCACTAAAGAAAGATCCTCTTGAAACTAAATTGAAGGGGGGAAGGGGACATCACCTTAAAACTTTTTAAGAAGTCATTTTTTCTATTATTTATAAATAACATGTTACCAATCTTTAAAAAAATTAAAATCGGTTTTATAATAAAATATATGAAAAACGATAGCTATCCAAATCAAGGTAAGTTTGAACTTTAATGTCATTTTTTTTTTTTTTTTTGAAAAATGAAATTTTTGACATTTTGCGCATCCTACTTCCAAAACTAAGTAGCATAAACTTAATAATTTGTATTGTATTTTATATAGTTTTATAACCTCTACCTATTTTTAAGTAAGTACCTATAATATATTTATTTATTAAATTTTTATTGAAATTTCATCTTAAATTTTGCATTTTACGGCTTAATTGCGTTAAAAATATTTCCATCAGTAAACATGCTTACTATTTTAGGCTCAAGTTAATGTACAATATTTTAAGAAGATATATATCTAAGTCAAATGACCTTTTTGAAAATCCTTAATTACTCTGCCTTAATTAAATATGTTTCATTATATGTACTTAAAGAAAAAGTTAAACAAAGGTTTGTACAGTTTACTCCAAAATAATTACTTAATTCGAAGAAATTTTTACAGCTCCAAAAACTTTTTAGTATTGTGTTAAAAACAAGCAAATCGAGCGTCTAGAGGAGATACCCCACCCCTACCCCTTAATAAGCTGACGAGTGTTAAATTTTATGAAGATCAAATATAAAATATTGCCATTTTAAAAGGTCTGATATTAAAGAGTTTGAACCTTACACTTTTCTCTTATACTTCTACGCGTACAGCCCAATTAAAATAATTTCAAATATTTGTGAAATAAAACAATTTGCTCAAATATTAAGAATTGTAAAATCGAGGGGAATTTTTTAATGTCTTATATTTGTTAATTCCGCTTTAATATATTGTAAATTCCTTTTACATTATTGCATATTCTAATAATAATCCGTTACAAATAGACATTTGAGTTGTTCCCTTATTCAGTGAAATATATTCAAATGTAAACACTATACAAGAAAATAATACATTTTATAACATTGTGATGGAAGTGCAAAAGAGGCGGTTGCTATGGTGATGTATAACATGACACAAAATCTTCCACAGTTTAAATAAAGTCCTTGCAAAAGTGCAGTGTAAGATGTTATCTATCATTGCGTTGAAAATTTCGAAATAAAAATATCTATTGCGTTATCCCAAATTTTTATTTCATATTATGTTAAAACCCAGTTTACGATAACGCTTGTTTGGAATAACATTTATTTTTATGCTTTTTTTTCTCAACATATTTTTAAATTATTTAAAAAAAAAATACATTTCATTAAAAAGTTAACAGTAGGAATTTAATACATATTTTTTCAGGATGATATTTTTTATTTGTCTATACTTATAGATTTAAAAAAAAATAGCTTTGAGTTTTTTGACGATCTCAAGTAAAATTATAAAATTGTAGCAACATATTGCACAAGAAAACTTCTCTATATAATTTCTGTACGAACATTTTATTGAGATAGCTAAGATAATTTTCGAATTGTAAAGTTTGTTCAGACTAACATTAAATAAAGCAAATACAATTAGAGAGAAATTCTAGTACATATCCGAATGAAATTATTAGTAAAAACATCCTCTGTATTACACACTGTAATTGATGCTTTCTTTTTTTTTAGGTGCGTTCGTAATTATATAAGTACGTTTCACCTGTAGTCCTTTTCTGCTCCGCCTGCCTGTCCGGTTATGGCTGCGCAAAAACTACCCAACCTAAATGTTTTATATTTAATTTATATCTAATGGTTGCAGAATTTTGTCTCTTTATTTCAAATTTTATGAAAATCGAATCAAAATTTAAAAAGGTATTTAAAAAAAAGTTTTCGTCATTCTATTAAAATCGTATCATATGTAATTAATTCAATGATATACGATGATTGGTAATGATTCTAGGTTACAACGGTGATTATTCTTTTAAATCTTACTATACGTAATTAATTCAATGATATCCTATGATAGATAATGATTCTAGGTTATAAGTACGATTACCGTAATTTCTGGCATATAATACGCGGATTAAACAATCATTTTTCCGCCCAGAATTTTTTTTAAATAAAATGTAACGTTTTAGATCGCGGAAAATATTTGACTTCAATTACTAAATAAAATTTCTGGGTCCAAAGAGAATTATTTGATCCGCGGATTATACGCCGGAAATTACGGTAAGTTACATTTAAGATGGAGTTATATTATTTCCGTATCGCTGAATTTAATATATATGTTACATAAAAATTTTTACTTTTACTATGCATTTAAATTATTTTAAATTGCTGGCATATTCATTATTTCCTTTTTTTTTTAAATAAGCTCTATTATTTATTTCTAGTTCAATTCCTATAAATTTAAAACGCGTATCTTAATAATAGTTTTATTCCAAAACGTAATCTAAACTTTTAATCCCTTCAATAATTTTTATCGTCTACCAAACTGTAAAATTGTGAAAGCAGTTACTTATTTCCGAATGTTTATAAAAGCCATTTTTACATTTTTATTCTATCTCATCTCATTTTCCCGCCAGCTGGGAGACAGCCTTTTTTCATCGAAATCCTTCCATTAGCAGCGCCCTGATTCTTTTCTGTGACGTTTCTCGATCGCTCTCCATTGGCTGAGTGACGGATCGCAGTTTCACTTCGAGTCTCGTTCGTGATTTTGTTTGGTTAGCCTGAAGTTTTCATTTCAATCGGATTTCCTCCGCTCATTCTAATAAATAGCTAGAGCGTGAGCTCAAGAGTAGATTTTTTGTGCTGTTTGATTGTTTACATAATCTGTTACCTGGTGTCCTAAATCATGTAGAATATTCATTTCGTTATTTAACATCTATTTCGCATGAATAACTAGTTCATGCTCAAGCGGGATGGCTCTGATTTCTCATCCTGTGGGAATTGTTTAATGTTGGTATATTCTGATGGAATAAACAGTTTCCTGTGACTGCGTTTCTATGTCTTATTGGGAAAACTCCAGATTTCTTCGTAAGCCTTTACTTCTTTCACCACTCATGCTGCCTAATCTGCCTTGCATTCATCATGGATAAATGAGTTTTGATTGGACTCTACCAATCTTATCATCGCTCCACAGCTGCTAGATTTCCACAGAGTTGACTAGCCACGTTTGTTCCTACAATTTCGGACTTTTTAAAGTTTAATCTGAAACTAATTAAAAAACCTTTATACAATCTTTTACCGGACTCAGCATGTTTTTTGTATGCAAGGACATAATTCCTTAATAGATTAATATCTCACTTTCTGATATGCTAGAATTATAAAAATTGTATGAGGACATCAGAAGCCAAGGGGTACAAGTGACAAAATTTCAATTTGTAGTAAATTGAGTTCAAAGATAATTGACAGTAAAGTTGAACATCAATAACAATTGACTGAATTAAGATAGGAAACTGCTGCTTGTTTCACAGTGGTCTTTGAACTCTTATTTTAATAAATGTGAAAAATTAGAGTGCAATTTTCTTTAAATTTATAATTAATCAATATTGACCATTATTCGCCAAAAGTGGTTGATTTATAAAACACAACACATTATTAGAAAATCACTTATATTTCTTTACCCGAAAATAAAAAACCTATTTCCAGGTTATCTGTGCACTTAGTTCATTTTTTTCAATTTTATCACTTATAGCCCTTGGCTTCTGGAGTCCTCATGTATATATAGCTGTGTTTCTGATAACAATGTAACATTTAATATCTTTAGAAAATAATTCTAAATTAATAACTTAATTTTTTCCACTAGCGAGCCCACCGCAGGTGATAAATCGTCGGAGAATCTTTATGCTCACAATTGCATATGACTTATAAAAACAATGCGCCAAACTACGTTAGACAAAATAGATCGACTGGTCTGCAGCAAATGAATATTTTAATCAATAAAGAGTGGAAAAAAAAAATGTAATATATATATTTTTTAAAAACACACTTTACACGGTCATTAGTTTCACATGAATAAGTTATGATTATACGTAGATAATTCAATTTAAAAATTGTAAAAATGTACCTTAGATAATGCCTTTATTTTTCTTGTTGACATGTCATAAAAAGAAACAATAAGAAAATTGTAGCTTTTTAAATGATTCCATTAACTTGCGATTTCTACCAATCGCAAGGCTGCCACAGGCGACTATTTTTATATTCTATTCGCACCGTTATTTTAAGAAAATAAATTTTATAGAATATTCCTCTAGCAAATGTTGTCAAAGTGGATGTGATTTTTTTTTTTTTTTTTTTTTTTTTTTTTTTTTTTTTTTTTTTTTTTTTAATGGAGAAATAAAAATAGTCGCATTGGCTGCCCTGCAATGTTTAATAAAAGAAGCAAATTTTTTCCATAATCAATTTCGATGTCTACACTGATTTACAATAGTATTATAGTACTATTATGGCTATAAGTGATACTATAAATATTATAAGATATTATAAGTATTATTATAAGTGAATATTGTGAAAATCAATGAATTATAATAATAAAATTAGTGCGTCATTTTGAAAACAAACTTTTTAATTCTTATAAAAGAGTGTTCATTTATTTTTTTTCTTATATACTTATTTATCATACTCATTTTCTCCATCGCCGCAGAAAAAAAATATATATTTGCTGAAAATTAAAAAATGCAAACCTTAACCCATGGCCCAGATAAATTTCCTTGTTTAAAAGAAAAAAAAAAGCAATTTATCAAATTACAACGACCATTTGGAAAATGATTTTTTCGAAGACTAAAATTTAAGACATAAAAAATCGCACGGAGTTGATCCTACATTACGTACGCCATGAATTAAGCATTAACATTCCTGGACCCATCATGAACAAATTTTAAAAGAAATTTCAGTTTTACAATTTTCGGTACTGTAAATTTTTAAACTTCTACGGAGCTGGTCATACATTCCGTACGGCATGGATTAAACATTAACATTCCTGGACCAATTTTAAATGGAATTTCATACATTACGTACGCCATGGATTACATCTTTCGGTACTGTAAATTTTTAAACTTCTACGGAACTGATCATACATTACGTACGCCATGGCTTTAACATTAACATTCCTGGACCAATTTTAAATGAAATTTCATTCTTAAACTTCTAAACATCCCACAATATTACTTTTTACACCGTCGTATAGAGAAAAAATGTATTTTTAAATGCAATTTGTTTGAAAGCTGTATCGCAATTTTTTTCTGACATTAATTTTTTTGTAGTTTTTATTACTTTTTTGTCATAGTGGCAACAGAAGTATCCATCTCTGTTGAAAGTAAAGGGAAAATACAGATTACGCTATAGACCGATCTGAAAACGAATAAAATGCGGATTCAACTAATAAAACGCTTCAGTTATGTTTTTGATTTCCTACCCTGAGAGAGGACAATAACCATTTTTCCAAATGGTTAAAAAAAATGCAATTTAACAAATAATAACGACCATTTGGAAAATGATTTTTTCAAAGACTAAAATTTAAGACATAAAAAATCGCACGGAGTTGATGATACATTACGTACGTTATGGATTACAATTTTCGGTACTGTAAATTTTTAAACTTCTTACAGAGCTGGTCATACATTACGTACGGCATGGATTAAACATTAATATTCCTGGACCAATTTTAAATGAAATTTCATTCTTAAACTTCTAAACATCCCACAATATTACTTTTTACACCGTCGTATAGAGAAAAAATGTACTTTTAAATGCAATTTGTTTGAAAGCTGTATCGCAATTTTTTTCTGACTTATTAATTTTTTTGTAGTTTTTATTACTATTTTGTCATAGTGGCAACAGAAGTATCCATCTCAGTTGAAAGTAAAGTGAAAATACAGATTACTGTATAGACCAATCTGAAAACGAATAAAATGCGATTCAACTAATAAAACGCTTCAGATATGTTTTTGATTTTCTACCCTGACAGAGGACAATAACCCTTTTTCCAAATGGTTAAAAAAATGCAATTTAACAAATAATAACGACCAGTTGGAAAATGATTTTTTCAAAGACTAAAATTTAAGACATAAAAAATCGCACGGAGTTGATGATACATTACGTACGTTATGGATTACATTTTTCGGTACTGTAAATTTTTAAACTTCTACGGAGCTAGTCATACATTACGTACGCGTGGATTAAACATTAATATTCCTGGACCAATTTTAAATGAAATTTCATTCTTAAACTTCTAAACATCCCACAATATTACTTTTTACACCGTCGTATAGAGAAAAAAATGTACTTTTAAATGCAATTTGTTTGAAAGCTGTATCTCAATTTGTTTCTGAGTTATTAATTTTTTTTTGTAGTTTTTAATATTTTTTTGTCATGGTGGCAACAGAAGTATCCATCTCTGTTGAAAGTAAAGGGAAAATACAGATTACTGTATAGACCAATCAGAAAACGGATAAAATGAGGATTCAACCAATAAAACGCTTCAGATATGTTTTTGATTTCCTACCCTGACCGAGGACAATAACCACTTTTCCAAATGGTTAATAAAAGAAAAAAAAAACCTAATTTCGTCAAGTTTACATTGAAATATTTTATCCGTTTAAAAATATTTCAGAATATGAATTTTTTAGCATTTATTAATTTTCCATATCGTTAATCAAATAATCATTATAGGACTACTTGAGGGACTCAAAACCATAGTAGTCCATTTTGAAAAAGAAATGAGATTTTCCATTTAGAACGTGCATGAAATCTGTTTTATCCACTCCCACAGTAAACCAAGTCTGTTAAGCAGATGACATATATGAGACAGCATGTGAAAACAGACGGTTTACTGTGGGAGTGGATAAAAAATATTATATATATTTTTCCAAAATGGACTTGGTCTGATATGGTTATGAACCCCTCATTATTGTTACTGGGGTCACGATTTAACGTACTAAAATAGCCCGAAGTATTCATTCAGCCATGAACCAAAAGTTTCTAAAATATGCAACAATTTGTGCGAACGGATTTTTAAATATGCAAAGGCTGTGGCGTAATTGAAATGGTAGGCTTGTAGGGTTTAAATACCAACAACGGGCAAAGGTTGGCAAACAAGATCTAATAAATTTCTCCCTCACTCCGTGATAGCAATAAAACAATCTTAATTAAACATAAACTCAAAAGTCAACTCACGTAAACTTCGTTTCTCCGGAGCGTGCTTGAGCTGCGATGGCGGGGTTCACTTTAAATCCACATCTAGATTCCATCTCGATCTAAAGCTGTTCTTGTTCGCAGGCTAATCTTCAGCCACACAGGTCGTTTCTCCTACACCAAAACTACTCACACCAACTGCTGACTCACTGAACTTCAACTACTGACCAACATATTTTCTCTCAACATATTTTTGCTCCCCTATTTATCCTCTTCGGACTGGAGTATCCTATAGGATACACATCTTTACCAATTTTTTCCTGTATATAAATGATGATTAAAAAATGAAAATGGTGTGAATGGAATCTTAAAAGATAGACAAACAAAAGCAAAGTATCAATTTGTTTCTTATAGTGCTTTTTTCGGCCATAAAATGGGATTTAAAAATGACTTGCAGAAAAAATGAGGGAAATATACAAAAACGAAAAGGAAATCATTTTTTAAACGTTAAAATACCATATGGAGAGTACATTCAAAATAAAATTTTATTAAATGCATAATTATTTAATATTTTTCATTGTTTTTTCCATGCAAAATAAAAGAAAATATCCTAACAATTTGTCAAAAAATGTACTTATTGAGTCCCATGTGTCATATATGATATATCAAATTTTATGTACAAAAATAAATTTAATTTTTTTTTTTTTTGCTTTTCAATCTTTCTTAGTTATCACTTTGCAAACATATATTGATAACTGAAGTAAAAATATATATGAAAATAAACCCTGGGGGTCTGAAGAGGTTATACTCCAGCAGAGTGAGCAAATAAATTTGCATATGATTACCGCTAACTCGCGGAACAGGGAACTCCTAAATAAAAATGCACTGCGGACAATTAGAGTGCCTCTAGACTAGAGTTACGTCTCACAGCATGTTCACCTTCAAACCACTAGGGAACCTCTGAAACAAAGTTATTGTTCCCTTACAAGGCAATCTCTAAAATATGCAAAAATACACACTAAAATCTTTTAAATCGTGCAAACGTTTTCTGCAGTCAACCCTGTGAAATCCGCATCATTAGTTACAGAGGGTTTTGCGGGTTTTAGATTTCTGCAGATTATACATCATACCTTTGTATACGTTTTATTGTTTCTATGAATTAAGAAAAATACGTAAAATTACAACAGCAAAAGAAACTAACTATTATGCAAAATTGGTTTATATATTTAATAAGTAAATTAATTTAAAGTAAAATTAAATTATATGGAAAATAAATTTTATTGAGTATTCTTTTCTTAAACATTGACACAACAAAATGGTAGTTTAAAATTTTGATTTTTTGCCAATAATTTTTTTTCTTTCGTCTAACACTCGTTACTTCTTGCTCCAAGATAAAAAAAAATTCTTAAGAAAATTTAAATATTTATATTTAAATATTTATTCCTGCATTTGAATCGCTTTCAGCGTAATGGAGCGACATTTTACTTTTATGTTATAAACACTTCTCAGACTTACGGCGAATTCTTTAACAAGAAAATTCACTTAAGATTTATCATCAAATTTCTGGATCATTCGCACATTTGAAGAATCGGAAACGCTATATGAATCATGCAAAAATAAGTGTAAATAGATGAGCATAAAGTTTACTGAAAGAAATATTCATCTATAATGTAAAATAAACAAAAGATAAAGTCAATTTCATTGGCGCTGGAGCAAGGCATACGTTTGCATTACGCGTAACCAAACAAACAAACATCAATGCCCCTTTAAAATTAAAATATCTATTTTAATTTGATTATCTCTTTTACTTAGCTCAAATTAAAAAACATTATTTACATGGTCTGTCCATTAAGTAATGAGACTGAATTTTTCGCGCCAAACCGAAGGCCAAAGGGACGAATATTGGAAACGATACGTGCGGAGGGTCCTGTCAGCTACAGATTCTAGCGAAAGGCAGTTGGCCTTGAGCCTTTGCAGACCAAAAATCGCTCGCGAAGCAGACACGTGTTTGTATGAGGCGTCAGGTTTGCAGAATGACGGAGACTCTTCAAGCATAGTTACACCATAATGTTTTGTGTAAAACTAAACTAATCGGCAAGTTAGAGGCTTCCTATGTTACAAGAAGCCTTGGATAGGGGATTTTTGTCCAAGACTCAAGTGTTTAAGTGGCACAATGCCTTCAAAGACGGAAGAGAGGACATCGATGACACACAACGCGCTAGGCGTCCATCAAGTTCTCGAACTTCAGACAATGTGGCTAAAATGTAATTGCTTTTGTTCTCTGATAGTTGGATCAGTGTCCGAATGATTGCGGAGACATTGAAACTTACGAAATCGATTATGCATCATACTGTCACGGAAAAACTTCAAATGCGGAAGTTTTGTGACACGATGTTTTCAGCACATCCTTCAAAGTGACACAGTTCCGGGCAAAATACAGTATTACAACGCTGCCTTAACCACCGTAACCCACATTCTGTCACCGTCTGGCTTTCCTTTGTTCCCTCGGTTATAGTCCAGCTTAGCAGGACATCGTTTTGACAATCTGGAGAACTTGCAGTAAAACGTAGCGCGCATTCTGAGGAGCATTCCAGTTGAAGACTTCCAGACGGGCATAAATGGGTGGAAGAGTTGATGGTAACGATGTATTAATAAAGAAGGATGTTCTTTTGAAGAATATTTAGTGTCTGGAAAATTATCTTCAAATAAACAAATTTTATGGAATCAGTCTCATTACTTACTGAACAGACCCTGTATCTTCATTTATGAGCTTAAATGTTAACCGCGTTTTTTTTTTTTTTTTTTTTTTTTTTTTTTGTTTGCATTCTCCCAAATAGAGCAGGAATAGATGTTCGTGGATTTAACAGAATTGACAGTATTAAGAAATTTTCATGTACTAGTCATTTTAACAGGACGTCAGTTATAGTTTCCTTTATCGGAAATAATTTTTTTTTACAGTACATAATTATATAATTTTCTAAATTACACAAAAGATTGGTCACAATGTTTTTTTCTATTAGATAGAAACATTCTATTTCAACATCTACTGGTGTAATGGAGCAATATTCAACTTATATTACTAGGGGCTCTTCCCCCCTGCTCGCTATCCTCACCAACCCTCCGCGTAATCGCTTCGAAATTACGTTCGGTGTTGGCAAATAACCCTTATTTTCTAGCCAACTCCAGATGTAATTATTTCGCGTTTCCATTCTGGATCATTTCGCGATCAATTATTTTCTATGCATTCAATTTTTAGATTCAAAACGCAGGGCCATAAACTATCAAAACAAATGAATATGTTCGATGATTGCTACTTAAAATTGCGAAATACGGAGAACGATATGTTTACCACAACTGACAAAGAAAATTAACGTACATTGAAAAGTAATTTAAACACCGCATCAACAAACATTCATTTTATATATTTAGATATATTATTCAAACGGTCACTTTTACTTAAATAAAGAATAAGAAATAATTACATCTCGCGTGGGCAATGCAAAAGAAAAAAAAAACATACATTGAAATCAGAGACAGGTGCATCTGATTCTACTGTTTATATTTTATTTTTTAACGGGCATAAATGTATTGAGAAAGCTAAAATAAATAAATGAAATGAAACTTACTGCACTACATTCTAGAGGATATTGAAAGAAAGAAAAAAAAACTGATAAGATTCTAAATGGATTTTACGCAACGAGTTAAATAATAAATTTTACCTAATGAAGGGAAAAAAAGACATGTTTCGAAAGCCAAAATAAATGAATTAAATTAATTTTGAAGGATATGTGATATATCTCTGTCACATATCTCACCCGAAGAAAGATGCAACGTGTACGTTGCAAAACACCAAAGCTTTCTATCAATACACCCTTTGTCCACCTTTGCACTTACAAAATATGTACCATTACAAAATAAAAAAAAAAATATTCAAGTTGACACCAAGAGAAAACTACTTTTTTAACTAGTCTCTAAAGCTAGTACACCGTAGTTCCTGTAAATATTTTATACAACAACACGTCAGTAGAAAAAAAATATTTGCTTGCTTTAAAGACAATTCACAAGGAATCGTATCATTTCATAACTGAGCGCTGATAATATTCAAAATAATCTTTTTTTTTTATATATATCTTCCACAAAATAAAAAGTGCCACATTTGTTGTTGACATAGGATCCTATATTTAATTTTTGTGGCATTGTGTTTGTGGTGCTGGTACCAGCATTTTTAATCATGTATATTTTCACATAGAGAAGCATTTACATTTACTGTATTTATCACTTCTCAAAAATTTGATCTTACATGAGATCATAATATTATAAAATGCAAGTAAATAAAAAACACAAGACAAATGCATCAGTAAAAATTTTGTAACTTTAAGAAAAGGTGAATCCTTTCATAAAATTGAAGCTTATTTGTATTACCTTAGGTTGCATCATTTCTGGCATAAAAACAAAAATTTGTGCATAACGCACAGGACTATCAGAGACAAAAAATGTGCAAGCTGCACGCGCTCAAACAAGTGTAGCCCTAAATATTGAAATTTTATGAACTATAGTGACATAAGCTTATGGCTCCAGCCTTAAATAATAAGGGGTATTTTTTTTTAGATTCCTGCAATTTAACTAATTTCCCACTTTAAAAAAAAATCAAAGTATATTTTAATTTAGTATATTATGAATTTTTACACTGCCATCCTGACCTTCCGTGTATTGAATAAAATATACCTCCTGGCAAAAGTATTAAAAATTTAATAACAAATTGCATGCAATTTTATATAGTGTACAAGATATCTTACCCGATCTGCCACCTTCATGTAAGAAGTATCCAATGAAAGTGTAAAAAAAAAAAAAATGCTACATGTTAAAAGTGAACACAATCGAAATGTATGTGTAGATTAAAATGTCATGTGACGGATAACTCCATGAAACTTTAAAATCTTTGTACATAGACAAAGTGATGGTGTCATTGATATTTATGACATTATGCAAACACAAAAAAAACTTGTTAAAATTAAACAAAATAGACTATTTTAATATTGAAACATGGTGTAAAATTTGAAAGATAGAAAAGCAAAAGGAGAAAACTGTATATGTGTGAAGGGAGGGAAACAAAAACTCCCAGACTCATGAACTACTTGTAATACAACACATTCACAAGAGTGTACGCAAGCATACACAACGTGTAAGTAAACACATGAACATTATGTTAAAAAAAAACTGTACTGAGGCCCACTAACCAAACAATTGCACATGTAAATGTATGAAAATAACTTCATCTGCATAGCATGCTGCAAAAATATACCATTGTAAGAAAACTCCATTGTAAAACATTGTAGGTGCTACACGCAAAGCGAAGTTGTGAGGGAGCGTCATTTGCAAACATCCACAAGTACACCAAACGAGCAAAACCTTTGTAAGAAACTCAACATTGTAATATTGACATACCCATGAATATTCGCATAAACACTGCGTGTAAAAAGAAAGTGCAATTGCTAATCAAATAGACCGACAAAGAAACAGAATAGCTACACCAAGAATTGTGTAATTTCTCCTGAACTACATGAAGTGCTGTCTCAATGAACTAAAATTGTTATGTATTTGCCAACAAAATAAACGGACAGTATGTGTGTAATAACCCAAAACACTTGCATACGAGTGAGATTCAATTACATAATTAATGAGTTAGCATAAAAATGTAATGAATAAGGGTTAATAAAACAAATGAACTACTTGTAATATGTGTGTATAAACTCTGATTAAACTCTAAACCAGCCAGTGTGTACTACTCAATGAACTACTTGTAAGAAAAAAAAAGGAATACTGCCGAATAAATCGCTAGCAAAGTACAATGTGTAAAAGCAAATAAACAAAATAATGTAAATCAACTCATGAACTAGTGTAATGTATGTATATAAATGAACAAAATTGTATTCTAAATAGGCAACTGTTGTGTAACACAAACAAATATCCAACACATGAACTACTTGTGAGAAAAAAAATGTATAAATGGTTAACTAAGGGTTAAAATTAAAAATAAAGTTGCATCTGGCAAAGTTATTGCTGTATTAAGTTAAGAGAAATGTGCATGAAATGCACAGCAGATTGCATAACTCTACGCTAAAATGTAGAAGTTATGGCAAGCAAAACATGTTCCAAGTAAAAGAATGAAAGAGAAAGAAATATGAATAGCAAAATAACAAGCTATATACCTTATCTCATATGAGTGTATGTATCCGTCACAAGACACCTGTAAGACTTTAACTCACTAACAAAAAAAAATTTTAAATGTGAAAAAAAACATACCAAAGATTTAGTTTAATGACTATATGTGAATAGCCTTTTAAAGAAAAAAAATGTGCATAACAGCTCACATTATGCATGTGAATAAATTTTATAAAAAAATAACTCTTACCGATATCAAATATCATGTCAGTTATACTAAAATTACCTTATGTTATAAATAAAATAGCAACGAGTCACCAGCCGCGCGTAAACAACGAAATTAAACAGTATATTAACTGTATGTGTAAAAAAAATGTACACCCAATTAATTATCTCTTGCATAAAAATTTACGATGAATGTGTAAACCATGTACAGTCGTGGAAAAAAAAAGTAAACACCCCCTACTAACTCCTCAACAAATTATCGTAGAAGAAAGTTACTGGTACCGAACGATTGGAAATAAAGTCTACTTTTAAATCATGTGTATAAAATTTCCTTAGGGGGCCATCTACATATCAAAACGAATCCAAACTCCATTTTTTTCAATGACAATACCCAATTTTAACAAGATATTTCAAATCTTCGGTTTTTATTATGCCTAGACACCGAATTTCAAGTCATTTGAATGATACGTTTTTGAATTATAAACATTCAAAATTTTGTGCTTCTAATGTTAAATTACATTTTCATATTTTTATCTATATCTCTAGAAATTATGCTCCTAATATGCTAATTTTTTTGTAGCAATAATACTAATATACCCAAACATAAATACGCTGAATTTGCAATTTTTATAATTTTATGTTATGAATTATGAATTATGAAATTAATATTCGAAAATATTATGAATTGCAACCTACGATTTTTTTTATGGATTTAGATTTATTAAGACCTGCTTTATGTAAATCCAAAATTCCACATTTTTCTTCAAAGTAGTTTTCAAATTATGCTTAAAAAACGGCAAAATGATGGTTTAAGGGGCCGTCTATAATAGAAGTGAGTAGATATTTTGAAATTTTTTCTGCTGTCCTGTAATCTAGCAGGCTTCATTGACTTCTTAAGGTGCCTTGATCAAGATGGGAGCTCTCTCGGTTAGCAATCGATTTCCAAACTTCAATTTGGATACAGCCCTTAAAATACGCTCGTTTTAAAAGAATTAATTTCTCAGAAACTTATGGTACGAATTGCATAAAAATTTGTTTTTAGGCTAATTGAAGGGTGCAGAGCTCATTTATGCTGTCAGAATTCTGTACTTCTATTGAAAAATACAAAGTTATGGTTCGTTTTATTATGTAGATGGTCCCCTAAGCAAATTTTATCTATTTCATTTAAAAGTAGACTTTATTCCCAATCGTTTGGTACCAGTAACTTTCTTCTACGATAATTTGTTGAGGAGTTAGTGGGGGGTGTTTACTTTTTTTTCCACGACTGTACAATAGTTAAATATTGACATAATTTCTGCAAACTTTTAAACACACCAAAAAAAAAAAAAAAAAAAAAATCTTACATTAAAACAAATCTATCTAAAAAAACAAAACAAATACGAAGTTGTGAATGCAGTGAAAAAATGCAATTTTAAGCTAGTTACAAATGCTGATAAAAAGAAACCAAAACATGCACAGAATAGTCATGACTGTCCTTAACCATGGTGAGTGTTAATTGACATAGAACAAAATCAGTTAAACTGAACGAGTAAATGTGTGTGTGTGTGAAGTACCAGGCTAAACACGACATCACAACAACCATGTGCATGAGAGGAAAAAAAATGTGTGTGATTAATACTTAACAATGCTATCTGCCCATAGCAAGTTAGTGAAAAAGTGTCAACTAGTGTAAAGGTGGTAACTAACAACTAGTGTAACAACTAGTGTAAAAACCATCATCAGCATTAGGAAACAACTACAGGTGAATTTTAGCAATTTAAAAATGCGAACACTACTCCAATTGTAAAATTAATATTAGTGTAACTCCATCAATCATGTTAGAAAACATATCCGATCCCTGATTAAGCTAGCGGCCAACTATCTTAAGCAAGGGTCAGGTAACCTTTGAAGCGTCCAAAAATCGAATTTTTTTTAAATAGTTTATAATTAAATATGATTCTTTGGGAACATTTAAAATCAAACACGATACAAAAATTCGCATTAGAAGAGAAGTTATGCCTAAAACACTTTGAGCTTTTGCTATATGATTAACGGGTTTTTCAATATTTAAAGCCAATTTTTTCAAAAAAGCGATTTTGATCATTGCGCGCACGATTTCTGAAAAACGGTTGCCTAGAATTTCACGAAATTTTTGGTGGATGTATTAAACGTACAGAAGCACAAAATGACCTATTATTATGTTTCTCAAGTAAGAAGTTTGGAATTCACGGCTACTTTTGTATAAAAAAAAATCTCGAAATTTTGAATTATTCTATTTTTTTTTTTCCTTGTAGATCTACAAGTTTTATTTTTTTCATTGTAGGCAACTTTTAAAACACTTTATATCTGTACTCATTAAAAAAATCTTGGTTTGTTCCAGCCATTGAAATGGGAAAAATCCTGCGCGCAATGCATGCAAGAATAATTATTTCGTAAAAATTGTATTATTTTTAAAAATAAATTTTAAAAAAATCTATATATGTGTATACCTTTTCTAACAACTTTGATTGATAAAATAAATCGTTCCTAACATGCGTTTTCAATTTTATAATTAAAAGTTAATTAGTTAAAGAATGACTGCAATTCTTACAGATGTCACTTTTCCATGTACTTTATTGGTTCAAAGGTTACCTGACCACTTAACCATAGATCGAAATACACACCTCAGACATTTTGCTATCCCATGGAAAATAGCGCAATGATTGAAGTATCCCACATAAAACACGACAGGGGTACTAGCAATCAAACTTACCCAAAAGGATCAAAACAATATATTAATGTAATGCATGTCATTAAGAAACATAAAAAAAATAACTGTTAAAACTGTACACCAAACCTATGTTGTACATCTTATGCATTTTGCAAAAGCAAATGACTGATGACTCGAGCTATATTACATACCTAAACTACATGTATGCCAGGATAAACTAATCTAAGATTACTAAATATTTTGCCGAAGCTCACAATTCAACCAAAATATATGTGTGAAAGAGAAAAGAATCTATTATTTTTTTAATTATCATTACGCCTACTATACGTAAATTTCCCATCAAGTGCCCACATCTAAATGAAAAAAAAAAATGTTACGCTTGCATGCTCCTCTATAACTATTTTAAATTATCACTAATATGCAAATCCCACACACTTCACATTACTCCTAATCATTGTACAAACTTTATAATAGTCACAAAATGTAAAATTTTGTGCCTATAAGAATATCTATTAACTATCAAGAATTTTAAAAGTGTATCCAAGATTTAATTGTGTAAAAAAATATTTAAAAGCACGATATACACAATATAAAGCAAATATATATATATATACTTTTTTTATCTATATTTTTAAGAAAGGTTGTATAATAACTTCTTAACTCACAATAAAAAATTTAATAATTACTAGAGAACTACTCATAAAATAGACAATACTAAATATGTTGCACTAAAACACAAATGTGCAATTTAAATCATACTGTCAACAGACACATACGAACCAGCGTAAATTACGTCCAACATACGATGAAACGACACAGGGCAGCGCTTCCTGGCCAAAGAGACAATAAAAACAACCTATTATCTCTGGAAGCGCGGCAATGTGACAATGCAAGACATTCAGTGTGTATCTTATACAAATCAAATGAAACAAATCAAATATCAATACAAATCAAATGAAAAAAAATATGCTGCTCTTTTTTCTTTTAAATGAGAAATGCATCTGGACTATTCGTAAATTTTACGTTACATTTCAAAAGTAATCCTGTACCAAAAAACTTATCTTTTTTTTAAGCAGAAAAATATTAATTAACATATTAAATATTCTTAACTGAGACAACTACAAATACATTTCTTTTCAATCAAAATAGAAATGAAATTAAAATTAAAGACACTTTTCCTTAAAAATATGTCATTCATAACTGCAAGTAAAAAAATGTGCCAGAGACAAGCATAGATAAAATTTAAAAAGTTTTTTTTTTTTTTTTTTTTTTTTTTTTTTTTTTTTTTTTTTCCGAAGAGCGACAAGGAATGTCAGACAAGTATCATTAAAGGCAAATATTAAATCAAGAAATTCCTTGTCATGCATGAAAAAAATATTTAAACACACTTAAAATAAATCTGTACTGGAACAAATTTTAAAAAAAACTTACCTTTCAAAGTAAAGTGTGAAAAGAGGAATTAACAAATATAAATGCAGTTAAAATTTTGAAAATTAAAAATTTCAATTAGCTAATAAAAAAAATCCTCTTCTTCCATCCAAACAAATCTAACAATTAAAAATAAGCAATTGTTATCTTTTTTTTTTTAAACAAACCAGCATGAAAAAGGAAGAATTTACTTCATCGCATGTAAACTGAAAATAATAGTTACTTTGCATTGCAAGTAGTTTTTTTGAAGAACTTTACATCAGAAAAGGTGAGCATAAATCACTACACAGAACTTTTCAGCACAACACTTCACTTTTTTTTGGGGTCCTGGCAGATAATATTCGACACAGATTTTGGCACCACAAAATAAAAAAAAAACAATGAAGAGCAGGAGATTCATTTCGAGTGAGAGGCAAAAAAATGGAGTGAAACACATTCTTGGTAAAACTGACCCGGTGTAGTCGCATATCTCAGTGTTTATGTAAAAATGCAGTAATATAGTATTGGCACACGCTGTGATCAAGTACGAGAAATTTTCGCAGGTGAGCACAGCCATCAGAATCACACACTTAGACGATTTCCCAAACTGGAGAACGTAGCTATGACAAATCAGGGAATGTCACATGTCAGGACTAGGCAGTAGATGTTTTGATTCCATTCATAGTCCAGCACATAAAGTACTCTGAGGAAGCTGAGGGGTCCGAAGGACATCGCCGACCAGAGACAGGCTGACAGGTCCGAACCAGAAGACCAGTGAGAGCGGGAGCACACATTTCTCATTCCATCGTACGGAGTGCCGAGCGCCTGTAGGTGATTCTTGATCTAAAGTTGCGGAAGGGAGGTGACATCCAATCCAATAGAACAGGAAAAAAAATGGAGGAACTCGGCTCTTCTGGTATGACTCTTTAACAACAGAAAAGTCATAAATAATTTTTAAAAAATCACAGAGGGGGGGGGGGGGTGAATTTCTCTCTCTATGCAATTTTTTTTTTTTTTTTTTTTTTTTTTTTAGTTTGGAGAAAATCTGGCTGATGTGCCAAAACTTATGACGGAGATTTGGGGTGGTTCATTTAAGTGATTGGTTCGTAAAAGTGCATAAGACCAAGTGCTCCAACCAAAAAAATACAGGAACTAGAAAACTTTATTAAAAATTTTAAGTATAGTAATAAAGGGTAAAATAACTTATAATTATTAAATGGTAGAGAGAGGAAACCTACAAGTAAGAGGGGTATTGCAAGGCCTTTTACGTCCTCACATGGTGAGAGCAGAAGTTCAAGTGCATGATTTCATAACAAACATAAAAGACTTGGCGCTACACATCGCGCTACATTACATCAGGCGCTACATTTTTACAAGTAAAGAACATCCTATTGTTGCAATCAAATAAGCTGTTTCTTCTATAAAGTAAGATAAAAATTATGATTAAAAAATAGTGGTACGCAGCGGGCAACTCTTTGAAAAACCTTATTTATAATTTTGTTATATTGCATAAGTACAATTCATATTAACTAGTAAATCTGAAGATCAGGAGCCTCAACGTCAGTTCTGCAAGTCATTGTTTTTAGATACACTCTGGTAATATTCAATTTCCTGCAAACCGCAATTTAAAGTTTTAAATTATGTAATTATTTATAAGAATAAAAAATACGAAGTTTTCAGACGTTAGCGTTAGAAGCAAGACGTAGTATAGTTAGTTGCAGACGTAGAAGCGTTAAATTAAAAACGTTGCTATGGAAGGATATTTTGAAATTTTCATGAGCTACTAATTCTGGTATTTTTTTAAATAAAGTCTTCAGGGGGGCTCCGTACCTCTGAACACCCCGTGGTCTCATTAATTTACATATGTAATTTTTTATTGATTGCGCTAATGGTTATCGTAAATCTTAGATTTCTTTTTACACTTCCGAGCCTTATTTTTCAATACTGGTAGACAGAAAATGATTTACGTTGACGCGATTATATTAAAAGTTTAGGTTTTATGAATGAAAATGTAATTTCCTTTTAAAAATAAAATAATTTTCATTCACATTTTCTGAAATGAGGCGGTATTAAGAAGTAACAATCATCAAAAAATATTTTTTCAGGCAATCTAGTTAATATTTGGTTTTAAAGAATGGAAATATTTATTTTCCGATACAATGACGTCATTTTCGACAGCGATAATTTTGCGGTGCATAATTTTGACGTTTATATCAATTTGCTTTTTTTATTTCATTTTCCTCTTGCACATGAAAATCTTTCAAATCAAAATTAACTGCTTAGGATAAATTATTATTCCGGTATCGGATTTTCTTGGCAACGGTAAAAAAAAAAAAAAAAAAAAAAAAAAAAAAAAAAAAAAAAAAAAAAAAAAGATTGTTAAATTTTATAGCAAAATGTCAATTTATTCCTTATGAAAATAATGAACTTTTTAATTTAAAAGAAAATTATTTGAACAAAATCAATAGAACATAGCCTTTCTTTATTTCTGGGGGTAAATTCCATCTATGTGTAAAGACACGAAAGCATTAATTCATCCTTTCGACGTTGATTTGACTTCAAACAATTACGCATATTTTCACATTTCCAATATTTTTAGGTGTAGTTCCGTTGCTAGGCAACAGTTAAAAGAAAATTAAGACAATGAAATACGTGCATTAAAAAAAAAAAAAAACGAAATTTATAAAAGGAAATATTTTATATTATTGGAACACATATATAAAATCCCTCCATAAGTTATACATTGAATTTAAAAACTCTGACAAATGTATACACAAAATTTCAAACTAATATGTATAATGTATGGTTCCAATTAGGAAATTCCATCATCCATAATTTATCATTTAAATCTTTCAATCATATGAGCCATTTCCTTTCAACAAATAAAAATGGAAAAATCGTCTGAATTGCTATAGGAAAGCATTAGGCGCAAAATAAAATGTTCTATATATTCCGAACGAATGAACCAAATTTAACCAAAAACTATACAGCTAAATCCGGGGACCTCACCAACATGCATCCTTAATTTCAAGCTAATCGGATGCTTTTTATGGCAGTTATCGCGAGACAGACAGATTAACTAACTAACAAACAAACTAACAAACAGATGGAAACCAAAAATATTTCGGGTCTCCACAGTAAGCCTTTACTGACGTTTTAGCAATAAAATAGAAACTCTGTGATAATTATTGTGCAAATGTATCTATATTAATAAAATGTCTTATTATTAGTGATCCGGGGGATATACAATTATGTAGTTAGTGGTCCACGTGGTTCAAAAGCTCAGCAGCCACTGTCTTAAAAGAAATGTAAACATAGCTATCTTACCGATTAAACAAGTATTACTGTTTGTTTTCGGATAGCAAATCCCTAAGCGCTATTGCGCATGCATCAGGTCTGCTTTAATTTTATCAAAATAAGGGTAGCAGAGATCGTTTAGCTACATTTTTAAAGAATACGCTTTTGAGGAAATAATATCGATTTATGTAAAAACGTTTTTGTAGTTAATATTTAAAAAAAAAACGAAAGCGCTTAAAAATTTTAAAAGTTATACAACATTTTTCAGGAAAAAAATTAATTTTTATTTTTTTAATTAATTGTTTTTTTTTTTAAACAGACAGCAATTTATTCAACGACGGGATTGTTTTCTCCTTAACATAAATATCGTGTACAGTTTGTCTAATAACGCTGCAATCGAATTCATTTATACATGCTTTTTCAAAGACATTCTTTTTAACTTTTTATTTAGGTGAACAAAAAGCAGTATTACGCTCATCTCCTGCTTCTCGGTGAATCTTTTTAATAGTACTACTAGAAACCCCGGCAATTTGACAGGCTCGTTTCGTAGAATGAGCTATCGGAACAATTAATTCTCTTTTTCTGCTTCTTGATAACAAAATTGAACAACGTTATGTATAATTTTCTTACTACCGCTCCAGAAAGATTTATTTCTACTCGAACTAGCCATTTGAACACTAAATATAGAAGTTTTAATTTGAATTAAAACGAGATATTAATAGAACTTTAAACTTTGATCGGAAGTAAAAAAATAATAAATAAGTAAGCGCCAATCTTACAAGGAGAGGGTCAACCTTGTTAATCACGGATTTTGATTATTTTAATATATGTTGCAGGGTAGAGACCCCTTAGTCTCAGGTTCAACGGATTTTATCCAACGCCCCTTAGTTCTTGAGAAACCGGGGGGGAGGGGGGGGCTAATAGTAGTACACAACTTAAATACTTACTTTGTAACAAAAAAGGATAAGTTCGTCGTAGCTCAGTTGGTACGGCGTCTGCTGGCTGATCTGCGGGCCCGGGTTCGGACGCGCTACATTTTTTTTTCTCATTTTTTGTTTTATAAATATACTTGTAATTATAATTTAATAATTTTAATTTAAACAATATCGTACATTAATTATAATGTTAACAAACTTAAATTTATCATTTTTTATTTTTAAACTATTATTTCTCATCCTTTAAAGAGGTTTAAAAAGAAATTGGATCTATTATTGAAAGATGAAAATTCCAAAATCGTGTCAAAACTTGTTGTGGCATCATCTAGTTATGATAAAATTAAAGAATCTTCAAATAAAATAAAAATAAAAGCAGAAAGGAGATAACTGGGAAAGCTCAAATAATTGAAAGTGCAAGCATGCGTATTACAAATTTAAAGATATTTAATATGCAAAAAGTCGGTTGTAATTTAATTCTGATGCAAATTTTTAATATAATTATGCTTGTTACTTTAAAAACAGAATAATAGTATTATCGCATTGACTTCCTTTGTTAAAGCAATGCGTAAATGATGTTTCTTTAAAATCACGAATTGACATAATTGCTCAATATCATTGCATCGATAAAGAATATATGAAATACATTTTAAAAGTGATTTTAAAAAAATAATAACAGCTTTATGATGTTTTATACAACTATTTAGTTAGAAGTAAAAAATTAAATAGGTTAAAATTATAATTGATATACAATATTATTTTTTTATTGACAATGAGATTATTAAGTTATACTTACGAATATATTTATAAAACAGAAAAACGAGAAAAACAAACGTAGCGCGTCCCGGTATCGAACCCGGATCCACAGATCAGCCGGCAAACGCCATGCCAACTCAGCTACGACCAACCTATCCTTTTATTTACAAAGTAAGTATTTAAGTTGTGTACTACTATTAGACCCCCCGGTTTCTCAACAATTAAAGAGCGTTGGGTAAAATCCGTTCAACCTGAGACTAAGGGGTCTCTACCCTACACCATATATTAAAATAATCAGAATCTGTGATTAACAAGGTTGGCCCTCTCCTTGTAAGCGAAAACGCATACGAGAACAACGAAGTAGAACTTCCGAAAATGCCCATCTCAGCGTAACACCACTTTGGATAGTAGAATCGTCCCAGAGTGCTAAGCACGACTTTGGAAATCGAACAGTACAAAGCATTCCAATTTTTTTCTAACCAATCTTGTCGCTAAATGACAACACTTAGCTACAGCTACTAGATTTTTCATAATCTTTTAAAGTTAAAATAATTCGTTACATTTTTTTTTTTCATCTGAGCTGAATACAGTTGCAATACTTTCTTGATACGTTTTGTTTATTGAATAGCAACGGAGCATATTTCCTATGACCAATCTTATCGTTAAATGACAACACTTATGTATAGCTACTAGATATTCATAATAGTTTAAGGGGGCAGTTTATCTTTTCATCAATTTTGTTTAGTTTAAAAAATGTTGTTCAAATGGTGAACTCACTGTATTTCAATGTACAAATAAAAGTTCATTTTGAAAAAAAAAAGTTAACTGCATATCTAATTAAAAGATTTTAGAATGTTTATACAAATTAGAATTTTTAAAAATCTCTACTAGTTTTATAAAAATTGATATTTTTGCCGATTTTTTTAAAAGAATTTTAAATGTGTATGCAAGACAGCGAATGGATTTTTAGATACATTCAATGTTACATTTAATATATTTTTTTACCGATGTATATAGTTTAAAGCGATGAAATCTAACACATTTTCAAATACTTTTATTTTTTTTAAATAACAATAAACCTGAAGGCTAATTCCATTCTGAGATTTATCACATGTATGATAAAAACATGTACAAAATATTTTAAATCTCTATCTCTAATACAAAAAAAAAGCCTAAGTATTCTTAAAACATGAAAGCGAAAAAAATATGAACATGGAGGAAAAACATTTTAAACTTTGAATTTGTGTGGGTAATTGCGTAAATGTATTAAGAAAATTTCTAATTTCTCGCTATGTAATTACCGTATGGGTAAAAATGAGGGGTCAAAATATTCACAATAAAACAGGCTTTCCTTTAATATTAGAAAAGAAAAATAGACTTTTTGACCAATTTCATGGTAATCTGTTCCTTTAAAGTAAAAATAACACGTCAATAGCATTTTAGATCTGATTTGAAATAAAAAGCTTTTTTTGTGTATTTTTGCATGTAGAATCCGAATCTGTTAAAAGACATTTTCTATCACGTCAGGGTTTTACAAAATTTTATAATAAATTTTTCATACATGGTAAAATACGTGAGGAAATACATGGTTACATTTTGTGGTTAAATAACATGGAAATGAATGACTATGTAGGTCAACACTTTATTTGAATGCATTTAGCTGTAAAAGGTAACTATCAATCAAAACATTCAGTATTGTCATAAAAAAAGACAACCTCCTTTTTGAAAAATAATTTAGCTAATATTAACGTTATGGGCTTTTGTGCAACAGCTTCATGTTCGTATTTGTTCATAGTTTGTGTTAAGTAATCAAGAAAACCATTTTACAGATGAATATTCTGTTTTGTTGGTATTTCAAACGGTCCGTTTTTGTCAAATATTTCACTTTTGTTTTTACGTAACTGCCCTGTATCTAATAAATGTGATGTGATAGAGAGAACCTCAATATTCAACTGAATTCAGCACCCTAAAATTAGTTAAATGCACCCATTTACGAGTCAGATGCAGAAAAAGAAGTTAAAAGTTGTTAACTAGCGTAATTGCTTACATTTTCCTTTGTTTTTTTTCATTTGAGCTGCCGATAGTAGCAGCATTTTCTTGATACGTTTTATTAAACCATATTTGTTCGCAGTTTCGGTATAAAAACTGAAATTTTTAAAAATAATTAATTTTCTATAAAAATACTGGTATCTATATTAAGTAAAATTTTTTATTGAATGATTAGATTTATGTTAGTGTATTACCAATCTATTCACTATCACTACATAGTACTTTGAAAATGAAATCATGTTCCATGCATTATAGAATAAACAGTCCTTTTATCGCGTATATCAGTAGAAATAAAAAAAACTGAGATAATCGATCAGTTTTTTATGAACATATTAAAGGATTTTTCGAAACTGATTGAATATGAAAGTCTTTCTTTTCAAAAAGCACATTTAGTTTTTTAATTTCTGAAAATGTATTAGAAATTTTCACAACCAAGTTCATAAAATATAACGTTTACATGAATCACACTTAAACATTTACATGTTGTACTTACTTTACAATATCATAAAACTAGCCGTCTTTGGCGACCAGTTTGGTCTTCCTTAAATGTATGCTATGCATTGTATCATGTCACTTTTATTCATAATTAAATTTACTTGCTCAATCCCATGTCAAATCAGAAGATTCTTATAGAGAAATCAAGAAATCTCTGTTATAATGTTATCTGGGCGGAAGTAATAAATCATCAAGCATTATTTTCATCGCATTTTTTCGTATTTCGTTACTTTCATTCATTTTAATTAAGATGCATAACTTTAATTTAAAACTGAACAATTTAAAATTCACGACTTTTATTTTAAGAAAATAAAAGGAAAGTAATAAATAATACCACAAACCATGACATTTAATTTTAAGATCAAAGCATTGCTTTAATTTTCCACGCAAAAAAAAAAAAAAAGAAAAAGAAAAAGAAAAAAAAAGAAAAAAAAGAAAAGAAAAGAAAAAAAACGCTAACTGGGGAGTTTAAAAATGCCATTGGTGAGATTTGTGCGCTTGCTAACATAAACGTACCAAGAACACTTTGCAATCATGACAACTTTTACGTACCTTTATTCGAAAAAATATTTTTTTTATTAAAATTGTGTCCAAACTACATGAAATGTATGAAAAAGGATAGTTTGACGCAAATAAACCATTTACATAAATCTTACTCACAATTTTGAATAGCGTGACACAAAAGATAAATCAATTTATTGAAATAAATACATTTCAATGCATAGTATAGATTCAATGAAAGTGAAATATTTAACAGTGAATTGGAAAATTAAAAGTATTGTGTAGATGTAAAAAAATATTTTAACCAAGTCAAAAATAATTTAAATTGAATTTTAAAACAAACCTTTTAAAGTCACATCAAGGCGTCACTTAAATTTTATATCATATCTTTTAAAACTCATATTTTGAATTTATGAGAGATGTAAATGATAAAGAAACAGCGAATAAAATTTTATGCAGCTTTTCATGTTGAACATAACTTTTGCACATGCGATTATAAATAAAACAAAAATAAAATGATGAAATAAATACAAATATATTTTTTAAGAAATAGCATAACGTCACTCAAAATTTGATATCAGTATTTTTAAGTTCCATATTTAAAATTCTTAAAGCATAAGATAAAGTGCTGCGTCAGTAACTTTTAACCCGTCAAGGGTTTTTGCATTGTATATATATATATATAAATAAATAAATAAATATAGGGAGAGTGTGAACTAATAATAGGAATTGAATTAATGCTTTTTTTATATGAATGCGATCAAATGAAACGTATCCTGAGTGCCACTATTCATGTTTTGTAAAAATTTAAATGTTTATTTATCAACAATCGTTGTCCCATACAATAATTGGCTGAATAAATAAGCTTTTTCGGAAGATTTGTGATAAGTTTGGCAGAAAAATTTCCTTGCTTTTAAAATTGCAGATAATTTTGTGCTAGGGTGTATTGCCATGGTATCAAACTTTAGCGATGTTCGCAACAATATGGTTGTGATTTTAAATATAACAAAAGTATAAGCCCAGCTATCTATGAGGAAATATTAACATATTTATAAAATGTCTATGGAAATATTTAAGTTCACGAAATCAACATTGGGTAAAATAAATTATTTTTAATTCTTCTATCCAGTTAAAACGCATTTTACCGTATTTTTCACCTACATAGGTCGTTATCTAGTGCCCGAGTTAACAGAGAAGGTAAGCCGTCTCTACCGTGTTCAAGATATTTTTTCGTCTTTTTATTATAAATAACTATTAGCATTGTTGAGAATTCCGATCACGAAAGATTAGCTATAAAAAATAAACTAGAAAAATTTAATTGCTTAAACCTACCAAAATGTTTTTTTTTTTTTTCCCGAAGCTGAGATTTAGTTGCATGGTTTTCTCATACTCGAATAAATCATATTTTACATAAATTGTCGGAATTGTTTCTATTGACACCATCATTTTGAGCAATGATGATGTCTTAACCGTAGAAAATGGGTTTTTCCAAATTAGCGACTTAGCTATATCGATTTCTCGTATTCGAATTAGTATAGCCACTAAGTTTTGTGAAAATTGTTAGAGCCGTTTTCGATATATAGCAGCATTTTCACTGTTGGGTTTGTTTTTGTCGGCCAAACCGAACTTTCGCGAATTCAAAACCTAGCTAGATGGGTTTCTGGTGCTGAAATTAGTATAGAAAACTCGTTTCGTGTAAATCGTTTGATAATTTTTCCATTTATAGCAAGAAACATTTTCAGTGCTGAGTTTGTTTTACCCTGTAAAAACTTATTTTCTTATATTCGGGACCTAGCTAGATCTTTTCCCCGTGCTCGATTTTAGTACATAATGCAAGTTTCTTAATAATCTTCCCAGTCGTTTAAGATATTATTCATAATCGGGGAAATTGCTTGCTCGTTTACTATACAGGGTGATTCAAAGAAACGTTTACAAAATGACATGGTAATTCAGACATACAACAAGGATAAAAAATCACATCGGTACACAGAGTCGCAAACTACTTATTTAGTCACAAATACTGGGTGTTTCATCCTAACTAAACCCGGGTTTACAGTAACAATCTCGAAAAAAATAAAAAACTTTGTGATGAAAATGCAACGATATGTGCATATATTGATTGAAACGTGATAACATCACGAACAGATCTGAAAAAACATATTGCTCAAGCAATCGACGATACCGTATGAATTGATAATTGCAGTGCAAAATGTGGAGTATCAAGTGCATACTGCTGGTGCGTATAATGCAAACCTCTACTATTTTGTTTGATATTATCACATTTACAACAAAGGTGAGAATGTCTGTTAAATGCTTTTTTTATAACATACTGATATATTTACTAATATTTGATATTATATATTTTCTGAAAGTTATGACCGTCAACCCAAATTGAGTTAGGATGAAACACCCTTTATTTGTGACTAAATAAGTGATTTTCGCCTATATGTTCCTGTATGATTTTTTTATCCTTGTTGTTTGCCTTATTTGCCATGTCATTTTGTAATTTTTTTTTAAATACCCTATATATGATATATAAGAAGCATTTTTGGATTATCATCCTTGTCGAATTTAACAAATTTGTGCCTGAATTTTGGTTTTCTCAAATGTTTTCGTAAAATCACTTTAAAATATTCCAAAAATGAACTGGACAAATACTAAAAAAAATTACACTTAATTTTTTTTGTATTTATTTAATAAAATGTAAAATAACTACATATGATTATTTCTAGTAGAATAATATGCATAATTATATGTTTTGTCTATATTTATATTTAAAAAGTTTTTTAATTATATATTATGTACTATAATTAGTATTTTTATGAACTAAAAAAAGATATATATATTTCTTTACAGAGACTAAAACGTTATAAATATTATTAATAATAAAATAAGGATAATCATATTGCTGACTTAAAAACAATTTATTTCATAAATATCTTGAAAAGAGATTACATAAATAACTGCCTCCTAAATGACCAACAAATATATGCGCCCATTTGTGCCTAGTAACCTATATTTTGGACGTTACAAAAATGCATAAAAAATAGGCTTGAACATTTAATTTCGCAATTTAAAAAAATACGTATTTAAAAAAAGTCTACAAGCTAAAATTATGACTTGCGATTGTGGATCCTTCATAGAAAAAATACAAATACACTTACTTTTTACATTTCGCCATCTTGAAAAATTAAAAATTTATAAACAACGAAAAAAGCCTTCATTTAAACAAATAAATATCCACCTTATGCTGTCATCTCACGGTAATAGATACAGACATTTATAAATAATTATTTCATACAATTTTCATGTTATAAAGGAGAAGAAAAATATACTTATTCATGAGAATTTGAAACATCCCAAAAATGGGGCGCTAAGCACAAATGGGTTAATTAGCTAATTTTCATTCCCACCATAATGCACTTCTTTGTTAGCATTCTTCCTTCAATCCTTCTCCCTTAGTTCAACGAGACCATTCATTGCGACGTGCAGCTGTGTTTTTCAATTATAAAAAGTAAGTGTAATTTTAATGTTTATTTAATTTAGTGGTTAAATATTTTTGTTGAGTTAAGTATTTGAATGATTCGCTTAATATATTTTTTTTCCTATACGGACTTTTAAGGCACGTATATAATCCAATCTTTTGCTTTCAAGCCTAAAACAAAGACATACAATGTCGGAGTGATGCTTTAAATTGGGTGTCCATCTGTCCTCCAATTTTACATTAGATGGCCACATCAAATCGTGGAGAAATTTTAGTTAATATATCAAAATTCTACTGAGTGAGGATTTTAACTAAATATAACTATATTTAAAATAATTATATAACTTTTAAGTTTATAATGATATTAATTTATATAATTGATTAAATTTTAACTAATATAAATATTTCAATAATAATAATATAATAGGGCCTAAGATGTATTTTTTCCCCAGAAAATATCGAAAATATTGAAAAACGTCGGAAAAGTTTATCATGGAAACAGAGACAGTTGATAAATAAACTTAAAACCGTGGAAAAGTCTAAAGTAAACGCGACAAAAATACAAAAACACGACGCTTCCAGCAGCGAAGAAGATTAAATACATTTGGAGGTAATAGACATTCCGAGGTAATAGAATTGGATGAAGATCACTGTGTTGGTTGTGGAGAAGAATATAACATCACAATCAAAAAGGATGGTTGGATACAATGCATAAGGTACCTGAAGTGGTTCCCTGAAACTAGTACAAACAATAAAGCCCTTTGCCAAAAATGCGGTAAAATTACACGAAAAGCGAAGGATTGAAATTATATATATAAAACGCTTCTCAATAAATTCGCCAAAACAAAGTCATTTTTGTTTAAGTTCACCTAAATGACGTCATTTCTACCAACTCTGAAATTAGAAGCCAAATCTTGATAGTGGGAAAAGATTTTGGCAAACACAATTTTAGAATATGAGCATTTTTATTTGGAAAAATTTTGACTCAAGTTGTAAATATAATTTAATATTTGAAATGTTATCTTTGATATATTTTTTACTATATTTGCCTTTTAAATTTACGATAATGTTAGATATCATTTTGCCCAAAAGAATCGAATAATCTCATGTAATTCAAAAGCAACACATCGAGTTGCCACGCAAGTAGTTTAATTAAAAGCATTAATTCCGAACAATCCTAATCTACACTGTAACTTCTTTGCGTCAATCAAGAATGGAACAGCGGGTAAGTTGCTATTATCTATTGCGATAACTGAGATAGAACACTAGTTAACTTCTGAAATTTGTGGCAGCTTTTAAAATGAAATAAATGCATTAAACTTGATTATTTTAGAGTTTCAAATTGCTAACGGGCATGAATAAATGATTTATCTTCACAAAAGGATTTAAATATTTTATATCTAGGAAATTATAATACATTATAAGAAATCATATTAGTTATAATAAATGATCTTCACTTTAATAATGAAAAAATAACGTAATATTTTATATATAACAAATTAACACATATTAATATACTAATTGTAATTGCTAAAATGTTTTGATTGAAACTTGTAAAAATAGGTTTATTTGACTGTGTACATATTTCGAATCTACCCGATTCATTTTCAAGACAAATAATTCAAAACATTCATTTTAATATCACAATAATCAAAGTTATATTAAAGTTATTTTTAGGGAGATAATGTACAAAACCAGTTTCGAATCTACATTGTCAATATATGAAAATGTTGACCGCAATATCACATGCGTCATAGACATCAAAGAATGTAATTAACATTAATTGAAAATAAAAGGTGACGAAGCAAACAATATCATCTTTAGATACGTCTTAAGCGGAGACAAACTATCGGAAATTCACTAAAATACTTTTAACAAAAACGAAAAATTATGCGTACATTATAGATTACGAAACAATTTCCAACACATTCTCAATAATATAACAAAACATCTTGTGCAT
The DNA here is from genome assembly GCA_963932465.1 of Maratus speciosus. Taxonomy (NCBI): domain Eukaryota; kingdom Metazoa; phylum Arthropoda; class Arachnida; order Araneae; family Salticidae; genus Maratus; species Maratus speciosus. Next base: position 454,647,760 of record OZ010797.1, read on the forward strand.
CAAGTTTACTAAGGTAAAATGTGTTGTTTAAAGGAACAATTTGGAAAACGCGTAACCAAACGTATTTGAAAACCAAATTTCTGCTATTAAAATATCGAGAAAATATACGATTTTTTCTGCATCCCTGCATATGATATATGGATATGTATGTATGCTACACAGTACGCTATAAGTTAGTTGAATTAAACGCTTAGCGCAGATGAAAATTTCCATTCAGGAATTTCCGCCAGTAAACGGATCTTGTTGAGAAATTTCGTTCGGTCCTGTATATGATTTATGGAATTCATAAACACCAAGTAATATTTAAATAACAGTTAAATTTAAAAACGCATACCACAACTAAAAACGCACTTCAAACAACCATTGTTTGCAGGTTTCAATTTTTGTTCATTTTCTTCTGTAACCAAATTGTTTTGTGTTTCTCTGTAAATGAACGATAAATTCTATGAACACCATATTGTGTAACAAGAACTCTGTAGTACGCTTCAGTGATACAGATCAATTTCAATATGTTGAAAATAGCGTATTATCATTAAAATACACCGCAAAATATTTTCCTCCATATACTGCAATGTAACGGAATTATTTTGAGTGTTTCTGTATATTAGGGGTGCACAACCTTTTTGAGAGAAGGGCCACTTACAAAAATGTTTGGGTTGTCGAGGGCCAGATCAGTAACACAGACAAGATTCTATATCGGGAGGTTGGGGGGGGGGGGTAATAACTCTTTATTCTTAAGAAAAATGATTTTTTGTATATAAAAAATAAACAAATAGAAATAAGTAATTGTATGCAGGGCTTCATCACATCTGTATTCATATCCATCTGTAACCATACAACACTTTATGAAGACTAAGTGTTCTTTCTTGATAAATGGAAAATTTTGACAAAATTCATAATTTTTTTTCCACAAGCAATTGAAGAATTTCGCGATATTTTTGTGATCAATTGACAAAAGTTTACATCAGTTGTCCAAATACGTGACTTTTTTTACCGTGACAGAGTGACAAAATTCGCGATTTTTTCTCGCGATAAATTGACGAAACTTGCGATTTTTCCGCTACCGATCACCATTATTTGAGATTCTTCCGCGCCTGATTGGCAAATTTCGCGATTTTTTTCACCCCGATCAACGAAAATCGTGATTCTTAACTGACTGACAAAATTTGTAGTTTTTTCCCGCAGAAAATTGACGAAATCAACAATTTTTTTCTTGCGATAAACTGACGAAATTCGCGATTTTTCCGCGGCTGATTAGCGAAATTTGCAATTTCCCGCGCCTCATCGACAAATTTCGCGATTTTTGTGTGCCCGATTAGCAAAATTTGAGACTTTTCCGCATCAAATCGGCAAAATTCGTAAATTTCCCGCAATCGATCAACGAAATTCGAGATTTTTGCGCGCCCGATCACCAAAATTCGCCATTCTTAACTGACTATGACGAAATTTGTAATTGTTCCCGCGATAAACTGACGAAACTCGTGATTTTTTCGTGGACGATCAACGAAATTTGAGATTTTCTCACACATGATCGAGAAAATTCGCGATTTTTCCGAACCCCATCAACGACATTCTTGATTCTTAACTGACTGACGAAATTTGTAATTTTTTCCCGCGGAAAATTGACGAAATTCGCGATTTTTTCTCGTTGTAAAATGACGAAACTTGTTATTTTTCCGAATCCGATAAACGAAATTTGGAATTTTGGAGCACCTCATCAAAATTCACGATTTTTCCGCACTCGATGACTTTTTCCCGCGCAATTTGACGAAATTTGCGATAAACTGACGAAACTCGCGATTTTTCCAGATCCAATAAACGAAATTTGCTATGTTTTCCAGCGAGAAATTGAAATATTACCGATTTTTTCCAGTAACATATGGACCAAGATTGCGATTTTTCCCAGTTATAAATATTCGAAATTCGCGGGCCACAAGTTAACCCATCACGGGCCACAGGTTGTGCATCCCTACAGATGAACTGTAAATGCTATGTACTTCATTTTCAACTCCGAACATGCCATAGTGAACCCCAATGACATATCGCTCACCCGCAAGAAAAGTGACACATCTCGCAAAAAAATCATTTTTCCTTTAATTCCACTGTCATAGGTGCGTCTTGCTATACAAACAGTTTCATAAGCCTCGTTATACGGAAAATCCCTTTATTACGCTATATGTCCATTTGTGACCACAGATGAGGGGTGGATTGTGTGCAGAGGTAAAATTACCCAACCCTCCAAACCTCATCCTACTCTTATTTCTTAAGGCTGTTCTCAAATCCAAAAGGGCAACTTTATGACATAAGTTTTAATTTATTTTTGTTCAAAAATGCATGAAACTAGCAGATTTTGCTGCTCAGAAACTATGTCATCGAGCTGTTTTTTCCGTTTTTTGCAAACGCAATATATCGTTCACAAAAGAGTGTCAAAGTGGACGTTTTGAACCGAAATTTCCGCGCGAAAGAAGAAAATCCTCTCAAGAAAGGGTGAAAAACACGTTTGTCACGTGATCAAATTCGCTTATAAGTCGATATGTAATTGATTGATCCAAAAATGGAAAATACAGCTCGATTCCAAATCGTTTCTATGCTCAGGCTTTCTTTATATCTCTCCGTTAAAAAATGAATTTGTAAATGTGTCAAAACGTTTTGCGCTTGTTGAGCATAGAGCAGTTGAGAACAGCCTTAATAGTCCAGGCAATAGAGACCGTATAGGGGCTTTACCCAGCAAATTCATGGTAGTTCTGGAAAAAGGTTTACTATATGTTTTTTGGGTCGCTGAATCCGAATTTTCAACTTCCCGCCAAAATTTCCCCCGGCAATCCTCCCAAATTTTGGTAAAATGCCCCCCAAAAAAGGTTTTTATTAAAAAAAATAATTTTTTTATTGTTTTAGGGAAAAGGTATCTAGAAATTCAGTAAGTAGACAAAATTTGCAACAAATTAGATATATGACATTATAACTTAGGATGAAGGGGAAGGGGTGCTGCGTGAACTAAGTTGCGCAATTCCACTTAACCACTCACACGTTTACATTCGCCCTCCCATCTCCCCTCCCAACTTTTCTATAAGGTTTACTTTAAGTTTTTTGGGTCGCTGAATCCGAATTTTTAACTTCCCCCCAAAATTTTCCCCCACGAAAACCGCCCTAAATAGTTGTTTTTAACTTAAATTTCTTATTGTTTTAGGGGAAAAGCATTACGAAATTCAGAAACTAGACAAAATTTGCAACAAATAGGATATATGACATTATGAAGTAGGATGAACGGGGAGTGGGAGTTCTGCCTCTGAACATGCACTGCGGCGCTACCTGCACTAAGTTATGAAGTCCAGGCAATAGGGGATTTTACCTGGAAAAATTAATACTAGTTCTGGATTTCGACTCACTTTATGTTTTTTGGGCCGCTGAATCCGAATTTGTAACTTCAAACCAAAATTTCACCCGGCAACTCCCGAAAAAATTGATTTTTTGAAAAAATTTCATTTTTGAGAATAGCACGCGGGGAATGTTCCGAGGGAGCCCCTCTCTCCCCGTTTATTCTACGTCATAATGTCATATATCTTATTTGTTGCAAATTTTGTCTAGTTTCTGAATTTTGTAATGCTTTTCCCCTAAAACAATAAGAAATTTAAGTTAATAACAATATTTTGGGGGTTTCAGGAGGGAAATTTTTGGGGATAAGTTAAAAATTCGGATTCAGCGACCCAAAAAACTTAAAGTAAACCTTATAAGGAAAGTTCGGAGAGGAGATGGGAGGGCGAATGTAAACGTGTGAGCGGTTAAGTGGAATTGCGCAACTTAGTCCACGCAGCACCGCGCGTATGATCCAAGGCAGATCCCCCCTTCCCCTTCATCCTAAGTCATAATGTCATGTATCTAATTTGTTGCAAATTTTGTCTACTTTCTGAATTTCTAGATACTTTTCCCCCAAAACAATAAAAAAATTGATTTTTTTTAATAAAAACCTTTTTTGTGGGCTTTCTACCAAAATTTGAGGGGGTTGCCGGGGGAAATTCTGGTGGGAAGTAACAAATTCGGATTCAGCGATCCAAAAAACATAAAGTTAGCCGATTTCCAGAACTACCATTAATTTTGCTAGGTAAAATTCCCTATTGCTTGGACTATAAGAGTTTTAAGATTTTATGCACGTTTTCATTCCTGCATGCAGAGCTACGTGCTGCAATTTCATCTTATAGTAAAAATATGCAAATTTTCTTTTGGCTCTCCTGTGAAATTTATTTTTGTCGAGATGAGTCGATTTTCTTGCGTTTGAGCGATATGTCAATTTCATGGCAATCGGACTGTATTTGCGTCTGTTAGAGCACGGGCAGACAGACAACCGAATTTATTAACATTTTTCAACTGTGTTGAAAAGTGTTAAAAAACAAATTCCCGAAATTCCAAAGTCGATAACCGGCCCACAAATTTATTTCTAAAAATCTTTAAAAAATAAAAATGGAAAAAAGTAATAATTATGTATTTAATTAAAATATTTCATTAAAAAATATTCAACATTATTAAATTTCTTCGTCAGTGTGTTAAAATAATTCACACATTATTTGAATCAATACGAAGAAAAGAATTAATTTTATTTTTGAAAGATTTATTTACCTTTTTTTAAGTGTTTGAGGATTTTTTATTTATTCTTATCTCTTTTTAGGTGCGTTCGTAATTATATAAATACGTAGCACCTATAGTCGTCGTTCAGTCCGTCCGTCCGTCCGTCCGCATATAACAGAGCAAAAACTACCCAACCGAATGGTCTGAAATTTTAAATATATGATTGTTGTAAAATATTGTTGAGCCATTTCAAATTTTATGAAAATCGGGTGTATAGTTTAACTACAGGGACAAACACATTTTTTCTTTACATTACGGTCAATGGGGAAAATTATTGCAAGTGCATTTCAGTGATGTTACAGCATTCCGAAAGGTCTGAAATTTTAAATATATAATTGTTGCAAAATTTTGTCGAGCTGTTTCAAATTTTATGAAAATCAGATGTATAGTTTAATTACAGGGACAGTCAAACTTTTTCCATTTCATTACAGGGAATGGGAAAAAATAATTGCAGTGCATTTTAATGATGTTACAGACTATGCACTTATGAAGTGCAAAAAAATATACATTCAGTACAATATGGGAGGCAAAAAATAATTCTAAAACTAGCTATAGTACGAACGCACCTCATTTGCCACGTTTGACGAGCAATTTCCAATTTGTTTATATTTCATCTGAGAGAATCTGGAATAAAGATTCCGCCTTGTGATTTCATTTTTTTTTTTTTTAGTTTGAAAATTACAGTGCTAGTAACACTAAGCATACTTGACATAGTTGAAAATTGATGATGATTTATTGATACGATTAAACTCAAATTAATCATTGTAAATTAATGCTTTTGTGTAGCACTCCAGAAATTCGAAAACAAGGTTTAGACATTACAGTTGTGCAGTCGCTACATAAGAATTAATTTCTTCTCTCAGATTATTTTCTTTTGTTTATTCTTTCATACGTAATTTTTCGTATATGTACTACATTTATTCTCCACTACGGTAGATCATAAGATGAAATATAGGATCTTCATTGATTTATGTAGATTTTTTTTTGTCACCACCTAAAATTGTAATTTAAAATTACAGTTTTTTGTATAATAAGCCATCTTCAAATGAAATTGGGTAAAAGAGTTTTTCATTATCATTTCTGTCATTTTCATCACATATCTGTTCGTAATGTCATTGTATTTCACATAAAGTAAAGTCTGTTTAAATTTCAATAAAATACTTTCATTATGGTTAACTGTTCTGCTACTTGTGGCTACATATACATCCCAGTGGAGTATTCTTTTTTTATTCTATCCGTACCACTTTATGAAAAGTAACCTCTGTTATATTCTTATACTTACCATCCGATTGTTATGCAAAGCAGAAAAAGGAAAGAATTTTTTGACGTTTTTATTGAAACAAATATTTTGAATTTAAACATATGATGAAAATAATATTAGGATGTTATTAATGTTTTTCAAGAAAATGCAAAGAATTAAAAACATAACTTACATATTCAAGCTTCACAAATCAATTTTTTGTATGTAGAAGGAGCATTTTTTTTTTTTTTTGAAAAGCTTTTTATTATAGCATTCTTTTCCTCTATTTAACTGAAGAGAAAAAATAGATTTCAAGCAATTATTTCTGAAAGGTATCGATTGATATTTTTCAAAATGGAAATAAAAGTAGTATGGTTTATCGAGTGAAAACGACAGTTATGAACGCCTTTATTATATTTAAAAAACTGAGATGATTTTACGTATTTTCAGAAATTAAAAAGAAAGATATCATATTAAAAAGAAATGGTTATAGACAAAGACGAATAATTCATGAAATATTATGTATTATGCATTGCTAAAATAAACCCATTTTTCTCCACATTGTTCCAGGGGGAAAGGTAAAATGTTGTTTTTTTCGTCCATTGGTTGAGAGGTTCTGCTCTCAAAGTTGGTAGACGGGAAGTTCTAAGTTCGTACCCAATCGCACCCGTCGGCATAATCGTTCGGAGTTTTCCGTGTTTTTCTTCGAACCTTGGGTAAATGTGGGTTAGAATCCCTTAGAACCGCCCCCCCCCCCCCACACACACACTCACATGGAGGGCATCACCTCTCGGGCCTATATCCCTAGTGTAGATAATCAGCCGTCATAAATAACACCAACACAAAGTTACCAACATAGTCAGTTTTTGTACAAAAAAAGCCTGCCAGATGAAATTACTTAATCGCCAAATAATGAAGAATCTTCGTCACTACTGGCGACCTGGGAACGCATTTGTCAATTTTACTGTACTTTACATATCAATTTTATGAATTGTATCCGATCATATCGTTCATCCGCAAGACAGGTAACATATGTGTATGTTTTGCTACACAAAAAGTTTCATAATTCTATTTATACGGAAAATCCCTTTATTACGCTATATGTCCATTCGTGACCACAGAAGAGGGGGGGGGGGATTGTTTGGTGAAGCAAAATTACCCAACCCTCCAAACCTCATCCTACGTCTTCTTCCTTAAGGGGTCTCAGGACTCTTAAAATTGGAAAAAATGAAAAAAAGAGACCATCTTCAACATTTAATATCTTAAAATGTATCAGATTTTAAGACACAATTTTAATTGAAATAATATATAGTATAAATAGTATGTTCTTTCATTTCATGTATTTTAAAAATTATAAGATGCAGAATTAACATTTACAGGGGGCTCCAAACTGCTAGAAATTTGACGAGCAAAAAATCGGCATAACAGCTTACGCGCACGATTACAAAATAAGTATTCCAACTAGAATGAAAATTTTAGTGTCTACTTATACTATAGATTATGATAATTACCCTGAACCTAAATAAATTTGTATTTAAAGTATTTTTATATTTTTAATATAAAGTTGTATTTAGCTAATGGAAAATTAAGAAAATTTCAACAGTATAATCACCGAAAAATAATATTGTTTTGAACAATAAAAAGGAAATTTTAGGTTCAGTTTATACAGACTAACATGAAACATATGTTTTAAAAACTTCATGAAAAAATATTCATAAGTTTTTGAGATATCGTGCGCGTTATGCCCAAAAACGTCATTTGGAGAAAAATGGCTTCAAAGTTTCCGAAACGACGCTTCAGCTATTGACCGTGTATAAATGTAAAAGCCATAACTTCAGTTCTAATAAGAATTTCAAGAAAACAATTATATCAAAATGTTCAAAAAGATAGGAGTTTAACATCTAAAAAAATTAAAATTTCGAAAATTTTGAAGCTTTAAGAGTCCTGAGACCCCTTAAGGGTTTTAAGCTTTTATTCCTGCATGCATAGCTAAGTGCTGCAATTTCATCTTATAGTAAAATTATGCAAATTTTCTTTTGTCTCTCCTGTGAAATCTACTTTTGTCGAAATGTGTCATTTTCCTTGCGGGTGAGCGATATCCTGGATGGAATAGAGTTAAATGACGGTTATGTAATCGTCTTCTATAAAAACGCTCGAATGGCTGGACAGTTTGCTGCATATTTTTAACATTGTATGTTTCTCCTTAGAATCTTTGACACTTTTTTCTGTTTGTGGTGGGAAGATCGTTAACTGCGCTATTGTGATTTTTTGAATTTTGCGTGAAAATTTGTGTCAAATTTTGGATATCCATAAAGTAGGACAATAAATCTAAATCCATAAAAAAAAAAAAAAAAAAAAAAAAAAAAAAAAAAAAAATGTAGGTTTAAATTCTTAATTTGTTTGAATATTCATTTCATAATTCATATCGTAAAATTATAAAAATTGCAAATTCAACGTATGTATGCTTGGGTATTTTAGTATTATTACACTGTTAAAAATTTGCAGCATTCTGGCAGGTCATTTGACCGTTTTTTCCGAAAACGGTTACACAACCGTAAATTTAACATATTCTGACCATATTATTGGCCATTTTATGATCAGAATATAATTAATTTAAGGTTATGAAACCGTTTTTTTCAAAAAACGGTCGAATGACCTGCCAGAATGTTGCAAAATTTTTAACAGTGTACTACACAAAATATTAGCACATTAGGAGTATAATTTAAAGAGCTATTAATAAAAATATGAAAATGTAATTTAACATTAGAACTAAATTTTGTACATTTATAATTCGAAAACTTATCATTCAAATGACTTGAAATTTGATGTCTAGGCATAGTTTGAACCAAAAGATTTGAAATTTCTTGTTAAAATTAGGTATTACCATTCAAAAAATGAAGTTTTGGTTTGTTTTAATATGTAGATGGCCCCCTAAGCAAATTTTATCTGCATCATTTAAAAGTAGACTTTATTTCCCAATTGTTCGGCACCAGTAACTTTCGTCTACGATAATTTGTGGAGAGTTAGTAGGGGGGTGTTTACTTTTTTTTTTCCACGACTGTACATGTCAATTTTATGAAGTGTATCAGATCTTATTATGGTCAGAATAAAGTTAAATGGAGGTTATGTAACCGTTTTCTATAAAAATTGTCGAATGACTTGACAGTATTTAACAGTGTAACGGAAGTTGATGCCCTAGATTTTATTGTTTAATATAGTGTAAGCCAGGGAAATTAGACCCCTTAAACCCCCCTCTAATTTTCTCTTTTATAGTAGTTTTTGTAATGCACAGTTAACCTATCTACTCTAAATGTTAAGTAGAGCTATATAAAAATATTATCTGTAATATAAATACCAGATTAAATGGGATTTTTGTCAAAAAGCTTAATCAATGATTTTGGCTATCTATACAGGACTACAGGGTTAGACTACCCACATGATAGGTATATATGCTCCAGACAGTAGCTCTGGCAGCAGGAAGAAATATGACCTTAGCCTATAAACTAACACATTATTTGATAACTATTTCAACGACATTCACTAAATATTTCATGAAAATTCTCTAATAAAAAACATTATATTACATCTGCTCCTAACTTGTGGTAACATACAACAAAAACCAAACTTACATTTTTTGGTGAATATAACATTTATTTGAAGAAATAAATCGCTGTAACTTCGTCTACTACACTTTTTTATAACGACTGAAAGTAGAAGAAAGTCACTAGCTTCATCACATGTCCAATAGCGGAAATACAGTGACTGGTGCAAATAACCCGATGAATTTACCCTATTTGTTTACAAATATATGGAAGTTATTAATAGAACTTTTACAGTTTTTCTTCCTAATTCAAAAAGGTATACTACATTTTAAAGCGTTTTAATTGAATACAACGCAGAATTTTATATTTTTTAAAGATACTAATGTCTGTTTTTAAACTCTATTATTTAACTTGACTTTGTTTTTATACGTAAAGGCGGGATTTTGAAAATGATTTTTTCTCTTTTCCTCATAAGTCGGGATTTTAAAAGTTGTGTACTCAGGTATGTTTCCGAAAGCAATATAAAACTTTAATATTTTTAGAGCGCAATTATAATTAAAAAATAATTTTAAAGCGTTTCCCTTTATCCAGCCACATATGATACATTACCAAATAATCTTTATAGGGAACATTTTTTTGAGCTAGGAAAACAATGAAGTTAATTAAATGCCAAACACATCTTTCCAAAATGGATTGTTTTAAGACGTTCTATTAAAAATCATTTTTACAATAGGAGTTGCAAATTTTAAACCTACATAATTTCTAAAGCAATTGACCTAATGGATTCCTGTTCAATAAATTGAGATAAACTTTACGAAAAGAAGCTAAATACAGTGTCAGTTTTAGGTTCTCCTATTAAAAATATAATTATTTATTAATTTAGTACAACTTTTGTACGAAAAGAAAAACTTACTGTGGTAATTTTTTAATATATATTGGAGGAAAATATCATTTGCAGTCGAATGGCTATTTCCGTTTATTTCTGGAATTTTTTCAAATTTGAAGTGTTTGAGGATTCTATTCGCCCCTACATTTAAACTGATAAAATAATTTCACACTTGTAGAAAAAACAGGTATAGGTTCAGGTATTAATATTTAGAATATATCAAACGCATTTCGTACTTCTTTTGTGCGATATTTAGGCTGTTTGCTTATTTTATAAATATACACGCCTGAAGAATTGATTCGTTACATTTAATGACATTTATAATAATGAAATTCAAATATTTCTTCTGGTACAAAGAATTATGTTCTGTCGCAAAATGATGTTATTTTTCGCTAACTCAAACTAATAAATGTGTCACAAAGCAATAAATTGTTTATGGAACAAACAATTTAACGTTTCACTAAACAGTAGTAATTACTTCCAAAACGTTCTGCATTATCTCAGGAAAATAATAATTATTTTATAATTAAGAAAAAAAGTAAGGGTATATTATACCTTCAAATAACTATTCGACTTTTATTCATGACTCTTCAATTCTAGATATTGTAACAACTTTGCAAGTAATTACTTCAAATGCCCTGTTTCATTATTTTGTGTTGATTCAGTTTACGTTATTGCAATATTTTAAATTATGGCGGAGAAACAATGGGATTATTAATAAAATTAACTATTTACTATCAAAGATCTCATTATGAATTTAACAATTTCTCAATGGAATGCTTAGTACTTTAAACGTATTTTAAGTACGTTAAACATTAATATACGTTATTTAATGATAGTACATTTAATATATTGATTGCTGTTTTTGGTATCCAATAGCGATTTCCGAAACTGTTTTTTTAAAGGTATGTCCACATATGCAAATTATTTCTAATGTTGCTCTTCATTATAACAAAATCCATTAATGTCAGAATAGATATTTTTACTTATGACCAAAGATAAATTTGTTATAAGGTCTGTGAATCTTGTAGGTATATATTTAGAAAAAAAAAACAAAAACAAAAAAAACAAAAAAAAACATGCTCGGCATTCAAACAAGTAAAACAAAAGTGAGATCTTTACAAAACAAAAAAGAAAGTAGAAAAGAAAATAAATCTCACCAAGTTATTCACTTTGATACTTGTACCTTTTTTATATTTAAGGTGGTCTCTTTTTTTCAGAAGTGTTATTAATAGATCTCGAAACATACGCTAGAATAGAATTATCGTATAAAACAGAAAAGGTGTACTATAATAATTTACAACAATTTGATAATGAAGCAGATAAGGTAATTTTGGTCATTCTGTTCCAAACGTTACATTGGCATCAAAAGCATATTTCAGTAATAATTTTCATTATTTATACTGAATTCAACAAACTGAATTACTATAACGGTTTTTTTTTTTTTATTAAAGTAGTTTGTTAACCCGAATTTATTATAAAAAAATATTGAAGTTTTATATTTCATTCATACATTACTTCGTCACATCAATTAAACTGGCCTGGAATTAAAAAAAAAAAAAAGAATTCTGGAAAGTTTCATTGTTTAACGATTTCAGAAAAATACTCTAAAATTTCTACACGTACAGTTTCAACACAAATGTATATTTTAAGGTTTGTTTGTAAGTTGAAATTTTATGATAGACGGAAGTTTTAAATTAAGGTATAAAAACAACATATGTTAATAAACGTGACAGAATGTTACTGCTGGTTCGTGCATAAAAAACAGTCAAGTTAAAAAACAAGAAAGAAATATCATCCGGGAAAAATAGATAAAAATACCAACATATCCAGAATGCCGTAACAAAATTTCAACGGTTAAAAAGGGGGAACATAATGTCTAATAAACATTTCTGAAAACGGATGACATATTTGAAAACCCAATTTCAGAAATTATCATTCACAGTCTTAAACTAGTATGTTGTGGTCATCACAAAACTTTCTTCTATATAAATCACGTCAATTAAATCCTTTAAATAGTACAAGAAATAACAACGATTTAGCCCCAATTCATATCAAAGTATATCTGAATTTGAAGTTGGATGAAAATTCGTGCATTAGTTCTTGAGATAGAGCTATAGCGGAAATTCTGAAAAAATGTAGCATAGCAGCGCCACCTGTTGAGCGATTTACACTAAAAGTAAACAGCACTAAACTATACTAAGGTATACTTGAATCTGAAGTTTGTTGAATATCCAAGCATTAGTTCTTGAGAAAAAGCTATTGCGGAAATCGCAAAAAATACAGCATAGCAGCGCCACCTGTGGAGCAATTTACACCAAAAATTAAACAGCACTAATTTATATCAGGGACTAACTGAATCTGAAGTTTGATGAAAATTCGTGCATTTTTTCTTGAGTTAGAGCTATTGCGATAATCATGAACAATGCAGCATACCAGCGCCACCTGTTGGGCGATTTTCACAAAAAAGTAATCAGCACCAAACTATATCTTGGACTAACTGAATCTGAAGTTTTATCAAAATCCGTGCAGTAGTTCTTGAGATATAGCTATTGCAGAAATCGTGAAAAATGCCGCATAGCAGCGCCACCTGTTGGGCGGTTTTCACCAAAAACTAATCAGGTCCAGTTTATATCAAGGTCTAAGTAAATGTGAAGTTTTGTGAAATTTCGTGCATTATTTCTTGAGACAGAGCGCCCACAAAATTTTTGTCACATACACTCTCACAGACAGAGTGACAGAGTGACGGAGTGACAGAGTGACAGAGTGACAGAGTGACAGACAGACTCACAGACAAACATTTTCTAAAAACCATCAAATCGTGTTCTGGGCATTCTAAAACGTATAAATCCGTTGAAAACCGGAAGTCGAAATTTTTCACGAATCCAATACTTTCTTCTTGTAGAGATAGAAGAAAGTAAAAAAACGCTGCATACTAGTACCCATTAATTTTGTTCGGGATTAGACGTATAACACAGTAAATATTTTTTATTCAGCAGTTTCTAACAATAATAGGAAATGTACACGAATTCTTTGTGCAAACCTGTATATATTATCCATAGCATTTATACTTATCATAATTTACAAAAACGTAGTTCAATTTCTAAATGCATTCGACAATTAAAAACACACTTCAAGCAGTCATCGCTCCTTGACAGTACTTTAAGAGAATTATTATGTGCATATAAATGAACGACAACTGCTATGCACCCTGTATTATACAGTACGCATCTTGTAGTGCGTCTTAGTGATATTCATCAATTATAGTATATTCAAAATAGTGTAACATCATTAAAATACACTGAAAACGATACACATCCCTCCTGCAACCTTGAAACCTTAATGCAAAGTAATGCATTTAACCCTTCGTATCACCGCGTTGCGCATCTGCAGCATACACAAAAGAAAATGTTAGTTAGTCAGTTTATTTTAAAAAACAAATTTATTAGCCCACGGTACGGTATGCTATTTCTTTCTCCCAGCTTATTTTGTCTCCAATAAATAACGTTACCTTGTATATGCCAGCCGTAACATAAAAGCCGATGTTTCATTGTGCGATTAAATACTCTACAGCCCTTTTTAAAACTTCTAAGCACCGCACATTTTCAATGTTTATACCGTCGTATTGGGGAAAAAAACGTACTTTTTAATGCAATTTGTTTGAAAACTGCATCTCCATTTGTTTATGAAATATTATTTTTTTGTAGTTTTTAGCGACATTTGTGTTGGCAACTCAAGTACTCCATTTCTGTAGAATGTAAAAAAAGAAAAATTGTTGAAAAATGGCAATCATATCTTCTTGTTGCCATTTTCCCATAAAAATTGAAAAAGAAATTAATTAAAATACGTGCTATTTTTATAAAAATATAAATGAAGGATTTATGATGAAACATGGAGCTATTATAAACTATATTTAATTTTAAGTATCTATATTAATGCAAATGACTTCATTTTACATCAACTAGAAGCGTGTGCTTTAAGTCTTAAAATTGAAATATGTTTTGCAGTAGAGTCCCGATTATCCGAGTCCCGCTTAACCGAGTTATTTTCTTCTGATGGACTGGTGGCTTCTATTATTATGAAACAGCCATTATAAATGAAGCGTTAGGTGGAGATGAAAGAGCAGTCGTAAAAAGTTAGAACTCTGATTTTCTGGTCAGAATGGAAAAAAAATGGTCGTAATTAAAAAAAAAATTATGGCCATTTTTTTTTCCATTCTGACCAGAAAATCATGGTTCTAACTTTTTACGACTGCTCTTTCATCTTCACCTAACGCTTCATTTATAATGGCTGTTTCATAATAATAGAAACCACCAGTCCATCAGAAGAAAATGAAGTAATGAAAATGCCGGGGGCGACACTAAATTCTGAAAAAGCAGAATTCCTGTTCTCTAGTTTATTGCTACTACCTCCCATACACCTCTTAATAGAAATTGTTCATAGAATTCTGAATCGATGACGATACTGAGTTAAATATTAATAAAAAAGTTTTATTAATCATTTGGAAAAATGGTTATTGTCCTCTTCAGGTTAGGAAATCAAAAGCATATCTGAAGCGTTTTATTGGTTTAATTCGCATTTTATTCTTTTTCTGATTGGTCTATACACTAACCTTTACTTTCAACAGAGATGGATACTTCTGTTGCCACTATGACAAAAAAGTAATAAAAACTACAAAAAAAAAAATAACTCAAACAAATTGAGATACATCTTTCAAACAAATTGCATTTAAAAGTATATTTTTTTCTCTATACGATGGTCTAAAAAGTAATATTGTGGGATGTTTGAAAGTTTAAGAATGAAATTTCATTTAAAATTGGTCCAGGAATATTAATGTTTAATCCATGGCGTACGTAATGTATGACCAGCTCCGTAGAAGTTTAAAAATTTACAGTACCGAAAAATGTAATCCACGGCGTACGTAATGTATGATCAACTCAGTACGATTTTTTATGTCTTAAATTTTAGTCTTTGAAAAAATCATTTTCCAAATGGTCGTTGTAAATAGTTAAATTGCTTTTTTTATTGGTGCTATCTTTTTAATAAAAATTGTTCATAGAATTCTGAACAGATGACAATACTGAGTTAAAGATTAATGCAAAAGTTTTATTTCTTATTTGAACACTTTGGCATCGTTATTGCTAAGAATCCAAGAGGCGGCTGCACTGACCATCATCTCAACGAGTTGTCGGCTGAAATTCCAGTATTAGTTCAACCTCGATTCCCATATTCAAATACAACTGTTCGGCCAATTCATATTTTGGTCGAAAACACCTATAATCCCGATTTTATTGGCTTATTAATAGGCTTAACATTGTGTTTTCCTGCTCGCAGTCCTCCATGTTTTCATACCTTTGGGAGAAGGAAAACACAATTGTAAACCTACAGATCAACCACTAAAATCAGATCTGAAGGTGGTTTCCATCAAGATATGATTTGGTAGACCAGTTCCATTTTAATATGCTCATTGAATTCTATCTAATCTTGGAATTTCAGCGGGCAACTCGAGAAGGTTATGGTCTTATGAAGCCACCTCTAGGTCTATAAAAGTAAATCTTGTAATATTAAAAATTCTGGAGACGACCAAAAATATATTTTTTATGAATTTAATTTTTATACTTCATTTTGCATTATATAATAAGTAATATTCATGGGAACTATGTAATTTCCTGTTTATTGCAGATGTGTGAAAATACCTTTTAGTCACTAATTTTTTACTTTTATGTTCAAAAATTTTTCTATTATTTTTTACATGCTTACAATATATATATATAGAAATATTCTAGCATCTGAGTGAATATTTTAAAAAACGGAGTTGTTGAGTCACAAAGGGTTACGTGCCACTGTAGAGGAACTATAAACGTTACACAGCTTATTTTTAATACCGAATATACCATATTAAACCATAATAAAATATATCAATCGTATAACAATCTAAGTATATTTAGGCTAGCTAAATCGTGGACAGACAGACCGACAGACGATCTGATAAAAGGATTTTAAAGATATATTTGAATCCGAATATACCATACTAAACCATAATAAAATATATCAATCGCATGACAATCTAAGTATATTTACGCTAGTTAAATCGTGGACAGACAGACCGACAGACGATCTGACAAAAGGATTTTATAAATACATTTGAATGTTGGCATTTGTTAATATCATCTATGTTGGAAATTATTAGAAATGAAAATGTCAAAGTTCAATAATGCCACGATTATTTCCAATATACGTGTATTATCATTACTATAAATTGTCAGTTGTTATTATTACTAACACTTAAAAAATATTTCAAGGATATATTTCTTATTAAAAGTACGCATCAGTCATATAAATAAGTTTTCATCCTGAATATTCCCTCATGACAACATTTCGTGATTTATATGTCCTGGAAAATTCGTTTTGTCATAATATCCTTGTTACTTTAAGTACTTCTTAAATAAAGATGAATGGAAGCTGTTATAATGTAACTTTATTATTTATTGAAAGATTGCATGATAACGCAAAATGAAAATGGATGGTATGCTTTCAACTTTTCAATTTTAAACAAGAAATATTTGTTATACATTTTTTTTTTTTTTTTTGGAAGATGAAATCTGTAAAACATTTCAAAAATAATTTTATGAAAATAAAAATTTTAAGCTTTAAGACACGCAAAATATAATATATTTTATTTTTAAAAGATTTTAGACTTTTTAAAATTTAGACGTTTTAACAGTCTTCTAAACAGCTGTCAAGAAATTTTCATTTTGCTGAAATGAAATAAGTAGACCAGTGGCGTCAAGTCCAGCACCTCTGACTACCACTATGCAGATCCACAGTACATTATTTATTTCTAACCGATGACCAGGCCCTCACCTGCCTGGTAGCCCCAGATAAACGGGATTGATACCTGTTATCGGGGCGGGTGACCGCCTAGTCGCCGCATAGAGTCAATAAACCTAACGGGCATCTACATCATATAGGCAGTGCCTACTGCTTAGTTGTGAAACGTTGTTATGGCGGTTACTTAACATTTATATCTTGTTGTTTGGCACCTGCACATTGCTACTCAGTTAATCACGTAATTTGGAAACATGGTCAGCTGGCAAGACCGCAGGTATAATTCATAGGTAACTTGGAGGATTTTGCACATACATCGCATTTTACACAGGTCCACTGTTCACCTCTGGGCTAGGAAATTACACTCAAACTTTCTTGACTTCGAGATCTATAAAAACACTTCGAATCTTGATTCGGAACTGAACAATAAAAGATCCCCATTCAGCTGGTCACCTGACCTTGATATATTCCGCATTGTATCACTGGTTACGTTGTCAAGAGAACAGGAAAGCCACTGTTTGCAATGATCCTTAATGAATCGTAACGTCGAAGATTTAATTTTAGTTGAGAAATTAAATTTAAGTAGTTTACACAAAAATACTTGAAACAGATATGGGGTAGATTTTGTAAAGCTGATATAGTTTTTGACTTAATTGTTTAAAAATCGTCTGTCGTTTTTATTTCTTAATTATAGATTTCTTGGAAAAGTTTGTACGTTTATGGATGATTTAAAAACTTATTTCATTTTACAAATATTGTAGAAAGCATGGAAAATTTTGTTTTCGTAAACGCCTGCATTTCGGCATATAATTTAAGATTGGGGTAAGATGACAACTATCTAGGGGTAAGATGCCATATGGAGTTTCAATGTAAACAATAATTTTTATGAAGCAGCTTAAAATATAATTGGACGAATAAAAGTAAATTCGACATGCTAAAGTTGTTAACTTACTTAATGTTTGGAAATTACAAAAATATGAATGTAGCAAACGTTGGCGATTTAATAAAAAATAAATAATATTTGAAAAAAAAAAGTTATATTCCACTTATTTAAAAGAATTTATTATTAATTAATTAGGATATTTAAAAGAATTATGGCTCTTAAGCATACCTATTTCTAAAACATTATAGCAAATTTTAAGACGGTAAACCCACTTCCAAAAATTGCTATAGAGTCCAGCTTTTTTTATAATGTTTTACATATGTTTCTTTGGTCTTTTCAGAAGCATATCAGATCTGCCACAAACTGCATATTTGTTTAGGAACTTTTAGGTAACTAACAGTTTCACTGAATCTACTTTCACAATAATATAAGTCAAAACTGGTGTGAAACAGTAAGGCTAATATTAAACGGGCGTCTTTTTGCACCCTTTTTTCCTTATGTAGTATCCCTACACAATTTCGCTAGCATTGTGTAGGGATAATACGGAAGAAAAAAAGCGTGCAAAAAGACGCTCGTCTGACACTAGCCTTGGAACTAAAAGATCTTATTAAAATACTAAAAAATTTTAAATGCGCCATGTCCTTCAAAAGAACTTCGTCAGGCGCGAAGAAAGCGTGATTCTACTATGAAAGCAGCAGCAAGACTGAAATGAAAGAAAGAGGAAAGGAAACAAGCTGAAGAAACAGCTAATAGGAAAGTAGAAAACAACAACCAATAGGAAAGCAGAAAACAACACCCAGTCACAGAAGAGCACAATCCAAACAGAATCCATTCCTCTTCTACTCTGTGTTCTTTTGTTTGATAATGGTCCTCTGTGATCCTTATCTTTCATTTCAGTCTTGCTGCGGCTTTCATTGAAGAAGAAGGTATTTTTGCGCCTGACAAATAAAGACTAGGTTCATTTGAAAAGCCTACCTCATTTTAAATTTTTTGATGGTGTTTTAAGGAGATTTAGTTCATATTGAATGCACTTTGTCCAATCGTATATATTCTCAGGATTTATTGCCCTCTGGTAGACACTTTGAGCACTCATTCTCAATTTCTTTTAAAAAATCCTCATTTTCGTCATTTTGGTAGGGATTGTAATCCTTATCCATATCTTCGTCTGTTGAAGATTCTCGCTTTCTAGCCTTTGACTTATCCTAATCTAATAACTTTTTAGAATGGCTTGAGACTCCTGGAATTTCGCAGTTGCTATCGTCACACTGCATTAGTTTGTCTTTTATATGTCTTAAAAATTACTATTGTGCGAATATTAAAATGAGAAACGAAACTTTTGTGAAAATTACGTCATATTTAAAACGACACATTTAAAATTTCTAATTTAAAATAATTTTCTATACCGTCTTTATAAAATTGTTTACTTAACCCTGTTATAGATGCTAATTTTGAATTTTTCTGTTGATCTTATTTAATCAATCACAAAAACCGTCGTTAGCTGTTTCGACAACATTTCATTCGGCCTTAAGCTGGTCGGTGGCTCAAAATTCTATTTTTTTTTATTTATAGTGATTTTGTTATGAATTTTTTTTCTGAAATATGTTTTAATATAATAAGAATATTGCATCTAAAAAATCTGAAAAATTTTAAATATGTAAAAAAAAAAATTAAATTGTAAAATTTTAAATATATTTAATTTTTGATATAACTCTGGAAGTGCTTACTTGATTTACAAAATTTTTACACTTTTGGGTACAGAAAATGTGTCATTTTAATCTGTCTTCATGATTTCTTAAAATAATAATATTATTAAAAATTTTATTTATAATATTATTAAAAAAATTATTTATGGAAAAAAAAATTTTATGAGGGAGTTTTGCATTAATTAGCATATTTTCACAATTATCACTCAAAATTAAAAATCCTGACAGCAATTTGTTGGAATAATAGCATAAAATCTCTGTTAAAAATTTCATACATATATCTTACAAGGGACTTTAGATATATTAGATATACCCTTAACCCTTACCCGCGCGGAGTAATTCAGATTATAAACTGATGAAATAATGGACTACCACGACCATGGACCATTTATTAGAAAATACGAACTTCCTGGAACAATGGAACAATGTGAGCAGCTGAATGGATTACCTAGTTGCGTTGCAACTTTACATCCAGTGGATAGGTGATTATGTTGCAAGGGCATTAGGGGGCCTTAAAAAAATGTATATTGTTTAGACGTGGCTGGTAGCCACAAAATTAAATTTACTTTTAAAAAAAGAAAAGACTAACAAAAAATGACAAAGTACATAAGTACTAGTATAACATATGTTGAAAAGTAAAAAACAGAGAAAAGAAAAAAATTAATTAAAAAAGAAAGAAAATTCCATTAGTTCCAAAAAAAAAAAAAAAAAAAAAAAAAAAAAAAAGCAGGAAAAGACGAAAAAGCTACCGGGGAGTGCCCCATAAAAAAAAGACTCTTTTCAGAGACCATACATTAGTTAAAAATATAAAATGCTAAAAAACTAGCAGAAAAACCTTTTTTTTTTTTTATACTATAGACAGGACAGAACAAACAGAAAGGTTAAATATAGCAGAAGGTGAGGGAAACTCAGTCTTCATCGTTAAGCAAAAGCGAATATTTAGGGCGTTTTCTGTTTTTTCACATACATTATAAAAGGAAAATTTCAATTAAATATTCTTGGTGCGGTTTGTCAGTTTTCGAATTAAAATTATGTGTCCTTTTTTAAGAACTGCCCGAAAAATAAATTATTTATTTTTTTACCCTTTGGAAATAATTTGGCAATATAAATTGCAAAAGTGCTTGAAAGAAAATGATAATTAAGATTATGTTGATGAAATAGTCATACCTTTACTTTGAAAATATTGCACTATTTAAATTTTTATACATTCTTCTGGATCCAGTAAATTATATTTAGAAGGATTTTGACCATGTTCTGATAAATACAACGGTAATATTACCATTCTTGAACTGTCAAAACTCATCGATTTATGATACCTTGAATATTATGAAATTTCAGAACTTTTAATCATTAGAAAAACAGCTGTCTTTTTTTTATAAGAAAGATCCAGAAAGCTTCTCAAATTTTACGCTATCACAACATGGTGTGTTTTTATCTTTAAAAAATTGAAAATTTTCTGTTATACTTGTGAAAGTATGTAAACAAATTTAATAAACATGACTTCCGTATAAAAACTTTTAAAAATGTTATTTTTAGGGCTCCGTACTTAAAAAGTAATATTATATGATCACTCCATTATATGATCACTCCTGTGTCTGTCTGACTGTCTATCACTGCCATTTTACTGGTAAACTGTGGAACGTGGAAAGTTCAAATTTGCGGAGTAATAGAGACTATTGACCCACATATTTTCAGATTATTAAAGTCCATAAATATATTTAGTAAAAATGTAGAGGGGCTAATGAAGCTACTTGAAAAAAAAAAAAAAAAAAAAAAAAAAACTATTTTTCTTTGTATATCGTGTGGGGTAACGTGTGAAAGCTTCCGTAACGCTGAACTCAGAAATAGATTCCTTTTAATTTTAGGTATTATATTTTCAAAGATATCGTCGAAAATGTAGCGCAAAAATATGTTCCCCTCCATCTAATTCCGAATCTACTGAAACTAAAATTATGAAAATATTAGAGGTAGTAGACGTTAATTTAAACCTTGAAGGAAAATTAGAGCGATTACCCTACGTCGCATAGTTACACACAAATTTCCATTTACGGGTATTCTGCAAAAGTGTTGTGTAGTGCTGGAGGTACCTACCGTAGTAGAAGTATAACAACATTGTTGATAATGATTTTCGAAAAAAATCGTCAGTAATTAGCCGCAATATCAACTCTTAAAGATACGGACTGTTTTGACATACATGATGACAAGGGCGGCTTACTCTATGTACCATCGGCTTTTAAAGCCTAGTTAACAACTTTTAATAATATATATATGTAATGCAAGGTCCAGTAGCAGTATAAAAGCCATAAATGTCAAATTGTTAAAAACAGACTAATTTAATTAGAATTAATCACATAAATACGACAAGTTTGCATTGACTGGAGCTTTCAATACGCCTCGACTGACTTTAAAAGTTAATTAAAAACTATCTGAAAAAACGCGGCACGGATCAAGACGGCGTTGCAACTTTCCGACCTCCTTTCGAAGCGCGCTTAACACAATGGCAAATTTAAACTTTGAACAAAGGATTTGTTTTAGCGCACTGTAGAAAGAAATGTTACTACGCTGAATTTAGTTCTATGAAATGCCAAATGAAGTTTAAATATGCACTGCTTTTATTGCCAGTAGCGAATTAATTTCATCATAAACAGATTAGGATAATATTAAAAAATGAGTTATGCATAATAGCTATATTTGATATTATTTACGTTCCATATTATTATCCATATTTGATATTATTTAGGCTCTTTGAATTTTCATGGTATATCCCTTTACACTTTTCTAGTATATACTGTTATACCCGACCCTACGTTGTATAGTTTTCTTCAAAGTCTTAGTATTCTTTTAGCAGCGGTTTTTTTTAAATAATACAATTACAAATTCATATATGTATTTTACGGAACCCTTTGTACGAGAGTAATACTCGCACTTGACCGATTATTTAAAAATTAAACTGCAGGAAATTTTCATTAACATAATCTAAACTCTTACCTTTTGTTGAACACCTTTGTAATTTGTGTTGCCTACGTATCAAAGGGATAATAAATTAAAGTACATTTCAGTTTTTTCGACACACTATGTATATTTATTATCCATGTGGTATTCTTTTTCAAGAATGTTTTTAAAACAGCCTTCTCAATTTCTTCCTGACTTTCTATGTCACAGAAAAGTAATCTTTTTGAAAAACTCTCCTTTCCCTAGAGAATTGTGTGTCTTGAACTGGAAATAAATAAACTCAAATCTCTCTTAATTTTAAATGTTCATTGGGGTTAGGGGCACAGGACCTTTAAGTTTGTCGAAACGATCACAAAAATCGACTTTTTCAAAGTACCAAAACACAAATAATATTCAATTAAGATCTTTGTTTTCCTTTCCAGATATATTCTTTGCTGTACTATTTAGAACAATAAATGTTGTATATTCAAAATTAATATTTTAACTTTAAATTTAAAAATTCATTTCACTAATAAGTGAATTAAAATCATTAAGTGCTGCACGCATGATAAAACTCTAAATTATCCATACAGGAAACAATTTTTGAGCAAAAAGAATCATAACACAGCTACTTCTAAATTAAAACGAAAATATATACAAAAAGTTTTGTTTAAAATTTAATTTTGGCTCAAAATATTTAAAAAAAAATTCAAAACTTTCGAATATTTTTTTTTTTTTTTTTAATTTTTTCAAGTGAAAAAAAAATGTTAATTTTTTTGGCTTTAGCTTGAAGACTATAAAGAAACGCATATTTATTTATTTTTTTAAAGCTGTAGCTTATACAGTTTGAAAGTAACAGTGCGCACAAACTCCAAATTTACTAATGTTGCGAAAAAGCGTTTTAAAGTTTCAATATCTACAGACCTTCAATTGTACCCACCATATAGAAATGATTATAACTCAAGAAATAACTCAGATTTTGGAATGGGGTTTTTTGCATATTGTTGAGAAATTTTAGAATATTCAGAATAAAACATAATCCGAAAACCGATAATTTGAAAGTTGAAAGGTCCTGTGCCCATTTAAACTTTCGTTTCTTCTACTGACATAAAAACCGGTACCTTTCCACATTAATTTTAGATAAAGATAAAATTACGTTAAAATAAATAATCATTGTTTAAGGTCTGATATACGATTTAAACTTAAAAAACGTATTACAATTCATCAGACATACAAGTAAAAATTACATAAATACATTTAATACAATTATAAAGCAAACGTTTTGAGCTAAATTTTAGCCCCTCATCAGTGCAATAAATAACATTCAAATGATAGAAAACACTATATACCATGTTTACAGTTAAAAATTACTGGCAGTTAAAATTAAATAAAGTATAATTAAATAAAGTATAATAATTATTAAATTTTTATACTTTGTTTAATTTTAACTGCTAGTAATTTTTAACTGTAAACATGATATATAGTTTTCTATCATTTGAATGTTATTTATTGTACTGGCCCCACCAGTGGCTGAGAGGTTCTGCTCTCGAAGCTGGTAGACGGGAGGTGCTGGGTTCGAATCCAATCGCGCCCGTCGGCCTAACCGTTTCGGAGTTTTCGTGGTTTTCTTCGAAGCTTTGGATTTTCCATGCGTAAATACGGGTTAGGTTCCCTTAGAAAGACCCCACGAAGGGCACTACCCCTAGGGCCTATATCCCTCGAGTAGATAATCGGCCGTCAACAATCAACCCAACCCTTTATTGCACTGATGAGGGGCTAAAATTTAGCTCGAAACGTTTGCTTTTTAATTGTATTAAATGTATTCATGTAATTTTTACTTGTATGTCTGATAAATTGTAATATATTTTTTAAATATAAAATTAAGTTTTTTTTTTTTTTTTTTTTTTTTTGCCGATTATACTTTTACATTACAATATGTTATTAAATATGAAAATTACAGATTCCTTCTTTTAAGTACCACTATCTTTTATAATAGTTCAAGACATCATTTGATAACATAAATTGTAATTCATGATACAAATAAATTTCAGGCTAGAAATAAATTAAAAAAACAAAAACAGATTTATTATTTAGAAATAGTAGCAACAAAATTAGGAGCCATATGAGAGACGTGGGTATATTACCTGATGTCACAAAAAATCCTGTACTCCAACTTAAAGAACTCATTGTCCGTGATTTCTTTGTTAAATTTTATTGCAGCTTTCTATTGCATCAATTCTTAAGTTTTTATTGTTTCGTTCTTTTCTAGCTCAATTGTTGCGAGAATAAAATTCTATGTTATGTTGTTCTTCATAGTGAAATGAGTTTATCAAGCAATCAGAGAACTGCGCTTCTCGAAACTTATTTTGAATGTAAATCGCATGAAAAGTGCAAAGAGGTTTCTCTAAATAAATAGCTAAATAATACGATACCGAGTAAAGATACGCTATATCGACTCGTTCGACGATTTCGTAATGCAGGTTCGGCAAAGGAGTGGAAGGCCAAACCATTACTCAAAGGATACAAGAAGGCACAAAGATAAAAGGCGTTTCTACAAACATGCGCAAACACGTTCAGATTTGTCTCTTTTAAAGGGGTGGACATTTTGAAAACTATTATAAATATAAGTTCAGTATTGTTTCTTACGCGATGTTAAACATGCTTTTTATCATTAGCATAAAAGTAATCGTTTTAAGGTTTGCTGTTTGTTTAATAATAAATACATATGTCATCACTACGGGAACTTTAAGGAGACTCTGTATAATCATTGAATTAAAATAAGCGTACTTAAATATAAAAAAAAAAATGTTAAAAATCAAGCATAAACTATTCTTCATGCGTTAAAAAATGTCTATGTACAGTTCATATGGTTTATCTGAGTTCGATGTATGAATAATATTTATATAATTGTCATGCGCCAAGCGTTTTTTTTTTTTTTAAGTAACTGGATGTCGTATTTACACTAGTTAAATAAGCCCTTTCAAAATTACTTCCACCACCCTACTAACTCTGCAGAAAAACATCGTATAGAAAGTTAACTGATACGAATAAAGTAGTTATAACTTTTATTTATTAATGCTACAAAACAATTATAAAAGGGTTGCCCAAATGAAAGTAACACTTCTGTAATGATATAGGGATTTTCATAATGGAAGAAGACCACATGTGCTTGACCAGGTCGTGACCTGTCGTCAGTACGCCTTCTTCCACCATAAAAAGCCCTACACCACCGGAATACCAATATGCATGGCATACACTCCGTGTCATACACATTTTGCATTCGACGATAGATTTCACTAGCACTCAAATTTTCCGCTGATAAAAATTGCACGACTGCGCTTTGACACCGTTTGGAGGCACCCATGATACGAACGATGCAATTTAACGACGCTATCAGACAGGTATCTGTCCGGATTTGACGATATCGCATGTATTCCAAGCACACTGGGCCCTCTATAGAAACATGCCCCGTAATCTTTCTCTTGAAATGGCGGTGTTATTACAGCAATGCCACTTTCATTTGGGCGACTTATATATAACAATTGGTAACAGACTTTAAAATTTTTCCCATTGATGTTTAATTTTGATATCATATTTGGTTCCTTTCATAAAGTTTACATTCGGATACTAATCCATAAATTCTGTGGTCTTTTTAAGAATTATGAATATTTAAACTTTGCAATGTGCTAATGTTACATTCTACTAAAATAACTCCATTGTGATAGTTTTATTACGCAAAAGTCAAAGCTTACTTTGCTGAATGGGCGAGTAATTTTGGTTTCTCATATTTGAAACGTGTAAAAATCAATTTATGTTCACATATTCATAATATATAATTATTTTTTAAATTAATTTCAGCGTTTTGTTTTTCAGAAATTTTCAATTTACAGAAATAGAAAGGCTTAAGATATGGTATCTCCTGACAATTTCAGTAATTTTGACATCATATTTGGTTTATTTCACAAAGTTTACATTCAGATACTAAGCTAGAAACTCTGTAGCCATTTTAAGATTTGTGAACATTTAAATTTTGCAATGTGCTAATGTTACATTCTACCAAAATAACTCCATTGTTGACAGTTTTATTGCGCAAAAGTCAAAGCTTACTTTGCGGAATGAGCTGATAATTTTGGTTTCTGATATTTCAAAAATGTAAAAATCAATTTATGTTCTTATATTCATGAGATATAATTATTTTTTTAATTAATTTCATTTTTTTTCCAAAAATTACCAATTTACAGAAATATATAGGCTTTCTCTCCGATTTCTCTGCCGACAATTTTTGTATAGAATGTATGTATATCGATAGAAAATAAAGGAAATGAATGCAAGATTACGAAGGATTCATTTTTACTAACAAAATACATAAAACTAAATAACTTAAATCCAAAATCCATATTTTCGACAAAACCAAATTGAAGAATCTAGATAAATTATTTGGAGTTTTTGTGTGAAACACAAAAGTTATATTTACTGTTACTTTCAAAGCAGTTCACTATTTTTTTTTAAATTATTATATCGATTCTTTATAAGTGACGAATTTTATTAATTTTACAATACATTTCTTATTATTTAGTAAACGCAGCTATATTAAAATCGAAGAGAGTAATAAAAAAAGTATTAGTTTCGACATAAATCCCATAAACATTATAAATAAAATATCTATAAATTTTTTACGAATCTTTAAATTTTCCCAGCCAAGATCCCGCTGTTTCCAAAATTCCGATTACTTATTCTTTTTATCTGCAATTTCTTGGAGCAAAAATTTAAAATTCAGTCATATTTGTCTATATACACCAGTGTTACAAGATGAATGGGATTTTTTTTTTTTTTTTTTTTTTTTCATCTTAGAATGCTACCTCATTCTGAAGAGAAATATTCCCCTTATTTAATGACGGAATAAATAAGAAAAAAATACAACTCAAAAATAGTGGTAGCATTCTTAATAAAAAAAGGCCCATCTAGCTGGAAAAATGATATACGAGTGCATATGTTTCCGATGTTTGCCACCTTTAAGACCATGACTGGAATAAGTGTGTTCGTGAAGAGTGTATTTCCCGCATGCGTGTTCGAAAAATTAAATAAAACACAAATAAGAGGCCAATGGCTCGCCGGGCCACATGTTTGACTTGCCTGTTTTAAAATATACGATTAAGCGAGGTGATACACTCTTTTTGAATAAATTTACATTAATTTTTTCCCATGTTTTTGATACGATTTAACTTTACTCTTTTTCCTGCTAAACTCTTTTACTCTAAATGATTTTAATAATACTCAAATTGCTACCAGAAATATTACACAGGAAACATTTATTATTGTTCTGTCTTACAAGGTCTTGTGTATGCGTAATTTTCTAGAATATTAATTCTGGCTGTTAGCTGTCATTACTGACTGCTAAAATTTTTCTAGAAATAGACATATCACGGTTCTTGTCACGGGGCAACTGTAGCTCACTTTTCAATGTATTTATTTCTCTATACTATGCTATAATCCAAAATTACTGATCGCTTTACCAAGTCATTTTTGAGTCACGCTTTAACGACTACCAGCATTGCAATCTGTTTTACAGCGAATAAAAAATAATTTAACATCAACAGTTCCAAATTTAAAAGTTTAATAATTCCTAAACTACTTGACTAAATGACTTCCCGTTAGACATACTTAGGTAACATTCACAAACAAATCAAAATTAGGTGTGCGTGTTGAAAATTTCAGAATTTAGGACAATTTCAGTATGAAGGCGACCCACTAATCTTAGTTTAAAAAAAATGGAAAGACTAAACATTTTTCAGTCAAGTGGCCAGTTAATTTTCGATTACGCCTGGTGCAATTTGATGAGTAAAGTGTAAGGAGGTTTTTTTCTTTTTTTTTTTTTTTTTTGGTGGGGAGGGGGAAAGGAGGGCTTCACTGCTTGTAGCTTCATCTGTAAACATCATATGACTACTATTAATTCAAAGGATGTTTTGGTAATAAACAATGTTACCATAAAGAGAACACGTGGTATTTAAACCGCTATATTATGCGTTAAAACATATCTTTTTGTTTCTGATGATCTGGCGCATTATGTTTCCCGATTTTTAGACATTTTTTTTAAATTGTGAATTATTAGGGAGGCAATGGGCATTGAAATATAAATAGGAAACTAATTAATTTATTACCAAATGTTACAGCATTTTGTAAAATTATTCGTTTTCAAAGCAGTTATATTAAATTTCTAATATAATCATTCTGTATGAATATTATTCGTTTAATATCCAAGAATTCTTTGATATTAAAAAAAATATATTTAAAAGGTAAATTTTATATTTTCCGAAATTCTGAAAAACGTGATCTCTCAAAATAACTTGTTTGTGATGTAAAAATAATGTTATATTAGAAAAACTTCTTATAAAAAGACATAAAAACATTAAAATTTCGTTCTGTTCTGTCTAAAGAAATTGACATGATGTTCATTCAGTTCTATAAATAATGTGATTTCTGTTTCTGAATAAAATATGTTTTGGGAGAAACAGCTTTTCTATAAATATAATACAAGAAAAGTATTCTTTTGTGCTTGGGGATAAAACCTTTCTGATGAGCTTCTAACACTTAAAGTTTTACAGTATTTGGACAGTCAAAACCTTTTTCCTCAAAATCACTCGACTAAGTTAGGAGATAATGGGATTTTTATGTTAAAAGACCGATTTTTCACGAGAACCAAAAAGACACTTCTAACTAGTGTGAAGTTCTTGTACAATTTTATAAAACACACGGATTAAAGTATATATAAACACTTGGATAAAATTTAATTACATATAATAAATGAGGAATAATTGAAATACTTAAAGGTTTAATAATGTATAAAAGTAGAGAATATAAAAAAGAAAGATAAAATAATTCCATTAGATCTATATAAGGCGGCAGACGCGACGCGACTTCGGATACACTTTGAACCGAGACCCCTGTGGACAGCTTTACACATCCCTGGGATCAGAACTGGTGAACTGCGGCACACGTTTGATAACATGTTCATACTGAAAAATTTACTTTTTAAAATATAGTGATGCGAATAAAATATAAAAATAAAATCGAGTGTAAAATGTTAGTGTAAAATTAATGTGAGTGGGCGTGGAGTGCCAATCGTGTCTTCCCTTAACCCTTATTAGGGCACATCGATTCTGAAACTGACATGTTGAAATGATTGACTGCCACAGGTATCTACGAAAAAAAAATGTTTGAAAATAAAAAGAGACTTTTCACCACGTGCTTTATAAAATCAAAATATTTATCAGAAATTCTGGTACATTTCCATCCCCCAGATTTGAATAAAAATTAAATGAGAAGTATATCCCCACCACCTGTGTAAGTGTTAAATCGTAAACGATAACACGACCAAGCAAGCTAAGAAGATTTATGAAAATATTTTCTGCAAATGAAAAGAAAATTTTAACAAAAGGATAAAAAACTGGTGTGAACATGATTAAATAAAAATCTTCTTAAATTACCATAAAAATAAGAAGTGTACGAAGGGTTTCGAAAAAAATTTGAATTTTTAGCTGCCCGCAATAATGAAAGCTTTTTTTTTTCACTTTTATACTATAAAGGAAAAAGAAAAAGACGTGCATCAAGCGAAGGTTGTAACAAGACATCAGCGTTTAATAACGTGAATGATGATGTGTAACGAGGGGAGTTTAAACGATCAGGAACACAGAATGCGTTAAAGGTTTGTGTATCGATAGAGTATCGTTAGTATATAAATATACGACAGACATAAAGCACATTACCCACAGAGCCTTTACAAAATAAGTCACAAAGTTACATCATCACATATTTAAATTTTAAAGAATTCCATGTTCTATTACTTAAAAAAAATGCCTACAGAACTCATTAAATTATCGATTTTCGTTAATGAGAATTTTATGCTATATATATATATATATGTAAGAAAATTATAAAGATTGGACCTATTGATTAGATTTTGTAATGAATCGTCCCTCAATTTGGATACGGGCCCAATGACTGATAATCACGGGTTTGGCGGGGTAGCCAACTAATCCATTTTATCGTTAAATTAATAGAAACACATGGCCCTTTTTAACTGGTAACCCTAGGAGATGAGCAATTTCAGAGATATACCTCTACGCCACTTGGTATCTGAAGTCTAACCTGTAAGCAGCTATGGAAATTGATTGCCACCTTTTTGATTATTTAAATAAAACTTAATAAAGTTAATTTCAGTGAATACTGTCATTTCGTTAAAATGTGACAGTATTATGAGTCGGCTGGATAATACTACCTGCTCAGCGGGAAAACATGAGAAGTGAAGAAAAGAAAAGAAAAAAGAATTCTTGGTGCTACACGATATGGAATAAGCTCCGATTGAACATTCAAAGAGGCCCCAATTGGGTGCTGGGAAAGTGTTCACTCTGCCCCTTCAAGTAGTGTAAATACAAGAAGTTCGCCTCATCAAAGAATCTGTCAGCAGTGATATGCTTTTAACTCTTCAATTCCATTATAGAAAGTGTCTTCCCATTTCTTCTAATATATTTTGAAGAATATCATCTTAATTAAAATCGATCAAAATGTAGATCATTTTCAACATATTCTGCGTTTTAAAAGTCAAATATTTCAGCAGTGACATCCACATTTTGTTTTAACAGTGCAGTGAAAGTTTCACAACATGAAAACTGCAGTCTCTAAGTGGAATTCATATTCTTCAGTTGTGTTGATGATTTTATAGTGATTTTCTTCAGAGCATCTCTAAAAGTAAATTTCATGCAGTGAAAGATAGCATCGTTGCTGTCATTGCTTTTTATTTCATGATAAGTGCGCACTACAATTGCTTAAATACAGAGATATAAATTTTTTCCTTCTCCGTTTTTGCGGAATGTTTTTTTTCTTTTATTTTGTGTGTGTGTGTGTGTATGAGCTCATGGGGTACCCTAGTGTTATTTATTTTTATATAATATTATTATCCATATTATTTTTTATTTTTATTCTGATTACATAATTTAAGGTAAGTGATTTAATAAGTAGTATATCTCCAGTGATGTTTTCATTTTTGTTATTTATGAAAACCATGGTTTTAAAGCATTGCAATCTTTTGAAAAAAAAAAAAGATTCATGTTTTCTATATTTATTTCTTTAATTATTTTTAACTATTTTATTCTTTTTATCAATTTTATGCACATGCTTATATTATGTTGAGAATGTTTAAACATTTTGACGGATATTAAGAGTGTTATAATATTTAGATTATTAAAAAGTTACCTTAAAATTAATTCAAAATGGAAAATATTAAGAAACAAAAAACTGTTCTCAAAGCAAAAATTACCCGTATAAAAAATATCATAAATCCCAAAATTGATGATCAGACGATAACTCTAGAAGAGTTAGATTTGTATCATGGTCAGGTGCAAGATATTAGTACAGAATTAAGTAAAAATCAGGAAAACGCCGTTCTTGAGAGCGATACAACAGAAACGGAAGCTATAATTGAAGAATACAATGAAATTGCCCTTAAATTGGATGCATTAGCTATCGCAATAAATACATCACGTAATAAATTAACTAAGAGTTTAAGCATTAACGAGGGTGGTTCAGAGAATAACAATAAAAATACAAGTAATGTTTTTGAAAAAACAGTCAATCTTCCCAAATTTGAATTAAAACCCTTTTACGGAGAAGCTGATCAGTGGCTCTCTTTTAAGGAGATTTTTACCACAACTATAGATCGAAATCCAGATTTGGGAGCCGTTTCTAAATTGCAATATCTCTTAGCTAGTGTAAAGGATCCTGCCCATAAATTGATTTCCGGATTTCCTCTTTTAGAGGTCAATTATAAAAATGCATGGGACACCCTTTGCACTCGCTACGATAAGATTAGGGATTTGGCCATAGCACAAATAGGCAAGTTATACAATTTAAAAAATATGAAAAATTGTTCCACTTCCTCTAAAGCTATTTTCGATATAATAGATACCTGCAATTAATCACTTCGAATTCTAGATTCTTTAAAACTTACTCAAAATGCTTTAGTGGATAACATGATAATTTATACCATAGTTCAAAAATTAAGCGATAATCTCAAAGAGTGATGGGAACTATCCCTTACCCATAATAATATGCCTAATCTCACGGAATTTCTAAAATTTTTAGAGATTCAAGCTAAAAGCTTGTTAACTTTAGAGAACCCAACTAAAACAGATGTAAGAAATATAACTTATGTCAGAGATTCTTCCGATAGATCGAAAGGCCACAAAAATTTAGAAAATAGTAAATGCGGTGTTTGCTTTGATTCGCATGCCACCCACACTTGCAGAAAATTAATAACTATGCCTGTAGATAGCAGATGGAGAACCATGAAATTGAATAAGTTGTGTGTAAATTGTTTGCGTAGTGGCCATTTTGCAAGTAAATGTGCATCCAAGATGAGTTGTAAAAATTGCCACCGAAAGCATCATACTTTACTACATAAATATGATGTTCAGGGAAATGCAGGAACAACAATTTCATCCAACTTAGCAACCCACAGTAATGAGACCCAACCCCAAAACGCCCATGGGTATTCCCCTGATCAAGGAATACACATGAATTCTTTATGACGGTTCATTGTGCCCGGGTACCTCAAATGTAAAAATTACGAAAACCGTAGAAACCCAAAAACTTGTCATAATGAGGTTCAAATACCCTTTTTATTGGATAGCGGAAGTACTCTGTCCCTCATTCCAGAAAATCTAGCTACAGCTTTGGATATGACGTCTATTCAAAGTTGCCATCCTCTTAATGTTAACCAAACCCAGGGACAGGTCCAGATTTCCGAAAAAGTTCAAGTACCCCTCCAAATAGGGAATATCAGGCAAAATAGCTCCTTATATCTAGTAAGGTCTTACTTGCCATATGCGATACTGGGAACCCCAGAATTACAAAAATTCCATATCTCGATGGATTTTTCCTCAAATACTCTGACTCAAGATGGAGTCATCATTATGAATGACCAAAACGTTTCCCGTCAAATTTCTCATGAAAGTTCATTCAACCACACTTTAACGTTAACAGGTGATATGTATTGCCAGAAGCCGCTTAGTTTTCCTTCCAAATCAAATCAAGCAAGTTTGTCTCAAGAGGGACATTGTTGCCTTGATACTTAAACTCTCTCGGATTATGATGATATAACTTTTAATCATTATACTACTGAAGAGAACCTACAATTGGAAGGGCTTCTGAGCGACTTCAAAGATATTTTTGCACGCAATCGGTACGACGTAGGTAGAGTCAGATGGGAACCCCAGCGAGTAACTCTCACCTCGGAACTTCCTATCTCGCTTAGGCCTTACCGTACATCACCTAAAGATAATGCAGAAATTCAAAAACAAGTACAGGAGTTGCTGGATGCTAAACTCATTAAGGAATCCTGTAGCCCCTATTCCTCTCCCGTGACAATGGCACATAAAAAAGGAGAAGGTAAAACGCGTCTCTGTATTGATTACAGGAAAATCAATGCCATTACGAAGACAGATTCAGAGCCTTTGCCGCGAATAGACTAGCTTTTAGACAGACTTGTCAATGCCAAATATTTTTCCACGCTAGATTTAGCCTCTGGCTACTGGCACGTCCCCCTCCATCCTTCAGACACAGAAAAACTTGCCTTTGTAACCAATCAGGGACTTTACGAGTGGTTGGTCCTCCCATTCGGATACAAAAATGCTCCGGCTCAATTCGCAAGAGCTCTCAGAAGGATCCTAAATAAACATAAGGTCAACTTCGTTACCAATTATTTCGATGACTTTATAGTTTATTCGGACTCCTATGCCGAGCATTTGGTTCACCTTAAAACTATATTCAATATTTGCCGTCAAGAAAATCTAAAACTAAAACTTTCCAAATGTAATTTTGCCAAATCAAAAATTGACTTCCTTGGCTATGAAATTAGTAATGGCCAAATAAAACCAGACAATGCTAATACCGAAACCATTAAAAATTTAATTCCTCCAAAAAATGTTAAAGAATTACAAAGATTCCTCGGATCCATAAACGTATACCATAAATTCATTGACAAATATGCTAAAATTAGAGCCCCTCTAAATAAATTATTAAAGAAAGACACTCCGTGGGAATGGTCAGAAATCTGTCAGCAATCATTTGAACTACTTAAAAATGCATTAATTTCTAGACCTATTTTGAGATTATTTAATCCTAATCTCCCATGCCATGTTTTTACTGATGCCTCTAAGGAAGCTTTAGGTGCTGTATTGAAACAAATGGATGAAAATGGAGATTTACATCCCATTGCATTCCACTCAAGGCAACTAAGGCCCTACGAGCGAAATTACGCCATCACAGAATTGGAGTGTCTAGCCATAATCGATGCTCTTGACAAATTCCATTATTATCTTCATGGAAAACCCTTCACAATACATACTGATCATGCTGCTTTAGTATGGCTTAAAAAGATAAAACATTTAACCGGTAGATTATTCAGATGGTCACTAAAATTAAGCATGTACGATTATACCGTAAAATACAATAAAGGGTCCACAAATTTTGAAGCCGACATGCTCTCAAGAAATCCCATTTTATCAAACGTAAATCCCCACATTCATTTATTAACCTTAGATGAAATTAAAGAACACCAAGAGTTAGATAATGTAACAGGACCTAAATTTCAAAAATTTAATGACATTTTGGTAATTCACAAAAAGGGTTTTCAAAAAATTGTCGTACCTTTCTCCTTAAGAGAAAAATTATTAATAACAACCCATAATCAATTTGGCCATCCAGGAATTCAAAAAATGCTAAATTTAATTTCACCACAGTACTACTGGAGCAGCATGACACAAGATATTACGCAATTTGTCAAACATTGTGAAGTCTGCCAACTAAACAAGAAATCCCACCAACCTAAATTTGGCCTTCTTGAAGCCTTACCTCCTGCAGAACAACCCTTTGATATAATATCATTAGACACAGTAGGGGGCTTCAATTATTACAATTCAACAAAAAAATACATGCACTTAGCTATTGATCACGCTACTCGTTATGTTTGGGGTTTTACCTCTAAAAATGTTACAACAGAAGTTTATATTAATATTCTAAAACAGATTATAGCATTCAACTTCCCAAGAAAATTTTAACGGACAGAAACCCTGCTTTTACAGTGTCTAAACTGCGTAAATGGGTACATAAACATAATGTAAAAAAATTACTTACTTCATCTCACAGGCCCCAGTGTAATGGGAAAAATGAACGCGTAAATCAGTCCATTTGCACTCGACTAAGACTTAAAATCAATGCTACACCTTCAAACATTCCATGGCCCAAAATTCTGGAGGAGGTGATTAACGAGTACAATAATACACCGCATTCAGTAACCAAATACCCCCCGGCATACTTAATGTTTGGCCAATTTCCTTATCCATCAGTATTAGGCAATGAAAACTATTACCCTACGGTTGAGGAAGCCAGGAAAGAGGCTTTCCAAAGAACTGGTGAGCACCATTTAAAAAACAAAGTCAGATATGACCTAAAATTTGTGGAAGCACCTTTCAAACCTGGTGATCTCGTAATTGCAGAAGAATTTCATTATCCGAACACCAGGAAGTTAAGCCCGCCTTTTTCTGGTCCATATCAAATTATTGAAAAGTTGTCTAATGTAAGTTTTAAAATAAATAAACCTAACTGGTTGACAAAGAAGGACTATGAAGTAATACATGCCTCCAAACTAAGGTACTTTTTGCCCAACGATCAATTTAAGTTAACACCATCTATGTAAAGTATCAGATATCATATGAACTGTTATTGGATGATATTTGATAGTTGAATTTACATCTTTATGAGTATAGTATAATTGTATTTTGAGAGTTTACACTCTACTGAATGAAGTCAAGACATTTTCATTCAAGTTTGTATTTTATATGTAATGTTGGACTTAGCAATTCTAGAATATATTTCCTATTTTCATTATTTTATTTGGTATATAATATTACCAGTGTCTTGCATTTATTAATATAACTAGTTTTTATCATGTTCAATTGTTTATGGTATTGAAAATTTTAGTGGTATTATTCTTATTATTTGTATTATTTTTACTATTTTTAATATTTTTATTATTGTTGTGATATCACATGTTTACTATACGAAAGAAATAACTCATCTCCAGGCAGCTCGATTAAAAGTAATTCACTTCCAAAATTTTAACATCCCTTTAATAAAGAATGCTTTATACTTTCCAGGCGACCCTCGTGTATGGAAGCCGGCCCATCCCCGGGGACTTGTCTGGAAAGGGGGTAAATTGTAAGAAAATTATAAAGATTGGACCTATTGATTAGATTTTGTAATGAATCGTCCCTCAATTTGGGTACGGGCCCAATGACTGATAATCACGGGTTTGGCGGGGTAGCCAACTAATCCATTTTATCGTTAAATTAATAGAAACACATGGCCCTTTTTAACTGGTAACCCTAGGAGATGAGCAATTTCAGAGATATACCTCTACGCCACTTGGTATCCGAAGTCTAACCTGTAAGCAGCTATGGAAATTGATTGCCACCTTTTTGATTATTTAAATAAAACTTAATAAAGTTAATTTCAGTGAATACTGTCATTTCGTTAAAATGTGACATATATTTATAACATATTTGTATCATCAGTATATATGTATACTAAATATATTTTTATGCATTTGTTTAATTTTTACTTATATTCACAAATGAGTGCAATTACAAAATGTTTTAAATTAAAAGACAGAAAGGTTTTCTTTTTTATAAATTTCTGAATGTGTGTTTATTTTCTACTAATGTAAGATTTTTAAATTCTCACGATAGATGATGTCATGGGCTTTCTCGAGAATGAAAGAAATCTGATAATGGAGATATTTGAACTCATCAAACGGAAATAAATTAACAATTTCTTAGAGAAATTTCAAAGTACAGTAAAATCTCCCTAAAGCGACCATGTTCCGTTCCAATAAGTTTGGTTGTTCCGAGAGGTGGTCTCTTAATGGAGGTCATGTTTAAATCTAGATTTTAATTGTTGAAAAAAGATAACAATTAATGTTACTAAAATTTATTTTTCCCCGTAAGGCATGGTGACGTCACGGCGACGTCATTGTGAAGTCACACTGTGATTTTGTGACGGTCGATGTGACCTCACGTGACGTGGATGTGACGTCATAGTGACTAAAATGCGAGGTCGTTATGGCCGTTTTAGAGGTCGTTTGTGACGTCACATTGTGACCACTCTGTGAAGTCACGGTGTGACAAATTTGTGAAAAATGTGTAATTTGTGACTATTTTGGCATTAACTTTGTGACGAACCTGTGACGAAAGTGACAATGCTTTGAAGTCACACTGTGACCAAATTGTGAAATATGTGTCATTTGTGACGAACTTGTCATAAACTCTGTGATGATTTCAAATGAAAATCAAATTTCAAATTAATTGCTTAAAAGACGCAAAGGCGAGCTAGTGAAAAAGATTCCATGCTGGAATTGGAACCCGGGCCATCAGTATAGCGCACTGACATTCTACCGACTAAACCACATGGAACGATACCCAGCCTGGAAAATTTCTCACTATTACATGTTGGAAATGCTACAAACGCAGCACAAGATGGAATATTTATCGTGAGCCACCGACATGGGGCAAACACGAAACTTAATTAAATCCAGCATCGATTGAAACTATATTAATAATTGGAAATTTTTCCAGAGAGAAACATTCGCCTTGCATACAGTATTTCAAATGAAAATCAAATTTCAAATTAAAATTGCCTTTTAAGCTATTAAATAGAAACAACAAGTAATATATATCATGCGTTAAGAATAGATTGTGAAACACTTTCCAACTCTTCCTAAATGTTTTAACAAGACATCGGGGGAAATAACGTAAATAAGATAACTAAGTAAACATGAAAACGCGTAAAACATTTGAAAAACTGATTTACGCAGTTACCATCCACAGCGAAATATGTTTTCTAATTCTTTTAAACAGTCCTGTATTTGATCTGTAGATTGATATATATATATATACTATATAATGGAAAAATTTAGTTTATCAAGGAAACGCATAACAGGTTGAAATTCTCTTTCAGCAATTTATACTAATATATGGAAACATACTTAAATAATTTTGTACAACCCCGCAGTTTACCTAGAACCTTTATTACACGCCACTATTTAGTTAAAATTTAATTCAAACGAAAACACTCTTAAAACTGCTGAAATCACATTTCCAGAAATTATAATTTATAGACGGCAACATATCCAATTCTTTGCGTGACCCTGTATATCATTTTATCTATATACTACAAACATTTCTTAGTAAATTAAATTCAGTGCAGCGTAAAAATGTATAACTTATTTAAAAACCACCTTTAAGCAATACCCAGTGACCCTTACGAATACTTTTGTATAGTCCTGTATATGAATTATAGCATATATATATACACCATATGCTATGCATAAATGTAGTGAATCATAATTAAAAATGCATTACCAGCAATCATCGCTAATGAACAGTACTTCGGATACAATATTGGGTAGATGTGCCAGTAATGGACACCCTTAAGGAATTTCTTTAAAAAATATTTTTTTATTAATAGTTATAATTATTATATTTCAGTTTTTTCAAAATTATATTAATCTATCAACAATATTTATCCATTCTTATAGCCTCAATTCCCCATATGAATAGAAATTTAATTTTAAATAACAAAAATACATCAAAACACTCAAAAGCCCAGTAATGGACACCCTCTGGCCCAGTAGTAGACACCCTCTGTTCCAGTAATGGACACCCCATAAAAAGTAATAAATATAATTGTTTTTTGACTGTATTTAGAACCAGAATTTAATGAATACATACTAATGAAACAAAATAGTTATTTTTAAATAAATTTAATAATTAGGATACCAGTAATTAATAAAATATTTGTGATAATAATTTACTGTTTGCATCAATTATTGTAATTATCAGAAGATCGATGTTTTAATTATTTTAGATGAATAGTTTAAAATACTAAATATCAGACAATTACAGCTATCAAATTATTGAAACAGTGGTGGATTTAAATGGTAATTAAAAAAAAAAAAGTCTTGGAATATTAATGTTTAGTTTTGTGTCACTATTTTTAACAATCTTCCAGAGATTACTTGATATATCATTTATAATAATTAATATTACAAATATGAAAGAAATGATATTGTGAGTTGAATATTTTAAATACTAAATAAAATAATTTCAAAATAAAACTGTAGAACTGATGTTTGAGGCCACTGATCTGCAGATTTACTAGTTTCATGAATATTACCTATAACTTTCATTAATAGTATTACTTTTTTTTTAATAAGGAAACATTTAAGATAGAAAATGGATTTTTAATAGCTTCTGTAACTTAATTTTTTTTATTTAAACGGAGAGGGATTAAGCCCTATGAGCCCCTCTTTGACTGTGCTCTTAAACGGGATTTTCTGTTTCCTGGCTGACTTGATTGCCAGATTATAAAATATGTGAGGTATATATATGTACTACATAAAAAAAATAAAAATAAAATAAAATATCGAAATTTTATTAATCACATAAAATAACTTAAAAGCAGCTATTTATAAAAGTTTTGGTGTTATTACATTTTGGTAAGTATAATTTAAAAATTAAATTTGATTATTTAGGTTTGCAGTTAAGCCAAAGTATTTTATGCACTATAAACATTACTAAAATTGCATTTTTAGCAATGTCTACATGGGGTGTCCATTACTGGAAAACGACTAATTAACCATCCCAGTAATGGACACCCCCTCTTAAAACCTTAAAAAGAAATGAAATTTTGTATATAGCCATTAGTATATAAAATTCAAAGTTTTCTATTGCTACTCAAACAAAAGCATTCAAATTTTGCAAGAAAATAAATAATATATAAATTAATTAAACGAAGCCAGCTCTTAACCTCTTCATTAAGATTTTCACAGAAAAACAGCAAAACTTTGAAACATTATTTTCTGCTTCCTGATTGGTTTGATTAAAAGTGTCAACAATAACATAGTTTTATAAAACATGCAAGGGGGAATTATAAAAAAAAATAATTAAAGCTAAATATTTATTAATTATTTTTTTATAAACCAAAAACATCAAGGGGTGTCCATTACTGGCACATCTACCCTAGTATCTGAAATATTTTGTGTGTCCCTGTAAATGCTATATACACTTCGTATTATACATGAAATAATTCATAGTATGTAAACCTCAACGACGTATATCAATTTCATTACATATCAAATAGATTAACATAAATAAAGTACGCCGCACACAATTCCCTCCACCCCTATATCATTATGTATTGGAATTCCTTTTTTAGCCCTGTAAATGAAAAATAACTATTCTTTTGCATCGCATACTCTACGGAATGCACATTTTAGTGCGCTTCATAAATGCATATCAATTTTATTCTGTTTGAAAGCGTGTAAAATCATTAAAAATAATTTGAAAAGATTTTTTTCCCACAGGCCGTAATGTAATGGAATACAATTGACTGTCCCTGTAAATGAACTAAACATGCTACAAACTTCATTACAAATAGGGACCTTGCTATGGTAAACGTCAATAACATCCAAAAATTTCAGGTCAATCCGAGTATATTTAAGCGAGTTAGAGCGCGGACAGACGGCCAGACAAACCGAAGTCATAAACACTTTTCAACTTTATCGGGCATGAAAAACACTTTATTTCAATGCTTAAATATTATATTTTATTTTTTAATGCCAATAAAATAAATGTATCGAAAACGTAGAAAATGAGTTTACAATCAAAGAAAATTTAATAACTGATTCTGAATGTCTACAATTAAATGTTTGATTAAAATCACAAACAGCAAAAAAAATGCTTAAATATATTTAAAAAAATAATTATAACAATTTGAAAAACACTAAATAATTAGTATTTATAATTGTACTATTAAACAACAACAAACTATAATAAATGAATTAAATGCATTTAACAATTTCTCAAAAATCTTTCCATCGCCATATTGCTTCTGAAAAGAATCCCAGCTCAGTTTCATTGTATATAACATACAACTATTTAACTCATGATAATAATCTATCAAACAGGAACAAAAAAATTAAATTAAATAAGACATACCTTTTAAGTTCCATAAATATTTTAATAATATCCGTATTTTATCCTAAATTGTCAGACATATTTCTGTTAGCTTAAAAAACTAACTTTCCGCGTCAGTAGTTCTCTGATCCTTATTTTATTCTGCGGTTTAATCGAGCGCAGACGATATTAGCGTCACTGAGCGGTGGCATTTTGGTCACAGATGTGACGTGACCACAGTGGCTCACAGTGACGTCACAACGACGTCACCGTGACCATGCATGCTATGAGGGTCCGGGTTTATTGACCGTCATAATTAATTTGTCATCAGAGATAAATTCTTTGACTAAAAGGCACAAAGGGGTGTAAACAATTAAAAGTTACCCGAAAAATAATAATAATAAATTCTTAACTTAGTTTAGAAGTTTGATGAATAATGCGCTCTCCCGAATTTCTTTTTCTAATAAAACCTTCTTCAAGCGACCAGGAAAAAACGGAATTTGCATTATTTTCTTCAAAGAAATGGGTCGCTCATGGAGGGAGTCTAATTGGGATGGTCTCTGAATGGAGGTAAAATTAGTACTGAGCCTATAGGAATAAATTTCGTTCCATGAAAAAATGGTCGCTCAAGGAGGTGGTCGCTTAATGGAGGTGATTGCACTGGGAGGTTTTACTCTAATCTTTTGAATAAATATTTAAAATTAACAATCTTTTTCCTATTATATGCAGTTCAAAGTTTCTAGAATTTTTTTAAGGTATAATATTGATATTGATTTTTTATAAATGGATCATTCTCCCCAAACTCGAAAAATACATGTATCGTATATAATTTTTAAAGTGAATACAAAAATAAGTAAAATTATTTATTTAGCTATTTATTTTGCTATACAAACCTACAGATATATAACAAATTCGGTAAAAAGAATATTAATATCAAATTTATTAAAAATAATCAAATTTTGAAAAGTCATTATCCTGCCTTGTAACACTAGCCATCTACTACAATTAACGATAAAATTAAATGCACGATAACAATTGATTTCATACATTCATACATAAAGCATAATTTCCATATATACTTTACGAGCAAATTTTTTTATAAAATGTATATTTATAGAACTATTTCAAATAACTTTCTGAAAAAATATATATATATTTTTTTTACTTATCAATTATAATATTTTATTAAGAATAGAAAATTCCGTACTAAAAGATAACACATAAACTTGATAAAATTCATAACTTTTCTTGCAATTTTCACATTAAAGCTTAATTGTATAAAAGAACACATAAAAACTATACCTAAGGCTTTTTCAAATGTTTCTTATTTGTTTTCTTTTTAAGACATTCTACAATATTTTAAAACAGGAAATAGAGAAATTTAAAATAGTTCTTTAATAAATAGAACTACTACACCATCTGTTACACAGAAAAAAGATTCTCTGAAATAAGGAATTATAGGTTCAGAAAAACTTGTGTTTAAAAAAAGTTCTTGAATATTTTTGGCGGATGGAAGATAAAGCCATTTTTATTTATCTTAAATTATCCAAATTCAACAAAAGAGCGGTTTTGAATTTATTCTTTAGATACAAAAAATAGAATATAAAAGTTTATTTTTATTAAAATTTAGAATAGAAAATTGTGATATGAATTTTAAATAATTGAAAATAAAATTTTTCAGTTTTCTATTTAACGTTACTTTTTTTTCATCTTGAGGATATACAGTCCTCCATTCTGCAATAAATTTTAGAAAATAAGACACAATTAAATGAAAGCATTAACTTGAAAAATCACATGTGATTTTCATGAAACTCAGCAAACAATGATATAAAAAATGTAATAATTTACAAGACAATTACTATATTATACGGCATATAGCACACACATCTCATTCACAAACAGATTAGGATTAAAACATATGTAAGTGTAGAAGTTGTGATGTGTGATTACAGTAAGAAGAAATACAAAATGTGTTCACACATATTGGAAACGATTTTGATAACAATAAATATGCATAAATTAAAACAATTATTTTTTAGTATGCTCTGTCTGGTAGCCCATCTTGCGGAATAGTATATTGCAGCAGGAATTTCAAGAAATTATTATTATTATTTTATTTTTATTCATTTATTTATTTAATTATTTTGTAATACTGCGAGTGGAATTTTCTTCAATTCCTCAAACGCACATTTCCAGAGTCCACTCAACGTAGTTGGTCGACGTTTCGCAAGAGTTTGTCTTAATAGTCAAAAGACACAGGTGAAACATCTGGGGACTTGGTTGGAATAGTATGAGTAAACGGTGTACACTTGATTCCAGTTTCCCTTGTCTATTTTTTGAGATATGCAACTCTACTTTTGGTTGTATGGCTTCTCGCTTTCCTAGTGAGATGAATCCTAGATGAATCCTAGTGGAATTCATCACTATAAATGTCCGTTAAAATTTTTAAAGTTTCTT
This sequence comes from Maratus speciosus, assembly GCA_963932465.1. Taxonomy (NCBI): domain Eukaryota; kingdom Metazoa; phylum Arthropoda; class Arachnida; order Araneae; family Salticidae; genus Maratus; species Maratus speciosus. The sequence continues at coordinate 454,691,917 of OZ010797.1, forward strand.
CCTTAAAAATAGGAATTTAAACATTGTTTTGATAATAAGTACAGTTAATTTTAACAGTTTCCTCAACTTTTGTGATCTTTAATTTTCCGTTGTAAGAGATTTCAGTAATCGCTATAAATACTTTAGAGATATATTCATTGCAGTGTTTAAACCAAAGTTGTAAGCCTTTTTTGGCGGCTTTCCGATAATAAATGGATCTTCTTTTATTACAATCGTTTAGATAAATCCATGCTTCATCAATTGTAACATTTCTTTTTCCATTTATCACCTGCTAAATGATTTTCATATAGCAGTCTCCAACTCGTCTTTCTCTCAACAACATGTCATGGTAGCAGACGATGAACTGTACATTTTTTAAAAATAAAATTCAAATCTTTATTATTTTATTTACAGTTGCTGCGGGTGTATACAAAGATTTTGCGATAGTTATTTGAGGGTTTGGATATCCCATTCTAAACATATATGGCACTTTAGAAATGCTGGAGACAGTACGTACCTTTTTCGGATAGTTCTAAACGTGTTTTCTTTTCAATTGCTTTAAAGAATGACGATTTTCCATTTGCAATTAATAATATCACTTATTTTATGCTTCGACACTTTAAAACAATGATTCTGGCAATGTTTTCTAATCGCGGAATATGAATTATTCTCTTCGGAAAGAGCAAATACACTATATGGCCAAAGATAACCGGTCACTTGCGATTTTAGTCTTTTTTTTAAGTATCTAGAAAAATACATGAGGAATTATCCTGAAACTCCAGGTATGTAAATAGTATACTACAGGTCATATATTTCCATGAAGATTTTTTTCCCGAAACCCTATAGGGGGCCGCCAACAAATTGAAAAATAACTAATATCTTTTGGATAATCCTCTCAAAACTAATGTAGCAACAGAGTTCAAACTGTAGATTATGATTAAGTGGCTTATTATAATAATATTTGTTCATTTTTATGAGAATAGCATGTATACTCGAAGAGAAATTCAGGATTTCATAAAAACAGTTTCAAATTTTTCCAAGTTTTTTGCTTATAATTTGCAGTTCCTAATATATAAAAAAAGAGTTCTTTGCAGAAAATAAGACAAACAACATTGTACACAATAACCTGCAATCAGAATTAAAATATAGTAAAAACTGTATGAAAAATGGGCAGGTTTACTAAATAATGTTTCACTGCGCATGGCTGAATGCAATCAAAATATAATGTGCTTAATGTGTTAGCTAAACGTATAGAGCAACTTTTGTAAAATCCTCAAAAACATAGCTTGAAGATTCTGAAAATTATCATTGATAGAATAAGCTAAAAATCCGTTGTTCCCAAAAGGAATCCAAACGATAAGGGGCTGTATCCATATAGCCATTGATTAGTGCCAATATAACATACAATATATTGCACGTTTATTTGGATACAGCCTCCAAAAAGAGGCAGTTGAAGAAGAAAATATCCAAAACTTCGCCAATTCGCAAGATACAAAATCCACATGAATTTATTATATATCTTCTTAATATTATCTACAACATTTATATTGACAACTTTTTGATAGGTCCAATTATTACAGCAAAAACAAATTAAAAATACGTAGCGGTTGAAGAAAAAAATCATCGTATTAAAGGTGTATTCAAATCCAAACTGCTTATTTTCTGACTCATTTTTAAATTCATTTTTGCTCTCAAACGCATTCAATTGGTAGATTCTCTTATTCAGAAACTACATAATGCACCATAATGATCGATTTTTTTATAGAGGCAGAATATATTTCAAAAATGATGTCAAAGTGGGCATTTTGAACCGAATTTTCCGAAGCGATTGTGTTAGAAACGAAAAATATTGTCCTATTACGAAAATAATCTATAATAATAAGGAAAGAAATTTGTGTGTGAGTGAGTGAGTGTGTCGACGGTGTTCTGAAGAGACCACCGCACGTAGAGCTACAAAATTTGGGAAAAGGTACGTCTATATATGAAGTTTTGCACCTCGAAGCCCGATTTTCGATTTTTTGATTAGATTTTTTTAATTTAATTTTTTATGCGATTTTTAGCACTTTTTTAAGTTTCGAGGCGATTTTTCCATATAAGTGAGAAGAATATGGTTTCTTTCTTTTAACCCAATATAGTAAATTTTGTTCTCTTTTCAAAAAAATTTATTCGGAGTTTGTGCAGAAATTTTTGAATTTTTAGCGAATTTTTTATGCAATTATTGAACAGCATTTAATGCATTTCCATACCTATGAGGAGGTTACCGTAGAGGGACACAGTTCTGTTGCCGAATACCTCCAAGTTTGTCGTCAACTTGGCGATATATCGCAAAATTTGGCGACCAAAATGAGTCGCCAAAAGTGACGCCAACTTGGCGATATCTCTAATATTTCGCGAAATTCCCATAGACTTCCATTGTAAACCAATATGGATTACTTGCTTAGAGAAAATCAGCAAATTCAAATATTTTAATGCAACTAAAACTAATATTAACTTAAGGGATTATATTAATTCGATTTTTCCCCATTAGGGAAAAGAATACGGTTTCTTTCTTTTAATTCAATATAGTAAATTTTGCTCCCTTTTCAAAAAAGTTTATCTGGAATTCGTACAGCGATTTTTGAAGTTTTAGCGAATTTTTTATGCGGTTATTGAACAGCATGTAATGCACCACCATACCTATAAGGGGGGGGGGGGGGGTTTACCGTACGGGGGATCCAGTTCTGTCGCCAAATAACGCCAAGTTTATCGCCAAGTTGGCGATATGTCACCAAAAGTGACACCAACTTGGCGATATCTCTAATATTTCGTCCAATTCCCATAGACTTCCACTGTAAAACAATAGGGTTTACTTGCTTACAGAAAATCAACAAATTGAGATATTTTAATGCAACAAAAACTAATATTAACTTAAGGGATTATATTAATTATATTTAAGGGAGACCAAGTAAATTAATTACGAATAAAAGTAACATGATCTAATGCTTAGCATGATTTCCAAAACATAAATTTTAAGCAAACCCACAGGTGAAAGGAATTAGATTTGAAACTTTTATCCAATTATAGTAAATTTTGACTTTCGTGATTTTTGAACTTTTTGTAATTTTTAATGCGATTTTTACGTTTCTTCACGATCTGCTGAAATTTTTTGACATTTCATTTTTGACCTAAAGTACACTCAGCCCTCATTTCAATAAAGTTTATTCGGATTTCGAAAAGCAATTTTCGAATTTTTCGAAAATTTTGTATGTGATTTTTAGTGTATTTTAGCGATTTGCCACTATTTTTTCCACATTAGTGACAGGAATCAACTTGCAATCTTCGAATACAATATATAATTTTTTTTTTCTCTTTTCAAAATTTGAGAAGCGATTTAAAATTTTTTCGCTGTATCTTTATTGTGATTTTCAGAGCTTTTTCGTAATTCCTGCCTTTTTTTGACGTACCCGAGCAACGCCGGGCAAGTTCGCTAGTTGTTTATAAATCAAGTTTTAATTAATTGAACAAAAAATTTAAAAAAAATAGGTCGCTTATAAATCTCTTTAAAAATCACGCCTGCAAGTTTCATATTTTTTCTATTAATCAGTTTTCAGATTCATTAAAAATGAATCTGAAAACATGCCAGAAAATTTCGAGTTATTGAGCATGGAAAAGTATTTTATTGAATACAGCCTTAACATGATTCTGATAAAACCAGCACTTATTTAAAATTGAAGTAAAAACTCGTCAAAAGCGACCAAATAAAATTGTTAAAGTCGGTTTATCTCTAATCATGATTTAGTTTTGTTGGTGAAATTAATATACTTAACTTCGAAATCTACCTCTGCCTGTAGGCCGGGCGGGCAGGGTTTTTTATCTAAACGAAAGAACATTTAATTAATGATAACATTTAAAACTTTATAAAAGTAAAGCTAAGAATAATAATAAAAACATATATTTGATTATTTTTTGAATGCATATTCCTTAAAATTTCCACCGATTAAAATAATAAGAGATTGTCTCTTTAAAGTGTCTTATTTATTGATCCTGTTTAGATGGTATTAAACGATAATTCTTTTTTAGCTAACCACTAGCAGCCTTTTTAAACGTTTCGTTTCGAATCGTTATGTATTACTGTTGTAATTAATACCAGGGTCATTCCATGTCAATTCAGGCAGGCATGTAACCCACCATCACAAATTTTGATGAAACTGCGTGTGTTTGTTCCTTTTATTAAGATATGTTTCCCAGTATTTTTTTTTTACTCCTTGGTCAAATAGTTTCTGAGAAAAAAATTGTCAAAGTTTTGAAAAACTGCCGTCAGTTGGCATTCTCGACTGCTCGATTTTCAAATGTAGCATGACATAAATATGATCATATTTCAATATCTATTCTACAAATCATCATCAAACAATTTATGCATAATATATAGGGTACGCAGTTTATGAAAAAAAAATACTGTTACGCTTATAACATTTTAAGTGTGTCTAAAAAAATGTTTAATCTTTGAAGTCGTGATTTTTTTTATGAAAAATAATGCATTAACTAAAATAGCATTATCAACAAAAGGCGGTATTTTTATTAAATTTATTTTTTGTGGGGGATATACTTCAAGGTGTCCTTTACCAGATTCTGAAATAAAAATAGTGGGATTTTAGGTGTTTTTAGTAGTATTTCCTATTTAAAAATATTTTGAGGCGTATTTCAAATCAAATTAAGCAGAGTCATTCCATGTCAGTTCGCCTAAGACATTTAATTCACTGTCACAAATTTCAATAAAACTGGGTGTGTTTATAGCTCATTTTAAGACAGGATCAAGGAAATTAAAGGTGATTACAAGTAAAATATTTTTTAAGATAAAAAAAAAATATCTAAATTTTGAAATTTTTTAAAAAATGTTTTTAATTACAGATCTATATTCAAAGACTGCATAAAAAAAAAGTCATTTCAATATAAAATCACTAAATAACTATCAAATAATGTATAATGTGACAAATAATGTAGGCAGATTATTATTTATTGCTGTTTGTCATGTTTAAATGCTAAGAATGTGTTTAATCTGTGAATTCTCAAAATCAAGAATTTTGTGAAAAGTAATGTGTTAATCAAAAATTTATTATTAACCGAAGGCAGGCTGTTATTACTTTTTTTAATTGTACGTAAAAGTATCTTTTCAATAGTTATAAAATAAAAATAGTGAAAAATGAGCAATTTTAACAAAATTTTCATAAAATGTGAATGTTTAATGATAAATATTGAAGCTTTTCATGCTAAGATGTACTATAATGACTACGATATCGTGTATTGCTACTCTTGCTTAAATATAATACATACAATAATAAAATAACAAATATTATTTACAGCAATAAAAATTAAATTAAATAGTACCAGTTCCTTTACCAACACTACATTGCTCAACAGCCGACTTAAAATCAACAGCCCACTCTTATTGAAAAATACTTTCAACTGTTCAAATAATAAATAAACTGCATTTAAAAATCTTAATATCAACTTATTATCTTAAGACGATAATAATAACTAAAAAACATAATGAATTTATAAATCAGATTTTAATTGAAAATTCATGAAATGGTCCCTTTAAATGTTGTTGTTCATCAAGTCAATCAAAAGAAATTATTAAAAAAAAAAAATAGTGAACCTAATATGCTGACTGCAATGACACTTCTAACAAAACTAATTAATTCATTACCATCTGAAATCAAACCCGAAAGATGAAAAAGAAAAAAAAAATAATCTGTAGTGTGAATGTGACATACTCAGTGGTTGTTGGGATAGGAATATCTTTGTGACATTTTCACCTGTACTTCAATAAAATATAAACATGTAAACTTTTTTCATTCATCCAAATTAAGTAAAACAATTATAAAATTTTCTTGTCATTACACCAGATGTTAAATTTTTCGTTACATACTATTAGATAAGTTCTTTACTTTTAGACATTATTAACATAATATCATAAAATTTACTATACGTATTTTCTATAAGTGTATAAACAATATATATTTGCTTAATTAAACATAAATGAATATTTTTTAAATAATTTGTTTGAGAACAGGAATATATATATACACACATATATATGTTGAAAATCCATTTTTCAGCAATATTATGATGAATTAAATTAAATTACCGTAATTTCCGGTGTATAGCTCGCGGATCAAACAACCGTGTTTTGACCCAGAAATTTTTAAAAATAAAATGTAACTTTTTAGATCACAGTAAATATTGGTCTTCAAATACTGAATAAAATTTCTGGGTCCAAACTGAATTGTTTGATCTGCGGGCTATACACCCGAAATTACGGTACATATCATTAGAAACTGAATAAAGTTACAAAAGTGCAACTCATTAAGTTTTAAATAATTTTTTAGATATAGTTATTTGAAAGATATAAATATAATGGATTATGCATTTTTTGCATATATTTAAAGCGCAATACGTCAAAATTTTCTTCAAAAGAGTGAAATTTGGTATTTTTTTCAATATTAGCAGTTCAATGCTAAATTTTCAATATTAACAGCCAAATATGAGTTTAAAGATTAGGACTGTCATTTTGAAAATTTCTATTGGGCGGTGAGGAGCTAGTGATTTTTCTCTTTTTTGGAAAGAGATAATTGCTCTTTGTCCTAGAAGTTTTACTAAAAAAAAATATTGTTTATTTTTTTCCTTAAGAAACGAACATAAAAGATAATTTGAAAAATAAAATAAATGTATAAATAAAAATATTTCCAGGGATGATACATTGGATACATTTTACATCTGAAAATATTGATAATTTTAAATATGATTTAAATACTACTAAAACCAACCAAAATCCCACTATTTTTATTTCAGATCCAGTTATAATGTAGTATTATGCACAATTTAAAATTAAAAAATTAGTCATAGAAACTCCGCCTCTGATTGATAAAGATTTTTTTATAATTTCATTATTTTTTGTAAAATATTTTTGATTTCAAAGATTATACTATTTTTTAGACACATTTAAATATTTTTTAACATTACAGCAGTATTCTTTTCATAATCTACATACTTTATTTACCTTAATTAAATTATTTGAAGAAGATTTCTTTATTAGTTATTGAAATATGATTTTATATACAAAATGAGGCCTTTGAAAATTGAACAATCATTAATGCAACTCGTGGCATTTTTCCAAAACTTTGATAATTTTTTCTCATATTTTCACTATTTTTATTTTATAACTATATTTAAGATATTTTTACATACAATTAAAAAAAGCAATAACACCCTGCCTTTGGTTAATAATAAATTTTTGATTAACACATTATTTTTGACAAAATTCTTGATTTTAAAAATTCACAAGATAAAAGACACTCTTAGTGTTTAAACATGATAAAAAACAGGAAATAATAATCTGCCTACATTATTTGTTACATATACATTATTTGAAACCTATTTAGTGATTTTATATTGAAATGACTTTTTTTTTATGCAGTCTTTGAACATAGATCTGTAATTAAAAACATTTTTTAAAAAATTTCAAAATTTCGATATTTTTTTTTTATCTTAAAAAATATTTTACTTGTAATCACCTTTAATTTCCTTGATCCTGTCTTAAAATGAGCTATAAACAAACCCAATTTCATAGAAATTTGTGACAGTGATTAAATGGCTTAGGGGAACTGACATGGAATGACTCTGCTTGATTTGATTTGAAATGCACCTCAAAATATTTTTAAATAGGAATTACTACCAAAAACACCCAAAATCCCACTATTTTTATTTCAGAATCAGGTAAAGGACACCTTTAAGTATATCTCCCACAAAAAATAAATTTAATAAAAATACCGCCTTTTGTTGCTAATGCTTTTTTTGTTAATGCATTTTTTTTCATAAAAAATTCACGACTTCAAAGTTTAAATATTTTTTTAGACACACTTAAAATGTTATAAGCGTAACAATATATTTTTTTCATAAGCTGCGTACCCTAAATATTATGCATAAATTATTTGAAGATGATTTGTAGAGTAGATATTGAAATATGATTATATATATGACATGCTATATTTGAAAATCGAGCTGTCAAGAATGCCAACTGACGGCAGTTTTTCAAAATTTTGACAATTTTTTTCTCAGAAACTATTTCACCAAGGAGCAAAAAAAAAATACTGGTGATCATATCTTAATAGTAAGAACAAACATACGCAGTTTCATTAAAATCTGTGATGGTGGGTTACATATTGATATTTTACTGCCTGATTTGATGTGGAATGCCCCACCATTTCTATGTATTTGTCTGTAACATTGCCTTCAAAGAGTTGTGTAAAGTGCGTTATATGCTATTTTACACCTTCAGCAAACAATTTCCACAATATTTGCAAAACTATGAGTTATATATATATATATATTGAAAAATCCAAATTCATATAATTTAGTACACGAAAAAAACATCTAACAAACTGTAACTAAAACAATAATTAACAAAACCAAGAGTAACTAAGAAAAAACCAAACATGAAGACAAGTGGCCAAGGCTTATGAATTGTACTGCGGGGTTAAACATGTTTTACGTGCACAACATTCCCCCTCACTTGCCAAGACCAAACAAATAGAGATTGGAAAAAATGAAAACCACAAACTAATTCAAAAGCCGTCAAATGAAGCCCGTGATTATCCTCACCGCTAAGCTATTTTCGATAAGAATCACGTATCGATAAATCACAATCATCGAACAATTCCAATGTTTTATTTCGATAGCTTTTTTTCCTGATAAAATTGAAAGTTAAATCATTCAGAAAATGTATTGGGTAATTTTGGTTACTGGCGTTTATGTAAAGGTTAAAAATTTCACCAACCAATTTATCAACAATTGAGCACAAATTTGCAATACGATTTAAACCATTTAAATATATATTTCTAAAAATTGAAACATGCACGTTACTATTAAAGTTTAATATTTTTATTGTATCAAAATCAAAATAATTTCTTTTATCATAAATACTATATACTAAAATTCCGTTTATAATCTCCAAATTAACATCCAAGTAGTTGACACTGCCCCGATCATCCGAAGCACTCTTTAAATTCAAAGTGTCTGGATAACATTTAAATTAATGAATTTCTTTATTATTATTCAGCTCAACCACCAAAACATCATCTATATATCTGTATATCTTTAAGTCTTTTTCCGACAATAAACCGGCTTCATATGTAAACAGATAAATATCTGCAAGGATGGAGCTACAACTTCCCCCCATTGGAATACCTCTTACTTGTTTATATATTTGTTTCCCTACAAACAGGTAATTTTCGTAAATAACAAATTGAAATAAATCGGTGAATATTTCAATACTGATATCCTTCTCTTTAGATTTCTTGAAAAAATCCATAACTCTGTACTTCAAATCATCTAAATTTATGCTATTATACAAATCCTCGAAATCACATGTATACAATCCTGTAATGTTTTTCAGCTTTTTTAAACTTTTTATAAGTTCATAGCTATTTTTTATTACTATCGAAGAATATTCATTTATAACCTGCACTGTAAAAAAAAAAATGGTAACGTTCCATGTAAAATCCAGGAACGTTTCGCCTTTTCTCAGGTTTTCAGAATAATTTAGCTCTTTCCTGTGAAATTCAGGTTTTCTTATCTGAAACGTTCCTGAACAAAAGTTGGAAAGAGCAAAACGCTGCGGCCGCCATTTATTATTTTTTTGCTATAATCCGTTGCTCGCGCGCGAGTGTCGAAAACGAATTCCTTAAATGAATGTAAAAAATCAATATGGAATGCAAATAAATGAATAGACGACATAATCCTTTACGTCTCTATTGTCAAGACAATTCAGATGAAAATACAATACCTCTGTGACATCGCTAAAAGATTATCTCTCGTACTTGTCTGTGGAATGTTTAACGAGCAGACCGTGTAAAAAAAATACACCTATTATTTGGATCTCCATTAACCAGGGGACCATCAAACATGATTCTCACCGATTTTGATTAATTTAAAGTATGTTTTAGAGTTCTTATCTCTAATTATTCTTGTGAAAGGATTTCTTCAAATGGGCCTTAGATTTTCAGAAATTAGATGTCGAGGTTTAGCATACGTTTCAAATACCCATTAGTTTGCAGCTCTCAACGTGTCTTTCATGGTGTGGACGCAGAAGGCTCGCACGCCACCCGTACGGCCCGAGTTCGATGCAACCTCTTGACTTTTTTTTCTTTTTTAAATAATTATATAAATTGACACTTTTTTACAATTTGATTTAAATTTTATATATATTTGACACTTTGAATTGCTGCAAATTTGATTTTTTTTTTCGGAAAAAATGTACAATTACGTTTAGGTTTTTTTTTTCATGAAAATTTATATGTATTTTATCTAACTTGTAAACTAACATAATTACTGATGGAAATCCAAAATGTTTTATGTCTAGATTTTTTTTCTAATTATTATTTACATTTATATATTTTTATATTTTAAGCAAAGTTCAGAAACAATATATCATATATATATTTACTTTATTGAATTTTAACTGAAAATTTATTTTTTCGTGTAAATTATAAATAATAATTTTGATGTCAATTTCAAAATATTTTTTCATTCTAACAAATAATGATAATAAAGCGAAAATTGTCAACTGGAAATGTAAAAATCGTCTGCGGATCCCGCATGCTGTGAAATGTCAGTAATGTTTTGCTGTCAACAGAAATATTCCTGGTATTTCGCAGGAAACTTACTGGCATTTCTGTAGAAATTTTTTAACATATACAGTAAAGTTCCAGTCATTTTCAAGAAATTTTTCTTGGAAATAATGGGCAACTCAGCTGTCCATTTTTTCACAGGAACGTTGCGGAATTTTTTTTACAGTGTGATCGAAAATCTTTTGTAATATATTCAAAAATTTTATATATATATATTTATATATATATATAAATATTCCCATGCACTTAATCTTATCTTAATCCCAAGGATCCTATTATGTTCCTTGTTCACGTTTTCGAAGTAAACACTTCAAAATTGAATTAGGAGTGAAAGAGTTGGAGTGTACATTAAAAGAATTCAAATTGAAATTTTATAATTCGGAATTTTAATAAAACTTTTAAAATGTTAAGTTTGAATAAAAAATATTTCAGAGGTAAATTTTAATCGCAGAAAGCGTTATGTTATACCAAATTATTCAGTCGTACATTTTACTTTCTTTGATACGTAACTATCTTATTATGCATATGCAGGGTGTATCTGAAATGCTTCAAGAAACTTAAAGGGATGATAGTACTCTTGAAGATGAACAAGAAATGAAATGGAACATGGAGTCGCAAATGTCATTTAAAAGATGAAAATCGAAAAAATGCGTCTGGAAATGGACAAACTGAGAAAAGAAAGAAACACTTCAGAAAATTATTTATTGCACAGAATAGGTACAACACAGCTTGTGATGTCCAGAGAAAATAAATATTTTACAATAAATGTTCAAAGTGCCGACCGCGTCATTATTACACAGACTACATCTACGGAGGAACGGCTGGCGGACAAGCTCAAGTTTACATACGTAAATTCCTGCTCACAGATTTGTTTGACTTTCTTTTTGTTATCTCTTACTGGCCGGATATGCACAAAGTGAATGGAAAACAAGCTTCGTGCTACTAGCCAGTTCTGCAGAGAAGCAACGCGCGAGATTTCGATATTTTTATTAGTTTTGCGATTTCCACCCTTTAAACGTCATTTGCGACCCCATATTCTATTGCATTTTTTGTTCGTCTTGATGGGTACTATCACGCCTCTAAGTTTGTTGAAGCACTTCAGATACACCCTTTGTATTTGCACTAGAACGTACAGCTGAGTCAATTCGACACCGATCAAATGACAAAATGTCGTTTCGAACCAGGATTTATATCGTAAAATCAATTAAATTGTGAACAGAGAAAACTCAGTTAAATAAGTAAGTGAAATAGTTTAAAATAAAATTTCTGGTCTTAAAATGTTTTTTATTAAGGTTGGGTAAAATTTCTGGACGTTCTCGTGTTAAAGGCACTGAACCCACATTTGTGCAATATTCGTAATCATTTTACTGTAATAGAAGCATTTTTGTAAAATGAATATAATTCTACACATATAATCCAGTTTGGAAGATTAAGTTATGATTAATACTCTCAAGGGTTACATTGTTATATATAATTAAATTTTTTATATCATGTTTAACAAAATATCTTATTTTTTTTACCATTTAAAATAAATTACAGAGAAAACAACATTACAAATTTGCCCTTTTGCTCGGCGGTCAGGGCGTTAATATTTCTGCAACTTTGTACTAATATCTGTGCAATGCTAGTGTTAATATATATTTACATTATTCTGGTATAAATAAGTAATAAAGAAATAATTAATTATATATTTTTATATTAATTATTCTAAAAGATAGTTACTTGTTTAGTTAAACATTATTGTTCATTTAAATACATACTTGATAAAAGAATTTATTAGTTTGAAGCTTACTATATTTTAATAATAATAAAAAAATAAATATATCTCTGCTCATTAACCCTCTAAGTGTTTGGGGCGTATTATTCCGTTCACTAAGCTCCAGGTTTCACAGCAATACAAACAATATTTAAGATAATATAATTCTATAGATTTAAGGAATTTTAAATACATTGAAGAATGATTAATACTCTTATGGATTACATTTATATTTGTAATTGAGTTTTTTTTATAATGTTGAAAGAATCATATTTTCTTAGCATTTAAAACAAAATGCAAAGAAAACAACATTACAATTTTACCCTTTTGCAAAACGCTCGGAGGGTTAAAGCTGCGTATTACTTTTTTCAGCTCACAAATACAACAGTAAAGAAACGACACAATAAAAGTAAAATAATACAACAATTCGCAATTTTACAAAAAAAAAAAAAAAAAGCTCTTAAAAGATATGACATTTATGTACATTATTTTTAGAGACTTATTAAAGAAATTTCAAAATTTTGCTAAGTGTCATTTGTACCCTACCCGAACCCGAAATATTCTGCTTAAAGTCAACCCAAAACACGACTCGAAACCGCCAAAAACGTCGTCAATCCGAAGGAGGCACAGTTCAAACCAAAATCACAGAATCCTGAAATACCATCAAACGGGGGTTACTTTGGGCCACTTTTTCCTGGTCCCACTGACAAAAAATATTATATATGACTTTTCAACGTCGAAATTGAGTTATGAGCAATTAAAATGAAATTATGAAGCAAACTGTATGGTTTTAAAGAGAGATTTTTTAAATTATATATTTTTTAATTATCTTTAATGTTTTGGAACGAAGTAGCTACTGCTGGGGACTTCCTTGGTCCATTCAATCAGTTTCATATAAATTGAATACATTTTATATGTTGGAGTATTGAAACCCTCTTGCAATAGGGTCTGCTAATTAATTAATTCTGGAAACTCGACAAACATTTTTTTTTTTTTTTTTTTACTTCTAAACACAATAAACCAATTGTAAATATTAAAGACACGAGATACAGTTTTCGTCATGTCATCCTCAGCACCTGGAACAAAAACAATTAATGTAACATTTTGCTACAGTAACATTTGAAAAAAATGTTACTTAAAACATTGCTAAAGAGATTTGGTTGTATAAACGGCATTTCTATGTAACTGGGACTACTTCGGATCAAACCAGGCCTGGCACAAAGTAGCCCCGAAACTCTAGTTTTCAATGTTAGCTTTATGGAAAATTAAACATTTCCTGTCAAAATAAAAAGTTAAAGGAAAAACTATGGGTATCACACATGGGTTACAGATTACTAAAGGTAATATTTTGACACTTACCTTATTTGTAGCTCTTATCCAGGTCGTTTCGCTATAAGAAGTTTGGAGAGTTAAAATCTACACACGAAAACAATTTTTTACAAACACACGCATTGTTGCCACTATCAAAAATTAAATTACCCCGAACTATTCGAATATCCTATAGTAGGGTATAAAATATTTTTCAAAGGCAAAAACTGCAAATTATCTTGTATTGTTTGTTCAATACAAAGAATATCAGCTTTGCTTTTTCTAGCACGCTGTGTCTTGCTCTATCTTGCACTGAAGAAGAACCTCGCTAGTAGATTCGAAACAGCTGTTTGCTGCTTTTCACGTATTATTTGTGCATATTTAAACGTTGGTTTTCTGCTCTTTAAAGCATTATAAGTTAAATATAGTTTTCGGAAATATTCTGTGTATACTGCCAACGCGCGCCAATCCTTAAAAATTTACAAAATAAATGTACATTATATTCGAATAATTACGGTATAACGTAATCCTTTTATTATGCGCCAGTATTGGCATGCTTTTATACTCAATCGAGCTATAATTTACAAAGCATTTTCTTCCAGATATCGGAGTATAAGTGTATGAGAGAGATTATTTTTCAATAAGCGGAACGAATAGAAAAGAAATAGTACACTGGGTGTATTTATCCCGACCAGATTGTGATAATGACTATTGTGAAACGAAAAGATTATTTGGATGGATATCTGTTGACGATAAGGATCTTAAGGGGGCTGGTCACCCAGCTTCCGATTTCCCTTCACTAATGTAAACTCTATGGGCATTGTATGCATTCGTATATTTAAAATATCTTCTCGGAAATTAATATTTTTAACTTCTGTTTTTTGCGTACACTTCCTAAAAGATGACTCCTTTTTTCTTAGTTCTGAAAATGTTTCTAAAGTATAGACTTAATTTTATAAGGAGGAGAATTCCAAAGATGAGTGACCAGCCATCTTAAGTGCAACTGTTATTTAACTGATTATCCCCTCCCCTTGGTTAGATATGACAGGTGACGCTCGTCATGTAATTAATTCGAAATTTCTGCAACTGACAACTATTTTTATAATCTATACATACCAGGAGATTTAAAGTATTTTATTTATCTTAAATTTCTCTGGAAATTACCCTGGAGAGACATTATAAAATTTCTGGTATTAGAAAAGTGGTATTACAATAAAAAAATAATTTTCAGTTGCAGAAATTTCTAATTAAAGAATAACTCGTACTCAAAGAGTTAAGTCAATGAAGCTGGTGCCGGGACAAACGAAGTAAGTATAGTAAGCCGTTTTTGGAAGCAGCTTTTCAGTTGGAAAATACTCTCCTACATATCTTAGCTCCTTAATTGAAAACTACTTTGAAAGAAGATTTAAGAATTAATTTTGAATAGCTCGAATTTGAATTAGGGAAAAGAAACATGAATATTATGACAAAAGAATGGGACTTAACAGATTTCAATTCACGATTCGATTTTAAAACCAAAAACTGCGATTGGTAATTAGAATTTAGAATCAAGTTTAAATATGCGTTACTTACCCCATTCTCCCAGAAATTCAGGCAGACACTGATAATAAAGGAGCAGCAGTATATATATATCACGGCACAATTTTATTATACAGATGACACTGAACATCGAAGAATATTTCAATTTGAATAAGAATTTTCAATACAACATATTATACTTGTATGAAAGATGAGAATTATAGTTACGAAGAATAAAATTGGCCATAACATCGACCAACGTGGGTGAGTTGAATTAAACACCTTGGAACGTTGACTTATTCTTGACGTAGACTTGCGGTAAAGGAATACAGGTAAATATCTAACATCACGCCGAATAATTAATTCGTCGAATCAAATGAGTAAATGAATGCACGTAAATCACTATCAACATTCGAATCCAGACTGTTTTGGGTTTTTAACATTGTACCTGTAGAGGCTGAGGTCACGCTTTTACGTCAGGTGCTTGGTTGCCTAGGTAACAAGTTTTTTTTCCCTCGCAGTACGATTGTCCATAACCTCCGGGGGGCCGGCGTGGACTTCGGGTAAAGCAGTAATCTGCTGAATTGGACGCTTGAATGTACCATCATTGGAACGGATAGTCACAACTTTGACCATACCGTCAGCACCAGGATGGATGTTTTCGACCACGGCTAATTTCCAATGAGTTGGATGAATTGAAGATTCTTTTATCAAGACTAGTTGACCAATCTTGATAATATGATTGTCCTTTTTCCATTTATGCCTTAAGGACAATGTTTGGAGATAATCTTTAGTCCAGCGTTGCCAGAAATTATCCCGAATCTTGGTGCACAGTATCCACCTGGAAGAGAGACTAATACATGGATTATTATGCGATGACATGTCAGGTAAAGCAAGTAATGGATCACCAATGAGGAAATGTCCTGGAGTTAAAATGGATAAGTCATTAGGGTCTGTTGATAAAGGAATAAGTGGACGAGAATTTATACATGCTTCAATAAGGCATAGGGTTTTGGATAGTTCCTCAAAAGTCATAAGAGTACCTTGGCATGCTTTGGTTAGATGACGTTTGGCTAGCTTTATGGAAGACTCCCATAGTCCTCAAAAGTTTGGACCATAAGGAGGTATGAAATGCCAAATAATTTGGCGTTGTGCGCAAAAGTATTGGACTTTTGATTCTTTGAGAATTAGGAACAGTTTTTTAAGATATGAGGCTGCACCAATGAATTTTTTTACCGTTATCTGAATAAATGTCTGTTGGATGTCCTCGGCGTGATATGAAACGCTGTAAAGTGCATATAAAGGCTTCGGTGGTAAGTTCTGAAACTAATTCAATGTGTACTGCTTTGGTACACATGCATATAAAAAGACAGATATAGGATTTAAAAGTAGTTGACTTCCGTTTATGTTGGCATTTTGTGTTGATTGGTCCTGCAAAATCAATCCCGGTGCGCTGGAACGGATTAATTCTGCAAGGATTAATTCGTGACGAGGGCAAGTCACCCATGATTTGAGTAAGCGGTTGGGCAGATATTCGAATGCAACGGATACATTTTGTTAATTCTTTCTTAACTGTTGATCTGCCATCTGGAATCCAAAATTTTTGACGAATTAAGGAAAGAACTTGATCAGGATCCGCATGCAGACTATAGAGATGGAAGTACCTCATAATAGCTTCTGTTCAGGAATGGGTTTTAGGGATAAGCATTGGATATTTGGAATCGAATGACATGGTGTTGTGTTTGCTGAGGCGTCCACCAACTCTCAAAATATTATCTGCGTCGAGAAAGATGTTTAAAGAAAGCAATTTACTGGATGTTGGTAGTGGTTTGTGTTGTTTAAGTAGATTAATTTCATCAGAAAAGGCTGACTGTTGTAAGCACTTGACGACAGTTTTACAAGCGTTGTTAAGTTCAACTGCATTTAATAGCCCTTTCCTTTTTAAGTGGAATTTTGTGTTGTAGGCGAATCTTTGGATCCAAGCAAATACTCGGATTACTTTTGTATATGAGGAACATCTGGTGAGAATGTCTACATCGGTTTCTAGTTCATTTATTAAACAAGAGCTTTCGGTGGGTAAAGATTCAACTGCAAAGTTTGAAGTTGGAGATGGATCATCAATGAAAGGATTAGAAGACGTGTAGAGCCAAGTAGGCCCAGACCACCAACATTCGCAATCCTTTAACTGGTAGGGATATAGACCTCGTCTTGCACAATCTGCTGGATTATGTTTACCAGGAATATGATGCCAATGTTCAATTGAGGTCAAATCTCTGATTTTATTGGCACGGTGAAGCACCAATTGGTTCCCTTTGGTTGGAGGTTTCAAAATCCAGCTTAATGTAATGGTCGAATCGATCCACAAGAACGTTTCGTGGAGAACGTTAGGTAATGCATCTTGCACAACTTGAATAAGGTTTGCTAGCAAAAGAGTTGAAGATAGCTCTAACCTTGGCAATGTTATTGCACTGGCGGGCGCTATTCTAGTTTTAGAAGCAACTAGCATTACCGTGACAGGATTAAATGTTTTTATATAGACAACCGCAGCGTATGCACGTATAGAGGCATCACAGAACCCATGTAGTTCGAAAGGTGATGATGTGCTGAAATTCATAAATCTAGGAATGTGCATAGAATTAAAAGCATTTATTTCAGAATGGAATCTATTCCACGTCTCTAGAATAACTGAGGGAAGAGGATCATCCCACTTCAAGTCTAGCTTCCACACTTCTTGCAATAACATTTTCAAAATAACAATGGAAGGTGACAAAAGACCCAAAGGATCAAAAATACGCGCGATTATTGATAATAATTGCCATTTAGTGTGTACATTAGGCTTTTCTACAACTTGTACACGTAGTGAATCTGTTTCCCGGTTCCACTCTAGTCCGAGAATCCTCTGGGATGAATCAGGATTTAAAGAATGTGTTAAGCTGCTTGCCTTTAAGGAATCTTGCAAATGTTCAATAGCAAGGGGTTCGTTGGAGGCCCATTTTCTCAGTTGGAAACCACCGCTTTGAAATAAACTTTGGAGATCACTAATGAGAGATTGAGCTGATTCAACAGGCTCTGTATCACCTAAAAAGTCATCAACATACATATGAGTTTGTGCTATACTGGCCGCAATAGGAAAATTAATTTTCTCATCATCGCACAACTGCTGAATAGTTCGTAGAGCTAAGAATGGGGCACAAGAAGCTCCATAAGTAACAGTTTCTAGTAGGTACACCAGCAACGGATCAGAGGGCTCTTTTCGCCAGAAAATTCGTTGTAAATGGGTGTCTTCCTCGGAGACTAGGATTTGACGGTACATCTTTTCGATGTCGGCTGATAAAGCAACTTTATGCAGTCTAAACTTGATTAAGTTACCAAAAATACTGGTTTGTAATTTTGGCCCTTTAAGGAGGACCGAATTAAGGGATTGGCCATTAGACGTCTTGGCCGATGCATTGAAAACAACTCTTAATTTTGTTGTGGAACTGTTCTGACTTATGACAGCATGATGAGGTAAAAAATAGTTAGGTTTAATGTTTAAGTCCTCAGCTTTTAACAATTCCATGTGGCCGAGTTCGCGATATTCATCCATAAAAGCAATGTACTGCTTTTTTAAAGTAGGATTTCTTGAAAGTCTAGTTTCCAACGTGTAAAATGTTTTCAAAGCTTGTGGAGTACTATCTCCCAATTCAAAATTATTCATGAGAGGCAATTTAACAATATACCTACCTTCAGAATTACGGTGAGTAGAATCGTGATAGATTATTTCAGCAGCATCTGGCTTAGTGAAGTCCTTAGATTGAGGAACAGACTCTGAGTTGAAAAAATCAGTCATGTCTACTGAATGGCAGGCCACGGTCGTGGCCGGTTTAGACGAATAGTGTACTGGACCACTTAGAATATATCCCAGTTGAGTTGGGATTGAAACGGGTTCACCAGATTGTCCAAAAATGGGTAACCTAATAACAGATGTGCAAAAACATCAGCTCCTAGCAGAATGTCGATTGATTTGGAGATATGAAACTCAGGATCCGCCAGCTGTAAGTTTGCCATGTGCGGCCATGAATGCCTTTCAAGCCTGAAGTTAGGGAGTGGGGTAGTAACCTAATTGACTACAAGGGCTTTTAAAGAATTGTAATTATTTTCAAAATATGGCGAGCAATTAAATTCAGTGAAATTTAGGCAGGTTTCACCCGAAATGCCATTTATACCTACAAGCCTATGGTTCGTTCTGCCTACAGGCAAATTCAATCTTTCTACACAACTTTTTGAGATTAAAGAATTTTGAGAAGCGTTGTCAATAAGTGCTCTGCACTGAATAACATTACCTGTGCTAGATTTTACATTAATAAGAGCGGTAGATAATAGGACATTATAATTCTGCAAAGATGAATGACACTGCGCACTATTAGAAACAGAAATTTCTGGTGCATTATCATTAACAAACTCTCTATTAGTTTGACTAGTCGTATACACATGTAATAATGTATGATGCATTTTGGAACAATTTTTGCATTTAACATTAATTCTACACTGCCCTACTTGATGGTTTAGTCTAAGACAATTTTCACATAATTTGTTTAATTGGACGATTTTCCACCTCTCCTTCACTGGTTTTGAATTAAATAAAGGACATTTGAATAACGCATGTCTTTCATTACATAATAGGCAGTTATTACCATTCCTAACAAACGCGCTGTTCATTACGTTGGTTTTGACTCGACTAGCATCTAGAGGTTTTTTTGCGAAATTGAATTTAGACTCTACTTTAGTGCATTTTGACTCCTCTACACTTCTAGCTTCCCGCTCAATAAATTTTTGAAATAAATCCATATCCGGTATTTTATCATTGTCTAACAACAATTCCCATCTTTGTTTGAGAGGCCGATCTAATTTATTCAACATAAAATTTATTAACATTAAATCACTCAAAGCACTAGATTCTAATCCCAAAATTTTCAAATTCCGAATTGCTTCATTGCTTGTATCTAGCAATTCTAACAAGGATTTTGAATTACTAGCTTTAATAATCTTTATCGAAAATATTTTATTTATTTGACTTAATGCCAATTGTCTTTTATTTTCATATCTTTGACTTAACAAATCCCAACACTGAACTAAATTTTCTGCTTTTAAAGGAAATCCTCGAATTAATTTTGCGGCATTTCCGCGAACAGAAGAATGCAAATATTGTAATTTCTCAATATCAGATAAATTTTCATTCCCCTAAATCGTACACTGAAATAATTCTTTAAACAAAATCCATTGTTCCGAATCGCCGTAAAAATAGGGAAGATCGAATTTGGGCAATTTAACTTGCGAATAATTCTGTTTAATTTGAGTTTCTACACGAATTTCCGTCGGGGAATCAAATTTGGTTTTCTCCTCTAAATCGACTAACAAATCACAAATAATTCCCTGATACTTCAAAAAAGTATCCATATTCTCATTATTTTCTTTCGGCGAAAGTTTACCAAATGCTTGCGCAAGAGCATTTTCATAAGAAGATATTTTCGATTTCAAAACTTTAATTTTTGCCTGCTCATCTGAATTCGCATTTTGAACTTTATCCTTATCTATTTCCTTACAAATTCGTTCAAAATACAGCTCCTGTTTAGTTTGTTTAGTCATTTTTAATACTTACACATAACATTATAAGAACTGAATAAATTATAAAAATGCATAAATGACACAACCTAATACAAAATGTACCATAATATACAAAATATAAAAAACAAACAAGAATTGAATAAATAAGCACAACCGTTTTTAGTTTTTTTTTTATTTATTTACGTTACATCTAGCACAGATAAATTAATTGACAGCTATGACTTGAGAACAGATTCCATCGTAGCTCAGGCTCGATACGGACCAAAAATTTATGGAAAGAAGATTTAAGAATTAATTTTGAATAGCTCGAATTTGAATTAGGGAAAAGAAATATGAATATTATGACAAAAGAATGGGACTTAACAGATTTCAATTCACGATTCGATTTTAAAACCAAAAACTGCGATTGGTAATTAGAATTTAGAATCAAGTTTAAATATGCGTTACTTACCCCATTCTCCCAGAAATTCAGGCAGACACTGACAATAAAAGAGCAGCGTGATATATATCGCGGCACAATTTTATTATACAGATGACACTGAACATCGAAGAATATTTCAATTTGAATAAGAATTTTCAATACAACATATTATACTTGTATGAAAGATGAGAATTATAGTTACGAAGAATAAAATTGGCCATAACATCGACCAACGTGGGTGAGTTGAATTAAACACCTTGGGATGTTGACTTATTCTTGACTAGACTTGCGGTAAAGGAACACAAGTACATATCTAACATCACGCCGAATAATTAATTCGTCGAATCAAACGAGTAAAAGAATGCACGTACGTTCACTATCAACATTCGAATCCAGACTGTTTTGGGTTTTTAAGATTGTACCTGTAGAGACTGACGTCACACTTTTACGTCAGGTGCTCGGTTGCCTAGGTAACAAGTTTTTTTCCCCTCGCAGTAGGATTGTCCACTACTTATTAGTCCAGTTCCATTTTATTCTAAAATACACAACACAAATATTTGGCTACAAATGCCGGTGCTAGAGAGCAGGCATTTTCCACAATTAGTTACAAAGTTTTCCTCTTTTAATTCCAAAAGTGCAGGCCAACGTCGACGTGAAATAGACAAATAAAAACATTATTTGGTGAGACAGGGGTGATCAGAGGGATATGTTGCAGTAAATCATTATTATTTTTTTTATTTACCTTAAAAGAGAGGAAATTATGAATTTTACTGCCATAATTATTAGAATGTAGAATTGGCGACTCGGACGAATACAGTTTAATTACCATAAAGGTTGTCATGTTAAAAGTGAAAAGAAACGATTACTAATAACGAGAGTGTGGCGCGAACTTCAGTTACAAAAACGGGCCAGAAATTGTATGTCAAACGTGGCAAATGCGGTCCGTTCCTACTATAACTAGTTTTATAAATATTCAGATCTTGATGCAATAGCTGTTGCACTCTTACGTGAAAATGCATGTCTACAAAATTTATTACGATTATATATATTAAATACAGTAATGTGGAAATAATATGACAGCATTTTAAATAGGACGTAATCATCATGGAAACCCAAAATCATTACCTATCATGTGTTATCATTGAACTAATTAGGTATGATATGATTTAATAGAATGAAGAAAACTTTTATTAACATCTTTTTAAGCATTGATTCGATTTTCATTAAATTTGAAAGGAATCGACAAAATTCTTTAAAGATTACATATATTAAAATTCAAAACATTCGACTGTGTAAATTTTTACGCTATTATATACGGACATTCAGACAGACAGATGGACTAGCTGACGACTAAGGTGCTATGTAATCATATAATTACAAGCGCACCAAAAAAGGGATAGATAGATAAATCAACAGGTGAAATAATTGACGTAAGTTACGCAGTTTTTAATTAGTATTGTAAGATTAAAGGAAATTGAAGCGCAAAAGGTTTTACTGAATTATTTTTTTCTTCTTTTACTTCTTAGTCTTTTTTTCCGATAAAGAGAAAAATTGCGATTAGAGATGAAATGAAACAAAGAATGTATTTAAAATGAAGAAAATGTTATTTTTAGCTAAGTGACATGTATTGAGGGAAAAATAAATTTGTAGCGTGAAAATGAAATTATAATTTAAGATAAAATTTATTAACGATTAATATTACTTTATGAATTAAAATAGTTAAGAATTAATTAAAATAAGGAGCATTATGTAATGTTTAATTTCCGTCAAGGCGTTGGTAGAGGAGTAATAGAACAATTTAATTCGTAACTGTCGTAAAAAGTGTCGATTCTTTCTAACTGCAACATTTATTATACCTTTAAAAAATCCGCAGATGCGAGTTCAATACATTTTTTTAAATCTTCGTTGGTAAATTAAATTTATTTTTTATTAAAAATACAACCAAAACTGGAATCTAACTATTAACCAACTATTTTCTTTTTTTATTATTATAATTCCGTCTTCTGAATTTTTTTTAAGCCGATCAAATTAGCGTGCTTTTAAAGTTTGCTGTGTCTGAACGGGGGTTGGCGAGTGTAGCTCGTAGGAGGCAGAGCCCCTTATGATAAAATTTTGTAACAATTAATATTATTTTACGAATTAAAATAGGTAAGAATTTATTAATATAAGAATAAATATGTGATGTTTAATTTCAGTCACGACGTTGGAAGAGGTTTAATACAACAATTTAATTGATATAAAAACTGTTGATGCTTTTTTAACTGTTGATGCTTTTTTATTATACCTTAGAAAAATTTTTTAGATGTGAGTTTAATATTTCTTTATATATCTTAGTTGTTAAATAAATTAAGTAATTTTTTTAAATGTGCAACCTAAACTGACATTCAACTTTTAACCTTTGCCAGCTCACGCTTAGTGACCTCGTGCACTTTCTCGGAGTCTGATAGACACCTATTGAGTTTTACGTACATAACTTTTTTTCATGTATTTTGTTTAAATGATACTGTAAATTAAACACAGATAACACTAGCAGTTTTTTAATAACTATTTTTTTAACAAATATGTAACAGAAATCATTAAATGACATGAAATATAAATCTTTTTGTAAAGTTGAACATAATTAACAAAGAGAAATCCAATTATTTCTTTAGTCAGTTAGTCTTGTCTGCTGTATCATTGAATTAAAAGTCAGCGGTGCCTAAAAGACACCGCGTGTACTCAGAAGTGTTAAGAAACATAAATTACTGACCAGTGGGATTCACAAAAGAAAAGTACAGAGGAACTCAAATTTCCCAGGCTAATACGTTCTCGATGCGAACTGGATATGCATATTTATAGATAATAGAGGCAAAAACGAGATTATGTTGTGACAAAAAAGAAAAAAAAATCTTGAAAAGAGCTCTTGTAAAACAAAAACAGAATCAAATGATATGGTGCTCATAATTTCACTCTTAATATAAACAAACAAATATAGATTACAGTGCATACTGTAAAATACGTACACTTAGAATTGTTAATTGGCAATTTAACAAATTTAATTGCATTGACACTTTGGGAAATTGAATGTAATCTTATTTATTAGGACTGACGTAACCGTAGTAATTGCTGCTTTATTGTAGATTTATGAGTGTAAGAGAAGATTTTGGTATATATATTTATTTATTCATGTCTCTCCTATGTTTATTATTAGCAAACTGTATGTAATAAGACATCCAACAGCCGTAAGATAAAAGCTCCTCGTGAGATCAAAGAAACCACATCCAGAAAAAGCGAAAGCGTTTCCATGACACTTTTGTGATAATACCTCAATACTTAAAGTAGTACGGCTTCTTTCGACAGTCCCTAATAAACACAGAATTTCAATATTAACCTGTTTAGCTATTTTATCCACTTCATTAACGGCAGAAGCAACCATAATAAATGAGGTAAACCAGATGAAATTGGATAGTGTTAATAAGATTGACATAAGACTTAATCGATGTGTCATTATCAACAAGCTTCCAAGGAGTATACTCGTAAAATAATAAGTACATATTAGGAAAATGGGAATAGACCAAGTTTCGTTCATAGCATAAAATGTCGAAATAATAACGTTGTAATTTTTATACCAGCAGTCAAACTCGTTAGAAGTTATGCATCCCCTATTAAATATATTCTTGCTTTTTATTACATATTTATTCAATATACGAGTCATTTGATGGCTAACAAGAATAAAGAACATAGAAATAAAATTTGGAATAGTATAAACGAGATGATTCTGAATCAATTTAAATAAATTCCATATTCCCATTGCGATACGCCAGTCCACAGTATGAATATCCAACAATCCAAATGATGTCTCTTGAATAAATTTTCTGGATTTTGCTTCAGTAATTAGGTGAATTTGTGTGCAAAGGCTAAGCATATACGTAATTCCAAAATACAGGAGACAAACTCTTTCAAATTGTCGACCACAAGCTATTTTTAGAATGTCCGCTATCTTTTGTAATTTGATGACTGATTCATTTAGTTTTAACTGCGTCTTGATAATGTAATACCACATCATAAATGCACACATCAACAAGAGTACCAATGACAATGCTGGTTTAAGGTCTTCTAACGTTAAAAAAAATGATGCATATATTCTTGCCGTTGAAATATAAAATGTAACACCCCATATGAATTTCATAAGAATACGTGGAAAAAGTATAGAGCATTTTTTATGTGGAATTTCACTTAAATTACACATTTTGATACCGAATGATTTAAATAACCAGGCATATTTATGAAACCATATATACCTTTTGATTTTCACAGATTCCATAGCGCTCTGTTTTATTGACAGTTTACAAAATCCTTCAATAAGAAATTAATTCTGTTTATCAGCATGTATATTTTTATAAACTTGTTTTAAAAAATTGTGTGCTGGGACAGAATGTTTATATGCGATATATTTGATTCATGTGCTATGTCTGGGTATTATTTTTCTCTATATGTTTGTTTGGTATAAAACATTTAAATATGTAAGTCACTATAGTAACAAAAACGCCTAGATGCTTGTTGTTATGAAACAGTTTTATATTTTATTAACTATTAGTTACAAAAAAATTAATTTGTATGAAAACTACCATAAAAAACGTTCTTTTCTTTAAAACGTTATAATTTATAAAGGTATTGCAAAACATTTTTTATTGCAATTTTAAAAAGTACAATATATTTTGTGATTTATACGATAACATTTTAATATATGTTATTTAAAGATGAATATTTTCACAATGTAATTCACGTTAATTCATCATATATTTGAAGGATTCGTAAAAGAGGTTTGATAAGCACTGTCTCTCTTATTCGTCATTCTGTAAATTGCAGTAAAACCCAGAAAAGAATTATCAAAGACCTCATAAAATGTATCGACTTATCGCGTGTTATTTTTAATAAAATATAACTCTGATTTATTAATCGAATGTCGTATTCTGTGGTTCATCTATCAAATACGAATTGCTGGTTATTTTTCTTAATCTAGCAACGCATTTTTATGAAACAAACCAATACAATATTGGCGCTCATAATATGAAGAGAAATAAATATTATATGTATACCTAGGAACATGTATTGTAAAAAGGATTATCTGAAATTTTGTTTAATATTTGGCAGGTAATTAAATTCACAGAAAAAAGGCTGATAAATGATTTCCTTTTCTGTTTTATCAGTAATAAGCTTTTTCCATCCTTTAACGAATTTAAACGTAAAAAAAAAAAAAAATTTAAATATATATATAACTTTCATAAATATTATAAAATAAAGTTACTCATTAGTCCGTTTTTTTTTCAGGACACCGTTTGCACAGAGGTTAACTTTTTAACATTTTCTAACTTAGATGAAAAAATTTTATGAATTTTGTTTGTCTGTGTGTCCCTCTGTTCGACTGCCCGTACATGGCAATCTGGTTTCATTACATGACAATCCGAGTACGTAAATGTACTCGGATTTTCATGTAATTGATATATACAATTCACTTTTACCCTGGGATGTTCGGTATTGAAAATGAAGTGTGTAGCATTTAGACTTCATTTTCAGTGGCACTCAAAAGTACACCGTTATATTATGGTCTGTGGGGAAAATCGTTTGCAGTGTATTTTAATGATATTACACTTTTTTAAAACATAATGAAATTTATATACCTTATTGAGGTGTATTAAAATGATTATTATAGAATATTTCGTGTGTGGCACTTACTGTAATTGTACAAGGGATGTTAAAAGTATTCCGTTATTATATAATATATGACATAACGAAGAAAATGTAAGTAACATATAAACAGATGGAAATTGATATGAATTTCTGGGTTGTATTAGAACATACTTTCTGTAGGATATGGTGTGCAAATCATTTATCATTCATTTACAGGGTCACACAAAATAGTTCCGTTATATAACAGCCGATGAGGAAAAACGGTCCACAGAGTAATTTATGTTGCGTTATTTCAAACATAATGAAATTTATATAAGTTACTAGGGTTCATGTTCTATTACAAGATGTTTGCAGTGGAACTGATGTGTATCGTATTTAACGTTCCTTTACAAAGGCACATAAAATATTTCGGGTACAATATTGTATGCGAAGTGTCTATTAGGGATGACTGATAAAGCTGCTTTTTTAGTTATGGTATGGATTTTTAACGAATTTATTGCACACTACACGGTATATATAAAATCAATAGATCATAGATCATATACAGGTTTACGTAAAAGAATTTATGAGTATTACAGAGAATGAAAGGGAATTGATTAAAGTTTTTTTTTAAATATTTTTATTGAATTTCAAGCTCAACTAAATTTAGAAAGGGATGTTTGCAAAACATATTATACTAAATTACTAGATACAGGGATGCCTATGGATGATAATTTCTGGAACTGCGATATCAGTAGATTTAAGAGTGTTTAATGAATTTGCTTGAATTATATTTCAACTTATTATAGTACGTATAATACCTGTAGCTAATATGCATGGATGCACAAAAGAATTCAAGAACGTTCTCGTTAATTTGTGGAAATTGTTGAAGGCGAATTTTCAATTGTGCGTTTCTTACTATTTTAATTTTCGCATACTATATCAAATATGCAGAAATCTATCGATCATATATACAGCTTCAGAAGGAAAGGTACATCTCTTTTGTAGCATACACAAAAGAATTGGTACACATTTCTCATTATGGGCGGTAATTGTTGAAATCTGGATTTCTGGTTCAAATCTGGTTTTCTGTTATGCGTTTTGTAAAATGTTTACTTGGGAATCTTCTTTATCTTTTTAAACGGCGAGATTTTGTGAAAGTATTCTGGAAGTGTTGGAAAGAGTTTTATAATCTCTGCTCGATGTACGATTTATCATTCTTGTTTTTCTTGTAAAACATTCAGGGGAGATTAGATCTTGTACAGTCATTAAAGGGTGGTCGGAAATATTAGTACATTTTGCCATATTTCAGCAGACGCTTTAGGTAGGTGCGTGAACTCAAAGATCTCAAACCTATTAAAAATAATTAAACACATATTTTAGCGATTTTAGAATTTCACTACCAAGGCTGTTAAAGGCGTAGTTGCAAATTTTATGTTATTTCGCCATCTCTCTCTCTCTCTCTCTCTCTCTCTCTCTCTCTCTCTTTCTCTCTCTCTCTCTCTCTCTCTCTATATATATATATATATATATATAATATATATAGAGAGAGAGTGAGCAAAAAAAGTATTTGAGCACCAGGTAACTTTTAAAAAACTTTTACCACACTTTTAAAACCACTTTTAAAACCACACTTTTAAAAAACAAATAAACATATTTAATATCTGACTTAATAATTATACTGAAAATATGAAAACATAAAAAAATAGCATTTGTACTGCCAAAAAAATATTTGCACACTAGCAATAAAAACAGAACTAGAGGAATTATTTATAAGTTAAAAACGGCGCTAATATTTAGTATGCATGTCCTTTGCTTCAATTACAGCTTGTAATCGTCTGGGCATTGATTCTATTAATTTGTGACATGTTTCACTGCTGATTTGTAGTCATTCTTCCCTAAGAGCTTTCTTAACCCCTTGGGGACGAGCGGCACGTATACGTGCCGCATGAAGCTCTCAGAATCCTTGTTTTTCCTCACCAGTAAAATTCTACTATAAAATTTGCCTTATTGAATCAGCCATTTCCCCGATTCAAGAAGACACAAATTTCTGTTTTTAAAAAACGGTGACAAAAGATTAAAAATTTCGTAAAAGGCTCCCGTCCCGAAGGGGTTAACCCGCTGACCGCCGAGCAAAAGGGCAAAATTTTAATGTCGTTTTCTCTGTAATTTTTTTTTTAATGCTAAAAGAAGATGTTTTCTTCTGACATGATATAAATGATTGTATTACGTATAGGCATATAGGCCTTCAGATTATTAATCATAATTCAATTTTATAAAACTGAACTATATCTGCAGAATTATATTAATTTAAATAATGCTTATATTGCAGTGAAACCTATAGCTTAGTGAACGGATATATTCTTTTGCGGCGGTGAGAAGGTTAAGTTCTGATTTGTTAGAAATTTTCTTTTTCCGTATTTTCACATCCAAAATATGCCATACATTTTCAATCGGATTGAGGTCTGGTGATTGTGGTGGCGTTGATTACAGTACATTTTTTTATCCGCGACGAAGACGGATGAGCCGAGAACGGGTAATCAAATTTTGCAATCCAAATTCGAAGACTGTGAAATCCTATTGAGCACAATCACTCACTAATTTAATACTGGCAAATTTCTATACACTCCCGGGTTTCGGCACCATGAAAAATTCTTCATTTCAAAACTATCGAGCAAAATCATTCGAACTAATAAAATGATTTCGAGAAAAAACTCATTTGTTGTAATCATAAGTGATTCCTTTAAAATAATTAAACTTGATGGTCTTTTCATTTTTTATTGATAACACAGCACGACGACATTTAGAACAATTAACATTTGACAGTTAAATAAGACCATAAATTCCGAGGATGCCATATAAATATGCATCTCGGCCAAGTAAATAAGATATTCTAATCTTCTAGTAACATAAACTCAAACATCACTTTTGTACATTAAATCCCACTTGTTCATATTTAATTCAGAGAAACATTTTTTCCCGACCAAACATTTTAAGTTTTCTTTACTTACTAAAAGAATTCTAGTATCAATCTGATAGTTTATTCTTGCGCTCTGGCGCCCCACAACCGAGTCACATGATCTCGGCTCATTTTTTGATTTCTCTCCAATGCAAAACAGATGCGATTTCGCAACAGAGTTAAAGGGGAGGTGAACATTTTTAGGGAATTTCGTCATATCTCAAGAGGCAGGTACTTTTATGTAGGAGCGTGAAATTCAAGATAACCCATTAAAAAATAATTAAACTCGCATTTCAGCGATTTTAGAAACACCCTCCCTCAAAGGACATCAAATGAAGGGTCGAAATTTTTAGGTCCTTTTGCCATTTCCCAGCAGCAGTTTTAGACAGAGGCATGGATTTGAGGATAACTAATCTACTAAAAAAAAGTTAAACATGTACTTCAGAGATCTTTCAATTGCCGAACCTCCCCCCCCCCTAAAGGTGGTTAAAGATGTGGTTGAAAATTTTAGATCATTTCCTCTTACCTCAGCAGCAGTTTTGGGTAGGAGTGTGAAATTCAGGATAACCACTGCCAACATCGATTCTCTCCCATCCTTATAAGGGGAATATGCTGTTCAAAATAAAAATTTAAATATTCGAAAAGTTCCGGCTTGGTGCTTATTGTTGGTCCTGTTGGAGTTTTGTATCCTTAAAATCGGGCTCAGTCTCAAAATAGGGCATAAAGGTTCTTGATTGTTGCATGCAAACGAGCTTCCATTGCGACATTTGCTTCAATAGCTAGACGAATTCAACAGGGGACCATACAGTTATAGTGGGCCGATTAGATAAATGTTGGACAAGTATGAATCCATTCCCATCATTTCTTTCCAGACAATCGACATTAATTATAACCTCGAAGTAGATAGAAACGATCTTAGTACCAAAAAAAATATCAGAAGGAAATGATCCTATCTATTAAGAAAGGAATTTGTTCGAAAGACCTTGCAAATGGACCTGGTAGACTTTCACACAGCAGCTGATGACATGACAGCGGATTGTTAAAGGACAATTAAAGATGTGATGAGAGGAAAGAGCTACATCAGTGCGTGCACAAAGTGGAGAAAGGGATTGCTTGAACTTAAGGAGGTATGCTTCAATGGTTCCATGACCGGTAAGGAAAACCGTAGTGGAACGAGTGAGCATTGGACGATACAAAGAATTGTAGTAATCGATGGCTAAATCATTTTAGATGGTGCAGCAGGTGAATAGAATAAGAACAATGTATTCTTTTTACGTGTATAAGAATGCTTATCGCAGTTTCAAGATTGCATATAAGACAACATAACAACGATTTTTATGCACAAATAACGTACAGAACGATAAAAATACTCATACGATCGTTTCGAGGATACCTCGATCCCCTTCCTAACAATTCGCACAAAGTTTATTCTATGCTTATTGCATATAAGGTTGAGGAAGCTGCGACCGACAAAATAAAGCCCTTCTCGTCCAAAGTTTTAGAGAAATGTTTTTAACACCGATCTGTGCCACGTCTAGTATAAATGCAAGACAGAAGCATTTTAAAGGTAGTTGTGCGTAACACATGATTTCGATAAATCATATCCATTGGAAAACGTGATATCTGAACTTAAAAAAATTCTAATGATATATTAGCGTAGAATCATGATTGTGAAAGCTTATGAAAATTTCAAAACACTGGAATAATTTTAAGAGGACTTAGTACCAGTCATTTTGATAAAAAATGACAAAAATGTCGAATTTAGATTTTTATTTTAAAATGTGCCATAGTATTCTTAGAACGTTATGTGCAAATTTCGGAACAATTCGATAAATAATAAAGGAGCTATTTTATTTCCCTAAGTATTTCGATTCAACGGCCCTTTAAATGCCAATGATTAAACTCATTTTTCTCAGTTTGTATTTTTTATTTAATTTTCTTTTTAGAAGAAATGTCAATATATATATATATATATATCATCATCATCATCAACCGTTTTCAATCCACTGCTGAATGTAGGTCTCCCCCAGATTTTCCCAATGTTTCCTATCTAGCGCTTTAGTCATCCAATTTACACCGGCTACTTTTCTGATTTCATCACTCTATCTTATTTGAGGTCGTCTTCTTGGCCGTTTTACGTCTGTGGGATACCACTGTAGGGTGTTTGTGCTCCGTCTATTGTCTTGTCTTCTTGCAATGTGCGCAGCCCATTTCCATTTTAGCCGTTTAATTCTTTCAATGATGTCAAAAACTTTCCTCTGACTTCTTATCCAGGTTATTCTTTTTTCTGTCTCTTCTAGTTACACCTAGCATACATCTTTCATTTTTCTCTGTGTTGTTTCTAATCTTTGTACCAACGGTTTTGTTAGCGTCCATGCTTCTGCTCCAAAAGTTACCACAAGCAAAACACATTGGTTAAAATACCTTTCTTTTCAAACAAACAGGCACATGTTACTCTTCACAATAATATTGTTCTTCCCAAAATCACTCCATTCATTTCTTATTCTTCTATTGATTTCATTCATGATAGTATTATCCGATGATATTTATTGCCCAAGGAACACATAACTGTGCAGTTCTTTAATTTCACTGTTGTTGTAGACGATTTTCTTTTTTGATGCAAATGCATTGAACATCACCTTAGTCTTTTCCAAGTTTATTTTTAATACCACATTGATGCTAGTTTCACTCAAATCTTCTAGCATATTTTCCAATTGTTCAGTAATGTTACTGAAAATTAAAATGTCGTCAGCGAATCGGAAATGACTTAAAAATTCCCCATTAATTCTAATCCCTTTGTTTTCTCAATCCAGCTTCTTGAAAATATTTTCTAAGACAGCAGTAAAAAGCTTAGGTGAAATAGTGTTTCCTTGTCTTATCCCTATTCCAAAGTTGATCTTTGCGTTTCCTTTGTCCAAGTGGATGGTTGCTGTTGCTTTCTTGCAAATCTTCTTTATGATATTGGTGTAAGGTTTGTCTGTTGACCATTGGGCTAAGCCACATGTTCGAGAAAAATCAATTAGTGGGTCATTTTGAGTCACTGTGGTTCAAGCTAATTGTATCTAAAAAACGACACAAAATATTTTGACAAAATTTTGTATTATGTCGTTTCTGAGCATGAGAAGACCATCAGGCTAAGTCACATGCTCGAGTAAATTCGATTAGTGGGTCATTTTTGGGTCACTGAGGGTCAAGCTAATTGCATCTAAAAAACGGTTCAAACGATTTTGACAAAAATATTTGTTACATCTTTTCCCAGCACGAGAAGACCATTTGGATAAGTCACATGTTCGATAAATTTAGATTAGTGGGTCTCTTTTGGGTTACCGTGGGTCAAGGTAATTTTATCTATAAAACGATTTTAATGATTTTGACTAAATTTTGTATTATATCGTTTTAGGGTTCGAGAAGAGCATTGGTTAAGTCGCATGTGTGAAAAATTCGGTTAGTGGGTCATTTTGGGTCACTGTATCTCAGGATCATGCCAATTTTTCTAAACAACAAGAATGATACAGTGATAATAAAATATTGAATTAAATACAAGGCTAACTTTGACCGAGCTTAGCTCTGTCATCCCTGCTACAGTACATTCATACATATATATATAATATATATATATATATTATTATTATTCTTTTTTTCTTCCATATTAATTCTTGTAATATAGCACAAGGGACTTTATTTTATACATAACAGCTTGTATATTATGTTTTTGGTATGCATATTAAGTGTGTTTGGGGAAACTGTATTATTGTCATTTCATTCTTACTATCACAATTTTTGAGGGTGGTCGGTAATGTTTATTTAATGGTTGTATATATATATACATGTGTGTGTGTGTGTGTGTGTGTGTGTTGCATTATTAGATCTAATTCCACGATTTCCTTATCTATTATAAATTACTACTTTATATTCACTTAATCTTTATTCTTAAATAATCTCTATAGTTAACTCTGTTAAATTTCCTTTAATTTATTCTCTTACTTCTCTAAATTGCTTAAATACTACGCTTTTAGTATTCTTAAATTAAATGTTCCATTTCCGCGCTTCTTTCTTTCTAAAATGTTCTTTTAGCTTCCATTTTTACTTTCCCGCGCATTTCTGAGATTATCCTTTTTCCCTTCATATTCATCTGCTTGCTCTGTCCGCACTCTTTCCATGACATGATATTCTTAATTATTCGTTGGTTGAGAGCGCGATCTACGTCATATTTGTATTCCTACACTTGAGGAACAAAAAGTCGATGCTCGCTGTGTTTCAGGAGATTTGCGTTGTATTTCCAGTTTACATACCATCCCCTGGTCACAGTCCATTTATTCGATTACCTACAACTTTGTTTTAGCCCTAATTACTACTATGAAGAAATGGCTAATATCCTTGGTGGAAACTGCGCAGTCGAAATATTTTCTAATAAAATGCTGAGCTTATATTGTATGTTGTCTCAATTTATTCTGGGAAAACTTAGCGGAAAGATGTATTCTATAGCCTTCACTCGACGACTGTAATACAACTAATTGTTATACTAATATAACAGGATCGAATTACCTGTTCTGACCACTTCTATTACGCTATTATGGCTGGATGTGATCCACAACTGCTAACGGGAAAGCCAGTACTGCATTTTCAACGATAAATTAATCCAATGTTGCTATAATGCAACATTTATCCGGCAGGATATAAGACTCCTACACCACTCCAGAATTTATGCAGAATGAATGCCATACTTAACATCTAGCCAGCGAGAATTCGAAACATCGAACGTCAACAAAAATGTCCAAAAAGTCTCACTTCACTCAAAGACGGTCTCCAGGAAGAACAAAGTTTAGATAACATCATTAAAATAAAAAAGAACAACAACAACAAAATTTTGTTACTGCCCAAATAAAGACACCATTACAGAAGTCATTTTAAAAAATGTTCTGTGTTTTATTTTGAAAATTTTGATGTTTATTCTGTGTTATTGCATTACCTTTTGCTTTGATTTGATTTTATTATTAATTCAAAATAAGTTGTATTTATTTTTACTACCAAAGTATATGAGCATTTAAGTGACAGTTGTTTAATTTAACTTATGTAATCGAAACTATCTGAGTTTATTTATTGCATATTAAGTGACAGAATGTTTTGAATTCTAAAGATTTTATTTATGTTGTGTTAAATTATTATTTATTATGAGATTTTTACATTTATGTTAAACAATATGATATATATTTTAAGGGATATTTTGCAATGCTTTTAAGATCTGGAGTAAAAGTTCGATATTCTAGTTTTATTACGTAGAAACAGAAAAGTAAAATGACTGAAATTAATATTGTATCTTTGGATCTAAAAGATTTGGAAGATTACTTCCATAAAAAAGTAGAGATAAGAAGGAAACAAAAATTATGTGAGACAATCATAGTACAGGGTCCTACTGATGACTTAGCACAACAGTATCAGAATGTTTTAATTGTAAGTTCCCAAAATAATGCCACAGATTGGTATAAATTAGTCAGACAACTTGTAGTCATTCCTACTTCTAATCCAAATGCTACAAGAAATACCCTTTCAAATGATAGATCTTTTCAGCAGAATGCTAGATCTTTTCAACCCAATGGTAGAACTTTTCAGCAACATGCTCGACCTTGTCAACCACGATATGATGCTCCCAGAAATTGGGTTCGCACACCAAATTTCAACTTCCTAATACTAACTTTAATTCTAATTCCAATGCACAAGGTTCTAGATTTTCGAATCATAGAATGCGGAGCAATCATTTTCAAAGAAATTATTCATCTACACCTTGTAGAATTTGTTCGAATCAAGGAATACTTAATGCATTTCACTGGGAGAATAGTTGTGTTTTTAATGTTAACCCTTTACAATCGGATACTACTTCCACTCTCCCATCACAAAATACTGATAATGTTTGACAATTAATTGTATCTGGTTATACGAGAAAACATCAATTACTTTGTGTTGTGGATACTGGTTCTACTATTTCAATTTTACCACTTCATTTTCTTCATTTATTGAATGCTAACCTTAAGAATATTTTTCCTATTAATGTTGGTCAAGCCAACGGCTTTGTACAAATTAAGAAAGCTTGTGATTTATTTATTAAAATTGATAATATTGAACAATATGTTAATTTTCTTGTGTGTGATACCGATTTAGAGTATGTAATTTCAGGATTACCAGACTGTGCAAAATTTGATTTGAAAATTAATTGTGCTAGTTGTAATCTCACTCAGGGAGATACTGATATAAATTCATGTATAACGAGAAACAATGTAAGATCTCTTCATTTCAATGTTAGAAATGAATATGAACACATGCAACCCGATTATGGAAAAACCATGACTCCTCAATCCTTCACGCAATCTAATGATAATAATTCTAAATTAACTGGGGAAATAAATGCTATAGGCAATGGTAACTTAAGGGAAATGTTAAGGGATTACTTAGATATTTTTTCTAGAAACAAGTATGATGTAGGGAAGATAAATATTGAGTCACAGTGATTTTTTTAAAACTCTGACCTACCGGTATCTATGAGACCTTATCGTACATCGATAGTTGATGGAAAGGAGATTTCAACGCAAATTCTGGCCTAATAAAAGATAGTACTAGTCTTTATTCTTCCCCTGTCACCTTAGTAATGAAACGCGATGAAGGCGAAAAGACAAGATTATGTGTAGATTACCGAAAATTAAATTCCATAATGAAAAAAGATGCAGAACCCCTTCCCCGTATTGATGATATTTTAGATAAATTGTGTAATGCCCTGTATTTTTAAACATTGGATTTAGCCTCTGGCTACTGGCATATTCCCATTCACCCTTCAGATACAGAAAAACTCGCTTTTACTACCAATTCTGGTTTATTTGAGTGAAATGTTCTCCCCTTTGGTGTAAAAGTTGGTCCCTCCATATTCAATAGAACTCTTAGAAGAATCCTTACAAAATATAAAATTGATTTCGCATGCTATTATTATGACGATATAATTATTTTTTCTTCTTCCCTAACTGAACATATCCAACATCTAAACAAATTTTTTGATTTGTGTAGGCTTGAGAACAAAAAACTTAAACTTTTTAAATGCAATTTTGCTCAAAATAAAATGAACTTTTTAGGATATGAAATTAAAAATGGAACCCTAACCCCCTCTAATGCCAATATTGATGTAATTAAAAAATTAAAACCCATGCGAATGTTAAAGAACTCCAACGATTTTTGGGATCGTTAACGTGTACTA
This sequence comes from Maratus speciosus, assembly GCA_963932465.1. NCBI lineage: Eukaryota > Metazoa > Arthropoda > Arachnida > Araneae > Salticidae > Maratus > Maratus speciosus. Next base: position 454,729,015 of record OZ010797.1, read on the forward strand.
TAAGTTTATAAACAAAAATGCCGAAATTAGAAATCCTCTTAATAAACTACTAAAGAAAAATGCTTTGTGGGAATAGAGTACTGAATGTCAAAATTCTATCCAAAAGTTGAAAGATGCACTAATAGCAAAACCTATCTTAAAAATTGATGACCCTAAATTAAAACTCCATATGTTTGTTGATGCTTCACAGGTAGCGGTGGGTGCCGTACTTAAACAACCGAATGATAATGGGTTTTTACATCCAATTGCTTATTACTCCAGAGGATTGAGAAGCTATGAACGAAACTGCTTTATTACGGAATTATAGTGTCTTGCCATCATTGACAACTTCGGCAAATTTTACCATAATTTCCACGGTATAAAGTTTACTATTCATACAGACCATGCATCTGTTGTGTGGCTTAAGAATGTAAAACACCTAAGAGGTTGACTCTTTAGATGGTCTTTAAAACTGAGTATGTTCGAATATAAGATAGAGTATGTAAAGGGATCTACAAAAGTCGAAGCCGACATGTTGTCCAGAAACCCTATTTCTCATTTTAATCGACCACTCACGTTTTTGTTAGATGTTAAAGAGGTACTTGAAATGTAGGAAAGGGATAATGTGTGCGGAAAAATTACTTAAATGACAATGGGTTAAAGATAATTAAAAGAAAGGGCTATAGGAAAATAGTAGTCCCCATGTCCTTGAGAAGAAAATTACTTGGAATTGCTCATGAAAAATTTGGTCACCTTGGAATTAAAAAAATGCAAAATCTAATTTCCCCCATTTATTATTGACCTGATATGACTCAGGATATAACAAAATTTGTAAAGCATTGCGATATTTGTCAGAAAAACAAAAAGCCTAGACAGAAAAAAAATTGGCTTATTACAAGCTATGCCTACCACAAATCGACCTTTTGAATGTCTTTCTGTTGATACTGTGGGAGGATTCAAGTATTATAATTCAACTAAAAAATATCTTCATATTGTCATCGATCATGCAACCCGTTATATGTGGGCATTTCTCACGAAGTGTGTCATCACCTAAACCTATACGAATTGTTTAAAACAAATATTTAATATCCAAACACCACAACAATTATTCTGTTTTAATCAAATTTCTAATGTTAGGGCCCCTCAAAAAATCTCAAGCGATAGGATTGCGGCCTTTACTTCCTCCAGGTTCAAAAAATTTTTGAGGAACTATAATATTAAGCAACGTTTAACCTCATCTCACCACCCACAATCGAATTGTAAATGCGAGCGAGCTAATCAAAAGATAGTAACTAGGCTAAAATGTGAAGTTAACTCTACTATCTCTAAAATTCCTTGGACTAGACTCCTTTCTTAAGTTGTAAATGAATACAATAATATCCTCCATTCAATAACTAAATTTCCTCCTGCTTATTTAATGTTTGGCCAATTACCCTATGATTCCCCCTTCAACAAACTTATTACCCTCCTGTTAATGAAGCACTTAAAATCGCAAAAGTGCGAACTGATGAATTCCATTTAAAAAGTAAGAAATGTTACGATTAAAAATGTGTTGAGCCAAAATTTGATGTAGGGGATTTCGTTATTTATGAAGAATTTCATTACCCAAATACTAGAAAGCTTTCTCAAATATTTTCTGGACCATACCAAATTCTTCGAAAAGTATCCGATGTAAATTTTGAGATCGATAGAAAAAGCAAATTTAAAGATACCGAAATCAATTATGTTTCAAAACAGCATCTATATCGTCATCCTAATAATTTAAAATTGTCTCATGAACAATTACCACAACAACAGCAGTAGACTCAAGTTAAAACAGTAACCGAATCTTAACTTCCTATAATTTAAATTTTTTTAATTAATTCTTCAATTAAAGCTTAAAGTAAAATTTATTATTTTCAACATTACGGATGAGTTTTGGGTGGCGTCCCAAGAGTTTATCTGTTTGGAGATTTATTTAAATTAACTTAGTTATGCGGGCATAAATTGGTTAATTTATATAGAGTTCTAATTAATGTTGGATTATAAACTTAAACCAAAAAACTTTACTTAATTTATTGCTTGTAATTAAAAACTTAATCTTACTTGCTATAAAAAATTAATAAAAACCTAATTGATATTATTTCAAATGATTTAAATACAGGGTGTTTATGAAGTCCCGGACCCATTTTGATGTTTAATAACTCATAAAATAATAAAGATAGATTAAAATTAATAACATAAATGGTTAGATAGACTCAAAAAGTTTCATGACCCTTGTCAATGAACTTCCACGTGTGCCCTTTTCATCGCACGGAGAATATCAAGTCGATAGTCAATTTCACGCCAGGCAGCGGCAAGCATGTCGGCATCCACAGAGGCTATTGCGGTTGTAATTCTGGCTTTTAAGTCATCAATGTTCGACACTCTCCTCCTGTAAACATTGTCCTTTACAAATCCCCAAACGAAAAAGTCCAGCGGCGTTATATCAGGTGCTCTGGGTGGCCACATGTCATTTTGCAACAAGATGGTGCACCACCTCATTGGGGTACCATCGTACTTCTTTGAATGACCATTTTCCAGGAAGATGGATTGGGCGAGGAGGTCCAATTCCTTGGCCGTCCAGATGACCTGATATAACGCCGCTGGACTTTTTCCTTTGGGGATTTGTAAAGGACAATGTTTACAGGAGGAGAGTGTCAAACATTGATGACTTAAAAGCCAGAATTACAACCGCAATAGCCTCTGTGGATGCCGACATGCTTGCCGCTACCTGGCGTGAAATTGACTTTCGACTTGATATTCTCCGTGCGACGAAGGGTACATACGTGGAAGTTCATTGATAAGGGTCATGAAACTTTTTGAGTCTATCTAACCATTTATGTTATTAATTTTAATCTATCTTTATTATTTTATGAGTTATTAAACATCAAAATGGGTCCGGGACTTTATAAACACCCTTTATTACTCTTAAAATAAAAGGATTATCTTAACGATTGCACAAAAAAAAGAGAGAAAATAATGTTTCATATTTTAATTTCCGTATCCACAAATATGAAGGTTATTGCGTAAGCTCTAGAAAAGTTATTCAGGATTAATTTACAATATATTGATACCTTTGACAAATGAGATGGTTGCTAATCTTACTTATTCGAACTGCAAGACTTTAATGATAATTTTGTACTGTTTTTTTTCTTTCTTTTCCACGAAAGTCAAAAATCATTTTTATTTTGTTGTTAACGTTTAGATTTTATTCTTTAAGTTAAAAGTACTCACAGATGCGAATTGAGAAACACATTACAACTTTCCTTTTCATATTTTTTAAATTTATGATTTCTTTTTTATTTCTTTATTTGAGTGTCCATGTAATTCCTATGTGTCAGATAAACGGGAATTAGATTTAACGACTCACATATGAATGAATTATGTTACGAGATATTTATAGATATGAAATTATTATGTGATACAGGATTAACATTATATTATTATATAAAAAGATTAAATATTCTAGATTGATTGAAATATAGTAACTTGAAATACTATTACTAAGGATGTTATTGAACTAATTATGTAGAGATTTAAATAATTTTGATGATAACTATACTAAAAATAAAGATATATGCTACTGAAACAGTGATGATGTTTTAACCCCTGAAAGGACCTATGAGGTCATTATGAGTGAGAGATTATGAAATGACCTATGAGGCCAATGCACCTCATAATTCGTCATTTCTCGTCACAAATCATTACTTTTTTCCGAAAACTTATCTAAGATTAAAAATAATACGAGGAATAAAATTACGTAAGATTTAACAGTTTTTGTGATTGATACTGTTATTATACTGAGAGAATACAGATATGTAAATAATGAAAAGAACATGACAAAAAATTATCAACGATTGTACAGTTGTATATTTACATTATTGTTGACAAAAAATTTATTTACTATTGTTTATTAATTTATTTGATATATTATTATTATACAAGGTTATTCTTAGATTATTTATTTATTTATTTATCATTGTTATTAGTATTTAATATTATTAGAATTATTAGTGCAACATAGTCTGTCATATAAGATTTAAGAAACCATAAAAACTCTATGAACTCTACAAATTCATATTTCAGTACGGACTAAAAATCACTAGAGGACATATAATTTAGTGAAGATACTGAATAAATATGATCATTGCTAAAAAGAGATGGATTTGAAAAATATGCCACTGTTGGTAATCAATGAAGTTGTATTAATATTACTATATTAATTCACAGAAAGCAAGATTTATGTTAATTTTGAATAATAACCAAATATTATGATTGTTTTTATAATTGGATATCTACTTATTACAGCAGTTACCACTTAGACGCGAATTTCTTTTAATTTTTAATTATAACTTTTTTTCTTTCAAAATAAAATTAAAGCTTTGAGCATCGCTATTTGTTGACTAAGTGAAGGTATCACTATAAAGATGATTGTAAAACAAAGAAACAACAATTGTAAAACGAGTATCTGCTTTCTCTCAATGAACTCGCCGGTCATCGGGACCTACTAGTTCATTAATTTTTTGAGGGGAGGGGTTTTGTTACATTATTAGATCTCATTCCACGATTTCCTTATATATTCTAAATTACTACTTTATATTCTCTAAATCCTTATTCTTAAATAATCTCTATCGTTAACTCTGTTAAATTCCCTTTAATTTAATGTCTCACTTGTCTAAATTGTTTAAATATTACGGTTTTAGGATTCTTAAATTAAATGTTCCATTTCCGGGCTTTTTTTCTTTCTAGAATGTTTTTTTAGTTTCCATTTTTACTTTCCCGCACTTTCTGAGGTTCTCCATTCATATTCATCCTCTTGCTCTGTCCGCACGCTTTCCATGATGTGATATTCTTAAATATTCATTGGTTGAGAACGCGATCTACGTCATATTTGTGTTCCTACACTTGAGGAACAAAAAGTCGATGCTCGCTGTGTTTCAGCAGATTTGAGTCGTATTTCCAGTTTACATACCATCACCTGGTCACCGTCCATTTATTTGATTATCTGCAACTTTATTTTAGCCCTAATTACTACTATGGAGAGATGGCTAATATCGTTGGTGGAAACTGTGCCGCCGAAAGATGTTCTAACAACGTGCTGAGATATTATGTGTTGTTTCAATTTATTCTGGGGAAATTTCACGGAAAGATGTATTCTATAGCCTTCACTCGACGACTGCAATACAACTATTTGTTATACTAAAATAACAGGATCGAATTACCTGTTCTGACCACTTCTATTACGCTATTATTGCTAGATGTGATCTACAACTGCTATCGAGACTGCCAGTAATGCATTTTCAACGATAAATTAATCCAATGTTGCTATAATACAACATATATATATATATCTATATATATATTTCATCAACAATTAAAAATGCAAAAACACCATAATCCTGGAAAGAAAATTATTATATTAAATTATTTTATATTTTTTTAATAATAAATATGTATTAGTATTAGTATTAGTATTAGTATTATTATTAGTATCATAATATTATTAGTAATAAGTAATATAATTTATATTATTTTTTAATTAAATATATTAATTAATGTTATAATAATAATTGGTAATATTAATGGAATATTATTAATAGTTTTATGCAATACTAGCAAACCCCGCGGCTTTGCTCGCGTAATAGTGGAAATATGCCAAGTGATATTTGCATGACTATTACTTATTAGAAGAATACTTTTTGAAATAATTCAAAAATTACAAATTAAGCCACAGTTTAACTAAACTTCATTATAAAAGTGCAATAGACAGGAATGAAATTTTAATTAATAAGAAGAACTAAAACTAATTCCAATTAAATGATAATTTAGAAGGAATTTTGAGACTTTTATGCTCATTTCATACCCTCATTTCAGTATTAATTTGAAGTTTTGAATTTTTTAGAAACCATCTTAACACATTTACATCTTGAAATTAACCATCATGTCAAATTCCAAGCTTCTTGTCTAACAGTCTAACACCTCTCTGATGTTAGTGACACCAACATAAAATGCCGAAACAGAGTTGAAACAGAATATCTCGAAAAATGTTGAAACAGAGACTGTTACCATTTATTTGCCAACATTAACATTGATATCGGTTGTTATTTCCTAATATTCTATAGAAAACAGAATTTAGATGTTTTTATAGGCTTTCTTGTTGTTCCTGCCAAAGAGGTGGCAGTGACACCGGCATAAAATATAGCCCGTATAGGATCAGGGACTATCACTCTTGATTCGCAAACAATAACTTCTGTAATATGTTTATTATTTCCTGAGATTCCATAGAAATCGTAATTTAGGACTCTTTTAGAATGCTTTTCGCTCCATCCCTTCGCTTCACCCCTTTTTAATTTCGAATTTATTTTCGATTGTTCTTAGAGCAAATTTATATTTTATAGTTAACTAACGTGCTATATTTAAAGTTTCTAGCCTCTTCGGTACCACAGAAATCGCAATTTAGAAAGATTTTGCTCCTGCAATACTCGACATAAAATATAGCTTATGTTTGAGCAGGTTCATCACCATCAATTTGAAATCATTCTGTTTTAAATCGGTTTGATATGTTCTTAGAGATCATTTGTATCTTATAAATAACTGCCCTGCCTAATTTCAAGATTCTAAGCTCTTTAGTAACAAAAAAATCGCAATTTAGAATGTTTTTTGCTTCTGCAACTTCTAGGTGGTAGTGACATTGACATCAAATAGAGCCTATGTTGCAGCAAGAGCTGTCATCATCAATTTCCAACCATTACTTTTGAAATGTGTTGGGTACTTTGTGAAATTGCGTAGGAATCGCCAATTAGAACGTTTTTTAGAACTCTTTTCGCGCATTTTCACCCCTTTTAAATTTCGAATTTTTTAAGAAATGTTCTTACAGATTATTTATATCTTATAAGTAACTATTATTCCAAATTCCATGTATATGGGACCTTCAGTAACACAAAAATCGCAATTTCGAACGTATTTTTGCTCCTGAACCCCCTTTAGGGGTAGTGGCACCGACATAAAATGTAGCCTATATTGGAGCAAGGGTTGTCACATCATTTTGACACGATTATTTTTGAAATTGGTTTGGTACTTCCTAAAATTGCGTAAAAATCGCAGTTTAGAACGATTTTTAGAACGCTTTTTGCGCATTTTCACCCCTTTTTAAGTTCGATTTTTTAAGAGATGTCCTTAGAGATCATTAGTATCTTATAAGTAACTACCATTCCAAATTTCATGTTTCTAGTCCCTTCAGTAACACAAAAATCGCATTTTTAGAACGTTTTTTGCTTCTGCACAGTGGCACGGACATAAGATATAGCCTATGTTCTAAGTTGGACTAACACCATCATTTTGATACCATTACTTTTGGAATCGGTTCGGTAGTTTCAGAGCTTACCTTCGACAAATAAACAATTTTTCCCTCTTTATAATATGACTAGCAAACCCCGCGGCTTTGCTCGCGTAATATTTGAAATATGCCAAGTGATATTTATATGTCTAATTTTTATTAAAAAGGTACTAATTAATTTTTACTTATTACTTTTAAGAATAATTCAAAAATTACTATTTAAAACACAGTTTGATTTAACATCATTATTACACTGCATTAAGCAGAAACGAGACTTAAATTAATAAAACTAAATAAATGATAATTTAGAAAATATTTTGAAACCTTTCTGCTCATTTAATACGCTCATTTCCGTATTCATTTGAAGTTTTGAATTTTTTAGAAACCATCTTCTTACATCTTAAAATTAACTATCATGTCAAATTCCAAGTACTTCCCAACAGAAAGGGCTATGTTGAATTAGGAACTATCACCATTAATTTGCCAAGATTAATTTTGAAATCGGTTTGTTATTTTTAATATTCCACAGAAACGTAATTTAGAAAGCTTTTAAAGGCCTTTTATAGAACGTTTGTTGTTCCTGTAAACCCCAGGTGGTAGAATCATCGGCCTGTGTAGGATCAGAGACTGTTACCATTGATTCGCAACTATTACTTTTATAATCGGTTTATATTCCCTGAAATTGCATAGATATCGTTATTTAGGACTTTTTTAGAATACTTTTCACACCTCCCCTTCGCTTCACCCCTTTTTAATTCGAATTTATTTTCGACACTCCTTCGAGGGCATTTATATTTTATAAGTAACTACCATGCCATATTTAAAGTTTCTAACCTTTTCCGTATCACAGAAATCGCAATTTAGAAAGTTTCTAGCTTTTGCAACCCTCTCGTGGCAGTGGCACAGATATAAAATATAGCTTATGTTTGAGCACGCTATAACACCAAAAATTTGTCATCATTATTTTTTCGGTTTAAATATAAATTAATTAATCGGTTTAGTATTTGATAAGATTACATAAAAAATGTAATTTATAACACCTTTCGCTTACTTCATCTTTTTAAATTTGGAATTTTCTTTCGACTGTTCATAGAAAGCAGTTGCATCTTGTAAGTAAATACCATGCCATACTTCAAAGTGTTAGGCACCTCAGTTGTGCAAAAAACGCAAATTAGAACATGTTTTGCTTTTGCAACCCTCAGATGGTAGTGACAGCAATATAAAATATAACCTATGTTATAGCAGGGACTATCACCATTGGTTTTCAACCATTACCTTTGGTATTTCCTGAGATTGAGTATAAATCGCAATTTAGAACGTTTTTAGAACGCTTTTCGCGCATTTTCATCCCTTTTTAAAGTTCTAATTTTTTCGAAACTGTTCTTAAAGATCATTTATATCTGATAAATATGTACCTTGCCTAATTTTAAGTTGCTAGCCCGTACCGATCACAAAAATCGAAATTTAGAACGCTTTTTTGCTCCTGCAACGTCTAGGTGATAGTGATACCGACATAAAATAGCGTGTATCTTAGAGCAGAGTCTGTCAGCCTCAATTTCGTACCATTTCTTTTGAAATCAGTTTGATTCTTCCTGAGATATCGCTGACAAATCGGCATTTAGATCGTTTTTAGAACGCTTTTCGCGCATTTTGCTCCTGCATCTCCTCTGGGGTAGTGGAAACAGATATAAAATATAGCCTAACTTGGAGCGAGATTTATCAGCATAATTTTTACACCATTATATTTGAAATCGGTTCAGCACTTCCTAAGATTGCATAGAAATCGCAATTTAGAACGTTTTTTACAACGCTTTTTCCGCATTTTGACTCCCTTTTAAATTTCGATTTTTTTAGGAAGTGCCCTTAGAGATCATTGATACCTTATAACTAACTACCATTCCAAATTTCACGATTCTAGGCCCTTCCCTAACGCAAAAACCGCAATTTAGAACGTTTTTCCCCTGCACCCCCTTTGGGGGTAGTGTCACCGACATAAAACATAGCATATGTTGGAGCAAGGGTTGTCATTGTCATTTTGACACCATTATTTTTTAAATCGGTTTGATATTTCCTGAGATTGTGTAGAAACTACCATTTAGAACGCTTTTTAGAACGCTTTTCGCGCATTTTCACCCCTTTTAAATTTCGAATCGTTTAATAACTGTTCTTAGAAATCCTTTATACCTAATAAGTAGCTAATATTTCAAATTTCATATTTCTAGGCCCTTCAGTAACACATAAATCGCATTTATAGAGCGTTTTTTGATCCTGCACCCCCTTCGGGGAAGTGGCACCGACATAAAACATAGCCTATCTTGGAGCAAGCGTTGTCACCATCATTTTGACACCAATATTTTTTAAATCGGTTTGGTATTTCCTGAGATTATGTAGAAACTACCATTTAGAACGTTTTTTAGAACGCTTTTTGTGCATTTTCACCCCTTTTAAATTTCGAATTAAGAACTGTTCTTAGACATCATTTATATCTTATAAGTAACTAATATTCCAAATTTCATATTTCTAGGCCCTTTAGTAACGCAAAAAGCGCGTTTTTCGAACGTTTTTTGCTCCTGCACCCCCTTTGGGGTAGTGGCACCGACATAAAATATAGCCTATGTTCTAAGTTGGACTAACACGATCATTTTGATACCATTACTTTTGGAATCGGTTCGGTAGTTCCAGAGCTTACCTCCTACAAATAAACAATTTTTTCCTCTTTATAATAGGAGTAAGATGACTAGCAAACCCCGCGGCTTTGCTCGCGTAATATTTGAAATATGCCAAGTGATATTTATATGTCTAATTTTTATTAAAAGTACTAACTAAATTTTTATTTTATTAAAAGGTAACATTTTATTTTATTAAAAGGTACTTATTACTTTTAGGAATAATTCAAAAATTACTATTTAAAACACAGTTTAATTAAACATCCTTATTACACTGCATTAGGCAGAAATGGGACTTAAATTAATAAAATGAAATAAAAATAAATAAATGAAAATTTAGAAAATATTTTGAAACTTTTACGCTCAATTAATACGCTCATTTCAGTATTCATTTGAAGTTTTAAAATTTTTAGAAACCATCTTCTTACATCTTAAAATTAACCATCATGTCAAATTCCAAGTCCTACCGCCTCTCTTAACATAAAGGGCTATGTTGAAACAGTAACTGTTAGTATTAATTTGCCAGCATTGATCTTGAAATCGGTTTGTTATTTCCTAATATCCCACAGAAACGTAATTTAAAAAGCTTTTAAAGCCCTTTTTTAGAACGTTTGTTGTTCCTGTGAACCTCAGGTGGTAGAATCACCGGTATAAAGTATAGCCTGTGTAGGATCAGAGACTGTTACCATTGATTCGCAACTATTACTTTTATAGTCGGTTTATATTCCCTGAAATTGCATAGAATCGTAATTTAGAACTTTTTTAGAATGCTTTTCGCACCTCCCCTTCGCTTCACCCCTTTTTAATTCGAATTTATTTTCGACGTTCCTTCGAGGGCATTTATATTTTATAAGTAACTACCGAGTCATATTTAAAGTTTCTAGCCTTTTCAGTATCACAGCAATCGCAATTAGAAAGTTTTTAGCTCCTGCAACCCTCTGGTGGTAGTGGCACAGACATAAAATATAGTTTATGTTTGAGCAGGTTCTATCACCAAAATTTGTCATCATTATTTTTTAATCGGTTTGGTAATTTATAAGTTTGCTTAAAAATTGTAATTTATAACGCTTTTCACTCACTTCATTTTTTAAAATTTAGAATTTTCTTTCGACTGTTCTTAGAAAGCAGTTGCATCTTGTAAGTAAATACCATGCCATACTTCAAAGCGTTAGACCCATCAGTTGTGCAAAAAAACGCAAATTAGAACATGTTTTGCTTTTGCAACCCTCAGACGGTAGTGACAGCAACATAAAATATAACCTATGTTATAACAGGGACTGTCACCATTAATTTGCAACCATTACTTTTGAAATAGCTTTGGTATTTCCTTAGATTGAGTAGAAATCGCAATTTAGAACGTTTTTAGGACGCTTTTCGCGCATTTTCACCCCTTTTTAAATTTCCAATTTTTTCGAAACAGTTGTTAAAGATCATTTATATCTAATAAATATGTACCTTGCCTAATTTTAAGTTGCTAGTCCCTACCGATCAGTAAAATCGAAATTTGGAACGCTTTTTTGCTCCTGCAACGTCTTGGTGATAGTGATACCGACATAAAATAGCGTCTATGTTATAGAAGGGGCTGTCAGCATAAATGTCCTACAATTATGTTTGAAATCAGATTCATTTTTCCTGAGATATTGCCGACAAATCTGCATTTAGAACGTTTTTAGAACGCTTTTCGTGCATTTTGCTCCTGCATCTCCTCTGGGGTAGTGGAAACCGATATAAAATATAGCCTATCATGGAGCAAAATCTGTCACTTTCATTTGTACACCAATATATTTGAAATTGGCTCAGTACTTCCTGAGATTGCATAGAAATCGCAATTTAGAAAGTTTTTTACAACGCTTTTTGCGCATTTTGACCCCCTTTTAAATTTCGATTTTTTTAGAAAATGTCCTTGGAGATCATTGATATCTTATAACTAACTACCATTCCAAATTTAACGATTCTAGGCCCTTCTCTAACGCAAAAGCCGCAATTTAAAACGTTTTTCTCCTGCACCCCCTTTGGGGTAGTGGCACCGACATAAAACATCGCCTATGTTGGAGCAAGGGTTGTCACCATCATTTTGACGCCATTATTTTTTAGATCGGTTTGGTATTTCCTGAGATTGTGTAGAAACCACCATTAGAATGTTTTTTAGAACGCTTTTCGCGCATTTTCACCCCTTTAAAATTTCGAATTGTTTAAGAACTGTTCTTAGAAAAACTTTATATCTGCCCCACCAGTGGCCGAGAGGTTCTGCTCTCGAAGCTGGTAGACGGGAGGTGCTGGGTTCGATCCCAATCGCGCCCGTCGGCTTAATCGTTCGGAGTTTTCGTGGTTTTCTTCGAGCCGTGGATCTTCCATGCGTTAATACGGATTAGGTTCCCTTAGAAAGACCCCCACGGAGGGCACCCCCCCCGGGCCTATATCCCTCGTGTAGATAATTGGTCGTCAAAAATCAACCCAACCCTTTATATCTAATAAGTAGCTAATATTTTAAATTTCTTATTTCTAGGCCCTTCGGTAACGCAAAAATCGCATTTTTAGAAAGTTTTTTGCTCCTGCACCCCCTTTCGGGTAGTGGCACCGACATAAAACATAGCCTATGTTGGAGCAAGTGTTGTCACCGCCATTTTGAAACCCTTATTTTGACACCATTATTTTTTAATTCGGTTTGGTATTTCCTGAGATTGTGTATAAAACACCATTTAGAACGTTTTTTAGAACGATTTTCGCGCATTTTCACCCCTTTCAAATTTCGAATTGTTTAAGAACTGTTCTTAGAAATCCTTTATATCTAATAAGTAGCTAATATTTCAAATTTCATATTTCTAGGCCCTTCAGTAACACGTAAATCGCATTTTTAGAACGTTTTTTGCTCCTGCACCCCCTTTGGGTTAGTGACACCGACATAAAACATAGCCTATCTTGGAGCAAGCGTTGTCACCATCATTTTGACACCAATATTTTTTAAATCGGTTTGGTATTTCCTGAGATTGTGTAGAAACTACCATTTAGAACGTTTTTTAGAACACTTTTTGTGCATTTTCACCCATTTTAAATTTCGAATTGTTTAAGAACTGTTCTTAGACATCATTTATATCTTATAAGTAACTAATGTTCAAAATTTCATATTTCTAGGCCCTTCAGTAACGCTAAAATTGCATTTTTAGAACGTTTTTTGCTCCTACACCCACTTTGGGGTAGTGGCACCGACATAAAACATAGCCTATCTTGGAGCAAGCGTTGTCACTATCATTTTGACACCAATATTTTTTAAATCGGTTTGATATTTCCTGAGATTGTGTAGAAACTACCTTTTAGAATGTTTTTTAGAACGCTTTTTGTGCATTTTCACCCCTTTTAAATTTCGAATTGTTTAAGAACTGTTCTTAGACATCATTTATATCTTATAAGTAACTAATATTCAAAATTTCATATTTCTAGGCCCTTCAGTAACGCTAAAATCGCATTTTTAGAACGTTTTTTGCTCCTACACCCCCTTTGGGGTAGTGGCACCGACATAAAACATAGCCTATCTTGGAGCAAGCGTTGTCACCATCATTTTGACACCAATATTTTTTAAATCGGTTTGATATTTCCTGAGATTGTGTAGAAACTACCATTTAGAATGTTTTTTAGAACGCTTTTTGTGCATTTTCACCCCTTTTAAATTTCAAATTGTTTAAGAACTGTTCTTAGACATCATTTATATCTTATAAGTAACTAATATTCAAAATTTCATATTTCTAGGCCCTTCAGTAACGCTAAAATCGCATTTTTAGAACGTTTTTTGCTCCTACACCCCCTTTGGGGTAGTGGCACCGACATAACACATAGCCTATGTTCTAAGTTGGACCAACACCATCATTTTCATACCATCACTTTTGGAATCGGTTCGGTAGTTCCAGAGCTTACCTCCTACAAATAAACAATTTTTTCCTCTTTATAATAGGAGTATGAAGTATGATGAAGTATAGATAATAATTATGCGTTAATAATTATGATTAAATCATTTAAAATGCGTCCATGTATAAATCACCAGTGCCATTATAGACATTTGAAAAGTGTAAAAATCGCCATCGTCGATCAAAACAAACAATCTAAGCAGAGTTTTGCACCGCCAGCACGAGCGCTTCGTGTTAAATGCAGCAGCCTCAAATAACAAACGCCAATCCTAGGTAGGAGGAAAATCTCCGTAAGGAGCAGAGCTACACCGACACCGAGACGCTAGTCTAACTCTGATATACATTTTTAAGCCGTCCCTGTCTAAGGCGGCTTTAGTTACACGAGTGTCAATGCTGAAAAGAACGGTAACGTTTAAACCGATTTTATATAATTTAACAATTCCCTTTAATTTTTTTCCGCTACAAAACTTTAATTATTCGGAAAGTTTAGATAGGGTAATATGTATGTTAGTGCAAATGGAATTCTTTTCTTTTTGTAATTAATGCTTACAGAGTTTCCATTCATCATTTGATCATACTGAAAACAATTATAATTTGTAATTTATCTTGTTTAATGTTCTAGAAAAGGAAATTCAGTGTTAAAAATTTGAATTGAAGAAAAAATTATGCTAAATGGTTGGCTTACATGAAAAAATCAATCTTTACATTTTGACCAATAACTAAAATTATAACGAAAACAATTTCACACCAGCATGAATAATTTATATATATATATATATATATATTTTTTTTTTTTTTTTTTTTTTTTTTTTGTCAAAAAAAAAAAAAAACAAAAACAAAAAAAAAACAAGTAGCTTTAATTAATTACTGTAGTCTATGGAAGTATCATATGGGTTTAAAAATATTTCGTACTATAGCTAGTTTTATAAATATTTTTTTCACCGCATGTTGTACTGAATGGAAATTTTAGTGCACTTCAATAAGTGCATATCAATTTCATTCTGTTCCAAAGGCTGTAATATCATTAAAATACACTTGAAATATTTTTTTTCCATTGGCCGTAATGTAACACAAAACTTTTGACTGTCCCTGTAATAAATCTATACATCTGACTTTCATAAAATTTGAAATAGCTCGACTAAATATTGCAACAATTATATACTTAAAATTTCAGACCATTCGGTTGGGTAGCTTTTGCTCTGTTATATGCGGACGAACGGACAGACGGATGAAGGACTGAGCGACGAATATAGGTGCTACGTATTTATATAATTACGAACCCATCTAAAAAGAAGGACAGATCAGATTCTCGATATTTTGATTTAAAATAATATGAGCAGAAATTAAAGAATAAATTTCTAGACCACTTTTATTATTTCAAACAAACTGGAATCGCATCTTTTTTATTTTTTTTTAAGTGTAGCTTTTCTAAAATATGCAATATTATATAAACATATTAATACATGGAAATTATTCCAGAGAGAAACATTCGCCTTGGATACAATATTTCAAATGAAAATCAAATTTCGATTCAAATTCTTTTCAAAATCGAAATCAAAATTCTTTTTCACTATGTTGGCCTTTGCGCCTTTTAAGCAATTACTTCGAAATTTGATTTTCATTTGAAATATTGTATCCAAGGCGAATGTTTCTCTCTGGAATAATTTCCATGTATTAATATAGTTTCTATCGATGCTAGATTTAATTATGTTTCGTGTTAGCCCCAGGTCGGTGACTCACGATAAATATTGCATCTTGTGCTGCGTTTGTAGCCTTGCCAACATATAATAGTGAGAAATTTTCCGAGCTGTGTAGCGTTTCAAGTGGTTTAGTCGGTAGAACGTCAGCGCGCTATACTGATGGCCCGGGTTCGAGTCCCGGCTTGGAATATTTTTCACTATGTTGGCCTTTGCGCCTTTTAAGCAATTACTTCGAAATTTGATTTTCATTTGAAAATATGTAAACAGATAAACAGGAGGGAAAATCATCAGAAATTATAGCGTTTTTTGACTTTTCTTTTAATTTCCCAAATTTTAATTTTTGATTAAATATTTTGATATTTTTGATAACAAACTATACATTTAGAAATAGATTGTTTCAACTCCGTAAAAAATATCCATGAAAAACTTATTAACTATATACATGTTAAATATTTAATGCCCTTTAACCTTTGTATTTGGAGTTTCCAATCCATTTGTTATTTGTCAGTTTAAAGTGGCAACAAATGTTGCAAAATTCCATTTAAAGCAACTTTTATTGACGTACGTTTTTCTAGAGAGGTCCTGAAAGGATTTCTGTACTTGTTCCTAGTTGGGTTCGTATTTATATATAAGTACGTATCCCCTAGGGTCATCGTTCGGTCCGTCTGTTCGTCTGCCTCTCCGCCCGCATATAACAGAGCAAAAACTACCGAACCGAATGGTCCGAAAATTTAAATGCAGAATTGTTGCAAAATTTTGTCGAGTCATTTCAAATTTTATGAAAATGAGATGTATAGTTTAATTACAGGGACAGTGAAATTTTTTCCGGTACATTACGGCCAATGGGAAAATTACTTCAAGCGCATTTTAATGATGTTACTGCCTTTCGAACAGAATGAAATTGATATGCACGTATGAAGTGCACTAAAATATACTTTCAGTGCAATACGCCCTGCAAAAAATACTTATAAAATTAGTTATTGTACGAACGCACCTCATTTCCCTCGTTTGACGTACAATTTCTAACTTGTTATGCTTTTGAGAGTAGTTAAACTAGACAAAGATTACTCGGTTTGGGAAAAAACATTAAAAGTACAATAGTTCGCAATATTTCAAAAAAAAAATCTAAATGAGCTGACATTTAGGTATTTTTTTTAGGGAATTATTAATGAAATTTGAATGTTTTGCTATTTTCCAAAACTCGTGTCCATTGTACTACACCCAAGCCCAGAAAATTCTACTTAAAGTCAACCCGAAAGCCGTCCAGAATCCGCGAAAACTTCGTCAATTCGAACGCGATAAAAGTCAATCTAATACGGACTAAATCCTGAAATATTCAAATACCAGACTGACAGGAAGACGATAAGAAAAAAATAGATCTATATTTTAATGAAATGGTCGAAGCGTATGCTACAATGGTATTCCTCATGTCAATTCTGCCTTTTTTGTACAAAAATGAATACATATCCTCACATAATTACTGAACTATATATTTTTTTTTTTTTTTTTTTTATAAAAAATCGTCAGGAAATTATTCTGAAAAGTCGATACAGACTGAACCCGGCACAAAAGAATCAAAACTGAAACCTAAAACGGTCTGCGCACGAAATATTTAACGTCAACTCCACACGAACTGGAAACGATTTCAACGACCCGACCCGATGCACGCGTCTAAAATATAAATACAGCGTTTGACAATAAATAAAAACTAAATATAAAATGTAAAAAAAAAAAAAAAAAAAAAAAAAAAAAAATCGCTAACAAACGTAATCTAGATTGTTTGAAAATTTATCTTGTTGCATTAATGAATTAGCATAGCTTTCGACGAGTAAAAACAAAATTCTATTACATTTTCCTCTTGCCAAGCCGTCAAACTATAATGTACTTACTATCCAAAAAGTTGAGATCAATTTTAAACAATGTAACAAAATTACATTTTGCCTTACTTAGATATATCTTGACTACAGTCAATAAGGGTAACTTTGAACCACGGGGTGTAACTTTGCACCACCTCTTATCTTTCATTATTTTTGACTCTAAAAGACTAAATATACTCCAGAACTGTGCTCTGTTGGCAAGGTTCTAAACTGGGATTTCTACTCTTTATTTTAGAAAATAAATTATCAACATTATGCGCAATTAATTGCATCATCTAACTATTTTTGTGAAGTACTGTTTTCAAGTTAATTTTGAATGCTGTTTTGAAGTTGTTGTAATTCAATTAAATTTTCATAGTAAGTAACAATATACTCATTTATCAGACATATTATTATCTAAATGTTGTAAATGTGTTAATATTTTGTGATTATTTATTTATTAATAGTTAACAAAATGTAAAATAAGAAGGCACTAGCATTTTACTCCATTTTCAGGGTAACTTTGAGCCGGCTCAAAGTTACACTGATGCTTATAATTTACTAATTATAGGTGCTACTATCGAAAATTTCCCATATTTGCACGTATATTTTATATAAATGCCGAAAGTGTGCATAAGATATGACATGTAAATATTTTTACAAATATGTGTAAAATACATAATATTCATTTAAAGGCGTGATTAGGGGCGGAGCTACTCAAATTTGACATTTCATACGTTCGACGTTTTTTTATTCTTGTTTGAATAATACTAGTACTTGTATGTATTAATGTAACTATGGATATATTATAGAGTTAAAACATTGAAAATTGTTTTTCACTGCATTTTTATGTATTATATGAACAATAAACAGGTTTTTTTTTTTTTATTTCTAAATGTTCATGGTTCTCTTCTTCCACTTTTCTTATGCCTGATATTTGTTGTAATATCATAAATTATACAAATTTTGTGATGTTGGGAAATGTAAATTCGCACTCTTTACATATCTGAAAACATTTTTTGGTGTTTAAAGTTGTCCTGACTACAATACTTTTTTTTATAATTAATTATTTTATATAAAAATTTATCATATGGTGCAAAGTTACCCTAAATGGCTGGGTAACTTTTAACCAGGCTAAAAATCCATTTTTTATTGCTTTTATCCTTATTATTCCTTAATTTGTTATAGTCAAACAATAATTTAGGATCATTTCTTCTCTTTTATGCCCCTAGTTGCTACAATATTCTTCAAATAAGAGTGTGGCATATGAAAGTAGAGAAAATGCGGATCAAAGTTACCTTAATTGACTGTACCTATATATTCGCAATACACTTTCCCAGAATATTGTTCATTTCATTTCTTGCCGATATCGCTCCAATATTCTGAAAACAAACTGCCAAAGGCACTGAATCCACATTTGTGCAATATTTGTTTTCACTTTACTGTAATAGAAGCATTTTTAAAATTAATATAATTCTACACATATAATCCAATTTGAAAGATTAAGTTACATTATACATGATTAAACTTTTTATATCATGTTTAACAAAATATCTTTTTTTACCATTTAAAAAAATTATAGAGGAAACAACATTACAAATTTGCCCTTTTGCTTGGCGGTCAGGCAGATAATATTTCTGCAACGTTGTACTAATATCTGTGCAATGTTGGTGTTAATATATATCTACAATGTTCTATTATAAATAAGTAATAAACAAATAATTAATTATATATTTTTATATTAATTATTGTAAAATATATTTACTTGTTTATTTAAATATTATTATTCATTTAAATACATACTTAATAAATGGATTAATAAATTTGAAGTTTACTATATTTTAATAATAAAAAATTTAAAGATATTTCTGGTTATAAAAGAAACATATTAATTGTTTCAGTTCACAAACACAACAGTAAAGAAACTACATAAAAAATAAAGTAATACAACAATTCGCAATTTTACAAAAACCTCATAAAAGAGATAACATTTATGTACTTCTATTTTAGAGAATGATTAAAGAAATTTCAATATTTTGTTATTTTCTAGTGTCATTTGTACCCGACATGAACCTAAAATGTTCTGCTTAAAAGCAACCCAAAACGCGACCCGAATTCGTAAAGAAACTTCGTCAATCCGAAGCCGGCACAGTTCAACCCAAATTCGCAGAATCATGAAATAGGTATTCAAACAAGAACCCGACAAGAAGATGACGTGAAAGAAAATGAATCTATATTTTAATAAAATAATCGAAACGTAAGCTACAACTATATTTCTCACATCAATTTTGTATTTTTTGTGCAAAAATGAATTCATAATCAATACAAAATGAATACAAAAATGAATACATGATGAAAAAATAAATGAATACATAATGAATACAAAAATGAATACATAATGAATGCAAAAATGAATTCATATCCTCACACTATTATTCCACCAGTTAGTTCTTTTTCATTAAAAAATCGTCCGGAAATTCTTCTGAAAAGTCGGTACAGTCTGAACCCGGCCCAAAAGAATTAAAACATAAAACGATCCGTACACGAAGTATTTAACGTCAACCCCAAGCGAACTGGAAACAGTAACACAGATCTGACCCGACGCACGTCTCTCAAATATGAATACAGCTTTCGGCAATAAATGAAAACAAAATATAAAATAGTTAAAACAATTTTGCTAACAAACATAATTTAGTTTTTAATGAAGTGATATAATTATTTTTCAACAGGATAAATCAACTTCAATGCTGGAATAGCACAGGTGAGATTTTATTCCTATAGAGCGAAAAATTGGAAGCGAACACGGGTATCTTGGCTTGCCGTGCCAATGCTTTACCCATTAATCGATCCGAACGGTACATGTCTGACATAATTCACACTTATTTTTTGGATACGTCTGCGAACTGCAACGCTAGTTTCATTCATCCGTGCTATAACTACAGTATATACATGATGAAAGTGTGTGATAACACAGAAATTCCTGAATACCATTTAATTGCTTCATAATGAAGAGACGGAGATTTCATTTTCAACTAGAATAATCATATTCAAGACTGGAGTAGCACAGTTCTGTTGGAATAAAACCTCAACTTTACTGTTACTAAATTATTTAAAAGTAAAGCTAAGAAGAATAATAAAAAAATTCTTCGATTATTTTTCGAATTTAGTATTTTTTAAAATTTCCACCGATTGAAATAAGAAGACGTTATCTCTTTAAAGTGTCTTATTTATTGATTTCTTTTTTAAATGGTCTTACAACATGATTTTTTATAGCTAAACTGTGGTAGATTTTTTTTTATCTTTTCGTTTCGAAATTCTATTACTTTTGTAATTAAAACCATCTTAGGATATTTTTCTGTGATGTTGCTTTCAAGCAGCTGTATAAAGTATGTTGTATTATTTTATACGTTCAACAAACTAATTCTACGCAAAACTTAAAATTAGAGGTGTGTAATGAAAATAATTTTGAATATTCCCATGCATGTAATCTTTTTCATAAGAATTTTATTTATCTGTGTACTCAATAATTTCTCTTTTTCAAATACTCCGTATTTGAAAAAAAAAAGAACCTTTTCTCCATAACATTCATTACTAAAATTTCCTAAGAATCCTATTATGTACCTCGTTCACAATTGCTAATGAAACACTTCTTGATTCAATTATGAGTGAAAGGGTTCAAATGAGACGCGCACATTAAAAGAGTTTAGATAAATATATGATGCTTCAGGATTTTAATAAAACTTTCAAAATATTATGTTTGAAGATAAAATATTTCAGACGTACATTCTGATTGCATAAAGCGTTATGTTACAACAAATTATTCAGTCCTGCATTTTACTTTCTTTGATACATAAATAACTTATTATGGATTTATATTTTTCCGTGATATTACCCTTAAACGGTTGTTTAAAGTTATAAACTACAAAATCATATGACCTATGTTGAATAAAGAATTTGCTGAATTTCGAAAGCATTTTTTATCATTTAGAAGTATATAAAATTATCTTTTCAAATTCAAACCCATTTAACCCTCCGTCTACCAGACGGGTCCATTGGACCCGACAGGTACATACAAAATATTCATTCAAACCAGAAATTTCTTTAAAATAAACTAAGTATATAAACCAGACAAAAATAAGGTAAATAAATAAGTTAAATAGTTTTAAATAAAAATTCTGGTGTAGAACGTTTTATTAAAACTTGAATAAAATTCCCGGTAGATCTAGGGTTAAACTGGTCATTTAGAATTTTAATAAGATGCATAAAATTTTTAATTTCACTTTTAAGGAGTTTCCACTTGTATAGAATAAAGTATAAAACGTGATTCTACTTCAGCGATACAGTTTCCGGAGTTTCCAAATTTTATAGCTCTTATACGCTTTACACGAAAATATATGAGAAATATGATATGGCATCCAAAATAAACTTGCATCAAGTGGCTGTAAAGATAATTAAATATTAAAAGGTATCGCAAAACTAAATTATATTTGTCGATTTTATGTAACTTAATTTGTTACTAAAAACATAATAAAATGGTTAGTTTGATGATATAACGTTTAAGTCGTTGATTTTAATTACAGGAAAAGTTATGTAACATCAAAACATTTCTTAAAATACACACTTTAAAACGTTTTCTATTTGCTTAAGACAGATAATAATATTACAGATGTTACAAACTTAAAATACACTTTTTATTTACATTTCTTAATACTTTCGGTCTGCATAACCCGCAGCCATCATCAGGGAATATTTTCATCGATTGCCTTTTTATTTATTTCAAATACGTCACTTCGTTTGAAGTAGGCGAGTCTATAATTCTCAGGGTAGCTGAAAGTCTAAGTAGTAGTACTCTGTATTAAACTTTTGTAGTGGAAAAATATTTAACTGATGTTTCATTTTTTAATACGCCATTCACATACGTCACTTTCCTTTTTAAATTCGTTGCTAGACCATAGAAGAAGTAACAATGCTTTGGATTAAACTTGTGTAGAGGAAAATGTTTAACTGCCGTAGTCTAACTTCGATAGAAATGGGATAGTATATAGTTATCAGGGTTACTGAAAGTTGAAGTAGTTGTACTCAGTATTAAACTTTTGTAGTGGAAAAATATTTAACTGCCGATTCATTTTTTAATACGCCATTCACATACGAAACTTTCGTTTTTAAAACCCTCCGACTGACTTGGAAAAGGGCAAAATTGTAACGTTGTTTTCTCTTCATATTGTTTTAAATGCTAAAAAAAAAATGATTATTTGAACATTTTATAAAAAAACTTAATAACGAATATGAATGCAATCCTTGGAAGTATTAATCATTTTTCAATGTATTAAAAATACATTAAATCAATAGAATTATATTACTTTAAATATTGCTTGCATTGCAGTGAAGCCTGGAACTTAGTGAACGTATTAACACGTTCTTGACAGTGAGAGGGTTAAATTCGTTGCTGGACCGTAGTAGAAGTAACAGTGCTTTGGATTAAACTTGTGTAGAGGAAAATGTTTAATCACCGATCCATTCATTTTAATACATCACTTTGTTTACATGTGTCCCTTCATTTTAAATGAGAAGTAATACAAGTAGCGTCGGTTTAAATTTACGCAGACGACAATTATTGGTTGTTTGAGTTTTAGGATTTATTTTTAGGATATTTTACCATATATCTGAGATATTGTACCATAGTGCGTCGTTGCATACCTGATTGCTTTTACACAGAATTTCTATAGATTCACTGATAATGGAGGCTTAGTAATTGATGTTCGGTGTATAAATTTTGCTTCATCAAAATATATTGTGATTTTAATGTTCAAAGTGTGAAGTTTGCGATAGAATCGAGGTGGAATATTTCATTCCGTCTTATGAGTTTTTTTTTTTTTTTTTTTTAAATATTTATTTTGTATCCATTTATTTTCTTTGATTTTTAATTATTGTATTTTCGTATATGATTCTCAATTACTATGGATAAATGATTATCAATTAAAACTTTACAAAGCAAACAATTTAAAGTATTCTGAAATTTCTTACAACTAATATTTATCCATGGTAATTACTTAATTAATTACATCCAAAATTGTAAAATATTTGAAAACCGTGCAATGACTAATAATGTACAAATCTCAGTATTTTTTATTTCTTTGAGAAGTAAAATTGCACCTATTTGAAATTTCGTATAATGTAAATTTCATTTAGTTCGTAATCTAGAAATATTTTTGTCATATAAAAATAAAAATAAATGCTGGTGCACTTTAATTGACGGCATTCCTGGCACCTTTCGTATGTCTATCATGGCTCTTTGATTAGCATAAAGAAATCATTATAAGTTAAATTTCAGTTTTCGGAAATATGCTGTGTATGCCAATGCGCGCATTCTTTCTATCCTTAAAAATTTGCAAAATAAATGCACATTACATTCGAATAATTAAGATATAACTTAATCCCTTTATTATGCGTAAGGATTGGCATTGCTTTTATACTTAATCAAGTTACAATTTACAAAGCGTTTTCTTGCAGATATCGGAATACAGTAAACATACTCTAATCCGGTACGTTCGGGACTTGAAGCATGCTTTATTACGAAATTTTACAGATTACAGAATGAATGTCGTGAGAAAAGTGTAGAAGTTAGGATTAAACAAACATTGACAGTAAAGCATGTTTTTTATTATTTAAACAGCTTGAATAGAATAAACAGAATACTCAATAATGTAATGTGTAACTTATGTAAATGACTATAAAATGAAAACGTCCGTGTTAGCCCTACTCGCAGAAACCATGTTAAACAAATCTCAAATATCAGGTTATTTTGAGGTAGACTTCTCCCTTCCTTTTTTTAGAAAATCATTTCGGATGATGTAGAGTTTAATAATTTTCGCATGATTTGGAGTTTTGGCGCTCTAAAAACTTGATAAATGTATTCAAGGCATCAGCTGCTTGATTCAAACTGATGTTGATTGTCTCGTCAACTTCGTGACTTCATCAGAGTCAACGTCTTTGGTGGCTGTTGGGCTGATAACATTCTGAATGATGGCCTATACTGTCAAAATTTCCTGTTTCGTGCATCAATATCTGCGTCAACCGACTGTTTTATTTCTTCTCGATTCAGATGTGACATGGGTTTCGCTAAAGGTGAGCAACCTAAAAGTATCTGCTAGTTCATCGCCAAATGTATCGCTTCCATCACATTTTCGCCTATTGCTTCAGGCTAAAGTTTATGCCATGACCTTTTAAAGATTTCCAGTTTCATTCCCCATTTTGAAGGTTCATCAGATTATTATAAACATCAATAGTGACTAAACAAGGGATAGTACTTTTTCCGAAAGTCGTGCCGGATTATCCAGAGTGTCGAACCTTAGGATGCCGGATTAGAGGATGTTTACTGTATAAGTGTATGAGACAGATTATTTTTCAATATGTGGAACGAATAGAAAAAAGTAGTTCATTGTGTGTATTTATCCCGACTCGTCTGTAATAATGACTATTATCAAACGAAAATATTATTTGGATGGAAATCATGGAAGACGGTAGTATTCCGAGTGACGCAGCCTTAAGCCTAAAATCGTATCGTATCGTATCGTAGAATTCGTAGATGGCGGAACTCATATATACAGCTAACTCGACATCAAAGAAAATGCGAAAAGCCGCCTGTTAATAACTCATCAAATATAGGTCCTATTGTTCTGATTTTTGTAAAACAGTCTTATATCTGCAGTCTAATCCTATTCTGAATTTTTTACAATTCTACGTGCAGTATATTTTCAGATCTGTAAACCCATTTTGAAAGCAATTTCGATGGTGTAAGTTTGTCTTTTTTTTTTCTCCGAAACGGTCTAGATTTTTTTTAAAACATTAATATATAAAATGAATCTGTTTTTGACGAAGCGGATAAGACTAACCTAGTATCTAGGAAAGCTCTTAATTTTTATATAATCCGCATGAAAAAATGGACTTCTGAGGATCGCGGATTACATGTTATTCTATGGGCTAGCAGACAGAACGTTGCACATCGGTTTTGCGCGGTTTAGGTCACAGTTAAAAATCTGAATATTGGCAATAAATCTTTTTTTAAACTACGAAAACAGTTTATTATGTGCTTTAAAATACTTAGGCTGATTTTTTAAAATGGAGCAGTATTTTGTAATTATAGGTATTTTATTTCATTGTTATTCATAGTAAGTAAACATTTTTTAAGGAGAAAATATTTCACATTTAAAAAAAAATTCTCGTATCGAAATTCGATATTTATCGAAAATTCTCGTATCGAAAGGAAAAATCATCGCGTTCGCCATAAGACTTCGCCATGTATCACTACGCGATACGCGAAGTTGACTGAAGAAATAAGAAATATCAAAGATCTTGAAATGGTATTCAAAGGGGAGAAAGTGAGTACAATTTCTAATTATCCAGACAGCATTCTTTGCAATCGATCCTTTCTAATTAGTATAATGTTCTGAATTGTTTTTATTTTCAACAATACTTATAACTGTTTTCCTTACAAAATAACGTTCATGTGTGTCATAGGTATTTCTTGTGATATGTGAGTGTAATACAGATAGATTACTAATTTAATTTTGAGTTTTCTTTTAAAGAAATTAAACAAAATCTTTCATTTTTAAAGAACGCACAATTTAAATAAAAGGTATGACGAAATCAAAATTAAGATTTCCAATCCCGTTTATAAAATGATTCATTTGCGAATCGTTTCTAATAATATTATAAACGAAAATTGACTTAAAATGACATCTTTCGTTTATTTATTTTTTTTTTTTTTATATAACTCTTTTCAGCTTCAAAAATTAAAGCATCGTAGTATTTTATTTTTATAAAATTTAACCTAAAGGGGAAGAAAATTCTTATTGCCGTTTATCTCTGTAACAAAAGAAAAACAGAAGAAAAAAAAAAAGAAAAAACACCTGAAGCATTTTTTTAGGCTAATTGATTACAGCCATGGGTGCAAGACCTTCAGTCTCGGGACTGATTTCAGTCTTGGACATATTTTTGACTGGTAGTAAATTCTACTTTATATACTTAAATTATCACGATTAGCTCAAAATGAACTATTTTATCCTGACTGGTTGTTTTGAGCTCCTAAAAGTAAAAATTTTCATCATGATACTTTTCCTTATTTAGTAATTAAAGTTTATAGATAAATAAGATAAAACAGCTTTTTTGCAAAAGTAAGATACTTGTTTTTGTTTAATTTTAAAGTTAATATGCTTAAAAGAAAGCTTTAAATAATTTACTTTTAAAAAATATAAAAGTAGCCAGCTCCCTTATATGGTATTTGTGGTAATGAAGTATTATTGTAAATAAGAACAATTCAGAACATGTTACTATTTAGAAAAGATTGGTTTCACAAAATTTCATTAGCAGCTGCATTGTAGCTGTCATGATAATTAGACTTTGTATAAACTAATAAAGTGATTACTCAGTAACCATTTCAATTAATATATTAATCTGACTCGCATCTTAAATTAAATATTAAGTTTTTATTCTGCTTTCATTAAACCATTCAATATTCTGTAACATTCCGCATATTCCGACTACAAAAACTCTTTTTATCAATTCCACCTGTACACTGGAGGGTTGCCGTGCCACTTACAGAGTAGCGCGTTTATCGCCTCGTTGTGCAATAGCATTTGAAAGATCACCACACTAACATAAAAAAGTAGCAATAAAAGAAAAACAAAATTAATCAGTTGATTGTAAAAAAAACCTCTCCATTCTCGGTCGGGGGAGGAACATCACAAGAAAAAATAACCTCGCGAAATTTGACAGTATGTCATGGGGGGGGGGGGATTCAAAACTTCATGAAAATAGTTGTAACTTTTCTAATAAATATGTTACATATAACATATGGTAGTAATAATCAGTATATCTGATGAAAATACAAGTAATTTTTTAAAATAAACTATTTAATGATTTTTTTTATCCCTATTACTGTATTTGATTAATAGTAGTTCAAGAGCCATAATTTTATATTGTAAAATCCTTAAAAGCACTCTGCAAGCAGTCCTTGTTCAATCACAAAAGCCTGCCACTAAAAAATTTTAATGCGGAAGATGTAATGTATTTCTCAGATATAAACAATGAATTTTTCAGTTAAGAAGCACATGTATTTTACAAATATTGCTATTTCTTGGAACACTAAATATGATACATTATCGCCTTTAACACATTATTTTGGAGTAATGAAAACATTGTTATTACATTAAAATTTTTTGTAAATGAGTGTTATAATCAGAGCAGCTCATGACAGGTTTTTCTTGCAGCACTAAAATGCATGCTTTACTAAAGTTTTTAATTTTTGCCATATTTAATGGAAGAAAATTCTGCTAAAAATAAGGCAAAGATTTCATTATTAAAAATAGTGAAAAAGAATAAATTGGCCAGCCATGCATTTAATTTAGTGTTCCCAAAACTGTCAGTCATGATTTACCACTGTTTATAATGATTTTGCCCAGGCATATTTGGATGTTATATTTCAAGGTAATATCTTTAAGGTAATTTAATAATGTGTGATCTATACCTATTATATAAAATATCATAATTTGTACATTTTGTGGTTCCAAGGAGTGTAATTTAAAGCATGTATACGAAGTAAATTTAATGATGTATGAAATATGATCTATATAATGCAAAATTCTATGATACGCACAACTTCTCATAGCAAGGTGTGCATTATAAAGATCTTCTACTGTATTCATATGTAGTTCACACATAAAAAACCTTAAAGATTTAGTATCTGTAACAAGAGGACATTATTACAACTTTATATTTTTTTCATTCTGTAGCACAAATTACTCAGCTTAGAATTTGCCAATCAAAACATTGCCATCTTGATTTTTTTCCACTGTCTTTATTTACCTCAGAAGTGATTAAGATTTTTTTATATTGTAAATCCTAAAGGTTATAATAGCAAAAAAGCATCTTTAAGCCCTTGGGAATGAGCGACCGGTATACTTGGCCACTTAAGGTGTTCAGAATCCTTCATTATTCTCACCACTTATTTTTAATTGTAAAGTTTACCTTCTTTAATGGGAGCATTTCTGTGATTCAATTACAGAAAATTTTCTGTTTTTAAAAACCTGTAGTAAAAGGTTAAAAATTAACCAAAGGGCTCTTGTCGTGAAGGGGTTAAACATCTTGAATTACAGTGAACTTTAATAACCCTTGGCTTTAATTGCCAGTACTCTTCCAATTGAGCTATCTGTACGACAGCCCAGCCAACACAATATTCGCTCAGAACAACTATTATCATGACATCAATTGATTGTGTGAAAAATAATTAAAAGTGTACATGATTATATATTTTATTATTAAGCAAAAGACTTTGCAGATCCGATTTTTTAAAAAGCTTTAAAGATTGAAATCTCTAGGCTGGAGTGGGAAAGTGGTAATTTTGAGGAATAGGAGGATAATTTATATAGAAGAATTTTCTGTTTAAAAATAAAGATTTAAATTTTTTTAATGTTGGGGAGTAGGGGGAGGGAGAAGAGGTGAAATGTACAGTCGTGAAAAAAAAAAGTAAACACCCTCTACTAACTCCTTAACAAATTATTATCGTAGACAAAAGTTATTGGTACCGAACGATTGGAAATAAAGTCTATTTTTAAATGATGTATATAAAATTTGCTTAGGGGGCCATCTACATATTAAAACAAATCCAAACTTCATTTTTTTCAATGGCAATACCCAATTTTAACGAGATATTTCAAATCTTCGGTTCAAACTATGCCTAGGCACCAAATTTCAAGTAATTTGAATAATAAGTTTTTTAATTATAAACATTCAAAATTTAGTGCTTCTAATGTTAAATTATATTTTCATATTTTTATTCATATCTCCTGAAATTATGCTCCTAATGTGCTAATTTTTTGTGTAGCAGTAAATACTAACATACCCAAACATAAATACGTTGCATTTGCAATTTTTATAATTTTATGATATGAATTATGAAATTAATATTCGAAAAAATTATGAATTGTAACCTAAAATTTTTTTGATGGATTTAGATTTATTAAGTCCTGCTTTATGGAAATCCAAAATTTCACATTTTTCTTCCAAATAGTTTTCAAATTATGCTTAAAAAACGGCAAAATTATGGTTTAAGGGGCCGTCTATGATAGAAGTGACTAGATATTTTGAAATGTCTTACGCTGTCCTGTAATCTAGCAGACTTCATTGACTGCTTGAGTGACGCTTAAGGCGCCTTGATCAACAAGGGGGCTCTCTCGGTTAACAATCAAGTACCGAATTTCAATTTGGATACAGCCCTTAAAATAAGCTTGTTTTAAAATAATTAATTTCTCGGGAACTTATAGTACGAATTGCATAAAAATTTGTTTTTAGGCTAATTAAATGGTGTAGAATTCATTTATGCTGTAAAAATTGTGTACTGCTATTGAAAAAAACAAAGTTATGGTTTGTTTTAATATGTAGATAACCCCTTAAGCAAATTTTATATACATTTAAAAGTAGACTTTATTTCCAATCGTTCGGTACCAGTAACTTTCTTCTACGGTAATTTGTTGGGGAGTTAGTAGGGGGTGTTTACTTTTTTTCCCATGACTGTCTGTACATTAGAGAAGTTAGTGCTTATTTATTTATTTATGTTAGTGAGCAACAAATGTTGCAGATTTTTTTTTTTTTTCAAACTAATTTTTGAAAGATTTTATTATTTAGGTAAGCTGGAGAGGTGGGTGCAAAAGCAGAAGTGGAATCTTCGGAGCTCAGGGGATTATTTTATATGATTTATTATTATTGTTAATAAAGAATTTTAAATAGGGATGGTGAAAGATTATTTTATATAAAATTAAAGAATGTTTAATTTTTTTGCACTAGGAATGAGAAAAGGGAGAAGCAGAAATTTGTAGTTTTGGATTTAATATAAATGTATGGAATTACTTTTATAAGTGAGCAATGATTGTTATATATATATATATAAAGGTTTAAAGAGTAATATTTCTTGCTATTTTTCTTAACAAAGTAATTTTTTTATATAGTAAAATTTAACATAGCTTTTTATATCTCTGAAGCAAACCAACAGAAATACCCTCTAAACATGCATGTTGTACATTACTTCCATATCTTACCAAAGAGTTCTTATAAAAATCTCATTGCACGGTGCTCTTTAAAATTGAAGTATGGTCATCCTTTTTTGCGGGGAGGGAGGGGGGAGAGATTGAAGGTGAATTGAAATCCTGACTATGAATTCTTTGTATTGGTATTTAATTTTTTTGTGTGTGTTTATTGTTTTATTTAGTTTTTTCAATAACCTCAAAAAAGTAATGATATCAATACAAAAACCCTTAACGGGTTAAAAGTTTGTGACGCAGCACTTTATCTTATGCTCTAAGAATTTTAAATATGGAACTTAAAAATAATGATATCAAATTTTGAGTGACGCTATGCTATTAATTATAATCTCTCTATATATTATTTATTTCATCTTTTTATTTTTTTATAATCACATGTGCAAAAATTATGTTCAATTTAAAAAAATGTATAAAAGTTTATTCATTGATGCTTTAATATTTACACCTCTCATAAATTCCAAGTATGAGTTTTAAAAGATATGATATCAAAATTTTAGTGACGCTTTGATGTGGCTTTAAACGATTTGTTTTAAAATTAAATTTAAATTATTTTTGTTTTGGCTAAGATATATTCACACATCTAAATAATAGTTTTAATTTTCCAATATACTTTAAATATGTCGCTTTCACTGAATTTATATAATGCATTTAAATGTATTTATTTGAATAAATTGATTTATCCTTTGTCCAATGCTATTAAAAATTTTAAATAAGATTTGCGTAAATAATTTTTTTGCGTCATTGTATCCAAACTAAGGGAAATGTATTCAAATGGATACTATGAGGCAAAAAAATTATTTACGCAAATCTTATTTTAAATTTTTAATAGCATTGGACAAAGGATAAATCAATTTATTCAAATAAATACATTTAAATGCATTATATAAATTCAGTGAAAGTGACATATTTAAAGTATATTGGAAAATTAAAACTATTATTTAGATGTGTGAATATATCTTAGCCAAAACAAAAATAATTTAAATTTAATTTTAAAACAAATCGTTTAAAGCCACATCAAAGCGTCACTAAAATTTTGATATCATATCTTTTAAAACTCATACTTGGAATTTATGAGAGGTGTAAATGTTAAAGCATCAATGAATAAACTTTTATACATTTTTTTAAATTGAACATAATTTTTGCACATGTGATTATAAAAAAATAAAAAGATGAAATAAATAATATATAGAGAGATTATAATTAATAGCATAGCGTCACTCAAAATTTGATATCATTATTTTTAAGTTCCATATTTAAAATTCTTAGAGCATAAGATAAAGTGCTGCGTCACAAACTTTTAACCCGTTAAGGGTTTTTGTATTGATCTTTTTACGATAAGGATCTTAAATGAAACTATTATTTAGCTGATTAACCCCTCCACTTGAGTACGCATGACGCGTAACACTCGTCATGTAATTCATTAGAAATTTCCGTAACTAGCGACTATTTTAATATTCTAATCATACCACGAGTTTTAAAGTATTTTATTTATGTTATTCCCTTTGAAATTACTCTGGAAAGCCATTATCAGATTTCTGGTATTTAAAAAATGGTATTAGAATAAAAAAATAATTTTTAGTTCCAGCTATTTTAAAAGAGAAATTCGTACTCAAAGGTTAAGCAAATGAAGCCGATGCCGTGACTAACGAAGTAAGTATAGTAAGCCGTTTTTGCGGGAAGCTTTTCAATTGAAAACTACTCACCTACTTATCTTAGCTCCTTAATTGAAAACTACTTATTAGTCCCGTTCCGGTACATTCCAAAATGCACAAGACAAATCTTTTGCTAGAAATGCCGGTGCTGGAGAGCAGACATTTTCCAGAATTAATTAAAAAGTTTACCTCTTTCAACTCTAAAACTGTAAGCAAACATGAACGTAAAACAGACAAATAAAAACATTATTTGGAGAGACATGGATGAGTAGAGGGATATGATGCCGAAATTATTATTTTTTTTTAAGTAACCTTAAAAAGGACGAATTATGAATTTTGCTGACGTAATGATTAGAATGTAGAATTGGCGACTCGGAAAAATCGAGTTTAATTACCAGAAAAAATGTTAAGTGAAAAGTGAGAAGAAACGAGGACTAATCATAAGAGGATGGTGCTAACTTCAGTTACAAAATGAGTCATAAATTGTCTGTGAAACGTGGCAAATAAAGATCGCTAGTACTGTAACTAGTTTTATAAATATTCAGATCTTGGTGCAATAGCTGCTGCACTCTTATGCAAAAATGCATGAATACAAAACTTATTACATTTATATATATTAAATACAGAAATATGGAAACAATATTGCAGCATTTTAAATAGGACGTAATCACCATGACAAGCAATACCTGTCATGTGTTATCAATGAATTCCTTTGGTATGATAGGATTTAATAGAATGAAGAAAAATTTTATTGTCATCTTTTTAAGTATTGATTCGATTTTCATAATGTTTGAAATGAATCGACAAAATTCTGCAACGATTATATATATTAAATTTCAAACCATTCGACTGAGTAATTTTTGTCCTTTTATATACTGTCAAACAGACAGACGGACGGGCTAGCTGACGAGTATAGGTGCTACGTAATCATATAATTTCAAGCATATCAAAAAATGATAGTTACATAAATCAACGGTTGAAATAATTGATGTAAGTGGCAGTTTTTTTATTAGTATTAAAGGATTAAAGGAAATTGACGTGCAAACAGTTTTACTGAATTATTTTTTTCTTCTTCCACGTCTTCTTATTTTTTTCGGATAGAGAGAAAAATTATGATCAGAGATGAAATGAAATGAAACAAAGAATGTATTTAAAATGAAGAAAGGATTACTTTTAGCTAAGTAGAAAAATAAATTTGTAGCCTGAAAATTAAATTATAATTTAAGATTAAATAGAATTAGTTAAAGTAACAAGCAATATGGCCGAAGAGTAATAGAACAATTTAATTCATATAAAAACTGTGGATTCTTTTTATCTGCAATATTTATTATACTTTGGAAAATTCTGCAGAGGTTTGATCAATATATATTTTTTTAAATCCTCATTGATGAATAAATTCAGCATTTATTTTTTTATTAAAAATACAGCCAAAACTGAAATCCAACTATCAACCAACTATTTCTTTTTAAATTATAATTGAGTTTTCTGATTTTTTTAAAGCTGATCAGATAAGCCTGCTTTTAGAATTTGCGGTGTTTGAACATGGATTGGCGAGTGTAGCTCGTAGGGGACAGAGCCCCCCGAGCAAGATAAAATTTTGTAACAATTAATATTATTTTACGAATTAAAATAGATAAGAATTTATTAATATAAGAATAAATATGTGAAGTTTAATTTCAGTCACGACGTTCAAAGGGGGTTAATAAAAAAATTGAATTGATAAAAAATGTTGATGCTTTTTTAACTTCAATAATTATTATACCTTAAAAAATGTGCAGAGGTGAATTTAATATTTTTTTATATATTCGTTGCTAAATATATTAAGTAATAATTTTTTTTTAATATGCAACGTAAACTGACATTCAACTTTTAACCTTTGCCAGATCGTGCGTAGTAACATCGTGCACTTTATCGCGGGGTGTCTGATAGACACCTATTGAATTTTATGTGCATAATTTTTTTTCTCGTGCATATTGTTTAAATGTTTCTGTAAATTAAACATTAGCAGTTTTTTAATAACTATTTTTTTCAAAAATATGTAACAGAAATCATTAAATGGCATGAAGTATATTTATCTTTTTTGTAAAGCTGAACATAATTAACAAAGAGAAATCCAATTATTTCTTTGGTCAGTTAGTCTTGTCTGCTTCATCATTAAATTAATAAGTAGAATAAAAGTCAGCGGTGCCTAAGAGACACCGCGTGTGCTAAGAAGGGTTAAGAAACGTATATTGCTGACCAATGATATCCATAAAAGAAAAGTACAGAGGAACTCTTGCCCAGGCTTATACGTTTCCGATGGGAATTTTATATACACATTTACAGATAATAAAGGCAAAAAAAAAAAAAAAAAAAAAAAGATTATGTTGTAACAAAAAAGAAAAAAAAAATCTTGAAAAGAGCTCTTGTAAAACAAAATCAGAGGCAAATGATATGGTGCTCATAATTTCACTCTTAAGATAAACAAACAAATATAGATTACAATGCATACTGAGTACGTACTCTTAGAAGTGTTAATTGACAATTTAACAAATTTAATTGTATTGCCACATTGGAAATTTGAATGTATATCTTTTTTATTACGACTGAAGCAAACATAGTAATTGCTGCTTTATTGTGTATTTATGAGTTAAAGAGAAGATTTAAGTATATATATTTATTTATTCATGTATCTCCTATGTTTATTATTAGCAAACTATATGTAATAATACATCCAACTGCCGTAAGATAAAAGCTCCTCGTGAGATCAAAGAAACCACATCCACAAAAAGCGAAAGCGTTCCCATGGCACTTTTGTAATAATACCTCAATACTTACAGTAGTACGGCTTCTTTCGACAGGCCCTAATAAACACAAAATTTCAATATTAATCTGTTTAGCTTTTTTATCCACTACATTAACGGCAGAAGCAACCATAATAAATGAGGTAAACCAGATGAAATTGGATACTGTGAATAAGATTGATATAAGACTTAATCGATTTGTAATTATCAACAAGCTTCCAAAGAGTATACTCGTGAAATAATAAGTACATATTAGGAAAATGGGAATAGACCAAGTTTCGTTCATAGCATTAAAGGTTGAAATAATAACGTTGTAATTTTTGTACCAGCAGTCAAACTCGTTAGACGTTATGCATCCTCTATTAAATATATTCTTGCTTTTTATTACATATTTGTTCAATATACGAGTCATTTGATGGCTAACAAGAATAAAGAACATAGAAATAAAATTTGGAATAGTGTAAATAAGATGAATCTGAATCAATTTAAATAAATTCCATATTCCCATTAAGATACGCCAGTCGACAGCATGAATATCCAATAATCCAAATGATGTCTCTTGAATAAATATTCTGGATTCTGCTTCTTTAATTAGGTGAATTTGTGTGTAAAGTCTAAGCATATACGTAATCCCAAAATACAAGAGGCAAACTCTTTCAAATTGTCGACAACAAGCTACTTTTAGAATGTTCGCTATCTTTTGTAATTTGATGACTGATTCATTTAGTTTTAACTGCGACTTGAAAATGTAATACCACATCAGAAATGCACACATCAGCAAGGGTATAAATGACAGTACTGGTTTGAAACTTCCAAACCCATCATGAAATAATGCATATATTTTTGCTATTGAAACATAAAATTTAACACCCCATATGAATTTCATAAGAATACGTGGAAAACGTATAGAGCATTTTTTATGTGGGATATCACTGAAATTACACATTTCGATACCAAATGATTTAAATAACCAGGAATATTTATGAAACCATATATGCCTTTTGATTTTCACAGATTCCATAGCGCTCTGTTTTATTGACAGTTTACAAAATCCTTCAATAAGAAATTATTTGTGTTTATCAGTATGTATAGTTTTATAAACCTGTTTTAAAAAATGTATGCGAGGACAGAATGTTTATATGCAGTACATTTGATTCACGTTCTGTGTCTGGGTAGTATGTTTCACTCTAAGTTAGTTTGGTTTAAAACATTTAAATACGTAAGTCACTATAGTAACAAAAACGCCTAGCTGCTTCTTGTTATAAAACATTTTTACATTTTATTAACTAATAGTTACAAAAAATTAATTTGTGTGAAAACCTACCATACTAAAAAATGTTCATTTCTTTAAAATGTTATAATTTCTAAAGTATTGCAAAACATTTTTGATAGAAATTTTGAAAAGTACAATATATTTTGTCATTTATACTGTTACTTTTTAATATAGGTTATTTAAAGATGGACATTTTCACGAATTATTCGTTAATTCATCATGCATTTGAAAGATTCATAAAAGAGTTTAGATAAGCACGGTCGCTATTATACGTCATTCTGTAAATTGCATTAAAATCTAGAAAAGAATTATGAAAGACCTCATAAAATTTATTGCATTATAGCGTTTCAATTTTAATAAAATATAATTCTGCTTTATTAGTCGAATGTCGTATTCTGTGGTTCATCAATCAAATACGAATTGTTTGTTATTTCTCTTAATCCAGCAACGCATTTCTATGAAACAAACCAATAAAATACTGTTGCTCATAATATGAAAATAAATAAATAATTATTATATGTATACCTAGAAATATGTATTATAAAATTATAATTTCGTTTAATATTTGGCAGTTAACTCATTAATGCCGGTTGGCAAGAAAACTGGCCATGCAAGACGACCAAAACTTTTAAATTTGAATACCAGTATTTTAGTTTGGGAATTTTCACATTATCTAATCTCAAATTTTAAGCGGTTAAATTTAGAAACCTATATAATAAGTATTTAAACATATATTTCATTGATTTTAGAACATCCCCTGCCCCTAACGGGATCAAAGGAAGGGTCGAAACTTTTACGTCATTTCGCCATATCCCAGCAGAAGTTTTAGACAGCGGCTTGAATTTAAGGATAACTAATCTACTAAAAAATAGTTAAACGTGTACTTCAGCGTTCTTAGAATTTCAGTCGACCTCCATCCTCCTTCCTTAAGGTGGTTAAAGATGTTGTCTAAAATTTTAGGTCAGTTCGCCATATCTCAGTCACAGTTTTAGGTAGGAGTGTAAAATTCTGGATAACCACTTCCATCGTCGATTCTTTCCTATCATTATAAGGGGAATCGATTTTCGCAGTGGGATAACAAACCGACAAAGAAATGGATAAATGCTAGGCACTAAAATAGGTAGTACTTCAGCTATTTTAGAGCTATTTTAGAGCTATTTTAGCTATTTTATCGCCAACATCAGCTTTTAACTGGATAATATAAGATTATGATACGAATAAGACAACTATTACTGATTTTTGAATATATATTTTGAAGATGGATATTAAGAAACGTTTTTTTAATTTCATCTTTGCTAGATAAATCTAGATATGTTTCGTTTAATTCAAGATTCTTTTGTGAAACCGACCAGCATAGCGAAGAAAGGCTGATAATAATATATATGTTCATTAAGTAAAAAAAAACTAAATATAATTGTTTGTAGTATTTAACAAATTTTATGCAATTTTACACATGCTATAATACATAAAATTTATTTCAGATTATTTCTTTTAATTTTTCTAATTTGTTAAAAAACTAAACATGTGGCTAGTTGTATTTTTTAACTGTAGTTATGCTCTCTTTTCTCATGATGAAATATAAGAATTTGTTCAAGTCTCTGATAAATTTTAATTTCATTACTGATAAAATATAATTTAAACTTCTCGAAAGTTATTGGAAAAAGATTTCGTTATAAAGGATATCTTTGGTTTATTTTTATACAAGTATCAGAATACGAAATATATACCAAATTAATATAACTCTGCAGCAATTGGAGTGTGCTATCAGTGTGAAAGAGATATTTTTTTCGATTTCTCTCCAGTCATTTTATAGGAATTTTGAAAGACTTTTCTACACAAAAAGAAACAAAATCAATCTTAAACACTAGCATACTAAATAATTAAAACTAGTATAACAGCATAAAATCAAATAAGCTTGTTGCTGTTTGCATTGTGGTTTTTAATTATTTGCTTAAAGTTTTATTTTTTATTTTA
Organism: Maratus speciosus; assembly: GCA_963932465.1. Lineage (NCBI taxonomy): Eukaryota > Metazoa > Arthropoda > Arachnida > Araneae > Salticidae > Maratus > Maratus speciosus. Next base: position 454,767,248 of record OZ010797.1, read on the forward strand.
TGTTTTTTATATACATGAATTCTAATGAAATTTGTACATTTTTTTGTAAATAGGATTTTAAGTATTGTAATTCTAATGAGTATATATGTACAATGAGTAACGGATATTTTTAAAGCAGTGTGTGAGGATTTGCAGGGAAGAGCTACTCTCTCGTGTAGAAGAGCAACGGGTTTATTTATGTTTTCGAGTTCTGTAATGGTGGATAAACATGTAGATTGCATCCAAATTCAATTATAATATACAATTCAAATATTGTGTTTTATGTTTCAAATGTAATACATTCTTCATGTTTTTTTACTAACATATTTAATAATCATGGATTTTAATCTCTATGTTAATCCCTTCAAATAATTATTATGTGTCACTATATAGATGTTTTTGAAAGGAGATATGATGAGAAAGAACTACAAGCTCACTGCAGTGTTTTCCAGACAACGATTCTATCAGTGGTGTAATCCCGTTCTTTCTCGTTCCCGTTCGTCGAAACCACAATTACAATTGAAGACTAACTTGCGAATAAGGAAATCGCCAAGCGTTTGTAGAAATCAATGTCAAAATCATTTTAGATTGCGCAGCAGGTGTACAAAATGAGAGCAATGTATACTGTGAACACCTTCCAGAGTGAATTTTGCAGTTACAGATTGCAAATAAGGTTGAGGAACTGCGATTTAAAATGAAAACTATCTCGTACAAAGTTTTATAGAAATGTCATTAACCTTTTTTAGTATTCACTGCAAAACAAAAACATTTTGAATGTAATTGTATGTAACACATGATTTCTAAAAATCGAAAACTTAGAATCTGAACTTAAAAAAAAAATCTAATAATATATTAGTATATAATCGTGATTGTCAAATCTTATAAAAACTTCAAAATAGTGGCATAATTTAAATTTTATTAAACTCTGATCAAATGCTGGGTTCTAGCCCATACAGCATGGGGAATTTTGGCAAGTTATGAAAAGTATCTGGTTTCGGTTATAAGTCTTTGGCGAGCGAAAATGTTTTCACTCTTAATTTGCATAGAAATTTTCTTTTCTTAATTCATATAATCATTCAATAAAATTTCTCTGATTTGTGGTATTTTTTTTTTATATTTTTTTTGCATGAATAGCATAAATCTTTCTTTGAAGAAAATCCAACTAATTTAGTATATTTTCTGATTTATTATGGTCTTTTAAAATAACTTATAACATCGCGCTATTGCAGTATTTTCAATTGATTTTTTTCTACATAAATAAAGAATTAAAACGTTTTTTATCCGAGAAATTTCAGTACCTAGCATATAGAGTAACACATTCATTAATATTTTTATTAAAAAATAAATAAAAAATGGTATTTCTTATTATTTTTCTATTGTCTAATTCTTTATAGAGGTCATCAAATACCACATTCGCATAAGAACACGACTATCATCTGTAATCATACTTATAGAATCAATAACTTGCACTTTCATAAATTTTAAAATTTTAAATTGTATTAGTCTTGAATTTGAAGAAAACTAAAAGGGTTTCATATGTTTGGGCATAAATGCCATATACTCACAGATATATACGAATGTATATATATATATATATATATATATATATATAAGTGTATTTGTGTGTTTTTATAGCGAAAAGTCTTCATAACTACATTATAAAGCAAAAATACGGCCCTGAGTAATGCTGAAGGTCAACAGATGATGTATACTTGAAAGAATGTATCATACTCTTAAGAGAGAATGAACAACGTTAAATAGCACAAATCTATGTATACAAAATGTGTATACAGCTGTTTCTAAGCTTCGGATATCCATCAGTGCGAAAATTAAAAATTAATGATTAAGACATAGAGGCAGAGAGATGCACCTCGATCTCGCCATCTACGGTGACATAGCTATGAGCGTCTAAAAACAATCCCGATGTCAGTCTTTCAGCGCATAATTGAAGACCAATCAGAACTGATCAGCCACTCTGGGAGAGCTTAACCAGAGAAGAGAAAAGGGGGGAAGGAAAGAGAACACATTAAAAAAATGGAAGCGATACGCTTGAAAAAATTGGCGTACTGGACAAATCGTCAAACAAACTGTTTGAAACCGCCCATATATGATAAGCATCTCAAAAATCTAGATCGTTAATCGATGAGAATTTCTGTATTATTGAACCTTTGGAAAATTTAAAATTGTGATTGTTGGACAAGCAGTGGTTAGCAATAGCGGAGCGTATAATGACACAATTTTTAACACTAGGTTTATGCTCCTCCAAGTGGATATTAAAAGGTCTCTATGTGTTTGACCAATGTACATTTTTTTGCATTCGCAAGATATGTCGTAAGACATCGACGACTGCTGTTGCAGTACTAATTTCTGATTATATTAATCTTACTAATATTTTCACTATTATGAACTCTATAGACGAACATATTCAGTTTACTTCTGAATTAAAAAATGACAATCATTTACCCATCCTTGATTTTATGTTTTTCCATGAAAACAGCCCATTTCCCGCTGCTGTTTACCGTTAACCATTCGCAGTACCTTTACCACCGAATCGATATTCATCTCATCCAACTAATCAAAAGCTGGCTCCCTTCAAAACTTATGTTCACCGGGCCTTAAATATTTGTTTTTCCGACAGTTTACTAAAAGCAGAATTAGTTTGTATTAAAGCCATTGCCATTGATCGAGGTTTTCCTGTTGCACTCATGGAGTCTATTCACAATAAACTAAGTAAACATACCCACTCCAACGTTAAAACTATCCGGAATGAAAATTTAATTACACTTCCTTATTTTAAGAAAATTAGCCATCAAATTTCTAAAATCTTCTTAATTGGTCAAACAAATCAACCTTTTAACTTCCGCTTGGGCAGCATAAAACTAGTGTTAAAATTGTGACATTAAACGATCCGCTATTACTAACCTCTGCTTGTCTAACAATTACAATTTTCAATTTTCCGAAGGTTCAGTAAAACAGAAATGCTCATCTATTCACGATCTATATTTTTCGAAGCTTATCATATATAGACGGATTCTAACAGTTTGATGGACGAGTTGTCCAGTACGACAAATTTTCAAAAGTATGGCTCTCATTTCTTTAATTCGCTCTCCCCCCCCCCCCCCCTTTTATTCTCCTTCTGGTTGAGTTCTCTCGTAGTGGCTGATAATTTTTTATTGGTCTCCTCGTATGAGCCAGAAAGTTTGAATACGCGCGTGTTTTCGATGCTCAGTCCTATTTCTCTGTAGACGCCGAGGTGTGAGGTCGTCCTTCTGGCTCGCTGTGTTTTAAGCTTTAAATTTTGCACTAATGATGGAGCTTCTGACGTTTTGAGACAGATGTATGCACCTGTTGTATATATACATTTCGGCTATTTATGATTGTCCATTCTTTCTTAATAAAATCTTTTTTTCTTTAATTCTTTCAGTACAATCCTATCCCCTTTTACTGTAGATCATACACTGTCTTATATAAATTTTTAAGTTATCTGTATCTAGAGCACCTTAGTTACTCAATTAAGCAGACTTACAAATGAAACTAAGCAGATTAAGAATAACGGAAACAATTTCACCGCAGCATGAATAAAAATGTATGTCGCAGAAAATATGTAAATCTTATTATTTTCAGCAGTTAATGGAAGCACGATATAGGTTAAAAAATATTTTTTAAAGAATTACTGAAAAAATTTATGCACTTATTTCGTTCTCTTTCCTTAATAAACGGTTATTTATTACACAGAAGATTTTGTAAAAACGCTTCTTCCGAAAATTTATTAATTTAATTTATTTGTGTTATTAAAAAATAATAATTAAGATAAAGAAGGAAAATAAGATTCTCTATATTTTCATTTGTAATAATACAAACAGAAATTAAAAGGCGAATTTCATACTTTTTTTAAAAACAAGCTGGAATCACATATTTTTTTTTTTTTTAAGTGTATCTTTTCTAAAAAATGCAATATTATGTATGCAAATAAACAGGGGAGACAACACCACCAGCATTTATCGCGTTTCTTGTTTATCCTTTTATTTCCTTGAATTTTAATTTTGTTTCTAATAGAACTATAAATTCAGAAATATTGTTTTTTAAGTCCTTATGGAATATCCATGAAATATGTAATAAAAATATGTATGTTGAACTACTTAATGCCTTTAAACATTTCTAATTGTAGTTTACATTTCCTTTGTTGTTTGTTTGTTTAAGGGGGCGACAACGGTTGCGAAATCGCATGTAAAACATTTAGCATTGACGTATTTCTTCATGAGAGTTACTGAAGAGATTTTGGTACTTTTTTATACTTTTAAATTAATCCAAAATTTAATAAAATATTCAAAACGTAGACTACAATTATCTTTTACAATGAATTTTATATTTTTTGTACAAAACTGAGTACAAATACACACACTTATTAAAATATATAGTTTTTTTTTCATTAAAAAATGTTCAGGAAACTATTTTAAAAAGTCCGGTCAACCTGAATCCAGCACAAAAGAATCAAAACTGAAAACGCCGTCCCCAAAACATTTAAAGTCAACCCGATGCACGAATCTAAACTATCAATACAACCATCGACAAAAAATGAAAACAAAAAATAAAATATTTACACAAGTTTGCTAACAAGGAAAATCTTGTTATCTGTTTGTTTAAAAAATAATGCTGTTGCACTTAAGAATTAACATAGCGTTCGGCGAGTAAGAAAAATACTTCTGCATTTTGCTTTCTTGCTAAATGATCATTTAACAATTGAATTACTGACAAAATGTTGAGATCAACTTTAAACATATTTCTCTTTAAGTAACAAAACGTTATTTTATCTTTGGTAGCTAAATCTTGGCTACCTATATATTCGCAATAAATTTTTTCATGATATTGTTGTTTTCACATCTTGTAAATATTGCCTTATTATTGTGAAAACAAAGCATCAAATAAAAGGTACTAAACCGATATTTTTCAAATATTTCCGTTTCATTTTAATATTTCTTTAATTAATATTTCTACAATGTTTGTGTTACTATATATGGACAACGGTATGGTGTGAAAAGGTGAGAATTAAGCAAATAATTATATATATTTTTTTAATAAATTGATATTAGAGTTATTTACTTGCTTGGTTAAATATTGCTCTATTTTTAAATATAGAATGGATAAAACAGTTTATTATTTTACACTATACTATATTTTACTTATAGAAAAATAAAAATTAAAAATAAATACATTTTTGTTTATTAAAGTTACGCATTGCATGTTTTTTCATTCTCAAAACTAACGCAATAAAAGTAAAGTCTAAACAAACAAACCATACAACATGTCATGAAATATTCTTCATTTAAAGACAGCTTAAATAATGATATACTCTGAATGTAGGTTTATGGTTTTTGTCGAAAAATTGCATGACAACTTAAAATGAGAATGGATGGTATGCTTTCAACTCTTAAATTTTTAACATAGAAATATTAACAGCAAAAAGTATTTTTTTTTATTTTTTTGAAAATGAAATCTGTCAAAAAATTTGAAAGTGCTTCTAAATGAATAATTTTTATTTTCCTGAAGACATACAAAAGATAATAAATGTAATTTTAAGATCAACTTAGTTTTTTAAGACCATTAGTTTAAGGAATGGAAATTTCTGGTGTGTTTTAAAATTTATAAGAAACTACTCAATCAAAATAATGTGCAAATATTATGCGTATTTTAAGAAAAAATACTTCTAGAAAAAGTTAATTCTATAATTTTATTTAGTGAATGTAATTTACCGACATAGATATGTAGTAAGTGTTTCATGACCAGAATGATAGCAAGTTTTAGAATCATTGATATTTATAATGACATTTCAGAGATGAAATTTTGAAATATTGCACATGATAAAACTTTTCCTTTAAATCAGTTTTCAGAGAAATAGTACATTTTACTGCGGTTTTAACTTGTCCTTGAATGTCTTAAGTAACTTCATTTTAGTGCTTTGTCTAATTATTATTTGAAGAATGGCTTATACATTCAAATCTATTTACTTAGAAACATCATATTATCATTTTTGACATTTGAAGTCCACCAAAGAGGAGATTGCTTTTGTGCCGATAGTTACAATGGCTGTCGCCTCGAATGATCCTTTATTTTATAGACAGAAATAATTACACAAACCAGACATAACAATTTCGTCAATATACAAGAACGGGATAGCACAAGGAAATTTACAACACCAGAGAATTAGAGCCGTGAGCTCATTAATGAGTGTGCAACGGAGTCAGAGGGATTCGAACCCGTAGCCCACCTACGCTCTCAAGCGATTAGCGGCGTGGTGCCTTGACCACTTGGCCATGGTGGGCCCTAGAAACATCTTTGAAATGATCATACACAAAAGTTTTATCCGTAATCAATCTGCCAGTTTGCATCTAGATTTTCAGATTAAATTTTTAGAGCGCAAAAATCCTTACTAATTGGCAAATAATGGTACTGTCTCCGGATAGTTCAAATGGTAGAGTATTAGTACGGCAAGCCAAGGTAACCAAGTTCAACTCCTGGCCTGGATATTTTTCACTCTATTGGAATAAACTTCAACTGTGCTATTCCAGAACATTATTTATCCTGACAGACATACAATAAATACAATAAACCCAACTGGAGTGAAAAATTAGCCAAAGTCAGGAATCGAACCCGGGACCACAGTATACAAGACTGCTGCTCTAACCACTGAGCTACTCCGTCCAATACCTGAGTCTGCAATTTCTCACTAATCAGCCATGTTGTGGAAGTCACCAGCCACAACATGACGACACCCTTGGAAGACCGGACAACGATGAATTGTTGGTTGGTTGGTTGGTTGATTTTGTGACGGCCGATTATCTACACTAGGGATATAGGCCCTGGGGGGAGTGCCCTTCGTGGGGGTCTTTCTAAGGGAACCTAACACTTATTAACGCATGGAAATCCATGGTTCGAAGAAAACCACGAAAACTCCGAACGATTAGGCCGACGGGCGCGATTGGGATCGAACCCAGCACTTCCCGTCTACCAGATTCGAGAGCAGAACCTCTCAGCCACTGGTGGGGCTCAACGATGAATAGATTTTACTATTACATCGATCTCAATATAATTATTCCAACGATAAAATCTCTGGCTAATTTTTCACTCCAGTTGTTTTTATTGTATGTATGTCTGTATGATATTTATATATACCTTTAACTGTTGAATGCAGGCGTTATTTATTTGTGTATGTGTGTTTTAATATATATTGTAGTATGAGTGTTTTATTATGATTTATCCTGTTGAAAAATCTTTCCTTCTCTTAACTATGTAAATTATTGTTTTTTTAAGGTTTTAAATATCACGTATGTTTTATATACCATTTTACACTGGTATAACCTAAACATTGTACATATTTGTAAGTTTTAGCTCATTATTTATGTGTCAAACGCATTTAGTACTTTCTTTGTCAGATATTTAGCCTGTTTCCTTATTTTATTAATTTATACGCTTGAAAAATTAATTCTTTACTTTCACTGACATCTCCAATAATAAAATATTTACCTCCAAATATTTCTTCTGCACAAAGAATTACTTGCTGTCACAAAACCTTTCTATTTCGCGAACTGAAACTAATAAGTGTGACTCAAATAAATTGTCTATCGCACAAAAAGTGTAATGTTTTATTAAACGGTTGTCGTTACTTCCAAATTTAATTGCATCAGCTCACGAAAATAATAAATTACCTTTATTAAGAATAAAATATATTCTATAATTTATAGATTTATATATTCTTTGAATTATAGATATTTTAACAAATTTGCAGTTACAAAGATCAGACATCGTGTTTCGTTCACTTATAAGTTTATGTTATTGCAATGCATTACAACCTCGATTATCGGAAGTAACTGGGACCGACCCTCTTTCGGAAAATAGAAATTTTCGGATAATCGAGAATGCTTCAAATTTAAGTTTAAGAACAAATACATGCGGTATTTCTTATTATGGAAACAAGTGCTTAAAAAAACAAAGCAATAGCAAAATTAAAACAAGGATAAATTACCTGAATTTCAACTTTGAAATTAAGTACTTTTTACATATTTCACAAGTGTTTTAAACAAAGTTTTGTTTGTCGCAGTTTCGATTGTCTTTGCTTTTCAGCTCTATCATGAAGTTTTTTTAACACTATTGGTTCACCAGTATCACAGTCTTTGTGCTTCTCTAGCCATCCCAGACCTTTTGTAAAACATTCAAAGGCTTCAGAATTCCTAATTTATTCGTTTTCGTCGCGCACTAGAGCACATTCACACATTCCGATTCTCCCTCCTTTTAATGTGTTCTAGTTTACTCCGTAGTTTACGAGAGCTCAAGTTAAATTCAAAGGAATTCCAAGAAAGGGAATCCAAAATATTTACCTGTACTCATAGCTCGGAAAGGACCGCTTGCACTCACAATCATGTTTTTTAGCTTTTTTATGGCTAATATAAAGATAATCCACACACTATATTTGTCATCTTTAGGCAATTGGGAATTTTAGAGTCTGACAATCTTCTATAAACATACTTTTTTTTTCTTGCTCATTTTATTAATTTATTATTTTTTATATTTAATAATAATTATTAAAGCTTTTTTATATTTGTATTATATATAATTTATTTTATGTTATAGCATTAGCTATATTCTATATATTATCAATGTTATAAAATTATTTAATTTCTCAGTGTAGATTAAATGGGTAAGGTAATAGATTATATTGAAATCATTTTATTAACATTTAATTTATTTAAATTTTTTTAATAATGATATATAGTATGGTATTATTTATATATTAGGATTTGTGTGGTAATGCAGTTGATATATTTTAAATTAATTGGCTTTTATTAGGTTCATCTAGCGACATTTGAATAATAATAATAGTATTAAAATAACATACTAGATGGCAGCACCAAAATTTTGTCTTTTAATGCTTCTATTAGAGTAATAATTTAAATTTTTTACACCAGGTGGTATTGAACGCTGAATATTGGCAATATTGTAAAATATAAATTAAACAATTTAAAAGTGTTTATAGGTATTTTAAGTAATATAATTATTTTCTATATATATTATATTAATTGAATTTATCACGGTATTTCAAAATGAATTAACTGAATCCATAGGTTTTAATTTATGTGTTAACTTAACTGTTTAATTCACCTTAATCTTATCGTGCTTTTGGATACCATGTGCTAGAGGTTATTTTGAAAACAAATGGGATTTTATTCGGTATGATGTGTAATCTTTCTATTTTTTATGCTATAAATTAAATATTTAAAAGGTTGTATTGTTTTTTCCATTTCATGCCATTTGATAATGTCTGTTTTCATCTTGAAACTATTCTCTTGGTCATATTGGTTGTTTGAGTAGAGGAGAAAAAAAAATTTCAGCTTTTAGCTTTTTTTCTCACACAAAACAACCGATTTGCTTATATCATTGAATTCTGTACTCTTGAAAACGTAATTCAATATATAAGTTTTTCAATTATTTTTGGTATCCATATTCTTTTTTTTTTCTTCCATATTAATTCTTATAATTAAGTAAATGGCTCTTTATTTTATACATACAGTTCTATATTATAGGTTTGTGGTATCCATTTTTAGTGCAATTTCATTCACAATATTGCGGTTTTTGATGATGGTCGGTAATGTTTAATTAATGGTTATATATATATATATATATATATATATATATATATCTTTAAAATGGATTTCGGTAAACCGAGAGTTTCGGTTAAAAGAGTTTCGGATAAAAGAGGTTCAATGGTACTTTAAATTGAAGCTGGGAAACGATGGGATTAATAAAGAAAATTAGCTATTTAAGGGGACCCTGGATCTTTATTTGAGTAAAAATCAACTTTTCTTTTTGTGTGTATTTTTATTCTCCAGTTTGTACAACGTTATTCGAGAAAACCGCATGCAGATGCGATTATTTTACGCAAATTTAAAAGAGTTTTAATTTTGTTCACTAACAATTTTTCAGCATTTAATAATACTTTAAATCTGTTTCTTTCTCAATACTGATGTCCGATCTTTTTTTAAAAAATTTGAAATGCTCCTTACTTAATTTTTGATAAAAAATCCTAAAATTGATAAGGGAGTATACTGATATTGCTTAAAAAGAAACTGTGAATGCATTTTAAAATTCGACTTCATTAAGACAATTAAATTTTATTTTTATATTTTTTTAAAGAATTTTAATGAAAATCGAAATGGAATTCAGAAAAATATCTCTAAAAAAATAACTATTTATAATATAGTTATTTTTTAAGAGATATTTATAATATTTAGAGATATTTATAAAATATATTTATAATATATATTTATATTATAATAAAGGGATTAAAAAATCGATACACAGACTTGTTTGTGATAGAGTTTTACGTTATTAAAATCCAAAATCGAGTAAATATCTTAAAAATTAAGACGCAAGATTCATTTTAAAATTTCGTTTTAAAAATTTAAATTATTTAAAAGATTTTGAAATTATAATAAGATTGGAAAGTTGTTTTAAGGTGATCCATATGCTTATGGTGAAATGTATATTTGCACAAAATTTCAACACTCTGTTATGAAAATTAAAAGAATTTTTTTTCAAACGTCCTTAATATCAAAAGCCTCAGTAAGAACTCAACCATTTCTCAATCTAATGCTTAGTACTTTAAACATTAATATATGTTATTTAAGCTTAGTAGACTAAATATATTATTTTTTGTTGGAGATATCCTACAGCAATTTCCGAAATTGTTAGTTTTAAATGCAAGTTTATAATAGCTAATTTTTGCTAATGTTGCTCTTCATCAAATCAAAAGCCATTAAGGAATTGACCTCTATTATTAGGGGTCCATTAAGGAGACCCTTAACGTCAAAATCGGTTCTTTTTTGCTGTTACTAAAGATAAATTTGTCATAAGGAATTCTATAGGTATATATTTAAAAAACCTTGCTCGGTTCACTAACAAATAATACAAAGTAAAATCGATAAAATTATCGAGTTATCCGCTTTGCTGTATTTCTTTTACATATCTGGAACTCAAAGTTTTATTTTTTATTCAGAAGTATGATTAATAGATCTTGAAACATGTACAAACTATATTAAATTATGAAGAAAATAAAGTAATCTATACTAATATTACAAAGAGGTAAAAATTATTTGTAGTCTATACTAATATTATAAAGAGGTAAAAATTGTTTATTTGTAGGAGGTAAGCTCTGGAACAACCGAACCGATTCCAAAAGTAAGGGTATCAAAATGACGGTGTTAGTCCAACTTAGAATATAGGCTATATGTTATGTCGGTGCCACTACCCCAACAGTGGTGCAGGAGCAAAAAACGTACTAAAAATGCGATTTATGTGTTACTGAAGGGTCTAGAAATATGATATTTGAAATATTAGTTACTTATTAGATATAAAGTATTTCTAAAAACAGTTCTTAAAAAATTCGAAATTTAAAAGGGGTGAAAATGCGCGAAAAGCGTTCTAAAAACGTTCTAAATGGGGGTTTCTACTCAATCTCAGGAAATACCAAACCGATTTAAAAAACAATGATGTCAAAATGATGGTGACAACCCTTGGTCCAAGATAGGCTATATTTCATGTCGGTGCCACTACCTCAAAGAGGGTGCAGGAGCAAAAAACGTTCTTGCGTCACTGAAGGGCCTAGAAATATGAATTTTGAAATATTAGTTACATATTAGATATAAAGGATTTCTATTAACTGTTCTTAAAAAATTTGAAATTCAAAAGCGGTGATAATGCATGAAGAGCGTTCTGAAAAACATTCTAAATGGTGTTTTATACTCAATTTTGGAAAATATCAAATCGATTTCAAAAGTAACGGTTGTAAATTGATGGTGACAGACCTGGCTCTAACATGGCTTTGTTTTATGTTTGTGTCACTACCACCTTAGGGTTGCAGGAGAGATATAAATTTCTAAATTGCGGTTTTGTGTTATGGAAGGGCCTAGAATCATGAAATTTGGAATGGTAGTCACTTATAAGATATCAATGATCTCTAAAAACATTTCTTAAAAAAAAAAAATCGAAATTTAAAAAGGGCAAACGTTGTAAAAACATTCAAAATTGCGATTCCTGTGCAGCCTCAGGAACTACTGAACAAATTTCAAATATAATGGTGTAAAATGATGGGGACAGACCTTGCACTAAGATAGGCTACATTTTATATCTGTCTCCACTACCCCAGAGGAGATGCAGGAACTATAAATGTTCTAAAAATATGATTTTTGAATTATGGAAGGACCTATATTCATGAAATTTTGCATGGTATATATTTAAGAACATTTATTTAAAAATTGGAAATTTAAAAGGAGTGAAAATGCGCGAAAAGCGTCCTAAATGACGACTTGTGAGCAATCTCAAGAAGAATCAATCTCATTTCAAAAGTAATGGTAGGCAAATTGATGCTGACAGCCTCTGCTCTAACATAGACGCTATTTCATGTCGGTGTCACTATCACCTGAGGGTTACTGGAGCAAAAAACGTTCTAAATTTCGATTTTTGCGATCGGTAGCGGCTAGCAACTTAAAATTAGGCAAGGTACATATTTATTAGATATAAATGATCTTTAATAACAGTTTCGAAAAAATTGGAACTTTAAAAGGGGTGAAAGTGCCCGAAAAGCGATCTAAAAACGTTGTAAAAACGTTCTAAATTGCGATTTCTACTCAATCTCAGGAAATACCAAACCTATTTCAAAAGTAATGGTTGCAAATTGATGGTGACAGTCCCCGCTCCAACATGGGCTATATTTTTTGTTGCTGTCACTACTATCTGGCGGTTGAAGAGCAAAACATGTTCTAAATTGCGTTTTTTGCACAACTGAGGGGTCTAACATTTTGAAATATGGCATGTAGTTACGTACAAGATGCAACTGCTTTCTATGAAAAATCGGAAGAAAATTCCAAATTATAAAGGATGAAGAGAGCGAAAAGCGTTCTAAAAACGTTCTAAATTGCAATTTTTATGCAATCTTATCAAATACCAAACCGATTTAAAAAATAATGGTGTCCAATTGTTGGTGATAGAACCTGCTCAAACATAAACTATATTTTATGTCTGTGCCGCTACCACCAGAGGTTGCAGAAGCAAAAAACTTTCTAAATTGCGATTTCTGTGATACTGAAGAGGCTAGAAACTTTAAATATGGCAAGGTAGTTACTTATAAAATATAAATGCCATCGAAGGACTGTCGAAAAAAAATTTGAATTAAAAAGTGGTGAAGCGAAGGGGAGGTTCGAAAAGTGTTCTAAAAAAGTCCTAAATTACGATTTCTATGCAATTTCAGGCAATATAAACCGATTATAAAAGTAATAATTGTGAATCAGTCGTAACAGACTCTTATCCTACACAGGCTATATTTTATGCGGATGATTCTACCAACTGGGGTTCACAGTAACAACAAAGATCTAAAAAAGGCCTTTAAAAGCTTTCTAAATTGCGTTTCTGTGGAATATTAGGAAATAAGAAACCGATTTCAAAATTAATGTTGGCAAATTAATGGTGACAGTTCCTATTTCAACATAGCCCTTTATGTTGAGAGAGGTGGTAGGACTTTGAATTTGACATGATGGTTAACTTTAAGACGTAAGAAGATGGTTTCTAAAAAATTCAAAATTTCAAAGGAATACTGAAATAAGCGTATTAATTGAGCATAAAAGTTTCAAAATATTTTCTAAATTGTCATGTATTTAATTTTATTTCTTTTTATTAATTTAAATCATATTTCTGCATAATGTAGTGTAATAATGATGTTTAGTCACACTATGTTTTATATAGTAATTTTTGAATTATTTCTAAAAGTATAATTTCCTTTTATAAAAATTAGACATATAAATATCACTTGGCATATTTTAAATATTACGCGAGCAAAGCCGCGGGGTTTGCTAGTATAAAATAAAACAAATATGTTGATCAAAATGATATTAAACTGAAAATAAAAATATCGCTTTAAAGCGAAAAAGATATACTAAAATAATTTACAATACTAATAATGCCGATATTGGTATATTCATTCTGTTTCAAACATGACTTTCGCATAAAGAATTTAAAAATACAATTTCAGAAATTGTGAAATCATAGTCCTAAAAATATCCGAATGCTTTTGTGAACCCCTGTATGCGATCTATAGATTTGTATATATGTTACATAATATTAAAAAAAAAATTGTTCAATTAAAAAACACATAACACAGTTGTAAATTCCTCGTCAGAATTTCCATTAATAAGCAAAAATTTACACGAATTCCTTTGTGCAACCCTTTATATTATTTATATGCTCTTAGTAATATGCAAAAAAAAAAAAAAAAATGCTCAGTTTCTAAACGCTTTTCAAGCAATCATCGTTCCTTCACAGCATTGTAGTAAAATTCTTATGTGTGTATTAATGATGCTAAATGGTACGCACACTGTATTTTATAGTAGGTATTTTGAAAGGTTTGGTTGGTTGGTTGATTTTTTGACGGCCAATTATCTGCTCGAGGGATATGGGCCGAGGGGGGGGGGGTGCCCTTCGTGGTGGTCTTTCTAAGGGAACCTAAATCATATTAACGCTTGGAAATCCAAGGTTCGAAGAAAACCACGAAAACTCCGAACGATTAGGCCGACGGGCGCGATTGGGATCGAACCCAGCACCTCCCGTCTACCAGCTTCGAGAGCAGAACCTCTCGGCCACTGGTGGGGCTTTGAAAGGTTTGGAAGAATTGGACTTGACTGGGTTTAAACCTAGGACCTAACAAATAACGTTATACCAAATTATTTTGGAATATATGTTTTTTATTGACGAAATTTTTTATTTTAAAATTGCTTACATAATATTCTTCGAAACCAAAAGTGTCTTTAAAATAATTCTTTTAATGTTTTAACTAATGAAAACGATTAAACATATTGTTTAATAAAAACTACTAGACATATATGACACTGTAAATGTACTACTAATATCTCTTTCTTCTGAAGAATTTGTCGCATTAAAAATTCACATAAATATTCTTTAATTATAATATTTGGTGAATAATGAATCATTTAACCAAAACAGTAGCCGCTCAGTAGAGTAACTCAAAAACCTTGCCAAAATTAAAATTTTCTCAACAATTCTAAAAAGCATATATTAAATAGCTGAGTAACTAGTTCGTTGATATATGTCGATATCAGGAGCATGAGTCGTATTCGGCGCTCCTAGTCTCAGTTCCATAAGGAGCTTTCTTTGCGAGAACACGTGCTTTATTGTTACGCTTCAACTTTGATATTATGTTTAATTATGTTTAAGTGCATATTTTTGTTGGTTTCATGAATTGTTGAACTCAATGACTGAATTTTTAATATACAATGAACAACTAAAATTAAAAATGTGTTCTTTTTAAGCATTTTTAGCTCTAATTTAGATATATTGTTTTAAATATGCAACTTTTTAAAAGTGTGCAGGGATATTCAGAATCATTTTTGAAATATAGTCGAATTGGTTATAGTTTTGAATGCCAATTTGTTTTTTAATGTTTCGCATATAGTTCCCATTTTTATGTAAAAATTATTTTGGTAATTTATTAAAAACACTCAAAAAACAGCATCTCTATACTACTACTTAACTTTACAGACTCATCTTTGATACTAAATGCAAATAATATATGTAATTATACATTGTTTTATATAAATTATTGAAAGTTTACGCATAGTAAAAATAACGACATTTATTTAAATATTACTTGTAAGTACAAGAACTCTCAACAATTACTTTCATCTGATAAAAATTAAAAAGTTAAGAAAACTTTTTATTATACATATATATATTTTTAATTAAACGGATACTTTAATGTGTATATAACATTAATTAAGTGTAGTTACTAATAGTAAGTTAATAGCAATGATTTTAACTGTAAAACACGTGAAAAATTAGTTTTGACCATGATTTTGCTTCAAATACTTCAACTGTTTATAAAATATAGCCTAAACTATAAATTATTGAACGTCATGTTCAACTTAATTACCAAATAAAATATGACACATTAAAATTCTGATATAATTAACCTAAAAGTTGCTAAAATATGCTTTAAAAGATCTTTACATCATAAAAACTTGCCAAAATATGTTAAAAACACCAAGCGCTTTCAACTTGAGTTATATAGCAGTCGTCATCAGAGAGAAAAATCAGAGGAGTCAAACTCCTCTGACTTTCTGAACAATAAAAAACAAATATTTTAAAATAATCTGATATAAGAAATGAGGCGCATACTGGAGTATTAAAATGTGAGATATTAAAATTCTGATATAATTTATCAAAAAGGTGCTAAAATGTACATTAAAATGTCTTTACAGTCTTTGCAGTCATCATGGAGAAAAATCAGACGAGTCTTGGTATTTTTAATATCTTTTGACGGGATTTTATGCTGTAAAGAGCTTTCAATGTATATTTTGCACCTTTTAGGTAAATTATAACAGAATTTTAATATCTCATATTATAATAATCCAGTATGAGCCTCATTTATATCAAATTATTTAAAAATATTTGTTGTTTTTTTTATTGTTCAGAAAATATTCGATCTTAATATAAAATCAACAGAAATGTAATAATACGTTTAACGTCTCAATCAAAAAAAATGTAAATATGATTTTAATAAAATAAGCTGATTATACCTTGAGACTCCAAGTATTCTCGTAATTCATCCTTCTTCTGGTGCATTTGGCATAAAACAAGTTCGTGAAATTTTGAAATTTTGATAAAAGCATCATTATAACCAGTGTCTACATCTTGAACAAGAAATGATTCAATGCTATATCCCGTTGAAAATACTTTGACAATATAGATTGCAAGTGTACTTAAAATAAAATGGAAATTAAGATTATATTGGTAACATAGTTCTGCCCTTAATTTAAAATTTCGTGTAAATTATATTTAAAGTAAATGCACCTATAGTGGAACTCGTACCAGTAGTGGGCCATTGATTTTTAAAGTTTAAAATTAGCCCTAAATGCATTTCTTGAAAACGGCTAAAACATATCTGATTGACTAACAACCGTAAATGCTAAGTTTTCTTAATATAGTCTTTTTTTTTTTTTTTTTTTTGTTACTGGTACATTTGTTTATTTTCTAGAGTGTCTTCAAAATAAGGTTTTTTAGAAAATTCTTATAGATTTCATTAAGATATATGTTTTTATTTAAGACATTGCTTCTTTAATATTATATTTTATTTTAAATTCAAATACGGTTGATATACTCTATTATATTATAAATAAATTGTTAGATAAGCTGAAAACTTAATCATTCATGCATCAGAAATTTACTGCACCAACTAGTGGAGCATCGAGGAAGGATTTTTTTTTTCAGTTTTCTAAAGAATATATTTTATTCTTCAAATGTTTATTCTGATACATGAAAATTTAGGACCAGTCTAAAAAGAAATATACTTTTTGGAATTCTCTAACACTTTAATTATTATTAGATAAATCTCTTTACGTGGCTACTAGTGCATTTACCTTAGTAGTGTTTTTTTTTCCTTTTAAAGAATGCCATCTTTTTTTTTTTTCTTTTCAACAATATCCCTTTTTTTCCTTTTAAAGAGTGTTTTTTTTTTCAGGATGCCTCAAAAGAACCATAGCACTTTCTTTCTCACTTTTTATAAAGTTTCTATCTCACAGAATATTTATTATTACTTTTTTGGAAAAATAGTCTTTCCGTAGACAATCGCATGTTTTGAACAGGAAATAAATCAACTCACTTTATTTTTTATCAGTCTACTGGGAGGATCTTTTGTTCCACTGAGCCACTGAAAAAATCAGTTATTTTTAAGGGGAAAAATAGAGAGAGAAAAGATTATGTTTTTTCATCATTTGTATTAAAATAAAATTTAAACATAAAATTAACTGGTTTTAAGTACTGTTATTTTCGAATAATTTTGCAAGTAGACCTTATTTAACGATAGAAATTCTGCGTTTGAATAAAAAAAAAAGTTACTATTTTTAAATAGCAGTAAAACAAACAGTAACCGTACGAGTCTTTAATATATAATTACTGAATTAAATGCATTACGATTAAAAGTTTTCAAAAACCATGCATGATCTATGGCTAATGTGTGGCTCATGCATTAGCGATATCTATGGTACATCTGTCATATGTTCCTTTTTTGATAACTTAATATCATATTTACACTAGATTAACCCTTTAAGCGGCTGCCTGTGTTTTTACGTTTCCCGAAACCTTATTAAAATTCCTGTTCAGAGAAATATTTTTAACAGGATTGTGTTTTTAAAAATAAGCATTTTTTATGAAAATACAGAATCTCAGACGCTCATAGGGTTAAAAAACATAGGACGGCAATATCGGTCATTTTGACTGCTACCAATTAAAATAAAAATATTTCGATTAGAACCAGAAATTTCTTTCTAAAATAAGTTAACTACTTATAATGAGAAATAAGTTAAATAAATAAAAAAAGGACAAGAAAACAGGAATTCTGCTTTTTGAGAATTCAGTGTCGCCCCCGATGAACAAAATATATATGTGCTAGCAGAACTGTCCGGCTTCGCCCGTGTGAATTATAAGCGCCCTTCCAGTTAAAATAAATTAATACGAAAGAATACTGCAATCACAATAACTGAAATTGCATTCCCATCCACAAATCGTTAAAAAGACAATCGGAAAACATGACGCTATTGTTGCGCAATCACTGTAGAAACCCCTGAGCTTTAATATCTAAATGTTTTTTTTTTTTTTTTTTTTTTTTTTTTTTTTTTTTTTTTTTTTTTTTTTTTTTTTTGGGGGGGGGGGGGGGCGGTTGTTACACAGAAAAATATGATTTTCCCCACAATTCAATAAAAAAAAAATATCCACCAAATCGCGCAGCATTTAGTGAAATTCTCCTTTGTATGATATATTATATCTACATTATAAAGTAAAAACATCTTGTCAGTGCCCCAGAAATTGTAAGCCATAAATTGCGCCTTTACTGCAATTTTTCTAACTTCTAAACATCACACAATTTCCTTTTTTATAATGTCGAATAGAAAAAAAGTTCTTTCAAATGAAATTTGTTTTAAAATTATATCTCAATTATCTGATTTTAATAGATTTTAAAGTAATTATAAAGGATGGATATTTTTAAAGGTGCGTGCAATCCGATTACGAAAGATGAACCCGTTCACCCTTAATGCTATAGCATAAAGAAAAGACATGTCTATGAGTAACGCTGGAATCATATTTTCGGTGGCAACAACCTAACACATCAATAAATTTCCCATTTACTGCAATTTAACCTCTAAACATCGCACATTGGATTATCCCAACGTCTTATAGAAAACCAAAGTACTTTCAGTAATATTTGTTTGTAATTTTTATCTCAATTTACAGATTTCCTATGGATTTTTAAATAATTTTCCAGCATGAAATTTTTTCAAATATACTTTCAACCCATTAGAAAATATTAACTCAACTGTTCAAAAACATTGCAAATAATTCAGAGTTTGTTTGTTTTCGTGTAATATTCACTAACTAAATTTACAAACGAAATTAAAACGCCAAAATAAAATAAAATAAAACACGAATTTAACGTATACCAAATCAAACTACTCAAAATAATGTAATAAGTATATAAATGCAAATGGGAATTTTGTTCCGGATGCATATAACTCTAATTTTTCAGAACGGATTTCCATACGACTTGCGCTATTAGTTTTTCAAGGAAGATTTCAGTGCGCAATATATTGTTTTCCGTTGCTTAGTCATAGAATTATAGGGGAAAGTTATATAATCATGTGAACCCAATTATAAAAGATTAGTCTTATTACCTGAATGGAAAATGCAGAACTATTTTTATCTCTTTTAGTACAGACGGGTTAGTCTTCAGTAATCTGGCAGTGCACTATTTCGCGTATTCGTATTTTAATTAATGTGCCTCACACAAATTATGGCATGCCCTTTGGTTTAAAAGAATGTAGAATGACTTATGTCTTAAACGAATATCTGGCATGCAACTCGATTACAAAATATTAACCTGCCATAATGCTTAATGTGGTTCTCGAGTTCCCTGCTCAACAACGCGAAACTTTCTGACACATTTTTTGGCTCATTAAACGTAAAGGCTTAAAATTTGTAGGCCTGACTATTAAAGTGCTTTGGAATTGAAATGAGTTTTCCATTTTTTGATAAATAAATCAATTATCGAGTTATGATAATTGTAGTCACGTGAAGACCGGTTTTTCTCCTTTAACCCCTTGGGGACGAGCGACACGTATACGTGCCAGATGAAGCGCTCAAAATCCTTGTTTTTCCTTACCAGTAAAATTTTACTGTAAAATTTGCCTTATTTAATCAGCGCATTTTCTCGATTCAAGAAGACACAAATTTCTGTTTTTAAAAAGCGGTGACAAAAGGTTAAAAATTTGGTAAAAGGCTCCCGTCCCGAAGGGGTTATAGCGGTGTTGCGTCCGAAATTCAGTTCAAAACACCAACTGAAAGATCTTATACTTTTACCAAAAAATGGAAACTATCTTTCGATTACATAGTTTTTAAATAAGACCCCCTGCCCATTTCATGCGTTTCCGAACAAAAATTAATTAAAAAATGTGTCAGAAAATTGCTCCTTTGGATTTAAGAACAGCCTTAACTTGACATTTATGAAAAAAAAAATCACATTTTTAGTTTTAATTTTGAAATCGCGAAATTTAAATTCAGTAAAAGCATGGTCTTTTGACACATTGTGGTAATTTTTTTAACTCTTAAAATTAAAATACAGGTTTTCTTTGGCGTAACAGAAGTATACGATTTCTCACAATACGGGGAAAAAGACAATAAATGCATCCAAATGAGATAGTAGTTACTGAAAATTTATTTGCTTAAAACTAAAACCTTCCCTTTACGTGTAATTATAACCTTTAATTAAAGTATTAGATCACGAGGGTTTCCACTCTAAATAACACATCACTCTTAAATGAAAACTTAATTTTTTTCATTAATAGAAATTAAATCTACAATGATTAGATGAAGTGAGGTCATTTTCTATAAATTTTAAATCATTACATAAGTCAAAAATTTTTTTGAAAAGGAAAATAACTTCTCTCTTTTTACTATAAATACCACTGAATCTAAACCAATACAACACTTAGCTATAACGTATAGCTATAAGATATGGCTTTAGTATCCAATCGAAGTAGTAAACAAAATATAGGAGCCATTTATTTAAAGTGAGTTAGACTACACGTTGAAAAGATTTGATAGAATGTGATGTCATATCAGTCTTTTTTTTCCCCTAAATTGTTTTCATGAAATTTGATTGTTTGTATTAACGTAGATGTTTTAATAAAAAAAAAAACATTCACATTAAGTTGCTACGTCATTTTACCGCTCTTATAGTTAAAGGTTATTATGTTATGTATTACAAAAATGTGCATTTTCTGTTTAGAATGACGTCAATTTCAAAAATGGAAAAATATAGCAAGAAAATCTGAATTTTTATTACACGTGTTATCGTTATTTTATTCAGATTACTGTGTCATTATTTAGGGTGTGACAACAGGAAAGAAACGACTGAATTAGAAAATTTAAAAAGATATATTTGTATAATGTTAGAGTGTGGAAGGTGGTAGAAAAAAGGGATAAATAGCTGTCGCATGATTTTTTAAAGTAGACAGTGATCTTTTCCACGTTTTAATAAGAATGTGCATCAAGTTTCGTGCTAATCGGTCAGAAATTGAAGATTTGTATAAAGGACATACACTCAGAGAACGGCTTTTATGTATACTAGGGGATCGTACCAGGGCTTCCCGGGTTAAAGAATATAGGTGAAAACATTTGCCAGATTTCCCTTGCCGAACGAGTATACTTGGCTGGCATCTGGGCGGTTGTCCGCTTGATCGCCGCATGGCGACCATCCAGTAGAGAAACGCCCCGGCCAACCCAATTTTCAGAGACTGATATTTTCCTTATTTCTCCCTTATACCACTTCCTTAACTATTTCATTTTGTTGATTTGTCTCCTGCACATTACACACACAAATCCTGCTTGGGAGTAGAGATACCGGGATTTTAGATGCCTAATCGGTGGTGGGTACTAGTCGTGAAAGGTAGTTCATGAACCAATTTAGACGAAGGGAAAAATAAAAAAATGGGTGCCACTGAAAGACAAGTATCACCATAGAATATTTTGGGGCCGAAATGCAAAGCAAGCTCACGTTGCTGGGGGCACGGGACTCCACGTTTCTACCGCACCTCATCGGGTAAAGACTGGCTCCGTAGACAGCATAGGACATGCTGTCCCATAGGAGTGGGTCCGGTAGCTCGTGTAGGCCACCGCCTATGTGCACCTAATAAAAAGGGAGTACATCGGCTGGTCATGCAGCGACTGGCAATTCGCATCCAGCTAACCCGGCGGTTCTGAATCAGCTGATATAATATTAGTTGTCTGAGCGAAGCGAAGGCTAATACTCAGCGAAATATTACTGTCCGGACACATTACAACTACGATGGATATTAACGCCATGTCCTACTAAAAAAAAGCCTAATAAAAACCTTTCGTCAAGCATAACTCAAAAAATATTTGCCGGATTTCGTTTCTGATTGCACCAGAAGGTACCTATGAGGGCCACCTACTGAATGCACCTACAATGAAAAATAAGTTCCAAACCGTTTAAAATTCTCTCTATTCTAAAAAGAAGTAACTACCGCTGTCACCGCCGCCGCCGCCGCCGGTTTTGATTTTTTTGTGACCGGAGGCCTTTCTTCGTTAATATTAACAAAAATAATGCATACAAAAATATGAAAATCGGTGGTTTTATACAGAAATGTTTGATAAACACGCTGATGCAGACAGTTTTCAAATCGAAGAATTATTTTAAGAGATATTTAATGCTAAAGTTGGACAAAATCGTTCCACTAAAAAAGTTTTATAGCAGCAAAAACTATACATGACAGTGTAATCATTTTTAGATCATTTTATGCGTTAGAATTTGCCGGAGTGCAGATTGCATTAATTTTTTTATTTTGACTCATTTTTTCAGGTTTTATTTCAATTTTAAATTCAAATATTCAGCATTTCGAGAGATATTTTTTACAGATTTCAGAAAATTGTACTAATTTAAACTGTTGCCAACTGTATAAAAAGCGCAAGCAATAATGTTTGCTTCAAATTAAAAATTTATTTACACGTGACTATTATAAACAGGAAAAAAACTTTCAAATTAGAATTAAATAATTACGTATAAAAAGCAGGAACTTATTAAAAATTACGTCATAAAAAGTATACACGTGAATTTTAAAAGAGAAAGGATATTGTAAAATAATAAATTCATTAACATGCGTTAGAAGTCTTAGGAGAAATTACGTCATATTTACGTCACATTATAGTTATTACATAAAATGAATACAAAATAATATTGCAAAAAAGTTTACATTTAGAAATTGCACTAGACATTTATTTGATATTTTGAGAATTAATTTAAAATGTCTCATTTAAAAGAACTTTCTTTTCGCTTTGTTAAAAAATACCAGGAGACAAAGACTCTCTTTACTTAATTCCTTTTATATTAGCTTATTTTGAAATGTTGTTACACGTGTATACGTCATCAAGCTATTTTTATTTCGACGTTTTATTTGTGTTTTTATTAATGTTGTACGAATTTATTTGTTCTTTCGTTATTTAAAATAAAAATTATATCAATTTGTATAATTTGGCGAGTGGTTTGGCGATTTATATAATTTGGCGAAATTGGTCGACAGGATAATCAAGTAGTACCGCAACGGATTTGGCGTTAAAATCCCCCAATCAAAGAGAAATGAATAGAAATTCGTTTATAGGGAGATCGCCACTGTTTTTTAAATTATAATTCAATCTCTCGAAATCTTTTTAAAGCCGATCAAATTAGCGTGCATTTAGAGTCTGCGGTGTCTAGACGGGGGTTGGCGAGCGTAGCTCGTAGGGGGCCGAGCCCCCTAGTATATTAAAAAAACTGATAAAAAAGCACAATTTATCTGCATACGTCATAGAAATTTGGTGTGCGTCACTTTCACCGGTGGATGTTTTCGTAGACAACTGGTTTGAACACATGGAGCAAATAAAAAAAAATATATGCACGCAATAATATTGAATGGATCAGTTTCAACCACGTGATCACAAACCTTGGAACAACCCGTGGCAACCAGCTTTGGTGGGCAAACAAATAATAATACAGTACTCCGTACCACGGTGACCGTTTTTAGCCTGTTGTATAAAATCTGGCCTGTTGTATGACATACAACAGGCTAAATCCGGCTAAAAACTCAGGCTAACAGATAGTTGTCAGTCTATCGACTGGAAATTAACAGATTTTTTTAATACTCGTATAACGAAATTTAGAAACGATTGTGGATGATTAAAACAAAAGACATGAATGTTTATTGCTCCGGGAGGTTATCTTTCTCTGGATGTCTGTCTGTCTATCATACAGCATGCAATTTTCTTGTAAAGGATGATATTATTATGCAGTAAAATCTCCATAACGGACACACCCGATTAGTGGACACCTCTATTTAGCGGGCATTTTTTCGATTACCAACACTTAAATAACTGTACATGTTTTACTCTCAGTTGCGGACACCTCCAAATAGAGGACAAATTCTGCCCTCTGGAGGTGTTCGCTTTTCAGAGGTTTTAATGGTAACACCTCACATCAAACGACAACTAATAAAATTTTGAAAAAGTCTAATATTTCTCTAACTTGTGTATTTTAAGCAATTTTTCTAACTCACCCCCTAATTAAGTTGGAGAAATGAAATGTTGAATACTTATAGCTGAACACCTCACATCAAACGACAAATAATAAAATTTTGAAAAAGTCTAATATTTAACCCTATGGGCTCTAACTTGTGTATTTTAAGCAATTTTTCTAACTCAGCCCCTAATTAAGTTGGGGACACGAAATTTTGCATACTTATAGCTGAACACCTCACATCAAACGACAAATAATAAAATTTCAAAAAAGATCCAATATTTAACCCTCTGGGCTCTAACTTGTGTATCTTAAACAATTTTTCTAACTCAGCCCCTAATTAAGTTGGAGACATGAAAGTTTGGATACTTATAGCTGAACACTTGCGATAACACGATAAATCATAAAACTTTGAAAAAGTCATACTTAACCCTCCGGTCTCTAACTTCTGTATTTTAAGCAATTTTTCTAACTCAGCCCTAATTAAGTTGGATACATGAAATTTTGCATACTTATAGCTGAACACCTCACATCAAACGACAAATAATAAAATTTTGAAAAAGTCTAATATTTAACCCTTTGGGCACTAACATGTGTATTTTAAGCAATTTTTCTAACTCAGTCCCTAATTAAGTTGGAGACATGAAATTTTGTATACTTATAGCTGAACACCTCACATCAAACGACAAATAATAAAATTTTGAAAAAGTCTAATATTTAACCCTATGGGCTCTAACTTGTGTATTTTAAGCAATTTTTCTAACTCAGCCCCTAATTAAGTTGGGTACACGAAATTTTGCATACTTATAGCTGAACACCTCACATCAAACGACAAATAATAAAATTTCGAAAAAGATCCAATATTTAACCCTCTGGGCTCTAACTTGTGTATCTTAAACAATTTTTCTAACTCAGCCCATAATTAATTTGGAGACATGAAATTTTGCATACTTATAGCTGAACACCTCACACCAAACGACAAAGAATAAAATTTTGAAAAAGTCTAATATTTAACCTCTAATATTTTCTATCGCGCAATTTTTAAATTTAAACTGGTTTGCAATATTATTTTTTGTTCATTTTGCATAATAAGTGTAATGTGACGTAATTTCTTCTATTTAAGACTTCTAACGCATGTTAATGAATTTATTTTACAATATCCTTTCTGTTTTAAAATTCACATGTAAATATAGTTTTTATGGCGTAATTTCCAATAAGTGCCTCCTTTTTATACCTAATTATTTAATTCTAATTTGAAGGTTTTTTTCTGTTTATAATAGGAACGTGTAAATATTTTTTTTTAATTTGAAGCAAACATTATTGTTTGCACTGTTTATACAGTTGGCAACAGTTTAAATTAATACCATTTTCTAAAATATGTAAAAAATATATATGTCGAAATGCTGAATATTTGAATTTAAAATAGAAATTAAACCTCAAAAAATGAGTCAAATTAAAAAAATTAATGGAATCTGCACACCGGGATCTTCTATTGAATAAAATGATCTAAAAATGATTAAATTCCTATGTATAGTTTTTGCTTCTATAAAACTTTTTTAATGGAACGATTTTGTCCAACTTTAGCATTAAATATCTCTTAAAATAATTCTTCTATTTGAAAACTGTATGCATCAGCGTGTTGATCAAACATTTCTCTATAATACCGCCGATTTTCATATTTTTGTATGCAATAGTTTTTTTAATATTAACGAAGAAAGACCTCCGGTCACAAAAAATTCAAAACCGGCGGCGGCGGTGACAGCGTTAGTTACATTTTTAGAATAGAGAGATATATAAAAATGAAAACTTGTCTATCTGTTTGTTTGTAATTCTATAAAAATCCACAATTTGGAAGCCAAAATTGTGAAAAGATACGTACATGTGTATTAAAACATGGCCGAGGCAATTAAAGTAATCCGGATTCGAAATAATTTATAGTTAATTTTTAATTAATGAAAAACCACCAATTTAACAGCAATTTCTTATCAAATTTAAACATTTTTCGTTATAGCAGTTGCCAACAATTAAAATACACATTAAAATTATTACTACAACAATTAATTTTCTACTGCAAGATTTCCACGTGAAAAATGAAAATGAAATAAATAGTTTGCCAAATTTTTAAAAAAGTTAATTTTACATCATAACATTTCTATTGCAAGATATTCACGTGAAAAATGAAGATGAAATAAATAGTTTGATGAATTTAAATGAAAGTGAATATAACTTCATAACTTTTCTATTTCAATGTTTCCACGTGAAAGAGGAAAATATTACGTAATATTGTAAATATAAGGGACGTGGTGGATATAGCATAACGTCATATGAGTGTGAAAAATGTATTGAAGCATGATAAAAACCCGATTAGGGAAATATTGGCGTATTTTAACATTATTGCTCCAATTATAAATTGAAATAAGTTCATTTATAGCTGTATTTTTTTGCGTCTGTTATATACATTTATACATTTTTATATAGCGTTTTCATATGATTCATTCATACAATATTTCGACTGCTTTTTTTAATGTTTGTTTTGTGTTGTATATTAAATTTTGAAATTGATTTTTCAGAACAAACATCCTTCAAATTCTGGGCAACGCCGGGCACTTTAGTTTGAGCAGATAAATGGCTTTTGTATCTATACATCTAATGGTACTATTATAAAGCGTTATAATATTATAAAGTGTATAATATTATTAATGCTTGTACGTTTGTGATGTGTTATCTCTGAAACTACATAGCCAACTTAAAAAAATGTCGGTGGCCATCTCTGCTCCGAAAAAAAAGACTGTATTTTATGTCAGTGCAAGAACCTACATCGCTGCAGGAGCAAAAAAGTTCTAAAATTGCGATTTCTGCGATATTGATTGGGTTAGAAACTTTAAATTTGGTGTGGTAGTTACTTTTAAGATGTAAATACTCGTAATGAACGCTCTCTAAAAGGTTCAATTTGACGGATAACCGTAAATATTTCTAGAAAGGTTGTAAACTATGATTTATTTGGAATACTGAAATTTTTGGGATACTGTTGGGGTTAGAAACTAGAACTTTGGCATGGTAGTAATTTATAAGATGTAAATGCACGAATTCTAAACGAATTCTAGAATTAGAACGAATTCTAAAAAATCGAAAGACTATACAAAGCGGAAAAAGATCTAAAGATGATCTAAATAACGAAGTACATGGAATTGTTAGGAATATAAACATGAAAATTGACATGGCTGTATTTATCATGACGTAAATTCTCGCAATAGAACAATTTCTAAAAATGCGCTATATAAAACAGTGCAGAAACAAAAAACTTTCGAAAATTTTCTATTTCTGTGTTACTGCTGAGCCCAAAATTTTGAAATTTTGCTTCGGGTTAGTTTTAAAATATACAATTGTCTCTATGAATGGTTTCTAAAAAATTTTAAATTTAAAAAGATGAAATGAACGGAAAGCTATCTCAATTACCATTAATTTGGAATTATTAGGTATAGCAACTTTAAATATTTCATAATGCTGCATTTCCTCCACAAAACGTGCAATTTAAATGTAACAAAACTGATAGATGCCCACCTAGCATTAAATAAATTGTGTAAATATTAAATAAAGACCTGTATGAAACAGTGAGTAGGTAGCCCGAAAGTACTTGTTAACCCCTTGAGGGGCACCGGTATATATTGTATACCACCTACGATTAATGAAGTTTTACACCAGAAAAATTTTATTAAATTTTACTTTTCTAACTTTGTTGGGAAAAAGCCGTAAAATTGTTTTTACTTATTTTGAAATAGAATTTTTCAAAGATTCCGGTGGAAATTCAGCATTTCACAAACGTAATTGCTTGCCCCTCAAGGGGTTAAAGTGTTCCTTCTCTAGGCTTTTCTCTCTCTCGCCAAGGCCACTAACAGAGGGAAGTGCCGTTTTAAATGTGATATGATTTTTTTATCTGGTTCATTTTTCTAGACATTTTATCATAAGGTCATATTCTCAATTATCATTAGTAGATTTTTTATATAAACTTATTCTGGTGAAATTTCATAATCGGGTTCATATTGGCGTATGTTAGCTTGCATGATTTGCTGAATAAATATGTATGGATTTCTAAAATACTTCAAATGACACTTTGACAGCTCAAAAGTTATGCAGACGATATATTCAGATCTTGTGTCATACTTTATGTTGCAATCATTGCCGAATTCTTTTATTTAACACATCCTAAATACAGCTCAACTTGTGCAGAATATGTTTGAAAACAAAACAATACAGCGTATGTAGTGGCCAACATACACTCATATTTAAATCCGATCGAGCATATCTAAAACACACTCTAACGAAGCATTGCATACCACTGTTGATGTATTCGGTACTTTGATACTATATCAGATTTTGAAGAGTGACTTCCTTAACTGTTATCGACAACCTCATTGCATCCGTGGAAAACAGATATTGTACAATAATAACTATTCCGGGGGAGTACACACCATATAAAGTATAGTCCATTCTTTTTAAACATCATATATTTGTCATTTAAAGTTACTCAAATTGGTGCGGAGCGTCTGATTATGCTCTTGACATCATTTTATACAGTTAAAATTCCGATATAAGATAATTTAGTGTTTCATTTTCTATTTTACTTTTAATATATTGCGTACTTTCTATTTTATATCCATGCATGGCTGTCTTGCATGGTTTGTTTTCCCAGTTTTTTAAACAGTGTATAAGAATTTATATATAAGATTTTGTAATTCTACGATTCGTTTACTTTCATCATTTCAATTTATCGCAGTATATGGACAATTAAAGATAACATCTCATTTTCTTTGCTTCCACATGTTCCACATTAATTAAATCGATGTTCTCAGCAATATCGCTCAGACTAATCCCTCTGAGGAAAATCCTAGTTTACTAACTATTATGTTTGAGATTAACTCGTTTGTCGTCCGATTAGTAAAATGAAGCAGAAAATGGAGATGTAAATCAAAGTTTGTATAGCATTGAAGTAATAACACTGAAGGAATAACATGTATAAGAATATTTTGAAATATTAACATGTATGAGAAAGAAGACGTTTTTCGGACTGACACATCCGACTAGTTGCTAAGAGATTTTGAATTGAAATACAAAACCTCTTTTGCTCTCCAAATGCGTAAATTTATGAATTTTGCATATTTTTTTTTTTAAGAATGTGAATTTATTCCTTAGTTGAAATATATTTACAATTTTACCTTAAATAGTTAGATATCTGCAATATACTCTGTAGTGTTTTAATTAGTTCATTCGTTGAATTATCTTTTTTAAAAATATCAAAGTAACCCTTTTTTAGGTTAATGTAAATAACATCAGAAATAATAAGCGAAAAGGCATTAACGCACTCAACAGTACCCTTCAGGGAAAAATAAACATTAGTCCTCAATCAAAGTCTTTCTGTCGATAATGTTAACCTTTTCGTAATCTGTATCTAAACATGTATAAGCTGTTAATCGAATAAAAGCTTTTAGATAACAAGCTTCAACAACATTCCCGTTTATCATTTGTATGTCTTTTCTAATTTCTCAAAGGCTTTAATTTGTCTTAATATACATAAATAAGTATTTTTAAAAAAATATGCACATAATGTATCTTATTAAAATTTACATTTAAAGGAAATTGGATATGAAGAATTAAAATGTTTTTCATTAGTTTAGAAATTTTTCACTTACAATCGATTAACTATCAGTACAATGGATTAACAAAGACTATTAGAACAACGCATGCTCATGTTTTATAATGTTGTTTTGTAGTGTAAATTAAACTATAATATGTGTGATATATGTACACAAAATTAAATGATCGTAACATATTTTTTATGAACATGCATTTAATTTTGATTTGGAATATGAAACTCAATAAAGTAAGTTTTTATAAAATTTACGCTTTTATTTAAATCATGGTGGCACAGATGTCATATAAGCCCAAAATTGGCGCGATTTTTTCTGACGCCCATCTCATATACACACCGGGTACTTAACTGGTGCCCAAGTATCGTTAATTTGCTTGATATGTTAACCCAGATGTTGTTGTTTATTTATTAATAAAGTGTTTATTTGCAATTATTTTCTTTTTAAAAAATATATGAATGTTTTGTTCTATATTTATTAATCAAACTTATTTTTATTTATTGTTATTCGCCTTTTTAAAAATATATATGTAACTCGTATTCAAAAACGAGGTTTTCGCCAAATTAGGGAAAAATAAACATTAGTCCTCAATCAAAGTCTTTCTGTCGATAATGTTAACCTTTTCGTAATCTGTATCTAAACATGTATAAGCTGTTAATCGAATAAAAGCTTTTAGATAACAAGCTTCAACAACATTCCCGTTTATCATTTGTATGTCTTTTCTAATTTCTCAAAGGCTTTAATTTGTCTTAATATACATAAATAAGTATTTTTATAAAAATATGCACATAATGTATCTTATTAAAATTTACATTTAAAGGAAATTGGATATGAAGAATTAAAATGTTTTTCATTAGTTTAGAAATTTTTCACTTACAATCGATTAACTATCAGTACAATGGATTAACAAAGACTATTAGAACAACGCATGCTCATGTTTTATAATGTTGTTTTGTAGTGTAAATTAAACTATAATATGTGTGATATATGTACACAAAATTAAATGATCGTAACATATTTTTTATGAACATGCATTTAATTTTGATTTGGAATATGAAACTCAATAAAGTAAGTTTTTATAAAATTGACGCTTTTATTTAAATCACGGTGGCACAGATGTCATATAAGCCCAAAATTGGCGCGATTTTTTCTGACGCCCATCTCATATACGCACCGGGTACTTAACTGGTGCCCAAGTATCGTTAATTTGCTTGATATGGTAACCCAGATGTTGTTGTTTATTTATTAATAAAGTGTTTATTTGCAATTATTTTCTTTTTAAAAAATATATGAATGTTTTGTTCTATATTTATTAATCAAACTTATTTTTATTTATTGTTATTCGCCTTTTTAAAAATATATATGTAACTCGTATTCAAAAACGAGGTTTTCGCCAAATTAGCATCGGACAAAAATCGCTCCAGTATGGGACATATATGACATCTGTACCAAACTGCGGGGCGTTTTGTCCAGGTACTGCTGAGAACTCGAAGCTATAGAATCATAAACTTCAACTGGAACGTCACATAATCACTTCAGTTACGTCTTCAAACTTACAAATAAAATTTAGAATAAACTTTCTTTGATTAAAGCAAATATAGTTTTTCAGCCATTCCATGATATTGGCTAAATCTGAAAGAGAAAGAAAGGACATGCCAGTTATAAGAGAAAAAAATGTGTATAAAATGTACTGTGTATTAAAGAACATATATTTTTAGAAATCTGTATCTTATCTTTATTTATAGAAATTTTCAAAAATTGCTAGTATCATACACATATCATGGAAGACGGTAGCATTCCGAGTGACGCAGCCTTAAGCCTAAAATCCTATCGTATCGTATCGTTAAAATCGTATCGTATCGTATCGTAGAATTCGTAGATGGCGGAACTCATACATACAACTAACTCGACATCAAAGAAAACGCGAAAAGCCGACTTTTAATAACTCAGCAGATATAGGTCCTATTGTTCTGAATTTTTTAGAACAGTCTTATATCTGCAGTCTAATCGTAAACTGAAATATTTACATTTCTACGTGCAGTATATTTTGAGCCATTATATAATAGCCATTTTTAAAGCGAAAACGTTGGTATGGTATGGAAGAAGTTCCTAATTTGAAAATCTCGAAAACGGTTCTAACGATTTTCTTTAAATTGATATACAATATTAATCTGATTAAGATGAGTTGAATAAGACATATCTTTTATCTGGTAAAACTTATTTTATTTTTGACATTTTCGTTTCCGTTAATGCCCAGTCAACCATTAATCTCTGGTAATTTTCTCGTCTGTGATTAGTGAGTGCGAGGCTAACATTAGCCTCGTAATAAGTAGGTTTGAAATCATCACATCGCGCCAATGAGCACGAAGGGCTGTGACTTTCAGTAGATAGATAAAGATAATCCATGTTTATTTGTGTAGCTAGCGAGAAGAAATTACAAATTACGCTATAACGATGGATTTAGTGTTTAAAGTCGTTGTTTCCTTTTCAGATTTGAAGTTAATTATTTTATATTTCCTTATTTACATTTAGTTATTCACGTTTGTAACAAAAAACTCGCCCTCTAGCGATCTAAAGGGTACCACTGCTTCTTTCATCGCGTTAGCATTACGTACCGTGAGTCAAATATCATTTGGGATTTTTATTTCTTTATAGATATGAATAAAACCGCAAAAAAAACTAGTATGTTGTGGCCATCACAAAACTTTCTTCTATATAAATCACGTCAATTAAATCACTTAAATAGTAAAATAAATTACATCAATTTATTCATATAAAAGTATACCTGAATTTGAAATTTGATGAAAATTCGTGCATTAGTTATTGAAATAGAGCTGTAGGAGAAATTTTGAAAAATGTAGCATAGCAGTGCCACCTGTTGAGCGATTTGCACCAAAACACAAACAGTACTAATTCATATACCGGAATCGTAAACCGGAATCGCCAAAACACAAACAGTACTAATTCGTATACCGGAATCTGAAGTTGGATGAAAATCCGTGTATTAGTTCTGGAGCTAAAGCTACTGTGGAAATCACAAAAATGCAGCACAGCAGCGCCACCTGTTGAGCGATTTACACCAAAAGGCACAAAACATCAATTCATGTCAAGAACTAACTGAATCTGAAATTTGATGAAAATCCGTGCATTAGTTCTGGACATTGAGCTATTGTGGAAGTCGAGAAAAACGCTGCATAGCAGCGCCACCTGTTGAGCGATTTACAGCAAAACATAAACAGCACTAATTCATATCCAGGTATACCTGAATCTGAAGTTTGTTGAAAACCCGAGCATAAGTTCTTGAGATAGAGCTATCCCGGAAATCACAAAAAATGCAGCATAGCAGCGCCACCTGTTGAGCGATTTACACCACAAGGTGCAAAACGTCAACTCATGTCAAGCACTAACAGAATCTGAAGTTTGATGAAAATCCGTGCATTATTTCTTGAGATAGAGCTATTACGAAAATCGTGTAAATGCTGCAAAATGCAGCAAAGCAGCGCCATCTGTTGGGCGATTTGCACCAAAACGTTACCAGCACCAATTCATATCAAGGATTAACTAAATCTGAAGTTTGATGAAAATCCGTGCATTAGTTCTTGAGATAGAGCTAGTGCAGAAATCGCGGGAAATGCAGCATAGCAGCGCCACCTTTTGAGCGATTTACACCAAAAACTAATCAGCATCAATTTGTATTAGGGACTAACTTAATATAAATTTTTATTAAATTCCGTGCATTAGTTCTTGAGATAGAGCGCCCACAAAATTTGTGTCACATACACACAGACAGACAGACAGACAGACTCACAGAGTCACAGACAGACATTTTGTAAAAACATGTTTTTTGGAATCTCTGACCCCTAAAATGTGTAAATCCGTCGAAAACCGAAAGTCGAAAATTTTCATGAATCCAATACTTTCTTCTTGTAAAGATAGAAGAAAGTAAAAAGATAATACATGCTGTTATGTGCCCCAATGCAACTCTAGATAATCGAAAAATCCGGATTTAAGCTTTCATTATTTCCAAACGAAAAAAATAAAATACCTGTCGTTTCTAAAAACGGCAACAAAACTTTGATCAGCAGAAAATCCGATGTCTCGTTGAGGCTGACAGTTTGTTCAAATTTAATCGTGATTTAAATAAGATTATTAAAAAAAAATAATAGATTAAAATATTTTGATTGATGAATTTAATGATGTGAAAATATATTAAAATAGATGTTACCAGGTTTAAAAAGCATTTCATTTAAAACATTAATTAAATCTGGTCATCGTCATGAAAACTTTCTTTGAATAATCAAATTATTCACTCTTTTATAGAAAATAAGCACAACAAATAAAATTATTTTTTCTAGATTAAATAAAATAAATAAATAATAGATTCTTATTTGTTTTTTATAAATAAATACATAATAAATTTCAGGTAAAAGAAAATTTCAGAATGATAAAATCTGTTATACAGTTATAGTAAGAGAATGGAAAAAAGTAAAAAAAAAAATAATTAGTATAAAAATGTTTAGGAAGAACTACTTCAGTAAAAGTTTATAAAATATTTTCTACTTTTGGATTAGCACAACATATCAAAGAAAGCAATTGATAAAAGATGAAAAGTAACAAAATTTGTTTTGCTTTTTAATTGGAAGAGCTACGTTCCAATCAAGGTTAATAAATATCACGATAATTTCAAAATGGTCAACTTATCGATGATTATAAATATTTTCGGAGTCCATACAAATTAGAAATTGAAACATAATGCACTTAGCATGAAAACTAATATATTCTAAATGTCTTTCTTCTTTTTTTTTTTTCTTTAATATTTTGGGTAGTTAATATTGATAGAAAGTATGACTAATCATTAATATGATTATATTTAGTCTCTGTATATGTATGAATTAACAGATATTATTATTATTTTTGTTGTTAATGCATATATATCTGCATCAGCTTAGAATTATGCAAATGCAATAATTTTACAAATTACAAATACATAAAGAACTGCCATGAAATTCCTTTTATTTGTTATATTCTAAGAATCCTATTAATTTCATGCATTAAATTACCCAATGAAATTATTTATTTATCGTTTTTATTATTTATCCAATTACCATCTATTATTTTAATAATTAACGATAAAAATATTCTTTAATATTCTAATTACCGGTTTGGTTGTTTTAAAAACCTACAATTTTGACGGCGATTAACCCTTTATGCCCCAAATTATGAATTCATGAAAATTTCATCTTCTAAAGCATTTTTCGTGAATTTTTTAAACTATATTAGAAGATTTACATAATCATTTAATAAATTTTAAAAGGATTTTGCCAAATAAAATTAATTAAATTTGAATTTATTGAGATTTTGTGCAATATTTAACTCCACTCAAATCTTTTATTTAAAAAATATTTTTTAGTATTTTGTAGAATTAGGAAATGTACAAATATAATGTTCTTACAATAGAAATATGTAACCCCCCCCCCCCCTTAATATTTTAACGTCAAGAAAACTGAAAAGATGCAAAGGCAAAAGAAATCATCCTTTTAAAAATATTTTTGTTTTGTGCAACCAATAATGATTTTGAAACAAGATAAAATAATGTATCTATAGCTGATTCTAAACTGTATTAGTACTAATAGATGTATTAAATGAATTTTATGAAAAGTAATTTCAATGGTACTTTAAAATATCGTCGGGACATAAAAGGTTAACACAGAAAAACAATCATAAAAATCCATTTTTAATAATAATAATAATAATAATAATAATACTTATGTTTTTTTACACCCTACATTACAAACATACTAAAGTAAGCCGATTTTCCATTAAGAGACTTAAAAAGCAAAAAATTTATTCCACAAGTAACCAATTCACACGAGGCAAACACAAGACACAAGCGAAAGCCAGCAGTGATAACCGCGTTCACGTGGAACTGTTTACAAACATTAGCAGGTCTAAAAGCGCCACCTATCTTTGATTACAAACGTGAATTCCTGAGTGCGAAGTGCTGTCACTTTCAAGTGATAGATAATCTATATTTATTTGTGTACTTCTTGTGAGCAGATGGATTTGAAATTAATTCTTTACATTTCCTTATTTACATTTGGTTATTCCTAATATACTCAGAAATTTTGTCAGTCTTCGCTTGGATGAACTTCTTGCACCTTGATAATATATTAGCATAACTTGACCAGGTTGAAAGCTTAATCCAATTTGCTATGCTGTCTGATTTACATATGTCTCAGCAGGGCTGTACGAATGGTGCAGGCACGGAGGGGGCGCCAAATTTATACTACAAACCTCGTCTTTTTCTTCCTTTAAAAAAAAATGTATATTTACATGTTGTGATTTTTTTTTCAGTGAAAGTACAAACATCTTTCGTTTCAAAGTTATTGCATTTTCCTTTACCTCATACCGACAGACGCGTGCCTACGGGTGTGCGACAGGTGCGGCCGCACAGGGCCTCGCACCCGAAAGACCGTCAACCAATATTTTATGAGTATTAGGCAGTTTTTATGTTTTTCTCTTGAAAAAAAGAATTTCTCCTTGTAGGAAGGTAGCCGCTGACAATTTCTTAATAGTCACTTTTTACCATTTAGTGTCCCTATGACTGGTGCGAATCCAGAAGGTCCCTATGGTAGGTGCAGGGGGGGGGGATAATCACGCTGATCCCCCTCAAAAAAAATATAAATCCAACTTTTTTATGGCAGTTTTTGCGGAAAATACAAACAAACGGAAACCCGAAAGTTTTCGGGTACAGAAGTGGGCTCGCGGGGGGGGGGGGGGGGGGGAAACGGCCCCGATCATCCTGCCCACCAAATAAATATATATATCGGAAAAACGCGAATTTCACTAAGGGATAACGAAAAAAAACGCGAAGTTCGTCAAAGGACTCAGAAAAAACATGAATTTAGTCACTGCATCGTGGAAAACACGCGAATTTCATCAAAGAATCGCAGAAAAAAATGAATTTCGTTAAAGGATCGTGAAAAACGCGAATTTCGCCAAAACATACAAAAAAACATGAATTTCGTCAAATGATCAAGAAAAAACGCAAATTTCGTCAGATTATTGCGAAAAAATGCGAATTTTGTCACAAGATCGAGGAAAAAGCGCGAATTTCACCACAGAATCGAGGATAAAACACTAATATCGTTAAAAATGCAAAATTCGCCAAAGGATGGCGAAATAAACACTAATTTCGTCAAAGGATCGCGAAAAAACGCTTGTCACAGGATGGCGGAAAAAACACTTTTTGTCACACTATTGCAGAAAAAGTGCGAATTTTAGCCTCAGGATCGTGGATAAAACAATAATTTCACCAATGGATCATAAAAAAATGCGAATTTCGCCAAAGGATCACGAAATAAATGCAAATTTCATCACATGATCGCTGAAAAACACGAATTTTGTCAAAAGAATGCCGAAAAACAGGAATTTTGTCAATGCATTGGTTATAAACGTGAATTTCGCCAAAGCATTGATTAAATACACGGAAAAAAACGCAAATTTAGCCAAAGGCCGCAAAAAACTGGAATTTCGTCAATGGATTGCGGAAATAACGCAAATTTCGTCTGATAATTGCAAAAAAAACACAAATTTTGTCACTGCATGTTGAAAAAAGCACGAATTTTGACACAAAATCGCAGATAAAACACCAACTTCGTTAAAGGATTGTAAAAAAAC
The DNA here is from genome assembly GCA_963932465.1 of Maratus speciosus. Taxonomy (NCBI): domain Eukaryota; kingdom Metazoa; phylum Arthropoda; class Arachnida; order Araneae; family Salticidae; genus Maratus; species Maratus speciosus. Next base: position 454,805,225 of record OZ010797.1, read on the forward strand.
ACGAATTTCATCAAAGGATCACGAGATAAATGTGAATTTCGTCAAAGGACCGCATTGTAGTAAAAGCATTGTTGCATTAAAAGATCTTTTTAATGCAATTCTCATTATAACAGACAGCTTCTTTAATGTAAACAATGAATTTTACTCTTAAAAAGAGCCTGCAATCCATTTTGTAGAAATATTGCTACCCTCTAGAGCAGGGGTTCCCGAACTTTTAGATCGACGTACCACTGAATAGAAGTTCATACTTCCGCATACCACCAAGTTACAAACTCCATGCTATTACAGAAAAACCTGTGTAAATGGAATATGTCTAAAACAAGGTATATGTGCAGTCTTTTGTGCTCCGTCTAAGCAGATTTTACTGTATTTAATTGGATGACTACTTTATTAAATTGGTATACTTAGATTGACTTCTTTATATTAACATTCAAGTAAAAAGTACTAGTATCATTATTGCTATATTATTAATATGTACATTATCAAAATATAGTGTTTTGATTTTTAAAAAAGCTACAATACTTAATTGCATATTGGTGTAGATTGATACATATGCACTAGGATGACTATTAATTCTGTTGTATTGCTAATGATAAGGGTGATGCTTGCTTTACTAAACACATCTTCCTCATATCTGATTCAATCTTAGTTTTAGACATAAATCAGATTCGATGTTTATGTTTATTCCTGTATTTGTTTTTCATATAAAGAAGTGACGAGAAAGCATTTAAAACAAATATATGTTGTGCTAAAAAAAAAGCAATAATTTTCAGGGTTGTAGTGGGTATCTGCCCGGGTACCTATCCAGCTACCAGCGTTAAATCTGCACATCATCACAGATGTAAACAATGAAACTTTCAGTTCAGATGTAAGGGCAAAATTACAGAATTTTTTAATTTTATATTATTCCGTTTGCATTTCAGTATGTAATTAATTCTCTATAATACGACTGAACTCATGATTTTTTAGGAAGGAAGTACAATTTATTTCTGATTTAAAAAAAAAAAAAAAAAAAAAAAAAAAATTGGTAATCACAATCTATTTATCAAATCGTTTTATGTATTTTAATCCAGATTTTTTTACTATTAAGACTGGCTAAACCTGAAATAAAACTTCCTTACTTTATAATTTTGATGCAAATTAATAAGTACCATTAGGAAGGAGGTAAGTTTCATTCAATAATTCAAGGAAAATGATTCTTATCTTTATAATGCAGATTTAATTATACATTATTATTTACTTGATCTTTACTTTTAATAATTTAATCATTTTTTAAATTATCTTACTTCTTATCATTTTAGTTTATTACTGTAATTAATTATTTTAATATTTTACTATATTGCAAGAATTTTTTTATAACTTTGATTGCATAAATACATTCAAATGACTGTTTAAAAACTGTAAACAAAGTAAGGACCAGAAATCTGCGAAAATTCTAAAATCTGCACAACCTCTGGTCCCAAGTTGAGTGGATTTGAGGGCGTCTACTGTATAATGATTTTGTTCAGAGGTACTGTTTGTTTTCGTAAATCGAAACCTTCTGCGCTTTTGTGCATGCATCAGGTCTGTTTTGATTTTATCAAAATAGGGATGATCGGAGGCTGTTTAGCTGAGTGACAACATACAATTGGAACTTCGGCAAATACCCATCTCAGCATTACCCCTTTGGATCGTAAAATTGTCTCAGAGTGTTAGGCACAGCTTTCGAAAACGAACTGTATTTTTGATGTGTTTATAAGGCATCATTTTGTTTACATTTTAAAACTTCATCTAAATAGTTCTAATTTTTCTAATAAATATGTTACATATAATGTATGGTAGTAATAATCAGTATATCTGATGAAAATCCAATTACTTTTAAAAAAATAAACTATATTTATTTAATGATTTTTTTTTATCCCTATTACTGTATTTAATCAATAGTAGTTCGAGAGCCATAATTTTATATTGTAAAATTATTAAAGTATTCTGCAAGCAGTCCTTGTTCAATCACAAAAGCCTGCCACTAAAAAATTTTAATACAGAAGATGCATATAATGTTTTTCTTAGATGTAAACAATAAATTTTGCAGTTAAGAAGCACATGTGTTTCACAAATATTGCTAATTTCTTGGAACACTAAATTTGATACATTGTCTTCTTTAACGCATTATTTTGGAGCAATGAAAACAATATATTAAATTTTTTTGTAAATGAGTGTTATAATCGGTGGCAGCTCTTGACGGGTTTTTTTTTTTTTAGGCACTAAATTCATGCCTTCCAAAAGTAATATTTAAAAAAAAAGAAATTTTTGCCTTATTTAATATAAGAAACTTCTGCCAAAAATAAGGCAAAGATTTCATTATTAAAAATAGTGAAAAAGGAATAAATTTGCCAGCCATAAATTTAGTGCCCCAAAACTGTCAGTCACGAGCTAAAGGTATTTTAATAATGTGTGACATGATCTATCAGGACCGAAACTAACGGGGCGAGGGGGCATGTGCCCCGGCGCCAAATGAAGGATTATACTTTTGGAATGGATCATTTTCTTCTGATGGATTGATGGCTTCCATTATTATGAAACAGTCATTATAAATGAAGTGTTAGGTGAAGATGAAAGAGCAGTCATAAAAAGTTAGAACTCTGATTTTCTGGTCAGAATGGGGGGGAAGGGAAATGGCCTTTTTTTTTTTTTTTTTTTTTTTGTTTGTTTGTTTTACCTAACACTTCATTTATAATGGCTGTTTCATAAAAATGGAAGCCATCAATCCATCAGAAGAAAATAACTCAGTTAAGCAGGACTTGGATAATCGGGACTCTACTGTATATTTCATTTTAAAAATGCTCTTTAGAAAATTTTTGTTGGTGTTCAGAGGGGAATCATGACCCCCGTGACCTCCCGTTTGGACACGCCATTTTAGATTACGTAGTTCAGAATAGCCTGTCTTATGATTACATACTTTAAATTTTAAAATAAGTCGGCTATTAGAAAATTAATAAAATTATCTTTGTAAATATACTTTACAGAAGACGGGGGGGGGGGGGGGGGCGCCAAAATCCATGTTTGCTCCGCTGAAAAAAAGGCTAGTTTTGGCCCTGTGATCTATACCTATTATGTATAGGTGCAGATTCACAGTCGCCATGTGACGACTAATTTTTTTGCTTCGGCCGCTAACTTTCAATGTCTCAGTCGCCATACGTTATACAGGGATGTTCCTTTTCTGCTAATGGTGGATTTCTACCTTTTTAAAAAAATGAAATCAGTGTATTTTCCTTCCTACAGCCCAGAATGATCTGTTTCACACAGAAAACTATTGTATTACACAGAAAAACAAACGTCTGAAGTGTGTTTTGATTTTTATAGCGCTAAATAATTTTTCACATTCACAAATTTTTTAATGTAATGTTATACGATAAAATCAAAATTAGAAATATTGTTGTCCTAATATTTCCCACTACCATGATTGCTTAGCTTTACATTTTTTAAAAAATGTATCTTGTCCAGCTATATCTTCTGAATGAACATAGTTTAAGATTTGTATTAGACTTAATAATTAAATTTAAAGAATTTTGTGATTAAATTAAACAAGCCCATTTGATGTAATTAATCTGTGTTTTCTTGTACATAGACATATGTATATATAAAGTAAATTATTTTCCACTTTGAATTCAGTCCCTTACAAACACTAAATTCTTTTTATGTGTTTGTTTCACAATGAGGCCACTGGGAATGTAATTTAAAGCACGTTTACAAGGTAAATTTAATGATGAATGAAATATGATCTATATAATGAAAAATTCTGTAATATGCAGAACGTCTGATCCCAAGGTGTGTTATAAAGATCTATCGTATTTATCTTCATATGTAATTCACTCACCAAAACACCTAAAAATTTAATATCTGCGAGTGTTTTTTTTTTTTTTTTTTTTTTTTTTTTTTTGTTTATGCTGTGCAGTAGGGGGAGAGAGGAGAGGAGAAATGTACATTTGGGGAGTTAGGGCTTTATTTATTTATGTTAGTGAGCAACAAATATTGCAGATTATTTTTTTTTCAAACTAAAGTTTGAAAGATTTTAATTATTTAGGTAAGCTGGAGAGATGGGTGAGAAGGGAGAAGTGAAATTTTTGGGGCTCAGGAGATTATTTTATATGATTTACTATTATTGTCAATAAAGAGCTTTAAAGAAGGATGGTGGAAGTTTATATATATATGTATGTATGTTTAAAGAGCAATATTTCTTGCTATTTTTCTTAAGACAGTAAATTTTTTATTTAGTAAAATTTAACATAGATTTTTATATCTCTGAAACAAACCAACAGAAATACCATATAAACATGCATGTTGTAAATTACTTCCATATTTACCAATGAGTGGTTTAAAAAAATCTCATAGCACAGTACTCTTTAAAATTGAAATATGAGACATCTTTTTTTGCGGGGAGGGAGGGGGAGAGATTGAAGGTGAATAGAAATCCTGACTATGAATTCTTTGTCTGGTCTTTAATTTTTTTTTGTTGTTGTTTTATTTTTTTTATCATTAACTTAAAAAAAGTACTGATATCAATACAATAACCCTTAACGGGTTAAAAGTTTGTGACGCAGCGCTTTATCTTATGCTCTAAGAATTTTCAATATGGAACTTAAAAATAATGATATCAAATTTTGAGTGACACTATGCTATTAATTATAATATCTATATACATTTATTTCATCATTTTATTTTTTTATAATTGCATGTGCAAAAATTATGTTCATTTTAAAAAGATGTATAAAAGTTTATTCATTGATGCATTATCATCCGTATCTCTCATAAATTCAAAATAAGAGTTTTAAAAGATATGATATCAAAATTTAAGTGACGCCTTAAAACGATTAGTTTTAAAATTCAATTTAAATTTTCTTTTTGCTAAATACATTTACACATCTAAACAATTCTTTTCATTTTCCAATGCACTGTTGAATATATTACTTTCACTGAATCTATATAATGCATTGAAATGTACTCATTTGAATAAATTGATTTATCTTTTGTGCCACGCTATCCAAAAATCAAAAGTAAAATTTATGTAAATAGATTTTGCGTCATTGTATCCAAACTAAGTTAAATGTATGCAAATGGATAATATGACGAAAAATACTATTTACATAAATTTTACTTTTGATTTTTGGATAGCGTTGCACAAAAGATAAATCAATTTATTCAAATGAATACATTTCAGTGCATTATATAGATTCAGTGAAAGTAGTATATTGAACAGTGCATTGGAAAATGAAAAGTATTGTTTAGATGTGTAAATGTATTTAGCCAAAAGAAAATTTTAATTGAATTTTAAAACTAATCGTTTTAAGCAACATCAAGGCGTCACTTAAATTTTGATATCATATCTTTTAAAACTCATATTTTGAATTTATGAGAGATACGGATGATATTGCATCAATGAATAAACTTTTATACATCTTTTTAAAATGAACATAATTTTTGCACATGCAATTATAAAAAAAATAAAATGATGAAATAAATGTATATAGATATTATAATTAATAGTCACTCAAAATTTGATATCATTATTTTTAAGTTCCATATTGAAAATTCTTAGAGCATAAGATAAAGCGCTGCGTCACAAACTTTTAACCCGTTAAGGGTTTTTGTATTGTCTATATTACAAAGCAAAAAAAAAAAAAAAAAAAAAAACGGGTAACGCTGATGTCATATCGATGGTGACAATCACTTGGACAAACAATTCAGTTTTATTGCAAAATTTTTAATTTCTAAATAACGTAAAATTTCAGTTTTAAGCCATCATAGAAAAATAAAAAAGAAAAGCGCCCAGTTAAATTAATGGCATTGAGCTCACAGTGTATTAACACTAATTACTCTTACTTCAAAGAATAATGCCTTTCAAAAATTAAATTAAGGGGGGGGGAATTCCCCCCCCTCTTTCTCATCTTTATACTTAATCAATGAGTCTCCAAATCTCGTCAGGGAAGCGCCTTATCAGAATAAACCGATATGCCAAACTTGAAACAAATCGATAGAAAACCCAATTATCTAAATTAATGGGTTATTAACCGGTATACAAAAATTGGAGCAAATCTGATAACTTTGCATGAAAAAAACCATTTATCTAAATTAAGGGTGTATTAGCCCCCCGTTTCCCCCTTTATGCCTAACCAATAAACCTCCAAATGCAATCAGGGAAGCGCTCTATTATAATAAACCGGTTTACCAAATTTGAAGCAAATCGGATAAGAAAACACATTTATCTAAATTAAGAGAGTATTACCCTCCCTATCTCCCTTTTATAATTAAACAATGAGCCTCCAAATCTAATCAGGGAAACTCCTTATCTGAATTAACCGGTATACCAAAATTGAAGCAAATCGGATAATTCTGCAGGAAAAACCCATTTATCTAAGTCATGGGGGGATTAGCCCCCATAACCCCCTTTTATACTTAACCAATGAACCCCAAATCTAATCAGGGAAGCGCCTTATGAGAATGAACGTAGAAAAAAAATAGAAGCAAATCGGATATTTTTATCAAGAGTTACCGCATTACGTACGTAATTATACGTACATACAGAACCTGCGGGCACATTAGCTCTCAGGCTTTGATAGCCTGTGAGCTAAAAAGTAAATTTTAGATGCTGTTTATTTTGAAACTGTATCTCAATTTACTGTTTTTTTTTTTTTTTTTTTTTTTTTTTTTTTTTTTTTTTTTTTTTTAGATTATTTTTCAAGTATATATTTTTTAATCTATCTCAAAAATTAACGTGCACCCGAGTGACAAAAAAAGGGAAAAAAACACGTTTGAAATAGAAAAAAATTGCAAAAAGAAGAGCATTTGTTTGTATCCGTGATGGTTCCCATAAATACAGAAGCCTTTTATAATTAACTATTGGTAGGCTGCTGGTAACGAAATAACCAAAATTGCTTTTGGTTGCAGCTAGCGTGTACTCTTCGAAAACACGCAAATTTAACTAAAAGTGGGAAATTGTGCGTCAAACGTGGCAAAGAGGTGCATTCGTACTATTACTAGTTTTATAAATATTCAGATTTTGGCGCAATAGCTGTTGCACTTTTATGCAAAAATGCATGAATACAAAATTTATTATAGTATATATATTAAATTCAGTAACAGGGAAATAATAGGATTCCATGTTAAATAGGACGTAATCACCATGGCAACCTAGAATCATTTCCTATCATGGTATATCATTGAATTAATTACGTATGATTGGATTTAATAGAATGAAGAAAACATTCATTAATATCTTTTTACGTTTTCATTCGATTTTCAGAAAGTTTGAAATGACTCGGCAAAATTCTGCAGCATTTATATACATTAAATTTCAAACCTTTCGATTGGGTAGTTTTTGCGCTGTTATATGCGGACCAACGGACGACCAGACAACGACTATAAGTGCTACGTATTTATATAATTACGACATTTTCCCATAGACCATAATGTAATAGATTAGTTTTTTTGTATATCTGTAAATAAACTATGAATGCTACGTACTTTATTTTTAATTTGTCATCTTTAAACCGGTTTCCTGGGGTTGAAATGTTTTGTTTGTTTAAATGAAGAAGTATATATTTAAAATTTCGAAATATTATTTTCTTTAAAGCGACTGCATTAATTTATGACCCATGGTTGTTTTATTTAATCTATCACACGATTTAATATCTTTTTTCATATAGCTTAAAATGTGTTTTATATTAAGTATCTTTTCAATAAGTATATCTTCGCTTTTTTTTATTACTTGTTTTTCAACTGGTTATTACTAAAGATATATGTCAAACGATAAGAATTCCATTTTTATAATACGAAAACATACTTAATTATGATAGCAGACTTTTATGAATACATTGCACCACTTGTCAGAGCATTGTTAATGTGCTTCTAAATATAAATTATAGGACCTAGGAACCTATAAAAATTTATTTTCTTTGTATAAAAATAACTGTTGTTACGTAAAAGAAATTATAACAACAAAGAAGAACATTTGAAACATTTTAAAAATGAAAATATTCCTTTAAATCGCACGGTCTAGGAATTAGATATTTTTAAACTATAAGAAGCAAAACACTCTATATACGAATTCCTCATTTACATACATACTTTAAATCTTGTGAAAATAAAATTTGTACACGACAAGAACATTTCTGGAAAGGAAAATTCATGTTTCCGGTGAAAAGCGTGAAATAGAGTTATCGTAATCGAAGTATTCGAATAAAATGAATTTTTCACTTGTCATTTGCCATTCTATGTTATCAGATTTACAGTAGAAGATTTCACAAAGATATATATTCTTTTTGTATAAATTTATGTTTATTTTTGTCTTTTGTGTTTATTAACTTTAGTTATGGTTATTCTGTTTAAATTTATACAAAGGATATTTTAAATCATTTTAATATTACGTAGTACCAGAAAAATTACATGAAAAAGTCTATTATTTTTAGTGATTCCTTTATTCGCCATAATATTGCCAAATTGCTAGGATTAATTCAAACCGTAGCTGTCAATAACGACTGCTAGATTTTGTATACCGATAAACGTTTAACTTATTATAGTTTTTGTAACAGGGCTGGGGAAAGGTCATGTGCCCTTGTTATGTATTTCTCAGTTTTTACTATGGAAAACAATTTTACGTTAGAGCACAGAGATAAACTCTTTTCCTTATTAGCGACCTTTCGCTTAGGCCGATATAAGTTAAATGACTCACATCCTTGTCGGTTTCTTAGGTCCCAATAACGTCTTATGGAAAAAAACAAATTTTCTGCTTGGATATGTGAAATCCTCTCACATTAAAAACTAGTCGGAAATTGTATGTAAAACGTAGGAAATGATATGCGTTCGTACTATAACAAGTTTTATAAATATTCAGATCTCTGTGCAAAAGCTGTTGTTCGGTTATGCAAAAATGTATGAATACAAATTTACTATGATCATGTATATTAAATTCAGTATTACGGAAATAATGGGACTCCATCTTTTTACAACGTAATCATCATGGCAACGTAGGCCACGGCCAAAATCGATTCCCCTTAACGACTGTAACAAAAAGTCGAAATCCCTTTGTTTTCGGGGATTCAGAGTTTCTTCCGGTGAATTGTAGGGAGCGCTTTTACGTACTGTGTCTAATAAAGAATTTCCCTTGCACGCTTGTGTTTTCTTAGGTATAACTTAACTGAAATTACAATTTTTGATTTCTTTTAGTAAAAACCGGCTCATTGCTGTGTTCCATACTGCACTTACGATTCACTAAAAAAATTCCAGAAATTTCTTTTCATGAATTTCATTCACATTTGAGTACAAACTGTTGAAAGGAAAGAAAAAAAAAGGATTTGTTGATTCTTTAAAATAATGGTACCTGAAAAAAAAAATTATTGGTAGTTTTTTGTTTCCCCGTATTTCATGACCACTACCTACAATATTTAAATTTACTGAAAATTGTTCACAATGTACACATATTTATATTTTTCTAATGAAAAATCGTGTAAATATCCATGTTTTTCTAAGAAAGGAAAAAAAATCGATTTGATTTGATTGCCGGATATTGGCAAAAAGACTGCTTATTATTATTTTTTTATTATGAAACATGTAAATTCATTTTTATTGTATACTTTTATACGATGACTGTCCAGAATTAGTATATTTAATTTTATATGTGATTTTGTAACTTTTCTGTATGCTTGTATATTTAAGATTAGCCCTATAAAAAGGTTAAATTTATTGAAAATAGCTCGCAAAGTACGGATACATATTTTTTTCTAAATAATTAAGAATTAAGTAAATATCCATGTTTTGACAAAAAATCGATATGAGTTGATTGCCGGATATTGGCGAAAAGACTTGCTTATTTTTTTTAATTATTATTATAGTGTTAGTGTTATTTATGACTGCCATTATCGACACGAGGGATAAGATCTGAAAAGGGGGGGTGCCAACCGGGGGTCTTTCTTAGGGAACCTAAACCGTATTTAGGCAAGGAAATCCGACGTTCGAAGAAAACTCCGAACGATTAGGACGAAAATATAATATAGGTTTATATAATATAGGTATATAGGTTATAATAGGTTATATATATAGGTTTATATATAATTATTAAATAAACTACATTATATTTTCTACCCTAGTTACTTTATCTCTTAAGAAGTCTCAGGGCTCTTAAAGCTTCAAATTTTCGAAATATTAGTTTTTTTAGATGTTAAATTCTTATATTTTCTGAACATTTTGATATAATTGTTTCCTTGAAATTCTCATTAGATCTGAAGTCATGGCTTTCGGAATTATACCAGCTAAATAGCTGAAGCGGCGTTTTCGAAACTTTGAAGTCATTTTTTTCCAATTGACGTTTTTGGGCATAACACGCACAATGTCTCAAAAACTTCTGAACATTTTTTCATGAAATTTTTAAATACATGTTTCATGTTTGTCTGTATAAATTGAACCTAAAATTTCCTTTTTATTGTCCAAAGAAATATTTTTTTAGGTGATTATACTGTTGAAATTTTAAAAATTTGGTATTAGCTAAAGACAATTTTGTATTAAAAATATAAAAAAGGCTTTAAAAACTTTATTTAGGTGCAGGGTAATTATTGTAATCTTATGTATAAGTAGGTGACAAAATTTTTATTCTAGTTGCAAAATTTTTGTAAACTGCGTGTAAGCTGTTATGCGAATTTTCTGCTTGTCAAAAATCCGACTGTAATAACCCTTTAAATTCTAATTCTGCAACTTTCAGTTTTTTAAATACGTCAAATGAAGGAACATACTTATATCTTTCATCCCAATAAAAATTGCATTTTAAAATCACATATATTTTAAGATATTAAATGTTGAATATGGTCTTTTTTGCTATTTTTTCAATTTTAAGAGTTCTGAGGCCCCTCAACTTAGCCCTGAAAAATTTGGACTTTTATAATCTTATGTCGAAAAAATTTTCAAATCTGCTACATTTCTTTGCACGAAATAGCTTTTTTTTTACCTGTTGCTATAATATTTCTATAACAACATTCTACGTATCGCCATAGATACTTTTTCATTGCTATACGAAATACTTGGCTAAAACTGGCGAATAGTTCTTAATCTTATGTCCTACCACTTCCTCAAAACAAAAACATTTCATCTATAATTTGATAATATGTGCATGAGAAATATGTTGGCAAAAGAAGCCACCTCTTGTGTACGCAGTAGTAATTGCGCGCTAATATTTAGATAAATAAATAAATATGATTCTGACCAATTTATGATAAAACAATTGAATATAATAATATAGGTAATTTTTTACCTTTATCTTTCTTCAACAGCATTCCTCGGTTCACAGCTTGGCACACATTTAAATCCAGTACGGCGTATCCTTTTGCACTGAATTCTTAAAGATTTTTTCTGCACTATAGTATTAAAATAAAAAATTGCGGTTAATATATATGTTTTTTTTTTTAGTTAAATCCACTCCTGAGACTTGGTTTCTTTGCTTATAGAAAAATTATATTAAAACATTATCTTATAGATTTAAGTTATACTTTTACATTCTGCTGCTTTTTGCAGCAACAGTTTTAAACATTACATGCTTTCTTATTGCAATTTACAGAACAACTGAAAATAATAATAAAAATGTTTATGAGTCATTTTTGAGTTATTTTTTATGATGATGATGGTGACGTCGGAAATGTTTTTGTCCTTGAAGATTATTGATTTGGTTTCCTGTTTCGAAATCAATTTATTCGTATCTGAGAGGGTTATAAATCCATCAAAATATACTAAAGAATTTATATCTTAAAAATAGTGGTGCGAATAGACTATATAAATATTCGTCAGTATATTTATGTATTCAGCCATATTCACTAACATCCAAAAATTTCGGGACGATCCGAGTATATTTACGGGAGTTAGAGCACGGATAGACGGACAGACAAACCGAATTCATAAACACGTTTCAACTTTACTGAAAGTGTTAAAAATGGTAACATGTGATATATATGAGAGCTTACTACAACGATCGAATATAGAAGGTGTAAATTTATAATCTCCACTTTAATAAGGATGCAGTTACCACTTAATTATTCAAGTTGTTACGCAGTTGAGCATCCTTGACAAATCTCATGTAACTACTGAATTAATGTTGGTGCACTCCATCTATCGCATATTTACTGATTCTGGGATAGGAGTTATAAATTACGATTATAAATTAAAAACAGTAGTGTGTCATCATTAAAATGATCGACCAAGCAAAAGCAGTGGCTTCATTTCTATCATAGGGCTAAATCAATAAGAATAATTATAATAACTAGAGAACAGGAATTCTGCTTTTTCAGAATTTAGTGTCGCCCCCGATGAAAAAAAAATTAAATAGTTTTTTTCAATGGAATACCTTTGGAATGAATCATTTTCGTCTGATGGACTGATGGCTCCATTATTATGAAACAGCCATTATAAATGAAGTGCTTGGTGAAGATGAAAGAGCAGTCGTAAAAAGTTAGAACTCTGATTTTCTGGTCAGAATGGGGAAAAAATGGCCCAAATTTTTTTTGCAACAAAAATTATGGCTATTTTTCCCCCCATTTTGACCAGAAAATCAGGGTTCTAACTTTTTACGACTGCGCTTTCATCTTCACCTAACACTTCATTTATAATGGCTGTTTCATAATAATAGAAGCCATCAGTAAAGCGGAAACTCGGTTAAGCGCGATTCGGATAATCAGGACTCTACTGTATCTCAGTTTTAAGACTTAAAACACGCGCTTTTATTTATATAAAACGACGTCATCCGAATCTGCTGAAGAATTCCTCATTTACGATCCAATCATAAACATCTACAATAAAGTTCGGGTAGGACGTCACTATCTCAGAATAATACACAAATGCAGCAAAGAGAAATCAATTCATTTATATTTTTTCAAAATAGCACGCATTTTAATTACTTCTTTTTTCAGTTTTTATGAGAAAGTGGCAACAAAAAAATATAATTGCTATTTTCCAACTATTTTTACTTTACTTTCTATAGAAATTGAGTACTTGAGTTGCCAAAATTAAACAAAGTCGCTAAAAACTACAAAAATATTAATATTTCAAGAATAAATGGAGGTACAGTTTTCAAACAAATTGCATTTAAAAGAACTATTTTTTTTCCCCAATACGACAGTCTAAAAATGGAAAATGTGCGATGCGTAGAAAATTGCTATAGAGCATTTAATCGTACAATGATACATCTGCTTTGTTTATTGTTGGCTTCTGTAAGGTAACGTTATTTTTTGGAGGCGACACAAAATAAGCTGGGAGAAAGAAATAGCATACCGTGCCAGGGGTTAACAAGTTTCGAAAACATCGGTTGTTTTTCCCGAGTGAACAAATTACAAAGTAGTGTGTAATTTCTTAATTAGATATTCATTACTCAAAACCATAAATGACTCTCAGTTTACTTTGCAGTACAATTTATAAAACCCTTATTTTAAAAATTCATAAAAATCACACGATATTCTTTCATCTTCTAACGTCGCAGTATATTTTTTATAACATGAGATTTCACTGATAAAAAATGTTCTTCTGAGGTAGAGCAAAAATGTTTTATAGTGAGTGCATATGGATACAAATGTGCGCTTTTTGACAAAGCGAATAGCCAATTATAAAAACGTAAATCGAGGATTGAACAACTCTTTGTGATGCTGTTGTTTTTTTTGACGTGAAAGTACTGTTCCTGAACAATCCAATATAAAAATTGAAGGAAAAATTAAAAAATAAGATTTTTCAGTGGGATTTTGAAGTGAAAAAAGCTTTTGCTTGCGCAAAGCCAAAATGAAATAGACGCGTACATTCGATTAAATTGTTGAAAAAGAAAACAATGATATTTTAAGGGGGTGGGAAAGTGAAATTAAAAGGGGATTTTTTTAAATATTCTTCAATTAGGTTAATAATTACATATATTTTTTAAATACACAGTATGTGGAATTATTATTAGATAAACTGATTTTAAAACATTTTTATGTGTTAATCTTATGTAGCATTTTATGAAAAAAATAACTGCGAACGCAACATATAACACTGCTGTTTTAAATATATTCTTTTACAAGTATATATTCGGTAAAGTATTTTATTATTCTTTATCCCAAACATCTATCTGGTCAAGGTCGAATACCGACATTTATCACTATATTTTTAAAATGAAATTTCCTAATCTAATACGTTTCTTAATAGAAAAAAATAGTACTTGCGTATCAGCAAGTTACAGTTGCATTAACTACATGCTACATTCTGTCATCGCTATTTTATCTCTCAAGTTCAGATATCGAATAGAACCTGTTTTCCAATAAGTTTCAAATCAGAGACATTTCTTTAAAGGTATCAACAGATTTTTGTTTTGACTGATATTTATTTAACAACCATCCAATATCTGCTGATACTGTTTTATCAGTTAAATCCAGAGTTTATTCTTTCTGTTAGCTATGGAAAATCTATAAAAATGAACTTTTGGGCACCTAAATATTAATAAATATGACTCATAAAGGAATTACTTTCATATATTTCTCGAAATATTTTTTTCTGATAAAATCTAATACATTACCTTCAAAATAATTAATTTCAATACATATATTTCTGCTATAAAACAGTTTTATTTGTATAATAATTTAAAAAAAATTCATATCTTCGAAATTAATTCCAGTGTCTTATTTGAATTACATTAATTATTCAGACTATACGGTGCTAATATTAAGTTGCACAACTGTATCGACACACATCTTTTTAAAATGATCTTATAAGATATGTGCAAGTTGACGTCACAAACAATTATTTGCTGCTGTTGTGGGACAGCTAACGTTGATTTTTCTACTTGTGTGCCACACAACTCTTCAACATAACCGCCCGGGTCCCATTCCACGTCAACAACGGAGAAAACTTTCGATAATTATAGGATTGTGTACCTTCACTGGATTCCTGAAGGTCAAACTATTTATCAACATTATTACCCTAAAGTCCTTGCTCATCTTCGTGAAAAAAAAAAAAATAAATACGAAAACAACCCGAATTGTGGAAGAACATCTCACGGGTGCTTCATTAGGACAACGCACCGGCTCACACAGCATTGTCTGTCAAGACGTTTCTAGCCAAGTATACCATCCAAGTGTTTGACCTCCGCCGTATTGGCCTGACCTGGCACCATGTGACTTTTAACTGTTCCTCAAAATCAAATCTGAATTAAAAGGAGCCAGATTCCAGACCGTCGAAACTGTAAAAGAAAAAGCGACGCGCGTCATGAAAGAGCTCACAGAAGAAGACTTCCAGCAAAGTTTCAAACAATGGAAAATTCGCATGGAGCGTTGTAAGGATAAAGAGGGGTGTGTGTTAATGAGGATAATAACTAAATATGTATACATTTAAAAAATATATATATTACAACATTAGTCTCGTCATTTAATAGCCACACCTCTTATGTCGACAAAAGGATTGTATCATTTTTCTTTCAAACGAAAGTTATATTTTTTGTATGTTCATCTACCACTAAAATGAGCAGTGGAAAAAGCTTTAAAATTGGTATTTTTCTTATACCGTTGTGGCTAGAAACTTGAAATTTTGCATTGTTGTTACGTTTAAGGTTGTAAATTTTGGCTGAGAAATATTTCTAAAAACTTCTAAATTTAAAAGAGTGCAGGAAAAAACGTTTTAAAATTGTGATTTCTGTAATACTCTTTGGGCTAGACATATTTAGCTATTCACCGTATAAAATGACGATTAAATATGTTCAACCATCGTTTTTTAATTTATTACTTCACGATATTTTGATTTATGGCGAATAAGAGCATATTAATGCTCAAAAACAAAACATTTGATTGTTTGTGGGAAATGAACTGTGAAAAACTCAACAAATTAATAACATTGAATGATTGTAAGATAATTTATACATTGAGATTCCACGTAAACTGCCTTTTAATTGGTTTTCAGTGGAAGCGTGGCTGCAAATGTGCCGGAATGAAGATTTTCTCATTAATTGAAGTCTCATTTTCTATTAATATGATAAAAGAATGAATATAAATCAGAATGTGACATAAGTAATAACATTTAAACTATGCGTAGCAAGATAAACAACCTCATGTTTAAAAATCACGCAAATACCATGTAGTAGAGGTCTGCACGGGCCGAAATTCCCAGGCTTGGGCCCAGTCCGACTTAAAATGTAAATGTTCGGCCCCAGCTCGCCCGGCCCGGTATAAAAGTTAAAAGTTCGGCCCTAGCCCTGCCCGACCCGGAAAAAGTTAAAATCTCGCCCGGAGTCAATTTCTCAAAACATTTATTTTTGCGTCTATTTTTTTAAAAGTTTGCCGCGTTCGAAGAGATCTAACGAAAAATTATGACCTTAGCTTTTTTTTTCATGTTTATAATGTTCATTTTTATAGAAGTGCTGCAGCCTGCGATATTTATTTTTTAATAAATCTCTATTTGTTGTATGTAAGTGTTTCAGTAATCACTAATACTGTTAATCAATATTCCATATATTAAAGTGTTAAAAATCAGAAAAATGCTATACAGTAAAATCTTCTAAGACGGAATCGCATAGGGAAGAAAAGTCATGAGTTGTAGGCAATTTCCTTTTTTAGAAGATGCAAATGTATTACATATTCTTTTTTTAAGTATTAGTATATTCATTTAGATTGGATCAACACATTTTTCAGTTTAAGATTCCGTCATAGGCAGATTCTTTTTCACTATATTTTAATTTAGCCATATTTTAATAAGAGTACAAATCTATTATTCTTTAAAAATAATATATTTTAATATTTAATTGTACAATAATGGCGATTTAAAAATGTATGCATTTTTTGCAGTATTTTTTGGACAGGTCTAATTTTACTGAAATTTGAACGGACCAGACAACGCCGAAACAATGATTTTCATACGGGCCGGGTCAGAACCAGGTATGATAATTTTGGGGTGAGAAGACTAGGAATAATGAAACCAGTCCCAGCTCTTTACGGAAAAAATAATTTAAGGCACGGCCCGATCCTTCAGGAAAAAAGTAAGAACCAAAACACAGCCCGGCCCGTAAAGAGTACCCAGACCAGCTCGAGCCTTCCGAAAAATGTATGGCCCGGACCCGGCACGGTCCGAGTGCCATGAATGAAAATAGGCCTGAGCACGGCCTGCGGGCCGGGCTCGGGCTTCGGGCCTTGGCCCGGCCCGTGCAGATCTCTACCTTGCAACACATTTTATTAATCACACATGCGAAGCCATTGTTTTGATATTTAAGGATCTGTGCCTTCGGAACTATTTTTAATTTTTGTAAATTTTAAGTTTAAAATTGCTAATTTTTATTAAAAAGGTCACAGAAATGTAATATAAACATGCAAATGAGTAATGGGTTTTATTATTATTAATTAAAACAAATTTTATAAAATTACCCGAAAAGATGCTATTTTTATAAAACAATTTAAATTAAAAAATATTGAGTACGAATATATTTTCTGGATTGCATAATAAATATAACAAGGCGAAAATGGTAAATTGTGTCCCTCCTCTCTGAAAAAAAGCAGTGATACATTTTCCTGAACCAAAGTGTACCAAAGATATTCAAAGTTATTTAGGATTAACGGGATACTTTCGAAAGTTTATAAGAAATTACTTGGTTATAGCTAAACCGTTGAGTGACTTGTTGAGAAAAGATTCTAAATTTCGGTTTGATATAGAAGAACAGAAATCTTTTAATGAACTCAAACGCATTTTATCATCAGAACCAGTACATTCAAATTACAATTCCAAAAGCGAGACCGAAATCCATTGTGATGCCAGTATTGATGGCCATGGAGTTGTATTAATGCAACAATCTTCAGTAGATAATCAATTTCATCCAGTTTGTTTCGCCAGTAAAAAACAAATGAAGCTGAACGAAAGTATACTAGCTATTAATTAGAGGTCTTAGCTGTAACTGAAGCCTTGAAAAAAAATTTAGAGAGTATGTGCTTGGTATTCCATTTAAAATTGTAACCGACTGTAATGCATTTAAAATAACTATGGATAAGAAAGAAATGAGTACAATAACAGCTAGATGGGCAATAATGTTATCTGATTTCGATTACACTATTGAGCATAGACATGATACTAGTATGAGACACGTTGATGAATTAAGCAGATATCCTATTTGTATAGTAATCCAAGATAGCTTAACTTTTAAAATTATCCACGCTCGAGAAACTGACGAGCATATTAAAGTCATAAAATAAATTCTAAAAGTAAAATCTTATGATGATTATTTAGTTAAAAATGATGCGTTTTATAAATGCGTTAATGGTAATGGCTTATTAGTTGTCCCAGATAAAATGCAAATGAATATAATTAAGGCTGCTCTCGAAAAAGATCATTACGTAGTCGCACGAACGGGAACGAATTTAAAGGATGATTTCTACATTCCCAAAGTTAAACAAAAAATCGAGAAATGCATATCAAATTGTGCTCCCCGTACTTTAATTAATAGAAAATCTGGTAAACAAGAAGGTTTGCTACATCCGATAGAAAAAAAAGAAACTCCGTTACATATGTACCATGTTGATCACTTAGGTCCATTGGAGTGCATGAATAAAAATTACAAGCATATTTTTTCGGTCATTGACGCATTCATAAAATTTGTTTGGTTGTATCCAACTAAATCTACCGACACTGCAGAAGTAATCTCTAAATTAGAAATCCAAAAACTGTATTTGGAAGTCCATTTCGCATAATTTAGAATAAATATCCTGCCTTTACCTCTAAAGCTTTTGAAGATTATTGCGTCAGAGAAAACATTAAACACATCCCGATTACCACAGGGTTACCAAGAGCTAACGGCCAAGTCGAGCATTTAAATTCTGTCATAATATCTGTCTTCTCCAAACTGCCTGTTGATAATCCAACGAAGTGGTATACTCATGAACGTGATGTCCAAAAAGTGATAAATTCGACTTTTCAAAGTATTAACAGAACTCCTTTCAAACTGATGTTTGGTACTAAGATAAAGTTAAAAAAATAACATCGAAATTACTAGTCTTTTGAATGCTGAAATACAATCCGATTTTATTAATAAGCGTGAAGAATTGAGAAAAGACGGTAAAAGACAAATTTTAAAGTTCAAGAAGAGAACCATAAAACTTATAATCTCAGACGGAAAAAGCCTAACAAATTTAAACTTAACGATATGGTTGCTATAAAACGCACACAACAAGCTCCAGGTTTGAAGTTAAAACCAAAATATTTAGGTCTTTAGAAAGTCACAAAAGTAAAAAACAATGACACTTATGATGTGAAGTAAATTGAATTTAATGAAGGTCCAATGGTCACCAGTGGACTGAGGAAGCTTGACATCGAAAAAAAAAATATTTCACCGATTATGACACCACCCGACTACGACACACTCACCGGACTGCCATTTAAAAGCGATTGTGACAAAATTAATCCCAAAGGAATGGAAAAAATTGAGAGGAAAAGACTTAAGAAAAAGGAAGACGAAAAGACGTAAGAAGAAAGAAGTCGAATCAGACGAAAAAAAAGTAAGAAGAAATAAGACGAAAAGATGTAAGAAAAAGGAATACGAAAAGACGTAAAAAAGAATACAGGAAGGAGAATTTTCAAGAAATACCTTGAAACAGCATTTTTATGATAAGAAATTCTTATATGTCCCCCAGTTTTTTACTATTGATGACCCTTTTTTTCAAAATAGAACTCTAGATGCTGTTTTTTTATAATCTTTCCAGGTGATCCAGCTGCTACTTCCAGCGGACAAGGATTCGTCCGAGCTCGAATGCCTAGTCAGCACGGCCGAGTTGTAGGACTGCATTTACAAGCTTCGTGCTTACAGTGCCTAGCATTTGAAGCGCCATCCAGAAGTGATTGGTGACCTGTGGAAGCCTATGTTATCTAGAAACATAACTCTGCTATTATAAATACACTCTAGCGATCGGTTGAATAGAGGAGGTGTGGCTTAAGCCAGTCGGGAGAATGGAAGCGAAGAGAACTGGTTTGGAACAGGAAAGAATATATTTACGTTTGGCGGTGAACGAGTGAGGTATGCTGCAGAATGTTGCGAAGAGACGTATAAAACGCGAGATGGATGTTCTAACGACGAGTAGATCTAATTTAAGACGTGATGTGATCTAATCTTTTTAAATAGTATCTTCTTTTGTACATATTATCGGCTTTTGAAATGTTGTAAATAAGTACGCTTCAATATATGTTTTTTACTTAAGTGTTTTATGTCGTTATGTGTACAATGTAAACAAAGTGTAAACAATGAACCCTTAAGAACCCTTAAAAAGTGCGTCATTTCTGATGTCAAGTTGGTACTTTTTTGTATTAGAAAAGTCTAGTCTACATATATGTAGGCAAAGTGGTAACTCATGATAGAAATATTTTGATAGTAAATAGGTTTATTCTGATAAGGCGCTTCCCTGATTAGTTTTAAGGGTTCCTTGTTTAATCATAAGGAGGGGCGGCATAGGGTTACCCCCTTAATTTAGAAAAAATGGGTTTTTCATACAGAATTATCCGATTTGCTTCAATTTAGTATACCGGTTTATTCTGATAAGGCGCATCCCTGATTACATTTGAAGGTTCGTTTGTTAAGTATAAAGAGGGGGAATTGGGGGATGTAATCCCCTTAATTTATCTAAATGTTTTTTTAACCATTTGGAAAAATGGTTATTGTCCTCGTCAGGGTAGGAAATCAAAAGCATATCTGAAGCTTTTTATTGGTTTAATCTGCAATTTATTCGTTTTCTGATTGGTCTATACAGTAATATGTATTTCCCTTTACTTTCAACAGAGATCTGTTGCCACTATGACAAAAAAGTAATAAAAACTACAAAAAAAAAATTAATAACTCAGAAACAAATTAAAATACAGCTTTCAAACAAATTGCATTTAAAAGTACATTTTTTTCTCTATACGACGATATAAAAAGTAATATTGTGGATGTTTAGAAGTTTAAGAAATAAATTTCATTTAAAATTGGCCGTCAGATTTCTTGGAAATCTGACGATGGAAAAGCCTTTTCCCGAACAGCCAATGAAATTCTTGGATAATACTTAAGTTTCAGGTGGATAATATGTACGAGTCGCAGGCGATTACTGTCGCTTGCAACTTTTACGTGTAATAACACTATTAATGTTTAATTTATGGCGTACGTAATGTATGATCAACTCCGTGCTACTTTTTATGTCTTAAATTTTAGTCTTTGAAAAGATCATTTTCCAAATAGTCGTTGTAATTTGTTAAATTGCTTTTTTTTTTTTTTTTTTTTTTTTTTTTTTGACGATTTCTCTATTTTTCGAGAGGCAATATTCTTTGAAATAAGAGTATAATATACAATTAGTGTGAATAGCCTTTGAACACAATGCCGTCAGTTTAACTGCGCCCTTTTTTTTTATTTATATAAACTGCTGTAAAAAGATGTATGCATTACTTTATAAATGTTAACTAGAAAAGTTCCAGTGTTTCACTAAATACTTTTAGATTATGATATTCAGACATACACTATGTTTTTTTTTTTTTTCATATGTTATCTTTTTTTTTAAAATTCCATTACGATTATGAAAAGCTATTTCAGATTTTTCTCATTTATTGATTTATTTGTAATGCATTATTTCAAAATAAACAAATAATTAAATAGAAATCTCTATTGAAAACAAGCAATTTAACTTCATTATACTTAGATTTTTAAATGAAACGAGGTAAAAAAGCGAAATCGATATTTATAGTCATAAATAATATCCAAAATCGGTTAAAAATTAGAATGAAGTTAATATTGTGTCTATCATACGTTAAACTAATTTTTCGATGTTGCGATTAAAAAAAAAAAAAAAAAAAAAAAAAAAAAAAAAAAAAAAAAAAAAAAAAAAACCATGAAAAAGTATATAAGAAGATTAATAAAGGAGCTTTTAAAATGAAGTACATACAACTAAAGTAAATGTCTAAGTTTAATAATGTTTGAATGTAATACCGGAAAAAGTAACGAATGTAAATTTTTATAATAAACAAAATTCTGTAATTATACGTATTTTTTTATCCATCGAAAGGCTAATCCTGTAATCATGTCGTCTTCTTTAGCGACTTAATAAATGAGATATGATAGCCGTAGAGCGAGTCTCTAAAGTACCTTACATACAGGTCCGTCCGTTACAAATACTATACAATGCTGGCCCATTCCGTTCTTAATTTCAGAGTTGAACGTAAGGCAAAATCAATGAAATCTGGAACGAATCAATTTAAAAATAAAAATGCCGATATTTCTCTACTGGATGCATACCAGTAATAAAAACAAAAATAATAGCTATAACATTGGCATGCTATAATAGGGTGTTTCATTTTTCCAAAGATGTGATTTTCATACGACTTTGCTTGCGCCTCGAGTCTGAGTGATGTAAAAGATATATATGCATAATTTAAAGAAGATTGGATAATATTTAGAGGTTGCACACTTTGATCACTTTTATCTCAAATTACTGAAATATCTAATATTGAAATACTTTGTACTAATGGGCTTCTTATGTGTTTCTTTCGTTTTTTGAAGGTAACTGAACTTTAAAATGGGAACCTTAAGAGGAATTTTGGTGGCTAGAAAAAGTGCCTAGAGATGAGTTTTTATTAGTCCCTGCCTAGTGATGAATTTTATTAGTATTTTGTCCCTGCAAAGAAGGAAGTGCTCTTAGTTTTATTTACCATAAGAAGGAAATGAAAGAAAGGGTATTGGATTCTGCTAAATCTACCAGTTCTAAACTACAGGAAATGTAGAAGAAAGCAAATATTCCTGTTACGAAGAAGGTGAATATCAGTGCTGGTTTACAGAAGATGTACAAAGAATAACAAAACCTGAGTATAGAGAAATCGAGAAACACGGATAAAGCAAATGTGAAACAGCCGATTTAGAAAGATAATCTCATCAAGTTATTCGACATTTCCTGGCAAAATGTGATGGGGATGACTTGTGTATCACAAGAAGATAAAGAATTTCTTAGGTCACAAAGAGAATGTGATATGAGCTCGTCAGTTAGTGAAGTTGATAAGGTTTTCACCTCAAAAAAAAAAACTAAGTGTACAAACGGGTTAACTATCTTCAAAATGTCCTAAAAGACAGAATTCATATAAGAGAAGATTACAAAGAGTTATTACAATTCTTACTCTTGTACCTAGAAGGTTGGTCTAAAAACTACATCAGTTTCAGGATTCCAGAAGCTCTTCTGAAGCAAGGTGGATGGCAAAGGCAGTATATGCACTTAAAATTGTACTCTTTTCTAAACAGTTGAATATTCCTTAACGAGAATTGAAAGGAATGAAAAGAGTTGCACATTGTATCAGCATCATATATGTTCACCTTTTGCTTGAGGCAATTGTAAGTCGATGGGCTCCAAGGAATGAATTGGATATGCTACAGCTTCTGAACACTTACCCAGATGTAGATGCTCTCACAGTTGCTATGTTGATACATATACCTTTGGTATCTTTTAGAATCAAACGTAGGATTGGCTTTTTTAGACGTAAGCATTACTCCGGCTAATAAGGGAAATATGACTCTAAATTTAGAAACCAAACTTGTAAAGAAAAAGGAAATCAAATTATTCGAGGTAAAAAACAAGTTTTTGAAGGAAAAGACATGAATTATTTCGTGGGATCCACGATGTTACAGAATACTGCAGTGATTCTCTAAGAAGCCATGTAAACGCTCTTATTGTGGTAAATGATAAAGCAGAAAGAGGAATTGATCTAATTACACGAATTGGTCAGGGACAAACAACAAAAACAATTTTTGTTGGGGGTAATCGAACATTATAGAAAAATCGTCACCAAGCGAACGAAGAAGAGATTGGATCGTTCAAAGTTGATTAATATTACACATGTTTTGCGTATTATGCTATCTATTAATTTTAGTGTCTAGTTTTAGTATTAGGTGAAGTTTGTGATTTCTAGTTTTCCAAATAAAAGTAATTAACATTAAAAAATCGTATTTTTTGCCTACTTTTACAAAACTGATCAAAGTGTGTAACCTCTAAATATTATCCTATCTTAATGAAATTTGGCATATGAATCTTTTATATCACTCAGACTCGGGGCGTAAGCAAAGTCTTGAAAAAATTTACATTTTATTTTTTGCCTTACAAAATGATACACCCTATACTATAAGAAGAATTTTTAGAATATAATTCTGGAAGCCATGGAATATCA
Organism: Maratus speciosus; assembly: GCA_963932465.1. NCBI lineage: Eukaryota > Metazoa > Arthropoda > Arachnida > Araneae > Salticidae > Maratus > Maratus speciosus. The sequence continues at coordinate 454,829,384 of OZ010797.1, forward strand.
AAAAATAACATTATTGATTACTGTTACAAGTACATTAAATGTAATATACTCATTGAAGAAATTGAATTGTTTAGCATATGACTGTAAGTTACAGAATATGCGTTTGTCCCGTATAATATTAAAGAGCAAGCAGGAAATCTGCTTTATCAGAATTTAGTGTCGCCCCTGATGAAAAAATAAATAAAAAGCACAAAACTTATTTGAGTTTGAAGACTTAAAATACACGCTGTTTATATATATATATATATATATATATATATATATATATATATAATCACGTCATTTGCGTCCGCCGAAGAATTTCACATTTACGATCCAGTCTTAAACAACATGCACAGAAAAGTAGGCATATAGCGTCACTGTCGGGAAATAATACACAAACCCAGCAAAAAGCGATATCATCATTCAAGAAACTCGACAAACAAACCAGGTATCTAAATATTCATAAGCCTTCATTTGTTTGTAACATTAACATGGATACTGAAAATTAAATATAGTTTATAGTAGTTCCATGTTTTATAAGAAAACATTCATTTATATTTTTTCAAATTTCGGAAAATGTTATTACACACGGATTAATAAAATTCCATTATTTCAGCTTTTTCATAGGAATTACGTAAATGCGAGATAAAAAGTCACACACATATACTTAAAAATACATTTTTATAGCAGAATATATTCTTTGCATACTACTTATTTAAAGTTTTTATGAGAAAATGGTAACAAAAAGATATAGTAAATTACTATTTTCCCTTTACTTTTTAGAGAAATTGAGTACTTCAATTGCCACCGTAACAGAAATAGCTTTAAAAACTACTAAAAAATTAATATCACAAAAATAAATTAAGATGCAATTTTCAAACAAATTGCATCAAAAGTTCTTTTTTTCCGTATACGATGGCGTAAAAATTGAAAATGCGCGATGTTTAGAAGTTTAAAAAGTGATGTAGATATTATCAGTACAATCCCTACAATGTATCCCTACAATGAACATCTGGTTTGTTTTACGGCTGGCTTGTGTAACAGAATGTTATTTTTTAGGGACGTCACTTTAATTAAAGAAATATCATATTTTATGGGTAATAAGATTAACTGCAAAAGATAAATGAAAATGCAAGCTACTAAAATAAAAATATAAATATTAACATTTTTTTAGATATTATTATTATTTTTAAATATTAAAGAAAGAGTAAAATCACTGTGTAATGCGCAAATAGTTAAAGAAAAGTCTGTTAAAAAATTAAATTATATTTAAGAAAAAAAATTATGTAATATATGATTAATGTGCTATAGATAAATGTATTCTGTAAAACAAGCTATTTTTAATGTGTTAAAAACAATATTTGAAAGAAAAATGGGCGATATAAAACCAACTTATTGTTAACTAATGCGTGATGATTACTTGAAATAATAACAAAACAATAGCTTGAATAAATAGCATAATCTTCCTTATTATAAAAAATAACAGCAGCCAATGTTATTTTCTTAACCACATGTTATCTAAATTTAAAAATATACCGGATGCCCTAAAAAGGACTGACGGATTTTAAAATTCAATAACTTGCAAACGGTGACAGAGACTTAACGAATTCTTGCAGGAGCATTATGTATGATGCCCTGAGTTTTTTTTTTTTTTACTGTGATTCTGGAATTCAGCTCGAAGTACAAACAATATATGGCACTGCGAGCAATGCGCTAAATCCAGGCCCGATTTTTGGTACTTCGGGACTCACTCAATACAGTTTAATCTTCTTTTTTGGCATGATAAAAGAGAAAGAACAAAAAATCCAGCTTGAATCTAGCGCCTATTGCTTGCAACATCATCTATTGTTTGTAATTCGAACTAAATTCGATAATCAAGGTATAAAAACTCCTGACATCATACATAAACCTCCTGCAAATTTTTTTTAAATATCTGTCACTGTTTGCGAGTTATTGAGTTTTAAAATCAGTCAGTCCTTTTAGGACACTGGGTACATAAAAAAATTAGAAATACTACTTGTAATATCTTTGTTTTTCACTTTAGCTCTTGTGGAATGGACCACATTTTAACAGAATCTAGTAATTTTTTGAAGTGTTGTAATTTTTATTACTTCTTAATTTGTCATTAAAATTTTCGATATGAACTTAATAATGTTCATATTTCAAAATTTATTCAGTTAGGCGCTAATATAATAGAAAATAATTTCTTATAAAATTAAAGTCAAATTAATCCGTTCTCTTAATTGAAATGTTATTCGTCAAATAAATTGCAATTTGTGTTGATTTTTAAATCATAAGCAAAATCTTCTTCCATGCAAAGGTATCAAAATAAATTCTTGTTTCTTATAATTGTAAGATTCTTTTTCTGAGGTGTCTGGGTGGTTGATTAAATGTTAAGAAGAACTTTCGCCATGTTCTCAATAATGTCCATATTTCAAAATTGATTCGGTTCTGCACCAAGCTAAAAGAAAACAATTTCTTATAAAATGAAAGTAAATTTAAGGTATTATCACTTATTTGTACTATTATTCTTTAACGCAATCATGGTAAGTTTCAGAACACAAGAATAATCTTTCTTTAAACATAGATATCTTAAATAAGTTCTCATTTTTTACAGTTGCAACCAGTAAGTTTTTTTCTGGGAGGATAACTCCATCGAAAATATTTTATAGAGTTCTATAGAATGCTGAAAATCTCCTATAGAGTTTGTAGGTAATGTATAAGGCACAATCTGCAGTAAGCTCAGACAAAATTTCACAATGCCTCGGTAAAAAAATGCAGGTACAAGTGGTGAAATAAATGAATTATTTAATAAATAACAAAATTCTGATAGTTGCTAGTAGCTATAAAAACCTTAATTAGTAAATACATTGTACTGGCCAGCTTACCGTGGTTCTGACTAAACAACCCCTCTCCTTTTGCGGAGAAACATAAAAAAATAATAATAAACGTCTCTTGTACAATTAATGTTTAAATGTGCAATTTACATGGTTCGAGATCGTAAAAGTCTCTGAAAAAATCCTATTTTGTTTTTGTTTTATATAACAAAGTATTCTAAATAAGAGGTTCTGAAATTATGTGTGGTGACCTATATTTTGGTCTGGAAAAAAACAACCCGGATTTCGAAAATGTAAATTTTATTTGAAGCAAAAATATAAAGTAAGAAATATATTGCAACATTAAAGGAAAGTGAGAAAGTATAGAAAAATAACATTTTGCGAAGACAGCAGTATTACCAGAAAAATACAACATTTTATTTTTCATACCATTATTTCCGTATGGAATTATTCACCTGATTTAGTCGCATAATTTCAGTAGTTCAATAAGATGATTAATTAAGTACGAATTTTGGAATCTCAGGTGGGTAAATTTGTAATTGCAATTATATATAATGTAATGTAATTACATTTTAAATGCATGTAATTAATTATGGTTTAAATTACATGCCATAAAAAATTATTGCGGCATTGCAGCCGGAACCACCCCCATCCCATTATCTGACGAAATGACTGTGTTTGAGTGTATGTAACTATAATCAATTACGGATAACTGAGATTACAATTTTTCCCAACACTGAATGGAATTAAAAATAAATTTTTACCATTTTAGTGTCAATATGGGAAGATATTGTATCATTAAACTATACATAAAGAACGGTTTGAGACTAAAATTAAACGTAAAAGCCTGATATTGGTTTTGTCATTGGTACATAACAATATCATAAATTTCATTTACCTTTAAACTAAAAACATTATACGTCAAACAATTTCTGGAAGACTTTCGCACTAGAGGCCTTAAAATTATTTCCTAGTCTGTTTTTGAAACACAGTAAACTCTCTGTTCTGTGGAAGACGACGTAAGACGGAAATCTGTCTAACTCGGAAAGATATTCATGTCTCTGCGAATCCATTGGCATAGAGTAAAATTTGGCTAAGGCGGAATATTGTCTACTATGGAAAATTTTCTCGGTCCGATCGCTTCCGCCTTAGACAGTATTTATTGAAAAAACTACAAGTGGAAATCAAACAATGTGATTTAACGAAATGTGGGTGTAATATATCAAAAGCATCTTCAAAAAACTTTTGTATCATTACACTGTAAAAAAAAAAAATCTGTAAATTTACTAAAGTTTTTCTAGGAAACTGGGATTCCTAGAACTTTTTATGTAACGGCTACGAGAAAAATTCCTGTAACAGACGCTGTTACAAGAATTTTTGTTTTTGCCGTTACATTAAGAGTTCGAGGAATCCCAGTTTCCTAGAAAAACTGTAGTAACTTTACAGATTTTTTTTTTTTTTTTTTTTTTTTACAGTGTAGACGTTGTGCGTTTTGTACATGCATTAAAAATGCATGTTAACCATTTTTCGTACCCATCAAAGGATTCGGGGGTTTTTAGGTGTTTTAGTACAAGAAATTTCATTAAATACTGGTCGCTATATCTGACTATAGATTTTTTTTTCATTAAATAAGGCAAATATTTCTTTCCGAAAATTCTGGTAAAAAATTCTCAGTCCTTGAAGCGTACGAACCCTGCTAACTTTAGAAATAAATAATATCATTACTATTAAAAATTTGAGTACTACAAAAAACGAACAAAAATTGCTTTAACTTTGTGCTTGACATGTGAAAGTAGACTATTCCTTTTAAAGAGTTTTGGAAAAGAAACTGCTTTTTGAAATAAGTATTACAGCTCAGCAGATACTGAGTTGTATTTAATTTAATTTGAAATTTAATCTCGGATCTTGATTTATAACAGATTTGTGAAATCTTTTTCTGAGGAAATATATTTATAGAATTTTCTTGGAAAAGGGAAGGTTAATATAAAAAGCGTGTCTGAACAAATATTATATCGCGTAAAAGAGAGATTGCAGCATCTAACAGGATAAAACAAACCAAAAAAAAAATCAATTCATTATTTAAAAATATGAATTAAATAACAATATAAATCTGAAAAGAAATTACAGTTGTGTGTATTCCAATAAACTTTAACAATTTAACCAGCGATAAACGTGTGAAACGGGCGTTTCTCTTTGTACAAAAGATATAGCCGTAAATCTTCGCAAAGTAATTTCTAAACATATACAACCCTGTAACAAAATACAAATTCCTCTCAGATAAATATTTACACAGCATATGTAAATTACGCAAATGCCAATTTCCTTGCATCGCTTGACGGGAAAGATATTTTACGTGAGGTGCGAAAAGAAGCAAAGCTCAGTACTCATGCGCATAATGAAAAAAAAATTCTCTCGTACTTAACCCCTTGTGGACGAGCTACACACATACGTCCCGCAGAAGATGCTCAGATTCCGTGATTATTCCCAGAAGTTATTTTTTTACTGCAAATTTTTCCTAATTCAATCGTCGCATTTTCCAAATTTAATAATACAAAAATTTCTGTTTTGTAAAACCGGTGACAATAGATTAAAAATGCTTTAACCTTTATGTACTGAATTATGAATTCATGGAAATTTTATCTTCTAAAGCATTTTTCATGAATTGTTTAAACAACATTAGAAAATTTACATAATCATTTAATAACTTTTAGAAGGATTTTAGAAGGATAGAAGGATTAATTAAATTTAAATGTATAGGGATTTTGTACAATATTTACAACTCCACTCAAATCTTTTATTTTAAATATTTTTCTTAGTATTATGTAGAATTAGGAAATGTACAAATATAATGCTCTTACAATAGATATATAGAAATATTTCCGAATTGAAAAATCCCCTCCCCTTCCCCAACGCCAAAAAAGCTGAAAAGATGCAAAGGCAAAAGAAATCACCCTTTCAAAAATATTTTTGTTCTGTGTAACCAATAATGCTTTTGGAACAAGATAAAGTAATGTGTCTATAACTCATTCTAAACTGTATTACAACTAATCGATGTATTAAATAAATTTTATAACACGTTATTTAAATGGTACTTATACGTACCGTCAGTAGATAAAGTGTTAAAAGACGATCGTCGCGAAAGGATTAAGTCCTATTTAAAATTAACACTTGAATAGTTACATTTGATTAATTTTAACACAATTATTCTAATTAGTAAATAAATCATACGAGATGTAAATTCCAACTTGGCGAAAAACTTTCGGATCAGGATTTGATTCAGCTTCAGCCAAGATATCCCTGGTTCGAATCCTGGTCCTGACATTTTTCGCCCAGTTGTAAATTTACATCTCGTACGATATATTTACCAATTAGAGTAATTTCGTTAAAATTAATCTAATGTATTTACGCATCCTGGAGTTCCTGTTACGTTTACTGGATTTCCATTACCTGCGATCTGTTGAGCTGATTCATATATCAGACCAGATGCTATAATCAATGAGGTTAGCTGGGTGAATTAGCTCCTCCAGATTTGTCAGGGATATCTCAGTTGCCAGAGCATTGACAGGTTCAGAGATGAGATTCCTCTGTTAAATCCTGTCCGGACATTTTTCGTCTTGTTAAAAATTTACGTATCGTACTTCAATAGTCTGCTTTCCTGAACATATTTTTATATTGTTTTGTTATATTTTTGCAAACTATATTAAATAAATTGAATTATATTAATAGCAGTTTCTAGCATTTTCTCAGCGATAATGTAGCAGCGAGGAAAATAAAATGAAAGAGAAAAAATTCTTATTGTCGTTGAGCTGCTTTTTTTTTTTTTCATAGCATAGACGAATGATCTTCAATTTCTACATTTAATAATTTTTTCCGTTAATTTTATTCTTATTTCTCTCGTTGTTTTCAACATTTCTAGTTTTATTTACTATCAAAAACCGCGCAGAAGCCACATTGGAATGTGTCGATATGGGGGAACGTTAGTTACATGCAAAATATGTGCAACAATATGGAATTACAAATTAAACATACAATTGATTTGGATCTTTGAATGATCTGTAAACACTTTAAATTTGCACTAATTAAAGTACCAAGTTCGTCATTGCTTTTTACTATTATGCGGTTATTTTTCTGTTGTCGTCACATATTGTTCTTCCTTGCCTAACACGTCGGAAATAATTCTATAATTAGTAGGTTGTGCGGAAAATAGAATCAAAATTGTCTTACATGCAATTCGTAATTCAGAATAAGATTCTCAAGAGAAAAAATAACTGTGAAAGAATAAGAAACAAACATATACTTTAATACTTCCATTAATATCACTTTTTATATGTGTTCGTAATTGTGTGCTTTCGTATATAAATACGTAACACCTACAGTCGTGGTCTGGTCCGTCCGTATGTCCACATATAACAGCGCATTATCTACCCAACCGAATAGTTTGAGATTTAATATATATAATCGCTGCAGAATATTTTAGAGCCATTTCAAATTTTATGAAAATCAAATCAAAACTTAAAAAGAAAATAATAAAAGTTTTTTTTTTTCATTCTATTAAATCCTATTATACGTAATTAATTCAATGAAAACCCATGATAGTTAATGATTCTAGGTTGCCGTGGTGATTATTGTATTAAATCCAATCATAGGTAATTAATTCAATTATTTCCCTTGATAGGGAATGATGCTAGGTTGCCATGATGGTGATGTCCTATTTAAGATGGGATCATATTATTTCCGTATTACTAAATTTAATATATATATCCGTAATAAACTTTGCATTCATGCATTTTTGCATAAGAGTACAACAGCTATTGCACCAATGTCAGAATATTTATGAAACTAGTTATAGTACAAACACACCTCATTTGCAACGTTTAACGTACAATATCCAACATTTTTTTACTTGTGCTGTTAAATTATCAGAAAAAACATTTATGAAATATCTAGTTAGACAATTAAAAACATGGATACAAAACGTACTTTCATCACTAAGTAATGTATTTTTCCAATCTTCTTCTCTCCATAAACGTCTTGATTTACACCAATTCAATCTTATACGCTTTTGTTTTGCAGTCATGAGAGGTTTTCTTTTCGGTACACGAAATTCAAACTTAAATGTATGGTGACGTCTTAATGTTGTCGATGTAGAAGCTTCAACTCCTACTTCTTTCCATTTTTGCTGCAAGAATCGCACACTTTAAAAACGGTTTTTCTTAACTATATGCTCCAGTTTCCTGTCATCTCTAGCAGATGTTTTTGGTTTTCGGCCTCCATTTCCGCTATTATTTTGAAATTTTTCATTTTTTAAATATTGTGTTGGTATTTTACTAACGCTTGATTGCTAACAATGTAAATAATTCGCTATATAACATTGATTTTTACCGTGCCGATACAAATCAACCATACGAAGTTTAATAGATTCAGGAATATCACTCACACGATCCATTTTAAGAAGAAAAAGCAAACAAACTGCAAAAAGAATACTGATTAAAAATAAAATCTTCCGAATTTAATCAATGATGCAACCAGTTATGAATTGGGGATAATTAAACAAGAATTATGATATATATTCTAATATTTTGAACCACTTGAATAAATATTCTAATATTTTGACTTTTCAATATAATTTTTTTTCAATTAATCTTTCCAAAAATGATATTAATTTTAAGATAATAAATACGTTTAATCAACAATAAGTTCTTAATAAAAATATCGTTTGCATATTTGCATTAAAAGACACTAAATTACCAATATTTTCAATTTGTAAAAAAAGGTAATTATTCTAATATTTTAAATATGAGCTGTATAGCAGTAAAAAATCTGTCTTTGTAAATGATTCGTTAAATCTCGATTCTGGAGCTTATGAAGACAAAGAAAACTTTTCGTATTCATATATGACTTGTGAGAAGTTGTTGTATGGTTTCATTCATACATCTATACTAATGTTTGGAAATTTATTAAAAGCGATAATTTCTTAATTGCTTCATGCCAAGAGTTAACTAGTCGAGGAAGTCGCCAAAGATTTTTCTACTAGCAGCAAAATGTATGCTTATAATGTTCAAAACTTGGAACCTAACGTCAGACACATAACGGTGGACTCTGTATTTTTATTAATTTATTATTATTTAAATCTTTGATCTTTTTCTGTTATGAATGCACAGCTTAAAAAATGAAATACTAATAAAGTCGCTATAAAAAGAAATAATTACTAAAATACTAGAAAACTAGTTGCAAAATTTATGCATATTATGTTGGTACAATTTAAAATAATATTTAAAACTAGCAGGCTATGCCCGCTGCGCTGGTCAATATTTCCAAATGAACCTTGGATTAAACTAAATGGTGAATTTGAACTTGTATTTTAAACAATATGGATCTTCAGCTTGACCTTGCACATTACTGAAAACGATGCGAACGCCATTGCGATATAATGTTATCTTAAGCGTTGGACAAAATTTACCAATTAAGAAGTAATTGTTTTAGTTGATTATAAACAGCGCACTTACGTCGGGTAATGAGACCGTTATGACAACAGGAATTAATACCTCTGTAACTAATCAACATATAATGAAATCGTATATACTAACACCATTCCTAAAAGTCATGCAACAGGGCCACTTGTAACAAAATATGTTCTGTAGATTTTTTTAAAAAGGCTAAACTTTCATAATCAGGTTAACTGAATTTTTGAACTTTTACTGTTGCTCTATAACTAAGTACCCTTGAACAATATGTATACACTAAAACCTTTCCAAAATTATTACCTAACTAATTGTGGTATATCCTACGAAAGTATTATAAACAATCGGAATGAAATACAAATTTCCGTTGTAAATATATAGTAGATGATGACAATGCGATTTTGTGTAATATAATTCATAGTAAAGTTTTCGCTTCAAACAAAAACGATGCTTTCAACATTAAAGCTAATACACCAATATGTGAAGTATCCGATTACGGAAGGTTAACTTGAATTCTCATGAGCAACTACTCAAAGAAAGGTGAATATGTGGCTTTTGTGATACTTTTATGTCAGCCGGGCGCAGGTAATAAATCAATAAAGATTATTTTCATAGCATATTCTTATTTTATTATTTTCATTTAAAACACAAACCTTTTACTCATTTAATTTAAAATGCATGCCTTATACTAATTTCATTTAAAAAACTGAAAAGATAAACAATAACAGGAAATAATGCCATAATTAAAAGCAAAAAAAATATTTTTAATTTACATACGCAAAATGTAACTACTGCTACTGGGAATTTTAAAAATGCTATCAGCGAGATGTGCGCACGGTTGTTATAAATGTACCCATTTTTTCTTCTTATCGAGGAGCAATTTATAAATCGCACAATATTATTCCAATTCCAATTTCTTTCATTGAAGAACCTATGACCGGAAAAAATGGAAAAATACTCTTGTAGATTCTTCGGATGACGACATCTGACGCCATAAACCGAGTTTACATATATGAAATAATTTTTAAGTCGTTACAAACATTGCTTTCATACTTAAATATTTTCATTGGTACTACTTGTTATCCCGTCGACCAATTTCGCCAAATTATATAAATCGCCAAACCATTCGCCAAATTATATAAATTGACATAATCTTTATTTTAAATAACGAAATAACAAATAAATTAGTATAACATTAATAAAAATACAAATTAAAGAAAAACCTAATTTGCAGAACAAATTAAAAAAACAAAATTTATTTCCTAAATTGTTTAAGCCCGAGAAGGGGCAGATATTAAGATATTTCATTCAATTCGTTCCACATTTAATGTTAAATTTTTGTAACAAATAAGCTAAACCAATTGAACATTAAAAAATAAAAATGAAGTTCATACAATATAATGCTTTAAACACCTATATACTTAGATTCCGTTCAAATGAAATCGAAATAAATCTTAGACTTTTTTTAAAGTTTTGTATTTTGCATGTACCTTATCATATTATGTACAATCGTCATAAACATAATGCAAAATCTGCAGTACAAATATTTACAACTTAAAAATGGAAAAAGTCTAAGGTCTAAGATTTATTTCGATTTCATTTGAACGGAATCTAAGTATATAGGTATTTAAAGCATTATATTCTATGAATTTCATTTTTATTTTTTAATGTTCAATTGGTTTATCTTATTTGTTACAAAAATTTAACATTAAATGTAGAACGAATTGAATGAAATATCTTAATATCTGCCCCTTCTCGGGCTTAAACAATTTAGGAAATAAATTTTGTTTTTTTAATTTGTTCTGCAAATTAGGTTTTTGTTTAATATGTCAAGTTTTTTAATAACTACTGCATTCAGACAAACACATTTCAAAATTAATGGAGGGTGTCATCATCAGGCTTTGATTTGTGCGATATCGCATCACAATTTCTGATGCAATTTACCTATGTATAATTCAAAATGTTTCACCAGTGCAGTAATGCAGGTTGTTGTAGTTTGGTCAAAAAATTACAATCGGAACTTAAAAAATCTGCTTGAAAATGTCATTTTTTCCCACTATGACGTCATATTCATCTTCTTTTTAATAAAAAAAAAAAAAGCTATTTTAGTTTTTTTAGTTTCATGTTTCACGTGAAAATCATTCAACTAAAAATAGGCAAATTATTATTACGGCTTTTGAATTATTTACAACAATGAAGGGAAAATGTTAAATTTTATTAGAAAATGTCCGTTGATTCTCAATGAAAAAAAGCGAAATTTGGAATTATTAAGAAAAATATTTGAATAGTGTAAATAAAAATTAGCCCATGTTACTCTCTAGATTATAATCCACCTATATGCAAAGATATTTTATGATCCGTTTTGATCCTGATGTCTGGCAAATGTTTTTACACTTTGAATTTATAATATTATTAGAATTAGCAAAGAATTAAAAATGAGTGGCATCAGGGACAAAAAGGTGGGTAGAAAAAATGAAAAAGTTATGATCTCCATAGGCTTTTCTGTGTTAAATTAACATTGAGAAGTGACACTGGAAATAAATAAGTATTGCGCTGCCGCGCAATACTTAAATAAAACGTCGAAATTAAAATCACTTGATGACGTAAATACGTGTAGTTTGTTTAAATTCAAGTGAATTTGATCTAACAAAAACATAACTGTGAAAAAAGGGAGCCAAGTTCTGTAAAGACAATGGCAAGAAAAGAAGTGATATCTAAGTGGGTGCCAAGTTCAAATAAAATTCACTCAAACTTACCTACAGAAGTATTATAGCATTTTTTAAATTGTTTAGAAATAAAAATTATTGATAACATATTAATAATAAATCTAGAACTTGGCAAGTTTTTACCTACGAGTCATTTATTTTTATTAATGACATTATTATATCAAAACTTGTTATTTCATGTTTGGAAGCCTTCATTTGAGTGAGCTCCTTTCCCTTGAAGGGTGGTGGGATAAAATATATCCCACCTAATTTTAACTGCAAAATGCCACATTGACACTAGAATTCAGGACTAAAAAGTTTAATTTTATTAAATACGTGAAAAGAAGCTTTTACCCATTTTGAAATAAATTTGTTTTTAAATTCTGTTGTGATTCAATCATTTCAGCATGTCACAAATAAAAGCTCTTTGCCCCTGAAGGGTTAAAGGGGTTCAGTCTCTAGAGGAATGACCAAGAACAAGCGTAAGGGTATCTGTCTCTTTCTCAGGTCTTTTAGTCTGTTTGCATTGAGGTTTCTGGAAGGTGGGTGCTAGAGTGATAACCAAAGACGAGCGGGAGTGTATCTGTGTATTTATTGGTTTATCAAAACTTTATCATGAGTCATTTGCTTATAATAATAACTATATTATTTTTTTATAATGACGTTGTTAATATTAACATCATCATTTTATTAAGACATGAAATTGATAGGCATAACATTTATCAAAAACTTGCCAAGTTCTAGATTTATTATTAATATGCTATCAATAATTTTTATTTCTAAACAATTTAAAAAATGCTATAATACTTCTGTAGGTAAGTTTGAGTGAATTTTATTTGAACTTGGCACCCACTTAGATATCACTTCTTTTCTTGCCATTGTCTTTACAGAACTTGGCTCCCTTTTTTCACAGTTATGTTTTTGTTAGATATCATTACTTTTTGTAAAGTTACAACATATTTAGACACTTTACTTAATGCTTTTAAATGTGTTTACATGTGACTATTTTATTCACCAAGCAACATTCAATTTTCATTTAAATTTCACACAACAAACTATTTGGCTGTCAATTTGCGTCTGAAATCTATATTTTAATACTGCTACATTGAATGCATGTTTTGAAACGAAATGCATTGATTCGAAATTTTTATTGTTTCTGAAACAACAATTCCTATTAAATTCCTATCTTAAAATTTCCAATTAAATATCCTATAGCTGGGCCTGCTTTTTTGTACTGAAAGTGAAAAATAAAGTTATGTGCTTATGACACACTACGTATCATTCATCCATGGGTGCCGGCAAAGAGGCAGTGCAGAGGAAGGACATTGCCTCTCCCTGGAGTTTCAAATTTAACTAATTAAATATCCTTTTCTCTGATGATTTTGAAAATAACAAGTGGGTAAGTGTGATCACAGATCGCACAGAGGGTTTCGTTTAATATTCCTTTCAAAACACTTTATCCTTTTGAAAAATCTGTTAGTTCCACATTTCGCAACCAGGGGCGCACTCTATTCTAAATAAACCTCTATCCGAACGAAACTCCGTTTTACATACTATCCGTAGATATATTAGTCGAGGGTATTGAGCCCATAGCACTAGAGATAAGTAGGCTCCCCTGGCGGTAAAAAGTGGAACTAAAATATGTAAGGGTATGGTGCATAATATGAAAGAATGGTCAAAGAGGTGTCGGCAAAAGTTGGAAAAGTGCTCCCCGGGTGAAAAGGGCGGAGGTTAGAAAAATTGTTTAAAATACACAAGTTAGAGCCCGGAGGAGTAAATAATATAAGACTTTTTGAAAATTTTATGATTTGTCGTGTGGTCTGGGGTATTCAGCTATACCTATACAAAAAGGCATGTCTCCAACTTAATTAGGGGCTTCCTTAGAAGGAATTGCTTAAAATACGCTTGTGGAAGCCCAAAGGGTTAAATGTACGACTTTTTCAAAACTTTATGATTTGTCATTTGATGTGTGTTCAGCTATAAGTATGCAAAATTTCACCCCATCCAACCTAATTTGGGGCTCACTTAGAAAATATTGTTTAAAATACACATGTGAGAGCCCAAAGGGTTAAATGTACGACTTTTTCAAAATTTTATGATTTCTCGTTTGATGTGAGGTCTTCAGCTATAAGTATGCAAAATTTCACGTCTCCAACCTAATTAGGGGCTCACTTTGAAAGAATTGTTTAAAATTCACATGTGGGAGCCCAAAGGGTTAAATGTACGACTTTTTGAAAATTTTATGATTTGTCGTTTGATGTGAGGTGTTCAGCTATAAGTATGCAAAATTTCACGCCTCCAACCTTGTTAGAGGCTCACATAGAAAGAATTGTTTAAAATATACAAGTGGGAGCCCAAAGGGTTAAATGTACGACTTTTTCATACTGTTATGGTTTGCCATCTGATGTGAGGTGTTCAGCTATAAGTATTAAAAATTTCATGCCTCCAACCTAATTAAGGCTCACTTAGAAATTATCTTTTAAAAATACACATGTGGGAGCCCAAAGGGTTAAATGTACGACTCTTTCAAAATTTTATGATTTGTCGTTTGATGTGAGGTGTTCAGCTATAAGTCTGTAAAATTTCACGCCTCCAACCTAATTAGGGGCTCACTTAGAAAGAATTGTTTAAAATACACATGTAGGAGCCAAAGGGTTAAATGTACGACTTTATAAAAATTTTATGATTTGTCGTAGGATGTGTGGTGTTCAGCTATAAGTATGCAAAATTTCAAGTATCTAACATGTATAGTTTCTGAGAACGGGCTCTGTGACGGACAGAATATCTCAATTTGTTGATTTTCTGTAAGCAAGTAAACCCAGATAAACCCCCAGTAAGTAGATAGGTTTACAATAGAAGTCTATGGGAATTTGGCGAAATATTAGAGATATCGCCAAGGTGGCGTCACTTTTGGTGACTAATTTTGCTCGCCAAATTTGGCGATATATTGCCATGTTGGCGAGAAACTTGGCGGTGTTTGGCGACGGAACAAAGTACCCTCCTACGGCAAATTAAAATTCCGCCTAATAGACGTAATGTTAAAATAAAAATGGGCACCCCCAGGTGGGTAATTCATCGATTTTCACAATTTTTTTATTTTTTTCCTTAGTTTTATGGTGTAAACAAACTTCGCACCAAATTTGAAGTCTGTAGCTGCAGTAGATATACGAGATCTTTTTGATGAGTGAGTCAGTCAGTCAGTCAGTCAGTCAGTGGTAAAATTATCGATTATCAGACATTTTCAAATGTCATTATCTCGGAAACTAATTATGCGTTATTTATAAAATTTTGGATTTTAGGTAATTAGGGTGGCCTTACTACACATTTCGTATAACAAGTACGTAGGTCTCATAGATTTTCAGTAGTAGAGCAATGAAATTTGAGGAAAACAGCTCGAAATGGTTCGTGTAAATAACACACGGCTATGTCAGGCGAACTTGGCTGACACACTGCCGTGTGTCTAGATATTTACGATCAACCATTATTGGCATTTAATCTTATAGTTTGACGATAGATTTTTGGTCGACGGAATATCTGAGTAGTACCTTTTCCATTTTTGTTTTATAACGCTAAATTCTCAGTAATTTTTTCTCTTTTATTTTACATAAACTCACTATTTTTAAAAAAAATTAAGATGCTTGCATTTTTATTTCAAACTCATAGAGCCGTTTTTATTTTTTAGCCAAAAGAGTTGATTTGAATTTTTTCCGTTGCTAGAGTAACGGATGTAATGATACATATTTTGAGGTTTAGATGCCAAAGACACCGCCAAATTAGAAAAATATGAAATGTGTCATGAACTGTTGGACTTATAAAAAAATTATTTGGTAGCATTCGATTCAGCATACAAAACTACATTAAAATATGCTATCATTTGACGCATAATTTTGATATTCGATTTTTTTCCCCTCCCCGTGCAAAAACCATTAGGGGTGACACTTTAGAAAATCCTTTCTTAGCAGAAGTTTATGTCATAAGAAGTATTTTTACCACGATTTTCAAGATTTTAGGTTCAGTAGTTTACGCTGTGCGTTAATTAGTCCCCTAATCCAGACTTTATTTTATATACTATATTAGATATGCGATTTTGCGGTGAATCGATGATCGAAAATTAGTCCAATATATCATTTGAAATATTACATAACAGAGGAGAAAGTACGAAGAAAGACGAAGAAGAAATGACGAATTACAAAAGACTTGTAATTTTTTTTTTCAAAATGTTGAATTTTTCCATAGTAATAACGTATTAAAACATAAATTTCCTTAAAAATTATCTTTATTTCCTAGATTTCGAATCTGTGAATTTTCCTATAAATGAAATTGGCGATATGACTTGAGAAAATAGATAATATTTGCTTAAATAAAATGGGTAATATTCGTTGATCTGAGTTCGAGTTTATAAATATCACATGCTTTCGAAATTACGGCGAAAAACATTTTAAAAAGTATGAAATTATTTTACAATATGTATGTGTGGCAGAAATTCACACTGAAATTTAAGTATTCGATTCCATTTTTTAAATATTAACTGATATCTATATAATTTACAATTGAATATGAAAATGTACTCAAATAATTATCTCTTTCACCTAAAAAAACACCATTTGTGAGAACATCCTCAAGCTAATGTCACGCTTATGCATTTTTGGCTTAAAATCACATTGTTTGGCGACAAAAAAAAAAAAATAAAAAATTATAAAGAAACAAATAGTAATTACACATGTGACTCACAATTACATCTGCTTGTTTCTTCTATAAGTCACGTGATGGGACAATTTGATAAAAAAAAAAAAAAAGAACAGAACAGAACAGAAAGAAAATGTCGTTAAAATTTCATCTAATCAAATTTTCAGATTCGTTTCCATATCTAACGCAAGCGATAAAGAGCCAAATATTGCGTATCAAGTGTAATATTTCTTATTAAATTAATTTTTAAGCATTACAAATATTTCTTTCAGGTTTTGATTAAATGTTTCCGTTTTTTTAATATTATCACTCATTAAAGCGGATTTTCTTCTTCTTTTTTTCTTTTTTTTTTTCATTTAAATAAAATTAGTAACAGTTTTTCTTTTATTTTTCGAGGTTTAATAGCCGTTTCAATTTTTTTTTATCAACGATGGATTTCGCCAAGAAATAAAATGGTAACCTTATCGCCCAAAATAACAGAATTTTCCGTCATAATTCTAAAACTAATATAGGTAGAATAATGTGTTATAGCTTAAAACCTTCCCTGAAACAATACCTATCTAACGGTATAGGTTCCGTAAAAATCCATGCAGTAGAACTCGAAATCTAGGCATTCGGAACGAAATTTCCGTTTGGATTTTATATATATAATAGATAATAGAATAGATAATAGATTTTATGTATATATAATAGAATAGATAATAGATTATGTGTTATGAACTATCTCAAAGTTTAAAACAGATCGCATTGTTAGATTTTCTAATTTTAACAATATCGCGTTATGTTAGTTCCACATTCCACCACCAGGGAGCGCACTCTATTCTTAACGAAAGCGTATTTGGACGAAACTCCTTCATGCAACCTTTCCGTAGATACATGAATCGGGAGGTTGGCGGTCTTAACCAATAATTTAAGATAATTGCTGAAATTACTACGAAAAATATTTTAAATTGGCTTTACGCGGGCCCCTAATAGAGTTAGAGGTAATCGGAAGACGGCAAAATAATCGCGAGGAAAAGTTTGCTTGGGTGCTTCGGAGCTACTTTTGGCGCGAGGTCTAAGCTCTACGACCAATAGGAGCCCGGATATTTAAGGAAATATGAAGTAACAAAGTCCAAAATAATAGAATTTTCCGTAATAATTCTATAACTAATCTAGGTAGAATGATGTGTTTTAGCTTAAAACCTTCCCTGGAACGATACCTATCTAACGGTATAAGTTCCGTAAAAATCCACGCGGTAGAACTCGGAATCTCGGCGTTCGGAACAAAATTTCCGTTTGGATTTTATTATAATAGATAGATACTCCAATTAATTGAAAATTAAAATTACACAGTGTCTCTCTATTCTAAAAAAAATTAACTAACGCTGTCACCGCCTCCACCGCCGGTTTTGAATTTTTTGTGACCGGAGGTCTTTCTTCGTTAATATTAAGCAAAATATTGCATACAAAAATATGAAAGTCGGTGGTATTATAGAGAAATGTTTGACAAACACGCTGATGTAGACAGTTTTCACATCGAAGAAATATTTAAAGAGATATTGAATGCTAAAGTTGGACAAAATCATTCCATTAAAAAGGTTTTATATGAGCAAAAACTGTAAAAGGGAATTTAATCATTTTTAGATCATTTTATGCGCCAGTATTTCCCGGTGAGCAGACTGCATTTAGTTATTTAATTTGACTCATTTTTTGAGGTTTTATTTTTATTTTAAATTCAAATTTTCAGCATTTCGCGAGATATTTTTCACATATTTTAGAAAATGGTATTAATTTAAACTGTTGCCAACTGTATAAACAGTGCAAACAATAATGTTTGCTTCAAATTAAAAATTTATTTTACACGTGACTATTATAAACAGAAAATATAAAAAGCAGGAGCTCATTGAAAATTACGTCATAAAAACTATATTTACTCGTGAATTTTAAAAGAGAAAGAATATTGTAAAATAATAAACTCATTAACATGCGTTAGAAGTCTTAAATAGGAGAAATTACGTCATTTCCATTTACGTCATCCATTTACGTCACATTACACTTATTATATAAAATGAACAAAACATAATACTGCAAAACAGTTTAAATTTAAAAATTGTGCGAGACATTTATTTGATATTTTAAGATGATCTTTTCAACTATTTTTATTAGGGCAGAGCAAATAATATTTCCTTTCTAATAAAAGTATTTTCACGTGAATATTAAAACGTGAAAGAAAAGTTTGGTGAAAATTACGTCAGATTAAAAACGATACATTTAAAGTGTCTTATTTAAAATAACTTTCTTTTCGCTTTGCTAAAAAATACCGGGAGACAAAGACTCTGTTTACTTAATTCATTTTATAACAGCTTATTTTGAAATGTTTAACTGATTTTATTTAATCAAAGACGAAAACAACCATTGTATCTTTTAACAGCAGCTTATTTGGCCTTAAAATTTCCCAATCAAAGAGAAATGAATAGATACCCGTTTACAGGGAGATCGCCATTTTTTTTTTTTAAACTTATAATTCAATGTTCCGAAATATTTTTAAAGCCGATCAAATTAGCGTGATTTTAGAGTCTGCGGTGTCCAAACGGGGATTGGTGAGCGTAGCTCGTAGGGGGCAGTGCTCCCTAGTTTTGTAAATTGAAAAACAAAACACACAATTAAAATTAAGAAGTCTGGATTTAAAAAGAATGGTAATTTAAAATTATTGCCTTCCAACATTTCAAAGAATAACACAAAAATAATTGTTTTATTTTCAACATATATGTTTCTCTTCAGCAAAAATATTAATTATCTTTCACATTTCTCTTCATGAATTCTTAAAAAAAGAAATAAAATATTCTTTCTTAAAAAAAGAGGGAAGAAATTAATCAAGCTATGTTAAAACATATAATCACAGGAATTATACACTTTTTAAATAAAGTTCAAAAATCTTAAATAGCTTTGAAAAATAAATGAGGCGAAAATCCTTTTGTATGAGAACCTGTAAAAAGGCTTATAGTATCCATAGCTTATCTTTAAAAGTTGAATTTTCAGTTTAGAATTAGACTAATTGCGAAAATGCGATGTTCTGTTATAAGTAGTTTTTTGAAAAATTAATCAGACCCATAAATTTAATCTAGCAAAAAAAAAAAGTATGAAGTACATTTTAAAAATATATTCCGACATAGTTGAAACGTGTTTATGACTTCAGTTTTTCTGTTCGTCTCTCTGTACATGCTCTAACTCGCGTAAATATAGTCAGATTGTGATGAAATTGATATTTCTTATTGTGGTTTACCCTGGCATGTTCGGTATTGAAAATGACGTTTGTAGCACCTACAGTTCATTTACAGGGACACTTAAAAGAATGCCGTTACATTACGGCCTATGGGGAAATATCGTTTGCTGTGTATTTTAATGATATTACACTATTTTAAACACATTAAAATTTATGTATATCACTGAGATGTACTATAATGCACGTATTGTAGAATCTACAGTGCATGTAATTTGTTGTTCTTTGACAGGGACACACAAAAGTACTTCGCTGCTGTACTGCCTATGAAGAATAATTGCTGGAATTGCGTTTTGCTTCATGGTATGCGTTTTTAAATTTAGCTTTTTTTCATATTACTTGCGTGCATAATTTCGATACATCATATGCAAGGCTACACAAAAGATATCAAATACCACCACGGAAATTGCTGAACAGAAATTTCCAATGCTATGCTTTTAATTGAACTAACTTTTAAAATACTAAATAGTATACACTCAAACCTATAATTCATATGCAGGGCTGCGCAGAAAACTCGGAATTTTTTCCAACTATCGATGGTAATTGCAGTAATTTTGGTTTCAAATATCTTATGCATTTTCTAATGTGTTTATTAACTCATCTTTCATTTTAATAAACTGTAAAGTTTTATTACAATGTTCTGAGCATGTTCGAAAGTGTTACATAATGTATGCTGAACGCATGATTTTTCGTTCTTTTTCAGTTTGACTAGAGTGTCTTTCTTCGATTGATTGTGTCTTGATCAAGTATTTTTTTCTCTTCTAAATTGGGTTTCAGTTTAGACTTAAGTAATAGATAAATTTACTTTTACCTACGAATGGTTTTTATTGTACAGTAATTTATTTGTATCGAATATGAAAACATGCGGGAGTCAAGCTGTAACCTATGAAGTTTATAACGTCTTTGTTCCATAGGTATATATTTAAAAAGAAAGATTACAACTTTATTTTTAAATTTTAGCTAACAAAAGAAGCCTAATTTTATTATTTATTTATTTATTTTGTCATGAATAAACAACAAATCTGTAAACCTGATCCCCAAAATAATGTTTATGCAAAATGTCTGTCTGTTCGTGTGTCCGTCTATAAGAATATGCGTGTGCCGCAGTGGAACCATAGAAAAATGTATGAAGTTACGCAAAGAATTGAACAAAATTTTTTTGTATATGTTTTTTGGCTATGGCCAGGTCCTCTTTGAATTTGGAAATATTCCGAAAAGGGGTGCTGGTGCAAATTTCATCACTGTACCATTGAAAAGAGCAAGTTATGCATAAAACTGAACCAAATTTTTTGTGTATATTTTTAGCTATGGCTAGCGGAATTTGAATTCGGAAAAATTCCGCCGGAAGAGAGTGGTGTAATAATGATTTTAGTGAGATTTTCATCATTCTACCATCGGAAAGTGTATCATTTTATGCATAGAATAGTACCAAATTTAATCTTTATGTATTTCACTATGACAAGCAGATCTTCCTTGAATTTCTAAATATTCCGCCGAAAGGGGCCGCTGTAATACCGACTTTTGAGCCTTTTTGAGTATTGTACCATCGAAAAATGCATGAAGTTAATCATAGAAATGAACTATATGCATGGTTTTGGCTGTGGTTTGTGCAACATAAATTCTTTGAATTCGGAAATATTTCTCTTCAAGGAGACACTGTAATAGCGATTTTTGTGACATTTTCTTTGATCTACCATCAGAAAATGTATGAATTTATAGATAGAATTGAACGAAATTTTGTGCGTATATTTTTGGTTATTGCCACCATGTCCACCTTGAATTTGTAAATCCTCCGCCGGAAGAGTAATAGCGATATAGAGCCAGTAATAGCGATTTTTGTGCCATTTTCATTATTGTACGATCGAAAAGTATATTAAAGTTATTCATAGAATTGAACCAAATTTCATATTTATGTTTTTGGTTATGTCAAGCATGTGTTCTTACAATTTCGAAGTAATCTGCCGGAAGAAAGCGCTGTAATAGCCCTTTTTGTATAATTTTCTGGATTTGTTGTAGTACTATTGCATATAGTGGTCTCGTACAGCGACGGGAACTTCGAAGACAGGTATTCGCAAACAGCTGATTCACAACAGCTTAACAACAAAATATTGATTTTAATAAATATAATGATCGACATTAACTCGTTTTTAATACGACTAATTGACTGAAGCAGAAATGTAAAAAGAAAATCAAAGTTAGTATAGTATTGAATTAATAATATTAAATTATTAACATTTATAACTACTTTTTGAAATATTAAGATGTTTGAGATAGAAGAAAGTTTTGGAATTGACTATCCAACTAGTTTTTTACTTGAGGTCGACTGCATATGTATTGTTGTTCGCGCTTCTTTTTTTTCTTTTCTTTTTCAAATATCTTATAAATTTACATTTGAAATTTGGTGTTTGTGACCCATTTGCAATGATCAATTTGTAATTAATCAGAACTGCTCTACATTTAAAAACACTTATGTAAAATGTTTTAGAATGGTCTTGTTCCAGTACATTAAAAATATACGATAGGTCAACTTTTTCTAGAAGGTTCGATTAAATGTTAAAAGCGTAGATTTTGAAAACTACTAATATTATTCTTTCATTAAAAAGTCGTACGCCCTAAGTTATTTTGAACAGTTTTGCATTTGTCATTCCCTACTTACCGAAAAAAAAAATTAAAGCATTTCAATTTTTGAGGATACTTGTATACATACAGTGTCCAGATATCTGTTACGAAACGTGTAAACTAAACTGCATAGTTATAAACTGAAATAATAGTTTTATTCTAATAGTCATGAAAATAGAATTCTCTCATGATTTAAAATAGTTACATCAAAGGATTAAGTTATTTATTTGAATGATTTTGTTTTTGTTCAGTGAGAGATAATGATTTACATAAAAGTTTATAATCTTCTTTCTCCTTGATTTCCTTTCAGTGAATTCGAATTTCTTCCATAAAAACTCTGCTATCATTGTCTCTTGAAATGTTTATCTTAATCCTTTTCGACAGATTATTATTATTATTTTTTTTATCATGAAAGTTCCTTTCAAAATTCTTATCATTTTCATTACAGAAGTGATTTGGTGTTCATTCAGATAGAAAGGTAATTACATTCTTTAATCTCCTTAAAAGATTAAAGACCTTTTTAAATTTTTTTTTCTCTTCATTTTTAAGTAATGTTTTTGAGATTTTGATAATATATTTTTATAATGTAAAGGGCTTTTTCCACTTTTTTGTTTAAACAAATATTTTTCTTTCATGTTAAAATCAACATAAAGCAAGTATCTGTGATACTAGAGAAACAAAATAAAAGGATTATTAACATTATAGCGACAAACATTATTTCATTAGT
Source organism: Maratus speciosus (assembly GCA_963932465.1). Taxonomy (NCBI): domain Eukaryota; kingdom Metazoa; phylum Arthropoda; class Arachnida; order Araneae; family Salticidae; genus Maratus; species Maratus speciosus. The sequence goes on from OZ010797.1 coordinate 454,852,663, forward strand.
AGCAAAACAATTTCAAACTAGTATGTTGTGGCCATCACAAAACTTTCTTCTATATAAATCACGTTAATTAAATCATTTAAATAATACAAGAAATTACGTCAATTTAGCGTCAAATTACGTCATATCAAATTATATCTGAATTTGAAGTTTGATGAAAATTCGTGCATTAGTTCTTGAGATAGAGCTATAGCGGAAATTGTGAAAAATGTAGCATAGCAGCGCCACCTATTGAACGATTTGCATAAAAACATAAACAGCACTAATTGATATCAAGGCATAAATGAATCTTAAGTTTGATGGAAATTCGTGCATTAGTTATTGAGATAGAGTTATAGTGGGAATTCTGAAATATGCAGCATTGCAGCGACACCTGTTGAGCGATTTGCACGAAAACATAAACAGCAGTAACTCATATCAAGGTATACATGAATCCGAAGTTTGTTGAAAATCCAAGCATTAGTTCTTGAAATAGAGCTTTTGCGGAAATCGCAAAAAATGCAGCATAGCAGCGCCACCTGTTGAACGATTTACACCAAAATGTATAAAACATCAACTTGTCAAGGACTAACTGAATGTGAAGTTTGAAGAAAAACTATTCAGCACCAATTTATATCAGGGACTAACTGAATATTAATTTTTATTAAATTCCTTTCATTAGTTCTTGAGATACAGAGCCTACAAAATTTGTGTCACACACAGACATATAGACCCACAGACAGACATTTTGCGAAAACATGTTTTTTGGGTTCCCCTAAAACGCGTAAATCCGTCGAAAACCGGAATTCGAAAATTTTCATAAATCCAATACTTTCTTCTTGTAAAGATAGAAGAAAGTAAAAACAAAATTAATAGACACATGTACATATATGTATATATATGGGGCATTCTCACAATCTTTTGACTTTTGGGGGAAAAAATCTGGCGAAATCAAACTTGCTAAAATAACATTTTAATCTGATAGACGAATGCCTTAATGATTCAAAATAAAGAAAAAATGGTCAACAGCGAATTTTTTTTTTAATTTAACTGAGGTTTAGGTTAAACTTGCGAGTTTAATTTTCCTTACCATTTTACCCCTATAACTTTTTATTTTCTTCTAAATTTTTACTTATAATGAATTTGCATAGTACCCACAGGACATTCAAATAAGAAATAATACAAATGTAGTACTTTTAATACAGAATTTTTGTATAACATTGTCTTAAAGGGTGTTAAAGAAGGGACGGTAAGGTAAAAAAAGGGACGAAATGGTAAAAAAAGAGACGGTAAGGAAAATTACCACCTTTATTTAGGAAAATCATGTTAAGACTAAGTGATAGCCACAATGTTCATTGATTTTTCGAAACAGTTGTTAACATTGGATTAAATTGAATTTTTTTTTTTTTTTAATTTACCTCGAAAAGTGCAGGAATAAACCTTGGGGACGGTAAGACTACCAATAAAGCCACGGTGTTTGAAATTGATATTTAAAAACTGATTTATATTCTGCAGTAAATTTCCTGTCAAAGAATTTTAGGTATTCTTTCTCTAGCATACTTCTGCATGAGCAAAAACTTGAAAAAAATTCTGTCGCTGCATCTGAAGTGATTTTCTGTATAATTTTAGAAAAGGGATGGTAAAAATCTAAAACCCAGGGACGGAGTTCAAAAATTAATATCAACCCTAAGATTGTGTGCAGGTTAATTTTTAGCTACATATTTATATAAAACAATAGTTCCAGTTTCAGAAAAAAAATTTAATTGAATAATTTTTATTGAAACAATTTTTTCCAGACAGCTCCAAACTTCAAAAGTTGAGTTTTCCATGTGTTTGGACCCCTAACATCGTCCAAAACTTATTTATCTCGTTAATATTGTTGTACAATATTATAAATGGGATGTTTCCAAGTATAATGAATAAAAAAAAACACAAAAAGTGTATTAAATAAAAAATTATTATTCAGGGGCATGAAAGTTAAAAGATTGAGAGAATGGCCCATATATAGTATGTAATATGCGTGTGTGTGAATGTCTAGATACATAGAGATTTACACATTGCGGCTTTGTAAACTGAGAACTAAAATGGAAAACACTTAAAGCACCAATAAATAAATAAATAAATAAATAAATAAAATAAAAAAATAGCAATTTATCAAATTACAACGACCATTTGGAAAACGATTTTTTTTAAGACTAAAATTTAAGACATAAAAAATCGCACGGCGTTGATCATACATTACGTACGCCATGAATTAAACATTAATAGTGTTATTACACGTAAAAATTGCAATCCAAAAATATCGCCTGCGACCGGTTAGATTTCATGAAACTTAAGTATTATCCACCTGAAACTTACGTAGATATCCAAGCATTTCATTGGCTGTTCGGGAAAAGGCTTTTCCATCGTCAGATTTCCAAGAAATCTGACGGTCAATTTTAAATGAAATTTCATTCTTAAACTTCTAAACATCCGACAATATTACTTTTTACACCGTCGGATAGAGGAAAAAAATGTACTTTTAAATGCAATTTGTTTGAAAGCTGTATCTCAATTTGTTTCTGAGTTATTATTATTTTTTTTTTTTGTAGTTTTTATTACTTTTTTGTCATAGTGGCAACAGAAGGTATCCATCGTTTTTGAAATTAAAGGGAAATACAGATTACTGTATAGACCAATCATAAAACGAATAAAATGCGGATTAAAACAATGAAAACCTCCAGATATGCTTTTAATTTCCCATCCTGACGAGAACAATGACCATTTTTACAAATAATTAAAAAAAAAATCGAAAATCTGTTTTTTTTTCTTTTTTAACGAAAAATTGTCTTAAGTGCCAAGCTTAACAAATATGAGAACTCTAACGGTATGTGCTGAACGGCTATAACTGATGCGCTAACGGTAGTAGTAATAGTTCAATCCAGGGTTGCTAATTTAGCCTCCATATTTATCATGCCAGAAATAAAGAATAGCATATTATGCTTTATTTAATGCGAGACATGTCCTCTTTTGGACAATCAACTTTTTCCATTTTTAGTCCGCAATGAATGCAACTTTCTGTGAAATTTTATGTATTGCGATAATACAAGAATTCTTTATTATGTGAACCATTCGCGTTCATTCAAAATTGAACGAGACACTGTCAGATCTTAAAAAGCAGTAAACCAACGTTTAAAATGCACAAATAATGCGTGAAAAGCAGCAAACAGCTGTTTCGAATCTACAGCGAGATTCTTCTTCAGCGCAAGATAGGGAAAAAAGAACAGCGTGCTAGAAAAAGCAAGGCTGAGCAAAATGATAGACAGAGACGCGCTGCCTTATATACCCTATGCGGGTAGCAAAAGCGCCAGAAACAACCAATGAGAGAGAAGCAGTGGAAACGACTGGGAGGGCAAGTAGCGACATCTACCGGAGAAGGAGAGAAAAAGAAACCGAAAAAGAAGAAATTAAATTAATGCTTTCCAAATACTTGGAAAATCTGGAGTACTAGATAAGTCATTGACTAAAGAGTGAGAATTTTTAATGATGTGGTATACTTCCCAAAAATCAAGATCAAGGTTAGAAGAACATTTTTGAATAATGGTGGCTGAGGAAAAATCGAACCTATGTTGAGAAGACCAAGAATGTTGAGCAATAGAAGAACGTTTGAGCTCCTAATTGCTCAACATTCTCAGGACTAACAACATTCTCAGGTATCTGTCTATAATTTTGCTCAGCCTTGTTTTTCTAGCACGCTGTTCTTTTTTCCCTATCTTGCACTGAAGAAGAATCTCGTTGTAGATTCGAAACAACTGTTTGCTGCTTTTCACGCATTAATTGCGCATTTTAAACGTTGTTTTACTGCTTTTTAATATTCCTACACAAAGGCTTTAATTGCTGTTTGTAACTGTCAGATCTGCTGAATTTTTGAATACCAGTGCTTTAATACAGAAAAAGTTCTTTTATTTAATTGGAACATTTGGCTGATTTAAAAGTACAACATTTTCTCTACGATAATAGTGGTGCGCAAAAAGCCGGAGACTTAGCAATGCTGCCCTGTATTATTCAGAATACGTCTGTTAAGCAGAATATTTGATATTTAACCCATAGAAATATTAGTCTGTCGACATTTTTTTCTAAAGCTCCTGCATTATAATTTATGTTATGAGTGAAAATCCTGGTTTGATTTGAGGTGAGGAACCCTGTTATTTTTAACTGAATAAGTAGATCTCGACCATAGCTTCCTTCATAAAAATGCCGTTTATTACTTTTTTGCTCACACGCTATCAAAACCTGGGAGCATATGTACCCGCTAGTTCTGTATGTACGTAACGCGATAACTCTTGATAGAAATATCCGATTTGATTCAAAAATTTTTCGTGGTTCATTCTGATAAGGCGCTTCCCTGATTAGTTTTGGGTGTTCATTGGTTAAGTATAAAGGGAGGAAGGGGATAATCTCCCCCCCCCCCCCCTTAACATAAATAAATGGGTTTTTCATGCAGAATTATAAGATGTTCTTCAAATTTTGGTACACCGGTTAATTCTGGTAACAAGCTTCCCTAATTAGATTTGATGGTTCATTGTAGTCTTAAGGGGGGGAACGGGGGAGGCTAATACCCCCCCCCCGCAATTTAGAGAAATGGGCTTTTCTATCCGATTAATTCAAATTTGGTATACCAGTTTATTCTGATAAGGTGCTTCCCTGATTGTATTTTGAAGTTCATGGGTTAAATATAAAAGGCGGGAACGGTTGGCTAATACCTCCCTTAATTTAGATAAGAGGGTTTTCTATTCGATTTGCTTCAAATATGGTACACTGGTTTATTTCGATAGGTGCTTTCCTGACGACATTTGGAGGCTCCTTGGGAGTGTAAGGAGCTCCCAAAGGGAAGTATAAAGAGGGGAAATGGGGAGTACCCCTCTTTATTTATTTTTTGAGGGGGGATATTCTTTGAAATAAGAGTATACTATACAATTAGTATGAATAGCCTGTGAGCTCAATGCCATCAGTTTAACGAAGCACTTTCTTTTTTATTTATTACTTTTTTGTAAACACGGAAATAAGCTTCTGAAGCCCTCTATAGAATCTTTCAAATCTAAGGCATTCTTTTTTTAACTCTGGGTTTTGACAATTAATTAATTTTAAATGACTTATTTAATATTATTAATAATTTTATCACTAACTCTTTAGATTATTCACACAGGTATTTATCTATTTTATTATCCTTAAATTATAAACAAAAATCACAACCGCGTTGCAAAAACTTGGGTTCGAACATGATAATATTGTTGCGCAATTTTAAGGTAATGTTATTTTATTTATCGGAATGTAATATCTGTTGTGTAATCGCACACGACATTTAAGAAAAAATTTGTCACGCACAGTTTCTACTATTTTTTTATTATTTTATTTGTCTGAATTATGTTATTTTTATGAGAATTTTATAACTGTTTTAGATTTAACATACATATTAATTCTTTGAGAAATAATAATGCTAATGACCTTAAATAATTTCATTTTATATGGTTTTTTAATGTAAGCGGGCAATCCAAAAAATTTATTGCATATAAAAAAATTATTAGTTTTCAATATAAAAAAAAGTTTTTTCACCTATATTGTATAACCCGGGAAGCCCGGGTACGATCCCCTGGTTTATATAAAGGAACGGATAGATATAAAATTTCTCATTTATCTGAATGGGTATTTTAGACATATTGTGAAACGTTTGGCTAAAACATTTCTTACCGCTTAATTTCCGTGCGTACAAGATGGATTATGAAAAATGGACAATTTTCCTAAACCGTCGGGATATCTGGAGTTGAAAATTATTCAACGACGTAAAATCCGGAGTTTATTTACATTAAAACCATACGCTGGAAATCGGGACTTTTAAAAAACTGACGTGATAAGCGGAGTGACGTGAAAACCACGTGTGTCGGGATAACGAGGTCCGACTATATATTAAATAAATGTTATACAAATAAATATATTAACATAGCATAAATAATTATATAACAAATAAATATTGTTTTGTTCTTTTATTATATTGCAATGCTTGTTAGATACATATTTTTCTAAGTTCCTAATATAAATTAAATTAACAACTTTAGTATGTCTAAAATATTAAAGTTACTTTTATTCGTCCTATTATCTTTTATACTGCTTCACAAAAATTATTGTTTACATTAAAACCCCATAAGGCATCTTACCCCTAGATTGTTGGCCATCTTCCCCACACCTATGAGTAAGATGCCAATATGCAAGTGTTTACAAAAACAAAATTCTTGATACTTTCTATAACATCTGTACAATTAAATAAGTTTTTATATCATACATAAGGGTCTAAAATTTAACAAGAAATCAATGAATAACAAATACTAGAAAACAAAAATTCTGCTTTTTCAGAATTTAGTGTCGCCCCCGATGAAAAAAAAAGTATATATAAATAGTACGAAACATATTTCAATTTTAAGACTTACAGTACGCGCTTTTATTTTATGTAAAATGACGTTATTCGCAGCCGCTTAAGAATTCCACATTTACGATCCACTCTTAAACATCTACAGTAAAGTATGTATAGGACGTCACAATTGTCAAATAACACACAAATGCAGCAAAAAGTTGCCGTCATTAAAGAAAGTAGATACTTAAAATTAAAATAGTTTATAATAACTCCATGTTTTAACAGAAATCATTCGTTTATATTTTTTTCAAAATAGCACGTATTTTAATTACATTTTCATTCGGTTGTTATGAAAAAATGGCAACAAAAAGATATAATTAATATTTTACAACTATTTTTCCTTTACTTTCTACAGAAATGCAGTACTTCCGTTGCCAATATTAAGCAAATGGTTCCAAAAACTACAAATAAATTAACATTTCAAAAAAAAATGGAGATGCAGTTTTCAAACAAATTGTAATTAAAAGTACTTCTTTCCCAATACGACGTTATAAAAATTAAAAATTTGCGATGCTTAGAAAAAAAAAAAAAAAAAAAAAAAATTGCTATTGAGTATTTAATCGTACTGCCTTGTTTTACGGCTGGCTTCTGTAAAGTAACGTTATTTTTTGGAGGCGACACAAAATAAGCTGGAAGAAAGAAATAGCATACCGTACTGGGCGCTAATAAACAGCAGGCGATTTTTAAAACAATTAAGTCAAAAACTTCGGCATCGTCACCCAATCTACCCTATATTAAATCTCGCAGTACTAAGATGAAAATATTGTGTAAATGCCTAAGAGGGAGTACTTTGACCAGTTTCTTCATCAAATAACAAAGCACGTGCCTCTTCGATAGACAAACCATGGCGATTCATTTCGTTGAATAGATAAATTTACACACTAGCGAACACAAGAACAAAAAATAACGAAATGATGGTGGTGCATATACTGGCTTTCAGGGAAACACTGTACCCACAGCGAAATCTGGTCAATTACATTTGGCAGATGCCATTTTGTTTCTCTTGAAAAGCGGGAAATGATAGAAAGCTTTTATTTATTTCTTGATTGCTAAGATGGGATCACTCTGACCCCATTCGTGATTTCATCAAATAAACAACAACAACAAAAAATTATCTATGCAAAACTTACTGAGTAGACAAAATCATGATAGAAGGATTCCTAGAAAATAATTTTAACATGCATATTCTAAAAAAAAAAAAAAAAAAAAAAAAAAAAAACAATTTTAAAATGTCCTAGTACTGCGAGATTAAAACATAATATAAAAATTTTGTGGTAATTAAACTCTTAGTTATGGAGTTAGGACAATTTTTCCAATAAATTTTATAATTTTTTTTTCTCAAAAGTGGTAACATTTAACTTAGTTTTTTTAAAGTTAGTAAGAAATACAACTGCTTAAAAGGCTCCTGGATAATAAAAGTGCATCCTCTTTACTTAGCTCACCTTCTTGTGGGCAGAAAGTTTTTCTATTGAAATTTCGATCGAAATCGACATTTTAAAAGCATACATTAAGGAATACCTTCCGGAATAAAATAAAACTGCATTTTTATATAAATTGTTGCAAAGATATCCTTACATTACTTTAAAAATGTTAGCTAGAAAAATTCCAGCGTATCACTGAATATTTTTAACTTATGATATTCAGTCATAAACTATGTTTTTTTATATGTTATCTTTCTTTTTAATTCATTTACAATTATAAGAAACTACTTCAGATTTTTTTCAATGATTGATTTGCAATTCATTAATTCAAATTAAAAACATATAATTAAAAATAAATCTCTGTTGAAAAGATGTAATTTAAAAGTCCATTATATTTAGATTTTTAAAGGAAACGATGGTAAAATGCGAAATCGAAATGTATAGTAATAAATAATATCGGAAATCTGTTTAAGATTAGAATGAATTTAATGTTCTGTCTGTCATACATCAACTTTTGATGTTACGATAATAAAATAAACAACAGATTTAAAAGTATTTTAGACAATTAATAAAAGAAATGTTAAAACGAAGAACATAAACTAAAGGTATGAGTGTGGTACATACTAATAAAGATTTTCTTAAAATAGTGGTTGAATTTGATACCAGAAAAAGTCATGAAAATATTTTTTTGTAATAAACAAAATTCTGAAATTACATGACACTTTTGGCTAATAATCAGCAATCATGTAATCATGCCGTTTCTGTGACGGTATAATAAATAAGAAAGAAACCCTTTAAAACACGTTAGGGAACATGAGTGCATATATGCATCCTCAAAAAGAGCATACAGAATTTGTTTTAGGCATCAGTAAAAAAGAAAAGTAATATTTAGTTTCTTTAATTAGAGCCTTTTCATACCGGGTGTCCCAAAAAGGACTGACTGATTTTAAAATTCAATAACTTGCAAACGGTGACAGATATTAAAAAAATTCTTGCAGGAGGGTTATTCATAGGGTCAAAAGTTTTATTACAGTGATTTTCAATTTTAGTTCGATTTACAAACAATAGATGGCGCTGTAAGCAATAGTCGCTCAATTCAGGCTCGATTTTTGGTACTTCGTGGCCCGGATAATACATTTCCATCTCTTTTTTCTGCATGGAACAAGATAAAGGACCAAAAATCGAGCCTGTATTTAGCGACTATTGTTTGCAGCGCCATCTATTGTTTGTAAATCGAACTAAAATTGAAAATCACTGTAATAAAACTTTTGACCTTATGCATAACCCTCCTGCAAGAATTTTTTTAATATCTGTCACCGTTTGCAAGTTATTGAATTTTAAAATCAGTCAGTCCTTTTTGGGACACCCGGTACTTGTTTAAGTAAAGGTAACTTTATTTTTTAAAAGCGATACCAATCGAACAAAATTAGTGTGAAAGCCGACGGCCCCATAGGGATTAATGCAATGTTGCCAGATTGGAGGTTTTGTCCCCATTTTGGGAATTTGAACCTCCAGGGAATTTTTTGGGAAACAAATAGTTCGTGAGGAAATGTTTGGAGACTATCAACATTTTTGGGGGAAAAACTTGAGGAATTTTTTTCACTACTTTACGTGAACTTTAATTTAGTCATCTGAGAACACTGTATTTCTCTCGATCTCGATTTTGATTTCGATAACGAAAATAAAATACAGAAATCGGAGATATCAATCATTATTCTCGTATCGTGCTCATTGTTTACAACATTACAGTTTACTCGTATCACAGGTGCATAACGACCTGCCTTGGACTATCATCAGCTGAATTTCCAGATCACTATACAATTGCGACAGATTTTCCTAGTCATCACACGCAGACACATATACATTTCTTTTATTAGTACGAGTTGGAACACGTCGAAATTCCACGAACTAAAATGTTAGAAAGAGCTGTCAGATCGAATTTATAATAAACCTACAAAAATAATTACAATAAAAAATTCATCTAACATTGGTTGTCTCACTCTTAAAAAAAATAATATTTTTAACCTAAAATTACCAAAATATTATTTCCACAAACTTCAACTGCTTAAATTTTTGAAAAATTAAACTCTATTAGAATAAGTAATCAAGATGAGTAATTATGATGAATTTATCGATTGAGACTTTTATGTTTGTTTTTATGGGATGAAAAATCAGTAAAAAGGGATTTCGCTGTGTCACATCATAAAACTTTCCCCCATGAAATCTAAATTGTACGTTATTTTCACATTCCCATAATTTACATACGCACCACTCAAATTCACAATTTGAATGTATTTTAATGCGCAATAGATTATTAATGAATGTATTTCTAAACTTAAAGTCACGTTTGTCGGATACAACTTTTCATGTGAACATTCGCACGAACTTTAAGTTCTAATCTCAATACCCGCAAAAAAAAAAAAAAAAAAAAAAAAAAAAAATCAGAAATCTGCCTTTAGTTGTCATAGTATTGGCCATTTAATATTGGTCAAATATTTAGTTTTATCAAAATAAATGATCGTTTTGTTTTAAATATGACATAATTTTTACTCACTGAATCATTCTGCCTACCGTCTCAAACTCAGTATCAGCATAATGTAAAAATATTGAAATGTAACTGATTTGATTTATGAAGAATAATGCGTGTTTTTTTTTAATGTCTGACATCATTTTCTGTTCAAAAATTTGAAAAAAGGTTACTTTTATTTGTATTGCGAAAATGGCATCAATAAGGATATAATCAATAAAAATAATAAACCGACTATTTTCCCTTTACTTTCAGTATAAATGAAGTTGCCACAATTACAAAATTTGTATTAAAAACTACAAAAAAATTTATATCTCAAAAACAAATTGAGATACAGCTTTCAAACAAATTGCATTTAAAAGAGCATTTTTTTCCCTTATACGACGGTGTTAAAATTAAAAATGTGCGATGCTTTGAAATTAAAAAAATTTGCCGTAGATATAATTGCAAAGCCGAAATTTTAATTCAAATTTCAAAGTGTTGCCATTCGCAAAATGACGTATGCGTTACGCACAGATATGTTTGTCCTTTATAATATAGATAGATTTATACAACAGAAATAAAAACAATTTATACCTTTTTTTTTTGTTTGTTTAGGCTAGTTAATTTGTGTTTCATGGAATAGCAGTAGAGCTTTTAAGGAAACATGCAATTGCATGCTACAATCACATTGCTATGTTTATAACTGAACATTGCTCAATGAATGGAACAGATGCTCTAGTTCTCCTTATAAAAAAAATTCAATGAAAACTCTGCGGTCTTAAACTGCAGAAACTAAAATTACTAAATCTTCAGGACTTATCCGAAATGTTCTTCGCCGTTCTTTTTAAAAGATTTAATAAAAGATGTGGTAAACAGCTCTTTTTCTTTTATTATTGACGAAAACACCGTGATTGGATACAACGAAGGGTGCCTTGCATTACGATAAGGTACTTCAGTAAAAATGACAAATAAAAAGAAATGTGCCCAGTTAAACTGATGGCATTGAGCTCACAGGCTATTCACACTAACTGTATATTATACTCTTGTTTCATAGAATAATGCCCCTCAAAAAATAAATGAAGGGGGATTAGACTCCGTATCCCCTCTTTATACTTAACCAATGAACCTCCAAATCTAATCAGGGCAGCACCTTAACATAATAAACCGGTATACCAAATATGAAGCAAATCAGATAATTCTGCATGCAAAAACCATATCGCTAAATTAAGGGGGGGGTGTAACTCCCCCCCCCCCCTTTATACTTAACTACTGAACCTCCAAATCTGATAGGGAAAGCTCCTTATCAGAATGAACATAGAAAAATAAATTAAAGTAAATTGGATAGATCTGCATGAAAATCCATTTATCTAAATTAAGGGAGGGGACTTGCCCCTCTTTCCCCCTTTTATACTTAACAAATGAATCTCCAAATCTAATGAAGGAAGCGCCATAACGGAATAAACCCGTATATCAAATTTGAAGCAAATCGAATTATTCTGCATGAAAAAAACCAATTTACCTAAATTAAGTGGGACTACCCCCCCCCCCCCTTTATACTTAACCAATAGACCTCCAAATCTAATCAAGGCAGCTTCTTAACATAATAAACCGGTATATTTAATCTGGAGCAAATTGAATAACTCTACATGAAAAACCCATTTATCTAAATTAAGAGGGGGTCTACACCCCCCTTTCCCCTCTTTGTACTTAACTAATGAACCTCCAAATTTAATCAGGGAAGCTGCTTAACATAATAAACTGGTATACCAAATTTGGAGCAAATCGATTAATTCTGCATGAAAAACCAATTTATCTAACTTAGGGGGTACTAGCCCCCTTTCCCCTATATACTTAACTAATGAACCCCCAAATTTAATCAGGGAAGCTCCTTAACATAATAAACTGGTGTACCAAATTTGGAGCAAATCGATAAATTCTGCTTGAAAAAGCGATTTATCTAAATTAAGGTGGGGGACTAGCCCCCTTTCCCCCCTTTATATTTAACCAATGAACCCCCAAAAGTAATCAGGGAAGCGCCTTATCAGAATGAACCTAGAAAAAAAATTGAAGCAAATCGGATGTTTCTATCAAGAGTTATCACGTTACGTACGTACGTACGTACATACATGCATACATTCATACATACATACATACATACATACATACAGAACCGGCGGGCACATTAGCTCTCAGGATTTGATAGCCTGTGAGCTAAAAATTGAAAACAAAGTTTTATAGGTTAAGTCAGATAGAAGCAGATGATACCAACACCATCTCAGATTCATTCAAATCTCAACTGCTTAAGGATGATGTAAACCTTGAAAAAGTATAAGCGTACATAGAGCTAACGTAATGATAGGCTAGTACCATAGATTGGCAGCAATTTAAAATAAACATGTGTAAATGAACTTGTCGTTGTAAAATTTATCTCTCATTCTCTTTGTTTAGCTGCGAATATGCATGAAAAAATATGCCGAGGTTAAATGTTTAATTTTGTATATGGGAGTTAAAAAAAAAAAAAAAAAAAAAAAAAAAAAAAAAAAAAACTCTTGATTTTGGGGGGAAAAAACTGAGTTCAAATTAGTTAAACATTTTTTATAGTAGAAAATTGAAAATTGAAAATTTACTTTTTTGAGTTGAAATTGCGTTGGAGACTTTTTTGAAAAAAAAAAAAAAAAAAAAAAAAAACTCTGATTTGGGGAAAATTTCAGACATTTTGGGGAAATTGACTTTCGAATATCTGGCAACACTGCATTAATTGTAGTTTATTACTATATTGCACGCAGGTCTGTCCGTTACAAACGAAATACAATGCCACAAATGTACGCTATATAATTATACACTATCCTTCTGAGAAAGTCTGTTTATTTACAGAAAAGTGTACCAAAAAGATCCTCCGTCGAGAAACACTGTCTGCACTCTTGCAGTGGAAAACAAGTTTCTAGAAATTGCAAGTGTCCTGGACGTCCCTCAATAAGGGATGTTGATTTTGATAGCGTTATAGAGACATTCTTACGCAGTCATAGGAGATCTGTGAGATCAGTGGCAAGAGAATTGCATGTGCCAATTTTGACTGTGGACAGGGTTCATAGGAAAGGAATAAGACTAGGTACTTATAAAGTTCAAATCGTTAATGCCTTGGAGCCTGATGACAGGCATCGGAGAATGACATTGGTATATGGTAAAGGATATGGTAAGGAAGATAGGGCATTTTGCTGAATTTCTTATTTCTTTCTCCATACTAATAGAACACAGTCAATAGATATTTCAAAATAACGTGCCACCGTTGGATCTTTCAGACTAACAGTATATATATTGTTTAAATATTGTTCGAAGCCATTGATCTTATCGTTTTAATACAAAAAACATTATTACCACTGGCATTATATACCGTACCCGGGCTTCCCGGGTTAAAGAATATAGGTGAAATCATTTTTTAAAATTGAAAATTAATAATTTTTTTATATTCCATAATATTTTTAGATTGACAACTTACATTAAAAAAGCATTTTTCATATGGAAAATACGAATCATACAATCAAATAAATTTTTGAAATTTTTCAAAAGCGATATTTTCTTATTAGCCGCATGCCAAGAGTTATTTGCCAAGATTTTGCTAGTTATGGCATCCTTTTATATTCTGATAATTTCAGAGCTTATACATGTCTGGTAAATTTGTGTTTTATTTATATTATTTTATTTATTTATTCATAGGGAAGTTTTTTAATGGATATTAGCCGTAAAAAAAATGATGAAGTCTGTATTTTGTTTTAAGGACAAACGGATTAATCTTTCGTAATCGAGCTCCGCGCGATATAGATAAATTAAAAAAAATATTTCATACTTAAAAATTGTTTTTAAAACTATAGACAATCAGTAAACTGAGATGGACTTTGCAAAGTTATTCCATTAAAAAAAAATCCTATTTGGTGATCTAAAAATTTAAATTGTACGATTATAAATATGTTAGATTTGTTGTTTTTTCAATATTATTCTTTTATTTGTTTATAAAAGACGTATTAATTTCGTTAATTTGTCTTTCACAAATATGTTAGATTGGTGGTTTTTTTAATATTATTCTTTTATTTGTTTATAAAGGAAGTATTAATTTCGTTATGCAAAAATAGTCAGAAACAAATGCTGAAAAATGTTTGTTGCTTTATGTGAAAAATGTTTATTATTATTATGTATTGAAACCGGCACGTGATAAGATAACCTTTAAAAAAATCATGCTTAAAAATTACTTTAAAAAATATAATACTCTGTCAATTAAGATAAATTTTTTAAACAAATTGCATTTGAAAGAAAATTTTTTCTCTATGCGACGAAAATTGAAAATATAACGATGGTAAGAAGATTGAGAAATATACTTTATAACGATGCTCTAAATTTTTGTAAAACATTGCGTTTTATCAGTGTGTGATTTCGATTACATTATTTTTAAATGTGAAGCATTTTCACCTGTGAAGAATTTCAAAGCTGCTGGGCTGTGAAAATGACGCACTTCTACAAAACATAATTCAGGTTTAAGAAATAAAATACACGCTTTTTTATAAAATGACGTCATTTGCATCCGCTAAAGGAATCCACTTTTACAATCCAGTTTTAAACTTCGTCTATAGAAAAGTGTGCATATGACGTCATTATCACAGAATAACAGACAATATTCTTGACATAGCCCATATTTTAATTTTAACTTTTTTTTTTAGGTTTTATGAGAAAATGGCAACAGAAAGATACAGTATCTCCTATTTTCGACTATTTTCCGTTTACATTCAATGACTTTCAATGAAATGAGGTACTTTTGTTTCCACGATAAGAAAAATGGTATTAAAAACTACAAAAAAATTAATATCTCAAAAATAAATGGAGATACAGTTTTCAAACAAATTGCATTTAAAAGAGCATTTTTTTCCTTATACGATGGTGTAAAAATTTAAAATGTGCGATGTTTAGAAGTTTAAAAATTTGCAGTAGAGTAAATTGCAAAGCCAAAATTTTATTTCAAATTTCAAAGTGTTGCCATTCGCAAAATGACGTATGCGTTACGCACAGATATGTTTGTCCTTTATAATATAGATAGTCGCCCTGCTACCACGCTCTGTCGAGTTAAAAACTTTGCTATTGTTAATATCCATATTAATACTTTAATTAAGATAATTGTTATATCTTGTCCCCTTCTAGCACGTAATTTTTTAATAATTATCATTTATGTCTCTTTTTTTTTTCCTAAGTGTTTTTGCATAATGGATTACAATCCTATTTTGTTTTGTAAATAATCTCTGTTTTATTATTAATGGTATTTTGTGCTTCAAAATATTCATAACCACTAGTTATTATGTAAATATTTTCTGTTAGAGGTAGTGTTGTAAAAACTCATATGGATGTGTGGAATGTTCAATTTTCTAATAACAAGCGTTTCATTTTTTTTCATGGTTCTTATATAATTCATACCTCGAATTGTATAGCAGCACGCTCATACAACTAGGTTGCTATCTGAAATTAATATTGATATATCTTTTTCAAATCTTTCAATAAACAGGAGTCTTACTAAACATAATTAGCTAGACAGGGCTTGATGGGCTGAACTCATTAAGTAGGCCTCCCTGCCTGGTCAGAGCTTGAGCTTGAACTTCTTTTTCCATATTACTTATAAGAATGTTTTTATCAGGTGACATTAAGGGCAGCTTCTAATGAATAATGGAAGATACATAATATTAACAAAAATTAATCGGATAAAAGTAACTTTATGGTGAAGAAAAACTAACTATTGTCTATCTATACTGGGTTTCTATAAAAGATCTGACACATTTTGATGTTTATTAATTCATAAAATAATGAACACAGGTTTAAATTAAAAATATTAATAATTTGATAGATTAAAAAAAAAATGGCCCTTCATGAAAGCAAGTTGAAAGTGATCTTCGTCGGAGAACATTATTCGAATAAGAAATTAAATATTATCATCGATACTTCTAAGCATGTCTGTTTAATTGCAGAAAAGTATTCCAAAAAGATTCTTCATAGAGAAA
Organism: Maratus speciosus; assembly: GCA_963932465.1. Taxonomy (NCBI): domain Eukaryota; kingdom Metazoa; phylum Arthropoda; class Arachnida; order Araneae; family Salticidae; genus Maratus; species Maratus speciosus. The sequence continues at coordinate 454,869,046 of OZ010797.1, forward strand.
AAGTATATTGCAGTGGGAAAAGAAATTACTAGACACTTTAAGTGTCAGAATTCCGGACGTCCCTGCATAAGTCATGTTGATGTTGTGTGGGACAGAGAGACATTCTTACGCAATCCTAGTAAATCTGTAGAAAGAGAAGTGGATATGTCAATTTCAACTGTGCACAAGCTTCTTAATAAAACATTAAATATGTGTGCCCACAAAGTTCAAATTGTTCAAGCCTTGGAACCAGATTTCAGGCATTGGAATCCTTTGCAAACAGATAAGCTAAGGAGGATACACTCTCAGAAATAAAACTCTCCCTTTTGACGATTCAGAAATCCTCGAGCTGTATTTCGTCGTTTTTGACGATCATTTCCTATTAACATCACGTGACTTTTAACGAAACGTAAACCCTCAAATATTTGACGAAAGTTTTGCCTCAATCACGGTCAGACTCAATGCATTTTAAGGAAACATTTCCCCAAATCCTCCTCAAATCCTACGATTTTAGCAAACAGATGTTTGCTTGTTTATGTTAATCCTGTAATAATTTATTTTAAAACAGCACTTAGTGCTTTTCAGAAAATACTGAAATATAGTAGTTATTGTTTCTTCATTAGTTATTTTTTTAGCTGTTAGAATTTTTAGGAATGCTTATTAATATTATTATTATTTTATTTATATGTTGTCGTTCGTTATGTTTTAATTCGAAAAGAATAAATTTCCTGTGTTTTTCAAAACCATTCAATAAGAAAATTAGGTCAATAAAATTTCAAACTTCTAGGATTTTTTTTTTTTTAAAGAAGTATATTATGTTTTCAATCAAATTAAAAATAAACATAATTGATCCCTCTCCTCTTTATAAACAGTAAAGTGTTAAAATCTTATCCTCCTACTCAAAGTGATAAAATCTCACGCAATATGCACTTCACAATTCATTATTTGTGAGCAACAAATTAACCAGACCATATTCTAATCATCCATTGATCAAAGAAAATTTCAGTTGTAAATTATTTAATCAAGCCATATTATAATTATTCATTGATACGAGAAAACCATAAAAATAAATTAGCTTTCCTTAAAACTTTCAGAAAATATAGCAGCCCGATAAAATTGCAATCTACGTTATAAAAATAAAACACGAAGTAGAATTCATTATACCTGTCTAAAATCAGACACTTTCAAGTACCCAGCAGCCAGGGTGGAAGAACAGCGACCACCCATACGAAAGGTCGTGAGTTCGAATCACGCCGGGGAAAGAGAGAGGTGATTTTTTTTCTTTCCCCGTGTCAAATACTGGAGCTTCCAAACTGATTGAGAGATGGCGCCACCAGCCCTCTTTTGACGAAACTATTGACGAAATTTATATCGTCAAGCAAGTGAAGAAACTAATTTCATCAACTTAACGAAATGTTCGCTCTGAGCATTTTCCAGGAAACTATTTCGTCAAAAACAAAGAAAATTTCGTGAAATCTGAGTATTCATTTCTGAGAGTGTAGACATTGTTGTTGATACTGAATTTCTCAATCGCATAATGATCTACGGTAAAGCTTGCTTTTATCATGCTTTCATCAAAGTTCATAAAACATTTTTAATCTATTTATTCATTAATCCGTTCAGGAACATGGGTGCATATATGCACCTTAAAAAACTACCTAGATAATTTCTTTTTGGCACCAGTAATAAAACAAAGTAATATTAACTGTGTTTCATTACAGTATTTTCGTGATTATGTAAGTAATTACAACTATTTAAAAATAAGTGGTCTCAAGCGAATAAAATACGCGTGAGAGAAACCGGTCCCGAAATGGTTACTGTTATTAATTTAAATCTATCTTCATTATTCTATGAATTATTAAGCATCAAAATATGTCAACATTTCATAGACATCCTGTGTTTGTGTTTGTATTGGTTTCATATTATTCAAATATGCGATCTTTTTCTGTTAGAGATGCACAATTTTTAAAACCTCAAAATTCTAATAATATCGGGTCTTTTAAAAATAGTTACTGAAACACCGGAAAACCATCTACAAAATTTATGCACTCTATGTGAACAGAATTTAAAATAATCTTTAAAGTGTCTCCAATTAATTGGAGATTAAAATTAAACAGTGTTTTGTTAATCGAAAAAAAAGATTTAATTAAAATTACGGTATCTGGACTTAAAAACAATTTTAATTTAAAAATTTTGCATAAAAATGTTTCAAATTAAAACACATAAACTTTAAGATATACGATTCCCTTCAGCAAAAATATTAATTCGCTTAAGCATTTTTCTTTATGAATAATTAAAAAAAATGTTATAACGTATACTTTCTTAATAAAGGAGAGAAGAAATTAATCAAGTATGTTAAAACATCTAATCATAGGTATTATATGTTATATAAAAAAAGTACAAAAGTCTTAAATAGCTTTCAAAAAAATAAAGGATCGAAAATACTTTAGTATGAAAAACTAAATGCTAATAGAATCAATAGCTTATCATGAGCTTATCAATATGAATCAATAGCTTATCTGGAGTTCCTGTACCTGAGATTTATTCTGTTGAGCTGAACCAGGTTTCAGACCAGATGCTGTAATCATCACTGTTAGCTGGGTGAAAAAGTTCGACCAGAATCGTCCGGGATAGCTCAGATGGCAGAGCACTGGCGGCTTCAGCTAGGGGGTCCCGGGTTCGAATCCTGGTCCGGATATTTTTCGCCCAGTTGGAAATTTACATCTAATATTTCAATAGCTTATCTTTGAACGATAAATATTTAAAATATAATTAGTGTGATAACAAAAATGCGATATTCTACTATAAGCAGTTTTTCAAAAAATTATTCTGATCCATAAATTTAATCAAGCCCACCCCCACAAAAAAAAAGAAGAAGAAGTACATTTTTAACAGTTTCCAACATAGTTGAAAAGTGGTTATGAATTCGTTTTGTCTGTGCGTCTGTCTGTACATGTTCTAACTCGTGTAAATATAGTCAGATTGAGATGGAATTGATATACTATGTTATTGTGGTTTATCCTGGCATGTTCGGAATTGAAAATGAAGTTAGTAGCACTTACGGTTCACTTACAGGGACACTCAAAAGAATGCCGTTACATTACGGCCTATGGGGAAATATAGTTTGCGGTATATTATGATATTACACTATTTTAAACCTAGAATGCTACCCCTTCGTCTCCCGGACGAAGCCCATAACAAATAACCCTGACGTTCTTTCTCCAAAATAGGAAATGGGTCGTGCCACTCATTACCTTCATTTGACCTTACCTACTACACTTATTGATATTCTTTCTTCCCGAAATATTTGTGCACATGTCGTTTTTAGGACAATATTCGTCTCGCAGACGAATGGTTACCATTAACATTTGCATTTGAGAATCTGACTTAGATATTTTCCTGTGTCACCGTGGCATGTCAAAAAGTTTTCTTGGAGAAATTTTTTGGGTTTAAGCTCAGGCTATCAGAGAACTATTAAAATAACTAAGTGAGGGATAAAATTCTATTTCTGGGGAACTAAATGACGAAATCATAGATAGCGATAGAGATGAAAATGATGAATCCTCTTATCCTTTGATAATTCGATTATCCTTGAGATTTAATTATCCTTTGAGAATAAAAATGAAGAAAAAGCAATGCTTGAAACACAAACCCAATAAATGAAAATATGAAGTCAAATTTTGATTCTAAAAGTATAAACCTCAGTGTATCATATAAGTGAATGGCATAGAAATATTCGGAAATTTTTTGAGTCATATAACAAATCTATTATTATTCTATTATACTAATGAAATAAGTGTTTTATTCTTCTGTCTAGTTTCAACGAAATTCCAAATGTTAATCAAGAAAGTAGAAAAACAGAAATGATAGATTTTTATAATTACACAAAAGAAACTGTAGACACATTTGATGAAATGTGTAATAACATGCTATGTAGTAGGAAAACACACCGATGGGCTCTTTGTGAGTTTCATGGTATATCAGTTTAGTGCATGCAGATGCTATATAAGTGCATAACAATGGCTCAAAAACCCGAAAAAAGGTTATCCAGAAAGAAGTTCGCAATAAAGCTTAGTGAAAGTCGTCTTGCTCCCTAGATGAAGAAGGGTCTCAACGTATCAACTTTTCCCCGATTAACAAGGGGAATTTTGAAATTGTATATGAACATTCAACAACACAGATAATCTGAATGTAAAAAAGGGAAAATTGGTGCATTTTGCCGTTGCAATTTGTGCAGAATGACGTACAACACGTGTCTAACGTGTTCATGTGCAATGCGTGGTGACATCACACTAATATGCTAAATTATTTCTTTGAAAATGAATAAATCATACTTTATTGCTTACTTGAAGATCGAGTGCGATAAAGTCATCTGCAGTAAGTATTATTTTATTCTAACTAGCTTTTAAATTTGATTTTAAGCACGCCCACCTACTTTTCCTCTGGGAGACGACGTGTTATCATTCCCGTAAGTTTTTCAAAGGGTAGCATTCTAGGGTTAAACATATTGAAATTCATGCATATCATTGAGATCTACTACAATGCGCTTATTGCCGAAACGGGCTTATAGAAATGCTAATAGAATAAATAGCTTATCTTTGAAAGATAAATTTTCAAAATATAATTAGTGTTATAGCGAAAATGCGCTGTTCCATTTTAAGCCGTATTTTGAAAAATCACTTTGATTCATAAATATAGGGACACGAAAAAGATCAATATAAGGTCCAGTTTTAACACTTTCCAACATTGTTGAAGAGTTTTTATGAATCCGGTTTGTCTGTTCGCCTGTCTATCCACACTCTAACTCGCGTTAATGTACTCGGATTTTCATGGGATTGTATACGTTAATGGTGTTTACCATGAAATTTTCGATATTGAATATGAAGTGTGTAGAATAAATAGTTTATTTACATGAGCACTCAAAAGAGTTCCGTTACATTCAATGTGTTAAAATGGGAAAATATCGTTTGCAGTATATTTTAATGACATTACTATATTTCAAACTTATCGAAATTGATATAAATCACGGAATTTCCCTACAATATGATTACTATGGAATAGTAAGGGCATCATAGCCTTTATCGTTCATTTACAGGGACACACAAAATAAATCTGTTACAGTACTGTCTCTGAGCAATAATTGCTGGAAGAGCGTTTTCAATTTCAGCATGCGGTTTTAAATTTAACTATATTTTTGGCATGTTTACTTATTGGGTATAAATTCTATATCTCCTTTAGAGGGCTGCACAGAAGATTTCACGTTCTGTTCTCTTTATTAGAGAAAACTGCTCAGGGAAACTATCAACTATGGTATGTTTTTCCTAACTGAAATGAATTTTTGTATGCATGTAGTTTGTAGATGCAAGTCTATATATCATATACAGGGCTGCTCAAAGAATTCGGATAATTTTCCGACTGTAGTTCGAAATTGCTGAAATTGGGTTTTCGAACGTGCTATGCGATTCCAAACGGTTAAATTAGACATCATATTTCAACTTATTAAACGGTAAAGTCGTGTTACGTTTTTTTCCTGAATGTGTTGGAAAGTGTTTCATAATTTATAAATCATGCATGATTTTTGTCTTTCTTCTGACAAGAGTATTACTTTCTTCCGTTGATTATGACTTGATCATCCATTTTTACTTCCTTATATATTTACAAGAAGAAAGTATTGGATTCATGAAAAATTTCGCCTTCCAGTTTTCGACGTATTTATACGTTTTAGAAGGCCCTGAACATGATTTGTAGGTTTTTAGAAAATTTCTGCCTATATATAACAAAAATTTTGTGGGTACTCTATCTCAAGATCTAATGCACGGAATTTCACAAAACTTCAGATTTAGTTTAACCTTGATATAAACTAGCACTGATTAGTTTTTGGTGCATATCGCGCTTCTATGCTGTATTTTTCCCACTTACCACAACAGCTCTGTCTCAAGAACTAATTCACTGATTTTCGTCAAACTACAGATTTAGTTAGTGCTTCACATTAGTTGGTGCTGATTACATTTTGATGTGAATTGCGCAACAGATGGCGCTGCTATGCTGCATTTATCATGATTTCCGTAATAACTCTATCTCAAGAACTAATGCCCGAATTTTCATCAAACTTCAGATTTAGGTATACCTTAATAAATATTGGTCCTGATTATATTTTGGTATAAATCGCACAACAGGTGGCACTGCTATATTGCATTTTTCACGAATTCCACATTAACTCTATCTCAAGAACTAATGCACGAGTTTTCATCTAAATTCAGATTCAGTTAGATGTTGACGCAATTTGTTGCTGATTAGGTTTTCGTTTCAATCGCCCAATAGATGGCACTGCTATGCTGTATTTTTTACGATTTTCTCAATAACTCTACCAGAAAAACAAATACACGGATTTTCATCAAAATTCAGATTCGGTTAGACGTTAACATACGATGTTGCTCAACAGATTTTGGTGTAAAGCAACCAACAGGTGGCGCTGCTATGCTGTATTATACATGAATTACAAAATTTTAGCGATGCCATATCTCAAAAACTAATGCACGGATGCATTTCATATCTGTAGAATCCGCATGTTGGGCATAGATTGCCTCATTTAATTTTGGAGTATTAACATGAATGAGATAGAAGAAAGTTTTGGGATAGGCACATCCGGCTAGTTTCTCTTGTAATAAGTGTTCAAGTCAACACTTAGTTAATAGCCAATTTTATCTTACGTACGATTTGCTGTATATAATATTTTATTTGTATCGAATATGAAACTGTGTGAGAATAAACTGTATAGAGCTGTTGCATATGAAGTTTGCAGCTTCTTTGTTCAGCGGGTATATATTAAAAAAAAGATACAACTTCATTCATAATTTTAAGCTAATAAAATTATAACCGCCATTTTTTTAGTATTTTGCCATGAATACTGACGCAAGTATCCTTATCGTTTTTTACTTAAAAGGCTACTTCAGTGAAGGGAAAAGATTCGTTTGCTAACGCTAACCCTATGGAGGAAATTTCTAAGGATATCTCGGTTGCATTTCAATATTTTTCAATATTTTTTTATCAAATAGCTGAGATTGATCTGTATAAAGGACGTTTTTTTATTTTTTAGATTTTGTTTACAAATATTTTTAATGAGGATATTTTCAGCTTCGGAACCGTTTTCGACAGTGAAAGCATTCTCATAAAAACAAATCTGCAATCAAAATCGAAAAAGTAAAAAACAGCCTTTGTACAGATCAATCTCAGCTATCCAATAGAAAAAAATCATTTAAAAATATCGAAATGCAACCGAGATATCTTTATAATTGTTTTCCACAGGATTAGCATTGGCGAGCAGGTCTTTTCGCGTTACTGAAGTATTCCTTTAAGGTCAACTACATACGTTCGTGAATTTGTTGTTCGGGATTCTTTTTATTTTCTTTATGAAATATCTTACAAATTTATTTACATTTCAAATTTGGTTTTGGGGATACACTTGCAATGGCCAATTTGTAATTCGGCATAAATCCTGCACATTTAAAGAAACCTACGTCAAATGTTTTAGAATGGTCTTGAGAATGGTAAAAGAAAATTATATGATAGGTCAACTTTTTCTAGAAGGTTCGTATACAACTTTAAAAGTGTAATTTTTAAAAATTACTACACTGTAAAAAAAAAAATCTGCAATTTTCCCAAAGTTTTTCTGGGAAACTGGGATTCCTAGAACTTTTTATGTAACGGCAACAATAAAAATTCATGTAACAGATACAATTTTGCACCGAAAATCAAAAAATCTGTAAGGTTAATAAGAATTATTTAGGAAACTGGTATTCCTAGAACTTTATATGTAACTGCAACTCGGGTTACAGATAAAATTTTAGTAAGATTACTGTAACTTTAGCAGATTCATTTGTAAAGCCACAGATTTTTGTAGATTTACAAAAACTAGTTTTGTATATTTGCAGCTTTTTTTTTACAGTTACAGATGAAAATTTAGTAAGCATGTAACTTTACGTCTGTAGAACTACATTTTTTTTTTTTTTACAGTGTACATCATTTTTTCATTAACAGCGTAGCATGTCCAAAGTTATTGTGAAGAATTTTCATTTAACATTGCCCACTTATCTCAAACAGAATAAAAAATGAAACGCATTTAAATATTTGGGGACACATGTATACATACAGTATCTAGATCTCTGTTGCGAAACGTGTAAGCAAAACTGCATTCTCTCATGATTTAAAATGGTTACATCAAAGGATTTAGTTATCTGAATGTTTATTTTTAATTTTATTGAGAGAGAAAAAATAATTTACGTAAAAGTTTTTAATCGTCTTTCCCCTTTATTTCATTTCAGTTCATTCGAATTTCTTCCATGAAAAAGCTGCTACCTTTGTCCCTTGAAATGTTTATCTTAATCCTTTTCGACAGCTTTTACATCTTGATAGTTCCTTTCAAAATACTTAGCGTTTTTATTACAAGAGTGATTTGGTGTTCATTCAGATAGAAAGGTAATTACATTGTTTAATCTTCTTAAAAGATTAAATACCTTTTCAAATTTTTTTTATTCATTTCCAAATTATGTTTTTGAGATTTTGGGATTATATTTTTTGAAAGTAAAGGGTGGTTTTCATTTTTTGTTTAAACAAATTTTTATTTCATGTAAACTAAAATTAGCATATAGCGTAATTTGTGATACAAGAGAAACAACAACAACAACAAAAAGGAATGATTAACGTTATACACACAGATTTTAACTCTTTAGTAGCAAAACAACTGTTCTTCGCTGTAGCATAGTAAGAAGATAATGTAAGATGCTTAAGGAAAAGAAAGACAATCGTCTTCAAAAGAAGATAGACGCGGACTTCCTATAGCTGCGCTTACAGAAGTCAACATTAGTACCGTCGTTATTTTGTCGTAGAAGTTCGTTAGATAAGATAGCTGTTAAAAATATTGCAGTTATAGAAGGTGCGCCTAAAACGTTCGGTGAATGGGTAGATATCTCATAAACAACGAGAGTTAAAAATGCGTCCCTGCGCAAGTTGTGGTAGAAGATACTACAGACTGTGGTTATCTGCAAGTAGAGACTACTGGAGAGACTGCAAGTAGCAAGAAGCGCAATAAACCAAGGCAGATTAATCTGCTATGGGCAGTCGAACGGTGTATGTTTGAAAACTCTCGTCATATTAAAATAGAGCAACGGATAAACATAAAGTTTTGCAGCACATTGGGAAAAACCGCCACAACAACGCATGAAATGTTGGTCCAGGTGTACGAAACAGACGCAGTGCGAAAAGAATGCGTGTACGACTGGTTTAAACGTTTTCGTGAGGGAAAGGAAACCGTGGATAACGAACCACGTTCAAGTCGTCTATCAACAACTGTGACGACAGACAACATAGAGCGAATGTGACTGATTCTGTTAAATATTGCAGACTTTCTTTACGATGGATATCGGAGAAATTTGGAATCAGCAAGGACAGTATTAGCACCATCATTGACCAAGAATTGGGCCGTGCTTTCGTCTGATTGCCAACTGTGCTTCTATCGACCCCAACAGAGACCTTCGCCGACTCATTCCAGCAGCTGTATCAACGATGCCATAAGTGTATTCTGGCCAAAGGATGTTGTTTTGAGGGTAATTAAAGATATTTTGTTTCCATGTTTTGTTTTATTTGTTTTATGGTTCCATTCACCGAACTTTTTAGACACACCTTGTAATTGCGTGCCATGCACATGTTCGTAACAGGAATTTGAATACGAGATGTGTTTGTAAGCGGTGAGTTTCAAGACTCCTCATATAGATACAATCAATAGAACAACATGACATTCGCGTTGAAGTTTGTTCGAAATTGAAGGTGGTGTTACAGGAAGATGAGATGAATTCCCTATTGTGAAGAAACATATTCGTGAAAAGTATTTTTCAATATTAGAAACATTAGCAAAGACGGGGGAGGCGATTTTGAAGGACCTATTTAAAAAAAGTGATTTCCAGCTTGTCTTTGAAGTGCGGAACAATATGGGAGAAGTACAATTGCTAATATTTTTTATTTTGTTATTTAAATGAAAGGGAGAACTACATACCTTTTTTTCGATTTAACATTTATTAATTCATTGAGAAAGCATGCAGCGAACATCCTTTAATTTATTCATTTTATTTCGCACTTTCTTTTCATATTTGAAAAAAAAATCGCTCTTTTATTTAATTAAACTTGGTCTTTGTATGTAAAGAAGGAATTTTTTATTAAATTTTTCGCTCACTTACAGTTGTAAAGATTATGTTCACATGTGTGTTTTCGATAACACTACAGCATTTTAATATTTTTTGAACTTAATTATGAAATTAGAACTTAGTTTTAAGGCGGTTCTCTAATTTCCTGCTCAAATAACGCGGTGTTTTTTGACACATTTTCTGACTTATTTTTAATCGTAAAGCCACAAAATATGCATGCCTGACTATTGCAGCAATTTGTAATCCAAACATGTTAATACAAACATCCAAAGTAGCTCCTTTGGATTTGAGAATAGCCTTAAGGCAGTTTTCTTTATGCCAGCTGTACACTAATATGATATAGTTCCAAAATCTTTTTATAGTTATGAAGACAATGGAGGTATTTATGCACCAAAGTATAACAAAACCATTTATCAACAGTATATGCAATACCTTTCACTAAACAAGATGAAACAATGTAATTTTATGTAGGTATGACGGGGAGAAAACTTAAAACTAGAATTAAAGAACATGTAGCAGACATAAAATACAACAAGAGAATTACAGCTTAGGACAAATTGTATTGCAAAGAACCGTTAAAGTTTGATTTTAAAAATAGTAGAATAATTCATCGATAAAGATTTTAATTACCATTCATTAATCAGGAATCAATAGAATTTTTTTAATTTGCAATGATTCAGCCTCCATTGAGTTACCTAAAATTTTGAAAGATATGCTCTGCCGAATATGAAACAATAGTAGAAGTAAATTCTCTCTCACAAATATCTATTTTTATTTAATTTTATTTTATGCTTGCACTTCTTTTTCAATGTACATGTGGTCTCGTGATTTTATTTACGATTTTTTTTTTGTTTTTTTAAATGTTTGCGAAAATATTTGTATCCACAAAGATCTTAGGAATGTCTCCGTTTGAGCAATGAAATATATGTCGATATGAATAAAATATTTATGTGCTTTTAAGTGTATTTCTTATCACTTCTAGCAATTTTTAGCTTAGTTTCGATGTTTATAAATCATTTTCATGCATATTTTTATATAAGTATATAGTTTTGTTCATTAAAATAGTTTCAGTAATTACGATTCAAGATAAACGGGAACGTATCTCTGTGTGTTTGTCTATATACTAAAACGTTAATCAGTAAAGGGATGTACTATTCAATTCCAAAGTAGCATCATATTGGTTTATTTATTTCGTAAAAAATGCATAATACATAAATGCCAGAAACACCTCGTTTAAAATGTGACAGAAAAAAATTACAAATTATCTTTAGGCAAGTTTAAATATAAAGTAGTTAAAATATTCTAGTTTTACACATATATCATCAATAATTTAGACATTTTCTGATGTAAAGACTTTTTTATTGAAGGAATGAATTATCTAAAACATTTATCGAGCATTATAGATAAAACAGACATTCCACCATTTTTTCAATTAATTTCTGATAAGCGTTTACTGGTAATTTTGATCCCTTAATCTTATAATCCTCTGATTCGGACTTTTTCTTCTTTCTTTTTTTTAAAGTTCTTTTTATCGGTGATGTTCTTATCTTAATAGTTTTTGCAGATTTTTGTATTGTTGACGATGCTATTTTTATTTGTACTTTTATTTGTTGTTGTTATTATAGGAGATGTGAACAGATTGTAATAATTTTCTGTCTGTCCGCATGTAACAGCGCAAAAACTACCCAAACGAATGGTTTGAAATTTAGTACGAAATCGTTGAAAAATTCTGTCAAGTCGTTGCATTCAAATTTTATGAAAATCGAAACAAAACCTAAAAAGATAATAATATAATTTTTCTTCATTCTATTAAATCCTGTCAAACGTGATCAATTCAATAATATTCGTGATAGGTAATTATTCTAGATTATCATGGTGGTTATTCTATTAAATAGTATCATACTTAATTAATTCAATGCTATCCCATGATACGTAATGATTCTAGTTTTCAGCAGTGATTACGTTCTATTTAAGATGGAGTCCTATTACTCCCGTATTTTGAAATTAATATAAATAATCGCAATAAATTTTGTATTCATGCTTTTTTCCATAAGAGTGGAACACCCCAAGATAGCACCCCAAGACCCATATATATATATAAGTAGTTATAGTACGCATGCAGCTCATTCGCCACGTTTGACGTACGATTTACGACTTGTTATTTATCGTACACATACAATTTAAGGAAATATTGTATTCAAGAAAAAAAAAACGATTATGAAAATATCGATCCATTTTTACATTTTGAGTTCGCCTGAATCCGTTTTCGATATTTTAAAAGAAATTCCAGATGCATGTGCAGACGTATATGTCTGTATTATAATTACCTAATTTTTGCAAGTCTCAAAGCTCGTTTTAGTAAGTTTTCAATAATTTTGGAAAGTATGTGTGTGTGTGAGTAGGAGGCAATAGGAGACCGCCCAAAGAAAACTGTCAGCGCGAGCATACGTTGGGCTGGCTGCACAAACCATCACCTCATAGAGTTCATCTCTAAAATTCCAGGATTAGATAGAACTCGTTTAGCATATTAAAATGGAGCTGGTCTGTGAAATCAGATCTTAGTGGAAATATCCTGCAGACCCAATTTTAGTGGTATATTGGTAGGTTTCCTATTGTGCTTTCCTCCATCCAGTGCCCACCTTTTTGTATCTTTATGACCTCGATGGGTGTCATACCAATCAACTCTTAAAATTGGGTCTGCGGGTGATTTAGACCAAGGTATGACATGGCAGAGCAATTATATTTAAATTTGATAATCTAAGTCTACCTAATCTTGAAATTTCAGCCGTAAGCTCAACGTGGTGATGGTTTGTGTTGCCGCCGTTCGGTCTATGTTAATTGAAGTACTATAGCATTTGGTAAATTTATTACATGCTACTGTCGCAAAAACACTATCATTCTTACAAAAAATTACATGTCTGTTAACTTATTGTTTTACAACTATTCTATGGCGATAACTGATAACCATTTTCTCTCGTATCTCAAATAAATTATTTATGTTGCTCACGTTCATCGTATATCTATACAACTACTAGGCTTTAATAAAGCATAAACACCTTCTAATAGAAGGTGATTTAATTTAGTGAAACCTTTTTACAAGGTAATCGGATTAAAACTTAAATGCAAGCTATTTGGATGCTTTTTATGTGGGTTATCGACGAACAGCCCGACAGAGTAACAGACAAACGGAAAAAAAAAATCGTGAATCCATAGTGAACCCTTCACTGGTGTTGCCAGGACCATTGTCACAAAAAGGGTGGCATTTAGATAAAATACGCGGGACAGGGGCTTCTAAATCGCGACATAAAAATGCAGTAATCTCCTGTGAAAATGGAAACAGTCTATAACGGAATCATGTCTTACCATACAGTTATGCCTAAAACGAAAACGTATTTAAAACGGAAATTTCTGTTTTTAATTGGTTTTACTATTAAAATTTAAATTTTCCTTTGTGCTCCTTGCGATTGCGTCTCAGCAGGATTTAATATATTAAATTAACACAAAAATATTACACAGTACAACCTCTGAAAGCAGTATCGTAAACTCAAATTCCCTTATAAAAATCTATTCCGATAGCTTTCAAGCCTTTTAGCGTTTTATTCTTTTAAATCAATAAACTCCCAAATACTTGAGATCAAAGTACAACTTCAAAATTTAATTCATAGAACTTCTCTTGGCCATGTGACTGCACACACTGGCGTACCGGGAAATGAACTAGCTGAAACTTTAGCTAAGAAAACAACTGAAAAAACCGAAGTTGATGTGTCTCTTCCGGTGCCACGCTCATTTGTTAAGAGGGTACTTCACAAAAAACTAATGTCGCAATGGCAGGGTCATTGAGACTACTCGGAGAAGGGTCGCTATACCTTTTCCTTGGTTCCGGTGGTCTCGCTGGATCTCTTATCAACACCACTTCCCATTTCAGTTTTTCTAACAGTTCATGGTCCCTTTAAAACATATCTACATTACTATAAGCCTTCTGATTCTCCTGACTGCGAGTTTGGCGCTAGGGCGACACCTCAGCATTATTACTACTCCTGCCCTCTTACTGTTAACTGACATTTCAATAGGCCAGATCCCCCCACCTAAACATTGTCTTTCTAATGTTCTTTCTCGGCCCTCGTTATTTTCAAAAGTTAACAAAATTTTCGAATTGGTTAAAGACTTGGCTGTTCTGTATTCTTTTCTCCTCTCTCTGCTGGTCATCTCTTTTTAAGAAATTAATTAATTTCTAAAAATGAAGTCCTAACCTTGTTGAGAAGCTCATTGCACATTTTATAAATAAATTATAAGTATCAGAGGGAAAAGGATTTTTTCTGTAACTTATCAGTCAAAAGTTATTTTAGCATTCCATTAACTTATTTCTATAAGCATTATTTATATTCCATAATACACTGTTCAAAACAATTAGAGGAACACGTGGTTTTAACAAAATTACGTAAATATTTACACCGATAAGTAACGTAAAATAAAACATCCATAATTTAAAGTGTTGTAGAAAACAGATAAAGAAACCTTCACATGTAAATTAAAGTTTATGACGTCCAAAACTAGAAAAAGGAGATAACTGCAGAAATCGGGATTTTGCAGAAACATCTGTTTCACTGCCTCAGTTGTAAAATTCAATTGCTCAGCTTGTGTTTTGAGAAAGGGTGACTTAAAAATGTCACAACAAAATGATTTACCGCAATCCATGGCTTGGCGTCTTATCGGAACAGTTGAATTTGGGGAAACACAACGAAGTGTAGAGGACGCTGTTGGAGTCGCAAGAAGTGCTCATGAAAGGCTGTGAAATCGATTCCAAGACACATGGAATGGTAGCCATCGACTAGTGCAAAGTCGAAAATGTGCTAATACAGAAACCGGTGACAGATATATCCTGTTAACAGCTCGTCGAGACGGAACGGGCAATGCTACTCAGCTGCAAACACAGTTGTTCTTTGCCACAAAACGAGGGGTGTCTAGCCAAACAGTACAAAGTAAGCTTCATCAGGGTGGTAACTATGCACGTAAGCCAATGGTCTGTATTTCGTTGACCTCAAGCCGCTGTGCAGCCCAAAGAAGGTGGGGAACTGAACATCGAGTATGAAGGCAACGTTGTTGGAGTCAAATTCTGTTTACAGACGAGTCCCGATTCAATCTGGATGTGACATCTGATGTGTTTTGGCATGGAGAGAAAGAGGCACTCAAAATAATCCAACATTCGTTTGTGAAAGATCTCATTACACACGAGGTGGGTTGATGCTATTGGCTGGAATCAGCATAGGTGGACGTACGGGTCTGCATATCATTCGGAATGGTACTTTGACGGTCCGAAGTTATACAGACGAGATACTGAGACCTCAAGTCGTATTTTATGTTGCAGCAATTAGTGATTTCTTTTTTTCCATGCATGATAATGCCAGACTTCATACAGTTCGTCTTGTGGAAAACGTGATTGAAGCTAAAACAATGCAGCGTATGGAATGACCAGCATGCTTTCCTGACCCAAATCCGATCGAGCATGTTTCGGACATACTCAGACGACGCATTGCTGGGAGACTGAGGCTTCCTTTTACTGTCTGGGACGTGGAGATTGCAATTCTTGAGCAGTGGAACAGTATTCCCCATAGTCTTATCAATAACCTCATCGCATCCATGGAAAACAGGTGTGTAGCAGTCTTAGTTGTTCGAGAAGACCACACGCCATATTAAAAATCTTGCATCATTTCTAAACAATACCTTTTTTATGATTTACATGAAATCAAATTGTTGCTCTAAACCATCTTTTCATGTTCTTTTCATCTTTTCAGAGAATAAAAGCTCCCTTTGAATTTTATTGCGTCTTTCTTTCTGTATTGCCCATCAATACACGTGTACTATCCATTTTATGCCCATACATGGCTGTCTTTCACTGTTCTCTTCATTTTTTGCTTGCTCCCCTAATTATTTTGAACAGTGTACTTGAATTGTATATTTTTGATTTATTATTTGCATTTAATTTATTAAATGTTAAAAGTTGGCATTCAAAAATTGTGTTTTTATATTTACTTTCAAAATTGTTTTATAATGCTTTTATTCAAAAATTGTGTCAATAATGTTCGCATTCAAAAATCGCGTTCATAATTTTCGCAATGAAAAATAATGTCTATTTACTAGTATTCAAACATTGTGTCTAAACTTGTACAGATTGAAATTCAATATTGAATTAACTTATTGCACTATTATTTAGCATATTGAAGCCCCAAAAATTTGTGTAGATTATATCTTTTGGCATTCAAAAGTACTTATAGAAAAATTAAAATATCAATCTGTTGTTAATTAATTTACCTGCAAATTGTTCGTGTGCAGCAATAGCAAATTCTTTTGACACAGAATATGTATTGTAAGCAACCGAATTTAACTCCTTATCGTTGAACTCAGAATATATTTGTAATTTTTTTTTCGATTGGTACCCTAAAATTGTTTGCAACTTTCGAGAACTACTGACTATGCTGTCCCTTGTTGGGCTATTGGCAGCCTGTCTTCGGCCAGAGTTTGTTAATTAATTTTAACTTGAAAAAGTTATTTTTTGTGTGTTTTATAAAAGTTAGGCGCATTCCCCTTCAAGCTGGGTTGCGTTTCTGACTGCGAGCCCCTGCGTGTCGGGGAGACCCAAGGGTGGAGCGTAAATAAGTCTAAACTGGATCTCTGATCAAGCGATCTTGCTCCAATTAGGCCGTCAAAGGGGGTGAAACAAAATTCTAATTAAGCAAGTATAATTATGTAGAATTCTGTCGTAGGGACAGTAAATTTTAAATTTTAAGGCACACCCTGACAAATAGGTAACATTTACAATCGGTTTACTGAACCAAGTACAGTAAAACATGTGAAAACGGAACCGCTAGGAAAAAGTTCGTTTTATATCGGTTTTCGTCTAAGCAGATAGATTTGTATGGCATTCCTTTAAAAGGAACTGTAACATTTTCCTTTATTAAGGCGTGTTCAAATGAAAGTTATTTGAAGCGTCGCATGTGAACAGTGTTCAATGTATTTTCGTGAAACTAACGCTGTAGTGAAAGATATCTACTACGCGTGCGCAATAGCAAGCAGATTTGTAATAACTTCATTCGTAAGGATGTGGCATTCAGTTAAAATGGCTGGTGTGGATGTAACTGCGTCCAAAACGGATCAGCGAGCTGTAATTAAGTTTTAACACTGGAAGGATGTAAGGCGGTGGATATTCATTGCAAAATGTTGGATGTGTACGGTGACACGTGTGTGTCAAAGCCAACGGTGGCGAGGTGGGCGAGAATGTTTAGCGACGATCGACAGGATACAACGGATTTGCCGCGGCTCGGTCAGACGCACAAAGTTGTGCCAGAGAAGCTGATTACGAACATTGACACTGCAATCAAGAGAAATTGTAGTCGAAACATTCGTGACGTCGCAACTGAGTTCAACGTTTCAATCGAAGTCCTTTCCAACCGATATCGTTCTGCGGGGACGGAATTCATAAACTTTCTATGCAATGGGACGCCAGCCTAAACGCCATGGAGGATTTTTTTAATAAACTTTGTACGCATTTCACTCATTAAATGTTGTTGTTTCAATCTATGTATCTGTCTCAATTCTGTCCCTACGCATCTCATGGATACACACCTAGAATCACTTTCATTTAAATATCCCTCGTAGATTCTTTTTTGCACAGGTCTTTCTGTTTTCTACTGTTTTTCACTCAGTGCAGATTTAGACTAATGATTAGTACGGTACTAAGTTTTTTTAAATTACTATTTACGCTACTTGAAAAATCAGGACTTTTGGCGTCCAGCTCAGTGGTTACGCGGTACAGGTCGTAGAGTCTTTGAAAATCGGGACACCACGCGTAAATCGCGACGATTAGTAAGAATAGCATTGACGTTTCCTTAAATTGAAAAAATCATTTTTTGAATTAAAATATTAAATGTTTCATACATAGGTATATATCATAAAAATAAACATTCTAACATTTTTTTTAATTACGGAAATAAACAAAAATCACAGTTTTCAAGATTTTCAGTTGCTTCGTTTAAAACTAATTTGAAAGCCAATGGAACAAAAATTACTAAAAACAACATTAAACTAAAATCACAAAAATAATATATGTTTTACCCCTTCACTAAGTGAAAACTGTTGTTGGGAACACTTTAAAATAAAATCAGACAAACCGAAAACTTTTCTTTTATTTTCTAGTTTCGCTCCGATTGCAAACTAATTACACTTTACTGTTTCCGTTGATTCTTCACCTCTTACTTTTATAGATATACTTTTTTTAATGATGCAGCGAAATTTCATCAGAATTGTTTTAAAATCATCTCAGTGCATTGATGTTCTTAAAGCGAATAATCACAAAACTACTGAACCAAATAATTTTTTTATTTGTCCAGAATAAGTACATTATGAATAAAAAGTGTCGGGATTAAAACGAACTGAACATTTTTTTTAATAAATGTATTTACAGATTTAAGTGACTTCTGTTTTAAATTTAGATAAAACAATTCGTGCAATACATTTTTAAATACAAGATGACTTAAAATGTTTCTAATGCGCTTGAATTTCTTACATGTTGGAAATAACTAAGCAGCATATATAACAAAACTAAAATAAGGTAAGTAATAATATTAGGTTATTGAATTAATCCTCACATTGATTTTCAAAAGTTAGAGGCTGTACATATACAACGCTATTCACATTTTGGTAATTTTGAATCCCTCCCCCCCCCCCCTTAAGCTATCATACGTTATCATTCCCTACGACTTCGCCCCCCACCCGCCCTTAATGATATCGTTAACAATGTCTAAAAATAAATTTTATTTTTACAATTATTTTTACTTTTTATACGTTTGCAGTCATATAAAGGTATGGTTATACAGTGTGTCCACGTATAACCTGACCGATCTTTGTTTTCGCAATCGTTGGTCCTAGATGCATATTTCCAATTACAAAAGTGGTCAAAATTAGGTGCAGATTTAAGATTAAAAAAAAGTTTGTAGCGAGAAAACAATTTAGTGAAGAATTACAGAATCAATTTTTATACGGTCCCCCGGTCCTATAAGTTATATTTAGTAAAATTTTCCTGTTACACTTATAAGTCCCGTTTTTCTACGATTAAAATTGACCAAGTAATAACTGTTTAACGTTTGAGCATATTTCTTGCTGCAAATTAGGGGTCATTCACAAATTTAGTAGAAATATAACTTCGTGAGATATATTAAAGAACTGGTTGAAAGTAAAATTAGCATTGCAATATAAATTTGAAATCTTTAATCATTCTGACATATTACTGCAAAATATACAATTTGTACTGAATATTATAAGAGGATAAAAATAACAGATTTTTTGTTAAATAAAAGGATGAAAATCAACAGCCTCAATTCTTTACAAAATGATACATATTTTAAAATGCACAACATATATTACACATATGATACATATTTTAAAATTTAATTCACATGTATTTTTTAGCGCTGAATCCGAAAATGACTCTCATTTTAAACCACCACGTCAGGATTTTTCTCAAATCGCAAATTTCAAAGTTAAAAAGCTCAAAGTTAAAATTGATCCCCCCCTCTCCTCCCAACCTCATCGGACCCCTGGGCTGTTTAGTTGTAAGAAACCCGGTATACACCAAAAAATTGAATAAAGTATTGAAATAATTAAAATTAAACTGAATAAAAAAGTCTTACATCTATTTTATTAGTACCAGATTTTTCGCTATTTTTTAACCTGGAAATTTACAATTTGCGAAAAAGCCTGACATGATGGTTAAAAGTGAAGGTACTATTTTTATTCAGATTTAAAATACATAAAACATAATTATAAAAGTTAAAAAACACAACCATCGCAGGTTTATGTTATCTAATCTAAAACTCTTTCTTAAACTTGTTGACGGTAATCTATCCGAATTTTTTTTTTTTTGTGTTATCCTCTAATATATGTATGTATAAGATGGTAAGCGTCGAAAATTATAATAATACTAGCAGACCCCGCGACTTTGCTCGCGTAATATTTGAAATATGCCAAGTGATATTTATATGTCTAATTTGTATCAAAAGGTACTAACTAAATTTTTATTTTATTAAAAGGTAATATTTTATTTTATTAAAAGGTACTTATTACTTTTAGGAATAATTCAAAAATTACTATTTAAAACAAAGTTTGACTAAACATCATTATTACACTGTATTAGGCAGAAATGAGACTTAAATTAATAAAATGAAATAAAACTAAATAAATGATAATTTAGAAAATATTTTGAAACTTTTATGCTCAATTAATACGCTCATTTCAGTATTCATTCGAAGTTTTGAATTTCTTAGAAACCATCTTTTTACATCTTAAAATTAACCATCATGTCGAATTCCAAGTCCTACCACCTCTCTCAACATAAAGGGCTATGTTGAAACAGGAACTGTCACCATTAATTTGCCAACATTAATTTTGAAATCGGTTTGTTATTTCCTAATATTCCACAGAAACGTAATTTAAAAAGCTTTTAAAGCCCTTTTTTAGAACGTTTGTTGTTCATGTGAACCCCAGGTGGTAGAATCACTGGCATAAAATATAGCCAGTGTAGGATCAGAGACTGTTAGCACTGATTCGCAACTATTACTTTTATAATCGGTTTATATTCCCTGAAATTGCATAGAATCGTAATTTAGAACTTTTTTAGAATGCTTTTAACACCTCCTCTTCGCTTCACCCCTTTTTAATTCGAATTTATTTTCGACGTTCCTTCGAGGGCATTTATATTTTATAAGTAACTACCATGTCATATTTAAAGTTTCTAGCCTTTTCAGTATCACAGAAATCGCAATTTAGAAAGTTTTTAGCTCCTGCAACCCTCTGGTGGTAGTGGAACAGACATAAAATATAGCTTATGTTTGAGCAGGTTCTATCACAAAATTTGTCATCATTATTTTTTTTATCGGTTTGGTAATTTATAAGTTTGCTTAAAAATTGTAATTTATAACGCTTTTCACTCACTTCATTTTTTTTTTAATTTGGAATTTTCTTTCGACTTAGAAAGCAGTTGCATCTTGTAAGTAAATACCATGCCATACTTCAAAGTGTTAGATCCCTCAGTTGTGCAAAAATGCAAATTAGAACATGTTTTGCTTTTGCAACCCTCAGATGGTAGTGACAGCAAAATAAAATATAACCTATGTTATAGCAGGACTGTCACCATTGATTTGCAACCATTACTTTGGAAATAGCTTTGGTATATCCTTAGATTGAGTAGAAATCGCAATTTAGAATGTTTTTAGGACGCTTTTCGCGCTTCTTAAAGAACTGTTCTTAAAGATCGTTTATAGCTAATAAATATGTACCTTGCCTAATTTTAAGTTGCTAGCCCCTACCGATCACAAAAATCGAAATTTAGAACGCTTTTTTGCTCCTGCAACGTCTTGGTGATAGTGATACCGACATAAAATAGCATCTATGTTAGAGCAGAGGCTGTCAGCATCAATTTCCTACCATTACGTTTGAAATCAGATTTATTCTTCCTGAGATATTGCCGACAAATCGTCATCTAGATCGTTTTCAGAACGCTTTTCGCGCATTTTGCTCCTGCATCTCCTCTGGGGTAGTAGAAACAGATATAAAATATAGCCTATCTTGGAGCAAGATCTGTCACCATCATTTTTACACCATTATATTTGAAATCGGTTCAGTACTTCCTGAGATTGCATAGAAATCGATATTTAGAAAGTTTTTTTATAGCGCTTTTTGCGCAATTTTGACCCCCTTTTAAATTTCGATTTTTTTTAGGAAATGTCCTTAGAGATCATTGATATGTTATAACTAACTACCATTCCAAATTTCACGATTCTAGGCCCTTCCGTAACGCAAAAGCCGCAATTTAGAACGTTTTTTGCTCCTGCACCCCCTTTGGGGTAGTCACCGACATAATACATCGCCTACGTTGGAGCAAGGGTTTTCACCATCATTTTGACGCCATTATTTTTTAGATCGATTTAATATTTCCTGAGATTGTGTAGAAACCACCATTAGAACGTTTTTTAGAACGCTTTTCGCACATTTTCACCCCTTTTTAAATTTCGAATTGTTTAAGAACTGTTCTTAGAAATCCTTTATATCTAATAAGTAGCTAATATTTCAAATTTCATATTTCTAGGGCCTTCGGTAACGCAAAAATTGGATTTTTAGAACGTTTTTTGCTCCTGCACCCCCTTTGGGGTAGTGGCACCGACATAAAACATAGCCTATGTTGGAGCAAGGGTTGTCACCGTTATTTGACACCCTTATTTTGACACCATTATTTTTTAAATCGGTTTCGTGTTTCCTGAGATTGTGTAGAAACCACCATTTAGAACGTTTTTTAGAACGATTTTCGCGCATTTTCACCCCTTTCAAATTTCGAATTGTTTAAGAACTGTTCTTAGAAATCCTTTATATCTAATAAGTAGCTAATATTTCAAATTTCATATTTCTAGGCCCTTCAGTAACACATAAATCGCATTTTTAGAAAGTTTTTTGCTCCTGCACCCCCTTTGGGGTAGTGACACCGACATAAAACATAGCCTATCTTGGAGCAAGCGTTGTCACCGTCATTTTGACACCAATACTTTTTAAATCGGTTTGGTATTTCCTGAGATTGTGTAGAAACTACCATTTAGAACGTTTTTAGAACACTTTTTGTGCATTTTCAAACCTTTTAAATTTCGAATTGTTTAAGAACTGTTCTTAGGCATCATTTATATCTTATAAGTAACTAATATTCAAAATTTCATATTTCTAAGCCCTTCAGTAACGCTAAAATCGCATTTTTAGAACGTTTTTTGCTCCTACACCCCCTTTGAGGTAGTGGCACCGACATAAGATATAGCCTATGTTCTAAGTTGGACTAACACCATCATTTTGATACCATTACTTTTGGAATCGGTTCGGTAGTTCCAGAGCTTATCTCCGACAAATAAACAATTTTTTCCTCTTTATAATAGGAAGTATAGATAGATTACATTGTCGTCGGAATGTAAAATTTGATGTAAAGTCAGATGGAAATGTAAAGATGGAATGTAATGTCAGTATCTAAAATTTAACTTCGATCGGACATTTGAAAGTACAAATTTTAAACTAAAAAGACGATCGTTGCAAGTGAAATGAAACCATTTGAAAATAACATAATTTTTGTTAAAAGAAATCATAGCCTAAAATCCTTACAAAGTAAAACCTATGTTAAAACACAATTAGTTTAACTAATCTGGAATTTAACTAATAAAAGTTAACTGAATCGTAATAGCTGTACAATTCTTTCAAAGCACTGATACCTTGTAAAAAGTTTAATTACTTTATATACGGCCCCTGAAAGCATAGCGGAAATCATCTGTTTTGGGTTAGGAAAAAGTGATATAAGTCATGCATTTCAAAGTTTCATAACTCGGTCAATTTTAACGTTAGATGAATGGGACTTTTATTTGTCTTACTTGTTAGTGTCGCAGTAAATTTTTACTAAGTATTACTTATAGGACCGGGTGACCGTATAAAAATTTAAATTTCGTAATTTTTTAATAAATAATTTTCTTGACCCAAATCGCTTTAAAAATAATTCTATACCTTTTTTAAACCATTTTTGCAATTGGAAGTATGCATCTAGGACCAACGGTTGTGAAAATAAAGCTCGTTCAGGTTATACGTGGACACACTCTATATTTGTTATTCTTATACTTTACTGATTCAAACGAGGAGAAGAAGTCAATAAAATATCAGTATTATGCGCGAAATAACTTTATATCAAATAATATCTGAGCGGTAGCTACTATTTAAAAGCATTATATAAATAATAGTTTTTGTTACATAATGCATCCAGCAGTGCTATTGTTTTCTTGCACTTTTCCATGGCACGAGGAGGGTAGAAGCAGAACATTTTATGTGCAAAATAGATGTACAACATTTTTTTATACTAGTGAATGCAAGAAGTATCGTTTCAAACATACTTCACACCTTTTTTCGCCAACAGCGGATTATATGCTTGTATGGCAGGAGAATAGAAATGCTACACGTTGGGGTATTCCATAGTTTCGAATGATTTTCTAATCATTTAATGGTTTTAATAATAACTTTGTAATTTCATAAAATAAAAAAATGATAGCAGACTATTTTGATGTAAAAAAAAAGTAAAAAATCTGAAATTTCAACTGATTGTAGAGGGAGTAGTTCTTAGATATATTTAATTACAGTTCATTTACTACACATTAAAAAAAGAAAATTAATAAAAAAAGAACAATTATAAATCAAACATCTTTCAATAAATACTGGTGACAAAATTTAAAAAGTTTCATTAAATGAATTTATAAAAATGATTATTCTGAATCCATATTACTATTAAGGTTTATTACCTAAGCAAAACAAAAACCTCTATTTAGCCAAAAGAGTTTTAAAAATAAAAATTAAATGATAAGAAACAGGAAAATATGTTATATATGTCTTCAAATTTTATTTTATACCCATATTGCGATTTCTCAAATAAAAAACTGTAAAACTGGCCAATGGAAGTCCTATATTTTTGGAATAAATTCGAGCACAATTATGCAAATCGTATGTTTATTATATATATGTTTAAAGAAATTTTAAAAAGTCGTTAAATAATAGAAATAAGTTGCTCTTTCCTGCTGCATTTGTCATATAGACATTATATACAGATTACTTTCAACATTTTTCTCCTGTTGGTATTTCAAAAGCTCTGATGGAATATTGAAGAGATCCGACGGAAAATCTGTAGACCATAAAAAAGGATAAAACTTCAAATCTTCCAGAAAGCATTGTACTCCTGTTGTACCCCCTGAATTTGTCACTGATTATAAATCTTTAGGTACTTAGCAACATAATATTGTTACAAAATGTCAAAAATGTGCATTGATACCGTTGGAGAAGCAGTTTTACTCAAATGGTAGTTATAGTGTGTATCATAATAATAATGATCATTTTAATAACAATAATATTTATAATAAAATCATGCTTTAAATTGTATTTTCAATAGATTAAATAAAAATCTCACATCAATCATTTCAACATTTTTAGTAGGAAATATAAGACTTTGATGTATCTCAAAAATAAATAGATAAATAAATAAAATAAAATAACAAACAAACATAAATTAGTTTTTCGTTTGCAGATTTCAGTTTAGCTCCAAAGTGCTGTTTTATGATTAATCTGATCTTATTATTAATCTTTCGTAATTAGATCTTTAGTAATTAAAACGATTTAAATGTTAGGCGTATAACTTTTGATAGAATTTTATACATAGGGTAACTCTAAGAGAGATGGCCATAGATTAGAGATGGCCAGTCTAAATATTTCCAAAACTTCGTCATAGATTGCAACATAAACTTTGTTCGTAGGAAATAGTTCATCGAGTTTATTGATTTCGATGTGCAGTTGTGTTTTTCGATTATAAAAAGTAAGTGTATTTTTAATGTTTATCTAATTTAGTGGTTGATTTTTTTTTTTTATTTTTTTTTTATTTTTTTATTTATTTATTTTTTTTTTTACTTACGTATCTGAATGTTTTGCAGTGCGTACGTTATATATATATTTTTACTATATAGGGTTTTAAGGTACGTATATAATCTAATCTTTACTTCTAAGCCTAAAGCAAAGACGTAAAATGGCTATTGATGCTTTAAATTGGGCGAACATCAATCCATCAATTTCAGAAGAGACGGCCACATGAAATCGAGGAGAGGTAGGACCTTTAATCAATATTTCAAAAGTATACGGAGTGAGGATTTTAAGTCAATATAATTAAATTTAAAATAAATATATAACATTTATGTTTATAAATATATGAATTGATATAATTGTTTAAATTTTAACTTTTATCAATATTTCAATAATAATAATAAGAAGACCTAACGATGTATTTGTTTCAGAAAATACTGGAAAACGTCGGAAACTTTCTACCCAGAAACTGATTAACTTGTTAAATTAACTAAATTAACACAATAAACCTAAAAATAACGCGAGGAATAAAAAATACGGAACTTCCAGCAGCGAAGAAAATGAAATACATTTAAAATTATCAGATTCTACAGGTCCGAGTGAATTGAATTGAATTAGGATGACTGTGTTGGTTTTGCAGAACAATATAATATCACATCCAAAAAGGATGTTTGGATACAATGCATGACGTACCTGAAGTGGTTCCTTTAATCGTGTACAAACTATCAAGACCTTTGCCAAAAATGTGCTAAGATTTAACCAAAAGTGAAGTATTGAAATTATACTTCAAATTTTGCTTGTTCGAGATTTATTCGCTCATTTTCCATCATATAAGTACATTAAAGTATATGATGTGGTTATCAATCAATTCTTTAGTGATTTTTTTTTATTTAAATTCATTAATTTTACTATCTTAAAATTTTAGAATGTCAACATTCTTCCATTTGTACAATTTGGCGAATAGTTTGGTTATTTTGTATAATTTGGCGAAATTGGTCGAGAGGATATTCAAATAGTACCCATATTTCTATATTTAATTTTTTCCCTTCCACGTTTCATAAGTGCTTAGCGACTGTATGTCTTACTGTATATAAAAATCCCATAAAAATAACCCCGATTAAAAAAGATAAGTAAAAAGTATGTGTGAGGGAAATGAAGCATTTCCTGATCTTCCACAATCGGATCGGCAGCTTGGTTTTGCGATGACTATAAACGATGATAGTAAAAATACCTTTTAAAATAGGATGTGGCTCTATTAAAATACTGTCACAATAGTCACACTATAGTGCCAAACCACAATTAATAAAATAGTCAGCTGTCAGTGGACACAACTATGGGACATTATTTAAAGATTTACAAAAGTTCATATATTTAATTTCTGTGTGATATTCCTGTCAAAGTTTATTAGGATACATTTATGTAAGATCTTACTTTTAAATTTTATATAATGATCATCAAAACTGCTTTTCAGCAACTTTTTTTTTTTTTTTTTTTTTTTTTAAGATTACATTTCTAAATTAGATGTAAGTCGAGTAACCTCACCTTACATTCTCATAAGTACCTTTTTACCCGACTGCAAAGTAGGGTTATGTGTTTCATGTGTATCTGGGTATGTGGATTTTTTTATACCCTCGAAACATCCCAACGGCTAGATGCATGTTAATGAATGAGGTCTCTATCGTTTCGTCGTAACTGTCCGATGGTTATAGGCTAGGTTTTGTTTTGATAAATTCAAAATGGCGGCTGTAAAATACAAAATGGTGATATAGACAAACAAAAATTTTTTACGCACTCTATTGAATATCATATCATTGGATAGATCTTTCAAAATGAAGACGATGTTTCATTGACTATTTTACAGTCAGACTATTTTACAACTCCGTTTAAATATTACGCAACCTGGAAGTTGTGTTGGTAGAATCTCTAGCTTTACTGCAACTCTAACCTTTATAAACATCTATAGGCCTCATCAAAACAGTGTTTATAGATAGGAACTAACAATTAAACACAACTTAAAAGTCATCAATACAAGTAAATAAAAAGAATAGGTAAGTAATATAAAAAATAGTTTAACATTGATGAGAAATAATTAATCAGTTCGCGGGTTTTTTGATTTTTTAAATTTAATTAATTATTTACGTGAGATTTTAATCAAATTTAGCTTCAGATGAAAATGTTTCCTATTTGGCAGGTAAGCAAGCTATTGCTATTAGATAACATAAAATCCCTTTTTAATCTGATGTTTATCCTTAAAAAAATCGCCGTATAAAACGGAATACAGGATATATTCTAATCATGATAAAGCGCAATAAAGGAAATTTTGCATACAAAATTAATAAGCCGAGAGGGCGGTTCACAGGCTCAGAAAAGATTGTTTTTTATTCTTAAAAAATACAATAATAAACAATTTAAAAACATTATTTAATGAAATTTTGTTGAATATTTAACACGATCTAATAGTTCTTAAAGCATTTCTTTTCTGAATGTTTAGGAAATTTGATATACAGGGTGTCCACTCTCAACGGTGTCGAATAGCTAATTCCTAAACCGTTAGTCATAGACATAAAATACCAATTACACAAAATCTTTTATTTGAGGCAAAGAAGTATGTTAAAAGCGATTTGGGTCAATAAAAGCATTTCTTAAAAAATTAGGAAATTTAATTATTTATACGGTCCCCCGGTCCTATAAGTTATATTTAGTAAAATGTTCCTGTTACACTGACAAGTAAGACAAAAAAGTCTCGTTATTCTACAGTTAAAATTGACCGAGTAATAGCTGTTTAAAGTTGGAGCATATTTTTTACTGCAAATTAGGGGCCATTCACAAATTTAGTAGAAATATAATTTCTTCAGATATAATAAAAAAAATGTTTCAGAGTAAAATTAACATTGCAATATAATTTTGAAATCTTTAATCATTCTGATATATTAATGGAAAATATACAATTTGTAATAAACATATAAGAAGAAAATATTTTCTTAAAATGATTAAATTAATAGCCTCAATTTTTTTTATAAAATGATACATTTTTTACTTTCTTCTATCTTCAATAGAAGAAAGTATTGTAATCGAAATATTTTCGACTTCCGGTTATCGACGGATTTACACGTTTTAGGGGTCAGATATCCCAAAAAACATGTTTAAAGAAAATGTCTGTCTGTGCGTGTGTCCCTCTGTCCGTCTGTCCATGTGTCTGACTGTCTGTCGCCATTGTATCATCAAAATGTGTATGAAGTTAAGCATAGAAATGAACCTTTTTTTTTTTTTTTTTTTTTTTTTTTTTAAGTTTTTGGCGATGGCAAGCAAGTTCTTCCTACATTTGGAAAAAATCCGCCGGAAGGGGCCGCTGTCATAGCGATTTTTGTGACATTTTGAATATTGTGCCATCGAAAAGTGTATGAAGTTATGTATAGAACTGAACTAATTTTTTTTAGGTTTTTGGTTGTAGTAAGCAGGTCTTCCCTTAATTTGGAAGAAATGCGGCGGAAAGCGGCGCTGTAATAGTGATTTTTGTGCGATTTTGAACATTGTACCATCGAAAAGTGTGTGAAGTTATGTATAGAACTGAACGAAAAAAAGTTTTTAGCTGTAGTAAGCAGGTCCTCCCTGAATTTGGAAAATATTCGCCGGTAGGGGGCGGTGTAATAGCGATTTTTGTGCGATTTTGAATATTGTACCATCCAAAACTGTATGAATTTATGCATAGAATTGAACCAAATTTTTATTTTAAGTTTTTAGATATGGCAAGTAGGTTCTATCTGAATTTGGAAAAAATTCGCCCATAGAAGGCTCTGTAACAGCGACTTTTATGCGATTTTGAATATTATACCATCCAAAAGTGTATGAAGTTATGCATAGAATTGAACCAAATTTTTATTTTAAGTTTTTGGCTGTAGTAAGCAGGTCTTCCCTTAATTTGGAAAAAATGCGGCGGAAGGCGGCGCTGTAATAGTGATTTTTGTGCAATTTTGAATACTGTACCATCGAAAAGTGTATGAAGTTATGCATAGAATTGAACCAAATTTTCTTTTGAGTTCTTGGCTATGGCAAGTAGGTCCTTCCTTAATTTGGAAAAAATCCGATGATAGGATGCTCTGTAATAGCGATTTTTGTGCCATTTTGAATATTGTACCTTCGAAAAGTTTATGAAGTTATGCGTAGAATTGAACCAAATTTTTTGTGTATGTTTTTGGTATGGCAAGGACTTCCTCCCTGAATATGGAAAAATTCCATCAGAAGGGTACGCTGTAATAGCGATTATTTTTAAATCTTCTTAAATTTTCGTAGTTCTATTGTAGACCAGTGGCTCGTGAATCGACGGAAACTTCCCATCCTGATAAGCCGAGTATTCGCGACTATTCGTGATTTTAATAAATATCATGATAGAGATAAACTCGTTTATACTCCGATTAATTGACTGAATCAGAAATTTAAGATGAAAATCGAAGGTGATATAGTATTGAACTAACAAAAATGAAATACTGACATTTGTAACAACATTGTGAAATATGAAAATATATGAGATAGAAGAAAGTTTTGGGATTGGCACATCCAACTATTTTACCTTACCGCCCCTTCTTTAACTCCACTTTAAGAGAATGTTATACCAATATTTTGTACTAAAAATACTACATTTTTGTTATTTCTTATTTGAATGTTCTGTGGGTACTCACTGTAAAAAAAATTCCGCAACGTTCCTGGAAAAAAATGGGCAGCTGAGTTGCCCATTATTTCCAAGAAACATTTCTTGAAAATGACTGGAACTTTACTGTATATGTTAAAAACTTTCTACAGAAATGCCAGTAAGTTTCCTGCGAAATACCAGGAATATTTCTGTTGACAGCAAAACATTACTGACATTTCACAGCATGCGGGATTCGCAGACGATTTTTACATTTTCAGTTGACAATTTTCGCTTTATTATCATTATTTGTTAGAATGAAAAAATATTTTGAAATTGACATCAAAATTTTATTTATAATTTACACGAAAAAATAAATTTTCAGTTAAAATTCAATAAAGTAAATATATATATGATATATTGTTTCTGAACTTTGCTTAAAATATAAAAATATATAAATGCAAATAATAATTAGAAAAAAAATCTAGACATAAAATATTTTGGATTTTCGTCAGTAATTATGTTAGTTTACAAATTTGATAAAATGCATATAAATTTTCATGAAAAAAAAAAAAAAACCTAAACGTAATTGTATATTTTTTCCGAAAAAAAAAAAATTCAAATTTGCAGCAATTCAAAGTGTCAAATATTTATCAAATTTAAATCACATTGTAATAAAGTGTTAAAATATAAAATTAATTAAAAAAGAAAAAAAAAAGTCAAGAGGTAGCATCGAACTCAGGCCGTGCGGGTGGCGTGCGAGCTTTCTGCGTCCACACCACGAAAGACACGTTGAGAGCTGCAAACTAATGGGTATTTGAAACGCATGCTAAACCTGGGCATCTAATTTCTGAAAATCTAAGGCCCATTTGAAGAAATCCTTTCACAAGAATAATTAGAGGTAAGAACTCTAAAACATACTTTAAATTAATCAAAATCGGTGAGAATCATGTTTGATGGTCCCCTGGTTAATGGAGATCCAAATAATAGGTGTATTTTTTTTACACGGTCTGCTCGTTAAACATTCCACAGACAAGTACGAGAGATAATCTCTTAGCGATGTCACAGAGATATTGTATTTTCATCTGAATTGTCTTGACAATAGAGACGTAAAGGATTATGTCGTCTATTGATTTATTTGCATTCCATATTGATTTTTTTACATTCATTTAAGGAATTCGTTTTCGACACTCGCGCGCGAGCAACGCATTATAGCAAAAAATTAATAAATGGCTGCCGCAGCGTTTTGCTGCTTCCAACTTTTGTTCAGGAACGTTTCAGATATGAAAACCAGAATTTCACAGGAAAGAGCTAAATTATTCTGAAAACCTGAGAAAAGGCGAAACGTTCCTGGATTTTACATGGAACGTTAGCATTTTTTTTTTTTTTTTTTTTTTTTTTTTTTTTTTTTTCCTACAGTGCTATGGAAATTTATTATAAGTAAAAATTTAAAAGAAAATAAAAAGTTAGATAGGTAAAACGGTAAGGAAAATTAAGCTCGAAGTTTAACTTAAACCTCAGTTAAATAAAAAAAAAAATTGTTGCTGACCATTTTTTCTTTATTTTGAATCATTAAAGCATTCTTCTATAAGTTTAAAATGTTATTTTACTAAGTTTAATTTCATCAGATTTTTTTTTCTTGAAAGTTAAAATTTTGTGAGTAAGCCTCACATACATTCATTACATTCATATATACTTTTCTTCATTTGTTTTTATCGAGTCTTACCAAGAACGGACAGAAAGATTCAAAAATCTACTCAATATCGAACCAAGCGGGAAATATTTAAAGACGACCCGGTCTAAGATAAGACCCAATGTAGGGTCCAAGCAGCGATCAAGGGGGATTAAACAAGTAAAAGCTTAAAAAAAAAAAAAAAAAAAAAAAAAAAAAAAAAAAAAAAAAAAAAAAAGATAAAGCATCCAAAGCCAGAACAACACATGACGTTTTTAATCATCAATCCTTAAGTAGATTGAATATTTAGATTGAAAATTGATAAAATAATAATTGATCATTAGTCTGTGAGTTAGACTGAATTGATTTAATCGTAATCAAAGCATGAAATAATTACTGATCGTTAGTCTATGAAAAAAAAACTAAACTCTGTGGCTATACAATCCAAGAAGGATCTGGGCCGACAGTGCCCATCTCTGTTTTCTTGACCCTGGGCCCCGAGGTGCTATGCAGCATGCGTTCCGGCCAGGTGGTAAACCTAACGCGAGACCCTCGGTGTTTAGTTCCCAAGCAAGCTTGGTACTCATTTTATCGACCCCGAAGGGATGAAAGGATGAGTGAACCTTGCCCAGTCGGGACTCGAACTCTCGACTTGTGGTGCGGCAGACAGGCGTACTGACCACTAAACCACTAGGCTTCCGGTAGTCTATGAGTTGGATTTAAACTAAGTTTAATCGGTCAATCTTTATTCATAATTAAAAAAAATCGTTAATTTAATTAAAATTTTGCACAACACTGTTCCAGCGTTTAATGACCGATTTTGATACAAGAATTCTTATCAAAAATGCATCAAGAAAATCATGTGTCAAGCATAGATTAAGAACCACTTTTCAACGCATTCAGAATACTCTAATAAAATTTAACCGTCTAATAAGATGAAAGATGATATGTAAATAAAAATTTGTGAACAGATGTCATAAGTTCCCACCGGCCGCCATCTTGGAATTCTTATTGGCGTGAAAACCCCTTTTCCGTCAAGTAGTAAATGTCGCCAAGCACCCGTTTATACGCACGTTTGGCTTAACGAAAATAAAATGTAAATAATAAACAAAATTCGCTAAACTGGCAATCAGTAATCCTTGTATGAGCGCTTCGCGCACATTTAACGGAAAAAAAACATCGCCAAATTCAGCATTTCTCGTGATATAGCATTCTCAAAATTCAGCAGTTCTCGTCTTGTAGCAATCTCAAAATGTAAAAAACTCTTAAAGCAGCAAAATATACCTAAAAAACGAAACTCGCTAAAGTGGCAATCAGCAATAGTTGTATGAGCACCTCGCGCTCAATTACCGAAAAAAAAACATCGCCGAATTCAGCATTTTTCGCGGTATAGCATTCTCAAAATTCAGTAGTTCTCGTTTTGTAGCAATCTCAAAATGTAAAAAACTCTTAAAGCAACAAAATATACATAAAATTATCAACATACCTTAACAGACATCTGCTTTCTTGAAACCTACAGCACAAAATATATCACCTCCGTCATTTTCCAAAATAGGCTTAATACGCATTGACACGCTATAAACAAACCTCCCTTTCATGTCAAAATTTCCTCATATTTCTTAATTACTTCAGCAAGAGCGTTTAAACGGACTACAGAAACTATAGTCAATGAAATACATCCAATAAATTTAACATAAAAATAAAAAGACAGCCATAGAACACGATATCAAAATCAAAATACATCGATACATCCACAAAATCTAAGCTTCTCAGGGGTTGCCAGAACACCACACGTCACAACACATACGTCACACGGGTTTCCATACCGAGTTTGTCATATCCGTAAACACCGCCAACACGCCAACAAAAAATCGCCAAACAATTCAAAACAACAGCTGTGGGAACATACGGCATCTATGCCAAAATTTGGAACGGTATTAGACAGTTGAAAACACAATTTCAGCAATTTCCCATTTACCACAGGAAAAGTATCTGATATCTTTTGTACAACTCTATACAAGATATATAGATTTGTATATGTAGCACATGGTCTGCTAAAATTTCCGTTTAGTTAGGAAACGCTTGATACAGTTAAAAATTTCTTTGCAGCAATTCCCATCCATAAACGGAAATGAACTCGAATTATTTTTTGCAATCCAATATACATGGTGGTTGAGAACTAAATGTCAAAAATGTAAAGGCAAGTAGAAGGGATCTAAATAAGCTGATTTCGTATAGGAATGTGGGTGCGGAAATGCAGCTTTGAGGCAGTAGAGGGCGCTGTTGAGTTCAGTGGACAAAAGTACTTTGTTGGCTTGAATAGTCATTCTCCGCACGGATTTCAAGAAACATGCGTTATTACACGAATGCGGAGCTTGCTGACATGCATTTCATGTATAAGTCTGCGCATGGAAATGCAGCGGCTGTTTGTATATGGATTCCCGGGTAGGAATCTGCTGGAATCTATGAAATCCCCGAACATTTGAGCGTTTTTATGGTGAGTTGTGCGCGAGTAGATCGTTTTATACTTCGAGGCGTGATACGTGCACTAGAGATCTGCACAGGCTCGGACCGATTTTCATTCACGGCCCGGGCCATACTTTTTTCTGGAGACTCGGGCTGGGCCGGGCCTAACTTATTTTTTTCTGTACAGAGCCGGGACTGGTTTTATTCTTAGTCTCCACGGCCCAAAATTTTCAGCCCTAGTTTTGAGCCAGCCCATATGAAAATGACTGTCACAGCGTGACCTGGTCCATTCAATGGTCAGTAAAATGAGGATTGGCTCAAAAAATTGTCAAAAGTGCATGCAATTTTAAATCGCCTTTATTCTACACTTAAACATTAAAATTCATTCTTTTAAAGAGTAGTAGATTTCTATGCTTTTTAAAATATAGCTAAATTAAAATCTAGTAAAACATTTTAAAAAGATCCTGCCAATGTCGGTACCCTGTTTTAAACTGAAAAACGTGTTGATCCATGCAAAATTAATATACCAATACGTAAGAAAAGAATATATAATACATTTATACTTGCTAAGAAGGGAACTTGACTATAACGCATTTTTTTTTTCATTTTCTATGCTATTTCGTCTTAGAAGAATTTGCTGTATAGCATTTTTCAGATTTTTAACACTTTAATACATGGATTATGGTTTAACAATATTAATGATAACTGAAACATTTACATACAAGAAATAGAGATTCATTAAAAAATAAATATCGCAGCCTGCGGCACTTCTATAAAAATAAAGATTATAAACATGAAAAAAAAAAAAAGTTAAGATAAATATTTTTGGTCAGGACTCCTTTTACGAGACAAATTTTTAACCAAATCAACGTAAAAATCAATGTTTTGAAGAAATTCACTCGGGCCGGGCATTGATTTTAACTTTTGAATTTTTTTTCTCTGAGTCGTGCCGGGCCAAGGCCTGGAAATTTCGGCCCGTGCAGACCTCTAACGTGCAGTGGAAGATATCGCAGAATTTCTGCAGTGGAATTTCTGTGAAAGAAACAGTATTATGCACATTAGAGGATTGTCGTTTAACAGGCTCGAGAGCTGTTAGACGTGCAGTGTGTGTGAGCCATTTCCTTGCGCAGCGCCATACATAAAAGATATGTCGGCAAGCTCGGTGTTGGTGTAATGATGCATGGTGTATGATGGTGTAATGATGCTTAAAATACCGGTCTCGTTTTTCCTTTATAAGAGTTTATAAAAATCAGTATTTTTTCACAAGAAGGAAAAATATGAAATTGTTTTCTATTCTGTTTTCATAATCATTATTTTTCAAATAAATAGTTTAACATTTTATTATTTTTTAAGGGCTCTCCCCACTACGAGCTACTCTCGCGAAACCCCGTTCAGACACCGCTTACTCTTAAGAAAAACGCTAATTATGATCAGCTTAAAAAAAGATTACGGAAGATTGAATTACAATTAAAAAACAAATGGCGATTTCTCTGTAAACGGTTTTCCATTAATTTTCCTTTGATTTCGGACTATTGAGGCCTAATCAGCTGCTGGTGAGAGATCCAGTGGCAGTTTTCGTCTTTGATTATATATTATCAGTTAAACATTTGAAAATAAAATAATATAAAATCAATTAAGTAAACATCCCGATATTTTTTAACAACGCTATAAGAAAGATGTTTTTAATAAGACATTTTGAATGTATCGCTTTAAATGTAATGCATATCGTTAAAAAATTATTAAATTCCTATGTATATTCCTATGTTTTTGATCCTATAAAACTTTTTTAATGGAACGTTTCTGACCAACTTTAACTTCAAATGTATCTTTAAATAGTTATTCGATTTAAAAACCGTGTGCATCAGCGTATGTATTCAACATTCTTCTATACTACAACCTATTTTCATAATTTTGTATGCAGTAGTTTTCTTAATATTAACGAAAAAAGGCACCCGTCACAAAAAATTCGTTTACTGCGGTGACAGCGTTAGTTACTTTTTACTTTCTTCTATCTTTACAAGAACAAAGTATTGGATTCGTGGAAAATTTCGACTTCCGGTTTTCGATGGATTTATATGTTTTAGAAGGTCCTGAACATGATTTGATGGTTTTTAGAAAATGTCATTCTGTGAGTCTGTCTGTCACTCTGTCACCCTGTGAGTCTATGCGACAAATACTTTGTGTGCACGTTATCTCAAAAACTAATACACAGAATTTCTCAAAACTTTAGATTCAGTTTGACCTTGATATAAACTAGTTCTGATTACTTTTTGGTGTAAAATTTCCAACAGGTGGCAATAGTGTGCTGCATTTCCACCATTTCCGCAATAGCTATATCTCATGAACTAATGCATGGAATTTCATTAAACTTCAGATTCAGTTAGTCCTTGATTTAATTGGGAGCTAAATACATTTTGGTGAAAATCGCCCAAAATGTGGCGCAGATATGCTGCATTTTTCATGATTATCGCAATAGCTCTATCTCAAGAACTAAGGCACGAATTTTCATCAATTTTCGGATTCAGTTAGTCCCTGATATAGATTAGTGCTGTTTAGTTTTTGGTGTAAATCGTCCAACAGGGGGCGTTGCTGTGCTGCATTTTTCACGATTTCCGCATTAGCTGTATCTCATAAACTAATGCGTGAATTTTCATCAAGCTACAGATTCAGTTAGTCCCTAGTATAAATTGGTCGCTATTTCTTTTTCATGTAAATCGTTTCACAGGTGGCGCTGCTATGGGGAATTTTTTACGAATCCCGCAACAGCTCGATCTCAAAAACTAATGCACGGATTTTCATCAAATTGCAGATTCAGTAAGACGTTGACATAAGTTGTTGCTTATTTGGTTTTGGTATAAATCACTCAACAGGTGGCGCTGCTATATTGCATTCTGCAGGATTTATACAAATTTAGCAATAGTCATATCTAGAAACCTAATACACGTAATTTCATATCTTTAGAATCTTCATGACTGGCATAAAACGTCATTTAATTTAGGAAATGTGGCAGCGAATTTTGAAGTATTAACATGTATGAGATAGAAGAAAGTTTTGGGATTGGCACATCCGACTAGTTTAAAATGTTCTTAGATTGCACTAGCCTGCAAAAGTTGTGTTATGTCATGTTTTTTAGCTTTTGATAATTGATTCTTATGTATTCTGTACCGCTGAATCCAAAGTTGACCTTCATTTTTAACCATCACCTAAAAAATTTTTGCAAATCGTAAACTTTAAAATTGAAAAAAAGAAAATATAGCGGAAACTTGATACTATAAAATTGATGGAATTGTTGTGTTTTTAAATTTTGAGAATTGATTTTTATGTAT
This sequence comes from Maratus speciosus, assembly GCA_963932465.1. Taxonomy (NCBI): domain Eukaryota; kingdom Metazoa; phylum Arthropoda; class Arachnida; order Araneae; family Salticidae; genus Maratus; species Maratus speciosus. The sequence continues at coordinate 454,906,768 of OZ010797.1, forward strand.
TTTTTACCGCTGAATCCGAAAATGATTTCTATTTTTAACCTTCACGTCACGATTTTTCCAAAATTTTAAATTTCAAAGTTCAAAAGTTCAAAGTTAAAATTGCCACCTCATCAGACCCCTCATTTGTAAGAATCCATAATTAATAAGCCAAAAAATTGAATAAATTATTGAATAAAATAAAATAAAATAAACTTTTAGATCTATTTTATAGTATCAGATTTTTGCTATATTTTAACTTTGAAATTTGCGATTTGTAAAAAAATTCTAACGTGATGGGTGACAATGAAGGTTATTTTCAGATTCAGTGCTAAAAAGTACATAAAAATTAATTATCAAAAGTTAAAAAACACAGCTATCTCTTCTATTTTATAGTATCCGATTTTTGTTATTTTTTAACTTTGATAATATATGATTTGCGAAAAATCCTGAAATGATGGTTAAAAATTAAAATAATTTTCGGATTCAGTGTTAGAAAATACATAAAAGTTAAAAAATTCAACCATCACAGACTTGTGATATTTAAACTAAAACATTTTCTTAAACTTCTTGGCGGTAATCTATCCGAATTTTTTTGTGTTATCCTATAAAATAAGTATAAACGGTAAAAACCGAAAATCATAATAATATTAGATTGACAGAGGAATTATGTCAGTATATAAAATTTAATCTCGATCGGATATTTCAAAGTGAGTAAAAGTTCGAGTACAAATTCTGAAATGGAAAAACATACATACGATCGTTGAAGCTAAATGAAAAGTTATAAAAATAACATAATTTTTGTTAAAAGAAATCATAAAAAGAAACAGTCTCAAATCCTTACAAAATAAAACACATGTTAAAATACAATTATTTTAGCCAATCTGAAACTTAATAAAAGGTAACTCAATCCTAATACTTGTACGATTTTTTTCAAAGCGCAGATACACATGAAATAAGTTCTTCGAATACTTTAAACACTTGGTATATGACTCCTCAAAGCATAGCCAAACTCATTTGTGTTCAGGTGCAGAAAAGTGGTATAAGTCAAGCATTTTTAAAGTTTCATAACTCGGTCAATTTTAATGTTATATGAACGGGACTTTTTTTTTGTTTTACTTGTCAGTATAATAGGGAAAATTGTGTTAACTATAGCTTATAGGACTGGGGACTGCATAAAAGTTTAAATTTTGTAATATTTAAGAAATATTTTTACTGACCCAAATCTCTTTTAAAATATTTCTTTACCTCAATTAAAACATTTTTGTAATTGGAAGTATATGACTATGACGAACGGTTTAGGAATTAGCCATTGGACACCGTTGAGAGTGGACACCCTGTATTAATATATGTAACTTGTAAAAATTATATTGCTTATTGCAGGATATTATATACCATTTAAAGAGGTATATAATACAATGTTGACTTTGGACCCCCCACGTTGAGGGCCTTGATGTGCAAGTTTAATAGTAAATATGCAATAGTTAAGAATCATTGGTTTAGAAAAATATTTCTCGGTGCTGAGTGGGGGGGGGGGGGAGGCGTCGGTTATGCCAGAACGAAAAACGATACAAGTATACGATCAGGTATTGAAGCAATTCTACTCCTCTTCTATACTCAAGTAACGGAATATATATGTAATTAGTATAATTATTTCCAAATAAGAAGTTTCATTCTCGATGAACTAATCTTATGAAATGTGTAAAGTTACATTTTGTTTAGGGGAAAACAACAATTATGTTTATTCCTGGATGTTGTAATAAAGTACTTCATGGATTTTACTATAGGGATTTTTTGGAATTTTCTCTGTTCTTTACATAAGCTTTTTTTTCTTCGTAATAACTGTACTAGTACCGAAAGTATATAGTTAAAGGGAAATGAAGAAAACTCATTTGATCCAAAAGAACTTAAACATATTTTTTTTTTTTATATAATCTACATATTTATATATTTATATTTCACTTACTTTTGTTGTTCTAAAGATTCTTAAATTATTTCCTTTGCTCAAAACGTAATAAACTCTTTAAATCTTTAAATAAAACAAGTTGGAAATTGCTCGTCAAACGTGGCAAATGAGGTGCGTTCGTACTAGAACAAGTTTTATAATTATTTTTTGCACCCCATATTGTACTGAATGTATAATTTTTTGCACTTCATGAAGTACATAGTCTTTAACATCATTAAAATGCACTCACAATAATTTTTTTCCCATCCCCGAACACTTTTGACTGTCCCTGTAATTAAACTATACATCCGATTTTCCTAAAATTTGAAATGGCTCGACAAAATTTTGAAACAATTATATCTTTAAAATTTCAGACCATTCGGAAGGCTGTAACATCATTGAAATGAACTTGCAATAATTTTTCCCATTGGCCGTAATGTAAAGAAAACTTTTGACTATCCCTGTAATTAAACTACACATCCGATTTTCCTAAAATTTGAAATGGCTCGACAAAATTTTGCAACAATTATATCTTTAAAATTTCAGACCATTCGGAAGGCTGTAACATCATTAAAATGCACTTGCAATAATTTTTCCCATTGGCCGTAATGTAAAGAAAAACGTTTGACTGTACCTGGCATTAAACTATACATCCGATTTTCATAAAATTTGAAATGGCTCAACAAAATTTTGCAACAATCTTATATTTCAAATTTCAGACCATTCGGTTGGGTAGTTTTTGCTCTGTTATATGCGGACAGACAGACGGACGGACAGACGGACAGACTGAACGACGACTATAGGTGCTACGTATTTACATAATTACGAACGCACCTAAAAAGGAAAGTAAATACAAAATTTTTAATATATATTTGGATTTCTTAAGGTTTTCGAAAATATAAGATATATCCTTCTAAGTTATCTATAACACAGATGAGCCTTTTTAGGTGCGTTCGTTGTTATATAAATACGTAGCACCTATAGTCGTCGTTCAGTCCGTCCGTCCGTCTGTCTGTCTGTCCGCATATAACAGAGCAAAAACTACCCAACTGAATGGTCTGAAATTTTAAATATATGATTGTTGCAAAATTTTGTCGAGCCATTTCAAATTTTATGAAAATCGGATGTATAGTTTAATGACGGGGACAGTCAAAAGTTTTTCTTTACATTACGGCCAATGGGAAAAATTATTGCAAGTGCATTTTAATGATGTTACAGCCTTCCGAATGGTCTGAAATTTTAAATATATAATTGTTGCAAAATTTTGTCGAGCCGTTTCTAATTTTAGGAAAATAGGATGTATAGTTTAATTACAGGGACAGTCAAAAGTGTTCCGTTACATTACGGGGAATGGGCAAAAAGTTATTGCAAGTGCATTTTAATGATGCTACAGAGTATGCACTTTATTAATTGCAAAAAATTATACATTCAGTACAATATGGGGTATAAAAAATAATTATAAAACTAGTTATAGTACGAACGCACCTCATTTGCCACGTTTGACGAGCAATTTCCAACTTGTTTATTATTATTATCATAAACCTCAGAAATAAACAGATTTCCGAGATTAAAAGAAACCTCTATGAAACTAAATTTTCTTCTTCTGTGCACCATTTTCGGAAACGTTTCGTGAAATTTTTGCACTTTATTAAGGCTGTTCTCAACTGCTCTTCTCAACAAGCCCTAAACGTTTTTACAGATTTACAAATTCATTTTTTAACGAAAGATATAACATTGGAAAGCTTGACTATGTGGGCGATTTGGAATCAAACTGTGTTTTCCATTTTTGATAAATAAATTACCTATTGAGTTATAAGCGATTTTGATCACTTGACAAAGACATTTTTCACCCTATCTTGGGAGCTTATTCTTGCTTTGCGCGGAAATTCGATTCAAAACGCCCATTTTGACAACATTATCTGAAAGGTCCATTGTGTTTGCAAATAAACGGAAAAAACAGTTCAATTACATAGTTCCTGAACAACAACTTCTGCTAGTTTCATGCACTTCCGAACAAAAATAAATAAAATCTTATGTCACAAAGATGCCCTTTTGTGTTTGAGAACAGCCTTAATCAGTTTCCCGAACTCGAAATACTTGTTTTTCGGATTCCATCAATTCTCAAGTAGCCCTTTTCTAGTTCAACAAACACCACTATTGAAATAATACTTAATATTAATAGCGTTAATGTTAACATTAAATTTAATATAATTAACATTAACAATAAAATTAACGTTATTTCGTTACTTTTTCATTCGTAGCTGAACAGGTATACTTGAGGCTTGATAGCAAGTATTGTAATTTTGGATTATAAGGAAACAAAATAATTCCATAACAACAAAAAAAAAAAAATCATTTGTACATATAGTTTTTTAAATATTTAAATATTTATTCATTTTGTGCCCGAAAAAGTATATTATACAAATTAACAAAACTTCCTTAGCCATTTCTTTTCTTTGAAGCAATATAATTCTGAAAACCATTGTTTCTCCAGAATCCTCTCTTAATTAAAAGTCTCGGGAGTTGATTCGGATAAAAATCCATTCTCATAGGAAAGCTAAATTATATCTACATTTTCAACAAATTTCAGTAGAGAACTTTAATTAACAATCAGACATTTTCTTGTATTACCGAGGGATACTTTAACGACTACAGGTGCCATGACTAATAAATAATTCAAAATGCTTCTGGCTAGTTATATGTAATATATGTGCATATATGTGCACGTTTAGAGACTTTCGCATAAACATTTGCTAACTCAAAATTAACGCACATTCTTTCGTTGTTAGTTCTTACAGTGCTCTTTTAAATTAAAGTCAGGGTTAAGGGAGATGCAGGATGTATATATAGAGAATATTAGTTATATTCTCGCTAATATTATATTAAATTAAATCACACATATTTATTATTTATAAAACACGCAATAATTAATTTTCAGAATCTACTTGTAAAATTTCTCTCTAAGATAATATTTAACATTTTGATTATTTTAAATATTCCCAAGAAAGCTTTTTCAAATAAATGATTAACAAAGATACAATCATTAGTATGAGAAAACTAAATTCATCTTATTATAAACAATTTTTTACAACTGTCAATCCTATATCAATAAATTATTTGATTAAAAATCAGTGAAACAGAAAAAAACTTAAAACAGCCAGAAATTATTTTAAACTTATAAAATTGAAATTTGTCTGTAATTTGCAGTCATAATATAGAAACCATGCAGAGAAATGAAAAATGTATAGTGTTAAACAATTTCTAAACGAAACGCTTATTTAATGTAATGTGAATAGTTGATTGAATTGTAAACCAAACAATTTGACACATCAATCTTTTGCATTTACCTTGTGTTTTAAATTAAAAATTGTTTAATTAATAATATAACATGTAAATCTAATTGAGTATACTAAATACAGTGGAACCCGGTTAAGACGCTCACGGTTAATACGCGATTCCGCTTAATACGCGGATTTTTTCCGCTCCCTTGAACATTGCCCGTAAGACTAATGCAAAAATATCACGTTTCAGACGCGAACGGTTATTACGCGATCCCGCTTAATACGCGAAAAATTTTCGGTCCGTTGTGGTAAAAAATCACGTTTAAGACGCGAATTCATTGGTGAAGATGCGAATTCCTTCTTTCTTCTACATTGTTTCCATTTTAGCGGATTTTTTTATTCACCTAAAAAGCACTGTTTCTGTATACTAATATTTACTTTATTTAATAACAGATCAATTAAAGGAACATTTCGATAATAGTGATAGATATTTGAATAAAAAAATCCCTCTAAATTAGCAACACTGCAATTCTTCTTTGATCCCGTGTTCTAACATTCTTTGTCTCTCGTTTCGTGTATTTTTTATTGTAGTAGAGAGAGATACATAGAGGAAATCAGGATGCTCAGATACGTCATAAAATTATGATTAAAGATGATTATACCTGTTGTTAGTAAGTTTTTAAATGTTATGTTTTATAATGCATGTTATATACATAAAAAAAAGAAAGAAAAAAGAAACTCGCATAGATTAAACAAATACGACTGCTGTTGTATAATTCTTTTATGTTTTCGTTACTTTTTGCTATACTAACAATACTTTTTACAAAAAGATTAATAAGGGTATTTTTTTATTTCATTAAAAAGGACAAATTATATTGGTACTCATTATCACAAGTACTAAATATGATTTTAACAACTAGATTATGCTTCAAAAATTTAATCTTTTTATTCTTTCTGTTAGAAAAAAAAATAGTCTAGCAGAAAAATTATTTTTGTTGTTTTATCTTTGGTTGTAACGTATTATCGACAATAAAGACGCATGTTTGAATCCATATTTATTTTCAGTTATTATTCCAGTGTGTCCTGTAAAAAGATAGACTGAGTAAAGTTGAATACAATTAAATTTAAATCTAAATATACGTATAAGACACAATTTTCGACCATAAACATATCAATGAAAGCCATTCATCAAGTTCATTTAGACGATTAGACGTGTAAATAAGCCCAGTTCCTGCAACATTATACAAATCACGTTTAATACGCGATCCCGCTTAATACGCGACGTAGGTCCACTCCCTTGAAACGCGTCTTAACCGGGTTCGACTGTATATTCTTTAAAATTCAATTGAAATATTGCCATTCGCTGGCCTGAATATAATCCCTTTGAACTAAATATCAGTTTCTACAGGTTTGATTCAAAAATAGTAAACATAAATTCTCATAAACATTTAATGAGCTTTAAATAAAAATATTTTCTGTTATTAGAAAATTTAAATTTGAATTAGAAACATAATAAAAATCCATGGTAAAAATATATTAGAACAAATTGTATTGCGTGTACAAGATGTGTTTCTTTTTTTCTGCTAAATTTTAAACATATTATAAGAAAGCAGAATAATTTCATAAAATAAAATTTCGTAACTTGTGTTTGTATAATTTTAAAAATTATTATTTATTTATTTTGCGTACGGAAAATTATATTAAACTAATTAACAAAGCTACCTTATCAATTCCATTTCTTTGAAATAACATACACTATTCGTTTAACCAATGTTTTTCCACAATCCTCTCTTAATAAAAAATCTTGCTAATTTATTCAGATAGAAGTCAATTCTAATTGCATAATTAACCCTTAAATGCCTGAGTTTTCTAAAATCATTGTAATAATGTTTTTCGGCTTTCATTTTTTAAATAAATCATGGGAAAAATATTTAAAAAAAATCATATTTTGTTTTAAGTATGGTTTACGGCTAAAAAACAGTTTGTTACTAATCGGCAATACTGGTCTTTAATTGAAAAAATAATTTTCCTTGATAAAATTCTATAATATTAAACACACAAGATTTTTAGGAACTATAATAAGAAATGAATTTTACTTGCTCACTGCAGAATAAAATAGGGTATTTCGCAAGCTTCCAAACAAAACAAAAAGAATAAGTAGCAACAATTGAAGAAATAAATCTAACTTTATTCTTAAACAGCACAAGTGTTGACATCTACATGTTGAAAATCGATTTAATAATATTTTCAGAATGTATTTTATTGGCAACATTAGGCATTATAGCTTCAATATTATTCTAACAGCATTTTAGAGCCTAAATTGGGTATGTTGCCGAAAAGCAACACCCGGCATTTAAGGGTTAAATTCATTCTATATCTTCCCTAAATTTCAGTAAAGAACTTCATGAACTTACAATTAGACGTTTTCTTGTATTACCTTGGGATACTTTAATGACTACGGATGCTATGACTAATAAATGCTTGAAAATACTTCTGGTTAGTTATATGTAATATATGTGCATAACATGTGTATATTTAGGAAAATTTGCACAAACATTTGCTAAATCAAAAATAACACATATATTCTTTGGTTGCTTATTCTTTGACCACTTTACAATTAAATGCAGTGTTAAACTAGATGCATTATCATATATATTACTGCTTTAGCAGTAAGCCCTAAAACTTCCACTCGAGTGTTTTAAAAAACTACCCGGTGGATTATTTTGTAGATTGTATCATTCGATAAAAAATATTCCCGGGGTCGTTTATGAGTCAAATATACAGGGATATGAATGATTTTTTGGTAATAAATTTCGTACTTTATTGATATTTTCGACTAAAGGGTTGCTAGTGGTCATTTTGGCGAAAATTATCATTGATAAATGAATTGAAATGGCTATATCCGTTAGAAAATAATACAAACACCTTGTAAATAAAAGAAGAAAATAATTACTGATATTTAAAAAGAAAACGCTTTAATGATGCATATTATTATAAAACGAAAATATTTTACTTAAAAATGAAAGAAATATTTGTAATGCTTAAAAGACGTAAACGTGAAATATTACAATTGATACAACATTTGGCGATTTATCCCTTGCTTTAAATTAAAAAAAAAATGAATCTGAAAATTTTTATAAAATGGATTTTGATTAAATGATTTTTTTCTCTTTTTATTCTTCTATTTTTCTTTTTACCTAATTTTCGTATCATCAAGCAGGACGGTCGTTCTGCCAAGCCAAGCTGAAAAAAAATGCTAACCTCGCCAAACAAACAAACGCCAAGAATAACGGCAAGGCACCGTAACTGCTTATTATACTGATGACAACTTTTCCATGTTAAATGGACGAAATATGCCAGCGCAAAATTTCCCATATCAAAAGAAGCAATCATCGCAGAAAAATAAAACCAACACCAGAATGACCTAATAAAGAAGATCTTCAATTTGAGATCAAATGCATCCTCATAAATTAATTATAAACAGAGATATAGATTTTTTTAAATAACGTCGAGATACTGAAAATGACAGATTTATTTTCTTCGTCACAACTTATGTTTCAATTGAGGTAGAGACTTAAATAATGGACAGAAAAAAGTAAGGATTGAATTTTTGGATAGATATTTACTCAGTCTACGTGCTTTTATAAAATTCAGCTTTAAAAACATTAATTTACTTTTCATAATTAGCGAAAAACTGTTAATTAGTTCTAAAGTTTAAAAATTATGCCAAATAGCGATAAACACTCCAAAATATTTTAGAAATCTTATACTTTTCTTTTATATTATCCTTTTGCATTGATTTCATCGAAGATAACTATGGCTGAGATTCAGAAAGATTTTTCGCTGTTAGCGAAATGAGTTTGACCAATCAGAAGCCTGCATGTTTGAGAATATTTGCTGTTTCTGGATCCCGGCCTATGTCATGAAAGTTTTGAGTCATTTTTTTTAGTGCCTCGGATGAAGTGCAATGTTTGTAGAAATGTAGGCTAGGATCCAGATAGATATTTCGCTGTTAGCGAAACGAGAATCACCAATCAATAGCCTGCATTTCTGCAAACAGCGAAAAGTTCACAAAAATGCAGGCTTCTGATTGATGAATCTCGTTTCTCTAACAGCCAAAAATCTATCTAGATTGCGCCCAATGGAGGATATTCCAAATATGGGTTCGAGGCTGAAAAAAGTCACGTGATACCGGTAATTTATCCAAGGAACTTCTAACTGATAAGAAGGGAAGATACTACTACTTTGCCTCATGAACCGTTTTATTGGCTAGCGGGGATTTACATTACACGTCTACGGAGCCTTCCCTTCTTTACGACAGAAGTTTTACCTTGACCACGTGATCAAAATGTAGATCGAATATCCTCCATTATGCTGAACACAATTTTGCATTTCCACATCCAGGAAGGGTATTGATTGTCATAACAACAATACATATTCGAAACTATTTAAGGCAATGATTCTGAACTCCTTTGCTATACATTTCGATATTCAAGAAGTTGTTGTTTCCATAGTAACAGTACTTTTCTGTATTGCTTTCTCTAAAACATAAATATAGAAATTTAACAAAGAGCGCTCAGAATCAACACCATAACAGAGAGCCTTTATACATAAGAGTGGTGATACATGCACAGGAAGCATGCTCATTTCAAGTTTTTGCCGAAAGTATGGCTACAGCGTCTAGAATACCTTATGTGGAAATATGCTATCCAAACAACGCTAAAAATTTGTATCCCTTAAATGTGCGACGATACTGCTAAAATCCCAAGTATCGATCACAGCGACATCTGCGGGATTTAGTATTACATTCTATAGACTAGCAATATCTTGCAGTTTGAGAAAATATCCTGCAGATGTCGCTGTGATCTGTATATTTCAGCAGCATCGTTGCACAGTTAAGGGATACAATATTTTAGCACTTTTTTAAGTATTACAGGGATAGCCAATTTCCACACTATATATTCTAGGTGCTATAGTACGGCAATCCTCTTTCTTGAACAGAGGCTATTGTATCTACGTTATGATCACGTGGTCAAGGCAAAAACGTCTAATGTAAAGAAGGGAAGGCTCCGTCGACGTAATGTAAATCCCCGCTAGCCAATGAAACAGTTCACGGGAGAAAGCAGTAGTAGTTTCCTGTTTTCCTTCTCATCAGTTAGAAGTTCTTTAGGTAAATTGCCGGTACCACGTGACTTTTTCCGCCTTGAACCCATATTTGGAATATCCTCCATTAGACGATACGCGCATGGACGAGCTTTATTAGACTAGGGAAATAATTCAATATGCATTAGCCTGACGATACTGACACGCTCGCAAAGACCTTTAACTATTTGTTTTTATGACTTCTACCAATAAACCTTTATTGGCCATATGTCGCTACTTCGTTACAGCGACACACTTGTTCCTAATTGGATCCCGGCCTTAATGTATCAAAATACGGAGTTTGCTTTCTGTACTATTCCTGAGCTCAGGAGGTCTAGAAATATAGGCCGGGATCCAGGTACATTTTTGCAAATAGTGAAAAGTTAGCAATAATTCTGGCTTCTGATTGGTCAATCTCGTAGCGATAATAAAGAAAAATCTACCTAGATCATCGTCATGGTGTGGAAACCGGCTATTCCAGTAATACTTTAAAAATTGCTAAAATTTGAATCTTATAAATATTGAAAAATACTGAATGACAAATATCGATAGCAGCAACATTTTCTAGATCTTCTCTGAGAAAAACGTTTTCTCATTTGATGTCTTTTGAAATAGTTACGTTCAAATTACCATATGTCGCTGTGATCGACATTCATCGTTCAGCCTCGTTCAACATTTATGGGATACAATTTTTAGCACCTTTTTAATAAGCCGATTTTTAAACTATATCTTCTAGATACTATAGCTTCGTTATAGCCATAGATTATATGTTGTAGAAATCGACTATCCCAGCAATACTTAAAAAAGCGCGGAAATAGTGAATACCTTAAATGTACAACGATGTTGAATTCCAAACAGTCATTTGTAGCGACATCTGCAGGATATTTTTTAAAGAAGAAAGAGGCACGTGTAATGCACCGCAATAGCGTCTAGAATACATAATGTGAAAATTTGCTATCCAAACAGCGCTAAAAAGTTGTATCCCTTAAATGTGCACTGACACTGAAATCCAGGGAGCTGATCGCAGCGACATCTGTGATATACTTTCATCGTATTATTATAGCGGGCTTGACGCCAAGCACACAGGTCAGATGTATGTTAATAAAATGTAAAAAAAAAAATGGTACAGCGTCTAGACCAAATTATAGCGCCTAGAATATCTAGTGTGGAAATTGGCTATCCCTGTAATACTTAAAAAAGTGCTAAAATATTGTATCCTTAAATGTGCAACGAAGCTGCTGAAATATACAGATCGCAGCGACATCTGCAGGATATTTTCTATAACTGCAAGATATTGCTAGTCTACACAATGTAATACGAAAATCTCGCAGATTTCGCTGCGATCGACACTTGGGATTTAAGCAGTATCGTTGATCATTTATGGGATACAAATTTTTAGCGTTGTTTAATAAAATATTTCCACACTAGGTATTCTAGACGCTCTTACCAAATCGTCATAAAGTTTTAGGAAATATCCTGCAGATATCGCTATGATCGACTCATTGGTTTTCAGCATCATTTGAAATTTAAGAGATCCAATATTTTAGCACTTTTTAAAGTATTACTGGGATAGCCGATTTCCACACTATATATTCTAAGCGCTGTAGCACTGCGGTACAGCGCCTAGAAGATACTGTGTGGAAAACGGCTACAAAATAGTGCTAAAAAATTGAATCCCATAAATGTACAACGATGCTGAATAACAAGATGTCGATCGTAGCGCCATCGTAGTGATTTAAAAAAGATAGTCAATCTAAAAGAGACTCTTTAACCTATTTCACGTCATTCCTTAACTAAATTAGCTTATAACAGACCAACATATCTGATATTTATAGTGTCCGATATTTAACATTCTATAATTTTTGAAAACATAGTGTTTATATTGAAAAGAGTTACGAGATGGCGCTCGTATCAGCATATTGCCGCTGAGCATTGTTGGAGATTTATGGGATACAAGTTTTTAGCACTTTTTAAAGCATTATAGGAACAGCCGTTTTCCACACTGTATCTTCTAGGCGCTGTAACTGCAGTAGCCTGTCTTTTTCGTTTACCTCGGAGTAGATATAGATGAAGTCATTTGTAGCTGTTCCTAAGCTGTGGCCAACAACATATAAGGCCAGTTCATAACGTCACACGGAGTTGATTATCTATAAACGGCAATGGACACAAAAAAAAATCGGCGCGCAGCTTTGTACTAATCATCGTGTAAAGATGATCCAACTCTGAGGCTAACGAAAAAGACAGACTACCGCGGTGGGTCCGATTCTTCTTTTTTTACAGACCGCTAGAGTCACGTGATGCTCGAATGCACCAAAGAAGGTGCGTGAAAAGAGCATCACATGACTCCAGCGGTTTGTAAAAAAAGAAGAATCGGATCCACCGCGGTAGCCTGTCTTTTTCGTTAGCCTCGATCCAACTCCGTGTGACTTTTAAATATCATGAACTGGCCTATTATGTCATTGGTCGTGCTAATACCCTCCCTCCTGCGTCCAACGTATATAGCGGTATCTTGTATTGGAGACTGCTAAATGGGCTGCTATCCGTCAAAATCAAGAGAGAAAAGGGCAGAAGAAAGGGAAAGAACTCGTTTTTTTTTGGTAACTAGTTTTTCACACGGGAAGATTGACATGTCTGTTCCTCTCCTTTCATAACTTCATGGTGGTGAAATAAGCCAAAGCCTCCTAAATATTTCAGAAAGTCTTGACTCGCGTCACGAAAACATCACACAAAGCAGGCAAAGCAAAGAAACAAAATCATTCATTGGCTCGTGAATATGAACGAGTCAATGAATGATTTTTCTTCTTTGTTTTGCCTGCTTTGTGTGACGTTTTCCTGACACGTGCCAAGGCTTTCTCCAATATTTAAAGGGCGTTGAATAGGCCGGGATCAAGATAGATTTTTCGCTATTAGCGGGATGAGATTGATAAATCAGACGTCTGCATTTTTCCGAACTTTTTGATGTTTGCAGTAAACACCGAAAAGCCTGCAAGGATGGAGGCTACTGATTGGTCAATGTAATTTTACTAACAGAGAAAAATTTATCTGGATCCCGGACATTAACTTTGGTTGGTTAAAACAATTTTGAATAAAATCAAATCAGGAAGCCAATGTTTGTTAACTTTTCTGGTTAGTTTAATTGAAATCTTCCTCGTCTATTACTGACAACTGAGTTACCGTACTTTGGACAAAAAATTGAATATGAGTACGCGACTTGTGCATATGTCACCACTCTAACACAGTGTTGCCAGATGGGCTACTTTTTTTTAATTCAGATACTTGATTGGCACCACTTTTTTGAAATTGTAAAATGCGCCTTATTTAATGACATATTAATTAAGGTGAAAACAAAGGGAATTTTACCGTTTATAATAAGTGCTGGCAATCAAGAAATCTGAATTTAAAAAAGTAGCCTACTGGCAACACTGCTCTAACATATAAATGTTCTCTGTTATGACCATGATTCTAAGTGCAGTTGGTTAAATTTGAGTATTTGGGCATTAGAGAAAGCAATAGTGGCCCACCGTGGCTGAGTGGATAAGACACCATGCCGCTAATCGCTTGAGAGCGTAGGTGGAAGCAAATTCGAATCCCGCCGTGATCCGCATATGATATGATGCATGTGTTCAATAAATCAAACAAACAAACAAGCAAGAAATAGTGAAAGGTAAAGTTGGCATGGAAACAACGACTTCTTTAATTCGTATAGAAAATTAATGAATAGTAGTAAATGACTCAATTTTAAAATGTAGGCAAATGGTCTGGAAATATCAATGGCTCCCATCTAGTATTTCACAAAATTAATTTAATAGATTCACATGATGTATAACTTGATGCAACTCTCAGAATTCTGAGAACAAAACGAAGTTCTTAAGGGCTCTTCCTCACCCCCCCACCCCCCTCAAAAAAGGAAATACGATAGAAAGATATAAGAATTTGGATAGCTTCAATATGTTTGTGAATTTTTGTCAGAGTTCAGAAAAAGAGTCTGGGCATAAAAAAAAAACAAATTTGACGAACGATAAGACTATAGATTTCAGGCAAATTTTAACCGAAAAATATTTAATTGTAATATATATGCGGCTTTAATAATAGACTATTAACGATAATCAATTTAGGGGAAATTTTATAGTAAATTAATATCCTCACATTTATGCAAATAGGTATAGATAAACAGACATGAGTAAAATTACATATTTATTCTTTCTTCTCTATAACACGATCTAAATGAAGATGAAGTTATATGTACAGTTTATAACTTTAAATTTTTAGATTTTTTTTAATCAAAAATGTTCCTTTATTATGTCTAGAATTGCTAGATTTGCAGATCTTCGATTCTTTAGATGCCTGCGGGGTTTCATTCTCGGATTAACCGTAGGTATTTGTAAAGGTAAATTTATTTTGCAAAACCGTCAGCAAAAAAAGTTAGAAAAAACAATTAACTGACAGACTAACTGTAAATATATATTTTATTTCGACTCTGTTTTTTACTAAATTTTCATCTTTCGTAGAAAATTTTAAGGAGATATAAATTGAGAAAGACTGATACTTTGAAAGAAGAAATTGACTTTCCTTACTTTTAAATTATTAATCACTATAAAAAATGAATGATAGGTAAACAAAATGTATAATATTGTGTTTGCTCCCTGCTTATAAAGGTTATACAAGGACTAATTTTAATTTGAGCTAGTAGAATTATTTCAATTATATATCATTTGTTTAAAAAAAAGAACTGATATCTACTAAAAAACAACTTTTCAAAAGTAAAAAAAAAAAAAAAGAAAAGAAAAGAAAAGAAAAAAGGTGAAAGTTGTGGCTAAAAAATAGTGTGATATCAAATTTCCAAGCTTATATTACGGTACTTATTTAACATTTTTTGATAAATTTTACCATATGTAAGTCGAGTACCTAAGTATGCGTTGATAGAATGCCTTTTCTCCTTTACTAAATACATCATAACGTGTTTCTGAAAATTAAATTTTTTTTTAATTATGCATGATGGGCTTGGCGGCCATCTTTCCATATTTTACACAAATTTCTAAGCACTCAAGCTCGTAACATATTTGCATTATTAAGAATTTCGAACTTCTAGTTTTAGCTACAGACAGATAAATTAAGAATTTTTTTTTTTTTTTTGAAAAAACAAATTGATTTTTACTGCTTTAACTAATTAATTAACCCCCTCCGAAAAAAGAGAATCATAAGATGAAACCTAAAGTTACTTCAGCTTTATTTTTAGACACAAATTTTTAGTCACTCATTTCCATAAATTAAAAGAATAAAATGTTTGCTTTAGTAACAATTTCGAACTTCCAATCTTAACAATGAACTTGTGTGCTTAGAGTTTTGTGTAAAATATGGAAAGATGGCCGCCAAGCCCATCATGCATAATTAAAAAAAATTAATTTTCAGAAACGCGTTATGATGTATTTAGTAAAGGAGAAAAGGCTTTCTATCAACGCATACTTAGGTACTCGACTTACATATGGTAAATTTTTATCAAAAAATGTTAAATAAGTACCGTAATATAAGCTTGGAAATTTGATATCACACTATTTTTTAGCCACAACTTTCACCTTTTTTCTTTTCTTTTCTTTTCTTTCTTTTTTTTTTTTTTTTACTTTTGAAAAGTTGTTTTTTAGTAGATATGACTTAAAGGATAAACTTTTTTTTTTCTTTGCAATTTTCATTTTACTTTTGTCGCCAAACAATGTGATTTTAAGCCAAAAATGCATATGTGTGACATTAGCTTGATGTCATGATCGGATGTTCACAATAATGGTTTATTTTCAAGTGCAGATCATTTTTTGAGTACATTTTAATTTTCAGTTGTAAATTATGTAGATATAAGTTAAAATTTAAAAATTGGAATCAAATATTTAAATTTTAGATTGAATTTCTGGCACACATATATATTGTAAATAAACTGTCACGCTTTTAAAAAGTTTTTCCTCGTAATTTCGAAGCATGTGATCAACGAATATTATCATTTTCTTTAGAAAATATTGTTTATTGTTTACTTTTTTCATTCGCCGTTTAGCCAATTTCACTCATAGGAAAATTCACAATTTCAAAATTTAGAAACTGAGGATCACTCAAAGGAAATTTATGCAATTATGCGTTCTTACGATCGGAAAATTTAATAATTTGAAATAAAAATTGTTTGCTGAAAAAAATTTACAAATTTTTAATTGGCCATTTCTTTTTCGATTTTCTTCATATTATACCCCCTGTGTTAGACAATATTTTAAAAGATATTGGACTAATCTTCGATAATCGAGCATCGCTGCCAAGTCATGAGCCAAGCAGTCGGTACGATCGATAATAAAGCAGTACCTCGCCAAATTATACAAAAAGACTTAATGTTTATTTTAAATAACGAAAGAACAAATAAATTAGTAAAACATAATTAAAATTGCAAATAAAACATCAAATTAAAAATAACTTGATGACGGAACAAACACGTGTAACGTGTTGAATGTCAAATGAATGAGACATTTTGATCATCCATTACTGGCATTTAATCTTATAGTTTGGCGGTAGTTTTTTGGTCGACGAGATAATCAAGTAGCACCTAAATTGGATTATTACATTTAAAATATTTACATTTTATTCATAAATACAATATATTATATATATCTTTTTGTTTGCGGTTTAATTTAATAATTCTGCATTTAAATATGAAAACTGTTAGTATTCTTTTGTCCTAAATCATCTAAATAAATCAAATTTTATATTTGCTATGCGACGACACCATAAGTGAACTTCGTAATTAAAGTAACCCTATTCTTCAGGGATTTTTTTAAAATTTTAATTAATTAATTTTCCTATCTTAAAAGTTTGGAATGGCAACATTCTTTCATTTGTGTAATTTGACGAATAGTTTGGCGATTTGTATAATTTGGCAAGGTCGATGGGACAATCAAGTAGTACCCGAATTTATTAAGTGACACAATAAATATCAATGATAAAGGAAAATTGTAAAGGACGTAATGCTCTTTATTTAGTCAAAAAGCGTAGACAGATATAACTATAAAATGCATGTAAACGTTAGATATGGGCTTGAAACAAAAAAAGAAAATCGAAATTTGCAGTAATTTTAAATAACGTAAGAACAAAGAAGATAGTAAAACATTAATAAAAATACAAATAACACGTCGATTTAAGAAGACTTGATGACGCAACAAACACGTGTAACATGTTTAGTGTCAAGTGAATCTTACATTTACGATCATGAATTATTGGCATATTATCTTACAGTTTGGCGACAGTTTTTTTGGTCGACGGAATAATGAATTTGTACCGGAAATTGGAAGGCTATTTATATTTATCTCTCTGTGCTTTTATAGTCATTAGAAAAATACAAAGAAAATCTTCGGTTCAAATATTCACCACAAACATTTTTACTAAACATTTTCCTTAATAACGCTATTTATCGTTGTCAGTTCTATTAATCGTATGGATTTTTGTTGGTAAAATATCTGTAATTGGGTCAATAGCAATTTGACATAATTTAATGCAATGTAGTTTGGCGCGAAATTACCTTTTTTTTTGTAACTAACTCTGTTATTTTTGTAACTATATCGTTGCAAACACTTCTAATATTTGACGTCAACCTTGGCTTAAGACTAGCATTACGGCGTTTTCCGTATACCTATAACTACGATCACCGGTCATTTTGACCGCTACTCTCGAATAAATGGAAAAGCGTATTTTTTGCTAGTATTATGTAAGTTAAATCTTGTAAATATACGACATACTTTTTTAATAAGTAAACTATATAGTTAATAAGATAAAACAAATGTAAACAAATGCTAATTTAGCATAACAAAGAGTTAAAAATAAAAAACAGTCAAGATTTTAAAAACTTGTTATAGTTTAACAAATTTAAATACAAATTGATTTTATTTAAAATTAAATAAATTTATTACTTACATTATTCGGTTTGACAGCATACACAGATTACTGATTTCTTAATTTTACTTGTACAGGTTCCACAAACATATTTTCTACAGTTTTCACAAATATTCTGAGTTTTGTTGCCTTTACAAGTATTTATTTGGCATTGTTTACGTTTACGGGATGGAGTGTGCCAAGCATCAATTCTCAACTGGTTAGAAGAAGAAAGCGTTGGTTTTTTTGATGAAACGTAAATCTTTCTGAGCTCCTCAGCTGTATCTAAAATGAAATCACGGCGGCTGTAGTTGTTATATTCAGTCGTCTCTCTATAAATAATCCATGCATTTATAGCTGTAAAATCAAGAATGTTAAAAAAAACTTGAACTGGCCAACGTCTGGATGAGGACTACACAGAATATTTTCTGGTCATCTGGTCCAAAACATCAACTCCATATTTGGTCGCATTGTAAAAATTCAAAACTTCAGGTTTTTGTTTTTCATTAGATGAAATTTCCAATGTTGGGTGTAAACTACTCAGGAGCAAGACGTTTTTGTTCTTCTTTCCTTGATAAGACGTAAGCATTATATTTTCATGCTTTACAATCTTACTAGAATACAGCCCATCTCTTGTTTTCTTGAAAGAATTAGGTAAATCTGTTTTTGAACGATTTATTGTACCAACCAGCTTATTCCTGAGTCTCTCATTTGTTTTACTAAATTGAGTGATGTAAAGAAATTGTCCGTTGTCAGGTTTCTTCCAGTGTTGTAGTAAGGTTCAATCAAGCGCAAAGCTGCATGTTCGCCAACCGTTCTATCATAGGGCCTGGTTTCATCCTTACCCAAATACTGAAATCCATTCAGTAAATATTTTGAATGCACATCAGTAGCAAGCCAAAACTTAATGCCAAATTTGTCCGACTTTTTAGACGTATACTGAATAAATCGATATCGTGTCTTCATGGGAAACAATTGTTCATCCTCTACAATATTTTCCCCCGGTTTATAATTCATCAAGCAATTTTCGATAAATATATTCCAAATATATGAAATAAGGGCAAACGGATCAGTTTGCAACCTTTGGGATCTAGTTGACTTCATGTCGAAGAGCAAATACTTCATAATTTCCAAGAACCTATCCCTGGACATTGACTCAGCGAAGAATTTCGGACCCCAGGATTTTGACCACAAACTTAAAATAGAAAGACCTTTTGCAGCCAAAGCTCCTCGAGCATACAGCAGTGATATGAAAGCGTCTAACTCATTGAGTGACAAAGACCAATTTGGATTTTGGGATTTTTTACGAGCCTCTTCTTCAGTGCACTGTTGAATATGACGCAATATTTTTTCTTTGATAAACAATCTCCATCCACTACTTGCACTGCCATCAACTATTTTTCTTTTTGCATGCTACGTTGGCCCAGCAACTTCTTGTAAGACATTCTGATGGGGGCATCTCCCTGTAACATTTGTCGAAATATTTCCTATTTTCGAAATTGACCATCATTTGCTGTTTCTTCATCTTTTTTTGTTTTCCTCGCATTGGGTACGTCTAAGCTGTTTTCTAGTTCTTTTTGGTAGGTCTTGACTACTTTCTTGATCTTGACTGTTACCACTGATTTCATTTCTAGAATCTGTACTAGCAGCAGGCAAAGGAATATTTTCTGGATCTAAATTATCATTTTCATTTGGTGTTTCGTGAAAAGACTCTTCCTCTGATGAATCATATTCACTTGTTCCTGAAGGAACAATCCAGTCTTTGTCAGATGACCTGGATATAGTTTCGATATCAAATTTTTCATCAGGTTCAATATCTGAAACAGAATTATCATCGGAAATAGTTTCAAAAATTTTTAGCGCATCTTCTTTTGTTAGATATTTTCTACCAACACTTCTACGCGCCATGACAAGAAGTAAATAAAATAAGCAAGTCTGAACACTGACATTCACTGAAACGAAATGCAGCTCAATATATTTGTATCCGTTGAAAAATAATATTTCTTACACAAAAGAAATGCGAAGTCAGTAGGAAGGCGCACTGCCATTCTAAACAGATGTCAAACAGGTGTTTTTCCCCTCCCTCCCCTTTTCTCGCTTCCCACCTAACAAATAATGCTTTGAAATACACAAAGCAATATTTCCCTCCCCCCAGATGAACCTGCTTATCTATTAGAATAGCGGAAACAGCTATGAATGTGAAGAAAATAACTTGACATGTGTAATTTTCTAGATACGGTCAAAATGACCGGTAGCCGTAATTCTAGGTATACATACTAATATTTTTAAAAATAATTATTTCAATTGAACAAAAGAGATTTTATGTAATATTCTTGCGTTTTTAGGAAAAGTCAAAAAATATTCAGACAATAAACAGGAAATTAAAAAAATTATGATACGTTAAATTGGATTTACGGTCAAAATGACCGCTGCCGTAATTCTAGTGTTAATACGATTACGGAAGGTTTTATTGAATGTAAACTAAATGTTTTTTTTTTTTTTTTTTTTTTTTAACCATTCAAACAATTAAGCTTTTAAAAATCCACGTTTTTTATTCTCCATTATCGTTTAAGACCGTTTTTAGGTGCGTTCGTAATTATATAAATACGTAGCACCTATAGTCGTCGTTCAGTCCGTCCGTCTGTCCGTCTGTCCGTCCGTCTGTCCGCATGTAACAGAGCAAAAACTACCCAACCGAATGGTCTGAAATTTCAAATATATGATTGTTGCAAAATTTTGTCGAGCCATTTCAAATTTTATGAAAATCGGATGTATAGTTTAATTACAGGGACAGTCAAAAGTTTTTCTTTACATTACGGCCAATGGGAAAAATTATTGCAAGTGGATTTTAATGATATTACAGCCTTCCGAATGATCTGAAATTTTAAAGATATAATTGCTGCAAAATTTTGTCGAGCCATTTCAAATTTTATGAAAATGGGATGTATAGTTTAATTACAGGGACAGTCAAAAGTTTTTCTTTACATTACGGCTAATAGGAAAAATTATTGCAAGTGGATTTTAATGATATTACAGCCTTCCGAATGGTCTGAAATTTTAAAGATATAATTGTTGCAAAATTTTGTTGAGCTATTTCAAATTTTAGGAAAATCGGATGTATAGTTTAATTACAGGGACACTCAAAAGTGTTCCGTTACATTACGGGGAATGGGAAAAGATTATTGGAAGTGCATTTTAATGATGCATCAGACTATGCACTTTATGAAGTGCAAAAAATTATACATTCAGTACAATATGGGGTGCAAAAAATAATTATAAAACTAGTTATAGTACGAACGCACCTCATTTGCCACGTTTGACGAGCAATTTCCAACTTGTTATCGTTTAAGATGGTTAAAGACCGCGCTTTGTGTGCAAATAATTTGTTACCCTTTTGACTGTATTTTTTCTTCTGGAATCCAAAGATGGAAAAGTGTAATAGATCTGCCAGGAAAAGACGTATATTGCGAAATATAACATAATGTAGAGTGAAGTTGTATTCAAGCTGTTAGAACAAAACATATCGTTAAAGGTGAGAGATCCGGAGTCCAAGAAATAACAAACGATTATGAATCAACCGAAAATTATTTAAATTTAATGGTCAATCTCTGCAATCATTCTAATATTCATTATTTTAGTCGTTTTGTGACTAAGAAATATTTTAATTTCTGTTGTCATAACTGCCTCATTTCGCTACAAAACTGTACTATAAATGATCAACTAAAACAAGTTGCTAAGTTGCTTCTGCTAAGTTGTACACATTTTGTCCAACGCAAAAGAACAACATACTATCGTAATGGTGTTCGCATCGTTTTCAGCAATGCGGAAGAACATTCCAGGTGAAGATCCATATTGCTTTAAAATGCAAGGTCAAATTCACCATTTCCTTTGATTCAAGGTTCTCTTGGAAAAATAGACCGGCGCAACGGTCATAGCCTGCTAGTGTTTATATATAGAGATTAATAGTTGCAAAGCTTATATTAGTTTAAATATCGCATATTCGTGACTCGGAGTAATTAATTTACAGAATTTTCACGTAAAATTTTTTCTAAGATAATATTTAACATTTGGTTTATTTCAAATATTCCGAAGAAAGCTTTTTCATATAAATTATTAACTAAGATACAAACATTAGTATTAGAATACTAAATTCAATTTATTATAAACATTTTTTTTACAACTGTCAATACTATATAAATAAATTGTTTGATTAGAAATGAATGAAACAGAAAAAAAACTTAAAACTGACAAGAAATTATTTTAAATTTGTAAAATTGAAATTTTTCTATAATTTGTAGTCATAATTCAGAAATCATGCAGAAAACTGAAAAATCATCAGTGTTAAACAAATTCAAAATGTTAGGCTTATTTAATATAATTTGAATACGTAATTGAATTTTAAACCAAACAATTTGAAAAATCAATCTTTCGAATTTGCCTTGTATTTTAAATTAGAAATTCTTCAATTAATAACGATACAAATGTTTATGCAAAGATCACTGAGAGCACTAATTATTTTCTTTAGGATTCATTTAAAATACTGAACATATTGCAATTAGCAGGCCTGAATATATTCCCTTTGATAAATATCAATAAACTAAATATCAGTTTCTAGAGGTTAGTCAAAACTGGTAAACATAATAAATTTATAAACATTTAATTAGGTTTAAATAAAGTTTCTCTTTCTTTTAAAAGGAAAATTTTAATTTTAATTAGAAACATACTGATAATGCATTGTAAAAATATATTAGATCAAATGATATTGCATATACAAAATCTGTTTCTTTATTTTCTGCTAAATTTTAAACATATCATAGGACAACAGAATAATTTCCTAACAAAATATTTTCATATCTTTTGTATGTGTGATTTTTAAAATATTTATTTATTTATTTTGCGTACGAAAAATTATATTATACTTATTAACAATGCTTCCTTAGCCATCCCTTTTCTCTGAAGAAACATATATTCTGAAAACCAACATTTCTCCAGAATCCTCTCTTAATTAAAAGTCTTCAAAGTTAATTCGGATAGAAATCCATTCTCATAAGAAAGCTGAATTAGTTTCTATATTAACAGTTTCTACAAATTTAAGAGAAGAACTTCCTTGAATTCACAATCAGACATTTTCTTGTATTACCTTGGGATAGTTTAATGATTGCAGATGCTATAACAAATAATGCTTGAAAATGGTTCTGGTTATTTATATCTAATATATGTGCAAATTTAGGAGCTTTTGTATAAACAATTGCTAACTCAAATTAACGCATATTCCTTCTTTGTGAGTTCTTACCGAGCTCTTTTTAATTAAATTCAGAGTTAAGTTATATGCAGCATGTATAATATAGAGAATAATAGTGATATTCTAGCTAATATTAAATATAATCAAGCATATTCGTGATGCACAATAATTATTTTTTAGAATCTTCACTTAAAATTTCTCACTAAGATAATATTTAAAATTTTCATGATTTCAAATATTACCAAGAAAGCTTTTTCAAATAAATGAATCACTAAGATAAAAACATCAGTATAAGAAAACATAATTCATCTTATTATGAAAAAATGTTTACAACTGTCAATCCTAGATAAATAAATACTTTGATTAGAAATCTATATATAGAAATTAAAATAATCAATGAAACAAAAAATCTTAAAATTGCTAGAAATTATTTTAAATTTATAAATTTCAAATTTTTTCTAGAATTTGTTGTAATAATTTAGAAATCATGCAGGAAATTGAAAAATCTTCAGTGGGATTTTTTTTTAATAATAGACTTATTTAATATAGTTTGAAGAGTTGATTCAATTTTAAAAGAAACAATTTGAGAAAACAATCTTTTGATTTTGCGTATACGTGAACTTTATCTCGGTATTTTCTATTAATAAAGTTATTTAACATTTCAAAAACATTTAAATTCAAGAAACAACTTTATTGAAAAATGGATTGAAACGAATGAATGTGATTTAAATTACAAAATCTTTAATTAATAACGAGGTGAAACCTTCGAATTTTGAAGAAAGACAATGTTTAAGAAGGAATTGTTACATTGATTTATAATAAGCTTACAAAATTAATTGTAACAAACAATCCATTTTTTAAATTATCCAATGGTTAAACTAACTCTCAAAACAAATATTTTATCCCAAAGTTACCAAAATGCTATTTCCATAAACTGAAACTGTTCAAGTTGTTGAGAAAATAAACTTTACCCGAATAGCAATCCTTGTGTAAATACGGATTAGATTCCTTAGAAAGATACCCCCCCCCCCCAGGATAGTACATCCCCTAGCGCCCATATCCCTCATGCAGATAACCGGCCGTCATAAATAACACTAACACCGTATACGCAATCAGTAAAATATAATGAAAATAATTATGAGGAAGTTATTAATTGAGGTTCTTATGCTTGTTTTGACTTTGATACAGTCATAGAATTTATTTACACGTTAAATATAAACCTAGCGTCATTTTCAACGTCTCAAAATTTACGTACGGACTTCTGATATCTGTATTTACTATTTAAAAAATATTTTAACGCGCTATATGTGATTAACCACCTGAGCAAAAGAGCAAAATTGTAATGTTAACAAAAAATATTAAAATATTAAGTTATAAAAGAGGTTTTTTTTATATATATATTACACTCAATTTTTCAATTCCTACTATTAGTTCACACTCTCCCTATATTTATTTGTTTATGTATCTTGTTCAAATTTTCAATCGTTAATAAAATACTTATTATTCATCCTATCAAGTTGAAATAATTTTTTTAAACTTGTACTGGATGGCAATTGATGTTAATACAGATTTTTCAAATATTAATTCATTAATTAAATTTTAATTAATAAATTTTAATTTTATATGGGAGTCAAAATGGCGGCCAGTTTTTAATGCAGTATTTAATGCATCTTCATATCTATAAGGCGGGTTACTAAAGAAGGGAACCTGTTCTGTCGCCCAATGACGCCAAGTTTGTGGCCAACTTGGCGATATCTCTAATATCTCGCCAAATTCCCATAGACTTCCATTGTAAACCTACTTGCTTATAGAAAATCAACAAATTGACATATTTTAATGCAACAGAAACTAATATTAGCTTAAGGGATTATATTAATTTTTTCTTTGATGACCTAAGTAGGAATTGACTTTAAGAGACTACTTCAGTCAAATGAAAAGACCCGTTCGCTAATGCTAATCCTATGGAAGAAATTTATAACGATATCTCGGTTGCATTTCAATATTTTTAAATGTTTTTTTTTGTACTGGATAGCTGAGATCGATCTGTACTAAGGCCGTTTTTTACATTTTCTATTTTGTTCACAGATATTTTTAATGAGGACACTTTCATTCGGAACCGCTTTTGAAACTGAAAGCATCTTCGTAAAAAAAATTTGTAATCAAAATCGAACAAGTAAAAAATGGCCTGCATACAGATCGATCTCAGTTATCCAATGCAAAAAAAAAAAAAAAAAAAAAAAAAAAAAAATCATTTAAAAATATTGAAATACAACCGAGATATCGTTATAAATTTCTTCCATAGGATTAGCATTACCGAACGGGTCTTCTCACTTGACTGAAGTAGCCTTTAAAAACAAAATTTTTAGATTACTTGTTTCTATGTAATTTATTAAAAATAGTAAAAAAAAAAAAAAAAAAAAAAAAAAAAAAAAAAAAAAAAAAAAACTTCTTTTTTCAACATGATATGAAACATTTTTTTACGTATAGGCATACAAACCTTGAGAGTATTAATCCTAACTTAACTTTTCAAAACTGGTTTTTATTTGTGGAATTATATTAATTTAAATAATACTTCTGTTGCAGTGAAACCTCAGCTTAGTGAACGGCTGTATCAGTTAACGGCAGTGAGAAAGTTAATGCGTATATTTCCAATCTTAAAGTTACGTTTGTCAGCTATAAATTTGCATGTTAACATTTCACTCTAGAGTTTATATTATCAGTACCTTCGAGTACAAATCCCAGAAAATTATGTCTGATTGAGGTAAAATATTTAGTTTTTTCAATGATTATTATCGTTTTATTTTAAATAAGACGTCATTTTCACTCACAGAAGCATTATATGCCTAGCGTCTAAAATTCAGTATGGACTGAATGAAAAAATGTTGAAATGTAACAACTTCTGAATTGAAAATACATATTTTTAAAGCATGACGTCATTTTCTGTTAAAATGTTTTACAAAGTTAATTTTAATTTTATAGAGAAAGTCGCATCAATAAGGTTATAATGAATAAAGGTATTTAAACCCCATTATTTCTCCTTTCTCTGCAACAATGAATGTAATGCAATTGCCGCTATGTTTGTGAAATTTCATGAAAAGCTGTTAAAATTAAATAAAAAATATAAAAACGGGTATATTAAAAAAAAAAAAAATAGCTAGTGCGGGCTAATCTGCAAATGAGTAGCCTTTCATTAAAAGAAATAATTAGTAAAATTAGTTCAGTAGAATGCTTACGGCAGATGACTAAAAAATAGCCTTGTCTTTTAAATATATACGTATGATACAAATGTTTATTCAAAGCTTACTGAGCACCTAAACATTTCTTTAAATTTTAATTGAAATACTTTAAATATCGATATTTGCAGGCCTGAATATATTCCCTTTGTACTAAATATCATTTTCTAGAGGTCTGATTAAAATGTAGTAAACATACACTCTCAGAAATAAAACTCTCACTTTTGACGATTCAAAAAGCCTTGAGCCGTATTTCGTCGTTTTTGACGATCATTTCTTATCAACATCACGTGACTTTTAACGAAAGGTAAACTGTCAAATATTTGACGAAAGGTTTGCCTCAATCATGGCCAGACTCAATGCATTTTAAGTTGCTGTAACTCCTCAAATCCTGCGATTTTAGCAGACAGATATTTTCTTGTATATATTTATTATATGTATTATATTTATTAGCCCTGTAATAATTTATTTTAAAACAGCACTTTTTAGTGCCTTTCAGAAAATACTGAAATGTAGGTAGTTATTGTTTCTTCATTAGTTATTTTTTAGCTGTTAAAATTTTTAGGAATGCTTGTTATTTATTTATTTATTTAGTTATTTATATGTTGTTCGTTATGTTTTAATTTGAAAAGAATAAATTTCCTGTGTTCTTCAAAACCATTCAAAAAGAAAATTTGGTCGATAAAATTTCAAACTTCCAGGATATTTTTTTTTATTTATTTAAGAAGTATATTCTGTTTTCAATCAAATTAAAAATAAACATAATTGATCCCTCTCCCCTTTATAAACAGTAAAGTGTTAAAATCTTATCCCTCTACTCAAAGTGATAAAATCTCACGCAATATGCATTTCACAATTCGTTATTTGTGAGCAACAAATTAACCAGACCATATTCTAACCATTCATTGAGCAAAGAAAATTTCACTAATAAGCCATTTAATTAAGCCATATTATAATTATTCATTGACCATGAGAAAACCATAATAATAAATTTTACTTAAAACTTTCAGAAAGTATAGCAGCACCGATAAAATTGCAATCTACCTTATAAAAACATAAACACGCAGCAGAATTCATTACGTCAATCTAAAAGCAAATCTATACAAATCTCTAATAGCCCGATTGGAAGAGCAGTGGTCTCCCTCACCAAAGGGCGCGGGTTCGAACCACCCAGGGAAACGAGAAGTGAATTTTTTCTTCCCCCTGTCAATAAGGAGCTTCCAAACTGTTCGATAGATGGCGCCACCAGCCAACTTTTGACGAAATTTATATAGTCAAGCAAATGAAGACTAATTTCATCAATTTGACGAAATATTCGCTCGGAGCATTTCTCAGGAAACTGTTTCGTCAAAAACAAAGAAAATTTCGTGAAGTCTGAGTATTCATTTCTGAGTATATCTCTTCATAGCTTTATAAACATATTATTAGTCTTAAAAAAAGTTTTTCTTCATTTTATTAGAAAATTTTAATTTTAATTAGAAACACACTAAACATCAATGGTAAAATTATACTGGAACAAATTGCATTGAGTGAACAAAATCTAAATCTTTATTTTCTGCTAAATTTTAAACATAAGAAAACGGAATAATTTCATAACAAAGAAAGCTTTTGTATGTATGATTCTAAAAATATTAATTTATTTACTTAGGGTATTGGAAATTACACTATACTGATTAACAAATATTCCTTAACAATTTCATTATGAAGCAACATATATTCTGTTAACCAATGTTTCTCGAGAATTTTCTCTTAATTAAAAGTCTTGCGAGTTTATTCGGATAGAAATGCATTCTCAAAGGAACATTAAATTAGTTCTACATTTTCCACAAATTTCAGAAAAGAACTTACCTTGAATTCACAATCAGACATTTTCTTGTATCACCTTGGGATATTTTAATGATTACAGATGCTATGACTAATAAATGCTTGAAAATGTTTCTGGTTATTTATATGTAGTATATGTGCATAATTTGTGCACGATTAGGAACTTTTACACAAACATTTACTAAGTCAAAATTAACACATACATTCCTTAGTTGTTTATTCTTTGAGCTCATTCTAATGAAATGCAAAGTTGAACTATAAGGATGCATATATAGAGAAAATTAGTTATATTCTACTAATGTTAAATTAAATCACACATATTCTTGACGCATAATAATTTATTCTCTGAATTCTCACATAAAATTTCTCTCTCTAAGCTTATATTTAATAGCACAATTATTTCAAATATTCCCAGAAAAGCTTTTTGAAAACAACTCCATATTGAAATAAATGATTCTCTATGATATAAACATTAATATGAGAAAACGAAATACATCTCATTATAAACTAATTTTGACAACTTACAATCCCAGATAAGCAAACGTTTTAACTACAAATTTGCATATAAAATCTGAAAAATAAAAGAAATCATATCATAATCAATAAAACAGACAAAATATCATAAAATTGCAAAATAAAATTGAAATTTTTCTTTAATTTGTAGTAATCTATATATTTAAAATACTTATATATTTTCTTAGCCATCAGTTCCGAGATTTCTACTGAACCGATTTTGATAATTAAGTTTTTAAATGAAAGCTGTTCATTTGTAGATGTGGCCGTACTATCTATTTTTTAATTTATGTCAATTTTTTAATTATATTTTTAAAAACTTTTCATTACATTTCTTCAAAATGGTACCAAACAGGTCAAGCTTTTCTCGCTATAATATAAATTTAGTTTGCTTTATCGCTTTCCATCAATCAGAAGCGTGATTTCATCAGTGAATGTGTGTTATCATATTTAAAAGAAAAAATTAATGGTTTTCATTAAATTTAACCATAATAAAATGATTGTGTGTGATTATGTAGTGATCACGCAAGAACAAATTATTTATTGAGAAATAATATCAAGTAATCTATGCAAATAAAAAAACAGAAAATATTTTATGATAAAAAGTAATATCTAAAGCGAAATGTTTCGAATGAGGAATACGACGTCATTCCGAAAACAGATAAATTTGCTCCATGAATATAACATATGTTATTATAACCAGGGTTCTCGCTGTCGTTCGCCATTGCGCGAATAGATTCGTCAAATTGAGAGTGCTCAATTTTTACTCATCTTTATTTTTTTTGTGTGTGTGTGTGTGTATCAGTACAGGCTAGAGATCTGCACGGGCCGGCCCGTGGCCCGAAGCTCTAGCCCGGCCTGCCCGGCCAGCGAGCCGGTCCTGCTGTCCACTCTGTTCTGGCCGGTTTTCTGAATGCTCGGGCAGGGGCTAACTTAATTTTTCTATACAGAGCCGGGCCCGGATTCATTCCTAGTCTACACGGCCCATAATTTTCAGTCCTAGTTTTGAGCTAGTCCGTATGAAAATCATTGTCTCAGCATGGTCTGGTCCATTTAAAGGCCAGTTAAATTAGGGTGGCCCAAAAATTTTTGCAAAAAATGCATACATTTTTTAATCGTCATTATTCTACAATTAAACATCAAAATTTATTATTTTTAAAGAATAGTAGATTTCTACGCATATTAAAATATAGCTAAATTAAAATATATTAAAATGTGTGAATAGGTACCTGCCTATGACGGAACCCTGTTTTAAACTGAAAAACGTGTTAATCCATGCAAAATTAATATACTAATAAGCAAGAAAAGTATATATAACACATTTACACTTGCTAAGAAGGGAACTTGTCTATAATACATTTTTATTTTCTTTTCTATGCAATTCCATCTTAGAAGATTTTACTGTATAGCATTTTTCAGATTTTTAACACTTCTGTACATGGAATATGGATTAACAATATTAATGATAACTGAAATATTTACATACAAGAAATACAGATTAATTTAAAAAGTAAAATTGCAGCCTGCGTCACTTCTATAAAAATGAAGATTATAAACATGAAAAAAAAAAAAAAAAAAAACCCGCTAAGATAAATATTTTTGGTCAGGACTCATTGTACGAGACAAACTTTTAACCAATTCGACATAAAAATCAATGTTTTGTAGAAATTTACTCGGGCCGGGCCAGGCTCGGGCTCGGGCTCGGGCTCGGGCTCGGACCGAACTTTTTAATTTTTTATCGGGCCGAGCCAATATTATCTTTTCTACGGGCCGGGCCCGGACCGAACTTTTAATTTTTGTATCGGTCCGTGCCGAAATTTTTCTCTATGAGTCGGGCCTGGCCGAGCCTGGAAATGTCGGCCCATGCAGACCTCTAGTGCAGGCAACACTCTTATTTACATTATTTTTAGAGATACTAACCGAACACCAGATCAATTTAGGAACAGCCAAAGCCACAGTAAGCAAAAATGTCAGTTCAGTATGTGTTAATTTGACCAATAGGCAGCAGTTCTATTTTCACATTGCCATTGAAGTATGGACTTCAATGAAAAGCCGAGTAATTCTAGAAAAATAAAGTTTTTGACACATTTTGTTGTTTATATTTGGAATTTTTTAAAATTCATTGAAGGTATTTTCTTATCTCGAGTTAACTGGGATTGGAAGTTTTATTTCATAATATTTTATTGAGTTAACCCTTTCCGGCGCTGAATAATTCAGTTTATAAACTGGTGAAATGAGGGACGGACACTAGAATTTAAAAACGAAATTATTAGAAAATACGAACTTGCTTATTTTCAAGTACGTTATAAACGGAAAATTTTAATTAAATATTATGGGTGCCAGTAAAATAAAAATTAGGTGCCCTTTTTTAAAGACATGGCCCGCAAAATGGTTAAATTAGATTAAAATAACAATTTCATGATTGCGAAAGACATTTTGAATATAAACTTTTTTTTTTTTTTTTTAGTTTCTGTAGCGGATAATTAAATTTAGATGAATAACTGATCTATAAACAGTCACAAAAACTTATTAAAACCATACATAGAACATATTAAAAAATTAATTGTTTTAGAACATATAAAAAAAAAGAATGGGATACTTTAACGAGTTAAAAATCGAATTTGTAATGTTTCACAACGAATTTACTTTGCTATTTTTTTTTTCATTTGGCGAATGTTTTTTATTTCTAATTAGCCAAATTGCCAAGCCAAATTGCTAAAATAAAAAGACAGCGAGAACCATGGTTATAACTGCGTTAAAGATGACATCATAATCACTGACCTTTATTCCTGCATCTAAATAGAATGAACTTTCGCTATTTATTTAACGATCCTTGGTATGCATACATGAAAATATTTCTGAAAATCACTTCATTTCCTTAGTCACTTGCCTGAGCTTTCTACTAAACCTATTTTGATAGTTTTTTTTTTTTTTTTTTTTTTTTTTTTTTGTACTTTATTTGTAGATGTGCTATGTAGATGTGTAGTACTTTATTTGTAGACTGGCTATTATTTTAATGAATCCCGTTTTTATATTTTAACTAGCTAAAGTACCCGGCATTGCCCGGGATTTTAGGAATGTTTGTTTTGAAAAACCAATTTAAAAATTTAACATACAACATAATTTTTTTTTTAAATAGTCGAAGTGTTGTACTCATGAATCAAATGAAATCCCAATATAAAATTGTATACATTTATATAACAGATGCAAAATAATACTGCTATAAATGAACTTATTTCCATTCATCATTAGAGCAATAATGTTAAATGTATGAATGTAATGTTAATGTACGCCATTATTTCCATAATCGAGTTTGTATCATGTTTCAATATTTTTTTTTACACTTATATGATGTTATATATTCACCGCGTCCTTCATATTTCCAATATGACGTAAAATTCCATTTTTTTATTCGTCAAATTAATTAAATATATATACTTTTTCAATGGGAATCGTAAAACAGAAAAATTATGACATAACATTCACTTTTGTTTTTAATTCATCAAACTATTTATTTTATTTTCATTTTTTCAAATGGAAATCTTGCAGTAAAAAAGTTATGATGTAATATTCCCTTTTTTTAAATTCGTCAAACCATTTATTTCATTTTTTCACGTGGAA
Source organism: Maratus speciosus (assembly GCA_963932465.1). Classification (NCBI taxonomy): domain Eukaryota; kingdom Metazoa; phylum Arthropoda; class Arachnida; order Araneae; family Salticidae; genus Maratus; species Maratus speciosus. The sequence continues at coordinate 454,939,435 of OZ010797.1, forward strand.
ACCTTGCAATAGAAAAATTGTTGTGGTAAATATTTTATTGTGGATTTTTAATCGTTGGCAACAGCTATAACGAAAAATGTTTCAATTTGATTAGAAATTGTTGTTAAATTTGCGGGTCAATTTAGTCATTTTAAATTTGCGGGTCAATAACCCGCGGTTAAATTGCGGGTTTTATCAATTAAAAATTAACTATAAGTTATTCCGATTCCGGAATACTTTGGTTGCCTCGGCCGTATTTTAATACACATGTATGTAACATTTCACAATTCTGGCTTTCAAACTGTGGATTTGTTTAGCATAACAGATAGACAGGCAAATTTTCAATTTTATATATTAGATTTTAATGTTAAAACTATTTAATGGAATTTTTTTCCACTGGTGGCAATCAGGTTAGTTGCATTGTTGAAGATAGAAGGGAAACAATGGAAACTACCATATCATTACGGATGCTTATTCCATATTACAATCAAAAGTAATTTTTTAAAAAAGTTTTGAACAGAAAATGACGTTACTATACATTTCAATATTTTTTTCCTTCCGCTGACACTGAGATTGAGATGCTCATCTCAGACGGCTTCAGTGAGTGAAAATGATGTCATAGTGAAAATTAAATGAGTATTTTCCTTTGATAAAACTAAATATTTTACTGCGACTGCGTCTAAAACTAAATTTCTGGATTTCGCCAGCTCTCAGATTAGATCTTCAAGTAAAGATGGCGATAATTTGCATGCAAAATTGTAACTGGCAAACTTGACATCAAGTTTGAAAATATATTTATTAAATATTCATCTATAATTATTTTTGTTATTTCTTTCATAAATTCAGTAAATCACTTTTAAACATTTTCATTCGTCAAATTCAACGGGTTTTTAAACTTGTAATTTATAAATCATGCAGGAAATTGAAAAATCTTCAATGGAAAATATTTAAAAAATGATTAGGTTTATTTAATATAATATAAAGAGTAGATTTAGTTTTAAATAAAAAAATATGACAAAACAATTTTTTGAATATGCGTACATATCAAATGAGTTTTCTATTATCGAAATTAGTTAATTTTTTTTAAACATTTAAAATTAGTAAACTCTTTCATTGTAAATGTGTTAATAATGAATGATTAAGTTTTAAATTATAAAATCTGTATTTACATTACTTTATTTACCTTAAACTGGTAAAGATGGAATTTTGCAATAATTTTTTTATAAACTTCCTGATATACTAGAATTAAACAAATTATGTACAAAGGTGTATTTCCGCTGCCAATATATCATTTCAATACTTTAAACTATAAATCAATACATTAAATTTAACGCATTTTTCAATTACCCAGCGACAAACGATAAATCTTCAAAAATTCTCTATAACTCGTACAGGGGCGTAGAAAAAACACCGTTTTAAATTATTCACTAACAAATGCTCCTAAAAATATGTCAAATCGCTGTGAAACTGCAACAATGAAACACTTTAAAGACTAACAAGTAGAAATTTATTTAAAAACAACGTTTAAACACACAATAAAATAAGTTGATTTGATCAGACGTATACGCTTCGTGAGTACTAGGACTCACATCTTCAGTGAATAAAAACTTTAAAAATAATAGCCCGCCAACTTTTTTTTTAAGTTTTTATACATTGAAGATGTGAGTCCTAGTACTCACGAAACGCATACGTCAGATCAAATCAACTTATTTTATTGTGTGTTTAAACGTTGTTTTTAAGTAATTTATATTTCCACACAAGTTCTGTACTTACTAACAAGTAGAAATTAAATTATAAATAAAATATCCCAAGTGTAATATATTATAAAAAAACGATTTTTTCACTTAATATTGTAATATTACTTAATTTACGATTATACGTTGAGAAATCAATATTCAAATACTAAACAAATAGTTTATATAATGTTTCATATTCTTCCTGTTGCTCTATCTTAAAAAAGAGACAGGGCAAAATATATATGTTTTTTTAATAAATTTTCTTACTATCGCTTTCTACCAAAAGTGTAAAAAAATCTACAATTTTTTCCTAATCGTCTTTGGTACCCACGACGAATTAATGTATTTTAACGGTAATTGTTGTGGAAAAGCATGAAATGCATTTAAAAAATTAGGCGTGATTTTTAAGATTAACATAGAATGCTCATAAAGAAATTCTTTAAAAACAATTTTTACCTTTTTACATATTAAAAATGGTGCAAATGTTCATCAAAAGATCATTAAGCACAAAAAAAATATTCTTTAAAATTCAATTGAAATACTGAAAATATTGCCATTCGTAGGCCTGAATATATTCATTTTTACCCTGAATATATTCCTATTTCCTCACTTTCATAGTCTGCAAGAGACCAGGTAAGTACAAAAAAAAAAAAAAAAAAAAAAAAGACAGAAACCGTTCTGCATATTACTTTTAGTAGATACTAAAATAGCAAGAAAATAATGATAATCAGATCTTTCGCGATTTCATAATTTAAAATACTTGTTGCAGTTGTATTCACTAGAGTCGATGGGGACTTCATTCGAGGATCTAATTTTTATTATACCTTCTATTTCCTTATTTTCCTCTTCGTAAAAACATTAAATTATCGAAAAACTTTTCTATTATTAAAATTTTAGTTTAGTAGTTACAAAATAAAATAAAATTATTGTATTTAAATTGAGTTCAAACTTTTTTATATAAAGTTTAGATAAAAACATATGATTCGAAGAAAAGGTTAAATTTTTTTAATTTAAACGTTTGCATTGCAGATAAATATGTAGAACGGCACATTTTACCGTATATAACTATTACCGTAAAATTACCCTAAAACTGAATCACAGCTTCTATAATCAATAGAAATAATTTAAGCGCCCTTAGTAAATTGTTTACATCAGTAAATATCACATCAACGGATATATGTCACGCTTCATACAATGACATGGAGGTGACATATCAGAAATTAGGCCTAACATTTTTCTAAACTATGTACAACATTCATATATGATGCTTAGATATAAAATTAAACTAGTCAGAAGAAAGTTATGAGATTGCCACATCCATCTCATACATGTTATAACTTCCTGAAATATTCAGCATAGCAGCACCGCCGGTAAGGTGAGTTACACCAAAATCTAACGTCAACTTCTGACTGAATCTGAAGTTTGATGTAAATCCGTGCATTTGCAGAAATCATTAAAAATCCTGCATATCAGTGCCACCTCTTGGGCGATTAACAGCAAAAACTAATCATGACCAATTTAAGTCAAAGGCTCAATCTAAAGTTTGAAAAAAAATCATGCATTAGCTCTTGAGATACAGCTATTGCGGAAATCGTGAAACATGCAGCATAGCAGCGCCACCTCTCGAGCGATTTACACTAACTATTAAACGGCACAAATTTATATCAGGGACTAACTGAATCCAAAGTTTGGTGATAATGCGAGCATTAGTACTTTAGATGTAGCTATTGCAATCATCATGAATAATGCAGCATAGCAGCGCCACCTGTTGAGTGATTTACACTAAAGAGTAATCATCACCAAATTATATCAAGGACTAACTGAATCTGAAGTTTTATGAAATTCCGAGCATTAGTTCTTAAGATACAGCTATTGCAGAAATCGTGAAAAATGCAAGATAGCAGCGCCACCTGTTATGCGATGTACACCATAAAATAATCAGAACCATTTTATACTGGGGACTAACTTGATTCTAAAGTTTTATTAAATTCCATTCACTAGTTCTTGAGACAGAGCGCCAAAAACATCTGTGTCACACATAGACAGACGGACAGACTCAGAGACAGACATTTCTTTTAAACATGTTTTTGGGATCTCTGACCCTAAAACGTGTAAATACGTCAAAAACCGGAATTCGAAAATTTCCAGAAATCCAATACTTTCTTCTTGTAAAGATAGAAAAAGTGAAAAAAGCAATTTTAAGATACTTATCGGCGAAGTTTGTGCTATTTTTAAAACCAAGATATTTAAATAAACTATGATGTTAACATCCTATAAAATTATCCTATGGTAACTAAAAGTTTTTAATTAAATCAACGTAAAATAACAATTTACCAAGATTTAGGAAAGTTCCATGAAACATGAGGCCACCTGTATTTAAATTTTACTCTAAATTCCACATTATACTGCCATACAGTAGAGTTTTATGTAACTTTAAGTGACATTCCATGAAGTGACTTTAATTCTAGTGACTGAAGTTTCTTGGGTTGTACTTTTTCTCAATATAAATTTTCAAAACTTTCTTTTAACAAGTAAACAAACTACATCCATTTTTCAACTACATATATTTTATACATTTTTTTCCTACCACCAGTTACCTTGAAAATAAAAGTAAAAACAGGCATGAAAGGCCGTACCATGGAGGTGGCATTTAATATGATTTTAATTTAATTTAAATGTTTTTAAATTTAAATTTCATTCTAAAATGTTTTTTTTTATATACATAAATGTTAGATGCGCTTTTATATAACATCTAATTAACTGAATAAATATTTGCATAAAAGTACAAAAAACTGATTTTGACTCAAATTTCAATTAAATTTCGTAACATATTTTAAAACAGGAATTAAATTCTAAAAGCTTTAAATATGCGAATACAAAATTGCTGCTTATTATGTGAAATAGTTTTGAAGTTATTTAAATTCTCCACATTTTAATACGATTCCAAAGCGTATCATGTATTAAAAAGATTAGAAATGAATTTAATATAAGGAGTTCTAAAACTGAAACCTTCAAATTTCTTAAACTATTTAACAGAATGGCTTTCCGTTTAGCAAAATTTACTAACGATGCCAAATATGATGTCAAAATTTAATCTTTGCAATGAGAATTTTTGAGTTTTGTGCAATTTTCGTTTAAAGATTCCTGGACATCCCGCACCCTATATATTGTTTTAAACATAAATGTAACGGAAACATAATTGCCAGTCGAATGGCTATTTTTTTCTGTCAAAATTTGGAAATCATAAAACAGGGTGTCCCATAAAATGTCCCAGTTATTAATTTTCAAAATATCAACTGTAAGCTTTATAGAGTGTTGGTTCAAGGTCACAAATTAAGCGTAACTCTGTTTCAGATAAGCGCGTGTATTGCTGTCATGTGCGTGTATTGCTTTGTCAGTTACTTCCTTGCAACACCACATACGCAAAATAGCAACTCCTGAGTATAAAGCATTGTTGCTGCGCTAAAGAGTTAAAAGCAGTAAGAAGATTGCGATTTTTTACTTCGGCGCTTTGTAAAAAATCGTATGTATGTTCCGTCACTACCTAATGATTTAGAAGAGTTGAGACACAGAATTGAAGAGGCTATTGCTTCCATTACTCTGGACTTGTTAACAGGAGTCTAAGAAGAATTGGACAATAGGTTGGGTGTTACTTAAGTATGGTGGCAATGGACGATATTTATGCCATATTTTTACTAATGCACAGGATTCAAACGGAAGTTTCTACTGTTATTTTTCCCACAAAAAAGACCGATATTTTTTTGGAAGTGAATGTGTTTTCTTAATGTCAGGAAAGATATGTGTAAAAACATTAAGAAAAAGTCCAGCGCCTTTGTAAATAGATATAAACTAGCAGCAAGCAAATTAAGTTCCTCAATTCCCAAAAACAGATTAAAACTAAAAAGAAAATTAATGCGTTCAGCATAGAATATGAAACACTTTCTTACAAATTCAGAATTCTGTAAGAGAACATCGAATTTTATTAAGATGAAGGATGATGTCTACATAAACAAATTGGAAAACACGTAACGCATTTCAAAACACAATTTCTGTAATTATCATCAATAATCAGAAAAATATCTACATTTTTTGTGCAGCTCTGTATATGAGCTCTAGACTGTACGCATGCTACATCAATACAAAAAACCCTTAACGGGTTAAAAGTTTGTGACGCAACACTTTGTCTTATTGCGATAAGAATTTTAAATATGGAACTTAAAAATAATGATATCAAATTTTAAGTGACGCTATGCTATTAATTAATGTATATGTCGTAGGCTAATTGAGAAATCCGGCACTTTACAAACAGCCTAGGCTCTTTGCAAACAGCCTAGGCTCTTTGCAAAGAGCCGGGCTAATTGGAGAATCCATCTCCTTTTTCCAATTAGCCCGATATTTTTCAGGCTTATTGCAAAGAGCCTAGAAAGCGTTAGGCTAATTGAAAAATGACCGCTTATTATCCGACCAGGGTGATATTTTTAGCTCAAAGGCTATCAAAGCTTGAGAGCTTATGTGCCCACCGATTCTGTATGTACGTGTGTACGTACGTACGTACTATGTACGTAACGCGATAACTCTTGATAGAAGTATCCGGTTTGCTTCATTTTTTTTTCTAGGTTCATTCTGATAAGGTGCTTCCCTGATTAGTTTTTGGGGTTCATTGGTTAAGGATAAAGGGGGAAAAGGGGGGCTAGTCCCCCCCCCCTTAATTTATATAAATGGGTTTTTCATGCAGAAATATTCGATTTGCTCCAAATTTGGTATACCGGTTTATTGCGTTAAGGAGCTTCCCTGATTAGATTTGGAAGCTCATTATTTAAGTATAAAGGGGGGGTACCCCCCTTAATTTAGATAAATCGGTTTCTTATGATGAATTATTCGATTTGCTCCAAATTTGGTATACTGGTTTATTAAGTTAAGGAGCTGCCTTGATTAGATTTGGAGGTTCATTAGTTACATATAAAGGGAGGAAAGGGGGGGCTCCCCCCCCCGTAATTTAGATAAATGGGTTTTTCATGCAGAAATATGCGATTTGCAATAAATTTGGTATACCGGTTTATTATGTTAAGCAGCTTCCATGATTACATTTGGAAGATCATTATTATGCATAAAGGGGGGAAAGGGGGGACAATTGCCTCTCCCCTTAATTTAGATAAATGCGTTTTTCATTTAGAATTATTCGATTAGCTCAAATTTGATATACTGATTTATTATGTTAAGGAGATGGCTTGATTAGATTTGGAGGTTCATTAGTTAAGTATAAAGGGAAGAAAGGAGGGCTAGACACCCCCCCCCCCCCTTAATTTAGATAAATGGGTTTTTAATGCAAAATTATTCGATTTGCTCCAAATTTGGTATACCGGTTTATTATGTTAAGTAGCTTCCCTGATTAGATTTGGAAGTTCGTTAGTTAAGTATAAAAGGAGGAAAGGGGGGCCAGACCGCCCCCCTTAAATTAGATAAATGGGTTTTCATGCAGAGTTATTCGATTTGCTCCAAATTTCGTATACCGGTTTATTATGTTAAGGAGCTTCCCTGATTAGATTTGGAGGTTTATTAGTTAAGTATAAAGGGAGGAAAGGGGAGCTAGATCCCCCCCTTAATTTAGATAAATGGGTTTTTCATTCAGAGTTATTCGATTTGCTCCAAATTTCGTATACCGGTTTTTTGTGTTAAGGAGCTGCCTTGATTAGATTTGGAGATTTATTGGTTAAGTATAAAGGAGGGACAGGGGCTAGTGTCCCCTTAATTTAGATAAATGGGTTTTTCATACAGAATTATTCAATTTGCTTCAAATTTGATATAGCTGTTTATTACGATATGGCTTCCTTCATTTGATTTGGAGGTTCATTGATTAAGTATAAAAGGGGAGAAAGCGGCGCAATTACCCCTCCTCTTAATTTAGATAAATGGGCTTTCATGCAGAATTATCTAATTTAGTTTAATTTTTTTTTTCTAGGTTCATTCTAATAAGGAGCTTTTCTGATTAGATTTGAAAGTTCATTGGTTCAACATAAAGGGAGAAATGGAGAGCTAATACCCCCCTTAATTTAGTGAAATGGTTTTTTTCATGCAGAATTATCTGATTTGCTTCAAATTTGGTATACCAGTTTAATATGTTAAGTAGCTTCCCTTATTAGATTTGGAGGTTCTTTGGTTAAGTAGAAAGGGGGGCAACGGGGACTAATCCCTTCCTTTATTTTTCGAGGGGCATTATTCTTTGTAATAAGAGTATAATATACAATTAGTGTGAATAGCCTGTGAGCTCAATGCCATCAGTTTAACTGGGCATTTTTCTTTTTGTTAGGTTTATTAACGCATAACCCTACACAAACCCGAAAAATAAATTACAACAGACCGTACCCCGACCGAGCAAGACAAAATAATTTCAGTCTACATGCAACCCGACCCGAACCTGAGAGTTCCATTTGAAAAAACCCGAAATAAAACCAAATATGATAATCGACAAAAATATTCCAAAGATCCATAACCGGATCCGAACAAGACAAATTAGTTTCCGTGGACACGCAACGCTACCAGAACATAAAAATTCCATTCGAAGTCAACCTGAAACCCGCCCCGAACCAAATCTTAACCGACAAAAATATTCCAAAGAACTATCACCCGATGCAAGTCAGACAAAATAATCTCCGTCCACCGGCAACCCGATCCGAACATGAAAGTTCTAATTGAACTCAGTCCGAAACCTGGTTATGGTCGGTTTTCGGGTTGACTTCAAATGGAACCTTCAAGTTCGGATCCGGTTGAAAAAAAAATAAACTAAATTAGATAATTCTGCATGAAAACCCATTTATCTAAATTAAGGGGAGGGGCAATTGCACCCCTTTCCCCCCTTTTATACTTAAACAATGAACCTCCAAATCAAATAAAGGAAGCCATATCGTAATAAACTGGTTTATCAAATTTGAAGCAAATCGAATAATTCTGTATGAAAAACACATTTATCTAAACTAGGGGACAGTAGCACCTGTCCCTCCTTTTTACTTAACCAATAAATCTCCAAATCTAATCAAGGCAGCTCCTTAACATAATAAACCGCTATACGAAATTTGGAGCAAATCGAATAACTCTGCATGAAAAACCCATTTATCTAAATTAAGGGGGGGGGGGTCTAGCCCCCTTTTCCCCCTTTATACTTAGCTAATGAACCTCCAAATCTAATCAGGGAAGCTCCTTAACATAATAAACCGGTATACGAAATTTGGAGCAAATCGAATATCTCTGCATGAAAAACCCATTTATCTAAATTACGGGAGGGATACCCCCCTTTTCCTCCCTTTTTATGTAACTAATGAACCTCCAAATCTAATCAAGGCAGCTCCTTAACTTAATAAACCGGTATACCAAATTTGGAGCAAATCGAATAATTCATCATGAAAAACCGATTTATCTAAATTAAGGGGGGGGGTCTAGCCCCCCTTTCCTACCTTTATACTTAACTAATGAACCTCCAAATCTAATCAGGGAAGCTCCTTAACATAATGAGCCGGTATACGAAATTTGGAGCAGATCGAATAACTCAGCATGAAAAACCCATTTATCTAAATTAAGGGGGGGGGGGCTAGCTCCCTTTTCCCCCCTTTATGCTTAGCTAATGAACCTCCAAATCTAATCAGGGAAGCTCCTTAACATAATAAACCGGTATACGAAATTTGGAGCAAATCGAATATCTCTGCATGAAAAACCCATTTATCTAAATTACGGTAGGGATACCCCCCTTTTCCTCCCTTTTTATGTAACTAATGAACCTCCAAATCTAATCAAGGCAGCTCCTTAACTTAATAAACCGGTATACCAAATTTTGGAGCAAATGGAATAATTCATCATGAAAAACCGATTTATCTAAATTAAGGGGGGTAGCCCCGTTTCCCCCCTTTATACTTAAATAATGAGCTTCCAAATCTAATAAGGGAAACTCCTTAACACAATAAACCGGCATACCAAATTTGGAGCAAATCGAATATTTCTGCATGAAAAACCCATTTATATAAATTAAGGGGGGGACTAGCCTCCCCTTTTCTCCTTTATCCTTAACCAATGAACCCCAAAAACTAATCAGGGAAGCACCTCATCAGAATGAACCTAGAAAAAAAATTTGAAGCAAATCGGATATTTCTATCAAGAGTTATCACGTTACGTACATACGTACATACGTACGTACACACACACGTACATACAGAATCGGCGGGAACATACGCTCTCAGGCTTTGATAGCCTGTGAGCTAAAAATATCACCCTGATCGGATAATAAGTGGTCATTTTTCAATTAGCCTAACGCTTTCTAGGCTCTTTGCAATAAGCCTGAAAAATATTAGGCTAATTGGAAAAAGGGAGTTGGATTCTCCAATTTGCCCGGCTGTTTGCAAAGAGCCGGATTTCTCAATTAGCCTACGACATATATATACATAAATTTATATTATTTATTTCATCATTTTATTTTTGTTTTATTTATAATTGTATGTGTAAGAATTATATTAAATTTAAAAGGATGTATAAAAAATTATTCCTTGATGCTTTATCATTCACTTCTTTCATAAATTCAAATATGAGTTTTAAAAGCTATGATATGAAAATTTAAGTGACACCTTCATGTAGCTTTAAACACTTTGTTTTAAAATTCAATTTTATTTGTTTTCAGTTTGGTTAAATATATTTACACATCGAACCAAAACTTTTAATAATTTTCCAATACACGGTTAAAAATATCACCCTCACTGAACCTATACATTGCACTGTAATGTATTTATATGAATAAATTGATTTATCTTTTGTGCCACTCTATCCAAAATCAAAAGTAAAATTTATGTAAACGATTTTTTTTTTTGCGTCATAACATCCATTTGCATACATTTCGCTTAGTTTGGATATAATGACGCTACGAAATCATCAAATTTTATCAAAGATCAAATTTTCAATAAAAATATTAATTTGTCATTTGTAAAAGTAACGCGCTATAAAACTGGTACTTTAAATTGAATATTACCGCATATAATTCTTATAAATCACTTGGCCTGAATTAATTATTTTTTAAGAAAGTTAAAGCGTTATTATTCGCAATAAAGTAAAATGGACTTGGTCTTTTATGGTTGTGAGCCCCTCATTTACTGGTGTAGTTGAAAAGTGCTTATTAATCTGTCTGTTGTCTATCCGTGTTCTACCTCCCGTAAATATAGTGAGATTTCTATGAAATGATGTGTGTTATTGGGGTCCAATATGACATGTTCCGTAGTGAAAAGGAAATGTGTAGCATTTACGGTTCCTTTACAGAGCCACCGAAAAGAATTAAATTACATTATGGTATATAGAAAAAAATCCTCTACCGTGTACTACATTTGTATTACAATATTTTACAAATATTGAAATTTATATAAATTTCTGGTGTGTTTGAAAATGTTTACTGTAGTCTGAGGTGTGCATATAATTTATCGTGTTATTTACAGGGACACACAAAAGAGTTTGGCTACAGTACTCCTTATAAACAACTAGAAAACCCCGCGGCTTTGCTCGCGTAATATTTGAAATATGCCAAGTGATATTTATATGTCTAATTTTTATTAAAAGGTACTAACTAAATTTTCAATTTATTAAAAGGTAATATTTTATTTTATTAAAAGTTTTTTTTATTAAAAGGTACTTATTACTTTTAGGAATAATTCAAAAATTGCTATTTAAAACACAGTTTGATTAAACACCATTATTACACTGCATTAGGCATAAATGAGACTTAAATTAATAAAACGAAATAAAACTAAATAAATGATAATTTAGAAAATATTTTGAGACTGTTATGCTCAGTTAATACACTCATTTCGATATTCATTTAAAGTTTTGTATTTTTTAGAAACCATCTTCTTACATCTTAAAATGAACTATCATGTCGAATTCCAAGTCCTACCATCTCTCTCAACCTAAAGGGATATGTTGAAATAGGAACTGCCACCCTTAATTTGCCAACATTAATTTTGAAATCGGTTTGTTTTTTCCTAATATTCCACAGAAACGTAATTTAGAAAGGTTTTAAAGGCCTTTTTTAGAACGTTTGTTGTTCGTGTGAACCCCAGGTGTTCGAATCATCGGCATAAAATATAGCCTGTGTCGGATCAGAGACCGTTACCATTGATTCGCAACTATTACTTTTATAATCGTTTTATATTCCCTGAAATTGCATAAAAATCGTAATTTAGGGCTTTTTAAGAATGCTTTTCGCACCTCCCCTTCGCTTCACCCCTTTTTAATTCAAATTTATTTTCGACAGTCCTTCGAGGGCATTTATATTTTATAAGTAACTGCCATGCCATATTTAAAGTTTCTAGCCTCTTCAGTATCACAGTAATCGCAATTTAGGAGGTTTTTAGCTCCTGCAACACTCAGGTGGTAGTGGCACAGACATAAAATATAGCTTATGTTTGAGTATGTTCTATCACCAACAATTTGTCATCATTATTTTTTTAATCGGCCTAGTATTTGATAAGATTGCATAAAAATTGTAATTTATAACGCTTTTCGCTCACTTCGTCTTTTTAAATTTAGAATTTTCTTTCGACTGCTCTTAGAAAGCAGTTGCATCTTGTAAGTAAATACCATGCCATACTTCAAAGTGTTAGACCCCTCAGTTGCGCAAAAAACGCAAATTAGAACATGTTTTGCTTTTGCAATCCTCCGATGGTAGTGACAACAACATAAAATATAACCTATGTTATAGCAGGGACTCTCACCATTGATTTGCAACCATTACTTTTGAAATAGCTTTGGTATTTCTGAGAATGAGTAGAAATAGCAATTTAGAACGTTTTTAGAACGCTTGCCGCGCATTTTCACCCCTTTTTAAATTTCTAATTTTTTTGAAACTGTTCTTAAAGGTCATTTATATCTAATAAATATGTACCTTGCCTAATTTTAAGTTGCTAGCACCTTCCGATCACAAAACTCGAAATTTAGAAATTTTTTTACTCCTGCAATGTCTAGGTGATGGTGATACCGACATAAAATAGCGTCTATGTTAGAGCAGAGGCCGTCAGCATCAACTTCCTACCATTACTTTTGAAATCAGTTTGATTCTTCCTGAGATATTGCTGACAAATCGGTATTTAGAATGTTTTTAGAACGCTTTTCGCGCATTTTGCTCCTGCATCTCCTCTGGGGTAGTGGAAACAGATATAAAATATAGCCTATTTTGAAGAAAGATCTGTCACCATCATTTTTATACCATTATATTTGAAATAGGTTCAGTACTCCCTGAGATTGCATAGAAATCGCAATTTAGAACGTTTTTTACAACGCTTTTTGCGCATTTTGACCCCCCTTTTAAATTTCGATTTTTTTAGGAAATGTCCTTAGAGATCATTGATATCTTATAACTAACTACCATTCCAAATTTCACGATTCTAGGCCCTCCCGTAACGCAAAAACCGCAGTTTAGAACGTTTTTCTCCTGCACCCCCTTTGGGGTAGTGGCACCGACATAAAACATAGCCTATGTCGAAGCAAGGGTTGTCACCATGATTTTGACGTCTTTATTTTTTTTTTAATCGGTTTAGTATTTCACGAGATTGTGTGGAAACCATCATGTAGAATGTTTTTTAGAACGCTTTTCGCGCATTTTCACCCCTTTTAAATTCCGAATTGCTTAAGAACTGTTCTTAGAAATCCTTTATATCTAATAAGTAGCTAATATTTCAAATTTCATATTTCTCGGTCCTTCAGTAACACATAAATTGCATTTTTAGAGCGTTTTTTGCTCCCGCATCCCCTTTGGGGTAGTGGCACCGACATAAAATATAGCCTATCTTGGAGCAAGCGTTGTCACCATCATTTTGACACCAATATTTTTTAAATCGGTTTGATATTTCCTGAGATTATGTAGAAACTACCATTTTTAGAATGTTTTTTTAGGACGCTTTTTGTGCATTTTCACCTCTTTTAAATTTCGAATTGTTTAAGAACTGTTCTTAGAAATCCTTTATATCTAATAAGTAGCTAATATTTCAAATTTCATATTTCTAGGCCCTTCAGTAACACATAAATCGCATTTTTAGAACGTTTTTCGCTCCTGTACTCCCTTTGGGGTAGTGGCACCGACATAAAATATAGCCTATCTTGGAGCAAGCGTCGTCACCATCATTTTGACACCAATATTTTTTAAATAGTTTTGGTATTTCCTGAGATTATGTAGAAACTACCATTTAGAACGTTTTTGAACGCTTTTTGTGCATTTTCACCCCTTTTTAATTTCGAATCGTTTAAGAACTGTTCTTAGACATAATTTATATCTTATAAGTAACTAATATTCCAAATTTCATGTTTCTAGGCCATCCAGTAACACAAAAATTGCATTTTTAGAACTTTTTTTGCTCCTGCACCCCCATTTGGCCAGTGGCACGGACATAAGATATAGCCTATGTTCTAAGTTGGACTAACACCATCATTTTGATACCATTACCTTTGGAATCGGTTTGGTTGTTCCAGAGCTTACCTCCTACAAATAAACAATTTTTACCTCTTTATAGTAGGAGTATAGATAATTGTTGGAAGTGCGTTTTTAAATGTAGTACGCTTTTTTATATTTAACACTTTTTTTCCATATTTCTTGGTCTCTATATTTTTTTTTAGATCTTATACATGACAGCACAAAATATCTCAAGTACAGTTCCTTTTATTGGCGGCAATGGTTGAATGGGAGTTTTCAACTGTGATATGAGTTTAATTGAACGAAGTGTTAACATTCTAGGTAGCATACATACAAATCTACAAGGTGAAGCATAAATAATGTAACCTAAATAAAAAACCATAACTTTTCACTGAATTTACAAAACAGCTAGTTTTATTCACCATTCGAAAGACAAGAAAATTCTGTACAAGAAACAATCAAGATAATTCAATATGGTTTCTTCCAGGGGTGATGCAGGCGTCTGGACGCTTCTGTAAATTCTAAAAGATGGTCGCGACTGTTTCCCATGAGATTTTGATTCAGGCTTTTTCTAGAGCGAGTTTCAAGGAATCCAGGGACTTGCTCTTGTTTGCGCAGGCTTTTTTCTAAGGATCCCCCAAACAGCAAAGTAAATAGTGTTCCTGTCAGGGGAGTTCGATGGCTAAACGCCCTTCGTCCAAAATCACGAGAGATTAGCCTCAAACTCTTCCAACGTTTTCCTCGCCCCGTGGTTAGTCGGCCAGTCCTATTGAAACTTCCAGTCGATGTTCTTCGCTTTATTTTCGGTCCAGGGGATCATGGCGCCTTCCGAAGTTAGCTCTTGATTCGTCTCTGCATTGCTCTTGACGCCTTTTGGAACGAAGACGAGTTTTGTCTTCCCAATCCGGAAATTCCCGCCCACACCATCACAAAAACTTCGGGAAAAGAATCTTTTACACCTTCACTATGCACGAAGTCCCTTTGAATAGCACCTCGAGTTGAATCTGAGAGTTCCAGAAAGATCGGACCATAAAACTATTTTTATTGGTGATGAAAATACCAATCAAAGCACCCCCATGGTACAGGGATTTCATCTTCTTGCACTTTTCGAACCTTGACGCCTTCATTTGGTCCTTGAGATGGTGTTCTTTCTCAAGTTTGTACAGGAAGAGTTCCAGATGTTCTTTAACATGTTTTTGCATGGATTCGTATGCTTCTTTGTGGATTTCGCTGGATCTTCTTCTTGACCATGTTAAGGGCACTGAAGACCTTGTTGTTCGCGGTCTTCCACTCTGTTGATGTTCTTTCATCCCTCCTATCTCTGTAAAACGTTTGACGGCCCGATGGATTTGTTCCATCTTGTGCAATTTGGCGATCGGAGGAATTGGCATTCCCCTCTTGTGATTGGGGACGTTGGCTGGCCCGTCTTCTTTGCACAATTAGTTTTCTCTCAACACAGTGAATTAATATTAGCTCAAATAGCAATTACGCAACAAAAGAGCATGATGAACATGAATAAAACAAGAGTATATCACAAAAATGGGAATAATATTGAAATAAATTGACATTTTCATCACGTCACAGTACTTATGTGTCACCCTGTATAGATCCTATGTAGGGTTGCATAAGAAAATTCAGATATTTGCCTACTATTGATGATAATCGCAGAAATTGTGTTTTCAAATGTGTTATGCGTTTTCTAAATTGCTTCTTTAGTATAATCTTTAACATTAGTAAAATCAAGTTATGGTACAGTTTTCTAAATGTGTTGGGCTATGTGTTATAATCTATGTTGGACTCAAATTAAATATGCTGGATTATAGAGTACTTGAAGAGGAAAACTCGTTTTGAGCTGACATAGAATTCTATGTGGAATGCAATTTTACAATGCATCGAAATACAATAACAAATATCTAAATTGTATGTATGTTAATCACAAATTAAAGAAAGGATACAAACTGAGACACCAAATAAATATAATTTCTCGAATTCGTTCTCCAAACAGAACGTTAAAAGCAAGTGATTTCGGGTCGGTTAGGAAAGCTATGGATAGTTCTAAAATGAATATCTCACACTAATATGAAGGTAACGCTTAAACTTTAAGGCAAGGACAAACCATATGCGCCAACACACAAAAAATTACCGTATATTCATTTTTGAGCTGTTTTACGCTGCAGACTATAACTTGGTAGAAATTGCAATTTAGATACAGTAGAATAAATTTTGAAAGAACAGAAAATTTAGCTGTCGCGGGAACATTATTGAACTATGATTTTCTATGATTTTAAATTGGGTCTAAAACAAGAAGAACGAATTCATCGTCTGCAATTAGCATAACGTAAATAACGTCCACCTCGTTTCCATTACATTCAGATGTTTTACAGAATTTAGAAGTGGTCAAATTTTCCCCTGGATGAACACACAGAAAGAACTTTATGTTGTAGCTTCAGCAAATGAGTCGGTCATAAGAAAAATGTTAATTGATGGTAATCACTGCACTACCAAATGATACAAAATAAACTTAACATTGGATCCACAGCTATACATATTTGTCCATAAAGAACTGTATATGAAAAAAAATAGTTTGCCGTTGCCTCCTCCAGACCATAATTTAAAAAAACCCAAAGAGGGAGGAAGTCAGAATCCGTACAGAAAACCTAAAATCACTTAATCATGGTGTGTGTGATGTGAAATCACAAATAGTTTTCTTAAATTATTCATTTTCTCTATATTTCAGTTAAAAATAAATTTTAATTACTTATTTATTTTATCCTAACTTTTATTTCACATCCCGTTCTTCTCGTTCAAACAATAAAGATTGACTTTGTATTCGGTCAGTATTTTTATTATCATTCCGTTCAGTATTTTTATTATCATTCTATTCAACGTTCGTTAGAAATATCTATTTTGTCTGCTTAACTTCCTCGTTAAATCATAAACATTTCCAGTACATGCGATCTGTTTTGTCTTTTACGCCATGTTCCCAAAAGTTTACTGCTAACGTACGAATTGGCGTTCGAATTCTTTCTGGTTAGCCTGCCACGAAATTCAAAATTCTCCCAATTGACTAAAGGGTAACAGATATTTTTCCTTATATGATACAATTCATTTTTATGTGCTCATTTTGTCGCCCGGTATGTGTTGCCTTTTTGTGAATCCCCATGTAGTGATAATCGCTTACTCGATCGCATGCTCTCGCTTCACGAAGCCAGTCCAGTAATCTCAAGTTACTTAGAAATGCTCACAGGCAATGCTCTCAGGCACCATCCTTATTTAATCAGTTGAGAATTAATAATAAAAAAAGCGTAAAAAAGTGTATAAAATATATAGGATTTCTATGCAATACAATAATTTCTATACCAGTTTAATGATTGGGAACGTAAATCACAAAAGAATTTTCAAATAGTTTAATGAGAGCTTGAAAACAACGAGCGGTTGCAGAATGCGCTGAAAGTACTTGTTCATGTCCGATCACGAAAACTAAGCCGCACCGAGCGCGGTTAGTACTTGGGACGGTAACCACATGGAAACCGCTGCAAGTTCAAATATTTCTATAGACATTTCTATTAGAGACACTTCTACAGATATTTCTATAGCTCTTGGTGAAACTAGCTTATAGAAAAAAAGTCATAATTCTATAGTATTATTTTTTATAGAATTCTATAAGAAATTTTTGTAAGGGAAAGTGCCGGGCCAGTAAAGGAATAGCAGTGGGATAGGTTCTAGCACTGCAGAAAAACCGACGGATTGAAGTAATGTGATGACATGTCAATGCTGGCCTGCTGTATGCCATCCCTGATGGGCCAGCTGTATTCCGCACAGGCACTTTTTATTAGTTTAAGTAATGGCACCATTGCACTTTGCCACTGATGGCAGTGCTGGCTGCCAACTTTTTTCCAGCTGATGGCTCACTGTTTCTTTCTTTGCTGGGAAAGTGATGTATGCCGTATTCTTTAGAAATATAGAGATGGTAAAGACCATAACGCTATAGGGACATGAGACAGTTACAGCTAAAAGGTACACCGCTAAGTTTCTTCCAGAAATTATGCAAGATGTTAATGTTAGGGGGCTCATGATTCACGATGGCAATGCTTCTTCTCATTTAGCAAAGTTTGCAATTGAATTTCTTCATGAAAATAATACCAAATTGATAGAACATTCACACAATACTTCTGATTTCTATGCCTGTGACATTTGCCAATTTTTTAACAAAACAAATTACGTAGGAGATGTTTTGATTTAGAACATGAAATTGATGGGATTGTAAACGTATAGTTCTCATGTATTCCAAGAAACAGATGGCTTGCGACATTTAATCTTTGGAAATTCGTCTACCAAAGTGCAGTAATCTTGGAAGGAGCTATTGTGAACACTCCAAAGACTTGATAAGTTCAACTTATACCATTTAAATTTGTAACGTTAACTTTCGAAATCATCTCAAAATTATCTGCTGATCGCTTCGTTCCGAAAGAATATTTAAAAAAACCTTGCAAATGGCATAATAACCAGTGTCTAAATCGCGCCCCTCACAACGGCTCTTATCACAAATGCACCCGAGCAATTCCTTAAGCTGCGTAGAAAATCCTTATTTAAAGGGAAATATGGTTTCTTGTTCGGTTTGTTTCCCCTATTTGATATTTTAAATACATGTGACCGAGCAATCGTTTGTTATTATTCTTATTTTAGTAGTTATCTTATTATTACACATTTGTGATTTTATAATAACAGTCGTTTTGATATAATTATGATATAATTATTTTATATTTTTTTGTGATAAGCGTATGAGCACATAGTGCTCATAAAAACCAAAAAGAAAACATCACTGGGTACTGCAACCTCGTTGTGCAGCAGTCTCTAAAACGCAGTAATTCGCGAAAGCCAATTGATGAACGAACGAAATTCGTTACAGCCGCAATCAGTTACGAACTTATAAACGCATAGTGCTCATAAAAACCGAAAACAAAACATCACTGGATGCAGCATCCTCGTCGTGTAGCATTCTCGAAAACGCACTATATTCGTGAAAGCCGCAATCACAAACGAACCAAATTCGTTGGCGCCGCAATCAATTACGAACGTATGAGCGTATAGCACTCATAAAAAATAAAACAAAAAAAAATATCACTGGATGCAGCAATCTCAAAAACGTACTAAATTCGCGAAAGCCGCGATCACAAACGAACGAAATTCGTGAAAATCGCAATGACTAACCAACGTATGAGCGCAAATCAATTTTATTTAACCTGTGCATGAATGATATTTATAAGTCTTTTTCTGATTTTTTATTTGTTAAAACTATGAAGTATGGATTGGATATGCAGCACTAATGTAAACATTAATGACATCGTATGAGCCAGGGCGAAGAGCTAGGGAATCTCATGGGTGCACTTGCGGTAAGAGCCGTTGTGAGGAGCGCAATTTAGACGCTACTGATATAATAAACTTAATTTTTCTTCCATCTAAACATTTCTATAGAAATGTCTATTTACTAGATTAGTCTGACAGTTTGAAGTATTAACATAGTAGTTACAATAACATATCTAAACTATATTTTATCAATGTTTCCAAATTTTTCCGGCGGATTTTTTTTTTTTTTTTTTTTTTTTTTTTTTAATTAAACTCTAAATAGTAGTTTTAAAGTATTTAATACATAGTACTTTTAATATTATTGTGTGAATTTCGTAGGAACACCTGCATTAGACCGAAAGTCCCCAACTCCGTGTTTCTGCTTCGAGATTTAAAAAGGGAACGTAAACCAACGAAGTTGTGTGAAGTAGAAACGCAGTGGAAGTAATGGAACGAGAAAATTTCGACGATGTTGATTTTGTAAAAGAATCAGAATACTTTCGACGCTACAAAACGGAAGGTTTAAACGACGTATAGAAATACAAGAAATATTCAACGACGTTTATAAATGAAGCCTGAATTATAGCTTTTAAGCTAATTAAAGAACGAGAAGAGTGTTTTTTATCTGTATTTATGTTTGTGTGTTCGTCTCAATAAATGTCAGTGCTCGTCCTAAAAGTGAGTTATGATTTATAAATAGAGCCACATCCCATACAGTGGTGTTCAGAAGTCCCAGTTAACCCACCGATATTATTAATTAGAATTATTCATCATACAGATTCAAGCCGGATATTATTCTAACGGTGTGTTCATTATTATTATTTTATTATGAAGTTAGTTGAAATACCAGAACTGGAACTTGCATTTAAAAACGAACAAACAAATAAAATAAAATTATTACATAAATTCCTATTTGATGCTGACGGTGATCGATCTAATAGAAAGAGAATACGTGATTTTACTGGTTTCGGTTTTCAAACCGACAGCATCGAATTCAAAAATAAAATAACTAAAGTTCAAACTGATTTTTCATTAAATGATCTGATTACAGTGTGCAATCTATTTTGTATTGATAATGAAGGATCTTTAACACTAGAATTACGGCAGCGGTCATTTTGACCGTAAATCCAATTTAACGTATCATTACTTTTTAAATTTCCTGTTTATAGTCTGAATATTTTTTGACTTTTCCTAAAAACGCAAGAATATTACACAAAATCTTTTTTGTTCAATTTAAATAATTATTTTTTTAAAATATTAGTATGTATACCTAGAATTACGGCTACCGGTCTTTTTTACCGTATCTAGAAAATTACACATGTCAAGTTATTCTCTTCACATTCATAGCTGTTTCCGCGATTCTAATAGATAAGCAGGTGCATCTGTGGTGAGGGGAACATTGCTTTGTGTATTTCAAAGCATTATTTGTTAGGTGAGAAGCAAGAAAGGAAGAGGGAGAGGAAAAACACCTGTTTGACATCTGTTTAGAATGGCAGCGCGCCTTCTGACTGCGCATTTCTGTTGTGTAAGAAATATTATTTTTCAACGGATACAAATATATTGAGCTGCATTTCGTTTCAGTGAATGTCAGTGTTCAGACTTGCTTATTTTATTTGCTTCTTGTCATGGCGCGTAGAAGTGTTGGGAAAATATCTAACAAAAGAAGATGCGCTAAAAATTTTTGAAACTATTTCCGATGATAATTCTGGTTCAGATATTGAACCTGATGAAAAATTTGATATCGAAACTATATCCAGGTTATCTGACGAAGACTTGATTGTTCTTTCAGGAACACGTGAATATGATTCATCTGATGAAGAGTCTTTTCACGAAACACTTAATGAAAATGATAATTTAGATCCAGAAAATATTCCTTTGCCTGCTGCTAGTACAGATTCTAGAAATGAAATCAGTGGTAACAGTCAAGATCAAGAAAGTAGTCAAGACCCACCAAACAGAACTAGAAAGCAGCTTAGACGTACCCAATGCGAGGAAAACAAAAAAAAAATGAAGAAGCAGCCCTTGATGGTTCAATTTGGAAAATAGGAAATATTTCGACTAATGTTACAGGGAGACGTCCCCATCAGAATATCTTAGGAGAAGTGTCTGGGCTAACGTCGCATGCAAAAAGAAAAATAGTTGATGGCAGTACAAGTAGTGCATGGAGATTGTTTATCAACGAAAAAATATTGCGTCATTTTCAACAGTGCGCTAAAGAAGAGGCTCGTAAAAAATCCCAAAATCCAAATTGGTCTTTGTCACTCAATGATTTAGATGCTTTCATATCACTGCTGTATGCTCGAGGAGCTTTGGCTGCAAAACGTCTTTCTATTTTAAGTTTGTGGTCAAAATCCTGAGGCCCGAAATTCTTCGATGGGACAATGTACAGGGATAGGTTCTTGGAAATTATGAAGTATTTGCGCTTCGACATGGAGTCAACTTGATCCCAAAGGTTGCAAACTGATCCATTTGCCCTTATTTCATATATTTGGAATACATTTATCGAAAATTGCTTGATGAATTATAAACCGGGAGAAAATGTTGTAGTGGATGAACAATTGTTTCCCATGAACACATGATGCCGATTTATTCAGTATATGCCTAAAAAGCCGGACAAATTTGGCATTAAGTTTTGGCTTGCTACTGATGTGCATTCAAAATATTTACTGAATGGATTTCCGTATTTGGGTAAGGATGAAACCAGGCCCTATGGTAGAACGGTTGGCTTTCCGCTTGATTGAACCTTACTACAACACTGGAAGAAACCTGACAACGGACAATTTCTTTACATCACTCAATTTAGTAAAACAAATGAGAGACGTAGGAATAAGCTGTGTTGGTACAATATATCGTTCAAAAAGAAAAGTACATAATTCTTTCAAAAAAACAAGAGATATGTGCTGTATTCTAGTAAGATTGCTAAGCATGAAAATATAACGCTTACGTCTTATCAAGGAAAGAAGAACAAAAACGTCTTGCTCCTGAGTAGTTTACACCCAACATTGGAAATTTCATCTAATGAAAAACAAAAACATGAAGTTGTAAAATTTTACAATGCGACCAAATATGGAGTTGATTTTTTGAACCAGATGGCCAGAAAATATTCTGGGAAGTCCTCATCCAGACGTTGGCCAGTTCAAGTTTTTTTTAACATTCTTGATTTTGCAGCTATAAATGCATGGATTATTTATAGAGAGACGACTGGATATAACAACTACAGCCGCCATGATTTCATTTTAGATACAGCTGAGGAGCTCAGAAAGATGTACATTTCATCAAAAAAACCAACGCTTTCTTCTTCTAACCAGTTGAGAATTGATGCTTGTCACACTCCATCCCGTAAACGTAAACAATGCCAAATAAATACTTGTAAAAGCAATAAAACTCAGAATATTTGTGAAAACTGTACAAAATATGTTTGTGGAACCTGTACAAGTAAAATTAAGAAATCAGTAATCTGTGTATGCTGTCAAACCGAATAATGTAAGTAACAAATTTATTTAAATTTAAATAAAATCAATTTGCATTTAAATTTGTTAAACTCTAACAAGTTTTTAAAATCTTGAATGCTTTTTTATTTTTTAACTCTTTGTTATGCTGAATTAGCATTTGTTTACATTTTTTTATCTTGTTAACTACATAGTTTACTTATTAAAAAAGCATGTCGTATATTTACAAGATTTAACTTACATAATACTAGCAAAAAATACTATTTTCCATTTATTCGAGAGTAGCGGTCAAAATGACCGGTGATCGTAGTTATAGGTATACGGAAAATGCCGTAATGCTAGTGTTAAACGATCTCGCAACCCGATTAGTTACATACCTTTCAGACTTAACCATACTACAAAATAATATTATACAAAATGAAAGTGACACTGACTCGGAAACCGAATTGCCTTCAAATAATATGGCTTCAAGTAACAATACTGAATTATCAAATTTTGACAAACAGAAGCAATTTCCAGTTCAAAGTTTTGTGCCATCGTCTATTAATTTCACTGATATTGAAATTGTCGTACCTCCTTTCGATGGTAGTTCTTTTAGTGATATAAATGTATGGTTTAGTAATTTCGACGTCACTAATATGTTTAACTTATCTGACTTGAATTTCTTAGGAACACCTGCATTAGACCGAATGCCCCCAACTCCGTGTTTCTGCTTCGAGATTAAAAAAGGGAACGTAAACCAACGAAGCTGTGTGAAGTAGAAGCGCAGTGGAAGTAATGGAACGAGAAAAAAGTTCGACGATGTTGATTTTGTAAAAGAATCAGAATAATTTCGACGCTGCAAAACGGAAGGCTTAAACGACGTATAGAAATACAAGAAATATTCAACGACGTTTATAAATGAAGCCTGATTTATAGCTTTTAAGCTAATTAAAGAACGAGAAGAGTGTTTTATATCTGTATTTTTGTTTGTGTGTTCGTCTCAATAAATGTCAGTGCTCGTCCTAAAAGTGAGTTATGATTTATAAATAGAGCCACATCCCATATTATTATATCATTATTTTCATCATTATTTATTATATAGTATTTTTTCATAGGATATTATCATGAATGACATATGCATAAACCGTACGAACCCAGGGTGTGCCCTGCTATTATAAAACCCACTACGAATATTAGGACTAGATACTCGTAAGAGGTCTACATAAGAGGACTTTTTAAGGAGAATGTAATCTGAATTCTACAGTCTGGGGTTCAAAAAACCATCCTCGCTGAATTAAACCGTTGTAACCTATGTAACATTTTGAGATTTTATGTCTCTACTACTTTTGAATAGTAAATTTTGTTTGTTTAATAGCAGATTTAATGATGAACTACGGATGTGAACATATTATGATAACAGATACTGTTTATTGGTATCTATGACAAAAAATTTTAGACGTTTTTGTTTAGATTACGACGACCTAAACGGTAAAGCTGGTGTTTCATGCCCCACATACCCTGAAGTTTCTATAAAATGAAAACACTCATATCGTAGATGTAATGAGCTCAGTATCGTATATTAATGAATTTATACATTTATAACATATATACTTTTGGTCTGACAACTTCTTTTTACTCAACTGATCTCAATATGATCTGATGATTTATGATGATGTGATAATTCTTCTTTTAAGAGAAGACACTTGACATTTAGATATTCTTTCACTTGTTTTATTAAGTTATATATTTTTTTTTATAATTAAACAAACGAACAGATATTTATAATTCTCTTTTTTTACTTGAACATTCCTCAAGTCTAGAAATGTTGTCACAAAAAAAAAAAAAAAAAAAAAAAAAAAAATTACACATATATATATATATTTAAAGTTTCTTTAAATTTGTTTTTATGTAATATATTCAACAGAATTGACATGGGTTTTTCCACTGTGCCTATTTCTAAAGTAGAATATTTCATAAAATAATAAAAATAACACATTTTGATGCAACTAGAGAGCATTTTTAGATATAAAGCACAATTTTTTTCCATTACAGCTAGATTTAATTTACCAATTTTTGAGAATCTTTTAAAAAGATTTTAAGCAAGAGATTTTAAATTTCTCAAAGTATTATATAAGAATTGATGTTTGTTTGCTAAAATAATGTAAATTGTCATAAGCATATGGCTTCTATATAATATTTAAAACTAAGAAGCATATAATAACATACCGGTGATCTGTTATCAGAATTTTCCAAGTGCACGTTCTTGTAATTTGTACCATGAAACGCAAAATATTTTTTTCTGCAGCAATAATAATAGTCTGCGAGCCAGAAACGGATTTTCATGACCAAGCTCCCCTTGGCCGATAACTTGTAAGATGCTTCAGAGAGTTGTATCATGAAGCTCCGTGAACGTCAGCTGTGGTTTCATAGGTGGGTTGAGCAGTGATAGCCTCCCTCGCACATAAAAAAAATTAGTCATTTCCTCCCAATTGAAAATTTAGGAAATGACAGTTAACCCAATATCTTTTAGAAAAAAAAATCTGCTGATTATAAAGTGGTGGATAATACGTTAGCTGGTCACACAAATATAAAATATATTTATATTTCTTCAGTGATTTCCTTTCAATTGAAAATTTATCAGATGACAATATTATGCTATTTTAAATAAATAAATATGTCAGCTGGCTATATCTCAGTGGAAAAATTCTCAGCTGATGCCCTGAAGTGTGTAACGCGGGAGCCAGACAGCAGCACCTATCACTTATTTAAATGCACCAGCTGACAAGTTTTCCCTCGGCATGTTGCTAGTTGATATTTTTTATTACATAAACGATCATAATAAGTATCAGCTTACGGATATTCATCCGGGAGGAAAGGACCTATCTTAAGTTATTCGACTTTAAGCTCAATGCTCTAACTGAAAGATATAATTTTATTGCGATGTTTCATTTACATCAATATTCTTTATAGATACTTTTATAATCTCACCCCCTTCTAATTCATAGTCTCAGCTCGCATTTTCGCCAATCCCAACCGTCATATCTTAAATAAGAAAATGCGCATGCGTATGGACTTGGATTTCAATTCCCTAATTACTAGAAAAATTGAAGGTGCAGGGTTATCAGATTGGAGCTTTTATCAGGCGTGACATTTTCATCACATCAACATTATTTTTTCATGGTAAATGTTGTAGTAAACCAATGGCTTATAATAAATAACAACTTGGAAATTGCTTGTCTAACGTGGCAAATGAGGTGCGTTCGTACTATAACTAGTTTTATAATTATTTTTTGCACCCCATATTGTACTGAATGTATATTTTTTTGCACTTCATAAGTGCATAGTCTGTAACATCATTAAAATGCACTTACAATAATTTTTTCCCACTCCCCGTAATGTAACAGAACACTTTTTACTTTCCCTGTCATTAAACTATACATCCGATTTTCATAAAATTTGAAATGGCTCGACAAAATTTTGCAACAATTATATATTTAAAATTTCTGACCATTCGGAAGGCTTTAACATCATTAAAATGCACTTGCAATAGTTTTTTCCCATTGGCCGTCATGTAACGGAAAACTTTTGACTGGCCCTGTAATTAATCTATACATCCGATTTTCATAAAATTTTGAATTGGCTCGACAAAATATATCAACAATTATGTATTTAAAATTTCAGAACATTCGGAAGGCTGTAACAGCATTAAAATGCATTTGCAATAATTTTTCCCATTGGCCGTAATGTAAAGAAAAACTTTTGACTGTCCCTGTCATTAAACTATACATCCGATTTTCATAAAATTTGAAATGGCTCGACAAAATTTTGCAACAATCATATATTTAAAATTTCAGACCATTCGGTTGGGTAGTTTTTGCTCTGTTATATGCGGACAGACTGACAGACAGACAGACGGACTGAACGACGACTATAGGTGCTACGTATTTATATAATTACGAACGCACCTAAAAATACCTCTACCATCAGTTTAATGTTTTATTTTAATTTGTTCTTATGTCAATTTGTTCCTATTTGTTTCCTATGCCAATTGCATTATTATTTTATTTTTATTGACAAACAATAGTACTGCTTTATAAATAGCTTCATGTGATTTTCTTAAAATATTTAATACGAACGCAATTAGGAAACTATTTATTACTCAACAGATAAAGAGTTAAATTTTGCAAATGAGCTGAGTAATTTAAACGTATTACTAATATAAATGTAGCTGCAAATATATACTATTTCTACTATTCCTTTCCACACTTAATAATAGGCTATTTCAATGAGTACTTGTAGTGTAAGTCACATGCTACGACTTTTGGCTACTAGTTTTTTAGAACGGAAAATGGGACTTATTTTATGGGAGATATCCCATTAATTGAATAAGGCAAAGCAAACTTTTCTAAGGTAATGGTGCCCAATAAGCATAGCAGTCATCAGTTATTAGCCCAGTGGTTAGGGGGTTGAATTCGGAATTAATTAGGGGAAAGCTGGAAATTATTTTAATCCCTTTAGTTTAGTCTAGAATGAATATGCTATGTTTTCCCCCTCGTACTGGATGAGCGTTAGGAAATATGTATAAATTTATAGTCAATAAACACGTTTTTTTACATACCATAACAGTACCTCAAAACAGCTAATTCTGTCAAAAACATTGTCAATACAAATATTCTATTGATAATTATGTTATGTAATCTGTGTTCTGTAAGTGATTCACTCAAACAAGTATTGATATTTATTAGTAATCCAATTTCTTAAAAGTTGAACAAATCCATCTTAATTTGATTTAAATTTCTAAGGCAGACTGGAAAATCAAAATGTGCGATCAAATGAAAAAGTAAGGATAGAATAAAAGTCATAAATTAGAATCTCCCTTTTGATATGATTTCACTCTCTTGAAAAATAGTCGGTAAATATTATGAATGTAATTAAACTTATGGTTTCTAGCTGGAATTAAATACATAAAAGGGAATAAATTTTTATGCATTATTAATTTCAAGTTTTTGAAGTCATCTTAATTTAATTTAATAGTTAAGTTTGAGAATAGCTGGGAGACGCAAGAATGCCGACATTAGTTGATGACACCGTCTGAAAATATAAGTAATGCATAATGAAATGAATTCAAAAGATTTTCTTAAATTATTAAATATTTTTCATACTAAATATACATGTTAAATTTGAATTAATTTATTTCATGAGCAAAACTCCATAAAAAGGGAATTTTATAAAACAAAACACAATATTGTCTATTGCAGGAGTTACCAAACTAGATTAAGCGTACCAATACTGGTACGCGAACCTTTTGCTACGTGGCACGCGCACATCTTGCTTCTGATACGCGAATAATCGATACTGCTGCGTGAAATGAAATACAGAATACTATTACGAATTCAAAAAATTCTTGAATTTATAGTTTTGGAAATTTTTCCAATGTGATTAAGGGATTGCAAATGCTTTTCTTTCTTTTTTCTTTCACTTTTTTCGTTAGTAAACATGTTTCTTACAGCAGACTCTATAGAATTCGCACATTATGCTTAACATTCAATCACTTTACAGAAATAAAAATACATAGTTAATTAATGAATTTATACACATATATACATATAAAATTAAGTAAGACGTAATTTAAAAATTAATAAATAAGATTTTGTTAAATATTTTAAAAACTGCTTTTAAACATGTTTTAAATTAAAATATCTGAAGGACAAATCTGGATGCGTGGATGTAAGAGAAAAAGTTAAGCGATTTCTAGGAGTTAAAGTAAAAAAAATTTCCATGTATAATTTTTAACCTGTTTTTAGTTTCCGAGTAAGGGGAGCATAGTAATCATGATTTGTGTGTGAGTGTATCTCTGGGTAAACACGATAAAACAAATACAGATCAACTTATCATCGAATCTAACTTACAGCTATAATAACCAGAAATAATGATGCTGTGCTTGATTATTCTCGTTAACGATACAACTGTGAATTAGCGCAAATAATCTACTAAGAGGGAATCATACGCCAATACGTCATTAGATTTATTTTCAATGTATGTATTATGTAATTTTGATACTACTTTTCATTTGAATTTTAATATAAAGCTGACAACTTACGTACAAATTTAGTAATATAAATAAGCATTTTTAATTATAGTAGAAACTGCTAGGACAAAAATAGAAACAAGTGAAAAATATTCAGTTTTAGACAGGTTTTTATGTGTCAGCTTAAGTATAGTATAACCTTCTAGGACAAAAACAGAAAAATGTGAGAATTATTCCTTTTTAGACAGGTTTTTATATATCTGTTTAATTATAGTAGAACCTTCTAGGACAAAAATATAAAAAAAGTTGAGAAATATTCCGCTTTAGACAGGTTTTTACGTATCAGTTTAATTATAGTAGAACCTTCTAGGACAAAAATAAAAAAGGTGAGAAATATTATATTTTAGACAGGTTTTTATGTATCAGCATAATGTCTGTGAGGAATATATAATATAACCACAAACTAAAATGCACAATAACCTCTTGGGAGTTACCTACGATTCCGAAAAGCGTTTGTTATCTTTAGAAAAACAGAAACTAATATATTTTCGAGATTTAAAGAAGCATTTATATATATATTTAACAATTTGGAAAAATGGTTATTGTTCTTGTCAGGGCAGGAAATCAAAAGCATATCTGAAGGTTTTTATTGGTTTAATCCGCATTTTATTTGTGTTCTGATTGGTCTATACAGTAATCTGTATTTCCCTTTACATTCAACAACGAGGGATACCTTCTGTTGCCACTATGACAAAAAAGTAATAAAAACTACAAAAAAAAATTAATAACTCAGGAACAAATTGAGATACAGTTTTCAAACAAATTGCATTTAAAAGTACATTTTTTTTTCTCTATACGACGATGTAAAAAGTAATATTGTCGGATGTTTAGAAGTTTAAGAATGAAATTTCATTTAAAATGTGTCGTCAGATTTCTTGGAAATCTGACGATGGAAAAGTCTTTTCCCGAACAGCCAATGAAATGCTTGGATAATCCGTAAGTTTCAAGTAGATAATACGTAAATTTCAGGAAATCTTGCAATTGCGCAGGCGATTTTTGTCGCTTGGAATTTTTACGTGTAATAACACTATTAATGTTTAATTCATGGCGTACGTAATGTAGGATCAACTTGGTGCGATTTTTTATGTCTTAAATTTTAGTCTTTGAAAAAAATCATTTTTCAAATGATCGTTGTAATTCGTTAAATTGCTTTTTTTTTTTTTTTTTTTTTTTTTCATGGCAGCCACTGATTTGCGGAAACGTTTCCGTTTAGTTTTTGCAGTGTATTAATATGTTTTCTGAATCACAAGTATATATTTTTTATTTGCTATTCATTTTCAAGCAAAATTTTAACATTTTCACGTTGAACAAACATATTTACATATGGACATAATAAGTTAACAGCATTAACATTAATATTAAAACCAATATTATTTTGTCGCTGATGAATGCATATATTCCATTAAGCAGCTGAAAATGCTTAATTGACAATTGGAAGCATAGTAATATCGGATATTCAAATTTGATAAAATTGATTAATGCACTATAGAAACTACTCGAAACGTTTCGGATAACCAGTGGCAGCAAAAGAAATTTTGTTTTTAAAAATTCTGCATTAAATCTCAAAACTATAGAGTTTTTGATGTTTCTTAAGATAAATAACGCTTTATGGAATCATACGTATCACGAAAGAAGTTACTATATATTTTAGTTCGCAATTATATTATATTTTTATTAAGAATCGAACGTTCCTATTTTCACACAAAAACAAAATTCTCCAATTTTGTCAGTAATTAATACATATATAAATATGTATAACTATTAATTAAATATACGAATTTATTAAATATACTTAAGTTTTAATTAATTATACATATAGCTCAAGTTGGCTCTCTGTACCTCGGACGAAAACTTTTAATTTTCATAAAAAACACACAGTAATTAATTCATCAACGACACAGAATTATTTTCTAATTAAACGAATTTCACCTAATTAAAAAAAAAATTTAGATGAACATACCTCAATTTATCTTTCATAATGATTTCTGTAAATGATCATCTGTTATACTAGAACTTTCTCAAAGAGTATTTGAAACACTTCTTAGATTTCACACTAAACATTTTCTAATCGCTGTCAACGCCAAAATGCAAATTGCAATAGCGGTGTTCTTTCAATGTCTAGTACCACAATGGCTTTTTAAAGGCTAAAACGGTTTGTGCGATAGCCGGGAGACCCGTGACCTGTAATGCGCACTAGGCTTGACATCTAAATTAGTGAGCTATATGCACCCCCCCTTTTTTTATAAGTTTTAGAGATTAGATAGGCTTGGCTACCTTATGCTATAACTTTTCTGTGCTCGTTGGTAACCTACTGTCTTTGCATTTTCCGATTTTTGCCGACGCCAGTCGGTGAAGTGACATCGAAGTGTAGGGCAACCAAAAAATTCTTGGATGCCTTATGCGCCCCTTTTTCTGGAAGTTATATTTAACCTCGTGCTTCCAACTCTGAAATGGCCCTCGGGACTCCACCAGAGCTTTCAAATTATATTTTTAGGTCGTGCATTGTTTCGAAATTCATCCTTAGTTCATTTTCATATTTAGTTGGAGGTTACGCGCGGCGGTGTTGCACGCCGCGTTGGCACTCCTTAAGCACCGCGATGTCATGTCATTACTGTTAAGTCTGCAGCTTATTTTAATGAGCCGTGGAAAGAGTCTTAAAATTTTAGTCATATAAGTATTGCTTGCTTTAAAATTTGCCCTCACGTCTTGAGGCAGTGATCACTGGTAATTGTAAACAATGAAGTTCATAGCAATGTGCTAAAAATAGATTATGAACCACTTTCGGGTGGGACAACAACATATAACAACACATTCAAAATTCTATAATAAAACCTCGCCGTTTCAGAAGGTATAAAAAAAAGTATAACACATTTGAAAGTTAAGTATCAGCAATTCAAATCTATAGTCGGAAAAACATCCTACATTTTTTGTGTAGCGTACAGTAAAGCACCAGTTTTACAACTTTCAGGAAACCGTCCTTAAACGACGTATAACTGAGAAACACGTACAGTCAAAATTGTAATCGCCTGAGGTGTAACATCCTTGACTTAAAAATATAATACTGCAATCATACAAATTTAATTTTGCTACACGTTTACGTTTTTTAAGGTTCACTGTATGTTGAAACAAACTTAAAACATTGAAAACTAGTCGGTTGTGGCAATCCTAAAACTTTCTTCTATCTCATACAAGTTAATACGTCCTATAAAATACAGTATAGCAGCGCCACAGGTTAGGTGATTTACACAAAAAACTAATCAGCAACAACTTATGCCAACTTCTAACTGAATCTGAAGTTTGATGATAATAGGTGCATTAGTTTTTAAGATAGAGCTATTCCGGAAATCGTAAAAAAATCTGCAAAGCATCACCACCTGTTAGACGATTTCTGCCAAAAACGAATCACTGCCAGCTTATAATAGGGAATAACTGAATCTTAAGTTTTACGAAAATTTATGCATTAGTTATTGAGATACAGCTAACGTGGGAATCGTGTAAAATGCGGCATAGCAGTGCCGCCTGTTGGGAGATTTACACCAAAACGTAATCAGTACCAATTTATATCAGTGATTAACGAAATCTAAAGTTTTATTAAATTCCGTTCATTAGTTCTTGAGATAGAGCGTCCTCAATATTTGTGTCACATACAGACAGACATTTTGTAAAGACATGTTTTTCGGGACTAAAACTTATAAATCCGTCGAAAACCGGAATTCGAAAACTTTCACAAATCCAATACTTTATAGAAGAAAGTAAAAAAATGTATAAAATAATCATTTCTAAAATTGAAAAATAAAGGTGAGAATCCTTTTATCCATTGCGAACCTAAATTACACTTTTTTTATTCCACTATCGAACGTACAAACATATTTAAATGTCAATGCAGTCCACCTTCTGTCTATTATTTTCATCCCAACTCCTCCACGAACTTGAAACAAACACAGTAGCAGTCAACATGTTCTTTGTCTGTCATCTTTTCCACAATTATTCTTAGCTGAAAAGAAAAGACAGTGGGAGAAAAAATTCTGAAAAATCGGTCATAGTATGTATGAAACAACGGATAACCGACATTATGCGTCGTATAAAATAAAAACCTCACAACATTAAAATATATAGAGATGAATCGGGACCGCACTAAAAAGATGTATAAGCGTAAAAGACGTAAAACTAAGAAAATTAAAAAGCTGCTTTATTTAAGTATTGCGCAACAGCGCAATACTTATTTATTTACAGTGTCACTTCTCAATGTTAATTTAACATAGAAAAGCCTATAGAGATCATAACTTTTTCATTTTTTTCTTCCCACCTTTTCGTCCCTGATGCCACTCATTTTTTTTCTTTATTAATTCTAATAATATTATAAATTTAAAGTGTTAAAAATGTTTGCCTAACGTTAGGGTAAAAACGGCTGATAAAATGCCTGTGAATTATAACCCAGAGAGTAACATGGGCTAATTTTAATTTACATTTTTCAAATATTTTTCTTAATAATTGCAAATTTCGTTTTTTTTTCATTGAGAATCAACGGACATTTTTCCATTAAAATTTAACTTTTATTATTATTATTATTATTATTATTATTATTATTATTATTATTATTGTCAATAATTCAAAAGCCGTAGTAATAATTTTTTCTATTTTTAGTTGAATGATTTTCACGTGAAAAATTACTGAAATAGTTTTTTTAAGAATTAAAAAGAAGTTGAATATGGCGTCATAGTAGAAATAAAAATGACATTTTCAAACAGATTTTTTACGTTCAGATTGGAAGTTTTTGCCCAAAGTACAGCAACTTGCATTACTGCACTGGTGAATGATTTTGAATTATACATAAGTAAATTGCATCACAAATTGTGATACGATACCTCATGAATCAAAATCAAAGCCTGATAATGATACCCTCCATTAATTTTGAAATGTGTTTATCTGAATGCAGTAGTTATAAAAAAATGTGACATATTAAACAAAAACCTAATTTGACGAACAAATTAAAAAAATAAATTTATTTCCTACATTGTTTAAGCCCGAGAAGGGACAGATATTAAGATATTTCATTCAATTATTTCTACATTTAATGTTAAATTTTTGTAACAAATACGTTAAACCAATTGATCATTAAAAAATAAAAATGAAATTCATACAATATGATACTCTAAACACCCTAAAAACTTAGATTCCGTTCAAATGAAATCGAAATAAATCTTAGACTTTTTTAAAGTTTTACATTTTGCATGTATCTTATCATTTTATGTACAATCATCATAAAAATAATACAAAAATCTGCAATATAGATATTTACAACTGAAAAATGGAAAACGCGTAAGATTTACTTCGATTTCATTTGAACGGAATCTAAGTTTTTAGGGTGTTTAGAGTATCATGTTGTATGAATTTCATTTTTATTTTTAAATGTTCAATTGGTTTAACTAATTTCTTACAAAAATTTAACATTAAATGTAGAACGAATTGAATGAAATATCTTAATATCTGTCCCTTCTCGGGCTTAAACAATGTAGGAAATAAATTTATTTTTTTAATTTGTTCTTCAAATTAGGTTTTTGTTTAATTGTATATGATCCATGAATTTGATTATATACTATGTAGTATACAAAATTTTAGTTCAGCTTGACGGCCTGAATGGAGCAAGATCGCCTGATCAAAGATCCAGCTTAGACTTATTTACGCTCCACAGGGGGATCTTCCCGACACGCAGGGGCTCGCAGGCAGAAACCCAGCCCGTCCAGCAGGTGAAGCCACCTACCTTTTATAAAAAATCCACAGAAAAAAAAATAACTTATACAAGTTGAAATTTATTTACAAACTGTGGAAGGAGCCAGGCTATCAATAGTCTGACAAGGGGAAACATCATGAGTAGTTATGGAAAGCTGCAAAGAATTTTAGGCCTCCGATCGAAAAATATTTACAATTATATTCTGAGTTCAAAGATAATAAGTTAAATTCAGTTGCTTACAATTAATATTCTTAGCGTCAATAGAATTTACAATTTCCTCACACAAACAATTTGCCATTAGATTAATTAACATCAGATTGATATTTTAATTTTGCTATAAGTACTTTTGAATGCCAAAAGATTTAATCTACATTATTTCGGGATCCTTCAATATACTAAATATTAGTGCAATAAGTTCATTTTAATATTTGGTTTAAATCTGTACAAGTTTAGACACAATTTTTGAATACTCGTAAATAGACACTATTTTTGAATACGAACATTACGAACGTTATTTTTGAATTCGAACATTGTTAACACAATTTTTGAAAACAAACATTATAAAACAATTTTGGAAGTAAGTATAAAAATACAATTTTTGAGCGATAACATTGAACATTTATTATGTTAAATGCAAATAGTTAATCAAACATATACAACACAAGTATTATGAGATATAAATGAAACTTATAAAAACATTTCTGGAATACTAAAAGTAATGTTTGACAGATAAATTACAGAAAAAAAATTCCATTTCTTTCCTGTCCCTTCTTTTCTTTTTCTCTTTTTTCGGTACTTTTAATTTATTTATAAAATGTATAGTGAGCTACTCAATAAGGTTAGGGCTTAATACTTACATTTTTACAAATTAATTGTTTAAAAAGAGATAAACATAAGAGGGAGGAGAAAAGATTACCGAACAGCCAAGTCTTAAACTAATTTGAAAATTTTGTTAACCTTTGCCAATAACGGGGGCCGAGAAAGAACATAACAAAAGAAACGAAATTTCAAATCATTTGGATAATAAGTGTTTGATTTATTAACATGTAAAATTTTGATCTTCTAATGTTAAATTACATTTTCATATTTTTATTAATATCTCCTAAAATTATAATCCTAATGTGATCATTTTTTCTGTGGTTGTAGTACTAAAAGACCCAAACATAAATACATTGAAATTGTAATTTTAAAATTTTTATAGTATGAATTATGAAATTAATATTCGAAAAAAAATATTAATTGCAACATACAATTTTTTCGATGTGCCATGATGTGCAGAAAAGCATAATTTGAAGAAAAAAAATGTGTTTTACTCATTTTACTGAAACATTTGCGCTGGCAACAGTTGAAACATATTAAGCGAGTTAAACGGTCATATTGGCAAGAAATAATACATTAACAGGAGTGACATAGTCATTCTGTAGCATTTGATTTATCGAGTTCTGAATTTCAATTTGGATTCAATTGACCCTAAAATAGGCTCATTTTAAAATAATTAATTTCTCTGACAATCGTACGAATTTCGTGAAAATTTGTTTTGGGGCTAATGGAAGGGTGTAGAATTTATTTATGGCGTCAAACTTGCGTTTTGCTATTGAAAAAAGAAAAAAGTTTCGGTTCGTCTTGATATGTATTCGGCCCTCTAAGCAAACATTATATGCATCATTTAAAAGTAGACATTATTTCTTATCGTTAGGTACCAGTAACTTCCTTCTTCAATAATTTGTTGCAGAGTTAGTAGGGGGTATTTTTAGGGTTCCGTACTTAAAAAGTAAAAACGGAGTCATTATAAGATCACTCTTGTGTCTCTCTGTCACAGCCGTTTTACTCGTAAACTATGGAACATGGAAAGTTCAAATTGAGGGAAGTAATAAAGATTACTAACCCACATATTTACAGATTATTAAACATTTACAAATATTTTTCAGGAAAAATGTAGAGGGGCTAATTAAGTAACTTAAAAAATATCTTTTCTTTTGTATATCGTGTGGGGTATTGTGTGAAAGCTTTCATAACGCTGAACTGAAAAATGCATTTCTTTTAATTTTAGGTACTATATTTTCAGAGAAATGTAACGCAAAAATATGTTCCCCCCATGTATTTCCAAATCTACTGAAAATAAAATTATGAAAAAAAAATTCGAGGAAGTAGACGTTAATTTAAACTTTGCAGGAAAATTATAGCGATTACCCTAGGTCACATAGTTTTTGAGAAAAGTGCATTTTCCGTTACACACAAATTTTCGATTTTCGGGCATTCAGAGAAGTTGTTGCAGAGCACCTATCGGTAAGGTATGAAGAGGTACTTATCGTAGCAGAAGTATAAAAGCACTGTTCATAATGATTTTTGAAAAAAAAATCGTCGGTAATTAGCCGAGATATTCACCCTTAAAGACACGGACGGTTTGGACATATATAAAGACAGGGGCGACGTACTCTATGTACCACCGGCTTTTAAAGTCTAGATAACAACTTTTAATGATACATTAGTGTAATACAAAGTCCAGAAGCAGTATAAAAGCAACAAAGGTCAAATTTTTAAAAATAGACTAATTTAATTAGGATTAATCACTTAAATACTATGGGATTCGCGACTAGTATGCATTGGGTAGTTCTCTCAATGCGCCTCCTGTGTCTTTAAAAGTTAATTAAAAACCTATCTGGAAAAACTCGGCACGGACTAAGGCGGCGTTGCTACTTTGCAACCACCTTTCGAAGCGCGCTTAGCAAAATACCAAGTTTAAACTTTGAACAAGGGTTTTGTTTTAGCAACACTATAAAAAGAAAACATTATTATGACGCCGAATTTAGTTTTATGAAATGCCAAATGAAGTTTAAATGTGCACTACTTTTATTGTCAGTACCGAATTAAGTTCATCATAAACAGATTAGGATAAAATTTAAAAAAAAAGAGTTATACAGAATAGCAATACGATATTATTTAGGCTTTATATCTCTGTGAACTTTTACGTTATACCCATTCATACTTTTCTAGTATATATACAGCAATACCAATCCCTACGTTTTATAGTTTTTTACAAAGTCTCATTTTTCTTTTTGTAACGATTTTTTAATAATACAGTTAATAATTCATATATTTATTCTACGGAACCCTCTGTGCGCGAGTAATAACCCAGATAGCATGTAAGGTTTCCGAAAAGGGTCGTTTTTGCTTCACTTTCTAACTATCCTGCAAAGGTTTTCGTGATAATCGTGTAGCCAACCCATGTTCGGAAATCATTATGATACGTACGATTTTTGCGCATGCGCAACTTATTTCTTTTCCACGGCCAGCGTAGCATCTCCCAATGGCGTCTGTTTTGAAAGCTTTCCTTGTGTCAAGTTTATTCTGCGTTTCTAACATTTACAGAAAATGCGGTAAGTTTGCCATTACTTTTACTTATTAGTATATATCATTATTATTTAAATCGTTCTTACTGTAGTCTTTTTTTTCTTCTGTACTGTCTTATATTTAAGATTTCTGTGTAAGTTACCCATGGGGAAAAGATATTTGATTCAACGCTATTTTGTTTAATTATGTTATACAGCATGCTACATTTTAAAATTAAACTAACTTCTATAAACATGATTTACTTAAAACATGTTATAACGTATCGTTTCACGTTTCGTAACCATCGCGAATTTTCATTATGTATTTTGATAACATAACTGCAGTTCCGTTATATATACTTTTAACTCATAGGATTGACGTAATGGTAATGTAAATGAACCATAAACACGAAATCGAGAAAGTGTAAGGAGTTTTTTGTAGGAATAAGTGTTTAAGAACATATTTTATTATAATAAAACATTTTTAATTATGATCGAGGCTATACCAGTGTTTTTATAATTAAAAACACTTAAGTCTTAAACACAATTTTGTTTTTATGTTTAATTATTTTAAGCTTGTAAAAATAAATTTTATCTTTTTTTCTTAAAGTCTTCAAAAAATAAGGAATGTATACTTAAAGTTTTAAAATCACCACCACCCCCTTGCTGTGGACTGATTTACAAATCAAAACAGACTTTGACCTTCAACAAATTACATTCATTTGAAAATATATATGCTGTGCCTAGCGTATAAAACATGTAGATCATTTCATTTTGTTTGTTATCCCTTTTAGCGTCTATATATATTTACAGATGATTTTCTGTTGTAATTTTAAAATAACATTAAACATAAATCTTTTTTTTTTTTTTTCAATTATATTAGAATTGTTAAAAGTCTATTTAAAAAAGCTTTATATTCAAAAGGTGTCTCTTTAATATATTCTTAAAAAATTGCATTTTAAGTAAAAAAAAAAAAAAATGCATTTAACCTTCACTCTTATTTTAAGGAGAAAAAAATGTTTTATCATATGTTAAATAATATTCATATTTAAACAATAATAATTGGGCACAGATGTCATATTGGAGCGATTTTTTTCTGACGCCAATGTCATATACGCAACGGGTACTTAACTGGTGCCAAAGTGCCGTTATTTTGCTTGATGTGGTAACCCGGATTATGTTGTTTATGCTGTTGATGTTTTCGCCAAATTGGCAACCGAAAAAAAATCGCACCAATATGGGGCGAATATGACATCTGTGCCAATAATTGTATAATTATAATGTCCTTCATTAAATTTATTTGAGAATATCTTATCCTTATTACACAAACTCCCTTTTTGCTATTCCTATATTTATAGTAGCTGCTATATGTAAAATTTAAAAACTGTCTTCAAACACAAGTAATTATTTAAAAGTTTTTCTGCAAAAACCCCCCACTAAATCATGTGCATGTATACATCTCAAAAAATAAATTTGTTATGTGTAGTGAAGAATAAAAAAATTATTTATTAAAAATAAACATACATTTACAGTAGAAATTAATTTTCGTATGTCATTTTGCCAGCTGATTGAGAATCGGCAAAGCTTTTAATATTAAGAGGCTGTACATATATAACGTTACCAACTTTATAGTAATTTTGTAATCTTTCCAGCCTTTACAATATCTTACATTATCATTCCTGGATTATGTCCCACCCTTCCATCACTAATCATATTGTTATCAGCGTCTCAAAGTTCTTTTTATTTTTTCTTCCTTTCATTTTCTTTTTACATATTTTCAGTTATATGCAAATATATTGTTATACATCTATTATTTATAAAATTTTCTAATAAAGAAGAAAGAGTATGTAAAATATCCAGGGTTGTAAAAAACCCGGGTTTTTTAGAAAAAACCCAGCCCGGGCGGGTTTTATTAAAAAACCCGGGTTAAATGGGCAATTTTCCCCGGGTAAATTAAATTGCCAAAATGTGGATGATGATTCCACCTTCCTCACAAATAATAATCTTCACAGTTGCCACTGTATAGGGAAAACTAGAAAATCTGAGGGAATTTAAAAATGAGTATTAAAAACAAGGAATTTTACTAAACTTTGGTACTTTGCAAAATTTATCCGTTAAAATTTTGAAAATTCTCAGAGGAATTACTCTGGGAAAATTTAATATTTTGCTCAGTAAAGCACAAGAAATTTGATTGCCGAAATAAGTGGCAATCCTGATCTCAAATACAATCTTTGTGAACACTTCATAGTCTAATAGATGGGAATGACTTCATAGTCTTAATAATGATCTCACCATTTATCTCTGTTCTTAAAATACATATACAGTACAGAACCATTTATTTGGAATGCTTGGGATCAGGTGTATTCCGGATAACTGGTTGTGCATTATTAAAGCAGCATCCATTTGATAAGTTTTGTGGTATATGTGTGGTTGTGACATTATTTCTGATTTTAAATTATTAGATTACTTGGATTAAAAATGAATGTAATTTATGGGAATCCCATACGAACAAAAATTCTCCTGTTTCCTCTGCGTAAAAATTAAAACATCTAAAATACAACTAAATATGTTTTCATTTCAAATACTAGTTGTTGTCATCAAATTATACAATTGTTTCAAGCAAAGCCTATGTCAAACTGGCAGCGTATGGCACCTTTTTATGCAAAGATTCTGAAATCAGTCTATCAAAAATATCATGACTGGTTTTCCGGTTAACTGGTTTCCGGATAAATGGTTCCATACTGTATAGATATGATCACTTTAATTTAAATAACAAACAAAGGTACTTCTTAGTTATCCCGTACACCAATTTCACCAAATTATACACATTGACATAATTTTTATTTTAAATAACGAAAGAACAAATAAATTAGTAAAACATTAATAAAAATACAAATAAAACGTCGAATTAATGGTTGTACTGGCCATTATTGGCATTTAATCTTACAATTAATTAATGGCAACCATTATTGGCATTTAATCTTACAATTTGGCGACAGTAATTTGATCAACGGGATAACTAAGAAGTACCCAAACAAATTTTAAATTGCAAAGCTATCAATTGTGTGTTTTCCAATTGTTTCCAATCTAAAAGTGCAAGTAAATTAATACAAATATATTTTCTAAGATTCAAAGAAGTGAATAAATAAAACAAAATAACCATAAACTGTTAACAATTACATCATCTGTTCTTTTCCAGAAATATATTTTTAAAAACCCGGGTTTTTTACCTGGGCTTTTTATAAAAAACCCAGCCCGGGCGGGTACCCGTGCAGCTACCCACTACAACCCTGAAAATATCACTATATTAAATATAAAATAAGTTTATATCAATAATTTTTTTTAAAGTATTTAAAAATAGCTCTTTGTTACA
Source organism: Maratus speciosus (assembly GCA_963932465.1). Classification (NCBI taxonomy): domain Eukaryota; kingdom Metazoa; phylum Arthropoda; class Arachnida; order Araneae; family Salticidae; genus Maratus; species Maratus speciosus. The sequence continues at coordinate 454,980,875 of OZ010797.1, forward strand.
TAATGTATTCAACAGATATATTGTTTCTTGCCGCTCTTATCAACAAAACAGATAGACAACATTCTTCCTCTTTATTTTACTAATAAGCACAAGTATCACTTCAAACGTACTATCTGGTTTCTCCAACAGCGGATTATATGCAAATATATATAAAAAAAAATAGGAAAGCTAAACGTTGAGGTATTCCACATTTCAGAATGAAATAATTGTATATAATCATTTAATGATTTTAATAATAACTTAGTATTTTCATAAAAATAGATAACTGAATATTTTGATGTAAAGTAACAGTTACAAATAGAAAAATGAATATTTTGGTTGGATCAAAAATGGTAACAATATCAAAAATGAATCTTCTCCCTCTCCCTAGAGATATCTTAAGATATCAAGTGCCAAACTCCACCTCCCTGAAGTGATACCGTTATATTAAGCACAGCCTATAAAATCATGAGCCTTAAATGCTTATCAGTTAGCTTGTTAATTTTAAAATTGCCCGTCAATACTTTTAGTTATTAATAGTAAATTGGAAAATATGAAGTCAAAATAAGAATTATTTAAAAATTAAATGTTTTGTAAATTCATACAAATTAAAACTTGGTTTATTATTATTATTGTTTAATTAATAAATATGAAATTACCTTACCCTTCTTGTCCCTTCCCCCCCATAATTTTATCTGTACTGGCAGTGTGAAAATTGACAGGGCATGAAATTCATACTACTACATCTTTTGGTACTACTTGATTATCCCGACAACCAATTTCACCAAATAAAGTTAGTACATACTTTTAATAAGTGTACTTTTAGTAGTTGACCCAATAGCAGAAAACTCTCCAAGTGTCTGCAACAGATACTTCAGAGGAAGAAAATAATCTGCAGGTAAAACAGGTTTGACAGGTTGCAAGTTTTACAATCTAAGTGTTAATCAAACGATCACTTTTTTTAAAAATGTTATTATGCATTTTATTAATTTTACTAATAATAATCTTAAGTTTTTGTATTAAGTAAGAAAGAGCCAAACATAATATAAAGCGAAATAAGAGTTCAATAGAAAAATAACATGCAAACGAAAAAAGAAAATCTGCGACTCCCATCTCTAACTTTCTGCTACCGGTGTAGTTGATAATAAATAATAAATATAAATTGGTACAAAAATACATTACAAAATGTATTGTAATGTTAAGCCCTTCATGACAACATATGTGTGATATAAAGTGTGTACACAGTCCTTGTAACTATTACTATATCGGAATGGTAATTTTTACGGTACTTTTCGGTTAGCCGGGCGCCAGTGTTATTACTTTCTTCTACCTTTACAAGAAGAAAGTATTGGATTCGTGAAAATTTTCGACTTCCGGTTTTCGACGGATTTACACGTTTTAGAATGCCCAGAACACAATTTGATGGTTTTTAGAAAATGTCTGTCTGTGAGTCTGTATGTGACAAAAATTTTGTGGGCGCTCTATCTCAAGAACTAATGCACGGAATTTCACAAAACTTATTATTTAGTTAGACCTTGATATAAACTGGACCTGATTAGTTTTTGGGGAAAATCGCCCAACAGGTGGCGCTGCTATGCGGCATTTTCACGATATCTGCAATACCTATATCTCAAGAACTACTGCACGGATTTTCATAAAACTTCAGATTCAGTTAGTCCAGGATATAGTTTGGTGCTGATTACTTTTTTGTGAAAATCGGTCAACAGGTGGCGCTGCTATGCTGCATTATTCATGATTATCGCAATAGCTCTAACTCAAGAAATAATGCACGAATTTTCATCAAACTTCAGATTTCGTTAATCCTTGATATAAATTAGTGCTGTTTAATTTTTGTTGTAAATCGCCCAACAGGTGGCGCTGCTGTGCTGCATTTTCACGATTTTCGCAAGAGCTGTATCTCAAGAAAAATTGCACGGATTTTCATGAAACTTCAATTTTAGTTAGTCCTTGAGATGAATTGTCGTGTAAATTAGTGCTGTTTAATTTTTGGTGTAAATTGCTCAACAGGTGGTGCTGCTATGCTGAATTTTTTGCGATTTCCGCAATAGCTTTATCTCAAGAACTAACGCTTAGATTTTCAACAAACTTCAGATTCAGGTATACCTTGATATCATTTAGTGCTGTTTATTTTTAGTGTAAATCGCTCAACAGGTGGCGCTGCTATGCTACATTTTTCAGAATTCCCGCTGTAGCTCTATCTCAAGAACTAATGCACGAATTTTCATCAAACTTCAAATTCAGATATACTTTGATATGAATTGGTGCTAAATTCATGTTATTTCTTGTACTATTTAAATGATTTAAATGACGTGATTTATATAGAAGAAAGTTTTGTGATGGCCACAACATACTAGTATATACTTGTATACATAACACTGGCACCCGGCTAACTAAAAAGTACCATTTTTACCTTATTTAATATAAATTTATTAAATAAGGAAAAAGTGACTATTTGAAAATAGCGGTACAAGGGAGGCTTGTCATGAAGGGTTTAAAAGTTTTTTCTTCATTGTTATTATTTTATGTTTTATTTTTTAGTTTCAAGAACTAATGACATCATCTGGTAAAGATGCTGAAGTCATGGTTGCTAGCATGTTGAGAAAATTACAGATGATGTTGGAACAAAGTCCTAACAGGGTACAAAATCTAAAATTGCCCAGCAAGAAGTGGAACAGACAGTAGCTTCTAAATTAACAGGTTGGTTATTATATATTTTAACAAAATTTGTTTTTGTGAGTTCATGCTCAATGGTACGGATGTTTTCTTTTTCCTATGAAAGTTTGTACTTTTCTGTAACTGTACGCCAGTGTTAAATATATACATATATTTACACACACACATATATATAGTGAAACCTCCCTATGCGACCACCTCCTTGACCGATCATTTTTTTCATGGAACGAAATTTATTCCCATAGTCTCAATACTAATTTTACCTCCATTCAGAGACCATCCCATTTGAACTCCCTCCATGAGCAACCCATTTTTTTGAAAACTTTTTACTTTAAGATACTTTAAGTAAAACTTTTTTACTTTATGATTTTGATTTGAATCAATAGGTTACCTTTATGAGTAAAATTTCATTGAATAATTCAAGGAAAATGTATTTTACCTTTATTATGCATATTTAATTATACATTATTGATCATTTACTTGACCTTTACTTTCAATATTTTAATCATTTTCAAAATTATCTTACTTTTCATCATTGTAGTTTATTACTTTACTTAATTATTTTAATATTTTACCATATTGCAAGCATTATGTATAATTTTGAATGCATTATTACATTCAAATTACTGTTTAAAAAATGTAAACAAAGTAATGATCAGAAATGTGCAAAATTCTAAATTCCGCACAACCACCAGTCCCAAGCTGTGCGGATTTGAGGGAGTCTACTGTATATAATTCTCGATATATGACTGAACTCATTGTTTTTTTGTGAAGAAAGTATAAATTTATTTCTGAAAAAAATCAAGATATTGCTGATAATTGGTAATCACAATCTTTTTATCAAATATATTTATGTATTAATCAAGCTTTTATTATTATTAAGACTGGCTAAACCTGAAATAAAACTTCCTTACTTTACGACTTTGATGTGAATTAATATGATTACTTTATGAGGAAAGTTCCATTGAATAATTCCTGGAAAATGTATCTCATCTTTATTATGCATATTTAATTATACATTCATTATTATTTACTTGACCTTGAGGGGAGAGTGGGGAGGAATGTGATGCTTTTTACAAAAATAAGAAAATCAACTTTATTTGACACATAAACAAAATTTTGATACATAGAATACAAAATGAAACACTCTCTAATGTCCTTGAACAATATAGAAACATAATTTGCAGAAACAATTTTATAAAGAAATTATAAATTTCAAAATGTGTCCCATACCTTCCCACTAACAGGGAGGTATGGGACAGCTATAAAGCAATGTATGATAAGGGGCAAATAGTCTATTGTTGGCTATATATACAGTCTAACAAAGATTGTAGGTTGATGTCTGTGCTACAATATCAAATTTCAGTACCTTCATCACTGGAAGAAAAAATTCAGGATTGTCAATCAGAGATAGCATTAAAAAATCATCAGTTCAATTTATTTATGTTTTGAAGTAAATGAATATATTTATAATGTTATAATTAATATATTACCTTCTAAAAATATTTGCATATTAGCAATTTACATTCATCTTATTAAAAAGAAAGAATTAAACATGTCCCATTCCTCCTTCTACCTTCTTTTATGTTAAACTTCTTGTATAAACAAAAGTTCTACTTTTAGCCATAGTTTAAATTATGAATAATATACAGTATGATGTTCAATAAATAGAAAAACTATTACATCTACGCATATACAGAAAGCATAAAAAGTATATGAAGCAAATTTACTTCTGATTTTTGAAATAATGCTTTGCTTAAGTCTTTAAAGTAAATCGGCATGTCAGACGATGATTAAAAATTAGTTTAATTGACAAGGTATGCAACTGATATATAAGGTTTGATAATTCTCACTTTTATTTTTCAGTTTTAGAAATTATTTAATTATTTTTTTTAATATTTTAACCCTTTGCACTCAAAGGTTTTTTTCATTTGTATTACCAGCAACTCACAGTGATTTTAGTTATATCTTATTATTTTTTTAATTCTTTATGAATACGAATACAAATGTTATGATATATAAAAAAAACTAAAAATTATAAAATTATTCCATTTTGTAATCGTAAATTGTGATACATATTGCAATTAACATACAAAACTTAAACAATAGTATTCTAAAATGCATTTCTCTCTCTCTCTTTTTTTTTTACTTAGAACAAAATTGAAAATGTACTATTTGAAAACAGATACAATTTGCATATATTTGCATACATTTTGCATATGTATATAAACTATAGGATTTGTATCAAGTATCGAGAAAGTTTTATATTTTATAAAATAAAATTTTAAATACAAATTATTTTTTTTTTAATTGAAGAATTTTAACATAAATGTAAGCTTGTCTTATTGTTTATTCCCTAACCTGTAGTACAGTTGACTCAATTAAACCACAATCAGAAAATTCTTTTCTAATAATGCTGCATATAAGATTATGTAAATTACAGTTTCTCTTTCAATGGCTGTTCTGAATTAATTCTCTCATATAATCATTAGTTCTACATTTAAAAATAAAAGTTTCAAACATAAAGCTTAGAAAAGATATTTGTAAAAAAATTTTCTTGTATTCTTTGCCTAGAAAAGTCACTGCCAGAGACAAAAGTTTTTTATCTACAGAATGGCACAGTCAATAACAGTTGAAAATTTCATTTACATTTGTTTTGACTGAAGAAAATATCAAAATTATCTTACACATTGATATTTTATCCCTCTAAGTGTTTGGGGCGTAATATTCTGTTCACTAAGCTCCAGGTTTCACAGCAATACAAGCAATATTTAAGATACTATAATTCTATAGATTTAATGAATTTTCAATTCATTGAAGAATGATTAATATTCTCAAGGATTACATTCATATTTGTAATTGAGATTTTTTTATAATGTTGAAAGAATCACATTTTCTTAGTATTTAAAACAAAATGCAAAGAAAACAACATTACAATTTTACACTTTTGCAAGACGCTCGGAGGGTTAAAAATAAATATCAAATATACAAAATATCAAACATCTTGATATTTTGAAAATAAATATCAAGAATTTGAAAATATCAAAAATCTTGATATTTTAAAAATAAATATCGGATATATATCAAGATATATATCATGATATATATCCATTGATATATATCAACGAACCCTGCAGGTATCACAAAATTATTTTTATTGTCTCCATAGCGGAGCCCTCAAGTTTGAAGACAAATTTTAAATGGCTCCGCTCCGGAGTCCTCGAGTGCAAAGGGCTAACTTTTTTTCAATATATAATGTATTTAAAACAATCAAAAATGGTATCAAAATTCAATTTGTGCGATTGCAGCATTGTATTTCTACAGTCAAAGATTTTGCACCTTCGCCGACTAAAATTTCGATTATACGCCTTTCTCAGTTATGCATCGTTTTAGAAAGGTTTCCTGAAAGACGTATAATTGGTACTTTACTGTTTTTTTTTGGGGGGGGGGGGGGGCTAAAATTGTCATATTGACAGAGCAAAAGTTCTTTATCTACAGAACGACCAAGTCGAAAAATCCATTTACTCTTGCTCGACTGAAAATATACACAATATTTTGAAAATAAATATCAAACTTCATGATATTTTGAAAATAAATATCGGATATGTATCCATTTATATATATCACTGAACCATGCTGTTTGTAGCTATAGTGTTTACTCTTTAGTGTATACCCTCTGCTGATAGAATATAATCTTTTTTTTTTTTTTTTTTTTTTTTTTTTTCACCTATTTCACGAATTATTACTCTTTCTCACTGTCTTCTTTTTTTTTTTTTTTTTCCCCATCATCTGAAGATATAAGAAAATGCTCTTTTATGAAACCTTTAAACACATAAAGGCTAGATTTATTATGGTTATTTGTGCTTTTCATTATGTAGGGTTTTTTGTGTGTGTGTGTGTGTGTGTGTGTCACAAAATCAAAATGTTCATTTTATGAGTAACAATCTCAGATGAAGATTCTGTCTGTGTCACTCTCTATTGTGTACAGTATAACCTCGAAAATCCGGCATTGTCAGGACCATGACGATGCCGAATTTCTGACTTCAAAAATACTTTTAATAGTCTTAATGGTGCCGTTATTCGTAATTTAATTCATACCCAAGTAATAGTCTTTGAGAAAATTAGAAAATTAAATATTTTTAAAAATATTAAAATTAAAAGTTTCTATTCACATTTTCTATGTTACAAAAAAAAAAAAAAAAATCTAATATATATCATTTCTTCTCGTGTAATTTCCTAAACATCGATGTCAATTTTATTTGCTTCAATTCTTTGAACAGCTTTTTAACAAGTTTTAATTTTACACAAATGTAGAATATTGATTTTGAAAATACAGTCTTATTTATCTAAAGCAGATGTTAGTTTTCCAGTCAAATTTAAGCATTTTTCCACTGATACCTTTTCTTCTGTACTCAGAAGGGATTCAATTTAGCATAGCATCTGCGAACTCACTGTCAGCCAATCCATCACTTTCAATCTCGAAATTTTTAATTGTTTAACGATTTATTATTTTTCTTTCTCCTATAAGGTGGAAGTGTAAAAAAAAAAGCGGCAAGATGACTTTGGTGCTGGATTTTTGAGGTCACACTGTACTTTATTTACTTTTACTATACGTATGTAATTTGTGTGTTTATAATTTTATTTTTTATTTTTTTCTAGAGAGAAAAGAATGAATCAAGAAGAAAAATTTAATGAAGTTCCTGTTAATTATATCAATTCTTTATATGTAAATAAATTACTATATTAATTCTTTATATGTAAATAAATAGAATTTTATAAACTGAATGATGTTTCATTTGTTTTCGAGACTATTTCCTTGATACTGAGAAATATTTTTCATTGCTTCAGTCTTAAGTTATTAAAAATAATTACAATCAGAAAAAGAACAATTTAAGTGAGTTAAATTATACTTTAAAAAACTAAAAAAAATAATTTTGTTTAGTATTTGCTCTGTTGTACATAGGATAATATTTCTCTGGTAAAAGAAAAACATTGGAGAAGGGAGGAAGGCAGATGATTTTTAAAATTTGTCTTATTGTAATATGTAATTTACATTGTTTAGCAAGCAAGAAATTACTATTTTTATGTAAAAATGCTGGAAAAATCATTGAATTTGTAAAAAAAAATTCTTTTGCATTTTGCATCATTAAACAATTTTCAGAGAAAAGACTAAATATATTCCCGTGGTCATCAATCAGAATCCTATGGAGGATTTATTTTATAAATCTGACAATATTCTCTAAATAATAATTGAAAATTCTAAGAAATAAGTTTAATAAATGAAAGAATTAAAAAATTTAATGAAGTAGTAATATAAAAAAAATACAATCTTCTACAGTCATTAAATGTACACTATATTGGAATTCCACATATTTGATGTGCTATTTATTGTAGGTAAACACAGATTTCATTATATATGTATACAATAAAAAATTATCTGATCCTGAATAGTGAACTGGATTCAATAGGTAAGTAACTGAAAGTATAATTAAATTTACTATGTATAAGCATAGACATAGAGTTGTATGTTCTCAAGCCCCTGTAACATTTTAAATACTTTTTCTTACCCTCTAATATAAAAAAGCTTTTAGTTTTTTTATTTTATTGAATTTCTCCTTTTTCTTTTGTTAAAGAATAAATGACAAAAAAAAAAAAAAAAAAAAAAAAAAAAAAAAAAAAAAAAAAAAAATCCCTTTGCTTTTTTTAATTTTAAGTTACCAATAATTTTCAAGACTATGCCTATGTGTATAAGAATGATTTTTTAATACTAAATACGTGAAATTTTTCAAGTTGCTAACTAAGCATAAATAAACAGAGTGAAAAATGTCGAACCCGGATCCCTGAAATAGTGCTGCAATGCACTGTTGATTTGCGCTGAGTTAGCAATGTAAAAAATTTCACTTATTTAATCTTCAATAATTTCACTGCTGATAATTAATTAAAATTTTACTTGGAATGGTTTTTATTCAAATGAAAGTGTTTTTCCTTAAGAATTTTTTTTTAATGGGATTACACATCCTTCATGTGTAGACACTTGCATGCTAATGTTAATCCTATCGGAGAATTTTTCTAAATATATTGTTTGCATTTCAATATTGTAAATTTTATTATTTGTTACTTGTGGTCAATCTGTACAAACACCCTTTTTTTTTTTTTAAGTTTTCAGTTTTGTTTGCAATGTTTTTTTTTTTTTTTTTTTTTTTTTTTTACTAGAGTATTTTTGCTTTCGAAAGCAGTTCTGAATATATCCTAATAAGCAAAAAAACCTTGTAAAACAAAGTCGAAAAATGGCCTTTGTATCAAAAACTGCAGGTATGCAATGCAATGCAATGCAATGCAATGCAAAAAAAAAAAAAAAAAAAAAAAAAAACGCAAGCGAGATATTAAAAAAAAAAAATCTCCCAGCGGATTAACATTAGCAATCAGGTGTTTCTGTGTGAGTGAAGTAGCCTCTTAACATTATTAAGCTTTTTTTATTATTAAAATAGGATCTAATAATGTAGCGAATTGATAAAAATTAAACATATATTTTATACATACATAGTAAAAGACAGGGATGTAAGAATTTCTTTCAAGGTAAAAAATTAACATATTAATTAAAATAAGCAATTTGATAAACATGTGGACTAATAAAAACCAGTATTTTTTAATGTATAGATAATATTTGACTAAAATTTAATTTTCCACAGGAACAAACAAACAAAAATAAAAAATATGCTCAGCTCAGAAAAATTCTAAGTTGAGTTATTTATCTCATTTTTCTATCAAATAAGATTTTATGATTTATAAAAACCTCATTTTCATTTTTTTATGCATGCTTGTAATAAAAGCCTTTCATCAATCTTTGATTGCAACTCCTGTAACTACCCTTTCGTTTCTTCCTTCTCACATGCTTATCATGAAACACTTACAAACTCCCTCAGATAGCGTCAACTAGGAACCTTTTTCAATCCTTTACAAAACATTTACAAACTTTTCATGCAAAGCCTTTAAAAAGCATTCAAACATTTACGTAGCATGGTTGAAAAAAGGCTTTAAAAAGCAAAAAATGCTATCTGGGAATCGTACTTGAACATTTATTTTTTCTCACAACTGCACATAAATTCCAATGTATTCGAACTTGGGTAGTAGCGTTAAAACACACCGTAATTGATTTTTCCCTGTTCATCATAATGTAATGGAATTTTTAAAATCTCTGTTTAAACTGTAAATGAACTATACATGTTTCATACTTCATTTCAAATACCATGCTAAGCCTCAGTAACATTTATCATGACAATCGGAATATATTTACACGAGTTAGAGAACGGACAGGCAGAAGACGGCCGGACTAACCGAATCCATAAACACTTTTCAACTATATTTGAAGAGTTTAAAAGTAAAATATTCAAAGATTACTAGTTGGTTATACTTTTTAAATTTTAATAAAGACATTTTATGTTTTAATTTATCTAATTCATTCCCATATTTAACAGTAACCTCAATTTAACAATAATTTTCAAGACCCTTTTCACTCGTTAAATAGATATTCCATTTCTATTATAAGAACTTTTTTACGTTTAAAAGCGTACTTTCATTCCCGTTTAACAAACAGTGAAATAAAAAAATATGTATATTTTTTATTTTAGGAATTTTACTGCTGCCATCTACTTCTCAAAATTAGAAATATTAAATAAATTCTAGAGAGTAAGTAATTTTGGTGCTGCCATCTATGGGCAATATGAATTACAAACTTTGTAAGTTAACTTGTAAATGTTTGTTAAAGGAGAATAACTTAATGTAAACAAAAATAAAACTAATATCCTTTATTAAGCATGAAAACTCAGATAACAATATATTTAATTTATTTTATTTTTGAACATGGAATTTAACAAATAGTATATCTTAGTGTTACTTACTGACATTTTCTTTGCACTTTTCTACAGTATTTATATGAAATCTTCGATAGCCATTTACGAATTGCATAAATTTTACTTGGCAATAGACAGTGTAGTTCCTGTGCTTTTCAATATTACTTTTAGGTGAAATATGCATATATAGCTTCATCGTTTTTAATAAGTAATATTGTTCAATGTTAAATTTTTATTTCAATTTTTAGTACATTTGGGACATTTCCATATCAAAATCCCATCATATCTCATACTTTAGTAAATTTTATTACAATATAAATAAAAAGGTATGAATAAAATGTTTTATTCTTTATTATTTCACCTAACCCATAATTAAATTAGGTACTTTAAATTTTATGAGAATTTAAAGGCACTTTAATTGTTATTTATTTATATTACATATTTTAAACTCTTTAGTTTTATACACCGACTTCATTTGTTTTTATTTATTTAATTAGTTAAGTAAAATACTATGCATTTTGTGGTAAATATAATTAAATGTTACTATATTTAAATTAATTATTCATCTATAATAAATATAGCATATTTACTTCTATTTAAAATTGAATCATTATTTAATAACTTTATCCGATACTTTTCGGTTAGCCGGGCACCAGTGTTATATATACATATATATGTATATATACATATAAATATGTGTGTTTATATACAACAAATGTATGTATATACATACGCATATATACATATATGTATATATATATATAACACTGGCGCCCGGCTAACCGAAAAGTACCCTTTTTCCTATCAAATATTTATTTATTTTTCTACAAAAATCATCATTTGTAATAAATTAATATAGTTACAATCTTTAAAGATGAATCTACATGCAGTTATTATAATTATTATTTATTTATTTATTTTACTCTCTTTCGAAGTGATCTTTCAATGAATTATCATATGATAGAGGGCAGCACCACATCTGTTCTAATATAGTGGAAATACTGTATTTAAGGGGGTACACCCGTATGATGGGTTCGCCCCGAAAGTGGCGTTGTGAAAAATGCCAGAATGGAAGCATGAGCAGAGCAATCCCCATTGACAGACCTCCAAGAGGAAGAGGAAGGAATGCTCTATCGCAGATTGATGGTAAGTTGAGATTTTCATCGTTTTAACCTTACTTTAAACGCATTTTTATCAAAACGTTGTTTTTCAAACTTTCCTCCATCATACCTCGAGAACGGTTTCACCGATTCACTTGAAATTTACAGAGTAGACTCAGCACTTGTAGACGCACGGAGTAAACTAGGATCTTCAGAAAATTTCTATTTTTTTCGTAAAGAAAAAAAAATAAAAAAAATCATGAAATTTGAAATTTTTTTTTTTCCAGAAGTCTGCCAAATAGGCAATTTTCAATATTTTCAAATGATTCTAGTTCATTTGATGCGTTTAGACTTACAGAGTAAAACGCCGTTTATTTTTTTTTCCTTTCAGATAAGGCAATCAACCGAAATCCTGGAGGAAGTGAGCGTCCTTTTTTTTGGAGGCAGGTGTCTTCAGAGCGGTGTAACTTACGTTCTAATAAAGATTTTTGCTTGAAATTTGTTTTACATATTCTTGAAATAGCAATAAATGCATAATAAAAAAACTCAAAGTCCTATTTTTTTCATTTGTCGTCAAAAAAAAAAAAAAAAAAAAAAAAAAAAAAAAAAAAAAAAAAAAACCCAAAAAATGCTTAAAATACAAGCCGTCACACGGGGGGGGGGGGGGGACCCGTTTTATCTATTTCAAATTATTTCACAGTTTTTTCTAACTCTATGGTTAAATTAATGATATTATACTTATAATATTTCTGGAAACAGTTCCAAATAATTTCTAAGCATTTTTTAAACTTACTGTGTTATGGATGCATTCATTGGTACTTCAATTGGTAAACGCTATCTTTAATCTATTCTATTTATTTAATTTAATTTAATTTAATTTAATTTATGTTATATTATTTATTTTATTTTATTTATTTATTTTTTAACCTATTGTTGTTTTTGACTTATTGTTACTGGATTTTATCACGAAAATAAAGTAATTTTTTGAAAAAAAAAAAACATTATTTCTGCTTGTGTAAAGACTTTAAGGACAGCAAAATAAAAACAATACAGTAACAAAGAAACAAATACTTAATATATTATGTAACCACCATTAAATTTAATTGACTGCAAACACTCTATCTCTCATGGAGATTATTGATTTTTGGCACAGTTCGAGACCGGTTTTGTACCATTCATCTTCAATCGTAGATCTGACAAGGGAACCACTTTTGGTGTTGCTTGCACCTAGCATTGAGACCTTGAACGGAAGTCCAAATTTTGCTTTTTTTTTTTTTTTTTTAGCTTGATATGGCTTATCCAAGGATCAAACCATACATGTTATTTGTGAAAGTTAAGATAATTTGGATCTGAAGAATAAGCTTGGATTCCACATATATTTCCATTTTTTGAATGTTCTCTGATTTTTTATTTCCTTGTGTCGCTTGAATTGATGATAGGATATATTTTTTTTCTACAGCATAAAACTTCATTTTTAAATTACAAAAACTTAATTTATAATTTATATATTCACTTTTGTAGATGAACATTTGCGTTGCTTATGTATATATATATATATATATATATATAAGCTTATATTTATATATATATATAATGTATATAAGTTTATATATATATATATATATGGTATTCATAAATCATTTACTTTTGATAGAGCTATATATATATATACATACATATATATATATATATATATATATATATATATATATTTATTTATTTATTTATTTATATATATTTTATATTTTATATAATATATAATATATATATATATTATATTTTACATATATTATATTATATACAAAATTCCCCTGTAAGTATTTTATCACGAAAATAAAGTAATTTTTTGAAAAAAAAAACATTATTTCTGCTTGTGTATATTGATACAGTGCAGTACATATATACAGTGTATATGTGCGTATATATATACGCACAGTATATATATATATACAGTGCGTCTAAAAACTTTAAGGACAGGAAAAAAATAAATATTTTTTGATAAATTTCAAATCAGATTACAAAAAAGTTTACTATAATGTGTATCATAAAGTTGAAAAGCTAATAAAGATGTCAACAAAATTCCCCTGTAAGTATTTTATCACGAAAATAAAGTAATTTTTTGAAAAAAAAAAAAAACAAACATTATTTCTGCTTGTGTAAAGGCTTTAACGACAGCAAAATAAAAACAATACAGTAACAAAGAAACAAATACTTAATATATTATGTAACCACCATTAAATTTAATGACTGCAAATATTCTATCTCTCATGGACATTATTGATTTTTGGCACAGTTCGAGACCGGTTTTGTACCATTCATCTTCAATCGTAGATCTGACAAGGGAACCACTTTTGGTTTTGCTAGCACCTAGCATTGAGACCTGGTGCATTTTAAAGGCCTATATAATGGAGTTTGAGAATCGATAAAATTTTTCTGTTAAAATGATATTTCTTGATTTTACAGCAGCATAACTTTCTGAAAATGGAATTTCCGAGGTCACTTATCGGACTATTAACATTGATTTTTTTTAAAGAAAACCATTTAAAAATAAAAATTAGTTAATAATAAGCATAAAATATTGAAAACAGTTTGAAAATTCCTTCAAAAAACCACGAATTTGATTTTGAAAAAATGCAACATTCTATTCATATTTTTGGCGGGGAAACAGTTGGCGTTTATTTTCAAAAGTAAGGCTTTCGGGCAACCCTAGCCAAATGTCATAGCTGAATTTGTAATAGCTAGAAATTGCAATGTCCGATCTATTTAACCACAGTAATTTTTTAAAATTGTGTAAAAATATTAATTCAGTTTATGATTACTTTTACCAAAGGACCACTTAATACAGCGACATTTCATTTTAAACATTCGAAACTTTATTCCAATCGATTTTAAAAGAAAATTGTTTGCTTATTTTCTGTTTCACTAAAAAATAGTTTTCAATGATCTTCGAAGCTTTTATAGAATTATATTTATTACTTATATATTTATCGTCTGCATAGAAAGAAAAATAAAAACCTAATATTTGTTTCTTATGCTATCAATTAAAAAAAAAAAAGAAAAAAAAATATATATAATCTGATATAATTCTAGTAATATGTACTGTATAGTGTATATTTACTCTTTGGATAAAGCGGGCGGAAAAATTGTACCGCCATATTTGGCGACTTAACTCACTTTTGGCATGAAATAAACAAATAAAAATGTAATAATAAAAAATTAAAAGTGTAAAAAAGTATATAAAATATGATTTTAACAGAGAAATTTTATCGGTTCTCTAACTTTTATGTATAGGGTTACAAAACGCACCAGGTCTCGATGCTAGGTGCGAGCAACACCAAAAGTGGATCCCTTGTGAGTACTGAAGCTGAGGGGGAAAGGAAAAGGGGAAATCCGAACCGTAGATCCATGCTGGAAAAATGTCTTCCATTTTAATAAACTCGTATTGCTCGATCTTCCCACGAGTTCTCGATAGGGTTTAGATCGGGACTTCTGGGTGGTATTGCAAAACTTCAATACTTTTCTTCTGTAACCAGAGTTTTGTATCACGGCTTCTGTGGATAGGCGCGTTATCTTGCTGAAAAATTATTTTTTCTCTCACAGAGGTGTTGCAACTGGTGAAATATACTCAGAAAGAGTTTTTAGTTATGCCTTTGAATTAACTTTTACTGAAAGAAACGCAAGTGATCCCACGCGCGCCGTTAAACGAAAAGCAGCCCCACGTCATAACCATTTCGACTCGGGCGCCCCTTTCACAAATTTTATTCGGTAGACACCACTTTTTAAAGAGAATTATCCTTCAAGTACACAATTTCAAAAATACTCTAATTAAATAACATAAATTGTATTTTCCTTTATTACTGGTTCCAAAGCAAATTTTGTAAAGAAAGATTATGTCCAGTCAGACTGGATATATGAGTGCAAAAGGATGATGGATCAGCCACCTAACTCATGTTTTCAGAAAATTTCTTTTTCTTTTCTCAAATCATGCCAATAGCATTTACAGCCAGCAGGACCATCTAATTTCCATTTCTTTTCATCGCCGAAAATAACCCGCAGCGATTTGTCGTCTCAAGTCATCACTTGTCTTGCAAAGTGTAAGCGTTGGGTTTTGTGGCTAGTCTGTCAAGGGGTGTGTTTGGGAATTTTGGTGTGTATGGGAAATTGCAAAATCGCTTAAGTGCATTGCAGATTGTTTTACTGAGCATTTGGAGCCCTGTCGTTTGTAAAATTTATTTACTTCAGTATTTTCCTGTTTTGCTAACTTTAACCCTTTCAGGGGCAAAACAATTCCATTGATAAAGTGTTGAAATTAAGGTTTGACATCGGAATTTGAAAACAAATTTATTTGTAAATACGACAAAGCTATATTTCGCATATATAATAAACCGAAATTTTTTCTACCAAAATTCTGGTGCCATTGTGGCATTTGGGAATTAAAATTAAGTGGTTTTATAAAAATACCATCGACCCTCAAGGGTTATCCCTTTAGTGCGCATACAGTGCCCTTTAGTGCTTTGCATATACAGTGTGTCCACGTATAACCCGACCTACCTTTATTTTCGCAACCGTTGGTCCTAGATGCATACTTCCAATTACAAAAATGATCAAAATTAGGTGCAGGGTTAAGATAAAAAAAAAAGTTTGAAGTGAAAAAACAATTTAGTGAAGAATTACAGAATCTTAATTTTTATACGGTCCCCGGTCCTATAAGTTATATTTAGTAAATTTTCCCTGTTACACTGGCAAGTAAGGCAAAGAAAAGTCCCTTTATTCTACGATTAAAATTGACCGAGTAATAGCTGTTTAAAGTTGGAGTATATTTTTTGCTGCATAATAGGGGTCATTCACAAATTTAGTATAATTATAATTTGGTCAGGTATATTAAAGAAATGGTTGAGAGTAAAATTAGCATTGCAATATAAATTTGAAATCTTTAATCATTCTGACATATCACTGCAAAAGGTACAATTTGTACTGAACATTATAAGAGGATAAAAATAACAGATATTTTGTTAAATAAAAAGATGAAAAACAACAGCCTCAATTCTTTACAAAATGATACATATTTTAAAATGCTGTTATATTACACTATCTTTCAAATTTTGGGTTTTGGCATGTTTTTTAGCTTTTGAAAATTGATTCTTATGTATTTTTTTAGAACTGAAATTCAAAATGACCTCCATTTTAACCATCACGTCAGGAATTTTCTCAAATCGCAAATTTCAAAGTTAAAAAGCTAAAAGTTAAAATTCATCCCCATCCTATCCCAACCTCATGGGACCTCCGAGCTGTTTAGCTGTAAAGAACCCAGTATAAGCCAAACAAGTTGGAAATTGCTCGTCAAACGTGGCAAATGAGGTGCGTTCGTACTATAACTAGTTTTATAATTATTTTTTGCACCCCATATTGTACTGAATGTATACTTTTTTGCACTTCATAAAGCGCATAGTCTGATACATCATTAAAATGCACTTCCAATAATTTTTTTCCCATTCCCCGTAATGTAACGGAACACTTTTGACTGTCCCTGTAATTAAACTATACATCCGATTTTCCTAAAATTTGAAATAGCTCAACAAAACTTTGCAACAATTATATCTTTAAAATTTCAGACCATTCGGAAGGCTGTAATATCATTAAAATGCACTTGAAATAATTTTTCCCATTCCCCGTAATGTAACGGAACACTTTCGACTGTCCCTGTAATTAAACTATACATCCGATTTTCCTAAAATTTGAAATAGCTCAACAAAACTTTGCAACAATTATATCTTTAAAATTTCAGACCATTCGGAAGGCTGTAATATCATTAAAATGCACTTGCAATAATTTTTCCCATTGGCCGTAATGTAAAGTAAAACTTTTGACTGTCCCTGTAATTAAACTATGCATCCGATTTTCCTAAAATTTGAAATGGCTCGACAAAATTTTGCAACAGTTATATCTTTAAAATTTCAGATCATTCGGAAGGCTCTAATATCATTAAAATGCACTTGCAATAATTTTTCCCATTGGCCGTAATGTAAAGAAAAACTTTTGACTGTCCCTGTAATTAAACTATACATCCGATTTTCCTAAAATTTGAATTGGCTCGACAAAATTTTGCAACAGTTATATCTTTAAAATTTCAGATCATTCGGAAGGCTCTAATATCATTAAAATGCACTTTCAATAATTTTTCCCATTGGCCGTAATGTAAAGAAAAACTTTTGACTGTCCCTGTAATTAAACTATACATCCGATTTTCATAAAATTTGAAATGGCTCGACAAAATTTTGCAACAATCATATATTTGAAATTTCAGACCATTCGGTTGGGTAGTTTTTGCTCTGTTACATGCGGACAGACGGACGGACGGACAGACGGACGGACGGACGGACTGAACGACGACTATAGGTGCTACGTATTTATATAATTACGAACGCACCTAAAAACTATTGAATTAAATAAAATTAAACTGAATAAAAAAGTCTTCCATCTATTTTATAGTATCAGATTTTTCTCTATTTTTTAACCTTGAATTTTTCGATTGGCGAAAAATCTTGACATGATGGTTAAAAGTGAAGGTAATTTTTTGATTCAGCGTTAAAAAAATACATAAAATGTAATTATAAAAGTTAAAAAACACAGCCATAGCAGGTTTATGTTATCTAATCTAAAACTCTTTCTTAAACTTCTCGACGGTAATCTATTGGAATTTTATTGTGTTATCCTCTAATATAAGTATGTATAAGATGGTAAGAGTCGAAAATCATAATAATATTGCATTGTCATCGGATTTAAGTCAGTATGTAAAATTTAATTTCGATCGGACATTTGAAAGTAAGTTAAAGTTCGAGTACAAATTTTAAACTGGAAAGACGATCATTGCAAGTTAAATAAAACCTTATGAAAATAGCATAATTTTAGCCTCATATCCTTACAAAATAAAACATATGTTAAAGTACAATTATTGTAACTAATCTGAAACTTAACTAATAAAAGTTAATCGTAATATTTGTACAATTTCTTTCAAAGCGCAGGTACCTTGAAATAAGTTTAAGTACTTTATACACGACCCCTGAAAACATGGTCGAAATGATCTGTTTTTATATGCAAAAAAGTGGTATAAGTCATGCATTTCAAAGTTTCATAGCTCGGTCAATTTTAATGTTAGACGAATGGGACTTTTTTTGTCTTACTTGTTAGTGTCACGGCAAATTTTTAGTAAATATCACTTATAGGACCGAGGAGCCGTATAAAAATTAAAATTTCGTAATTTTTTAATAAATTCTTTTCTTGACCCAAATCGCTTTAAAAGTAATTCTTTACCTTATTTAAACCATTTTTGTAATTGGAAGTATGCATCTAGGACCAACGGTTGCGAAAATAAAGGTCGGTCAGGTTATACGTGGACACACTGTATACAAATAACAGTGTGTTGAATTTAATAGATTTTTTATTCGCATATACTTAATTCACACCAGAAAATTAAAATAGCAATATTTGGTTTAATTAATAACAGACATTCCGTATTTAAATAAAGCAAAATTAACCATTGAAAATTTCTGGTGTAAATAGAGATTCTCCGAACTGCTTAATATCTAGAAGGTATCCTACCATGAGGATTAAAGGGTTAAATGTTAAGCTTTATAAAATAAATAATTATATAAAATAAGGTATTTTGAGACATGCTTATTAAAATACTTAGTAATTTGCAATATTTTAACGTAAAACATCCACACGACAGTAGTTTTTACTTGTATTGCAGATGTGCAACAGACGAAAAGATTGACGTATTATATGAAAAATGTATCTCTGTTTTTTTTTTTTTTCATTATTTTCCCTGTGTAATAAACCTTTCAGAGAATCATATATATTTTTTCGAAACAAAATAAAAAATCGCGCATTTAAGGGTTGAAACCCTTCTTCCATCTCTGTGTGACAAGACTTTTGGTCCGCCTTTAGCATTTTTTTTTTTAATTTAATAAACTTTTAATCTTAAGAAATTGTTGATGATGGTTTTCGATCTTCCTATCTCTTTTGCAATAGATCTACAACTAATTTCTGATAACGCAAAAGATTCAACAGCACCTTTTTCATATTCAGACTGTTTACTTGCTTTTGGCATTGTTATAAAACTAACAATACGCTTAATAGAAAACTTCAGAAAAATCAACATACAGAAGAGTTTTTATCGCAAATGAATAATAATTACACACAATATTTCTATAAAAAAATAGTGCTGTCCTTAAAGTTTTTACACAGGCAAAAAATACCGGGTTTTTTTGCATAACTATTATTTTTTCGTAATAAAAAGCTCACAGATATATTTTCTTGGCTGTTATATCAGTATTTCCACTTTATGATTAACATTAAATTACCATTTCAACTATCGTATTTTAAATTTATCAAAATATTTAAAATGTTCTTAAAGTTTTTATACGCACTGTGTATATATATATATATATATATATATAAGCTCAGAAAGATCAAAAGTAAAACTAAAAGTTAAAAATAAAAATAAAAATAAAAATAAAATCCATGCGATAAGCGCTACAGCTGCATATAACCACACAGATTATATATAGCACATTATGTTTTAAATGCGTTTGTCGGACCCAGAATCCTGCACCATAAATAAACTAAGTATAACCATAAAACATGCAAGAAATTTAAACAGATATAACCTGAACAAGAAAAAACAACAAAAGGCTGTGGCCTCTTCAGCGGTGGGCATTATAGAAAGCACAGCAATGTTTCAGATTAATTACAATTTACAACAAACTATTATTCAGTAGTGGCAGTGGGTTTCGGCCAGAGTGTCGCAAAGCATAAATCAAATGCATAAAAACAATTGAAAGCATATCGCGAACACTCCCCCACCGGACCCGACGCCACAATAAACAGTGCATCTCGAAGATACCACTGATTCAGAACGTATGTTTAATGTATACTGAAACAATAAAATTATTTTACCCAAATCCGAGCAACACAGCCACAAAAAACAATAACTAAATTCCAGTGATCCATAATCTGTCCATAAACGTTTCATGTCTGTTGCCACACAATTGCAGACATCCTTGTAAAACCGTCCAAAAAAGGCTTTAGGTTATACAAATCATTAACTGTCAATCGCATAGCAACTCCTCAAAAATGAAGACTGTCTGTAAAACTAGTATATTTATTAATGAAATTCAAAGGTATATTGTTTTTATAATACAAAATGCTGGTTAAATTAAAAAGTTCTTTAAAAAATAAATTTTTATTCGAACAGAGTTTATAGTAGCGAAAAATCTGACCTATTATGATATTGACGTAAACGCGTTTATGGATATTTGAACTCCAATTAACTAAATGGTTAACTTCAAAATTAAAGTTATCCCGTTTATTATAAATTGATATGTGTATACCGTTTGAAATGTTTATTTTCAAATCAAGATAATCAGCAGCACTATTATTTTCATTTGTTTTTTTCAAAACCAGCATATCGGGATAAATGTTACATGATATCCCCAAAAAATCGCGATCACAGTTCAAAATTATCAAATCATCGATATATCTAAAAGCCAGAAAATTAACATCTTTATTGACACTACAAAATTGAAATTCATAATAAAATAAAAATAAGTTAGCTGCCGTTGAAGAATAACTTGTTCCCATTCCTATTCCATTATTCTGTAAATATATATTTGAACCTGTATAAACATAGTTGTTATATAAACAAAAATTACATAATAATTTAAATAAATTAAAATCTAAATCTGTGTCAGCTATAATTAAATCGACAACCTTTAAAAGGACATCATTTAACCCTGCAATAGGAATGTTTGTGAAAAGATTCTCAAAATCATATGTCTGGACACTTTGTATATCATCTTTAATTAGTTCATTCCTGATCTCATAACTGTTCAAAATAATCCAATACATATTACTATCTTTATACTTAAATTTTAGTATATTTAAAATCTTTTTTAACATTTCCTCAAATTTGCGATTAAATCCGTTTCCAATGCTGTTTACATTACTACAAATAAATCTGTACTTAATTGGTATCTTATGAAATTTAGGTGTTACGAAAAGAAAAGGAAATGACAAATTTTTTACTTTAGGCAGAGGAATATTAACCTTTTTTGAAAAGGCCAGATGTTTCTTAATCAGTGTCTGAATAGTAGATTTATACAAACTGTAGGTGACATTATTGTTAAGCTCAGTAAATATCATATTAGCATAATAGCTTTTTCAAATAACTGCAAAATTGTTAGATGCTTTATCGACTGAACAAAAAACAAAGGTATTTTTTAATTTCGATATTTCCTTCTCTAAATTTGCATTTATTCTATGGTAAGTGTAATTAGAAGAATCATTCATATATTTTATTTGAAATGATTTAAAATCATCCAATATTTTAAATTTCCATTCATTGAAAAGGGGGATAGGTTTATTGAATTTGTAACTTAAATTGAGTATAAACATATGTAATTCAGATTTGAATAGATTGAAAGATTTTTTTAAATTAATCTTCTTGTTTAATCTAAATTTAGTACCGTATTTCATTTTATTATTTTTTAATTTTGTATTATAAAAACAATATACCTTTGAATTTCATTAATAAATATACTAGTTTTACAGACAGTCTTCATTTTTGAGGAGTTGCTATGCGATTGACAGTTAATGATTTGTATAACCTAAAGCCTTTTTTGGACGGTTTTACAAGGATGTCTGCAATTGTGTGGCAACAGACATGGAACGTTTATGGACAGATTATGGATCACTGGAATTTAGTTATTGTTTTTTGTGGCTGTGTTGCTCGGATTTGGGTAAAATAATTTTATTGTTTCAGTATACATTAAACATACGTTCTGAATCAGTGGTATCTTCGAGATGCACTGTTTATTGTGGCGTCGGGTCCGGTGGGGGAGTGTTCGCGATATGCTTTCAATTGTTTTTATGCATTTGATTTATGCTTTGCGACACTCTGGCCGAAACCCACTGCCACTACTGAATAATAGTTTGTTGTAAATTGTAATTAATCTGAAACATTGCTGTGCTTTCTATAATGCCCACCGCTGAAGAGGCCACAGCCTTTTGTTGTTTTTTCTTGTTCAGGTTATATCTGTTTAAATTTCTTGCATGTTTTATGGTTATACTTAGTTTATTTATGGTGCAGGATTCTGGGTCCGACAAACGCATTTAAAACATAATGTGCTATATATATATATATATATATATATATATATATATATATATGTGTATATATATATATATATATTTAGATATTCAGCTCAGGAGTTTGAATGATCCTTCAAATTTGTATTCATTCTATTAAACTCATGTAACTAAATAAAATGAATTAGTTGGATGTGCCAATCCCAAAACATTCTTCTATCTCATGTATATTAATATTTCAAAATGTTGTTACAAATACCAATAATTCATTTTTATTAGTTTCATTAGTATTTTTATTATAATTATGCATAACTTCATACACTTTTTGATGGTACAATATGGAAAATTGTACAAAAATCGCTATTACAGCGCCTCCTTTCTGTGGAAATTCTCAATATTCAGGGTGAACTTTCTTGCCACGGTCAAAAGCATACCCAAAAAATTTGGTTCAATTCTGTGCACAACTTCATACACTTTTCGATGGTACAATACTGAAAATGGCACAAAAATCGTTATTACAGCGCCCCCTACCGTCGAAATTTTTTCAAATTCAGGGAGGACCTTCTTGCATGGCCAAAAACTTACACAAATAATTTGGTCCAATTCCATGCATAACTTCATACACTTTTCGATGGTACAGTATTCAAAATGCACAAATATCGCTATTACAGCGCCCCCTACCGTCGGAATTTTTCCAAATTCAGGGAGGACCTTCTTGCATGGCCAAAAAGATACGCAAAAAATTTGGTTCAATTCTATGCATAACTTCATACACTTTTCGATGGTACAATATTCAAAATGCACAAAAATCGCTATTACAACGCCCCCTACTGGCGGATTTTTTCGAAATTAATGGAGGACCTGCTTGCCATAGCCAAAAACTTAAAAAAAAAAATGGTTCAATTCTATGCCTAACTTCATACAATTTTTGATGGTAAAATGGCGACATACGGACACACGGACAGACAGACATTTTCGTTAAACATGTTTTTTAGGATCTCTGATCCCTAAAACGTGTAAATCCGTCGAAAACCGGAAGGCAAAAAAAAATTTCGATTACAATACTTTCTTCTATTGCAGATAGAATAAAGTAATAAACTAGAGAACAGGAATTCTGCTTTTTCAGAATTTAGTTTCGCCTCCGACATTTCCATTACTTCATATTCTTCTGATGGACTGATGGCTTCTATTATTATGAAACGGCTATTATAAATGAAGTGCTAGGTGAAGATGAAAGAGCAGTCGTAAAAAGTTAGAACTCTGATTTTCTGGTCAGAATGAAAAAAAAAAAATGGTCATAATTTAACTCGGTTAAGAGGGACTCTACTTTAGTACAAGATATATTTCAATTTTAAGACTTAAAGCACATGCTTTTATTTTATGTAAAATGACGTCATTTGCACCCGCTTAAGAATTCCACTTTTACGATCTACTCTTAAACATCTACAGTAAAGCATGCATAAGACTTTATTATAGGCATTATCGCAAAATAATGCACTAATGCAGCAAAAAGATGCTGTCATTCAAGAAACTTGTAAAGAAAAAACTTCTATCTAATGATTCACAGGCCTTCATTTGTTTGTAACATTAATATAGACACTTAAAATTAAATATAGTTTATAATAGCTCCCTATTTTATCAGAAATCATTCATTTATATTTTTTCAAAATAACACGTATTTTAATCAAATTTATTTCGGTTGTTATGAGAAAATGGCAACAAAAATATATAATTGCTATTTTAGAAGTATTTTTCCTTTACTTTCTACAGAAATGGAGTACTTTCGTTGCCAGAATTTAAAAAATGTCGCTAAAAACTACAAAAAAAATTAATATTTCAAAAATAAATGGAGATACAGTTTTCAAACTAATTGCATTTAAAATATTTTTTTTTTTTCAATACGATGGTATAAAAATTGAAAATGTGCGATTCTTAGAAGTTAAAAATTCCTGTAGTGTATTTAATCGTACTGCTTTGTTTTACGGCTGGCTTCTGGAAGGTAACGTTATTTTTTTAGAGACTTACACAAAATAAGTTGGGAGAAAGAAATAGCATACCGTACCGGGCATTGCATACCGTATATTGCACGCGAGAGAAAAATTATTACCTGTAAATGTTGAGCAGATTATATCACGAATATATTTCGTTAATAATTTAAAATTCAGTCAACTTTTCGTGTTTTGAAAATATTTGGTTTTCATGCTCTATAATTAAAATAATTTCTGTAATGGATTATAATAGCTTTGTTGACTGTAACATGATAGTGAATAATTAGAAAATCAATTATAATGTTTTATGTTTTATAAAGAAAATAATCTGCTTTTCATGCACAATAATTACGATAATTTTTAAAGCTTATTTTCATATCCTCGTATTTTGTCTTTTATAAACGCATGAAAGAATATAGTTTATTCTGTATTGAGAGTTTAAATTTTCATGGTAAGTTTAATACACTGCTCAAAACAATTAAAGGATATTGCAGTTTTAGGTGGATTTTGTATCTGGTAAACTGTTTAGCTGATTGATACATGGTCGACAGACATAGTAGGTTATATGAGAATAAATTACACATGTTTGGCAGAAAAAAATGCATTTTATTGCGCATTTGTGTACTAAAGGAAAAAAACACAATTTGTGCATATGAGAAAAAAAGAATAAGAAAAGGTGTTTTCTTCAAAGAAAATCATTTTCAGTAGGGGGTATGGTTTCCACGGGCGACCAGCAACGTTGAACACCTTTGAGGCATGGACTAAATGAGGCTATTAATGACGAGTTGGGGTATTCTGCCCCACTCTTCCAGAAGAGCTCTTTCCAGTTCTTGGAGAGTTTGTTGGGGTTGTTGGCGGCCAGAAACTCGTCTTCCTAGAGCGTCCCAAACGTGCTCGATTGGATTCATGTCTGGAGAACACGCTGGCCATTCCATCCGAACGATTCCTTCCTGGAAAAGGAAATCCTCCACCAGGTTTGCACGATGTGGCCTGCAGTTATCGTCCATTAAAATGAAGTTATCTCCGATTGCTGCAGCGTAAGGGACTACAATAGGTCTAAGGATCTCATCCCTATATCGGCGACCAGTCAGAGCTCCATCTCGAATGATGTAGAGGTCAGTTCGCCCGTCAATGGAGATGCCACCATACACCAACACTCCTCCACCGCCAAATCTGACACTTTCGTGCACGAACGCAGGATTATTCCTACTGCCACGGTCACTCCAGATGAAAATACGCCTATTATCTGGATGCACAGAAAAACGGGACTCGTCAGAAAACAGAATATTGCTCCATTCATCTCTCCTCCAGTTGACACGCTCGGTTGCCCACTCCCTGCGGTCGCGACGATGCCTTGATGTTAATCTAACACATACCATCGGTCGGCGAGCATACAGACCTACAGCATGGAGCCGGTTTCGGACAGTCTGTGTTGAAATCGTGGTGCCTGTAGCCGAGCGAAGGTGTTGTTGGAGAAGTGTAGCGTTCATGGTTCGGTGTCTCCGAGCTGTTAACGCTAAATACCGATCTTCATTGGGCGTTGTTGCCCGTCTACGACCTTGCCCTGGTCTTCGGCCTGCACATCCACTCTCCAAAAAACGGTTCCAGATCCTGGAAATGACACTTTGTGACACTCCAATGGCTTGCGCTACTTCGGCTTGAGTTTGCCCCCCTTCTAACCTACCAACAATTCTCAAAGCTTCTGAATCTGTCAAATGACTTCGCTGAGACATCGTACCCATCGAAACAAAGCAATCACTGAATGCCGATCATCCTTGTCTTCATTCTCTTTTATCCAGTTGAAAGTCAAATTTCATTCGCTGCCGCTGAAGCGACGTTTTTGACGTCGAACTCAAAATTTGCATACTCCACAGTTTGAAAACCAGAAAAATTTGCATTTGTGATTCTCTTCTTCTATTTTCGAAAAAAAAATTCGTTTGTATCTTTATTTTATATAAAACTTCAAATATCCTTTAATTGTTTTGAGCAGTGTAGTATTAAATATTGATTCTTGAAGATATTTTGCTTTTAAATTTCTATATTGAATATTTAGTTTAGCATTGTGGGTCAGGTACTAATATCAATATACTTTCCGTATACAAGCATGTTAATATCCAACGGTTCGGTTCAAAGTTAAAGTCGATTGGTAACTTATTTGATTACGATTCTGTGAAATTCATTTTAAAAGAAATGCTTCCATTGGCATAAATATTTCATGGTGTAATTGCAAGCATAGTGATTGATTTACTCAATATCGTTTAACACAATATACAGGGTGTCCACGTGAAACCTCCCTGATTTCAAATGTTAGTTGTCGTGAGACAATGAGCCCTAGATTTTTGTGACTTATATGGTATGATGAATAGCAACACAAGAAGTTTAATTTGCTTCCTTTTTTTTTTTTTTTTTTTTTTGAAACAGCTAATTTTTGTTGTATGCATTATCGATATGTTTGATAAGTATTATGTAATGATAAGTTTATTATGATGAAAACGTTTCTTTGCCCGAAAAAAATTTTTATTCACATTTTAATTACCCATCATACGTAGTATAGTTCTTGTAATTGTTTTAAAAATCGAAAATTTTATTGATGGATTTACACGTTTCAGACACTAGAGATTCCGAGAATCACATTTTTAGAAAAAAAATTGTCTTTCATCTGTCTGTGTGTAACTGTGTGTGCGACTCTAAACGCTGTATCTCCCGAACAAATTGAGATAGAGACTTGAAATTGGGTATGTACTTAGTATGTAATAATGAGAAGGAGCCTGTTATAACCTTCATTGTCCGAAACTACTTTTTTTTTCGGACTCTCGAAATATTCCTTCTGATAAAAGGTATATAAAAATTTTCAAAATTGTTTATTTTAAGGAGTGAATATAAAAGACAATAAAAAAAATAAATTTTGCATAAATAATGAAAACGATCGGATAATGAAATGCCGAGATATTTGGAATCGTACTTTCCACATTCTTCGATTTTTCATGACACTGCATTTCAATCAAATTTCGATTCAAAGATATATTTTAATTGAAAATGAGAAGCTTAATCCGACGCAGTAAACTATTAGTTAATAGGATTATCATTTTTGAAGTTTATAAGGATGCTTCTTTTACGCAGTTCAGTAATAGAGCATTCAAAGTTTATGACGCCATCAAGCCACGATTTTAAGCACTTAATCTACCGAACAAATTGAGATAGAGGCTTGAAATTCGGTATGAGCTTAGAAAGTAATAGTGCGACAAATCCAATTAAATTTCAGTAGTCTTAGTTATCCGAAACTATTTTTTCGGACTTTTGAAATATTCGTACTGATGAAGCCTATATAAATATTTTCGGAATTATTTCTTTTAAATAATGAGTGTAACAGGAATTTTACATAAAGAATGAAGTTGATCGCACAATCAGTTGCGTTGATATAATTTCACATGATTTTATATTATGCATATCAATGATAGGTAATTATTACGGTGCCCACTAACGACTAGTTTACCCATGCATTCTCTTTGATTCCAATCAAATATGATTCATATCAAATGAGTCCAATCGATATTCAATCATTAGCCAACACCTGATATAAAAGAATGAAAGTTACATGACATAACATCAAAAGTTAACTTTCGGAAAAGAAAAATGCATCAAAATAAACTTGTTGTGTTGCTATTTATGATACCGTAAACCTCAAATCTAAAGGACTCATAGTTTTCGTACAATGAACACTTGGAATCAGGGAGGTTTCATGTGGACACCAAACTAGTCGGATGTGGCAATCCAAAAACTTTCTTCTTTCTCATACATGATTATATTTAAAAGTTTGCTATCACAGTGCCAAAAATTAAATGGCAATCTATGCCTATCGTGAGGATTCTAAAAGTATGAAATTCCGTGCATTAGTTCTTGAGATAGAACTATAGATAAAATCATGTAAATTCTGCCATAGGCAGTATAACAACACCACCTATTCGCCGATTAACACCAAAACCTAATCAGCAACAACTTGTGTCAACGTCTAACTGAATCCTAAGTTAGATGTAAATTCGTGCATTAGTTCTTGAGATACGGCTATTTCAGGAATCGTGAAAAATGCAGGATAGGAGAGCCACATGTTAAAAGGTTTACATCAAAATGTAAACAGCATCAAATCACGTCAAGGACTAACCGAATTTGAAGTTTGATAGAAATCCGTGCATTAGTTCTTGATATAGAGCTGTTGTAGAAATCGTAAAAATTGCAATACAGCAGCTCCACCTTTTGAGAGATTTACACCAAAAACCAATCAGCATCAGTTTGTATCAAGGACACCGTTAATATAATTGTTTATTAAATTCAGTGCATTAGTTCAGGAGAGAGAGCGCTCACAAAATTTATGTCGCAAGCAGACAGGCAGAGTCACAGTCTCACATACAGACATTTTGGAAAATCATGTTTTATGGAATCTCTGGCCCCTAAAACGTGTAAAACCGTCAAAAACCGGAAATCGCAAATGTTCACGAGTCTAATACTTTCTTCTTGTAAAGATACAAGAAAGTAAAACGGGTATCTCTAAATTTTTAGTTGATACTAAGGTGACAAATTTAAGGGGTCTTGTACCTTTTAAACGCGTCGAACATTAACGACAAACTTCAAAGTTTGAATTAGTCTATTTTCAAAGCCTTTTTATGTATAAACATGAAATTTTGGATATTGATTAAACAGACTATGCTTTGTAATATGCTACCATTAAAAATTTATTAACAATTTATAGAATTTGTGTATTGTTGAAATCAAAATAGCTCTTTTTTTACCCCATAAGACATTGCGCGCATGATATCTTGAGAAAGTATGTATGGATTCGCATGAAATTTGGTAAAGATACTAAACATATATGTGTGTTTAAAATGATCTACTCTTAGGCTAAAATTAGTTCATTAACTATATAAAAAAAATATTTTAGTAAAAAAAAATAAAAATTTTGTATTTTTAATGAATAAAAATAGTCATAACTAAAAATATTACCATTGTAAATACTTAAAAGTACATCATTTTAAACACACATATTTGTTTAGTATATTTACCAAATTTCATGACCATCCATACATACTTTCTCAAGATATCATGCGCGCAATGACTTATGGGGTTAAAAAAAGAGCTATTTTGATTTCAACAATACACAAATTCTGTAAAGGGTTAATAAATTTCTGTTGGAAGTATATTACAAAGCATAATCTGTTTCATCAATATCCAAAATTTCATGTTTATACATAAAAAGGTTTTGAAGATAGACTAATTCAAACTTTAAAGATTTTCATTAATTTTCGACGCGTTTAAAAGGTACAAGACCCCTTAAGAATGAACAAGAAAAAGTTTTACGATGAATATCGAATTTCGTTTTCGGGAATTAATGTAATTTATATTCAGTTTGTATCACAATTTTTAAAAAGTATTTGCACCTGTGAATAAATGAAATCTCTCTATTTGGCGCTAGAAATAAACAAAAGTCTACGAGACTCTAGTTACTGAACTCAAGGCAAGCATGAATGTTATAAGAAAGAAGAATAGTTTAGTATACAGGGATATTCAATAATGTTGGACAAACTTTAACCCTTAAATGCCTGATTTTTCAAAAATCATTGTAATAATGTTTTTCAGCTTTCATTTTTTAAATAAACCATGGGAAAAATACTTAAAAAAATCATATTTTGTTTTAAGTATAGTTTACGGCTAAAAAACAGTTTGTTACTAATCGGCAATACTGGTGTTTAATTGAAAAAATAATCTCCCTTGATACAATTCTATAATATTAAACACACACGAAATTTTAGGAACTATAATGAGAAATAAATTTTACTTGCTCACTGCAGGTCAAAATAGGGTATTTCGCAAGTTTCCAAACAAAACAAAAAGAACATGTAGCAACAATTGAAAAAATAAATCTATCTTTATTCTTAAACAACACAAGTGTTGCCATCTATATGTTGAAAATCGATTTAATAATATTTTCAGAATGTATTTTATGGGCACCATTAGGCATTATAGATTCAATATTATTCTAATAGTATTTTAGAGTCTAAATTGTGTATGTTGCCGAAAAGCAACACCAGGCATTTAAGGGTTAAGAGGTGGTGTTATACACTAAAACAAACAATTTTCATTATAGAATGTATATAGAATACATGAAACGCGAAAGTTCTACCGCTTTTAGGAACTTCCGTTCCGAAAACGTTTAAGAGCCATTCATGTTGTGAGTTACCAGAGAAAAAAATACGAAGGTATTGCCAGATTTGTTGGATGATATGTGCACAGACATCCGGTGTCGTATGTGGTTCCAGTACGATTGAGCAACAACACATTATGAGTGAGAGGTGAGACATTGTCTGTGTTTGATGTTTCCTGGTCGCCGAACTTGGACGAGGTGACCCTATAACGTGGCCAACACGATCGCCCGATCTGTCCTGTCTCTATTTGTTTTTGTGGAAGCAGCTGAAGAGTCTCATCTATTCAACTCCCCTTGAATCGGAACAAGGTGGAACACGTCCAATTTCGACGAAAGAAAATGTTTACAAAGGAACTGTAGCATCAAATTTATAATACATCGACAACAATAATTACAATAAAATATCCATCTTACACTTGAACTCTCCAAAGACATATATTAACCTAAGATTAACAAAATACTTTTTTCATAAACTTCAACTGTTAAAATTATTGAAAATTTAAACTTTATTCATATACGTAATCAGTAAGTAACATATAATCAAGCTAAGTAATTTTGGGCACAGATGTCATATACGCCCCATTTTTTTCTGACGCCAATGTCATATACACAACGGGTACTTAACTGGCGCCAAAGTGTCGTTATTTTGCTTGATATGGTAAGCCGGATGTTGTTGTTTATGCTGTTGATGTTTTCGCCAAATTGGCGTCAGAAAAAAATCGCGCCAATATGATGCGTATATGACATCTGTGCCGTAATTTTGATTAAGTTATAAATTGATGCTTGGTATTACGGAATTAAAAATCAGCAAAAATGATTTCACTTTGACATAATCATAGAATTTTTCCCCTTAAAATCTAAACCAAATCAAGTCATTTTCCACCTTTCACATCCATATTAACCATTTTAAAATATTTTAACGCGCAATAGGTTATTAATAAATATATTTTCAAGCTTGAAGTCACGTTTGTCAACTATTTCAACTTTACATGTTAAAATTCCCACTCGTGATTTGAGGTCTTAGTATAATCTCTGTACCTGCGCGTAAAAATTCCAGAAATTTATAACTTTTAGACGTATTCAAGGGGAAATATCTCATTTTATCAAATAAAATTATGGTTTTCTTTTAAATATGACGTCATTTTCAGTCGTTGAAATATTTAGCCTATTGTCTCAAACTCAATATCAGCGAAATGAAAAAAGAGTGAAATATAACAGCATTATCAGGGAAATTGTGTCTTTTTTAAAGCGTAACGTCATTTTCTGTACAAATAATAATAAAAAAAAATATATTTTTAATTGTAATGAGAAAATGGCATCAGTAAGAATATAATCAATAAAGATAACTAAACCACTTTTAAAAGAAATGAAGTATTTCAGTTGCCACGATTAGAAAATTGGTATTAAAAACTATAAATAATTAATATCTCAAAAATAAATTGAGATATAGCTTTCAAACAAATTGCATTTAAAAATGCATTTTCTTCTGCATACGACGGTGTAAATCTTTAAAATGTGGGATGTTTAGAAGTTTCAAAATTTGCAATAGCGAAAATTGCAAAACCGAAATTTCATTTCAAATTTCAAAGTGTTGCCATTCGCAGAATGACGTATGCGTTACGCACAGATATGTCTGTCCTTTATAATATAGATAGGAACTCGTCTCCAGAATTTCGGGTCGCTGTTGGTGAAGTGTGCGATATGCCTGGTGTATTTCACAGCGATTGCCAATCTCTCCTTTTCCACTTTTTTGCCTGCTTTACCGTTGGAGGTCGCTGTTTTGAACCGTTATTGTAAATAGTTCTCGGTAAACTTGGTTTCGTAACTTTTATGTTATTTTTAGGTTCCCGTACTTAAAAAGTAAAAACGGAACCATTATAAGATCATTCCTCTGTCTGTCTGTCCGTCTGTCACAGCCATGTTACTCGTAAACTATTGGAACGAGGAAAGTTCAAATTGGGGGGGAGTAATAAAGACTATTGATATATATATTTACAGATTATTAAACTTTCACAAATATATTTAGGGAAAATGTAGAGGGGCTAATTAAGTTACTTGGAAAAAAAATATTTTCTTTGTATATCGTGTGAAAGATTCTGTAACGTTAAACTCAAAAATATATTTATTTTAAATATAGATATCATTTTGTCAGAGATATGTAGTGCAAAAAAAATGCCCCCCCCCCCCTCTATTTCCGAATCTACTGAAGTTAAAATTATATATATAAAAAAAATAGAGGATGTTAATTTAAAACTTGCAGGAAAATTATAGCGATTACCCTAGGTCACATAGTTTTTGAGGAAAGCGCATTTTTCAGTTACACACAATTTTCGATTTACGGACATTCAGCAAAGGTGTTGAGGAACGCTGTTGGCACCTATCGTAGCAAAAGTATAAAAGTATTGTTGATAATGATTCGTCAAAAATCGATAAAAAATCGTCGGTAATAGGCTGAGATATTAACCCTTAAAGACACGGAGGGTTTTGACATGCATAATGACAGGGGCAGCATACTCTATGTACCATCGGCTTTTAAAATCTAGATAACAGCTTTTAATGATACATTTGTGTAATGCAGTATAGTTGCTGCCCAGTAGCAGTATAAAAGAAATAAACGTCAAATTGTTAAAAACAAACTAATTTAATTAGAATTAATCACACAAGTACTACGAGATTCACGACTAATTTGCAATCAGTGGATCTCTGAATACGCCTCCCATGTCTTTAAAAGTTAATTAAAAACCTTTCTGGAAAACGCTTCACGGACCTAGGCAGCATTGCAGCTATGCGACCTCCTTTCAAAGTGCGCCTAGTATAATGCCAAGTTTAAACTTTGAACTAGGGTTTTGTTTTAGCTACACTGTAAAAAGAAAAGATTAGTTCTATGCTGAATTTAGATTTATGAAATGACAAATGAAGTTTAAATATGCATTACTTTTATTGTCAGTACCGAATTATGTTCATGATAAAAAGATTAGGATAATATTAAAAAATGAGTTATACAGAATAGCATTATTTTATATGATTAGAAAATTTGGCTTTATTTCAAGCTGCTATATTCAAGCTCCTTTCCTCTGTTCATCCTTTACAAACTTAAAATAATATGCTAAAAAAAAAAAAAGGACTATTTTACAATGTATAAAAACAAAATTTAACATAAACAAATTGTTCTAAATAATTAAACTGAAATTAACATAATAAAACGAAGATATATTATTTATGTGTAAATATTGAAAATGACAAACCATCTTCTTTTAAGTTATTGATTTAAAGATCTTTTAATTATACTGATTTCATATTATATTCCCTTTATTCAGAGAACATTTGTGTTGCAATTTTGGTTTACATCTAATGTTTATGTAAAAAAAGCAAACATTTAGAATCATTAAAAATCTAGGTAACTTATGATCAGTCATTGAGTAGTGGCCACTTTAGCTTTACACAAGTTTTTTTAGTGTAAATTAGATGCTAATTTTTTTTTAATAATAAACTGAACACTTAATAGTAATAAAGATATAAATAATATTTTTAAAAAGGAATTTAATTGTAGTTTTAATATTTTTAGCCATTTTTCCTAGCATGATTTTGACAACTAATTTGAATTACGATTTATAATTTCATTACAAATTAATTATGGTATATAACTAAATAAAAATTATTTATATAACATATAATTACTTAATCAGTTTTTAGCTTGATTTAAATTAAAATTTCACTAATGATTGCTAAAAAAATATGTGAATGAGGTTTTTGACACTTTGCGACAGTTTTTGATTCTTTTCGTCAGTTTTCGACACTTTTTGACAGGTTTTTGACGTAAAAAACCCAACCCTGGTTTCAATACATTTGAAATAGAGTAATCTCATTTATTAGGGAGGGAGGAATCAAAAATCATTATATAGGTATAACCCAACGAAAATTCAATATCGGATGTAAAGAACATAAAGCGAACATAAAATACAATAGAGATAATACTGCTTTATCCCGACTAAATCAAATAGAGAACATTAACATACTTTTTAACTAGAGTAAAATCATCTACAGGTCTAATTTTTATTTACAATTATTCATAAGAGAGTCCATTGAAATTTATTTAAGAGGTTCAGGAGTTTGTAACGATACTTTATCCTTTCGTATCCCGAATTTATGGGTTGAATGGTTAGATAAATTACGACGTCGCGACATAGAGAGAACACGAGCAATCGCGAAAATATAGGCGCGTTACCTGATTACTTGTTTATTTTCGATGATTTTTTCCTTTTTCCATTTTTCATTATGCATTTATAATTTTATATTATACATTCTGACGACGACTCAGAAAATGAGTTGAAACATGTAAATAAAGAGTTTTTAATTTACTTTTAATATGTTTTTATAACGTCTTTTAAGCAAAAAAATATTTTAATATTATGATAGAGTAATCTCATTAAAATACTTTGCAAACGATTTTCCCATATACCATAATATAATGAAATCTTTGGAGTGTCCCTGTAAATGAATTATTAGCGCCACATACTTTGGTGACGCTAAATAAAGTTTATCAATTGTATGAAAATCCGAGTGTATTTACGGGAGTTAGTGCTTGGGTAGGCGGACAGAGGGGCAGACAAACCTAATGCATACTTTTCAACTTTGTTAAAAAGTGTTAAAAAGAGAATGTTTATGTTACGGGAAATATGATCCTATATTTTATGTAGTGTATTTTGTGACCAAAAACATCCAGAATTACTCTGAATCATATTTAACTAATAAATAACTACTAACTACTAACAGGGGCCTCAACATCAATTTTGCAGGACATTTTAAATTCCATGTCTCTGCAGAGGATATTTAACATCCTGCTTTATAAATCCGTAATGTACAGTGGAACCCGGTTAAGACGCTCACGGTTAATACGCGATCCCGCTTAATACGCGGATTTTTTCCGGTTCCTTGAATATCGCCCATAAGGCTAATGTAAAAATATCACTTTTAATACGCGAACGGTTAATATGCGATCCCGCTTAATACGCGAGAGATTTTTGGTCCTTTGAAGCAAAAAATCACGCCTAAGACGCGAATTCATTGATCAAGATGCGAATTCCTTGTCTCTTCTTCAATGTTGCCAATTTACCAGATTTTTTTAATATTTAAATAAAAAAAAAATTGTTCACGAATAATAATAGTTACTTTATTTAATAACAGATTAAGGCGAACATTACTAATCGGAAATAGTGGCAGATATTTGAATTAAAAAAAAAATTAGCAACACTACAATTCTTGTTTGATCCCGCGTCCTAACATTCTTTGTCTCTCGCTTCGTGTATGTTTTTACTGTAGTAGAGAGAGATAGACGAATTCGGGATACTCAGATATGTCATGAAATTATTATGATTAAAGATTAGTATACCTATTGTTGGTGGTGAGGTTTTAAATGTACATTATATCGCTGCCATGTTTCATAATACATATTACAGGCAAAAAAAAAAAAAAAAAATGAAACTCGTAAAAATTAAATAAATACGACAGCCGTTGTTTAATTCTGTTATGTTATAAAAAGGACAGTTTATTTGTTATAATGAAAAGGAGAGATTATAATTGCAATCATTATCGCAAGTTCTAAATATAATTTTAACAAGCGCTTCAAATGTTTAATATTTTTTTAGCTTTGTTAAAAAAAATTAATCTAGCAGGAAATTATTATTCTTTTTATTTTTGGTTGCAGCATATTAATCCATAATAAAGCCGTTTGAATTCACTTTTTATTTTCAGTTATTATTCTATTTGGTTCTATAAAAAGAAACAAAGAGTTAAATTTGAATTCAATTAAATTTTAATCTAAATATACCTAAAAGATATAATTTTCAACTGTAAACATAGAAATGAAAGTTCTAAAGTTAATTTATACGATTAGATGTTGTAAATAAGCCTATTTCCTGCAACATTATACAAATCACGTTTAATGCCCGATCCCGCTTAATACGCGACTTTTGCCCACTCCCTTGAAACGCGTCTTAACCGGGTTCGACTGTATTTTGCTTATTAATCATAGTCATTTCAAAAGAACTGGAAATACTAATTTAAAACAAGAAAGAGATACAAAAACATTTTGCCAATAGTTGCTTACTAACTTTAAATCATATGTTTGTGTCATTTTTTTTACACAAAATTGAACCTATACCAAAATACTACTGACTGCTAAAGAAAATTGGATGCATTTAACCAGTTTTACACTTCTTATATGACTTCATTTTGGTTACTGCTTAAAAAAAAGCTTTATTTAACTAGAAATTCATGAATATATCTCTTTAATGAATGTAACAGTTCCAAAAGACTGGCGATATGCCACAATTATAAAAATAAAACTTTGTTAATATCACAATAAAATACAAAATAACACGCAGGACACGTTTCGGACTGGAAATTTTAACAGCCCTTCATCAGTAAATGTGAACACCTGTCCAAAAGCCGGCAACGTCACAAATGAACAGAAGGGATATAGAAGGGATAGAACTTACAAAGAATGAGACAGGTCACACTAGTTGAAAAGAAAACACCAATCAGAGAGGAGCACATGCTAAAAAGGTACGTGTCGCCAAAATGAAAAAAAAAATATCAGAAAAGAAAACAGTTTAAAAAGTTAGATAAATAAATTAAATTAAATTAAATTAAAAATAAAATAAAAATAAAATAATGTACGTTCTTTAGTTCAATGTACATTATTCTATTTTCTACTTCATATTTTTAAAGCTTATTTGGATTTTTATGCTTTTTAGTTTTTTTTTTTTTTTTTCGTTTAAGTTCTTTTATTTTATCTATTTATTTATTTTTGTGCTTTTTTTTTCTTTCCTTTTTGTTATAGGTTTTTCACTTATTAATTGTTTCTAGCACTTTCCCTTGAAGCATGCTAGATTTTTGAATAGGCTTAATTTTCTTTAAGGTGTAAACGTTCAAAGGTTGTTTCGTGTTAAGAATGCCTTAACCAGTAGTACGTTTTATATTCTTAGGGACATCATTCAAAATGTTCGCCACTCTCTATTTCGCATTTAATATGAATTATTTACACTTACATTTAAGTATGACCGTAGTTTATTTCGCTTTCTTTAAAAAACGGACTTTTGTTTCTGCCTATTACAAAACTATTTTAGATAAAAAGTTTTTTTCACTTCTTACTTCTAATACTACTGTTCCTGGTATCTCTGCTCTTTTGCAAAATTATGTTGTTAATTTATCATCTCATTCTCTTACTGTCTCTCTCTCTATGCTTGAATTTTTCCCATGTTTTCGGACCCTCTATTGCGGACTTAAATGCTCCAATAGAACATTCTTTCAAAAAAAGCAAAATTTCTTCTAGTCAACTCTATTCTCTTCGTTACACTTTAGCTAATGTTATTTCTTCCAATAAATCTTCACTAAAGTCTTATCTTTCTTCTTCTCAGAGAACTTTTGTTCCTGACTATCTTATTACTAAGGCTGATAAAGACGGCTAAACAGTTCTTCTCAATAAATCTGACTATATTTCCAATGTTGAATCTATGTTAAACTTTGGTCCATATTCTAAATTAAAGAAGGATCCTTCTGCTAAGCATCTATCTGATATCAAGCATATCGTTAAAAAGGATGCCTTTCTTAATTATGACTAAATGTTCGGCCATCCCTTCTCTTGATAACTGTGCACTTTTCTACGCTCTTCCTAAGGTCCATAACCTACGCTTTCATCTCACCTTGTCATTTCCAATATTGGTACTGCTTCTTATAAACTTGCCAAGTTCCTTTCTAAGTTAAAACTCCGATAAACTTATCAATGATCTCTCATTATCTCCTTTTCGCTCTTCTGCTTGGAAATTACTTTTGTAATTACTTACCCCACTTTTCGTTTGTCTTTCTAGTTTATTTAGTCCAGGCAATAGGGGATTTTACAAGGCAAAATTAATGGTAGTTATGGAAATTGGCTTACTTTATGTTTTTGGGTCGCTGAATCCGTATTTGTAACTTCCCACCAAAATTTCCCCCGGCAACCCCCCAAATTTTGTTAAAATGCTCCCCAAACAAGGTTTATATTAAAAAAATCAGTTTTTTATTGTTTTAGGGAAAAAGTATCTAGAAATTCAGAAAGTAGACAAAATTTGCAACAAATTAGATATATGAAATTATGACGTAGGATGAAGAGGGAGGGGGATCTGCTTCGGAACATGCGCCGCGGTGCTGCGTGGACTAAGTTGCGCAATTCCACTTAACCACTCACATCGTTTATATTCGCCCTCGCATCTCCCCTCCGAACTTTCCCTATAAGATTTACTTTAAGTTTTTTGGGTCGTGAATCCGAATTTTTAATTTCCCCGCAACCCCCTTCCCCCTAAATAGTTGTTTTTAAATTAATTTTTTTATTATTTTAGGGGAAAAGTATGTAGAAATTCAGAAAGTAGATAAAATTTGCAACAAATAAGATACATGACATTGTGACGTAGGATAAACGTGGAGAAGGGGGGGGGGGGGGTGTGCCTCGGAACATTCCACACGCGCTGTTTTCAAAAACCAAATTCTTTCAAAAAATCAATTTTTTGGAGGTTTTCCGGGAGAAATTTTGGTGGAAAGTTACAAATTTGGATTAGGCGACCCAATAAACATAAAGTGAGTCAAAATCCAGAACTAGCATTAATTTTGCCAGGTAAAATCCCCTATTGCCTAGACTTGCATAACTTAGTGCACATAGCGCCGTAGTCTATGTTCAGAGGCAGCCCTCTCCCTCCCCGTTCATTCTACGTCGTAATGTGATATATCCTATTTGTTGCAAATTTTGTCTATTTTCTCAATTTCTGCATACTTTTTCCCTAACAATAAAAAATAGATATTTTTTAATAAAAACCTTTTTTTTTGGGGGGGGGGCATTTTACCAAAATTTGGGGGGGGGGTTCCCGGGGAGAAATTTTGGTGGGAAGTTAAAAATTCGGATTCAGCGACCCAGAAAACTTATAGTAAGCCTTTCTCCAGAACTACCATGTACATTGCTAGGTAGAGCCCCTATAACATCTCTATTGCCCGGACTATAATATAAAAAAATTCTTTTATTTCTTTTGTTTTTCATATGTTGTCTCTTTTTATTTTTATTTTATTTTATTCATTTTATTTTATTATTTTTTATTTTCTATTTAATTTAATTTAAGTGTTTTCCTTTCAGCTATCGCCACTTGCTTCATTCTTTGTAAGTTCTCCTCTCTGACCTTTCTGTTTAATTGCGACCTTATCCGCTTTCGGGCACTTATTTACTTTGGCTGATGACAGTAAGTTAAAATTTCCATTCCGAAACGCTTCCTGTGTGTTACCTTGTGTTTTATAGTGATTTTATCAACGCTTTATTTTTATAATATTCCTTTACTATACAATAAATCTAATCCAATAAATACTTATAACAACAACATAAGTACAAACGAATAACAGCAGTTTATTAACAAAATAATATAAGAAATTTGCAGTTAGTCACATCACTGTAAAATTTCATTAAAATACCCTAACCAATTATGTTTAGGGATACCAAACTAGCAACTGCTTATTTATTAAACAGAGTTAACCCCTCTCTTTTAAAAGACAGATCGATCTTACATGTCTGTAGAATGTCTAACAAGTAAATCTTTAGATTAGGGGTCGCTACGTCAATTTTGAAAGATAATTCAAATTTCATCACACTTCAGACTATAACAAATACAGTAGAGAGCCAATTATCCGAACTAGATGTTTTTGGGTCGCTGAATCCGAATTTGTAACTTTCCACCAAAATTTCCCCCGGCAACACCCCCAATTTTGGTAAAATGCCCCCCAAAAAAGGTTTTTATTACAAAAAATCAATTTTTTTATTGTTTTAGGGGAAAAGTAGCTAGAAATTCAGAAAGTAGACAAAATTTCCAACAAATTAGATATGTGACATTATGACTTAGGATGAAGGGGTAGGGGGTATCTGCCTCGGAACATGCGCCCGGTGCTGCGTAAACTAAATGTCATATATCCTATTTGTTGCAAATTTTGTCTAGTTTCTGAATTTCATAATGCTTTTCCCCTAAAACAATAAGAAATTTAAGTTAATAACAACTATTTTTTTTGGGGGGGGGGTAAGTTAAAAATTCGGATTCAGCGGCCCAAAAAACTTAAACTAAACCTTATAAGGAAAGTTCGGAGGGGAGATAATAGGGCGAATGTAAACGTGTGAGTGGTTAAGTGGAATTGCGCAAGTTAGTCCACGCAGCACCGCGCGCATGTTCCGAGGCAGATCCCCCCTTCCCCTTCATCCTAAGTCATAATGTAATATATCTAATTTGTTGGAAATTTTGTCTACTTTCTGAATTTCTAGCTACTTTTCCCCTAAAACAATAAAAAATGTAAGTTATTTCTTTGCATCATTGTATTCAAACTAAGCGAAATATATGCAAATGGATATTATGACGTAAAGAAATCCCTTACATAAATTTTACTTTTAATTTTGGATAGCGTGGTACAAAAGATAAATCAATTTATTCATATAAATACATTACAGTGCATTGTACAGGTTCAGTGAAAGCGGTATTTTTAACAGTGTATTGGGAAATTAAAAGTTTTGGTTAGATGTGTAAATATATTTAGCCAAATCAAAAATAATTAAAATTGAATTTTAAAACAAATTGTTTAAGGCTACATCAAGGCGTCACTTA
The DNA here is from genome assembly GCA_963932465.1 of Maratus speciosus. Classification (NCBI taxonomy): domain Eukaryota; kingdom Metazoa; phylum Arthropoda; class Arachnida; order Araneae; family Salticidae; genus Maratus; species Maratus speciosus. Next base: position 455,022,485 of record OZ010797.1, read on the forward strand.
AATTTTGATAGCATATCTTTTAAAACTCATAGTTTGAATTTATGAAAAATGTGAATGATAACGCATCAATGAATAAATTTTTATACATCCTTTTAAATTTAACATAATTCTTACGCATGCGATCATAAATAAAACAAAAATAAAATGATAAAATAAATATAGCGTCACTTAAAATTTGATACCATTATTTTTAAGTTCCATATTTAAAATTATTATAGCAATAAGATAAAGTGCTGCGTCACAAACTTTTAACCCGTTAAGGGTTTTTTTAATTGATAAACTATTACAGGCAATTCTGCTCTTCAGCTGCATATTATTTGAAATAACTGAAATACCTGGCGTTGCCCGGGGTATTTTAGAAAAGTTTAGCCTGTGTTTAATTAGAAAAATCACTTTAAAACTGAACGCCGTAAGGACGATGAATCTCGCGCAAATATGCTCTCTTTTTAGGTGCGTTCGTAATTATATAAATACGTAGCACCTATAGTCGTCGTTCAGTCCGTCCGTCTGTCCGTCTGTCCGTCCGTCTGTCTGTCCGCATGTAACAGAGCAAAAACTACCCAACCGATTGGTCTGAAATTTCAAATATATGATTGTTGCAAAATTTTGTCGAGCCATTTCAAATTTTATGAAAATCGGATGTATAGTTTAATTACAGGGACAGTCAAAAGTTTTTCTTTACATTACGGCCAATGGGAAAAATTATTGCAAGTGGATTTTAATGATATTAGAGCCTTCCGAATGATCTGAAATTTTAAAGATATAATTGTTGCAAAATTTTGTCGAGCCATTTGAAATTTTATGAAAATCGGATGTATAGTTAAATTACAGGGACAGTCAAAAGTTTTTCTTTACATTACGGCCAATGGGAAAAATTATTGCAAGTGGATTTTAATGATATTAGAGCCTTCCGAATGGTCTGAAATTTTAAAGATATAATTGTTGCAAAATTTTTTTGAGCTATTTCAAATTTTAGGAATATCGGATGTATAGTTTAATTACAGGGACAGTCAAAAGTGTTCCGTTACATTACGGGGAATGGGAAAAAAATATATTGGAAGTGCATTTTAATGATGTATCAGACTATGCAATTCATGAAGTGCAAAAAATTATACATTCAGTATAATATGGGGTGCAAAAAATGATTATAAAACTAGTTATAGTACGAACGCACCTCATTTGCCAAGTTTGACGAGCAATTTCCAACTTGTTTAAATATATTCAAAGCCTTGAGAATTTTTCTATATACCAGTATATTTAAAAAAAAATCCTTAGCCTAATTTCCTAAATATAGTCTTGATTCTTGAAAAAAATATTTAAAAAGAAATGTAAATTCGTGAAAAGACTTTCATGATATCACTTTCTCTTGTGCATTAGCCATATATTAGTTTTAAGTATGAGGTCATACGTGAATGAAACTATATTATTCACAACTGAAAAGAAATGGCGCATCTAGTATTTGTCGAGAGTTAAATAAAACTCATGCATTCGTGACATCATAATTCACTTTTATATTTTAACATAATAATAAGGCCTATAATTTGTGACTCGTGCTATAGCCAGTATACATGCCAGGACACATTGCTGTTATAATTATCTTTTAACTCGTGAAAAGTTTCCATACGGTAATCCATTGTGAAATATTGTAATTTTTGAAATTCAATATTGGAAAACGGCATAATCATTAGATTTCAAATTTATGTCCAGGAAAATACCATTTTTAGGTTCCTTCGTAATTATATAAATACGTAGCACCTATAGTCGTCGTTCAGTCAGTCCGTCTGTCCGTCCGTCTCTCCGTCCGTCTGTCTGTCCGCATATAACAGAGCAAAAACTACCCAACCGAATAGTCTGAAATTTTAAATATATGATTGTTGCAAAATTTTGTCGAGCCATTTCAAATTTTATGAAAATCGGATGTATAGTTTAATTACAGGCACAGTCAAAAGTTTTTCTTTACATAACGGCCAATAGGAAAAATTATTGCAAATGCATTTTAATGATGTTACAGCCTTCCGAATGGTCTGAAATTTTAAAGATATAATTGTTGCAAAATTTTGTCGAGCCATTTCAAATTTTAGGAAAATCGGATGTATAGTTTAATTACAGGGACAGTCAAAATTGTTCGGGGAATGGGAAAAAAATTATTGGGAGTGCCTTTTAATGATGTTAAAGACTATGCACTTTGTGAAGTGCAAAACATTATACATTCAGTACAATATGGGGTGCAAAAAATAATTATAAAACTTGTTATAGTACGAACGCACCTCATTTGCCACGTTAGACGAGCAATTTCCAACTTGTTTACCTTTTTAACGCAGTTTGTCTATCAATTTTCTGACAAATATTTTTCAAGCTATTAATTTTTTCAGAAACTTCAAATGTTTCATTTTCCGAGATTAATCTCTGACAACGAATAGCAAAAAATTCAGTTTTCAGCAACGCGTAGCTTTTTATTAAAGGAGATTATTTAAAATAAAAGGGTAGATCTCTTCAAAGGAATGTTTTTCTACGAAATATACATCTCAAAAACAAAAATCCAAACATTTATTAATCTGGAAGGTAACAATGAATGAATTAATTTAACAAATTATCTTTTTATGATACGTTATATGAAATATATATACTAGGCAACTAAAAATGTAAAAGAGAAAAAAGAATTACTTAATGATGATAAAAATATAAACGCGAAAAGTTAAAATGTTTTATAATTTACGTACAGATGCACAAAATTCCATCAAATCTTACATAGAAAATTTAGAATATGTGATAAATGTATTGAAAAAATTTCCAAGGAATCAAAATAATTTGAGTCTAATTGGAAAATTTTAGCTTTTCACAATTTAATATTTAAATCAATTATCTGAATGCGTCATTTTTTTCAATGAATTTTCAAATTTTCAAATTGTCTGAAATGCCACAGAAAAGCACTACGATATAATATAAAAGGTTCTATATTTTTTGAACTGTGAAAATAAACTTAACAACTAGAAAACAGGAATTCTGCTTTTTTAGAATTTAGTGTCGCCCCCTATGAAAATATATATGTATACTAGGGGTCTCTGACCCCTTCAAGCTACGCTCGCCAACCCCCCTTCAGACACCGCAGAATCTCAAAACACGCTAATCTGATGGGTTTTAAAAATATTAGAGAAGATTGAATTATACTGAAAAAAGCTGTGCAGATCTCCCTGGAAACGGGTTTCCATTCAATTCTCTTTCATTGCAAAAATTTAAGGGCGAATCAGTTGTTGTTAAGGCATCCAATGGTTGTTTTCGTTTTTGATTAAAGAGGATCAGTTAAACATTTAAAAAGAAGCTAAAAAAGTCCTTCCGGCCAGTGCCGGGAGGAAGAGGTAGCTTTCATAATCTTTATTTAAAAAAAGCCAACTTATATCATGCAAACACACGAAGCTCAATTTAGTGGAAACCGAATATACGAGATTCAATACTAATTTTTATCAATATAATGAATGAGAATTTCGCGAAATTAGTCAGCTTTATCCAAGCTGCTTTTCTTTAAAGTAACTTATATTTGGCTGCCAAATTCGGCAATTTCTTATAGTGCCTGTCATTTTAAGACAACATGGTGGATGAGGCTAAGCAGTGAACTTGGTCGAGACCTTAGTAATTGCTGTGCACATGCTCACTCACATCGGAATCGGTTAATATATAGGAGTGCTGTCGCATGCAAAAAATCAGATTTTTCAAAATGTCACCCACAATAGAAATTGAAACTGCTATATCTGAGCCATTTTTTAAGGTAAAGACAAACAAAAAATGCTCCTGAATCCTTATATCAAGATCAAATACTTAAGAAAGAAACCTTTTCAATTTGTAATTTTTTTGCACCTCACTTTAAATATATATATATATTTTAATTTAATGGCCGCCATTTTGAAACAAGATGGCTGATGAATCTGGCCAGCGAACTTGGTCGAGGTGTTGATGTATACCATCAACATGCCTTCTTACACCGAAATAGGCGAATACGTGTGTTATCGCGTGACAAATACAAGATCGTTTCAAAATGTTAGCCATGCTAGAAATTCAAAGTGCTATAAATCAACCATTTTTTAAGATATCAACAAAAGAACAAATTTTCAGAAACAAAAACTGCTCCGGAATCTTTGTATCAAGGCCAAACACATAAAAAAATCTTTTTCATTTTCCAATTTTTTAATACCTCATTTTGAATTTTAAATTTAATTTTTTTAAATGGCAACCCTTTTGAAACAAGATGGCGAATGAAGTTGGCCAACGAACTCGGTCGAGACATTGGTATGTACTATGTACAGACCAACTTACATCCAAATAGGTTCATAAATACGCCTGTTACCGCGTGACAAAAATCAGGTCGTTTTAAAATGTCAGCCACAAGAGAAATTCAAAATGCTATTACTCAGCCATTTTTTTTTAGATATAGACGAAAGAAAAACTGTTCCGGAATCTTTGTATTAAGGTCAAACACATACAAAAAAATCTTTTTGATTTTCCAATTTTTTGGTATCTCATTTAAATTTTTTTATTTTTTTATTTTTTTAAATGGCCGCCATTTTGAAACAAGATGGCGGATGAAGCTGGCCAACGAACTCGGTCGAGATATTTGTATGTACTATGTACACACCAAGGTACATCCAAGTCGGTTCATAAATACGCCTGTTATTACGTGAGAAAAATCAGGACGTTTCAAAATGTCGGCCACGCTAGAAATTCAAAATGCTATAACTCAAGCCATTTCTTAAGATATAGACGAAACAAAAACTGCTCCCGAATCTTTTTATCAAGGTCAAACACATAAGAAGAAAATATTTTTTTCAATTTTAAATTTTTGGTACCACATTTCAAATTTAAATTTTTCTTAAAAATTTAAATGGCCGCCATTTTTAAACAAGATGGCGGGTGAAGCTGCCAACGAACCCGGTCGAGATATTTGTATGTACTATGTATAAACGAAGTTACATCCAAATCGGTTCATAAATACGCCTTATATCGCGTGACAAAATTCAGGACGTTTCAAAATGTCAGCCACGCAAGACATTCAAAATGCTATAACTCAGCCATTTTTTAAGATATAGACGAAAAAAAAACTGCTCCGAAATCTTTGTATAAAGGTCAAATACATAAGAAAAAAATATTTTTCCATTTTTAATTTTTTGGTACCACATTTCAAATTTAAAATTTAAAAAAAAATTTTAAATGGCCGCCATTTTGAAACAAAATGGCGGATGAAGCTGGCCAACGAACTCGGTCGAGAGATAGGTATGTACTATGTACACACCGAAATACATCCAAATCGGTTCATAAATACGCCTTTTATCGCGTGACAAAATTCAGGACGTTTCAAAATGTCAGCCACGCTAGAAATTCAAAATGCTATAACTCAGCCATTTTTTAAGATATAGACAAAACAAAAACTGCTCCGGAATCTTTGTATAAAGGTCAAATACATAAGAAAAAAATATTTTTCCATTTTTAATTTTTTGGTACCACATTTCAAGTTTTAATTTTTTTTTAAAAATTTTAAATGGCCGCCATTTTGAAACAAAACGGCGGATGAAGCTGGCCAACGAACTCGGTCGAGATATTGGTATGTACTATGTACACACCCAATTACATCGAAATCGGTTCATAATTACGGGAGTTACAGTGTGACATAGGTCATATATATATATATATATATATCAATTTTGAACGGAGGGTGGTTTCGGGGTCTGGGGGTCATGATCGATGAAAATATACCAAAATTTTTTGAAATCGCTTTCCTCCGAACGGCTGCAATAGGTAGCTTTTTTGTAAAGAAAGCTATCTAATAAAATAAATTAATTATACAGAGTCTTTGTCTCCCGGCATTTTAAAACAATCTCTATAACAATAGCCTAAGTCATGTGACTATCATCAACAGTTCCAGGCGGACCACTTCGCATTTTATACTCTAGGAACCATTTTGGTACTTTAATGTTAGCCAGGCACAGGTGATAAGTCGCCAAATGTTATTCTATCGCCATCATTTCATCTACATTATAATAGTTCAGGTCATCAACTACCATAAACAAATACGGTCTGATCCGTTCGCCAATCATATGAAAGTTTGGCACAGATGTCATATACGTCTCATATTGGCGCGCTTTTTTAACGACGCCAATTTGGGGAACGCATCAACAGCATGAACAACAACATCCGGCTTACCATATCAAGCAAAATAACGATACTTTGGCGCCAGTTAAGTGCCCGTTCCGTATATGACATTGGCGTCAGAAAAAAATAGCGTCAATATGGGACCGTAAGTTTTCCATTTTGATTAAAAAATCAAAGTTTTTTTTTTCTAATAAAACTACATAAATTTGCCATGGTTGCAAAAAATTCTTGGTACTGTTACGTTAGCCGGATGCAAATCTCGCCAATAGCTTTTTCTCAACTCGCCAGTTAGCATTTTTTTTCAAGTGGTAATATTTGGCCAGATGTCTTATACGCACAGCAAGTTTGGCGTGATTTTTTTTTTTTTTTTTTTTTTTTAAGAAAATTTTGCAAAAAAATCGTTTTCAATTACCAGTTACATATGCATTTTTTGTATTACTTAGTTATCCCGTCAACCAAAAATCTATGGCCAAACTATGAGATTAAATGCCAATAATGATTGATCGTAAATGTCACATTCACTTGACTTTAAGCAAGTTACACGTGTTTACGTCATCAAGTGATTTTCATTTCGACGTTTTATTTGTATATTTATTAATGTTATACTAATTTATTTGTTCTTTCGTTATTTAAAAAAATTGGCGAGTGTTTTGGCGATTTATATAATTTGGCGAAATTGGTCGACGGAATAACTAAGTAGTACCGTATTTTTAATTATTTTCTATTATATTCTAAAGGAAATAATAAAAAAAATAATAATTATAGAACAAAATAATTTATATAGTTTATAAAAATAAATAAATGTAAATAAACATTTATTATCAAATAAACAACAATAGCCGGGTTACCATGTCAACCTTTTCTGAAATATGAAAAAAAATATATCTGTTTAATTAAAATTTGAGTAGCCATCAGAAAAATGTATATAAAATTTGAAAAAAAAATATTTCGAAAACTATTTAGAATTTAAAAATTCTAATACCAGTTTTTAGATCTGCGGATCAATGCTAATTTTTGGTGTTAATTTCATCGCAAAGTATTCCATATTTTAGGAGAAATCGCTTGAAACATAATCAGTTGTTTAATCAGTCGATTCATATATCCGTTTCATAAATTCGTTTCATTAGGATTTTATATATATAGGGTAAATATGCATATAAATGTAAGTAGTTCAGTTTTAAGACTTAAAACACGCGCTTTTATTTTATATAAAATGACGTCATCCGAATCCGCTGAAGAATTTCTCATTCCCGATCCAGTCTGAAACAACATCTAGTCTAAAATATGCATGGGGCGTCACTATCGCTGAATAATACACAAATCCAAAAAAAGAGATTTCGCCATTCAAGAAACTGGACAAAAAGAAATCGGCTATCTCATGATTCATATGCCTTCATTTGTTTGCATCATTAAAATAGATACTTAAAATTAAATTTAGTTTATAATAGCTCCATGTTTTATCAGAAATCATTCATTTATATATTTTTTTCGACATAGCACGTATTTTAATTGATGACTACACATGATCTCAGAACTTTTTACGGACAAAGGGTCAGGAGACTTGGCTTTTCTTTACATGAGATGTTTTTGATGGGATTTCACAACTTTTTGTAAGGAGAAAGCCAAAGAAAGCTTTTCCAGTAGCGTCGATTTCAATTACACTATCTTTAACTTCATAGACTTTATGGCTCCTGATTGCTTCGATGTTCCGCTTTTCCTAGAAAAGCCAATTGGCATGTGTGCTAGTATTTCAAATGAATTCATTCAATTTTCTAGTAACTATATTAGTTTTTGTTTCAATTTATCAGCTTTTAAATCAAAGTCTTCCAAAGTGAATTCTACTGTGCAGAGTCCATTTTATAACTTTGCCTGCTTCCATTCTATTTCCCATTTTTTTAGTTATAGCTCTCGTAATGTTTTCTAAAGTGTTTATTTTAAACTGCAGCTTACCTCTAGACCTTTTTCGTCAGTAAGCTCCAATATTCATACCAGGGTGGACAACAGAACAGCGCACGACTTCTTAGCGAGCTACGTCTTCCCATTTCAGGGTGTGAATCGCTGTAACGTTTTAATGTGTGTTTTTGTTTTCGAAAATGGTTTTGACGATAGAGAGCTCTAGCTTCTTGGAGCTGTTGAGAACGCGATTTCTCGGAACGATTAGCCCTTCCCCTTTTGATCTCAATAGGTCTTCTAATTTTTTTCTCTAGTTGATTTCTCTCTGTGATAGGTATTCATTTGGAAAAATAATAGATTATTGCTAGCTGTTAAGAAGAGGAAGTAGAACGTCAAAGTGACCTCCTAAGAAACTAATCCCAGCTAATCCCAGTGCACAACCACATACTCATCTATAGCACATCTGATATCATACGGCTAGGCTATGTTACCTAGCACAGAAAAGAAAATATAGATGAAACAGATACGAACGATCTCTAGATGTAGGAACTACTCGATGAGGACTTTCTTCGCTGTGATCAAAATATAATATTTCAGTTTTTTCCTTTCAAACTTTCTTCGATCAACAATGTCTTTCGTTGGAATATAATACAATTTCGCCTTTCCCTTCGTTACCGCGTCTTTTCAGCAATTTTGCAGATGCACACTGACATCTAGAATTCAAATTTTACACAATAAAAAACTGTGTCGCCAAAATTTGAAATTCAGTTATTCCTCTTTTCGATATGTAACACTTACAAACAAGTTATTTTTAGAAACAAGTAGGTGAAAGAATTTTACACAAAAGTTTCAATCCTTCATACTTTCGAATTTAAAGTAAATCGTAATAATTTTATTATTTAAATGATTTTAGTACACAGTAGACCGAGCATAGCTCAGTAGTTTTTTTTTTTTAATATTTATTTTGTTTTAGTAAATGTAGAAATGTGATAGATACTATCCGCAAAACATCAATAAGTTGCGGAGAATATAGCGGAATTTTTGTTAATGCGTCTCCTCTTAAGACGTATCTCCGGTTAATGCGGACAGTTTCATTTCCCCATCATATTCATTAAGTTTCAAGTTTCTAGGAAATTCCAGCAACAATTATAGGGCTGTTAGAAGTACCCTGAGTTGCTTCCAGAAAAGGATGCTTACGGCTGTGTTTTCTCGACTTGGCAGGGGGATTGCCGTGCATCCAGATATGTGTTCACCGATGCTGGGTTTATTTGCGTTGCACGTTTCGCCGCAGGATTGTGTGCTCATGAAGACTATTCCAACTTGTGCTGCAGTTGCGGCCTCACCAACATATGTGAGTGAGAGGTGCTAAGCTGGATATCGTCCTCGTAGCTTAATATGGTAGAGCACATTGAGAACTATTTCAAGGGTCCCGGGTTCAATTCCCGTCTAAGACACTTTTCACTCTGTTGGTTATACGCTTAGTTAGCAATGTGATAAATCACGTATTAAATATTCAATTTTTTTTTCATTTCATCTATCTATATGTGTGAGCTTCAGTGAAGAATTTTTCAATATCAGACACTTTTGCGGAATATACACTTCACCCGCATTAGAAAATAAACGTTTTAGTACATTTAATTATCTCCCCTCATTTTTCCCAGATATGTAGAAAATGTTTCTATAATTTGGCCATAATAAAGTCTAAGATAAATTTTCACAATACAGAAAGCAGCTGAATTGTAATCTAAGTTGAATGAACCAAATCTGGTTTAAATTCTGCCCTTAGAACCCGGGGAAAGAATTCGCCCACAAGTAGTGGAATGTGCTCCCCACCCCCTGTTAATTTTTCTAATTATTTTTAACATTAACACGATATTTAATAAACGCAAGAAATCCCTTATCTAAAGTTACCTTTAAAGTAACGCGATTTTTAATTTACGGCTGTAGTGAGTAAGCGTAAGTTCTTGCCGAAAAAGGAGATGAATGTTCAAAAAATGTGGTAGCTGAGGTATGAAGAAGGACCGGAATCAGAGGGCGAGGGTCTTAACTGGAATATAGTTGGGTATAAGGAAAATTTTAGTAGATATATGGTAGCTGGAGGACACTAGAACTATGTTAAAGAAAACTGTATTACTTTCGGATAATTTTTAAAGAAGCTGCAGAAAAAGCCTCAAGAAGGAGATTAATATTCAAAGTTAGTAGTTGCTGAAGGCTGGAAAATTTCTTTCTCCTTCATGTAAAACTGGAGGACTTAAGAAGTTATTAGAATGAAAAATCTAGTAAATCTGACGATTTTTAAGGGAGTCATATTAGAGGGCCAAAAAAAGAGCCAACTGATAGTTCAGAGCGGGTCCCTAATATAAAAACATGTTAAAAGGTCTTAGTTCTTAGAAAATTAGTTCTTCAATTAATCAAAATTAAGCATAGTGTATGAATTAATCATTAGAGTACAATTTTAAGGGGACGGGGGACCTTAAAAATCAATTTTTTTATTTTTTGTAAATTTTACTTTAAATATTACTCAAGGGTACATTATATGCATTATGGCATGCATTTATCACAAAAAAATATAGGTATATATAAATATTATACAGAAATACAAACAATAAATACAATAAACCCAACTGGAGTGAAAAATTATCCAGAGCCAGAAATCGAACCCGGGACCACAGTATACAAGACTGCTGCTCTAACCACTGAGCTACTCCGGCCGATACCTCAGTCTGCAATTTCTCACTAATAAACCATGTTGGGGATGTCACCAGCCATCTATACGACAGCCTTGGATGGCCGGACAACGATGAATAGATATTACTATTACATCGATCTACGATAATTATAATAAAACACACATACTACAATATACATTAAAACACACATAAATAACGCCTGCATTCAACAGTTAAAGGTATATATAAATATTATAAAGACATACAAACAATAAATACAATAAACCCAACTGGAGTGAAAAATTAGCCAGAATCAGGAACCGAACCCGGGACCACAGCATAGAAGACTGCTGCTCAACCACCGAGCTACTCCGGCCGATACCTGAGTCTGGAATTTGTCACTAATAAACCATGTTGGGTAAGTCACCATCCATCTATACGACAGCCTTGGATGACCGGACAACGATGAATAGATTTTACTATTACATCGAACTACGATGTAATGTGGTTTACATGTAGTCTCGGGTTCGATTCCTGGCTCTGGCTAATTTTTCACTCCAGTTGGGTTTATTGTATTTATTGTTTGTATGTCTATAAAATATTTATATATACCTTTAACTGTTGAATGCAGGCGTTATTTATGTGTGTATGTGTGTTTTAATGTATATTGTAGTATGTGTGTTTTATAATAAAATTTTATGTTTGAGAGAAAAAATGGAATTTTACGCTTCGTCTTAGAAATCTTCGAAATGCCCCCTGCTCGTTCCATATTAATGAAAATCCCCAATATTGTTTTTATAAAAGTTTGGTTTATATATATAAATAGAACTGTGCATCGAATTTTATATATTTAATTATAAAGGTTTTTCGAAAAATTTTCAAAATTCTTCATTTTTCAAAAAAAAAAAAAAAAAAAAAAAATTCAATTATCAAAATTTTTCATTCAAAATTTTCACCCGTGTGTATATTTAAAGTGAAATTTACAAAAAATAAGAAATTGATTTTTAAGGTTTTTAAGGTCCCTCGTCCCCTTAAACAAATGTGCAAAAATGGGGATGGTAGTGCTTTAAAAGGTCCCTAGGGTCTCAGTTAAAATATGAGGGTGTTGGTTCGGGGAGAGGGGTCCAAGACTCAACTTTAAAATTACGTATTGAGAAGGTGTGAAAATTAGGAGGTGAAACATGTATGGCACACAAAACGCTCAAGGGGCCCCGGACAGGATCCTAAGTTGCACAGGGATTTTAACTGGGATGTAAATACGATAGAATAACTAAACGGAAAAAGGGTTCCAAAAAGAAGATTTGATTAAGAGGGGCAATTTATTAACAATTTACCGTGCAAAAACTTCAAGAGGCCCTGCGCCAGTCCCCATGAGGTAGGGCCGTAACTGGAATGTGGTTGATTATAAAGATATTTTTAGTAGTTTTTAAAGTAATCGCAGGACACTAGAACTAACCCAACAAACACTCAACTTATGGGCCACTGAAGGCAACGTTAGCCTTGCCCAAAAGGGTCTAATATCGGCCCGCTATCATTGGCCGTAACGGCTCTTTAAAAAAAGTGTCAAGCCGGACACAATAAAGCCGAAAGGAAATTGGCCGCAAGTACAATAAGTTGCCCACAAAAGCGCCATTAACGATCATCTAAAACTGATATTTAGCGGCAAATTGGCCACAATTATACATTTAATGGCATTCGTGAATAAAAGCTTGCCACAGCTATGCCATTAAGGGTCATTTTAAATAAAAGCTAGCCACAAGCCAGACACACTTATGCCATCAATGGACATAATTAATGAATGCAAGCCGGAAGCTAGCCACATTTGTGCCATCAATGGGCATCCTTAATGAATGCAAGACAGAAACTAGCCACATCTATGCCGCTATTGGTTATCATGGATGAAAACTAGCCCGAAGCTAGTCGGAATTATATTGTTTAACCCCTTCCCCCCCGCCACACAAAAGTTCAGTAAATGATTTTTTTTTTTTTGGGGGGGGGGGGGGGAAGAAAATTTTTCTTCTAAAAATATTTTGATAAAAATTAGAATCTAAATTTACTGGTTTTGAAATGTTTATCTGAAAACAGTTCATACTATAAACTGTTTTCGCATATTATATATTAAATTATACTATGTAAAATTTGGAACAGGTCTAGGAAATTTTATTTTTTTAAATATGTTCTCATAACACCATCCTGACTTTTATACATGTTTTACTTTAACATACACTTAACTTAAAAACAATTTTTATTAAAAGTCAAATAATAATTAAAAAAGAATAAGTTTTACAGAACAAAATGCATTTAGATCCTAAATTTTATCAAAACATTTAAAAGATAATTCCAAAGGAGGCATAACTGAGCCTTATCTGCTCATCACCTTTGAACAGAACAAATTTCAAATTTGCTGTTAGTAAATGAAAGTTCAACAATGTTCAACCTTGAATATTTTTATAGAAACATATTCTCCTAAAAAATATTTCTTTTTTATGGTTGCTTTAGTTTTTATAAATGTTGATATTCCTAAACAGCTGCAAGAACCAAATTTACATTTAACAAAGAAAATTTGATGACAAAGCCTTTAATGTATTTTTAAAAAATATATAACATATGCTAGCCAAAAGAGCAATTTTTTAACTAGTTTCTAAAAGCTTAATCATAAGGTTTGTCTGCATTTCCATTCAAAATTGTTATATAACAATTATATCCGACGCTTTTATAGTACCATGTTTTACACAGAATTTCTTACCTGGATGTTTCTTTTAATTGTCCAACTGAAAAATAAAATACAAGACCACAGGAGTTTTACTTTTGTAAACTGAGAAAATGTTAACTTTATTGATCATTAGAATTTAAAACGATTTTTTAAGATAGATTATTTATGTAATTTGGTACTTTAAATCATAGCTGAAAATATGCCACTTCACTACAATCATTTCTTTGGTGTATAATTAATCGGGGGGGGGGGATACAAGTGTGTCTATAATGTAATGTTGTTGTAGTCTGTTAAGGCCTTACCCCCCCCCCCACACACACACACACAACCCATCCTTGGCATACCTCATTTCATGAACTATAAAAGAAATTAATTTTCAACATACATTCAAAGATTTTTTTTTTTTTCAAAATTATTATGAATTGACAGAAGGCCAATTGACACCACATTTAAAGTTTTTTTTTTTTCACTATTCCTTCTTAGTTATTTGTAATATTAAACTAAATAAGGCAAAGAATATTTTTCCAAAATATTGGTGGCAGTTTGTGTTTTTTTTTTTTTTTTTTTTTTTTTTTTTTTTTACAATATATAATCGCCACTCATGCGCTAATCGTTCATGTTTTTTTTCCAAATGAACTAAAACATTCATAGTAAAAATATATCTTTGTTTTTTCTTACTCTATAAGGATCATTAAGTAATGAGCACATTATATTCCATTTTTTAACAATATTACATAGACTATCAAAAATTCAAATTGCACTATACAATATTATCCATATTAAAATTGTAATTTCAACACTCATTATAGACAAACTTTCGTTTAATCATAACAGTTTTTGAAGAGCAGTTAATATTTAATGTGTCATCTCCAAGCAATACTAATGTATAATTTGTACCATATTAGTTTTTCAGGCCGTCAAAGTTTAAAATATATAATCTACATAAATCCAGATATTTATTGAATTATACATAATATATAAAAACTATTAATTATTATTTAACCCCCATTTTTGTTATGAAGCAAAGAAGGTGGTTTTTCTTAGAAGGAAAAAGGAGAAACGCTTATTTCCTTTTATTTCACTTTCGTAAAAAGAAAATATATTAAAACACTAGAACTGAATGTCATTTTGGCACACAATTTTATTTTTCACCAGAAATGTAAAGCAAACAAAAATAATTTTTTAATTTATTTACAAGTTGATCAAATTTATTACAAATACATTACAAGTAAAATTATTCCTTTTAGAATCGTGCTATTAGTCATCAAACGTTGATAAAAGAGCTGAAAATATACAGCCATCTTCTTAAAGAACTTTATTTCCAGATTTTCATATTTTTCTGTAAAACAAAACAAAACAAAAAGAAATGAAAAATTAGTTTTGCAGAACAAAATTCAAATGTTTTTAAAAAATCAAATTATGGAGATACACTACTATTTATCACTTATATTTTCTACTTTCCAGTACTTGAAATAATTCGGTCTTGCAGTTCCACCACAAGGGAGAGCGTGGTTTGAAGCATAATTAACTCAATTGTTTTTGTACCTCATAAATCGTTGTAATTATAAAAATTATTTGGTGATTTATTACCTGTACCTGGCTAACAAAAAACTGCTTTTAAAATTATTAAGTTCAAAAAATATAAAAATATTATATTGCCATTGGAAACATGCCTATGTAGATTGTTTCTTTAATTTTAGTATATCAGGGAGTGAAAAATAGAATACAAAATTTCATCTTAATACAGAGATCAAGTTAAATAAAAGAGTGCAAGGAACAATAAAGCTGACACTATCTCAGAATTAAATTTTACTCTAAATACTGTTAATTTAAAAAAAAAAAAAAATGTGCTGCACTTTATGACTCTTTATGAACTTGGAGGGGGGGGGGGGGGAGGCCATTGTTGCAGAGCAAAACCAGAATAGGCAAATGATTAGGAATTTATGCCTAAATATCTTTAAAGAAATGTTTAGCGAGCCATTGTCATACTAATAAATGAACAAAGTTTTAATGATTAGTTTCGAAGACATTCAATATTAAAAACCTAGCTAATTTTGGGTATCATCTAAAAGTGAAATTAGTTGCATTATAATTCAGATTACATACACATTTTATTAATTACTTTAACACTGAATATTATTAGCATTAGAAAAATGCAAAATAAACTGCTTAAACATTATAACAAATAGCTGAATAGTGAATAAATATTAATAGTTCTTACAAATTCAATCATTTCGTTTTCAATGACTATGTAAGTTCCTGCTATAGTAACAGCTTAAAACATTTTTTCATACATTTTAATAAATTGCAATTTTAATTGTTTAAAACTAAGTTCATAACTGAAGTTTTTTAAGTTTATTTTTTAAACAGCAATAAATAAAACAAAAACCAAACCCTAATTAACCCTTTCAGGGGCAAAGTACTTCTATTCGTAAAATTCTAAAGTGAATGACTGACACCAGAATTAATAAACAAGTTTATTCCACGGTAATTAAGAGCTTTTATTCATATACTTAATGAAATAAAATTTTTCATTCCGAAATTCCGGTGATAATATGGCATTTCGCAATTAGAACATGGTGTTGGCAAATGCCAACACTGCCCTTGAAAGGGTTAATGTTAGTCCTTAACTCATTTGCAATGATGCACACACACAGAAATGCACTTCTGATGACACAGCGCAAAAATTTAATTTCATCTTCTCAGGGTGTCTATTCCAGCTGAGCTACAAATTTCCCTGACTTTTCCAGGTTTTCCATACCAAAAAAGAAAAAATTCCAGGTACCGAGATTTAGTGATGTTACACACAAAAAGTCTAAAAGGTTGTGAATTTGAGAAGAGAACTTTCACAATTGATTCTGAAGCACAAACTATTGGTTTTTTAAAAGATTTTTTGTAAAATGTACAAATTGTCGAATTCGTCAAGATATTTACTTCATGGTTAATGATTGCTTGACATCTCTATATTTCTTACATTTTGCAGCAGGGTTGGTAAAAACCTGGGTTTTTTTTTTCAGAAAAACCAAAAAACCGGGTTTTTTTTTGGTTTAAACCGGGTTTTTAAAAAAATATATTTTCCTATTACATGCACATGCATATTTATTGATAAAAATAAATATTGTTGGATATATAAGTAATATAACATTTAAAAATAATTTAAATTAAACAATTACAATCAATTATGTAGAAAATTGAAATCATTTAGAATTTAAACATTTATAGTAAAAGTCTTGTGTTCCATGAATAAAATGTTCTACATAGTGTAAGATTGATACCTTGAAAATCTTAATAAACAATCTTTTGATTACTAATACTATAAATAAATATATAGTGTAGTTTCATAAATATAATATGCTTTCCCATGGCTATTCAAAGTAATTTATTTGAAATATTTGCCATCTGAGATATCTGATTTTCTGTTAGAACACTACTTGAATAATTATCTTTTATTGAAAGTAAAGCTTTTTATAAAGAATTCCCGGAATGATTTGAATTTAACAGTAGAGTTTTTACACGTTTCAAGCAGTATTGTGTATTGCCATTTGATACTTCTCCTGCGAAAATGCCAGGTAAAAAAAAAAAAAGGCAACAGTTAATAAACAGAAATACCTATTTACCAGATTTTTAGACTACTGAAAACATTGATCTTAAAATGGAAAGTATATTTATAATAGTTGTCACCCACTAACACAGTTAAGCAGCCATCAGACTTAATACTCAAGCTTTTTTTATAAGTTATGTTATAATACATATTACTTTTAAATGTCTAAACTAAAAATTAATAATATATCTTTTTAGATCACATCTCATGTTCATTGCCAGAAAAACACAGAAGTCTAACAAAAATCCTTTTTTTCCCTAGATTTTAAGAAAATATAGCCAGTTTTCAAAAAATTACCTAGAAATCAGAAGGAATTCCCTAAATCCCTAAATAGGCTTCAATTTCCCTAGATCTAGGGATTTTTCCCTAGATCTGAGAACGCTGGAGGCAGAGCGGAGCGATTCGATTCGATTCGATTCTTTCACTTGAGAAGGAATGTGAAAGTAAGCAAGTTCATAAAATCCCTAGAAGTCCCCGCAAATCAAAAGTTGCACACCTTTCTAAAAAACTAGCTTTTAATATAATTGAATTTTCAATATTTTTATAACTCTAAAATTTCATACGTAATTTAAAAATAATTTTAAAAGCTGAAGTTTTCAATACAAAGGCGAAAACGTTTTTAAATATATCTACGAAAATCCCCGCTGGGGAAAACAATGTGTCAGAAAAGGTAAACATCATTTCGTTTTTCCCTAGCTTCCCTAACTTTGGTCCTTGCCGGGCAGCATTTTAACTCTGTTTACTCGATTAGAGACCACATAGAAGTTTCCGGCATCCTGATTGGTTAGTTTCTCTGTCGTCTTTTATTATGCTTAAGGTCTTTAGAAACTGGAATTTCTAATGACGCCAGTAGTAATATAACATTCTATAATTCTTTTGTTTCTTTCTTCTTTTTTTTTTTTTTTTTTTTTTTTTTTTTTTGTATATAAGTAATTGTGAATCACTATTTAACATTAAACATTATCTAACTCAGCACTTATCAAGTGTATAATTAATTCAGATTTCCGCAAAATGTTATTACATTAGAAAACAGGAATTAAATGAAACACTATAAAAATGTGTAATGGCGCCATCTGCTTTTCTTATACTAAACTTCAGCTTGTTTTTTTAGTCAACGTTTGTCTTTTGTGTATTTTGTTAAATCTGATTTTAGATATCAGCTTCGAAAACGTTTTGCGCTGTATGTATATATTTTACGAAATATATACATTCATACATGCAAAAAGTTTTTAAAATTCTAGTATTTTATACAATAGGGAACGAAAGTTTTTTTTTTTCCCCTAATAAATAATCTGGGCGATTACATCATGAAAAATATTACTGAAATTTTTATCGTGAAAATAAAATGAATCACAAGGTTCCTATGGTGAATACAGAATGTTGTAAAGTTATGAACTAAACAAACATTAAATTTAAATATTAAAAATCGGTGTTTCGGTGAACATTTACGGTGTTTACGTTTGTCTAGTTTTTAACTTTACAATATTCTGCATACACCATTTAGTAACTTTGTGATTTATTTTATTTTCTAGATAAAATTCTCAGTTGTATTATATATATATATATATATATATAAAGAAAAAAACTTTCGTTCCCATTTTTATTTTGACAATTTTAACGAAATATTCAGAATTTTTAGGTGGGAAAGGGACTAAAAAAATTCTTATTTAAAAACTAAAAAAATTATGTTTTGTTCATATATGCACCATACTATGATTATACTTTTTCCTTCTTTTTTGATGATTTTACCTTGGAGCTGTTCAAAAACATTTTAACATTAAGAAAAGCTGGGAGTACGAACATGCATATTTTTAAATTAAATTTAACGACGAGTTGGGGAATGAACGCAAGATATGCTATAAGACGCAAATATCACCAAAAAAATCTTCATAACTTGTAAAAATATTAGTTTTGTAAATAAAAAAAGCAACAAAAAAGTTAAAGTTGTTAATTTTCTCTCTTATCTGGATAAAGGGTTCTTAAAATTGGTGTTTAACAGGTAAAATCGATTTTTTTTGTTTAAATCTTCCCGTAAGCTTAAATGAGAAGGGGGTTTCAAATCGTTTATTTTAACAGACAAAAACGTGGATAAAACGTATATTTTTTATGTGTACTTTAAACTGCTCTCTTTATCATTATTATTTAAATCTGCAACTAATTAGGGAAATAAATAAATCTTTTATTAAATAACAAAATAGTTTTCACATGAAGCAATTTAATAAAAAAAAAAAATATTAGAAGGTAAAATTAATTTAAAACAAAATGCATTCAGAATAAAATAAAATTGAGGCACATTTTGTAGTAAATATATGCTCATAACAGCTAAATCTAATGTCTATTTGCATTTGGCTGGTTTAATTTAACGTTTTTTGGCAAGGAACGTTTCCTTTTTTTGCTTGACAGAGTTTATTT
The DNA here is from genome assembly GCA_963932465.1 of Maratus speciosus. Classification (NCBI taxonomy): domain Eukaryota; kingdom Metazoa; phylum Arthropoda; class Arachnida; order Araneae; family Salticidae; genus Maratus; species Maratus speciosus. The sequence goes on from OZ010797.1 coordinate 455,041,911, forward strand.
TTGTACACAAGTCTTTGATGATCTTGAATTCGATTTTCTATTATTCAAATTTCCGAATTCTTTCACCCATTTATTGTACTCTGCTAAATTTTGAACATTGCTGCGAACTGAAATTAAATTTTTGGAAATTGATTCGATTTCATTAAAATATGAAGTCGAAAGTTTAACTTCCGCAAAAGCAAACATTTCAGAAAAATGAGGAAAAAAAAACTGTTATGAGCAGTTGTTTCTAAGTCAGTGTTTTCCGTTTTCATAATGGTGCTAAAACAAATCGCATAAAGGAAACCAACCAATTAGGAGGCCGGAAACTTCTCTGTGGTCTCTAATCGAGTAAACAGAGTTTAAATGCTGCCGGGCAGGTAAAGGCAGCATTTGTTATTTTGGATTTTTTTTTAATCTACTTTCAGGGTTTTGAAAAATGTCAAATAACTTATTTTTTGAAACTGACAACTAGTCACAGTCACACACACAGAGAAAAAAAAATAATAGTTCGTTTGACTTTAATTTCTTATTATACAGAACATTTTGAAACAAGCATATCTGCACATAGAGAACTTTAAGGGCAATGTTTACTTTTTCCCTGCCCCCCCCCCCTTCTTAAAATCCATAAGGATTTCATGGAGCATTTGTGAAACACTTTAACAATAAATCTAATCTTGTTTTTGTTTTATGCATTATAATTAGGAATTTAAGGTGTGCAGTATATATATTTTGTCACATTTTAGATTATAATTTTTCTTTACACAGAAAATTCTGTTTTCAGAATTGTACTTTAGACTGAAAATGTCTCAAATGATACTGAATAAAATTTTAGCAGAAGTCTTTTCAGTACAAGGTTTATTTACATTTAAAAATTTATTTTTTAGAAAAATAGTTTTAAACTAAATAAAAATGTGTAATCTATTTTACTGCTTTAAATATAAATCTCATGACGTATTTATATTTTTACTAAAACCAAGATTTAATATAATTAAGCTTACATTGAAAGAAATGAAGAGAAAAATACATTTCCTCTCTTTAATTAAATACTCGGGTTAGTCGATATTAGCCCTCTACTTTCTAGACGATGACGGACCATTACATTTTTGCCGGAAACCACCCATGTACATTTTGGGGACAATGTTTGATTTTTATAAAATATTTTCAAACTACATAAAAATATGTAATATATTTTACTGCTTTAAATATAAATCTCACGACATATTTATATTTTTACTAAAACCCAGATTTAAAATAATTAAACTTACTTTGGAAGAAATGAAGAGAAAAATACATTTCCTCTCTTTAATTAAATATTCAGGTTAGGCGATATTAGCCCCCTACTTTCTAGACAATGACGGACAATTACATTTTTGCCGGAAACTGCCCCTTAAGAGATGCCGGGAAAAGTAAATGCAACAGTTCTCTCAACGTCGAAACATTAGCGGTTCGGCAATAGCTGCCGCAACTAGCGGCGGGTCATTTACGGTAAGACATTGTTTCGTTACAAATGGCCTTAACACCTTTTGGCCGCGATATATACGTCATTCGGCCCTAAGTCGAGTGTTTGTTGGGAAGTTAAAGAAAATTCCAAGTGCTTCGGAAAGCTTCATTTATAAAGAAAATCAAATAAAGGTCCTAAGAAGGCTATTAATATTCAAAATTAGTGGTGGTGGGAGGGGGGTGCTTTCACGTAGTAGCTGGAGAACTTAATTAGTAAAATAGGCAAGTAAATCTGCTTATTTTTAAAAGAGTTATAATAACCCAGCTAGAAAAAGTTTGCAAAAAAAGTGTAAAAAAAAAGTGAACAAAAAGCGAGCGTATTTGGCACCTCTGCTTATGCATAATGAGTGCACACTGAATTGTGCACAAACAGTGTATACCTAAATTGTTCACTTTTTATACACAATCATAGGTGCCAAATACGCTCGGATTGTGTGCACTTTTTTGTTTACACTTTTTTTGCATACCTAAATTGTGCACTTTTTATATACAATCAGTGGTGCCAAATACGCTCGGATTTTGTGCACTTTTTTGTTTACACATTTTTTGCATACCTGAGTTGTGCACCTTTTATACACAATCAGTGGTGCCAAATACGCTCAGATTTTGTGCACTTTTTTTTATACTTTTTTTGCCTATCTAAATTTTATACTTTTTATGCACAATCACAGGTGTCAAATACGCTCAGATTTTGTGCACTTTTCTTTTTACACTTCTTTTGCCTATCTAAATTTTACCACAAAAAGGCTTAATTATTGCAGTTCCCGGAACAGATGTCATAAGTTCCCATGGCTGCCATCTTGGAATTTTCTTGGCGTGAAAACCCCTTTTCCGCCAAGTAGTAAATGTCGCCAAGCACCGGTTTATACGCATGTTTCGCTTAACGAAAATAAAATGTAAATAATAAACAAAATTCGCTAAAGTGGCAATCAGTAATCTTGTATGAGCACTTCGTGCACATTAACTGAAAAAAAACCATCACTGCATTCAGCAGTTCTTCCGGTGTAGAATTCTCAAAATTCAGCAGTTCTCGCTTTCTAGCAATCTCAAAATATAAAAACTCTTAAGGCAGCAGAATATACATAAAATTATCAACATACCTTAACAGATATCTGCTTTCTTGAAAGCTCCAGTACGAAATCTTTCTCATAACACCACCATCATTTTCCAAAATAGGCTTATGAATATGCATTGAGACACAATAAACAAACCTACTTTTCTTCTCAAAATTTCCTCATATTTCTTAATTACTTCAGCAAAAGCTTTTAAACAGATTACAGAAACCATATAGTCAGTCAAATACATCCAATAAATTTAACATAAAAATAAAAAGACAGAGCGATACAACACAATATCAAAATCCATCCACAAAATCCACCACTTCTCAGTGGTTGCCAGAACACATATGTCACACGGGGTTCCACATATCGAGGTTGCCATATTTTAAACACCGCCAACACATCAACAAAAAATCGCCAAACAATTCAAAACAACGGCTGAGGGAACATAAAGCATCTAAGCCCAGTTCAGTTCCCTTAACCAGAAACGTACCATCTGTGAGATGGTTTCGTCGATATATCTGCCCTTAATATTTTCGCACTCCGGCATTCAAAACTTATTTTTATGCTGTTATATTAAAAAATTGCTCCTATTAATGCATTACTATTAAAGATTAAATGTTTAAGTTCACTATTTGATAAATTATTAAGTGGTCTGTTTGTGCACGGGATTTTCACATTTCCGGTTAAGGGTTAAACATATTGCTATCACATACATAATTCACACTACAAAATCAATAATAAGACCAAAAAACAAGCATAAATTTATTGGTGTACCTGTAATGGAACAGTGGCACAACAGAGAGGTGAGCAATATTCTTATAATAGTATGAAATAAAAAAAAAAGATGTTTCTATAAATATAACCTAAAATTGAACCTTATAACATACGATGAAGCTATATTTTAAATTTTAAAACATTATGATGAATTCTTCACAATTTTTTAATTTCTAATTACAGCTGAAGGAAGGTTAAATGCTTGTAATATTTGGTACTTTATTTCGGTTAGCCGGGCGCCAATGTTATAGATACATATATAAGACTATATACATGTTTATATAAATATATATACTACATATATATGTATATAGGTGATATAGACAATATATGTATATACATATGTGTGTGTGTATACATATATATAACACTGGCGCCCGGCTAAACTAAAACTACCTAATATTTTTACGAGTAGTGCACCAAGTACTCCTGTGAGTACCAAGTAATTGTGTGCAAGAAAAAAGCACTTATGTGCACATGATGTGAGCTTAGGGGTAATACTCCTATGTGTACATGTGTTTATAAATACACATAAACATTCATCCTGAATCAGGGTTGCAAAAAAGCCGGCTAAAATTAAAAAAAGCCACGCCAGCAGCTTTTATTGGTTTTAAACGGCTTTTTTTGACCAAAATAGACCTTTTTTGGCCATAATCGGGTTTACAATGAAGCATTGTAATTATAAACTACATATTTTAAAGTGTTTTTAATTAAGAGGGCAATAGTTACTTAGTTACATGTTTTATTACTTAATTAATTTTAAGAGCTATTAATATACAAGTCTTATTTTATTTCTAATAAACATTTAAAATTATACATAGTCATATAATAAAAACATCATTTCTCACTATTAAAAAAACATTATGAATAGCATATGCATGAATATGCTTAACAACAAGCTTGTCGAAAATTTATTTAGAGAAATTTTATTTATTTATTTTCATGTTTAAATGCTCTATTTTTTATACACTTATGTACCTAACTCTCCTCAAATATTATATCCTTTCTAATTTTTCTTTTAACATTTATAAGTTAACTCTCCATATGGACACATAAGAATGTTTCCATTTTGATGTGCTACATTTTGTCATTGTTTAATTAAATATGATCTTTAAAATGTGTAGTATATGTGGAGCTATATAATGTAATATAAAATTTCAAAACACCAGTTTGGAGTCTAACTTAATATTCTTTTCAATATTTATATATATATACATGTATTTTTTTTTTTTCAGACATAATGCCTTCACAGTTGCCTTCTAGCAGTTAAACACTTAGTTATTTGACAAAATTTAATAGAAATTTATAATTTTCTTAGCAGAAAATATTTATAAGTGTATTATAAATTAATTGATCGAAATTTAAAACAAATTAGCTGTAAACAAAATTTTAAAAATAAAAACCGGCTTTTTTCAATAAAAGCCGGCTTTTTTTAAGTGGTTAAAACCAAAAAAAGCCAGCCGGCTTTTTTTGGCCTGGCTAAAAGAGGGCAACTCTGTCATGAACATATAATATTTTTTTTAAATTAACTTCAATTCAAAATTTAATTTACTGTATACCTTTTGAAGATAATTTTTGTAAATTTCCATGCCCTATAAAAAAAACTTTGGGGTATTTAGACACCTGATTGACAAAATTCACAATTTTTCCAAAGCCAATCGAGAAAATTCCAAATTTCCGCACCCAATTGACAAAATTCGCTATTTTTTCACACCCGACTGACAGAAGTTACTATTTTTCTGCACCCGATAAAACACAAAATTCCCTTTTTTCCGTGCCTCATCGACGAAGTTCGCTATTTTTCCGTGAATCAATGAAATTTGTGATTATTCCACTCCTAATCGACAAAATTCATAATTTTCTACACCTGTTCAACAAAATTTTCTTTTTTTCCAGCGCCTGATCAACGTAGTTCACTATTTTTCCGTGAATCAACGAAATTTGAGATTTTTCCACACATTATCGACAAAATTCACACTTTTTCTATGCCCGATCAAACAAATTCGCGATTTTTCTACGCCAGATTGACAAATTTCGCTATCTATTCATAACCGACCAGTGAAATTCGCTATTTTTTCACACCTTATTGACAAAATTCACTATTTTTCGACACCCAATCAACAAAATTCCCTTTTTTTAACACCTGATCAACAAAACTCTCCTTTTTCCCCACACCTGATCGACAAAGTTTGCTATTTTTTCGTGATTCAATGAAATTTTGAGATTTTTTCCATTCCGAATCGACAAAATTCACGATTTTCTACACCCTTTCAACAAAATTCCCTTTTTTTCCACACCCGTTCAACAAAATTGCCCTTTTCTGCCGCGCCTGATCGACGAAGTTCGCTATTTTTCCGTGTATCAACGAAATTTTAGATTTTTCCGCACATTATCGACAAAATTCGCACTTTTTCTATGCCCGATCAAACAAGTTCGCGATTTTTCTACGCCAGATTGACAAATTTTGCTATCTTTTCATACCCGACCAGTGAAATTCGCTATTTTTTCACACCTTATTGACAAAATTCACTATTTTTCGACACCCAATCAACAAAATTCCCACTTTTTTACACCTGATCAACAAAACTCTCCTTTTTCCACACACCTGATCGACGAAGTTTGCTATTTTTTCGTGATTCAATGAAATTTTGAGATTTTTTCCATTCCGAATCGACAAAATTCAGGATTTTCTACACCCTTTCAACAAAATTCCCTTTTTCCACACCCGTTCAACAAAATTACCCTTTTCTGCCGCGCCTGATCGACGAAGTTCGCTATTTTTCCGTGTATCAACGAAATTTGAGATTTTTCCGCACATTATCGACAAAATTCACGCTTTTTCTATGCCCGATCAAACAATTTCGCAATCTTTTCATACCCGACCAGCGAAATTCGCTATTTTTTCACACCCAATTGACAAAATTCACTATTTTTCAACACCCAATCCACAAGATTCCCTTTTTTACACATGATCAACAAAATTCCCCTTTTTTCCCGCGCATTATTGAAGAAGTTTGCTATTTTTTCGTGAATCAACAAAATTTGAGATTTTTCTGTACATTATCGACAAAATTCACACTTTTTCCATGCCCGATCAAACAAATTCGCGATTTTTCTACGCCAGATTGACAAATTTCGCTATCTTTTCATACCCGACCAGTGAAATTCGCTATTTTTTCACACCTTATTGACAAAATTCACAATTTTTCGATACCCAATCAACACAATTCCCTTTTTTTCACACCTGATCAACAAAACTCTCCATTTTCCCCGCACCTGTTCGACGAAGTTTGCTATTTTTTCGTGATTCAATGAAATTGAGATTTTTTCCATTCCTAATCGACAAAATTCATGATTTTCTACACACTTTCAACAAAATTCCCTTTTTTTTCCACACCCGTTCAACAAAATTCCCCTTTTCTGCCGCCCCTGATCGACGAAGTTCGCTATTTTTCCATGAATCAACGAGATTTGAGATTTTTCCACCTGTTCAACAAAATTTCCTTTTTTTCCATATCCATTCAAGAAAATTCCCCTTTTTCCTGCGCCTGATCAACGTAGTTCACTATTTTTCAGAGAAACAGTGAAATTTGAGATTTTTCCGCACATTATCGACAAAACTCGCACTTTTTCTATGCCCGACCAAACAAATTCGCGATTTTTCTACGCCAGATTGACAAATTTCGCTATCTTTTCATACCCGACCAGTGAAATTCGCTACTTTTTCACACCTTATTGACAAAATTCACTATTTTTCGATACCCAATCAACAAAACTCTCCATTTTTCCCGCACCAGATCGACAAAGTTTGCTATTTTTTCATGATTCAATGAAATTTTGACATTTTTCCCATTCCTAATCGACAAAATTCACGATTTTCTACACCCTTTCAAGAAAATTCCCTTTTTTTCCACACCCGTTCAACAATATTCCCCTTTTCTGTCGCGCCTGATCGACGAAGTTCGCTATTTTTCCGTGTATCAACGAAATTTGAGATTTTACCGCACATTATCGACAAAATTCACACTTTTTCTATGCCCGATCAAACAAATTCGCGATTTTTCTATGCCGGATTGACAAGTTTAGCAATCTTTTCATACCCGACCAGCGAAATTCGCTATTTTTTCACACCCAATTGACAGAATTCGCTATTTTTCGACACCCAATGTCATGAACATATAATTTTTTTTTTAATTAACTTCAATTCAAAGTTTAATTTACTGTATACCTTTTGAAGACAATTTTTGTAAATTTCCATGCCCTATAAAAAAACTTTGCGATATTTAGACACCTGATCGACCAAATTCACAATTTTTTCAAAGCCAATCGATAAAATTCCAGTTTTTCCGCACCCAATTGACAAAATTCGCCATTTTTTCACACCCAACTGACAAAATTTACTATTTTTCTACACCTGATAAAACACAAAATTCCCTTTTTTCCGTGCCTGATCGACAAAGTTTGCTATTTTTCCGTGAATCAACGAAATTTGAGATTTTTCCACTCCTAATCGACAAAATTCATAATTTTCTACACCTGTTCAACAAAATTTCCCTTTTTTCCATATCCATTCAACAAAATTCCCCTTTTTCCTGCGTCTGATCAACGTAGTTCACTATTTTTCAGTGAAACAACGAAATTTGAGATTTTTCCGCACATTATCGACAAAACTCTCACTTTTTCTATGCCCGATAAAACAAATTCGCGATTTTTCTACGACAGATTGACAAATTGCGCTATCTTTTACTACCCGACCAGCGAAATTCGCTAATTTTTCACACCCAATTGACAAAATTCACTATTTTTCAACACCCAATCCACAAGATTCCTTTTTTTACACATGATCAACAAAATTCCCCTTTTTTCACGCGCATTATTGAAGAAGTTTGCTATTTTTTCGTGAATCAACGAAATTTGAGATTTTTCTGTACATTATCGACAAAATTCGCACTTTTTCCATGCCCGATCAAACAAATTCGCGATTTTTCTACGCCAGATTGACAAATTTCGCTATCTTTTCATACCCGACCAGTGAAATTCGCTATTTTTTCACACCTTATTGACAAAATTCACTATTTTTCGACACCCAATCAACAAAATTCCCTTTTTTTAACACCTGATCAACAAAAATCTCCTTTTTCCCCACACCTGATCGACAAAGTTTGCTATTTTTTCGTGATTCAATGAAATTTTGAGATTTTTTCCATTCCGAATCGACAAAATTCACGATTTTCTACACCCTTTCAACAAAATTCCCTTTTTTTCCACACCCGTTCAACAAAATTGCCCTTTTCTGCCGCGCCTGATCGACGAAGTTCGCTATTTTTCCGTGTATCAACGAAATTTGAGATTTTTCCGCACATTATCGACAAAATTCACGCTTTTTCTATGCCCGATCAAACAATTTCGCAATCTTTTCATACCCGACCAGCGAAATTCGCTATTTTTTCACACCCAATTGACAAAATTCACTATTTTTCAACACCCAATCCACAAGATTCCCTTTTTTACACATGATCAACAAAATTCCCCCTTTTTCCCGCGCATACTGAAGAAGTTTGCTATTTTTTCGTGAATCAACGAAATTTGAGATTTTTCTGTACATTATCGACAAAATTCACACTTTTTCCATGCCCGATGAAACAAATTCGCGATTTTTCTACGCCAGATTGACAAATTTCGCTATCTTTTCATAACCGACCAGTGAAATTCGCTATTTTTTCACACCTTATTGACAAAATTCACTATTTTTCGACACCCAATCAACAAAATTCCCTTTTTTTAACACCTGATCAACAAAACTCTCCTTTTTCCCCACACCTGATCGACAAAGTTTGCTATTTTTTCGTGATTCAATGAAATTTTGAGATTTTTTCCATTCCGAATCGACAAAATTCACGATTTTCTACACCCTTTCAACAAAATTCCCTTTTTTTCCATACCCGTTCAACAAAATTGCCCTTTTCTGCCGCGCCTGATCGACGAAGTTCGCTATTTTTCCGTGTATCAACGAAATTTGAGATTTTTCCGCACATTATCGACAAAATTCGCACTTTTTCTATGCCCGATCAAACAAGTTCGCGATTTTTCTACGCCAGATTGACAAATTTTGCTATCTTTTCATAGCCGACCAGAGAAATTCGCTATTTTTTCACACCTTATTGACAAAATTCACTATTCTTCGATACCCAATCAACAAAATTCCCTTTTTTTCACACCTGATCAACAAAACTCTCCATTTTCCCCGCACCTGTTCGACGAAGTTTGCTATTTTTTCGTGATTCAATGAAATTTTGAGATTTTTTCCATTCCTAATCGACAAAATTCATGATTTTCTACACCCTTTCAACAAAATTCCCTTTTTTTCCACACCCGTTCAACAAAATTCCCCTTTTCTGCCGCGCCTGATCGACGAAGTTCGCTATTTTTCCGTGAATCAACGAGATTTGATATTTTTCCACCTGTTCAACAAAATTTCCTTTTTTTCCATATCCATTCAAGAAAATTCCCCTTTTTCCTGCGCCTGATCAACGTAGTTCACTATTTTTCAGAGAAACAGTGAAATTTGAGATTTTTCCGCACATTATCGACAAAACTCGCACTTTTTCTATGCCCGACCAAACAAATTCGCGATTTTTCTACGCCAGATTGACAAATTTCGCTATCTTTTCATACCCGACCAGTGAAATTCGCTATTTTTTCACACCTTATTGACAAAATTCACTATTTTTCGATACCCAATCAACAAAACTCTCCATTTTCCCCGCACCAGATCGACAAAGTTTGCTACTTTTTCATGATTCAATGAAATTTTGACATTTTTCCCATTCCTAATCGACAAAATTCACGATTTTCTACACCCTTTCAAGAAAATTCCCTTTTTTTCCACACCCGTTCAACAATATTCCCCTTTTCTGTCGCGCCTGATCGACGAAGTTCGCTATTTTTCCGTGTATCAACGAAATTTAGATTTTTCCGCACATTATCGACAAAATTCACACTTTTTCTATGCCCGATCAAACAAATTCGCGATTTTTCTATGCCGGATTGGCAAGTTTAGCAATCTTTTCATACCCGACCAGCGAAATTCGCTATTTTTTCACACCCAATTGACAGAATTCGCTATTTTTCGACACCCAATGTCATGAACATATAATTTTTTTTTTAATTAACTTCAATTCAAAGTTTAATTTACTGTATACCTTTTGAAGACAATTTTTGTAAATTTCCATGCCCTATAAAAAAACTTTGCGATATTTAGACACCTGATCGACCAAATTCACAATTTTTTCAAAGCCAATCGATGAAATTCCAGTTTTTCCGCACCCAATTGACAAAATTCGCCATTTTTTCACACCCAACTGACAAAATTTACTATTTTTCTACACCTGATAAAACACAAAATTCCCTTTTTTCCGTGCCTGATCGACAAAGTTTGCTATTTTTCCGTGAATCAACGAAATTTGAGATTTTTCCACTCCTAATCGACAAAATTCATAATTTTCTACACCTGTTCAACAAAATTTCCCTTTTTTCCATATCCATTCAACAAAATTCCCCTTTTTCCTGCGTCTGATCAACGTAGTTCACTATTTTTCAGTGAAACAACGAAATTTGAGATTTTTCCGCACATTATCGAAAAAACTCTCACTTTTTCTATGCCCGATAAAACAAATTCGCGATTTTTCTACGACAGATTGACAAATTTCGCTATCTTTTACTACCCGACCAGCGAAATTCGCTATTTTTTCACACCCAATTGACAAAATTCACTATTTTTCAACACCCAATCCACAAGATTCCCTTTTTTACACATGATCAACAAAATTCCCCTTTTTTCCCGCGCATTATTGAAGAAGTTTGCTATTTTTTCGTGAATCAACGAAATTTGAGATTTTTCTGTACATTATCGACAAAATTCGCACTTTTTCCATGCCCGATCAAACAAATTCGCGATTTTTCTACGCCAGATTGACAAATTTCGCTATCTTTTCATACCCGACCAGTGAAATTCGCTATTTTTTCACACCTTATTGACAAAATTCACTATTTTTCGACACCCAATCAACAAAATTCCCTTTTTTTCACACCTGATCAACAAAACTCTCCATTTTCCCCGCACCTGATCGACGAAGTTTGCTATTTTTTCGAGATTCAATGAAATTTTGAGATTTTTTCCATTCCGAATCGACAAAATTCATGATTTTCTACACCGTTTCAACAAAATTCCCTTTTTTTCCACACCCGTTCAACAAAATTACCCTTTTCTGCCGCGCCTGATCGACGAAGTTCGCTATTTTTCCGTGTATCAACGAAATTTGAGATTTTTCCGCACATTATCGACAAAATTCACGCTTTTTCTATGCCCGATCAAACAATTTCGCAATCTTTTCATACCCGACCAGCGAAATTCGCTATTTTTTCACACCCAATTGACAAAATTCACTATTTTTCAACACCCAATCCACAAGATTCCCTTTTTTACACATGATCAACAAAATTCCCCCTTTTTCCCGCGCATATTGAAGAAGTTTGCTATTTTTTCGTGAATCAACGAAATTTGAGATTTTTCTGTACATTATCGACAAAATTCACACTTTTTCCATGCCCGATCAAACAAATTCGCGATTTTTCTACGCCAGATTGACAAATTTCGCTATCGTTTCATACCCGACCAGTGAAATTCGCTATTTTTTCACACCTTATTGACAAAATTCACTATTCTTCGATACCCAATCAACAAAATTCCCTTTTTTTCACACCTGATCAACAAAACTCTCCATTTTCCCCGCACCTGTTCGACGAAGTTTGCTATTTTTTCGTGATTCAATGAAATTTTGAGATTTTTTCCATTCCTAATCGACAAAATTCATGATTTTCTACACCCTTTCAACAAAATTCCCTTTTTTTCCACACCCGTTCAACAAAATTCCCCTTTTCTGCCGCGCCTGATCGACGAAGTTCGCTATTTTTCCGTGAATCAACGAGATTTGATATTTTTCCACCTGTTCAACAAAATTTCCTTTTTTTCCATATCCATTCAAGAAAATTCCCCTTTTTCCTGCGCCTGATCAACGTAGTTCACTATTTTTCAGAGAAACAGTGAAATTTGAGATTTTTCCGCACATTATCGACAAAACTCGCACTTTTTCTATGCCCGACCAAACAAATTCGCGATTTTTCTACGCCAGATTGACAAATTTCGCTATCTTTTCATACCCGACCAGCGAAATTCGCTATTTTTTCACACCCAATTGACAAAATTCACTATTTTTCAACACCCAATCCACAAGATTCCCTTTTTTACACATGATCAACAAAATTCCCCCTTTTTCCCGCGCATATTGAAGAAGTTTGCTATTTTTTCGTGAATCAACGAAATTTGAGATTTTTCTGTACATTATCGACAAAATTCACACTTTTTCCATGCCCGATCAAACAAATTCGCGATTTTTCTACGCCAGATTGACAAATTTCGCTATCGTTTCATACCCGACCAGTGAAATTCGCTATTTTTTCACACCTTATTGACAAAATTCACTATTCTTCGATACCCAATCAACAAAATTCCCTTTTTTTCACACCTGATCAACAAAACTCTCCATTTTCCCCGCACCTGTTCGACGAAGTTTGCTATTTTTTCGTGATTCAATGAAATTTTGAGATTTTTTCCATTCCTAATCGACAAAATTCATGATTTTCTACACCCTTTCAACAAAATTCCCTTTTTTTCCACACCCGTTCAACAAAATTCCCCTTTTCTGCCGCGCCTGATCGACGAAGTTCTCTATTTTTCCGTGAATCAACGAGATTTGATATTTTTCCACCTGTTCAACAAAATTTCCTTTTTTTCCATATCCATTCAAGAAAATTCCCCTTTTTCCTGCGCCTGATCAACGTAGTTCACTATTTTTCAGAGAAACAGTGAAATTTGAGATTTTTCCGCACATTATCGACAAAACTCGCACTTTTTCTATGCCCGACCAAACAAATTCGCAATTTTTCTACGCCAGATTGACAAATTTCGCTATCGTTTCATACCCGACCAGTGAAATTCGCTATTTTTTCACACCTTATTGACAAAATTCACTATTCTTCGATACCCAATCAACAAAATTCCCTTTTTTTCACACCTGATCAACAAAACTCTCCATTTTCCCCGCACCTGTTCGACAAAGTTTGCTATTTTTTCATGATTCAATGAAATTTTGACATTTTTCCCATTCCTAATCGACAAAATTCACGATTTTCTACACCCTTTCAAGAAAATTCCCTTTTTTTCCACACCCGTTCAACAATATTCCCCTTTTCTGCCGCGCCTGATCGACGAAGTTCGCTATTTTTCCGTGTATCAACGAAATTTGAGATTTTTCCGCACATTATCGACAAAATTCACACCTTTTCTATGCCCGATCAAACAAATTCGCGATTTTTCTATGCCGGATTGGCAAGTTTAGCAATCTTTTCATACCCGACAAGCGAAATTCGCTATTTTTTCACACCCAATTGACAGAATTCGCTATTTTTCGACACCCAATGTCATGAACATATAATTTTTTTTTAATTAACTTCAATTCAAAGTTTAATTTACTGTATACCTTTTGAAGACATTTTTTGTAAATTTCCATGCCCTATAAAAAAACTTTGCGATATTTAGACACCTGATCGACCAAATTCACAATTTTTTCAAAGCCAATCGATAAAATTCCAGTTTTTCCGCACCCAATTGACAAAATTCGCCATTTTTTCACACCCAACTGACAAAATTTACTATTTTTCGACACCTGATAAAACACAAAATTCCCTTTTTTCCGTGCCTGATCGACAAAGTTTGCTATTTTTCCGTGAATCAACGAAATTTGAGATTTTTCCACTCCTAATCGACAAAATTCATAATTTTCTACACCTGTTCAACAAAATTTCCCTTTTTTCCATATCCATTCAACAAAATTCCCCTTTTTCCTGCGTCTGATCAACGTAGTTCACTATTTTTCAGTGAAACAACGAAATTTGAGATTTTTCCGCACATTATCGACAAAACTCTCACTTTTTCTATGCCCGATCAAACAAATTCGCGATTTTTCTACGCCAGATTGACAAATTTCGCTATCTTTTACTACCCGACCAGCGAAATTCGCTATTTTTTCACACCCAATTGACAAAATTCACTATTTTGCAACACCCAATCCACAAGATTCCCTTTTTTACACATGATCAACAAAATTCCCCTTTTTTCCCGCGCATTATTGAAGAAGTTTGCTATTTTTTCGTGAATCAACGAAATTTTGAGATTTTTTCTGTACATTATCGACAAAATTCACACTTTTTCCATGCCCGATCAAACAAATTCGCGATTTTTCTACGCCAGATTGACAAATTTCGCTATCTTTTCATACCCGACCAGTGAAATTCGCTATTTTTTCACACCTTATTGACAAAATTCACTATTTTTCGACACCCAATCAACAAAATTCCCTTTTTTTCACACCTGATCAACAAAACTCTCCATTTTCCCCGCACCTGATCGACGAAGTTTGCTATTTTTTCGTGATTCAATGAAATTTTGAGATTTTTTCCATTCCGAATCGACAAAATTCATGATTTTCTACACCCTTTCAACAAAATTCCCTTTTTTTCCACACCCGTTCAACAAAATTACCCTTTTCTGCCGCGCCTGATCGACGAAGTTCGCTATTTTTCCGTGTATCAACGAAATTTGAGATTTTTCCGCACATTATCGACAAAATTCACGCTTTTTCTATGCCCGATCAAACAATTTCGCAATCTTTTCATACCCGACCAGCGAAATTCGCTATTTTTTCACACCCAATTGACAAAATTCACTATTTTTCAACACCCAATCCACAAGATTCCCTTTTTTACACATGATCAACAAAATTCCCCCTTTTTCCCGCGCATATTGAAGAAGTTTGCTATTTTTTCGTGAATCAACGAAATTTGAGATTTTTCTGTACATTATCGACAAAATTCACACCTTTTCCATGCCCGATCAAACAAATTCGCGATTTTTCTACGCCAGATTGACAAATTTCGCTATCGTTTCATACCCGACCAGTGAAATTCGCTATTTTTTCACACCTTATTGACAAAATTCACTATTCTTCGATACCCAATCAACAAAATTCCCTTTTTGTCACACCTGATCAACAAAACTCTCTATTTTCCCCGCACCTGTTCGACGAAGTTTGCTATTTTTTCGTGATTCAATGAAATTTTGAGATTTTTTCCATTCCTAATCGACAAAATTCATGATTTTCTACACCCTTTCAACAAAATTCCTTTTTTTTCCACACCCGTTCAACAAAATTCCCCTTTTCTGCCGCGCCTGATCGACGAAGTTCGCTATTTTTCCGTGAATCAACGAGATTTGAGATTTTTCCACCTGTTCAAAAAATTTCCTTTTTTTCCATATCCATTCAAGAAAATTCCCCTTTTTCCTGCGCCTGATCAACGTAGTTCACTATTTTTCAGAGAAACAGTGAAATTTGAGATTTTTCCGCACATTATCGACAAAACTCGCACTTTTTCTATGCCCGATCAAACAAATTCGCGATTTTTCTACGCCAGATTGACAAATTTCGCTATCTTTTCATACCCGACCAGTGAAAATCGCTATTTTTTCACACCTTATTGACAGAATTCGCTATTTTTCGACACCTGATCAACAAAATTTCCTTTTTTTCTGCACCTGATCAACGAAGTTTGCTATTTTTCCATGAATCAACGAAATTTGAGATTTTACCACTCCTAATCGACAAAATTCACGATTTTCTACACCCGTTCAACAAAATTCACTTTTTTCCCACATCCGTTCAACAAAATTCCCGTTTTTTTCCTGTTCCTGATTGACAAAGTTCACTATTTTTCCATGAATCAAAGAAATTTGAGATTTTTCCGCACATTATCAACAACCATTACAAGAGAAGACATGGCAAGTTGTTGCAGATCTGCAACAAACAAAAGTTTACGCTTATTTTATACATATTATAAATTTCTTAGCTCGAAAATGGTCTTTAAATAAAGAATTTAAACTTACCTTTGTAAACAATATACTTGTCTGCAGACTTTTTTAACTCCACTATTTCAAAGCTTAATTCAGCAAAAATCACATTTAGCTGATCAAGCGATAAATGAAACTTTGGCGTAAAAAAAAAAAAAAAAAAAAAATATTCGCTATCTGTTGCGGATTTAATGACATAATTATACTACTAGCAGTGTAGTAGAATAACATTGAACAAAATCGTGTTTTGATGTTTACTGTCAAAATATCATTGACTTTTTGGGTATGTTGCAGATCTGCAACACGGTGATACAAAGGGTTAATTTCTTTAGGCAAGTAGGTGAGCCTCATTTGCTTCCAAAAAGATTATAGGGTACTTTTCAGTTAGCCAGGCGCCAGTGTTATGTACACATAAATATATGTATATACACATGTATGTATACATATATATATATATATACACATGTATGTATATACATATATTGCATATATACACATATATCCACATATATGTATATCTATACATATGTATATATACATGTATACATAATACTAGCACCCGGCTAACCGAAAAGTACCGATTTTAATTTCCTCGTACATATCACTCTGCAGCACTTGTATTCAGGCCCTGTTTACGGAATAGGCCCATGTAGCCGGTGCTTACCCACTGAGATACGAAAGGGCCCCCAATTTTACTTTTCAAAACTAATTATTAGAAAAAAGAAACTCAATCAGGGTAAAAAATGCATTTTTTTTCTTTTGAAATTTTTTTGTTCTTACTATGTGGCAATTTGTAAATCACAAAAGATATTTTGAAATTCAAATATCCTCAACTGTAGTTCCATATTTGTCATTTACAAAATAAATTGGTTATTTACAATTAAAAATATAATAAAATACTTTTTCATAGTATATATATATAGGTAGTTAGTTTTAGTTTAATATTAAGTGTTATTTACTCTAAACTTTGATGGTAAAATTTCAAATTACTTAAGCATACGAAAAAGGGATTTAGTAAATAAAAAAGCAATTTGTAGAGTAATAGGGGGCCCTGTGTGACGTCGGGGTTCCCCTACTTCCAAGTGTTAAGCGGGCCCTGCTTGTAATATTTCCTTTGGTGAGATATCCAAATAATAAACATTGTTTTCCTGAACTGAAGATACGCCGTTTGCTACGGTGTCATCCTCCATCTTGCTGTCGTTCATTTCTCCATTATTTTCAGTGAGGGCATTTGAATCCATTGCATTTTCTTCACTTTCATTTTTAGAAGATATCAATCCCTTCTTCCTAGTATTAGGCTTTATCCTTTTTGAAGTCCGAAGTTTCGATCCAGTTGAGCTCATATTCTGAGCAACAGATATTTTTTATATGTTCTAGTAAAATTTTTAGTCTTATTTCTTACAAATTTCGCTATCACTACTAATAACGCCCGCCACGCCGGCCACACAGCTCGATGCATGTAAACACCAGGAAAGGAGTGTTGAGTTGAATTGCAGCTACACATGCGAAAATAAAAATCAAGGCCGTGATCGAGATAGATTTTCGCTGTTAGCGAAACGAGATCCACTAATCAGAAGCCTGTATTTTTGCGACCTTTTCATTGTTTGCAAATATGCAGGCTTCTGATTGGTCAATCTCGTTTGGCTAATATCGAAAAATGTATCTGGATCTCTGCCCAAATGTTTAAATAGAAATTTGAAAGAAATTAATAAGAAATAAACGTTTTTCATTTGATTTTTGAAAGCAGAAGTAATTTTCATAATAACTGGAATTTATGCTTGATCGATGATAAGAGATGCATTTAGTAATCATCAAAAAGAAGAGAGTTTGCGTGAGTGTGTGTGTGGGGGGGGGGGGGGGGGGAGTCCACTGCCCTTCCCTCGATTTTAAAATTTAACTAGCTAAATTTTTTTTTGATAATTTTGAAAACTTCATAAAATGTATTCTTTTCGAAGAATTTAAAATAAAAGAGGAAGTAAGGAATTTTCTGATAGGGCATGGGAGGGCCATTGCCCTCCCTGCATTTTAAAATTTGATTAATTAAAATTTATTTTTTTCCTATTTTGAAATACAGAGTCAAATTTATTATTTACGTGTAACTTAAAATAAAGATAAACTAAGAATTTTCCTTTGGGGGAAGGGGGCTTAGGAGGGTCATTTCCCCTCCCTCGATTTAAAAATTTAACTAACTAAATTTTATTTTTCTCCGATTTTGAAAAAAAAAAAGTAAAATTTATTCTTTCAAGTAACTTAAAATAAAAGTGGAACTGTGGATTTTCTGTTAAGGAGGGGAGGGGGGGGAGGAGAGGTCCATTTTGCCCCTCCCTGGATTTTGAAACTTATTTAATTAAAATGTTTTTTCACCAATTTTGAAATGCACAGCAAAATTATTTATTTCGAGTACATTAAAAAGGAACTAAGAACTTTTACTTGGGTAGAAGGGGTCATATGAGAGCCATTGCCCCTCCCTCGAATTTGATTTAATCTAAATTATTTCTAAATTTTATTTTCAATGATTTTGAAAAACACAGTAAAATTTTCTCTTTTCGAGTAACTTAACATAAAAGAGGAATTAAATATTTTTCTGTAAAGTTAGAGGGTTTAGGTGAACCATTATCTGTACCGCAGATTTTAAAATTTAATTAATTAAAATTCTTTTTTGCTTATTATTTTGAAAAACATAGTAAAATTTTTTTCAAGCGACTTATAATAAAGGGGGAGCTCAGGAAATTTCCGTTAAAGAAAGAGGGGGGGGGAGAGCCCCATTGCCTCTTCCTGGATTTTGAAATTTAAATAATTAAAATTTGTTTTTTTCTTATTTTGAAAAACATAGTAAAATGTATTTATTTCGTTTACCTTAAAATTAAAATGGAATTGAGAATTTTCGTTTTTTTTTTCGGGGGGGGGGGGGGGTAAATATACTATTTAAAATAAAAGTACTAATTTTTACATCCATAAAAAATATATAATTTTTGGAAAATTGGAATCTACAGGTTTTTTTTTGTTTTTTTTTTTTTGCATAAAAAATGCACACTTTTCGCGAACACGGAATATTAATTTATTTTCTGCAAAAAAGGTGCACAGTTTTTGAAAACATAGGATATACACTTTTTTGTATGTATAAAAAATACAGACAGTTTGCACAAAAGGTGCATACTTTTCGAAGTGTTCAAAAATAGTCACTTTTTATGCACAAATTGTGTACAATCTATACTATTTTGCAAAAAAAGTGCAAACATTTTCTAGCTGGGAAGGGGCTCAAAAGGGATCAACGATAGTTGAGATCAGGGCCCTAACTTGAAAACATGTTAAAATGGTTTTGTACTTATCGCTTTAGATCTTAAATTAGTCAATATTAAGCATAGGGTACGAATTAATCATTAGAATAGTATTTTAATGAAATGCGTAAAAAATGTGTAACTAAAAGTTGCTTTCTGTAGAATGTGGAGTGCAATGTAATGTCATTAATTTACAAGGTCGTACAAAAGAGTTTGGTTATATAGGGTGGTTCAGAACTATATATCAAAAATATAAAAGCAGGTAAAGGGGAGCTAAATTAACAGATTTCGTATAGGAATGTGTTTGCGGAAATGCAAGTGCTGAGGCAGTAGTTCGCGCTGTTAAATGCGGCAGAGAAATGCCCTTCGCTGACTTGAATCGTCATTTCCCGTACGTATTTCAAGCAATATGCATTATTACACCAATACGAGATGCCAACATGCATTTCATGTATGGGACTGCGCAGGGAGATGCATTGGCTGCTCTAAGAATTTAGATTAACGGTTCCCGGGTGAGATTCTGCCGGATCACCGAACATTTGAGCGTCTTCATTAGGAAAGGTGCGCGAGTGGATCGTTTTATGCTTCCAGCCGTGATAGGGGACTGTAAGATATCGCAGAATTTCTGATTTGGAAGAAGCAGTATTATGCACTGCAGAGGATAGTCCTTTGACAAGGTCAAAAGCTGTTTGACATGCGTTGAGTATAAGTCATTTCCTTGTGCAGCCCCATACATGAAATTCATGTCGGCACTCTCCGCATTGGTATAAAGATTCATGATGTTCGAAATCCGTGAGGGAATGACGATTCAAACCAGCGAAGTACTTTCATCCACCGAATTTAACAGCGCCCTCTACTGTCTCAACGCTGCATTTCAGCACCCACATTTCAATACGAACTCTGCTTATTTATGTCCCTCTACCTACCTTTACATTTTTGACAGATAGTTCTGAAACACCCTGTATAATGATCTACATGAAAAACTGTTACCAGCGCATTTTAATTACGTTGCACTATTTGAAACATGATGAAATTGATATATATTATTGAGATTTACAGCAAGATGCTTGTACTAGAATATAATACGCATGGCATTTATCGTTCATTTAGAATAGGGATGCACAACCGGTGGCCCGCGATCGGTTGACTTGTAGCCCGCGAATTTCGTAAATTTATAAATGGAAAAAATCACGATTTTTGTCCATAGGTCGCAGGAAAAAATCGTAAATTTCGTCAATTTATGGCTGGAAAAAAATGCAAATTTCGTCAGAAAGTTAAAAATTGCGAATTTCGTTATTCGGTCGGCCGATACTATAAATATTAAAATGGTTCCCAAGTTGCGAATTTCGTCGATCGGGCACAGAAAAATCGCGAATTTTGTCAATCATGCGTGGATAAAACGCAAATTTCGTTGATCGGGCTCGAACAAATTGCGAATTTTGTCGATGAGGCGGAAAAAATTGCAAATTCCGTTTATCGGCTGCGGAAAAATTACAAATTTCGTCAATCTGTCACGGGAAAAAATTACAAATTTTGTCAGTCAGTTAAGAATCCCAAGTTTCGTCGATCGGACACGGAAAAATCACGAATTTCAATGATGAAGTGCGGAAAAATCGAAATTTTTTTCGATCAGGCCCTGAAAAGTCGCAAATTTCGTTGATCGGGCACGGAAAAATCGTGAATTTTGCCTATGAGGTGCGGAAAAATTGCAAATTTCATTCATCGGCTGTGGAGAAATCGCGAGTTTCGTCAGTTTATCGTAAAAAAATCGCGAATTTCGTCAATCTGCTGCGGGAATAGTTGCACATTCGTCAGTCAGTTATGATTCGCGAATTTTGTAGCGTGAAGAAATCGCGAATTCCGTCCCTCAGATAAGGGAAAAAATCTCAAATTTCGTTGATCGGGCGCGGAAAAATCTCCCATTTTGAAGATGAGGCACGAAAAAAATCGCAAGTTTAGTCAGTTTATCGTGGAAAAAAACGCGAATTTCGAGCAATCTGAAGTGGGAAAAAATTGCACATTCGTCAGACAGTTAAGACTCGCGAATTTCGTTGAACGGGCGCGAAAAAAATTGCGAATTTTGTCGATCAGGTGCAGAAAAATCTCAAATGTCTTTCATTGTCAGTGGAAAAATTGCGAGTTTCGTAAGTTTATCGCGAGAAATAATGGCAAATTTCATCAGTTAGTTAAGAATCGCGAATTTTGTTGATCGGGTAAGGAAAAATCGCGAATTTTGTCGATCAGACGCGGAAAAATCTTCGCCAATCGATAGAAACAATTACAATTTTTTTCAATTGGTTGCAAAAAGTATCGCGAAATTCTTCAATCGCCTGTGAAAAAAAATCGCTATTTTCGTCAAAGTTCACGAATTTCGTTAACCGCACACGGAAAAAATTAAAATTTTTCTCTGTTGGACGCAAAAAATATCGTGAAATAGAAATCTATTGATCGCAGGAAAAAATCGCAAATTTCGTCGATCTTGCGCCGAAAAGAAATCGCTGGTTTCTTCAATTCATCGCGGGAAAAAAATCATGAATTACATCAATGTATATCAGAGAAAAAATCGCAAAGTAAATTATGCTTCTCCTCCTCCTCCCTTTGTTCATAAAGTTCACATTTTTTCAGCACTAGCTGCTTTCATGCCTATGTTTGTTTTTTAGCACTTTTAATAAAGCAAAATTTATTCCCCGAAGAAATTCGAGAAATATTTCCACTCCTTGAAAATAATCCTTACTATATCTCTGTTATATATACAACTATAAACTGTTGGTATAGCCTTGCCAACTGAATTGGGTATGTTGACTGGATAGGGGAACCTAGAGATGTAAAATTGTAAAATTGCCCCTCCCCCTTCTGAAACAATGTTTATTTTTTTATTATAGCCCAAACATACCCCCTCCCACCTCCCCTAAATAGAATTCTCTCTGTGTTACTGATGTGGCCCTCGACAACCCAAACATTTTTCTAATTGGCCCTTCTCTTTAAAAGGTTGTGCACCCCTAATTTGGAAGGACACATAAAATATTTCAGATACAATACTATATCCGAAATATTATCTATTAAAGATCATTGTTGAAAGTGCGTTTTCAATCATGGTATGCCTTTTAAGTTGAACTATTTTTTTTTTCATACCACGTGGTGTGCATAAATTCTGTACGCCATATACAAGTATACACAGAAAAATTCATAAACATTACTGAGAATGATGTTGAATTACATAAAGGTGTTTATTTTTTAAATTTACTTATGCATTTTCAAGCTCAGCTATATTTAATAATTAAGATAAGTTTGTAACATTTAAATAACAGAATTATGCAAAAAACTGGATGCATGGTCTTCAATGGATAGTAATTTCTGGTAGTGTAATTTCAATAGTTTCAAAAGTATTTTTGAATTAAATTTCATCTTAGTATATGCCGCGTATAAAAATCTGTAGATAATATACAGGCTTGTACAAATGATTTCATGTACGTTTCCATCTGTTGATAGATATAGCTGAAGTACAATTTTTAACCATTTTGTCCTTTTTATAACAAACCTAGAGATATATACACAGATACACAAAAATATTGGAATATCTTTCAGGCTATGTGCAGTAATTATTTAAGGGGTTCCGGGGCTCAAAATTCTATTTTTTTTTTTTTTTTTCATAGAGATTTTGATATGAAATTTTTTCTGAAATGTATTTTAATATAATAATATTATTATATATTAAAAAAATCTGAAATTTTTTAACTATTTTTTTTTTATTTAAGTTTTAAAATTTTAAACATATTTAATTTTTGATATAACTCTGGATGTACTGACAAGATTTACAAAGTTTTTACACTTTTGTGTACAGAAAATGTGTCAGTTTAATTTTTTTTTCAGGATTTCTTAAAATATTGATTATGAATTTCATTAAAAAAATTTAAGTAAAAAAAATAAAGTTTTTTTTATGAGTGAGTTTTGCATTAATTAGCATAATTTCATAACTAACACTCAAAATTGAAAATCCTGAAGACAATTTGTTGAAAATATAGCATAAAATCTCTGTTAAATTTCATACATATATCTTGCAAGGAACTTTAGATATATTCTTTTAAATTTGACAAATTTTGAAAAAATTCATACTGAGATAAATGAAGTTCTGGCAGCTGATGCATCGCTTCTCAAGGCAAAATTTGTTATATCTCTGGATCTAATGAAGATAAAAGCATACGGTTTGCGATATTTAACGCTAAAAATTCGGTATTTTATTTTAAGCCAATAAAAAAGAATTGTATTTTTTTTTTGAGAATTTTTAGCCCCGGACCCCCTTGAATGTATTTTTCATATGTGTTGTGCGTTTTATAAAATGTTTACGTATGTATATTGTTTAAACTATTAAATGCAGAAGTTTTGTTTAAGTATTTTGTAAATGTTGGAAAGTGTTTAGTATTCAATGCTTAGCGCATGGTACTTCATTTTTGTTGAACTTAAATATTAAACTGATATTAGATATACATGTACACTACATTTACATAATTATATGAAAGTGTGGATTCGTTTTCATTATATTAGGGTTGCCTTGAAATGTTATTTTCGTGTTCCGGTCATGTTATACTCGACTTGAACACGAACATTCTTCATAAAGTCGACTTTCTACTTGAACTTTACTATAATATCACATGTGTGCTAAAGTTTTATAGTCATTCAAAAAGAAATACCCTCTTATGATTCTACTTTTATCGCATACTTTTCGTGATATAATTTTTTATTTATTTTTGATGTTATAGTGTAATACAGTGCAATATAATATATATATATATATACATATATATAATATTTACCTATACAGAAATACAGAGTGACAAAGTTCAAAGTTGAAAAAATAAAAAATAATGACAATAAATAATCAAGTTCAAAGTTGACAAAAATAAAAAATAATGACAGTAAATAATCAAGTTCAAAGTTGAAATAAATCGTCAAAGTTCAATTTGAAAGAAAGAAAAAAAAACTACAATTGAATATCCTCGCCGAAATATCGTTATCTTTACATGTGAAATAAACCTTGGATCTCATTGATGCAGGTTCTTTAGTTTTTCTAATAATGATCAAAGAGAAAAATTATTTTGTTCAATTACATACCGAAGGCGTGGTGCTGTTTCTTTCGGGTGTTAATCTTTCTACATTTAGCTTTGGCTCATATCATAGAGCTTATCTGATTGATTAGATATAATAACATATACGAAAGCAAAGCATTCAACATTTCCTGAAAAACTGAACGTATTGTAAAGCGGGTTAGAATAATTACCAATGTTTCGAAAAGAAATCTATCTGTAGACGATTTGAAAAATTATGAAAGAAATTCTTCGTTGCCAGTTTTACAAGTTGAAGCAGGACCAGAATCTTAAGGTGTTCAACAAATTGTCAAGTCTTCAAAAATCAATGACACCATTGAAATGGGACGCTAATGATTAGCGGCATGTGATTTAACAAAGCTTTTATAGTCGAATTTGGGCAATACTCGACGTAAACATTTAATTCCGTATTAGGTTACACTTAGTTCTCCTACTTTTATAAAAAAAAAGACAAAGGTCCTTGTCAGATATAGTTTACAGTGATATTTTTATCAACTGGCAAATCATCGCTGGATTTTATTGGCAAGGGCGTCAAAATAAACCGTCCAACTTATCTCAAAATCTTGGATTAGATATCTTGATTGAGAAATCTTCAATTGTATTTTGCTTCTCAGGTTATAACAGCAGTTGAAAAATTAAGAATTTACCCTACATGTAAATTCTCCTTCAGCGCACATGTTTTTCGAAAAGCATAGGAATGGTGTAAGTCGCATCTGACAGGCTGCTTATGAGTTAAACATTGCCCTGTAGTCTGTAGATCTAAACAATATAGGTTTTTTCTGCGTGATCTTCTACAAAGAAGCGTTCGTTCTGAGAACAGTTGTTTAGAGTCCCTTAAAAATGTTTAAGTAGGAAAGGCAAACTTTTAAAGAATGTGTTCAACTGTTGATATCCGTTTCTAAAAGTATTTTCAAACTATTGCACTTCTACAAAAAATTTAGAAATGGTCACTCCAGAAACTTGCAAATTTTGGTATGTCAATTATCTAAGTTTTTTCAATTAACAATCTGATTTCGTTTCCTGTAATTATTAAAATAATTAGTAGTTAACACGTCAATTTATTTTTTGTTTCCCTGCATAATTGCTTTTACAATGTATGTAAATCTATATATTTTCTATTTTGTAAATGTATATTTTTTTCTTATTTGTATCCGCTTCTGAATAATAAAACGTGTTTGGCAAAAAAGTAACAAAATGTGAATGTCTTGAGTACTTCTACCAAAACCTAAAACCACCATTATTTTGCACTTTATTAAAATATGGCTGTAGATCTTGTTTCTGAAACTATCGTTAGTGTGTCTCTTACCAGAATTATGAACGCAGTAGAAATGTCTGGTAGTATCACATATATTTAACTGGTATATTCATTGGAATAAAAAAAAATAAGTGGAATAAATAACAAAATGTGAAAGTCTGGAGTGCTTCTACCAAGCCTTAAATCCATCATTATTGTGCAGCTTAATTAAAATATGGCTGTAACGCTTATTTGAAAAGCTCTCATCAGTGTGTCACTTACCAGAACTACGAATGCAGTAGCAGTGTATGTGAGTATCAGTTATCTTTTACTGGTATATCCATTCGAATAAAGAAATAAGTGGAATAAATAGCAAAATGTTAAAGTCTGCAATATTCTGACAAAATTTAAAGCCACTATTATTGGGCAGTTTAGTAAAATATGGCTGTGGGGCTTGTTTGTGAAACTATAATCAGTGTGTCAGTTACCAGAATTACGAATGCAGTAGTAGTGTATCTGAGTATCAGTTATCTTTTACTGGTACATTCATTCAAATAAAGAAATAAAGTGAATAATTAACAAAATGCAAAGTCTGGAGTACTTCTACCAAAACTTAAATCCACCATTATTGTGCAGCTTAATTAAAATATGGCTGTAACGCTTATTTGAAAAGCTCTCATCAGTGTGTCATTTGCCAGAACTACGAATGCAGTAGCAGTGTATGTGAGTATCAGTTATCTTTTACTGGTATATCCATTCGAATAAAGAAATAAGTGGAATAAATAACAAACTGTGAATTTCTAGAATACTTATGACAATATTTAAAGCCACCCTTATTGTGCAGTTTATTAAAATATGGCTGTAGAGCTTGTTTATTAAACTCTAATCAGTGTATCTCTTACCAGATTTATGAATGCAGTACCAATGTCTGTGGGTATCAGTTACCTTTCACTGGTATATTCATTGGAATAAATAAATAACTGGAAAAATATAATAATATATGAAGCATAAAATTATCAACATTGTAGAGTTTACTATAAACTAAACTAGTGTTACTTAATGCAACTCTCATCAAACACAAATTTCATTTTCAGATTCTATTTTTCCTATTTTCCTTTTCGTAAAAAAAATCAAATTATTTTTACGATGTGATAATATTTCTCCAATCAGATATAAAATAGATAAAGCGCAGCCGCTTAACAGAAATATGAATGCAAGAGCAACATCTGTGAGAGTCAGCTGTCTTTTACTGGTATATTCCTCTGAATAATTTAATTTAATTGGTATAGAAATATTAGAATGTGCCGATCTGTAAAGTTCGAAATATATGCCGGAAGCCATCATTCTATGTACAAATTCATCTAACAACTTTTTGCAACAGAAATCTTTTCGGACCATCATTGCACTCATAGTTTCCAAGAAACGGTCTTCTGAGATGAAGTATTTCTCTTCAAATATATCTGCCGTTAGGGAACTAATAAATACTGCAAGATTTTGCTTCTTACTGTTTTCAAGAAAATATCCATGTGGATCTATATTAATATTCTTTAGCATATCCGATCCAACTATTTTGAAATATTTATTTTTTGACAGTAAATATTCATTTGCATTCATACGGAATTCTCCAACTATGGAGTGGTATTCTCCTTTTTCTACAGCCTTTGCCAAATCTGACACGCGTTTAATTTTATTGACAGGCGGAAATGCAAGAAAGGATAAAAATACTGAGTCATAAGACAAACAAAGAAACATAGCTCCAATAATCCAGGAATATAATAAGATTGTTTCTGCAAATGATGATGGTATTATAATGGAAGTCTGTCTCACCAATACTGAAAAAGCATGGAGTACAATATAGTTGAATGGATATCTTGATTTTGATGTGATATAAGATAGTAATATCATCATAATGAAAACCAATAAAATAGCTAACAAAACCCATGGTGAGAGCGTTTGAAAAATTGCGAACATCTGCGGCTTGTACCGTGCTTTTGTAACAACAAATGTGTGAGAACCAAGTGAATACGGATAAGAAACATCCACTGCTTCTGTTAAAGCTTTATCAAGACGCTTTGGAATTACTCCAATGTCAACAGCAGTTTGATTTACCAGTTTGTATACTCCTGCAATGGGAATACCATCTTTTTCTGTGTCTTTTTCAAACGATATAACACATTGATGTTTATCAAACTTTCTTTTATATAATATAAAATATTCTGTAAGTATGAGCATAATTTGTGCATGAACATTTAACTTATCTGAAAAATGATCTCCAAGTACTTTGAGGAGGTAAGAAGAATTTGCATAGTATTTATAAAATGGCAAAACTTCAATTCCCAGTTTTAATATTCTTTTGTTTTCCATGTCAATTTTTATTTGACGGCGTCCTTAATTTTTTTTGTACTTATACACTTCAATATATTTCAGTGAAATTAATTTGGAATTTGTCTTTGCCATACATAAATATATATATATATGTATATGTACATATATATAGAAATATAAAGATATAACAGTTATTAACGACAAGAATTTATCATACATTCCACTGTAAAACTGCGTTTTATAAAGTCAATGTGAACAGAAGTTACTTCATTTGTGCTTTTTACAGTATTATACAAAGAACGAGACTTCGAAGTTCTTACAGTATAGAAGAAACCATAACTTGAAATTTGACCACATACATTTATTTAAGCATGAGGGACACTTACTCAATTTGTTTCATCATAAAAGCTAGAATTATGATAAGAGCGTAAAAGTAATTTTCCCATTTTCATTCACAATTATAGTATAACCAGATTTTTTCAAAAATATAGTCACCCACTCACAAATTCTGCACTTTTGGCGTATGATTTTATTTTAGAAAATGTAAATTCATTTGTGTTACAAATCCGTGTAAATGTCATTTTATTTTATATCGTTCATTATTTACATCCTAATTTTTTTTTCAACGGAGTTAAGTATAATATCAGTTTAATAAAAAACAAAAAGCATATGCACTTGAACAATATTGCATAAAAATGTTTTGCAGCTAAATGCAGGGTGGTCTTCAATACAAATAAGAGGAGTGAATGTAAAATTAAACACAGCTGTTTATAAAAGGTATCATTACCTGTTTCGAAAAAATTAAAAACTTTGTTCCGAGGATTAAAGCAAAATTGAATTTTTCTCCATTAATAAACAGGTGCTCACGAAATAGTCATAACAATCTCTCGAAGACTGATTCAGTTATGGTTAAGACTGATGTAGGATTTATTGGCCAAGGTTTATATAGGATTCTATTGTTATTAAATAATTAATAATTCATAAATAAGGATTCCTAAAATTTCAATTTTATATGATTCTGTCAGTTAAATTTCATATTTGCATAATACATTCAGTATTTTATCCCCTAAAAATTCAAACAATTAGTATGCAAAGTACAAATAAACAGATTTCACAATATATTGATTAAATAAGAAAAATACAAGCTGCATTTTTTATGCTGCTTCTTTTTTACCGACTTCGAAAAAAGGAGGAGGTTATCAATTCGACGCGTATGTATGTTTTTTTTTTTTTTTTTTTTATGTATGTTCACCGATTGCTCCGGAACTTTTTGTCCGATTTATGTGATTTTGGTTTTAATTGAAAGAGGATACTCTCGAATTGGTACCACTTCCGTTTCATCGAAATTGGTTGAGTAGTTTTTTAGTAATTCAACAAAAACCAATAAAATAAAGGATTTTTCGCAAATTATCTTTCATTGTTGTAACCGGTTTTTCATTCATAAGTATAAAGCTATGTATTCATATGCGTTATCGCCAAGTTGTCGCCAAACTTGGCGTCATTTGGTGAAATATCGCCAAATTTGGCGACCAAAATAAGTTGTCATAAATGAAGCCAACTTGGCTGTAACTGACTAATTTGGCGATATTCCCATTCAAATTCACTAATGGATCTTCTCCAATATGTTTCTTCACAATTTCTAATCGGCAGTCATATTTACAATTCTCAATTGCCAACCATTATTTAAAATGCTAAATAATACAGAAGCAAACTAAATTAATACATGAAAACATCTGAATTGTATCAAGAAATGAGAACATGTAAATTTTAATCAGATTGCACGACAAAAGCAAAAAGTGCGCTTTTTACTTTGCAGTAGTTTTTGAAGTCGGTTTTATTTTTGGTAAAAAAGTTTATTTTTAAAAAATAAACTAAAAAAAATAATATCCAAAGTAGTTATGTACGTTAACAATTAACTATCTATCTATATTATAAAGGACAAACATATCTGTGCGTAACGCATACGTCATTCGGCGAATGGCAACACTTTGATATTTGAAATGAAATTTCGGTTTTGCAATTTTCGCTACTGCAAATTTTTAAACTTCTAAACATCCCACGTTTTAAATGTTTACACCGTCGTATACAGAAAAAAAATGCACTTTTAAATGCAATTTGTTTGAAAGCTGTATCTCAATTTATTGTCGTCTATATTTCATATTCCAATTATCGGTTTATGAAATTGTAGAATGGATTATCTGATTTTTGCTACTGAAATAAAAAATTATTATCGATATATTTTTTATAAAAATTGACACGAAAAAGTAAAAATCTGTTAAAAAAAAAACACTGAAAATTTTGAAATGGCATTTGTTCTAACTTTAAGCATTTGATTTTTAAGTTCAAACAAACCACTGAAATGAAAGAAAACAGAAATGAGCTTTTACTAAAGAAAAAAGACCAAAAAGAAAAAAAAGTTTTTTCTTTCATTTTAGTAATATATCAGAGAGTATTTTCAAGAGCACGAACATGTAATTAATTCAATGATATTCCATGATATGTAATGATTCTGCATTCTCATGCTGATTATTCTATTAAATCCGTAATGACTTCAATGATATTCGATGATAGAAAATGATTCTAGGGTGCTATGGTCATGTGATTATGTCATATATAAGATGGAGTTCTTTTATTTCAGTTTTCCTGAATTTAATATATATTATCATTATAAATTTTGTACTCATATATTTCCTTTATAAGAGTGCAACAGCTATTGCACCAAGATCTGAATACATATAAAACTAGTTATAGTACAAACGCAGTTCAATTGCTACGTTTAACGTTCTATTTCCGACTTGTTTCTTCTGTATTTGTACAGATGTTAAGACCCGCTATTTACTTTTTTTTAACATATCCCTATAATGCCGTGTATTGCCTTTCGGCAATATACCAAATTTAGTCTTCTAAAATACTATCTATATTATAAAGGACAAACATATCTGTGCGTACCGCATACATCATTTTGCTAATGGCAACACTTTGAAATTTGAAATAAAATTTTGGTTTTGCAATTTTCTTTACTGCAAATTTTTAAACTTCTAAACATCGCACATTTAAAATATTTACACCGTCGTATAAGGAAAAAAATGCTCTTTTAAATGTAATTTGTTTGAAAGCTGTATCTCAATTTATTTTTGAGATATTAATTTTTTTGTAGTTTTTAATACCATTTTTCTTATTGTGGCAACAAAAGTACCTCATTTCTATTGAAAGTCATTGAAAGTAAACTGAAAATAATCAAAAATAGGAGATATTGTATGTTTTTGTTGCCATTTTCTCATAAAACCTGAAAAAAAGTTGAAATTAAAATGTGGGCTATGTCAAGAATATTGTCTGTTATTCCGTGATAATGACATCATATGCACACTTTTCTATAGACGAAGTTTAAGATTGGATTATAAAAGTGGATTGCTTTAGCGTATGCAAATGACGTCATTTTATAAAAAAGCGGGTATTTTAATTCTTAAACGTGAATTATGTTTTGTAGAAGTGCGTCATTTTCACAGCCCAGCTGCTTTGAAATTCTTCACAGGTGAAAATGCTTCACTTTTAAAAATAATGTAATCGAAATCACATACTGATAAAACGCAATGTTTTACAAAAATTTAGAGTGTCTTTATAAAAGAGAGGTGACATGCAAATAATAGCGATTTATATTACAGAAATTGATGATTTTCGCCTTGATGGATTTGCTTCGCCGAGTTCGAGCAAATAAATAATTCGTGGTTTAAAATAATATCATGTTCCTGAAGTTTTTGTCGATAATTCTTTCGAATAATGAAATTTTAATGCTATTCTTTAGGGCATTTAACAATAATTTTATCAAAATAACATAATTTGCTTAATTTAATTTTTCCTAATTTTATATAATCTATATGTTTAAAACACAAATGTGTTTTTTAGTCATCTGCGTGATCATTCTGCTGAACCAATTTTACTAATATATATCTATTTTTTTTAACTGAAAGCTCTTCCTTTGTAGATGTGATCGCACTATCTGTTTTTTTTTTTTATAATATCCCCACTTTTATATTTTAATTTTAAAAGCATTTTATGAAATTTCTTCAAAATGATGAAAATTAGGTAGCTTTCATTATTGCAGACAAGAGAGAAATAATGAGGTATTTTTAACTTTATTCATGTTATTTTCTAATAAAAATTCGAAATTGTTGATAAAAATTGTTGTATAGTGTTTAGTGGCGCAAAATCTCATTAGGAGCAGAGTATTATATTAGGGGCATAATAACGGAAAATGACATACTGTTTTTGAAAACACGCATTTTTCCTCATAAATTTTCTATATTGTTTTTCCTTCTGCACGTGTACTGATACTAAGTTTCAGACACTAGGCTTATTTAAATGAAAATGAAGTCATATTTAAAATAACACGATCATTTTCTTAGATAAAACTAAACATTCTAACTCAAATGTATCTAAAAAATATAAATTACAGAAATTTTTACTCTCCGGAATTGAGATTAGAATCTCGAGTAAAGAGTGCGTCTGTTCATGTAAAAGATATTGCTGACAATCGTGACTTCAAGTTTTGAGTTAAAAGGATTTTTAAATGATCAAACAAAATACAAATTTTTTAAAAATGATGAATATGGATATGAGAAGTGCGCATGCAACTTTTGAGATGGTGAAAATTGCTGTTTTCATTCCGGAAATCCAAGCATAAGAGCCTCAATTGATAACCAAACCCTAATAACCGATCTTTATTATACTTTACTGATTAAGTATCTATATTATAAAGAACAAACGTATCTGTGCGTAACGCTTACGTCATTTTACGAATGGCAACACTTCACGACGAAATTTCGGTCTTGGAATTTTCGCTACTGCAATTTTTTAATCTTCTGACCATCTTACATTTTCAATTTTCGTCGCATAGGGAAAAAAAATTAATTTCAAATGCAATTTGTTTAAAAACTGTATTTATTGACTGATGTATTATATTTTCTAAAATAATTTTTAAGTATGATTTTTTTTAAAGTTTATCTTATCACGTGCCGGTTTCAATACGTAATAATAATAAACATTTTGCACATAAAGCAACAAACATTTTTCAGCATTTGTTTCTGATTATTTTTGCATAACGAAATTAGAACTTCCTTTATAGACAAATAAATGAATAATATTAAAAAAGAAACACCAATATAACATATTTGTGAAAGACAAATTAACGAAATTAATACTTCTTTTATACACAAATAAAAGAATAATATTGTAAAAACACAAATCTAACATATTTGTAATCGTACAGTTTAAATTTTTAGTTCACCAAATAGGATTTTTTTTTTCAAATGGAATTTATTTGTAAAGTTCATCTCAGTTTACTGATTGTCTATGGTTTTAAAAACAATTATATAGCATGAAATATTTTTTAATTTATCTATATCGCGCGGAGCTCGATTACGAAAGATTAATCCGTTTGCCCTTAAAACAAAATAAAGACTTCATCATTTTCTTACGGCTAATATCCATAAAAAAAATTGCCCTATGAATAAATAAATAAAATAATATAAATAAAATACAAATTTACCAGACATGTATAAGCTCTGAAATTATCAGAACATAAAAGGATGCCATAAGTAGCAAAATCTTGGTCAAATACCTCTTAGCCTGCGGCTAATAACAAAATATCGCTTTTGATAAATTTCAAAAATTTATTTCATTGTATAATTCGTATTTTCCATACGAAAAATGCTTTTTCAATGTAAGTGGTCAACCTAAAAAATTATTGCATATAAAAAAATTATTACTTTTCAATAATAATAAAAAAAAATGTTTTCACCTATATACCTTAACACGGGAAGCCCGGGTATGATCCACTAGTTAGAATAATATTGAAGCTCTAATACCTAATGTTGCCAATAAAATACATAATAAAATTATTATTAAATAAATTTTCAACATGTAGATTGTAGAACTAGTATTGTTTAAGAATAAAGATAGATTTATTTTTTTAATTGTTTTTACATATGCTTTTTGTCTTGTTTGGAGGCTTGATAAATACATCATTTTGTTTTGCAGTGATAAAGTAAAATTTCTTTGCAAAAGTGCAGTGAACAAGTAATCATAGTTCTTAAAATTGACGAGGGTTTAATATTATAGAATTTTATCATGGATAATTAGTTTTTCAATTAAAGTCGAGTGTTGCAGATTGGCAACAAACTGTTTTTCTGCTGTAAATTACACTTAAAACAAAAGATGATTTTTTAAAGTATTTTACCCATGATTTATTTAAGAAATGAAAGCCGAAAAACATTTCAAAGTTGATTCTTGAAAAATCAGGTATTTACGGGTTAAGAAATTATTGGAAGTCTGGTCCTTAACAAAGCACACTTGTGGCATTTTCACAATCGTTTGACTTGTAAGTCCCTGAATAATAATTTTTATTTCGGTAATAAATAATTATATAATTTTTGAAATAAATAATTATATAATTTTTGAAATAAATAATTATATAAACATACAATTCTTGAGTTTCATCCTTACCATCACTTTTTTCCCATTACCGTCCCTTTTCCCCTATACAATCCCCTTTTTTTCCCCGTCCCTTCTTTAACACCCCTTTAAAACAATGCTATACCAAAATTTTGTACTAAAAATACTACATTGTTATTATTTCTTATTTGAATGCCCTGTGGGTACTATGCAAATTCATTACAAGTAAAAATTTAGAAGAAAATAGAAAGTTATAGTGGTCAAATGGTTAAGGAAAATTAAACTCGCAAATTTAATTTAAACCTCAGTTAAATAAAGAAAATTTCGCTGCTGACCATTTTTTCTTTATTTTGAATCATTAAGGTATTCGTCTATCAGATTAAAATGTTATTTTAGCAAGTTTAGTTTCACCAGATTTTCATTCCCGAAAGTCAAATGGTTCTGAGAATGCCCCTTGTACGAAAATCATGACAAAAATGTGGCAAAAATTTTAAAATGCTTATAAAGTTCGTTTTTTGTATTTCTTAAAATATAAAATTGTAATATTAAAAAAAAAAAATTATGACGAGAATTGTCATGTATATTGATTAAATCGCAATCAATCATAAAATCATTTAGAAGTACTGCAAAATATATCGTAAGATAGTGGAATAAATATAAGTTCAACTTCTACCAATTATCCATAATAAAATAATTATGCTTTCGCTTAAAATGTACATATATCATTAAAATTTTATCACTCATGTCCCTGATTAGAATCGGGTTTTCTTTTGCCGAATAATTGTGCTTGGCGCAAAGTGGTTCCCTACAAACGAAAAAAATAACATTTCTCTAATAATAGATTTCATTGCGAATAAAGCCAATATTTGTAGAATATTGACTTTTAAATGACAAACATTAATTTCCAAGAGTATTTTATTGTATTTTGACTGTTATAAATCGTATATTTTACAAATTAATGAGTGAATAGCGGAAAAGCTATTAATCATTTTATTAATCTGATTAGTATAATGTGAACATGATTTTAATAAAGCTGCTTGATATTTAACTCGAATGGAATTGCTGTCTAACTTTAAAAAGAAATTTCAATAGCTATTAATTATTCAACTTTTTTCAGCAAATAACTCGTTACGCACACGCAGTCTTTGATTTTTCATGGCTTCTAATCATGCATTTTATAAATTTACTAGTCCAAAAATTATTGATAATTTTCTTTCCCATAAAAGTATGAGATAATCAATTATACTATTTCATGAACTAAAAAACTAGAACAGTTGGCATCGACGACAAAAGAAAAGTATTCAAAAATACAGTTCATAAATATTTGATTTAATCTATTTATTATTTGAGAGAGCTATGTATTCAATTTTTTTCCAATAATCGGTGGTTTTTCAGAAAAAATGTATTATGTATGCTGTCCTAAAAGAAAATCGAATACAATAATATTTTGCAATTGAAATTTTCAAAATCCATATTCATATATATTTTTTATTTTTTTAACAACACTGGAATCCTTTATAAACCTAGACTAAAACATACTGTGTAAGTCTTAACAACAATTGAATCAGTAAACTATACATCACATTATAATAAAACACTCATACTACAATATATATTAAAACACACATACACACATAAATAACGCCTGCATTCAACAGTTAAAGGTAGGGGAGACCGGGGGAATGGCGACACCTTAAGGGAATTTAATTTTTTTCACCTCGAAAAAATGTTTATTTTTTAATAGTAAAAATTCTAAAGCTGAGTCATGATCTTTAGTATCTGTGTAAATTTAACCGTAATCATAACTGTAAAGTAAGCATACATAAAAAAATATTTTTTAAACCTCTGCACAGTGGCGGGATTACCCAGGACACTGGGGTAATTCCGCCACTGTACTGGGGTAATGCCGCCACTCTTTAATGACCTAGTACATGCATCAAATGGATACTAGGAAACACACAACTTACTGAAAATAGTTAGAAAGCAATGTAATTGAGCAGAATAATGGTTAAGCTTACAATTTACTTCATATTGCAAAAGTCATTCTGCTGAATCGGCTCCAGTGCATTAAAATGAGGCCATTTCTCACCCGATTTGCATGGCGGCGGCATTACCCCGAGAGGATAATATGGCGGAAATCCCCAAGCAAAGCCGAAAGAAGAACCGAACTTGTTCAACACATTGCATCAAAATGTAGGTGAATGCAGGTAGATTACGGGTCATATTATCTTAAATACTTAATTTTACAATAAAAGGTGCTTATCTCTACTCATTTGAAGCTCCAAAATAATAAGCAACTTGATGAAAACTACATTTTTCACTAGAACAAAGGAACGACGTACAGCAAAGTCACTCTCACTTTAGGCACTGTTTATATTGTTGGCCGCTATAGTGCAGGCATATTCACTAACTCAAACTGCCCTTAGTTTTTAAACTAGGTGGGGTGGCGGCATAACCCGGGTTGGTGGCATTCCCCCGGTCTCCCCTATATATAAATATTATACAGACATACAAACAATAAATACAATAAACCCAACTGGAGTGAAAAATTAGCCATAGCCACGGGTTCGATTCGGCTCTGGCTATTTTTTCACTCCAGTTGGGTTTATTGTATTTATTGTTTGTATGTCTGTATAATATATACATCACATTATTAATCAAAAGCAAGTTTGTAATTTCTTTTATGTTAACATATATGTTTATATTGTTTATATATGTTTATATTATATGTTTATATTTAACATGTATGTTTATATTTACTGTTATGTATTTTAAAACCATCTGTAAACATTGTATTCATTTATTTTCGTTATACTGATTATAGTACATTTAATTGAAAAAACATTTTCGGCGAATTTACTTATACTGTTTCCTTTTAAAATAACATTATAGATAACTCCAAAGAAAAATAAAAGATTTATGCGATATACAATGTATACTACATGGCCAAAGGTGACCGATCGCTTGCACTTTTTAACCGACTTCAAAAAGAAGGAGGCTATCAATTCGACCTGTATGTATGTTTTGCCCATGTTCACGCATAACTTTCTTAAATATGAACCGATTTTGATACTTTTTATATTGTTTGATAGTGGAAGTCACCCATTTGGTCCCATTCCAATTTTATAAAAATCTGATGATTAGAACATTTAAAAAAAATAAAAACTTTAAAATTCAAATCCTTTTTGAAGCAGTCGCCGATTATAAGCATTCATCTTTCATACTGTTACTATTACAGAGATACGAGATCTTTCAAAGTGCGAAAACTTAGCTGGACAAGGGCCGAGATCCAGATAGATTTTTTGCTGGTAGTGAAACAAGATTGACCAATCAGAAGCCTGCAGTTTTGCGAACTTTTCGCTGTTTACAAAAATGCAGCCTTCTGATTGGTCGATCTCGTTTCGCTAAGAGCGAAAAATCTATCTGGATCCCGGCCATTCTGTCATCCACCAAACCGGAAGGCCCATAAAGACACAAACCGATATCGGAAGACGGTGTCGAAAAGTTGAAAATGAACCTTTAAAGTTTCTTATGTATGAGAGCACAAGTATAACGCCTAGAATAAATAGTGTGGAAATCTGCTATCCAAACACCACTAAACAAATATATCCCTTAAATGCGCAATGATGCTGTAATCCAATGAGCCGATCGCAGCGACATCTGCGTTATATTTTCAAATTTTAGTGTAATATTGTATTATTACAGCTTCTAGACCAAATGGTCTTGGAGTTTTAGAAAATATCCTCCGATGTCGCTCCGATCGACTCTTTGGATTTCAGCATTGTTTTATATTTAAGGGATACAATATTTTAGAACTTTCTAAGTACTACTTCTACAGAGTCTAGAATATATGGTATGGAAATCGGCTATCCCAGTAATACTTAAAAAAAGTGCTAAAATATTGGATCTCTTAAATGTCAAACGATGCTGAAATCCAATGAGTCGATCACAGCGACATCTGCAGGATATTTTCTATAACTCCAAGATGATTTGGTCTAGACGTTGTAATAATAAGATGTGTTTACGTTGAAATTTGAAAATATATAGCAGATGTCGCTGCGATCGGCTCCCCGAATTTCAGCATCGTTGCACGTTTAAGGGATACAACTTTTAGCGCTGTTTGAATAGCAGATTTCCACACTATGTATCCTAGACGCACTATTCCTTACACACTATTTATCACATTATTCCTTATATGTGCAATGACGCTGAAATCATTGATGCGATCGTAGAGACATCTGCGATATATTTTCATATTTCAAAGTAAACATCGTATTATTACAGTGTCTAGACTAAATTCTTTTGGAGTTTTAGAAAATATCTTTCAGATGTCGCTGTCATTGAATCATTGGATTTCAGCATCGTTTGACATTTATGGGATCCAATATTTCAGCACTTTATTAAGTATTACGGGAATAGCCGATTTCCGCACTATATATTCTAGACGCTGTTATAGCGCCTAGAATATATAGTGCGGAAATTGACTATCCCTGTAATACTTAAAAAAGTGCTAAAATATTGTATCCTTTAAATGCGCAACGATGCTGCTGAAATATACAGATCGCAGCGACATCTGCAGGATATTTTCTACAATTGCAAGATATTGCTAGTCTATACAACGTAATACGAAAATCCCGCAGATGTCGGTGCGATCGATACTTGGGATTTTAGCAGCACCGTCGCACATTTAAGAGATACAAATTTTTAGCGTTGTTTGGATAGCATATTTCCACACTAGGTATTCTAGACGCCGTAACGTTTTACCAAATCGTCTTGGAGTTTTAAAAAATATCCTGCAGATGTCGCTGTGATCGACTCATTGGATTTCAGCATCTTTTCACATTTAAGGGATCCAATATTTTAGCACTTTTTTAAGTATTACTGGGATAGCCGATTTCCACACTATATATTCTAGACGCTGTAGTTATGTAATAGAAAATGCCTACACGGTTGGTTGGTTGTATTTATGTCGGCCAATTATCTGCACGTGGGATATAGGCCCTAAGGGGGGAGTGCCTTCCGTGGAGGTCTTTCTAAGGGAACCTAACCCGTATTAACGCTTGGAGAACCAAGGTTCGAAGAAAACCACGAAAACTCCGAACGATTAGGCCGACGGGCGCGATTGGGATCGAACCCAGCAGCTCCTGTCTACCAGCTTCGAGAGCAGAACCTCTCGGCCACTGGTGGGGCGAAAATGCCTACACTGTTAAAAATATCGTGAAAATTTACCTCTGTTTTTAAAGACTATCTATTTTCTGACCAATGAGAACGCTTCATAGGAGTTTATGTAGCATTCTCATTGGTCAAAAAATAGATAGCCTTTAAAGCAGAGGTAATCTTTCACGATATTTTTAACAGTGTAGGTTTGCTATAGGTTGGACATGAGTTTCTCTTAAAGCACTTTGCCGCGCTTTGATGTGTGAACTTTTTTGGTGGATTGTCAGCTTTTCTATACCCAATTTCGATGTCAGTAGGTATCGATGTGGACCTTATAGTTTACTGGATGCGAACTTTACTTTCGGAAGTGCGAGATCTTGTCTAGAAAAGATGCGCATTCAGAAAAACCCAAATGTGTAAAACGATGCTAACCGACATCGGAAGTGAGTATCAAAAAGCTTACAATGGACTTTATTCCAAATCTGGGTTCGAGGCTGAAAAAGTCACTTGATACCGGTAATTTACCCAAAGAACTTCTAACTGATAAGAAGGGAGGCTACTACTGCTTTCCGCATGAACTGTATCACTGGCTGGCGAGGGTTTTTCATTACGTCTACGGAGCCTTCCCTTCTTTACGCTAGAAGTTTTTACCTTGACCACGTCATCAAATCGTAGATGGAATATCCTCCATTCA
Source organism: Maratus speciosus (assembly GCA_963932465.1). Taxonomy (NCBI): domain Eukaryota; kingdom Metazoa; phylum Arthropoda; class Arachnida; order Araneae; family Salticidae; genus Maratus; species Maratus speciosus. The sequence goes on from OZ010797.1 coordinate 455,082,489, forward strand.
ATAGCAAAGTGGCCTTATACATCAGAGTTCAGAAAAGTGTATCCATTAGTCGGTGCACTGCAAAGTGCATCCATATGTTTATTGTTAAAAATCTGTAGCGTTTGCTGCATAGTCACTCCACCGCTTTTATAGAAAACGATTACTTGACTATGCTATGGGGCATTCTCATTGGTCAGATTAGAAATATTCTATAAAAGCGGTGGAGTGACTATACAGCTAAAGCTGCAGATTTTTAACAGTGCAGTACACATAAAAGTGCCTACTTATGTGTAGCAGCACTGTCTTCGGTTATCAGATTCAGACTAAACACCTAATCATTGACGCTCATTTCTGATGTCGTTACTGCCTAAGGATGGGGAGTATTGGTATGAGAATGGTGACATACGGAAAAAAATTACTGATTGATAGATTCTGGACAAAAGCTATCGCCATGAATCTTGAAGAGCTTGCCATTGTTGCCAAACTAATGCTTGTTAAATTGCCCGCCACTCGTATAATCAAACTTGTCCAAGCGAGTATCGCCAAGTTCTGCGATAGAAAATGTCTAGTTTTGCCGTAATATTTCGCCAAACACGTACATGGTGTGTTCACAAAGTTTCAAGACTGGTCCTAGAATACAAAAGTTATTAAACATTTTTGTACAGCGCACTAAAATTCTTCGAAATATGACCCTTGGGCATCAACACACCACTGCCAGAGTTTTTTTCCATTATTCATAGACTCCCCTGGGGTCTTCGCGTGCAAGGCTGTTAAGGGACCTCGTCGAAGCTGCTTAGATTGATGGAATCGTATCGAATCGATTCCCATTCAGGTCTTTCTCCATCCGGGGAAACAAAAAAAATTGCTGGGAGCAAGATCGGGGTTGTAGAGGGCTTGCGGAAGTATTGCCACGCTAAACTCAGCCAAAACATCGGTGGCGACGAGCGGCGTGTGAGAGGGGGTATTGTCGGGGTGAACAATGCACTCGTCTCTGATGTCTGAGCGGGCGTGCCGGACTCTATCCTTCAAATAGGGGTGCATTCCAGCGTAAAAATGACCTGACCCGGCATTTTCGCCGAGACACCAGAGAAGATTGGATTGTTCAGCACGACAATGCGCCCTCTCACACGTCGCTCGCAGATTCCAAAGTTTTGGCTAAGTTTAACGTGGCAATACTACCAAAATCCTCCCAACAGCACCGACCTTGCTCCCAGCGACTTTTTATTATCCCTCCGGATCAAGAAAGACTTGAAAGGGAAGCAATTCGACACGATTCCAGCGATCCATGATTCCGTCTTCGAAGAGGTCACTTGACAGCCTTGAGCACGAAGACCCCCAGGGAGCCTATGAGTAATGGAAAAAACGCTGGCAGCAGTGTGTTGATGCCCAAGGGTCACATTTCGGAGAATTTTAGTTCGCTGTGCAAAAATGTTTAATAACTTTTGTATTCTAGGACCAGTCTTGAAACTTTGTGAACACACCATGTATGTATAAACAGAGTCTGAGCATTCTATGTCACCACTCTCAAATAGCGGCGCCTTACATGGGGAAACAATTGGTGGAGATTATCGGAAAATAATAATGTAGAATTATGGACCACATGATTGGTTTATTGAATACATATATCTGACCTGTGTGCTTGGTGTCAAGCCCGCTTATAAGTAATCGTCAATATACAGGAAGGAGATAGCACAAGGAAATTTACAGCACCACAGAATTACATCCGGGAGCTCCACAAAGAGCGTGCAACGGAGACTGCGAGATTCGAACCCGCAGCCACCTACGCATTCAAGTGATTAGCGCCGTAATGCCTTAACCAATCAGCCACGGTGGGCCCTGGACCACATTTTCAAACCTGACAAGTCTACAACTTTTTGGATGCCAGTATTTTAATACAGAAAATTTTGTTTTATTTGATAGAAGAATTTTTGAAATTTAAAAGGGCACACTCTATAAAATTATAAGTTCGCAAAAAGGCAGGCTTCTGATTTGTCAATCTCACTTCGCTAACAGCGAAAAATATATCTGGATCCTGGTCAATATACTTGAAGCTTCAATAGAAATATTGCTACATAGTCTGCATTTTGCTTCTTGACAACGGAGTCTTACAAAAAATAATTCTTGAATGTAGACTGTGGCTGAATGTTTAAGGCACCACACCACTAATCGCTTGAGAGCGTAGTTGGGCTGCGTCAACTCCCGTTGGCTCCTTTGCACACGCTTTGTGGAGCTCCTAGATGTAATTCTCTGGGGTTGTAAATTTCCTTGTGCTATCTAGAACCCCCCCCCCCCCCGCTCAACGTCCTTCTGCTATTTTGTCCTTGAATATTAACGATGACTTATAAGCGGGCCCCTTATGTCAAGCACACATGTCAGGTATATGTGATCAGTAAATAAATGAATGTAGACTGTTGTGAATACAATGTACTTGTTTAAAAAAATATCATAAGTATTAAATGCTAATAAAATCAATACTTCTAATGACATTATAAAGAATTTATTAAAAACTATTTGTTTAATAAATAATTTTTGTAAATTATAATTTATTTGACAAATAATTTACTTACTCAGCAGATGTTGAAATCCGGATAATTATGTGTTACGGTATGAATAACTAAAAAGTAGGAAATAAAATAATCTTTTCAAAAAAAAAAAAAAAAAAAAAATTAACCGACTTCAAAAAAGCACAAAAAAGAATTAAATAATTCTTTAAACTTCTCTAATGACGAAACGTTATCCATTAACTGCACATCGGACATCATGTATCGGCATAAAAACGTTACATTTAATATATAGAATTTAATATCTACCAAACATGGATTTTCTAGAGAATATTTTTTACAAAAGATTAATTTACATATTTATGATTTAATTTACGAATATATACATATAAAAAGTAATCAATTACTTTTTGAAGTTGGTGCTAAACGTTCACAATCGATAATGATTAAACAAATAATTTGCTGAAGTAATAGAGCATTTTTTAAAATTTTGTATAATATTTTCCATCATCACTTTATTCATGATAATATCTACAATATATTCACAATTTTACTATACTTAAGATAGGTTGGCACCAACTTCAAAAAGTAATTGATTACTTTTTATATGTATATATTCGTAAATTAAATCATAAATATGTAAATTAATCTTTTGTAAAAAATATTCTCTAGAAAATCCATGTTTGGTAGATATTAAATTCTATATATTAAATGTAACGTTTTTATGCCGATACATGATGTCCGATGTGCAGTTAATGGATAACGTTTCGTCATTAGAGAAGTTTAAAGAATTATTTAATTCTTTTTTGTGCTTTTTTGAAGTCGGTTAATATTTTTTTTTGAAAAGATTATTTTATTAGAGTAAGCTTTTTTCTTTAAGCAAAATTTCGTGACTGACGTTACGATTGATCGCTCTTGGAAATTGATGTCATTTTCATTTTAACGGCTGTGGATTTGGGTTTTAGGAACAGAAATATGAGTTTCCATTTTAAAATTATCGGCAATGAATCTTTGTATGCATGTGTTAAAGATGCCTTATATACTGCCCGTTAATAGAACATAAATAAAAATCGATTTTAATTTGAAACAAGAATATATTTTTAACCTTTAGTATATTTGTTAGATTTCTAAAGTGTAAAAGTGCTTTTGGTATTTTCCTTTTAGCGATCACTTATTTATCTAAGTAGCACATTTTGCCCGCTGCGGTGATCAGTTTCTCCGAACAAATTTTGAATTAAAGGAAAGATATCGGTGAATTTGATCTTCTATTTTAAAGCAATATGTATCTTTATCTCAAATGTCATTCCGTATGGCTGAAAACGATACGATCATCACTGCGCTATTATACAGTTGAACCCCGATTTAGTGCCATCTCGAAGTAGCGCCAATTCAGTTTAACCACCAATTGTGTCTATGATCAAATCTGCCAAATAGGAATTTTAATGTAATGCATCCGTGAAAACGCCAACTCGATATACCGCCAAAAAAATCTTGAAATTACTGTAGTATTTTCTTTGCATATCTTTCTTTTTAAATTTTTTTCTTAGAATTTCAAAGGGTACCTCCTTTTCTTGCGTCTGGATGTTTTAATGCTTAATTCAAACTTTATTAAATAGCAAAGAATTCGTATTGTTCTCAACACCTACCAAAATGCACCAGCCACCCATTCTGTCTGTCACTGGTCGTAGAAAAATACCGCGTACTGAGCTGCCGAGCAAGTGAGAGTTCTGATTCCGACTGGCGAGTCACGTGACCCAATGCGCTTCTGGAGCGAGGGGGACAAAGCGTGGTACGTCATTTACCGAAAGAGTCTCTCCTGTCTCAAGTGAGAACAATGCAGAAAAGAACTTCTCCGTCCAGTGGTCGGGAGCCCGAATAGATGAAAGACTGCCTGCAGTTTATGTCAATTTCTAGGAAAAAAACGGTGTGCATTGCAAAATCTCTCATTCGAAGTTTTCGTCGGACATTGATTGCAACGTTGAAGAAATCACCAGCTAAATCTGTAAACTATCCTGTCTCTTTGTTTTAACTCATTATTGCGAAAGAGCAGTTTTATCAATTTCGGAAAAGCGGGAAATTTCTCTCTATTCCAAAAAAAGTAACTACCGCTGTCACCGCCGCCGCCGCCGCCGGTTTTGAATTTTTTGTGACCGGAGGTCTTTCTTCCTTAATATTAAAAAAACTGTTGCATACAAAAATATGAAAATCGGTAGTATTATAGAAAAATGTTTGATAAACACGCTGATGCAGACAGTTTTCAAATCGAAGAATTATTTTAAGAGATATTTAATGCCAAAGTTGGACAAAATCGTTCCATTAAAAAAGTTTTATAGGAGCAAAAACTGTACATAGGAATTTAATCATTTTTAGATCATTTTATGCGTCAGAATTTCCCGGTGTGCAGATTGCAGTTAGTATTTTAATTTGAATAATTTTTCGAGGTTTTATTTCTATTTTAAATTCAAATTTTCAGCATTTCGAGAGATATTTTTTACAAATTTTAGAAAATTGTATTAATTTAAACTGTTGCCAACTGTATAAACAGCGCATACAGTAATGTTTGCTTCAAATTAAAAATGTATTTTACACGTGACTATTATAAACAAAAAATATAAAAAGCAGGAACTCATTGAAAATTACGTCATAAAAACTATAGTTACACGTGAATTTTAAATGAGAAAGAATATTGTAAAATAATAAATTCAGTCACATGCGTTAGAAGTCCTAAATAGGAGAATTTACGTCATATTACACTTATTACGTAAATGAACAAAAATAATATTGCAAAATAGTTTTAATTTAAAAATTGCGCGAGACATTTACTTGACATTTTAAGATGATCATAATATTTCATTTCTAACAAAAGTATTTTGACGTGAATATTAAAAAGAGAAAGAAGAGTTTGGTGAAAATTACGTCAGATTATAATTGTCAGATTCAAATTATAATTCAATCTTCCGAAATCTTTTTAAAGGCGATCAAATTAGCATGCTGTTAGAGTCTGCGGTGTCTGAACGGGGGTTGACGAGCGTAGCTCGTAGGGGGCAGAGCCCCCTAGTTTTAATATAAAGAAAGAAATGTGAATGCATCGCAGCACACATCTCTAATCATTTTTCTACACTTTGGAAAAAGCCTGTTAGCAGACGCTGCACCGGAGACATTTTGATGAATACTTACAAATGGATTAACAGCAACGATCTGCAGTCAAATGTTAAAAGACTAAAAACAACGAAACATGAAGACTTAGACGATACTCTTTGCACACGGATGCAACAAATGAGTGCTAAAAATGCTACCATAAATGGAGACATCATCAGAGAGCAGGCAAATGTCCTTGGCCAGAAATGAATATCACACATTTCGAATACAGTAGTGGCTGGTTGAACAGATTTAAAAAGGCACGAGGTACAGTCGTGGAAAAAAAGTAAACGCTCCCTACTAACTCCTCAACAAATTATTGTAGAAGAAAGTTACTAGTACCGAACGATTGGAAATAAACTCTACTTTCAAATGATGTACATAAAATTTGCATAGGGGCCATCTACATATTAAAACGAACCATTACTTTGTTTTTTTCAATAGCAATACACAATTCTGACACCATAAATGAACTCTACGTCTACACCCTTCAATTAGTCTAAAAACAAATTTTTATGCAATTCGAACCATAAGTTTCCGAAAGAATTAATCATTTTAAAACGAGCGTATTTTAAGGACTATCCAAATTGAACTTCGGTACTCGATTGTTAACCGAGAGAGCTCCCTTCTTGATCAAGGCACCTTAAGCAGTCAATTAAGCCTGTTAGATTACAGGATAGCATAAGAAATTTCAAAATACTTAGTCACTTCTATCATAGACGGCCCCTTAAACTATCATTTTGCCGTTTTTTAGGCATAATTTAAAAACTACTTGGGAGGAAAATATGAAATTTTGGATTTCCATAAATCTGAATCCATCAAAAAAAAATTGTAGATTGCAATTCATAATTTTTTCGAATATTAATTTCATAATTCATATCAGAAAATTATAAAAATTGCGATTTCGACGTATTTATGTTTGGGTATATTAGTATTATTGCTACACAAAAAATTAACACATTAGGATCATAATTTCAGAAGTTATAAATAAATATATGAAAATGTAATGTAACATTAGAAGCACTAAATTTTGAATGTTTATAATTCAAAAATTTATCATTCAAATGACTTGAAATTTTGTGTCTAGGCATAGTTTGAAACAAAGATTTGAAATATCTCGTTAAAATTGGGTATTGCCATTGAAAAAAATGAAGTTTGGATTCTTTTTAATATGTAGATGCCACCCTAAGCAAATTTTATATAAGTCATTTAAAGGTAGACTTTAATCGTTCGGTACCAGTAAATTTCGTCTATGATAATTTGTTGAGGTGTTAGTAGGGAGTGTTTACTTTTAGGTAGATTTCGTAAGAAATACTACCTATTGCAGTCGTTACCATGGTGCGACTTTTGAAAAATTTCTTCATAACTTTTCATTACATGACCCCAGGAACCCAAAACAACCCCCATCTAAAAAGTTTATATATATATATATATATATATATATATATATATATGTATGTATGTATGTATGTATGTACTAAATTTTGTCCGCACGATAAAAGTCGCAATTATGCACGGAACGTCTTCAAACTCGCCAACAACTTTAAGATAGCTAATATCTCGGCGGGGATTGAAAATGAGCAAAATCGGTCCAAGGGAATGGGAATGGGGAAGGTTTAAAATTTTGAATACCGTCTTAACATGATTCTGATAAAACCAGCTTTTACACAACAATGACAGGAAAAAATAAATATTTTTCGTTATAGCTGTTGCCAACAATTAAAAAAAAAGCAATAAAATTATCACCACAACAATTGCTTTTCTAATGCAGTGTTTTCACGTGAAAAATTAAATTAGATAAACAGTTTGACGAAGTGAAAACAAATTGAATATTACGTCATAAGTTTTCTAGAGCAAGATTTCTGCATGAAAATTCAAAATGAAATAAATAGTTTGACGAATTGAAAACAAATTGAATATTACATCATAAGTTTTCTAGAGCAAGATTCCTGCATGAAAATTCAAAATGAAATAAATAGTTTGACGAATTAAAAAAAACAACAAAATATTGCGTCATATTGAAAATATAATGGACCACAGCAGGTGAATATGTAACGTCATTGAGTTTGAAGAAACGTATTAAAACATGATAAGAACCCGAGTATGGAAATATTAACATATTTTAACACTTTGAGGTTCTCTGAATTTGATTTAGCCATTTTTAAACCTATTCCATATACATGCGTGTGTATATATTAGAATTTTCACAAAATGTTTAGCTCACTAGAGCTCATTCTTAGCGAAGGAACTGGGCTTATCTTTAATCTTGATTTAAGTTTTGTTGGTGAATTTAGTACTTAACTTCGAAATCTACCTCCGCCTGTAGGCCCGAGCCGGCAGGGATTTTTTTTTTCCACGACTGTGCATACGAAGTGCTGAGACTGTAGGTGTTGATTAAGATATTGTGTTAAATGGTCGTAAAAAAACTGAGTGCGCTGATTTTAGAGTATGAACCAAAGGAAATTTACAATATGGCGGAAAGTAGTATTTTTTACCACTTGCAGCCAGATAAATCAATTTTGAGTGGGCTTGCTAAAGGATGCAAAAGAAAAAAATGATCGTGGGTCTCTGGTGTTCTGTACGAATAGTGATGGATCTCATAAAAGAATTATGACAGTGATTAGAAAGTCAGCTAAGCCAAGATGTTTTAAAATTTTTAATCCTGCTCTTTATGTAGATTATGAGAATAACAAGAAAACTTGTATGACTGCAGCATTATTTAATAAATGGTTAGTGAATTTCAGCTTAGACATGAAAAGAAGCAAACTCTATATTTTAATGCTTTTGGATAATGCCCTTTGTCACATAGCATATCCAATGAGCAATGTCCGCATTGAATTTATATTTCCTTCTGTACCGGATTTTTACAACCTTTGGATGCGGGTAAAATAAACTCATTCAAAGCTCATTATCGAAAGTATCATTGCCACCATATCATTGAAAAAATCAGTAAAGGTCATTTTTCGCCAATCCTTTTACATGATGCTATTCGCATGATGAAAAAGCGTGGCATGAAATTTCGTCAGAAACTATTATTAACTGCTGGAAACATACTGGATTTATTAAATCAGAAAGATATACCAAAAAACGAAACAGTACATCACTTCAAGAACTACAAGACGATATGCACGAATTAACAGATATTGAATTAACAAATATTGAGTATCGGCAATTGAGTACATTAATACAGACAGAAGTGTTTCAACATTTGAAGATTTGACAATCGAAAAAATTGTTGCCAATCAAAATCAAAATTCAGATTCATCTGACAGCGACTCTGAAGAAGCTGAAAAGCCGAATATTACATCTGATTAAGATAAAAAATTGCACTGGGAAAATAAGAATCTTTTTCAAAAGTATGCAACTGATAAAAAAAGGATGAACAATCTTTCAGTTGTAGAAAAAGACATTGAAAAAATTAATATTGAAAAGAAAACTCAAACCAGCATTTTAAAATATTTCCCTGTAAAAGATAAAGTAAAATGAATTCAGTGTAAGATTTAATGTATGTGTTTGTCTGTTATGTTCATAATTATCTACTTTATCTAAAATTGATTATATAAAGATGTAATTCATGTTAATTTCATACATTACTTGGATAATTTTGAATCATGCAGTATTAATTAAATTATGTATATTAATTATATTATATTAGTTACGTATATTATATAATATTGGATAATTTAATAAAAAGGTATTGTGATACTAATTTTTATAATAATAATAATAATAATAGTATACTAGTATAAAAATTAATTTTTATTGCATTATAATTCGATATACCGCCAAACTCGTTATAGAGCCGAAAATTTCTCGAACAGGTAATGGCGGTATAACGAGGTTTGACTGTACTCTCTAATGTGTAAGACAATATTTCGGCTGTTAAGGACCAAATTTTTTATTTGATCATTTACAGTAGGATTTCTTTTAAGAATGATAGACGGATATGCAATATACTAATACTATTCCACAAAAATTATCTAACTTTTTTAAAAGGCTAATCATTCAGAATTGGTTTCGCCTGATTATAGAACATTTCAGCTAGTTCTCTAACAAAGCATGTACAACCAAATGTTATATACTAAAATTATTCCAGAAATTTGGGTGCAAAGGAACAGTGCAAATTTCACAAAATCTGTTCAGTAGAACTTTTAAAAAAGACTAATATTTTATAATCGGGCTCACCTGACTATTGAACTTTCTTCCATAATTTTATAACAAAGCGACGTAAAACTATATGCAGTATTTTAAAACCATCCGTGTAAAATTATCTTATAAACAATGCAAGTTCCAATGAAATCCATTCAGAATTTTTAAAAAGACTATTTTTCATATTCGGGCTCCACATGAATATGGAAATTTTCTCTATAATTCTATGTCTAATCAGCGTATAACAATCTTACACACTAAAAACTAATAGTGCAAGTTGAATTAAAATTATTTCAGAAGAACCCCGGTTATAAGCAGCCGGAATGAGATTCCCACACGAAGACAAACAAATTCTGAAATTTGCCAATTTAGGTAAGTAAAAGTACACGAAAACAAACAAATACTGAAATTTGCCAGTTTAGTTATGTAAAAGTACACGAAAACAAACAAATACTGAAATATTTACAATGTTTTTGAGCAATTAAGTTAATCTTTTGTAACAGTGTTGCAAGCCTATTTAAAAAAATTCAAGCTTGAAAATTACTTTAAAAAACATAAAAAATCTGTAAATTGACATAAACTTAAAAAAAAAAATTACTGAAAGTTCTTTTTGTTTTCTATTAGACTTTGAAATAATCGGATGCATTATTTTTAGAGATCAAAATTCAGTAAAAGTGTAATTTATGGTGCTGTTAGGTTGTTGCCACCAACAATATGATGCTAGGTGTTACTCATAGATATGTCTTTTCTTCGTAATATTGTATTAATAACAATTGGATATATCTTTTTTTAAATGGGTTGCAGGTTTATTTAAAAATATCTTCCTGATTGAAAATTAATTTAAAATGGATAAGCAATCTGTAAGTTGAGATAAGCTTTTCAAACAAATATTACTGAAAGTACTTTTTGTGTTCTATTAGACGTTGGAACAATCAAATTTGCGAAGTTTAAAGGTCAAATCGCAGTAAAAGTTAAATTTATGGTTGGGTTAGGTTGTTGTCACCAACAATATGTTGCTAGAGTTACTCATAGCAATGTCTTTTCTTTATAATATTGCATTGAGAGCAAACAGGTATATCTTCCGTAATTGGGCTCCATGAAAATTTAAAAATATCAATGATTGAAAATTAGTTTAAAATCCATTCAAATGAGAAAATTGAGATACAATTTTCAAATAAATTTAATTTGAACGAACTTTTTTCTATTCGACAGTGTGAAAAACGAAATTGTATGATGTTCATAAGTAAAAAAAAAAAAAAAAAAAAAAAAAAAAAAAAAAAAAAAAAAAAAATCAGCAAAGGCGTAATTTATGGGTTAGGTCGTTCCCATCATCAGTAAAATGTCACAATTAGCATTGTGTTTGTAGGTTTTTGTATATTCTGAAGACTACTCAATGAAAGAGTCGAAACATGTAATTTTTTAGTATTTTTAATGTATCTTTTATTAAATTGACTTTTTTCAAGCAAATAATGGTATATTAATATATGTTTTGACATTTGTTTTGAATATATATATAATTATGGTATAGTTAATAGTAGACGTAATTAAGGCTATTTTACTTATATTTATATTTCTTATTGGTCTTTTTAACGATTCGTGGTCGGGGATGCACAAATCTAAGTTATTGCCATTGCCGTATTATTTCATTTTAATGTATTTTACCCGGGCTGACCCTTATTACTGACACGAGCGAATCCAGGTAGATCTGCAAGTTATAAAATAAAACCCATAAGAACATTTAAAAATATGTATAGTGTAAAACCTAAAGTAACTAACCTTAAAGATTATTTCTTGATCAAATCACAATTACAAACTTTTAAAACTGTTTTATACTTATCTTTGTTTTTGAAAGTATAGTAGAGATGCTTTAAAAAAATACTGTTGACAAAATTTTGAAAAATTACACTTTTTATTTTATATATATATTTTTTTCATATGGTCAATAACATCAGTAACTGATACCGTATCTTGAAAATCTAAGAACTGATACATAATTTATAACAGTTTAGATAAATAAATTACAACTACTGATGTACCATGTTTTATAGAAACATAGAGCGAACTGCGCATGAGCGAAAAGGTCTAGTCCATGTCGAAAATGGGGAAGTCTGTACCATCTCGGGATGAGTTTGTTTATTAAACATCCCAGATAAGTGTCGCATTTTTTGGCGAATGCCTTTTTGTTTCTGTCATTGAATTATGTTTTTAAATATTATATTGTAATTCTACGATATTCAAATAAGTTATAAAAAGACAAATATTGTAGGTATGATTATTAAACTTAGCGCAATAACTTTATCCCTTACAATATAGCGTAACTTTATCTTTTTAGAAATAACGACTGCTTGGCGTGAAAAATTTCCAAATTGGCGATTTTTTTTAATAATTTGTTCGTTATATTTATTTACATTATTGTTTACGCTATTTCTACATTATTTTTTACATTATTTATTTATATAATTTCTTTACGTTAGATGTGAATTTCCAACTGGGCGAAAAATGTCCGGATCAGGATTCGAACCAGGGATCTCCCTGGCTGAAGCCGCCAGTGCTCTGCCATCTGAGCTATCCCGGAAGAATCTGGTGGAACCTTTTCACCCAGCTAACCTTAATGATGCTATAATGATTAAGGTTAGCTGGGTGAAAAAGTTCCACAAGATTCTTCCGGGATAGCTCAGATGGCAGAGCTTCAGCCAGGAGATCCCTGGTTCGAATCCTGGTCTGGACATTTTCCGCCCAGTTGGAATATTACATCTAAAATAATTTATGTTGCAGTTGGAATAATTGTGTTAAAATTAATCTAGTATAATTTCTTTACATTGGATCTTAACACTTAGTTTGATAGAACTGGCGAATTTATTCAATAGCCGACAAGTCAGATGTCAAGCAGTCGTTAAATCAGCGGTTTAGCCAGAAATATAAATGTAAAATAAAAATAAAATAAAATAAACATGCTTTTATTTAAATTCACAAAAATGTAGAATATATATCTATATCTATCTATATATATATATATATATATATATATATATATATACCGGGTGTCACAAAAAGGACTGACTGATTTTAAAATTCAATAACTTCCAAACGGTGACAGATATTAAAAAAATTCTTGCAGGAGGGTTATGCATAAAGTCAAAAGTTTTATTACAGTGATTTTCGATTTTAGTTCGAATTACAAACAATAGATGGCGTTGTAAGCAATAGTCGCTAAATACAGGTTCGATTTTTGGTCCTTTCTGTTGTTCCATGCAGAAAAAGGAGATGGAAATGTATTATCCGGGCCACGAAGTACCAAAAATCGAGCCTGAATTTAGCCTCTATTGATCGCAGCGCCATCTATTGTTTGTAATTCGAACTAAAATCGAAAATCACTGTAAAAAATCTTTTGACTTTATGCATAACCCTCCTGCAAGAATTTTTTTAATATCTGCCACCGTTTGGAAGTTATTGAATTTTAAAATCAGTCAGTCCTTTTTGGGACACCCGGTATATATATACTTCGGAAAGACCTAATTCGAGAACTAGTAGAAGGTGCACGATCCATTTACTTCAAAATAAAATTTTGCTTAGAACAGAAATAGAAATCAATATTGAACACCATTCCCTTGGATATAGAGAATATATGTAGGCCGCAGAAGTCATTCTGCCTGCAGTGTGAATGGAATCGGATTGGCATTCTGCCAACCAGCGTTCCTACAACCGCGGTTAAATGTAAACGGCATTACTTTGCAGAATTATGCAAGAGAATGCTTGAGTTACATTTTTGCTGAAGTGTTATTGGTTAGATGTCAATAACTTGGGGTTTCACACTAACAAGGAAGGTCTCCATACGGGCATACTCAGAAAAATCTGAAAAAATACAGAATGTTCTGAACCCATGGCTATATATGTTTATAAAAAAATTTCGGCGGAACCCTGGTAAAACGTCCGTAAAAAAATAAAGAAAATTTCGTTTATTTGGCGACTTATCACCGTTTGGCGAAGAAATAAAATTTCAAAAAATACGCTTTTCGAATACTATTTAAAGAAGAAACTTTTTATGTTGAATTTGTTTAAATAATTTTAATTTAAATAACTTTAGCTTTGCCATTTTTAGTTTGTTCTAACTATAGTTTTGTCATATATATTTATATGTACTTATAACGAATTTTAACTATAATATTTTACGATTTAAAACAAAATCTATGTTGATTAAAATTGTTCCAAACTCAAAAATATGCTCCATTGATCTCTGTGGATTCAACTTTGTTGCTATGGAAACAACTTCTTCGGTATGGATATGTAATGTATTACGGCAGCATTATTCATCTGGCGTTAAAAGTTATTTTTATAACCGATAAAGCGGTTTAAATTAAAAAAATTGTGGATTGGAGAATAAAACAATGGCAAAATTTCATTCAAATCGGCAACAAGCAACATGTATAATACAAAATGTAATTATAATAATAAATTCTTTCATGGTTTACGTTTAAATTCATTAAATACCGCATATTCTCAAAATCAATTAACAAACAATTTTCAGATTCATTAAAATCGTTTGCTTTTGGCGAGGAAAAGTGCTGATCGCCAAATTGCGTGTCGCTTTCGTTTTTTCACGCCAATTATTCGAAAGTATTTTATTTTTTTACAGATTTTCTACTGTAATTCCGCCGCTAATTTTAACTGGTCCTTTATTACATACATGAGTACTTTCACTAGCATTTTTTTCAACGTAATCTGAGTATGCCCAGTATGGAGACCTTCCTTGTAAGTAAACTGTCTACATAGTTCGCCTTGACCGAATCTTTTTTCAGCTCACTATCCAGATTATCTTCAGTAAGGTCATTGTGACTAAATTAGACGCGATTCCCCATACTTTTGTCGCATTTAGGATATATTTGGCATTTCGTTAAATACATATACATTTCATGAAGCTGAAAATTATTGAATATTTTGCCTTTAGTTCAAAGCTAACTTCTTTCGTAAAAATTTAATCGTAATTTTTTCTATAAGCCAACAATATACCATTGTCGTATCTAGGTCATTTTTGTCGCATTTACGGCAGTTAAATCCTAAATGAGACGTCCATTGTCATAAATGTGACAATGCGTTTCATACATGTCATTTAATTGCTATACATATTTTAATTACTTAATAAAGAGTTAAAATACGTAAAATTGAAAGTTGAACAGCTTATTATTAAATAATTAGATAAACTAATAATTAAAATTAAAAATCATAACGGTACGTTATCTTGAATACATTATACTTAATGAATACTTCAAAATCCATATTTAACAAACTTTTAATTTTGACCATCGATAAAACAAGAAGTAAATAATGAATGACTTATACAACAAATTTTAAAATATCTCTTCCTTTTCAGTTTGTTTTTAACTCATTTTTGATTTTAACCATCCTTCTAGGCCTCAAATTTTCTTTTTGATTTCTAAATGGTATGGATTTATATTGATTAAGATTTAGGTTCTTGCAGCTTTACTTCCAGGTTGTTTTAGTAATTGACTTCAGGTTTCTAACAAATTTTGTTTTTGAAATACTGCTTTTGATTTTTTTAAGCTTTAATTATTTTCTCTTTTTGATTTTTTAACGCTGCTTTTGTTTTTTCAGTGTCCTATTCTATTTTTCCATATACGCAACAGTTTTTATACATGCAGCAAAGGTTGACTCTACGGCTTTTTCCAGGACTTTAAATCCTTTGCGAAACTGTTTTTAACTATTGGCTTCAAAACGTAAAAGATGGATTAGCTTCCGCAAAGTACGAAAATGCAGTAACGTCCCATGAAAAAAAACGGCCATTTACGTTCCCACGGAGTCATTTCAAACGAACATTCAGGCAACGACAACGCATACATTTTCAGTACGCAATATCAAACCACTGATCGGGAAGGTACCGTTTACGTTCAAAGAACACACGAAAACTTGGCAAATGTAAACTTGAACATGTAAAGTTAATTTATATTTACATGTTTCTTTTAGTGGAAACTGGTGGCCTATGAAGTTTTACATAAGCATATTAAAAACATTACATCGTAAGCATATTTGAAAGCAGATAAACATTTTAACCTTTAAACTCGAAAACAAATGATAAAGTTCCACGTATATTCGAAAGAGGTTTGTTCTTTTGTAGATTTTTTATAGGTATTGCAGCATTGCTTAAAAATTCTATTTTTTTTCTTTTTTAAATTTTTGTTAAATAATTTCTGTCATTAAAGGAATTGCTCATCAGAAATAGTGATGGCAGTTTGTCCACAGGTAACGGGTTTGCCACCCCTGCCTTACAAAATACATATTTGATTTTTGAAATTAAAAATTTTTAACAATTTTTAAATTTTTACGATGTAATAATTTTCCCCGGATTTGACTAACAAATAAAAATTTATATTCCCACCAGTATACACTAAAAGCATCGTTCATATATACATTTCGCCTGTGTCCTCCACTGTGTGCTGGTATCGTCTGAAAAAAACACGCCCGTAGTCAGAGGAGAAACCTTATTTTGCAACACGAATTGCGCTTCCTGTGGGTGTGCTTGCGTGCGCGTTATGTCATTGTTTAAAAAACGCTGGAAATGTTTTTAAACTAACTAAAAAATTGCTAAATTATTCTGGAACGTTGTACTGAAAAAGCTGTAAACTTTCTGCGGAATGAACTGATACTTTAGTGGCGAATGCGCGCCCAGCGAGTTAATTGTCACCAGTACATACGAGTAGTAGGAATATTTCGGAAAATAAAATTACAACGTCCTGTTATAAAAACTTATGCAAGGGAAAACGACCCCGAAATATACGCGGAGAGTTGCCTTTTTTTTTTTTTTTTTTTTTTTTTTACGGTGCACTCACTGAATTGAAAAACGCCATTTTTTAAATTTTAAATTTAAAAGATGAGTATTTTTCTATTTTGATCATTTCAAATACATGTTTAAGTACGCAGTAAAAGAAAACACTATTGGAGGATCATGTTGAAATTCTTAATTTATTTTCTCAACACATCTTATGTAAACACAATTTCTGCTTTAAACATAATTTTAATGCAATTTATGAAAATACCTTTTAAATTTACCTTAGTTACTATCATAAAAGTCTCCCCACATTTAGGACATTATCTTTGTCGCTAATAGGCCACTGAAGAAAACAACTTGCTTAAATGCGTAGAAAATTTTAGAACTCAAATCTGAAATCTTTTCGTGTTTTCCCGAGCTAACTTTGCTGGCAAATGAAACATACATTTTAGCCATTGACATCCTTAATTTTATTTGACCTGCAAATTTAAATGATAAAAAAATTGTCGACGTCCATTGGACGACGTCCGACGACGTCCATTGAAATCGACGACGTCCATTGGAATGGGCATTTTTTTAAATAGAAAACGTTTTAAATGTAGATAAATGTTTTGCGTTTTGTTCTTGAAGTTCGGATGTCTCACCCTATAACATTTATGCACGATTCTTGCCGTATGATTTTAAGTACAAGTACATTGTCGCATTTAAGGGTCATCACATTTAGGCACAATGACATTACATTCTAAAAAGCTTTGTGCTATTAAAAAAATATGACCTGAAATTTCATACATAAATGTAAAATGTTTTCTTTTGTATGGTAGATTGATTTGCTATACTTTATCTGAAAACAGATCTGTCAATAGATGAGTTTTTGTATTACAAAACAATGGCTCGCAACACTCCTGAGTTTGTTTACAATTGATACCAATATTTCAAGTAAACAATTTTCATAGTCGATTCCTTTAATATTTCCAATAGCCATCTACGCTATTTTTTTCCTTTTAAATTATTTGTAGCAAGGTGGGAAAATTTTAGGAACGCTGCAGGTCCTGTATTTCATCAAGGAACAGAATATTTTGTATTATGTTCAAAGTAAGCTTTATAAAAGTTAATAAGTTTTTTAAGAATATACTGCCAAATTATATTAAAAAAAAATACGACAACATTGTCAATTGGGGAGGGTTTTAAGTTAGCTGTACTACAAATTTTAATTTCTAATGGGTGAATTGTACATTCAGCAAATAAATCTACTTTTGTAAAAGACTTCAGTGAATCCAAAACACATAGGTAGTTTATATAAACATTTGCATTGTTTGTGTTGCTTTTATTAACACTTTCCAACTTAGTTGTTTACAATTGAAAACTAACATACTTGAAAAGTGTTTATGACTTCGGCTTGTCTGTCCGCCGGCCCGAACTCTAACTGTCGTAAATATACTCGGATCAAACTGAATTGTTAGTTGTTTTTTACATTGACTATAGCACGATCGCTATTAAAATGAAATATATAGTATTTATAATTCATTTATAAGGACATTCCAAATTATTCCGTTACATAACGGTCAATGGAAAAATCGTTTTCAAGTTCCTTTTAATAATGTTTGACCATTTCAAACATAATAAAATTGATATGCTTTTACGAAGTGCAATATAACTAGCATTCTGTAGAATATGGGGTGTAATACTTTTACTCTTTATTTAAAGGACCACACAAAAGAATTTCATTAGATAATTATCTACGATAAAAAACTTTTTGCAGCGTATTTTACTTCTGTTACTCTATTCCAAATATAGTGACATAAATGTACAGTCGTGGGAAAAAAAAGTAAGTACCCCCTACTAACTCCTCAACAAATTATCGTAGAGGAAAGTTACTGGTACCGGACGATTGGAAATAAAGTCTACTTTTAAATGACGTATATAAAATTTGCTTAGGGGGCCATCTACATATTAAAACGAAACATAACTTTGTTTTTTTCAACAGCAGTAAACAATTCCGACAGCATAAATGAACTCTAAACCCTTCAATTAGTCTAAATACAAATTTTTATCCAATTCGTACCATAAGTTTCCGAGAAATTAATTATTTTAAAACGAGCGTATTTTAAGGGTTGTATCCAAATTGAAGTTCGGTACTCGATTGTTAAGCGAGAGAGCTCCCTTCTTGATCAAGGCACCTTAAGCAGTCAATTAAGCCTGTTAGATTACAGGATAGCATAAGAAATTTCAAAATACTTAGTCACTTCTATCATACACGGCCCCTTAAACCATCATTTTGCCGTTTTTTAGGCGTAATTTAAAAACTACTTGGGAGGAAAATGTGAAATTTTGGATTTCCATAAATCTGAATCCATCAAAAAAATTGTAGATTGCAATTCATAATTTTTTCGAATATTAATTTCATAATTCATAATTCATATCAGATAATTATAAAAATTGCAAATTCAGTGTATTTATGTTTGGATATATTAGTACTATTGCTACACAAAAAATTAGAACATTAGGATTATAATTTCAGAAGCTATAAATAAAAATATGAATATGTAATTTAACATTACAAGCACTAAATTTTAAATGTTTATAATTTAAAAACTTATCATTCAAATGACTTGAAATTTGGTGTCTAGGCATAGTTTGAACCAAAGATTTGAAATATTTCGTTAAAATTGGAGATTGCCATTGAAAAAAAGGAAGTTTGGATTCGTTTTAATATGTAGATGGCCCCCTCAGCAAATTTTATATACGTCATTTAAAGGTAGATTTTATTTCCAATCGTTTGGTACCAGTAACTTTCGTCTACAATAATTTTTTGTGGAGTTAGTAGGGGGTGTTTACTTTTTTTTTCATGACTGTACAAATACTGAAGAATACTACAAGGCACTTGTTGTATAACGTAATGTGCATTGCATTTATCATTTATTTACAGGGATATA
The DNA here is from genome assembly GCA_963932465.1 of Maratus speciosus. Lineage (NCBI taxonomy): Eukaryota > Metazoa > Arthropoda > Arachnida > Araneae > Salticidae > Maratus > Maratus speciosus. The sequence continues at coordinate 455,101,970 of OZ010797.1, forward strand.
TAAAAATGTGGGATATACTACTGTATCTGAAGTACTGTATATTAAGGGCAATTGCAAGAAGTACGATTTATTTTATAGCATGTCTTTTTAAGATTAATTAACTTTGTGCGGGTTTTATAGTGTATATAACTGCTAAAGATTATTTACAGAACTACACAAAATAATTTGTAAGCATTGAATCGCTGTGAACGGCTTAAAGACGGCTTTTAATTGAGTTATGCACTTTCAAGTTGAACTATATTTCGTATACGAAGATAAAGTTTCGATACTATAAGCAAAATTATGCACAAGACCACTCAAAAAAATGAATACATGGAATTCTAGGGATGATAATGTCTGGAAATGTAAATTCAGTAGTTTTAAACACATTTTAGACTCGATTCCTTTTTAGTTTAATATGTGGCGTATACAAAAATATGTTGGTAATATACAGGGCTGTAGAAAAAAACTCAAGTATGTTTCCTATAGTGCCAAAAATTGCTGTAGGAGATTTTTCAACCTATTACCCATTTTCTTACTAAATTAAGTTTTAGCATACTGGGTTAAATGTAGATTATAAATATGAATTAAATGTAGATATTAAAATCTGTAGGTTAAATAGACGGCTGCATAAGAGCATTGGACATATTTTCCATCTATGGACGGTAATTGCTAAAATCTAGTTTTCAAAAGTGAAACCTTTTCTAAAATGTTTACTTAGATATATATATATTTTTTAATTTTAAAACAGTGAAGCTTAGTTAAAGATTTCTGGAAATTTTGGAAAGAGTTTCATAATCTATTCTTGATCCATGTTTCTCCTTTCTTGATTAAGACCTTTTTAACAATTAACAAAATTTATAACACAAATGTTAACAAAATTTGTAATTGTTTTTAATGTTAAAAAAGGTTTTTTTTTTAATAAAATTAAAATGAAATTGTTTATTTTTTATCACATCAAGGGTTCTCGTAACTCTTTGATATTTTTCAACCATTTGGAAATGGTTATTGTTTTCGGTCGAGGATGGGGCTAAATGATGCTCGCATTTTATTTTTTTTAACGAAATTCAACGATGTTCTTTACTTTTAGAAGAATTTTTATTTGAATAGGTAATCGAAAGACATAAAATCGTTAAAAATTGAAAAATTTACAAAATGGGTTGGCGCAAATTATCAGATACTGAAAAATCCAAAGCCAAAGAGTGACGCCGAAATAAAAATCGTCTGGCAAAACAAAAATCGAGGTCTTCAACTGATTATGAAAATCGAGGTCTTCAGCTGATTATGTAGACCATGAAAATCGAGGTCTTCAACTGATTATGTAGCCCATGAAAATCGATTACAGAATAAAAGACGAACGCGAAAAAGAAAACAATCTAATGTTTAATCGATTGATAGTAAAAGACCATGTTTCGAGGGGCTCCAATCCACTAGCCACGGCGCTTTACAATCGCTTTATAAAAAAAAAATCCAAATGATCGTTGTAATCTATTAAATTACATTTTTTTTAATTTAAGCATTTTTATGTTATATTTTTGGAATAATAATAAAGGACTCAATGAAGAAAAATCATTCTATTAAGATTTCGCTCGATTCCCCAGGCACAATATGAAAATTTTAAACTTAAAAAAAAATTAAGTAAATTTTAAAATGTATCTTCTCGTACAATTTAAAATATTTTGAGCTATTTTTTAAAACCATTGTTAGAAGTGTGCTGAATAATTTTAAGTTTTGGATTTATCATAAGTTAATAAGTTTGGGGGGAGGGAGGAATTGCAACTACGTGTAAATTTATGGTAAAAAACTGAACTTATCTTAAATTTTTATGTTATTATTTTTTTTTCTTTTGTAAATCCGATACTTAGTTTTATCAAATAGACCGTAAGGAAAAAAAAATCATGTCAATTGAAAAATATACATAAAAGTTTTATCACATTGAACATGGTAATTCGTCGAATAAGTACAGACTAAGAAAAATCACCTTTAAGTAAGCGGGTGTGGCATTTTAAGAACAGCAATGTAATAAAATCGTTTTTAACTGTTAAAGGTATATATAAATATTATACACGTATACATACAATAAATACAATAATCCCAACTCGCCGCGGCGGTTGACCCAAGCGCCGACCGAGACTAATAATAAGCTCGAAGTAGCAGGAGTGGTTTGGTAGCTTTAGGACCACAAGCACTACCTTCCCGCTTTTCGGTGTCTTTAATTTGTGTAATTTCCCTTTTAAATTCGTCCGGTTTCAATTTTTGATTTTTTTTTCCATCCTGGCTTTCGCTAGAGTGTCTTTTACTCGGGACATGGCTGGGGACCTATGCTTCCGCAAAAGAGTCGGAATTAGTGGTAGAATAAAGGGTTGCGGACGAAAAGAGATCGCTCGCAGCCACGGCGGTTATTGTATTTATTGTATGTATGCCTGTATAATATTTATATATACCTTTAACTGCTGAATGCAGGCGTTATTTATGTGTGTATGTGTGTTTTAATATAGGTGTGTTTTGTTATACGCTTTTAACTGTGTTTATAATACTCTGATCTTTACGAAACTTTATCAGAATGTAGTAAGGTTAATAGAGGGTTCGTACGCATCAAGGTATTCAAAGGATTTTAGGCTTTTTCGTATCATATTAATTTCGTAAAGTACGAATTAGTATATGTGAAGATAGGATTTGTTTTCATTAAAAATGGTAAATATTAATTTACCAGACAAATTTCTGGTAAAAGATGCTTGAAAGTCCTTGAAGCGTACAAACCCTGTAATAAAGTATAATTTAAGGGGAAAAAAAAATAGAAAATCGATATTTTCGTCATTTTTCGTCGAATTAAGAGTCATTGCACGAGCATATCAGGCAGGGTGTTTCCATCACCATCTCAGAATTTCTTAATTTTTACTTTCTTCTATCTTTACAAGAAGAAAGTATTGGATTCATGAAAATTTTCGAATTCCGGTTTTCGACGGATTTACACGTTTTAGGGGTCAGAGATTCCAAAAAACATGTTTTTACAAAATGTCTGTCTGTGACTCTGTGAGTCTGCCTGTCTGCCTGTCTGTCTGTCTGTCTGTGACACAAATTTTGTGGGCGCTCTATCTCAAGAACTAATGCACGGAATTTAATAAAAATTGATATTCAGTTAGTGCCTAATACAAATTGATGCTTATTAGTTTTTGGTGTAAATCGCTCAACAGGTGGCGCTGCAATGCTGCATTTTTCACGATTTTTGCAATAGCTCTATCTCAAGAACTAACACACCGATTTTGATAAAACTTCAGATTTAGTTAGTCCTTGATATGAATTGATGATGATTACGTTTTGGTGTAAATCGTCCAACAGGTGGCGCTGTTAGGATGAATTTTGCAGGATTTACACGATTACCCCAATAGCTCTATCTCAAGAACTAACGCACGGATTTTCATCAAACTTCAGATTAAGTTAGTCCTTGATATGACTTGCTACTGATTAGGTGTTGGTGTAAATCGCCCAACAGGTGGCGCTTCTCTGCTGCCTTTTCCACGATTGCCTCAATAGCTCTATCAATAGAACTAATGGACCAATTTTCATCTAACTTCAGATTTAGTTGTATGTTGACACAAGTTGTTGTTAATTAGGTTTTGGTGTTAATCACCCAATAGGTGGCGCTGCTATGCAGAAATTTTCACGATTTTCGCTATTGCTCTATCTCAAAAACTAATGTACAGATTTTCTCCAAACTTCAGATTCAGTCAGACGTTGACATAAATTGTTGCTGATTAGGATTTGGTATAAATCACCCAATAGGTGGCACTGCTAGGCAGTATTTTTCTAAATTTAGACGATTTCAGCGATAGTCATATCTCAAGAACTAATGCACGGAATTTCATATCGTTAGAATCCTCATGAGATGCATAGATTGCCATTTAATTTTGGCAGTGTGATAGCGAATTTTGAAGTATTAACATGTATGAGATAGAAGAAAGTTTTGGGATTGGTACATCCGACTAGTTTTTTCTTGTGTTGCCTTGCCCAAGGAAAGAACAAATCTCAAACATTTTTGTTATATCTCTTTTAGTTTTGGAGTTAGGGGGTGTTGAAATAAATAAAACAAGTTGGAAATTGCTCGTCAAACGTGGCAAATGAGGTGCGTTCGTACTATAACTAGTTTTATAATTATTTTTTGCACCCCATATTGTACTGAATGTATACTTTTTTGCACTTCATAAAGCGCATAGTCTGATACATCATTAAAATGCACTTCCAATAATTTTTTCCCATTCCCCGTAATGTAACGGAACACTTTTGACTGTCCCTGTAATTAAACTATACATCCGATTTTCCTAAAATTTGAAATAGCTCAACAAAACTTTGCAACAATTATATCTTTAAAATTTCAGACCATTCGGAAGGCTGTAATATCATTAAAATGCACTTGCAATAATTTTTCCCATTGGCCGTAATGTAAAGAAAAACTTTTGACTGTCCCTGTAATTAAACTATACACCCGATTTTCCTAAAATTTGAAATGGCTCGACAAAATTTTGCAACAGTTATATCTTTAAAATTTCAGATCATTCGGAAGGCTCTAATATCATTAAAATGCACTTGCAATAATTTTTCCCATTGGCCGTAATGTAAAGAAACACTTTTGACTGTCCCTGTAATTAAACTATACATCCGATTTTCCTAAAATTTGAAATGGCTCGACAAAATTTTGCAACAGTTATATCTTTAAAATTTCAGATCATTCGGAAGGCTCTAATATCATTAAAATGCACTTGCAATAATTTTCCCCATTGGCCGTAATGTAAAGAAACACTTTTGACTGTCCCTGTAATTAAACTATACATCCGATTTTCATAAAATTTGAAATGGCTCGACAAAATTTTGCAACAATCATATATTTGAAATTTCAGACCATTCGGTTGGGTAGTTTTTGCTCTGTTACATGCGGACAGACGGACGGACGGACTGAACGACGACTATAGGTGCTACGTATTTATATAATTACGAACGCACCTAAAAAGGCAGACATAAAGGTGTGGATCGAGTTGAGTATATTTGATACAAGAACAATTACACAAACATACTGAAAGAAAACAGAAAATTAACAGGTATTTATAGATTTTGCAAGGCCCAAGTCGGGGAATTGGCGGCCGTGAAAGAAAGCTACATTAAACATCCAATCACAATAAACATAGTTGTACAAAAAGAAATTAATAAGAATTTAATGTAATGCTATGATTATTTTCAACACCCGGCCATAATCTAGCATTACATCAGAAAACAAAGAATTTTCTTGAAATTAATCATTAATAATAATATGACACAATTTAAACATTACTTTTACAAAGAACAAAGAAATAATAGTTCATAAAATTTAACTTTAGGTAATGCCTTTGTAAATAAATCAGCAATTTGCATATTCGTAGGAACATATTCAATTTTGATGTTATTTTCTTTTATAATATTGCGAACAAATTTCAATTTGATATCAATGTGTTTCATTCTACCATAATTACTCTCATTACTGATACATTTTATACATGATTGATTATCCTCAAAAATTACTAAATCCTTAATATTTACAATTTCACTAGCAATATTTTAAAACCATAACAAGTCTTGCAAACTTTTAGTTAAAGCAATGACTTCAGCTTCAGTTGACGATAAAGCAACTGATTTTTGTTTATTACAACACCACAGAACAGGCATGTTACAAAACATTAAAATATAACCTGTTACTGATTTGCGGTCATTTGTGTTAGCCCCCCAATCAGCATCAACATACATGGATAATTTAGGATCAGATTTTTGCTTTTTATACACAAGTTTTAAAGACAAAGTTTCTTTTAAATATCTTAAGATTTTTTTAAGTGCTTTCCATGCAATTTCAGTAGGATTTTCTTGCAATTGACTTAAACAGTTAATAGCATACAAAATATCAGGTCGAGAAATATAAGCTAAATATAATAAACAACCTACAAGTTCACGATATGGGCCATTAAAAGGTTTACCATTTTTGAAATCAGATGGGGTGGACTTAGGAGAAAAAGGAATGTCACTGGGTTTACAATCTAGCATATTAAACTTACTTAACAATTTAATTATGTAAGACTCTTCATCCATTATTAAACTATCAAAATTGAATTTCATTTGAATACCTAGAAATTCTGAAACACTTTCCGATTTTGACATGTGAAACTCGTTATGTAACAGGGAAATAACTACATTAGTTTCATTTACATCTGAACCTGCAATTAACATATCATCTACATACAAAGCAATAATTATTTTATGATCATTATTATACCGAATAAAAATACAAGGTTCATTATCACAAGATTTAAAATTTAGCTTTGAAATAAATTCATGAAACCTTTCGAACCATTGTCGTGGGGCTTGTTTTAGACCATATAAACTTCTTTTAAGTTTACACTTTCGCCCACTTTTATCATCATAGCCTTGCGGCTGATCGATAAAAGCAAGTTCATTTAACTTACCATTCAGGAACGCTGTTTTAACATCTAACACAAATGCATATAAGTCTTCATTTAAAATCAAAATAAGAACCAAACGTAAAACTGGCATACTTATTACAGGGGAAAAGGTTTCACTATAGACTAGCCCTTCTTTTTGCATAAATCCACGAGCTACGAGTCTCGCCTTATGTCGACCATCTCTTGTGATGGTAAATACCCATTTGCAGGAAATAGGTCGTTTGTCAGGTGGTAATTTTTCAAGATCCCAGACATCGTTGATTTTCATACTTTCAATCTCCGCGTCCATAGCTTCTTTCCACAAGCATTGTTCATCACTAGGGAGGGATTTGATATCATCAAACGTTAATGTTTCTTGTTGGCAAAGTAATGCTTCGTAAACTTCAGGATCTGGATACCGTACAGGTTGCTTTTTAAATCTTTCAGATTTTCTTGTTTTGTCTTCTTTCTCTTCAGGATCATCTAATTCATCACTCGTATTTTCTAGAACATCTGGATCAATTTCATTATCGACTGGTTCTGAATTTTCTAGAATGTATTGTTTCGACTGAACATTTTCCTTTTTCTCTTCATCGAATTTCACATTTCTTGATAGAGTTATGCGTTTCGTTTCAGGATCTAGTAATCTATATCCCATTGAAGAATAACCAATGAAGATCATTTGTTTAGACCTATCGTCAAGCTTCTTTCGATGAACGGAAGGAATTAACATGTAAGCACTGCATCCAAAAACACGTATGTGCTTGAAATCGGCTTCTTCTCCATATTTCAGGAAGTACGGAGTTTTGTTCTCAATAGTGCTGCTTGGCATTCGGTTTTTCAAGTAAGCTGCTGAAAGGATAGCTTGACCCCAAAAAGTCTTTGGAAAATTTGATTCAGCAATCAAAGCACGTCCTATATTCAGAAGCGACCTATTGCAGCGTTCAGCTACCCCATTCAAAGATTGCGTGTATGGAGGAGCGGGATCGATCACTATACCAAGATCTCTAGTAAAATTCACTAAATCATTAGAAAAATATTCCTTCCCGTTATCACATCTAATTTTCTTCACTGTAGGGTTGGATTTTAAGAAAATTTTTAATTCTTCTGAGACTTCACTTTTATGTTTCAGTAAACGTACTTCAGTCAAACGAGAAAAATCATCGATAAGAGTCATAAAATAGCACTCGCCAGAAAAAGTTGTTGGAAAAATAGGTCCACAAATGTCACTATGAATCAAAGTCATTGGCTTGGTTTCTCTTTTTCTTGGTCTTCTTCCCATTGGTGTTGCACTCTGTTTTGCCCGAGCACAAATATCACAAAAAGAATCAGGTACCGGAAGCTTCATATCTTTCAATACTTTGCACTCGGATGACCAAGTCTGCGATGCCAGATATCACAATGATTTTTCTTTGAAGTAAGAGCGGTTTCGTAAACAGGGACAAAGTCACTTATGTATTGTCCATTCAAATCACGTTCACCAAAGTAAAAACGGTTTCTCCCTTTTTCGATAAATACTTTTTGATTCTTGAAAATAACTGTATAATTTGCACTTTCAATTTTCCTAATGGAAATGAGCTGACCGTTTAAGTCTGGAACATAAAGCACATCCTTTAAAGTAATTTCCATTCCATTTGACAGTTTTCCATTAATATTTCCAATACCTTTGATTTCTAGATTCGTTGTTTTTGATGCACATTTAATAGTTCCTGAAGAAGGTACTAAGGATGCGAAATAATTCTCATTAGAACACATATGGGAAGTTGCTCCGGAATCTACTATAAATTCATTATTTTTAATGCTCCCAGCAACGAAAGAAACAGCTGAAGAGGCAAATTTTTCTTCATTTGAATTTTTAACAGCTTTACAGTTACGTTTTATGTGTCCGGATTTTCCACAAGAATGGCAAGTAATTTTCTTTCTACAATATTTCGCTGTATGCCCTTTAGAGTTGCAAATTTTACAAAAGAATTCTTTGCGAGTCGACACAAATGCAGTATTATCATGAGCAGCCTTAGTATATACTTTTTCTTTCTTTGAATCCAAAAGAAGTGCTTCAGTATCTAATAATCTTTGTGTCACGAAATCTAATGTCAAAACAGAATTCTGTTGGTTTTCTAAAGCAATCTTAACATTTTCAAATTCCTGAGGCAATGACATCAAAATATAAAAAATAGTATCCGTTTCATTAACTTCTGCCCCGGACAGCTTAAGATCCGAAATTAATTTATTTATTTCATCAATGTGATTTCTCATAGAAACTGTACGATCTTTCTTAATCGTTGCCAATCTCTTCCGAATTAAAATTTGATTCACTGCACGCTTTGTATCATAAGTGCGTTCTAATTTATTCCAAATTTTATGAGCTGTATTTTCATCTTGAAGTGATGCAAGAACATTATCACTTAATAATGATAATAATAAAGCGTAAGCCTTTTTTGCTTTCACGACATCGGCGGCATTGTCGAGAGCCGCTTCATTTTCCAGGAATTTTTCCAATTCCTTAGCAGCAAAAATTGCCGTTACTCTTCGTTTCCATAGCGAAAAAACTTTTCCAACACCTTCAAAAAGAGGGATGCCGTAAACATCTTTTGATGAATCCATTCTGCTTGATAAAACATATAAAAAGAAAGGTAAAATCTTTTTCACTCAAAATCCCAGCAGAAATGAAAAACAGAAAAATAACGGCGTCAGTATGTCTCGCAGCTCATTTCAACACTTGCTAGAACCACGCTCTGCTGTTGAAATAAATAAAAAAAGGCAGACATAAAGGTGTGGATCGAATTGAGTATATTTGATACAAGAACAATTACACAAACATACTGAAAGAAAACAAAAACAGAAAATTTACAGGTATTTATAGATTTTGAAAGGCCCAAGTCGGGGAATTGGCGGCCGTGAAAGAAAGCTACATTAAACAACCAATCACAATAAACATAGTTGTACAAAAAGAAATTAATAAGAATTTAATGTAATGCTATGATTATTTTCAACAGGGGGTGTCAAAATTCCCTAAACAAGGGGCGTAGAAAAATTTTGTGTCATTTTTGCAACTTTATTCTCTCAACTGTGACTGGCTCTGATGTGCTTCAGAGATTTTTTGTTTTCTAACTGATACTATACCTTGAACGTTAACATCTCAAATCGAAAATTCATTTGAAGATGGTCAGAGCCCCCGAAGAGGGCGCCCCCAAATACCCCTAATTTCGTAAAAAATCAGTTTTTAAGAATGCTTTAAATCTTGGCTCTGATGTGATACAGAGAAAATTTTTGCACAATGTAGTTAGACATTGTCATACAAAGTGAATTTAAGGTTAATATTTTTTGAAGGTTCCCAGAGCCATTCGGTATGGGGGCCCAAACACGGACCTGAACGCCAAATTATGTAATTTCAAAGCATTTGTGCAGCTGGCTCTGACCTCCTAGATGAAAACTTTTTGCATGGAGTTGTAGCATCAACTTAGTAGTTTCATATTATGAAAAAAATTATTTTGAAGGTACCACCATTTTCAAGAAAAATCCATTGAAGCACACAGATTTTGATGGGGTAATTATGAGTTTGAAGCTCTTTTTTTAAAAGAAATATCACTATCAAGTATTAGCTTACTATTAAAAAAGTACTTTTAAATGCTATTTGTTTGAAAACTACAATTTATATTTGAGATATTAATTTTTTTGTAGTTTTAATGCCATTTCTGTAATGCTGGCAACTGATAATATAAGCTCAATATCAGCAACTACATATGCTTTTTCACCAGTCTGTAAAGGAAATAGTACTTTTAAATGCAATTTGTTTGAAAATTACATCAGTTTATTTTTGAGAGATTGATTTTTTTTGTAATTTTGAATGCCATTTCTGTAAAGCTGGCAACTGATGTACTCCATTTCTGTAGAAAGTAAAGGGAAAATAGTAGATTACTATATCTTTTTGTTGCCATTTTCTCTTAACTAAAAAAAATTGATTAAAATGCATGCTATGCCAAGATTATCGTCTGCTATATAAATGTATTTTAAAGAACATTTGTGTGACTTATTTTGTCTGCATTTACTTAATTCCTGTTAAAAAGCTGAAAGAATGCATATAATATTTGATATTAGCTGGTATATCTACACATATATCAGCTATTAACAACATCCACAGCGTTGAATACTATGAAAACCACATGACTATTTAGAGGTAATATGAAGTAGGAAAAGGGCATGAAATGCAATACAAATATCCGTCTTTTCGATCTGGTCTCGTGATAATATCTGATTTTGAAGAAGGCACTGTTCCCATTACTACTAAATCTAAGAAGAAAAAAGCAGTAGGAGTCCAATTTCTCTGTGCTGAAGATATCAGTACAAGATTTGCTGGGACATCTTGTTAGTGGAATCCATACACTAATTACTCCAACTACAGGACTTGATAAAATAAAGCATGCTTTTGTACAACGCTTGAAAACAACATTTGTTGCTCCAAAACTAGTTGAAATTTTAAGGCAAGCACAAACTAATCTGCAGCATATTTCTTCCAAAACAAACACTTCTAGCAACAGATGGGCCATTAAAAAGAGGAAAAAACAAATTCGACTTACTGAAAAACAAAAACAAAACAAAAAAAAAAACCTTCCTTCAAGAATGTTATGACTTTGGTGAGAAGACTGGGAGTACGTTAACAGCAGATTCTGTACACAAGCTGATGGGAACAGAGGGCATACAGAATAGGAAATTTTTTGGTCCAGATGAATACTTGACTCAGGAAAGAATAGTGGCATTCTTTATTCACTGTAAAGCTTAAAAAAAATAAAGATAAGAAATCTGAGGAAGAAGATGGTGAAGAATGTGCTTTTTCAGCCCTAAGAGATGATTTTTATGCTCATTGCCAACATATAGAGGTAATCTATGTTTTAGTATGTTGTGATATTTAAAAAAATGTTTTAACATTTTTACATTTTACATTGTTTTCAGCTTTTTTTAAAATATAATTTTCTTTACAGACTGGTGAAAAAGCATATGCAGTTGCTGATATTTAGCTTATATTATCAGTTGCCAGCATTACAGAAATGGCATTAAAACTACAAAAAAATTAATATCTCAAATATAAATTGTAGTTTAAAAAAAATAGCATTTAAAAGTACTTTTTTAATACTAAGCTAATACTTGATAGCGATATTTTTTTTTTTTTTAAAGAGCTTCAAACTCATAATTACCCCACCAAAACCTGTGTACTTCAATGGATTTTTCTTGAAAATGGTGGTGCCTTCAAAATATATTTTTTCATAATGTGAAACTACTATGTTGATGCTACAACTCCATGCAAAAAGTTTTCATGTAGGAGGTCAGAGCCAGCTGCACAAATGCTTTGAAATTACATAACTTAGAGTTCAGGTCCGTGTTTGGGCCCCCATTCCGAATGGCTCTGGGGACCTTCAAAAAATATTAACCTTAAATTCACTTTGTATGACAATGTCTAACTACACTGTGCAAAAATTTTCTTTGTATCACATCAAAGCCAAGATTTAAAGCATTCTTAAAAACTGATTTTTTACGAAATTGGGGGTATTTGGGGGGCGGCCTATTCGGGGGCTCTGACCATCTTCAAATGAATCTTCGATTTGAGATGTTAATGTTCAAGGTGTAGTATCAGTTAGAAAACAAATAATCGCTGAAGCACATCAGAGCCAGTCACAGTTGAGAGAATAAAGTGGCAAAAATGACACAAAATTTTTCTACGCCCATCGTCTAAGGAACTTTGACAGCCCCTAACTCCAAAACTAAAAGAGATATAACAAAAATGTTTGAGATTTGTTCTTTCCTTGGGTAAGGCAACACAAGAAAAAAAAATTAAGAAATTCTGAGATGGTGATGGAAACTTTTTTCTTTTTTTTTGCCTGATTCGCTCATGCAATGACTCTTAAGGGTACCGAGTACCCTTAATTACATTTTTTTCTTGATTAAATCATTTTTTTTTTCATAGAATCATTTAAAGATATGCTAAAATATCCTTCTATATATAAAAAAAAGTTTTGATTTGGAAATGGACCAATAAAAAATCTGCGTAGATACCGTGAAATGCATCTGATTGGTCAGAGCTTTATGACGCTATAAGGGAAGTTACCAATAGGGGACCCGTCTCTCTGTCGCCAACTTGGCACTATTTCCAGTATTTCGCCAAAATTAAGGGTACTTTTCCGTTATACGGACATCATGCCAAAATGTATGCTAATGCGCCAATTATTTCAGCCCTCATCGTGAAAAGGATTTTTCTTGTAAACCATGCGAAACATTGTGATTTGTTATTTATGAAACGTGAATTACATGAATAATTATTATTTAACCTTAACCTTGGAAAGCTTTTTAATTTGCTGTTATTCGAAATAAAAATGCTTTTTTTTTTATAAAATTATAATTTACTTTTACTGCTGACTCTGAGATGGATTTTACTATTTGTCAATTACCAGATGATGAGAAAGTTGCGATAAAACAAGGCACAGATCTCATATTCGCCCCATATTGGCGCGATTTTTTTCGGTTGCCAATTTGGCGAAAACATCAACAGCATAAACAAAATAGGTACAGATGTCATATATTGGCGCGATTTTTTTCTGACGCAAATGTCATATACGCAACGGGTATTTAACTGGCGCCAAAGTGTCGTTATTTTGCTGGATATGGTAACCCGGATGTTGCTGTTTATGCTGTTGATATTTTCGCCAAATTGTCATCGGAAAAATATCGCGCCAATATGGGGCGTATATGACATCTGTGCCACAACATAATCCGGGTTACCACATCAAGCAAAATAACGACACTTTGGCGCCAGTTAAGTACCCGTTGCGTATATGTCATTGGCGTCAGGAAAAAAATGCGCCAATATCGGGCGAATATGACATCTGTACGATATCTTTTAGCATTGCAGTAAACATTTCATTTTTTGAATAAAGACGTCGCCATATAAACTCTATGAGATACGACTCTAAATGATGACGAACTTTCCTCGATGTCTTTTGTTGCGCCATTTTGCGATTCCCCATGATCTCTCAACATTTTGAGTATGACATCCAATATTAGGGTCGACAAAATTGTATTTGTGATTTACTGTGCAATGATCATAACCAGCACTTCGCAGTTCATCTGTTTTATATCTGTTTTATATCATCTGTTTTCCAGTAATCTGTATAAATAATACTTCCATCAGCTACATTGTTTTCTATTGCCGCCATTAAAGTTTCATCTGTGCGATCGGAAATAGGAGTAAGGAAACATCCCCGTGTTTCAGGGCATAAACCATCTAATACCCATTGAGGAGGAAGAACACGCCCAACGTTGCTTTTTCTTCTGGTAAAAAGACTTTCATCTACTTCTATAATTTTATTAGGTCCACCGATTTTTCTATTTGATCGTGAACATAAGCATTTGCACAAACTTCTCAAATAACTATTCCAGTCCACTGTTGTGTTGTGGTTCATATCAAGTTACAGCTCACAAAACTCAATCGATGTCAACTCTTGGCACCATAAATACACTGCTCAAAACAATTAAAGGATATTTGAAGTTTTATATAAAATAAAGGTATAAACGAATTTTTTTTTTTTGCCGAAAGTTGAAGAAGAGAATCACAAATGCAAATTTTTCTGGTTTTCAAACTGTGGAGTATGCAAATTTTGAGTTCGACGTCAAAAACGTCGCTTCAGCGGCAGCGAATGAAATTTGACTTTCAACTGGATAAAAGAGAATGAAGACAAGGATGATCGGCATTCAGTGATTGCTTTGTTTCGATGAGTACGATGTCTCAGCGAAGTCATTTGACAGATTCAGAAGCTTTGAGAATTGTTGGTAGGTTAGAAGGGGGCCAAACTCAAGCCGAAGTAGCGCAAGCCATTGGAGTGTCACAAAGTGTCATTTCCAGGATCTGGAACCGTTTTTTGGAGAGTGGATGTGCAGGCCGAAGACCAGGGCAAGATCGTAGACGGGCAACAACGCCCAATGAAGATCGGTATTTAGCGTTAACAGCTCGGAGACACCGAACCATGAACGCTACTCTTCTCCAACAACACCTTCGCTCGGCTATAGGCACCACGATTTCAACTCAGACTGTCCGAAACCGGCTCCATACTGTAGATCGTTATGCTCGCCGACCGATGGTATGTGTTAGATTAACATCAAGGCATCGTCGCGACCGCAGGGAGTGGGCAACCGAGCATGTCAACTGGAGGAGAAATGAATGGAGCAATATTCTGTTTTCTGACGAGTCCCGTTTTTCTGTGCATCCGGATAATAGGCGTATTTTCATCTGGAGGGACCGTGGCAGTAGGAATAATCCTGCGTTCGTGCACGAAAGTGTCAGATTTGGCGGTGGAGGAGTGTTGGTGTATGGTGGCATCTCCATTGACGGGCGCACTGACCTCCTACATCATTCGAGATGGTGCTCTGACTGGTCGCCGATATAGGGATGAGTTCCTCAGACCTATTGTAGCCCCTTACGCTGCAGCAATCGGAGATAACTTCATTTTAATGGACGATAACTGCAAGCCACATCGTGCAAACCTGGTGGAGGATTTCCTTTTCGAGGAAGGAATCGTTCGAATGGAATGGCCAGCGTGTTCTCCAGACATGAATTCAATCGAGCACGTTTGGGACGCTCTAGGAAGACGAGTTTCTGGCCGCCAATAACCCCCACAAACATTCCAAGAACTGGAAAGAGCTCTTCTGGAAGAGTGGGGCAGAATACCCCAACTCGTCATTAATAGCCTCATTGAGTCCATGCCTCAAAGTGTTCAACGTTGCTGGCCGCCCGCGGAAACCATATCCCCTACTGAAAATGATTTTCTTTGAAGAAAACACCTTTTCTTATTCTTTTTTCTCATATGCACAAATTGTGTTTTTTTCCTTTAGTACACAAATGCGCAATAAAATGCATTTTTTCTGCCAAACATGTGTAATTTATTCTCATATAACCTACTATGTCTGTCGACCATGTATTAATCGACTAAACAGTTTACCAGATACAAAATCCACCTAAAACTGCAATATCCTTTAACTGTTTTGAGCAGTGTATATAAACCTCAAAGCATTAAGAAAAGACAACCGCGATCCTTCAAACTATGTTTTTTGTCGTATTCCCACGCTTTCTTCGCATGATCGTAAGCTACATCTCCATTTCGGATTTCCAGAACTCATCCATAATTTCATTTCACGCTTGTTTGAGCACAACCTTTTGTTATGCAGAATTCCAATTTCTGAAACAGTTTTAGGTACAGATGTCATATTCGCCTCATATTGACACGATTTTTTTCGGTCGCCAATATCATATAGGCAAGGGGTACTTAAATTGCACCAAAGTGTCGTTATTTTGCTTGATGTGGTAACCCGGATTATGTTGTTTATGCTGTTGATGTTTTTGCCAAATTGGCAACCGAAAAAAATCGCGCCAATATGGGGCGAATATGACATCTGTACCCTTTTTTGAATGTCCCGTATTTACATAAAAATAGCTTGTGTTTCATATATACGTTTTAAAATTAAAATTTGGTTTTTATCAAACTACAGTTCTCATAACTGGCTTGAAGCAGTTATTTTTGACGAATTTATTGCTACCCGTAAAATGTTTATGTTTGATATCGTCCGAACTAAATAATAATAATAATAGTAAAAAAAAAAAAAAAAAAAGACGATCTTCCTTAAACATTAAATATTCTTATTTTTAGTCATAGTTTTAATCATAGAAAGAAATGGTGATCGCAGATTTAAATATCGTTGCAATATTTTATGTTATCCAATCAATTTGGATTAAATCATGTAAGTATATTTGTTACTTAATAAATTATATTTATTAATTATTACAAGGAATTTTATGAGTACTTTAATATATTTAAAAGAAATTCAATTAGTTTTATTGTTTCAGCAGTGAAGATAGCAAATAAATTTGTGACATTGATGTTTTTAGACTATGCATGTTTTTATTTATTGGGGTGAATCGTAGAATACTCTACTTCTCCCCAACCTGGCGATAAATGCGCCAAAGTGGCAACCTTGGTATTTAGTATTAACTTGGTATTAAGTAGCAACCTTGGAAGTATTCTCCGGTCGCACCACTTATTATTCCGATAATTGTAAAAATGATAATTTTTTTCTGATTATTAGAGTTAATATTTTTATTAAACTCTTTTGAATCACATCTATACGGGAAAAAAAATGTAAACACATTGGAATTCTCTGAACCCTGCCCAGAGCGGTCTGATTGGTTCTCGTCGTTGAAGTTACGGTCAGAGTCAAATTTCTGTTTTGGGCAGCGTATCAGAGTCCTCTGGCGAGCAACTTCATACATTAAACGCAAATCGCTTTACCGGTAGTAGTATATAAGTATGCCTTGCAAAAAGTAATGCTTTGGAAATGGAACAATGAAAATCTGCGTAGATACCGTGAAATGCAACTGATTGGTCAGAGCTTTATGACGCTATAAGGGAGGTTACCAAGGGGAGACCCGTCTCTCTGTCACCAAAAGTGACACCAACTTACCGCTATTTCCAGTATTTCGCCAAATTTCCGTAGACTTCCATTGAAATACAATAGGGTTTACTTGCATGCAGGAAATCAACAAATTGAGATATTTCAGTGCAACAAAAACTAATATTAGCTTATGAATAGAGCTTAATTGAACTATTTACATTATTTTTAAGCACAAACAATAACCTGGGGTTAGCTAGAAAATAGGAATTGCTTCGCTATACCGAATGGAATAGTTAAGCGGTTGCGCGAGTGGTTGGTGAGCGTAGCGAGCAGGGGGGAGGTGCCCCCCTAGTATTTAAAAAAATATTCAAATAAAAATTAGTTCTATAGGCACCAAGACCCTTAATTAATTAGTTACGCTTTCTATTAAACTATACATAAATCATTGTAATTATAAATTCTATTGTATTTAGAATACGTGTACATTTTCTGATAATTGCGTTTGCAGCGAAGTGATTTCCCAAAAATAGAGAATTACATTTTACGCTAATAATGGTCTTCATTGGAGAAAAAGTCAATATTTCGCCAAAATTAATATTTATGCAGCCAACATTAAACTAATACCAAAAATTTCTTTTAAATTTCATGGTTGCAAATGAAGATTTTCAGAAATTTATTAGACAAAAGCTAATTGCAGACTTTTGTTTTAGTTTGATAACACAAAAACAAAGCAAATGTTACTCATCATTAGAAAACACATCACGAGCGAAAATATACAATGACTATTGCGCAATACCCACGATCCCGAAAAAACTTCTTCAACTTTAGATATCTCAGAAACTGATATGTTTTTGAGATTTAACAAAACGTTTATAGAAACAAAATTTCTTCTGCTGTCACTGATTTTCAGAAATGCTTCTGAGTACATTTTATAGTGTACTAATCAGTTTTCTGAAATTGTTATGTTAATTATTACCATACTATTCAATTCTAGATTCATGAATTTCAGATTGTGAATTTGAAATAGTAATAAATAAGTAATTATTTTAATGTAATTTTTTTAAATCTCAAAATTACATTGTTTCTGAAATTTCGTGAGATAAAGAACGCTTCTTAAAAAAAGTGGGTGACTCGGGAGTGATTATTTTATATTTTCGCTCATGATAACAATATATTTTCCTACACCCTCTGACAGCCTTGCAAAAGGTCAAAATTGTAATGTTGTTTTCCCTTCAGTTTGTTTTAAATGCTAAAAAATATGATTCTTTCAACATTATATAAAAAAACTTAATTAAAAATATGAATGTAATCCTTGAGATTAGTAATCATTGTTCAATTTATTAAAAATACATTAAATCAACAGAATTATATTATTTTAAATATTGTTGATATTGCCGTGAAACCTGGAGCTTAGTGAACGTATTAACACGGGATTGTCAGTGAGGGGGTTAAGGACCAGGCTTCCAATAATTTCTTAACCCGTAAATAACTGATTTTTCAAGAATCAACTTTGAAATGTTTTTCGGCTTTCATTTCTTAAATAAATCATGGGTAAAATACTTTAAAAAATCATCTTTTGTTTTAAGTGTGGTTTACAGCAGAAAAACAGTTTGTTGCCAATCAGCAACACTCGACTTTAATTGAAAAACTAATTATCCATGATAAAATTCTATAATACTAGTAAATCTGCAGATCAAGAGCCTCAACGTCATCTCTGCAACTCATTGTTTTTATCAAACTTTGCGTAATATTAATCTTTCTACAAAAACAAAATTTAAACTATTTAAATTACACAAACATTTATAAAAGGAAAAAAATATTTCGATGGTTTCAGACATTAAAAGCGTTAAATTAAACACGTTGTTATGTAAAGATATTCTGAAATTCTCACGAGCTACTTATTCTAGTAATTTTTATATAATAAAGCAAATTTCTTCAGGGGGCGCCCCCCTGAACCCCCCGTTGTGTAATTTATTTTGCATTTGTAATTTTCTACTGATTGAGTTAATGATTACCCTATATCTTAGATTTCTTTTTACACTGCGATTTATAAGGATAAGCAATAATTCGGTCAAGCATTTTACGTTATCCTAATATCCATACAGCAGTATTTACTTGCCTGCTAACCACAAATACCTGTATCTAATGGATAAAGAACTTTTGGAAATGTAAACTGAAACATCTAATTTAGAAATCTAATACCTTTATAAATTTTGTTTATAAAAAAATAATTTTGATTACCATTCTGCAATATTTATATCTAAGATCTAATCTAAATATCAAAAAATGTACTCGATAGCATTAACTTACTAAAATCACCCTAAAGTAGGGGGGCTTCTAAACCTAACAGTTAATAATTCATCATCGTTAAATAGATAAACATGATTTGGCGCCTTTAAGTATTTTTTGTGATTTTCTTTTAATAGTATCTACATTTAATTTAAAATCGTGATGTTACAAATACCGTTGAAATTTGCCGCAAACCTATGTTCAGGTCAAATTACGAAAGGTTAACTAACATTTCATTTCCCTTAGCCGGACTTTCTGTTTCATTTTTCGTAATAAGGATTATTTTAATAATTTAATTTATTTTACACTCTACAAGCTGTTACACGGACGTTGTTCACGTAGCATTAAAATAGAGATAAATGCATTAAGTAAAACATTTCACTCCCCACCAGACATGCCAAGTCTCAAGCTTTTTGCACATCACTATTATCTTAGAGAAAATGTTCTTTTAAATCGCGCAAATGTTTCAATTAAATAAAGTAACATTTTCTGTATTAAAATACTGGTATCCAGAACGCCGGAGGCTTGGCAGCTCTGCTCCTCTTAATAAAAACATATATGATTAACCAACACTTTATCACATTTTATAGGAGACAATACGGAATTTCTTATTTGTATGGCCTTACATATATCTGTCATAAAAATGTAAAATTTTGTGCCAATTAATGCACGCAATTGCGAAAATGAAATCGCAAAGAATGAGAAAAGGAAGGCCAAGTAAAATCGTGTAAATCGAGGAATCTTTCTTCGTAGTGCTGGGAAAATACTGCTACAAAAACTGTTTTAGATGGTATTTGGTGTGAAATGTTTATATGTATTCATTCCTGTCCTATATATCCTTTTTTTTTTTATTTGCTTATTCCATTTTTCTTTTGCACGTGAAAATCTTACAAATTAAAATTAACTCTTTGGGAGAAATTGTTATTCATTTTTTTTTTTTTTTGGCAACAATAAAGTTTATAAAATTTAACAGAATAATGTCAGTTTATTCTGTATGAAAATAACGAACTTTTTCATTTATAATCAAATAGTTGAATAAATAAATGAAAATATTATTCTATATAGTATATAAATACTATTTTCATTTCTGCGTTTAAATAAATCTATATGCAAATATCTATACAAAGGCATTCATTAATTCATTCCTTTTGCTTTGATTTGACTTCAAAAAACCATACATACTTTCACATTTATGATATTTTTAGATGAGATGCTGTTGCTACGCAACGGTTAAAAGAAAAAATGAAATATAAGTAAATTCATAAAATAAAATGTTTTATATTATTCGAACACATGTATAAAATTCTATCATAAGTTATACACCTAATTTAAAAGCTCTGACAAATGTTTTGACAAAATTGCAAACTAATAAGAATAATTTAATACTCTTATTTAAAAATTTCAGCATCCAAAATTTACCATTTAAATCTATTATTCATATGAGCGATTTCTTTCAACAAATGAAAATTTGAAAATCGTCTGACTTCCCATAGAAAAGCATTATATCACAAAATAAAATGTTCTGTATATTCCGAACGAATGAACCAAATTTAACCCAAAACTATACAGCTAAATCCGGGGAGCTCATCAACATGCCCAGGGAATTTCAAGCCGATCGGATGCTTTTTGCGGCAGTTATCGCGGAACAGACAGACAGACTAACAGACAGACAGACTAACGGAAACCAAAACTTTTCGTGTCTCCACAGTAAGCCTTCACTGACGTTTCGGCAATAATTTTTGTATAACTAGTAAATCCGCAGATCAAGAGCCTCAACGTCATCTCTGCAACTTATTGTTTTTAGCAAATTTTGCTTAATATTAATCTTTCTACAAAAACAAAATTTAAACTTTTAAATTACACAAACATTTATAGAAGGAGAAAAAATATTTCGATGGTTTCAGACATTAGAAGCGTTAAATTAAACACGTTGTTATGTAATGATATTCTGAAATTCTCACGAGCTACTTATTCTAGTAATTTTTATATAATAAAGCAAATTTCTTCAGGTGGGTGCCCCCCCCCCTCTGAACCCCCCGTTGTGTAATTTATTTTGCATTTGTAATTTTCTATTGATTGAGTTAATGATTATCCTATATCTTAGATTCATTTTTACACTGCAATTTATAAGGATAAGCAACAATTTGGTCAAGCATTTTACGTTATCCTAATATCCATACAGCAGTATTTACTTGCCTGCTAACCACAAACATCTGTATCTAATGGATAAAGAACTTTTGGAAATGTAAACTGAGACATCTAATTTAGAAATCTAATAATAATTTTGATTACCATTCTGCAATATTTATATCTAAGATCTAATCTAAATATCTAAAAATGTACTCGATAGCATTAACTTACTAAAATCACCCTAAAGTAGGGGGAGTTCTAAACCTAACGGTTAATAATTCATCATCGTGTCCACTTCCAATTGACTAAATAGATAAACGTGATATGGCGCCATTAAGTATTTTTTGTGATAGCCTTTTAATAGTATCCACATTTAATTTAAAATCGTGATGTTACAAACACCGTTGAAATTTGATGCACACCTGTGTTCAGGTCAAATTACGAAAGGTTAACTAACCTTTTATTTCCCTTAGCCGGGCATTTTGTTTCATTTTTCGTAATAGGGATTATTTTAATAATTTATTTTACACTATACAAGCTGTTACACAGGACGTTGTTCACGTAGCATTAAAATAGAGATAAATGCATTAAATAAAACATTTCACTCACCACCAGACATGGCAAGTCTCAGGCTTTTTGCACAACACTATTACCTTACAGAAAATGTTGTTCTTTTAAATCGCGCAAATGTTTCAATTAAATAAAGTAACATTTTTTGTATTAAAATACTGGTATCCAGAACGCCGGAGTCTTGGCAGCCCTGCTCCTCTTAATAGAAACATATATAGTTAACCAACACTTTATCACATTTTATAGGAAACAATACGGAATTTCTTATTTGTATGGCCTTACATATACCTCAATCATAAAAATGTAAAATTTTGTGCCAATTAATATACGCAATTGCGAAAATGAAATCGCAACCAATGAGAAAAGGAAGGCCAAGTAAAATCGTGTAAATCGAGGAATCTTTCTTCGTAGTGTGGGAAAATACCACTACAAAAATTAATTTAGGTGGTATTTGGTGTGAAATGTTTATATGTATTCATTCCTGTCCTATTTATCTTTTTTATTATTTGTAATTTGCTGCATTTTCCCTTTGCACGTGAAAATCTTACAAATTAAAATTAACTCTTTGGGAGAAATTGTTATTCATTTTTTTTTTTTTGGCAACAATAAAGTTTATAAAGTTTAATAGAATAATGTCAGTTTATTCTGTATGAAAATAACGAACTTTTTCCTTTATAATCAAAATAGTTGAATACATAAATAAAGATATTATTCTATATAGTATATAAATACTATTTTCATTTCTGCGTTTAAATCAATCTATATGCAAATATCTATACAAAGGCATTCATTAATTCATTCCTTTTAACTTTGATTTGACTTTAAAAACCATACATACTTTCACATTTATGATATTTTTAGATGAGATGTAGTTGCTACGCAACGGTTAAAAGAAAAAAAAAATGAAATATAAGTAAATTCATAAAATAAAATGTTTTATATTATTCGAACACATGTATAAAATTCCATCATAAGTTATACACCTAATTTAAAAGCTCTGACAAATGTTTTGACAAAATTGCAAACTAATAGGAATAATTTACTACTCTTATTTAAAAATTTCAGCATCAAAAATTTACCATTTAAATCCATTTTTTATATGAGCCATTTCTTTCAACAAATGAAAATTTGAAAATCGTCTGACTTGCCATTGAAAAGCATTACAGAGCAAAATAAAATATTCTATATTTCCCGAACGAATGAACCAAATTTAACCAAAAACCATACAGCTAAGTCCGAGTACCTCATCAACATGCCACATTAATTTCAAGCCGATCGGATGCTTTTTGCGGCAGTTATCGCGGAACAGACGGACAGACAGACAGACAGACAGACAAACGGAAATCAAAACTTTTCGTGTCTCCACAGTAAGCCTTCACTGACGTTTCGGCAATTAAAAAGCTGTCTGGAAAAACGTGGCAAGAACCAAAGTGGTGTTGAAATTTTGCGATCTCCTTTCGAAGCGCGCTTAGCACAATGACAATTTAAATTTTGAACAAGGGTTTTAGGTACACTGTAAAAAGAAAAATATATATTACTACGCTGAATTCGGGTTTATGAAATTCCAAATGGAGTTTAAATATGTTCTATTTTTATTGGCAGTTTCGAATTAAGTTCATCGAAGACAGATTAGGATAAGATTAAAAAAAAAAAAGAGTTATACAGAATTGCAATATTTGATATTATTTAGGATTCCTATCTCTCTGAATTTTCATGGTATATCCTTTTATAATTTTCTAGCACATACAGTTATACCCAACACTACGTTGTATAACTTTTTACAAAGACTTATTATTCTTTTAGAAACAATTCATATATTCATATAGCAACAATTCATATATATTCATTGTATGGAACCGTCTGTAGACGAGCAATACTCGCACTTGACCGTTCGTTCCTTTTTAATGAAGACTGCAGAATTCCGTGATTACGTTCATCGCGGAACAGTAACCCAGAGTCCGAGAAGATTCAAAATATTTCACTTGTAGTTTTCGAAAGTAAATTTCAATGCAGGATAAGAGACCTACGTGTGCCAAGGGAATGGTCCTCTGGACACAAAGAATCAAATTCTATCGTTACATCATGAATATCAGGCCATGAGTGAATGATTTCACATTTTTCATTACTTTTAAGTTTTTGTCAAGAGATAGATATTACCTAAAACACAGAACATGTCAAAGGTTGGCCGTTGCATTGCAATACATGAGAGAGTTTAAGGTTAGAGAAAAGAATATTAGTCGATAAGTAGCCAAGCGTTAGTACGTGAGAAAATAAGAAAGAAATTGCTGGCTGCGATAGCACAGGAACGGATGCGGTGCATTATTTACCGGTTAAAAAAAGAGCAATTAAAGGCGACAGATGGACAAAAGTGCATCTGGATATTATTATACAATCGTTTTCTAACCAAAGTTTTGACTAACTTTTTGCAAAGCTTCCAAGTAAAGGAATTCCGACTGGGATAAAATTGCATGAGCAGATACAACGTGAAAAGCACCTTTTGAATAAGTAGGCTGTGAAAATATACTTTTTTATTATTATATTTCCAATAGAAAAGGGTAAATTGGAACATTTAAAGTAATATGTAAAAGGAATAGATTAATTTAATATTTATCTTTGCAAACAGAAATAGGATGGCGTAGGTTGATATTAATTTATATATTAATATTTAACTTTATAAAATAGTATTAAACACCCATAACAACCAATATAAGGGCTATCAAACGCTAACTCTTATATTATTTTATATAATCCCTTATATAAAACGGTAAACAACATTTCAAAAAATCCAAAAATTAAGAAAAAATATCAGATATAAATAATAATAATATATTGATTACCTGTCTGTATTTTTCAAATAGCAGCTATCCATATCTAAAATAGTCACTTTTTTTACTCTTTGTAATGACTTTTATTATCTTTCATTTTATTACTTGCTTTATTTCTGTCGTAAATCGTTGTGGTCAGAATTTTTATTACTTTTGTGTTATGACAAAATATTTAACCTTCAGTTTATTGATTGTAATCATATCTGTTATAAGATTAGATATATTTCGAAAATCTGAAGTTGTGTGTGAAAACGGTGGACAATTTAGATTTCCTTTGTATTAAGTGCTTATTATAAATCAAAAAATATATAAGTAAAGAAGAACTAGAATAAAATATTTTATTGTTGTCCAGTTTTTATACTTTATATTTGCGCAGCCAACAAAACTGATAAGATGGGGTATTCCACCAGTGTGCTCTCTTTGTTAGTATAGCTTACTCGAAAGGCAGTTCAACAGTTAGTGATAACTAGTCTATTTGGATCATGTGACACCCAAGAGTGGTGGAAAGTCTTGCATGGAGTTGAGTTACGCAATTCTACTTTAACCCAATTACACCCGTGTTGGAGCAACGGTCCCTACATCAGGAAGAAAGCCTTGATACGCGTCACGAAAAGTTACACAAAGAATAGTCCAGACAATAGAGACCGTATAAGGCTCTACCTAGCAAAATTCATGGTAGTTCTGGAAAAAGGCTTACTATATGTTTTTAGGGTCGCTGAATCCGAATTTTTAACTTCCCACCAAAATTTCCCCCGGCAACCCCCCCCCCCCAAAAAAAAAAAAAATTGGTAAAATGCCCCCCCCCCTCCAAAAAAAGGTTTTTATTAAAAAAATCAATTTTTTTTATTGTTTTAGGGAAAAAGTATCGAAAAATTCAGAAAGTAGACAAAATTTGCAACAAATTACATATATGACATTATGACTTAGGATGAAGGGGAAGAGGGGATCTGCCTCGGAACATCCGCGCGGTGCTGTGTGAACTAAATTGTGCAATTCCACTTAACCACTCACACGTTTACATTCGCCAACAATCTCCCCTCTGAACTTTATTTATAAGGTTTACTTTAAGTTTTTGGGGTCGCTGAATCCGAATTTTTAACTTCTCCCCAAAATCCGCCCCCCCCCCCCAAATAGTTGTTTTTAACTTAAATTTCTTATTGTTTTAGGGGAAAAGCATTGCAAAACTCAGAAACTAGACAAAATTTGCAATAAATAGGATATATGACATTATGACGTAGGATGAACGGGGAGGGGGAGGGCTGCCTCTGAACATGCACTGCGGCGCTACGTGCACTAAGTTATGAAGTCCAGGCAATAAGGGATTTTACCTGGGAGAATTAATACTAGTTCAGGATTTCGACTCACTTTGTATTTTTTGGGTCGCTGAATCAGAATTTGTAACTTCCCACCAAAATGTCACCCGGCAACCCCCCGAAAAATTGATTTTTTGATAAAAAAAATTGGTTTTTGAGAAAAGCGCGCGGGGAATGTTCCGAGGCAGACCCCTCTCTCCCCGTTTATCCGTCATAATGTCATATATCCTATTTGTTGCAGATTTTGTCTAGTTTCTGAATTTCGCAACGCTTTTCCCCTAAAACAATAAGAAATTTAAGTTAAAAACAACTATTTTGGGGGGAAGTTAAAAATTCGGATTCAGCGACCCCAAAAACTTAAAGTAAACCTTATAGAGAAAGTTCAGAGGGGAGATGGGAGGGTGAATGTAAACGTGTGAGTGGTTAAGTGGAATTGCACAATTTAGTTCACACAGCACCGCGCGCATGTTCCGAGGCAGATCCCCTCTTACCCTTAATCCTAAGTCATAATGTCATATATCTAATTTGTTGCAAATTTTATCTACTTTCTGAATTGTTAGATATTTTTCCCCTAAAAAAAATAAAAAAAATGATTTTTTTAATAAAAACCTTTTTGGGGGGAGCATTTTACCAAAATTTGGGGGGTTGCCGGGGGAAATTTTGGTGGGAGGTTACAAATTCGGATTCAGTGACCCAAAAAACATAAAGTAAGCCGATATTCAGACCTACCATTAATTTTGCTAGGTAAAATTCCCTATTTCCTGGACTAGAAGGCAAAACAAAGAAAACTAGTTGGATGTGCCAATCCCAAAACTTTCTTCTATCTTATACATCTTAATATTTCAAAACCTAGTTACACATGTTAATACTTCAATATTATTAGTTCAATACTATACCAACTTTGATTTTCATCTTAAATTTCTGCTCAAGTCAATTAAACGGACTAAAAACGAGTTAATCTATATCATGATATTTGTTAAAATTATTAATTTTTCCTTATTCTGTCGTTATCAGCTGTTTGCGAATAGCCGGCACAGCAGGAAGCGAGTTCCCGCCGCTGCATGAGCCGCCGATGCACAATAGAACTACGAAAAATCAAGAAAAGTATACAAAAATCGCTAGCACGGAGCCCCTTTACCGCGCAATATTTCCAAATTCAAGGAGAACCTGTTCGCCAAAGCCAAAAACAAGCACAAACATTTTGGTTCAATTGTATGCATAATTTTATACGCTGTTCGATGGTACAATAATGAAAATGGCACAGAGATCGGAATTATAGCGCCCCCTTCTTTCGGATTTTTTTAAGTTCAGGGAGGACTTGTTTGCCATAGACAGAAACATGCACAAAAAATTTGGTTCAATTATATGGATAACTTCATACACTTTTCGATGGTATAATAATGAAAATGGTACAGACATCACAATTATAGTGCCCCTTTCCGGCAGAATTTTTCCAAATTCAGGGAGGACCTTCGTGACATGACCAAAAATAAACACATAAATTTTGGTTCAATTCTATGCATAACTTCATACACTTTTCGGCGGTACAGTATTCAAAATGGCACAAAAATTGTACAAAAATCGCTATTACAGCGCCCTCTACGAGCGATTTTTTTACAAATTAAGGGAGGACCTCCTTGCCATAGCCAAGAACTTAAATTTTTTTTTGGTTCAATTCTATGCATAACTTCATACACTTTTCGATGGTGCAATATTCAAAATCGCACAAATTCGCTATTACAGCGCCCCTAACGGCGAATTTTTTGCAAATTCATGGAGGACCTGCTTGCCACATCCAAAAACTTAAAATAAAAATTTGGTTTAATTCTATGCATAACTTCATACACTTTTGGACAGTACAATATTCAAAATCGCACAAAAATCGCTATTACAGCGCCCCCTACCGGCGAATTTTTTCCAAATTCAGAGAGGACCTGCTTGCCATAGCCAAAAACTTAAAATAAAAATTTGGTTTAATTCTATGCATAACTTCATACACTTTTGGACGGTACAATATTCAAAATCGCACAAAAATCGCTATTACAGCGCCCCCTACCGGCGAATTTTTTCCAAATTCAGGCAGGACCTGCTTGCCATATCCAAAAACTTAAACTAAAAATTTGGTTCAATTCTATGCATAACTCCATACACTTTTGGATGGTACAATATTCAAAATCGCACAAAAATTGCTATATCAGCGCCCCCTACCGGCAAATTTTTTCCAAATTCCGAGAGGACCTGCTTGCCATAGCCAAAAACTTATAATAAAATTTTGGTTTAATTCTATACATAACTTCATACACTTTTTGATGGTACAATGGCGACAGACAGACGGACAGACGGACAGACGGACAGACGGACGGACGGACAGACGGACAGACGGACAGACGGACACACAGACAGACAGACATTTTCTATAAACATGTTTTTTGGAATCTCTGACCCCTAAAACATGCAAATCCGTCGAAAACCGGAAGTCGAAAAAAATTTCGATTACAATACTTTCTTCTATTGAAGATAGAAGAAAGTAAAAATCAGAATAACTTGCATGTTTTGATTTCGTTGACTCGTGGAATTAATATTTGTTATTTTCTAATAATAATTAATAATTCCACAAGCCGAAGAAAACATAACATGCAAGGTGACTGAATTCTTTTGTTTGTTTTCTCTGTTTTGTGTGACGTTGCCATGATGCCTGACAAGGTTTCTTCCCTTGTCTAGGAGGCGTTAGTTGGAGTCGTTTTAGGATTGAGATTTGGTTCTTTCGGCTAGGGTCCGAGTTCACCCAACTTTTAAAAAATAATCTGACAATTTTTCAATAAAAAAGACAAGACAATTGAATATCAAAGAGTGTAAATGTGTTAATTTTTATATAAAAGAGTCTCTTCCGCATTTTTATAGATTCCTCATTTCGAATATTTGTTTTCCGCCTGCTTTTTCCCACCCACAGTACACAAATTTAATTTTTTTTTTCAATTTGTAAAACGTTTTCTCCTTTTTTTTAACATTATAGTATCAATAATTAATTACCTTAATCCCCTCCCTTCTTAAAATTTCTATTTTCCCTTTTGCCGCCCACCGTCAGCATCGAGAATACAAAGTTTAAAATATTTAAAACTATTCATTTTTAATTTTCCCATATGTTCTCTTCTACCTCATCTCTCAAGTTTTAAAATCTTTAAAATGAGTTTCTTAAAATAAAATCTACTAAAATTGTTATTTTGATTTAACAATAAATGGGAATAGAAAGACAATCCGACAATCCGTTCTGAAGACAATCCGACTAACTCCATTTTAAGTGGCGATATTTTAAACAAAAAAACATTGAAAAATTTCTATATATTTATATAGTGATAAAAAGCTAACCGTGATTAAAGGAAAATTAATGAGTTCAAGCAAAATATCCCGAGAAAAAATATTATATAGCTACATTATTTTTATAGTTATAATAACTTTAACTGTTTATACTGAACATTTTCATTTGATAGAGTTAATCGATTTGTGTACTGAACAGCTCAAAAATTCTATTATCTACATTTTTTACCCACTCCCTCTGAATTTTCTCCTCTTTCGTCTTCCAAAATATCGTCTCTTGAGCACACAAAGCTTAAAGTATATAAACTAGTTGGATGTGCCAATCCCAAAACTTTCTTCTATCTTATACATCTTAATATTTCAAAACCTAGTTACACATGTTAATACTTCAATATTATTAGTTCAATACTATACCAACTTTGATTTTCATCTTAAATTTCTGCTCAAGTCAATTAAACGGACTAAAAACGAGTTAATCTATATCATGATATTTGTTAAAATTATTAATTTTTCCTTATTCTGTCGTTATCAGCTGTTTGCGAACAGCCAGCATAGCAGGAAGCGAGTTCCCGCCGCTGCATGAGCCGCCGATGCACAATAAAACTACGAAAAATCAAGAAAAGTATACAAAAATCACTAGCACGGAGCCCCTTTACCGCGCAATATTTCCAAATTCAAGGAGAACCTATTGGCCAAAGCCAAAAACAAGCACAAACATTTTGGTTGAATTGTATGCATAATTTTATACGCTGTTCGATGGTACAACAATGAAAATGGCACAGAGATCGGAATTATAGCGCCCCCTTCTTTCGGAATTTTTTGAAGTTCAGGGAGGACTTGTTTGCCATAGCCAGAAACATGCACAAAAAATTTGGTTCAATTATATGGATAACTTCATATACTTTTCGATGGTACAATAATGAAAATGGTACAGACATCACAATTATAGTGCTCCCTTCCGGCAGAATTTTTCCAAATTCAGGGAGGACCTTCGTGACATGACCAAAAATAAACACATAAAATTTGGTTCAATTCTATGCATAACTTCATACACTTTTTGGCGGTACAATATTCAAAATGGCACAAAAATTGTACAAAAATCGCTATTACAGCGCCCTCTACGAGCGAGTTTTTTACAAATTAAGGGAGGACAACCTTGCCATAGCCAAGAACTTATTTTTTTTTTTTTGGTTGAATTCTATGCATAACTTCATACACTTTTCGATGGTGCAATATTCAAAATCGCACAAAAATCGCTATTACAGCGCCCCCTAATGGCGAATTTTTTGCAAATTCATGGAGGATCTGCTTGCCATATCCAAAAACTTAAAATAAAAATTTGGTTTAATTCTATGCATAACTTCATACACTTTTGGACGGTACAATATTCAAAATTGCACAAAAATCGCTATTACAGCGCCCCCTACCGGCGAATTTTTTCCAAATTCAGGGAGGACCTGTTTGCCATAGCCAAAAACTTAAAATAAAAATTTGGTTTAATTCTATGCATAACTTCATACACTTTTGGACGGTACAATATTCAAAATCGCACAAAAATCGCTATTACAGCGCCCCCTACCGGCGAATTTTTTCCAAATTCAGGGAGGACCTGCTTGCCATAGCCAAAAACTTAAAATAAAAATTAGGTTCAATTCTATGCATAACTTCATACACTTTTCGATGGTACAATATTCAAAATCGCACAAAAAACGCATTTACAGCGCCCCCTACCGGCGAATTTTTTCCAAATTCAAGGAGGACCTGCTTGTCATGTCCAAAAACTTAAACTAAAAATTTGGTTCAATTCTATACATAACTCCATACACTTTTGGATGGTACAATATTCAAAATCGCACAAAAATTGTTATATCAGCGCCCCCTACCGGCGAATTTTTTCCAAATTCCGGGAGGACCTGCTTGCCATAGCCAAAAACTTATAATAAAATTTTGGTTTAATTCTATACATAACTTCATACACTTTTTGATGGTACAATGGCGACAGACAGACGGACAGACGGACGGACAGACGGACAGACGGACACACAGACAGACAGACATTTTCTATAAACATGTTTTTTGGAATCTCTGACCCCTAAAACATGCAAATCCGTCGAAAACCGGAAGTCGAAAAAAATTTCGATTACAATACTTTCTTCTATTGAAGATAGAAGAAAGTAAAAATATACATATTGATGTTAATTCTGTGTCTTCTAGCAACAGTAAATATTCCGTCATCTATATTTCTCCCTGGAGTACTTTTTCCACACCAAAAAAGTGGCGAATTCTATGTATGAGGGGGGATTGTTTCCCTTTCGTAATTTCTTAATTATCTCCCCTTTACTCTCATTAAAAAAGAGAGTTAAACAACGGCAGGTTAAGAACGATTTTAGAATACTTTTTTATTGACGAATCCATTCGGCTAACACTTCTTCCATTAAGTCACAATTTCTGTTTGCTTATTTTCCAAATTGCTAAAGTTGATCAAACAGACAGCGAGAAGCTTGTGTAGCTTAATATAGAAATCATAAATGAATAAATAATAGATAATCAATGAAAACTAAATAAGGTTAATTCTCTTGTAATATTATTCTTTTAATAATAGTTATCCATGGACACAATATTCTTTGTTTGTTGTTCTATACAATAATTCCTAACTATTTTCGAGCTAAACTCTTAACTTGTTTCTACTGTAATCGTTTGTAATTTATTATGTCAATAGAAATTTGCGTGTTTTATTTTTATTTTATTTTAGTAGTCGCAAAATTATTAGCTTTGTGTCTATTGATTGTACACGCAATAGAATTTTAGATAGTTCTGAAGGAATGTGAACCACTACTTTATTACACAAAAAGTTATGGCAGTGTCTGCCTACTTACATATGAGGTTAATCTAATTTGTGAATGTGTACTCCGACATCTCGTACTTGTGCGTGAAAGTGCCCCCTATCATTTCTTTGACATTCGAAAGTATGATTCTGTCAACCTGAAATCGAGCTCTGCACTGTTATTTTTTATACATTTATATGCTAATTGACTTACCGTACTGAGTGTAAATACAGGAGTGAAAGTTGAAACGAATGGATTAGCTAAATCCCGTCCCTGTAGTTTTGTTACACAACATTCCAGAGTGTTTAAAGTCTCCGTGCCATTTTCATTGTGACGGTTCATGTCGATTAAAAGGCAAAGGTAGTTTCTGCAGGATGGCAGCGTGCTTTTGGTAAGAAATTTACTTAAGCATTTCAAAATAAAGTTATTTTTGGTGCACACGGATTTCGTCCATAGTAACATTCGAAGTATTTTGCAAAGGGATATAGAGTTTTATAGAGTTTTTCCGTTACGCCGCCGATACACAACTGGAACGCGGCGCTCTTCTTGAGTACTGCCGGAGTAGCCATTTACTTTACATAAGTTGAGTATTTAATTTAGTAAAGTGATTTCAGGTTTCACGAGAGCTGACTGGGTCCAAATTTCGCTATTGTAGTTCGTTTTTGTCCGCTGCATCGCAACCACATATTTTTACTAATTTTGAGTAAAGAATTTTATCGTTAAATACAGTGTTGAGTTTATCTTTTTAAATGGCGTGGCAGGCAGCTATGTCATGAAATATATAACTTATTTTAATTAAAGAAACGTATGTATAGTATGTGTCTCTATCCACAGATGTCTGTTTGTCAATCTATCTAACTCATGTTTATTAAATTACTAATATGTTACTTTATCTTAAAATGTATCAAACATTCTTCTTTATAATTTTCCATATATTTTTTTAATAAAATAAAATCAAATAATTTTATTATGTTACCCTTTTCTGTTCTAATAAAACCCAACCGAATCTACGATATTATCTATTATTTGCTCTATGAAATGATTCCTAATATCATTTAAATGAACGCTTTGTTTGTTTATCACATAAATGTCAGAAATACGATTATCTTGAAGAATCTTGCTACCTTTTGTTACTTTATCTTGTCATGTAATATTCATGAATCATTTCATTTAGCGCAGGTTTCCTGGAAGAATGAATTACAACTTTAATTAAAACTAGCAAAACCGGCTGCTTTGCTCGCGTAATAGTTAAAGTATGCCAAGTGGTCTTTATGTGTCTATTTTTGTTTCAAGAAGATATATAGAGTTCAAGTCGAAAATGAGACTTAAATTATTGAGAAAGACAAAAACTAATTCTAAATGAATAAAAATGTAAAATGTATTTTGCAGCTTCTGTGCTCACTTCAATTTTCATAGATTTCACTTCAATTTTCACTTCAATTTCCTAGAATAAGGAAAACTGTCTTTTTTTTTTACAGAGTATATACACCAATCTGCCATGGAAGTTAAACTGTAGTTTCAAGTGTGCCGTGTAATAAAAAGGTTTAAAACTTCACTTTAAGTAGAACAAATTACGTAAAATAATGATATTTTGTTATATTTCCGGAATGCACATTGTCAGAAAACCTCCCATTTATATACAAAATTATCTCTCATTTTTTGACAATTAATTTCCGTATTCTTAGAAAACGTGATTTATCCTTGAATTCTTCTCTAGAAAAGAGGGGAAATTCCGTTCATTCCCAGCACGCATGCGTATTGCCTCAATTAATAATATATAATTTGAATTTATTTTTAAAATGAAAAACCTACAATTCTGGAAATTATGTTTTGTAATTTACTTTAAAAAGAAAAACAGAAAAACAACAACAACAACAAAAAGGTTTCGAAGTTCAAAATAAATAACAATTAATTTTCATATACATTTAAATGTACTCACAATTTATTTTACGAAGGTGGTTCAATAATTATTGTCCCGAGTGTATATGAAATATTTGTACTGCGATGGTTGTTGTGGAATATCGTAGCCTAATGTCTTACATGCTTATATGCTCAATTTCAGAGCCGTAGCTGCTATATTCACATAGTTTTGAAGGGAGGAGTGAAAGGGGGGGAGTGGGGGTGAAAGACTGATTTTTAGCTTATGTGGCTAGATTTGTGACAGTGGACGAGACGTAACTACTGTCGTTTGGACTCGGTATCATAGTGATGTAGCCACGTCTCATCCACTGTCCAAATGTAGCCTCATAAGATCCGAACCAACATTTCACCCTCACCCCCTTTCTTAAAAACTCCCACAGAAATATTAAAATTTCCTCACTTCCTCCAAAACTATATTAATATAGCAGCTACGGTTCTGAAATTGAGCATATAGGCATTTTAGTGATTAGCCTTCGATATTCCACATCAACCATTGCAGTACAAATGTTTTATATACATTAGGGACAATAATTATTGAACCATCCACATAGAAAGCTATAAAAAATATTCGTATTTAAATATATTCTGATTGAACAC
This sequence comes from Maratus speciosus, assembly GCA_963932465.1. Taxonomy (NCBI): domain Eukaryota; kingdom Metazoa; phylum Arthropoda; class Arachnida; order Araneae; family Salticidae; genus Maratus; species Maratus speciosus. Next base: position 455,136,622 of record OZ010797.1, read on the forward strand.
ATTCAAAGTAGATATACTAGTAAATCTGCAGATCAAGAGCCTCAACGTCATCTCTGCAACTCATTGTTTTTATCAAACTTTGCGTAATATTAATCTTTCTACAAAAACAAAATTTAAACTATTTAAATTACACAAACATTTATAAAAGGAAAAAAAATATTTCGATGGTTTCAGACATTAAAAGCGTTAAATTAAACACGTTGTTATGTAAGGATATTCTGAAATTCTCACGAGCTACTTATTCTAGTAATTTTTATATAATAAAGCAAATTTCTTCAGGGGGGGCTCTGCCCCCCTGAATCCCCCGTTGTGTAATTTATTTTGCATTTGTAATTTTCTACTGATTGAGTTAATGATTACCCTATATCTTAAATTTCTTTTTACACTGCGATTTATAAGGATAAGCAATAATTCGGTCAAGCATTTTACGTTATCCTAATATCCATACAGCAGTATTTACTTGCCTGCTAACCACAAATACCTGTATCTAATGGATAAAGAACTTTTGGAAATGTAAACTGAAACATCTAATTTAGAAATCTAATACCTTTATAAATTTTGTTTATAAAAAAAATAATTTTGATTACCATTCTGCAATATTTATATCTAAGATCTAATCTAAATATCAAAAAATGTACTCGATAGCATTAACTTACTAAAATCACCCTAAAGTAGGGGGGCTTCTAAACCTAACAGTTAATAATTCATCATCGTTAAATAGATAAACATGATTTGGCGCCTTTAAGTATTTTTTGTGATTTTCTTTTAATAGTATCTACATTTAATTTAAAATCGTGATGTTACAAATACCGTTGAAATTTGACGCAAACCTATGTTCAGGTCAAATTACGAAAGGTTAACTAACATTTCATTTCCCTTAGCCGGACTTTCTGTTTCATTTTTCGTAATAAGGATTATTTTAATAATTTAATTTATTTTACACTCTACAAGCTGTTACACGGACGTTGTTCACGTAGCATTAAAATAGAGATAAATGCATTAAGTAAAACATTTCACTCCCCACCAGGCATACCAAGTCTCAAGCTTTTTGCACATCACTATTATCTTAGAGAAAATGTTCTTTTAAATCGCGCAAATGTTTCAATTAAATAAAGTAACATTTTCTGTATTAAAATACTGGTATCCAGAACGCCGGAGGCTTGGCACCTCTGCTCCTCTTAATAAAAACATATATGATTAACCAACACTTTATCACATTTTATAGGAGACAATACGGAATTTCTTATTTGTATGGCCTTACATATATCTCAGTCATAAAAATGTAAAATTTTGTGCCAATTAATGCACGCAATTGCGAAAATGAAATCGCAAAGAATGAGAAAAGGAAGGCCAAGTAAAATCGTGTAAATCGAGGAATCTTTCTTCGTAGTGCTGGGAAAATACTGCTACAAAAACTATTTTAGGTGGTATTTGGTGTGAAATGTTTATATGTATTCATTCCTGTCCTATATATCCCTTTTTTTATTTTTTATTTGCTTATTCCATTTTTCTTTTGCACGTGAAAATCTTACAAATTAAAATTAACTCTTTGGGAGAAATTGTTATTCATTTTTTTTTTTTTGGCAACAATAAAGTTTATAAAATTTAACAGAATAATGTCAGTTTATTCTGTATGAAAATAACGAACTTTTCCATTTATAATCAAATAGTTGAATAAATAAATGAAAATATTATTCTATATAGTATATAAATACTATTTTCATTTCTGCGTTTAAATAAATCTATATGCAAATATCTATACAAAGGCATTCATTAATTCATTCCTTTTGCTTTGATTTGACTTCGAAAAACCATACATACTTTCACATTTATGATATTTTTAGATGAGATGCTGTTGCTACGCAACGGTTAAAAGAAAAAAATGAAATATAAGTAAATTCATAAAATAAAATGTTTTATATTATTCGAACACATGTATAAAATTCTATCATAAGTTATACACCTAATTTAAAAGCTCTGACAAATGTTTTGACAAAATTGCAAACTAATAAGAATAATTTAATACTCTTATTTAAAAATTTCAGCATCCAAAATTTACCATTTAAATCTATTATTCATATGAGCGATTTCTTTCAACAAATGAAAATTTGAAAATCGTCTGACTTCCCATAGAAAAGCATTATATCACAAAATAAAATGTTCTGTATATTCCGAACGAATGAACCAAATTTAACCCAAAACTATACAGCTAAATCCGGGGAGCTCATCAACATGCCCAGGGAATTTCAAGCCGATCGGATGCTTTTTGCGGCAGTTATCGCGGAACAGACAGACAGACTAACAGACAGACAGACTAACGGAAACCAAAACTTTTCGTGTCTCCACAGTAAGCCTTCACTGACGTTTCGGCAATTAAACCCACGTTAATTTTAAGAACTATGATTACTTGTTCGCTGCAATTTTGCAAAGAAATTTTAGTTTATCACTGCAAAACAAAATAGGGTATTTATCAAGCCTCCAAACGAGACAAAAAGCATATGCAGAAATAATTAAAAAAATATCTTTATTCTTAAACAGTTCTAGTTCTACAATCTACATGTTGAAAATTTATTTAATAATATTTTCATTATGTATTTTATTGGCAACATTAGGTATTAGAGCTTCAATATTATTCTAATAGTATTTTAGAAGACTAAATTTGGTATATTGTCGAAAGGCAATACACGGCATTAAAGGGATATGTTAAAAAGAAAAAAATCCCTGCCGGCTCGGCCTACAGGTAGAGGTAGATTTGGAAGTTAAGTATACTAATTTCACCAACAAAAACTAAATAATTATTATATATGAATCCACTTTAACAGTATTATCTGTCTGCTTTTGACGAGTTTTTATTTCCTTTTTATAAAATAGCTGGTTTTATCAGAATCATGTTAAGGCGATATTAAAAAAAATATTTTTCCATACTCAGCAACTCGAAAATTTCAGGCACATTTTCAGATTCATTTTTAATTAAAAAATATATATATATGAAACATGATGACGTGATTTTTGAAAAGATTTATAAGCGACCTGTGCTTTTATTTTCTTTCAATTAATTAAAACTTGATTAATAAACAATTATTTTCTCAGTAGTGCAATATTTTTCGTTTCTAACACAATCGCTTCGGGAAATTCTGTTCAAAATGCCCACTTTGACATCATATTTTGAAATATATTCTGCCTCTATCAAAAAATCGATCATTACTGTACATTATATAGTTTCTGAATAAGAGAATCTAGCAATTGGATACGTTTGAGAGCAAAAATGAATTTAAAAAAGAGTAAGAAAATAGACAGTTTGGATTTGAATGCACCCTTTATAAGATGATTTTTTTCTTCAACCGCTATGTATTTTTAATTTGTTTTTGCTGTAAGAATTGGCCCTATCAAAAACTTGTCTATATAAATGTTGAAGACAATATTAAGAAGATATATGATAAATTCATGGAGATTTTATATCTTGTGAATTGACGGAGTTATGGATTTTTTTCTTCTTCAAAGCCCCTTTTTTGTTTTCGTTTTTAATTATATTTTATTTATTTTATTTATTTATTTTTTTTTTTGCGGTACGAATTGGTCCTATCAAAAACTTGTGAGTATAAAAGTTGTAGATAAGATTAAGGAAATGTATAATAAAATTATTGGATTAGATATCTTGAGAAATGACGAAGTAAGGAATTTTTTTCTCCCAAAAACCCTATTTTTGCGCCCTTTGAGCATATTTTAAATTTTATCAAAAATCTGTGATGCATGAATTTTTGGCGCTATTTTTAGAAGTAATAAAAACTTTTAACTGATTTGATATGTACAAAAATTAAGAAGTTATGGGGTTTTTTCGGTTTCCACAAAACCCGTCCCTCTTTCCATCCCCTTTGTCCGCTTTTGCCCATTAACGAACTTGAGCGAGATTTTATGTCCCTTGATGTTATGTATCAGTTTGAAAGAGATTTGTGCAGAATTGCGGAAGTTATCGTGTCCAGAAGAAAGTGATAACACAATTGCTTCGGCAAATTCCGTTCAAAATGCCCACTTTGACATCATTTTTTGAAATATATTCTTCCTCTATCAAAAAAATCTATCATTGCAGTAGATTATATAGTTTCTGAATAAGCGAATCTACCAATTATATGCGTTTGAGAGCAAAAATGAATTTAAAAATGAGTCAGAAAATAAGCAGTTTGGATTTGAGTGCATCGTTAATGCAATGATTTTTCCAATACAATCCGCTTCGGGAAATTCGGTTCAAAATGCCCACTTTAACAGCATTTTTAAAAATATATTCTGCTTCTATCAAAAAATCGACCATTACGGTACATTATATAGTTTCTGAGTAAGAAAACGTACCAATTGGAAGCCTTTGAGAGCAAAAATGAATTGTAAAATAAGTTAGGAAATACGCAGTTTGGATTTGAATGCACCCTTACTTAGATGATTTTTTTCTTCAACCACTATGTATTTTAATTTTTTTTTCTGTAAGAATTGGTCCTATCAATAACGTGTCTATATAGATGTTGTACACAATATTAAGAAGATATATGATAAATTCATGGGGATTTTATATCTTTTGAATTGACGGAGTTATGGATTTTTTACTTCTTCAAACCCCCTTTTTGTTTTCGTTTTGACTTTTTTTTTGCGGTACGAATTGGTCCTATAAAAAACTTATGAATATAAAAGTTGTAGATAATATTAAGGAGATTTATAATAAAATTAACTGGAATTGATATCTTGAAAATTGACGAAGTTATGAATTTTTTTTCTCCCAAAAACCCTATTTTTTGCTCCCCTTGAGCCCATTTTTAACTTTATCAAAAATCTGTGATAAATAAAATTTTGGCCCTATTTTTAGAAGTAATAAAAACTTTAAACTGATTTGATATGTACAAAAACTAAGAAGTTAAAGGGGGTTTTCGGTTTTCACAAAACCCCTCCCTATTTCCATCTCCTTGGTCCGATTTTGCCCATTAACGAACTTGACCGAGATTTTATGCCCTTTGATTTTATGTATCAGTTTGGAAGAGATTGGTGCAGAATTACGAAAGTTATCGTGTCCAGAAGAAAGTGATATATATATATATATATATAGATAGATAGATAGATAGATAAAGTTTTTTACTGAGGGTGGTTTTGGGTTCTAGAGGTCATGATCGGTGTAGATCTGCAAAATTTTTTCAGAAATTCCAACATAGGAACGATCCCAGTAGGTAGTATTTCATACGAAATCTACCTAAAAGTAAATAGCGTGTCTTGACATTTGTACAAATACAGAAGATACAGGTCGGAAATAGAACGTTAAACGTAGCAATTGAACCGCGTTTGTACTATAACTAGTTTTATATATATTCAGATCTTGGTGCAATAGCTGTTGCACTCTTATAAAGGAAATATATGAGTATAAAATTTATTATGATAATATACACTGCTCAAAACAATTAAAGGATATTTGAAGTTTTATATAAAATAAAGATATAAACGAAATTTTTTTTGCCGAAAATAGAAGAAGAGAATCACAAATGCAAATTTTTCTGGTTTTCAAACTGTGGAGTATGCAAATTTTGAGTTCGACGTCAAAAACGTCGCTTCAGCGGCAGCGAATGAAATTTGACTTTCAACTGGATAAAAGAGAATGAAGACAAGGATGATCGGCATTCAGTGATTGCTTTGTTTCGATGAGTACGATGTCTCAGCGAAGTCATTTGACAGATTCAGAAGCTTTGAGAATTGTTGGTAGGTTAGAAGGGGGTCAAACTCAAGCCGAAGTAGCGCAAGCCATTGGAGTGTCACAAAGTGTTATTTCCAGGATCTGGAACCGTTTTTTGGAGAGTGGATGTGCGGGCCGAAGACCAGGGCAAGGTTGTAGACGGGCAACAACGCCCAATGAAGATCGGTACTTAGCGTTAACAGCTCGGAGACACCGAACCATGAACGCTACTCTTCTCCAACAACACCATCGCTCGGCTACAGGCACCACGATTTCAACTCAGACTGTCCGAAACCGGCTCCATGCTGTAGGTCTGTATGCTCGCCGACCGATGGTATGTGTTAGATTAACATCAAGGCATCGTCGCGCCCGCAGGGAGTGGGCAACCGAGCATGTCAACTGGAGAAGAAATGAATGGAGCAATATTCTGTTTTCTGACGAGTCCCGTTTTTCTGTGCATCCGGATAATAGGCGTATTTTCATCTGGAGGGACCGTGGCAGTAGGAATAATCCTGCGTTCGTGCACGAAAGTGTCAGATTTGGCGGTGGAGGAGTGTTGGTGTATGGTGGCATCTCCATTGACGGGCGCACTGACCTCTACATCATTCGAGATGGAGCTCTGACTGGTCGCCGATATAGGGATGAGATCCTCAGACCTATTGTAGTCCCTTACGCTGGAGCAATCGGAGATAACTTCATTTTAATGGACGATAACTGCAGGCCACATCGTGCAAACCTGGTGGAGGATTTCCTTTTCGAAGAAGGAATCGTTCGAATGGAATGGCCAGCGTGTTCTCCAGACATGAATCCAATCGAGCACGTTTGGGACGCTCTAGGAAGACGAGTTTCTGGCCGCCAACAACCCCCACAAACTCTCCAAGAACTGGAAAGAGCTCTTCTGGAAGAGTGGGGCGGAATACCCCAACTCGTCATTAATAGCCTCATTGAGTCCATGCCTTAAAGGTGTTCAACGTTGCTGGCCGCCCGTGGAAACCATACCCCCTACTGAAAATGATTTTCTTTGAAGAAAACACCTTTTCTTATGCTTTTTTTCTCATATGCACAAATTGTGTTTTTTTCCTTTAGTACACAAATGCGCAATAAAATGCATTTTTTTCTGCCAAACATGTGTAATTTATTCTCATATAACCTACTATGTCTGTCGACCATGTATCGATCAGCTAAACAGTTTACCAGATACAAAATCCACCTAAAACTGCAATATCCTTTAATTGTTTTGAGCAGTGTATATTAAATTCAGGAAAACTGAAATAAAAGGCCTCCATCTTATATATCACATAATCACATGACCATAGCACCCTAGAATCATTTTGTATCATCGAATATCATTGAAGTCATTACGGATTTAATAGAATAATCAGCATGACAATGTAGAATCATTACATATCATGGAATATCATTGAATTCTTTACATATAATATGTTTTAATAGAATAATCAGCATGGTAACGTAGAATCATCACCTATCATGGGATATCATTAAATTAATTACGTATAATAGGATTTTATAAAATGGTGAAATCTTTTATTAATATATTTTAAAGTTCTGATTAGATTTTCATAGAATTTGAAATGACTCGACAATATTCTGCAACGATTATATATATTAAATTTCAAACCATTTGTCAGGGTAGTTTTTGCAGCGTAATATGCGAACAGACAGACGGATGGACCAAACGACTACTATAGGTGATGCGTTTTTCTTTAATTACAAACGCAACTAATGACTTTTAACTTATCAGTTTATTTTTTTAAAAATAAACTCTTTACTTTTCCATTTCAAAGCTAAAATAATTCTACTAATATCCTTTCATCAGTTTTAAACAAACAAGCTGGTATTATAGATGACAGGAAAAAATAATTTTTCGGAAATTGGTACTTTAGGGGACTAGTGATTTATGTTCACAAATCAGCTTAAAATATCAGTTTAGTTATAATAATTACACCTTAAAATATCAGTTTATCACTAATCTAAATTCACACAATCACAAATTTAATTCCTTTAATGTCTCAAGAATCTTAAGATTGGAAAAAGGGAAAAAAAAAGACCATTTTCAACATTTGATATCTTAAAATGTATCTGATTTAAAATCACATTTTTTTTGTGATGAAAGATATAAGTGTATCCTTTCATTTCATATATTTTTTAATTTTCAAGATGCAGAATTAGCATATATAGGGGGCTCCAAACTGTTAGACATTTGTCAAGCAGAAAATTGGTATAGCAGCTTACGTGCAAGTTTACAAAAGAAATTTTGCAACTAGAATAAAATTTTTTGTGCCTAATTATGCTACAGATTATAATAATTACCCTGAATCTAAATACATTTGCATTCAAAGCATTTTTATATTTTTAATACAAAGTTGTATTTAGCTAATACAAAATTTTGAAAATTTCAACATGTATAACAACCTAAAAAAATATTTTTTTGAAAAATACAAAATAAATTTTAGGTTCAGTTTATACAGACTAACATGAAACATATGTTTTGAAAATTTCATGAAAAACTTTTCAGAAGTTTTTGAGATATCCTGCGCGTTATGCCCAAAAACCGTCATTTGGAGAAAAATGACTTCTAAGTTTCGGAAGCGCCACTTCATCTATTGAGCGGGTATAATTCTAAAAGCCATAACTTCTGTTCCAATGGGAATTTCAAGGAAACAATTATATCAAAATGTTCAGAAAAGATTAGAAGTTTAACATCTAAAAAAAATAAAATTTCGAAATTTTGAAGATTTAAGAATCCTGAGACCTCTTAAACAAATGAATGATACACAAATCATCAAAACATTTTATTGTAAATAATTTAAGTTTAACACTTATGAAAATTTCTTAATTTCTTAGACACGCTGTCTTAAAGGCATTTTGCAAACTCAGATGGAAAAAAAAATATGAGGAAATCAGCATAGATATTGCCATTTATTGGTTTGATTTTAAAGCAAAAAAACATTCAACTATTAAGAAGAAGCGAAGAGGTAATATTACAGAAATTTTATCCTTTATTTTAAGAAATGCATCGTCAGTCCAAAACAATCGAGAGTGACTATAAATCATTTTTAAGTTGTAAAACTTCAGATCAGGGGCCTCAACGTCTATTTTGCTGGAAAGTTTAAATGTCATATCACTTTAGACATTATTTCATACCTGAAATTCACGGTTTAATAATGTTATACTATATGTATATTTTTAAGCGTATAAAAGTTTGCAAAAGATTCAGTAAATCTAAATTTTTAAGAACTTTGTTAATAACACTGTTTCATATAATTTTACTCTTAAACTGCAAATTGCTCGGAATTCTACGATTTTTTTTTTTTTTAATGCTTCTACTTCATATTTCATTTTTTTATTAACCTCCGGTCCGGTACGGTATACTATACTAGCAGAACTACCCGGCTTTGCACGTGTTAAACATAAGGGCGTTCCAGTTAAAATAAAGTAAAATGAAATAATATGGAAATCACAATAATGGATCTTTGTGCCTTCTCGTCAGTAAAAGATAAAAAATATAATAAGAAAATATGACGTTAATATGTCGTAACCATAGTAAGATCCCTCAACTTTAAACATCAGGATGCGCATTTTCTTTGGCGGGTGTAATAGAATAACATATTGTTTTAAAGGCAATACGAAAAAGAAAAATTAATCAAATGGCGTAGTAGTTTTGGTTACAGTTTAGTGGTAATAGTTTAGTGAAATTCTCGTTAGCATGCCACCTATCTAAATTTTAAAGCAAAAACATGTCAGTTAGTAACGCTGAAATCATACTGATGGCGACAACGGCCTAATCCATTAATTGTGCTTTTACTGGATTTTTTCTTAATTTCTAAAAACTGTCCAATTTCATTTTTTACGTTGTCGAATAGAAAAAAGTACTCTCAAATGAAATTTGTTTGAAAATCGTACCTCATGTTTCTGATTTTAATGGATTTTAAAGTATTTTTCAGACATGGATATTTTAAAATTTTTATACAATCAAATTACCGTTTGCACTTAACGCAGTATTATAATTAAAAGACATGTCCATGAGTAACGCTGGCATCATATTTATGGTGGCAATGACCTCACCAATAAATTTTGCTTTTACCGCAATTTGCTTAACATCTAAACACCGCACATTATATTTTTCAAACTTCGAATGAAAAACAAAAAGTACTTTCAATGATATTTGTTTGAAAAGTGTACTTCAGTATACTGATTTTATATGTATTTTAAAGCAATTTTTAAGCATGAATATTGTATAAGTATGTGTGCAACCCAATTACAAAAGATGAATCCGATTGCTCTTACAATGTAAATAATTCAGCATTTTTTTTTTCGTGCAATGTTCCATAACTAAATAGGCAAACGAAATTAAAATTTACAAAAAATAAATAAATAAATAAACATATAAAACAAATTAAATAGAATATTCAAAATTTCAGATTAATAAAGGTCGCTATAAATAGTTTAAAAAAAAATCACGATTAGCAGTTTGTTAATACGATAGTAGCAAAAATGATTTTTGGTTTACATTTTGGACATTTTAAAATAAATAAATCGTAAATGTAAAATGCTTTTAGTGTTTTAAATTAAAAGCGATTTTTTTTCTGTATGGTAATCCTTAACCACGGATATTCCAGGGTGTATTGTCTGATTATTTTTAAGTGGAAACTTTCATTCATGAAAACTAAATCTACAGCGACTGACCTGAAAATGAAATCAAATTCCATAAGCTTTCAGTCCTGATGTCTAATCTGGAAGCTTTCTTTTAAAAGAGAAGGACCTAACTCTTAGAAACATTTGCTAAACTGCATTTTCTATTTAAATTTTAGAAAAGTCGTATTTTATGTAATTGTAATAATATAAATCGCAGAATGCTCTCATTGCATTTAAGTTATTGAAACACTTAGTTAAATGGGAAAATTTATGATATAGCATGCCAGCAAAATAGGAAATAAAACGTAGCAACCGTTTGCATTTCATAAAAATACATCATTTTGACGTAATAACTGTTTGAGCCTTTAAAATCAGAATGCTTGTTTTCTTCAGCAAGTATGACAGTAAAATACGATTTCCTTGACAATACAGAGAAAAATGCAATAAAAACACCCTAATCATTTTGTATTTACTGAAATTTTAGTTCGAGTGGCTTAAAAATAAAGCCTTCACTTTATGGATGATAATAAAAAGAAATAATTTCAGAAGATCAAGAGATTACCCTCAGAATAAAACATTATTGGAAAGTTAGAAAGTGATGTCATAGCTAGCAAACGATTTTTTTATTATTATCTTATATCTAAATTGATTACTTGATATTGAAACGACTTCATTAAAATAGATTTTTTAGCTTCAGAAACATTCAACTAAGGTACTACGTCATTTTAACACACGCTTAGTTAAAGTTTTCACATACATAAATGAAAAATGTGCATTTTTTCTTTGAATGACGTCATTTTCAAAAACAGCAAAAATATAGTAAGACAATCTGAATTCTTATTGGCTTGTAAAATAAAGCTTGTAAAACTCCAGTTATCTTTTTCTTAAACTTTTATTGAGCAGTTTTTTAGATGTGTGGCAGCAGGCAAGAAACGGTTGAATTAGAAAAATTAAAAAAGAGATATTTCTATAATGTTAAATAATGGAAGATGGTAGAAAAAAGAGATAAATACGGGTCTGATGATTTTTTAAAGTAGACAGTGATCTTTTCCACGTTCTAAAACGTATGTACATGAAGTTTCGTGCAAATCGGTCTAAAATTGAAAATTTGTATAAAGGACATACACACAGAGAACGGCTTTTATATATATAGACTAGGGGGCTCTGCCCCCTACGAGCTACGCTCGCCAACCCCCGTTCAGGCACACCAAAATCCAAAAAGCACGCTAATTGCACGCATTTGATCGGCTTTAAAAATATTGAATTAAAATTAAAAAAAAAAAAAAAACAGTAGCGATCTCTCTGTAAACCGGTTTCCATTCGTTTTCTTGGATTGGGGATTTTTAAGACCAAATCTGTTGTTGTTAAGAGATACAATGGCTGTTTTCGTATTTAATTAAACACATTAGTTATTTGAAAATAAGCTAATGTAAAATGAATTAAGTAAACAGTGTCATTGTCTCCCGGTATTTTTTAGCAGCGCTATAAGATAGTTCTTTTAAATAATTCATTTTAAATTTATCGTTTCAAATCTGACGTAATTTACACCAAACTTTTATTTCTCTTATTAATATTCACGTAAAAATACTTTTGTTGCTAGAAGGAAATATTATTTGCGCTGTCTTCGAATTCACGATAATAGTTGAAAAGATTATCTCAAAATATCTCGCGCAAATATATTTTTCAATTTAAATTGTTTTACCATATTTTTTGGGCATTTTAAATATGACGTAAAATTCAAGTGTAAATATGGTTCTTATGACGTAATTTTCCTGCTTTTAACATGTAACCATTTAATTCTAATTTTAAAGTTTTTTTTTCTGTTTGTAATAGTCACGTGTAAATAAATTTTTAATTTGAAGAAATATTTGATATGATAATTTGTTTTGCTGTTTATACAATTGGCAACAGCTTAAATAAATGACATTTTATAAAATTTGTAAAAACATCTCTCGAAATGCTGAAAATTTGAATTAAAAATAGAAATAAAGCCTCAAAAAATGCGTCAAATAAGAAAAATAATTGCAATCTGCGCATTGGGAACTTATAACGTATAAAATGATCTAAAAATGATTAAATTCTCATGCATAGTTTTTGCTGAAATAAAACTTTTTTAATGGAACGACTTGGTCCAACTTTAGCATTAAATATCTCTTAAAATAATTCTTCGATTTGAAAACTGTCTGCAGCAGCGTGTTTATCAAACATATTTCTATAATACCACCGATTTTCATATTGTTGTATGCAACAGTTTTCTTAATATTAACGATGAAAGGCCATGCTTAAGCATTCAAATTGGATGCGGATCAACCCGGAATATCTACGCAGATGTTCATTGGTCCATTTCCAAATCAAAACTTTTTTTTATATATAGAAGGATTTAATTGTAAGTATCTATGAATCATTAGATAGCCGTTTTTTTTTTTTTTCGATTTTCTTCAATGACGGAATCTTTTTGCTGCATTTGTGCATTATTTCGCGATAGTGATGTGCTATGCATGCTTTACTGTAGATGTATAAGAGTAGATCGTAAATGTGGAATTCTTAAGCGGATGTGAATGACATCATTTTACATAAAATAAAACGTGTGCTTTATGTCTTAAAATTGAAATATGTTTTGTACTGCAGTAGAGTCCCGCTTAACCGAGTTATTTTCTTCTGATGGACTGGTGGCTTCTATTGTTATGAAACAGACATTATAAATGAAGTGTTTGGTGAAGATGAAAGAACAGCCGTAAAAAAAGTATGGTCATCCCCCCCCCCCCCATTCTAACCAGAAAATCAGAGTTCTAACTTTTTACGGCTGCTCTTTCATCTTCAACCATAATGGCTGTTTCATAATAATAGAAGCCATCAGTCCGTCAAAAGAAAATGAAGTAATGGAAATGCCGGGGCGACACTAAATTCTGAAAAAGCAGAATTCCTGTTCTCTAGTTTGTTTTTAATTTTGTATTTGTCGTTATTCTTCACATTGCTGGCAAAAATTTAGAAAAGGGTAAGTCAAATAAATTCAAAATCTATGGAAAAGCATTAAATACCTATAAAATTCCAATCACATTCACATTCTAGTTCATAATTTTAGTTTCAATAGATTCGGAATTAGATGGGGGGGGGGCATATTTTTGCACTACATTTTCCACCATAACTTTGAAAATATAATACCTAAAATTAAATGAAATATATTTTTTATTTCAGCGTTAAGAAAGCTTTCATAAGATATCCCACACGATATACAAAGAAAAGATTTTTTTTTCAAGTAACTTAATTAGCCCCTCTATATTTTTCCTAAATATATTTATGAATATTTATTAATCTGTAAATATGTGGGTCAATAATCTTTATTACTTCCCCAATTTGAACTTTCCACGTTGCATAGTTTAGGAGTAAAAGGGCTGTGACAGACAGACACAGGCGTAATCTTATAATGGTTCCGTTTTTAATTTTTAAGTACGGAACTTTAAAAATGATGTCAATTTGTATAATTTGCCGAGTGGATTGGATATTTATATAATTTGGCGAAATTGGTCGACGCGATAACTAAGTAGTACCATTTATTTAATATATAAAAAGCTATTTATCCATTTTTATAAAGTTATTTTTGCACAGATGTCATATACGTATCGGGTTTGGATTGATTTTTTTCTGACGCCAATTTGGCAAAAATCTCGCTTTCGAATACCAGTTATAAATGTTTTAATTATTTGCTATTATTTTGAAAAGAAACAAAAATAAATAAATAAAAGTTTAGGCACAGATGTCATATATTATATATATTGGCATATATAGACATTATATTTTTCTGACGCCAAAGTCCTATACACAACAGATACTTAACTTACGCCAAAGTGTCTTTATTTTGCGTGATATGGTAACCCGAATGTTGTTGTTTAAGCTGTTGATGTTTTCCCTGAATTGGCGTCGGAAAAAAAAAATCTCACCAGTATGAGGCGTATATGACATCTGTGCCAAAGTTTAATAACTATAGAACAAAACAGTTTATATAATCTCTCTATTCTAAAAAAAAGTAACTACCGCTGTCACCGCCGCCGCCGCCGGTTTTGAATTTTTTGTGACCGGAGGTCTTTCTTCGTTAATATTAAGAAAAATAATGCATACAAAAATATGAAAATCGGTGGTTTTATACAGAAATGTTTGATAAAGATGCTGATGCAGACAGTTTTCAAATCGAAGAATTATTTTAAGAGATATTTAATGCTAAAGTTGGACAAAATCGTTCCACTAAAAAGTTTTATAGCAGCAAAAACTATACATGACAGTGTAATAATTTTTAGATCATTTTATGCGTTAGAATTTGCCGGAGTGCAGATTGCATTAATTTTTTTATTTTGACTCATTTTTTCAGGTTTTATTTCTATTTTAAATTCAAATTTTCAGCATTTCTAGAGATATTTTTTACAGATTTCAGAAAATTGTACTAATTTAAACTGTTGCCAACTGTATAAAAAGCGCAAGCAATAATATTTGCTTCAAATTAAAAATTTATTTACACGTGGCTATTATAAACAGGAAAAAAACTTTCAAATTAAAATTAAATAATTACGTATAAAAAGCAGGAATTTATTAAAAATTATGTCATAAAAAGTACACACGTGAATTTTAAAAGAGAAAGGATATTGTAAAATAATAAGTTCATTAACATGCGTTAGAAGTCGTAGGAGAAATTACGTCATATTTACGTCACATTATAGTTATTACATAAAATGAACACAAAATAATATTGCAAAAAAGTTTAAATTTAGAAATTGCGCTAGACATTTATTTAATATTTTGAGAGGATCTTTTCAACTATTTTTGTTAGGAAAGCGCAAATAATATTTCATTTCTAACAAAATTATCTTCACGTGAATATTTAAAAGAGAAAAAAATAGCTTGGTAAAAATTACGTCAGATTAAAAACGATTAATTTAAAATGTCTCATTTAAAAGAACTTTCTTTTCGCTTTGTTAAAAAATACCAGGAGACAAAGACTCTGTTTACTTAATTCCTTTTATATTAGCTTATTTTGAAATGTTGTTACACGTATCTACGTCATCAAGTTATTTTTATTCGACGTTTTATTTGTATTTTTATTAATGCCGTACGAATTTATTTGTTCTATTGTTATTTAAAATAAAAAATTATGTCAATTTGTATAATTTGGCGAGTGGTTTGCGATTTATATAATTTGGCGAAATTGGTCGACGAGATAATCAAGCAGTACCGCAGCGGATTTGGCGTTAAAATTCCCCAATCAAAGACAAATGAATAGAAATTCGTCTATAGGGAGATCGCCACTGCTTTTTACATTACAATTCAATCTTTCGAAATCTTTTTAAAGCCGATCAAATTAACGTGCATTTAGAGTCTGCGGTGTCTGGGCGGGGGTTGGCGAGCGTAGCTCGTAGGGGGCCGAGCCCCCTAGTAAAAAAAAAAAGAAAAGAAAAGTAAATAAAATTCATTCTATCTATACTCCTATTATAAAGAAGAAAAAATTGTTTATTTGTCGGAGGTAAGCTCTGGAACTACCGAACCGATTCCAAAAGTAATGGTATCAAAATGATGGTGTTATCTATCTATTCTATACTCCTATTATAAAGAGGAAAAAATTGTTTATTTGTCGGAGGTAAGCTCTGGAACTACCGAACAGATTCCAAAAGTAATGGTATCAAAATGATGGTGTTAGTCCAAATTAGAACATAAGCTATATCTTATGTCGGTGCCACTACCCCAAAGGGGGTGTAGGAGCAAAAAACGTTCTAAAAATGCGATTTTAGCGTTACTGAAAGGCCTAGAAATATGAAATTTTGAATATTAGTTACTTATAAGATATAAATGATGTCTAAGAAGAGTTCTTAAACAATTCGAAATTTAAAAGGGGTGAAAATGCACAAAAAGCGTCCTAAAAAACGTTCTAAATGGTAGTTTCTACACAACTACTACCCCAAAGAGGGTGCAGGAGAAAAACGTTCTAAATTGCGGGTTTTGCGTTACGGAAGGGCCTAGAATCGTGAAATTTGGAATGGTAGTTAGTTATAAGATATCAATAATCTCTAAGGACATTTCCTAAAAAAATAGAAATTTAAAAGGGGGTAAAAATGCGCAAAAGGTGTTGTAAAAAACTTTCTAAATTGCGATTTCTATGCAGTCTCAGACAGTACTGAACCGATTTCAAATATAATGGTGTAAAAATGATGGTGACAGATCTTGCTCCAAAATAGGCTATATTTTATATGTGTTTGAACTACCCCAGAGGAGATGCAGGAGCAAAATGCGCGAAAAGCGTTCTAAAAACATTCTAATTGCCGATTTGTCGGAAATATCTCAAGAAGAATGAATCTGATTTCAAACGTAATGGTAGGAAATTGATGGTGACAGCCCCTGCTCTAACATAGACGCTATTTTATGTCGGTATCACTATCACCAAGACGTTGCAGGACCAAAAAAGCGTTCTAAATTTCAATTTTTGTGATCGGTAGGGCTAGCACCTTAAAATTAGGCAAGGTACATATTTATTAGATATAAATGATCTTTAAGAACAGTTTCAAAAAAATTGGAAATTAAAAAAAATGTGAAAATGCGCGAAAAGCGTCCTAAAAACGTTCTAAATTGCGATTTCTACTCAATCTAAGGAAATACCAAAGCTATTTCAAAAGTAATGGTTGCAAATCAATGGTGACAGTCCCTGTTATAACATAGGTTATATTTTATATTGCTGTCACTACCATTTGAGGGTTGCAAAAGCAAAACATGTTCTAATTTGCGTTTTTTGCACAACTGAGGGGTCTAACACTTTGAAGTATGGCATGGTATTTACTTACAAGATACAACTGCTTTCTAAGAACAGTCGAAAGAAAATTCCAAATTTAAAAAAAATGAAGTGAGTGAAAAGCGTTATAAATTACAATTTTTAAGCAAACTTATAAATTACCAAACCGATTAAAAAAAATAATGATGACAAATTGTTGGTGATAGAACCTGCTCAAACATAAGCTATATTTTATGTATGTTCCACTACCACCAGAGGATTGCAGGAGCTAAAAACTTTCTAAATTGCGATTTCTATGATAATGAAAAGGCTAGAAACTTTAAATATGACATGGTAGTTACTTATAAAATATAAATGCCCTCGAAGGAACGTCGAAAATAAATTCGAATTAAAAAGGGGTGAAGCGAAGGGGAGGTGCGAAAAGCATTCTAAAAAAGTTCTAAATTACGATCCTATGCAATTTCAGGGAATATAAACCGATTATAAAAGTAATAGTTGCGAATGAATGGTAACAGTCTCTGATCCTACACAGGCTATATTTTATGCCGGTGATTCTACCACCTGGGGTTCACAGGAACAACAAACGTTCTAAAAAAGGGCTTTAAAAGCTTTCTAAATTAAGTTTCTGTGGAATATTAGGAAATAACAAACCGATTTCAAAATTAATGTTGGCAAATTAATGGTGACATTTCCTGTTTCAACATAGCCCTTTATGTTGAGAGAGTTGGTAGGACTTGGAATTCGACATGATGGTTAATTTTAAGATGTAAGAAGATGGTTTCTAAAAAATTCAAAACTTCAAATGAATACTGAAATGAGCGTATTAATTGAGCATAAAAGTTTCAAAATATTTTCTAAATTATCATTTATTTATTTTTATTTCATTTTATTAATTTAAGTCTCATTTCTACCTAATGCAATGTAATAAGGATGTTTAATGAAACTGTGTTTTAAATAGTAATTTTTGAATTATTCCTAAAAGTAATAAGTACCTTTTAATAAAATAAAATATTACCATTTAGTAAAATAAAAATTTAGTTAGTAACTTTTAATAAAAATTAGACATTTAAATATCACTTGGCATATTTCAAATATCACGCGTTTGCTAGTTAATAAATAAAAGTAAATTTATTAATAAATAAAAAACTATAACCGAGTTACCATATCAGGCAAAATAACACCATTTTGGCGCCAGTTAGGTACCCCGGTGTATATATGACATCTGTGCAGTAATTTGTATATAAAAAATATTATATATATTTTGAAATTATTTTTTTATGTATATAAATAAACATATAAACAAAAATAAAAGTTCATTAGATTTCTTTTCAAAGCTGCTTATATATTTTGGCAACATATCTCACTTACTGACGCCCAAATTGCGCCAAGCTTTTTTTTTTTTTTTAATGCAAAGTGCCCTATAGTGGAAAAGTACCAAAATAAATAATTAATAATAATAAATACATGTATAAACAAAAAAAAAATTCATCATGTTTGTTTTCATGGCTGTTTATATATTTTGGCAACATACCTTTTTCTGAAGCTCGAATTGCGTCAAGCTTTTTTAAAAAATGAGCTATAATGGAAAAGTACCTAAATAAATAATTAATAGAAATAACCAATTATAAAAACTAAAACATTTTATTTCGAGATCAAGGCATTGTTTTTAATATTCTAAAGTTCATGTATCCTAGGATAATTTCTGTTGAAATTAGGTTGACAGCTTAATATCTCATTCCATAAACCTAAACAAACACAGGTGATTCATTCTTCGTGAACCGTAAAAAATGTTAAACCACCGAGGTAATCATTCACAAAGTAAGTTCTCCAACAACCAATGGACAATATTCTTATGACGTCATAGTCACTAAAATGGTGGCGGTGTCGTTTGTTTGTGGTTTGAATTCACAAAGATTTTATTTTGCAATGTCTCTTAGTTACATTACTTTATTGTCATATTTATGAGCTCAGAACAAAAGCATATTTTCCATTATTTAGTTATTAAATAATAAAAAAAAAATTATAAAGGCATGATTTTAAAAATTTAAATAATTTTCTTTCTTAATACTAAAAAGTACATTGACATAACAGCTGGTTTAAGTTAAATAAGTGTAACTGTTTAATTCTGTTGTAATATTCAAAATAACTGTATTTATTAGACTTCAGTAAACAACTTCAGGGCCCGATTAAACTTTGAAGTTAGAGGAATTACAATGTCGTTTTAGGACCTTTCTTTTGGAGAAGTTTTTCTAAATTCCACATATACATGGAAACTCTTCGGTATTACAAATATTATTCCTAGGACTGATGTAAATCAGAACGGCCGGCAATTTACACAAGTTTTTGAAAACTACTTTATATCAGAAATTTTATTAAAAACTGGTTACGTCTCTGTTATAGCTACCCACACAATTATGATTATGACAAGTTGTACCCAATTTCACCAACGTCGTAACCAAGATCGTGAAGCAAACACATATAATACCATTTCATTAAACTGTATACGGTAGTTTAATAGTTTTTACCTTACTTCAAATGTGTAATTTATTTATTTTTAAGAATTAACAATCTAAATTTTCCAATATATGAATTAAAAAAATGTAAACAAATACTGAATAGACATGACCGCAAAAAGCCACAAATACGCACAACACTTCGAACAAAACTGTGCAGATTAGTGGTCTTCTACTATACACAGTTTTTCATAAATGGGTTTCGTTCTTAAAATGTGTTATTTTCATCTATTACTGCAGAACAATCGAGAAAAACTAATACTCTTGCACATGAGTTGTATATATCTTTATATCTAATTTTCCGTCATTTTTGACGGGCTACCTTTCTAGTATACATATCAAAACAAATCCAAACATTTTCTTTTTCAATAGCAATACCCATGTTTGACACCAGAAATAGATTCGACACCCTTCAATTAGCCTATATCCAAATTTTCATGAAATTCGTATGATTAGTTTCCGAGAAATTAATTATTTTAAAATGCACCTGTTTAGTGGCTGTATCCAAATTGAAGTTCGGTACTACATTGTTGAAATGCTACAGAATTACTATGTCACTTTTATTCATGTATTATTTCTTGTCAATATAAACATCTCACTTGCTTAATGTGTTTCAACTATTGCCAGCCAAAATGTGTCATTTAAATGAGCAATATATATTTTTTCAAATTATGCTTTTTTCGACATCATAGACGACCCATTAAACCGCCATTTTATCGTTTTTTACACATAATTCAAAAATCACTTAGAAAAAAAGTTGAAATTGAGGATTTGCACAAAGTAGGACATGATAAATATAAATCTATCAAAAAAGTCTAGGTTGCAATTCATATTTTTTTTCCGAATATTACTTTCCTAATTCATAATTCATATTACAAAATTTTTAAAATTACAAATTCAATGTATTATGTTTGTGTTTTTTTAGTATTAAAATGAATCAAAAAAAGTATAACATTAGGATTATAATTTCAGGAGATATTAATAAATATATCTCCTGAATGTGTCATTTAAATGAGCAAAATATATTTTTTCAAATTATGCTTTTTTCGACATCATAGACGACCCATTAAACCGCCATTTTATCGTTTTTTACACATAATTCAAAAATCACTTAGAAAAAAAGTTGAAATTGAGGATTTGCACAAAGTAGGACATGATAAATATAAATCTATCAAAAAAGTCTAGGTTGCAATTCATATTTTTTTTCAGAATATTACTTTCCTAATTCATAATTCATATTACAAAATTTTTAAAATTACAAATTCAATGTATTATGTTTGTGTTTTTTTAGTATTAAAATGAATCAAAAAAAGTATCACATTAGGATTATAATTTCAGGAGATATTAATAAATATATCTCCTGAATGTGTCATTTAAATGAGCAAAATAGATTTTTTCAAATTATGCTTTTTTCGACATCATAGACGACCCATTAAACCGCCATTTTATCGTTTTTTACACATAATTCAAAAATCACTTAGAAAAAAAGTTGAAATTGAGGATTTGCACAAAGTAGGACATGATAAATATAAATCTATCAAAAAAGTCTAGGTTCCAATTCATATTTTTTTCCGAATATTACTTTCTTAATTCATAATTCATATTACAAAATTTTTAAAATTACAAATTCAATGTATTATGTTTGTGTATTTATAGTATTAAAATGAATCAAAAAAAGTATCACATTAGGATTATAATTTCAGGAGATATTAATAAAAATATCAAAATGTAATTTAACATTAAATGCTCTAAATTTTGAAGCTTATAATTCAAAAACTTATTCTTCAAATGACTTGAAATTTCAATTCTTGGCATAGTTAGAGATTTAAAATATATTCTAAAAATTGTGTGCTGCCATTGAAAAAAACAAAGTTTAGTCTGCTTTTGATTTGTAGATGGGCCTTAGCAAATTTTACATACATAATTTTAAAAAATAGACTTTATTTCCAATCGTTTGGTACTTGTAATTTTTTTCTATTCGAATTAGTTTCAGAGGTAGTACGGGTTGTTTACCCTTTTTTTTACCGCGACAGTACATACATACGTACATACATGCGCACATACAGAACCAGCGGGCACATTAGCTCTCAGGCTTTCATAGCCTGTGAGCTACAAAAAGAGGACCATTTAAAAACTAGTAAAGATTAATTTTTTTTTTTTTTTTTTTTTTTTTTTTTTTTTTTTTTTTTTAAGCGGGCATTAAGTTGTCTATTTTATTTTGTACTTCCAAAAATATCTATTTTTATCCCGCAGTTGTCGCCAGTTAAATTCAATTAAGCATGATACACAGTTTTTTTTATATATAGTTATGTAATCAGCAATGGTATATTAAACTGGAGATGCAACATTCATAGAGTATGTCTTTGTCTTTATTTTTGCAAGCCGCTGACCTGCCGGTACAAAAATCTCTGAAAAAAACTCCAGCCTGAGCCGTGAAGAATGAATTAAGTTTATGCCCGACAAGACTCAATTTTATTAATATTCCAATTTCTATTAACACGCAACTAAAATTCTTTAAAGAATACAGCGTACATATTTATAGGTAAATTTTACAGTACATTTTAGATTACTGTGTATTAGTAATACAGAAAATACACAATAGTAGAATTAATGATTACTTAAAATCTTATACATTTCAATATTCGAACAAAGATTCATTTAAATATATATATATGGAGTTTAGAATCCTTCTATATATAAAAAAAGTTTTGATTTGGAAATGGACTAATGAAAATCTGCGTAGATATTCCGGGTAGAACTCATCCAATTTAAATGCTTAAGCCAAGGCCTCCTTATCGAAATAACAGGCCTCGCAATCGCTAAGTTTCCTTTATCCGCTGTACACGTGGTTAGAAACCACATAGTTTTCCGTGACTAGCGCCATCTAACGTGAGAAACAGAAATATTTTTTAATTTGTTTTCCATTTGTCTTTTACCATTTTCTTTACGATGTTCTTTGTAGTTTGCAAATGATAGTTGTTAATCTTAAAAAATTCACATGTTCTAGACAATTTATTTAAAAAATGAACTTATTTTACTGTTAAACAAAAAATGTTTACAGCTGTATTCCGTTATGTAAATATATGATGATAATAAGAGTAATAATAATCAGGAATGAAAATTATTTTACCATGAATTTCTCAGTGATATTAGTTATTGAAATAAATGGATAGCATCTAGATCCGGAAAATATAAAATATTTCATTTTCTCTTTTATACTTTCAAATATGTGATTTATTTTATTTCTGTTATTTCTTTTCTTTCCACAATTAATTTCACCTTACAGTATTAATTTAACATCGCTCCTTGAATTTGTTTCAATGCACAGTCTCATTTATTCATTTATTGGCCTATCATTTGTTTTATTTTTGAAGGTATGGGGGATCATTTCAGTTTAACATACTTTAGATGAAATCTTCACTGTTTTTTCATATAAAGTTTGTATGTATTAATCTATGGAAAGTTTCATAATTGGCTCCACAGTCAATTGGCATATCTTGGCGGACATAGTTTGGTGCGTAATTAATTTCCTTGTTTTAACTCACATATGTTATGTAAGTTTTCCTAAAATGTATCAAAGTATTTTAGGAAAGTTAAAACACGCATAGATACACATAAAAACAGACTGAAGTCATAAACACTTAAAAAATTGGAAAAATAAAGTTTAATAATCACTTGAATTTATACATGTCCCTCAACTTTGCGCAAATACTGTAATCTTGTCATGCTACGATTTTGGTGTTTGTAAATCTTAATTTGAGTATTCTTTCTTAATCAGACCTAGAGCCAATTGGCTTGTGTAGTTTGGCGCAAAATTAATTTTATTTTTAAACCGTATACTTGATACCACATTATTCCAGCATCGCGTTTTTGCAGTCAACTTTGACTGTGGAACAGATTACAGAACATTAGCTAATACTACATTATATAATAATAAATCGGTATTTTTCAAGTATAGGGGCCTTGGCGAGAGAAGAAAATTTGGCAACGTAATTTCTGGAAGCATATTTACTGTTTCACATAAAGAAGCAATATTTTCCAATATTTGTACAATTTATTTAATATAAAAAAGGCATTTATCTATTTTATAAACAAATATAAACAAATCGTATATAAAAAACAATAATAATATCCAGGAACTAAATTTATACATGTAAATTCGGCACAGATGTCATATTGGCGCGATTTTTTTTTTCTGGCGCTAATGTCATATACGCACCGGATACTTAACTGGCACCAAAGTGTCGTTATTTTGCTTGATATGGTTATCCGGATATAGATGATATGGTAACGAGGTTTTCGCAAAATTGGCGTCGGAAAAAAATCGCGCCAATATGGGGCCGTATATGACATCTGTGCCGTAAATTCTTATAAAACAAGCTGACAGTTCATAAGTTTTGTTTTCATAACCGTTTATATCAATAGGCAACAAATCGCTCTTTCCGAAGCCCAAATTGTGACAAAATTTAAAAAAAAAAATAACCCGCAAAGTCCTATATACTGTAAATGGTACTTGTTAGTTATCCCGACGACCAAATTACTGTCGCCAATTTATAAGATTAAATGCCAATAATGGTTTGCCATAAATTAATTAATTTTAAGATTAAATGCCAATAATGGCCAATAAAACCAATATTTCGACGTTTTATTTGTATTTTTATTAATGTTATACTAATTTATTTGTTTTTTCGTTATTTAAAATAAAAAATTGTGTCAATTTGTAGAACTTGGTGAGTAGTTTGGCGATTTATATAATTTGGCGAAATTGGTCGACGAGATAACTAACAAGTACCCTGAAAAAATATCAATAAATCTTATATTTAAATCTTCATTTTTGATATGTTTCATTTTTTAAAGCCAGAACATAATTGTGCGAAATATTTTTTTTACGCCTTTATTTTACTGGAATTCGAAAAATATTTTATACAATTTTCCCAATAACACAACATTTTAATTTTTTTACTATGCATTTGTTTATGGAGTATTACCAGGAGTATACACCAGGTGGCGTAATTTACGGGACAAAGTCAGCTAATTAGTTGGCAATTATCGGGGACATTTTCACCCTTAGACTTTCTCCGAATCGTCAAGTCTGTTTTATGATAAGGGAGTCTTGGCTTAAGCATGGCTACAGCCTACTATGATCTATAACTTCCCGCGCATTTCGCCGAAAAAGTGAAGTCGGATCCAACTTCAAACCCTGAACCAAAACTTCACAACGTGCTCTTTGTTTACATTTATACCCCGCCCAGATAGAAGATTGTTTCTCATCGTCGAGGTTTCAGAATCAGTGATCGTATTTTCATGTAATAAATTAAATATTTATATTCTTCAATTTCCTTCGATTTAAAAGGCTATTTTACACAAATTGTAGCATTTTAGTGTTACACATATTTTTAAGATTAGCAAAATTTATTTATTGTTTACCTTGATCGTTTGGTTCTTTCATGAAAAATGCCGGTTCTGTTATTCTGTTTTGAATGTCCCGTATTTATATAAAAATAGCTTGGTTTCATATACACGTTTTAAAATTAAAACTAGATTTTTATCAAACTACAGTTCTCATAACTGACTTGAAGCAGCTATTTTTGATTAATTTACTGTTACCGGTAAAATATTTGTTTTTAATATTGCCCGAACCAAGAATAAGAAGAAGAAAAAAAAAGGCCGATCTTCCTTAAACATTAAATATTCTTATTTTTAATCAGAGAAAGAAATGGTGATCACGGATTTAAATATCGTTGCAATATTATATGTTATCCAAGTAATTTTGATTAAATCATGTAAGGGTATTTGTTACTTAATAAATTACATTTATTAATTATTACAAGGAATTTTATGAGTATTTTAATACATTAAAAAATTTTCCATCAGTTTTATTGTTTCAGCAGTGAAAATAGTAAATAAATGGTACTTAGTTATCCCGTCGAGCAAAAATCTATCGCCAAACTATAAGATTAAATGCTAATAATGCTTGATCGTTAATGTCACATTCACTTGACTGTAAGCAAATTACACGTGTTTATGTCATCAAGTGATTTTTATTTCGACGTTTTATTTGTATATTTATTAATGTTATACTAATTTATTTGTTATTTCGTTATTTAAAATAAAAATTATGTCAATTTGTAAAATTTGGCGAGTGTTTTAGCGATTTATATAATTTGGCGAAATTGTTCGGCGGGATAACTAAGTTGTACCAAATAAATTTGTGACATTCATGTTTTAGTCTAAGCATGTGTTTTTTTATTTATATATTTTTATGTGTGTTGGTTTAACAGTTTTAAAGAGAAACACATTATATTAGTCACTTAAATAAATAGAACTTTACATTTACATTGACATGGACAGTTTATAATAACCCTTAACAGCTGTATTCGAATTACCTGTCATTTCTAAGCTTGATTGGAATGTCAGCAGAATTGTAAACGTAACCATGACGACATGACGTAATTTTGGTGTTTGTTTACATATCTACCCTTTCCAGGTTGTTTCAGTTACGGTCAGAGTCAAAATTCAATTTTGGGCAGGGTATCAGAGTCCTCTGGCGAGCGACTTCATACATTAAACGCAAATCAGTCTGCCTGTAGTAGTATCTAAGTATGCCTTGAGCATGGCCTTTCTTCGTTAATATTAAAAAAACTGTCGTATACAAAAATATGGAAATCGGTGGTATTATAAAGAAAGATTTGATAAACACGCTGATGCAGACAGTTTTCAAATTGAAGAATTACTTTCAGAGATATTTAATGCTAAAGTGGGACAAAATCCTTCCATTAAAAAAGTTTTATTGGAGCAAAAACTATACATGAGAATTTAATCATTTTTAGATCATTTTATAGGTTATAAGTTCCCGGTGTGCAGATTACATTTTTTTTTTTTTTTTCATTTGACTATATTTTGAGGTTTTATTTCTATTTTAAATTCAAATTTTCAGTATTTCGAGAGTATTTTCGAGTATTTTTTACAAATTTAAAAAAATGTTATTATTTTAAACTGTTGCCAACTGTATAAACAGCGCAAACAATAATGTTTACTTCAAATTAAAAAATTATTTACAGGGGACTATTGTAAACAGAAAAAAAAATTAAAAATAGAATTAAATGTTTACATGTTAAAAGCAGGAAAATTGCGTCATAAGAACCATATTTACACTGGAATTTTAAAAGAAAAACAAAATGTTAAAATAAAAAAAATCGTTACTATGCGTTAAAATCTGTAAATGGAGGAAATTACGTCAGATTTAAAATGGCCAAAAATATGGCAAAACAATTTAAATTAAAAAATATATCTGCGCGAGACATTTACTTGATATTTTAAGATAATATTTTCAACTATTATCGTGAATTCGAAGACAGCGCAAATGATATTTCCTTCTAACAACAAAAGTATTTTCACGTGAATATTAATAAGAGAAATAAAACTTTGGTGTAAATTACGTCAGATTTAAAACGATATATTTAAAATGAATTATTTAAAAGAACTATCTTATAGCGCTGTTAAAAAATACCGGGAGACAATGACACTGTTTACTTAATTCATTTTAAATTAGCTTATTTTCGAATGTTTAACTATTTTTTTAAATTAAATACGAAAACAGCCATTGTATCTTTTAACAGCAGCAGATATTGTCTTAAAAATCCCCAATCCAAGAAAAACGAATGGCAACACGTTTACAGAGAGATCGCTACTGTTTTTTTTTTTTTTTTTTTTTTTTTTTTTATTCACTATTTTTAAAGCCAATCAAATTAGCGTGCTTTTTGGATTTTGGTGTCCCTGAACGGGGTTTGGCGAGCGTAGCTCCTAGAGGCAGAGCCCCCCTAGTAAAAAAAAAAAAAAGTATTAAAAACATCATAACTTTTGCATCTATGTAAAAAAAAAAAAAAAAAAAAAAAAAAAAAAAAAAAAAAAAAAACGATTTTTAAAAATATTTCTCTGTAATCTATGAAGTTTTACTTCAATTGATTCCGTTAAAGAAAATTCATTATTGCTATTACAATTTATAGAAAAAAATCTGCCTGCCCGACACATCCTGGGAACTATTAAGTCTAGTTCCAGACCGTCTACTATGTAGAAAAAACTGTAAGCCTTATTCTGGCACGCCCGGATCAAATCTACAGAAAAAATTTGGCCCGAGCCAAACACAAAGAAACTGTCCATTACAAATCTCTATGCTGGACATGTTATATTTCTGTATTGCTCTTCAAGCACGTTTATACCTATTCTCTTGAAAGCCATATCCATTGAAAATTATTATGAACCAATTTATAGACTTCGTTTAAATTTTTATATCGGGCTGGTCGCCCACTTACGTTTTTTGTCCGGCGGCCCGTTTAATAATTTTGTAGGTCCGGCCGGACCGTTTATATTTTTATCTACCCAGCCCGGACAGTTAAAATATTGTCTTTATTCAATTGACCCAGCCGTTGGAAAGTTTGCCTTCATTTTGCAGGACTGGGGTCGGGCCTTTGGCCAAGCCCGGGCTTGTACAAAGTCATCATATATTCCATAAAATGATTAATTACGTTTACTTTAACTTTCTCTTTAATTATACATTTTACAGAAAACGAAGTATGTCGATATACTGAAAAAACATACAAATGTTTAATCAAATTTTTCAAAGGGGAAAATCCGTTTTAATCTAATACATATAAATAAAAATTTGTCTGTCTGTCTGTAATGCTATACAAATCCACAGTTTGGAAGCGAGAATTGCGAAATGTTAGCTATATGTGTATTAAAAAACGGCCGATACAACTAAAGTAATCCGAAATCGAAATAACTTATAGTTAATTTGTAATTAATAAAAAACCACAAATTTAACAGCAATTTCCAATCAAATTTAAACATTTTTCGTTATAGCTGTTGCCAACAATAAAAAATCCACAGTAAAATTCTTACCACAATAATTACTTTTCTATTGCAAGATTTCCACGTGAAAAAATGAAATAAATAGTCTGACAAATAACAAAAAAATAATTATTACGTCATATTGGAAATATAAAGGACTTGGTGAATACATAAAGTTATATGAGTGTGAAAAAACGTATTGAAGCATGATAAAAACCTAATTATGGAAATATTGGCGTAACATTATTGCTCCAATGATGAATAGAAATATTGCGTGTTTATTGCACGTATTTGTGTAAATAAATGTATGCATTTTTGCATTGGGTTTTCATTTGGTTCATGTGTACAACACTTCGACAGCTTATTTTTTTATTTTTTGTTTTATGTTGTATATTAAATTTAAAAATTGATTTTTCAGAACAAACATTCTTAAAATTCCGACGACGTCGGGTTACTTTAGACAGTGTGTTATAAATTCCCATTTAAATATTTTCAGCTGCGTAATTGAACCTCCCCGTGTAACAAAAGAATGCTAATTTTAATGTAAATGTTAATGCTGTTAATTTTTGATTTATGTCTCAAAACATATCTATTGAGAGTGAAAATTTTTATTTCAAAATTGATAGCATTCAAAAATATCTATTTTCCGGTTATGAAAACTGAATAATATTGTATGAAAACTACTCGAAACCATAAAATACATAATATGAATATTAAAAAGCTCACTGTTTTACTTAAAAGGCAAGTAAAATAATACTACAGATGTTACAAGTTAAAAATATACATTTTATTTAAAACTTCTCAGTACTTTTGGCCTGAATTTCCTACGGCCATCATCAGAGGGTATTTTAATAACTAATTACTGTTCAGTTCATTCAAAAACGTCATTTAGTTTGAATTGCGAGAGCCAATAATTATTAGAGTTGAAAAGAGAAGTAGCAGTCCTTTGGATTGAATTTAAGTAGAGAAAATATGTATTAACTGCTGTTCTATTTGTTTTATTACATCACTTTGTTCACATACGTCACTTTCATTTTTAAATGCGTAGCTGGACATTCAAAGTGACTGTGTTTCAGATTAAATTTGCGTAGAGGAAAATATTTAACTGCCCTTAGCATTAATTTTAATCAATTTTAGTCATTTTCCTCAAGTTTTCGGGATTTATTTTCAAGATATTTAACCCTATATTGAGGATATTGTATGATAGGATGTCGTTAGATACTTTATTGTTTTTACACAGGATTTCTATGGATTCTCTGATAGTGGAATTCTAATAATTATAGACTCTCTGATTTCCAAACGGAGGAACGTATTTGTATAAAGGAACAGCAATTGGTAATTAAAATATCCTCTGATGGTGGCCTTGGGAAATGCAGGCTAAAATTACTACGAATTTTTAAATAAAATGTATATTTTTAATTTGTAACATCTATATTATTGTTATTTTAGTCGCCTTTTAAGTAAAACAGTGAGCTTTTTAAAGTTCATATTAGGCATTTTATGATTAAGTTATGGTGCAATATTGCAATACGTCTTATGATTATAATAACTCCGAAACCTTTTCAAAAATCAGTGGCAGCAAATGAGACTTTGTTTTTAGGGTTCTTCTATAAATCTATAAAATAAACTGCTTTGTGATGCTTCTTAGTATAATGAATGCTCTTTGGAATAGTGTGTAACTTGAAGAATTTAATGAATATTCTCGTTCATCGTTACATTAAATTTTCTTAATTGTCTTATTTTAAAGTGAACTTTCATTTACAAAATCTCACATTCTGATTTATATCTTGTTTCAGATTAATTTAATGTACGACTGAGAGTATTCACTATTTGATTACTACCAAATTGCAATAACACTCATAAAATCTTTCATATAAAACCACCTTTTTATGAAAAAGTAAATTTTGAAAAGTGAAATTAGAAATGATTTTTAAAAATGGATTTATTAAAACAGTAGCGTGAAATAAGTCATATATTAATATAGCCCTCATGCTCAAAATTATATCCTATAAATTTATATATAACTTTATTTGCGAAATATAATTAATCTATTAAACGTGGTGAATTAGTTGCTAAAGGAAACTGTATTCTAGTATTTTGTTATAAGACGAGTTTCTTTTTTTCCTTAGATATAAGTTTTAAAAAATTGGGGGATGAAAATTTAATGTAGGCAATCCTAGATATGTTTATATTTGTATTAAAACTAGAGACTAGGGATATAAAATATATGTGCATAAAAAAACACTAGCACCTAATTACCTTCAGCTACCAATTATACCTGCTAATAATAATAATTATATTTTGTTGTATTTTTTTTTTTAAGTTTTATTACAAATAGTTTATACCAGTTTCCTTTATACAGATCTGATGATTTTAAAAAAGACCTTGCTTTTTCAAATTCCTCTCGATTAAAAACTCATTTGATAATGCTTGTAAAAAATACTTTATGCAGTTATTATTTTCATTTATTACATTAATTGACAGCATAAGACAGTGTATACTTTATTTAATAACCTATGAAATTCTAGATATCTGGTAAACATAGGCTACACTGAACAACAATGGTTCTATCACAGAACTGAAGTTAGTTGATTCTAGGTAAGTGTTTTGCTCTGATTCCGAATATTCTTTCCATTTTTCTCTAGATGGTCCAGTTTGGGGGAATTTTGTATATTTTAAATTATGCAATTTAAGCATTTTGTGCAATTTTATGCAAATTTTAGATACAAATAAGTGTCAGATTGAATTACATTTCTAGATAATAACTACTGGACTATTTGCGTCCGATAAATATCACGATGTGCATATTCTTAACATTTATCTGTCAGTTATTAAGCCTAATTTGCATATTTTCCAATGGTGTAATGCTTACATTACTATCAACTTTAAAGTAGTTACCACGGAATTGAAGTAATATTTTTCTAGACTAGATTTTTATGCTGATTTCAAATCTGCAATCTGTTTCCTTGTTTCATGTCTAGTTTTTGAATAAAATGAATTTCTACTTTTGTACGCAATTGAAACAAGCTTGATATAAGATGCTTCTTAACGGTGCGTACCTCATTGTCAAAAGGCTGAAGAGTAGGGTGGAGCGTAGAAAAAAAAATAGAATTCAAAATCGGCCCGTAGTGGGAAAGTTGCGCGTTGTATTGCTTATTGTATAAAAAAAAATTCTGTCTCCCGAGTTGACATCTTCATGCGCCCCAAGGGACGCGATATCCCCTAATTTTAAATTAATTAAGCTATATTTCCCGAATTTGAATAGCAATTATTTAATTTGTTATTGGCCAGTTGTGGATGTAATTCTATTACGTCCCTTATCATATGTAAAAAGTTTCAAATTCCTACAACATCATTTTCTTAATGCTCCAACAGCCCTAAAACTTTGTGAAATCTGAGAAAATATGACTTATTTCAGGTTTCTTTGAAGATACTGTTACATAGTAAAAATCAAAATTTACACAAATCTTTGAAATTTTTGTTAATTTCAACTACAATATGGTATAACATGTGTTCTTTTTGCAAGCTTTCATTTAACGCCTCAGTTTTAATAAGTGCCAAATAATTATAATAAGTAAGAGCAATGCGAGTTTTAAAACACTTTTAGTTTGTGCTTTGTGATGGCGTTTCGTATCAAAAGTCCTCATCCTGGAATGTGACTCAATTTTTTGCGCGAATGTATCCATCCCTTCTATCATATCCACATGTTGCAGGCTTCTATTACGAATTAAACAGTTCTCAAATTGCTTATGTGTGATATGTGAATTTTAGCAGACTTGAAAGAATTTCAGTGCCTGCACCTAGTGAAATATTTTTGAACCTTTCAATTTCTTTTATCTCCAATCTCCTGGTAATCACAGTCACCATTCGTTCTTTCATATCTCTCTCTAATATTTGATTGCCATCAATTCCCGTCTGCTGCTGAAAAATTTCCTTTTGGAACCCTAAACGTCTTTACATTCCTCCTTTGTAGCTGTCTTCGCTGCTGGCATTGAAATCATCCACGATGCTGATACTTCGAAGGTAGTTGACACAAATAGAGTAAGACAGGAACGTGAGAGGTTAAGGCATGATAAGTCATCATCACAGTAGAATTTTTGATTAACTGCATCGTCTTATGATGGCCGTAACGACAATAGTTTGGTTCAAGAAAAGTAGGAAATAAACTCCGAAACATCCTATGAAAAGAAGAAGGTGCACCAATGTTAAATTATCTGGTTGCATTTATATTGCATATGTTACGCGGGCTAATGGTAGAGGTTCTAACATCAAAGAGAAAATTATACAACATTTGAATAAAAAAGAAATAGTAATTAATGATCTAGTGGGGATAAGGTGTGATGGCTCTAACGTCAGTACTATTATTAATAATGGAGTTATAAGATTGATGGAACTTAATTTGGAACGTCGTCTTCAGTGGTTTATTTGTATGCTACATATAAATAAGCTACCACTCCATCATTTAGTTCAGCATCAGGAAGGAGATACTTCTGGGTCAAGCTGATATTCAGTACCTATTGAGAAATCTTTTAAAACGTGTGAATATTTACCATTGGTTAAATCTATCTGAATAAAAGAAAATGAACTTCAAGCTGTTGACTTTTCAGAACAAATAATGACGAAAGAGTACTTCACAAAACATGGTGCATTGTTTCGGTAGGTGAGAGTACTCCAGAATTTCCAATGCAGAAACTCGGACCACTAAATCATTCAACATAGTTAACAACACCTATAAGACTTCTGTGACTATATATTACAAGTGAGATTCCCTGAAAGGGTCTTTGTATCCTGTGCGAGTATGTGATGAAAGTCTATGTACCTGTTTGAAAGAGAAAATCACGTTGATGAGATATAAGTAGGCATTTATAGGCTTTAATAAATAATTCCAGGTATCTAGAGCCAGATTTACGAGATGTTGTTGACGTCGTGATCGAAAGAAACACCTTTATCGCTCATGGGAAAACGTTCTCTCTATGTTAACAGATGATGGGAAGCACATTAGGAAACTCGTGCATGAAAGCAGCAAGAAACGAGAGCCAGCAGCGAAGACCGCTACAAAATAGGAATGAAGAGAAGGGGTTCCAAAATAAAATTTGCAGCAGCAGACTATGCCAATTTATTTCATAGGAATCAAAGATTAGAGAGAGATGTAAAAAGACGAATGGAGACTCTAATTACTAGGACATTGGAAATAGAAAAAAAAATGAATGTTGCACTGATGCAGGCTTTGAAACACTTTCAAGCCTGTTGAAATTGTCATATCACACACAAGTAACTGAGAAAAATACTAAATTAGTAACAGAAGCCTCTATAACAGTATGAAGATATGAAAGAATGGATCGATACATTTCAACTAAAACTGAGTCACGTTCCAGGATGAAGACTTGATACAAATGCGATTACAAATTACAAACTGAAAGTGTTTAAGAACTCGTATTACCCGTATTACTCTAACCTATTACAATTTTTTGGTGCTTATTAAAACTAAGGGGTAAATGTAAACATGTATATTGCAGTCGAAATTATTAAAAATTTCAAACACTTGTGTATATCTTGATTTTTACAATGTAACAGTATCTTATTGTAAACCTAAAATAAGTCAAATTTTGTCAGATTTTATAATATTTTAACACTATTGAAGCAGGAATTGTTGTAGGAATATCAAACTTTTTACACATGGTAATGGGACACAAAAGCCTTTCATCCACAATGGGCCAATAAAAAATTTAATTTTCTAATTGCTATTAAAATTCTGGAAAAATAGCTTAATTTAGACATAATTCGGGGATTTCGCGCCATTTGGGGATCATGAAGATGTCAACTCAGAGGGCTGATTTTTTTTTTAACATAATAAGCATTACAACACGCAACTTTCCCACACCGGGTCGATTTTAAATTCAAAAATTTTTTTTCTGCGCTCCACCCTAGTGAACTGTGCCATATTCCTATCAGGGATATTAACAACAATTCATATAATCCAAAAAAAAATTTAAAAAATGTAGCAAAATGTATTTTACCAAGTTAAGGTACGTCAAAAGTAGAATAAAAAGTAATTTCTGGATTTTTGGCAAAAAATGAAATTTTATTTTTCTTTTAAAACTAGAGGAATAGAAGAAAACAGGTACCAGATTTGAAATCAACGCAAAAAACTGGTTCAGAAACATATTATCATCCTAATGGCACAGAAACATTCGGACGTCAAGAAAATTTAATATAAAAACATGAAAAATATGCAATTTAGGCACAATATTTCACAGTTTCATGTTAGTATAATCTCAAAAACAACGTTTTTGTAAAGTATACTAGACACTAATCATAACGTAAAATAAAAAAAGCTAGTCTGATAATGTTTTATGCCTTAAACTTGCATATAATTGTACAAAATTTACAAAATTTCCATAAATCGAAATATGCAAATATATAAAAAACAAGACCTAGTGGAGTAAGTTTAATACCAGATTCGGAATCAGCAAAACAAACAGCATAAGAAACAATTATTTTCGGTTTTGTGAAAGAATAAAGTTCAAATTTATTGACCAGAATTATAACACGTTCAATGAATGTTTTTAAAATATTTTCTAAAGTTTTATATTTTCGTATAATATTTGTGTTTTAAAATTGCAATAAATTTAAATGTAACATCAAATTACCAATTTTGCACATCTTTGTTCCTCTTAGTGAAAGCCAAGTAGCGCCTTTAAATAGAAATTACATCCTCTAAGAAATGTAACAATCTTTCTAGTTATGATCAACGTGCAGTCCTTATGTTTTATAATATAGGCTTTTCATGCACAACAGATTCAGATTCTTTTAAAACTAACAAGTTGGAAATTGCTCGTCAAATGTGGCAAATGAGGTGCATTTGTACTATAACTAGCTTTATAAATATTTTTGCACGCATATTGTATTGAATGCATATTTTAGTGCACTTCATAAGTGCATATCAATTTCATTCTGTTCGAAAGTCTGTAACATCATTAAAATGCACATGAAATATTTTTTACACATTGGCCTTAATGTAACAGAAAACTTTTGACTATCTCTGTAATTAAACTGTCGGAGAAGGTGGCCTAAAATGATCCTAGCGGGCAAAACAATCCACATAGGGTTTCTTCCAGACAGGTCACGCTATCTACAGGGTAATATATAAACTAGTTGTGCGAAGTGAAGAAGAAGCAATGGTGGTATTCAAGCGATCGCAGTATTACGCGTCTGAAAGAATTCTTTGAGAAAGTGGTTTTTATAACATCTGTTATAAGATAAGAACTAACTTTCATATTTATTTACATATACAGTCTTTGATGTACATTAATATGACTTGGTTTACATAATAGAGTATGTTTTTGGATATGCATTACACTTGCTAAGTTTGCTATGTTTCTCGGCGTCATCCAGTTTTATGACCTAAAATAGACGGCCAAGTTGCCGGGTAAAATGATCCATTATGTGGATCGTTTTACTACCACTTCATTGGCTGAAGAAAATCCGGTACCGCATCCTAGCCATCATGGGAGCCAAATGTGTGATTGTCCCATACCATTCTCTTTGAGCCCACGTGTTATCCTACCGATTATAATTTTAAAATATTCCATTTTATTGTGTGTTTTTTCAAAATTATTTGTGACACATTTGTATTTTAAAATTTACTTAAAATAAATTATGTATGCTATTTGATTGCAAAACTTATTTTATTTCGTTATGTATTGTCATAATTACTTTTATATCCTTTATTTTGCCGATAAAAAACAATTTACAAGTATTTTTAAATAAAGGATCATTTTGCCCTGGGGTGAAGGTAAAATGATCCTTTGGACACGTTTTCAAAAATCTATTTTTTTCATTACCCAATTTGGGTTTAAAATATTATTAAAATATGTTTGTAATGCAAAATATAGTGTAGAAGATATTAGCATATGACCAAAGTTTCATTTAAAGAGTTATGTTATTTTACACAAGTTTTCCCCTTAAGGGGATCATTTTAGGCCACCTTCCCCTACATCTAATTTTCATAAAATTTTAAATGACTCGACGAAATTTTGCAACAATTATATATTTAAATTTCCAGACCATTCCGAAGGCTGTAACATCATTAAAATGCACTTGCAATAATTTTTTCCCATTGGCCGTAATGTAACGGAAAAGTTTTGACTGTCCCTGTAACCAAACAACATACCCGATTTTCATAAAATTTGAAATGGCTCGACAAAATTTTGCAACAATTATGTATTTAAAATTTCAGACCATTCGGTTGAGTAGTTTTTGTCTGTTATATGCGGACGGACAGGCAAATAGTTAGGCAGACGGAAGGACTGAAAAACGACTATAGGTGCTACGTATTTACATAGTTACAAACGCACCTAATAAATAAAACATGTGATAGTCATCTCCAGGAAACTGTTGCGGTAATGTGATTGTTATGTGCAGTAAGAGTTTTCTCTTACTGGAAAAAAATGTTTCGTTCAAAAGAGCAAGGTAATGCAGCATTTGGGTTATTTTCAGTACTTTCTACAGTTTGTACTCATATTTAACTACATATCTACGTCCCGCTAAAGTACTTACAGATCATCAAATTTATATTGATGGAAGTATAATATAGGTCAATTCGGTAAAGTTCCATATTATTGATATTTTTTTCTTTTTAAAGAGTTCTGAATAGTTCAATTTCTTCTTTCTTGTTTAGAATATTTCAACGAAAAGATATAAAATAAGCACTTAAAACAAATTTATAGTAATATAAAATTTCAAAGAAGTTTAATACACTAGCGGAATTATAATACGATGATATTTTAAGTTATTACCAATAATTATAAAAAACAATAGAGCAAATTGGTAAACATAAACTCAAATAATTTTTTTTAAGTCTCCTTAAGTAACTGGATTTCTTCTTTCACGTTTTCCAATAAAACAAAGAAAGTATAAAATATGGAAGAAAAAGGGAAAATTATTTTATGTTAAAAATAATTTTACCATCAAACTTTTATACCAACAAGGTTATTACAATGCGTATTAATATGCAAACCATTATTTGTACCAATAATTTTAAATTAATTGAATATTTTTTTGAAAAAGTTTAAATACATATACATATTTTTACAGAATGCAAGAAAATATATTTAAATGCATTTAATTTTCTTCCTATGAACTTCTTTTAGTATAATGGCTGCATTTTTCATTTGTTGGTAAAGCTGGATTTATTGGTTTTCTGTTATGTAATATCAATATGTAATAACAATATGTAATTCTGAATTTTCGCAGATAATAAAGCAGTAATCGGTAATCAAACAATCCAATATTCCACTGACTGTGCTGTTATAAGTACAGATAAATTTTTTTTCTCATTACGCATAAGAACAACATGCAATCGTCTTTAAATATGGACAATAAAGCCTACATTCCTGTTCTTTGTATTTAAAGTCAAACTTTTCACTAACATAATTAATATCCTTACAGTAAACGTAGTCACTATCTTGTAGAATGTAAAAAATAAACCGTTCTCTTGTTACATACAAAATAGATGTTTTATTATTGTTTTTCTTTATTCCGGAGCCTAGAATATGATCCGATATCTACAAAATCCTAAATATTTGATTAAATCAAAATATTTAGAATAAGCGATTAGATGAGTGTAATTATTATCTATATCACATTAAAAATCATCATGAACAGCATTATCTAAATGTGAGTATGTCCAGCCTTCAAATAGGTCTTGTAAAAAGCAATCAGGAATGTGTGCATCATGTGGAAAAAATGACCATAGACGCAGACTCTCCAGTTTTTTTAATACCATTATTTATGTGTGTCAACAGTCTCTCAATATTATAGAAGAAATTCTGCGACAAAATAAGACGAATAAAAGTATTTAAAAATGGAAATCACAAAAAAATGGGTGCATCTAGTCTTCCATGTTTTCAGAGTTAAAATCCATAACATAACTTGATGAAAAAATGTCAATTATCAACTTGGTATTTGGGTTCCTATCATACCAACAGGAAACCAGATTAGATGTCTTTTTTTTACATTCAGACAGCTTAAAATCGCAACTTTAACAAAACCAATCTGTGTGTGTAGTGCCCATAGTCTAACCTCATCACCAAGTTTTACTTTAAAAGGATTTACAGTTTTTTTCTAGTTGAATATCTAACGCTAACTAGTTGGATGTGCCAATCCCAAAACTTTCTTCTATCTTATACATCTTAATATTTCAAAACCTAGTTACACATGTTAATACTTCAATATTATTAGTTCAATACTATACCAACTTTGATTTTCATCTTAAATTTCTGCTCAAGTCAATTAAACGGACTAAAAACGAGTTAATCTATATCATGATATTTGTTAAAATTATTAATTTTCCTTATTCTGTCGTTATCAGCTGTTTGCGAATAGCCGGCATAGCAGGAAGCGAGTTCCCGCCGCTGCAAGAGCCGCCGATGCACAATAGAACTACGAAAAATCAAGAAAAGTATACAAAAATCGCTAGCACGGAGCCCATTTACCGCGCAATATTTCCAAATTCAAGGAGAACCTGTTGACCAAAGTGAAAAACACGCACAGAAAACTTGGTTCAGTTGTATACATAATTTTATACACTTTTCGATGGTACAATAAGGAAAATGGCACAAACATCGCTATTACAGCGCCCCTCTTCAGGCAGATTTTTTTCAAATTCAGGGAGGACTTGCTTGATATAGCCAGAAACAAACACAAAAAATTTGGTTAGATTCGATGCAGAACTTCATACACTTTTCGATGGTACAATAATAAAAATGGTACAGACATCGCAATTATACTGCCCCCTTCCAGCAGAATTTTTCCAAATTCGGGGAGGACCTTCGTGACATGACCAAAAATAAACACATAAAATTTGGTTCAATTCTATGCATAACTTCATACACTTTTCGGCGGCACAATATTCAAAATGGCACAATAATTGTACAAAAATCGCTATTACAGCGCCCTCTATGAGCGATTTTTTTACAAATTTAAGGAGGGCCTCCTTGCCATAGCCAAGAACTTAAAATTTTCTTGGGTTCAATTCTATTCATAACTTCATACACTTTTCGATGGTGCAATATTCAAAATCGCACAAAAATCGCTATTACAGCGCCCCCTACCGGCGAATTTTTTCCAAATTCAGGGAGGACTTGCTTGCCATAGCCAAAAACTTAAACTAAAAATTTGGTTCAATTCTATGCATAACTTCATACACTTTTCGATGGTACAATATTCAAAATCGCACAAAAAACGCATTTACAGCGCCCCCTACCGGCGAATTTTTTCCAAATTCAGGCAGGACCTACTTGTCATATCGAAAAACTTAAACTAAAAATTTGGTTCAATTCTATGCATAACTCCATACACTTTTGGATGGTACAATATTCAAAATCGCACAAAAATTGTTATATCAGCGCCCCCTACCGGCGAATTTTTTCCAAATTCCGGGAGGACCTGCTTGCCATAGCCTAAAACTTATAATAAAATTTTGGTTTAATTCTATACATAACTTCATACACTTTTGGACGGAAGAATATTCAAAATCGCACAAAAATCGCTATTACAGCGATGCCTAC
Source organism: Maratus speciosus (assembly GCA_963932465.1). Classification (NCBI taxonomy): domain Eukaryota; kingdom Metazoa; phylum Arthropoda; class Arachnida; order Araneae; family Salticidae; genus Maratus; species Maratus speciosus. The sequence continues at coordinate 455,176,678 of OZ010797.1, forward strand.
CGGCGAATTTTTTCCAAATTCAGGGAGGACCTGCTTGTCATAGCCAAAGACTTAAAATAAAAATTTGGTTTAATTCTATGCATAACTTCATACACTTTTGGACGGTACAATATTCAAAATCGCACAAAAATCGCTATTACAGCGCCCCCTACCGGCGAATTTTTTCCAAATTCAGGGAGGACTTGCTTGCCATAGCCAAAAACTAAAACTAAAAATTTGGTTCAATTCTATGCATAACTTCATACACTTTTTGATGGTACAATATTCAAAATCGCACAAAAAACGCATTTACAGCGCCCCCTACCGGCGAATTTTTTCCAAATTCAGGGAGGACCTACTTGTCATATCCAAAAACTTAAACTAAAAATTTTGTTCAATTCTATGCATAACTCCATACACTTTTGGATGGTACAATATTCAAAATCGCACAAAAATTGTTATATCAGCGCCCCCTACCGGCGAATTTTTTCCAAATTCCGGAAGGACCTGCTTGCCATAGCCTAAAACTTATAATAAAATTTTGGTTTAATTCTATACATAACTTCAAACACTTTTTGATGGTACAATGGCGACAGACGGACGGACGGACAGACGGACACACAGACAGACAGACATTTTCTATAAACATGTTTTTTGGAATCTCTGACCCCTAAAACATGCAAATCCGTCGAAAACCGGAAGTCGAAAAAAATTTCGATTACAATACTTTCTTCTATTGAAGATAGAAGAAAGTAAAAATATTTAATTTTGTGCAATAACATTTTCTTTATATATACAAAGAGTGAAATCCATTTATTAGAAATGGGTCTTTGTAATTAAAATAAGTAGACTGTAACTTTGCTTACGTTACATAAATGTGCTTAAAAGTGGTACTTTATGCATAATTTGCATTATGATTTAGTGAATCATCACAAAAACGTTAAAATTTCAAGTAAATTAGTATTTCAAAAGAAGAGTTTTTTCATTGTACAACTGCTTAATAGCGCAAATTATTGCTCAAAGAGAATTTTTATTATTCCTTGATGTTTTTCTTTTTGTTTCATATGTTGAACTATTTCAGTATTATCTTTTGTTGTCCGATATTTCTGTGAAAATATATAAAATCTTCACGTAAAAGAAAAATATATCAAATTAAAAACCTCTTTTGAGAAAACATTTATTCATCAGCGGTATAACAATACGATAGTAATGAAAGACATCCCATATACTCCTACTTTTATGTAAAGATTAGCACAAATTATTGCTTTAAAATATATTCTTTAAATATTTCTTGACTATTTCTGTTTCCTTCACAATTTTAAATAATTTTACAGTTTCTTTAAATTTGAAAGTATTTTTTCAGCAAGAAATAAAGAGGTGTGTTACAGTCAATTTAAAGAAAAATAAACTATATCAAAAGTTAATTTTGAAAGAAAGTTTATGCAGGAGCCTTATTGTAATACAATATTCACGCAAAATACTTTTATACTTCCACTATTTCAATAAATACTAATGCAAAATATCAATTGCGAAGAATTTCTTTTTCTTTCTGAAGTTTTTATTTATCTTGCGTCTTTCAAAAATTTTCGTTTTCCTCTGTCTATTTAACCATATTTCGCCAATAAAAACTAAAATAGACATCAAGTAGCCGCTCAAAAGAAAAATAAAGGCAGGAGCAACATCAGTCAGAGTAAGTTTCCTTCTAGAAATTTCCTCTTCTGGATTTTTCAAGAAATATCGCAATGATTCCAAATAGTTAGCATGGTTATTATATTTGTTCCAAATTCCTGAAGCCATCATTCTATGTACAAATGTATCTAGCAAATATTTGCAACAAAAATTTCTTCCGACTATCATTGCAGACATAACTTCAAAGAAACGATCTTCGGAAATGTAATATTTTCCAGCAAATCTATCAAGACTTCCTATTTCTGGAAATAACGCAAGATTTTGCGTCCTACTGAAATGAAGAAAATTTAAAAAAACATCTCCTTTACTTAACATATTATACTTAGTGTCTTTTCCAATAACTTTTAAATAATTCTCTTTCGATAAAAGGAATTCTTCTGCTAAACCTGATTTTTGCGAAGCTATGCAGTGATATTCATTCTTTTCGACAGCTCTAGCCAAATTTCGTAAGTTCTTGATTTTACTGACGGGCGGAAATGCCAGAAAAGATAAAAATACTGAATCATAAGCCAGGCAAAGGAACATTGCTCCGATAACCCATGAATAGATTAGTATTTTTTCAGCAAATGAAGAAGGTATTATAATAGAATTTTGCCTTACCAATACTGCAAAAACATGAAGAGCAATTTTATTGAGTGAATGCTTGTATTTCAATGTAATAGAACATATAAATATCATCGAAAGAAACCCTACTACGATGGCTATCCAAACCGACAGTGAAAGCGTTTGGAATATGCCGAAAATCTGTGGTTTGTATTGTGGCTTTGGAGTAATAAATGTATAATAATAAATGCGGAACGGATAACAGAAATCTACTGCTTCTATATAATCGTCAATCATATCTTTCGGCAAAATTCCAATGTCGAATTCTGAACGATTTATAGATCCTAATATCCCTGTGTAAGTACCATTACGATAAGTTCCATCTGGATCAAATGTGGTTGCATAATAAACTTTACCAAGAATTTTTTCATATTGTTCAAGATACATCGAAAGTGTGAATAGAAGTTGACCAAATACATTGTGTTTATCTAATAGGTAGTTCTTGAATACACCTGTTAGGTATTCAATATCAATTTCATAGTTACTAAATTCATATGGACTTTCATGTGCAATTATTACCATTTTACTATTTTTCATATTCATTTTGTTTTACGTAAAACACATAAAATCGAATTTTTACATTTTTATAACATTAAAATATTTTTTAAATACGCTTTTGAAAGTATGATTGATATATTGAAATAAAATTAACAACCTTCAGACGCGTGATAATTTTTTAAACAAAGACATTTTAATGAAAATGTAATTTCTCTAGATTTGTATTCATGATTTTATACGTAAAGACGTAGAAGAAGTCGATTGTTTGGGAGAAAAAATACGATTCAGTCCTAATGCATCGAAATTTTAATCATGATACGTCAGTTTGTCTTTTAAAAATAAAGCGGAAGAATTATTTAATGAATCGAGAAAATAATGTCTGTTTTCTAAAACACAATTTCCATTCAATACTAAGGGGAGGCACATTCATAGTCAACATTTTCAGGTAATTTAAATTCCTTTTATATTGTACTTTAGAATTATTTTAGGTTAACATAAACGTACATTCCCGTCACATCCTAAGAATATTGCTCAAGAAATCTTTATGGTATCAAATTCTGGTAATTGACACTTTTACTGAGGCATTGATTGCATTAAGTGGTAACTAGATAATGTAATTTGCAATAGCTATCATAATTCTGAAAAATTAAAAGCATCATAGTTATGTTGATATACAGATTCAATAAATTTCACGACAGTACTCTTTTCCGCACAAAAAAATTCTGCTATTCCTTGTAAATGCACATCATAAAAAGAATCAACGTTTCCTCTCAGTAGCCAAAACTAAGTTGAAAATGAATGTTTAAATTGGTAATGAGATGATTATATATATATATATTATAACTGATACTAGTTGGATTTTTAATGCTTAGTGCACTGATGACGCCAAAGAAGGAACAAAAAAATATTATCAGGAAAGTGATTGTTCATGGCCAATCATGGTACAATGCCAGTAATGATATCCGAAGCACAATTTTCATCCTTGAAAATGGAATGAGAATTATTTCTATATGTTTCTATAGATTTCAGTTGCCACAAATATTTAGTCGTTTTCTTTTTCGTATTTAGTATAATTTCGTTATGAATTTTTAATTTTAAAATAATAATATTATTCGTAATAACGCCTATTATTTAGAAAGCTGGTAGGATTTTAAAAAAATCAGAAGTTTATTATTGAACGACTGAATTCACAAACAGTATTCAATAAAAATGAATTAAAAGTTAGAAAGTCCACGTACAAAAATAAGCATAATTTCAATATTTTCTGCATGTTATAATTATAAAAAAATAAATGTTTTCTGAAAAATAAACTAAACACTGCATTGATATTGAATTTTAAATTATAAAATCCTTTAAAAGGTTTTATTCTATTCTTATACTGGAGATGTCTTCATAGCTTATAAATTTTAATTGAGTTAGAATTGCACTTCACAAAAGATAGTCATTATTGAATTTTAAAAAAAATCCGATATTTGATAATTTCTGCAGCCGAACACTCACGAATAATAAGAAAAGTATTGAAATTATTGCAGGCATATATATCGTGCAAACAAACGTACATGCTTGTGACAGTGTCTCCGTACCATAAATACTCATTTAAAATGTCAAATAAATTTTAGAAAACCAGGAAAATTTATCTTATTCTTAATTATGTATGTCAAAGCACATTGTGTGATAAATATCCACAGATTTAAAATATAATTAATTTATAATTGATTTCGATTTAATATGTAACATTATTCACTGATCTGTTTGAGCATAATCTATAAAAATATCATTTTTACCAAACTGCATCATAGTTGAAAAGTTTTCAGGAATTCGGTCTGTCCTGCCAAATGTTTGTGTAAGACTGTTCGTGCTCTAACTCACGTAAATATATATAGATTGCCATGTAATTGATATATCTTATTAATTTACCATCATTCTATATATTATTAACCTTACATCTTATTAATTTACCATTCATCATAATTACAAGGTTCGGTATTGAAAATCAAGTATGTAACATTAGAATAGTAAAAATTATGCTGCTACATTATAGTACTGACTGAACCGCCTAACGTTGTTAGGACCCATGATAATAACGTTAAATGGACCTTAAATTTGCATGTAATTACATCGAGACAACGAATGCATGTAAAATATTCCAAAAAATAAACTCTAATCCAAAGAATCTCGGGCTCGTTGCCTATGGCACCGTATACCGCTCATGCTGCGCACACGCCTGAAAATCTTGTATTTACACCTTGCAGCGCCAATGAGCGATTTCTGTTCTAAACGAACCTCCGAAACGTGTCCTCTCGGTCTACGGTTTAAGTATAGATGACGAAATTTTTTATTTCCCTTTTCCACTGCCAGGGTGCGCACTCTGTTCTAAACAAACTACCTTCCAAAGAAACTCCGACGCGTGTTCACGTTTACTCTGGCAAAGTATCATAGGCGTGCTGCGCATGCGCTTCAAAATCCTTTAGTTCCATCTACCACCGTCAGTGCGCTCAAAATATATTCTATACGTACATCCGACAAGGGTTCAGCTGCAGCGGCATACTTATTCACAATACCTGCTTGGTTCAGACCGCGAGCCGTTCTGATTGGCTCGCTATATTAGGATAATACATATTTTTGATGTCTTGGTAGTGAATATCGGATGCATCAGGCAAAGCGTATTTTTGATGCAGGCAATTTAATTAAAATAACTTAATGATGATTCTGAAAAATTTTAAAAATGATAAATGCTTACATAAATAATTTACGTACATTTTTTTATTCAATTCCTACAAACGCGAATAATGAAAATCTGGCACTTTTAACAATGTTAATATTATTTGTACGAAGAATTGTAGACTTTGTAAATTTGTATTTTTTCATGTATAAGACCTTAGGGCATAAAAAAGCAATGCATGCATAAACCTTTCTGTGTAGCTATCTAAAGAATTCAAATAATTTGTCGAGTTCACGATCACTAACGCATAAATGATTGCTTCCCGCCCATGAAATTAGACAAAAAAAAAATAATCACTGGATGTATCAACCTCGTTATGCAAAAATCTCAAAAATGCGTAAAATTCATTAAAACCGCAATCGCTCTAATGAATATTAAAAAAAGATATAAATTGCTAAATTATTTAAGGTTTTTTTTTTTATATATAACTTAGTTATTGAAAAATAGAATCCCAATAAAAAGTTTTCGGTAAAAAAAAAAAAAAAAAGCGCCAAGTTCTCCTTAATGTTTTGGCCAGAAAGAGTAGTGATATCTGAAGTTCGCATAAGTTAAAAGCCAAACATCCCAAATCTTTCATTGAAAATGGCTTCCTGCGACTTGGCCGTTAATGCCTTCTACAGCATTTCAAAATTAATTATTGGAAATTACGCATTTATGAATTATTTAAATATTAAGAGTAATATTATAATGCAAAGAGGCAAATTCACATAAAGACATTATAAGTAAAAGATTTCCCATAACTACCATTCAGTTTCAACAAACATTAGTTTTGATTACAGATCATTTAGTCCACTTGTGGTTTAATTGCCATTTTGCACGGCCTAAAGCTAAAGACATTAACGTAAAACTTAAGAAATAAAACAAAATTTACTTACTTCAAGTCTCACAATATGTTACATTATATTTTATTGTATAATATTGAAATCTTGTGTATTGACGAAAGAGATTTTTTTTCGTTTGAACATTTATTGTAGTTTGTTTGCATACATTAAGAGGTATTCGATTTATAAGCTGTTAAAAGCTGATACTAATTATGTTTTAGCAATTAGGGATATTATTTCCTGAATACAAGTATATAATTATTTTTAACTTCTAAGCATTTAAATAGACTGAAGTTGTTTAAATGCTTTTTTCAAATGTGTATTTTATTTCTGTACTCTGTGCCACAAAATGCTTAAAATAATCAAAAAATGTAGTTGGTATGTAGCTCATTTGTACATATTTGAAATTATGAAAAACTCTCTCGAAGGCATTAACGGCCAAGTCGCAGGAAGCCATTTTCAATGAAAGATTTGGGATGTTTGGCTTTTAACTTGTGCGAACTTCAGATATCACTACTTTTACTGGCCGAAACATTAAGGAGAACTTGGCGCTTTTTTTTTTTTTTTTTTTTTTTTTTTTTTTTTTTTTACCGAAAACTTTTTGTTGGGATATCACTACTTTTTGTATGTTTTGTTATTCTAAACTATTTTAATATGAAAAAACTTAAATTTCGGTACTTTTATGTTAGCCGGGAGCAAATCTCCTCATTAGCCTTTTGTTTTTTCGCCAATAGCAGTTTTCATTTTTCAAATGTGTAAATTAGAAACAATGCTTTGATTTTCAAATAAAATATTTTGGTTTATGCTATTATTTCTTATTTATTTATTTATCTATTTCTATGTTAAATATTCTATTAAATAAAATTAGGGAAATGCATCTATTTTAAATGAGATGACTGAAAAGTATATATCTTTAAATGAAATGAATGCAATATGAACAATGGAGTTGGGAACAGTATTTGGCGAGTTGCCATTTGCGCCCGGCTAACGTAAAAATACCTTAATTTATTTTATTGAGCTTTACAAATTTGTACTTTATTTCTTTTTATATTAAATTGAAGGTCAAAATTAGCACTAGCCACCGGCCACAGGCCCAGTAAATGAGAAAAAGTGGCTAGTGCAAAATTGTCTATCCGCGGCCACCTTCCAGCCACATTTTTACAAGAGGAGAATAAAATTTTCTTGCATTTCATCAAGGATTCTACTTTTTTTGGTTCTAATATATTTATATTAACATATTTATCAGGGCTATTCAGTTTTAGATTAATACTTATAGAAACTTTACTGTTTGGTATTTTTAAATAAAAAAGTGGCTACTAGTTTAAAGAAAGTGGCCACTTAAAAAAACTAGTACTACCCGCAAGTGGCCGCTAATAAAATTTCCCAGTTTTGACCTATATATTAAAGTACTAGCCGCCTCTAGCAAGCAGTATTTACCGCATTAATTCCATGCTAAACGTTGCATCATTTTGTTGTTATTCATAATTTTATTTACTTGCCCATTCTTTCGCCAAGTCGGAAGATTTGATAGAGAAATCAAGAACTCTTTACGATCATGGAAGCACATCATATATTTTGTGTTGTTATGTATTTAATCTTTCGTGACAAATATCTCTTAACTCACTTATGCATGTTTCCTTAGCAGTTACGATTCGTTCTCTAATACGGAAATTTTTAATCCTATTAAGTAATCTTTTCTAATTGGGCTCACTGTCAATTGTTGTATTTTAACTGATAAGACTGGGTACAAGTGAAATGGTTCTTATGAAATCCTTTGACAATATCTGCATTTGGATTAAACCATATTGGTGCTAATATCTTTTTTTCACGTTAACCTTTTCAATAGACTCTATTACGGAAGAATAGAAGGTCTACCAGCTCACTGCCATGATCCATTTGAAAATCTATCATTCTTCTCATCTGATCGTGTTGAATAATTAGTCAATGTGCCATGGTTTTAAGATTTTAGCTAATTTTATTCGAAACCTGAAAACTAAAATCAGAGGAACCGGTTTATAGTAGATTCATTCTAACGTACATATCGATTAAAAGGTTACATATTATAGAATTATAATAATCATAAGGAGAACTGGCAGTTTCAATGCTTTAATAGATTCCGTAAATTATCTTTATATAATACAGAAGTTTTAGCGGTGTAAAGATTAACAACATAGTCACAGTAAGTATAATAACAGTACAATATAATAACAGTAGCAGAGGTTTTGGGCAGTGACGAAACTATTAGCACTTTGGAAATATTAGTATGTTATATCATTTAACTATTCAGATGATATGCGGAAAAATAAAAATAGATGGCTCTCGTTAACAATTAACTCATTGAAAAAAGCCACTAGCGTCAAATATTCGCCAAGCTTGGCGGCAATTAGAAAAGTTCCGCCAAATTTGGTAATATATGATGTCAATTCTCAAATTTGACGACAAAAAATGTTTTGTTTATTCTGACGTCATAATGATGCATATATATTATGTATTACACACATACCTATAATATGTATGATGCAAATGTATTACGTATTATGTGCATATGTATAATATGTATGATGCATATGCATAAGTTCATTAACATCACTAAAATGCACTTAAAGGAATAGTGTTCCATAAATAGTAGGGATAGTTGCCAGATTGACCAGAGAGCTATTGAGATTAGAATTCCGACATTTATAATAGACCGGGAGGCGTCTGTACACACCATCACCTCATCGAGTTTGCAGCTGAAATTTTAGGATCAGTTAAAACTAGATTAGCATATTTAAATGCAACTGGTCTGTTAAGTCATATCTTGGTAGAAATCACCTAAATACCCAATTTTAGTTGTTAACTGATAGGTTTACTATTGTATTTTCCTGCATCCAAAAGTTTGGAAACATGGAGAAATGGGTGCAGGAAAACACAATGGAAAATCCACCAATTAACCCGTAAAATCGGGTCTGTAGGTGGTTTCCACAAAGATATGATTTGGCAGACCAGTTACATTTCAATACGCTAATCGATTTTTAACTAATCCTAAAATTTCAGTCGCCAACTCGATGAGGTGATGATCTGTGCAGACGCCTCTCTGTCTTTAATAAAATTTGTTTTAAGGAAGTAAAAGATAGAAAGATGGACAGATAAACTGAATGATTTGCCTTATTAAGATTTTTGTAAAAGCATTTAAAAATTCATTCAGCTTGAAATCATGTCGGTTTTGGCGACCGACATATCTTATCTATCACTATAATCTTTCTTTTACAGATTTAAAATTAACAATAAATTAACAGTAAGTAGGCTAATAATACAATATAATAACATTAGCAACGAACTTCGGACGCCACATCTGTCGCACATCGTTAAAGACAGTTTATTAGTTACACATTTCATATAATTAAAAGGAGATTTTTACACTTTCATATGGAATTAGGATATTTTTCCACTATAGGGACCTTGGCATTTTTTTTTTAAATCTTGGCGCAATTCGGACTTCAGAAACTGAGATATTTTGCCAAATGATATAAACAACTATGAAAACAAACCTGATGAACTTTTATGTTATTTATATATGTATTTATATACATATAAACATTTTATTTATACATGTATAAAATATTATTTTTTATATACAAATTATTTATGTTGGTATATAAAAATAAATAAACGGATTCCTTACATTAAATAAATTGAATACATCTGGAAAAAATTGCTTGTGTATATGACACAGTAAATAGGTTTCCAGATAATACGTTATTATCAAATTTCTTTTCTTGTCAAGGCTATATTTTGTATTTCGCCAAGGCTACTATATCGGAAACGTACCGAATTGCGGTTATATTTTGTTAAATGTTTTATTGTTTTAATATCGTAAATATATCATTACCTATACTGATTAAAATTTTTAGGTATATTCAATTTTTCTATTTAACAAACATCTTTGGAAAAGCGTATATATAAAATGTTATTCTGCTTGAAATCACGAGACTGCCTTCAAAACTCTGTAATCGAGTTTTGGCGACCAACATTGGCACAATTAAATGTGTTAAGGAGCTGTTCACAGCCAAATGAACACCCCCTGTTTGAAGGGTTTAGAGGCGGAAATTTTGTGTTGTCAGATTTGTCTGGCTAATTGTGCTACAAACCCGACTTACTTGTGAAATTTCATGATTATACGACTTTTAGAAGTACCTTAGTTATTTGATGATGCGAAGTGAGTCAGTGACAAAAAAGCGCTTTTTCTTTATTTAATATTTCGAAAACTACTAAATATAGAAACATGAAATCGTGGAACCTTAGTTCAGTTTGACCATAGGAACATGTGTATAAAAGAAAAATTTCTATATCTCTCCCTAAAACGACGTTATGAGGGGGTGAAAAGTATGCCGAAATGGTTCAGGAAAAGGTAGCTTACGGCTTGTGCGAAATTGGCGGACGCACTGCCGTGCTCCCAGAACTATCTGTTAGATAGCTTTCATTACAAAAGCTACCTATTGCAGCCGTTCGGAGGAAAGCGATTTTTAAAAAAATTGGAAAATTTTCATCGATCATGACCCCCAGACCACAAAACCACCCTCCGTTCAAATGTTGATATATATATATATATATATATATTTAATTTAATTCTTATAATTCAGCTAGACGGCAGAAATAAATAATTTATTATGTTCTAAGTTTGCTATGGATTCTTTTTTTCTCTTTTATTAGTTATTATCTCTTAATTATTAATTGTTTAATTTTAAACTGCGTATAACAATCTTTAAATTAATTTAATTTGCATAATTTTAATTTACTCTTTTGATTTATTTCATTTATATTATGCCTTGTAATGGTAATACGCTTTCACAGTTTATGATACATGTATTTTTAGTCTGTAGCAATGTTGTATTTTATTGGTATATCACTATCCCCACCCCCCCCGATATTTGTATTGATACATTAATATTTATTAAGTGATTATTATAAACAATTTTTATATTATTAATGAAGTTACTTTTTCGAAATTATTGTTTTACTTAAATTTAAATGTAAAAATTAAAAAATTAAAAAATAATTTTAATTTTAACCATTTTTCGCACATTATATTAAGATATTAATTGATAATTCTCAATTTTATGTTGCATATTTTAGAATAATATTTATCTGCAGTCTTAATGACATATTTGGTTTAAAATACATTTTATCTACAGGTATATTCGGTTTTCCATACTAGATGGCAGCACTATACACTATTTTAGTCATGTACTTAATTATATATTGTCTTTCTTAAATATAATTTCTTATATTTCTAGTAAGACGGTAGCATTAAATAATTATTTATTTTGTTCTATTATTATTAGGTTACCTTGGACTCTTAAATTACACTTATTATGATTATTATCTATTAATTATTAATTGTTTAATTTTAAACACTTCTTGTAATTTATAACAGGATCATTACTATAGTATGTAGTAATTATTATTATATGGACTATCTGTTGCGGTACACATTATATTAAAATGTTATTTGATAATTATCAATATTAAGTTGCATATTATGGAATGATATTTATCTGCAGTCTAAATGACATATTTGGTTTTAAATACATTTAATCTAATGTTATATTCGGTTTTCTATCCTAGATGACAGCACTAAACACTATTTTAGTCAGTTACTTTATCATTTATTGTCTTTCTTAAATATAACTTCTTATAATTTCCGTAAGTTGGCAGCTTTAAATAATTATTTATTCTGTTCTAATATTATTTGGTTGCCTTGGACTCTTAAATTAAACTTATATTTGTTATTATCTATTAATTATTAATTGTTTAATTTTAAACAACTTCTTGTAATTTATTACAGGATCATTATTATCGATTGTAATAATAATTATTATATGGACTATCTGTTGCGGCAACCGTGGCATTGGCTTTTAACTGTGTCAGTATTTGAGCGGGATTTTAAGCCAAACTTCGTTATCTGTTTTTGTCAATGTTAATATGTCTTGGCTGTCCTCGTGCTGGGTTTGTCTATGATTTAATTTGTTTAATTTTTTAATTGTTTTCTTAGTTGTGGATTTCAGATTGTTTAATAGTTTACATGGTTGTTTAATATTCTCTGGTGATTAGTCTATTGGGTACATAATGGAATTCAATATTAGCTTATTGCTGAATTCCGTTATAGAAATCGACTATTTTTTTTTGCTTATAAATGTATTTTATGTACCCGTGATCAAGTGAAATACCTTATAAGCTTCTGGCTTCATTCATCCATTTTATCTTTTGTATGTTTATGTTACGGCTTTTCTGGTTCAACATTATTTAGCTGGATTTAATATCTATTGTCTTTAATCAGACTTTATCAAAAATTGTTTTTTTTTCATATGTTTCATATAGATTTATTGCCAGCAATATGCTAGTGAATTAGTTGCATTTAATAAAATTATGTATTACTAGTTACATGTGTCTTCTCTATTCTGTAAAATGTCTGTGTTATGAATATTTGCTAAATTATAAATTTAATTTCAATTATTGGAAATCGATGACGATTTGTTATATATTATGATTTTATATATATATATATATATATTTGATCTTTGTCACACTGTAACTCCCGTATTTATGAACCGATTTGGATGTAATTCGGTGTGTATATAGTACATACCAATGTCTCGACTGAGTTCGTTGACCAGCTTCATCCGCCATCTTGTTTCGAAATGGCGACCATTTAAATTAAAAAAAAAATGAAATGTGGTACCAAAAAATTGAAAATTATTTTTTTCTTACGTGTTTGACCTGGATAAAAAATTTTCGGAGTAGTTTTTGTTTCGTCTATATCTTTAAAAATGGCTGAGTTATAGAACTTTGAATTTCAAGCGGGGCTGACACTTTGATACGTCCTGATTTTTGTCACGCGATAACAGGCGTAATTATGAACCGATTTAGATGTAACTTGGTGTGTACATAGCACATACAATGTCTCAACCGAGTTCGTTGGCCAGCTTCATTCGCCGTCTTGTTTCAAAAGGGAACATTTAAAAAATATTCAATTTAAAATTTAAAATAAGGTATCAAAAAATTGAAAAATGAAAAAGATTTTTATATGTGTTTGACCTGGATACAAAGATTCCGGGGAAGTTTTTATTTCGTCTATATCTTAAAAAATGGTTGAGTTATAGCCCTTTGAATTTCTAGCATGGCTGACATTTTGAAACGATCTGATGTTTGTCACGCGATAACACACGTATTTATTAATCTATTTGGATGTAAGAAGGCATGTGGATAGTATATAGCAATGTCTCGACCACGTTCGCTGGCCAGCCTCATCCGCCATCTTGTTTCAAAATGACGGCCGTTACATTAAAAAAAAATATATTTAAAGTGAGGTGCAAAAAAATTAGAAATTGAAAGAGGTTTCTTTCTTAAGTATTTGACCTTGATATAAAGATTCCGGAGCATTTTTTGTTTTGTCTTTATCTTAAAAAATGGCTCAGATATAGCAGTTAGAATTTCTTTATGTGGGTGACATTTTGAAAAATCTGATATTTTGCCTGCCACAGCACTCTTATATAACAACCGATTCCGATGTGAGTGAGCATATACACAGGAATTACTAAGGTCTCGACCAAGTTCACTGGTTAGCCTCATCCACCATGTTGTCTTAAAATGGCAGGCAGTTCAAGTTATCGCCGAATTTGGCAACCAAATATAAGTTACTTTAAATAAAAGCAGATTGGATAAAGCTGACTAATTTCTCATTCATAATGATTTAATATTGATAAAAAGTAGTATTGAATCTTCTATAATCGTTTTCCACTAAATGGAACTTCGTGTGTTTGAATAATATAAGCTAGCTTTTTAAAAATAAGGAATATGAAAGCTACTTCTTCCTCCCGGCACTGGGCGGAAGAATTCTTTTTAATTAAAATAAACTTGTATAACTTTAATAAATAGTGAAAAATAGATACTTCCTATTTTTTCCATAAATTTATACAACATGGATAATACGCACTGACTGAAATAGCTTAGAAGAAAATTTTAATCCCCAGACCACTACTTGTAATTCCAAAGCATTCAAAATAACTATGGTCTGGATACCTGAATCTCAATCTGGCAAGCCAATCAGAATGGTCCGGAATCAAAACCGAATATGAAATGGAAAGATGCCTGCGTTATCGTATAGCAGTCGTGCTGCACATGCGCTGCAAAATCTGTTAGGTCTACTTTCTACCACCAAGAGGCGCACTGTATTCTAAGAAAACTGTGTACGAACAAAACTCCGTTTTGAGATATATTAGTTGAGGGGATGAGGATTTAAATAATCCATGGGGGAAAAAAGGGAGGGAGGGATGACGGAGATTACATAATATGAAATGTTGGTCAAAGGGCTGTAAAATTATATGTCACATGAGGGGGCCGGAAAAGTTAGATAAGTTGCCCTATGGGGGCAAGTTTGCCCCTGATGGTCGGACTTTAGGAAAACCGGGCAGAAACGGAAAAGTGATACCGAATTACCCTTTTGGTCAAGTTTTCAAGAAGAGTGGCATAAGGGGTTCAGATAAATTGGGGCCAAGTCGCTTAACCGATGATTAAAATTAAAATTATGAGGGTTGGCAGGAACCGTTTTTTTTTAAAGTTACTGGTGGATTTCTTGGTTTTTCGAGTTTATGAAATATTATACTATTTTTCGCATGTATACCAATTTTAAAATCCCTACTTGAAACAGTTTTAAAAATTTCGATATGTTAAAAATCGCTGACTGCCTGTTTAAAAAAAAATTCTCATGGAAAAATAATTGAATATACGTGTCTCTGAAGCAGAAAAGCTAAATTAAAACAACCCCTTACAGGTGGTTAGATGAAATATAAAGATTGCATTTCATTTAAGGATTTTAATTGGTATTGCAAGAAATTCTTAACCAATTTTCCAGATTTTAATAATTTCTGAAATAGAAGATTTATTTTTGCGTATGTATAACTCTGAGTAATTCTGGGTAGTAACTCTAAATTCTCGAAGGTCATTGCCAGACACTTCGTCTCTGGTTTTCCGATTAAAAGAATTTTATTTTTTAATTGATATTTCATGATTTTTCCGACGGAATTTTTTAGTTTTTAACAGACTTCAAAAGAAGGAGGTTATCAATTCGATCTGTATGCATATTTTGGTTCTGTTCACGCATAACGGTCACAAATATGGACCTATTTTGATAATTCTTTTTTTTTTTTGTTTGAAAGTGTAAGTCACCCATGTGGTCCCATTCCAATTTGATCAAAATCTGATGATTATAACAAATTTTTCTAATAAACATTTTTTAAGGGGTCTCAGGACTCTTAAAATTGGAAAAAAAGAAAAAAAAGGACCATTTTCAACATTTAATATCTTAAAATGTATTTGATATTAAAACACAACTTTAAATGGGAATGAAAGCTACAAGTACGTTCTTTCATTTCAAATATTTGAAAAATTGCAAGATGCAGAATTAGCATTTACAGGGGTCTCAAAACTATCAGACATTTGACGAGCAGAAAATCGGCATAACAGCTTATGCGCACGATTACAAAATAAATTTTGCAACTAAACTGAAAATTTTGGTGCCTACTTATATCTCAGATTATAACAATTACACTGAACCTAAATAAATTTGTATTTAAAGCATTTTTATATTTTTAATACAAAGTTATATTGAGCTGATGCAAAATTTAGAAAATTTCAAAATATAAACCCCTAAAAAAATATTTTCTTTTTACAATAAAAAGGAAATTTTAGGTTCAGTTTATACAGACTAACATGAAACATATGTTTTGAAAATTTCATAAAAAAATATTCAGAAGTTATTGCGATATCGTGCGCGTTATGCCCAAAAACGTGATTTGGAGGAAAATGACTTCAAAGTTTTGGAAACACCGCTTCAGCTATTGAGCGAGTATAATTCTAAATGCCATAACTTCTGTTCTAATAGGAATTTCAAGATAACAATTGTATTAAAATGTTCAGAAAACATAGAAGTTTAGCATCTAAAAAAATTAAAATTTCGAAAATTTTAGAGCTTTAAGAGTCCTGAGACCCCTTAATTGAAATCCTTTTTGAAGCAGTCGCCTAATTCAGTGTTGCCAGATTGGGGGCTTTTTTGACCCCAAATTGTTGATTGTCAATGATTTTTGGAAATAGAAATATTCGGCATATTTAAAAATAGATTAAAAATTCTGAAAAATAAGGCGAATTATACTATTTTAAAAAAGGTGGTGACAGTTAAATAATCTGAATTTAAAAAGTCCCCAATCTGGCAACACTAGCCTAATTATAATCGTTCATCTTTCATGCTGTTGCTACAGCGCCTAGAAGATATAGTGTAGAAATTAGCCACAAAATAGTGCTAAAAAATTGAATCCCATAAATGTACAACGATGCTGAATAACAAGATGTAGATCGCAGCGCCATCTAGCTTTCGTCAATGTAAACATTGTATAAGTTTTGAATTCAGAAAACTGTACAGCTTGTGATAAATATTTAAATTATATGCAGGATAAAGGTTTTCAATAATTTTAAAACACTGAAAAATAGTAAATATGGCTAAAAAACGCGATAGGCATTGTTTTGTGCCTGGTTTAAACAGTCAATACAAAACTAGTAAACTTTCCCTGCTTAGCGTGCCAAAAGATGAAGGTCTGCTAGAAAAATGGAAAAGTTCAATTCCCGAATTTGATAAAATATTAACCACAAAATCTGTTGTATGTGAACTTCACTTTCAAGATGATTTTATTAACAGAAATTATATTCATGTTGTCAATGGTGAAACAGTCACTTTTCCTAGAGCTAAGCCCATTTTAAAGTCCGATGCTATTCCAACTATATATCCAAATATTCCCAGCTGTCTTTCAATTTCGCTACCAAAAGAGCGGAAATCTGATGAATCTACCTCATCTTTAGAAGTTCTCATTGTTGAAGGATCATTGTCAAAGAGTAAGTGTTCAAAGATTTCAATAACCCTAAATGATTTAAGGAACATAAACTACCAACAAAATTCTGGAGGGTTATAATTCCAGCAAATCATATAAATAGTTTAATATTTCATGTTAGTGCACTTTAAAATTTAAAAAATCATTCAACACTTATTGCTGAAAGATTGGTTGTTGTGAAAGATGAGGATTTAAAACTAAAATGAGAAGTATTCTTAAAGGGACTTAAAGTTGAAGAATATCCAGATATTTCATCCAACGAAATGCTTCAAAATATCCTAAATACAGTAAATTTGCATAACATTTGCATAGGAGCTGGATCCATTACAGAATTTAGTGACATCAGCAGTTTATCGATACAAAATGAGATTTATGAAGGGTAGATATTTAGTTCTAAATGCACATGAAAATGTCAAGCCGGCATTTGTATATATTGCAAATATCTACACAAATCAATGATCCATAAAAGAAAGCAAAATAAGTGCAAAGTTAAGAAACAATCCCATTTAAAATACAGCCTGTATTCTAAAAACCATGAAAAAGTTGAAGACAAAAGTTTCTTCCCTTAAAAGTGAGATAAAATCCTTACTAAATAGAAACAAGAAGGTATCTAAGGATTACGTTGCAAACAAAATTAAAGAACTTCCTATCAAACAACAACAGGTGGTTTAACATTGCTTTAAGGGGGCTCAGGGCTTGAAACTTTTCAAAAAATTGATTTTTTTTTAAAACTATATTTTGATTATTCAATTACTTCTGAACACAGTGCAACAAACCGCATAAAAATATTTGCATTTTTATCGGAATTAAAAGCATTTATGTAACAATCACTTTCATAGCCGCACCCATTTAATGGCAACTTTAAGTCGCGTTTTCTCAAAACTTGATTTTTGACGACTATCTGTAAGATTTAAAAAAAACCTATTTGATGGAATGGCTTAAATTTTTTTTTTTGCATGCATGTAACATCATTATATATAGAATGAATTAATATATTTTAGATAGCTTAATATTTTGAGTATTTATAAGGGAAAAAAACTTGTATTTTTAAGGGTTTTTTAAATTTTCAAATTTGAGAGTTTTTTTAATAAGGTTTCCTTTGAGTGATAGTTATATCCTTAATTCATTCTATAGTGTAAAGTTTTCTCATCATTTGAAAGCAAAAATTATGTTATTATGTCAATTCAACGTTACGATATCTTACGGATGGTGAGATGACACCTACATTTTTTTCGAAAATTGTGTTATATAAATTTCGCTATATTTTTTGTTTTATTACATTGAAGTACTTCATTTTATAATTTTATAGGACTACAAACGTACCTTAAAAATATCAGAAAGTTTAAATTAGTTACATTGGATACTTCTGTTTTTATATGGACTCAAAGCGAGAGCTCTGTTTACATGTTTTTCGGTATCGATCAAGCCCTCAGCAACCTTAAAGCTACACGCAGAAATTCTACTCATGGTCATAGATATATGAAAAATTGGATTTTAGAATGCATTCTTATATACATGAAAAGCCCAACACTTTATGAACATAACGCGTTAATAAAACTATGTGTTCACCATGTCGTAAAACAATTCGAAAGTACATAATAAACTATAATTTAGGTTTTGGTTTTAACACTAAAACATTTGACATAGTATCGCAAAAAATGAAAGATACTGATCCATATTTAAAACATGGGGGATATATCATTGATGAAATGAAGTTGACGGAAAAACTGCAGGCGAAGACTTGTGGCGAAATTGAAGGTTTTGTTGACATTGGTCCCTATACACCTGCAAATTTAAAGTCCACAATTTGCAATCATGGGTTAATAGTATTATATCAACCATTTGTTGGCACATGGAGGCAAATACTTGGAGTGTTTTTTCAGAATTCATTGTTCTCAATTTCAATTCAGATTCAATCAAATTCAGAATTAATTCTTGACTTCGTAACATGCGATGCTGCACCATGGAATAGATGCATGTGGAAAAGGTTTGGAATATCAACTTCATCTAATCAGATTCATAATAAAATGTGCCACCCAGTTGATATTTCAAGATACTTATATTTTATATCTTATTTTCCAAATTTAGTTAAATGTGTAAGAAACAAGTTTATTTCAAGAGGTTTTTTACTACCTGAAGAAGAAGCTCGTCTAGAGAATATAAAAGCAGCATGGAAAGAAGATTCATGTGTTAGCACCTTAAAAGCAATTCCCAAGATATCTCGCTGCCATCTTAATCCAAATAATTTTGAAAAGATGAGGTTTAGCTATGCTTTTCAGCTTTTCTGTTCAGAAGTGGAAAGAGGTTTATCTATATATATAAACGCCGTTCTCTGTATGTATGTCTCTATATATAAAAGCCGTTCTCTGTATGTATGTCCTTTATACAAATCTTCAATTTTTAACCAATTTGCACGAAACTTTATGTACATACGTTTTAGAACGTGGAAAAGATCGCTGTCTACTTTAAAAAAATCCTCAGAGCACTATATACCCCGTTCTTCTACCACCTTTCATAATTTAAACATTATAGAAATATATCATTTTAAATTTCCAGATTCTATCGTTTCTTTCCTGTTGCAACACATCTAAAAAACTGCTCAATGATTTAAAAAAAAATGATAACTCGAGTACTTTGTTTTATAAGCCTATAAAACTTCGTATTGTCTCCCTATATTTTTGCTGTTTCTGACATTGACATCATTCAAAGAAGAAAATGCACATTTTTCATATATTTATGTAAAAACTTTAACTAAGCATGTTTTAAAATGACATAGTACCTTAGTTGAATGTTTCGAAAGTTAAAAAATCTAATTTAATAAAGTCGTTTCAATATCAAGAAATCAATTCAAGAAAAAGATAATAATAAAAAAATAGTTGGATGTACCAATCCCAAAACTTTCTTCTATCATATACATCTTACTATTTCAAAACCTAGTTACACATGTTAATACTCCAATATTATTAGTTCAATACTTTGATTTTCATCTTAAATTTCTTCTCCAGTCAATTAAACGGACTAAAAACGAGTTAATCTATATCATGATATTTGTTAAAATTATTAGTTTTTCCTTATTCTGTTGCTACAAGCTGTTTGCGAATAGCCGGCTTAGCAGGAAGCCAGTTCCCGCCGCTTCACGAGCCACCGATGCGCAATAGAACTACGAAAAATTAAGAAAAGTATGCAAAAATCGCTATCACAGAGCCCGTTTACGTCGCAATATTTCGAAATTCAAGGAGGACCTGTTAGCCAAAGCCAAAAATATGCACAAAAATTTTAGTTCAGTTGTATGATAATTTTATACTCTTTTCGATGGTACAATAAAGAAAATGGCTCAAACATCATTATTACAGCGCCCCCCCCCCCCTTCCGGCAGATTTTTTCCAAATTCAGGGAGGACTTGCTTGTCATAGCCAGAAACATACACAAAAAAATTGGTTCAATTCTATGCACAACTTCATACACTTTTTGATGGTACAATAATGAAAATGGTATAGACATCGCAATTATAGCGCCCCCTTCCGGCGAAATTTTTCCAAAGTCATTGAGGACCTTCGTGCCATGACCAAAAACAAACACAAAACGTTTGGTACAATTCTATGCATAACTTCATACACTTATCGATGGTCCAATATTTAAAATGGTACAAAAGTCGCCATTACAGCGCCCCCTACCGGGGAATATTTTACAAATTAAGGAAGGATCTGCTTGCCATAGCCAAGAACTTAAAAAAACATTTTTGGTTAAATTCTATGCATAATTTCATACACTCTTCCCTGGTACAATAATCAAAATCGTATAAAAATCGCTATTACAGCGCCGCCTTCCGGCCGATTTTTTTCCAAATTAAGGGAGGACCTGCATGCTATACCCAAAAACTAAAAATACAAATTTGGTTCAATTCTATGCATAGCTTCATGCACTTTTTGATGGTACTATTCACAATCGCACAAAAATCGCTATTACAGCGCCTCCGACCGGCGAATTTTTTCCAAATTCAGGCAAGACCTGCGTGCCATAGCCAAAAACTTAAAATAAAAATTTGGTTCAATTCTATGCATAACTTCATACACTTTTTAATTGTACAATATTCAAAAACGCACGAAAATCGCTATTACAGCGCCCCCTACCGGCTATTTTTTTTTTCAAATTCAGGGAGGACTTGCTTATCCTAGCCAGAAACTTAAAATAAAAATTTGGTTCAATTCTATGCATAATTTCATACACTTTTTAATTGTACAATATTCAAAATCGCACGAAAATCGCAATTACAATGCCCCCTACCAGCGAATTTTTTCCAAATTCAGGGAGGACCTGCTTACCATAGCCAGAAACTTAAAATAAAAATTTGGTTCAATTCTATTCATAACTTCATACATTTTTTGATGGTACAATATTAAAAATCGCACAAAAATCACTATTACAGCGCCCCCTACCGGTATTTTTTTTCCAAATTCAGGGAGGACCTGCTTGCCATAGCTAAAAACTTAAAATAAAAATTTGGTTCAATTCTGTGCATAACTTCATACACTTTTTGATGGTACAATGGCGACAGACACACGGACAGACAGACATTTTCTATAAACATGTTTTTTGGTATCTCTGACCCCTAAAATGTGTAAATCCGTCGAAAACCGGAAGTCGAAAATAATTTCGATTACAATACTTTCTTCTATTGAAGATAGAAGAAAGTAAAAATCATTTGCTAGCTATGACATCACTTTCTAATAATGTTTTATTCTGACGGGATCTCTTGATCTTCTAAAAATTAATTCTTATTATTATCATCCATAAAGTTAAATCTTTATTTTTAAGCACCGCGAACTAAAATTTCAGTAAATGCAGAGTCATTTGGGTGTATTTATTGCATTTTTCTGCGTATTGTCAGGTAAATCGTATTTTTCTGTCACACTTGCTGAAGAAAACAAGCATTCTGATTTTAAAAGCTGAAATACTTTACTGTAATTACGTCAAAATGATGTAATTTTACTTTCTTCTATCTTCAATAGAAGAAAGTATTGTAATCGAATTTTTTTTCGACTTCCGGCTTTCGATGGATTTACATGTTTTAGTAGTCAGAGACCCCAAAAACCATGTTTATAGAAAATGTCTGCCTGTCCGTGTGTCTGTCGCCATTGTATCATCAAAAAGTGTATGAAGTTATGCATAGCTTTGAACCAAATTTCTATTTTAAGTTTTTGGCTAAGGCAAGCAGGTCCTCCCTGACTTTGGAAAAAAATCGCCCGTAGTGGGGGGGGGAGGGGGAGGGCGGCAATTGTGATTTTTGTGCGATTTTGAATATTGTACCATCGAAAAGTATATGAAGTTATGCATATAATTGAACCAAATTTTTTGTGTATGTTTCTGGCTATAGCAAGCAAGTCCTCCCTGAATTTGAAAAAAAAATCTGCCAGATGGGGGCCCTATAATTTCGATGTCTGTGCCATTTTCATTATTGTACAATCGAAAAGTGTATTAAGTTATGTATATAATTGAACCAAATGTTTTGTGTATGTTTTTGGCTATGGCAAGCAAGTCCTCCCTGAATTTGAAAAAAAATCTGTCGGAAGGGGGCGCTGTAATAGTGATGTTTATGCCATTTTCCTTATTGTACCATCAAAAAGTGTATTAATTTATGCATACAATTGAACCAAATTTTTTGTGTATGTTTTTGGTTTTGGCCATCAGGTCCTCCTTGAATTTGGATATATAGCGCGATAAAGGGGCTCTGTGATAGCGATTTTTGTATATTTTTCTTAATTTTTCATAGTTCTATTGACCATCGGCGGCTCGTGCAGCGGCGGGAACTTGCTTCCTGCTAAGCCGGCTATTCGCAAACAGCTTGTAGATACAGATTAAAGAACAACTATTAATTTTAACAAATATCATGATATAGATTAACTCCTTTTTAGTCCGTTTAATTAACTGAAGCAGAAATTTAACATGAAAATCAAAGTTGGTATAGTATTGAACTAATAATATTGAAGTATTAACACCTGTAACTAGTTTTGAAATATTAAGATGTGTAAGATTGAAGAAAGTTTTGGGATTGGCACATCCAAATAGTTCTGAAATGCAAAAGATTGTTACGTTTTATTTCCTATTTTGTTGGCGTGCTATATCATTAATTACCCCATTTAACTGTTTCAGTACCTTAAATCCAATGATAGCATTTTGCGATTTATAATATTACAATTACATAAACTACGATTTTTCTAAGATTTATATTAAATAGAAAATGAAATTTAGAAAATGTTTCTAAGAGTTAGGCAGGAACTCTTCTCAGAGGGCATTTACATCTCATAAGAAATTAAAATGCAAAATTTCAAGTTGCTAGCCGCTTCAGTATCACAAAAATCACAATTTAGAACTATTTTAAAATGCAACCAC
This sequence comes from Maratus speciosus, assembly GCA_963932465.1. Classification (NCBI taxonomy): domain Eukaryota; kingdom Metazoa; phylum Arthropoda; class Arachnida; order Araneae; family Salticidae; genus Maratus; species Maratus speciosus. Next base: position 455,200,299 of record OZ010797.1, read on the forward strand.
AAGGTGGGAGTGACTCCGACATGAAATAGATCCTATATTGGAGCAAGGGCTGTCATAATCAATTTCCAACCATTACTTTTGAAATCAGTTGGGTACCTGTCTGAGATTGCGTAGAAATCGCAATTTAGAACGTTTTTTAGAACGTTTTTCGTCTATTTTCACCCCTTTTAAATTTCGAATTATTTAAGAAATGTCCTTAGAGATCATTTATATCTTATTAGTAATTACCATGTCTAGTTTTAAGTTGCTATTTCCTGAAGTATTACAAAAAACGAAAATTAGATCGTTTTTTGCTCCTTCACCCCCTTTGAGGTAGTGGCACCGACATGAAATACAGCCTATGTTGAAGCGAGGGCTGTCACCATCGTTTTCACTCCATTATTTTTAAATAGATTCGGTATTTCCTGAGACTGCGTAGAAATCCCAATTTAGAAAGTTTTTTAGAACGCTTTTCGCTCATTTTCATCCCTTTTAAATTTCGATTTTTTCGGAAACATTCTTTGAGAATTCGAATTGAGAATTCGAATTTTTTAAGAAATGTTCTTTGAGATCATTTATATCTTATACGTAACTAACATTCCAAATTTCATGTTTCTAGGACCTTCAGTAACACAAAAATCGCATTTTCGAACGATTTTTGCTCCTGCACACCATTTGGGGGTAATGGCACCGACATAAAATGTGGCCTATGTTGGAGCAAGGGTTGTCCCCATCATTTTGACACCATTATTTTTTAAATCGGTTTGGTACTTCTTGAGATTGCGTAAAAATTGCCATTTAGAACGTTTTTTAGAACGCTTATTGCGCATTTTCACCGCTTTTAAATTTAGAATTTTTTAAGAAATGTTCTTAGAGATTATTTATAACTCATAAGTAACTACCATCCCAAATTTCATGTTTCTAGATCCTTCAGTAACACAAAAATTACATTTTCGAAAGGTTTTTTTTTTCTTTTTTTTCTTTTTTTCTTTTTTTTTTTGCTACTGCACCCCATTTGGGGGTAATGACACCGACATAAAATGTAGCCTATGTTGGAGCAAGGGTTATCACTATCATTTTGATGCCATTATTTTTGAAATCGCTTTGGTCCTTCCTGCGATAGTGTAAAAATCGTCATTTAGAACCTTTTTTAGAACGCTTTTTGAGCATTTTCACCCCACTTTTAAATTTCAAATTTTTTAAGAAATGTTCTTAGAGTTAATTTATATCTAATAAGTAACTACCATGCAAAATTTCATGTTTCTAGGTCGTTCAGTAACACAAAAATCGCAATTTCGAACGTTTTTTTTTCTCCTGCACCCCCTTTAGGGGTAGTAGCACCGACAAAAAATATAGCCTATGTTGGAGCAAGGGTTGTCACCATTAGTTTTGAAATCGGTTTGGAACTTCTTGATATTGCGTAAAATTCGCCATTTAGAACATTTTTTAGAACGCCTTTTGCGCATTTTCACCCCTTTTAAATTTCGAATTTTTTAAGAAATGTTCTTAGAGATCATTAGTATCTTACAAGTAACTACCATTCCAAATTTCATGCTTCTAGGAATTTCAGTAACACAAAAATCGCATTTTTAGAAAGTTTTTTGCTCCTGCACCCCTTTTTGGCCAGTGGCATGGACATAAGATATAGCCTATGTTCTAAGTTGGACTAACACCATCATTTTGATACCATTACTTTGGAATCGGTTAAGTAGTTCCAGAGCTTACCTCCTACAAATAAACAATTTTTACCTCTTTATAATATGACTAGCAAACCCCGCGGCTTAGCTCGCGTAATATTTGAAATATGCCAAGTGATATTTATATGTCTAATTTTTATTAAAAGGTACTAACTAAATTTTTATTTTATTAAAAGGTAATATTTTAGTTTATTAAAAGGTACTTATTACTTTTAGGAATAATTAAAACAATTACTATTTAAAACACATTTTGATTAAGCATCATTGTTACACTGCATAAAGCAGAAATGAGACTTAAATTAATAAAACGAAATAAAACTAAATGAATAATAATTTAGAAAATATTTTGAAACTTTTATGCTCAGTTAATACGTTCATTTCAGTATTCATTTGAAGTTTTGAATTTTCTAGAAACCATCTTCTTACATCTTAAAATTAACCATCATGTCAAATTCCAAGTTCTATCACCTCTCAACATAAAGGGCTGTGTTGAAATAGAAACTGTCACCATTAATTTGCCAACATTAATTTTGAAATTGGTTTGTTATTTCCTAATATTCCACAGAAACGTAATTTAGAAAGCTTTTAAAGGCCTTTTTTAGAGCGTTTGTTGTTCCTGTGAACCCCAGGTGGTAGAATCATCGGCATAAAATATAGCCTGTGTAGGATCAGAGACTGCTACCATTGATTCGCAGCTATTACTTTTATATTTGGTTTATATTCAGTGAAATTGCGTAGAAATCGTAATTTAGGACTTTTTTAGAATGCTTTTCGCACATCCCCTTCACTTCAACCCTTTTTAATTCGAATTTATTTTCGACAGTCCTTCGAGGGCATTTATATTTTATAAGTAACTACCATGCCATATTTAAAGTTTCTAGTCTTTTCAGTATCACAGAAATCGCAATTTAGAAAGTTTTTAGCTACTGAAACCCTCTGGTGGCAGTGGCACAGACATAAAATATAGCTTATGATTGAGCAGGTTCTATCACCAACAATTTGTCATCATTATTTTTTTAATCGGTTTGGTATTTGATAAGATTACATAAAAATTGTTATTTACAACGCTTTTCGCTCACTTCATCTTTTTAAATTTGAAATTTTCTTTCGACAGTTCTTAGAAAGCAGTTGCTTCTTGTAAGTAAATACCATGCCATACTTTAAAGTGTTAGACCCTTCAGTTATGCAAAAAACGCAAATTAGAACATGTTTTGCTTTTGCAACCCTCAGATGGTAGTGACAGCAACATAAAATATAACCTATGTTATAGCAGTGACTGTCACCATTGATTTGCAACCATTACTTTTGAAACAGCTTTGGAATTTCCTGAGATTGAGTAGAAATCGCAATTTAGAATGTTTTTAGAACGCTTTTCGCGCGTTTTCACCCCTTTTTAAATTTCCATTTTTTTCGAAACTGTTCTTAAAGATCATTTATATGTAATACATATGTACCTAGCCTAATTTTAAGTTGCTAGCCCCTACCGATCACAAAAATCGAAATTTGGAACGATTTTTTTCTCCTGCAACGTCTAGGTGATAGTGATACCGACATAAAATAACGTCTATGTTAGAACAGAGGCTGTCAGCATCAATTTCTTAACATTACTTTTGAAATCAGTTTGATTCTTCCTGAGATATTGGTGACAAATCGGCATTTAGAACGTTTTTAGAACGCTTTTCGCTCATTTTGCTCCTGCATCTCCTCTGGGTTAGTGGAAACATATATAAAATATAGCCTATCTTGGAGCAAGATCTGTCACCATCTTTTTAACGCCATTATATTTGAAATCTGTTCATTATTGCCTGAGATTGCATAGAAATTGCAATTTAGAACGTTTTTTACAACGCTTTTTGCGCATTTTGACCCCCCTTTTAAATTTCGATTTTTTTAGGAAATGTCCTTAGAGATCATTGATACCTTATAACTAACTACCATTCTAAATTTCACGATTCAAGGCCCTTCCGTCACGCAAAAACAGCAATTTAGAACGTTTTTCTCCTGCAGCCGCTTTGGGGTAGTGGCACCGACATAAAACATAGCCTATGTTGGAGCAGGGATTTTCACCATCATTTTGACGCCATTATTTTTCAAATCGGTTTGGTATTTCCTGAGATTGTGTAGAAACTACCATTTAGAACGTTTTTTTAGAACGCTTTTCGCGCATTTTCACCCCTTTTAAATTTAGAATTGTTTAAGAACTGTTCTTAGAAATCCTTTATATCTAATAAGTAGCTGATACTTCAAATTTCATATTTCTAGGCCCATCAGTAACACATAAATCGCATTTTTAGAACGTTTTTTGCTCCTACACACCCTTTGCGATAGTGGCACTGACATAAAACATAGCCTATCTTGGAGCAAACGTTGCCACTATCATTTTGACACCAATATTTTTTAAATCGGTTTGGTATTTCCTGAGATTATGTAGAAACTACCATTTAGAACGTTTTTTAGAACGCTTTTTGTGCATTTTCACCCCTTTTAAATTTCGAATTGTTTAAGAACTGTTCTTAGACACCATTTATATCTTATAAGTAACTAATATTCCAAATTTCATATTTCTAGGTCCTTCAGTAACGCAAAAATCGCATTTTTAGAACGTTTTTTGCTCCTGCACCCCCTTTGGGGTAGTGGCAATGACATAAAATATAGCCTATGTTCTAAGTTGGACGAACACCATCATTTTGACACGAATAGTTTTTAAATCGGTTTGGTATTTCCTGAGATTATGTAGAAACTACCATTTAGAACGTTTTTTAGAACGCTTTTTGTGCATTTTCACCCCTTTTAAATTTCGAATTGTTTAAGAATTGTTCTTATACATCATTTGTATCTTATAAGTAACTAATATTCCAAATTTCATATTTCTAGGCCCTTCAGTAACGCAAAAATCGCATTTTTAGAACGTTTTTTGCTCCTGCACCCCCTTTGGGGTAGTGGCACTGACAAAAGATATAGCCTATGTTCTAAGTTGGCGAACACCATCATTTTGATACCATTACATTTGGAATCGGTTCGGTAGTTCCTGAGCTTATCTCCGACAAATAAACAATTTTTACCTCTTTATAATAGGAGTATGATGACTAGCAAACCCCGCGGCTTTGCTCGCGTAATATATGAAATATGCCAAGTGATATTTATATGTCTAATTTTTATTAAAAGGTACTAACTAAATTTTTATTTTATTAAAAGGTAATATTTTATTTTATTAAAAGGTTTTTTTTTTATTAAAAGGTACTTATTATTTTTAGGAGTAATTCAAAAATTACTATTTAAACCACAGTTTGATTAAACATCATTATTAAACTGCATTAGGTAGAAATGAGACTTAAATTAATAAAATGAAATAAAACTAAATAAATGATAATTTAGAAAATATTTTGAAACTTTTATGCTCAATTAATACGCTCATTTCAGTATTCATTTGAAGTTTTCAATTTTTTAGAAACCATCTTTTTACATCTTAAAATTAACCATCATGTCAAATTCCAAGTCCTACCCCCCCCCCCCTCTCAACATAAAGGGCTATGTTGAAACAGGAACTGTCACCATTAATTTTCCAACATTAATTTTGAAATCGGTTTGTTATTTCCTAATATTCCACAGAAACGTAATTTTAAAAAGCTTTTAAAGCCCTTTTTTAGAACGTTTGTTGTTCCTGTGAATCCCAGGTGGTAGAATCACCGGCATAAAATATAGCCTGTGTAGGATAAGAGACTGTTACCATTGATTCGCAACTATTACTTTCATACTCGGTTTATATTCCCTGAAATTGCATAGAATCGTAATTTAGAACTTTTTTAGAATGCTTTTCGCACCTCCCCTTCGCTTCACCCCTTTGTAATTCGAATTTATTTTCGACGTTGTATCGAGGGCATTTATATTTCATAAGTAACTACCATGTCATATTTAAAGTTTCTAGCCTTTTCAGTATCACAGAAATCGCAATTTAGAAAGTTTTTAGCTCCTGCAACCCTCTGGTGGTAGTGGAACAGACATAAAACATAAGTAAATACCATGCCATACTTCAAAGTGTTAGACCCCTCAGTTGTGCAAAAAATGCAAATTAGAACATGTTTTGCCTTTGCAACCCTCAGATGGTAGTGACAGCAACATAAAATATAACCTATGTTATAGCAGGGACTGTCACCATTGATTTGCAACCATTACTTTTGAAATAGCTTTGGTATTTCCTTAGATTGAGTAGAAATCGCAATTTAGAACGTTTTTAGGATGCTTTTCGCGCATTTTCACCGCTTTTTAAATTTACAATTTTTTCGAAACTTTTCTTAAAGATCATTTATAGCTAGTAAATATGTACGTTGCCTAATTTTAAGTTGCTAGCCCCTACCGATCACAAAAATCGAAATTTAGAACGCTTTTTTGCTCCTGCAACGTCTTGGTGATAGTGATACCGACATAAAATAGCGTCTATGTTAGAGCAGAGGCTGTCAGCATCAATTTCCTACCATTACGTTTGAAATCAGATTCATTCTTCCTGAGATACTGCCGACAAATCGGCATCTAGAACGTTTTCAGAACGCTTATCGCGCATTTTGCTCCTGCATCTCCTCTGGGGTAGTAGAAACAGATATAAAATATAGCCTATCTTGGAGCAAGATCTGTCACCATCATTTTTAAACCATTATATTTGAAATAGTTTCAGTACTTCCTGAGATTGCATAGAAATCGCAATTTAGAAAGTTTTTTATAGCGCTTTTTGCGCATTTTGACCCCCTTTTAAATTTCGATTTTTTTAGGAAATGTCCTTAGAGATCATTGATATCTTATAACTAACTACCATTCCAAATTTCACGATTCTAGGCCCTTCGTAACGCAAAAGCCGCAATTTAGAACGTTTTTTGCTCCTGCACCCCCTTTGGGGCTGTGGCACCGACATAAAACATCGCCTGTGTTGGAGCAAGGGTTTTCACCATCATTTTGACGCCATTACTTTTTAGATCGGTTTAATATTTCCTGAGATTGTGTAGAAACCAACATTAGAACGTTTTTTAGATCACTTTTCGCGCATTTTCACTCCTTTTAAATTTCGAATTGTTTAAGAACTGTTCTTAGAAATCCTTTATATCTAATAAGTAGCTAATATTTCAAATTTCATATTTCTAGGCCCTTCCGTAACGCAAAAATTTGGATTTTTAGAAAGTTTTTTGCTCCTGCACCCCCTTTGGGTTAGTGGCACCGACATAAAACATAGCCTACGTGGGAGCAAGTGGTGTCTCCGTCATTTTGACACCATTATTTTTTAAATCGGTTTGGTATTTCCTGAGATTGTGTAGAAACCACCATTTAGAACGTTTTTTAGAACAATTTTCGCGCATTCTCACCCCTTTCAAATTTCGAATTGCTTAATTACTGTTCTTAGAAATCCTTTATATCTAATAAGTAGCTAATATTTCAAATTTCATATTTCTAGGCCCTTCAGTAACGCTAAAATCGCATTTTTAGAATGTTTTTTGCTCCTACACACCTTTTGGTGTAGTGGCACCGACATAAAATGTAGCCTATGTTGGAGCAAGCGTTGTCACCGTCATTTTGACACCAATACTTTTTAAATCGGTTTCGTATTTCCTGAGATTGTGTAGAAACTACCATTTAGAACGTTTTTTAGAACGCTTTTTGTGCATTTTCACCCCTTTTAAATGCCGAATTGTTTAAGAACTGTTCTTAGATATTATTTATATCTCACAAGTAACTAATATTCAAAATTTCATATTTCTAGGCCCTTCAGTAACGCTAAAATCGCATTTTTAGAACGTTTTTTGCTCCTACACCCCTTTTGGTGTAGTGGCACCGACATAAAACATAGCCTATCTTGGAGCAAGCGTTGTCACCGTCATTTTGACACCAATACTTTTTAAATCGTTTTGGTATTTCGTGAGATTGTGTAGAAACTACCATTTAGAACGTTTTTTAGAACACTTTTTGTACATTTTCAACCCTTTTAAATTTCGAATTGTTTAAGAACTGTTCTTAGACATCATTTATATCTTATAAGTAACTAATATTCAAAATTTCATATTTCGAAGACCTTCAGTAAAGCTAAAATCGCATTTTTAGAAGGTTTTTGGCTCCTACACCCCCTTTGGGGTAGTGGCACCGACATAAGATATAGCCTATGTTCTAATTTGGACTAACACCATCATTTTGATACCATTACTTTTGGAATCGGTTCGGTAGTTCCAGAGCTTATCTCCGACAAATAAACAATTTTTTCCTCTCTGTAATAGGAGTACAGATGACTAGCAAACCCCGCGGCTTTGCTCGCGTAATATTTGAAATATGCCAAGTGATATTTATATGTCTAATTTTTATTAAAATGTACTAACTAAATTTTTATTTTATTAAAAGGTAATATTTTATTTTATTAAAAGATACTTATTACTTTTAGGAATAATTAAAAAAATTAGTATTTAAAACACAGTTTGATTAAACATCATTGTTACACTGCATAAGGCAGAAATGAGACTTAAATTAATAAAACGAAATAAAACTAAATAAATAATAATTTAGAAAATATTTTGAAACTTTTATGCTCAGTTAATACGCTCATTTCAGTATTCATTTGCAGTTTTGAATTTTTTAGAAACCATCTACTTACATCTTAAAATTAACCATCATGTCAAATTCCAACTCCTACCACCTCTCTCAACATGAAGGGCTATCTTGAAACAGGAACTGTCACCATTAATTTGCCAACATTAATTTTGAAATCGATTTGTTATTTCCTAATATTCCACAGAAACGTAATTTAGAAAGCTTTTAAAGGCCTTTTTTAGAGCGTTTGTTGTTCCTGTGAACCCCAGGTGGTAGAATCATCGTCATAAAATATAGCCTGTGTAGGATCAGAGACTGTTACCATTGAGTCGCAACTATTACTTTTACATTTGGTTTTATTCCCTGAAATTGCGTAGAAATCGTAATTTAGGACTTTTTTAGAATGCTTTTCGCACCTCCCCTTCACTTCACCCCTTTTTAATTCGAATTTATTTTCGACAGTTCTTCGAGGGCATTTATATTTTATAAGTAACTACCATGCCATATTTAAAGTTTCTAGCCTTTTCAGTATCACAGAAATCGCAATTTAGAAAGTTTTTAGCTACAGCAACCCACTGGTGGTAGTGTATCAGACATAAATTATAGCTTATGTTTAAGCAGGTTCACCAACAATTTGTAATGATTATTTTTTTAATTGGTTTGATATTTGATATGATTACATAAAAATTGTAATTTATAACGCTTTTCGCTCACTTCATCTTTTTAAATTTGAATTTTTCTTTCGACAGTTCTTAGAGAGCAGTTGCATCTTGTAAGTAAATACCATGCCATACTTCTAAGTGTTAGACCCTTCGTTATGCAAAAAACGCAAATTAGAACATGTTTTGCTTTTGCAACCCTCAGATGGTAGTGACAGCAACATAAAATATAACCTATGTTATAGCAGGGACTGTCACCATTGATTTGCAACCATTACTTTTGAAATAGCTTTGGAATTTCCTGAGATTGAGTAGAAATCGCAATTTAGAACGTTTTTAGAACGCTTTTCGCACATTTTCACCCCTTTTTAAATTTCCAATTTTTTCGAAACTGTTCTTAAAGATCATTTATGTAATACATATGTACCTTGCCTAATTTTAAGTTGCTAGCCCCTACCGATCACAAAAATCGAAATTTGGAACGCTTTTTTGCTCCTGCAACGTCTAGGTGATAGTGATACCGACTTAAAATAGCATCTATGTTAGTGCAGAGGCTGTCAGCATCAATTTCGTACCATTACTTTTGAAATCAGTTTGATTCTTCCTGAGATATTGGTGACAAATCGGCATTTAGAACGCTTTTAGAACGCTTTTCGCTCATTTTGCTCCTGCATCTCCTCTGGGGTAGTGGAAACAGATATAAAATATAGCCTATCTTGTAACAATATAGGCTATATTATATGATAGGCACCATCATTTTAACACCATTATATTTGAAATCGGTTCAGTATTTCCTGAGATTGCTAGAAATCGCAATTTAGAACGTTTTTTACAACGCTTTTTGCGCATTTTGACCCCCCTTTTAAATTTCGACTTTTTTAGGAAATGTCCTTAGAGATCATTGATATCTTATAACTAACTAACATTCTAAATTTCACGATTCAAGGCCCTTCGTCGCGCAAAAACCGCAATTTAGAACGTTTTTTCTTCTGCACCCCTTTTGGGGTAGTGGCAACGACATAAAACGTAGCCTATATTGGAGCAAGGGTTATCATCATCATTTTGACGCCATTATTTTTTTAATCGAATTGTTATTTCCTGAGATTGTGTAGAAATCACCATTTAGAACGTTTTTTAGAACGCTTTTCACGCATTTTCACCCCTTTTAAATTTCTTATTGTTTAAGAACTGTTCTTAGAAATCCTTTATATCTAATAAGTAGCTGATACTTCAAATTTCATATTTCTAGGCCCATCAGTAACACATAAATCGCATTTTTAGAAAGTTTTTTGCTCCTACACCCCCTTTGGGGTAGTGGCACCGACATAAAACATAGCCTATCTTGGAGCAAACGTTGTCACTATCATTTTGACACCAATATTTTTTAAATCGGTTTGGTATTTCCTGAGATTATGTAGAAACTACCATTTAGAACCTTTTTTAGAACGCTTTTTGTTCATTTTCAATCATTTTAAATTTCGAATTGTTTAAGAACTGTTCTTAGACACCATTTATATCTTATAAGTAACTAATATTCCAAATTTCATATTTCTAGGTCCTTCAGTAACGCAAAAATCGCATTTTTAGAACGTTTTTTGCTCCTGCACCCCCTTTGGGGTAGTGGCACGACATAAAATGTAGCCTATGTTCTAAGTTGGACTAATACCATCATTTTGATACCATTACTTTTGAAATCGGTTTGGTATTTCCTGAGATTATGCAGAAAGTACCATTTAGAACGACTTTTAGAACGCTTTTTGTGCTTTTTCACCCCTTTTAAATTTCGAAGTGCTTAAGAACTGTTCTTAGACACCATTTATATCTTATAAGTAACTAATATTCCAAATTTCATATTTCTAGGTCCTTCAGTAACACAAAAATCGCATTTTTAGAACGTTTTTTGCTCCTGCACCCCCTTTGGGGTAGTGGCACCGACATAAAATATAGCCTATGTTCTAAGTTGGACTAACACCATCATTTTGATACCATTACTTTTGGAATCGGTTCGGTAGTTCCTGAGCTTATCTCCGGCAAATAAACAATTTTTTCCTCTTTATAATAGGAGTATAGATGACTAGTCGCCCTTGGCGACCAGTTTGGTCCCCCTTGGCGACCAGTTTGGTCCCCCTTAAAATTTACGTTTGGGAGAGCATGCTAAGCATTGTATCATGTTACTTTTACTTGTACTCCCTTAAATATAATAAAATCCTATGAGATAATCCTATTAATATAATCTATGTGAATTTGGTGAAATATTAGAAATATCGCCAAAGATTTTTTACAACGCTTTTTGCGCATTTTGACCCCCTTTTAAATTTCGATTTTTTTAGGAAATATCCTTAGAGATCATTGATATCTTATAACAAAGTACCATTCCAAATTTCACGATTCTAGGCCCTTCTCTAACGCAAAAGCCGCAATTTAGAACGTTTTTCTCCTGCACCCCCTTTGGGGTAGTGGCACCGACATAAAACATCGACTATGTTGGAGCAAGGTTTGTCACCATCATTTTGACGCCATTATTTTTTAGATCGGTTTGGTATTTCCTGAGATTGTGTAGAAACCACCATTTGAATGTTTTTTAGAACGCTTTTCGCGCACTTTCACCCCTTTTAAATTTCGAATTTTTTAAGAACTGTTCTTAGAAATCCTTTATATCTAATAAGTAGCTAATATTTCAAATTTCATATTTCTAGGCCCTTCAGTAACACGTAAATCGCATTTTTAGAACGTTTTTTGCTCCTGCACCCCCTTTGGATTAGTGACACCGACATAAAACATAGCCTATCTTAGAGCAAGCGTTGTCACAATCATTTTGACACCAATATTTTTTAAATCGGTTTGGTATTTCCTGAGATTGTGTAGAAACTACCATTTAGAACGTTTTTTAGAACGCTTTTTGTGCATTTTCACCCCTTTTAAATTTCGAATTGTTTAAGAACTGTTCTTAGACATCATTTGTATCTTATAAGTAACTAATATTCAAAATTTCATATTTCTAGGCCCTTCAGTAACGCTAAAATCGCATTTTTAGAACGTTTTTTGCTCCTGCACCCCCTTTGGGTTAGTGACACCGACATAAAACATAGCCTATCTTAGAGCAAGCGTTGTCACAATCATTTTGACACCAATATTTTTTAAATCGGTTTGGTATTTCCTGAGATTGTGTAGAAACTACCATTTAGAACGTTTTTTAGAACGCTTTTTGTGCATTTTCACCCCTTTTAAATTTCGAATTGTTTAAGAACTGTTCTTAGACATCATTTATATCTTATAAGTAACTAATATTCAAAATTTCATATTTCTAGGCCCTTCAGTAACGCTAAAATCGCATTTTTAGAACGTTTTTTGCTCCTACACCCCCTTTGGGGTAGTGGCACCGACGTAAGATATAGCCTATGTTCTAAGTTGGACTAACACCATCATTTTGATACCATTACTTTTGGAATCGGTTCGGTAGTTCCAGAGCTTACCCCCTACAAATAAACATTTTTTCCCTCTTTAGAATAGGAGTATAGACTAGCAAACCCCGCGGGTTTGCTCGCGTAATATTTGAAATATGCCAAGTGATATTTATATGTCTAATTTTTATTAAAAGGTACTAACTAAATTGTTATTTTATTGAAAGGTAATATTTTATTTTATTAAATGGTACTTATTACTTTTAGGAACAATTAAAAAAATTACTATTTAAAACACAGTTTGATTAAGCATCATTGTTACACTGCATAACGCAGAAATGAGACTTAAATTAATAAAAAGAAATAAAACTAAATAAATAATAATTTAGAAAATATTTTGAAACTTTTATGCTCAATTAATACGCTCATTTCAGTATTCATTTGAAGTTTAGAATTTTTTAGAAACCATCTTCTTACATCTTAAAATTAACCATCATGTCAAATTCCAAGTCCTACCACCTCTCTCAGCATAAAGTGCTATGTTGAAATGGGAACTATCACCATTAATTTGCCAACATTAATTTTGAAATTGGATTGTTATTTCCTAATATTCCGCAGAAACGTAATTTAGAAAGCTTTTAAAGGCCTTTTTAGAGCGTTTGTTGTTCCTGTGAACCCCATGTGGTAGAATCATCGGCATAAAATAAAGCTTGTGTAGGATCAGAGACTGTTACCATTGATTCGCAACTATTACTTTTATAATCGGTTTATATTCCCTGAAATTGCATAGATATCGTAATTTAGGACATTTTTAGAATGCTTTTCACACCTCCCCTTCACTTCAATCCTTTTTAATTCGAATTTATTTTCGACAGTCCTTCGAGGGCATTTGTATTTTATAAGAAACTACCATGCGATATTTAAAGTTTCTAGCCTTTTCAGTATCACAGAAATCGCAGTTTAGAAAGTTTTTAGCTCCTGCAACCCTCTGGTAGAAGTGGCACAGACATAAAATATAGCTTATGTTTGAGCAGGTTCTATCATCAACAATTTGCCATCATTATTTTTTTAATCGGATTGGTATTTGATAAGATTACATAAAAATTGTAATTTATAACGCTTTTCTCTCACTTCATCTTTATAAATTTGAAATTTTCTTTCTACAGTTCTTAGAAAGCAGTTGCATCTTGTAAGTAAATACCATGCCATACTTCAAAGTGTTAGACCCTTCAGTTATGCAAAAAACGGAAATTAGAACATGTTTTGCTTTTGCAACCCTCAGATGGTAGTGACAGCTACATAAAATATAACCTATATTATAGCAGAGACTGTCACCATTGATTTGCAACCATTACTTTTGAAATAGCTTTAGAATTTCCTGTGATTGAGTAGAAATCGCCATTTAGAACGTTTTTAGAACGCTTTTCGCGCATTTTCACCCCTTTTTAAATTTCCAATTTTTTCGAACTGTTCTTAAAGATCATTTATATGTAATAAATATGTACCTTGTCTAATTTTAAGTTGCTAAACCCCCACCGATCACAAAATTCGAAATTTGGAACGCTTTTTTGCTCCTGCAACGTCTAGGTGATAGTGATACCGACTTAAAATAGCGTCTGTGTTAGAGCAGAGGCTATCAGCATCAATTTTTTACCATTACTTTTGAAATCAGTTTGATTCTTCCTGAGATATTGGTGACAAATCGGGATTTAGAACGTTTTTCGCTCATTTTGCTCCTGCATTTCCTCTGGGGTAGAGGAAACAGATATAAAATATAGCCTATCTTGGAGCAAGATCGGTCCCCATCATTTTTATACCATTATATTTGAAATCGGTTCAGTATTTCCTGAAATTGCTAGAAATCGCAATTTAGAACGTTTGTTACAACGCTTTTTGCGTATTTTGACGCCCCTTTTAAATTTCGACTTTTTTAGGAAATGTCCTAAGAGATCATTGATATTTTATAACTAACTACCATTCTAAATTTCACGATTCAAGGCCCTTCCGTCACGCAAAAACCGCAATTTAGAACGTTTTTCTCCTGCACCCCCTTTGGGGTAGAGGCACCGACATAAAACATAGCCTATGTTGGCGCAAGGGTTTTCACCATCATTTTGACGCCATTATTTTTTTAATCGGTTTTGTATTTCCTGAGATTGTGTAGAAATCCCCATTTAGAACGTTTTTTAGAACGCTTTTCTCGCATTTTCACCCCTTTTAATTTTCGACTTTTTTAGGAAATGTCCTTAGAGATCATTATATCTTATAACTAACTACCATTCTAAATTTCACGATTCAAGGCCCTTCCGTAACGCAAAAACGCAATTTAGAACGTTTTTCCACTGCACCCCCCTTGGGGTAGTTTCACTCACATAAAACATAGCCTATGTTGGAGCAAGAGTTGTCACCGTCATTTTGACACCATTATTTTTTAAATCGGTTTGGTATTTCATGAGATTGTGTAGAAACCACCATTTAGAACGTTTTTTAGAACTTTTTTCGCGCATGTTCACCCCTTTTTAATTTCGAATCGTTTAAGAACTGTTCTTAGAAATCCTTTATACCTAATAATTAGCTAATATTTCAAATTTCTTATTTCTAGGCCCTTCAGTAACACATAAATTGCATTTTTAGAACGTTTTTTGATCCTGCCCCCCCTTTGGGGTAGTGGCACAGCATAGCGTATCTTGGAGCAAGCGTTGTCACCATCATTTTGACACCAATATTTTTTAGATCGGTTTAGTATTTCATGAGATTGTGTAGAAACTACCATTTAGAACGTTTTTTAGAACGCTTTTTGTGCATTTTCACCACTTTTAAATTTCGAATTGTTTAAGAACTGTTCTTAGACATCAATTCTATCTTATAAGTAACTAATATTCAAAATTTCATATTTCTAGGCCCTTCAGTAACGCTAAAATCGCATTTTTAGAACGTTTTTTTGCTCCTACAACGCATTTGGGGTAGTGGCACCGACATAAAACATAGCCTATCTTGGAGCAAGCGTTGTCACCATCATTTTGACGCCACTATTTTTTAAATCGATTTGGTATTTAATGAGATTATGTAGAAACTACCATTTAGAACGTCTTTTAGAACGCTTTTTGTGTATTTTCACCCCTTTTAAATTTCGAATTGTTTAAGAACTGTTCTTAGACATCATTTATATCTTATAAGTAACTAATATTCCAAATTTCATATTTCTAGGCCCTTCAGCAACGCAAAAATCGAGTTTTTAGAACGTTTTTTGCTCCTGCACCCCTTTTGGAGTAGTGGCACCAACATAAAATATAGCCTATGATCTAAGCTGGACTAACACAATCCTTTTGATACCATTACTTTTGGAATCGGTTCGGTAGTCCCAGAGATTACCTCCTACAAATAAACAATTTTTACCTCTTTATAATATGAGTATAGATAGATGAGTATAGATTTATATATTTTGTAAATTTTCATTTCGTTTGCCGATTAAGTTATGAATTATTGCACGAAAAAAAATGCTGAATTATTTACATTGTACGAGCAATCGGTTTCCTCTTTTGTAAATGGGTTGCACGCATATTTCTAAAATATTCATGCTTATTTTTTTTTAATACATGTAAAATCAGTATACTGAAGTACACTTTTCAAACAAATATCATTGAAAGAACTTTTCATTCGACGTTGGAAAAATGTTATGTTTGATTTTTAGAGGTTAAATAAATTGCAGTAAAGACAAAATTTATTGGTGAGGTCATTGCCACCATAAATATGATGCCAGCGTTACTCATGGACATATCTTTTCCTTATAATACTACGTCAAGTGCAAACGGGTTCATCTATCGTAATTTGGTTGCACAGAAATTTTAAAATATCTATGTCTGAAAAATACTTTAAAATCCATTAAAAATCAGAAACATGAGATACGATTCTCAAACAAATTTCATTTGAGAGTAATGTCTTCTATTCGACAACGTAAAAAATGAAAATGGACAATTTTAGAAATGAAGAAAAAATCATAAAGCACACTTTACTAACTGACAGGTTTTTGTTTTAAAATATAGATAGATGGAAAGCTAACGAGAATTTCACTAAACTGTTATTACTAAACTGTAACCAAAAATGCTGCGTCATTTGGTTAATTTTCTTTTTTTGCATTGCCTTTAAAATAATATATTAATTTATTACACCCGTCAAAGTAAACGTGCATTTTGATGCTTAATGGGTCTCAAAACTCTTAAAGCTTAAAATTTTCGAAATTTTATTTTTTTTTTTTTTTTTAGATGTATAACTCCTATTTTTTCTGAACATTTTGATATAATTGTTTCCTTGAAATTACCATTAAAACAGAAGTTATGGCTTTTAGAATTATACCCGCTCAATAGATGGCGTGAAATTTTGAAATAATTTTTCTCCAAATGAGGTTTTTGGGCATAACGCGCACGATACCTCAAAAACTTCTAAACATTTTTTTGTGAAAGTTTCAAAACACATGTTTCTTGTTAGTCTGTATAAACTGAACCTAAAATGTTATTTTTATTGTTATAAAAAAGTGATTATATTGCTGAAATTTTCGAAATTTTGCATTAGCTAAATACAACTTTATATTAAAAATATAAAATGCTTTAAATAGAAATGTATTTAGGTTTAGGGTAATTATTGTAACCAAAATTTTCATTCTAGTTGCAAAATTTATTTTGATATCCTGCGCGTAATCTGATATGCCGATTTTCTGCTCGTCAAATGTCTGACAGTTTGGAACCCCCTGTAAATGCTAATTCTGCATCTTCCAATATTTTAAATCTTTGAATTGAAAGAACATACTTATACCCTTCATCTCAATTAAAACTGAGTCTTAAAATCAAATACATTTTAAGATATTAAATGTTTAAAATGGCCCTTTTTCTATTTTTTCCAATTTTAAAAGTCCTGAGACCCCTCAAAGTTGAGAGAGTTTACTATGGATGCGACATAGCAACGTCGTATTTTCTTATTAACCATTTGGAAAAATGGTTATTGTCCTCGTCAGGGTAGGAAATCAAAAGCATATCTAAAGCTTTTTATTGGTTTAAATCCGCATTTTATTCGTTTTCTGATTGGTCTATACACTAAACCTTTACTTTCAACAGAGATGGGTACTTCTGTTGCCACTATGACAAAAAAGTAATAAAAACTACGAAAAAAAAAATAATAACTCAGAAGCAAATTGAGATACAGCTTTCAAACAAATAGCATTTAAAAGTACATTTTTTTCTCTATACGACGGTGTAAAAAGTAATATTGTGGGATGTTTAGAAGTTTAAGAATGAAATTTCATTTAAAATGGGTCGCCAGATTTCTTGGAAATCTGACGATGGAAAAGCCTTTTCCCGAACAGCCAATGAAATGCTTGGATAATACGTAAGTTTCAGGTGGATAATACGTAAGTTTCATGAAATCTGACGGGTCGCAGGCGATTTTGTCGCGTGCAGTTTTTACGTGTAATAACATTATTAATGTTTAATTCATGGCGTACGTAATGTATGATCAACTCCGTGCGATATTTTATGTCTTAAATGTTAGTCTTTGGAAAAATCATTTTCCAAATGGTCGTTGTAATTTTTTAAATTGCTTTTTTTATTATTATTATTTATTTATTTATTTTTTTTTATTGACGAGAATGCACAAAGCTCCATTATTGTGCTTGCCGTATTTTTCATTTTACATTATTTTACCTGGAAGGTCTCCATGTTTAACACGGGCAAAGCCGGCTAATTCTGCTAGTATTTATATAAAAATAAAATTTAAAATCAATATGGTAACAGTGAACCTACTGTTAAATTTGTCAGCATGATGAAAAATTTTATAGACATTAATGACTGCAAGAATGCCAAAAAAAATATCTTACGTTTGAAATCAAATGAACATGAAATACTTTTGAAATTTTTAACTTATTTAAATGAATGGGAAAATGCATCTGCATCAAAAGGATTTCTGAGTCAAAAACTGCGACCACGACATTATCAACTCCTTAGTAACTTGTAAGGATATTGTTCCTGATCCACAGTTACTTATGAAACTGGATGTAATTGTAAGTATAAGCAATTTACAAAACACAACACAGAGTCTTTAAAGAAATGTTTTAGATCAACACACTCCTGAATCTGAATTACTGATATATTTTTTTGGTTTGTAATGAGAAGTTCTCTTTTAAAATTGAATTGTGAAAATTGTAAGAAGTAATGCACTCTGTGATTGTGGCAGCGTGGGTAATGTACATCATTACCTTTTTGGCAGATGCCCTGTGGTACCATTTTTCTTTCATTTTGATAATTCACAAATTATCAGTTATAATTTCAGAAGAGTCCTATTTGACAAGAAAAACTACAGCAAGTTATGTGCGATATATAATGCACTTAATGCAAAGTATTCTTTTATAAAATATCGGTTCTAAAGCAGTCTATTAATGAAAATTTTCAAGTATATTATAGTTACCAAGTTCCACAAGTATTATCAATCTCCCTTGTATTTTAAAACTTTCGATTTTAAAGACTCAGATTTTATGAACATTATGTACAGACTTTTATTTTTACTGGACTCTCTAATATTATTGAACTTGTTCATATACAGTGGTTCTGGTGGACACACCTATTCTTCACGTTGTGAGTGCTTGAATGTTTTATCTATTACGCAACCCTTGCTGGTAGCTGTAGTGCTGTGGATGGATTCCTACGTACTGGCGGACTGATTATTGATCTTGCTGCGTAGTGGTTGTTAATCATTGGCTATCCTGCAATTATGAACTTAAGTTTTTAAATATTTTTGATTTTAAGGACTATTTATTTTATTGGACTATCCTCAGTTATTGATATTTTTTTCTGTTTTTCAGTTGGTTGTGGAGTTACCCATAAACCCACACTCTTGTAAAAGTTGCATGGTAATCTCTAAACATGCTTTTTGTATATTGTTGATCATAGCGAGTTGCTATGCTTTATTTTTGTATAAGAGTTTATGCTTTTGTTATTTATTTTGTTATTATATATGCCGTTGGTTTGCCCGGTCCTTTGGTAGTGCGCGGAGCTGGATTGTGGAGGGTTTTTTTTTCCCACCAGGACATTAGTTCCATAAACCTCACGGTTGGAGTCCTGGCTGGGTGTCAAAAGTAAGTGAACAAAAGCAATTTGTATTTCGGAATTTGTTTGTAAATTCTGGTACCATTCACTGATTTCAAGATTTTACGAATACAAGTGCCTTGTCCGTGAAAGGGTTAAATGCATATTAATGTATTTATTATTTTAAAGTTTCCTTTCCCTTTTAATATTCACGTGTAAATACAATTTTCAGGACATAATTTTCAATATTTTCCTGCCTTTAACGCGTACTCATTTAATAGTAATTTTAAAGTGTTTTTTTTTTTTTTTGTTTTGTTTTGTTTTGTTTTTAATAGCCATGTGTAAATAAATTTGCAATCGTTAGGAAATATTATTCTTTGCGCTGTTTTTAGAATTGAAAACAATTTCTATAATAATAGGCTAAGTCATGTGACTATCATCAACAGTTCCTTCGCTTTTGATAAGAAAGGTTTCCATTATGATTAAAGAATCAAAGTTATTTTTTCGAATAAAACTACATAAAAGTTGCCATGATCGCAAAGAATTCTTGGTACTTTTATGTTAGCCGGGTTCAGATCTCGCCAATAGCTGTTCTTGCTACTTTTCCATTATACGGACACCATGCCAAAATGCATGCTAATTCACCAATTATTTCATCCCTGATCGTGAAAATGATTTTTGGTACTACTTAGTTATCCCGTCGACCAAAAATCTATCGCCTAACTATAAGTTTAAATGCCTATAATGGTTGATCGTAAATGTCACATTCACTTAACTTTAAGCAAATTACACGTGTTTACGTCATCAAGCGATTTTTGTTTCGACGTTTTATTTGCATTTTTATTAATGTTATACTAATTTATATGTATATAATAAATAATCATTCACTGATTTCAACATTTTTCGAATAGAAGTACCTTGCCCCTGAAAGGGTTAAATGCATATTAATGTATTTATTATTTTAAAGTTTCCTCTCTCTTTTAATATTCACGTGTAAGTACAATTTTCAAGACATAATTTTCAATATTTTCCTGCTTTAAACACTTACTCATTTAATAGTGATTTAAATTTTTTTTCTGTTTCTAATAGTCACGTGTAAATAAATTTTTAATCGTTATCAAATATTATTATTTGCGCTGTTTTTAGAATTGAAAACAATCCCCATAATAATAGCTTAAGTCATATAACTATTATCAACAGTTCAGGGCGGATCCCTTCGTATATTATATTCCAGGCGACGATTTTGGTACTTTAATGCTAGCTAGCCACAGGCGATAAGTCGCCAAATATTATTCTATCGCCATCATTTCATTTATATTATAATAGTCCAAGTCATGTAACTGCCATAAATAATTACAACCCTTCGCTTTTCAATAAAACTGCATAAAAGGTGCCATGATCGCAAAGAATTCTTGGTACTTTTATGTTAGCCGGGTGCAAATCTCGCCAATAGCTTTTTTTAACTCGCCAGTTAGCATTTTTTTATTTTTCTAGTGGTAAATTAAAACGGTACTACTTGGTTATACCATTGACCAAAAATCTATCGCCAGACTATAAGATTAAATGCCAATAATGGTTGATCGTAAATGTCACATTCACTTAACTGTAAGGAATTTATACGTGTTTATGCCATGAGGTGATTTTTATTTCGACGTTTTATTTTTATTTATAGTAATGCTATACTAATTTATTTGGGCACAGATGTCATATACGTCCCATATTGGTGCGATGTTTTTTACGACGCCATTTTGGCGAAAACATCAACAGCATAAACAACAACATCCGGATTACCATATCAAGAAAATAACGAAACTTTGGCGCCAGTTAAATACCTGTTGCGTATACGACATTGGTGTTAGAAAAAAATCGCGCCAATGACATATGAATATGTATGCCAATGTATATGACATATGTGCCTTTATTTGTTCTTTCGTTATTTAAAATAAAAATTACGTCAATTTGCAAATTTTGGTGAGTGCTTTGGCGATTTATATAATTTGGCGAAATTGGTCAACAGGATAAGTAAGTAGTGCCATTAAAACACTGCTTTGAATTTGAAATTAAATATCAGGATTTGTTGCAATATTTAATGGTGTTTGGAGTGATATTTTTTTATGACAATTTGGCTAAAACCTCGTTTTCGAATGCCAGTTACATATATATTTTTAATTTATTTTGTATTACTTTTAAAATGAAAAAAAAAAATATATTATTAACCATAGAACAAAACAATTTATAACATTTTTTTTTAAATAAAAGGAAAATAAAGATAAATAAACATTTATTAATAAATAAGCAGCAGTATCCGAGTTACCATGTCAGGAAAAATAACGCCGTTTTGGCGCTATTTAGGTTCCCCGGTGCGTATATGACGTCTGCAATTAATATTTTCTTTTTCGTTTCGTTTAAAAAAAAAAGAAATAAGTAAAAGCCATTAATTTTAAATGTTTCACTTTTAAATGAAAGTTTTGTAATTAATAAAATGATAATGAAATAAAAAAAAAAGCATTGTTCTTAGCATACATTTAAGGGAGACCAAACTGGTCGCCAAATTTGTTTAAAATAAAACCTTTTCTAAAATATGAAAAAAAATACCTGTTATGATTAAAATTTGAGTTTCCGTCATTAGAAAAAGTAGTTAAAATTAGAAAAAAATTAATACTTCGAAAACCAATTCGAATTTAAAAATTCTAATACCAGTTTTGAGATCCGCGGGTCAATACGGATTTTTGGTGTTAATTTCACAGCAAATTATTCCATATTTTAGAAGAAATCGCCGCGAAACGTAATCAGTTGTTTAATCGGTCGTTTCATAGAATCGTTTCATAAATTCTTTACATTTCAGTCGTTTCATATAACCGTTTCATAAATTCGTTTCATTAGGATATTATATATACTAGGTGCTTGTATACGGGTTTCCCGGGTTACAGAATATAGGTGAAAACATTTTTTTAAATTGAAAACTAATCATTTTTTTTATATGCAATAATTTTTTTAATTAGCCACTTACCCACTTACATCAAAAAAGCATTTTTCATAGAAAAAATGCGAATTATACAATCAAAATAATTTTTTTTATTTTACCCAATGCGATATTTTGTTATTAGCCGCATGCTAAGAGTTATTTGGCCAAGACTTTGCTACTTTCGGCATCCATTTATATTCTGATAATTTCAGAGCTTATACATTCCTGTTAAATTTGCGTTTTATTTATATTACTAGGGGGCTCGGCCCCCTACGAGCTACGCTCGCAAACCCCCGCCCAGACACCGCCGACTCTAAATGCACGCTAATTTGATCGGCTTTAAAAAGATTCCGAAAGATTGAATTATAATGTAAAAAGCAGTGGCGATCTCCCTATAAACGAATTTCTATTCATTTGTCTTTGATTGGGGAATTTTAACGCCAAATCCGCTGCGGTACTGCTTGATTATCTCGTCGACCAATTTCGCCAAATTATATAAATCGCCAAACCACTCGCCAAATTATACAAATTGACATAATTCTTTATTTTAAATAACAATAGAACAAATAAATTCGTACAACATTAATAAAAATACAAATAAAACGTCGAATAAAAATAACCTGATGACGTAGATACGTGTAACAACATTTCAAAATAAGCTAATATAAAAGGAATTAAGTAAACAGACTCTTTGTCTCCTGGTATTTTTTAACAAAGCGAAAAGAAAGTTCTTTTAAATGAGACATTTTAAATTAATCGTTTTTAATCTAACGTAATTTTTACCAAGCTATTTTTTTCTATTTTAAATATTCACGTGAAGATACTTTTGTTAGAAATGAAATATTATTTGCGCTTTAATAACAAAAATAGTTGAAAAGATCCTCTCAAAATATTAAATAAATGTCTAGCGCAATTTCTAAATTTAAACTTTTTTGCAATATTATTTTGTGTTCATTTTATGTAACTAGTATTAAAAATCTCTGACGAGCACCAAAAAAGGCTAATATGTTTTTAAGTATGAAAAAGGGTTTGACAAGTGCTTCTAATTGAGCATTAAAAACGACAAGGTGTACCTTCTTGGCTGCAGCTCACTTTGCAATGCCAACTTCGCAATGCCAACTTTGAAAAAAATTGCGCTTTTTCCATATGAAATAAATTCGCAGTACTTTAGTAAAACTTTCCGTCGTGCTTTACATATTAACTGCACTGTTCCACGACTGTACTGCACATGCGTCTGCAATGCAGCTTTGTACAGTGCACTGTGTACTATTATTTCTCTACAAATTATACTACACTGTACATTCCTATTATGCTTTTGAACCTCAGCGCACACTCACATTGTGCTTTTGTACTTCCGTATTAAAGGTGTATGCGTTTAATGTTCGTTTATAATTTACACATGCACTGTTGTTCTGCATAGTACATCTTACAGCCACAGCCAGTTGGATATAATTTCAACAATCATTGAATGCATTATAATGTTATGCGAGCACATGTGGAATTGTTCCTGTGCAGACTGCCACAACAGTCTGCACTGCACTGCAAATCTGTTTTCTGTACAGTTCTACACTGCGGGCATGCTTGGTGGCACTGCATGAGTGTAATACGCTGCAGGAACTAAGGTTTTTGGTACTATGTCACCTTACATTCATATTTAATCAGGCTATGTCTTTACACTACACATTTTTATCGTAACTGTGGCTGATTTTTTTTTTATATGAAAAAAGCGCAAATATGATTTTTTCAAAGTTGGCATTGACAGTGAGCTGCAGCCAAGAAGGTACAACTTGTCGTTTTTAATGCTCAATTAGAAGCACTTGTCAAACCCTTTTTCATACTTAAAAACATATTAGCCTTTTTTGGTGCTCGTCAGAGCATTTTTTAATACTAGTCATTTAAATTTTTTGATAATTATATGTTGTATATATGTAAATATAAACCTGAGTTGCTTTTAAATATTCCCAATACTTTTATCTTATTTCGCACAATAATGCACTATTTAACCAAGTAATGCACACTGTTTTAAGAGGTTAAAAGTTTTTTAATCAAATTCACGTTATTTTTATTCATAATTTAATTTACTTGGGCTCCCTTAAATATAATTAATAGAATTCCTTAAAGTGATATTAGTTTTTGTTGCATTAAAATATCTCTATTTGTTGATTCTCTCTAAACAAGTAAACCCTATTGGTTTACAATGAAAGTCCATAGGTATTTGGCGATATATCGCCAAGTTGGCGACAAACTTGGCGGTATTTGGCGACAGAACAGGTTCCAGCCTATGGTAATCCCCCTTATAGATATGGAGACGCATTAAATGCTGTTCTATAAACAATGAGATGCGTTTCATTCGAGCGTTGCCATTAAACAATTAACAAATAATCGCGATTCCAGTGACACATACGATAGCGTAATATATACATAGATTATCGTGGAAATCGAAGGTTTAGGCCACATCGTATTGCTTAGCTAGACCGGTTATACTAACATCGTTCTCACGTTTTGCTACAATTAATTTTATTGAACAGTAATTCGCTTACACAAAGCACTCTGATATGCACACCTTACTCCAAACTTGACTAATAACATTAGTTATGTGAGGGTTGCCAAGTGAACTATTCGGCAGCCTTGGTCGTGAACCGAGATATTACACGCCAACCGAGTCAAATTTTGATCATCGAAGTTGGACATAAACCGAACTGGTCGTAAACAGAGGTGGTCGTGAACCGAGGTTCCACTTATATTTTGACCTATAAGTTTGCAAATATGGCATTATTTATATATTCAATGGCGATGATCATTAAGAATCCTGGCAATTTTGGCGATGAAAATCACCGATTTCAAAGTAACGTTCCGAAGTGTACTTGAACCGCCACAGATGTCATATGAACATCACGTTGACGCGATGTTTTTCTGACGCCAATGTCATATACGCACCGGGGTACTTAACTGGCGCCAAAGTTTTGTTATTTTGCTTTATATGGTAACCCGAATGTTGTTGTTTATTTATTAATACATTGTTTATTTACTTTTATTTTCTTTTTTAAAATTATATAAATTGTTTTGTTCTATTGTTATTAATTAAACATTTATAAATTTATGGTTAATCCCTTTTTAAAAAAATATATGTAACTGGTATTCGAAAACAAGGTTTTCGCCAAATTGGCGTCAGAAAAAATATCGCGTGAAAGTGGTGCGTATATGACATCTGTACCATACTTGGTACAATTTGATTATCCTGTCGACCAAAAAATTATTGCCAATCTATAAGATTAAATGACAATAATGGATCATAGTAAATGTTACATTCACTTGACATTAAACACGATACACGTGTTTGTTACGTCATCAAGTGATTTTTAATTCATGTTTTGGCACAGATGTCATATACGCCCCATATTGGCGCGATTTTTTTGACACTGCCAATATCATATACGCACCGGGTACTTAACTGGCGCCAAAGTGTGGTTATTTTACTTGATATGGTAACCCAGATATAGATGATATATTAACGAGGTTTTCACCAAATTGGCGTCGGAAAAAATCGCGCCAATATGGAGCGTATATGGCATCTGTGCCCAAGTTTTTATTAATATTTTTATTAATGTTTTACTTATTTATTTATTCTTCCGTTATTTAAAATAAAAATAATGTCAGTTTGTATCATTTGGCGAATAGTTTGGCGAAATTGGTCGACGGGATAATCAAGTAGTACCGTATTTTTTTGCTGTACATTTTCGACAATATCTCAAGCAAAAGTACCTAAAGTTATACGAAACCCTAATTATTTAAGGCACAGATGTCATATACACAACGGGTTTGGCGCGGGGTTTTTTCTGACGCAAATTTAACGAAAACCGCGTTTTCGAATAGCAGTTACAGATATATTTTTAAATTACTTTCTATTATTTTAAAAAGGAAATAACAATAAATAATGAAAAGTTTAATTAATAACTATAGAACAAAATAATTTATATAATTTAAAAAAATAAAATAAAAGTAAATAAAAAAATAATTGATAAATAAACAACAATATCTCAGTTACCGTATCAGGCTAAATAACGCCATTATCGCGCCAGTTATGTACTCTGGTTCATATATGACATCACGTCCTTATTTAAAATAGATGGAATGGTACTTTTTAAGGTATGCTTAGTATGCGAAGTATTTATATTACTGCATAACTATCGCTTGTGTAAGTCAGGATGTTATGATGATAATTTAAAAAAAAAACTTACGTTTAGCTCCTGAACAGAAGCTTGGGATTTACCCTGTTTTTTCTTTCCTATCAATTCGTTTCTGCTCCATTGTGTCTATTACTCCAGTTCAAAATATAAATCAAGAAAGTTTATAAATATATTTATGAAAATTATGCATTATCTGCTTAGGTTGACGTCGGTTTCAAAAATACAAAAATCTTTTAGTTGAATTTCAATTTTTATTGACTTATAAAAACAAAAGTACACGTGTTATCCTTTTTTTTAAAATTATTGTACTGCTTTTTAAGGAGTGGCAACACGAAAGAAATTATTGAATTAGAAAATTAGAAAATGAAAAGGAGAGATTTCTATAATTTTATGGAGACATTATAAAAGACAAATTCGATTTTCTCAGCGACCGTCAAACATACAAAGATGAAAAAAAACCCTATTCTAAGTATTAACAAGAGGATCAAAATAAAACAAAAACGAAGTTAATCCACACACTGGAACGTTAGCTACACTTTGTTGAATTTTGTGTCTTCATTTTTCCGTTTAAGATTAAATAAAAAACTACTGAAAGCTACAGTAATTTTTTAAATGCTGTCAGTTTATTCGTCTCGTCGAGTTCTATCTTTCAAAAGAAAAATCATTGTCGTATGTCAACTGGTTCGCCAGAAATTTAAGAAAGTCGTTTGCATTTTCTATTTCTTAATCATATTATAGCTTAACGCTACCGCGTTTGCTATGATAATTTTATGTAATAACTATAATGTGACGTAAATATGACGTAATTTCTCCTACGACTTCTAACGCATGTTAATGAACTTATTATTTTACAATATCCTTTCTCTTTTAAGATTCACGTGTGTACTTTTTATGACATAATTTTTAATAAATTCCTGCTTTTTATACGTAATTATTTAATTTTAATTTGAAAGTTTTTTTCCTGTTTATAATAGTCACGTGTAAATAAATTTTTAATTTGAAGCAAATATTATTGCTTGCGCTTTTTATACAGTTGGCAACAGTTTAAATTAGTACAATTTTCTGAAATCTGTAAAAAATATCTCTAGAAATGCTGAAAATTTGAATTTAAAATAGAAATAAAACCTGAAAAAATGAGTCAAAATAAAAAAATTAATGCAATCTGCACTCCGGCAAATTCTAACGCATAAAATGATCTAAAAATGATTACACTGCCATGTATAGTTTTTGCTGCTATAAAACTTTTTTAGTGGAACGATTTTCTCCAACTTTAGCATTAAATATCTCTTAAAATAATTCTTCTATTTGAAAACTGTCTGCATCAGCATGTTTATCAAACATTTCTGTATAAAACTACCGATTTTCATATTTTTGTATGCATTATTTTTCTTAATATTAACGAAGAAAGACCTCCCGTCACAAAAAATTCAAAACCGGCGGCGGCGGCGGCGGCGGCGGCGGCGGCGGCGGTGACAGCGGTAGTTACTTTTTTTTAGAATAGAGAGATTTTATTTATTTATTCATAGGGAAATTTTTTCAATGGATATTATGCATAAGAAAATGATGAACTCTTTATTTTGTTTTAAGGGCAAACGGATTAATCTTTCGTAAACGAGCTCCGCGCGATATAGATAAATTAAAAAATATTTCATGCTTTAAAATTGTTTTTAAAACCATAGACAATCAGTAAACTGAGATGAACATTGCAAACAAATTCCATTTGAAAAAAAAATTCCTCTTTGGTGATCTAATAATTTAAATTGTACGATTACAAATATGTTAGATTTATGTTTTTTTTAATATTACTAGGGGGCTCGGCCCCCTACGAGCTACAACGCTCGCCAACCCCCGTCCAGACACCGCAGACTCTAAATGCACGCTAATTTGATCGGCTTTAAAAAGATTTCGAAAGATTGAATTATAATTATAAAAACAGTGGCGATCTCCCTATAAATGGACTTCTATTCATTTCTCGTTGATTGGGGAATTTTAACGCCAAATCCGCCGCGGTACTACTTGATTATCCCGTCGACCAATTTCGCCAAATTATATAAATCGCCAAACCACTCGCCAAATTATACAAATTGACATAATTTTTTATTTTACATAACGAAAGAACAAATAAATTAGTACAACATTAATAAAAATACAAATAAAACGTCGAAATAAAAATAACTCGATGACGTAGACACGTGTAACAACATTTCAAAATAAGCTAATATAAAAGGAATTAAGTAAACAGAGTGTTTGTCGCCTGGTATTTTTTAACAAAGCGAAAATAAAGTTCTTTTAAATGAGACATTTTAAATTAATCGTTTTTAATCTGACGTAATTTTGACCAAGCTATTCTTTCTCTTTGAAATATTCACATAAAAATACTTAATTATAATACTTAGTTAAAATAGTTAGAAATGAAATATTACTTGCGCTTTCCTAACAAAAATAGTTGAAAAGATCCTCTCAAAATATCACATAAATGTCTAGCACAATTTCTAAATAAAAATTTTTTTGCAATATTATTTTGTGTTCATTTTATGTAATAACTATAAAGTGACGTAAATATGACGTAATTTCTCCTATTTAAGACTTCTAACGCATGTTAATGAATTTATTATTTTACAATATCCTTTCTCTTTTAAAATTCACGTGTATACATTTTATGACGTAATTTTCAATAAGTTCCTGCTTTTTATACGCAATTATTTAATTTTAATTTGAAAGTATCTTTTCTATTTGTAATAGTCACGTGTAAATAATTTTTTTATTTGAAGCAAACATTATCGTTTCCGTTGTTTATACAGTTGGCAACAGGTTAAATTAATACCATTTCCTAAAATAAGTAAAAAATATCTCTCGAAATGCTGAAAATTTGAATTTAAAATAGAAATAAAATCTTGAAAAATGAGTCAAATTAAAAAAATAAAGGAATTCTGCACACCGGGAAATTATAACGTATAATATGATCTAAAAATTATTAAATTCCGATGTATAGTTTTTGCTCCTATAAAACTTTTTTAGTGGAACGATTTTGTCCAACTTTACCATTAAATATCTCTTAAAATAATTCTTCGATTTGAAAACTGTCTGCATCAGCGTGTTTATCAAACATTTCTGTATAATACTACCGATTTTCATATTTTTGTATGCATTATTTTTCTTAATATTAACGAAGAAAGACCTCCGGTCACAAAAAATTCAAAACCGGCGGCGGCGGCGGCGGTGACAGCGGTAGTTACTTTTTTTTAGAATAGAGAGATTCTTTTATTTGTTTATAAAAGAAGTATTAAATTCGTTAATCTGTCTTTCACAGTATGTTAGATTGGAGTTTTTTTAATGTTATTCTTTTAGATGTTTATAAAGGAAGTATCAATTTCGTTATGAAAAAATAGTCAAAAACAAATGCTGAACAACGTTTGTTGCTTTATGTTCAAAATGTTTATTATTATTTTATGTATTGAAACAGGCACGTGATAAGATAAACTTTTTACAAAATCATGCTTAAAAATTATTTTAGAAAACATAATACATCAGTCAATTAAGATACAGATTTTAAACAAATTGCATTTGAAAGTAAATTTTTTTCCCTATGCGGCGATAATTGAAAATGTACTATGGTCAGAAAATTAAAAAATAGCAGTAGCGAAAATTTCAAGACCGAAATTTGATAGTGAAGTGTTGCCATTTGCCAAATGACGTCAGCGTTACGCATAGATACGTTTGTTCTTTATAATATAGATACTTAATCAGTAATATATAATAAAGGTCAGTTATTAGAATGTGTTTATCAATTGAAGCTTTTATGCTTGGTATTCGGGAATGAAAAACAGCAATTTTTACCTTCTCAAAATTTGCATACGCACTTCATATATCCATATTCATCATATAAAGGAAATTGTATTTTGTTTGATCATTTTAAAATCATTTTCACTCAAAACTTGAAGTCACGATTGTCAGCAAAATCTTTTATGTGAACAGAAGCACTCTTTACTTGAGATTCTAATCTCAATTACGGAGAGTACAAATTTCCGTAATTTATGTTTTTAGATGCATTTGTGTTAAAATGTTTAGTTTTATCTAAGAAAATATTCGTTTTCTTTTAAATATGACTTTATTTTCACTATTATTAAAACTTTAAAATAATAAATACATTAATATGCGTTTAACCCTTTCAAGAGCAAGGTACTTCTATTCGTAAAATGTTGAAATCAGTGAATGGCACCGGAATTTACAAACAAATTTCGAAATACGAAAATGCATTTGTTCACTTACTTACATGTAATAAAAGAAAAATTTTCATTCCAATATTCTGGTGCCAATGTGGCATTTAAGAATTAAAATTAAGTGGTCCAAAAATGAACCACCGACCTTGAAGGGGTTAAAAGGGTAAATTGTAGTAATTGTAGTAAATCGTATTATGTCAATCGTTTTATAATGCTGTTAAAAAATACCGGGAGGCAAAGACTCTGATTACTTAATTCATTTTATTTTACCTTCCTTTCCAATGTTTAACTGGTTTTCTTTAATCAATCACGAAAACAATCATTGAATGTCTTAACAGCAACTGATTCGGCCTTAAATTTTCGCAAACAAAGGAAATTGAATAAAAACCCGTTTACAGGGACATCGCTATAAGTTTTTTTCATTATAATTCAATCTTCTCTAACCTTTTTAAAACCGATCAAATTAGTGTGCTTTTAGATTCTGCGGTGTCTGAACGGGGGTTAGCGAGCCTGTCTTGCAGGGGGCAAGGTCCCCTACTTTCAAAATAAAAAGAAAGATTTTTTTTTCTCTCCCCGAGCACTCACTTGCACAGTTCTCACTTATAATATGTGTAAAACATGATAGTTGTCTCCGTCAAGCGTTCTACTATGCAATCGGGGGCGATATTGGTTATTTGACTCATTATTGTAGACGACACTTTTGTATATGAGATTATAAATGCACATTATCGTCGAAAATAACACTGCGTAATTCCATTCACTCAGACTTTGAAAACGCCACCGGCTCTAACAATTATTACATTTCCACAAGAACGTATGATCCTGTACGGCTTATGATACGTTTTCACTAGTATCATATAAACATGTCGGTGTTAAGCAGCAGCATACACTCGTTATGTAACTCAATGAAGAAATCATAGTTTTTGCAGTCGTAAATGCGTGATTAAGAGTGGAAGGTCAGACCGCCATCCATTAGAAGGTTTTCCGAAGAATAATAATCGAAGCCGTTAGATTCTTCAAACCTTTATTAGATGATCATAAAGTGCACCAAACTCCACTAGAAGTATGCTACCCATGTTTATGCAGATGCTACGTCGTAAAAAGTAAACTACTAAATGTTAATTATTATAATAACATGACGAAGATTCAGGAAAAAAGCTCTCCAGGTGACGTGTGATAATTAAGCAACGCAATAATCGTAAATTATCACTCTCTTAACCCATGCAACCGGTTATATACTTGCGAAAACTGCACGCGTATGAATACAATAAACGTGAAAGACGAATCACGTAAAAGTAGCCAGAAGGACGCGGATGAGATGCAGAATACAATAACACCTAGCTCTGGGGAAGGGGGGAAGAACGCGCGACGACGATGCGAACTATTTAGTCTCGGCGTCAGAATTATTGCGCAAACAATGGCTGGCGGGATTTGGAAGGAATTGTGGGAAGAGAACATCATCGAACATTCATTCGAAACATTCGAAACAAAATTAATTTAGTTTTAGAATAAAATGAAAAAAGTAATTTAATGGGTTTTAAGATTAGACCAATGGATTAAGGGTTTTAGAATAATAAAAGAATACGCATTTTAAGCATGGAAAAAAGATAAATATATTTAAGATAGTATTAAGCTTAAGTAAAAAAGGTAGATATTATAATATTTTGGAATAGATTAATAAAGATTAAAGGGTGAAAAATTTTATTATTACACACACGCACACACACACATACACACACACACACACACATATATATATATATATATACTAGGGGCCAATTCCCCCTGGAAGTTACGATCGCCAACCCCGGTTCAGACACCGCAGAATCTAAAATCACGCTAATTTGATTGGTTTCTGAAAGATTAGAGAATAATTATAATGAAAAAAACCTATAGCGATATCTCTGTAAACGGGTTTCCAATCAATACCCTTTGATTGCGAAAATTTAAGGTAGAATCAGTTGATGTTAAGACATTCAGTAGTTGTTTTCGTGATTGATTAAAGAAGACCAGTTAAACATTTGAAAGGAAGCTAAAATAAAATGAATTAAGTAAACAAAGTCTTTACCTCCCGGTATTTTTAACAGCATTATAAAACGATTGACATAATGCAATTTACTGCTTTAACAACTTCAAGGGCGGTGTTTCATTTTTGGACCACTTAATTTTAATTCTTAAATGCCACATTGGCACCAGAATATTGGAATGAGAATTTTCCTTTTATTAAATAAGTGAACAAAGAAAAATGTCCTTCGGCCATTGCGTGTGTTTGACGTGTTTTTGTGAGCTCCTGATATTACAAGTTTTAAGTTTGTAAATATTCATTATTTTGACTCATTATTACATGCATAGTTTTCTTGTGCTTTCTCTTATTATAATTATGTACTAATTTTGTATTTTGGCTGCTTTTTTCTATGTTTTCTGGAGCTTTGAAATTTTTGAAGTTCCGAGAACATGTGCTTTAGTTATTAGGCCTTGTCGTTCTGCATTTATGTTATTTTTACTTTAATTTATGCATTTTTCTTACATTTATTTATACTAATTAATTTACTGGTATCTTCTCTTGCTTTTCGCTTTCATTTGAGACTTCTGTGGCTTAATTTAATGCAGTTTTAGTTCGTTTATCCATTTTCTTGATGCCGGTGTTTCCTTGACTGACTTCTGTTTACGTCGCCATCTTGACGCCTTGTTGTGTTGAGTTGTTTTGTGCTTCTGATATGTTTGTGAATTATTTTTGATTTGGAGATTTATTTTGGTGGAGCGGTCTTGTGGTGTGTTGTATTTTATGACTTATATTTGATTTGGAGATTTGGTTTGGTGGAGCGGTCTTGTAGTGTGCTGTATTTTGTGGCTTATTTTTGATTTGGAGATTTATTTTGGTGGAGCGGTCTTGTGGTGTACTGTATTTTGTGAATTATTTTTGATTTGGAGATTTATTTTGGTGGAGCGGTTCTGTGGTGTACTATATTTTTGCGATTTATGTTTGATTTGGAGATTTATTTTGGTGGATCGATCTTGTGGTGTACTGTAGTTTTTTCGGGTTTTTTGAGTTTTTGGTAATTTTTGATTATTTATAACTTAGTGCCGTGTGTTGCATTTAATGTCGAGGAAAGCTAATGTGGTGGAGGCTTCTATGAAGTCTCTATTTCAGGAAGCAGAGGATTTGGAATTTCCGGAAGTTGTGAATAAGGTGCATGCTTTTTTATATGAGCTTTTCGAGGGTCAGCGAAACAAGGGTTGAAAATTCACTGCGGAGATTATGTCAACAACAAGAAAATGTTTTGACTATATAGGTTTAAGTCTTGTTCGTGCTCATCGTGATTATGTGGCTAGCAAGGCCAAATTAAAGACTCTGGTTTCGAATTCTAAGGCATATGAAGCTCTTGCAGAGAGATTTTCCCGCTCGTCAGGCCATTCTGCGTTTCCCCAGCGTGTTCCTGTTCAGATAGCGGAACCACCAGCTGAGCCGAGCTTCTCCGTTGTGATCTCGCCTTCTGGAGAGAAACAAATTGAAGAAATAAAGAGGGAAATTAAAAATGCATGTCGTTCTGGAGTACAGATGCCTCTTCCGGAGGATGTGGTTAGGACGAAGGCAGGTCGGCTCATATTCAAAGTTAAAACTAGGGCCGACACGCAAAGATTCAAGGAGACCTTAGATAAAATGGACACTTTAAAGGAAGAAATAAAGGTCATCCCAGGCGAAGACTTCACCGGGTCCTAGTTCTTAGTGTGGAGCCTGTCGTTGATGAAGATGTGGTTCGTGCTTGTCTTCACAGATCGTTGTTCGTTGAGGGACGTGCCGGCGGAGACGGAGACGATGATGAAATTGAAATTGTCAAGAAAATACAGACTCGTTCGGGGAAGGTTAATTGGTTAGTTGGCGTCAAAAGGGGTGACTCCGAAATTTTGGTTAAGAAGCGTCCTATCTGTATAGATATGGAGAGATACGGGGTCATAAGTTTTATTCCTATAGTCCGTTGCTTCAACTGTCAAGCTTTCGGAAACATCGCAGCCAAATGTGAGAATGATATTAAATGTGTTAAGTGTGCAGGACATCATTCTATTAAGGACTGTACGGTTTCGGAAATAGCTTGTGCTAACTGTCTTTTTGCGGAGGATACTGACACTGATGCTGGTCATAGAGCCGATAGCACGGATTGTCCCACTTTTAAATCTTATTGAGCAGAGACTCTTAGCAAATGGTTGTGATAATTGTTACTGAGTCTTTTGTCAATAGCTCTGGTTTACGTTTTGTACAAATTAACATACACCATTGTTCTGATACCTCTAATGCTCTTTTCCATTATATGGACGATTTCAATATAACCTTTGCTCTTTGCCAAGATCCTTACATTTATGACGGTTTCCTGGTTGGTCTCCCCACAGGCTGGACATGCTTCCTCTCTTTAACTGGTTCTGCTGCTATTATCTGTACATCGGACGAATATGCATGTGTAAACACTCTGAGTTTAAACAATAGTGTCTTTATTAATATAACTATAGATCAAGGTTCTTTAATCGTCGGATCGGTGTATGCTGCACCTTCTAAACCTTTTTGGTAAATATACTTTGAACAAACGCCGTCCGATTTTTAAGCTTAGAAATATTAGCATTTCGGTCAAGGACAATGTACTATACCTGGGAATGTTTCTGGATAGCCGTTTCCGTTGGCTTGATCATTTGGATCTTGTTCGTGACAAAGTTATAGACTTTTCGTGCTCCATGCGCAAAACCCGCATTAGAGATAAGGGTCTTCCCTTGGACTACATGAAAACTTGGTATCATTCGGTAATTAAAAAGCAGATATCTTATGGATATGAAATTTGGTTCGGGACTTGAGATACCATGGAATTAGACGCTTGTCTTCATGCCAGCGTCTTTGTTTATTATCAATAATCAGAGTTTACAGATCTGTATCTACGGAAGCTCTTTGCGCAATTTCGGGTATACCTCCCCTGGAGCTGGAGTTGGAACAGATGTCTGGTCACTATAACACGGTGCATCATGAAGATCTAGTATGGATAAATGATATTTGTGTAACTAAGGAAAATATTATGCTACATGTACATACATTTGATTATCCTTATTTTGTGTCAACTCATCATATACAGTTTGTAAAGTCAGTCACTTCTGTTGTACCTATTTTTAACCACCCTGTAATTTACACAGATGGTTCCAAGATTAACAACACAGTTGGTTCCGCTTTTGATGTTTATAAAGATGGAGAGATCCTTTTAGAAAAACGTTTTAAACTTTACGCTCATAATACTGTTTATCAGGCTGAACTATCAGCCATTGACAAGGCAATCGACTGGTGTTGCAGGGCTGATTTCAGAGAATTTCATATCTACACTGATAGTTTTTCTTCAATACAAGCCTTACAGAACTTATTTCCAACTGATAAGATTTTGTATAACATATATTCTATCTTGAGACTGTTGAGTGGTAAAGTTATTTTTATGGGTTGGATTAAATCTCATGTTGGCCTTGCTGGTAACGAAAGGGCTGACTATCTGGCAAAGTCTGTTATTCTGGATGATGAGTTTGATGAGAGGTTGGATATTCCAATCCCTGTTTCCTTCGTCAAGCGTTTTTATAAGAGTAACATTATCACGAGGTGGACTAATGATTGGAAAATTAGTGAAAAGGGTAGGGATACCTTCCTCATCTTGCGTTCACCGGACGTTTCTTATTTGTGTTATTCAAGGGTAGTAGCCTATTTCATTTCCTCGCATGGTGCTTTTCCAGTGTATTTATTTAAGATTGGCAAGCGACCAACAAATAAGTGTGATTGCGGTAACGTCGGCGACGTTAAGCTTTTTATTTTCGGCAAGTGTCCTCTGATGCCTCTGTTCTTTAATTTTGTACGAAATAGAACTCTGTCTTGGAATTTGCAAAATGTTCTCTTGCTGAGATCGAATTATTATAAACTGACAGTTATTTATAATGAACTGAATAAATTGTATTCATTCATATAGTACAGATTTTGAATATTTTGGTGTAATTAAAGAATTTTTGGTGGACTTTTGCCGGACTGTTATCCACATAGTGCTTTGCTAATCTTTCTGTCTTCACGTATTTTTGAGTTGTTTCTGGACTTGCAGGGTCTGATGGTCTTTTGTAACTTGAAATGACCTAAAATGTGTTATTGGCTTAATGTTTTATCTTGTCTTGATTATTAGTGTAAATTGTACTTAGTTTTAAGATATATTTATACAGTCATTTGTAACTGAAATAACTTAAAATTTTGTTTTTCAGTATTCAGCCTTAGTTTTAGTTTTAGCTTTATTTCTATTTTATAGTAACTAGGGTTACAGTCATATGTTAAAACTTGTACATGACTTTAATTTTTGTATTTTATTTGCTAGGCAGAGTGTGCCATATTTTTGTGACTTTTTAGTTTTATTATTTGTCGCTGTTTCCGGGTCTGTTTCGGCGGCTGGAGTTCAGTTAGATGGCGGAGGACTTTTTTCTCCCAGGGATTCAGGGCCTTTGTGCCATTATTTGGTTGGCTTCCCGGTAGAGTGATCAAGTAAGTGAACAAAAGCATTTTCGTATTTCGAATTTTTTTTGTAAATTCCTGCGCCATTTACTGATTTCAACATTTTACGACTAGAAGTACCTTGCCCTGAAAGGGTTAAACGCATATCAATACATTTATTAGTTTAAAGTTTTCTTTCTCTTTTAATATTCACGTATAAATACAATTTTCCAGGCATATTTTCAATGTTTTCCTGCTTGACTTAAAACGTACTCATTTAATAGTAATTTTAAAGTTTTTTTTTCTGTTTTTAATATCCATGTGTAAATAAATTTGTAAAGGTTAGGAAATAGTATTCTTTGCGCTGATTTTAGAATTGAAAACAATTTCTATAATAATAGGCTAAGTCAAGTGACTATCATCAACAGTTCTTTCGCTTTTCATAAGAAAGGTTTCCATTTTGAATAAAGAATCAAAGATACTTTTTCGAATAAAACTACATAAAAGTTGCCATGATTGCAAAGAATTCTTGGTACTTTTATGTTAGCCGGGTTCAAATCTCGCCAATAGCTTTTTGGGTACTTTTCCGTTATACGGACACCATGCCAAATTGTATGCTAATGCGCTAATTATTTCAACCCTGAACGTGAAAAGGATTTTTTTGTAAACCATGCGAAACATTGTGATTTGCTATTATTTGCTATACTCTATTGTAATTTGTTCACTTATTTTAAGTTTATATTTGTGATTTAGTAAAATAGTTCGTAAAAGTCTGTAGTTTCCAAATGTTATATTTTTAAAAGGCTCACTTTACTATCGACAGTGTTTTTTCTTTTATTTTTCAAATGTTTCAATTCACGTGATTTTCATTTTGCGCCAACTATTATGCTTGGCGTCAATGGTGTCCGTATAACGGAAAAGTATCTTTTTTTTTAACTCGTAAGTTAGCATTTTTTTAATTTTCGAGTAGTAAAGTAAAACGGCACTACTTGGTTATCCCATGGACCCAAAATCTATCACCAGACTATAAGATTAAATGCCAATAATGGTTGATCGTATATGTCACATTCACTTGACTGCAAGGAAGTTACTCGTCTTTACGCCATCAAGTGATTTTTATTTTGACGCTTTATTTGTATTTGTACTTTTATATTAATTTATTTTTCTTTCGTTATTTAATATAAAAATTACGTCAACTTGTATAATTTAGCGAGTGGTTTGGCGATTTATAATATTTGGCGATATCAGTCATTTGCTTTGAATTTGAAATTAAATGTCATGATTTGTTGCATCATTTAATATTTAACACACATGTCATATAAGCACCGGGTTTGGCGTGATTTTTTTTTACGAAAATTTTGCAAAAACCTCGTTTTCGAATAGCAGTTACATATGTATTTTTTTAAATGATTTGCTATTGTTTTTAAAATGAAATAACAATAAAAAAATAATTAATTAATAACTATAAAACAAAGCAACTTATAACATTTTTATTTTAAATAAAAAGAAAATAAATGTAAATAAACATTTATTAATAAATAAGCAACAATAGCCTGGTTACCATGTCAGGCAAAATAACACCATTTTGGCATCAATTAGGTACCCCGGTGCGTATATGACATCTGAGCCTAATACATTTTCTTTTCGTTTCATTTAAAAAAAAGAAAGAAGTGAAAGCCATTAATTTTTAAATGTTTCAGTTTTAAATGAAAGTTTTGTATTAAATAAAATGATAACGAAATTAAAAAAGAGCATTGTTCTTAGCATAGATTTAAGGGAGGCCAAACTGGTCGAAAAATTAGTTTAAAATTATAACCTTTTCTGAAATATTAAAAAAAATCTGTTATGATTGAAATTTGAGTTGCCATCATTAAAAAAAGTATTTAAAATTAGAAAAGAAATTAATATTTCGAAAACTAATTCGAATTTAAAAAATCTATTACCAATTTTGAGGTCCGTCGGTCAATACAGAATTTTGGAGTTAATTTCATGGCAAAGTATTCCA
Source organism: Maratus speciosus (assembly GCA_963932465.1). Classification (NCBI taxonomy): domain Eukaryota; kingdom Metazoa; phylum Arthropoda; class Arachnida; order Araneae; family Salticidae; genus Maratus; species Maratus speciosus. Next base: position 455,239,521 of record OZ010797.1, read on the forward strand.
TATTTTAGGAGAAATCGCCGTGAAACATAATCAGTTGTTTAATCAGTCGTTTCGTAGAATCGTTACATAAATTCGTTTCAATTCAGTCGTTTCATAATATCCGTTTTATAAATTCGTTTTATTAGGATTTTATATATATAGGGTAGATATATATATGTATTATTGATAATCATTTTAAAAATCTGAAACAATTAGTCAATTTAGCTATAGTTCATAGATAAATAGCATCTGAAAGTGCTGTTTTTTTAAATTAGAGGATTTAAAAATTGAAATTGCGCAATGCTTAGCAGAAAAACTAAATATTCGAAAACTTCGAAATATTTTGGAAAATTTTCTTCAACCTTGTATAATATATTAGCGTACTCATAGGTGTGTTTTTGATTTATGATAACGATAATCTACTATATAGGTAAAGAAAAGGGACAGAGAAAACCCGAATGTGAATGTCTGCAGTACTTGTACTATGAGTATGAAACTACTATTTTCAGCAGACTTTATAGTAACGAGTTGGCACCCGTCGAAATTCGACGTACTAAAATGTTTGAAAGGAACTGTCAGATCGAATTTATAATAAACCTACAAAAATAATTACCAAAAAAAAAAAAAATCATCTTACATTGGTTCTCCAACTCTTAGAACAAATAATATTTTTAACCTAAAATTACCAAAAATCTTTAAACTTCAACTGCTTAAATTATTGAAAAATTAAACTGTATTAGATTACATAATCAGGATGAGTAATTACGATGAACTTATCGATGGAGCTCTTATGTTTGTTTTTACGGGATGAAACCAGTAAAAAGGATTTCGCTTTGTCACATCATAAAATTTTCTTCCATAAAATCGAAATTGTACGTTATTTTCACATTCTCATAATTTACATACGCACCACTCAAATTCACAATTTGAAAGTATTTCAACGCGCAACAGATTATTAATGAATGTATTTCCAAACTTAAAGTCACGTTTGTCCGATAAAACTTTTCATGTGAACATTCGCACAAACTTAAAGTTCTAATCAAGACTCCCTTATCATAATATGATGAGGAAGTCTTGGTTACCCGCGAAAAAAAAAAATTCCGAAATTTGCCTTTAGTTGTCACAGTATTGGCAATTTATAGTATTGGTCAAATAATTAGTTTTATCAGTCATTAGTTTTATAAAGTCTTGGTAACCGCGAAAAAAAAAAAAAAAAAATTCCGAAATTTCCTTTAGTTGTCATAGTATTGGCAATTTATAGTATTGGTCAAATAATTAGTTTTATCAAAAAAAAAAAATGATCGTTTTGTTTTAAATATATCATTTTTACTCACTGAATCATTTTGCCGAGCGCCTCAAACTCATTTATCAGCGTAATGTAAAAATATTAAAATGTAGCTGATTTATGAAGAAGAATGCGTGTTTTTTTTAATGTCTGACATCATTTTCTATTCAAAAATTATAAAAAAGTTACTTTTATTTGTAATGTAAAAATGGCATCATTAAGGATATAATGAATAAAAATAACAAACCATGAATATTTTCCCTTTACTTTCAATATAAATGGAGTACTTCAGTTGCCACGATTACAAAATTTGTATAAAAAACTACAAAAAAATTAATATCTCAAAAACAAATTGAGATACAGATTTCAAATAAATTGCATTTAAAAGCACATTTTTTTCCCTGAACGAAGGTGTAAAAATTGAAAATGTACCATGTTTAGAAGCTTAAAAATTTTCAGTAGAGGAAATTGCAAAACCGAAATTTCATTTCAAATTTCAAAGTGCTGCCATTCGCAAAATGACGTATGCGTTACGCACAGATATGTTTGTCCTTTATAATTGCCGAAACGTCAGTGAAGGCTTACTGTGGAGACACGAAATGTTTTGATTTCCGTTTGTCTGTCTGTCTGTCTGTCTGTCTGTCCGTCTGTTCCGCGATAACTGCCGCAAAAAGCATCGGATCGGCTTGAAATTAATGTGGCATGTTGATGAGGTACTCGGACTTAGCTGTATGGTTTTTGGTTAAATTTGGTTCATTCGTTCGGGAAATATAGAACATTTTATTTTGCTCTGTAATGCTTTTCAATGGCAAGTCAGACGATTTTCAAATTTTCATTTGTTGAAAGAAATGGCTCATATAAAAATGGATTTAAATGGTAAATTTTTGATGCTGAAATTTTTAAATAAGAGTAGTAAATTATTCCTATTAGTTTGCAATTTTGTCAAAACATTTGTCAGAGCTTTTAAATTAGGTGTATAACTTATGATGGAATTTTATACATGGGTTCGAATAATATAAAACATTTTATTTTATGAATTTACTTATATTTCATTTTTTTTTCTTTTAACCGTTGCGTAGCAACTATATCTCATCTAAAAATATCATAAATGTGAAAGTATGTATGGTTTTTAAGTCAAATCAAAGTTAAAAGGAATGAATTAATGAATGCCTTTGTATAGATATTTGCATATAAATTGATTTAAACGCAGAAATGAAAATAGTATTTATATACTATATAGAATAATATCTTTATTTATGTATTCAACTATTTTGATTATAAAGGAAAAAGTTCGTTATTTTCATACGGAATAAACTGACATTATTCTATTAAACTTTATAAACTTTATTGTTGCCAAAAAAAAAAAAAAAAAAAAAAGGAATAACAATTTCTCCCAAAGAGTTCATTTTAATTTGTAAGATTTTCACGTGCAAAGGGAAAATGCAGCAAATTACAAATAATAAAAAAGATAAATATGACAGGAATGAATACATATAAACATTTCACACCAAATACCACCTAAATTAATTTTTGTAGTGGTATTTTCCCACACTACGAAGAAAGATTCCTCGATTTACACGATTTTACTTGGCCTTCCTTTTCTCATTGGTTGCGATTTCATTTTCGCAATTGCGTATATTAATTGGCACAAAATTTTACATTTTTATGACTGAGGTATATGTAAGGCCATACAAATAAGAAATTCCGTATTGTTTCCTATAAAATGTGATAAAGTGTTGGTTAACTATATATGTTTCTATTAAGAGGAGCAGGGCTGCCAAGCCTCCGGCGTTCTGGATACCAGTATTTTAATACAAAAAATGTTACTTTATTTAATTGAAACATTTGCGCGATTTAAAAGAACAACATTTTCTGTAAGGTAATAGTGTTGTGCAAAAAGCCTGAGACTTGCCATGTCTGGTGGTGAGTGAAATGTTTTATTTAATGCATTTATCTCTATTTTAATGATACGTGAACAACGTCCCGTGTAACAGCTTGTGAGTGTAAAATAAATTATTAAAATAATCCCTATTACGAAAAATGAAACAAAATGCCCGGCTAAGGGAAATAAAAGGTTAGTTAATCTTTCGTAATTTGACCTGAACACAGGTGTGCATCAAATTTCAACGGTGTTTGTAACATCACGATTTTAAGTTAAATGTGGATACTATTAAAAGGCTATCACAAAAATACTTAACGGCGCCATATCACGTTTATCTATTTAGTCAATTGGAAGTGGACACGATGATGAATTATTAACCGTTAGGTTTAGAACTTCCCCTACTTTAGGGTGATTTTAGTAAGTTAATGCTATCGAGTACATTTTTAGATATTTAGATTAGATCTTAGATATAAATATTGCAGAATGGTAATCAAAATTATTATTAGATTTCTAAATTAGATGTCTCAGTTTACATTTCCAAAAGTTCTTTATCCATTAGATACAGATGTTTGTGGTTAGCAGGCAAGTAAATACTGGTGTATGGATATTAGGATAACGTAAAATGCTTGACAAAATTGTTGCTTATCCTTATAAATCGCAGTGTAAAAATGAATCTAAGATATAGGATAATCATTAACTCAATCAATAGAAAATTACAAATGCAAAATAAATTACACAACGGGGGGTTCAGGGGGGGGGCACCCCCCTGAAGAAATTTGCTTTATTATATAAAAATTACTAGAATAAGTAGCTCGTGAGAATTTCAGAATATCATTACATAACAACGTGTTTAATTTAACGCTTCTAATGTCTGAAACCATCGAAATATTTTTTTCTCCTTCTATAAATGTTTGTGTAATTTAAAAGTTTAAATTTTGTTTTTGTAGAAAGATTAATATTAAGCAAAATTTGCTAAAAACAATAAGTTGCAGAGATGACGTTGGGGCTCTTGATCTGCAGATTTACTAGTTGCCGAAACGTCAGTGAAGGCTTACTGTGGAGACACGAAAAGTTTTGATTTCCGTTTGTCTGTCTGTCTGTCTGTTCCGCGATAACTGCCGCAAAAAGCACCCGATCAGCTTGAAATTAATTGGGCATATTTGTGAGATACCCGGACGTAGCTGTATAGTTTTTGGTTAAATTTGGTTCATTCGTTCGGAAAATATGGAAGATTTTATTTTTCTTTATAATGCTTTTCTACGGCAAGTCAGGCGATTTTCAAATTTCCATTTGTTGAAAGAAAATGGCACGTTTGATTAATGGATTTAAATGTCAAATTATGGATACTAAAATTCCAAATAAGCGTTTTAAATTATTCCTATTATATTGAAGTTTAATCAATATATCTATCAGATTTTTTTATTTACGTGTATAATGTTTTGAGGACATTTATACATGTATTCCAATAATATAAAGAATTTTTAAATTAATTTTCTTGTTTTATATGATACATATTTCTTTTTTTTTTCCTTTTCTTCGTTGCCTAGCGACTGTTATTCGTAGCCTATCATTGCGTCAAATATGAATGAAGTTAGTAAATTACGTTAATTTTGTTGCAGGTACTATTAGAAGGCTATCACAAAAAATATTTTATCGTGCCAAATCGATGCAATTTATGCAATTAACAGTGGGCACGATAATGAATTATTTTCCAGTAGATTTATAGATCTCCAGATATGCATATTTTGGGGGGCTTTTAATATGTTATTGCTATCGCATGGATTAGGATGTTTAAACTAATGTTTAACCATGCTATAAGTGAAAAAAAAAGTACAGTTAAAGGCATGTAAATCCTTTTTAACACTTTCCAACATGGAAGAAAAGTATTTATGACTTCAGTTTTTCTATCTGTCGATTGCCGTGTTTCTCTACGTGCTCTAACTCGCGTAAATATAGTCGGAATTACATGTAATTGATATACGTTATTGAGGTTTGCCAAAGTATGTTTGGTATTAAAAATGAAGAGTGTAGCATTCATAGCTTAATTACAGGGGCACTCAAAACTATTCCGTTACATTATTGTCTTTGGGAAAAATCGTCTGCGGTGTATTTTAATAATGTTACACAATTTTAAACGTAATGAAATTTATATACTTTATTAAGGTGCACTAGAACCTGGTTACTATAAAATATGTTATGTGTACTTACAGCATGCGTACAGGGAACTCAAAAATATTCATAATATTACAATCTTTGAAGAAAATCCTTTTGTGGCGTTTTTTAATGATGTTAATCTGTTACAAAATAATAAAATTGATATGTATTTTTGAAACATTTTTGTAGTATATGGGGTGCAAAGGATATGTTTTTTTCAGGGTCACACAAAAGTGGTCGATTAAAATGTGGTCTACGGGGGGAAAAAAACTAACTCCTCACGTCTTATTTTAACACATTAGCTACGGGAAACGAGAATTCTCGTTTTTATTCAGAATACATCATTGGCTAAGGGAGTGACTTCTACCTTACAGAAAAGACATTTATATTGTGTTGTCTATATTTTTTATAGATTGTAAGACATTATATATTACATCCGTACATTGAAAGATATTTACTGCTGCATAAACATGAAAAACATATCTCAGAAACCAATTTCCGCGACAATTTCAGAAGAGGGAGGAGCTTCTACTGTTTTTAAACCCAGATTTAATTAAATTGCCTGTCGTCAGTGTGTTAATTGTGTTGCACTAATTCAAACATTATGAAATTAAATTACATTACTGTGGTTGACTACAAGAAGCTTGAATATGATTTGTATCGTATTTATCGTTCATTTATAGGGTCACATAAAAAATTTCGGATACAGTTCTGGTCTATTAGGAATGATTGCTGAAGAGCATTTTCGATTATGGTGTGCGTTTTAACGTTAAGTAAATTTGTGCTTAATAAGTAGTGCTTAAATATAGTACATGTACAGGGATACACAAATGAATTCGTAAGTATAAATGAAAATGAGCGCAAATTGCTTCAGTGGTTTTTTTTTTTTTTTTTTTTTTTTTTTGAGTTATGTATTTCCCAGCCCAATTACATTTAGTATACTAACAAATGTTTGCAGAATTTAAATAGAACCATATACAGGACTCCGCAGAAACTGGATATATGGTGCACACTATGCATACTAATCCCCGGAAATGTGATATGAGCAGTTTTAAGAGGGTTTTTTGTCTGCATTAAATTTAAATGTTATAGACGACGCGTAAAAATCTTCACGTAATATACAGGGCTGTAGAAAAGAATTCATGTACGTTTCCGTCTACTGGTAGAATTTACTAAAGGACATTAACACAATTAATTGATAATTACAAATGTAAATTAAATTACACTACGAAGGGGTTCAGGGGGGCTCTGCCCCCTGAAGAAATCTACTTTATTATCTAAAAATTACCAGAATAAGTAGCTCATGAGATTTTCAGAATACCATTACATAACAAGGGGTTTAATTTAACGCTTCTAATGTCAGAAACCTTCGAAATATTTTTTCGTTTTATAAATGTTTATGTAATTTCAAAACTTTAAATTTCGTTTTTTGTAGAAAGATTAATATTACTCAAAGGGTGCTAAACACAATGAATTGTAGAGCTGACGTTGAGGCTCCTGATCTGCAGATTTACTAGTATAGATATGCTATCTTGCATTATTATCATCAGATAGAAATTTACTAAAATTATATTCATTATAAGTTTTCGATTTTTTTTTCCTAATGTGGTCAATTACGATTTGAAATATATTACTTTCTCTTTTCAATGTGCTGTATGTCTAAAAGACAGAATAGTTCTAAAACAGACACTTATCAGAAATATAAATGCTCGAGCAATATCTGTCGATATCATTTTAGGTAGCTTTCATTACAAAAAGCTACCTATTGCAGCCGTTCGGAGGAAAGCGATTTCAAAAAATTTTGGTATATTTTCATCGATCATGACCCCCAGACCCCGAAACCACCCTCCGTTCAAAAGTTGATATATATATATATATATATCCATATATATATATATATATATATATCCATATATATATATATATATATATATATCCATATATATATATATATATATATCCATATATATATATATATATATATATATATATATATATATATATATATATATCTGACCTTTGTCATACTGTAACTCTCGAATTTATGAACCGATTTGGATGTAATTCGGTATGTACATAGTACATACCAATGTCTCGACCGAGTTCGTTGGCCAGCTTCATCCGGCATTTTGTTTCAAAATGGCGGCCATTTAAAATTTTCTTAAAAATTTTAAATTTGAAATATGGTACCAAAGAATTGAAAATGGAAAAATATTTTTTTCTTATGTATTTGACCTTTTTACAAAGATTCCGGTGCAGTTTTTGTTTCGTGCATATTTTAAAAAATGGCTGAGTTATAGCATTTTGAATTTCTAGCGTGGCTGACATTTTGAAACGTCCTGAATTTTGTCACGCGATAAAAGGTGTATTTATGAACCGATTTGGATGTAACTTCGTTTGTACATAGTACATACCAATGTCTCGACCGAGTTCGTTGGCCAGCTTCATCCGCCATCTTGTTTAAAAATGGCAGCCATTTAAATTTTTAAGAAAAATTTAAATTTGAAATGTGGTACCAAAAAATTGAAAATTGAAAAAATATTTTTTTCTTAAGTGTTTGACCTTGATACAAAGATTCGGGAGCAGTTTTTGTTTCGTCTATATCTCAAAAAATGGCTGAGTTATAGCATTTTGACTTTCTAGCGTGGCTGACATTTTGAAACGTCCTGATATTTGTCACGTGATAACAGGCGTATTTATGAACCGATTTGGATGTACTTTGGTGTGTACATAGTATATACAAATATCTCGACCGAGTTCGTTGGCCAGCTTCATTCGCCATCTTGTTTCAAAATGGCGGCCATTTAAATAAATTTAAAAAATTTAAAATTTAAAATGAGATACCAAAATATTGGAAAATGAAAAAGATTTTTTTGTATGTGTTTGACCTTAATACAAAGATCCCGGAACAGTTTTTGTTTCATCTATATCTAATAAAATGACTGAGTTGTAGCGTTTTGAATTTCTATTGTGGCTGACATTTTAAAACGACCTGATTTTTGTCACGCGATAACAAGCGTATTTATGAACCGATTTGGATGTTAGTTGGTCTGTACATAGTACATACCAATGTCTCGACCGAGTTCGTTGGCCAGCTTCATTCGCCATCTTGTTTCAAAAGGGTTGCCATTTAAAAAAAATTAAATTTAAAATTTAAAATGAGGTATTAAAAAATTGGAAAATGAGAAAGATGTTTTTATGTGTTTGACCTTGATACAAAGATTCCGGAGCAGATTTTGTTTCTGAAAATTTGTTCTTTTGTTTATATCTTAAACTAGTTGGATGTGCCAATCCCAAAACTTTCTTCTATCTTATGCCTCTTAATATTTCAAAACCTAGTTACACATGTTAATACTTCAATATTATTAGTTCAATACTATACCAACTTTGATTTTCATCTTAAATTTCTGCTCAAGTCAATTAAGCGGACTAAAAACGAGTTAATCTATATCATGATATTTGTTAAAATTATTAATTTTTCCTTATTCTGTCGTTATCAGCTGTTTGCGAATAGCCGGCATAGCAGGAAGCGACTTCCCGCCGCTGCATGAGCCGACGATACACAATAGAACTACGAAAAATCAAGAAAAGTATACAAAAATCGTTAGCACGGAGCCCCTTTACCGCGCAATTTTTCCAAATTCAAGGAGAACCTGTTGGCCAAAGCCAAAAACAAGCACAAACATTTTGGTTCAATTGTATGCATAATTTTATACGCTGTTCGATGGTACAATAATGAAAATGGCACAGAGATCGGAATTATAGCGCCCCCTTCCGGCAGAATTTTTCCAAATTCAGGGAGGACCTTCGTGACATGACCAAAAATAAACACATAAAATTTGGTTCAATTCTATGCATAACTTCATACACTTTTCGGCGGTACAATATTCAAAATGGCACAAAAAATGACCAAAAATCGCTATTACAGCGCCGTCTACGAGCGATTTTTTTACAAATTAAGGGAGGACAACCTTGCCATAGCCAAGAACTTAAAATTTTTTTTTGGTTCAATTCTAAAAATAACTTCATACACTTTTGGATGGTGCAATATTCAAAATCGCACAAAAATCGCTATTACAGCGCCCCCTAACGGCGAATTTTTTGCAAATTCATGGAGGACCTGCTTGCTATATCCAAAAACTTAAAATAAAAATTTGGTTTAATTCTATGCATAACTTCATACACTTTTGGATGGTACAATATTCAAAATCGCACAAAAATCGCTATTACAGCGCCCCCTACCGGCGAATGTTTTCCAAATTCAGGGAGAACCTGCTTGCCATAGCCAAAAACTTAAAATAAAAATTTGTTTTAATTCTATGCATAACTTCATACACTTTTGGACGGTACAATATTCAAAATTACACAAAAATCGCTATTACAGCGCCCCCTACCGGCGAATTTTTTCCAAATTCAGGGAGGACCTGCTTGCCATAGCCAAAAACTTAAAATAAAAATTTGGTTCAATTCTATGCATAACTTCATACACTTTTCAATGGTACAATATTCAAAATCGCACAAAAAACGCATTTACAGCGCCCCTACCGGCGAATTTTTTCCAAATTCAGGGAGGACCTGCTTGTCATATCCAAAAACTTAAACTAAAAATTTGGTTCAATTCTATTCATAACTCCATACACTTTTGGATGGTACAATATTCAAAATCGCACAAAAATTGTTATATCAGCGCCCCCTACCGGCGAATTTTTTCCAAATTCCGGGAGGACCTGCTTGCCATAGCCAAAAACTTATAATAAAAGTTTGGTTTAATTCTATACATAACTTCATACACTTTTTGATGGTACAATGGCGACAGACAGACGGACAGACGGACAGACGGACGGACGGACAGACGGACGGACGGACAGACGGACAGACGGACAGACGGACACACAGACAGACAGACATTTTCTATAAACATGTTTTTTGGAATCTCTGACCCCTAAAACATGCAAATCCGTCGAAAACCGGAAATCGAAAAAAATTTCGATTACAATACTTTCTTCTATTGAAGATAGAAGAAAGTAAAAATGGTTGAATTATAGCACTTTGAATTTCTAGTATGACTAACATTTTGAAACGATCTTGTATTTGTCACGCGATAACACACGTATTCGCCTATTTCCATGTGAGAAAGCATGTGGATAGTATACATCAACATCTCAGCCAAATATAAGTTACTTTAAATAAAAGCAGCTTGGATAAAGCTGACTAATTTCGTAAAATTCTCATTCATAATGATTTAGTATTGATAAAAATTAGTATTGAATCTCCTATATTCGGTTTCCACTAAATTGAGCTTCGTGCGCTTGAATAATATAAGTTGGCTTTTTTAAAATAAGGTATTTGAAAGCTACCTCTTCCTCCCGACACTGGCCGGAAGGACTTTTTTTAATGGTACCAAAGTTTTCAACGTGCGCCATTAAAGATTTTGTAATCGTTAATGGGATCACCCATTTTAGGATATTTAGCCGAATTAAAACTTAGATCCTTAGAAACAGAGATTATGGAAAACTGAAATCAAACCATCAGTTTAGATTAGATATGTAGATGACATTTTCATAATTATGGATCATGATTTGCAGTCTTTATATAATTTTTTGTTAAAATTTAATGATTTGGATTCTAAAATAAAATTTACGTTAGAAGTTGAGAAAGAGGGAATTTTACTTTTTCCTGATAAATAAAGAACGATTATGGAAATAAATTTGAACGTACTGTTTATAGAAAGCAATGCAGATCTAACAACATTATTTATTTTGATTGTAATTCACCATTTTCATATAAAATTGCTGCCTACAAGTTTTACATTTAACGGACCTTCGAACGTTGTGCGGATAAAATAGTAGAAAAAGAGATTAGTAATTAAACAATTTGCTATTGAGAATGGTTCCCTCATCAATACATTAATAGATTAGTCGATCAAGTTAAACATCCTAAGAAGAATGAATTAATGTTCAATAAGATTATTTATTGCACGTTTGAATATATTCCACAGCATTATGAGATATTGAGATATGCATTACTAAAGTATAAATTTAATTTAATAGCTAAACTTCAAACAAAAGTGAAAGAATTGGTTCACAGTAAAATTTATCCAATGTCAGAATATGAAACAGCTTCAGTTTACATAATTCCATTTAGCACAAAACATCAAAAAATGTATTCTACATTGGTATGACATTTCGATATTTTCAAGAAAGGCTTAAAGAGCACTCATCTGATATGAACTTTAACAAACCAAGTACAGCTTTATCCAGATTACATCAAAAAGAAAATATTAAGATAAACAATGTAAAAGCTAAAATAATCACTTCAACATATAATCATTACTCTTTAATAATCCGTGAATTCATTAAGATCGTACTTAACAGTGATATTATCTGTAACGATGTCCTTTCGTGAAATCGATGTCCTGCAATGAAAGAATTGATTCACAGTAAAAGTTATCCAATATCAGAATATGAAAAATCTGCAGTTTACATAATCCCATTCAGCACAGAACACAAAAAATGTATTCTATATTGGTATGATATTTCGATAATGTCAAGAAAGGCTTAAAGAGCACTCTTCTGATGTCAACTTTAACAAACCAAGTACAGCTTTATCCAGATTACATCAAAAAGAAAATATTAAGATAAACATTGTAAAAGCTAAAATAATCATTTCAACATATAATCATTACTCTTTAATAATCCACGAATTCATTGAGATCGTACTTAAGAGTGGTATTATCTGTAACGATGTTTTTTCTTGAAATCGATGTCCTCTGATGAAAGAATTGATTCACAGTAAAATTTATCCAATGTCAGAATATGAAAAAGCTGCAGTTTACATAATCCCATTCAGCACAGAGCATCAAAAAATGTATTCTATATTGGGATGACATTTCGATAATTTCAAGAAAGGCTTAACACTAGAACGGCGGTAGGGGTCATTTTGACACCTGAGTGCTTTCGTCCGTTGATTACTTTTGTTTGCTTGGGCGAAATCGTTTGAAATTTTTTGACTTTTCCTAAATAGATAACATATATTTCTAAAGAAAAATTCAGCTTTCCAGATTTGTTAGTTTTTGAAATATGGGCTTGTATTACTAGAACGGCGGACGGGGGTCATTTTGACCCCTTTAATAAAATACTCTTTGTACTCGAAGCTGCTTTTGTTGCTATACTATATGTTCGAGGAGCAATAAAAAAAAGGGTTTAGATTTATATTCATTGTCGTCCAAGGCATGAGGAATACTATTTTGCAAAGAAACTACCTCAAGAGATAGATTCAAAGAAAGAAAAAGATTTTTTTGGCTTGATGAAAAGACAACAAGATCTAGCAGACTACAGACTGTTAAATTTGCTCTTGCATCTAAAATGTGGAATAAATTTATTGAAAATTGCAAAACATGCTACCGACCAGGACAAAATATTACAGTTGATGAACAATTGTTCCCATCTCAGGATATATATAAATTTACGCAATATACGCCAAATAAATCGGATAAATTTGGAATAAAATTTTGGTTGATCTGTTGACGTTGATACTAAATACCTCTTGAATGAATTTATTTATCTAGAAAAGGATGAAGCAGCCAATCCTTAATTACGTTTATCGGAAAATGTTGTCATGAAATTAACAGATCCCCATCTAAACGAAGGGAGGAATATTACGACAGATAGCTATTTTACTAATATAAAATTAACAGAAATGTTAAAAGCTAAAAATACAACTTAGGTTGCACAATGAAAAAGAACAGAAGAGAAATTCCTATATCATTGAAAAATATGCGCACTACTCTTTATTCATCGAAGATAGTGGAATGTGATAATATGACACTTACCATCTATCAAGCCAAAAGAAAAAAAAGTGTTTTTCTACTTAGCTCATTACATTCTACTGTAAAAACTGAAGACGGTCTCAAGAAGTTGCCCGATTCAATAGAATATTACAACGCAACGAAGTATGGTGTGGATATCCATGATCAGATGTGCCGAAAATACTCCGTGAAATCGGCTTCTAGACGATGGCCTGTACATATCGTTTTCAATATTTTGTATCATGCAGCTTTAAACGCCTGGATAATTTATAAAAGTGTAACAGGCAAGCCTATCAGCAGAAGAGATTTTCTATTAAATTTAGGAGATGTGTTCAGAATGGATCTTCTGGTTTCAAATCTCCCAAAGATCTTTCCTGAGTCTTCAGAAAAAAGAAAAAAACACGAAAATAAAATAGATATCAAGAGAAAAAATGTCAAGTACAGACATGCAATGGAAACAAATCTCAAGAATTTTGCTCTTCATGTTTCAAAGTTGTGTGCGGAAAATGTACTGGAATGATTGCTATTTTTTTTTTTTTTATTTGATACAACTGAATTAATTCCTAATACGTGCGTACAATTTGTAGTATTATAATCATTAAATAAAATTGAAACAGAATGCTTAACATATTAACCATTCAGCTACACTTATAATGAAATAACGGAAACAACAGAACATATTTCTCATTTATGGATTTAGAGAGTGAATCATTCGGCGAGTAAGTAGATGAAAATATAAATATATATTATTTTATAAATTGTGTTTTATTTTAGTTAACATTAGTTTTAATTTGTGAAAACATTAATTTTAAATCGATTTTTATATCAAATTAATGAGTTTTTTGAGTAGTCGTAGTATGATCCAATTAATCGCCCTGTAGGCGTTACATATACAGTACTTTAAAAATTCAATAAATTATCGAATAATATTAAATATAAATTATGAAATACACGTAAATTACATAATTTTGCCAATGTATGGCTTTTAAAATTATTTTAGCGTTGTTATTTCAATAGTTTCATCGAGGGGTCAAAATGACCCCTTCCCGCCGTTCCAGTAGGTAAGATTTTCCCGCCGTTCTAGTGTTAAAGAGCACTCATCTGATATCAAGTTTAACAAACCAAGTACAGCTTTATCCAGATTACATCAAAAAGAAAATATTAAGATAAACGTTGCAAAAGATAAAATAATCATTTCATCATGTAATCTTTACTCTTTAATAATCCGTGAATTCATTGAGATCGTACTTAAGACTAATATTATCTGTAACGATGTCCTTTCTTATAATATCTCCCCGATTTGGTTTAATATTAAGGGTATTTGGAAAGCTCTTGAATATATGACCTGATATTTTCACCCCTTTTTAGAGCAATGGACTGAACTTCACATGCACATACGTGTTTTTTTAGCGTATGTTTTCTAATCCAGTCAGTTATTTTTCCCCTTTGAAAATGAGCGCGTGTGCGTTCGAAAAATCTCAGGATTATATTAACTAATTTCTTTATACGTTTTTAACACCTTTTAAGTAATTATATGTGTGTTTGATGTTTATATTAATAACAAGGTAAAAATTCCTTCACGACACTAATTTTAATGCAGTGTTTTGACTGTATTGTCAATTACTTCTTTCGACTTGACATATTTCTCCAATAAGACACAAAATAGACATTCAAATATCCATATAACGCAAATATAATTTCAAAAGCAAAAAAAAAATATGGCACTTGTTCTAACACTTGCAAATCTATTAAAAATGCAAACACAGTATATAATTCTATATTTCTTCATCTTTTATTGAAATATATATATATATATATATATATATATATATTTGCTTTTGATGCGACAACCCTCTAATAAGACACACAATTTTTGACATACAATTGACATGACAGATACACTTACAGAAATTTCAGAAAAACACACAATAACATGAACATACATCGAGATATTGTTCTACAAATCATAAAAGAGATTCTTGGATCCTAGTTCTACAAGCTGCAAGAGTACCAGAATTACACCGTGTATACATGTCATGTCTACTGGACTAGAAATTTCCTGTTATCAGGAGATCTCAAATATATGGTTTACTCTGCGTGTTCATCAACAAAGAAATGTTCTTTCTAGACTTCAAAAAGTCACTAAAAATGTTTTTAGAAGCAAAGAAAAATTTAAATTATGTTTTGATGTCCGTTTCTGAAAATATTTTCAAAATGTTTCTCTTCCATATAAGTAAAAGACTGTCATTTTGAAAATTTGTAGTTCTCGGTATATCGCTGATCAGATTTAGACTGTCTGATTTGTGAATGATCAGCAATTTGATTTAGATATTTGTTATGATTAAAGTAATTATAAACTAAAACTTCAGTTTGAATTATTTCTAAATATCCTGTATGAATGCAGAAACAATATCTGTAAATATTTACGTTTTCCTATTTGTGTTTCTATTTGGATGGTAGAAAATAAATTATAAAAAAACTAGGGGGCTTCACACTCTGCTTGCTAACGCTCACCAGTCCCCGTGAATTGCGACGCAATTCACATTGCGGTCAATACACATCCCTAGCACGCTTCGCTTGCTCTCAATATTTTGCAGGAATTCTAGACAAAATGAGTAATTCTAAATCATTTTAACACATAAAATGTACATTTTTTTTTTTAAATATAAAAATCAGAAATAGAAAACTTTGTCGTAAACACAATTTAAAATGCGTTTAGTTGGTGCTACCTATGGACATAAATAATTTTAACTTTTTTCAAGCTATAAATTTTTGAAATGTAAAATAATTAACTAATAAAATTACTTTAGAAATACAATTAATTTAAAACCCGTGAGTTTATAACATTGTGCAGCATAATATTGTACAGTTAAATTACTTTCGAAAACTTTTGAATACGGTCATATTGACAAAATTTTACTAAAATATTTCAACTTTATACAAACTCTAAATGTAATGACGTCATTGAGAATTTCTAATAAACCGTTGGTATGTATTTTCTGGCTGTTATTACACCTTCACACAGTGGAAAACTTATCCGGAAATCGGTTGTTTGTTAAAATATTCTACCGTATGCCGTCACCCGGGAATCTATATGGAATCTATATGAGAATGCATTCTTTCTATGAAATATGACATCATTTTCATCATCAGAACCATTCATCCTTCATAGATTAGATGTTCTAAAAATTACTAAGTTTTATTAAATATTTATTATAATTCATTGGAAATTATGTAATTTTCAAAAGTACTGTATTTTGTGCATACCAAGGATCTTTAAATACATAGAAAGAGTTCAGGCTCTTTAGGTCAGGAATAAGAATCATATCAGTGAATATGACATCATCACCGACAGAGTTATATTAAACTATTTTATATTCATGAATGAAAATGCATCTTTCGTTTTCCGAATGACGTCATTTTCTTCAACGGAAACATTTTGCTTTACATGTTACTTACTAAAATTGATTATTTATAGTTATTTTATTTACTCAGATATTGCATAATTAAGCGCAATAATTTTAATATGTTTACATTTTATCAAAATCCTTGAAATTTTTCTTTTAAATATTCATCAAACGGAAACGTCATTACATGGTTCAATTATTCCTCTTTTCCTTTTCGTGAAATATCTCAAATTCTTTTTTCGATGTGACACTATTTCTGCAATAAGACACAAAATAGATATTAAGTAACCGCATAGCAGGAATATGAATGCAGGAGCAACGTCTGTAAGTGTCAGTTGTCTTTTACTGTCATATTCCTCCGAAGAATTTAAATTAAGTGGCAAAGAAAGGATAAAATTTGAAACTCTCAAGTGCTTGAACCATATGCCCGAAGCCATCATTCTATGGACGAATTCATCTAATAACTTTTTGCAACAAAAGTTCTTTCGGACAAGCATTGCACCCATACTTTCAAAGAAATGGTCTTCTGAGACGAAATATTTTCCAGCCATCCAATCAACAACTATCGAATCCCAAATTAATGCAACATTTTGCTTTTTACTGTATCGAAAGAAATTTTCCTGTGGAATCCCTTCACTCAACTTAATATTTTTCAGAATATCTTCTCCAATTATTCTCACATATTTGTTTTCTGACATGAGATATTGCATAGCAATGCCATGCGAGGGATAGTGCCCACCTATACACCGGTAATCACCATTTTCTACAGCCATGGCCAAATCTGACAAGTCTTTAATTTTATTGATAGGAGGAAACGTAAGAAAAGATAAAAATACTGAATCATAAGACAAGCAAAGAAACATAGCCCCTATAATCCAGGAATATATTAGGAATTTTTCTGCAAATGATGACGGTGTTACAATCGAAGTCTGTCTCACCAATACTGCAAAAACATGGAGTACAACGTAGCTGAAAGAATATCTTGATTTTGATGTGATATAAGATAAGATTATCATCATAATGAAAACCAATAAAACAGCTAACCAAACCCATAGTGAGAGTGTCCGGAAAATTCCAAATATGTGCGGCTTGTACTGTGGTTTTGGAATAACAAATGTAAAAGAAGCAAGGGAATACGGATAAGAAAAATCCACTGCTTCCGTTATCATTTTATTAATAAACTTTGGCTTTACTCCGATGTCAACAACTGTCTGATTTACCAGTTTTAATATCCCTGCAATAGGAATACCTCCGATTACTGCATCTTCATCAAAACGTGTGACCCTATCAGCTCTATCAAACTTTCTTTTATAAAATACGAAATATTCCGCAAGCGTGAACATCATTTGTGCATAAATATTACATTTATCTGAATAATGATCTTCAACTACTTTTTCGATGATTGATGGGTTTGCATAATATTTAAAAGACAGTGGAATTTCATATCCTAGTGTTAATATTCTATTGGTTTTCATTATAATTTATGTTTGAAGCTGTCCATATATTTGTCCTATATATACACTTTAAAATATTTCAGCAAATATGATACAGCCTTTTTTCTTTGAAAGTTATACATATATGTGTATATAACAGTTATTAAGGAAAAACATTATCATATTTTTCTCTGTAGCTGGCATTTGATATAGGTAATGCGATCTGAAGTTATTTTCTGATTGCTTTTAACAGTGTTTTTACACAAAATAGAGTTTCACAGCTCTATATTATTGAAGAAAGGATATCTCTGAATTAGACTAAATAGATTTATTTGAACAGGAGGAATATTTAGTCAGTTTGTTTCACCATAAAATCTGAAATTATGATGAGAGTGCAAAAATAATTTTCTCTTATGTATTCAAAATTATAGCTTCCATATTCAACAATATAGTTGCTTACTCTAAAATTGTCCGTTCTTTGCGTGGAATTGTATTTTTAAAATATGAATTTCAGTGACTCTCAAATCCGTTTATATGTCATTACATTTTTAATCATACATTATTTATACACTAAATATTTTTAGTTAACTATAATGTTAACATAATAAAGAAATAAAAAGCACGTACATAAAAACAATGTTGCATGAAAAAGATTTTCCAGCTAAATGCAGAGTGATTTGTTCAACACAAAGAAGTGTAAACGGTACCTGTTTCAGAAAATTCAAAACTTGGTTAGGATGATTAGAATAAAATAGAATTTTTATGCTTTTTATAAATATATTATGACGAAATAGTATTAGAAATCATCAGATCGTGATTCACTTATGGTTTAGACTGATATAATTTTTTTTTAATTTTAGGTTTATATAAGGTTCCATTGTTATTAAATATTAAATAGTTCACAGTTATCAATATCTAAAATTTCAATAAAAAAATATATGTCACTTAACTTCGATTATTACAAAACATATTCCATATTTTTGTGTATAAATCGACCAATCAATATGCAAATTACACATATAGCTTTCTCAACTAGTATGTCGATTAAATTAAAAAAAATATTAACTATACTTTCCATTATAATATTTTATTTCCTTCAATATTTCATTATCTGATTATCGGTTCATTAAAGTGCATAATCAGTTATGTGATTTTTGTTATGGAAACCATTATTGTTATAGTTTCATAAGAACTGACGTGTAAAAGCTAAAAATCTATTAAAATATACTACTGAGAGTTTCGAACTGGCAACAGTTTTAAATTTAAACTTTCGATTAGTAAATTTATGCAAAACGTTGAAAAATCAAAGAAAATAAGTAATGAGCTATTTACTGAAAATAAAGGTGAGTAATGAATTGTTAGGAAAATAAGTTTGACAAAAGTTCGAAAGGTATTTGATTACAAAGGGCGTTTACAAGAGCATAATCATACCGCCTTACGAAGTAGAAAAAAACATTTAATGTCGGGAACTATAGTGTAACCATGAAAGGAAATATAAAATAACCACTTTTGAATAACGCACTTTAACGCATTCTTTATCTTATTAAACTTAAAAAACTAATGTATTTTCGAGATTTAAAGAAATTATTTTGTTACTATTACTTATTTTGCTTCCCCTGCTCTGTTTTCTGAAAACCGGTATTTTTTTTTTTTTTTTTTTTTTAACAAGAAAGATAAATCATGCGATAAGCATAGAGTAAGAAATATTTTCCAACACTTCCTGAATGCTTTAACAAAATTTCGTTATTTAGGTAAATAAGTTAATTAAGTAAACATTTTAGAAAACGCATAAAACATTTGAAAAACTGATTTCCGCAGCTACCGTCCATAGCGAAATATGTATTTCAATTCTTTTGATAAGCCATGTATTTGATCTGTAGGTTCATATATGTAATATATAATGGGAAACTTTTGTTTAGCAAGAAAACGTATAACAGGTTGAAATTTCTCTTTCAGCAATTTATACTAATAATGGAAACACACTTGAATACTTTTGTACAACCTTGTAGTTTATCTAAAACCTTTATTACACGCCACTATTTAGATAAAATTTAATTCAAACTAAAACACTCTTAAAACTACTGAAATCACATTTCCAGAAATTATCATTTATAGATAGCCATGTATCCAATTCCTTGCGTGACCCTGTATATCCTTTTATCTGTATTCTACAACCAAAAAAAATAATACTGAGTTTTTATATAATCAAATTTTTCAGCTGCATTATTCACTACTAATTAATTAACCACAGATGTCATATACGCATCACGTTGGCACGATTTTTTTCTGACGCCGATTTGGCGAAAAACTCTTTTTAGAATATCAGTTACATATATCTATATTATAAAGGACAAACATATCTGTGCGTAACGCATACGTCATTTTGCGAATGGCAACACTTTGAAATTTGAAATAAAATTTCAGTTTTGCAATTTTCCCTACTGCAAATTTTTTAACTTCTAAACATCGCACATTTTAAATATTGACACCGTCGTGTGAGGAAAAAAATGCTCTTTTAAATGCAATTTGATTGAAAGCTGTATCTCAATTTATTTTTGAGATATTAATTTTTTTGTAGTTTTTAATACCAGTTTTCTTATCGTGGCAACAAAAGTACCTCATTTCTATTGAAAGTCATTGAAAATAAACGGAAAATAGCAGATACTGTATCTTTTTGTTGCCATTTTCCCATAAAACCTGAAAAAAAAAGTTGAAATTAAAATATGCGCTATGTCAAGAATATTGTCTGTTATTCCGTGATAATGACGTCATATACGCACTTTCCGATAGACGAAGTTTAAGATTGGATTGTAAAAGTGGATTGCTTTAGCGGCTGCAAATGACGTCATTTTATAAAAAAAAGCGTGTATTATAATTCTTAAACCTGAATTATGTTTTGTAGAAGTGCGTCATATTCACAGCCCAGCTCTTTTGAAATTCTTCACAGGTGAAAAGGCTTCACTTTTGAAAATAATGTAATCGAAATCACATAAAACGCAATGTTTTACAGAAATTTAGAGTGTCTTTATAAAAGAGAGGTGGCATGCAGATAATAGCGATTTATATTACAGAAATTGATGATTCTCGCCTGGATGGATTAGCTTCGCCGAGTTAGACAAACAAACAAATAATTCGTGGTTTAAAATAATATCGTGTTCCTGAAGTTTTTGTGGAAAATTCTCTCGAATAATAAAATTTTAGTGCTATTCTTTAGGACGTTCTACTATAATTTTATCAAAATAACATAATTTGCTTAGTTTAATTTTTACTAATAATTTTATATAATCTATATATTTAAAACACAAGTCTGTTTTTTAGTCATCTGCCCTGATCTTTCTGCTGAACCAAATTCACTATTTTTTTTTTTTTTTTAGCTGAAATCTCTTTCTTTGTAGATGTGATCATACTATCAGTTTTTTTTTTTATTTCCCCATTTTTATATTTTAATTTTAAAAGCATTTTATTAAATTTCTTCAAAATGAGGAAAACTAGATAGCTTTCATTATTGCAGCCAAGCGAGAAATAATGAGTTATTTTTAACTTTATTGATGCTATTTTCTTTATTTTTATTTTATTTTTATTTTTGAAATTTTATTTTCTGGTAAAAATTCAAAATTGTCGATAAAAATTGTTGTATAGGGTTTAGTGGCGCAAAATCCAATTAGGAGCAGAACATTATATTAGGGGCATAATGTCGGAAAATGACATACTCCTTTTGAAAACACGAATTTTTCCTCATAAATTCTCTATATTGTTTTTCCTTCTGCCTGTGTACTGATGCTAAGTTTCAGACACTAAGCGAAATGCTTATTTAAGTGAAAATGAAGTCATATTTAAAAGAAAACGATCATTTTCTTAGACAAAACTGAACATTTTAACACAAATGTGTCTAAAAAACATAAATTACAGAAATTTTTACTCTCAGGAATTGAGATTAGAATCTCAAGTAAAGAATGCGTCTGTTCACATAAAAGATGTTGCTGGCAATCGTGACTTCAAGTTTTGAGATAAAATGATTTTTAAATGATCAAACAAAATAAAAATTTTTTTAAATGATGAATATGGATATGAGAAGTGCGTATGCAAATTTTGAGAATGTGAAAATTGCTATTTTCATTCCGGAAATCCAAGCATAAGAGCCTCAATTGATAACCACATCCTAATAACTGATATTTATTATATTTTACTGATTAAGTATCTATATTATAAAGAACAAACGTATCTGTGCATATCGCTGACGTCATTTTGCGAATGGCAACACTTCACGATCAAATTTCGGTCTTGAAATTTTCGCTACTGCAATTTTTTAATCTTCTGACCATCGTACATTTTCAATTTTCGTCGCATAAGGAAAAAATTTTACTTTCAAATGCAATTTGTTTAAAAACTGTATTCGTTGACTGATGTATTATATTTTCTAAAATAATTTTTAAACGTGATTTTTTAAAAGTTTAACTTACCACGTGCCGGTTTCAATACATAATAATAATAAACATTTTGCACATAAAGCAACAAACATTTTTCAGCATTTGTTTCTGACTATTTTTGCATAACGAAATTAATACTTCCTTTATAAACAAATAAAAGAATAATATTAAAAAGACACCAATCCAACATATTTGTAAAAGACAAATTAACGAAATCAATACTTCTTTTATAAACAAATAAAAGTATAATATTAAAAAAAAAAACACACAAATGTAACATATTTGTAATCGTACAATTTAAATTTTAGATCACCAAAAAGGATTTCTTTTTCAAATGGAATTTGTTTGCAAAGTTCATCTCAGCTTACTGATTGTCTATGGTTTTAAAAACAATTTTAAAGCATGAAATATTTTTTAATTTATGTATATCGCGCGGAGCTCGATTACGAAAGATTAATCCGTTTGCCCTTAAAACAAAAAAAAGAGTTCATCATTGTTTTTATGTCTAATATATATAAAAAAAAAACTTCGCTATGAATAAAAAAATAAAATAATATAAATAAAACACAAATTTAACAGACTGAGCTCTGAAATTGTCAAAATATAAAAGGATGCCGTAAGTAACAAAATTTTGGTCAAATAACTTATAACATACGGATAATAAGAAAGTATCGCTTTTGATAAATTTCAAAAATTTATTTGATTGTATAATTCGTATTTCTCATATGAAAAATGCATTTTTAATATAAGTGAGCAATATAAAAATTTAATGTATAGAAAAAAATTATTAGTTTTCAATTAAAAGAAATATTTTCACCTATATTCTGTAACCCGGGAAGCCAGGGTACGATCCCCTAGTATTTTTAAAAGGGATTAGCAATAAATAAAAAAATGTTTAATTAATAACTATAGAACAAAACAATTTACATAATTTTAAAAAAGAAAATAAAAGTAGCTAAAAAATTTATTAATAAAAAAAAAAAACGGGTTACCATATCAAGTAAAATGACGACACTTTAGCGCCAGTTAAGTACCCCGGTGCGAATATGACATTGGCTTCACAAAAAATCGCGGCAACGTGGTGCGAATATGACAGCTATGTCCTGGATTATTCAGTCGACAATAAAACTGTTGCCAAACTGTAAGGTTAAATGCCAATGATGGACTATCGTAAATGTCACATTCACTTCACATTAAATATGTTACACGTGTTTGTTACGTCATCAAGTCTTTTTAATTCGACGTTTTATTTATATATTGATTACCGTTTTACTAATTTATACGCTCTTTCGTTATTTAAATTTACTGCAAAACTTTTTTTCTTCAGTCCTATATGTAATCTATAGTAATAAAAGTATAAATCGCTCTGTGTGTCTGTGTGCGATGGCTAGCAAAAACTACCGCACGTAGAAGTCTGAAAACTCAGATGTGATTAGTCCAAGACAGGTACTGATACACCTGAGGCTCGGATTTTAAATTTTTTAAGGGCCGGAGCCCCTGGGCCCCTAACAGTTTTTATGCACTAAAACGTTAATAACATGCCTCTTTTCTATCCGATCTTCTTCGTTTTTGGGATGAATTATTCTTTCAGTTTCTGCCCCATTTCTACATTTCACATAAGACCCTGGCACCCTTGCAACAAGCCCAGTACAGGGCCCCTTGAAGTTTCAGTGCACTAAATTGTTAATAACATGCTTCTTTTCTATCTGATCTTCTTCGTTTTGGGGTTGAATTCTCATATTGAGTTTCTGCGACATTTCTACATTTCAGTTAAGACTCTGGCACCCTTGCAAGGGGCCCAGTACAGGACCCCTTCTACTTTTAGTGCATTAAATTGTTAATAACATGCCACTTTTCTATCCGATTTTCATCGTTTTGGGGGTAAATTCTCCTTTCAGTTTCTGCCCCATTTCTACATTTCAGTTAAGACTCTGGCACCCTTGCAAGGGGTCCGGTACAGGGCCCCTTGAAGTTTTAGTGCACTAAATTGTTAATAACATGCATCTTTTCTATCCGATCTTCTTCATTTTTGGTGTAAATTCTCCTTTCAGATTCTGCGCCATTTCTATTTTCCAGTTAAGACCCTGGAACCTTTGCAAGGGGTCCGGTACTGGGCCCCTTGACATTTTAGTGCACGAAATTGTTAATAAAATGCCTCATTTCTATCCGATCTTTGTTGTTTTTGGGGTGAATTCTACTTTCAATTTATTCCCCATTTCTACATTTCAGTTAAGACCCTGAACCCTGTTAAGGGGCCCAGTTCAGGGCGCCTTGAAGTTTTAGTGCACGAAGATGTTAATAAAATGCCTCTTTTCAATCCGATCTTCTTCGATTTTGGAGTAAATTCTCCTTTCAGTTTCCTCCCCATTTCTATATTTCAGTTAAGACCGTGGCACCCTTGCAAAAGGCACAGTACAGGGCCCCTTGAACTTTTAGTGCACTAAATAATTAATAACAAGCCTCTTTTCTATCCGATCTTCTTCGTTTTTGAGGTGAATTGTCCTTTTAGTTTCTACCTCATTTCAACATTTCAGTTAAGACTCTGGCATCCTGTCCAGGGGACCGGTACAGGGCCCTTGAAATTTTAGTGGACTAAATTGCTAATAACATGCTCCTTTTCTATCCGGTCTTCGTCGTTTTTCGGGTGAATTCTCCTTTTAGATTCTGCCCCATATCTACATTTTAATTAAGACCCTGGCACCCTGCCAAGGGGCCCAGTACAAGGCCTCTTGAACTTTTAATGCACTAAATTGTTAATAACATGCCTCTTTATATCCGATCTTTTCGTTCTTGGGGTGAATTTTCCTTTCAGTTTCTACCCCATTTCTACATTTCTGTTAAAACCCTGGCCCTCTTGCAAGCTGTCCGGTACAGGGCCCCTTTAAGTTTTAGTACACTAAATTGTTAATAAATTGCTTCGTTTTTATCAGATGTTCATTTTTGGGATACTTTCTGCATTTAGTTATACTCCCGTATCTACATTCCAGTTAAGATCATGGGTCCGTCTAGGGTCCTGTAGGGCCCGGTCCAGGGCCCCTTACATTTTTTGTGTGCCATGCGTTTTGCACACCCTAATTTTCTCACCTTCGCAATGAGTAGTTTTAAAGTTGAGTATTGAACTCTTCTCCTTAGACCAACACTCACATGTATTTATTGGGGCCTAGTGCCCTTTTTTAAGCATTTCCCTAATTTTTTGCACATTTCTTTTAAATTATATTCTAACGCTTAATTCGTACCCTATGCTTAATCTCAACTAATCAAAGATCTAAAACGCTAAGTACTAAAACGTTGTAACATGTTTTCATGTTAGGGCCTTTTCTCAACTATCAGTTGGCCCCCTATTATAACATAACTCCCTTAAAAATAGTCAGATTCTCTAGCTTTTTTTTCTAACAGTATCTTAGGTTCTCCCTACTCTTCTCACCTTCGCAATGCGTAATTTTAAAGTTGAGTCTTGAACTCTTCTCCTTCGACCAAGACTCACATATATTTATTGGGGCCTTAGGGCCCTTTTTTAAGCATTTCCCTAATTTTTTGCACATTTCTTTTAAATTATATTCTAATGATTAATTCGTACCCTATGCTTAATCTTAACTAATCGAAGATCTAAAACTCTAAGTACTAAAACGTTGTAACATGTTTTCATGTTAGGGCCTTTTCTCAACTATTAGTTGGCCCCTTTTGGGCCCCTTATTATAACTCCCTTAAAAATAGTTCGATTCACTAGCTTTTTTTTCTTCTAACAACATCTTAGGTTCTCCAGCTATTACATGAATGACAAAAAAATATTTCAGGCTTCAACTACCATAATTTTGAATATAAATCGTCTTCTTAGGGCCCTTGGTGCATCTTCTTTAAAAATTATCCGAATTCCTTGCAATTTTCTTTACCATTGTTCTAGCGTACTCAGGTTACATGAAAAACTACTAAAAAGTGTATTTATACCAAATTACATGCCACTTAAGTACCTTCCCGCTTGGGGCCTGGTATAAGGCCCCTTGAAGCTTTTGCACCATAAATTATTAATAAATTACCTCTCTTAATCCGATCTTCATTTTTGGAACCATTTTTAGATTTAGTTATTCTGCAGTATCTATATTCCAATTAATATCTTGGGGCATCTTAGGGACCTGTAGGGGCCGATCCGGAGCCCCTTCAACTTTTTGTGTGCTATGCATTTTTTACACCCTAATTTTCTCACGTTCTCATTGCATGATTTTAAAATTAAGTTTTGGACTCTTCCCCCTAGACCATCACCCTCATATTTTAATTGTAGCTCTAGGGCTCCTTTTTAAGCATTTACCCCATTTTTTTGCATTTCTTTAAAGTATTATTTTAATGGTTATTTCATACCCTATGATTAATTTTGACTAATTGAAGATCTAAAACGCTAAGTACTAAAACATTTAAACATGTTTTCATGTTAGGACCCTGCTCTCAACTAACAGTTGGGCCATTTTCGGCCCATTGTTATAGCTCCGTTAAAAATGGTCCGAATCACGAACTTTTTTTTCTAACGACTTCTTGGGTTCTCCAGCTACTACGTGAACGACAAAAAAAAATTTGCAGTCTTCAGCTACCACCAATTTTGAATATTAATCGTCTTCATAGGGTATTTGTGGCAGCTACTTTAAAAACTATCCTATTCTATTGCAATTTTCTTTAACATAGTTTTAGCGTCTTCCAGCTACTTTAAAACCCTTAAAATTTTTTCTTATACCCAACTACATTCCAGTTAAGACCCTGGCCCCAGGGCCCGGTCTTTCTTTATATCTCAGCTACCACCTTTTTCGAACATTAATCTCCTTTTTCAGCATTAACTTACGTCTACTTACTACAGCCGTAAATTAAAAATCGCGTTACTTTATAAGTAACTTTAGATAAGGGATTTCATCCGTTTATTAAATATTGTGTTAATGCTAATAGTGATTCATGAAATTTACACGGTGAGGAGGCATCTTCCACCGCTTGGTGGCGCATTATTTTCTCGTATTTAAGGGCCCAGTTTCAACGGGATTTGCTTCCTTCAACTTAGATTTCAATTCAGCTACTTTCTGTATTATGAAATTTTATCTTAGACTTTAGTTACCAACATTTTCTAACATTAATAGAGCATACTGTTTTTTTTGTTTCTGTGGTCTTGATTCCTACGAGGTTTGGCTAACTCAACTTGGTTTTCGATTGTCTCCGGCACGTGTGGGCACTTCTGGTAAATGTTGCCATATGTAGTGGTGATCTAGATAAGAGATTCGTTCGGAAAGAAGTTTGATGGGAATGCATTAGACACTGCGGAAGGCAATAGAGCCTCCGAAATTAGGTTCATTTAAAAGAATTTCCAAAGATATAAAATCATACAAACTTAAGTTTTATTTAAGGTTATTATTTACAAATCCCGGGCAACGCCGGACGGGTCTGCTAGTGTTTACATAAATTTTATAGTTATATCCGCCTACATTTTTTGACTAAATAAAGAGTATCGGGATCCTTACAATTTTCCGTTATCATTGATATTTATTGTTTCCTTTAATAAATTCGATTTTTACATTTAAAATTGTTAGATTTTATTCACAAATACAATATCCTAAACATATCTGTTTGTTTATGCCCTCAAAGCATGCATGGCACCGCCCCCTGAATTCTAGGCCTGAGCGCTGACACAAAAATGGCGGCTGCCGAATGCAGTTTTTTTTTCAGCGTGTGGTCAGTCCCTTAAATATTCCTACCAATAATTTTTTTCAGTTTTTTCCGCTTCATTTTTCTGAGAATAAACAAGGTAGAGAAATCTATTATAAAATACTGGTGTCTACATTTAGGGACCGTACCTACGCTAAAATGAATCCGCCTTCGGCAGCCGTCATTTTTGTGTCATTTTTGTGTCAGCGCTCAGGCCTAGTATTCAGGGAGCGGTCTGCATGGTCACAGTGACGTCAATGTTGTGAACTGTCAATCTTGTGACTGACATGTGAACTTCTTAGAAAACTTTAAAAAATTACAAAAGCTCTTTAAAACATGTTATTTACTGTAAAACTGGTAATTGAAAAAAATTTTGACATCACTGTCATGTCACTGCATGTAACAGACATCACGTCACATATGTGGCGAAAAACCCACCATGTTGTAAACTCACAGTGCGACAAAAAATATGAATTTTAGAAAGCTTTGAAAAGAAGAGAAATATTTTAAACAGGCCCTCTTAATGCATTTTGGAGCTTGGATCGGATTGATTTTGTAGTATACTTTATTGTAATATATAAATCCACTTTTATACTTTCAATAATATTTTCTTTTTCTGTTAATGTTTAACTAGTTTAAGTCACTGTTTAAAAATAATGTTGCCATTTGTTTCTGATTTTTTTTTTCTGAATATATAATAAAATATACAAAGTATATGCAAAACACATGACATATTTATTCATATTATAATTTTTTCCCCAGAAATTAAAAAAAAATAGTTATTGTACACGCTACTTTATTCTACAGGAAATTAATATAGAAAAAAATAAAAGATTATGAAGAAAAAAAAAACTTTTTACCCCAATATCCTTTTTTTTTATTTTTAGGAACATATTTTGTATTTATTACATGTGATACAAACTTTAACTTATTTTTTTAAAAGGTGCTCTTTCTTTATTGGTGTTTTGTTTTTGTTATGTCCAATTGGTATGTCCATTAAATTGGTTTTATATACACTAAAAATTTCAATAATGTTTTATTTTATGTACCCCAGTTATGACTAATACAATTTTTTAATTCACAAAAAAGAATCTTGACAGTCCATTTTTAAGTAAATTGTTTTGAAATTGATTGAAAGCAAAAGTGAAATGAACAACAACAAAAACAATATTCAAGCAGAACATTTTAATTAGACACATTTTCATAAAAGTATTACGCATTTAACTTACAAATCTACAATAACAAATAAAAGAAACGAACCATCTGTCCACGAATTTTGTTTTCTGCAGACGATAACAAGAGGAAACAGTGTATTCATTCTTTCGAACAGTGGCAGCAGTTGGAAAATAGTAGCTGTGTTATGAATGTATGTAGTTGGCACGGGATTTTGAAATTTTACAAAAGTTGTATAGAAATATGTTAAAGAAACATTTTACATAAAATATTAATCCGAAAAAAGTACAATGTGCAGTGACCGGTTAATCTGAGCTAGCCAGTGTCTTTTCACTGTATTCGGACATAATTCTTCTAAAGAACATTCGCTATTTGGATTAACATAATGGAATTACAGAGGACGATGTCAACAAGAAATACGTAAGAAAAAATGATTTTTCTTGCTTTCTTTTAATACGATTTCAGTTAATTTCACATAAAATTTTTTATAAAAGTAATAAATGCCATTAATTTAACTTTTATCTATTCAATAAAATTTAATAAATTTAATGTATATTTTGAATAGTTGAAAGAAAAAATAGTATGTCAATGATTTTAACCCTTAAATGCCGGGTGTTATCTTTCGTCAACATACCCAATTTAGGCTTATAAATACTATTAGACTAATATTGAAGCTATAATGCCTAATGTTGCAATAAAATACATTCTCAAAATATTATTAAATCGATTTTCAACATTTCGATGGCAACACTTGTGCTGTTTAAGAATAAAGATATATTTAATTTTTTCAAATGTTGATAAATGGTCTTTTTGTTTTGTTTAGAAGCTTGCGAAATACTGCGAAATACTTGCGAAATTTTGTTCTGTTGTAGGCAAGTAAAATTTATTTTTTATCATAGTTCTTAAAATTCTTGTGTGTTTAATATTATAGAATTTTATCAAGGAAAATTATTTTTTCAATTAAACACCAGTATTGCCGATTAGTAACAAACAGCTTTTTAGCCGTAAACCATACTTAAAACAAAATATGATTTTTTTAAAGATTTTTCCTGTGATTTATTTAAAAAAAGAAAACCAAAAAGCACTTTTTAAATGATTTTTGAAAACTCAGGCATTTAAGGGTTAATCATATAGTTAACTCTCTGACAGTCTTGGAAAAGGGCAAAACTGTAATGTCGTTTTCTCTTTTTTGTTTTAAAAGCTAAAAAAGATGATTCTTTCAACATTTTCTTAAATAACTTAATAACGAATATCAATGCAATCCTTGGAAGTTTTAACCATTGTTCAAAATATTGAAAATATATTAAATCAATACAATTATATTTAGTCCAGTCAAATTAGGTTTTTTTCTGTACATAATTATGATAGTTTTGAAACTTGGTAATATTGTTTGGAAGGATCTTCTAATGAACATACTAAAAGTCCTGTCGGATGGGGGGTGAGCGCGAGGGGGAGGCGTATAAGAAGGTATCATTTTTTGGTTTTTTGTTAATATCTCATAATCTATAAGTCCTACGGAACAATTTCCCCTCATAGCATGCATGGTCACAGTGACGTCATTGTGACGTCACTGTAAGTCACTGTGGTCACGTCACATCTGTGACCAAAATGCCACCACTCAGTGATGTCACATTGTGACTGAGATGTGAACTTCTTAGAAAACTTTAAACAATTATAAAAATTCTTCAAAACATGTTACTTATTGTAAAATTTTATTTTTCCGGCAATTAAAAAAATATTGTAACGTCACTGTTATGTCACTGCATGTAACGTACGTCACGTCATATATGTGACAAAAAAAACCACCATATTGTAAATCACAGTGTGACAAAAATATTAACTTCAAAAATTTTTGAAAATGAAGAGAAATATTTAAAACATGCCCTAGTTATAGCGGCATAAGGAATGAATATTAGTGGACAGCAAATAGTAAATTCGGACACGAAAAGAAGGGGGAGGGGAGAAAAAGAAAAATGCACGGTACAAGTATCAACAAACTAGATTTCCATGCTATATTTTATCAATTTGATATCTAAGAAGTGAAAGTATACTTTTTTCATGATTTCAATTTTATCTAGCATTGCAATTTAATATAATAATACATCACGGATTGTTATTATTATAAAAGTATTTCTCAGAAAAATGCTATGTGCTGGAGCAATTTGAAACATATTTAGAATTAGAAATATTAAATCTATACTTTTTACATATTTAGTTTGCAGGGAGGAAATTTTTTAACTTTTTTGGCGACCACTGGTCGAAACACTTCTGTGGTTTCAAACTAAACATTTTCTATTACAGTTTTACTGCAGATTTTAATGAGCACGCACAAAGAATCTTCAGAGTTTAGTCATATATGCATTTATTGCTTTATAATTTGCATTCAAGTCATATTTTTTTCCTGTTAATCTATTTTTAGTAACTGCTTTTTAAAAAAATTTTTACTTTTTTCAGCCTTTTTAAATAAAGTTAGCCTTTTCCGAAAAAAAATATATATATATACAAAATTTATGCAAAACACATGATATAATTAATTTTTCGCATTTCCAATTTGTGTTTTAGAGGTATGACTTTTAAAAAAGTTATTTTACAAATTGTTTTCTTCTGCAGAAAATTAACATGAAAATATTGACAGATTGACAAAGAAAAATTTTTTATCCTCGAAAACATTTTTTTATTTATTAAGAAGATATTTTTTATTTATTACGCATGAAACAAACTTTACTTAAAAAAAGGGGGGTGGTATTATTACCATTAAATTTATTTTTACATATTTTAAAAATTTAAGCAGTGTTTTATCTAATAAACTTCCGTTTTCAAATGAATTTTTTTGAAACTGATAAAAAAGAAATGGTAAAATGCATTGGAAAATTCTTCAAATAGAAAATTTTAATTACAGACTAACTCATAAAACTATTCCGCCTGAAAGTTAAGTAAAATCAGCTGCTGAAGATCGTCTGCGTCGGATTATATGACCGCAACCGCAGGGTAAACAGAGAACTTTTTGTCTTACACGCGGGAAAAGAACATGACCAAGCCTACAATGTCAGCTTTTGTTTTTGCTTTTTTAAATGTAAGAGAAAGACGTCTGCCATTTTCGGGCAAAAATACTCGGATATTATTAATTTACAGCAAAAAAAGGTAAGTCTTATTTAATTTAATTTTTTTATTTCTGTTTGTATATTACGATTATGAATTAAATAGATTTATGTTATACATATAGAAAGTGACTGATCTGGAATTGTCTTGAAGCGAAATTTTCCTAATCGACACTGTTTTGTAAAATGTGTTAATCGGTCATCGCTCAAAAAAAAAAAAAAAAAAAAAAAAAAAAAAAAAATTCATGTCTACATTCATAGTGGGATGAATATAAACATTAATTTGCAGTTACTTGAGATTGAGACAGTGATGTGGAATTTTTTTCGGCTTCTTATTTTTTTTTCTGATTACTAACACTCATATAACAGTATTTATCGTCATTATTGTTTTGGAGTTAAATATTATATTCGAATAGTATGATATTACGAAACTGTTTCAGTTTAGAAATTAACATTATAGTGGGAAAATGTCTTTTTACTTATTATAATAGCGTAACTTTTGAAAGATTTTTTTTTTTTTTTTTTTGCTAATAATATTTTAAATTATTATTTAAAATCCTGAATCTTCATACCAATGTTTTCAGATTTAACATTTGCCAAAATTATAAAATAATAGGAATTCCTTATAACATATGAAAAGATTTTTGAGAAATTGCTAAATCTAATAATGCATTTAATTCATCTATTGCAGTTAGTTGTTGTTTAATAGTACGATTAAAAATACTAATTATTATTTTTAGTGTTTTTCAAATTGGTATATTTATTTATTTATTTTTAATTGTATGTAAGCATTTTTTTTCTATTTGCGATTTTAATCAAATATTTAATTATAGACATTCAGAATCAGTTATTAAATTTTCTTCGATTGTAAACTCATTTTCTACGTTTTCGATACACATAAATATTGGCATTAAAGGTGTATTCTAAAAAATATTTTTCCACCTTCAACAGCTCGATATTTTCTGCGACATTTTCAGACTCATTTTTAAAAGTAAAAACATGAAACTTGCTGAGGTGATTTTTGAAGAGATGTTTAAGAGGCCGTGTGATTTCATTTTCCCCTCAATTCATTAGAATTTAAGTTTTAAATAATTATTTTCTCAGTAAGACCCTTTTTTTTTTCATTCCCAGATCTTCCGCTGTGAAAAATTCGGTTCAAAACGCCTACTTTGACAGCATTTTTTTGTAATATTTTCTGCATTTATCAAAAAATCGAAAAGCACGGCACATTAGGTAGTTTCTAAATAAGAGAATTTTTCAGTTTGATGCGTTTGAGAACAAAAAGGAATTAAAAAATGAATCAGAAAATAAGCAGTTTGGATTGAAATACACCCTTAAAAAATAAAATATTATATTTAAGCATTGAAATAAAGTGTTTTTCATGCCTGATAAAAAGCTTATAGATTAAACTGCTTTAGTATATATTTTTTAAAGTTCATTATTTTACTTTTATATTTCCTTTCAATCATTTATTTTACTTTTATATTTCCTTTTTAACACCTTTCAACAAAGTTGAAAAGTGTTTATGACTTTGGTTTGTCTAGCCGTCTGTCCGCTCTCTAACTCTCGTAAATATACTCGGATTGGTCTGAAATTTTTAGATGTTATTGACCTTTACCATAGCACGGTCCCTATGTGTAACGACGTTTGTAGCATGTTTAGTTCATTTACAGGTACAGTCAAAAGTATTCCGTTACATTACGGCCTCTGGGAAAAAATCGTTTCAAAGGTTTTTTCATGATTTTACACGTTTTCATACAGAAAAAAATTGATATGCATTTATGAAACGTACTAAAATATGCATTCTGAAGAATACGAGATGCAAAGAATAGTTATTGTTCATTTACAGGGCTAAAAAGAAATTCCAATACATAATGATATAGCGGTGGAGGGAATTGTTTGCGGCGTCCTTTAATTATGTTAATCTATTTCATATATAATGAAAATGATATACGTCGCTGAGGTTTACATACTATAAATTTTTCATGTAGAATATGAAGTGTATATAGCATTTACAGGCACACACAATATAGTTCAGATACTATATTGTATCCGAAGTACTGTTCATTTGTGATGATTGCTGGAAATGCATTTTTAATTATGATATGCGCTTTTATGATTCACTATATTTATGCATAGTATATGGTGTATATAAATGCTATAATTCATATACAAGGCTACACAAAAGTATTCGCAAGGATTACTGGGTATGAGCGCAAGTTACTTAAAGGTGGTTTTTAAATGAGTTGTGCATTTTTACGCTGAACTGAATTTAATTTACTGTTGTATAATATAGATAAAATGGTATACAGGGTTATGCAAAGAATTGGATACATGGCCGTCTATAAATTATAATTTCTGGAAATGTGATTTCAGCTGTTTTAAGTGTGTTTTAGTTTGAATTAAATTTTAACTAAACGGTGGCGTGTAATGAAGGTTCTAGGTCAACTACAGGGTTGTACAAAAGTATTAAAGTATGTTTCCATATATTAGTATAAATTGCTGAAAGAGAGTTTCAACCTGTTATGCGTTTTCTTGCTAAACTAAATTATCCCATTATATAATATATATATGAACCTACAGATCAAATACAGGGCTGTTCAAAAGAATTGGAAAACCTATTTAGCTATGGCCAGTAACTGCGGAAATGAGTTTTTCAAATGTTTTATGCGTTTTCTAAAATGTTTACTTAGTTCTCTTATTTACCTTATTTCCCTAAATAACGAAGTTTTTTAAAGCATTCGGGAAGTGTTGGAAAGTGTTTTATAATCTATGCTTAACGCATGATTTTTCTTATTTGTTTTTTCTATTTTCCAGATCAGTCTTTTCCTATAGAACATACCAAATCTATTTAAGCTCATATTCACAAAATACAATTTACACGGAAATAAAAAAATTAAATAAATATGGCTTACGTCGTATTTAATAAAGCAAAGATTAATCACAACCACAACACCTTAAAATCTTATACATTCTTAATATCAAGCTTGAACTCAAGATCAAGCTTAGAACTTAATAAAAAAAGATGTCAGTTGACAAAC
Source organism: Maratus speciosus (assembly GCA_963932465.1). NCBI lineage: Eukaryota > Metazoa > Arthropoda > Arachnida > Araneae > Salticidae > Maratus > Maratus speciosus. The sequence goes on from OZ010797.1 coordinate 455,274,880, forward strand.
ATTGTTTTTTAAGTGGAAAAATTAAAACTATTTTAGAAGAATAGGACTCCAAAATAGCTATATTTTGCTAAAAAGTACGGTAAAAAGATACGAATTTATCTCTCAAACAAAACTTTATTTTAAAATTGTCCATTTTAAAATTCATCACAATATTAATACTTGGAAATTTTTCCACAAAGAAATATTCGGTTTGCATACAATATTTCAAATGAAATTCAAATTTCAAATAAATTGCTTAAAAGGCGCAAAGGCCAACATAGTGAAAAATATCCAAGCCGGGACTCGATCCCGGGTCATCAGTATAGCGCACTCACATTCTACCGACTAAACCACATGGAACAATACCCAGCCTGGAAATTTTCTCCCTATTACATGTTGGCAAGTCTACAAACGTAGCACAAGATGGAATATTTATCGTGAGCCACCGTCATGGGGCAAACACGAAACTTAATTAAATCCAGCATCGATTGAAACTATATTAATACTTGGAAAATTTTCCAGAGAGAAACATTTGCCTTGCATACAGTATTTCAAATGAAAATCAAATTTCAAATTAAAATTGCCTTTTACACTATTAATTTGAAATTTGATTTTCATTTGAAATATTGTATGCAAGGCGAATGGTTCTCTCTGAAAAAAAATTCCAAGTATTAATATAGTTTAAATCGATGCTGGATTTAATTAAGTTTCGTGTTTGCGCCATGTCGGTGGCTAACGATAAATATTGCATCTTTTGCTGCGTTTGTAGCCTTGCCAACATGTAATAGTGAGAAATTTTCCAGGCTGGGTATCGTTCCGTGTGGTTTAGTCGGTAGAATGTAAGTGCGCTATACTGATGGCCCGGGTTCGAGTTCCAGCATGGAATCTTTTTCACTAGTTCGCCTTTGCGCCTTTTAAGCAATTAATTTGAAATTTGATTTTCATTTGAAATCATCACAGAGTTTATGACAAGTTCGTCACAAATGACACATATTTCACAAATTGGTCACAGTGTGACTTCAAAACATTGTCACTTTCGTCACAGGTTCGTCACAAAGTTAATGCCAAAATAGTCACAAATGACACACTTTTCACAAATTAGTCACACCGTGACTTCACAGAGTGGTCACAATGTGACGTCACAAACGACCTCTAAAACGGCCATAACGACCTCGCATTCTAGTCACTGTGACGTCACATCCACGTCACGTGACGTCACATCGACGGTCACAAAGTCACAGTGTGACTTCACAACGACGTCGCCGTGACGTCACCATGCCTTACGGGTCTAATACAAAAGTTAAAGAGAATTAAATTCTCTACAAATAGATCCTATAAATTTTTCTCTAGAGTCCATTGTTAACGAGATAATCGCATTCAAAAATGAAGAAATTTTTCGAAAGTGACACCAGTGCCAGAGAGCGGGTCAATGGCACTTGCATTGCATCTATTTAACTTAAATTTAAATTATCGTTAATAAATGTTGTGGTCAGGTGAGTGGAAGCATGAACAATAACTTCAACAAATGACATATTTCTTAACTATAGATTATGTTATATAGATTATATGTTCCGTAATCGGGTTTGAAGTCATTTTAAAAAGCATGGATTAACAACAAATTAATTTCCTTCTGTAACTTTTGTTTGGTATACTTTTTTTTACATAGATTATAGACATGTTGAGCCTTCAATCCGTCAGAACCAAAGAGTAATACGGCAAGTTTGTTCTATAGAGCTATTTCACGATTCGACGCATCGACAAGTTTTGGACAGGAGTTTGGTTTGACATAACCATTGAGCAAAAACTAATGATATCTATTAAATGCTCTGTTGAGCTCACACATGGGCGCGGAATAAGTGGGGTCTGGGCGCCACAGCTACCTTTCGTATTTGTACCGCCCTGGAAGAATTCTGTGGTTTAATTCTTTCTTCTGGTGAACAACATAAGGATAGGATTTTCTTGAAGCTCAGATGAATAGAGTTGCTGCGGGTATCTCCAAACTTTCAACTTGGTTTGAAAATCACACGCACTTTCCTCAGATAGATATAATTATATCAATATCTTCTGAGGTAATTGGAGATGAAACTATCCCCTGCTTCAAAACTTTGGAAATCGGGAGTAAAAGATGATTCAGGTGTCTAGCAAATGTAACTAAGGCTTAACAGTTTTGACTACAACCAGTTGTACACTGAATGAGGTTTACTATTGCCCCCAGGGGCAACAGGAACGGTGGTTTTGACAGACACTAACGTATGAACGAGCTTACGTTTCCAACCCCAAATCTCAGGAGAAAGTTCATTGCCGTGCCACAGATGTATTTGTAAGCATACATTTTATCTGAAGAGGTTAAGCTTATGAGAAGAACAAGTATATGCACATCCTGTCCAACAACAGTAATGTTGTTACTTTCACTCAGTGCATTTATAGCAGTCTGAACAGTCAGAGTGGCGGCATTATTAGGATTTTGCTGTCATGAGACTCCTTTGTCATTTAAATTAGAGGATAGAATGAGAATCAACATTGTCTTATTGTTCTTATTTCAGAAAAACTGATTTGGGGGAACACTCATGACAGTATGTTTTTCAAAATATATGTCAACTGAAGTTTTTACTGAGCACCTTCTATTTTGTTCAGCTACTTTATTACTGTTTACAGTATCAGTATATCCATCGAAAACAATTCTGAGTCCCTTTCCACAATAGTGTTTCTTGACGTACTTTATATAGGTGTTGCAAATTCCTGTATTGTTAATCCCTTCTTCCATACCATCTCATATAACAGGAAGCCACCATCCACAACTATTGTTTGTTGTTGGTATAATATCTCACCTGATTGTTCAAATATTTGACACAAAGCATTTTTTTTTGTCTTGCCCATTCCGCAATCATTGAAAAGAGAGAGAGGATAAGGAGTCGATTCATATTGTAGGTAATTTTGTAAATTATCATTACTACGTTTGCTCAAGGAAATCCGTTGGAATATAACTAGAGGATCTACAGTTTTAGTAGTATCAGGAAATTTTATTGAATTGTGCATAAGGTTGAGTGATTGTGCTATACCTTCCGAGTTAGTTTCCCATCTGAGTAACATTTGCTAGACACCTGAATCATCTTTTTACTCCCGATTTCCAAAGTTTTGAAGCAGATGATAGTTTCATCTCCAATAACCCCAGAAGATATTGATATAATTATATCTATCTGAGGAAAGAGCGGGTGATTTACAAACCAAATTGAAAGTTTGGAGATATCCGCAGCATCTCTATTCATCCCAGCTTCACGAAAATCCTTATGTTGTTCACCAGAAGAAAGAGTTAAACCACAGAATTCTTCCAGAGTGGTACATATATGAAAGGTAGCTGTGGCGCCCAGACGCCACTTATTCCTTGTCCATGTGTGAGACCTACAGAGCATTTCATAGATAGCATTAGTTTTTGCTCAGTGGTTATGTCAAACCAATCCTGTCCAAAACTTGTCGCTGCGTCGAATCGTGAAATAGCTCTATCGAACAAACTTTTTGTATTCCTCTTTGGTCTTGACGGATTGAAGGCTCAACATGTATATAATCTATGTAAAAAAAAGTATACCAAACAAAAGTTACAGAAGGAAATTAAATTGGCGTTAATCCATGCTTTTTAAAATGACTTCAAACCCGATTACAGAACATAATCTATATAACATAATCTATAGTTAAGAAATATGCCATTTGTTGAAGTTATTGTTCAGGCTTCCATTCACCTGGCCACAACATTTATTAACGATCATTTAAATTTAAGTTAAATAGATGCAATGCAAGTGCCATTGACTCGTTCTCTGGCACTGGTGTGACTTTCGACAAATTTCTTCTTTTTTTAATGCGATTATCTCGCTAACTATGGACTCTAGAGAAAATGTATATAATCTATTTTGTAGAGAATTTAATTATCTTGAACTTTTGTACTAGAATTTTTTCCGTAGGACTTATAGATTATGAGATATTAACAAAAAAAACCGAAAAATGGTACCTACTTTTACCCCCTCCCCCTCGTGCTCACCCCCCATCCATCAGGACTTTTGGTATGTTCATTAGTATACCCTCCCAAACAATATTACCAAGTTTCAAAACTCGCATAATTATATCCCAAAATGACCCAAATTCTGCCTAATTTGACTGGACTAATTACTTTAAAAGTTGCTTGTATTGCAGTAAAACCTGGAGCTTAGTAAACGTATTAACACGGGCTTCTCAGTGCGGGAGAATCATTCATTTAAATTGCATTTTAATCACATTTATTTTCCTTTTTAAAACTATCTGGTTAAAATCACATTTTTTTAAATTAAAAAATATATATAACCAATAATTCGCATAATTAACAAACATTTAACGCTAATTAAATTACTGGATAACAAACCTTTTATAATTTTATATTAAACCTTTTATAGAATAAAAGGGTTTGCAAACTTAAATTTTTAATTTTGCGTTAAGTAATGTTCTGAAATAATTCGCATTGCATCTATCTATATTATAAAGGACAAACATATCTGTGCGTAACGCATACGTCATTCTGCGAATGGCAACACTATGAAATTTGAAATGAAATTTTGGTTTTGCAATTCTCTCTACTGCAAATTTTTAAACTTCTAAACATAGCACATTTTAAATTTTTACACCGTCGTGTAACGAAAAAAATGCTCTTTTAAATGCAATTTGTTTGAAAGCTGTATCTCAATTTAATTTTGAGATATTAATTTTTTTGTAGTTTTTAATACATTTTTCGTAATTGTGGCAACTGAAGAACTCCATTTCTGTTGATAGTCGTGGAGGTTTGAAAGTAGAGGGAAACTAATCACGGAAGAAAGAAAATAATATATTACTGTACCTTTTTGTTGCCATTTTCTCATAAAAACTGAAAAAATAAATTGAAATTAAAATACGTGCTATGTCAGCGGTTTTTTAAATTTCTAAATATCGCACATTTTCCATTTTTAAACCGTAAAATAGAGAAAAAGATCTACTTTCAAATGCAATTTGTTTGAAAATTGTATCTTAATTGACTGAGTTATTATGGTTTTTAAAATAGCTAGCCGCCTGTGGCGACCAATTTGGCCTACCTTAAATGTATGCTAGGCATTGTATCATGTTACTTTTATTCATAATTTAATTTACTCGCTCAAACCTTCGCCAAATTGGAAGATTCTGATAGAGAAATCGAGAACTCCCTACAGTTATGTTAGTCGGGCACAGGTGGTAAATCGCCAAACATTGTACCCGTCGCATTTTTTTTCATATTTCGTTAATTCAGATTAAAATATAATCCTTTAACTCATTTTATTTAGAATGGATGACTTTAATTTAAAAATAAAACCTTTAGAATTCACGACTTTCATTAAAAAAAAAAAAAAAATCTTTAAAAAAAGAAAAAGAAAAGAAAAAGAATAAATAATACCACAAACCATTTAATTTCAACATCAAAGCATTGTTTTAATTTACCCCTCGAAAAATAAAAAATGCTGCTGGCGAGTTAAAAAATGCTATTGGCGAGAATTGCACCCAGCTAACATAAAAGTACGAACTCTTTGGGATCATGGACACTTTTGTGTAGTTTTATTTGAAAAAAATATTTTGATTAAATTGGTTGAGAGAAAAAAATTTCTTTTCTCGCCATGGACCTTTTCTCTATTTCGCCAAGTACCTATACTGGAAAAGCGCTTTCATTAATTTTTTTATTTATTGTATTTTAAATTAGATGAATAAAAGGTGGCACAGGTGTTATATACGCACTACGTTGGCACGACTTTTTTCTAACGCCAATGTCATATACGCACCAGGGTACTTAACTGGCGCCAAAGTGTCGTTATTTTGCTTGATATGGTAACCCGGATGCTGTTGTTTATTTATTAATAAATTGTTTATTTACTTTTATTTTATTTTTTAAATTATATAAATTGTTTTGTTATATAGTTATTAATTAATCTTTTTATTCATTTATTGTTATTCACTTTTTTAAAATATTACACAATAACCAGAGAGATGCGTTTCATTTGGGCGTTGCCATTAAATAATTAACCGCCAATTGTTTACAATTAACTAATTGAACAATTAACCAACAATTAATCGCGATTTCTGTTCCACGTACGATAGCGTAATATATATATATATAGTTTTTCTAGCATAAATTATTTTTAAATTTATCTCTGTCAAGTGTAGCTCGATTACGGAAGGTTAATCCGCTTGCCCTTAAAACAATGTACAAAGTTCAGCATATGTTTCCGGCTAATGTTCCATAACAAAGTTAAAACTTCCTCTATAGAAAAATAAATAAATTAATGTAAATAAGAAACAAATTTAACAGACATGTGATTGAACCACGCGCTTATGCACCGAAATGATGGGAAAGACTGACGTAAGTCGCAAAATCTTGGGTTAATAACTCCTGGCATGTGGTGACATGTGAAAGTATCGCTTTTAACAAATTTCAACACTTTATTTGATTGCATAATTGATATTTTTCATATAAAAATTCTTTTTGATATTAGTGGGCAATCTAAAATATATATTACACGTAAAAAAATAATTAGATTTAAAAAAAATGTTTTTCACCTATATTCTGTAACCCGAGGAGCTCGAGTTCGATCCCCTAGTCTATTATATATATAAAATCCAAACGGAAATTTCGTTCCGAACGCCGAGATTTCGAGTTCTACCGCATGGATTTTTACGGAACCTATACCGTTAGATAGGTATCGTTCCAGGGAAGGTTTTAAGCTATAACACACCATTCTACCTAGATTAGTTATAGAATTATTACGGAAAATTCTATTAATTTGGACTTTGTTACTTCATATTTCCTTAAATATTTGGGCTCCTATTGGTCGTAGAGCTTAGATCTCGCGCCAAAAGTAGCTCCGAAGCACCCAAGCAAACTTTTCCCCGCGATTATTTTGTCGTCTTCCGATTTCCTCTAACTCTATTAGGGGCCCGCGTAGAGCCCCTTTAAAATATTTTTCGTAGTAATTTCAGCAATTATCTTAAATTATTGGTTAAGACCGCCACCCTCCCGATTCATGTATCTACGGAAAGGTTGCATGAAGGAGTTTCGTTCAGATACGCTTTCGTTAAGAATAGAGTGCGCTCCCTGGTGGTGGAATGTGGAACTAACATAACGCGATATTGTTAAAATTAGGAAATCTAACAATGCGATTTGTTTTAAACTTTGAGATAGTTCATAACACATAATCTATTATCTATTCTATTATATATATATATATAATCTATTCTATTATCTATTATATATATAAAATCCAAACGGAAATTTCGTTCCGAACGCCTAGATTTCGAGTTCTACTGCATGGATTTTTACGGAACCTATACCGTTAGATAGGTATTGTTTCAGGGAAGGTTTTAATCTATAACACATTATTTTACCTATATTAGTTTTAGAATTATGACGGAAAATTCTGTTATTTTGGGCGATAAGGTTACCATTTTATTTCTTGGCGAAATTCATCGTTGATAAAAAAAAAATTGAAACGGCTATTAAACCTCGAAAAATAAAAGAAAAACTGTTACTAATTTTATTTAAATGAAAAAAAAAGAAAAAAAGAAGAAGAAAATCCGTTTTAATGAGTGATAATATTAAAAAACGGAAACATTTAATCAAAACCTGAAAGAAATATTTGTAATGCTTAAAAATTAATTTAATAAGAAATATTACACTTGATACGCAATATTTGGCTCTTTATCGCTTGCGTTAGATATGGAAACGAATCTGAAAATTTGATTAGATGAAATTTTAACGACATTTTCTTTCTGTTCTGTTCTTTTCCTTTTTTTTATATCTAATTGTCCCATCACGTGACTTATAGAAGAAACAAGCAGATGTAATTGTGAGTCACATGTGTAATTACTATTTGTTTCTTTACAATTTTTCTTTTTCTTTTGTCGCCAAACAATGTGATTTTAAGCCAAAAATGCATAAGCGTGACATTAACTTGAGGATGTTCTCACAAATGGTGTTTTTTTATGTGAAAGAGATCATTTTTTGAGTACATTTTCATATTCAATTGTACATATTGTAAAATAATTTCATACTTTTTAAAATGTTTTTCGCCGTAATTCCGAAAGCATGTGATATTTATAAACTCGAACTCAGATCAACGAATATTACCCATTTTATTTAAGCAAATATTATCTATTTTCTCAAGTCATATCGCCAATTTCATTTATAGGAAAATTCACAGATTCGAAATCTAGGAAATAAAGATAATTTTTAAGGAAATTTATGTTTTAATACGTTATTACTATGGAAAAATTCAACATTTTGAAAAAAAAAATTACAAGTCTTTTGTAATTCGTCATTTCTTCTTCGTCTTTCTTCGTACTTTCTCCTCTGTTATGTAATATTTCAAATGATATTGGACTAATTTTCGATCATCGATTCACAGCAAAATCGCATATCTAATATAGTATATAAAATAAAGTCTGGATTAGGGGACTAATTAACGCACAGAGCAAACTTCTGAACCTAAAATCTTGAAAATCGTGGTAAAAATACTTCTTATGACATAAACTTCTGCTAAGAAAGGATTTTCTAAAGTGTCACCCCTAATGGTTTTTGCACGGGGAGGGGAAAAAAATCGAATATCAAAATTATGCGTCAAATGATAGCATATTTTAATGTAGTTTTGTATGCTGAATCGAATGCTACCAAATAAATTTTTATAAGTCCAACAGTTCATGACACATTTCATATTTTTCTAATTTGGCGGTGTCTTTGGCATCTAAATCTCAAAATATCATTACATCCGTTACTCTAGCAACGGAAATAATTCAAATCAACCCTTTTGGCTAAAAAATAAAAACGGCTCCATGAGTTTGAAATAAAAATGCAAGCATCTTAATTTTTTAAAAAAAAAATAGTGATTTTATGTAAAATAAAAGGGAAAAAATTACTGAGAATTTAGCGTTATAAAACAAAAATGGAAAAGGTACTTTTTAGATATTCCGTCGACCAAAAATCTATCGTCAAACTATAAGATTAAATGCCAATAATGGTTGATCGTAAATATCAAATTCACTTGAATTTAAACAAACTACACGTGTTTACGTCATCAAGTGATTTTAATTTCGACGTTTTATTTGTATTTTTATTGATGTTATACTAATTTATTTGTTATTTCGTTATTTAAAATAAAGATTATGTCAATTTATATAATTTGGCGAATGGTTTGGCGATTTATATAATTTGGCGAAATGGGTCGACGGGATAACAAGTAGCACCAATGAAAATATTTAAGTATGAAAGCAATGTTTGTAACGACTTAAAAATTATTTTCATATGTATAAACTCGGTTTATGGCGTCAGATGCCGTCATCCGAAGAATCTACAAGAGTCTTTTTCCATTTTTTCCGGTCATAGGTTCCTCAATGAAAGAAATTGGAATTGGAATAATATTGTGCGATTTATAAATTGCTCCTCGATAAGAAGAAAAAATAGGTACATTTATAACAACCGTGCGCACATCTCGCTGATAGCATTTTTAAAATTCCCAGTAGCAGTAGTTACATTTTGCGTATGTAAATTAAAAATATTTTTTTGCTTTTAATTATGGCATTATTTCCTGTTATTGTTTATCTTTTCAGTTTTTTAAATGAAATTAGTTTCATTTTAAAATTGATTATTATTATTTAGCAATTATTAGCAAAATTGCTTAATTGCTAAATTTTGTCCAACGTTTAAGATAACATTATATCGCAATGGCGTTCGCATCGTTTTCAGTAATGTTCAAGGTCAAGTTGAAGATCCATATTGTTTAAAATACAAGTTCGAATTCACCATTTAGTTTAATCCAAGGTTCATTTGGAAATATTGGCCAGCGCAGCGGGCATAGCCTGCTAGTCTATATATATAAAAGAAAGTCTGGATTTTGTATTAATCAACGCGCAGCCCAAACTACTGACCCTAAAGTCTTGAAATTTGGGGTAAAAATACTTCTTATGACATAGAGTGCCGCTAAGAAAGGATTTTCTAAAATTCCACCCCTAAGGAGGGAAAAAAATAGAACGAACTTTTAAAAAATTCTTTAAAAATCTGATTTTATAACTATTTTTCAACTGATAACATATTTTGGTGTATTTTTGTATGCTGAATCGAATGGTACTAACCAAATTCTTCTAAGTCCAATAGTTCGTGAGATATTTCATATTTTTCTAATTTGGCGATGTCTTTGGCGCCAAAACCTCGAAATACCTAACATTATAAGTTATAATTCATCCATATTCATTCATCTTATACATCCGTTACTGTAGCAACGGAAGAAATTCAAATTAAATCTTTTTGTTAAATCTTTTGGTTTAAGAATTGAACCGGCTATATGAGTTTGAAAAAAATAAATAAATACAAACGCCTTGAAAAAAAGAAAATATATATTGATTTGATTTAAAATACAAGTAAGTGATCCAATGAGAAATTAAAATTATAAAACGAAAATATTAAAAAATGATAGCAATGTTTGTACGACTTAAAAAATTTTTGTTACTTACATCCGGGCCATGTCAGATACAAGACAATTACACTAATTACAGCAACCCTAATTTTTTGCCCATTTGATAGTTTTTTTACTGCAATTTTAAATTTATTTATTATTATAGATTTTTTTTAATTATAATTTACCGTATGTAGTTTTATGTTATATATTTTATTTATTTCTTTACTTTAAACAATTTGCCATTTTTAACAAGCTATTTAAGAACATTAAATTACTGTTTTGAACGTAATTGGCAAACGATAAACAAGATTGGCAATTGTCAATCATTTTTGGCGATCTATCTCATGGTCCAGATAATACGTAAGTAACCACTTTTTACAATGGAAGAAATTGGAATTGAAATAATGCATCGGGATTTATCATTTTTTCCTGGATAAGAAGAAAAAATGGGTACTTTTGTGTCATACGTGTATAAATCTCGAAATTAGCATTTTAAAAATTGCCAATGGCGGTTGTTACATTTATCTTATGTAAATTAAAAACAATTTTTTGTTTTAAGTTATGGCATTATTTCCTATTATTGTTTTACTTTTCAGTTTTTCAATGAAATTTGCGTAATGCATTTATTTTAAATGAAATGAGTGAAACGTTTATATTTTGAATGAAAATAATAAAATAAGAATAAGGTATGGAAACAATCATTGTTGACTTATTACTTGCTCCCGGCTAACATAAAAGTACCACAAAAGCCACATATTCACCTTACTTTGGGTAGATGTTCATGGGATTCCCGGTTCATCTTTCGTAATCGGTAATCGGAGACCTCGCCAATCGATGTATTAGCTACAATGTTGAAAGCATCATTTACGTATGAAGTGAAAACTTCACGATGAAACAGAAATCTATTACAGAAAATCGTATCATCATCATCTACTACATATTTAAAACGGAAATTTGCATTTCATTCCAATTGTTTATAATATTTTGATGGGACATGCCACTATTAGTTAGGTAATGTTTTTGGAACGGTTTTGTGTATACACAGTGTTCTACGTTGCTTAGTTATAGAGATAAAGGAAAAAGTTAAAATTAAGTGAACCTGATTATTAAAGGTTAGCCTTTAAAAAAATTCCATTGAATAGATTTTGATCCAAGTGGCACTATTACATAAATTTTCAGGAATGGTTTTAGTATATAATATTTCCTTATATGTTGCTTAGTTATAGAGCTATTGGAAAAGTTATAGAATAAGGAGAACGCAATTATTAATGATACACCTACTGTAATTATATAAAATTCAAATTTGTCTTTCTTTCCACCCGTTTATAATTTGAGTTTTGCTGTATGTATTTTGATGGGACCAAACACTGTTAGTTAGATACTTTTTGTGGATGGTTGCTACTTCAAGCATGATTTGTACTTCTTACATGATTGGTACTTCTTACATGATTGGTACTTCTTGCATGGATGGTACTTCTCTGTAGCGAAGTTTTTTTCTGGGTTATTGTTTCCTCTGAACCACAAACTTGACAACAAATCAGATTGCAAAAAATCCCATTACAAGAGAAAGTTCCAAAACTTAGGTGAACCCGATCGCTGAAGATTACCTTTTATTTAAAGTTATACTGAACGTATTTTAATTGGAGTTATACAATTAGGTAATATTCCAGGAATTGTTTCAATATTAAACATATCATTCTACATTTTTAGTTATGGAGCTATGAGGAAAGTTCTAAGTGGTGTAGTTGTAAAAAAAGTAGGATAATATCGACAGGCAAAAGGTATATACTAGAGAGCATACATGTTATAGCTATGGAGGGTGTGTAGAGTTTCTAAAAAAATCCAGAAAGTCTACGTTATATAGGCAACGCTACATTCCTGAAAGTTCTACAATCACGTTAACGAGATACTGAAAAATATATTTAACTAGCTACTCCACATATATAATACGTAGAGAAATTTCGTCCGACCACTTATAACTTGAGTTCCTTTGAATGGATTTTGAGAAGACTTGCATTGTTAGTTAGATAAATTTTCAAAAAAGGGTTTCGTATATAACACATATCATTCGGCGTTGCTTAGTTATAGAATTATGTGCGAAAGTTCTTTAATCAGTGAACCCTTTTTGGAAAGATTAGCCCTTTTAAAAGGTTCTACTGAGTTAAGTTCGATGGAATTAGCACTGGTTGTTATACAATTTTTCAGGAAAGGTTTTAGAATATAACACATATTGTTCTACATCGCTTTGCTATAGAATTATAGGTGAATGTTCTATAATCTGGTGAACTCGATTATGAAAAATTAGTCTTATTAGAAGATTCTACTGAACGGATTTTGATGAGATTTGCATTCTTAAATTTTCAGGGATCATTTTAATATGCTACATATTGTTCTTCCGTTCTTTCTCATATTCAATTGTAAATAATTAACTATAAGATTTGCTTTTTAACAGTCCAAATTTTCTCTAAGCCATTAAAAGGTATGAAACCGTAATGGTGTTCATATTGTTTTCAGCAATCCGGAAGATCACTGGAGATAGATCTACATATTGCTATAAAACACAAGATCAAATACAGCGATATATTTCGTTTGACTAAAGTTTCGGTTCAAGAAACCGACCAGCGTAGCGGGCGAAGGCTGCTAGTGTTTTTATATAATAAAAATGGATATCTGCTCAGCGATACGGAATCTTCCACATCAAAATTTTATTTATCATTTGAGCAGTTTCAAATCGTAATTGCTAAAAGCAACTTCTTAAATTTTATTAAATTAAAAAGTCTGGTGATGCCCAAAAATATATTTTTAAAAGGTAAATTCGCATTCTTTACAATTTTGTGTATTACAAATTGGCAGTATTATGAGAAGTATGGTAATTTTCTGTTTATTTCAAATATAAAAAAAGATACCTTTTAGACAATATTTTTTTTTTTATATATGTTTAAAATGGTTTATTCTAATATCCCAGTAATTTCAACATTAAATAGGGCTTTAAAAAGTTCTTTCATTGAAAACAATTTACAATTTACGTGCATAACATTTTATGATGTATATGACGAAATTTTAGTCATATGACATATATATGTGATATGTATATAAGGCATATATGAAGAACATGGCATAATAAAATGCATGAATATTATATAGGGTAGGTGTGCAAGTAATGGATACCCTTCCAGTAATGGACACCATTGAAGGTTTTTAGTTTCTAAAAAAATAAGCAATAAAAATTTAGTTTTTATTATTTTTTTTCATAATTCCCTCTTGCATGTATTATAAACTGGGATATTGTTGACACTCTTAATCAAAGCAATCAGGAAGCAGAAAATAATGTTTGGAAGTTCTACTTTTTTCAGTGAAAATCTTAAAGAACCTGATAATAGCTTATTTAACTTAATAATTTTATATATTCTTTATTTTCTTAAAAAACTTGCATGTTTTTGTTGTGGTTGTAATAGAAAACTTCGAAACGCTTGATTACTCAATTTCCAGTAATGGACATCCCATGTGGACAATGCTAAAAATGCAATTTAAGTAACGTTCATAATAGATAAAAATCTTTTGACAAAACTGAAAACTTAAGTAATCAAATTTAATAATTTATATTGCACTTACCAGAATGTAACAACAGAATTTTTTTATAACTCTGCCTTACACATATATCTATCTATACAATATTATAAAGAAGTAAAGTTTGTTTATTTGTAGGAGGAACTCTCTCTCTGGAACTACTGAACCGATTCCAAAAGTAATGGTATACAAATGATGGTGTTAGTCCAACTTAGAACATACTCTATATCTTATGTCTATGCTACGGGCTAAAAGGGGGTGCAGGAGCTAAAAACATTCTTAAAATTTCGATTTTTGTGGTACTGAAGGGCCTAGAAACATGAAATTTGGAATGGTAGTTACTTATAAGGTACTAATGATCTCTAAGGACGTTTCTTAAAAAAAAAAATCGAAATTAAAAAGGGGTGAAAATGCGCGAAAAGCGTTCTAAAAAACGTTCTAAATTGCGATTTTTACGCAATTTCAGAATGTACCAAACCATTTAATAAATAATGGTGTCAAAATGATGGTGACAACTAGTGCCCCAACATAGGCATTTTATGTCGGTGTCAATACGCCTAAAGGGGGTGCAGGAGCAAAAAAACGATCGAAATTGCGATTTTTGTGATACTGAAGGGCCCAGATACATGGAATTTGGCATCGAAGTTACTTATTAGATATAAATGATCTCTAAGAACATTTCTTAAAAAAATCGAAATTTAAAAGTGGTGAAAATCCGCGAAAAGAGTTCTAAAAACGTTTTAAATGGCGACTTTTAGGTCATCTCACGAAGTACCAAATCGATTAAAAAAATAATGATGTCAAAATGATGGTGACAACCCTTACTCCAACATAGACTACATTTTATGTCAGTGCTACTAACACTAAAGGGGGTGGAGGAGCAAAACAAACGTCGAAATTGCGATTTTTGTGTTACCGAAGGGCCCAGATACATGGAATTTGGAATGGTAGTTACTTATAAGATATAAATTATCTCTAAGTACATTTCTTAAAAAATTCGAAAATTTCCGGGTGAAAATGCGCGAAAAGAGTTAAAAAACGTTCTAAATGGCGAATTCTACGTAATCTTAGAAAGTACACAACCTATTTCAAAAATAATGGTTGGAAATTGATGATGACAGCCCTTGCCCCAACATAGGCTCTATTTCATGTCGGTGTCACTACCACCTAGGGGTTACAGAAGCAAAACACTTTCTAAATTGCAATTTTTGTGTTACTGAAGGGCCTAAAATACAGAAATTAGGCAGGGAAGTTTATAGATGATCTCTAAAAACATTTCCTAAAAAATCGAAATTTAAAAGGAGTGAAAATGAGCGAAAAGCATTCTAAAAAGCTTTCTAAAATGCAATTTCTACACAATCTCAGGAAATACCGAACCGATTTTAAAAATAATGATGTGAAAACGATGGTGACATCCCTCGCTCCAACATAGGCTGTATTTCATGTCGGTGTCTTTACCCCAAAGGGGGTGCAGGAGCAAAAAAAAAATATTTAAATTGCGTTTTTTGTAATACTGCAGGAGCTAGCAACTTGAAACTAAGCATGGTAGTTACCTTTTAGATATAAATGATATCTAAGAACATTTTCTAAATAATTCGAAATTTAAAAGTGGTGAAAATGGACAAAAACGTTCTAAATCGCGAATTCTACGCAATCTCAGAAAGTACCCAACGATTTCAAAAGTAATGGTTGGAAATTGATGATGACAGCCCTTGCTTCGCTCCAATATAGGATCTATTTCATGTCGGCGTCACTACCACCTTGCGGTTGCATTTAAAAGAACGTTCTAAATTGTGATATTTGTGATACAGAAGGTGCTAGCTACTTGAAATTTAACATGGTAATACTTATTAGATGTAAATGCTCTCTGAAAAGAGTTCCTTAAAAATTTGAAATTTAAAATGAGGGAAAATGAACGAAAAACGTTCTAAAAACGTTCTAAATAGGGATTTCTACGCAATCTCAGGAAATATAAACCGATTTCAGAAGTAATGGTTTCAAACTGATGGTGACAGTCCCCGCTCAAACATAGCCTATATTTTACGTTGTTGTCACCACAACCTGGGGGTTACAGGAGTAAAAAAAGTTTTAAATTGCGTTTTTTTGTGTTACTGAGGGTGTCTAGCATTTTAAATTTGGAATGGTAATTACTTCAAAGATGCAAATGCTTTCTAAGAATTGTCGAAAGAAAATTCCAAATTTTAAAGAATGAAGTGAGCGAAAAGCGTTCTATAAGCGTCCTAAATAACGATTTTTATGCAGTCGTATGAAATACGATACCGATTTCAAACATAATAGTTGCAAATTGATGGCGATCGAACCTACTCAAACATAAGCTATATTTTATGTCGGTGCCACAACCTCTAGAGGCTTTCAGGAGCAAAAAACTTTCTAAATTGCGATTTCTGCGGTACTGAAGAGGCTATAAACTTTAAATATAGCACGGTAGTTACTTATAAAATATAAATGTCCTCTAAGAACTGTCGAAAATATTTTCGAAATGGAAAAGGGGTGAAACGAAGGGAAGGAGCGAAAAGCATTCTAAAGAAGTTCCTAAATTGCGATTTCTATGGAATCTCAGGAAATAATAAACCGATTACAGAAGTTATTGGTTGCGAATCAAGAGTGATAGTCCCTGATCGTACAAGGGTTACATTTTATGCTGGTGTAACGTTGGGAAATTAACGGTGACAGTCTCTGTTGCAACATTTTTCGAATCATTCTATTTCAACTTTGTCTCGGCATTTTATGTTGGAGCCACTAACACCAGAGAGGTGGTAGCCTTGGAATATGACATGATGGTAAATTTTAAGATTTAAATGTGTTAAGATGGTTTCTAAAAAATTCAAAACTTCAAATGAATACTGAAATGAGCATATGAAATGAGCATAAAAGTCTCAAAATACTTTCGAAATTATCATCTATTTGGAATCCGTTTTGGTTCTTCTTATTAATTAAAATCTAATTTCTGTCTATTGCACTTTTATAAAGAAGTTTAGTCAAACTGTTGCTTAATTTTTTTAATTTTTAAATTATTCCAAAAAGTGTTCTTCTAATAAAAATAATAGCCATGCAAATATCACTTGGCATATTTCAACTATTACGCGAGCAAAGCCGCGGGATTTGCTAATATTTTATAATTTGGTAATGAATAAAAATTTAGGAATAAGAGAATATTGTTTAAGGACATAGGGAAAAGACGTGCTCAATTCCTACAATATTTAAAAAAAAAGTTACAGAATTTGTTAAAAATATATCTATTATTTCCTGTCTTAAACTTTCTTCATTCATCTCTGACCAATAAATAAATAAATAATTAAAAATCCCATATTAGTAATTAAATATACATTTATAGTAACAAATGAAACTAATAAATCTGCAGATCAGTGGCCTCAAACATCAGTTCTGAACTTTTTTTTGAAATTATTGTATTTAATATTTAAAACATTCAACCAGCGGTATTATTTCTTTCATATTTGTAATACTAATTACTGCACGTAATATATCAAGTAGTTTCAGAGTGTTTCACTGCTAAAAATAGTGGTAAATACACGAATTTATGCACTAATATTCCCCTCCCCCCCAAAAAAATCCGATTTTTTTTAATTACCTTCCTAAATCCACCCCTGTCTCCATAATTTGACAACTGTATTTCCCTGACATTTATTATTTTAAACCATCTATCTAAAATAATAAAAATATTGATCTTGTGATAATCACAATGATTGATTTAAACAGTGAATAATTATCACATATATTTTATTAATTATTAATATTCTAATTGTTAAGTTTATTTGAAAATTACTATTTTGTTTCATTAGTATGCTTTCGATAAATTCTGGTTCTAAATACAGTCATAAAAATAATTATATGTACTATATTTTGTGGATGTCCATGAATGGAATTGTGGATATTTTGATATATTTCTGTTATTTACAATAAAATTTTGAATAATATTGGGAAATGAGACAATGAGAATAGTTAAATACTATTGATATAAAATATGATACTAAAAAAACTGGAATATAAAAATTATAGGTATTAATTAAGAAATACACTGCAAATAGAGGCGTCTTAAATTTAGACACATATGTGACTGAAAAAGAATTTCAGTCGCTTAAGTGTCTGAATCTGAAAATTCAGACATAACAGACGTCTAAATTTAAGACACATAAATGTCTTACTATGATCATGCTATAAACGAACCGAGAAACATGTGTAAATTATCCAACAACCGTCTGATTTTAAGACGGCACGCTCCAAGCGATAGTTAAACATCATCTTTGGTACTATTCTTAACAGCCAATCAGAACGCTGATTTCCGCGCGTGTCATCTACAGCACCTTCATGAGATAAGAACAGAAAGAATTAAATTTTCACCGCCGCCATTGCTTGGATTAAAAGGATATGTGTTAATCTGGGTATTTATAGAACGAACGAGTAAGTCATATTTAATTCTAATATTTTATTCCGATAGATTTCTATACCTTTGAATATGAGTGAAATCGTTTATAAAAATTTATCTCTTTTCTATAGTTTAATGCTAAATTTTTGATTTCACTAACGGTCGTCTGTTATATGCCTTCTTAATGTAACGGAATGAAATATAATTGTTTTGAAAATTAAATAGCAATCTATTTGCTTGACGTTTGTAAATAAACGAATGAGTGATAGTTTAATCTTCATTTTCGATAGGGTGATGTGAAATAGTTATAATTTGTCTTTGCTCAAAAACAAAACTTGCAACATAGGTTTGAAAAGTTGAATGATTCATCGCTTCATTTATCAGAGATAAAAACATTAAATTGAAGCCATTTGTAACTGTGTTTATTCTATGTTTTTTACTGTTTACTGACTATAGCTTGTAGTATATGACATCAGGCATGTATTTTATTTTTTGTTATTATTATTATTTTGGAGCTAAATATGATGATTCATATTATTATGATATTAGGAAAAGTTTTCAGATTGAAAAAAAGCATTAATATAGTGAAATTTGACTATATATATTGCAGTTTTTACTCATGGAAAGATTTATTCTTATTGATTTTTTAATTTATTATTGAAAATCGTAAATTTTGATATCCAATGTTTCAGATTTAACATTTACCAAATTTCTAAAAATAATATGAATTTTTTATATCATCCAGTATAATTTTCGAAACATTAAACAAACGGAGAAACATTTTATTCATATTTTGCAGTTTACGTTGCTGTTTAGCAATATAATTATAAAGTTTAATTAATATTTTTTGTGTTTTTTAAATTGGTATATTAATTTTTGTAATTTATATGCAAGCATTTTTTTTGCGATATTTTGTTCATGATTTAAAATTTTTAAAATTGAGTAATGCGAGAAATAATTATTAAATTTCCTTTTACTGCAATCGAATTTGCAACGGTTCTGGTACAAGTAATTGTTGGCACTAAAAAAAATTACACATGATAATTTAGACATAAATAAAGAGTTGTTTATGCCTTGATATGAAGTTTATGTATAAAACTGCCTTATATTTTTAAAAGTTCGTATTTACTTATATGATACAGTATTAAATATATTTCTAAGCCATTTAATAACTGCTTTTTTATGTTCAAAACGTTTTTCAAACAATTAAGAATAGTACGTATACTGTCTGATGTATTTTTTTTTTTTTTTTTTTTACTTCCTATTTTCTTCTGTTTTTTTTTCTATTTCTTAGATCATTATTTTCTTATCAAATATATAAAATCTATTTAGCTCATATTCAAAGGATACAAATTTTACAGGAATAAAAAATAAAATAAATTAAATATGACTTATATCGTGTTGTTCCATAAAAAAGAATAATAATGATATACATTTTTAAGCAATAGCGGGTGAAAATTTTAAATTGAATACGGAATATGTTTAAAGAAAATTATATACATATTCCGAAGAATGATATATAAAATTAGATACCAAACTGGTGTTTACTTTTAACTAAGCATGACAAATTACCACATATTTAAAAAGAAAAAAAAATATTACACATGTTTACTACTTAAAATGACTTAACTATTTTATTTATATGTACTTAAATGACAAATACAAAAATGGCTAAGTTTTGAAATTAGAAGTAATTTTTTTTTCTCAATGCTATTAAAATAGAATATTTATTTACTATTTTATTATTTACTCATGGTTATATAGCTGTTGTGATTATCATCTGATGCATATGTAAAATTGCCTATGGGGCAAAATCTAATTTTTGAATTATATGAATTTTCCTTTTTTGGGGGGCGGGACGGGAGGGGGATTTTCTTGCCCATTTTCGCGTACACGGGATTTTTTAAATCTCTTTCGACATTCCACCGACTATGATAAATATTTTGAACTTTTAGAGTAGGACAAGATAATATATATATATATATATATATATATATATATATCCATATACCTTAAAAACCCTTAATAGCGGACACTTCGGGACCGCGAAATTTGTCGGATAATCGGAGATGCCTGCTTTTGTGAGGTAAAAATAATACAAATATGTATGCCTTGCGGATCAAAAAAGTATTCGCTAAATCGAAGTATCCGCTATTCGGGAATGTCCATTAACCTCCATAACGGATACTCCCGAATACCGGGCATCTGTATTTAGCTAACAATACTGCAGGGTTGCATTTTTTGCAAAAGGACTCCTTGATTAAAGCATGGGTAGTGCCCCGTTCTCTTACGATTTTAGTTCCCCCAAATTTCATGTGCAATATTTGCGAAGCTTATATTTTAAATCTGTTTCGAAATTGTACTGATTATAATCAATATTTTGAACTTTTAAAGTAAAGTAAGATTAAAAACAAAATTTTAAAAAATCTAATATTTAGATAAATATTTTCTCTTTTTAATCTTATTCTACTCCTGAAACAAAATACTCATTATAATTAGTACAATGTCGTAAAAGATTTAAATTATCAGCTTTATGAAAATTGCATACTAAAATTGGGAGCACCAGAAAATCAGGCGGTATGGGGGTAGAGGGGGCAGGACAACGGCTAGATATTTTCCCAGTATTCAGCGTAGTCAAACATGGCTACATAAAATGCTTACAAAAAATGTCTGCGATTCAGACGTTTCAAGTGTCTGAAATTCAGTCGCAAAAAGTGTCTGAAAAAATTCAGACATTTTAAAATGTCTGAAAATTGAACACTCCGTTTCAGACACTTAAGTGACTGAATTTCAGACATTTTAATTTACAGTGTACGACGGTGTAAAAAGTAATATTGTAGGACGTTTAGAAGTTTAAGAATAAAATTTCATTTAAATTTGGTCCTGGAATATTAATGTTTAATCCATGGCGTACGTAATGTATGACCAGCTCCGTAGAAGTTTAAAAATTTACAGTACCGAAAATTGTAAAACTGAAATTTCTTTTAAAATTTGTTCATGATGGGTCCAGGATGTTAATGTTTAATCCATGGCGTACGTAATGTATGATCAACTCCGTGCGATTTTTATGTCTTAAATTTTAGTCTTTCAAAAAATCATTTTCCAAATGGTCGTTGTGATTTGTTAAATTGCTTTTTTTTTTTTTTTTCTGGCCCACCACAGCAACAGAAAATATTCATTGTGTGTCAGTTATAAATACAATTAAAGCTGTGCATTTTTTAGCCTGTGTGTGTGGAGCGAAAGTATAAATATTTTTCAAAGGCAATATTCATCAAATATTGGAAAGAACACAATCTGTTAGAGTTGTAAGGCAAGTGAGGAAAATTGAATCTTTAATTTAGAAGAAAGTCTCTATAATGTATGTGACTATTTATACATGTTATACAGTATTTGTTCATAAAATGTGAGTACACGATTTTAGGACTCTAAACCAATTCTAATAGAAAGATCGCATGCAGTAATTATAATTTCAGACAATCCTGTTTCTTTTAAATTGTTAGAGAATCTTCAAAAGAAGTTAAATCGTAACTGAATCATCACAGTGTTTATGACAAGTTCGTCGCAAATGGCACATATTTCACGAATTGGTCACAATGCGACTTCAAAGCATTGCTTCTTTGGTAACAGTTTCGTCACAAAGTTATTGCCAAAATAGTCACAAATGACACATTCTTCAAAATTTGTCACACCGTGACTTCACTAAGTGGTCACAATGGGACGTCACAAACGAGCTCTAAAACGGCCATAACGACTTCCCAGTATAGTCACCTCGACTTCACCTCGACGGTCACAAAGTCGCAGTGTAACTTCTCAACCACAACGCTGTGACGTCACCATGCCTTACGGGTGGTTTAATTTAATAATTCTGCATTTAAATACGTAAACTATTAGTATTCTTTTATCCGAAATTATCTATAAAACTAGTATGTTGTGGCCATCACAAAACTTTCTTCTATATAAATCACGTCAATTAAATCATTTAAATAGTATAAGAAATTACATCAATTTAAAACCAATTCGTATCAAAGTATACCTGAATTCGAAGTTTGATGAAAATTCGTGCATTAGTTATTGAGATAGCGCTGTTGGGGAAATTCTGAAAAATTCAGCATAGCAGCGCCACCTGTTGGGCGATTTGCACCAAAACACAAAAAGCACTAATTCATATTAAGGTATACCGGAATCTGAAGTTTGATGAAAATCGGTGCATTAGTTCTGGAGCTAGAGCTATTGTGGAAATCACAAAAAATGCAGCACAGCAGCGCCACCTGTTGGGCGATTTAAACGAAAAGGTACAAAACATCATTTCATGTCAAGGACTAACTGAATCTAAAGTTTGATGAAAATCCGTGCATTAGTTCTGGACATTGAGCTATTGTGGAAATCGTGAAAAATGCTGCATAGCAGCGCCACCTGTTGAGCGATTTACACCAAAACATAAACAGCACTAATTCATATCCAGGTATACCTGAATCTGAAGTTTGTTGAAAACCCAAGTATTAGTTCTTGAGATAGAGCTATTACGGAAATCTCAAAAAATGCAGCATATCAGCGCCACCTGTTGAGCGATTTACACCACAAGAGGTAAAACGTCAATTCATGTCAAGCACTAACGGAATCTGAAGTTTGATGAAAATCCGTGCATTATTTCTTGAGATTGAGCTATTACGAAAATCGTGTAAATGCTTCAAAATGCAGCATAGCAGCGCAATCTGTGGGGCGATTTGCACCAAAACGTTACCAGCACCAAATCATATCAAGGATTAACGGTATCTGAAGTTTTATAAAAATCCGTGCATTCGTTCTTGAGATAGAGCTTTTGCGGAAATCCTGAAAAATGCTACATAGCAGCGCCACCTGCAGGGCGATTTACACCAAAAACTAATCAGCACCAATCTATATCAGGGACTACCTGAATATAATTTTTTATTAAATTCCGTGCATTAGTTCTTGAGATAGAGCGCCCACAAAATTTTTGTCACATACAGACAGACACACGGACGGACAGACGGACAGACAGACAGACAGACTCACAGACAGACATTTTGTAAAAACATGTTTTTTGGAATCTCTGACCCCTAAAACGTATAAATCCGTCGAAAACTGGAATTCGAAAATTTTCATGAAAACAATACTTTCTTCTTGTCAAGATAGAAGAAAGTAAAAATCAAATTTTATATTTTGTATGCACTCTAAATTAAAATGTCTGAAATTCAGACACTTAAGTGTCTGAAATGGAGTGTTCAATTTTCAGACATTTTAAAATGTCTGAATTTTTTCAGACACTTTTTGCGTCTGAATTTCAGACACTTCAAACGTCTGAATCGCATCCATTTTTTTGTAAGCATCATACGTAGCCATGTTTGACCACGTTGAATCCTGGAAAAATATTTGGCTGTGGTCCTGCCCCCCCCCCCCCCCCCAATACAGCCTGATTTTTTTGGTGCTCTCAGTTTTGGTATACAATTTTCGTTACGTTGATAATTTAAATCTTTTACGACATTGTACTGATTATAATCAATATCGTGAACTTCAGGAGTAGAACAAGATTAAAAAACAAAAAATATTTATCTAAATATTAGATTTTTTAAAATTTATTTTGTTTTTAACCTTATTTTACTTTAAAAGTTCAAAATATTGATTATAATCAATACAATTTCGAAACAGATTTAAAATATAAGCTTTACAAATATTGCACATCAAATTTGGGGGCACTACAGTCGTAGGGGGACGGGGCACTTCCCAGTTTGCCCTTCCTTTAATCAAGAAGTACTTTTGCAAAAAACGCAACCCTGCATTATAGTTGTCTAAATTGAGATGTCCGGTATTCGGGAGTATCCGTTGTGGAGGTTAATGGAGATTCTCGAATAGCGAACACCTCTATTTAACGAATACTTTTTTAATCAGCAGACATACATATTTGTATATTTTTACCTCAAAAAAGTAGACATCTCCAATTATCGGACAAATTCCGCGGTCCCGAAGTGTTCGCTATTAAGGGCTTTTAAGGTACATAGATAAATATATATATATATTTTATAATCTTGTCCTACTCTAAAAGTTCAAAATATTTATTATACTCGGTTGAATGTGGAAAAAGATTTAAAATATCAGATGTACGAAAATTGCAAAAATCCCACCCCCCACCCCCCCAAAAAAATTAAAATATAAAAAAATATATTGCCACATAGGCAATTTTACATATACATCACTTGATAATCACAACAGCCATTTAACTATGAATAATGAAAATAAATAAATAAATATTCTATTTTAATAACATTGGGGAAAAAATGACTTTGGTATTTTGTTAAATATATTTGCGTTTTTAAACTTGTCCTACTCTAAAAGTTCAAAACTTTCATTATAATCAGTGCAAGATTTAAGATATCAGCTTTACAAAAATTCATGCAAAATCCCCCCCTCCCCCCCCCCCCCAAAAAAAAATGAAAATACTTATTTAAAAATTATGTTTTTAAAAAATTTATATTTCCACATGGACAAGTTTTTATGTAGATCAGAGGGTACTCACAAAAGCTATTCAACTATCAATAAAAACAAATAAGTACATATTCTATATTAAAAACATGAGGAAAAAATAACTTATGATTTCCAAACTTCTTTCGTCTTAAATATATACAGTAACATCTGTCATTTTTGTATTTTTCGTATAAGTGCATATAAATAAAGTTACCACAATTTTAAATACGAAATCTAGTTAGAGGTTTTTACTTTTTCCCATTATAAATTTCAAATTACTTTTTTATTAAAAATAATAAAAAAATCAGTATTAGAGTTGATTGCAAATCAAATACATATGTATATTTTTACAGGCAGGTTCATATAATAGACCAGTCTCATTTACTTTATTTATCTTTTTTTAATCTGCGGTTTTATGCCAGGAAGTAAGAAAGCATTAGGTCAACTTTCAAAGTTTTTTTTTTTCTTTACTTCCTTGTGGCCGTCATTTACTGCGAGATAAAAATTATCCATTTGAAACTAAGAACTGACATTGAATATATAATTCGTAATAAAAAAGAACGTCATAAGTTTAAAAATATATACTTCTAGAATTAGTGGGGTTTTTTGCGAACAGATTCAAAACTAATTAAATTTCATGCAGGATTTTGTTTAGTACAATAAATAAAATCATAAAATACACTAATTTTACTACTATAAAGAAACTTACTTGAGTTGCTGCAAGAGGTAAGAAATATTCCTCGATTTGAAATTTTAAAAACTACCACAACCACAGTGAGGGAGAAAGACTTTCATCAGTTTAAAAGGTAATCCCATAATACATCCGACTAGCCCTATTTAAAGAATGAGATGTTTCATCCTAAAAACAGGACCCGCCAGACAAAAGTTTCTTTTTTTTTGCCAGTTTCGACAGGACGAAGATGAATAACACAATATTATTGATATAAATTGATACGAGTTAACACTAAGCCCATTGCACACGCTTTGTAGAATTTCCGGGTGTAATCTTCAACCGCCGTCTACTTCTGTTCTGTGTCTATCCCGCCCTTGTATCGACGACAGCTTCTAAGAGACATTTGATGTCGAGCACACACGTCAGATGTATGTATTCAATAAATAAATACTCCAAGTTAATACGAATTAAAATCACAGTACTTCACATTTCGCAAAAAACGAATTAAAATACACGCGTACATAAAAACAAACTTTGTTTGAATTACAACGTATACCACTTCGAACGAAGACATCTAAAACGCATGCGCAACTGGGAGTGCTAGTGCCCCCTGGTGGTTATTGCGTCGGAAGAATCAAAACATCTTAAATTAAGACACGTTTAAAGCAATGAAGTGTCTTAAAATAAGACGTTTGCGGATATTTTAGACATTATTCTCAGTTCGTTTACACCATGGTCATAGTAAGACGCTTATGTATCTTAAATTAAGACATCTATAGTGTCTTAATTTTCAGATTAAGACACTTAAGTGTCTAAAATTCTTTTTCAGTCACATATGTGTCTAAATTTAAGACGCTTCTATTTGCAGTGTGTCACTGTACGGCATACGTGAACGTCATCAAAAACTAACCATATTCTTTAATGATTTTTTTATTTAAACTGATTAATTTTCCTTTCTTAAAATTTTAGAGTGTCAAATTTCTTCCATGTGTATAATTTGGCGAATATATTGGCAATTTGTATAATTTGGAGAAATTGGTCGACTGGATGATCAAGTAGTGCACATTTTTCTTAACCTGGCGCAAACGATAAATAGCCAAATGCTGTAAATAACTAATATATCATACTGAATTCATTTTTAAGCATTACGAATATTTTTTTCATGTTTAAATTAATTATTTTAAGTATTTAAATTTATCTGTCATTAAAAGCATTTTTGTTCGTTTCTTTTTTATTATTATTAAACAAATAACAGTTTTTTCCTTTATTTTGCGAGATGTTTACATTATTTCTAACTGATACAGCCCTTTCTATTCTTTAACCAACGATAATATCGCCAAAATATAATCACTGGCAATCCTTTTGCCGAAAATATCAATAAAATTCGAAATTTATTACCAAAAATCATAGTTATCCCTATATATTTGACGCATAAACCACTGCAGGAGTATTCTTTATCGAACATAGGCGTAACCAGCCTTCTGAACGGGGGGGTGCCCAGACTTCTTAATCTGAACATGTTTGATACAGTCAATATCTTATATGGTAAAACCTGCTGAAACGGTACATCATGAAACCGGTCGAATTTCCGTTTTAGACAGGTTTTACTCTTAGAAAGTATAGTTGTGTGGTATTTCTTTTAAAAAGGGCTCAAACGCAATTTTTGTTTGTGTGAGAAGGGATTCAAAACATCAAAACTAGATCTAATGGTAAAAAAGAAAAAAAAAAAGATTGTATAAATCTCTTTGCAGCAGTGACATAAGACAGTGACTAAAAGTGGTCGCAAGTGTAAAATCTTTTGGCAACCTAACTTCCTATAAAGATTAAAAAAGGGCTTTAATCATGCTGGAAACTTCTATAGGCACAGGGGAACACTATACGAGATCTAAAGTTATCTCAGTCAAAGTCTTGTAGATGAAATTTTGCGGGATGATAAATCTCAGATAATACATGCGGTACACCAGTACATACGCACGAAAGTTTTTCAGAATGTGACTCCATGACTGCTTAGGGACCACCGGAGGGACCCAAGATATTTTGGAGGAAAGTCTATACAAATAATTATTTTATTATTATAAATAATTATAATATTCATTAATATCGTAATTTCCTGCCTATAATCAGCGGATAAAAAAATCATGTTTCGACCCAGAAATTTTATTTCATTATTGAAGTTAAATATTTATTATGATTTAACAAATTACGTTTTATGGAACAAGATTTCTGGGTTCGAACGTAATTGTTTGATACGCGGATTATAGACCGGGAATTATGGTAATTCATGTTTTTACCACAAAATGTGTCGAATATATTAAGTAGGTCATGATAATATACACTAAATTTTATCAATATAAAATTATACTATCATGATGCGACTGTAACAATAAAGATAAGTGCTTGTCTGTCTATGTGTGTGTGTTTGCGCGAGCGTTGAATTCTGTAAATACAATGCAGCCCGCACAGCCGTAAGATTTGACAGGACCTGTATGCCTGAAGTCATGCATATCGAAGACAATTTCTGGAATTTTTCGATTAATGTTTTATGCGGGTTTTTTCGCATTTTGCGGCATTTTTTTTTTCAAATTAGTAAAAAAGAATCCGATTTCAATATTTTATCCAGTATAAACTTTGTCTTGTTTTCAATAAAGTGTTTTCGAGATTCTTACAGGCCTTACAGCGATTTTTCAATTTTTAACAATTTTTAATGTTATTTTTAGAGGGTTTTTTTTTTTTTTTTTTTTTTTTTTTTTTTTTGCATTTCGTGGTGACTTTTTTTACATTCCTAAAAGGAATCCGGTTTAAATCTTTTACCCAATTAGTTAATTTCGTTCCCTGTAGTTTCTTAATCTTTTCCGAATTTTTAATGCGATTTTTAGCGGTAGTTTTCGTGCTTTGAGGCGATTATTTTACTTTTTTTGAAACAAAAAAAACTCTCCGGTAATTTTTGCAATTGCCGTAATTAAAATCGAATTGGGAGAATGTCAGGTCAGATCTTATAATGAAGCTGAAAATTTAATTTGGCTCGAAATAAAAAACGCAATAATTCAAGATTCGCTTCTTCCGAGACAGGAGAGGTCTTAGCTTGCTCGGGAGTACGTCCCCACCTCAATCCTAGAATTGTTTAATTCTACGTACGCAAGAAAAAAAAAATAATAATAAATAAAATAAAAAAAAAAACAACGAAACTCCACAAGTCATGAACTTTTCTTTGAAGGATAGGGTTTGAAATAACGAGCGGGATCGCGCGATTTGAGCACAGAAAAGGAAAGTCCCGCATAATAATAAATGCTGTGCAGTATTTCTCCCCTCCAAATTCTTTCACAGACCAGTGATTCTTCAGTGAGTATTTTAAATTTTTTTTGAAATCCGCGATTTTTATTTCTTTTATGGAATTTTTCAAAGTCAGTTCGTGAATCGACCCCGGAAAAATTTGAGAATTTGTTCAAACGATCGTGGAAAAATATCGAGAATTTCGAAAAAAGAGTGCAGAAAATAATCGCGAATTTCGTCAAAAGATTGTGCAAAAAATTACGAATTTCGATAAACGATTGACTAAATTTGTAAAAAAATTTCGTCAAAATGTCGCGGAAAAGAGTAGAGAATTTTGTTAATTGGTACGGAAAGATATCGAGAATTTTCCCGATCAGTCGCTATTGAGAATTTCGACAAATGACCCCAGTAAAAAAGTCAATCGGGCGCAACAGAAAATAAATTTCATCAAAGGATCGCGGTAAAAGCGAAAATTTCGTCAAAGGATCGCAGAAAGAAAAAACGAATTTCGTCAAAAGATCGTAGAAAGAGAACGCAAATTTCATCAAAAGATCATGCTAAAGAAATGCAGATTTCGTCAAAATATCGTAGTAAAAAATACGAATTTTGTCAAATGTTAGTGGTGAAAAGTGCGGATTTCGACAAGAAATCGCGTAGAAAGATGTGAATTTCGTCAAACGATTTTGGGAAAAAATTGTAAATATGAAATGATTGCAGAATAAAATCACGAATTTGGTCAAAATTTACTGCACTGGGCTAAAAGATTGAAACCGGGTTCCCTTTCCATACTTTCAAAAGAACGCCGCGAATCGAGAAGAAACTTCAAAAATCGAATAAAAATTTTCAGAGGAAAAAATTACTATATTGACTTGAAAGACTGCAACCATATTCCTTTTACGAATATCAAAAAATGGCCGCGAAACACGAAATTGAACCACCAACCAACCTCCAGATTAATTTGAATTTTCTGTGCTATTATTTTTCATTTTCAAAGGAGGCCAGGTTTGTAGACTCCCTCCTATTTCCCCCGACTAATCGCATTTTAGAATATCGTTTCACATCTGCATTTCCTTTCAAATTTTTTTGCTTCTTTCTCGATTTTAAACTACGAAAGCAAAGAGACAAATAGTTTATATCCTCATCAAGAGCTTGCGTTAAGGCTGTTCTCAAATTCAATTGGGCAACTTTGTGACATAAGTTTTAATTTATTTTTGTTCGGAAATGCATGTATCTAGCTGGTGCTATTGTTCAGAAACTATGTCATCGAGCCGTTTTTTTTTTTTTTTTTTTTTTTTTTGCAAACGCAATAGATCTTTTACATAATAGTGTCAAAATGGGCGTTTTGAACCGAATTTCCGCGCGAAAAGAGAAAGAGCAATCAAGAAAGGGCGAAAAATGTGCTTGTCACGTGATCCAAATCTCTTCTAACTCAATACATAATTGATTGATCAAAAAATGGAAAACACAGTTCGATTCCAAATCGCTTCCCTGGTCAAGCTTTCCAATTTTATATCTTTCCGTTAAAAATTGAATTTGAAAAAGTGTCAGAACGTTTTGCGCTTGTTGAGCAGAGCAGTTGGTAACAGCTTTAATTTCTCATGAAATTGCAGAAACCTGAAGTAGAAAAAATGCTGTTACAAAAAATCTCTGCCAAACAAAAGACGTCAAAGTGGGATTATAGAGCCACCTTTTTGACTTACTATGACTAATACAGATTCTTGTAAATATTCTAGTTTTAAAAAAAGATAGACAGCATAATTTTCTTAAAAAAAGAACGTGGGTTTCTTTTTTTTTTTATCACATTTCAAAACTTAGGCTGTTAGTTTTCTGAGCTAAGCTAATTTGCTAAACTAATTAAACTCTGCTTTCACTTCTTCTTTTTTTCTTTTGTAGATTTCGATTTTTTAAAATAATTGAGCGTGAGTCTGCGCAAGCGGGGGGGGGGAGGGGGGGGTGCCCGGACACCCAGGGCACCCCCCCCCCTACCTGGTTATGCCTATGATCGAATGATACTATCTGGGAAAAAATCCACCGGGTAGTTTTTGAAAACACTCGAGCCTAACTTTTAGAGCGTTATGCTTTATAATATGTATATATGATATGATATATCAGCATAGAGTTCAAATACAGGGCTGTTCAAAGAATTGGAATAGATATTTGGCTATGGACGGAACATGAAAACAGTTTTTTTAAATGTTTACTTAGTTATCTTATTTCCCCAAATAACGAAATTTTGTTAAAGCATCCAGGAGCGTTGGAAAGTGTTTCGTAATCTATAGTATACGCATGATTTTTCTTTCTTGTTTCAATTAAACGACGTTTTTTACTGTATATAAGAACCTTTAGAAAAATACATTAATCGCTGTGCCTTTAGTATGTACAGAGAAAAAAGGATGTTAACGTAAAAAATATATATTATATACAGTGTGTCCACGTATAACCTGACCGACCTTTATTTTCGCAACCGTTGGTCCTAGATGCATACTTCCAATTACAAAAGTGGTCAAAATTAGGTGCAGAGTTAAGATAAAAAAAGTTTGAAGCAAAAAAACAATTTAGCGAAGAATTA
This sequence comes from Maratus speciosus, assembly GCA_963932465.1. NCBI lineage: Eukaryota > Metazoa > Arthropoda > Arachnida > Araneae > Salticidae > Maratus > Maratus speciosus. Next base: position 455,306,286 of record OZ010797.1, read on the forward strand.
CAGAATTTAAATTTTTATACGACCCCCCGGTCCTATAAGTTATATTTAATAAAATTTTCCTGTTACACTGACAAGTAAGGACAAAAAAAGTCCCGTTATTCTACGATTAAAATTGACCAAGTAATAGCTGTTTAAAGTTGGAGCATATTTTTTTCTGCAAATTAGGGATCATTCACAAATTTAGTAGAAATATAATTATCGTCAGATTATATTAAAAAAATGGTTGAGAGTAAAATTAGCATTGCAATATAAATTTGAAATCTTTAATCATTCTGACATATTACTACAAAATATACAATTTGTGCTGAACATATAAGAGGATAAAAATAACAGAATTTTTGTAAAATAAAAGGATGAAAAACAACAACCTCAATTCTTTACAAAAATAATACATATTTTAAAATGCTTTAAATTACACCGTCTTTCAAACTTTGTTTTATGCCACGTTTTTTAGCTATTGAAAATTGATTCACATGTATTATTTAGCGCTGAATCCGAAAATGACTCTCATTTTAAACCATCACGTCAGGATTTTTCTCAAATCGCAAATTTCAAAGTTAAAAAGCTCAAAGTTAAAATTGATCCCCCCTCTCCTCCCAACCTCATCGGACTCTTGAGCTGTTTAGCTGTAAGAAACCCAGTATGAGTAACAAAATTGAATAAATTATTGAATTAAATAAAATTAAACCGAATAAAATGTCTTACATCTACTTTTTAGTATTAGATTTTTCGCTATTTTTTAACATTTAAATTTACGGATTGCGCAAAATCCTGACATGATGGTTAAAATTGAAGGTAATTTTTTTTTTTATTTAGCGTTAAAAAATACATAAAACGTAATTATAAAAGTTAAAAAACACAACCATCGCAGGTTTATGCTATCTAATCTAAAACCATCTCTTAAACTTGTTGATGGTAATCTATCCGAAATTTTTTATGTTATCCTCTAATATAAGTATGTATAAGATGGTAAGCGTCGGAAATCATAATAATATTACATTATAATCGGATTTAAGTCAGTATGTAAAATTTTAACTTCGATCGGACATTTGAAAGTCAGTTAAAGTTCGAGCACAAATTTTAAACTGGAAAGACGATCGTTGCAAGTTAAATAAAACCTTATGAAAATAACATAATTTTTGTTAAAAGACGTCATAGCCTCAAATCTTTACAAAATACAACATATGTTAAAATACAATTATTTTAACTAATCTGAAATTTAACTAATAAAAATTAATCGTAATATTTGTACGATTTCTTTCAAAGGGCATATACTTTGAAATAAGTTTAAGTACTTTATACACGACCCCTGAAAGCATGGTCAAAATCATCTGTTTGGATATGCAAAAAAGTGATATTAGTCATGCATTTCAAAGTTTCATAACTCGGTCAGTTTTAATGTTAGATGAATGGGACTTTTTCTGTCTTACTTATTAGTGTCACTGTAAATTTTTACTAAATATCACTTATAGGACCGGGGGACCGTATAAAAATTTAAATTTCGTAATTTTTTAAGAAACGTTTTTATTGACCCAAATCGCTTTTAAAATATTCCTTTACCTGATTTAAACTACTTTTGTAATTGGAAGCATGCATCTAGGACCAACGGTTGCGGAAATAAAGGTCGGTCAGTTTATACGTGCCCTCATAGCATGCATGATCACGGTGACGTCGTTGTGACGTCACTGTAAGTTACTGAGGTCACGTCACATCTGTGACCAAAATGCCAACACTTAGTGATGTCACATTGTGACTGAGATGTGAACTTCTTAGAAAACTTTAAAGGATTAAAAAAATTCTTCAAAAAATAATATTTACTGTAAAAAATATTTTTATGGCAATTAACAAAATTTTTGTGACGTCACTATAATGTCACGGTATGTAACGTACGTCACGTCACATGTGTGACAAAAAAACCACCATAAAAAACCACCGAAACCGAATGTCGGTAATATTCCTATTATCGGTCGAAAACGAAAATGTAATTTTTTTGAGTAATTAATGCATACATAGATATACATAATTATTAATTAATTATAACGGTGGCTCAAGTTGAATCCCTGTGCCTGTGACCAAAACTTATTTGGCACTTAACAAGAGGAGCGCTATCGCTTTGCTCCACACTCAAACGATTAAATAATAATTCAAAGCTTGTGTGAGATAGCAATCGCCTGTATTTCAGAATATTCAAAATTTCATACCAGAAATATGTACGGAGATACCTGTGTCGAATCCAAACCCAGTAAGTATTGTGGTGGAGCACACCTTTGGATTACAGACGATTAAAGAAAGCGTTTTTATCATTTAAAATTTAATGATCGAACCTGAAACACGAAGAAGTACATGCAAATTTCCGACATATTCAACATTCACAATTAGTGCATGATGAATGTCGAAATTTGCCGGTGTAAGTCAGAAATAAGGATATTTAACAAATATTTCGCACTTACACCAAGTGACTATGTGAATGTTGACATTCACCGGTGAAAGTCGACATTCTAAAGATTTTGGTCTTTCACGGTAACATATATATCAACCTACAGATCAAATACAAAGGCTGTTCAAAAGAATTGGAATACATATTTGTCTATGGACGGTAACTACTGAAATCAGTTTTTCAAATGTTTTATTCGTATTATAAAATGTTTACTTAGTTATCTTATTTATCCTATTTCCCTAAATAACGAAGTTTTGTTAAACTATTCAGGAAGTGTTGGAAAGTGTTTCATAATCTATGCTTAACGCATGATTTTTCTTTCTTGTTTATTTTTAAAAAAGATATTTTGTATTTATTACGAGTGATACTTATTTTAACTTTTTTTAAGAAAAGATTTTTCATTATCACTATTAAATTTATTTTTATGCATTTACATTTTTTAAACAATGTTTTATCTAATTAACTCCAATTACGAATAATATTATTATTATTATTTGCAAAAAAGAAACTTTACAATCTATGAAACTGATGAAAATGAACGGTAAAATGCATCAAAAAATTCTTCAAATAGAATTTTATAATTAGAAACACTCTTGTAAAATTATTACGCGTTTAAGTTCGGAATCTGTTGTATACAAAAACAAATAAGCGGAAACGAAAGACACCTGCATCGGTACTTAAAATCGTCTGCGGAGTACACGACCGCAGAAAAGAGTAAATAGAGAAGCTTTTAGAACGCGACAGACGCGTGAAGATTTTCTGACAGCATAGATCTGCTTGGATGCGAATTATTGACACGGATAAACAAATTAAAGCAATTCCAAGTTAATACATGAAACAAAATATGAGTCCGAGAAATTTACAGTGACTTTGTCTTGGTGAAAATGATTCAGCCTTCGTTACTGTAATTATTATCGGACTTAATTTGTGCTGCAAAAAATAGTACAGAAAGAATAACGTCAAGGAAAAATCGGTATGTAAAAATATTATTTTCCCTCTTTACTTTTTTTCTTAAATTATCTGATTTTAGTCAGCTTCTTATAAGCATAAGTTTCATGCATTTATTATTTATTTTGTTGAAATGGATAACTTGCTTATCAACCACTTTGATCAGGTTAATGATTTAAATTGCATTTTAATCTTATTTGTTTTATTATTTGAAATATCTGGTTTAAATCACATATTTTCATAAATATGGAAGTATATGAACAAGTATTATAATCAATCGTTAATATAATTATTGAGTTTTAAAGATAATTAAATTATTTATCAAAAAAGCCTTTTTATAGAATACAATTATTTGTGAACTTAAATTTTTTATTTTGTATTAAGTAATGTTTTGAAACTATTTACATTGCATATTTTTCTTTAAAAATTTGCATCTGCGCAGAAGAGGAATTTATAAGAAAAAGTGTTTCTCAAGGGTACAACGGAGAAGCCCTATTAAAAGAAATGGACAGAAGAAATGATTTACTATTAAAAATCGTGAATATTAAGAAAAAAAGATAATGTTAATGGTTTTATTATGTAAACAATAAACTATTGCTGTTTAAAAAATCATAGATGGTAATAGTTGTTATTTTTTTAAATATATAATTTCGTGAATAAAAATGTAATTTTGGAAATCAATTATTAAAGTTATTTTTTAATATTCAAAAAGTAGTTTTTAAGTAGTATGTATTTTACTGCAGACAAGCCTTGATATAAAATTGATTAACCTCTTGTATTGCCGTGCTACATATCTGCAACATACTAAAAAGTCGCAATTACTTTTACAGTGAGCTTAAAAATACGATTTTATTTATTGCTGCTATCTTCCAACACAGCGATTTTTATCAAAATTGTTTTTTAGAATTCTCAACATACCGATACTGACAATACTGAGTTAATTTTTCATACCAAAGTTGTATTTATCATTTGAGTAGTTCAGGATCGTTATTGTTAAAATGTACTTCCTAAATTTTGTAAAATAAAAATTGATGGAGATAGCCACGAATAGATATTTACAAAGGTAAGTTTATATATTTTTCAATTTTGTATTTGTAAATGAGAAGTATGCAATTTTCTGCTTATTTCAAATATTAAAAAAAAATCAACAATTTATTATTTTTATGTCTTATATCATTTTTCAGATACCTAAAATTACATATTCTAACATTGGGAGTAAATATAAGCAATTTCGACATTAAATAGCTCTTAAAATAATTATTCGATTTAAAAACTGTTTCAACATATTTATTATATGTGTTGCTATAAAACTAACAGTTTTGATATTTTTACATACGATTGTTTTCTTTATGTAGTTAAAAGTTTACGATGCAATTACAGAAGCAGTAGCGTTTGTTGCCTTTTTTTTTTTTTTTTTTTTTTTTTTTTTTTCCAGAATAAAGCGCTAGCATGACAAATCATTATATATTTTAGAATCGAAATAGTTTGAACTTGATTAGGTACTTTTGTGATATAGTGGATCCTGATTATGAATGACCAAATTATAAAGCATATATGACTTTATAATAATATATGATACAATACAAACAACATTTCGAGAGCTAAAATGTCCAGTTACAGTCATTTATATGTATGACATGTTTATATGATGTGCATAATATATATATAGATATATATCTGTACATGTACATGACATATATAAATATAGTAAATGGGGCATTCATACAAATTTTTGACTTTTGGGGAAAAACATCTGACAAACTTAAACTTGCTAAAATAACATTTTAATCTGATAGACGAATGCCTCAATGATTCAAAATAAAGAAAACATGCTCAGCAGCGAAATTTTTTTTATTTAACTGAGGTTTAAGTTAAACTTACGAGTTTAATTTTCCTTACAATTTTACCCCTATAACTTTTTATTTTCTTCTAAATTTTTACTTATAATGAATTTGCATAGTACCCACAGGACATTCAAATAAGAAATAATAACAATGTAGTACTTTTAATACAGAATTTTTTGTATAACATTGTCTTAAAGGGGCGTTAAAGAGGGGACGGCAAGTTAAAAAAGGGGGGTGGTATTGGAAGAATGGACGAAGTTGTAAAAAAAGGTACGGTAAGGATGAAACGATAAGGAACATTACCACCTATTTTTAGGAAAATCATGTTAAGACTAAGTGATAGCCACAATGTTCATTGATTTTTAGAAACAGTAGTTAACATTAGATTAATTAATTTTTTTTTTTTTAATTTACCTCAAAAAGTGCAGGAATAAACCTTGGGGACGGTGAGACTACCAATAAAGCCACGATGCTTGAAATTGATATTTAAATGCTGATTTAAATTCTACAGTAAATTTCCAGCCAGATAATTTTAGACATTATATCTCTAGCATACTTCTGCATGAGAAAAAACTTGAAAAAAATTCTCTGGCTGCATCTGAAATGATTTTCTGTATAATTTTAGAAGAGGGATGGTAAGGAATCTAAAACCCAGGCACAGAGTTTAAAAAACAATAACAACATGTGTGCAGGTTTTAGCTGTATATTTATATAAAACAATAGTTCCAGTTTCAGAAAAAAATTACATCGAATTATTTTTATTGTAACAATTTTATCCAGACAGCTCCAAACTTAAAAATCAGCAGGAGGGACACGGGACGGTATAGGAGTTTTACAGGTGTTTGGACCCCCAACATCGTCCAAAACTTATGTATCTCGTTAATATTGTTGTGCAATCATGCAATGGGATGTTCCTCAGTATATGAAATTAAAAAAAAACACAAAAAAGTGTATTAAAATAAAAATTATTATTCAGGGACATGAAAGTCAAAAGATTGTGAGAATGTCCCATATATACATGGCATAAAAGACGTAAATAATACGTATATAATGACTATATGGAGCATAGTAAGCGTTTGGAGAATACATATATATTATATATATAATATGCATATATATGACGCACATGTATAATCTTCACCATGTTCTTAGCGAGATCGTAACTGAACTTTGGCATAATTAAATTAAGAGGGCCCTCTATAACAAAGAAGTATCCTTTTTCTTTGCCCCAACTTGTTTGAATTAACGTGCGTTTGAATTAAAATCATATATAGATTTTTTTTAGTTATCGATATCGTAAGACATATAAAATATAATTAATATCGGCATTCCTTTTTATCTTTCAATTCTTTTACAGATGTTGTATTAATCGGGAAATATTACCTCCACCAGTGACTTAGAGTTCTTAAACCCTTAACGGTCGCATTAAATTACGGTTTAAAAGTTCAAATTGCTTATTGGCACCACTTTTTTGAAAAAGAAATATTCACCATATTTAATGACGGGTAAAATGATACCATAGAAAAGCCAATTACACTATTTTAAAAAACTGGTATGAATCAAACAATCTGAATAAAAGACACTGCCCGTGGATATCACGGGAGCGAGAATTAAAGGGTTAATGCGCATTAAATGTGATAAATTAATTTCATTCCGTATTTCTATACTTTAAATAATGTAAAAAGTACTATATATATTATAAGCTATTATATTTTTTATATTACATTTTAAATTGACAAAGCTTCCAATATTTAAACAAGAATGTTTCTTTAGTAATTTTACTGCTTTTTAGTAGAACAAATAGATAATTTTGAAAAAAAATTCTGATACAGTCGAACTTCGTTATCCCGACACTCTAATGACCAGAAAAATATGTCGTCATAAGCGGAGTGTCGCGGTAACCGGAGTTGGAGAAAAATTTGTTTATAAAAAGCTATATTTTTAATTAATTTAATACAATTTTAAATTCATAACTGCTCTTGCAGTTTTAAACTATAAAACATTATTATTAAACAAAATAAACACCAAAAAATGTGAAAAGAATAAAAATTAGATTTATGACGACTTGTTTTTTTATTGTTACAAGAAATATTGATGAATTAAGGTTTTCATATCTCTAAATTAGCTTCCTACAATTGTTTTTTCAATATTATACAATGAATTGTAATCAATATTCGTTGTTTCAGAAATGGATGTTTGATAATTTCTGATCGTTTCAATGCAATGCAATGCTTCGGTTTTAGTAGGATGAAAAACGCTGTGACAAGAAAGCGCCGCCTGACCAGAACAAAAAGACTGCGAATAGACTGATACGTCTATCTGGAGCTTAAATGGGTCATTCACGGTGTGTGGGTTTATTTATTCAGATAAAGGATTGAAGTAAAATTTCTCATTTATATCAATGGGGGTTTTAGAGACAACGTTTGGCCAAGACATTTCCTACCGTTTAATTTACGTGCTTATAAGATGGATTATGAAAAATGGAAAACTTTCGAAAACCGTCGGATATCCGGAGTTAAAAATTATTCAACGACGTAAAATCCGGAGCTTATTTACATTAAAATCATATTCATAAAATCGGGACTTGGAAAAACGGACGTGAAAACCAGGTGTCGGGATAACGAGGGCCGGCTGTATATAGAATATTTAATCGTCTTCAATATTCTCATTCATTATAATAGAAAAAAAAAGTTGCAACAAAGATTGAAGTCTGCGGGGCATTGCATTTTTATTCAGTAAAATTCTTTTGATATAACATTGTTATAGCGGCCACAAGTTTTAATTGCGACGTATCGCCAAAGTATAATAACGTTATAGATGTAAATGATTTTACAACATGTATAAGTGTGTCACAGTGTGACTTCACAACATTGTCCCTGTAATCACATATTCGTCACAAAGTTAATGACAAAATCGTCACAAATCACACAATTTTCATAAAATTATCACAATGTGATAAAAAACATTTTCACTGCTGTAACAGAACGATCACATGTTAATGACAATTTTGTCACAAATGACACACTTTTCACAAATTTGTCACACCGTGACTTCACAAAGTGGTCACAATGTGACGTCACAAACGAGCTCTAAAACGGCCATAACGACTTCGTATTTTAGTCACTATGACGTCACATCAACGGTCACAAAGTCACAGTGTGACTTCACAACGACGTCGCCGTTACGTCACCATGCCTGACGAGTGGACACACTGTATATAAATATATATATATGGTGGTTTTCACCTGTATTATGTAACCCCGGATACCCGGGTTTATGCCCTTGTATATATAAAATGCAAATGGAAATAACATTCCGACTGCTTATAACTCCAATTCCGTTTAATGTATTTTGATGGAACTTGAACTGTTAGATAATATTTCAACAAAGGTTTTAATATATAACATGTCGTTCTGCGTTAATTATGTAATTAAGGGGAAAATTCTGTAATAAGACGAACCCAATTACGAATGAAAACTCTAATGATTGAAATTTTATGAACTTCCAATGTTTGTTATATATTGTTTCAGGGAAAGTTTTAGTATATAGGGGAGATTGGAGGCACATGTGAACATGGGGCAGATGTGAACATCCCACTTTTTCTATAGTTATTATAAGTTTTTATATTTGTAAAAAAATACTAAAGATGATAGCACTTGTAGACATATGGTAAAAGTTTTTTGAAGCTATTTGGCATTTTATTTGTCCTCTATCGCCAAAACACTGTTTTTAGGTCTCAAAAGTAAAATCTTTGTTCCAAATTGGTAAGCGAATTTATTTATTTATTTATTCATTTATTTGAATTTGAGTGTTTTAACATATACTATGAACACTAATAAATATTTTTGATAAAGTTCTTTTTTTTCTAAAATTGAGAAATGTTAATTATTTATCAATTTAACAGAAGCAGCAATGTGGGGCACTAGGTGAACAGACTAGTTGGGGCAGATATGAACAGTTCATAAGTGCCCCAGAAATAATTCTGTGATTCTGTTCCTTTCAGTTAAGTTAATGAGAAATAATATCAGTTCCATTATCTATAATTTTCCTGAAATAGAAGATACTTTCCTCACACAAAGTTGATTTTGTATTGAAATTTCCACAAACACATCTTTCAGCAAATACATAAAGAGCAACAAGCTCGTTTACATTCAAGTGTACTTTAAATAAATTTAATGTTTTCTAAAATGCAATAAGTGTTAAGTTATTATTTTACTAAACGGTTTACAACAATATTTTCCATGTATTGTTTATACAAAAGTACATCTTTAACCTTGCACCTTATAACCTTGAACAACTTTGTAAATTTTTGTATTACATTTTTTTCCTAAATTTGTAATGATTGCTTACTTCCATCTCTAAAACAGATACGTATAAATGATGCTTCGAATGGAGATAGATGTCAGTAATATTTTAAGAAAGTAAAATTTTTAAACTGATAACTACTGTAAAATCCCAATTGTAATCTTCCCCCTTTTTTTTCAAAAGCAAAAGAAGTTGGAAGGGGGGGGGGGGAGAGAGTTATAGTCGAAATATTTTTAATCATTAAAAAAACCCTTTTTTATCTATAGGTTACAAGTAAATAAGGCAAATACAGGAGTGAAAGTCTTTCGTATTTCGGCAGGTTTTCTATAAATAATATGTAAATGCGCCCTCCCTAAAATTTCCCCCAAACAAAAACCCCTAAGCAAAATTTAAAAGTTTTAATTTATTTTTTAAAATTGCTTCTTTTTATTTTTTTTTATTGCAACAATACTTGATGAATCATCTAAGCCTCCCCCCTAAAATCTACTTATTTTCATTTTATAATATTTTGCTTAAACATATCGCTCATAAACTAGAGGAATATATATATAAATTTTCCTTTATGGTGAATTTAACAGATAATATAACTAATGATTACGATGACAAATGAATAAAAGAATATATAATAAATATTTTTATTTATACATTTATTTTATTTTTCAAATTACCTTTTATGTTCGTTTCTTAAGGAAAAAAATAAACAATATTGTTTTCTAGTAAAACTTCTGGAGCGAAGAGCAATTATCCCTTTCCAAAAAAGAGAAAAATCACTAGCTCCTCACTGCCCAACAGAAATTTTCAAAATGACATTCCTAATCTTAAAATTCACATTTGTCTGCTAATATTGAAACTTTAGCATTTAGCTGCTAATATTGAAAAAAAAAAAAAATACCAAATTTCACTCTTTTGAAGAAACTTTTGACATATTGTTCTTTAAAAATATGCAAATATTGCATAATCCATTATATTTATACCTTTCAAATAACTATATCTAAAAAATTACTTAAAACTTAATGAGATCCATTTTTGTAACTTTATTCAGTTTCTTATGATATGCAATTTGATTTATTTCATCACAATATTGGTGAAAGATGGATTTTCAAGTTATATATATGTATATATATATGTGTGTATATATATCCCTGTTCTCAAACAAATTATTTAAAAATTATTCACGTATGTTTAATAAAGCATATATATTGTTTATACACTTATAGAGAATACATATGGTAAATTTTATGATATTATGTCAATAATATCTAAAAGTAAAGAACTTATCTAATAGTATGTAACGAAAATTTTAACATCTGGTGTAATGACAACAAAATTTTATAATTGTTTTACTTAATTTGAAGAAAGCGTACATGTTTATATTTTATTGAAGTACAAGTGAAAATTTCACGAACATTCCTATCCCAACAACTGAGTATGTCACATTCACACTACAGCTGATTTTTTTCTTTTTGACCTTTCGGGTTTGATGGCAAATGGTCATGAATTAATCAGTTTTGTTAGAAGTGTCATTGCAGTCAGCATATTAGGTTCACTATTTTTTTTTAATTTATTTTGATTGACTCGATGAACAACAACATTTAAAGCGACCATTTCATGTATTTTCAATTAAAAGCTGATTTATAAATTCATTATGTTGTTTAGTTATTATTATCGTCTTAAGATAATAAGTTGGTATTAAGATTTTTAAATGTAGTAAATTTATTATTTGAACAAATGAAAGTATTTTTCAATAAGAGTGGGCTGTTGATTTTAAGTCGACTGTTGAGCAGTGTAGTGTTGGTAAAGGAACTGGTATTATTTAATTTAATTTTTATTGCTGTAAATTATATTTGTTATTTTATTATTGTATGTATTATATTTAAGCAACAGTAGCAGTACACGATATCGTAGTCGTTATAGTACATCTTAGCATGATACTTCATGCTAGCATCATACTTAGCATGAGCTTCAATATTTATCATTAAACTTTCACATGTTATGAAAATTTTGTTAAAATTGCTCATATTTTCACTATTTTTATTTTGTAACTATTTAAAAGATATTTTTACGTACAATTAAAAAAAAATAGTAACACCCTGACTTAAAAAATTAATTTTTGATCAACACATTATTTTTCACAAAATTCTTGATTTTAAAAATACACAAGTTTAAACACACCCTCAGTGTTTAAACATGACAAATAACAATAAATAATAATCTGCCTACATTATTTGCCACATATACATTATTTGAAATTTATTTAGTGATTTTATATTGAAATGACTTTTTTATGCCGTCTTTAAATATAGAACTGTTATTAAAAACATTTTTAAAAAATTTCAAAATTTAGATTTTTTTATCTTAAAAAATATTTTATTTAGAAGAAAATCAAGAAAATTAAAGGTGATTACGTCTTAAAATGATCTATAAGCATACCCAGTTTCATTGAAATTTGTGATGGTGAATTAAAGGGCTTAGGGGAACTGACATGGAATGACTCTGCTTGATTTGATTTGAAATACGCCTCAAAATATTTTCAAATAAGAAATACTACTAAAACACCCAAAATCCCACAATTTTTATTTCAGAATCAGGTAAAGGACACATTTAAGTATATCCCCTACAAAAAATAAATTTAATAAATATACCGCCTTTTGTTGATAATGCTTTTTTTGTTAATGCATTATTTTTCATAAAAAATTCACCACTTCAAAGTTTAAACATTTTTTTAGACACACTTAAAATGTTATAAGCGTAACAGTATTTTTTCCTAAACTGGGTAACCTAAATATTATGCATAAATTATTTGAAGATGATTTGTAGAGTAGATATTGAAATATGATTATATTTATGTCATGCTACATTTGAAAACCGAGCAGTCAAGAATGCCAACTGACAGCAGTTTTTCAAAATTTTGACAATTTTTTTCTCAGAAACTATTTCACCATGGAGTAAAAAAAAAATACTGGTGATCATATCTTAATAATAGGAACAAGCACACGCAGTTTCATTAAAATCTGTGATGGTGGGTTACATGCCTGCCTGAACTGACATGGAATGACCCAAATATCATTTTAAAAGAATTTTTTTGTGAAGATATTTTTTTATCAATATAGAAATCGCCATTTGTGCGTATGTGGATAAGAATATGTAGCGTGTTACATCTGTATTTGTATATTTGTAGCGTGTTATAATAATAGTGCTAGTGATAATAAGTGATTTTTCTTGCATAATTGTACTAACGTTTGCTTTATATTAGTAAAATTAAATTTAAAAAAATGCTTAAACTTGAATGGAAAAACATCTTGAAAATGATTTGGAAAGAATTTGATTTTTATGGAAAAATGAGAAATTTGTCTCAAAACATATATTTTATATTGCAAATATAAGGTGGTCATAAAAAAAACCTTCCCCGATATATGTACCCCTAGCGACCTAACCGCTCAACCAATCGAAAGGAAATTTCAGATTTAGTTATTTGAAGACCTGCGCTCGAGATCGAGATAATATAAAACAATACAGATCTCACGGTTACGGTTACAGTGAAAAAAAATCGAAATTTTCGAATGGTAACACCTTTTTCTCTGCTCAAATTCAACAGCGCTATGAAAAACCATAAATGCCATTGGAACGATACCCGTATGACTAAAATTGCCGGTGTAATATCGTGGCACACAATCCTAATCAGTTCCTATGTAACGTAATATTCAGCACACTAAAAGAAATTATTACATTTCTATTTTTACTATGTGTACACAAACACAATTCAAAAACATATTTTAAAACAAATCTTACAACATTACTGAGTTCACAAGAGGGAAAAAAATCGGCTACTGAAAAACATGTCTTACAAGACATGTTTTTCAGTAGCCACTCCTTTGTTCCTCGAAATGGGCTTTTTTGAAAGTGTTTTACGCTGGCAATTTTCGTCTTACGTGTATCATTCCAACGCAATGTATGTTTTTTTAATGCGCTGATGAATTTGCGCATGCAAAAAATGCGTGTTGTCATTCGAAAATTTCGAAATGCTTCCCCTGTAACCGTAACCGTGAGAGCTCTATTGTTTTAAACCATGCCGATCTCGAGCGCATACTCTCAAATAAGTATATCTAATTTTTTTTCGATTGGTTGAGCGGTTAGGCCGCTAGGGGTTCATATATCGGGGAAGTTTTTTTTTTATGACAACCCTGTATAACTGAAAATGCATGAACTCTTTTTAAAAAATGAACAGTTATATAAGGAAAGATTCAAACATTAGCACGTTTCTAGTAAAATATAAACTAAAAATCCAGCTTCAAGTTAAAATTGTCTTAGAAAAATAGCGCAGAGGAACTGTAATTGAAAATGAAATATTATACGAGTTCTATGTGACACTAGTACATTTTTGTACATATATTTTTGTGTTTTCTTTTATTTTCCTTGCTTGAATCTTATGATGTAACAATGTTTGCGCAACTCCTTCATTATAATTCCTGCTGAATGCGAAGCGATCATGAGTTTTTAATCCTTAAGTTAAATGTATGCAAAAAGATAAACAAGTGGACTTTTCGTTATATAGCGCCACAGGTATAATGAAAAATACATTCTTAGCTCGTAACGTAAACGCATAGCTGGTCTAAGAAACATCACTAGAAAATATTTTATTCTTGTTACATCGTCTGTTCTTTTAGTTTCCTTACATTCTTTTTTTGTGTTGTAACTCGTCTTCTTTGATTCTTCTTTGACCTCTTGAGGGTCCGTGGGATATATTATACCTCACCTAATATTAATTAAAATTCGCACCAGAAAATTTTAATTAATTCTTATTCTTATAACTTTGGTGAAACATGCTTTATTCCCTCGCTGCTACCAGCTATGATTATTGCTATACCATTTAACCTGCACAATCCTATGTGACGGGGATGTAGGGCAAGTGGCCCCGGGCTCCTCAACCAAAACATCTTCGAACCAGCTGAAAGCTTCCCGGGTTACAGAATATAGGTGTAAACCACCATATATATCATTTTAGATGTTAACATCCTTTTTTCAGCAATTTCTAAAGGCACAGTGATGAATAACGTGTTATTGGAAAGGTTCTTATATATAATAAAATACGCTGTTTGATAAAAAGGAAAAAAAAGCAGTTAATCAAAAAGTAATGAAAAAACGTATCTATAAATATAAAAATATCAAAGATTGCGGAGAACTCACACGGATGGTTTATAGTTTTTTTTTTTTTTTTTAGTCAAGTCACGTCAACACTAGGCTTACGGAAATCCTACAGCGTTTGGAACCATCACCGCGTAATCTCCAACGGCCACAGAAATCCACTGTAGTAATGCATCATAACTGTGATATGCATATGATGATAAAACGAAGTGCAATGAGCTGATTTCCCATTGGTTAGAGCCGTTAATCCCTGTCCTCTGGTAGTCAGCGCATAATGGGTATTGAAGTGACTATGTGTTTTTTTTTCAATTCCTACTATTAGTTCACACTCTCCCTATATTTATTTATATATATATTTATTTATTTATATATTTATATATCTTGTTCAAATTTTCAATCTTTAATAAAATACTCATTATTCATCCTATCAAGTTGAAATAATTTTTTTTAACTTGTACTGGATGACAATTGATGTTAATACAGTTTTTTTTAAATATTAATTAATTAATTAAATTTTAATTAATTAATATTCGTTTTGCATGGCAAAAAAATGGCGGCCATTGGTTATTGAAGATCAATGAAAGTATTTTCAATAAGGGGTTACCATAGGGGGTACCCTGTTCTGTCGCCAAATACCGCCAAGTTTGTCGCCAACTTGACGATATATCGCCAAATTTGGCGGCCAAAATGAGTCTCCAAAAGTGACGCCAACTTTGTGATATCTCTAATATTTCGCCAAATTCCCATAGAGTTCCATTATAAACCTACTTGCATATAGAAAATCAACAAATTGAGATATTTTAATGCAACAAAAACTAATATTAGCTTAAGGGATTATATTAATTTTTTTTTTTTTTTTATGACCTAAGTAGGAATTGACTTTAAAAACAAAATTTTTATATTACTTGTTTTTGTTTGTTAATGAAACTCTGGTAAATTTCCAGATAATATATGCGTATTTAGAATACCATTAACAATACTAAAAATGACATTTACATGGAAAATAGCAATAATGCGTTCAAATGAGGTTTTGCTAAGAATAGTATACTTATATTAATAGCAAAAATTAATACTTTGCTATTATTATTATAAATTATTAACATTGCCCTCGTGCCAGGAGTTAACATATGAATTAATCGCTATTTAGATACAGCCGTTTTGATTTTGTTCATTTCAGCGATTTCAAATGGTACGGTTCGATTACGTCTTAAATTCGTGATTTATTTATTATTATATTGTTTTATTTATTGATTTCTGCATGTTATAATTTCATTATGCAATATAAGCTGTAAACACATGATCAACTATTAATATAAATTTAAGTGCAAACGTATTTATCTTTCCTAGTCGTTTGCACGCTATAGAAAAAGATTTGAAAAAGATCATGCTTGAAAATGATTTATAAAACAATGACTACATTACGATACAGCTTTCAAAAAAATTGTGCTGCAGTTTTCAAACGAATTGCATTTGGATGTACATAATTTCCCTATTCGATAGTGTAAAAATTGAAAATGTGCCGTT
This sequence comes from Maratus speciosus, assembly GCA_963932465.1. NCBI lineage: Eukaryota > Metazoa > Arthropoda > Arachnida > Araneae > Salticidae > Maratus > Maratus speciosus. The sequence continues at coordinate 455,322,486 of OZ010797.1, forward strand.
TTTAGAAGTTTTAAAAAATGCAATGAAAATTAATAAAAATTAAATTTTATCCTCTAATGTTGCCACCGTCAAAATTACTTCAACATTACGCACGGACACGATATTCCTTTATAATGTAAATGTGATTTTTACTTTCTACAGTCAGAATATGGGAAATATGTTCTGGCAGTCTCTTTTGTATTATTTTAATTAAAATGCACATGTTGTTTACAAAAACATTTGTTTCCTTTATTGCATATGTGTTTATATATTTCCCTTTTTCAGTATTCCTTGAAATACACCGTAATTAAATTATTATTCTGTTTATTGTTATTCGCGGAAAATGACGCTTCCATCCTCTGCATTTTAAAGTTTCAAAAATAATAACCGCAATCTAGTATTAAGGGCTCTTGTACCTTTTAAACGCGTTGAAAATCAGCAAAACCGTTCAAAGTTTTAGTTAATATATCTTCAAAACCTTTTTTTGTATATACATGAAATTTTGACTGTTGAGTAAACAGATTATATTTTTTGATATACTACCATTAGAAACTGACTATCATTCTACAGAATTTATGGATTATTGAATTTAAAATTACTTTTTTATTAAACTGTAAGTTATTGCGCGGATGATATCTTGTGAACATATCTATGGATTGCTATAAAATTTGAAATAGATGATAAGCTCGTTTGTGCGTTTAAAATAACCTACTTTTAAGTATGATTTTTTGTTATGACTATTTTAATTAATTAAAAATACAAAATTTTTTCACAATTTTTTTTACACGGTTAATAAAGCAATTTTGACATACGAGTAGATCATTTTAAAAATAGGTATATTTTTATTAATTATATCAAATTTTATGACAATCCATACATACGTTTTGAAGACATCATGCGCGCAATGACTTACGGATTTAAAAAAAAAAAAGCTATTTTAATTTCATCAATACGTAAATTTTGTGAAAGACTGGTCAGTTCCTAATAGTATCATATTAAAAAGACAAATATATATATTTTTAAATAATCAAATTTTCATGTTTATACATGGCTATTTCCATGAATTCTTGTATTGTAAGTCACATGCTACGATTTTTGGCTACCAGTATTTTATAATGGAAAAAATGTGACTTATTTTATCGGAGATATCTCAGTTATGGAATAAGGTCAAGACAACTTTTCAAAACTAACGCCGGCCAATAGCATTTATGAGATATGTCACTTACACTACAAATTCCAATCGGTCGTTCCACGTAAAATGAGCAAAAATTAAAAAAAAGTCGTGGCCACATAGTAACCGATTTTAATAAAATTTGATATACAGGCTCAATTCATATTCAAATAGAGCTCTGCAAAATATCTTCACCAAAAATAAATTATTTTAGCAGTTTTGGACATTTAAAAAACTTGCAATAAAGAATGGCATGTGTGCAATCGTCCAAAGTTGCAGGTTTGAAGTTCTGTATCTTGAAAACTATTTAACTGAAATATTTTTTTTATAATAATGTAACTTCTGAAAAATTATCTTTTTATTTATTGAGTAATAGTAATCTGGTAACACCATGATTAAACTTTAATTGGTTGTAAAAATTGAAAATTTGCAAATTTTGAGAAAATTAAAACCGTTATAAAAAAAAGGAATTCAAAAACATCTGAGAAATTAATGCCTGATGTAGTGTTACATATTAATATCGAATTACTAAAGTTTTTAAGTTGTCATGTATTTCCTTCACATTTAAAAAATTTAAAAACTTAAAAAAAAATGATAAAATCGTAATTTTTCCTCTTAATGATAGGTAAAAAAAAATAATGAAGGAAAGGTCCCACATTACTGTTATTGCACAGACATAACGATCAATAAGTCCATAATCTGCTTAAAAAATTTCAAGATTGCCTTTTGATTCCTAACGTCACAAAATTGGATTAAAAAAGGCAATATTAACTACATTCAATTAGCTATTTTTTTTTAAATTCGCGCGCGTTTCTTAAAATATTGCACGATTTCAAGGTGAATAAATTTAGTGCTGCCATCTATTTTCTGTATTGTATTTTTGTCTGTTTAGTTGTTAATACATAATTTTTTGTTCAATTGAGCTTTTTTTTCTACTTTAATTAAAAATCTTCTTGAGGCAAAAATAAACTGAAAGCAAGTATAATTTTTTTTATATTTAAAATATACACTTTTATTTATAACATCAAAAGAATTAAAAGTTTTAAAAAGCTTTCCTTCACGTCGAAAAGAGTGATAGAAATATTGCATTTTATCCTCAAAATTTTTTACTATTTATTTTTTTTTCTCATTAAGGAATAAAAAGGCAAGAATGAAAGTTTGAATATTTAATATATATAATTTTAGCTATAACGTCCAGCAGTTTTGATATTGTCAGAGGTGTCCTTCATCTCAATAGAAACGTTGCATTTTTCCCTCAAAAATTTTCAAAAATAATTTTTTTTCTCATTAAGGAATAAAAATACAATTACTAACTTATGTTAATCTGTTACTTATTATTCATTCCTAATTATAAATAATTTTTAATATAATCTTTGCAGTGTTAATGCTAATAACCAAAATCGAAACTTCAAGCATGTAGCCAAAACCACGATTTTGCATCCACTTTTAATGTAAATTTTAATACTTAAATAAACAATCCTAAAATCTATTGTTTTACATTTACTCATAAATAGATCGACTTACAAAATGATTTTCGTTAAAATCTGTGACATGCCTGCCACAGGTGATTTGCTCATTTTGTATGGAATGACCCCAATGCAATTAGTCACATAAAAAGGTCTTTGGAGATACACTAATTCAAACTTTGAATGTTTTTGTTGATATCAGTGAGTTTTAAAGGTACAAGACTCCTTTAAAAAATCTCATATTTAAGTAAAAATATATATTAAATAGTGGTAATTTATTCCAGCAATGAAAACTTAAATATTTTGAACAAAAATCTATGTAACCTTAATAATGCAAAATTTCCATTAAACAATTTTTTTCTTGTTTATATTTTGCTGCATGCTTTTTGTGATGTGACAATGTTTGTTAACATTTTTATGGGAAAATGTGCATTCTGGTGTATTCCATGGGGCTAACACGTGCGTACACTGGATCAAATGGTTAATAAGAACCAGACAGGCGTGGAATTTCTTTCGACATGTCTCTAGCAGTTTTGGTGAATTGTATTCCAATTTTACTCAAACAGTTTGCGTATAAAATGTTTTAACTAGTATAATGTACTGCAAACTACCATTCTGGTTTTAATAAAATCAAAGGTGACAAAGACAAAAGTTTGTAAATCTAAAACGGGCTGAGTGTTTCATAGCATGTGACAGAGATAAAGATAAACATTTTATTATTTACTGTTTTTAACACTAAATAATTTTTAATTGTTTTCTTTACAGCAAGTTGCGTACGCACTTTAGAATTTCAGAAAATTAGGGCCTCATTATTTCTCTTTACAAAATATTTCTTTCATTCAGATAAAAAATCTTTTTGTAAATAATACCAGGATTTGTAATTTTTCCGTGCTTAAATTAGGCGAAAAATTCTATTAAAAAATTGTGGTTGAAAAATAAGCAGACTGTTAGAGTTAGAATTGACTATTCTTTTACAATTTTGCAACAGTCTTTGAATTGAAGGTTACTAAATGTCCACTTTTACAAACGTTTATAGAAATCCTTTACTTTTTGCATATGTATTTGGAAAAATATTCTAGATCCAGTGTTAATAACTTTTTATCTAAATTGTATTTAATTACTATTTTATACTTTTATTCCGATGCTTGTTTTATTTCTCTTCTTAAAAATTAATTTATTCTTACGATTGAACCATATTTCTGCAATAAGACATAATGACGATATAATATGTCCAATCAAAAGAAAAATAAATGCCGGAGCAACATCTGTAAGCGTTAATTTTCTTAACGTATCGCGTTCCTGAAGTTCGGAAATATATCGTAATGACATCAAAAAAGCAGCATGATCAAAATACTTGAAGTAAATGCCTGAAGCCATCATTTTGTGCACAAAGGTGTTTAATAACTTTTTGCAACAAAAATCCTTTCGAACCATCATTGCAGCTACAGATTTAAAGATACGATCTTCTGAAATAAAATATTTTCCTTCAAGTAAATGTAGGTAATTCGTCTCTACAAAATAAACAAGTTTTTGCTTCACACTGTTATTAAAAATATTTCTGTAGACAAGTTCATTAATCGTATTTGTTTTGAAAATATCATTACCGATTATCCTAAAATCTTTCTGTTCTGAGTTTAAGAAAATATCTTCCAAACCAGACTCTACACTCGCCTTGCAGTGATATCCTTTATTCTCTACTGCTCTAGCTAAATCTGAGATATGCTTGATTTTTGTGACAGGTGGAAAAGCAAGAAAAGATAAAAATACTGAATCATAAGCCAAACAAAGAAACATGGCTCCTATAACCCACGCATATACGAGGAGTTTTTCTGCAAGCGAAGAAGGTATTATAACAGAGTCCTGTCTTACCAATACTGCAAAAACATGAAAGAATATGGTTTTGAATGAATATTTGCACTTTAAGATGGCATAATATACTAATAACATTGCTATAAAAGCTAATATGATAGCAATCCAAACAGATAAAGAAAGCGTCTTAAAAATACCTAAAACTTCTGGTGTATACTCAGGTTTTGGTGTTACAAATGTATAATAATAATGTCTATAAGGGTAACAAAAGTCCACTACATCTCTTGTCAATTCATATATGTCCATTGGTACAACGCCAATGTCAACATATGAGTCATTTATATATTTGATAATTCCTGTATATGTTCCATCATTTAAAATTTGATCCGGTACAAAAGTTAACAAATACTGAACGCCATTAAATATGTTTTTCCTTTCATGAAGATATTCTTCAAGTGCGAGCAATAACTGACCATGTGGATTCGTTTTCTTTGAAAAGAAGTCGATTATTGGTCCTTTACGAAATGTAGAATTTTCATAGGCGTGAGCTGCAAAAGCAAGTATTAATGGTTTTCGTGTGTAAATACCCATCTTCACTTATGTAAGAATAAATTATTTTTTCTTCTATTATAAAAACGATTAAATACTTATCCATAAAATATACATTTTATTTTTTAAATAGTTTTATGTATGAATCAGATACTTAAACATTATTTAATGTATATCTAAATGTTCTGCTGAACAGTTGTATTTACAGACTTACTGTGAGATAATGTTAATTGTAAATTACTCAATATTTCTTATTTAGAGGAAGAATAATAAATATCTATCTTCATTTATGTAAGAATAACTTGCTTTTTCTTCTATTATAGAAACAATTAAATACTTATCGATGTAATATACATTTCTTTAATAAATTTTATGTATGAACGAGATACATATTAATATTTATTTAAGGTCTATCTAAATGTTATGCTGAACAGTTGTATTTACAGACTTACTGTAAGATGCGGTATATTGTAAATTATTCAATATTTCTTATTCAGATGAAGAATAATAAATATTCATCTTCACTTATGCAAGAATATATTTTTTTCCTTCTATTATAAAAGCAATTAAATACTTATCCATATAATATACATTCGGTATTTAAAATTAATAAGTTTTATGTACGAATCAGATTCTTAAACATTATTTAATGTATATCTAAATGTTCTGCTGAACAGTTGTATTTACAGACTTATTGTAAGATAAGGTATATTGTAAATTACTCAATATTTCTTATTTAAATGAAGAATAATAAATATCTATCCTCATTTATGTAAGAATAAATTGCTTTTTCGTGTATAAAAAATACTAATCCATACAATATACCTTCTTTGTTAAAAAAAATAAATTTTATGTATATATAAGATACTTATTAAATATTATTTAAGGTATTTCTAAACGTTCTGCTGAATAATTGTTTTTACGGACTTACTGTAAGATGTAGGTGTATTGTAAAATATTGAATAATTCTTTTTCAGATGAAGATTAAGAATACGTTTTTCTCCGTCCTAAAAAAAAAAAAAAAAAAAAAAAAAAAATCAAATAGTTCTTTTACAAAAATGTTTATTATCTGAGATCAATAAACGCATTTGTAACAAATTCTTCTGTTTATACAAGAATATGTATGTATATATTATTTTTGATGCCAGGTTAATGTCCGAAACTCTTATAATCATCTTAGGCAAAATAATTCCTGTAGATGCAGCATTTAACCCTTTATCAGGTAATGGGAATATACTCCCCACTTAATTTTTATTGAAACTGATCGATTGCCACCAGAAACTTTTGTAAAATACTTTATTTTATAATGCCCTCTCTGAAAAGTGGCTTTATATTTTAAAATCAATTTATTCGTAGATTCTGGATTCAGTGAATATTTTCAACATTTCAGTCACAAAATTGACTTGCCCGATAAAGGGTTTACGTTTTCAAAATTTCAAAATTAGACTGATATTTCTTCTTCCAAGTGAATATTATTTTAGAAAGTGAATTTTAATATAAAAGGCTAGGAAGATTTAAAAATTTCTTACTTGAAAGGAAATGCAGGATATCATTTTATTTTGTATTTATATACTATACCAAATTTTATTTAATCAACATAATTCATAATATGATTTAGCAGTTTTATTCGTTTTAATTGAATAAAATCTAAATGAAATGGAAAAATAGATCTTCTTCCAGAATATTTCAAATCTCTAAATTTCGTTTTAATGTATAATTTCAGGATATGTACGTATTTTTTTAAAATTCAGTTTGTTTTGTGTTTATATATGAAATAACATTATCTAAGTAGGATGATTGAAAGCTTATTAGACAAAATATTGAAATAGAACTTAACAATTTATCATTGGTGTATGATTGAAGATTTTGCGTATTTCTTTTGGATCAAATCAAAGTAAAATAAGGCAATCTAAAGGAAAGAACCTCAAACCAGAAACTTTTCAAAGCCCGTTTTGTAATAAACAGCCAAGATGTCTTCGAACATTCTGTATATGTATTATTTCATTTACGAACATGTATTCCATATTATTCACGTAGCATATTCTAAGTTCAGTTTCTGGTCTATTTATATATCGAAGAATATGAATGATGTAGATTCACTGCAAGTCCTTAAGTCAAGATTGTTGCGAAAAATATAATTTCTCGTCAGAACTTCATGTTTAAAAATTTAGCATATTTAAATAGAATCAAAGCAAAATTAAGTAAGGCAACTTAACACATATATTTGTTAGGTAAAAAGTACAATTTGAAAGTTAGTTTTAATATAAAAGTCCAGGACGGTCTTAAACGTTATATAACTCACACAAAGCAAATTATAACAAAAGCAAATTTCCTATTCTTTTTCCGTATATGTCTCTTTGTCACTGATAAATAAGCGTACAAAATGTGCAATAATCGTTCCATATATTTATAGAATTTTGGTTTATGAATATTTTACAAGTTATTGATTAATAATATTATATGTAATAAATTCTTGAATAATGCTGTTGTATAATTGTGATTCTAAAATGCTATAATTTATAGCGTTTTTTTCAGTTATAATAAAATGGAATTATTTTCCTCAATAGCTATTTAAACTTTTAGCAAACTATTTGTTTTTTCATTCAAAGCAATAAGCAGTTTAAAATTGGGTGAGCTTTAAATTGAAAAATAGAAATTCCCATTAACAACAATAATTGATATTATAATGAGGTGCGTTAGAAAAATGAATAAATTATTCGATAATCTCATACAAATTTCTGCGGAAAGGATTTATGGGCTAATTGAGTTTTCCAGAATGACTAATTTTTTGATAAAACAAAAGATTTTTTTTTCTTTTAAAGAAAAATAATCAATTTTTTTCACTACTTTTTGTTTTCAATTTCCGTTAATAAATATAAAAAGATATATTGACAATTAATAAAGTAGTTCCTACATGAATACATTTTATGATTTCTCTATGAAAATAAATTTTGGATAAATTGCTCAAGAAAATGTATATTTTCTTATTAGCTGCCGAACCAAGCTTTGTCCGGATCGTTCATAAACTAAGATACACATCCAATTTCTATGGTTTTATGCTTATAACCCGATTTTGTATGAATTTATATTTTTAATTGAAAAATTGGGGGGGGGGGAAATATTAATGACTAGTGATAAAGTCATTTTCAAAAATCTATTTTTTTTATATGGTCATTTGATGTTTTTTTTTTTTTTTTTTTTTTTTTTTTTTTTTGTATCATTTGTGTTGTCCAAATTCTTTATACACTCTTTATGCAATTTTTCAAAATTTTTACTTTTGTAACTTCAATTTCTTAGACTTTTTACTGAATGATGATAACATGAAATAAACATAATAAATTTTCGAAAAACATGTTCCAAAATTTATTATGTCTATTATTCCGTTCGAAAATATCTTATGTGCAACATTTTTTTTCTAATAAATTAGAACTGTAATAATGCTGGACGTTGTCTTATGATTTGTAACGAAAATAATATCTACCCTATATATATAAAATCCTAATGAATCGAATTGAAACGAATTTATGTAACGATTCTATGAAACGACTGATTAAACAACTGATTACGTTTTACGGCGATAATCAGTAATGGCGATATATTGACAATTAATAAAATATGGAATACTAGCTCGCCTAAAATATGGAATACTTTGCGATGAAATTAACACCAAAAATCCGTATTGATCCACAGATCTCAAAACTGGTATTAGAATTTTAAAATTAGAATTAGTTTTCGAAATATTAATTTTTTTCTAATTTTAAATGCTTTTTTCTAATGATGGCAACTCAAATTTTAATCATAACAGATATTTTTTTCCATATTTTAGAAAAGGTTATTTAAAATTAATTTGGCGATGAGTTTGGCCTCCCTTAAATGTATGTTATGAAATGCATTATGTTACTTTTATTCAGAATTCAATTTTTATTTCATTATCATTTTATTTAATACAAAACTTTCATTTAAAATTGAAACCTTTAAAATAAATGGCCTTTACTTCATTCTTTTTTCAAACGAAACGAAAAGAAAAATATTTGGCACAGATGTCATATACGCAACGGGGTACCTAATTGGCGCCAAATTGGCGTTATTTTGCCTGACATGGTAACCCAGCTATTGTTGCTTATTTATTAATAAATGTTTATTTGAATTTATTTTCTTTTTATTTACAAAAAATGTTATAAATTGTTTTGTTCTATAGTTATTAATTAATTTTTTTTTTATTTATTGATATTTCGTTTTAAAAATAACAGAAAATAATTTAAAAATGCATATCTAACAGGTATTCAAAACGAGGTTTTCGCCAAATTGTCGTAAAAAAAAGCACGCCAAACCCGGTGCGTATGTGACAATGCAACAAATCATGAAATTTAATTTTCATTTCAACGCAACGTTTTAATGTTATTACTTCTCCCGTCGACCAATTTCGCCAAATTATACAAATTGACTTTTATTTTAATAACAAAAGAACAAATAAAATAGTATAACATTAATAAAAATACAAATAAAACGTCGAAATAAAAATCACTTGATGGCGTGAACATGTGTAACTTCCTTAAAGTCAAGTGAATGTGACATTTACGATCAACCATTATTGGCATTTAATCTTATAGTTTGGCGACAGATTTTTGGTCGATGGGATAACCAAGTAGCACCGTTTTAATTTACCACTCGAAAAACAAAAAATTGCTAACTGGCGAGTTAAAAAAAAAGCTATTGGCGAGATTTTCACCCGGCTAACATAAAAGTACCAGGAATTATTTGTGATCATGGCAACTTTTATGTAGTTTTGTTCGAAAAAATAATTTTGATTCTTTAATCAAAATGGAAACCTTTCTTATGAAAAGCGAAGAAATCAGCTTGTTGTTTATGGCAGTTACATGACTTGGACTATTATAATATAAACGAAATAATGGGGATATAATAATATTCGGTGACTTATCACACCTGTGGCTGGCTAACATTAACGTACCAAAATGGCCGCCTGAAATATAAAAAGCGAAAGGATCCGCCTGGTGCTGTTGATGATAGCCACATGACTTAGGCTATTATTATGGAGATTGTTTTCAATTTTAAAAACAGCGCAAATAATAATATTTCCTAACGGTTAAAAATTTATTTTCACGTGACTATTAAAAACAGAAAAAAAACCCCTTTAAAATTACTATTAAATGAGTACGCGTTAAAGGCAGGAAAATATTGAAAATTATGTCCTGAAAATTGTATTTACGCCTGAATATTAAAAGGGAAAGGAAACTTTAAAATAATAAATACATTAATATGCGTTTAACCCTTTCACGGACAAGGAATTTCTATTCGTAAAATCTTGAAATCAGTGAATGATACCAGAATTTACAAACAAATTTCGAAATACAAAAATGCTTTTGTTCATTTACTTGATCACCCGACTGGAGCACCAACCAAAGAATGGCATAGGATGTAACGCTCCGGTGGAAAATCCCCACAACAATCACCGATGCCGGACATCGGAAAGCACCCAAAATAACAAGGAAAAAGGCACATATTCTGACGAACTTACATAGTAAATCGTAAATTTACAAAACAATTGATGTTGCTTTCATAATAATAATAAAAATAAAAACAAAAGTGAAGTGACTTAAATGTATAACAAAAGTTAAGACTATAAATCCTTGTTCAAGATTATGAAGTGTAAATGTTCATAAAAGTTCACTGTTCACTAATGTTCAAATGAGTTCAGTATTCGAAAGAAAAATGTTCATAAAAGTTTTATATAAGAAAAACTAACTTGAAGAAAGATCACCATAATGTTCAGACTTCAAGAGAAAATCGCCGCCAACAAAAATGTCAGACAAAGGACAGTTACTATAAAAGGCACAATGTTGAGCCTTTGATGTAGTGTCAGAAAACCACGTAATGTCCGTAGCGAACCACTGATGAGTATTAACAGTATGATAGAAGTAAATAGTTACAAGTGTAAAAATTATCAAATTTATACCTAATAAATGAGTATTCCCTATTAAGTGCGTTGTACATAGAACACAGTTTTCTATAGTTTGAACGGGTGATGAGAACGTTTCGAATGTTCCATCTCAGTGTACAATTCCTGTTGAATTTAAATGTACAAGGCATTAACGGACAATGTCCAAACAAATAATGTTGTATACTTCCTACATCACCGCAGTTACACCTGTTATTTGGGCGTTTTCCTATTTTAAACAGATACTGTGGAAATGCTCCATGTGAAGAAAGAAAATAACCTATCACCTGGGATTCACATAGAAATAAATCGTTAACCCTGTTTAATATCGCATAAGTATCTCTTCCCTTCTCCGAATTTTCCCAAGAAACCTGCCATTGATCATGTAGAAGTATTTTAAAATGACGTTTTAAAATAGAAGTTGGTGCAGGAATGCGTAGAACTTTATCATACAGATCATTTATAATAACTGATTTTGCCAACATGTCCGCTCTTTCATTTCCTGATATTCCAACATGCGATTTTATCCAGCCAATATATATGACTTTATTATGTAACAGGCGCAAAGAGTTGAAGATATTAAAAAGCTGACCGTTAGATGGAAATAAGCGCTGAAGAACGTAAATTGATGACAAGCTGTCAGTATAAAGATGAAATGAATCATGCGGGGAGTCGATGCACCAACTGATAGCCTCGTCTATCGCAGCCAATTCTGCTTGAAAAACAGAGTTATAGTCATGTAATTTTAATCTCATGTCTAGCATAAAAGAATCCCTATACCAAACCGTAAATGCAGCTCCTACACTGTTCATCATTCGAGAACCATCAGTATACAATATCGGATGATTCACCACTGGTACTGTATCAACCACTGGCTTAACAAATTTTATATTTAAGTTTTCAAAGAAGTAAGGATAATTATATGTCCTCAGTTTATTCATAAAATCTTCACCTTTAAAACACATATTGTCAATCAAGACTGTACCATTTCCATAAATGATATTATAACGCTTAGAAGACAAATTCAGTTCTATGTCAAGTGGTGGAGCACCCACCAAAACACACAATGCGTCATTAGAAATCGTACGATTCCTTTAAGACAGATAGCAGACATAGACGTTGACATGAGAGTAATCGTGTTATTCCATGTTGATTTAAGTCAGGCATCCAGATCTCATGCCCATATGAAATACGTTTCTTCAAGACGGTATTGTACCATATTTTAAGATAAATAGAAGGAAGACCTCTATCACGGATTCTGGTTTGGCGCATTTTATACGTGAAATCGTTAAGCCTAGTTCTAATCATATCTAGGTGATCCATCCAGCGAAAATTGCTGTCAAGTAGAAATTCCGAATAAAGAATATTGTCCTTTACACTGATACTTTTGTCATTATGTTTAAAAATTGGTCTTCTTTTACTAAGAGTGTGGCTCCCAAACAGCATTGCGACTGACTTCCCTGCACTAATTTGCAAATGATGTATAGAACAGATATCCGAAAAGTGATTGTTCACTTACTTAATAAAAGGGGAATTTTCATCCCAATATTATGAGGCTAATGTGGCATTTAAGAATTAAAATTAAGTGGTCCAAAAATGAACCACCGCCCTTGAAGGGGTTAATGCAGCAAATTTTAGTAATTGTAATATGTCAATCGTTTTATAACGCAGTTAAAAAATACCGAGAGACAAAGACTCTGTTTACTTAATTCATTTTATTTTAGCTTCTTTTCAAATGTTTAATTGATCTTCTTTAGCCAAACACGAAAACAACCATTGGATGTCTTAACAGCAACTGATTCTACCTTAAATTTTTGCAATCAAAGGGAATTGAATGGAAACCCGTTTACAGGGAGATCGCTACAAGTTTTTTCAGTATAATTCAATCTTCTCTAATCTTTTTAAAACCGATCAGATTAGCATGCTTTTAGATTCTACAGTGTCTGAATGGGGGTTGGCGAGCGCAGCTTGCAGGGGCAGAGCCGCCTAGTAAATTTTATAAAAAGGAAAACCGAAACAATACCTACATTTTTCGTATTGCTCGAAGTTTCAGTTTTTGGATATAATGAGTTTTGGAGATTGAATTATTTAAGTATGTGATTTTTACATTCTTCTACCTTCAACAGAAGAAAATATTGTAATCGAAATTATTTTCGACTTTCTGTTTTCGATGAATTTATTTGTTTTAGGTGTCAGAGTTACCAAAAATCATGTTTATACAAAATGTCTGTCTGTCCGTTTGTCGCCATTGTACCGTCGAAAATTGTATGAAATTATCCATAGAATTGAACTAATTTTTTTTTACTTTCTTCTATCTAGAAGAAAGTATTGTAATCGAAATTTTTTTCGATTTCCGGTTTTCGACGGATTTACACGTTTTAAGAGTCAGAGATCCAAAAAAACATGTTTATAGAAAATGTCTGTCTGTCCGTGTGTCCGTCTGTCTGTCGCCATTGTACCATCAAAAAGTGTATGAAGTTATGCATAGAATTCAACCAAATTTTTATTTTAAGTTTTTGGCTATAGCAAGCAGATCCTCCCTAAATTTGGAAAAAATTCGCCGGTAGGGGCGTTGTAATAACGATTTTTGTGCGATTTTAAATATTGTACCATCCAAAAGTGTATGAAGTTATGCATATAATTGAACCAAATTTTTATTTTAAGTTTTTGGCAATGACAAGCAGGTCCTCCCTGAATTTGGAAACAATTCGCCGATACGGGGCGCTGTAATAGCGATTTTTGTGCGATTTTGAAATTTTGAATATTGCATCATCGAAAAGCGTATGAACTTATACATAGAATAGAACCAAAAATGTTTTTAAAGTATTTGGCTATAGCAAGTAGGTCCTCCATGAATTTGGAAAAAAATCGCCTTTAGGAGGCGCTGTAATAGCGATTTTTGTGCTATTTTGAATATTGTACCATCAAAAAGTATATGAAGTTATGCATAGAAATGAACCAAAAATTTTTTTTAAAAGTTCTTGGCTATGACAAGCAGGTCCTTCCTTAATTTTGAAAAAATCGCCGGTAGGGGGCGCTGTAATAGCGAATTTGTGCCATTTTTGTAACATTTTGAATATTGTACCATCAAAAAGGGTATGAATAACATGCATAGAATTGAACCAAATTTTTTGTGTTTGTTTCTGGTCATGGCACGAAGGTCCCCCTTGAATTTGGAAAAATTCCGCCGGAAGAGGGCGCTATAATTGCGATGTCTGTACGATTTTCATTATGGTACAATCGAAAAGTGTATGAAGTTATGCATAGAATTGAACCAAATTTTTTGTGCATGTTTCTGGCAGTGGCAAGCAAGTTCTCCCTGAATTTGAAAAAAATCTGTCGGAAGAGGGCGCTGTAATGGCAATGTCTGTGCCATTTTCATTATTGTACCATCGAAAACTGTATAAAATTATGCATAGTATTGAACCAAATTTTTTGTAGGCTGTGGTCGACGGGTCCTCCCTGAACTTGAAAAAATTCCGCCAGAAAAGGTCGCTATAATTGCGATATCATTCCTTTTTATTATTGTACCATCAATAAGTGTATGAAATTATGCATAGAATTGAACCAAATATTTTGTGTATGTTTCTTGCTATGGCAAGCAAGTCCTCCCTGAATTTAAAAAAAATCTGCCGGAAGGGGGGCGCTATAATAGCGATGTTTGTGCCATTTTCTCTATTGTACCATTGAAAAGTGTATAAAATTATGCATATAATTAAACCAAATTTTTTGTGCATAATTTTGGAAGGCCAACAGCTCCTCATTGAATTTGGAAATATTGAACGGTAAAGGGGCTCTGTGATAGCGATTTTTGTATACTTTTCTTGATTTTTCGTAGTTCTATTGTCCATCGGTGGATCGCGCAGCAGCGGGAACTCGCTTCCTGCTAAGCCGGCTATTCGTAAACAGTTGATAACAACAGAATAAGGAAAAACTATTAATTTGAACAAATATCATGATACAGATTAACTCGTTTTTAGTCCGTTTAATTGACTGAAGTAGAAATTTAAGAAGAAAATGAAAGTTTGTATAGCATTGGACTAATGATATTAAAGTATTAACATGTGTAACTACTTTTTAAAATATTAATATGTATAAGATAGAAGAAAGTTTTGGGATTGGCACATCCAACTAGTTGTGTATGTTTTTGGCTATGGCCAGCAGGACCTTCTTGAATTTCGAAGTATTCTGCTGGATTTCTGCTGGAAGTATTCTGCTCTATACCGATTTTTGTATCATTTTCTTCTAGATTTTGCGTTGTTCTACTGTGCATCGGCGGATGGCGAAGCGAAGGAACTGGATATTCGCAAATATCTGATGTACAACAGAATAACGAAAAACTATTATATTTAATAAATATCATGATCGAGAGTAATTCGTTTTGACTTCGATTAACTGAATCTAGCAGAAATTAAGGACGAAATTCAAAGTGGGTATAGTATTGAACTAATATTATTGACGATTTGAAGTATTAACATGTGACATTGAAGCATATCATTTAATTCCGGCTTATATTTCATAACGAAATTAAAAAATATCAATCAATAAATAATATAATAAAATAAAAATATAACACAAATTTAAGACATATAATCGAATTTCGAGCTTAATCCACTGAAATGAACAAAATAGAAAACTCTGATTGTAAATATCGATCTTTGGAGATTTATCCGGCTGTTAACTCCTGAAACAAGAGGTCTTTATGAAATTATCGAATTTAATAAATTTCAAAACTTTATTTGAACGCCTAATTGCTACAAATATGAATATTTTCTACAAATATGGTTTTAATTATTATTCGTAGGAATTGTAAAATATATATTAAATTTAAAAAATCAATTACATTTATTAATTAAAAATAAAAGAGACCCGTGTTACGTTTTGTCGCCGCAATCTTTGAGACTATTTGCAGGTACTTTTTCTATTAATTTTCGATTAACTGCAAGTCTTTTACTGGAATAACGTGTTTTTCCAATATATAAGTTAACTATGTCAAAAGCCGCTGTATGAACCTATCGAAAAATAACTCATTCATCACCGTGACTTTAGTACGTGAAGAGAAAAAAAAAGATGTTTACATCAGAAATAACATAGATGATGGTTTTCAACTATAATCTGTAACCCAGGAAGCCCGGGTTTATGTCATTTACTTCTACTTCTACTTCTTATATATAAAATACAAAACGGAAATTTCGTTCCGGCTTCTTATAACTCGAGTTCTAATGAACGGATTTTGATGGAACTTGCACTGTTAGATTGATATTTTTTCAGTTAAAGTTTTAGTATATAGCACATCGCTCTATGTATATTTGTTATAGAATTATGATGTAAAGTTCTGTTATTTTGGACGAAAAGGTTGCTATTGGCATATGTTTCTGATCTTGGCGACGGCATATTATGCTATCTTTAAGTTAAAGAATTCAAACGCCTATGTCAATTAGAAATTAAAATATACAAAGATCTCTAATAATAAGATGAAAGAAAATATTACTGATTTTATTTAAAAAACAAAGAAGAAAAAATTCAATAAGAAATAACGTTATAAAATGAAAATATTAATTTAAATATGGGAGGAAATCTTTGTAAGGTTTAAAAGAAATATTTGTTGTCAAAGTTACTCCATTTAATTAATATTTGGCGATTTATCAATTTTTTCCGATATTTGGACCCGGAATAATAAAAAAATTACCTGAAATTTTAATTAAATAAAACATCAATGAACCTATTTTTAAACAGAATTTTTTAAATATGTCATGCCTAATTACAAGAACTACTGTATGGATTTTTTTCATAATCATTTACAATACATCACTGAATAGGTTCGCGTCGTATTCATGATATACTGATACAACTATTTTTTTAAAATAAAAATGTGATTTTTCTCTTTTCATTTGGGCAAAACGGTTACTGTTTATAAATGTTTGTCAGCTTCACTACTATATATTTTGCTATTATTGATTAAATAATTGAAATAGCTATATTAATATTGAAAAAATATATATAAAAACAGAGATAAAACTGTTAGTAAATTTATTTAAAAAGGGAATTAACGATTATTCATATGGAGATTTATGCAATCACACATTATTAAACAAAATTCTGGGTGGCATAAATTTTTACATTATTTTTCTTCATTTCATATTAGTATAACTGCGTAGCTGTCCGCGATTTTTTCTGATTGGAGATTATAGGATTTTGGCTGGTCTTCCACAATTAAGCCCATAGCAATTGGCGTATAAATTATATCGTTTGTAGTATCTATCATGCTGGTTAGAATTCTTGACGATGAATCAGATCACAGAAGTTAAGTCAATTTAATAATTAGCAATTATTTATAAATTTACTGTTTTTCATGTAATCAGTTTTCACAAGGACTTACAATGAAGTAATATACCTTTTGGCTACAGATTGTTTGGCTACAGCAGTTTGGAACATTTTTAGTAATAAAATTTGCTTTTTTTTTTTTTTTTTTTTTTGCTTTTGTAAGAGCAAATAATGCTAAAGATAAATTTCTTCACGACTTAAAAGTTTTACGCTTCTAAACCAGTTAATACATATACAAGCACACAAGCTTTTTGGTACTACTTGATTATCCCGTTGACCAAAAAACTTCCACCAAACTAGAAAATTAAATGACAATAATGGATGATCGTAAATGTCACATTATTTTAATGGGCATCTCTGCAGTCATTGTAATGCACTCCATTTCAGTAGTACAGCCACTAGATAACATTTTGATTCCTTTCGTCATAACGGCTTCATTTTCCTACTAAATCTTACTGCAATTGATTTACTAAAACAGTCGATCCTTAATAACTGAAATTTTATCCACCACATCTTCTTCTACTATCTATATTATAAAGGACAAACATATATGTGCGTAACGCATACGTCATTCTGCGAATGGCAACACTTTGAAATTTGAAATGAAATTTCGGTTTTGCAATTTTCGCTACTGCAAATTTTTAAACTCTTAAACATCGCGCAGTTTCAATTATTACACCGCCATATAGGGAAAAAATGTACCTTTAAATGCACTTTGTTTGAAAGCTCTATCTCAATTTATTTTTGATATATTAATTTTTTTATAGTTTTTAGGACCAATTTTGTAATTGTGGCAACTGAAGCACTCCATTTCTATTAAAAGTAAAGGGAAAATAGTCAATGTTTATTTATTTTTATTGATTATATCCTTATTGATGCCATTTTCATATTACAAATAAAAGTAACTTTTCCTAATTTTTGAACAGAAAATGGCGTCAACCATAAAAAAAACACTCATTCTTCTTCATAAATCAAAAGATTGAAGAAGATATTTCAATATTTTTACAATTCGCTGATACAGAGTTTGAGGCGCTAGGCAAAATGATTCAGTGAGTAAAAATGATGTCATATTTAAAACAAAACGATCATTTTCTTTGATAAAGCTAAATATTTGACCAATACTAAATGGCCAATACTATGGCAACTAAAGGTAAATTTTCGCCGGTACTGAGATTAGAACTTAAATTTTATGCGAATGTTTGCATGAAAAGTTGTATCGGACAAACGTGACTTTAAGTTTGGCAATACATTCATTAATAATGTATTGTGCGTTAATAATACTTTAAAATTGTGAATTTCAGTGGTACGTATGTAAAATTTGAGAATGTGAAAATAACGTACAGTTTAGATTTTATGGGAAAGGGGGGGGGGGATTTTATGATGTGACAAAGTGAAGTCCATTTTACTGATTTTTCATCCCGTAAAAACAAACGTAAGAGCCTCAATCGATAACTTCAACATAATTACTCATCTTCATTACATATTCTAATACAGTTTAATTTTTCAATAATTTAAGCAGTTGAAGTTTTTGGAAATAATATTTTGGTAATTTTAGGTTAAAAACATTATTTGTTTTAAGAGTTAGATAACCAATTATGATGAATTTTTTATTGTAATTATTTTTGTAGGTTTATTATAAATTTGATCTAACAGTTCCATTCTAAACATATTAATTCGTCGAATTTCGACGGGTTCCAACTCGTATATACAAAATACAAATGTAATGTGTTTTTAGTATATAATATATTGCTCAAAACTGCTTAGTTACAGAACAATGGGAAGAAGGAATTCTCTAATAATTTGAAAACATTTATGTCAGATCTTGGATGGCAACTTCGCTATTTGACTAATATCTTCGGCTTTCGGAAAAATATTTGTAAATGTGTGAAATCCATCAAGCCCAAACTCGGCAGTAAATTATAAATATAGGCTTCGGAGTGGTTACATTTTGACCATTACTGTTTCCATAGAAAATTTTTCATTTTAGATTTTTCTTAGAAATGTAGAAATCCGCTACGAGATGCGGCTTTTCAGTACTTTTATGCACAAAAAAGACTGTTTTGTTGAAACAACTAAATTTTTAGTTAATATAGCTCCAAACAAATATTTTGGTTGGAATGACCAAATTTTGGTTTGACTAACCAAATAATTTGCTGAATTAAAAAAAATCATTTGGTTAATCTAACCAAAATTTGATCATTCCAACCAAAATGTTTGGTTGGAGCTATATTAACCAAAAATTTAGTTGTTTCAACAAAACAGTTTTTTCCGAGTGTTAGTTGGGAGGAAATCTCGCCAAATAACATTTTTTTCTCTCAGAAAAAGCAAATTTTTATTGTGTGTGTGTAAATCATAAATAGTACTTTGATGATGTAACAGAATGCTTTTGTTTATAGCATTAGTTCTTATTTTTATTATTTTGTATTTTTAATGAAACGTGTGTATTTTAAATGTATGGAATATGGGTGTTTTAGATGTATTTATTTTTAATGAAATGAGGGATAGATGTATATTTTAAATAGAGTTATTACAATAGGAACGATGACTATGTGAATAATATTTGGCAATTTATCCCATACGCCCAGGTAACATAAAAATACCGCTTTTCCTTGCAATCGTTGTAGCAACCTATATGAAGTATAATAAAAAATTATATTGGTAGCCGAAAAAAAGGACCGCTCTGAGGACTGTTAATAATTTCAGAAATATTGATAATATTGAATATTATGATGATATTCCGCAGATCAAATAAAAATAACATCACAATGATAGACATTTTTACATCTAGCTCTAACAAGAGATCCTAAAATTAGGAATATTGGAAAGTATTTGTAACCCATGTATTAATTAAGGAGGTAAATTACATAATCAATTCAACAGACGATTGGCGTAAACTAATTGTTGTGCTTTGGCCAATAATGAACTTTTAAAAAAAGGTTATGTTGATTCTATGTTTTTAAAGCCGACCTATTCCATAATCGAGTCTAAAGAAAATTGGCGTTATTTGGAACAAAGATTTTTGGATACCTTTTGATACTTTTCCGTTACACCAACACGATGCCAAAATGTATACTAATGCACCATTTAGTTCACCTCAAACTTGCAAAGAATTTTTATTGCAAATCCTGCCTGTCATTGTAACTATTTACTGAACACGCTGTTTTTCTTTAATGATTATTTAACCGTGAGCGTGCAACTGTTAAATTGAATTGAACTGTTGTTTTTTGAATCAAAAGTATATTTGTTTCAGTTATAACTTACACTTTCACTGATTCAAAAATGAAAATGTTTGCTGCAGTGCAAAGGGATAGTTGCAATTTCATTTCTGCAGTTTTAATGGAGATTTTCAAAAAACATTTTATTGTTAATATTTATTTGTTCTTTTATTTTCTATACATTTGTATGTGTTTAATAAAATGGTGCTGGAAACTCTGTAATTTTGAAATGCTACACTTTTAAAATGATTACTTTCGCACCAACAATATTAATTTATCTGAAATATTTCTTTTGGCGCCAACTCTTATGCTTGGCGATATTGGAGTGATATAACGCAAAAGTACGGAACTTTATACTGCAGCATGTATACAGTCATTTATAGCATCGCCAAGTATAATACATAATAAAGTAACTGGTATAGTACTGAGACTGTAAAATACCTTTTATTTAAATCCTTCTATATATGAAAAAAAAAAAGTTTTGATTTGGAAATGGACCAATGAAAATCTGCGTAGATATTCCCGGCAGATCGGCATCCAATTTGAATACTTAAGCATGGCCTTTCTTTGTTAATATTTAAAAAAATGTTGCATATAAAAATATGAAAATCGGTAGTATTATAGGGAAATGTTTGATAAACACGCTGATGCAGACAGTTTTAAAATCGAAGAATTGTTTTAAGATATATTTAACGCCAAAGTTGGACAAAAGCGTTCCATTAAAAAAGTTTTATAGGAGCAAAAACTGTACATAGGAATTTAATCATTTTTAGATCATTTTATGCATCAGAATTTCCCGGTGTGCAGACTGCATTTATTTTTAAATTTGAATCATTTTTTGAGGTTTTATTTCTATTTTAAATTCAAATTTTCAGCATTTCGAGAGATACTTTTTACATAATTTAGAAAATTGTATTAATTTAAACTGTTGCCAGTTTTATAAACAGCGCAAACAATAATGTTTGCTTCAAATTAATTATTTATTTTACACGTGACTATTATAAACAGAAAATATAAAAAGCAGGAACTCATTAAAAATATGTCATAAAAACTATATTTGCACGTGAATTATAAAAGAGAAAGAATATTGTGAAATAATAAATTCATTAACATGCGTTAGAAGTCATAAATAGGAGAATTTACGTCACATTTACGTCACATTACACTTATTACGTAAAATTAACAAAAAATAATATTGCAAAATAGTTTAAAT
Organism: Maratus speciosus; assembly: GCA_963932465.1. Lineage (NCBI taxonomy): Eukaryota > Metazoa > Arthropoda > Arachnida > Araneae > Salticidae > Maratus > Maratus speciosus. The sequence goes on from OZ010797.1 coordinate 455,344,168, forward strand.
TTAAAAATTGCATTGCATTGCAAAAGTATTTTTACGTGAATATTAAAAAGAGAAAGAAAAGTTTGGTGAAAATTACGTCAGATTATAATTGTCAGATTCAAATTATAATTCAATCTTCCGAAATCTTTTTAAATCCGATCAAATTAGCAAGCTGTTAGAGTCTGCGGTGTCTGAACGGGGGTTGACGAGCGTAGCTCGTAGGGGGCAGAACACCCTAGTAATTTAAAAATTACGATGAGGAAAATTCTGTAATCGGAACACAAAAACAATTAGTTCAGTTCAGCGAGATTGCTTTCGTAGAAAATTAAATACAGTTGTTCTAACCATGATCGTAAATTACAGTGTTCGTGTATTGAAAGCTTTATAAAATTACTTTATTTTGAAGCAATTACAGTATTTATTCAGCAGAGACAACGAGAAATAACCTGCATTTTCATAAATTTTAATGATTAATACGCATATGATGTTACATCTACCTACTTCTACTTTATCTATATATATAAAAGAAAGTCTGGATTTTGTATTAATCAACGCGCAGCCAAAACTACTGAACCTAAAATCTTGAAAATTGGGGTAAAAATACTTCATATGACAAAGAGTGTTGCTATGAAAGGATTTTCTAAAATTCTAAAAAAGAAAACGAACTTAAAAAAAATTCCTTAAAAATCTGATTTTACAGTTAGTTTTCAACTGATGACATATTTTGGTGTATTTTTGAAAGCTGAATCGAATGGTACTAACTAAATTCTTTTAAGCCCAGTAGTTCGAGAGATATTTCATTTTTTTCTAATTTGGCACTATCTTTGGCACCAAAACCTGAATTTTTCAAGTGATAATTTCTAAAAACTCATTCTTTTCATTCTGTTACTATAGCAAGGGAAAAAATTATAATTGAATAATTTTTTAACCAATCCTTTTGGTTAAAAAAAAAAAAAAAACTTTGTCAATTAGGAAAAAAAAAAAAACACTGTGGTACCTTTTCGTTCTAACTTTCGTCGCGATACCATGCCAAAATGTAAGGTATCGCACCATTTATTTCAACCCTAATCGTGCAAACGATTTTTATTGCAAACCGTGCCACACATTAACATTTGCTAATTATTGAACGTGAATATTTTTATGCAGGAATTTTTAATGATGAAATTTATTTTATTCCATCATAATCTCGCAAAACTTTTTAATTTGTTATTTTTTGAATAGAAAATATTTATTACTGATACTGATATAGATTTTACCATTTCGCAGTTATCTGATGATGAGGAAGCTACAATAAAATTATTTCAGAAGTTAGGAGTTATACATATAAAAATGTTTTTTTTCAAAAAACCATGAAAGTCTTCATTGAAAGAATGAAATGTTTACTGCAATGTGAGACATACGTATTATGTACGCCATGCTTCAGTAGTAAAGGACATTTACAATTTCAAGACTGCAATTTAAATTGACTATATTTTATTACTTGCAAAATATTTATTTATTCTTATATTTTAAGTATTTATTTTGGTACCCGTCGACCAATTTCACCAAATTATATAAATCGCCAAACCACTCGTCAAATTATGCAAATAATGTAATTTTTATTTTAAATAACGAAAGAACAAATAAATTAGTATAACATTAATAAAAATACATTTAAAATGTCAAAATAAAAATCACCTGATGACGTAAATACGTGTAAATTGCTTAAAGTCAAGTGAATGCAACATTTACGATCAACCATTATTGGCATTTAATCTTATAGTTTGGCAATAGATTTTTGGTCGACGGGATAACCAAGCAGTGCCATTATTTTTACCGATTTAAAAAAATGGTAGGTCAAAGTCTGTAATTTTCAGAAGTTATATTTTTTAAATGCTCATTTTTTTTTTAATCAACAAAATTACTTTTTTTTTTCAAATGTTTCATTTTTGTGCCAACTATTACGCTTGGTGACAATGGTGTTGGCATAACAGGGAAATACCAAAACAGTTACTGATTTTATTTCAAATGTAAAGAAAAAAGGTTTAATGAGCAATAAATATTGTAAATATGACTATAACTCAGATTCTACAGAACAGAATTTTGTAGAACTTGCACTGTTAACCCTTTCCGGCGCGGTGTCCTTATAAAAGGACACCTAATTTTAATTCCGAAACTGACAAAAGGCACCAAGAATATTTAACTAAAATTTTCTTATTATAACGTACATGAAATTAAGCAAGTTTATATTTTCTAATAAATTCGTTTATAAATTGCGGTGCCAGTCCAATATTTCATCAGTTTATAAACAGAATTACTCCGCGCCGGTAAGGGTTAAATAGTAAATTTGGTTTATAAATGGTTTAATGTAAAAACCATCATTCTAAGTTGCTACGCGAGTTCTAAAATTAGGTGAACTCGATTATGAAAGATTTCAAGTCAACTAATTAAATGCATAGTAAGTTAGATAATATTTCAGCGATTTTTTCAATATTTATCATATCATTCTGTGTTGTTTAGTTACGGAGCTATGCGGAAAAACTTCTCAGTGATATAGTAAAGAAAAGTGGAAGATATACGCTATAGAGATAAGGTATACTAGAGAGTATAAATGCTATAGTTATGGAAGTTGAGCTGAGTTCCTTAAAAAATTCAGAAGTGATGCACTATATACCTACCTCTACCTCCCAGAGAGTTCTATAATCAGGTAAACGCGATTATGAAAGTTATATTTAACTATCTCAACATATATATAATGCAAAGTGAAATTTCATTCCGGCCGCTTATATCTTGAGTTCTGCTGAATGGATTTTGACGAGACTTACATTGTTAGTTAGATAATTTTTAGAAAGATATTAGTATAAAACATAACGTTCTACGTTGCTTAGTTAAATAATTATGGGGAAAGTTCTAAATCAGATGAACCCAATTTTGAAAGATTTGCTTTTTTTAACACGTTCACGCCGGCGCGGTGGATCACACTCGACTGCCTTAGAGTTGTCAAGTCTCCGGCTTTTTGCACACCACTGTTATTTTAGAGAAAATGGTGTTCCTGTAAATCGCCCAAATGTTCTAATAAAATAAAACAACATTTTCTGTATTAAAATAATGGTATCCAAAAGGCTGGAGACTTGCCAGCTCTGAGACAGTGGAGTGTGACCCACCGCGGCGGCGTGAACGTGTTAAAGGTTCCACTGAATGAATTTTTATGGGATTTAAACTGTTAATTAGATCATTTTTAGGGAAGGTTTCGGTGTATTTTCCAGTTTAAAAGATTCTACTAAGTAGATTTCGATGCAACTTGATCGGTTAGTTAATTTTTCAGTGAATGTTTTAGTATAAAGCACATATCATTTGCTGTTGCTTGGTTGTTAGGTTGCATGATTATAGAATTCAGTGGCGTGGCGTGAAAATTTTCGGTGGTCATCGCAATTATTTAAGTTTGTGGGGAAAAATTATTAACTCTAAAATTCAATGGTTGAATGTTCAAAAAAGAAACTTTAAATCTTACCTTCACTTATACATGAACTCCAAATGTTCTGCTAAAACTGGATCGTAGAGTTTTAAAAGCTTATTAAGAGTTTTAAAATATTGCTTGGTCATCGCCGCATCCAGCGATGACCGGACGCCACGCCACTGATAGAATTATAGATGAAAGTTATAGAATCAGGCGGACCCAATTATTACGAACGATCAACCTTTTCAATAAGTCCAAATAACAGATGCTGATGAGATTTGCATTGATAATTATTTATGAACGCTTTTAGTATATTACATATTGTTCTATTGTTCTTTACCGAATTCTACGCTAACAGATCAACTAAAGAAATTGGTCCTTAACATTCTAAATTTTGTATGACTCAATAAAAGATATAATAGCGTAATGGTATTCATATTGCTTTCAGCAATTCGGTTGGATACACCAGGTAAATATCCATATTGCTTTAAAACGCATGATCAAATTCACAGATATATTTTGTTTCATTCAAGATTTCTTTAGAAAAAAAGACCAGCGTAGCGGGCGAAGGCGGCTAGTACTACATAAAATACAAATGGGTATTTCGTTCCAGCTGAATTAAGTTTGATGAAATTTGCATTGTCAGATAATTTTTCATGAAAGCGTTTAGCATGTCTCATATCGTTTTATGTTACTTATTTATCAAATTATGCAAGAAAATTCTATAATCAGGTGAATTCAATTATGGAATATTATTAATTTAAAAAAAATTAATTGACGAATTCTGATGAAACTCTCATTGTAAGTTCGATAATTTTTCAGGGGTGGTTCCAGTAAATTTCATATCGTTCTGCAATGCTCAGTTAAAGAATTTTGGAGTAAATTTCTGTAATCATTTAATCCCGATTATGAAAGATTAGCCTTTATAAAACTACTAATGGAAGGATTTTGACGAGACTTACATTGTTAGTTAGATGTACTTTCAGGGATAGTTTTGTATATTGCATATGGTACATTGCATACAGTTATGCCGTTCCGTGGCAAATGCTGCTGCAAAAATTCCTAGGCTAATTTGGAAAATCTGATCAACGTAGCGGATGACGTCTGCTGGTTGTATATATTTTGAAAATTATCTAAAAATTTCACAGTTAATTTACAATTTAAACATCTCCTTCAAAGTGATTAAAAAAATACTATAGTTTATTAAAATTTGTGTTTAATTTTCTGAAGTCGGAATCAATGGAATAGTTTGGCGAAAACATAAAAGATCTTGACAAAATTGGGGTTTAAATAATGTCTTTTTGTATCTAAAACAAATTATAGTCCTCTAAAACAATTACATGTTTGCATATAAAAATGTCTTGTGTCTAAAAGGGCGCAGCCCATTTTATACTAAAACATTAGAGATAAAATGAGCCAGTTTGAAGTAGTGTTGCTAGACGTAGGGACTTTCTCTCAAAAGTTGCAATGCCTTCTTGAAATTTTATTATGTCAGGTAGGTGGTGTGGTTAAAGGAATTGTTCTGCTTTGGGCATAAGAAATTAATTTTTTGCAAAAAATCTCTTTTAAAGCGAGTTTAACGATTCTTAGTAAAATATTGAGTAACAATTAGGACTTAAGTTATGCCGGAACTCACCGGGGCTCATAAACTCCGTTCCGGAGTCCAACGGAACTGCGGATCAGAAAAATTAAAGCCTAAATTATATTTATTTGCGTTCTTTCCTAGAAAGCGCTTAAATAAGCGATGTAGCCTGTCGCACATGTATTAGTGTACTTCTATCTAGTGCTCGGAAATGCGGATTCAATGGTTTTCTCTTTTAGTGTTTCTAAACGACGACGAGGAATGTCAGAATCAAAATTAACTTCAACCGTATTTATGGTTTTTGCTGGTGGTCGTGTTATGTTAATTAGTTGCTTTTTAGTTCATGTTTACGATTTATTCCGGTGTATTAGTTTATAGCACAGTAAACCTGCCGAAGTAAATGTAAATAACATAAATCAATTACATGCCAAATCGGAGTATGTGTACTCGAGTTACAGCTCAAAACAAACAATCGACCAGACAAATCGAAGTCATTTAGAGATATATTTCTGGAATCCATAGTACTTTTGTCCTGTAATTTATGGCTCAAAAATCAAAAGAATTTCTTTCAAAGAGGTTTGATTTCTTCAATGTGATATTGAGTAAATGTGATCACCCAAGTGATATCTCTATGTATGTATACAAGAGTTCGTGAAAGTAAATATTTTTATGTGTGTTCTTTTTTTTAGAGATTTTTGGACCGTTCATGTATTTTTATTGTGAATTCTTAACACATAATATACACATAACACTTAACACATAATAAGGATTTAGTGAATATAACATAATAACTTAGAATAAGTTAAGGAAATCGCGAAATAAGATCTAATAATGTAACATATATATATATATATATATATATATATATGTCACAATATTAAATCTTCCTTCGCGATTTCCCTGTACAATTCTAAATTACTAATTTATTCACTAAATCATTATTATTAAATAATCTCTATCTTTAACTCTGTTAAATTCCCTTTAATAATGTCTCACTTGTCTAATTTACTTAAATATCACGTTTTTAGTATTCTTAAGTTAAATGTTCCATTTCTGATCTTTTTTCTTTTAGCAGTTAATTTTTCCCTTCCGAGAATTTAATTTACCTCGCTTGTTCCGGGTTTTCCTTTTTACCTTCAAAATCATCCGCTACTCTGTCAGCACTCTTTCCATGGCATGATATCCTTATTTATTAATTGCTTGAGAGCACGACATACGTCATATTTGTATTACTACGCTAGGCGAACAAAAAGCTGATGCTCGCAGTGTTTCCTCAGATTTTGGTCGTATTTCCGCTTGTCATACCATCCCCTGTTCACCGTCCGATATATTCTTATCTCAAATCTTGTTTACCGCTAATAATTATTTAAAGCTATTTGCTTGACATTATTTAACTACAATAAAGTGAGGATTAGACTCCAACTATTTGTGGAAGCTGCTATGCTCTAGTTATTCAAATAAAGAGTTGAACTTATTCTTGCCTTGATTCTATTACTATGGGAAACATAATTTGGATGATTTTTTCGCCGTATTTTCACTCGATGACTGCCACTACTTCGAAATATTTATTAGCTGGACTATCACTCGATGACTGTCATCACATTGAATATTCGTACCAAACTTACGTCTGCAGTTTTCTTTTCAGACTGCTATAGTTACGAATAACCCTGCACTACTGGTAACATGACGACTAGTTATTTCATTCACTAGTAAAACCTTTCAATGTTAGAATAATTTAACATATATATGCTTTTAATTAACGAGACTTTTTGCTACTTAACGTTCAAGCAAACTGAAGTACATATTTTAATTTATTTCTTTATTTGTGTTAGTAGAGTTAATAACAACGACGGTTATAGCTCTAATTAGCAAATGCCTTTTTATTATCTATTATATTTAAAAATACGTGCATGTTCAAAAACAAAACTTGCTTTTAGTACGTCTGTCTTTCTTTTCTTTTTTCTAAGCCTAACCGAAAATCTGAAAATTTTGAAAATTCTAGTTCTTTAAAATTTTTAATAAAAGGCTTATTGAATTTTTTACTTTTTGCTTTTATATTTGTGCGTGTTTATATTTCAGAACTTCGCAATATTTGTGGTTAACAGCACGTTTGTTGTTTTTAAGAATTTAGCCAGCAGTTGATTTTCAATTTTTTTTTTTTTTTTTTTTTTTTTTTTTTAATAAATCATCATTAAGGGACCAATTAAAAAAGCATTTACTGGAATTAAGCCACTTCAATTACAAAACTATTGAAAAAAGGTGGCATTTATGTTAACTTTTCATAAAAGCTAATAGTTAATGCTTTTCTAAACTCATATTTTATTTCAGAATATCGAAAGTACCAGTTTTATCCAGATACCTATAGCATGATATATTGGCTTATATGACTCACATCTGAATTTAAAGTTTTTCCCAATGCTAAATGCTTATCAAATTAGATTGTTGCGTGCGAAATAGCTTATACTCAACTGTTCGATAACAATCAGAAAATTTCTAGCAATACATATATATATGTGTTATGCCACATACGTAATTCAAAATGAATTTTCTTTTAATCAAACGTATAAGAAAAACAATTGTTGACTCAATATACGTTTATAACAGCTAAATAATTTCACCAGAAATAGTAAAATTTCTACTCGAGACTGTATTACATCTGTTTCGAAGAGAAAGCCATGAATTGCATTTCAAAACAGTGAAAGTTATAGAAACTTTACTGCATTAAAAAAGTTTTAATTAAGCTTATTAACTAAAAGCATATCAAAATTTAAAATATTTTACATTGCAATTTAGTTATATTGAGAAAACGTTAGTGATCAAATCTGATAAATAATCTTGTGCTTGATTAATGGGTATTAAGTGTATGTCTTGTACAATGTCTTTGTACAATGAACAAGAACATTTCTGCATTTGTTCTTTCTTTTCCGGCATTGCAATAGCAAATAATATTTAACTACAAAAAATAAATTAAGTTAGATGCATGCTGTGTTATTAATGCACTTGCTACAGCTGGATAAAAAGTGATAGTACCATAATTATTTTTATTTGCGAAATGAACATTCAAGACTGATAAAACTCCACAACATCTGAAATATCTTATATGATTTTAATATGATCTGTGAAAGTTAAATTTATCTGTATACTTCATATTAAAAGTATTTTCAAGGAAATAAGCTGGTGATACTTTTACTTGAAGTATTCCTTAAATAGAAAAGAATAATTTCCTTGTTATATTGTTACTGCTAAAAAATTTGACAAAACCTCTTTCAGTCATTTTGAATTCCTGCAGAAAAATGATTAAGTTTTTCATACAAATTTGTGTACATTACAAAGCCAATATATTTTATTTTTAGCTATGCAGAAACGGCAAACAAATTTTAATCCGTTATAAAATTAATGACATATATTCTACGGAAAAACAATAAAAATTATATTTTGTTATATAAGAAATATGAAACGTATCCACAAGGACTGAAATCTCTTATATGATTAAATTATGAAGTGGGAAACTAAATTTATTCGTATGCTTTATATTTAAAGTATTACAAGAGAAATAAACTGGCGATACTTTTACTTAAACTATTCCTTAAAGGTAGAAGTAATATTTACTCTTTACTTTTCTTATCATCATTGCTGAAACGTTGGACAAAACCTCTTTCAGTCATTTTGTAATTTTGCAGAAAAAATAATTCTTTGTTAGAACTTCCATGTAAATTTCTTTACATATCAAAGTTGATACATGTCCTTTGTAACTATACAGAGATGACGACAATTTTTAAATCCATTACACTTAATATAATATAATCTGCAGAAAAGCAATACATTTGATATTTTTTTTATACAAGAGATATGAAACGTGTCAATTTCGTAAGACTTTTGTATACTTTTCCTCCAGAGTATAGGAAATTTAAGTATTCCAAAGATTTCAGTAATATACTGATTGGTCATATGGAACATAAAACTAATACTCACGGTCAAATATTTCTAATGCTTCATGAATACCTCCGAAGATATATTCACGTTATGATGTCATACACTTTCGAGAGAAATGACATTTTTCCGAATGGTACTAAAAAAGGACTAGCAAGATTGATCAACGGTTCTTACGCAGACGTATCAGGCATCCCTTCAAATATGGTTCATGAAACTGTTGAAGCAATGGATTTTGCCTAACCGTATAAAATTTTTACTCATACATTTGTTACATCACATCCTCAATACAAACCTCAGATTTTCGGAATTTTTGAAACACTTTCACTGGCTGTTTGGATGACTATCATATCAGTATTTATTTCGATGGTATTAGTATATTATATATTATTTAAATCGAAATATGCCTTTAATAAAATTTTACTTCATGTTTTGGCAGTACTATTGAGGCAGAGTTCAATTTTGATACCTTCCACACTTGTGGAAAACATCCTAAAATATTCATGGGTTATTGGAGCTATGTTTCTTTGTCTGGCCTATGATTCCGTATTTTTATCATTCCTAGCACTGCCACCTGCCACTAAAATTAAGCATCTGTCTGACTTGGCCAAAGTAGTAGAAAATGGAGAATATCACTGCATGGCTTATAACTCTGCACGTTTTGGAGATATATTGTTAGAAGAGTTCAATCAGACCAACCAGACACATTTTAAAGTAATAGGCACTGATATTAAGAAGAATAACGTAAGTCATGAGGCGTTTAAAACTTTTATTCGCGATAGTAAAGAGCAAAATCTTGCATTTGTTATAGATACAACTTTTCTAGACAGGTTTGCTGGACAGTATTTCATCTCAGAGGATCGTTTTGGTGAAATGATGGGCGCAATGGCAGTCCGGAAAGGGTTCTGTTGCAAACATATAATAGATGCATTTGTACATAGAATCGTAGCTGCAGGTATTTGGTATAAGTTATTTAACTCTGCTAATTTTTTTAAGTCGTTGCCCGTGTTGCTGAAATATTCCAAAGTAAATGATACGAACAGAAAACTGACGCTTACAGATGTTGCTCCTGCATTTATTATCCTTTTAATTGGATATTTTATATCTTGTTTGTGTCTTATTGGAGAAATTTGGTTAAAACGGAAGACAAAACAAAATTATTTAAGAAGAATAAAAAAGAAAAGATTTATTGAAATTTCTGTATAAATATATTTCCGTAGAATTGCTTTATTATTATTTTGCATTAAGGTAACATATTTAATCAACGTTAATTAAGAATTTATAATTATCTTCATCTATGTATCTGTACCGATACAGAAAGTATATTTTTATTGTTTCTATTGTATATTTAGTAATACCGCCCTAAATACTGTAGAAAAGACTATAAAGTATTAATGTAGCATTGCAGTATTTCACCGAACCGTAGAACATTTAAACCAGAAGTATAGCCATTTTCAGCGGCACAATTTTCATTTTCGGTAAACTTTTTCCGGTACAAATATTTTCTTTCTATCCATCGTCGCCACTTTTTGTATATTTAGTAAGTAATTAATAATAATTAACACAACTATGAATTAACGAGGAAGCATCGTAAACATATAAACATTTACTGGAACATTTCACAAAACAAAAACATCACTTACAAACGTCAATCACATGACAACAAAAGTAAACAGAATAGAATCTCTGAAAAAGAATTGTGGGAGGAAAGAAACATTGATGCTGCCATCTAGAGTTAATAAATTGAAATACAAACATGATAGTTTCGTATGCTTAAAATTAGTGCACCTGCATCTCAGTTATGCAATTTCTTTTAAAAGATTGCTTTGATATGCTTGCAATGTGTGATGTCAATATACTATTAAAGTGTTGTCTTAAATTAGTTTGTGAAGTTTTTGAGCAGTGTTAAAATCTATATTATAGAAGACAAATGTTTCTGTCCGCAACGCTGAAGTCATTTTGATGTTGGCTACTCCTGTTATTAAAATCGCTCCTTATAAATTCTAAATTTAAGCTTCGCACATTTTAAATATTACACCGTCTTATAGTATAAAAAATGTGTACTTTAAAATGCAGCTTATTTGAAAACTGCATCGCAATTTTAAATCTTTCTCCATTGCGTGTATGCTCCATTGCGAAAGAATAATTGTACATTTGCACTGAAAACAGTATAAACAGTTCAGCATTTGTCCTCGGCTAATTTTCTATAATGAAGCTAAAACTTCCTCAATAAATAAATAATATACAAGTAAAAGAAAGTAAATAAAACACAAATTTAACTTATATGTAATGGAACAATTTCATTTTTTTACACTGCTGAATGCGAAAAATATCTATTTTCAAATATACCTTGTTAGAAATGTTCATTTCAGTTTACTAAGAGTTTATGATTTTTGAAGTAACTTTCAAGCGTGCGTCACTTTTAAATTTATTTCTGTCGCGTGAAGGCCGATTACAAAAGAATAATTAGTAAAACTTTAACAAGCAGTTCAGCATTTTGTATGGCTAATATTCCAAAAACGAAATTAAAACTTCAATAACAAACAAATATAAGAAATAATATGTTATAAATAAAACACATATTTTACACACATTTAATCCAAGTATCCGCTTAAACCACTCAAAACATCAGAATAAGAAAATCTACAGAAAGAAGCGAAATTTGTTATGTTTTTTTAGCTATTAACCACCAGCATGCTGCAAATACGAATGTATTGCTTTTAATAAATTTAAATATTTTATTTCAATACATAATTGATATATTTTATATAAAATAATTTTTGGTGTTGTTATCAGACAATTTTAAAAACTATGTTAAATGTAAAATATCACCAAATGCATACACTTATGCTCTTTAATCTGGATAGCCAGAGTTTGATCCCTAATTCGTTGTAAAAAGAAGCGCAATGACTTTTGTATGGTTGAATAATAAATCTGAGCGAAGTCTCAAATAAATGTAAGTACCTGTATCCACTATATTAAATGCGTATTATAGAAAAATGCGCCAGAAGGCAACTTTTCCCGGCGTGGATTTGAATCCCACTTCTGACACCAGGACTTGTAGGAAAAAGCACCATAACGCAGGATCGATTGTATTAAATATTGACAAGAACATTTATCGAAATAAAATCAAAGAACTTGCTGAATAGGTGCTATTTAATATGTTAAAATGTCACACATATAAAAGATGCTATTACATAATAATATAATTTTTAAATACTTAAAAACTAATGCAAATAAGTGCGAGTAGTAAGTCAAAATTGCGTCCATTTCTAATCATATCATAATATTAAAATATTTATTTGCTTAAAAGACGTTATAAAAACACATTAAAAGTAAATTAAAAACTCTTTATATACATGTTTCAACACATTTTCTGAGTCGTCGTCAGAATGTATAATAGAAAATTACAAATGCTTAATGAAAAAGGAAAAAAAATCATTTATTTGCGATGATTTTTTCCGTTTTTCATTATACATTTGTAATTTTCTATTATACATTCTGGCGACGACTCAGAAAATGGGTTGAAACATGTATATAAAGAGTTTTCAATTTACTTTTAATGTGTTTTTATAACGTCTGTTAAGCAAACAAATATTTTAATATTATGATATACTTAAAAGCTTTCAAATTTTCGTACCGAGCGCTTTCGATCAGATCTTGATCCTCATCATGGCAGTTTTGATTGCGTACTGAAAATTCCTGATCGTACTCAGTTCTCGGCTGTGAAATTTTGAAAGATTTTAGGTTTTTAAAAACTATATTATTTCGTAATAACATCTTTTATATTTGTGACATTTTAACATATTAAATAGCACCTTCTTAGCAAGCTCTTTATTTTTATTTCGATATAGTTCAAGGTGGATGTGACATTCCAACGATATATGTTTTCATATCTATATATATATTATGTTTAAAAACATTTATTAATACTATGAAGACAAAGGAAACAAACAGAACACGCAGCAAGAAAACTTGTTAACTACTATCGTTTAAGGAGAATTTAAATTGAGCTATTTTCTCATGTAAAATCACTCAACTCAAACAGATACGTCTGTAAATTAGTTATTGATTAACATCAAAAATGTTTTCATCACTTCACCACGTCAAAGGCCATTTTGTACTCTATTCTTATCCGTTCCTTCTATACCCAAGATCAGATTCCGTCTTATTGCAGAGTGACTTTAGCACCGTCTGCACGTCGTATCAGTGTTGCCACATCCGGCGGACTTTTTTGTTTATAAATTTTAAACTCACACCATAAAGATTTAAATAGTAATTTTATTGCATTTTATTTACTTAAAAATCCGTTATCATGTAATAAATCAAAAATATCTAGTGAGAATTAATTTACAATGTCTAATTAAAAAATTCGACACATGCGGCAACACTGCATACCAATGCATGCACACATTGATGTATGTATAAGAGATGTATATATAAAGAAGACAAATATAGTTGCTCACAATTTTCATACATATCCTATGTGAAATTTTTAGACTTAAAACTATTCGGACAAAATAATTTTCATTTGTATATGTACACACACAGTATAATAAACAAGTTCTTTTAGAACGTATAGTATGTAAAATGATAAAATAGATTTTTTTTTTAATTTATCGACAAAAACAAATATTCTTATATGTGTATACAGACATATATTTCAGCATGCTGTGCCCCAGAGTAATGCAGAGTAATGCACCAGAGTAATGGGTCCGGTATTCCTGTTTTACTTGAATAACGCGCAACCCGCGGTCCAGGTTCGATCGATTGGACAATAAATTATTTTATTGCGGGTCAAGTTTGGTTCAGGTTGGCTTTAATTCATTCGTGTTCGGTCGAATGTGGGCTCAGATTTGTCTCTTGAGTGAAGGGTTTGTGGTTGACACAATTTTTCAAATAGGCTTGAATATTGTTTAAGAAGAAAAACTACATAATTAAACGTCAATGAGCATATATGATGAATCTGAACTCAGGGAAAAAAATTAACGGGCTATAGAACAACACATCTAGCGAAGTTCAAAACATTATAAAATGTTTAATCGTACGTCAAGTAGTGAAGTCGAACAGCTTGACTCGATAGTGTTCTGTTAGTGAAGAAAACCCTGTTTAAAGCACAATATCTAATAAATAATTGCTTTTTTTAAATGCGGAGTAGTGTTTCCAACTACAAGGCTAATGTGGAAGAAAATCAGAAGAAAATAAACGGTCAAGGGCTAGAAGAATAATAAGCGTATTTAAAAAACTATAAAACGTAGAGTTGGTTATAACTGTATATATTAGAAAAGTATGAATGGGTACACCGAAAAGTTCAAAGACATATAAAGCCTAAATAATATTTAATACTGCTATTCTGTATAACACTTTTTTTAATGCTATCCTAATCTGTTTATGATGAACTTAATTCGGTACTGACAGTAAATGTAGAACATATTAAAACTTCATTTGTTATTTCATAAAACTAAATTATGCGTAGCAATAATCTTTTCTTTTTACAGTGAAATTAAACCAAACACCTTGTTCAAAGTTTAAACTTGACATTGTGCTAAGCGTGCTTCGAAAGGAGGCGGTAAAGTTGCAACGCCGCCTTGGTCCGTGCCGAGTTTTTCGAGATAGGCTTTTAATTAACGTTTAAAGACACAGGAGGCGTATTGGGAGATCCACTCAATGCAAATTAGTCCCGAATCCCATAGTATTTATGTTATTAATTCTAATTAAATTAGTCTGTTTTTAACAATTTCCCGTTTATTTCTTTTATACTGCTACTGGGCAGTGTATTATGCAAATATATCACTAAAAGTTGTTATCTAAGCTTTAACCCCTTCGGGACTGGCGGCTTTTACACAAATTTTATTCGGCTGTTCCCACTTAAAAAAATAAAAGTTACCTTTACTTAAACAATCACAAAAATTCTCTGATTAAAGTAACTAAATATTACTTTTCTTTTTTACTGGTGAATAAAACAAATTTTGTATGCTCTTTTGGAGGGTGTATATATGTACCCATGATCCCGTACAGGTTAAAAGCCGATGGTACATAGAGTACACCACCCCTGTCATTTTGGTCGTCCAAACCTTTCGTGTCTTTAAGTGTTAATATCTCGGCTAATTACCGACGATTTTTTTTTCGAAAATCATTATTAACAATGCTTTTATACTTCTGCTACGACAGGTACCCCCAGCGCTTCTCAATACCTTTGCTGAATGCCCGAAAATCGAAATTTGTGTGTAACGGAAAAATGCGATTTTCACAAAAACTATGTAATCCAAGGTAATCGCTATAATTTTTCTGCAAGGTTTAAATTAATGTCTACTACCTCTATTTTTTTCATAATTCTAGTTTCAGTAGATTCGGAAATAGAGTGGGTTGGTGGGCATATTTTTGCACTAGCTGTTCGACTATATCTCTGAAAATGTAATACGTAAAATTAAAAGAAATGTATTTTCGAGTTCAGCGTTACGAATGCTTTCACACGATATCCCACACAATATACAAAGAAAATATTTTTCTTTTTCAAGTAACGTAATTAGGCCCTCTACATTTTCCTAAATACATTTGTGAATGTTTAATAATCTGTAAATATGTGGGTCAATAGTCTTTATTAATTCCCCAAATTTAAACTTTCCGCGTTCTATAGTTTACGAGTAAAACGGCTGTGACAGACAGACACAAGAGTGATCTTATAATGGTTCCGTTTTTACTTTTTAAGTACTGAACACTAAAAATGAAATTTCAATGTAAAATAATGTTATATTTTAATTTTTTTATGGATTTTAATGTAATTTCCAAGCATGAATTATTTTTCAATTTATCTCAAACGCGTGCATCTCGAATGTGTACGATTGATCATTTGCATATAAACAATATAAAGTTTCGCATATATTACCGGCTGATCTTCCAGAAAGAAAATAAAACGTCATCTAAACATAAATGTGAATAATATTATCAATAAAACACATATTTTACTGGCATATTCTCGGATTACGCCCTTAATTAGTTGAAATTATCAGAATAAAAGACTGCAGTAAGTAGTAAAATATTTTCCGATTTCTTCGGCTATTACCTCCTGCCATGCGGCTAACATAAAAGCTTTTAATTAATTTCAAAATTTTATTTGAATATATTATTGATATTTTTTATATGAAAATGCTTTTTGGCGTTGTTAATGGCTCAGTCTAAAAAATAGACATATACACCGAAGAGCCATTACATTATGACCACCTGTTTAACAAGACGTAGGACTGCTTTTGCCCTCAAAACCGCCAACACCCGACCTGGTATGAACTCGACAAAGTTCTTATAGGTAGTCTGAGGTATCGGGTACCAAGCGCTCACCAACTGGTCCCGAAATTCTCGCATATTGCGAGATGGTAGCGTGGCAACACGAATTGGGATTTCCGGTAGGAACCACAAATGTTCTTTCAGATTCATGGTATGTGCATTTGTAGGCCGGGACATGATTTGAAACTCACTAGAATGCTCCTCGAACCACTCCCTGACGATTCGACCCGTATGACATGGTGCATTTTCCGGTTGGTAAAGGCAATAACCCACCGGAAACATTCTTGACATTAATGGGTGCATATTGTCTGCAACGATGTTCAGGTCATGCCCAGACGTTAGGGATTGTTCTATGGGGATTATGGGTCCGAATGTGCACCATAAAAACATCACCCACACGATAATCTAGCCGTCAGAGGCTTGTCTCCGACTAACTGTGCGTCCGGGAGTGAGGGTTACCGTTGCAAATCGGCTCATTCGCACACGCTCGTTGATGCGATGGACCAGGAAACGTGATTCCTCGGACCATGCAACTTTCTTCATTTATTCTATGGCCCAATTCTGATGTTCATGGGCCGGATGCAGGCGTTGCTGGCGATGACATGCTGTCTGCGCAGGAGCGTGCTTAGTGCGCCGGCTGCGTAGGCCCATACGCGACAGTGCACGCGACACTGTGTGTTGAGAAACACTGTCTGGGTCGCCACTGTTGTAGCTATTAGTGATTTCGGCTGTTGCAACTCTTCCATCACGACGAATAATGCGTAACAATATCAGCTCTCCTCTGGAATCAATGCGCCGCGTGCGACACACCGCTTGCCGGAGACTTGTCGTTTCACCATATATACACCACTTTCGGTACGTGCTCACAATGACTGTACGTGTACATCCCACCAAACTCGCCGTTTCCGATATCGACGTTTCCAATCGCTGAGCCATAACGATTTGACCTTTATAAAAGTCTGTTAAATCTGCTGCTTTTCCCATTAAGTCGCTAATCACGCTATGTTTTGAAATACAATGCATGGGCGCTTTATATACTCCAATATCAACCGCGCACGCGCCGTGGTTTTGTTTCTGGGCGAGCTCATTAGTATAGATGGAGGGTGGTCATAATGTAATGGCTCTTCGGTGTATATATGGGTAATTCTCACAATCTTTTGACTTTCGGGAATAAAAATCTGGCGAAATTAAACTTGCTATAATAACATTTTAATCTGATAGACGGATGCCTTAAAGATTCAAAATAAATAAAAAATGGTCTGCAGCGATTTTTTTTTTTATTTAACTGAAGTTTAAGTTAAACATGCGAATTTAATTTCATTACCATTTTACCACTATAACTTTCTATTTTCTTCAAAATTTTCATTTATAATGAATTTACATAGTACCCACAGGACATTCAAATAAGAAATAATAACAATGTAGTATTTTTAGTACAAAATTTAGGTTTAACATTGTGTTAAATAAGTGACGGAAGTATAAAAAAGGGATGGTATAGGAAAAAGGGGACGGTAATGAAAAAAAAAGGGATGGTAAGGATGGGACGGTAAGGAAAATTACCACTATTTTTAGGCAAATCATGTTAAGATTAAGTAATAGCCACAATGTTCATTGATTTTTAAAAACAGATATTTACATTGGATGAAAAAAAAACAATTAACTTACTTCGAAAAGTGCAGGAATAAACCTTGGGGACGGTAAGACTACCATTAAAGCCACGGTGCTTGAAATTGATATTTAAATGCTGATTTAAATTCTGCTTTAAATTTCCTGTCAAAGTATTTTAGACATTCTTTCTCTAGCATACTTCTGCATGAGAAAAAAACTTGAAAAAAAAATCCCGTGGCTGCAATTGAAGTGATTTTCTGTATAAGTTTAGCAAGAGGGACGGTAAGGATGAAAAACCCAGGGACAGAGTTAAAAAAATAATACCAGCCGTAAAAATGTGTGCAGGTTAATTTTTTGCTACACATTTATATAAAACAATTGTCCTAGTTTTGGAAAAAAAAAGTTACATCGAATTACTACGATTTTATACAGACAGCTCCAAACTTAAAAATCAGCATCAGGGACACGGGACGGTATAGGAGTTTTCCAGGTATTTGGACCCCTAACATCGTCAAAAAATTATTTATCTCGTTAATATTATTATGCAATCATGCAATGGGATATTCCCCAGTATATGAAATAAATAATAAAAAAACACAAGAATATATACTAAAATAAAAAATTTTATTCAGGGACATAAAAGTCAAAAGATTGCGAGAATGTCCCATATATGGTCAATATGAATAATCTATTAGAATTTCAGAAAAAATGGCTTTCGCCATTGTTCTTTAACCCAGGTAGCCCGGGTTCGATCACCTAGTATTAATAAATGAAAGACGTTTGTCTGCGTTTTGCTCTGCTGACGATTGGAAAATATGCCGCATGTAGAAGTAAGAAAATTTGGATGAGAATAGACAGATTCGAATGTGTTTTAGGTTAAGATATTTCATTTTTTGATAATAAGGAGAAATATTAATGAAACAAGTCGGAAATTGCACGTCAAACGTGTCAAATAACTGTGCTATAATTAGTTTTATAAATATTTTTTGCACTGCATATTGTATTGAATGTATATTTTAGTGCACTTCATAAGTGCATATCGATTTCATTCTGTTCGAAAGGCTGTAACATCATTAAAGTGCATTTGAAATATTTTTTTCCATTGGCCGTAATGTAACAGGAAACTTTTGACTACCCCTGTAATTAAACTATACTTCCGATTTTCATAAAATTTTAAATGACTCGACAAAATTATGCAACAATTATATAGTTTAAAATTTAAAAATTCACTTGGGTAGTTTTTGCGTTGTTTTATGCGGACGGACGGACAGACAGACGGACTGAACGACGACTATAGGTGCTACGTATTTATATAATTACGAGCGCACCTAAAAACCTAATGAACATTGCTAAATTACGATTTTCTAACGCTCCACCGAATATGTCTTTGCCTTTACAGATTTTCCGCAGATCTTCATACAGACGAAAGGGAACAATTTGATTTTTCTGCATTTTGAACTCGCTATCGCCCGGTCTCCCGTACGGTTAGGAATAAAAGCAAAAATTTTACCTTAACTTCCCAGTTCATATGAAGCTTTCATTAAAAAATATTAATTTTTACTACGCTAAAAGACGTTTTCTCTGAGGCTGAATTGCGTGTAATTAGGTGCATTCGTAATTATATAAATACTTAGCACCTATACTCGTCGTTCGGTCGCTCTGTCTGTCTGTTCATCCGTCCGCATATAACAGCGCAAAAACTACCCAACCGAATCGTTGAAATTTAAAATATATAGCTGTCGTATAATTTTGTCGAGTCATTTAAAATTTTATGAAAATCGGATGTATAGTTTAATTACAGGGACAGTAAAAATTTTCCTTTACATTACGGCCAATGATAAAAAAATATTTCAAGTGTATTTTAATGACGTTACAGCCTTTCGAACAGAATGAAATTGATACGCACTTATGAATTTCACTAAAATATACAATGTGCAAAGTAACAGCACAATGTGCAAAGCAAAAAATATTTATAAAACTAGTTATAGTACGAACGCACCCAATTTGCCATGTTTGACGTGCAATTTCTACCTTCTTATAAGTTTTTTTGCTGTTCTTTATTTTGCAACTACTTCTTCGGGGGGAAATAGAAAAACAAAAAATACTCTCTTATATGTTTTTTTTTTTTTTTTTTTTTTTTTTTTTTTAATTTTTTTAAATGTCTTTTTGTGAAAAAAAGAATATTTACTCTTTTAAAAATATATTTTCAGAAATTTGACGTCATGTTAGGTTTCGTTTTTTCCGTTTTTCTCTTTTTTTTTTTTTTTTTTTTTTTTTTTTTTTTACATTTCAGGTGAACAAGTGAGCAGATGATATTTTGATCGTATACCCAGTAGCAGTGCTACTCCACTCCCAGTGTATGAGTACATGTTTAACACCTCATAGAGGACCCATGAAGTTATTTCTAGCCTAGCACATAGATGTGCTAAAATATAAGGAAAGAAAAAATAAAATGAGAAAAAGTCTGAAAAATTTTGAATGGGTAATCCAAGAGTAAGAGATGTTAAAGTTTAACATAATAATAAGTATAAAAGATAAATAAAAAAGGTAAGTTAGAAGTGAATTTAAAGAAGAATAAGTGGTTTACACTGTTCATTACCCGTCGTAATGGGACGAAACAAAAAAGCTAGATGTTAAAAAAAAACTACCTATTATCTCAAAATAAAAAATCTGTTCTCATTGACATGCATTTTAAATATAAGAATAATTTTAAGTTTAGCAAACTTTTCCTAAGTATAGTAATAATTTCAATATAGATTTTTTTTTCTTTTTATACACAATACAGAAAGAAAAGACAAGACAAGACAATTAAGTATTAGCTGAAGATAGCGACTACTCTTCTAACATGGTAGTATAGCGCGGTCTTTTACATTTTGATGTACTGAGATAATCATAGTCTGGGAGTTCGTAAACAATATTATTAGGAGCTATGTAAATACTCACAAACTATGGATTTTTTTCGATAAATAGTTAATATGATTAACAAGGGAATATGTTTTAAGGTCATTTCTAATGGTAGTATGACGGAGGTATCTAGAGCCATTACGAATATTTCTGAGTTGTTTATTATGAAATTTAGAAAATTTATCCATTTTAGTTTTACAGAGGAAGGCCCATATCGGGCAGCCGTAAGTAATGATGGAAAGGATGCATGCATTGTATACGAGTAATTTATTATGATCAGAGAGATTAGGACCACGTAAAAGTGGAGAAAGGGATTTAGCAACCCCATATGCTTTACCATGGCTATTAAAGAGATGTTTATTGAAGGTTAAGCTTTTGTCAAGGATAACCCCCCGTTACTTACAAGGAAGGTCTCCATACGGGAATATTCCGAAAAATCTGAAAAATTTATAGAATATTCTTCTCATGATGATAGATATGTTTATAAAAAAAAAAAAAAAAAAATGCGGCGGAAAATCGATAGAGTGTCCGTAAGAAATAATAAAAATATCTTTATTAGGCGATTTATCACTGGTTGGCGACGGAATAAAATTTCAAAAAATATTTTTTTATGTCAAATGTCTTTAAGGTAAAAATGTTTCATGATGAACTTGATTAAATAAATTTAATTGAAATAAATTCAGTTTTGTCAGTTTTAGTTTGTTTTAGCTATAGTTTTGTCAGAGTGTCATAAAGAGGCCTGAATGATTTTAAAATTAAATAACATGCAAAGGGTGACAGATACATAAAAATTTTTGCAGGACCTTTATGTATGATGTCCGGAGTTTTTTTACTGTGGATTCTCGAATTTAGATCGAATTACAATCAATAGATGGCGCTGCGAGCAATATGCACTAGATTCGAACTAAATTTGAGATTCACAATTAAAAAAAAAAAAAAAAAAAAAAAAAAAAAAAAAAAAAAAAAAAAAACTCCTGACATCATGCATAACCCTCCGGCAAGAATTTTATAAATATCCGTCTACGTTTGCGAGTGTTTGAATTTTAAAATCAGTCAGTCATTTTTAGAACATCCGGTATATTTATAATGATTTTATGAATTAAAACAAAATCTAAATCAATTGTAATTGTTTCAATTTCAAAATTAAGTCCAATTCAGTACTGTCTATTCAATTTTGTTGCTATGGAAATAAAAACTTCTCCGATATTGAAATGTATAACTGCAGCATTCTTCACCTGGTCTTTATTTTAGAATAGGCTTAAATACATGAAAATATAATTTTCAATATAAAAATATTTTTACTGTAAAAAAAACTAAAAAAATGGAGCAACAATCATAAATATGTAATACAAAAATATATGCATTAAACTCGCTCAATGTTTAAGTTTTAATTCATTAAATACTATTTACATGCATTCTAAAAACCAATTAACAAACACGTTTCAAATTCATTAAAACCCTCTGACAATCTTGCAAAAGGGTAAAATTGTAATGTTGTTTGATCTGTATTTTGTTTTAAATTAAATATATATATATATATGATTCTTTCAACATTATATAAAATAATTAATTAAAAAATTAATGTTATCCTTGAGAGTATTAATCATTGTTCAATGTATTAAAAATCCATTAAATCAACAGAATTGTATATTATTTTAAATATTGCTGATATTTCCGTGAAACCTGGAGCTTAGTGAACGCATTAACACTGGATTGTCAGTGAGGGGGTTAAAATCTTTTGCTTTTGGCGGGGGAAAATGCTGCTCATACAGACTTTCTACTGTGATTCCGCCGCTAAATTTGGCTGATCCTTTATTATATAGATAAGTAGTTTAATTGGTATTTTTTTTTCAAAATATTCTGGGTATGCCCAGTAAGGAGACCTTCCTTGTTAGGACGAATGACCGAATAATTTCTTTCCTGACCGAAGAATAGTTACATTGTTAATAGTAAGCCTATTTAGATAGGTAAAAAAACGAGAGAAGAAAAGATCAGTTTCATTTAGTTTGAACCGCAAAAGATTCCACTAGTCGACGAATAAATTGAGATGTTGTTGAATATTTTTGCAGAGAAAAAACGGATGATGTGAAGTGGCGTAAATTGCTGTGCCGTCCGCATAAAGGGCGAATAATGTGAGGAGAGTACGAGATATATCATGAAAGTAGAGGTTAAAAAGGGTGTTGCCAGTAATTGAGCCCTGAATAAACCCACAAAGAATAGATTGTTCAGATAACATGTTGCTTTAGCGGACGGAAAAAGAACTATCGCCAAGGTGTGAGTATATGAGATGTATAAATCCGGACGGAAATTTCAGATGAATCAACTTGTAAATGAGGCCTTTGTGGCAGACTTTATTAAAAGCATTGGCGATGTCTAATAAGATGGCAGCAGAGGGCTTATTCGCATTGAAGTTTTCACTAATGAACTCCACAACGCGCTGAAGCTGATGCTGTTTGGAATGTCCAGCTCGAAAGCAAAATTGCTCCGATAGAAGAATATTGTGTTTTTGTATGAATTTACTAATTTGTAACCTAATGACGAATAACCTAATGACGAGTTCAATATTTTTAGATAGAAATGCCAGTAGACAAATAAGTCGCAAAATATTTGGATCGCTATGATTGCATGCAGGTTTAGGAATAGAACAAATGATAGATTTTTTTCAGGGTTTAGGAAAGTAACAGAATTTAAGTATAGAGGATGTGAGTTTAGTAATATAAAGAATACAATTTAAAGGGAGTTCCTTAAGAGCATAATTAGATATATTCTCGTACACAGGGGATTTACGATTTATTGAGGTTTTGAATAATATTGTTAATTAGAATAGGCTGAAAGGAAGAGGGGCTCATGTGGAGTGGAGAGAAAATTACGGACAGTATCATTGTCCGTATTGTTTGTAATGTGTTTGACTAGGGAGGAAGGGATTAAGGGAGAATTGATTTCCATAAGAGTTAGCTAAACAATCAGCCTTATCCTTAACAGTATAAGAATTATTATTACTAAAAATAAGGAGAGGAATTGGAATATAATTATTGTTTAATTTCTTTTTAATATACCAAAGCGCATTATCGTCGCTAGATAAATTTTCAAAAAAATTTTACCAACTTTTTTGTTTTTCTTTTTAAATAAGATTTTTAGGTGCGTTCGTAATTATATAAATACGTAGCACCTATAGTCGTCGTTCAGTCCGTCTGTCCGTCCGTCCGCATATAACAGAGCAAAAACTACCCAACCGAATGGTCTGAAATTTTAACTATATGATTGTTGCAAAAATTTGTGGAGCCATTTCAAATTTTATGAAAATCGGACGTATAGTTTAATTACAGGGACATTCAAAAGCTTTTCTTTACATTACGGCCAATGGGAAAAAATTATTGCAAGTGCATTTTAATGATGTTACAGTCTTCCGAAGGGTCTGAAATTTTAAATATATAATTGTTGCAAAATTTTGTCGTTCCATTTCAGATTTTATGAAAATTGGATTTATAGTTTAATTACAGGGACAGTCAAAAGTTTTCCATTACACTACGGGCAATAGGAAAAAAATTATTGCAAGTGCATTTTAATCATGTTACAGACTATCCACTTATGAAGTGCAAAAAAATATACATTCAGTACAATATGGGGTGCAAAAAATAGTTATAAAACTAGTTATAGTACGAACGCACCTCATTTGCCACGTTTGACGAGCAATTTCCTACTTGTTTATTTTGTTATTGAGACAATTAACAGCGTTTTTGAGGGTAGGGTCTCTGGTGGATTGATAAAGCCGTCGAAGATTATTACATTGATTACAAATGTTACGGATGTAATTTGGAAGAAAATATGTGTTATTATTTCTTCACTTGTGCAAAAGGTGAGAATATTAATTATTGAATTTAATTATGTTTATATGTATATGTCTATATATATATGTTGGAATTAGGCTTTCAACAAAATATTATGTGGAGTACGTATTATTTTTAATTGCATCCCTTACTGACAAAGGATTATCACTTGCAAATCCAGACATATTTGAACGTGCGATTAAATACTAGCAAAAGGATTATAAGATACAAATGCAATCACAGTAAAATTCGAATAAAGTAATAATAATAAAAAAAGAAATATAAAAATGTAATAATACCTGATCACGTGCTAAAAATAATATAACCCCAACGTGCAATATATTGTACAAACTAGAGCAAGAATGCAACTGATTCATATAGTAATACTGCATAACTTTGAATAAAACACACGAGGCACGATCCTCCGACGATCCGGCTATTAGGGTGCTATACAAAGCAAAACCACGCAAAATAGGTGGGATACCATGCCAGGCAAAATAACATCATTTGGTCATGAGATACCCAGTTGCGTATATGACATCTGTACCAAAACCTTATAGTCGAAATTATTTTCTTTTCACGGGTAAAATTTACCTTTTTAATTTCTAGAATACAACAAGTTTTATGCATATTAAATTCTTATATCTTAGATTCTAAATATTTAAAAAATTATAATTATTAATTTTCAGCGAAGGCATAGTTGCCTTTCTCTCTTCAGTTTTTATTAATTTAATTTTTTTATTGAATTGGTATATGTGTATTTTGGACAATTTTATCCTTACAAATGTACCAAAAATTATTTCTACATGAAATAAAAATATTGTTTTACAAAAGTGACTAATCGTTTCAAGGGCAAAGTTCTTCTTTTGCTAAAAAGTTTAAATGACACCAGAATTTACGGGAAAAAATATTTTAAACATGTAAAAACATGTCTTCTTCTATTTAAATAATGCAATTTTTTAGTCAAGTTCCGGTGCAATTGTTGCATTCGATAGATTATAAATACGTTGTATAAATAATATATCATTGTCCCCTCAAATGGTTAAAATATTCAAAACAAAAAGTCATTTCTGTTTCATTTTGTATTTTGTGCTTAAGTTAAAAATAAAGTGATTTTCATTCTCTATTTAATGACTTTGCTCTTAACTTTCTACAAGAAATATTCATTTCCACTGGAATTACGGTGTTTGAAATCAAAATTTTAAACTCTTTTTTTTTCTTTTGTTTTCTTTTGAATAATATTTTCTTTAGTTTCGTTAACATAAATACTCTTGCAAAAGAACACTCTCATTTCTGTTATTTATTTATTTTTACTTCCTTCTATCTTTACAAGAAGAAAGTATTGGATTCGTGAAAATTTTCGACTTCTGGTTTTCGACGGATTTATACGTTTTAGAACGCCCAGAACATGATTTGATGGTTTTTAGAAAATGTCTGTCTGTGAGTCTGTCTGCAACTCTGTCACACTGTCACTCTGTGAGTCTGTATGTGACAAAAATTTTGTGGGCGCTCTATCTCAAGAACTAATGCACGGAATTTCACAAAACTTCATATTTAGTTACACCTTGATATAATGGACCTGATTAGTTTTTGGTGAAAATCGCCCAACAGGTGGCTCTGCTATGCGGCATTTTTCACGATTTCTGCAATAGCTATATCTCAAGAACAACTGCACGGATTTTCATAAAACTTCAGATTCAGTTAGTACAGGATATAGTTTGGTGCTGATTATTTGTTTGTGAAAATCGCCCAACAGGTGGCGCTGCTATGCTGCATTATTCATGATTATCGCAAAAGCTCTAATTCAAGAAAAAATGCACGAATGTTCATCAAACGTCAGATTTAGTTAGTCCCTGATATAAATTAGACCTGTTTAATTTTTGGTGTAAATCGCCCAACAGGTGGCGCTGCTATGCTGCATTTTCACGATTTCCGCAAGAGCTGTATCTCAAGAACTATTGCACGGATTTTCATCAAATTTCAGATTTAGTTGGTCCTTGACATGAATTGACGTATAATTTAGTGTTGTTTAATTTTTGGTGTAAATCGCTCAACAGGTGGCGCTGCTATGCAGCATTTTTATGATTTCCGCAATAGCTCAATCTCCAGAACTAATGCACGGATTTTCATCAAGCTTCAGATTCAGTTATTCCTTGACATCTATTGAAGTTTTATACATTTTGGTGTAAATCTGTCAACAGGTGGCGCTGCTATGCTTTTTTAGCGATTTCCTCACTAGCTCTATCTCAAGAACTAATCCTCGGATTTTCAACGAACTTCAGATTCAGGTATACCTTGATATCATTTAGTGCTGTTTATTTTTGGTGTAAATCGCTCAACAGGTGACGCTGCTATGCTACATTTTTCAGAATTTCCGCTATAGCTCTATCTCAAGAACTAATGCACGAATTTTCCTCCAACTTGAAATTCAGATATACTTTGATATGAATTGGTGCTAAATTCATGTAATTTCTTGTACTATTTAATTGATTTAATTGACGTGATTTATATAGAAGAAAGTTTTGTGATGGCCACAACATACTAGTTGTAATTGAAAAGACAGAATTTTTAGGTAATTTTATAAATGATTTTATTTTAATAATTTGCGTTCGTTTGATCATAAATAATTAATACTTTTTTAATAGCTAAATCTTTATTTTAACTGACTCAAAAAATTTTCAATAAATGAGAATTCTGTTTTTCTCTATCCCATTTTTCTTTCTTTGGAAAGAAATGCTCAGTTACATTTTAAAAAAAAGTCTATAAGCATGAGTAAAACAAATTTGCTTCATCGAAAAAGCATTTAATTGGATTTTCTCTCTCTCTTTTTTTATTTTTTTCCACATTTTAAGTGTTACGTGCTATTAAATATCAATACCTATAATTTACCATTTTGAAATTATTATTGGTGATTATCATGCAAATCTCTCATTATAAAAAAATTCATTAAAGATAAATTATTTAGACGAATATAATGAATATTTCATAAATAAATCTGTTTTCAATGTCAATGTTAATCTATAAATCAATGTGTTATGTCATAAGGAAATTTGAGAATGAAGCAGCCTTTTGAAATGAAAAAAAAAATAGATATAAATGTTGATCAATAAATATTAGCAAATATTGGACCCTATATAAACATACAGAATGAACTCTTACGCCTCTTTTTCTTTCTTTCTAACCGATGACAAGGCCCCTACCTGCCGCGAAGCCCCAGCTGAACGGGTTTGATACCTGGTATCGAGGCGGGTGACCGCCTGATCGCCACGTAGCGGCAATAAACATAACGAGCGCGTAGAACGTATCGGCAGTGCCTTGTGAACGGTGTTATGTTGGTTGCTTGACATTTATATCTTATTGTTTGGAATCTGCACATTGCTACTTATGTTGATCTCGTAATTTGGAAACTTGGTCACGTAACGTGACCTTCACCTGGCAAGGCACCTCCAGAGGTATAATTAACTCTTATGCAACTTTAATAATGATTGAACTCATACAAAACGAGAAATAACAGTTTAAAACTATTTTTGAAAGAGTTGTGCATAAAAACACAGCACATTCAAAGAAACGTACCTTTTTTGTTAAACTTGACGATGGAAATTTTTACATCTGTGAAAGATGTTACATCTATGAGAACGAATGAAACAGTTATTCTTGGATATTCTCTTCCTGCGGGCTATAAGAGGTATGAAGAAGAACCTGATTTTCACGAACTATTGAAAAACGAAGTTATATCAGATAAAAACAATGCTTATGGTCAATTACTACTCTTGCTTGGAATGTATCTACAACATTTTACAAAGAAGTTTGATAAAGTTAATATATTCGTAACTTTTGAAATTGATGGTTTTTATCCAAATGGTAGTTCTTGTGGACTATTGGGCAATATAAATCGTTCAGAAGTTGACATTGGGCTTATACCTGTGATTATGCATGAAAGAAGTAAAGCTGCAGTGGACTTTAGTTATCCGTACAGACTTTATTGCCATACATTTATTACTTCAAAACCAAAATACAAAGCACAAATTTTCGGCATTTTTCAAACGCTTTCCATATCGGTCTGGATAACTATCATAGTATTTTTGATTGCAATTACATTAATATATTATGTAGTCTTGAAGCGGAAATATTCATTCAAAAAAATTTTCCTTCATGTTTTTGCTACATTGTTAAGACAGAATTCTCTTATAATACCATCAACTTTTGCCGAAAAACTCTTAATCTACTCATGGGTTATCGGAGCAATGTTTCTTTGCTTGGCCTATGATTCCGTGTTTTTATCGTTTCTCGCATTCCCTCCTATTTCGAAAATTAAGCACTTATCAGATTTGGCTAAGGCTACAGAAAATGGAGACTATCACAGTTTGGCAGCTCTTCATACAGGTGTTTCAGAGAGATTTTTAAAATCTAAGGAGAAACATCTACAATTATTAGGGTCGGATATTCGGAAAACTAGCTTGAAATATGTAAAAGACGGAATATACTTCAGTTTTAGAAAAAACAGTAGACAGCAAAATCTTGCTTATTTTATAGAAATGGAAGGTCTTGAAAAATTTAGTGGGCAATACTTCATTTCAGAAGACCGATTTTACGAATGTATGGCTGCAATGATGGTCCGAAAAGATTTTTGTTGCAAAAACTTACTAGATACATTTGTACGTAGAATCATGGCTTCAGGAATTTTGTCCAAATATACCAAGCAAGCTGGTTTTATTTACTCATTGAAGCTTTTGTTAAATTATCCAGATGAAGATACAACAAAAAGAAAAATAACACTTACAGATGTTGCTCCTGCTTTTATTTTTTTGTTGTTCGGCTATTCCATATCTATTTTAGTTCTTATTGGGGAAATATTGTTCAAGCAAAACAGAAAATCTAATTGTGTCAAAAAATATAATAATGACTAGAGAACAGGAATTCTGCTTTATCAGAATTTAGTGTCGCCTCCGGCATTTCCATTACTTCATTTTCTTCTGATGGACTGATGGCTTCTATTATTATGAAACAGCCATTATAAATGAAGTGTTAGGTGAAGATGAAAGAGCAGCCTTAAAAAGTTAGAACTCTGATTTTCTGGTCAGAATGGGGGGGAAGAAACGGCCATAATTGTTTTTTACGGCTGCTCTTTCATCTTCACCTAACACTTCATTTATAATGGCTGTTTCATAATAATAGAAATCACCAGTCCATCAGAAGAAAATAACTCGGTTAAGCGGGACTCTACTGCAGTACAAAACATATTTAAATTTTAAGACTTAAAGCACACGTTTTATTTTATGTAAAATGACGTCATTCGCATCCGCTTAAGAATTTCACAGACCGACAGTAAAGCATGCATAGTACATCACTATCGCAAAATAATGCACAAATGCAGCAAAAAGATATCGTCATTCAAGAAAATCGAAAAAAAACAACGGCTATCTAATGATTCATAGATACTTACAATTAAATATAGTATATAATAGCTCCATTGTTTTAACAGAAATCATTCGTTTATATATTTTTTTCAAAATAGCACCTATTTTAATTACATTTTCTTTCGGTTGTTATGAGATAATGGCAACAAAAATATATAATTACTATTTTAAAACTATTTTTCCTTTGCTTTCTATAGAAATGGATAAAATGCCGTTGCCAATATTAAGCAAATGGCTCCAAAAACTACAAAAAAATTTATATTTCAAAAACAAATGGAGATACAGTTTTCAAACAAAGTGCATTTAAAAGAACTTTTTTTTTCCAATACGACGGTATAAGAACTGAAAGTGTGCGATGCTTAGAAGTTTAAAAAATTGCTAAAGAGTATTTAATCGTAATGATTTGTTTTGCAGCTAGCCTTGGTAAGCTAACGTTATTTTTTGGACACAAAGTAAGCTGGGAGAAAGAAATAGCATACCGGACCGGAGGCTAATAATATAGATATACATGTACTGCAAGTGTTGAGTAAGGAGTGATTCAGAGAAATGTATTTTTTCTGGTATTATAATGAAAATTCTCTAATATAACATTTTTTATTTCATTTGCTCTCTTGCTATTATTAAAGAATTTAAATTTGCTCGGTATTGTCTTACTTTGGAATGAAGACATTTAATACCAGACTGATTTAAAACTTTGAAACGCTGTATTTTAGTATTTTTAAATGCACTGTTAGCCTAAACGATTCATCGGTTTCAAAAGACTGTTTATTTACAAGTAAACAAACTACAAAAACGTGTGATACATGAAAAGATACATACACTCATCAAGTTTCTGTTACATGTTACTAATCTCCAGTGTGTACGACTCTTAGTTACGCGGCCCACACCCCAACGGCAATCCAGTTCCGACCATACACTGCAAATTCTAAAAATAAAAATAAACACATTTTACAACACGTTTTTGTCGTCACCAAATTAACAACACATTAATGTGTTATGAATTCGAAAACTTCATATACAAAATATTTTTTGTGTTGTGATTGTGTTCTTAGTACAGTAGAGCGTCGATTATCCGAACAAGTCGGGACCGAACCTAGTTCGGATAACCAAAATTTCGGATAAACGGACAGACAATTTAAGGGATGTTCCTGACTATACTAAAACCTTCACACTTTATCCAGGATTAGGACTGGTAGCACCAGTTAGTGCTAGCGTGTTTAAAAACTGTTTTTTTTTCTTTTTTTCATTTAAGTGAGTCCGGGACACATTTAAAATTTTTTTTTTATTTATTGAGTTAAAATTTTGAATTATTTTGTGATGGTTAACCATATCATTTGTAAACAAAATCAAATGATAAAACGTCTCATAGCTTTTTTAAAAAAATTTAAAATTTAAAATTTATGAAAAAATTGGTATAACTTAAAATCGTTATAAATCGAAACATTATTTGTAGAATTTAAATTGTTTTTCATTTAAATAAACAGAAGTATATATTTTTTAATTTAGAGCCAGCATTTTAAAAAATATTAATTTTTTAAAAAGTTAAAAATATTTAACGAAAAAATTACAAAAAAACTGGTGCAACTTTTTTTTTAAAAATTCATATTTTCAAAAGTGATTTATTTTTTTTTTCAAATATGCTGGCTCAAAAGTAAAGTAAAATAAATGAAAAAGATATGTTCCGAGTTTCAACCCTGTATCTTTAACGGTTCTCGAGTTATAAGAATTTAAATATGAGAAATGGTGAAAAAAATCTATCATGAAGAAAAACGCAATTTCACAAGAACTCGTTTCCTTGACAACCATAGCTTGAAAGGCAGATTTTGAAAACAAACCAAAACGAAAAAATTAATATTTCCTGTTCTAATTAAGATAGAAACATGATTTAAATGTCATTTTAAGCATAAAACGGCAGAGAAATTTTTAATCCAATAAAAAAAAGATACAATAAAAAATTTGAAGATTTTTGTGTCCCGGACCCCCTTAAAATTCTCTTTTTATCATTTTCTGAACTCCAGAGATTATAATTCAAGCAAAAAAGTTTTCGATTGTTGCTCTCTTCAAAGAAGACGTTCTTTCCCATGCTGCCATGTATTCTTCTAAAATACGCTAGTTGAATAGGATCAGAGTTCTTCTGCCGTTCGAGCCATTTCATAGCTTTTTCAAAACATTCAAAGGCTTTGTTATTGGATGAACCTGGGTCATTTTCAGAGCATTTCTACAATTTCCTTTTTATCTTAAATCTCATCTACAATCTCATCATCATTAAAAAAAGAAATTTTCGAGAGAAATAGGCCATTCAGATAAATAGAAGTTCGGTCAAAAAAATATTTTGGGAGAAATAGGCTGTTCGGATAATTGGAAGTTCGGTTAATTGGAGTTCCGATAATCGGCGCTCTACTGTATGTTGCAAAAGTGTTGCTCTCTAGAAATGCGTTCTTAATATGTTGCAAAAGTGTTGCCATTTAGAAATGTGTTCTTAATATGTTGCAAAAGTGCTGCTATCTAAAAATGTGTTTTAAAAATAGTGTTGTTAATTGTGTTGAAATCGTGTTGTAAATAAGGTTGATGAAAATATTTTCTTACAATACTGTTGTGCTGCCCAACACTTTGTCACCAAATTAACAACACATTGTAAACACCACTGATTTCAGAACTCTATAAACCAACACATGTAAAACACTTTTAACATGGTGCCTTTAAAATAGCACAAACACACAACTAAAACATACTACTTATTAACATTCATAACACATTTTTAAAAATGAATGCTTTGAAATGTTTTGAAAACACATTTTTCCTCTTCTAATTTTTAACAATACTTTTTCCACAATCATTTTATTTGGCACAACACATTCGAAACACATTCACAACACAATCGAAAATGATTTCAGTTAGAAGTGTTCATTATTATGTACAGTTAGTGTTGCAAAAGTGTTTCACGAATTTGCAGTGTACATTCGACAGCATGGTTCTGTCAATGTCTGTCACAGCAGCAATGATGCGTTCCTGCAATGCTTGCAGCGTTGTTGTTGGCACTGAGGGTACATAAATTTCGTCCGTCACATAAATCCACAGAAAGAAATGACACGGCGTGAGATCTGGCGACTTGGTGGGCATGGGAGCAGAGGAACATCACCCAGACCCGCATTGCCGCCATCTTCTTCATTAGTACCACAGGCCTGCCATCTAGCGTACACGCGAACCACGAGGTGGTCTTTTAAAGGGTATCAGGACTCTTAAAGCTTCAAAGTTTTGGAAATTTTATTTATTTATTTTTAGATATTAAACTCCTATCTTTTGTGAACACTTTGAAATAATTATTTCCTTGAAATTCCCATTAGGACAGAAGTTCTATTAGAATTATACACGCTCAATTACTGAGGCGGCGTTTCCGAAACATTGAAATCATTTTTTTTCCAAATGACGTTATTGTACATAATGTGCAGGATATCTTCAAAATTTCTGAATATTTTTTCATGAAACTTTCAAAACATATTCGTTTCATGTTAATCTGTATAAACTGAAACTAAAATTTTATTCTTATTGTTCAAAAAAAAAAAAAAAAAAAACTAATTATACTGTTGAAATTTTCAAAATTTTGTATTAGCTAAATACAACTTTGCATTAAAAATATAAATATTTTTTAAATACAACTTTATTTAGGTTCAGGGTAATTATTGCAATCTGAAGTATAATTAGGCATAAAAAATGTCATTCTAGTTGCAAAATTTAATTTGCAATCCTGCACGTAAACCGTTATACCAATTTTCTGTTCGCCTAATGTCTGACAGTTTGGAGCCCCCTACAAATACTAATTCTGCATCTTAGAATTTTTTTAAATACATGAAATGAAAGAATATCTTTCATCGCAATAAAAATTGTGTTTTTAAATTATGTATATTTTAAGATATTAAATGTGGAAAATAGTCCTTTTTTTTATTTTTTTCAATTTTTTTCAATTTTTTTTTTTTTTTTTTTTTTTTTTTTTAGAGACCCTTTAAACTTTGTGAGTGTGTGTAGCCGTCTTTGTAGGTCGTGTACATCTCAATATAGAGTGTTTTGAAACCAGATGAATTATATAGGCTTTCCCTATATTGCTGGATACTTATCTTCGAATAAACTTCATAGCTTTTATAAAAAAAAAAAAAAAAAAAAAAAAAAAAAAAAAAAAATTGCGAGAATAGAAATAAAAACGTT
The DNA here is from genome assembly GCA_963932465.1 of Maratus speciosus. Classification (NCBI taxonomy): domain Eukaryota; kingdom Metazoa; phylum Arthropoda; class Arachnida; order Araneae; family Salticidae; genus Maratus; species Maratus speciosus. The sequence continues at coordinate 455,378,332 of OZ010797.1, forward strand.
TTTGAAGTGATTGTGGCATTGAGTATTAAGATTTTGGAAAATTACTCAAATTAGCTCTATTAGAAAACTCTTATAATTGTATGAATTTGCATATAGGGTAGACCCAAGCTAGTTGGACCCCTTTTTCTTCTAATAATTTTTTAAAAATTACAATTCAACATTTTAAATTTCTTTTTATGTTACCACTATCAGTGTACTTTCAGGAAGAAGTCATAATAGTACAACTTGAAAATATGAAATATAAGTATTAGTTTAGAAGCTCAAATTGACACCAAGTCGCTTGGGCCAACCTGCTCCGATTGTGGGGTAAGTTGGTCACTTTTAGGTAGCTTTCATTACAAAAAGCTACCTATTGCAGCCGTTCGGAGGAAAGCGATTTCAAAAAATTTTGGTATATTTTCATCGATAATGACCCCCAGACCCCGAAACCACCCTCCGTTCAAAAGTTGATATATATATATATATAAAAAAATCTGATCTTTGTCATACTGTAACTCTCGTATTTATGAACCAATTTGGATGAAACTCGGTGTGTACATAGTACATACCAATGTCTCGACCGAGTTCGTTGGCCAGATTCATCCGCCATCTTGTTTCAAAATGGCGGCCATTTAAAATTTTTAGGTAGCTTTCTTTACAAAAAAGCTACCTATTGCAGCCGTTCGGAGGAAAGCGATTTCAAAAAATTTTGGTATATTTTCATCGATCATGACCCCCAGACGCCGAAACCACCCTCCGTTCAAAATTGATATATATATATATATATATCTGACCTATGTCACACTGTAACTCCCGTAATTATGAACCGATTTCGATGTAATTCGGTGTGTACATAGTACATACCAATGTCTCGACCGAGTTCGTTGGCCAGCTTCATCCGCCGTTTTGTTTCAAAATGGCGGCCATTTAAATTTTTAAAAAAAATTTAAAACTTGAAATGTGGTACCAAAAAATTAAAAATGGAAACATATTTTTTTCTTACGTATTTGACCTTTATACAAAGATTCCGGAGCAGTTTTTGTTTCGTCTATATCTTAAACAATGGCTGAGTTATAGCATTTTGAATTTCTAGCGTGGCTGACATTTTGAAACGTCCTGAATTTTGTCACGCGATAAAAGGCGTATTTATGAACCGATTTGGATGTAGCTTCGTTTATACATAGTACATACCAATGTCTCGACCGGGTTCGTTGGCCAGCTTCACCCGCCATCTTGTTTAAAAATGGCGGCCATTTAAATTTTTAAGAAAAATTTAAATTTGAAATGTAAATGTGGTACCAAAAATTGAAAATTGAAAAAATATTTTCTTCTTATGTGTTTGACCTTGATAAAAAGATTCGGGAGCAGATTTTGTTTCGTCTATATCTTAAGAAATGGCTGAGTTATAGCATTTTGAATTTCTAGCGTGGCTGACATTTTGAAACGTCCTGATTTTTCTCACGTAATAACAGGCGTATTTATGAACCGACTTGGATGTACCTTGGTGTGTACATAGTACATACAAATATCTCGACCGAGTTCGTTGGCCAGCTTCATCCGCCATCTTGTTTCAAAATGGCGGCCATTTAAAAAAAATAAAAAATTAAAAAATTTAAATGAGATACCAAAAAATTGGAAAATGAAAAAGATTTTTTTTGTATGTGTTTGGCCTTAATACAAAGATTCCGGAACAGTTTTTCTTTCGTCTATATCTAAAAAAAATGGCTGAGTAATAGCATTTTGAATTTCTCTTGTGGCTGACATTTTAAAACGACCTGATTTTTGTCACGCGATAACAGGCGTATTTATGAACCTATTTGGATGTAACTTGGTCTGTACATAGTACATACCAATGTCTCGACCGAGTTCGTTGGCCAGCTTCATTCGCTATCTTGTTTCAAAAGGGTTGCCATTTAAAAAAAATTAAATTTAAAATTCAAAATGAGGTATTAAAAAATTGGAAAATGAAAAAGATTTTTTTTATGTGTTTGGTCTTGATACAAAGATTCCGGAGCAGTTTTTGTTTCTGAAAATTTGTTCTTTTGTTGATATCTTAAAAAATGGTTGATTTATAGCTCTTTGAATTTCTAGCATGGCTAACATTTTGAAACGATCTTGTATTTGTCACGCGATAACACGCGTATTCGCCTATTTCGATGTAAGAAGGCATGTGGATAGTATACACCAACACCTCGACCAAGTTCGCTGACCAGATTCATCAGCCATCTTGTTTCAAAATGGCGGCCATTAAATTAAAAAATATATATATATTTAAAGTGAGGTGCAAAAAAATTAGAAATTGAAAAAGGTTTCTTTCTTAAGTATTTGATCTTGATATAAGGATTCAGGAGCATTTTTTGTTTGTCTTTACCTTTAAAAATGGCTCAGATATAGCAATTTCAATTTCTATTGTGGGTGACATTTTGAAAAATCTGATTTTTTGCATGCGACAGCACTCCTATATATTAACCGATTCCGATGTGAGTGAGCTTGTGCACAGCAATTACTAAGGTCTCGACCAAGTTCACTGCTTAGCCTCATCCACCATGTTGTCTTAAAATGACAGGCACTTTAAGAAATTGCCGAATTTGGCAGCCAAATATAAGTTACTTTAAAGAAAAGCAGCTTGGATAAAGCTGACTAATTTCGCGAAATTCTCATTCATTATATTGATAAAAATTAGTATTGAATCTCCTATATTCGGTTTCCACTAAATTGAGCTTCGTGTGTTTGCATGATATAAGTTGGCTTTTTTTAAATAAGGATTATGAAAGCTACCTCTTCCTCCCGGCACTGGCCGGAAGGACTTTTTTAAAATTTAAAAATTTGACCTGTGGTACCAAAAAATTAAAAATTGAAAAATATTTTTTTCTTATGTATTTGAGCTTGATACAAAGATTACGAAGCAGTTTTTGTTTTGTCTATATCTTAAAAAATGGCTGAGTTATAGCACTTTCAATTTCTAGCGTGGCTGACATTTTGAAACGACCTCATATTTGTCACGCGATAACAGGCGTATTTATGAACCGATTTAGATGAAACTCGGTGTGTACATAGTACGTACCAAAGTCTCGACCGTGTTCGTTGGCCAGCTGCATCCGCCATCTTGTTTTAAAATGGCGGCCATTTAAATTCTTTAAAAAAAATTAAAATTTGAAATGTGATACCAAAAAAATGAAAATTGAAAAAAAAAATTTTCTTATGTGTTTGACCTTGATACAAAGATTTCGGAGCAGTTTTTGTTTCGTCTATATCTAAAAAAAATGGCTGAGTTATAGCATTTTGAATTTCTAGCGTGGCTGGCATTTTGAAACGACCTTATTTTTGTCACCCGATAACAGGCCTATTCATGAACCGATATGGATTTACCTTGGTATGTACAAAGTACGTACCAATGTCTCGACCAAGTTCGTTGGCCAGCTTCATCCGCCATCTTGTTTCAAAATGGCGGCTATTTAAAAAAATTTAAAAATTTAAAATTTAAAATGGGGTATCAAAAAATTGAAAAAGATCTTTTCCTTATGTGTTTGACCTTAATATAAAGATTCCGGAACAACTTTTGTTTCGTCTATATCTAGAAAAATGGCTGAGTTATAGCATTTTTAATTTCTATTGTGGCTGACATTTTGAAATGACCTGATTTTTGTCACGCGATAACAGGCGTATTTATGAACCGATTTGGATGTAACTTGGTGTGCACATAGTGCATACCAATGTCTCGACCGAGTTCGTAGGCAACCTTCATTCGCCATTGTGATTCAAAAGGGAACATTAAAAAAAAAATATTTAAAATTTAAAATGAGGTATGAAAAAATTGGAAAATGAAAAAGGTTTTTTTTTATGTGTTTGACCTTGATACAAAGATTTCAGGTCAGTTTTTTTTCGTCTACATCTTAAAAAAAGGTCGAGTTATAGCACTTTGAAATTTCTAGCATGGCTGACATTTTGAAACGATCTGATATTTGTCACGCGATAACACACGTATTTATTAACCTCTTTGGATGTAAGAAGGCATTTAGATAGTATAGAGCAATGTCTCGACTAAGTTCACTGGCCAGCTTCATCCGCCATCTTGAATCAAAATGGCGGCCATTAAATTAAAAAATATATATATTTAAAGTGAAGTGCAAAAAATTTAGAAATTGAAAAAGGTTTCTTTCTTAATTATCTGACTTTGATATAAGGATTCCGGAGCATTTTTTGTTTTGTCTTTATCTAAAAAAAATGGCTCAGATACAGCAGTTTGAATTTCATTATGTGGGTGACATTTTGAAAAATCTGATTTTTGCCTGCGACAGCACTCATATATATCAACCGATTCCGATGTGAGAGAGCGTGGGCACAGGAATTACTAAGGTCTCGATCAACTTCACTGGTTAGCCTCATCTACCATGTTGTCTTAAAAGGACTTCACGTATCGCCGAATTTGGAAACCAAATATAACTTTAAATAAAATCAGCTGGATAAAGCTGACTAATTTCGCGAAATTCTCATTCATAAGGATTTAGTATTGATAAAAATTAGTATTGAATCTTCTATAATCGGTTTCCACTAAATTGAGCTTCGTGTGTTTGAATAACATAAGCTAGCTTTTTAAAAATAAGGAATTTGAAAGCTACCTCTTCCTCCCGGCACTGGCCGGAAGGACTTTTTAATGTTCTGAGAGTGTAGAAATTTAAGAAAGGTTCAAAATTTTACAAAATATTAATTTTTATTTCTAGCGAACGAAAACACAAATATAGCCCCCTAAATTAAAATAAAAATTTTTCCCATATGTTGAAATTTTTGAAAAACTTTTGCAGATCTACAATGATCATGACCCCTAGAGCCCAAAACCACCCCCAGTTTAAAACTTTATTTATCTGTCTATATATCTATCTATATACATATACTTTTTACTTTTCTATGGACACGATAACATATCCAATCAGTTTAAAGTTTTCAAAATGTCTAGGAAAAGGGCCAAAAATTATGCATGACAGATTTTTGATATAATTAAAAATGACTTCAAGGAGTGATAGGGAAAATAGGGTTTTCAGAAGAAAAAAAATTCATAACTTCGTCAATTCACAAGATATCAAATTCACTTAAATTTATCATAAATCCTCTTAATATGATCTACAACTTTTGTATTGAAAAGCTTTTGATACGCGCAACTCTCACAGCAAAAAGAAGTTAAAAACGAAAAAGTGTGTGTGTGTGTGGGGGGGGGGGGACGTTGCATAATGAAAAATAAGATCACCTTTCTCTTAATCCGTTAAATTCTTGGTGAAATTAGTAATCGAAATCTACCTGTGCCTGTAGGTCAAGCCAACAGGGATTTTTCTAGACTTATGAAAGTTATAAATGTTTTTGTACAACATGAGCAGCTGATTTAATTTGGGAAGGAGGTAAACAACATTATAACTTCATTTTTTAAAAAGATTGACTGGAATAACCAGGAATTCAATTAATAAAATAATTCCTTACTATTAATTAATAATAAATTAATTAAAATAATAACAAATGTTTATTAAAATAACTCATTAAAACTCCAATACCACAGAGCCAAATTCCTACGCCCGTGCCAAATGGGCCAACTAACCCAGTATCGCCATTTTTGTTCATCATGACTGTAAGGAATTATTCTGAAAGTATTTCAATAAAAACACATGACCTACAATAACTACGGACAATTATTTTTCTGAATTATCATATATCAAAATCTAAAACGTAATCTACAAACAACTAAAAAACGATTATTTATAAGAGAGAAAATTTACTCACCTTTACAAAATTTTAAAAATTCTCAATAATTTTTTAACGGACGCTCCGACTTCAATGGTGCTGATGTTGTAGGAGGAAAGCGAAGCAACGCATGCTTGGCTAGACTGACAATGTTATCTAACGCGAGATTAAAAAAAAAATATCGCGACTGGGCCAACATGCCCCTATGGCCAACTAGCCCGGTCTACCCTAAATACTTTTTACTTTAGACAAATATAATTTTTATTGTTTAAGACACTGTTTTAAGCATTAAATGTTTAAATATATAGCAAATTAACTCCTTGTAATTCTATACTAATGTTAATTGCTAGACGACTGTAAATTAAAACTTTTAAAACACAGTGGTGGAAAATTGGCGCAGGGGAGGAGCCTATTGACACCACTAAATTATTACAGTATTCTTCACTTTAATAAAAACTCAGAAATTCTGCCTTTAGATAAGCCAAAAAATACTACTAAAATTTAGTGGTGTCAATAGGCTCCGCCTCTGCGCCAATTTTCCACCACTGAAAACAGTAAAAATATGTTTATTCGATGATCTACATCATTCAACTCTCCCCGAGTCATTATCAAAATAAATAGATGGGAGATATCAAAATGTGGGATCATTAAACGTTAACTATAAGTAATTTTTAAATTTTTCAAATTTAAGGCCAATTTTTTTTTTTTTTTTTTTTTTTTTTTTTTTTTTTTTTTTGCGGGTTACAGATTTCGGACATTGCTGAGATGTATGTTACATAGTTTCGACCTTTCCATAAATAAGTTGTGCTTAGTATTTAAAAAATTCTTAAGACTAAGAATGGAGTAAATTTGTTCTATAATTGTATGTGTAATTATTACATATATATACAGGGTGTCCGGTCTCAACGGTGTCCAATGGCTAATTCCTAAACCGTTAGTCATAGACATATAGTTCCAATTACAAAAATGTATTAAATCAGGTAAACAAATATTTTTAAAGCGATTTGGGTCAATAAAAACATTTCTTAAAAAATTACGAAATTTAAATTTTTATACGGTCCCCCGGTCCTATAAGTTATATTTAGTGGAATTTTAATTTTACACTGACAAGTAATACAAAAAGTCCCGTTATTCTACGATTAAAATTGACCGAGTAATAGCTGTTTAAAGTTGGAGCATATTTTTTGCTACAAATTGGGGGTCATTCACAAATTTAGTCGAAATATAATTTCGTCAGATATAATAAATGTTCGGTAGTAAAATTAACATTGCAATATAAATTTGAAATCTTTAATCATTCTGGCATATTAATGAAAAATATACAATTTGTTGAGAAAGAAAAAACAAAATTTTTGTTTAATAAAATGATTCTAAATTAACAGCCTTTTCTTTACAAAATGATACGTATTTAAAAATATTATTAGATTGCACAAACCTGTAAAAGTTGGGTTATGTTATGTTTTTTAGCTTTTGATAATTGATTCTTATATATTCAGTACCGCTGAATCCAAAATTGACCTTAATTTTTAACTATCATATCAGGATTTTTCGCAAATTGCAAATTTCAAAGTTAAGAAGTTCAATGTTAAAATTGAATTTCCTCCCCCATCTCATCGGACCACTCAGCTGTTTAGCTGTAAGAATCCCAGGATAAGCAAAAATATCGAATAATGTTTTTAATAAAATAAAATAAAATAAAATAATAAATGTTTTACACATGTTTTATAGTATGAGATTTTCGCTATATTTTAACTTACACATTTGCGATTTGCAAAAATATTGTAACGTGATGGTAAAAAATGGAGGTCATTTTCAGATTCAGTGCTAAAAAGTGCATAAAAATCAATTATCAAAAGTTAAAAAACACAACCATCTCCTCTACTTTATAGTATTCGATTTTTGTTATTCTTTAAATTTGAAAATTTATGATTTGCGAAATATCCTGAAATGATGGTTAAAAATTAACGTAATTTTCGGGTTCAGTGCTAAAAAATACATAACAGTTAAAAAACTCAACAATCGCAGTCTTGTATTATCTAATTTAATTTTTTTTCTTAAACTCCTTGGCAGAAATCTATCCGAAATTTTTTGTGTTATCCTGTAAAATAAGTATAAATGGTAACCACCGAGTATCTTAATAATAGCAGATTGTTATCGGATTTGCACCAGTATGTAAAATGCAATCTCGATCGGATGTTTAAAAGTGGGTTAAAGTTCGAGTACAAACTTTGAACTGGAAAAACATACATAAGATCGTTGAAGTAACATAAAAACTTATAAAAAAACATAATTTTTGTTAAAAGAAATCATAAGAGAAACAGTCTCAAATCCTGACAAAATAAAACATATCTTATTTTACCCAATTTGAGACTTAATCTTAATACTTGTAGGATTTTTTTTTCAAAGCGCAGATACACATGAAGTAAGATCTTCGAATACTTTAAACACTTGGTATATGATCCCTCAAAGCCAAGCCGAACTCATTGGTTTTCAGAGTAGAAAAGTGGCATAAGTCATGCATTTTTAACGTTTCATAACTCACTCAATTTTAGCGTTATATGAATAGGACATTTTTTGTCTTACTTGTCAGTGTAATAGGAAAAAATTACTAAATATAACTTATAGGACCGGGCGACCGTATAAAAATTTTAATTTCGTAATTTTTTAAGAAATGTTTTTATTGACCCAAATCGCTTTTAAAATGTTTCTTTACCTGATTTAAAACATTTTTGTAATTGGAACTATATGTCTATGACTAACGGTTTAGGTATTAGCCATCCCAGCTAAAAATGAACTGCAGTTTTTCTACAGAAGTGGAGTATTTTTGAGGTTTTTCTATAGTCAACTATAGATTTTCTGTAGTGCAATCTCGACTGTGAAAATACTTTAGAAATTCTGCGACTAATGTGGCGTAATTTTGTGGTACTTTGTTTTAAAAATACTCTGTGCTATCAACTTCAAAAATACATTAGTTTATCTGAAGTCATCATAAACTTTTAAAATAATGAGATTTTGCGTCTGTAGTAATGCTGCAGTATTGAAGTAATTTTATCTCATAATTTTACCAGTTCGTCTTTTTCTCTTAGTGTTTAATTATTTTAGTTGTCCGAAAGGAATAAATTTTATTTTGTGTTAATCAGAGAAAAAGAAAATTTAGTTAAAATTAAATTTCAAAGTCCGAAAGAGAATGCCGTCCTCGGGTTACAGCTCCACCCCCCCCCCCCCAAAAAAAGAACTCTTTTTAACCTGACTTTAAGATAAAGTTTAAATACATAAACATGAAAAAAAATTGACCGAAAATTAACTACCAAGAGTGAGATATAGGGGGGTGAATCTCTCCCCCAACAGAAACTTCTTAGTTTCTGTTTAATTTTAAGTTATTCGGAATAAATAAATTTTACTATATTTTTCAAAATCGGAGAAAATAAGATATTTCCGTTAATTAAATTTCAGACTTCAGGGATGGCAATGGGCCTTCCACCCCCCCCCCCCCTCCTTAACGGAATTTTTTTATTTCTTTTATTTTAAAATACTGAAAAAGAATGAATTTTACTATGCATTTCATAAAAAAAGAAAATTTAATTACTTAAATTTCAAAATCCAGGGAAGGGAAATGGCTTTTTTCTCCTATCCCCCCTTCCCCCGCTCAACTGATATTTCTGATATACTGCTTCTCTTTTATTTTAAGTTTCTGAATATAAATAAATTTTACTATGTACAAAATCGGAGAAAAAGAAAATTCAGTTACATATATGTTTCAAAATCCAGGGAGCAACAATGACTCCCCTAGGCTCCTCTCTTTTAACGGAAAATTTTGGTTACCTTAATTTTCAAGTTACTCGCAAAGAATAAATTTTACTATGTTTTTCAAAACAGGAGAGAAAAAATTGGGTTACTTAAATTGAAATATCTAGGGAGAGGTAATTGGTCTCCTATGCCACCTTCCCCTAAACGGAAATTCTTGTTTCCTTTTTTTTAAGTTACTCGAAAAAAAATAAATTCTTCTATGTTTTCAAAATAGGAAAAAAAGAAAATTCAGTTTATACAATTTCAAAATACAGGGAAGGGCAATGGGCCTCCTATACCGTTCCCTCAACTGAAACTTTTTAGTTCCTATTTTAATTTAAGTTAGTCGAATTAAATAAATTTCACTATTTCAAAACCGGTAGAAAAAAAAATTAGTTACTTATATTTTAAAATCCTGGGAGGAACAAATAACTGTTCTATACCCGCCGCCTTCTAACGGAAAATTCTTGGTTTCTTTTTTTTAGTCACTCGCAAAGAATAAATTTTATTATGTTTTTCAAAATAAGAAAATAAAATTAGTTACTTACTTCAAAATCTAGGGAGGGGTAGTTGCTCTCCTATGCCCCCCTCCTCCCCTAAACAGAAAATTCCAGCTTCCCTTTTTTTAAACATACACGAAAGGAATAAATTCTACTGTGTTTTTCAAAAGCAGATTTTTTTTTTTTTTACTTTAATTTCAAAATCCAATGAGGAGGCATCCCCCCCTTTTTTTTCTTTTTCATAGCACACCCGGACCCGGATTTACTAAATGCACAATTTGCCCTTCTCCCCGAAAATACATGACTCCCAGTTCGTATGAAAATTACTTCTACTTTATAAAAACGAATGAAAAATAAATAATTCTTATTAAATATTTTATTTTAAATTTACATTGGAATATTTTATTATTGTTCACGCAGCTGAGGCTGCATTTCTGACTAAATAAATATTTATTATTTAAGTTAATTTTTAATTATAATTGATTTAATAATTATTAATAATATTTATAATTAATAATTATTGATATTTAATATAATATTAATTATATATTACATAATATGAATAATATAATTTAAATAATTAATTATTATTATTTATAATTAATAATTATTAATAATATATAATAAATTAATATTATTTAAATAATATTTTTTATTCTAAATTCTGTCCGGGATGCAGATACATTTTGCGCTGTTAGCGAAACGAGATTGACCAATCAGAAGCTCACATTTCGCGAACTTTTCCCTGTTTTAAGGAAGCAAGCTTCCTGATTGGTCGATCTCGTTTCGCTAACAGCGAAAAATCTATCTGGATTCCGGCGGATGAAGCAGTAGTGCTCGTACAACTCAACTTTCGATCTAGGCGGAATGCTTTATTTACAATACATGTGACTCGCGATTCGACCTTCGTCTTTTTTTCATATCCCCTTTTGTTCGTATTATGCTTTCGCGTTAATTATTATTATTATTATTTTTAAATGAATGTCAATAACCATAACATTGCGAATATTACGTACCGAGCTAATTTTTTAAAGAACTGACACCATGCCCGTTCGGTTTTTGCGTTCGTATACTATTTTTTAAATCTGACTTGTCCGTATAATACTTTGATTATTCATTTAGAATGTATATTTATGCTAAATTATGTACCGAGCTTGATCTCTCTTTTTGAAAGGACTATTATACTTCCAAAAAAGTGGGCCCTTTTTAAAAAATTCGGATATACTATTCAACAGTAGAAAATAAAATTCGCACCAATAAAATATTTCGGAGGAGGATTTGTAGGTGCAAGATACTATTTATATGTATATTTTTTGGTTTTTCTTTAAAGAATAATAGAGGTGTAGCTGATTAAAAGCTAGTTAGTGTAAATTTAAGTAATTTATTGTTACTACAGAGGAAAAGAGTTCAATAATCTAAGTTTTTTATTGAATAGTTTTTTTTTTTTTGTGTGTGTGTATTGTTCGGGTTATTTAATGTAACTTTTCAAGTAGTGCTGCTGGTTTTAAACATTTTAAAACAATGTGCATGACTTATTAAATTTTGGAATAAAATTAAATTTTAAAAGTAAACAGAAAAAGTATGTTTTCAAACAATGCAAAAATCTTACTTTTTTTTTTTTTTTTTTTTTTTTTTAATCTGCCTACCCTCAACTGCTGCTGAAGATTAAACTTGAAGCCACAGCGGTTGTCCAGTGGCCTGGAACTAACCCTTCCCACTTTTCAATGTTTTTAATTTAAGCAATTTTTCTTTTAAAGTCTGGTAACTTCTTTTAAAAAAAATTCTGCCTCCAGTCGAGTGGTCAGTATTGATTAGAGTGTGTGCATGAATGTTTCTTCCTTAGTACTTGGTATTCGATGCTCAGAAATTCTGCAAAGCAGCACTCAATAGACTGCCGTGTTTACTTGTGTAATAGTCTCACCCCTGATTTGAAGCAGAAAAAATCGTCAAACTATTTTCTTTTCATGAATTGAATGGATGAAAAAATTATGAAAGATCAACGTTTGGAAGAAAAGGTCTTGAGCATTGCTAAAAAAAAACAGCCATGCTGGTACTTGATAGTTTCCGAAGACATTTTGTTGATGATGTAAAGAAAAAACTTTCAGAAGGCAAAGCAGATCTTGTGATAATTCCCGGAGGAGTCACAGAGATTCTGCAAGACAATATAAGACGAGTAGGGTAGATGTACCAGTTTTGGCCACATTTAGAGAAAATTTGAAATAGAAATTTTACATTTCTTGATCGATTGAAGCATATTAAATCATAATAACATCATTCTTTAGTAAATTTAATTGTCTTTCTGTTAACTATAATGACTTTCTACAGAATATTTTAGGTTGTGAGTAATAACTCATCAAGTAATTTATTCCAATTTGTACCAGTTTTGGCCACCCCTATACCAGTTTTGGCCATCTCTATGCACCAGTTTTGGCCACTCCAATATCATGTAGTTTAACAAACATTTTAATTGATAATAAGTAAAAATAAAGCATTTTTATGCAACATCTATTTTATCACACATATATTTGTTTACTGTATTAAGAGAATTTTGCAAATTTCTTTATGAATTGATAAAAACATCAAATAAAATATACTTATGTTGATTTTAACTGAAAATTTCAATTAAAAAACAGAAAATATATTTAAATTTGATTAATAAAAGAGACAACAGTGCCTATTAGGACATAAAGATTAACTATTTAATCAGTTTTATAATTATTCATGGATTGTGGCTTGTTTAGAACACTTGAATCTTCATCAAAGAGTTATATTTCTTGAAAGCATTTTCTGATTTTTGTTTGATTTTCATCAAAAAGCTATGAAATCATCTTTTGATTTATATTAGCTTGTGCCTTTGCAAGTTATTTTAGGGTGTGATTTCAGAAGCAAATCATACCATTTCATACCTGGTCTTCCATCTTGAAATGGAGTTTCTATCTTGCCGGCTACAATTTTCTGGGCAGAATCTTAAAAGTTCTTCCATTTTTATAGGAAATAGTACTCTGACAATATCTAAAATCCACTTTTCTAATTGATTTTTAACTTCAATTCCTAGTACCTAGATCTACTACTTGAGATTCAACATTAAGAGAAAAGTGGTGTCCGTCCTGCAAACTTGTGATGTAAGGCAAGAACGGGTTACTCCAAAACTTTACTAGCTTGTAGTGCTGGCATTACATTTTGAATGACCTTAATTTTACTTCCTATCTTAGAGCAGTGTTCCCTCTAGGCCATTTGTTAATAGCACAGAATCTCTTTTAAACTTGGTAAAAAGAATCCTGTTTTTTTTTTTTTTTTAAATAATGTGAAATACATTCTTACTTGTATTTAGATATCTCTAGTAAAGATTTTCACAATATTTAGTTTTTCTAAATCCGTGTGCCTGAAATATTGCAAAAATTATGGAACTTCTTCATTTCTTTAGGAAAAATATAAGCAATTAAATCATGCTATAATTTTATTGAACTTTTTAATTTATAAGTTGTAAAATCTTTCAAAATTTATGTTTTAGTTTATTTATCATATCTAAACATTACATATCGCCTCCCCTTTTGTTTTATCAATACTAAACACAATACTATATTTTCTTTAGCAATATCATTCTTTAGTGACTAGCACAATGTCCTTCTTTCTAAAGTGAATTATCTATTGGACAGAGAATAACAAAATCTCTTTTATAAGAACTGCCATTAGCCTTGCTTTTATTATTATTATTATTATTGAAGCCATTACCTACTATATAAAACAAAATTAAATTGATTTTTCCAGATGTTCTTAAATTTATTAAATGGCTAAAATTCCCTCTATAATGAATCATGTGGCCAAAAGTGGAACATAATGTTGTACCCTTTTTGGCCACCCCCATGGCCATAACTGGTACATATAGCAAATTTAATGCACCAGTTTTGGCCACCCCCCATTAAACTGTTAAAATAATTATATTAAATGAAAAATTGCAGTAGAGAGAAAGCTTACCTCATAAAACCTAATAGCAATTTGTTTCAGAACAAATAGAACCCAATAAGTGCCTAATGTTGAAAGATTCTGAAAACTTGTCAGCTAAGCAAAAATCTTAATACATGTAAGCACACACTACAGTTTCACATATTTATTTTTTTTTGCAAGTCATATTTTATCAAAAAATAAACAAATGATATTGTAAATGATAAAAGAGAGTTTGCTTAAAATGTCAGAATGCCTATTATTTGTTAGTATTAATTCACAGGCTAAATATTGGACAAATTGATCCAATGTGGCCAAAACTGGTACAGTGGCCAAAACTGGTGCATCTACCCTATATGGATATTGGATAATCAATGGGAACAACGAGAAAATTCCCAGTGGAAAAGTAAGGCGCCCATCCCTGGAACTAATGTGTAGTTGGACATTACAACGCTTGACTTTAATGACAAGCGATATAATTTCCAAAAAATTTTAAGAAGATGGGTATCTTTGACGCTTTGGACGGAAGCGAAGATGACATTTTATGGAATGACGGAGATTCTTCAGACACCGACTCTCATTACAATAGTGATACTGAAACCTTTAGTAAAAGAAATTTATTATGATAATTTTTTGTTTAAATTTTCACAAAGATTATTATTTGTAAATTTTACATCTATAAAAATATTACCATAAAAAGAAAATGGTATTTAATAAACATCATAATCTGGAAACATTTGGTAAGTTACTAATTTTATTATGTGTTTTTTTATACCAGTAATGTTTCAGCATTTCAGTGTACAATATTATGCAGTAGATTTCTCCGCATAATAGTTGCACCTAGACTTTCACAATAAAAATTTGGCAAAAAAAAGTGCAACTATTATGAGAGTAAACACAGTACTATACAGTATGAAGTCGATTTTTGCAAAGAATCTCCACTACTTACTTAAGAGGTTACTTAACTCACATGAAAACGCCTGCCCTGTAATATTAATCTTATAAGAAATTTTTTTTAAAGTATCTCATTTGCATTTCCATATTTTGAAATTATTCTGTATGCCAGCTGAGGTCGATCTTTACAACAGCCGTTTTTTACTTTTTTGATTTTGTTTGCAGGTTTTTTTTCTGAGGCTATTTTTGTCTGAAAAAGATTAACGTCCTCATAAAAAAAAAAGTGTATTTTAGAGATCGTCTTTAGTTACCCAATGCAAACAAAAGCATGGGAATGCAAACGAGATATTTTAAAAAAAAATCTCCAAAAGATTAAGATTAGAAAGTGCATGTACTTGCATGGGCACAGATGTCATATATACGGGCGGGGGGTTTTTCCGACGCCAGTTTGCAGAAAGTTCAAGACTGGCAGCGGTCGTCACAGATTTTCTTTTCTGTTTTGCATATTCTTTTTCATCAAGCCATTACTTTGCTTCATATTATTTTTAGCTCTTTATTATTTAATACAAAAAGTTGAGATTATTATTAATAACAATTCATAAAATACCTAAAAACGCTACAGGTAAGTGATTGTTTGATTAATTAATGCTTCAATTGTTAAAATTTTGCAATATTTTTTATGACTGATTTGTGAATTTAGTATTTTCATTCTGTGACAGAGTCACAAAACTTGCATTTTTTTCCATGTCTGACGGAAAAAAATAATTAACTTTTGATCTGCGACTGATTGATGAATTTTGAGATATTTTCATACAACTGACTGACAAATTTTGCAAATTTTCTTTCGACGGAAAGATATGACATTTGTTCCCCCTTAAATTACTTATAATCTTGACATTAATGTAAACATTACCCTTAATCTCTGATTCATCTGATGTAAACAAACAGCCATTATTTGTGACATTAGTTGTAGATTTGTCCCCAAATCACTAATTTATAGGCATTTTAGAATTTTTTCAATTAATATTATAGAATTGTGTTTGCTTGATGTTTATATATGAAATTATCTAAAAATTAGGGAACTTCACATTACTTTTCTCCTCAAGTGGGCACACCTAGAAAATAGTGTCAGAATGAACAAAGTAATAACTGTTCTTATGACGTAATTTTCTTTGAAAAAGTTTTGTTATGTGCAATTTTATTTAAGGAAGTTTTGGGATTTTTTGTAAAGAAAAATTATATGTGACATTTATCGTACTTTATGAAATTCATATTTTCAAACTTGCATTGATAATTTCAGTTCTGTTCAATTTAAAAAAATTGACGTATTTATGTTTGCTCTGTTTTTTTTTTGTTTTTTTTTTTTAATTGTACTGAAATCTATCGGAAAAATTTGAGTAAAATATTTTTATAAATGTCATCCTTCAATTTAAGTATAATACATTATTAGCATTATATCTATGTATGTGTATATATATATATATATATATATATATATATATATGATGTGGGAACGCTGCATCTCCTGACTGAATTTATCCCTGTGCATTTGTTATGGTGAATGCTTTTCATTATGGGTGTTCTCAAATCCAAAGAGGCAACTTTATGACATATGTTTTAAATTATTTTTGTTTGGAAACGCATGAAACTAGTAGGTGTTTGTGTTCAGAAACTATGTAATCGAAAGATGTTTTCAGACGTTTTATTTTACTGCAGAAACGCGGAATTCCGCTTTTTCAGCATTGAATTTTATTATTCCTGGGATCGATGCAAATATGCATTAAAATTTGTTAACATTTTTAATGAGGGAAGGGTTGTAGTGGGAGTGTAGGAAATATAACAAAAACGTGACTACGAACCGCACCAAATTGAGCACAATTGTCAAAGGATCATGGAAAAAATGCAATTAATGTCAAAGAATCATGGGAAAAATGCGATTTTCGTCAAATGATTACAGGAAAAAATGCGACTCCCGTCAAAGGATCGCTGGGAAACGCAATTTTCGTCAAAGGATCGCTGGGAAACACAATTTTCGTCAAAGGATCGCTGGGAAACGCAATTTTTGTCAAAGGATCGCTGGGAAACGCAATTTTCGTCAAAGGATTGCCGGAAAAATGAGATTTTCATTAAAGGATCGCGAAAAAGACACAATTTCCATCAAAGAATTGAAAAAAAAAAACATGATTTTTGCCAATAGATCGTGTAAAATATGCAAGTTTATTCAAAAGGTTGTGCAAAATGCTCGAATTTCATCAAAAGATCGTGTAATATGCGAATTTCTTCGAAGGGTCGTGGGAAAAACGTGAATTTCGCCAAAGAATCACAAAAAAATATGATTTTTGTCAAATGATCGCAGAAAAAATGCAAATGTCGTTAAAAGATCGTGGAAAACATGCGAATTTCTTCGAAGGATCTTGCAAAAAAATGTGATTTTCGCCAAAGGATCGTGTAAAATATGCGAATTTTGTCGAAAGACCATATAATATGCGAATTTCTTTGAAAGGTCACAGAAAAAACAAGAATTTTGTCAAAGAATCGCGAAAAAATGCGTATTTCGTCAAATAATAGTGTAAAATATGTGAATTTCTTCGAAAGATCGTGCGAAATATGCAAATTTTGTCGAAAGATCGGGTAATATGCAAATTTCTTTGAGAGGTCGTGGAAAAAACGTGAATTTCGCCAAAGAATCGCAAAAAAATATGATTTTTGTCAAATGATCGCAGAAAAAATGCAAATGTCGTTAAAAGATCGTGGAAAACATGCAAATTTCTTCGAAGGATCTTGCAAAAAAATGTGATTTTCGCCAAAGGATCGTGTAAAATATGCGAATTTTGTCAAAAGACCATGTAATATGCGAATTTCTTTGAAAGGTCACAGAAAAAACAAGAATTTTGTCAAAGAATCGCGAAAAAATGTGATTTTTGTCAAATGATTGCGAAAAAAATGCATATTTCGTCAAATGATCGTGTAAAATATGTGAATTTCTTCGAAAGATCGTGCGAAATATGAAAGTTTCTTTGAAAGATCGTGCGAAATATGCAAATTTTGTCGAAAGATAGTGTAATATGCAAATTTCGTTGAAAGGTTGTGGAAAAAACGCGAATTTTGCCAGAGAATCACAAAAAAATATGATTTTTGTCAAATGATCGCAGAAAAAATGCAAATGTTGTTGAAAGATCGTGGAAAATATGCGAATTTCTTCAAAGGATCTTGCGAAAAAATAATTTTTGCCAAAGGATTGTGTAAAATATGCGAATTTTGTCGAAAGACCATGTAATATGCAAATTTCTTTCAAACGTCACGGAAAAAACAAGAATTTTGTCAAAGAATCGCGAAAAAATGTGATTTTTGTCAAATGATTGCGAAAAAAAATGCATATTTCGTAGAATGATCGTGTAAAATATGTGAATTTCTTCGAAAGATCGTGCGAAATATGAAAGTTTCTTTGAAAGATCGTGCGAAATATGCAAATTTTGTCGAAAGAAGTGTAATATGCAAATTTCGTTGAAAGGTTGTGGAAAAAACGCGAATTTTGCCAGAGAATCGCAAAAAAATATAATTTTTGTCAAATGATCGCAGAAAAAATGCAAATGTCATTGAAAGATCGTGGAAAATATGCGAATTTCTTCAAAGGATCTTGCGAAAAAATGTGATTTTTGCCAAAGGATTGTGTAAAATATGCGAATTTTGTCGAAAGACCATGTAATATGCAAATTTCTTTGAAAGGTCACGGAAAAAACACTAATTTTGTCAAAGAATCGCGAAAAAATGTGATTTTTGTCAAATGATCGCGAAAACAATGTGTATTTCGTCAAATGATCGTGTGAAATATGCAAATTTCTTCGAAAGATCATGCAAAATATGCATATTTCTTCGAAAGATTGTGTAATATGCAAATTTCTTTGAAAGGTCGTAGAAAACTGCGATTTTTGCCAAAGGATCGTGTAAAATAAGTGAATTTCTTCAAAAGGTCGTGCGAAATATGTGTATTTCCTCGAAAGATTGTGTAATATGCAAATTTCTTACCACTTATTCATGTTATGTACCTACGGTGACCCTCCCTTTACATTCACACCAGGGGATGGGGTACTTTTCTAAATTTTGCCGACATGCATCATGTGACATATCTTTGGAAAGGTGTGTGGCTGCTTATTTGTATTAGCACCTTCGTGTCCCTCTCCCCGCCTGCCCCTCCCCCGTGGGAGGGCATTTTTCTAAATTTTGCCATAGCCCCTCATGTGACATATCATTGAAAAGGCCTGTGACTGCTTAATCATTTTATGCACTTCTGGTGCTCTGCCCACCACTTTGCCCCCCCTGGGGGGTACTTTCCTAAATTTTGCTAACACCTGTCATGTGACATATCGTTGGAATGGCCTGTAACTGCTGAATCATTTTATGCACTTCCGGTACTCCTCCCCCACCCCCCACTTTGCCCCCCCCCAGGGGTGTACCTTACTAAATTTTCCCGACACCCGTCATGTGACATATCGTTCGAAAGGCCCTTGGCTGCTTAATCATTTTATGCACTTCCGGTAATCCGCCCACTACTTTGCCCCCCTGGGGGGCACTTTCCTAAATTTTTCCGACACCCGTCATGTGACATATCGTTGGAAAGGCCTGTGACCGCTTAACCATTTTATGCACTTCCAGTACCCCGCCCACCACTTTGCCCCCCCGTGGGGGGGGGGGGCACTTTACTAAATTTTGCAGATACCCGTCATGTAACATATCGTTGGAAAGACCTGTGACTGCTTAATCATTTTATGCACTTCGGTACCACACCCACCACTTTGCCCCCCAGGGGGGCACTTTACTAAATTTTCCCGACACCTGTCATGTAACATATCGTTGGAAAGGCCTTTGGCTGCTTAATCATTTTATGTACTTTCGGTACTCTGCCCGCTGCTTTGCCCCCCTAGGGGGGCACTTTCCTAAAATTTTCTGACACTAATCATGTGACATATCGTTGGAATGGCCTGTAACCGCTTCATCATTTTATGCACTTCCGGTACTCCTCCCCCACCCCCCACTTTCCCCCCCCCAGGGGTGTACTTTACTAAATTTTCCCAACACCCATCATGTGACATATCGTTCGAAAGGCCCTTGGCTGCTTAATCATTTTATGCTCTTCCGGTACTCCGCCCACTACTTTGCCCCCCTGGGGGGCACTTTCCTAAATTTTTGCGACACCCATCATGTGACATACCGTTGGTAAGGCCTGTGACCGCTTAATCATTTTATGCATTTCTGGTGCTCCATCCACTACTTCCCCCCCCCCTTTGGAGGGCACTTTCCTACATTTTGCCGACACCCAAACCTGTGACCGCTTAATCATTTTATATACTTCCACTGCTCCGTGCACTACTTTGCCCCCCTGAGGGCACTTTCCTCAGGGAGGCAAAGTGGATACTCAGTAAAAAAAAACTACATTTTTGAGGTCGATATACTACAAAAAACTGCAGTTGGAGAACTGCGGTGATTTGGCCGATTCCACTACAGAATTTTTGCGGTCAATAAAACTGCGAAATTTCTGCAGAATTTTTAATATTGATATAACTATAAATTTTCTGTAGAATTTTTGTGGTCTATACAACTGCTAAATTACTGCAGTTAGTAAACTGCGGTAATTTTGTAGTTCTATTGACCGCAAAAAATCTGTAGTGGAATCGGCCAAATCACCGCAGTTTTCCAACTGCGGTTTTTTTGTAGAATTTCTGCAGTTCATTTTTAGCTGGGATTGGACACCGTTGAGACCGGACACCCTGTATATAATTAACTTTTTGTTATCCAGTAATAATAATAATAATAAAATCAAATGTTATAATTTGATATTAAAATATTTACTACTTTTTTAAAAGTAATATCTAAATTTTATAGGAATTACACATTATGCCAAAAACATACCTTTACACAATATTAGAAGTATCCAACATATAATTTATTCTTTTTATTTTCTCGAAAAAACAAGTTATACTGCCATTTTTTTAATGCACATATCTATAATTTCTTTATCAAAAGAAAAGTCTCCTCTTGCTGTCACCGGGTGAGGTAGATTTAGTGATTTCAACAAAATATCTTCATATTTTAAATTTGTGCTGTCTTTTTTAGATGGATAACGAAACCTATTACAATCAATGTCTGCCTGAGGAGTCAAACAATTTATAGAAAATATTTGTTCACCATTATCAATGCTGATCTTTTCAATAATACCTGGTCATAAGATTTCATCATGAATTAATACAGAGCACCAGTCACCAATGTCAATCTGTTTTCAACTGTGAGGAGTCAAATGTAGAAACAATATTTTTTTCACCATCTTCACTGGTAATGCATTCTTGATTTGTTTTACAGAGATTGCAAAAACCAGATCTATTTTTTATTTGAATAGTACCAAATTTGTTTGTCGTTTGTACGGAGTGAATCTTTTTAGTACCTTTAACAGTTTTCGCTGGCTGTCTTCTATACTTTGAGTACTGTCAATTTCTGTTTGTTTGTTTTTTTTAACCAAAGTTACAGCACATAGTGGTGTAACTTTTTATTTGCCTCGCATTTTGGTGCGGGAGCAAAGAGGAAGAATGAATTTTAAGGAGAGGGTATTCTTAAACCTTGAATTAAAAAAAAAAAAAAAAAACAAGTACAATAATTTAACAAAAAAATATTTATTTCATTTTTTAAGATGTATGTTAGAACAATAGACTCTGTTATAATATATTTATTTATGTATTTAGAAAATTAAAATTATTAATGTTTAGATCGTTTCACGATTTGGACATTGTTATTAAATAATCTTTTGGGGTACATTTGCTACAAAGAAAACTTTGCAAAATACATAAAAACACATAAGATCACTGAATAATTACTTTTGAAATAAAAAAAGAAGTTTTACTATTAATTTTAAATCATACTTTTAAATAAGCACGCCGAAATTTCGTAAAGATCGCAACGGCCGCCATTTTGTGTCGATCGTTACACACATTAGTTGAGCATGCTTCAAGTCAAATTATATTATTACACGTACTAAATACACTTTATTTATACAAAACACGGTAATTATTTACGATAAAACATTATAATAAATATATTTTTATATGTTTCAGGACACCAAATCATCTTTAAAAATATATTTACCGAAAATAAAATCGGCATTTCGATCTTTACGCGATTCGGACATTCCAGTTTCTTATCTGAGAAAAGTGCATTTATTGCAAAGAAATCTTACAAAAACACATACAAATATTTAAATTTTTTTTTAATGATTTTAAAGTTAGATAAAAGAGTTTAAAGTACTTACTTCGTGTGTATTTTTCGTAGAAATGACAGTTTTGTTACGATCGTTACTTTTGGACATAGCAAAATACAGAAAATATCTTTATAGAAAAGTCCTTCTATCTTCAAAAAAGCAATAAATCAGCCTGTAATCTCTTAAAGAAATTATCAAAAAATCATCCGTTTTCTTTATGCATTCGTTGTTTACCATTAGAACCACCTGGAAACAAGATAAATATATTTTTCTTGGTGATACATTGAAACAGTTTACGTCGTGAATGTCCAAAATTGGCCTCTTTAGCATAAAATTATAACATTTTAAGATATTTACACAAAGCTGTTACAATAAATTATGTCCTTTCCTGTATCTAAACAGAATTAAAAACGTAGTGTAAAAAAATTTAAAGTAAATGATAGTTAAATTTCTTTATTGAAAAGCTTAAAGTTATAATGTGTGTCCAGGGCCCACCTTATGAGAACTGCCCAAATATGGAATACTTCAGCGGATGCAAATGGCGACATTTTATATAAAATAATAGCGTGTATTTTAAGTCTTAAAACTGAATTATATTACGAAGAAGGGCATCATTTTCACAGCAGTGGCTTTGAAAGTTTTCACATGTGGAAATGCTTCGCTTTTGAAAATAACGCAATTGAAATTCTACACTGATAAAACGCAAAGTTTCACAAAAATTTAGAGTGTCTTTATAGAAGAGCAATGACCTTTAGGTTAAAATAATATTTGTTTGAGAGTAGTCTCACCAATATAAGATGCATGTGTTACTGTAATTATTATTTTTTTTTTGTTTAATATAAATTAATAAAACAGTTCCTTCTTAAACATTTCCTTTCGTCGAAATTCCTCGTAATAATAATAATTTTTTTTTCCCTCTCCGATGGCGACCCTACATTCTGAAAAGGCAGAATTCCAGCTTGTTGCTGTCGTTTTTTCTCTTACTATTATTATTATTGTTGTTATTATTATTATTTTTTGCATTTATTGATACTTCATATCCGCTGCACTGTTTTTTTTTTCTATTTTAGTATTTTATAATTCCTTTTTACCATATTATAAAAGAGATTTAATGAGAAAAAAAATTTCATCAACAAAAACAGAAAGTTTTCTGGATAAAATAAAAAAAAATATATTTTTTTTTGAATAAATTTAAAGAAATTTTTAAAAGTACAGTTATCGTGGAATTTTACTTTTTTTTTATTTACAGTTTAAGAAAATATATATAAGATGCCATGGCAAACGTAAAAATACAACAAAGGCGACAATTTATTTAGACCTTTTTCATTTAATATATATGTATATATATATATATATATATATATATATATATATATATATATATATATATATATATATACATCGCGCATGTTTTTTTTAATTATTATTTAAGATAATTTGGGACTGAGGATTCTACCTTTGTACCACAAAGATTTTACTTTTACAATATTTTTTCAATATTTCTATGACATCCAATGGTTTACAGTTTTATGAAATTCCTATTTGGCTTGGTGATTTCTTCGAACCTGGGATATCCTTGCGTAAATAAGGGTTAGGTTCCCTTAGAAAGACCCCTCGGGCCTATCCCTCGGGACTTCCCTGGGGCCTATATCTCTCAAGTAGATAATCGGCCGTAAAAAAACAACCAACCTTATTTCGGTTGTAATTATAATATTAAGGATATTTTTTTTTTTATAAAAGATAAAATTCCTTTTTTGATTTTCATATTCACATTTGTCTATGATATTATTTTACGTAGTTATATAAAGGTTCTATGTGGAAAGACATATTAGAGCAAATTCTATTCCTAATTTTATTAAATGCGTCATTAGGAAGGTAAAAAAATCGGTTCAATTGAATGATTTGTACGTCCTTTTTTACATTTTCCAACAAAGTTGAAGAGTGTTTATGCATTCGTTTTGTCTGGCCGTCTATCCGCCAGTCCGTCTGTACACGCTCTAACTCCCGTAAATATACTCGGATTTTCATGAAATTGATAAAGGTTATTTCGGGTCACCAAAAAATGTTTGGTATTGTATATGAAGTATGTAAGATTAATCGTTCATTTACAGAGGCACTCAAAAGTATTCCTTGACATTATGGTATATGGGGAAAAATCGTTTGCAGATTATTTTAATGACATTATGCTATTTCAAATGTATTGAAACTGATATAAATCACTGAGTTTCAGTATGATCGCGTTAGAACAGGGCATTCATAGTCTTTTTTATTCATTTACAGGGAAACACAAAAGAAATCGGTTACAGTCCAGTACTGTCTTTGTTTAATAATTGCTGGAGAGTACGGCTTAAAATTAAGTATGCGCTTTTAAATTTAATTAATTTTTTGCATCTTTCTCGTTATATATAAATTCTATACCTCAAATACAGGGCTTCACAAAAGTATTCACGTACCGTTCTCGTTATTAGAGGAAATTGCTGAAGGTTAATT
The DNA here is from genome assembly GCA_963932465.1 of Maratus speciosus. Classification (NCBI taxonomy): domain Eukaryota; kingdom Metazoa; phylum Arthropoda; class Arachnida; order Araneae; family Salticidae; genus Maratus; species Maratus speciosus. The sequence continues at coordinate 455,402,893 of OZ010797.1, forward strand.
TTCAACTGAAGTATATGTATCTCTTAAGTGAACTAAATTTTGGCATGCATGTAGTTAATAGATTCAATTATATATATCACATACAGGACGGCTGAAAAAATCCGCATAATTTTCCGATTGTGGATGGGAACAGCTGAAATTGGGTTTTGAAATGTATTATGCGTTTCCATATCGTGAATTAGACGCAATATTTTAATTTTTTAAACGGTACAGTTTTGTTACATTATTCTGAATGTGTTACAAAGTGTTTCATTATCTATGCTTGACGCATGATTTTTTTTCTTACTTGTTTATCACTATGATCACACTAAAAACACAAAGTGAGAAAAATTAATTTTAACTCAGTCATTTTCCTTTGATTGCAACTGATCATTCAAAAAAAAGGATGCTTTAAATGTCCTTTCACGCATATTTTGAATTATTTAATCTTTACAAAACTTTGTCATAAAATATTACGGATGTCTAAATTCATTTTAAGCAGAAAATTGAAAAATTGATGATTTTTGAAAAACGTTTCAATTTTTCTTAATAGATGGCAGCACCATGTATTTTGGAATGCAGTTCTGATAATGAATGCATTTAAATTATGAAGACGACATTCTTTTAAATATAAATAAAATTCTGTAATTGCGTACTTTGATTTATCTGAAATTCATCAAAGAGCAGAAAATACAGTAATGACCTATATCAAAATACCAGTATAGATAATCCTTTTCTTTCAACAGTTCTTAATAATTGACAGCAGTACAAATTAAGTTGACTTTGATGTACCAAAAGCAATGAGAAAGAAAATTAACTCGATGATCAAATAACAATAAATTCAACATATTTCATTTTCATTATCTTAAAATCATAGCATCAATAAATATTTTCAGCAATTTGTCTAGATTCTAAAAAAAGTAATTAATTATTGCTGTTGCCGTAACTGAATGTATTGTGACATTTTCAGTTTCACGGGTTATCCTAAAAACTAGCATATGGCCCCGTCAAAAATGACGGGAAAGTGTTATTGTAAGTTTACAACATTAAGTCAGACTCAATTAAACAGGTGATTGATATGCATGATTATTCAGATAGTGGCAAGTTCTCAAAAGCATTAAAAAAAATAGTGTTTGTAAAAGTCAACCTTCAAATGAAGAAAATATGAACCACCTCATGCGGGGGGGGGAAGAGCTTTTTCCAACAACCCTATGGCAGAATTCTCATTTTTTCTGCACATCTTTGATGAAATTCGTGTTTTTTTCGCAGCCTTTTGACGAAATGAGTGTTTTTATCGGGATTTGTTGAAAATTTTGCTTTTTTTTCTGCGCCCTTTTGACGAATTACACCTCTCGCGTTTCTTTGACAAAATTCAGGGAAGAGTGCCACTTGGCAAAAAAAAAATTGTTCAAAATCTTGCCAAAAATCTTTTCAAGATGGCAGAAAAACATCATTTTTAAATCTTTGTTATTTATAAATCAATGATTTTGCCCAAAAAATAGAAAATGATGTAAAAACATGGATTTATAAATAACAAAGATTTAAAACCGAAGTTTTTCCGCCATCCTGAAAAATTTGTTACGAATGCCGGTAAAATCTTGCTCACAACTACCAAAAAACTTACTAATATAAAATAAAAAGATAAATATAAATAAATACCAATAAATGAGACGGCGATTCAGGAAAAAGGGGAGTTTCATACAGAAAAAAATATATAAAAAAAAACTAAAAATACTTACATAAAAAACAAACAATCAGTTAAAATTTGCAAACAAAAAAAAATCAATAATTTAATGTTTATGGTGAAATTCTCGTTTTTTCTGCACATCTCTGATGAAATTCATGTTTTTTTCGCAGCCTTTTAAAAAAATGACTGTTTTTACCACAATCCTTTCACGAAATGAGTGTTTTTATCGGGATTTGTTGCAAAATTCACGTTTTTCCTGCGCCTTTTTGATGAATTACACCTCTCACGTTTCTTTGACAAAATTCAGGGAAGAGTTTCGCATCCTGTGCCGCTTGACGAAAAAAATTGTGCCAAAAATCTTTTCAAGGTGACGGAAAAACTCAATTTTTAAATCTTTATGTTATTTATAAATCAATGATTTGCACAAAAAAATAGAAAATGATGTAAAAACATGGATTTATAAGTAACATAAAGATTTAAAAACGAAGTTTTACTGCCATCTTGAAAAATTTGTTACGAATGCAGGTAAAATCTCGCTCACAACTGCCAAAAAATTTATGAAACATAAAATAAAAGTAAAAGGATAAATATAAAGAAATACCAATAAATGAGACGGCGATTCATAAAAAAAAGGGGGAGTTTCATACAAAAAAAATTTCAAATATTTACATAAAAAACAAACAATCAGTTAAAATTTAAAAAAAAATCAATAATTTAATGTTTAGAAAAAGGGATCCTAGTCAGGGTCTGAAACATCGTCAAGGTATGGTACTTCTCTTCTAACTGAATTAAATTTAAATTTTGATGGATGTTTGGTAATACACCCTCGATGTTTTCAGACTCTGAATTTTTTCGGCAACCGTTGGCTGAATCGTCTGTCTCTAAAATGGTAAACAATGTAAAAATCGATATATTCACCAATAAAGGGTGCATTTTAAACAGCTAATGCAAAAATCCTAATAAAAAAAAAAGAAATAAACAGCAGAGCAAGCGAGACTTACCTTACAATCAAAATACGTTGACAGAAGCACAGGTGCATCCGAATGTATGCAGCAAATTAGTTACGTAACAGAAAATTTAGCTGACTAACGGTTCACCTGATACTGATGAACCAATAAGCTTCAAGATCCCCCGATTTCAAAATTTACATTTTTTTTTTAGGTTCTTATGTTGAAACATACATTTTTCAACCTTTCGATGAAAATCTCGTTTTCTCTGTGATCCTCTAATCAAAACATATTTTTCTGTGATTATTTGACGAAATTCACGTTTTTCGCGATACTTTGATCAAATAATGCATTTTTTCTGCAGTCATCTGATGAAATTCATGTTTTTTCCACGATTATTTGGCGACATTCACATATTCCATGATCCTTAGACGAAACATGCATACTAAAGGAACCTTTGGGAAAAATTGTGCTTTTTTCTGCGATCCTTTGATGGAATTCATATTCGTTTGATGACACCACCCTTTTTCTACGATATTTTGATGATTTTTGCAATCCTTTGGGGAAAGCAGACAGATGATAGTTGCAAGCTTCTGGCTATATGTTTTTTTCATCCTGTTTGTTTCTATACATGGACTAAATGCACAGGTCATGGGAAAGGATTAGAAATAAACTCAAATTGCAGTTGCTTGTACTAGCATTTTTATTTTGTCAAATTCTGCTACCCCCCCCCCTCTTCTCGTCCTAAAAATGTCAACAAATTTTAATACTGATTTGCATCAATCCCAGTGATGATAAATTGTGCCGAAAAAATGGAATTCCCTGTTTTCGCTGGAAAGTGGCATGTCTGTAAATGCTTTTAAAAATATATGCATAGTTGAAAAAAAAAAAAAGCTGTTGCATTTTTCAAACAGCAAAAATAATTCACAGAAATATATTAAATCCAGCTTAAAAAATGCAGCATAGGTGAAATAAGAAACTTAAAAATAAAACAAAAAACATATGGCATTTCTTTAAAAAATCAGATGTTTATTTTTTAATTTTAGATGAAACTTTAAAATTTGATTCATATATTTGGCCAAAACTAAAACACCATTATGTGCATCATTGAAAGTAATACACATACAAAAAGCTATGTTGTTTAACGGTACAAAAATTTAGTAAAATTTAAAAAAAAATGTAATTTTGATTTTTAAATCTTTATTATAATGAAACGTTCCTGTGAGTGATAAACACTTTATGAACATGAACTTAAAATATGCATAGTTTATATAAAAAATAAACAAAAAATTGTGCATTTGGGTGTTTAATTCTGTTCGGTGTAAACTCAGCTGAGTTTATCAGGCAAACTGAGAAATCCGTTGATTGCCGCGATCGCGCAATTCTTTTCCTGGTCAATTGGCGCCTTCTTTCCGAAAGTCCATAATAAAAATTAAAAAAACTTTTAAAACATTCAAAAATAACTATTGACAGATGAAAGCGAGTAGTGGCGAAAAATCAGCACGTTTATCCCTCTGTTGTTTTTCCTAAAGAAACAGCGTTTCACTGTTGCCACTACAGGAGAGTGAAATATATGAATCATTGATATGAATCAATATTCATATGAATGATTCATATGAATAATGATGAATAATCATTAAATAATGTTTTTTTAAATATTTATTCAATAAATTACGTAATATTTCATATGTATGTCGTAAACTGACTGCTTGTAAATGTAAACAGTCGTAAATAAAATTGCTGCTTATAAATGTAAACGCATTGAAAAACGCATTTCAAAAAATGAAAAACGCATTTCAAAAAACTTAAAGGCTTTAATATGCTTTGAAAATATATTTAAAGCAGAATCAGATGTTAGCGGTATTTTTTTTTTTTTTTTTTTTTTTTTTTTTTGATGAATCGTCAAAGAGTCATTCATTTGTTTCTTAATTTGCTGGAATTTGAATCTGAATGGCAACAGTATCGTTTGTTTAGATTTGATTTCTAATAGCTTAATTTTAATTTAGAACTTAATACATTATAAATGGATATGATACACATGTTTTATATGAAAATATGCTGAACAGACATGATTTTAAGTAGAAAAAATTATCATTTAGCTGTCATATGTTAAGATATGTTTTTCATTAAGACTAACATGGCGTTTAGCTACGGTCGTTTCGCAGACCAGAGTGGTTCGCACCGGCATCGTTCCGTCGGTGACGTGCACTCAGCTTTTATAATAAGTAGATATATATATATATATATATTCCTTGTACAAACAGGAAAATAGCAGTTAAAATGTAAAAGTGTGGGATAAACGCATTGAAGCCGTCAGTTTTCAAACCAAAGAATTATTTCATAGCTATTTAATCTTAAAAACGTTCAGAATAGTTCAGTTACATTAGTTTTATACGATTAAAAACTATACATAGCAATTTAACCATTTGTTGCAGGCCAGTATTTGACTAGATTGTCGTCTGCAGTGGGCAATAAAATATTTAATTTGTCTAATTTTTTATTCAAAATTTCACTATCTGAAAATTGATTTAATTTATAGTTTGAAATAGTTGTTTTTATCTGTTGTTATCAGATTTTAAAAAGCCTTTCTGCGTGAGTGAAATAACCTCTTAACCCTTTATCTGCTGACGTAACTTATAAGTAGTACTGTTAAAGTAACTTGTTGTAAAATTCATTTAATACATCGATTAGTTGTAATACAGTTTAGAATGAGTTATAGATACATTACTTTATCTTGTTCCAAAAGGATTATTGGTTACACAAAACAAAAATATTTTTAAAAGGATGATTTCTTTTTCATTTGCATATTTTCAGCCTTCTTGGAGTTGCGAGTAGAAGGGGGGGGGGGTATTTACAATTTGGAAATATTTCTATATTTCTATTGTATTTGTACATTTTCTAATTCTACAAAATACTAAGAAAAATATTGAAAATAAATGATTTGAGTTTGGTTATAAATATTGCACAAAATCCCTATAAATTCAAATTTAATTAATCCTTCTAATTCCTTCAATTTTTCTACAATTTATTAAATGATTATGTAAATCTTCTAATGTAGTTTAAACAATTCACAAAAAATGTTTTAGAAGATAAAATTTTCATGAATTCATAATTCAGTAAATAAAGGATTAACACCTTCCAATATAGTTAGAAAGCGTTTATGATTTTTGTTTCTCTGCTCGTCTGTCTGGCTTTCTGGCTGTCTGCCTATCTTTCGGGCAGTTAGTCGGGCAATTTTTATGTGTTATTGATGTTTAGCATAAAATGAAGCAGTATTAAAAATGTACTGTGTGACATTCTTTTACAGGGATATATAAAATAATTCCATTACATTATTATCTATTTGGGAAAATAATTTGCGCCACACTTTGATGATGTTATGCGCTGCTTCAAAGATAATTAAATTTATATATATAGCTGAAATGGACAGCAGCATGCTCTCTATAGAGGTGTAGGAGGCTGTACATATATAACGTTATCACTCTAGGGGGAGGGAGGAGATGCTCTGGCTCTTGATATCGTAAGATATCTCTAGGCAGAGGGGGGCGGGTGTCTTTCGATATCGTTATCATTTTTGGTCCAACCAAAATTTCCTTTTTTTTTTATCTGTTATCTTTATTTTATTCTGTTATCTATTTTTATGAAAATACAAAGTTGCTAGCTGACCCGCCCGGCGTTGTCCGAGCAGACTGTCATTGGAACATATAACAGTGGAGTGGACTTGATAAAAAAAAAAAAAAAAAAAAAAAACAAAAAAAAAAAAACTGAATAATATTTATTTAGGCACAGATGCAAACGCTGCACGTTTGCGCGATTTTTACTAACGCCAATTTGGTAAAAACCTCGTTTTTGAATACCAGTTATACATGTATTTTTAAAAAGGGAATAGCAATAAATAAAAAAAAAAGTTTCATTAATAACTATACAACAAAACAATTTATGTAATTAAAAAAAAAAATAAAGGTAAATAAACAATTTATTGATAAATAAGCAACAACGTGCGGGTTCCCATACACTATGACGCAAAAGTTTAGACAATGAAGAAATTCTTACATACTTTGAAAAATATTTATTCAATTTTCAAATCACTGCTTGAAATTAATGTGCTGTACATATAAACAATATTTATAACAAAGAAAAGTGAAATTGTGCATATTGCAATAAATTAAATGGTAACAAAAATAAACTGCTGTCTCAAAAGTTTAGACACAAATTAAATAAAATCGAAATAAACAATTTTTAAAACCTGGTTGCGCATCCATGCTTATGTATTACGTCATATACACGAGATTGCATGGAAGAAACTAAATCTTGCATAGTTTGTGGATCGATATCGTACCATGCATTCTCAATAGATGTCTTAAGTTCCTTTTCAGAAGAGTATTGTCTAGCGTTGCTATAAACTTTGCGACACATAATGCTCCAAAGGTTTTCTATAGGGTTAAGATCTGGGCTACATGCTGGCCAGTCGAGAACTCTTATATTATGGGAATTAAACCAAGATTTTGAATGTTTTGCAGTGTGAATTGAAGCATTGTCTTGCTGAAATTCCCACTGAGGACCCCCTAGAAGCTCAGCAAATGGCAGTAGGTTTTCTTCTAATGTCTGTGTATAATGCTGTGAAGTTTGACGACCACTGGTGAAGGTCAGAGATACTTGTCCATTATAGCAAAAGGCTGCCCAAACCATCACCGAGCCCCCTCCTTGTCTGCGACTAAAAAAACGTCGAGGTTCCTTCCGCAAGTCATGCCAATACGATAAACAACCATCTGGACCATCCAGATTCCACTTTTTTTCATCGCTAAATATGACTGACTGCCATTTCTCTCCATATGACATATGCTTTCGAGCCCACATAAGTCTTTGTAACTTATGATGTGGTTTCAGAGCTGGTTTCTTCTGCATTTTGCTATAAACGATTGTTCCTTTTTCCAAAATTCGTCTACGAATCGTATCCTTTGATACAGAGAGTCCCGATGAGCTTTGAACTCCACGTACGCTCATTTGTTGAGTACTCGCTAGTCTTTGTATCAGGCGATCCTCTCGTACATTTGTCACACGTGGCCTCCCAGACCGACATTTTGCTTTATATTCGGAACCACTCGATAAAACTCGATAAATAGATTTTTTTGACCTATTAATAATAGCAGAAATTTCAGAAACACTCTTCCCTTCACCTTTCAACTGCCAAATCCTTGAAACCTCATTCACTTGAATTTCTTTAGCTCTCGGCATGTCGACTATGAAGCGCAATCGTTTGCAGAACTTAAGTACTCCAAATTTGTGACATCATCGATTCTAAATTTGCATATGCCAGCGAATATTCAAAGAAATTTAGAATAGTGTCTAAACTTTTGCGACAAGCACATTTGAATTTTTATGAAAAAAATTAGTATTATAGCAAATAAAACGACTGTCTTTTGTACATAGCATTTTAAATCAGTTTTTGAATATATTTACAGGCTTTTGTAATTCTGACGTCATAATTCTACATTTTAAAGCTGAATGACGTCATTGTCTAAACTTTTGCGTCATAATGTATCAAGCAAAATAACGACACTTTGGCGCCAGTTAAGTACACCGGTGCGTATGACATTGGTGTTAGAAACAAATCGAGTCAACGTGTTGCGTATATGACAACTGTACCAAAAATACAAATTAAACGTCTAATTAAAAATCACTTGATGGCGCAACAAACACGTGTGATGTGTTTAATGCCAAGTAAATGCGGCATTTACTATCATTCATTATTGGCATTTAATCATATAGTTTGGCGATAGTTTTTTTTTTGTCAACGGGATAATCAAGTAGTACCGAAAATTTTTACACTTATTTTTAAAGAATGATAAGATCAGGGAAGTTCTTAAGGTTAAACCTAAATGGCACATCGTTATAAGATAGAGGCTTGTTATTTGGCAAATTAAAATTTGTGAAATGCTAATGTGATGCATTTTATAAAGCGGTTATTAAGCCTATTTTAGCGAACGCTATGCTCTGTGTTTGACGGCGTTCTCGATTCAATCTATATCGCTTTTCTCTTCTTAATTTTACTGCTTCTTCACTTTCAAACATTCGCCGAGATCTTTTACGGGCTCCATAATTGCAGCGAAAGAGCGAAACATAATTAAACCCGATATAACTCGCTCTAAATCCTGCCAAAGGACTTTTACACAATAACCAATGAGATGCGTTTCATTCGGGCGTTGCCATTAAACAATTAACGAATAATCGCGATTTCTGTGCAACGTACGTTAGCGTAATATATACGGGGCATTCTCACAATCTTTTGACTTTCATGTCCCTGAATAATAATTTTTTATTTAATACACTTTTTTTTTTAATATATATATTGGGGAACATCCCCATGCAAGATTGCATAACAATATTAAAGGGATAAATAAGTTTTGGATGATGTTGGGGGTCCAAATACCAGGAAAACACCTATACCGACCCGTGTCCCTGACGATGATTTTTAAGTTTTGAGCTGTCTGTATAAAAATGTTTCAATAAAAGTAATTCGGTGTAATTTTTTTCCGAAACTGGGACAATTGTTTTATATAAATATGTAGCAAAAAATTAACCTGCGCACATTTTTACGGTTGATATTATTTTTTGAACTCTGTCCCTGGGTTTTTCATCCTTACCGTCCCTCTTGCTAAACTTATACAGAAAATCACTTCAGATGCAGCCGCAGAATTTTTTTCAAGTTTTTTCACATGCAGGAGTATGCTAGAGAAAGAATGTCTAAAATTCTTTGACAGGAAATTGACTGCAGAATTTAAATCAGCATTTAAATATCAATTTCAAGATCATGCTTTTATTGGTAGTCTTACCGTTCCCAAGGTTTATTCCTGCACCTTTCGAGGTAAATAATAATAATAAAAATTAATCCAATGTTAACACGTGTTTCTAAAAATCAATGAACATTGTGGCTATCACTTAGTCTTAACATGATTTTCCTAAAAATAGGTGGTAATTTTCCTTACCGTTTCATCCTTACCGTCCCTTTTTTTACCATTTCGTCCTTTTTTCCCTATACCATCCTCTTTTTTTACTTTACCATCCCTTCTTTAACACCCCTTTAAGACAATGTTATACAAAAATTCTGTATTTAAAGTACTACATTTTTATTATTTCTTATTTGAATGTCCTGTGGGTACTATGCAAATTCATTACAAGTAAAAATTTAGAAAAAATGTAAAAAGTTATATGCATAAAATGGTAAGGAAAATTAAAATCGCAAGTTTAACTTAAACCTCAGTTAAGTAAAAAAATTTTCGCTGCGGACCATTTTTTCTTTATTTTCAATCATTAAGGCATTCGTCTATCAGATTTAAATGTTATTTCAGCAAGTTTAATTTCGCCAGATTTTTTTTTCCAAAAGTCAAAAATTGTGAGAATGTCCCATATATAGATTATTAAAATCATTAAGTGATTATGAAACCATTTCAATCCAAAATATGGAATATCGCAATGTTCGTCCTTCCTATTCTTCTGTCACATGCGCATATATACAATTCGCTGTTAGAGAAACCCAGAGGTGTCGCCATGGGGGGTTATGGGGGGAGAGTCTCCCTCCAATATTTGTGAATTTGGGAAATTTGAGCTTAGAGTTGTGAAATTCTAGGTTCTTGAAAGAACTTTTTTTCTTTTAAAAAAGTAATAGTAAAATAAATATGAAATTTTTAATGTTTTGGTGACTTCTTTTCTGAGAGCTGTAACTGTAAACAAGCTAAATAATAAAAAGAAATAGAAAACGAAAGCAGCCAGACTCAGTCTGTCATTGTGTTTCGGTGTGATGTGATAATATCATACATCCACCAGACCTCAATTTCTCTACTCCTGTCCATCAATAGTTGACTCTAATCCATATCGTTTATTTCCTAGAAAACTTTGCTCTTTTCTGAACAATTTCAAAATAACGCTACCAATTCTTATTAAGAATCATTTACATTATTATCATATGAAAAGCGATAATCATTTGTTCACAGTAGAAGACAAAGAATTCACAAACTAATGCTAGTGTGCAAAAAAGAAGAAGAAAATGGTCATTTCTCGTTAGATCTCTAAAAATAAAAAATAAAATAAACGTTCCAAAAAAACATATTCTACTGTCACAAACGAAAATTGGACAATAAATTATTCACGTGTCTTCCGATTGTCGCTATAGCAATAGGTCGTTGCCAGAGCGGTTATATCATAGAAGGTTCTTAGTCATTGCCATCAGTGCCAGACATAATCTGCAAAAATCAAAAATTTCCTTTTAAAATAGCATTCTATTCTAATACTAGAAAAGAAAAACGTCTCTTTACCCTTCATTTTGATCTCAAATAGCATTAAAATAGGTTGAACATACATTGCACATATCATTTGAATATGAAATTAGAGTAGTTTGTTTCAAGCTAGGAAATTTTTCAATTCCACCCCCCATCCCCCCAATAAATATCTCTCGCTATGCCACTAGAGAAACCAAGTTCGATATGATACTTGTTATTTTTACTAATAAAAAATGGGGACGAATGTTGTTTACCTGTTTTGTTTATAAGTAGTTCTGTTTATCTCCGGGCAGGCTCAAGTGCAAGAAGACAATATTACTGTTAAATACATTATGTAAGAAAAAGTTATTATTAAATACTTTTAAATAGTATTTCTTTAAAGTGTTATTTGATATAAACATATTTGATATTATAATATACACTGTTAAAAAGTTCTGTAAAATCACAGAAAACAAATCGAGACTCTCTGTAAATTTACACTAGTTCTTGGTTAAATGCATTCGATCGAATTTCTCGGTCAAGACTCTCTGTAAATTTACACCAGTTCTTGGTTAAATGCATTCGATCGAGTTCCTCGGTCAAGACTCTCTGTAAATTTACACCAGTTCTCGGTTTAATGCATTCGATTGAGTTTCTCGGTCAAGACTCTCTGTAAATTTACACCAGTTCTCGGTTAAATGCATTCGATCGAGTTTCTCGGTCAAGACTCTCTGTAAATTTACACTAGTTCTCGGTTAAATGCGTTCGATTGAGTTCATCGATTTACAGACATTTCCCTTATCTTGTATCTAATTCCCTGTAGGGATTTCCATGTTTTTATTTAAAAATATTTTCCGCTTTGTTAAAACTTGTAATTCAAATACACACGTTTAAAATTCTTTTGTAATTTTATTAGAATTATTAAAGAAAAAAGTTTAGTTTCAATTTTTGTATTTATTTTTCATTCATTTAGTTAGTTAGAATAATAATACATTTAAATACATTGCTTTTATAAGAATTGTGATATAATCTTAAAAGTAATTTTGGTTAATTAATCTAATTATTTTTGTAAATATTTTTAAAAAAATGTTGTAATTACCAATATATTTAACCAGTTTTAATGAAAAAATACACCTAAATTTCACATTATTATTATTTAAAAATTCCAGTATATCTTGAGATATTAAAGAAGATTGAGAAATTGAGAAGAAATTGAGAAGAAGCAATTTCTTGATAAATAATTCCGTAAGTAAAGGATTAAAAAATTAAATTTGATTTAAAAAAATAATAGGTATTATGTTTCGCTCCAAACTAAATTAAAATAAACCGTTTAAGAAATTTTCAAAAGAATATATTTGAAGCGAAATCTTTGAAAAGCACAAGTACAATAGATTTTCCCCCGCTTTATTATAAAGGACATCCTTTATACACCGCAGTAACAGCTCCTATGACACAGTCAGTAAGATGTTTTTCTCTTGCCCAGAGGTCTCGGGTTTAATCCCCAGGCCGGCCAGAAGCAAGCTGTGTAAAAATATTAAACGACCCAGCAGTTCAAATTTGCTTGAATAACTCTGATACTTCGAAGTTCTAAAATCCGCTGATTTCAAAAACTAAGTTAAATTATTTTAATTAAAAAAATAAATTGATTTACAGAGTCTTGCGTATTTTTAACGATGTTAATTTACAGAGTCTTGTGGTTGGTTGGTTGTGTTTATGACGGCCAATTAACAACACGAGGGATATGGGCCCTAAGGGGGGGGGGAGTGCCCTTCGTGGGGGTCTTTCTAAGGGAACCTAACCCGTATTAACGCTTGGAAATCCAAGGTTCGAAGAAAACCACGAAAACTCCGAACGATTAGGCCGACGGGCGCGATTGGGATCGAACCCAGCACCTCCCGTCTACCAGCTTCGAGAGCAGAACCTCTCGGCCACTGGTGGGGCTATAGAGTCTTGTGTAAATTTACCAAATAACTTCTCTGTTATTTAACAGAATCTCTGTTTTTCTAATCTCTGTAATTTTACATAAGACTTAAGATAATGCATTACCCGGAGATTCTCTTTAATTTCACAGGAAAATTTTTAACAGTGTAGTATGATATTTTATTAACTCCTTCTCTTCATTTAAATCGGTAAAGTATGTGAATAATAAATGTATAGATGATTTGCATGTTTGTCAACAAACTGGATTGTTGCGTGACAACTGAAATTATTGTAGACAAAAATTCGAACTAAATTGCTTGAAATTATGCTAAAATGCTCGTAATTTTCACGTGGTTATAACATATTTAAGAAGTGCGCGGCAGAGCAATACTTATTTATTTCCAGTGTCACTTCTCAATGTTAATTTAACAAAGCCTATGGAGATTATAACTTTTTAATTTTTTCTTCGTATTTTTTTGTCCCTGATGCCACTCATTTTTTATTCTTTACTAATTCCAAAGATATTAAAAATTTAAAGTGTAAAAACGTTTGCCTGACGTCGGCGTGAAAAAGCACATGGATGAATTATAACCCAGAGAGAAACATGGGCCATTTTTTTTTTTTTTTTTTTTTTTACATTATTCAAATATTTTTCTTAATAATTCCAAATTTCGCTTTTTTCATTGAGACGGACATTTTTCATAGAAAATGTAATATTTTTCCTTCATTGTTGCAAAAATTTCAAAAGCCGTAGTAATAATTTATTTATTTTTAGTTGAAAGATATCCACGTGAAATATTAAATTGAACTAGTTTTTTTTTTTTTTTTTCAAGAATAAAAGAAGGTAAATATGGCGTCATAGTGGGAATAAAAATGATATTTTCAGAATAATTTTTTGCTTTGGTCAAGTTTATGTTTTAGTAGAAAGTTTCAAATGGCTATTTTTACGCAGATAGCGAACTTAGTGAGGAATCACATTAACTTAAATTTTAAAATGCATTTTTTTTTTCGAGATGAGAACTATTTATACCCCAAGTGAAACTCAGATCTTAGACTTCTTCCATTTTTAATTGAAAATAATTGTATTACAGATTTTGTATTATGTTTATGACAATTGTACATAAAATCACAAGATGCATGCAAAATACAAAACTTAAAAAAAAGTCTAAGATTTATTTCGATTTCATTTGAACGGAATCTCATTTTTTAGGGTGTTTTAAGTATCATATTGTATGAATTTTATTTTTTTTTAATCTTCAATTGGCTTAATTAATTTGTTGCAAAAATTTAACATTAAATGTAAAACTAATTAAATAAAATATCTTAATATCTGTCCCTTCTCGGGCTTAAACAATGTAGGAAATAAATTTTGTTTTTTTTTAATTTGTTCTTCAGATTGTGTTTTTGTTTAATTGTATTCCATGTAGGAAATGATACATTATAAATTACTAACTCTGCAAGAATTGTTACTTTTTGCTGACAACAAGCTGAGAAGTATGTCTTTTTTGTAATGTGAGACGTCAATGCACAGTATCTATAACCACATATGTATATCATTGCAAACATATATATATATATAAAAAAAATGTTTAAAAAAATGTAAAAAAAAAAAAAAAAAAAAAAAAAAAAAAAAAAAAAAAAACATTAAAAACGATATCTTTAGGATGGGAGGCGGGGAAGGGGGAGATTTGAGAAATGTTAATGTATGACATCGTAAGGGGGGAGGGGATCCAAAATTGCCAAAAAGTTTATAACGTTATATATGTATAGCACCTAAGAAACGTTTTTATCTCATCTACAAAAACCCGCAAAGTAATTCCACTATATTATGATCTATAAGAAAAAAAATCCCTGCCGGCCCGGCCTACAGGCAGAGGTAGATTTCGAAGTTAAGTATACTCATTTCACCAACAAAAACTAAATCATTATTAGATATAAATCCACTTTAACAGTTTTATCTGTCTGCTTTTGACGAGTTTTTATTTCCTTTTTATAAAATAGCTGGTTTTATCAGAATCATGTTAAGGCGATATTAAAAAAATATTTTTCCATACTCAACAACTCGAAATTTCTGGCACATTTTCAGATTCATTTTTAATAAAAAAAATATATGAAACATGCTGAAGTGATTTTTGAAAAGATTTATAAGCGACCTGTGTTTTTATTTTTCTTTCAATTAATTAAAACTTGATTAATAAACAATTATTTTCTCAGTAGGGCAATATTTTTCGTTTCTAACACAATCGCTTCGAGAAATTCTGTTCAAAATTCCCACTTTGACATCGTTATTTTAAATATATTCTGCCTCTATCAAAAAATTGATCATTACTGTACATTATAGTTTCTGAATAAGAGAATCTAGCAATTGGATGCGTTTAAGAGCAAAAATGAATTTAAAAATGAGTAAGAAAATAGACAGTTTGGATTTGAATGCACCCTTAATAAGAGGATTTTTTTCTTCAACCGCTATGTATTTTTAATTTGTTTTTGCTGAAAGAATTGCCCCTATACAAAAATTGTCTACATAAATGTTGAAGACAATATTAAGAAGATGTATGATAAATTCATGGAGATTTTATATCTTGTGAATTGACGGAGTTATGAAAATTTTTCTTCTTCAACCCCCCTTTTAGGTAGATTTCGTATGAAATACTACCTATTGGCGTCGTTCCTATGTTGGAATTTCTGAAAATTTTTTGAAAATCTACACCGATCATGACCCCTAGAGCCCAAAACTACCCCCAGTAAAAAACTTTATACATCTATCTATCAGTGGAGTGGCGTGAAAATTTTCGGTGGACATCGCAATTATTTAAGTTTGTGGTGAAAAATTATTAACTCTAAAATTCTATGGTTGAATGTTCAAAAAAGAAACTTTAAATCTTACCTTCACTTATACATGAACTCCAAATGTTCTGCTAAAACTGGATCGTAGAGTTTTAAAAGCTTATTAAGAGTTTTAAAATATTGCTTGGTCATCGCCGCATCCAGCGATGACCGGACGCCACGCCACTGCTATCTATCTATCTATCTATCTATCTATCTATGTATGTATCTATTTATGTATATATATCACTTTCTTCTTGACACGATAACTTCCACAATTCTGCACCAATCTCTTCCAAACAGATACATAAAATCAAGAGGCATAAAATCTCGGTTAAGTTCGTTAATGGGCAACATCGAACCAAGGGGATGGAAATAGGGAGGGGTTTTGTGAAAACCGAAAACCTCCCATATCTTCTTAATTTTTGTACATATCAAATCAGTTTAAAGTTTTTATTACTCCTAAAAATAGGGCCAAAAATTCATGTATCACAGATTTTTGATAAAGTAAAAAATGGGCTCAAGGGGCGCAAAAAATAGGGTTTTTAGGAGAAGAAAATTCATAACGTCGTCAATTCTCACGATATCAAATCCAATTAATTTTATCATGAATCTCCTTAACATTATCTACAACTTTTATTTTCACAAGTTTTTGATAGGACCAACTCGTACCGCAAAAAAAAAATAAAAAACGAAAACAAAAAGGGCATTTGAAGAAGAAAAAATCCATAACTCCGTCAATTCAAAAGATATAAAATCCCCATGAATTTATCATATATCTTCTTAATATTGTCTACAACATCTGTATAGACAAGTTTTGGATAGGACCAATTCTTACAGCAAAAACAAATTAAAAATGCATAGCGGTTGAAGAAAAAAATCGTCTTAGTAAGGGTGTATTTAAATCCAAACTGTTCATTTCTGAATCATTTTACAATTCATTTTTGCTCTCAAAGGCTTCCAATTGGTACCTTTTCTTACTCAGAAACTATATAATGTACCGTAATGGTCACTTTTTTGATAGAGGCGGAATATATTTTAAAACATGCTGTCAAAGAGGGTTTTTTGAACCGAATTTCCCGAAGCGGATTGTGTTGGAAATATCATCGTATTAAGGGAGTATTCAAATCCAAACTGCTTATTTTCTGACTCATTTTTAAATTCATTTTTGCTCTCAAACGCATCCAATTGGCAGATTCGCTTATTCAGAAACTATATAATGTACCGTAATGACCGATTTTTTTACAGAGGCAGAATGTATTTCAAAAAATGGTGTAAAAGTGGGCATTTTGAACGGAATTTCCCGAAACGATTGTGTTAGAAACGAAAAATATTGTCTTACTGAGAAAATAATTGTTTATATATCAAGTTTTAATTAATTGAACGAAAATTAAAAACACAGGTCGCTTATAAATCTCTTCAAAAATCACGTCAATAAGTTTCATATTTTTCCTATTAAAAATGAATCTGGAGTTATGCCAGGAAATTTCGAGTTGTTGAGCATGGAAAAGTATTTTTTTTTTTTTTTTAAACCGCCTTAACATGATTCGGATAAAACCAGTTATTATATAAAAATGAAATAAAAACTCGTCAAAAGCGGCCAGATAAAATTGTTAAAGTGGGTTTAGCTCTAATCGTGATTAGGTTTTTGTTTGTGAAATTAGTATACTTAATTTCGAAATCTACCTCCGCCTGTAGGCCGGGCCGGTAGGGATTTTTTTTGTTTTCGTTTTTATTTTTATTTATTTATTTTTTTTTTGCGGTACGAATTGGTCCTATCAAAAACTTGTGAATATAAAAGTTGTAGATAATATTAAGGAGATGTATAATAAAATTATTGGATTTGATATCTTGAAAATTGACGAAGTAAGGAATTTTTTTCTCCCAAAACCCTATTTTTTGCGCCCCTTGAGCCTATTTTAAATTTTATCAAAATTCTGTGATGCATGAATTTTTGGCGCTATTTTTAGAAGTAATAAAAACTTTAAACTGATTTGATATGTACAAAAATTAAGAAGTTATAGTGTTTTTTTCGTTTTTCACAAAACCCCTCCCTATTTCCATACCCTTTGTCCGCTTTTGCCCATTAACGAACTTGACCGAGATTTTATGTCCCTTGATTTTATGTATCAGTTTGGAAGAGATTTGTGCAGAATTGCAGAAGTTATCGTGTCCAGAAGAAAGTGATAACACAATTGCTTCGGGAAATTCCGTTCAAAATGCCCAATTTGACGTCATTTTTTGAAATATATTGTGCCTTTATCAAAAAATCGATCATTGCGGTACATTATATAGTTTCTGAATAAGCGAATCTACCAATTAAATGCGTTTGAGAGCAAAAAAGAATTTAAAAATGAGTCAGAAAATAAGCAGTTTGGATTTGAGTGCATCCTTAATGCAATGATTTTTCCAACAGAATCCGCTTCGGAAAATTCGGTTCAAAATGCTCCTTTTAACAGCATTTTAAAAAATATATTCTGCCTCTATCAAAAAATCGACCATTACGGTACATTATATAGTTTCTGAGTAAGAAAACGTACCAATTGGAAGCCTTTGAGTGCAAAAATGAATTGTAAAAGGAGTCAGAAAGTACGTAGTTTGGATTTGAATGCACCTTTACTTAAATGATTTTTTTCTTCAACCGCTATGTATTTTTAATTTGTTTTTGCTGTAAGAATTGGTCCTATCCAAAACTTGTCTATATAGATGTTGTAGACAATATTAAGAAGATATATGATAAATTCATAGGGATTTTATATCTTTTGAATTGACGGAGTTATGGATTTTTTACTTCTTCAAACCCCATTTTTGTTTTCGTTTTTAATTTTTTTTTGCGGTACGAATTAGTCCTATCAAAAACTTGTGAATATAAAAGTTGTAGATAATATTAAGGAGATTTATAATAAAATTAATTGGAATTGATATCTTGAGAATTGACGAAGTTATGAATTTTTTCTCCAAAAAACCCTATTTTTGCGCCCCTTGAGCCCATTTTTAACTTTATTAAAAATCTGTGACACATAAAATTTTGGACCTATTTTTAGAAGTAATAAAAACTTTAAACTGATTTTATATGTACAAAAATTAAGAAGCTATGGGGGGTTTTCGGTTTTCACAAAACCCCTCCCTATTTCCATCCCCTTGGTCCGATTTTGCTCATTAATGAGCTTAACCGAGATTTTATGCCCTTTGATTTTATGTAACAGTTTGGAAGAGATTGGTGCAGAATTACGAAAGTTATCGTGTTCAGAAGAAAGTGATGTATATATATATATATATAGATAGATAGTTAGATAGATAGATAGATAGACAGATATATATATATATATAAGTTTTTTATTGAGGGTAGTTTTGCGTTCTAGGTGTCATGATCGGTGTAGATCTGCAAAAATTTTTCTGAAATTCCAACATAGGAACGATCGCAATACGTAGTATTTCATACGAAATCTACCTAAAAATCTTTTGCAGTGTATTTAGACCAATGACAGACGCGCGTCTTTTTTGCTTAGGTATTATCCATTCACAATGCTGTAGCATTTGTGAATGTATAATACTTAAGCAAAAGAGCAGCAAAAAAGACGCCGGTCTGACTTTGGTCTAATGATGATGTACAATTTCAAACATAATGAAATATATATAGTAGATCACACAGTGCTTCCCGAAAGGATTTCTACACATTGCCGGCAGTAAATTGCAAATGCTGAAAATAGATGTGCTTTTAGCTCACAGGCTATCAAAGCACACAGCTAATGTGCCCGTAGGTTCTGTATGTTTGTATGTACGTAACGCGATAACTCTTGATAGAAATATCCGATTTGCTTCATTTTTTTTCTAGGTTCATTCTGAAAAGGAGCTTCCCTGATAAGTTTTGGGGTCCATTGGTTAAGTATAAAGGGGGGAAGGGGGGCTAAACCCTCTTAATTCAGATAAATGGGTTTTTCATACAGAATTATTCGATTTTCTTGAAACTTTATGTACCAGTTTATTCTGATGGTTAAGTATATAGGCAAATGGTTAAGTATAATGGCAGGAATGTGACTACCCCCCCCCCTAATTTAGATAAATGGGTTTTTCATGCATAGTTATCCGATTTGCTTCAAATTTGGTATACCGGTTTATTCTGTAATGGAACTTCCTTGATTAGTTTTGGAGGTTCATTGGTTAAGTATAAAGGGGGGGGGGGGAGGGAGGCTATCCCCGCTTAATTTATACAAATGGGTTTTTTATGCAGAATTATCTGATTTGCTTCAAATTTGATATACCGGTTTATTCCGATAAGGGCTTTTCCTGATTACATTTGGAGGTTCATTGGTTAAGTATAAAGGGGTGAAACGTTAGCAAATCCCCCTTAATTCATTTTTTGAGGGGCATTATTCATTGGAATAAGAGTATAATATACAATTAGTGTTAATAGCCTTTGAGCTTAATGCCATCAGTTTAAGTGAGCACTATTTTATTTATTTTTTTATTTAAATATGTCATTTTATTGTTAAAAAATGAAATTTCTTGAAAATATTCTGATAGTGTTGAAATATGTTTCATAATCTATGACTTGACGCATGGTTTTTAACACTTTCCAAAATAGTTTAAAAGCGTTTATGGATTCAGTTTGTCTGTCCGCCCATGCTCTAACTCGCGTAAATATTGTCTGATCGCCATGAAGTAAACGGATGTTATTGTGCATTACTATGGCATGTTCGGTATTGCAAATGAAGTGTATAGCATATACGGTTAATTTTCAGTGACATTCAAAAGAATTATGTTACATTACGGTCTATAGGGGAAAATCGTTTGCGGTGTAGTTTAATGACATTACATTATTGTAAACATGCTGAAATTTATTTATATTACTGAGATGTACTACATGATGCTCCCACTAGAATAGGGTGTGCATAGATTTTATCGTACATTTACTAGGACACATGAAAGAATTCGGCTGCAGAAAAAATTGAACTATTTAAGCCTGTGAACAATTGCTAAAATTGCTGAAAGTACTTTTGCAGTTGTACTACGCGTTTTTAAAATGAACTATCCTTTTAAGTATAACTTGGTGTGTATAAATTCCATTGATCATATGCAGGGCTGCAAAGTGTAAGTCTCAAGTACATTTCGCTTTATTCACGGAAATTGCTGAATAGAAATTTTGGTACTTTTTGGTTAGCCGGGTGCCAGTGTTATATATACATATAAATATACATACATATATGTATATAAACACATATATATATGTATACATATATTGTATATATGCACACACATATATATAAATATGTATGTACATAAGTATATATACATATATGTAAATTTAAAACCACAAACAAAATATCAAAATCCAAAACTCACCATATCTAAATTTAAACTCACATCGAAAATATTAAAATAACCAACATAAACTTTAACTCTTAAAATCAAACTGAATAACCAAACTAAAGAAAATATATATAATTGCAAAACATAACAGAACAGAACAGAAGGCGAGCGGTATGGCTAACGACGTATTCTGCAGGGTTAAGTCAGACTTTACGCATGCTACGTCCCCCTTCACTCGCCAAGATCAAAAATGAAAAAATGAAAAACTATGAAAAACTATGAAATATATGTATATATACATATCTCTATATATTTATAACACTGGCGCCCGGTTAACTGAAAAGTACCGAAATTTTTAATTGTGCTATTCGTTTAACTGAACTTTCAGCATGCTATGTAGTAATACAAATCGATAGATCATATGTACAAATCGACAGATCATATACAAGGCTGCACAAAATCAAAAAATAACCTTCATTTTTTTCGTCTATTGAATGTAATAGCAGAAATTGGGTTTTTAAATGTGCTATGAGTGTTTTTCAAAATTTTTATTTAGACGTCATATGTCACCTTTAGGGGGAACATATTCTTTAAACAGATGAAAAAATTTATTTCGGAGACAAATATTTTAAGTGACCCCATGCACACTGTAAAAAAAAATCTGTAGTTCTACAGATGTAAAGTTACATGCTTACTAAACTTTCACCTGTAACTGTACGAAAAAAGCTGCAAATCTACAAAACTAGTTTCTGTAAAGCTACAAAAATCTGTAAATTTACAAATGAATCTGCTAAAATTTCAGTAATCTTACTAAACTTTTATTTGTAACCCTGGCTGCAGTTACATGAAAAGTTCTCGGAATCCCAGTTTCCAAAAAAATTCTTAGTAACCTTACAGATTTTTTGATTTTCGGCGCAAAAGTGTGTCTGTTACATGAAATTTTGTTGTTGCCGTTACATGAAAAGTTCTAGGAATCCAAGTTTCCTAGAAAAACTTTAGTAACTTCACAGATTTTTTTTTACAGTGCACTCATGTTTGCACTAACCATAACAGTTTCATTTTTTTTTATGTTAATACTATAATAATTTCTCCATGCAATAGGGAAATTCCGGGATTTACGCCGCATATTTTTTTGAATTTGTGTATAAAGACCCACGGAGGGCATAAAATAAAATAAAAAATCATGCTGTGCTATTTAATGTTACGTATACAACACATGTACTGCGACAAAAAAATTCAAAACAAATAATTTATATTTTTAAACAATTTTTTTCTAAAACATTACATTGCGGCGCGTCACCCGTACATTCAGGCTGAGACGTCTCACATGTTCGGTAGTTGTGCCGCGCTTGTAATAAGAACAGAATGAAATTATAAATGAAAATATTTAAAACGATATTCTTATCTGGACAAATCAAATGAAACTAAATGAGTACAATGAAACACAATAATGGATTCAAATTAATAATTGTTTGCGTACTTTCACTATTAAAATTATCGACTTATGTTTTTAAATTAAATTTTTTAAGTGTTATTTCAGGAACAACGGAACATCAATGTATTAAAAAGGGAAAAAAATAAAAGTAAAATTGTGTTTACATAATTTATTTGTTAACCCTTTCGAGACCGGCGGCTGTTACACAAATTTTATTCGGTTGGCACCACTTTTTTAAAAGAAGTTACCTTTACTTAAATAATCATGAAAGTGCTATAATTAAAGAACACAAATATTACTTTTCTTTTTTATAGGTGACAGAAAGAAATTCTGTATGCTCTTTTTGAAGGTGCTTATATTCACCCATTGTACCGTATGGGTTAATAGACTTGTTTTTTTCGACCGCAATCTACACAAAAAGTGTCGAAAAAGTACTGTCTTTATGTAACTACGTTTGACACATGATGAAACGAAGCCAATTACACTTACTCTTTTTTGGAGTAGTTTTCTAAACATTCCTTGCAAAGAAAGTCTGCGTTACGCGTAATCCATTTTTTCATTATTATTATCTTGACTTGCAACTTTCTTGCCCTTGTTACTTTTTATTTTTCCGTTTTTCTCCTTTGGTTTTAGTAAACATGATAATATGTCTAACTTGGTTAGTCTGTGCAAAAAGAAAAGAAAAAGTTAACAACACTTAATCATGCCATACAAAAGAAACTGCGGCATGTATACCGGAATTGAAGTGCGTATGTATCCCATTTTGCATGGTACAGACGTCGCACATCACAGTTGCCTGCCATCGCTAAGGAAACTGGCTTAACCATACAAATTCTGTACAAACGCTGCACTTAGTTTTGACTTCGAAATCACGCATGCATTTAGTAATTAGCGTATGAAAAGTATTTAAGCATAACGTGTTTAAAAGTTTGGACAGTGAAATCATGCACTTACGTCAAAATAAGGATTGTACATCTACAAGTAACCATCGAAATAGTATTTACGACAGACACTGGTTAAAATAATCTCATTGCACCTATACTGCGCGTTTGACGACAATCTATCGATAATTACAAGAAATATAAGGGGTGCGGCATCTATCCCGGATGCGGCGACTCTCCCGGAATTACCCTATAATATATAATTCGCATTAAACACTGTATAATTAATTAATAATAGTTATTCCTTAATGTATGATTTTTTAAAAAAAATTAATGATAATGTATATAGCTTGCTTGCATGATTTAAGAATGAAACTTTTAATATAAATTTAAGAAAATTACAAAAATAAAATGAACAAAAATCTAATGTATAAACATTTTTTTTTTTTTTTTCAAAATTGAAATGTGAAAATTTCGATAGTTTTTGTCACTGAAATACCAATTACATTAAATAATGTTTGTTACATTTCTTAGATTTTAGTTCAATTTAAAGAAAGTGATCTAGTAAAGATATATATAAAGTTTCGAATCGTTGCTTTTAATACATTTGGAGTTATCATGCGCGCAAGTAAAAAAATATCGATTTTGAGAAAAATCGATTTAAACATAAATGTTTCACTTGAAACAGACCAAGGTTAATTTACAATTTTTGATATAACAAGCGCAATTTTACGAATATTTTGATGCAGTTTGTGGCAAATTGTTCAAAGAAATATTAGCTGGTAAATGAATTAAAAAAAAAAAAAAAAAAAAAAAAAAAAAAACGATTTTTTGAAGATTTTAAAGGATATGTGTCCCCTTAATAAACTGTGAAGTTTTCTTGCAACATTCAGAATCTGTTGGAAAGTGTTACATAATCTATGCTGGACGCATTTTTCGTTTTTAGGTTTCCGTACTTAAAAGGTAAAAACGGAACCATTATAAGATCTGTGTCTGTCTCTCTGTCTGTCACAGCCATTTTACTCGTAAACTATGGAACGTGGAAAGTTCAAATTTGGGGAAATAATCAGGACTATTGACTCACATATTTACAGATTATTAAACGTTTACAAATATTTTTTGGAAAATATGTAGAGGGACTAATTAAGTTACTTGAAAAAAAATCTTTTTTTTATCTATCGTATGGGGTATCGTGCGAAAGCTTTCATAACGCTGAACTCAAAAATACATTTTTTTAAATGTTAGGTATGATATTTTCAGAGATATCGTCGAAAATGTAGCGTAAAAATATATTCCCACCTATAGATTTCCGAATCTACTGAAACTAAAATTATGAAAAATTTAGAGAAAGTAAACATTAATTTAATCCTTGCACGAAAATTATAGCGATTACTCTAGATCAGATAGTTTTTGAGAAAAACGCATTTTTCCGTTACACACAAATTTCCATTTGTGGTTATTCAGCATATGTGTTGAGAAGCGTTGGAGTTGCCTATCGCAGAAAAAATATAAAAGCATTGTTGATAATGATTTTTGAAATAAATCGTCGGAAATTAGCCGAGATATTAATCCTTAAAGACACGGATTGTTTGGACATACATAATGACAGGGGCGGCGTACTCGACGTACTACCAGCTTTTGAAGACTAGATAACAACTTTTAATAATACATTTGTGTAATACAATGTCTAGTAGCAGTATAATAGCAATAAACGTCAAATTGTTAAAAAAAAAGAGTAATTTAATTAGAATTAATCACATAAATACTATGGCATTCGCGAATATATTTGCATTGAGTTGATCTCTCAATACGTCTCCCGTGTATTTAAATTTAATTAAAAACCTATGCGGAAAAACGCGGCGAAGACGGCGTTGCTACTTTGTAACCTCCTTTCGAAGCGTGCTTAGAAAAAATGCCAAGTTTAAACTTTGAACAAGGGTTTCGTTTCAGATACTCTATAAAAAGAAAAGATTATTACGACTCTGAATTTAGTTTTATGAAATGCCAAATGAAGTTTAAATATCAACTACTTTTATTGTCAGTGCCGAATTAAGTTCATCATAAACAGATTAGAATAAGATTTAAATAAGAGTTATACAGAATAGCCATATTTGATATTATTTAGGATTTAAATCTCTTTGAACTTTTACGGTATACCCATTCATGCTTTTCTAGTGTCAGTTACAGCAAACCCTACGTTTTATAGTTTTTTACAAATTCTCATTTTTCATTTTCTAACGATTTTTTTAATAATACAATTAATAATTGATATATTTATTGTACGGAACCCTCTGAGCGGGAATAATACTCGTTCTTTACCGTTTATTGTTTATGCTTCCAATTACCATGTATTCAATGTCATGAAGCGTGTCATTTAATCTTTGAGAAATTGTATTGCTTACAAAAATGATTTTTATAATTTTTTAATACTTTTACGTTAGTGAGTCGTCAGTGATAACTTCCAGAATTTTATTTAAATTGGCATCATCTGATTTGCGACACTTTCCAATCATTCACGTCGCGCGGCATCATTTTCAACCGTGCAACCATTTGCACAATTTATGCAACGCATTCGCGTCATTCACCTCACACGGCATCGGCAAAACAAGCCGTACGCTTTTTAACACTTTCCAACAAAGTTGAAAAGTGTTTATGCATTCGGTTTGTCTGGCCGTCTGTCCACGCTCTAACTCCCGTAAATATACTCTGATTTTCATGCAATTGATAAAGTTTATTTAGGATCACCAAAGCATGTTTGGTTTCGTATATGAAGTATGTAGGATTGATAGTTCATTTACAGAGGCACTCAAAAGTATTCCATTACATTAAGGTATATGGGGAAGAATCGTTTGCAGAAAATTTTAATGATATTACGCTATTTCAAATGTATTGTTCCTGATGCCACTCATTTTTTATCTTTTATCACCAAAGCATGTTTGGTTTCGTATATGAAGTATGTAAGATTAATAGTTCATTTACAGAGGCACTCAAAAGTATTCCATTACATTAAGGTATATGGGGAAGAATCGTTTGCAGAAAATTTTAATGATATTACGCTATTTCAAATGTATTGTTCCTGATGCCACTCATTTTTTATCTTTTGATATTTTTAATAGCATTATAAATTTAAAGTGTGAATATGTTTACCTGACGTTAGGTTCAAAACGAATGAAAAAATGGCTTTGCATATGGGGGAATTATAAGACAGAGAATAACATGGGCTAATTTTTATTTACATTATTCAAATATTTTTCTTAATATTTCCAAATTTCGTTTTTTTTTTTTTATTGAGAATCAACGGAAAATTTTCCTATAAATTTTAACATTTTTTCTTCATTGTTACAAATCTAACAAAAACATAACTGTGAAAAAAGGGAGCCAAGCTCTGTAAAGACAATGGCAAGAAAAGAAGTCATATCTAAGTGGGTGCCAAGTTCAAATAAAATTCACTGAAGCTTACCTACTGAAGTATTATAGCATTTTGTAAATTGTTTAAAAATAAAAATTATTGATAGCATATTAATAATAAATCTAGAACTTAGCAATTTTTTCCTACGAGTCATTTATTTTAGGTAGATTTCGTAAGAAATACTACCTATTGCAGTCGTTACCATGGTGCGACTTTTGAAAAATTCCTTCATAACTTTTCATTATAGGACCCCAGGAACCCAAAACCACCCTTCTAAAAAGTTTATATATATATATATATATATATATATATATATATATATATATATATATATATGTATGTATGTATGTATGTACTAAATTTTGTCCGCACGATGAAAGTCGCAATAATGCACGGAGCGTCTTCAAACTCGCCAACAACTTTGAGATGGTTGATATCTCGGCGGGGATTGAAAATGGGCAAAATCGGCCCAAGGGAATAGAAATGGGGAGGGCTTAAAATTTTGAATACCGTCTTAACATGATTCTGATAAAACCAGCTCTTACACAACAATGACAGGAAAAAAATAAATATTTTTCGTTAAGCAGTTGCCAACAATAAAAAAAAAACAATAAAATTCTCACCAGAACAATTGTTTTTCTATTGCAAGATTTCACGTGAAAAATTAACTTAAATAAATAGTTTGAGGAATTGAAAACAAATTGAATATTACGTCATTAGTTTTCTAGTGCAGGATTTCCGCATGAAATCTCAAAATGAAATAAATAGTTTGACGAATAATATATATATATATATATATATATTGCGTCATATTGGAAATATAATGGACCTCAGCAGGTGAATATGTAACGTCATGTGAGTTTGAAGAAACGTATTAAAACATGATAAAAACCCGACTATGGAAATATTAACATATTTTAACACTTTGAGGTTCTCTGAATTTTCTTTATCCATTTTTAAACCTATTCCATGTACATGCGTGTGTGTATTCGTGTATATTAGAATTTTCACAAAATGTTTAGCTCTCTAGAGCTCATTCTTAGTGAAGGAACTGGATTTATCTCTAATCTTGATTTAAGTTTTGTTGGTGAATTTAGTACTTAACTTCGAAATCTACCTCCGCCTGTAGGCCCGAGCCGGCAGGGATTTTTTTGTTAATGACATAATTTTATCAAAACTTGTTATTTCATGTTTTGAAGCCTTAATTTGAGTGAGCTCCTTCCCCTTGAAGGGCGGTGGGATAATATATGTCCCACCTAATTTTAAATGCAAAATGCCACATTGACCCCAGACTTCAGGACTAAAAAGTTTAGTTTTATTAAATACGTGAAAAGAAGCTTTTACCCATTTTGAAATAAATTTGTTTTTAAATTCTGGTGTGATTCAATCATTTCAGCATTTTACGAATAAAAGTTCTTTGTCCCGGAAAGGATTAAGTGGGTGCTGTCTCTAGAGCGATGACCAAGAACAAGCGTAAGTGTATCTGTTTCTTTGTCAGGCCTTTGAGTCTGTTTCCATTGAAGTTTCCGGAGGGTGTGTGCTACAGTAATAACCAAAGACGAGCGGGAGTGTATCTGTGTGTTTATTGGTTTATCAAATCTTTAACACGAGTCGTTTGTTTATAATAATAACTATATTAATTTTTTTATAATGATATTGTTATTAATATTAACACCATGATTTTATTAAGACATGAAATTGATAGGCATAACATTTATCAAAAACTTGCCAAGTTCTAGATTTATTATAAATATATCAATAATTTTTATTTTTAAACAATTTACAAAATGCAATAATACTTTAGTAGGTAAGTTTGAGTGAATTTTATTTGAACTTGGCACCCACTTAGATATCACTTCCTTTCTTGTCATTGTCTTTACAGAACTTGGCTTCCTTTTTTCACAGTTATGTTTTTGTTAGATATCATTACTTTTTGTAAAGTTACAATATATTTATACACTTTAGTTAATGCTTTTTAATATATTTACATGTGACTATTTTATTCACCAAGCAACATTCAATTTTATTTAAATTTCCTACAACAAAGTATTTGGCTATCAATTTGCGGCAGAAATCTATATTTTATTACTGCTCTATTGAATGCACGTTTTGAAACGAAATGTATTGATTCGACATTTTTTTTCTTTGTTTCTGAAACAACAATTCCTATTAAATTTCTGTATTAAATTTTCCTATTAAATATTCCAAGTAAATTTCCTATAGCTGGGCCTGATTTTTGTACTGAAAGTGAAAAAAAAATTATGTGCAAGTTATGTATGTAAATTCATCCATGGACGCCGGCGAGGAGAGAGTGCAGAGGAAGGACATTGCCTGTATTTTCAAATTTAATTAAATATTCTTTTTCTCTGATTTTGAAAATTAAAATGAACTTTATTCTTCTCAAGTGATTTAAAATAATTAAAACACTGAGGAAAAAAGGGACTAAAATTTTTTTCTTATAGCCGAAATTTTTTACTAGAATTAACCGAATATTTCGTTTGCAAACAGGGTTTTTCTCAAGTTTGTACCGTACTATCGCATTTGAGAGTTCTAATTTTTATAAAATTTCCCGTTTTCAATATGAAGACACGGGTTTTTAAAAAATAAGACCGCAACTGTTCATTGAAAATTTGATAAGGTTTGGAGAAAAAAAACTTGACATTAAGTGCTTTGGGTATTTCATAATAGGTGAATACTAAAGGAAGAAAGTAGTTACTCAATGTTAATCGGCTTCAGATCAGACTTGTTTCTAATGAGTCAGGTCTTATTCATTAAAGGAATATTCTGGATAAACGGATTTTTAGAGTTATTTTTCATTAATTCAAGCAAATTTGCTTATTTTCAACGTTCCCTGCCCGCTTAAAGTATCCCAGTACGTTTAAATAACCAATTCTCGGCAAATGTAACATATTATTTTTATTGTTTCATATGAAAGACTGTGCATTTAGCTATCCAAAACTGGTTTTGTTTTCTTTGTACGATCATTGGAAGTGCAGTTATGATTGTTTTTTCATTTCAGTTCTAATACAAGAAGTTTTTATTTAAAAAAGGGAAATGTAAGTCTAGTTAACCTAAAGAAAGATGATGTCTTTCAATATTGAAATTAAGGAAGGTACAACGTATAAATCGAGATATTTTTGAGGAGGTTCAATATTTCAAATAAATTTTACGAAATAAAAGCTTAAGTGCGCTTTCTGAAAACATGATTTTGGGAAAAATCAGTTAGGGAAACAATAAGTTGCTGCATGTTTAGCTCGGATTCAACATTTGGCGCTTTTTTTTGCAAACTAAAATTTCGCCTAATAAACTTAATGGTAAAGTAAAAATGGACACCATCAGGTGGGTAATTAATCGATTTTCACATTTTTTTTATTCCTTAGTTTTATAGTGTAAACGAACTTCGCACCAAATTTGAAGTTTGTAGGTGCAGTAGATAAGTATTTGGCTGCCAATCAGCGTCAGAAATCTATATTTTAATACTGCAGTATTGAATGCATGTTTTGAAACAAAATGTATTGATTCGAAATCTTTATTGTTTCTGAAACAACAATATAATCCCTAAAGCTAATATTAGAAAATTATTAAAATATCTCAATTTGTTGATTTTCTGTAAGCAAGTAAACCCTATTGGTTTACAATGGAAGTCTATGGGAATTTCGCGAAATGTTAGAGATATCGCCAAGGCAGCGTCTCTTTTGGCGACTAATTTTGGTCGCCAAATTAGGCGATATATCGCCAAGTTGCGACAAACCTGGTGGTATTTAGCGACAGAACAGCGCTCCCCCCTATGGCAAATTAAAATTTCGCCTAATAGACGTAATGCTAAAATAAAAATGGACACCATCAAGTGGATAATTAATCAATTTTCACATTTTTTTTTATTATTATTCCTTAGTTTTACAGTGTAAACGAACTTCGCACCAAATTTGAAGTACGTAGCTGCAGTAGATATCTGAAACAACAATACAATCCCTTAAGCTAATATTAGAAAATTATTAAAATATCTCAATTTGTTGATTTTCTGTAAGCAAGTTAACCCTATTGGTTTAGAATGGAAGTATACGGGAATTTCGAGAAATATTAGAGATATCACCAAGGTGGCATCACTTTTGGCGATTAATTTTGGTCACCACATTTGGAGATATATTGCCAAGTTGACGACAAACTTGGCGGCATTTAGCGACAAAACAGCGCTCTTCCCTATGAAAAATAAAAATTTCGCCTAATAGACGTAATGTTAAAATAAAAATGGACACCGCCAAGTTGATAATCAATCGATTTTCACAATTTTTTTTTATTCCTTAGTTTTATAGTGTAAACGAACTTCGCACCAAAATTGAAGTCTGTAGCTGCAGTAGATATAAGAGATCTTTCTGATGAGTGAGTGAGTGAGTCAGTCAGTGTTAAAATTATCGATTATCAGACATTTTCAAATGTCATTATTTCGTAAACTAATTATGCGTTATTTATAAAATTTTGGATTCTAGGTAATTAGCGTGGTCTTACTACGTATTTTGTATAACAAGTACGTAGGTTACACATATTTTCAGTAGTAGAGTGTCGAAATTTGAGAAAAACAACTCGAAATGGTTCCTGTAATATAGCACACGAGTATGTCAGAGAGACTTGCCTGACACACTGTTGTGTGTCCAGATAATTCAAAGCCGTAATAATAATTTGTCTATCATCAGTTGAAAGATTTCCACGTGAAAAATGAAACTGAAATAGTGTTTTTTAAGAATTAAAAAGAAGATGAATAAGGCGTCATAGTGGAAATAAAAATGACATTTTGAAACAGATTTTTTATTTTCAGATTGTAAGTTTTTGTCGAAAGTTCAACAACCTGCATTACTGCACTGGTGAAACATTTTGAATTATACATAGGTAAATTGCATTATAAATTGTGTTTCGATACCGCATAAATCAGAATCTGATAATGGTATCCTCCCGTAATTTTGAAATGTGTTGTCTGAATGCAGTAGTTATATAAAACTTGACATATTAAACAAAAACCTAATTTGCAGAACAAATTAAAAAAACAAAATTTATTTCCTGCATTCTTTAAGCCCGGGAAGGGACAAATGTTAAGATTGAACATTAAAAAAATAAAAATAAAATTCATACACATATAATGCTTTTAACACCATAAAAACTTAGATTCCGCTCAAATGAAATCGAAATAAATCTTAGACTTTTTTAAAGTTTTGTATTTTGCATGTATCTTATCATTTTATGTACAATCGTCATAAATATAACACAAAATCTGCAATACAAATATTTACAACTTAAAAATGGAAAAGTATAAGATTTATTTCGATTTATTTGAGCGGAATATAAGTTTTTAGTGTGTTTAAAGTATTATATGTGAATGAATTTTATTTTTATTTTTTTAAAGTTCAATTAGTTTAACTCATTTCTTACAAAATTTTAACATTACATGTAGAACGAATTGAACGAAATATCTTAATATCTGCCCCTTCGCGGGCTACAATGCAGGAAATTTTTTTTTTCACTCCTGTTTTCTTGCACTTCTAAATAATCAGATTATTTACAGGTACTTTTAGCTGTCAAATCTTCAGGTTTAATTTTAGTTTAAGTTGTAGTTCTCTCCAGAGCTCCAGTTTTGAATCACTTTCTATTTCAGACACCCCCTAAAAACAAAAAAATCACTCAATAAGTTATATACAAAAAAGTTCTGTGGCTTCTAGTTGGCTTATGCACTGTAAAAAAA
The DNA here is from genome assembly GCA_963932465.1 of Maratus speciosus. Taxonomy (NCBI): domain Eukaryota; kingdom Metazoa; phylum Arthropoda; class Arachnida; order Araneae; family Salticidae; genus Maratus; species Maratus speciosus. The sequence continues at coordinate 455,435,273 of OZ010797.1, forward strand.
ATTCCGCAACGTTCCTGGGAAAAAATGGGCAGCTGAGTTGCCCATTATTTCCAAGAAACATTTCTTGAAAATGACTGAAACTTTACTGTATATGTTAAAAACTTTCTACAGAAATGCCAGTAAGTTTCCTGCGAAATACCAGGAATATTTCTGTTGACAGCAAAGCATTACTGACATTTCACAGCATGCGGGATCCGCAGACGATTTTTACATTTCCAGTTGACAATTTTCGCTTTATTATCATTATTTGTTAGAATGAAAAAATATTTTGAAATTGACATCAAAATTATTATTTATAATTTACACGAAAAAAATTAATTTTCAGTTAAAATTCAATAAAGTAAATATATATATGATATATTGTTTCTAACTTTGCTTAAAATATAAAAATATATAAATGTAAATAATAATTAGAAAAAAAAATCTAGACATAAAATATTTTGGATTTTCGTCAGTAATTATGTTAGTTTACAAGTTAGATAAAATACATATAAATTTTCATGAAAAAAAAAAAAAAAAAAAAAAAAAAAAACCTAAACTTAATATATTTTTTCCGAAAATAAAAAAAAAATCAAATTTGCAGCAATTCAAAGTGTCAAATATATATTAAATTTATATCAAATTGTAATAAAGTGTTAAAATATAAAATTAATTAAAAAAGAAAAAAAAAATCCCTGCCGGCTCGGGCCTACAGGCGGAGGTAGATTTCGAAGTTAAGTACTAAATTCACCAACAAAACTTAAATCAAGATTAAAGATAAACCCAGTTCCTTCGCTAAGAATGAGCTCTAGGGAGCTAAACATTTCGTGAAAATTCTAATATACACACACGCATGTATATGGAACAGGTTTAAAAATGGCTAAATCAAATTCAGAGAACCTCAAAGTGTTAAAATATGTTAATATTTCCATACTCGAGTTTTTATCATGTTTTAATACGTTTCTTCAAACTCAATGACGTTACATATTCACCTGCTGTGGTCCATTACATTTTCAATATGACGCAATATTTTGTTGTTTTTTTTAATTCGTCAAACTATTTATTTCATTTTGAATTTTCATGAAGAAATCTTGCTCTAGAAAACTTATGACGTAATATTCAATTTGTTTTCAATTCGTCAAACTATTTATTTCATTTTGAATTTTCATGCAGAAATCTTGCTCTAGAAAACTTATGACGTAATATTCAATTTGTTTTCAATTCGTCAAACTGTTTATTTAATTTAATTTTTCACGTGAAAACATTGCATTAGAAAAATAATTGTTGTGGTGAGAATTTTATTGCTTTTTTTTAATTGTTGGCAACAGCTATAACGAAAAATATTTATTTTTTCCTGCCATTGTTGTGTAAAAGCTGGTTTTATCAGAATCATGTTAAGACGGTATTCAAAACTTTAAACCTTCCCCATTCCCATTCCCTTGGACCGATTTTGCTCATTTTCAATCCCCACCGAGAAATTAGCCATCTTAAAGTTGTTGGCGAGTTTGAAGACGTTCCGTGCATAATTGCGACTTTTATCGTGCGGACAAAATTTAGTACATACATACATATATATATATATATATATAAACTTTTTAGGTGGGGGTGGTTTTGGGTTCCTGGGGTCATGTAATGAAAAGTTATGAAGGAATTTTTCAAAAGTCGCACCATGGTAATGACTGCAATAGGTAGTATTTCTTACGAAATCTACCTAAAAGTCAAGAGGTAGCATCGAACTCAGGCCGTACGGGTGGCGTGAGAGCTTTCTGCGTCCACACCACGAAAGACACGTTGAGAGCTGCAAACTAATGGGTATTTGAAACGTATGCTAAACCTCGGCATCTAATTTCTGAAAATCTAAGGCCCATTTGAAGAAATCCTTTCACAAGAATAATTAGAGATAAGAACTCTAAAACATACTTTAAATTAATCAAAATCGGTGAGAATCATGTTTGATGGTCCCCTGGTTAATGGAGATCCAAATAATAGGTGTATTTTTTTTACACGGTCTGCTCGTTAAACATTCCACAGACAAGTTCGAGAGATAAACTCTTAGCGATGTCACAGAGGAATTGTATTTTCATCTGAATTGTCTTGACAATAGAGACGTAAAGGATTATGTCGTCTATTGATTTATTTGCATTCCATATTGATTTTTTTACATTCATTTAAGGAATTCGTTTTCGACACTCGCGCGCGAGCAACGGATTATAGCAAAAAAATAATAAATGGCGGCCGCAGCGTTTTGCTGTTTCCAACTTTTGTTCAGGAACGTTTCAGATAAGAAAACCAGAATTTCACAGGAAAGAGCTAAATTATTCTGAAAACCTGAGAAAAGGCGAAACGTTCCTGGATTTTACATGGAACGTTACCATTTTTTTTTACAGTGTGACTGCTTTGTTAGATACTAAGACTAAAACTTATATACTAAATATATTTTTTTAATGTACAGGTGTTATTGTTATTTTACCCATTAGGAGCCATTGATCCCATTTTGGGAACATTACTTAAGGATTTTTTTCTAAAATGCGTATTTTATATGTTGCTAAAAAGTTTATATTATTGATATTTTTAATATAGGAGATAACATCTGCAATGTTTTTCATTCGAATTTCCTATTTTTTAAATCGTGTTAAAAAAAAAAAAATGCGAAATTTAGCTTTTTGTCCGCTTTCGGAAAAAAAAAATCTTTATAATAAAAATTATATTTTATAGTTAAAATATGTTTATAACTATCTATTGTATAATACAACATAAATCTGGAATTAATAAGTATTATAGATGGATCACAATTCATGAACGAACAAGCTGTTCCCGAAATGGGATCAATGGCGCATTCGTTAATTTTCAATTCCATGCGGACCGCTTCTAATATCGAAGGTATTTTGTTATGCGCGCGAAAACTTTCTTTATTGAAACTTTATACTTTTCTTTCTTCTTACCCTTGGAAATGCTGCTTTTTTATTCCTAGCAAACCTCTCTTGGAAGTGTAACCATTGAAATTTGTTCCGTACCTTTGGCCTTACCCTAGCTTTGGATTATTTTGAACAATTTGATTCAGATGATTATTCGGATGATCCGGAAATCGTTTGTTTGCCACCCAATCCGAGCACTGCACTGAAAAAAAAAAAAAAAAAAAAAAAAAAAAAAAAAAAAAAAAAAACGACATTTTTGCAATACAAAGTACTGTTCAACTCGCTCAAACTCGATCACAGTCGAATGTGATGTAGCTTTCTTTGGTTTCTTGACTATATAAACAAATACAGTAGTTGCGTAAAATTAACAGCGAATGGGCTGGTAATTCAGAAAACAGCAGTTTGTTCTAGCAAATCTATACAATGGTTTTTTTTACAGTGTGTAACAGTTGAGGGAGATGTAATAGAAAAGAATCTATGCGATGATTTACCCCTTGATATATCTGGTGAGGTAGAACTTTCCGTAAATTTCAAATCAACGGACAATCAAGAGGCATGTGATTTATTGGTTAAAAAATAAATAAATAAACGCAGACATGATATTATCAGGAAAGTTCAAACGTATCTTCAAATCGGGGTCTAGAAAAAACTAAACAAAGTACAAAAAAGAATAATAAATAGTTTAAAAACAAATTTCAGAAACCGAAACTCTAGCTAGTCGTAAGAATTATAGGAAAGAAACATATGACTGGACATAATGCTCGGCTATATTGCCTACATCAATGGAATCATTTCCACAGTAGAAGAAAATTATCCAGAAATCAAACAGGAATTTCCTTATGGAAAACAAGTCTAGTTGTAAAATTCGTCAAAAAATACTCGAATTTCATGTAAAAAGTGCAATGTAATGCTGCATAAAAATAGTTCAATCATCTTTCATGTAAAATAGTTAGAAAAAAATTGTTATGATGAAAAATATGTCAATGAAAATGATTATGGAACAGATATGTTGATTTTTGTTATTTTTAGTATAAATTAGATGTTTATTATAATTGTAGATGTAATTTATCTGACGTCTTCGTAAAATGTAAGTTTCAGAATAATATTGTCCTTTTTATTTCAGAAGTAAAAAATAACTCTCAAAACTGCACGCAGGCAATGCAATTTTTATGAAAGAAAATAACGCCATTGGGCGCTATTGCTCCCATTTTGGGATCATACTGTTTTTCATAAATATTAAAACAAATTTCAATTTTTTTCCTGAAATACTTTAAAGACTTCATATTCATTAATTGAAAGCAACGGTTCCGTAAAAACATAGGTTAATACACTATTATGGCCAATGATGACCGGTCACTTGCGATTTTAGACCGTTTGTTAAATATCTAGAAAAATACATGAGAAAGTATCCTGAAACTTCAGGTGTGTAAACAATATAGCATAGATCATATATTTCCACGAAGATTTTTTTTCCGAAACCCTATAGGGGACCGTCAACAAATTAAACTAGTATGTTGTGGCCATCATAAAACTTTCTTCTATCTCATACATGTCAATGCTTCAAAATTCACTATCTCAGTGCCAAATTAAATGGCAATCTATGTTCATCATGATAATTTTAAAAATATGAAATTCCGGGCATTAGTTCTCGAGGCATGACTGTCACTGAAATAGTGTAAATCCAGCAAAATGCAGCATAGCAGCACCACCTATTGGGTTATTTACACCAGAATCTAATTATCACCAACTTATGTCAACGTCTAACTGAATATGAAGTTTGAGAAAAATTCGTGCATTAGTTCTTGAGATAGAGGTATTGCGCAAATTATGACAAATGCAGCATAGAAGCGCCACCTGTTGAGCGATTTGCAACAACACATAATCAGCAGCAATATTAATCAAGTTATACTTAAATCTAAAGTTAGATGAAAATTCGTGCATTAGTTCTTGAGATAGAGCTATTTAGGAAATAGTTCAAAATGCAGCACAGCAGCGCCACCTATTGAGCGATTTACACCAACACGTAGTCAGCATCCTTTCATATGAAGGACTAACTAAATCCGAAGTTTGATGAAAATGTGTGCATTAGTTCTTGAGATAGAGCTACTGCGAAAATAGTGTAAATCCTGCAAAATGCAGCATAGCAGCGCCACCTGTTGGGCGATTTACACCAAAACGTAAACAGAATCTATTCATGTCAATGACTAACGGAATATGAAGTTTTATAAAAATCCGTGCATTAGTTCTTGAGATAGAGCTTTTGCGAAAATCCTGCAAAATGCTACATAGCAGCGTCACCTGCACGGCGATTTACACCAAAAACTAACCAGCACTAATCTATATCAGGGACTACCAGAATATAAATTTTTATTAAATTCCGTGCATTAGTTCTTGAGATAGAGCGCCCACAAAATTTGTGTCACTTACAGACAGACAGACGGACAGACTCACAGACAGACATTTTGTAAAAACATGTTTTTTGGAACCTCTGACTCATAAAACATGTAAATCCGTCGAAAACTGGAATTCGAAAATTTTCATGAAACCAATACTTTCTTCTTGTAAAGATAGAAGAAAATAAAAAGAACGAAGGTATTTTGGATAACAGTGTAAACACTAATGTAGCAAAAGCATTTAAATTGAAGGGCATGATTAATAAACTTATTCTAATAAACTGTGTTCATTTTTAAAAAGATAGCATGTATACTCGTAGAGAAGTTAAAGTTTTTGTAAAAACAGTCCCAAATTTTGGCAAGTTTTTTGCTTATAATTTGCAGAGTTCTTAATAGAAAAAAATGTTTTTTTTTTCAGAAACTATGATAAATAACATTTTACACAATACCTTGCAATCAGAATTAAAAAATAATAAAAAATTGGATGAAAAATGAGCAGGTTTACTAAATAATGTTTCACTGCGCATGCGTGAATGCAATCAAAATATAATGTGCATAATGTATTAGCTATGTGTATAGAGTAACTTTTTTACAAGTCTCAAAAACATAGCTTGAAAATTCTGAAAATCATCGTCGATAGAATAAGCTCGAAATCTGTGGTTCCCAAAAGGAAGCAAAAGGATGAGGTGCTGTATCGAAATATCCGTTATTTAGTCCCAATATAGCGTAGACAATAATGCACGCACTACTATATTTGGATACAACCCCTCATCTTTTTGCTTTTTCAGTATAGGAGTTTCAGGATAATTTCTCATGTATTTTTCTAGATATTTAACAAAACGTCTAAAATCGCAAGTGACCGGTCTTCATTGGCCATATAGTATATAACAGGGACGGCGAACCTATGGCACGCGTGCCGATTTTGGCACGTAAGAAAACTTATCTGGCACTTGTAATAAATTATAGTTATACTCAATTTATGGAGAACAAACAATCCATTTTATGTTTTTAAAAAAACGTTTCGTGTAACAGGTATATAATTTACATTAAAATAATCCGTTACTTTTAATTAATTAAGGTATTATAAATTTCATTGAAAGCGCCCTGTAGCGTCATTTTCTCGCCAAACCGTTTAACATTGTAGTGTTTTCCAAATCGTTTTGCTTCTCTATAAAATTTCAAAGGTTCTATTTTTGAAAATTGAATTTTAAGAGATAGTTTGTATAGTAATATACCTAAATGACACGCTTCTACTTCAGATTAGGTTTTATTTTATTTAGGTTTAAGGTTTTAAGTTATTTTAGGTTTTATCATATTTAGGTTTTAACTTTGACAATTGAATTTTGACTGTTAGTATAAATAATTATGTATCTATTGAACCTGCATCTACCTGAAGAGCTAAAAATGATCTTATTCGGAAGTATACAATAAAAGAAAAACTCATTTATATAGATTATTAATACGGAATTCGATAAGACATGGCTATATTAGTGAATAAATACAGCATAATAAATAAGTGAGGATCCGAATTTATAAAAATGTTTAAGTAAAATTTCTATAAAATATTAATTGTTGGATTTTATCTAAATTTAAACGTTTCTGGCACGTTAGAACGTTGGCACATAATAATTTTGAAATTTTTGGCACGCATATTCAAAAAGGTTCGCCATCCCTGGTATATAATATAGCGGCGCCTAATGAGTTAAATGTAAAATGCTTGTCACATGTTTAAAAAGTTATTTACTCTATTATAATAGCTAGAAAATCTCTTTTTATACAGAATTGTTTTGGAAATACTCATAAAATTAACGAAGCTCTCTTATTAATATATACGTTAGCAACATAAATCAACGTCCTGCTGGCCGATGACATTTTTTGTGATGAAGGAGGTAAAACATATAAATAATCGTTCAAATATGATTACGGGTATTCCAGGCTAGTGAGAATGTATTATGATGCAATTATTAAATCTAGTAAGCCTTTCCCTACTTTTCGTCCACATTGGAATTACACATAATACTATCTCTGTTATTCAAAACTAGACCAATATGTTAGTCCCCGGTACGGTATGCTATTTCTTTCTCCCAGCTTATTTTGTGTCCCAAAAAATAAAGTTACCTTACAGAAGGCAGCAGTAAATAAAGCAGATGTATCATTGCACGATTAAATGCTCTATAGCAATTTTTTAATTTTCTAAGCATAGCACATTTTCAATTTTTATACCTTCGCATGGGGGAAAAAAGTGCTTTTAAATGCAATTTGTTTGAATAGTGTATCTCCATTTATTTTTGAAATATTAATTTTTTTCTAGTTTTTAGCTCTATTTGTTTAATTTTGGCAACTCAAGTACTCCATTTTTGTAGAGTTGAAAAATAGCAATTATACCTTTTTGTTGCCATTTTCTCATAACAACCGAAAGAAAATTTAATTAAAATACGTGCTATTTTGAAAAAAATATAAACGAATAATTACTGTTAAAACATGGAACTATTATAAACTATATTTAATTTTAAGTATCCATATTAGCGTTACAAACAAATGAAGGCCTATGAATCATTAGATAGCCGTTTTTTGTCGAGTTTCTTTAATGACGGCATCTGTTTGCTGCATTTGCGTATTATTTTGCGATAGTGACATCCTATGCATGCTATAGATGTTTAAGAGTGGATCGTGAATGGGGAATTCTTGTGGATGCGAATGACGTCATTTTACATAAAATAAAAGTGTGCGCTTTAAGTCTTTAAATGGAAATATGTTTTGTACTATTTATGTATGCATATATTTTTTTTTTCATCGGGGGCGACACTGAATTCTGAAAAGCAGAATTTCTGTTTTGTAGTCTTCAGATTCTTTTATTTTTGTGTTTTCGATTGAACTAGCATTTTCGCTTTTACCAATATAATTTTCGCGTAGCCCTTGCAGTTCCGCTACGTACTCTGGTTTTAGAACAACTAATTTGAATCAAAAGAAAGTGAAAAAGGCATACAAAGTAAGGTAAAATAAGGTAACAAACTAAACAAAAAATAAAGTAACGTACTAATACCATAACCTTTCATAAAAAGTATACAAATACGCATACTTTAAATGCTTTAAGATTTAGACATATAAAATAGGAATTCTAATCTTTCAGATTTTTTTTTATTTTTAATATGACGGTTTTTGATAGAAAAATAAGCACGCATTCAAAAAGTTAATGTTACCTGAATACTTTTTAAGATTCGTCGAATTAATACAAAAGAAAATATTTCCCCTCTTTTATCTACCCAAAATCATGGTCTGGTGGGATAAAAGTTGCAATTGGCGATCATGAAAAAAAGTCTATAAAAAATATATTGTTCATAATTTATCTTGCTGAAAGGTATTGCGGACAACCTCGATCGTTAAAACCTTTACACGGGGGCTGCGATAGAATCTGTCACGCTTTAATGCGTATTCTTGATGTGGCACTGCAAAAAATGTTTGCGAGTATTTTCGTAATGCAGCTGATATGCTACTCTAAAGATTTTATGGGTTTTTTTTGCGTTTTATTGTGTTTTGTGAAATGTATTATTAATAAGAATTTGGAATAGTGGAGATACAAAAAATACCAGTTTCTTCAGGTTTGACAGTCATAGTTATTTTTGCTTGTAAGGTAAAAATAATTCTTTACTTTTTTTTAAAAAAAAAACGTCATTTGTTGCTTCATTCCAGTGAGTTATATTATTCATAGCTATTTTATCTAAAAAAATAGCTGAATTAAGTAAAATAATGCTATAAAAAGTGATAAAATATCTTTATTAAGATGATTATATATAGGTATGACAAGTAGAAAACTTAAAACCAGAATCAAAGAACATATAGCAGACATGAAATACAACCGAAGAACCACAGCTTTGGCCAGATTATGCAGCGAAGAACCTTTACAGATCGATTTTAAAAATAGCAAGTTAATATATACATCAATATTTTATTTACCATCCATAATCCGAGAATCAATAGAGATATTTTTACGTAACAAGAATATTTGCAATGCTTCAGTGTCCCTTGATTTACCTAAAATTTGGAAATAGATGCTATCTAATTTTAATAACAATAGTAAAAATTAATCCACGCTCGCAAATAGCCAAGTTAATTTTATTTTTATTTTATTTTATGTATTGCAATGTTTTTCATTATGCATGTTGTCTCCTGACATTGTTTACCATGTTATTGTTTTGTTAAATTATATGAAAATTAATCCACGCTCACAAATAGCTAATTTAATTTTAATTTAACTTTATGTTTGCAATGTTTTTCATTATGCACCATGTCTCGTGACATTATTTACTATGTTTATTGTTTTTAAATTATGTGAAAATATTTTCTATCCTGAATGATTTTGAAAATGTCGCCGTTGGTGCGACGAAACGATCGTCTATCTTAATAAAGATATTTTGTCACTTTTTATAGCATTATTTTTACTTAATCTGTTTATAAGTGATTGTTATACATGTTTTTATAAAATAACTGAAATTGAAATTATCTTTTACACAAGAAAGATGAAATTATTTTACTTTATCTAATAAATCATGCAACTACTTTTCATCCTTTAAATACTTTATTCTAAAATTAGGTCTTAATTAGTTGTAATGTGTAACCGTGAAGACTGTTTTTTTACCAAATTTTGAATCTCAATTACAAATTATTTTGAAGTATTTTTGTGATTCTGAGATATTTTTTTAGAAATTCAAGATTACTTAGATTCATTAACTAAGCTTCTTCCGCGTAATGGTCACCATTATAACAAGGTTTATAAGGGTCCTGGAATTTCTGGACCAGGAAATTCTTCAGTACCAGTATTTTTTTTATAGAAAATCTCTGCTTACATAAGGAGAAATTTCCCGCGTTTGAACTAGATTTATTTAAAAATATATATATATACTGATATTTCACCTGGAAAATAACGGGACCCGTACGAATACTGCTATAAGCTTCTGTTTGTCCTTTTTTTTATATTTTAAAACGTAAGTGGAGTGGGCAAATAGTATGATGACAAGACAATATGTAGAGAATAAATACCCTACGATGGTATCCCAGAGATGTTAAATAAATAGTCTGTTGTTTCAACAAAGCTTCTTTCGACCCGGGAAATCTATTGGTTTCTGGATATAAAAGAAATCTTTTCAGAACCGTGGGTAATTCCTATTAAATTATTTCATTTAATAGGAAATAATTTAATTTCCTACTGATTCCCTAATAAATAATTAAATTATATTATTTACAATATAACCAATAAGTAGCTACATTGTATTGTTGTAAATCTTCTTGCGGGTACGATAAACGTCTCTCCCATTTTCAGTGTTCTACAGGAAATTGATATTTATGCAAATTTCTTCTTATTCATAACACTAATTACAATAATTACCTACATTTTGATATTTCATGTAATACCGCTTTCAAATATGTCCTCCCTCAATAAATATCTTAAAGAATTTTATTTTATTTAAATTTTTCTGCAAAATAGCCTCATTGCTTGATATACTTAACAATTCATATGGACTGATGTTATAAATTTAACTACACATTTATTAATTGTTAGAATTGTTATGTCTCCAGTTACAATTCTTTGTGTATTCTTTCAATGATTTCAGTATAAAAGAAATATTTATTAAACATTCCGGAATGAAAAAACCTTTTATATATTTATTTTTTTACTTTATTTTTATTTAATCGCGCTTTGTAATTTCAAATAAATTTTTATTAGTTTTATTTTTGTTATTATTAATACAGTAGAACCTCGATTATCCGAAGTAAAAGGGACCGACCCTCTTTCGGAAAATCGAAATTTTCGGATAATCGAGAATTCTTCGATTTTAAGATTAAGGATAAATAAATGCAATATTTCTTATTATGGTAGCCAGTGCTTAATAAAAATAAAGCAATAGCAAAATAAAAACAAAAATAAATTACCTGAATTTTAATTTGGAAATCAAGTACCTTTTACATTTATCACAACACAAGGGTTTGGAAAAATGTTTTGTTTGTCGCAGTTTCGATTGCCTTTGCTTTGAAGCTCTATCACGGAGTGTTTTAATATTATTAGTTTACCAGTATCACGGTCTTTCTACTGCACCAGCCATGCCAAACCTTTTGCAAAACATTAAAAAGCTTCAGAATTGCTAATTTGTTCGTTTTCTTCGTTCCACTCCGCAGCTTACGGGATCTCAAGTTAAATTGGAAGGAACTCTAAGAAAGGGGGTTGAAAACATTTATATGTACTCGTAGTTCGAAAAGGACCGCTTGCACACAAGTAATATGATAGTAAAAAAAAAAAAAAAAAATAAAAAAAAAAAAAAGCTTTCAAAATGGATTTTAGTTAACCGAGAGTTTCGGTTAAAAGAGTTTCGGATGAAATAGGTTCTACTGTATCTCCGAACGAGCTGTATTTTTTTTTTTTTTTATCAAATCATTTTTCCGCTAAATAGCCTCAAATGCTATCAAAGGTTAAAAAAATATATAAGTTACCTAATCAATTATTATAATAAAACATTTTTAGAGTCTAGCTTTTAGTGATTCTAGTTCTAAACTTTTAGTGAAGTTATTCCTTCACAAACATTCTTAACGATGTTTATTAGGTAGATTTCGTAAGAAATACTACCTATTGCAGTCGTTACCATGGTGCGACTTTTGAAAAATTCCTTCATAACTTTTCATTATAGGACCCCAGGAACCCAAAACCACCCCCACCTAAAAAGTTTATATATATATATATATATATATGTATGTATGTACTAAATTTTGTCCGCACGATAAAAGTCGCAATAATGCACGGATCGTCTTCAAACTCGCCAACAACTTTGAGATAGCTAATATCTCGGCGGGGATTGAAAATGGGCAAAATCGGCCCAAGGGAATCGAAATGGGGGAGGGTTCAAAATTTTGAATACCGTCTTAACATGATTCTGATAAAACCAGCTCTTACACAACAATGACAGGAAAAAATAAATAATTTTCGTTGTAGCAGTTGCCAACAATTAAAAAAAAGCAATAAAATTCTCACCACAACAATTGCTTTTCTATTGCAAGATCTTCACGTGAAAAGTTAAATTAAATAAATAGTTTGGCGAATTGAAAACAAATTGAATATTACGTCATAAGTTTCCTAGAGCAGGATTTCTGCATGAAAACTCAAAATGAAATAAATAGTTTGACGAATTAAAAAAACAAACAACATATTGCGTCATATTGGAAATAAAATGGACCTCAGCAGGTGAATATGTAACGTCATGTGAATTTGAAGAAACGTATTAAAACATGATAAAAACCCGACTATGGAAATATTAACTTATTTTAACACTTTGAGGTTCTCTGAATTTGCTTTAGCTATTTTTTAAACCTATTCCATATACATGCGTATGTGTATTCGTGTATATTAGAATTTTCACAAAATGCTTAGCTCCTTAGAGCTCATTCTTAGTGAAGGAACAGGGTTTATCTCTAATCTTGATTTAAGTGCTGTTGGTGAATTTAGTACTTAACTTCGAAATCTACCTCCGCCTGTAGGCCCGAGCCGGCAGGGATTTTTTTTTTTAAATATCAACTTCCTATCTTTCTTGGAGATAAGATTGTAATTATTTTTACCGGATTGCCAAGAAGGGTTATGTGTTTCACGCGGTTTGTTCCTTTAGAGCCGAAAAGATTTTAGCCGAAGGGGGAAATGTAAGGGATCATACAGGAGTCGCATAGTGTCAACGTTTAGTTTTGAATCCCTCTGAATCCGAACAAAATCATGAGGAGTTACTCCATTCTAGAAAAGAACCCTGTGCGGTTTGCTGTTGCGAATCATGTTCCGGCAGAATTTATCGTTTTATTGCTTTTTTTTCAACTTAGCTCAGTAGTGTTTTACTATGCATTGTATCATCTAACTAATAAAAGGGTAACCAGACAAAAAGATCTAGAAAATTCTGTCAGAATTGTCTTCTCACAATTAAAAAAAAAAAAAAAAAAAAAAAAAAAAAAAAAACATAATTTAACTATATAATCAATGATCCGTGAAACTATAAAGAAATTCTACTGAATGAAATCTATGTCGAACTACTAATTTGAACGAATTATTTTTTTTTGATTTCTCAATTTTTAGGCATAACTAATTTACAAATTCATAATTAGTGTCGACGATAAAGAGAGAATTATAAACAATAGCAACAAAGTACGTGTGCTGTGCTCCTACTGCTGCTTCTTTTATTGTTTTAAATTATTTTTATGAAGTTGTTTTTTATTTTTTTTTCTGAATGCCATGTGGTTATTTTTGAAAAATATTTATCTGTTTCTCTGGCGTCTCTCTATGCGTTACACAAAGTTTGCGGGCGCTTTAGCTCTTTTTAATAATTAAAAAATGTTTAATTTTTTTGTACTGTTTCCTTATTTATTGATTTGTTTCCGTTTGTTTTGTTTGCCAATTTTTACATGAAAAACATTTGAGTAATACTTTATTATTTTAAACGTTTTGACAATGAAATTGATATTTGGCTGAAAAAATAATATCTTGCTAAGAAAGGATTCCATGTAGTAATACTTTGCTTGTTTAGTTTTCAAAGTTAGTTGGAATTGATTGAAAAGTATAGGCCAGTGAAATTGACACTATGTTTAAAGAAAAATATAGATTTTCATTCATAAATTTAAAGTAAATTAATTAAATTCACTGAATACATTTGTTTCTCTTTGTATGTTCTAAGATTAAAATTCTACTGTTTTAATTTTATGAAAATAGCACAAAAGTAAATTTTTAAATGTATTATATTTAAATACACACAGGGGTGAAAGCGCTGCACAACAAATGGCTGATTTTCAGCACTAAATTTTAGTAATATTCTTCGCCTTATTAAATCTCAGAAATGCTGACAGTAAATAAGGTGAGGAATACTGTAAAAATTTAGTGGGAGCAATCAGCCATTTGTTGCGCAGCGCTTGCACCCCTGAATACACAATTATTAAGAAAAATAGGCAAAAATTATGCCACTAATAACACAATCATGTTGAGAAGCTTTCTGTGTACATTAAATTTAATCTACTATTTAATCTTATTTAAATTATTTAATTTACATTTATTTGCACTATCTACATATACATATATTTCAATGTATATGAAAAAATATGACTATAATATTTTTGCATGTGTTTAAAATTCGGGTTTAAAAAAAGAAAATATATATATTCTCTATTGAATATCACATCACTTTTGCATATAAAAGCATGATTATGCATATAAAAGATTCCAATTTAATATACTTTTATCGAAACATTTTTATTTTTATTTTTCTTATTAAGCAACAAAAAAGAAAATGGAAGACAATTTTAAATTAAATGTATCATTTGAAATATTTATTCAAAATTATAAAGAAATTAAAAAGGAACCTATATCCTATTGCGCTATTTTGAATTATATTTTATAATATAAATGATTTTTTTTCATTTACTTTTAAGGTAAATGGTTGTGTTTATTACGGCCAATTACCAACACGAGGGATATGGGCCCTAAAGGTGGGGGGTGCCCTCCGTGAGGGTCTTTCTAAGGAAACCTAACCCGTATTTATGCAAGGAAATCCAAGGTTCGAAGAAACCCACGAAAACTCCGAACGGTTAGGCCGACGGGCGCGAATGGGTTCATTTACTTTTAAGAAAAAGTAATATTCTAGATTATTGTCCAAATTTCGATCCCAGAAAATATTAATACACATAAATACCAGTTTAAGGTTAGTTAGTGCCCTTTTTATGGAGCCTTGAGACAATTGATACATTAAACAATTTAGTACATAAAAAAAAACCTATTTTTGCTTTTACTTTGGTTGTTTATTTTTACAAATCGATTGTTGATCATACCACAGAAGTTTTTACATTTAGTTTTTATTTCTTCGCTGAGTCAGTGTCTATATACAAAAACATTATTAATGCAGTTATTTATAAATACACTTCACAAAAGCATATATTTTTATCCTTACATGTGCATATACGGCTTTTTGTTTGAAAAAAAATCAAAGCACTTTTTCAAGCACTTTAATTTCTTGCTTTTCAAGGAATAACCACAAGTATTTATAAATTATTTACTATTTTGATATATTGAATTCATTTGTTAAAATGGTTCATTTTTACAAAAAGTTTGACTATATTTTACATACTGGTTTCCTATGTTCATTTCTAAATCATCTTTAGAATTTTACCAATTTCTTCATATATTTGTGATTTCAAATTTATTATATATATATATGGGGGCGAGACTCCATACAAAACTCACAACTCACTTTTAGGACGAGCACTGACATTTATTGGGACGAACACACAAATAAAAAATACAGATATAAACACTCTTCTCGTTCTTTAATTAGCTTAAAGTCTATAATTTAGGACGTCGTTGAATATATTTCTGAGGTTTTCTTACGTCGTGTAAATATTCAATCTTATTTCATCGAAATATGTTCTGTTCTTTAATAAAAAAAAACCTTCCGTCGTCGAACTCATTTCGTTCTCTTTACTTCTTCTGCATTTTTACTTCACACAGCTTCGTCAAGGCTCGTTTCCTTTTTAATCTCGAAGCGGAAAATACGGAGACACTCAGTCTAATGCAGGTGTTGCTTGCGAAATCTCCACAAGCGGCCGTCCTGACATCTGGAGCTGCCGCAGCGACATGTGGTAAAATAGAATCTGAAAAACAAAAAACAAAAACCAGTAACTGTTCTTAGGGGAAAAGAAAAAAAAATTAATCTGCACATCATAGTTGAAGTAGCGTAACATCGTTTTTTTTTTTTTTTTTTTTTTTTTTTTGAAGTTTCAGTTTTCGTCAGGCCAAGGTTTCATGTATTCAGCACAGGAGCTAGTATTTATCGGTCCTTCAGTTGATGAGATTTTCGTTACGTCGTAGGTGTCGTTAGACTTCACTTTGATTACTTTATACGGACCTAAGAATTTAGATTTCAACTTTAAACCTGGTCCTTGCTGGGTTCTCTTAATTGCTACAAGGTCACCAAGCTTGTACTTACGGGGTTTCTTACGTCGTAAATTATAGTGCTTGCGATTTTCTTGTTGAATTTCCAGAATATTCTTCTTGGCTTCTTTACGGAGCTCTTCTCTGTCTTTCATAAATTGTTCTTCGACTGCACTGTTTAAGAGGTCAATAATTTGTACATCTTCTTTCTGTTTCATTTTTGTACCAAATAATATTTCAAACGGTGTTCTCTTAATGCTTCTTTGGTAAGTTGAATTAATGACTTGTTGAACTTTAGGAACATGTTTAAACCATTTGGTCGGTTCGTCTTTGGACATTTTAGAGATTACAGAAATTATGGTGGAATTAAGTCGCTCTACTTGACCATTTGCGAGATCGTTTAAAGATCCCTCATTATCAATACAAAGTAGATTGCACACTGTAATCAGATCATTTAATGAAAAATCAGTTTGAACTTTAGTTATTTTATTTTTGAATTCGGTGCTGTCGGTTTGAAAACCGAAACCAGTAAAATCGCGTATTCTCTTTCTATTAGAGCGATCACCGTCAGCATCAAATAGGAATTTATGCAGCAATTTAATTTTATGCGTTCGTTCGTTTTTAAACGCAACTTCCAGTTCTGGTATTTCAACTAACTTCATAATAAAATAATAGCAATGAACTCACCGTTAGAAGAATATCCGGCTTGAATATATATGTAGGATGAATAACTCTAATTAATCATATTGGTGGGTTAACTGTCACTTCTGACGCCAATTTATGGGGGCGAGACTCCATACAAAACTCACAACTCACTTTTAGGACGAGCACTGACATTTATTGGGACGAACACACAAATAAAAAATACAGATATAAACACTCTTCTCGTTCTTTAATTAGCTTAAAGTCTATAATTTAGGACGTCGTTGAATATATTTCTGAGGTTTTCTTACGTCGTGTAAATATTCAATCTTATTTCATCGAAATATGTTCTGTTCTTTAATAAAAAAAAAACTTCCGTCGTCGAACTCATTTCGTTCTCTTTACTTCTTCTGCATTTTTACTTCACACAGCTTCGTCAAGGCTCGTTTCCTTTTTAATCTCGAAGCGGAAAATACGGAGACACTCAGTCTAATGCAGGTGTTGCTTGCGAAATCTCCACATATATAAGAGGAAAAGAGATCCATGTACATTGCACATATAGTTCCAAAATGTTTAACATTTATTTTTTAATTTACAAAAGAGAAACATTAAGAAAATTAAAAAAGAGAATTTAATAAATCAAAATAATCATAAAAAATTCTTTGAAAGTTATTCTAAAGCCTTTATACGTATGCAGCCGTTTAAACCTTTTATTCGTGTAAGGAGAAATAAAAAATAAAATTTTGATAAAATTATAAATTAAGTTTCAATTTAAATTATTTTTGATTTGTCTTCTAAAGTATATTTAGACAACCAAACTATACGTTTATTTTTTCAATACACTGATAAGTGTAACACTTTCACTAAACCTATATTATGCATTGAAATCTATTTACTGAATAATGTTGTTTATCTATCCGAAACCTTAACAAAAAATTATGTAAATTATTTCATTGCGTCATATTATTCATTCGCATACATTTAACTTAATTTGGATACTAATGACGCAAAATAACCATTTACATATTAGGGTCAATCCAGTTCAAATCACCCAGGTTGTGTCGCTCGACATTTTTAATTTTCCTAATCTTTTAACAAAGACTTCTTCATGGTTTTCTGAGTTTAAAAACAGGACTAAATTTTTTTCATCATATAGTTTTTTGGAGGCGCCATTTTTAACAAACTACACTCTTAATTCAAAAGAACGAATTATTAACTCAACAAAAGAACGAAAAGTTTTACGCGTGTTTTTGTTTTTTCTGAGTATCTGTTTTATCAAAAAGAGACATTTTCCACAAAAAACTGGTTTGCCAAATCATCCTTTTAAGGGTGTATTCGAAAAAATATTTTTTCACCCTCAACAGCTCGAAATTTTCTGAGACATTTTCAGACTCATTTTTAAAAGTAAAAACATGAAACATGCTGGGGTGATTTCTGAAGACATGTTTAACATGCCGTGTGATTTCATTTTCAGCTCAATTAATTAGAATTTGATTTTTAAACAATTATTTTCTCAGTATGACCATTTTTTTTTCATTCCCAGATAGCCCGCTTCGGAAAATTCGGTTCAAAACGCCAACTTTGACAGTGTTTTTTACAGTATTTTCTGCATTTATCAAAAAATTAAGGAGCACGGCACATTATATAGTTTCTAAATAAGAGAAATTCCCAGTTTGATGCGTTTGAGAGCAAAAATGAATTTTAAAATGAAACAGAAAATAAGCAGTTTGGATCGGAATACACCCTTAAGAGTAGCATCCCCAGGACTGCTCATTTCAGACCGGAACAGAAAAATATCTCTAAAAGAGCGGTTTAAGAAGCTTCCCTATTGGTTGAAATCCTTTAACGCGATATATAGTTTTGCAGAGGGAGAACAGTCTTCAAAAGGGAGTCGCTTGTTTGTTTCAAGCGTCAAAGCTTAGCGTTACCTACATGATAAAAACAATATTACAATTATGATTTGATTGATTTAAAAATGGCATAGAATAAGATAGATGGATTATGCTTACGAAAGCAGGGGGGTGGGGCAATCATCACAAAGAATTGGATAAATTTCGTTTTTGTTTCACAGCTAAAACCAAGATGGCTAGCGGCGATTCTAGGATTTTACTAATACTGAAAATTCTAGGTGAAGTACGTTGTTTTACTTCATCTTTCTTGTAATTCCTTCACCATTCCTTGTTGTATTTTCACATTGTATATATGATTTTTTGCGTTATTTAACGTTAATAGTTTTAAACCGGAAACATGAACTTCTTAAATTACTTTTTTTTTCTTTTTTTTTTTTTTTAATGCATCTGTTCCATAATTTTTATAATCAATAAAATGCACTTAGATATGTAGTTTTCTCGTATTCAAATTGTGTAAAATTATGCTAATTGGTATTTACATTATTAAACATATATCATTTTGTGCTTATATTATTGATTATTAATATACTAATTTGTTCGTGACACTCAAAAATATTTTCGGAACACAACCCATGATTATAAAAATTATTAAATTATTATTAACTTATAATATATGCTCTATTTTTATTATTATTTTTTTTTTATGTTTCAGTAAGTACAAGTATTTAATAAATTGTGTTCATTTAGATAGTTGTACACATCTACACTTTAAATATTATTATTTTATTTGTCACAGTATTATGTAAATAGTACGAAATGTAAAAGATAATTTAAAAAAAGTATCAGAAAATAATAGATTAGTAAAAATTTATTTTATGACACAACTAGCTTGACCTTTTTTTTTAAATTATGATTTTGTGAATTTTTATTTTTGTGTTATACTTCGCTCTGTTCATATTCAAAAGTTTAACTAAACAAAAGTCTGCAGTTATGTAACACATGAATTCTATAGTCCATAATTATTTATCTGTGTCATGAGCAAAATATATTAATAAGATATAATAATATCAGAAATAATTAAAGAAATCGACATTCCCGGATTAAACAAATAACGTTAAAATTATATATACAATGTGAAAATATAAAAAAGAAAAAAAATCATAATGAGAAAGATAAAGTAAAAAAAGCGCACTTCAGGATATTGACAAGGTAGAAAATCTTGTCTTGTTATGGCACGAACATATCTTTATTATTATTATTATTTAATTTATCTTTCGGAAATGAAAAACAAAATTTCTTCTGCATCTAGATTTAAATAAAATAAAATGGAGTTTTAAAAGTAATACATTTTGCAAACTGGGGAGTTATCTATGTTAAAAACAAACAAAAAAAAAATCTGAAAATAAGAGGAAAATAATTTATTTTGTCTATTAAATTTGACAAAAAAGGGGGTTTAAAAATGACTTGTCAATAATGAGTGCAGTCACTCGTTTTGCCTATTAATTTAGTCGAAAAAAAGAGCGAAAACAGCTTATCAAAAAGGAATGAAAAAAAAACCCACTCCGTAAGATGGATGAAATTCACTCCTATAAGATAGGTGCATTTTCAATACTGGAAAGGAGTGAAAATACACTCAGTCGGAGTTAAAATCGCTGAATTTTTTTAAGAGAGTACACAGCCATTTTTGGGAGAAAAACGTGTTTTACGGAAAATGCTGTAATTCCTTTATTTTTCTACCTATCAAGAGGAATCAAAAACCAAAATGTTCAGCATAAAATTGTCGACATTTTATGTAATTACAAAATTTTCATTAGACTTAAGGATCTAGACCAAAAAACATGCTTAAAAACTAAAGAAATAAAAGGTCAAACACCGCATTACGCTGCCATTGTTTTTTATGAAGGAAATGAGACTCACCTTAAATATTTTTTTTTTAAGATCTTTTACAGGACTATTCATTTTTATAAATTCCAATCCTGAAAACTGTTTCCCTTTTTTTTTTCTTTTTTTCTTTTTTGTACAGCTCATTAAAAACTGTGTTAAGTCTGCTTTTGGCAATTTTCACTAATTAATATCTCAAAAAAGACTGACTAAGAAATTCTGGAAACTTAGGATGATAAACATCTTTGTACTGTAAAGTTACATTGTAAATTTTATGACTGAGATTTATCTGATTTTTGAATAAAAGTTCACTAAAAATGCACCGCCCCCTCCACACCTTCTTTTCCTTTTTGTTTTGTTCCAGATACATAGCATTACAGGTACTTTTTGCTTAGGTACGTTCAAATTGACGTTAAAAACAAATTATACGCATTATTGCTTAGTTAAATAGGGCAGTGGCACCTTTTCAAAACTTTCTTGAATGGGGGGGGTGGCGTCTTTTGATTTTAATGTGCGCATATGAGGAGCACCTGATCCAGTTTTATTCTGATATTTTTTTAACCAGCCTAAATACTCGCTCGCTAAGAATTTTTTTAAATATCTCGTTTGCATACGCCACTGCCCCTTGCCTTTTACGCATATTTGCCTTTCCCCCTCCCCCCTCCAACACACACACACAAAAATACCGGTTATATGAATTACTAATTAATCACATTAGCAAATTTTATGAATCAAATCTAATAATCTTCCATAAAGTAAGAGTTATTCGAAAAGGAAAAAAAAACAGTCTGTGTCTTTTGCATTTCAGTACTGTTAAAGGCGAAAATAATAGTGACCCTTCGTGACACCAGAGATAAAGGTTTGACCGGGGTGCGAAGAACAGTAATGAGACAGGGTTGAGAGGGAGGGTGAAAAGGAAATAAGAAGAAACTGCACTCCTTATCTCAGTTCAGTATTTTAATTTTTAACAGTCCCCTGTACTTTTCGGCTGGGAAGTCACGTTCCACGCGTAGCTGGGAATGCGAATTTCTTTATACCCCCGAAACATCCCAATGGCTGGATGGATTTTAATGAATAAGGTCTCTTATATCGTTATAGGCTAGGTTTTGTTTTTATAAATTCAAAATGGCGGCCGTAAAATACAAAATGTGCGGTAGAGACTAAAAAAAAATTTTACGCACCATATTGAGTGGCATATCATTGGATAGGTCTTTCAAAATCACGATGATGTTTCAATGAGTATTTTACAGTCAGAAGCTCCGTTTAAAAATTACACAACCTTGAAGTTGTGTAGGTAGGATCTCTAGCTTTACTGCAACTCTAACCATCATAGGCATCTATAGGCCTCATCAAAATAGTGTTTATAGATAGGAACTAACAATTAAACACAACTTAAAAATCATCAGTTCGAGTAAATAAAAAAGTAAGTAAGTAATATAAAAAATAGTTTCACACTGATGAGAAATAATTAATTTGTTCGCTTTTTACGCAGTCGGGTTTTTTTTATTTTTTAAATTTAACTTTTACTTGTTGTATTAAAATATTCTGTATTTACTTTCATAATACTGCTTAGATTAATGACTTTTGAATATATATATAATAATGTATACGCGTATCGCGTTTAAAAAGTGGGAGATAAAAATAGTTAATTCTTTGTGAAAGATAAGTCCTATTTAATGCTACTGGTTTCAAAATGAAGTGATGAAAGCCTGGAGTTGATCCAAAAGACTGCGACTTGGAAATCCTCGGTAATAAGCAAAGAGGAAAAATGCCTAATTCTGGATCTTTATGATTCCATAAATACACAGAAGAAAATAAAGGTATTCTGTGAAAAGGTATCAGTGGAGTAATCCGTATCGGTATCGACCGATTTGAAGGTACCTATTTCTTTTTATATGTTCAATATATAGTTAATTAAAAATTTATTTTATTTTTCAAATATTTTTTTTAATTTAAAACTTGTAATATATAATTCATTATTATGTATCATCCATATATAAAACTAAAAGTAAAATATACATTTTCAATAAATAATAAAATGAGATGAATTTGTACTCCGCAATTGTTAAAGTAAAACACATATGACAAAAAAGATTGGGGTAAATATAAAGGCCTAAAAATTATTTTAATAAATAAATCGACTAGTTCCGTAATCACAATATCAGTGACTTTATCTAATCATAAACAATTTTCACATGAAATTTGAATTATTTTTGTGATAAACAAACATCACGAAATATCACGTAAAAATATCGCGAAAGCAGGTGCTTTAATAACAATGACCATCTATAAACATGATATTTTTAAAGTACTCAACAAATGCTATAAGTGATAACCATAAATTCTAAAAAAGCAAAGTACCTTTATTTATTTACATTTCGACATGTTTCAATGCATGAGATGGCAACATTCTTAAGAAAATAAAAAAGGACACAGATCTTTTAGCAAAAATTCAAATTAAAAAACTAGTAATCAAAAACAAAAATCACGCGAGCACAAGCATAATGAAAATAGCTGCAATATTAAAAATGGAAATTTGTGAACGTGAATAGTTTTATTGTTTCCTTATTCGTTATAGCATTTCTTTCCAAATTTTTCCCTAAAATTTGAAAAAAATATGAAAAGAAATGCTGTATCGAATAATGAAACAATAATATAAAATAATTCACGTTCACAATTTTCAATTTTTAACACTTTCCAAAGTGTTGAAAAGTGTTTATAACTTCGGTTTGTCTGGCCGTCTGGCCGTCTGTCCGCGCTCTAACTCCCGTAAATATACTGGGATTGCCCTGAAATTTTTGGATGTCATTAAAGTTTACCATAGCACATTCCCTATTTCAAATGAAGTTTGTACCATGTTTAGTTCATTTACATGGCAGTCAAAAGTTTTCCGTTACATTAGGGCCTATGGGAAGAAATCGTGTAAAATGATTTTTAATGATATTACACGCTTTAAAACATAAGAAAATTGATATGCATTTATGAAGTGCACTAAAATATACATTCTACAGTATATGCTGTGCAAAAAAGAGTTATTATTCATTTACAGGTCCATACAAAAGAATTCCGTTACATAATGATAAAAGGGTGGAGGGAATTGTTTACGGTGTACTTTAATTATGTTAAATTATTTCATGTAAAATGAAATTGATATACTTCGCTGAGGTTTACTATAACTTATTTCATGTATAATACGAAGTGCACAGCATTTACAAGGACACACAAAAGATTTCAGATGCTATATTACTATAATATATCCGAAGTACTGTACTGTAGCGATGATTGCTGGAAATGCATTTTTAATTATATAACGCGCTTTCATGTTTCCCTATATTTATGCATAGTGTATGGTGTGTATAAATACTATAATTCATATACAGGGCTACACAAAAGAATTCGTAATAGTTACTGGGTATGAGTGCAAATTGCTTAAAAGTGGTTTTTAAATGAGTTATGAATTTTTACGCTGAACTGTATTTAGTTTGCTAAGAAATGTTTGTAGAATATAAATAAAATTATATACAGGGTCACGCAAAGAATTGGATTAACGGCCGTCTATAAATGATAATTTCTGGAAATGTGATTTCAGTAGTTTTAAGAATGTTTTAGTTTGAATTAAATTTGAGCCTAATACTGGCGTGTAATAAAACTACTAGGTTAACTATAGGGTTGTACAAAAGTATACAAGTATGATTCCATCTATTAGTATAAATTACTGAACGAGAAATTTCAACCTGTTATGCGTTTTCTTGCTGAACTAAATTTCCCCATTATATAGTATATATATATATATATATAAACCTACAGATCAAATACAGGGCTGTTCAAAAGAATTGGAATACATATTTGATACGGACGGTAACTGCTGAAATCAGTTTTTTTAAATGATAATGCGCTTTCTAAAATGTTTACTTAGTTATCTTGTATACCTTAGTTATCTTTAGTTATCTTATATACCTATTTCCCTAAATAACGAAGTTTTGTTAAAGCATTCAGGAAGTGTTGGAAAGTGTTTTATAATCTATGCTTAGCGCATGATTTTTCTTTCTTGTTAATATTGCAGTTATTTACATTATGCTTGTGCCTGTGTGATTTTAGTTTTTGTTTACTAGTTTTCCAATTTGAATTTTTCGAAAATATTTTTATCATTTTATTTTCTTGAGAATGTTGCCGTCTGATGTAATGAAACATGTCGAAATGTAAATAAATAAAGGTATTTTGTCTTTTTAGAATTTATATTTATCACTTATAACAATTATTGAGTACTTTGATGTTTTGAAGTTATTTTTATATATACTTTATGATATTTTTATCTTGTTTTTAAACTTATAAAGCCAAATTCCAAGTGAGCCAAAGAAGGCTAATTCATTATATGTGTTCTAGTTTCACATATAGATTTCTATTGACTCACGGAAACGGAAGAGGAATAAAATTTTGATGGGAAAATTATTTTAGTATTTTTTTAAATAATCTGTAAAGTTTCTATGTTGTGTAGCCTGGATAAAACTGTAGTTTTCTTCTTCTATTTGATAACTGCTTGATGTTTTTAATCCTCGTTTTTAACTTTCCATTCGTCCTTATATAATATTTCAATAGTCCATCAACTTTGGTGAAAGAGATTACATATACACCCGATACTTGAACAGGCACTATTGGATCTTACATTGTTGCCAACCTCCCAGTTTTTTGAATACCAGTAAATTCTTACAAAAATTTTCGCTTTATTTAATTGCGGAAATTGTGCAATAGTATAAAACATTTCTGCATAAAAGTATTAGTACAGTAGACTCCCTGAATTTCGCAAACCTGAAATCCGCACATGATCGCAGATGTAAACAATGAAACTTTCAGTTACGATGAAGGGTAAAAATTACAGAATTTTTTAGTTTTATATCATTCCGTTTTTATTTTAATATGTATTTAATTCTCTATAATATGACTGAATTCATGAATTTCATTAAGGAAGTACAATTTATTTCTAAAAAAATGATATTGCTGATGTCTTTGGTAATCACAATCTTTTTACCAAATCTTTTTTTATATTAATCGAGATTTTTTTGGTTATTAAGGCAGGCTAAACCTGAAATAAAACCTCTTTACTTTATAATTTATATGAATTAATAGGGAACCATAGTTACCATAGTCTCCCGGGGTAACTCTATACATTTTTTTCAATAGTCTTTTTCTTTTGTTTTGCCATCTTTTCCACTTAAAACCAATTTTAGGAAGTAATTGACGCAAGTTGCTTTATTCCATTTAAAATTGATCTATTCTTTTAAAACAGGAAGCAATTTATTCAAAGACGGGATTGTTTTCTCCTTGACATAAAAATCGTGTACAGTTTGTCTAATAATGCTGCAATCGAATTCATCTATACCTGTTTTTTCACAGACATTGTTTTTAGGTGCTTTCGTAATTATATTAATACGTAGCACCTATAGTCGTCGCTCAGCCCGTCTGTCTGTCCGCATATAACAGAGCAAAAACTACTCAACCGAATGATCTGAAATTTTAAATATATGATTGTTGCAAAATTTTGTCAAGCCATTTAAAATGTTATGAAAATCGGATGTAAGTTTAATTACAGGGACAGTCAAAAGTTTTTCTTTACATTACGGCCAATGGGAAAAATTATTGCAAGTGCATTTTAATGATGTTAAAGCCTTCCCAATGGTCTGAAATTTAAAATATATAATTTCTCCAAAATTTTGTCGATCCATTTCAAATTTTATGAAAATCGGATGCATAGTTTAATGACAGGGACACTCAAACATTACGGGGAATGGGAAAAAAAATTATTGTAAGTGCATTTTAATGTTGTTACAGCCTTTCGAACAGAATGAAATTGATATGCACTTATGAAGTGCACTAAAATATACATTCAGCACAATATGCGGTGCAAGAAATATTTATAAAACTAGTTATAGTACGAACGCACCTCATTTGCCACGTTTGACGAGTAATTTCCAACTTGTTTTTTTAAACAGGAAGCAAGTTATTCAAAGACGGGATTTTTTTCTCGTTGAGATAAAAATCGTGTAAAGTTTGTCTAATAACGCTGCAATCGTATTCATCTATTTTAAAAGACATTTTAAAACTTTTTTTAAGTGAACAAAAATCAGGATTTCGCTCATCTCCTACTTCTCGACGAATTATTTTAATAGTACTTCTAGAAATCCCGGCAATTTGATTGGCTCGTTTTGTAAAATGGGCTATCGGAACAATTAATTTTCCTTTTTCTGCTTTTTGATCACAAAATTGAATGACATTATATATGATTTTCTTAGTATCACTCCCGAAAGATTTATTTCTATCTAGCCATTTGAAAACTAAATATAAAAGTTTTCATTTGAATTAAAACGCGATATTAATAGGATTTCAAACTTTGATCGGAAGTAAAAAATAAGAAGCAAGTAAGTGCCAATCTAGTGACAACGTACAAGAGTACGCCGAAGTAGAATTTCGAAAATGCTCATCGCAGTGTAACACCCCTTTGGATAGTAGAATAGTCCCAGAGTACTATGTGCGGCTTTCGAAAATGGACAGTATGTATTTCATTAAAATGATAATAACCTATAATTTTTCTTTTGTCATTCTGTGCAATCTTTGCAAATGTAAATTTTTATATTTTGTTGAATTATTAAATATATACAGATCAAATATAGTAATTTATTACTTATCCGTATAAAATTGTAAGATGCAAAAAACAATTTGAGAGATATAATTTAGCAATGTAATTTAAATGTAATATAGTAAATTCTGTCTAAGGCACACACTGTGTAAAACGAAAACCTCAAGTACCTCAAGCTTTTGAAAACGAACAGTATGTATTTCATTAAAATGATAATAAGCTATTATTTTCTTTTGTAATTCTGTTCAACCTTTTTAAATGCAAAATTTTATATTGTGTTGAATTATTAAATATATCCATTTCAAATATAGTAATTTAATATATATCCATACAGAATAGTCAAATGCAAAAAAGAATGCGAGAGATATAATTTACCAATGTAATTTAAATGTAATACAGTAAATTATGTCTAAGGCAGACTCTCTGTAAAACGAAAACCTCAAGTACGCGGAAAGATTTTAAAATCGCCCAGAACGATTTTCAATGTTGCAGACATCGTATATAAGGCGAAATATTGTCTACGACGTAATGTTTTCGTGGTCCCGATCAATTCTGCCTTAGTCAGAGATTATTGTATTTATAATAAAACACACAAACTACAATATATATTAAAACACACATACACACATAAATAACGCCTGCATTCAACAGTTAAAGGTATATATAAATATTTTACAGACATACATACAATAAATACAATAAACCCAACTGGAGTGAAAAATTAGCCAGAGCCAGGAATCGAACCCGGGACCACAGTATACAAGACTGCCGCTCTAACCACTGAGCTACTCCGGCCGATGCCTGAGTCTGCAGTTTCTCACTAATAAACCATGTTGGGTAAGTCACCAGCCATCTATATGATAGCCTTGGATGACCGGACAACGATGAATAGATTTTACTATTACATCGATCTACGATAATTATAATAAAACACACAACTGTTGAATGCAGGCGTTATTTATGTGTGTATGTGTGTTTTGATATACATTGTAGTTTGTGTGTTTTATTATAATTATCGTAGATCGATGTAATAGTAAAATCTATTCATCGTTGTCCGGTCATCCAAGGCTATCATATAGATGGCTGGTGACTTACCCAACATGGTTTATTAGTGAGAAATTGCAGATTCAGGCATCCGCCGGAGTAGCTCAGTGGTTAGAGCGGCAGTCTTGTATACTGTGGTCCCGGGTTCGATTCCTGGCTCTGGCTAATTTTTCACTCCAGTTGGGTTTATTGTATTTATTGTATGTATGTCTGTAAAATATTTATATATACCTTTAATTATTGTATTTATTTATTTTTTTTTTAACATTTTATTTTTAGTTTTTATATTTCCTTTTGAATTTAGTAGTTTCTTAAGAACTACATTAATCTGTTGTACCATAAATTCTCCGACACAATAATTTCGCAGACAGAAGATAATCTTCTGCTGGTCAGTTACAAATTCGGTATTCAGCATAGTTCAATATTGTGCCATTCCACCTGAAAACAAATGTATAAAACATATATTTTAATCAAAAGGCTATTCAAATTTATTAACCCTTTCTAGAACTGAACAATTCTGTTCGAAAAATAATAAAATGATTGACTGACACCGGAATTTACAAACGACGTTTTTAGAAATTAAAATATCGTTACTTTAAACTTTCATTGTGAAAGCAAAATTTTATTAAAATATTCTTGTTGCTATTTGTAAAATTGGAATCAAAATTACGTGTTCCCGACGTGAGACCACTGCGGCGGAAAGGGTTAAAGCAGCGCGATGACACTCTTGAATAATGACAATTTATTCTGAAGTGAACGTGTCAAATTTTGTTTGAAATTAATTTAATGTACACGTATATTGCCAGAAAAAAAAACATCACTGCCATTTGTTGTGGGAAAAAATGCATATATATTTGAAATATACTTTATTTGAAATGAACATTCGAAAATAAAATGAATTGTAACCTATGATTTTTTAATTGAAATCGATATCTATCTTGAAGCTTCAAATATGAAATTCCGAAACTACAACAGTTCAATCCGCCAACTGGTTTTTCAGATAGACTTAAAAAACTACCACCAATATTACAGTTTGTTTTGCAACTATATAAAATGAATTTTACATTAGAAGCTCCAAACGTTACACCTGCATTATTCCTAAAATACTTTAGAAGGGATAAAATTTATTAAAAATTCAAATATGAATCCCAAAATTGGGGATTAACATTAAAAAAAATTACTGCAATTACAGCATATAGATAAGGGAACTGAAGTAATAACGATGTGAATAATATAGTCTTCTTGACTATAATGCTATTCTTATTTTTAAAGGACTTTTTTTTTTCGAACGGATTACTGATACTTCCTGATTAATGAACTCATCCAAGGCACGCGCAAGATAAATACTCAGTGCAAATTTCGTTCGAGGTGTTTCCGTGTTTCAGACTTTATAGTGATGCACACCTTGCATTGTACACTGACAAAAAATAATAATCGGAAAAGTTACTCAAACTAGTGGGGCATCAATATGGCCCACGTCGCTGTTATGTTTCCGCATATTTCGGTCATATATTCGCAAACGTTTCCGCATATTTTGATCATATATTCAGAAATGTTTCATCTCATTTATTTCGATAAAATATTTTGAAACGCTTCTACAAATTTCGGAAATGTTTCTGCATATACCGGATATGTTCGTGTATATTTCGGATATGTTTGTGTGTATTTCGTAAATTTTTCTGTGCATTTCGGAAACCTTCCTGAATATGTCATAAGTTTTTAAAGAAAAAATTGCGCTTTTTAAAAGAATTACTATTATCCAATTGAATGTTTTACATAATAATATTAGAGTTACTGTTAATCGTTTATTGCATATATAAAGTTAAGTTACTCGCATGGAATAACTCTTATCCATGAACCTGTGAAGATATTAGATATTTGATTAGTGAATAATAATGGTCAAAAATTTTGTTGTCTCTATGCATTTTATCCTTGTTGGTTATCATATATTTGTAAAAAGATATTGAACATTTGACATATAGATCTATAAATAACTTTTTTTAAATGCTGTCTTGTAAGCTCCATCCTGTAAATGTTACATTATGAAAATCTTTAATTTCAATACTTATAAATAAATGGATTTTTGTTATACCTTTAGATAACCAATTTTTTTTTATCATGTAAAAATATAATAGTTAATATCTGCGATTAATTATTTTATTTTCATGAATTGTATACTTATAAATAGATATATTTTCTCAGGTTATCTTTATAACTGTAAAACACTACACTTTAAAAATATTTTTAAATAGACGAAACATTAAAATATATATATATAAGATAAGTGTTACAATTCATGGAAATAAAATAATTACTCTTATAATAATTACATGATGAAATATTTTGAAATAGTATACTATACTTATAAGATAAAAATATATATTGAAATGTATAAAAAAAATCCATCTATTTATGCAGGGAAATTTATTTTTTTCAAAATATATCTACACGGAAAATTCCCAGCATACATTGAGAACACACTTGGAACACTTTGCTTTAAAAAAAATGTTCCAGTTACCTTAATGTGTTCTGAAATATGTTCCCAATATGCTCCTCTATAAAGAAAGTGTTCTGAAAGTGTACGGGAAGTGTGCCGAATGTGTTCTGCTCAGGATATTTGTTACATCTAAACTTGGGAACATATTTGAGAACAGATTGAGACTACATTTGGGCACATTTGTGAAGTCACGCGTTCCCAAAAGTATTCAAAAAGTGATATAGAAAGTGTGCTGAAAAAATTAGTGCTAAAAATTGTTCCAAAAGGAGCGCTTCAAAGTGTTCTAAAAAAGGTGACAAAATAAGTGTTCTAAAAACTGTTCAGAAAAGTGTATAAAGATTTGCAGTGTATTTGCAGGATAGAACTCACGAGACCTCATTTAAAAAAAGCATTCCTAATGGGTCTATAAATCACATTTGTGTAAATACGTGATTTATAAATAACGAGGATAAAACACATATTAAAACGGAAATTATGATTTTTTTCGGTCCTATAAGCCAATACATTTCATAATTACAAAAATTGAATATCGAAACATAAGTTCAAAACAAAAAGATGATAAAAATGCATAAGCAGTGCTATCTGTACCTTACAAATACTAGTACTACATCACTATTCATTAATAAAATATCTAATCATCTTTAATTAAAAGCTACCCTTTCTGACGACTTGCTTTTTTGCTAATAGTTGCCACAGATTAATCTCGGAAAATGAAACATTTAAAGGTACTGAAAAAATTAATAGCTCGAAAAGTATTTGTCAGGAAATTGTTAGACAAACAGCGTTCGAAAGGTAAAACATTGCATTTTTCGTGGTATAAATTTCAAATCTAACGATTATGCTGTTTTTAAAATACTGAATTTAAAAAATTACAAAACGATAGTCGAAATCATAGCGATACCTGACGTTTATACTGGCTATAGCACGAACCGCAAATTACAGTAGCCTTATTATTCTGTTAAAATATAAAAGTGAATTAACCCATAAATGCCTGGTGTTGCTTTTCGGCAACATACCCAATTTAGGCTCTAAAATACGATTAGAATAATATGGAAGTTATAATGCCTAATGTTGCCAATAAAATGCTTTCTGAAAATATTATTAAGGGGTCTCAGGACTCTTAAAGCTTTAAAATTTTCGAAATTTTAATTTTTTTAGATGTTAAACTCCTATCTTTCCTGAACATTTTGATGTATTTGTTTCATTGAAATTCCAATTAGAACTGAAGTTATGGCTTTTACATTTATACACGTTCAATAGCTGAAGCGTCGTTTCGGAAACTTTGAAGCCATTTTTCTCCAAATGACGTTTTTGGGCATAACGCGCACGATATCTCAAAAACTTATGAATATTTTTTCATGAAATTTTCAAAACATATGTTTTATGTAAGTCTGTATAAATTAAACCTAAAAGTTCCTTTTTATTGTTCAAAACAATATTTTTTTAGGTGATTATACTGTTGAAATTTTCTTAATTTTGCATTAGCTAAATACAACTTTGTATTAAAAATATAAAAAAGCTTTAAATACAAA
This sequence comes from Maratus speciosus, assembly GCA_963932465.1. Classification (NCBI taxonomy): domain Eukaryota; kingdom Metazoa; phylum Arthropoda; class Arachnida; order Araneae; family Salticidae; genus Maratus; species Maratus speciosus. Next base: position 455,467,573 of record OZ010797.1, read on the forward strand.
TTTATTTAGGTTCAGGGTAATTATTATAATCTGAAGCATAAGTAGGCACCACAATTTTCATTCCAGTTGCAATACTTATTTTGTAATCGTGCGCGTAAGCTGTTATGCCGATTTTTTGCTCGTCAAATGTCTAACAGTTTGGAGCTCCCTGTAAATGCTAATTCTACATCTTATAATTTTTTAAATACATGAAATGAAAAAAACATACTTATATATTTCATTCCAATTAAAATTGTGTCTTAAAATAAAGTACATTTTAAGATATTAAATGTTGAAATGGTCTTTTTTTTTTCATTTTTTCCAATTTTAAGAGTCCTGAGACCCCTTAAATCGATTTTCAACATGTAGATGGCAACATTTGTGCTGTTTAAGAATAAAGATAGATTTATTTTTTCAATTGTTGCTTCTTGTTCTTTTTTTTTTTTTTTTTGTTTCGAAACTTGCGAAATACCCTATCTTATTCTGCAGTGAGCAAGTAAAATTCATTTCTTATTATAGTTCCTAAAATTCTATTGTGTTTAATATTATAGAATTTTATCAAGGAAGATTATTTTTTCATTTAAAGACCAGTATTTCCGATTAGTAACAAACTGTTTTTTAGCCCTAAACCATACTTAAAACAAAATACGATTTTTTAAAGTATTTTTCACATGGTTTATTTAAAAAATGAAAGCCGAAAAAAATTATTACAATGATTTTTGAAAAATCAGGCATTTAAGGGTTAAAATATCACGAGTGGATGATTTTTATTTAATTCTCGACAAATACTAGATGCGCCATTTATTTTTATTTTTAAATAATACAGTGTTAATTCACGTATGACCTCATATTTAAAACGAATATATGGTTACTGCATGGCTTTACAAGAGAAAGTGATATCATGAAGGGCTTTTCATAAATTTACATTTCTTTTTTTTTCTTTTTTTTTTTAATTTTGAGAATCAAGACTATATTTATTTAGTCTTAGGAAACATTTTTTTTTTAATACTGGTATAAAAGCAAAATATCTCAAAGGTTTCAAATATTAAAAAAGAGAACATCTGTCTGTACGGTGTTTAATTTTAAAATTGATTTTTCTAATCAAACATGTTTAAAACCCCGGTCAACGCCAGTTATTCCAACTAGCATCTTATATCTATCATAGATTCATGGACAAGAGTATATATTTCGAACCGAGTTGTTTACCTTTGTGTCTGCAACAAACGATTAACAGTAAGTCTCTTATTTTTATGTAATACAATTCATTCGGATAATATTAATTCTTTTAAAAAAGCGTATTATTTTCTTAAATTAAAAAAAAAATTATAAAACATAACATTCCTCAAAATACAGGTTACTTCTCTTCGTTAATTTCCACCCCAGAACGATAAAAAATGCGTGATCATGACGGTTGTAGAACGTATTGGGCATGTGCAGAAAATTTGAATTTTCGCTTCAAACACATTACACGGAAATGGATGTGACATTTCCAACTTAAAAAATAACTGACGAGATTTCATAGTTTACCCTAAATTTCCGGAAACCTTTCTGCTATGCGCTGTAACGTTTCTTAAGTGTATAAAGTCAATGTACTTAAATCTGATAGCCTATAAATTCAATAAAATTCAAGTATCTAAAATCCTAATGTAAGAATTGTATACAATTGTGATTTAACAAACATCTGCATTCCAGGAAGAAAACACAAAATGTGTTACGGCATTTCAATCGTTTCTTATTGTATTAGAAACCGTTTACTAATAAATTCCGACAATAATTCTTAAATGCAGAAATAATCCCGAAATCGAGGTTAACATTTCGTTATTTTATCTTTTACTGTCAAATAATGCCGTCGAAGTTACAGTAAAGAAGATTTGTCTCATCTACGAGAAGTGAAAGCGGAATACAATTGATGTAGTATATATATATTTTTTATTATTAGTATTTTATTTTAAATAAGCTGTTACGGCAAATATGACTGCCCTGAACTACATCGTCTTCGACCGAACAGTTTAGGAGGAACAGTCATAAAGAAACCACTGGAGTCGGCCCGCTCAGCTCAATAATGAAATATTTTTTAACGTACAACTGCTGAAGAAGACTACATTTCTTTTTTTTTTTTTTTTTTTTTTTTTTTTTTTGACAGTATACTGACCTACATTCCGTTAAATACCAGCGTATTTAGTAAGCTATTTTTTCTTTACACTCAAGCAGTTTTTAATAGCAGCTTGATTTCATGAACGTAGTTACTGAAGAAAAATTTCCATGCAAAAACTTTCACTTAGTGTTTTATATTGAACATTTATACAATAATTTTTCCGGTGTGTAACTTTTCAATAAAGCATTAGTATAAAATTTCTCCTTAAAATGTTCAACATTTTTATTATAGCTTGAGATTGTCCCAATTACATTTTTATTCTATTCGTAACACTTGTTGAAAAATAATCTCTGCCATACATTTATACTACGTAATTTTCAACAGTAATCTACCAGAAAAAAATATTGTAAATTGTATCACGATTTTATACAATATTAGTCATGAAACTTTTCAAATAACGTTATTTTTTCTGTTTGCTTATTTACAGATATCAACATACTTCAATGGTTTTAGACATTTAAATTGTAAAATTAAATGATTCTTTCATTAATAAGCGCATCTACGCATCACTTTTTTTTTCAGAAAGTTTTCTCTTGTGAAAATGTACAAAGTCATGTATAGATGTGCATATTTATTCTAGATGTGTATATTTATTGCAGTTGTCCCTAGTTTCTCAAACAACTGTAATTTGCTGACCCACCAAAAAAATAATAATGTAATATATAATTTTGATTTAAAATTAATTTAAATCATTAGCAAATCATACGGACAGTAATGTATGTGTGCTATACAGAATAAGTAATTCCATTATTGAAAAAAAGGCATTAATAAAATTTCAAAAATAACATAAAAAGACCAATACAGAAAGGCATTCTCAATTCTATGCTATTGAGGTTCCTATTTAAGCTTTAGCCCACCAAGACGGGGTCATAAGGCATAAAGGTGATTATGATCGACTTTTGTCAGGTGGACAAAAATTCTAATTAGTAAAAATCGGTGTCTAACCATTAGAATATTCTTTTATGTATAGATTATGTTTAACTAATTATTTGTATAATTATTATAAATCTCTACTTGATTTGTATTTTATTAATTCCATATGTTTACACTCGGGTACAATCGACCTAATTGGTAAATCTTGAAGAGTAATTTTTTTCCTTCGGAAGTGGGATGGTTAAACCTATCAACAGACAGCCAAACAAAAATGAAATAGAGTTATACCAAATTAAGATATGAAAATTGTAGAAGACAATCATTGCACTTTTTATAAAATTTGACAATATATATGTATATATTTATTTATTTCAGTAGAATCGTTTCGACAGTTCAAAGTAAAATTTCATAAATTATTCCTAATTCTACAAACAAATTTCTTATTTTTTTAGATATCACAGCAAAATAACACCTAGAAATTTTACATATGAATATGCTTCTATGTTAAAGAAAACAAGTCGGAAATTGTACGTTAAACGTGGAAAATGAGGTGCGTTCTTACTGTAACTAGTTTTATAAATATACAGATGCAAAAATGCATAAATACAAAATTTATTTTGCGAGTGTATATATTAAATTCAGTAATACGGAAATAATGACTCCACCTTATTTATGATGTAATAACCATGGCAAACTGGAATCATTACCTATCATGGAATATCATTCAATGAATTACGTATGGCCGGATTTAATATAATAATAACCATGGCAACCTGGAATCATTATCTATCACGGGATACCATTGAATTAATTACGTTTGATAGAATCTAATAGAATGAAGAAAAAATTATTAACATCTTTTTAAGTTTTGTTTCGATTTTCATAATATTTTAAATGACTCGACAAAATTCTAAAACGATTATATATATTAAATTTCAAGTCATTCGGTTGGGTAGTTTCTGCGTTCTTATATGCGGTCAGAGGGACAGACACACGTACGGACTGCGACTATAGGTGCTATCTATTCATGTAATTACGAATGGACCTAAAAAATTAAGTTTAATGGGTCCTTTGGAAGCATTAAAGCTGTTAGTCAGTGACTTCCGAATTCCTTTGCCTAATGTTAAACCTATAATAGGCGTAGAATGCATTCTTAAATTTAACCCTAAAAAGCCTGATTTTTCAAACATCAATGTAATAATGTTTTTCGGTTTTCATTTTTTAAATGAATCATAGGAAAAATACTTAAAAAAATCATATTTTGTTTTAAGTATGGTTTACGGCTAAAAAACAGTTTTTTAGTAATCGGCAATACTGGTCTTTAATTGAAAAAATAATTTTCTTTGATAAAATTCTATAATATTAAACACACAAGAATTTTAGGAACTATAATAAGAAATAAATTTTACTTTCTCACTGCAGAACAAAATATGGCATTTCGCAAGCTCCCAAACAAAAAAACAGAACAAGTAGCAACAATTGAAAAAATAAATCCATCTTTATTCTTAAACAGCACAAGTGATGCCATCTACATGTTGAAAATCGATTTAATAATATTTTCAAAATGTATTTATTGGCATTATAGCTTCAATATTATTCTAATATTGTTTTAGTGCCTAAATTGGGTATGCTGCCGAAAAGCAACACCAGGCATTTAAGAGTTTTAAAATATCTCCCTTATAGACCGGGAACCGGCAGCACAGACAATCACCTCATGGAGTTCACAGATGAAATCCTAGGATTAGTTAAATCTTGATTCGCATATTAAGACGCAATCGGTCTGTTAAGTCATATGTTGGTGGAAAACACCTGAAAACCCGATTTTAGCGGCTGACTCGTAGGTTTACCATTGTGTTTTCCGGCTCCCAGTCCTCTATGTTTTCATACCTTTTGGTGCTGGAAAACACATCGTTATACTAACGAGTCAGCCGCTAAAATCGAGTTTTCAGGTGTTTTCCACCAAGATATGATTTGGCAGACCGATTGCGTTTTAATATGCGAATCAGGATTTAACTCATCCCAGAATTTCATCCGTGAACTAGATGAGGTGATTGTCTGTGCCGCCGGTTCCCGGTCTATTAGGAAACTAATATTTTAAACCTATTTCTTCTCTGTACTCTTCTTAAAGGATATTTCTTTTTCTTTTTCTGAAAATATTCTTTCTAAAATTTATGCTTAATTTAATATCTCTTGTTTTGAAAGCTTGCAAACTATGAGTAAGATTTTAACAATTCGTGTAAAATTAAGTCTTATTTTAGAAGTATTCTGAAAACTAAGAGAAAAAGGCGACATCTTTAAAGAAAATTACACAAAAATATACATGGTGTGTTCACAAAGTTTCAAGACTGGTCTGATAATTCAAAATTTATTAAACATTTTTGTACCGCGAAATAAAATTCTTCGAAATAGGACCCTTGGGCATCAATACACCGCTGCCAATGTTTTTTCCATTGTTCATAGGCCCCATAGAAGCCTTCGCACTAAAGGCTGTTAAGGGACCTCGTCGAAGCTGCCTGGATTGCTGGAATCCTGACAAATCGCTTCCCTTTCAGGTCTTTTTTGATCTGGGGGAACCAAAAAAAACAAAGTCCTGGGAGCGATGTCGGGCCTGTAGATGGTTTGCGGCAGTATTGCCACGTTAAAGATAGCCAAAACTTCGGCGGCAGCGAGCGACTTGTGAGAGGGTGCATTGTCGTGGGGAACAACCCAATCGTTTCTGATGTTTGAGCGGACTCGACGGGTCAGGTCAGTTTTTTTCTGGAGTGATCAATCAGTTTTTGCTATATTTAACTTGGGAATACTTCTGCAAGCCCCTTACAGCCTCGACCTCGGTCCCAGCAACTTTTTTTTGTTTCCCCGAGTCAAGGCAAACCTGAAAGGGAAGCGATTCGACATGATTCCAGCGATCCAGGTAGCTTCGACGAGGTCCATTAACAGCCTTTCATGCGAAGACATTTATGGGACCTATGAACAATGGAAAAAAAACGCTGGCAGCGGTGTGTTGATGTCCAAGGGTCATATTTCGAAGAATTTTAGATTCCGGTGCAAAAATGTTTAATAAATTTTGAATTATTAGACCAGTCTTGAAACTTTGTGAACGCACCATGTAAGCTAAAATATTAATTTCTTGAGAGGATATTTTGAATATACGAATTAATTTTACGCCCATATGTCCTAACATTAGCTAGAGAAATTCGGAAATGGGCTGACTAACTGACGTACAGCTGTGATTCCTTCTTCCGTTTCTAGAGTAAAGATATAAAGAATAGGTTAAACATAACGAAATTAGCATCAAGAAGCATTAAATTTGACTCGAGCATTTTTAAATAGATAAACATTAAAAAAATATATGATTATAAAATTAAAATATTGTCTATTTAACCCTTAAATGCATGAATTTTTATTTTGTTTCGAAAAAATTATATATTATTCTCAGAAAGGTTTATTACACAGGAAAAATAAAGAACATTATTCGAACATTTTTCGTATAATACGTCAAAATTTTCTTATTTTGCACATCTCGAATACAATTAAAAACTACTGTCAAAATTAAAATATTGCAAATTAGAAAATATTTTAATAAGTATAAATCTAAATACATTATTTTACATAAATTTTTATTTTGTAAAACTTAGTCCTTAAGTGCACGAATTATTCTTTTATAATTGTGTTTTATATTCTTAGGGACTATATTTATATAACGCTATCAATATTTTGCTAATTTTGGACCCCTTCCCCCCCTTACGATATCATACGTTATCATTCGGTGATCCCTCCCCCCTCCCCCCACCGACGATACCGTTATCAATATCTAAAAATAATTTTATTTTTACATTATTTTTCTTTCATCTTATACGCTTGCAGTGATATATACATATGATCATACATTTATTAGTCACATTCTTTACAAATTCAATAAGTCAATAATATATCAATACATGAAATAAATGTATATCAACCAACATTTAAAAGAGTTAATATTTATATTTAATAATAGCTTATTGTTACATAATGTATTTAACAGTAATATTGCCTTCTTGCATTTGAACCCTGCCCGGAGAGTTTAAAAACAGAACTTATCAACAAAACGGTGGACTACATTCTTTGTCTTTATTTACTGGTAAACGGAAGTATAATTTCCTACATATTATGCTCCTGATTTCTCAAACAGTGTATGCGCATAGACAGAAGAACAGGAATGTGAAACGTTGTTTTATTCCAAAGTTTGGAATGAAATGATTTTCTAAACCTTTAATAGCTTTAATAATAGCTTTGTATTTTCATTAAAATAATAATAATAAAAAAGGTAATAGACTATTTGGATGTAAAGAAAAAATTACGAAAAAATAAAAGTTTGGTTGGATCAAAAATGATAACGATATCAAAAAGCAACACCTCCCTCCCTCCAAGGGATATCTTACGATATCAAATGCCAGACCCCTTCCCTCTCACCCCTAAAGTGATAACGTTATATATGCACAACCCCTATATTAAGGATTAGACACCAGAAATGTTAAGACAGATTTTTAATTTTATTTATTAGCATTATTTTTGTAATTTTTACAAGATTCATATTTCTATATAAATATAAAGGTTGCTAAGAGTTAAATAAAAAATAATGCAGATATCCATCACTATGCATTTAAATTTTAATGCGGTTCACCTATTACTTTTTACATTGTAAAGATTCATTGAAAAGCTTCCTTGCATAGAAGAAATTTGTATAAAAATTCAATACATTCTCTTCGATATGGGATCTTCGTCTGGATAAATTGTAAGTGCATTTTAAAAATAACTGCCCGATTAAGAAAGCTCTCCTTATACATTTCGATATAAACCATTCTTTAGATGGTAACAATACTATTATCTTATTCTCTCCGACAATAACGATATCGAAGTGAATTTTACAGCCCTTAGAATCGGACCTTATGTTTGAGTTTGTAACAATTTTAATGAATTTGAATTTGTTCTAAATCGTCATGGTACTGACAGTTATCGATACATATAATTGCATAGAACAAATCCATAGTTATAAAAGTACATTTATTTAAGTAAAACTTATTTAAACTAATTCAATATAAAGAGTAGAAAGAGTGTTTTTTTAAACCTTTGCATTCGTATGACTAGTCTGACTAGACATCATGTTTCTTTGCAAAATTTGTTTTTGGCACCAGTAATAAAGGGAAATAAAATTTGTCCTTTTTAATTCGAGCGTTTTTGGAATTCTGTACTTAAAGGAAACTTCTTTTAAAAAAGTGGTGTCAAACGAATAAAATTTGTGTAAGAGCCGCCTGAGTCGAAAGGGTTAAAGAGTACATTTTTCGTAAAATCGTGCTTTTTTTTATTTCATTGCGTCGCCAACCAGCGAAAAATAGCAAAGAAAAGAAGTTTTCATTACTTTCTTACTACACTATAACAAGATTCCGCCGGAATGTTTTGTATAAGCATACATAGCCTCATGAGATTAACGCTCTGTAATTTTTTCATATTTTTCTGAGAATGCGCTATGGAGATCTTCCTTGTTGAAGTTTCCTATTTTCACAGCTTTTCCTGGCTAAGTTCCGCCTTTTCGATTTCGGGATGGTTATTCCCACAGCCACTCCGCATAAACAGACTCTGCCCTATCCCCCTACTCATTTTTAGGGTTCCGTACTTAAAAAGTAAAAACGGAACCATTATAAGATCACTTCTGTATCTTTCTGTCTATCTGCCTGTCTGTCACAGCCATGTTACTCGCAAACTATGGAACGTATGAAGTTGTAATTAAGGGATGTAATAAAGAGTATTAATCCACATATTTACAGATTATTAAACATTCACCAATATATTTAGGAAAAGTGTAGAGGGGCTAATTATGTTGAGATTTATATATATATATTCGTGTGAAAGCTTTCGTAACGCTGAATTCAAAAAATCATTTATTTTAATTTTAGGTATTATATTTTTAGAGATATCGTCGAAAATGTAGATAAAAAAAATGTCAACCCCCCCCCCCCCCCAATCTATTTCCGAAACTACTGAAACTAAAATTATGAAAAAATTAGAGGTAGTAGACCTTAATTTAAACCTTGCAGGAAAATTATAGAGATTACCCTAGGTCGCATAGTTTTGGAGAAAAGCGCATTTTTCCGTTAGATACAAAATTCGATTTGCGGGCATTCAGCAAAGATGCTGAGCAGCGTTGTGGGTACCTATTAACAGAAGTACAAAAGCATTGTTGATAATGATTTTTGAAAACAATCGTCCGTAATTAGCACTTAAAGACACGGACTGTTTGGACATAATTAATGACAGGGGCTGCGTACTCTATGTACCTGGATTTTAAAGCCTAGGTAACAAATTTTAATAATATATTTGTGTAATGCAATGCCCAGTAGCACTATAAAAGCAATAAACGTCAAATTGTTAAAAACAGACTAGCGTAATTAAAATTATTTACATAAACACTATGGGATTCGAAACTAGTTTGCATTGAGTGGATCTCTCAATACGCCTTCAGCGTCTTTAAAAAATAATTAAAAACCTCTCTGGGAAAACGCGGCACGGACCAAGGCGGCGTTGCAGCTTTGTGACATCCTTTCGAAACGCGCTTAGCATAATGGCAAGTTTAAACTTTGAAAGAGGGTTCTGTTTAGCTACACTGTGAAAAGAAAAGTTTATTACAACGCTGAATTTAATTTTATGAAATGTCAAATGATGTTTACATATGCTCTACTTTTATTATCAGTACCGAATTAAGTTAATAATAATAAAAAAGAGATTAGGATAAGATAAAAAAAAGAGTTATACGCTGAAGCAATATTTAATATTATTTAGGCTTCATATCTCTTTTGAACTTTTATGGTATACCCATTCATACTTTTCTAGTATATACAACTACACCCAAGCCAACGTTGTATTGTTTTTACAATGCCTTATTATTCTTTTAGCAACGATTTTTTTTAATAATACAATTAATAATCCATATATTTATTGTACGGAACAGTCTGAGCGCGAGTAGTACTCGCAGTTGACCGGTTATTTTTCATTTAGATTGAAATCATTAAATTTTATTCTAGTACATTATAGTACTACTGTTAGGCAAATTTCAAGGTGCCGTATGGTGCGTTACACAAACAACCTTATCTCCTGCTGATGGATATTCCTGATAACTAGGAAGCCCACTGTTTTTGTTCCAGTTAAAAATAATAAAACAAAAATTTTAATTAAAATTTACAGCTGGGAACAATCAAGGATTCTGTGTTCTTTATTACTTTCTTCTATCTTTACAAAAAAGAAAGTATTGGATTCGTTAAAATTTCCGACTTGCGGTTTTCAACGGATTTATACGTTTTAAGGGTCAGAGATTTCGAAATACTTGTTTTTACAAATTATCTGTCTGTGACTCTGTTTGTCTGTCTGTCTGTATGGACACAGCTTTCATGGGCGCTCTATGTTAAGAACTAAAGCGCATAATTTAATAAAAAATTATATTCAGCTAGTCTCTGATATAAATTGGTGCTGATTAGTATAGCTGTCAACTCTTCTGCTTTTTTGTACCACATAAAAATTATTGAAATTTTTGCCGACAGACTACTATTTAATCGACAGACTACGATGATTTAAAAAGGTAAAATTTACTATAAAATTTTTGTGGTACAAAAAAGCGTAAGATGTTGGTAGCTATGCTGATTAGGTTTTGCGTAAAACGCCCAACAGGTGGCACTGCTACGCTGCATTTCTTACGATTTTCGCAATATCTCTATCTCAAGAACTAATGCACAAATTTTAATCAAACCTCAGATTCAGATATAACTTGATAAATGTTTGTGCGGATTATGTTTTGGTCTAAATCGACCAATAGGTGGCACTGCTATGCTGCATTTTTTCCGATTTCCGCAATAGCTTTACCTCAAGAACTAATTCAAGCGCTAGTCAAGGACTAATGCACGGATTTTCATCTAACTTTAGATTGAGTTAGACGGTGCCACAAGTTGTTACTGATTAGGTTTTGGTGTTAATCGCCCAATAGGTGGCGCTGCTATGTTGGATGCTTCAAGATTTTCGCAATATCTCTATCTCAAAATCTAATTCACGGTTTTCATCAAACTACAGATTCAGTTAGACGTTGACATAAGTTGGTGCTGAATAGCTTTTGGTGCAAATCACCCAACCTGTGGCACTGCTATATTGTACCTTGCAAGATTTACACGATTTTAGCGATAGTCATACCTCAAGAACTAATGCACTGAATTTCATATTTTTAGAATCCTTCTGATGGGTATACATTGTTATTTAATTTTGGCACTGTAATAGCGAATTTTAAAGTATTAACATGTATGAGATAGAAGAAAGTTTTGGGATTGCCACTTTCGACTAGTGTGTTCATGTATACATGGTGCTCGCCGCGAAGAGGTTAAAAACGCATATATACATATGCGCTCATTTTAGCCATTTTCATTTTATCATCACCCAATTAAAAGAGTAAAGAACAAGATTATACCAAAACGATTTTCTTTGTCAAATAATAGTGGCAGTTATTTTTTGCGATAAAGAACAAATATTAAACAAATTGCAGCAAACAAAACGTCCACAAAAGATAGACAATGAAATGTGGGTTTATTGTTTAACTTCAGGAACTCTTGAATAATGACCTCCTTTACAAAGAATCATAAATCTCCTAAAATCAGCAAAATAATTTGAGCAGTATTTTTCCAGTAAAACCTACATTTCGTATTCCTGGGTCAGTAAGTTCAAGCTTCAGTATTACCTCATACGAAAATATTGTTTAGAAAAACGTGTATTTCGAGTTCATAGAAGCTTTTAACGGTGGATAGGATAAGGAATTCACACTGTTTATAAAATAGGTCTGAAATTGTTTTTTCTTATTCTAAAATGTAATTCGTGAGCATTAACGGTAACGATAATGTATTTTTTTATATAGTATATATAGAATTTAATAAATTTAATAATTTCGAAGTGGTGTTTAAACAGAATTTCTTTATTATCCTCAAGGTAAAGTTGCTTATTGTTTTTAGTTTTTTATGGGGGGACATACATGCTAATCGAATTTTTAAATTGAAATGTATAAGTCATAACTAAAAATGTAATTAACATATTTTATAAATCTTAATTAAACCTATCAATCGGTGTCATATTCCTTAAAGTTTTCGGGTTTTTGAGTATTGTAATAATGGTTAGGTGATTTATTCTGCTGGTTTTTCACTGTTTTCTAAAAATTCCTTTTCGACAAACTGCAGATTATAGCCAGAATTATCATTTATAAATCTTAATTAGTCCACTCGCACGCCATAAGATATCTTAAAATTGATAAGTTATTATATAAAAGATATTCTGTATTTTTAGTTCAATGTTTGTATTGAATATTTTATTATTTATATTACCAATTTATCATCAGATATTTTTACATATCTTGTTTTTTCTTTGCAATGGCTACGTGCATGATTTCCATTGTTATGTAGTTATAAAACATGAAGTAATATCTTATAGTTCATAATTATATATGACAAAGTCAAATCTATTTTCATTCTATCGATACACATGCAGTATACACACTCTTTTTAATCATGACATAAGTTTATGGCTTAATGTTAATTTTATTTATTTATAAGTTTATATGTAAGTTTATATTAATTCGTAGCGTACTTAACAAAAAAATATAGAATCATCCTCTTAAAAAAATTCTAGATTTTCGATAGATAAATAAAATAATTGCTAAGCCATAAAGCCTATGTCAAAATTAAAAACTGACTATGTTGTATTGGAAATTTGGTTGTTTGATTGATTCTCCGGTTTTATTTTGGTCTCGAAAATTATTTTAGATATCGGTGCTCGAAAAACAGTTTATTGTAGTCAGAATTATCATTCATAAATCTTAATTAATCCTTTCAAATAGTATAAGATTCTGCATTGATAAATTATTTCAGTGTCTTTGAGCATTCACAGATTGGTTGTTTGATTGATTCTCCGGTTTTATTTTTATTCTCATAATTTATTTTAGATATTGGTGTTCGGCAAACTGCTTATTGTAGCCAGAATTATCATTTATAAATCTTAATTAATCCTTTCAAACACCATAAGATTCTTAAATTGATAAGTTTGTTCAGAGTGTTTGTCCATTCAGAGATTGGTTGGCTGATTGATTCAACAGGTTTTTCCTTGTTTTCTCAAAAGATATTTTAGATATTGAAATACAGAAAACTTTAGATTTTAGTCAGAATTGTCATTTACAAATCTTAATTAAGGGGTCTAAGGACTCCCAAAGCTTCAAAATTTTCGATTTTTTTTATATTTTTGGATGGTAAAGTCATATGTTTTCTGAACATTTTGATATAATTATTTCCTTGAAATTCCTATTATAAGAAAAGTTATGACTTTTAGAATCATACCCGCGCGATAGCTGAAGCGGCATTTCCGAAACTTTGAAATCCTTTTTCTCTGAATGTCGTTTTTGAGCATAACACGCACGATATCTCAAAAACTTCTGAATATTTTTTCATGAAATTTTCAAAACGTATGTTTCATGTTAGTGTGTATAAACTGATCCTAAAATTTGATTTTTATTGCTCAAAAAAATATTTTTTAGGAGATTATACTGTTGAAATTTTCAAAATTTTGTATTAGCTAAATACAACTTTGCATAAGAAAAAAAAATGCTTTAAATACAATTTTCTTTAGGTTCTGGGTAATTATTATAATCTGAAGTATAATTAGGCTCAACAAATTTCATTCTAGTTGCAAAATTTATTTTGTAATCCTGCGCGTAAGCTGTCGTACCAATTTTCTGCTCGACAAATGCTTGACAAGTTGAAGCCTCCTATAAATACTATTAGGTATGTTGTAATTTTTTAAATACATGAAATGGAAGAACATACTTATATCTTTCACCCCAATAAAAATTGTGTTTTTAAATCTTATACATTTTAAGATATTAAATGTTGAAAATGGTCCTTTTTTTTCTAATTTTAAGGGTCCTCAGACCCCTTAACACTTTTAGTCAAAGAGCCGTAATATTATACAGTAATATTATTTTGAAAAAAGGTGGATTTCAAGTTCATAGACGTTTTTTATACTGAATAGTTTAAGAAAATTTTACTGTTTGTCAAAATACTCGTGACGCCGCTTTCCTTATTATTACACTGTTTTATTTTTATTCATGTGTGAAAAAATTGAAATTTGGAATCGATTTCCCACACACTTAAAGATGGTATACAATTATATATATAAAAAAATACACAGGTTTGTTTCCGATGGCAAATTACTTTTGAATATTTTTAAAATTTTATTAAAAATAGATAAATATTATTATTATTATTATTGTTATTTTTGTATTTTCTCGTTAGCTGTACGCAGGTTATAAATCGCCAAATACGCTTTAGAAATATAACTGTATATGCAGGTTACAAAACAACAATGGAGTTATCTGTGCTCCAATCCACGCTCACTAAAATATGCTTACTAGCTGTGACACTCAAAGAATGAAATATTTTAAATACTAACAAGCAGAAAGTAAAATATAAATAAAAAATAAATAGTATAACAGTTTTTCAAAATACATTTTATCAATTAAAAGTTTAATATTACTTAAATTATTTTTATACGTTGAGAAAACTATTTAAAGTCTTAAATAGACAAGATAAATAAAACGTTACATTCCTTCCTTCTACAATATGTTAAAAATGAAACCGAGGAAAAAGTATAATTTTTTAAATAAATTTACTAGTTCGCGTTTATATTAAACGTAAACCAAGAAGTGATTTTTTTAAAATGCATGACCTGTGCCAATATATCGTGTTGTAACAAAATAATAGTTTAGAAATAGTGAATTACAATCCTGAAATAATGCTCGCATTTTTAAGATAATAATCGAATCCTTATAACAGTGGAGGATTTTTTATTTTTTATTTTATACTTATTTCAGAAGTTAATTTCTCATTGCTTAAAAGCAAAATATGTAAGTATGTAATTGTTTTTGAAAATTTAATAAACGTGGTAATTGTATCATTCATTAATGTTTTTGGTGATAATGAAATCGTTTTCTTTGAGATCGACAGACTCATTATTCATAAGCATAAAAATGAATAATAGAAAGTAAGTGGAATGGAAACACATGGAAATTATTCCAGAGGGAAACATTCGCCTTGCATACAATATTTCAAATGAAAATCAAATTTCAAAGTAATTTTAACAAATAAATTTAAAAGGCGCAATGGCCAACATAGTGAAAAAGATTCCAAGCCGGGACTCGAACACGGGCCATCAGTACAGCGCACTGACGTTCTACCGACTAAACCCCTTGGAACGATACCCTGCAAGGAAAATTTCTCACTATTGTATGTTGGCAAGACTGCAAACGCAGCGCAAGATGGAATATTTATTCTGAGCCACCGACCTGGGGCAAACACGGAACATAATTAAATCCAGCATCGATAGAAACTATATTAACTCATGGAAATTATTCCAGAGGAAAACATTCGCCTTGCATACAATATTTCAAGTGAAAATCAAATTTCAAAGTAATTGCTTAAAAGGCGCAAAGGCCAACGTAGTGAAAAAGATTCCAGAACGGGACCGGGCTGGTGGCCCGGGTTCGAGTCCCGGCTTGGAATCTTTTTCACTATGTTGGCCTTTGCGCCTTTTAAGCAATTACTTTGAAATTTGATTTTCATTTGAAATAGAAAGTAAGTTTTTTATTAAATGTATTAAAATGCTAATTAGGGGTAGCGTATTAGGTTGTTGAAATGGGATTTTTTAGCTGCATTCGAAATTATGTAAATACGTAGTACCTATAGTCGTCGTCTGGTCCATCCGTCCGTCTGTTCGCATATAACAGCGCAAAAAATACCCAACCGGATTGCTTGAAACTGACGGAGTGATGTTATTTCCGTATTACTGAATTTAATATAAAAAATAGTAATGAATTTTGTATTTATGCATTTTTTCATAAGAGTACAACAGCTATGCACCAAGATCCAAATATTTATAAAACTAGTTATAGAACGTTATTTACCATGTTTGACGTACAACTTTCGACTTGTTAAGCTAATAATCGAATCATTATAAAAGTGGTTTTTTTCTCAATTTTTACCTTTATGCATATTTTAGAAGTTAATTCCTTATTTTTTAAAAGCGAAATATATAGGTATGTAATTATTTTTGAAAAGTTAATAAATTTGATAATTTTATAAGAAATTCGTGCTGTTTTTGAAGTGATAATGAAGCCGCTTCCTTATCTTAGAGATGGGTTCCTTATTCATAATCAGTGAAATAAATAAGATATGCATCCTTATATTTAATATATGTCCTCGGGATATTAATATTTTTAACTTCTTTTTTCTGTGTACACTGTAAAAAAAGAAATCTGTAGTCCCACAGATGTAATGTTACATGCCTACTAAACTTTCATTTGTAACTTTACAAAAAAAGTTGCCAATCTTCAAAACTAGTTTTTGTAAAGCTACAGAAATCTGTAACTTTACAAATGAACCTGCTAAAATTACAGTAATATTACTAAAATTTTATCTGTAACCCTGGTTGCAGTTACATGAAAAGTTCTAGGCATTCCCCTAAAAAATTCTTAGTAACTTTACAGATTTTTTTTATTTTCGGCGCAAAAGTGTGTCTTTTACATGAATTTTTGTTGTTGCTGTTACATAAAATGTTCTAGGAATCCCAGTTTCTTAGAAAAACTTTAGTAACTTTACAGATTTTTTTTACAGTGTACCCTTCTTAAAGGATGCTTCTTTTTTTCTTAGTTTTCAAAATATTTCTAAAATCTATGCCTAATTTAATGTTTTATGTGTTAAATGCTGACAAACTGGGAGTAACATTTTAACACTTCATATAAAATCAAGCATAGATTTTAGAAATATTTTGACAACTAACAGAAAAAAAAGACATCTTTTGAAAAGTAGACAGAAAAAAGAAGTAAAAATGTTAATTTCCCGAGGAGATATATTAAATATAAGAATGATTCAAACACCCATTTTTTTCAATCGCATTTATATATATATATATATATATATATATATATATAAAGATATTAAACTTGCTAATAAGGAGAAGCTTATTATAATGTCAATTTATTTTTTGCTGTAATGTTGATTTTTCTTTTGTTCTACACTGTAAAAAAAATTCTGTAGCTCTACAGATGTAAAGTTACATGCTTACTAAACTGTCATCTGTAACTGTACAAAAAAAGCTGCAAATCTACAAAACTAGTTTTTGTAAAGCTACAGAAATCTGTAACTTTACAAATGAATCTATTAAAATTGCAGTAATCTTACTAAAATTTTATCTGTAAACCTAGTTGTAGTTACATGAAAAGTTCTAGGCATCCCAGTTTCCTAAAAAAATTCTTAGTAACGTTACAGATTTTTTTGATTTTCGGCGTAAAAGTGTGTCTGTTACATGAATATTTGTTGTTGCCGTTACATAAAAAGTTCTAGGAATCCCAGTTTCCAAGAAAAACTTTAGTAACTTTACAGATTTTTTTTTACAGTGTAGTAACAGAAATTATATATCGTTCATCTCCGAATTTCTAAAACATTCTTTTGTTAAATTATCCTAAGAAAATGGATATTATGTGTTCGGTCGTATTTATGCTCTCTACTATTGGCAATGTCTTTTATCGTCTGCGTTTGTTTATACGAGTTGATAGAATATTTTTGTTGAGTTAACATTATCAATTATTCATAGTTTCGTGTATTTCTATGTATAACCTCCTTTACAAAGAATCTTAAATCTCGCGACTAAATTTAAACTCATTTTTAGGGTTTCGTTCATCTGACGAGACCCTATTCGTCTCACTCCTTTTATTTTAAATATATTTCTTAGTATTTTGTAAAATTAGGAAATGTACAAATACATAGTTTTTGCAATAGAAATATAGCAATATTTCAGATTTGAAAAATTTACCCCTCCCCCCCTTCTAACGCCAAGAAAGCTGAAAAGAAGCAAAGGCAAAAGAAATCATCCTTTAGAAATATTTTTGTTTTGTGTAACCAGTATTGCTTTCGTAACAAGATAATGCAATGTATCTATAACTCATTTTAAACTGCTTTACAACTAATTGATGTATTAAATGAATTTTATACCAAGTTATTTTAATGGTACTTATAAGTACTGTCAGTAAATAAAGGGTTAATGTGTCCATAAGATTTGCCTGTTAAGGGAGAAAAAAAAATATTAGAAT
Organism: Maratus speciosus; assembly: GCA_963932465.1. Classification (NCBI taxonomy): domain Eukaryota; kingdom Metazoa; phylum Arthropoda; class Arachnida; order Araneae; family Salticidae; genus Maratus; species Maratus speciosus. The sequence continues at coordinate 455,485,773 of OZ010797.1, forward strand.
CCTTTTAAGCATGGAGTATTTTTATTTGATACCAAATTTCTCTTTTGATAATATTGAATTTAAATTTTCGTTTATCAGTTATTTATATGTGAGAAGTTGCTTTAAAATGGTACATTACTTTTGAAACATTTTTTAAATATTACGCAATTTTTTTCCCCTATTGTAAATTTTTAGCATCGGGCTGAGGCGGGCTCGAGCTCTGATGACATAAAACGTTTTGGGTTCGTGCAGGCTTGGATTTAAATCGTCAGGCTCGGACCGGCCCGGGTTCAGAAAAAAAGCCCGAACTAATCCTTATCATCTGCCAATAGCATTCAAGTAATACAAAATACAACCCGAAATGCTGAATATCGCAACAAACACATCGAAACATTTATCATTTAAAAAAAAAAATCAGAACAGGATATGAAACTCTTCCAAAATGCATCTTTGAATATGGAAAATACCGGGTGTCCTAAAAAGGACTGACTGATTTTAAAGTTCAATAACTTTCAAACGGTGACAGATATATAAAAAATTCTTGCAGGAGGGTTATGCATGAGGTCAAAAGTTTTTTTACAGTGATTTTAAATTTTAGTTCGAATTACAAACAATAGATGGCGCTGTAAGCAATAGTCACTAAATACAGGCTAGATTTCTGGTCCTTTCTCTTGTTCCATGCGGAAAAAGGAGATGAAAATGTATTAAGCGGGCCACGAAGTACCAAAAATCGAGACTGAATTTAGCGTCTATTGATCGCAGCGCCATCTATTGTTTGTAATTCGAACTAAAATCGAAAATCACTGTAAAAAAACTTTTGACCTTATGCATAACCCTCCTGCAAGAATTTTTTAAATATCTGTCACCGTTTACAAGTTATTGAATTTTAAAATCAGTCAGTCCTTTTTAGGACACCCGGATTCATATCTGGGGTTCCTAAATATAAAGTTCACTTTTCGAAATCATGAGTCAATCGAAATGCGTTATTGTATAGTTTCGGTCATTATTATATTATACTTTCATAAATCAAGAAACATTTGACTTTTTTTTTTTTTTTTTTTTTTTTGCAGCTTAGAGTCCGTTTTAATGAAATACATATTTTTATTCTAACTAGGCTGAAAGAGAAATATACAAAAAGAAAACAAAAACGAACGAAGAATCATCATGGTATTTGGTTATATTTCGAAATATTTCAGTAGTTGCAGAGATTCTTATGACATACATGTCAAAAGCAACGACAATGGCTTTCAGTTGTCGAAAGAAGAACGTAAGAAAGGTAAAATTTTTGTATTTACTAAATACATATTTGTTCTGCACTGTAAAAAAAATTCTGTAAAGTTATTAAATTTTTTCTAGGAAACTGGGATTCCTAGAACTTTTTATGTAACGGTAACAAGAAAAATTCCTGTAACAGAGGCTGTTACAGGAATTTTTCTTGTTGCCGTTACATAGAATATTCTAGGAATCCCAGTTTCCTGGAAAAACTTTAGTAACATTACAGATTTTTTTTAACCATTTGGAAAAATGGTTATTGTTCTCGTCAGGATGGGAAATCAAAAGCATATCTGAGGGTTTTTATTGGTTTAATCCGCATTTTATTCGTCTTCTGATTGGTCTATACAGTAATATGTATTTCCCTTTACTTTCAACAGACATCTGTTGCCACTATGACAGAAAAGTAATAAAAACTACAAGAAAAATTAATAACTCAGAAACAAATTGAGATACAGCTTTCAAACAAATTGCATTTAAAAGTACATTTTTTTGTCTATTCGACGGTGTAAAAAGTAATATTGTGGGATGTTTAGAAGTTTAAGAATGAAATTTCATTTAAAATTGGTCGTCAGATTTCTTGGAAATCTGCCGATGGAAAAGCCTTTTCCCGAACAGCCAATGAAATGCTTGGGTTATACATAAGTTTCAGGTGGATAATACGTACGACTCGCAGGCAATTTCCGTCGCTTGCAAATTTTACGTGTCATAACACTATTAATGTTTAATTCATGGCGTACGTAATGTATGATCAACTCCGTACTATTTTTTGTCTTAAATTTTAGTCTTTTAAAAAATCATTTTCCGAATGGTCGCTGTAATTTATTAAATTGCATTTTTTTTTTACAGTGTATTGTTTGTTTGTTTAGGAAATACATCTGTTGCTTATGACAAACGATCGAGCTTCTCATTTCAATTTCGGCACATAAACTAGTCTTTCTTAAACAATTACAAAGCACAAATATTATTCTCGAGTTTTTCGTTGTTACTCATTTTCAATTATTTATTTTCAGTCATTTACGTTTTCTAAAGTTTTATTCTGCATACACAGATGCTTGAATGATATGCTAAAAGACAGAGTACAGTAATTTTTCTACGCTCACTAATACGAAATTTCGTGTTACATTCTTAAATTTATAAGTATGACATTATCAAGACTGATTGAAATGATTTGGAATCGAACAGTATTTTTTTTTCCATCTTCAGTTATAGAAGACTAGAGGATACCACCCGGACATCCTGGCTTTCTGAATATTATATAAAAATCATGCTCTGGTGACATCAAAATTCACGTTTATATTTTAACAGAATAAAAAGGATGCTATAATTTCTTACCCGTGCTATAGTCAGTGTACATGACAGAACACATTTTTGTTATCAATATATTTTTACGTGTGAAAGTTTCGTTTCACTGTGGTACTCCATTGTTGAAATTTGGTAAGTTTTGAAATTCAACATTTGAATAAACAATTAAATTTAAAAAATCAAAAAACCCGACTGCGTAAAAAGCGAACTAATTAATTATTTCTCATCAATGTGAAACATTTTTTTTTTTTTCAATTCCTACTATTAGCTCACTCTCTCGCTATATATATATTGTTCAAATTTTCAATCGTTAATAAAATATTTATTATTCATCCAATCAAGCTCAAATAAATTTTTTAAACTTCTAGTGGATAACACTTGATGTTAATCTAGTTTTTTTTCAAATATTAATTCATTAATTTAATTAATTTAATTAATTTTCATTAACCGAGAGAGCCCCATTCTTGATCAAGTTTTTTTAAGACCGAGAGAGCACTCTTCTTGATCAAGGCATTTTAAGAGCCACTGAAAAGGGAAGAAGAATGGGAGGAAAAAAATTCTCTTATTGACCTAAGTAGGAATTGACTTAAAAAAAAAAATATTTTTAATATTACTTGTTTATATTACATACCCATTTTTTTTATTTATTTGTATTGATGACTTTTAAGTTGTGTTTAACTGTTAGTTCCTATCTATAAACACTGTTTTGATGAGGTCTATAGATGGCTATGATGGTTAGAGTTGCAGTAAAGCTAGAGATCCACAATACATACACAAATTCCAGGTTGTATAATATATTAACGGAGCTTCTGACTGTAAAATAACAAATGAAACATCGTCTTCATTTCGAAAGACCTATCCAATAATATGCCACTCAATAGGGTACGTAAATGTTTTTTTCGTCCGTACCGCCATTTTGAATTTATAAAAACAAAACCTAGCCTATAACCATCGGGCCGTTAAGACGAATCGATAGAGACCTCATTTATTAAAATCCATCTAGTCGTTGTGATGTTTCGAGGGTATAAAGAAATCCACATACACAGATACGCGTGAAACACATAAACATTCTTTTCAGTCGGATAAAAACAGCATAAGCATTAGATTTAAAAATTGATATAAAGTAAAATACAATTTTTTACCTTTCTAATGCAGTTTGTCAAACAATTTTCTTTCAAGTACTTTTCGAGCTATTAATTTTTTCAGTCACTTCAAAAATTTCATTTTCCGAGATGAATCTGTGGCAACGATTAGCAAAAAAGTAGTCGTCAGCAACGCGTAGCTTTTTATTAAAATGGATTATTGACACGACACTCATGATGAGTATATTTGAACTTTTTACAAATTAATTTCTGTTGAAAAACAAATCAAAGATCAATTCATGTTTTATTCTAAAATTAATTTCAAAAATATAAGTATATTTAAATTCATTTTAAAAATATACGAATTGTAAGCCATAAATATTTAGCACGTTGAATGCCAAGTCTATTTTGTCTATCTTTCCGTTAGGGCCACAAAGTAAGATTCCCTTTACACAATCTATAAGTGTCAATCAATAATGACTGACGAGGCCTAAACGGAATGTTCAGTGTCAGTTACCGGTGACTGACGTGGCACTCAACGTGAACATAAATCAATTACTAGCGAAACATACCAAATATTTGAATTCAAAATTACAGCTCATTCTACCTAGTAGGTTTTAAGTTATGTTTAAAAAACTATCCAGATTACAATTTCTTTTGCAACAATAAAAAATGAATTTAAAATTAGGAGTTCCAAATTTTAAACCATCACAACTTCTAAATTATTTGATTGAATGACCTTCCGCGTACTACCCTAAAGTAAAATTTACCTTACAAAATTGGGTGTTAAAATCAAAAATTTCGGAGTTAAAGACAAATATAGCAGCACATTTTTGTATTCGTTATTAGATTATCCGATATATCTCTCTTTTACCGTTCATTTCTAATGATATATAAATACTGAATATATTTACCCTTTAATGCATGATTTTTTTTTATTTTGTTCGGAACAAATTATATTTTAGACTATTTTTTGTTAATTATCCACTAGAAAAATAGTGAAAAAAAATATTTAAGTTTACTTTGGACATAATGTCATAATGCAATTCCTGAGGTACAGTCGTGGAAAAAAAAGTAAACACCCCCTATTAACTCCTCAACAAATTATCGTAGGAAAAAGTTATTGGTACCGAATGATTGGAAATAAAGTGTACTTTTCAAACTTTATTTTATTAAATAGCAATACTCAATTTTAACAAGATATTTTAAATCTTCGGTTGAAACTATGCCTAGACACTAAATTTCAAGTCATTTGAATGATAAGTTTTTGAATTATAAACATTCAAAATTTAGTGCTTCTAATGTTAAATTATTTTTTCCTATTTTTATTAATATCTCCTGAAATTATACTCCTAATGTGCTAATTTTTTGTGTAGCGATAATACTAAAATATTCAAACATAAATACGCTGAATTTAGAATTTTTATAATTTTATGATATGAATCATGAATTATGAAATTAATATTAGAAAAAATTATGAATTGGAACCTACAATATTTTGATGGATTTAGATGCATTATGTCCTGCTTTATGGAAATCCAAAATTTCACATTTTTCTTTCAAGTAGTTCCCAAATTATGCTTAAAAAACGGCAAAATGATAGTTTAGGGGGTCGTCTATGATAGAAGTGACTAGATATTTTGAAATTTCGTATGCTATCCTATAACTAGCAGTCTTCAATGGCTGTTTGAGCGGTGCTATAGTTGGCTTGATTAAGAAGGGGGCTCTCTCGGTCAACATTCGAGTACGGAACTGCAATTTGGATACAGCCCCTAAAACAGGATCGTTTTAAAATAATTAGTTTCTGGGAAACTGATCGTACGAATTGCATACAAATTTGTTTTTAGGCTAATTGAAGGGCGTAGTGTTCATTTATGCTGTCAGAATTGTGTACTACTATTGAAAAAAAAACAAAGTTATGGTTCGTTTTAATATGTAGATGGCCCCCTAAGCAAATTATATATACATCATTTAAAAGTAGACTTTATTACCAATAGTGTGGTACCAGTAATTTTCTTCTACGATAATATTTTTCAGAATTAGAAAGGGGTGTTTATTTTATTTATCGTTATTCTTTTTCCTCGACTGTACATAGCAAAATTTGCTCAAAAAATGATAATTTTAAATTATATACTTACTTTAATGCATTTGCACTACAAAATAACAAGTATTCAACAATATAGTAATGTTTATTATGCTTATAATAGTTAGTAGAATTAATAATTACTATTTTAATTAAGATAACAGTAAACAAGCCAGTCTAGCACATTGCTGGCAGTATCAACAAAAGATGTTATAACCTCTTCTTGATGACAAATCAGAACAAAAACAGACCACCTTAAATGCATGTTATTACACTAACACATAGTAGTCTTCCAAAAGACCAATAGAAAGCACTAAATGGCAAAAATATATCATATAACTCCTGAGTTACACCATTTAAGTGATATAATGTAATGGAATTATTTTATTTAAAAATTTGATAAATATATTAAGAAAAAGTTTTCAAACCTTTTTCTCAATAATAAAAAATAAATAAATAAATAAATAAATAAAACAACATAATATGAAAATAACATAATATGACCGTTTTTTCTTTTTTTTTTAACTGAAAAAACTCGATAAACATTACTGAATAATTAAAGATATACATATATTAAGACAGACTTTAAATACAATTAAATACAATAAACCCAACTGGAGTGAAAAATTAGCCGGGGCCAGGAATCGAACCTGGGTCGACAGCATAACGTGCTATTGCTCTACCGTTAAGCTACCCTGGCCGATGTCCTAGCCTGGCAATTTTTCACTAATAAACCAAGTTGGGGAACGTCACCGTCCATCTATCAGATAGCACAGGATGACGTGACAACGATGAATAAATTTCTTTTTCCATCAATCCACAATATATATTAAAGCACATAAATTAACGTCTGAATTTATGTGCTTTAATACTGAATAATGTCTTTTTTTTCATGAAAAAAATAACATAAGGTATTATTTTCTTTTATTTAATAACTTAGTTTTTCTACATTGTTAAACATTTGAGCAAATTCGCCAGTTTTTCGACCACTTTTACATAAAACGGTTACATAACCGTCATTTAACACTATTCTGACCAAGTTATTGCCCGTATTATAGTCAGATTACAGTTAAATTACTGTTATATGTTACCGTTTTCTATACAAATGATCGAATAGCTGACACCTTGCTGCAAATTTTTAACATCGCATGCAAGCTGAATTTTGCAAGAGTAGTCGTCCAATACAGGACATAACACAGTGTGTTACCCGTCTCCGTACGCAAAGATATATCACAATTCAATAGCATGAGAGGAACCGGAACAGGTCCGGCCACTTCATAGACTCTTTATCGTAGAAGCTCATAGGAACGTACTACATTGGAAGATTAGAGAGGGACCTCCACCATGGTTGATATTACTTTATCATAATCCGTAATTGAGGATCGCCTATAGAAGGCTACCTCTGTGATCCATGTCAGCGAACAAAAAACACGAAAACATAAAATAATAATGCAAAAATGAAAAGCTAGGGGAAAAAATAAAACAAAAACAGAAAACTTCCCAGGTAAAAAAATCAGAGAAAAACCTTTAAAATTTTTGAGATGTTGCAGCCATTTTGAAGGTTTCAGCGGGTAACCTTAAGGAAAATGAAAACTAAAGGTTTTCTTAAGAGAAGTATACCGCTTTTTTAAAGATTTCATACAGGTTTATTTCTGTAAGTTATCACCTCCAAATTATCTTCAATGACTTAGAAAATTTTCGTGAAATCGCTTGAGATATTTTCAGGGAAAATGAAAGCTGTTTCTCATGCAGGTAATATGAAGGTTTTACTTGAAAGTTTTATAAAGTTTTATTATTGCACATTATGGTATCTAAGATTTTGATATGCCTGTGTTTCCTCATTAATAATTTTAATAAATTTCTAAATTAATATTTTAGATAATACACGGAAATCTAACGTCTTCGTTCGGTACAATAAAAATTTTTTAACTTCTGAAATTATTACAAGTAACATTACCTCTAACACGCTCAAAAATTTTAATCTCGAAAATTCCCCCTAAAAAGAAAAACAAATCACGAAGTTATTTCGAAGCCCTTTTTGACCTTAAATTTGTCACAATTTTTTCTAAAATTATAACCAGGAACAATAATTCACCCCAACTCTAACACGCTCAAAAATTTCAATCTCAGAAAATCCCCCTCTATAAAGAAAATAATAATCACGAAATTATTTCAAAGTCTCCTTTTTATCCTAAATTTTTTTATAAATTTCTCTTAAATTACCACTAGTAAAAATATTCCCTCAAACTCTAACGCATACAAAAATTTCAATCAACAAAAATTGTCCCCTAAAAAAATCTCCAAATTATTTCAAAACCCCTTTCATTAATATTTAAAATCGTATTCAAACACGCACAAAAATATATTTTAGTTAAATTTTAGTATCTAACGGTGGGCAATGGGCCCCCAGTTTCCCCACCCCCTTTCTGAAAATGTCTTATTTAGTTTTCATTTTAAGTTTTCCGAAAAGAATAAATTTTACTGTGTTTTTCTAAATCTGTCAAAAAAAAAGAAATTTTAGTTAATTAAATTTCAAATACAGAAGGGGCAATGGCACTCACGCCTCCCACCATGCCGCTCTTTCGTCCAAGTGCTACATTCATAGTTCCTCTTTAAAACCGCCCCACCAGTGGCCGAGAGGTTCTGCTCTCAAAGCTCGTAGACGAGAGGTGCTGGTTTCGATTCCAATCACGCCCGTCAGCCTAATCGTTCGAAGTTTTCCGTGGTTTTCTTCGAACCTTGGATTTCCTTACTTTCTCTTAGAAAGACGCCAGAGCACCCCCTCCCCTCCCTTTTGGGCCCATATCCCAAGTGTAGATAATTGACCGTCATAAAACACACCAACAACAGCTCTTTAAAAAAGAGGAACTAAGAATTTTGCACATACTAACATAAAAGAGGCTCTTTTAATTTAGTTACTCGAAAATAATAAATTTTATATTGTTTTTGAAAGCATAACAAAATATGTACAGTAAAACCTCCCTAAAGCGACCACGTTCCGTTCCAATAAAAACTGGTCGCTCTGAGAGGTGGTCTCTTAATGGAGGTTATGTTTAAATCTAGATTTTAATTGTTGAAAAAAGGTAACGATTAATGTCACTAAAATTTATTTTTCACATTAAGAAAAAATATAAAAATTTAAGTATCAAAACAAAAGTTAATTATAGTAAAACCTCCTTAAAGCGACCACGTTCCGTTCCAATAAAAATTGGTCACTCCGAGAGGTGGTCTCTTAATGGAGGTTATGTTTAAATCTAGATTTTAATTGTTGAAAAAAGATAACAATGTTACTAACATTTATCTTGCACATTAAGAAAAAATATAAAAATTTAAGTATCAAAACATAAGTTAATTACGTACGTTAATTACTACAAAGTTTAAAAAATGAATACGGTTTTATCTTTTATAACTTATATTTCCACGTCCTTTCGAAGTTCAGTAAATAAATGCTTTTTTTTTGGGTGGGGGGGGAGCAATAAATAATGAAGATTTCATTAATTTGTATCTATTATTATCTATTTCTTTGAGAGTTTCCTGACAGAATAGGGCAAGGGAGTTTATTGACCGTCATTCTTAATTTGTCATCAAAATTAAATTCATTGCCTAAAAAAGGCATAAAGGGGTTTAAACACTTAAAAGTTACCGGAATAATAATAATAAAAAAAATCTAAATTTAGTTTAGAAGTTTGGTGAATAATGCGCCCTCCGGAATTATTTTTCTAATAAAACCTTCAAGCGACCAGGAGAAAACGGAATTTGTTTCATTTTCTTCAAACAAATTGGTCGCTTATGGAGGGAGTTCAACTGGGATGGTCTCTGAATGGAGGTAAAATTAGTATTGAGCCTATAGGAATAAATTTCGTTCCATGAAAAAATGGTCGTTCTGAGAGGTGGTCGGTTAATGGAGGTGGTCACACAGGGAGGTTTCACTGTAGTCACTTAAATTTCAAAATCAATGGAGGGGAAGGGACCCTCCCATCCCCCTCTCCTCATTTTGGTGGCGTCCACGATTAAAGCTGAAAAATATAGGTGGGGTTATTGCATGCATAATTTGCCCTTATCCTCTATCAGGCGTGACTTCCAGTTTTTATAAAAATTACTTCTTCAAAAACAAATATTTATTTCAAATTTTCGTTGGAACATATGATTTTTGATCACGAGCTGTATTTCTGACTCAATGTCACGGGAGAATGAGAAGGAAGTACCCAACTCAACTCTGAGACCGTGTGTTTACGTTTTAACGCCATTCGGAAAATTAGCGGGACTAATCGTCACGTTGTCGTGTTGTTTTTGTATTTTTTTCTTTTTGCAGGGAGTTTTTCATCAGTATAGTAGTCAAATTTTAATTAATTTTTAAGTTGATATATATATATAGCGTAAGAGGGCTGTATTACACTTTTTTTTAATATTATAGTATTGATATTCGGCACTTTGTATTCACCATGCATTCGACAAGAATCATGTTCGGTAAAAAATATCGCCACATTAATTTAGAAATGCTATGGTATGGGGAAAACTTTTTATAAGAAATTTTCGTGTACAACTAAAGACAAATTTCACTATTTTTTTAAATAATAGCGAAAAATATATTCATATATTTCCATTATGTTTAAAAGTGAAAGACTGATTTTACTCCTAAATAATTAAACTTGTAAAAAGTTCAGTTTGGAAGTGGGAAAGTTTTGTGAAGGATCCTGTTTGCAGGTGAAAAGTTTTGTGAAGGTTCCTTGTTTTGAGGTGATAAAATTTTGTGAAGGGTCCTTTAAAGGACCCAAGTTAATAGATCCATGTATTGGAATACAAATTTTACTAGTAAGTACCTAATTTAGTTTCCTTTATAAATTAAGCAGCCATAATGTTTTTAGGAACACAGCTGCTTGATTAATAATGCACAGTGAAGGTGTAATGTCTCTTGCAAATCATTTAGCAGGGCTCAGTGTCTTTGGTTGCAGTATTCGACTCATAAAAATAATTGGTACTTTTCGGTTAGCCGTTTGCCAGTGTTATATATACATACATATATTGCATATATAAATGCATATATGTGTATATATATATACACACATATATGTATATATAACACTGGCACCCAGCTAACCGAAAAGTACCAAATAATTAAAAGAATTTTTATATATTGTAGATTAATTTATTATGTAGAATATGAAATATAGAAAAAATAAGGTACTTTTCGGTTAGCCGGGCGCTAGTGTTATATATTACAACATATATGTGTAACACTGGTGCCCAGCTAACCAAAAAGTACCAAAAATAATTTTACATGTGTATAATTATTTTAAATAAGGTAATTTTTTCACGAAAAAACAGTTAAAGGCATATTTAAAACAATATTTTTTTCAGATGACTGAATGAGAATTTTTGCAATTTTTTCCCGCAACCAACTGATGAATTTTGCAATATTGTATTTCTACCAATTTGCATTTAAATGTTGCATTTTTTCTTGCACCCGATTGGTAAACTTGTGAGGTTTTTCGTTTTCTTACTTTTTTTTTCATGTGATCGCTGGGTGAATTAAGCAATTTTTTCCCTGCTACAACTGAAGAACAATGTGATTTTTTCATTGTAACTGACTGGTGAATTTCTCGTTTTTTGGTTCACATGACCGATTGACAAATTCACTGTGCCTCTCCATGACCTAATGGTTAAATTTACGTTTTTAAAAAATAGCAAAATTCTTCATTTGATCACGGGAAAATATTGCAAAAGTCTGTAGAGAAAAAGGGACGGCTGAACAAGCCAGTTCAAAGTATTATTATTTTTTTTCTTTTACAGAGTACAAGTGTGCCCTTTTTAAAAAAATTATCACTCTGTGGCCTTTTTTTTTAGAGTCAACTTCTAGGAAGAAAGGGCTGCTGGGTGGGAATTTTTACATAAAGGGCGTTCATGTACCTTGTTCTCAAAAAATATTTTGAATTGGTTTATTTAGGAATTTTTTTTTTTTTTTTTTTTTTTTTTTTTTTTATCATCAGTAGAATTTTGTGATGTTTTCCTGTGACGGTTTGAATTTTGTGATTTTTTCCAATTTATATAATTATGCATTCTTTTTTGTTTACATTGATGTTCAATAATTATTATTCAACGATAATATTCAATTGTCACTTAATGTGATTAATTTAGCGATTTTTCGCTAATTTTCTGCAACCGAATGAAGAATCTCACGATTGATTGTCCGCTACATTTCATTATTTTTTCCATAGCAGATTGACAAATTTCACAATATTTTAAAGCAACACACTGAGGAATTTCTCTCTTTTTTTTTCCCCCAATGATTACTGGTGAATTTCTCAGATTTTTTTTTTTCCCTGATGACTGAATGAAGAAATTTGCAATTTTTCCTTGTAACCAATTGACAAATTTTGGGGTATTTTACTTGTACTGATTGGCAAATATTGCATTTTTTCTTGCGAGGCATATAACGGAACTGAATATTTATTTTTTTGTTTATGCAGTCGGTTTATGAATTTTGCCGACCCCCCCCCCTCTCCCTTACCTAAGCTTATCAACGGATCTCGTTTTTTCTGTCGATAAACCGTCTTTTAAAAAGTCGATAAATTTCCATATTTTTCCCCCACAACTTACAAGCAAAACAATTTTTTTTTTCATGCGATCAAAGGATGAATTAAATAATTTTCTCCCCCGTGACAATCAAAGAACTGTGTGATTTTTTTTTAACCCTTTACCGACTGATAAATTTCTTGGGTTTTTTTTTTCTTTTTCATATGACCAGTTGACAAGTTTATGATGCTTCCCCATGACCTTATGGTGAAATTTACATGTTTAAAAAATAGCAAAATTCTTCATTTAGTTACGGGAGAAAGAAATCGTGACATTCGTCTGTTGCTTGAGAGGTCAATTGACAAATTTCAATCAGTCGTGGGAAAATATCAAAGAATTCTGTTGAGAAATGGGAACATTAAACAAGCCAGTTCCAAATATTGTTTTTTTTTTCTTTTCTTTACAGGGTACAAGTGTGTCCTTTATTAAAAAAATCTGTGCCTGATGGGCACTGACCCATTCTTTCTACAGTAAACTTCTAGATAAAAGGGCCCTCGTATGCAGCGATGTAGACGAAAAAAAAAAAAAAAAAACAGAGGGTATATATACCTTAGAGTGTATATACAATAGCTTTTTTGAGAAACGGAAGGTATGCAGTGTTACTGAAAAAGAACCAGAAGGTATAGAACATTTACCTCTGTATACCCTCCACTTCTGATGGCAAATTTTTCCTCTCTTTTTTGCGAACGATCATATTTTTTTCTGCTACCGATCGACTAATTTCGCATTCTACTCGTGACAGATCAGTAAAAATTGTGATATTTTTTCACAGTTGACTGGTAAACTGTGTCTTTTTTCAACTGATTGGCCAAATCTCGAGGGGTTTTTTTGCACGGCTGATCGACGAATTTACATTTTTTCTCTGATCTACTGACAAATTTGGCTTTTTTTTTTTTTACCGGTGACTGATTTTTAAATTTTGCTATATTTCTCTTGAACCAGTAAGTATATCTTGAGGCCGATTGGAGAAAACCGAGTTTTTTTTCGCTACTGATCTACGAATTTCGCAGTTTCTTCCGTCGATCTACTGACGAATTCCGCGATTTTTTTTTAGCCACGACCGATTTGCAATTTTCTCGATTTTTTCTTTTAACAACATAGGTGAATTTTGAGACTTTTTCTTGCGACCGATTAGGGAAGATCGTGGGTTTTTTTTGCTGTTTCTTCTGGCGGTGCGCTGACGAAGATTTTTACCTGCAACTGATTAGCAAAAATCATGGATTTTTTCTAGCAACTGTTCGTCGAATTTTGTATGTTTTTCCACAACAGGCTGAAGAATTTCATGATTTGTTCTCCATGATTGATGAACTGTACCGTACGAGTTTTTCTTGCGACCCATTGATGAATTTCACAATCTTTTTAATAAAGATGAAAATAAGGAATTTTGCTCAGTAGCCACTGGCCGGTAGGTTGATTTTATTTAGTAGCCAGCAGTGGTGTAGTCGTAAAAAATACAGAGGGCATACGTTCTAAGCAGAGGGTATACGCTCAAGGCAGAGGGTTATACCCTAGTGTATATATACTATAGCTTTCTTGAGAAACAGAAGGTATACGGTGTTCCTTAAAAAAATCCAGAGGGTATATGGCGTATACCCCCGTATACCCACCACTACATCCCTGGTAGCCAGTTACTAGCGAGTGAGAATAATTTCTTTAGTAGCCAGTAAGTACATTTATGTCACTGAATATTTAATTTATGGGTATATTTTAGGTATGTTTATCCACTGAGTAGCAGGTATGATTCAAAATTGAAAAAAATAGGTTTAAAAAATCTGAAATTTGCAGCAAATTTTCTGAAATGTAAAGGGGGGGTTGGTAGGGGATCCCTCCTGGTACTAATTATGCATTTTTTTTCCAGATACTTTAACGAAATTCGCGTTTTTTCGGGATCTATTGGCAATGTTTTCGTTTCTTTGGCGTTCCTTTGACAAAATGTGCGTTTTTTTTCACGATCTTTTGACAAAATTCGCATTCGTTTTCGCAATTCTTTGGCAGAATTCTCGTTTTTTTTTTCGAGATTCTCATTTTTTTTTTTTTCACCCGCGATTCTTTAACAAAATTTGTGTTTTTTGACGATCTATTGACGAATTTTGTGTTTTTGCCATGATCCATTGACGATATTTGCGTTGTTTCTTTTCTCTATTGATGATGATTACGTTTTTTCACGATTCTTTGACGAAATTTTGGATTTTCAGCGATCGTTTAACGAAATGTGTGGTTTTTTTTGTGATTCTTTGACGAAATTGTTTTTTTTTCTGCGATCTATTGACGATATTTGTGTTTTTTTTCCGCAATCCATTGGCCATATTTGCATTTATTCCACAATCCTTTGACGAAATTTCGGATTCTTTGCGATCCTTTGATGAAATTCGGGTTTTTCCACGATCCTTTGATGAAATGTGCTGTTTTTATTGTGATTTTTTGACAAAATTCTCGCTTTTTTGCGATTCTTTGATATAATTCACTTATTTGGTGATCCTTTGATGAAATTTACATTTTTTTTTTCGTAATCCTTTGACGAAATGTGTGTTTTTTCGCGATCTTTTGACAAAATTCATGTTTTTTTCTTCCCCAATTCTTTGACGAAATCCCTTTTGAAAAATCTTGCGTTTGGCTGGTACTTTCCATATTTTTAATCGTCAGTTTTTCACATTTACTCGCTGAGTGGCGACTGGCGATTGCTTATTTTCATCTTTAATTTTTAAATGAACAATTAAAGAATTTGGCGATTTTTTTTCTAGCCAATGAGTGACAAATTTTGCGATTTTTCCTACATTGAATGGTGAATTTTCTTGAAAATGAAAATTTGAAATGTTTTGCAGTGAAATCCATTGTTCTGCGATGTACCTCTCATTTATAAGCATATTCTGCTTTGGGGGATTTCATTATCTCTTACTTTTCAGACTTTTTTTTAAATTGCAGCATTTTCATCGGAGGTTTCCGATAAATATTATTTGTAATATATAAAGATTTCAAAGGGTGGGGGGGGAGGCACAATACTAGGCCCAAAGTGTGGCACTTTTCTAACTTTTACCAACACCTGTCCCTGTCATGTAACATACTGTTGGAACGGCCTGTGACCACTTATTCATGTTATACACATCTGATATCCATGCTGCTACTTTGCTCCCCCCCGGGGGGGCACTTTTCCAAATTTTGCTGACAACCCTCATGTGACATATCGTTCAAAAGGCCTGTGAATACTTATTCATGTTATGCACCTCTAATGTCACTCCCCCCACTTTGCCCCACCGGGGGGGGGCACTTTTCTAAATTTTGCTGACATCCCTGATGTGACATATCGTTCAAAAGGCCTATGACCACTTATTCAAGTTATGCACCTCTAATGCCCCGCCCCCCTTTGCCCCCCGGGGGTCACTTTTCTAAATTTTGCTGACACCCCTCATGTGACATATCGTTCAAAAGGTCTGTGACCCCTTATTCATGTTATGCACTTCTAATGCCCCATCCCCCCCTTTGCCCCCTCCGGGGGCATTTTTCTAAATTTTGCAGACAACCCTCATATGACATATCGTTCAAAAGGTCTGTGACCCCTTATTCATGTTATGCACTTCTAATGCCCTTCCCCCCATTTTGCCCCCTCCGGGGGCATTTTTCTAAATTTTGCCGACACCCCTCATGTGACATATCGTTCAAAAGGCCTGTGACCATTTATTCAAGTTATGCGCCTCTAATGCCCCTCCCTCCCTTTGCCCCCCCCGGGGTCACTTTTCTAAATTTTGCTGACACCCCTCATGTGACATATCTTTGGAAAGGCCTGTGACCACTTATTCATGTTATGCACCTCTAATGCCCCTCCCCCCCTTGCCCACCCCCGGGGGTCACTTTTCTAAATTTTGCTGACACCCCTCATGTGACATATCGTTGGAAAGGCCTGTGACCACTTATTCGTGTTATGCACCTCTAATGCCCCTCCCCCCACTTTGCCCCCCCGGGGGCACTTTTCTAAATTTTGCCGACACCCCTCATGTGACATATCGTTCAAAAGGCCTTTGACCACTTATTCATTTTATGCACCTCTAATGCCACTCCCCCCACTTTGCCCCCCCGGGGACACTTTTCTAAATTTTGCTGACACCCCTCATGTGACATATCATTTGAATGTCCTGTGACCACTTATTCATGTTACGCACCTCTGGTGCCTTTGCCCACCCCCCGGGGGACACTTTTCTAAATTTTGATGACACCCCTCATGTGACATATCGTTCAAAAGGCATGTGACCACTTATTCATGTTATGCACCTCTAATGCCCCCCCACTTTGCCCCACCGGGTGGGGGGGGCACTTTTCTAAAATTTGCTGACATCCCTGATGTGATGTATCGTTCAAAAGGCCTGTGACCACTTGTTCATGTTACACACCTATGGTGCCCCTCCAGGGGGCACATTTCTAAATTTTGCCAACACTGTTCATGCAATTTATTATAAGCATAGTTGTTTTCCAGAAACGAGCCTATACAAATCTATGACATGATACCCCCAAAAGCTAATGTTAAATAAACCAACTTCACAAATTTTGTAATCCCATTTGAGTATTTGAAGTTTATTTTATGCATAATATATATCAAATCAATGTCGAACTGGATATGTAATCATTATTATGTATTGATCTAATGTGAATTTGCACAGAAGGCTGTCCGCATGCAGGTGCAGCGATTTAATGTAAAGAGAAGATACAGGTTTTATACCTAAAGAAAAACTGCAGATATTTTTGCCAAAATCGGTGAAGGGAAATAACAGGTTTTTTACCTAAAGGAAAACAGCAGGTATTTGGAAATAAGAAGGTTAAGGGAAAATACATGTTTTTTACCTAAAGGTAAGCTGAAGGTAATTTTAGTTCCACTTACCTTCAGTTTCCCTGAAGTTTTTTTTAAGGTTTTTTGCTGACTTTTTTACCTGGGTTAGTTTATGCATCTTGCGCACCCCTCGGGAACTACTCATAGGGAGTCAGGGCTACAATGTAGCGAATTCCAGCAAAGATTTTTCGTCCAGTCGGACACGGTGATACAGACTGCTCCCTGCTCGCTAATCCTCCACCAAGGTAGTCACCGTCTTCTCATAGACACGAGAATAAGCTGAGCTGTCGATGTCTCTCTTGCACCTGAGTGGGTAGTGGATGTCCCCACGTCGTTACACCGGAGGACGGAATTTCAAGACGCACGTGACAGGGGCAGGACGTGGGGATTCATTTTGTACCAGCACCCGTCAGGGACCCCGCTCAAGCAGTCCCTTGAATTTGTTGCCACTACGGCGTCCTTCTCCTCCTGCGCAGAAGGCCAAAGGGTGGATTTTGCTGGAGGTAGTACAGTGAGTGGCTATAAGCTACAGAGTAGTAACGGATAAGGGCAACTTAATGCAACATTGTTAAAACTTTGACTGCGTAAAGCTATGGGGAAAAAATAAAAAAAAAAAACTCCCTAGCCGGCTTCGGCACGTTGTTTTGTTGGTGTTGATGTTTATTTGTACTTGGTACTTATTCATGTGTTTGATATTTTATACTTATCCATGTGTTTTATATTTTATTTTTCTCCTACTTTTATTACTATTACTGTTATTATTATAAATTAAGATCTTAATACTTGATGCATTATAAAAATATTCTAATGTTAAAAAGATTATGAGATGCTCTCATTATACATCTTCTATGGAATACGAACTGAAATAATCATAAAATTAAAATATGTTTAGTTTTAATGTTATAATAATAATAATTTAAAAAACTGTGCTCTCTAAATTGAGATTTATTTTTTTTTATTTATTTTTTTTATTATAAAACAAAGAAACATTTTAAAATTAAGAATATAGAGAATTTAGAGTTTTTATTATTATTTTCAAATATTTTGGATAGGTGGAGCCAGTATTAATGCAAAAGCTTATTTTTTTTCTTTGCTTCAAACCAGGTTTTAAAAAAATCCCTACGAGATTTCCTCCTCCCTTCTTCTATTACGCAGGCGCTTCTTTAACATTGTTGCATTAAGCTGCCCCTATCCGCTACTCTACAGAGTCTAGTGGAAGTTAGTTTTCCTCGAGTGTTTGCAGTACACGGATCGTTCGTGAAGCAGACATGCGTTTAAAAGTGGCGTTACGTTGTCAGGATGCAGCGGAGTGTTGAGCAGCGATACGCCATACAGTTTTGTGTTCAACAAAACAAATCAACTACTGAGAGGGTTCCCATGTTACAAGAAGCCTAAAGGAAGGATTCTTTGTCCAAGGCTCAAGTGTTAAGGTGGCACAAAACCTTCAAAGACGGAAGAGAAGACGTCGATGACGAACAACGTGCTGGGCGTCCATCAAGTACTTGTACTTCAGCCACTGTGGCTAAAATTAAAGTGCGTTTGGTCTCTGATCGTCAGATGAGTGTCCAAATAATTGTGGAGATGTTGGGACTTCAAAAATCGATTGTGCACCAAATTGTCAAGGAAAAATTTCAAATGCAGAAAATTTGTGCCACTCTGGTTCCAACACATCCTTTCAAAGTGACCAAATTTCTGGAAAAACACAGGGTTGCAACGCTGCTCCAACCACTGTACAGCCCCTATCTGTCACCATCGGACTTTTTTTCTATCCCTCGATTAAAATCCGGCATACAAGGTCATCGTTTTGACAATCCGGAGAACTTGCAGAAAAACGTATTGCGCGTTCTGAACAGCATTCAAGTTGAAGACTTCCAGGCAGGCATAAATGGGTGGCAGAGTCGTTGGCAGCGGTATATTAATGCAGGAGGAGACTATTTTGAAGAATATTAAGCGCTGTAAATTATCTTCAAATAAACGATTTTTATGGAATAATTCTCATTACTTACTGGACAGACACTGTTCCAATGGCAATTCAATATTTTAATATTTTTTGAACTTAATTATAAATTAATAAAAAATAATTTTAAGATATCTGTCCGTTAGCTGACAGCAGGTGATAAATCTCTAAATATAAAGTGGCAGCTATGTTGAAAAACAATCTAAGCATTGTACTCCATTATACAATAAAAAGTTTTTTTTTATAATCATTTCCTTTTCTTTAATTGCTAAGCGGAACTTACTTTCTGGATAGCATTCGTATATGCATAAGCTGCTGGTTCTCGAAACTTTTATTTTGCGAGTAGTTTATTAATACTGCCAGAAAATATTCACAATGGAAATATAGAAATAATAGCCTTAAAATTAAAAAATAAAATATTTTTTTAATATGTTATGTTAATATTAATATTTCTTTTCATTTTTTATAGAAAGGAAAGAAACATGCCTAAAAACTCGATACATCGTAGTTTTTATGGGATTTATGGGAGAATTTTTCCTTTATTTTCATCGAGTCACAATGAGTGTCGGCATTGTCGCTATGGTCAACAGCTCTGTCATATTCAATGAAACGGACTTCCCAAAAGCAAAATCCTGCATGAATTTGATTACAAATATCTCTATAAAAGAAATAAATGAGTCTGTAAGTACTTTTGTTTTTCTATAATATACAACTCTCCCGGCGTTGCCCGGGCCCATGATGATAAACTTAAACATACCTAAAATCAGTGTTGAGTGTCATTGTTCAATATTTAAACAAAAATACAGTAGAAGCCCTCAAATCCGCAACCCTAAATCCATAAACGCATAAAATGCACTCATCATTACAGATGTAAACAATGAAACTTTCAGTTCAGATGTAGGGGCAAAATTACAAAATTTTTTAGTTTTATAACATTTCGTAATCATTTTAATATGTAATTCTCGGTTACATGACTGAATTTGTGGTTTTTCATAAAGGAAGTATAAATTTATTTTTTAAGAAAAATCATGATATTGCTGATACCACTGGTAATCATAATTTTTTTTACCAAATATATTTATGCATTAATGAAGCTTTTTCGATTATTAAGACTGACTAAACCTGAAATAAAACTCCCGTACTTTTTAATTTTGATGTGAATTATTAGTTTACCTTTATAAGGAAAGTTTCGTTGAATAATTCAAAGAAATGCATCTCATCTTTATTATGCCTCTTTAGTTATACATTATTATTTTCTTGATCTTTACTTTTAATAATTTTATCATTTTTAAAATTATCTTAATTTTATCATTTTAATTTATAACTTTACTTAATTATTTTAATATTTTACTATATTGCAAGCATTCGTTATAATTTTGAGTGCATTTATTACATTCAAATTACTTTTTTTTTATGTATACAAAGCAATGATCAAAAACCCGCACAACATCTGGTCCCGAGCTGTGCGGATTTGAGGGAGTGTACTCTATTTTCAAACAAACCTAACAATGGGGCCCAACTGTCTTCGGCAGCTAAAAAATGTGTTCTTCTAACCCTTTTTATTCATTTAATATTTAAAAAATATATTTCTTATTTCGCAAACTATTTCAAATTTTTATCAGTTATAAATGTTATATTTCCTAAGCCTGTGTTTAACTTTCGTTATAAAATATTTATATTTAGATGCAAAGAGGAGTGTTTTTCTTCTCTCTTTTCAGATCGAAATCTTATAGAATTTTTTTTTTTCATATTTTCAAACTGATTACTTTTTCCTAAATCTCATTATTTCTAACCCAAAATTTTACTTGAACAAAAGCTAAACGATTATTTTAAGGTATTAAAATTTTAGGCTATAGCGCAAAAATAATTTTACATTATAAAAGCAAAAATACATACATAATGTTAACACTATGGGGATTTTCTTTTTCAAACTGATTATTTTCCCCCCCTAAATCTCAAAATTTCTGAAGCAAATTCATACTCGATCTTTAATTTAAAACGTCAGTATATGATATTAAAATTTCAGAGCGATTGTATAAAACCGAGTGTATTTTTTAACCAATGTGGTGTTAAACCTATGGAATCCTATGTTTCTGTAATGTTAATCCTATGGACAAATGCGAGGTAAACACGAATTTCGAATCTGATTTTTTTTTTTTTTTTTTTTTTTTACAACAGATAAATATTCGTATTTTTTCAAACAGTTTGGTGCGCTGGTAGGGGAAATAAATGGAAATGTGGTTTCGTATTTTCTTTTTCTTTCCTTTTTTATGCGCATTTTCATTTTCGGAGTCCGTGTGTAATTTGGAAGTATTTTAAAAAGAAAAGTGAGGGGTATTGGGTACTTTCAATGTTAACAATAAAATAGTTGTTATTTCTAAACTAGACCGGCAGGCGGCAGAAAAGATAATCACCTCGGCGAGTATGAAGCTGAAATTCAAGAATTAGTTGAAACTGATTCGCATATTAATACGCAACTGGTCTGACAAGTCATATCTTGGTGGAAAAAACCCTGCAAACCCGTTGTTAGTGGTTGACTCGTAGGTTTATCATTGTGTTTTCCTGCACTCAAATCCACGAAAACATGGAGGAATGGGAGCCGGAATACACAATGGTAAACCTACGTGTCAACTACGAAAATTAGGTTTGCATTGATTTGAGTCATAAGATATGACTTGGCAAACTTAATATGCGAATCGAATTTTAACTAATTCTGGAATTTCAACTTCCAACTCGATGAGGTGATTGTCTGTGTTGCCGCCTGCCGGTCTAAACTCTTTGAAATATTTTTGAGTTAAAAATATAATGTTTTCGTAGCCTGTGTAAAAAATTCATGAAAAATGTTGATATTTGGTGGTAAAATTACTTGGAAAAGAACTTATTTTTTTTTCTTTTGGGTGGTTCAGTAGCATATAAAAAATGTCGAATGTATAACAAACATATTAATAACTCAATTGAACTTTATTTAAAAAAAAATTGGGTACATCGGAATGGGTTGGAAGTGAAAGGACAACACTTCTCTTCTACCTCAACGACTCGCTGCAACACATCACTTAACCCCTTCGGGAAGAGCGTCTTTTACAGAATTTTTAATCTTTTATCACCGGTTTTTCAAAACAGAAATTTTTGCCTAATTGAATCGGGAAAATGTTCGGATTAAATAAGGCAAAATTTAGAATAAAAATTTACTGGGGAGAATATTCACGGATTTTGAGCACCTTACGCGACACGTATACCGGGTGCTTGTCCCCAAGAGGTTAATAGGTGAATTGATCACAAGACTTTTGCATTCCTTTCGTACATTGAGCTGCAACAAAAATTGAATTTCTGCTCAAAACTTTTTTTTTATATATAAAACCTTGTTTTATTCTATTTATATTTATTTGGTATTTAATTTGTTTATATTGCCACTTATATTTCCACATATTTATGTCTTTAAAAATATTTCACTACTATTATGATTAATATTACTTTCATCTTTCTCTAGAGCATTTTACAGCCAAACCTGCGACCCTATAATTAAAATTTAATAATGAAGTAAAATAATATGTCAAATGACAATTATAAAGCTAAGTATGTTCAAATTTCGTGAATTCTGAAGTACTTATTTGTGGTGTCGGTATATTGTGATTGTTTGCCCTAATAATAAAGCTGTTATTATTTTTTTCATTTTAGATGAAAGGAGAATTCCAGTGGTCTCCCGAAATACAAAGTTATATACTTGGGAGTAGTTTTCTGTGCTATATAATCGCACTGCCATTCTTATCAAAACTTGCCGAAATGTTTGGTGGAAAGAATATGTTGCTTTGTTGCATATTCTTCCCGTCATTATTCACTTTCATCAGCCCATTTGCAGCTAGATGGAGTGTTTATGCATTGATTGCTGTTCAGATTTTAAGAGGAATATGCCAGGTAAGTAAAAGTAAATAGTACTTTACTTTTAGCCGGATACCAGTGATTATGTATAATTATGTGTACAAATATGTATGCGTGTATGTATGTGTGTATGTAGCCAAACAAATTGCCAAATATGTTACGTCATAGATATGTTTTTATCATATATTTGTGTCCATGTATGTATGAATTCATTCATGTATAAGTGAATATATGTATATAATCTTATGTATTCATGTACGTATGTGAGTATTCATATGCATTCTTATATATATATATATGTATTTATTCATGTTTACATATAAGTATTCATATGGATCTATGTAACCATGTACGCATATGAGTATTAATATGCTTTCATATGTATGTATGTATTCATTATATCTATGCATGTGTGTATGTATGAAAGCATTCATTATATATAAGTATGTATATATTTCTGCATTCATTATATGCATGGAGGTATGTATGTATGCATTCATTATACGTATGTATGTATGCATTCACTATATAATCGGCAAATACTTACATGAGCTACAATATCGTATGCGCTGCGACACTAAAAATTAAGGGTGGATATAGGCAGTGTGAGTCTTAACATTTTTCTCGTAGAGGGGTTTTGCTGCTCTGTGGGAACATTATGGAGTTTCGATGAAGAAATAGCACTTCTCTATTATTAATAAGCATAAAGTCCCAAATCCTCAGCAAAGATATTTTTATTCTGGGAAGAATGTCTTTACTGGACTACCCATTGAATTAGGTAATCAATGAGCATGAACCACAGGAACCCGAACCAAGTGTTGAAGGTTAAATTTTTAGAAAGAATAGATCTCCTTAATTTTGGAAAGTGAAATTTTTTAAATTCCAAATATTTGTATTTTACGTTCTTACATGCTGTTTAAAGAGAGAAAACTTTCCGCATTTTTCAAGTAAGAGAAATTGCTAAAAGTTATTTATATCAGGAAACAATTTGTCTTGCTATTAAGAACAACAATGGAAGAGAACTTGCACGTTGTAATAAACCAGTTTGTTCAAGAAACGGCTAATCATAATAATTTTCCTTTTCAAGAGAAAGTCCACAATGTTTTCAAATTAGAAATAAGTTTTATCTAATCAAATTTAAAATAGTCCTTTAACGTAATACATAGTACTAATTTGTGTTAATGTATTAATGCGTGCCTTTTTTTATACAAACGCCGTATCTGTTATCGTAAAAAAGATAAATTTCGTGAAATTAGTGGGTTTCTAGTATATTGATGTTCTGCTGGTACTTTCGTATAACATAGAAGAAACGAAAGTCGTGCAGGTTGCAACAAATTTCATTATGTCTATGCATGGATAAAACGTAAATCGAGCTACGCTGATCATGGGTGAGGAAATTGCTGTCACTAATCTGTATTGAGTTGATGTGTGCATAGTAATGAAAGGTGAAAACATGGAGCATTTAACGGCAAATATAACGGTACAATTGACACTTAAACGTTTACTGTTACATTGTATAAGTATGAAATTATATTTTATATTATGACATTATATAGATACAACACTGTAAAAAATTTATGTAACGTAACTCAATAACACTGGTGGCAGCCTAACTACCCCTATTTTATCAAGTAATTTAAACGATATAACTGGTGTTACCTTACACTACTGTGTATTATTACACCAGTTACTTCAGTTTAAAAGACACCATTAAGTAAGATAAATTACTCCGTGAATTTGGAGGCAGCATGCTGCCATCAATTTTATTCAGTAACGTTATTATTATTATTATTATTATTATTATTATTATTATTATTTATTTATTTATTTATTTATATATATTTTTTTTTTTACAGTGAATATAAAATTTTAAAAAATCCCTCAAATCCCTTAGATAAACACTGTACATACTAAACATATGGAATCTTGTGTCCTTTAGGAATCATCAGACACTTTCTTAGGCTATTTAAACCCAATTTCATTACAGGGTGGTATACTTCCTGCAGAAGCCATTCTGATAGCAAATTGGTGTCCAAAACAAGAGCGGGGCTGTTCATACACAATAGCAATTTGTGGTTGCTCAGTTGGATCCGTTGTAGGAAGTTATTTAACAGGTGTTCTTTGTGAATCACCGCTTTTAGGTGGATGGCCATCAGCCTTTTTCGTAAATGGTGAAAATTTCATTTATTTTTTATTTTTTTAAACTCAAGTTGATTTATATATTTAAAGTCGAAATTTTGTAATCAAATTTTCATTAAATCTCTTTATTTTCTGAGTTCTTGATTTGTACAATCTGTATTAACCCGGCATTACACGCGCGAGAAAATCGAACGGGATTACTCGCGCTGGGTATGTCATACCCATGGCGGTTTCTTCCAATTTTTTACTATAAAATCTATATAAAACATGAAACACTAGGAAAAAAAGAAGGGATAATAGAATTTTAAACAGATATTAAACATGTTGCTTACATTTATTTTGTACATTCCTTGCGTCTATCTATATTGAATGCACGCGCGAGGAAAAACTGCCGGTTTTACTCGCTCTGGGTATGTCATACCCATGGAGGTTTCTTCCAATATCTTTACCTTAAAATCTACATAAAATATAAAACACTACGAAAAAGGAAGGGATAATATAGTTTTAAAGATATGTTAAAAATGTTATTTACAAATGTTATATACACAAAATGTTATTCTGCAAATTTCCTGCCTCTATCTGTACTCAGAGCTGTTACAGAAATGCTCGAGCTGGGTGTGAGATACCCATATGTGGCGATTACGATAGATCTATATTTCGAATTATTTAACCAATTTTTCCTCTTTAAGATTATGACCTTTGAGGCAGCTACACAAAGACTCATCCATTTCTGAAGAAAGGTTAGGTAGAAAAACTGCAAAAAAGCAGTACTGGGTGTGACATACTCAGCGGTAGCAAACTCGGGGTAAAAATTTAGGTGTAACCAGAAAATATCGTTTATTAAATAAAAATACTAATTAAAACTAAAACTAGTTACTTCAACATTAGATTCTGTAATGGTATTCAATTAAATCATAGAGAATTTAATAAATGTGTACATAATCACAGCTTACTAAAAGTTTATAAAAATTTGTAAAAATACAGTGTCTAAAATATTTGACTATTAAAAAGCAGATTTACTGCTTCCTGCTTGTTTTTAATTTGTCTTATGGACATTATTTGCCTTGATACCAGACCTTTGATTTTTCGATAAATCTGAATACTCGTTACACGTGAGCGCCCACATCGTCGTTTTTGGTCGAAATTGTTATTTCGAGCGCGTAATTTGTTTATTCCGGACATTTTAAAATTATGTAAATTTGATTAAAAGGCATACCTTTTAATTTCAACTAAAAAGTCTTTAAATGTTTCTTTTTTGGAAATTCCGCAGCATTCAGCATCCTATATAAACGACGGAAATTAAATATTTGTTGGTACACCTCTCAGGTAAAACAGTTGGTTGACTAGAACTGTTAGTTGGTTGAAATAAATCCAGCATTTATTAACTCTGTATATAATGTGCTTAAATTTTTGTGACAGTAGTTTTGTAATTTAAAAAATTAATAAATAAATAAAAGGGACCATCTTTTATAACATGGTGATCACACTTTAATGTGTTTTTAAACTGTTGGTATGGACTTCAGAAATTTCATTCAATAGTCGAGTGTTCTTCATATTTTTATAATTTAATAATCAATTAGCAAATTAATTTTAATTTAATTTTAATAGGACACTGTAAAAGCAATTTATAACTTTTAAAAAGATTAAATAATTTTCAGTTACGAATTTTTCTTAATCTAAATAAAACTAAATAGCAAATATGCGTTTAGTAGGAAAATGTAAAATAAAATTTATATTGATATAAAATTACTATTTTTTTCCTGTTGCCGTATGATAAAACGAAACTGCGAAAATTTTAAACTTTTGATACCAGTCAAATATTACAGATTTTGAATTTTTAGTTTATGAATCTTACTTGAAAATGCAATATTATATAAAAGCTGTTAGTCAGTCAACTACCCTGAATTTCCCTCGCTAATGTTAAACTTATAGGCGTGGAATGATTCCTTGTATCTAAAATATTTTCCCAAGGAATTATTATTTTTAACTTTTGCTTTCTGTGTACTCTGCTTAAAGCATTTCTCTTTTTTCAAAATTTTCAAAATATTCCTAAAATATATACTTAATATTATGTGAAGTGTTAAAATCTTAGTCACAGTTAGCCAGACTTTATCATGTAAAATAATAAAACATGCGTACATTTTAGAAATATTTTTACAAGTAAGAACAAAAGATACCTTAACAAGATACCTTAAGAAGAATACATAGAAAGTAGAACTTAAAAATATTAATTTCCGGAGGAGATATTTTAAATGAACAAATGCATCCTACATCCATATTTTTAACATTAGTCAGGGGAATTGATCAGTTCACTGACTAACAGCCTTAAGTCGTTGTTGTGATAATTCATAACTTTTTTAAATCATATTTTTAATTTTAACAAGTGCTTTTCCATTTTTTGACTCAACATAGATAAATGTTAGACAATTTTTGTTATCTGACCCAGTTTTTACGGAGAATGTTTTCATATACACTATGAAACAAAATTGTCATCGAATCGGTAGGTGGAAAAGCACGTATACTATTAAAAATTTCGTGAAAAATTACCTCTGTTTTTAAAGACTATCCATTTTCTGACCAATGAGAACACTCCACAGGCGTTTATGTATCTTTCTCAATTTTCAGAAAATAGATAGTCTTTAAAAACAGAGGTAATTTTTCACGATATTTTTAACAGTGTAGTGTATATGAATGAATGGATTCTGCATGTACCCATGTCGGATAACAAAAGTAGGGTACGATTTATCAGTATCGTGTCGGTAAATGTAGATGTGATCTAAGGCGATGAATTTCCGTTTCTCACCGATCGCGCCTAGTTTAGTCTATGGGATAATTTAATTTGGTGGAATAATAATAATAAGGCGGTTACTGCATTGTGCTGGGTCAGCACTAATGAATTTATAATTTGTTTGTAATAGATGTCTGAGAAGACCAGACACATTCAATTTTAGACATTTTGTCGAATAATTAGTGATATACTTGTCGGATTTTTCTGGAACTTAGGGATTATGAAAAATATGTTTGAATTCATATTTATCAACGACGATTTGATCAGAATGACAATCATGGGGCCAACAAAAAATCAAAGAAAAATAATAATATTTGGGATCATTTTTCGGTGTATTTGAGGTATTTTCATACAACTTCTCATACTTCATCAAATATTTTTTATATTTACATTCCAATTTCATTTTATGATTTCTACAACATTTTGTCAAATTTTCTGAAACTGGCGTTAAATTTGATAAAAAATTCTTGCATGATATAACCAAAAACATGCAAGAATTTTTTGAACTTTAAAAAATTTCGATATATCTCCATGAATATACATGCTATTCTTACTCAAATGAATACACTTATTGTACAATATCCACATATTCCTAAGCTATAGCGATAGATCATTTCGAGCATTATATTATACAGAGTGATCACATATATTATTAGTTTTCATTGAATTTTTATTGGATCCCTAATTGTCCTTCTGATCAAACTGCTGTTGATAAATATGAAGTCAAACATATTCATCATAATCCTGAAGTTCTGGAAAAATCCGTCAAGTATATTTATAAATATTCGGCAAATATCTAAAATTGAAGTATTCGGTGATTAATGGCTATATAATATAGAGTATAAAAGGAGAAATAAACTTCTATGAAACGGAAATTTATGACACGATATCTCATTATTAAGTAAATCATATAATATGAAATTCTGCATGTTAAAATAGTAATACAAATGTTAATTCATAAAAATTACGAAAACTACGCTAAAAATGTCCGCAGAAATCTTTTCACTGCACCTCAGCTGCAAAGCGTAGCACTAATGAATTTATAGTTTGTTTATAATAGACGCCTTTGAAGACATCTACTGTACTTCAGTTGATCATTTTGTAGATACTGGTAGTTAATTTTTTTTTTATATGTTAAAAAAGATTCCTTAAATATTTTCCAGTGTTAACTTTTTATAATTATTTCTATTTAACACGCTAAAAAGTAAAATCTGAACATACGCTTTTGCAGAATTCAAAATATTTTTCTGAAAATTTTCGTAAGATTAATTCATTTGTTATTAATGTGGAATGAGAATTTAATACAGTTCATAGTACATTCTTGCTCATCACGTAATTATCCAAGAGATTTTAATGAGCCACGACATCCTTTATTTTTGTTGTTACAATAAATAAACCCCCATTATATAGCGCCTTTTTTATATCTTATTCGAATATATAATACAACTTTTTTAGGTCTCCTAAAAAGGTACTATTTTAATCGGCCTTTTTAAAGTAACTTTATGTATAGGATGATTCAAAATTTCACGTACTAACTTTAAAGTATCGTAAAGCTGACTAAAGCACTACAGTTTTGCATAGTAAACTAGAGTTGTACTCCATCTATTTTTTAAAAAAACACACATGGATTACTCATTTGAATCTGAAAAAAAAAAAAAAAAAAAAAAAACTATTGTTCATACATCTAACAAAAATGAAGGGAGTGCCTCAACAAGCGAAGTAAGAGAATTTTAAGATTATCATTTAAGACTTATTTTGCTTATTAGATGTAAATTTCCAGTTGGGCAAAAAATGTCCAGACCAGGATTCGAACCAGGGATCTCCTGACTGAAGCCGCCAGTGCTCTAGCATCTGAGCTACCTCTGGCGGAACTTTCTCACCCAACTAATCTTAATGATTATAGCATCTGGTCTGAAACATGGTTCAACTCAACAGAATAAATCTTAGGTAATGAATCTCCAGAAACCGCAGCATACGTAATTACTCTAGATTAATTTTAACACAATTATTCTAATTGGTAAATAAATCATATTATATGTAAATTTCCAACTGGGCGAAAAATGTCCGGACCAGGATCCTGGTGACCCTCCAGATGCTATAATCATTAAGGTTAGCTGGGTGAAAGAGTTCCGCCAGATTCGTCCGGGATAGCTCAGATGATAGAGCACTGGAGGCTTCAGCCAGGAGATCCCTGATTCTGGTCCGGACATTTTTCGCCCAGTTGGAAATTTACATCTAATATTATTTATTTACCAATTATAATAGTTGTGTTAAAATTAATCTAGTGTAATTACGTATCCAGAGGTTTATGGAGTTCAATTACCTGAGATTTATTCTGTTGAGCTGAACCAGCTTTCAGACCAGATGCTATAATCATTAAGGTTAGCTGGGTGAAAGAGTTCAGCCAGATTCGTCCGGGATAGCTCAGATGGTAGAGCACTGGCGGCTTCAGCAGGAGATACCTGGTTCGAATCTCGGTCCGGACATTTTTCGCCCAGTTCGAAATTTACATCTAATATGATTTATTTTCCAATTAGAATAATTGTGTTAAAATTGATCTAGTGTAATTACATATCCAGCGATTTCTGGAGTTCCATTACCTGAGATTTATTCTGTTGAGTTGAACCAGGTTTCAGACCAGATGCCAAATAGGGGTAATTAAATTAATGCTTTCCAAATATTTGGGCCCCACCAGTGGCTGAGAGGTTCTGCTCTCGAAGCTGGTAGACGGGAGGTGCTGGGTTCGAACCCAATCGCGCCCGTCGGCCTAATCGTTCGGAGTTTTCGTGGTTTTCTTCGAACCGTGTATTTCCATGCGTTAATACGGATTAGGTTCCCTTAGAAAGACCTCCACGGAAGGCACTCCCCCTAGGGCCTATATCCCTCGTGTGGATAATTGGCCGTCAACAATCAACCCAACCCAACCCAAATATTTGGAAAATCTGAAGTACTAGATAAGTCATTGATTAAACAGTGAGAATTTTTAATAATGTGGTAAGCTTCCCCAAAATCAAGATTTTTTGGTTTCTTTTTCTCTAGCCCTCCGGTAGATGTCGCCACTTGTCCACTCAGTCGTTTCCTCTGCTTCCCTCTCATTGGTTTTTTTTGGCGCAATCGCTACCCGCATCGGGTATATAATCCTGCGCGTCCCAGTCATTTTGCTCAACCTTGCTTTTTCCAGCACGCTGTGCCTTGCCCCATCTTGTACTGAAGAAGAATCTGTTTGTGCTTTTCATGTGTTATTTGTGCATTTTTAAACGTTGGTTTTATGCTTTTTAATATTGTTGCACAAAGGCTTTATTTGCTATTTTTATTTATAATAAATACACTTTTAATAACTTGGAGTTATATAATATTTACATAGCATTTTGATGTTTATTATAACATTATCACACAGTGTAAAACTTCATTAATAAGTGAATGCATTTTCACAATTTTCTTTTTGCAATGTTTAGGTAGCATGGGATTCGCTGTGTCCATAATCATCTTCTTCTTCCTGTATGACAATCCTAGTGTTCACCCAGGAATATCACCAGCAGAACTTGAATATATCTTAAGTAATCAGGAGAATGTTCTGACAGAAAAGGTCTGATTAAATACGTGTTATTCAATAAATACACCTTATTTAATGAATAACGTTTTAGTGATATGTGAAATCTGAATTTTTTTATTTTTCTAGGCCAATAGCGCAGATCTTTTTGAAAAAAATACAAAATCATTTATATTTCTAACGTTGAAAGAATTTTGGTTTAGATGACAAAGGATTGCACATTTGATAAAAAACTTATAAATCAATAAAACTCGCATTTTATTGTGATTTACTTCTTTTAATCAAACCTATTTGGTGAATGACATTTTAGTGATATGTGTAATCTCAAATTTTTCATTCTGCTTG
Source organism: Maratus speciosus (assembly GCA_963932465.1). Taxonomy (NCBI): domain Eukaryota; kingdom Metazoa; phylum Arthropoda; class Arachnida; order Araneae; family Salticidae; genus Maratus; species Maratus speciosus. Next base: position 455,517,538 of record OZ010797.1, read on the forward strand.
ACCAACTGCAAATATCTTTTTGAAACAATTAAAAAAAAACATTTTCATTTCTAATGATGGAAGGTTTTTAGTTTTCTATTTAGATGCCAAAGGATTGGACATGAAAAAAAACTTTTCAATATAGAGACAGATATTTTATTATAATTAATTACTTAAATACATGAGCTATTTTAATCAAATCTATTTGGTGAATAACATTTTAGTGATATGCCTAATCTCAAGACCGATATTTTTGAAATAACTAGAAAATGATTTTATTTTCTAACGCTGGAAGATATTTAATTTTCCATTTAAATGCCGAAGGGTAGAACTTTTTTTTAAAAAAACTTTGAATAAAGAAACATTGTGATTAATTGTTTAAATGCATGAGCTATTTTAATCAAACTCATTTTATGAATAACATTTTAGTGATATATTTAATCTCAAATACTTATTTTCCTTGACGAACAGCGCAGATATTTTTGATACAATTACAAAATGATTTTTATTTCTACTGCTGGAAGATTTTTGGTTTTCCATTTAGATGCTATGGTATAGATTTTTATTTTATACTTTTCAATAAATAAAACACAAATTTTATTATGATTAATTACTTAAAAACATGAGTCAATTTAATCAAACCTGTTGGCAGGGTTGAGATTTCCGCGTTTTTGCACACCAGTATTTTATTAGAGAAAATGATATTTCATTTAATCGGAACACTGTTGCGATTTAACAGAATACCTTTTTCTTTAAAAATATACCGGTGTGCAAAAACGCGGAAATCTCATCCCTACCTGTTGGTGAATAATATTAGAGTGATATGTCTAATGTCGAATTTTTCATATTTCTCAGTCAACAGCACAGATCTTTTTGAAACAACTTGAAAATCATTTTAATTTGTAATGTTGGAAGATTTTTAGTTTTCTATTGAGATGCCAAAGGATTGCTATAAGTAAAACACATATTTTCTTGTGATTAATTGCTAATTGATCTACAATTAAAAAAAATATATGTGCGGTATTTAAATCCTGGAAATAAGTATGTATTGGATAGAGGCATACACTCGCACAATTTTAATTTACTACCGAAAATACTGACGCTATTGGAAGCGAAATCGATGACCCCTGAATAATAGGCCAACGCGCTGACATAAAAATGTCGGTTATTGTAGGCTGATATTTTTTTCAGTATTTGTACTGTCCTTTGAATTTTAATCCTAGTCTATTTAGGAAATAATCTTGGACTTACTCAATTTCAGAAAAAGAAGGCGGAAAATACTTAAAAAAAATACTGGTATCTAAATTCAACGTACAGTATAGCTCCGTGGTCGGCAAACTGGCGGACCGCCGAATGTTGAAGCCTGGACCGCCGAATGTTGAAGCCTGGTCCGCCGAAAAAAATATTGCAAATGAAGAATTATAATCATTTTCCAACAATTCTTGAATATAAAAAGAAAAATCCCGAAATAAACACTGCAGTGTTTCTACGTTTTATGTCAGATCTTATTAAGGAATTTAAAGCATGCAGAAATAGATAAGATGTCTCAATTTTTTTAACTGCCTTAAGAAGAAGTGAAAACCTTCACTTCAGATGGAGATATTTGACTTGCAAAAAGTTATTTCCATACAAATTTATAAAATTGCATCTTCTGAAGAATTTTGGGGTAAATATGTCTCAGAAACGCAGAAAGATTGCAAAATACTAGCTATTAAGCTGGCTGCTATGTTTGTCTACACTTATGTATGTGAAAGAATTTTCTCCAAAATGAATTGTTTGAAGAACAAATGTCGTTCGAGATTAACAGAACCCACCTTAAAGACATTCTTTGCATTAACTCTTCATCACGTGAACCAAACCATAAAAAAACTGGCTTAAGCCCATAAATTTAATTTTTCGCATTAATTTTTCAACGAATACCTGCTGTTTCTGTCATATTCTGTGTATGTAATGTGTGTGTTTCTTCAGAACGTATACATGTGTGTGTAGTAATTTTTCAGACCGAATGCTCTTCCATTTTATATTATATGTATGTGTATGTAAAAATAACAATTTAAAAATAATAAATACTTATATTACTTATATGTTTTTTTCTCTGAACCTCGGTTATCTTTTTCAAAAGTATTTGGAACTCACATAAAATTACTTGCCGACCCCTGGTATAAACTCTGAAAAATGTTCGCCTATAACAGCCCCCATTTTTGTCTCATTACGTAGGCTTAGTATTCAGAAAGCAGCGACGAAATATTGGAATAGTTCATGACGTTGTACGATGCGTTCCTAAATGCTGCAGCTAAGTTGCTGGCATTCGAAAATTATTGCAAAGAACGCATTTTTCATAAAAGAAATAAGTTACAATCACGTGACTAGAAGAATGACACTTATTTTTCTGAATTAGCCTAATAAGTAGAGTAAGTGCTCGCAAAAAACTACTGATTTTACTCTTATTACTGTAGTTGTTGCATTAAATTTATCGAAATGTACCACGCTACACTACAAAGTAGCAACTGCTGTATTTATGCTAAAGGTAGCGAGCAGCTTTCGACAATTGGTAAATAAATGTTAATTGGATATTCTAGCTGGATTATCACCACCTTTTAACAAAAAATCATTTTCTTTTTCAGAGACCGAAAACACCTTGGAAAAGTTTATTTGGATCAATTCCTGTGTATGCATTAGCCTACGCTTACTTTGGTCAAATGTGGGCCATGTCTCATTTTCTGACTGTTAATCCAACATTTCTGAAAACAATTTTACATTATTCTGTTGAACAGGTAAGTAATATCTTTTAAAGTTTTTAAAATTTGTAGTTGTGTATTAAAAAAAGCAAGATTACAATACTCGTGTAATTTTATGTTTATGTTTTTGTGGAGTGGTCAGTAAAAACTTTTAGATGAAAATTCCTATGTTTCTTTTAAATGTATAATTATGTTGTTATATACAGTAGTAAAAAAAAAAGTAATCACACCTTACTAACTCTGTAAGTAATTATAATAGTGAAAAGTTACTGGTACCAAACGATTCGAAATAAAGTCTACTTTCAAATGATGTATATAAAATTTTCTTAGGGGGCCATCTACAAATCAAAACCAGACCAAATTTTTTTTTTCAATGGGAACACCCAAGTTTGACAACATATGTTTTTAATCTCCGGTTCAAACTATCCCTAGAAACGAAATTGCTAGTCATTCGGATGATACGTTTTTGAATTACAAACATTCAAAATTTAGAGTTTCTGGTGATAAATTACATTTTAATATTTTTATTAATATCTCCTAAAATTATAATCCTAATGTGATAATTTTTTGTGTGGTTATAATACTAAAAAGCCTAAACATAAGTAGATTGAATTTGTAATTTTAAAAACTTTATAATATGAATTATGAAATTAATATTCGACAAAAAATATAAATTGCAACCTACATTTTTTTATAGATTTATATTTAATATGTCTTCTGCTTTATGCGAATTATCAAATTGAAATTCTTCTTCCGAGTAGTTTCAGAATTTTGATTAAAAAACGTCAAAATAATTGTTTAAGGGGTCGTTTATGCTAAGGAGATAAGCATAATTTGAAAAAAATTATATTTTACTAATTTTATTGAAACATTAGGTTTAGAAATAGCTGAAACATATTAAGCGAGTGAAATGATCATATTGGCAAGAAATAATACATTAATAGAAATGACATAGCCATTCTGTAGCATTTCAACAATCGAGAACAAACTTCAATCCCGATACAACCCCTAAAATATACTAATTTTAAGATAATTAATTTCTCTGAAACTAATGGATTTTCAGGGAAATTTGTGTTTAGGCTAATTGAAGGATGTTTGGGCTTATTTTGATATGTAGATTGCCTCCTAAGTAAGTTTTTTACACATCATTTAAAAGCAGACATTCTTTCCAATCGTTTGATATCAGTAACTTTCTTCTAAAATACTTTGCCGCAGAGTTAGTAAGGGTTTTTTACTTTATTTTTCCATCACTGTACATTCTTTCTAGTAATAAGTACTTAAAAAACTTATAATGTCGAGTTGAAATGATTGTTTCTTAGCACGACTTGTAAAAAATATTAAATTATTACATTTTATAATCGTATTTCGGCGACATTGTTTTGGCACAACATAGTTTTTAATCTCAACCTAAAATTGGTATCCGCATTTATTTCATATCACATAATTGGTGGCATCGCTCATGTTTGAAGTGCATAGACAATCACATTTTAAATTGTTTTGGAATGCCTCTGTAAAATTTATATGCATACTAAGGGGCTCTGCCCCCTACAAGCTACGCCCGCTAACCCCCGTTCAGACACCGCAGAATCTAAAAACACGCTAATCTGATGGGTTTTAAAAATATTAGAAAAGATTAAATTATTCTTTAGAAAGATGTGCATATCTCCCTGTAAACGGGTTTCCATTTAATTCCCTTTGATTACAAAACTTTAAGGGCGAATCAGTTGCTGTTAAAATATCCAATGGTTGTTTTCGTTTTTGATTAAAAAGGACCAGTTAAACATTTGAAAAGAGCTAAAATAAAAAGAATTAAGAATACAGAGTCTTTGTCTTCCGGTATTTTAAAACAATCTCTATAACAATAACATAAATCATGTGACTATCATCAACAGTTCCGGGCGGACCACTTCTCTTTTTATACTCTAGGTGCCATTTTGGTACTTTAATGTTAGTCAGGCACAGGTGATAAGTCGCCAAATATTATTCTATCGCAATCATTTCATCTATATTTTAATAGTTCGTCATCAACTGCCAGAAACAAATACGGTCTGATACATTCGCCTTTCATATGAAAGTTTTGCACAGATTTAATATTGGCGCGATTTTTTTTCCGACGCCAATTTGGGGAACGCATCAACAGCAAAAGCAACAATATACAGCTTGCCATATCAAGCAAAATAACGATACTTTGGCGCCCGTTAAGTACCCGTTGCGTATATGTCATTGGCGTCAGAAAAAAATCGCGCTAATATGGGGCTGTATATGGCATTTGTGCCAAAATTTTTCCATTTTGATTAAACAATAAAAAAAAAATTATCGAATAAAACTACATAAAAGTTGCTATGGTGGCATAGAATTCTTGGTATTGTTACGCTATCCGGGTGCAAATCTCGGCAATAGCTTTTTTTCAACTCGCCAGTTAGCATTTGTTTTATTTTTCGAGTGGTAAATTAAAACATTGATTTGAAGTTGAAATAAAATGTCATGGTTTTTTTGCATTATTTAATATTTGGCCAGATGTCATATACACACTGCAGGTTTGGCGTGATTTTTGTTAACGAAAATTTGGGCAAAAACCTCGTTTTCGAATACCAGTTACATGTGCATTTTTGTTATTACTTAGTTATCCCGTCGACCAAAAATCTATCGCCAAACTATAAGATTAAATGCCAATAATGGTTGATAGTAAATGTCACATTCACTTGACTTTAAGCAAGTTACACTTGTTTACGTCATGAAGTGATTTTTATTTCGACGTTTTATTTGTATATTTATTAATGTTATACTAATTTATTTTCTCTTTCATTATTTAAAATAAAAATTTTGTCAATTTGTATAATTTGGCGAGTGGTTTGGCGATTTATATAATCTGGCGAAATTGGTCTACGGAATAACCAAGAATAAACCACCATTTTTTAATTATTTTATATTATTTTCAAAAGGAAATAAAAAAATAGTTAAGAACTATAGAAAAAAATAATTTATATAATTTTAAAAGGAAATAAAAGTAAATAAACATTTATTATTAAATTACAACAATAGCCGGGTTACCATATAAATCAAAATAATGCCATTTTGGTGCCAATTAGGTGCCCCGGTGCGTATATGACATCTGTGCCTAATACTTGTTCTTTTCGTTTTGTTTTGTTTTTTAAAAGAAAGAAGTGAAAGCCATCAATTTTAAATTTTTCAGTTTTAAATGGAAGTTTTGTATTTTAAATAAAATGAATGAAAGGACTATATTTTAAATGAAATTAATGAAATATAAAAAAATGCGACGGGAAAAATGTTTGGCGATTTATCACCTGCGTCTGGCTAACATAAAAATACCGTCAAAATTGATTTCTCTATCAAAATATTTCGATTTGGCGAAAAATTGTTCAGGTAAATTGAATTATGAATTAAATAGCATGACACATTTCTTAGCATACATTTAAGGGAGGCCAAACTGGCCAACAAATTAATTTAAAATAATTACCTTTTCTGAAATATGAAAAAAAAATATCTGTTATGATTAAAATTTGAGTTACAATCATTAGACAAATGTATTTAATATTAGAAAAAAATTAATATTTCGAAAACTAATTCGAATTTAAAAATTCTAATACCAGTTTTGAGATCTGTGGATCAATACGGAATTTTGGTGTTAATTTCATCTCAAATTATTCCATATTTTAAGAGAAATCGCAGTGAAACATAATCAGTTGTTTAATCAGTCGTTTCAAAGAATCGTTTCATAAATACGTTTCAATTCAGCCGTTTCATATATCCGTATCATAAATCCGTTTCATTAGGATTTTATATATATAGGGTAGATATACAGTTGCGACGACACCAAACAAAAAAAACTCTGTCGAAAAACTGTTCTACTTTGCGAATATAACATCCACATTTAATATTTTAAGTCTTGTTTATGATGGCGATACTGTAGCAACCGAGCGCGATTTCAATTGCAAGGCATCAGAAATAATCCAGAATGAGTTTTTCCAAGAATCGAAAATGCAAACTGTTCTTATCAAAAGCATTCCTTATTAGAAATATCAAATCAGCCGTTTGATGAAAAGATTCAGCCATAAGACACAATACCTCGCGTAACAGCTAAATGTCTTGCCACCCCTTCTCACCAAAGAGGATAGAACAATGCAATATGGTATGACAAATAGCTATGACAAACAGAAAGCTTAAAACTAGAATCAAAGACCACATAGAAGAAATCAAATACAGCAAGAGAACTATAGCTTTGGCAAGATTGTGTAGCAAAGAACTTTTACAGGATCAGGATCACTCTGCCAGAGAGCCAACCAAAAATTGCATAGGTTTTGAACGCCTAATAGAAAATTCTCCTCTGACACCAGTAAAGCCACAGACATGGGAATAGCCCTGGCAATACAGTGGCAAATAATAAAAGTAAAACTGACAAAGATCGCGCCCTAGCGAAAGGATTGAAAAAAAAAAGCAAAACAAAGTTTTAAAATATTTACACTAATAACATGTGACTGAAAAATGGCAATAATAGCAAGAAAAGGTTTACAAACTTTAGTCATTTACAATCTTGACCTATAACTATAATAAGATGAAAACGAAAGCATGAAGAAACAGTATTTAAAGTCATTTACTTTTTTAACAAATGACTATGATATGTTTATAAATCAATGGTAATGTCAAGTTGCCCGTAAATGGTTCATAAGTACAATGTAAGGATAATACCAAATCTTCAATAAAGGCAGTAAATCCCTATTATACTACCAGAGACCTAGTTCATCTCTATAAATGAAGTCCAAAATGTCAAAATCCGGTAGCCAGGAAAAAATGCTACTTTGCTTAAAACACACAAAATGTAATATTACTGTAAAGTTACAGACGAACATATCTTAAAAATAAAAATTTATATTCTATAAACGAAAAATGTTTGTTCAGCTTGTTGTAATTAAATCTGAGTTTGTTATAATTTGATTTGGAGAACAATATGTTACGTATGTTTGAACTAAGTGTCCGGTTACCGGTAAAATTATATGAAGTAGGCATCATTGGACACTTTCTAAACAGAAAATGATTGGCAACACCGATGTTTCCACATAGACATTGATCACTTTAGCGTACAGATTTATTTTACAAATAGGAGAATAATTTATCCATGAAGATTTACCATTCATTATCCGGGTATCAACAGAGAACTTTTTATGCAGTGAGAATATTTGCAAAGATTCAGCCTCCATTGAGTTGCCAAAAATTTGGAGAGAGGTGCCTTCCAGAATAAGAAACAATAGTAGAAAATAAATCACGTTCACAAATATCCTTTTTTATTTTATTTTATTTCATGTTTGAACTCCGTCTTCATTATACATGTGGTCTCGTGGTTTTATTTAATGTACTTTGTATCGCTTTTAGCATTTTTTTATCTTAGTTTCGAAGCTAAAAGTCTTGTAAAGCCTTTCACCATAATTTCAATACCAATTGCATTGCATATTTAGATTTGATAATATCCCAGAAAAGAATTTGCATCTTTACATAAGATTTAATAATAATTCTATAAAAAATTATACTTGCATAACACCTCCATAACATTCTACATTTATCTGATGCCGCGTGGAATTTTTTGACTATAGGAAAGATAAAACAATCCGCTAATTTGAGCCTGTGCATAATTTTTTATCGATTTTGGCATAGGAACACAAAACTTCGACATGGTGTATTGCAAGATCCTTTGAAACAATCAACGCTTCAGCTGAAACTCGTTAACGGTGTATCGAAAAATATGGCGTGATTCTGCACCGAATTTGACGTGAAAAATCCCAGAACGCATCCCTTTGAAAATTAAAATAAGATTTACAGCAAAAGTAGAATATTTTAAATTGGTATTAGTTTTGATAGGGAAAGCAAAGATACTAACGACGAAGAAACATTTGAAATTTTGAGTTTAGAAAGAAAAGAAAATAATACTTTAAGATGGGCTAATTAAATTAGAAGAGAGAAAACAGTGTAGAAATTTAAGATATGTTACATCGTATTATATTAAGCCTTTTTCGCAACTTGACTCAAATGGGGATAAATCATACCTTTGTACTTTCTTTGCATACATGTGGATTAAATTATTCATTTTTCCTAGCCATTGATCATTATCTTGTAAAATTGGAAGAATGAATAAATGTGAAAAGCTATTTTTCATACCATGACAACACAATGTGTAAATTAGGCTACTGTTACATTTTCTTGTACATTTATAAAAACATTTATATTTTGAATTTTATGCATATTTTATTAGATGTTTTATTTAGTTTAGCCTAATTGCATACATTTAAATTTCTAGTAATTATTTCTAGTACTTTTTAATAATTCCATTTCAATTTGAATTGTACTGTTTGTTTGAATTATTCATAGATGGTGTCAGTACTTAATTTCATATAATAGAATATGTTTAAATAATTGCCTAGTATGTTTAAATAATTTAATTGAGTTTTTAAATTTATTTGTTGTTATACATTTATGTATTTATTTTAATTTGTTTTTCATAAATCTAGTTATTTACTTCTGATATAAACATTTGCCGGTAAACTTTCCAAATTCTTTTTAATACTTTCCAACAAAATTGAAAAGTGTTTATGCATACGGCTTGTTTGACCGTCTGTACACATTCTAATTCCCGTAAATATACTTGGATTTTCATGCAATTTATAAAGGTTATTTAGGGTTACCAAAGCATTTTGGTATTGTATATAAAGTATGTAGGATTAATAGTTCATTTACAGGGGCACTCAAAAGTATTCCATTACATTATAGTATATTGTGGATACGCTATTTCAGATGCAATGAAACTAATATAGATCACTGAATTTCACTACGATCACGTTAGATCAGGGCATTCATAGCATTTTTTATTTATTTACAGGGACACAAAAAAGAAATCCGTTACAATACTAAAAGAAAGCCGTTAAAATACTGTCTTTGAGTAACAATTGCTAGAGTGTACGGTTTAAAATTCGGTATGGGCTTTTAAATTTAATTTTTTGCTTGTTACTCACTATATTTAAATACTATACCTCATATACATGGCTGCACAAAAGTATTCAAGTACCATTTTCCTTATTAGAGGAAATTGCTGAAGGGGAATTTCAACTGAAGTATATGTATTACTTAAGTAAACTAAGTTTTGGTATGCATGCAGTTAGTACAAATTTATATCATGGAAGACGATAGTATTCCAGTGACACAGCCTTAAGCCTAAAATCGTAACGTATCGTATCGTAGAATTCGTAGATTTCGGAACTCATATATACACCTAACTCGACTTCAAAGAAAACGCGAAAAACCGCCTTTCAATAACTCAGAAAATATAGCTCTTATTATTCTGATTGTTTTAAAACAGCCTTATATCTGCAGTCTAATCCTATTCTGAAATTTTTAGATTTCTACGTTCAATATATTTTGAGATCTAAATGCCCATTTTTAAAGCAAAAGCGATGTTAGAAATTCCTAATTTCGATTACGCGAAAACGGCCCGGGCGATTTTCTTTAAAGTGATATGTAATATAAATCTATTTTATGTGAAGAGAATAAGATAACAGTTATTTCCGGGAAAACTCTATTTTTTTTTTTTTATTCACATTTTTTTTCCCTCCGAAAATGACTCGGGCGATCTTAGTAAAATTAATATAGAATATGAAACTATTTTAGATGAGCCGAATAAGACCATGTTTGTTTCCGGGAAGACCCTTATTCGTTATATAATAAGCATGAAAAATCGGACTATATTTTTTCGCCATTTATGGAAATTTCACCGAAGATGCGCCACTGTATTCGTGCGCTTAATTTCTTCTGATCAACTTTTAGTGGAAAGTTTGCGTACCTTCTGTAGCTCAGTCGGTTAAACACTGGCCTTGCAATACACAGTTTACGAGGTCTGTCCTCTTTGAAGCAATAAGCACTTTTTTTTCTTTTTTATCCTTTTTAAGTCAGTTAATAAAGTAAATTTGATTTTATGTTTCTATAAAAATGTACAGGTTTATTTTGATTTTTTTCTTTTTTGAGTTTCACATATCACTATTTCGTGACAATTTTTCAGATAGTAAAAATACTGTAAAATCTTCTAAGGCGGACTCTGTGTAAGCCGGAAATCTGCCTACTGCTGAAAGACTCAAGTCCCGGCGAATCCAATGAAAATAACATTAATACGTGCTCCATGAGCCGAAATCTGCCTAACGCGGAAACGGAAAGGTTTTTAAAGTCCGTAAATAGTTCCAAAATCAAAAAAAAAAAAAAAAAAAAAAAAAAAATCCAAAATCGAAAGTAAAAATTATGTAAATTATTTTTGTGCGTCATATTATTTATTTGCATACATTTAGTTTAGTTTGGATTGAAGCACAGAAATCATTTGCATAAATTTTACTTTTGATTTTGGATAGCGTGGCACAAAAGATAAATCAATTTTTTTCATATAAATACATTGCAGTGCATTGTAGAGGTTCAGTGAGAGTGATATTTTTAACAGTGTATTGGTAAATTAAAAGTTTTGGTTACATGTGTAAATATATTTAACCAAACCGAAAACAATTGAAATTGAATTTTAAAACATTGTTTAAAGCTACATCAAGGCGTCACTTAAATTTTGATATCATATCTTTTAAAACTCATATTTTGAATTTATGAAAGATGTGAATGATAAAGCATCAATGAATAAATTTTTATACATCCTTTTAAATTTAACATAAATTAAACATAACCCATTTCAGACAGGAGCCCCTGTTTTGTACATAATGTAAATATTTGTCTTATTTCCTTTGGTTTGTTTATTTAGTATTTTTATTATATTTATCAGCATATGTATTTCACTTAAAGTTTTTCAGCTCTAATATTCAAAAAACATGTCTTGTAATTGTTTATGCATGTATACAACATAGTGCAATTGCTGTCAATGTATGTACTGATGACACTTAATTTATTTTTCTGTATGTTAATAACTGTTTTAAAAATATTGTCATTGTTAATGTATCTTACCATATGCAGTGGATTTGAGTCGCCCCCCGGGATTGCAGTTATACTCTAAAGCGAAAGCTGGGTTCCCGGGGCGGTCATCCCTGTCATCCCTGGTTGAATTAGACGTAATATTTTAACTTATGAAACTGTGCAGTTTTGTTACATTATTCTGAATGTGTTGGGAAGTGTTTCATAATCTATGCTTTACGCATGATTTTTTTCTTTCTTGTTTATTTATTTTATGAATTACTGTTTTCTTTTTATCTTATTTAAAAATTTTAATCGCATAATTTGAATCATGTTCTATTAATTGATATTATTGCGATTTTTTAATATATACCTACGTAGCAATCGCTTACTTACCGGTACTTTTCAGGATGGATTATTTAATGCTTTGCCTTTTTTGCTACAAATTTTCACGTCGCAGATTGGTGGTGTATTATCTACATTTTTAAACAGGAAAAATTGCATCAGCATCCACAAGGCTAGAAAGTTTTGGACCTTTCTAAGTAATTAATGTGTTCTATTTTTTATTTTTATTATTTTTTAAATAATAAACGTTTCTATTATTTCTGTTAGAAAATATTGAAAACTTTTATAAAGATCATTTTTTATGTTGTTCGATTAATATTTAAATATTTCAAATATTACCAATTTTAATATTTTAATATTTTAAATAATCAAACTGGTTGTTATATAGATCATGCAAGCAATATTTTTTTCAAACGATTGAAAATGCGTCTAGATCGGTACTCAAACCCAAAATGTTTGGCTTTAATTGCAAATTATCTTCCAATTGAGATATCCAGAAGATATCCCAGCCAACACTGTTCATTCGGATAATTGGGGATTTTTCAATTGAACTATCTGGACGACATCCCAGGCAACACAATTCACTAGGATATGATTTGTGTTCGCTGGGTCATATCTCATTACCAAAGATAGTTTAATAGGAAGGGTACTGACAATTAATTCATTAGAAGCCAGCGCTACCGTTGCGGAAGCAAATAATTTTTATTTTTTTCTCAAAACCTTTTAACTATTTCTAAAGTATATTTTTTATGGAAAAGTATGGAGTCTAACATATATATTTTTAAGTAGGATATCTTTCACTTTTCTATTTTTTCGTAATTTAAAAAAAGAGAGAATTTTTCGTTTACCTACTATCTAAACTAAAATAAGTAAAAAGAAGGAAATAAATTCTTCAATTTTTATAATTACAGTGAAAAATTAAAGCCGGTATTTCAATTATTAGTAGTTTCCAAACCTAAAGTAATAAGCCCAATTAAAGCAATAATGGACATGTTTTTTTGGAATATTCCGATAATGGGAACCTTGACAGCTTCTGGTAGCACTTCTGTTCCACTGCGTACAAGCACGTTTCCATAAAGAAAGGAATGCGTGGATAGGCAGAAAGTACGAAGCAAACAAATAAACTGTTAGAAGAAAATAGATGACTTAAGGATCATATGATTATTACTTACAGTGATTATTAATAGTGTTTAACGCTTTTACATATGATTTTTTGAAAACAGTAGTGCATTTCAGTGTTGCATGAATGTGAACGTGTAACGTTATTTGAAAACAGAAAGAATCAGGGATCTCTTCCCCAATAGCCAAAAGTTGACAAAACAATGTTTATGTGCGCGATTATGTCCCCTCCTTCATTCAATTTTTGTGAATATAATTTCCTTAAAAGAAATAATTTGGAAGATAGATTTTATCTTTGGTGGACAGCTTTTAAAGCGTCCCAAATTTCTTAATCATTATTTAAGTGCTTAAAATGAATGATCTGTAAATCTTCAATGCAAACATTGATTATCCATTTGGTCTTAATGTTATGCTTTGTCCATTCTGCTGGGGGATTTAGCACTACGCTTAAAAGATCATCCCTCAGTAAAAGATTTTCAATTTTGAATGTCCTATTACTATAGATTTGATCATTCAGCTTTTCAACTAATGCAATATTTTTGGTGGCCATTTTTCAGCTTTATTTAAGATACAATAAGACGTAATTTATTTAATATTCATTAATTTGTAAACATTGACTAAAGACAAAGTCTATATCAAATGGATTCTATATCTATAGGAACTATAATATTTAATAGTCACTAAAATAATAGTCAATAATAATCACATATGATTCATTATTATAACTCGTAGGGGCCCGCCTTCATGTGACAAATCAGTCTCATCATCTAAAGCTGTGAATTGACGAGGACCTGAGTTATATTTTATACTAATAACAGTTCAAAAGAAAATAAAAGTACGAAAGTTAGCTTACCTTTAAGGCAGCTTTGCAGAATCTATTTGTAATCTATTGGTTTCAGCCGATATCCAAATATCGAAAGTTTCTTGACACTGAAATAACTTTTATTTTAATTTTAATAACCTTTTGTTTCGAATATGCGGCTATTCATAGCACGAGACCTAGTGATCTTATTCTGGTTTAATTGTTGAAAAAAATTACATATTAGTTTAATTTCTTAGACATTTATATTCATAATATAATGTGAGGAAACAGCTTATATTGTTATAAAAATATTTTTAGTTTTCAGTTTAAAGTACCGTATTGTGTAAATATTTACCGGAGCATAACAGCTTCCGTTTTAATGGTTTTTCATTTCAGAAAATACTGACAGGTGAAAAAGTCTACGCACAGCTGAAATGCGCAAAAAATGTATGATGCAATCATGATGAAATAAAAGTCACTTCTTGCGTCAGATCAGAATTATTTCAAAGCGTTTGCTGCTGAGAAAGTTTTGGTGGCGACATCTATTACCAGTCTTTTAAATCAAATGTCCTACATCCAATTTCACTAACTTTATTGAGTAAACGAAAATAGTTGGTTTCATAATGAAAAAGATTTTTTAATCCTTTATGTCTACGGTAATCCCTTTCAATGTATGTAATTTCTTTTTAAACCGGAATCTGTCCTTTTTAAAATCAGATTCTGTATTGCGTTCATCATTAAAGCAGCGTAAATTAATGCTGAATTAATGCTGAATTCAATTGGTCCACGTTAATGGCCAGAGTGAGATCTTACCCAAAATACACTGGTCATCAAAATTAAAGGATAATAACAGAAATAAAACCTAACTGATACTTAATGGAAAATTATAAATGGAAATTTGTACAAAATCATTAGTTAACATAAATTACAATGTTTGGCAGTTGATTATTCTCAAAATATTGAAGTTAAAACCAAATTTAGGAAATTGGAAAATGATGAAAAATTTAAGTCACCTCTTGTGGAAAATGTTTTTCGTTAATATTGTGTAAGGTCATCTCAGACAGATACACTATGACGCAAAAGTTTAGACAATGACGTCATTCAGCTTTAAAATGTAGAATTATGACGTCAGAATTACAAAAACTTGTAAATATATTCAAAAACTGATTTAAAATGCTATGTACAAAAGACAGTCGTTTTATTTGCTATAATACTAATTTTTTTCATAAAAATTCAAATGTGCTTGTCGCAAAAGTTTAGACACTATTCTAAATTTCTTTGAATATTCGCTGGCATATGCAAATTTAGAATCGATGATGTCACAAATTTGGAGTACTTAAGTTCTGCAAACGATTGCGCTTCATAGTCGACATGCCGAGAGCTAAAGAAATTCAAGTGAATGAGGTTTCAAGGATTTGGCAGTTGAAAGGTGAAGGGAAGAGCGTTTCTGAAATTTCTGCTATTATTAATAGGTCAAAAAAATCTATTTATCGAGTTTTATCGAGTGGTTCCGAATATAAAGCAAAATGTCGGTCTGGGAGGCCACGTGTGACAAATGTACGAGAGGATCGCCTGATACAAAGACTAGCGAGTACTCAACAAATGAGCGTACGTGGAGTTCAAAGCTCATCGGGACTCTCTGTATCAAAGGATACGATTCGTAGACGAATTTTGGAAAAAGGAACAATCGTTTATAGCAAAATGCAGAAGAAACCAGCTCTGAAACCACATCATAAGTTACAAAGACTTATGTGGGCTCGAAAGCATATGTCATATGGAGAGAAATGGCAGTCAGTCATATTTAGCGATGAAAAAAAGTGGAATCTGGATGGTCCAGATGGTTGTTTATCGTATTGGCATGACTTGCGGAAGGAACCTCGACGTTTGTTTAGTCGCAGACAAGGAGGGGGCTCGGTGATGGTTTGGGCAGCCTTTTGCTATAATGGACAAGTATCTCTGACCTTCACCAGTGGTCGTCAAACTTCACAGCATTATACACAGACATTAGAAGAAAACCTACTGCCATTTGCTGAGCTTCTAGGGGGTCCTCAGTGGGAATTTCAGCAAGACAATGCTTCAATTCACACTGCAAAACATTCAAAATCTTGGTTTAATTCCCATAATATAAGAGTTCTCGACTGGCCAGCATGTAGCCCAGATCTTAACCCTATAGAAAACCTTTGGAGCATCATGTGTCGCAAAGTTTATAGCAACGCTAGACAATACTCTTCTGAAAAGGAACTTAAGACATCTATTGAGAATGCATGGTACGATATCGATCCACAAACTATGCAAGATTTAGTTTCTTCCATGCAATCTCGTGTATATGACGTAATACATAAGCATGGATGCGCAACCAGGTTTTAAAAATTGTTTATTTCGATTTTATTTAATTTGTGTCTAAACTTTTGAGACAGCAGTTTATTTTTGTTACCATTTAATTTATTGCAATATGCACAATTCCACTTTTCTTTGTTATAAATATTGTTTATATGTACAGCACATTAATTTCAAGCAGTGATTTGAAAATTGAATAAATATTTTTCAAAGTATGTAAGAATTTCTTCATTGTCTAAACTTTTGCGTCATAGTGTAAGCACACCTTACAGCTTGATTTCATCGACTTTACCGAAGTGTTGATCAAGTCTTATGGAATTGCACTCTACTCTTCTAAAGGTGCACTTTTCAGCTCTAGGAGGGTCCGGGGAGGAATTCGCCGCGCTGAAAGTGGGCGCCCTAAGGTATCCTTCACATACTCAGTCGGGTTCAAGTCGCGTTGGTAAGGTGGTCAAAACCTAATGCTCGACATGGTCGAGAATCGTCATCCATTCGCAAAAACTGTGGGCCAAAAGTACCCCTAAACAGTCTAACTTGGAGTTCCAATACCACCTCTTCTCATCTCCGAGCTGTTACAGAACCTCCTTGAAAGGTATGTAGCTCAATGCGACTATCCGTCATGATTCCCATCCCCAAACCATTAAATTGAGGTCGCGAAAACAGCATAGTTCACGGGCAAGGGAACGGAAGTTGCGTGTTCCTTTCTCTCTCCAGATCAAAACACGTCTGGAATCTGTGCTCAGACTATATCTGGTGTCTTCAGTAAACAATACTCGAGCCCAGTCTTCTTTGCTCCATTGAACTTGAAAACGGCACCAGAATGAACGGGCCCCTTTGGAAGCTGGAGTGAGTGGGACACAAAGTATTGGTTTTCTAGCATACAATCTAAACTCGTACAGCCTTCATGGATCACTAGAACGCCTAATTCGAGTTCCTGTAGCAGCCTGAAGGTCTGAAACGAAATCTCTTGTAATCGCGTTTAGGTTTCTTAGAGCCGACAAGGTCAGAAATCGGTATTCTGAATCAGTTGTTGTTCTTCGTTGCCTTGACCACGCTGTTTATTAACGAATCTATTGCTTTAAAAGCGGCTAGAAACTCTTGATATGACACTTTGAGGGATATTCAAATCTTGGGTGAGCTCCATTTGTTTTTGACCTCCCTCTATTCTACCAATTATTCGCCACTGATTATCTTCACTTAATTAATGCCTTTGAGCCGTAACTAATCAATACTGATCATTCTGGGCCCCCACATTCACCTGAAACAACACTACAAACCAACTTGCGTTCATTGTGTACCACATTGTCGATCACCGAATTTGCATATTCCCGGCGCTAACGTATACGCGGAAGCGCAATTTTGTGTTCAATTGTATTTAATTAACATTAGTAATTACAGCATTGCGCATTAGTTGCACCATTAACTTTCTGAGCATATTTTTCCGATTATCCTTTAATTTTGATGACCACTGTAGTATTTCTGTCCATATGCCGTTGTTGTGCAATTTTTTTCCGGCTGCTTTCTATATGAGCTACAGAATTTATACACACCACTTAAAAATTTATTGTCTATTTGGAAACCTAGAGCTATTATTGCTCTTCGGCAATCCTCTAACCTAATTTTTGTGTGTATCTGTAAGTGTACGATAAATGCTACGCATTCCATAATCTAAAAAAAAGCATTTTGTAGTGCACCTCAGTGATGTATACACATCTCCATTGTTCTTCAAGCA
This sequence comes from Maratus speciosus, assembly GCA_963932465.1. NCBI lineage: Eukaryota > Metazoa > Arthropoda > Arachnida > Araneae > Salticidae > Maratus > Maratus speciosus. The sequence goes on from OZ010797.1 coordinate 455,535,527, forward strand.
GTGTGATACGAATGAATGCTATGACAGTTAAATATTTTCCTCTACACGAGATTAATCCGAAACACTGCTACTTCTACTACTGTCCGGCTACACTGTTAAAAATCTTCAGCTTTAGCTGCATAGTCACTCCACAGCTTTTATAGAAAACGGTTACTTCAATATATTCGGGACAGTTCTCATTGATCAAAATAGAGACATTCTTTAAAAGCGTGATCAAAATAGAGATATTCTATAAAAGCGGTGGTGTGACGCTGCAGCTAAAGCTGCAGATTTTTAACGGTGAACGCATTTAAAAGGAAAGTAACGTATTAAAATAAATGGAACGGTAGTTAAATTTTCCCTCTACATAAGTTCCATCCAAGGCATTGCCACTTCTATGTCCAGCTACCCTAATATTTATAAACTCTCCCATTTCAAACGAATTTACGTGTTTGAATGAATTGAACACAAATAATGAAAATATTCCCTGATGATGGTCGCGGGATTGCAGGCCAAAAGTACGAGGAAATTTAAATAAAAGGTTTATTTTTTACTAGTAACATCTATATTATTATCTTCTTTCTCGCCTTCTAAGTAAAATGGTGAGATTTTTAAAGTCCATATTGTGTATTTAGTACTGTAATACTTTCCCTATAAATAATAATGTAATGGAATTCTTTTCTGCGTCCCTGGAAAAAACCGTAAATGATAAATATTCTATAATCTACAGAAAGAATTTTGTGACGGCAATGATGCACAGGGTTATTATTAATAATGGACCCACTTTCAAAAAATTGTATCTATTAAAGTACAAATACAAATTGAACAATATTTATACCAATGAAAAGAGGAAGTTTCAATGTTTTTTTTTGGGTTTTTTTTTTAAGACATTATAAATGTTCAAAGTGTCCACCGTTTGCTGTACGGCAAAAATCTACGCGATAGCCAAACTCGTCTGGAAAACCTTGTGCTCCACAGTAGCCATCTCACTCACAACTGACAGTGAAACGAAATCACGGCCTATTGTCGCGCGACCTCTACCGGCCGCTTCTGAACCATCACCGCTTTGAAAGCCGTGCACTCAGTAACAGCAGATACGCTTTCTCGTGTGTGGGACGAGTTTGGCTATCGCGTAAATGTTTGCCGTGCAGCAAACGGTGGACACATTTAACATTTTTATGTCTTAAAAAAAAAACAAAAAAAAAACATTGAAACTTCCTCTTTTCATTAATATAAAGATTGTTCATTTTGGATTTGTCTTTAGTAAATACAATTTTTTGAAAATGGGTCCGTTATTTAGAATAACACTGTATATTAATTTAACTCTGTTTGATCTATCGTAACATTGGTAAATACCTGGCAAATAATTTTTCCGCATGAACCGAATGTATTGGAAATTTTTCTGTGTTCCTGTAAATGAAGTATAAATAATGCAGACTTTATTTTCAATAGAGAAAATACTACAATAAATCTCAATAGCATCTATAAATTATTTGACAATCCAAGAATATTTACCAGAGCAAGAAGACGGACAGAGATATGTAGAGTTTTAAAGAATGGAGAATATAGATTTTTTTATTTCCAAATATCAGAATAAATCCAGAATTACAGTAACTTTCGTTTATAATGTGTACCTTGATGCCGTAGTAGAATTCCAAAGTTGTTCCATAGGGATTCAGGTGTGAATCTATGAAATTAAAACTTTGAATACACCTAAATAACCATTCGAAGATTCTCGATTTGAATGCAGATTTATATTACTTAAATAATAAAGATTTGTGACTATAAATAAATACGATTAAACAGGTTTTTTTGAGATTTAATAGACTGACGATTTAGATTTCAACACAGACTTCTAGAATCCAGAATCATAATATTGAATATTCAACTACTGCTCCGCACCAAAATGCGAATACAGAAGCAAATAAAATTATATAATAGAGAAAAAAAACAAGAATTAGTAATATACATATATACAGGGAAAACATAATAGGATTTTAGAAATTAAAAATGAAACTAAAAAGAATGAAAACTAATATGAATTACAATCAATTAAAGTGTATATAAAAAGCAAACAATTGTTCTTCGTGTCAGATTCCTGTACTGCTGCCATTTGCTGTGAATTGAGTGCACTAAAAGGAACATTCTTGAGAATTATACAACATAATTCATAAAACTTCTTCAACTATGTTGCTGAGTATTAATAAGAATGTGCTATTATGATATTGAAATATTCTAGTAATTAAGTGATAGTAACTCAACTTAGTTACAAATTGTTGAAAACGGCTTTTTACTGCATTTTGCATTTTTTAACACTTTCCAACAAAGTTGAAAAGTGTTTATGACTTCGGTTTGTCTGTCCGTCTGGCTGTCTGTCCGTCTGGCCGTCTGTACGCGCTCTAAGTCCCGTAAATATACTCGGATCGTTCTGAAATTTTTGGATGTTAGTGACCTCTATCCTAGCACGAACCCTATTGCAAATGAAGTTTGTAGCATGTTTAGTTCATTTACAGGGACAGTCAAAAGTTTTCCGTTACATTACGGCCTATGGGAAAAAATCGTTTAAAATGATTTTTAATGATGTTACATGCTTTCAAACATAATAAATTGATATGCATTTATCAAGTTGACTAAAATATGTATTTTCTGTACAATATGCGGCCCAAACATTAGTTATTATTCATTTACAGGGCCGCACAAAAGAATTCCTTTACATAATGATATAGAAGTGGAGGGAATTTTTTCCGGCGCATTTTAATTATGTTAAACTATTACATGTATGATGAAATAGATATACGTCGCTAAGGTTTACTATAGCTTATTTCATGGATAATACGAAATGCAGAGCATTTACAGGGACACACAAAAGATTTCAGATACTATATTGTACCCGAAGTACTGTAAAGTAGCGATGATTTCTGGATATGCATTTTTAATTATGTTATGTGCTTCTACGTTTCACTATATTTATGCATTGTATATGGTGTGTATAAATGCTGCAATTGATATACAGGGCTACTCAAAAGAATTCGTAATGGTTACTGGGTATGATTGCAAATTGCTTAAAGGTGATTTTTAAATGAGTTAGGCATTTTTACGCTGAACCGCATTTGGTTTACTAAGAAATGTTTGTAAAACATATATAAAATGACATAAGGGGTCACGCAAAGAATTGGATACATGGTCGTCTATAAATGATAATTTCTGGAAATGTGATTCCAGTAGTTTTAAGAGTGTTTTACTTTGAATTAAACTTTAGCTAAATAGTGGCGTGTAATAAAGGTATTAGGTTAACTGCAGAGTTTTACAAAAGTATACAAGTATGTTTAAATCTATTAGCATAAATTGCTGAAAGAGAAATTTCAACCTGTTATGTGTTTTCTTGCTAAACTAAATTTCTCCATTATATAGTATATATATCAACCTACAGATCAAATACAGGGCTGTTCAAAAGAATTGGAATACATATTTGCTATGGACGGTAACTGCTGAAATCAGTTTTTCAAATGTTTTATGTGTTTTCTAAAATGTTTACTTAGTTCACTTATATATCTTATTTCCCTAAATAACGAAGTTTTCTTAAAGCATTCAGGAAGTGTTGGAAAGTGTTTCATAATCTATACTTAACGCATGATTTTTCTTACTTGTTTTATTTTATATTTAAATTTTATACTTATATTTTAATTATTTTTAACACAATCAACTGATGGGTAAATATTTTATATTAGTAATTTTTAGACATGCGCAGTCATGAAACCTCCTCTTTATACACAAAATTATCCTTCATTTTTTAACAAATAATTTCCGTAATCATAGAAACATGTTTTATCCTTGACTTCTTCCCGAAAGTCTGAAAAAGAGTGGAAAATTCCGTTCATTCGTAGCACGAATGCATATTGGCTGTATTAATACAAAAATTTCGAATTTAGTTTTAAAATGAAAAACCAAAAATTCTATAAATTAATATTTCTAATTTACTTAAAAAGAAAACTACAACAAAAAAGTTTTCGAATTTAAAAATGAATAACAATTTTCTCGTTCGTTTAAAGATAATTATTTATTTTTATAAATAAATATTCGCATTTAAATTAGATTATAAATAAACACATTTAAAATAGATAAATATTAATTTAAAGGAAAATGTTAAATAGGAAAAAATAAATTTTACTAAAAAATCGTTCATTTCCTTCTATATATAAAAAAAAGTTTGGTTTGGAAATTGTCCAATGAAAATCTGCGTAGATATTCCCGGTAGATCGGCATTCAATTTGAATGCTTAATCATGGCCTTTCTTCGTTAATATTAAAAAAACTGTTGCATACAAAAGTATGAAACTCGGTAGTATTATAGAGAAATGTTTGATAAACACGCTGACGCAGACAGTTTTTAAATCGAAGAATTATTTTAAGAGATATTTAATGTCAAAGTTGGACAAAATCGTTCCATTAAAAAAGTTTTATAGGAGCAAAAACTGTACATAGGAATTTAATCATTTTAGATCATTTTATGCGTGAGAATTTCCCGGTGTGCAGACTGCATTTAGTATTTTAATTTGACTCATTTTTTGAGGTTTTATTTCTATTTTAAATTCAAATTTTCAGCATTTCGAGAGATATTTTTTACAAAATTTAGAAAATTGTATTAATTTAAACTGTTGCCAACTGTATAAACAGTGCAAACAATAATGTTTGCTTCACATAAAAAATTTATTTTACACGTGACTATTATAAACAGAAAATATAAAAAGCAGGAACTCATTCAAAATTACGTCATAAAAACTATACTTACACGTGAATTTTAAAAGAGAAAGAATATTGTAAAATAATAAATTCATTAACATGCGATAGAAGTCTTAAATAGGAGAATTTACGTCACATTTATGTCACATTACACTTATTACGTAAAATGAACAAAAAATAATATTGCAAAACATTTTAAATTTAAAAATTGCGCGAGACATTTATTTGATATTTTAAGATATCATAATATTTCATTTCTAACAAAAGTATTTTTACGTGAATATTAAAAAGAGAAAGAAAAGTTTGGTGAAAATTACGTCAGATTATAATTGTCAGATTCAAATTAGTATAATTCAATCTTCCGAAATCTTTTTAAAGCCGACCAAATTAGCGTGCTTTTAGAGTCTGCGGTATCTGAACGAGGGTTGACGAGCGTAGCTCGTAGGGGGCAGAGCCCCTATTCTTCTCAAATAAAAATATAATATTCATATTTTACATCTAACAAGATGCTTAAAAATATTTGTAATTAATATTTATAATCTATAGTAACACTAAAGTAGCACTATGTTAGACCAATATTGACTAGCTATGTTAGACCAATAAAATGACAGAATAAAAAAAAAAAAAAAACTTAAAAATAGGCGTAGGTAAATGGCAGCCACATGAATATTGACAGATTCGCCAAAACTAAAGGCATTGAAAGAAGAAAAGTAAGCTTTAGAGAGGAAAAAAGATGCGATACAAAAAAGAAGAAAATAAAGACAACAGCAAATGTTTGCCAAAGGTAAATAGATAATAAGGAAAACTTTGTTTCCACCTATAATAAAATGAAACTTGTTTTTGAGAAAAGGACGAATCTTGACAATACCTCAGATGACGAGGAAGGTTAATATCTGGTGTGTGTTGTTTTTTAGAAACAGCAAAGAAATAAAAGTGTATGCGAGGCAGTGTTTAAGCACATGTAGCCTGCACAAACGGAGACACTCAATTTTACATTTGTGATAACCATAACTCTGATGATGATATCGAGTACGACAGAAGCTACTCAGTGTAATGTTGTGTTAATTATTTTTATGTCTGTATAATTTAGGATCTACATTGTACGGGGATAATTCCTTTGTTTGAAATTGCGGGTAATAATGAAATTGATTTCTCTTAACTGCGTGTCTTATTTGAGCTCAAATTAACTTTTTACGAAGCTTGAGCCAACTTACCCCCTAGTTATAGGCAACTTGCCCCGCGGTGGATAGGTTGGCACACATTTTTTATCTTACTTCAGGCTTCTACAAAACATAAACTACAAAAGCTACAAATATAGAACTCCGGCTATTTATAGCCAAATGTCTGTTCTTTAAGAGTGCAGTGGAATTTTCTTTAAAAACTTAAACAAAAAATTAATAAAAATCAATAACTAAAAACTCGCCTACTAGCCCCAGTCTCCCCTACGTTATTGTGTCAGAAAGTTTCGCGCATGTTGTGCAGTGAACTTGAGAACAGCCTTAAAAATAATTAGTAGAATATTTTTATTTATCTTGATAAATGCTTCGGTGAAACCGAAACATGTAGAACCGGTGAAACCGAAACATGTTTATTAAAACTCTTTACTGTTTTTGTGGTATTTTTTAACATCTCTTTTCAATTAATGTGAAAAAAAAATAAATGTAAAAAAAAAAAAAAAAAAAAAAACTTTCTACTAATTTTGGAAAGTGTTTCAGAATCTATGCCCGAAGTATGATTTTTTTTTGTTTTTGTCTTTTTATTTTCAGGTTGTTTTGGATATTCTGCGTGCGTTCTAGGTATTTGTTTTGCAGGTTGTAATAGAACTCTTACAATAATACTGTCCGTAGCAGCTTTATCTTTTGTTGGATTCAGTTTTGCTGGGTGTTGGGTTGTGTCGACGGATATGTCTCCAACATTTGCCGGTAATATATTTTATTTCATGTTTAATTTTTTCTCTTAAAAAAAAGAAATTATATGGATGTTTTTTGTGAAATATCTGGTATTTAATTGAATCTTTTTAATTTGGGTAAAATATATTTAAATTTTTCTGTAAGTAACGAATTTTATTTTTAACTCTGTAACATGAATATTGAAAACGGAAATGTTCCGTTCGACATAGACAACCGGAAATGTCCCTTCTAAGACAAACAAATGGAAATGATTTCTTCCAATCGAAATAAAGCGAAAATTTTCCAGTTCAATTAATATTTAGATTTTTTTTTCTGAAAATATTGTGCATAATTATTTCTAAAAATGCATTTTTCTCGTCTTCACTAACATAAAATTCCCTTTTTCGAAAGCTGAAAATTTCCATGGAGAAAACGGAGGCATAACTGAACAGACATTTTGAGTAAAAAAGCACTTTTGACAACTGTATAGTAATAATAGACATATTACACGAATAATTATAAATACCAGTAGTAAAAACTGAATTTTGATTCTTTTTGTCAATAACAGCTTTCATATTGCATACAGTTTTTACGGCATACTACATCTCTATTATTACTTATAACTCTATGTTAGGAAGTAAAGGGAAAATAGTTGGAAAATAGTAGATTACTCTTTTTCTTGCCATTTTCTCATAACAACTGAAAACAAAATTGTAATTAAAATAAGTGCTATTTTATAAAGATATAAATGAATGATTTCTGATAAAGCATGGAGCTATTATAAACTGTGCTTATTTTTCAGTAAACATATTAAAGTTACAAACAAATGAAGACATATGAATCATTATATAGTCGATTTTTTTGTAGAGTTTATGACATAGCTTTTTGCGGGGATTGTGTATTATTCCACGATAATGACGTTCTATGCATACTTTTCTATAGATGTTGTTTAAGACAGGAACGTAAATGTGGAAATCTTTAGAGGATTCAAATGATGTCATTTTACTTAAAATAAAAGCTTGTATTTTAATTCTTAAAACTGAAATAAGTTTGTAGAAGTGTACAATTTTCACTCCAGCTGCAATCACACACTGGTAAAATGCAAAGTTTTACAAAAATGTAGAGTGTCTTTATAAAAGAGCAGTGACCTTTAGGATAAAATAATATATAGGATAAAAAGAACTTTTTTAAAAACACCATAAACAATTTAATAAATGCGCAAAGCCTTTCGAAAGAACTAGTCTTTCTTCATGAGGCACAGAGAACACGTCCTATTACTTTGAATACTTTTTTGCGTTTTGTTGCTGTTTTCAAAGTAGTAGGACGTGTTCTCTGCGCCTGATGAAGAAAGACTAGTTTTTTTTTCTTTGAAAGACCTTCCGCATTTATTAAAATTTTTATGGTGTTTTAAGATGTTCTTTTACCTTATTATTTCACACCAGCCTTTTTAATTATTCAATGTAAAATAATGTTTGTTTGACTAACCAATATAAGATGCATTTTTTATTGTAACTAATTTTGTAGGTTTATTAAAATTTAATGAAACAGTTCCTTCTTAAACATTTTCTTTCGTCGAAATTCGACGGGTTCTACTTCTCCATAACATATAATAATATTTTTTTTCCTCATTGGGGGCGACACTAAATTCTGAAAAAGCAAAATTCTTTCTTCCTGCTTCTTGTATTTGTGTTCTTTAATGTTATTATTGTCGATATTATTATTATTATTATTATTATTATCATTATTACACTATGACGCAAAAGTTTAGACAATGAAGAAATTCTTACATACTTTGAAAAATATTTATTCAATTTTCAAATCACTGCTTGAAATTAATGTGCTGTACATATAAACAATATTTATAACAAAGAAAAGTGGAATTGTGCATATTGCAATAAATTAAATGGTAACAAAAATAAACTGCTGTCTCAAAAGTTTAGACACAAATTAAATAAAATCGAAATAAACAATTTTTAAAACCTGGTTGCGCATCCATGCTTATGTATTACGTCATATACACGAGATTGCATGGAAGAAACTAAATCTTGCATAGTTTGTGGATCGATATCGTACCATGCATTCTCAATAGATGTCTTAAGTTCCTTTTCAGAAGAGTATTGTCTAGCGTTGCTATAAACTTTGCGACACATGATGCTCCAAAGGTTTTCTATAGGGTTAAGATCTGGGCTACATGCTGGCCAGTCGAGAACTCTTATATTATGGGAATTAAACCAAGATTTTGAATGTTTTGCAGTGTGAATTGAAGCATTGTCTTGCTGAAATTCCCACTGAGGACCCCCTAGAAGCTCAGCAAATGGCAGTAGGTTTTCTTCTAATGTCTGTGTATAATGCTGTGAAGTTTGACGACCACTGGTGAAGGTCAGAGATACTTGTCCATTATAGCAAAAGGCTGCCCAAACCATCACCGAGCCCCCTCCTTGTCTGCGACTAAAAAAACGTCGAGGTTCCTTCCGCAAGTCATGCCAATACGATAAACAACCATCTGGACCATCCAGATTCCACTTTTTTTCATCGCTAAATATGACTGACTGCCATTTCTCTCCATATGACATATGCTTTCGAGCCCACATAAGTCTTTGTAACTTATGATGTGGTTTCAGAGCTGGTTTCTTCTGCATTTTGCTATAAACGATTGTTCCTTTTTCCAAAATTCGTCTACGAATCGTATCCTTTGATACAGAGAGTCCCGATGAGCTTTGAACTCCACGTACGCTCATTTGTTGAGTACTCGCTAGTCTTTGTATCAGGCGATCCTCTCGTACATTTGTCACACGTGGCCTCCCAGACCGACATTTTGCTTTATATTCGGAACCACTCGATAAAACTCGATAAATAGATTTTTTTGACCTATTAATAATAGCAGAAATTTCAGAAACGCTCTTCCCTTCACCTTTCAACTGCCAAATCCTTGAAACCTCATTCACTTGAATTTCTTTAGCTCTCGGCATGTCGACTATGAAGCGCAATCGTTTGCAGAACTTAAGTACTCCAAATTTGTGACATCATCGATTCTAAATTTGCATATGCCAGCGAATATTCAAAGAAATTTAGAATAGTGTCTAAACTTTTGCGACAAGCACATTTGAATTTTTATGAAAAAAATTAGTATTATAGCAAATAAAACGACTGTCTTTTGTACATAGCATTTTAAATCAGTTTTTGAATATATTTACAAGTTTTTGTAATTCTGACGTCATAATTCTACATTTTAAAGCTGAATGACGTCATTGTCTAAACTTTTGCGTCATAGTGTATTAAATCATCATATTCTCATTTATTGAGACTTGATATCAGTTGCACTATTTTCTTTTGTATTTGAGTAATTTATAATTATTTTTAACCGTATTAATTAATAATTTTAAGAATATATATATTTTTTTAATAAACAAAAGCCGCAAATTTTGTAAAAATTAAAAATATATATTTTTTCTTAAATATCGTATATACTCGCGTATAGGTCGACTCGCGTGTAAGTCGACCCCCTAACTTTCGAATGCAAATTCTACAAAAAATCAAAAACCCGCGTATAAGTCGACCCCTAACTTTTTACTCCAATTTTGTGCAAAACCAAACCAAATATTTCACTTGCTTGTGCAAAAAAGTAGTAAGTAAATAAAAGTAAATCATTGAAATTTTTTTATGATAAATTATTATTATTTTTATATTTCTGTAATATTTTATTATTCATACACATACAAAGTCATAATTTTGCAGTATTCGAAGTTTTATTTTTTATTTTTTAATTGAGTCGCGCATAAGTCGACCCCCAAAATTTGCTTGCCAAAAAATGTCAGAAATTCCTCGACTTATACGCGAGTATATACGGTAATTCTAAAGAAAATTTTAAAACAACACTAATCACAGAATTTTAACCTTTTTTCAATATTCTGAAAAAGCAGAAACACTGCTTCTTTTTCCTTTTTTTTTCTTTTTTTTTTTTGAAGGGTGTTACAGTTTGCTAAATTTAGATCAAAATTCTTCAATTTTATAAAAACAGTTGCATAAATATAACATATTCCTTCATAATTTTCTACATTTGGTGTTAGATTACACCGAGAGATGATTTAAAAAGTGTCACAACTAGAATTTTTGAAAAAAATGTCTCCGCAAATAGACGGATATCTCATTTAGCAGCAATATCAAAATTTGTTTCTATATACACATTATAAAAAAAAGACAAGTCTTTCTAAATCTATGCAAATTTACTGTAACAGCGAACTAAAATACACCATAAACTCGTCCGAGTGCGCTGCAGTTCCGAAAAAAGTTCTTATCTTAAAAAAGCTAGGAAAACAAATTATTTTCGAGATTCAAAGACGTATTTATAAAAACAGATATAGGGTGTCCATAATTAAACTTCAGACGAAATTCTTTTTCAGAATAGGGTGAAATTTGCTGGAGGACATAACAAAGGTATCGAAATTTGTTTGATAATAATAAAAAAAAAAATGTCGCCACCAGAGGGCTTTTTTAACGAATTGCGCATTTTGCATACATTTACGATAGTTTACAAATTTTATTATAACAAGCATTTTTGTTGCCGCTGATTTTTGGAAATATTTTCGAGTAGTTTTTTATAGCTTATTAATGAAATTCCTTAACCAAGAACATAGATTTTTTGAACGCTATAAATTCTCAAGTAAACATTTTCAGGTTTTGCAGACATGTTTTACAAACAAACATAAATTTTCCGTATTAACGTTCTACCTCTAAAAACATTTTATTTGTTGAAAACTTTTCGGCATTTTTTGAATTTACCTATATTTTTAATTCATAGAAACTCTCTTGCTTTTATCTTCTTTATACACTACTGGCCATTAAAATTGCTACACAAAGAAGGCGAAATGCTACAGACGTGAAATTTAAGTGACAGAAAGAAGGTGCTGTGCTATACAAATGTTTAGCTTTTCAGCGCATTCAGACAAAGCAGGAGCCGGTAGCGACACCTACATTGTGTTTAAATGAGGAAATTGTTCAGCCGGTTTATCATTCACAAATTGCATTTGAACGTTGTTGCCTAGTGAAATGTTGTAGTGTTGCCTCGTGTAAGAAGAAGAAATGCGTACCAGGACGTTTCTGACTTTGATAAAGGTTGAATTGTAGCCTTCTGGGATCGCGGTTTATCGTATCGCAGTATTGCTGCTCGCATCGGTCAAGATCCAATGACTGTTCGCAGAATATGGAATCGATGGATTCAGGACGGTAATATGGAGCGCCGTGCGGGATCTCAACGACCCAGCAGACGAGAAGACAGGTATGTTATCCGCATGGCCGTAATGGATCGTGCAGCCACGTCACGAGCCCTGAGTCAATAAATGCGGTCGCTTGAAAGACAACAAGTGTCTTCACGAACAGGTCGACGACGTTTGCAGCAGCATGGACTCTCAGCTGGGAGACCATGGCTGCGACTTCCCTTGACGCTGAGTCAAAGATACGAGCGCCTTCAATAGTATCAACGACGAACATGGGCGCACGAACAGCGAGACGTCATTTTTTCAGATGAATCCAGATTCTGTTTACAGCACCATAATGGTCGCATCCGTGTTTGGCGGCATCGTGGTGAACACACATTGGCAGCTGCATTCGTCATCGTCATACTGGCCCATCACCTGACATGATGATATGGGATGCCATTGGATACACGTTTGTCCACGAGTGGGTGATTAGTGATTAGTGGATACACGTCTCGGTCACCTCTTCCTTTGAACAGTGCACGTTACATTTTTGGTGTGTTACGACCCGTGGCTCTGCCCTTTATTCGAGCCCTCAGAAACCCTACGTTTCAGCAGGATAATGTTACACCGCAGGTTGACGGTACTGTATGGACCTTCCTTGATACGGAAAATGTTCGGCTGTTGACCTGGCCAGCACGTTCTCCAGATCTCTCACCAATAGAAAACGTCTGGTCAATTGGTTGCCGAGCGACTGGCTCGTCACCATATGCCAGTCACAACGGTTCATGAACTGCGGCATCGTGTTGAAGCTGCATAAGCATCTGTATCTATCTATACATGCCATCCAATCTCTGTTTGACTCAATGTCCAGGCGTATAAATGCTGTTATTACTGCTAGATGTGGTTGTTCTGGGTACTGAATTCTCAGGATCTATGCACCCAAATTTCTTGAAAATTTAACCACTTATTATTTCTAGAATAATATATTTGTCTAATAAATATCATTTTTATGTGCGTTCGTAATTATATAAATACGTAGCACCTATAGTCATCGTTCAGTCCGTCTGTCCGTCCATCCGTCCGCATATAACAGAGCAAAAACTACCCAACAGAATGTTCTGAAATTTTAAATCTATGATTGTTGCAAAATTTTGCAGAGGCATTTCAAATTTTATGAAAATCGAATGTAGTTTAATTACAGGGACAGTCAAAAGTTTTTTTTACATTACGGCCAATGGGAAAAATTATTGCAAGTGCATTTTAATGATGTTACAGCCTTCCGAATGGTCTGAAATTTTAAATATTTAATTGTTTCAAAATTTTGTCGAGCTATTTCCAATTCTATGAAAATCGGATGCATAGTTTAATTACAGAGACAGTTAAAAGTTTTCCGTTACATTACGGGGAATGGGGGGAAAATATTGCAAGTGCATTTTAATGATGTTACAGACTGTGCACTTATGAAGTGCAAAAAAATACACATTCAGTACATTACGGGGTGCAAAAAATAATTATAAAGATAGTTATAGTACGAACGCACCTCATTTGCCACGTTTGACGAGCAATTTCCAACTTGTTTTATCTGCATTTCTTCCTGGTGCAACAATTTTAATGGCCAGTAGTGTATTTAGGTTCCATTAACGCAATAGCCTGTTAACACCTTGAGGGGCGGTGGGATATATTATACCTCGCCTATGATTGAACATTTGCACCAGAAAAAAAAAATTAAATTTTACTATTCTAACTTTGGTGGAAAAAGTCGTAAAATTGCTTTTTCTGATTTTGCAATAAAATTTTGCAATAAAAGATTACGGTGTGTATTCGACATTACAGAAACACAATTATCTGCCCCAGAAAGGGTTATTGGACTCATATATCCGGGGCTATTAATAACTTATATTTTTAATTCATAGAAACTCACATTCATCTTCTTTAAATTTAGGTTCCATTAACGCAATAGCCTGTTCTTTGGGTAGTCTTTCACATTTTATTCTGCCTGTCATTGTTGGATACTTAACAAATGGCTCGGTGAGTTTATTATAATATTCAATATAGATCATATCCTAGTTAAAATAATACTAACTAGTCAATTTTAGTTACATATACGTGAAATAGACCAAATGTTTATATTCCCAGCACTTCTTTGTGATTCTTGTATTTTTATCCCACCAAATACTTTTAATGATGTATTAAAACTATGTTGTACACATTAACGAAACTTGATGAACGAAAATGTAGTAACCACCCTATCTTAAATGCGATAGTGAGGAAGATATACTATATGGCCGAAAATCACCGAACAGTTTCTATTTACAGTGTTTCGATTTTTGGCATTAAAGTTATAAGCAAATTAAATGAAAAAAATATCTTGATTTTTTTTAAATTAACATTCATATCCCCATGAATATACGTGAGGCATTTTCACAGAATTTTAACTTTCTGCAGTAAAAATTCGGTGAAATTAAACTTAATAAAATGAGATTTTAAACTTATAGAAGAATACCTTAATGATTTAAAAGAAGAAAAATGGTCAACAGCGATGATTTTTAATAATATTTTATTTAACAGAGGAACAAAGTTTTATTTTCTTCTAAATTGTTACTTATAATGAATTTGCATAGTACCCATAGAACATTTAAATAATAAATAATAACAACGTAGTATTTTTAGTAAAAAAAAAAAAAAAAAAATTATAACATTGTCTTAAAGGCTGAAATGTAACAGTTTATATTATTCTATGCTGAATTATTTTATTTTATTATTATTTACCTATAACACACATATTCCAGACATGCTAATTTATTATATATACCTGTGAGGGTTTCAAAAAAATTATTATTTAAAATTTTTACTAAGAATTTCATGGTTGTAAACAAAAATATAAGAGCAGGGACGGTAAGGATTGTCGCGATTTATTATTTATTCGCGTACAATTAGATATTTAGAACATTGTTTCTCCAACTGTTGGTCGCTACAGATAACGAGAGGCTGCAGTCAATCCAAAAAAAATAAAATGTTTATGTACAAGAAATATCTGTTATTAAATAATAATAATCAAATATTACTTAATTGGTACTGATGCCAATGTAGTCTCATAAGTAAATGTAAACATGCTGCATTTACGTGTCGCTTCAAAGCTTGTAAATTATTTTCAACTAATTTAGTTTTTCATGCTGCTATTGAAAAAAATACTTTTCACGCAGGTAAGAAAAAAAAAAGATATAGCATAAATGTTTTGGAAGAATCTGTTAGTATGAATTCATGAAAACAGTATAATAAATCAAGATATTTACTTTTTTTAGGACGTTTATAGGGTCTAAATACTTAAAAGTTTCTAAAATGATGGTTTATAAAAAATACTTGCGAGCCATTCTCTGATAATTTTAACTTTCATGAATAATAAACATGTGAATTTCAACTTTAAACAAATAGCATTTTTAAACTTTCATGTTTTTGTTGCTATAATCAGAAAATGCTCTTATTCAGAATTAATGAATAATACTGTACATTCCCAGTGAGATCCTTGTCATCCATTTAATAGTGAAATAAAACAGGCATGGTTAGGAAGGGACGGAAAGGAAGGAAGGGAGGAACGGTAAGGAAAATTACCACCTATTTTAAGGCAAGTCATGGTAAGCCTAACTGACAGACACAATATTAATGGATTTTTGGTAACAATTATTTACATTGAACTAAATATACTAAAGCGAGGAGAGTTCGTACGGTAGGAGAGAATGGGCACAAAGAGATTCGACGGGAAGGAGTAGAGTGCGCGCCCAGCGACTCCAGGTAGTTGTACAGCAGCATTAGTGCAGTGTCTACATGAATGTTCATATTTATTGTTCCAAGCGTCTTGCATAAAGCAGTGCTATTTTGGTATTTTTTTCTAAAGTAAGTGCTTGAATTTTCATAACTGTTCGTCAGAATTTTTATAGAGCGTCAATAATACAAAATATTTTGAACTTAAACTATTTCATACAAACTACTAACCTGGACTAAGTATGCGAACACCAGAAATTCATTTTAGAAGTGGCCGTATTTAAATAAAAGACCGCGCAATCTCTCCTACCAAAATAGGAGAGTTTGCGCATCTGCTATTTAGGAGAGATGGCGCATTTCCCCATAAGTTTAAGTGCTAGGAGAGATAACACAGCTTATTGATAAATTTGTATGAATTGCAAATTACGCGTAAAACATATGAATGAATCAATTTTGAAATAATTTCGGAAAAACACATAATTATCAAAACTAAATTTGGCAATAAATTAATTTGAAAAAAAAAATACTTTTGCAGATAAAAATTTTATTAATAAATTAATTATGCAGTTGTTATTAAATAAATTTTATGTAATTATTTTTGTTAATAAATTAATAATATATTTGTTAATAATTTAATTAAATATATATATATATATATATATATATATATTTATTTAATTTATGAGCAATTAATTTGCTAATAAATTAATTTTGTTAACTAAAATAAATTTTCTAATACAATGTTTTGGAAAAGCTTTCACCCATTCCAAGTAGTGTAATGCCATCGAAATCAAAAGGAAACAGAGTGCAACTAATGTTACTGATCCACAAAATATATATGAAAAAAGATTTAAGAAGGATACCGCTACAAAAAAAAAAAAAAAAAAAAAGCTGAAGATAAGGTGATTTTACAAAAAGTGGGATAAAAAAACTCAAAGGAAAAAAAAACGAAGGTCAATGAGGATGAGTGCACTGAGTATCAGGAACTGTACCAGGAGACAATTTCGACAACTGACTGGATTCAATATATTGCTTGTTGCAGGTGATTGCACGAAAGATGCACGTTTTACAATAATAAGTGCATCGATTGTGGACGACGACAACTTCGGTTAGCAAACAAAGTACAGTGAAACTGTGGAAATCGAAATGAAGTAATTTTCAAGTTAAACATGTTATCTACTAGGTGAATGTTTTTTTGTAATCTTAGTAAGGCTTGCTTTTTCTGATATTTCAATCTTTTTAAATTAAAAATTTTTAACTTTTGTTAAAATTATTTCTTTTATTTATTATTTAAACATTTGGTTGAAATATTCGCTCCTAATACAAAAATATTTACTCACAAAATGTCAATTAAGTGTAATTATTATTGTTAACAATTTAATTGTAGCTATTTTTTAATAACAATCTCTTCTACCTATGTGCGCAATCTCTCCTACCCATGTGCGCGTTCTCTCCTACCCTGTAAGGAGAGATTGCGCAAAATAGTTTCCTTGGTTTTATTACTGCTGTTCTATTAATTTACAGTATAACAACAAAATAACAATGGAAATGCATAAAAAACAAATGAAGTCAAAATTATTCATGCATAGTTTAGCAAAATATTAATATTTAGATTTTTTATTATTATTCTTTTGAAAGGCGCGCAGACTCTCCTCGCTTTACTATACAGGGTGTCCGGTCTCAACGGTGTCCAATGGCTAATTCCTAAACCGTTAGTCATACACATATAGTCCCAATTGCAAAAATGTTTCAAATGAGTTAAAGAAGTATTTTTAAAGCGATTTGGTTCGAGAAAAACATTTTTTTAAAAAATTACGAAATTAAAATTTTTATACGGTCTCCAGATCCTATAAGTGATATTTAGTAAAAATATCCTATTTCACTGACAAATAAGATAAAAAAAGTCCCATTCCTCTGCGATTAAAACTGACCAAGTAATAGATGTTTAAAGTTGGAGTATCTTTTTTGCTGCAAAATAGGGGTCAGTCACAAATTTACTAGAAATAAAAATAATCGTCAGATATAAAATTTAACATTAAACATCGATAGTAAATTAACATTACAAATATATTTTGAGATTTTTGTTCATTCTCACATATTAAAACAAAATATTTTTTTTTTTCCAACCACATTTTGCCATTTATGCTGTATCTCGTAATTTGATTGGTCAGAGATTCAGCATCAAAGTGACAATTCTTGGCGGGAATCGTGCTTGACGAAAGCCATCAGAGGATAGAGTTTCGATAAAAAAAAGTAATTCTTATGAGGACCAGGAGAATTAGAAAAACTAAACTATCTTATAATTAATATAATTATATTAAATTAGTTTTCTATTTGGATTTTTTTTTTTTTTTTAATCCAATCAATCAATTCTAAATATTAACTTGCGTTATTTGAACTTTTAATGTGTAAATATCGCCTCCACGCTCGAACAAAAAAAAAAGTAATCTGTATCATCTACAACAGAAGGGGGGGGGGGGGGGGAAGGGATATTCTGCGACGAGCTATCTTAAAAAAATTTCTTCCATGGGATTAACAATAGCGAACGGGTGTTTTCGCGTGAGTTGGGCGAAGAGAGAGTAGAATTTTTAGGGGGGTTGATGTGGTAGATTGGTCAGTTATTTCTTGCATAATAAAATAAAATATAGGGAAAAATACATACATAATTTTAGACAGTATGTATTGGCCGAGCAAAAGTTGGGGTGGGGGGGAGTATAAATTTTAGGGAGGATTGAGATGATTAGTAACTTACTATAACTATAAAGTAACGGCTAACTACAAAGACAAAGTAGAAAATTTTCCTAACATTTTAATAAAGTTATTAATTTTAATAATTTTAAATTTAATATACTTTTTATATTTTTTAATTTAAAAGTATGTCTATATATTTTTAATTTAATCAGTAATTTATACTTAAATAAAATTATAATTGAAATCTATAATTGCTTATATAACTTATAAATTTGAATCTTTTTTTAATGATTTTAAATTTAATAATTTTTTAAATTATTACCTCTTTATGCTCTAATAATTAAGTGTTATAATTAAGACAATAGGAAATAAAATTTTTAACGGGCGTGGAGTTTTAGAAGATGCATTATTTAATTAGACAAATAGAGTAGAATAGTAAAGATATATATATAAATCTCTATAGATTTTTAACTTTGCTTGCAGGTGAAGCAAAAAGTAGGGAAGTAGAAATTTAAGGGGCCGATTAATTTCGATGAAGTCTTCAAAAAAAAAAAAAAAAAAAGTCGAAAATCTACTGATGTGCAAAGAATTATCACGCTGTAAAACTCTGGGGAAAAAGGTCCGACTTCTTTATTGCTGCAATAATTAATAAGTAATCCATAATCTAAATTCCACCTGAAATTGCAATTTAAACTTTTCCCTCACTGGCTCTCATACGCACAAAGTTTATAATCCTGAAACTACATTTTTTTTTTATGCAGCAATACCTGTTGTAGTAATGAACACTAAACAGCCGTATCAATTCCCCCCCCCCCCCCCTCATTCTTCCCGTCCCAAGCACAGACACAAGAAAGCTCAATTTGTAAGTAATTTGTTTGTACCATCTTAATTTTTTTTTTTTTTCGTATGCCTATATTTTTATACATAACTTTTGAATGGCTGCTCTGAATATGTTAAGAAAATTAATATGTCCAAAATGATCGTCGTATCACTTTTATTTTCTTATACAATAAACATCAATTATTTGAATTATAGGATTCAACCTGTGCGATTACTTGAATGATTTAAATAAGCATAACAAAATTGTTACAATATTTTAATATATTGCTCTAATAGAGCACAGATTTATCCATTAAACGTCGGACATCATATAACCGCCCACATTCTCTCTTTTTAATTAACTTTTCTTTTTTTAAGATTTTGTTCCATTTGTCATTTTATTGTAACGATAAAAATAATAATAATTATTATTATTTTTTACATTATCCCTTCTGAAAATTACACTGTCTCTCCCCTCAGCAAATATTCATTAGATCAGTTATTTTTTAAAATTATTTTTTAATTAAAAATTAGGGAAAAATATTGTTAAATCAAAACATATATTAAAGTATTGAGGACGTCAGTTTCGAAACTGACCTTATCCGGAATTTAAAAAATCGTGTTTCTCTATCAATCTATTCTATTGGTATAACTGTACCAATCAAACACCATCTCCAAATTTTCAATGAATACCAATGGGCGCATTTAAAGGTTTTACGCGATTTCCCAAAATTTGATTTTCTCGATAAGGCGAGTTTTGAAACCCACTTTTTCAATTATTTTAACCAATCTGAAAGTTAATTACTAAAAATAAACACTACCGTAATATTTATACGGGGGAAGCACCTTCTGTTAAATCGCTTTAAAAATGCTTCTTTATATTATTTAAAACCTTTTTGTAATTGGAACTATATGTCTTTCACTAACGGTTTAGGAATTAGCCATTGAACATCATTTGGAGTGGACGCCCTTTATAATACTTTAAGCACTTCGCGTACGACCCCTGAAAGCTTGGTCCAACTCATCTGTTTTCAGTTACAGAAAAGTGGTTTAAGTCATAAAATTGAAATTGTCATAACTCGGTCAATTTTAGTGTTAGATGAATGGGACTTTTTTTGCCGTACTTGTTAGAGGAATAGGAAAAGTTTACTAAATATCACTTATAGGACCGGGGGGCCGTATAAAAATTTAAATTTCGTAATTTTTAAATAAATGTTTTTCTTGACCCAAATCGCTTTAAAAATACTTCTTTACCTCATTTAAAACATTTTTGTAATTGGAACTATATGTCTATGACTAACGGTTTACGAATTAGCCATTGGACACCGTTGAGACCGGACACCCTGTATATATTTTTTAATTTACCTCTAAAATTGCAGGAATAAATCTTTGTGACGGGAAGACTACCGATAAAGCCACAAATCTTGAAATTTATATTTAAATGCTGATTTAAATTCTGCAGTAAATTTCCTGTCAAAGAATTACAGCCATTTTTAGGTGCTTTCGTAATTATATAAATACGTAGCACCTATAGTCGTCGTTCAGTCTGTCTGTCCATCTGTCTGTCCGTCCGTCCGCATATAACAGCGCAAAAAATAGCCAACTGAATTGTTTGAAATTTTAAATATATAATTGTTGCATAATTTTGTCGAGTCATTTTAAATTTTATGAAAATCGGATGTATAGTTTAATTACAGGGACAGTCAAAAGTTTTCCGATACTTTACGGCCAATGGGAAAAAAATATTTCAAGTGCATTTTAATGATGTTACAGCCTTTCGAACAGAATAAAATTGATATGCACTTATAAAGTGCACTAAAATATACATTCAGTACATTATGTGGTGCAAAAAATATTTATAAAACTACTTATGGTACGAACGCACCTCATTTGCCACGTTTGACGTGTAATTTCCAAATTGTTTTCTCTTGCATACCCCTGCGTGAGAAACAAAAAATCTGTGGCTGCATCTGGAGTGATTTTCTGCATAAATTTAACACGAGGGACGGTAAAGAAAATAAAATCCAGAGACATAGTTATAAAAATAATAATAACCGTACAAATGGGCGCAGGTGAATTTTTTGCAACATATTTATATAAAACGATAATCCCAGTTTCGGAAAAAATTACCTCGAATTACATTTATTGAACAATTTTATACAGACAGCTCCAAACTTAAAAACCAGCATCAGCGACATGGGATAATAAGGAATTGCATGATACATTTTGACCCCCAAGATCGTCCAAAACTTATTTATTATCGCGCTAATATTATTATACAATCATGCAATGGCATATTTTTCGATATAAGGAAAAAAACAAGAATATAAATTATAATACAATAATACAATAAAAATTATTATTCAGGGACTTAAAAGTCAAAATTATTTGAGAATGCCTTACGTGCTGTTATTGCACAGAGAAAACAAATGCTGTAAGAGATCTACATAGTAATGTGCACATCATTTCGAGCATTTTATTTTACAGGGTTTTCGAAAATTATTTTGTCTTCAATTTGTTGTTGTTCCCTTGATTGCTCGCGTGATCAATCCCTTTCAAAAAATATGATATCAATCATGTTCCTTATGGACCTGAATTTCCAGACGACTTTGAGAAATATTTCTCTAGGTGTTCGACAAAAGGCCAGGCTTTACGCAGGACAGTAGCTCACAAATTTTTTCTAAACTCAGGATTTTCACATTTTGAATAGTGGAACATCTTGTAAATGAGAAAATAGAGGAAGTTTATTGAAATAATAATAAACTTTTAATGAAAAAAGAAAGAAAACGCCTGCTTCAAATACGTTATTTTGTATCAAATTCAAATATTAGCCAGGAACTTTTGGTTCATCTTGTATAAGCGAAAAAATCCCACCATCGTAAAGCTATAGTTCTTCAAATGGAGCGAGTGTCAAGACCCGAAAACCTGAGGGAAATTAAACGCTTACACTGTAAAAAAGAAAATCTATAAAGTTACTAAGAATTTTCTAGGAAACTGGGATGATTAGAACTGTTTATATAACTACAAAAAAAATCATGTAACAGATTCAGGTTTACACTGTAAAATAATAATAATAATAATAAATAAATAAATAAATATCTGTAAGGTTACTAAGAATTTTCTAGGAAACTGTGATGTCTAGAACTTTTAATCAGTGTTGCCAGATTTGGGCCTTTTTTAATTCAAATTATTTGACTGTCACCACTTTTTTAAAAACAGTATAATTCGCCTTATTTTTCAGAATTTTTAATCTATTTTTAAATAGGCAGAATATTTCTATTTCAAAAAAGCTATGACAATCAACAATCTTGGGACAAAAAAGTTCCCAATCTGGCAACACTGCTTTTAATGTAACTGTAACAGCAACAAAATAATCCTGTAATTATTCCGTGTTACCGGTAAAAATTTAGTAAGCTTACACATTTCTGTAGCTTTCAAAAACTAGTTTTGTAGATGTGCATATTTTTTCTCTACAGTGTACAGGTAAAATTTTAGTAATCCTGCAGATTTCAGTAGCTTTTACAAAGCTAGTTTTGTAGTTTTTTTTTTTTTTTTTTTTTTTTTTTTTTTACAGTGTAGCCTTTTATGACTGATTACGACATGAAAGTTGTTAACGATTAAAACATTGATATTTGGTTTTCCCTACAACAATCCTAGAAAAAATGCGTATAAAGAGAGAGGAAAATATCTGGGTTGCGACTTTCTCGCCAATGAAAATCGTTGAAAATGAAGTATTTTAAATATGTTTTTTTTTTTTTTTTTTATATATATATATTTATTTAGGTTGCTTTTCGTGAATTTCTAAAAATGTACAGAAGCAATTTTGATTAAATTTAAATAGGAGCAATTCGAGAGTGTGCTCTTAAAAATAATAATTAAAACAAGTCGGAAATTGTACGTCAAACGTGGCAAATGACGTGCGTTCGTACTGTAACTAGTTTTATAAATATTCAGATCTTGGGGCAATAGCTGTTGCACTCTTGTGCAAAAATGCATGATTACAAAATCCATTACGATTATATATATTAAATTCAGTAATACGGAAATAATAGGACTCCAACTTAAAAAAGACGTAATCATGATGGCAGCCTAGAATTTATCATGGAATATAATTGAATTAATTACGTATGATAGGATGTAATAGAATGAAGAAAACTTTTATTAATATCTTTTTAAGTTTCGTTTCGATTGTTAGAAAATTTAAAATGATTCGACGAAATTCTGCAATGATTATTTATATTAAATTTCGCAACCATTCGATAGGGTAGTTTTTGCACTGTTATATGCGAACAGACAGACAGACGGACGGGCCAGACTAAGACTATCGGTGCTACGTATTTATATAATTTACGACTGCATCTAAAAAGATTCACATGACTCGATGTCATAGTTTCGTACTGATCGCTGAACATGCATAATGGGAAAAAAATACATACGTGTCGAATTGCAAACCACTTTTTTTTTATGTTGGTTAAAAATGGAAAATCTTTGCTGCAAGTACATTTTCCAGTTTTTTACGGGTTTTTTTTTTTCTAAGTGTTGAATGTGAAGCGAAATAAGAAAATTATTTTTAACGTAATATTTTCTGTGATATAAAGGAATATTTGCATATAGAAGATCAATACTCGATGCTAAAATATAATAGCTATTTAAAAATACAAATATTTCATTAAAAAGTTATAATAAATTATGTATATATTACTATATATGTATAAATTATTTTATGTTTTACTTTTCAGCAAACGATTGAGCAATGGCATAAAACATTCATCATCTGCATTGTAGTGAATTTATCCTCCGGCATTGTGTTTTCAGTGTTTGGTTCAGCAGAAATTCAATCGTGGAATGATGTTCCTGAGGATAATTCACAAGAGGAGAATCACAAAAAGGATATTCGATATTAAAAATAAACAAGCCGGAAATTCTACGTCAAACGTGGCAAAGGAGGTGCGTTCGTACTGTGACTAGTTTTTAAAATATTCAGATCTTGGTGCAGTAGTGTTGCACCCTTATGCAAAAATACATGAATACAAAATTCATCACTTTTCTGTACATTAAATTCAGCAATAAGAAAATAATATCTCTCCATCTTAAATAGGACGTAATCAACATGGAAACCTATAATCATCACCTATAATGAGATATCATTGAATTAATTACATATGATAGGATTTAATAGAATGAAGGAAGCTTTTATTAATATCTTTTCAAGATTTGATTCGATTTTCATAAAATTTAAAATGACTCAACAAAATTCTATAACGATTGTGCTTGGGGCATTCTCACAATCTTTTGACTTTCAGGGATAAAAATCTGGTGAAATTAAACTTGCTAAAATAACATTTTAAGCTTATAGACGAATGCCTTAATGATTAAAAATAAAGAAGAAATGGTCAGCAGTGAAATTTTTTTTATTTAACTGAGGTTTGAGTTAAACTTGCGAGTTTAATTTTCGTTACTATTTTACCACTATAACTTTTTATTTTCTTCTAACTTTTTACTTATAATGAATTTGCATAGTACCCACACGGCATTCAAATAAGGAATAATAACAATGTAGTATTTTTAGTACAAAATTTTGGTATAACATTGTCTTAAAGGGGTTTTAGAGAAGGAACAGTAACGAATAAAAAAAAAGGGGGGGGGGGACGGTAAGGGATAAAAAAGGAATGGTAAGGATGGGACGGTAAGGATAATTACCACCTATTTTTAAGCAAATCATGTTAAGACTAAGTGATAGCCACATGTTAATTGATTTTTAGAAACAGTTATTTACATTGGATTAAATAAAAAAAATAATAATTTACCTCGAAAAGTGCAGGAATAAACCTTGCACTGTTAAAAATTTTGCAGCATTCTGGCAGGTCATTCGACCGTTTTTCGAAAAAACGGTTTCATAACCATAATTTAACTATATTCTGACCATAAAATGGCCAATAATATGATCAGAATAGTGTTAAAATTACGGTTGTGTAACCGTTTTCGGAAAAAACGGTCAAATGACCTGCCAGAATGCTGCAAATTTTTAACAGTGTGGGGACGGGAAGACTACCAATAAAACACGATGCTTGAAATTGATATTTAAATGCTGATTTAAATTCTGCAGAAAATTTCCTGTCTAAGAATTTTAGACATTCTTTCTCTAGCATACTTCTGCATGAGAAAAAATTTGAAAAAATTCTATGGCTACATCTTAAGTGATTTTCTGTATAATTTTAGCAAAACGTATGGTAAGGAATCTAAAACCCAGGGACAGAGTTAAAAAAAATAATAATAACAAGAGAAAATGTGTGCAGGTTAATTTTTTGCTACACATTTATATAAAACAATTGCTTTTATTGGAACAATTTTATAGAGACAGCTCCAAACTTAAAAATCAACATCAGGGACACTAGACGGTATAGGAATTTCGTGGTATATTTGGACCCCCAACATCGCCCAAACTTATTTATCTTGTTAATATTGTTATACAGTCATGAAAAGGGATGTTCCTCAGTATATGAAAAAAAAAAAAGACAAGAATATGCACTAAAATAAAAATTATTATTCAGGGGCTTAAAAGTCAAAAGATTGTGAGAATGCCCCATATATTAAATTTCAAACCATTCGGTTGTGTAGTTTTTGCGCTGTTATATATGGACAGACAGACAGACAGACGGACGGACCAGACGGCGACTATACGTGCTACGTATTTATATAATTACGAACGCACCTATAAACTAAATTTCTCGAAAGATCATTTTATCATTTTTTGTTAATGATGATATGTATTTATAATGTATATTTATACAGTATTTTAACTTAAGGCTGTTGTTCAGCCAAACCCACATTTCCCCTCACTAATGTTAAACCTATGTGTTTAGGACGAGTTCGTCTATATAAAATATCGACGCAGGAAATTAATATTTTCACTTCTTTTTTTCTTTGTATCCATTTTAAAGTATGTCTCTTTTTTTCGTAGTTCTATAAATATTTCTAAAATACCTAATTAATTTATTATTTTGTTTTAAAATTTGACGAGTTTTGAAAAAGATTTTAACATAAAAATAAGTTAATACTTGCTAAAAATTATAAAAATACACTTCAAAGGCACATAAATACCTATTCAGATCTACGTGTTTCATCCCTTAGACGGCGACATTCTCATAATGTTTAATGGTACAAATGCAATCGCAAAAAATAAATGAATAAATAAATAAATAAATAAAATAAAATAACATGAAAATAAAAAATAAAAATAAAAAATAATAAATTGAAACTTGGTAAACAAAATCATGCGATCTCATGTATATAATGAAATCAAGTTTAATAATAAACTAGTCGTTGGGGGTCGCCGTAATACACATCATGGATATACATAATATAAAATATGAAAATAAAATATGTGTAAACTATTTATAAAATGAATATCCAGGGTAACTGAAATTTAATAGACTTTTTCGCACTATTACGTTCTAAGTACATACCAAAATTCAAACCTCTGTCTCGATTTGTTCGGTAGATAGAGGTTTTAAAATCGTGGCTTGATGACGTCATAAATTTTAAATTCTCTATTACTGAATTGCGTAAAAGAAACATCCTTATAATTCCAAAAATGATAATCATATTAACTAGCAGTTTAATGCGTCGAATTAAGCGTGTCATTTCCAATTAAAATAATTTTTTTAAATTGAAATTTGAATGATATACATACAGTGTCATGAAAAATCGAAGAGTGTGGAAAATATGATTGCAACTATCTCGGAAACTAATTATCCATCGACATCTTTTTTTTATGCAAAATTTATGTTTTTTTATTGTCTTTTATAATCACTCTTTAAAATAAATAATTTCGAAATTTTTTATATACCTCTTATCAGAACGAATATTTCGAGAATCCGTAAAAACTAGTTCCGGATAATCGAGGTTAATGAAATTCAATAGACTTTTTCTCATTCTTACATTTTAAATCCACACCAAATTTCAAGTATCTATCTCAATTTCTTCTTGAGACAAAGAGTTTACAGGTACGCACACAGACAGAGAGACGTAAGGCAAAAACTTTTCTAAAAATATGTTTTTCGGAATCTCCAGTGTCTGAAACGTGTAAATCCGTCAAAAAATTTACTTTTGATTTTTAAACGATTACCCTATACTACGTATGATGGGTAAGTAAAAAGGATATTTGTGAACGTGAATTATTTTATGCTATTGTTTCTTATTCTGCAGAGCATCTCTTTCCAAATTTTAGGTATCTCCATGGAGACTGAATCATTGCCTATATTTTCACTACGTAAAAATTTCTTTATTGATTCTCGGATAATGGATGTCAAATGAAATCTTGATGGATAAATTTGTCTACTATTTTTAAAATCAATCAGGAAAGGTTCTTTGTTATACAGTCTGGTCAAAGCTATGGTTTTCTTGATGTATATAATTTCTTCTGCTATATGTTCCTTTGATCATAGTTTTAAACTTTCTGTTTGCCATTCCTATATAAAATTGCACTGTTCCATCATAATTGTTAAAATGTATTTCATATACCCCTGATAATTAATTTGGTTCCATCGGACCTATTTTTTTTACAGGATATGTTTTTTTTTTTTTTTTTTTTTTTTTTTTTTTTGACGGTAGGTTTTGCAATATAGCAGATATTTTAATTAGTGAGTTTATATTTCAATCTTTCGAAGAAACCAGGAAAATATTGTAAATTGGATAACTTGAAATTTTGTACATAGAAGTTACTTTTCTTTTTAATCTTCATGCTCATAATTAATCATAATTGTGCTTTCTTTATATCCATTGATTCGTGCGATATCATATATTCTATTTATTTCGTTGTTTAACTGCTCAAATGGTACAGACTGTGAAAGCTCTTTTAATAGAATGCCTAAATCCAAAAACTTTGTTGGAAAACAGTATTTGAGCATTATGAAGGATAGTGGATATTGTAATTTTATAAGATTTTAATACTTCAAATAAAATTATGCATATATTCTCGAAATAATTGGACAACTGAGAAAAAACCAGACATTCTTTAAGAGAGTACACAGAAAAAAGAAGTGCAAAATATAAAATTCTAAAGAGATATTTAAAATATAGGAATGCATCCCATGCCCGTAGGTTTAACATTAGAAAAGATAATTGGACAGTTCACTAACCAACATTCTTAAGACGATTAAGAAATAGTCTTTCATGTAAATAAGATTTTTGAAGAACTTTTGAATGTAATTTTCAATGGGAAACAAATGCTACATTTTTCAATTTAAATAATAAATGTACAAATACTCTATGCTGTCGAATTTTAAAATTGTTTTTGTTTGAAAATTAAATTTTCAATGTAATTTCTTAATGTAAACCAAATGCTATGTTTGTTATATTAAGGGAGAATTTGCTTTTTTTGGATTGAAAAAAAATCGATTTTTTTCTTTTTTTTTTTGCATTTTTGTATTCTCTATACTCTGTAGATTATCTCTGTGAAACGATTTGGCCGAACACGAAGTCATTTCATTAGTTACTTAATATTTGAGAGCGACGCGTTCTCTGGCTGATCCAATGTTTTTTTTCTAAACGTAAATCAAACGCTACGTTTGCTAATTGAAATAATATAAGTAAATTCTTAAAGGTAGATCTTGTATGCTGTAGATTTTTGATAATGTGATAATGAGGCCAAAATAAATCAATGAATTATTCCTTAGTCACTTTCGAAATCAGTCTATAATGAAACAAACTGTCGAAAAGGCAGTTATATGATTTTCCTTTTGAAATTGTATAAATTATCAGTACAAGCTATCATTCCAATTGTAATAAAGGTAGATTTCTTTCTAAATGTTAACAAAACCAAACATTTACGTAACTTTATTTTCCAGTATTGCGATATAACCTTTTAGCGTGCGGTGTTCACAAAAAAGGACACCTAATTTTACGAGTACTGGCACCCAGATATTTATGTAAGATTTTCCTTATGTGAAGTACGGGAAAATAATCAAATTGTTATTTTCTAATAAATTCATTTGTAAATTCTGGTGTCAGTCCATCATTTCATTATTTTACAAACAGAATTACTCCGCGCCGGAAAGTGTTCAATGAAGGTCGATTGTGTTTATGATGGCCAATTATCAACATGAGGGATATAGGCCCTAAGAGGGTGGGTGCTCTTCGTGGGGGACTTTCTAAGGGAACCTAACCCGTATTTACGCAAGGAAATCCACGGTTCGAAGAAAACCACGAAAACTGCGAAAGATTAATCAGACGATAAAGATTGGGCTCGAATTCAACACCTCCCGTCTACCAGCTTCGAGAGCAGAACATCTCGGAAACTGGTGGGGCCGGTTCAATGAAGGCGTGTATCAAAAATCCTTTTTTGAGGATTTTGAAATTTTGTTACAATTTTGAAATATAAAACCCGTCAGCCCTTCTCTGGAATTACCTTGAATTTTTTTTTTAAGTGAAAACTTCTTTAGGCGCGTTGAGCTTTTTTTGAGATGGGGAAAAACCACTGATTTCGAAACACTGTAACGTAACGACATGCTAGCATTTTGACACATAGACACTAGCGCGCCAAGCGGTGAATGACAGGAACTTTTACCTCTTCAGCTCAATCCGCCAAAGAAGAAGGAAGCTAAAACTCACTTTTTCTCCCGTCGTATTGCTAAAACAAATTATTATTTTGTTTTTCGTCAGTTAAAATGAATTATACCGTATTCGTGACCTACCTATTTCGTGTAACTAAAAACCGATAACGCTGTATTTTATCGTGTTGATGGCCTGGTCAATAACCAACAGTATCGGCGGGAATTTTGATTACGGAAGATAAAATACGGGACACAGATGTCAGATACGCACTTCGGTACCTAATTGACAGCAAAATGGCGTTACTTTATTTTACAAGGTAACCCGGCTACTGTTGCTTATTTATTAATAAATTGTTCATTTACTTTTATTTTATTTTTTTAAATTGTACAATTGTTTTGTTCTATACTTATTAATGAAATTACCGTTTATTTATTGTTGTTTACTTTTTTAAACAATAGAAAATAATTTAAAAATATATATTGTAACTGGTATTGGAAAACGGGCTTTCGCCAAATTGACGTTAAAAAATCGCGCCAAACCTGGTTCGTATATCACTTCTCTGCCAAATTCTCGGTTTTTTTATTTTTCCACTTTTTATCCAAATTTTCCGGATTTTTAAAATTTTCCCTTTCATTGTATCCCAAACACTACCTTCATACCAAATTTCAAGATTCTAGGGATACAGGACGTACCTCTGAGTTTTGATGATCGGTGAATCAGTGTCGAAAAGGCGAAAGTTTAAGTTCATATATCTTCTGAAATAAAAAAGATAGAAACGTGAAATTTCAGCATTTAGTTCCATTTCCACATTACTTTAGATTTACGAAGTTTCAAGTTTCTGGGAATCACCAACACAAAGATATTGGGGGTCAAAAGTACCCTGAGTTGCTTCCAGAAAAAGATGCTTACGGCTGTGCTTTCAAGACTTGGCAGGGGCACTGCCAAGTCTTCGAGCCGTGGATCTTCCATGCGTTAATACGCATTAGGTTCCCTTAGAAAGACCCCCACGGAGGGCACTCCTACCGGGCCTATATCCCTCGTGTTGATAATTGGCCGTCAAAAATCAACCCAACCCAACCCACTTCTATTGGCCCTCCCGGAGTGCCACTGTTTTTTTTTTTTTTGTTTTTTTTTTTTTTTTTTTTTTTTTAATTTTTCAGTGTGAAAAACTTAATTTATATCCCCAGAAAATAAAATCAAGACAAACTAATTATAATAGAAAATTTCATTCAAAAGAAAACCCTATCATTAATAGTAACCTGTTTTTGACAGCCTTACAATACTCCCTTACCCCGGTCTGTTTCTACTTTTCAAGGAGTTAAAATGCTCCATTTCGGAAAAGAACGTGCTTAGTTCGTTTTTACCATTGCCTAATAAATCAAAGCTCGAGACCGAACGGTTTAATTATAGTAAACTGTAAATTTTAAAATTAAAAAAAAGTAATATTAGAATATAACTTTTCTTTTTTATAATTTTTCGGTGGGAATCAGTTGCAAAAAGATCGAGCAGGATCCTAAAAAACTCGCAACTAATCGAGTACATTGTGCCAATTTAGTTATATACTTTTTTTTATGTACCATTATTTTAAAATAATAATTTTTGGTTTATTTGAGAAAAGGAGAATTTTTATTTAAAAATTCTAGCAGATATTTTGGATTAAAAAAGACTTTTAATTCAGCAACACCTCTCTGGATGAAAATACTCTTTTTAAAAAACTTCAATACCGTATTAAAATACAATTCATTCCACAGATGGCAGCACCAAAAATATTACACAGCAGCATCTACGATGATCAAAGTAGGCTACAATACATCATTTATATTTTTATCTATAGCGTATAGATGGCAGCACTAAACCAGTAATTTTTTGCAATTTTTATCAATCAAGATTGCATTTTAGTTTCGAAAATTTCTTCGTAAGTTTAAACGGATTAAGCAAGTAAAAGCGAAAACAATTCAAATGAATTAATTAAGGAAGAATATTAATAAAAATCAAGGAATTATCACTTTTGTGAAAATATTGGTTTACACAAGAGATACGATCAAAGCTACGCATAGTGGGAGTGGCGCATTATTCAATAGGGTAAAAATATTTAAACTTACAGCGGCGAATTTTCTACGGGAAAAAATTCGCAAAAACGTTGTAGCACTTTATTTTTTTTTTTAAACAACTAGATTATTTAATTAAATTACATTTATTTAATTATGGTAATAGTTAAATGACTCTCCAAATATTAGAATTATTTTAAAGAAAACGATAAGAATGTATACGTTATTTTTTTTTTTTATTATTTTTTTTATGAATTAAAAGTTTATACCATTATATTCTATATTCATAAAGTGTCTTTGTCATGATTACTAGTCTATTCAAATATTTCTTTGAGGCTGTAAAGCAAAGCGAATACTTTTGTCTTCATCCAGAAAACTGTAAGGGTGATCCCTAATATTATATTTATTTTTACTATTTTACATGTTATTCGTAAATATATTTTGTAAAATTATGCTGCTATGAGTGATGAGATATTAGCATGATAATTCCACTCAGAAAATAAATTATCGATTTGAAATTTTAAGGTGAATTCAACAATTTATAAAATACTTTTAAGAACAAAAAAAAAAAAAAAAAAAAAAAAAAAATGCAATTTAACAAATTACAACGACCATTTGGAAAATGATTTTTTCAAAGACTAAAATTTAAGACATAAAAAATCGCACGGAGTTGATCATACATTACGTACGCCATGGATTACATTTTTCGGTACTGTAATTTTTTAAAACTTCTACGGAGCTGGCAATACATTACGTACGCCATGGATTAAACATTAATATTCCTGGACAAATTTTAGCTCTCGAAGCTGGTAGGCGGGAGGTGCTGGGTTCGAACCCAATCGCGCCCGTCGGCCTAACCGTTTCGGAGTTTTCGTGGTTTTCTTCGAAACCATGGATTTCCATGCGTAAATACGGGTTAGGTTCCCTTAGAAAGACCCTCACGAAGGGCACTACCCCTAGGGCCTATATCCAAAGCGTAGATAATCGGCCGTCAAAATACAAACAACCTGAACCAATTTTAAATGAAATTTCATTCTTAAACTTCTAAACATCCCACAATATTACTTTTTACACCGTCGTATAGAGAAAAAAATGTGGTTTTAAATGCAATTTGTTTGAAAAGCTGTATCTCAATTTGTTTCTGAGTTGTTTATTTTTATTTATTTATTTATTTATTTTTTTGTAGTTTTTATTACGTTTTTGTCATAGTGGCAACAGAAGTATCCATCTCTGTTGAAAGTAAAGTGAAAATACAGATTACTGTATAGGCCAATCAGAAAACGAATAAAATGCGGGATTCAACTAATAAAACGCTTCAGATATGTTTTTGATTTCCTACCTTGACCGAGGACAATAACCATTTTTCATGGTTAAAAATTAATAATAATAAAAAAAGACAATAATCCACGCTCGCAAATAGCTAGTTTAATTTTAATTTAATTTTATGTTTGCAATGTTTTTCATTATGCATCATGTCTCGTGACATTGTTTACTATGTTTATTGTTTTTAAATTATGTGGTTGGTTGATTTTTGACGGCCAATTATCTGCTCGAGGGATATGGGCCCAGGGGGGGGGGGGGCTTCGTGGGGGTCTTTCTAAGGGAACCTAACCCGTATTAACGCTTGGAAATCCAAGGCTCGAAGAAAACCACGAAAACTCCGAACGATTAGGCCGACGGGCGCGATTGGGATCGAACCCAGCACCTCCCGTCTACCAGCTTCCAGAGCAGAACCTCTCGGCCACTGGTGGGGCATTTAAATTATGTGAACATGTTTTCTATGGTGAATGATTTTGAAAATGTCGCCGTTTGTGCGAGGAAACGATCGTCAATCTTGATAAAGATATTTTATCACTTTTTATAGCATTATTTAACTTAAAAAATTAATCGTTCAAATTACAGTATACCACGCACTTTTGAAACAAGATATTTGGTGAAATTTTACAGTTGCGCGTTATATGTCTGTGATAAATATGAAAAGTTAAAACTAAGCATACGAATTGAGATTTCTATCTATCTATCTATATTATAATTACAAACATATCTGTGCGTAACTCTAACGTCATTCTGCGAATGACAACACTTTGAAATTTGACATGAAATTTGGGTTTTACAATTTTCGAAACTGCAAATTTTTAAACTTCTAAAGATCACACAATTTCAATTTTTACACCGTCGTATAGAGAAAAAATTTACTTTTAAATGCGATTTGTTTGAAAGCAGTATCTCAATTTATTTTTGCGATATTAATTTTTTTTATAGTTTTTTATACCAATTTTGTAATTGTGGCAACTGAAATATACCATTTCTATTAAAAGTAAATGGGAAAAAGTCGAAAATAGTTGATTACTGTATCTTTCCGTTGCCATTTTCTCATAAAAACTGAAAAAGATAAACGGTCAAGTACGAGAGTTGTACGCGCTCAGAGGGTTCCGTACGATAAATATATGAATTATTAATTGTATTATTAAAAGAAAAAAATCGTTGGTAAAAGAATAATAAGACTTTGTAAACAACTATACAACGTAGGGTTGAGTATAGCGGAATAGGCTAGAAAACTATGAATGAGTATACCATAGAAGTTCAAAGACATATGAAGATTAAATAATATCAAATATTGCTATTCTGTATAACTCTTTTTTTTATCTTATCCTAATCTGTTTATGATGAACTTAATTCGGTAGTGACAATAAACATTGACATAATAACATAAGTGACAAACAACATTTCTTAAAATTGATTTCAGCGTACTAATAATATTTTCTTTTTACAGATAGATAAAACAAAAACATTGTTCAAAATTTAATTTTGGCATTTTGATAAGCGCGTTTCGAAAGGAGGTCGCAAAAATGCAATGCCCGCCGCCTTGATTCGTACCGCGTTTTTGGA
The DNA here is from genome assembly GCA_963932465.1 of Maratus speciosus. Taxonomy (NCBI): domain Eukaryota; kingdom Metazoa; phylum Arthropoda; class Arachnida; order Araneae; family Salticidae; genus Maratus; species Maratus speciosus. The sequence continues at coordinate 455,570,089 of OZ010797.1, forward strand.
TAGGTTTTTAATTAACTTTTAAAGACAAGGGAGACGTGTTGAGTGAGCCACTCAATGCGAACTAGTCGCGAATTTCATAGCTTTTATATGATTCATTCTAATTAAATTAGTCTGTTTTTAACAATTTGATGCTTATTGCTTTTATACTGCTACTGGGCATTGCATTACTCAAATATATCATTAAAAGTTGTTATCTAGGCTTTAAAAGTCTCGATAGTACATAGAGTACGCCACCCCTGCCATTATGTATGTCCAAACCGTCCGTGTCTTTAAGGATTAATATCTAGGCTAATTATAGACGATTTTTTTTCAAAAATCATTATCAACAATGCTTTTATACTTCTGCTACGATAGGTACCTCCAGCGCTCCTCAAATCCTTTGCTGAATTCCCGCAAATCGAAATTTGTGTGAAACGGAAAAATGCGCTTATCTCAAAAACTATGTGACCTAGTGTAATCGCTAGAGTTTTCCAGCAAGGTTTAAATTAACTCTTACCATCTCTATTTTTTTCATAATTTTTGTTCGAATACATTCGGAAATAGAGGGGAGGGGGACATATTTTTGCACTACATTTCCGACGACACCTCTGAAAATATAATACTTGAAATTAAATGTTCGAATTCAGCGTTACGAAAGCTTTTACACAATATACGAAGAATATTTTTTTTCAAGTAACTTAATTAGCCCCTCTGCATTTTTCCTAAATATATTTGTGAATGTTTAATAATCTGTAAATATGTGCGTTAATAGTCTTTACTACTTCCCTTAATTTGAACGTTCCACGTTCTATAATTTTCAAGTAAAATTGCTGTGACAGACAGGAGTGATCTTATAATGGTTCCGTTTGTACTTTTTAAGTACGAAACCCTAAAAAACCACTAGTTATAATAATATACTTTTATTTGAGATGTTCAAACTTCACACCGTCAGCTGCAATGCACATTTGGATGCATATTTGTCCGAAAGATGCATTTATTTCTCCTTCCGTTCAATTTTCGTGACGTCACAGTGTAGGAAATCCCGAAAACACAAATGCGCGTTTTAACCGTTCTATTCTTTGCATTAATGTCCATAAGGTGTCTTTTAGTACTAAATCGATGATGCTCTACATCTTTGTAAATCACTTTTTTCCCCTATCTCTTTCTGTTTTCAAGATAGGAATGCTACATTCGCAGTTTTCCACCACGTGGAGACATAGGCGGTTTCATTCAGTAGCGCATGGCAACTTTACTATACCTAGACCCCAGTTTTTAGACTATAGCTCTTGCCGTTTAGAAATTATTGAGGTAACAATGGACTTTAGCGGACACACTGTATATAATAACTACAAAAGTATCAAACTTTTTTTGCTTGCTCACTACTTTTTGTACGATTTGGCAGCAGCTTATTAAAATATATTTTATATGAAAAATATTAATGCTCTGCATTTAAATTGCGAAATTTAAATTTAATGCAAATTTACATGTTTAAATAGGATAAAAAATTAACTTGTTTTTTTTTTTTTTTTTTTTTTTTTTCAGTTAGAATATTAGAATACAGATATATAGCATATATAGAAATAATATAGAAACACATTTTTTCTAATAGTTACACATTTTTTACATATATACGTTTATATAGAAATTTTAAATGCAATTAATTCCATCATGTTGATGACTTTGGTTGATTACTGATCTATGATGTCATTTGGGCCATTCAATGCCATTTTGCAGTGCCTTAAATCATTAAACTCTTTTTACAGTTTTATAAGTAGAATTTTTTTAAAAAGACAGTGTTTTTTAAAAATCAAACAATACATTTTAAAGAAATATGAGCGTACTATATTAAAAAAAAGCCTCTTCTGAAACTTATCATTAAATTTTATTAATTTAAATTATTATTTTGTTTAAGGGGGTCCGGGACACAAAAATCTTCAAATTTTCTAAAAAAAATGTATTGCATTAAAAATGTCTCTGTTTTTTTCTGCTTAAAATTACGTTTAAATCATGTTTCTATCTTAATTGGAATAGGAAATATACATTTTTTCGTTTTCGTTTGTTTTCAAAATCTAGCTTTCAAGCAATGGTTGTCGTGGAAACGACTTCTTGTGAAAATGCGTTTTTCTTCATGATGTTTTTTTTTCCCATTTCTCGTATTAAAATTGTTATAATTCAAAAAACGTTAAAGAAAAATGGTTCAAGCTTGGAACATGTCTTTTGCAATAGTTTTACTTTAATTCTGATTCGGCAAATTTAAAAAAACAAAATATTTTCTCTTGAAAATATGATTTTTTTTTTTAAGTTACATTTTATTTTTTTTATTATTTATTATTATTATTATTATTTACTTTGAATATTTTTAATTTTTATTTAAATTATTATTTTTTAAAATGCTGAATCAAAATTAAAATTTATATATTCCTGTTTATTTAGATGAAAAAAAAAATGAAATTCTGCAAATAATATTTCGAGTTATAACGATTTTAGTTTACCCCACTCTTTTAATAAATTTAAAAATTAAATTTCTTTTAAAAAAATTAAAGTTAAAAAAATTAAAAATGTTTTATGACGTGATTTTTTTTTTTTACAAATGATATGATTAACCGTCAGAAAAAAAAATATCTCAGAATTTTAACAGAATAAGTAAAAATTATTTTAAAATGTGTCCCGGACCCCCTTAAATAATTTTAAAGTTGATGCCACGACATTATTATTACGATATTTTTTATGTGTCATTTGAGCAAATCGATGCCATCGCCTGAGTTTCAAAAAATTTAATATTTTTTCTTTACAGTTCATAAGAATTTTTAATTAGTTGCGGTTTTTAACATTTTCCAAAAGAGTTGAAAATTGTCTATGAATAGTATTTGTATGTCCTTCAGCCTATCCGTCGTTCTCTAACTCGCGTAAATATAGTGCTCCTACCATGGGATTGGTAGGTTTAATTATGTTTACTCTGGTATGTTCGGCATTGAAAATTAAATGTGTAGCACTTACAGTTCATTTACAGAGAGACGCAAAAGAATTCCATTACATTACGGCCAATGGAGGAAAATCGTTTGCTGTTTATTTTAAAGATATTACACTATCTTAAACATATTGAAAATTTTATATCACTGAAAATGTATATCAATATATGGAAATGATAAAGAAATACACTGTTTTTAATAGATGCACATTTTTTACATATATACGTTTATACAGAAAGTTTAAATGCAATTAATTCCGTCATGTTGATGACTTTGGTTGATTACTGAATCTATGATGTCATTTGGGCAATTCGATGCTATTTGCCGTACATGAAATCCTTAATTCTTTTTACAGTTTTATATGTAGAATTTTTTTAAAAAATACAATGTTTTTAAAAAATCCAACAACATATTTTAAAGAAACATGAGTGTAGTATATCAAAAGTCTGTTCAGAAACTTATCATTAAATTTTATTAATTTAAATTCTTATTTTATTTAAATAATTTAAAGTTGATGCCACGACATTATCCATAATGATATTTTTGATGTATCATTTGATCAAATCGATGCCATCACCTGAGCTTCAAACAATACAGTTTATAAGAATTTTTAATTAATTGCGGTTTTTAACATTTTCCAAAAAGTTGAAAAGTGTTTATGAATTGGATTTGTCTGTCCGTCGTGCTCTAACTCGCGTAAATATATTGTTCTTACCATGAAGTTGGTGTACGGGGTGTATCTGAAATGTTTCAATAAACCTAGAGGGATGATAGTGCTCATGAACATGAACAAAAAATGCAATGGCACATGGGGTCGCAAATGACGTTTAAAGTATGAAAATAGAGAAAATGCGTCTGGAAATGGACGATCTGGAATCTGGCCATTTCCTGCAGCTTCGCCGTACGCCTTATAGTCCAGGCAATAGGGAATTTTACCTAGCAAAATTAATGGTAGTTCTGGAAATCGGCTTACTTTATGTTTTTTGTGTCGCTGAATCAGAATTTGTAACTTCCCACCAAAAATTTCCCCGGCAACCCCCCCCCCCCCTAAATTTTGGTAAAAAGCCCCCAAAAAAGGTTTTTATAAAAAAAAAAAAATAATTTTTTTATTGTTTTAGGGGAAAAGTATCTAGAAATTCAGAAAGTAGACAAAATTTGCAACAAATTAGATATGTGACATTATGACTTAGGATGAATGGGAAGGGGGGTCTGCCTCGGAACATGCGCGCAGTGCTGCGTGGACTAAGTTGCGCAATAGGGTGGGCCGAAAAAAACTTTTTTTATTTTCGATGATGGGTAGTGCGGAAAAGTGGCCACTAGTGGCACCAAGCTCACACAAAAAATTTGAGATTTTTAGGACAATTCCTATATTTGCCGCTTTTGGCTTGAAGTTTTGCTTAAAGGCTGATTTTTGAACATTTTTAGCAAAAAATTTTAAAATGTTAAATTAAACTTATTTTCATCGTATTTACTTGAAAAGGCATATTTAATGTTCCAAATGTATAAATAAGCTCTGATAATGTATTATTTAATTGCTATGTGTATTTTAAATTAGACGATTTTTATAGCCTTTTCGCGTTTAAGTGAGCTAAAGTTGCAGGTATTGTTTGAATCTTTCAACGGTTTCTCTCTTTTGTCTTGTTTATGTCCCTTGGTCTTCCTTTTTTTTCGATGCTTTAAGGGTCATATATTTGGGTGACGGACAGCAGAATCCCTCAGAAACAGATCTGGATGGAGAGAAGGGGGTGAGGCGAGAACTTAAGCGAACGCAGTGACTCATTGCGATGTTGGGAGAGTGAAGGAGGAAATGCAAGAGGGGAGAAAGTGCGATAAGGTATGCTTATTATTTTCAGTGCTCAGTTTCCCTGAGACATGGCGGACGCTGTGTGAGACAGAAATATGCGTTTAGGAGTGTTTGGCTTTAAAGGGCCTGGTTCAAATTCAGATTCAGCCGAACTGCTTGCTTGAAAGCTTCCACTACTTGAATCTTCCAACAATATAACTGTCTTCCATCTGGATCTAACTCCACTCGTTGAAGGCTTTGTCTCAGAACCACTACTCTTCGTTGAAATAGTATCCCTTTTCATTTTTCGCGATATTTTCTTTGCAAGAGTTTTGTTTGTTTTTAAATCAATATTTCCGATAAACATTTTTCGAACAGTTCTTTGATCCTTCAAGAAGTTCACCTCCCGATGTGGAAATTTACGTCTGATGTTGCAGCTACAATTGTTCAAGCCTCTACACTTACAGGTTGCAATGTCAAAGAGAGAGGTTTCCGCATTTCGTACGAAATCTTCGCGGATCGCCTTGCCTTTAACTCCCGTATGATTACAAGATTTTTCCAATGATTTACACTCATTAATAGTTTTTAATCTTTCCGTTAATTGTTCGTTGGGAAACCACTGGAATGGAAGATTTTATCCAGATTTCGGAAACTTTTTTACCTACCATTTTAATAATACCATCCACTGGTTGAAGATAAATATCTCGATTTTCTTCTATATCGCTTCGCAACCAATAGTACTGGCGCATGATGTCAGCAATAGTTGGCAATTGCAAGTCTTTCAATTTGTACAGTGCCCCAAAATGGCTACTTTTCACGCTATCACATGTCTTTACATGATCATGAAATTTCGCACTAGCCATTTCTAAACTCGTCGTAATAAAACGCACAAAACACAGTAAAGGCACGTTAAACGATCCAAAATGCAATGTATTGCACGAGAAAAAGGTTTTACTTTTACACTGAACAAATGTCACAGGGAAACCGAGTACAGAAAAATAATAAGCATCCCTTATCGCACTTTATCCCTTCTTGTATTTCCTCCTTCACTCCCCCAACATCGCGATGAGTCACTCCGTTCGGTTAAGTTCTCGCCTCACCCCCTTCTCTCCATCCAGATCTGTTTCTGAGGGATTCTGCTGTCCGTCACCCAAATATATGACCCTTAAAGCATCGAAAAAAATAAGGAAGACCAAGGGACATAAACAAGACAAAAGAGAGAAACCGTTGAAAGATTCAAACAATACCCGCAACTTTAGCTCACTTAAACGCGAAAAGGCTATAAAAATCGTCTAATTTAAAATACACATAGCAATTAAATAATACATTATCAGAGCTTATTTATACATTTGGAACATTAAATATGCCTTTTCAAGTAAATACGATTAAAATAAGTTTAATTTAACATTTTTAAAAATTTTGCTAAAAAAGTTCAAAAATCAGCATTTTAGCAAAACTTCAAGCCAAAAGCGGCAAATATAGGAATTGTCCTAAAAATCTCAAATTTTTTGTGTGAACTTGGTGCTACTAGTGGCCACTTTTCCGCACTACCCATCATCGAAAATCAAAAAAAAGTTTTTTTCGGCCCACCCTATTGCGCAATTCCACTTAACCACTCACACATTTACATTCGCCCTACCATCTCCTCTCCGAACTTTCTTTATAAGGTTTACTTTAAGCTCTTTGGGTCGCTGAATCCGAATTTTTAACTTACCCCCAAAATTTCCCCCCCCCCGAAACCCCCTCCCCCCAAATAGTTGTTATTAACTTAAATTTCTTATTGTTTTAGGGGAAAAGCATTACGAAATTCAGAATTTAGACAAAATTTGCAACAAATAGGATATATGACATTATGACGTAGGATAAACGGGGAGAGAGGGGGCTGCCTCGGAGCATTCCCCGCGCGCTTTTCTCAAAAACAAATTTTTTTCAAAAAAAATCAATTTTTTGGGGTAGGCTGCCGGATGAAATTTTGGTGGAAAGTTACAAATTCGGATTCAGCGACCCAAAAAACATAAAGTGAGTCGAAATCCAGAACTAGTATTAATTTTTCCCTGTAAAATCCCCTATTGTCTGGAATTCATAACTTAGTGCACGTAGCGCCGCAGTGCATATGTTCAGAGGCAGCCCTCCCCCTCCCCGTTCATCCTACGTCATAATGTCATGCATCCTATTTGTTGCAAATTTTGTCTAGTTTCTGAATTTCGTAATGCTTTTTCCCTAAAACAATAAGAAATTTAAGTTAAAAACAACTATTTTGGGGGGGTTCGGTGGGAGGAAATTTTGGGGGGAAGTTAAAAATTTGGATTCAGCGACCCAAATAACTTAAAGTAAACCTTATAGAGAAAGTTTGGAGGGGAGATGGGAGGGCGAATGTATACGTGTGAGTGGTTAAGTGGAATTGTGCAACTTAGTTCACGCAGCACCGCGCGCATGTTCCGAGGCAGATCCCCCTTTCCCCTTCATCCTAAGTCATAATGTCAGATATCTAATTTGTTGCAAATTTTGTCTACTTTCTGAATTTCGCGATACTTTTTCCCTAAAACAATAAAAATTTTTTTTAATAAAAACCTTTTTTGGGGGCATTTTACCAAAATTGGGGGTGTTGCCGGGGGGAATTTTGGTGCGAAGTTAAAAATTCGGATTCAGAGACTCAAAAAACATAAAGTAAGCTGATTTCCAGAACTACCATGAATTTTGCTAGGTAGACACCCTATACGGTCTCTATTGCCTGAACTATTATGCATATCAGCCATTTCGTTATTGGAATAGGCAGCCATTCTAACTAAAAGCACGAACAAAATGCTTTCGCATTGATACTATCTATCGTCGCTGGCGGTTTATGCACTTACAAGGCATGCTTGCTGCAAAGTTGCGTTTATTGGTCTGTTTCTAATAGTCCAAGAGCTGTTAAACATTTTAGGGAGGGTATTTGAGGCACCCTGAAAATTTGTGCAACACTTCTTTTGTAATGCCTGAATACAAAATCGAATGTCTGGCTGAAGGGTCGTGGCCCAAAGACTGTGCCAGACAAAAAATGGCACTTGACATACTTTTTTTGGGTAGTGTCAAAAAATGGCACTTGACACGTGTCTGGCACAGGTTTTGGGCCACGATCCTTCATCCAGACATTCGATTTTGTATTCAGGCATTACAAAAGAAGTACTGAACAAATTTTCAGGGTGCCTCAAATACCTACTCAAAAATGTTCAACAGCTCTCCTACTATAAGAAGATGGAAAATTTGCGTACGTGCATTCCTGCTCACAGATTTGTTTGGCTTTCTTCCTAGTTTTTGTTACCGGATATGTACAAAGTGAAAAAAAAAAAAAAACCAGCTTTGTGCTACCAGCTAGTCTGCAGAAAAACAGCATGCGAAATTTCGATATTTTTATTAGTTTTGCGATTTCCATCCTTTAAACGTCATTTAAGACCCCATGTTCCATTGAATTTATTGTTCGTCTTGATGAGTACCATGATTCCCCTAAGTTTTTAGAAGCATTTCAGATACACCCTGTATTTTATTAGGTTTACTCTGGTATGTTCGGTATTGAAAATTAAATGCGTAACGGTTTATTTACAGGGACATGCAATAGAATTCCATTACATTACGGCCAATGAGGAAAAATCGTTTGCGGAGTATTTGAAAAATATTTCACTATTTTAAACACATTGAAAGTTATATATTACTAAAGTGTACTACAATGGCTTATTTTAGAATCTTGTGTGCGAAAAATTTATCGTTTATTTACAGGAACACAAAAGTATGCTTCTACAGTATACTTACTATGAAGAATAACTGCTGGCAGTTATTCTTCAAATTTAATCATTCTTTTGCATATTACTTGATGTGTATAAATTTTGTAGGTCATATACACGGTTACACAAATGACATAGAGTATATTTCCGTTTATTGACATAAATTGTTGAATAGGAATTTTAAACTGTGTTATGCGTTTAACTAAACCAACTTTCTAGTATAAATTACAATCTATAGATAACATGGTACTACTTAGTTATCCCGTCGGTCAATTTCGCCAAATTATATAAATCACCAAACCACTCTCTGATTTATACAAATTGACATAATTTTTATTTTAAATAACGAAAAAACAAATAAATCAGTATAAAATTAATAAAAATACAAATAAAATGCCGGAATAAAAATCACTTAATGACGTAAACACGTGTAACTTGCTTAAAGTCAAGTCAATGTGACATTTAAGATTAACCATTATTGGTATTTAATCTTATAGTTTGGGCATAGAATTTTGGTCGACCGGACAACCAAGTAGTATCGATAATATAAGGGGATGAACAAACTGGTGTTTTTCCAACTATTGATATACAGTGTTCTTAATATGCTGGAAAGTGTTTCATAATCTATGCAAGACGCATGACTTTTCGTTCTTGTTAATCAAACAACCTGTTTTATCGAAATCTGAGTGACCTGTGTCGGAAGCCTGTTCAAATGATGCATCTTTTGTCGTTGTGCGCTTTGTATGTACTTAATAAAACACTTACGATAATTATATCTGTTGTTATATAAGTGACTGTTGTCACATTATTCGTTTTTCTTTAAGAGACTCAATGCAGCATGCCACTCATTTGAAAAGACTGTGCTGTTTAATATTTATTTTTTTCTAAATATATTTTAATTTAATTTATTAAAAAGGATTCACAAATATTTCTTTTGATACATTAAAACATAACACTGCTTGTGTTGCTCATTCGATGTTGTTATGGAAACATCGATAAGCATTTTTTTAAATATAAAAACAATAATTAAAGAGACGTCATATAGACGTATATAGACGTATATTTGAAGACATTATTCTTTAAAATATCAAGGGAGGATAATATTTAAGAAACATGTTGATTTTTTTTTTCTCACGAAAGATAAAGATAATTAACAATTTACTTTTGGTATAAAAGCAACAATAATTACCACAGATACATTATCCAACAAGATATCTGTTTCACATAAAGTAAGTGGTAATTTTTATATTTTAGGGCAGTTGTTCTCTGCAGGTGTGCGTCGACTTACACAGCTGCACCGAGAGACGTGCTCAGGTATGCCTCGAAAATTTTCAGAAAAGTTGTATCAAGATTCTATGAACTAACAAAAGCACTTTAAATTTCATCATTCTGACTTCTGCAGTTTACTGCGCGATGATATTTTGCGTGTCAAAGTTACATTTATTTTTGAATTTGGTTCAGTATTTGAATATTCTTAATTCGAAATGTCAGGGAACTGTAGTAAAAATATTCCAAGGCAGTGTGCGGTGTGCGGTGACACACTGGTGAGCAGGTGGAAAGTCTTCGGCTGAGCTTCGAAAATTTTCAGTAATATTATGAAAAAAATTGAACAAACTAACAAAAGTACTTTAAAATTAAACAGTCACAGTTTTGCTTTTTTCTATGCAATGAGTTTAATGTCATAAAATTTCATTTATTTTGGAATTTGTTTTTGTGTTTAAATATTCTTAATAAGAAATCACAACGAAATTCAGCAAAAAAAAAAAAAAAAAAGTATTGCAATCAGTTTTGTTCCTTAATTGAAAAGTTATAATTATTATAACAAACTATCATCCGCTTTCAATATTACATTTTAGGAGAAATACACTTTTCGTAGCGAATAATATTCGAGATGAAAGAAATTTTGTCTAGATCTGTGGAGAATATTTCAATAATTTGCCTGTCTGAAAACCCTATCTGGTACTGAGGATATTAAACAATATCTTTTTTTGCAAATTATAACAAAATATTTTACTTTATTTATATATAATGGAACATTTTGCCTGTGTTATTATATAAATTAGCATTGAGTTTAAGTATGCCGTGATATAATATATATATATATATATATATATATATATATATTAGTGAATATACTGCATTTAATCTATTTCAACCTTATTATACTGTTTATCTTATCTTCTTGGTTGTACTAATAGTATTTTACTTAAATATTTTTGGCAACATGTGGAAATCTTTTCTTTTAACATTTTAAACTTTCTGTAGCATTGACGGGATGGTTGGATCATCAGTTGGTAATATGCGTCTTTTTTTAATCCTTTTTATCTTTTATCGTATGTTATTTCAGGACTCTTTTACTAGGTTTAATGTGTATGTGAGTTCAAACACTACACTTTTTAGCTAGTAATGGCTTATGCAATGATGAAAGCGTACATGCTATTTGTGGAACTCAAAGTAATTTGAGACAGATTATTCTGCCTTGGTTCCACAAATATTTCCATTTTTCCCATGTTTAGTGTATTTTCAATTTCTTGTCTCACTTGTTGCGATAATTTGTTTCAAAGAATTTCATAAAGTTTAATACATATTTTTTAATTTGCATACAAATTCATTTATAATTTGTATATTCAAAACTTTTTATGATAATTTGTATTGGTTTATAATGGGTTTGTACCTAAAAATTATTTTTCGTAGGTTATATTCATTCCTAATGAGAAATGGCAAAAAATTGCAATAAACCGAACTTCAGACAGCAACTCTAAACCAGTGAGCGGCGACATACAAGTCTTCAGGATTAACCATGAGCTTATGTATGCCTTGGGATAGTAAGGTTTGCAAAACAGTGTTTTAAGAGATGCGTAAAAATAATATGGCATTAAAAGTTTCCGTCACAATTTTTTTTTTTTTTTTTTTTTTTTTTTTTTGAAAAAGAAAAATAAACCCACTTCAAGGCCTAGGTCAGGAAAAAATAAAAAAATTAAATTTTTATTTTTTGAGTTATTTCTCATTTGACATGTCTTTACCAGTATATTATAGATTTTTGAGAATAATACACAATATTAATGGGACTAAGGCATAGGGATCCCAAACAATTATTTAACTAGTTCCATAAAATCTTTACCTTTGTATTCAAACCGTCTATATTTTTTTGCATTGTCGAATTAGAAATGTTAAAAGTCAATGTTTTGCTACCTAAAAAATTTAAATAAATTTAAAATTTTTGCAAATGACATCCTTATTTATTGCATAACCTTAATTTGTTGCATTCCAGTACATTGAAGAAACTTTTCTCGTTTTTCTAAAATTGCCTTTAAAAGAATGATATGACCATACATTTAAAACACAACAGTGCAACGAAAAAATAAAATTCAATGACATGTGTTATATACGACTCGCCTCCACTCTGGCTAAATTGTGCTAAAAATATTGTGATTGCAATGGGCAATATAAAGTATGCATTTCGAAATTTGAATTTTGTGGCAAAAAATATGATTAAATAAACACTTATAATGAAATAAGAGAAATAAAATCAGAAGCTGAAAAAGTACCGTATTATATTTATAAAATATATGTGAAATTGAACAAGCAAATTCATTAAAATCTTACAAACAAAATTTTGAATTTAATATAAAAATAATTTTTTTAATGAACACTTGCATATCTAAAAAATAAGATTAAAATGTTAAAAAATTAATGTCTTAACTTTTTTTTTATATTGAGGAGAAAATTATAAATATCGATTCAACTTACTCTGAAAACTGACGAAGTTCTTACAAAAAAAAATGATTTTAGTAATAAAATAAATGATTAAATTAACATTTACACAGCTGAAAAAAAAAGATTTTTATGTTTAAACGTTGTAGATTTATTTAAGTTTTAAGAAAGATTAAAGAGAAATTTAATATGATGGGGAATCTATTATTATTGGGTCTTAAAATCAAAATTAGCAGAGAAAAGTTGTTTCAACTTTTACTCTGCTAACATTATAATAATACTCTGTTCATATTTTACTTAGGTAACAAGTTAAAATATGCGTTTTTAGATTAAGTACTATTAAAATGAAAATACAATGCTATCATAATTATCACAGAAATTAATATATATATATAAATTTAAAGTAACATTTCTTTAAATTAGATGGTGACAATTTTTACCAACAATTTATTTATATCACTCAAATCATTGGGAAATATTAATTAAATAACGATCTTTGAAATTATTTGAACAGTCTTATTTATAAATATATAATTACTTTTCAGCAGTGAAGTTACGCCCGAAATTTTTGAATATTAAACACATGAAAATTTTCACATTGCTAATATTAACCCATTTCTTCCCAGCGTCCAATTTTTCGGACACTTCGAATTTTAATAAATCTGTATAATTCTCTTCTTCTTTATAACATGAAAACTGTATGTTTGTTTGTGTTTTTGACGGCCAATTATCAACACTAGGGATATGGGCCCTAAGGGGGAGGGGTGCCCTTCGTGGGGGTCTTTCTAAGGGAACCTAACCCGTATTAACGCTTGGAGAACCAAGGTTCGAAGATAAACACGAAAACTCCGAACGATTAGGCCGACGGGCGCGACTGGGATTGAACCCAGCACTTCCCGTCTACCAGCTTCGAGAGCAGAACCTCTCGGCCACTGGTGGGGCCGAAAACGGTATGAAATAATTATCTACAAATGTGTTTATCTGTTACCGAGAGATGGCAGCATAAGATGGATAATTATTTGCCTAAATGAAGGCTTTTTTTGGAGTTTATAGACTTTTCATTTTTACAGATGGCGAAATGTAAAAAGTAAGTTTATTTTATTTGTGTTTTTTCTATAAGGATTCACATATGTAAGTTATAATCTTAGCTTGTAGACTTCTTTGATATACTTTTTTTTATTCAATTGGGAAATTATATGTTCAAGCCTATTTTTTGTGCATTTTTGTTACGTACAAAATATAGGGCGCTAGGCACGAATGGGTAAATATTTTTATGAGTTATTTACGGTACAGTTATTTATGTAAAGTCCCTTCAAGTGATTATGAAATAAATTGTTTTTAAGTCTCAATTAGGATTATTCCTAGTTTATTATTACTAATACATATAATGTTATTAGTCTCTGCAAAGAAATAAACATACTTTTTTATTAGTTCATAAAAATATGTATAATGGTACATAATATACAATTTAAAAGCTTATTTTATATTAATTTAGACAAAACATATAATTAAGCATATCATACTATACAAATATTATGCATATTCCCATATTTAGTACTTTGACTTTTTATCGAATAAACACAAAAAACTTTAGCATAATTTTTTTTAGTATTTTTCCAATTAATTTTGCAACATTTTAAAATGATTTTACCGACAAATATGAGAAAACAAAAATTCAGTCCCAAATGGGTTAAGCGTAAAACCTACAGAGTGAAAAATGTCCAAGTCGTGAATCGAACCCGGATCTTTGGAATAACGCTCCAAAGTTCTACTATTAAAGCTATGAGGATGGTATCCAGCCTCCAGTTTTTCACTTTGTTGGTTTTACGCTTAGTTACTAATGTGAAAAGTTTTCACGTATTTAATATTCAATAATTTCGGGCGTAATTTCACTGTTAAAAATTAATTGAAATATTAGTTATATGGGGCATTCTCACAATCTTTTGACTTTCAGGAATAAAAATCTGGTGAAATTAAACTTGCTAAAATAACATTTTAAACCTATAGACAAATGCCTTAATGATTCAAAATAAAGAAAAAGTGGTCAGCAGCGAAAAAAGTTTTTATTAAACTGAGGTTAAATTAAACTTGCAAGTTTAGTTTTCCTAACCCTTTTACTGCTATAACTTTTTACTTTCTTTTAAATTTTTACTTATAATGAATTTGCATAGTATCCACAGGACATGCAAATAAGAAATAATAACATTGTAGTATTTTTAGTATAAAATATTGGTATAACATTGTCTTAAAGGGGTGATAAAGAAGGGACGGTAAGGGAAAAAAAAAGGTGACGGTATAGGAAAAAAGGGATGGTAAGGATGGGGCAGTAAGGAAAATTACCATAACCATTACCCTAAGTGATAGCCACAAATTTAATTGATTATTAGAAGCAGTTATTTGCATTAGATTGAATTAAAAAAAAATAATTTGCCTCGATAACTGCAGGAATACACCTTGGGGACGGTAAGACTACCAAACAGAACGCGATGCTTGAAATTCATATTTAAATGCTGATTTAAATTCTGCAGTAAATTTCCTGTTAAACAATTTTATCCGTTCTTTTTCTAGCATATTTCTGCATGAGTAAAAAGTTGAAAAAAATCTGTGACTGCATCTGAAGTGATTTTCTGTATAATTTTAGCAAGAGGGACGGTAAGGAATATAAAACCCAGGGACATTGTAAAACAAAATAATAAGAACCATAAAAATATGTGCAGGCTGATTTTTTCCTATATCTATCTATACTAATCTATACTAATATTATAAAGAAGTAAAAATTGTTTATTTGTAGGAGGTAAGCTGTGGAACTACCGAACCGATTCCAAAAGTAATGGTATCAAAATGATGGTGTTAGTCCAACTTAGAACATAGGCTATATCTTATGTCCGTGTCACTAGCCAAAAGGGGGTGCAGGAGCAAAAAAGTTCTAAAAATGCGATTTTTGCGTTACTGAAGGGTCTAGAAATATGAAATTTTGAATATTAGTTACTTATACGATATAAATGATGTCTAAGGTCAGATCTTAAACAATTCGAAATTTAAAAGAAGTGAAAATGCACAAAAAGTGTTCTAAAAAACTTTCTAAATGGTAGTTTCTACATAATCTCAGGAAATACCAAACCGATTTAAACAATATTGGTGTCAAAATGATAGTGACAACGCTTGCTCCAAGATAGGCTATATTTAATGTCGGTGCCACTACCCCAAAGGGGGTGCAGGAGCAAAAAACGTTCTAAAAATGCGATTTATGTGTTACTGAAGGGGCTAGAAATATGAAATTCGAAATATTAGCTACTTATTAGATATAAAGGATTTTTAAGAATAGTTCTTAAATAATTCGAAATTTAAAAGGGGTGAAAATGCGCGAAAAGCGTTCTAAAAAACGTTCTACATGGTGGTTTCCACACAATCTCAGGAAATACCAAACCGATTTAAAAATAAAGGCGTCAAAATGATGGTGACAACCCTTGCTCCAACATAGGCTATGTTTTATGTCGGTGCCACTACCCCAAAGGGGGTGCAGGAGAAAAACGTTCTAAATTGCGGTTTTTGCGTTACGGTAGGGCCTAGAATCGTGAAATATGGAATGGTAGTTAGTTATAAGTATCAATGATCTCTAAGGACACTTCCAAAAAAAATCGAAAATTAAAAGGGGGTCGAAATGCGCAAAAAGCTTTGTAAAAAACGTTCTAAATTGCGATTTCTATGCAATCTCAGGAAGTACTGAACCGATTTCAAATATAATGGCGTAAAAATGATAGTGACAGATCTTGCTCCAAGATACGCTATATTTTATATCTGTGTCCACTACCCCAGAGGAGATGCAGGAGGAAAATGCGCGAAAAGCGTTCTAAAAACATTATAAATGCCGATTTGTCAGGAATATCTCAGGAAGAATCAAACTGATTTCAAAAGTAATGGTAGGAAATTGATGCTGACAGCCTCTGCTCTAACATAGACGCTATTTTATGTCGGTATCACTATCACCTAGACGTTGCAGGAGCAAAAAGCGTTCTAAATTTCGATTTTTGTGATCGGTAGGGACTACAACTTAAAATTAGGCAAGGTACATATTTATTAGATATAAATGATCTTTAAGAACACTTTCGAAAAAATTAGAAATTTAAAAAGGGATGAAAATGCGCGAAAAGCGTTCTAAAAACGTTCTAAATTGCGATTTCTACTCAATTTCAGGAAATACCAAAGCTATTTCAAAAGTAATGGTTGCAAATCAATGGTGACAGTCCCTGCTATAACATAGGTTATATTTTATGTTGCTGTCACTACCATCTGAGGGTTGCAAAAGCAAAACATGTTCTAATTTGCGTTTTTTGCGCAACTGAGGGGTCTAACACTTTGAAGTATGACAGGGTATTTACTTACAAGATGCAACTGCTTTCTAAGAACGGTCGAAAGAAAATTCCAAATTTAAAAAGATGAAGTGAGCGAAAAGCGTTATAAATTACAATTTTATGCAATCTTATCAAATACCAAACCGATTAAAAAATAATGATGACAAATTGTTCGTGCTCAAACATAAGCCATATTTTATGTCTGTGCCACTACCACCAGAGGTGTGCAGGAGCTAAAAACTTTCTATATTGCGATTTCTGTGATACTGAAAAGGATAGAAACTTTATCTGCGTTAAAGTATGCAATAGATTGGTCATTACATTCTGACTTTCAAAAAATTTGGATATTTACGGATAGTAAGGCTTCATTTCTTGTTCTTCAGAGAACTTTCCCATCTAATAACTTGGTTAAAGATATTTTCGAATTATTAATCAGCGATCCCTTAAAAATAGTTACAATAGGCTGGACTAAAGCCCACGTTGGGAATATCGGAAATGAGAAAGCAGACGAATTAGCAAAGCAAGCAACTATTGAAGAAAATGCGGACATTGTGGCTCCTTTGGACTTTCCTATTTCTCTTATTAAACGTGTAACTCGGGAAAATACTTATGCTGAATGGCAAAGATACTGGAATTCAAGCGGTAAAGGAAGGGATACATATGGCGTTATCAGGAAGGTAAACTTTAACTACATTTGCTCAAACCAGGTGGTACAGTACTTTATAACTGGACATCACAGCTTTCCATCTTTTTTAAATAAAATTGGGAAGAGAAGTTCAACAAAATGTGACTGCGGTAAGGAAGGCAATGTTACTCATTATTTATTTGGAAGGTGTCCATTAGTTCCTTTTTTCTTTCATTTTGATACCTCTGCAAGCGTCAGATACAACATTAGAAGAATTTTATTTGATAATCACAACTATAGGAAATTATGTGATATTTATAATGCTTTGAATGCTAATTACTCATTCATAAGGTATAAATTTTGAGTCTTCTATGTAATTTAACTGTATTTAACATTTTGGCTTATATTTGAAGTCTCTGTTATTGTGGGCTATTAAGCAACTAGACTATGTGAATTAAGATCTCACAGGGTACGAGATGGTTCAAATATTTTAATTTTCTGTTCTAATGCTGGTGCATTATTATCAGTTTCATTGCCTGTTGACTAATGTTCAGAAATGAAGAAGTATATTGGATGTATCGAATAGTGTTACATTATCTCATTTTCGTAATTTCCATTTCTACTTTGTGTTCAAGAGTAATTATTGTATATGGACATATTAAAATTTATTTTATTTACTATAAGCCATATCTTGGGATATAAACATTGTGTTTTATTTGCATTTATATCAGTATATTAATATTCGCACTTATGACATTAACATTTTATCGTAATAGTTGTGATTTAGAGTGGTGGACTGACCATTAGTTTGTGTGTACTGTGTGTGACACAACATAGTTTGATTGCCCATTGTCACTTCATATATTCTACAAGTTATCATCTATGTTCTATTTTATGCAACTACCAAAATCACTTGATGAACTCAGTATTGATTGATTTTCTATTATCATCAATTGAGAAGCTGTTTGGTTTGGATCTTTTTGATTGGTTATGAAGAGCGAGGATTGGAGCTGATCTATATAGTGGAACAATTTAGAACTTGCTCTAAAGAATTACATTTAATCTTGCAGACTTTTAATTGCATCATTCTTCATTATATTTGGTTACAGGTAACCCATAAACCTGTGCTTTTGTAGTATCATTGTTTAGTATTTTGGTCTATTTATTGGTTGAGGGTTATCCATTAACCCCCATATTTTGTTATTATTTTTAATTTTCTTATATTGGTTGTGGGTTACCCATAAACCCTTTTTCTTGTACTGTGTATTTTCAGTTGTATGTTAACTTGAACATACGTTTGTGTTGACATAGCGAGTTGCTATGAGCATATAGGTTATGCGATTTGTTATTTTATTTAGTTATATAATCGCCCACTGGTTTAGCCCGTTTCTGCGGTAAGGTGGAACTGGGTGGAGGAGGGATCTACCTGCCAGGACATTTGTCCATTAGCCTTGCGGTTGGCGTCCTGGCTGGGTGTCTAAATATCACACTCCATTCTTTTTTACACTTTTTTCTATGTGTTATAAACTATCTTAAAGTTTCAAACAGACTGAGTGGCGGTCTTAACCAATAATTCTAAATATTTCCTGAAATTACTATTAGAAAATAGTGGTATGAAGTAAACTTTCTGATGAAGAATGAGTTATACTTATCTCATATCGCTGTTCAAAAAGCCCAGGCAAATTATTAGATTTCCTAATTTAAGTTAATTCGTGGTTAAATAAGCGCGTCTCTTCATTTTAATCGACGCATTTGATAGGAATACACCGATTAATTAAATAATAATTAATATTTCAGCTTGTAATTAAGATAGGACTTAGATATGGGTATCAATGAAATCAGCGAGAAATTTGACATCGGGATGCCAAAAAATTTAATCAAAAAATTTAATATTTAAAAAGTTAAAATTTCGTATGAAAATATGCTATTATGGAAAACCGCAGCGTCGTCATGTCTACCTGCTTTCCCGCCGAATTGACATCTTTTTATTTCCTTGTCTTTCCAATTAAAGAAATTAAATTTTTATCGAACGATTTTTAGTGGATATTTTAACTTATACACATCGCAGAAATGTGAACTTTATACCAAATGAAAGTAGATTTTTTTCTGCGTCTGTCTATTCCATTTACAAATTTCTCGGACCAATATTTTCTGATATACGATTTCGCTTTAAAACCTCCACTTCATTTTTCGGCTTAATTTCCTCCGTGGTAACCGTGCATTCGGCTGATTTTACTGGCAACCCTTAGGAGAAATGCGGGTGATTTCGAGAAAGTCCGTTTGAATTTGTGTTAAAAAGGTGGATTGGTTAATTTTAGAAGTTAATTAGCCCGTAATTCGGTTAATTACCAACTTTTTCAAAATTTTATGATTTGTTGTTTGATGTGAGGTGTTCAGCTATAAGTACCCAAAATTTCAAGTCTCTAACATGTATAGTTTCTGAGAACGGGCTCTGTGACGGACAGACGGACAGACAGACAGACAGACAGAGGAGCGAGACGAATAGGGTTTCGTGAGATGAACGAAACCCTAAAAAGAGGAAATTAAATTAATGCTTTCCAAATACTTGGAAAATCTGGGGTACTAGATAAGTCATTGACTAAAGGGTGAGAATTTTTAATGATGTGGTAAGCTTCCTAAAAATCAAGATCAAGGTTAGAAGAACATTTTTGGATAATGGTGGCTGAGGAAAAATCGAATCTATGTTGAGAAGACCAAGAATGTTGAGCAATAGAAGAACGTTTGAGCTCCTGATTTTTAACATAACCTTCATGCTCTTTTAAACGAAATCTAAGAGCACGTTTAGTCTGGCCAATATAAGAAAGGCCACATTGGCAAGAGATTTGTTAAATACCCCAGTTATCTAGGCGATCAACTGGGTGTTTGAGATTTGAAAAAGTGATTTTATTAACAGGAGAAAAAAATAACTTTAAAATCAAACCTTCTTAAGATTTTAGCAACTTGCTGACTGATTTTAGGAAAAAATGGTAACACAACTGAAGTATTAGAGTTGGAATTAGAATGCTTCTCAGAATGGACGGGTTTCGTCAATTTCTTATAAATAGAATCAATAATATTAGAGGAATAACCACGATCAACAGCTATAGCTTTGAGGTAATTAAGTTCAGCACTAAGTAACTGAAGAGTGGAACAAATAGTGGTGGCCCGAAAAACAAAAGTATTGAAAGCAGCGAATTTCTGGTTAAAGGGAAGGGAAAAATGCTTGTGAGGTGGGAGACTGACAGCAAAAGGTTTACGAAAGACGGTAGTCTGAAAGCCATTTTCACAACGAATAACAAGGACATCGAGGAAAGAAAGACAGCTATTGGTCTCAATTTCAGAGGTAAATTGAATGCAGGGATCAATGGAATTCATAATAAAGAGAATATGATTAATATCCGAATTTATTTCAACCAGGACATAAACATCATCAACATAACGAACATAAACGAAATATTTAAAATTTCAAAAAGTTTGACCTCTAAATAGTGCATATAAATATCGCATAAAATTGGACTAAGAGGATTAACCATAGCCAAACCATCAATAATGCGGAAGAAATTACCATTGAAAACAAAAGTATTTTGCGACAAGCAAGCGCGAGTGAGAAGGATAAGTTCCTCGATTTCAAAATAAGAGAAATGGAATTCACAAAGCCTCTTCTTGAGGCAATCTAAAGCCCTCTCAACCGGAACGTTTTAAATAATGATTTAACATCAAAATAAACCATCATGTGACCCTGCGGCTTAAAATTATGAAGTTTTTTTACAAAATCAAAAGAATTCTTAACAGTGAAACAGTTACTGCTCAAAAGTGGGGAAAAAACAGAAACTAAATATTTGGTAAGCTTATAAGAAGGGTTGCAGGAGCAAAAAACTTTCTAAATTGCAATTTCTGTAATACTGAAGAGGCTAGAAACTTTAACATGGCATGATAGTTCCTTATAAAATATAAATGCCCCTCAAAGGACTGTCGAAAATAAATTCGAATTAAAAAGGGGTGAAGCGAAGGGGAGGTTCGAAAAGCGTTCTAAAAAAGTCCTAAATTACGATTTCTATGCGATTTCGGGGAATGCAAATCGATTATAAAAGTAATAATTTCGAATCAGTGGTAACAGTCTCTGATCCTACACAGGCTATATTTCATGCGGAGGATTCTACCAACTGGGGTTCAAAAGAACAACAAACGTTCTAAAAAAGGCCTTCAAAAGATTTTTAAATTACGTTTCTGTGGAATATTAGGAAATAAAAAACCGATTCCAAAACTGACGTTGGCAAATTAATGGTGACAGTTCCTATTTCAACATAGCCCTTTATGTTGAGAGAGGTGGTAGGACTTTGAATTTGACATGATGGTTAATTTTAAGACGTAAGAAGAGGGTTTCTAAAAAATTCAAAACTTCAAATGAAAACTGAGATAAGCATATTAATTGAGCATAAAAGTTTCAAAATATTTTCTAAATTATAGTTTATTAAATTTTATTTCTTTTTATTAATTTAATTCCCGCCTAATGCAGTGTAATATTGAAGTTTAGTCAAACTATTAAAATAATAAAACTTTGTAAAAAATCACCATAAAATTAAAACAAAACACAGGACGCGTTTCGAGCTAAAAACATAACAGCTCGTCATCAGCTAAGCATACACGTGTCCGAAAACGAACAAGTTTAAAAATGAACTGAAGAAAAAGAATGTTGCGAAGAATACGACAGATGGCGCTACCTGATAGAGGGATATGCAAAAGGGAAATGTGTTGAAAAAAGGTAGAAGAGAAAATGGAATGGAAAAAATGGAAATAAAAGAAAAAATAAAAATAAAAGAAGTAAATTAAAAATATAAATAAAAATAATAAATAAAGAACTATAAAAGAACAAGAAAAAAAAAATCCAAATTATTATTATTATTATTATTATTATTAATTTTTTTTTTTTTTTTTTTTTTTTTTTTTTTTTTTTTTTTTTTTTTTTTTTTTTTTTTTACAAAATAAAAAGAAAAGAAACAAGAGAAAAGGGAAAAGAATTACAAAATTAATTTCCACGCTGGAGATAGGAAAGGAGATGATGGGAGATCATTGACAAGATTAGCAGAATTTTTAGAAATAAAATATGCTTCATGAAAATCCAAGTGAGAGGGAGAGGCAGGGGAAGAAATAATTTTGGCCATGGAGAAATTGAAACAATGACTGGAAGACCAACAGTGAGAAGCAATCGAAGATTTAGAGATTTCTTGATTTGCAATATATCTCTGATGCTCGCCTAATCTGAATTTTAAAGCTCTCTTTGTTTGACCAATATAACCTAAATTGCAAGAGCAAGGAATGAAATAAACACCCCACCGGTTCTCAGTAGGAACAGGATCTTTTAGAGAAGAGAATTTAATTTTATTCATAGGTTTGAAGATAACTTTAAAGTTAAAACGAGAAAGTATTTTAGCAATTTTGAAACACAGAAGAGAATAAAAGGGCAGAACTATTATAGAATTAAAATTAGGAGGATTATTTGAATCAGAAAAAGGACGTTTAGGCTTATTAAATTTATACAAAGCTTTATCAATTAAAGAGGGATTATAACCACGAGCAAGGGCAAGAGATTTCAGATAATTAATTTCATTATTCAGAGCAGAAGAGTCAGAACAAATGCGTAACGCCCTAAAAACAAAAGTATAAAAGGACGCCACTTTTTGTTGAGGAGGATGATTTGAAAGGGCATGAGGGGGAAGGGAGACAGCGAAAGGTTTTCTATAAACGGAGGTAGAGAACCGATCTGGGAGTTTTGAAACCAAGACGTCAAGGAAAGGAAGAGAATTGTTCTCTTCGACTTCGAGAGTAAATTGAATACAAGGATCAACAGAATTAACAAGAGAAAGGAGATTAGAAAGATCAAGGTCAGATGGAATTAAAATGAAAGTGTCATCAACATACCTAAACCAGAAAGGAAATTTATATAAACTGAAGAGTTTTTCTTCAACAAAATGCATATAAATATCACATAAAAGAGGAGACAATGGATTACCCATGGCCAGACCCTCAGTTTGAGAATAGAAAGAATTGTTAAACTGAAAAGCAGTTTGCCTGACACAAATACTAACTAAATGCAGGATTTCATCAATCTCAATGGAAGAGTAATGAAATTCGCGCAACCTTCTTTCCAAACAATCAATTGCCCCTTGAACAGGCACGTTAGTGAAAAGGGATTTAACATCTAAGGAAACCATTATATAATTGCAAGGAGAAAGGCGTTTAATTTTATCAACAAAGTCAAAAGAGTTTTTCACGGTATGAAAGTTAGTGGAAGATAAAGGAGCGAGTAACTTAGAAAGGAACTTGGCAAGTTTATAAGAAGCAGTACCAATATTGGAAACGATAGGGCGAAAGGAAAGAGTAGGTTTATGGACCTTAGGAAGAGCATAGAAACGAGCACAATTAGCGATAGTAGGGGTGACCAAACGTTTAGTGTTATGATTAAGAAAGACAGAATTTTTAATGACATGCTTGATGTCAGATAAATGCTTAGTAGAAGGATCCTTTTTTAATTTGGAATATCGACCAGAGTTTAACATAGATTCAACGTGGGAAAATATAATCAGATTTATTCAGAAGAACTGTTTGACCGCCTTTATCAGCCTTAGTAATAAGAAGGTTAGGAACGGAATTAAGTTCACTGAGAGCAGATTTCTGAGAAGAAGAAAGATTAGACTTATTAAAAGAATTATTAGAAGAAATGACATTAGCCAAAAGGTAGCGAAGAGAATCAAGTTGACCAGAAGAAATTTTACTGTTTTTGAAAGAATGTTCAATGGGAGCAATTAAGTTCGGAATAGAAGGCTTAGAAATGCACGAAAAATTCAAGCCAAGTGAGAGAACATCACGCTGAGAATCAGTAAGAGAGTGAGAAGACAAATTGACAACATAATTTTGCTCAAGAGGAGAAATACTAGGAGCAGAAGAATTAGAAGTCAGAAGAGAAGAAAACTTTTTATCCAAAATAGCATTGTGACACCTAGATTTGAAATCGACGTAAGCAAAAATCCGTTTCTCAAGGAAAGGGAAATAAATTACAGTTTTACTTAACTGTAAATGCAAAGAATATAATTCATATTCGATGCAAGAAAGAGAGTAACGAACATCTTGAATGATGGCTCTAAGAATAGCAAACTTACTCCTAGTTAAGGCATTTTGAACACGAATGGAAGAAGGAAGCTTGAAAATAATATTAATGAACTTAGGAATAACCCTTGAACGTTTACACCTTAAAAGAAAATTAAGCCTATTCAAACACCTGGCGCGCTTCAAACGAAGGTGCTTGAAACGATTAATAAGTGAAGAACCCATAACAAGAAAGAAGGAAAACAGGACCAGAAAATGAAAAAAAGATAATAAATAAATAAGTAAATAAATAGAAGAAAACAAAATAAAATGAAATAAAATAAAAATAAAACAAAACTGGGAAGAAAGAAAAGCAAATACCTTGAACACGTGCAAAGCACGTTTCGCTGTATTCAACTATTAGTCAAACTATGTTTTAAATAATAATTTTTGAATTATTTCTAAAAGTATAATTTCTTTTTATAAAAATTAGACATATAAATATCACTTGGCATATTTCAAATATTACGCGAGCAAAGCCGCGGGGTTTGCTAGTATTTATATAAAACAATAGTCCCAGTTTCGGAAAAAACATTACACCGAATTACTTTTATTGAAGCAATTTTATACAGACAGCTCCAAACTTCAAAATAAGCTTCAGGAACACGGGACGGTAGATGAGTTTTCCATGTGCTTGGACCCCCAACATCGTCCAAAACTTATTTATCTCGTTAATATTGTTGTGCAATCATGCATTGGGATGTTCCCAAGGATATGAAATAAAAAAACACAATAATGTGTACTAAAATAAAAATTATTATTCAGGGACTTAAAAGTCAAAAGTTTGTGAGAATGCCGCATATAATTACACGTGTTCACCTATTCTGGTCTTTATTTCGTCTCATCTTTGTCGCAGAGGTTGTATGCTCATGAAGACTTTCCATCTTGTTCTATGGTTGCAACCTTACCAAATTTTAAGAATGAGAGTTGTCTCAAATATCCGGGTTTTATTACTGGCTTAGACCATTTTCACTCTTATGGTTTTTATGCTTAATTAGTAATGTGAAAAATTCCATGTATTTGGTATTCATTATCATTTATATGATGTATCTCTAATATTCTCATTACAGAAGCATAAAGAGGCGTTTCTATTTTACATGAAAGATTGTACCTATACTTTTTCGAAAACTGATGGATCCGTGGAAGTCATTTTCTAAAACGATGTCCATTAAAAGCCATCTGTTTTGTTTTCGATACAAGGTCGAAAGAATTTGAACGTTTGAAACTTGTTGAACAGTATCATTTATATGATGTATCTCTACTACTTTCATTCCAGGAGCATAAAGAGATATTTCTATTTTACGTGAAGGATTGTACCTATAATTTTTTAACCACTGATGGATTTACGGATGTAATTTTCTAAAAATAAGTCCATTAAAAGCCATCTCTCTTGTTTCCGAAACAAGGTTGAAAGAATTTGAACGTTGAAATTTGTTGAACAGTATTATTTATATTACGTATCTCTAATACTGTCATTCAAGAAGTATAAAGAGACGCTGATATTTTGCTTGAAAGATTGTACCCATACTATTCCAAAAAATGATGGATCTACGGACGTCATTTTCTAAAAATAAATCCATTAAAAGTCATTTCTCTAGTTTCCGAAACAAAATCGAAAGAATCTCAATATTTGAAATTTGTTGAACAGTGTTATTTATATGTTGTATCTCCAATACTCATTCCAGGAGCATAAAGAGACGTTTCTATTATACATGAAAATTTGTATCTAGACTTTTCTTAAAAAAATGATGTATCTATGGACGTCATTTTAAGTCCATTAAAAACAACCTCTCTTGTTTCGTAAACAACGTCGAAAGGATTTGAACTGTGCTATTTAAATTATGCATCTCTAATACTCTCATTCCAGGAGCATAAAGAGGCCGTTTCTATTTTACACGGTGCTTTTTTTTCAAAAAATGATGGATCTACGGATGTCACTTTCTAAGAATAAGTTCATTAAAAACCATTTCCCTTGTTTCCGAAACAAAGTCGAAAGAATTTGAATAATTGAAATTTTGTTGAACAGTGTTATAGATATTATGTATCTCTAATACTCTAACATCAGGAGCATAAACAGATGTTTCGATTTTACATGAAAATTTGTACCTAGACTTTTTTCAAAAAAAACGATGACTCTACAGACGTCATTTTCTATAAATATGTTCATTAAAAACCACCTCTCTTGATTTCCGAAACTAAGTCAAAGTAATTTGAACATTTGAAATTCGTTGAACAGTGTTATTTATATGATGTATCTCTAAAACTCTCATTCCAGCAGCATAAAGAAACGTTTCTATTTTACATGAAAATTTACTTTTTTTTCAAAAAATGATGGATCTATGGACGTCATTTTCTAAAAATAAGTCCAGTGAAAACCATCTCTCTTGTTTACGAAACAAGGTCGAAAGAATATAAATATTTGAAATTTGTTGAACAGTGTTATTTATATTATGTATCTCTAATACTCTCATACCAGGAGTATAAAAAGACATTTCGATATTACTTGAGACTTTCTACCTAGACTTTTTTCAAAAAATGATGGATCTACGGATGCCACTTTCTAAATATAAATTCATTAAAAACCATTTCCCTTGTTTCCGAAACTAAGTCGAAAGAATTTGAATATTTGAAATTTTGTTGAACAGTTTTATATATATTATGTTTCTCTAATACTCTCATTTCAGGAGCATAAAGAGACGTTTCTATTTCACATGAAGAATTGTACCCACACTTTAAAAAAAATCCTGGATATACAGATGTTATTTTCTTAAATTAAGTCCATTAAATCAATCTCTCTTGCTTCCGAGACAAAGTCGAAAGAATTTGAATATTTGAAAGTTTGATGAACAGTGTTATTGATATTATGTATCTCTAATACTCTCAGTTCAGGAGCATAAAGAGATGTTTCAATTTTACATGAAAATTTGTACACAGAATGTTTCCAAAAAAATGATGGATCAACGTATGTCACTTTCTAAAAATAAGTCCATTTAAATCTACTCTCTTGTTTCCGAAACAAGGTCAAAAGAATTTGAACATTTGAAATTCGTTGATCAGTCTTATTTATATGATGTATCTCTAATACTCTCATTTCAGGAGCATAAAGAGAAGTTTTTATTTCACATGAAGGATTGTACCCATACATTAAAAAAATGATGGATATACAGATGCTATTTTCTTAAATTAAGTCCATTAAAAACAATCTCTCTTGCTTCCGAGATAAAGTCGAAAGAATTGGAATATTTGAAATTTTGTTGAACAATGTTATAGATATTATGTTTCTCTAATACTCTCATTTCAGGAGCATAAAGAGACGTTTCTATTTCACATGAAGGATTGTACCCATACTTTAAAAAAAGATGGATATACAGATGTTATTTTCTTAAATTAAGTCCCTTAAAAACAATCTCTCTTGCTTCCGAGACAAAGTCGAAGGAATTTGCATATTTGAAAGTTTGATGAACAGTGTTATTGATATTATGTATCTCTAATATTCTCATTTCAGGAGCATAAAAAGACATTTCTATTTTACATGAAAATTTGCTTTTTTCAAAAAAAGGTGGACCTATGGACGCCTTTTCTAAAAATAAGCCCTTCAAAAACCATCTCTCTTGTTTCCGAAACAAGGTCAAAAGAATTTGAATATTTGAAATTTGTTGAACAGTGTTATTTATATTATATATCTGTAAACTCTCATTCTAGGAGTATAAAGAGACGTTTCTATTTGCTTGAAAGATTGCACCAATATTTTTTACAAAAAATGATGGATGTACGGATGCCATTTTATAAAAATAAGTCCCTTAAAACTATTTTCTCTCGTTTCCGGAACAAGGTCGAAAGAACTTGAACATTTGAAATTCCTTAAACAGTGTTATTTATATGATGTATATCTAAAAACTCTCAATCCAGGGGGCATAAAAACACGTTTCTATTTTACATGAAAATTTGCTTTTTTCAAAAAATGATGGATCTACGGACGTCATTTTTTAAAAATAAGCCCATTAAAAGTCACCTCTCTGGTTTCCGAAACAAGGTCGAAGGAAGTTGTTTCAATTTTGACACATTTCTGAGGTTATTTCAAGTGTTTGGGATAGATATCTACACATCAAGTATTCATCGAAAGGATAAAGGTATCACAAGGTTAACAAAATGCTTGATGAAATTCACATGGATAGTTCTTGGATTTACGATAATTTCTAGAACATATCTTCTCATTTACTATCGTGAGGATTTTATAATGTTTGCATACATAATAGGATCTATTTTGAGTGTATTGTTAATATGGCATCATATGAAAATCTTTCAATATAAAATAAAGAAAATGGTCGAAAAGTTAGAAAACATTCGAAAAAATCTTGATATACCGCCACCTCAAAAGACTATTGCTGTTGTTTTTTCTATGTACATTTTTCCGTGCATATTTGGATGTCTAGTTTGTATTTATCAGCTAAATGATAAAGAGTCTTTTATAACATTACAAATTTTTACTTTTAACGCAGTAGATGTTAGTAGCACAGATTTGCGCGTGACAACGTTTAGAATTTGGGTCAATGTTTTAATGAAAACCCAAGAGTGTTATATTTATTATTTTACAAATTATTTTGCAGTATTTTACATCATCATTTGCTGCTACATGGTTATAATATTATCAAAACACATTCAAAATAATAAAAAAATTTTGAAATTCCCTTTTGTAATCGCTAATCATTGCGATGCAAGTATTTTCAAATATAATTATATTATGTCGACATTTTACGTAATAAATTCACTTTTATCATTACCGATACTGCTGGTAACTGCATTCAATGCTTTTAGTATGTTCTATGGCATAATGTCAGTCAAGAAATCTAATGCATCAATAGATTCCATATGTTTCCTGATTCTCAATTTCCTAATTTTTACTGCAGTAACACTCTCTGCCTCAGCAGTGAATGAAGTCGACAAAAAAGCCAAAAAATCCAATATTAATCTACTGAGTATGTTACAACAACATGAACGAAGCAATTTGAAAGCAAGTCCTGAACTCTTAACAGAAGCATGTCATTACCCAGCTTTCACACTCTCTGGATGGATTTTCTTCGAATTGTCAGGAAAGTTTTACCTATCGGCAATAGGTTCTATAGCGACTTATTCTTTCCTTGTATTAAATATGGGCTAATGAATATTGCTTAAGTAGGGTGTTCATGCATTTTTGTAATGTTCTTCGGCATAATGTCAATCAAGAGATCTAATGCATCAATAGATTTCATATGTTTCTTGATTCTCAATCTCATAATTTTTACTGCAGTAAAACTTTCTGCTTCAGAAGTGAATGAAGTCGATAAAAAAGCAAAGAAATCAAATATTAAACTATTGAGTATGTTACAACAAAATGATCGAAGCAATTTGAAAGCAAGTCCTGAACTCTAAACAGAAGCATGTCATTACACAGCTTTCACACTCGTCGGAGGGATTTTCTTCGAATTGTCAGGAAAGTTTTACCTATCGGCAATAGGTTCTATAGCGACTTATTATTTTCTTGTATTAAATATGGGCTAATCAATATTCCTTAAGTAGGATGTTCACACGTTTTTGTAATGATTTTGACTTTCTCTGTCATTTATATTTAAGGGGTCTCAGGACTCTTAAAGCTTCAAAATTTTAGAAATTTAAATTTTTTTAGGTGTTAAACTTCCATCTTTTCTGAATATTTTGATATGATTGTTTCCTTGAAATTTCCATTAGAACAGAAGTTATGGCTATTAGAATTATACCCGCGAAATAGCTGAAGCGACGATTCCGAAACTTTGAATTTTTTTTTTCTGCAAATGACGTTTTTGGGCACAACGGGCAGGATATCTCAAACTGAATATTTTTCCATGAAATTTTTAAAACATATGTTTTGTTTTAGTCTGTATAAACTGAACCTAAAATTTCATTTTTATTGTTCAGAAAAATTTTCTTAGGAGATTAAACTGTTGAAATTTTCAAAATTTTGTATTAGCTAAATACAAATTTATATTAAAAATATAAAATTGCTTTAAATACAAATTGTTTTAGATTCAGGGTAGTTATTGTAATCCGAAGTATAAGTAGGCATAAAAACTTTAATTCTAGTTGCAAGATTTATTTTGTAATCGTGCGCGTAAGCTGTTATACCAATTATCTAGTCGACAAATTTGTGACAGTTTGGAGCCCCGTATAAATACTAATTCTGCATCTAGCAATTTTTTAAATACATGAAACGAAAGAGCATACTTATATCTTGTAATCCCAATAAAAATTGTGTTTTTAAATCATATACATTTTAAGGCATTAAATGTTGAAAACTGTTTTTTTTTTTCATTTTTAAGAGTCCTGAGAGCTCTTAAATGAAAAAAATGATGACAAATTTTGGAAATCTGGCTAACATTTTATCACCTAAAATGTTATGTTGTTTGTTCGGAAGTGATATCTTTCCGAACCGGTGTTCCTGTCTCAATTTCAGTCGTAAAGGCACTCTCTATTATCTGTAACTGTATGCATATTGTTTTTATCCAGTTTGATCAATTAAGTAAGTATAAAAGAGAATAAGTTAAAACTGGTGTGAATGAATAAGAACAAAAAATCTTCTTAAAATACCATAAAAAAATTTTAAATGCGCTAGGCCTTTCGAAATATCTGAGTCTTTCTTTGTCAGGCGCTAGGCTTTCTTCGTCTTTCGAAAGGCCTAGCGCATTAAAAAATTTCTGATGGTGTTTTAAGAAGATTTTTTGTTCTTAAGTAAGTATATTTAGATGAATAAAACTCCTTGGGAGGAGGGAGAAATTGACTGTTATAAGATTAATTTTTGTAACAGTTATTTGTAACAGATATTATTAACAGCTTTGTGTTCGTTATTTTAAAAGTATGTGATAATAACCAAGTTCCTAGCAAATGCTCTAAGTACATGCATATGCTCTTATTATTTAAGTTGATTGAACATTCAAGTTGAATAAATAAGTAGAACTGTTCTTTCAATCTGAACTGTTTTTGTGAATGTGCTTTATATTTAACGCCACACCAAAGACCTTAAGCACTGCGGTTTATTATTCTGCTCCATTTTCTATCATATTTCAATTTGGAATAGGATTTTATTATCGCCTTCTTCATTAAAATATTCTTGTCATTGTCCTTGACAACATATTACCACGTTAAAAGGCACAGAAATATAGCGATTCCGGATTGGATTAATGATATTAGTGAAAGTCCTGTTCACATGGAGAGAATATCAGTACTAATAAGATACAGGGTGTATCTGAAATGCTTCAACAAACTTAGAGGGATGATAGTACTCATGGAGAGTAACAAAAAATGCCATGGAACATACAAATGACGTTTAAAGGATGAAAATCGAGAAAATGCGTCTGGAAATGGACAAACTGAGACAAGAAAGAAATTAAGAGAAAGAAGTTTTTATGTAATATTTCCAACAGTCTGATAATGGGGGAATAGCGAATTCACAATTAACAATATTTTTTATATTTTTATAAATATGAAATGCTTCAAGGAGGTTAAGTTCGTGTATAGAAGTAGGTTTAGAGATTATTTTAACCGAATTGAAGTCAAAAGTATGATTCATCTCCCAGCAATGTTTTGCAATAAAGGATTTATTGATTTCTTGTTTTTTAATATATTGTTGATGTTCTTTGATACGAAATTTTAAGCAGCGTTTGGTTTGTCCAATATAGGAAAGGCCACACTGGCAATTAATACGGTAGATACCCCATGAATTGGGTAATTCAATAGGATCTTTGAGTTTGGAGAGGGTGAGTTTATTGGTAGGGGCAAAAATTATATTGAAGTCATGTTGTCTAAGAATTTTAGCAATGGGAAAGCTTGATTTAGAAAGAAGGGTAACACAATGCTAATATTGGAAAGAGTAGAAGACTGAGGAGAGTTTGAGGAACGAGGATGCTGAAGTTTAAATAGAGCAGTATCAATTATAGAAGGGTTGTATCCTCTGTCAATCGCAATGGATTTAATGTATTGAATTTCACTATTAAATGACTGAGAATCAGAGCAAACATGTATGGCACGATTTATAAAGGCATAAAAGGCGGACATTTTTTGGCTTGGGGGATGACAAGAACATAGAACATTCTAACACATTGAGAATTATGTAACAAAACTGCACCTTTTAATAAGTTCAAATATTGCGTCTAATTCAACCAGATGGAAGCGCATAACACGCTTGAAAATCCAATTTCATCTGTTCTCATCTACAATCGGAAAATTATCATAATTCTTTGAGAAGCCCTGTATAGGATATATAGATTTGTGTCTATTAACTATATGCATGCCAAAATTTAGCCAAATACCTTTTTATGTTTTGACTCGTTTTTCAGAACAAAAATTATAAAATCTAGTTTAATGATAACTGAAATAAACAAACAAACAAAAACATGATGTTAACCGTCTAATGCGAAAAAATGTTTCTTATCTAAGTACTGTATGAAGACTGTATTATGAAAATTATTTGGTAAGTAAAAAATTAAAATATGAAAGTTACAATTTATGAGGCTATTTTATATTTATCTGTTATACAACTATTTATGATTGCAATAGAAAAAGATCCATTTGCTGTCAAACAAGAAAGAAAAAATCATGCTTCAAGCATAGAGTATGAAACACTTTCCAACACATTGAGAATTATGTAACAAAACTGCACCTTTTAATAAGTTCAAATATTATGTCTAATTCAACCAGATGGAAGCGCATAACACGCTTGAAAATCCAATTTCATCTGTTCTCATCTACAATCGGAAAATTATCATAATTTTTTGAGAAGCTCTGTATAGGATATATAGATTTGTGTTTATTAACTATATGCATGCCAAAATTTAGTTCAGTTAAGAAATACATATAAACTTTATTTGAAATTTCCCTTTCAGCAAAATCCGCTAATAAGGGAAATGGCGCATGAATTCGTTTGTGCAACCCTGTATATGAAGTATAGAATTTATATATAACTAGTAAAATGCAAAGCTATAGTTAAATTAAAATAGTTAAATTTAAAAACGCAAGCTGAAATTGACGCACTTCAGCAATTATTACTCAAAGACAGTACTGTACTGCAACCTATTTCTTTTGTGTGTCCCTGTAAATGAGTAAAAAATGCTATGAATACCCTTTTCTAACGTAATCGTAGTGAAATTTAGTGATTTATATCAGTTTCAATACATTTGAAATAGCGTAATGTCATTAAAATACTCTGCAGACGATTTTTCCCCATATACCATAATGTAATGGAATTGTTTTAGGTGCTCCTGTAAATGAACTATTAATCCCGCATACTTCATATACAATACCAAACAAGTCTAGGTGACCCTAAATAATGTTTATCAATTGTATGAAAATGCGAGTATATTTATGGGAGTTAGAGCATGGACAGACGGACAGACAAACTGAATGCATAAACACTTTTCAAATTTGTTGGAAAATGTTAAAAAGAGTAAACAAAAAATCTAAAATTTTTTTAAGTTTTAAGGAAGTGAGGAAGGAAATTTTTGCTAAGGATTTTATAATTACCGCCAGATTCTTTTATAACGTAAAACTTAAAATACGGAAAACAGAAGAAACCGTCAAAATTAAGTAGGATTACTATCAGAAATATATTTTAGCATCTATTTTCAAACAAGACGTTCCATCACTTTACCCAAACAGACTTTCTTGTGTTAAGTTCCAACAGGTTTTCTTCGTACAAAATCGTACGAGACATAGAATACCGCAATCTGTGTTAGTCCAGTCATTTGGTAGAAAATAGGGGAAAGTTTTGGTGTAGTTTTGATATTTGGTGCCTTTATGTTTTTTAGGTCGCTGAACACGAATCTGAAGTTTGTCAACAAAATTTATCCCGGGAAACACGTTTTTTTTTGGCAAAAAACTGGAAAAAGAACGGGATTTTCTTTGTTTTTTCAAAATAACTTCAAAATATTATGCATTTTATGCAAAAGTCCTCAATACATAAATTAAAGAGGATAAAATTTCCTACATTTTACGCATTAAAATTTTTTTTCTCTGATCAATGGTTTAGCCGTGACAACGCCGCAAAAATGGGTGTGAAAATAAAAAATTCTAAAAAACGGGAATTACGGCAGTGCACGGTGGGTGATTTACCGATTCTAGCTGGCCATAATTATTTTTGTAGTCAATATAGTCGCATCGCCATGAAATTGAAAAATGTTATTGATATTCACTATTGAATGTTAGGTATTGTAAAATGTTGCGTGTAGCAGTCATAATTTCGTTACAGGGACATTCAAAAGTATTTCATTATATTACGGCCTATGGGGAAAAATCGTTTTTTTTTTTTTTTTTTTTAATAATGTTTCCTAATTTCAAACACTTTGAAATGTATATACATATCTATGAAGTGCACTACAAGATGATTTCTTATAGAACATGGTATGGGTATTATTTATCGATCATTTACAGGGACACTAGAAAGAATTATGTTACATTACGGTCTATGGAGAAAAATTGTTTGTGGTGTATTTTGTTCATGTTACACCTTTTCAAAAGTATTTAAATTGATACATATCTCCGAGGTGCTCTATTTAAGATGCTTACTATTGAATATGATGTGCCATTGATCTTTCATATACAGGGGCACACAAAATAAATCAGTTATATTTTTCTCTGTATGAATATTGATGGAAATGCATTTTCGGTTGTGGAACTCTTTTTAAATTTTAAAAATTGCATACTATTTAGCGTGTATAAATTCTATAAATCATATATAGGGCTGCACAAGACATCTATATACCCGCTTATTGCCGGAAATTGCTAACGAGGAATTTTCAACTGTGCTATGCGTTCACTAACAGTTCTAAATTTTAGCATATTGTGAATTATATGATAAATCTATAGTTCATATACAGGGATGTACAAAATTTTCAGCTATTGTTTCGATTTTGGTTGAAATTGTGTTTTCAAACGTGTTATATGTTTTACAAATTATTACTTAGACATCGTTTTTAACGTTATTAAACTATGAAGTTTTATTATAGTAGCCCGAATGCATTCAAAATTGTTACATAATCTGATTTATGCATGATTTTACGTTCTTTTTGATAATTTTAATGATACTTTCTTAACGGTATGGAAGCTAAAGTGATAAAACAATTTTTGTTTCATTATAACAAATTCTAAAATTTCTTTTTCTAAAATTTAAGGTACGGGACAAACATTTGACAGCATTAATGAAAATTTCTGTGTTGCATATTCTGTTGTATATTCATATTTATTTCTGCACAAACCTTACAGGAAACCTAACAGGAACCTTATGTAAAGATAGGGAATCATAAGATATCTTGATTAACATATCATGAGAAAATGCCTACATTATGTTTTGCATCGTATCAAATCTGAATTTGGAGAATTTGTCTGGATCAATTTTGTAATCATTCAGAATTTGCAGCCAAGTAATATATTTTAAATGATTTTGTCCCGATATATCTACATACAACTGGAAATTTGTGTCCAAATTTGGTCATAAATTTAAACATTTCACTCTTGCAAAACTTCATGTGCTCTTCATTGTAATTTTCCTTTATAAACAAAATATTTTGAACCAACTTCACATTTTTGTTACATTTTAAATCTTGTTGCCGTTGCATAATAGTGGAAAAGTTTATTTATGTGACTAACTTAAATTCTGCTGTCTTTGATTAAAAAAAAAAAAAAAAGGTACTTGAACTAAAATGTCAAGAAAAAGTCATGCCAGAAGGTATCAAATATTTTTTACTAAAAAAAACATTTATTTTATACTGTTGGTAGTAATAAAAACACCCACTAATTCTATACGTCTATTTTCTATGCTGTAGATGTCGGTGAAAAGCAGGTAAAAGAAAGCGGAAATAATATTTTTTTTGTTTTTTAAATAAATGTACTTACTAATGTACATGTTTATTTATAATTAAATAATGATTCATACTGAGTCGTTCTATTTATTATCAGCAACTTCATTGTAAGATGTAGTCATTCATATAATCTTTAGCATAATTTTTAGTCAATGCTTGTGTAAAATGGTCAGTTTTCATGTTAAATCTACGTACAGCGGCGTAATTCCCGTTTTCTCTGAATTTTTTGATTTTCACTTCCATTTTTGTGGCGTTGTCACGGTTAAACCATTGATCAGAGAAAAAACTTTTAATACATAAAATGTAGGAAATTTTATCTTCTTCAATTTATGCATTGAGGACTTTTACGTAAAATGTATAATTTTGACGTTATTTGGAAAAAAAACAAAGAAAATCCCGTTTTTTTTTTCCGTTTTTTGCCAAAAAAACGTATTTTCCGGGATAAATTTTGTTGGCAAACTTCAGATTCGTGTTCAGCGACCCACAAAACATAAAGGCACCAAATATCAAAACTACACCAAAACTTTCCCCTATTTGTCCTTTTTGAGCACCTAATGCCTGGACTATGTGCGGAAAACGGATTACAATTCGCAAGTCACTTTTGGTGAGAGCATCGATCGTAGCGGGCATGTTCAATTGTCCGTACTGCGGCGGCAAATGCCTCAACTGTTTTGCCAGTTATGTAGAAAAAGAAGTAAGACCCTGCTGTACTTTTGCTAATAAAATTATAGTAGAGCGCCGATTATCCGAACAAGTCGGGACCGACCCTAGTCCGGATAAGCAAAAGTTCGGATAAATGAACAGACAATTTAAGGGATGTTCCTGACTATACTAAAGCCTTCACACTTTATCCAAGCTTAGGACTGGCTGCACTACTTAGTGCTGACGTGTTTTAATTTTTTTTCTTAGTTTACTTTTTTATCATTTAAAATTTTATTTTTCGCTTTTTATCATTTTCTGAACTCCAGAGATCCTCGCATTTAAGCAAAAAAGCATTCGATTGTTGCTTGCTTCAAAGAAGACATTCTTTTTAAAGATTGCCATATCTCGAATTCTTCTTAAGGGGACAGTTCACTTCAACTGGTCAAAAATGCTAGAAAACTAATTGAATTTCCATACATTTTCACAAACTAACTAATAAAGCAAATTCAATGAAATTTTTTTAATTGTTAAGTAAAGCTTTACTTGTTACAATAAATAAAACAGATTGATGAAAAATATTTAAATTAATTACAAAAACTTAATTAAGTAACTTAATGCTTTTTTGTTTTCGTAATTGCCATATATCACTGCTCGCATGGTTTCTCAAAAACTAGGAACATAATGTGTTGAAAATTTTGGAGTACATTAATATTGCACTTCTGCATAAAATGAACTAAAATCTTAGAATTATCTTAAATAATAAAAAAAATATAAAAAAAAAAAATGCGAGAAATTTTACAGATTTTCTTTTTTTAATTTTTATTATTAATTATAAATATTATAACTAAAGATAATTAAAATATTTTAGTTCATTATGTTAAACGAAGTATTATCTTTAAATTAACATCGATTTAAAGTTAATAAATTAAAATGAACACGAGATATCATGCGCGCAGTGATAGATAGTAATTATGAAAACAAACAAACAAAAAAAAAAGTAGGTTACCTCATTAAGTTTTTCTAATTAATTTAAATATTTTTCGTCAATCTGTTTTGTTTATTGTAACAAGTACAGCTATACTTAACAATCCAAAAAAATTCACTGAATTTGCTTTATTAGTTAGTTTGTGAAAAGTTATGGAAATTGAATCAGTTTTCTAGCATTTTTGACCGGTTGAAGAGGAACTGTCCCCTTAAATACGTTAGTTGAATAGGATCAGCGTTCTCCTGCCTTTCGAAGCATTTCATAGCTGTTTCCAAACATTCAAAGGCTTCGTTATGTGATAGACCTGGGTCATTTTCACAGCAATCATTTTCAATTTCTTTCATTTCAACACCTTTTCCTAAGCCTTTTATTTTAATTCTCTTATTCTCTCCCAACGATACATTAATCGGGGATTCAATTTCGCATGTTAAATCTGACGTTGGAAAAAAAAATTAAAGAAATAGGGTGTTTAGATAATAGGAAGTTCGGTTTAAAAACATTTTGTGAGAAATAGGCTGCTCGGATGGTAGGAAGTTCGGTTAAAAATTTCTTTTGAGAGAAATAGACTTTTCGGATAATTGGAAGTTCGGTTTAAAAAAAAAAATGAGAGAAATAGGCTGTTCGGATAATTGGAAGTTCGATTAATTGGAGTTCCGATAATCGTCGCTCTACTGTATTATGTTATGTAAAGTTGTCTTTTTTAGAGCCCATCGGAGGTTGAAAAAAATAGCCCTCGTATAGATTGTATTGAAATATAATGTTTGTCGCGGTAAATAGCAATAGTTCTTTATTTTTAAATGAAAGGAAATTTTCCACTGTTTGACGCAATCTGTTATTACTCTCCTAGATTGTAATTGTTTTTTTTTTTTTTTTTTTTTTTTTTTTTGTCTTCTTATTTTTATATAAAATGTTTTAAATTTTCGACTCCTAAGAAAAGATTTTTGCATTTGGGCTTTAAATAAAGTTTTAAAAAGGTACAAGTGATGTGGACTAAGCTGGTAATATTTCTCATTGCGTTTTAACGTTGCTGTAGTCCGGGTTACTTATCCTCGACCGTTAGTTTTCTTCTCTCAACATATCAAAAAATGAAATTGCGATAAAGTATATTCGAAGTTCTGGAAAATGTTTCATAATCTATGCGTTACACTTGACTTTTATTTTTTTTCCATTTTATATTATGAGAAGTTTAAAATTTTCTGCAATAAAGTCTTTAATTTTTTTATTATGTCCCAAATAAATATAAAAAATAGGGAAAACAGCTCTTTTGTAAAGTAAAGCAAAATCAATTAAAAAAATTAAAATCCATTAAAAGACAATGTATTTTTTTTATTCTGAAGCATAATATACATAGTTTCATAATCAATGTTTTCTAAATTAAGTTTTTGACATTTTTTGTAAATCTTTTTAAGTGACATTATTTATGCTCTATATCGGTACCTTAGGATATAATTAACAGTTATGAAAAAAGGTCATCTTTTTACCAGCAGTTGAACAAGTAGACAGAGAAAATTGGTATTTTTAAAAACATTTTCTAGATAAGACTAAGTTTTTCCAGGAGTAATAAAGTCCTTAAGCGTTGTAAAAAAGACTTGAATTCACTTTGTAATACAGCAGGGGATAATGTAAACTAAGTTGTTAATAATAAAAAATATAATTATTTTAAATAATTTTTTTTGCAAACAATATATTTTATAGGCTTCAAAATTTTAGCTGGCTTGAAAATTTTTAAGATTATACAATTGAAGAAAAATAACTATTGGTTGCAGTACAATCACACATTTGGAAAGCGAAGTAATATCTCTTTTTGAAAAAAAAAAAATCAAACTATGTTGAACGCAGTGTTGGGTATGAGCGCGCTCATTGAACGAAAACTCGCAAGTTTAGTTCACTTTCTGCGAACGTTGAGTTGAACTTGACTCACTTTTTAATAAACGAACGTGAGCTGAAGGAAAGCTCAAAAACTTCGTGAGTTTGTACGAAATTTACAACTCAAACTCATTTTTTTCATAATTTATTGAAAATTTTTACAGTCGTTAGAACACGTTTTTCCCATTCAAATGCCATTTAGAAACCTACACAGACTCGGAATGGGTACAGTCTGATCATCAATTTTTCTGGGTCGTGCCCGGGTCCTGCTTTCTATGTAAGCTCAGGCCGGGCCGAACCGGATTTATTTCTGGGCCTGTGCTTTATTCTTCCTAGAAGTCTGCACTGACCGAAGTTTTCTGGCCGGTCACAACCCTGTTTGTAGGAAAATTATTGGCCCGTCCCTGTCTGACTCATGCAAAAATCTGCTTAAGGAACAACCTCTTTGGGTCAACAAATTTTGTCGAAAAGAAGTATATTTTTTAAATTACCATTATTCTACCATTAAAATTCTCTTTAAAGAATAGCGCATGCACATTTATTGGCGGTTAAAGATACAGCGCTGTAAAACTTATTATAAGAACCTGTATATGACGAAATCCTGTTTTAATCAGAAAAATTTATTGATCGGCGCAAAATGGATATCATAATCCGTTTGAAAATAAATAATACATTTGCAAGAGACGACAAACCTGGTAAAAAATGAACTTAACTATAACGATTTTTACCTCTCCTATGTCATTCCGTCTTAGAAGGTTTTTCGATATAGAATTTTTCAAATTTTTAAATTTCCAAGCCGTGTAAATGGACTGATGGCATTAGCAATAATTCAGATATTTGCATACAAATACAGATCCATTAAAAAAACAAAAAACAATATAGTTTACAATATGATATATAGAAAGAAATGTAGTAGAATGTGTACATCCCGTAAGAATTATTCTAGAGTGAACTCAACCTACAAAAAGGAAATTAAAGTAACCCCGTCCCGAATTAAAAAAAAAGAAAGTTACAACCCGATCCGATGCCAGATTCTATTCAACGATCCCGAAGTGTCTGCTATTCAGGGATTTTACTATATTTGAGTATTAAATAATATAGATAGTGTTTCCTGCAGGCATTTTTGAAGGGCACAGCGCTCTGTCCTTTTTAAAATCGGCCCTCTTTAAATGCGCCCTTCCCTTTTTAGAAATAATGAAATCCGAGATGCTACCAGCAATTGCCCACGAAAATCTTTCTTTCCTGTACCCCAAATTTTGAGAATCCCCACCAGGGCAGGGCCGAAACTAGAGAGAGGCAGAGGGGGCATGTGGTCCGGGCGAAAGAACGAAAAACGAACGGGGCGTCAAATGAAGATTGGTTTTCGAGTTCTTAAGAAACTATAATAGTTACGCGAAGAAGCTCGCAAGCTAAAGTTAAATCTATGGGAGCGTTCTTTTCAAATTTCTCGCATGCATTGTAATATTTTAAATGCTTTTTTTCTTAGGATAGGTGAAGTTGATCTTGAATGTTGTTAGTTTGTATGTTTTCGATATTTATTGCTGTTTTTTTTTCTATTTTTACAAGGCTGCTTTTACTTTCCGAACCGGTTCCGAAAGTGAAAGTAACTTTATAAAAAAAGCTGCAACCAAAATCGAAAAAATAAACACGAATACGGTTAGGGATCAACCTCAGCTATCCCAAACCGCAAAAAATCCTTTAATAATATTAAAATGCAAGCGAGAAATTTTAAAAGAACTCTCCTGTAGGTTTAACATTAGTATGCGAGTTTCTTCAAGTGACTAGTGTAATCTCTTAAGACAATGTGATTCATATCACTGTGACTTTAAACTCCTCATTTGTACTAACTACAACTAAAGTAAAATCTGAGAAAATGAAATCTGTCTATATCGGAAGCCTGTCTTAAATTAAAAAATTACATGTTCCCGACAGAAAAA
This sequence comes from Maratus speciosus, assembly GCA_963932465.1. NCBI lineage: Eukaryota > Metazoa > Arthropoda > Arachnida > Araneae > Salticidae > Maratus > Maratus speciosus. The sequence goes on from OZ010797.1 coordinate 455,611,703, forward strand.
ATGCCAACAATTATACCTGCTAAGTTCAAAACCTGTATAAAGATGAATTTTCTTTCGGTTCCTTTGGGTTTCGTTTTCAAGGTTTTAATAGATTCAATATTTGGCAAAGTTGATTACGTAATTCACTATTACGTACATATTTATTACGTATTTTAAATTTTAAAACAAGTCGGCTATTAGAAACTTACTAAAATTCTCTTCGTAAATTTACTTTGCGGAGGCGGGGAGGGAGACGCCAAAATCTATGTTTGTTTTAGGCTAGTTTTAAAGCAAAAAGTTACTAGCAAAAAAGGCTAGTTTCGGCACTGATCCCAACTTCCTATTTATTTCTTTTAATTTTTCATACCTGCCAGCTAAAATAATTATGTGTATCCCCCCTCCTCTTCTGTTTGGTGGGTGGTCTGTTGAAATTCTCCCATAAGAGAAAATGATAGTAATAAGTTAAGAACTGAACAGTTGCCTTGTCCTGTAGCTATTTCTACTGCTCCATGCATTGAGAGTTATTATCTCTTTCTGGCTTATCTTCTTATATTCCGGATGCTGAAAAAAAGGAAAAAAAAATAGGCGGACAAAAGTTATTTTAAATAGGATGTGACGGCAGTATAATTCTTGACTAGAATGATAAAACTTTTAGAATGCGGTGTTCTTTCTATATTCTTTTATTCAGCAGAAGTAAAAAAATACCTTGTGAAAATAATCAATGAATATTACCCGTGGATTAAAGAAAAAGATGAAAAGGGGAAAAAAGCGAATGTGGAGGGAAATAAGTAAACGTGTTTTAATAAAATTGATCTATTTAAATTTTCGGCTGCCTTGTATGAACAATTGGGATGTTTATTTTTATTAAAATTTTAAATTATTGAATACATTTTACACATTCTTTCCATTGAAAAAAGACCTTCTAAAGTTTTTCTTTTTTTTTAAAGTATTTTCATGAAAATCTATAGCAAAAAGGGGAAATAGTATGCTGTATATGTGCGGCTCGAAACAAATATTTCCTCACAAATGTGGTCGGACGAAGCAGAAAGTTTGGGCATTCCTGCTTCAAAAACAAGATTTAAGAGAAAGTGTTAGTTCTTAAATTTTTTGCAAATTGAAAATTGGGATGTTTATTTGTATTAAAATTTTAAATTATTCAATACATTTCACACATTCTTTCTGTTGAAAAAAAGACCTCATTTAAGTGCTTTAAAGGGGATTTAAGTTCTTTAAAGGGGCTTTTTTAAATAAATGACGTGAACAAACTGTTTTGCCCATTTTTTGATAAAGTCGAAGGATCATAAAAAAAAAAAAAAAAAAAAAAAAAAAAAAAAAAAAAAAAAAATGCTGTCAAGTTTGGCGTCTTATGTCGACTTTCCTGAAGCGACGGCGACAGCCGGACAAAGGGCGTCAAGAAATAGCAATTAATTATAACACAAAATGTAATATATTTATCGAAAATTTAAGAATGCTATTGAATTACAATTCACTTCTAAAATAATGCCTGCAAATTTCGAGTTTTTACATTTAAAAAGGCGTTCATGGATACGTTAAAAAGTTTCGCGTTGGCAAGCATAGAAAATTATTATTTTTTTATTTATTGTTTTTATTCTTTATCTCTCTCTCTATATATATACATATATATGCATGTTAGATCTAACATTGTTTTCTATAATTTACTGCTGTCTATTTCAAATATCTTTGAGAAATTTTACAAAATAGAACAATTAAACTATTAAAAAGGAAATTAAAAAAAATAAATTAGATAAAATGTTAAAAGAAATCTTTTAAAAACACTGATTCAATAAACTGAAAAGAAAAATTCTGCACATTATAATTCTTATTTTTGTTAAGGTTAGTTGGGGTAACTGGACCCACGAGGTAACTGGGCCATAGGCTATTTTATAAAAAACTGGTGATGTTTTTTTAAGTTTTAGCTTTTGTGAACAATGCACCTTAATCTCTACTTCATAAAACATCGTGTGTCAACTCAATCATAACTCTCACTTTGCTGTGATAGGTTGTCGAAAATTTACGTTTCCTTTTTTAAAGACAACGTCATTATGGTTGAACTTCTTCGGCTTTTTATTAAAATACTGTAAGTACTTTTATTAAACAATCTTTTTTTTTTTTTTTTTTTTTTTTTTTTTTTTTTTTTTTGTAAAGATTAGGCATATAACTACATTAATATTTTTAGGTATCTATACGTATTTACTTCATGTTTCAAATGTAAGCCCGGTGTCCCAGATTTTTTTAGTTTCTCTTACTACGGGGAAATAGATTTCTCCATTGTTTTTTGCCCACATTAAAGAAAATTATAGCATACCTTATTAAAAGTACGTAATAAAATTTTTAAAAAGCATATTGGGTGATATCAAACCAGATTCCTTGACCGCTTGAGAGGTGGTGAAGCCCTTATGGCATTACATAATTTTAATCCCTAATTGCCACATTGGCACCGGAATTTTATAATGAAAATTTTACCTTTATTAAGTACGCGAAAATATACTTTCACTTGTTTACAAATGGATTCTCTTGTAAGTGCTGACATTAAATTATTTCAAAATTTTACGAATGCAAGTACCTTGCCCCTGAATGCGAGATAGTCAAACCTTGAAATTGTACGATACACAGGGGGCGCATTCTATTGGGAAACTTTAATTATTATACCATTATTTTGAAAATAATATCTTTATCGCACCTTTCTTTAGAACAGGTGAGCAGCATTAAGGTGTTTCCTAGCTGAAAACAGCTTAACACCCAGTCTAGGAATTGAAGTATCTTATGTTATAATGAGCCATTGGGAAAAATTTAAACTGTAGTTGAAAACTACTTAAGACAGAAATTTAATATAATTAAGAAAAAGTAAAAAAATGAGATTAAAAAATGAATAAAAATTACAAATTAATTTAAGACTTAAGAGGAATGAATAAAAAGTGAATTAGAAACTTAAAAAAGATAAATAAATATTCAAACTGTAGTCGAAAAACTACTATAAGGGTTTAAGAAAAGGTAAAATTTAGCACTGTTCAGTGATGCTCCCGCCAAGCTTGGGCAAGAAAAGCTAGAGGTAGCAAAGTCCACATTAACCAAAATAAAGGGGTCTAATCAGGGCCATACATTTTTTATATTTTACAATTTTTATAGTCTCTATAGCACTTATAGAGAGCTTTTTTCTTAAATAAGAAATAAAATAATAAATGAAAAGAGAAGAATATAGACAGAGGCAATCAAAGCCTGGTCTATCCAGATGTTACTGGGTGTCCATAATTAATGAATAAGTTTGTTATGAACTGAAAGTCTTTTACTGTTAAGGATAGGTTTAATAGAGTTCAAGACACCAGTGACTTTCCTTCTAATGGAAAGGGTATGCCTACTCCAAGTTAAACGACGATCAAGAGTGACCCAAAGATACTTAGCATGGTCAGACCAAGGGATGGCAGTGTTATTGATTATTATTCTACTAGGAAAAGTTAGTTAACGTGAGAAGTATACTGCAGTGGTTTTGTTTTCATTTATTAAGATGCGCCATTGCGTACAGCAGTTCATGAAATCTTCGATGTGTGTTTGCAGGTACCTGTAAAGAGTGTACGGGTGGTGGGCTGAAGCATAAATACAAGTGTCATCCGCATAAAGAGCGAGATATGTGTGCAAGGAGCGTGGGATATCATGAAAGAAGATGTTAAACAAAAATGGACCTAACACGCTGCCCTGAAGGATGCCCGCTAGGATGCGAAGGATAACTGAGAGAATATTGTTTATGCGGACTTGAAAAGAGCGGTCTCAAAGGTATGAGTATATTAAATGTATAAGTCTGGGATGAAATCCGAGCTGAATGAATTTGTAAAAGAGGCCCTCATGCCAGACCTTATCAAATGCCTTTGCGACATCAAGAAAAATGGCAGCTGCGGGAATTTTCGCGTTCAGTTTCTAACCGAGAAACTCAACAACCCTAAGTTGCTGGTGTTGGGTCCAGTGTTTTGGGCGAAAGCCGAACTGCTCAGGCATAAGAATATTACTACGCTGAATGAAGTCTTGCAACTAGGTACGAATGACACTTTCCACTACTTTATTGATAGAAGGTAGAAGGGAGATAGGTCTGTAATTAGAGGGGTCAGATAAGTTAGTTCCAGGTTTGGGAATAGGAGAGATTATTGAAAGTTTCCAGGGTTTTGGAAAATAGTTGAACTTTAAGATAGCGTTAGAGAGGTCAGTAATATAAATAATGCAATCAGGAGGGAGGCTTCTAAGAGCAGAGTTGGTAATTTTATCATATCCTGGGGCCTTACGTTTTTTGAGTTTTTTTAATAATATTATGTATAACTATGGGTTGAATAGTAGGCGGGGGGATCATCGGGGGGGATAGCCAGAAAGTTACGAACAGTCTCACTGACATGATTAAGGTGAGTTTGACTTGCAAGGGTCGGGTTTCGAGAGAACTGGTTAGCATAAGAATTAGCCAACACATTAGCATTCTCTTGATCCGTGTAAGCAGTAACATTGTTAGCAGTGAGAGGGGGTATTGGAGTAAAGTTTTTATTCAGTTTACGTTTTAAGATCCAAAGTGAGTTGTCCTTGCAAGCTAAAGTTTTAAGAAAATTGTTCCAGTTTTTCTGTTTTTCTTTGTAGAAACTGTTTTTTATTTTATTGTTTAGCCTACTGAGAAGGGGTTTAATGGAGTGGTTTCTTGAATTTTGAAATTGTCGCCGGAGCCGATTGCGTTGTTTGATAAGATTATAAATATAGCGGCGGTGGGACGAAGGCGTTATTATTTTTAAAAGTGTTAAAGATGGAAAAGTTTTGGGCATTAGTAATGTGGGAGTTCAGGTGTTCAACAGCTGCATAAATATCATTGGTATTCTTGATTTCTGCGAGTGAAATGTCTTGAGAATTAAGATAGTCAGTGAATTTTTTCCAATCAGTAGCCATGGAAGGGGGGGGGGAGAGAAGATTGATAATATCAATTTTAAAGTAGACAGGTAAGTGAACAGAAGAAAGATCATTAATTACAGTTGAAGAAATAGGGTAGGGGAGAATTTTAGAAAGATAAAGATCAGTAATACAGTTAAGGGCATTAGGCGCAGTACTAATGTGTGTTGGTCTGGATGGTGCATGGAGATTTAAATTTAAGTGTTGGACAAGATTGTGAAGAGAGGCACCTCGCCGAGAGTTGCCGTGGCAATTCCAGCGCCTGCTTTTGGCATTGTAATCGCCTACTAAAAAGCAGTGTTGGTATAGCGAAAAAAGCTGCGTAATACTATTAACAGACAAGTTACCAGTAGGTTGAGCATAAATTGAGGCTAATTTAATATTTAAGTGTGGAAGCTGCAAGATTATACTTGTGTATTCTAAGTCGTTAAAGATAGTATTTTGTGTTTGATAGTGTGGAATGTGGTTTTTAATGTAGATTGCAGTGCCTTCTCTATACGTACCATCGGCACGAGGTGTGTGAAAGAGCCTATACCCAGGGATGTTAATATTGAAAGTGGGACTGAAGGTTTCTTGTAAGAAAATAACATCAATTTGAGGATGTTCGTTAATAAAGAGTTTAAGTTCGTTAAGTTTGTTCTGCAGTTCCAGGAGAGAAAAATTAGTGAAGAAAAGATAGAAGAGGAATTACTCATTATCAATTGTGTTAAATTTCGTGGCTAATGTTTCAAAAGCGCTCATGATGATAAGCATTTTCTCCATAGGGTCTGAACAGTTTTTGGTGAGTTTGGCAATATTTTTAAAACATGGATAAATTTGTTGAATTTCAGGAGCTCTTTAATCTCCTGGAAGGTCTTAAAAATTTCTTTGAAGTCAGTAGTGTAATTAGAGTTGGTGGGTTTTTCAGTTGCTGCAGATTTTGTGCCAGTTAGCTTATTTTCTGTGTTATTTTCAGAGTTTGTGTTTTGGGTGGGAGAAGGGAGCGGAGCCGGGGATTCAGCAGAATCTTTATAAGTATTTTCTGTTTTTTTAGTCTCTGGCTTACGATCATAGTTGTAAGTAGATAGAATTTCAGCCATAGCGTTAGGGATAATTTTATAATTATCTTTCCTGTTAATTTTTACGTCTTGCTGTTTTTTATAAAATTGTGGGGTTTTTGGACAACCGCGATATGTCGCCACATGGTCACCATAACAGTTAGAACATTTAGGGGTGATCTTACGAATTTTGTCACAATTTGTGGTTAAATGTTCCTCACACATTTGGCGCACTTTGGCGGCAGATGGCAAATTTTGCTTGAGTGGCCAAATTTTTGGCAACGGTAACATTGCTTAACTATGTTCGTGCCTTTAAATCGTTCAACATTAACTCTAATATAACAGATTTCATGAATCTGATAAATCTCTTCGAATTTATCGCGTGACAGGACATTAACGACATATAGCGGAATTGGCCGACCAGTCCTTCTACTTTTCATCATTGATGCTCTATTGATAGTGAAATTGTGCTCTTTGAGCGCATCAATTATTACCTGTGGGTTAGTATATGGGGGAATCCCCCTAATGACGTCTTTACGTGGGCGCTGTTCCGCTGGGCTTAGTGTTGTATACGGAATAGCTTTTTAATCTAAATAGGCTTGTGTTTTCCGAAACTCTGCATCTGATTTACAGTGTACTTTAAGTAGTTCACCGTCTAATTTAATCATAGGATAATTTCCATTTAGTTTTTGATTTCACTAGCAAGTTCAGTCCATTTACCTTTAAATTCTATATAGAATGGATGAATTTTTATCTTTTTGGCAGTCCAATCAGTAGCAGAGCCACCGGCTGAATCACCCTCAGTGGGGTCAACTAGTTCCATATTACTACTACCTTCCTTTAAATCAGCTATAGCTGCATATTTGCTTTTAAGCTTAATTGAAGAATTTAAAGTATTTCTTCTACGTTTTGAGGAATTAGCGGGGGTGAAACCGTCATCTGTGTCCACCACAATTACCTTAAATTTAGTAAGTATGTCGTGTGAGTCATAGTGATGATTACAGATAAAAGTTTTAAATTCTCTAAGCTGACTAAGTTTACGTTGGTCAAATGGCTCATTGAACATAAAATTCGAATGTAGTTTACTCACTCTTTTATTGTGTTGAGGATCTGTGGAATAGTCCGGTCTGCTTAAAAGTCCAGTGATGTAAGTATTACAATCATGCAGGAATTGTTGCACAATGGAGCGCTGTACATCGTCAGTTACCCCAGGGTACTCCATCCAGGAGGCAACCAAATCACATTTTTCAACTCCATTGATGATGCGATTTGCGTTTTCAGAAAAATTAAATGGGTCCTCTGTACCCATGTTAGACGTCAGTGAACCGTCTTTCGTTCACTACTATGATGCGACAAAAGTTCATAAAAAGTCATTTATTCGTACGAACTAGTTATCCCAATATGAAAGCTATCCACGCCAAAACATATAATCTCTTAGCAGCAAAAGATCACGCTAGTTCACTAAATCCGGAACTGCACATACGATCTGTTGAAATCAACAATCACCTCAGAGAAAACATGACCGTTCTCTTAGGAAGCATACCTAACTGTGATGTGATGTGAGTCTGTTTTCCTTATAATATGTTTAATAAAATTATCATGAAGGTAACTAATTAAGAGTTCTGGTAGGAGCAATAAAATTTCCCTGTATAATGCGACCCTTGGATACAGATAAAGTACTTAAGTACTTGCGTAGCCGTTTGTTCACAGATTTACCTTGCTAATTTTTTCCTTAAAATACCCATGTGACTTTTATACTTATTACCCATACTAAAGTACATAAGTACTTACTTAATTTTTATGTTTTTGGTATAAATAAATCTAATATTTTCACTTTTTGTGCTTTTTTTAGACACATTGACAGCAAAGGTTTCCCTTACAACGCTCTTTAGTTGGTATATAATTTACATGATCTGCCTGGTTTAAATTTTTTTAAGTTGTTTATACTTTTTCAAACAGGACCTGATATCCCATATGAAAATAAAAAATAAACGCGTGTGGAACATAGACCCTCCTGGCCCACTTACCCCATTTTTATGGAGCAACTGGACCCATGAAGAAAGAAAGATAAAATATACATATTTTTATATTTTTAAATATTAAAATGTAATTTTGAGCATTTTTGTCTGATAGAAGGAACCTAACTGAACACATTTACAGAAGTTCAGACTTTAATTCAAATGAACATTAGCTTTTTGAAGCTGAATTGTCAGAAGCTCCAGAGTAACATTGTAAAATCATGGTCCAGTTGAACCAACTAACTTTACAATATTTTCCTTACTGTAGGGAACATCTACGTATTGTTCCAATGTCTTTTAAAAACGGAAGAAAAGTTACAATGGGGAGATGACCACTTTCACTTACAATTGTCATCGTCTTGTAAAATATTTTGTACGAAGTTCCTCGCTTTCTTCTTTCTTATCATCGAACTTTTTCATATTGACCATACGTGGTCAAACAAGCTATTATCTAGGAGGCCCCGGGCGGGTCAGTTCCATGAATTGCATGTGGGAAACATTTTCCCATGTTCTTATATCTGTAACCAAGTCTTTTGATAAAAAAATAAGAATTTTTATTGATTTTATTTACTATTTTTTTTTTTACTTAGCAACATAATTTTTGTTTTTGGGGTAGGGGTAGAGGTATTGCCAGCACATGCTCCACAGACAAAATAATTATTACTATATTTTATCAGAGTACAATTGTAGAAACATTCTATTTCTACTCCAATTCTTATCTTTAATCAAATAATATGAATGAGAATATGAATATGAAATAATATATAATTTTTGAATATAATTTCCAAATTGTGTCCTTTTCGAGTTTGATTATTAATATTTAAAAATATCACATCTGAAGCACTTTTTTATATCGTTTTATATACTTAATACAACTGAATATGATTAGATTATAATATTTATAGGATTTTTTTTAAAGATGTCATTGTTATTTCGGAACTTGATTAATGTAATCTCAGTATCATTTATAACCCAAATTTTACCAGCTCCTTAATAGGATGTAACGAATAGTGATTTGGCCAAATATATGAATATTCTGTCAAATTCCAGGACGATATATCAACATTTTTTTTTTAATATAATGCGAGGGTCGAGTGCTGCTCGACTGGAACTCGAAAATTCCATTCGAAATCAACTCGCAACCCGCAACCCGATCCGAACGCTCCAAAATAATTTCGCCGACCACCAACCCCACCCAAACCCGAAATGAAAGGAATGTAAATTATATTTTAATGCAATTGTCAAAAGTAATCAACAATTTAAAAAAATGGGCCGGGCCAAATTTTACTGATATTTTTACTGGACAGGTCAGATCCCTGCCGGTCAAATGATTTTCATATGAGCTGGGCTGGAACTTGGACTGAAAATTTCTGCCTATTCAAACCTCAAGAAGAATGCAGTCCAGCCCCAACTTGGGTTGGAAAATAAATCCAGTCCCGACCCATCTTGGTCCGAATCTCTAGAAAAAAGTAATTACCAAACCAAGCTCGGAACTCGGACCGAGTGTCGGGAAAGAAAATTGGGACGGTCCCATGGAGAACCCTACATCGAATAACCAAAAGATTACTTTACAAAATTGAACCATAAACGCAAAAATAAATAAATAAATAAATAAACATTTAAAATATTGTAAATGATAGAAAATTTTGCGAAATAAAAAATAATTACGCACATTAGATGTGAAAGTAATGGTATTTTTCATACATTTTGTTATCTATATTATTTGTCATTCTGTGATACATGCTATTGAAAAAAAAAATTATTCTTTCAGTATTGCAGTATACTTTGGGCACCCCTAACTGGACCTCGGCCGGACCTCGCGCGAAATCGCAATAGAACTCAGTTAAACTATGTTTGTGTTTCGGAATATGCTTTTTTTTTCTCTCTCCTGAATTATTTAACTTTATTGAATTCTGTATTCAGTTTTCATCTGGCAGATGCCGCCACTGCATGCTCCGACCTTAATTTGATTCAATTCCATATTCGGTTTTTATCTGGTAGATGCTGCCACTTTAGGCTCTGACCTTTGACTGGTTGAAGCCAAGGATGCCGACTGGTATCGCGAACAATTGAAGAGCTTAGATAATAACGGTGCTAAGTATAAGTGCAGATTCCCAAAAATTTTAAGGAGCCAGTAGCTCCTAAACCCAAATAATCCAGTGGTCACACTGTGAAAGAAACGCATAAAAGCAATAGTGCTTATATGAAAGAAAAAACAGGAATTCAAAGTTAAAAACAATCTACACAGGTAGTACAAAAGAAACACTGACTAATTACATCAAATGTGTATATTTCATTTAATCACACAATTCTTTTAATTTGGATATAAATTAAATATAATATAAATCTTAAGCTATGCGCGGTCAGAAGATAAAGTTGGACAAGACAGATGTTTAAAAAAGATATCTAAAAGAATAAGCTAAGCAATCATGATAATGGGGAATATTAGGAAAACAATATTTCTTATTTTCATTTTGTAATATAAGATTTCATATTAAAAAAATGTGATTGCGTGAGATTATTTTGAACTATAAAAATCAAAATACAATTCAAACATTTGTTTCTGAAGAACACAACCAGAAAAAATTTGTTTAAAAAAATCTTATCTACAGCGATTCTGTTTCGAATTTTCCGAAAACGTAAGGCATTTAGTTCTAAAAATTCGGGCATAAAAAAAAACACGGACTAGGGCAGGGGGGGGGGATATCGAGAATTTCTACACGTAGTCACCGAAAAAATCCATTTTATCATTCGTCAGCTGAAGAGAGTACGGATTCCGTCAAAGAAAGGATCACAAAAACCCCGGCAAATTTCGTAAAAAAAAACCCACACGAATTTCGTCAACGGATTGAGAAGAAAATGTGAATTTCGCCAGTCTTCTCAGAAAAGTTTTCCGTTTACTCAGATGATCACTAGAAAAAACGCGTTTTTCTTCAAAGAACCGTCGTAAAATACGCGTATTTCACCAATCTTTACAGAAAAAGTCAAATTCGTAAAAGGATCACGGAAAAAACACTAATTTTATCAAAGGATCACAGAACAAATACTAATTTTGTAAAAGGATCGCAGAAAAAACGCGAATTTCGTCAATAGAATGTAGAAAAACGCGTATTTTATCAAAGGATCACGAAAACTCCTGAAATTTCGTCTAAGGATCGCAAAAAAGCACGAAGTTTGTCAAAGCATAGCGAAAATGTCACGCATTTCGTTAAAGGATCGCTTTAAAACCTGAAGTTTGTCAAAGGAAGCGGAAAAACCACCCCAATTTTCGTCAAGGGATCGCGGAAAGAAATCGAGACATTCGCCAAAGAATGGCGACTTAGACGTCGAAAATTCGTCGCTAAAGCAAAAAATGTAGTCACCACGTGGCGACTGGCAACTGTGAATCTGCACATCTAGTGCTAAGTGACACAATCATCATTTTGAGAAAATGAGTTGTAAAGTTCTAAATCTTTATTTCCATTTATTGTCAAATGCTTCCTTTATGAATTAAAATTTCTGTGAGCATTAGGTTTTTCAAATAATAATTTAACAGATGGTAGAGGACCTTTGATTATTTTCAATCACGTGATTAATCCAATTTTTTTTTTGTCACATACCACCTTTATCATCTGAGCTTCCGAATTCCTTTCAAAATAGTGGACTCTGTCCTTTCAAACTTTAATGTAGTGTAACATCCTAATCCTGATTATATGATAATTATGTGCATCTATTACAAAGGATTCTTTTAAAAGGATATGCGAACGAAACGATGTTACAACTAGATGTTGAATACAATAATCAAGTACAAGACGCCCTATAATTTTAGGTAGCTTTCTTTACAAAAAAACTACCTATTGCAGCCGTTCGGAGGAAAGCGATTTCAAAAAATTTTGGTATATTTTCATCGATCATGACCCCCAGACCCCAAAACCACCCTCCGTTCAAAATTGATATATATATATATATATATATATATATATATATATATATATATATATATATCTGACCTATGTCACACTGTAACTCCCGTAATTATGAACCGATTTCGATGTAATTCGGTGTGTACATAGTACATACGAATGTCTCGACCGAGTTCGTTGGCCAGCTTCATCCGCCGTTTTGTTTCAAAATGGCGGCCATTTAAAATTTTTAAAAAAATTTAAAACTTGAAATGTGGTACCAAAAAATTAAAAATGGAAAAATATTTTTTTCTTATGTATTTGACCTTTATACAAAGATTCCGGAGCAGTTTTTGTTTCGTCTATACCTTAAAAAATGGCTGAGTTATAGCATTTTGAATTTCTAGCGTGGCTGACATTTTGAAACGTCCTGAATTTTGTCACGCGATAAAAGGCGTATTTATGAACCGATTTGGATGTAATTCAGTGTGTACATAGTATATACCAATCTCTCAACCGAGTTCGTTGGCCAGCTTCATCCGCCGTTTTGTTTCAAAATGGCGGCCATTTAAAATTTTTAAAAAAATTTAAAACTTGAAATGTGGTACCAAAAAATTAAAAATGGAAAAATATTTTTTTCTTATGTATTTGACCTTTATACAAAGATTCCGGAGCAGTTTTTGTTTCGTCTATACCTTAAAAAATGGCTGAGTTATAGCATTTTGAAATTCTAGCGCGGCTGACATTTTGAAACGTCCTGAATTTTGTCACGCGATAAAAGGCGTATTTATGAACCGATTTGGATGTAATTCAGTGTGCACATAGTACATACCAATCTCTCGACCGAGTTCGTTGGCCAGCTTCATCCGCCATTTTGTTTCAAAATGGCGGCCATTTAAAATCTTTTAAAAAATTTAAAATTTTAAATGTGGTACCAAAAAATTGAAAATGGAAAAATATTTTTTCTTATGTATTTGACCTTTATACAAAGATTTCGGAGCAGTTTTTGTTTCGTCTATATCTTAAAAAATGGCTGAGTTATAGCATTTTGAATTTCTAGCGTGGCTGATATTTTGAAACGTCCTGAAATTTGTCACGCGATAAAAGGCGTATTTATGAACCGATTTGGATGTAATTCAGTGTGTACATAGTACATACCAATCTCTCGACCGAGTTCGTTGGCCAGCTTCATCCGCCGTTTTGTTTCAAAATGGCGGCCATTTAAAATTTTTTAAAAATATTAAAACTTGAAATGTGGTACCAAAAAATTAAAAATTGAAAACATATTTTCTTCTTATGTGTTTGACCTTGATAAAAAGATTCGGGAGCAGTTTTTGTTTTGTCTATATCTTAAGAAATGGCTGAGTTATAGCATTTTGAATTGCTAGCGTGGCTGACATTTTGAAACGTCCTGATTTTTCTCACGTAATAACAGGCGTATTTAAGAACCGACTTGGATGTACCTTGGTGTGTACATAGTACATACAAATATCTCGACCGAGTTCGTTGGCCTGCTTCATCCGCCATCTTGTTTCAAAATGGCGGCCATTTAAAAAAATTAAAAAATAAAAAAAATTAAATGAGATACCAAAAAATTGGAAAGTGAAAAAGATATTTTTTTTTGTATGTGTTTGACCTTAATACAAAGATTCCGGAACAGTTTTTCTTTCGTCTATATCTAAAAAAAATGGCTGAGTAATAGCATTTTGAATTTCTCTTGTGGCTGACATTTTAAAACGACCTGATATTTGTCACGCGATAACAGGCGCAATTATGAACCTATTTGGATGTAACTTGGTCTGTACATAGTACATACCAATGTCTCGACCGAGTTCGTTGGCCAGCTTCATTCGCCATCTTGTTTCAAAAGGGTTGCCATTTAAAAAAAACCAAATTTAAAATTCAAAATGAGGTATTAAACAATTGGAAAATGAAAAAGATTTTTTTATGTGTTTGGCCTTGATACAAAGATTCCGGAGCTGTTTTTGTTTCTGAAAATTTGTTCTTTTGTTTATATCTTAAAAAATGGTTGATTTATAGCACTTTGAATTTCTAGCATGGCTAACATTTTGAAACGATCTTGTATTTGTCACGCGATAACACACGTATTCGCCTATTTCGATGTAAGAAGGCATGTGGATATTATACATCAACACCTCGACCAAGTTCGCTGGCCAGACACATCAGCCATCTTGTTTCAAAATGGCGACCATTAAATTAAAAAATATATATATATTTAAAGTGAGGTGCAAAAAAATTAGAAATTGAAAAAGGTTTCTTTCTTAAGTATTTGACCTTGATATAAGGATTCAGGAGCATTTTTTGTTTGTCTTTACCTTACAAAATGTCTCAGATATAGCAGTTTCAATTTCTATTGTGGGTGACATTTTGAAAAATCTGATTTTTTGCCTGCGACAGCACTCCTATATATTAACCGATTCCGATGTGAGTGAGCATGTGCACAGCAATTACTAAGGTCTCGACCAAGTTCACTGCTTAGTCTCATCCACCATGTTGTCTTAAAATGACAGGCACTTTAAGAAATTGCCGAATTTGGCAGCCAAATATATGTTACTTTAAAGAAAAGCAGCTTGGATAAAGCTGACTAATTTCGCGAAATTCTCATTCATTATATTGATAAAAATTAGTATTGAATCTCCTATATTCGGTTTCCACTAAATTGAGCTTCGTGTTTTTGAATGATATAATTTGGCTTTTTTTAAATAAGGATTATGAAAGCTACCTCTTCCTCCCGGCACTGGCCGGAAGGACTTTTTTTCCTCTTCCGAAAAATAATAAAAAAATGAATATATTGCGTTTGGTACCACAAAGCATGTCAAAGTGTCGGATTTTTTCTTTCTGCAAGAATTCTGACGATTTTACAAGTCTTAACGCTCTCATATGGCAATTGTTACTTTTTTATGAATTTTCGAAATGTAAATTGCGTTCTGTACTGAACACACTCTATGTCTCTCTAAACACCCTATATTTCTTGTATGAAATGCAATTTTAGGGAATTTAGGTTTTATTATATTAAAAAACATCAGCATGAAAAGAAATAGAAAAAAAAAACTTCTTTGCTTTATTAAAGATTTCATTGCACTCATATCGCAAATGTGACATTTTATACAAAAATAATGCTTTAAATAAACATCAAAACAGTAACTGAGAATAAAACAGCTTACAGAACAACAATGAAAAGTACTTAATATTGTTACTTTTCAGAAAGAATTTAGGCGGATATGGGCTACAATGCCGGTAACTAAAAAGAAGTTATCTAATTCTTCTAAATATCTGAATCCGTTGTATAAAGTAATTTTAATTTGAGAGGTTATGCATATTTCTTCTGGGATTTTTTATTGAGGCAGGTGTGTGTGTGTTTGGACTTTAGGTTTCTCTTGAAAGTTATATACAGGGTGATCTTTTTTAAAGTGACAGTGTTTGGAGTGCTCTGTAGCGCGATCTAATTGTCGAAATGGCACCAAACTTGGCATTTAGACTAATCAAGACATGGGAAAAAAGATTCCGTGAAAAAAAAATTAGTTCCAAAAATCGCCGCTAGGGCATTTTGTGGCGCTTTGCAATGTATAAAATGTGAGAAAAGAAAAATACTAACACATACAATCGTACAGTTAAATTATTAATGTTTATTAACTACATTAACTTCCCCGGTGATGAATTAGACCACCTTCAATGTGAACACCGTTCTCAAAAATAACACCGTGCATTCTGTGCACAACGTTCTCCACAGTTGTACGTAACATATCACGAGGAGTATTCCGCACTGTCTTTGTTATGTTGTCCTTTAAAATAGACAAATTTGATACTCCACCAACATAAACTTGAGATTTCAAATAACTCTAGAGCCAAAAATTGCATGGCGTGAGGTCAGGGGAACGAGGCGACCATGCAACTGGAATACTCCGACTTATGACTCTATCATCAGTGAAGTTTTGGAGCAACAACTGCCTTACCTTATTACTAATGCGTGCACCATCCTGCATAAAGATTGTCTGTTGGAGACGATTTCTTTGCTGAAGTTGTGGAATAACAAATGTTTGCAGCATTTCATGGTACCTTTCTGCATTTATGGTGCACGTTTCGGGTCCTGTCGGAGTGATGGTCTCAAAAAAGAATGGCCCAATTAGGAATTCGGCTGTGAAACCACACCAAACAGTAACTTGTGGGGTTTCATGCACGGTGTGGGGCTGCTCAGAAGCCCAAATTCGGCTATTTTGTGTGTTTACGGACCCATTGAGATAAAAATGGCACTCATCTCCTTACAGAATGTGCCATGGGAAAGCATCATCAATTTCTACGCTGGCAAGAAACGATACAGTGAATGTCACTCGCTTATCATAATCACTTGGTTTCAGTTTGTGCAAGCGGCTGATTTTGTAGGGGTTTAATCCAATAACGCGCCGCAAAACTCTCCATACCGTGGAATAATTCATGTCCAATTGTCGAGCTACACCCCGGGCGCCGCTAGTACCAGCAATGGTTCCCTGCGATCCTTCGACAATTGCAGTTGCCACATCAGTTATTACATCTTCTGATACTTGTTTACGTCCTCTCCCAGCACAAATGGTCAATGACCCCGTTTCCTCGAACTTCTTAATCATTTTCTTAAGACCATTCAGCGATAAAGGTCCCTTTCGTAATTTTTTTCTGGTTCGAAATTCCCGGAGAGCTGTGGATGCATTACATTGGTTCATATAATACACCTTCACCAGTAACGCACGTTCCGGTAACGTGAGAGGCATGCCCACTGGAGCTCGTTTACTTCAGCTGAGATTATTTGTCGGAGTTGTCTACTACTTGCTTTTATAGCCCTTATTACTGGCGCTGTCATCGCACAACATTTGCATTTTTCTTTGATACCCGTGTTTTATGCTGATTCTCGTTATTGTAAGCTACAGCAGCGCCACAAAATACCCTAGCAGCGATTTTTGGAACTAAATTTTTTTCACGGAATCCTTTTTCCCATGTTTTGATTAGTCTAAATACCAAGTTTGGTGCCATTTCGGCTTTTAGATCGCGCTACAGGGCGCTCCAAACACTGTCACTATAAAAAAGATCACCCTGTATATAAAAAAAACCTCATCTTCAGTACGTTAATCATTTTTCTAAAAATTTTAAAAAAAGGAGTATTATTTCGCCCTTTAAATAACATAATAATAGTAAATTTGATTCACAGACATTGTTTTTTCTTAAAATTAAAAAAAAAAAAAATATCTCACAGTTTCCATATTATTTTATGTGTTACACTATTTTTTTTAAGTTGCGTTACCGTTATTTATGCGTGTGTGTGTTTCTATTTAAATGAAATATGTGACGTTGTGTTGAATATGTATGGTTTTTAAAACTTAATTTTAGAAAAAATCATGCATTTCTTATATAAAATTCAATTTAAAATTCTACACAGTGTTCTGTTTCTACAGTTTCTCAAGACAGTGCCATGAAAAATCTAACTGTTTTGCTACCTTAAAGATACATGTAAATCCACGAAACGCAATTGTTACATTTAATAGAAAGAGAATTCTTTTGTTAAAAGAAAAAAAAAGAAAAAAGTCCTTCCGGCCAGTGCCGGGAGGAAGAGGTAGCTTTCATAATCCTTACTTTAAAAAAGCCAACTTATATCATGCAAACACACGAAGCTCAATTTAGTGGAAACCGAATATAGGAGATTCAATACTAATTTTTATCAATATAATAAATGAGAATTTCGCGAAATTAGTCAGCTTTATCCAAGCTGCTTTTCTTTAAAGTAACTTACATTTGGCTGCCAAATTCGGCAATTTCTTAAAGTGCCTGTCATTTTAAGACAACATGGTGGATGAGGCTAAGCAGTGAACTTGGTCGAGACCTTAGTAATTGCTGTGCACATGCTCACTCACATCGGAATCGGTTAATATATAGGAGTGCTGTCGTATGCAAAAAATCAGATTTTTCAAAATGTCACCCACAATAGAAATTGAAATTGCTATATCTGAGCCATTTTTTAAGGTAAAGACAAACAAAAAATGCTCCTGAATCCTTATATCAAGATCAAATACTTAAGAAAGAAACCTTTTTCAATTTCTAATTTTTTTTGCACCTCACTTTAAATATATATATATTTTTAGGTAGCTTTCTTTACAAAAAAGCTACCTATTGCAGCCGTTCGGAGGAAAGCGATTTCAAAAAATTTTGGTATATTTTCATCGATCATGAATCCCAGACCCCGAAACCACCCTCCGTTCAAAATTGATATATATATATATATATATATCTGACCTATGTCACACTGTAACTCCCGTAATTATGAACCGATTCCGATGTAATTCGGTGTGTACATAGTACATACCAATGTCTCGACCGAGTTCGTTGGCCAGCTTCATCCGCCGCTTTGTTTCAAAATGGCGGCCATTTAAAATTTTTTTTTAAATTTAAAATTTGAAATGTGGTACCAAAAAATTGAAAATGGAAAAATATTTTTTCTTATGTATTTGACCTTTATACAAAGATTTCGGAGCAGTTTTTGTTTCGTCTATATCTTAAAAAATGGCTGAGTTATAGCATTTTGAATTTCTAGCGTGGCTGACATTTTGAAACGTCCTGAATTTTGTCACGCGATAAAAGTCGTATTTATGAACCGATTTGGATGTACCTTGGTGTGCACATAGTACATACAAATATCTCGACCGAGTTCGTTGGCCAGCTTCATCCGCCACCTTGTTTCAAAATGGCGGCCATTTAGAAAAATAAAAAAATAAAAAAATTTAAATGAGATACTAAAAAATTGGAAATGAAAAAGATTTCTTTTGTATGTGTTTGACCTTAATACAAAGATTCCGGAACAGTTTTTCTTTCGTCTATATCTAAAAAATGGCTGAGTAATAGTATTTTGAATTTCTATTGTCGCTGACATTTTAAAACGACCTGATTTTTGTCACGCGATAACAGGCGTATTTATGAATCGATTTGGATGTAACTTGGTCTGTACGTAGTACATACCAATGTCTCGACCGAGTTTGTTGGCCAGCTTCATTCGCCATCTTGTATCAAAAGGGTTGCCATTAAAAAAAAATTTAATTTAAAATTTAAAATGAGGTATTAAAAAATTGGAACATGAAAAAGATTTTTTTTATGTGTTTGGCCTTGGTACAAAGATTCCGGAGTTTCTGAAAATTTGTTCTTTTGTTTATATCTTAAAAAATGGTTGATTTATAGCACTTTGAATTTCTAGCATGACTAACATTTTGAAACGATCTTGTATTTGTCACGCGATAACACACGTATTCGCCTATTTCGATGTAAGAAGGCATGTGGATAGTATGCATCAATATCTCGATCATGGTCGCTGGCCAGATTCATCAGCCATCTTGTTTCAAAATGGCGGCCATTAAATTAAAATATATATATATATTTAAAGTGAGGTGCAAAAAAATTAGAAATTGAAAAAAGGTTTCTTTCTTAAGTATTTGACCTTGATATAAAGATTCAGGAGCATTTTTTGTTTGTCTTTACCTTAAAAAATGGCTCAGATATAGCAGTTTCAATTTCTATTGTGGGTGACATTTTGAAAAATCTGATTTTTTGCATGCGACAGCACTCTTATATATCAACCGATTCCGATGTGATCGAGCATGTGCACAGCAATTACTAAGGTCTCGACCAAGTTGACTGGTTAGCCTCATCCACCATGTTGTCTTAAAATGGCAGGCACTTTAAGAAATCCCCGAATTTGGCAGCCAAATATAAGTTACTTTCAAGAACAGCAGCTTGGATAAAGCTGACTAATTTCGCGAAATTCTCATTCATTATGTTGATAAAAATTAGTATTGAATCTCCTATATTCGGTTTGCACTAAATTGAGCTTGGTGTGTTTGAATGATATAATTTGGCTTTTTTTAAATAAGGATTATGAAAGCTACCTCTTCCTCCCGGCACTGGCCGGAAGGACTTTTTAATTTAATGGCCGCCATTTTGAAACAAGATGGCTGATGAATCTGGCCAGCGAACTTGGTCGAGGTGTTGATGTATACTATCCACATGCCTTCTTACATCGAAATAGGCGAATACGTGTGTTATCGCGTGACAAATACAAGATCGTTTCAAAATGTTAGCCACGCTAGAAATTCAAAGTGCTATAAATCAACCATTTTTTAAAATATCAACAAAAGAACAAATTTTCAGAAACAAGATCTGCTCCGGAATCTTTGTATCAAGGCCAAACACATAAAAAAAATCTTTTTTCATTTTCCAATCTTTTAATACCTCATATTGAATTTTAAATTTAATTTTTTTTAAATGGCAACCCTTTTGAAACAAGATGGCGAATGAAGCTGGCCAACGAACTCGGTCGAGACATTTGTATGTACTATGTACAGACCAAGTTACATCCAAATAGGTTCATAAATACGCCTGTTATCGCGTGACAAAAATCAGGTCGTTTTAAAATGTCAGCCACAAGAGAAATTCAAAAAGCTATTACTCAGCCATTTTTTTTAGATATAGACGAAAGAAAAACTGTTCCGGAATCTTTGTATTAAGGTCAAACACATACAAAAAAAATCTTTTTCATTTTCCAATTTATTGGTATCTCATTTAAATTTTTTTATTTTTTAATTTTTTTAAATGGCCGCCATTTTGAAACAAGATGGCGGATGAAGCTGGCCAACGAACTCGGTCGAGATATTTGTATGTACTATGTACACACCAAGGTACATCCAAGTCGGTTCATAAATACGCCTGTTATTACGTGAGAAAAATCAGGACGTTTCAAAATGTCAGCCACGCTAGAAATTCAAAATGCTATAACTCAGCCATTTCTTAAGATATAGACGAAACAAAAACTGCTCCCGAATCTTTTTATCAAGGTCAAACATATAAGAAGAAAATATTTTTTCAATTTTCAATTTTTGGTACCACATTTCAAATTTAAATTTTTCTTAAAAATTTAAATGGCCGCCATTTTTAAACAAGATGGCGGGTGAAGCTGGCCAACGAACCCGGTCGAGACATTGGTATGTACTATGTATAAACGAAGTTACATCCAAATCGGTTCATAAATACGCCTTTTATCGCGTGACAAAATTCAGGACGTTGCAAAATGTCAGCCACGCTAGAAATTCAAAATGCTATAACTCAGCCATTTTGTAAGATATAGACGAAACAAAAACTGCTCCGGAATCTTTGTATAAAGGTCAAATACATAAGAAAAAAATATTTTTCCATTTTTAAATTTTTGGTACCACATTTCAAGTTTTAAATTTTTTAAAAAATTTTAAATCGGCGCCATTTTGAAACAAAACGGCGGATGAAGCTGGCCAACGAACTCGGTCGAGACATTGGTATGTACTATGTACATACCGAATTACATCGAAATCGGTTCATAATTACGGGAGTTACAGTGTGACATAGGTCAGATATATATATATATATATATATCAATTTTGAACGGAGGGTGGTTTCGGGGTCTGGGGGTCATGATCGATGAAAATATACCAAAATTTTTTGAAATCGCTTTCCTCCGAACGGCTGCAATAGGTAGCTTTTTTGTAAAGAAAGCTACCTAAAAAAGAAAATAAAACGTCCTCTATCATAACAATGGAAAGTAGTTTGTATTGTTATTTTTCTAAAAGAACTCGACGGGTAATCATCTGCAATGCCAATAAGAGGAAGGAAGTCTAATTCTTTTTGAGCAAGGAACCCCCTTATGTATTAATCTTAAGCTTTAGGGTTAGCCTATTTCGTCCAAGACCATTCCATTGGCGATTTTAAGTTTGCTTTTTAACTTAACAAGTTGATAAAGCTTATCATCGTTATGTAACTCTTTATTTCTGCAAAAAAAGAAAAGTTTTAAAATTTCCTTTCATATTGAAGTAAATATTATACCAGAAACGTTAATTTAAAATTATTTAAAGTTAATAATATTTTAAAATTTCTTTAAGAATGCTTTCATTTAAACATCTTGTATTATAGTACATATACATTTAACGTCTGAATTTAAAAACCATTAAAACACCAAATAAAATAAACTAAGACAGACTTGAGCACAGTTAAAAAAATAAAATTTATAGAGAATATACTTAAAAACAATTAAAAATACAATATGTAAACGTTTCGCCAAGCGACACGCAAGGCATCATCAGTACAAAAAAATATCCATTGCATTTCAAACGACGGAACAAATCAAGAGCAGTTACAGTTAGTTATTTTAAAAACAAACAATATTCACTAGGGACAGAACGAGCATCATTCAAAGTCTGCGATTGCGACTCAGTGAACCAAGCCTAAAGGAGCAATCTACCATGGTAGTTGTTGCAACCCGATTTCAAAATACTGGCGTTCGCAATGGGCGGAATGCGATTCGTTTGAAGTGAATGCTGGACAATTTTTGAATTCAAATTACCCTTTTTTAAAGCACCAGTATGTTCTTTTAGGCGAAATTCCAGTGATCCAAAGATCATTGGAAAATTGTCCAGCATTCAAAAATTGTCCAGCATTCACTTCAAACGAATCACATTCGGCTCATTGCGAACGTTAGTATTTTGAAATCGGGTTGCAACAACTACCATGGTAGATTAATCTTTGAGGCTTGGTTCACTGAGAGGCGATCGCAGACTTTGAATGATGCTCGTTCTGTCCCTAGTGAATATTGTTTGTTTTAAAATAACTAACTGTAACTGTTCTTGATTTGTTCCGTCGTTTGAAATGCAATGGATATTTTTTTGTACTGATGATATCTTGCGTGTCGCTTGGCGAAACGTTTACATATTGTATTTTTAATTGTTTTTAAGTATATTCTCTATAAATTTTATTTTTTTTAACTGTGCTCAAGTCTGTCTTATTTTAATTTATTTGGTGTTTTAATCTTGTATTATTTTATATACGCTTAAAAAAATATGTACTATACTGTTTTCTGTCTTCCTGTTTTAAATAAATTGTGTTACTCTGAATTAAATAAATGATTTATTTTACTGCTTCGTTTCCCATGAAATATTTTTCTACTCCTTCTATAAAACGTAGTTTGGGATTTGTCAGGTTTTATTTTCTTAAAAAGCGCATAATGGAAACTATGACCGAAAAACTACAAATTCAATACACTGTAAAAAAAAAAAAAATCTGTAAAGTTATTAAATTTTTTATAGGAAACTGGGATTTCTAGAACTTTTTATGTAACGCAACAACAAAAATTTATGTAACAGACACACTTTTGCGGCAAAAATAAAAATATCTGTAAGGTTACTAAGAATGTTTATAGGAAACTGGGATGCCTAGAACTTTTCATGTAACTGAAACCAGGGTTACATATAAACTTTTAGTAAGATTACAGTAATTTAGCAGATTCATTTGTAAAGTTGCAGATTTCTGGAGCTTTGCAAAAACCAGTTTTGTAGATTTGCAGCTTTTTTCGTACAGTTACAGATGAAAATTTTGTAAGCCTGTAACTTTACATCTGTAAAACTACAGATTTTTTTTTTTTTTTTTTGAAAGAACTTGACAAGTTTTCGTACACAATGTAAATGATTTCAAAGAAAGCCATCTTTTTATTCATAAGCTTCGAAATCCTTGCATAGATTAATCATAAGATGCATTTTTTCTGAGACCGTTTCGTTGGAAATTTTCAGTTTATCTTGAAAGTTACGAAATAAATGGAGAATGTTAGGTTTTCTTTTAAACTTAGCAAATTAATGTAGCTTATAATCAATAATTTAACTCTTTTTTCTGAAAAATGTTTTAAAATTTTATTTCATATTTAAGTAAATATAACAACAGAAAAAATTAATTTACAGTTAATGATTTTTAAAACTTTCTTTAGGAATTGTTTTCATTTAAATGTTTTGTAATATTTTACATACGTTTTTACAAAATATACGTATATTTTTTTCTGTGTTCCGGCTTTAAGTAAATTGCGTTACGCTGAGTTAAATAATATATTTTACTACTTTGTTTTCATTTAAGTATTCTTTTACTCCTTATATAAAACGTAGTTTGAGATTTTTCAGGTTTTATTTTGTTAAAAAACGCATAATGAAAACTAAAACCGACGAACTATAGTTGTAATAGTCAGTTCAATAAGAATTCTTTTCTTAAACATCAAAAGTGAAAGTTAAATTGATTCTAAAACAGCTTATTTCACAACAATGAAAAGCACATTATATTGTTAAGATGTTCTGAAAGAACGCAACTGGTTTTCTTATACAACGTCAATGATTTGAAGGAAGTCACCTGATTTTTGTGAAGCTCCGAAATCGTTGTATAAATTAATCATAAGTTTTGGGGTTATGAATTTTTTCTGAGACCGTTTAGTTAGAAAATTTAAGTTTACCTTGAAAGTTACCAAATAGATAAAGCTCATCATTAATACTTTAAAGATTTTTTTAATATAAAAAGTAAAAAGAAAAATCAATATAAATAACAGGAATTTTGTTTTTTCAGAATTTAGTGTCGCCCCGATGAAGAAAAAGTATATAAATATAGATAGTATAAAACATGCTTCAGTTTTAAGACTTAAAACACATGCTTTTATTATATATAAAATGACGTCATCCGCATCCAGAGAGAGAATTCCTCCTTTACGATCTAGTCTTAAACAATAACTACAGTAGTATGCATATGACGTCACTATAACTAAATAATACAAAAATCCTAAAAAATGAGATCTCGTCATTCAAGAAATTCGACAGAACAAAAACCCGACTATGATGATCGACTAATTATTCATATGCCTTCATCTGTTTGTAATATTAATAGATACTTAAAATTAAATATAGTTTATAATAGCTCCATGTTTTATCAGAAATCATTCATTTAAATTTTTTCAAAATAGCACGTATTTTAGTTACATTTTTTTTTCAGTTGTTATGAGAAAATGACAACCAAAATATATAATTACTATTTTCCAAAAATTTTTCCTTTACTTTCTTCGGAAATGGAGTACTTGAGTTGCCAATGAAAACAAAAGGTGCTAAAAATTACAAAAAAAAATTAATATCTCAAAAATAAATTGAGATGCAGTTTTAAACAAATTGTATTTAAAAATATTTTTTTCAAATATGACGTATAAAAATTGAAAATGTGCGATGTTTAGAAGTTTAGAAAATTGAAGCAGAGTATTTAACAGTACAATGATATATATTATTTGTTTTACGGCTGGCTTATACAACGGAACGTTATTTTTTGGAGACTACACTTTAATAGCTGGGAGAAAGAAATAGCATACCGGTGGCTAATTAATTCACACTTTAAAAAACATAATTATAGTAAATTTCATGAAAAGCCATGGATTTAAAAAAATCCTTTTTACAAATATTTCAGATTTTATTGTGTTAAAAACCACAAAATGTAAAAGAAAATATTAAGTAAACAGCTAACTGCTTTGCTTTAAAGAATGCTTATGAAACCACACAACATAAAGGTGACATTTAATAGAATGAGAAGTCTTTCAAGAAACATCAAAAGAAAAGGGGATAATAAAAGTTTTCTATCATAACAATGAAAATCAAAATTAATTTTTATTTATTTACTGAATGAACTCGATGGGTATTCTTCAACAATGCCGATAAGTGGGAAAGAGTCATCTAATTATTTTTGATTTATGAACCTTTGTATGTATTAATCATCTTTTGAGATTTTAAGTTTTCTTTAAATGTTAAAAAAATAACAAAGCGTATCATGACAAATCAAATCTGTAATGCATTTTTCTTGCAAAAAAAAAGGGCAATTTAACAAATTACAATGGCCATTTGGAAAATGATTTTTTCAAAGACTAAAATTTAAGACATGAAAAATCGCACGGAGTTGATCATACATTACATCGCTATGAATTAAACATTAACACTGTTATTACACGTAAAAATTCCAAGCGACAAAAATCGCCTGCGACTCGTACGTATTATCCACCTGAAACTTACGTATTATCTAAGCATTTCATCGGCAGTTCGGGAAAAGGCTTTACCATCGTCAGATTTTCAAGAAATCTGGAGATCCATTTTAAATGAAATTTCATTCTTAAACTTCTAAACATCTCACAATATTACTTTTTACACCGTCGTATAGAGAAAAAAATGTACTTTTAAATGCAATTTGTTTGAAAGCTGTATCTCAAATTGTTTCTGAGTTATTATTATTATTTTTTTTTGTGGTTTTTATTACTTTTTTGTCATAGTGGCAACAGAAGGTATCCATCTTTGTTGAAAGTAAAGGGAAATACAGATTACTGTATAGACCAATCAGAAAACGAATAAAATGCGGATTAAACCAATAAAAAGCTTCAGATATGCTTTTGATTTCCTACGCTGACAGAGAACAATAACCATTTTTTCAAATGGTTAAAAAAAACAGAAGTTTTTAAATTTCATTCCATATTTTAATAAATATAATAATAAAAAATTTCCATTTAAATTCAGTGATTTACGATTTCCAGTGAAATTTATAGTACGGTGTGTTTCTAAATTAATATCGGGGTTTTAAAGCTTGATATTATTTATTACATAAAACTTAAAATTATAATTAATACACAAATTGAAAGAGCAACTCAAACAATTTTACCTACAAGCTTCCAAGTGTTCAATGTGACACATTTCGTCACACGGCACACATGAAGTGGATAGCTCAGTTCTTCCCAAACGTTGATTAGCAAAGAAGTTCTGGTCAGATGCTCACCCGATTGGACGCCATGTGATTTTTACCTATGGGGTTCATAAAGCGTCGTGTGCATGTGCCTCCACTACCAGTTGACAATTGCAGCTGTTGCAACAATGACACCACAAACACTAATCAACGTTTGGGAAGAACTGATCTATCCACTTCATCCGTGTCGTGTGACGAAAGGTGCTGATATTGAACACTTGTAAACTTGTAGGTAAAACTGTTTGAGTTGCTCTTGCATTTTATGTATTAATTATAATTTAAAGTTTAATAAGTACTACCAAGCGTTAAAACCCCGAATTCATTTAGAAACACCCTGTATTTTATTTTCTATGGAAATTCTGTAAAGGTTTTTTAATATTTTATACATTCCTTAAAAAATGTATGTGTATTATTTAACGTCGTTCTGTTTTAAATAAAATATGTTACGTTGAGTTGAATGCATAATTCCTTTTACTGCTGCATTTTGCATAAAATATTTTTTACACTTTGTGGTAAACGCATTTTAGGATTTTTTGGATTTGTTGTTTGTTGTTTCTAAAAAACGCAGGAGAAAAAATAAAGCACACGAAAAACGATCATTAAGGTAAATGCAACAAAATGTCTTTTCGTAAACATAAAAATGGAAATTGATAATAAATCCGCTTATATCACAACAATGCAAAGTACTTTATATAATACTTTTCTGATAGAACTCGGCAGGTATTTGTGTACAACGTGAATTGATTTCGAGGAAATTAATTGGTTCTTCCTCTGCTCCAAACTCTTTGCTTGAATTAATCAGAAGTTGTGAGGTTCTCTTCTATTTATGTTTCTTCTAAAATCCTTTTATTAGGAAATTTAAGCTTAGCATGAAAACTAACCAAAACGAAGCTCATCATCAGGGCTATGAAGATTTTTATATAAATTGAAAATTAAAAAGAAAAGAAAATCCCAACAAAAAGTTTTTGGTAAAAAAAAAGGCGCCAAGTTCTCCTTAATGTTTCGGCCACAAAAAGCAGTGATATCTGAAGTTCGCCCAAGTTAAAAGTCAAACATCCCAAATCTTTCATTGAAAATGGCTTCCTGCGACTTGGCCGTTAATGCACTCAAGAGGTTTTTCTTTTTTCAAGTAATTTTAATGCACTGTAAAAATTTCAAGTAACCCAAAATAACCTTTGGAGAGCATATGCTGAGATAAAAATTAAAATACATAATAACTTTGATTGATGATTAAAATATCGAATTGTTTATTTAAAATAAACGATTAAGTCCATAAATCCTTTTCCAAAATGATTGGTAATTATGTATTTTTAAATTATTTGAATAAAAAAAGTAATATGAGAATACTTAAAGGCAAATTCACATGGAGACGTAAGTTAAAGTTTTTGATAAAAACCATTACGTTTTAACAAATATTAGTTTTGATTAAGAGCCATTTAGCTTATTTATGGTTTAATGGTCAATTTTTATATTGTCTAAAGTCATTAACAAGATATCCAGGAATAAAAAAAAATTAATTTATTTGATTTTCACAATGTGTTACATTATATCCTATTGTATAATATTGAAATCTTGTGTATTAATGAAAGTGATTCATTTCACATGAACTTTGTTATTCTGTATTTGAATAACAAAGGCATGGACGTTATTAATTGAAATGACGTTAGAATACACGTATTGTTTTTTTAATTGTCAGAAAATGGATAGTTATGTTTTAGCAATTACTTCATTTCGAATATCATTCAGTAATTACCTTATGAATACAGGTATTTTGTTATTATTTGAAAAGGATGGATAGTAAGAAAAATTATAAAATGAATATCTTGAAAATTACATTTTACCGTTTTTCACTTACTAATCATTAAAATAGGTTTTGAACTTGTTTTATATGCCCTTTTTAAACGTGAATTATATTTCATTGCTTTGTGCCAACAAAAGCGTTAAAAGCTCCAAAACTGTAGTAAACGTGTAAGATCCTTATAATTTAAAAAACTCTCTTGAGTGCATTAACGGCCAAGTCGCAGGAAGCCATTTTCAATGAAAGATTTGGGATGTTTGACTTTTAACTTGGGCGAACTTCAGATATCACTGCTTTTTGTGGCCGAAACATTAAGGAGAACTTGGCGCCTTTTTTTTTTACCAAAAACTTTTTGTTGGGATATCACTACTTTTTGTATGTTTTTTTTGCCTTAAATATATTTTACTAAAATATATTAATATAAATAAGCTTTATAATGCTTTTATTGTGCTTTACAATTTTTTTTTTATTTTACTTAAGTACGTTAAAATATCGAGTAAAACATGAAAATTTAAAAAAATTGCTGTAACTTAAAAGATATTTTTCTCATTACCTTAATCAATTAGATCTGGAAAGAAGGTGTATTTTTTTCTAAACGATAATAATTGTTAAATACTACAGGATAATTTAATTCTACTTCTTTATTGTATATTTAAATTGACCGTCGTTTATCAATCTGATGCAATCCATACACAATTTATTGAAACTGATTCATTTTATTAGACAATACTGGAAAAGATATTAGGTACAGCCTTCTAAAAATATTATGTCCTTTTGTTACATGATCTTTTATGTAACCTACATTTTATTTATCATTAAATTATGCAGTACTTCTAAATAAGATTCTTTCTATATATATATATATATATTTTGCATTGGTAATTTTTTCTTGTAGAACACCGCTTCCTTTTTTCTCTTTTTCTTTGAGAATCTGCATCTTGAACAACTGATACAATTTTCGGCATAGCCCACTTTCGATCTTTAACTTTCTTTCTGCACGACTTTGTGGTTTCAATCATTGCCATATCTGGAGGGTAAATAGATCTGAGTCTGTTGTATTCCTTAATTGCCGATTTCTGAGCTATAATGTTGTTAATATCAAGGTTAATTAGATGAACCCCTTTTAGAGTATTCACTCTCGAAAGAGCCACGTAGGCCTGTCCACATGAAAAGACGGAAGAACCTATGTCAATAAGTGCGCTTTGTAACCTTAAACCTTGACTCTTATGAATTGTTACAGCATATGCTACACATATTGGAAATTGTTCTCTATGAACATATGCTCTGTTAATCACCTCAAATTTGGATTTTACGGGAGCCAACTCATATGGTCGAGAGTTGCCAAACTTTATTACTACTCTTTTAACTTTGTTAACTTTGTTGTGGTCATCTGGATGCCATTTGACTTCTATGACTGTACCTATAGAGCCATTTACTAAACCTAAATTTATATCAATATTTCTTTTTAACATTACTCTAACTCCTTTCTTAATTATTATGGTTTCTTGTAATCCGGCTGTCATTGAATCGTCTTCATCATAATTTAAAAGGATTTTACGTGCTCTTTTTAATAAGAACTTTGGGCATTCAAGATCATCTTTTGCAATAAGGTGTATTTCAGGGCCATTTAGTGCTTTAAGCATGGCTTCATTCAATTGATGACACATATTTCTTGTTGGCAACAAACATATTGTATCATCTGGACATTTTAAAATATAATCTGAAATGTCTCGCAACCTGCCTTCGTTAGTATTCGATTGCAGTGGAATGAGTCGTCTTGATAAAACTTCATAATCTGCTTCTGTAATTATCCCTATTCGTATCCTTTTTAGTATTTCAACATAAACAGAGTCGTTCTGTTGTCTGATGTTTTCTGTGAGTTCGTCATACATAAATAATTCTGTCCATAAATTAGGTACATTAAGTGATCCGAGTAACTTTGTCACTTCAGAAGGTGATAAAAATTCGAAAGGAGACTTCTCTCTGACAGGTGGTAATTGCAAAAGATCTCCAAAAACTAGAATGTGCTTTCTTCCAAACCATCCATTCTCGTCATCACTCGTGTCAAATATTTCTGAAAGAGGGAAATGAATAAATGCTAAGGTTACGTTTGAAACCATTGATATTTCATCTATAATGAATAAAACAACGTCTTTTAAATCGGATCTTAATACTTTGAGTACTTCATCAGATAGTGGTTTATATCTTGGCGTCTTTTTATGTTCAACTGGCAACTGCAGAAGCCTATGTATCGTTAGTCCATTTACGTTAAATGCTGCGATTCCTGTTGGTGCACTCACGGCTACTTTTTTTTTTAAATAATGGTGGACCCAGAGTTTGACAGCTTTTATTAGGTAATTTTTCCCTGTTCCTCCCGTACCACTGACAAAACATCGCAAAATTTCATTGTTACCATCCGTTTTTTTTAATTTCGCGGTAATACTATCAAATATTATCTTTTGATCATTATTAAGACTTTTAAATATTTCTTCAAAGTCGCCCATATTTTGATTTTCTTCAATATTAATGCGACAGAAATCATCCATAGCATTTGCAACTTCTAAAGCATTGAAATTCTAATGGATTATCAGGACCTTCGTCAGCTTCAATATTTTCTACCTCAATTAATTCTGACATTTTAGATTCTACATTTCTAATAGCTTTTTCTAATTTATTTCGCTGTTCTGTGCATGAGTTCCCATATTTAAAAGCTTCTTTCAACTCATCTTTCCCCGAGTGAAATGCTTCGGTGTAAGTATCGAAGCCCATTTTCAACTCTTCTAATTTACGCCAGGGTTTGAACATCAAAAGAAGAGCGAAGAAATATTTTTCTGGTACTTGTTCTGCATCATAATGATAATGATTTAAAATGTATGGTCGATCTCTTTCTTTTAAATATTTACTACTTTCTTTTAAAACATATGATTTTGCTCTCTCTGAAATCGGCTTTTTATTAACGATGTCAAACTTCCTCATAAAATCATATAAATGCATTCTTTCTAATTGATGCGGCCTTGCTAGATAGAAATCATCAACCCAAGATTCGTAGAATATTTCTGTGGATTTTGGATCGAGCATATCCATCTCGGATTTGGATTTTATCCTTCTGTTGCGATGAAAATTTACATCTAGCCACCTAATTGTAGTTTGTGGATCGGTACCATATAATTGCATGCCAAGCAGAGTATCACTCGCTTCTAAAGCGCCGCATTCTCTGTTTCCTAATAATCTTAGACCGATATTGAACAACTTACTTCTCAAACTTTTTGCTGCATTTATATCACTAAAAGCATTCATGAGATGTGTCTTTTCACTTTTCGTAGTATACTTTGTTACATAATAATTCAAAATGGATGTTTTTTCTCCAATGTATTGTATATCCATATTCCCATTCCATGCCAGCAGAACTGTAGGATTGTAATCATTAATCATTTTCCATTCTTCTTTGCGTACAAGATCGTAAAGACGATTGTTTTTTGATAACGTTTTTCTTGCGGCTATGGATTCTATTGTATCTCTGATCACAAGTTGTCCAGTAACTGATCTAGGAAATCCAAACCTACATACAGAACGAAAACCACTTTTTGTTTTCTTTTTTCTCATACAATAATCATTGTGTTTGTGTTTTTGAAATGATGTGACCCGTTTGTGGAGAGTTGGAGAAATATGACTTTTAGGAATAGCACAGGTTATGTATCTATTTATAAAAGATGCTACGTTATCTAAAGATGACTCACTAATAACAGGAGCATCTTTAATCCACAATAACATATGGAAATGCTGAGCTCCTCTAGACTGATATTCCCGTCTCCAAAAATAATGTTCCACCTTACCTAATGGTTCATCTGAGGAAGTAAGGAAGTCTAGAATGGCACGAAACTTATTCTCTATAAAGCGGGAGGTTGACACTGGATCAAGTGCTATTAATTCTCCTATACTTTTATTTGTCATTTTAGGACCATTTATATCCTTGATATATTGGCCTAAATCACCCCACATCCATTCTGAAAGACTTAAAGTAAGAACAAGATAAAGTAAAAAAACTAAAACCCAACTACGACAAAAAACTACGCTGAAAAAGTATAAAAGTACCCCATGAATACAGGTAAAGTCACAAGCAAATGCTAGTAATATATAGATATATTCAAAATGTACAAGTAAAGCGCTTTTGAATGATACCAAACACGGCATATTTATCTTAACTTTATTTTTTGACGTATGACGCTTCCAGTATTTGGTAGTAGTGACGCACATATCCGTCGATGGCAGCAAATGGGTAATGGACCGATTAGTGGATGAGGTCGTTAGTGTAATGTGTAAATGTGTAATGTAGATTGAAGGTTTCATGTATTAAGATGACCTAGGAAGATTTCTTAATCTATCTAATTCTGCTAACGATTGACTGTCATGTGGATTTTTAAGCAACTTATTATGATCCAAGGCACTTATAAACAAACCCTCTATGGTTTTGAAGTGAAGCGCTTTAAAATGATACCAAACACGGCATATCTAGCTTAACTTTATTTTTTTACTCTGTATATTTTGTCCGCTAGAAGGCGCCACATTGAATTTGGTGAAAATCTATATAGCCTATAACCAGCGGACAATTAAGACGCTTCTAATGATATGTCATTTGTCGAATTCTGATTAGTGGTTTAGAAGTTACGAGGGAACAGATGAACATACATACATACATACATACATACATACATACATACATACATACATAGCCTGTCAAAATCATAACCCTCCTTTGGCTTTGCCGTAGTCGGGTAAAAAAAGTTGCCGGTCCGTAGTGTTGTATCATGCAGTTAATGTCATTTCTAGGTTTCTTCCAGTATTGCTCAGTGTTTCTCAGCTTACTGAATATTGCTGTAAGATCACTTTCCAACTCATATTTTTTAAGCATTTTCAAATATTGCTCGGCTGTTAATTTTTGGTTTTGATTCACCAAATTCATTTTATAAAATATTCCAGAATTCAATTGGCGGATATTAGCATCATTCAATAAATAAAATAAATATTGTTGATCTAGGCGAAATTGTGGATGCTTGGACATCAATTTGGTCTTTATAAATTCACTGGACGTTAATCTTTGAGCACGATCGTGAAACTGGCCGTATTTACCTTCTGGATACAGGCAAGGAAAGCACTTAACATCGAGGTATTTGTCTCTAGAATCTATTGGTGCTGCATTCACCTTAAGCATCTGATAGAGAGCTGAAACAGGAGCATTTATTCTTCGCTCGTGCAATGGATAAATGGTGAATTGTTCATAATCCGTTGCTTTTTCTGTTGAAATTTGTTGTAATAGTGGACTCTCTTTAGAATTAATATTGTCGTCGAGTTCTTTTAATTCAACAATGTGTTGCACGCTTTCACCGATACTATTAAACAAATGGCATGGGATGTCTGGTAATTTTATCTGCAAATAATGTATATTCGTGTGCTTAAGATATTTCAATGCAGCATAAATTTTATTTACATTTACAATATCTTCCCAAATTATTTTTGATTTTGTTGGTACACCCCGTACCAGTATATAAAGTTCCGGATTCTTATTGATAGGATCTTCTGGGTCTGGAAGTGTTTTCAGTGTTCCTTCCAATGGCAATGGTAAATGAAATGTTCTCCCTTTCACCTTTTTTATCATTTGTCTGTTGGGTATAAGTTTTTTGGCAACTGGTTTCATGGATATTAGAACCTGGAAAGCCTTAGCACGTTGTATCAGTATTTTCTCATATTCATTTAACTGACTTATTTCCGGTGGTATAGCACTTACGTATAAGTCATTAAGTACACAGGTAGGAGGCATTTGATTTGTTCGAATTTTCTTCAGACATGTATGACATATTGTTTTACTATGGACAATATTATTAGAATTGTAATACACCAGTAGTTGATTCCAAATACCACCAATTGACTTCTTTAAACGATCTAAAGCACAAACATCTCTTGAACAGAAAAGTTTATTGCAAGACATACATTCAAATCTGGGTGTGTCTAAACATTTTTTTAATAATAATTTGAATGCTAATTTGTGTTTTGCTATTATTTCATCCTCAACTGATTCACAAGATATTGTATTTTCTACAGAAACGCTTCCCGCGGTATGATGTTCCCCAAATTCTTTTATTTTATCTACATCCAAGTTATGTAAGGATTCGTCTAATGCATTCAATGATTTGCAATAGCTTTGAAATTTATACATATTTCTAACAATAGTTCTTAAATGAGGAAAATGCGCTTTTATATCATTCATACACACAATATGAATATATAAATGTCTTGTAAAGTTCAAGTAAATTTGGGCCGGTGTTTTACTGAGGTAATATTCAAAAATGCCGCGCAGATTTGATATAACGTCCTCATCTAATGCGCACAATGCCTCACAACAATTCCAAACTAAACTTTTGCCATCCTTTACAACTTTTCCGAATATTATTTCACCTCCCTCATTAATTTCGATTGCTCTATCTTGTTCTCCATAAACTTTATAAGATTGCTCGACATAAAAGGGCTCTTGATCTTCTCGGTGCTTGTTTTTTCCTAGGAATGCGTTGAATCTGTCATAAACTCCGCTATTATCAGGGCAAGCATTTAAGTTTTCTAATGCTGTGAACATTTTTTCTTTTAATTTTTGGATTGACTTATTTAAGTTATGTAATATTTTTTGCCTATTATGCAGAATCCATTTAATTAGTTTTTCTGCTTCTAATCTGTCCCCTAAATTTATGGATAGATCTCTAGTTGTATCTTCAATAGTATTAAATTGTAATTTTTCATATAATCTTTTCTTCCGAGAAACTTTATTTTTTAACTCAGGATGAAGTTCAGAATGACGAGCGACGCACTGTTGGTGTACTTCGGGATGCAAAGCTGTGTAGCAGGCGACGGACTGACGGTTTACTTCGGGATGTAAAGCTGTGTAGCGTGTTGCAACTTTCAGTATTTCTTTTCTGTTCAATTCATAATACTTTTTTGCCGTTTCCTTGCACTTTTTAGGATTTCTTTTTCGGTAATTTGCTGAAGCTTTTTGAAGTTGTTGAGATTGTGAATTCTTAGACTTTTGTCTTCCTCTTTTTTTTCTAATAGGTCTTCCTCTTTTTTTCATATTAAAATTTCCCCCATAATTTAAGTGATTCGTGGGATAACCCACAACCCCATTCACTGCATAATTATCATTCAGAGGATGGAGAAAATTATAGTGTTCACTAAGAAAATTTCCACTGAAGCACAAACGCTTAATTGGGCCACCATCATCACCTTTAAAACATAATCTCAGTATTCCTTTTTCATACACCTCAAAAGTGTAAGGATATATGAATCCTGCTGCCATTATTTCCGATACAGAACCATAAGTACTGGTATTCTGCAGTGCACGAAAATAAGTCTCAGCATCGGGATACGTTAACCCAAGTTCATCACAAGTATAAATCTGAAAGTTATTCCAGTGTTTAACAACATGAGATATAATAGTATGCCTAATGTTAAATGCTAAAACTGGATCAATTTTACCATGTATAGCATATGTTAATGCATGAAACAGACATGATCCATCTGCAGGCATTCGGATCAGTCGATGCCTTATGGTCTGACCATCACTTAAAGATATGATTGTTTGTTGTGACATTTTCAAATAAAGATTTTTAAATGTTAAGCAAAACTAAAAATCGATTAGTAACAACATGCTATTACCTGTAAAAGCAAGTTTTCCATCTTTAAAATCCATCATAAACAACACACCACATTATTTTAATAAATGCATGCTCAAAACGGTTTTTAAAATAGATTTAACGAACTGCATATTGAGCTATCTTATAAATAAAAAAATTATAAGATGAAGTTGAGTTATTCTACAGCTGTTTGTAGATGTTTTTATTAAAATGTTTTAATTTTATTTTTAAAACAAATTTGTGGTAACAATTTAAAATTAATGTAAATTATTTCTTTGTATATCATAAAACTAATTTTACGTGCTCTACATAATATTTAAATGAAAAATTAGTCATTATACATGTTACACACTTATAAAAAGAACATGGCTCCAATAGTGTAATTAATTAATTAATTAAGTCGAATCACTGTCCGAAAATTTCGCCAGTTGTTTATATAACCGATTATTTAAAACAAAAAATATTAGAGACTTTAGCTCAGATTCATTTAGCTTCAAATTTTGCGCTTTACTTATTTATATTTAAGTTATAGTTGACAGTAAAACATGAAGCAAATATAAAGCATTTTTTCTCTCCAAATTTAGTGATATTTCGGCGAACTTGGCTGCAGTTTGACGCGAGCGGATATGAATATACGGTTATTCCGGCTTGAACTAAAACAAGTTGGAAATTGCTCGTCAAACCTGGCAAATGAGGTGCGTTCGTACTATAGCTAGCTTTATAAAAATTTTCGAACCCCATATTGTACTGAATGTATATTTTAGGGCAATTCATAGGTGCATATCCATTTAATTCTGTTCCAAAGGCTGTCACATCATTAAAATGCACTTGCAATGATTTTTGGTACAGATGTCATATTCGCCCCATATTGGCGCGATTTTTTTCGGTTGCCAATTTGGCGAAAACATCAACAGCATAAACAACATAATCCGGGTTACCACATCAAGCAAAATAAT
Organism: Maratus speciosus; assembly: GCA_963932465.1. Lineage (NCBI taxonomy): Eukaryota > Metazoa > Arthropoda > Arachnida > Araneae > Salticidae > Maratus > Maratus speciosus. The sequence goes on from OZ010797.1 coordinate 455,648,596, forward strand.
GACACTTTGGCGCAAGTTAAGTACCTGTTGCCTATATGATATTGGCGACAGAAAAAATATGGGGCGAATATGATATCTGTACCTGATTTTTTCCCATTGGCCGTAATGTAACAGAAAACCTTTGACTGCCCCTGTCATTAAACTATACATCCAATTTTCATAAAATTTGAAATGACTCGACAAAATTTTTCAGCAATTATACATTTAAAATTTCAGACAATTCGAAAGGCTGTAACATCATTAAAATGCACTTGCAATAATTTTTTCCCATTGGCCGTAATGTAACAGAAAAACTTTTGACTGTCCCTGTAATTAAACTATACATCCGATTTTCATTAAATTTGAAATGACTCGACAAAAGTTTGCAACAATTATATATTTAAAATTTCAGACCATTCGGTTGGGTCGTTTTTGTTCTGTTATATGCGGATGAACGGACAGACAGACGGACTGAACGACGACTATAGGTGCTACATATTTATATAATTACAAACGTACCTAAAAAGTTTTTCACTTGTAATGGGAGGAAGGGGTATCTACCTTGTTACTCGGTTTTTTAGATTTTACATATTTTTACTTGAAAATACGAAACTAAATGAGAGCATATGGGTTACGGAAGTTTCATCCTAACGTACATATCGATAAAATGGACTATACGAAGCTAAAATGTGAGAATCCCGATTATAGAAGATTGATTCTAATGTACATTTCGATAAAATGGACTATACGAAGCTAAAATGTGAGAATCCCGATTATAGAAGATTGATTCTAATGTGCATTTCGATAAATACGATACACTTTATCGTCCGCCATCATCACCTTTAAAACATAATCTCAACATTCCGTTTTCAGAAATCTCAATTATAGAAGATTGATTCTAATGTACATTTCGATAATTATGATTCATGTTTTAAAATTATAATAATTAAGGAGGATTGGCAGTTATGGCACTTTAATAATTTTTCAAACTTCACATTCTATAATCTTACTTTTATAGAATTAAAATTAACAATATATTAACAGTAAGTACACTAATAACACAATATAATAACATTAGCAGTTGTCTTGTCAAGCCGCATCTTCCGCACATCATTAAAGACACCTTTATGCACAGATGATATATACGCCCATATTGGCGCGATTTTTTTCTGACGGCAATGTCATATACGCCCATATTGGCGCGATTTTTTATTCTGACGCCAATGTCATATACGCAACGGGTACTTAAAACTAGCGCTAAAGTGTCGTTATTTTGCTTGATAATGGTAACCCGGATGTTGTTGTTTATGCTATTGATGTTTTCGACAAATTGGCGTCGGTAAAAAAATCGCACCAATATGGGGTGATATGGGCACATATGATATCTGTGTCTTTTAGATATGTATTTATATAGAAATATGAAGGAACAATATAAATTTTATTTATACATGTATAAAATATTGTTTTCTATAGACACATTATTTCTGTTTGTATATAAAAATAAGTAAATGGCTTCCTTATATTAAATAAATTGTATACATATGGAAATATTGCTTGTGTACATGAAACAGTAAATAGGTTGCCAGAAAATATCTTACCAAATTTCTTTTCTCGTCAAGCTAATTTCACCGTTAGATCGTCGCCAATTCTCTATTTCGCCAAGGCCACTATAGCGGAAAAGCACAGAATTTTGATTATATTTTGTTAAATGTTTTATTGTTTTCATATTGTGTATAGATCATAAACTATACTGATTAAAATTTTCAGGTATATTTATTTTTTCTATTTAATCAGCATTTTCGGGAAAGCATATACAATTTTATTCAGCTTGAAATCACGAAACCCTTTCAAAACTCTGTAATCGGGTTTTAGCGACCAACATTGGCGTCAAATATGAGTGAAATAATGATCATTTACGGAACCAATCGTTTTAATGTTTATCACGCAATAAAAAACATACATGCTCGCAACAACGTATTATAATTATTATGATGAAAAATAGCCACTGGCGTCAAATTCTAGCCAAACTTGGCGACATTAAGCGAAACATCGCCAAATTTGGTAATATAACATGTCAATTCCCAAATTTCGCGAAGAAAAATGTTTTGTTTATTCTGACGTCATAATGACGCATATGTATTATGTATTATACACATATCATTAATATCACTTAAATGCACTTATAGCAATATTGCTCCATAAATAGTAGCGGCTATTTGCCAGATTGACTAAAATGCTATTGAGATTAGAATTCTGAATTTTATGTTAGACTGGGAGGCGTCTGCGCACACCATCACCTCATTGAGTTTCCAGCTGAAATTTTAGGGTTAGTCAAAACTAGATTACATATTAAAATGCAACTGGTCTGCCAAGTCATATCTTGATGGAAACCACCTGAAGACCTAATTTTAGTGGTTGACTGATAGGTTTACTATTGTGTTTTCCTGTATCCAAAAGCATCGAAACATAGAGGAATGGGTGCAGGAAAACAATGGAAAATCCACCAATTAACCAGTAAAATCTAGTCTGTAGGTGGTTTCCACAAAGATATGACTTGGCAGACCAGTTGCATTTTAATATGCTAATCGATTTTTAACTAATCCTAAAATTTCAGCCGTCAACTCGATGAGGTGATCATCTGTGCAGACGCCTCCCGGTCTTTAATAAAATTTATTTTAAAGAAGTAAAAGATAGAAAGATGGACAGATAAACTGAAAGATTTACCTTATCAAGATTTTTGTAAAAGCATATAAAAATTCATCCAGCTTGAAATCATGAAACACCTTTATAACTCAGGCTAATTTTCTGCAATCGGATTTTGGCGACAAACATATCTTATCTATAACGATAATCTTTCTTTTACAGATTTAAAATTAATAATAAATTAACAGAAAGTAGGCTAATAATACAATATAATAACATTAGCAGCTGTCTTTGGTCGCCGCATCTGTCTCACATCATTAAAGACAGCTTTATTGGTTACACATTTCATTTAATTAAAAGGAGATTTTTAAATTTTCATATGAGAATTAGGATATTTTTCCACTATAGGACATTTTTAAAAAATCTTGGCGTAATTCGGGCTTCAGAAACTGAGATAGCTTGCCAAATGATATAAGCAACTATGAAAACAAACCTGGTGAACTTTTATGTTGTTTATATATGTATATATATACACACATATATATGTAAACATTTTATTTATACATGTATAAAATAGTGTTTTTTATATACAAATTATTTCTGTTTGTATATAAAAAAAATAAATAAACGGGTTCCTTACATTAAATAAATTGTACAGATATGGAAAAAATTGCTTCTGTATATGAAACAGTAAATACGTTACCAAATTTCTTTTCTCGTCAAGGCAATTTTTTCCATTTCGCCAAGGCTACTATATCGGAAAAGTACCAAATTGCGATTATATTTTGCTAAATGTTTTATTGTTTTATTATCGTGAATAGATCATAACCTAATATACTGATTAAAATTTTCAGGTATATTTATTTTTTCTATCTAACAAAAATTTTTGGAAAAGCATATAAAATTTTATTCTGCTTGAAATTACGTGACACCTTCAAAACTCTGTAATCGAGTTTTGGCGACCAACATTGGCCCAATTGAATGTATACGGCCAAATCAACACCCCCTGTTTGGAGGATTTAGAGGCGGAAATTCTGTGTTTTCAGATTTTTCTGGTTAATTGTGCTACAAACCCGACTTACTTGTGAAATTTCATGATTCTACGACTTTTAGAAGTACCTTAGTTATTTGATGATGCGAAGTGAGTCAGTGACAAAATAGCGCTTTTTCGGAATTTAATATTTCGAAAACTACTAAATATAGAAACATGAAATCGTGGAACCTTAGTTCAGTTTGACCATACGAACATGTGTATAAAAGAAAATTTTCTATATCTCTCTCTAAAACGACGTTATGAGGGGGTGAAAAGTATGCTGAAATGGTTCAGGAAAAGGTAGCTTACGGCTTGTGCGAACTTGGCGGACGCACTGCCGTGCTCCCAGATCAAAAATAATTCGTTATTTAATAATTATAGTAATAATAAATTTAATTGAAAGTCATTGTTTTAAAACATTATTTAAAAATTTATAATATTACTAGCTGAGTACCCGTGCTTCGCTACGGTAAATTCTCCCTATTTCACAACTTCCTATTTTGGTCGATTGCCTGTCTTTTTTACTATTTCTCAATCAGTAATTCTAATTTTGCACCTTTTTTTTATTTGAGTCAACCTAGTTTTTATATGTAAAGATGGATTTTTGCAATCACTAATTGATTTTTAACTCACTTCTTGGTATGTTAGAATTATAAACATTATATTTACAGGTGTGTTTATAGGTCAATAATGACAATGCAACACTTTAATATTAGAAAAAATTAATTATAAATTAATACATATATTTTAAGGCATTTTACTGTTAGCCTATCTCAGGTGATAACTCACCAAGTATTTTCTATACTTCGTACAATTTTATGCGAGTTGGAACAACAATAGATTTAATTATGCACCAATGAACACTCGCCAAAATATACCAAATGATTAAAACTGCAACAATGAAACATTTTGAAATAAAAAATGCTGAAAATAAATTTAAAAAATCCTTGCTGGCTCGGGCCTACAGACGGAGGTACATTTCGAAGTTAAGTACTAAATTCACCACCAAAACTTAAATCAATATTAGAGATAAACCCAGTTCTTTCACTAAAAATGAGCTCTAGGAGCTAAACATTTTGTGAAAATTCTAATATACACGAATACGCACACGCATGTATATGGAATAGGTTTAAAAAAATAGCTATTGCAAATTCAGAGAGCCTCAAAGTGTTAAAATAAGTTAATATTTCCATAGTCGGGGTTTTATCATGTTTTAATACGTTTCTTCAAACTCACATGCCGTTACATATTCACCTGCTGAGGTCCATTTTATTTCCAATATGACGCAATATTTTGTTTTTTGTTTTTTTAATTCGTCAAGCTATTTATTTTATTTTCAGTTTTCAAGCGGAAATCTTGCTCTAGAATACTTATGGCGTAATATTCAATTTGTTATCAATTCGTCAAACTATTTATTCAATTTAATTTTCCACGTGAAAAACTTGCAATAGGAAAGCAATTGTTGTGGTGAGAATTTTATTGCTTTTTTTTAATTGTTGGCAACTGCTATAACGAAAAATATTTTAGGTAGATTTCGTAAGAAATACTACCTATTGCAGTCGTTACCATGGTGCGACTTTTGAAAAATTCCTTCATAACTTTTCATTATAGGACCCCAGGAACCCAAAACCACCCCCACCTAAAAAGTTTATATATATATATATATATATATATATATATATATATATGTATGTATGTATGTATGTACTAAATTTTGTCCGCACGATAAAAGTCGCAATTATGCACGAATTATCTTCAAACTCGCCAACAACTTTGAGATGGCTAATATCTCGGCGGGGATTGAAAATGGGCGAAATCGGCCCAAGAGGGTGGAAATGGGGAGGGTTCAAAATTTTGAATACTGTCTTAACATGATTCTGATAAAACCAGCACTTACACAACAATGGCAGGAAAAAAATAAAAGTTTTTCGTTATGCAGTTGCCAACAATTAAAAAAAAAATAATAATAAAATTCTCCCCACAACAATTACTTTTCTTTTGCAAAATTTTCACGTGTAAAATTAAATAGTTTGACAAATTGAAAACAAATTGAATATTACGTCATAAGTTTCCTAGAGCAAGATTTCAGCATGAAAACTCAAAATAAATAGTTTGACGAATTAAAAAAATATGTATATTGCGTCATATTGGAAATATAATGGACGTCAGCAGGTGAATATGTAACGTCATGTAAGTTTGAAGAAACGTATTAAAACATGATAAAAACCCGACTACGGAAATATTAACATATTTAACACTTTAAGGTTCTCTGAATTTTTTGTAGCCATTTTTTAAACCTATGTGTGTGTATTCGTGTATATTACAATTTTCACAAAAAGTTTAGCTCCCTACAGCTCGCTCTTTGTGAAGAAACTGGGTTTTATCTCTAATCTTGATTTAAGTTTTGTTGGAGAATTTAGTACTTAACATCGAAATCTACCTCCGCCTGTAGGCCCGAGCCGGCAGGGATTTTTTTTCTTCCTGTCATTGTTGTGTATGAGCTGGTTTTATCAGAATCATGTTAAAACGGTATTCAAAATTTTGAACCCTCCCCATTTCCATTCCCTTGGGCCGATTTTGCCCATTTTCAATCCCCGCCGAGATATTAGCCATCTCAAAGTTGTTGGCGAGTTTGAAGACAATCCGTGCATAATTGCGACTTTTATCGTGCGGAAAAAAATTAGTACATACATACATACATACATATATATATATATATATATATATATATATAAACTTTTTAGTTGGGGGTGGTTTTGGGTTCCTGGGGTCCTATAATGAAAAGTTATGAAGGAATTTTTCAAAAGTCGCACCATGGTAACGACTGCAATAGGTAGTATTTCTTACGAAATCTACCTAAAAGGAATAATGTAATATTTTTTAAAATGTATATTTTTATCAATTATTAATTAATTAATTAATTTAGGATTATATGCTAAGTAATACATTTAGAAATCCTAAAAAAAGATTACATAATGTTTCATTTTTTTCTTTCCTGCTGTCCTTACTTTAAAAACAAACAGAGTAAAAATTATATATCATTTAATAAATTCATATGCTTGCGTTTTTTACCAAGTATCAGAAAAAGCAGTGAATTAGTCATAATCGTGTTCTAAGCTCATGCTAGATTAATGTACCGTAGAGGAAAAAAAGCATGAATTTCGGTCAAAAATTTGTGTGTGATCTTTAATATAAGCATTGAATAGTTATAAAACAGTTTTAAAACAACTATTGTTTTCTTATTATTTTGACTTCTATGTTTACCTCTTTTTGTATCTTAATTTTCTAGTCATTAAACAGCATTTAATGCATCTCCATACCTATAAGGTGGGGGGGGGGTTCCATAGGGGGCCCCTGTTCTGTTGCCAAATGCAGCCACGTTTGTCGCTACATTGGAGATATATCGCCAAAAGTGACGCCAACTTATCGATATCTCTAATATTTCGTCAAATTCCCATAGACTTCCAATGTAAACCAATAGGGTTTACTTATTTACAGAAAATTAACAAATTGAGATATTTTAATGCAACAAAAACTAATATTAGCTTGAGGGATTATATTAATTATATTTAAGGGAGTTCAACGTTCAAGTAAATTAAATTATGAATAAAAGTAACACGATACAATGCTTAGCATGCTTTCCCAAACCTAAATTTTAAGGGAGACCAAACTGGTCACCAAGGGCGGCTAGTTTCCAAGATTACAATTGTTAATTTCTTAAAATATATACGTTACTATAACAATGCATAGTCCGTGGGGAAAAAACTGCTTGCAGGTGTACATTTCGTCTCACTATACTATAACCATGAAAAAAAAAAAAAAAAAGAAAGAAAAAAAAGAAACTCTTGTTTTATCGACATCATTAATTCATACATGTCTTTTGCTTATTTCATTTAAAATACACACATTTAAAATATATGTCTAACTAATTTCATTTAAAATGATGAAAAGAAAAAATAATAAGAAGAAAAATACCTTAAACCAAAAAATTTTATTTCAACAGCAAAGAGTATTTTGTAATTTACGCAGGCGAAGTATAAATAATGCCATTTTCTGTAAAACGAAATGAAACATTTAAAAAAAAATAATTTTGTTGATAAAAAAAATGGGCATTTAAAAAATATATCTTTTGAAAATTACATGCTTTAACATACCAGTTTTTTAGATCAATAAAAATAAGTACTTAAAATAAAAGCATAAATAAATATTTTGCAAGTAATAGAATATAGTCAATTTAAACTGCAGTCTTCAAATTGTAAATATATTTTACTACTGCAGCATGGCGTACGTAATACGTATTTTTCACACTACAGTAAACATTTCATTCTTTGAATGAAGCCATTCATGGTTTTTTGAACAAACATTTTTATATGTATAATTCCTAACTTCTAAAATAATTTTATTGTAGCTTCCTCCTCATCAGATAACTGCCAAATAGTAAAATCTATGTCAGTAATCAGTATTAAATAAGTTATAATTAATAATAAATGTTTTCTATTCAAAAAATAACAAATTCAAAAGTTTTATTGAATTACGATGGAATAATACTCATAAAAAATATTCACGTTCAATAAATAGCAAAGGTTAATGCTTGGCATGGTTTGTAACAAAAATCGTTTGCACGATTAGGGTTGAAATAAATGGCGCGATATCATACATTTTCGCATGGTGTTCGTAGAAGTAAAAATTACCACAGATTTATTTATTTATTTCTAATTTAGTTTTAGTTTTTGAGGCGTTTGTAATAATTTTCTTAACTGACATAGTTGTTTTAATTATTTAACCAAAAGAATTGATTAAAAAATTATTCAATTTGAATTTATTCCCTTGCTATAGTAACAGAATGAAGAGAATGAGTTTTTAGAAATTATTACTTGAAAATTTGAGCTTTCGGCGCCAAAAATAGCGCCAAATTAGAAAAATATGAAATATCTCTCGAACTATTGGACTTAAAAGAATTTAGTTAGTACCATTCGATTCAGCATACAAAAATACACCAAAATATGTTATCAGTTGAAAAATAACTTTAAAATCAGATTTTTAATGAATTTTTTTAAAGTTCGTTCTCTTTTTTACCCCCCTTAGGGGTGGAATTTTAGAAAATCCTTTCTTAGCGGCACTCAATGCCATAAGAACTATTTTTACCCCAATTTTCAAAATTTTAGGATCAGTAGTTTTGGCTGCGCGTTGATTAATACGAAATTCAGACTTTCTTTTATATATATAGATAATTATATAATTATATTTACAATATTATAATATATAATTATAATTATAAAAATTCGTTATTTAATAATTATAGTAATAATAAATTTAATTGAAAGCCATTGTTTTAAAAAATTTCTTTTTAGAAATATTTGATTTAAAACTCTAGATGCTATTTTATGTATCACAGGTTTTTTTTTTAAAATACGTTATTTTTTAAAGTGAAACATGTTAAGCTGTGTTGAATATATGTTATTTTACAGCATGGTTGCACTTCTTGTATAAAATGCAATTGATAATTACGAGATTTTATTTAGTTAAAAACAACACAAGTTAAAATAATATATTATTAAAAATTTATCAGCTTTTCATTGAATATTTCTATGCACCCATGAAACGTTATAGTCACGTGTAATACAACGAGAATTCGTTTGATAAACATCATAATAAAAATTGATCATAAAGCTCTTCTATAATAACAATGAAAAGTCTTTATGTTGTAACTCTTCTGAAAGAACTCGGCGGGTCGTCTACAATGCAATATGTGAAAGAAAGTCATCTACTTCTTCTTAAGATAGAAATTCCTTTTAGATTATACCTACAAAGAGTATGTATATTTCTTCCATTTCTTAGGGTATTTTTTTTAAGCCATTAGCACACGCGCTGGGAAAAAATCTTCCCCAACTACTTTTTTCTTCCAAAAAAAAAAAAAAAAAAAAAAAAAAAAAAAAAAAAAAAAGGGATAGATTTTTTGAGGACGCTGAAAACCGGCATTTGTAGCTTTCAAAATATAGGTCGAGAAGGGGTGGGTGAAGCAATTTATTTTCTTTGTTTGCTAAGAAGAGAGAAATATACCTCTTGGGATTAAAAAATCCCGCGCGTGTAGAAACGTTTCATTTCAATACGTTCCTTTTTTACAAGATAACGCATATATTGATGAAAAGGTATTAAATGCAATTAATATCAATTTTGTGAAATAATTCATCTTTTAAAGAGTAAAACAAATCGTTTGCATATTTTCTAAAAAAAAAAAAAGAAAAAAAAAACGTGAGCTTTACAGAAACTGCTGCAAGATCTGAAAATAAATATGAAATGCATGATTTTTCCCTAAGACAAGTGATACGGATGCATTTTACAATATAGAGCAGTAGATTTGTTTTTAAGGGGGCGGTGGGCGTTTAAAAATTCTCTTACCTTAAAAATTACCTTAAAAATTTACACCTTAAAAGAAATTTCCAATCTTATAACAATTTAAAAATCTTTAAAAAAATTAAACTTTAAAACGAAATTTTAAAATACTCCTTGCGTCTTAATTTTTTAGATATTTTGGATTTTAATCACGTAAAACGCCTTTACAAACAAATCTGCGTATCGATGTTTTAATCCCTTAAATAGTTAATTTTTTAGAGGCATTTTTCTGAATTCCATATCGATTTTCATCAAAATTCTGCCTTATAATAAGTTAAAAATCAAATTTAATTGTCTTCATGAAGTCGAATTTCAAAATACATACACAGTTTCTTTTTAAGCAACTAGGGGGCTCGGCCCCCTACGAGCTACGCTCGCCAACCCCCGTCCAGACACCGCAGACTCTAAATGCACGCTAATTTGATCGGCTTTAAAAAGATTTCGAAAGATTGAATTATAATTTAAAAAACAGTGGCGATCTCCCTATAAACGAATTTCTATCCATTTCGCTTTGATTGGGGAATTTTAACGCCAAATCCGCTGCGGTACTACTTGATTATCCTGTCGACCAATTTCGCCAAATTATATAAATCGCCAAACCACTCGCAAAATTATACAAATTGATATAATTTTTATTTTAAATAACGAAAGAACAAATAAATTCGTACAACATTAATAAAAACACAAATAAAACGTCGAAATAAAAATAACTTGATGACGTATACACGTGTAACAACATTTCAAAATAAGCTAATATAAAAGGAATTAAGTAAAGAGAGTCTTTGTCTCCTGGTATTTTTTAACAAAGCGAAAAGAAAGTTCTTTTAAATGAGACATTTTAAATTAATTTTCAAAATATCAAATAAATGTCTAGCGCAATTTCTAAATTTAAACTTTTTTGCAATATTATTTTGTGTTCATTTTATGTAATAACTATAATGTGACGTAAATATGACGTAATTTCTCCTAAGACTTCTAACGCATGTTAATGAATTTATTATTTTACAATATCCTTTCTCTTTTAAAATTCACGTGTATACTTTTTATGCCGTAATTTTTAATAAGTTCTTGCTTTTTATACGTAATTATTTAATTCTAATTTGAAAGTTTTTTTTTCCTGTTTATAATAGTCACGTGTAAATAAATTTTTAATTTGAAACAAACATTATTGCTTGCGCTTTTTATACAGTTGGCAACAATCAAAACCGGCGGCGGCGGTGTTACTTTTTTTTAGAATAGAGAGATAACAGGATACTTCCTTATCATTTTCACGAATCTCTCTATTCTAAAAAAAAGTAACTACCGCTGTCACCGCCGCCGCCGCCGGTTTTGATTTTTTTGTGACCGGAGGCCTTTCTTCGTTAATATTAACAAAAATAATGCATACAAAAATATGAAAATCGGTGGTTTTATACAGAAATGTTTGATAAACACGCTGATGCAGACAGTTTTCAAATCGAAGAATTATTTTAAGAGTTATTTAATGCTAAAGTTGGACAAAATCGTTCCACTAAAAAAGTTTTATAGCAGCAAAATCTATACATGGCAGTGTAATCATTTTTAGATCATTTTATGCGTTAGAATTTGCCGGAGTGCAGATTGCATTAATTTTTTTATTTTGACTCATTTTTTCAGGTTTTATTTCTATTTTAAATTCAAATTTTCAACATTTCTAGAGATATTTTTTACAGACTTCAGAAAATTGTACTAATTTAAACTGTTGCCAACTGTATAAAAAGCGCAAGCGGTAATGTTTGTTTCAAATTAAAAATTTATTTACACGTGACTATTATAAACAGGAAAAAAAACTTTCAAATTAGAATTAAATAATTACGTATAAAAAGCAAGAACTTATTAAAAATTACGTCATAAAAAGTATACACGTGAATTTTAAAAGAGAAAGGATATTGTAAAATAATAAATTCATTAACATGTGTTAGACGTCTTAGGAGAAATTACGTCATATTTACGTCACATTATACTTATTACATAAAATGAACACAAAATAATATTGCAAAAAAGTTTAAATTTAGAAATTGCGCTAGACATTTATTTGATATTTTGAAAATTAATTTAAAATGTCTCATTTAAAAGAACTTTCTTTTCGCTTTGTTAAAAAATACCAGGAGACAAAGACTCTCTTTACTTAATTCCTTTTATATTAGCTTATTTTGAAATGTTGTTACACGTGTATACGTCATCAAGTTATTTTTATTTCGACGTTTTATTTGTGTTTTTATTAATGTTGTACGAATTTATTTGTTCTTTCGTTATTTAAAATAAAAATTATATCAATTTGTATAATTTTGCGAGTGGTTTGGCGATTTATATAATTTGGCGAAATTGGTCGACAGGATAATCAAGTAGTACCGCAGCGGATTTGGCGTTAAAATTCCCCAATCAAAGCGAAATGGATAGAAATTCGTTTATAGGGAGATCGCCACTGTTTTTTAAATTATAATTCAATCTTTCGAAATCTTTTTAAAGCCGATCAAATTAGCGTGCATTTAGAGTCTGCGGTGTCTGGACGGGGGTTGGCGAACGTAGCTCGTAGGGGGCCGAGCCCCCTAGTTTTGATCAAAAGTAGCAAGGTACATTTAAAAAATTAAAAAAAAAGCTGAACATCAGTATTGACAAAAACAGATTTAAAGTATATTAAAAGGCCAAAAAATTGTTTGTGAACAAAATTAAAACACTTGTAACTTTGTGTAAAATAATCCCATTCTGCATGCGGTTTTCCATGAATGACGTGGTACAAATTGGAGAATAATAATGTACACAAAAAGAAATGCCTATGTTTGCTCAAATAAAGGTCCACGGTCCCAACGCATTTAGCTAAAAAACAATTAAATTTAAAAAATCAAAAAACTCGACCGTGTAAAAAGCGAACTAATTAATTATTTCTCATCAATGTGACACTATTTTTTCAATTCCTGCTATTAGCTCACACTTTCGCTATAGATATCTTATTCAAATTTTTCAATCGTTAATAAAATACATATTTTTCATCCAATCAAGCTCAAATAATATTTTTTTTAAACTTGTAGTGGATGACACTTGTGTTAATCGAGTTTTTTTCAAATATTAATTCATTAATTAAATTAAATTAATTAATTTTCAATCGAGAGAGCCCTCTTCTTGATCAAGGCATTTTAAGATCGAGAGAGCCCTCTTCTTGATCAAGGCATTTTAAGCGCCACTCAGGGGGAAAGAAGAATGGGTGAAAAAAAAAAAACTCTAATTGACCTAAGTAGGAATAGACTTAATTTTTTTTTTAATTATATTACTTGTTTATGTTACCTACCTATTTTTAGGTAGATTTCGTAAGAAATACTACCTATTGCAGTCGTTACCATGGTGCGACTTTTGAAAAATTCCTTCATGACTTTTCATTATAGGACCCCAGGAACCCAAAACCACCCCAACCTAAAAAGTTTATTTATATATATATATATATATATATATATATGTATGTATGTATGTATGTATGTATGTACTAAATTTTGTCCGCACGATAAAAGTCGTAATTATGCACGGATCTTCTTCAAACTCGCCAACAACTTTGAGATGACTAATATCTCGGCGGGGATTGCAAATGGAAAAAATCGGCCCAAAGGAATGGAAATGGGGAGGGTTCAAAATTTTGAATACCCTCTTAACATGATTCTGATAAAACCAGCTCTTACACAACAATGGCAGGAAAAAAAAAAATATTTTTCGTTATAGCAGTTGCCAACAATTAAAAAAAAAGAAATAAAATTCTCACCACAACAAATGCTTTTCTATTGCAAGGTTTCACGTGAAAAATTAAATTAAATAAATAGCTTGAATAATTGAAACAAATTGAATATTACGTCATAAGTTTCCTAGAGCAAGATTTCCGCATGAAAACACAAAATGAAATAAATAGTTTGACGAATAAAAAAATATATATATTGCATCATATTGGAAATAGAACGGACCTCAGCAGGTGAATATGTAACGTCATGTGAGTTTGAAGAAACTTATTAAAACATGACGAAAATCCGACAATGAAAATATTAACTTATTTTAAAACTTTGAGTTTCTCTGAATTTGCTTTAGCTATTATTTAAACCTATTCCATATACATTCGTGTGTGTATTCGTGTATATTAAAATTTTCCCAAAATGTTTAGCTCTCTGGAGCTCATTCTTATTGAAGGAACTGGGTCTATCTCTAATCTTGATTTAAGTTTTGTTGGTGAATTTAGTACTTCGAAATCTACCTCCGCCTGTAGGCCCGAGCCGTCAGGGATTTTTTTATTTACTTGTATTGATGACTTTTAAGTTGTGTTTAATTGTTAGTTCCTATCTATAAACACTGTTTTGATGAGGTCTATAGATGTCTGTTATGGTTAGAGTTGCAGTAAAGCTAGAGATCCTACCTACACAACTTCCAGGTTGTATAATATTTTAACGGAGCTTCTGACTGTAAAATAGGGAATAAAACATTGTCTTCATTTTGAAAGACCTATCCAATGATATGCCACTCAATAGGGTGCGTAATTTTTTTTTTTTTCGTCTCTACCGCCATTTTGTATTTTACGGCCGCCATTTTGAATTTATAAAAACAAAACCTAGCCTATAACCACAGGGCAGTTACGACGAATTGATAGAGACCTCATTCATTAAAATCCATCCAGCTGTTGGGATGTTTCGAGGGTATAAAGAAATCCACATACACAGATACGCGTGAAACACATAACCCTTCTTTTCAGTCGGGTACAAATATAATGGTAGACAAAATGGGATAAGATTTATCCCACGCGAGTAGTAACGTAATATAAAGGGGCGCGTGTGCTAACGTGTTAAAGTTTCCAAATACACGACGCTCGTCATCAATATTTTAATGCTTTTTCCTGTTAAAAAAAAAAAAAAGTTTTTAAATTTTGTTTAACAGTTTCATAAATACGAGTATGGATAAAAAAAAAAGTACAGGGGCAATAAAAATAATTTATTAACAATAGACAGAAAGTACAAAATGCAATAAATAGGGATACTTGCCGGTCACTTTTCCACATAATCACCAAATCTATATAAGATTTATCTCAACGCAGGACCAATGTGTTTAACCCAGCTTGGTAGAAATAATGTCCTAGCCCATTGAGCCAACTCTCAGTAGCTGTCTTTATATTACTGTTTGAAAAAGATCCTGTTACAGATTAATCATTTCTTTTAATTTCTGAATCAAACAATAGCCACTATATACCGAAACCTGGCTTCTTATGCATGAGGTGCGTAGGTGCTTCCAGACTTGCCACTGGAACTTTTGCAGCAATTCTTGAGCTTGTCGAGCAGTATGAGGATCGCAATGCCATGCAGGAGGATGGCACTATCACTTAACATACCAGGGTATTGGCTTCACGCAACCTTGTCAAAGTGTCACAAGCAAGTCCACTTTTAAAAATATATTGCTTTTTAGTCGCTCTGACGTGTCACCGAACTACCTACACTACATACCAGCACTACTGCTGTAAGATAACTAGCAACGTCTGTATGCACTATGGGGAAAACTATTCATTGTATAATAATTACTTTTAAAATACTGCTGCTTGTAAACTTTTTTTATCCATCCTTTTATAATAACTGAGAATATCTTAAGTCAAAATTTTTAAAACTTTCTTTCTTTATTGATATTTTTTCTTTTACATTTTTACGTTTTGATGATATCTTATGTATTTTTCACATTATTAACATTATATGCATTATTACTTGTATTTCTGTTTTATGTTTAATAGGTTACATTGAAATAAAAAAGTAATTTATTTTATATATATTGTATGCAGTATGTATGCATTTCTTCTAGGAAGCGATATTTGATAATTTTCAGATTTTATTTTGTTATAAAACGCAGTATGAAAAATAAAACCCATAAAATATAATTGTAAAAATACATGAAATAAAATTTTTTTCGTGCACATCAAAAGTGAAATCGACAATATAAAAGACTATCTTTTAACAATGAAAAGTAATTTCTATCGTTAATTTTCTTGAAAATCCTGACAGCTAATTGTATAAAATGCGAATAGTTTCTAGGATGTCGCTCCATTCTTTTTGACCTTCGAGCTCATTATTTATACTAACCATAAGTTATCTCATTAGACTTATTTCTTCTGGGACTAATTCGTTGTGGAATTTTTGTTTCCTTTCAATGTTGCCAAATAAACGAAACTCATAACCAATTTTTAACTTTTTCTTATGAAAAGAAGAAAATATTTAAAATTTCCTTTAGTATTTTAATAAATATAATACTAGTAATCTTCATAGAAAGTCATTTTTTTTTATTTCTTTTTAGATTTGTTTTATTTTAAGAGTTTTTCTATAATTTTATTGTCATATATTATTTAAAGATATTACTTTTTTGTCATTCTGTTTTAAATAAATGTGCAATGTTGTGCTAAATAAGTTATAATTTTTCAGGTTGGTTTTGAATCCAAAATTCCTCAACAGGGTGTCCCAGAAGCACATCGCATTTCAAAAACAATAAATTATAAATAAATGGAATTTTTCGTTATAAGTCTTATGAAATAGTTCCATTTGTTTCTGGCAAATATGAAAAAAATATTTCTGCTTTTCTCTCAAATGTTTTTTTCACAAAACATTCGACCTTTGGACAAGCCGTTTGGTGAGAACCAAATTCCAATAAGGCAACAGTGGAGTATATTACTCAAAAGACTGGCCAAAAATGTAAAACTAAAACTTTGCACAACAAGTGTAAAACGCATATTTTATAATAGATGACTAACTGGAGCATCGTTCTTTGTCTATTTCTGGAGCATGAGTTGAAACACCCAAAATAAATTTTCTCTTCAAAAAGATTACAAGTTATTGAAAGTGACAAGAAAACTACTGAAATAATGGATTTTTACATTTCACGAAATTTAGGGCAGATGATTTAGATCAAATAACGAGGAAATATTTCATGAAATCTGCATCAAGGCTTTGGCTAATGCAATTTTTTTCAATATTTTAGATCTAGCTGTCATAAATGCATGGGTAGTTTTTAAAGACACAATAGCTTCTAATATGAGCAAAAGTGACAAGATTCTAAAATTAGAAGAAGAACTAAGAGATAAACAATTTACCTCTCGCTCTAACTGTTTGCACACCAGTTGAAAAGTAAAGTTTTTCAAACAAAGAAAACTCAAACTTAATTTTCTCTAAATAAACAAGCAAATTTTTGAAATGTCAGTCGTCGAAAATTAATTGCATTGAATAGAAAAAATAAATTAAATAAAGTCACATAATCAGATTTGCGCATTTTTTTATTAAAAATAGAAAGCACTATTATTTTGCGCATGTGCATTAAAAAAAATTTTTCAACAATTTATATTGGCTGATTGTTTCCAACTATGCAAATTATCACATCCGGGACTGATGGCATGGGTTGTTTAAAGAAGGGCTGTTTCAAATCACTTCATGAGAAAAATATGGGTGGTAAAAGATTGACGGTAGAGCTTCGGAAAAAGATAATCGAAAAACGAAATAGTGGGTGTCTAATGAGGCAAATAGGCAGGGATTTGATGATTCTTGAATCAACAGTGCGTTATGTTTGAAAATTTTCGTTGCAACCGGAGATATACAGCCCAGAAACAGTATTGGTCGCCGATCAACAACAATGGCACGAGAAGATCGAATGTTGCGTCGAGTGGTAATGAACAGCAGACCAGAAATGATTACAGAAGCCGCATCCCTATTGCGAGAAGCATAGGACAACCAGTGACTCGTAAAATGGCTACAAAATGATTGCATAAAATGGGCTTCAAATCTTACAAAAGCAAACGTAAGCGAATGTTAACTCCTGCTCAAAAAAGAAACGTTTTTTGTAAACTGTGTGAGATTTTGACATTTAATTCCATGAGAAGTCTTTTAATAAACATCAAAAGAAAATATATAATAAAACGCTTTTTATCATCATAATTAAAATTATTTTATATATTTACTTTTATGAAAGAACTCTATAGATGTTCGTCTAAAATGTCCATGAGAGGGAAGTAATCATCTAATACTGTTGTAGTTGCGAACCCTTTGTGTGAGAATTATTCTTTTGATAAATTAAAAGAATAAATGATAACAGAACAGCTTATATAATAACAATAAAATATTTCTGAATTTACTTTGCTAAACAAATTGGAATAATGAAAAGTAAATGTAATAGAGATAAACAAACACCTTTTCTTAATAAGAGATTTATAGGAACCCATGAAACCCAATTTTGGCATTTAATTCCCTTGGAACACTTTTCCTAAACATAAAAAAACAAACATTTGTAATAAAACGCATTCTATCATAACAATTAAAATTACTTTATAATGTTACTTTTCTTTAAAGGGGCCCAGGGCTTGATCGATACCTAAAAACATGTAAACAGACCTCTCGCTTCGAGTCCATATAAAAACAGATGTATTTAATTTAACTAAATAAATAAATATAGAAAAACTATATTTCAATTGAACGACAGATTCACCTTAATAAAATAAATGAGAAAATGAATATTAAATGAATATTAATTAATGAAGGATATATATATACATATATAGTTATTTATTTATTGTGAATTTAATATTCATTTTCTCATTTGATTTAACTAATTTAAACTTTCTGATATTTTTAAGGTATGTTTATAGTCTTATAAAATTATAAAATGAAGTACTTCAATGTAATAAAATAAAAATATATAGCAAAATTTATATAACTAGGGGGCTCGGCCCCCTACGAGCTACGCTCGCCAACCCCCGTCCAGACACCGCAGACTCTAAATGCACGCTAATTTGATCGGCTTTAAAAAGATTTCGAAAGATTGAATTATAATTTAAAAAACAGTGGCGATCTCCCTATAAACGAATTTCTATTCATTTCTCTTTGATTGAAGAATTTTAACACCAAATCCGCTGCGGTACTACTTGATTATCCTGTCGACCCATTTCGCCAAATTATATAAATCGCCAAACCACTCGCCAAATTATACAAATTGATATAATTTTTATTTTAAATAACGAAAGAACAAATAAATTCGTACAACATTAATAAAAACACAAATAAAACGTCGAAATAAAAATAACTTGATGACGTATACACGTGTAACAACATTTCAAAATAAGCTAATATAAAAGGAATTAAGTAAAGAGAGTCTTTGTCTCCTGGTATTTTTTAACAAAGCGAAAAGAAAGTTCTTATAAATGGGACATTTTAAATTAATTCTCAAAATATCAAATAAATGTCTAGCGCAATTTCTAAATTTAAACTTTTTTGCAATATTATTTTGTGTTCATTTTATGTAATAATTATAATGTGACGTAAATATGACGTAATTTCTCCTAAGACTTCTAACGCATGTTAATGAATTTATTATTTTACAATATCCTTTCTCTTTTAAAATTCACGTGTATACTTTTTATGACGTAATTTTTAATAAGTTCCTGCTTTTTATACGTAATTATTTAATTGTAATTTGAAAGTTTTTTTTCTGTTTATAATAGTCACGTGTAAATAAATTTTTAATTTGAAGCAAACATTATTGCTTGCGCTTTTTATACCGTTGGCAACAGTTTAAATTAGAACAATTTTCTGAAATCTGTAAAAAATATCTCTAGAAATGCTGAAAATTTGAATTTAAAATAGAAATAAAACCTGAAAAAATGAGTCAAAATAAAAAAAATTAATGCAATCTGCACTCCGGCAAATTCTAACGCATAAAATGATCTAAAAATGATTACACTGCCATGTATAGATTTTGCTGCTATAAAACTTTTTTAGTGGAACGATTTTGTCCAACTTTAGCATTAAATAACTCTTAAAATAATTCGTCGATTTGAAAACTGACTGCATCAGCGTGTTTATCAAACATTTCAGTATAAAACCACCGATTTTCATATTTTTGTATGCATTATTTTTGTTAATATTAACGAAGAAAGGCCTCCGGTCACAAAAAAATCAAAACCGGCGGCGGCGGCGGCGGCGGTGACAGCGGTAGTTACTTTTTTTTAGAATAGAGAGACACAATTTTCGAAAGAAAAAAAAAAACATTAGGTGTCATATCACCATCCGCAAGATATCTTAACGTTGAACTGACATAAGACCCTAATTTTAGCTTTAAAATGATCAGGAAACGTTACTCTATAGAATGAATTAAGGATATAACTATCACTTAAAGAAAACGTGATTAAAAAAATCCTCTGAAATTTGAAAATTTATAAACCCCTAAAAAATACAATTTTTTCGTTAAAAATACTCAAAATATTAAACTATTTAAAATATATTAACTCATTATATAGCATATATGCATAAAAAAAAAAAAAAAAAAAAAAAGCCATTTTATCAAGTAGGCTTTTTTTAATCTTAGGGAGAGTTGTCAAAAATCAAGTTTTGAGAAAACGCGGCTTAAAGTTGCAATTAAATGGTTGCGGTTTTGAATGTGATAAAAGTGATTATTACACAAATGCTTATAAAACCGTTAAAAATGCAAATATGTTTACGCAGTTTTATGCACTGTGTTCAGAATTAATTGAATAATCAAAATATGTACTAAAAAAATCGATTATTGAAAGTTTTCAATCTCTGAGCCCCCTTAAGAACTCTATAGGTATTCGAATACAATGTCCAAAAGGGGTAATAAATCATCTAATACTTTTGTGGTTACGAACCCTTTGTATGAAAATTATTCTTCTGATAAACATCAAAAGAATAAATGGCAACAGAACAACTTACATCACAAAATTCTGAATTTATTTTACTAAACAAAATGAAATAACGAACATATGTAATAGAGAAAAAACAAATATTTTTTCTTAATAAGAGATTTCTATGAATCTATGAAACCCAATTTTGACATATAATTCCATGAGAAGTTTTTCCTAAACACCAAAAGAAATATTTATAATAAAACCCTTTCTATCATAACATTTAAAATTTCTTTATATTGTTACTTTTCTTTAAGTACTCTATAGGTATTCGAATACAATGTCCATAAGGGAGAAGAAGTCATCTAATGCTTTTGTAGTTACGAACCCTTTGTAGGAAAATAATTCTTTTGATAAACATCAAAAGGATAAATGATAATAGAACAGCTTATATCACAACAATAAAAGATGCATTATATTGTTACTTTTCTTAAAAAACGATTCATTCATTCGTCTACAAAGCAGATATGCAGGAGGAAATCACTGATTTTTTAGGATCTTTGTATCCCATTAGTATATGAATTAAGGACGGACACCAGCTTGAAAGCTTCCAACAATAGATTTTTCTTTCATTATGTGATATTTGTTTTTTTAGAATGTCTAGAATATAGCTTCAAAATGATTATTTGAAATTTGATTTATTCAAAAATGTACATCAACATATAAGCCACTGCAACAGAGTATCGCTAAACCACAATTAAAACTTTAAAGGCGGTTTACTGATTTTTTTTCTTACCTGGTCGCTCGGATAAGTAACTAAAACTGCTATTGAACGTCAGTGTTTTTAAAATTTCTTTTTAGAATTTTTTTGACTTAAGAAATTTTATATAATTTGGTATGTATCACCCTTTAAAAAATTATATATTTTTTTGATATTCTTATTTAATTGTCTGAGCGAAGCGAAGGCTAATACTCATCGCAGTATTACTACGATGGATATTAACGCCATGTCCTACTAAAAAAAGGCCTAAAAAAACCTTTCGTCAAGCATAACTCAGAAAATATTTGTCGGATTACGTTTCTGATTGCATCAGAAGGTACCTATGAGGGTCGCCTACTGAATGCACCTACTATGAAAAAATAAGTTCCAAACCGTTTAAAAATTATGTAAAGAAACTGATAAGAAAAGCACAATTTATCTGCTTACGTTACAGAAATTTGGTTTGCGTCACTTTCACCGGTGAATGTTTTCATAGACAACTGGTTTGAAAACATTGAGCAAATATAAAAAAAAAAAAAGTGTTGCACGCAGTAATATTGAAGTACTATAAAACATTTTCCATTTAAAAGAAAATAAGGCATAAAAACTTTGATTTGAGATTTTGCGATAAACTCTCAATAGCATTTTTTAATCGCCAAAAGCATGTTTTATATTTCGCGTGTGAAAATAAGAAACAATTATATGATGTTTAATAAAATATTTTGCTTTATAGCATGATTTCTTCCTATTTTCTTTCTTTTTTTTTACATGCTTTCTTTTAACTTACAATTATGTTTGTCTGTGGCACTCAAGTCTTGTGATTCATTTTTCACGCACTTCCTGTTGACACAGAGTTTTGAAATTTGGAATATATATGTATTCCTGAGGGCGATATTTGAATTGGACATTGATTTCTATGGTTTCGTTCATCTCACGAAACTGTATTCGTCTTGCTCCTCTGTCTGTCTGTTCGTATGTCATAGAGCCCGTTCTCAGAAACTATACATGTTGGAGACATTAAATTTTGCATACTTATAGTTGAACATCACACATCATACGGCAAATCATAAAATTTTGAAAAAGTCGTACATTTAACCCTTTAGTATCCCACATGTGTATTTTAAACAAGTCTTTCTAAGTGAGCCCCTAATTAGGTTAGAGGCGTGAAATTTTACATACTTATAGCTGAACACCTCACATCAAACTAAAAATCATAAAATTTTGAAAAAGTCGTACATTTAACCCTTTGGACTCCCACATGTGAATTTTAAACAATTCTTTCTAAGTAAGCCCTAATTAGGTTGTAGGCGTGAAATTTTGCATACTTATAGCTGAACACCACACATCATAAAATTTTGAAAAAGTGGTAAATTTAACCCTTTGGTCTCCCACATGTGTATTTTAAACAATTCTTTCTAAGTGAGCTCCTTATTAGGTTGGAGGCGTGAAATTTTGCATACTTATAGATGAACACCTCACATCAAATAGCAAACCAGAAAATTTTGAAAAAAGTCATACATTTAACACTTTGGGCTCCCACATGTGTATTTTAAACAATTCTTTCTAAGTGAGACCATATTTAGGTTAGAGGCGTGAAATTTTGCATACTTATAGGTGAACACAACATAGCATTCGAGAAAACATAAAATTTTGAAAAAATCGTACAGTTAACCCTTTGGGCTCCCACGTGCGTATTTTAAGTAATTCCTTCTAACTGAGCCCCTTATTAAATTGGAGGAGTGAAATTTTGCATACATATAGCAGAACACCTGAGGCCAGGCGGCAAATCATAAAATCTTGAAAAAGTCTTACATTTAACCCTTTGAGCTACCACATATGTATTTTAAGCAATTCTTTCTAAGAGAGCCCCTAATTAAATTGCAGACATGAATTTTTGCATACGTATAGCTGAATACCCCAGACCACACGGCAATTAATAAAATTTTCAAAAAGTCTTATATTATTTACTTCTCCAGGCTCTAACTTGTGTATTTTAAGCAATTTTTCTAACCTCCGCCCTTTTTACCCGGGAAGCACTTTTCCAACTTTTGCCGACATCCCTTTGACTATTCTTTCACATTATGCATCACAGCCTTACATATTTTAGTTCCATTTTTTACCGCCAGAGGCGCCTACTTTTCTCTGGTGCTATCGGACCAATCCCCTCGACCAATATATCTACGGATAGTATATAAAACGGAGTTTCGTTCGGATAGAGGTTTGTTTAGAATAGAGTGCTCCCCTGGCTGCGAAATTGGAACTAACAGTTTTTTCAAAAGGATAAAGTGTTTTGAAAGGAATATTAAACGAAACCCTCTGTGCGATCTGTGATTACACTTACCCACGTGTTTAAAATTCGATCCCTTATGGGGCAACGGTGGGCGTGGGGTTAATTACTTATTGGTTTCGTTTGATTTTCTATTGAGAAATCAGCAATAGCTTCAACAATGAATATTTGTTGAAAAGGACTAATGACAGGGTTACCACGATATCGCCAAACTTTGGCCAACGTGGCGAAATATCGCCAAATTCGGCGACAAAAGAAATTTCTATATATGAAGCCAACTTGGAGATAGCTGGCTATTTTGGCAAAATTCCCATTTAAATTTATTTATCTTCCATAATTGAGCTCACCGAATTAAATTTAAACTCCGTGCATTTAAGGTTTTTTTCAAGACTTTTCTACTATTTAGTGCATCTAAAAAACATATATATTTTCTAAATTTTTGAGAATTTTAATAAAAGCATGATAAAAAAAAAAAAAAACGATTTCTATTTATATTAATTTTTTCTTAGTCTTTAAAAATGAAATTCATACTTTTCCTGTATAAGGGCCTTGGCGAGGTAGAAAAAAGCGTTTGTCGAGACAAGTAAGCTTTTATGCGTATTTCCGTGCAACTTATTATATTGTTTCATATACTCAAGCAATTTTTTAAAGATTTATACAATTTATTTTGTGTTAACAAGCCATTTACCTATTTTTATATACAAACAAAAGTAAATTATATATAAAAAGCAATGATATTATATATATAAATAAAATGTTTATATTTATGGCACAGATACCATAAACGCACCGGGTTTGGCGGGATTTTTTTTATGCCAATTTGGCGAAAACGTCTTTTTTGAATACGAGTTACCTATAGCGTGCTGTAATAGCACGTTATTTTTTATTTCAATATGAAAACAAAATATTTTCTATTATTTTTAAAAGGAAATAACGATCAATAAATGATATAATTATAGAACAAAACAATGTATAATAGCGTTATATATGGTTATATCAGTGGTGGCTCGTGACTGGCATTTTGGGGGGGCACTAAATCCATAGTTGCCATTTTTATTCTTCTCTTACCACTATTGCTTTAAAAGAAATCTTTTCCATATTTGTTGACAGAATATTCGACCATTAAACAAGGTAATATTTTTCTTTAAAAAATAATGGTATGATAAGAATAATACTATCTGCCATGCATTTAGTGATCCAAAATATGACAGATACGAGCCGCCACTGGTTATTATGTCAAGCAAAGTAACGTCACTTTGGAGCCAATTATGTACCTCGGTGCGCATATGACATCTGTACCATATTTACTTGTAAAAATAAGCATAAACGTTTATCAGGTTTGTTTTCATAGCTATTTATATCTTTTTGCAACAAATCTCCCTTTTTGAGGCCGAAACTGCACAAATATTGAAAAAAACTAGAAAACGGGAATTCTGTTTTTTTAGAATTTAGTGTCACCCTCGATAAAAAAAAAAAATTAACTACGGATAATACAAAACATATTTCACTTTCAAGACTTAAGACACACGCTTTTTTTTTTTTTTTACAGAATGATGTCATCCTCATCCGCTGAAGAATTCTTCATTTACGATCCAGTCTTAAAAAACTTCTACAATAAAGTACGCATAGGACGTCACTATCGCTGAATAATACACAAATAAAAAAAAGAGATGTCGTCATTCAAGAAACTCTACGAAAAAAAATCGACTATATGATGATTCATATGCCCTCATTTGTTTGTAATACTAACATAGATACTTAAAATTAAATTCTGAAAAAGATATCATTCGTTTATATTTTTTCAAAATTGTCTGAATTTTAATTACATATTTTTAAGTTGTTAAGGGAGAAAGGCAACAAAAAGGTATAATTACTATTTTTCAACTATTTCCCTCCTACTTTCTACAGAAATGGAGTGCTTGAGTTGCCAAAATTAAACAAATGGCGCTAAAAACTACAAAAAAATTTATATTTCAAAAATAAATTGAGATGCAGTTTTTAAACAAATTGCATTTAAAAGTACTTTTTCTCCCCACTACGACGGTATAAAAATTGAAAATGTGCGATGTTTAGAAGTTAAAAATCTTAAAATAGTAGAATAGAGAAGATTAAGTTAATTTGAAGTTAAATTGCAGAACGGTATTTGGTACTACTTAGTTATCCCGTCGACCAAAATTCTATCGCCAAACTATAAGATTGAATGTCAATAATAGTTGATCGTCAATGTCGCATTCTAAGTACCTTATTACCATGCATTTAATGCATTTCGTGGTACTTCACTGTTATATGGACTTTGGCGCTTTTGTAAAAAGCACTCATTTCGGGGTTAAGAAAGTGAGATTTTTTGGCAAATGATATAAATGGCTATGAAAATAAAATAGAATAAGTATTATACTGGTTTATATATATATATATATATATATATTTAAAAAAGGATCTGCTAACACGTATTAGATAAGTTATTTGTGTTTTTATATAATGTAATGTATAAAAATGAAAATTTGACTATCTGTCTGTTTGTAATTCTATACAAATCCACAGTTTGGAAGCCAAAATTGTGAAAAGATACGTACATGTGTATTAAAACACGACCGAGGCAACTAAAGTAATCCGGAATCGAAATAATTTATAGTTAATTTTTAATTAATAAAAAACCACCAATTTAACAGCAATTTCTTATGAAATTTAAACATTTTTCTTTATAGCAGTGTCCAACAATTAAAATACACAATAAAATTCTTACTACAGGGTGGCTACTAAATACTGTTACAAATATTCAGTCATTTTATTTTACAAATTTAAAATTGAAAATGATAACTACACTAATATGATGAACATCAGAGATGAAAGTTTACAGGGAAAAAATTTTACT
This sequence comes from Maratus speciosus, assembly GCA_963932465.1. NCBI lineage: Eukaryota > Metazoa > Arthropoda > Arachnida > Araneae > Salticidae > Maratus > Maratus speciosus. The sequence continues at coordinate 455,675,202 of OZ010797.1, forward strand.
CGAATTGACCGCCATCTTTATCGATTACCATAGATAATCTCTTATGCCATTGTCAGACTGCGGCACGAATCATTTTAAGAGGTAATCGGTACCATTCACGCAATATGGAAACTTTGTGAGAGTCCAAACTTCTGTGTCTGTTGCTGTTTACTTTAGCCTCTAAAATCCCCCATACGCAATAATCTAAAGGATTTAGATCCGGTGAAGAAGGTGGCTAATCTTCTTGCATGATAAAGTTTGGATAACTGACAGGGAGCCAAGCCCGTGTTGATTTAGCTCAGTGCGAATGTGTAGAATCTTGCTGAAAGGCCCAATTCTGTTTGGTATACAACCTTTCAGCTTGTGGGAATAAATGTGTAGCCAATATATCCTGTTTGTAATATTCGCATTGATTTTTATCCCTTTACCGATGAACTTCAAAGGCAATTTTCCATTGTTTGACACTGCAGCCCAAACCATAACAGAATTCTTGTTCTGAAAGCGTTTAACAGTTCGAACGGTTTCAGGTATATCCTCAAGGGTTGCTGAATATACGACATCATTTTTAGCATTATAACACTGTTCAGTGCAAAATAGCTTCCCACCAGAAAATTTTATTCTGTCAGCACTTTTCCTACCGTGCCGCTTCATCAATTTATTCCTCCTTTGTAATGTTTTTATTCTTTGTGCAGCAGTCAAACCTTGAATTTTTCTTTTTCGATAAGGGACATAACCCAGATCTTCATTTATAATAACTTGCATAGTTCTGCGACCCGCGTTCTCTTCTGCAGCCATTTTATTTGCAGAACGTTGTGGATTTCTTCACACCTTTTCACGAATTCTTTTGATGCACTCTATTGTGCGAACTGAGCGTGGACTTCCAGGCCTAGGTCGATCTTTACATAGCTATTAGTATCCAATAATCAATTTATAGTTCTATATATAAATGTTCCATTAAAATCAAGGCATTTTAACTGCTTAAAGTTTTCACCAGCGGAAAATCTGCGACCAAAGAGATGTTTAATCATCATTCTTTTGGCTTCCATCTTTAATGTAATTTTAAATATTTGCTTTATAACAAAATTCTTCTGCACTAATAGAAGATTGCCAAACGTTAAAATAGAGAAATAAATTGTTTTATCAAACGACTAAAATTAATTAGTATTTTTTGGAGTGTAACAGTATTTAGTAGCCACCCTGTACAACAATTAATATTCTACTGCAAGATTTTCACGTGAAAAATGAAATAAATAGTTTGCGGACTTTTAAAAAAAGGTTACTATTACGTCATAACTTTTCTATTGCAAGATATTCACGTGAAAAATGAAAATTAAATAAATAGTTAGACGAATTTATCTGAAAGTGGATATAACTTCATAACTTTTCTATTTCAAGGTTTCCACGTGAAAGAGGAAAATATTGCGTCATATTGGAAATATAAAGGACGTGGTAAATATAGTATAACGTCATATGAGTATGAAAAAACGTATTGAAGTATGATAAAATCCCGATTATGGAAAAATTGGCGTATTTTAACATTATTGCTCCAATTATAAATTGAAATAAGTTCATTTATAGCTTCTTTATAATTCTTTTGCGTCTGTTATATACATTTATACATTTTTATATTGTGTTTTTATATGATTCATGCGTACAACACTTCGACTGCTTTTTTTAATGTTTGTTTAATGTTGTATGTTAAATTTTGAAATTGATTTTCAGAACAAACATCTTTCAAATTCTGAGCAACACCGGGCACTTGAATTTGTAACAGATAAATGGCTTTTGTTTCTGTACATCTAATGCTAATATTATAAAGCTTTATAATATTATAAAGTGTATAATATTGTTAATGTTTGTACATTTGTGAGATGTTATCTCTGAAACTACATAGCCAACATAAAAAAATGTTGATGGCCATCTCTGCTCCGAAAAAAAGCTGCATTTTATGTCAGTGCAACAACCTACATCGCTGCAGGAGCAAAAAAGTTCTAAAATTGCGATTTCTGTGATATTGATTAGAAACTTTAAATTCGGTGTGGTGTTCACTTTTAAGATGTAAATACTCGTTATGAACGCTCTCGAAAAGGTTCGAAAATTCAATTTGACAGATAAACGTAAAAAATTCTAAAATTATGATTTATTTGGAATGCTGAAATTTCTGGGATACTGTTGGGGTTAGGAACTAGAACTTTGGCATGGCAGTAATTTATAAGTTAATATTGTTGTAGAACGAATTCTAAAAAAATCGAACGACTAAACAAAGCGGAAAAGATCTAAAGATGATTTAAGTAACGAAGTACATGGAATTGTTAGGAATATACGCATGAAAATTTGCATGGCTGTATTTATCATGACGTAAATTCTCGGTATAGAACAATTTCTAAAAATGTCGCTACATAAAACACTGCAGAAACAAAAAACTTTCGAAAATTTTCTATATCTGTGTTACTGCTGAGCCTAAAAACTTGAAATTTTGCTTTAAAATGCTTTTAAAATATAAAATTGTCGCTATGAATGGTTTCTAAAAAATTTAAAATATTAAAAGATGAAATGAACTGAAAGCGATCTCAATTAACATTAATTTGGAATTATTGGGTATAGCAACTTTAAATATTCCATAATCCTGCATTTACACCACAAAACCTGCAATGTAAATACAAAAAAACTGATAGATACCCATCTAGCATTAAATACATTGTGTAAATATTGAATAAAGCCCTGTAAGAAACAGTGAGTAGGTTGCCCCCGAAAGTACTTGTTAAAGTGTTCTCCTTCTCTAAGCTTTTCTCTCTCTCGCCAAGGTCACTAACAGAGAAGAGTGCCATTAAAAAAATAAATAAATAAATAAATAAATTAATTAAAAAAATGAATCATTTTCTAGACATTTTATCATAAGGTCATATTCTCAATTGTCATTAGTAGATTTTTTTATATATTAACTTATTCTGGTGAAATTTCATAATCGGGTTCATATTGGCGTATTTTAGCTTGCATGATTTACTAAAAAAATATGTATGGATTTGTAAATTACTTCAAATGATACTTTGACAGCTCAAAGGATATGCGGACGATATATTCAGATCTTGTGTCATATTTTATATTGCAATCATCTTTTATTTAGTGCATGTTAAATACAGCTGAACATGTGGAGAATATGTTTGAAAACAAAACAATACAGCGTATGTAGGGACCAGCATACACTCACAATTTAAATAGGATCCGAGCTTATCTAAAACACACTCTAACGACACATTGCATGCCACCGTTGATGTGTACTTTGATACTATATCAGATTTTGAAGAGCGAATTCCTTAACTCTTATCGAAAACCTCATTGCATCCGTGGAAAACAGATATTGTACAATATTGATTATTCTGAGGGAGCACATACCATATAAAGTACAGTCCATTCTTTTTATACATCATATATTTGTCACTTAAAGTTACTCAAATTGGTGAGCAGCGTCTGATTATGCTCTTGACTTCATTTTATACAGTTAAAATTCCGATATAAGACAATTTAGTATTTCATTTTCTATTTTACTTTTAATATATTGCGTACTTTCAATTTTATATCCATACATGTCTGTCATGCATGGTTTTCTTTCCCATTTTTTTTTTAAACAGTGTATAATAATTTATGTATAAGATTTTGTAATTTTACGATTCGTTTATTTTCATCATTTCAATTTATTGCAGTATATGGACAATTAAAGATAACATCTCATTATCTTTGCTTCCACATGTTATTATTAAATCTATGTTCTCAGCAATATCGCTCAGACTAATCCCTCTGAGGGAATTCCTAGTTAAAATATGTTACGCTGCATTAAATAAGTAACGCTATTACAGAATGGTTTTGAATGTAATTTTCGTATGCATTCCCATAAGCGCATTCTCATTTAAAAAATTCATCAATTAGTATCACATTTTTCACAATAAGACGTCAAATGATCGGATTTTTTTGCGGCAAAAGAAAGCAAATATTCACACTTTCTTTCAACTCTTCTTTATATTTTTCTTTTGCCACAAAATATCGGACTATTGGTAATTCTTTTGTAACTTTGTTGCGAGTCTAGAAACCGCACTTTGGTACGATAATCTTATAAATGCTTATGATTATTTGAAATGGTAACTCACTTAGGCAGCCCTCGATGCGAACACCTTTTTTAGCCACCACTAACTTTATAAAACTATTTTTAAGATACATTACTACAAAAAAGCAATACAAATATCCTCACGAAGCGAGTTCTTATAAAACAGTCCAAAACACTGCGAAGCAGTTCAAAAATTTAAAGGGTCTCCTAGTAGCAGATATACTTTATACCCAGTAGCAGTGTCCTGGAAAAGATTTCTGCTAAAAAAGATGTATCTTCAAATTATTAATTTTCAGCAAAATGTTATCTAATCCTACCAAAATTAATGATGAAATCGTTAGTAAAACTTAATCGTTATTATTTGTAGAAAAACTAGTTTTATGTGCCAATCCCAAAATTTTCTCATATATTTTAATATTTCAAAATGTTGTTACAAATGTCAATATTTCATTTTTATTAGTTGAATACTATATCAACTTTGACTTTCATTTTAAATTTCTTCTTCAGCCAATTAATCGGAGTTAACACGAGTTAATCTCAATCATGATATTTATTAAAATCAATAGTTGTCCGTTATTCTGTTGTATATCCCCTGTTCCCGAATAGCCGACTTATCAGGATAGGAAGCTCATCGATTCACGAGACGAAGATGTACGATGGAACTGCGAAAAAAAATTACACAAAAATCGCTATTATAATGCCCCTTTTCGGCGAAATAGTTCCAAATTCAGAGAAGACCTTTTTTCCCATGGCCAAAAATATACACAAAAAATTTCCTTGAATTCTATGCATATCTTCATACATTTTTCGATGGTACAATATTGAAAATGGCACAAAAATCTCTATTACAGCGCCCCCTTCCGGCGGAATTAATCATATTCAGGGAGGACCTTTTTTCCATGGCCAAAAACATGCACAAAAAATTTGGTTGAATTCTATGCATAACTTCATACACTTTTTGATTGTAAAATATTCAAAATGGCGCAAAATCGCATAAAAATCGCTCTTACAGCGCCCCCTTCCGGCGGATTTTTTCTAAATTAATGGAGGGCCTACCTGCTTGTCATAGCCAAAAAAAAGTTCAATTCTACGCATAACTTCATACACTTTTCAATGGTACAATGGCGACACATGGACAAACGGACACACGGACAGACAGACATTTTCTATGACCATGTTTATGGAGATCTCTGAGCCTTAAAACGCGTAAATCCGTCGAAAATTGGAAGTCGAAGAACATTTTGATTACAATACTTTCTTCTATTGAAGATAGAAGAAAGTAAAAATATTAAAATTGTTTAATTTGCTATTTAAGTATATGGAACCTGAAAAGTGCCTTTGTTTTCATAAGGCTTTTGGGCAGTTGGCTGTCCTTTACCATCTGGGTAAACTAGTGCTTAACTTACCTTTCTTATGTTATAAATATTAGTCCAAATTCATTTATTCAACCTCTTTTGACGCTTAGTTTTCTCTAAGGAGAAATAATGTCTTCACTGTAAATGTTAACTTTAAATGGTCAATTCTGTTGTTAAGTTACAAGTACTCAAAAATTGTATATAATTGTATATAATATAAAAATTGTATAAAATATAACTTCGTTATTTAGGGATATAAGGTAAATAAGATAACTAAGTAAATATTTTAGAAAACGCACAAAACATTTGAAAAACTGATTTCAGCAGTTACCGTCCATAGTCAAACATGTATTCCAATTCTTTTGAACAGCCCTGCATTTGATATGTAGGCTGATATATATATTATATAAAGGGAAAATTTAGTTTAGCAAGAACACGCATAAGACGTTGAGATTTCTTTTTCAGAAATTTACACTAATAGGTGGAAACTTACTTGAATACTTTTCTTTAGCCCTATGATTTACCTAGTTCGTGCATTACACGCCCACTATTTAGCTGAAATTTAAACCAAACTAAAATACTCTTCAAACTACTGAAATATAATTTCCAGAATTTATCATCCATAGACGGGCATTTATCCAATTTTTGCGTGGCCCTGCATATCGTATTATCTATATTCTACAAACACTTCCTAGTGAACTATATGCAGTTTAGCGTAAAAATGCATAGCACATGTAAAAATCACTATTAAGCAATTTATGCTCATACTCAGTAACCTTTAAGAATTCTATCGTGTAGCCCTGAATATCAACTATAGCATTTATACACAACATATAGTATGCATAAATATAGTGATACTTAAAAGCGTATATCATAATTAAAAATGCATTTCCTGCCATCATCGCTAATACACTGTACTTCAGAAAGGATGTACTATCTGAAATCTTTTGTGTGTCCTTGTAAATTCTATGCACTTCATATTATGCATGACATAACTTACAGTAAGCCTGACCGACGTTTATCAATTTCAGTATATATGAAATAGCTTAACATAATTAAAATACGCCGCAAACAGTTTCCCCCAATACCATTATGTAGTGGAATTCTTTTGTGTGATCTTGTAAATGAATAGTAACTAGTCGTTCACCGCATATGCTACAGAATGGATATTTTAGTGCATCTTCTAGATGCATATCAATTTTATTATGTTTGAAAGGGTGTAACAGATTTAAAATTTATTTGAAACTATTTTTTTTCCATTGGCCATAATGTAACGGAATACTTTTGACTGTAAATAAAATAATGCCAGAAACTTAATTTGAAATAACTTTCGTGCTAGGCTAAATGTCAATAGCATCCGAGGATTTCAAGGCAATCCGAGTATATTTTCCAGAGTTAGAGCGCGGATACAATGCCAGACAAACCGAAGTGATAAACACATTTCAACTTTGTTGGAAAGTGTTAAAAAAGGGAAAAATATGAAAAAATCAAAACTAACATTCAACAGAAAATTTTATCTCTTTTATGGGGGGGGGGGGGGGGGGCAGAAAGAAAAATACAGTTTTAAAATCGAAGCCATCAACAAGTTGTTCTCAATATGGCAAAGAAAAAATCAATATTTATCATTTCGAATTACGCTCTTTCTAATCGTGAATGAAGACATTTTATTTAATCCATAATTTTATCAATATTTCTGTTAAAATTCCAGAATTCCAGATGTGTCCCTGAATCTCATCTCTTGCCTGCATCTTTGGTTTTGAAGCTATAAATTCAAATATATTTTGGAAAGCTGAAGAAATTAAGTCTCTCTGGACAATCTCATTCATTAAAAATGTGAATAAAAATTTAATTTATACTAAGGAATGTGAAATTTGAATTTCACAAATATTTTAAAATAGAATTTATTTCACAGTTTGTCGATTTTTCGCGAAACATATGAAACCGAGCAATGTTGTATGTTATTAAAACTGGACATAAAATAAAGAATTGCGTGAAAAATTAAGAATAAACTAAATTAATTTTGTATACACTATAAATAGGGAATCTTACTTTCAAAATGATTATTTTAAATCATACTAAATTAAGTCTTATTAATATAATAAATATTCAGAACTCAGGGTTAATTACTTACTAAACGTCGCTCAGACAGACATAAATTTTATCAACGTGAATGACCAATCATTTTAATTATTACATATACGAGTATAATAAACTCTTAATCACAATAATACTAATAAAATCTTTAAAACACTTCAAAATTCCAATTTTCCCATCTAGCATTTACCTACAACGACAAACCATCACTTATCGAAATGCCTTCTCCTTATTACCCCATAGATTCTTCTCTTCTACAAGGTTCAGTGGCCGAGTGGTTAAAGCGTTTACTTTCTGTTCTTAAGGGCGTCAGATGGAACCCAGCCCCTTCTACCGCCGAAATACGTTCCTTTGAAATATTGACAAACATACGTGCCAAGATGGCTCATAGATGTCTCTATCAAAAAATATTTTTTTTTCTCAATTTATGCTGGTGTCGAGCTGAGGCCGGTATTCGTATGGTTAGCTATCGGCGTGCTGTTGGTATAGAATCGCCGCCAGTCTTGCCAGTGTTGTCTTCACCGATCCGACTGAGCGCCAGCTCAATAGACCGACTACCGCCCGGAGGACCACAAAAGTGTTTGAACCCATATCGGCAACCTGATATCAGGCCGTTACCACCAGAATCGGCAAGCGACAGTCGTCCGATTCCTTCACGATATCCCTATGTTTGTTGGGGTTTTATTAAAACTGGATAAAAAAATAGAGAATTGCCTGAAAATTAAAAAAAAATATCTAAATTAATTTTGAATACACCATAAATAGGGAATCTTACTTAGAAAATTATTATTTGAAATCATTCTAAATTATGTCTTAGCCATATAGTAAATATTCAGAACTCAGGGTTGATTACCTACAAAATGTCACTCAGGAAGACATAAATTTTATCAACATGAATGACCAATCATTTTAATTATTACATATACGACTATAACAAACTCATAATCACATTATACATGGATGGCTTCCAGAAACACGAGTGGACTCTCAGAAATATTTTCTTCAATTCACAGAAATATTCCTGGCAGCAGCGCTACAAGGATTTTTCCGTTAATAGACGAATATCCGTTTATTTCTTTCCCTGTTACAAGAGGTAAAATATACAATCGAAGAAAATGAGAATAAATAAAACTTGCGGACCTTGGGATCGAACCAGCTACTTTAGCGTTACGAGACCAGCATTTTAAATCCCAGACTGCGGTTGTACAGTCGTGAAACTGTTTGAAGTAAATATGTTTACCTCATATGGCTTGGGTTGGTTGGTTGGTTGTATTTTTGTCGGCCAATTATCAACACGAGGGATATAGGCCCTAAGGGGGGGGGAGTGCCCTTCGTGGGGGTCTTTCTAAGGGAACCTAACCCGTATTAAAGCTTGGAGAACCAAGGTTCGAAGAAAACCACGAAAACTCCGAACGATTAGGCCGACGGGCGCGATTGGGATCGAACCCAGCACCTCCCGTCTACCAGCTTCGAGAGCAGAACCTCTCGGCCACTGGTGGGGCCATATGGCTTGGGTATAGCTTGATTAATTTCTGTAAAAATCTTTGAATTTTCAAGTTAGTTTCGGGAAGATTCGGTCTTTGATGAGAATGTGGCTGGGATTTTAATAATTTAGTTTTAAAATAGGATAAAAATGTGAATGATAAATATTTGTATGTAGATTGCTAGATGAAAAATATAAATATTATATTTTTATGAAAGAATTTTGTTGTTTTTGAGTAGCATTGATTTTTTTTTCCATTTAATACTTTAATTAAAATATCTATTTTAAATGCGGTCATTAAAAATAGATTTTAAATGCGAACAATATTTTATAAAGTTTAAAATTAAATTGTGAATACTTTTAAACGAATGAGAAAAATAAGTGTTATTTATTTTTAAATTCGTAAAAAGTTTCTTTTCTATGGTGCACTGAGAAAGAAATATGGTTCTGTCATCTAGAATCTAAATTGTGGCTCTAGAAAAAATAGTTCAATGTTCTCCCTATAAATTCTAGTTCCCTTTACTAGAGAGTTCTAGAGTCTCCTACGAAAATTCAAGAAAGTTTTTCTATATTCTCGTGGTCAAATTTATTTAAAAATCTCTGCAAATAGATGCGAACACAAGAGATTAGTTTTAGTAATTATAATTCTAGTTTATGAAATCATTCCAGAAATCAAGCGGTAACTTCTCGCTTCTGAAACGATTCATTATCGTTTCGTCACCTAGAAAACAAAAGACTAGACATTCCAGATCATTTCGACTTTTCAGCTTAGTTGTTTACCCTATTCCCATAGCTCGGAAATCTATATTTCTAGTTTAGGAATTCAGAAAGAGTGTACCTATTCATTCTAGGTGAAAGACGAACTTTTTTTTTTTTTTTTTTCTCAGTGTGTATGTTCAGTTTTTAAAATTATTTTTTTAAATGAAATTAGAAATTTTAATTTATAGAGTTTTTGTTTTTTTCATTTTTAAAATGAATTCGGATTTTAGTATTAATAGGAATAATTACAGTGTATATAGACAATTTTTTCAAATTCAAGATATTTCAAATCAGAATCACCCTTTTTAAATTTCGAATTGTTTAAGAACGGTTCTTGTTTAAGAACCCTTCTCCTTTATCTATACTAATATTATATCTAATAAGTAACTAATATTTCAAATTTCATATTTCTAAGCCCTTCAGTAACGCAAAAATAATTTTTAGAAAGTTTTTTGTTCCTGCACCCCATTTGGGGTAGTGGCACCAACATAAAACATAGCGTATGTTAGAGCAAAGCTTGTCATCCTCATTTTCACACCATTATTTTTAAATCGGTTTGGTATTTCCTGAGATTGTGTAGAAAACCACCATTTAGAACTTTTTTAGAACGCTTTTCGCGTATTTTCACGTTTTTTTAAATTTTGAATTGTTTAAGAACTGTTCTTAGAAATTCTTTACATCTAATAAGTTTCATATTTCTAGGCCCTTCAGTAACGCAAAAATCGCATTTTTAGAACGTTTATTGCTCCTGCCCCCTTTGGGGTATGGCACCGACATAAAATATAGCCTATGTCGGAGCAACGGTTATCATCGTCATTTTGACACCATTATTTTTTAAATTAGTTTGGTGTTTCCTGAGATTGTGTAGAAACCACCATTTGGAACGTTTTTTAGAACGCTTTTCGCGCATTTTCACCTCTTTTAAATTTCGAATTGTTTAAGAACTGTTCTTAGAAATTCTTTATATCTAATAAGTAAGTAATATTTCAAATTTCATGTTTCTAGGCCCTTCAGTACGCAAAAATCGCATTTTTAGAACGGTTTTTGCTCCTGCACCCCCTTTGGGTTTATGAAATCGACATAAAATATAGCCTATGTTGGATAAAAGGTTGTCACCATCATTTTGACACCATTATTTTTTAATTCGGTTTGTTATTTCCTAAGATTGTGTAGAAACCACCATTTAGAACGTTTTGTAGAACGCTTTTTTGGGAATTTTCACCCTTTTTAAATTTCGAATTGTTTAGAAAATGTTCTTAGACATCATTTGTATGTTATAAGTAACTAATATTCCAAATTTCATATTTTTAAATCCTTCACTAACACAAAAATCGCATTTTCAGAACGTTTTTTGCTTCTGCAACCCCTTTGGAGTAGTGGCATCGACATAAATGCCTATGTTCTAAGTTGGACCAACACCATTATTTTGATACCATTACTTTTGATATCGGTTCGGTAGTTCCAGAGATTTCTCAAACAAACAAACAATTTTTACTTCTTTATAATATTAGTATAGATATATATACATAGTTAAATTTCCAAATTTATCTCTTGTAAACTTTTCTACAGCTGAACTTTTGAAGATAAATTTACTCAACCGTAGTACTACAAATTTAAATATATTTCTTAAAGTTGAAGAATGTAAATGGATATTACGAAAAATATTGAAAATAATGAATATTTAATTTTAAAAGTTTAATTAGAAAAAAAAATACGAAATACGAAATTTAAATTTCCGCAAACATAATAACTATTAAAGAATTATTTTAATATCACTTATAATTTAAGTTTCCGTAGTATAGCTATGAAAGGTTTATAATTAAGTGGTTTGTTTTTAAATTTAATAAAGCTTTTGAGCTTACAAACATAACTAGTCGGATGTACCAATCCCAAAACTTTCTTCTATCTCATACATGTTAATGCTTCAAAATTCGCTATCACACTGCCAAAATTAAATGGCAATCTATGCATCTCATGAGGATTCTAACGATATGAAATTCCGTGCATTAGTTCTTGAGATATGACTATCGCTGAAATCGTCTAAATTCAGCAAAATGCTGCTTAGCAGCGCCACCTATTGGGTGATTTATACCAAATCCTAATCAGCAACAATTTATGTCAACGTCTGACTGAATCTGAAGTTTGGAGAAAATCCGTACATTAGTTTTTGAGACAGAGCAATAGCGAAAATCGTGAAAATTTCTGCATAGCAGCGCCACCTATTGGGTGATTAACACCAAAACCCAATTAACAACAACTTGTGTCAACATACAACTAAATCTGAAGTTAGATGAAAATTGGTCCATTAGTTCTATTGATAGAGCTACTGAGGCAATCGTGGAAAAGGCAGCAGAGAAGCGCCACCTGTTGGGCGATTTACACCAACACCTAATCAGTAGCAAGACATATCAAGGACTAACTTAATCTGAAGTTTGATGGAAATCCGTGCGTTAGTTCTTAAGATAGAGCTATTGGGGAAATCGTGTTAATCCTGCAAAATTCATCATAACAGCGCCACCTGTTGGGCGATTTACACCAAAACGTAATCATCATCAATTCATATCAAGGACTAACTAAATCTGAAGTTTGATCAAAATCCGTGCATTAGTTCTTGAGATAGAGCTATTGCGAAAATCGTGAAAAATGCAGGATTGCAGCGCTACCTGTTGAGCGATTTACACCAAAAACTAATCAGCATCAATTTGTATTAGGCTCTAACTGAATATCAATTTTTATTAAATTCCGTGCAGTAGTTCTTGAGATAGAGCGCCCACAAAATTTGTGTCACATACACACAGACAGACAGACAGACAGACAGACTCACAGAGTCACAGACAGACATTTTGTAAAAACATGTTTTTTGGAATCTCTGACCCCTAAAACGTGTAAATCCGTCGAAAACCGGAATTCGAAAATTTTCATGAATCCAATACTTTCTTCTTGTAAAGATAGAAGAAAGTAAAAATGAAAACTTTGCATTACATTCTTTTAAAAATAATTATTATATCCATAGTAAATTATAATACATTAACCATTTCATAAAAGGATACACTTCATCATATTACTCTTCAATATTACTTGTAGCTTTAATCACTTTATAATCTATGTAGCTTTGCAAATAGTACGCTAATTTATTGTTTCCGTAAACATAGTAAATTTTTGATATTATAATATCACGATTAACTTTAATAAGCTTAATTGAAAAATTAAAGTAAATATTGTAAATTGTTTCATTAACTTGCAAAACAAAATGTATTTTTTACAGAGTACAGAAAAAATGCTCTAATAACATGTAAACAACTTAAGCAGCTTATGGTAAATTGTAAGTTTATAAGGATTTTTTAGGAAGCAAAATAACTGATTAAAAAATAAAATTCTAATATTTGATATAATGCCATTTATAAAATAATAGATTCTCGATTTAATAATTCCGGTTTATTTTTTGTCAAGTATAAAGTCTAAAGAATAAAAATGAAAAATAAATAAAAATAAACGGTCAAATGCGAGTATTACTCGCGCACAGAGGGTTCTATACAATAATATATGAATTAGTAAGAGTATCATTAAAAACATACCGTTGCTAAAAGAATACTAAGACTTTGTAAAAACTATACAACGTAGGGTTGGGTATAGCTGCATAGTATACAGGGTGCAAAGGAAAGTCCCTTTAATCTGAAAATACTTGCGAACGGAGAGAGCTACAGTTGTACAAGTGAGGTGAGGTAACGGTACAGTAAATCAGCTACGCCCGACCTAATGCAAACGACAGCAGCACCCCTAGTGGCGAAATTTGGAAGATAGCCATTGCAAATCGAAAACGAAAAGAGGTAGAGTAAATTTTCCAATTAGAAAGTTTTAGAGCATCAATTAATTAGTACGAACCGACATTTGGTTCACACGGCTAAGATAAATCGTCACTTGCATACCCAAAAATATCCAAAATCGATGAGCAACAATTCTACTTTGGATACTCACATTCTGGAAATGTAGCAGTGCACAATTGCAGACGTTGTACTGTGCTGTAATGTCTGTAAAGATTTAATTTCTAATGCATTTAAAATTTTAGAATAACCCTTTCAGGGCCAGAAGGATTCTGTTCGTAAAATGATCAAATAATTGACTAACAACAAAATATTCAAAAGAATTTCTCAAAAAACAAGAACCCGCTAATTTGCACTTTCATTGCAAAAGCAAAATTTTATTAAAATATTCTAGGTGCCATTTGTCAGTTTTGAAATTAAAATTAGGTGGCTAGACCGTCTAGTCACCGCTATTGAAATTGTTAAATCTATGTCGTCGTATTGAAGAGGCTTGCAATAGACGTTCCATTCTGGGAAATGTACATGCAGAATTACTCTCACGAATACAAACGTGTATCATGAGCAATGGCGAACTTTTCGAACATACTGAGTATTAACTTTTTATCACTGTGAGACAGTTTGTCTTTTTTTGCGGGATGTTATCAAAATGTTTTGAAATAATTACGTATTTATAGCATAAATTGTGCATATTTCTTCATATTTCTCACTATTCCATTCAAACGTTTAAGCAAAATGGAGTGCATCGATTTCGAACATTTTTGGTTAAACAGGCGAAGATTTATCTTATCCATGTAAAGCAGATGTCGTATTTTACTAATTAATTGATACTTTAAAACTTTCTAACTGGAAATTTTGCTCTATCTCTTTTCGTTTTCAATTTGCAGTGACTATCTTCCAAATTTAGCCACTAAGGGGTGCTGCTGTCGTTTTCATTAAATCGGGCGTAGTCGCTTTACTGTACCGTTGCCTCACTTGCACAGCTGTAGCTCTCTCCGTTCACAAGTATTTTCAGGTTAAAGGTATTTTCCTTTGCATCCTGTATACTAGAAAAGTATAAATGGATGTACCATGAAAGTTCAAAGATATATGGAACCTAAATAATAGCAAATATAGGTATTCTGTATATCTGTTATTCCACATAGGTTTTTAGTTAACCTTTAAAGACATAGTAGGTATATTGAGAGAGACACTCAATGGAAACTAGTCGCGAAACCCATAGTATTTATGTGATTAATTCTCATTAAATTAGTCTGTTTTTAACAATTTGACGTTTATTGCTTTTATACTGCTATTGGGCATCGCATTACATAAATATATCCTTAAAATTTCTTATCTAGGCTTTAAAAGCCTATGGAGCATAGAATACACCGTCCCTGTCATTATGTATGTCCAAACTGTCCGTGTGATTAAGGTTTAATGTCTCGGCTAATTACCCACGATTTTTCCCGAAATTAATGATCAACAATGCTTTTATACTTCTGCTACGATAGGTACCTCCAGCTCTGCTCAACACTTTTGCTGGAGATCGTAAATCGAAATTTGAGTGTAACGGAAAAATGCGATTTTCTCAAAAACTATGTGACTTAGGGTAATCGCTATAATTTTCCTGCAAGGTTTAAATTAATGTCTACTACCTCTAATTTTTTCATAATTTTAGTTTCAATAGATTCGGAATTAGATGGGGGGGGGGGGGAGGGACATATTTTTGCACTACATCTTCTACCATAACTTTGAAAATATAGTACCTAAAATTAAATGAAATATATTTTTGATTTCGGCATTACGAAAGCTTCCACACGATATACAAAGAAAAGATTTTTTTTAGGTAGCTTAATTAGCCCCTCTACATTTTTCCTAAATATATTTATTAATATTTTTTAATCTGTAAATATGTGGGTCAATAATATTTATTACTTCCCCCAATTTGCATTTTCCACGTTGCATAGTTTACGAGTAAAAGGGGTGTGACAGACAGACAAACACAGGAGTGATCTTATAATGGTTCAGTTTTTACTTTTTAAGTACGGATTCCTAAAAAAGCAATTTAACAAATTACAGCGACCATTTGGAAAAAGATTTTTTCAAAGACTAAAATTTCAGACATAAAAAATCGCACGGAGTTGATCATACATTACGCACGCCATGGATTAAACATTAACATTCCTGGGCCCATCATGAACAAATTTTAAAAGAAATTTTAGTTTTACAATTTTCGGTACTGTAAATTTTTAAATTTCTACAGAGTTGGTCAGACATTACGTACGCCATGGATTAAACATTAATATTCCTGGACAAATTTTAAAGGAAATTTCATTTTTAAACTTCTAACCATTCCACAATATTACTTTTCACACCGTCGTTTAGAGAAAAAAATGTTTTTTTAAATGCAATTTGTTTGAAAGCTGTATCTCAATTTTTTTTCTGAGTTATTAATTTTTTTTGTAGTTTTTTGTAGCTTTTATTACTTTTTTGTCATAGTGGCAACAGAAGTATCCATCTCTGTTGAAAGTAAAGGGAAAATACAGATTACTGTATAGACCAATCAGAACACGAATAAAATGCGGGATTCAACTAATAAAATGTTTCAGATATGTTTTTGATTTCCTACCCTGATCGAGGACAATAACCTTTTTTCCAAATGGTTAATAAAGTAATAAAACAATACAATTTGTATTTTTTCTTTATTAAAAAAATGAAAGTGGATTTGAATTTTCCTAATGTAAATACAGCACAATGATATGAAGGGGTCATTTCATGTTAACTGGATTAAATTTGATATGGTTCCTGCTGGAGCACCTTAAATTTTTTTGAAATCGCAAAAATATATATTATATATATATAGGTCTAAGATGGACATCTAGAAACTTTCAGTTAGAGGTATCATGGATCACTTTGAGTCCATCTGTAAAGCTCACCATTTCACAATCACAAGTAAACGATCAAAGTTTGTTATCATATTGCTCACGAGTGTGATGATTTCAAATAAGAAAGGTTAAATTAAATTAACATTTACTTAAAGTGATAAAATACTTTTAACAATGCAAAAAAATACCTTTATTTATTCATATTAGACATGTGACATTGCTCTGACGACAACATTCTCAATAATAAATATGATACAATTATTTACGCAAATTTTTTTTTAATTGAAAGCTATTAAACAAAAATCACGTGAACTCAAGTATAATGAAATTAACTGCAATATTGAAAATAGATATTTGAGAACGTGAATTATTTAAGTATTGTTTAATTTTTCTGTAGAGCATCTCTTTCCAAAATTTAGGGAGCTCCGTGGTTTTGCATACATATGCAGTGATTCAGCATCTATGGAGCTCCCGAAAATTTGGAACGAGATGCTCTACAGAAAAATATATGGAATGATTCAGCATCCATGGAGCTCCCTAAAACTTGGAAATAGATACTCTACAGATAAATGAATCAATAATGTAAAATAATTCACGTTCACGAATATCCATTTTTAATATTGCAGTTAATTTCATTATGCTTGAGTTCGCGTGATTTTTGTTTACCAGTTTTCAATTTAAAAAAAAATTGTGAAAAAATTTGTATCATATTTACTATTGAGAATATTGCCATCGAAGCAATGAAACATGTCTAATAAGAATAAATAAAGGTATTTTTTTTTTTTTTTTTTTTTTTTTTTTTTTTTTGCCTTGTTAAAAGTATTTTATCACTTTAAGTAAATACAGTGTAACATCAGAAATCCGCCAACTTAAAAAATCCTGCATCAAAACCATCTTTCCCTTCCTTTTTAGGTGCGTTCGTAATTATATAAATACGTAGCACCTATAGTCGTCGTTCAGTCCGTCCGTCTGTCCGTCCGTCTGTCCGTCTGTCCGTCCGTCTGTCCGCATGTAACAGAGCAAAAACTACCCAACCGAATAGTCTGAAATTTCAAATATGTGATTGTTGCAAAATTTTTTCGAGCCATTTCAAATTTTATGAAAATCGGATGTATAGTTTAATTACAGGGACAGTCAAAATTTTTTCTTTACATTACGGCCAATGGGAAAAATTATTGCAAGTGGATTTTAATGATATTAGAGCCTTCCGAATATTCTGAAATTTTAAAGATATAATTGTTGCAAAATTTTTTCGAGCCATTTCAAATTTTAGGAAAATCGGACGTATAGTTTAATTACAGGGACAGTCAAAAGTTTTTCTTTACATTACGGCCAATGGGAAAAATTATTGCAAGTGGATTTTAATGGTATTAGAGCCTTCCGAATGATCTGAAATTTTAAAGATATAATTGTTGCAAAATTTTGTCGAGCCATTTCAAATTTTAGGAAAA
Source organism: Maratus speciosus (assembly GCA_963932465.1). NCBI lineage: Eukaryota > Metazoa > Arthropoda > Arachnida > Araneae > Salticidae > Maratus > Maratus speciosus. The sequence continues at coordinate 455,693,107 of OZ010797.1, forward strand.
TCGGATGTATAGTTTAATTACAGGGACAGCCAAAAGTTTTTCTTTACATTACGGCCAATGGGAAAAATTATTGCAAGTGCATTTTAATGATATTACAGCCTTCCGAATGGTCTGAAATTTTAAAGATATAATTGTTGCAAAATTTTGTTGAGCTATTTCAAATTTTAGGAAAATCGGATGTATAGTTTAATTACAGGGACAGTCAAAAGTGTTCCGAAAAAATTATTGGAAGTGCATTTTAATGATGTATCAGACTATGCACGTTATGAAGTGCAAAAAATTATACATTCAGTACAATATGGGGTGCAAAAAATAATTTTAAAACTAGTTATAGTACGAACGCACCTCATTTGCCACGTTTGACGAGCAATTTCCAACTTGTTCTTTTATACTTTCAAGTTATGGGAGAAGGAATATATCAAGTCTTTGTGAATTAAAACCTTCAAGATCGGAAGCAAAAATGGAACAAAAAGAATATTTGACTTCTTTTTACATTTTTCAGAGGCGATTACTTTCTGAAAAAATTTTCTGGGAGCCGCACCGTTGCTTAATAAAGGGAACAACTTTGTTGACAACTTTGGAAAATGCATTCAAAGAACATACGTATATTGATAAGATACTTTTGTTTCATTTTGGACCTCTTCGGTTTAAGGTAAATAAACCAAGGTTCAAAACATTTAATTTCTGTGAGATTCGCAACCTTATTCTCCGTAGAAATTGGTTCTAAAAATATGCTAGGAAGACGCATTGATTTAATAGGGAAAGAATGACACAAAATTAAATGGAAAAAAAATGAGTCATTACATGTCAACTGGCCTACGGTATCACATCTGCGTGCAAAGTAATCACCTGGTACACTCAAATATCTCTTCAATGGATACATATACATAGAATAGTGGAAAAAGCATACGAGAATAACTATAGTAAAATTACCATGCGCTATCCTAGGAGAGTGGTTGCAGCTTGTCCTACACTCACAAAAATACTTTCTTCATTTCACGGAAATATTCCTGGCAGCACTGCTACCGGGATATATACGAGAATTGAAGGAATTTCCGTTTTTTCCATTCTAGGACAGAAAATTTCCGTAATGTGAAAAAAGAATTTTTCTTGTTGCCGAAACGTCAGTGAAGGCTTTCTGTGGAGACACGAAAAGTTTTAATTTCCGTTTGTCTGTCTGTCTGTCTGTCTGTTCCGCGATACACTGCAAATAGAAGCGTCTTAAATTTAGACACATATGTGACTGAAAAAGAATTTTAGACACCTAAGTGTCTTAATCCGAAAATTCAGACATTATAGATGTCTTAATTTAAGATACATAAGTGTCTTACTATGACCATGGTGCAAATGAACTGAGAATAATGTCTAAAATATCCGCAAACGTCTTATTTTAACACTTCATTCCTTTAAACGTGTCTTAATTTAAGACGTTTTGATTCTTCCGGCGCAATAACCACCAGGGGGCACTCGCGCTCCCAGTTGCGCACGCGCTTTAGATGTCTTCCTTCGAAGTGGTATACGTTGTAATTTAAACGAAGTTTGTTTTTATGTACGCGTGTATTTTAATTCGTTTTTTGCGAAATATGAAGTACTGTGATTTTAATTCGTATTAACTTGGATTATTTATTTATTGAATACATACATCTGACGTGTGTGTTCGACATCAAATGTCTCTTAGAAGCTGTCGTCGATATAAGGGCGGGATAGACACAGAACAGAAGTAGACGACGGTTGAAGATTACACCCGGAAATTCTACAAAGCGTGTGCAATGGGCTTAGTGTTAACTCGTATTAATTTATATCAATAATATTGTGTTATTCATCTTCGTCCTGTCGAAGCTGGCAAAAAAAAAAGAAGCTTTTGTCTGGCAGGTCCTGTTTTGAGGATGAAACATCTCATTCTTTAAATATGGCTAGTCGGATGTATTATGGGATTACCTTTTAAACTGGTGCAAGTCTTTCTCCCTCACTGTGGTTGTGGTAGTTTTTAAAATTTCAAATCGAGGAATTTTTCTTACCTCTTGCAAACAGCGATTTAAGTAAGTGTTATAATTTCTTTATAGTACTAACATTAGTGTCTTTTATGATTTTATTTATTGTACTAAACAAAATATTACATGAAATTTAATTAGTTTTGAATCTTTATGCAAATAATAATAATAATAATAATAATAATACTAGAAGTATATATTTTTTAATTTATGACGTTGTCTTTTATTACAAATTATGTATTATTTATTCTCATCTTTTTTCTCAAATTTAAAGTAATAACATCACTAAAAAACAGACATATTTAGAAGTTAAGTTCATTCCCTTGTTTTGTTTTGTTTTCAATATGGCAGTTCCTTTCAATGACTAATGCTTATCTCATACTAAACGACCACAAGGAAATAGAAAAAAAAAAAACTTTGAAAGATCTCATAAAGCTTTCTTACTTCCTAGCTAGGGATTACAATCCCGGATTGATATCCCGGGATCCCGCTTCAATTTTAATCCCGATTATTTTCGGGATTGCCTTTTTTTTTTTTTTTTTCAATTGAACAATATTTAGCAGAAACTAAAAAATATATTTATAGACTTTCGCTTTTGGAAAAAAAAATCAATTGATTTTTATGAAATTTATATATAATTGAAAAAGAATATTTATCTCAAATATTTCTTAGATATATTTCTAAAGCTATTAAATCTTTTACCGAGTAGATTAAATGTGCAAAGCTTTTGACTTTGAATTTGAAACATATATGTAAGTAACCCTGTCAGGAAAAAGGAAATCATTTGTTTATTTTGATTTTGCTGCGTGTAGAAAATATATTTCACTTCGAAGGTCATTTTCCCATTAGACTTTACTGATAAGCATCGCAAGTGTGTATCATAGTGATTATGTGGTAACTCCTTTTTTTTTGCGGCTTTAACTAGAAAACTCTATGCCAGGGTTGGCGAACCTTTTTTCATCCGCGTGCCAACTTTTTCCAAAAAATATAATTCGTAGCCATGACGTGCCATCTATAAAACGAATTTAATGGATACAAAAAATGTGTCAAGAATTAAAATTACTCGAAAATTATCTATTGAGATTGTAAAAATATGGGCAACATACACGTAGTTGCCGAAACGTCAGTGAAGGCTTACTGTGGAGACACGAAAAGTTTTGATTTCCGTTTGTCTGTCTGTCTGTCTGTCTGTTCCGCGATAACTGCCGCGAAAAGCATCCGATCGGTTTGAAATTAATTGGGCATGTTGGTGAGGTACTCGGACTTAGCTGTATAGTTTTTGGTTAAATTTGGTTCATTCGTTCGGGAAATATAGAACATTTTATTTTGCTCTGTAATGCTTTTCAATGGCAAGTCAGACGATTTTCAAATTTTCATTTGTTGAAAGAAATGTCTCATATAAAAAATGGATTTAAATGGTAAATTTTGGATGCTGAAATTTTTAAATAAGATTATTAAATTACTAGCAAACCCAGCGGCTTTGCTCGCGTAATATTTGAAATATGCCAAGTGATATTTATATGTCTAATTTTTATTAAAAGGTACTAACTAAATTTTTATTTTATTAAAAGGTAATATTTTATTTTATTAAAAGGTACTTATTACTTTTAGGAATAATTAAAACAATTACTATTTAAAACACAATTTGATTAAGCATCATTGTTACACTGCATAAAGCAGAAATGAGACTTAAATTAATAAAACGAAATAAAACTAAATAAATAATAATTTAGAAAATATTTTGAAACTTTTATGCTCAGTTAATACGCTCAGTATTCATTTGAAGTTTTGAATTTTCTAGAAACCATCTTCTTACATCTTAAAATTAACCATCATGTCAAATTCCAAGTTCTACCACCTCTCTCAACATAAAGGGCTGTGTTGAAATAGAAACTGTCACCATTAATTTGCCAACATTAATTTTGAAATTGGTTTGTTATTTCATAATATTCCACAGAAACGTAATTTAGAAAGCTTTTAAAGGCCTTTTTTAGAGCGTTTGTTGTTCCTGTGAACCCCAATTGGTAGAATCATCGGCATAAAATATAGCCTGTGTAGGATCAGAGACTGCTACCATTGATTCGCAGCTATTACTTTTATATTTGGTTTATATTCCCTGAAATTGCGTAGAAATCGTAATTTAGGACTTTTTTAGAATGCTTTTCTCACCTCCCCTTCACTTACCCCCTTTTTAATTCGAATTTATTTTCGACAGTCCTTCGAGGGCATTTATATTTTATAAGTAACTACCATGCCATATTTAAAGTTTCTAGCCTTTTCAGTATCACAGAAATCGCAATTTAGAAAGTTTTTAGCTACTGCAACCCTCTGGTGGTAGTGGCACAGACATAAAATATAGCTTATAATTGAGCAGGATCTATCACCAATAATTTGTAATCATTATTTTTTCAATCGCTTTGGTATTTGATAAGATTACATAAAAAATGTTATTTACAACGCTTTTCGCTCACTTCATCTTTTTAAATTTGAAATTTTATTTCGACTCTTGCATCTTGTAAGAAAATACCATGCCATACTTCAAAGTGTTAGACCCTTCAGTTATGCAAAAAACGCAAATTAGAACATGATTTGCTTTTGCAACCCTCAGATGGTAGTGACAGCAACATAAAATATAACCTATGTTATAGCAGGGACTGTCACCATTGATTTGCAACCATTACTTTTGAAACAGCTTTGGAATTTCCTGAGATTGAGTAGAAATCGCAATTTAGAATGTTTTTAGAACGCTTTTCGCGCATTTTCACCCCTTTTCAAATTTCCATTTTTTTCGAAACTGTTCTTAAAGATAATTTATATGTAATACATATGCACCTTGCCTAATTTTAAGTTGCTAGCCCCTAGCGATCACAAAAATCGAAATTTGGAACGCTTTTTTTGCTCCTGCAACGTCTAGGTGATAGTGATACCGACTTAAAATAGCGTCTATGTTAGAGCAGAGGCTGTCAGCATCAATTTCTTAACATTACTTTTGAAATCAGTTTGATTCTTCCTGAGATATTGGTGACAAATCGGCATTTAGAACGTTTTTAGAACGCTTTTCGCTCATCTTGCTCCTGCATCTCCTCTGCGGTAGTGGAAACAGATATAAAATATAGCCTATCTTGGAGCAAGATCAGTCACCATCATTTTAACACCATTACATTTGAAATCGGTTCAGTATTTCCTGAGATTGCACAGAAATTGCAATTTAGAAAGTTTTTTTACAACGCTTTTCGCGCCTTTTGACCCCCCCCCGCTTTAAATTTCGATTTTTTTAAGAAATGTCCTTAGAGATCATTGATATCTTATAACTAACTACCATTCTAAATTTCACGATTCAAGGCCCTTCCGTCACGCAAAAACGTATTAGAACGTATTTCTCCTGCACCCCATTTGGGGTAGTGGCACCGACATAAAACATAGCCTATGTTGGAGAAAGGATTTTCACCATCATTTTGACGCCATTATTTTTCAAATCGGCTTGGTATTTCCTGAGATTGTGTAGAAACTACCATTTAGAACGTTTTTTAGTACGCTTTTCGCGCATTTTCACCCCTTTTAAATTTCGAATTGTTTAAGAACTGTTCTTAGAAATCCTTTATATCTAATAAGTAGCTGATACTTCAAATTTCATATTTCTAGGCCCATCAGTAACACATAAATCGCATTTTTAGAACGTTTTTTGCTCCTACACCCCCTTTGGGGTAGTGGCACCGACATAAAACATAGCCTATCTTGGAGCAAACGTTGTCACTATCATTTTGACACCAATATTTTTTAAATCGGTTTGGTATTTCCTGATATTATGTAGAAACTACCATTTAGAACGTTTTTTAGAACGCTTTTTGTGCATTTTCACCCCTTTTAAATTTCGAATTGTTTAAGAACTGTTCTTAGACACCATTTATATCTTATAAGTAACTAATATTCCAAATTTCATATTTCTAGGTCCTTCAGTAACGCAAAAATCGCATTTTTAGAACGTTTTTTGCTCCTGCACCCCCTTTGAGGTAGTGGCACCGACATAAAATATAGCCTATGTTCTAAATTGAACTAACACCATCATTTTGATACCATTAATTTTGAAATCGGTTTGGTATTTCCTGAGATTATGTAGAAACTACCATTTAGAACGTTTTTTAGAACGCTTTTTGTGCATTTTCACCACTTTTAAATTTCGAATTGTTTAAGAACTGTTCTTAGACACCATTTATATCTTATAAGTAACTAATATTCCAAATTTCATATTTCTAGGCCCTTCAGTAACGCAAAAATCGCATTTTTAGAACGTTTTTTGCTCCTGCACCCCCTTTGGGGTAGTGGCACCGACATAAGATATAGCCTATGTTCTAAGTTGGGCAAACACCATCATTTTGATATCATTACTTTTGGAATCGGTTCGGTAGTTCCTGAGCTTATCTCCGACAAATAAACAATTTTTACCTCTTTATAATAGGAGTATGATGACTAGCAGGCTATGCCCGCTGCGCTGGTCAATATTTCCAAATGAATCTTGGATTAAACGAAATGGTGAATTTGAACTTGTATTTTAAATAATATGGACCTTCAGCTGGACCTTGCTCATTGCTGAAAACGATGCGAACGCCATTGTGATATAATATTATCTTAAGCGTTGGGCAAAATTTACCTATTAAGAAGTAATTCTTTTAGTTGATTATTAACAGTGCACTTTTGGTAGTGTAATGAGACCTTAATGACAAGAGGAATTAATAGCTCTATAACTAATCGACATATAATGAAATGTTATATACCAACACCATTCCTGAAAAGCCATGTAACAGTGCCACTTGCTTCAAAATATGTTCTGTAGATTTTTTAAAAAAAGGCTAAACTTTCATAATCAGGTTCACTTAATTTTTTAAGTTTTTCTGTTGTTCTATAACTAAGTAACGTTGAACAATATGTATAGACTAAAACCTTTTCAAAATTATTACCTAACTAATTGTGGTATATCCTATCATAGTATTATAAACAATCGGAATGAAATCCAAATTTCCGTTTGAAATATATAGTAGATGATGATGATGCGATTTTGTGTAATAGAATTCGTCGTGAAATTTTCGCTTCAAACATAAACGATGCTTTCAACATTATAGCTAATACACCAATATGTGCAGTATCCGATGATGGAAGGTTAAATTGGATTCTTATGAGCAACTACCCAAAGAAGTGAATATGTGGCTTTTGTGATACTTTATGTTAGCCGGGCGAGGTAATAAATCAACAAAGATTGTTTTCACACCACATTCTTATTTTATTATTTTCATTTGAAATACAAACTTTTCACTCATTTAATTTAAAATGCATGCCTTACACTAATTTCATTTAAAAAACTGAAAAGATAAACAATAACATCAAATAATTCCATAATTAAAAACAAAGAATTATTTTTAATATACATACGCAAAATGTAACTACTGCTACTGGCAATTTAAAAAATGCTATTGGCGAGATATGCGCACGGCAGTTATAAATGTACCCATTTTTTCTTCTTATCGAGGAGCAAATTGTAAATTGCCAAATATTATTTCAATTCCAATTTCTTTCTTTGAAAATAATTTTTAAGTCGTTACAAACATTGCTTTCATCTTTTTAAATTTGAAATTTTTTTTTTCGACTGTACTTAGAAAGCAGTTACATCTTGCAAGTAAATACCATGCCATACTTCAAAGTGTTAGGCCCTTCAGTTATGCAAAAAACGCAAATTAGAACATGTTTTGCTTTTGCAACCCTCAGATAGTAGTGACAGCAACATAAAATATAACCTATGTTATAGCAGGGACTGTCACCATTGATTTGCAACCATTAATTTTGAAATAGCTTTGGAATTTCCTGAGATTGAGTAGAAATCGCAATTTAGAACGGTTTTAGAACGCTTTTCGCACATTTTCACCCCTTTTTAAATTTCCAATTTTTTCGGAACTGTTCTTAAAGATCATTTATATGTAATAAATATGTACCTTGCCTAATTTTAAGTTGCTAGACCCTACCGATCACAAAAATCGAAATTTGGAACGTTTTTTGCTCCTGCAACGTCTAGGTAATAGTGATACCGACTTAAAATAGCGTCTATGTTAGAGCAAAGTCTGTCAGCATCAATTTCTTACCATTACTTTTGAAATCAGTTTAATTCTTCCTGAGATATTGGTGACAAATCGGCATTTAGAACGCTTTTCGCTCATTTTGCTCCTGCATCTCCCATGGGGTAGTGGAGACAGATATAAAATATAGCCTATCTTGGAGCAAGATCTGTCCCCATCATTTTTACACCATTATATTTGAAATCGGTTCAGTATTTCCTGAGATTGCTAGAAATCGCATTTTAGAACGTTTTTTACAGCGCTTTTTGCGCACTTTGACCCCCCTTTTAAATTTCGACTTTTTTAGGAAATGTCCTTAGAGGTCATTGAAATCTTTTAACTAACTACCCTAAATTTCACGATTCAAGGTCCTTCCGTCACGCAAAATCCGCAATTTAGAACGTTTTTCTCCTGCACGCCCTTTGGGGTAGTGGCAACGACATAAAACATAGCCTATGTTGGAGCAAGGGTTTTCACCATCATTTTGACGCCATTATTTTTTTAATCGGTTTGGTATTTCCTGAGACTGTGTAGAAATCACCATTTAGAACGTTTTTTAGAACACTTTTCGCGCATTTTCACCCCTTTTAAATTTCGAATTGTTTAAGAACTGTTCTTAGAAATCCTTTATATCTAATAAGTAGCTGATACTTCAAATTTCATATTTCTAGGCCCATCAGTAGCACATAAATCGCCTTTTTAGAAAGTTTTTTGCTCCTACACCCCCTTTGGGATAGTGGCACCGACATAAAACATAGCCTATCTTGGAGCAAACGTTGTCACTATCATTTTGACACCAATATTTTTTAAATCGGTTTGTTATTTCCTGAGATTATGTAGAAACTACCATTTAGAACGTTTTTTAGAACGCTTTTTGTGCATTTTCACCCCTTTTAAATTTCGAATTTTTTAAGAACTGTTCTTAGACATCATTTATATCTTATAAGTAACTAATATTCCAAATATCATATTTCTAGGCCCTTCAGTAACGCAAAAATCGCATTTTTAGAACGTTTTTTGCTCCTACACCCCCTTTGGTGTAGTTGCACCGACATAAAACATAGCCTATCTTGGAGCAAACGTTGTCACTATCATTTTGACACCAATATTTTTTAAATCGGTTTGGTATTTCCTGAGATTATGTAGAAACTATCATTTAGAACGTTTTTTAGAACGCTTTTTGTGCATTTTCACCCCTTTTAAGTTTCGAATTGTTTAAGAACTGTTCTTAGACAGCATTTATATCTTATAAGTAACTAATATTCCAAATGTCATATTTCTAGGCCCTTCAGTAACACAAAAATCGCATTTTTAGAACGTTTTTTGCTCCTGCACCCCCTTTGGGTTAGTGGCACCGACATAAGATATAGCCTATGTTCTAAGTTGGACTAACACCATCATTTTGATACCATTACATTTGGAATCGGTTTGGTAGTTCCTAAGCTTACCTCCTACAAATAAACAATTTTTTCCTCTTTATAATAGGAGCATAGACTAGCAAACCCCGCGGCTTTGCTCGCGTAATATTTGAAATATGCCAAGTGATATTTATATGTCTAATTTTTATTAAAATGGACTAAATAAATTTTTTTTTATTAAAAGGTAATATTTTATTTTATTAAAAGGTACTTATTACTCTTAGGAATAATTCAAAAATAACTATTTAAAACACAGTTTGATTAAACATCATTATTACACTGCATTAGGCAGAAATGAGACTTAAATTGATAAAACGAAATAAAACTAAATAAATGATAATTTAGAAAATATTTTGAAACTTTTATGCTCAATTAATACGCCCATTTCAGTATTCATTTGAAGTTTTGAATTTTTTAGAAACCATCTTCTTACATCTTAAAATTAACTATCATGTCAAATTCCAGGTCCTACCACCTCTCTCAACATAAAGGGCTATGTTGAAATAACATTAATTTTGAAATCGGTTTGTTATTTCCTAATATTCCACCGAAACGTAATTTAGAAAGCTTTTAAAAGACTTTTTTTAGAACGTCTGTTGTTCCTGTGAACCTCCAGGTGGTAGAATCATCGGCATAAAATATAGCCTGTGTAGGATCAGAGACTGTTACCATTGATTCGCAACTATTGCTTTTATAATCGGTTTATATTCCCTGAAATTGCATAGAAATCATAATTTAAGATTTTTTTAGAATGCTTTTCGCACCTCCCCTTCGTTTCACACCTTTTTAATTCGAATTTCTTTTCGACAGTCTTTAGAGGGCATTTATATTTTATAAGTAACTACCATGCCATATTTAAAGTTTCTAGCCTTTTCAGTATCACAGAAATCGCAATTTAGAAAGTTTTTAGCTGCTGCAACCCTCTGGTGGTAGTGGCACAGACATAAAATATAGCTTATGTTTAAGCAGGTTCTATCACCAACAATTTGTCCTCATTATTTTTTTAATCGGTTTGGTATTTGATAAGATTGTATAAAAATTGTAATTTTTAACGCTTTTCGCTCATTTCATCTTTTTAAATTTGGAATTTTCTTTCGACTGTTCTTAGAAAGCAGTTGCATCTTGTAAGTAAATACCATGCCATACTTCAACGTGTTAGACCCCTCAGTTGTGCAAAAAACGCAAATTAGAACATGTTTTGCTTTTGCAACCCTCAGATGGTAGTGACAGCAACATAAAATATAACCTATGTTATAGCAGGGACTGTCACCATTGATTTGCAACCATTACTTTTGAAATAGCTTTGGTATTTCCTGAGATTGAGTAGAAATCGCAATTTAGAACGCTTTTCGCGCATTTTCACCTTTTTTTAAATTTCCAATTTTTTCGAAACTGTTCTTAAAGATCATTTATATCTAATAAATATGTACCTTGCCTAATTTTAAATTCCTAGCCCCATACCGATCACAAAAATCGAAATTTAGAACGCTTTTTTGCTCCTGCAACGTCTAGGTGATAGTGATACCGACATAAAATAGCGTCTATGTTAGAGCAGAGGCTGTCAGCATCAATTTCCTACCATTACTTTTGAAATCAGTTTGATTCTTCCTGAGATATTGCTGACAAATCGGCATTTAGAACGTTTTAGACCACTTTTCGTGCATTTTGCTCCAGCATCTCCTCTGGGTTTGTGGAAACAGATATAAAATATAGCCTATCTTGGAGCAAGATCTGTCACCATCATTTTTACACCATTATATTTGAAATCGGTTCAGTGCTTCCTGAGATTGCATAGAAATCGCAATTTAGAACGGTTTTTACAACGCTTTTTGCGCATTTTGACCCCCTTTTAAATTTCGATTTTTTTAGGAAATGTCCTTAGATATAGACTGATACCTTATAACTAACTTACCAATCCAAATTCCCATGATTCTAGGACCTTCCGTAACGCAAAAACCGCAATTTAGAACGTTTTTTTTACTCCTGCACCCCTGGGGTAGTGGCACCGACATAAAACATAGCCTATAATGAAACAAGGGTTGTAACCATCATTTTGAAGCCATTATTTTTAAAATCGGTTTGGTATTTTCTGAGATTGTGTAGAAACCACCATGTAGAACATTTTTAGAATGCTTTTCGCGCATTTTCACCCCTTTTAAATTTCGAATTGTTTAAGAACTGTTCTTAAAATCCTGTATATCTAATAAATAACAAATATTTCAAATTTCATATTTCTTGTCACTTCAGTAACGCTAAAATCGCATTTTTAGAATGTTTTTTGCTCCTGCACCACATTTCGTCTAGCAGCACCGGCATAAAACATAGCCTATGTTGTAGCAAGGGTTGTCATCGTCATTTTGACACAATTAATTTAAAAATCGGTTTGGTGTATTTCCTAAGATTGTGTAGAAACCACCATTTAGAACGTTTTTTAGAACGCTTTTCGCGCATTTTCACCCTTTTAAATTTCGAATTGTTTAAGAACTCTTCTTAGAAATCCTTAATATCTATTAAGTAGCTAATATTTCAAATTTCATATTTCTAGGCCCTTCTGTAACACATAAATTGCATTTTAGAACGTTTTTTGCTCCTGCACCCACCTTTGGGGTCGTGGCACCGGCATAAAATATAGCCTATCTTGGAGCAAGCGTTATCACCATCATTTTGACACCAATATTTTTTAAATCGGTTTGGTATTTCCTGAGATTGTGTAGAAACTACAATTTAGAACGTTTTTTAGAACACTTTTCGCGCATTTTCACCCCTTTTAAATTTCGAATTGTTTAAGAACTGTTCTTAGACTTCATTTATATCTTATAAGAAACGAATATTCCAAATTTCATATTTCTAAGCCCTTCAGTAACGCAAAATTCGCATTTTTAGAACGTTTATTGTTCCTGTACCCTCTTTGGGGTCGTGGCACCGACATGAAATATAGCCTATCTTGGAGCAAGCGTTATCACCATCATTTTGACACCAATATTTTTTAAATCGGTTTGGTATTTCCTGAGATTGTGTAGAAACTACAATTTAGAACGTTTTTTAGAACACTTTTCGCGCATTTTCACCCCTTTTAAATTTCGAATTGTTTAAGAACTGTTCTTAGACTTCATTTATATCTTATAAGAAACGAATATTCCAAAATTCATATTTCTAGGCCCTTCAGTAACGCAAAAATCGCATTTTTAGAACGTTTTTTGTTCCTGTACCCTCTTTGGGGTAGTGGCACCGACATGAAATATAGCCTATCTTGGAGCAAGCGTTATCACCATCATTTTGACACCAATATTTTTTAAATCGGTTTGGTATTTCCTGAGATTATGTAGAAACTATCATTTAGAACGTTTTTTAGAACGCTTTTTGTGCATTTTCACCCCTTTTAAATTTCGAATTGTTTAAGAACTTGTCTTAGACATCATTTATATCTTATAAGTAACTAATATTCCAAAATTCATATTTCTAGGCCCTTCAGTAACGCAAAAATCGCATTTTTAGAACGTTTTTTGCGCCTGCACCCCCTTTGGGTTAGTGGCACCGACATAAGATATAGCCTATGTTCTAAGTTGGACTAACACCATCATTTTGATACCATTACATTTGGAATCGGTTTGGTAGTTCCTAAGCTTACCTCCTACAAATAAACAATTTTTTCCTCTTTATAATAGGAGCATAGACTAGCAAACCCCGCGGCTTTGCTCGCGTAATATTTGAAATATGCCAAGTGATATTTATATGTCTAATTTTTATTAAAATGGACTAAATAAATTTTTTTTTATTAAAAGGTAATATTTTATTTTATTAAAAGGTACTTATTACTCTTAGGAATAATTCAAAAATAACTATTTAAAACACAGTTTGATTAAACATCATTATTACACTGCATTAGGCAGAAATGAGACTTAAATTGATAAAACGAAATAAAACTAAATAAATGATAATTTAGAAAATATTTTGAAACTTTTATGCTCAATTAATACGCTCATTTCAGTATTCATTTGAAGTTTTCAATTTTTTAGAAACCATCTTCTTACATCTTAAAATTAACTATCATGTCAAATTCCAGGTCCTACCACCTCTCTCAACATAAAGGGCTATGTTGAAATAACATTAATTTTGAAATCGGTTTGTTATTTCCTAATATTCCACCGAAACGTAATTTAGAAAGCTTTTAAAAGACTTTTTTTAGAACGTTTGTTGTTCCTGTAAACCCCAGGTGGTAGAATAATCGGCATAAAATATAGCCTGTGTAGGACCAGAGACTGTTACCATTGATTCGCAATTGTAACTTTTATAATCGGTTTATATTCCCTGAAATTGCATAGAAATCGTAATTTAGGACTTTTTTAGAATGCTTTTCGCACCTCCCCTTCGCTTCACCACTTTTTAATTCGAATTTATTTCCGACAGTCCTTCGATGGCATTTAAATTTTATAAGTAACTACCATGCCATATTTAAAGATTCTAACCTTTTCAGTATCACAGAAATCGCGATTTAGAAAGTTTTTAGCTCCTGCACACCTCTGGTGGTAGTGGCACATACATAAAATATAGCTTATGTTTGAGCACGGACAATTTGTCATCATTATTTTTTAATCGGTTTGGTGTTTGACAAGATTGCATAAAATTGTAATTTACAACGCTTTTCGCTCACTTCATCTTTTTAAATTTGGAATTTTTTTTCGACCTTTCTTAGAAAGCAGTTGCATCTTGTAAGTAAATACCCTGTCATACTTCAAAGTGTTAGACCCCCCAGTTGCGCAAAAAACGCAAATTAGAACATGTTTTGCTTTTGCAACCCTCAGATGGTAGTGACAGCAACATAAAATATAACCTATGTTATAGCAGGGACTGTCACCATTGATTTGCAACCATTACTTTTGAAATAGCTTTGGTATTTCCTGAGATTGAGTAGAAATCGCAATTTAGAACGCTTTTCGCGCATTTTCACCTTTTTTTAAATTTCCAATTTTTTCGAAACTGTTCTTAAAGATCATTTATATCTAATAAATATGTACCTTGCCTAATTTTAAATTCCTAGCCCCATACCGATCACAAAAATCGAAATTTAGAACGCTTTTTTGCTCCTGCAACGTCTAGGTGATAGTGATACCGACATAAAATAGCGTCTATGTTAGAGCAGAGGCTGTCAGCATCAATTTCCTACCATTACTTTTGAAATCAGTTTGATTCTTCCTGAGATATTGCTGACAAATCGGCATTTAGAACGTTTTAGACCACTTTTCGTGCATTTTGCTCCAGCATCTCCTCTGGGTTTGTGGAAACAGATATAAAATATAGCCTATCTTGGAGCAAGATCTGTCACCATCATTTTTACACCATTATATTTGAAATCGGTTCAGTGCTTCCTGAGATTGCATAGAAATCGCAATTTAGAACGGTTTTTACAACGCTTTTTGCGCATTTTGACCCCCTTTTAAATTTCGATTTTTTTAGGAAATGTCCTTAGATATAGACTGATACCTTATAACTAACTTACCAATCCAAATTTCCATGATTCTAGGACCTTCCGTAACGCAAAAACCGCAATTTAGAACGTTTTTTTTACTCCTGCACCCCTGGGGTAGTGGCACCGACATAAAACATAGCCTATAATGAAACAAGGGTTGTAACCATCATTTTGAAGCCATTATTT
This sequence comes from Maratus speciosus, assembly GCA_963932465.1. NCBI lineage: Eukaryota > Metazoa > Arthropoda > Arachnida > Araneae > Salticidae > Maratus > Maratus speciosus. The sequence goes on from OZ010797.1 coordinate 455,708,270, forward strand.
TTAAATTCGGTTTGGTATTTTCTGAGATTGTGTAGAAACCACCATGTAGAACATTTTTAGAATGCTTTTCGCGCATTTTCACCCCTTTTAAATTTCGAATTGTTTAAGAACTGTTCTTAAAATCCTGTATATCTAATAAATAACAAATATTTCAAATTTCATATTTCTTGTCACTTCAGTAACGCAAAAATCGCATTTTTAGAATGTTTTTTGCTCCTGCACCACATTTCGTCTAGCAGCACCGGCATAAAACATAGCCTATGTTGTAGCAAGGGTTGTCATCGTCATTTTGACACAATTAATTTAAAAATCGGTTTGGTGTATTTCCTAAGATTGTGTAGAAACCACCATTTAGAACGTTTTTTAGAACGCTTTTCGCGCATTTTCACCCTTTTAAATTTCGAATTGTTTAAGAACTCTTCTTAGAAATCCTTAATATCTATTAAGTAGCTAATATTTCAAATTTCATATTTCTAGGCCCTTCTGTAACACATAAATTGCATTTTAGAACGTTTTTTGCTCCTGCACCCACCTTTGGGGTCGTGGCACCGGCATAAAATATAGCCTATCTTGGAGCAAGCGTTATCACCATCATTTTGACACAGATATTTTTTAAATCGGTTTGGTATTTCCTGAGATTGTGTAGAAACTACAATTTAGAACGTTTTTTAGAACACTTTTCGCGCATTTTCACCCCTTTTAAATTTCGAATTGTTTAAGAACTGTTCTTAGACTTCATTTATATCTTATAAGAAACGAATATTCCAAATTTCATATTTCTAAGCCCTTCAGTAACGCAAAATTCGCATTTTTAGAACGTTTATTGTTCCTGTACCCTCTTTGGGGTCGTGGCACCGACATGAAATATAGCCTATCTTGGAGCAAGCGTTATCACCATCATTTTGACACCAATATTTTTTAAATCGGTTTGGTATTTCCTGAGATTGTGTAGAAACTACAATTTAGAACGTTTTTTAGAACACTTTTCGCGCATTTTCACCCCTTTTAAATTTCGAATTGTTTAAGAACTGTTCTTAGACTTCATTTATATCTTATAAGAAACGAATATTCCAAATTTCATATTTCTAAGCCCTTCAGTAACGCAAAATTCGCATTTTTAGAATGTTTTTTGTTCCTGTACCCTCTTTGGGGTAGTGGCACCGACATGAAATATAGCCTATCTTGGAGCAAGCGTTATCACCATCATTTTGACACCAATATTTTTTAAATCGGTTTGGTATTTCTTGAGATTGTCTAGAAACTACCATTTAGAACGTTTTTTAGAACGCTTTTTGTGCATTTTCACCCCTTTTAAATTTCGAATTGTTTAAGAACTTGTCTTAGACATCATTTATATCTTATAAGTAACTAATATTCCAAAATTCATATTTCTAGGCCCTTCAGTAACGCAAAAATCGCATTTTTAGAACGTTTTTTGCGCCTGCACCCCCTTTGGGGTAGTGGCACCGACATAAAATATAGCCTATGTTCTAAGTTGGACTAACACCATCATTTTGATACCATTACTTTTGGAATCGGTTCGGTAGTTCCAGAGCTTACCTCCTACAAATAAACAATTTTTACCTCTTTATAATATTAGTAAAGATGAGTATAGGTTCCAATTAGTTTGAAATTATGTCAATATATTTGCGAGATTTTTTAAATTAGGTTTATGATTTTGGGGGGAACTTTATGCATGTTTTCCAATAATATAAAGCATTTTGTTTTATCAATTTGACATAATACATATTTCATTTTTTACCTTTTCTTTCATCAGTTGCCTTGCAACGTATTTGGTCTTAATAATATTAGTATAAATGCGTCTATAATGTTTCAGTAAAGCCAACGTCAAAACGGATGAATTAATGCATTTGTATTTTTGCATATAGATGGATTTTAGCCCCAGAAATAAAAATAGGCAATATTTTATTTATTTTGTTCAAATATTTTGCTGAAAAATACAAAAGTTCATTATTTTCATAGAGAATAATGTGACATTTTTTCATAAAATTTATCAATGTTTCTTTAATCGTTGCCAAGAAAATCAAAAACCTGAATAATATTTTCTCTTAAACAATTTTCAATTGAAAGATTTTGACGTGAAACAGGAAAATGAAAAAAAAAAATTAAGAATAAAAAAATTAATATGGCGACATATTGGGAATAAAAAGAAAACTCTCAAGTATTTCTTAATATAACAAGATGAAAGGTTTTGAGTAAGTACGAATAGCAGGTGAATTAGACGTCATTTATGAAAAAGAAAAAAAAAAAGATGTTGGAATAAAAAGATCTTGGCTAAAATAAAATTAACTATTATTCACGGAGGAAAGAGATAGATGGAGATGCAGTATGCCGTAAAAACAGTTTGCAATATGATGTGCGTTATCGCTCAGATTTAAATGCCCTCATTCAGCCCAAACAACGTGGAACAGGGACCGAATTCTTTGACTTCATCCGTGCATTTTTTCTGTAAAATGAAAATGATCTGCTTATATTTAAGCATTCTAAAGTAGCATTTCATCGTATTATGAATTAAATACTGTATTACTAAAAATATTTTTCTTTTCTTTCTTTCTTTTTTTAAGCACGCCGTCGTGTTTGGATCGAATGTAGCGGATTTTAAGGGTACATTTTTGGCGTCACTTCAAGATTAATTGTTTGCGTACGGTTAACATGAGGATTTTATTTTAAATTTTAAATTTATTAATTTATAAAAAAAACTTATGCTTATCCTTATAAATCACAGCGTAAAAAAAAATCTATGGTATACTATAACCATCCACACAATCAATAAAAAATTACGAATGTAAATTTAAATAGACTACGGGGGGTTCAGGGGGGCTCTGCCCCCTGAAGAAATGCAATTTTTGATTTAAAAAGTTACCAGAATAAGCAGCTCATCAGAATTTCAGAACATCAGTGTATAACCCCTTGTTTAACACATTTAATTTCTGAAACTTTACGAAGTATTTTGTATTCTTATAAATATTTATGTAATTTGAAAACTTTAAAAAGCGATTTGTAGGAAGATGAATATTACGAAATGAGTGTTAAAAAACAATGACTTGCAAAGATGACGTTGAGGCTCCTGATCTGCAGATTTACTAGTAAATATATTTCTCATACTTACGAGGATCCACTTAGTTTTGAACATGTGGCGGCACCTTTCGAATCGAGCATCACAATCACTCGGCCAACGAGCGCTTGGTAGAATGCGACTTTAAAATGAAGGTACAGGTTTTCCTCAAATAGGGGATTGATAACGCTTGTTAAATTTCTTGAACAGAAACCTTGGAAATTTAAACTTAATTACAGGAACGTTTCCTCGTTATGAAATAATAGTTGGTGTTTTAACACTTATAGAATAATAGAGGATTAAACATATTACTCATTAGAAACATTTTTAATACGATGTAATTTGTTTATTAGAAATAAAATATGACTGTTACATTTTTAATTAAATTCGAGAAAAAATGCTTCCTTTTTCGATTAAAATCGATTTTTTTAACTTGATTGAATTATACTGTATGTTTTTTTAAATCTGTTCGTTTAGGGTATATTTTGCATGCGAATATATATATATATATATATATTAATACGCTGAAAAATAAAGTGAGAATAAATTTAAATGAATGAGAAAATTGCTGCTTTATTAAATTCGAAAGCAACATTTTAGAAAATTAATTTAATTTAGAGAATTAGAATTAATTCTCTATCTAGAATTAGAATTAATTTGGAGAACTAGGGGGCTGTGCCCCCTACGAGCTACGCTCGTCAATTCCCGTTCAGACACCGTAGACTCTGAAAGTACGCTAATTTGATCGGCTTTAAAAAGATTTCGGAAGATCGAATTATATTTTAAAAAACAGTGGCGATCTCCCTATAAATGGATTTCTGTTCGTTTCACTTTGATTGGAGAATTTTAAGGCCAAATCCGCTGCGTTACTACTTCATTATACCGTCGACCAATCTCTCCAAATTATATAAATCGCCAAACCACTCGCCAAATTATACAAATTGACATAATTTTTATTTTAAATAACGATAGAACAAATAAATTAGTTCAACACTAATAAAAATATAAATAAAACGTCAAAGTAAAAATAACTTGATGACGTAGACACGTGTAACTTGCTTAAAGTCAAGTTAATGTGACATTTACGATCATCTATTATTGGCATTTAATCTTATACTTTGACGAATGATAGATTTTTGGTCGACGGGAAAATTAATTAGTACCAAAGATACAATCGCTGTTTTAGTCTTTGATTAAGTAAAATAGGTTACACATTCCAAAATAAACTAATATAAAAGGAATTTTGACCTTTATACAAAGCTTCCGGAGCAGTTTTTGTTTCGTCTATATCTTAAAAAATGGCTGAGTTATAGCATTTTGAATTTCTAGCGTGGTTGACATTTTGAAACGTCCTGAATTTTGTCACGCGATAAAAGGCGTATTTATGAACCGATTTGGATTTAACTTCGTTTATACATAGTACATACTAATGTCTCGACCGAGTTCGTTGGCCAGCTTCGTCCGCCATCTTGTTTAAAAATGGCGGCCATTTAAATTTTTAAGAAATATTTTAATCTGAAATGTGGTACCAAAAAATTGAAAATTGCAAAAATATTTTTTTCTTATGTGTTTGACCTTGATAAAAAGATTTGGAAGCAGTTTTTGTTTCGTCTATATCTTAAAAAATGGCTGAGTTATAGCATTTTGAATTTCTAGCGTGGCTGACATTTTGAAACGTCCTGATTTTTGTCACGTGATAACGGGCGTATTTATGAACCGATTTGGATGTACCTTGGTGTGTACATAGTACATACAAATATCTCGTAGGAGTTCATTGTCCAGCTTCATCCGCCATCTTGTTTCAAAATGGCGGCCATTTAAAGAATCTAAAAAAATTTAAAATTTAAAATGAGACACCAAAAAATTGGAAAATGAAAAAGACTTTTTTTTGTATGTGTTTGACCTTAATACAAAGATTCCGGAACAGTTTTTGTTTTGTCTATATCTAAAAAAATGGCTGAGTTATAGCATTTTCAATTTCTATTGTGGCTGACATTTTAAAACGACCTGATTTTTGTCACACGATAACAGTAGTATTTATGAACCGAATTGGATGTAACTTGGTCTGTACATAGTACATACCAATATCTCTACCGAGTTCGTTGGTCAGCTTCATTCGCCATCTTGTTTCAAAAGGGTTGTCATTGAAAAAAATAAATAAATAAATTTAAAATTTAAAATGAGGTATTAAAAAATTGGAAAATGAAAAAGATTTTTTTTATGTGTCTGGCCTTGATACAAAGATTCCGGAGCAGTTTTTGTTTCTGAAAATTTGTTCTTTTGTTTATATCTTAGAAAATGGCTGAATTATAGCACTTTGAACTTCTAGCATGGCTAACATTTTGAAACGATTATGTATTTGTCACGCGATAACACACGTATTCGCCTATTTCGATGTAAGAAGGCATGTGGATAGTATACATCAATATTTCGACCAAGTTCCCTAGCCAGCTTCATCAGCCATCTTGTTTCAAAATGGCGGCCATTAAATTAAAAAAAATTATATTTAAAGTGAGGTGCAAAAAAAATAGAAATTGAAAAAGGTTTCTTTCTTAAGTATTTGACCTTGATATAAGGATTCAGGAGCATTTTTTGTTTGTCTTTATCTTAAAAAATGGCTCAGATATAGCAATTTTAATATCTAATGTGGGTGACATTTTGAAAAATCTGATTTTCTGCCTGCGACAGCACTCGTATATATCAATCGATTCCGATGTGTGTGAGCATTTGCACAGCAATTACTAAGGTCTCGACCAAGTTCACTGGTTAGCCTCATCCACCATGTTGTCTTAAAATGGCAGGCACTTTAAGAAATCGCCGAATTTGGCAGCCAAATAAAAGTTACTTTAAATAAAAGCAGCTTGGATAAAGCTGACTAATTTCGCGAAATTCTCATTCATAATGATTATTGATAAAAATTAGTATTGAATCTCCCATATTCGGTTTCCTCTAAATTGAGCTTCGTGTGTTTGAATAATCTAAGTTGGCTTTTTTAAAATAAGGAATATGAATGCTACCTCTTCCTCCCGGCACTGTCCGGAAGGACTTTTTTTTAATCATGCTTTCTATTCAATAATAATTGCATTTCGTCATGAGATGTATATATATATTTTTTTCTTATTTTTTTCTTTATATCTTCACATTTACGTATCTTATGTTATCCATTTGAAGTAGGCGTATGCTTTTTAGGTGCGTTCGTAATTATATAAATACGCAGCACCTACAGTCGTCGTTCAGTCCGTCTGTCTGTCCGTCCATCTGTCCGTCTGTCTGTCAGTCCGCATATAACAGCGCAAAAACTACCCAACCGAATCGTTTGAAATTTAAAATATATAATTGTTGCATAATTTTGTCGAGTCATTTCAAATTTTATGAAAATAGGATGTATAGTTTAATTACAGGGACAGTCAAAAATTTTCCGTTACATTACGGCCAAAGGCAAAAAATTATTGCAAGTGCATTTTAATGATATTTCAGCCTTCCGAATGATCTGAAATTTTAAATATACAATTATTGTAGAATTTTGTATAGTCATTTCCAATTTTATGAAATTCGGATGTATAGTTTAATTACAGGGACAGTCAAAATTTTTCCGTTACATTACGGCCAATAGGAGAAAAAATATTGCAAGTGCATTTTAATGATATTACAGCCTTCCGAATGGTTTGAAATTATAAATATATAATTGTTGTAAGATTTTGTCGAGTCATTTCAAATTTTATGAAATTCGGATGTATAGTTTAATTACAGGGCCAGTCAAAATTTTTCCGTTATATTACGGCCAATCGGAAAAAATTATTGCAAGTGCATTTTAATGATATTACAGCCTTCCGAATGGTCTGAAATTTTAAATATACAATTGTTGTAAGATTTTGTCGGGTCATTTCAAATTTTATGAAATTCGAATGTATAGTTTAATTTCAGGGACAGTCAAAAATTTTCCGTTATATTACGGCCAATGGGGAAAAAATATTTCAAGTACATTTTAATGATATCATAACCTTCCGTACAGAATGAGATTGATAGGCACTTATGAAACGTACTAAAATATATATTCAGTATAATATACGGTGCAAAAAAATATTTATAAAACTACTTATAGAACGAACGAACTCATTTGCCACGTTTGACGAGCAATTTCCAACTTGTTTAATAAAAGCAGTCAGTTAATATCGTAAGATTTTTACAAACTATTCAAAATATATTTTAACCCTATACAATTTGAAATATTGAAATTTATCTAAACTCTTTCAGTTTACATGTTAATGAGCGCTTTTGAGACAGTAAACATTAAATTTCTGTGAAAATTCTAATACTTCTGATTCTATTGTTCAAGTGCTTTAAAAATAAATGTACGAGTTTCACAAAAGATAAAAATAACATAATAAGCAATTTTATGTAACATTATCAGGATATTGACGTTTTGAGGCATCAAAACGCAATAAATCTAAGACGTGCCTTAAGAATTTATAGTAAAGATGAAGTATTCCCTAAATTGCGAATGTTTTAAAAGGAAACCCCCATAGACTATACCTCTTTAACAAATATTTGGACGAATAAGATGTTTATCTAAATTTAGATACAATATCTAGCGAAAACATCTTTGATATTTTTGTGAACACATAATGCAATTCCCAATTCTTATTAAGACATTACTGAAAGGTTTAAGAGTTTAATGTGATTGCTGTAATTCTAATAATCATAACCATTCAGTTAATTTATATTTGATACACATATAATACTATTTAATACTATTGTGTTATTATCATTGTATTAATTTCGGAAAAATGATAAAAATAATGAGAGTAAAAATAAGTTAACCTTTATCTAATACGTGATTTATCATATTGTTAACTAAACATAGAACCAACAGAGTGAAAAATGTGATAAATCATGTATTAAATATTCAATAATTTCGAGCGTAATTCCATTGCTGATAATTAGTTGAAAAATTAATTAAAATGATAAAAGTTAACTATTTTAAAAATATATATTGTTTAAAAAAATGTAAAATGTTAACATCTCGCATTGTGTATATGCACTCGGGTTTAGATTTTTTTTTTCGATTTATTTTTGCTATTAACTAGTTTATTTTTTTGGTGATTCGTGTTTAATTTTGCAAATATAAAATATTTGAAACATTTCCCAGCTATTTACATCATATTTGCATTGCTTTGCTATCTATTTGCGTTCTTGGCTCTAAATGTCGTACAAATATAAAAATTTTTGTATGTTTTTAAGGTTTTTAGAAATATATTAAATTCTGAAAATAGTCTTCGATTTTTCAAATTGCTATTGCGACCAAGTAGTCGTTCTTAGGTAACGCTTAAAGTAGTGCATTCATGTAGAATTTAAGTATTACCCTCCTTACTACCCACGATGTAGGGTGGGAAGCAATTTTTTTCTGTTTGGTTTCTATTTTTCTCAAATTTTAATATCAGAACAGCAATGGGAAATAAAATTTCCTGCTCAGCAAACGAATCTGACTTTTTTAGATTTTTTTTTTTTTTGCTGTTAACTAGTTTATTTTCATTGTGATTCATGTTTAATTTTGCAAATATAAAATATTTCAAAAATTTCCCAGCTATTTCAATCATATTTGCATTGCTTTGCTATCTATTTGAGTTCTTGGCTCTAAATGTGGTACAAATAAAAAAAAAAATTGGGAAACTTTTGTATATTTTTAAGGTTCTTAGAAATATATTAAATTTTGAAAATAGTCATCGATTTTTCAAATTGCTATTGCGACCAAGTAGTTTTTCTTGGGTAATACTTAAAGTAGTGCATTCATATAGAATTTAAGTATTAGCACCATTACTACTCACGATGTAGGGTAGGAAGTAATTTTTTTCTGTTTGGCTTTATTTTTCTCAAATTTTAATATCAGAACAGCAATGGAAAATAAAATTTCCTTCTCAGCAAACAAATATGACCGCATTTTTCTCGATTACATCGCTCTCTACGATGATCCTAAAAAATGTTAAATACAACAGTTATGTATTTATTCCCGCACAACCCGAATGCGCCATAAAGATGCAGGTTCTTATTCAAGATTTAAAAGTTGAACTCCCCAGACATCCAGGGGGTCGGTATGCAGTACAACATTGGTAATATTGCGTAGCTTTAAAAAAATATTTATAAGGTATTTTTTTCGTTTTTCAATCCCATATGTATTTTTCGAGTTATTCGGACCGTTTCCGGCTGTTCGAACACCCTGTATATATACTTTTTATGGACACATCAAAAATAGATATTAATTAACATTTATGCAAATTATTGTTTCAATAATTTAAATTGTTTTTAGTAGTGCAACACACGATTCGTTATAATACATTTATTAATAATTTAATATCTTAATAGGCGTTAAAACTACAGTAGTCATTCTAAAAGTATACAAAAAGAAGATCTGCAAAACTGGGCACTTTTTACATTTGTCAATTTACATTGTTGTTTCATTCTGAAATTCTAGTTTACCATGTCCATGTGTATATTCTGAATAAACGATTTTTTTTTGGTTTAATTTTTTGTTCCAATACCAGAGATGCATTTGGAAATGCTTATTTAGATAATATATCAACACTCATCGTTAACTTTACTTGATTATAAGGCATTATTTTGTTTAAGCAAGCTGAGTTCCAAGACGGATTAAAAATTGCAAAAGAAAATTTTCTAGCGGAGATATGGTTAGATTTCATCTTTACTTGTTTGCCGAAGATACATGATAAAGAATGTAAAAGTGGATATTGCACGAATAAAACATTTTGAGATTTAGTAAACAATGATAATTGCTTCACACGATGTTTTTGTAAATTTGCTATTTTAAAAGTATACAAATTACTGTGCATTCTCAAAAAATGTAATTTTACAGTTGTAAAGCTACAGAAATCTGTATATTTATTAAAATATTATCTGCACACTGTAAAAAGTCCTTCCGGCCAGTGCCGGGAGGAAGAGGTAGCTTTCATAATCCTTATTTAAAAAAAGCCAACTTATATCATGCAAACACACGAAGCTCAATTTAGTGGAAACCGAATATAGGAGATTCAATACTAATTTTTATCAATATAATGAATGAGAATTTCGCGAAATTAGTCAGCTTTATTCAAGCTGCTTTTCTTTAAAGTAACTTATATTTGGCTGCCAAATTCGGCAATTTCTAAAAGTGCCTGTCATTTTAAGACAACATGCTGGATGAGGCTAAGCAGTGAACTTGGTCGAGACCTTAGTAATTGCTGTGCACATGCTCACTGACATCGGAATCGGTTAATATATAGGAGTGCTGTCGCATGCAAACAATCAGATTTTTCAAAATGTCACCCACAATAGAAATTGAAACTGCTATATCTGAGCCATTTTTTAAGATAAAGACAAACAAAAAATGCTCCTGAATCCTTATATCAAGATAAAATACTTAAGAAAGAAACCTTTTTCAATTTCTAATTTTTTTGCACCTCACTTTAAATATATATATATTTTTTAATTTAATGGCCGCCATTTTGAAACAAGATGGCTGATGAATCTGGCCAGCGAACTTGGTCGAGGTGTTGATGTATACTATCCACATGAATTCTTACATCGAAATAGGCGAATAAGTGTGTTATCGCGTGACAAATACAAGATCGTTTCAAAATGTTAGCCATGCTAGAAATTCAAAGTGCTATAAATCAACCATTTTTTAAGATATCAACAAAAGAACAAATTTTCAGAAACAAAAACTGCTCCGGAATCTTTGTATCAAGGCCAAACACATAAAAAAAATCTTTTTCATTTTACAATTTTTTAATACCTCATTTTGAATTTTAAATTTAATTTTTTTTAAATGGCAACCCTTTTGAAACAAGATGGCGAATGAAGCTGGCCAGCGAACTCGGTCGAGACATTGGTATGTACTATGTACAGACCAAGTTACATCCAAATAGGTTCATAAATACGCCTGTTATCGCGTGACAAATATCAGGTCGTTTTAATATGTCAGCCACAAGAGAAATTCAAAATGCTATTACTCAGCCATTTTTTTTTTAGATACAGACGAAAGAAAAACTGTTCCGGAATCTTTGTTTTAAGGTCAAACACATACAAAAAAAAATCTTTTTCATTTTCCAATTTTTTGGTATCTCATTTAAATTTTTTTATTTTTTTATTTTTTTAAATGGCCGCCATTTTGAAACAAGATGGCGGATGAAGCTGGCCAACGAACTCGGTCGAGATATTTGTATGTACTATGTACACACCAAGGTACATCCAAGTCGGTTCATAAATACGCCTGTTATTACGTGAGAAAAATCAGGACGTTTCAAAATGTCAGCCACGCTAGAAATTCAAAATGCTATAACTCAGCCATTTCTTAAGATATAGACGAAACAAAAACTGCTCCCGAATCTTTTTATCAAGGTCAAACAGATAAGAAGAAAATATTTTTTCAATTTTCAATTTTTGGTACCACATTTCAAATTAAAATTTTTCTTAAAAATTTAAATGGCCGCCATTTTTAAACAAGATGGCGGGTGAAGCTGGCCAACGAACCCGGTCGAGACATTGGTATGTACTATGAATAAACGAAGTTACATCCAAATCGGTTCATAAATACGTCTTTTATCGCGTGACAAAATTTCGGACGTTTCAAAATGTCAGCCACGCTAGAAATTCAAAATGCTATAACTCAGCCATTTTTTAAGATATAGACGAAACAAAAACTGCTCCGAAATCTTTGTATAAAGATCAAATACATAAGAAAAAAATATTTTTCCATTTTCAATTTTTTGGTACCACATTTCAAATTTTAAATTTTTAAAAAAATTTTAAATGGCCGCCATTTTGAAACAAAATGGCGGATGAAGCTGGCCAACGAACTCGGTCGAGAGATTGGTATGTACTATGTACACACCGAATTACATCCACATCGGTTCATAAATACGCCTTTTATCGCGTGACAAAATTCAGGACGTTTCAAAATGTCAGCCACGCTAGAAATTCAAAATGCTATAACTCAGCCATTTTTTAAGATATAGACGAAACAAAAACTGCTCCGGAATCTTTGTATAAAGGTCAAATACATAAGAAAAAAATATTTTTCCATTTTTAATTTTTTGGTACCACATTTCGAGTTTTAAATTTTTTTAAAAATTTTAAATGGCCGCCATTTTGAAACAAAACGGCGGATGAAGCTGGCCAACGAACTCGGTCGAGACATTGGTATGTACTATATACACACCGAATTACATCGAAATCGGTTCATAATTACGGGAGTTACAGTGTGACATAGGTCAGATATATATATATATATATATATATATAGATATATATATATATATATATATATATATATATATATATATCAATTTTGAACGGAGGGTGGTTTCGGGGTCTGGGGGTCATGATCGGTGAAAATATACCAAAATTTTTTGAAATCGCTTTCCTCCGAACGGCTGCAATAGGTAGCTTTTTTGTAAAGAAAGCTACCTAAAAGAGAGACGTAAATCTACAAAACTAGTTTTTGTAAAGCTACAGATATCTGTTATGCTTACCAAAATTTTATGTGTGACCAGGGTATAATTGCATGATTTTTTTGTTGCAGTTACATAAAAGGTTCTCGACATCCTAGTTTCTGAGAAAAGGCTTAGTAGCTTAATAGATTTTTTTTTCCATAGTAAAAGTGTAAAATTATTCTTTATTCATTTTCAATTCATTGGTCGCTTTGTAGGCAAGGATCGACATATTTTCCACTACATTTTATCTAAAACAAATCTAAACAAAGACTAGCAATTTAAGTCTGGATCATGTCCATACTGTTTACTAACATCGAAAACATTTTGCTCATTTGTTATTATCATTATAAAATTAATGTAAAATGGTGTTTTTTACACTGGGCAATGTCACTCTCAGACAAGGAAAGTAATTTGCTCCACTAAACCAGGAGGCGTCTGCACAGATCGTCACCTCAACTCGATAACGGTTGAAATTATAAGATCATGCAGAACTCCATTTGCATATTAAAATGCAACTGGTCTGCCAAATCATACCTTGGTGGAAACTACTTGCAGACCTCCTTTATGAGGTTGGTCAGTAGGTTTATCATTATGTCTTCCTGCACCTAAAGGTATGAAAATATGGAGGACTGGGAGCAGAAAAACACCATGGTAAACTTACCAATGAATAATATAATCGGGTTTGCAGATATCTTCCACCTCGATACACCTTAGCTTTGGCAGACCAGTTGCATTTTAATATGCGAATCGAATTTTAACTAATCCTGGAATTTCAGATATAAACTCATTGAGGCGATGGATTCAGCACCTGCTTCCCGGTCTATACAGAGGGTATGACAGAAAAGCGAAAGCCTTTGAACATAAATTGTTAACATGAACAGTTTGGAGATTTAAACTGTCGTAAATATCTGAAATAGTTTCTTACGGCGAGTGTAATATTATACTAAAGTTTTAACTAATCCTGGAATTTCAGCAATAAACTCATTGAAGTGATGGACTCTGCACCTGCCTCCCGGCCTATACAGTAGGTATGACAGAAAAACGACAGCCTTAGAACATAACTTGTTAACATGAACTGTTTGGAGATTTAGACTCTCGTAAATATCTCAAATAGTTTCTTACGGCGAGTGTAATATTATACTAAAGTTTTAACTAATCCTGGAATTTCAGCCATAAACTCATTGAGGCGATGGATTCTGCACCTGCCTCCCGGTTTATACAGTGGGTATGACAGAAAAACGACAGCCTTAGAACATAACTTGTTAACATGAACTGTTTGGAGATTTAGACTCTCGTAAATATCTCAAATAGTTTCTTAAGGCGAGTGTAATATTATACTAAAGTTTTAACTAATCCTGGAATTTAAGCAATAAACTCATTGAAGTGATGGATTCTGCACCTGCCTCCCGGTCTATACAGTGGGTATGACAGAAAAACGACAGCCTTAGAACATAACTTGTTAACATGAACTGTTTGGAGATTTAGACTCTCTTAAATATCTCAAATAGTTTCTTACGGCGAGTGTAATATTATACTAAAGTTTTAACTAATCCTGGAATTTCAGCCATAAACTCATTGAGGCGATGGATTCTGCACCTGCCTCCCGGTCTATACAGTGGGTATGACAGAAAAACGACAGCCTTAGAACATAACTTGTTAACATGAACTGTTTGGAGATTTAGACTCTCGTAAATATCTCAAATAGTTTCTTACGGCGAGTGTAATATTATACTAAAGTTTTAACTAATCCTGGAATTTCAGCCATAAACTCATTGAGGCGATGGATTCTGCACCTGCCTCCCGGTCTATACAGTGGGTACGACAGAAAAACGACAGCCTTAGAACATAACTTGTTAACATGATCTGTTTGGAGATTTAGACTCTCGTAAATATCTCAAATAGTTTCTTACGGCGAGTGTAATATTATACTAAAGTTTTAACTAATCCTGGAGTTTCAGCCATAAACTCATTGAAGTGATGGATTCTGCACCTGCCTCCCGGTCTATACAGAGGGTATGACAGATAAACGACAGCCTTAGAACATAACTTGTTAACATGAACTGTTTGGAGATTTAGACTCTCGTAAATGTCTCAAATAGTTTCTTACGGTGAGTGTAATATTATACTAAAGTTTTAACTAATCCTGGAATTTCAGCCATAAACTCATTGAGGTGATAGATTCTGCACCTGCCTCCCGTCTATACAGTGGGTACGACAGAAAAACGACAGCCTTAGAACATAACTTGTTAACATGAACTGTTTGGAGATTTAGACTCTCGTAAATATCTCAAATAGTTTCTTACGGCGAGTGTAATATTATACTAAAGTTTTAACTAATCCTGGAATTTCAGCCATAAACTCATTGAGGTGATGGATTCTGCACCTGCCTCCTTGTCTATACAGGGGGTACGACAGAAAAACGACAGCCTTAGAACATAACTTGTTAACATGAACTGTTTGGAGATTTAGACTCTCGTAAATGTCTCAAACAGTTTCTTACGGCGAGTGTAATATTATACTAAAGTTTTAACTAATCCTGGAATTTCAGCCATAAACTCATTGAGGTGATGGATTCTGCACCTGCCTCCCGGTCTATACAGTGGGTACGACAGAAAAAACGACAGCCTTAGAACATAACTTGTTAACATGAACTGTTTGGAGATTTAGACTCTCGTAAATGTCTCAAATAGTTTCTTACGGCGAGTGTAATATTATACTAAAGTTTTAACTAATCCTGGAATTTCAGCCATAAACTCATTGAGGTGATAGATTCTGCACCTGCCTCCCGGTCTATACAGTGGGTACGACAGAAAAACGACAGCCTTAGAACATAACTTGTTAACATGAACTGTTTGGAGATTTAGACTCTCGTAAATATCTCAAATCGTTTCTTACGGCGAGTGTAATATTATACTAAAGTTTTAACTAATCCTGGAATTTCAGCCATAAACTCATTGAGGTGATGGATTCTGCACCTGCCTCCCCGTCTATACAGGGGGTATGACAGATAAACCACAGCCTTAGAACATAACTTGTTAACATGAACTGTTTGGAGATTTAGACTCTCGAAAAATGTCTCAAATAGTTTCTTACGGCGAGTGTAATATTATACTTAAGTTTTAACTAATCCTGAAATTTCAGCCATAAACTCATTGAGGTGATGGATTCTGCACCTGCCACCCGGTCTATACAGAGAGTATAACAGATAAACGACAGCCTTAGAACATAACTTGTTAACATGAACAGTTTGGAGATTTAGACTCTCGTAAATATCTCAAATAGTTTCTTACGGCGAGTGTAATATTATACTAAAGTTTTAACTAATCCTGGAATTTCAGCCAGAAACTCATTGAGGTGATGGTTTCTGCACCTGCCTCCCGGTCTATACAGAGGGTATGACAGATAAACGACAGCCTTAGAACATAACTTGTTAACATGAACTGTTTGGAGATTTAGACTCTCGTAAATGTCTCAAATAGTTTCTTACGGCGAGTGTAATATTATACTAAAGTTTTAACTAATCCTGGAATTTCAGCCATAAACTCATTGAGGTGATGGATTCTGCACCTGCCTCCCGGTCTATACAGAGGGTATGACAGATAAACGACAGCCTTAGAACATAACTTGTTAACATGAACTGTTTGGAGATTTAGACTCTCGTAAATATCTCAAATAGTTTCTTACGGCGAGTGTAATATTCTACTATAAACATTGAATAAAACGATGTCAAAATAAAAATGTCACATACAGAGCTCAAGTTGAGATCTCTGATATTACGATTTTCTAGTGTAAATACATTCACATAAAGCGCAACAAAGTAGCACATGGAAAAAATTGCTTTCTATAGATGGTAATTTCAGGAAACTAATTTTGTTTCTTATATGTGTTTTTCTGTCTTATGTTTTCATATAATACTGTAATTTCAGTTATTAATAATTGATGTTCCCATATTCTTTATGTCATCATTATATAAATTTTCAGTTATTAGTAATTGATGTTTCCATATTCATTGTCATCATTATCTAAATTTTAATTTTTTTGTGTAGATCACACATTCTATATCTGCAGTTGAAACAAATGTGTGTAAGTGTTAATAAGACTTAAAATCGGATTGAAATAGACACCTTTACTATGATAATTACAAAATAAATAAATAAATAAAATACGTTTTGATATATTCTGTAGTGAAATTTTTAATTCGTTTCATTCATTCATAAAATCCAGTAGATTGTATTATTCATCAAATATATTAGGTAGTTATCTTTTTAGTTGCTGCTGTTCTAAATTTCAGAATATTTATTCTCTTAATTAAGAAAAAAAGATTCCGTTGACTACGTCTTAACTCTAAGGGATGGCTGATCTTCTCAAATTTTAAACTCTAATGACATGGTAAAACACGTTTAATGTGACAAAAATTGCCAAATTTTTAAATTGCGCTTTCAAAATTTTTTTAATACATATTCTGTTATTATCCAGATGCAAATATAAGAAATATGTATTTCAAAAGCACAACGAATCGCATTTTCCAGAATCATCTTTAACATCAAAATATAAAATATTTCACATTCAAAATAAAATTATTCTAATTAAAAAAAGAAAATATATGATAAAGTTGCTGATACTTCCTTTAATACCAAATAATTTAATACATTTAAGGAGTTATAGAATTTTTAAAATGTCAAAAAGTGAAAATAATTTACTTTTTTTTTCTTAAAAAGTATATGCCAGTATATATGGGGCGTTCTCACAAGCTTTTGACTTTTATGTCCCTGAATAATAATTTTTATTTTAATACACTTTTTTGTGTTTTTTTTAAATTTCATATACTGGGGAACATCCCATTGCATGATTGCACAACAATATTAACGAGATAAATAAGTTTTGGAAGATGTTGGATGTCCAAACACCCGGAAAGCTCCCATACCGTCCCGTGTCCCTGAGGCTGATTTTTAAGTTTGGAGCTGTCTGGATAAAATTAATTGTTTCAATAAAAATAATTCGAAGTAATTTTTTTCTGAAACTAGAACTATTGTTTTACATAAATATGTAGCTTAAAATTAACCTGCACACATTTTTAGGGTTGTTATTATTTTTTAAACTCTGTCCCTGGGTTTTGGATTCCTTAACATCCCTCTTCTAAAATTATACAGAAAATCATTTCAGATGCAGCCACAGAATTTTTTTGAAGTTTTTTCTCATGCAGAAGTATGCTAGAGAAATAATGTCTAAAATTATTTGGCAGAAAATTTACTGTAGAATTTAAATCAGCATTTAAATATCAATTTCAAGCATCGTGGTTTTATTGGTAGTCTTACCGTCCCCAAAGTTTATTCCTGCACTTTTCGAGGTAAATTTAAAAAAATATATATTTAATGCAATGTTAACAACTGTTTCTAAAAATCAATGAACATTGTGGCTTTCACTTAGTCTTAACATGATTTTCCTAAAAATAGGTGGTAATTCTCCTTACCGTTCCATCCTTACCGTCCCTTTTTTTACCATTTCGTCCTTTTTTTCCAATACCATCCCCATTTTTTACGTTATCGTCTCTTCTTTAACACCCCTTTAAGACAATGTTATACAAAAATTCTGTATTAAAAGTACTACATTGTTATTATTTCTTATTTGAATGTCCTGTGGTTACTATGCAAATTCATTATAAGTAAAAATTTAGAAGAAATTAAAAAATTATAGGGGTAAAATAATAAAGAAAATTAATCTCGCAAGTTTGACTTAAACTTCAGTTAAATAAAAAAAATTTCGCTGCTGACCATTTTTTCTTTATTTTGAATCATTAAGGCATTCGTCTATCAGTTTAAAATGTTATTTTAGCAAGTTTAATTTTGTCAGATTTTTTTTTTCCCAAAAGTCAAATGATTGTGAGAATGCCCCATATACAAAAGCACATATTTATCTTAAAAAGTAATATATTTCAAAAACACAACTTTTAAAGGTGGTAACAGTTATATGTTTCTTCTTTCATTTCATATTTTTCAGCTCATAATAGGGTTTATTTGTTGTTATAGGATTTTTTAAATTTTGCTTGATAAAATTTGAATAACAGGTCTCATTCACTTTATTATTGAAATTATAAATTAAAGATAAGTAATACGTATAAGTAAGCATAAGACCTATAGTCGATAAAATGAAACTTCGACTGACGTAAAGCAAGCCTCAAGCCGATATGTGAACAATATTTGATTCTCAAACCTCTTGAGATAAAATCAATTTCGTTTTGAAATAAAATAATTACAACGATAACAGTTTAAAAAATTTCTAATTCAATGTTTGTTCGGAGAAACAGACCAGCATAGCTGGCGATGCCTGCTAGTTTATTACATCAAGATTTATTCTTGAAATTAGATTTATAAATTATAGATAATCCGTACGTATGCATGATACTTCCAGTGTATAAAATAAAATTTCGACTGACGTAAAGCAATCCACAAGCAGGTATTTGAAAAATATCTTGATTCTTAAACCTCTTGAAATAAAATAAAATTCGTTTTGAAGAAATAGTATGAGAACGATAACAATTTAAGAAATTTTTGATTCAATGCTCGTTCGCAGAAACAGACTAACGTAGCGGACGATGCTTACTAGTCTATTTTATCAAGATCTTTAATTTATTATTGAAATTAGAATTATAAATGAAAGATAAGTAATCCGTAAGTAAGCATGAGACCTATAGCAGATAAAATGAAACTTCGACTGACGTAAAACAAACCGCAAGCTGATATGTGAACAATATCTTGATTCTCAATCCTCTTGAGATAAAATAAATTTCGTTTCGAAACAAGATCATTATAAGGATAACAGTTTAAGAAACTTTTGACCAAAGTTTTGATTTCTATTAAGTATTCCGGAATCAGAGAACTGCACACCGTGAAAGTCACAATCGCAATAATATTGCGAATAGTAGAGTACAGAAAATAAAGAAAGTTAATCGGGTGTTTCTTAAGATAGATGATGTCCGATGACATTGTCAAAATATTGCTAAATATTGCTGTTAGATTGTAAGCAATAATTAAAAAAGATATATGTGAAAGCGTCTTACTTAATTTTAGCAATAATTTCACAACAGAGAAATAATCGGCTAAATAATTGCTATCCATTTTTGCTCTATCTTTTTGTAAGAGAAATACAAAGAATTTCTTGTATTCGGATAATATGATAGAACATCTCTGAAATAAAAGACAGATACAAATCGTCAGATAAAATATAAAACCAGAACAGAAGGCAAAATCTGCACATTTTGCATAAATTAACAAAAGTCTGAAAAGAGTTTTGTTATTAATTTTATATCCAAATGACCAAATATCCCAACGTCTTTCAAAATCCATTGTAAACTGAATTAGCATGTACAAGAAAATATCTAAGGCCGGTTGGATAATTGCAAGAGTAATAATTGCCCAAAAAAATGACTTATTTAAGGAAATGTGACATTTCCGATATTGATATGTTCCCATTACCACGTTCGAAATAGCTCTTTTTCTTGAATAAGCAAAATACCACAATAGAAAAGAACTAACAGGTGATAGAACATATGTTATTGATTCTTTATAGCTGTATATCCATGAAGAAGACACAGAGACTGCAAATAAATATGTTAGAGAAACAAAAAATCCGATAACAAAAAGTATATGAATATATTTCTCTACTGGGCGAAGTCTATAATTGACGAAATTAAGTCCAGTGACAGATAAAATACGCCAAAAAATGATATAATTTTTTAAAACGTTCATTATAATTTTATCAAGATTTCAATTGCAAGAAATAAGTCAGTAATGAATGATATTGAGTTTTACCACTATTGTTATTTTATGTAATATTAACGCGAAACCGACAAAGTAGCAAGATTTCTTAGTAACTGAATGCAACAAACTCTGTCACTCGTATAAATTAAGACCTGTAAATAGCCTGTAGTCTTACTACTGTGTCATTTAGATATAATCATAATCGATAACAAATGATACAAAGACTGTAATTTATGTCTGTGATTCATCATCCGATGACTTTTTTCAATTATTTCGACAATCGAAATTTTAATAATTCAATGCGTTTTTATCTTGAAGTGTCACTATATATCAGTAAATTGTGTTTTCATCATGCTTATTTCGACTTTATCTAAATTTTTATATTTCAGTATGGATTAAATATTTTATATCAGCATTTAAAAAATAAATAAGTGTGTCAATGTA
Source organism: Maratus speciosus (assembly GCA_963932465.1). Classification (NCBI taxonomy): domain Eukaryota; kingdom Metazoa; phylum Arthropoda; class Arachnida; order Araneae; family Salticidae; genus Maratus; species Maratus speciosus. The sequence continues at coordinate 455,729,032 of OZ010797.1, forward strand.
AATAAGAATTAAAATAAAATGTAAAATCATAATTTTGCGATGAAATTTAGAAATAAATAAATAAATCTTTTATCAAATCCAGCAGATGGTATTAATCATCAAATTTGTCAGAGGGTTCTTTTGTTGTTGTTGTTGCTGACGTTCGAAATTTAAGAATACAAACCTAATATTTAAATATGTTTCTAATAAAAGATTCCTGTAACTAGGTGCTAATTCTGGCTGAAGGCTGATTATTTTCTTAGATTTGTACTGTAATGACATGCTGAAGGACGTTTTCTGAAGGACGATGTCAAAAATTGTTAAACTATTTAAATTGTAATTTCAGCACCATTTTTGATATTTTTTCTTGTATCTAGGGGCAAATTAAGAAATACATATATATTACAAAATTTAAAATCTTTTTCGCCAAGGTTAACATTATTTTATATTTTCTTTTACTAATATCCCATATATTGTACCGGCTTATTAAATTAAAAACCTATTCTTAAACTAATCTATCAGTCCCTTATGTAAAGGTATAAGATCCTAATCCACTTAATAATATTTATTCCAAATTGCGTAAATTTAAAAATGGCGCGAACTGCTTATATTTCTTAAATAAAACATTATTTAAATCCCTGTTAAAATTCACCATTATTTCCCGTGTATATCAAACCCCTCTAATTTCTTTTTTTAATTGCTAAAATGTCATAACTCCTAAATTTTCCCGTTCTGTAACACCTATCTATTTAAAATCATTCTCTTATTAAAATATCAAAATGTCTATTATAATATTTCAATGCTTTAATATTCTAATTTTTATTCCACATTAATAAGTTAATTTTTTCTTTTCTGATAAAATTATCGTCTGGCAATTTCAAATCAATTTTAAGCAGCACTCTCGAGTTCAGATCTTATTTTTTATTATTATGAATTTGATTCGAGGCTATCGAATGTTCTAGAAATAAATTTTACGCTACGGAAATTGAATCTCCTCAAGATTATTCCACAGGAACTGTTAATAAGTCCCTCTTAAAGCAGTTATGGTTAGAGAAGAGAAGTCAGGTGGATTGATTGTCACTTTGCGCTACAGTAACTTAAATACATACAGGCAGCCAGATCCGAGATGACCACAGATGATGATGAAGGACGACGGACAGAAGAGGCTGAGAAGTCTTTCTCGTTTTAGATACTTCGAAGTGTTATTCGAAGCTTTGTTTCGAGACGTCCGGTACCCACTAAGATGATCATATTCAAAGCCAGTAATATTTATTCAGTACCTAATCAGATCTATGGTACCTGAATGGCATCTTTTTCTTCGGGAGTATCATGTAAAGAATATTTGAAACTCTGACTGCCATATAGAGTAGATTAAATAAACTAATTATTAGCTCTAACTTTTCTCCTGCTCACTTGTTTCTGATTATGTAATAAAGCTTTACAGAGTTTGACTGCTTATTTATGGAATTCACATATTTTCTTAATGGTATACCATATGGACTATGCCTGTGAGCCAGTATACGGAAACCCATATTAAAACTGATTTCGCCAGCTGTCTTTTTTAGCTGCAATGTGTCTCTTTATCACATATGTTTCGAAAATCAAAACAAATTGTGTTTTCCAGAATCATCCTTAACATCGCAATATAAAATATTCCATAGTCAAATTTATATTATTGTAATAAGAAAAGAATACATTTGTGAAAGGAATTTACACTTTCCTTTCATACTAAATATTTAGATGCATTTCATATATAAGATGTATCTCTCTATTCTAAAAAAAAGTAACTACCGCTGTCACCGCCGCCGCCAGTTTTGACATTTTTGTGACCGGAGGTCTTTCTTCGTTAATATTAAGAAAAATATTGCATACAAAAATATGAAAATCGATGGTATTATAGAGAAATGTTTGATAAACACGCTGATGCAGACAGTTTTCAAATCGAAGAATTATTTTAAGAGATATTCAATGCTAAAGTAGGACAAAATTGTTCCATTAAAAAAGTTTTATAGGAGCAAAAACTATGCATGGGAATTTGATCATTTTTAGATCGTATTATACGTGTGAAACAGATTTTATTTATTTTTTTTAATTTGGCTCATTTTTTGAGGTGTTATTTCTATTTTAAATTCAAATTTTCAGCATTTCGAGAGATATTTTTTACAGATTTTAGAAAATGGTATTAATTTAAACTGTTGCCAACTGTATAAACAGCGCAAACAATAATGTTTGCTTCAAATTAAAAATTTATTTACACGTGACTATTATAAACAGAAAAAAAAACATTTGGAATTAGAATTAAATAATTACGTATAAAAAGCAGGAACTGATTAAAAATTACTTCATAAGAACTTTATTGACACGTGAATTTAAAAAGAGAAAGGATATTGTAAAATAATAAATTCATTAACATGCGTTAGAAGTCTTAAATAGGAGAAATTACGTCCCATTTACGTCAAATTACAGTTATTACATAAAATGAACAAAAAATAATGCTGCAAAACAGTTTAAATTTCGAAATTGCGCGAGACATTTATTTTATTTATTTATTTATTGAACAACAAACATATGACTTATAATAAAACATATGACTTGTTTGCTTGACACGAGAGCCCCGCTTATAAGTCAATGACCAATATCGCCAAACCACTCGCCAAATTATACAAGTTGACGTAATTTTTATTTTAAATAACGAAAGAACAAATAAATTAGTATAAAATACAAATACAAATAAAACGTCGAAATAAAAATCAATTGATGGCGTAAACTCATGTAACTTCCTTACAGTCAAGTGAATGTGACATTTGCGATCAACCATCATTGGCCTTTAATCTTAGTCTGGCTATAGATTTTTGGTCGATGGGATAACCAAGTAGTACCGTTATAATTTACCACTCTAAAAGTAAAAAAATGCTAACTGGCGAGTTAAAAAGCTATTGGCGGGATTTTAACCCAGCTAACATAACAGTACCAAGAATTCTTTGCGATCATGGCAACTTTTGTGTAGTTTTATTCGAAAAAAGAAATTTGATTCTTTAATCAAGATGGAAACCTTTCCTATGAAAAACGAAGGAACTGTTGATGATAGTCACATGACTTAGGCTATTATTATAAAGATTGTTTTCAATTCTAAAAACATCGCAAAGAATAATATTTCCAAACGATTAAAAATTAATTTACACATGACTATTAAAAACAGAAAAAAATCTTACTATTAAATGAGTGCGTGTTAAAAGCAGGAAAATATTGAAAATTATGTCTTGAAAATTGTATTTACACGTGAATATTAAAAGAAAAAGGAAACTTTAAAATAATAAATACATTAATATGCGTTTAACCCTTTCAGGGCAAGTTACTTCTATTCGTATAATGTTGAAATGGGTGAATGGCACCAGAATTTACAACCAAATTTCGAAATATGAAAATACTTTTGTTCACTTACTTAATAAAAGGAAAATTTTCATTCCAATATTCTGGTGCCAATATGGCATTTAAGAATTAAAATTAAGTGTTCCAAAATTGAACCACCGCCCTTGAAGGGGTTAAAGCAGTAAGTTGTAGTAATTATAGTAAATTGTATTATATCAATCGTTTAATAACGCTACAAAAAAATACCGGTTGGCAAAGACTCTGTTTACTTAATTCATTTTATTTTAGCTTCTTTTGAAATGTTTAACTGATCTTCTTTAACCAAACAGGAAAACAACCACTGGATGTCTTAACAGCAACTGATTCGGCATTAAATTTTCGCAAGCAAAGGGAATTGAATGGGAACCCGTTTACAGTGAGATCGCTATAGGTTTTTTCATTATAATTCAATCTTCTCTAATCTTTTAAAAACCGATCAAATTAGGGCGCTTTTAGATTCTGCGGTGTCTGAACGGGAGTTGGCGAGCGTAGCTTGCAGGGGCAGAGCCCCCTAGTATGTTAAAAAAACATAAACTTGCTCAATGCTACACATGAACAAGAATTTTTATATGAACTTGTACCAATAAAATTAATGATAAAGCATAATATTGACGTTTCGAACTGTTTCTGCAGTCGCCTTCATGATAAGTATTATGTTAAATGCTTGAAATTTTAGAGGCGAAAGCGTCTTGCAGAATCTTGATCAATTGATAGTATGCATTGTGATTAATTTTATTAGTACAAATTTATATAAAATTTCTTATTTATGTGTACCATTGAGCAAGTTTATGTGAATTTAACATATATACATATTAATTATTATATTTTCTGTCGATATTGTCCTACATGTGTTAATATTTGTACATTTCAGTTATTTATTCATAACACAATTTGCAAATTAAAATCTGACATGCGACCGAAAAGTTTTGAGAATATGAATAGGGGAGATGGGGGATGGATGGGACATTTTCGCCAAAATATTGAATTTTAAATACTTCTTATAATTTGTTATCAGTTTTGTACATTACATTTCACACATTAGGTGTTTGACTACTTCTATGCACAATATTTATTCTAGATTATTATTATACGGTAAAATATTATAAAATAAAACTAGTAATATAAAAATTTTGTTTTTAAAGTCAATACCTACTTAGGGCATCAAAGAAAAATTTTATATAATCCCTTAATCTAATATTAGTTTTTGTTGCATTAAAATATCTCAATTTGCTGATTTTCTATAAGCAAGTAGGTTTACAATGGAAGTCTATGGGAATCTGGCGAAATATTAGAGATATCGACAAGTTGGCGTCACTTTTGACGACTCATTTTGATCGCCAATTTTGCGATATATTGCCAAGTTGGCAACAAACTTGACGGTATTTGGCGACAGAACAGGTTCCCCCCTATGGTAACCCCCCTTATAGATATGAAGAGGTATTAAACACTGTTCAATAACCAATGGCCACCATTTTGTCTCCCATATAAAATTAAAATTAGTTAATTAAAATTTAATTAATGAATTAATATTTGAAAAATCTGTATTAAATCAATTGTCATCCAGTACAAGTTTTAAAAAATTTATTTCAACTTGATAGAATGAATACTATGTATTTTATTAACGATTGAAAATTTGACCAAGATATATAAATAAATAAATACAGGGAGAGTGTGAACTAATAGTAGGAATTGAAAAGAGCACCTCTTTTTCCCAATCATCCTCATAGCAGGGATGAATGGGGCACTAATAGGGATGGATAGGACACAAATATTTCCCTCGTAATCAATGTTACTTAATTACAATTTAAAATTATAAACTTATATGTAATTATATTCTTTATTTACGCTCTTATACTATGGCTGTTATATCTCAGCGTTGGTAATCACTTTTTTTTACATCAGTTTTAACTTGTAAAGCAATCTTCAACTGTCTATCTGTTCCTTTTTCCCACTTCCGAGATGTTTTAGATATGAAATGAAAGTGGAAAATTTCTTTGAAACACGGCATAGCTAATAATTTTAATTCACAACTTATTAATTAATATTAATTAAATATATCTTAAATATCATGCACAACCAAAATTATGTTAGGGGGAGTGGAGATTTAGTTAAGCAAAAGTGCAAAATGCAACATAATTTCCCCTATTTGATGAATAAAATATACTGTTTTTAACACTTTTATCTATTTTGATAAAGTTTAAATAGCAATATTTTGATAAAATATTTAGCCTTTATTATAATGCAATAAATTAAGATTCAATATAATTTTTACTAATAAACAACCTTTTGTATAATACGAATACGGTTTAATACTCGTAATTAACAGCATAGTTTCAGTAAATGCAACTTTGAAGAACAATGAAAACAGCCATGTGGTTTTCCTTTTGGTTCTAAAGCACACTATGGTAGTGCTATACATGAGAATAGGAAACAACTAAACAAAATGTTTATTGCCTGAAATATTGAGAATGTCTCACCCATCCCTTGTCCCATTGATCCCCAACCTCCCCTACATTATCGATTTACTACACTAGCATAAACTATTTTAAATTAATTTAGTATTTTTAACACTTTACAACAAAGTTGAAAAGTGTTTAGGGGAGACTGGGGATGAAAGGGACACTCAAAATTTCAGGATGAAAATAAAATGTACAAAATACGAGCTTTGGCTCAATCGATGACGATACTTGTTCTGGCTTAATAATCCTTATAACTAACACTGGATAACTAACATCAGCAATTGTAGCGTTGTAGGTGATGAAAGAAAAACCTGTTTTTGATATAAAAAAGTAAATTTTAAAGTTGCTTTTCTTTTTTCTCTAAAAACGTAATATTGTGTTTAGCATTATAATATTTATGTTATTTAGCACTGTAAAGTATGCGCTTAATGTGAATATCAGTATATTTTGTTAGCTAAAATATTCTCATGCATGAATACATTTTTAATTTCGCTAGATGTGTATGGGGTTGAAAGGGACAGAAACTGGGGGGTTGAAAGGGACACTCCTCAGATTGTTCCTATAAAGCTTCCTTTAGTGAAACTCAATAAAAAGAGCTAGCTTCATTTTTGCTCCAAGCATCTAATATCAACTATGATTTGACAAGTGTACATATGAGTATTCAATTGCTTTGAACTCTACAAATATGTGTCTATCTTGGCAAACAAAGAAGCAAGCTGGAATTGATTGGTTCCAAGATTTTATGCAACCAAATTCATCACATCCTCTTAAGCAACCTATAGCCATTAGTTTAACAAGAAGTATAAGTTTCAACAAAGCTAATGTTGATATTTTTTTAAAAATCTTCAGTTAGTTATCTATCACTATGCATTTACACAGAACATAATATATAACTGTGATAAAACAGTCTTAATGACAAAGCACAAACCCCCTAATAGAGTAGAAAAACCTAGTGAAAAACTATTTTCTCACATAACATCAGCTGAACGTGGTAAACTTGTCACACTTTTGTGCATTGTTTCTTTTATATCGCCACACTCTTATTATTATTCTTAACTAATTACTCTTAACTAAGGAAAAAGGCATAACTATATGATTACTTATAGTTTATTTTAGATATTTACAAACGGCTGCTAGACGCAGCTCTCAGAACAAGTCATATCTTACAACTGCGTGGAATACTCTGGTAACATGCGATACCTTACAAACAGTTGTATAGTGCTGCAATCTGTTAACGCAGATCTCAACTATTGTTGGATTGGGATATGACACCCCTCCCCTCATAGTTCAAACGAACTACAGGCAATCTTGTTCTTTGACTTCTTCGAACTGGAGCACTTTTCTTACAGTCATCGTCATTGTTTTTAGTCAAATTGTCTTTTACAGTTTTATCTGCGTAACATCATTCTTACTACTCACAACTGTACCTGTTACAACATCATGCGAAGGCTGAGATTGGCTTGGTTCTATAGTATTTTCATTATTAAGCTGTTATTTTTCCATTAATTCCAGAAAAACAGTTTTGGTTAACCCTTTCATACCTATCATAATTACTGTAATTTTTACCACTATGTCCCATATTTTCAACTTTGTCTGACATTAGTTTATCATTTCGATTCATCTCTATAACTCTCTCTGGTATTTCATCACTTATCTCTTTATTTCGTCTCAACTGATCAATGTGACGCTTACATATTATTCCGTCACATCTATTAACTAAAACCCATCTACTCCCCAATAATTTCATTATTTTTCCTTTTACCCATTTCTCCTCTTTTCCAAAATTTTTAACAAAATCTAAATCATAAAGCTTATATTTGTGCAGGGGTTGCTGTATTTTAGGTTTTGATGGTAATACCAAGTGAAGGGCTGTTCGAACTGGCCTTCCAAACATTAATCCAGCAGGAGTTTTACCAGTCACCGAATGAGGAGTGGAATGATTTTCTAACGAAAATCGTGAAATTGACAATGTTATGTCACTTTTATCTAGCTTTTTAAGACAATTTTTCACAGTTTGCACAAACCTTTCCGCTTGTCCGTTCGAAGACGGATGATAAGGTGGAACAGGCGTAGGCTTAATTCCATTATTTTTAAGAAATTCCTCAAATTCATCACTTGTGAACGCGGGACCATTATACTGACCAGTTCAACAGGTAATCCAAATGTGGCAAAAATTCTCCTTAATACCTTAATTGTAGTTTTACTATCAGACCTGGGTACTACTTCTACCTCCAACCATTTAGTATAAGAATCGACTACTATTAAAAACATTTTTAACGTTTGTTCAATTTCTTTATCCATATTTGGCCACCAAACTACCCCCCTAGCTTTCGCTTTCATGCCCGATATACCCTGATGAATGGAATGCAGTAATTTTAATATATATTCACGGCCTTCCTCTGGTACGATCACTCTATGTCCCCACAATAGACAATTTTCTAGACAGGAAATTTCCCCCCTTCTACGAAAATATGGTTGATATTCTTCTTGTTTAACCTTTCGCGGCCACCCATGTAGTACCCACTCTAAAATTTGTTTAGTTAGAGGATTTTCAGTTGTCCACTTTGCAATAGTTCTAGCAGTAACAGTCCAATTATCATTATTTGAAACAAACATTATTTCCGAAGGATTACTTACTACATTTACAGTTTCTGGGAGAGGTAATCTACTTAATGCGTCAGCATTTTTATTATTTTTACCTTCGCGATACTCAATTGTGTAATCATACCCAGCTAACATTAACGACCATCTCAGCATTCAAGGTGATAATGTATCAGGTACCTTTTTAATAAGATCAAACAATCTAATTAAAGGTTTATGATCTGTTATAATTTTAAAATGTTTTCCAGCTAAATATTGGTGAAATTTAGTGACACCAAACATTACATATAAAGCTTCTTTATCAATCATTGCATAATTCCTTTCAGTTTTATTTAAAGTTCTCGAAGCATAAGCAATAGGTTTCTCTTTACCCTCAACAATGTGGCTTAAAATTGACCCTATGCCATTTCAGAAGCATCACAGTATAAAACTATCTTTTTGTTAACACCATATAATTCTAAAACAGGAGATGTACATAATAATTGTTTCACTTTTTGAAACGCTTTTTCATGCTTTTCTGACCATGTCCAGTTTACATTATTATCTAATAATCTATGTAAAGGTTCTAAAACATCTGAAATATTAGGCAGGAAGTTTCTATAGTAAGAAATTAAGCGTAAAAATGAACGCAATTGTGACACATTATTTGGAATAGGAGCATTCAAAATAGCATTAACTTTTTCTGGAATAGGTCTAATTCCTTCCTGAGATATTTTATGACCTAAATAAGAAACTTCCGAAACCATAAATTTTAATTTTTCCTTATTTAATCTTATACCATGATCAGAAAAGCATTTCAGAACATTTCAACTCTTTCAGAATGTTTTGATTGATTACTAGCACTTATGATAACATCATCTAAAAATACACCAACATATTCAAATTTTTTTAAGATACGTTAAATTTTTCTTTGGAACATTCCAGAGCACATTTTACCCCAAATGCTAATCGTAACACATTAAACAATCCTTTATGTGTATTTATAGTCAAAATTTTACTGCTTTCGTTACCTACAGGTTGCTGTAAATACGCATCTTTTAAATCAAAAAGAGGAAAACATTTTCCACCTGATAATTAAGAAAATAATTCTTCAATTCTAGGAAGAGGATAATTATCATTTTCAGTATTAGCACTAACTGTTGCTCTATAATCACCACACATTCTAACCGAACCATTAGGCTTACGAACAATTACTATAGGACTAGCCCATTTTGAATGATCAACAGGTTTCAAAATACCTTGATTTGTTAATCGTTCTAATTCTACATCAGTAGCTTTTCTTAAAGCAAAAGGAACAGGTCGAGACTTGAGAAAAACTGGTTTTGCATCTTTTTTCAATTTTATTGACACGAGAGGACCCTTGATTGTCCCGATCCCGTCAGCAAAATCATTAGGAAAATTTCCAATTAAATCATCTTTCGAAATGCTTTTAATCATATTTATATTAGGTCAAAATAATTTTGATGTTTTTAACCAAGTTTTTCCGATTAGACTCGGGCCCTCCTCTTTAATAACTAATATTCTTAAATCCGGAATACAATAATCATTAACAACAGCATTTACTTTTAATTCCTCCAAAACGGTTAAAGAGTCTTTAGTATAAGTTTGTAATTTAACATTAGATTTAATTAAAGGCAGCTTACCTGAGAACAATTTATGAGCAACGCTTTTAATTACGATAGTATGAGCCGCACCACTATCAATTTCAAATTGTATATTTACACCATTTATTTTAACTGATTTTACCATGACACGTTATTGGAGTTGTCGTCCATGAAATTTAAACAATATTCTTCCTGAACAGTTTTAATTTTTCTGTTCTTAAAAGGTTTCTCACTTTTCATTCCAAATTTTCTATTTCGACAACAAATTTTTAAATGACCCAATCGATGGCAGAAATGGCATTCTGCAGATTTAAAAGGGCATAATTTTGGATCATGATTTTTAGAACATCTGTAACACGGTTTCTCAATCGCGAATTTATCTTCTTTAGGCTTAGGTGCATGAGCGAACTTCTCCACTTTCGATTTCTCTCCTATCGAAACACGCACTTGATTGACAGTCGTGCTATCTCCGATGTGCAGTGATTTCACTCCAGCCTCAGCTATCTCAAACGACTCAGCTATTTATATCGCTGTTTGGAACGTTAAATCTCTAGAATCCAGTAATTTTTGCTGTATTTTCTCATCCTGGATCCCAAATACCAACTGATCACGGAGGCTGTCATTAAGCGTATTTCCGAAGTTGCAATTTTCGGATAACCGACGTAATTCTCTTATGAAATCGGCTATATTCTCTCCTTGCTTCCTTAGTCGTTTTTGGAACTTAAATCGTTCCACAATTTCACTAGGGCGTATTGAAAAATGATCCTCAGCTTTCTTTGAAAGATCCTCGTAACTGATTTCTTTCAGCGTACTCGGAACAATAATATCTCGTAAAATAGCAAACGTTGTTGTTCCAACAGAACTTAGTAAAATATTCTTCTTCATTTCAGCAATTTTTATGCTATTCGCTGAGAAATAAAAATCTATTTTTTCGACGTAAATAGTCCAAGGAACATTTGCATTATATTCTTCTAAGCGTCCCAGAGAAATTATTTCTTTATCGGCCATTTTCCGCTCTCTCTTTCTTTTTCTTTTTCAAAACAAAAAAAAAATTCACAACATTTTAATTTGAGTTAAATCCCATCGTCGCCACTTTTATATCACCTCACTCTTATTATTATTCTTAACTAATTTCTCTTAACTAAGGAAGAAGGCATAACTATAAGATTACTTATAGTTTATTTTACATATTTACAAACGGCTGCTAGACGCAGCTCTCAGAACAAGCCATATCTTACAACTGCGTGGAATACTCTGGTAACATGCGATACCTTACAAACAGAATGTGTAGTGCTGCCATCTGTTAACGCAGATCTCAACTATTGTTGGATTGGGATATGACAGTTTCTAAATCAGGTAACTCTGTTGAACAGTATTCGTTTTCTCAAGGAAGAATTTCAAAGAGTTCATTCTCGGAGGTGCTCCATCCCAAAAACTTTGGGATGGAGTTTCTGCACTTTCTCATCAAAGTTGGTCAATGACTGCAGAAGTTTTTTAAAGTAATTCTGAATTAGCTAATAATTTTAGTTGTTTCAAAACTGATCATTCTCTTCTTTTATTTGATGTGTACGAAAGCAATATAAATATTAAGACAATAAAAGTTGCGAAAAGTAATGGAATAACTACGGTGATGTTCTGGTCGTACTATAGCCACAAACTCCAGAAAAGCACTCGTAATGAATTCAAAGAGCATTTTTTTCAGAAAAAAAGGGTTAAAAGGGACATTTCTCCCACTTTATAAAAATGGATTGAGGATAAGAGGTTTTAGTAGTATCAAAGCAAAGGTTTTAGACGAGTAGTAGGCGCAAATTTGAAAGTGATATATTTTATATGCTTATAAAGACAAAATGTCCCTTTCATCCCCATTCTCCCCTATGCATTCGGTGCATATGGTGATATTTTCCTACATATGTTTATGTACTATTGTTACATTACAGTTTTTTATTCATAACACATTATGCAGATTAAAGTCTGACAAGCGTCTGAAAAGTTTTAAGAATAAGAATACATCATCGATTTATTACATTAGCATAAACTATTTGAAATTAATTTAGTACCGTATTTTCGCGTACATAACCCACGGGTAATCTATAGAAAAATGCCGAATTTGTATGTCCTGCGGGCTATCACCGGTGCGTGGTATCTATCGAGAGTCATTTTTCCCCCGTATTTGAATTTCCTTCTACGGTCTGTAGAAATGAGACAAGTTCACATAATACGTCACCGTAAGTGCGGTATCGGATGCTAGACATTAGTAACTTGGACGCTCGGCTCAGAAGTAACCAATCAGAGTGAGCAAAGGAACGCTCTTCGCCAATGGTCCAACATGAGGAAAAGAAAAGGCGAAATTTTACTATTGGCAGACTCTGATTGGTTACTCGCAAGTCGATCTTCCTAGCTATTAAGCTCTAGTTTATCGAATTGGCTGAGCCTCGTTCTAATCTTTCAGTTGCTTTTGCTAGCTAACATCTTGATTTTACTATACAGTGTCTCCAACTACCAACAGGAAAAGTTATACGGCTGATTTCAAACGGAAGGTTATTTCGAAAGTCGAAATATTAGGAAATCGTGAAGCGGCGCGACAATTTAGTGTCGATGGAAAAAGCTTTCGTGAATGGAGAAAGGGAAAAGAAAAGATAGAAAATATGGACAGACGCAAGCGTTCCATGCGTTACCGTAACCCGTTTTGGCCAGAATCGGAAGAGAACCTTTGTCGTTGGGTAAAAGTGCAACGAGAAGCAGGAAATCCCGTATCAAATATTAAGATACGGCTAAAAGCACAAACAATGGCTTCAGAAATGGGAATTTCTGATTTTAAAGAAGGTGGTAATTGGTGTTATTGTTTTATGCGAAGAAATGATCTTCGTGTACGAATGAGAACAACACTCAGGCAGAAACTTTCCGAAGATTGGCAAGAAAAGGTTGAAAAATTTACAGAGGTCTTCAAGGACTTAGTTCAGCGGGAAAATTATAATCATAATCATACTGTAAACATGGATGAGATCCTTTTAGCCTTTGACTGTCTACCTAGCAGAACAGTTGATATGAAATGTGCATTAACTGTATCGATTGTAACAACTGGTCACGAAAAATCAAATATCAACTTGCTTGCTGCACTGATGGGAGTAAGTTAAACTCTATGATAATTTTTAAGCGAAAAACGATGTCTAAAGTTGAATTCCCTCATGGTGTAGTTATTTCTGTCAATGAAAAAGGCTGGATGAATGTAGAGGCTATGATTAAGTGGATAGACGAAGTTTGGAGGAAACGAAAAGGGTCTTTCTTTATCTCTAAGGGACTGCTTATTTTCGATTTCACGAAAGCTCATATCGATGATGGAGTAAAGAAAGTTTGTACCTTGCCAAAAGTTGGAGCCTAATTAGCAGTCATCCCTGGTGGTTTGACTAAAATATTACAGCCTTTAGACATTTTCGTTAACCGATCATTCAAGGCCAAGGTTCAAGCTCAGTGGGAGGATTGGATGACAAGCGGGCTTAAAGAATACACTAAATCCCGAAATCTTAAAAAAAGCGTCTCTAGTGGAAGTAGCTCAATGGGTGAAAAACGATTGGGATTCTATTACTATCGAAACGGTAAAATCTGGATTTAAGAAATCTGGATTATTAGAGTATGATGACTATGAAAGTGGGGACAATGAAGAGGAACTTAATGATGATAGTAATGATGATATGAAGATGAACTGCCCTAAACAATGTTGCAACTTTTTAATTCCGATACGAAAGAATCCGATTTTGATGAATATTAATGAATTGAAAAAAATATTATTTTAATCTATATATTTTTTAGAAATTGAATAAAGATACCATTAGAAATTACTCCAGTTTATTAGTAATATATATAAATATATTTGTTTATTATATTGTATTTAGCATGTTTTTTCCTATTTATCATTAAAATAATAGTAATTAGCATTGAGATTATAAACGGCGATTGCCGATCACGTGATTTTAGAAGTGCGGGGTATCTTCTAGTGCGGGGTATCTTTCGGTCATAATTTTTCTAGAATAAATTTTTTATGCTGCGGGTTATCTTCCGCCGCGGGTTATATACGCGAAATTACTGTATTTTTAACACTTTCCACCAAAGTTGAAAAATGTTTATGCATTCGGTCTGTCCGTCTGTCCACGCTCTAACTCCCGTAAGTATACTCGGATTTTCATGCAAATGATAGAGGTTATTTAGGGTCACCGAGGTATGTTTGGTATTTTATAAGAAGTAGGTAGGATTAATAGTTCATCTCCAGGGGCACTCAAAATAATTCCGATACATTATAGTCAATGGGTAAAAATCGTTTGCAGTGTATTTTAATGATATTACGCGATTTCAAAATGTATTGAAATTGATATAACTCAATGAAATCCACTACAAGATGATTACTGTACAATAGGGCAATACAATTCATACAGGGCTGATCAAAAAATTGGGATAATTTTTCAATTGTAGATAGGAACAGCTAAAATTTGGGTTTACAAGCACGTTATGCGTTACCATATGGTTGAACTAGACATAATATTTTAACTTATTAAACGATACAGTTTTGTATCATTATTCTGAATGTATTGGAAAGTATTTAATAATCTATGATTGACGTATGATTTTTTCTTTCTTATTTTAATATGCGATAACTTTAGACTTTTTAAGTGCCCCATAACTTTGATTGCTAGTAAATGTAATATAGTTTATTAATTATCAAAAATCATAGTTTTCTTTTGGTTTTTATAGCTATTTAAAAAAAATAATCCTCGATCCTCTATCATAATTTAAACAACTCTGAAACTCTACGTCAAAAGTGGCACATGAGGTACCTTCTTACTATAACTAGTTTTATAAATATTCAGATCTTGGTGAAATAGCTGTTACAATCTTGCAAAAATGCATCAATGCAAAATTTATTACGATTATATATATTAGATTCAGTACAGTCATTCAGGGTGACTTTGGACGATGGGGTGTAACTTTGCACCACCTCCTAATTTTCAATATTTTTTACTCCAAAAGACTAAATAAGCTCCAGAACTGTGTTCTGTTGGCAAAGGCCTAAACTGGGATGTCTACTCTTTATTTTATAAAATAAATTAGCAACATTATACGCAATTAAATGCGTTATCTAACTATTTTTGTGAAGTACTGTTTTCAAGATAATTTTGAATGCAGTTTTGAAGTTGTTGTAATCCAATTAAATTTTCATAGTAAGTAACAATATACTCATTTATCAGACATATTATTGTCTAAGTGTTGTAAATGCGATAATATTTTGTGATTATTTATTTATTAATAGTTAATAAAATGTAAAATAAGAATGCACTAACATTTTTTTCACATTTTCAGGGTAACTTTGAGTCGGCTCAAAGTTATACTGATGTTTATAATTTACTAATTATAGGTGCTACTGTCCAAAATTTCTCATATTTGCACGTATATTTTATATAAATTCCGAAAATGAACATTAGATATAACATGTTAATATTTTCACGAATATGTATAAAATAAATACAATTCATTTTAAGGCGTTTTTCGGGTCGCAGCTACGCAAATTTGACATTTCATACATTCGGCATTTTAGGTAGATTTCGTAAGAAATACTACCTATTGCAGTCGTTACCATGGTGCGACTTTTGAAAAATTCCTTCATAACTATTCATTATAGGACCCCAGGAACCCCAAACCGCCCCCACCTAAAAAGTTTATATATATATATATATATATATATATATATATATATATATATATATATATATATATATATATATATATATATGTATGTACTAAATTTTGTCCGCACGATAAAAGTCGCAATTATGCACGGATCGTCTTCAAACTCGCCAACAACTTTGAGATGGTTAATATTTCGGCGGGGATTGAAAATGGGCAAAATCGGCCCAAGGCAATGGAGATGGGAGGGCTCAGAATTTTGAATACCGTCTTAACATGATTCTGATAAAACCAGCTGTTATACAACAATGACAGGAAAAAATAAATATTTTCCGTTATAGTAGTTGCCAACAACTAAAAAAAAGAAGTAAAATCCCCACCACAACAATTGCTTTTCTATTGCAAGATTTCACGTGAAAAAATAAATTAATAAACAGTTTCACGAATTGAAAACAAATTGAATATTACGTCATAAGTTTTCTAGAGCAAGATTACCACATGAAAATTCAAAATGAAATAAATAGTTTGACGAATTAAATATATATATATATATATATATATATATATATATATATATTGCGTCATATTGGGAATATAATGGACTTCAGCAGGTGAATATGTAACGTCATGTGAGTTTGAAGAAACTTATTAAAACATGATAAAAACCCGAGTATAGAAATATTAACATATTTTAACACTTTGAGGTTCTCTGAATTTGCTTTAGCCATTTTTAAACCTATTCCATATACATGCGTGTGTGTATTCGTGTATATTAGAATTTTCACAAAATGTTTAGCTTCCTTAGAGCTCATTCATAGTGAAGGAACTGGGTTTATCTCTAATCTTGATTTACGTTTTCTTGGTGAATTTAGTACTTAACTTCGAAATCTACCTCCACCTGTAGGTCCGAGCCGGCAGGGTTTTTTTTATTCTTGTTTGAATAATACTAATACTAGTATGTTTTACTGTAACTGTGGATATATTATTGAGATAAAACACTGAAAATTGTTTTCCACTGCATTTTTATTTTTTATATGAACAATAAACAGCTTTTATTTTATTTCTAAATGTTCATGGTTCTCTTCTTCCACTTTTCTTATGCCTGATATTTGTTGTAATATAATAAATTATACAAATCTTGTGATGTTGGGAAATGTAAATTCGGAGTCTTTACATATCTGAAAACATTTTTTGGGGTTCAAAGTTGCTCTAACTATAATACTTTTTTATAGTGAATTATTTTAGATAATATTTATCAAATGGTGCAAAGTTACTCTAAATGGCTGGGTAACTTTGAACATGTATAAAAATTAATTTTTATAGCTTTTATCATTATTATTCCTTAATTTTTTATAGTCATACAATAATTTAGGATTCTTCTCTTTTATGCCCCTAGTTTCAACAATAGTCTTAAAATAAGAGTGTGGCATATGAAAATGGAGAAAATGCGGATCAAAGTTACCCTGAATGACTGTAATACGGAAATAATACGAGGGTTACACTGAAATTATTGAGATACGCGCAGAAGAGAATTTACAAAATAAAAATAACGGTTTAATTTTAAAATACAAAGTATTTTAACGCAGCAGAAGATTTTTTACTGACTTACTTCAACTTGTTTAGCGTAGAATAAATTTTAAACAGAAGAGAAAATGGAGTTGACGAGAGAACATTTTCGCGTTATGATTTTCTACGATTTTAATGCAGGATTAAATCAATAAGAATGCGTTCAACGGTTGAAATTAGCATTTGGTGATGAACGCCAGCTTGTGCTACTGTATTCAGATGGTTTAAAGAATTTAGCAGAGGTCGCAATTTTCTTCAGAATGAAGAAGACACAGGAAGGCCGCCGTCGGCAGTAATCCCGGATAATGCGTCTGCCATACGAGAAATGTTAATGGATGATAATCGCTGTACCTATCAAATGATACAGAAGGAACTTTACTTTGGATCCGCAGCCATACACAAAATTATTCATGAAGAATTGCATATGAAAAAAGTAGTTTGTCGTTGGGTTCCCCATAATCTAAATGAGCACCAAAAAGTGGAGCGTGTCAGAATCAGTAAAGAAACTCTTAAATTGCTAAATGATGGTAGCCACTGCATAATTTAAAAATTGTAACTGGTGATGAAACGTACACACTGTTTTTGACGTTCCAGCAAGTCAAGAAAGCAAAGTATGGGTCTTTGAAGATGATCCCGCGCCGACAATGGTGAAAAGACAACGCGCACTGAAAAAAGTGATGCATGCCTTTTTCTTCAGAAGTACGGGATTGGTCAAAGCCATCAAGTTGGAAGGACAGAAGACAGTAACAGCAAACTGATATATCACTAAATGTCTTCCAGAAATTCTACAAGAAGTTAATGTTAGGGGACTAATGCTTCACCATGACAATGCATCTTTAAATACAGCCGGATTAACATTTGAGTTTCTTAAACAAAATCGAATGAAAGGGGTAGAACATCCGCCGTATTCATCTGATCTAGCTATGTGTGACTTTTGGTTATTCTTTAATCTAAAAAAGAATTTACGTGGACGTCGTTTTCATTCAGAAGAAGATATTGATGTGGCTATAAATGCCTTTTTTTCATCTATTCCAAGAAATGAATGGCTAGAGGCATTTAATCTGTGGAAAATTCGTCTACAAAAGTGCATTGATGCTGGAGGAGACTACTTTGAACACACCTAAAATGTTGTAAGTATAACTTTAAAAACTTAGTTGTATCTCAAAAATTTCAGAGTGACCCTCGTATGACTCCATCTTAAATAGGACGTAATCACAATACTAACCTATAATCATTACCTATCATGGGGTATCATTGATTTAATTATGTATGGTAGGATTTAATAGAATGAAAAAAACTTTTATTAATATAATTTTAAGATTTGATTCGATTTTCCCAAAATTTGAAATGACAGGACAAAATTCTGGTTACATATATATTGAATTTTAAATAATTCGGTTGGGTAGTTTTTTTGCTGTCATTTGTGGGCAGACGGACAGACAGACGGATTGATACGACGACGACTATATTAGCTACGTATTTATATAATTACGAGCGCACCTAAAAACAGCAAAATACTTCACTAAATAGGGTAACTCTAAGATAGATGGCAATAGAGGAGAGATCGCCAGTCTAAATATCTTCAAAACTTGATCATAGATTGCAATAAAAACATTGTTCGTATGAAATAGTCCAATGAGTTCATTCATTGCGACATGCAGTTGTGTTTTTCGATTATAAAAAATAAGTGTAATTTTAATGTAAACTAAATAGGTTGTTGAATTTTTTTTTTTTTTTTTTTGACTTATGTATCTGAATGTTTTGCAGTACGTACATTATGTATATTTTTTACTACACTCTCAGAAATAAAACTCTCAATTTTGACGATTCAGCAATCCTCGAGCTATATTTCGTTGTTTTTGAGGATCATTTCGTATCAAAATCACGCGAATTTTAACGACACGTAAACTCTCAAATATTTGACGAAGGTGTTTCTTCACTCACGGCCAGACTCAATGCATTTTAAGGAAACCGTATCTCCTCAAATCCTGCGACTTTCGCAAGCAGATATAATATCTGCTTGCTAAATTCGCAGGATACAAGCAAACATAAACAAACAAATATCTGAGATATTTGCTTGTTTATGTTATTCCTGTCATAATTTATTTAAAAAATTGCACTTTTTAGCGCTTTTCAGAAAATGCTGAAATACAGGTAGTTATTGTTTCTGCATTAGTTATTTTTTTAGCTCTTAAAGTTTTTAAGAATGTTTATTATTATTATGATTATTTTACTTTGCTCGCTATGGTTTAATTCGAAAAGAATAAATTTCCTGTGTTTTACAAAATCGTTTAAAAAGAAAATTTGGTCAATAAAGTTTTAAAGTTCAAAGATCCCTTTTTCATTTAAGAAATATATTCATATAACTATCAAATTAAATATACATAATTGATCCCTCTCCCTTCTCTTCTGCAAACAGTAAAGTATTAAAATCTCAACCACATACTCAAATTGATAAAATCTCCCCCACATGCACTTTAAAATTCGTTATTTCTGAGCAACAAATTAACCAGACCATATTTTAATCATTCATCGAGCAAAGAAAATTTCCCTAATAAATTACATTAATCAAGCCATATTATAATTATTCATATTAACCATAGGAAATAATAATAATAAATTAGCCTTACTAATTAAAACTTGCAAAAATTATAACTATAACAACATCGATAAAATTACAATCAACCTTATAAAAATATAAATATACAGTAGAATCCATTACATGCATCTAAAATCATATCCCTTTGAGGACTCGATAGCGTAATAGCTAGAGCGTCCGTCTCCCACTCCGGAGGTCGTGAGTTCGAATCACCCCGAAGCTACTATTTTTTCTCCTGTCGATACAAGAGCTTCTAAACTCTTCAATAGGTGGCACCACCAGCCCATTGATTGCGCTTTTCAAACAAGCACTTTTGACGAAATTGTTATCCTCAAACAAGTGAAGAAAGTAATTTTCTCAATTTGACGAAATATTCGCTCGGAGCATATCCCAGGAAATGGTTTCGTCAAAAACGAAGAAAATTTCATGAAATCTGAGAATCCATTTCTGAGAGTGTATGTGGACTTTTAAGGCACATATATAATCTAATCTTTACTTCTAAGACTAAAACAAAGACGTACAACGGATATTGATGCTTTATATTGGGCGACCATCAGTCCTTCAATTTCAGGAGAGATGGCCACCTTTAATCAATATTTCAAAATTATACATAATGAGAATTTTAATTAAATATAATTAAATTTAAAATAAATATATAACATTTTCGTCTATAAATATATTAATTGATATAATTATTTAAATTTTAACTAATATAAATATTTTAATAATAATAATAATAATAATAATATAATAAGACCTAACGATTTATTTGTTTCAGAAAATACTGAAAAACGTCGGCAACTTTCATAACAGAAACTGATAAAGTTGATAAATAAACTAAATTAACGTAATAAAGCTACAATTAACGCCAGAAAAAAATACGGAAATTCCAGTAGCGAAGAAAACGAAACACATTTAAATTTTCAGATTCTACAGATTCCGAGTAAATAGAATTGTATTAGGTTCACTGTGTTGGTTGTGCAAAACAATGTAATATCACATTCAAAAAGAATGTCTAAGATACAATGCATAAGGTACCTGAAGTGGTTCCATAAAAAGTGTACAAATTATCAAGACCTTTGCCAAGCATGTGATAAGATTTTACGAAAAGAGAAGTATTGAAAGTATACTTCAAATTTTGTTTATTTGAGTTTTCTTCACACATTTTCTATCATATAACTGCATCTTTACAAATTGCTATATGTTTTTCAGGATTAACTGCATGAAATGTGTTATGTTTTTGCTATTTAAATTAACTTTTTCTTTCTTGTATTGAATTGCCATCTGTCCTCGGCTTTAAGGAGAGATGGCCATCTACCATTTAAATTTCAATTTTGTTTAACACTTTTTGTTTTCAATATTTAATTATTTTTTGCCTAAAATATTATGAGTATATGCATAAGAATTTTAAATATACATCAATATTTGCATTCTAAGAATTTTTTTTCAATCTTTAAAATCTATGGCCATCTGTCCTAGAGTTACCCTATAAGACATTTCCTGTAACAATGGGTTCTTCCAGAGAGAAATGCAGTAAGTATTATTCTATATCATATGAGGGTCGGTAAGTTATCGTTTTCTATAGTAAAAATGCGTTGTTAGAAATGAAAAAAACATTACTGATAAAGCACAAATACGACATTTTACTTCTATAGAATTGAAACATTTTACTCATAGTATTCAGAACACACAGAAATATAACAGTTGTATTGACTTACATAATGGTTTTGCTGTTATTAATACACTTTGCACAATGATATAAAAGATACAGTCTTCAAAAGCTGTTTACTTCTAGGCAAATATGTAAAATTATTGAAAATATATTGAAAATATCCATTTTTAAAGTGCGATAATAAAAATATTTGTTTAAGGTCATAGAAATTATAGTATCTGGAATTTCAATCTAATGATGCTTTTGCAATATTCTGGAAATTATAACATTTAACAAATGAACGTTTTTCTATCATGCCAGCCATTCACACAAATGAATATTTCCAATATTTGTATTAAAAATATTTTAGTTACTATGCCGATACAAATGTTAAAAAGTTTTATAAAAAACAAGCATGTAGGCAAATGATTAAAAAAACTGCAAATGCGAGTAAATAGTTGAAGCTCCGAGGAAAATTTTCTGAAATAGGTGCATGAAAGTAAAGTATGTGATTAACTATATAGATTGCTCCTAGAAATGTTTTTTTTTATGTCTGTCAGACTGAATGCCATGAAATCTGTGGAGACCGAAAGGCAAATTTGGATATATAAATATGCCTGGTTATTTAAAATGTTTGGTATAGACATTTGTAACATAAGTGATATTCCATATAAAAAAAGTTTATAGGGGAAGGTGGCCTAAAAGGATCCTAGCGGGCAAACGATCCATATAGGTTTTCTTCCAAACAGGTCTCGCTATCAACAGGGTAACACATAAACTAGTTGTGCCAAGTGAAGAAGAAGCAATGGCGGTATTCAAACAATCGCAGAATTACGCGTGAGAATAGAATTCTTTGGAAAAGTGGGTGTTATGACATCTGTTATAAGATAAACCCTAACTTTCATATTTATTTACATATACAGTCTTTCATGTACTGAAATATGACTTGGTTTACTTAATAGAGTATGTTTTTAGATGTGAATTGCACATGGTAAGTTTGATATGTTTCTCGGCGTCATCTAGTTATATGATCAAAAATGGACGGTCATTTTGCCGGGTAAAATGATCCATTAGGTGGATCGTTTTACTACCATTTTATTGGCTGAAGAAAATTCGGTACCGTTTCCTAGCCATCATGGTAGCCAAATGTGTGACTGCACTAAACCTTTCTCTTTGTGTCCACGTGTTAACCATTTCCAAAGAAAACGGAATCAAGCACTTCGAAAAAAGGAAAATCGATGGAAAGTGCCATTTTAACGAGCAGTTCTTAAAAGAATCAACTGTGCTTGGTAACGAAAAATAGAGAACAGAAAGAGAAGATGAAAATGGCTACAGCTAAGAAAATCCAATTAAACTATGCTAAATCTAAAAACGAAATAGCGAGAACAAGCAAAGAAAAGAGCATGAAGAATCAAAGCAAAGACGTATTTCCATCAGTATTGCCAGCAAGCTACTTTTTTAAATTCAGATTTTTTAATTGGCACCACCTTTCCTGAAATGGTAATATTCCTCTTGTTTTCGCCTTAATTAATATCTCATTAAATAACGCAAATTGTACCATTTCAAAAAAGTTGTACCAATCAAGAAATCTTCATTTTAAAAAAGTAGCCCACAGGCTACACTGGTTCCCATAAAGAAGAAAAGGGCGCCAAAAGACCAATATTTGGAACATAGTGTCGGAGTTTCCTCTTAGTCCGCACAACTTCGAAGAAAATCCTTATTATGTATATGCTGCCACCACCGATATGATTACATGATATCGGTCACGCGCTGAGAGGATTGATTAAATGAAAACCAACGCTTTCAATTGACTAAATTAACAGTTTATTTACACACAATTTACACAACAACAAACACTATTTACACTTACAAACTCGGATATAGATGATCCGGTTCAACATTAAATTGAATACAGTAAATGCTGGCTGTGTACTGTTAAACTACGTTAACTCACTCTCACTCTACACATGTTAAATTAGCTTTCCGGAGATCAATCTCGATCTCCCAACACATGGGCTCTAAGCCTAAGCTATCCGAGCCTCTCTCAACCCTACGCACTCTCTCAGAGCTATCCAAGGCACGACTGTCCACCTTGCGCGCTCCGCTCCAACTCTCTCAGCAGAACAGACTGCCTTCCAGGAACCCCTTGCTCCTTCTCAACGTAACCCCTCCGGGGTTTTCTACCTGGCTCCCATTGTCTCCCCATCTTCCACAGGCATCTCAAAAGGTTGGGCATGCCCCTCTCAAACTATCTTTCCCCCCTTCATACCATCTATACATTTTCACCGGCTTAGATCCAGTTTTAGATAAGGAAAGACTGTTATTTTGAAATTCCAGTACACAGCCCATACAATATATAATATATTAAGACAAAAAAATAATATAGAACCTCAGTTCTAATAGCAGATTTTTCTCAGAACCTGACACCCCACACCTTAGCGGAAAATATGCCATTTATTGGCTAATTTTCCCCAAACATATAGTAACATCACCGAAGAGTTCAATAGTCTCTTTGCAGGTTTCTTCATTATAATTACTACATATATATATCAAGGTGTCTGAACATTCTCTGCTGACATCTCTAATGAACTGTGTACTACTATTATTATTACAGAAAAACTACACATGCTAATACACTATAACAGAAAATTCAAATACAATTACACATATACAAAAAAAAAAATTAAACGTGATGACACCCGTTTAAGGTTTGTCCACTATTTATTCATTGATGCCGATGGGCTAGCGATCGGCTGTTCTTCCCAGCTCTTCCTATGTAGCCTAGAAATTGCATCAGCATTTAAATGTTGCGCTCCTGGACGATGAGAAATACTCAGGTTCCAGCGTTGCAAGGCAAGAGCCCATCTAGTGAGTTTGTGGGACCTTGGGGCTGTTTCAGTGAGAAATTTTAATGGATTATGATCCGTTATGATTTCCATTTGAAATCCATAGGTCCACTTTTCAAACTTTCCAACCTGAAGAGAACACTACAAGCCTCTTTCTCTATACTTGGCCAAGCACGCTGAGCCCCTGATAATTTCTGACTGGCAAAAGCTATCGGTTTAAACTGACCCTTTTCATCATTTTGAGTAAGAAAACATCCTACTGCCAGGTCTGAAGCATCGGCGTGAAGCTGATATTCCCGGCCTACGGTAGGTGTAGCAAAACGCGTCACGTTACATAACATATCTTTAAGGGTATTAAATGCTTCTTCTGCCCTTTCATTCCATGGTACAGTATTTTTAACCTTCCCTTTAGTTAATTCCGTTAAAGGTATAGCAATTTCTGCATAATTTGGAATATAAGATCGGTAAAATCCCATTAATCCCAAAACAGATCTAACTCCCTTCTTAGTTTTCGGTCTCTTTAAGTCCCTTATTGCTCCTATTTTCTCCTCATCAGGTGCATGCGTTCCACCCCCAATTACATGACCTAAAAACTTAGTCAATTTCTCTCCAAATTTACATTTATCCAGCCTAATCGTAAAATTTCTATTTTTAAGTTCTTCTATAACAGACCCAACATGCTCACAATGCTCTTCCCACGTGTCAGAGAAAATGATGACATCATCAATATATGCTTGTGCATACCTTCGATGACCTTGAAGAACCTCATTCATATCTTTTTGGAACGTAGCAGCCGCCCCTGATAAACCAAAAGGCATAGTACGCCACTGATAATTCCCATTATGAGTTGTAAAAGCTGTCAAATGTTTACATTCCTCCGCCATTTTAATCTGCCAATAACCCCTCAATAAATCAATCGAAGATAAATATTTAGCTGCCCCCGCAGTATACATGATTTCTTGCGAATATTTCATCGGAAATGTTGGGACCTGCGTTACTGAATTTAAAGCTCTATAATCAATGCAAAGCATAACAGTTGCGTCTTCTTTCGCCACGCAAACAATTGGATGACTAATTTCTGTATCTGATACTTCTATTAGATTTAATTCTAATAACTCCTGAATCTGTCTATCTACTTTCTCTTTATATGCAACAGGTACACTATATAACTTTGGCTTTTTCCTTGCCACATCCGGTTTCAAATCAATACGGTGCTTCCCTACTTCCGCTGCTCGCACAGGACCCATAAATACCTCTTTATTATCCCTCAAAATGGACTTTATATCCTTGACTTGACTATTAGATAACCCTTTTATTTCGAACCTTTCTATGTCCCGTTCTACCTCTTGTTCCTGGTTTAAAATAGGAATTTCCCCAACTTCTCCAAATTCCTCATCACCTTCAAAAACAATATTAACTATATTACACTTAGCAAAAAATTCTCTTATTTTATTTTGGTGCACGTGTTTCCTACTCCCGTCGGCTAATTCAACTATAAACGAATGCCTGTTTTGTTTTTCGACAATAGTTGCCGGCCCTTGCCACCTAGAATATAATTTGTTAGTTGAATCGGGGATTAGTAGTATTACCTTATCGCCTACTTCAAACGTTTTTTTCTTTTGACCTTAAGTTATAATGATAGGCCATTCTACCTTGTTGCACCTCGGACGATAATTTTGCCTCCTTTGCGGCTCTTTCTAAGCGTCCCTTAAGTTTATCCAAATACTCATGAATCGGCATAGTATCTAACTGTGACCCCTTATTTTCTCCTGCCCAGGATGACTTGAGAACTGATAAGGGACCCTCCGGCGCTCTACCATATAATAATTGAAAAGGTGCGATTCCTGTCGTAGAATTTGGGACTTCCCTATACGCCCATAATATAAATGGTATTTGTTCATGCCATCTTTTCCCTTCTTCCCTAATCGTATGATGCAACATACGTTTAAGCGTCTGATTAAAACGTTCCACAAGACCACTAGACTGTGGGTACTGTGGGGTTGAAAATCGTGGACTAGCCCCTAACCTTTTCTCAAATTCTTTCGTTAAGTCGGCAGTGAAATTGCTTCCATTATCACACGCGATTATATTTGGAATTCCTATCCTTGTAAATATTTGAAGTAATGCGTCACACGCTGTTTTAGCAGTTAAACGTTTTAGGGGGATTGCTTCCGCCCACCTGGTATGCTGATCAATTAAGGTTAGTATATATTGATGCCCTTGTGAACTTTTGGGATCAATAGGCCCAATTAAATCAATATTAACTACCTGAAATGGAAGTTCTCTCCGCGATACTGGGGAAATAGGGGCTCTATCATTCACCTTAACCCCTCTAGTCAATTGGCACTCTAAACATGACTCACAAAATTGTTTAGTTTCTTTCGCCATCCCCTCCCAAAAAAACGAATATCTGATTCTCTGTAATGTTATCTTGGCTGCATGATGCCCTCCAAATACCGTAGTATGCGCGCTAGTTTTAGGATCTCTTCCCTTCTTATCTTGGGTACTACTAATTACGCTATAGTTTCGCCTAACAATTTCTCTTTATGATACAATAAACCATCTACAATATAATAATCCCCTTTATCCATTTTGGCTAATTCCCAAACTCTCTCTAAATTTTTACATTCCCATTGGGATTTCTTAACCATAACTGAAATGCTAACGATAACTTTATTAGTTTTCTCCACTTCCGTTTTTTCTGCATTCTGACTTTGTAAATTTTCCGATCTCGCTTCTATTGCGTAAACCTTACAATTATCGCTGCTCATACCTTTACTTTCACTCAAGTTATCGATACTAATTTCCGAACTTTCTAATTCTTGGGACTCTAGCAATGGCTCCTCGCGATTGACCCCTGACAACTCATTAATCACCTCGGGATGTAAAATTACCTGCTCATTAATATTATCGGTCACCGCGCAAAGTACTTCCTGATGAATTATATTAGTTTGTCCGAATTGCGGAATAGCTAACGGTAATTTAACCAACGGTGATTTAACTGCTTCACCAAATAATCCTTGTAAATAAATACTACCCGCTCCTTTTAATTCCCTTCCGGTACCAAATCTTTATGAATAACACTAATTTCACATCCAGAATCGACCAATCCTTTTGCTTTTTGCCCATTTACACTAACTTCAATTTTCTCAAGTTTATTTAATTTCTCACCAATAACATTCTTTTACGACAATCTTATTTAAACCCGCTTTCTGTTCACGCCCTTTACTAGCATTATTATTTCCCTCATTACCCACTTTATTACAAAAACGTTGGTAATGACCTCTTAAACCACATTTGAAGCATCTAGGAGCTAAATCATCACTAGGTTTCTTAAAATCAGTTTTCCTACCCGAAAAAGAATTAGTCTCATTACTCCCGTTTTGCCTCCAATTACCACTAAATTTACTATCCTCCCTCGGTTTCACTTTTTCACTGTTTACATACCTATCTTTACCCTTAAAACTTTTATACGTAACCGCATAAGGCTTATGTTTAGCGTCAAAATAATTGTCACATTCTTTAGCAATTTTAGAAGCTTCTAACCATTTACTCTGCTGAGTTAACCCAATATATGATGCGGTTTCTTCATCTAACGTGTTTAATAACTTATCCGTAATTATTAACTGGTTGACCTTTTCATATGAGTCAGCACCCCTAATCTTACAATAATTTTCCCATGTTGCTATTAAACGCGATACAAATAATACATGAGTTTCATTCTGGTTTCTCCTAGCCTTCTTATAATTTTCCAAACACGCCTTCGGTGTCGGCTCATTTTCCCTTAGAACTAACTCCTTTAATTCCTCATAACTCTCAATTTGTTCCCTAGTGGTATAAATTAACAAATTATCCACCTTATCTCCTAACATATTTAGTAGAATTTCGGCCTGCTGGTTTTCCGGTACATTTTTAGTTTTGAATGCCCTTTCTAAACTGTTGAAAAATAAATTCCATCCCTCAGTCCCTTCTGGTACTTTGATAGACAGAGTTTTAACACTTTTGATCAATTTTTCTATGTTACTTTCATTATTAGATTCCCTAGACCCATTAGAGTTATTTGTCGAACCTTGTACCCTTAGCCTCTCCATTTCTAATTCATGTTCCATCCTCAATTTTTCAGACCTCTCTTCTCTTTCTAGCTTTTCGCGTTCTAACTTTTCCTGTTTTTCTTCGCGCTCTAATTTTTCCTGTTTTTCTAACTTTTCGCGCTCTAATTTTTCCCGTTTTTCTTCGCACTCTAATTTTTCCTGTTTTTCTAACTTTTCGCGCTCTAATTTTTCCCGTTTTTCTTCGCGCTCTAATCGCTCCGCAACAGTAGTGTTAGATAATTCCTTAATAGCCCCCTCATCATATTCCTCGCTGTCCATTATGTTTTTCTTAAGCTGAAATCTGGTATCATCTTCCGCGAATTCTACCCCCAACTCTTCGGCTATCATCTGAAGATCCACCCTTTTTAGTTTCAATAAGAAAGCCATACCTTTACCGATTACTATTACCACTCTACAATAATATTTAACCCTGCTAAATGAACATTTCCTAAATTTCTACTTTAGTACAGTTACTTCCACTTATTATACTAAATAATACCTTTCAGATAATCGCTATATTATATTTCTAATTAAAGCCACTGTATAACCTGATTTTTCTCAACCATTTATATCACACAATTTACTTCAATAAAACAAAAGGTAAAACAATAATTTCGATTTGATTACTATGCAATACAGATTCCACTTTACACAATTAATAACATACAATTTACATAATAATACTGATACGTTGCAAATTGAATAAAAGTATTGATGTCAATAGAAACATCCACATAAAGAAAAATTGTATAACATACACACATAAATTTCTACAATTATCCTCAATAAAATATTTCCAAATTCAATACTGGTCTTCACACTTAAAACAGATAAGATCAAAACCTTCTATTTTTTTTTCCCACTGCGAGCCTTTTTTTTTTTTTTTCGAAATTGACTTCTATCCAATTAAAATTCTAAGCAAATGTTCATTACTCGTTTGTTATCAACTCTTCAAACTTAAAACAGTATTGCTTCATTTAAATATTACTTTAATA
Organism: Maratus speciosus; assembly: GCA_963932465.1. Taxonomy (NCBI): domain Eukaryota; kingdom Metazoa; phylum Arthropoda; class Arachnida; order Araneae; family Salticidae; genus Maratus; species Maratus speciosus. The sequence continues at coordinate 455,758,504 of OZ010797.1, forward strand.
ATAATTTAAATTTAAGTAAATTCAATTATTCCTTCCAACTATTATTAACACAATGCATTAATTTTTTTCACTACCATTATTAGTAAAAAAAATAGAAAATCAATATTAGTACAAGCTATTATGACCTTTTCTTAAAGCAATACTAATATGCTCTTAATGTTTCCTACCTATCTGAACACAATTATTTGATTGCACATAAATTACCTAAACAATTTATCTTAAATTACTATCAATTATACAACAACAAATACATTTGGTTCGAGAATGTCAACAGACAGAAATGATCAAAACACCTTACCTTATACTTTATCTGCTGGGGTACTCCGCTGCTCACACGTAGTTCCGCGATGCACTCAATATTTCACACTTTAAAGTCACTTTGATGATATTCAATACTCAGGCTGTAATACACCGTAATTTGATTCACTGTAGCGATGATAGGGCACAAACACTATTTCGGTTCGCTGCAACAACGATAGGGCACAACACTTTAGTTCGGTTCGCTGTACCGATGATAGGACACAACACTTTAGTTCGGTTCGCTGTAATTATGATAGGGCACACATACTCTGTATTTCTGCTCGGCGCTTGGTTTTTATCTCTCTAAAATTCCGCTCGACGATCCGGTATTTCCACGCAAGAATTCCACTGGGTGCTCCGGCACTAACACACTGCAACACGGCTCGTTGGTCACTGGTCCAAGACGATTCTATCCCGTCGCTGCCATCAATTTGTCGGAGTTTCCTCTTAGTCCGCACAACTTCGAAGAAAATCCTTATTATGTATATGCTGCCACCACCGATATGATTACGTGATATCGGTCACGCACTGAGAGGATTGATTAAATGAAAACCAACGCTTTCAATTAACTAAATTAACAGTTTATTTACACACTATTTACACAACAACAAACACTATTTACACTTACAAACTCGGATATAGATGAACCGGTTCAACATTAAATTGAATACAGTAAATGCTAGCTGTGTACTGTTAAACTACGTTAACTCACTCTCACTCTACACACGTTAAATTAGCTTTCCGGAGATCAATCTCGATCTCCCAACACATGGGCTCTAAGCCTAAGCTATCCGAGCCTCTCTCAACCATACGCATTCTCTCAGAGCTATCCAAGGCACGACTGTACACCTTGCGCGCTCCGCTCCAACTCTCTCAGCAGAACAGACTGCCTTCCAGGAACCCCTTGCTCCTTCTCAACGTAACCCCTCCGGGGTTTTCTACCTGGCTCCCATTGTCTCCCCATCTTCCACAGGCATCTCAAAAGGTTGGGCATGCCCCTCTCAAACTATCTTTCCCCCCTTCATACCATCTATACATTTTCACCGGCTTAGATCCAGTTTTAGATAAGGAAAGACTGTTATTTTGAAATTCCAGTACACAGCCCATACAATATATAATATATTAAGACAAAAAAATAATATAGAACCTCAGTTCTAATAGCAGATGTTTCTCAGAACCAGACACATAGTGAAACAGATTTCAGAAGGTGAACACAAGTGTATTTATTGCGATGAACTATTTGCCTCCTCTGCAGCAGGTGAAGGTTTGATCCAGTGTCACAAGTGTCGTAAGTGGGCGCAAAATGCATGCGCAGGGATAGATGAAAATGACGATCTGTATCTTTGGGATATGTGCTTAAATATTCCAAGTTTTCGGATTGCTGAAATAGGCATTATTTAACTTATTTCTGCGTTTATTATTGGCTATTATTTTTTTAACTAATTTTCAAATATTCCATTTTATTGTTTTTTCAAAATTATTTGTGACACTTTTTACTTTCTTCTATCTTTACAACAAGAAAGTATTGGATTCATGAAAATTTTCGACTTCTGGGTTTCGACGCATTTACACGTTTTAGAGGTCCGTACATTCCGAAAAACATGATTTTACAAAATGTCTGTCTGTGAGTGTGTCTGTATGTCTCTATGTGACACAAATTTTGTGGGCGCTCTATCTCAAGAACTAATGCACGGAATTTAATAAAAATTTATATTATAGTAGTCCCTAATATGATTTGGTGCTGATTAGTTTTTGGTGTAAATCGCCCAACCGGTAGCGCTACTGTGCTGCATTTTTCGCTATTTCTGTAATAAATCTATCTCAAGAACTAATGCACGGATTTTCATCAAACTTCAGATTTAGTTATTACTTGATATGAGTTGGTGCTGGTAACGTTTAGGTGTAAATAGCCCAACAAATGGCGCTGCTATGCTGCATTATGCAGGATTTACATGATTTTTGCAATAACTCTATCTCCAGAAAAATGCACGGATTTTCATCAAACTTTAGATTTAGTTGTTACTTGAGATGAATTGGAGCTGGTAACGTTTTGGTGTAAATTGCCCAACAGATGGCGCTGCTATACTGCATTTTGCAGGATTTACGCGATTTTAGCAATAGCTCTATCTCAAGAAATAATGCACGGATTTCCATCAAACTTCAGATTTAGCTATTCCTTGATATAATTTGGTGCTGGTGACGTTTTGGTGTAAATAACCCAACAAATGGTGCTGCCAAGCTGCATTTTGCAGGATTTACACGATTTTTGCAATAGCTCTATCTCAAGAAGTAATGCACGGATTTTCATCAAACTTTAGATTTAGTTATTACTTTATATGAATTGGATATGGTAACACTTTGGTGTAAATCGCCCAACAGATGGGCGATGTTAACGATGTTGCAACCTATGTTGCATTTATAAGGATTTACACGATTTTTGCAATAGCTCTATCTCATGAAAAAATGCACGGATTTTCATCAAACTTCAGAATTCTTTATTCCTTGATATGATTTGGTGCTGGTAGCGTTTTGGTGTAAATCTCCCCAAAGATGGCGCTGCTATGCTGAATTTTGCAGGATTTACACGATTTTTGCAATAGCTCTATCTCAAGAAATATTGCACGGATTTTCATCAAACTTTAGATTCCGTTAGTCCTTGACATGGATTGACGTTTTGTACATTTTGGTGTAAATCGCTCAACAGGTGGGTTTTCTATGCTGCATTTTTTGCGATGTCTGCAATCTATCTCAAGAACTAATGCTTTGGTTTTGAACAAACTTCAGATCCATATATACCTGGATATGATTTAGTGCTGTTTATGTTTTGGTGTAAATCGCTCAGCTGGTGGCGCTGCTATGCTGCATTTTTGCGATTTCTGCAATAGCTCTATCTCAATAATTAATGCACGAATTTTCACCAAACTTCAAATTCAGATATACTTTGATATGAATTGGTGCTAAATTGATGTAATTTCTTGTTCAGTTTAAATGATTTAATTGAAGTGATTTATATTAGAAGAAAGATTTGTGATGGCCACAACATACTAGTTTATTTTAAAATGTATATAAAATAAATTATGATTGTAAGACTTACTTTATTTCATTATGTATTGTCATAATTACTTACATATCCTTTATTTTGCAATAAAAAACAATTTACAATTATTTTTACTTTCTTCTATCTTTACAAGAAGAAAGTATTGGATTCATGAAAATTTTCGAATTCCGGTTTTCGACGGATTTACACGTTTTAGGGGTGAGAGATTCCAAAAAACATGTTTTTACAAAATGTCTGTCTGTGACTCTGTGAGTCTGTCTGTCTGCCTGTCTGTGTGTATGTGACACAAATTTTGTGGGCGCTCTATCTCAAGAACTAATGCACGGAATTTAATAAAAATTGATATTCAGTTAGTCCCTAATACAAATTGATGCTGATTAGTTTTTGGTGTAAATCGCTCAACAGGTGGCGCTGCTATGCTGCATTTTTCACGATTTTCGCAATAGCTCTATCTCAAGAACTAATGCACGGATTTCGATCAAACTTCAGATTTAGTTAGTCCTTGATATGAATTGATGATGATTACGTTTTGGTGTAAATCGTCCAACAGGTGGCGCTGTTATGATGAATTTTGCAGGATTTACACGATTTCCCCAATAGCTCTATCTTAAGAACTAACGCACGGATTTTCATCAAACTTCAGATTCAGTTAGTCCTTGATATGACTTGCTACTGATTATGTGTTGGTGTAAATCGCCCAACAGGTGGCGCTTCTCTGCTGCCTTTTTCACGATTGCCTCAATAGCTCTATCAATAGAACTAATGAACGAATTTTCATCTAACTTCAGATTTAGTTGTATGTTGACACAAGTTGTTGTTAATCAGGTTTTGGTGTTAATCACCCAATAGGTGGCGCTGCTATGCAGGAATTTTCACGATTTTCGTTATTGCTCTATCTCAAAAACTAATGTACGAATTTTCTCCAAACTTCAGATTCAGTCAGACGTTGACATAAATTGTTGCTGATTAGGATTTGGTATAAATCACCCAATAGGTGGCGCTGCTAGGCAGCATTTTTCTGAATTTAGACGATTTCAGCGATAGTCATACCTCACGAACTAACGCACGAAATTTCATATCGTTAGAATCCTCATGAGATGCATAGATTGCCATTTAATTTTGGCAGTGTGATAGCGGATTTTGAAGTATTAACATGTATGAGATAGAAGAAAGTTTTGGGATTGGTACATCCGACTAGTTAAATGAAGGATCATTTTGCTCTTGGGTGAGGATAAAATGATCTTTTGGACACGTTTTCAAAAATCTGTTTTTTTTTTATTACTCAATTTAGGTTTAAAATGTTATTAAATATGTTTCTGATGCAAAATATATTGTAAAACATATTAGCATAGGAACAAAATTATATTTAAACAGTTATTTTATTTTACACGAGTTTTCCCCTTAAGGGGATCATTTTAGGCTATCTTCAATATACTTAAACATCGTATTTTTATGTATTTTGCATGGGATATCGTATTTTATTTTCCAATGACAAGAATATATTCAACATTAATTAAAGCAATAAGAAATTCCAAACTAGCATTATTATTTATACCCATGATGGTTTGTGCATTTCTCATGTGGTATTACGTTATCAAATCACATTTTTAACTAAGCAAATCAGTCGACAAATTGCAAAAGATAGCAGAATAGTCTAAAAATAGATACTTCTCCAAAATTTGAATGTCTCTTATTTTTTGCATTTACGTATATACTTAAAATTTTTACACACATCTACACAGTTAAAAGAAAAGTTCTGTAGCTTTTATTAGAGAATTAATATTTGGAGCGTTAGATATCCGTAGTATTGATTGGCGTATCGTTAAGGGAATACGGTATTATTTTAAATTCATTAAAGTTCATGTCATTTATGCTATTCCAGATTTTGTTTCTGTATTCTTTTTTATTATTGTCTATAACATGATTCGTATACTAAACAAGTATGTCCTAAAAAGCAAGAATATTATTAAGAGAGGATATGTAACATCTGAGGTATGCGACTGCCGGTATTTATAGTACAACGGAATTTTATCTACCTTTAACGCTGTGAACGAAATTTGGTCTTTTCCTACTTTTTACTTTCTTCTATCTTGACAAGAAGAAAGTATTGGTTTCATGAAAATTTTCGAATTCCAGTTTTCGACGGATTTACACGTTTTATGGGTCAGAGATTCCAAAAAACATGTTTTTACAAAATGTCTGTCTGTGAGTCTGTCTGTCTGTCTGTCTGTCTGTCCGTCTGTCTGTCTGTATGTGACACAAATTTTGTGGGCGCTCTATCTCAAGAACTAATGCACGGAATTTAATAAAAAGTTATATTCAGATAGTCCCTGATATAGATTGGTGCTGATTAGTTTTTGGTGTAAATCGCCCTGCAGGTGGCGCTGCTATGTAGCATTTTGTAGGATTTCCGCAAAAGCTCTATCTCAAGAACTAATGCACGGATTTTTATAAAACTTCAGATTCCGTTAATCCTTGATATGGTGCTGGTAAAGTTTTGGTGTAAATCGCCCAACAGATGGCGCTGCTATGCTGCATTTTGCAGCATTTACACGAATTTCGTAATAGCTCAATCTCAAGAAATAATGCACGGATTTTCATCAAACTTCAGATTCTGTTAGTGCTTAACATGAATTGACGTTTTGCCTCTTGTGGTGTAAATCGCTCAACAGGTGGTGCTGCTATGCTGCATATTTCGAGATTTCCGCAATAGCTCTATCTCAAGAACTAATGCTTGGGTTTTCAACAAACTTCAGATTTATGTATACCTGGATATGCATTAGTGCTGTTTATATTTTGGTGTAAATCGCTCAACAGGTGGCGCTGCTATGCAGCATTTTTCACGATTTCCACAATAGCTCAATGTCCAGAACTAATGCACTGATTTTCATCAAACTTCAGATTCAGTTAGTCCTTGACATGAATTGATGTTTTGTACCTTTTCGTGTAAATCGCTCAACAGGTGGCGCTTCTGTGCTGCATTTTTTGTAATTTCCACAATAGCTCTAGCTCCAGAACTAATGCACCGATTTTCATCAAACTTCAGATTCCGGTATACCTTAACATGAATTAGTGCTGTTTGTGTTTTGGTGCAAATCGCTCAACAGGTGGCGCTGTTATGCTGCACTTTTCAGAATTTCCCCTACAGCTCTATCTCAATAAGTAATGCACGAATTTTCATCAAACTTCAAATTCAGGTATACTTTAATACGAATTGGTTCTAAATTGATATAATTTCTTTTACCATTTAAATGATTTAATTGACGTGATTTATACAGAAGAAAGTTTTGTGATGGCCACAACATACTAGTTTAATATGTACTTATTATTCAGCTAACATATTTTATGGAAGCTGGTTGTTAATGAAATATGAACTAGATCCGAAAATGATCTTATTTAATATATCAAACTTTATATGGTTTACAACATTTAGTACGGTTGCTTCTGCCGTTAATGAATTGGATAAAATAGCAAAAAAATATTAATATTGAAATTTTGTGTTTATTACGTCCGGACGAAAGAAACCGTGCTAGTATTGGTGTTGAGGTACTATTACTAAAAACGTGCCAAGGATCTACTTTCGCTTTTTCTGGATGTGATTTCTGTCAGTTTACAAGAAGTTTTTATCTTACAGCAGTTGGATATCTTATTACCTACAGTTTACTAATAGCAAACAAAGCTGAAACATGAATAGAAATTTATATGACAATTTATATGAAACATTATTTTGGCTTTGTAAATACCAAATCAAGAAGGAATATTATAATTATTTCTATTGTTAATGAGTAGATTAGTTAAAATATTTCTTAATGTAATTCTGCGATTTATTGAAAGAAACCGTACTATTATTAATAACCAAATATTATTGCTATTGTGTTTTGATGCTGATTTAGCTGTTTCTGGACTTGATTTATTTTAGTTTACAAGAAACGTTTATCTTACAGCAATTAAATATCGTAATGCATACAGTTTACTAATATATAGAAGAGAGAGAGATGAACTTATATCTATATATATTGAATAAAAATTCTCTTGAACATGTAAATAACATAGTAATCAGAAATTTTTATGAATACTATTCCGTTAATGTACTACATAAAACGGTTAAAAATATTTATTTTGACATTCTGTGTTTGTTAAAACTCTGTTGATCACCATTAAAACAAGCATTGTTCCAGTGACGTTACTTTGACGTCACTGCAAGTCACGTACATTACGTTAGTTGGTAGGCGAAAATGACAACACTTTACTACATCACACTGTAAAGAAAACGTGAACGTCATGAAGATCTTTAGAAAACTTAAACTTTAAAGCATCTTATGACTTCATCAAAATTACTTTTTGAAAGCTTTTTAAATTTTGGTGGCGTTGCTGTGACATTACTGCAAGCACCGTAAGTCACGTCAGATCTGTGACAGAAATGCGAACTATTGGTGACGTCACACTGTGACCAAATATTGAAGTCAGAAGAATTAGTAACAGAAATGATAACTAGTATGTTGTGGCAATCACAAAACTTTCTTCTATATAAATCACGTCAATTAAATCATTTAAATAGTACAAGAAATTACATCAATTTAGCACCAATTCATATCAAAGTACATCTGAATTTGAAGTTTGAGGAAAATTCTTGCATTAGTTCTTGAGATAGAGCTATAGCGGAAATTCTTAAAAATGTAGCATAGCAGTGCCACCGGTTGAGCGATTTACACCAAAAATAAAGAGAACTAAATGATATCAAAGTATACCTGAATCTGAAGTTTGTTGAAAATCTAAGCGTTAGTTCTAGAGATAAAGCTATTGCGGAAATCGCAAAAAATACAGCATAGCAGCGCCACCTGTTGAGCGATTTACACCAAATATTAAACAGCACTAATTTACACGTCAATTCATGTCAAGGACTAACTAAATCTGAAGTTTGATGAAAATCCGTGCAATAGTGCTTGAGATACAGCTCTTGCGAAAATCGTGAAAATGCAGCACAACAGCACCATCTGTTGGGCGATTTACACCAAAAATTAAATAGCACTAATTTATATCAGGGACTAACTAATCGTGCATTTTTTCTTGAGTTAGAGCTATTGCGATAATCATGAATAATGCAGCATAGCAGCTCCACCTGTCAGGCGATTTTCACAAAAAAGGAATCAGCACCAAACTATATCCTGAACTAACTGAATCCGAAGTTTTATGAAAATCCGTGCAGTAGTTCTTGAGATATAGCTATTGAAGACATCGTGAAAAATGCCGCATTGCAGCGCCACCTGTTGGGTCATTTTCACCAAAAACTAATCAGGTGCAGTTTATGTCAAGGTCTAACGAAATATAAAGTTTTGTGAAATTCTGTACATTAGTTCTTGAGATGAGCGCCCACAAAATTTTTGTCACATACAGACTCACAGAGTGACAGACAGAGTGACAGAGTGACAGACAGACTCACAGACAGGCATTTTCTAAAAACCATCAAATCGTTTTCTGGGCATTCTAAAACGTATAAATCCGTCGAAAACCGGAAGTCGAAAATTTTCACGAATCCAATACTTTCTTCTTGTAAAGACAGAAGAAAGTAAAAATAAGACATTATTATATTAACAATGTTTTATTTTATAAATACACTTTGCAATATCTCATAAAATGTAGAATTGAATTATGACACGTATCTGAATATCACATTGAATACGACTATTTACATTAAATCTACATTTTAAAAATAACTGCTTAACTGTAGGTATTAAAAAGCATTTAGCACACGATACCTTGTTACTGTCTTCTATCTTTACAAGAAGAAAGTATTGGATTCGTAAAAATTTTCGATTTCCGGTTTTCGACGGATTTACAAGTTTAGAGGTCAGAGATTCCAAAAAACATGTTTTTACAAAATGTCTGTCTGTGAGTCTGTGAGTCTGTCTGTGTGAATGTGACACAAATTTTGTGGGCGCTCTATCTCAAGAACTAATGCACGGAATTGTATGAAAATTTATATTCAAGTAGTCCCTAATATAAATTGGTGCTGATTAGTTTTTGGTGTAAATCGACCGACAGGTGGCGCTGCTATGCTGCATTTTTCGCGATTTCTGCACTAGCTCTCTCTCAAGAACTAATGCACGGATTTTCATCAAACTTCAGATTCAGTTAATCCTTGATATGGGTTGGTGCTGATTACGTTTTGGTGCAAATCGCCCTGGTATGCTGCATTTTGCAGCATTTACAGGATTTTCGTAATAGCGCTATCTCAAGAAATAATGCACGGATTTTCATCAAACTTCATATTCAGTTAGTGCTTGACATGAATTGACGTTTTGCCGCTTTTGGTGTAAATCGCTCAACAGGTGGCGATGCTATGCTGCAATTTTGTGATTTTTGCAATAGATGTATCTCAAGAACTAATGCTTGGGTTTTCAACAAACTTCAGATTCAGGTATACCTGTATATGAATTAATGCTGTTTATGTTTTGATGTAAATCGCGCAACAGGTGGCGCTGCTATGCAGCATTTTTCACGATTTCCACAATAGCTCAATGTCCAGAACTAATGCACGGATTTTCATCAAACTTCAGATTCAGTTAGTCCTTGACTTGAATTGATGTTTTGTACCTTTTGATGTAAATCGCTCCACATGTGGCGCTGCTGTGCTGCCTTTTTGGGATTTTCACAGTAGCTCTAGCCCCAAAACTAATGCACGGATTTTCATCAAACTTCAGATTCCGGTATACCTTAATATGAATTAGTGCTGTGTGTGTTTTGGTGCAAATCGCTCAACAGGTGGCGCTGCTATGCTGCATTTTTTCAGAATTTCCCTTACATCTCTATCTCAATAACTAATGCACGAATTTTCATCAAACTTCAAATTCAGCTATACTTTGATATGAAATGGTTCTAAATCGTTGTTATTTCTTTTACTATTTAAATGATTTAATTGACGTGATTTACATAGAAGAAAGTTTTGTGATGGCCACAACATACTAGTATTTTTGTTTTGTTTTAGAACCTTTCTTACGCCTATTATTGGTTATGATTAATTTTTTTTTGTTTAAAATATATAAGTTTAAATGATGCATTATTCGTTTTACTTACCCATCATACGTAGTATAGGTTAAGTCTTGTAATCGTTTTAAAAATCGAAAATTTTTTTGACGGATTTACACGTTTCAGACACTGGAGATTCCGAAAAACATATTTTTAGAAAAAAAAATTTGCCATATATATGTTTGTGTGTCTGTGTGTGTGTCTTTCTGTAAATGCTCTATCTCCCGAACAAATTGAGATAGAGACTTGAAATTTGGTGTGCAATTAGTATGTAATAATATAAAGAAACCTATTGAATATCAGTAACCTCGATTATCCGGAACTATTTGTTTCGGACTCTCGAAAAATTCGTTCTGATAAAAGGTATACAAAAATTTTCGAAATTGTTTATTTGAAGGAGTGAGTATAAAATCCAATAAAAAAACATACATTTTGCATAAAGAATGAAGTCGATCGGATAATTAGTTGCCGAGATATTTGTAATCGTATTTTTCACACTCTTCGATTATTCATGTCCCTGTATTTCATTCAAATTTCAATTCAAAGATATATTTTAATTGTAAATATGACGCTTAATCCAATGCAGTAAACTGTTAGTTAATAGGATTATGATTTTTTGAGATGTAAGGATGTTTCTTTCACGCAATCCGGTACTACTCAACGATCCCGTCGATCCAAAAACTATCGCTAAAATATAGGATTAAGTGTCAATAATGGCCTATTATAAATGTCACATTCACTTGACATTAAACGCGTTACACTTGTTTGTTGCGTCATCAAGTGCTTTTTAATTCGACGTTTCATTTGTGTTTTATTAATCTTCTACTGATTTATTTGTTCTTTCGTTATTTAATTTAAAAATTATACCAATCTATATATCTGTTCCATCACCAAATGCCCCCAAGTTTGGCGCCAACATGCCGATATATAGCCAAATTTGGCGACCAAAGTGAGTCGCCAAAAGTGATATTAGCTTGGCGATAGCTCTAATATTTCGCGAAATTCCCATAGACTTCCGTTGCAAACCAATAATTTTTATTTGCTTACAGAAAATCAACAAATTGAGGTATTTTAATGCAACAAAAACTAATATTAGCTTAAGAGATTATATTAATTATATTTAAGGGAGTGCAAGTAAATTAAATTATGAATAAATGTAACATGACACAATGCTCAGCATGCTCTCCAAAACATAAATTTTAAGGGAGACCAAACTGTTCGCCAAGGACGGCTAGTTTGTATAATTTTGCGAGTAGTTTGGCGATTTATATAATTTATCGAAAGGAGTAGACGGGATAATAAAGTAGTACACTCAGTTCAGTAATTAAGTATTACTATGTATTAAAAATATTTAAATACACGTTTAAATTGCATTTTGGAATTGAAATGCATTTTATAAATTGTTTACGCTTCTTTTATTTTCATATTTTATATTATGCACTAGAAAGGTAGCCCGTCAAAAATGACGGAAATTTAGATATAAAGATATATACAACTCATGTGCAAGAATATGAGTTTTCTCGCTTGTTCCGCAGTGATAGATGAAATTAACACATTTATGAAAAACTATGTACAGTAGAAGACCACTAATCTGCACAGTTTGGTTCCAAGTGTTATGCAGATTTGAGGCTTTTTACGGTCATGTCTATTCAATCTTTGTTTAAATTTTTTTAATTCACATATTGGACAATTTAGATTGTTAAGCCTTAAAAATAAATAAATTTTACACTTGATGTACGGTAAAATCTATTAAATTATCGTATACTATTTCATGAAATGGTATTATATGGTATTATGTATGTGTGCTTCACGATCTTGGTTACGACGTTGGCGAAATTGGCTGCAACCCTTCATAATCCTAATAGTGTGGGCCGCTATAACAAAAAAGTAACCAGTTTTTAGTAAAATTTCTGATATAAAGTAGCTTGTGTAAAATTGCAGGCCGTTCTCGTGTTATGTCAGTCCTAAGAATAATATTTCTAACACTGAAGAGTTTCCATGTATATATGAAATTTAGAAAAGCTTCTCCAAAAGAAAGGTCCTGAAATGACATTGTAATTCCTCTAACTTCAAAGTTTAATCGGGCCCTGATGTTGTTTACTGAAATCTAATAAATACAGTTATTTTGAATATTACAACAGAATTAAACAGTTAAACTTATTTAACTTAAACCCGCTGTTACTTCCCGATGTTATTTTTTACTATTAAGAAAGAAAATTATTTAAATTTTTCAAATCATGCATTTATAATTTTTTTCCGTCTTTAATAACTAAATAATGAAAAAATATGCTTTTGTTCTGAGCTCTATGACAATAAAATAATGTAACTAAGAGACATTGCAAAATTAAATCTTTGTGATTTCAAACCATAAACAAACGATACCGCCACCATTTTACCTACTATGATGTCATTAGAATATTGTATATTGATTGTTGGAGAACTTACTTTGTGAATGATTACCTCAATGATTTAAATTTTTTTTAAGTTTCACAATGAATGAATCACTTGTGTTTGTTTAGGTTTATGGAATGAGATATTAAGCTGTGAACCTAATTTCAACTAAAGTTATCCAAGGATATATGTATTTTTAATTGAAATTAAAAACAATGCTTTGATCTCGAAATAAAAAGTTTTAGTTTCTATAATTGGTTATTTCTGTTAATTATTTATTTAGGTACTTTTCCATTATAGCGCATTTTTAAAAAAAGCTTGGCGCAGTTCGGGCATGAGAAAGTGAGATATGTTGCCAAAATATATAAACAGCTATGAAAACAAATCTAATGAACTTTTATTTTTGTTTACATATGCACTTATATACATAAAAAAAATCGTTTCTAAATATATATAGTATTTTTTTATATGCAAATTACGGCACAGATTTCAGATATGAACCGGGATACCTAACTGGCGCCAAAATGGTGTTATTTTGCCTGCTATGGTAACCCGGCTATTGTTTCGGAACAGATGTCATATTCGCCCAATATTGGCGTGATTTTTTTCTGTGGCCAATATCATATAGGCAACAGGTACTTAACTTGCGTCAAAGTGTCGTTATTTTTTTTGATGTGGTAACCCGGATTATTTTGTTTATGCTGTTGATGTTTTCGCCAAATTGGCAACCGAAAAAAATCGCGCCAATATGGGCGAATATGACATCTGGGAACAGATGTCATATTCGCCCCATATTGGCGCGATTTTTTTCGGTTGCCAATTTGGCGAAAACATCAACAGCATAAACAACATAATCCGGGTTACCACATCAAGCCCTTTAGCGCAAGTTAAGTACCCGTTGCCTATATGATATTGGCGACAGAAAAAAATCGTGCCAATATGGGGCGAATGTGACATCTGTACCATTGTTTCTTATTTATTAATAAATTGTTTATTTACTTTTACTTTCTGTTTTTAATTATATAAACTGTTTTGTTCTATAGCTATTATTCAAACTTTTATTTAATTATAGTTATTTCCTTTTCAAAATGATAGCAAATAATTTAAAAATATATAAGTAACTGGTATTCGAAAGCGAGATTTCTGCTAAATTGGCGTCAGAGAAAAATCACGCCAACCCCGATGCGTATATGACATCTGTGCAAAATTACGGCACAGATGTCATATTTGCCCCATATTGGCTCGATTTTTTTTCTGACGCCAATGTCATATACACACCGGGTACTTAACCCTCGCAAAGTGTCGTTATTTTGCTTGATATTGTAACCCGGATGTTGTTTATGCTGTTGATGTTTTCGCCAAACGGAAAAAAATCGCGCCAGTATGTGTCGGAAAAAAATCGCGCCAATATGGGGCGAATATGACATCTGTGCAAAAATTACTTCTGTTAAAAAATAAGTAAAAAAAATAATTAAAAAATGGGTAAATAGCTTTTTTTACATTAAATAAAGGTACATGTTAGGGTACAGATGTCATATTCGCCCCATATTGGCGCGATTTTTTTCGGTTGCCAATTTGGCGAAAACATCAATAGCATAAACAACATAATCCGGGTTACCACATCAAGCAAAATAACGACACTTTGGCGCAAGTTAAGTAACTGTTGCTTATATGATATTGGCGACAGAAAAAAATCGCGCCAATATGGGGCGAATACGACATCTGTGCCCTTGTTAGTTATCCCGACGACCAAATTACTGTCGCCAAATTGTAAGATTAAATGCCAATAACGGTTGACATTAACCATGATCATGTGTTTCTTACGTCATCAAGTGATTTTTAATTCGAAGTTATATTTTTATTTTTATTAATGTTTTGCTAGTTTAATTGATCTTTCGTTGTTTAAAATAAAAATTATTTCAATTTGTATAATTTGGCGAGTGGTTTGGCGATTTATATAATTTGGTGAAACTGGTCGACGGGATAGCTAACAACTACCTAAATAAATTGCATACATATGGAAAAAATTGCTTGTGAGTATGAAGCAGTAAATAGGTTGTCAGAAAATACGTTGGCAAATTTCTTTCTCGCCAAGCAACTTTTCTCCGAAGTTTTGTACATAAGCAATGATTGCTAGAAATGCATTTTTAATTATGATATGCGCTTTTATGTTTCACTACATTTATGCATACTATACTGTGTGTATAAATGCTACAGTTCATATGCAGGGCTACACAAAGGAATTCGTAAGGGTTACTGAGTATGAGAGTAAATTGCTTAAAGGTGGTTTTTAAAGGAGTTATGCGTTTTTATGCTGAACTACATTTAGTTTACTAAGAAATGTTTGTAGAATATAGATAAAATAATATACAGGGTCACTCAAAGAATTGGATACATAACCGTCTATGGATGATAATATCTGGAAATGTGATTTCAGTAGTTTTAAGAGTAGTTTAAATTAAATTTTGGCTAATAGTGGCATGTAATAACGATACTATTGGCTATGGACGGTAACTGCTGAAATCAATTTTTAAAATTTTTTATGCGTCTTCTAAAATGTTTACTTAGTTATCTTATTTCCCCAAATAACGAAGTTTTATTAAAGCATTCAGGATGTGTTGGAAAATGTTTCATATTCTATGCTTAACGCATGATTTTTCTTTCTTCTTTAGTCTTCTTTTGCATTTATTTTATTTTTAATTTTGTAGTCTTATACTGCTTTATAGAAACTTTGGCACAGTTGTCATGTACGCCAATTTGGCGAAAACATCAACAGCATAAACAACAACATCCGGGTTACCATATCAAGCAAAATAACGACACTTTGCCGCCAGTTAAGTACCCGTTGTGTATATGACATTGGCGTCAGAAAAAAATCACGCCAATATGGGGCGTATATGACATCTGTGCCGAAAATTTAATATTTAATTTTTAAACTCTTCGCTCCACACCCCTTACATATAGTACAAACTATAACACAGATAGCACAAAATAATAGACAGTTTGGTACTTTTCCACCGTAGGAGCTTTGGCGTTTTTTTAAAAAAAGCTTTGTGTAATTTGGGCATCAAAAAGTAAGATTTGAGTTCGTTTCCGTTATACGGATACCTTTGTCGCCAAGCGTAATAGATGGCGCAAAATGAAAATCACGTGAATTGAAGCATTTGAAAAATAAAAGAAAAACCATTGTCGATACTAAAGTGAGCATTTAAAAAATATAACATTTGAAAATTCCAGACTTTTACGAACTATTTCATTAAATCACAATTATATACTTAAAATAAGTGAACAAATAACTGTTATAAAATAAAGCAATAAAATAAAACTCATATTAAACTGCTGGCATAAAATTAAAAATATCTTTTAGCATTTTGAAATAATTGGCGCATTAGCATACATTTTGGCATGGTGTCCGTATAACGGAAAAATATCGAGATTTGTTGTCAAATCATATAAACAGCTATGAAAACAAACTTGATGAGCGTGTTTGTTTGTATTATATGTTTATTTTATATGTATATTATTGATGTTTTTATGTACAAATCACATCTGTTTCTTTATAAAATTAGAGAAACGTCTTTTTTATATTAAATAAACCGTATAAATATCGAAAAAAAAAATGCGTGTGTATATAAAATGAAACAGTGGATAAGTTGCCGGATAATATGTTGCCAAATTTCCTTTTCCGCCAAGGCACCTATACTGGAAAAGTACCTAAAGCACATTAAAATCGCGCAGTTAGGAGCTCACACAGTACAGCGTCGTCTATTGGCGGTTATTTTATTAGTAGCATCGGGAGGAAGATGTAAAGATGTACTTTAAATTCTCACTCATAGATTTTGAAAAATATCTTAAAAGAGCGGAGTTTAAATTAAATTTCGGTGACCTCCTTTATGAAAGATTAATGGTTTTAAATGGGAATTTCGCCAAATTAGCCAGCTATCACCAAGTTGGCTAACATTTGGCGCTACTGTGGTAACCCTGCATTAGCTTTTTTCAACAATCACTCATTTCAATGAGGCGGTCCTACCGGAATCGTGAGGGACACACAGAGACTTGGATTTTATATAAATAGATATCCATGAAGGGTAAGTATTACGATGGCCACCGCCACCAACGACTAGTTTTATTATGCGTTGTTTCAACTTACTTTATATTACATTATTTACAACAGGTTGCTGTTTTCTTCCATATTTATTAATATATTAATATATAATCATAATGCAAATAAAATATGTATATATAATATGCATATTTTATTTCGAATTTTTATATACGTTCAACTTAAAATTAGTTTAAATATCTATATCATTATTATATCCATTAAATGTTGATATTTTCCAAATATTAACTTTTTTATACCAATTTATTTTATTTTGTTTCTATTGTCATGTTATACTCTTGCTATGAGTTGATTTATGTGTTTTGGCTATTTGAATGAGGTATGATTAAAGTATATAATGTGGACTAATTGTTTCATTATATTTCGCAATATTTAATAATATATATATACACTATATGACCATTAATGACCGTCAACTTTCAATTTTTGACATTTTGTCGAATATTTAGAAATATACTTGACAGATTCTTCTAGAATTTCAGGATTAAAAAGAACAGGTATGACCTCATATTTAGCAATGTCGATTTGATAAATGGGGCAATTAGGGTGCCAATAAAAAATCAAAGAAAAAAAATAATACTTAGGATCACTCTGTAAAATAAAATGCACGAAATGATCTATCGTTACCGAATATAGACGGGTTGCACATGACGTCACATGTCTGAAATCGCATCATATGGCGCTCATCATATGGCGCTTATCATATGGCGAATATGGTGCTCTCCATTTGATTTTTTAGATTTATTTGCACTATCTATCTATATTATAAAGGACAAACATATCTGTGCGTAACGCATACGTCATTTTGCGAATGGCAACACTTTGAAATTTGAAATAAAATTTCGGTTTTGCAATTACATCTACGGCAAATTTTTAAACTTCTAAACATCGCACAGTTTAAATTTTAACACCGTCGTATAAGGAAAAAAATGCTCTTTTAAACGCAATTTGTTTGAAAGCTGTATCTCACTTTATTTTTGAGATATTAATTTTTTTGTAGTTTTTAATACAAATTTTGTAATCGTGGCAACTTAAGTACTCCATTATATTGAAAGTAAAGGGAAAATAGTCATGGTTTATTATTTTTATTTATTATATCCTTATTGATGTCATTTTCACATTACAAATAAAAGTAACTTTTTTATAATTTTTGAACAGAAAATGATGTCAAGCATTAAAAAAGGAACATGCATTCTTCTTCATAAATCAGTTACATTTCAATATTTTTATATTACGCTTATACTGAGTTTGAGACGCTAGGCAAAAAGATTCAGTGAGTAAAAATTATGTCATATTTAAAACAATACGATCATTTATTTTGATAAAACTAAATATTTGAGCAGTATTAAATGAACATAACTATGACAACTAAAGGCAAATTTCTGAATTGTTTTCAACGGGTATTGAGATTAGAACTTAAAGTTTGTGCGATTGTTCAAATGAAAAGTTGTATCGGACAAACGTGACTAAGTTTGGAATTACATTCATTAATAATGTATTGCGCGTTAAAATACTTTAATATTGTGAATTTCAGTGGTGCGTAATGTAAATTATGAGAATGTGAAAATAACATACAGTTTAGATTTTATGGGGGAGAATTTTATGATGTGACAAAGCGAAGTCCTTTTTACTGATTTTTCATCCCGTAAAAACAAACATAAGAGCCTCAGTCGATAAATTCACCATAACTACTCATCTTGATTACGTATTCCAATAGAGTTTAATTTTTCAATAATTTAAGCAGTTGAAGTTTGTGGAAATAAAATTTTGGTAATTTTAGGTTAAAAATATTATTTGTTTTAAGAGTGAGGCAACCAATGTTAGATGCATTTTTTATTGTAATTATTTTTGTAGGTTTATTATAAATTCGATCTGAAGTTCCTTTCTAACATTTTATTTCGTCGAATTTCGACGGGTTCCAACTCGTAATAATAAAAATAAGGAAGCTCTAAATTAAAGAGAAAGATAACACGTGCTTTTAACGGCAAACGGGAAGTTCTGTGCTCCACGTGTGTGCTCCAGAAGCTATAGTATCAGTGGTTGCTAATTGCAACGTGACGTCAATGCAAGGGGTCTATAAACAAACATACAATGTGCAATATGTGTATTCTTTTGTGTAAGGATAGCACGTATATTAATAGAGATATAGCGATTTATCCTTCTATATATAAAAAAAAGTTTTGATTTGGAAATGGACCAATGAAAATCTGCGTAGATCATCCGGGTATACTCCCACTAGATCGGCATCCATATTTTTTTATGACCGGGGGTCTTTCTTCGTTAATATTAAGGAAACTGTTACATACAAAAATATGAAAATCGGTGGTATTATAGAGACATGTTTGATAAACACGCTGATGCAGACAGTTTTTGAATCGAATAATTATTTTAAGAGATATTTAATGTTAAAGATGGTCAAAATCGTTCCATTAAAAAAGTTTTATAGGAGAAAAACTATGCATAGGAATTTAAATATTTTTTTATCATTTTATACATTTGAAGTTCCCGATGAGCAGACTACAATTATCTTTTTAATTTGACTCATTTTTTGAGGATTTATTATCATTTTAAAATCAAATTTTCAGCCTTTCGAGAGATATTTTTTACACATTTTAGAAAAGGGCAATTATTTTAAACTGTTGCCAATTTTAAAAACAGCGCAAAGAATAATATTTCCTTCAAATAAAAAATTTATTTACACGTGGCTATTATAAACAGAAGAAAAAATTTTCAAATTAGAATTAAGTGATTACGTGTTAAAAATCCGGTAAATATTGAAAATTACATCATAAAAACTACAGTTACACGTGAATCTTAAAAGGGAAAGAAAATTTTTAAATACTAAATTCATTATTATGCGTTAAAAGTCACAAATGAAGGAAATTACGTCATATTTAAAAAGGCCAAATAAATAAAAGTTGGCAAAACACTTTAAATTAAAAAATATATTTGCACGAGACATTTATTTCATAAGTAGAAGGAAAATGGGGGTTCTGCTTCAGCAGGCGTCATGCGTTGAGGAGCGAGGAGCAAGGATGAGTGACAGGTGGGCGTAGTCGAGTGATTGACAGGTGAGGGGAGATAAGAAAGTGATGGACAGGTGGGAGGAGTCGAGACAGACTGA
This sequence comes from Maratus speciosus, assembly GCA_963932465.1. Classification (NCBI taxonomy): domain Eukaryota; kingdom Metazoa; phylum Arthropoda; class Arachnida; order Araneae; family Salticidae; genus Maratus; species Maratus speciosus. The sequence goes on from OZ010797.1 coordinate 455,778,526, forward strand.
CGCCCGCGCGTCATGCTATAGTAGAGGGGTTAAAACAAAGAAGCGATAATGAAAAGTGTACTGTAAGAGAGGGGTTAGAACAAAGGATAATGTTCATGAATCAATAAAAGTATAATGAATTAATAAAAGTCTACTGTAAGAAGAGTGTTAATGAAGGATAGTCTGTTGTAAGAGGAAGGTAGAACAAAGAAATGAATGATTAGGAAGGATGAGGTCATTAGAAAAGATCGCATGCAATTAAAAATTACTTACCACGGAGCAGCGTCGAGACACGTCCTACCTGTATGACATCCACCGGGCTAATGAACGAAGAAGCGTGCAACAACCGGTTTCATATAGATAAGGAGCTGGCTTCTGATTGGTCGAGAGTCGAACCTAGGTGGCAGCACCATCGCTTTCACCTGAGGGCATGAACACCAGCGCCCTCTCTTGAGAGGATGATTCACTTACCTGCGATGTCGTCATCCTATTTGAATAGATTAAAAGAAGTGTTTTCTAAGAGTTGAATCATTCTTCATTATGCCTTTGAGCGAGGAAGTCATTAGTGTCGTCTGTTTGTATAGTATAGTGTGTGTTATTTTTTCTTTAATTTATATTTTAACTGGAAGTGATAAGTTTGCATTTGATTTTATTTTAAAATTAAATGATACAGGAAATTTATCTTTTTCTACCTAAGCATGTTTTCTAAGACTTCACATTCTTGTTGTCATGGAGGAATCATACAAGAACCCAGCTGCAATAGGAAGTTTTGGCGGTGTCGATGCACTCTATCGTGCTGTTCAAGGCAAAGTATCCAAGAAAACCATTCAAAAATGGTTAAGTGGGGTCGATTCGTACACGCTTCACAAACCAGTTCGAAGAAAGTTTTCAATGAATCTCGTGATTGTGTATTCGATCGATCAACAATGGCAGACTGATTTGGTGGATCTTAACAGCCTGCAAAAACATAATCACGGTTTTCGATATATTTTAACCTGCATAGATATTTTATCAAAATATGCATGGGCGATTCCACTGAAAACGGAACGAGGGGTGGAAATTGTGAAAGCCTTCGAAACTATATTTTCAACGCGAAAACCCAAGTCTTTGCAATCGGATGCTGGAAAAGAGTACAAGAACAAACATTTTCAGAAATATTTAAAGCAACAAGGAGTTCGATTTTTCACGACGAATAACAATACGAAAGCTTCAGTGGTCGAACGTTTTAACAGAACTTTAAAAACCAAAATGTGGAAATATTTCACTCATAATCATACTTATAAGTATATTGATGTGTTAGACTCCCTCATGCAGAGTTATAACCACACACACCATTCGAGTATCAAGAGAGCTCCTGCTGACGTTACACCTGAGAACGAAAGCGATGTTTGGTTGACTCTTTTTGGAGACTTACAAGATGTGAAAAGAAAAGCCTGCGTGTTTCGAACAGGTGAAAGCGTTCGCGTGTCGAAACAGAAATTAACCTTTGAAAAGGGATATGAAACCAATTGGACTGAAGAATTGTTTGTGGTGACTGAATGTGTTTCAAGAGATCCTCCCGTGTATCGAATTAAGGATTTGATGGACGAACCCATCCAAGGCACGTTTTATGCTCAAGAATTGCAAAGAGTACAACCGAAAGAAAACTTAGCTATTGAAAAGGTTTTAGAAAAACGAACACGAAAAGGTCATGTGGAATACAAAGTAAAATTAAAAAGGATATCCTCTAAAATTTAATCAATGGATTCCTTCCTCAGATTTATTTTCACTATAAAACCTTTGTTTTCGTCTTTGAATCCTCATTTAGAAACATGTCGTTCTACGTGACGTTACCTTCTGACAGTTCATTGAACTATTTCCCAGAGAATAAAATTTCTCACTTTGTTACAAGACTGCCTTCTGCTTTAGATTTGAAAGGCGAGTGGGAAGTGGGTTTAACAGAACTCATTTATCCCCACATGTGGAATAATATAACGGAATATACTAATGGATATGAATATGTTTTAGGAGAGAATATCGAATGGACGAATGGAAGACCTAGACATGAAGCATAATTTGAAATAGGTGCATTTGAAGTGAAAAAAGTTAGAATTCCACCGGGGTTTTATGAATCTCCTAACGATATTATTAAAGTAATCAACTATCAAAAATTCCATGATAAAATTTCGCTTAATTATAATAAAAATTCTAAAAAAGTACGAGTGACTTTTAAAAAAAATGCACAAATCAACTTTGATTCAGGATTAGCAGAAAGTTTAGGATTTCCACCTGGTAATGTAGGAGAACCTTTTGCAGGTCATTCAATGTCTTTTGATAGTACCTTCATAGCCGACCTGAATAAATATGAATAAATGTCTCTCATTAAATTAATGAGTGAGAGAAATCTGATTGCTACGTGACAAAAATCGCTTTTAACAATGAATTTTGAGTCAGTTTTAATTTAGAAAAAGTAAATGGCTAACTTCAATGACATATTTTTAGTTTTGTTGTTAGAAATTATATGTTAAACAAATCACATTGTTTGAAAATATATTTTTCGAGTTTATTTTTTCAACAATTGTTTTTTTAAATGAAATCACAGATAAAACTAATGAAAGCAAAACTTGTGAAACACAAGTTGAATATTGAGAATGATAGAACATGTTTTGAATTAAGTAATGTAGAATGTGAAATTTTAAGTTCAGTTTAATAAAGCAAATAAATAAATTGAAAGACGCATTTTGAAAGGATTGTTATAAGTTTGTTAAAACTTTTTTGTTTTAAGAAACACTAGACAAACATTACACTTAAAAGACAAAATAATTATACATACCTTTTGTTGATTGAAGCAAGCAGAGTCACTGAAAATAGCATGAAACTGAAAAGTCGACGGTAACTTTAGTTAATTTTATGCCGTAAAAGGTACGATAAAGTCCCGCAGAGCACTACCCTAAATGTCCGGTAAACGAGAGCTAAAGAACATACGACCTTCATCCACCAGATGTGCGCGGGGTCTAACACCTGCAGATGAAGGTCACTGATTAGAGATCAAGGTCACTGATAACAGATCACGTGACCGCTAACAACCAATCAGAAGCGAGCTTTCAGGTGTGACGTCATCGACTGTGCTGTCCTCCCCATCTCAAACGAGGATGATGACATCGTATGGCAATACCTATAGACAACCTGGCGCCATTTGATTGACAGGAGGCGTGGTGGAATGTCAGGAATGCAGACAGAGTGGCGTCTACCTTCTGCTTCATAGTATTTTAGGAAAAAATATATATTACGTTGATGTAAAAGACATTATTTTTTTAAACTAACTGTTAATAATTTTGAAATAACATACTTTTCTCATACAAGCGAAAAAAGAATGTTTCAGAACATGTCTCTGATCATAATTAAACATAGCTTTAAGCATAGTTAACCATCTCAGAGTATGATTAAACAAATTCGTACATAACTTTGGGCATGTTTAAACAATCCGAACTATATTTGAACATATCCGAACATGTTCTTTCATAACTTTGACAGTTTTTAATCTTTCAGAATTTAAAAAAACATATTTAAAACTATTTTATTTTAAAAATTTTTGTAAAAATTTTAATTTATAATTTTCTTTTTAAGGTTTTAACTTTTTTTTGTTAAAACTTTTTTTAACGTTTTAACTTTTTTTTGTTAAAAATTTTTTAAACTTTTTTTTAAAACTTTTTAACTTTTTTGTTAAAACTTTTTTTAACTTTTTTTTGTTAAAACTTTTTTTTAACTTTTTAACTTTTTGTTGTTAAACATTTTTTTAAATTTGTTAAAACTTTTTTTTACTTTTGTTAAAAAAAAAAATTTACAAACATTTTTTTAAAATTTTGTTAAAACTTTTTTTATTTTGTTAAAACTTTTTTTGTTAAAACTTTTTTTTATAAAACTTTTTTTTTTATAAAACTTTTTTATAAAACTTTTTTTTTCTTAAAACTTTTTTTACTTTTGTTAAAACTTTTTTTGTAAAACTTTTTTTACTTTGTTAAAACATTTTGTTTTACTTTTGTTAAAAAAAAATTTCTGTTAAAACTTTTTTTATATATTTTTTGATTTAAAATTAGATTTAAAAATCTATTTAAGTAAAATATTTATCGGAGAAAAATTTTTACTTAGATTTTAAAATCTAATTTTTTTTAACCAGAAAAAGATGATCTAAGCATGACTAATCATGCTAAAACATGATCGTCGGACACATTCGTCGGAACAATAAACTTGTTCAACAACTTGTTAAGTGGATATTTCTAATTGTGCAAATTTAAGTAGTGTGTATTTAGATAAAGTTAAACTTGATATTCGAAAAAGTGATGAAAGACACTTGTTATTTTAAACAAAATGTCTTTTTTTGTTATTTTTTATACATAAAAATATTACTAACAAAAAACTTAAAATTTAAATGGTGTTACTTACTGTGAAGCATCTGCCCAGGACATCAACTGAAGGGGAAATGGTTGATGACAAAGCACAAATCAAGTGTTGACGTCGTACTTGAACACAACACGAGCGCCCTCTACCATCTAATACTTGTATGTGATTGGATGCGAAGATCACCTGACATGTGAAAGGAGTAGGCGGTGGAGGAGGGCGCCATTGTGTCTGCATTCCTTGCATTCTCCCGCCCACCTGTCAATCAACTGGCTCCAGCAAGACGGTACATGCTTCGACATGATCGTTTCTTGCAGGCGGAAGGCGTCACTTCATCTACTGGTATTGCCACAGGATGTCGTCATACCTGAAAGCTCGCTTCTGATTGGTTGTTAGCGGTCACGTGATCTGTTATCAGTGACCTTGATCTCTAATCAGTGACCTTCATCTGCAGGTGTTAGACCCCGCGCACATCAGTCGAGGCTTGGATCTGGTGGAGGTAGGTCACATGTTTCACAGCTTTCATTTACCGTACATTTGGTTTAGTGTTATGCGGTACCTTATTGAACCTTTTACGGCATAAGATTGAGTAAAACTGCTGTCGAATTTTAAGCTTCTTGCTACTTTTCAATAAGTCTGCTTGTTCGAATCATCAAAAGCTTAGGGAAACTTCTTTCCAAAAGGTATGTAAATTTTTTTGTCTAATATAGCGTTTAATACAACAACAGTTTTAACAAACTTATAACGATCCTTTCAAAATATGTCTTTCAATTTAGTAATTTGCTTTACTTTTCTTCATTTAACCTAACTATAATTCCAAAGTTCGCGTTTTCAGCATACTATGAATTCACGATTTCATTCAAAACATGTTCTGACATCAAATGTATTATTATACTCTAAGTAGTATATATACTCTAAGAGTATTATCATACTCTATTATTTCCAAAAATTTGTTAAACTCATTTGTCAGTTTCTAACAAAGTGTTTTAAAAAAACTTATAACAATTCTTCCAAATTAAGTTAATCAGTTGCTTTTTAAAACTTGAAACTGGCTTGTGATTACTAAATTCATGAGTTTGTCTTTCTTAATGAATTTTGTTCGGTAGCTCGCACTTTCTTCAGGATATGTTTAACCATGATCAAAGTTATGTTCGAACATGTTTAACCATGTTCGGATATGCTCAAAGATAGTTCGAGTATATTTAATCATGCTCAAAGTTAGTTGGGATATATTTAACAATGTTCGGATATGCTCAAAGTTTGTTCAAACATGTTTAACCATGTTTGGATAGGTTCAAATATTGTCAGGATATATGTTTAATCGTGTCCAAAGTTATGTTCGAACATGTTTAATCATATTCTGAGATGGTTAACTATGCTTAAATTTATGTTTAACCATGGCCAGAGACATGCTCTGAAACATTCTTTTTCACTTGCATGAGAAAAGTATGTTATTTCAAAAATATTAACAGTTGAAGAAAAATAATGTTTTTTTGCATGAACGTAAATTTAAGGGTAGTATCTATCTATATAAATGTTTAAGTAAAAGCATACATCCACGACTACGTGTCTCTAAATATATGAAAGTTAAATGTTTATGTATGGGTTCTTGTGTAAAATATATATATGCATATATATATATATATATATATATGTATATATATATATGATGTACAAATATATATATATATATATATATATATATATATATATACATATATATACATATGTATGTATAAAATTTATTAGTTTTAAAAATTATGGAAAGTTTACAAAGATGATAAAAAATTTAAAAAAGTTTTAACAAAAAAGTTTTACAAAAAATATATAAAAAAGTTTTAACAGAAATTTTTTTTTAACAAAAGTAAAACAAAATGTTTTAACAAAGTAAAAAAAGTTTTAACAAAAATAAAAAAAGTTTTAACAAAAAAACGTTAACAAAAGTAAAAAAAAGTTTTAAGAAAAAAAAAGTTTTAAGAAAAAAAAAAGTTTTATAAAAAAAGTTTTATAAAAAAAAAAGTTTTATAAAAAAAAGTTTTAACAAAAGTAAAAAAATGTTTTAACAAAATTTAAAAAAAGTTTGTAAATTTTTTTTTAACAAAAGTAAAAAAAAAAGTTTTAATAAAATTTAAAAAAATGTTTAACAACAAAAAGTTAAAAAGTTAAAAAAAAGTTTTAACAAAAAAAGTTAAAAAAAGTTTTAACAAAAACGTTAAAAAAAGTTTTAACAAAAAAAAGTTAAAACCTAAAATAGAAAATTATAAATTAAAATTTTTACAAAAATTTTTAAAATAAAATAGTTTTAAATATGTTTTTTTAAATTCTGAAAGATTAAAAACTGTCAAAGTTATGAATGAACATGTTCGGATATGTTCAAATATAGTTCGGATTGTTTAAACATGCCCAAATTTATGTTCGAATTTGTTTAATCATACTCTGAGATGGTTAACTATGCTTAAAGCTATGTTTAATTATGATCAGAGACATGTTCTGAAACATTCTTTTTTCGCTTGTATGAGAAAAGTATGTTATTTCAAAATTATTAACAGTTAGTTTAAAAAAATAATGTCTTTTACATCAACGTAATATATATTTTTTCCTAAAATACTATGAAGCAGAAGGTAGGCGCCACTCTGTCTGCATTCCTGACATTCCACCACGCCTCCTGTCAATCAAATGGCGCCAGGTTGTCTATAGGTATTGCCATACGATGTCATCTTCCTCGTTTGAGATGGGGGAGGACAGCACAGTCGATGACGTCACACCTGAAAGCTCGCTTCTGATTGGTTGTTAGCGGTCACGTGATCTGTTATCAGTGACCTTGATCTCTAATCAGTGACCTTCATCTGCAGGTGTTAGACCCCGCGCACATCTGGTGGATGAAGGTCGTATGTTCTTTAGCTCTCGTTTACCGGACATTTAGGGTAGTGCTCTGCGGGACTTTATCGTACCTTTTACGGCATAAAATTAACTAAAGTTACCGTCGACTTTTCAGTTTCATGCTATTTTCAATGACTCTGCTTGCTTCAATCAACAAAAGGTATGTATAATTATTTTGTCTTTTAAGTGTAATGTTTGTCTAGTGTTTCTTAAAACAAAAAAGTTTTGACAAACTTATAACAATCCTTTCAAAATGTGTCTTTCAATTTATTTATTTGCTTTATTAAACTGAACTTAAAATTTCACATTCTACATTACTTAATTCAAAACATGTTCTATCATTCTCGATATTCAACTTGTGTTTCAAAAGTTTTGCTTTCATTAGTTTTATCTGTGATTTCATTTAAAAAAACAATTGTGGAAAAAATAAACTCGAAAAATATATTTTCAAACAATGTGATTTGTTTAACATATTATTTCTAACAACAAAACTAAAAATATGTCATTGAAGTTAGCCATTTACTTTTTTCTAAATTAAAACTGACTCAAAATTCATTGTTAAAAGCGATTTTTGTCACGTAGCAATGAGATTTCTCTCACTCATATGTTTGATAATTTAGTTAAAGACATCTACTTTCAGAGTATTATCTAAAAGGTTTATTCTGTTTTCAAATAAACGTCTTTCTATTTCAAAGTATTTTAATAACAACATCTGTTAGTTTGTAAACAAAATGAATGAAAACTTTCGTTAAAAAGTTGTCTTTGGATTAAAGAACAACTTAAAAATATCTATTTGTGTTTCAACCTTTTTAAGAAAATCAAGCGTTATTCTTTTGAAAACTTGAAAAATAAATACAATTTAATTTATGATAACATTAGTTTAATTTAATGAGAGACATTTATTCATACAACTGAAACGGTTAATGAACGTTTAAAACAAATCTTTGTAATGAAGTTTCACGATCAACTTCCCACGCTCGAATGACATTAATCGACCTGTGTGCGTCCTTATAACTGTTTCAATTGTCTGAAAATTCTTTCGAGTGATGGGAATGTAATGCGGTCTGTCAAACGTTTCGTGAATCATTTCACCGTCTTGTCCTTTCATGGGGATCACTCGAAGTAACGGGGCAACGGTATCCCCTACAATTTGAGGTTCGACAAGATCATTGTAAATGTACATTAATTTAAAATCCGCATGAGGGTCGGCTATGAAGGGACTATCAAAAGACATTGAATGACCTGCAAAAGGTTCTCCTACATTACCAGGTGGAAATCCTAAACTTTCTGCTAATCCTGAATCAAAGTTGATTTGTGCATTTTTTTTTAAAGTCACTCGTACTTTTTTAGAATTTTTATTATAATTAAGCGAAATTTGATCATGGAATTTTTGATAGTTGATTACTTTAATAATATCGTTAGGAGATTCGTAAAACCTCGGTGGAATTCTAACTTTTTTTCACTTCAAATGCACCTATTTCAAATTCTGCTTCATGTCTAGGTCTTCCATTCGTCCATTCGATATTCTCTCCTAAAACATATTCATATCCATTAGTATATTCCGTTATATTATTCCACATGTGGGGATAAATGAGTTCTGTTAAACCCACTTCCCACTCGCCTTTCAAATCTGAAGCAGAAGGCAGTCTTGTAACAAAGTGAGAAATTTTATTCTCTGGGAAATAGTTCAATGAACTGTCAGAAGGTAACGTCACGTAGAACGACATGTTTCTAAATGAGGATTCAAAGACGAAAACAAAGGTTTTATAGTGAAAATAAATCTGAGGAAGGAATCCATTGATTAAATTTTACAGGATATCCTTTTTAATTTTACTTTGTATTCCACATGACCTTTTCGTGTTCGTTTTTCTAAAACCTTTTCAATAGCAAAGTTTTCTTTCGGTTGTACTCTTTGCAATTCTTGAGCATAAAACGTGCCTTGGATGGGTTCGTCCATCAAATCCTTAATTCGATACACGGGAGGATCTCTTGAAACACATTCAGTCACCACAAACAATTCTTCAGTCCAATTGGTTTCATATCCCTTTTCAAAGGTTAATTTCTGTTTCGACACGCGAACGGTTTCACCTGTTCGAAACACGCAGGGTTTTCTTTTCACATCTTGTAAGTCTCCAAAAAGAGTCAACCAAACATCGCTTTCGTTCTCAGGTGTAACGTCAGCAGGAGCTCTCTTGATACTCGAATGGTGTGTGTGGTTATAACTCTGCATGAGGGAGTCTAACACATCAATATACTTATAAGTATGATTATGAGTGAAATATTTCCACATTTTGGTTTTTAAAGTTCTGTTAAAACGTTCGACCACTGAAGCTTTCGTATTGTCATTCGTCGTGGAAAATCGAACTCCTTGTTGCTTTAAATATTTCTGAAAATATTTGTTCTTGTACTCTTTTCCAGCATCCGATTGCAAAGACTTGGGTTTTCGCGTTGAAAATATAGTTTCGAAGGCTTTCACAATTTCCACCCCTCGTTTCGTTTTCAGTGGAATCGCCCATGCATATTTTGATAAAATATCTATGCAGGTTAAAATATATCGAAAACCTTGATTATGTTTTTGCAGGCTGTTAAGATCCACCAAATCAGTCTGCCATTGTTGATCGATCGAATACACAATCACGCGATTCGTTGAAAACTTTCTTCGAACTGGTTTGTGAAGCGTGTACGAGTCGACCCCACTTAACCATTTTTGAATGGTTTTCTTGGATACTTTGCCTTGAACAGCACGATAGAGTGCATCGACACCGCCGAAACTTCCTACTGCAGCTGGGTTCTTGTATGATTCCTCCATGACAACAAGAATGTGAAGTCTTAGAAAACATGCTTAGGTAGAAAAAGATAAATTTCCTGTATCATTTAATTTTAAAATAAAATCAAATGCAAACTTATCACTTCCAGTTAAAATTCCATTTTTTAAGTCCAAATAAACAATTCCATTACAAATGGTATAGGGGGAATTTATTTGCGGCGTACTTTAATTATACAAATTCATATATAATAAAATTGATACACGTCGGTGAGGCTTACTTAATTTCTTTCTTGTATAATACGAAGTGCATAGCATTTACAGGAACATACAAAACATTTCAGACAAGTATTTTCTGTCCGAAGTACAGTATATTAGCGGCGATGACAGGGAATGCATTTTTAATTATGATATGCGCTTTAAGTTTCACTATATTTATGTGTACTATATGGTGTGTGTAAATGTTATAGTTGACATACAGGGCTACGCAAAAGAATTCGTAAAGGTTACTGAGTATGACCGTAAATTGCTGAATGGTGGGTTTAAAATGTGTTATGCTGAACTGCATGTAGTTTTCTATGAAATGTTTGTAGCATATAAATAAAATGATATACAGGGCCACGGAAAGAATTGGATACATGGCCGCCTATAGATGATAAATTCTCGAAATGCGATTTCAGTAGTTTTAAGAGTGATTTAGTTTGAATTAAAGTTTAGCTAAATAGTGGCGTGTAATAAAAGTACTAAGTAAACAACAGGACAGAACAAAAGTATTCAAGTATGTTTCCATCAATTAGTATATATTGCTGAAAGAGAAATTTCAACCTGTTATGCGTTTTCTTGCTAAACTAAACTTTCTATTATATAGTATATATATCAGCCTACAGATCAAATACAGGGCTGTTCGGAAGAATTGGAATAAATATTTGGCTATGGATGGTAACTTGTGAAATCAGTTATTTTAAATGTTTAGTTAGTTATCTTATTTACCTTATTTACCTAAATAATGAAGTTTTGTTAAAGCTTTCAGGGAGTGTTGGAAAGTGTTTCATAATCTATGCCGTACGCATGATTTTTCTTTCTTGTTTTTAATCAAAGACGAAAGCCATTGTATCTCTTAGCAGCGGCTGATTTCGTCTTAAAAATCTCCAATCAATGGAAAATGAATGAAAACTCGTTTACAGAGAGACCGTCACTGTTTTTTAAAATTATAATTCAATCTTTTTAAGGCCGATGAAATTAGCATGCTTTTAGAATCTGGGGTGTCTGAACGGGGGTTGGCGAGCGTAGCTCGTAGGGGGCAGAGCCTCCTAGTTTTTTTAAATAAATTAAAAATTCTTGCATGTTTTTTGCTTATAACATGCATGGTTTTCAACCAAATTTAATGCCGGTTTCAGAAGAATTGACAAAATATAGTAGAAACAAAATAGTGCAATTGGAAAATGAATATATTAAATATTTTAGAAAATATGAGCAGTAGTATGAAATAATTTTTATCTGCGCATGCGCGAACGATAAGAAGGCCTACTTTACATAATTTAATAGTCAACTCTATGGAGCTGCTTTTTAAAAGAAATTTAGTCAAATATCTTTAAAATTCAGAAAGATATCGGCGTTAGAGTGAGCAAATTTTTAGTTGTTCTCTAAAAGCAGCTGAATGATAAGGGATTTTCCACAAATTGTCATTTTTAATTTTTTTTTTTTTTTTTTTTTTTTTAAGTATCAAAATTGAAGCATTTTTTCAAATCTACTCGTTGATAGTCACTAAAAACTAACTTTTTCTGAAAGTCAGTTAATTAAAGCCAATCTGCTATTTTTTATCAGTTGAAATCGTCTAAGGGGAGATTGCTTTGGTTTTGCGAATATCTTTTAATGTGAGTATACGCACTGTTCATGTGTTCAGACTCCTTGTACTATAATATTCTATTCTCTTACATTTAAACCAATTCGGAAAATGTTTTTTCATACAGATCAACAATATTATTATACTCTTAATCGCTTATATCGCTTAATATATGTAGTTTTAGAAATCGATCACTTTATCTAAAAGTTAACAATATATGATATAAACATATATTGTTAATAATAATAATAGTAATATTTGAATTTAATTATATTTTTGTATTTTGTTTCCATTTTCATTGTTTTTTTAATTTAAGAAATAATTTTTTATTTGGTATTATGTGTATTTTATTTAGGATTTGCACTGTAAAAAAAAATGGTAACGTTCCATGTAAAATCCAGGAACGTTTCGCCTTTTATCAGGTTTTCAGAATAATTTAGCTCTTTCCTGTGAAATTCTGGTTTTCTTATCTGAAACGTTCCTGAACAAAAGTTGGAAACAGCAAAACGCTGCGGCCGCCATTTATTATTTTTTTTTTCCTATAATCCGTTGCTCGCGCGCGAGTGTCGAAAACGAATTCCTTAAATGAATGTAAAAAAAAATCAATATGGAATGCAAATAAATCAATAGACGACATAATCCTTTACGTCTCTATTGTCAAGATAATTCAGATGAAAATACAATACCTCTGTGACATCACTAAGAGATTATCTCTCGTACTTGTCTGTGAAATCTTTAACGAGCAGACTGTGTAAAAAAAATACACCTATTATTTGGATCTGCATTAACCAGGGGACAATCAAATATGATTCTCACCTATTTTGATTAATTTAAAGTATGTTTTAGAGTTCTTATCTCTAATTATTCTTGTGAAAGGATTTTTTCAAATGGGCCTTAGATTTTCAGAAATTAGATGCCGAGTTTTAGCATACGTTTCAAATACCCATTAGTTTGCAGCTCTCAACGTGTCTTTCGTGGTGTGGACGCAGAAAGCTCGCACGCCACCCGTACGGCCCGAGTTCGATGCTACCTCTTGACTTTTTTTTTTCTTTTTTAATTAATTTTATATTTTAACACTTTATTACAATTTGATTTAAATTTGACATACCGGGTGTCCCAAAAAGGACTGACTGATTTTAAAATTCAATAACTTGCAAACGGTGACAGATATTTAAAAAATTCTTGCAGGAGGGTTATGCATAAGGTCAAAAGTTTTTTTACAGTGCTTTTCAATTTTAGTTCGAATTACAAACAATAGATGGCGCTGCGATCAATAGACGCTTAATTCAGACTCGATTTTTGGTACTTCATGGCCCGGATAATACATTTCCATCTCCTTTTTCAGCATGGAACAAGAGAAAGGACCAGAAATCGAGCCTGTATTTAGCGACTATTGCTTACAGCGCCATCTATTGTTTGTAATTCGAACTAAAATCGAAAATCACTGTAATAAAACTTTTGACCTTATGCATAACCCTCCTGCAAGAATTTTTTAAATATCTGTCACCGTTTGCAAGTAATTGAATTTTAAAATCAGTCAGTCCTTTTTGGGACACCCGGTATATTTGACACTTTGAATTGCTGCAAATTTGATTTTTTTTTTTTTCGGAAAAAAATATACAATTACGTTTAGGTTTTTTTTTTTCATGAAAATTTATATGTATTTTATCTAACTTGTAAACTAACATAATTACTGACGAAAATCCAAAATATTTTATGTCTAGATTTTTTTTCTAATTATTATTTACATTTATATATTTTTATATTTTAAGCAAAGTTCAGAAACAATATATCACATATATATTTACTTTATTGAATTTTAACTGAAAATTTATTTTTTCGTGTAAATTATAAATAATAATTTTGATGTCAATTTCAAAATATTTTTTCATTCTAACAAATAATGATAATAAAGCGAAAATTGTCAACTGGAAATGTAAAAATCGTCTGCGCATCCCGCATGCTGTGAAATGTCAGTAATGTCATAATGAAGGGAACAAACATCCAGAGTGAATTATATCAGCCAGGTATCGGTCCGGATAGCCTAACAGGTAAGGCATTGGCACGGCACGCCAAGTATCCAGGTTCGATCCCTGGTCTGGACATTTTTCGCTCTTGTGCTACTCCAGCCTTGAATATGTCAGTAATGTTTTGCTGTCAACAGAAATATTCCTGGTATTTCGCAGGAAACTTACTGGCATTTCTGTAGAAAATTTTTAACATATACAGTAAAGTACCAGTCATTTTCAAGAAATGTTTCTTGGAAATAATGGGCAACTCAGCTGCCCATTTTTTTCCCAGGAACGTTGCGGAATTTTTTTTACAGTGTGAAAATTTCGTTTGTAGTGAAGAATAACTTTGTGAACATTAATTTTGAAATCATTTTGGTATTTGAGGGGTATTTTGAGAGGTATTTTGGGATACTGAGATCCCATAGAAATCGTAATCTAGAAAGTTTTTTAAATGCTTTTTGTTCATTTTACTATTTTAAATTTCGAATCTTTTAGGAACTGTTCTTAGAGAGCATTTGCATCTATAAGATGCAAATACTATACTACCATACCAAATGTAACTACCATACCAAATTTAAAGTTTCTATCTTTAACAATACCATAGAAATCGAAATTTAGAAAATTTATAGAACGCCTTTCATTCAACCTTTTTAAATTTAGATTTTTTTACAAACTGTTTTGTGATAGCATTTACATGTTATATATAACTACCATCCTACATTTCAAGTTTCCAGCCCTTGAAATATCACAAAAAATTTAATTTTAGAACATTTTTCGTTCTTGTAACCCCACTTTTGGTATTAGCACCTACAGAAAATATAGCATATGTTGGAGCAGAAACTGTCACCATCAATTTTCCACCATTATTTTTGAAATATGTTTGTTATTTTCTAAGATACCGTCAAACTGGTGACTATTTTTCTTTCAAAATGAATGTGGGATCTGCTTATATATTTAAATAATTTTATTTAGTAGCAATTCGTTACAATATGGAAAAGGTTATTATGAGTAAAACATAATAGAAAATATTTGAATCGCCTTAAAATTAATCTGAATATAATTAACAGCAAAGTATTAAACTGAGTATCAAATAATCCCAATTGCAATATGTTCTTTACAAAGAAAGGAAGAAATATAATAAATATTTCTCGTAATAATAGGAACTCCAGTATGTTACTGTTTTCTATCTTATAAATGTGTTGTTTGAAAAGGAAAAACTAGAGAACAGGAATTCTGCTTTTTCGGAATTTAGTGTCGCCCCCGGCATTTCCATTACTTCATTTTCTTCTGATGGACTGATGGCTTCTATTATTATGAAACAGCCATTATAAATGGAGCGTTAGTTGAAGATGAAAGAGCAGCCGTAAAAAGTTAGAACTCTGATTTTCTGGTCAGAATGGAAAAAAATGGCCATATTTTTTTTTTTTTTTTTTTTTTTTTAAATAATAATAGAAGCCAGCAATCCATCAGAAGAAAATAACTCGGTTAAGCGGGACTCGGATAATCGGGACTCTACTGCAAAACATATTTCAATTTTAAGACTTAAAGCACACGCTTTTATTTTATGTAAAATGACGTCATTTGCATTAATGTAGATTCTTAAAATTAAATATAGTTTATAATAACTCCATGTTTTATCATAAATCATTCATTTATATTTTTCTCAATATAGCACGTATTTTAATTAATTTTTTTTTTTCAATTTTTATGAGAAAATCGCAACAAAAAAATATAATTGCTATTTTTCAACAATTTTTTCATTACTTTCTACAGAAATGGAGTACTTGAGTTGCCAAAATGAAACAAATGTCGCTAAAAACTACAAAAAAATTAATATTTCAAAAACAAATGGAGATGCAGTTTTCAAACAAATTGCATTAAAGAGTACTTTTTTTCCCAATACGACGGTATAAACATTAAAAATGTGCGATGCTTAGAAGTTTTGAAAAATGCTGTAGAGTATTTAATCGCACAATGAAACATCGGTTTTTGTTTTACGGCTAGAGTATACCAGGTAACGTTATTTATTGGAAACAAAATAAGCTGGGAGAAAGAAATAGCAATTCGGGGGCTAATAACAAACTATCCGTATTTGATTGATGAACTTCAAAATATGACATTCCATTAATAAAGAAGTATTGCATTTTACAAAAGTTATTCGGAACACACAATAATGCAATAAATTTTGTTCAGACTTTCATAATGCTTTTTCGGATATTAATGTAATTTACGAAATGACCCATAAAGGAAACATGGTTTATCAAACCATTTTTATGAATTCTTCAAAAACATGATGAATTACCGAATAAATCGTGGAAATATCCATCTTTAAATAACAAACATTAAAAAGTTACATTATAAGTCATAAAATCTATTGTACTTTTTGAAATTTCAATCTAAAATGTTTTGAAACACTTTAGAAATCATAACATTTTGAAAGAAAGAAATGAACTTTTCAGTATTCGAATAAATTAATACTTTCAACATTTCTCCAAATAAACCCTTATTGTAACTATAGTGAGCCAAATTTGAAAATGTTTTATAAAAAACAAATATCTAGGCATATCTGTTACTATAGTGACTTAAATATTTAAATGTTTCAAAACGAACACATATAGAGTGAAACATAGTGCATAGTCAAAGCACATGAATCGAATATGCTGCAACGAAACATTCCTTCCTGAAAAATAAATTGAAAATAGGTTTATAAATCTATATATAGTGATAAGCTGAATGTATTAGTTCTTGAAGCATTTTTTAAACGGTCAGTCAAAGAGAGAATGGAATCTGTGAAAATCAAAAGGCATATATGGTTTCATAAATATGCCTGGTTATTTAAATCAGTTGGTATCGAAATTTGTAATTTCAGTGATAGTCCACATAAAAAGTTTTCTACACTTGTTCTTGGTATTCTTCTGAAATTCGTCTGGGGCCTTATATTTTACATTTCAGTAGCTAGATTATTTGCATCATTTCACAAAGCATTAGGAATTTCCAAACTAGCTTTGTTACGTATACCCATGCTGATGTGTGCATTCGTTATATGGTATTACATTTCCCAGTCGAATTTAAAGCTTAATAAATCAGTCATTAAATTACAAAAAATAGCAGATGTTCTAAAAGTAGCTTCTTCTTGCAAGGCAGAAAGAGCCGGTCTCTTGTTTTTTGTGCTGAGATATATGCTTACAGTTTTTAGAGAAATTAATCGCATTAATAAAACACAGTCTAAGGTATTTGTCCAAGATTTTTCATTTGGAGCATTGGATATCCATAGTATTGACTGGCGTATCGCAATGGGAGTATGGCACTCTTTTACACACATTCGGAATCATCTGATTTATGCAATTCCAGATTTTGTTTCCATGTTTTTTATTTTTGTTGGTCATCACATGACACTTATACTGAACAAATATGTTCTAAAAAGCAGGCATATATTAAAGAGAGGAAGCATAACGTCTAAAGAGTGCGATAGCTGGTGCAAATCTTACAATGTTATTATTTCGATATTTAATAGTATAAACGAAATTTGGTCTGTTCCTATCTTTCTATTATCTACTTACTATTCAACTATTATACTTTTTGAAAACCTGTTGATAATGAAAAGTGGATTACATCCGATACTTATCTTATCTATTCTATCCAACTTCATCTGGTTTACGGCTTTTATTATGGTTGCTTCTGCCGTTAATGAAGGGGATAAAATAGCTAAACAGCTTAATATTGAAATTCTGTGTTTATTAGGACCTGTCGAAAGAAGCCGCACTAGTATTAGTATTGAGGTATTATCACAAAAGTGTCATGGAAATGCTTTCGTTTTTACTGGATGTGGTTTCTTTGAGTTTACAAGAAGCTTTTACCTTACAGCAGTTGGATGTCTTATTACATACAGTTTGCTAATTATAAACATAGGATACATGGGAGAGTAGTACGCAGTGAGACAGCAGCCACTTTGACATATAGTTGTAACTTTTTCTGAAAGTTGGCAAACACACACATAACGACCTTATCTTCTGCAACACGTGAATGTAGTTTAGGCACTTCAGTTACTCGTCTGACAAAATAGTAAATAATTCTTTATTTTATAGTGATTAAAGTTATATAAACGCTATTTTAGAGTTTATTTCTTTCAATATTACATATATTTACTTAACCAAACCTAGCTATATCTAATAATAGACTATTTCGACAAAACGACATAAACTTTTTAAAGTGATGAAATTGATGTAACAGATGTGGCATCCATGTTGTTAGAACATAACGAAAATACACAGTGACACACATAGTTGTGGTACACAGTGAGAGATGTCTCATTGTTTACCTACTATGTGGTTTTGATGTTTAAAAAGTTATTTACTAATAAAATACGGTTTATTTTTCTCTCTCTCTCTTTCTCTGTGTGTGTGTTGGCGTGCGATGGCTGGGGAAATCCACTAAATGTAAGAGGCTGAAAATTTACATGAAGGTAGCCTAAGGTCTTCCATTGTTTACCCGAGACTCATATTTTTGCTATTTTGAAAATCTAGAAATATTAATTAGAAATAAAAAAACTGTAGGAAATTATTGATAGAGTGTAAAAATGTAGGATTTATGAAAATATATACATTGTCTCACTGTGTGATACTTGTGGTACACGGTGAGACAATATCCGATACGACGTTATGCTGATTTTGTGCTTTTATAAATAACGTTCTAAAAATTAAAATTAAATTATTTTACGGTGATTTTTTACAAAGTTTTATTATTTTAATTGCTTCATATCGCCAGTTTTCGGTGCTGTTTCGCCAACTTTCTAAAAACTATTTATTGTCTGAGCGAAGGGAAGGCTAATACTCAGCGACACATACAGCTACGATGGATATTAACGCCATGTCCTACTAAATAAAAAGCCTAATAAAAACCTTTCGTCAAGCATAACTCAATTAATATTTGTCGGATTTCGTTTCTAATTGCACCAGAAGGTACCTATGAGGGTCGCCTACTAAATGCACCTACTATGAAAGATAAATTAAAAACCGTTTAAAAATTATATAGAAAAAACAGACAAAAAAGCACAATTTATCCGCAGACGTCACAGAAATTTGGTGTGTGACAGAGTTTTATCACATATCCTTATTTCTTCAAAATTAATTTAATTCATTTATTTTGGCTTCTGATACATGTCGTTATTTTCCCTTCGTTAGGTAAAATTTAGTATTTAACTCGACGCTTAAAATCCATTTCGAATCTTATCTGTTCGTTTTTTTCTTTCTTTCATTAACCTAATGCAGTAATTTTCACTTCAGAATTTATTATTGTTTATCAATAACATTTGTGGTCATTAAGATAAAATAAAATAAAAAACAGAAGAGTTAAAACCACCTGCTTTTGATTTCAAGGCATGTTATTTTGTTTTGTTTTTTCTTTTCCGTCGCCAGCGATAGATATAATTATGTCTCATTCTTTACTTAAGTAAGTGATCGTTGAAATAATATATCTAAAATGTAAAATGAAAGTTTATTAAGGCTGTCTTTTAAATCACTTTTCATGTTTGTTAATTTATTTGTCAGTTGTGTTAAAACATATCTTTCTCAGTATTTCGCAATTTTAAGTAGCAATCATCGAACATAATCATTTGTTTTGATAGTTTATGGCCGGCTTAGTGGCGTCTGTAATATATACATATGTAGAACCTTTTTTTGGCAACCTTTCTGCATCACGCGATTTTCGTTATTTTTGTCGGGATGCTAGATTCTGGGCTAATCATTTTGGCGTGTAAATATGACTCTTTGTCTGCTTTCTGTACACTAATTCTAATGCTGAAAATTTGGCGATGTGTAGCGCCAAGTCTTATATGTTTCTTATGAAATCACTCTCTTGGAACTTCTGCTCTCATTATGTAAGCACGTAAAAAGACCTTGTGGTCTGAGGGTACGCTCAGGCGTACCCCTTACTTGTGGATTTCCTCTCTCTTCCGTTTAATATTTAGAAGTAAATTACCTTTTATTGTTGTGTTAAAAATGTTAATAAATTTTCATTAGTTCCTGTATTGCTTGGTTGGAGTTTATTTTTTACATTTAGCTGAACCCGAACACTGAACTACGTCATATACTTTGACACATCGGGCGAATTTTCTCCAACCTAAAAATAAATGCATAGTTAAGAGAGAGAAATCCCCCCGTTTAAAATGGATGTATGCTGAGATTTCAACGTATTCCGGATATATTGTAAAAGGACAATATTCTTCGTGAAGTTCCCTGCCATTTACTGTCTCTGTGTCTAGTGATGTTGGAATAAGGAGTATGTCATCAGCCCTCCACTTAAGCGACGAGCCGTGGTTGCTGATTGATGTGCCTGTGATGCGCGACGTCGTTCCTTCAAATACGCATTTTCTTTATTAAAGACTGCTTAGTCCTCAGTAGTGTGCTCACCTGTGATTATCATCGACGGCAGTGTTATGCTGAATCTCGTCTAGAATCTTCTAAATGTGCTTTCCTGTGATTCGATTTTTTTCATGCGACCTGTGTTTTTGTTCGAAGAAATGTGTCCACACAAAAAAAAATAATAATCCTACAACAGTGCACTTGACAAAAAAAGGGCACCTGATAATATCCAAGTTCAGCACGCTTCAGTGTTTGTTTCTGAAATAGTGTGAAATTCCGAATAGTTACTTTGTAAAAAAAAAAATTCTTCTAAGTGCGCTTTCATCCAAGATTTTCTAAAAAAAATGTCATTCTCAATCCAAAATGATGGACATATTATTTACCAAAAAACTTCTTTTCTGTGCCATGTGACTTAAGTGAAAATTTAAAAGTGAATTTTTTTTAGTAAAGATTTAAGGTTATGGCTTATAAAGCCAGATATTTTCACAAAAAATGGTGGCGTGCAGTTCAAGATGAACAATTTTTCTTTTAAAATCTTAAATTCTGATTAACACAGTATTTTACTTTTTGTCTTTTCAGTTTTTCTTTTCATGCTATGATAAATTTGTCTATATTCATACTTTGTGTTTTAAAAAAAAAGTTTTATCACTTCAAATTATTATTTTACTGCTTCTTATAAGTTGTGACAGCCTGAAGAGTGTACCTTAATAAAAATTATATATATTTTTAAAGCTTTTAACTTGAAGCAGTAAATCTAAGCTGCTCTGTGCATGATATTGTTTAAAAGGTAAGTGTTTGATTAATTTCAGTTCACAGTCATTTTATGTTTGTTTATATATACTTTAACATTTTCATGCATGACAAGGATTTTTTTATTTAATATTTACCTTTAATGATACTAGCCTGACATTCCTTGTCGCTATTTGACAAGCAAAAAGAACCTTATGAAATTTATGTATGCTTGTCTCTGGTACATTTTGTTTTTTTGCAGTTATGATTGACATATTTTTTTAAGTAAAAGTGTCTTTATTTTTAATTTCATTTCTATTTGGATTGCAATGATATGTATTTGTAATTATCTCAGTTGGAAATATTTAATAAGTTAGTTAATATTTTTTGTTGTAAATAATATAATAAATATAATAAGTTGTTTGGTACAGGATTACTTTTGAAATGTAATGTAAAATTTACGAATAGTCCAGATACATTCCTCATTTTAAAAAAGATATGAGACAGAGTTCTATCACATATCCTTATTTCTTCAAAATTAATTTAATTCATTTATTTTGGCTTTTGATACATGTCGTTTTTTCCCTTCGTTAGGTAAAATTTATTATTTAACTCGACGCTTAAAATCCATTTCGAATCGTTTTTTTCTGTCTTTCATTAACCTAATGCAGTAATTTTCACGTCAGAATTTATTATTGTTTATCAATAACATTTGCGGCCGTTAAGATAAAATAAAACAAAAAACAGAAGACTTAAAACAACCTGCTTTTGATTTCAAGGCATGTTATTTTTTTTTTTTTTCTTTTGCGTCGCCAGCGATAGATATAATTATGTCTCATTCTTTACTTAAGTAAGTGATCGTTGAAATAATATATCTAAAATGTAAAATGAAAGTTTATTGAGGCTATCTTTTAAATCACATTTCATGTACGTTAATTTATTTGTCAGTTGTGTTAAAACATTATCTTTCTCAGTATTTCGCAATTTTAAGTAGCAATCATCGAACATAATCATTTGTTTTGATATTTTATGGCCGGCTTAGTGGCGTCTGTAATATATGCATATGTAGAACCGTTTTTTGACAACCTTTCTGCATGACGCGATTTTCGTTGTTTTTGTCGGGATGCTAGATTCTGGGCTAATCATTTTGGTGTGTAAATATGACTCTTTGTCTGCTTTCTGTACACTAATTCTAATGCTGAAAATTTGGCGATGTGTAGCGCCAAGTCTCATATGTTTCTTATGAAATCACTCTCTTGAAACTTCTGCTCTCATTATGTAAGCACGTAAAAAGACCTTGTGGTCTGAGGGTACGCTCAGGCGTACCCCTTACTTGTGGATTTCCTCTCTCTCCCGTTTAATATTTAGAAGTAAATTACCTTTTAGTATTGTGTTAAAAATGTTAATAAATTTTCATTAGTTCCTGTATTGCTTGGTTGGAGTTTTTTTTACATTTAGCTGAACCCGAACACTGAACTACGTCATATGGTGTGCGTCACTTTCACCGGTTGATGTTTTCGTAGATAACTGGTTTGAACACATGGAGCAAATAAAAAAAAATACTTGCGCAGCAATATTGAAGTGCCATAAAACATATTTAAATTTAATCAAACAGGAAAGTAAATCTGTTTGTTTTTCCATTTATAAGAAAAAAAAGTAATATAAACTTTGATTTGAGATTTTGCGATAATCTCTCAATAGCATTTTTTAATCGCCAAAAGCATATTTTATATTTCGCGTGTGAAAATTAGAAACAATTATATGATGTGTAATAAAATATTTTGCTTTCTAGCATTATTTCTTCTTATTTTCTTTATTTTTTTTTTTTACATGCTTTCTTTTAACTTTCATTTATATTTGTCTGTGGCACTCAAATCTTGTGATTCATTTTTCACCCAGTTCCTGTTGATATACAGTTTTGAAATTTGTAATATATATGTTTTCCTGAGGGCAATATATGAATTGGGCATTGATTTTTGGAAATTCTATCCCTAAGGGGGCAACGGTGTGGGGGGAGTGAATTACTTAATGATTACATTTGATTTTCTATAGAGAAATCAGCGTTAGCTTTAACAATGAGTATTTGTATAAAAGTACTAATGACAGGGTTACCACTATATCGCCAAACTTTGGCCAACGTGGCGATATATCGCCAGATTTGGCGACAAAAATTTTCTATATACGGAGCAAACCTGGAGATAGATCGCTAACTTGGCAAAATTCCCATTTAAATCCATTTATCTTCCATAACTGAACTCACCGAATTAAATTTAAACTCCGTGCATTTAAGATATTTTTCAAGACTTTTCTAATATTTAGTGCATTTAAAAAACATATATTTTCTAAATTTTTGTGAATTTTAATGAAAGCATGATTTCAAAAAAAAAAAAAAAAACAATTTCCATTTATATTAATTTCTTTTTAGTCTTTAAAAATGAAATTGGTACTTTACCTGTATAAGGGCGCTTGGCCAGGTAGAGAAAATGGGTTTGATGAGACAAGTAAGCTTTTATGCGTATTTTCGTCCAACTTATTCATTGTTTCATATACTCAAGCAATTATTTAAAGATTTATGCAATTTAATTTGTGTTAACAAGCCACTTACCTATTTTTATATACAAACAAATGTAAATTGTATATAAAAAGCAATGATATTATATATATATAAATAAAATGTTTATATTTATGGCACAGATGCCATAAACGCACCGGGTTTGGCGTGATTTTTTATGCCAATTTGGCGAAAACGTCGTTTCGAATACCAGTTACATACAGCGTGCTATAATAGTACGTTATTTTTTATTTCAAAATGAAAACAAAATAAAGGGATAAACAAAACATTTTCTATTATTTTTAAAAAGGAAATAACAATCAATAAAGGATATAATTATAGAACAAAACAATTTATAATAGCATTATATATGGTTACATCAGTGGTGGCTCGTGACTGGCATTTTTTTTTGGGGGGGGGGACTAAATTCATAGCTGCCAAATTTATTCTTCTCTTACCACTATTGCTTTAAAAGAAATCTTTGCCATATTTGTTGGCAGAATATTCGACCATTAAGCAAGGTAGTCTTTTTCTTTCAAAAAATAATGGTAAGAAAAGAATAATAATGTCCGTCATGCATTTAGTGCCCCAAAATATCACAGTCACGATCCGCCACTGGTTACCATGTCAGGCAAAGTAACACCACTTTGGCGCCAATTAGGTACCTCGGTGCGTATATGACATCTGTACCATATTTACTTGTAAAAATAAGCATAAACGTTCATCAGGTTTGTTTTCATAGCTATTTATATCTTTTTGCAACAAATCTCACTTTTTGAGGCGAAACTGCACAAAGATTGAATAAAAACTAGAAAACGGGAAGTCTGTTTTTTCAGAAGGTAGTGTCACCTTCGATGAAAATAAAATATATAAATATGGATAGTACAAAACATATTTCAGTTTTAAGACTTAAAACACACGCTTTTATTTTGTACAGATTGACGTCATCCGCATCCGCCGAAGAATTCTTCATTTACGATAAAGTCTTAAACAACTTCTACAGTAAAGTACGCAAAGGACGTCACTATCGCTGAATAATACACAAATCCAAAAAAAAAAAAAAAAAAAAAAGATGTAGTCATTCAAGAAACTCTACAAAAAAAAAAAAAAAAAAAAAAAAAAAAAAAAAAAAAAAAAAAAAAAACGGCTATCTCATGATTCATATGCCCTCATTTGTTTGTAATATTAATATAGATACTTAAAATAAAATTTTGAAAAAGAAACTCATTTATATTTTTTCAAAATAGCACGTATTTTAATTTCATTTGTTTAAAGTTGTTAAGGGAAAAGGGCAACAAAAAGATATAATTACTATTTTTCAACTATTTCCCCCCTACTTTCTACAGAAATGGAGTACTTGAGTTGCCAAAATTAAACAAATGGCGCTAAAAACTACAAAAAAATTAATATTTCAAAAATAAATTGAGATTCAGTTTTCAAAGAAATTGCACTTAAAAATACTTTTTCTCCCCAATACGACGGTATAAAAATTGAAAATGTGCGATGTTTAGAAGTGAAAAATCTTAAAATAGTAGAATAGAGAAGATTGAGTTAAATTGAAGTTAAATTGCAGTACAGTATTTGGTACTACTTAGTTATCCCGTCGACAAAAAATCTATGGCCAAACTATAAGACTGAATGCCAATAATGTTTGATCGTAAATGTCGCATTCTAAGTACCTTATTACCATGCATTTAATGCTTTTCGTGGTACTTCACTGTTATATGGACTTTGGAGCTTTTGTAAAAAGCGCACAATTCGGGGTTAAGAAGGTGAGAATTTTTGCCAAATGACTATCAAAATAAAACAGAATAAGTTTCTACGGGTTTATATATATATATTTAAAAATGCATCTGCTAACACGCATTAGATAAGTTATTTATGTTTATATATCATCTAATATATAAAATTGAATATTTGTCTATCTGTCTGTTTGTAATTCTATACAAATCGGCAGTTTGGAAGCCAAAATTGTGAAAAGATAAGTACATGTGTATTAAAACACGGCCGAGAGAACTAAAGTAATCCGGAATCGAAGTAATTTTTAGTTAATTTTTAATTAATACAAAACCACCAATTTAACAGCAATTTCTTACAATGGCGGATCTAAGGGAGGGTCGAAGGGGCGATCGCCCCACTCCCTTGAGCTAACAAATGGTTTGGAAAACGACATTATGCATCCTCATGGGAAATGACTTGGGGCGAAGCTCGAGCCCGTTTGTTGGACCCGGGTCGGGTCGCGCCAGTTTAAATCCACGAGACTCGGCCTGGGTCAGCTCTTCTCTCTTTTACAGCCGGGCCGTGCTCTGATCTTAAACTTTTTTGCAGATTCGGATCGGGCCAGGCTTCATTTTCAACTCCTGGTTGAGCCTGGCCTGGACTTCGTTTTTCCTAGAGGTCTGCACTGACCAAAATTTCCTGGTCGGGGCTCGGCCCGGAATAAAA
This sequence comes from Maratus speciosus, assembly GCA_963932465.1. NCBI lineage: Eukaryota > Metazoa > Arthropoda > Arachnida > Araneae > Salticidae > Maratus > Maratus speciosus. The sequence goes on from OZ010797.1 coordinate 455,804,465, forward strand.
GCTAAACGTTTGGTCCGTGTAAGCCCGTATGATAAGCATTATTGGCCCGACCGCGACCCGTGGACCCCTCTAAATTCTTCCCCCAAAGTTGGTCAGGCATCTTACTTATTTGTTGTTCTTAAAAATGTTGTACATTTGTTTAGCGAAATCTTTAGAAATTTAATTTGATTTGATAAGTTACATTGATGCATTTTTAAAAATCTACTTTTTTTCTTTGTAGAGCTTTAAAATTCTCATTTTCTTTTATCATCCGTTTCTTTCATTCTAAACTGATTTTCTTACTGGATTTTCATTTTAATGTAATTGTCTAAGTGATATTTTTACTTAGTGTTTACGTATATAATTGCCTAAATAGTCATTAATATTGCTGTTTTTCTGTATTCATGAATTTCGAGAATAATCCGAAAATAAAATATGAGCATAAATAAGTGTGCTTTATGAATAATTTTAATTACAAAATGCAGGCAGTGCTGGAGTCGATTTTTTAGTTTTTATACCAGGCCGGGACAATAATTTTTTTGTGTGTGGATTGGACCTGGGCTTGGTCCTGGAAACTTCAGCCCGGATAAACATCTAATTTGTATATCGAGCCAGCTTTTTTTTTTTAATTCTTCTTTCAGCCATCATCCCATATCTACTGAATATACCGGTTGTCCTAAAATGGACGGACTGAATTTAAAATTCAATAAATTGCAAATGGTAACAGATATTTAAAAAATACTTGCAGAAGGGTTATGCACGATGTCAGGAACAGGGATGATTCTGTTCCGGATTTTCCGAAAATTTAACCCTCTCGCTGCGCATCCCGCGATTTCCACGGCCAACGTAACAGTAGCATAATTTGCGCAATCCGCAATTTCTGCAGCAAATCTTTTTTTTTATGATCTAATTCTATTAAAAAAAAACTCCTTCAAAAAGATGTTGGATATATTTTAACTCTAAAATATATGAAGATTTGAAATGTGTAATAAAATAAATGCGCAATTTTTAAACATATTTTGATTAACGCAGCGAGAGGGTTAAGGATCACGGAAAAAACGCGAATTTGGTGAAAGGGCCGCGGTAAAATCGCAAAATTCTTCAAATGATCGCGGAAAACACGAATTTCGTCAAAGGATTACGGAGAAAACCCGATTTTTGTCAAATAGCCCTAAAAAACGTGAATTTCGTCCAAAGATCGGGAAAATAATGCAAATTTTATCAAAGATTCACGAATTTCGTTAAATTATCGTTGAAAAAACATGAATTCCTTCAAAGAATCGCGGTAAGAAATCGAATTTAGTCAAATATTCAATTAAAAACGTGAATTTCTTCAAAGGATCGCTGAAAAAACGTGAATTTTGTCGAAGGGTCGAAGGAAAAAAACGATAATTTTATCAAAGGACTACAACATTACAATAATTTCGTCAAGGGTGCGGAAGAAACGCAAATTTCGTCAACGAGTCGAAGAAGTGAGAATTTCATCAAAGAGTCGTGGAAAAATATGCTTTAAAAACAAGAAATTCGTCAAAAGATCGAGGAGAAAACGCGAATTCCTTCAAAGGATTTCGGAAAAAAATCGAATTTAGTCAAATAATCGCTTTAAAAACGCGAATTTTGTCAACGGATCACTGAAAAAAACCCGAATTTTGTCGAGGGGTCGCGGGAAAAAAAGCGAATTTTATCAAAGGGCTGCAAAATTACTGTAGTTTTGCCAAAGGGTTGCGGAAGGAACGCAAATTTCGTCAAAGGTTCGAAGAAGTGCGAATTTCATCAAAGACTCGTGAAAAAAATACAGTGGTCTCTTTAGAAAATAACACACATACATACATCTATGTTTATTATTATAGGTATAGTTTTTAACCTGAAATAATATACTGAATTAATTTTTGAAAAAAAAAAAAAAACAGGTTAACGCCCAGCTTGCAGGAATCTACTCTCAGCCTGAAATCGATCCGAATCGAAAATATCTAACCCGACCTGCAACAAAAATAATTAGTGCCACGAGGGAATCCCCCCCCCCATCTGCTGTAACCTTTCAGAAAATTTTCTTTGAATTTCAGATTTTTTTTCCAACCGAATTACCCCTGATCAGGAGGGTTTTTTTTACCGCGATTCTTGATTTTTTAAAAATAGCAGCGATAGATGGCGCTGAAAGCAATGGGTGCTAAATCGGCTCCCGAAGGAGGTAGGCCAGAAATCGGGCTTCGATTTAACGACCATTCTTTGCAGCGACATCTATCGCTGCTATTGTAAAGTAAAAACAAGAATCCCAGTAAAAAATCTAGTGATATCTTACATAACCCTCCTGCAAGATTTTTTTAAATTGCTTTCACAATTTGCAAGTTGCTGAATTTTAAAAACAGTCAGTCCATTTTAGGACACCCGGTATGTTTTTTAATAAATTTCAAAGCATTCTTTACTGAATTACAACTGATTTTAGATATGAAGAGACAAGCAGTCTTATACCAAATTAGTATTTTTTTACATAATCCTGAAGATGGATTTAGTATTCCTAAATAATTATTTGGGTGTGCCCGTTATGGAGCTTTTACTGTATATAGTTCTTATCTTAAAAAATATTTAGACTTTCTTTTCAAAAATCGAATCAACCCGAACCCTTCTCGAGAGAGTGAAATCCCTATCCGAAACTGACCCAAACCCGAAATAATGTATGTCAATCTGCCCCAAACACAACGCACTAGGCGCAGCTAAAAAGTAGAAGTCAACCCGACTCGCAGTAGAAAAGTAGAATTCAACCGGGCCCAAACACGACCAACAATACAAAAGTAGAAGTCAACCGGCCCCAAACCCAACCCGCAGCAAAAAAGCAGAAGTTAAATAGGCCTGCGGCTAAAAGGAGAAGTTAACCCGACCCACAGCAAAAAGTAGATATCAACCGGACCAGCAGCAAAAATAGAAGTCAACCGGACCCAAACCCAACCTGCATCAAAAAATAGAAGTCAACCGGACCCAAACCCGACCCGCAGCAAAAAGTAGAAGTAACACGACCCGAAGTGAAAAAATTAGCCCCAACCCGCGCATCAGATGGCAGTTTCTAAATTTCTAAAGTCGACTCTCCAGATCCGCCCTTGATTTCTTATCAAATTTAAACATTTTTCGTTATATCAGTTCCCAACAATTAAAATACACAATAAAATTCTTACTACAACAATTAATTTTCTACTGCAAAATTTCCACGTGAAAACTGAAAATGAAATAATCAGTTTGCAGAATTAAAAAAAAAGGTGAATATTACGTCATAACTTTTCTATTGCAAGCTATTCACGTGAAAAATGAAAATGAATTAAATAGTTTGACGAATTTAAATGAAAGTTAATATAACTTCATAACTTTTCTATTTCAAGGTTTCCACGTGAAAGCGGAAAACATTACGTCATATTGAAATATAAAGGACGTGGTGAATATAATATAACGTCATATAAGTGTGAAAAAACATATTCAAGCATGATAAAAACCCGATTATGGAAATATTGGCGTATTTTAACATTATTGCTCCAATTATAAATTGAAATAAGTTCATTTATAGCTGTATTCTTTTGCGTCTGTTATTTACATTTATACATCTTTATATTGTGTTTTCATTTGATTCATGCGTACAACACTTCGACTGCTTTTTTAAATGTTTGTTTTATGTTGTATGTTAAATTTTGAAATTGATTTTTCAAAACAAACATCCTTCAAATTCTGGGCAACTCCGGGCACTTTAGTTTGTAACAGATAAATGGTTTTTGTATCTGTACATCTAATGCTAATATTATAAAGCGTTATAACATTTTAATATGTACAATATTATTAATGTTTGTACGTTTGTACGTTTATCTCTGAAACTACATAGCCAATTTAAAAAAAAATTTGGTGGTCATCTCTGCTCCGAAAAAAAAATCTGTGTTTTATGTCAGTGCAACAACCTACATTACTGCAGGAGCAAAAAAGTTCTAAAATTGCGATTTCTGTAATATTGATTGGGTTAGAAACTTTAAATTCGGTGTGGTGGTTACTTTTAAGATGTAAATACTCGTTATGAACACTCTCTAAAAGATTCGAAAATTCAATTTGACAGATAAACGTAAAAATTTCTAGAAAGATTCTAAATTATGATTTATTTGGATAACTGAAATTTATGGTATACTGTTGGGGTTAGAATCTAGAACTTTGGCATGACAGTAATTTGTAAAAGTAAATGCCCGTTGTAGAACAAATTTTAAAAGATCGAAAGACTAAACAAAGCGGAAAGAGATCTAAAGATGATCTAAGTAACGAAGTACATGGAATTGTTAGGAATATAAACATAAAAATTGACATGGCTGTATTTATCATGAAGTAAATTCTAGCAATAGAACAATTTCTAAAAATGTCCCTATATAAAACACTTCAAAAACAAAAAACTTTCGAAAATTTTCTATTTCTGTGTTACTGCTGAGCCCAAAAACTTGAAATTTTGTTTCGGGTTAGTTTTAAAATATAAAATTGTCTCTAAGAATGATTTCTAAAAAATTAAAAATTTAAAAAGATGAAATGAACGGAAAGCGATGTCAGTTATCATTAATTTGGAATTATTAGGTATAGCAACTTTAAATATTTCATAATGCTGCATTTCCTCCACAAAACATGCAATTTAAATGCAACAAAATGTATAGATACCCACCTAGCATTAAATAAATTGTGTAAATATTTAATAAAGACCTGTATGAAACAGTGAGTAGGTTGCCCGAAAATATTTGTTAACTGTTCCTTCTCTAGGCTTTTCTCTCTCTCGCCAAGGCCACTAACAGAGGAAAGTGCCGTTTTAAATGTGATATGAATTTTTTTTCCGATTCATTTTTCTAGACATTTTATCATAAGGTCATATTTCCAATTGTCAAGAGTAGATTTTTTATACATTAACTTATTCTGGTGAACTTTCATAATCGGGTTCATATTGGCGTATTTTAGCTTGGATGATTTGCTGAAAAAAATATGTATGGATTTGTAAATTTCTTCAAAAGACACTTTGACAGCTCAAAGGTTATGCGGACGATATATTCAGATCTTGTGTCATACTTTATGTTGCAATCATTGCCGATATTTTTTATTTAATACTTGCTAAATACAGCTCAACTTGTGCAGAATATGTTTGAAAACAAAACAATACAGCGTATGTAGTGGCCAGCATACACTCATCATTCCAATCAAGCATGTCTAAAACATAATCTAACGACGATTGCATGCCACTGTTGATGTGTTCGGTACTTTGATGCTATGTCAGATTTTGCAGAGAGAATTCCTTATCTCTTATAGAGAACCTCATTGCATCCGTGGAAAACAGATATTGTACAATATTAACTATTCCGGGGAAGCACACACCATATAAAATATAGTCCATTCTTTTTAGACATCATATATTTGTCATTTAAAGTTACCCAAATTGGAGCGTCTGATTATGCTCTTGACATCATTTTATACAGTTAAAATTCCGATATAAGATAATTCAGTGTTTCATTTTCTAATTTACGTTTAATATATTGCGTGCTTTTAATTTTATATACATGCATGGTTATCTTGCATGGTTTGCTATCCCATTTTTTAAACAGTGTATACGAATGTAAGATTTTGTATACGATTCGTTTATTTTCATCATTGCAATTTATCGCAGTATATGGGCAATTAAAAATAATATTTCATTTTCTTTGCTTGCACATGTTATTATTAAATCTATGTTTTCAGCAAGATCACTCAGACTAATCCCTCTTAGTGTGGTGAGATAGCAAAAAAAACTTCACATCTGGCAACCAATGCGCCACTTCGGATTCAGTATATGGATAGATGAGTCTAAAAAGCCTGGGACGCAAATTTTTCTGGCCCTCTAGCGGCGATGATGACGTAATCAATATGGCCACCAAAGTTTTGAGAAGTGCTTCTACATTTCTCTATAGAACTCGGGTTAATATTTCGATATTAACCTATATTTTTAGTGATTATTAATCCGGAGAAAATGCGCTTTCCAACGGTATATTTGACACCATTGTTTACATTCATAATACCACAAATGATTATAAATTAATAAAAAAAAAAAAATTCAAAACATTTTGCTAAATAACTTGGAATTTTTTGCATGTAGCTGAAAACGTCTCACATATCTTTTGTTCTTCAGAAAATTACCTTTCGGACGGTATATATGACTTCTATTTTATCACAAATATTTTCTGAAAATTTGCCAAAACAATGTAGCGTTGCGCAGAATGTCATTATGGCAACAATGTACCTAATTTATATGGGATCCGAAAATTAATACAGTGGCTTTATAACTGTTTAAGTAGCAAATGTTGTTATTGTAAATTTTTATGTATATGTAAATATATTCTAGGGGTTTTTAGGGCTGTGAAACTTTCATTTCCGTTTTAAAATTAATGACATCAGGTACACTTAATAGGCATAACTGTAAAATAAGTTTCAGACAGTTATAGGTACAAGAATGAGAAACAAAAGAATGTACAATTTAATATTTACTTATCACTGTCTGATCACTGCCCTTCACATACACAAAGTTCCATACATTTTATTTCCATTTTAATACATTTACAAGATGTGCATCGCTTGCAGGAAGTACAGAAAGTAATTTCTTTAGAGTGCTTTGACATCTCTGGAATTGTTATCCACAAAGGTTGGTATGATCCTCCTGAATTTAGTATCCATTCCCACTTAATTGGTGAAGGTATTGTGTAATGTGCAACGAGGCTGTTGTTCCAAATTCTTGCTTGGAGAGTAGGTCGTTTGATGTGTTGTGTCAAAGCCTCTGCTGTAGGAGGTATGTTTTCGATGGCTCGATTCTTTCTTGTAAATAACACTCGTCTGCAATCATTGATGCTCTGAAGATCTGATGATTGATCATAAAGTAGTACAACAATAGCCCTAGGATCAGTTCTTTAATTGAGGAATTTGAAGAGAAATCAAATTTAAAAGATGACAAAAACTTGGGCGCAAAGCATCATGAAGATAACAATGCTCATAATAAAAGGCTCTTGGCCCATGCCAAAGAAATGATTAACATCTTATCCGAACAAGGAAATCCATTTGAAGAAACTGATTTAATGTCAATAGGGAGCTCCAAAATAGTCCCAAGTTTCGAAGCTGTCAAAGTGTGTTACGGAAGCATTTACTGTAGGTCTAAAGCAGTATGATGATTATGTCGTGTCCCGTATCGAGCAAGTTCAAAATTCAATTCATGAAGTTATTCAACCAATATTCACATTTTCAAGACTATAACAAGAAAAAAAGATAAGGTAAAGTCCAAGATTTCTTACTTACGTAAAGGCTCCAACTTATTCTGCAGATTGTATGTTGCATCTGAAGCACGGGATTGCAACATAGATGATTTCTTTTCGCATGAAAACCAAAAGTTTACACCCTCTATATCAGATGATGGAAAACTCCGAAAACCAACCAGCAAGTCTGATATTATTGACTGCATTCAAACAAAATATGGCATTAGCTTTAATCACAGCCAACCGAATGTAACAGCTGAAATATTCAATGGAGCAGCCGTAATACACATGCTTAATCCTGGTATTGCGACAACATTTTCCGGATACTATGAGCATGTTTTCAAACCATATTTCATTAATCAACTGAAGAACAGCTCACGACTAGATATTGTATTCGACAGATATATTAGTAACAGTTTGAAGGCACATAACCGAGAAACAAGAGGAAGTGGCATAAGTATTAAAGTCTCAGACTCAACTGCAATTCCAAAAAAAAATCAGCAATTCCTATGTGTCAACGAAAACAAGGTCCAATTGTTCCATTTGCTAGCTAAGAAAATGGTGGGGGACGAGTATCCAGGAAAACATGTTGTCTGTACTTATAATGACCAAGTCCTCGCATCAACATATATGGATGTATCAAGCATTTCTCCCGTCACAGACGAAGAAGCTGATGGCCGTCTACTTCTACATGTTAAGCATGCAGTAGTAATTGGACATACTGGCATCTTAATACGAACTGTGGAGTCTGATGTAGTGGTTATTTCAATATCACTGTTCCCACAAATACAAGATATTGATGAACTATGGATTGAGTAAGGTTGTGGGAAATACAGGAAATTCATTCCGATTCATGAGATCTATGCTAAACTTTCACCGGAAATTTGCAGAAATTTGTTGGCTTTTCATTCTGTAACTGGTTGCGACACAGCTTCCACATTTTGTGGCATTGGCAAGAACACAGCTTGAAAGGTCTGGATGTCATTTCGTGAAACTGATTGTGTATGGTATCAGCTCTGTACATGCACCTCTGATATTGACGATGAATGTCATGATCTGTTACAGCGATTTGTTGTAATACTTTATGATCAATCATCAGATCTTCAGAGCATCAATGATTGCAGACGAGTGTTATTTACAAGAAAGAATCGGGCCATCGAAAACATACCTCCTACAGCAGATGCTTTGACACAACACATCAAACGAGCTACTTTTCAAGCAAGAATTTGGAACAACAGCCCCATTACACATTACAAAATACCTTCACCAATTAAGTGCCGATGGATAATAAATTCAGGAGGATCATACCAACCTTTGTGGATAAGAATTCCAGAAATGTCAAAGCACTCTAAAGAACTTAACTCCTGTACTTGCCGCAAGCGATGCACATCTTGTAAATGTATTAAAATGGAAATAAAATGTATGAAACTTTGTGTATGTGAAGGGCATTGTTTAGACAGTGATAAGTAAATATTGTATTGTACATTCTTTTGTTTCTCATTCTTGTACCTATAAACGACTGAAACTTATCTTACAGTTATGTCTATTAAGTGTACCTCATGTCATCGATTTTAAAACGGAAATGAAAGTTTCATTGCCCTACAGAAAAACCTAGAATATTTTTACATATACATAAAAATTTACAATAATAAAATTTGCTACTTAAACAGTTATAAAGCCACTGTATTAATTTTCGGATCCCATATATATTAGGTACAGTCGTGGGGGGAAAAAAAAGTAAACAGCCCCTACTAACTCCTCAACAAATTACCGTAGAAGAGAGTTACTGGTACCGAACGATTGGAAATTAAGTCTACTTTTAAATGATGCATATAAAGTTTGCTTAGAGAGCCATCTACATATTAAAACGAACCCTAACTTTGTTTTTTTCAATAGCAGTACACAATTCTGCCAGTATATTTGAACTCTACACCCTTCAGTTAGCCTAAAAGCAATTTTTTATGCAATTCGTACGATAAGATTCCGAGAAATTAATTGTTTTAAAACGAGCGTATTTCTTAATAAATCTAAATCCATCAAAAAAATTGTAGGTTGCAATTCATAATTTTTTCGAATATTAATTTCATTATTCATAATTCATATCATAAATTTATAAAAATTACAAATTCAACGCATTTATGTTTGGGTATATTAGTATTATTGCTACACAAACAATTAGTATATTAGGAGCATAATTTTAGGAGATACAAATAAAAATATGAAAATGTAATTTAACATTAGAAGCACTAAATTTTGAATGTCTATAATTCAAACACTTATCATTCAAATGACTTGAAATTTCATTTCTAGGCATAGTTTGAACCGAAGATTTGAAATATCTCGTTACGTTTGGGTATTGCCATTGAAAAAAATGAAGTTTGGATTCGTTTTAATATATAGATGGCCCTCTAAGCAAATTTTATATACATTATTAAAAAGCAGACTTTATTTCCAATCGTCCGGTACCAGTAACTTTCGTCTACGATAATTTGTTGAGGAGTTAGTAGGGGGTGTTTACATTTTTTTTTTTCCACGACTGTACATTGTTGCTATAATGACTCTCTGTGCAACGCTACATTGTTTTGGCAAATTTTCAGAAAATAATTGTGATAAAATAGAAGTCATATATACCGTCCGAAAGGTAATTTTCTGACGAACAAAAGATATACGACACGTTTACAGCTTCATGCAACAATTTCCAAGTTATATAGCAAAATGTTTAGAATTTTTTTTTTTTTAACCATTTGGAAAAATGGTTATTGTTCTCGTCAGGGTAGGAAGTCAAAAGCATATCCGAAGGTTTTTATTGGTTTAATCCGCATTTTATTCGTTTTGTGATTGGTCTATACAGTAATCTGTATTTCCCTTGACTTTCAACAAAGATGGATACCTTCTGTTGCCACTATGACAAAAAAGTAATAAAAACTACAAAAAAAAAATAATAACTCACAAACAAATTGAGATACAGCTTTCAAACAAATTGCATTTAAAAGTACATTTTTTTTCTCTATCCGACGGTGTAAAAAGTAATATTGTTGGATGTTTAGAAGTTTAAGAATGAAATTTCATTTAAAATTGGTAGTCAAATTTCTTGGAAATCTGCCGATGGAAGAGCCTTTTCCCGAACAGCCAATGAAATGCTTGGATAAAACGTAAGCTTCAGGTAAATAATAACTAATGAAAATGAAAGAAAATTAATAACAATTCCTGCCAAAGAGTTAATTTGTAAGATTTTCACGTGCAAATGAAAAATGAAATAAGCCAATTTAAAAAAAAAAAAAAAACAATTTAACAAATTACAACGACCATTTGGAAAATGATTTTTTCAAAGACTAAAATTTAAGACATAAAAAATCGCACGGAGTTGATCCTACGTTACGTACGCCATGGATTAAACGATAACATTTCTGGACCCATCATGTACAAATTTTAAATGAAATTTCAGTTTTACAATTTTCGGTACTGTAAATTTTTAAACTTCTACGGAACTGGTCATACATTACGTACGCCATGAATTAAAGATTAATATTGTTATTACACGTAAAAATTGCAAGCAAAAAAAATCTCTTGCGACTCGTCAGATTTCCTATGAAACTTACGTCATAGCCAAGCATTTCATTGGCTGTTCGGGAAAAGGCTTTTCTAGCATCAGATTTCCAAACAATCTCATGACCAATTTTAAATAAAATTTCATTCTTAAACTTCTAAACATCCGAAAATATTACTTTTTATACCGTCGGATAGAGAAAAAAATGTACCTTTAAATGCAATTTGTTTGAAAGCTGTATCTCAATTTGTTTTTGATTTATTAATTTTTTTTGTAGTTTTTATTACTTTTTTGTCATAGTGGCAACACTCTGTTGTCCATCGTTGTTGAAACCAAAGGGAAATACAGATTACTGTATATACCAATCAGATAACGAATAAATTGCGGATTAAACCAATGAAAACGTTCAGATATGTTTTTGGTTTCCTACCCTGACGAGAAAAATAACTATTTTTCCAAATGGTTAAAAAAGATAAATAGGACAGGAATGAATACATATTTAAGTATTGCGCGGCAGCACAATACTTATTTATTTCCGGTGTCACTTCACAATGTTAATTTAACGTGGAAAAGCCTGTGGAGATCATAACTTTTTCATTTTTTTTTATTTTATTAATTTATAAATATTTTGTGGTATTGTGAACATAAACAATGATGTCAAATATACCGTTGGAAAGCGCGTTTTCTCTGGATTATCAATCACTAAAAATATAGGTTAATATCAAAATGTTAACCCGAGTTCTATAGAGAAATGTAGAAGCACTTCTCAAAACTTTGACGGCCATATTGATTACGTCATTATCGCCGCTAGAGGGCCAGGAAAATTTGTGTCCCGGGCTTTTTGGACTAGTCTATCCATGTACTATCTGAGTCCAAAGTGGCGCATTGGTTGCCAGATGTGAAATATTTTGGTATAATTTTGAGCTAACTCACCCCACTATCTGAGGGAAGTCCTAGTACATTAATGCGTAGCGCATTTAAACAGCTTAAAGAGGTAGCAATTTTTTTTCAAAGGAATAAAAATCGTCGCCATTCGTTAAATAATAACAATCCTTGTCTGACTGTGTACTATCCTCCCCCATATGAATAAACAAATATATGTGCTATTCTGTATTGAACTCATAAATGCGCAATTAAACAGCAATTATTATGTTGGCTCCAACTGTTAATAAAGGGAATAATATAGTAAAAATATTTATTATTCAAATTATGTGATTAGAGTGTAAGATATAAAGAAACCGTAATAGTGTTATTAGGTTGAGCAAAAAGTTCTGAGAAATTTTTTTATCTAAATTTAACAGAATTTGTATCTTATATACCGGGTGTCCCAAAAATGACTGATGGATCTTAAAATTCAATAACTTGCAAACGGTGACAGATATTAAAAAAATTCTTGCAGGAGGGTTATGTAGGATGTCAAGAGTTTTTGTACAGTGATTCTTAATTTTAGTTAGAATTTCAAACAATAGATGGTGCTGAAAGCAATAGGCACTCAGTCCAGATCCGATTTTTGGTACTTCGGAATCCATTCAATATATTTTAATCTCCTTTTTCGCAAGTAAGAAGAGAGAGGCCCAAAAATCGAGCCCAGATTTAGCGGTTATTGCTTTCAGTGCCATCTATCGATGCTATTTGCAACAAAAACTGAGAATCGAGCATAAAAACTCTTGATATCTTACATAACACTCCTGCAAGAATTTTTTTAATATCTGTCAACGTTTGCAAGTTATGGAATTTTAAAATCCATGAGACATTTTTAGGACACCTGGTAGAAGTACTTGTGGTATATCTATAGGAGTTCAGAGATTTCGGCCCAAAAATGCCTATTGAACAGTACGATTTGCGTGTGTTGATACGGCATTATTGGAAAAAAGATCGAACGATTCTGAAAGTCGTCAAGGGCCGTCGATTTGAATCCTTTAATGAAGTTGAAGAAGCATATCAATTTTTCGGTTCCAAGGAGCCGCCATGGTACTTCCAGCAAATTCGGAATCTGCCAGAAAGTCGTAGACTATAATGGTCTCTGTTTTGAAGAATAGCTCTTGTTGCTTTTGTTGTTAATTTGCGCACAACAACGCAACTTTCTCAAATTTTCCAGAACGTTTTGCTTAACCTAGTATTATCCAAGTATTATTTTAACACTAAAATGATGGCGAGGGGCCATTTTGGCCAGTACCAAATGAATATATTTCGTTTCGAAGCAGATATTTTTTTATTAAATAATTTTAAAAGATTCAAAGAAAAGAATCGTTAAGTCAATAAGTTAAATAGTTCTAATTAAAAATTCTGGTATTAAATATTTTTATAAAAATTTAGTAAAATTACCCGTCTATCTAGTGTTAATCACGTCAGGCTGCCGATTTTCCTTTTTTTCTGGATGTGATTTGTTTGAGTTTACAAGAAACTGTTACTCACGTAATTAGATATTATATTGCATACAGTTTGATTATAGTAAACATATGAGGAAGTTAGATAGGAATATATATACAGTAGACGCTCGTTTTTACGAACCTCTTTTTCACGAACACTTGCGATTTTACGAACTATAGAGTGGTCCCGAATGCACTCCCATAGAAGCAATGTAATTTTTCGCTCCCATTTACGAACTACAAAATATGAAAATCTCTTTTTTGCGAACTTGGTTTTCGTACTTCTGCAACTTTTTTTTTTAAATATCGGAATGCAGTGCCAACGTCTCTAAACTCTATACAGGTGCGATGAAACATAAGGTGCATTCCAAGAATGTGTTGGTTTCCACAATCTCTTTCGGATGAAGGGGCATGGCAAAATTTTTAAGTAGTGATTGTCTGGACTAAAGAACTTTTTTGAAGGAAACAATAACTGTGAAAAGATTTGAAGCATAGATAAAATGGAAACATATATTTTCCAAAATGTGATTTTTAAAAAAAGATAAGTGATTATTTCCATTCCTATTTTTTATCTATGTTTTCATCTGTGTATTTTCATCTACTAAGCACTAATACACTCTGTGTTTTCGTATGTAATGTTTTCAAAGGATGCTATAACTTATGTTTCTGTGTACTAACATTATTTTTTGTGCAAAGTTTCGCATTTATTTCCTGTATATTTAAAAATACCTGTATAACTTTATTAAATAATAAATAATCTTGAAATACTGATTCATCTATGGGGAGGATCAGTTTGATAAAAATACGTAAATAATGTACATATTCATATCGTTTTTGGTGTTTTTCTATTTTACGAACTTTCTATTTTACGAACTTTCTATTTTACGAACTATTTGGGTGTTCCCTACGAGTTCGTAAAAACGAGCGTCGACTGATATATATAAATTTTTCATGTATCCGGATACACTACTTAACTGGTATAATGAATCTGAAAAATTCAGATCATTGTAAGATGTAAAATCTAATAGGATGTCACTTCGAAAAAGACATGACTAATAAATAATTACCGACTAGAATATTTAATTAATGTAGACAATCAAATGTTATCCATTTCCCTTAGAGATTGGAAGTCGGTGTTAAAGCAGAAAGTGCTAAATAGTTGTAGTTTAACCAGCAAAAAATGAAGAATCAGATTTCATACAAACAATTTTTAACTGAAGAAATATATTCTCTCAGATGGATACTCTACATTATTATATTTCTAGGAGACACTTTAATATAAAATTACTTTATTGAAGTTCATACAAATCCATTACAATCATTTGGAAAGCATCCAAATAATACCAAAAAATAAGAGATTCTACGAGATTCCGATTTTGTGAATTCTAAATTGATGGTGAAAGACAGAAAAACGCTCGTTTTGAATTCTTATAAGAATATTTATAAACAGTGCGCCATTTTACATAATTCCGAAAAGACTGTAATCTTGCTCTTAGAATCTATACGAGGAATAGTCATTTTGGTATAAAACGGATGATCTAAAGGGGAGAAAAGATATTTTGAGTGTACTTTTGAATAAAACCAAAAATATGCTTTTATAAGGAACAAGGAGATAAACCCAAGCTGAAAATTCATTCCGCATCAATACTATATAACGTAATATCACAGAATGTGACATAAACAATTGAAGAGCTGAGTGGATGAACATTTTATGTTATATTTTCTGAATTTTTTTTTTTATTTTTATTTTCTGGATGAAAGCGTTATGAGGTATCCCATCACATGGTAAAGCTAAAATACTAAGATTCCATTTAGTCTTGAAGATTTAAAACATTATTCATTAGTATTTAATATTTTAATATTTAATAATGTCAATAATATTAATAATTTTTAATATTTGAAAATTAACTATGAATGAGTTTTTTCTGAGAGAGTTTAGTACCATACCCGTTAATATTTTAAACACATGGTATAAAATAGAAAATAAATCATTAAAATTTACAGCAAACACTTTCACTTCAAATTTCTTCAAATGTAATTTTTGCTACTTAACATGTTCTTCCACTTAGCTCTTCAATTTAGAAAGTAAAAACATGCAACCAAACAGTAATTCTAAAGTTAAAGTTACAACAACACAGAATACTCAGAAAGGATTTGGCCTGATTATTAATTTGATTAATGGCTAAATTTGTATCCCTTTAACCCCTTCAAGGGCGGTGGTTCATTTTTGGATCAACTATTTTTAATTCCTAAATGCTACATTGGCACCAGAATATAGGAATGGAGAATTTTCTCTTATTAAGTACGTGAGCAAAAGCTTTTGCTTATTTTGAAATAAATTTGTGTGCAATTCCGGTGTCAATCACTCATTTAAGCATTTTTAGAACAGAAATACCTTCCCCTGAAAGGGTTAAGACCTGACCCACACAATTGCGTAGGTGATCTTAAGGAAAAAGAAAATGCATTTTCTTCTTTTCATGTGATTTAAAGCCGAGCCTGCACCACACAATTGTGAGCATCCTCCATTAACTTAACCTGACATTGGGTATTTTATTAAATATTTTTTTCAATCAAATATCATCCTATTAATTAGAGTTAACACCCAAGACTTTCAATTTCTACCAAAACACTTAAAAAGTCTTAAAGGGATAAACTATTGCTCAAGAAATATTCGGCTTTTGTAGAAAATGCTATTTAGTATAATGATCCTAGAATTCGCAAAATTAGATGCGTGATCATAACGTCATGGTCACCTATTTTTAATACTCTGTGTTCGGATGCATGTTTCAAACAAAATCAGTCAAATATGATCTTATTAATTAGGGTTAACCACCAAGACTTTCAATTTCTATCAAAACGCTTAAAAAGTCTTAAAGGGATAAAAAAAAAAGATATTCAGTTTTTGGAGCAACTGATATTTAGTAGAATGATCCTAGTAGTCGCGAAATTAGATGCGTGATCATCACACCATGGTCACCTATTTTTGATACTCACAATAGATGAAAATAGTTTCACATTGACGGGAAATAATTAGTTCGCTTTTTACGCAGTCGGGTTTTTTTTTTTTAGCTTAATTTTTACTTGTTGATACTCAGTGTTCTGATGCATGTTTTCAATTTGTAAAATGTTTCTGTCATCCATTGGGATTTTATGTTGTATAGTACTGATGAGAAATGAATTTTCATTCCAAAAGTCTACTTTATTGATTTCGATATGTATTATGCTTATTTTTTAATTTAATATTTCTGCAATTTAAATAGAGTAAAATAAGTAAATATCGGAAATCCTCTTGTGTTTTTGACTTAAAGTGACTTTCATTTAAAAAGAATGTTAGATTTTTTGCCCTCGGCAACAACTATAACCAGTTTAGTAAATGAGAGGATGCAAAACAATGATTAATATCAATCGTTTCAATTCAAAAATGAAGAGTACAAAAAGTTTCGAAAAAAGCACCAGAAAAAATGGGGTACAAATATGGGCCCTCTCCAAAAACGGTCACAAAACTAGTTTAAAATGTTTTAAAACTGGATAAAACAATACAAAGTGGTAGAGAACTTATTTATAACAGAAAAAACATATTTTCAGAAATCGAAAACATAACAGGAACTTTTAGCCCGGCACAATCCAAGTTCATACATTTAGTGCATACCACATTTAACCCAAACATCTCTGAGAGTGTCTTCACACGACTTTCCATCACAAAATGCAAATGCAATGATGCATCACAAAATGCATCACAAAATGCATCACAAATTCCATCACAAAATGCAATGATGCAAGTTGCATCATTCTAAACTGGTTAAGTACCATCATTGATATTCAGGTTCATATCATCAGTACATCCAAGGGGATGGTCAGCGATGAGTCCAAGGATAAATCGTATCGTGGGTTGAATTTTTTAACGGCTTTTGGTCTTCCCACACCTGCGCCCTGACCGGTCTCTTACTCCGGGAAAACTCAAGGATGCCTTCTTGAGAGCACTTTTGCCAAGCGACTTGGTCAACTGATCCTTGCATGGTGATCCAGTGATGACGCTGAACCTTGCTGCTTTGCGTCCACGAATAGTGGTTCATGCTGGGGAAAGGAAATATGTCGACCGAAGAAACAGCATTTAACGTTCCCGGGAAACATTGTGGTGTTTCAGCGGTCTCATGAATTAGAATAGCTAGAGTTTAATGTGCTTGTCTATCAAAATATTTCGAAAAAGAGGGGGTCCATATTTACATCAAGAAAGGGTGCCCATATTGATTATTACACCAACCCCAACTAAGAAAGATGACTATTGTCACATATAACTTAAAGACGTGCTTCTAAAAGTAGCTTAGGATCTGCGCTTTACTGATATTAATCTGAACTTAATTTAAACTAACTATAAGGACATGGAAAGAAAACGATTTCAGATACCTGTTAAAAGTTTGTAGTCCCGAACAGACACCAATTCACACAATAACTCACGCTGCATTCACACTATTTGAATAAAATAGTTCCAACTGTTCTTTATTATCTTGCATCAACAAGTGGCAATATGTACAATCCTGGCCGCCAGTCTTCAGCACCTCCAATGGCTTCTTCGGGAGGGGTGCCAATATTTACACATGTGCGACGTTTTTAGACCTTCTCCTCTATAGGTATCTTTTAACATTATTTTACATTAATTTTAGTAAATTATATTTTGCTGAATAGAATTTCAAAATAATCCCACAGAAACATTATTAAGAACAAAATTTACAAAATTAATAATATAATAAATTCTTAAAAATATGAAAATGACAACTTTTCAATAAATATAATTACCACTGATGAACTCGATGTTACTTCTTTCGATATTTACATTCCTCGTATCTATTATCAACTACTTGACACTCCTGGTAAAATGGTAAATTCCTGGTAAAATGCATGATTATAGGGCCATATTATTTTGACGGTTTAAAAGCAACATCAGAATTTTTGTTGCTTGAATATCAACTTCGATTATTTTATTCTTACATGGGTGATTAATCTTATATAGGATTAATTTGTCACCTGTCATTTTGACTAGTAATCTGGTGTAATAAATCTGAGAATTTCAGATCTGTGTGTAATCTATGATGTAAAAAACAAATAAGATATAAATCATTTTTTGAAGATATGGCTACTAAATAATTAGCAGCTAGATTCATTAATCACGAACGATAAAATGATATTGTTCAGTTCGTATTAGAGGTAGACAGTTGTTAATGCAGTCGAAAAAAATAAAAACTGAAGTTTTTCCAATAAAAATCGGGATTTCAGACGAAAAACTTTTCTTCGAAAGAACACAATCTCGGAGACGGCAACTCTGTATTATGAGGATATTTCCAACACACACTTTAATATGAAAATACTTTCGATGAAATTTATACAACCTTATCTCTAACAGTTGGAAACAATAAAAACATTGTGATAAAATAAGTTTTTCAGATTTTTGCTTAATTTAAATAAATTCTTTGAAAATAAAAATGAATGTTTGATAGCTGCACTGCGAACTCCGTCAAAAATTAGTGAAAGTAAAAGTACTTGTCATTCTATAAGCATGCATACGAAATATGAGTAAAAAAAGTATAATAAAAGGATTTTTGCGTTTATGATCTTAAGTTTAATATATATATACATATATATATTTGCACCAAATGTTAATTAATATTTGATATTATGTTCATTATTTTTTATTTTTTATTTTACATAAAGAAAATAAGTATATGGGTTTTTTAAATGAACTCCTCATTTGAATCTTGCACAATATTTATTTCAAATGCATATTTACATTTTCATATACCAAATAATTAAAACGTGGGGAGATGGCAGGCGACAAGCAGACAAAGTGAAGTCATAAACACTTCGCTACTATCTTGGAAAGTATTAATAATTAAATCTGTATAAGTAAGCGTATATAAAATCTAGAAACTAATCAGTATGACACATTTTAATTCGTATATTGCGCATTTGTTGAGTCAAATTTTCTAATCTTATTTAAAATCATTGCATAAATGATGCGTATAAAAATGGATACAAATTATGTAAAATGAATATATAAATGCTGCACATACAATTCATACCCCCTCACTGATAAGCCCATGGTAATACGTTCACTAAGCTCCAAGTTTCACTGCAATACAAGCAATATTTAAAGTAATGTAATTTTATTGATTTAATGTATTTTTAATACATCGACAATGATTAATACTTCCAAAAATTGCATTCATATTCGTTATTAAGTTTTTAACCATTTGGAAATGGTTGTTGTTTTCGGTCGAGGATGGGGCCAAATGATGCTCGCATTTTTTTTTTTAACGAAATTCAACGATGTTCTTTACTTTTAGAAGAATTTTTATTTGAATATGTAACAGAAAGGCATAAAATCATTAAAAATTGTTTGAATAGGTAATCAAAAGGCATAAAATCGTTAAAAATTGAAAAAGTTACAAAATGGGTAGGCGCAAATTATCGAATACGGAAAAATCCAAAGTCAAAGAGCGACGCTGAAATGAAAATTGTTTTGCACAGCAAAAATCGAGGTCTTCAACTCATTATGTAGGCCATGAAAATCGAGGTCTTCAACTGATTATGTAGCCCATGAAAATCGAGGTCTTCAACTGATTATGAAGCCCATGAAAATCGATTACAGAATAAAAGACGAACGCGAAAAAGGAAACATACTAATGTTTAATCGATTGATAGTAAAAGGCCAAGTATCGAGGATCTCCAATCCACTAGCCACGGCGTTTTACAATCGGTCAATTCTAACCGGGGAAAATCGAACTCAACGTATGTGATTTGTTGCAATCTGTGGATGATTCGGTGGAACTGCTTTCGATTTGTAAACTGTTTTTCTTCTCGAAACGGGACTTGGAGAGTTTATCGATGAAGTTTTTGGTCGACTGAAGTTTGATCTTTGTTGAAGATCTGTTGTTGAAGAGGATGCGACGGAATTTGGTGGGCAAAATAAATTCCAAATGGTCATTGTAATCTATTAAATTACAATTATTGTTATTATTAATGAAATGTTGAAAGAATCATCTTTATTTAACATTCAAACAAAATGCCGAGAAAACAACATTACAATTTTGACCTTTTCCAAGACTGTTCAGAGGGTTAAAAGATTTCATCGAATGATTCAGATCAAGTTATTTCAATGAAATTATTGCATGAAGGATATGTGTAAAAATATTTACAAGATATATAAATTAAATATGCTACATATTAATAATGCAAAATTATTCATATTGTATGAATTATGTAGTAGTATGATTGAATCTCCCGTAAATTATCTAAAGTTATTACTGCTGTAAATTGCCACCTCAGTAAAAAAGACAACTTATCTCATTCTACTACATGACTAGAATTTGGCATGCATTTATTAAGCCTTAAATATTTATTAGTTTAAGGAGCTTCGATGCATTGTGCAAATCTTAATTGTGTTCATTTTTTTCTTGTAATCTTACATAAATAAAAGAAGTATATGTGTTTTTTAAATGAACACCTCATATGAATCTTGCACAATATTTATTTCGAAATGTATATTTACATTTTCATATACCAAATAATTAAAGCGTGGGGAGATGTCAGACGGCAGAAAGACAAAATGAAGTCATAAACACTTTGCAACTATCTTAGAAAATATTAATAAATTAAATCTGTATAAATAAAGGTATATAAAGACTAGAAACTAATTAGTATCACTCATTTAAATTCGCATATTGCACATTTGTTGAGACAAATTTACTAATCTTATTTAAAAGTATTGCATAAATGGTGCGTATAAAAATGCATACAAATTATGTAAATGGAATATATAAATGTTGCACTTACAATTCACACTCCCTCACTGATAAGCCCATATTAATACGTTCACTAAGCTCCAGGTTTCACTGCAATACAAGCAATATTTAAAGTAATATAATTCTATTGATTTAATGTATTTTTAATACATTGACAATGATTAATACTTCCAAAGATTACATTCATGTTCGTTATTAAGTTTTTGTTTTTTTTTGTTTTTTTTTTTTAAATAAAATGTTGAAAGAATCATCTTTATTTATTTTTAAAACCAAATGCAGAGAAAACAACATTACAATTTTGTCCTTTTCCAAGACTGTCAGAAGGTTAAAAGATCTCATCAAATGATTCAGATCAAGTTATTTCAATGAAATTATTGCATGAAGGGTGCTTGTAAAAATATTTACAAGATATATAAATTAAATATATAATGCTACATATTAATAATGCAAAATTATTCATATTGTATGAATTATGTAGTAGTATGATTGAATCTCCCGTAAATTATCTAAAGTTATTAGTGCTGTAAATTGCCACTTCAGTAAAAAAGACAACTTATCTCATTCCACTACATGACTAGAATTTGACATGTATTTACTAGGTTGAGCAAAAAGTTCTGGTAAATTCGTGAAAGTTGCGTTGTTATGCGAAAATTAACAACAAAAGGAACAAGGAAAATTCTTCAAAGTAGATACCATCATAGTCAACGACTTTCCGCCATCGTTTTGCCAGACTCCGGATTTGTTGGAAGTACCATGGCGGCTTCTTGGAATCGAAAAACTTTTGACATGCTTCTTCAACTTCATATGTTCAAAATTGTTAGACTTGGACTTGGAAGAGATGATTTTCAGAGTACCCGGAGCGAAGCTCCGCACCTCTGGTAGAGATCTGCAAGTTGAGTCAATTTATGTCATAGCCGAACTGACAACATAACGTCAGGAACGCGAAAAAGGAGGAAAACCCCCAAATATAAACAAAAGGCCCTAAACAGGCACCATACATTTAAAAGATATAATAATAAAATAATTAAGAATAATGATAAAAATATAAAAAGAAAAAAGAAAAAGAAAAGCTATGTACAAGAAAAATTTACAATTAATAGATGATAAAAACGTCCAGGAAGAAAAGCCCTATCAAGTAATAAAGGGAACTAAAAGTTAACCGGGGTCAATGTTTTCCGGCAGATGAAGAGTGGCACGAGGTCTTCTCCAGCGGGCTCTCTCATCATAAGTAGTGATATTTTGAAGAGTAGGATTTGGAATGGAAGAATCGTTAGATCTTTTCTCCAATAATGCCGCATCAACGCACGCAAATCATAGTGCTCAATAGGAATTTTGAAGCCGAAATTCCTGAACTCCTATAGATATACCCCTTGTACTCCTATATAAGATACAAATTCTGTTAAGTATTAGATTGAAAATTTACCAGAATTTTTTGCTCAACCTAATATTAAGCCTTAAATATCAATTTGTTTAATTAGCTTCGATGCATTGTGCAGATCTTACGCAATGCATATATTTTTTTTATCTATTGCATGGAATCATTTTTATTTATCGCTCTTTAAACACAGAGAGATATTTAGATTGCATATTTTCTAAACAATTCGAAAAAAATATTATTGGCGTTTAGGACATATACTTATAGGACGTTGATATGGTAAAAATAGCATGTCTGATTCAAAATTTTTAAATTAATAGAACTGAAAAGAAAAGGCACTATGACAAAAAAATATTTTTCGCCCATATATTTAAAAAAAATAAATCATATGTGAAATACCCTTGTATGAAAACGCTTCTAAGTTTACAATTCAATTTTTTTTTTTTTAGTTTCAGATGATTAAATATTACCTAAAATTAATTCGACAATGTTTTGGCAGTGTAATTTGACATATTTCATTTAGGTTTCAGTCGTTAAAAGTTTTGATGTGCAAAGTTATCAGTTATTTTTTACTACTCATTTAGAGGTAACCAAAATGTAACTTATGAACTAAATAAGAGAAATTATGCGGAAAAGATATTATTTAACCCCTTAATACTCGCTCCCGTGATATTCACGGATTGTGTCTTTCTTCCAGACTGTTTGATTCCGACCAGTTTTATAACATAGTGTAATTGGCTTTATTATAATATCATTTTTCTGTCTTTAAATAAGGTCAATATTTCTTTCTCAAAGAAGTGGGGCGAATAAGCAATTGGAAATTGTAAACCATAAATTACTGCGACCATTAAGGGGTTAAAAAAGCCGAACTAGTCACTTATTTTCTTTGATAATATATTTGGAATCTTTTTATAGATTTAAATACGTTTTTTACGTTTTATTTTGTCAAAGTTGGAAAAGCTTATTACCGATATAAAAGATCAGAAATACTTTTCATCAGGCTTTTAATATGAGAATTTATTTAACTGCAAAATGTTAAACATCAGATAATCCCTTATCCTCTTTAATAAAACGCTACGCGTTGTTGACAACTGGCTTTTTTGCTAATCGTTGTCACATAGTAATCTCGGAAAATGAAGCATTTGAAGTTACTGAAAAAATTAATAGCTCGAAAAGAATTTTTCAGAAAATTGTTAGACAAAATGCGTTAGAAAGGTAAGAAAATGTATTTTTCTTTATATTATGTCTCCAAGAGAATTCTGTCGTTTTTATGGTCTTTCACGCCTACTTTTTAAAAATGTTGATTTCTTCATTGGCACCGCTTTTTTGAAATGGTAAAAAGCCGTTTGTTTTCACCTTAAGGGGGTCCGGGACACATTTTCAAAAAAATTTTATTTATTGAGTTAAAATTTTGAATTTTTTTGTGATGGTTAACCATGTCAGTTGTAAACAAAATCAAATGATAAAACTTCTCATAGCTTTTAAAAAAAATTTTTAATTTAAAATTTAAGAAAAAATGGGTGTCACTTAAAATCGTTATAAATCGAAATATTATTTGTAGAATTTAAATTGTTTTTCATTTAAATAAACAGAAATATATATATTTTAATTTAGAGCCAGCATTTTAAAAAATATTAATTGTTAAAAAAATTAAAAATATTTAACGAAAAAATTACAAAAAAAGTGCTGCAACTTTTTGATAAAAAAAAATCATATTTTCAAAAGTAAATATTTTTTTCTATTATGCTGGCTCAAAATAAAGTAAAATAATTGAAAAAGATATGTTCCGAGTTTCAACCCTGAATCTTTAACGGTTCTCGAGTTATAAAAATTTAAATATGAGAAATGGTGAAAAAACTATCATGAAAAAAAAACGCAATTTCACAAGAACTCGTTTCCTTGACAACCATAGCTTGAAAGGCAGATTTTGAAAACAAACCAAAACGAAAAAAATAATATTTCCTGTTCTAATTAAGATAGGAACATGATGTAAACATCATTTTAAGCAGAAAACGGCAGAGAAATTTTTAATTCAATTAAAAAAAAAAAAATGAAAAAGTGAAGATTTTTGTGTCCCGGACCACCTTAATGTGAAAGGTGAAAACTATGGGAATTTTACAATTTCAAAAATGTGGTGCTAATGAAGAAATCAGAATTTTAAAAAAGTAGGCGTGAAAGAACATTAAACGACAGAATTTTCTTGGAGGCCTAATATAAATTTCAAATCTAATGATTATGCCATTTTTCAAATATTGAATTTCCCAAAATTAACAAATTTCACAAAGGAGTATCACAGCGAAAACTTCACGCGTAAAGGAGATAATGATAACGGCAATATGTCCTGACGTGTATACTGGCACGAGTCTCAAATTATAGTAGTCTTATTTTTCTGTTAAAATATAAAAGTGAATTATGACAACAGGAGTGCATGATTTTTATTTAATTCTCGACAAAAACTGGATGCGCCATTTTTTAAATTCTGAAAAATATAGGTTAACCCATGTATGACTTCATATTTGAAACGAATATATGGTTAATGCATCACCTTTAATAAAAAGCTACACGTTGATGACGAATGGCTTTTTCGCTAATCGTTGCTACTGATTAATCTCTGAAAATAAAGCATTTGAAGTTAATGAAAAAGTTAATAGCTCGAAAATATTTGCCAGAAAATTGTTAGACAAATTATGTTAGAAAGGTAAAAAAAATTATTTTTCTATTAGAAATTTCAAATCTAATGATTATGCATTTTTCAAATATTGAATTTCCAAAAATTACCAAATTTCACAAAGGAGTATCACAGCGAAACCTTCACGCGTAAAGGAGATAATGATAACGGCAATATGTCCTGACGTGTATACTGGCACGAGTCTCAAATTATAGTAGACTTATTTTTCTGTTAAAATATAAAAGTGAATTATGACAACAGGAGTGCATGATTTTTATTTAATTCTCGACAAAAACTAGATGCGCCATTTTTTTAATTCTGAAAAATATAGGTTAACCCATGTATGACTGCATATTTGAAACGAATATATGGTTAATGCATCACCTTTAATAAAAAGCTACACGTTGATGACGAATGGCTTTTTCGCTAATCGTTGCTACTGATTAATCTCTGAAAATAAAGCATTTGAAGTTAATGAAAAAGTTAATAGCTCGAAAGTATTTGCCAGAAAATTGTTAGACAAATTGTGTTAGAAAGGTGTCGAATGTCGAATGTCGAATGGTGCGAGTAACGAGATACCCATAGTCGCTGGTTCATTAACTACACTTATTAATTTAATTTACTTTATATACAAGAATATTATTTACAGTTTATACATTATTCGAAGAATTATATACATTATTTGAAGAATATTGGATCCAGCGAACGCACCATAGGTCCGCAGAGATCGTCGAAAACCAAACAACTGAACTATTCTTAAAGGTTGCCAAACGGCCAAACCTAAATTACAGAAGAATGCGCCATGGAGGCGCGCGCGACAGTCAAGGTTAAGAGAAGCCGTAACATACCGGCCCCCGTTGACATGTGTCAACATTCAACATAATAATACTAAATATAACAATAAACAATAGGAATTAAATTTCTAAAAACAATATATACTAGTTTCCAAAAAAAAATTACAAATATGCTACTTCCAATAACATACACTTAAGTTTTTCAAAGATGAGTATTAGATAAATTATAATGCAAACAGTGGTTACACTTGAATATCATAAAAGACTATTATCAAAATTAGCACTCAATACACATAGCAAACTAATAAAATTAACAAAGTTTATAATATTTAATTAAAGAAAATATATAGATAAGGTAACAGTTAGATTTAGATTCTATGTGAAAACTGAAGCAAAGAATTGCGTTCTGTTATCCCAATTTTAACTTGATATACATAATAAAATGTTCAAAATAAAAATATACAATAGTGATGATAATAATGCAATGAGTTAAATGTTTTAAGATAATAGAAATCAGCAATCATCTAATGGAAGAGGACACACTTTTGAGACGGACCTCGTAACTATACCTGTTGCTGTTTTGATGTGTAAAACTCTGACTTTTTTATCAGAGCCATGTATTACTTTAAGGACACGACCTAATGCCCATTTGCCAGGAGGTAAATTATCCTCCTTTAGGATGACCATACATCCTTCTTTTAGATTTTCTTTTTCAATGTACCATTTTGTGCGTTGCTGTAAATTAGCCAAATATTCCGAGCTCCATTTTTTCCATAAAAGTTGGGTCATTTGGGTTAATTTTTGCCAGTTAGACAACCTATTATCATTAATTTTGGTCAAATCCGGTTCAGGAATTGAAGTAATTGGTCGGCCTATTAAAATGGGCAGGGGTCAAGACTTCAATTTCATTTGGATCTGACGACAAAGGGACTAAAGGTCGAGAATTTAAAATTGCTTCAATTTCTGTGGTTAATATCCAAAATTCTTCGAGTGTGACTCGAGAATTGCCTAAGACTCCTTTGAGATGATATTTAAAGGATTTCACCCCAGCATCCCATAATCCACCAAAATTGGGTGAACGAGGAGGGATGAATTTCCAGTTAACAGCCTCAGAGGCCAAATAATTAGACAAAGCATCATCGGGTTTACATACCAGGGCATGTAATTTCTTCAACTCTTTATTTGCACCTACAAATGTAGTTCCATTATCTGGCATTATAGTTGTGCTTTTACCTCTTCTAGTGAAAAATCGTTTCAGGGTGGCAATAAAGGATTCAGATTTTAAATCTGTTACTATATCCAAATGAATTGCCTTTGTGGCGAGACAAACAAAAATTGCAACATAAATTTTATTATAATTGCCCTTTCTCTGATTTTTATACTTAATCATAAAGGGTCCACAGAAATCAATCGCACATTTTTGAAATGGTGGGCTAGGGTTTACTCGTTCTGAAGGCAAATTTCCCATTATTTGATTCGCACTTACTGGCTTGTTTCTGAAACAGGTTATGCATTTATGAACTATTTTACGCGCTAAAGATCGCCCATTTATTACCCAATATTTTTGCCTGACATGATGTAATAAGGATTGTGGCCCTAGATGGAAAAACTTGTTATGAAAATATTCAAAAATAATTTCACTTAATTTATTATTATGGGGTAAAACAACAGGATGTTTGTTTTCAAAAGTCAGACTGGAGTTGTCTAGGCGGCCTCCAACTCTGATAATTCCTGCAGAATCTAAATATGCATTCAAAAATTTCAGTCTACTTTTACCTGACAGGCTCTTCTCGTTCTTCAGTTGTTTTATCTCTTCAGAAAATGTAGAATACTGTACCTGTTTAATCAGGACAACTTCCGCTTTTTTCAACTCATCAATTGTTAAAGGACCACTTTTTTTTCTTTAACATTTTTACAATTTTCTATAAATCTAAAAATATAACTAATAATACGAATCAATTTCAAAAAATCATTAGTCAAAGTAAACAAACAATTATACAGTAAATTTTCAGTCTTAACTGCGAGGGTAATGTCCTGAACTGATTTGAATTGTAACGCATAGTCATTATTTGTTTCTAGATCTACTGGATTATTTTCTGCATGCTGAATTTTGTCACGAAGAAAGTTCGGGCCACAAAACCAAAGGCTGCAATTTAAAAGTTCCTTAGCGTCCAGTCCTCTAGATATTACATCAGCTGGATTATTATCCGATGTCACATGCTGCCATTGGTAAGAGTCTGTAAGTTCTTGTATAGCAGCGACTCGGTTACTCACGAATGTTTTTAATAAATGGGTTGGTTTTCTAATCCAAGCAAGCGAGATCGTGGAGTCACTCCTTTTCTATTCGAATGTCCAGTGACGGTAGATCTTTATGAATTAGTTTCGCTAATAGGAGGCAAGAACATAATTCTAAGCGAGGAATCGACACTGTTTTTATAGGAGAGACTCTGGATTTGCTGCACAATAGTTGCGCAGCAGGAGATCCTTCAACTGGTAAAGACTGAACATAAATTGCAGCTCCATAGGCTAACGAAGAGGCATCAGCAAACCCATGTATGATTATGCGATCTTCTTGAAAAACAAATCTAGAAATCTTTAAGCTCTCTAATTCTGAGAGGGTGGATAGAATGTCATTCCATTCTCGCTCCAGAAAATCCGGTAATGGCTCATTCCAATCGATTTTGGCTAACCAGAGCTTCTGCATAAATATCTTAGCCCTTGTTACTACAGGCCCAATTAATCCTAACGGGTCAAATATTTTTGAAATTAGAGATAGAACATCTCGTTTACTATAAAATTCCTTGTTAAGAATTTTCAATTTATACAGAAAGCAGTCACTCTGTGGTTCCCATAGAACACCCAATGTTTTTACTGAAGTACAATCTGGCTGATCATCGAAACTGTATTCGGTGGCAACCCTAGTATGAGATTCTGCTAATTCTCGATGATTAGCACACCATTTGTGCAATTTCATGTTTCCACGATTCAAAAGTTGAATTAATTGTAATTTAAGGATTTTAGCCTTTTCGAGAGTTGATTCCCCGGAAAGAAGATCATCTACATAAAAGTCCTTTAAGACGACTGACGATGCTAGAGGTAAGTTTTTTTGTTCATCTAGAGCTAATTGCTTAAGAGCACGAGTAGCTAAATAAGGAGCGTTAGATGTCCCATAAGTCACTGTATTGAGCTTATAAGTTTGTACTGGCGCGTCAATATTGTTCTTCCACAAAATTCGAAGAAAGTCTCTTTGCGAAGGATTAATTAATACCATTCGATACATCTTCTCTACATCCGCAGTGAATGCATATCTATGTTTTCGAAAACGAATCATAATTAAGAATAACTCTTGTTGTGGAATTTTACCCTTTAAAAGGAGGTCATTCAATGACAAGACAGACGTCGTTGCCGTTGACGCGTTAAACACAACACGCAAGCGTGTCGTACTTTTTTCTGGTCTGTAAACTCCATGATGAGGTATATAATAACAGTCCTTTACGGATTCCGATTCCTCCACTAACTCCATATGATTTAAATTTTTATACTCGTCCATAAATTCCGAATACAGAGGTTGCAAATTCTAATCCCTATCTAATCGGTGCCAAACTTGATCGAGTCATTTTTCGGCTAATTTTTTTTTTGATTCTCCTAAAAATGTAGCATCCTCCATAGGCATGCTTACAACGTACTGACCAGTGGCAGTTCGATAATGCGTAGTTTTAAAATGATTTTCGCAAAATTTCTCTTCTTCACTAAGCAGCGAACTGGAATCATTAATATTTTCGATTTCCCAAAATTGTCGCAAGGATTGTTCTATTTTTTCATTTTGAGTGAGTAGACCACAATATTGAGAATCGTTTGGGGAATTACTCACAACACCGCTAGCTACATATCCAAACACGGTGTCTTGAAATAACAAGTTTTGTGATGAGCAGCGAATATGACCGGCTTTCAATAAATCAAAAAAGCATTGAGAACCCAATAATAAATCTATTCTTCCTGGTATATTAAATTTAGCATCTGCTAACGAGATACTTGTGGGTATATCAGAAATGTCTACACGAATGGGCGAAAGTGGGGTTATTTCTGTAATTTTTGGCACTAAAAGAAATTCCAGTTCCCTTGTGAAATCTCTATTTTTATTTGAAATCACAGTTTCAATTTTATAATTCAGTGTCGTAGCTGTGCCATTCAGCCCAGATATAGGAGCAAAAACCTTTGTTTTCTTTAAACCCAATTTCTTTGCAAACTCAAATGATACACAATTAATTTGACTGCAAGAATCTAATAAACTTCTTCCCTGAATAAAATTCTCTTTACTCGTTTTAATTTCAATTATTGCAGTCGATAAAATGACGCTTTTATTCGAAGAAGGAAAACAATTTGAAAGACTTTGCGAAATTGCTACATCAGGCGCCGCATTTCTTTCCCCCCGGTCCACTGTCTGCTCTTTTTCTGCCTTTTGATTTCGAGATTCATTATTAGAAACAATTGATTTATCTCTATGTAATAGAGTGTTATGCGATGAAGGCGATTTACAATGTTTACATATATGTTTTGACACACAATTAGAAACTAAATGAGATTCCGAAAAACATTTCAGGCAAAGCTTATGCTTTTTAACGATAGCATATCGTTCACCAAACTGCATATTAAGAAATTTCTTACATTTATATAGAGGATGAAATTGATCACAAAAAACACACTGCCTCTCAGAACTCGAATTTACTAACAAAGATTTCGATTTTATTTCACTACTGATTTTTGATCTAGTTACGTTTCTATTTATACTTTCGAGCGATTGACTTCTTTTTTCTAAAAACTGCATTAAACTGTCAAAGCTTGGGACTTCAGATGTGTTTATTGACAATTCGTATTCTTTCCGAGACTCCTTATCCAATTTGTCTAAAATTATGGTTGTAAACAAAATGTCCGAGAGTTTATTTCTCTCAAATCCTAAGTTGGTTAGAGCCCTGATATTTTTGTTTATAACATCTACTAATCGCCTTAGTTCTTTAGATGACTCGTGTGCAATTCTTTCGAAATCTAATATAGCCTTTAAGTGTATATTCACAATAATTCGTTTATTCTCAAATCTATTTTCTAATGCTTTAAACAATGAATCAAATGTGTCTTCTGGAGTTTCTAACTGTTTAGCTTCATTTTTTAATGCGGAATGTGAATAATGTAATTTCTGAATTTCAGATAGCTGTTCATTATTCGTAACAATATTGTTAAATTCGATTTTGAACATATTCCAATCCTCATACTTTCCACTAAATTGAGGAAGTGGAATTTCTGGCAATTTGATCTTACAATTACTAAATTTTAATTCAGGACTTTTAGTTTCATTTTTATCAGAATTTAATAATAGATTCAAACTAACCTCTAGCTGCTCCACTCGTTCTTCCAACTCCATTAATGAAGAGTCGATTTCCGTCATATCATGATCGTCAGGAGCTGTTGTGTAATAATCAGTACGTAACGAATCGATGTTATTGGAAACCATTTCAAGAGTCTTGAGTTTTGTATTGATTTTGATTTTTGACCACGTAGCGGTCTCATCATTTAGTAGAGTTTCTAGCCTAGTGAGCTGAGCTTTTAACGAGCCCCTCGATCTGTTTAAGGACACTAATGTGACCATTTCAGTTGGTAATTTCACAACAACTAAAATACAATCCTAATGTAAACGAAGAATTAAAACCAAAACCACCTCCGGCTCGACGGACCAATGTCGAATGTCTTATGGTGCTAGTAACGAGATACCCATAGTCGCTGGTTCATTAACTACACTTATTAATTTAATTTACTTTATATACAAGAATATTATTTACAGTTTATACATTATTCGAAGAATTATGTACATTATTTGAAGAATATTGGATCCAGCGAACGCACCATAGGTCCGCAGAGATCGTCGAAAACCAAACAACTGAACTATTCTTAAAGGTTGCCAAACGGCCAAACCTAAATTACAGAAGAATGCGCCATGGAGGCGCGCGCGACAGTCAAGGTTAAGAGAAGCCGTAACAAAAGGTAAAAAAAAAATTATTTTTCTTTATAGAAATTTCAAATCTAATGATTATGCCATTTTTCAAATATTGAATTTCCAAAAATTACCAATTTTCACAAAGGAGTATCAGAGCGAAACCTTCACGCGTAAAGGAGATAATGATAACGGCAATATGTTCTGACGTGTATACTGGCTATAGCACGAGTCTCAAATTATAGTAGACTTATTTTTCTGTTATAATATAAAAGTGAATTATGACAAAAAGAGTGCATGATTTTTATTTAATTCTCGACAAAAACTAGATGCGCCATTTTTTAAATTCTGAAAAATATAGGTTAACCCATGTGTGACTTCATATTTGAAACGAATATATGGTTAATGCATCACCTTTAATAAAAAGCTACACGTTGATGACGAATGGCTTTTTCGCTAATCGTTGCTACTGATTAATCGCTGAAAATAAAGCATTTGAAGTTAATGAAAAAATTAATAGCTCGAAAGTATTTGCCAGAAAATTGTTAGGCAAATTGTGTTAGAAAGGTAAAAAAAAATTATTTTTCTTTATAGAAATTTCAAATCTAATGATTATGCCATTTTTCAAATATTGAATTTCCAAAACTTACCAAATTTCACAAAGGAGTATCACAGCGAAACCTTCACGCGTAAAGGAGATAATGATAACGGCAATATGTCCTGACGTGTATACTGGCTATAGCACGAGTCTCAAATTATAGTAGCCTTATTTTTCTGTTATAATATAAAAGTGAATTATGGCAACAGGAGTGCATGATTTTTATTTAATTCTCGACAAAAACTAGATG
Organism: Maratus speciosus; assembly: GCA_963932465.1. Classification (NCBI taxonomy): domain Eukaryota; kingdom Metazoa; phylum Arthropoda; class Arachnida; order Araneae; family Salticidae; genus Maratus; species Maratus speciosus. The sequence goes on from OZ010797.1 coordinate 455,837,089, forward strand.
CGCCATTTTTTAAATTCTGAAAAATATAGGTTAACCCATGTATGACTTCATATTTGAAACGAATATATGGTTAATGCATCACCTTTAATAAAAAGATACACGTTGATGACGAATGGCTTTTTCGCTAATCGTTGCTACTGATTAATCTCTGAAAATAAAGCATTTGAAGTTAATGAAAAAATTAAGAGCTCGAAAGTATTTGCCAGAAAATTGTTAGACAAATTGTGTTAGAAAAAAGTAAAGAAAAAAATATTTTTCTTTATAGAAATTTCAAATCTAATGATTACGCCATTTTTCAAATATTGAATTTCCAAAAATTACCAAATTTCACAAAGGAGTATCAGAGCGAAACCTTCACGCGTAAAGGAGATAATGATAAGGGCAATATGTCCTGACGTGTATACTCGTTTTAGCACGAGTCTCAAATTATAGTAGACTTATTTTTCTGTTATAATATAAAAGTGAATTATGACAAAAAGAGTGCATGATTTTTATTTAATTATCGACAAAAACTAGATGCGCCATTTTTTAAATTCTGAAAAATATAGGTTAACCCATGTGTGACTTCATATTTGAAACGAATATATGGTTAATGCATCACCTTTAATAAAAAGCTACACGTTGATGACGAATGACTTTTTCGCTAATCGTTGCTACTGATTAATTTCTGAAAACAAAGCATTTGAAGTTAATGAAAAAATTAATAGCTCGAAAGTATTTGCTAGAAAATTGTTAGACAAATTGTGTTAGAAAGGTAAAAAAAAATTATTTAGCTTTATAGAAATTTCAAATCTAATGATTATGCCATTTTTCAAATATTGAATTTCCAAAACTTACCAAATTTCACAAAGGAGTATCACAGCGAAACCTTCACGCGTAAAGGAGATAATGATAACGGCAATATGTCCTGACGTGTATACTGGCTATAGCACGAGTCTCAAATTATAGTAGCCTTATTTTTCTGTTATAATATAAAAGTGAATTATGGCAACAGGAGTGCATGATTTTTATTTAATTCTCGACAAAAACTAGATGCGCCATTTTTTAAATTCTGAAAAATATAGGTTAACCCATGTATGACTTCATATTTGAAACGAATATATGGTTAATGCATCACCTTTAATAAAAAGCTACACGTTGATGACGAATGGCTTTTTCGCTAATCGTTGCTACTGATTAATCTCTGAAAATAAAGCATTTGAAGTTAATGAAAAAGTTAATAGCTCGAAAGTATTTGCCAGAAAATTGTTAGACAAATTGTGTTAGAGAGGTAAAAAAAATTATTTTTCTTTATAGAAATTTCAAATCTAATGATTATGCCATTTTTCAAATATTGAATTTCCAAAATTTACCAAATTTCACAAAGGAGTATCACAGCGAAACCTTCACGCGTAAAGGAGATAATGATAACGGCAATATATCCTGACGTGTATACTGGCTATAGCACGAGTCTCAAATTATAGTAGCCTTATTTTTCTGTTATAATATAAAAGTGAATTATGACAACAGGAGTGCAGGATTTTTATTTAATTCTCGACAAAAACTGCATGCGCCATTTTTTAAATTCTGAAAAAGATAAGTTAACCCATGTATGACTTCATATTTGAAACGAATATATGGTTAATGCATCACCTTTAATAAAAAGCTACAGATTGATGAAGAATGGCTTTTTCGCTAATCGTTGCTACTGATTTATCTCTGAAAATAAAGCATTTGAAGTTAATGAAAAAATTAAGAGCTCGAAAGTATTTGCCAGAAAATTGTTAGACAAATTGTGTTAGAAAAAAGTAAAGAAAAAAATATTTTTCTTTATAGAAATTTCAAATCTAATGATTACGCCATTTTTCAAATATTGAATTTCCAAAAATTACCAAATTTCACAAAGGAGTATCAGAGCGAAACCTTCACGCGTAAAGGAGATAATGATAAGGGCAATATGTCCTGACGTGTATACTCGTTTTAGCACGAGTCTCAAATTATAGTAGACTTATTTTTCTGTTATAATATAAAAGTGAATTATGACAAAAAGAGTGCATGATTTTTATTTAATTATCGACAAAAACTAGATGCGCCATTTTTTAAATTCTGAAAAATATAGGTTAACCCATGTGTGACTTCATATTTGAAACGAATATATGGTTAATGCATCACCTTTAATAAAAAGCTACACGTTGATAACGAATGACTTTTTCGCTAATCGTTGCTACTGATTAATTTCTGAAAACAAAGCATTTGAAGTTAATGAAAAAATTAATAGCTCGAAAGTATTTGCTAGAAAATTGTTAGACAAATTGTGTTAGAAAGGTAAAAAAAAATTATTTAGCTTTATAGAAATTTCAAATCTAATGATTATGCCATTTTTCAAATATTGAATTTCTAAAAATTACCAAATTTCACAAAGGAGTATCACAGCGAAACCTTCACGCGTTAAAGGAGATAATGATAACGGCAATATGTCCTGACGTGTATACTGGCTATAGCACGAGTCTCAAATTATAGTAGCCTTATTTTTCTGTTATAATATAAAAGTGAATTTTGGCAACAGGAGTGCATGATTTTTATTTAATTCTCGACAAAAACTAGATGCGCCATTTTTTAAATTCTGAAAAATATAGGTTAACCCATGTATGACTTCATATTTGAAACGAATATATGGTTAATGCATCACCTTTAATAAAAAGCTACACGTTGATGACGAATGGCTTTTTCGCTAATCGTTGCTACTGATTAATCTCTGAAAATAAAGCATTTGAAGTTAATGAAAAAGTTAATAGCTCGAAAGTATTTCCCAGAAAATTGTTAGACAAATTGTGTTAGAAAGATAAAAAAAATTATTTTTCTTTATAGAAATTTCAAATCTAATGATTATGCCGTTTCCCAAATATTGAATTTCTAAAATTAGCAAATTTCATAATGGAGTACCATAGCAAAACATCCACGCGTAAAAAGGTAATGATAACAGTAATGTGTCCTGACGTGTATACTGGCTATATGACGAGTCACAAATTATAGTAGCCTTATTTTTCTGTTATAATATAAAAGTGAATTATGACAACAGGAGTGCATGATTTTTATTTAATTCTCGACAAAAACTGGATGCGCCATTTTTTAAATTCTGAAAAATATAGGTTAACCCATGTGTGACTTCATATTTGAAACGAATATATGGTTAATGCATCACCTTTAATAAAAAGCTACACGTTGATGACGAATGGCTTTTTCGCTAATCGTTGCTACTGATTAATCTCTGAAAATAAAGCATTTGAAGTTAATGAAAAAATTAATAGCTCGAAAGTATTTGCCAGAAAATTGTTAGACAAATTGTGTTAGAAAGGTAAAAAAAAATTATTTTTCTTTATAGAAATTTCAAATCTAATGATTATGCCATTTTTCAAATATTGAATTTCCAAAACTTACCAAATTTCACAAAGGAGTATCACAGCGAAACCTTCACGCGTAAAGGAGATAATGATAACGGCAATATGTCCTGACGTGTATACTGGCTATAGCACGAGTCTCAAATTATAGTATCCTTATTTTTCTGTTATAATATAAAAGTGAATTATGGCAACAGGAGTGCATGATTTTTATTTAATTCTCGACAAAAACTAGATGCGCCATTTTTTAAATTCTGAAAAATATAGGTTAACCCATGTATGACTTCATATTTGAAACGAATATATGGTTAATGCATCACCTTTAATAAAAAGCTACACGTTGATGACGAATGGCTTTTTCGCTAATCGTTGCTACTGATTAATCTCTGAAAATAAAGCATTTGAAGTTAATGAAAAAGTTAATAGCTCGAAAGTATTTGCCAGAAAATTGTTAGACAAATTGTGTTAGAAAGGTAAAAAAAATTATTTTTCTTTATAGAAATTTCAAATCTAATGATTATGCCATTTTTCAAATATTGAATTTCCAAAAATTACCAAATTTCACAAAGGAGTATCACAGCGAAACCTTCACGCGTAAAGGATATAATGATAACGGCAATATATCCTGACGTGTATACTGGCTATAGCACGAGTCTCAAATTATAGTAGCCTTATTTTTCTGTTATAATATAAAAGTGAATTATGACAACAGGAGTGCAGGATTTTTATTTAATTCTCGACAAAAACTGCATGCGCCATTTTTTAAATTCTGAAAAAGATAAGTTAACCCATGTATGACTTCATATTTGAAACGAATATATGGTTAATGCATCACCTTTAATAAAAAGCTACAGATTGATGAAGAATGGCTTTTTCGCTAATCGTTGCTACTGATTTATCTCTGAAAATAAAGCATTTGAAGTTAATGAAAAAATTAAGAGCTCGAAAGTATTTGCCAGAAAATTGTTAGACAAATTGTGTTAGAAAGGTAAAAAAAAAAAATATTTTTCTTTATGGAAATTTCAAATCTAATGATTACGCCATTTTTCAAATATTGAATTTCCAAAAATTACCAAATTTCACAAAGGAGTATCAGAGCGAAACCTTCACGCGTAAAGGAGATAATGATAAGGGCAATATGTCCTGACGTGTATACTCGTTTTAGCACGAGTCTCAAATTATAGTAGACTTATTTTTCTGTTATAATATAAAAGTGAATTATGACAAAAAGAGTGCATGATTTTTATTTAATTATCGACAAAAACTAGATGCGCCATTTTTTAAATTCTGAAAAATATAGGTTAACCCATGTGTGACTTCATATTTGAAACGAATATATGGTTAATGCATCACCTTTAATAAAAAGCTACACGTTGATGACGAATGACTTTTTCGCTAATCGTTGCTACTGATTAATTTCGGAAAACAAAGCATTTGAAGTTAATGAAAAAATTAATAGCTCGAAAGTATTTGCTAGAAAATTGTTAGACAAATTGTGTTAGAAAGGTAAAAAAAATTATTTAGCTTTATAGAAATTTCAAATCTAATGATTATGCCATTTTTCAAATATTGAATTTCTAAAAATTACCAAATTTCACAAAGGAGTATCACAGCGAAACCTTCACGCGTTAAAGGAGATAATGATAACGGCAATATGTCCTGACGTGTATACTGGCTATAGCACGAGTCTCAAATTATAGTAGCCTTATTTTTCTGTTATAATATAAAAGTGAATTTTGGCAACAGGAGTGCATGATTTTTATTTAATTCTCGACAAAAACTAGATGCGCCATTTTTTAAATTCTGAAAAATATAGGTTAACCCATGTATGACTTCATATTTGAAACGAATATATGGTTAATGCATCACCTTTAATAAAAAGCTACACGTTGATGACGGATGGCTTTTTCGCTAATCGTTGCTACTGATTAATCTCTGAAAATAAAGCATTTGAAGTTAATGAAAAAGTTAATAGCTCGAAAGTATTTGCCAGAAAATTGTTAGACAAATTGTGTTAGAAAGGTAAAAAAAAATTATTTTTCTTTATAGAAATTTCAAATCTAATGATTATGCCATTTTTCAAATATTGAATTTCCAAAAATTACCAAATTTCACAAAGGAGTATCACAGCGAAACCTTCTCGCGTAAAGGAGATAATGATAACGGCAATATATCCTGACGTGTATACTGGCTATAGCACGAGTCTCAAATTATAGTAGCCTTATTTTTCTGTTATAATATAAAAGTGAATTATGACAACAGGAGTGCATGATTTTTATTTAATTCTTGACAAAAACTAGATGCGCCATTTTTTAAATTCTGAAAAATATAGGTTAACCCATGTATGACTTCATATTTGAAACGAATATATGGGTAATGCATCACCTTTAATAAAAAGCTACACGTTGATGACGAATGGCTTTTTCGCTAATCGTTGCTACTGATTAATCTCTGAAAATAAAGCATTTGAAGTTAATGAAAAAATTAATAACTCGAAAGTATTTCCCAGAAAATTGTTAGACAAATTGTGTTAGAAAGGTAAAAAAAATTATTTTTCTTTATAGAAATTTCAAATCTAATGATTATGCCGTTTCCCAAATATTGAATTTCTAAAATTAGCAAATTTCATAATGGAGTACCATAGCAAAACATCCACGCGTAAAAAGGTAATGATAACAGTAATGTGTCCTGACGTGTATACTGGCTATATGACGAGTCACAAATTATAGTAGCCTTATTTTTCTGTTATAATATAAAAGTGAATTATGACAACAGGAGTGCATGATTTTTATTTAATTCTCGACAAAAACTGGATGCGCCATTTTTTAAATTCTGAAAAAGATAAGTTAACCCATGTATGACTTCATATTTGAAACGAATATATGGTTAATGCATCACCTTTAATAAAAAGCTACAGATTGATGAAGAATGGCTTTTTCGCTAATCGTTGCTACTGATTAATCTCTGAAAACAAAGCATTTGAAGTTAATGAAAAAATTAATAGCTCGAAAGTATTTGCTAGAAAATTGTTAGACAAATTGTGTTAGAAAGGTAAAAAAAATTATTTAGCTTTACAGAAATTTCAAATCTAATGATTATGCCATTTTTCAAATATTGAATTTCTAAAAATTACCAAATTTCACAAAGGAGTATCACAGCGAAACCTTCACGCGTTAAAGGAGATAATGATAACGGCAATATGTCCTGACGTGTATACTGGCTATAGCACGAGTCTCAAATTATAGTAGCCTTATTTTTCTGTTATAATATAAAAGTGAATTATGGCAACAGGAGTGCATGATTTTTATTTAATTCTCGACAAAAACTAGATGCGCCATTTTTTAAATTCTGAAAAATATAGGTTAACCCATGTATGACTTCATATTTGAAACGAATATATGGTTAATGCATCACCTTTAATAAAAAGCTACACGTTGATGACGAATGGCTTTTTCGCTAATCGTTGCTACTGATTAATCTCTGAAAATAAAGCATTTGAAGTTAATGAAAAAGTTAATAGCTCGAAAGTATTTGCCAGAAAATTGTTAGACAAATTGTGTTAGAAAGGTAAAAAAAATTATTTTTCTTTATAGAAATTTCAAATCTAATGATTATGCCATTTTTCAAATATTGAATTTCCAAAAATTACCAAATTTCACAAAGGATTATCACAGCGAAACCTTCACGCGTTAAAGGAGATAATGATAACGGCAATATGTCCTGACGTGTATACTGGCTATAGCACGAGTCTCAAATTATAGTAGCCTTATTTTTCTGTTATAATATAAAAGTGAATTATGGCAACAGGAGTGCATGATTTTTATTTAATTCTCGACAAAAACTAGATGCGCCATTTTTTAAATTCTGTAAAATATAGGTTAACCCATGTATGACTTCATATTTGAAACGAATATATGGTTAATGCATCACCTTTAATAAAAAGCTTCACGTTGATGACGAATGGCTTTTTCGCTAATCGTTGCTACTGATTTATCTCTGAAAATAAAGCATTTGAATTTAATGAAAAAATTAATAGCTCGAAAGTATTTGCCAGAAAATTGTTAGACAAATTGTGTTAGAAAGGTAAAAAAAATTATTTTTCTCTATAGAAATTTCAAATCTAATGATTATGCCGTTTCCCAAATATTGAATTTCTAAAATTAGCAAATTTCATAATGGAGTACCATAGCAAAACATCCACGCGTAAAAAGGTAATGATAACAGTAATGTGTCCTGGCGTGTATACTGGCTATATGACGAGTCACAAATTATAGTAGCCTGATTATTCTGGTAAAATATAAAAGTGAATTATGACAACAGGAGTGCATGATTTTTATTTAATTCTCGACAAAAACTAGATGCGCCATTTTTTAAATTCTGAAAAATATAGGTTAACCCATGTATGACTTCATATTTGAAACGAATATATGGTTAATGCATCACCTTTAATAAAAAGCTACACGTTGATGACGAATGGCTTTTTCGCTAATCGTTGCTACTGATTAATCTCTGAAAATAAAGCATTTGAAGTTAATGAAAAAATTAATAGCTCGAAAGTATTTGCCAGAAAATTGTTAGACAAATTGTGTTAGAAAGGTAAAAAAATTATTTTTCTTTATAGATATTTCAAATCTAATGATTATGCCGTTTCCCAAATATTGAATTTCTAAAATTAGCAAATTTCATAATGGAGTACCATAGCAAAACATCCACACGTAAAAAGATAATGATAACAGTAATGTGTCCTGACGTGTATACTGGCTATATGACGAGTCACAAATTATAGTAGCCTGATTATTCTGTTAAAATATAAAAGTGAAGTATGACAACAGGAGTGCATGATTTTTATTTAATTCTCGACAAAAACTAGATGCGCCATTTTTTAAATTCTGAAAAATATAGGTTAACCCATGTATGACTTCATATTTGAAACGAATATATGGTTAATGGATCACCTTTAATAAAAAGCTACACGTTGATGACGAATGGCTTTTTCGCTAATCGTTGCTACTGATTAATCTCTTAAAATAAAGCATTTGAAGTTAATGAAAAAATTAATAGCTCGAAAGTATTGGCCAGAAAATTGTTAGACAAATTGTGTTAGAAAAGTAAAAAAAAAATATTTTTCTTTATAGAAATTTCAAATCTAATGATTATGCCGTTTCCCAAATATTGAATTTCTAAAATTAGCAAATTTCATAATGGAGTACCATAGCAAAACATCCACGCGTAAAAAGATAATTATAACAGTAATGTGTCCTGACGTGTATACTGGCTATATGACGAGTCACAAATTATAGTAGCCTGATTATTCTGTTAAAATATAAAAGTGAATTATGACAACAGGAGTGCATGATTTTTATTTAATTCTCGACAAAAACTAGATGCGCCATTTTTTAAATTCTGAAAAATATAGGTTAACCCATGTATGACTTCATATTTGAAACGAATATATGGTTAATGCATCACCTTTAATAAAAAGCTACACGTTGATGACGAATGGCTTTTTCGCTAATCGTTGCTACTGATTAATCTCTTAAAATAAAGCATTTGAAGTTAATGAAAAAATTAATAGCTCGAAAGTATTTGCCAGAAAATTGTTAGACAAATTGTGTTAGAAAAGTAAAAAAAAAATATTTTTCTTTATAGAAATTTCAAATCTAATGATTATGCCGTTTCCCAAATATTGAATTTCTAAAATTAGCAAATTTCATAATGGAGTACCATAGCAAAACATCCACGCGTAAAAAGATAATTATAACAGTAATGTGTCCTGACGTGTATACTGGCTATATGACGAGTCACAAATTATAGTAGCCTGATTATTCTGTTAAAATATAAAAGTGAATTATGACAACAGGAGTGCATGATTTTTATTTAATTCTCGACAAAAACTAGATGCGCCATTTTTTTAAATTCTGAAAAATATAGGTTAACCCATGTATGACTTCATATTTGAAACGAATATATGGTTAATGCATCCCCTTTAATAAAAAGCTACACGTTGATGGCGAATGGCTTTTTCGCTAATCTTTGCTAGTGATTAATCTCTGAAAATAAAGCATTTGAAGTTAATGAAAAAATTAATAGCTCGAAGGTATTTGCCAGAAAATTGTTAGACAAATTGTGTTAGAAAGGTAAAAAAAAAAAATTATTTTTCTTTATAGAAATTTCAAATCTAATGATTATGCAATTTTTCAAATATTAAATTTCCAAAAATTACCAAATTTGACAAAGGAGTATCACAGCGAAACCTTCACGCGTAAAGGAGATAATGATAACGGCAATATGTCCTGACCTGTATTCTGGCTATAGCACGAGTCTCAAATTGTAGTAGCCTTATTTTTCTGTTAAATATAAAAGTGAATTATGTCAACAAGAGTGCATGATTTTTATTTAATTACCGACAAAAACTAGATGCGCCATTTTTTAAATTCTGAAAAATATAGGTTAACCCATGTATGACTTCATATTTGAAACGAATATATGGTTAATGCGTCACCTTTAATAAAAAGCTACACGTTGATGACGAATGGCTTTTTCGCTAATCGTTGCTACTGATTAATCTCTGAAAATAAAGCATTTGAAGTTAATGAAAAAATTAATAGCTCGAAAGTATTTGCCAGAAAATTGTTAGACAAATTGTGTTAGAAAGGTAAAAAAAAAAAATTATTTTTCTTTATAGAAATTTCAAATCTAATGATTATGCCGTTTCCCAAATATTGAATTTCTAAAATTAGCAAATTTCATAATGAAGTACCATAGCAAAACATCCACGCGTAAAAAGATAATGATAACAGTAATGTGTCCTGACGTGTATACTGGCTATAAGACGAGTCACAAATTATATTAGCCTGATTATTCTGTTAAAATATAAAAGTGAATTATGACAACAGGAGTGCATGATTTTTATTTAATTCTCGACAAAAACTAGATGCGCCATTTTTTAAATTCTGAAAAATATAGGTTAACCCATGTATGACTTCGTATTTGAAACGAATATATGGTTAATGCATCACCTTTAATAAAAAACTACACGTTGATGACGAATGGCTTTTTCGCTAATCGTTGCTTCTGATTAATCTCTGAAAATAAAGCATTTGAAGTTAATGAAAAAATTAATAGCTCGAAAGTATTTGCCAGAAAATTGTTAGACAGATTGTGTTAGAAAGGTAAAGAAAAAAATTATTTTTCTTTATAGAAATTTCAAATCTAATGATTATGCCGTTTCTCAAATATTGAATTTCTAAAATTAGCAAATTTCATAATGGAGTTCCATAGCAAAACAGCCACGCGTAAAAAGATAATGATAACAGTAATGTGTCGTGACGTGTATACTGGCTATATGAGGAGTCACAAATTATAGTAGCCTGATTATTCTGTTAAAATATAAAAGGGAATTACGATGTCACGAGTGCAATTTTTATTAATTCTCGACAAATACTAGATGCGCCATTTCTGTTTAGTTCTGAATAATATAGTTTTACTCACGTATGACCTCATTTTTCAAACGAATGTATGGTTGATGCATGGGCTTTACAAGAGAAAACTGATATCATGAAGGCCTTTTCATGAATTTGCATTTTTTTTTCTTTTTTTTTCAAGATTTAAAACTATATTTATTTAGGATTAGGAAACATTTTTTTAAAATAGTGGTATAAAAGCAAAATTTGTCAAAGCTTTTAATATATTAAACAACTAATATAATTTTTTTTTGTTTTTTTTAAGTCAATTCCTACTTAGGTTGAATAATAAGTAGTTTATTAACGATTGGAAATTTGAATAAGAGAAACTTTCTTCTCCCATATAAAACTAAAATTAATTAATTAAATTTAATTAATTAAATAATATTTGAAAAAAGCTGTATTAACATCAAGTGTCATCCACTACAAGTTTAAAAAAAAAAATTATTTGAATTTGAGTTGATGAATAATAAGTTTTTTTAACAATTGGAAATTTGAATAAAATTTATTAGTTAAATTTAATTAATGAATTAATATTTGAAAAACTGTATTAACATCAATTGTCATCCACTAAAAGTTTTAAAAAATGTATTTGAACTTGAGTGGATGAATAATAAGTATTTTATTAACGATTGAAAATTTGAATAAGAGAAATTTTTTCTCCCATATAAAACTAAAATTAATTAACTAAAAGTAATAAATGAATTAATATTTGAAAAAACTCTATTAACATTAAGTATCATCCACTATAAGTTAAAAAAATATATTTGAACTTGAGTGGATGAATAATAAGTATTTTATTTACGATTGAAAATTTGAACAAGATATATATAGGGAGAGTGTGAACTAATAATAAGAATTGAAAAAAGAGAGCATATTTGCGCGAGATTCATTATCCGCAAGGTGTTTAATGTTAAACGGGATTTTACTAATCAAACACGTTTAAAACCCAGGTTAACACCAGGTATTTCATCTTAGACCATGGGACGAGTTGCGAAATTGTTCAAATCCGTTTACCAACTCCAGGAACTAAGAAATTTTGCATGCAATACAATTATACAATACTTATTAACTAAAAAACGCAAAGTTCACCAAAAAATATTTGCACATTAATTTTTTATACCAATTTAAAGTGGTACCCTAAAGCTGACATTATAAAGGTAATGTTCAGTGTTTTGGTTAGTATTTTCACTTTTAAATAAGAATGAAGATAAAATTTATTGAACTACCATCATTTACTAATAACTATTAAATACTGAAAATAAAATATTATCTTTAATATTAGTATTGTATTTAATATTTGCTGTTTAAGAAGTTGAATATTTTTTAATATATTTTACACGAATGTAGCTTAAATAATAGATTAAATGAAACTTGAAAGTTAAAATAATAGAATTAACATACTCTACATTCATAATGTATATTTTAACCCTAATGAAGTAATAAATATAAAATTTAAGAATTTGCCCTCATATGTCGACACCTATATCAATTGTTGAAAAGAGCAATTTTGACTCTTAAACTCGACATTCCCTTTAACTATTAAATTTTTGAGGTAAAATCATTTCTAATAAAACTAACAATTTTTTTTAGTACTTCTAATAAAACGATAAAAGGTTTAAGTAACACAAGGCTCTTTTTAACATAAAATTAAATATTCAAAAATTGCTCAACTAAAGCTGCTACCTTTTCTGATACTAGCAGGCAGCTTTTCCAAAAACTAAATTGGAAACTGGGATCTTGAAAGATACAAGCAACATTCTTGCTCACATAATTGTAATGGGGCAAACATCATAACCTGATATAAAAAATGTCATGACATATAATTTAACTGCCTATCCCCCACCTATAGCAAACCCTGATTGTTCTATCGTAACAACAAATAACGCAGCATTGACTCATTCTGTGCTGAAATCAGTGGATCAGTATCAAATTCCGAGTGAGATCCCTGAAAATAATGCCTTAATTTTGGACGGTATGGGAGTTTTGCAACAAATGCAGAATATTCCAAATACTTTTGGAGATCTTGCTTTACAAGTATTGGAATATATTATTGGTATGGGTGTTAGCTACAAATCTAAAGCAATTCACTTTGTAACTGACACATATCCTATTTTCAACATTTAGTGCAGCGAGTGACAAAGGATGGCTACAGGAGGTGAAACTGTTATTAAAATATGAAGTTCAGCGCAATAATAATAAAAAAAAAACCTCATCAGTTAAAATTTCTAGCAAATGGGTCAAATAAGGCAGCTTTGGTTGAATTTCTTTTTAAAAAATGGTCCTCAGTAGATCCCCCAATACTGAAAAGTGTATTGTTGATTGTTGCACATGGGGGAAAAGTGCCATATCATAAGCGGTGAAAACCGTCATCTGATAGTAAGGGATATGCCCGAACTGCATTCTGATCACGAGGAAGCAGATACAAGAATGCTGTTGCATGTAGAAAATGCTTCGATATGTTTCATACATGTTATTATTAAAAGTTCGGACACGTGTTTTCATCCTCTCACTTTGTACGAGTAGATTTTTAACATCAGAATTATATTTGCTTCTGGGTACTGCGAGTAATTTAGAATTTCATAATGTTTTATCTATCGCTACTATTTTAGGTCCAGACATTTGTGATAGTTTAATAAGCCTTCGCAGTTTTACAGGTTGCCACAGTTGTAGTGCCTTTAAAGACAAGGGCAAAATTAAAGCATTGACTATAATGAATAGTAAAATTGACTATAATGAAAAGTAAAATTGACTATAATGAAAAGCAAAATTGTTTATATTGATGCATTTAAAGGGTTTGGTACTTCTTGGACTTTATCAAGTGCTCTTATTCAAACCCTTGAACTATTTGTTTGCGAACTTTATGGCCAACCTACTAAAACCTCAGTAAATGATTCAAGATACACATTGTTCAAACTGAAGTTTAAAATTGATGTTGCTTTACCACCAAATTATGATGCTTTAGTATGCCATATTAAAAGGGCAAACTATCAAGCATATATTAGATGTAAATTTCCAACTGGGCGAAAAATGTCCGGACCAGGATTCGAACCCGGGACCTCCCTGGCTGAAGCCGCCAGTGCTCTGCCATCTGAGCTATCCCGGACGATTCTGGTCGAACTTTTTCACCCAGCTAATCTTGAGGATTACAGCATCTGGTCTGAAACCTGGTTCAGCTCTAGAGCTGAATTCGCCCAGTTGGAAATTTACATCTAATGTGATATGTTTACCAATTAGAATAATTGTGTCAATATTAATCTAGTGTATCAAGCATATATTCATCGTCGGTGTTTCCAAAACATAATGAGTGTCCCTAATCCTGCTGAACATGGATGGATCATTAATGGGATAAATATAAGGATTTGTTGGAACACAATTCTTTGTATTCCATATAGTTTACTAAAAAACGTTTTGTGCAAGTGCCAGAAGACCGTTTGTTTATCAAGTAAATGCTCATGCAAATCAAATGGAATTTCTTGCTACGAATTATGTTCATGTACTAATTGGAAAATTCCAATGAACAAAATGAATTTTTCAGTGATACTTTTGAAGTTGATTCAGACACATGAAGATATTGATAGTTTGCATAATGTAGATGATATTTTCTAAAAAATGTACCAAAATAAATAATATTATACATAAAACATGCCTAAAGTAAGTAAAGTTTTTATTTAAGACAAGTATTTAAGCATGAAACAATGTGATGTTATTGATGGACTTCCTAGTTGCGTGGCAACTTAACATCCAGTTGAAGAGGTGATCGTGTTGCAAGGGCATTAGGGAGCCTTAAAAAATGAATGTTTAAACGTGGCTGGTAGCCACAATGAGAGAAATCACTAGAAAAGTTAAGAAAAGAATAACTTAAAGTGAGAACTTGAAGTACTAAAAGTTTAACAATGTAAGAGAAAAAAGAAAATTTAGATAAAAAAAAAAGAGAAAGAAATTCCATTAGTTCCAAAAAGGACAGGCGAAAAAGCTACCAAGGGATATCCCATCTAAAAAAAGGGGACTCTTTTCAGTGACCATACATTAAGTTTAAGTTGGTTAAAAATTCTATTTATATAGCAGATAAGCAGTATTATATTTAAGCATTACCAATTTTCTAAAATCATTTAGATATTGTTTGTCTAATTTTTCCTGTAACTTCTTAAGCATTTTATTAAGAGGTAAGTGCATTATATCAAAGTCTCTTTACTGTTATTATGTTGCTTAAAGAGCCTTGTGTTACTTATAACTTTTATTTATTAATTAGAAGTATTCGAAAAAAAATTGTTAGTTGTATTAGAAATGTTTTTACCTCAAAAGTTTAATAGTTAAAGGGAATGTCAAGTTTAAGATTCAAAATTGCTTTTTTCAACAGATGATATAGGTGTCGACATATGAGGGTAAATCCTTAAATTTTATATTTATTACTTCATTAGGTGTTAAAACATACGTTCTGAAAGTATAGAGTATTTTTATTTTATTATTTTAACTTTCAAGTTTCATTTAATCTATTATTTAAGCTACATTCGTGTAAAATATATTAAAAAATATTCAACTTCTTAAACAGCAAATATTAAATACAATACTAATATTAAAGAAAATATTTTATTGTCAGTATTTAATATTTATTAGTAAATGATGACAATTCAATAAATTTTATCTTCATTCTTATTTAAAAGGGAAAATACTAACCAAAACACTGAACATTACCTTTATAATGTCAGCTTTAGGGTACCACTTTAAATTGGTATAAAAAATTAATGTGCAAATATTTTTTGGTGAACTTTGCGTTTTTTAGTTAATAAGTATTGTATAATTGTATTGCATGCAAAATTTCTTAGTTCCCGGAGTTGGTAAACGAAAACTGGTTTTTAGCCACTTTTGATGCTTCGTCCCATGGCCTATCTGGTACAATATATTCTAGGTACAAATAAAATTAATACTTATTTTACTTTATAATATGAATTCCATAATTTTATTGGTTTCTATAGTAAAAATGCTTTGCTAGAAAAAGAAAAACAATCAACAATTCTTATTTGACTGATGAACCACGAAATACGACATTCGATTAATAAAGCAGTGTTACATTTTATTAAAATTATTCAGAACACGCAATAAGGTATTACATTTTGTGAGGGCTTTCATAAATTATTTTGAGTTTTTAATGCAATTTTCGGAATGATGAATAAGAGAAACAGATCTTTTCAAAATGTTTTTATTAACGCTTCAAATAAATGATGAATTACCGAATACATCATGAAAATGTCCATCATTAAATGACCTACATAAAAAATTACATTATAAGTCATAAAATATATTGTACATTTTAAAATTTCAATCAAATATGTTGTGCAGTATATTGAAATACATGACAATTTAAAGAAATGAAAGTTTTTTAGTAAATTAACATTTCGCACAAATTAATGTTTTTGTAACTTATAGTGAGTTGGATGTGAAAATGTTTTATAACAACAAACTTCTAAGCCTTTTAGTAACTATAGTGACTTAAATATTTAAATTTTTCACAACAAACCAACATAAAGTCAAACATAGTACATTGTCAAGGCACATGAATCAAATATACTGGAAATAAACATTCTTAAATGCGCTATTTTTCTTTTAAGAAGATTTTCTGTTCTTTTTCATTCACAGCAGTTTTAACTTATTTTCTTTGAATAAACATTCTGTCCACCTCGGACAAATTTTTAAAAGCAGATTTATAAAATTATACATATAAACGGAAAAAATAACTTACTGAAGAATTTTTTAAAACTGTCAGTCAAACAGAGTGCTATGAATTCAGAAAAAATAAAAAAGCATATATGGTTCCATAAATGTGACTGGTTATTTAAAACGTTTGCTATCAACATTTGTAATTTCAGTGATATTCCACATAAAAAATGTTCTATACTGGTTCCTCGTATTCTTATGAAATTCATATGGGGTATTACATTTTATGTTTCAATAGCAACAATCTATGCATCATTTCATAATGAAATAGTAAGTCTCAAGCAAGCATTGTTATCTATACCCGTACTGATGTACGCATTTCTGATATGGTATTACATTTTTGAGACGCAGTTAAAACTAAATAAATCAGTCATCAAGTTACAAAAGATAGGAGACTTTCTAAATGTAGCTCCCAGTCAAAAATTTGAAAGAGTTTGTCTCCTTTATTTTGCGATTATGTATATGCTTAGACTTTTCATACAAATTCAGGTAATTAATAAAACACAATCCAGAAATTTTTTTCAAGGGATATCATTTGGATCATTGGGTATTCACAGTATTGACTGTGACTGGCGCATCGCAACGGCAATATGGCATTTATTTTGTTTGATTCAAAATCATGTCGTTTATACTATTCCAGATTTGATTTCTATGTTCTTTATTGTTGCTAGCTGACTTGTATACTGAAAAAATATATTATAAAAAGCAAGTATATTCTTAAGAGAGGATGCATAACGTCTAACGAATTTGATAACTGGTACCGATATTACAACATTATTAATTCGACATTTCATACTATGAACGAAACTTTGTCTATTCCCATCTTTCTAATATGTACTTATTATTCGACTGGTACACTTCTTGGAAGTCTGTTGATAATAAAACACAGATTATAATCGATGCTGATCTTATTCTCACTATTACATTTCATCTGGTTTACGGCATTTATTACAGTTGCTTCTAATATTAATGAAGTGGACAAAATAGCTGAACAGATTATTATTGAAATTCTGTGTTTATTGGGACCGGTCGAAAGCAGCCGTACTAGTATTAGTATTATCACAAAGATATCATGGAAATGCTCTCGTTTTTAGTGCATGTGGTTTCTTTGATTTTACAAGTTTTTATCTTACAGCAGTTGGATGTCTTATTACATACAGTTTGTCAATAATAATCATGGGATAGACATGAATAAATATACATATATACTTAAATATTTTGTTAAACTAATAAATGCAAAATAAAGCAACAAATGTTATGGTTTCTCTTGACGTTTTAATGGAGTGGATAAAATTGTTAAATCATTTATTGTTCAAATTCTTTGATCATTGTGAGCCATCTATACAGGGTGATTCAGCTCGTCGGTGACAAACTTTAAGGATCGATAGAGCACACCTAGACGAACATTTTTGAATAGGGAATGTAGGGTCCCTGACGCGATGGTAAGGCGCTAGGCGCTTTCGAAAATTTGGGTGCCGAAATTCGAAACGTCATAAAAACTAGGGAAATGGTTAGATTTTCTTGCTTGTTGCGTCGAAATGATTCTGTTTGTTTAGACTTTCTTCAGTACCAATTTGATAAGCGTATCTCTTAAAACATGGATAGGGGGCGCTGCAGACTTTGGAGAGCTAGACAACAACTTTAAGCCCGTTATTTTGATAATTTAACACATGCTCGCCAAACTTTATACTCTAACTTAAAGTTTGAACCCAAAAGTAGAGCCCTGCAAAAAGCGTAAGAGCCGGAATAAAATGTCAAAGTACAGGGTGGTCGAAACTCGAAGGCTCCTAGGAGATAAACAAACATATTTCTTGAATTATGGCATGCATTTTCATGATTCTGTTTGCTGGGGCTCTCTGAAACTCAGTTGAACGGTACAAAAAGAAACATCGATAGGGGGCGCTTTGGGCAAAAAACATAATTCGTTGACATTTCGGACGCTAACTGGAAACGGGGCGCTACGATCAGTTAGAAACAAAACAAGAGAGTAATTTACTTATCATAAGAAGCTATTAAAACTGCAGTTTGTTTGTTTTTTTTAACAAACATAGCTGGTTTCAATCATGCACAATGCGCGCAATAAAATTTACATAAGGTGCTTTTTGCTGATTTATGCAAAAGATATCGTACCATATCGATATGCAAAAGATACGTAATGCGTAGACGACAACGCGAGATGACGTAGTTGTATGCGCAGACACGTCTTTTGAACGTGCGGTACCTACTTAAGCTTCGGGTTACTTGTCTGCAGATCGGTAGTAGGATGGAACGGTACACAAACTCTGAATTGGCTGACATGCATTTGGCGTATGGCGCTGCTGGTTGTAATGGACGAGCCGCTCAGCGGTTGTACGCCGAGCGTTACCCCAACAGGCAAATCCCCTGCCATGCCTTCTTCGCTCGAGTACACCAGAGGTTGTCCACAACGGGATCTTTCGACGGAGGCAGGCCTGAGCGGGAGCGATCAGTGAGCACCCCCGACAACGAAGAGGCTGTGCTTAACCTGGTTGAGGACAACCCAGGTCTTAGCACGAGAGATATCGCCAGACATGTTGGCATTTCGCAAGCAACTGCGTGGCGCATCTTACGTTCCCGGAATCTGCACCCCTACCACATCCAGCGGGTGCAGTTGCTCAGAGAGCAGGATTTTGGCCCTCGAGTGGAAGTCTCAAGATGGTACTTGGCGATGAGATCCAGGGATCCCCGTTTTGTAAACAGCATTTTGTTTACGGACGAGTCCACCTTCAGACGGGAGGGAATGTGGAACGCCCACAACAGTCATGTGTGGTGTGATGAAAATCCACATGAAACCAGAAGCCGAGCAGCCCAGGAGCGTTTCTCAGTAAATGTGTGGGCCGGCATTCTGGGGGATTGCCTCATTGGCCCTTATTTGTTACCTGAACGGCTGACAGGTGGAAATTACCTGATTTTCCTGGATCAAGTGCTGCCGCAGCTTCTGGATGAGGCGCACGTACCCGAAGGTTCGCGTCGCCAGATGTGGTTCCAGCACGATGGAGCTCCGGCCCATTACACGAACGACGTGCGTCTCCATCTAAACGCAAGGTATGGCCAGCGGTGGATCGGGCGTGGGGGTCCAGTTCACTGGCCTGCCCGATCACCAGACCTCACCTGCTTGGATTTCTTCCTTTGGGGTTACCTGAAGGCCGAGGTATACCATACACCTGTCAGCAGTGCTGAAGAACTTGTGGCGCGCATTGTGGCAGCTGCAGGGCAGATCAGAGATACTCCTGGCATTGTTGGAAACACACACTCCTCAATGCGACGGAGGTGCGAAGCCTGCATCATGGCCCAAGGTCGAAATTTCGAGCATCTTCTGTAGTGTTATTTTTTGTAAATACATTTCCAGTATCATTGATGTTTTTGGTCTAAATTTATTCAGAAGTGTTGAGCAGAGGTAGAAAATGTGTTTTCATTATTACTAACTGATCGTAGCGCCCCGTTTCCAGTTAGCGTCCGAAATGTCAACGAATTATGTTTTTTGACCAAAGCGCCCCCTATCGATGTTTCTTTTTGTACCGTTCAACTGAGTTTCAGAGAGCCCCAGCAAACAGAATCATGAAAATGCATGCCATAAGTCAAGAAATCTGTTTGTTTATCTCTTAGGAGCCTTCGAGTTTCGACCACCCTGTACTTTGACATTTTATTCCGGCTCTTACGCTTTTTGCAGGGCTCTACTTTTGGGTTCAAACTTTAAGTTAGAGTATAAACTTTGGCGAGCATGTGTTAAATTATCAAAATAACGGGCTTAAAGTTGTTGTCTAGCTCTCCAAAGTCTGCAGCGCCCCCTATCCATGTTTTAAGAGATACGCTTATCAAATTGGTACTGAAGAAAGTCTAAACAAACAGAATCATTTCGACGCAACAAGCAAGAAAATCTAACCATTTCCCTAGTTTTTATGACGTTTCGAATTTCGGCACCCAAATTTTCGAAAGCGCCTAGCGCCTTACCATCGCGTCAGGGACCCTACATTCCCTATTCAAAAATGTTCGTCTAGGTGTGCTCTATCGATCCTTAAAGTTTGTCACCGACGAGCTGAATCACCCTGTATAAGCCGCAATAGTACTATCGCCCAAGTATTGTTTTAATCATATGTTTATTTTTCTATTTCTGAATTTGATTTACTTGTGTTTACAAAAGGTGCTTACAAAGGGTGTCCGGTCTCAACGGTGTCCAATGGCTAATTCCTAAACCGTTAGTCATAGACATATAGTTCCAGTTACAAAAATGTTTTAAATCAGGTAAAGAAATATTTTAAAAGAGATTTGGGTCAATAAAAACATTTCTTAAAAAATTACGAAATTTAAATTTTTATACGGTCCCCCGGTCCTATAAGTTATATTTAGTGAAATTTTCCTTTTACACTGACAAGTAATACAAAAAAGTCCCGTTATTCTACAATTAAAATTGACCGAGTAACAGCTGTTTAAAGTTGGAGCATATTTTTTGTTGCAAATTGGGGGTCATTCACAAATTTAGTCGAAATATAATTTCGTCAGATATAAAAAATGTTTGGGAGTAAAATTAACATTGCAATATAAATCTGAAATCTTTAATCATTCTGGCATATTAATGGAAAATATACAATTTGTAATAAACATTTAAGAAGAAAGAATAAACAGAATTTTTGTTAAATAAAATTATTCTAAATTAACATCCTCAATTCTTTACAAAATGATACGTATTTTAAAATATTTAAGAAGTTCAATGTTAAAATTGAATTTCCTCCCCCATCTCATCGGACCACTCAGCTGTTTAGCTGTAAGAATCCCAGGATAAGCAAAAATATCGAATAATTTTTTTAATAAAATAAAATAAAATAAAATAAAATAGAAAATGTCTTACATATGTTTTATAGTATGAGATTTTCGCTATATTTTAACTTGCACATTTGCGATTTGCAAAAAAATTCTAACGTGATGGTTAAAAATGTAGGTCATTTTCAGACTCAGTGCTAAAAAGTGCGTAAAAATCAATTATCAAAAGTAAAAAAACACAACCATCTCCTCTAATTTATAGTATTCGATTTTTGTTATTCTTTAAATTTGAAAATTTATGATTTGCGAAATATCCTGACATGATGGTTAAAAATTAAGGTAATTTTCGGATTCAGTACTAAAAAATACATAAAAATTAAAAAACCCAACAATCGCAGTCTTGTATTATCTAATCTAAAACTTTTTCTTAAACTCCTTGGCAGAAATCTATCCGAAATATTTTGTGTTACCCTGTAAAATAAGTATAAATGGTAACCACCGAAAATCTTAATAATATTAGATTTTTATCGGATTTGCGCCAGTATGTAAAATGCAATCTCGATCGGATATTTAAAAGTGGGTTAAAGTTCGAGTACAAATTTTGAACTGGAAAAACATACATACGATTGTTGAAGTAACATAAAAACTTATAAAAAAACATAATTTTTGTTAAAAGAAATCATAAGAGAAACAGTCTCAAATCCTGACAAAATAAAATATATGTTATTTTAGCCAATTTGAGACTTAATCATAATACTTGTAGGATTTTTTTTCAAACCGCAGATACACATGAAGTAAGATCTTCGAATACTTTAAACACTTGGTATATGATCCCCCAAAGCCAAGCCGAACTCATTTGTTTTCAGAGTAGAAAAGTGGCATAAGTCATGCATTTTTAAAGTTTCATAACTCGCTCAATTTTAGAATTATATGAATGGGACTTTTTTTTTGTCTTACTGGTCAGTGTAATAGGAAAAAATTACTGAATATAACTTAAAGGACCGGGGGAACGTATAAAAATTTAAATTTCGTAATATTTTAAGAAATGTTTTTATTGACTCAAATTGCTTTTAAATGTTTCTTTACCTGATTTAAAACATTTTTGTAATTGGAACTATATGTCTATGACTAACGGTTTAGGAATTAGCCATTGGACACCGTTGAGACCGGACATCCTGTATAACGAGAATTGCGTACAGTATTGACTACAGTTTGCTAATATTAAACATAGAACAGAGAAATGAATAGAAATATGTAAATGTTTCAAGTATTCTGTCACACTAATTAACTGGTGTATAATGAATCAACAAATGTCAGGTAGAAGTAAGAAGTAAAATCATATAGGTCGCCACTCGAGTGCGAAAGACATGGCTATTAAATAATTACCATCCTAAATATTTAACTGAATTCGATAAAAATATGTTTGATGCATTAGTGTTAGTGGTTGGCAGTCTTTAATAAAAATGTGTGAATAGAAAGCATTGTTGCTTTCTACTCAGAAAAAAAGGTTCAGTCAGATTTCAGTCGAACTTTTTTTTTTATCCGAAGGAATTTTTCTAAAAATACTTCTTACTTCAGATTAAAATATGACATCAAAATATTTTTTATTGTGCCACTACCAAAGATTGTCTCTTAGAATATTTATTTACTCTCTTAATAACATTTTATTGGACCACAATTTTCCAAACATTTAATGAAATATTAGTGTTTTATGGTTATCGAATATCAAGTTAGATATATAGTCAATTTAAGTAAACCTCTTAAGTCATCATATTTTTGCAATAATTTTATTTCATATTAACATATCTAATTTCTTCCAACATATAGTAAAATATCGTACGTTGAATAAAATATCGAAATAATCTTTTACTAACATTATTAAGAAGAAATTTATAAGATTCATAATATAATAATTGTTTATGGTTAGAAAATGACAATATTTCAAATAAAATCTTTTACCTATCAGGAACTCAATATTAACTTTTTACGAGTACAATCACTGGACACCTCCAGAATTTCTTGGCTTTGTTTCTGCGTCACTGGTAAACTACATGATTCTTTAGGCATAATATTTTGATCGTTTAAAAGGAACATCAAAATGTTTGGGATGAATTAGTAGCAGAACAGATAATTTTATTCTTACACACTTGGGTCCAAATATGTGTCGAAATGTGGTTCCCGACATGGCTAATTTCACATGTAGAGGAAAAGGTCTAAATACTAGCTACCACTTTTGTTTTCAATCTAGATCGTACAATTTTCAAAATTAATAAAATAAAAAGTAACAGCAGGGTACCTTGACATGTTTTACATGTGTTTAGAGAAAAAAAATCAGTTTAAAAGTCGATTTTTGTTTATAAAAAGCAAAATTCCGAAAGTCTTCAAATTTTGAGTTTTTAAAATGGGGTCTAAATACCGGCTACCTAAGTTTTTTTCCAAAAGATCACACAAATAGAGCTAATGACAATTATTAAGCAATAAGAATATTATTTTAATAAATTTTATTGATTAATAACATTTCTTATGCACAGAAAAAATACGCATTTTTTAATAAACAAGTATTTTTGTCAAAATTATAAAATTCTTTACGACTATCTCTCACAGTCTTCTTCCCATTATGTTTCTAGTTTTCTTTTTTAACGTGTAAAACAAAAAAAAAAGGTTGCTGATTGAAATGAGAATTATTTTATCCGAAAAAATCACAAACATAATATCGCTCTCTGCATCGGTGCAGTCCCTATCAGCCCACACATCGCATTCTCAACATTGAACCCAGAATACCCTCCCCCATTCTTGTCTACAGAGAAAGCACCTATGCAGAAGACACAAATTGCATCATCTTCCTCTGTTGGATATTTTCCCTTTTTACTTTTTAACCCTCTCGCTGCGTAATTGTTTTATCAAAATAGCTTCAAAATTTTCGTATTTAACCCTTCGCGACGAGCGACTTTTAAGAATTTTTATTCTTTTGTCATCTGTTTTTCAAAACAAAAATTTTTGTCTAATTTAATCGGAAAAAGGCACCGATTAAATAAGGCAAAAATTACAATGAAAAAATAACTGGTGGGAATAATCAAGGAGAGTTAATTAGACGAAAAAAATTGCATCCCCCAGGAAATCTCGGGTTGTGCAAATTTTGCTACTTTTATGTTGCTCGAGGACATCTCGGGTTGCTCAGCGAGAAGGTTAAAATCCAATTTCTGTCTCTTTCGCCTGGTTACTCCGTTATTTTTTTTTCTGTCTCTTCACATTTATTAAAGGCAATTTTGGAGTATCCAACAGATCTTTATTGGGAAGTGATCCGGTAACCAGTGTCGGTCCTGAAGAATTATGGACACAGCTGCTTTTTCCATATTGCGGAATGGGACTGGAACTATTTTTGAACCATTTAAATAATTTATTAATTATGGAACTATTTAAATTAATTTATTTTCCTCCCCTTTAAGCAGAGCAACCGAGAGAGGTCCAAATACCGGCTAGCCGGTATTTAGACAACTCTAGGTAGCCGGTATTCGGACCACTGCTATGTTTAAGTCAAAACCGGTATTACTCATTCATATAATAAAATACCAATAATGTGCACATGGCAATTGGGAGTTAAATATGTCTAGAAAATAACTTCATCAACAATTCAAGCCAATATACGATCAGTATATTTTAAAAAAATTGAGAAACACACATGTGAAAAACTTTTGACGTACCAGATTACGTCGATTCGACACTTTTGCATTTACTATTTGTAAATGAGACAGACTTCAGTGACGTACTGTTCGTAACTTTCTTCTCTCAATTAAAGCTACAAACTCTGCCTATCATGGCTAGGCTGTGCTGCACTCAGTTCTCAGAACACCTAGTAGCCGGTATTTGGACCCTAGCCGGTATTTGGACCTTTTCCTCTATAATGTTGCACTGCTTAACTGGTGTAATAAATCTGAAAATTTCTGATGGAATTAATATGTAAAATAATATAAGACGTAAATCTTGTTTCGAAGGTATAGGTACTAAATAACTAGCAGCTAGATTTGAATGCTATATTTAAATTTTTATAATACCTACATTCTGGATTTTGAATGACTTTTTTTTCATTATTAATAGCTCTACTGTTGTCTACAATTTCATTTTTCACAGTTTTCTTTTTCAAATATTACGGCATTCTGAAAACATTAAAATATTTTGAATTATATATAAATGTTCTTTAAAACGATGTGAATGATTAATTGCATCCCCAAAACTGTAAAAATGTTTAAAAAAAGTTAACAATGTTTGTTTTTTTTAATAGTCGATTGCGTTTGGTGCTAAAAGCTACCACAATGAGGTTCTGTATACGTGATCGTACTATACATATATACCGACAGGATTCTAAACAAACAATTTCTGTATTAAAATACAAACAACACAATAGGTGTAGATATATAAAGCAAAATATGAGATTGTAATAGACACTCAACATATTAAAACAATTCACTAAAATTAACAAAACATTTAATGTATGTTATTCTACTTTCCAAAATAATTTACCGAAGCAGTATGTGATTAGCGATATAAATTTGAGGTATATCACGTAATCGGTATTTTGCAAAACTTTGATTATGTAATCGGCTTTTTCCATGTAGTTCAGAAATTTTACTTTCTTTCTCTTTAAGCATCATTAAAAAAAAAAAAAAAAAAAAAAAAAAAAAAAAAAAAAAAAAAAAAACGCCAAAAATAGTGTAGATTTAATTTCTTTTTAAACATTATTTTTTAACTTAAGGTTAATACAAATTGTAATTTCGATATCTATGTACCACTCTCAACTGTGTCCAGTTGCTAAATCCTAAACCGTTAGTCATAGACATATAGTTCCAGTTACAAAAACGTTTTAAATGAAGTAAAGAAATATTTTAAAAACAATTTGGGTCAATAAAAACATTTCTCATAAAATTTCGAAATTTAAATTTTGATACGATCCCCCGTTCCTATAATCGTTTTCCTATCACGCTGACAAGTAAGACAAAAAAAAAGTCCCGCTCTAATAACTTTAAAATTGACCGAGTTATGAAACTTTAAAAATGCATGACTTATACCACTTTTCTTCAACTGAACACAGATGGGTTTCGCCATGCTTTGAGGGGTCATATACCAAGTGCTTAAAGTATTCGAAGAACTTATTCCATGTGTATCTGCGCTTTGAAAGAAAATCGTACAAGTTTTACGATAGGGCTAACTTTTATTAAGTTTTAGATTGACTAAAAAATTGTATTTTAACATATGTTTTATTTTCTTTCTTTTCATGATTTCTTTAAACAAAAACTATATTATTTTTATTTACCTTCAACGATCGTATGTATGTTTTTCCAGCTAAAAATTTGTACTCGAACTTTAATTCATATTCAAATATCCGATCTAGATTAAATTTTACATACTGACATAAAGCCGATAACAATCTATATTAAGATTTTCGGTAGTTACCATTTATACTTATTTTACAGGATAACACAAAAAATTTCGAATGGATTACCGCTAAGAAGTTTAAGGAAAAAATTTAGATTAGATAACACAAGACTGCTATTGTTGTGATTTTTAACTTTTATGTATTTTTTAGCACTGAATCCGAAAATTTCCTTAATTTTTAGTCATCATGTCAGGATTTTTTGCAAATCATAAATTGTCAAAGATAAAAAATAACAAAAATCGTATACTATAAAATAGAAGAGATGACTGTGTTTTTTAACTTTTGATAATTGATTTCTCTGCACTTTTTAGCTATGAATCTGAAAATGACTTCATTTTTAACTATCACGTTAGAATATTTTTGAAGATCGTAAATGTCAAAGTTAAAATATAGCGAAAATCTGATGCTATAAAACAGACTTAAAATTCTTTTAATTTTATTTAATTTTATTTTATTCAATAATTTATTCAATTTTTTGGCTTATACTGAGATTCTTACGGCTAAGCAGTTGAGGCGTCCGAGGAGGTGCGTAAGGAGATTCAATTTTATTTTTGAAATTTTTAACTTTGACAATTTGCGAGAAGTCCTGACATGATAGTTAAAAATGAAGATTATTTACGGATTCAGCGGTAAAAAAATACATAAAAATCAATTATCAAAAGTTAAAACACAACAATGACATCTATTTTATAGTACGAAATTTTCGCTTTTTTTTTTCTTTTTACTTTAAAATTCACAATTTGCAAAAAAAAAAAAAAAAAAAAAAAAAAAAAAAACTTCACGTGATAGTAAACAAGTGGATAAGTGTTATCAGAGATCGCACAGAGGGTTTCGTTAAATATTCCTTTCAAAATATTTTATCCTTTCGCAAAATCTGTTAGTTACACATTTCGCAACCAGGGGACGCAATCTATTCTACATAAACCTGCATCCGAACGCAACACCATTTTACAACCTATCCATAGATATATTAGTCGAGGGGATCGGGCACATAGCAACCGAGATAGGTAGGCGTTCTGTGGCGGTAATAAAACGTGGAACTAAAATATGTAAGGCTATGTGCATAATATAAAAGATTGGTCAAAGATGCATCGACAAAAGTTAGAAAAGTACCCACTGGGTGCAATGGGGGGGGGGGGGGGAGGCTAGAAAAATTGCTTAAAATACACAAGTTAGAGCCCAGGGGTAAATAATATAAGACTTTTTGAAAATTTTATGATTTTTCGTGTGATCGCAAGTATTCTGCTATAGGTATGCAAAATTTCAAGTATCTTACTTAATTAGGGGCTGAGTAAGAAAAATTGCTTAAAATACACAAGTTAGAGCCCGGAGGAGTCAATAATATGCGACTTTTTGAAAATTTTACGATTTTTCGTGTGATTACAAGTGTTCTGCTATAAGTATGCAAAATTTCATGCCTTCAAATTAAATATGGTCTCAGTTAGAAAAAAAGCTTAAAATACACAAGTTAGAGGTGGGTAAATATAAGAGTTTTTCAAAATTTTATGATTTGTCGTTTGGTGTAAGGTGTTCAGCTATAAGTATGCAAAATTTCAAGTCTTCAACTTAATTAGGGGCTCAGTTAGAACAAAAAGATTAAAACACGCAAGTTAGAGCCCAGAGGGTTAAATATAAGACTTTTCAAAATTTTATGATTTATCGTTTGATGTGAGATGTTCAGCTATAAGTATGCAAAATTTCAAGTCTTCAACGTAATTAGGGGCTCAGTTAAAACAAAAAGATTAAAATACGCAAGTTAGATCCCAGAGGGTTAAATATAAGACTTTTCAAAATTTTATGATTTGTCGTTTGGTGTAAGGTGTTCAGCTATAAGTATGCAAAATTTCAAGTCTTCAACTTAATTAGGGGATCAGTTAGAACAAAAGCTTAAAATACTCAAGTTAGAGCCCAGATGATTAAATATAAGACTTTTTAAAAATTTTATGTTTTATCGTCTGATGTGAGGTGATCAGATATAAGTATAGAATACATAAGAATCAATTATCCAAAGCTAAAACACAACACTGATATCTATTTTATAGAACCAAATTTTCGCTATTTTTTTCTTTTTTTAACTTTAAAATTTACGATTTTCAAAAAACCTTTACGTGATAGTAAAAAATGAAGGTCAATGTCGGATTCAGCGGTACAGAATACATAAGAATCAATTATCAAAAGCTAAAGCTGTTAAATTTTATCATTTTATTTAACAAGAATTCTGTTTTTTTTTTTTTTCTTATATGTCTGTTACAAATTGTACATTTTGCATTAATATGTCGGAATGATTGAAGATTTCAATTTTATATTCCGATGTTAATTTTACATTCAACCATTTTTGTTAATATATCTGACGAAATTATATTTCTACTAAATTTGTCAATGATCCCTAATTTGCAGAAACAAAATACGCTTCAACTTCAAATAGTTATTACTCGGCCAATTTTAATCGTAGAATAATGGGATTTGTTTTGTTTTGTTTTGTTTTGCTTGTCAGTGTAACAGGAAAATTTTACTAAATATAACTTATAGGACCGGGGGACCGTATAAATATTTAAATTTCGTATTTTTTAAAGAAATGTTTTTATTGACCCAAATTGCTTTTAAAATATTTCTTTACCTCATTTAAAACATTTTTGTAATTGGAACTATATGTCTATGACTAACGGTTTAGGAATTAGCCATTGGCCACTGTTGAGAGTGGAAACACTGTATATGACTGCATTTGTCGTGCAGTCGGTCGCATATAATGACAAATGTATAGGATTTATCGGCGTCATATTGGTAAATGAAAACGTGCTCTAAAGGTTGAAATAAAACCGGAAAGTAACAAAACTTTAGTTTTTATACAAACAATGTAATATTAACATGTGTATTCTCAACAGAGTGCGTTTTGCCTGGTACATGTCTCTATACTTTAATTTCAAGAAATGTGCGACAAATGTGTGTGGTTTATGTTGTGGATAATGAATTTTACTGTATGTATTTATACATGTAATGTGATTTGCCAGCTGTAGCGCAGCTGTATTCCTTTCAATGCAAAAAACGTATAGCGTTTTTCCATTTATGGACTCGACACCGATAAATCACACACAGTTGTGGTTATCTGATATCGATGCTTGCACATGAATTCATATACACTATGACGAAAAAATCAGTATCGATACGTTAAGGGGAAAAACACTTTGTGTGTATGAACTCATAAAGTGTGTACCAACAACAAATGCAACAAGTTAGAAATTGCTCGTCAAACGGGGCAAATGTTGTGCGTTCATACTATAACAAGTTTTATAAATGTTTTTTGCACCGCATACTGTACTGAATGTATATTTTAGTGCATTTCATAAGTGCATATGAATTTCATTCTGTTCGAAAGGCTGTAACATCATTAAAATGCACTCACAATAATTTTTTTCCCATTGGTCGTCATGTAACGGGAAACTTTTGAATGTCCTTGTAATTAAACTATACATCCGATTTTCATAAAATTTGAAATGACTCGCCAAAATTTGCAACAATTATATATTTAAAGTTTCTGACCATTCGGTTGGGTAGTTTTTGCACTGTTTCATGTGCGAACAAACAGACAGACGGACCGAACGACGGCCATATGTGCTACGTATTTATATAATTACGAACGCACCTAAAAACGCTCTAAAGGTACAAATAGAGCCAAAATGTGTCAAAACTTTCAGTATATTGTACAAGAAAGTGATTTTATGTATATATTGTGTTTTGCATAGTGCATGTGTGACTGTACTTCAATTCGAAAAATGCGAGACCCAATAAAAAGTAAAAGAATCAGGGTGTTATGGTGTGCCAAAAATAAATATTAGAATACGTATTTATGCAGGTAACGCGGTTTGCCTGGTATATATCTGTGTGTTCTTCATTTCAAAGAACTTAATTCCATTAATGGA
This sequence comes from Maratus speciosus, assembly GCA_963932465.1. Lineage (NCBI taxonomy): Eukaryota > Metazoa > Arthropoda > Arachnida > Araneae > Salticidae > Maratus > Maratus speciosus. The sequence goes on from OZ010797.1 coordinate 455,867,768, forward strand.
GATTACACAGATAAATCTTTCACGCTTGTCGTTATCTAGCATCAGTTATTTTTATTTCCATCGATAGATATCCGTTTGTTACTTTTAAATTTCTCTATCATATTATAATTACTAAGATTTTTCACATTTAGCAATAATCTGTCGATTACGTTTTTTTAATATTGCATGCATTTTTATAAAGTTTTCATCCCATGGTGAAAGAGTATTATTAAATTAAATCAGTGGTTCTCAACCGGGGTGCAATGAAAATAAATCATTTATACATTTATTTAGAAGGCTGTATAATTTGGATGGGTCCTAACTTGTGTTAGTGTAAATTTCACCCTACGGAGGTGATTTTTCTTTGTGTGCAACCACAATACAGGAAGGTATATAAGAAACTGTGTTAAGATAAAAATTAAAAGAAAATTTACCTAGCAAATATTTTAAATTTCTGCTTTAAGAATTCGTAAAAGAAGACAATGTTATTTAAATAAAATTATTACTATGAAGTAATAAGGTTCTTAATTCAGAAAGACAAACATTTGGAGAAATTAATAAATCTATAATATTTTTGAAGTATATGTGAATTGAAAGAAATGATTAATTTTTACGTTACACATTCACCCGAAAATGCGGAATGAGAAAATAAATTACTAATAAAAATATAAACAATTAACTTAAATATAGAATTGAAAACACAGTATCCAATGAGATTGCATAATAGAATACATTTAATCATGTGATCACAAAAATGACTAAGCCATCTCCTCAAATGTACATAATCAATCATTTATTGAAATTTAGTTATTCAATATTACACCAGAAATGTATTCTATACAATAGAGTGATAATAAAAAAATAATTTAATAATCAATAAAAATTTATTGATCAGGTAGAGTTTTATTGAAATTTCAGATCTTAAACATATCCGGTTAAACCATTATTTATGGGGTTAGAATGTATATCACCCAGATCATTGTTTCTTTATTTTATTGGCATCCGTTTTTCTAAAACAATCTCTTCCATATATTAATAGAAGGATAATTTCAAAGAAATTGTTTTAACCTGTACTACGAGTAAATATAAAGGTACTCTCTAGTGTTAGCCCTTAAACAAGAGGTTAAATATAGCGATAGATAAACCCAAATTTTAGATAATATTATTGTATTTTTTTTTAAATTAAGGAAAAATACTTATCCCAGTAAAATGTTGCTTGGCCTGTCGCACACACCCACAGAAGAGCACAGTCCATGACTAGACCTTAGCAAAATAACTATAAGTGTGTGTGGTATGATTAACATACATATATTGATTGACAATACACTGAAAAAAATCTGTATTACTACTAGAAAATCTCTGAGCAACTTGAATTCCATGAACTTTTCTAGTAACAATATAGCTTCTTTTTAAGTAACATTCTGAATTTAACTTAGTAAACAGCACATAAACTTCCTTAGTGAACATACTAAGAAATCGTAAATAGCCATCACAGGAGCTTTTTTAATATGTATACTAAGAAAAGTTTAGTAGTACTGCAGGTAATACATCATATATCTTCACTATATCACCCTTATATCTTCACTAAGAAATTGTGCGAACTGAATTGTGTATAAAAAGTGAAAAAAAGACGTTGGCAGCGCCATCTTTGGAGAATTTCAAAAGCACCTATATTTATTAGTGGGTAGGGGGGGGGGAGATTTATGCGGGTTTTTTTCCTCTGCAGAGGGCAGAACTCACTATCTGGTGTTTGGGAGCCAAGCGTTCTACGTACCTTGCTATAGTGGTCGTGTTTGTAAACGATTTTAAATGCGAGTAATGTGTGATGAAACTGAATATGCTGTATGTTGATATTTTTATAGGACTGAATGTAAATTTATTGATGCTATTATAATTCCTCTAAGTTTCATTTAATAAACTTAATTTTTTATTAGGGTTTTTCTATGGTTAGTGCATGATTAGAATGTGGCTTGATCAATATAAATCTTTACTGGAATTTTCTTTGCTTACTCAAGGGTCTGAATATGTTCTGAATTATTTGTTGCAGAAAAACAAAAAATTTCGAAGTGTATTTTGGATAGAATAAATTACAGGTAAATTTAATTTCAGGTGGAGATAACCATTTTATGAATGTTTTTAAGGACAGAGAAGGACGCATGCGCAATAAGCATTCATTTACAGCTATTTTCTTTGTAATATTACTATCAGTGATCAGTTACAGGGGATTTTCCCAGTAACTGCTATAATATCATTAATGAGTCTAAGTAATTTTTAGTAAAATCACATACTTTTTTTACAGTGTAGCAGAAAAGACAGTTGAAAATATTGAAAATATATGATGTTAAATAAATTTATTTCTTTCACACCACACGTAATTAAAAAATATTTAATTAAGCATATTTATTTATGTTTTAATATTTTTTAAATAATAAACTTATAATAATTATTAAATAAATGTGATTTGGAAGAAATGACAAAATTGAATATCCTAAAAAATTCCATACGGGCAGAAATATGTAAATTTATCCTCGTTATCATACGAACTTTATATTACTGTTTTCTATCGCACAAATGAGTTGTTAATAAAGAGTAAGTTGATGTAAAATCAGTTGTTATTCTACAGATGAAGCGCAAATAATACGTTTTACTAATGCAGCATTTGTACTATTTATTCATGTTATTTAAAACAATGAATAGCTGAATAAAGTTTGTAAAAATTAAAAAAAATATCTTTTGGTGTTATTAATGCAATTCCATAAATCAAATAGAGTTTTCTAAAGATATAGAGTAGTTCTACGTAATTATCGCACATTACTGAATAAATCGTCAAAATATCCATTTTCAAATAACATATATTAAAACTAGACAGTAGAACATCTATTATCCGAAATTATTGGGACCGACCATCTTTCCGAAAATCGAAATTTTCGGATAATCGAGAATGCTTAATTTTAAGGTTAAGGAGATTTAAGATTATACGCAATATTTCTCATTATGTAACAAGTGCTAACAAAAATAAAGTAATAGCAAAATAGAAACAAGAATAAATTACATGAATTTTAATTTTGAAATTAAGTACCTTGTACGCACAACTGTACACACCTTGTATATCACAAAGGTTTCAAAAATTTTTCGTTTGTCGCAGTTTCGTTTGCCTTTGCTTTGAAGCTCTATTACGAAGTTTTCTAATATTATTGATTAGCCAGTATCAAAATCTTTCTGCTGCTCCAGCCAAGCCAAACCTTTTGCAAAATATTCAAAAGCTTCCTAATTGATAATTTCTTCGTTTTCTTTGTCCCTCTCCGCAGATTACGAGAGCTGATGTTAAATTCAAAGGAACTCTGAGAAAGGGAATCGAAAATATTTATTTGTACACGTAGTTTGGAAAGGACCGCTTGCACACAAAAAATATAATAGTTAAAAAAAAAAAAGCTTTTAATATGGGTATTTCGGTTAACCGAAATTTTCGGTAAAGGGGTTGTTCAAATATTACGTAAGCATGTTTTTGAGAAGTTTTGACCCCCCGTCTCCCCTTGTCAGCAAAAATAAGCAAATCTCAACCGCCCCCCTTTAATAATTACGTAAGTAAAGTGAACTTCCACTTTTTTAACAGTAATAATTTAATTTAAAAAAAATTAGGACACAATACAAATGAAAAAAAAAACTCTACTCGACTAAAAATGATAATAATAAAATGCTTGTTTTATTTCCTTACAATTCTATTTAATAAAATTTCTTAGATCACAATTTTAGACGATCTTAGCCATTTGTAAAATTTAAATTTGAACATGCCCATATCTATTTCGATGCTGACCACGGCTGCTCAAGCCATTTTTCCATATCTGTTATGATATTGGTTTCCAGTTTTACTTGATTGTCTTCATCGCTTTCTTTTCAGATGCAATCTTGATCAACTTCATCGCTTTCTTTTCAGATGCAATCTTGATCAACTTCATCTCTTTCTTTTCAGATGCAATCTTGATCAACTTCATCTTCATTGATCCACTCAACATCTTCCATATCTTCCACGAATTTTACGAAGCACATAAGTTCATTTGCTCGACAAGCAGCAGTTCTCAATGGTCGTATAAGGCAGACCTTCTCGCTTTTTTCACTGTGTTGATTTTTTTTTTTATCTGTTTGCTGACTTCTGAGATGCAGGATATTGGCCACAACTTCCACGAGTTTTTGCGGATAATTGCAATTTTATGGAAGGGCAAAAATAATCATACAGCATCTTTAAAAATCCCTTTTCTGTAATATTCAGATTTAAGTCCAGACGGAAACTTAAATCAATAAATACCCCCTCCTCACTTGTAATGATGTCATTTGACGATCGTATCATTTTAATTGGAACAGGAATAAATCGTCCTTTTAATATACGAAATAATCCACTACATGCAGGAGAGCAACAATTCTTTTCTTCGCATTCTACAATTTTCAACAAGTATTGCCTTTCTTGTACGTGCTTCGAATACCAATCCAAGTCTGGTTCGCCTGAATCAACATATGTGGCAGTAACAGGGTAACCGTCAATGTTTAATGAGTTCCAGATATCTACGAGAGTTTTACCAGCATATGCAAAGTTATTTTGCTCAATTTCTTCATCAATAGTGCAACCGTTCTCATCGAGATGGAACCATAATGGTCATGAGGGTGTATAAGACCAGATAGTTCTCGACTGAGTCGTGCCATTCGCCTTTCTACTCAATTTTATGCACTTCTTCTAGGAGCATTGCACGCTATGAAAATTCCATCGAAATCCTATTTTTTGAAATGATTAATAGCAAACGATATAATTTTCTGGTAGCGGGGATTCTCGTCTGGACCTCCATCAACCGTAACTTACAGATTTAATGAAACTCTCCTCTGTTTTCACTAATTTTTCAAAGTCTTTGAGTATTAATAGCGTTTCAATATCCTGTGCAGGAGTATTTGCTGTGGAAGAACTGTGTTTCCCACTTCTTATAGCTATAAACGTTGGATCAGAATAACCTACGGCTTTAAGTTTGACCTGCCATTCCAGGAGCAATCACAGTACCAGCGTAAACAGATGGGATAAGTTTGCGGCGTTCAGCGATGACCCAGTCGTGGTCGGGTAAGGAAACACGATACTCCATATGCATCAGTATTGGAGCCTGTTTATTGACTGTTGTAATTTCCAAAGGAACACGCGCTTTGTCATCCTGTAAAAGAAGAAATACTTTCATGGGTCCAAGAATTGAAGCTAAAATTTCTAAATAGCGGATGGATGTTACTGCAAATTGGGTATCAATGTGAGATCAGTGATAATCAGGCTGAACTCAAGTTTTATCGGCACTGTGGTGACATGTCTTCGACCCTCGATGGTTGAGGAATTTGTTGAAAGCAAACGAAGATATGTTCCACTCATGCTTTTTGAAAAACTAACCTTTTTCAGTTCTACAGTCAAGTCATCGAGGGTTTTGACACTTCGTATTGACTCTCTTCTTCTTTTTGCATCTGCAGCTCTTCCAATAATAGCTATGTTTGCTATTGCCTTAAGCAATAATGGTTGATCCACATTTAAACTTGGTCGTCCTACTGATTCCGTCAAAGCTATTTTTTTTAAATGTCTGGATTATCATGGCAGATTTCTTCAAGCTTTTGTTCGCTTGGTGGCTCGTTGTTTTCTTTGGTATTCAGCATTTTGTCGTTTCCTTTTTAAGGATTTATTTATTTTTTTTTTTTTTTAGATCACTGGAAACCTCATTTATCTGTTTTTGAATTTGAGATACATTGTTTTCAATTCAATTGAACTACATTTCATTTTTAGCAAAATAAAAAATTTGAAAACAGAAGATTATCAGCTACAAAACTTACATATTTTTAAATTTTTTCCCCCATGAATGCATTAATTTTCGAGTTATTTGTAAAGAAAAAATGAGGTTCAGCTTGGCTACGCCATATTTAAAAAGTAATAACCCGTTTTTTGACATTTCCTTGGTCTTTATTTATTGCCATACTGACCATGTTTCAAAACACGGTCATTTTATCTTAGCTATATTTTTCCAATTTTTACAAGTAATTATGTAAACTTAAAGTTATGATAAAATATATTTAAAATTTTAAGAATAAATTAATTATAATTACCTTTATAAAATAATCAAGAAAGACTGATTTCTTTTTGGTTGCCTTACGCAGTTCGTCCTCAATTCTTTTTAGCACCAATACCTCTAAGTCTTTGTCAGTTTTAGAAGACTTTTTGTACTGCCGCCACACACATTTAGTTTTACATTGGATATCCTTTAAAGGTTTATCTCATGCAGACTTTTTGAAACTTTCAAAAAGTTTTTTATAGAAGATTTCTCGAAATGAAGACATATTTCTGATTTTATTTATGTTAAACACCACTACACTACAATACCGAGAGGTTTCAAAATTCACGAGACACCAGACAGTAGAGCAGTTGGTCACTATGGTTATGGGGTTCAACCACTTGACAGAGGAGGGATGGAAACAAAGAAGATGGAATTTTTCTTGCGTTTTGTAAGCTTTCCCTGAAAGCTCATATTGTCACAATAGAACATATCGCATCGGTACATTCCATTCTATTATATACTCCCAATTGGAAATAGTAGTAAGTTCTCAGCGATAATAAGCCCTCACCCATCAAACATGAACAGTTACCTCTAGATAAAAGACATCGTTTATGTTTTTCTTGTGCGGTCAAAATAGATGACATGAGAATTTCAAGTTAAATATTCTTTGGCTATTTCTTTTTTTAATTTGAAATTTATAATAGTTTTTTGAACAAGCTAAGAGATTTTGAAAATGTCTTACGTAAGCCTCATTCAAACACCCCTCCCCCCTTGTCAGGAAAAATAAGCAAATCGCTAACCCCTCCCCACTCTTAGGCTCTTAAGTAATATTTGAACAGCCCCTTACAAGAGCTTCGGATAAAAGAGTTTCTACTGTACATTATAAATCATGAAACATATTATGAACATCAAAATGTCAAGCTAATAATGTTTTTAATAGCTAATAACTTTCCAAATCATAAAATTGTAAAAATGAGCTGCTTTCATGATAATAACCATTAACACAAATTAATGTTTTCAGTATTTGTATAAAAACGCCTATTGTGTTTCTATGGTGATATAGTTTTTGAAATGATTCATTACAAACAAACATCTAGACACTAGATACTAACAAAGTGAAAATAAATATTTGATCTCGGAGACAAAATATCTGGAATCGGTTTACAAAATAAACCAGTTTGGTAAAGAGTAGGTATAGCTCCTTAGAGCATTTTTTAAACTGTTAGTAAAACAAAGTAATATGAAATCTGAGATATTCAAAAGGCATATATGGCTTCAAAAGTATGCCTGGATATTTAAAACATTTGGTATCGACATTTGTAGTGATATGCAACAGAAAAAATGTGCTTTACATATTCCTCCAATTTTTATAAAATTCATATGGGGTATTATATTTTATGTTTCAGTTTCTAGATTGTATGCATCATTTGCTAAAGCATCGGGAAGATCTAAGGTGGCTTTGTTATTTATACCGATGCTGATGTGTGCATTTCTGATATGGTATTACATTTTAAAGTCGCTTTTAAAAATAAATCAATCCTTCAGAAAATTACAAAATTTAGCAGACATTCTTAAAGTATCTTCTTCTAGACAATTTGAAAGAGTTTGCCTCTTGTATTTTGTGCTTACGTATATGTTTAGAGTTTATACAGAAATTCTACAGAATAATCAAACACTGGCCAGAAGTTTTATTCAAGGATTATCGTTTGGAGCATTGGGTAATCATAGTATTGATGGGCGTATCGCGATGGGAGTTCGGCTATCATTTCAATTAATACAGAATCATTTCGTTTATACTATTCCAGATTTTATTTGTATGTTATTAATTATTGAAGGTAATCAAATGACTCGTATACTGAACACATATGTTATAAAAAGTAAGAATATATTAAATAGAGGATGCATATCGTCTAAGGAGTTTGAGAGCTGGCACCAATATTACAACATTATTATTTCATCTTTTAATAATTGGAACGAAATTTTGTCTGTTCCCATTTTTCTACTATGCACTTATTATTCAATCATTATACTTTTCGGTAGTCTCTTGATAATGAGGTATGGATTACATATCACATTGATCTCATTCACACTATCCAATTTCATCTGGTTTACAGTATTTATTATGGCTGCTTCTGCCGTTAATGAAAAGGATAAAATAGCTAAAAAGATTAATATTGGTATTTTGGGTTTATTAGGACCGACCGAAAGATGCCGTACTAGTATTAGTGTTGAGTTATTATCGCAATCGTATCATGAAGCTGCTTTTGTTTTTTCTGGGTGTGGCTTCTTTGAGTTCACAAGAGGCTTTTATCTTGCAGCAGTTGGATGTCTTATTACGTACAGTTTGCTAATAACAGGCGGAAGATAGAGAACAGAATAATAAATATATATATATAGATATAGATAGATAGATAGATATAGATATTGAATGAAACATTCTCTTAAACATGTAAATAATACATAAAGCAACACACATTATGGATACTTCTTTCGTTAATGAGGTAGACAAAAGGGCTTTATTTTCAAATTCCGTGTTTATTCTCACATTTTTGATGAGCATACTCATCACTAATTTAACTTTTCTAAAATTCCAAATTTCTACTGAAAATTTTGAATAGTAATTTCTTATATATTTAATCGCAGATTGCCTATCATTAAATAAAGTGGATATTTCTGATATATCATCACAAAAATATCATGAACATCTTTTCACATTTTCTAAAAGTGTAGTTTTTTTTTTTTTTTTTTTTTTACAAGAACCCTTGTCTCACAGATGTGGATGTCTTATGATATAACATAACAATAAAGAATTTTAAATATATGCGATAGATGAAAAATAAGTATATTTTCTTTGATTTGTTTTTCTCAGTGATGTTATATTAAATTTATTCACAATATTTGTATAATTTTGCAATGAAAAAATTATATTATACTCGTATACTCCTCACGAATGTTGCGCTAATAGACTTGTCATTAATTCTGCTTGTTGTTTTTATTCAAATGTTATAGCAGAAATTTCGTACATTAATTTTTTTATTTATTTAACAACGGAATGTTTGCCTTTAACTAAAGTAAAAATTAGAATAAAAAAAATCTGCTAGGTGTTTCGAATAAAAACACTCTATGTTTCCAAAACAGTTCAACAATGTGTTAAGAAAATATGTTACGAAGGATAAAAAGAACACTAATGTTAGTATTTATGTATGTTATGAAAATTCCCCTGAACACAATTTGAATTTTCTAGTTGCGGCAGATGGCGAGCAAAATCTTCTGCGAGTTCTGACTTAAATTGTTCCCATAATTAAATCGGTGAATTTGGATTGTCAAAGACACATATGAAAGAAAACAGTTGTCTCAATTTGGGCGACATTTTAAAACCACATGTTTCTGTTAAACAATGTTGCCATTCATCACCATCTTCTAATACATTTCTAGCACGGCATGCACCCTTGAATGTTTCTTAGACAGTATTCTCATACGTCCATAACATTTCGAAAGACTTGGCACCGGGAACATGACAAAGCAGCATACGAAGATGGAATCGCTCAGTATCCTTTGGGCTTACAGAATACATCCTTGATACTATGTAGTCACCTAATCTAACACGCCGTTGCCACACATTGCCTTTCCATACAAAGTGATTTGGAATTTCTGTGTAGAGATAGATATTTGCTGAAGGATCTGACCTGTTAAGTAGAAACCAAGCAGTGAGCATGGTGTTTTTATTACTTGCTCTTTCAAAAGCTTCACGTTCTAACGCTTCCCTAGAGTATACAGATTTCATATCTTGTAGATGCACCGGCATTCTAATAATAACATGTGACTTGTTCTGCATGGGCTTTTCAAGATGTCGCCACATTGCCTCTGGTACCGAAACATATCGAGCATCTGAATAACCCTTCACGTCATCCCACACTACAAATCCCGCACCGTTATTTTCAAAAACAACTTTTGTGCAATCATGACCCTTGTATACATACTTAAAAATGTACTTAATAGATTTAACAGAGCTGCATATTTGTACATTAACATGGGTATTGTATTTCTTTGTGAGTTATGGGTTATAAGGAACAACCCAATGGTTGTCTACGACATTTCCCTTTATCATTATGTGACTACCATCATCACGCCGTCTATACATTGGGTAACCATCAACATTCTCAGCCATTTTATTTCAGAACTCTTTTGGATAACCCTTTGAGCAAACGCCGTCTTCCATGCAAGATGAGTTTGTATTTATGACGCCACCTGTTCCGTGAATCATCGTAGCCTTGACAATTTCGTGCAATCCATTTTCAATTGTGGAATCAGGTAATTCAGCACAGACCATAGTGTCAATAGTGGCTGGATCTCTTATCTTATCATCATCAGTTGAAATGAGTAAAAGGGGCAAGTGTGGCAATCCTCTCTTTGGAATGCAATAACAGGAATGTCTGCGACTGTTCGTCCCAAAATGCGGCTCTTTTTAAGATCGTTCAACATTACTTTCTTGTTTGTGTTCACAGGAAGCTTTTATCTGCAGATGTCGGATGTCATATTGATGTATACAGTTAATAAAAATTAAATTAGATCGATGGACATAACTCAGTTTTCTTTTAAACTCTTTCTTAGAACTCTAAATATTAAATTAATTAACAAACTTTCTCTGTATTTTTATTGCAACAATTATGTTATAGTTGTATAGTCACCACTCATATTATACTAGTATACACAGATATTAATTCAATTTTTTTAATTCATATCTCATATCAGAACATTTGAATATTATTTTTTGCTTTATTGGATAACAGAATATCTGTCATTAAACAAAGTAAAAATTGCTTTATAAAAAATCTGGTAGATATTTTGAAAAAAAAAAAAAAAAAAAAAAAAAAAACATGCTTAATTCGCATAACTGCGCCTTACATTGCAGTAAGAGCCGTTGTAAAAAATCACACTAATATTATTGCAATATCGTCCTGAACACATTGTTACGTTTGTTTTAGATGCTTTCTTTGAGTTTAAATTAAGATTTTATCTCACAGATGTAAGATATTTCATTATATGGATGTTAAAAAAATAACTGACGTCGATAAACAAAAATAAACCTTTTATGATACCTAAATATTACATTAAACAAAATGTGATATCTATAAGATTTTCATTTAAACAATTGAATTTTTCGGAATGTTTCTTCTTGTGTCAAGTAGTATTTTTTTTAATTATTAACTTCTAAATTCAGAATCAAATGATTTATAAATTTCTAAATGCAAATATATAAATTATGTATAATTAATAAAATAATTTAAACTTTTAAAGAAAGGGTCTGACCACATTTTCTACATAAAAATTATTCTCTCTTTCTCTTTGCCTCTCCCCCACCTATCTCTCTCTCGCTATATATATACCTTAAATATTAAAAAGCAACAAACCTAAAACGTAATCGAAATTAAATTGTTACGCAAAATGAAGTAGGATTAATATTTAAACTATATCAGTATACTGCACTAGTGATTCATCATGCACATCCCCCAAATTATCTATAAAATTCATTTCTAAAACAGGTTTCGGTAATTTTTTTTTCAAATATTTATGAATTCTGCACAAACTTTCGAAACTGTTCAAATTCCTATTTTACATAAAAAAATATATTAATAATGTGCGAAATTATTAATTTTATAGCTTATTTAATAATTACAGGATTCAAAAAAAAAAAAAAAAAAAAAAAAAAAAAAAAAAAAAAAGATATATGTTCTTAGAAATCTTTGATTGTGCCATGCTTTAATATTTGTAGCTTTTTGGATGGCAACTTTTATATAAGTAATGTAATTCAACCGCTTGCTTATGTGAACAAACCACAGGTGCTGTTCATGCTTTCGATTTTATTTTGCAAAAGAAAGATTCACATATTACCACAAAAAAAAAAAAAATAATAACTTTTTTGTTATAAGAGCAGTGGAATGATTCTTCATTTTTTCAAATTCTTATATATATATTTCACATTTGATTTCTTTTATAAATCCATGTGAGATAAAATATTACATCAATTACGGATTCTTTATTCTTCCAATTGTTAAAAAAGAACATTCTGAGAATAAAAAAACCCACGTACACATTTTCTTGGATTAATGTAGTTAATAATGGACTCGCGGAAGGATTAATGATAAGAAATTGAGGACGTGAGTTTCAAAACTCGCCTTATCCAAAAATCTATTCTATTTGTGAACCTGTATCCAACAAACCTACAATCTGGAAAAAAAAAAACTATTTTTATCTTAATTTTCTTGCATTTTAAAATCTTGGTTTACAATGAAAACCAATGAACGCAGTCAAAGATTTTTTGTGATTTCCCAAAATTATCCTTTTTCGGAAAAGGCGAGTTTTGAAACTCACGTCCTCAATTCTGTTCCCAAATAAAATTATTTCTTAAATTTGAAAATTATTTATGGATTACTGTTATTCAATTAATACTTTTCATTGCAATTCGTTTCTGACACAATAATACGGAATATCCTTGAACGTGGTACCAAAAAAGGAAGAAACAAGATCGAAAAATACTCTATCAAACATAGATTATGAAACACTTTCCGCCACTTCCAGAATACTGCAATGGAACTTCGTCGTTAAATAAGCATACATGCGAACGTGTCTTAAGTATTCCGGAGTCTGATCCAAGACAAAAATCTTTCAAACAGGAAAGTTTAATTAATAAACGATTTTAAAAAGAAATCTAATAAGTACCATGTTGAAAGGGGACACATTTTAGGGGACACTTTCCGGTTTTAAACTTGTTTATCTTGGATCATACTCCGGAATAATTAAGAGATGTTGACATCTATGAATAATGCGAAAGATAATTTAAGTAAATAATCTCTGAAAACACATAGTTCATTTTAACAACCAATTACAAGAATCCCTATCAATAGTCCGAAAAATATTCCGAATTTTGTTATTCAACCCTGTTTGTGATCAGAAGATTTGCATATATGCTAAATTATAATTCAATTATGAAACGCATAACTCAGTGGACAATTCGGTCAAAAAACGGAAATGTATAAAAGATCTTTTGTTCTGCCCTGCTTTTGTTCTACTTAATTTTTGAAAACCAAGTAAGATGTAAAAAATCAGTTAAATTTAAAAATGCATACCACAATTGAAAGAGCTCTTACAGCAAGTTTTGTTCACAGTTCTGAAACCGAATTATTTTCTGTGTCCCCGTAAATTGAAGGCGAATGCTATGGACTGCCTATTTTCACTGTAAAAAAAATATGTAAAGTTTGGCTTTAGTAGCAATGCTTTGATTGACACGAAATTGATCTATAATCAGATCGTTTTATAGAGAATGATTTCTATTAAAAACGTCTTCTGTTGCATTCACAGTTCGTCAACAGGGACACTCCAAACATGTAAGTAAGAGATTATGTAAGACAAATATACTAATTGCAGCACCGACAGATAGCGATTTCATTAGATATTGTAAATAAGTTACGGACATACTACGCAGATCTCCGAAAACGTTTTGAGTTCGGCCAACTGCTAGACACATGGAACTATATCTCTTCTCTACGTTACGTAAGTATGGCAGACGTGTCTTTAAAAATACCTAACTGTATATACAAATGTGATAGCAGAGCTGCTATGTCTCCGGCTTTTATGGATACCTGTATTCTTTAATTTAATTGGAACATTCTGCGGATTTAAAAGAACAAACATTTTCTCTAAGATAAAACTGGTGTACAAAAAAAAAAAAAAAAAAAAAAAAAAACGGAGACATTGCAATTCTTTGATAGTAAACGCATATTATTTGACGAAAATTATACATTACATAATAAATAACAATACGATACAACTATGAAAGTATCAACAAATTAACGATTTTTTGACTTAAGACGTTCATGCATTTAATGATAAACATACATTATTTTTATGCAAATAGTTAAATTAATTAGTGCTTTTAGATTATAAATTCTGACATAAATTCTTATTTTTCCGATTACGTTACTTTAACATAGTACTGGAATTGCCATTTACAAAAAAAATACAATACAAGTAATTTTTACACATTTTAGCATTTGATTATTTTATAACTCATTCCAGAAACTTGTACTAATTGCTATTAATATCCACGGATTTTCTTTTTTAGTGCAATAAATAGATATGCCAACTCTAACTGATTTCAAATTTAAATTTCTAACAACAAATATGACAAATACCTTGGCAAAACAAAATCTTAAAATCAATACCTATAATGAATAATTTAACACTTATAAAACGTATCTATTTATAATTCAGTCTGAGTGATGCAAGTTTAACTTCCTAAACTTAAATTTATAAAATAAAAATACTTTCACTTTATTAAATTATATGAGATGGTCGTGCATTTAATTTTTTCCGAAACAATAAAAATGTTATTTTATATTAAATTTTACTATAAAATATTTATTTTTGAGTATATGATATGACTTTAATATTTTTAATTATTAATAATATTTTGATATAAGGGGATACCATTTCTCTCATTTCGCAAAAATCGATGAAAATATCAATTTTTCATTTATTATTTTACACTTTATTGGGTAATTTCAATATACGTACCATTTAATTTTTATTAAAATCTGATCGATTTGCACAGGAGTTTTTAATTAGTATCATACACGTGATGAAGAAAAATGGCTTTCTACTATCAAATCAATTTGTTTATAGATCCTGTTAAAAGTGAATCTCTTCAATATATCATCCGCAGAATTGACTTGCCCTACAAAGGGTTATAGCATATTTATACATTGCCAGTAAATTGTGCAGAATTTACGTAAAGCTTCCTTGATTATAAAAACGTGGAAAAGTCATTACATTGCATACATTTTCTTTTAAATACTAGCGTCTCATTCCTAGATGATACCCTAAGGAAAACCGAAAATTGGGAAAGTTCACTTTTTCATTGGGGTAATGTGCAGAAGTGGAGACATCTGGTTACAGATTATTGCATAAGCTTTAATTTTAGAGAATTTCAATAAAAAGTATAGAAATCATTATATAAGAAGTTATTAAAATATTTTATTTGGGTGGTGTGCAGAAGCGGAGTCATGTGTTGAAAATTTGAGATTTGTTTGAAACTTTATTACAAGCTATTTCAGTCTGGCTACCAGTATATCGGTGGAACGTCTTTTCTCTCCTAATTGGTACATCGTGAAATCGAATACAAGCAGAGGAGGATTTGAAAAAATTGGAAATCTTTACATTTTAATATTTATTTAAATTGTAAAAAAAAACGTTTGAATAAAATAAATCCAAAGTTTCTAGTTTTAAGATTTAATTAAGCTACGAGAAACCCATTTTTAAAATCATTGAGCATTCATAATAATGATTCATAAATGTTTTTTTAAAATTGTAGAAAATAGTTTGAATGAAATCTACAAAGTTTCTATTTTAAAAAACTTAATTAAGTTAAAAAAAAATCATTTTAATTTTAAAAACTCATTTTCATTTTTCTTATCATTGAGGACAGAAGTATGGTGCAGATTCAAGTGATATGATCCGAAGTTTTGGAAAGCAGTGCAGCCTCCAAAATACTTTTGCTTTGACGTTGATGATATGACTTATCATCAAATCCTTTTAAAAATGAAATAATTTAATGCATAATTTCTGTCCCTAAAACTTTGTTTACAAAGAAAGGAAATATATATGTTGTGCTAAAATCGAACTATTATGCCGTGATTTAAAAATATAAATGGAAAGTGCAAAATTACTCTTTTATTTATAATAATTCAAGTATAAAGAAGAGTACCAAAACATTATGCGGTGATTTAGAAATATAAAAATAGAATAAAAAGTACAAAATTATTTTTCTAAATACAGTGGAACCCGGTTAAGACGCGTTTCAAGGGAGTGGACAAAAGTCGCGTATTAAGCGGGATCGCGTATTAAACGTGATTTGTATCATGTTGCAGGAACTGGGCTTATTTACACATTTAATCGTCTAAATGAACTTTTGAGCTTTCGTTTATATGTTTACGGTCGAAAATTGTGTCTTTTACATATGTTTAGTTTAAAATTAAATTGTATTCACCTTTAACTCCTTGTTTCTTTTTATATGACTGAATGGAATAAAAAAGGAAAATAAATGTGGATTCCAACCTGGTTTTGTTGTCGATTTGTACTTTGCAAGCAAAAATAAAACAACAAAAATAATTTTCCTACTAGACTAAAAATTTTTTAACAAAAAGAATAAAACATTAAAACTTTGAATCACAACCCATTTTTAAAAATCAAATTTAGTTCTTGTATTAATAAGTACCATTATAATTGACCCTTCTTTTTAATATAAGAAGAAACTATTTTTATTAATCTTCGTGTACATAATATTGTTAGCATTACAAAAAGTAAAGAAAACATAAAAGAATTATCCAATCGCAGTCGTATTTATTTAATCTTTACGAGTTTCATTTTTTGTTGCCTATAACATGCATTATAAAACATAGCAGTGATATAACGTACATTTAAAAGCTCACTAACAACAGGCATGATTATCTCTAATCATAATAATTTTTATGATGTATCTGAGTAACCTGAATTCGTCTATATCTCTCTTATTACTGAGAAAAACATACACGAAGCGAGAGGCAAAGAATGTTAGAAGGCGGAATCAAAGAAGAATTGCAGTTTTACTAATTTAGCGGAGCTTTGTTTTATTCAAATATCTACCACTATTTCTGATGAGTAATTTTTGCGTTAATTAATCTATTATTAAATAAAGTAAATAATACTATTCGAAAACGGTGTTTTTTATCTGAATAAAAATAATCCGCAAAATTGCCAACACTTGAGAAGAGAAACGGAATTCGCATCTTGATCAATGAATCCGCGTCTTAAGCGTGGTTATTTTCCCTCAAAGGACCAAAAATTTATCGCGTATTAAGCGGGATCGCGTAATAACCATTCGCGTATTAAACGTGATATTTTTACATTAGTCTTATGAGCGATATTCAAGGGATCGGAAAAAATCCGCGTATTAAGCGGGATCGCGTATTAACCGTGAGCGTCTTAACCGGGTTCGACTGTACATGCATTTTGATTTATATGTATTTATATGGCATTAAAAATTCAATTCAATAAAATATTTTAATAAGTTCTTTATGATTTCTAAACTTTTTATTAAAAATTCTATTATTTGAAATTCTCTAAAATTAAAGCGGTTGCAATAATTCTGTAACCACATGTCTCCAGTTTTGCACATCACCTCAAGGAAAAAGTGGGCTTTCCCAATTTTCGTTTTTCGTTTCGGAACCAAGGAATGAGACGCCAGTCAGAACTGAATTGCCTGACAAAGGGTTATAGCATATTTATACATTGCCAGTAAATTGGGAAGAATTTTATATATCAATTTCCCCCATTTTCCCCCATTCAATTTATCAATATGATCAATATCATTAAATTTCACATACTGTATATTTAGTCGCAGTTTATTTAGGACCTTTCTTAAATTGAATTTCATAAAATTAAGAATCAAATTTTCAAAAATATAAATATTTTATTTATTTTTAAATAAATAAAGTCATTTTTCTATATTTTTACATTTGCCACGATATTTTATTTCATTTTTCTTAAGATAAGTTTTTCGCAATCTTATCCCAACCGCTAGAGAAGAAACACACTTGTATGAAAAGCATGCCAAACAAATATTCAAAAATTTCAAAATTGCTTTAGAAGTAAAATTATAAGAAATGTCTTAATCATTTCATTTTTTTACAACAAGACTTAACTTTTTTCTTTGTAAAATTCTTTTCCTTCATAAAACTATTTATTATTGCGTCAAAAAAGGTATATAAGACATTAAAAAAAAAAAAAAACTAAATTTTCTAAGGGTACCGATTCTCCTTTTTCAAATTCTTTAATATTGCTTTATTTTTCAAGCGTGTACGTCATATAGATCATTCGGAGAACGTATCCTCTCTTAGGAGAAACAAGAAAAAATTGTTTGTTTTATGAAAGAGTTGATATAACAGAGCATAATGATAAAGGGTTTCAGAACATAAAATTACGCGAAAAATTAATCGGACTTCCGCTGTATTTTTAGAAAATTATGCTTAGTTAAGCCATTCGAAAATAACAAAATATTTAAAGGTTTTCCTGTCATCTAGTGCTATAACATTATCCATCGCTGTCATGTCATAATTGAGCCAAACACGTGGTAGTAGAATTTTTATAAATATTATTTTTAAGATTTACCTTTATTATCGTTTCCAAAGATGATTTTTAAAATATATGGTTTTAACGCTTTAAGCGACCTAACCGTGTTTTTCCGTCACGTAATGTTTGAATTCAAAGGGTGATTTAACAAAAAATGGATACTAATGTTAATTTTTGACGTACATAAGATAAATAAGTATGTAAGGTTATCAAATACAAATTCACATACCAATACTTTTCGCAGCTATTATTTTATGGATTGTTAAACATGGATGCAAAATTCTGCAGGACGCTTAAAGGATTAAGATATGTATTATGTAAATTCGAGTACTGCCAATGTTCAGCTGTGGCTCCACCCTATTTCGTTACTTGATGTTGACAATATCCGCTATGGAATAGGTAACGAGATTATCCCTTTAAGACACGGTGTATTTGTAAACAAAGCTAGTCATGTCTGTAGAAAGTAAAACATGGACTACAACCTCTACCTCATGATACAAAATGATAGTTTACTCTATCTGCAAACAAGAATCATCTTTTGATTCGAGGTTTTAATACATATGACTCAGAAACAAAAATTTAAATGAATGTCTAACCCGCACGATCGTGCGGGTTGGGTCTTAAAGGGATATAAATTTATTTCTTACTAGGAAAACTCGCGGCTTTGCTAGCGTAATAGTTGAAACTAGCTGGAATGACTGAGCTAAGCTCGGTCAAAATTAGCTTTGTATTTATCTCTATATATTATTTCCACTGAATCATTCTTGCTGTTTTACATACAATTAGCTTGACCCTGAGCAAATTAAATAAATTAAAATTAAATTAATATAATTATTATATATATAATTAATTAATATAATTATTAATTTAATTAATATTATTAATTAAAATTAATTAAAATTAATTTAATTTAATTTAATTTAATTTAATTTAATTCAATTTAATTTAATTTAATTTATTAATTTAATTTAATTTAATTAATTAATAAAAAAAAATAGTTTTTTTTGCGTAACAAATGTGAATAATCATAGTAATCAATAAACGTAAAAGATGGGAAAGGCAAACTAATGGGATAACAGCCAGGTACTTTTCTGTAACTAACGTAAAATCTGCTGTCGTATTTGAACCATTGTCATAAAAAAAATATATATACAGTAGAACCTCGCTAATCCGAACTAATTTAGACCGGTGCCTGTTCGGATTACAAAAAAATCGGATTACCCGAAATTCCGATAAAAATTGAAAAGAAAAAGATGCGCGCTAAAAATTGTAAGTTGTAACGCATTCGATAATACAGTGAACATCCTCTATTCCGGCATTCTAAGGTCCGAAATGCTGGATAATCCGGCACGCCATTCGAAAAAGAATAGTATTTCTTGTTTAATCACTCCTTATGGTCATAATAATCCAGTGGAACTTCAAAATGAGGAAAGGCATAAAAACCCATTACAAACGGTTCAAAATCGCGAAGTAAATAGCTAAGTAACCACGTCGACGAGAGGGAAAAATATTTCAGCAGATACTTTAAGAAATCCATTTTTATGTTGAAAGAAAAAATAAATTTTTATTATCTGAATTAAATAATTTTTGCATTTTAGAGAATAATTTTATAATGTCTGGCAAACAAACTGATATTCTAGATTTTTTAAGATGGCTTTTACAAGTAGGTCTGCAGTCCACGTTTTCATTTTTTATCCGTGTACATATGTTGTATTTTTACATTATTGAGTATTTCATTTTTAATTCTACTCAAGCTGTTAAAAAAAAAAAAAAAAAAAAAAAAAAAAAAAAAAAAAAAGAGAGAGAGAGAGAGAAGAAGCATGCTTTAAAGCCATTTTTTTTAATTCTAACTTCTAAACGTTTTACTCGACATTCATGCTGTAACGCGGAAAATTTCGTACGTTAATCTTTGCAGTTAATCTGTTCAAGTATAGTTTTTGAAACTAAAAACGGTTATGATTAAACGGAATTTTGGATTAGTGGGGTTCTACTGTGTATGAGAATAAATTGGACCAATTTGGAAGATTTATTTTTTTTCTTGTTTGTTTAATTTAAACAAACAATTCATAAATATAACTTACCTTTACTTATTGATTTTTTTTCAAAGCATGCATTTAAATAGTGTTTTAAAGGGAATTTAGAAAAAAAAAATAACGATTCTTATTTGATTGATGAACCACAAAGTACGACATTCATTAATAAAGCAGTGTTACATTCTATTAAAATTATTCAGAACACGCAAAAAGGCAATACATTTTGTGAGGACTTTCATAAATCGTTTCGGGGTTTTTAATTTAGTTTACAGAATGGCGAAAAGCATGAAAACGAATTTATGATTTCTACAAATACATGATGAATTACCATATACATGGTGAAAATATCCATCTTTAAATAACCTACATTAAAAAGTTACAGCATAAATCATGAAATGCTTTGTACTTTTAAAACTTCAGTCAAAACTGTCTTGCAATACTCTGGAGAGTATATTATTTTACAGAAATGGAAGTTTTTTATTATGGTAGCTTTTCGCACAAATTAATGTTTTATAACTATAATGAGTTAAATGCGAAAAGATTTCGTAACAACAAACATCTAGACCTTTTTGTTACTATAGTGATTTAAACACTTGAATGTTTCATGACAACAAATATAGAGTCAAGCATAGTATATTGTCAAGGCACATGAGTCAAGTATACTTTAATTAAACATTCTGTCTCCCACGGAAAATATACATAGTAACAAAAGGAATGAATTGATTATTGAAGCGTTTTTGTAAACTATCAGCCAACAGAGAACTATGCAATCTCAGAAAATCAAAAGTTATGTTTGGTTTCATAAATATGACTGGGTATTTAAATCGTTTGGAATGAATACTTGTAATTTCAATGATATTCCACGTAAAAAATGTCCTATACTCTTTCCTCTTATTCTTTTCAAAATCATATGGGGTATTATATTTTATGTTTCAGTTGCTAGATTGTATGGACCGATTTCTCAAGCAGTATCAGAAAAATCCAAGCTGGCATTGTTATTTATACCGATGCTGATGTGTGCATTTCTGATATGGTATTACATTTTTCGGTCGCTTTTAAAAATAAATAAATCAGTCAGACAATTACAAAATTTCGCAGACATTCTAAAAGCATCTTTTTCAAGACAATTTGAAAGAGTTTGTCTCTTCTATTTCGCGCTTACGTATATGATTAGAGTTTATACAGTATATCAACAAAATAATGAAACACAAGTCATAAACTTTATTGAAGAATTATCTTTTGGAGCATTGGATATTCATAGTATTGATGGGCCTACCACAATGGGAATTTGGCTGTCATTCCAATTCATTCAGAATCATCTCGTTTATACTATTCCTGATTTCGTTTGTATGTTCTTTATTATTGTAAGTGACCAAATGACTCATATACTGAACAAAGATATCATAAAAAGCTAGATAATCTTTAAGAGAGGATGCATAACTTCTAAGGAGTTTGAGAGTTGGTACCAATATTACAACATTATTATTTCCACTTTTAATACTTTGAACGAAATTTGGTCTATACCTATCTTTCTACTGTGCATTTATTATTCAACTATTATACTTTATGGTAGCCTGCTGACAATGAGGTATGGATTGCATCCTTTAGTGATATCATTCACACTATCCAATTTCATCTGGTTTACGGCATTTATTATAGTTCCTGCTGCTGTTAATGAAGTGTATAAAACAGTTAAACAGATTAATATTGAAATTCTGTGTTTATTAGGATCTGTTGAAAGAAGCCGTACTAGTATTAGTATTGAGGTTTCATCACAAAAGTATCATGGAAATGCTTTCGTTTTTTCTGGATGTGGTTTCTTTGAGTTTACAAGAAGCTTTTACCTTACAGCAGTTGGATGTCTTATTACATACAGTTTGCTAATAATAAGCATAGGATAAACATGAGTAAATAAATATATATACTTAAGTATTTTCTTAAACTCATAAATGCACAATAAATCATCAATTACTATAGTTTGTCCTGACTTAATGAAGTGGATAAAATTGCTAAATTATTTATTATCCAAATTCTATGATTATTGAGACCAAGCTATATAAACCGTATTTGTGTTACAGCCTACGTATTGTTGTAATCATGTCACGATGCCTATTTTGACTTTTCTGAATTTGCTTTTTTTTAGTTTACAAGAAGCGGTTATCTGACAAGAATTACACGCCTTATTGTATACATCTTGCCAGTAATAAACTGGTAATAAACAATAATTAACTGGTGTAATGAATAAAAAAAATTAAGGTAGAAGTAAGATATAAAATCATATAGGACGTCCCACGAACGCGAAAGACATGACTACCAAATATCCATTTTCACGCTATCCAATTTCATCTGGTTTACAGCCTTTATTATGGTTGTTTCTGCCGTTAATGAAAAGGATAAAATAGCTAAAAAGATTAATATTGGAATTTTGGGTTTATTTCCCGTAAGGCATGATGATGTCACGTCGACGTCGTTGTGAAGTCACACTGTGACTTTGTGACCGTCGATGTGACGTCACATGACGTCGATATGAAGTTATAGTGACTGGAACGTGAAGTCGTTATGGCCGTTTTAGAGCCCGTTTGTGACGTCACTTTGTGACCACTTTGTGAAGTCACGGTGTGACAAATTTGTGAAAAATGTGTCATTTGTGACTATTTAGGCAATAACTTGTGACGAAAGCGACAATGTTTTGAAGTCACATTGTAACCAATTTGTGAAATATGTGTCATTTTTAACGAAATTTTCATTAACACTGATAATTTTGTGACAATTTCTTGATGATTTTCTAACAATTTAAAAGAAACAGTATCGTCTGAAATTATAATTACAGCATGCCATCTATCTCTTAGAATTTGTTTGGAGTCCTAAAATCTTATACTCACAATTTATGAACAAATACTGTATAATATGTATAAATAGCCACATATTGTACAGTGGCTTTATTCTAAATTAAAGTTAAAAATTCAATTTCCTTCACATGCCTTACAATTGCAACAGATTGTGTTCTTTTCAATATTTGAAGAATATTCCCTTTTAAAAATATTTATATATATTCGCCTTACATGCTGAAAATTACACAGCATTAATTTTATTTATAACTGACACACAAGGACTATTTTCTGTTGCAGTGGTGAGGAAGGCGAGAAGTAAAAAAAGCATTTTTACTTCTCACATTGTGTAGTAGCTTATTGAAACTTTCTTGTTCTTAAGTATTTTTGCACTCTATTTAAAAACCTTTACTCACTTTAACATCCAAAGGCATCAGCACATATGCAAAACTGTACAGCTTGCCAATAATTCTGACCAATAACGCTGATGTTCAACCAAAATTATCTTTTGTTGTAATTTTTCCAACTGAGTGAATAAGTGTCCAGGTCAGGACTCGAACTAGGGACCTTTAGCGCAATCTGCCAATGCTCTGTCAACTGATCTATCCTGTATAAATATGACGGACACAATTCACCCAGTGAATGTGAATCTATATTTATCAGTATTATAAAACTATATTTAATAATACTTTAATTATTTTTCGTACTGCTCGTATTAATAACAGATACTATAATAATAAAGGCAACCTGGGTGAATTGTGACAGCAAATTTGCAAGGATAGCTCAGTTAGCGGAGCATTGGCAGTATACGTGAAGGATCTCTGGTTCAATTCCTGACGTAAACAATTTTCACTCAGTCTGAAAAATTAAAATTCCTTTGATTAATTTAGCAATTAAAATCATTCTGTTAAAGTTAATATAGAATTATCTTTCGATAAAACCGCGTGCAGTTTATGCGTGTAATATTTGCAACACACTGATTTCAGCTGAAAATCTTCAGTATAAATGAAGGCAATGCAACAACTTCAGGCATTATGCTTTGGTACTTCCTTATTATAGTGGCCTGTTCATGTATGATTACACCAATCTTTCAGTTGCAATTTTGCCACAGTCGTAGTTAAACTTATGTATATACGAGTATATTTATATACGAGTATATGTATCTATATATACATATATAATGTATAGGTCTTATACCGGGTGTCCCAAAAAGGACTGACTGATTTTAAAATTCAATAACTTGCAAATGGTGACAGATATTAAAAAAATTCTTGCAGGAGGGTTATGCATAAGGTCAAAAGTTTTATTACAGTGATTTTCAATTTTAGTTCGATTTACAAACAATAGATGGCGCTGTAAGCAATAGTCGCTAAATTCAGGCTCGATTTTTGGTACTTCGTGGCCCGGATAATACATTTCCATCTCCTTTTTCTGCATGGAACAAGATAAAGGACCAAAAATCGAGCCTGTATTTAGCGACTATTGCTTACAGCGCCATCTATTGTTTGTAAATCGAACTAAAATTGAAAATCACTGTAATAAAAATTTTGACCTTATGCATAACCTTCCTGCAAGAATTTTTTTAATATCTGTCACCGTTTGCAAGTTATTGAATTTTAAAATCAGTCAGTCCTTTTTGGGACACCCGGTATATGTTGTACATATCATATATGGTAGATATGCCGGTAATGGACATCCTTAAGAAATTTCTTTAAAAAGTATTTTTTAATTAATAATAATTATTATATTCCAGATTTTTACAGTATTATATTAATCTATTAATAATATTTACCTATTCTCATAGTCTCATTTCCCAATATTAATGAGAAAATTTATTGTAAATAACACAAATATAGCAAAACACGGAAAATTCCAGTAATGGTCTTCTTCTGTTCCAGTAATGGACACTCTCTCTTCCAGTAATGGACTCTGTCTGTTCCAGTACGGGACACCCCACAAAAAGTAGTACATATAATTTTTTTATGACTGTATTTAGAGCCAGAATTTAATAAACGCATACTAATGAAACAAAATAGTTTTTTTTTTTTTCAAATAAATTTAACAGGATATCAATAATTAATAAAATATATGTGAGAATTGTGAAAGAAATAAACCTCAGATTGAATGTTTTACATATTAAATAAAATAATTTCAAAATAAAAGTGCAGACCTGACGTTTGAGGCCACTGATCTGCAGATTAACTAGTTTCACTACTACTATAACTATAAATTTAATTTCTTATACTATAATTTTTTTCTGAGTTTTGGGGGCAGAGAGATTGTTAAGAAACATTTAACACAGGAAATAACAGACTTATTTTTAACAACTACTGTAACTTTTTTTTTTTTAATTGAGAGGGATCTAACCTTATAAACGCCTCTTTTCCCCATGACCTTAAACAATATTCTCAGATTCCTGATTTATTTTATTGATTGCCTGATTATAAAATATGCAATGCTGAGTTATAAAAAAAAATATTTTCATCAAAATATTGAAAATTTTACTAACCACCCGAAATTAATTAAATGCAGTTATTTATTTTAAAAAATGATGTTATTATACCTTCTGGCAAGTGGAATTTAAATACGTATTAAATTTAGTAGGGCAGGTTTTCATTTAAGTAAAAAAAAAATTATGTACAGTGAACATTACTAATGTCCACATGATGTCCACGCAATGTCCATTCCTGGAACTTGAGTAAGCGTTCCAGTAATGGACACGGGTCTTAAAACCTTAAAAATAAATGAAATTTCTAAATGGATATTAGTACATAATATTCAAAGTTTTCCATTACTACCAAAATAGTTTTGCAAAATAATACAGAATATATAAATTTATTAAATGAATTTACAATCTTAGTATGTTCATTAAGATTTTCACTAAAAAACAGTGGAACTTCGAAACATATTTTTTGTTTCCTGATTATTTTGATTAAGAGTGTCGACAATAACGCAGATTATAAAACAAGCAGTTATAAAAAAAAATAATAAAACCTAAATCTGTTTTAATTATTTTATTTATAAACCAAAAACATTCAAGTATGTCCATTACTTGTACACTTATATAATATTCATACGTTTTATTTTGTGACATGCTTCATATATGAATTACACACGCGTCACATATATATGTCATATGTTTAAAATTTCGTCATATACATTATAAAATGTTATGCACGTAAATTTTAAATCCAAGAATTATTTTAAGCTCTATTTAATGTTGAAATTACTGGGATATTTGAATACATCATTTTAAGCATATAAAAACAAAAAATAAGTATTGAAAAATATTGGCTATAAGATATATTTTTATGTTTGCAATAAACAGAAAATTGCAAACTTCTCATAATACTGTAAATTTTTCCAACACAAAATTCTGTTACAAAAATGTGATTTTAACCAAATAGTTTTAAAAAAGAAAACAATTGTGATTAAAAGGCTATTTAAATGAATGATATTAACCATCTTATTAAAATTGTTGACATATTGTGATTTAATTCAACAAAATAAACATTAAATTTATTGAATTTATTAAGTTTATAGAACTGATAAAAGTTAAATTGATGACCTTTATTAATTTTATAACATGTTTTATATGAAATTAGCTAAAATAGTTGTAAAAGAAAGCAGGGAGATACTTTTTTCACACCTATTTCTTATTGTCCTACATCTATATCCATCGTATCTATATTCTACATCGTCCGCTGTAACTCCATTTTGAAAATGCAACTAGGGAAAATTTTCGAAGAATTATGTCCGAATTTAGTACAATGACATTGGCGAGCTCTATTAACTAACGCCACTGACATTGTAATTTTTCAGACTGATATTTTATGTAAAATATCCTTGGTCGAAATCCTTTGCAACTTTTGTAAAATTATAAAATTCCGTACCAACTGTAGACGTTCATATCACAGGCTACAATTCTCCTGCTACCATCTCTCTTTGAAAGAATAAATACACTGTGTTTCCCCTTATGTTCATCGCAGTCGATAATCTCGGAGCATATGTTTCATCTTGTTTATTTGTCTCCGTAAATTTGTAAGTTAAATTCGAGATACATTTATGAGAGTGTTTCTAACTAAACTTTTCTGTTTGAATATTTTTTATGCATTTCATTTTTCTTTGGAATCAGTTTCAAAATAATTCAAGACAAAATGGGTTGTAAAGGTCTTTTTTGTAAATTATTAAAACGATATTAGTTATACTTAGGGAATATGAAGAAAATATTATATGAGGACATCAGAAGCCAAGGGGTACAAGTGACAAAATTTCGATTTGGAGTAACTTGAGTTCAAAGATAATTGACGTTAAAGTTGAACATCAATAATAATTGACTAAATTGAAATAGGAAACTGCTGCTTGGTTCACAGTGGCCTTCGAACTCTTATTTCAATAAATGTGAAAAATGTAGAGTGCAATTTTCTTTACATTTATAATTAATCAATATTGATCATTATTCGACAAAAGTGCTTTATCTCTGAAACACAACACTTAATTAGAAAATTACTTATATTTCTTTACCTGAAAAGAAAATAGCATATTTCCAGGTCGTCCGTGCACTTAGTTAATTTTTTTTCTTCAATTTTGTCACTTATACCCCTTGGCTTCTGGGGTCCTCATGTAATTTTTTAGAGTATATAAAATCAATTTAATGGACAATAATGCAAGACCTTTTTTAAAAAAAGTCATAGTTCGTATCACACGTAATAAATACGAAATATGTTCCTAAAAATAAAAAAATGTTATCGGGGAAAGAAATTTTTTTCTTTATAATATTTTTTTCTATAATTTCCTGTTGAATAAAACAGCTTGCAAAATATCTATTTTTTTAAAGAAATTTCTGGGAAAAAATAAAAATATGAATAAATATGTCATGCGTTTTGCATATATTTTGTATATTTTATTATATATTCAGAAAATGTTAAATTTATTCAAAAAGTCAGAAACAAATAACAGCATTTATTTTAAAAGAGTAACTTAAACTAGTTAAACATTAACAAAAAAGGAAAATATTATTGAAAGTATAAAAATTACTTTATTTGTTATAACAATGTATAGTACAAAATTAATCCAATCCAACCTCCTAAATGCACTAAGACGATCTGTTTAAAATATTTCTCTTCACGTTCAAAAATTTTTGTAGTTCACACTATGACTAATGAATGCAATATGCTGTTGTTGTTTTTTGTCACATATGTGACATGGCATGAGTTACATGCAGTAACATAACAGTGACATCACAATTTTTTTAATTGCCAGAAAACTGTTTTTTACAGTAAATGACATGTTTTGAAGAATTTTTGTAATTTTTTAAAGTTTTAAGAAATTTACATCTCAGTCACAATGTGACATCAAAGAGTGGTGGCATTTTGGTCACAGATGTGACGTGACCAATGTGACTTACAGTGACGTCACAATGACGTCACTGTGACTATGCATGCTATGAGGGTAACCATCTGAAAGAAGTCGTACTAGCATTAGTGTTGAGTTATTATCACAATCATATCATGAAGCTGCTTTTGTTTTTTTCTGGATGTGGCTTCTTTGAGTTTACAAGAGGATTTTATCATGTAGCAGTTGGATGTCTTATTACATACAGTTTGCTAATAACAGGCGCAAGATAAATAACTGAATAGAAATATATAGCTGCCTTATATATATAAAATCCTAATGAAACGAATATATGAAACGACTGAAATGAAAAGAATTTATGAAACGATTCTTTGAAACGACTGATTAAACAGCTGATTATGTTTCACGGCGATTTTTCCTAAAGTATGGGATACTTTGCGATGAAATTAACATCAAATTTCCGTATTGATCCGCAGATCTCAAAACTGGTACTAGAATTTTTACATTCGAATTAGTTTTCGAAATAATTATTTTTTGTTTCAAATTTTAATGGCAAAACTTTAATGACTCAAATTTGAATCATAACACGTATGTTTTTCATATTTCTGAAAAGGTTATTATTTTAAACTAATTTCGAGACCAGTTTGGCCTCCCTTAAATCTATACTAAGAACAATACTTTTTTTTTGTTATCATTTTATTTAATATAAAACTTTCATTTAAAACTGAAACATTTAAAATTAATGGCTTTAACTTCTTTCTTTTTTTTAAACGAAACGAAAAGAAAAATATTAGGCGCAGATTTCATATACGCACCGGGGTACCTAATTGTCGACAAAATGGCGTTATTTTGCCTGACATGGTAACTCGGCTATTGTTGCTTATTTATTAATAAATGTTTATTAACCTTTATTTCCTTTATATATATATATATATATATAAATGTTATAAATTGTTTTTTAACTTTTTTCTTATTTATTATTATTTCATTTTATAAATAGTATAAAATAATTTAAAAATACATAGGTAACTGGTATACGAAAGCGAGGTTGGCGCCAAACAAATATTAAATAATGCAACAAATCATGACATTTAATTTCAACTTCAAAGCAATGCTTTAATGGTACTATTTAATTATCCCGTCGACCAATTTCGCCAAATTATATAAATCGCCAAACACTCGCCAAATTATACAAATTGACATAATTCTTAATTTAAATAACGAAAGAACAAATAAATTAGTATAACATTAATAAAAATACAAATAAAATGTCGAAATAACAATCACTTGATGGCGTAAACACGTGTAACTTCCTTAAAGTCAAGAATGCGAGATTTACGATCAACTATTATAGGCATTTAATCTTATAGTTTGGCGATAGATTTTCGGTCGAAGGAATAACAAAGTAGTACCGTTTTAATTTACCACTCGAAAAATAAAGAAATGCTAACTGGTGAGTTAAAAAAAGCTATTAGCGAGATTTGCACCCGGCTAACATAAAAGTACCAAGAATTCTTTGCGTACATAGCAACTTTTATGTAGTTCCATTCGAAAAAATAATTTGGATTCTTTAATCAAAATGGAAACCTTTCATAAGAAAAGCAAAGGGCCGTAATTGTTTATGGCAGCGCACTTACATGACTTGGGCTATTATAATATAGTTGAAATGTTGGCGATAGAATAATATTTGGCGACTGGGGCTGGCTAACATTAAAGTACCAAAATGGCCGCCTGGAATGGGATTCGTCCGGAACTGTTGACGATAGTCACATGATTTAGGATTTTATTATAGAGATTGTTTTCAATTCTAAAAGCAGCGCAAGGAATGATATTTCCTTACGATTAAATAATTATTCACACGTGACTGTTAAAAACAGAAAAAACCTTTAGCATTACTATTAAATGAGTACGTCTTAAAAGATGGAAAATATTGAACAAATTAGCGTGCTTTTAGAGTCTACGGCGTCTGAAAGGGGTTTGGCGAGCGTAGCTTGCAAGGGGCAGACCTCCCTAGTATATACATATAAATATAGCTATTCAATGACACATTTTCTTAAACATGTAAATAATACATAAAGTAAATAATACAACAAATTTTATGGATGCTTCTTCAATTAATGAGGTAGACAAAACGGTTTTATTTTTCAGAAACGGTTTTATTTTTCTGTGTTTATTCACAATTTTTGATTACCATACTAATCACTAATTTAACTTTTCTAAAATTCCAAATTTCTACTGGAAATTTTGAATAGTGGTTTCTTATATATTTAATCACAGATTGCCTATCATTAAATTAGGTGGATATTTCTGATATAGCTTCACAAAAAATATCATTAACATCTTTTCACATTTGTTAAAAGTGTATTTTTTTTCTTTACAAGAACCCTTATCTCACAGATGTGAATTTCTTATTATATAACATAACAATAAAGAATTTTAAACGTATGCGATAGATAAAAAATAAGTATATTTGCTTTGATTTGTTTTTTTTCAGTGACGTTCATATTAAATTTAATCGCAATCTTTGTATAATTTTTGCATTGAAAAAATTATATTATACTTGTATACATCTAACTAATATTGTACTAAAATAGACTCGACATTAATTCCGCTTGTTGTTTTTATTCAAATGTTATAGCAGAAATTTTCTACATTAATTTTTGATTTATTTAAATATTTGTCTTTAAATAAAGTAAAATTTGGAGTTAAAAAAATCTTATATATGTTTCGAATAAAAACACTCTATATTTTTAAAATAGTTCAAAAATATGTTAAGACAATATGTTAAGTTGGATTAAAAGAAAACCCCACTAATATTAGTATTCATGCATTATCACAAAATTACCCTGACACAATTTGAATTTTCTAGTTGGTTTGTTTGCGTTTACTAGAAGCTTTTATCTGACAGATGTCAGATGTCATATTATATGCATACAGTTAATATTAATTAAATTAGATAGATGAACATAACTCAGTTTTCTTTTAAACTTTTCTCTTAGAACTGTAAATATTAAATTAATTGACAAAGTTTCTCTGTGTTTTTTTTTTTTTTTTGCAACAATTATATTATACTTGTATAGTCATCACTAATATTATACTAGTATACACAGATCCTAATTCTGTTTTTTAAAATTCATTATCTTATATCAGAACATTTGAATATTAATTTTTTCTTTATTGGTGTTGCGAAATACGCAGCATTCCTTTCCCTCCCCTAAACAATTATTCTGATTGCGCAATTGAGAAACCTTTTTTTATTACATGCCAGCGCAACACCCACGCACGTCAGAACTGAATTAGAAATAGAAGAAGAATGTACTTTTTAGGAGCGCCTCTGTTGTCCAAATGGGACATTAGAACTTAAATTTTAAGACTAAGAATTACTAGAACTCAAATTTTAAGCCTAAGAATTAGTGAATCATTTAATGTAAATAGTTAAATTTTAATGTACCGTATTTTAATTTGTGAGTCATTTATATAATCAAGAATATCATTTATTTATACAAGAAGGATACTTGTGGATTTAATTTGAGTGCTAGTCCTGATTACCACTAGAACAGAGCCAGAAAACAGACGACCGCTCCCCGGAAATTTGGATTTAGAATACCAGTATTACAGGTAGGAGCATTTTTATTGATTGATTAAGTTAGAAATAACATTTAGTGGCATCCTCGCTGTGATGCGGTCTGTCTGTCAGAATTCATGATTAATTAGAATCAATATAAGTTTATTTATCAAGACATTCTGCTTAAAGTATTAGAGTTATAATATTTGACATAATTTAAAGAACTGTATTTGTTGTCAAGAATCATGACTGAAAGTTTAGTGATTGCGAAGAAAGAGAGGGCAATCCTTCGCGAGAGTATTGATAAATTTAGAAATAAAATTGAATCGATTTTGAAGGATTCCGATCCTGATCTCTTAGATTTGGAGGAAACTTTAGAGTAATTAAATATGGCAGAGATAGAGCTGAAGCGAGCAGATACAGATATTAAAAAATTAATTCAAGAAGTTAAATTAGACAATGAATTACAAAATGCTCAGGAATATCGTGAAAAAATTAATTCTTGGCGTTTTAGAGCCAATCGAAAGGCAAAAGAGTTAAATAAAAAGGAAACGCGTAGCGATTCAATTTCTAAACAAGACTCTTTTTTAAAGGCGAGCATAAATATTAAATTACCGAAATTAAATGTAGCGAAGTTTTCTGGAGACGTATCAGAATGGCTGACATTTTGGTCGGCATACGAAACAGCCATTCATAACAATGATACATTAGAACCAGTTGATAAATTCAACTATTTAAGATCATTTTTGACTCCCAACCCGTTAAAAAGTATTGACGGATTTTCCGTAACATCAGATAACTATTTAAAAGCGATAGAGATTCTGAAGGGGCGGTATGGAAATACGGATTTGCTTATATCTGTACACACGAATAAACTTCTAAATATTTCTCCTCTAAGAAATTCAAACGATACCAGATCCTTTAGAAGAATTTACGATGAAATTCAAACAAATATTAGAAGTTTAGAGTCCCTTAATGTTTCATTGCAATCTTATGAAAGTTTGTTAAAACCAATATTATTTAAACTATTACCCAGAGATCTTGTGTTGGAATTTAATAAAACCCATGATGATGTTTTTAAAGTACAAGATATCATTTCATTTTTAAATAAACAATTAACATCCCGAGAAAAAATGTTTGCGTCAACGTCAAATGAAATGAATTATCGACCCACGTAAAGTAATTATATTATGCAACCACTTAAGAGAAATACTCCCCCCCCTCGCGTCAATAAATTTGATTATCAGAATAGAAAATTACCAACAACGAGTCATTTATTAGTTCAGAGCGGAAATGAGACTACTTGTGGATTTTGTTTTGGTAGGCATCAGACAAATAAATGTTTTAGCACTAGTAATTTACCGTTTGAGAAAATACTTGATTTATTGCGGAAAAGAGGTATGTGCGGTCTTTGTTTAAAATTCGGTCACATACGGAAAAATTGTTTATCTAAAGAATTCTGTACTAGTTGCAACGACAAGCATTCAGAAATACTTTGTAATAAATCAATAAATTTAAAACGGAAACCTCTAAAAACAGAGAATAATGATGTCGATGTTACGAAACAGATGCTCTCAAATCATAATATCATTTCCAATGTTTATTTGCAGACATTGATAGTTGCAGTCCCTAATAATAATCAATCAACTGAATTTATTAGAGTAATTATAGATAGTGGGAGCCATCATAGTTATATAACTCGTTATGCTGCCAATAAATTAAAATTAAGAAAGGTAAAGCGGAGATAGTTAATCACGGACTTTTCGGAGGCACGGAAAGAAAAAGTAAACATAATCGTTACGAATTTACGGTTGGTAGTTTAGATAAAAATTTTCAATGCAAGATACAAGCTTTGGATGAATAAAAAATCTGTACAGGAGTGAATTTATGTCGCGATAATAAATTATTGAGAATCTTAGAAAAGGAAGGGATGTTTTTGTCAGATGTACATAGAAACAATAGATTATGTTTGTATCAAAATAACCCCGAAGAAATACACATTTTACTCGGCGCTGATACAGCCGCGAAACCATTTACCGATAATATAAGATATTTCGCTGATCTGGGTTTATCAGCTTTTGAAACGAAGTTAGGATGGACAATTATGGGGAAATTAGAGGGTAATCAAATTGGTTTCGAAAGTTCGCTATCAGTTCTATCACTGTCTTTGCTCACGTCAAATGCTAATTTGTCTAATTTATGGCGATTAGACGCCTTGGGTATAAATAATGAAGATGACAAAACAAAAGAAGATTTGAGCGAAGAAACAAAAAAGCATTTTTTAGAAAATGTCAAACGCGATGAAAGTGGTCGTTAAGAAGTCGCATTACCGTGGACTGTGGACAATTCCGTCTTAACAGATAATCGGTCATTAGCGGAAAAAACATCTTTACAAGACCGAAAATAAACTTATCAAAACGAATAAAAGAAAGGAATATGAAGAAGTCTTTAATTTATGGGAAGACAGCCAGTTTATAGAAGAAGTAGCCGATGAAAAGGAAGATAAGATTCATTATTTACCGCATCGACCAGTAATTAAAGAAAACAGTGAAACGACGAAAAGCGTTAAAATACGAAATTTTAACGCTTCGGCGCACACTAGAGACTGTCCTTCTTTGAATGAATGTCTCGCCAAAGGTCCTAATTTAATTGAAATAATCCCTCGTATTTTAACCAGATTTCGTAAATACCGAATAGGAATTTCAGCCGATATCGAAAAGGCTTTTTTGCAAATTAAAATAAAAGAAAAAGACCGAGATTTTCTTAGATTTTTTTGGTTCGATTCCGATCGAAATTTGAAAATTTATAGACATTGTCGCGTAGTCTTCGGTCTCACTTCAAGCCCTTTTTTACTAATGGCTACATTAAATCACCTTTTGAGCGAAGTCCCCGAACTTTGGCAAGATACAGTTCAAATTTTGAGAAATTCATTTTATATACACAATTCTCTCACTAGTTTAGATTCAATTCTTGATACCGAAAAATTTATTACAGAATCTCAAATCATATTAGCTTCAGCTCACTTTAATTTGAGGTGTTGGCGATAAAATTTGCCTCACGCTATGATCGATGAATCCGGAGATAAATCCAAAGTTGCACCCGTTTTGGGATTGATATGGAACTTAGAGCAAGACAATTTAATGTGCAAATTAGAAGAACCAATTGAAATAGATGAACCAATCACAAAAAGAAAAATATTGTCTATTGTGCAGCAAATTTTCGATCCCATCGGATTCACCGCTCCAGCAATTCTTGTACCAAAATTAATTCTTCAAGAGACCTGGAAACAGAGATTAAAATGGGATGAAGAACTACCTGAAAATTTAAAGAAACAATTCACTAATTGAATGAGCAAAATAGGCTTTTTGAAAGAAATTTATGTCCCTCGATGGTTAAACATAATTCCCGCTAATGAAAACGAAATTTCGTTGCACATTTTTTGTGATGCTAGGAAACATGCCTATGCCACCTGTGTTTATCTTAGGTGTCAAACGCAAGGAAAAATTCGAGTTCAGTTAGTAAATGCTAGAAGCAGAGTATCACCCATCAAAGAATTCACGATTCCGAGGCTAGAATTACTCGCATGCCTTATTGGGGCTAGGCTCGCCAAATGTGTAACGGATGACTTAAAATTAAAACCAGGAAAGACTACATTTTGGAGCGATTCATCAACAGCTTTAGGGTGGATACGAAGGGAACAAACCTGGGGTACCTTTGTACATAACAGAGTTTTAGCAATAAGAAATCTTACCAAAATAGAAGATTGGAGACATATCCCTGGACACTTGAATCCGGCTGACCTCCCATCCAGAGGGCTTTTGAACAATTGAAAAAATCAAGATGGTGGGAGGGTCCCGATTGGTTATATTTATCAGAAGATCAGTGGCCACAACCAGAAGAATATCTGATGAAAAAGTCATAAATCAAGAGAAAAAGAAGACAATTCTTACTCTTTTAGATAAAGAAGAAACTGATTTTAATCGCTATTACCGATATTTTTCCTCTTATCAAAAAAAATGTCAGAATGATTGCTTGGATATATAGATTCTTCAACAACTCGAAAATGAAAGAAAAATTTTCAGTTCCTGATATTTCTGTAGATGAGTTTGAAAAGGGTGAAACCATATTGCTACGCTTAATACAAATAGAATCCTTTTCGGGCAGAACCGACCCAAAATTGAAATCTTTAAGACCACTGGAAGATAAACACGGTCTCCTAAGATCCAAAGCCAGCATAATTCTTAGAAACGATAAAGAAACTTTTCGTTATCCTATAATCCTTCCCTCTAAACATCCAGTTGTTTTATGATTAAGTTTTGAAAAACATATAGAAAGACATCATGCTGGAGTTAGCAATATAATGGCTCAACTTAGAGAAAATTTTTGGATATTAAAATCAAGAAAATGTATCAGAAATGTCCTTAGAAAATGTGTCAAATGCCAAAAGTTACAGACACCTAGAATGGAGATCGAACAAGGAACCATACCTGAAGACAGAATCCGAGAAGCAGCTGTATTTGAAGTGGTGGGAGTCGATTTAGCCGGTCCTCTTTATCTTGCCGATGGTTCAAAGGTATGGATAGCTTTATATACCTGTGCTGTCTATAGAGCAGTAAACCTAGAAGTAGTTACCTCATTGTCTTCCGAATGTTTCATGCAGTCTTTAAAAAGGTTTAATGCACGAAGAGGCAGACCTTACATAATTTACTCGGACAATGGGAACAATTTTATCGGCACTAGCAGAGCACTTTCCAGTATAGATTGGGAAGCCATAAAAGCCTTAGCCTCTATGCAGAAGATAAGATGGAAGTTTAATCCCCCTGCAGCACCATGGTGGGGAGGATGGTGGGAGCGCCTTGTGCGAATGATAAAGGAAATTTTAAGAAAAGTTTTGGGTCGCGCCTCAGTAAATTACGAAGAACGGAGCACAATACTCTGTGATTGTGAACAAATTATCAATTCGCGACCGATCACATACACCTCCGAAGATAATCGAGATTTTGAAACCTTAACACCATTGATGTTCCTTCAAGAACTGCCTACATCCGCCGTCCCGGATATCGATACATTAGACTCCCAAGATCTTAATCGACGCGCAAGATATCGCCAAAGAATAAGAAATGATCTTCGAAACCGATTTAGAACGGAGTGCTTAGGACAGCTGCGGCAACAGTCTATGAAGAAGGAGAATTCCAAAAGTTTTCAAATAGGAGACATCGTTCTTCTGGAAGATACCAACAAAAGACGTCTTCACTGGCCTTTAGCCAAAATAATAGATATCATTCCCGGAAAAGACAAAATAGCAAGATTGGCTAAAGTCCAAACAGAAAATGGAATTTTTCTCCGTCCTTTCCAAGGCCTGTTTCCTTTAGAAACTGATGCAGCTAGCGATTCCCCATCAGATAATATAAACCAGCAGAAAGTGAACTTTAAGGTCCATAAAGAACAACGAAAGACTACTCCAGAAATCGATCAGACTAGAACCAGTGTAGAAAAGAGCCAACCCAGTGACAAAGATATCTCTCCCGTGATTACCAGAAGTGGGCGACTAGTGAAACCTCCTGCGAGACTCCAACTAGGACTTTTAGACTTTTGAGTTCCTCTCCAGGATCGAGAAACTCAAGGTGGGAGGATGTTGCGAAATACGCAGCATTCCTTTCCCTCCCCTAAACAATTATTCTGATTGCGCAATTGAGAAACCTTTTTTTTTACATGCTTGCGCAACACCCACGCACGGCAGAACTGAATTAGAAATAGAAGAAGAATGTGCTCTTAAGGAGCGTCTCTGTTGTCCAAATGGGACATTAGAACTTAAATTTTAAGACTAAGAATTACTAGAACTCAAATTTTAAGACTAAGAATTAGTGAATCATTTAATGTAAATAGTTAAATCTTAATGTAACATATTTTAATTTGTGTGTCATTTATATATTCAAGAATATCATTTATTTATACAAGAAGGATACTTGTGGATTTAATTTGAGTGCTAGTCCTGATTACCACCAGAACAGAGCCAGAAAACAGA
The DNA here is from genome assembly GCA_963932465.1 of Maratus speciosus. NCBI lineage: Eukaryota > Metazoa > Arthropoda > Arachnida > Araneae > Salticidae > Maratus > Maratus speciosus. Next base: position 455,905,777 of record OZ010797.1, read on the forward strand.
CGACCGCTCCCCGAAAATTTGGATTTAGAATACCAGTATTACAGGTAGGAGCATTTTTATTGATTGATTAAGTTAGAAATAACAATTGGATAACAAAATATTTGTTATTAATTTAAAAAAATGGAGTATGAAAAATCTGGTAAAATTAAAAAAAAAAATAAATAAATAAAAAGAACATGCTAAATTCACAAAACTGTGCTTAACTTTTACATTGTATTAAAACTACTCTAATGTTATTGCAAAATTGTCTTGAACACATTGTTGCATTTGCTATAGATCGTTTCTTTTGGTTTAACCACTTCACGCTCGAATTAAATTGCGGTTAAAAAATTCAAATTGCTTATTGGCAAAACTTTTATGAAAAAGAAATATTCACCTTATTTAATAACAGGAAAATCCATACTAAAAAATATCCGATTTCACTATTTTATAAAACCGGTGGGAATCGAACAATCTGACTAAAAGACGCAGCCCGAGAATACGACGGGAGCGAAAATTAAGGTGTTAAATTAAGCTTTTATCTCACGGATATCGGACATTTTATTATACATATGTTAAAATAATAATAATAATTGAGGTCGATGAACAAGAATAAACTTTTCCTTTGACAGGTAAATATTACATAAAACTGATTATGATATCTATGATTTTTTTATTGGAAAAATTACATACTTCGGAATGTTTCTTCTTGTGTCAAGTAATGTTTTCTTTCATTATTAACTTCTAAATTCAGAGTCAAATGATTTAAAAATTTCTAAATGCAAATATGTAAATTCTTTATAATTAATAATATAATTAAATCTTTTAAAGAAAGAGTCCCAACGCATTTTCAACATAAAAATTATTCTCTCTCTCTCTGCCTCCCTTTCTCTCTCTCTCTCTCTCTCTCTCTATATATATATATATGTGGGGGGGGGGGGGAAAGCTTTTCCTTTAATAGCTTCCAGAGCAAGCTGTGTGACTACTGCTTACAGCACTACCTACTTTTTTAGTACCTGCCGATCAAAGCGCCTTCCTCTGTTTGATTTTCTTTCCCCATGAACTAGTCAGCGCTCATGCGTACTAAAGATACACTTTTGATCGAAAGACACTCATTGTGAGCGGGGGGAAAAACTAGAACTGAACTGAAGGACAGGCTGTCGAACGCAGAGAACGATGATGTCTTTGTTATGAGAATGAGCTGTGATCGTTTCGCAGTATTTTAATGTAATTAAGATGACGACACTCTCTTTGTAAATATTTTTGTAAATACCTTAACTTTAAATATAACTTAGTTAAAAATTAAATGGCGTCAAGCTTCAATTTCCGCATTTGGTATCGAGAAGTGTTATGAGAACTTTATGCCCACAAAATTTTGGTTTTACTAATTCAATTGTTGATGCCCTGTTGGTTGACGCCGCCCAGAAAATTCCTCATGGAAAATGGTGCTGCAATAAATTATAAGTGAAATAGTTCAAGTGGAGAAGTGTATGTATGTAGCTAAGTTGGATATCTTTCTATGAAGTTAGTTTATTTTTTTCTTATTCAATGTGTTAAAGTTAGTCGATTTCAAGGAATTAGAACTTTCGTTGAAAGCTGGAAAATCCGTAAATATTAAGAACTTACATAAATTAATTTTTAGAGAAGTCGGTGATAGGAATAATAGACGTAGAATTCGAAACTTCACTGACTTTGCTTTTGAAACTGATTCTGATGAATATAAATCAAAATTGCAAAATATTAAAGATAATTTTTCCGTAAATGACTTAATAATTATTTGCAATGTTTTGTGTATAAATAATTCTGGAACTTTCGATGAAATTGCTGCCAGAATAATTTCTAGTTTACGTGATTTTAATGTATTGAAATCTAATTTAATTCCTCATGAAGGTGCTCTTAGCGATCATGATGAGAGCGATGATGATTTGAACAAAATTAATGATATCTCAAATGTTTCTGAAAATAATTTGAGAAATGATTCTGGTGGTGCTAATTGTGAAAATCAGAAAATTCTAATTCCTGATTATGTTCTTAAACCTGCTATTTCCATTAATGATATTGATAATATGCTAACTGAATTTGATGGTAGTCAATTTCAAAATGTTGAAAAATGGCTTGCCGGTTTTGAAGATACTGTTTCTTTATTTAATGTTAGTGATTTGCACAAATTGATTTTGGCTAAACACCGTATGACAGGTAAAGCTAAATTTTTTATAAAAAGTGAAACAAAAATAAATTTGTGGTCTAAAATGAAAGCGTTACTTATTTCTGAATTTGGTCAAACGTGCAATTCAGCTGAATTACATGAATTGTTATCTAAAAGGAAAATTAAACGAAACGAATCTTTAGACGAATATTTTTTAAGTATGAAACAGTTATGTTCAAAGAGCAACATAGAAGATTCTGCACTCATTCAGTATGTAATTAATGTAATTAATGATGATGTTTATAAAAAATCCTTTTTGTATGGTGCCCAAATATTGTTGAATTTAAAGAAAAACTCAAAATTTATGATAAATTGCGTGTCGATTTTGATAGTAAACAGATAGATTTTGATAGTTGATATTAGGCCTAAGATGAAACCAGAAGTTGAATTTAAAAATAAATCTAGACCCAATAAATCTGATATACGTTGCTATAATAGTGGCGATAGATTCCACAAAAGTAATCAGTGTAGAAATAAAGATAAAGGGCCCCTCTGCTTTTCTTGTAATTTGTATGGCCACAAATCATTCGAATGTGGTAAAACCAAAGATTCAAAATTGCCAAATCACTCTCAAGTAAATGTGCTAACCTGTTCTCAGAATTTGGTTTTTAAAGATGTAAAATTGCATTCATTATATTTAATTTCATTAATTGATACAGGAAGTGAAAGATCTATTCCAAAGAAAAGTAATTTTGATAAAATTAACAATTATGTAAACTTAGAACCAACAGATATGCTTTTAAGTGGATTAGGTAAAAAATCATTCAGACCAATCGGTTACTTTGAGGCCGAAATCGAAATTGATGATTCTAAATTTCAAACATCTATTTTTGTGATTGATGACAAATCTATTGAATTTGATTTAATTATTGGTGCTGATGTAATACAACAAGGCTACTTAATTGTTTCTGGTAATGATGTTAAGTTAAATAAGAGTCAGAATAATTCCCTAGTCAATGTTATTAATTCAAGTGAAGTAGCTGTAAATTCTAAATTTAACCCTTATTCTTCCACCTTGCACAGTAGCAACCCACAAATTCCAAACCAAAACAAATATTTACCTGTTCCCCAATTGCACTATTTTATCTCTGAAATTAAAGAATTACGCCTAGAAAATGAAAATTTAACTGCTCAAGTTAAAGAAGTTGAAAGAAAATATAAAATGTTACAATTAGATATAATCGATTTAAAAGAAGCATTTTTGTCAGAAAAAACGAAGTCGAAAATTGCAATAACATCTTTAGAAGATAAATTAGAACAAGTAGTAGCCGAAAGACACATCATTAGTAAATTGTATAGAAAATTAGATGGATATTTTGATGATATAAAATCCCAGTTAGATGAAGAAAGTAAACGTTCAGAACAATACCGATTACGGTTAATAAAAGTAAATAATTATTCAAAACATCTTGAAAAACAGTTAGAAGAATCAGAAGATGAGTGTTCTAAAATAAAAATGTCCAAAAGAAGAATCCAGATAAAATTGTATAATTCCCAGGTAGATTTAAAAAATGTACGACAAGAATGACTAAATTAAAGAAGCAAATTAAGCTGAATAACAGTGCTAAAAACCTTATAAATTATTCAGATTTTCCTAATTTTAAAGATAAAGGAAATATGATGTATTCTTCCAGAAATGAAAATAACCAGAAATCTGATGTAATAGATGAAGAAAATTTTAGAAAAGAAAATCTTAAGAAAATGTCTAATCAGAAGTTGAAGAATAATGTTTCTAAGAAAATTAAGTATATCCCTAATTCATCAGATGAATTTGAAGATAAAATTGAAATGAATGAATATGAAGTTAAGAAACCTAAGCAGAAGTTTACTAAAAAGAAGTCTGATTATAGAAGATCCTTTTTAGAAGAAAATACAAGTAAATTTGACTTAAATTCCGAAGATGACACTTTGACCGATGTTGACGAACATGGTATCGTTCCTGATAAGTTCCTTGATTCTGAAGATTAGGCTGAATTACGAAGATGCAAAAAATCCTTATATGGTAGTGACTATGAAATGTGGTGAAAGAAGACGAAAAGACATAGTTGAAAAAAAAATGCGTAAAAGAAGAAAAGACGTAAAAAAAAAAAAAAAAAAAAAAAAAGGACGAAAAAGACGTAGAAAAAAAAAAGATGAAGAAGAAGAAGAAATAATTTTTATGATGTTTTAGGACGTGAGAAGCATTTTATGACGAATTTGATTCTTCAAGACGAACTTTTAGGACATTTAATTCTTAGTTGTCCAAAGAACTTTATTATGCCAAACTTTGCTTTTTAGAAGCTGATGTGCTAATTGCAACTTTTTGAAGCTTCACAACGAACTGGTGATGTTTTCCTTTTTTTAAGAACTTTGGGTGCTGCTTTTTCTTGTTGTCTTTTCAGGTGCTCCTGTTGCTCCTACCAGCCGATGTACAGTGTCACTGAGGGCAGTCGATCCGTCAGTCTGGTCGATCTGTGGGAAAGCTTTTCCTTTAATAGCTTCCAGAGCAAGCTGCGTGCCTACTGCTTACAGCGCTACCTACTTCTTTCGTACCTGCCGTTCAAAGCGCCTTCCTCTGTTTGATTTTCTTTCCCCATGAACTAGTCTGCGCGCATGCGTACTAGACACTTTTGATCGAAAGACACTCATTGTGAGCGGGGGAAAAAACTAGAACTGAACTGAAGGACAGGCTGTCGAACGCAGAGAACGATGATGTCTGTGTTATGAGAATGAGCTGTGATCGTTTTGCAGTATTGTGATGTAATTAAGATGACGACACTTTCTTTGTAAATATTTTTGTAAATACCTTAACTTTAAATATAACTTAGTTAAAAATTAAATGTTATCAAGCTTCAATTTCCACATATATATATACCAGTGGCGTGGCGTCCGGTCATCGCTGTATGCGGCGATGACCAAGCAATATTTTAAAACTCTTAATAAGCTTTTAAAACTCTACGATCCAGTTTTAGCAGAACATTTGGAGTTCATGTATAAGTGAAGGTAAGATTTAAAGTTTCTTTTTTGAACATTCAACCATTGAATTTTAGAGTTAATAATTTTTCACCACAAACTTAAATAATTGCGATGACCACCGAAAATTTTCACGCCACGCCACTGATATATACCTTAAATATTAAATTACAACAAACGTAATTGAAATTAAATTGTTACCCGAAATGAAATTGGAATAATATTTAAACTAGATTAGTATAGTACATTAGTGATTCATCCTTTATATTTCCCAAATTTTCTTTTAAATTAATCTGTAATACAGATTTAGTTTTTTCCCCCAAATATTTATAAATTCTGCATTTACTTACTGAACTGCTCATAATTCCTATTTCACATATACAATTGTATTAGTACTGTTCGAAATTAATGATTTTATTAAGTATGATAAACTCAAGTTTGTTATAGCGTTTGTACAATTGAATACATAAAGCTTTTCTGCTTACCTAGTTCAAAAAGGACCAATTTTTGAAAGTCGGGGGGGAGGAATAATTGAAATTTAATATTATCGTATACTTTCTAGATCTTTAAGAAAATTAAAATGTTAAATTAAAAAATGTATGTTTTTATTTTTCACAGTTCGTGTTATCTAGAATTACAGAAGAATACTTTACGCTCTTTCCATCTCACGTTGTAAAAACAGATGCATAATCATGTTACGGATAAAATTTTATTCCTCACTGTTGTATTCCTTAATTGATAATTACAGGTTTTGAAAAAAACGATGCAAATTCTTGGAAATTCTTGATAGTGCCATGATTTTATTACTTGTAGCTTTTTGGATGGCCACTTTTATATAAGTAATGTAATTGAACTGCTTACTTATGTGGACAAACCGCAGGTGCGATTCATGCATTCGGTTTTATTTTGCAAAAGAAAGATTCACATATTACCATAAGAAATATAATTTTTGTGTTATAGGAGCAATGGAATACTTCTTAATTTTTTTTAGTTCTTATATATATTATTATATTTTTTCATATTTGATTTCTTTTATAAATCCATGTGAGATAAAATATTAAATCAACTATATATTCTTTATTGTTCCAATAGTTAAAAAGAATTAAAAAGTTCTTACCATAATACGACACGCTTACACATTCTCCTGGATTAGTGTACTTGAGAATGGAAACAAGGAAGGAATAATAATAAGAAATTCTGTTACCAAATAAAATTAATTAATAAAAAAATAATTAATAAAATAAAATTAATTAATAATAGATCCCAAATAAAATTAATTCTTAATTTTGAAAATTATTTATGGATTACTTTTATTCAATTAATAATTTTCACTGTTGTTCGGTGCTGAAACTTTAACACGGATTATCCTTGCATGTGGTAAAACAAAAGAAAGAAACAAGAACGAAAAATGAAAGGATAAATTATGAAACACTTTCCACTGAATACAGAAGGTTTACCAAGACTTCATTGGTTAACGGGGCGAGCGTCTTTTACAGAATTTTTAATCATTTATCACCGATTTTTCATAGCAGAAATATTTGCCTAATTGAATCGGGTAAATGCTCGGATTAAATAAGGCAAAATTTACAATAAAAATTTACTGGTGAGAACAATCACGGATTCTTAGCACCTTATGCGACGCGTATTCCGGTTGCTCGGCCCCAAGGGGTTAATAAGGTGAAAGATAATGTTAGTAAACAATATCGAAAACTCAGAATTCATTTTAAAAATCAATTTCAGGAATTTCTATTAATAATTGGGAAGATATCCGAATAATGCCGTGCTGCCCTGTCTATAATCTAAATATTCCAATATATACTACATAGTATGCTAAATTTTAGTTCAAATATGAAACGCATAGCTCAGTTGGCAATGCTGTCAAAAATTGTAAATGTACTCAAAAACTCTTTTGTGGTGCCCTGTGTATGGTCTATAGAATTTGAGCACAGGAATTAATATGCAAAAAATCAGTTAAATTTAAAAATGCATACCAAAATTTAAAACGCTATATTACAGAACGTTTTGCTCATAATACTGAAACTCAATTATTTTGTGTGTCTTCGTACATCAGTGGTGAATGCTATGCACACCCTATTCTACTGTAAGCCATTTTCAGAACCTCAGTAATATATATGAATTTCAAATGTTTGAAATATACATCATTAAAATGCAACAACGATTTTTCCACATACGCCGTAATTTAACGGGATTCATTTGTTGTATCACTGTGTTTGAGTGTCCTTGTAAATAAAATATAAATGCTACACACTTCATTATCAGTACCGAAAATGACACATTAGAACACAATTACACATGTGAATTGCATGGTGCATCAATTGCATCGCGTATATTTACGCGAGTTAGCATGGACCGACAGGCAGACATACCGTCGTTTCAGAACAACAGTAGTATATGATTAAAAACTGAGTTTCCAGTAAATTCGATTTTAAAATTTGCCATTTTTCTAATGGTAAATGCTTTATGCGGTAGCTCATGGATAAAAGTAAATTGGTAACTATCCTAACTTTTTGTTATACAGTGAAACTCGTTTAAGATACGCCCGCTTAAGATACGATCCCGCATAAGATACGAACTATCTTCGGTCCCTTGAAAAATGCCTATTAAACCTGTGTAAAATTACCCGCTTAATATACGTACGCATAAGATACGATCCCGTTTAATATACGAAGAAAATTTGTCAGTTGATGTCAAAAAACCCGCTTAATATACGAAATGGTGCTTATGTAATCCATTTACCACGTGTCTTTAGGATAGAATAGGTAAAAGAGCAAATGAATTGCGCTAGAGTCTCTCTTGCCGCCTTTACCCCTCCAGTTTCTTCTTTCTCTTTCATTCGTATTAACGCGGTATCGGTAGTTCTCAGTTCCTACGGAAGGTTCTGGAAAGTTCTCCTTTACTTCACAATCACGGAACGTGACGCAACTCCATACCGTGCCTTCGAAACCTTGGTACCGGTAAAACTATCAAAAGGATATTGCCCAAATCTAGTCTTTTGTTTAGCCGCTGAATAGTGATAGGAGTAAATAATGGATGAGCAGCTTAAAGTAAAGAGAAAAGCACTTTCTTTGACTGAAAAATTGAATATCTTAAGGAAATATGACGCCGAGAATTTGATAAGCAACACAGCCTTTACCAAATCTGTGGGAATACACGAGTCAAAACTTCGAGCTCTGTTAAAAAATAGATAGAAACTGGAAAACAGTGCATCAGCTGTAGTGCATCAGCTCAGAAAGAAAATTAAGGTGGCAAAATTGGAAGAATTGGAGAAGATTTTTATTTGAATGGTTGTTTCTAATCCGAACTAACGGATCATTGATTAAGGAAAAGGCCTGCGAAATTGCTACATGTCTTGAAGCGGATTTCACGCCGAGCAATGGTTGACTAGACCACTTCAGACAAAGATACGGCATAGTTTATAGAAAGGTATGCGGAGAGTCGACAGCTGTGAATGTAGATGATGTCAAATGTTGGAAAAATAATGTGCTCGCGCCGCTATTGAAAAAGTACTCCAGATGCGATATTTACAATGTCGACGAGATGGGCCTTTTTTTAAATTAATGCGTGATAAAACAATGGCGTTTAAGGGTAAGAAATGTTCTGGAGGCAAACTGAGCAAAGAGTGAATCACTGTTCTCATTGGATCAAATATGAGCGGAACGGATTAATTAAAACCCCTCGTTATCGGCAGGTCAAGGAATGCTCGCTGCTTTAAAAATGCTAGAAATCTACCCAGAGATTATGAAAGTCAAGCCAAAAATGGATGATAAGCGATATATTCGTTAAGTGGATCCGCAAGTTCGATGAACGTATGAAAAAGAGTAGTACAGAAAAAGTATTGTGTTTCGCCGACAACTGTCCAACCCATCCCATGGATATCCCCGGCTTAGAAAAAAAAGAACCAGTCTTTTTACCACCGAATGCGACAAGCGTGGTTCAAACCACGGAGCAGGGCATAATTCATGTTCCCAAAGTGAAATGCAAAAGTTGTGTTATTGTACGTCATCTACACCACATGGATCATCGCGAAAAGGATCTGTTCCGCCCAACCTGTAAGCCTATTAACCTCTCGGATGCCATGCATTTCCTGAGGGCGTTCTACGAAGACGCAACACCAACTACCATTGAGAACTATTTCTGTAAAGCCTTTGACGTCGACGGCACTTTGCAAAACAGTTGACATCGCAAAAAAGGAGCAGCATCAAGAAGAATGCAAAGATTGGGACTTTTTTGTCAAAATTGACGATCAGGTTGTAACAAGGGAAATTCGTTCTATCTCGGATATAATTGCGGACGTCAAAAGTTCCGATCAACCTAGGCCTTCAGAAGAAGCAGAAGACGACGCGGATGAAGAAATGTATGTGCTAGCCATACCATCATTCGCATCTGTAATGAGCTCGTTCAGCTTACTTCGACTGTATGCCTCTTCGATGGATGCTGGTCACTCCGTCAAAGATTTTTTCTACCACATCAACAAGGCAGAAAACTTGGTGATAAAATCTCGCCCTACGTTGCCCCAAACCAAAGTAAACGACTTTTCTTCAACAAACTAAAACTACTTCACGTACTTTAATTTTGATAATATATCGAATAATTATTGTTTCTTGCATACATTTAGTTTGTATTTCTAAAAATAATTATGAAAATTTATTATTTTCCCTTTTAAGTATGTAGTGTATTTTAGTTGCTGTTTTCTAAAGATTAACAAAAATTTCGATTCACTGTCTTTTTTTAATTTGGAAGATACTATTGCATAAAGGCATTTTACTTTTGTTATTGTACAAACGGTGACTCAATAAAATTTTGGAGAAAAATAAAATCATTCTTTATTACAAAATCTTAAATTCAAATTTTCTAGAATATCTCAAAATTGTTAGAAATGGGTAAAATAAGAGTTGTAAATGGCTATAATACATTAATAACAATGTGCACTGGCTTTATATGCATTATTACTCGAGAATCTATGAAATCCGGATAAGATACGATCCCGCTTAAGATACGAAATGCTCTCGGTCCCTTGATTCGTATCTTAAACGAGTTTCACTGTATTTCAGGTGGCGTTTATAAAAAATTAAATTTACTTGGCCTACTGTTGCTTTTCATATTTAAGATAATATTTAGGATGTAAAACTGGATAGGGAATTTATTAAAAATCAACTATTTATATAGGACACCATTAAGATTTGTAATGTAGTTTGGCCCCGTTTCGAACTCATCAACAATACTGAATAAAAGTAATATTCTGAATAAAAGTAATAGAACAAAAAGTTTGAAAGTAACATTTCTAAATGGAAATTAAGAATAATTTAGTAAATATTTATTAAAAGTACTACAAAATTCTCAATATTTATAACTAGATGCTTTTTCAGAATCAAAATTATCATTGTTACTAGTTGTAGTTGCCTTTAGAGACAAGAACAACCAATGGTTTCACACACTGAGCATTTGTTTCAACGAAATAACAATCATCTGTAAATACAAAAAACACACTTGTCATAGAATATTTGGATCAGAAGATTTGAATCAACTTTTCAATCATACCTAACACAGACTCAGAGGGATCAAGTCCAGACAAGTAAGAACGACGATGCAGTACTGCATGATATGTTAGAACATCAGTAGGACACTCAATATTTTAAACCAAGTACTTCGGTGAAACTGTAAGTTATCTAATTTAACCTAGTGCTGCACTGAACGAAAGTGACTACGCTTAAAACACAAAGTTATGATTTATATAAAATAGATGTGACTACATGAAAAATGTCCTATCATTCCAGTAGATGCAGAAACAGTTTATCATACCAATAAATCAAAAAAACTCATTTTCGTTTTTTTTAGAGGTCTCGCTGCTGCTCTTAGGCGACTAAATGTTTTAAAGTGTTTAAAATATGAATAGTTGATAACGAAAGACGGATATGTACCCTGTAAAGAAAAAATAATACTTCTTAATCTACTAACGTATAATACAGCCAAGACCGGAAATGTAAAATAGTCTGTTTCAAGTGACCCACGTTTTTGAAAAGCATCATTTATCCTTAGAAACCTAAAAAAAAAAAACATATTTTCCTAATACAAAAAATCATTTATAAAAACAAAGTTTCTTTAGCTGACAATGATTTTCTGGAACGTTTTCGAGTAGGTTTTATAGTGTATTAATCTGTTTTCCCGAAGGAGGATATAGTTTTTTCAGGTGTTAATCAGTTCTTAAGTGAAAGGACATGTTTCACAGACAAACATGATAAATTAACAGCATTAAGAAAACCATAAAATAAATATTATGTTTTTACGCTTTCATGCATAAATCTAATTAGGCAGCAGAAAGTATTTAATTTGCAATTGTTAGCATCGATAATCACTTATATTTCGATTTGCGAAAACTTACTAATACAAGAAAAAAAAACTCGGAAACGTTACAGAAAATCAGTAGCAGCATTTGTTAAATCTTGGGGATCTATAAGTTTCCGAGCTTTCTTAAAAGAAAGTACATTTTTTGGAATCAGGAATATCTCTGAAAAGGTTATTATGTATTTTCGCTCTTAGTTATCTTATATTTTCGTAGATTACACATTTTTATTTTCTTGCAGTGTAGAAATTGACAGCAAATATGCGTCCCTCCCTATTCTATAGTACTCATCTTGTAGTGAAATCCAGTGATTTATATCCATGTCAATACATTTGAAATATCGTAATGTCTTTAACCCTTCACTGCACGAAATTTTCTATTTTTATGATTTTATTATCTTTTTAATCTATATATCCGTCTAATAAGGGGAAATATAGTTAAAAAAATTAAATTTCAAAATTTCAGCTAAAATTTGATATTTTAAGGTGTGTGCTATATTTAGGGTTTTAAAATATTGTATTGCTTTATATATATATATATATATATATATATATATTGCAACTAAATGAGTTTAAATTAATTAATTTTATCTGATTACCACTCTGAAACTTTTATTACATTAATATTTTTAAATACTCAGTAAAAATAATGAAAGTAAATCTTACCTTAATTGCCTGAACGATTTTTTTTTGTTTCTGAAGAAGAAATTCTAATTTTTTGTATAATGCAGCCATCTGACATGGACAAAATAAGTGTTATTCCATGCTTTGGATTGTTCTTGATATGTTACAGCGATCATATTAGCCAAATTCATGGCACATAATGAAAATTATAATGCTTTTAGGTATGTACCAGATATGGCACGTGGTGCAGGGACGGATTAAAATGTTAAACTGGAAGCGATTTTTCCCGAATGACTATGATGCAACGGAATACTTTTGAGTGTCCCTGCCAGTGAACTATAAGATTACGCAGCCCATATTCAATACTGAACAGGCTATTATAAACATCAATAACAGTTGTATGAAAATCAGAGTATATTTACGCGAGTTAGAGTTTAGACAGACTGACGGATAGACGGACACACTAACAGACAAACCGAATTCATAAACACTTTTTTAACTTTGTTGGGGGTGTTAAAAAAACATTTATCAATGCTCATTAGTTTTTACTTCGCCTCCGCAGTATGAATACTTTGGGATTTTTTTTGTCATTCCAATTTACTTTAGGGTATTTTTTTCTGCCATACTGTGCATTTCCTAACAACTAATTGCAAAGATCATCGTGTTTTATTTTAAGTTAGGTACTTTAAGTTATACATAACGCATAAAATAATACATCAATATTATATCAATAGGATATTTTCTCATGTTTGTATCTTTATCTAAGTTTAAATTGGAGTGTTTCATTTTCCACGTTTTATTGCACACTACTTTGGTTCTTAATTTATGATTTTCAAACTGAATTTTTATCGGCATTTAAATTTTGGATTAAAAATAGTATTGCTCTCCTTTTAAGTTCATATGAATAAATTTTTTGTTTTCTTAATTTTCTCAGTGTCCCTCTTAAATCTTTTACTTCTACGTTAGATTTGAAGTTACAGTTCCTGTACATCATCTCTCTCGTAACCTTAGAAGAGTGGCAAAATTTGAATTTTACAATTATTTGCGCTGTTTCCAAAAAATAATAAATTAACTTTTTTGAAAGCACCCATTGAACTGCTCTAGAAATGTATGCCACAATATGTAGAATCATCAAATACTCCCTTACTTCGAATATATTTTACTTTTTAATTACAAAATATAATGAAAATATAGAAAGTATATTTTCTAAAATTAATCTAACTAAACTGCATATGATTTCAGCACCTCTGAAGAATATTCGTTAACTATAACTAAACAATGAAGCCTTAACTAACAATTCTAACATATATCGAATTTCAGTTCAGATTTTCTATTGTATTATAATAAAACTAACAATTTGAAAGAGTATGCGTAAAATTTTGAAATATGTTTATTAATAGTAATTATTTTACAGCAAAATATAATAGAATATTTATAAAATAATGCTACATCCAATTTGGTTACTGAAAAAAAGGATCATCATAACGATTGAATGGTTTACTTAAAATTTTGAATCGAAACGGATTGAAATTAACAATTACAATTTTAAAAGAGCATTACCCGCGGCTTTGCAAGGGTAGTTTTCGAAATATGCCAAGTGATATTTATGTATTTAATTACATTAAGGGAAATTATATTGCCACGGATAATTTAAATGAAACTAATTGAGCCCCATTATGAGAAAAAATCTGTATTAGTTGAACATGAGATTTAAATCATTAAGAAAACTTTATTTAAACCGATTTCAAGACACCACTTCAAAAAAAGATACATTGCAGTCTACTTGTAAGCTCTTTAAATATTTAATAACTTCAAATATTTTAAACATTTTAGAGTGATAAATAATTATATGTAAGGAGTACTGGAATTTACAAAAGCTTTATCGATGTTATTGGCTCATATAAATTTCTATTGCATTTTATTATTCTCATATATTTAAATTCGTTCATGCCTATTATGTTCTATCTTTTTCAGTTTTTATGCGATACTGTCCAAAGATCAATTGTCGGATATCGTGTAAGATTGGCCGCATTTTTTAGGTGCGTTCGAGATTAAATATATACGTAGCACCTATCGTCATTCAGTTCCGTCTGTCTGTCCGCATATAACAGAGCAAAAACTACGCAACCGAGTGGTTTATGATTTAATATATATAATTGTTTCAGAATTTTGTCGAGTCATTTCAAAGTTTATGAAATTCAAAGCCAAACCTAAAAATATACTAATTAAAGTTATTTTCATTCTATTAAATCCTATGATACGTAATACATTCAATGATATCCCATGATAGGTAATGATTCTAGGTTGTCAATGATATTTCATTATATTTAAGGTTCAGACATGTTATTTTCGTATTAATGAATTTAATATGTATAATCATAATAAATTTTGTATCCATTAATTTTTGCATAAAACTACAGCAGCTATTGCAAGAAGATCTTAATATTTATAAAACGAATATTTATACGAACATTTATAAAACTAGTTATAGTACAAAAGCACCTCATTTGCCGCATTTGACGTACAGTTTCCGACTTGTTCAGTATTAGTATAACTTGAGTCACCTAAGTAATAAGATACCGTAAAGCAATAAGTTTGAATGTATTTATTTATTTAGTATATTTGACTATAATTTTTCTGCTGCGAAAGGCTAAATGCGAGGTATTTTCTCACCAAATTCACTATTATGTTTCAACATCACTATCATTTTAATAAATTATATTTGCTGCTAATACATACGTTTTAACTTTTTACTCTGAAAAATTGTATATAACACTAATATTAAAGATATTTAACTTTTCTTCTCGTTTTATTTTTTTCAGAAATTTAAATGAAGAAATAAACACATCTTTTGCGTGAATGTAATATAATAAATAAAATAATACAGTAAATAAAAAATGTGCATAGCATTTTATATTGGTTTTTTTCCAGTGCCATTTGAAAACTGTTAACCACAAAATGAAGAATCATCCTTCATATAAATGAAGAGTAAGCTACATTTAAAGTCTTTAAGCTGTTGGCTTCAAAAAAAAAAAAAAAAAAAAAAAAAAAAAAAGATATTTTCGAAAGTCTTACGAAGTTTAATGTGGTTTAAGAAAATAGAACATAACCTCTTCTGAGATACCAACTAATCAGACAACCATTCCTTTATCCTCCGAAAATTCCGAAACGAATACATTTCAGAGATTTATAAAATCATTTCTAAAACAGTATTTTCTTTTAATTCCTGTAATTTTTGGAAAGCTTTCCGAGAGTTTTATAGAGTGTAATAATGAGTTTTCTCAATACAGAACATCAGTTTTATGGATGTTATCAACTGTCAAGTAAACATTTTCATGCTCAGCACACGTGTTCAATTGACAAACATGCTAAATTAACAGCATTGCATTTCTTTCTCTCTTTTTTTTTTTTTTTTTTTCAAGTAAAAATTTCGTTACACAGATGAAAATGTTTAACCCTTAAATGCGCGATTTTTGATTTTGTTTCGAAAAAAATATATATAATTCTCTGAAACGTTTATTACACAAGAAAAATAATGAAAAAGATGAGGGATACATTTTTCATATAATACGTCAATAATTTCTTCTGTTGCACATCTGCAATATAACTAAAACCTACTGTCGTGTGGCTGTTTTACGCTAAAATATTGCAAATTAGTAAATATTTTAATAAGTAGGTCTCCAAATACCCTATTCTATATAATTGTTTTTTTTTTATATAAAATTTAATCTTTAACCCTATAATTCCCATGATATAATACGTTCTAGAAATTACGTAGTCCAGAGAATGTGACTTTAAACCAGAAAGTATCAAAGGTTAATTTTGCTTTATTTAGATGCGGAATGTCTGTTATTAATTAAAGCAAATATAGCTATTTCAATTTTCTGGTGTGAAATAGGTATATACGAATAAAAAAATCTGTTAAATTCCAAACACTGTTGTTTGCATATATGCAAAGCTGCGCACTAAAGGCTTAAGTACTTATAGTATATGAACTACCGATATTTCAAGTCGAAAAATTTATTAATACACTGTAAAAAAAAAATACTACTAAACGTAATGAAAATGACTGGCAGGAATACAAACTTTTGTTTATATAAAGATTCTTTAAATCTCGGAAAGTTCCTGTTTTCAGAGGTTTTGGAAAAGAAATGAAAGCTTTTCGGACTTCTCTTGTAACTTGTAAGGATTTGTATTCTATTTTCTTACCCTATTAAATTTCCTAATACAGTGAAACCTCCTTGAACGGTCACCTCTAAACAACAACAACCTCCGAATACCGGCCACATATTGAAGGAACTAAACACATTCCGAAGCATTAACATTAGTACGAACTTCTAAATAAGGAATTCTGAACAATGGTCGCTCAAAAGTCATTTGAAAAATTTTTTAACACTTTCTGGTACAATTTCATATTTATTTGCAAACCAAAATCTGAAGCAGATCAAACCAAGTTTACTTAATATGTCAACAAAATGTTACTTAATCTCTTGAACACTTAATTCATTTCCAAAACTAGACATAGAAAATAAAGACAATAATGATAGGGAAAATTTAGATAATATTCTTAGCAAGCATAAGTAACACGAACGCCAGTAAGTTTGTGTGTCTGGACAATGATTTGGCAGTTACTGCTACATTTGATTCATACAGCAAATGCTGGAAGATAGGAGATAGGAAGAGAAAAACGATGCGGAAGGGGATATGAAAGATGTTATAGAATCACCTAAAATTTCCAGTATTAACACATATACTAAAAGTTTTACGAACTTTCGTGAAATCAAAAAATTTTCATTAAATCATAATGATGATGAGTTGACCGGCAAAACAACTCAATACTATTATTTCTTTGGAGAAAAATATTTGCAGAAAAAAAAAGCAACTGCAAATCACTGGTTTTTGACAATGGTCATTAAATTAATGGTCATCAAAACAATGAGGATTAATTAAAATGACTGTATTTGTATTTAAATTTAAGTGATTATGATTTTTTTAAATGAAACCTCTGAAGAGCGGTCACTTTTCATCGGTCCCACTGGTAACCGTTATTCAGAGGTTACACTGTATTTTCAAAAACTTGTGTCTTTTTTATACAATGAAATGAAAATGTAACTGCATCACGTTTTCTTCCCATTTCATCTATTTTAAATTGTATTTTTTTTTTCTTTTAAAGTTTTCAGAGTAAATCATATCTTAATAGAAACATGCATGTCAAATTAAAACTATTATTTTTTCTACTCATATAGTTTCCGAGAAATCATGTATACAGGGCGTCCACTCTCAACGGTGTCCAATGGCTAATTCCTAAACCTTTAGTCATAGACATACAGTTCCAATTACAAAAATGTTTTAAATGGGGTAAAAAAAATATTTTAAAAGTGATTTGGGTGAATAAAAACATTTCTTTAAAAAAAAAATTATATGCATCATTTAAAAGTAGACTTTATTTCCAATCGTTCGGTACCAGTAACTTTCTTCTACGATAATTTGTAGAGACGTTAGTCGGGGGTGTTTACTTTTTTTAGGTAGATTTCGTAAGAAATACTACCTATTGCAGTCGTTACCATGGTGCGACTTTTGAAAAATTCCTTCATAACTTTTCATTATAGGACCCCAGGAACCCAAAACCACCCCCACCTAAAAAGTTTATATATATATATATATATATATGTATGTATTTATGTATGTATGTATGTACTAAATTTTGTCCGCACGATAAAAGTCGCAATTATGCACGGATCGTCTTCAAACTCGCCAACAACTTTAAGATGGCTAATATCTCGGCGGGGATTGAAAATGAGCAAAATCGGCCCAAGGGAATGGAAATGGGGAGGGTTCAAAAATTTGAATACCGTCTTAACATGATTCTGATAAAACCAGCTCTTACACAACAATGGCAAGAAAAAATAAATATTTTTCGTTATAGCAGTTGCCAACAATTAAAAAAAAAGCAATAAAATTCTCACCACAACAATTGCTTTCTATTGCAGGAATTTCACGTGAAAAATTAAATGAAATAAATAATTTGACGAATTGAAAACAAATTGAATATTACGTCATAAGTTTTCTAGAGCAAGATTTTCGCATGAAAACTCAAAATGAAATAAATAATTTGACGAATTGAAAACAAATTGAATATTACGTCATAAGTTTTCTAGAGCAAGATTTTCGCATGAAAACTCAAAATAAAATAAATAATTTGACGAATTAAAAAAAAAAATATATATTACGTCATATTGGAAATAAAATGGACCTCAGCAGGTGAATATTCAATGTCATGTAAGTCTGAAGAAACGTATTAAAACATGATAAAAACCCGACTATGGAAATATTATTTTATTTTAACACTTTGAGGTTCTGTGAATTTGATTTAGCTATTTTTTAAACATATTCCATATACATGTGTGTGTGTATTCGTGTATATTAGAATTTTTACAAAATGTTTAGCTCCCTAGAGCTCATTCTTAGTGAAGGAACTGGGTTTATCTCTAATCTTGATTTAAGTTTTGTTGGTGAATTTAGTACTTAACTTCGAAATCTACCTCCGCCTGTAGGCCCGAGCCGGCAGGGATTTTTTTTTTTTTTTTTTTTTTTTTTTTTTTTTTTTTTTTTTTTTTTTTTACCACGACTGTACATACAAATCAATTATCAAATATTAAAAGACATAACCATCTCCTCTATTTTATAGTATCCGATTTTTTTTTTTTTTTTTTAACTTTGGCAATTTATGATTTGCGAAAAATCCCGACAAGTTTGTTAAAAATTAAGGAAATTTTTGGATTCAGTGTTAAAAAATATAAAAAAGTTAAAAAACACAACTATCGTAGTCTTGTGTTATCTAACCTAAAACTTTTTCTTAAACTTCTTGGCGTAATCTATCTGAAAATTTTTAGTGATTTCCTGTAAAATAAGTATAAATGGTAACCATCGGAACTCATAATAATATTAGATTGTGATCGATTTATGTCACTAGGTAAAATTTAATCTCTATCGGATATTTGAAAGTGAGTTAAAATTTGAGTACAAATTTTGAACTTGAAAAACATACATACAATCGTTGAAGTTAAATAAAAACTTATAAAAGTAACATACTTTTTGATAAAAGAAATCATGAAAAGAAACAGTTTCAAACTCTTACAAAATAAAACATATGTTAAAATACAATTATTTCAGCAAATCTGAAACTTAATAAAAGTTAACTCAATCGTAATACTTGTACGATTTTGTTCAAAGCGCAGATACACATGGAATAAGTTATTCGAATACTTTAGCACTTAGTATATGACCCCTCAAAGCATGGCTGAACTCATTTGTGTTCAATTGCAGAAGAGTGGTATAAGTCACGCATTTTTAAAGTTTCATAACTCGGTCAATTATAGAGTTATAAGAACGGGACTTTTTTTTTGTCTTACTTGTCAGTGTAATAGGAAAATGTTACTAAATATAACTTATAGGACGTGGGGACCGTATACAAATTTTAAATTTGTAATTTTTTAAGAAATATTTTTATTGACCCAAATCGCTTTTAAAATATTTCTTTACCTCATTTAACACATTTCTGCAATTGGAAATGTATGTCTATGACTAACGATTTAGGAATTGGCCATTGGACACCGTTGAGAGTGGGCCCCCTGTATAAAGCGTTTTCAAGTCCTTAAATTATTTTAAACTTCGAATATGATAGCAAACGTTCTTACCGTGCATTCATGTCTTAAAATTAACTACATATCAAAGTACAGGTTTTTGGCATCAGCATAAATAAAGAAATCTGAAATTTAAAATGTTTTGAAATGTTGCAAACTCATGCGAGTCTTTTGAAGAGAGATTAAATGTAGCCTATTTTTAAACAAAGACTGCCAGCATTATTAACTTGAGAGAAGATTTCCAATCGCTTTCGCAGTTCCAAAGTAATTGTTATGTTAGAACATTATCGGCTCATTTAAACGAAATCAATTTCGAAATTTTACAATCTGCTCTGAGTGATCATAAACGTTTGAAATTTGTCTAAGTTCCGGTTTTTAGCACTAGCAGTTACAAAAAAATCGTAATTAAGAATGTTTTAGAAACATTTTCTGTTAATTTTGAACTGTTAAATTTTGTTGCTTTTAGAACCGCTCTTACTATACCTTTAAGTCTTATAGGTAACTACCATGTTAAATTTCAGGTTTCTAGCCTCAACACAATAAAGATATCGTAATTTTCGAAAGTTTGTTACTCTTACACCTCTTTAAGGGTATTTTCACGGAGGTAAACGTAGTCAGGTTTTAAACAGACACTGTATTAGTAATATCATGAAAAAAAATTGAAATTGGTTGAATTCATCTGAATGACCATTAATTTAGAACATTTTCCGGACATTCCAAACTTTTTTATTTTGCCTTTTTTAGAAACTATTGTGTGCCGGCATTAATGTACGAAAAGTAACAGTGACAATAAATTCCATGTTTCTATCCCCAACAATCCCAAGTTAATTATTATTCAGAATGTTTTCAACTATTAAAAATGGAATTTTTAGAAATCGTTCTTAGCGAGTGTTTGCATCTTAAAAATAAACGCTATGACAAATTTCGAATTTCCAGTCCCAACAGTATCATAGAAATCGCAAATCGCAAACTTAGGAAGTTTTTTGTTTTTGTATACTTTTAAATCTCGATTATTTATAGAAACATTTCTGTGTGATTATTCACGTCTTAAAGATTGCAGCCGTGTCAAATTTCATGTTTAAAGTTCTTACAATTCCAAATAAATCGTAATTAAAAAAGTTTTCCGCTCGTTTTCTCCTTATTACTTTGATTTTAATAGAAACCATTCTCGTTTACAGCTTAAAAATAACAAACATGCCACATTACAAGTTTATATCCCAGCAATATATAACAAAAATCGCTATTTTAGAACGATTTTTGCTAATGCAACCTCTTACTGTTAGTGGTACCGTCATAAAATATAGGCTATTTTTTAGAAGAGACTTTTACCATTATTTTTGCATGCTATCTCGACTGATTACCCTCTACAAACAAACAAACAAACATTTTTCTTATAAATATTAGTATAGATTATCCGGAAACTAATGCTTAAATATCTGTAATGTTTTATTGTGAAAACGGGTTAAACTAATCTAATAGATGAGCTTACACTATTTCACGGAAAAGGCGGCACGCACGCCCTCTGAACTCCTGTTTCTTTTTTTTTTAATACTGCGTGTTTCGCCGGAAAATTTTAAATGCTAAATTCAATGAATTAAGGACATCGACCAGCGTGAAGGTAGGGTAATGTCGGACGACCGCTTCAAGATTATTATAGCTCTCGGCGGTGGTCGATTGGGCTGGGAGGTCACCTCTACTTTGAGGATAAGACGGACCTTGTGCACTTTTCGGAGGTCAAATCCGACGTAATTTACGGGCGGTGTAAATATTTAGGTTGCGCGATGTTTGCACATAAACAAATGTCTGTAATATATTTTTATTGGTTAGGTCGTCTCCACCGTCAACATAACATCTGCGCTACTCACGAGTATGGTTTTAGGTCTTAGGCTATCAAAGCCTGAGAGCTAATGTGCCCGCAGGTTCTGTATGTACGTAACACGATAACTCTTGATAGAAATATCAGATTTGCTTCAAATTTTGTAAATAGGTTCATTCTGATAAGGCGTTTCCCTGATTAGTTTTGGTGATTCATTAGTGAAGTAGAAAGAGGAGGGACGGAGGACTACCCCCCACCCCTTAATTTTGATAAACAAAATTATCCGATATACTTGAAATTTGGTATATCAGTTTGTTCTGATAACCTGCTTCCCTGATTATATTTGGACGTTCATTGTTAAGAATAAAGGGGGGATCGGGGGTTAATCCCCTTTAATTTAGATAAATGATTTTTTCATGCAGAATTATCCGATTCGCTTCAAATTTGGTATACCTATTTATTCTGATAAGGCGCTTCCCTGATTTGATTTGGAGGTTTATTCGTTAAGTGTAAAAGGGGGGGGGGGATGAGGGAGCTAATCCATTCTTTAATTTAGCTAAATGTTTTTTAACCATTTGGAAAAAAGTTTATTGTCCTCGTCAGTGTAGGAAATCAAAAGCATATCTGAAACTTTTGATTGGTTGAATCCGCATTTTATTCGTTTTCTGATTGATCTAAACAGTAAACTGTATTTTCCCTTTACTTTCAACAGAGATGGATACTTCTGTTGCCACTATGACAAAAAAGTAATAAAAACTACAAAAAATATTAATAACTCAGAAACAAATTGGGATACAGCTTTCAAACAAATTGCATTTAAAAGTACATTTTTTTCTGTATACGACGGTGCAAAAGGTAATATTGTGGGATGTTTAGAAGTTTAAGAATGAAATCTCATTTAAAATTGGTCGTCATATTTCTTGGAAATCTGACGATGGAAAAGCATTTTCCCGAACAGCCAATGAAATGCTTGGATAATACGTAAGTTTCATGTGAATAACACGTAAGTTTCAGGAAATCTGACGAGTCGCAGGCGATTTTTGTCGCTTGCAATTTTTACGTGTAAAAAAACTATTAATGTTTAATTCATGGCATACGTAATGTATGATCAACTCCGTGCGATTTTTTATGTCTTAATTTTTACTCTTTGAAACAATAATTTTCCAAATGGTCGTCGTAATTTGTTAAATTGCTTTTTTTTTTCTTTTTGTCGATTTCTTTATTTTTTGAGTGGCATTTTTCTTTCAGATAAATCAATACTAATAAGAGTTCTTTCTTACTAAAAGTATAAAAAACAGGGTATCTCAAATGGTCGTTTGCAAACTTAACATGCTGGTCTGCCATATCATGATAAACAAGATTTACATACGAACTTGTGTTCGAAAATGCAAACTACGACCGCTAGAGGCCGATCATCGCAGGCTTACGGGAGAGTGGGAAGCGTAATCATTTCAGGCTAGGAAGTTGCAGGCGAAGGATGAATCGGTTTAGTAACGCAGAATTGGCCGATAAGCATTACGTATATGGCTCCGGGGTTGGAAATGCACGAGCCGCGGTACAGATGTACCTTGAGCGCTTCCCAAGCAGACGTCAGCCAAGTCATGTTTTTTTTTTTTTTATAATTGCACCGCAGATTGCATGAAGCAGGAGCTTTCCAAGTTCGTAGCCACATCGGTCGAGAACGCACTACACGCACGCCTGTCGCAGAGGAAACTGTGCTACGGTAATTCGACAGGAACCCGCAAACAAGTCTCCGAGCAAGGAAACGCGTCTTGGGTGTGCATCGTTCCAGCATTATGCACATACTGCATGAGGACACGCAACATCCCTACCACTTACAAATTGTACAGGCATTGTGCGTTGACGATTATCCCCAACGCGTTACAATCGCAAGCTGGTATTTGCAACAACGGGTCGCACAGTCCGATTTTCCGTCGTAGATTTTATTTTAAGATGACTTCTGTTTCACACAGGGCGATATCCTGAACCTGCACAACATGCACATATGAACGCATGAAAACCCAAGGTCTACACGAGCCCATGCACGTCAACAACATTTCGCCATAAACGTTTGGGGTCGTACTATGGGTGACATATTAATTAGCCCTTACCTCAGCGCCTCGACGGGAATACCTATCGCATTTTCTTAGAAAGAGTCTTGCCGTATCTGACGGGTGACGCTCTAGCCGCTACACGCCGAAACATCTGGTTTCAGCATGAATGAGCGACTGCTCATTTTAGCTGCACTGTGCGAGAATACCTCGATAGAACATATCCTAATCGCTGGATTGGCAGAGACGGACCAGTCGCATGCCCACCGCGATTCCCCGACCTGACTCACCTGGATTTCTATCTGTGGGGACACATGAAGTCCATGGTGTACGAGACGCCCGTAACATCGGACATGGATCTCGTCGCCAGGATCATGGAATCGGCGGCATGTGTCCATGACACACCTGCCCATTTTGAACGGGTCCTTGAATCCATGCGCTGACGTTCTGAAGCATGCATTGCGGCGAATGGGAGGAATTTTGAACATCTTCTGTAAATTAATCCACGTTCTTTAATAAAAGTCATATTAATACCTCTTTCGATATCATTTCTTTCTTCCCCTCCACACCTGTGCTCATCGTCCTCTAGCAATCGCAGTTTGCATTTTCGAACACAAATTCCTATGTAAATCTTGTTCCTAATTATATGACAGACCATCATGTTAAGTTTGTAAACGACCTTTTGAGACACCTTGTATAATTAGTATTAATAGCCTATGATCTCAATGCCTTCAATTTAACTGGCCACTTTCCTTTTTATTACTTTACAATATAGATGTAATTAAAATGATTAGATCTGTGTAGACGCAGAGTTAAAATTCATCTGTAAATAAGAGTCAAATTTTATTGAGACAATGTTTGCTATAACATGTCATTGACATTCTTTTTATATCTACCTCTCTTACGAATGCGCAATAAAAGTGATAAACACTGCCAAAATATAATTTTCTTAAAAGAACTTCTCGATAAAAATGAGTGACAATCACTTACTCTAAAAGGTTCTTAATAGCGAGTTGCCAATTTTGTTATCATTCGGAATTCTCAGATTTTATCATTTATGGACAGATCTGAATATCCTCTCGAGATTGAAAGGAAATTTTCTATAAAATGACAGGGATAAAATATACAAAGTTAATGCCACCGAAATATATTCTTTATGTCAAGACAGACTTTTCAAAATCTATTTTAGTCATTAGAGCATAATTTAATTTTTAAAAGATATTAGACAAGTGATATTTAAAATTTAATTTGACGTAGCAGATAAATAGTAGCTTACTAAATCATTAAAGTATACTAATTTTTATTGCTTGAAGGCGTAATATATAAATAAAAAATATAATTTAATTTTTAGATGTTTCGACTCTACCTGATTCATTTTCAAAACAAATAAATAAAAATATTCTAAGATTGACAAGTTCTATGAAACGCCATCATTCAAATTTTCATGCATTCCTTTATATTATGCACGCTATTTTTATTTATTTATTTAGTTTTTTACTTGGATATTTATTTTTATATTCGTAACCATTTAGGAAATCAAGCCATAGTTTTGGTAAGTTAAATGATGCTAAATCGCTACATACTGGGTTTTTTTTATTTTATTTATTTTTTTTTTTTTTGCGTTATTAGGGCAGACGATCAAAGAATTACTATATTGGTATGAATAGCGGAAAATTTAAGTATAGAAAAAAGAAGCATGTAGCTAATATTAAATATAATATAGAAAGCAAAGCCTTAGCAAGATTATATTAACCCGAGGGAAGTCGCGCATATCCAGAGTGTGAATGGTTTTTTCTTTATCACCAATAAATACAAATAGTAATCGTAACCTTACAAAGTCTTATAAATTCTGAAATGAATTAAGTTGAAGGATACATTTTGAAAAAGTCCTTCCGGCCAGTGCCGGGAGGAAGAGGTAGCTTTCAAACTCCTTATTTTAAAAAAGCCAACTTATATTATTCAAACACACGAAGCTCAATTTAGTGGAAACCGAATATAGGAGATTCAATACTAATTTTTATCAATACTAAATTATTATGAATGAGAATTTCGCGAAATTAGTCAGCTTTATCCCAGTTGCTTTTATTTAAAGTAACTTATATTTGGCTGAGATGTTGATGTATACTATCCACATGCCTTTCTTACATGGAAATAGGCGAATGCGTGTGTTATCGCGTGACAAATACAAGATCGTTTCAAAATGTTAGTCATACTAGAAATTCAAAGTGCTATAATTCAACCATTTTTTAAGATATAAACAAAAGAACAAATTTTCAGATACAAAATCTGCTCCGGAATCTTTGTATCAAGGCCAAACACATAAAAAATCTTTTTCATTATCCAATTTTTTAATACCTCATTTTAAATTTTAAATTTAATTTTTTTAAATGGCAACCCTTTTGAAACAAGATGGCGAATGAAGCTGGCCAACGAACTCGGTCGAGACATTGGTATGTACTATGTACAGACCAAGTAACATCCAAATCGGTTCATAAATACGCTTGTTATCGCGTGACAAAAATCAGGTCGTTTTAAAATGTCAGCCACAATAGAAATTCAAATTGTTATAACTCAGCCATTTTTTTAGATATAGACAAAACAAAAACTGTTCCGGAATCTTTGTATTAAGGTCAAACACATACGAAAAAAATCTTTTTCATTTTTCAATTTTTTGGTATCTCATTTTAAATTTAAAATTTAAAATTTTTTTAAATGGCCGCCATTTTGAAACAAGATGGCGTATGAAGCTGGCCAACGAACTCGGTCGAGACATTGGTATGTACTATGTACAAACGAACTTACATTCAAATCGGTTCATAAATACGCCTTTTATTGCGTGACAAATTTCAGGACGTTTCAAAATGTCAGCCACGCTAGAAATTCAAAATGCTATAACTCAGCCATTTTTTAAGATATAGACGAAACAAAAACTGCTCCGGAAGCTTTGTATAAAGGTCAAATACATAAGAAAAAAATATTTTTCCATTTTCAATTCTTTGGTACCACATTTCAAATTTCAAATTTTTAAAAAAAATTTAAATGGCCGCCATTTTGAAACAAAATGGCGAATGAAGCTGGCCAACGAACTCGGTCGAGACATTGGTATGTACTGTGTACATACCGAATTACATCTAAATCGGTTCATAAATTCGAGAGTTACAGTATGACAAAGGTCAGATATATATATATATGTATGGATATATATATATATATATATATATATATATATATATATATATATATATATCAACTTTTGAACGGAGGGTGGTTTCGGGGTCTGGGGGTCATGATCGATGAAAATATACCAAAATTTTTTGAAATCGCTTTCCTCCGAACGGCTGCAATAGGTAGCTTTTTGTAATGAAAGCTACCTAAAATAGTGGTGACAGTTGTAAAAGCTCTACACACCCGGGGTATGTCACACCCCATGTGATTGCTCCTGGGTTAAGAAGAATCCATCCAAATAAATTTCAATGAAATTAAGCCCAGTCTGAACTATCCATCTATTATAAGAGAAACCATAGAGATCGTAACATGCAAAAATTCGATATGTAACGAAGCACCATCATTTAACGTACCAAAACTATGGCTCGAGTAAACTCAATAGATAAGAAAATAAAAATAAGCATCAATGTAAAATAATAATAAGAAAAAATAACATGCATAATATGAATGAGGACGTGTAAATTTGAATGGTGGCGTTTCACAGACCGTGCAGTTTTAGATTTATTTTATTTACTTGTTTTGAATTTGTCTTGGGTACGGTCGAAATATATAAAAATTAAATTCTATTATTTTATTTATATACGCCTTTTAGAAATAAACATTAATATGTTACGATAAGAGTATTTGAAATGTATTTTTATAACATTAAATAGATTTTCAAAACTTCTTATAGTATGAAACTATTGTAAAATATATCTTTTATTATTACTAATTATTAACATCATAAATGATAAATAATTAAGATTAACTGATTTTTTATGCATGCTTTTAATCGCCACCATGTTACACACCACATGATGGACGGTATATTTGTTTGCTTCAGATGTCGGTCATAGTCTGTTTTCTATTGTGCTACACTGTTATAACAAAATAATTATACTTTCTTCAAGTAGCCTTTTAAGGTTTCGAACTAAGTGACTTGGACATAAGAGTGTTATTATAGGTGATGGCCAGAAAAGAACATATTTTCTTTGTTGAAAGAAAATCTTTCTTTGTTAAATCTGGATAAAAGTTGCAAGAAACATTATTTAACAGCAAATACCTTAGATTGTAGTTACCACATAATTAAACAAATAAGAAAAATCATGCGTTAAGCATAGATTATGAAACACTTTCCAACACAGTCAGAATAATGTAACAAAACTGCACCGTTTAAAAAATTAAAATATTACGTCTAATTCAACCTTATGGAAACGCATAATACATTTCCAAACCCAATTTCAGCTGTTCCCATCCACAATCGAAAATTATGCGTATTTTCTCAGCAGACCTGTATATGATATATAGATTTGAATCTACTAACTATATGCATGCTAAAATTTATTTCACTTAAGAGATACAGATACTTCAGTTGAAAATTTACTTTCAGTAATTTCCTCTAATAAGGAGAACGGTACGTGAATACTTTTGTGAATCCCTGTATTTAAGGTATAGAATTTATATATAACGAGTAAGATACAAAAATTAATTAAATTTAAAAGCGCATACCAAATTTTAAACCATACACTCCAGCAATTAATACTCCAGTAAAAACAATTTCTTTCGTGTGTCTTAATAAAAAATGCTATAAATGCCCTGTTCTAACGTGATCGTAGTGAATGTCAATGATTTATATCAGTTTCACTACATTTGGAATCGCATAATGTCATTAAAATACTCTGCAAACGATTTTCCCCCATATACCATAATGTAATGGAATAATTTTGAGTACCCCTGTAAATGAGCGATTAATTCCTACATACTTCATATACAATACCAAACATGCTTTGGTGACCCTCAATAACCCTTATCAATTTCATAAAATCCGAGTATATTTACGGGAGTTAGAGCGTGGACAGACGTACAGACGGACAGACAAACCGAATGCATAAACACTTTTCAACTTTGTTGGAAAGTGTTAAAAAGAAGTCAGTATGATACATTACTTGTTGTATATTATATATTAATTTGATTTAATAATATTCTGTATTATATTGCATTTTTAAATATATATATATTTTTAGTGTGTCTGATAGACGCTCTGTATAAAGTGTCTGCAGCTATATAATGGAATTGAAGTTTACATGAATCGGAAATTATGACGAGGCAAATGTGAAGTTCTGGGTAGTTTTGCCAATTGAAGAGCGCTCAGATGACAATATTACAGGCTGATTAAAAAAAAACGTTTACAAAATGACATGGAAAATCTGGCATACAACAAGAATAAAAAAAAAATGCAATTTAACAAATTACAACGACCATTTGGAAAATGATTTTTTCAACGACTAAACTTTAATACATAAAAAGTCGCACGGAGTTGATCATACATTACGTACGCCATGGATTACATTTTTCTGTACTTTAATTTTTTAAACTTCTACGGAGCTGGTCATACATTACGTACGACATGGATTAAACGTTAATATTCCTGGACCAATTTTAAAAGAAATTTCATTCTTAAATTTCTAAACATCCCACAATATTACTTTGTACACCGTCGTATAGAGAAAAAATGTACTTTTAAATGCAATTTGTTTGAAAGCTGTATCTCAATTTGTTTCTGAGTTGGTTTTTTTTTGTCAGAGTGGCAACAGAAGTATCCATCTCTGTTGAAAGTAAAGGAAAAATACAAATTACTGCATAGACCATTCAGAAAACAAATGAAATGCGGGATTCAACTAATAAAACGCTTCAGAAATGTTTTTGATTTCCTACCCTGACCGTGG
Source organism: Maratus speciosus (assembly GCA_963932465.1). NCBI lineage: Eukaryota > Metazoa > Arthropoda > Arachnida > Araneae > Salticidae > Maratus > Maratus speciosus. Next base: position 455,935,338 of record OZ010797.1, read on the forward strand.
ACAATAACCATTTTTCCAAATGGTTAAAAATGACATAAGAACGTAAGGTCGCAAACCAGTTTTTTAGCACAAATAAAAGGTGTTCAAATCAAAGTAACAAATCAAAGTAACAAATCAAAGGTCACAAATCAAAGTAACTCAATTTGGGTTGACGGTAATAACTTTCAGAAAACTGAAGTATATTATAATAAAACATTTAACAGACATTCTCACATTTGTTGTAAATGTGTTTGCATTATACGCGCCAGCAGTATGCAAATTACGCACCACATTTTGGACCGTGATTATCAATTCATACGTTATGATTGATTGCTTGAAAAACACGATTTCCCAGATATTTTCGTGATATTATCACATTTCACGCAAAACAAGGTACATACTGTTGCATTTTCATTACAATGTTTATATTTTTCTCGAAATTATTACCGTAAACCCGCGTTCAGTTAGGATGAAACACCCTGTATTTGTGACTAAATAAGTGGTTTACGACCCTATGTTACTATGTGATTTTTTGGTAACTAGGTAACTTTAGTAACTAGGTAAGGTTTGTGACTAGGTAAAGTGATACGTAGCAAAATAAAAAAAAAACATCAGTTACTCACATGATTGAAGCTATTAAATGGTTCTCTACCATCTGTTAAATTACTATTTTAACAAACACTAGGGGGCTCGGCCCCCTACGAGCTACTCCCGCCAACCACCGTCCAGACACCGCAGACTCTAAATGCACGCTAATTTGATCGGCTTTAAAAAGATTTCGAAAGATTGAATTATAATTTAAAAAACAGTGGCGATCTCCCAATAAACGGATTTCTACTCATTTCTCTTTGATTGGGGAATTTTAACGCCAAATCCGCTGCGGTACTTCTTGATTATCCAGTTGACCAATTTCGCCAAATTATACAAATTGACATAATTTTTATTTTAAATAACGAAAGAACAAATAAATTAGTACAACATTAATAAAAATACAAATAAAACGTCGAAATAAAAATAACTTGATGACGTAGACACGTATAACAACATTTCAAAATAAGCTAATATAAAAGGAATTAAGTAAGCAGAGTCTTTGTCTCCTGGTATTTTTTAAGAAAGCGAAAAGAAAGTTCTTTTAAACGAGACATTTTAAATTAATCGTTTTTAATCTGACGTAATTTTGACCAAGCTATTCTTTCTTTTTGAAATATTCACGTGAAAATACTTTTGTTAGAAATGAAATATTATTTGCGCTTTCCTAACAAAAATAGTTGAAAAGATCCTCTCAAAATATCAAATAAATGTCTAGCACAATTTCTAAATTTAAACTGTTTTGCAATACTATTTTGTGTTCATTTTATGTAATAACTGTAATGTGACGTAAATATGACGTAATTTCTCCTATTTAAGACTTCTAACGCTTATTAATGAATTTAATATTTTACAATATCCTTTCTCTTTTAAAATTCATTTGTATACTTTTTATGACGTAATTTTCAATATGTTCCTGCTTTTTATACGCAATTATTTAATTTTAATTTGAAAGTATCTTTTCTATTTATAATAGTCACGTGTAAATAAATTTTTAATTTTAAGCAAACATTATTGTTTCCGTTGTTCATACAGTTGGCAACAGGTTAAATCAGTACAATTTTCTAAAATAAATAAAAAATATCTCTCGAAATGCTGAAAATTTGAATTTAAAATAGAAATAAAACCTCGAAAAATGAGTCAAATTAAAAAAATAAATAAATTCTGCACACTGGGAAATTATAACGTATAAAATGATCTAAAAATTATTAAATTCCGATGTATAGTTTTTGCTCCTATAAAACTTTTTTAGTATTACGATTTTGTCCAAATTTAGTATTAAATATCTCTTAAAATAATTCTTCGATTTGAAAACTGTCTACATCAGCGTGTTTATCAAACATTTCTGTATAATACTGCCGATTTTCATATTTTTGTATGCATTATTTTTCTTAATATTAACGAAGAAAGACCTCCGGTCACAAAAAATTCAAAACCGGCGGCGGCGGCGGCGGTGACAGCGGTAGTTACTTTTTTTTAGAATAGAGAGATAATACACACAGCGATTTTAATTGATAAAGCAGTCATTTGTCAATAAACGCAAATAGATATTTGAACTTTACAACTTCATTTTCTCGAAACCATGATTATGCCACTTAACATATTTACCATTTGATATCTTCAATTGACAATCTAAGTGAGGTGCAAGAGGGATTTCAAGATGAGACTGATCACACCACTTTTACAAAAGAAAACACGAGGTCCAGGTAGGAAAAAATTATTAGCCCCAGATATGCTATTTCTTTCTCCCAGCAATTAAAGTGTCGCCTATAAAAAAAGTTCCGTTGTTATAAGCCAGCCGTAAAACAAAGCAGATGAATCAGCGTACGCTGAAATCTGATTGAAAAATGCATCTCAATTTATTTTTGAGATATTAATTTTTTTGTAAATTTTAGCGCCATTTGTTTAACTTTGGCAACGCAAGTACTCCATTTCTGTAGAAAGGAAAGGAAAAATAATTGAAAAATAGTAATTATATCTTTTTGTTGCTATTTTCCCATAACAACTGCAAAAAAAAAATAAATAAATAAAAATAATAATAATAATTAAAATACGTGCTATTTTGAAAAAATATAAATGGATGATTTCTGATAATACATGGAGCTATTATAAACTATATTTAACTTTAAGTATCTATATTAATGTTACAAAAGCATGAAGGCATACGAATCATTAGATAGGTGATTTTTTGTCGAGTTTCTTGAATGACGACATCTCTTTTTTTTATTTGTGTATTATTCAGCGATAGTGATGTCATATACATACTTTACTGTGGATGTTTTTTAAGGCTGGATCGTACATGTGGCATTCTTCAGCGGATTCGAATGACGTCATTTTAAATAAAATAAAAGCGTGTGTTTTAAGTCTTAAAACTGAAATATATTTTGTACTATCTATATTTCCATACATATATTTTTTTTTCACCGTGTTGACACTAAATTCTGAAAAAAGCAGAATTCCTGTTTTCTAGTATTTCTGCTTTTATAGACAGCTTTATATAAATAAATAATTATTTATTTTAAAAGAAAAAATACTATAATTTTTAAATAAATTTTTGCAAATAAAATTACAGTAACCCATCGTTATATCGCGCTGTTACTTCGCTCTTTTCTTGTTGTCCCCCGATAAATTTTCGGTTTCTAGAAAAAACATATAAAACTTTTTTGAAACGTCGAAATCTAAGCATATTAAAATGCTATTGTAGTTTATTTTCGTCCTTTAACTTATAGTATCAAGCAGATAGAAAATGAACAAACAACACTGGATTCTTACTTTCGTAAAATGTAAGTTGAAATGCATACTATATATCTTTGGTTTTGTATTTTTTTAACGTTTTACCATCTGTTTTGCTTCATTACAAAACTGAATCGTGTTTATCCTTCGGTTTTGTGATGGTCCTGTGATGATGCATAGTAGACATTAGAATGACAGCTTTGTTCCTTTTTAGAACATGCGAACAAATACTTACGTCATCATGGAATCCAAATTGTGTGGATAAAACTTGCGCGATTTACATGACCTCATTTCTTGTGGAATATAAGGTTTGTTTCTTTTCAAAGTGCCAACGATTGTGAGCTTCCAGTATAATAAATAATTGACCAAAGAAATAGAAGAAAAAAGTTGTCCATGGCGATGTTTCGTCCAGAATTCTTGAATGGAAGGTCGAAGTTTTTCACAAATCTTTCATCTTGGTTTATTTCACGGTCTGTACTTTGAGATGTTATATGCATCACATACCCACCATATTTTGATACCATATTTAGCCTGTTTAGACGGAATATATTAGGTGAATATTGTTCTTCCACGATGCGCAAATAACTGCTCATCAACCATTAAGTCTTCCGTCGCGTCGGTTTGTATTTTTTCAATAGGTTAGGATTTAGCATAGTCCATAAATCACGAATTGTTGCAGCTTTAAAATTTTGAAGACATCACTCGTGTGTTAAAACGAATAAATCTAAAGAGATACCAGAATCGGTCTACACTCATACTTGCTCCATAATACGACGTGAATGGTGTCCGCAAAATTTAGAAAAATGCCCCTACCGGAGGCCAAATTAAGGGAAAGGGGTCAGGACGTGCATAACATGAATAAGTGGTCACAGGCCTTTTCAACAATATGTCACATGTGGAGATCAGAAAAAGTTAGAAAAATGCTCCCTTTGGGTCTACTATCGCGCCTCTTGGAATACATCCTCCGCCCTCTTTTTCAAATACCGTTTGCAGAAATGTATTACTGTGCACATTGATTTTATTGAAAATAACTAATACAATGTAGCAATTTCATAAATTTTATTCAATTATTTATATGTGAGAAAAAAACTTATAGATACCACCTGGTACTTTTCCATTATGTTGGAATGTGTTATATATATATATAAAGGAAAAACGATCGAACATACAAAGCACTTTTCAGTAATAGCGATATAATGTTTTTGTCATTTTGTTTCTTTTTTCTTTTTTTTTGTTTATTCTAAAGGTTTTGTTATAAATTAATAAATAAAATAAATAAATATATATATATATATTATTCAGGATAAATAACAGCATAATAAATTTTGTGAGGATTTTATAAAATGCTTTTGTCACTACTAAGCGATTTCATAATTGGTGTGTAAATTATACAGAATTTCTAATAGCTTTCTTTCGGGTTAATTTTTGTGAATGCTGATAAATTACTGAATACTTTCTTCATATATCCATAATCAAATAACATACTTTAAAATGATACATAATAAGACTGTTACGTTTCGTAAAATTTCTATCTAATTTTGTTTCAATGCTACATTCGAAATCAAACATTTAATTTTTGTTACTATAGCGGCCCTAATGATAAAATATTTCCTTACAAACGAACATAAATGCGAAGGATTTCGAACAAACTGCAAATAAATACTTTATCCCAGAATTAAAATATCATCAATCAGATGATAAGATGCGTTATATGATAAGAAGTATGGATAGCTATGTGAAGCATTTTTAGTTGCGTTAGTAATTATATAAACACGTAGCACCTATAGTCGTCATTCAGTCCATCTGTCTGTCCGTCCGTCTGTCAGTCCGTTTGTCCGCTTATAACAGATCAAAAACTACCCAAACGAATGGTCTTAAATTTTAAATGTATAATTGTTGCAAAATTTTGCCAAGACATTTCAAATTTTATGAAAATCGGATGTATAGTTTAATTACAGGGACAGGCAAAAGTTTTCCGTTGCATTACGGCCAATAGGAATAAATTATTTCAAGTGCAATTTCATGATGCTACAGCCTTCCGAATGGTCTGAAATTTTAAATATATAATTGTTGCAAAATTTTGTCGAGTCATTTCAAATTTTATGAAAATCGGATGTATAGTAGGGTGGGTCGAAAAAACCGAAATATTTACAATCGAAATGTAATAGAGCGGAAAAGTTGCCTTTTGTAATAAGAATAAATTCGTAAAATATTATATCGATCGGATAATATCTTTTACCGCCGCAAGGGGGCCAAAGTTTCAAAAAATCGCAAAAAAACTTGTTTTTTTCAATATTTTTTTTTAAATTATCTAAACGTACGAATACAATTTCTAATAGGACGCTATGGCTGCATGAAGATATAAGAAATGTCCCGGCAAATATTCATTATGATAAAATAATATCTTTTACTGCCGCAAAGGGACAATATTTAAAAAACGAATTGTAAAAATTTTCAAATTTTCATTTTTTCTATATTTTTATAATTTCAAAAATATGCCTAGAAGTAAATAAATTTACTTTATATCTATTAATATGTCATAAATTTTGTTAACTATTTGTCATAGACTGGAAAATAAAAAAGGTAATCATTCATTGTTCTTTACGATCGCTTCATCTACTGTTGTTTTACTGCATATCAGCAGTTCATATACCACAAATCACAAAAATGATATAAAATGAACAAAATATTTTAGTATTTTATTAATTAAAATACAGAAATGTTTAACCGAAACGGATTAAATAAACTTAAAATGAAGAAGTATTTAAAGTAAATGAATTTTGTAATATGACTTGCTTTCAAATAAAGCCATTGTTCCTCGAGAGGCCGAAATTGATAATATGTGATCCTCACTCTGTTCTGGTCCACAAACTTTACCAGCACTTCAGCGGCTAATTTCACGCATTTTTCTACTGATTGAGTGGTACAAGGAAAGTTATAATAGCTGGCATCTTTAATTGAACATTCTAAACTCACCAGCGTTGTTAGATCGTCAGTCGATAGACAAACCGTAACAGGTGGTTTCATTAGTTTACAGTTTTGCCTTTCGACTAAAGCCATACAATTTTAAGCTTTAAGTTCAAGTCTGGAATGACGAAATGACGGATGGCGCTATTCGTGTCCACAGAACTTCGTGCTTTGGCAATTTTTAATTTTGGCAATCGGCTGATCAGGGTGTACTCAATGAGTACATCCTGAAAGTGTATTGCATCAGTTAGTTCACAATTAAAATGAATCCATCATGTTTTTCAGATTTTGTGGACTATAATTAGTAACCCTCGTTACTTGCCATATCATCTACAAAATATTATAGTTCCTGTAATTTCACGAAATGCCTGTTTCGCAAATCATGAAAATAGCCTCAATGGAATGATAGCATATGAAGGAGAGGACATCAGAACCCCAGCCATAAAGAAAATTGCCAAAGCATGAAGTTCTGTGGGCACGAATAGCGCCTTTCGTCACTTCGTCATTCCAGAATTGAACTTTGAAGCTTAAAATTGTATGGATTTAGTCAAGTGGCAAAACTGTAAACTAACGAAACCACCTGTTACGGTTTGTCTATGGACTGACGATCTAACGACGCTGGTGAATGTAGAATGTCCGATTAAACATACCAGCTATTATAATTTTCCTTTCCCACTCAATCAATAGAAAGATGCGTGAAATTAGTCTCTGAAGTGCTGGTAAAGTTTGCGGACCAGAACAGACGGAGGATCACATATGATAAATTTTGGCCTCTCGAGGAACAATGGCTTTATTTTAAAGAAAGTCATATTATAAAATTCAATTATTTTAAATACTTCTTCATTTTATGTTTATTTAATCTTTTTCGGTTAAACATTTCTGTATTTTAATTAATAAAATACTAAAATATTTTGTTCATTTTATATCATTTTTATGATTTGTGGTATATGAATTGCTGATATGCAGTAAAACAGTAGTACATAAAGCGATCGTCAAAAATAATGAATGATTACCGTTTTTTTCCCCAGTCTATAACAAATAGTTAACAAAATTTACGACAATATTAATAGATATGAAGTAAATTTATTTACTTCTAGATATTATAGAAATTATAAAAATTAAAAAATAAATAAAAAATTGAAATTTTTACATTTTTTTTTTAAAAATATGGTCCTTTTGTGGCAGTAAAAGATATTACTTTATCATAATGAACATTTACCAGGGCATTTCTTATATCTTCATGTAGCTATCGCGTCCTATTAGAAATTGTATTAGTACGTTTGTATAATTAAAAAAAAATACTGAAAAAAACATGCTTTTTACGATTTTTGGAAATTTTGGCCCCGTTGCGGCGGTAAAAGATATTAACCGATAGGTTTAATATTTTACGAATTTATTCTTTATTACAAAAGACAACTTTTCCGCTCTATTACATTTCGATTATAAATATTTCGGTTTTTTCGACCCACCCTAATGTATAGTTTAATTCCAGGGACAGGAAAAAGTTTTCCGTTACATTTCGGCCAATAGGAATTAATTATTGCAAGTGCAATTTCACGATGTTACAGCATTCCGAATGATCTAAAATTTTAAATATATAATTGTTGCAAAATTTTGTCGAGTTATTTCAAATTTTAAGAAAATCGGATGTATAGATTAATTACACGGACAGGCAAAAGTTTCCCGTTACATTACGGCCAATAGGAATAAATTATTGCAAGTGCAATTTCATGAAGTTACAGCCTTCCGAATTGTCTGAAATTTTAAATATATAATTGTTGCAAAATTTTGTCGAGTCATTTCAAATTTTATAAAAATCGGATGCATAGTTATATTACAGGGACAGGCAAAAGTTTTCCATTACATTACGGCCAATGGGAATAAATTATTGCAAGTGCAATTTCTTGATGTTACAGCCTTCCGAATTGTCTGAAATATTAAATATATAATTGATGCAAAATTTTGTCGAGTCATTTCAAATTTTATAAAAATCGGATGGATAGTTTAATTACAGGGACAGTCAAAAGTGTTCCGTTACATTACGGGGAATGGGAAAAAATTATTGAAAGTGCATTTTAATGATGTTACAGACTATGCACTTTATGAAGTGCAAAAAATTATGCATTCAGTACAATATCGGGTGCAAAAATAATTATAAAACTAGTTATAGTACGAACCCACCTCATTTGTCACGTTTGACGAGCAGTTTCTAACTTGTTTAAACTGTCAGTCAAACAGAATGCTATAAAATAAAGTAAAGCGAGGAGAGTCTGCGCACATTTCAAAAGAATAATAATAAAAAATCTAAATAATAATTTTTCTAAACTATCCGTGAATAATTTTGACTTGATTTGTTTTTTATGGATTTCCATTGTTATTTTGTTGTTAGGCTGTAATTTAATAGAACAGCAGTAATAAAACCAAGAAAACTATTTTGCGCAATCTCTCCTTACAAGCTAGGAAAAATTACGCACATGGATAGGAGAGATTGCACACATAGGTAGAAGAGATTGTTATTAATAATAACTACACTAGAGTCAAAACACTGTTTTAAACACTAGTGTGGTGAAAGAAATTTTCACCTTGTTATTAATAAACTTTATAATATACTTATAACTACTTAAAAAATGATAAAAACATGTATAAAATATTATTTAATGTAACCCGAGATCTTTCGAACACACACGTGTTCATTTTCAAAGGGAAAAAGATGATTGACTGACTAGAAATACATTTTTAAAACAAAAACAAAAATAGTTCCATGCGCAAGCGGAGTTCAGTCCATTTCTCTGCAGAGGGGTGAAAAGATCAGCTCATATAATCAGGAGGTCTGGAAATATTTAGGATATTGTACCAGATTGCGGGAATATTATAGGAAAGGACATCGTTACAAACATTATCACTTCTAAGTAAAATTTCAATGGATTCACGAATTATTGACGAGTAGTGGTTAGACGTTGAAATGATAATTTTAGCGTTTACGAAGTATATCCTAATATTTTCTTTTTCATGGAATATGGATAAAGCTGCATTTGGTTTGTTAAATTTGATATCAGAAATGTGCTCTTTTAATCTTTCCTTAAATTTTCGACGTGTCATACCAATATAAAATAAACTCTTATGCTGTTCTGTGCTGAATGGGATGATGTAGACTCCTGCTTTTTCATAATCGGGAATAAGATCAATTTTACTATGAATAAATTCTTTTAATTTTGTTGGAGGTTTAGCTATTAAATTAATATTATATTTTAGTAATGCATATCTCAGTCTTTCATAAAACTGTGTTATATAATCAAATGTGCAATAAATAGACTTGCTAAAACTTAATTACTTCTTCTGTCTTGATTGTTTTGTTTGATTAATTTATTTATTAATGTGTTGAGGAGGGAAACCATTCTCAATAGCAATTTGTTTTATTATACTAATCTCGTTTTCTAGGTATTTATCTGTACAAACTTCGAAGGCACGTTTAACGTAAAACCTGTAGACAGCAATTTTATATGAAAATGGTGAGTTACAATCAAAAGGAATAGTGTTGTTAGATCTGTATTGTTTTCTACAAATAGTACGGTCCAATTTATTTCCATACCTATTCTTTATTAATTTAATATCAAGGAAGGGTAAAATACCCTTAAAATACCCTCTTTCTCAATTTCTAACGTAAACTTTATCTTTGTATCCAACTCATTAAGTTTTAACAAGAAATTATTTAAAGACTGCAAATCATGATCCCAAATTATGAAAATGTCATCTACAAAACTTATCCAAGTTGATGGCTTGATTTCAAAATATTCCATAATCTCTGTTTCTAAGGGTCTAAGTTTTAATTCCGCTAAATATCCTGAAATGGTGGATCCCATAGGAGCACCATTTCGTTGTCTGTAATATTTACTCTTAAAAACGAAAACATTATCTTGTGTAATCAGGTTAATTGCTGATTTTAACGTGGTACGAATATCTTGATTAAAAATTGGGTTATTGTCAATAGATGTTTCAATTATCTTAACAATTTCATTACTATTTATAGAAGGATAAAGAGAGACAATGTCCAGGCTGGCAAGAATGCTATTATGGTTAATTGAGATGTCTTTTATCCTCTTGACAAAATCAGTAGTGGAGTCAATAACATATTCATATGGTGGGAGAATGGTTTTTAAGTATGGAGCAAATGCTTTTTCAATATAGTAGGTAGGAACAGAATGTTTAGTTACAATGGGGCGGAGGGGGGTGTTTTCTTTATGGTCTTTAAGACGACCAATTAATCTTGGAGTAACGACAGTTTTATTAACATATAATTTAACTTTAATTTCACTAGGCCAACTTCCATTATTAATGAGACTCCTGGCTTCCCTAGATATATTAGTATTTGGATCCTTCTTTAGTTCAATACAATCCATATTATCAATATAAGACAAGATAATAATATTTTGCTCAAATAATCTTTAGTATTCAAATCTGCTAATTTATTTGTTTTATCAGTCTGTATGATTGTAATGTCCTTGTTAGATTTTAACCTTTTAATAATTCTGAAGTTGGGATTTTGTTGATTGAAAGGCTTCTTTAAATAGGTTTTAACATTATCTATACTCCTATTATAAAGAGGAAAAAAATTTTTATTTGTCGGAGGTAAGCTCTGGAACTACCAAACCGATTCCAAAAGTAATGGTATCAAAATGATGGTGTTGGTCCAACTTAGAACATAGGCTACATCTTATGTCGATGCCACTACCCCAAAGGGGGTGTAGGACCAAAAACGTTCTAAAAATGCGATTTTAGCGTTACTGAAGGGCCTAGAAATATGAAATTTTGAATATTAGTTACTTATAAGATATAAATGATGTCTAAGAACAGTTCTTAAACAATTCGAAATTTAAAAGGGGTGAAAATGCACAAAAAGCGTTCTAAAAAACGTTCTAAATGGTAGTTTCTACACAATCTCGGGAAATACCAAACCGATTTAAAAAATATTGGTGTCAAAATGATGGTGACAACGCTTGCTCCAAGATAGGCTACGTTTTATGTCACTGCCACTACCCCAAAGGTGGTGTAGGAGCAAAAAACGTTCTAAAAATGCAATTTTAGTGTTACTGAAGGGCCTAGAAATAATTTGGAATATTAGCTACTAATAAGATATAAATGATGTCTAAGAACAGTTCTTAAATAATTCGAAATTTAAAAGGGGTGAAAATGCGCGAAAAGCGTTCTAAAAAACGTTCTAAATGGTAGTTTCTACACAATCTCAGGAAATACCAAACCGATTAAAAAAATATTGGTGTAAAATGATGGTGACAACGCTTGCTCCAAGAAAGGCTATGTTTCATGTCGATGTCACTACCCCAAAGGGGGTGCAGGAGCTAAAAACGTTCTAAAAATGCGATTTTTGCGTTACCGAAGGGCCTAGAAATTTGAAATATTAGCTACTTATTAGATATAAAGGATTTCTAAGAACAGTTCTTAAACAATTCGAAATTTAAAAGGGGTGAAAATGCGCGAAAAGTGTTCTAAAAAACGTTCTAATGGTGGTTTCTATACAATCTCAGGAAATACCAAACCGATCTAAATAATAATGGCGTCAAAAAGATGGTGACAACCCTTGCTCCAACATAGGCGATGTTTTATGTCGGTGCCACTACCCCAAAGGAGGTGCAGGAGAAAAACGTTCTAAATTGCGACTTTTGCGTTACGGAAGGGCCTAGAATCGTGAAATTTGGAATGGTAGTTAGTTATAAGATATCAATGATCTCCAAGGACATTTCCTAAAAAAAATCGAAATTTAAAAAGGGATCAAAATGCGCAAAAAGCGTTGTAAAAAACGTTCTAAATTGCGATTTCTATGCAATCTTAGGAGGTACTGAACCGATTTCAAATATGATGGTGACAGATCTTGCTCCAAGATAGGCTATATTTTATATCTGCTTCCACTACCCCAGAGGAAATGCTGGAGCAAAATGCGCAAAAAGCATTCTAAAAACGTTCTAAATGCCGATTTGTCGGCAATATCTCAGGAAGAAGGAACCGGATTTCAAACGTAATGGTAGGAAATTGATGCTGACAGCCTCTGCTCTAACATAGACGCTATTTTATGTCGGTATTACTATCACCAAGACGTTGCAGGAGCAAAAAAGCGTTCTAAATTTCGATTTTTGTGATCGGTAGGGGCTAGCAACTTAAAATTAAGCAAGGTACATATTTATTAGATATAAATGTTTTTTAAGAACAGTTTCGAAAAAATTAGAAATTTAAAAAGGGGTGAAAATGCGCGAAAAGCGTCCTAAAAACGTTCTAAATTGCGATTTCTACTCAATCTAAGGAAATACCAAAGCTATTTCAAAAGTAATGGTTGCAAATCAATGGTGACAGTCCCTGCTATAACATAGGTTATATTTCATGTTGCTGTCACTACCATCTGACGGTTGCAAAAGCGAAACATGTTCTAATTTGCGTTTTTTGCACAACTGAAGGGTCTAACACTTTGAAGTATGGAATGGTATTTACTTACAAGATCCAACTGCTTTCTAAGAACAGTCGAAAGAAAATTCCAAACTTAAAAAGATGAAGTGAGTGAAAAGCGTTATAAATTACAATTTTTAAGCAAACTTATAAATTACCAAATCGATTTAAAAAATACTGACGACAAATTGTTGGTGATAGAACCTGCTCAAACATAAGCTATATTTTATGTCTGTTCCACTACCACCACAGGGTTGCAGGAGCTAAAAACTTTCTAAATTGCGATTTCTGTGATACGGAAAAGGCTAGAAACTTTAAATATGAAATGGTAGTTACTTCTAAAATATAAATGCCCTCGAAGGAACGTCGAAAATAAATTCGAATTAAAAAGGGGTGAAGCGAAGCGAAAGTGCGAAAAGCATTCTAAAAAAGTTCTAAATTACGATTCTATGCAATTTCAGGGAATATAAACCGATTATAAAAGTAATAGTTGCGAATCAATGGTAACAGTCTCTGATCCTACACAGGCTATATTTTATGCCGATGATTCTACCACCTGGGATTCACAGGAACAACAAACGCTCTAAAAAAGGCCTTTAAAAGCTTTCTAAATTACGTTTCTGTGGAATATTAGGAAATAACAAACCAATTTCAAAATTAATGTTGGCAAATTAATGGTGACAGTTCCTATTTCAACATAGCCCTTTATGATGAGAGAGGTGGTAGGACTTGGAATTTGACATGATGGTTAATTTTAAGATGTAAGAAGATGGTTTCTAAAAAATTCAAAACTTCAAATGAATACTGAAATGAGCGTATTAATTGAGCATAAAAGTTTCAAAATATTTTCTAAATTATCATTTATTTAGTTTTATTTCGTTTTATTAATTCAAGTCTCATTTCTGCCTAATGCAGTGTAATAATGATGTTTAATCAAACTGTGTTTTAAATAGTAATTTTTGAATTATTCCTAAATGTAATATGTACCTTTTAATAAAAATAAAAAAAAAACCTTTTAATAAAATAAAATATTACCTTTTAATAAAATAAAAATTTAGTTAGTTCCTTTTAATAAAAATTAGACATATAAATATCACTTGGCATATTTCAAATATTACGCGAGCAAAGCCGCGGGGTTTGCTAGTTGTGTAATAAACTTCTCACCTCATGCTTCATAGCGGATGGGGTTTCCTGTGCGATCCTTTCATAATTCGTGATTATAGACTTCAAATCTATTTTATTTATAAACATATATTTCGGGCCCAGCTGTAAAATATTGTCTTCATCTTCATTAAAAACTGTATCGGATAAGTTAATGTAGGGGATCCGTTTCTTGACTGTTATACATGGAGTTGACGATTTTAATCTAATAAGTTTATGGTTAAGAGTTCTTTGTTTGGTATGTCTTTGAATATCCCTAAAGATATCTAAAACCCGCTGAAAATTATCAGAGTCACAGCTACTCATTGAATTTAATAGCTTGCCATAAATGTCAAACATTCCGATGAAATATGATCGATAGTCTTATATTTAATTCTGATGTAGGCCTGTAAGCTCTTTTTATCAATATGCATTTTTTATGACGGAAATAGACTGTTAACAAGTCCGTTACGAGATTCCAGAGACTTAGGAATAACCATTTTGCTTGCACTTCTTTAGGAAACGTAAATTAGCAAGTTCTCTATCCAGTCTTATATATTCACACTTATATCTTCGTTTTAGTAAAACATTTTCCATATTAGAATCCAGAATCGATGAATATTAAATAGAGTCAAAACACTGTTTTAAACACTAGTGTTGTGAAGGAAATTTTCACCTTGTTATTAATAAACTTTATAATATACTTGTAACTACTTAAAATGTGACAAAAACATATAAAAAATGTTATTTAATGCAACCCGAGATCTTTCGAACACACACGCGTTCATTTTCATGGGAAAAAGATGATTGAGTGAATAGAAATACATTTTAAAAACAAAAACAAAAAAAGTTTGAGCAAGTCTATTTATTGCACATTTGATTATATCCCACAGCTTTATGAAAGACTGAGATATGCATTACTAAAACATAATATTAATTTAATAGCTAAACCTCCAACAAAATTAAAAGAATTGATTCACAGTAAAATTGATCCTATTCCCTTATATGAAAAAGCAGGAGTCTACATCATCCCATTCAGCACAGAACAGCATAAGAGTTTATTTTATATTGGTATGACATGTCGAAAATTTAAGGAAAAATTAAAAGAGCGCATTTTTGATATCAAGTTTAACAAACCAAATACAGCTTTATCCAGATTGCATCAAAAAGAAAATATTAGGATATACTACGAAAAAGCTAAAATTATCATTTCAACGTCTAACCACTACTCGTCAATAATTGGTGAATCCATTGAAATTTTACTTAGAAGTGATAATGTTTGTAACGAAGTCCTTTCCTATAATATTCCCGCAATTTGGTACAATATCCTAAATATTTCCAGACCTCCTGATTATATGAGCTGATCTTTTCACCCCTCTGCAGAGAAATTGACTGAACTCCGCTTGCGCATGCGTACTATTTTTGTTTTTGTTTTTAAAATGTATTTCTATTCAGTCAATCATCTTTTCCCCTTTGAAAATGAACGCGTGTGTGTTCGAAAGATCTCGGGTTCCATTAAATAATATTTTTTATATGTTTTTGTTACCTTTTAAGTAGTTATAAGTACATTCTAAAGTTTTTTAATAACAACTACAATTAAACAAAAACTTAATTTGAAGAACAAATTTAAAAAAAAAATTTAATTCCTACATTGTTTAAGCCCGAGAAGGGACAGATATTAAGAGAATCCATTCAATTAGTTCTACATTTAATGTTGAATTTTTGTAACAAATTAGTTAAGCCAATTGAAGATGATTAAAAAAGAAAAATAACATTCATATCATATGATAATTAAAACACCCTAAGAAATTAGATTCCGTTCAAATGAAATCGAAATAAATCTTAGATTTCTTCCATTTTTAATTGAAAATATTTGTATTGCAGATATTTATTATGTTAATGACAATTGTACGTAAAATGATAAAATGCATGCAAAATATAAAACTTATAAAAAAGTCTAAGATTTATTTCGATTTCATTTGAACCGAATCTAGTTTTTTAGGGTGGTTTAAGTACCATATGATATGAATATTATTTTTATTTTTTAATCTTCAATTGGCTTAACTTATTTGTTACAAAAATTTAACATTAAATGTAAATCTAATTGAATGAAATATCTTAATATCTGTCCCTTCGCGGGCCTAAGCAATGTAGGAAATAAATTTTGTTTTTTTAATTTGTTCTTCAAATTAAGTTTTTGTTTAATATGTCAAGTTTTTTAATAACTACTGCATTTAGATGAACTCATTTTAAAATTAATAGAGGGTATCATCATCAGGCTTTGATGTATGCGGTATTGCATCACAATGTGTGATGCAGTTTACCAATGCATAATTCAAAATATTTCACCACTGTAGTTATGCAGGTTGCTGTAGTTTGGACAAAAACTTCCAATCTGAACGTAATAAATCTATAACCAAAACATAAAAAATCAACTTCACTTAAATTTAGATACCCTATTTCCTACTCAGGAACGCTATGAATGCAAAAATAAATTGTGCTGAATCATCACTGCTAATGTTTACCAATATTATAGCTGTGATACAATAAAAAATAAAAAATAAAGGTTTTACATAATTTTTTTTTACCTTATTCTCTTCCAAGGTCTGATGTAAAGACATAAAAAAATTATTACCTAAGTTTAACTTTGTGTATAAATAGTTCTCATCTCGAAAAAAAAATACATTTTAAAATTTAAGTTATGTAATTCCTCACTAAGTTCGCTACCTGCGTAAAAATAGCTATCCATTTAAAACTTCTTACTAAAGCATAAACTTGACCAAAGCAAAAACTTATTCTGAAAATATCCTTTTTATTTCCACTATGACGCCATAGTCACCTTTTTAATTCTTGAAAAAAAAAAATAGGTAGTTCAATTTAATATTTCACGTGGAATTCTTTCAACTAAAAAGAGATAAATTATTATTACGGCTTTTGAAATTTTTGCAACAATGAAGAAAAAATGTTACATTTTCTATGAAAAATGTTCGTTGATTCTCAATGAAAAAAGCGAAATTTGGAATTATTAAGAAAAATATTTGAATAATGTAAAAAAAAAATGGCCCATGTTTCTCTCTGGGTTATAATTAACCCATATGCAAAGGCGTTTTACCATTTGTTTTGACCCTGACGTTAGGCAAATGTTTTTGCACATTAAATTTACAATAATATTAGAATTAGTCAAGATTTAAAAATGAGTGGCATCAGGGACAAAAAATTGGGAAGAAAAAATGAAAAATTTATTATCTCCATAGGCTTTTCTATGTTAAATTAACATTGATAAGTGACACTGGAAATAAATAAGTATTGCGCTGCCGCACAATACTTAAATTAAATTGTTAACAATAATAATTACACTTAAATGACATTGTTGTAAGGTTTTTGTGAATAAATATTATTGTATTAGGAGTGAATATTTCAACCTTATGTTAAAAAAAGAAAGAATTTTAACAACAATTAAAGAATTTTAATTTAAGAAGAAGATTTAATATCAGAAAAAGCAAGCCCTGCTAAAATTACAAAATAACAATAATCTACTTTATAACATGTTTAACTTGAAAATTATTTCATTTTTATTTACACAGTTTCAATGTTTTTTGCTTGCTAACTGAAGTTATCTTTGTATTCAATCGATGCCCTTATTGTTTTATTCGTGCAGCTTTCGTAAAATCATCTGCCACAAGCAATGCATTGAATCCAGTCACTGGTCGAAGTTGTCTCCTGGTACAATTCCACACATTCAATACTCTCATCCTCATTGACTTCCGTTTCTTTCCTTTCAGTTTTTTATCCCACTTTTTCTGAAAGCGTCTTATATTCAGCTGATTTGTTCAGCCTAACTCTCAAGGTGGATTCCCGAATAATGAATTAACTGCGTGCTGTACGCATTTTAAGTGAGTTATTTTTTATTGCCTCTACGGCGAACTTTAGATTTCCTTCGGTACATGATCCTTCCTTCTTCGATTTCCTCTTGTGAGTATTTTTCATTGTGACCTGAAAAATGTATTAGAAATTCTAACACGCGTTACTTATTAGCAAATAAAAAACATTTATTAGAAAATTCATTTTAGTTAAAAAAAATTTATGAGAAAATTAATTGTTCATAAATTAAAAAATATATATATATAAACATTTAATTAATTTATTTAAAAATATATTATTAATTAACAAAATTTTTATTTGCAAAAGGATTTTTTTGCAAAAAAATTTATTGCCAAATTTAGTTTCGATAATTATGTGGTTTTCTAAAATTATTTCAAAATTGATTCATTCAAATGTTTGCACGAAATTTGCAATTCATGCAAATTTACAAATAAGCAGCGTAATCTCTTCCTAGCACAGGAACTTATGGGTAAATGCGCCATCTTTCCTAAGTAGCAGATGCGCAAACTATCTTATTTTGGTAGGAGAGATTGCGCGGCCTTTTATTTAAATGTGGCCACTTCTAAAATGCATTGTTGGTGTTCGAAACCTTA
This sequence comes from Maratus speciosus, assembly GCA_963932465.1. Classification (NCBI taxonomy): domain Eukaryota; kingdom Metazoa; phylum Arthropoda; class Arachnida; order Araneae; family Salticidae; genus Maratus; species Maratus speciosus. The sequence goes on from OZ010797.1 coordinate 455,953,670, forward strand.
GTCCAGGTTAGTAGCTTATAAAAAACCGTTCAAGTTCAAAATATATTGTACTACGGACATTCTATAAAAATTCTGACGAATAGTTATGAAAATTGTGGCTCTTTCTTTGGAAAAACAAAACAAAATAGCAGAGTTTATCCAAGACGATCGGAACAATCAATGTGTACATTCATGTAGACACTGCACTAATGCTGCTGTACAACTACCCGGAGTGGCTGAGCGCGCACTCTACTCCTTCCTGTCGAATCTCTTTGTGCGCGATCTCTTCTACCGCGCGATCTCTCCTTGCTTTATCTTATGAAAAACTCCAAAGGCATACTCGCATATGCTTTCACAGATATGTCTGGTCATATAAAACGTTTGGTATCAACATTTGTAAATCAAAGGATTTTCCACATAAAAAAAAAGTTCTATACTTATTCTTAGTATTCTTATGAGGTTCATATGTGGTTTTACATTTTACATTTCAGTGACTGGATTATATGCATCATTTCTTATACCATTTGAAAGTATCAAACTCACATTATAATTTACACCGATGTTGCTATGTGCATTTCTGTTGTGGTATTACATTTTCAAGTCCCAGTTAAGGGGATAGTGGACCTTTATTTGAGCAAAAAAGACCCAAAAATCGATTATTATTCTTAATTATTATTCTCCAGTCTGTTCTGAGCAATTTGCGAAAAACCGCATGCACATACGATTATTTTTCGGAAAGTTATAAGCATTCAAATTTTGTACACAAACAATTTTTAGGCCCATTCAAATACTTTAAATCTGTTTTTCTCAAAACTGATTTTTCAACCCTTTTAAAATTTTGAAATGATCCATACGTTTTAATTTTTGATTACAATTCATGAAATTGATAAGGAAAGTGCCTGATATCGTTTACAAAGAAAATGTGTATGCATTTTAAAATTCGACTTCATTAAGAAAATTAAATTTCATTTTTAACTAATTAAAAGGCAAAATTTTGATGAAAATCGATATATGGAAATCAGAAAAAAATCTCTGTAAAATTAATTAGACATGAAATTAAAAAACGATACCCAAATTTCTTTGAAATAGAGTGTTAAGTGATAAAATTCAAAATTAAGTAAATGTCTCAAAAATTTAGACGCATAGTGCATTTTAATTTTGGTTTAATTTTTTTAAATCTTAAAATTATAATAAGATTGGGAATTTCTTTTAAGATGATCTATACAGTTATGGCGAAATGTATATTTCAATAAAATTTTATATCGCTATGATGAAAATTATGAGACAAATTTTTAATATCCACCACCCCCTTAAAAGTAAGTAAGTCACTCAGCAAATTAGTAAAGATAGCAGACGTTCAAAGGTAGCTTCTCCTTGCAAGGTAGAAAGAGTCTGTTTCTTGTTTTTTTTTTTTTTTTTTTTTTTTTTTTTTTTTTTTTTTTTTTTTTTGTGTGTGTGTGTGTGCTTTTGTGTATGCTTAGAGTTTTTACACAAATTAACAGAATTAATAAAACACAATCTAAAATATTTATTCAAGAATTATCATTTGGAGCACTGGATATTTGCAGTATTGACTGGCGTGCCGCAATGAGAATATGGCAATCCTTTGAATTCATTCAGAATCATCTAGTTCTGTTAATTCCATTTGCTTCACAGCATTTATTATGGTTACTTCTGCCGTTAATAAAGCGGATAAAATAGCTAAAAAGATGAATTTTGAAAATATTTCTTTATTAGGACCAGTCGAATGATGTAGTAATAATATTAAAGTTGGAGTATTATCACAAATGGGTCGCGAAACTGCTTTCATTTTTTCGTGATGTGTATATATATATGGACCCTTGGATATATATACAGGGTGCAATATGTTATCTACCGCCGACCTTTAATTTCTCAACCGTTGGCCCTAGACATATACGTTCCAATTACAAAAACGTTTCAAATGAGCTAAATATTCATGTTGTGGCATTATTTAGAGTAAATAATCAATCTTATAAAAATTACGAAATCTAACTTTTTATACGGTCCGCCAGTCCCTATAGTTATATTTAGTAAAAGCTTACACATATCATAACAGATATAACACAAAAAGTTTGACATCTGTACTACAAAAATTGACATAGTTATTAAATTTCAAACTTTGAGATTTTTGCACATGATTTTGTCTTTCATTGACGGATCAGTTAAAAGATGAATTAAAGTAATTTGAGATCAAAATCAGGGTGCGCTGCCGCTGCCATTTATCTAGTTCTTAGTGAGTATGTTTTATTTTCCGGCTGTCGATTCTACCTACTTTCACGTTTGAGTGTTGTTCGGCCCATAAAAAGTTCAAATTTTTAGATGAAATAACCCTCTATGATGATTCCCCGATTTGATGATAACGGCTAAATGTAGTTTCGCAGACAAAAGGACATTACACCCTGACTTTATACCGAATTACTTTAATTCATCTTTTAACTGATCCCTCAATGAAAGACAAAATCATGTGCAAAAATCCCAAACTTTGAAATTTAATAACTCTGTCAATTTTTGCAGTACAGATGTCAAACTTTTTGTGTTATATCTGTTATGATATGTGTAAACTTTTACTAAATATAACTATAGGGACTGAGGGACCGTATAAAAAGTTAGATTTCGTAATTTTTATAAAATTGATTATTTACTTTAAATAATACCACAACATGAATATTTAGCTCATTTGAAACATTTTTGTAATTGGAACTATATGTCTACGGCCAACGGTTGAGAAATTAAAGGTCGGCGATAGATAACATATTGCACCCCGTATATATATATATATATATATATATATATATATATATATATATATATATATATATATATATACAGGGTGTTCAGCGAATAAGACCCTGATTTCAAAATTAAATATCTCAAAAACAAAGATCAATAGAATTATGCGGTAAAAGGTTTGTTTATTAGCTAAGCTGTAAAAATGTTGTACAGAAGTTTTAAAAATTAGTTGTAAAAACCGCTAACAGATGGCGCTGTAATCGCAATGCCTACAAATTGTGTTTTGAAGTCGAGAACCATAGCGTCTCAATCCTAGATCGCTTCCTATGGAAGAACGAAAATTTGGAAAGACCGCTTTTTCATTGGAGTGATGTGCAGAAGTGGATCCATCTGGTCACAGAATTATTGCCTCAGTTTCAATTTTAGAGAATTTCAATTAATAGAATTTTCAAAAAAAAAGTTTAGCAATCATTATATAAGAACTTAAAAAATACTTTATTTGGGTAATGTGCAGAAGGGGAGCCATGTGTTGACAGAATTGAGATTTGTTTCAAATTTTGTTATAAGCTACTTCGGTCCGGTTACCAATATCTCTGTGGTACGTCTTTATTCTCCAAATTGGTAGATCGTGGAATCGAATCCTAGTAGAGGAAGATTTGAACAAAAATGGAAATCTTTACTTTTTAATATTTATTTAAACTGTGAAAAAAGTTTAAATAAAAAAATCTAAATTTTCTCGTTTTAAAATTTAATTAAGTTAAAAGAAACCCCCTTTTTAAAAAATCATTGAGCCTTTATAATAATGATTCATAAATATATTTTTTTTTAATTGTAGAGAATAGTTTGAAGGAAAAAATACAAAGTTTCTATTTTTAAAAATTTAATTAAGTTAAAAAATAATTTTAATTTTAAAAACTCGTTTTCATTTTTTTTTATTATTGAGCGCAGAAATATGGTGCAGCTTCTAGCGATAGGATGCGAAGTGTTCGAAAGGAATGCAGCATCCAAAATACTTTTGCTTTGACGTTGATGATATGACTTATCATCAATTTTCTTTAAAAAAGAAATAATTTAATGCATAATTTCTGTCTCTAAAACTTTGTTTACAAAAAAAAGAAATATATGTGTATTGCTAAAACCAAAGTATTATGCCGTGATTTAAAAATAAATTAAAAGTGAAAAATTACTTTTTTATTTATAATAATTCAGGTATAAACAATAATACCAAAATATTATGCCGTGATTTAAAAATATAAAAAATAAATAAAAAGTACAAAATTATTTTTCTAAATATATGCATTTTGATTTAAATAATTATATGGCATTTAAGATTGAATTTAATAAAATATTTAAAAAATTCTTATAATGATTTCCAAACTTTTTATTGAAAATTCTATTAATTGAAATTTTCTAAAAGTAAAGCTGATGCAATAATTCTGTGACCAGATGTCTCCACTTCTGCACACAACCCCAATGAATAAATGGACTTTCCCAAAATTCGTTTTTACGTAGGGAGCCATCTATGAATGAGACGCCATTGCTATGGACTTCGAAGCAGTTTACAAGTATTGCAATTACAGCGCCATCTGTTAACGGTTTTTGCAACTAAATTTTGAAACTTCTGCATAACATTTTTACAGCTTAGCTAATAAAGAAACCGTTTACCGCATAATTCTATTGATCTTTGTTTTTGAGATATTTAATTTTGAAATCAGGGTCTTATTCGCTGGACACCCTGTATACACGTATTGAATAAAACATTCCCTTCAACATGTAAATAATATATAAATAAGAAGTATTATTGAAATTTCTGCAGTGCCATTAATCTGGAAAAAATAAAAATAAATAAAATAACCGGTAAAAAGCAGGGTAAAGTGGGCTTTATTTTGAAAATTTGTGTTTGTTAATACTATTTTTGAGCACTTGAGAACATACTCATCTCTTATTCAACAGTTATTTAAATTACAAATTTCTGCATCAAAATTTTAATTGTAAGTTTTTTAATTAGCCACCGGTTTTAAAAGTTAAATTAATTTTAAAAGTAATTTTATAACTACATTTATATTTTTTCACAATGGGCGAAATAATAGAATGACAATTCATCCATAGACAGTGCTTAAAGTTGCTTGCGACTAGGAAGCCCCTCCCCCCAATACTGTTCCACTGTTCAGAACAATTGGTAAATAAAGTAAAAACTGCAGTCAAAAACTCTGATAATTTTTGTTAGTTTAAGAACTTAATTAATAACACTGTCGACAGACAATGTGCAGAACCGCTGGAAAAATCTCTACGAGCATTCATATATTTTCACAAAAGTATTATGAATACATTTTCGCATTTGCTAGGAACGATTGCTTTGATTCTACTAGAATCTTTTATGTCACAGATGAAATAAATATGTGAAGTAGATGATTCAAAGTATAATTTATTTGATCTTTTACATTGCGATGTAAATATGGAATTAAATACTTACGTTTTTCTCTATTATTTATTAGAAAAATTACATCATTCTTGTATATGCCTGACTAATAATACATTAGTATACACGTCATTAAAATATATTTGTAAACTCGTCACTAATTCAGCTTGTTTTTATTTTTCAAATATTATACCAGGAGTTTTTAATAGCAATTTCTGGTTTACATATATGAGGGAATATCTGTCATTAAATAAATTTAAAAATTATAATTAACAAATTCTGGAAGATACTATAATATAAAACACAATAAATTAGCCATAACCATGCACTATGCAATACGCTTTTATATCACGTATTCGGATATCTTACTAATGAACATTGTTGATAATAAACATATTAGACAGATGAATATATTTTAAAAACATTTTTAGATATGTAAATATTACATTTAACTCATTATTTTTTTTTGCATTTAATTTATTATCAAAAATGTGTTATTTGGAAATCCTCCTGTGGCATGGAATAATATGTTTTGTAGTTATATACTTCTGAATTCAGAATCAAATGATTTTAAAAATTTTAAATGCAAATATAATTAATAAAATAAATTAAACTTCAGGAAAAAGAATCACATCACACATTCTGCATAAAACTATCTTACTCTCTCTCATTTTCTTTCTGTCTCTCCTACCTCTATTTCCCTCTGTTTCTCTTTCTATCTCTCTCACTCTATATATAATAATGAAGCAGTAACTTGTAATAAATTTCTATTCGTGGAAAAAAAAAATAACTATTATTTATAGTACACCATGCTGACCGTGCTAATTTATACTTTACATTTTCAATAGTTTCAGTAAATTTCAGTAAAATAGGTTTCGTTAATATTTTCAAATATTAGTAATTATTTGATTCCAATTTTCAAAACTATTCAAATGAATATTTGAAATATACCTATATATCAATAATGTGTGAAATTAAAAATGCTCTACAACACAAATTTGTTTTAGCGTTTCTAAAACTGAAGAGATAATGATATTCAGCTTAGTTTTGAAAGAACCAATATTTGACGAAATGTTTTAGATCAATTCAATATTGCTGCAAATTTATATTATTTCTAATTCTTTTAGAAAATCAAAATCTTAAATTTAAAAAAAATAACTTTTTACTTCACGGAATTATTTTTCACAGTTCGTGTAATCTAGAATTCCAGAAAAATGTTCGAAACTCTTTATATGACGTTATGAAAACGGATAATAATTGATGAAATATTAAATAAATATTGATGATACGAGTAAATTATATTAATAATAGAACCTTGTTCCTCGCTGTTGTATTCCTTAGCTGAGGGGAAAAACATTAGAAAAAGAGTATGAAATTTTTGAGAGAATGAGAAATTTTTGACATTTTCATGTTATCATAGCTTCTTGCATTCACTTGTCACAACATCTAAATAAGCACTGTTATTCAACTGCACAAATGAACAAACTACAAGTGTGGGTCATGCCTTCTGTTTCAATTTACAGGTCAGTAAATCATATAAGTAAGCAGTCTTTATACACATGTTTGCTTATGAGAATTAGGCAGCAGAATGACTAAGACATCACTACTTAAAATTTATATGACTGCAGAAATTAAATCTGTGGGAAGAAGCTCAAATAGTAGAGTATATGTAAAACTCGGTTTTAAAAAAATAACTAGTTACACAAAAGACTAAACAAACATCATATTATGAATAATGTTTAAGATCTTTAAAAAAGTGTCATATGAGTATATTCGACAATTCCAATCGCCCGCTTCTTGAAATGAAGAATTTGCTTTACTCTCAGTGTTGCCAGATAGTCGAAAGTCAATTTCCCCAAAATTTCTGAAAATTTCCCCCAAATCAGTATGTTTTTCAGAAAAAGTCTCCAAAACACTTTCTATTCCAAAAAGTAAATTTTCAGTTTTCAATTTACTACTATAAAAAATGGTTAACTAATTTAAGCTCAATTTTTCCCCAAAAATCAAGCCTTAAAAAAAAAGAAATCCCTATTTACAAAAAATAAACATTTAAACAAGGCAAACTTTGCATGCATATTCGCAACTAAACGACTAGAATTAAAGATACATTTTTCAGCGACAAGTTCGTTTATGCTTCCTTTATTTTATGGTTGCCAATCGATGATGCTGACATATCGTTTCGCTAGTTGCATCTAAGCTTATGCCAATAAAATTTTCAATATCTAGACCATTTATAATCAGTTTGAATTTGTATGAATCTGAGGTGGTGTCGGCATCATCTGCTTCTATCTGATTTAACCTATAAAACGTTGTGTTCAATTTTATGTCATCGCTACTGAATTACCTAATCTTAATACAAAGCACCTTCTTTGTATCAATCACTGTGCTTTCGTCAATAATAAAAGAAAAAATAGCTGGTTTGCATTCATTGAGCAATTTTCATTTATAAACGTAGCAATGGGATTGTACTATGCAGTTGTATGTCTTACAAAAAGCTCTACTTTCATTCCATGAAGCACAAATTAACTAGCCTTACGCAAAAAAATGTATATATAACACTGTTTTTATTTCTGTTGTTTAAATCTATACTAATAAAAGAAAGGTGTATATGTCTCAGTCCGGGATGACTAAGAAAATCTGCCGAACTTAGTTATCAAGAAATTCAGGTTGGGATATTCCAAGGCAAGTCGTGACACACCTTTAATATGTGTAAACTGTAATGATGTAAACGATGAGCACGACCACAAGAATAATGAATGATATTTCCGATTTCTGCATTTTATTTTCGTTTTTCAAATCAAAATAGAGTCCTAGATCAGATCCAGTATTTTCAGATGATTAAAAGTAATCATTACCTAAAATATTGAGAAAAAATCCCCAAGTTTTTCGACAAAATGTTGATGGTCCTCAAACATTTCCTTAAAAAATTCCTCTGGAGATTCAAAATCCCCGAAAATGCGAACAAAAGCCCCAATCTCGCATCACTGTTTACTCTCGATATTTCTAATCATCTCTATTCGACAATTAGATTGCTTGATTAGCTACGCTATTTAAATATATTTTTGAATATTTGTAAATTTTAAATACTATTTTATATATTTTCTTACAATTTTTCCGGTATCAATTCTTCAGGATATTTTTAAGTAGAGAATATATCATTATGATATGTACCGTAATTACATGCATTGCATCCGGCTTTTAATCGAGGACAAAATATTCCACTACGTCTTAGATTTTAAAAAATTTTTTAAACGGCAAACAGACTTTTAAAACGGCAAAATGTTGGTTTAAGGGGCCGTCTATGATAGAAGTGACTAAATATTTTGAAATTTCTTATGTTATCCTGTAATCTAACAGGCTTAACTGACTGCTTAATTTGCCTTGATCAAGACGGGAGCTCTCTTGGTTATCGATCGGGTACGGAACTTCAATTTGGATACATACCTTAAAATACGCTGGTTTTAAAATAATTTATTTCTCAGAAACTTATGGTACAAATTGCATAAAAAAATTGTTTCTAGACTAATTGAAGTGTGTAGAGCTCATTTATGCTGTCAGAATTGTGTACTCCTATTGAAAAAAAACAAAGTTATGGTTCGTTTTAATATGTATATGGTCCCCTAAGCAAATTTTATATACATAATTTAAAATTAGACTTTATTTCCAATCGTTCGGTACCAGTAACTTTCTTCTGCGATAATTTGTTGAGGAGTTAGTAGGGGGTGTTGCTTTTTTTCCGCGACTGTACATAAATTTCAAAAAACACGTTTTCTGTGTAGTGCATTAAGCGGCTTAAGTGTGTATAATGTTATCAGATAACTCAGAAATACACAGTTTAATGTGTAAATTGCACCTGAATACACATCTATATGCGTAATATATAAAAAAGATGGATTTTTTGCACAAAGTAACCTTGTAGTTCGGGATGTGAATTTTGAAATAAATATTTTTATATTTGCATAACAAGTTTGTATGAAGAACAAACACTTGTGCCTGGTGTGTTTGTTTACTTTCCAGCAGATTTCTTTTTAGACCACAAAACAATTTAACCTTAATTTACAAAAAGCAGGATCATCTGAAATTATATTTACTGCATGCCATTATATGTTAAAGTTGTTTTGAAACCCTAAAAGAGTGTAGTCATACTATATGAATAGAATCTGTATTATATCTGAATAAATACACTATAAAATGAAAATAAATAAAAAACACTGAAATCGTGACGCTGGTATTATTTCCGCATTTATTTTTTTCATACCACTTTCAATTACAAGCTTTGATGGTACATCTACATCAAGAGGTTAAATGCTCTATTTAATTTAATTTAATTTAATATGCATTAAACAAGCAATACCTACCTAAACGGGATTCGAACTCGCGATGTCAGACTTTCTAAGCCATTAACTTGACCACTATGCTACTATTACAGAAGCCAAATTTCCAAGTATCGCTAGTTATTGTGTTCATATAGGTACACATATTTCTGCGCTACATTCTGTTCTTACACATATTTCCGCATAGTATTGTTTCGCATAATCCTGTATAATATTCTGTTCTTAGACATGTAGCTGTGTAAAATTCGTACACTTAATTGTGTGTAATATTTAGTTCTTACGTGTATATCTGTGTAATATTCTTACACATATTTCGGTGTAATATGAAAAATTTGTAAATTACATTAACACACCAATTCGGGTAAATCCGTTTCTTCCATTTAACCACGTGTTTGAATTTTTGAAGGGATAACAAATTACACACTTCCATTAAGCCAATAAATACACATAAATACAGGTGAATTTTAACGAAGTGTGTCAATTTATAACAAATTGACATAATTGAAATAAATTTACACATTTACACATATACGTATGTAAAGTGACTAATTTACACATTTATTTGTAGAGTGTAAATATAGTTCAGCGAAAAAATGCATAACACAATTAAAGACTACCCATAAAATATTCCTCTCATAGTCAATAATAGTTGTCTGAGCGAAGCGAAGGCTAATACTCAGCGAAATATTACTGTCCGGACACATTACTACTACGATGGATATTAACGCCATGTCCTACTAAAGAAAAAGCCTAATAAAAACCTTTCGTCAAGCATAACTCAAAAAATATTTGTCGGATTTCGTTTCTGATTGCACCAGAAAGTACCTATGAGGGTCGCCTACTGAATGCACCTACTATGAAAAATAAGTTCCAAACCGTTTAAAAATTATATAGAAAAAACTGATAAAAAAGCAGAATTTATCTGCATACGTCACAGAAATTTGGTGTGCGTCACTTTCACCGGTTGATGTTTTCGTAGACAACTGGTTTGAACACATGGAGCAAATAATAAAAAAAAATACGAACGCATTAATATTGAATAGATCAGTTTCAACCACGTGATCACAAACCTTGCCACCCGTGGCAACGAGTTTTGGTGGGCAAACAAATAATAATACAGTACTCCGTACCACGGTGACCATTTTTAGCCTGTTGTATGACATACAATTGTGGATGATTAAAACAAAAGACATGAGTGTTTATTGCTCCGGGAGGTTATATTTCTCTGGATGTCTGTCTGTCTATCATACAGCATGCAATTTTCTTGTAAAGGATGATATTATTATGCAGTAAAACCTCCATAACGGACACACCCGATTAGTGGACACCTCTATTTAGGGGGCATTTTTTCGATTACCAACCCTTAAATAACTGTACATTTTTTACTCTCAGTAGTGGACACCTCCAAATAGAGGACAAATTCTGCCCTCCCGAGGTGTTCGCTATTCAGAGGTTTTACTGATAAAACCTCCATAGCAGACACACCCGATTAGCAGATACCTCTATTTAGCGGACATTTTTTCGATTACCAACTCTTAAATAACAGTACATGTTTTACTCTCAGTAGCGGTCACCTCGAAATAGAGGACCTATTCTGCATTCTCGGGGTGTCCGCTATTCAGAGGTTTTACTGTATATAATATTGATAGTTATTTTACAGGGCCACACAAAATCATAAGAATATATGAAACGAATATAAACTAAATTCGGGATTGGTAGATCGCTGATGGTAATGTAATTTTAGGATGTTGTTACAGTCATCCGCAGCATGTTTTTAGAGTTTTGTTCATCTAACGAAACCCTACCTGTCTCACTCCTTTGTCTGTCTGTCTGTCCGTCTGTCACAGAGCCCGTTCTCAAAAACTATACATGTCGGAGACTTGAAAATTTGTATACTTATAGCTGAACACCACACATCAAACGGCAAATAATAAAATTTTGAAAAAGTCTAATATTTAACCCTCTGGGCTCTAACTTGTGTATTTTAAGCAATTTTTCTAACTCAGCACCTAATTTAATTAAGTTGGAGACATGAAATTTTGCATACTTATAGCTGAACATCTCACATCAAATGACAAATAATAAAATTTTGAAAAAGGTTTAATATTTAACCCTCTGCGCTCTAACTTGTGTATTTAAAGCAATTTTTCTAACTCAGTCCCTAATTAAGTTGGAGACAAAAGTTTGCATACTTATAGCTGAACACTTGCGATAACACTATAAATCATAAAATTTTGAAAAAGTCATATTTAACCCTCCGGTCTCTAACTTCTGTATTTTAAGCAATTTTTCTAACTCAGCCCCTAATTAAGTTGGAGACATGACATTTTGCATACTTATAGCTGAACACCTCACATCAAACGACAAATAATAAAATTTTGAAAAAGTCTAATATTTAACCCTCCGAGCTCTAACTTGTGTATTTTAAACAAATTTTCTAACTCAGCCCCTAATTAAGTTGGAGACATGAAATTTTGCATACTTATAGCTGAAATCCTCACATCAAACGAGAAATAATAAAATTTTGAAAAAGATCTAATATTTAACCCTCTGGGCTCTAACTTGTGTATTTTAAGCAATTTTTCTAACTCAGCCACTAATAAAGTTGGAGACATGAAAGTTTGCATACTTATAGCTGAACACTTGCGATAACACGATAAATCATAAAATTTTGAAAAAGTCATATTTAACCCCCTGGGCTCTAACTTGTGTATTTTAAGCAATTTTTCTAACTCAGCCCCTAATTAAATTGGAGACATGAAATTTTGCATACTTATAGCTGAAATCCTCACATCAAACGAGAAATAATAAAATTTTGAAAAAGATCTAATATTTAACCCTCTGGGATCTAACATGTGTATTTTAAGCAATTTTTCTAACTCAGCCCCTAATTATGTTGGAGACATGAAAATTTGCATACTTATAGCTGAACACCTCACATCAAACGACAAATAATAAAATTTTGAACAAATCTAATATTTAACCTCTAATATTTTGTCTCGCGCAATTTTTAAATTTAAACTGTTTTGCAATACTATTTTTTGTTCATTTTGCATAATAAGTGTAATGTGACGCAATTTCTTCTATTTCAGACTTCTAACGCATGTTAATGAATTTATTTTACAATATCCTTTCTCTTTCAAAATTCACATGTAAATATAGTTTAAATGGCGTAATTTCCAATAAGTGCCTGCTTTTTATACCTAATTATTTAATTCTAATTTGAAGGGGTTTTTTTATGTTTATAATAGTAACGTGTAAATATTTTTTTTATTTGAAGCAAACATTATTGTTTGCGCTGTTTATACAGTTGGCAACAGTTTAAATTAATACCATTTTCTAAAATATGTAAAAAATATCAGTCAAGATGCTGAATATTTGAATTTAAAATAGAAATAAAACCTCAAAAAATGAGTCAAATTAAAAAAAATAATGAAATCTGCACACCGGGATTTTCTATTCAATAAAATGATCTAAAAATGATTAAATTCACATGTATAGCTTTTGCTCCTATAAAAATTTTTTTAATGGAACGATTTTGTCCAACTTTAGCATTAAATATATCTTAAAATAATTCTTCGATTTGAAAACTGTATGCATTAGCGTGTTGATCAAACATTTCGCTATAATACCACCGATTTTCATATTTTTTGTATGCAATAGTTTTCTTAATATTAACGAAGAAAGACCTCTGGTCAAAAAAATTCAAAACCGGCGGCGGCGGCGGCGGCGGCGGCGGCGGCAGTGACAGCGTTAGTTACTTTTTTTAGAATAGAGAGATATATAAAAATGAAAACTTGTCTATCTGTCTGTTTGTAATTCTATAAAAATCCACAATTTGGAAGCCAAAATTGTGAAAAGATACGTACATGTGTATTAAAACATGGCCGAGGCAACTAAAGTAATCCGGAATCAAAATAATTTATAGTTAATTTTTAATTAATAAAAAACCACCAATTTAACAGCAATTTCTTATCAAATTTAAACATTTTTCGTTATAGCAGTTGCCAACAATTAAAAAACACAATAAAATTATTACTACAAATATTAATTTTCTACTGCAAGATTTCCACGTGAAAAATGAAAATGAAATAAATAGTTTGACGAATTTTTAAAAAAGGTGAATATTACGTCATAACTTTTCTATTGCAAGATATTCACGTGAAATATGAAAATGAAATAAATGGTTTGACGAATTTAAATGAAAGTGAATATAACTTCATAATTTTTCTATTTCAAGGTTTCCACGTGAAAGAGGAAAATATTACGTCATATTGGAAATATAAAGGACGTGGTGTATATAGTATAACGTCATATGAGTGTGAAAAATGTATTGAAGCATGATAAAAACCCGATTAGGGAAATATTGGGCTATTTTAACATTATTGCTCCAATTATAAATTGAAATAAGTTCATTTATACCTGTATTCTTTTGCGTCTGTTATATACATTTATACATTTTTATGTAGCGTTTTCATACGATTCATTCATACAACATTTCGACTGCTCATTTTAATGTTTGTTTTGTGTTGTATGTTAAATTTTGAAATTGATTTTTCAGAACAAACATCCTTCAAATTCTGGGCAACGCCGGCATTTTAGTTTGTAACAGATAAATGGCTTTTGTATCTGTACATCTAATGCTAATATTATAAAGTATATAATATTATTAATGCTTGTACGTTTGTGAGGTGTTATCTCTGAAACTACATAGCCAACTTAAAAAAAAATGTTGGTGGCCATCTCTGCTCCGAAAAAAAGACTATTTTATGTCAGTGCAAGAACCTACATCGCTGCAGGAGCAAAAAAGTTCTAAAATTGCGATTTCTGTGATATTGATTGGGATAGACACTTTAAATTTGGTGCGGTAGTCACTTTTAAGATGTAAATACTCGTAATGAACGCTCTCTAAAAGGTTCAATTTGACGGATAAACGTAAAAATTTCTAGAAAGTTTCTAAACTATGATTTATTTGGAATACTGAAATTTTTGGTATACTGTTGGGGTTAGAAACTAGAACTTTGGCATGGTAGTAATTAATAAGATGTAAATGCTCGTTGTAGAACGAATTCTAAAAAATAGAAAGACTAAACAAAGCGGATCTAAAGCGGAAAGATCAAAAGATGATCTAAGTAACGAAGTACATGGAATTGTTAGGAATATAAACATGAAAATTGACATGGCTGTATTTATCATGACGTAAATTCTCGCAATAGAACAATTTCTAAAAATGTCGCTATATAAAACAGTGCAAAAACAAAAAACTTTCAAAAATTTTCTATTTCTGTGTTACTGCTGAGCCCAAAATCTTGAAATTTTGCTTCGGGTTAGTTTTAAAATATACAATTGTCTCTATGAATGGTTTCTAAAAAATTTAAAATTTAGAAAGATGAAATTAACGGAAAGCGATCTCAATTACTATTAATTTGGAATTATTAAGTACAGCAACTTTAAATATTTCATAATGCTGCATTTCCTCCGCAAAACATGCAATTTAAATGCAACAAAACAGATAGATACCCACCTAGCATTAAATAAATTGTGTAAATATTAAATAAAGACCTGTATGAAACAGTGAGTGGGTTGCCCGAAAGTACTTGTTAAAGTATTCCTTCTCTAGGCTTTTCTCTCTCTCGCCAAGGCCACTAACAGAGGGAAGTGCCGCTTTAAATGTGATATGAATTTTTTATCCGATTCATTTTTCTAGACATTTTATCATAAGGTCATATTCTCAATTATCATTAGTAGCTTTTTTGTATATTAACTTATTCTGGTGAAATTTTATAATCGGGATCATATTGGCTTATGTTAGCTTGCATGATTTCCTGAATAAATATGTATGGATTTGTAAATTACTTCAAATGACACTTTGACAGCTCAAAAGTTATGCAGACGATATATTCAGATCTTGTATCATACTTTATGTTGTAATCATTGCCGATTTCTTTTATTTAATACTTGCTAAATACAGCTCAACTTGTGCAGAATATGTTTGAAAACAAAACAATACAGCGTATGTAGTGGCCAGCATACACTCATCATTTAAATCGGATCGAGTATATCTAAAACACACTCTAACGAAGCATTGCATTCCACTGTTGATGTATTCGGTACTTTGATACTATATTAGATTTTGAGGAGTGAATTCCTTAAATGTTATCGACAACCTCATTGCATCTGTGAAAAACAGATATTGTACAATATTAACTATTCCGGGGGAGCACACACCATATAAAGTACAGTCCATTCTTTTTAAACATCATATATTTGTCATTTAAAGTTACTCAAATTGGTGCGGAGCGTCTGATTATGCTCTTGACATCATTTAATACAGTTAAAATTCCGATATAAGTAATTTAGTGTTTCATTTTCTATTTTACTTTTAATATATTGCGTACTTTCAATTTTATATCCATGCATGGCTGTCTTGAATGGTTTGATTTCCCATTTTTTTAAACAGTGTATACGAATTTATATATAAGATTTTGTAATTCTACGATTCGTTTATTTTCATCATTTCAGTTTATCGCAGTATATGGACAATTAAAGATATCATCTCATTTTCTTTGCCTCCACATGTTATTATTAAATCTATGTTCTCAGTAATATCGCTCAGACTAATCCCTCTGAGGGAAGTCCTAGTTAAGAATTACTATGTGTAGCCCTGCATATGTTCAACACAGTCCATAAAAAAGTAACTTAAAAACGAAAACCAAAGTTGAAGACTCAATTCTAGCAATTATAACTGACAGACATTTCTGTAATCGAAATCCTTTATGTGTCCCGATAAATGAATGATAAATGCAATACACACCATATTTTTCTTTATAAGCAAATTATAGTGCATCTCACTAATGTATATAATTCTCATTATGTTTAAATAAATTACAGCATTAAAATATACTGCAAACGATTTTTTCTCGTCTCAATTATGAAATAGAATTCTTTTGTGAGATCCTGCACCCTAAGAAATAAATGTGTAAATTTACACATTAAAACAGGTATATTTATGATACAAAAACGATTTGTCTGCATGTGTAAAAATATGTGTAAATTGCCAAATAAACGCCCTGGTGTGTCAATTTCAAAATACACATTTTCCTGTATAGTGGATTAAGCGGCTTAAGTGTCAATCATGTTATCAGATAACTCAGAAATACACAGTTTAAAGTGTAAAGTGCGCATGAGTACACATATATCTGTATAATATATAAAAAAGATGGATTTTGTGCACATAGTACCTAACCTTGTTGTTTGGGATGTAAATTTTGAACTAAATATTTAATGGGGGCAAAACAACTTTGTATGAAGAACAAACACATGTGCTTGGTGTGTTATATTTCTTTCCAGCAGATTTGTTTTTTTACCATAAAATAGTGTAATCTTAATTTACATGAAACATGAGCGTCTGAAATTGTACTTACTGCATTACATCTCTCTATTAAAGTTGTTTTCAAGCCCTAAAATAGTATAGCCATAACTTATGAATAGAATCTGAATAAATACACTGTAAAATAAAATTTTTAAAAAATACGGAAATCGTGACGGTCATATTATTTTTGAAGGATTTTTTCCCCTATAAATTTCACTCACACGTATTGAAAGATACATATACAGTAGGAGGAGAAATACACCATTTAATTCAATCTACAGTAAATAAGTAATACTTACCGAAACGGGATTTGAGCTCACTATCTTCGACGTTCTAGGCCATTAACTTGACGCCTTCACAACTATTACACAAAACAAGTTTTCAAAGATCACTATTTATTGTGTTCACATATGTGCACATATTTCTGTGTAACATTATGTTCTTACACATATTTTTGCGTAATATTGTTACACATAAGCTTGTGTAATATTCTGTTATTATACATATAGCTGTGTAAAAGTTTTGCACATACTTCTGTGTAATATTCTGTTCTTACGCACACATTTGTGTAATATTCTTACACGTATTTCGGTGTATTATGCGAAACGCCCCGATATTTGTGTAATATCTAAAAAATTGTAAATTACATAAACGTACCAATTGGGGTAAATCCGTTACATTTTCTACCATTTACACGCTTGTTTGAGTTTTTGCAGAGATAACAAATTACAAACTTCCATTAAGCCAATAAATACGCATAAATACAAGTAAATTTTAGTGACAAGTGTGTAAATGTTTTGACAAAAGGGTAATTTTACAAATTTACACACATACGTATATAAAAGTGACTAATTTTCACGTTTATTGTTTAGAGTGTGTAAATGAATAATAAAATAATTTGTTACCCATATTCTACAGAATGAGAGGGTGGTCTGAGGGTCAAAATATACCATTTTTTTCATAATTGCCTTCCCCCGAACGGCAGCAATAGGTAGCCTTTTGTAATGAAAGCTACCTATAAATCAGATTTTTAAGAAACCAGTCTTTTGCTCAATGCATTTTATTTTTTTAAATGTAAAAACAAAAAATGCAAATTAAATTAATTTGGATAATGTTTGATTGATATTGAAGATTAATAAATGTATACACAAAGCGCAGCACAAGTAGAACTTAAAACATATAAAAAGAAATTTTGAATAAGGAAAGGTAGTTAAGATGTTTAAACACAATTTTAAAATAATTATAAATAACAAGACAGATTTCGTGTTCCAATGAAAACATATAAAACAAAAGTAAAAGTTTTAAACACATATGCAGATTTTAATAATTTTATAATTATGGATTATTGATTAAATGTCTCGTGCCGTACATAAAAGGTCTCCAGACCAAAGGCTGGGTATTGCTGAATTAAGGGAAGTACAATTAAAGTCCCTAAATACTAAAAGTATTTATTCATTTTTAAATTTTCTTTTGGACATTCAAAATTTTTTAGCACACTAATTCTTCTTTTTGCTTTAAGCGAATAAGGAAACTTTGGACAAAATTTGAAGGATTCATTTTACCACAGATAAAGCTTTTGTTAGTCTTCGCCTATTTTCTAGCATAATAAAATAATATTTGCATTCCTTTGTCATAGATAGTTAGCGCAGGAGATAAGAAACCAGGAAAACTTGAGTTTGGTAAACAGTTTTTGCTGGTAAATATTCCGATGTTAATATACGAGTTTTATTTTTATTAATGGAAATTCAAGCTTTAGAAAAGAAAATTGAGGAGCTCTAGAAATCATCCAAAGTTCAAAGTTTTATCAATATATATTTTTTTAAATACGATTGAGATTTAAGATTAATTTGCAGTTTATTTTTACTAGTGGTGTTGAGGTTTGTCGCTGTTGATTACTTGTAAGGTATAGATAAACGAATGACAGTGCACTTCGTGGGGTTCCACGGGTTGGGAAACTAACACGTATTTACGCAGCCTTTGTTTAAGGAATTCTGTAGGAATTATCAAAATTACTACACGATCCAGCTACAATTGATTATGAAAAACAAAATCAATAAATTTAAAAAATCAAAAAACCCGACTGCGTAAAAAGCGAACAAATTAATTATTTCTCATCAATGTGAAACTATTTTTTATATTACTTACCTATTTTTTATTTACTTGTATTGATGACTTTTAAGTTGTGTTTAATTGTTGGTTCCTATCTATAAACACTGTTATGATGAAGCTTATAGATGTCTATGAAGTTAGAGTTGCAGTAAAGCTAGAGATCCTACCTACAGAACTTCCTGGTTGTGTAACATTTAAACGGAGCTTCTGACTGTAAAATAGTCAATGAAACTTTGTCTTAATTTTGAAAGGCCTATCCAATGATATGCCACTCAATATGGTGAGTAATTTTTTTTTGTCTCTACCGCCATTTTGTATTTTAAGGCCACAATTTTGAATTTATAAAAACAAAACCTAGCCTATAACCATCGGACGATTAAGACGAATCGTTAGAGACTTCCTTTACTAAAATCCATCCAGCCGTTGGGATAGTCCGAGAGTATAAAGAAATGTACATACCCAGATACGCGTGAAACACATAACCCTTATGTATATTGTAGGTTTAATGTACATTAATATGTAGCAGTTCCATGCATTAAGAAAATTTTATTCATTTCACAATCATTTCTTCTTTTGCATTAATTATACGGTTTCTAAATTCTAAAATAGGACTGAAAAATATATCGTGTGTTGTAAATGTTTTTAAATTATTTTAGAGTTGAAATATTTTCAAAAATTAATTAACGAAAGTAACTCATTTAATAATGAATATATTTCTTCGAAAACGCTATTTTTTAAAAGGAATTCAACATAAATAAACTAAAAATAATTTTATTATGGCTCCCCTCCCATTCTTAAAAAGAAGTAGAAATATTTTGAGACTCTGAATTAATATTAGTACAATATTCCATACTGATGATTAGATAACTATATATTTCGAATAAATAGCTGATTGGACAGTTCATTTATTTAAATTCTAAACCACATGATGAAAATTCATAGAAACATTTAACAATATTTGTTAATATAGATTTGGAAAGAGCTTAAATTACCGTTCCACTTTACAAATAAGCTATAACTGCAATTTATAAATAACCTCGCTAAGTGCATTTTCTGAATTGCCTTCATTACTAAATGACGTTTTGAATTGCTTTTTTTAATTACTATTCAGAGTATTTGAAAAAAGAAATACAGAACAAGTTCAAATTATCTAATTCGAAATCGTCGTCTTAGGCCATAATTTTTAAAGCGCATTTCAGTGTCAAATATACAACAAATTCATTTTATAAATAACTTAATATCTAAAAACAAAACTTGTTTTAGTTATCTTTTTTCTAATTTGAAAGCAGAATTTACCAAATTTTTTATAAGTGTAGTCGGATGTGACAATTCAAAAAATTTCTTTTATCTCATGCATGCTAATACATCAAAAAGTGTAATTTTTTAACTTATGCTTTTTAGAAACAAAAAATTAGTAGTTAAAATGTCTGTTATTATTATTTTATTATTGTAAACTTTTGTTATTGGTTAGCGGTGATGATAAAATTTGCATAGTCGAAAATTTGTAAGTTGCTTTAGAGGTAGCATGTATATAAAACATTGCTTTACCGTCAGCTTTAGTTAATTGGGAGTTCAAAATTGGTCATAGGGAAGAATACCGGACTCTACAAATACTGCAATTTTGACACTGTAGAACAAAGCGTTATAAGTAAGCGAACAAACTTAATGCTGTAATCAGGCGTAAATTAGCACAGTTGCGCCACCTTGTGGACGGAGTGATAATTCACATACGCGGGCTTTTAGTGTGGCGCGTATTTTCTGAATCTTCAGTCACTCATAGAAAAGAATTTTGTTTGCCACATTTATTACAAAACAATGGCGTAGCGAGAGGGGCATCCAGGGACACTTGACACCACAAAGTTTTCTTAGCCTTATCTGAAGAAATTCAGTTATTAATAAAGGTGAAAAAAACTTTATAATTTTAGTGGTGTCAGTAAGAAAACAGTTAGGTATCTACCTGCAGTTCACACTCCATCCGCTACGTGGCGCATGACCTTGATTGATGTGACCTCGCTTTTAATTTTGCGGTTACTTCTCCCATTTAAGATAGGACGCTTACTTATATCGCTTTGCTGTAGAATGACGGCACACTCAACAGATGATTCCCGAAAAATTGAATTGTTCTCCAGGAATTGAGAGTAAAAATTAAAAATTTTAATTTGAAAATCCAATTTTTAAAGTAACTGTATAAATAGTGGTAGTAAATGATTAACAATAATAAAACAAGGCAGAATGCTGAAAAGTATCGTGCGAAAAAAACTACTTCAAGAGCCTGAGATTCATAAGAAAAAGTGGTGAGAGCAAGGAGTGGATGCCTCAACATCTACCACACTGCAGCGAGTCCACGAACTTGATTTTCAATTATGTGTGATCAAGACAAAGCCGCTTCTGACATGTAAACTGACATGAGCTTCTGACATGAGATTGCAATGGGGTCTTAGGACTGGAATAACATACTTTTTATTAGAGATGAATCGACATTTTGCGTTTCGACCGGTTATCGGGGTATCCGTGCTTCGTATTGCCAGCAAGAAGCTTTTAATAGAGAGAGCTTTCAATAATCAGTGAAGTTTAACACTTATGTAATGATTAGGGAGTTTATGAGTTCTGAGGGCTTAGGGAAGATGTGAATTTTGACAGCGGTGGTAAATTCCGAAATATACATGAAGGTACTTGAGTATTTTATGCTACAATCATCGGAATATCTATTTGAGGTTGACTTTATCCTCCAACAAAACTGCAACTTTACACACGTCAAAGCGCACCACTGCTTGGCTTAAGAAAAATAAAATCGAATTACTTACTTGGACAAGCAATTCTTCCGATTTAAAAACCATGGAGATCATCTGTGGTTTTATGAAAAAATGCATCAAGTATGTAAGTCTAAAGGACAAAAATGAGTTCGTGAAAAGTGTGAAATACGTTTTTTCAAATATCAACAAAGATGAGTGCCAAACATTAATGAATAGCATACCTGATCGTGTATGTGGTGTTATTAAGGCCAAGGGGATGGCACTAAATAAATATTCAAAAAGTTTTTCTTTAACCCCTTAACGGTCGCATTAAATTACGGTTTAAATGTTCAAATTGATTATTGGCACAACTTTTTGAAAAATAAATGTTCACCTTATTTAAGGATAGGTAAAATGATACAATAATAAAGCCAATTACACTATTTTATAAAACTGGTGGGAATCAAGTAAAAAAGAATAAAATGAATTAAAGACACAGCCCGTGAATATCACGGGAGCGAGAATTAAGGGGTTAAATGAATGATACTATTTTTTTCTGTGTTAATCTAATTTTCTGATCCATTGTGACAGTTATTATTTTTTATTTTAACAATTCTATATACAATATTTTCTTATATAATATAAATTTTTGTATGCTATGTTCATCTACAAAATATGTAGAATGTGATACTACAAATAAAAATGGCCAAACGTTCATTTCCACCGAAATAAATGTAAATCTCGAATGCCTTTGTCTTTATTTTTCATCATTCTATTATTTTGAATTGGAGTAGTATTACAGTTATTAATTAATATATTTATTATAATATAATACATAAGCTAAAACCTTTAACAACGTTTTAATGCAGAAATACGTACAGTTATATGACGCACAAAAAATCACATATGGCCATTTCGAGGATTCTTTGATCCCCTTCCTCAGTGCGAAAAAAAGTGAATACATTAGCCAGTACTCGAGGCTTAATTGAAGGTTTCTTTGATCCCATTTTAATCTTTTAATTTTTTTTTTCACACTGAGGTAAGGGGATCTAAGAATCCTCGAAACGGCCGTATGCGATTTTTTTTTTTTTTTTTTTTTGCGTCATGGTATGTACGTATTTCTGCATTAAACCGTTGTTAAAGGTTTTATCTTATGTATTAAATTCGCACAAAGTGATTGTTTTATGCTTATAATACATTTATTGTACGGAACTCTCTATATGAGAGTAACACTCGCACTTGACCGATTATTTTTTTAATTACAATTACAGTTTTTTGTTAATAAATGTTATAAAACTCTAGAGTGGGAAACCAATTTGCTTGATGAAGTTTAATCAAAGGATAATTTATCAAAATAGGTGAAAAGTTTTGCTTATTACAATGAAGAAAATTAATCCTTGATTGGGCAATTAGCGATTCAGTATGTTTTGTTTTGTTTTTTACAGCTGCCGCTCCAGTCTGAAAATCAAACAAGACTGGCTATCACAGCACCACCTTCAGGCCCCAAAATTTTAAAAGACATTGGCTTATTACATAAATATAAAATTTCATCGAAAAATATTCATACATTCTTCATTAAATCAAAAAAATCTAGAAAATTGCTATATCCTTGTTTCTACTTGGAACTAACGTCCATTGTCAAAAAGAGATATAGGGGAGAGTAGCCGAATATGGACCACTTCACTTATTTTCAGGTATAACTCACTTAATTTTTGGCTTATTTGCAAAATATCACTACACGGAGTCAATATATTCATCAATAACTAAATAAATCTTTAGATCAATTTCTTTTTGAAAATTTTAAATTTTATTTAAATTTGAAAAATTTGTCAAAAGTGGTCCAAATTTAGCAGTTGGTCGCCTAAGTTGCCCCGAGTCTCTTAAATTGGACCAAACAGTATCAGGTTGTTTTAATGATAGGGACTATAACTAATTTTATTAAAAGCAAAGTTTGCTATTAATGACACAATCAAACAAATAACAGCAATGAAATATAATGACATAACATATCTAAAAATAAGAGTAATTGTTTTAAATCAAAATGTATTGAAAATATAAATCAATGTTATCATTGCCGAAACGTCAGTGAAGGCTTACTGTGGAGACACGAAAAGTTTTTTGCCGAAACGTCAGTGAAGGCTTACTGTGGAGACACGAAAAGTTTTGATTTCCGTTTGTCTGTCTGTCTGTCTGTCTGTCTGTTCCGCGATAACTACCGCAAAAAGCATCCGATCGGCTTGAAATTAATTGGGCATGTTGATGAGGTACTCGGACTTAGCTGTATAGTTTTTGGTTAAATTTGGTTCATTCGTTCGGGAAATATAGAACATTTTATTTTGCTCTGTAATGCTTTTCAATGGCAAGTCAGACGATTTTCAAATTTTCATTTGTTGAAAGAAATGGCTCATATAAAAAATGGATTTAAATGGTAAATTTTGGATGCTGAAATTTTTAAATAAGATTATTAAATTATTCCAATTAGTTTGAAATTATGTCAATATATTTGCGAGATTTTTTAAATTAGGTTTATAATTTTTGGGGGAACTTATGCATGTTTTCCAATAATATAAAGCATTTTGTTTTATCAATTTGACATAATACATATTTCATTTTTTACCTTTTCTTTCATCAGTTGCCTAGCAACATATTTGGTCTTAAATGCGTCTATAATGTTTCAGTAAAGCCAACGTCAAAACGGATGAATTAATGCATTTGTATTTTTGCATATAGATGGATTTTAGCCCCAGAAATAAAAATAGGCAATACTTTATTTATTTTATTCAAATATTTTGCTGAAAAATACAAAAGTTCATTATTTTCATAGAGAATAATGTGACATTTTTTCATAAAATTTATCAATGTTTCTTTAATCGTTGCCAAGAAACTCAAAACCCTGAATAATATTTTCTCTTAAACAATTTTCAATTGAAAGATTTTGACGTGAAACAGGAAAATGAAAAAAAAATTTAAGAATAAAAAAATTAATATGTTGACATATTGGGAATAAAAAGAAAACTCTCAAGTATTTCTTAATATAACAAGATGAAAGGTTTTGAGTAAGTACGAATAGCAGGTGAATTAGACGTCATTTATCAAAAAAAAAAAAAAAAAAAAAAAAGATGTTGAAACAAAAAGATCTTGGGTAAAATAAAATTAACTATTATTCACGGAGGAAAGAGATAGATGGAGATGCAGTATGCCGTAAAAACAGTTTGCAATATGATGTGCGTTATCGCTCAGATTTAAATGCCCTCCTTCGGCCCAAACAAAACAAGCACGTGGAACAGGGACCGAATTCTTTGACTTCATCCGTGCATTTTTTCTGTAAAATGAAAATGATCTGCTTATATTTAAGCATTCTAAAGTAGCATTTCATCGTATTATGAATTAAAAACTGTATTACTAAAAATATTTTTCTTTTCTTTCTTTCTTTTTTTAAGCACGCCGTCGTGTTTGGGTCGAATGTAACGGATTTTAAGGTTACATTTTTGGCGTCACTTCAAGATTAATTGTTTGCGTACGGTTAACATGAGGATTTTATTTTAAATTTTAAATTTATTAATTTATAAAAAAAAAAAAAAAAACTTATGCTTATCCTTATAAATCACAGCGTAAAAAAAAAAATCTATGATATACTATAACCATCCGCACAATCAATAAAAAATTATGAATGTAAATTTAAATAGACTACGGGGGGTTCAGGGGGGCAGAGCCCCCCTGAAGAAATGCAATTTTTGATTTAAAAAGTTACCAGAATAAGCAGCTCATCAGAATTTCAGAACATCAGTGTATAACCACTTGTTTAACACATTTAATTTCTGAAACTTTACGAAGTATTTTGTATTCTTATAAATATTTATGTAATTTGAAAACTTTAAAAAGCGATTTGTAGGAAGATGAATGTTACGCAATGAGTGTTAAAAAACAATGACTTGCAAAGATGACGTTGAGGCTCCTGATCTGCAGATTTACTAGTTAATTAAATATAGAAAGTATGGAACTGATTGCCAGTTATTTGAATATCATGTAATGAGTGATGCAAAACTTACACTGAATTTCGTTTATTGATTTTTTTTCCAGCGTACACAACGTGGAACCGCATTTGGCAATCTGAACACTGAATCATTTCTGCTATTTTATTTTTCTTACAAATTAGGCAAAACCAATCATAACAGCCTAGATTTTTCTTTTTAGTTTCCTAATTATTAGACTTTTTTTTGCAACAGAAATTTTCTTTGCATTATGTTTGTAGTTCTTCCCTTCAATCATTTTCTTTCCAACTGCATTACGCCTATTTTTTTAAACTTGATGTTCAAAGTGCTTTTGTGATGTAAGAGCTTCATTTTTTTTCATTCCAAGGTTTACTTTATATGACGAAGATGTTAACACAACTGTTTTTTGGCTACTTCTGTACTTTGATTTAACTGAATTTAGCATAGGAGATAACATTTCTAACGATTTTTTGGCTTTTTCGGGGGGAGGGGGTGTAGCTGCAGCCTTCTTGCAAGTCTTGCAAGTCACATCTTACTCTCTCCTTTTTGTATCCTATATCTTTAACAGCTTTTGCTGTCACGTGTGCTTTTCTTCCACGCAGTTTGTCTGCGTAGTTTTCAACAGTTTCAACATTATATTAAAAATGTGTTTAAAACATACACTATGATTAATCAAACGCAAACATTATATATTCAAACAGTGTTGAATTCACGCCTACCCCCCCCCTCCCCCGGAGCCTTGAAATAACCACTCCCTACGGAAGTTTTGAGATTTTATGCGTTTTAAGGGCAAAAAAGTGTAATTCCATCCTCCAGAACTGTAAAGAGTCTGCCCACGCCCACCTCACGAAATCTCAAATATTCTTCAAGAGAAAAATGTTTGAATTCAACTCTGTAAACCAAAAATGCTGTAGGAATAAATAATTCAAATGTAATAAGTACAAAAACATACAAGATAAAGGAAATTGCAAACAAAATTTACTGCATAAACATGTAAAAATATTTTTATGTTTATATTGGCCAAAACAGTATAAAGAAATTACTCCAGATATGAAAAAAAAATGCATGGAGATAATAATCCATTTTAAAATATATAAAAAGAAATAGTATACAACGCATACCGCCCTCGAAATTCATTACTTACTTTTCAAATTTATGATCATATATCTGGTCCAATTTAAGCAACTTAAACAGGCCCAATTAAGGCAACTGCGCCATTTTTTAAAACAGATAATCTCAAGACTGAGAACAAAAACGAAATCAAACAAATCCGCGTGAAAAATATGCGCAATAAAAAAACGAATTTAGGTATGTATATGAAAACACAACAACTTACCTTAGTTTTAAAGTAATCACTTACGGTTAGTGGGAAAAAACTGGATCAAAACAGCTAACTTTAGGGTTTTTTTAATTGCTTGAAAAGAGCACGTGGTAGGCGGTTGCTTCTTCTAATCATAAATTACGTCATTCTGATGAGTAGGATTTCAGCGGTAGAAGGCGTCACCTCCTGTAACTAACGGCAGAATGGCAACGGTCCAGTTAAAGCGGCGGTCCAAATATTGCTACTCTCCCCTATGATGTTTCAATCAACTTTATACATATCTGGATACACTTACCGATGATACAACAGAAAAATCACACCGATTTTCTTCAATACTTTATACAAATTTTGGCCTATGATATTACATTTAAATATAAAATTTGGTAGGAAAATATTCGCTTGGAAAATTTTTCGAAATATATATTCGAAAAATATATATAATATTTTGGTAGAGAAAATATTCGCTTCAAAAATTTTTCGAAATATATATTCGAAAAATATATGTAATATTTTCGTAGAGAAAATTGCACAAAAACGCTGTCACAGCCCTCTTTTCTTTGGAAAATCCCCATTTTCAATTGAGACCTGACGTCCATGGTCAAAAATGACAAACGTAAGTTTATTACAATTCTATCGATAATTTCATGCACTCTCCGATCGTTTAATAAGGAAATTGGCACAAAACTCGTTATCACAGCGCCCCCTTTGGTCATATAATGTCCTCAATTTCAACTGGCATTTGCTAGAAATAGCCAAAACATATATATATATATGAAATTCCGTTAAATTCTATGTGTAACCTAAAGCACTTTTTTGATACAAAGGCCATAGGACAAACGGGGAGACAGACATTTTGAAAAAATGTGTCTTTTGGGATCTCTGTCATCCAAAATGTATAAATCTGTCAGAAAAGTCGATTATATCAGATAACTTTTCAGACGACATATATTTTCCATTTTTGGCGGATTTTATTTTTTTAACAGTGCAGTATTTAAAAATAGCAAATAAAGCCTTTATTCAATAATATTAAGAAGCAGAAAAAACGAACGTTTAAAAATGCACAAAAAATACATGAAAGCAGCAAACAGCTTTTTCGAATCTACTAGCGAGATTATTCTTCAGTGCAAGATAGGGAAAAAGGAACAGCGTGCTAGAAAAAGCAAGTCTGAGCAAAATGATAGACAGAGACGCGCTAGCTTATATACCCGATGCGGGTAGCGATGGCGCCAAAAACAACCAGCAAGAGAGAAGCAGTGGAAAGGACTGAGTGGACAAGTAGCGACATCTACCGGAGAAGGAGAGAAAAAGAAACCAAAAAAGGGGAAATTAAATTAATGCTTTCCAAATATTTGGAAAATCAGGAGTACTAGATAAGTCATTGAGTAAAGAGTGAGAATTTTTAATGATGTGGTAAGCTTCCCAAAAATCAAGAGCAAGGTTAGAAGAACATTTTTGTATAATGATGGCTGAGAAAAAATCTAACCTATGTTGAGAAGACCAAGAATGTTGAGCAATAGAAGAACGTTTAAGCTCCTGATTTTTAACATAACCTTCATGCTCTTTTAAACAAAATCTAAGAGCACGTTTAGTCTGCCCAATATAAGAAAGGCCACACTGGCAAGAGATGTGGTAAATACCCCAGTTATCTAGGCGATCAGTGGGGTTTTGAGATTTGAAAAAGTGATTTTATTAACAGGAGAAAGAAAATAACATTAAAATCAAGCCTTCTTAAGATTTTAGCAACTTGCTGACTGATTTTAGGAAAAAATGGTAACACAAGTGAAGTATTAGAGTTGGAATTTGAATGCTTTTCAGGATGGACGGAATTCGTCGATTTCTTATAAATAGAATCAATAATATTAGAGGAATAACCATGATCAACAGCAATAGCTTTGAGGTAATTGAGTTCAGCACTAAGTAACTGAGGAGAGGAACAAATATTGGTAGCCCGAAAAACAAAAGTATTGAAAGCAGCGAATTTCTGGTTAGGGGGATGAGAAGAATACCTTTGAGGTGGGAGACTGGCAGCAAAAGGTTTACGAAAGACGGTTGTCTGAAAGCCATTTTCACAACGAATAACAAGGACATCCAGGAAAGAAAGACAGTTATTGGTCTCAATTTCAGAGGTAAATTGAATGCAGGGATCAATGGAATTCATAATAGAGAGAATATGATAATTATACGAATTTATTTCATCCAGGACATAAATATCATCAACATAACGAACATAGAACGGATATTTTAAAATTTCCTTCGTTACTTGTCCGCTAATTGCTCACTTAGTCGTTTCCAATGGCTGTTTTTGGTACCTTCGCTACCCGCATCGGGTATATAAGCCAGCGCGTCTCTGTCTATCACTTTGCTCAGCCTTGCTTTTTCTAGCACGCTGTTCCTTTTTCCCTATCTTGCATTGAAGAAGAATCTCACTAGTAGATTCGAAACAGCTGTTTGCTGCTTTTCATGTATTTTTGTGCATTTTTAAACATTGGTTTTTTTCTGCTTTTTAATAGTGCAGTATTTGTTTATGTAAAATGTTCAAAAAGTGTCTACAATGTTTATTTTGTTGATAAAACATTAATTTTATAATGAATTTTACAATATTGATTTAACTCTTTTTCTTGATGCAAAATAAAATTTGCTTTAATTGTTACGAAATAGAAAGTAATTTTTCTGAGAACTATTTTCTTCTATTACTATTTCTTCTTATTGAAAAATTAATTTCTCTAACTATTTTTAAATTCAAAAATTTATATTGTAAAACAGAGCGACAGATAGTATTAATTCATAAGTTGTCCAGAATACCAGGTGTTGCTGAAAAATGCATAATTTCATATAACAAGCAGATGAATAAATTATAGCCCTTTACATGGCACCAATAATAGATGAAGAAACAAGATAAAAAAATAAAAAATAGATTTAGAGGAAAAAAATAACGAGTTGTACTCACATTTCATATAACACTAAGGAGCTCTGCTTTTAGTATCACTAGGACCTCTGCCCTCTAGTAATACTAGAGGCTCTGACCTGTACGAACTACGTTCACAAACCCAGTTCAGATACCAAAAGATTCTAAAAACACACTAATTTGATCGGCTTTAAAAATATTACGGAAGATTGAATTATAATTAGAAAAATTGTGACAGCCTCCCTGTAAAGAGATTTCTATTCATTTCCCCTTTATTGGGGAATTTAAAGGCCGAATCATCTGCAGTTAAGAATCTAAAGCCTGTTTTCGTGTTTTGTTAAATAAAATCAGATAAAGGTTTGAATAAACGCTAGTAAGAAAAAAAATTATAACTTCGTTAATTTACAAGATATTAAATTCACTTAAATTTATTATAAATCTTCTTATTACTATATACAACTTTTATATTGGCACGTTTTTGATAAGCCCAACAAAAATAGCGTCTGACGGAAAAATTATCGTATTAAGGGTGTACTCAAATCCAAACGGCTTATTTTCTGACTCATTTTTAAATACATTTTTGCTCTCAAACCCATCCGGTTGTTAGGTTCTCTTATTCAGGAAGAAGATAATGTGCTGTATTGTTCGATTTTTTGGTAAAGGCAGAATATATTTCTAAAAAGGCTGTCAAAGTAGGCATTTTGAACCAAATTTCCCGAATCGATAGTTCTGGAAACAAACAAAAGAATCGTATTGAGAAAATAATTAACTGTAAATATAGTTCTAACTAATTGAACGAAAAATAAAAACACAGGTCACTTATAAATCTTTTCAAACAATCACGTCAGCAAGTTTCATGTTTTTCTTTTAAAAATGAGTCTGAAAATGTGTCAGAAATTTTCGAGTTGTTGAGCGTGGAAAATATATTTTTTTTTTAATACCGCCTTAATATGATTCTGATAGAACCAGCTCATACTGAAAAATAAAAATTCGCCAAAAGCGGCCGGATAAAATTGTTCAACTGGGTTCATCTCTAATCTTGATTCTGTTTTTGTTGGTGAAATTAGTACTTAGCATCGAAATATACCTCCATCTGTAGGCCGAGATGGCAGGGATTGTTTTTTTTTAGAATAGAGAGATAGTGATATATCACACAACATTACAGAATGAATAAAATCCTGTACATTTACGGTTAAAGATAGGAGACAAACAAATAATACATACAATTATATATAAGTAGTTGTTTTGTGAAAAGATTAAAAGAAATAATATCTTCAATACATCTATTAGCATCAAATTAAAAGCAAAAATATTAACATTACATTTACACACCAATTCCATATGATGGGATTTGTTTGTGACACAGCTTATAGTAGCTTTGAATTTAAAAATTTTTACTATAGTGATTTCAGCAAGTCTAAGTATCTATATTATGCTTTAAGAGATACACCTAACCTCTAAGCAGATGTGTTTTTGTCACATTTCCAAAGGATCAGGGAAAACTAATCGTATTACAGGAACTTCGGAAAAGTTTCCTTTTAGGATATTCTGAAAAAATAATCTGGATTTTTTTCGGTTTGGAACTTTGTGGTAAACATATCAGTGATAATCTTTTAAAAAGTTATATTTGTAATAAAGTTATAGAAAATAAACTTTGAAAATATTTCTTGTTGTTTTCAACAAATGGTAGATGCATTTTCTAGTCAATAAAGTAGATATGTACAGTCGGGGAAAAAAAGGTAAACGCCTCCTACTAACTCTGCAACAAATTATTGTAGAAGAAAGTTACTGGTATAAAACGATAGGAAATAAAGTCTATTTTTAAATGATGTAATAAACATTTGTTTAGGGGGTCATCTACATATCAAAAGAATCCTAAAACTTTTTTTTTCAATAGCAAAGCCGGAGTTTGACACTATAGATCAATTCTAGATCCATCAATTAGCCTAAATCCAAATTTTCATAAAATTCGTACGATTAGTTTCCGAGAAATGATTTATTCAAAACTGGGCATATTTTAGAGGCTTTAACTAAATTGAAGTTTGGTACTCGATTGTTAAAATGCTGCAGAAAGACAATGTCACTTCTATTAATGCATTGTTTCTTGCCAAAAAAACTATTTCACTCCCCTAATATGTTTCGACTATTGCCAGCGCAAATTCTTCCAAGAAATGAGTGAAATATATTTTTCCAAATCATGCTTTTTTGCACATCATAAACGGCCCATTATGACGTGGTCATCATGACGTCTTTTGATGATAATTCGAAAACTTTTCGAAAGAAAAATTTGAATTGAGAATTCGCATAAAATATATAAATCTACCAAAAAAACTGTATGTTTGCAATTCATATTTTTTCGAATATTAATTTCATAATTCATATTATAAATTTTTTTAAATTACAAATTCAATGTATTTATGTTTGAGTTTTTTTTGTATTATAGCCACACAAAAAATCATCACATTAAAATTATTATCAGGTTATTTCAGGAGATATTAATAAAAATATGAAAATAAAATTTATCATTAGAAGCTCTAAATTTTGAATTTTTATTAATTCAAAACCTTATCATCCAAATGACTCGAAATTCCGTTTCTTGGCATAGTTTGAACAGAAGATTCAAAATACATTGTCAAAATGCTGTGTTGGCATTGAAAAAACAGAGTTTGGTCTGGTTCTTATTTGTAAATGCCCCCTAAGCAAATTTTATTTACGTTATTTAAAAGTACACTTTATTTCCAATCATTTGGTTCAGTAACTTTCTTCTATTATAATTAGTTGCAGAGTTTGTAGTGTGTGTTTGCTTTTTTTCACGACTGTACTTATTCATACAATTTTTTAAAAGTTTAAAATACTAAAAGAAACATTCTGTAAATTGTGTATATTATATGTTTTTTTTCTTCCAACTGTTTAAAATTAAGCAAGAGCGAAATATAAACAAAAAACCGTTCGTAAAAAAAAGTCAGATTGGGAGATTCGATAAAGTACAAATAGAAAAAAAAATTCAAAATTTACGCGATAATTGCATGGAGTTAAAATTTACGTTTTTAATTTTGGAAAGTGTTTTCAAATATTTCAGATTTTCATAAATTTTATTCCATTTTGAATATTTTTATACGTAGAATTAGATGTTCATTAATGCTCTCTTGCATATATTCCGTAATTAATTTACATACTTTTTTCTCTCTCCATATTGCACTTTGCAAGAATTTTTTTAAAAAATGAATCATTTAACTGAAAATTTCTAATGCTATTTCAGATTAACCTAAAAAAGACTGTTATGCTCAATTTTAGTTTAAAATATTTTTTAAAGTTAAGTTTGAGTACGTAATTTAAACAAGACTTTAAAACATATGATTTAACATATAAATCAAGTTATTAAAAATTTTGCATGAAAAATCTTTATATGCTGATTCTTTATATTTTTATTTAGCGGATTAACTAATATCTTAACTGTTTTATGACATTTTCAATAGCCAATGTATTTACAGCTCATAAAAATTTTTCTGAGAAAATCTTAAAAATAAATAAAACATTTTTCCGTAGTTGTAGCATTTTCTGATCAAAACAAAAGTTGCTGCGAAACAGATAATGCATTTTACGGATCAATGAATCCTATATATATATTTTAATCTGATGTTTCGAAACAACTGCTGATACAGTGCTTATTGATATCCTTTCATTTCTATATATCTCTTTTGTGAGTCAAACAATAAAAAAATAAGCTTTAAGTTTTCATTAGACACAGAGGAT
Source organism: Maratus speciosus (assembly GCA_963932465.1). Classification (NCBI taxonomy): domain Eukaryota; kingdom Metazoa; phylum Arthropoda; class Arachnida; order Araneae; family Salticidae; genus Maratus; species Maratus speciosus. The sequence continues at coordinate 455,987,337 of OZ010797.1, forward strand.
TGTAACTTTTGGAAAAACATAAAATAAACTTTCTGGCGTGAGTGTTGTTTCTTTTTTCTGATTTCACCATAATATTTCATATCGTGTCAAATATTTTTTTAATGTTGACTTAAAGTACTGTAAGCCGAAAAGGAAAATCTCATACATTTTAATCACCAAACTGTCGCAGAAAATAAATTGCCGTTCATTAGAAATGATGTCCTTTTTCAGTTTATGATTGAAAAAAAAATTGCTTAGAGGTCCGTTGCATATTGAAATGGTTCTAAATTGTGAAAATTTTAATATAAATACCCGATTTTGACATCAAATTTGACAATTCAACAATAAAATTACGCTAGGATACCGAGCATGGAGTCATTTGAAAAAATAGTTTTGGAATTATACGGGTTTAAACTTTCAAACTTGTAATACAAACACATTTATATTGGTTGTAAAAGCAACTGCAATGTTTTTACAGTCGAGGAAAAAAAAAGATAAATGCCCCCTATTAACTCTGCGACAAATTATTGTAGAAGAAATTTACTGGTACCAAAAGTTTGGAAATAAAGTCAACTTTTAAAAGATGTGTATATGATTGGCTTAGGGGGCAGCTACATATCAAAACAAACCCAAACTTTGTTTTTTTTTTATAGCAATACCCAAGTTTGATACCAAAAATAAATTCTAAATTTTCAATTAGTCTAAATACAAATTTTCATGAAATTCGTAAAATTAGAAAGAAGGATAAATAAATTATTTTAAAATGGGCAGATTTTAGAGGCTGTATCCAAATTGAAGTTCGTTACTCGATTGTTGAAATTCTACAAAAAAACTGTGTCACTTCTGTTAACGTATTATATCTTGACAATATGACCATTTCATATTTGTTTTGACTTCAATGGGAATTGCTAAAATTTAGTTTTCAAATGTGTTATGCGTTTCACAATTTTTTTATTTGGACATCCTTTTTCACCTTATTAAACTATGAAGTTTTATTATAGTATTCTGAATGTGTAGTAAAGTGTTTCATAATCTATTCTTGACGCAGGATTTTACGTTCTTGTTTTAAACATAAATTGAAAGAACACGTGATTCTTTATCGAATGAATATTTTTGTCATTTTTCTGTGACAATTTGGTGATTAAAATATATGGGGCATTCTCACAATCCTTTGACTTTTCGGGGAAAAAATCTGGCGAAATTAAACTTGCTAAAATAACATTTTAATCTGATAGACGAATTAATGATTCAAAATAAAGAAAAAATGGTCAGCAGCGAAAAAAAAATTATTTAACTGAGGTTTAATTTAAACTTGCGAGTTTAATTTTCCTTACCATTTTACCACTAAAATTTTTTATTTTGTTCTAAATTTTTACTTATAATGAATTTGCACAGTATCCACAGGACATTCAAATAAGAAATAATGACAATGTAGTATTTATAATACAAAATTTTGGTATAACATTGTGTTAAAGGGGTGTTAAAGAAGAGACGGTAATGTAAAAAAAAGGGGATGGTATAGGGAAAAAGGGACGAAATGGGAAAAAAAAGGACGGTAAGGATGGAACAGCAAGGAAAATTACCACCTATTTTAGGCAGATCATGTTGAGACTAAGTGGTAGCCAAAAGGTTCATTGATTTTTAGAAAACAGTTATTGACATTGGATTAAATTAAAAAAAAAATAATTTACCTCGAAAAGTGCAAGAATAAACATTGGGGACGGTGAGATTACCAGTAAAGCCACGATGCTTGAAATTGATATTTAAATGCTGATTTAATTTCTACAGTACATTTCTTGCCAATGAATTTTAGACATTATTTCTATAGCATACATCTGCATGAGAAAAATTCTGTGGCTGCATCTGAAGAGATTTTCTGTATAAGAATCTGCATCTGAAGTGATTTTCTGTATGATTAAAGAGGGATGGTAAAAAATCTAAAACCTAGGGACAGAGTTTAAAAAATAATAACAACCCTAAAAATGTGCGCAGGCTAATTTTTAGCTAATTTTTTATATAAAACAATAGTTCCAGTTTGAGAAAAAAATACATCGAATTATTTTCATTGAAACAATTTTATCCAGACAGCTCCAAAATTAAAAATCAGCATCAGGGACACTGGACGGTATAGGAGTTTTCCAGGTGTTTGGACCCCCAACATCGTCCAAAACTTATTTATCTCGTTAATATTGTTGTGCAATCATACAATGGGATGTTCCCAAGTATATAAAATAAAAAAAAAACACAAAAAAGTGTATTAAGATAAAAATTATTATTCAGGGACATGAAAGTCAAAAGATTGTGAGAATGCCCCATATGCAGTTTACTCTTTCAATGGCCGACTGTACATCTTGAAATTATTTCATGTATTCCTGAACGGAAATATCTATAAGCTTTCATGGAAATAAAATGTTGGAATTTTAGTTGAAATATCCTCCAGCGGTGACAAGCTTTCATTACGCTTTAATGTACAGCCGCGGAAAAAAAAAGTAAACATTACTACTTACTCTGCAACTAATTATAATAGAAAAAAATTACAGGTAACAAAACGATCGGTAATAAAGTCTACTTTTAAATAATGGATTTAAAATCTGCTTAGGAGGCCATCTACAAATTAAAACCACCGCAAACTTCGTTTTTTTTTTCACTGGCAACACCCAATTTCGACACTATATTTTTAATCTCCGGCTCAAACTATAGACAGAAATGAAAATTTAAAACTTATCATCCAAAGTCATTTGGATGATAAGTTTTCAATTATAAACATTGAAAATTTTGAGCTTGTAATGTTGAATTACATTTTTACATTTTTCTTAATATCTCCTGAAAATATAATCCTAATGTGATAATTTTTTTGTTTAATTATAATACTAAAAAACCCAAACATTGAATTGAATTTGTAATTTTAAATTTTTATTACATTGAATTTGTAATTTAAGAAATTTTATAATATGAATTATGAAATTAATATTCGAAAAAAATATGAATTGCAACCTACATTCTTTTATAGAAATATGTTTATTATGTCCTACCTTATGCAAAATCTCAATTTAAAATTTTTCTTTCACGTAGTTTTCGAATTATGAACAAAAAGTTTCAAAATGACGGTTCAAGGTGTCGTCTATGATGTCCAGAAAAGCATAATTAAAAAAAATAAAAACATTGTTTACTCATTTTAATGAAACTTTTGGGGTGGAAATAGTCGAAAAATATTAAGTGATTGAAATGGTAATATTGGCAAGAAATAATACGTTAACAGAATTGTCATAGTGATTCTGTAGCATTTCAACTACCAAGTACTGAACTATCAATTTGAATACAGCCCATAAAACATGCTCATTTTAAAATAATTAATTTCTCGGAAACTAATCATACGAATTTCATTAAAATTTGGTTAATTGAAGTGCGTAGAATCTATTTATGGTTTCAAACTTGGGTATTGATATTGAAAAAAACAAAGTTTGTGTTCTTTTTTATATGTAGATGGCATCCCTAAGCAAATGTTATATACATTATTTAAAAGTAGGTTTCATTTCAAGTCGTTTTATACCGGTATCTTTTTCTATAATAATTTGTTGAACAGTTAGTAGGAGGTGATTATTTTTTTTTCTACGACTGTACATTATGTTTTGCAACGTGGTATTTCCTCTAATCAGTTTAATTACTGTATCCTCCATGAAATTAGAAAAACAAATTGCGAAAGTAAGGATACTTTTCCATCTTGGAAGGATTTCGTACATTTTCTATTGATATGGTCCATAAATAAAAAATGTACGATATATGTACCAAAAAATGTACATGTAAAAAAATTTTGCCAAAATATAAGTCTTTTTTGCTATAGAGCTTGACAAAAACTACTTTGCTTAGTCAGATTGCCAGTTTTGCACCAAAATGTTCATTTGCTATACATTTGCAACACATTCACTTATGGGTAGACATTTAGAGCTATTGCATAATCTTCCGTGTTCAAATCCACTGCCAAATGGTGTATTTCAGGAAGTGAGATTTTGCACAGTAGAGGGATTTTGATACAGTTCTTTAATAGTACCTACATTCTTTTTAAATTACAGTAGAACCTCTTTTATCCGAAACTCTCGGTTAACCGAAATCCATTTTTAAAGCTTTTTTTTTTTTTTTTTTTACTATCACATTCCTTGTGTGTAAAATCCATTTTGAAAGCCTTTTTTAACCATTTGGAATTATGCTTATTGTCCTCGTCAGGCTAGGAAGTCAAAAGCATATCTGAAACATTTTATTGGTTTAATCCGCATTTTATTCGTTTTCTGATTGGTCTATACACTAACCTTTATGTTTAACAGAGATGGATAATTCTGTTGCCACTATGACAAAAAAGTAATAAAAACTACAAAAAAAATTAATATCTCAGAAACAAATTGAGATACAGCTTTCAAACAAATTGCATTTAAAACTACAATTTTTTCTCTATACGACGGAGTAAAAAGTAATATTGTGGGATGTTTTGAAGTTTAAGAATGAAATTTCATTTAAAATGGGTTGTCAGATTTCTACGATGGAAAAGCCTTTTCCCGAACAGCCAATGAAATGCTTGGATAATACGCAAGTTTCAGGATATCTTGCAATTTTTATGTGTAATAACACTACTAATGTTTAATTCATGGCGTACGTAATGTATGATCAACTCCGTGCGATTTTTTATGTGTTAAATTTTAGTCTTTGAAAAAATCATTTTCCAAATGGTCGTTGTAATTTGTTAAATTGCTTTTTATTATTATTATTATTATTATCATATTCCTTGTGTGCAAGCGGTCCTTTCCGAACTGCGAGTACATATAAATATTTTCGATACACGTTTTTAGAGTTCAATTGAATTTAACTGGAATTTCCGTAAGCTGCGGAATGGAACGAAGAAAACGAACAAATTAGCAATTCTGAAGCTTTTGAATGTTTCGCAAAATGTTTAGCATGGCTGAAGCATCAAAAAGACTGTGATACTGGTGGACTAATAATATTTAAAAACTCCGTAATAGAGCTTCAAAGCAAAGACAATCGAAACTGCGACAAACAAAACATTTTTTCAAACCCTTGTGATATATGTAAAATGTACTTAATTTTAAAATTAAAATTCAGGTAATTTATTCTTGTTTCTATTTTGCTATGACTTTAATTTTAGTAAGTACTTGTTACCATAATAAAAAATATTGCATATTAGTTCTCCTTTATCTTAAAATTGAAGTATTTTCGATTATCCAAACATTTCGATTTTCCGAAAAGTGGTCGGTCCAATTACTTCGGATAATGGAGGTTCTACTGTACATACTTGCTGTCATCATTTATTGTTTGTCGCTTACCTTGTTTTTTGATTTGATTACGGAAAATTAGATGTCTCACATTTTATTTAATTTTTTTTATCCAAACCTTTCGCAATCGAAAAATCCACGATGATTGCGTTATTGTAATAAATTTTACTTTCTTGCATGTTATGAAAGATAATTTCTGAGAAAGAGTTAAAGTAAAAGAGAGATAATATTTACATTTAAACATTTTTATCAGTTTACGTTGCACTCTGCTTAAATTTTAAATAAAAAAATCTCAGACTTCCTAAAACATTTCTTCGAAAATATTTCATGGCAAAAAAAGCTTCATTCACCGCTATCACATTTCAAAGACAAAATAAACATTTACAAATAAATAAAATAAAATAGAATCGATATCTCTAAAACTGGGTTTATTTAGTTTATTTAAAAAAATTCCTTTACATATATTATAGGCGGACAGTCTTATGTAAATATCACCATAAGTGTTTGAGATGAAACATTTTTCGTAACAGATTCTTCTTAAAAAGTACCTTTTTTAGAAAACGCATTTAATGTTTTTATTCCTGAAAATCTATTATAAATATTTACCCACATGAAAATAGCAAATAAAGCCTTTGTGCAGCAATATTAAAAATCACAAAAACCAACGTTTACAAATGCACAAATAATACATGAAAAGCAGCAAACAGTTATTTCGAATCTTGAGATTCTTCAGTACATGATAGGGCTAGGCACAGCGTGCTAGAAAAAGCAAGGCTGAGCACTATTGACTATTTAAACGTATTTGAATACCTTAACAAAAATAAGAGATTAAAAATACTTGGTTTTCTTTTTTATAGATATTTTGTAGTTTATTTGACGACATCAGATTGGCTCAGTTTTGCTTTTTCTAGCACGCTGTGCCTTGCCCCATCTTGCACTGAAGAAGAATCTCGAGAGTGGATTTGAAACATCTGTTTGCTGCTTATCATGTATTATTTGTGCATTTTTAAACTTTTTTTTCTGCTTTTTAATTTACCCACATGTTCTTCAAAATCCCCAGATTTATATGTTTTACTTCAGTTAATCTATAATAAAACACATTTTCATTATTTATGTAACTTAAATATATATTTCCGGTTATTCAAACGCATAATTATAGTTTCAGAGCTGAAAAAGGCAGTCAAAAGAATTTTTCTAACAAGAGTTCGAAGAGAACAAAAACCATTTTATGTACTCAATGGTATGGATTTTTAGTAAAAGAATAAAAGAAAAATCTGTGATACTTACCCCAAGTTGACTATTTAAACGTAGTTGAATACCTTATCAAATATAGGAGATTAAAAATATTTGTTTTTCTTTTTTACAAAGCTAGAAATTTTGTAGTTTATTTGACGCCATCAGAAACTGAAAAGTACACTCGAAAATACATTTTCAGTTTCTTACTTCAAACAAGAAAGAAAAATCATGTGTTGAGCATGGATTATGAAACACTTTCGCGCGCTTCCAGAATACTTTAACAAAACTTCGATATTTAGTAAACTAAGGTAAATAAGATTTTTAGGCAAACATTTTAGAAAACCCATAAAACATTTAAAACTGATTTCAGCAATTACCGTCCATGGCCAAATATGTTTTCTGATTCTTTTGCACAGACCTGCATTTTATCTATAGGTTGGTATATATACTATATAATGCGAAAATTTAGTTTAGAAAGCAAACGCATAATTAGTTGAAATTTGACGTTCAGCAATTTATACCAAAAGACGGAAACATAGTTCAATACTTTTGTAAAGCCCTGTATTTTACCTACTATCTTTATATACACTATATTTATTTAGCAAAAATTTAATTCAGACTAAAACACTCCTAAAACTAATCAATCACACTTGTTATCGATAGACGGCAATGCATTCAATTCTTTGCGATGGACTGCATATTACTTATCTATATTCTACGAACGTCTTTAGTATGCTAAATGTAGTTCAGCGTAAAAATGCATAACTCATATAAAAAACACCTTTAAACAATTTACGCTCATACTCAGTAACGCTTGCGAACTCTTTTGTATAGCCTTGCATGTGATCCACAGCATAAATACAGAACATATAATATGCAAAAAATTAGATAAACTTAAAAACGCATATCATAATTAAAAATGCAATTCCAGCAACTAGTATACAGTACATCGGATACAGTATAGTATTCGGAATGAATTGTGTGTAGCTGTAAACGCTATACACTTCATATTATACACGAAGCAACTTCTAGTAAACCTCAGGAATGCATCTAAATTTATTTATATGTAAAATAGTTTGACATAGTTAAAATACGCCTCAAACAATTCCCCCCCCCCCTCCCCTATACCATTATATGACAAAATTTTGTGTAGCCCTGTAAATTAATGATAAATATTCTTTGAACCACACATTCTTTAGAATGCATAATTTAGTGTCCTTCATAAATGCATATCAATTTCCTTATGATAAGGGTGTAAAATCATTAAAATACACTTGAAACGATTTTTTCCCATTCTCCGTTATGTAACGGAATATTTTTTACTGTCCCTCTTAAGTGAAATATACTTTCTACAAGCTTCATTTTCAATACAGATCATGCTATGCTAAACATCAATAACGTACAAAATTTTCAGGGCAATCCGAGTATATTTACAGAAGTTAGAGGGCGGCCAGACGGTCAGACAAACCGAAGCCATAAACACTTTTCCCCTATGTTGCAAAACATTAAAAATATAAGTTAAATATTCTTCTTTATATACGAAGCTATTTATAAAAGGAATTTTTTGTATATTTGACACTGAAATAAGCTTTAAAAATTATTGCGTAAGATTTATGTACGAGTTCTGGTTCCCTTTTTGCAATATTTTGAATGGTAGTTTAGCAAAACAATTGAAGACGTTTTTTAGTATCGAATTCAATTCAGAAAAGGAATTTAGAGAGGTTATTTATATATCTCTATCTAATCGGGTATCATGCTATAGTAAATGTACAAAAATTTTAGGGCAATCAGAGTATATTTACGAGAGTTAGAGCGCGGACAAACGGACCGAAACCGAAGTCATAAACAACGTAAGCTATCTTTGTAATGATGATTGACATCTGTTAATTTTGAACGGTAATTATGGTCATTTTGTTATAGTACTGTGAGTAGAAATCAGCAATTTTAAAACAGTTTAAACCAGTTTTTGAACGTTGAATGAAAGGCTTAATATTCTGTCCATTTATCAGGACTGAACTGTAACAAACAAAATATTTAAATCTAACAATCAGGAATCATATTTCTGTTTAAGATCTAGATTCTATTTAATTTTAACCTATCTATTTGCCGGACTTAATTTCGATACTCGATTCTTTTCCCTTTTTAAATAGAAAAATTTTGACATTTGTTGATAAATAAATTTAATAGACAATTAAATGCACTGTAAAAAAAAATCCGACCAGTTTTCCTGTTGGAATCGGAAAAATAGTTTCCAACCCAGCTTGGAATAAATTCCGTAAAAAAAAAACGGAAATAGTCAATAAAACGGTATTTTACGGATTTTACTCCGAGCTGGGTCGGAAAATTTTCCGATACGATAAGAGCAACGATTTTTCCGATTCCTACAGGAAAACTGGTCGTATTTTTTTACAGTGTGCACCATTTCAAAGTGACACTGTTTAAATTTTGTATAAAGGGAAATTTTTAAAATAGAAGAAAGTTTTAAACTGCATAATTTTATCAGTCTTTATCTAAAATATAATTCTTATTTTTTACAGTTTTTAAGAACGTTTGAAAAATAAGATCTTAAGAAATTTGATAATTTAATAAGGCACAATTAGGATATCTCCAGTTTCTTTTGAAAAACTTTTATATAGAAAGATGTTCATAAATCATGGAGCAAAAAAATATATAAATAATACTTTAATGTGCTACTTTATAGGAAAACGAATATTAAGAATTTATTATTAGCATTAATATTTATAATATTATGCAGGATTTAATCATACAGGGTGACCCAAAAGTCTCTGACACATTTAAATCTTCAATATAAACTCAAGTAAGTGTCGTACAGGAGTGCGGTTTTGACTAAAAGGCTTCTCAGGAAGAAAAATTTTCTTCAAACGAACAAAACATTAGTTCCATACTTTGCACATTATGGCGCTGTATAGGCCATGGGACGAAGCATCAAAAGTGGCTAAAAACCAGTTTTCGTTTACCAACTCCGGGAACTAAGAAATTTTACATGCAATACAATTATACAATACTTATTAACTAAAAAACGCAAAGTTCACCAAAAAATATGTGCACATTAATTTTTTATACCAATTTAAAGTGGTACCCTAAAGCTGACATTATAAAGGTAATGTTCAGTGTTTTGGTTAGTATTTTCACTTTTAAATAAGAATGAAGATAAAATTTATTGAATTGTCATCATTTACTAATAAATATTAAATAATGACAATAAAATATTATCTTTAATATTAGTATTGTATTTAATATTTGCTGTTTAAGAAGTTGAATATTTTTTAATATATTTTACACGAATGTAGCTTAAATAATAGATTAAATGAAACTTGAAAGTTAAAATAATAAAATAAAAATACTCTATACTTTCAGAACGTATGTTTTAACACCTAATGAAGTAATAAATGTAAAATTTAAGGATTTGCCCTCATATTTCGACACCTATATCATCTGTTGAAAAGAGCAATTTTGAATCTTAAACTTGACATTCCCTTTAACTATTAAACTTTTGAGGTGAAAACATTTCTAATACAACTAACAATTTTTTTCGAATGCTTCTAATTAATAAATAAAACGTTTAAGTAATACAAGGCTCTTTTTAACATAACATTAAGCAACATAATAACAGTAAAGAGACTTTGATATAATGTACTTGCCTCTTAATAAAATGCTTAAGAAGTTACAGGAAAAATTAGACAAACAATATCTAAATGATTTTAGAAAATTGGTAATGCTTAAATATAATACTGCTTATCTGCTATATAAATAGCATTTTTAACCAACTTAAACTTAATATATGGTCACTGAAAAGAGTCCCTTTTTTTAGATGGGATATCCCCCGGTAGCTTTTCCGCCTGTCCTTTTTGGAACTAATGGAATTTCTTTATTTTTTTTTTTATCTAAATTTTCTTTTTTCTCTTACATTGTTAAACTTTTAGTACTTCAAGTTCTTACTTTAAGTTATTCTTTTCTTAACTTTTCTAGTGATTTCTCTCATTGTGGCTACCAGCCACGTTTAAACATTAATTTTTTTTAAGTCCCCCTAATGCCCTTGCAACACGATCACCTCCCAACTGGATGTTAAGTTGCCACACAACTAGGAAGTCCATCAACAAGATCACATTGTTTCATGCTTAAATACTTGTCTTAAATAAAAGCTTTACTTTGGCATGTTTTATGTATAATATTATTTATTTTGGTACATTTTTTAGAAAATATCATGTACATTATGCAAACTATCAATATCTTCATATGTCTGAATCAACTTCAAAAGTATCACTGAAAAATTCATTCTGTTCATTGGAATTTTCCAATTAGTACATGAACATAATTCGTAGCAAGTAATTCCATTTGATTTGCATGAGCATTTACTTGATAAACAAACGGTCTTCTGGCACTTGCACAAAATGTTTTTTAGTAAACTATATGGAATACAAAGAATTGTGTTCCAACAAATCCTTATATTTATCCCATTAATGATCCATCCATGTTCAGCAGGATTAGAGACACTCATTATGTTCTGGAAACACCGGCGACGAATATATGCTTGATAGTTTGCTTTTTTAATATGGTATACTAAAGCATCATAATTTGGTGGTAAAGCAACATCAATTTTAAACTTCAGTTTGAACAATGTGTATCTTGAATCATTTACTGAGGTTTTAGTAGGTTGGCCATAAAGTTCGCAAACAAATAGTTCAAGAGTTTGAATAAGAGCACTTGATAAAGTCCAAGAAGTTCCAAACCCTTTAAATGCATCAATATAAACAATTTTGCTTTTCATTATAGTCAATTTTACTTTTCATTATAGCCAATGCTTTAATTTTGCCCTTGTCTTTAAAGGCACTACAACTGTAGCAACCTGTAAAACTGCGAAGGCCTATTAAACTATCACAAATGTCTGGACCTAAAATAGTAGCGATAGATAAAACATTATGGAATTCTAAATTACTCGCAGTACCCAGAAGCAAATATAATTCTGTTGTTAAAAATCTACTCATACAAAGTGAGATGATGAAAACATGTGTCCGAACTTTTAATAATAACATGTATGAAACATATCGAAGCATTTTCTACATGCAACAGCATTCTTGTATCTGCTTCCTCGTGATCAGAATGCGGTTCGGGCATATCCCTTACTATCAGATGACTATTTTCACTGCTTATGATATGACACTTTACCCCATGTGCAACAATCAACAATACACTTTTCAGAAATGGGGGGATCTACTGAGGACCATTTTTTAAAAAGAAATTCAACCAAAGCTGCCTTATTTGACCCATTTGCTAGAAATTTTAACTGATGAGGGTTTTTTTTTTTTTCTTTTCGCTGAACTTCCTATTTTAATAACAGTTTCACCTCCTGTAGCCCTCCTTTGTCACTCGCTGCACTAAATGTTGAAAATAGGATATGTGTCAGTTACAAAGTGAATTACTTTAGATTTGTAGCTAACACCCATACCAATAATATATTCCAGTACTTGTAAAGCAAGATCTCCAAAAGTATTTGGAATATTCTGCATTTGTTGCAAAACTCCCGTACCGTCCAAAATCAAGGCATTACTTTCAGGGATCTCACTTGGAATTTGATACTGATCCACTGATTTCAGCACAGAATGAGTCAATGCTGCGTTATTTGTTTTTACTATAGAACAATCAGAGTTTGCTATAGGTGGGGGATAGGCAGTTAAATTATATATGACATGACATTTTTTATATCAGGTTATGATGTTTGCCCCATATCTATTATATGAGCAAGAATGTTGCTTGTATCTTTTAAGATCCCAGTTTCCAATTTAGTTTTTGGATTAAGCTGCCTGTTAGTATCAAAAAAGGTTGCAGCTTTAGTTGAGCAATTTTTGAATATTTAATTTTATGTTAAAAAGAGCCTTGTGTTACTTAAATCTTTTATCGTTTTATTAGAAGTACTAAAAAAAATTGTTAGTTGTATTAGAAATGTTTTTACATCAAAAATTTAATAGTTAAAGGGAATGTCAAGTTTAAGAGTCAAAATTGCTCTTTTCAACAATTGATATAGGTGTCGACATATGAGGACAAATCCTTAAATTTTATATTTATTACTTTATTAGAGTTAAAATATACATTCTGAATGTATAGAGTATTTTAATTCTATTATTTTAACTTTCAAGTTTCATTTAATCTATTATTTAAGCTACATTCGTGTAAAATATATTAAAAAATATTCAACTTCTTAAACAGCAAATATTAAATACAATACTAATATTAAAGATAATATTTTATTGTCAGTATTTAATATTTATTAGTAAATGATGACAATTCAATAAATTTTATCTTCATTCTTATTTAAAAGTGAAAATACTAACCAAAACACTGAACATTACCTTTATAATGTCGGCTTTAGGGTACCACTTTAAATTGGTATAAAAAATTAATGTGCAAATATTTTTTGGTGAACTTTGCGTTTTTTAGTTAATAAGTATTGTATAATTGTATTGCATGCAAAATTTCTTAGTTCCCGGAGTTGGTAAACGGACTTGAACAATTTCGCCACTCGTCCCATGGTCTAGTACATTAAATTATCAGAAAGAGGGATAAAAAACTCAAGGCAATCAGCTACACATCATTATATTTTGTCAAAAGCAGTTACAGAGCAATAATTTGTGCAATCCATTATCATAGTTCAATATGTGCACCTTTTGTAGCTCGAGCTACATCCAAACGTAACTCCAGTTTAATCCGCATTTGCCGTACAATTGATTGCGGAATTGACTGGATCATATGCGTGTTTCTCGTGTTCAGTACTTCAATGTCAGCTACATCAGAAACATACACTTTGTCCTTTTTCGATGGCAGACGCTATTTCTGCGCCACAGTGTGAATACTAATCTAAAAATCAGTAAAAACGAATGTTTGAAACCAAACATATGGACAAGTGACGCTGTCTATGATCGAATTTTGAAGCTAAATATTTCCGTTCACTTGAAGAAAACGTTTTATCGTGAGAAGCATTTTAGACTAAACCGCAATCCTATAGGACAGTTACTTGATTTTATATTGAACTAGCTCTTTAACCCGTTCTATGCACGGGAGTTCATGAATTTAATTCTAAAACCAAAACTAAATTAAGTATTCGATTTAGTAAAATATTCTTCTACTACTCTGCCTTATTTTAATGAAATGTATCATGTTACTATGGAAGCAGACGATAAAACGATACATTTGGAATAAGGGAACCAATAGAATAAAAAGTTTTGTTGATGTTTGTGATAAAATGTGTTTCTTTATTTTTAAAAAGTTGTAATAATTAAGCGCAATTAAATAATATCTAAATATTTGCATGTGAGGTAAAATATTTATCGTAATACCCGCTAAAGCTTTTTGGTATTGCAGTGTGGCGTAGGTAATATGTATATCTCTAATTATTTGCATGTGAGCTAAAAGAATTTTCGTAATACCCGCTTACAGTTTTATACCCTCATAGCATGCATGGTCACGGTGACGTCACTGTGACGTCACTGCAAGTCACTGTGGTCACGTCACATCTGTGACCGAAATGCCACCACTCAGTGATGTCACATTGTGACTGAAATGTGAACTTCTTAGAAAACTTTAAAAACTTACGAAAATTCTTCAAAACATGTTACTTTTTGTAAAATTATATTTTTCTGGCAATTAAAAAAAATTGTGACGTCTCTGTTATGTCACTGCTATGTAACGTACGCCACGTCACGTATGTGACAAAAAAAAACAGCATATTGTAAGTCACAGTGTGACAAAAAATATGAACTTCAAAAATCTTTGAAAATGAAGAGAAATATTTTAAACAGCCACGAGTTACAGCGGCATAGGAATGAAAATATATTAGTGGATAGCAAATGGTAAATTCCGTCACTAAAGGGGAGGGGGGGGACATAATAAATAAAGTGCACGATACAAGCATTAATAAACTAAATTTTTAGGCTATATTTTATCAATTTGATATCTAAGACAGTGAATGTATACTTTTTAATGATTTCAATTTTATCTAGCATTTGGATAATATATTTACAATTACGAATATTAAATTTATACACTTTACATATTTAGTTTGCTGGGAGGAAATTTCACTCTTTCTTTCTTTTTTTACCGACCAGAATTATTCGAAACACTTCTGTGGTTTCAAACTAAAAATTTTCTATTACAGTTAAATCTGCACCTTTTAATGAGCACGTAGAAAGAGTCTTCAGAGTTTAGTCGTCTATGCATTTTTGCTTTAGAATATTTTTATAATTTGTATTCAAGTCATAAATTCTACTTCTTTCAGACTTTTAAAAAAAATTAGCATTTTCCGAAAATAAAGGAAAACAAACTTTACTTTAAAAAAAAAGAAAAAAAAAAGGGGGGGGGTGTCGTTAATACATTAAATTTATTTTTACACCTTTTAAAAATTTAAACAATGTTTTATCTAATAAACTCTAATTATGAATATTATTATTATAATTATTTAGAAAAAAGGAATTTTACAATACATTTTAACTTGAATTATTTGGTACGGATAAAAAGAAAAGATTAAATACATTGGACATTTCTTCAAATACAAAATTTTAATGAATGATACTTTCAGAAAATTTCTGCGCGTTCAAATTCCATATTTCTTGTATACAAAAACAAACAATCTGTAACAAACCATCTGCTCGAAAATCGTCTGCCCACAGAGAGAATACGCGGGAAATAGTTCACTTGTTTTAGAACAACACGTCTACAACACTTTAAGATAAGGAAATGACCATTTTAGGATACACGGATATTAATGGAACGTGCATGTAAGTTTTATTTAATTTAAATATTTTATTCCTGGTTGTATATTATGAGTTAAATAGTTATATTTGTAAGAGACTGATCTTTAACTGTCAAAAGCGTTATTTTCCAATTTGATAACTGTGAAGAAAAATATTTTAATCTGCCATCGCTTGAAAAAAAAAAAAAACACTGCGCAGAGACATTCATGCCTACATTCATACTGGAATTAATATAAACATTAATTTACTCTTACTTGAGATTAAAAATGTATGGAACGACAATGATTTGGAATTATTTTATCGGCTTCTTACTATTTTTTGATTACTAACATTTATAGTTATTATTATTTTGGGGTTAAATATGATGTTCGATTATCATGAGATTAGGAAACTGTTTAAGATTAGAAATTAACATTATACTAGGAAAATGTATTTTTAACATATTACAGTAGTGAAACATTTGAAAGAATTTTCTTTTAGTGCTAATAATATTTTAAATTATCTTTTAAAATCCTAAATCTTCAAACCAATGTTTTCAGATTTAACATTTGCCAAAATTATAAAATAATAGGAATTCCTTATACCATATGGAAATATTTTTGAGATATTGTTAAATCTAATAATGCATTTAATTTATCTATTGTAGTTTGCTGTTGTTTAACAGTACAATTATAAATACTAATTATTATTTTTAGTGTTTTTCAAATTGGTATATTTATTTTTTTTAATTGTATGTAAGCATTTTTTCTGTTTGTGATTTTAATCAAACATTTAATTATAGACATTCTGAATGGGTTATTAAATTTTCTTCTATTGTAAATTAATTTTCTACGTGTATGATTCGGGTAATTATTGGCACTAAAAAGTAAAATATGATATTTAAGCATTGAAATAAAGTATTTTTCATGCCTGATAGGAAGTTATAGATTAAACTGCTTTAGTATATATTTTTTTAAAGTTTATATAATACAGGATACATAATGTAGGACACAAGTTGAAAAGTGCTTATGACTTTGGTTTGTCTCTCCGTCTGTCCGTCTAGCAGTCTGTGCGCACTCTAACTCTCGAAAATATACTCGGATTGCCCTGAAATTTTTGGGTGGTATTGACGTTTACCATCGCACGGTACCTATTTGTAATGAAGTTTGTAGCATGCTTTGTTCATTTACAGGGACAGCCAAAAGTTTTCCGTTACAATACGGCCTATGGGAAAAAGTCGTTTCAAATGATTTTTTATGATTTTACGCACGCTTTCAAACAGAATAAAATTTATATGCATTTATGAAGTACACTAAAATATGCATTCTGTTGACTATGCGATGCAAAGAATAGTTATTGTTCATTTACAGGACTAAAAAAGGAATTCAAATACATAATGATATAGAGGGGGAGGGAATTGTTTGCGGCATACTTTAATTATGTTAATCTATTTCATATATAATGAAATTGATGTATGTCGCTGAGGTTTACATACTATAAATTATTTCAGGTATAATAAGAATAATACGTATATAGCATTTACAGGGACACACAAAATCTTTCAGATACCATATTGTATCCGAAGTACTGTTCATTAGCGATGATTGCTGGAAATATATTTTTAATTATGATATGCACTTTTATGATTCACTATATTTATGCATAGTGTATGGTGTATATAAATGCTATAATTCCTATACAAGGCTACACAAAAGTATTCGTAAGGATTACTGGGTATGAGCGCAAATTGCTTAAAGGTGGTTTTTAAATTAGTTATGCTTTTTTTCGCTGAACTGCATTTAATTTACCAAGAAATATTTGTAGAATATAGATAAAATGATATACAGGGTCACGTAAAGAATTGGATACATGGCCGTCTATATATTATAATTTCTGGAAATGTGATTTCAGCAGTTTTAAGAGTGTCTTAGTTTGAATTAAATTTTAACTAAATAGTGGCGTGTAATAAAGATTTTAGGTAAACTACAGGGTTGTACAAAGGTATTCAAGTATGTTTCCATACATTAGTATAAATTGCTGAAAATGAATTTCAACCTGTTAGGCGTTTTCTTGCTAAACTAAATTTTCTCATTATATAGTATATATACACTTAAAAAAATGGGTACTCAAAATTGAGTAAAAAGTACTCAATTTTAAATGCGTCACATGCACAAAATAGCTCCGATCCAAATGTACTCAAAGTTGAGAAACACATGTACTCATTTTTTATTCCATGGCCGTGATCAAATATGAATCGTTATGTACTGCCCCCCCCCCCAAAAAAAACCCCTAAAATGTAAAGTAAAAATGTACTGACATTTATTTCCCGTCCAAAGTTCTTAACAAGAAATGTTTAATTGATTATTTATCAAGAAAAATAGCAAAATTCTTAACAAGATACTCAAATCGAATATTTTTATGACAAGAACATTATTTCCAAGCAATTATTTTTAAAATGCTGTGCATAATTTAATATTTACATTAATAAACATCATTTATGCCGCCATAAATGAAATGAACCATTACAGGGTTCAAAACTATTTGTTTGTTTGGGTTTGATAACATGTGATGCTTCAAAATAGAGAAAGCATAGGTTCATTTTTGATCCAAAAATATTCAATTCAATATGAGTACGTCGGTTTGCTCATTTTTGAGTACTTCATTTTTTTCAGTGTATCAACCTACAGATCAAATAAGGGCTGTTAAAAGAATTGGAAAAGATATTTGGCTATGGACGGTAACAGCTGAAATCAGTTTTTCAAATGTTTTATGCGTTTTCTAAAATGTTTACTTAGTTATCTTATTTACGTCATTTCCCTAAATTACGATGTCTTGTTAAAGCATTCAGAAAGTGCTGGAAAGTATATTTTAATCTATGCTTAACGCATGATTTTTCTTACTCGTTTTTTTTCTTTTTTTTCTATTTCCCAGATCAGTCTTTTCCTATAAAACATACCAAATCTATTTAGCTCATATTCACAAAGTACAATATACACGGGAATAAAAAATTTAAATAAATATCGCTTATCATGCCGCTCTATAAATAATAGTTGTATTAATATCCATTAGTTTCCATGTTCGTATTTAATAAAGCAATGACAAATCAAAACAAATTAAAAAACTTTCACATTCTAAATATCAAGCATAGAACTTAATAAAAAAATATGTCAGTTGATAAGCATTGTTTTTTAAGTGGAAAAATGTAAAATGTTTTAGAAGAATAGGACTTCAAAGTAGCGATATTTTGCTAAAAAGTACGGTAAAAAGATAAGATTTTATATTTACAGCAAAATTTTATTTTAAAATTCACCGCTGTATTAATACTTAGAAATTTTTCCAGAGAGAATCATTCGTCTTATATACAATATTTTAAATGAAAATCAAATGTCAAATTAATTGCTTAAAAGGCGCAAAGGCCAACATTGTGAAAAAGATTCCATGCCGGGACTCGAACCCGGGCCATCAGTGTAGCACACTGACATTCTACCGACTAAACCACATGGAACGACGCCCAGCCCGTAAAATTTTTCACTATTACATGTTCGCAAGGCTACAAACGCAGCATAAGATGGAATATTTATCGTGAGCCACCGACATGGGGTAAACACGAAACTTAATTAAATCCAGCATCGATTGAAACTATATTAATAATTGGAAATTTTTCCAGGGAGAAACATTCGCCCTGCATACAACATTTCAAATTAAAATTGCCTTTTAAGCAATTAATTTGAAATTTGACTTTCATTTGAAATATTGTATGCAAGGCGAATGGTTCTCTCTGGAAAAATTTCCAAGTATTAATATAATTTCAATCAATGTTGGATTTAATTAAGTTTCGTGTTTGCATCATGTGGGTGGTTCACGCTAAATATTCCATCTTTTGCTGCGTTTGTAGCCTTGCCAACATGTAATAGTGAGAAATTTTCCAGCCTGGGTATCGTTCCATGTGATTTAGTCGGTAGAATGTCAGTGTGCTGTACTGATGGCCCGGGTTCGAGTCCCAGCATGGAATCTTTTTCACTATTTGCGTCTTTTAAGCAATTAATTTGAAATTTGATTTTCATTTGAAATCACAGTGTTTATGACAAGTTCGTCACAAATGACACATATTTCACAAATTGGTCACAATGTGACTTCAAAGCATTGTCGCTTTCGTCACAGGCTCGTCACAAAGTTAATGCCAAAATAGTCACAAATGACACACTTTTCACAAATTTGTCACACCGTGACTTCACAGAGTGGTCACAATGTGACGTCACAAACGTCCTCTAAAACGGCCATAACGACCTCGCATTCTAGTCACTGTGACGTCACATCGACGTCACGTGACGTCACATCGACGGTCACAAAATCACAGTGTGACTTCACAACGACGTCGCCGTGACGTCACCATGCCTTACGGGTAGTAATGCAGTGTGGCGCTCGTAATATGCAATGCGCCTTGCAACAGATTGCTATAAGGAAAAATGTGTAAATTAGATAGGAAATTGCTGAAAAATTGGTGGATTTTTATTAATTAAAATTTAAATATAAATTATTTCGATTCCGGATTGCTTTAGTTGCCTCGGCCGTGTTTTAATACAATGTACGTAACATTTCACAATTCTGGCTTCCAAGCTGTGGATTTGTATATTATTACAGACAGACAGACAAATTTTCATTTTTATATATTAAATTTTAAAATGTGTCAAGGAGTTTTGGAACACCCTATATATTTGTAAAATTTAACTGCACCTGTAAACAAACGGTAAATCAATCTCTAAAGCAAAATTAACTGAGGTCAGTGTACGAGAGGATAGCCTCATTTTTGCTCTGCTGTTTCTTTGGATGGCGCCCCCGCCAGTGGTTAGACGTTCTGCTCTGAAAGTTCGTAGACGGGAGATTCAGAGGTCGAACCCGATACACCCACCGGACTAATCGTTCGGAGTCTTAAATGGTTCTCTACGAACCTTCACAAATCTTCATTTTAAACTCGCTTTCTTCCAAGTGCTCACTCGACGAGTGGTTAAAATATTCGATTCGAAACGCGTGATCAGCCATACAGTGGTCGGGACATTCTGCTCTCAAAGCTAGTGAACGGAAGGTGCTGAGCTCTTACCCAATTGCGCCCGTCGGCCTAATCGTTCGAAGTTGTCGATGATTTTCTTCGAACCTTCGATTTCCTTGCGTAAATACGGGTTAGGTTCCCTTACAAAGACCTCCTACCCCTTCACCCCCATATTACGAGTGTAGTTAATTGGCCTTCATAAAACAACACAAACACCGAAACGCGTGGTTCCAGATTCAGAATCAAGCGGATCCACGGAAGAATAAAAGAAGTTTTTTTTTTTTTTTTTTTTTTTTTTTTTTTTTTTAATTACGGAAATTTTCTGTACTAGAGCGAAAAACAAACAACTAAAATTTCTTCATTTCTCGAATATGTATATATGTATCAGTAGCAGTGTTCCCACGAATATTACCGTAAATGGAAGAAAGTATTTTTGAGAGTGTAACAATAATTGTTTGAAACTAAATTCTTTTTACGAATGTTAAAATAATCGCAGCTTAACGGCAGAAAACGTAAAAAAATGTTAATAAAAATTAAAAAATTGCACAGGATAAAATTTATTATTTTAGGCTACAAATGTTTAATACCAGTTGTCCTTTTACGAATGTCAAATACCGCTGCAAATTGCAAAAAAAAGTAAATATCGAATTAAAAATCCCTACAAATTAAACAATTGCGGTGGACAAAATTTGCCGTATTGGGCTAAATGTTTGAAGCGATATTTCATTTACTAATGTCAAAAAATCGTCTAAAAAATCGAAAAAAAGATAAAAATTGCATTAAATGTCACAAAATTAAAAAAATCACGGTAGAGAAATTTACTAAACTAAGCTAAAAATCTGAAACCAAATTTAATTATAATTTTCACAAAATCCACGCCAAACGTAAAAAAAATGTTAAAAATTGCATTAAAAACAGCTAATAATTTTAAAAATTCAGAAAGATAAATTTCACTATATTAGGGTATTAAACTGAAAACGAATGCCTTTCACCAATGTCAAGAAATCACCATCGAACATAAATTAGTATGTTGCGGCCATCACAAAACTTCCTTCTATATAAATCACATAAACAGCACTAATTGATATCAAGGTATACCTGAATGTGAAATTTGATGAAAATCCGTACATTAGTTCTTGAGATAGAGCTAAAGTGAAAAGAATTCGGTCCCTGTTCCAGGTGCTTGTTTCGTTTGAGCAGAGTAAGAGCATTTAAATTTGAGTAATAACGCGCATCATATTGCAAACCGTTTTTATGGCATGCTGCATCTCCATCTATCTCTTTGCTCCCTGACTATTTTCCCTTTACTTTCTATAGAAATGGAGTACTTCCGTTGCCAATATTAAGCAAATGACGCTAAAAACTACAAAAAAATTAATATCTCAAAAATAAATGGAGATGCAGTTTTCAAACAAATCACTTTTAAAAGTACTTTTTCCCCCCAATACGACGGTATAAAAATTGAAAATGTGCGATGCCTCGAAGTTAAAATAATTCCTATAGAGTATTTAATCGTGCAATAATACATCTGCCTTGTTTTACGGCTGGCTTCTGTAACGTAACGTTATTTTTTGGAGACGACACAAAATAAGCTGGGAGAAAGAAAGAGCATGCCGGTGGTTAAAAATAAGTGCTATTTCGAAAAAAAAAAATCAATGATTTCTGATAAAACATGGAGCTATTATAAACTAAATTTAATTTTAAGTATCTATATTAATATTAAAAATAAATGAAGGCATATGAATGATTATATAGCCGATTTTTTTGTCGAGTTTCTTGAATGGCGACATCCCTTTTTTGGATTTGTGTATAATTCAGTGATAGTGACGTCATATGCGTACATTACGAGGCTAACGTGAAAGAGAGGCTACCGTGGTGCACTCCACAGATAATTTTTTTACAGACTGCTGGAACGTGATGCTCGAATGCACCAATGAAGGTGTGCTAAAAAAGCATCACGTCACTCTAGCAGTCTGTAAAAAAAAAAAAAAAAAAAAAAAAAAAAAAAAAAAAAAAACGTGGGATATACCGCGGTAGCCTGCCTTTTTCGTTAGACCCGCGTTTTTTACTGTAACTGTAGATGTTGTTTAAGACTGGATCATAAATGAAAAATTCTTCAGCGGATGTGGATGACGTCATTTTATATAAAATGAAATTTGAGTCTTAAAATTGAAATATGTTTTGTACTGTTTATGTTTATATACATATATATTTTTACTTTCTTCTCTCTTTACAAGAACAAAGTATTGGATTCATGAAAATTTTCGAATTCCGGTTTTCCACGGATTTACACGTTTTAGTGGTCAGGGAGCCCGAAAAAACATGTTTTATCTGTCCGTGAGTCTCTCTGTCTGTCTGTTCCTGTCTGTGTGTATATGACACAAATTTTGTCGGCGCCCTATCTCAAAAACTGATGAACGGAATTTAACGAAACTTAAGATTCAGTTAGTCCATAATATAAACTTTCGCTGATTACGTTTTGGTGTAAATCACCCAACAGATGGAGCTGCTATGATGAATTTTTCCTGATTTCCGAAATAGCTATATCTCAAGAACTAATGCACGGATTTTTATAAGACTTCATATTACGTTCGTACTTGATATAATTTGGTGCTGATTACTTTTTAGTGTAAATCGCCAAACAGGTGGCGTTGCTATGCGGCATTATTCATGATTATCGCAATAGCTCTATCTCAAGAACTAATGCACGAATTTTCCCCAAACGTTAGATTCGGTTAGTCCCTGATATATATAGTTTTTAGTATAAATCGCCCCATAGGTGGCGCTGCTAGGCTGCATTTATCTTGATTTCCGCATAACTGTATCTCAAGGACTAATGCGTGAATATTCATCAAACGTCAGATTCAGTTAGTACCTGATAGTATAAATTGATCCTGATTAGTTTTTCGAGTAAATCGCCTAACAGGTGCCGCTGCTATGTGGATTTTTTTACGATTTCCGCGATAATTCTTCCTCAAAACGGATTTTCATCAAACTTTATACTCAGCTGCAACTTGACATAATTTGTTTCTGATTAGATTTTGGTATAAATCACCTAATAGGTGGCACTGATATGTTTCATTTTCCTGGAAATATTAACATGTATGAGATAGAAGAATGTTTTGGGATTGCCACATCAGACTAGTTTTTCATCGGGAGCGACATTAAATTCTGGAAAAGCAGAATTCTATTTTTCTTGTCTTTTAATTTATGTTATATAATGCCACACTCGTATTGTTTCACATATGTAAGACTCCACACTTGCATGTCCATAGTCAGATATTTAACACTCGTATTGTGTCCTTGCACTTGTCCCCTGCATAATATGTACTGGGTAAACAGAACTACTTCTTTACAGCAAAACATGTTGATAACATTCCTGCCAATTTTTTTTTTTAATCATAAACATAACAGGTATCTTTTTGAACAAGGTTTGGAACAGATGTCATAAGTTCCCATGGCCGCCATCTTGGAATTTTTCTTGGCGTGAAAACCACTTTTCCGCCAAGTAGTAAATTTCGCCAAGCACCGGTTTAAACGCATGTTTCGCTTAACGAAAATAAAATGTAAATACTAGATTAATTTTCACACAATTATTCTAATTGGTAAACAAATCATATTAGATGTAAATTTCCAACTGGGCGAAAAATGTCTCGCGAAAATGGCTGGCGAAAAATCCTGTTCCGGACATTTTTCGCCCAGTTGGAAATTTACATCTAAAATGTAAATAATAAACAAAATTCGCTAAAGTGGCAATCAGTAATCTTGTATGAGCGCTTCGCGCACATTAACAGAAAAAAAAACATCACTGCATTCAGCAGTTCTCCCGGTGTAGCATTCTTAAAATTCAACAGTTCTCGCTTTCTAGCAATATCAAAATGTAAAAAAACTGTTAAAGCAGCAAAATATACATAAAATTATCAACATACCTTAACAGATATCTACTTTCTTGAAAGCTCCAGCACGAAATCTCTCTCATAACATCACCGTCATTTTCCAAAATAGGCTTATGAATACTCATTGAGTATTCCATATTTATTCCATATTTTGGAATAAAATGATTTCTTAACTTTCTATATTCAAATAAGTGTTTAAGACTATAAATTAGGGTATAAAAAAATCATTTTTTTAAATAAAAAGAATCGGATTTTTTAAATTTAAATCAGATTTTTTTTATTTAAATCGGATTTTTATGATTTTTTTCCCGAGCGTCAATACTGAATAGCTACCAAAAGTTTTAGATTTCCAAAACAATTAAACCACTAATTGCTAACATAATCTATGCTTTTACAGTTTAATTAATAAAATTATAATTATTAGTTAGTAATCACAGAAATTATAAAAACTGCAAATTAGTAGTTTCATTAGTTAGTATAATGCAATAATGTTATATACATTAATATTGTAAAACTTCGGGGGTACTAAAAAACTTGTAAAACTTTATTAAATACTAGAGATATATCTAACATTTATTAAAATTATTAATAATTTAATTTAATAAATAGTTAACACTACTTGAAATTAATAATTATTAAACAATAAACTCTCTAATTAGGAACATATTATACATTTTTAAGCTTCAATTATTAAAATGATAATTAATAATGTAGTATTCATTTTAGAAAGAAAAAGGGCCACTATTTCATGAGGATATATATTAGTAGTGTGTTTAGTAATGACATAAAAAGAAAGAATAATTTTTTGTACGATAAATAAAGTGCCCTTAATTTTTAATAATTTTATGAAACATAAATTGATACATACAATTAAATAACAACATGTTTTAATAATATCCTGTTTTTCCGAAAGAAATAAAGTTCCATTATTTTTGCAAGATCTTGGGCACATGAATTTAGAAATACTGTTGAATGGGAAGTTTTTTAAAAGAAATCTCTGGCTACAGCTACAGGTGAATTTAACTTTTTTTAAAACTTTTTTTTTCTTTCAAGGCAGGGTGCGCTGCACCCTTAAAAAATGGCCTAGAAGAAACAGAAAGTAGTTACAGAATTATAAAAACTGGGAATATGTAATTTCATTAGTTAGTAGCACAAATAACTAACAAAACTAACAAATATTATTTGCAGCTGGTTTTCAATTTCTAGTTAGAAAAATTACTGTTAATCACCAAAATCTAAACTTACACATATGTATTATGTGTATGCTAACAAAAATATTATGAAAATGAGTTAAACCCATTCATACACACATACAGAATAAATTTAAGAATAGCCAGTTACATCTGAAATCCTCAAAATATTTATATAGCTGCATTATTACATCTCAGTGGGGATTATTAGCTTTCAATGGTTTAATTTTTTTTCTTTTTGAAAAGTTTTGCTGCCTTTTCAATTCCTGATTAATTTTTTTTTTTTTTATTTGGTATATATATGTTACAAAGTTACAAAAAAAAAAAAAAAAATATTCAACCTATACTGAAGAATCTCTTGATGTGCTTAACATCTTTATACTAATCAGTTCTTTTTCTTTTATGCATTCATTTACAATTTAGCTGTTGAGGAGATGTCACTCTTTAATTCTTCTTTGACTCGAGATTGCTATTAATTTATTATTACAAAAGTAGAATGGGAAACTAAGACACTATTTTTTTTTATTTGCAATTTAATGCACTTGCTATATTTATTTTATATAAAATAATGCTTAAATTGATTACCCAAATGAAATTATGACACTGCAAATTATATTAGAATTATATATCATTTTTAAATGAAACTGTTTTATGTTGGATAAAAACAATCCTTTTTAGAAACTTTACTGTTTTTAATTTTTTACAATATACTAAGGAATTAAGCTTAGAAACAATTATTTAAAGCTCTTTTTGAGTTTATTCATAAGTCAAAATACCTGTAGAAACTTTCAAATTATGTTCATCTTCTATTTGAAAACTTTTTTTTTTTTTTGACATTTTAAACAATTAATTTTTTTTTATTTTAATCAATGATTTTTTTTTTAAATCGTTCGATTAAAATCTCGATTTAATTACTGATTTAAATCAACTGATTAAAACCATTGACACCGTACTATAAATAGATAAGATTATTTTGATGAAAAAAAAAAAGTTAACAAAAAAAGAAAATATTATTTGGATCAAAATTGATAACGATATAAAAATACAATCCTCCTTCTCCCCTAGAGATATCTTATGATATCATGTGCAAGACTCCCCATCCCTCCTAAAGTGATAACGTTATATATGTACGATCCCTAAAGGGATTTTTTTCATAAATGTCCAAAAATCGCCGTGGAATGCGAAAAATAGATAAGAATTACATTAAAAATATTTAAAATTTCAAAAACTGCAATAGCAAAATTTGTGACAGTGGGTTAAATCATTCTATCTGGAATTATTAAACAAATGTTAAAAAATCCTCCTGGAAGAAAAAAACGGTTAAAAATCGCAAAATCGCTACAATTCAAAAAATCGCAGAGGGCAAAATTTTCTATATTAAGTTAAATGTTTGAAGCTAACTCCTTTTATGAATGTCAAAAAATCGCCGCGAAATGTGTATTGTGAAATTTTCAAGAATGTTAGTAATCTATTAATGATCTTGCGATTGCCACAGGTTGTGCGTACGAAACTAGTATATCTGTTTACTAAACGGTTTTTAAGCCTTCGTTTTTACTGTAATAACTTTTAGCATTTGTAGTCACTTTAATACAATATTTATTTAACCCTTAAATGCCGGGTGTTGCTTTTCGGCAACATACCCAATTTAGGCTCTAAAATACTATTAGAATAATATTGGAGATATAATGCCTAATGTTGCCAATAAAATACATTCTGAAAATATTATTAAATCGATTTTGCAACACTTGTGCAGTTTAAGAATAAATATAGATTTATTTGTTCAATTATTGCTACTTGTTCTTTTTGTTTTGTTTGGAAACTTGCGAAATACCCTGTTTTGTTCCGGAGTGAGCAAGTAAAATTTATTTCTCATTATAGTTCCTAAATTTTTTGTGTGTTTAATATTATAGAATTTTATCAAAGAAAATTATTTTTTCAATTAAAGACCAGTATTGTCGATTAGCAACAAACTGTTTTTTAGCCTTAAACCATACTTAAAATAAAATATGATTTTTTAAAGTATTTTTCCCATGATTTATTTAAAAAATGAAAGCCGACAAACATTATTACAATGAATTTTGAAAAATCAGGCATTTAAGTGTTAAGTTATTTTGACTCAATTCAAAGGCATGCGATAAAAATCTTTAGAATATTTAATGAAATATACGATGGAAAATACGAAAAGACTTATGTGCGTCTGATCGGGTTAAAAGGGAAACCTTACAAACGTTTCTCAAAATATTTTACTAACAACTTTCTGATGAATTCTAGTAATTTCCCTCTCCCGCCTTCGTGAATCTCTTAAATGAGATGCAAGTCAAGTAGCAACAGAGTTTGATTGAATTTACCTGTAAATTCACACCACGCTACTCTTAATCTGCTATCTATTATTACTTGGAAATCCTTAGTATAGGAAGAATAATGATAATTTGATATTTTAACTAGTGTAATTTGTAATGAGAAATCCCGCGGATTAAATTATATGAATCCTTTGACATAAATATTTAATAAATTATTTATAAATAATGAACTAGTAGTCCTCGCCCGCTACGCTGGTGGGTATCTCGAAACGAATCAAAAGACACACATCTGCAAATTTGACCGCTTGTTTTACAGCAATATGAGACCTCTACCTAGAATGTCCTTCCACATTGCTAAAAATAATTCTATATCAAAATCCGTCAAGAAGAACTTTTTAAAAAAGGCTAAACTTTTATAATCGTGTTCACTTCATTATAGAACTTTCCCTGATGACTCTATAACTAAACAAGATAGAACAATATGCAATATAGTAAAGCCTCTTTTGAAAAATTATCTAACTAACAGTGCCACACTGTAAAAAAAAAATTGTGAAGTTACTAAAATTTTTCTAGGAAACTGGGATTCCAAGAATTATTTATGTAACGGCAACAACAAAAATTCATGTAACAGTATCTGTTACATGATTTTTTGTTGTTGCCGTTACATAAATAGTTCTAGGAATCCTATTTTCCTTGAAAAATTTTAGTAACTTCACAGATTTTTTTTTACAGTGCAGTTTCATCCAAATCCGTGCCGTAGAACGTTTTAAAATTATGATCTTTTAAAATCGCGTTAATATATAAAAGTACTTTCTCGCAGAATTATTTAACTAAGGAATGTAAAACAACATGTAATACACTAAAACTATCTCTGAAACATTTTCTAACTAAAAATAGATGTCTCATAAAAGTCCGCACAGTAGAACGTTTTAAAAATGGTAATATATCAAAACTGGTTCACTTGATTATTCAAAATTTCTGCATAACGATATAACTAAGCAACATTAAATGACAAACAATGTAACAAAAGACCCCTGAAAAATTACCTAACTAATAGTGCAAGTCTCATGAAAAACTGTGCAGCAAAATCTTTTTAAATTCACCTGATTACAGAACTTCCACTTAAAATTCCATAAATAAGCAACGTAAAACAACATGCATCTCTTAAACTACTCTTATACTTAAACATTCTTCGAAAAAATACCGAGCTAACAGTGCAAGTTCCATGAAAATACATCCAGAAGGAGCTCAAGTTACAAACAGCGGGAACGAAAGTCATATTTGCAACATATTACAATTTATAGTAGATAAAGCACAAAATTTCGACATTTTACAACTTGTAATGAGAATGTTACATTAACTGATTTAACCTTCCGTCTACCAGACGGGTCCATTTGACCCGACATGTACATTCAAAATATTTATTCAAACCAGAAATTTCTTCAAAACAAACTAAATGTATAAATCAGACAATAATAAGTTAAATAAACAAATTAAATAGTTTTAAGTAAAAATTCTGGTGTAGAATGTTTTTATAAAACTTGAGTAAAATTTCCGGTAGTTCTAGGGTTAATAACATTAACATTAGTTCTAATTTTTATTAATACTAGATCCGCCGGCTATTTTGCTCAAGTTTTCTAAAAAGAGTTTCACACCAGAATTTTATTTGATACTATTAACTTTTTTAATTAGCCTATTTTTTCGTGCGTACATTTAAAGTATCTTATAAAGAAATTTCTGGTTCGAATCTTCTATTATCAATTTGGCAGGACTCAAAATGACCCCTAATGTCGGTTCTAGTGTTAAAAGAATAATTATTCTTACTCAGTTCAACTAAACTAAGTCAGGAAATAAAAAATGCCTAGAAAACATGTCTTTGAATATTATTACCAAATAAGCAAAATTCACGTAACGAAAGGAAAGTGAAACCTTATGACCCTTTCTGAAGATTGCAATTTTGTCATGAATTATTCTATTCATTTTCTTCTTCCGCCTTATTGAAGCCCTTGAATTATTTATAAGGATATGAATCCAACCGTAAATTCGCGTCCCTTTACTAGTGTTCTATGGGTTTATTACTCCGAAATTTCTTAGCAACTGAAATTTTTAAGCTGTTTCGAACATGAAGAAAGATTAACTACTTGAACTATCAAGTACTCAATAATTGCTATAACTGCTAAAAAATAAATTTTAAAAGGCAAAATATATATTTATTTATTTACATTTCGGCATGTTTCATTGTATCCGATGGCAACATTCCTAAGAAAATAAAATGATGAAAATATTTTAGCAAAAAATTCAAATTGAAAAAAACAAGTAAACCTTTTGCAAAAAAATGTTTTATCATTTTATTTTCTTGAGAATGTTGCCGTCCGGATGCAATGAAACATGTCGAAATGTAAATACAGTCGGACCTCGTTATCCCGACACCCAGTTTTCACGTTACTCCGCTTATCACGTCAGTTTTTCAAAGTCCCGATTTTTTGTATATCATTTTAATGTAAATAAACTCCGGATTTTATGTCGTTGAATAATTTTCAACTCCGGATATCCCGATGGTTTAGTAAAATTGTCCATTTTCATAAGCCATTTTATATGCAAGGAAATTAAGCGGTAAGAAATGTCTTAGCCAAACTTTTCACAAAAGTGTCTAAAATACCCATTCAGATAAATGAGAAATTTTATTTCAATCCTTTATCTGAATAAATAAACGCACACCCAATGAATAACCCACTTAAGCTTCAGATAAGCGTATTGCTGTGTTTTTGTTCTGGTCAAGCGGCCCTTTCTTGTGGTTGCACGGGGTTTTTCATCCGACTAAGGCCGTAGCATTGCATTGCTTTGAAACGATCGAAATTATCTAACATCCGTTTCTGAAACAACGACTTATAATTACAATTAATTTTATAATATTGAAAAAAAAATGTAGGAAGCACATCTAGAATAAGCAAACCTTAATTCATCAATATTTCATGTAACAATAAAGAAAAGTCATCATAAATCTGATTTTTATTCTTTTCAATTTTGTTTTTGTGTTTATTATGTTTAATAATAATTTTTATTGCTTAAAAGTGCAAGAACAGTTATGAATTTAAAATTGTCTTATATTAATTAAAAATACAGCTTTTTATAAACATATTTTTCTCCAACTCCAGTTACCGCGACACTCCGCTTATGACGACAATTTTTACTGGTCTTTAGAGTGTCGGGATAACGAGGTTCGACTGTAAATAAAGATGCTTTTTCGCCCTTAAAATTTGTTTTTTTTTATCACTTATAGCAATTATTGAGAACTTTCATGTTTTGAAGTTATTTTTATACACAGTTTATTTGAGCTATTTTAAATACTGAACTTAAATCTATATTATTAAATAGTGAGTGATGACATTACATGCAATAAAAAATAACATATTTATGGAAATATTTCAAAAACTTTTTCTTATAGGGTGACCTCTCTAGTAATTGATACCCGTCCAGGACTAGATCAAATTCTTTAAATATTGCGCCATTTTAGGCGGAAATGCGTTTTATACATGGCCCTAGACATAGTTTTTTTGTTCGAATGTTCGAGCACCTGTTGCAAATTGTTGTCATCCGTTTGCTGTAAGAGAAGCCATTTTTTGAATTTTTTTTATTAAAAAGTGTAAACGTAGTTTTTCATTAGTTGCAGGCAATTATGGAAAGTTAAAATAACTCACTTCCATCTTGCTTATTTCAATTAATATTTTTATTAGAATTACTCTTAATCACAAACAGCCTAAGCATGATGTTTGAAAGTTTAATTTTTAGATTTCCGATTGACTTCTTTCTCCTGATCAACCACTGGGAAAATGGCAATTAAAAAAACCCTATTTATTTATAATTTTGTTGCTATTTCATTTCAGCGGATATCATTTTTACCCATTATAGGACATTCATTAAGCGTTGTAGCAATCATGTTAGTTTACTTCTAAAACTTAAAAGGAAGGAAATACAATAAATACTCCATAGCACTGACTTTATTTGATGAATTACTAGCTGGGTGACCCTATTTATTATTCCCTCTAATGAGAAAAATTCCGTCCGGCTTGTACCAACAGAAAAGTGTGGCTCCCTATTCCTTGTTTTAAAGAACCCAGCAAATTTAACTTAAACACACGGAGCTAAAATGCGTGGAACCCGATTATAGAAGATCCATTCACAATTTCGTCAATACTGAATTTAAATAAGAAATTCGCCTAATTATTCTGATAAAACTAAGCTGGTTTTATTTATGGCGATTTACATTTGTATTAGATGAAATTCTAATATAATTACGCACGCAGCGTTTACTGCAGTTCCCTCTGTTGAGCTTATTCAGATATCAGACAAGATGCTGAGATCGTTAATGGTCAGTTGGGAGAATTAGTTCTCCAGATATTCTTCCAGGATGGCTCAATTGGTAGAGCATTGGCGATTTCAGCGAAGACATCCTGGCCCGGATTTATTTCACCGTTTTGGAAATTTGTAACCGTTATGATACATATTTGGTCGCCAAATTTGGCGATATTTGACAAGTGTCTCCAAGTTCGGCAAGACTTTGTATCTGTGCATATTAATATAAAGTTTTAAGCATATGGGAATAGGGAAAATGCTTACCACAATGAAAGCGAATTTGAGAGTTCTTGCAAAAACCACGTTGACTAAAATTTTTAATTAAACTTGTTTACAACGGAATATTGTTCTCTTGCTTCAAAATGCCAGCCTCCTTATAACTTTAAACTGCTATATCTCAGCCATTTTTATCACATTCCAACATATTTGAAATGTGTTTATGGACTCGGTTTGTCTGTCCGTCTGGCCTTCTGTGCGCGCTCTAACCCTCGTCAATATACTTGGATTTTCGTGAAATGTTTTGACGTTTACTATAGCATGATACCTATTGTCATGCATTTTGAAGCAGGTATAGTTCATTTACAGGGACAGTCAAAATTATTCCGTGACATTAAGGTCAATGGGAAAAACTCTTTTCAAGTATATTTTTATGATGCCACGCCATTTCAAATATAATAAAATTGATATGCATTTATGAGCTGCACTAAAATATGAATTTTATAGAATATGCGGTACAAAGAATATTTATTATTCATTTACAGGACCGCGCAAAACAATTGCATAACATAATGGTACCGGGAGAGGGGGAAATTGTTTGCGGCGTATTTTTATTACATTTTAATGTATCGATTATTGATATGTAACTATTTTATAAATATCATAAAATTTGTATATATTGCTGTGGTTTACGACAAATTACTTCCTGTATAATTTGAAGTGCATAGCATTTACAGGGACACACAAAACATTTCGGACCCTGTACTATATGCGGAGTACTGTACATTCGCGATGACTGCTGAAAGCGAATTTTAATTAGTCATTATATGTGTTTCTAAGTTTAAGTAAATTTTTGAATACTATCTGATGTGTATAAATGCTATAGATCGTTTACATGGCTACACAAAAGAGTTCGTACGCGTTACTGTGTATGAACGTAAATTGCTTAAAAGGGATACATTTAAAAATAATTTTTATTTATTAAGTTAAAATTTTAAATTTTTTTGAGGTTTAACCATATCATTTGTGAACAAAATCACATGATAAAACTTCTCATAATTTTATTTAAACATTTAAAATTTAAAATTAATTAAAAAAATGGGTAATTTGAAATCGTTATAACTCGAAATATTATTTGTAAAATTTATTATTTTTTTTATTTAAATAAACAGAAATATATAGGTTTTTATTTCGATTCAGCATTTTCAAAAATATTAATTTAAATAAAAATTTAAAATATTTAAATTTAAAATTTAATCAATGATGATGAAACTTTTTTATTTAAATCACATTTTAAAATGTATATATATTTTTTTCATATTTGCTGAATTAAAATTAAAGAAAAACAATTGGAAAAGACATGTTCCAAGTTTGAAACATTTATCTTTAACGGTTATTGACTTATAAGAATTTAAATTCGAGAAATGGCAAAAAAAAAAAAAAAACCATTATGAAAAAAACGCATTTTTACAAAAAGTCGTTTCTGTGACAACCATTGCTCGAAAACTAGATATTGAAAACAAACCAAAACGGAAAATATAATATTTCCTTTTCCGATTAAGACAGATACATTATTTAAACGTCATTTTAAGCGAACAAAAACAACAACAAAACCAGAGAAATTTTTAATGCAATAAATTTTTATTAGAAAGTTTGAAGCTCTTTGTGTCCTGGACCCCCTTAAAGGTGTTTTTTAAATGAGATATTCGTTTTTTGCTGAATTGCATTTAGCATACTAAAAGTGTATGATACTAAAAGTGTAAAGATATGTGTAAGATAAAATGACATACAGAGCCACGCGAACAATTAGATGCATGGCCATCTATGGATAATTTCAGGGAATGTGATTTCAGTGGTTTTAAGAGTGTTTTATTCTGAATTAAATTTTAGATAAATAGCGGCGTGTATATAACGGTAGTATGAAATATACAGGGCTGTATAAGAGTACTATAATATGTTTTTGTCTATTGGTATAAATTGATGAAAGTGAAATTCCAAACTTTCTTTTTGTTAAACTAAATTATTGCACATTATATTATGTATAACAACTTATAGATCAAATACAGGGCTGTACAAAAGCATCAGAATACATATTTGGCTATTGGACGATAATTTCTGAAATTAGTTCTAAATATTTTATGCGTTTTCTAAAAGATTTACTTGAGAACTTTATTTACCTTATTTTCCTAAATAACGAAGTTTTGTTCAAATATTCTGGAAGTGTTGCAAGGTGTTTCATAATCTATGCTTAATGCATGATTTTTCTTTCTTGTTTAATAGACCGCTGATGTAAATAATGCTCCAGAATCCTTGCATCAAAGTCAACTATTTTACGAAAAATCCTATAGATTTTTCATGTTTATTTTTTTTTTCTTTTGCATAATTTTTGAATTGGAAATTTTTAAGGATCGGAACCATGTAAATTCCTACAAACATGCCTAGTCATATCAAAATCGGTCATTAAATACAAAATACTACCACACGACAAAATCAAGTAGATATATACATATAGATATAAACTTTTGGACGGAGTGCGGTTTTGGAGTCTGTCGGTTATGATGGTTGGAAATATTCAGAATTTTTCTGGACTTGCTTTCCTCTGAATGGCTGCGATAGGTAGCTTCTTTCTTCTGTAATGGAAGCTACACAAAAGTGTTACGTAAAGACATATTGACGAATGTAAAAATGCGTTTTCCATTTGGGTAATTTTTTCAGACTTGAGAATCGCAAAATTTGAGAAAATTACCTAGCTTATAGGAGTTTTCTCCTGAATGGAGATACAACTACAGACAACAGTGTCTGAAAATCGTATAAGAATATGATACCTCCAATAATGAGCTACCCCCAAATAGTCAGCCACGATGTGAAACAGGTCGGGCTTCACTGTTAAAATAAATAATAAGTCGAAATTTGTACATCAAACGTGGCAAATGAGGTACGTTCAATCTACTATTAAAGCCTTAGACAATTTATTTCCAACTAACCCTTCAATTTATTACATCCATAATTTAATTAAACAAAATCAAAATAAAATTTTTTACATTACTTGGATAAAAGGCCACATTGGCATAGCGGGTAATGAACTGGCGGATGAGCTGGCGAATGATGCCGCCCAGTACTGCGACCTACCAGTGGATCGAGGAGTTAAATTGCCTCGGTCCTATCTTATAAAATGTATTCGAACCCAATTACTGGACAGGTGGCAGTACAACTGGGATCACTCAGGGGGTGGCAGATATACGCACGGGCTGGTACCAAAAGTTCAGAACCAAATAATTTCAAAAGATAAAGTATCTATTTACTTTTTAACAGGCCGCGGCAGCTTACCGTCTTTCCTTTATAATATCGGCAAAAAAGATGACGACCTTTGTAAATGTGGTGGTCGAGGAGACCCGATGCATTACATTTTCGGCAACTGCAAATTCATGAAGTTTAAATTTCACAGAACAGAAACGACAATCCTTCAGGACATCCTAAAAATAATTAATGACCCGGCACAACTTAAAAAACTTTATGCTAACTACGATATTCTCAATAGCCATTATTCTTTTATTCAATATAAATACATTCAATAATTACCTCTTCTGATTGCCTGTGGTGGACATGTCATGGGTCCACGTGGTGTATGGAAGGGTGTTTTTGAGATTGTTTTATTTTTAAGAACTTAAATACCACTAGAAATATTGTAAATATGTATAAATATTTTTGTTTAAAAGGGTGAAAAAAAGGGAAAAAAATATTACTTATCAAATGTAAAGAATAATGTAAATACTTAAAATTTTTTTCAAATAGTACGTAAATTCCTAAACATATAAATCATAATCGTAATATATTTCTAGGCTCGCCCTGAAACAATAGGGTAGCCAATTGTGATTGGTAAAGAATCGCCATCTTAAATAATAATAAATTTTCACAGGCGGTCCGGGGACACGGCACTTGCCTCTTGTGCTCTCTTCGGCGTGTCAGGCGGGTCGTTCTGAAGTCTTCTTTCCCGGACACTGGGGTTCTGGGCTTGTTTCCGCAGGCAGTAAAACTTTTCCCTGCCCTGGGCTTGGGGGTTACACCTAACCATAAGCCAAAAGCGGGTTCCCAGGGTGGGTGCTTACTTACTTACTTACTATAACTAGATTTAAAAATACAGTAGAGCCCCGATAATCAGCGGAATTGGGTGGCAAGGGTACCGCGGATAACAAAAATCGCGTATAACCCGAAAAAGACCGAAAATGGGGTGAAAACACGGAAAAAAAGAAACTTCAATATTAAACTTATGTTTTAGTGTACAGCAAGCATAATAAAACGTTTAAAATACAAACATAAACACAGTACAGCAGAAACCTTTGCTTTACGTCTAAATGACTAAAATAAAGAACAATAAAGAAGGAACAATGCCATACATACTGTACAAAAAGAGTTGAGTTACACCTTTTTTAAAAATCAGTCCTCTGTTTTTGTTTTTGCTTTGGAAACACATTTTTTGCTTATTCTAAATTGTAAACTATTGTTTCTCTTTTAGTATGGAATAATTTTTATCTTAAAAATGAAGCTATTCTTGATATGCTATCCTGGAACTTATCAGGATAGTCCTATTTAATTGTTAAATATTTTAATTGCTGTGTTTACGTTTGGTGAATAAAATCAAGAATAGACATCAAGACTTTATATCTGATATTTCAAACATGGCAACCGAATCTAGAAATATTCTTCTATTACTTTCGAATACATGAATTTTTCTGTTTATATTTATTAATAGGGCTTATTGTATTTTCCTTGCTGTTGGCTTGAATTAAAAAAATTCGCTTCGCGGATAAACCGCACCGCGGATCATCCACTCGCGTACAATGGGGGCTTTATTGTACTCAAATTTTGGTGCAATAGCTGTTGTACTCTTATGCAAAAATGCATTAATGCAAAATTTATTACGATTCTAGGCATTAAATTCAGTAATACGGAAATAATAGGACTCCATCTTAAATATGACTTAATGGACATGGCAACCTAGAATCATTACATATCATGAGCTAGCATTGAATTAATTTCGTTTAATAGGATTTAATAAAAGGAAGAAAACTTTTATTAATACCTTTTTAAGTTTTGATTCGATTTTCATAAAATTTGAACTGCCTCGACAGATTCTGAAACGATTATATATATATATTAATTTTCAAACCATTCGGTTGGGCAGTTTTTGCGCTGCTATATGCGGACAGACGGACGGAACAGACGACTATAGGACCTACGTATTTATATAATTAATACAGCACGTAAAAATGCTCTAAAATTATTTTATTTTTGTTAAAATTTAAAGATTACACTTTCTCAAAGCTCGGAAATATTTCATCAATTATATCAGCCAACAGCAAAGGCTTGCGGGTAGTAATTTTTTTTCTTTTTGGAATTAGTGTACTTAATTTGCCGGATGTTTGTGATTTTGCCTCTATGAATTTGTTATCATATTTTGCTGCAATATTGAGTTAAAATGACTAGTTTTAACGTTTCAGGAGTATCTTATTTTTGCCTTTTATCGCACACACTATGAAGCAACTTGCAAACTTGCTGTGAAAACCCAGAATCAATTAGATCCACATAACTTTTCACTGAAAACAAGTTGGAAATTGCTCGTCAAACGTGGCAAATGAGGTGCGTTCGTACTATAACTAGTTTTATAAATATTTTTTGCACCGCATATTGTACTGAATGTATAATTTAGTGCACTTCATAAGTGTGTGGCAGCCGCAGAAAGGCAAGGGAGAAAATTCTTCGTTCGGAATGGCAGCTGGCCAGAGCCGTTGTCATAGCAGCGCAGACGAAAATGTTTACATTGCGTTTTTGTGTGTTCGAATACGATGAGTGTCAGAATCGACGTTTTATCAATGTTCTACGAATAAAGGTAGTAAGGTGTTTTTAAGTGAGTGATTATATTATACGAGAGACTCACCACAATGGTGACCATGGACTGTTCTTATATAGAGCATCAGCCTTCCTAGATGAGTTGGAATGTTATCCGATCATCTTCATCTTTCAAAGAATACATCGTTCTACAGCGGCTCGATGGAAAGCAGATAAGTTCTTCTGAGTCATTTTCCTGATATTTTTTCTGTTATTTTATTAGAAAAATTTAACTCGCGAATTTATTTTGGTTTGATTGTACTATTTTATATATTTATTACCATAAATCATGTCTAGTGTCGATGCTGTTCAAATTCCATTATATAACAGATCAGATCCTGCGCTATGGTTTGTGATGTGCGAAAGCACATTTGCTTTAGCTACCCCCAAAGCAATATCAGAATCTGTTACAAAATATAATTATATAGTTTCGCATCTTCCACCCGATGTTGCATCAATCATTCGTGATATTTTAATGCAACCAGATGCTACTGACCCTTATGGTGTCTTAAAAAAGGAATTAATTGCGCGCTCAGGTGAATCATCCCAGCAAGAGATACGACAGCTCTTGTCTGGAGAAGAACTAGGAAATCGGAAACCTTCAGATTTATTACGTAGTATGAAACGTCGCGCGGAATCCCTAAATGTTCCAGACAATTTAATGTTAGAATTGTTTTTGCAACGATTACCAAATTCTGTTCAGACAATTTTAGCGGCTGTTTCTGAATTAACCCTTGATAAAGCAGCGGAAATTTCAGATCGTATTTCAGAAGTTACCCCTTCCCCAGCTTCTGCAATTGCCGTGTCCTGCTCGAATGAACAGGCGATAGAGGGTAAATTATTGAAAGAAATCGAAAAATTAAATAAGCGCATTGATCAGCTTGCTGTTTCACGTGGTCGGTCCCCATACCGCAGAAACTGGAGTAAACCTCGAGGGCGAAGTAATAGTGATAATCGGGATTCAAGTATCTGTTGGTATCATAGACGATTTGGAAAAAAATGTAGGGAAGAAAAATGCATAAAGCCGTGTTCTTGGGCGGGAAACGAAACCAGCAAAGAGTAGAGGCGACTTATTCTTTGCCTCAACAGTCACGTCGCCTGTTCATTAGAGACCGGACTACAAATGTTTCTTTTCTGGTCGACACCGGTTCGGACGTGTCAATCCTTCCTGCCAACAATGTACAAAAACGGAATCCACCCGTACAAACGCTTTTGGCTGCTAATTCTTCCCCTATAAATGTTTATGGTCAACAAACCCTTTCTCTAGATTTTAAGTTAAGACGAAAATTTAATTGGACTTTTCTAGTGGCAAATGTTAGTACACCAATTTTGGGAGCAGATTTTCTCCATAATTTCGAATTGGTTCCAGATCTCCGCCACAAATGTCTAAGAGATTTAAAAACAAAATTTGAAACAACAGGTCACATGAAATGTGCATTAATTCATTCAGTAAAAACAATCAATAT
The DNA here is from genome assembly GCA_963932465.1 of Maratus speciosus. Taxonomy (NCBI): domain Eukaryota; kingdom Metazoa; phylum Arthropoda; class Arachnida; order Araneae; family Salticidae; genus Maratus; species Maratus speciosus. Next base: position 456,026,929 of record OZ010797.1, read on the forward strand.
TGATAATATATATAATGAACTTCTTAAACAATTCCCATCTATTACAAAATTACCAGATCCCAATCAGCCTGTCAAACACAACACAATGCATTTTATTTCAACAAAAGGACCTCCAGTTGTGGCAAAACCCCGCAGGTTGGCTCCGGATCGCCTGGAAATTGCTAAAACAGAATTTCAAAATATGATACAACTCGGACATTTAAGACCTTCACGTAGCAACTATGCATCACCTTTGCACATGGTTCCAAAAAAGGGAACTTTGGAATGGAGACCTGTAGGTGATTATCGTGCCTTGAATGCGCAAACCAAAAAAGACAGATACCCGATACCATGTATAGCTGATTTTACTGCTAATTTACGTGACACTAAAATTTTTAGTCGACTTGACCTCATCAAAGCATATCATCAAATACCAATCAATCCTGATGATATTCCCAAAACAGCGATATGCACACCTTTTGGATTGTTCGAAAGCACACGCATGCAATTTGGCTTATGCAATGCGTCTGCAACATTTCAGAGATTCATAGATGAGGTAATACGTGATTTACCAGGCGTCTATGCTTTCGTCGATGATATACTCATAGCCTCTAAAAATGCCGAGGAGCATTATCATCATTTAAAAGCACTATTTTCCAAATTAGCAGAATATGGTTTGTGCATAAATGTATCCAAGTGCACATTTGGTAAACCTACCATTGATTTCTTAGGATTTCGAATATCTGAACATGGTATTCAACCACTTCCAGATAAAGTTAAATGCATAATCGATTTTCCGCAGCCCACAACCTTATCTCAACTTCGAAGATTTTTGGGTATGTTTAATTTTTATAGGTCTTTCATATATCAAGCTGCACACATACTTGCGCCTTTAGTGAAATTGTTAGAAGGCCATACAAACAAAAAGAAATCTCGTTCCCGTGTTCCTAAAACAGAACCCCTTAATTGGAACGAAGATGCTGAAAAAGCTTTCGTAGCTGCCAAAAATGCAATATCTCAGGCTGCTCTTTCACGGCACCCTATTCCAGGCGCTCAGTTGAGTATATGGGTTGACGCCTCAGATGTCGCGATCGGCGGCACCCTTATGCAGTTTTATCAGGAACGTTATGAACCTTTAGCATTTTTTTCCAGGAAGTTAAACAACAGTCAGCGGAATTGGTCAACATATGACCGGGAATTATTTTCTATTTATTCGGCAATAAAAAAATTTCGGCACATGCTAGAGGGGAGAATTTTTCAAATTTATACTGATCAAAAACCGCTAATTTATGCATTTAAGCAAAATCCCCATAAATGTTCGCCGCGGCAATCACGCCATTTAGATTACATTTCCCAATATTCCACTGACATTAGACATGTACCAGGTTCCGAAAACATTGTTGCAGATTGCCTCTCAAGAATTGAAATTGATTCTATTTCAAAATCTCCAATCTTAAATTTTGAGGAATTCGCAAAAGCTCAGGAAAATGATTCAGAGCTACAGAACCTGCATAATAGTACATTGCTCAAATTGGAATTGAAACCTTGCCTCATTTCTGATTGTAGCCCACTATGTGATACTTCAACAGGTACGCCTCGACCCTTAGTTCCTAGTTTCTTTCGTCGGCTGATATATGAATATTTGCACAACCTAGCCCATCCAGGCATAGCAGCTACCACAAAACTAATTTTTTCCAGATACGTATGGCCAAATATGAAACGAGACATCAAAAACTGGGTTCGTGGCTGTGAGAAGTGTCAAAGATCAAAAATACAGAGGCACACCAAAGCACCTCTTGGCACGTTCTCTCTTCCCGATGCACGTTTTTCCCAAATACATATAGATATCGTAGGTCCCTTGCCTCCATCTGACGGTTTCAGCTATCTTTTAACGATGATTGACCGATTTAGCAGATGGCCAGAAGCCGTACCTATATCTGATACACAAGCTAAAACAATTTGTAGTGCCATATTAAAGCATTGGATATCAAGATTTGGTTGCCCTTCGCTCATAACCACGGATCAAGGCCCACAAATGCGATCAGCAATATTTGATGAATTCACAAAAATGATGGGAACACAGAAGATCCGCACAACGGCATATCATCCGATATCGAATGGCATTATCGAAAGATTTCATCGACATTTAAAGTCATCCATCAAAGCTAACGAAACCAGTAGGTGGACTGAAATATTACCGATAGTTTTACTAGGCATTCGCACAGCAGTGAAGGAAGATATACAAGCTTCTTGCGCTGAGCTTGTCTACGGCACTACGTTGAGATTGCCCTGTGATATGCTGGATGAATACAAGATCCGACCTTTCAACGATAACTTCGTCACGCAACTACGAAACACCATGCGGCAGTTAAGTCCAGTTGCTACATCATCTCACTGCCAAGAGAAGTTCTATATACACCCTTCCTTGACATCTTGTTCACACATCTTTCTAAGAGTGGATCATGTACAACCTCCATTGTGTCAACCATATACTGGTCCTCACAAAGTCCTAAGTAGAACTGGGAAAACTATAACAATCGAGCTTAATGGTCGTAAGTCTACGGTATCAATAGATCGAGTGAAGCCAGCTCATTTGATTTCTACTTCAGACTTGTCCACGAAAACTGTTCCAGAGAACTCTAAATTAAAACTCTCTCTTAAAGCGGACAGTAACCCTGACCAAACAAAAACTGTCACACGTTCGGGCAGACATGTCCATTTTCCTAAAAAACTGGCATCTTATATTACTTACTGAAATTGTTGATAAATTGTTCATTTTGCATACTACACATTATGCCTATATTTTGTTATATATTGCAATTTTATTTCATGTAAATATCCTTGTAATTTTTCTCCACAAGCGTGGATTCTGACACAGATAGTAAAAAAAAAAAAAAAATAGTATACACTTGTATATCGTTTCTTCGGTACCCTACGTCACTGGGGGGATACTCTGTGGCAGCCGCAGAAAGGCAAGGGAGAAAATTCTTCGTTCGGAATGGCAGCTGGCCAGAGCCGTTGTCATAGCAGCGCAGACGAAAATGTTTACATTGCGTTTTTGTGTGTTCGAATACGATGAGTGTCAGAATCGACGTTTTATCAATGTTCTACGAATAAAGGTAGTAAAGTGTTTTTAAGTGAGTGATTATATTATACGAGAGACTCACCACAAGTGCATATTAATTTCATTCTGTTCGAAAGGCTGTAACATCATTAAAATGCACTTGCAATAATTTTTTCCCATTGGCCGTCATGTAACGCAAAACTTTTGACTGTTCCAGTCATTAAACTATACATTCGATATTCATAAAATTTGAAATGACTTGACAAAATTTTCCAACAATTATATATTTAAAATTTCTGACCATTAGGAAGGCTGTAACATCATTAAAATGCATTTGCAATAATTTATTCCCATTGGCCGTAATGTAACAGGAAACTTTTGACTGTCCCTGTACTTAAACTATACATCCAATTTTCATAAAATTTTAAATGACTCGATAAACCTTTGCAACTATTATATATTTGAAATTTCAGACCATTCGGTTGGGTAGTTTTAGCTCTGTTATATGCGGACAGACGGACAGACGGACGGACGGACTTACAGACAGACGGACTGAACGACAACTATAGGTGCTACGTATTTATATAATTACGAACGGACCTAAAAATGGTATTGAGAAAATTTTTCTCATTATTCAAAACCAGAATCATTGTTAATAGGCATACTCGTTTGGTAATATAGTTAATGTTTAACTGCCAAAGAACATAATTATAAAAGAAAAAAATTCTAGAAATTTTTAAATATTGTATTTAATAGTCTGTTCTTTTAAATGACATAAATGAGTTCTTTTAAATTTCTTTTAAATGACATAAAAGGTTATTTCACCCTAACATAGGGGTTGGGTAAAACATTAATTTTTACTTTCTTCTGTCTTTACAAGAAGAAAGTATTAGATTCGTGAAAATGTTCGTATTCCGGTTTTTGACGGATTTATACGTTTTAGGGATCAGAGATCCCTAAAAACGTGTTTTTACAAAACGTCTGCCTGTTCATCTGTCTGTCTGTCTGTATGTGACACAAATTTTGTTGTCTCTCTAGTTCAAGAAGCAATGAATGGAATTTAGAAAAACTTTAGATTCAGTTAGTTCCTGATATAAATTGATGCTGATTACTTTTTGGTGTAAATCGCCCAACAGTTGGCACTGCTATGCTGCATTATTTAAGATAATCGCAATAGCTTTATGTTAAGAACTAATGCAGGAATTTTCATCAAACTTAAGTTCCAGTTAGTCCCTGAAATAAATTGGCCTTGATTAAATTTTGGTAAAAATCACCCAAGAGGCGCTGCTATGCAGAATTGTTTTACGATTTTCTCAATAGCTCTGCTTCAAAAACTAATACACGGATTTCCATAAAACTTCAGGTTCAGTTAGAAGTTGACATAAGATTTTGTGATTAGAGTTTTGTTTAAATCACCTAACCTCTGGCTCTGCTATGCTGTATTTTTCAGGAAGTATTATCATGTATGAGATAGAAGAATGTTTTCGGATTGCCACATCCAACTAGTTTACTAATGTACCCCCACACCATCGCAGCAGGAAAATATAAGAATTTTTAAATGTTAAAGTACATAATCTATCCCTCTCCAGTCCAATCTTTGAAATTGTTATTTTAAAAATAGATTCTTTACATTTGAAGTAAAATATGATAGAAATATTAAGTGAAATTGGATAACAATTACTGCTATACACAAACATGTAAGGACTTCGGTAGCACAACTCTCGTTATGATTTAAATAGATACCGAAAAGTGTTTTCTTGCGTATGTGTATCATTTGTGACGATCATTTAAACAAAGAAGGTGATTTTTGAGCTTTCTTTACGTTTAACGAGCTAGAAAAGATAATTACACAGAGAAAATTATATTTTCCTATGGTATAAGCTTCAGCAAAAACGGTTACATCTCTTTAAAAAGAAAGATAGTCGTTTTAATAGATCTCGAGAAAAATAGCCTCACAGTTTAAATTAGTATGTTCTGGCCATCACAAATGTATCTTCAATATAAATCACGTCAATTAAATCATTTAAATAGAACAAGAAATCACATCAATTTAGCGCCAATTCATATCAAAGTATATCTGAATTTGAAGTTGATGAAAATTCGTGCATTAGATCTAGAAATAGAACTATAACGGAAATTCTGAAAAATGTAGCATAGCAGCGCCACCTTTTGAGCGATTTACAAACATACCAAACATAAACAGCACTAATTGATATCAAAGTGTGCCTGAACCTGAAGTTTAATGAAAATTCGAGCATTAGTATTGAAACAGAGCTATAGTGAAAATTCTGAAAATGCAGCATAGCAGCGCCACCTATAGAGCGATTTGCACTAAAACATAAGCAGCAGTAATTCATATTAAGGTATACCTGATTCTGAAGTTTGTTGAAAATCCAAGCATCAGTTCTTGAGATATGGCTAGTGCGGAAATTGCAAAAAATGCAGCATAGCAGCGCCACCTGCAGAGCGATTTATACCAAAATGTATAAAACGTCAATTAATGTCAAGGACTAACTGAAACTGAAGTTTGATGAAAATCCGTGCATTAGTTCTGAATATTGAGGTATTGTGGATATCATGAAAAGTGCTGCATAGCAACGGCACCTGTTGAGCGATTAACACCAAAACATAAACACGTCTAATTCATATCCAGGTATACCTAAATCTGAAGGTCGTTGAAAATCCAAGCATTATTTCTTGAGAGAGAGCTATTGCAAAAATCGCACTTAATGCTGCATAGCAGCGCCACCTTTTGAGCGATTTACACGAAAATGTAAAAAACGTCAAGTCATGTCAAGGACTAACTAAATCTAAAGTTTGCTGAAAATCCGTGCATTGGTTCTGGAGATTGAGCTATTGTGGGAATCGTGAAAAATGGTGCATAGCAGCGCCACCTGTTGAGCGATTTACACCAAAAACTAATCAGCACCAATCTTTATCAGGGACTAACTGAATATAATTTTTTATTAAATTCCGTGCATTAGCTCTTGAGATAGAGCTCCCACAAAATTTGTGTTACATACAGACAGACAGACGAACAGAGTCACAGATTCACAGACATACATTTTTTATCAACATGTTTTTCGGGATCTCTGACCCTTAAGACATGTAAATCCGTCGAAAACCGGAATTCTAAAATTTTCATGAATCCAATACTCTCTTCTTGTAAAGATAGAAGAAAGTAAAAACATGGTTTTGAGAAAAGAAAATTTAAATCATAATGTTACGTTCGCCGAACAGCATGAGAAAAAATATTTTAAGGAATTGCAACGGTGAAGGTATTTTAAGGCAATTGATCTGCACTCTTGAAGGATGCACAAAATGTAAAAAATAAACAATAACAAAAAATCATGAGTGCAGCATTGATTATGTAACACCTTTCAACACATTCAGAATACAGTAACAAAATTTCACAGTTTATTAAGTTGAAACATGATGTATAAATAAACTATTTGAAAAACTCATAACGCATTTGAAAACCTAATTTCTGCTATTGAAACCAATAGTCGGAAAAAATATTTTCTTTTTTTTTGTGCAGTCCTGTATATGATACTTGGATTTGTATGCATAGTATATGGTGAAGGTGTCTTCCTACACATATCAATTTTAATAGTTGTCCCCCTTTTCCCCTTTAAAATGATGTCTTTTCTAAATTCTTAAATTTAATTATCTGTCTGCATTTGGATTCAAATTATTTTTTAATGGTCATTTCCTTTTATAAAATTGAGCAGTCAATTCTTAATCTCTAGAATCTTTTAACTGCAGCCGACCGCATTAAAAATAAAAGAAATAATACACTTTTCCTCCTAAAAACGTCTTTCAGATTTCATTCTAGTGCCTATTTTTGTTGCTATGCAGAAATTAGCCAGGCACTTTACTTCTACACTTTTAGCCGTTACTCCAGATGCAATATATAATTTATTTCATTATTGGTACTCTGGCTTTAATTTATTTTATTTTATTAACGTTCGTTTTTCTTGGTTCAAACCCCATGAGACTTTTGGCAACCCCCTGTAGAATGTTACCTTGTGGTTGTTGGATCCCCATAATTTCTGCGTTATCGGTTGGCGTTAAATAACACATATTATCCTTTCGACGCCGCCCATTGAGTTATAATTAACGGAATCTGAACACATGACTCCACTTAATTTATTCTCGCCGTATAGCATACGAAATTGGCGAAAGTGTATATGTAGTGCTGCCAATACTCGATCATTTCGAGTAATGTTATTTCATCACTCGTCTCTTGACTGTTGGTGATAGAACAATGTAAGCAGAACCTCTATTTCTAGCGGTCGTGGGACCTTGCGCTGCCGAGGGCTCGTCTTGCGAGTAATACCTACGATCTTGGTGCCCGGTTTGTCAATAAAGAATTGTTTCAGTACGCGGCTGGTCATTTATCTGACTAATTCTTGTGTCTAATGTTGTTTGGCATCACTCTCAACGTCAACACCCATCCGGAAACTCAAACTATAGTATAGTACATAGTATGCTAAAAATTAGTGTAGCTAAACGTGTCAAACAGTTGAAGATTTTTCATTCACCAATTTTCGTGAATAAACGGAAATGTATTTCACAACTTTTGTGCAGAACTGTATATAATCTATAGAATTTATACACACCAAGTAATATTTAAAAATTAATAATTCAGTTTAAAAACGCGTACCACATCTTAAAATGCACTGTCATCAATTATTGTTCATAAACTTCAATAGTTCAATTTCTTTTGTAGCCAAATATTTTTGTGTGTTCCTGTAAATAAACAATACATTCTATGTTCACCCTATTCTACAGTTAGGCCCGTGTAATATACCTCAGTGATATATATAAATTTCATAGTGTAATATCACTAAAATATACCGCAAACGATTTTTCTCTAAAGACCATAATGTAACTGCATTCTTTTGACTATCTATGTAAATGAACCGTAAATGCTACACACTTCATTTTGAATACCAAACATGCTATGGCAAACCTTAATAATGTTTAAAGATTACATGTCAATCCGTGTATATTAACTACACGGGTGTGTTACTGCACGGGCGAAGTCATAAATACTTTTCAACTGTGTTGGAAAGTGTTAAAAATCGAAAATTTTGACAGATAAAAAGTATTTGAAATTCATATCGTGCAAAAACATCCATACTCATAAGACCCTGAAAACCTCTTTCCCCGTAAATGTATCATTATATAAAAGAAATATGGAACCAGAAGATGGTAAAGCATATTTGTTTTTTGTTCAGTGATTTTAAGAAATTATTTGCTATAGTTTTATCGCTACAACAAGTTTATAACATGCAAATAAAAATTATGATAAATTCGTATAAACCAGGTAATATTTAGTTAGTGTTTATATTTTCAAGTAAAATTCGGAGGCTGAAGATAACATCCAAATATAATGAAATTTTACGTCCATTAATAAGCTATCATGTAACAACTCAGTCAGCAACTTATCAGTATCTCCCTATTCTAAAAAAAAAGTGACTTACGCTGTCACCGCCGCCGCCGGTTTTGATTTTTTTGTGACCGTAGGTCTTTGCTCCGTTAATATCAAGAAAAATATTGCATTCAAACAATGAAAATCGGCGGTATTATAGAGAAATGTATGATAAACACGCTGATGTAGACAGTTAACAAATCGAATAATTATTTTAAGAGATATTTAATGCTAAAGTTGGACAAAATCGTTCCATTAAAAAAGTTTTATAGGAGCAAAAACTATACAAGGGAATTAATTCCTTTTTAGATCATTTTATACGTCAGAATTTCCCGGTGTGCAGACTGCCTTTACTTTTTTAATTTGACGCAATTTTTGAGGTTTTATTTCTATTTTAAATTCAAATTTTCAGCATTTCGAGAGATATTTTTTACTACTAGGGGGCTCGGCCCCCTACGAGCTACGCTCGCCAACCCCCCGATCAGACACTGCAGTCTCTAAAAGCACGCTAATTTGATCGGCTTTAATTGAATTTTTTTGGAAGATTGAATTATAATTAAAAAAACAAAGGCGATCTCCCTATAAACGGGTTTCTATTCATTTCTCTTTGATTGGGGAATTTTACGGAAAAATCAGCTGCTGTTAAAAGATACAATGGCATTTCAAAATCATCTAATATAAAAGGAATTAAGTAAACAGAGTCTTTGTCTCCCGGTATTTTTTAACAAAGCGAAAAGAAAGTCCTTTTAAATAAAACATTTTAAATATATCGTTTTAATCTGACGTAATTTTCACCAAACTTTTCTTTCCCTTTTTAATATTCACGTGAAAATGCTTTTATTAGAAATGAAATATTATTTGCGCTGTCCAAAAAAAAAATAGTTGAAAAGTTCATCTCAAAATATCAAGTAAATGTCTCGCGCTATTTTTAAATTTAAACTACTATTTTGCAATATTATTTTTTGTTCATTTTACGTAATAAGTGTAATGTGACGTAAATGTGATGTAATTTCTCCTATTTAAGACTTCTAACGCATGTTAATGAATTTATTACTTTACAATATCCTTTCTCTGTTAAAATTCACGTGTAATTATAGATGAAGTAATTTTCAATAAGTTCCTGCTTTTTATACGTAATTATTTAATTCTAATTTGAAAGTTTTTCTTTTCTGTTTATAATAGCCACGTGTAAATAAATTTTTAATTTGAAGCAAACATTATTGTTTCCGTTGTTTATACAGTTTGGCAACAGGTTAAATTAGTAAAATTTTCTGAAATAAGTAAAAAAATATCTCTCGAAATGCTGAAAATTTGAATTTAAAATAGAAATTAAACCTCGAAAAATGAGTCAAATTAAAAAAATAAATTAATTCTGCACACCGGGAAATTATAACGTATAAAATGATCTAAAAAGTATTAAATTCCGATGTATAGTTTTTGCTCCTATAAAACTTTTTTAATGGAACGATTTTGTCCAACTTTAGCATTAAATATCTCTTAAAATAATTCTTCGATTTGAAAACTGTCTACATCAGCGTGTTTATCAAACATTTCTGTATAATACTACCAATTTTCATATTTTTGTATGCATTATTTTTCTTAATATTAACGAAGAAAGACCTCCGGTCACAAAAAATTCAAAACCGGCGGCGGCGGCGGCGGCGGTGACAGCGGGAGTTACTTTTTTTTAGAATAGAGAGAAGAGAGAAACTAGAGAGAACTAGGGGCTCGGCCCCCTACGAGCTACGCTCGCCAACCCCCGTACAGACACCGCAGACTCTAAATGCACGCTAATTTGATCGGCTTTAAAAAGATTTCGAAAGATTGAAATATAATTTAAAAAACAGTGGCGATATATCCCTATAAACGAATTTCTATTCATTTCTCTTTGATTGGGGAATTTTAACGCCAAATCCGCTGCGGTACTACTTGATTATCCCGTCAACCAATTTCGCTAAATCATATAAATCGCCAAATTATACAAATTGACATCATTTTTATTTTAAATAGCGAAAGAACAAATAAATTAGTACAACATTAATAAAAATACGAATAAAACGTCGAAATAAAAATAACTTGATGACGTAGACACGTGTAATGGTGTTATTACACGAGGGGTCAAAGAGGCTTCAGATTTCAGGCGTCTCCATATTATTCCTATAGCTGCAGGCGAGTCGCTTGGAGAGTGAGCGTCTTTTTTCTGTCGGAGCATCTTTGACGACTGAAAGGAAGCGAGTCGCCAGTAACAGCCAATCAAATGCTTGGAAATCTGATAATAGAAAAGCCTTTTCCGGAACAGCCAATGAAATACTTGGAAAAGACGGGCCGTGAGGCGGCTGTTGCCTCTAGACGCCTGGAATCTGAAGCGTCTTTGACCCCTCGTGTAATGACACCATAACAACATTTCAAAATAATCTAATATAAAAGGAATTAAGTAAAGAGTCTTTGTCTCCTGGTATTTTTCAACAAAGCGAAAAGAAAGTTCTTTTAAATGAGACATTTTAAATTAATTGTTTTTAATCTGCCGTAATTTTGACCAAGCTATTCTTTCTCTTTTAAATATTCACGTGAAAATACTTTTGTTAGAAATGAAATATTATTTGCGCTTTCCTAACAAAAATAGTTGAAAAGATCCTCTCAAAATATCAAATAAATGTCTAGCGCAATTTCTAAATTTTAACTGTTTTGCAATAATTTGTGTTCATTTTAAGTAATAACTGTAATGTGACGTAAATATGACGTAATTTCTCCTATTTAAGACTTCTAACACATGTTAATGAATTTATTATTTTACAATTTCCTTTCTCTCTTAAAATTCACGTGTATACTTTTTATGACGTAATTTTTAATAAGTTCCTGCTTTTTGTACATAATTATTTAATTCTAATTCCAAATGATTTTTTCTGTTTATAATAGTCACGTGTAAATAAATTTTTAATTTGAAGCAAACATTATTGTTTCGCTGTTTATACATTTGGCAACAGTATAAATTAATACCATTTTCTAAAATAATGTAAAAAATATCCCTTGAAATGCTGAAAATTTTAATTTAAAATAGAAATAAAACCTCAAAAAATATGTCAAATTAAAAAAACTAAAAGCAGTCTGCACACCGTGAAATTCTGACGCATAAAATGATCTAAAAATTATTAAATTCCTATGTACAGTTTTTGCTCCTATAAAACTTTTTTAATGGAACGATTTTGTCCAACTTTGGCATTAAATATCTCTTAAAATAATTCTTCGATTTGAAAACTGTCTGCATCAGTGTGTTTATCAAACATTTCTGTATAAAACCACCGATTTTCATATTTTTGTATGCATTATTTTTCTTAATATTAACGAAGAAAAACCTCCGGTCACAAAAAATTCAAAACCGGCAAAGGCGGTGACAGCGGTAGTTACTTTTTTTAGAATAGAGAGATGGTATTAATTTAAACTGTTGCCAACGGTATAAAAAGCGCAAACAATAATGTTTGCTTCAAATTAAAAATTTATTTACACGTGACTATTATTAACAGAAAAAAAACTTTGAAATTAGAATTAAATAATTACGTATGCAAAGCAGTAACGTATTGAAAATAACTTCATAAAAACTATATTTACACGCGAATTTTAACATGCGTTAGAAGTCTTAAATATGAGAAATTACGTCACATTTACGTCACATTACACTTATTACGTAAAATGAACAAAAAGTAATATTGCAAAATAGTTTAAATTAAAAAATTGCGCGAGATATTAATTTGATATTTTGAGATTATATTAATAAGATTAATACTAGGACTTCCCTCAGAGGAATTAGTCTGAGCGATATTACTGAGAACATAGATTTAATAATAACATGTGGAAGCAAAGAAAATGAGATGTTATCTTTAATTGTCCATATACTGCGATAAACTGAAATGATGAAAATAAACGAATCGTAGAATTACAAAATCTTATATATAAATTCGTATACACTGTTTAAAAAACTGGGAAATCAAACCATTCAAGACAGCCATGCATGGATATAAAATTGAAAGTACGCAATATATTAAAAGTAAAATAGAAAATGAAACACTAAATTACTTATGTCGGAATTTTAACTGTATTAAATGATGTCAAGAGCATAATCAGACGCTCCGCACCAATTTGAGTAACTTTAAATGACAAATATATGATGTTTAAAAAGAATGGACTATTCTTTATATGGTGTGTGCTCCCCCGGAATAGTTAATATTGTACAATATCTGTTTTCCACGGATGCAATGAGGTTGTCGATAACATTTAACCCCTTGGGGACAAGCGACACGTATACGTGCCGCATGAAACTATCAGAATCCTTGTTTTTCCTCACCAGTAAAATTTTACTGTAAAATGGGCCTTGTTTAATCAGCGCATTTGCTCGATTCAAGAAGACACAAATTTGTGTTTTTAAAAAACGGTGACAAAAGATTAAAAACTTCGTAAAAGGCTCCCGTCCCGAAGGGGTTCTCTCCTCAAAATCTAATATAGTATCAAAGTACCGAATACATCAACAGTGGCATGCAATGCTTCGTTAGAGTGTGTTTTAGATATGCTCGATTGGATTTAAATGATGAGTGTATTTTGGACACTACATACGCAGTATTGTTTTGTTTTCAAACATATTCTGCACAAGTTGAGCTGTATTTAGCATGTATTAAATAAAAGAAATCTGCAATGATTACAACATAAAGTATGACACAAGATCTGAATATATCGTCTGCATAACTTTTGAGCTGTCAAAGTGTCATTTGAAGTAATTTACAAATCCATACATATTTATTCAGGTAATCATGCAAGCTAACATACGCCAATATGAATCCGATTATAAAATTTCCCCAGAATAAGTTAATATATAAAAAAGCTACTAATGATAATTGAGAATATGACCTTATGATAAAATGTCTAGAAAAATGAATCGGATAAAAATTTCATGTCACATTTAAAACGGCACTTCCCTCTGTTAGTGGCCTTGGCGAGAGAGAGAAAAGCCTAGAGAAGGATCTCTTTAACAAGTACTTTCGGGCAACCTACTCACTGTTTCATACAGTTCTTTATTCAATATTTACACAATTTATTTAATGCTAGGTGGGTATCTATCAGTTTTGTTGCATTTACATCGCATGTTTTGCGGAGGAAATGCAGCATTATGAAATATTTAAAGTTGCTGTACCTAATAATTCCAAATTAATGGTAATTGAGATCGCTTTCCGTTAATTTCATCTTTTTAAATTAAAAATTTTTTAGAAACCATTCATAGAGACAATTGTATATTTTAAAACTAACCCGAAGGAAAATTTCAAGATTTTGGGCTCAGCAGTAACACAGAAATAGAAAATTTTTGAAAGTTTTTTGTTTTTGCACTGTTTTATATAGCGACATTTTTAGAAATTGTTCTATTGCGAGAATTTACGTCATGATAAATACAGCCATGTCAATTTTCATGTTTATATTCCTAACAATTCCATGTACTTCGTTACTTAGATCATCTTTAGATCTTTTTCCGATTTGTTTAGTCTTTCTATTTTTTAGAATTCGTTCTACAACGAGCATTTACATCTTATTAATTACTACCATGCCAAAATTCTAGTTTCTAACCCCGACAGTATCCCAAAAATTTCAGTATTCCAAATAAATCATTGTTTAGAACCTTTCTAGAAATTTTTACGTTTATCCGTCAAATTGAACCTTTTAGAGAGCGTTCATTACGAGTATTTACATCTTAAAAGTAACTACCGCACCAAATTTAAAGTTTCTAACCCAATCAATATCACAGAAATCGCAATTTTAGAACTTGTTTGCTCCTGCAGCGATGTAGGTTCTTGCACTGACATAAAATAGTCTTTTTTTCGGAGCAGAGATGGCCACTAACATTTTTTTAAGTTGGCTATGTAGTTTCAGAGATAACACCTCACAAACGTACAAGCATTAATAATATTATATACTTTATAATATTATAACGCTTTATAATATTAGCATTAGATGTACAGATACAAAAGCCATTTATCTGTTACAAACTAAAGTGCCGGGCGTTGCTCAGAATTTGAAGGATGTTTGTTCTGAAAAATCAATTTCAAAATTTAACATACAACACAAAACAAACATTAAAAAAAGCAGTCGAAATGTTGTATGAATGAATCATATGAAAACGCTACATAAAAATGTATAAATGTATATGACAGACGCAAAAGATTACAGCTATAAATGAACTTATTTCAATTTATAATTGGAGCAATAATGTTAAAATACGCCAATATTTCCCTAATCGGGTTTTTATCATGCTTCAATACATTTTTCACACTCATATGACATTATACTATATCCACCACGTCCTTTATATTTCCAATATGACGTAATATTTTCCTCTTTCACGTGGAAACCTTGAAATAGAAAAGTTATGAAGTTATATTCACTTTCATTTAAATTCGTCAAACCATTTATTTCATTTTCATATTTCACGTGAATATCTTGCAATAGAAAAGTTATGACGTAATATTCACCTTTTTTAAAAATTCGTCAAACTATTTATTTCATTTTCATTTTTCACGTGGAAATCTTGCAGTAGAAAACTAATTGTTGCAGTAATAATTTTATTGTGTTTTTTAATTGTTGGCAACTGCTATAACGAAAAATTTTTAAATTTGATAAGAAATTGATGTTAAATTGGTGTTCTTTTATTAATTAAAAATTAACTATAAATTATTTCGATTCCGGATTACTTTAGTTGCCTCGGCCATGTTTTAATACACATGTACGTATCTTTTCACAATTTTGGCTTCCAAATTGTGGATTTTTATAGAATTACAAACAGACAGATAGACAAGTTTTCATTTTTATATATCTCTCTATTCCAAAAAAAGTAACTAACGCTGTCACCGCCGCCGCCGCCGCCGCCGGTTTTGAATTTTTTGTGACCGGAGGTTTTTCTTCGTTAATATTAAGAAAATTATTGCATACAAAAATATGAAAATCGGTGGTATTATAGCGAAATGTTTGATCAACACGCTAATGCATACAGTTTTCAAATCGAAGAATTATTTTAAGAGATATTTAATGCTAAAGTTGGACAAAATCGTTCCAGTAAAAAAAAATTTATAGGAGCAAAAGTACACGTGATACATGTAATACATGTGAATTTAATCATTTTTAGATCATTTTATTCAATAGAAAATTCCGGTGTGCAGATTTCATTAATTTTTTTAATTTGACTCATTTTTTGAGGTTTTATTTCTATTTTAAATTCAAATATTCAGCATCTTGACTGATATTTTTTACATATTTTAGAAAATGGTATTAATTTAAACTGTTGCCAACTGTATAAACAGCACAAACAATAATGTTTGCTTCAAATAAAAAAATTATTTACACTTTACTATTATAAACAGGAAAAAACCTTCAAATTAGAATTAAATAATTAGGTATAAAAAGCAGGCACTTATTGGAAATTACGCCATAAAAACTATATTTACATGTGAATTTTAAAAGAGAAAGGATATTGTAAAATAAATTCATTAACATGCGTTAGAAATCTGAAATAGAACAAATTACGCCACATTACACTTATTATGCAAAATGAACAAAAAATAGTATTGCAAAACAGTTTAAATTTAAAAATTGCGCGAGACAAAATATTAGAAGCTAAATATTAGATTTTTTCACATGTAAATAATAATAATTTACATGTGAATTTTGAAAGAGAAAGGATATTGTAAAATAAATTCAATAACATGCGTTAGAAGTCTGAAATAGAAGAAATTGCGTCACATTACACTTTTTATGCAAAATGAACAAAAAATAGCATTGCAAAACAGTTTAAATTTAAAAACTGCGCGAGACAAAATATTAGATTTTTTCAAATTTTTATTATTTGTCGTTTGATGTGAGGTGTTCAGCTATAAGTATGCAAAATTTCATGTCTCCAACATAATTTGGGGCTGAGCTAGAAAAATTCCTTAAAATACACAAGTTAGATCCCTGAGGGTTAAATATTAGACTTTTTCAAAATTTTATTATTTGTCGTTTGATGTGAGGTGTTCAGCTATAAGTATGCAAAATTTCATGTCTCCAACATAATTAGGGGCTGAGCTAGAAAAATTGCTTAAAATACACAAGTTAGATCCCTGAGGGTTAAATATTAGACTTTTTCAAAATTTTATTATTTGCCGTTTGATGTGAGGTGTTCAATTATAAGTATGCAAAATTTCATGTCTCCAACTTAATTAGGGGTTGAGTTAGAAAAATTGCTTAAAATACACAAGTTAGAGCCCAGAGGGTTAAATATGACTTTTTCAAAATTTTATGATTTATCGTGTTATCGCAAGTGTTCAGCTATAAGTATGCAAACTTTCATGTCTCCAACTTAATTAGTGGCTGAGTTAGAAAAATTGCTTAAAATACACGAGTTAGAGCCCAGAGGGTTAAATATTAAACCTTTTCAAAATTTTATTATTTGTCGTTTGATGTGAGGATTTCAGCTATAAGTATGCAAAATTTCATGTCTCCAACTTAATTAGGGGCTGAGTTAGAAAAGTTGTTTAAAATACATAAGTTAGAGCCCAGAGGGTTAAATATTAGACTTTTTCAAAATTTTATTATTTGTCGTTTCATGTGAGGTGTTCAGCTATAAGTATGCAAAATGTCATGTCTCCAACTTAATTAGGAGCTGAGTTAGAAAAATTGCTTAAAATATAGAAGTTAGAGACCGGAGGGTTAAATATGACTTTTTCAAAATTTTATGATTTATCGTGTTATCGCAAGTGTTCAGCTATAAGTATGCAAACTTTCATGTCTCTAACTTAATTAGGGGCTGAGTTAGAAAAATTGCTTAAAATACACAAATTAGAGCCCAGAGGGTTAAATATTAGACTTTTTCAAAATTTTATTATTTGCCGTTTGATGTATGGTGTTCAGCTATAAGTATGCAAATTTTCAAGTCTCCGACATATATAGTTTCTGAGAACGGGCTCTGTGACAGACGGACAGACAGACGGACAAAGGAGTGAGACAGGTAGGGTTTCGTTAGATGAACGAAACTCTAAAAACATGCTGCGGATGACTGTAACATCCTAAAATTACATTACCATCAGCGATCTACCAATCCCGAATTTAGTTTATATTCGTTTCATATATTCTTATTCTTTTGTGTGGCCCTGTAAAATAACTATCAATATTATATACAGTAAAACCTCTGAATAGCGGGCACCCCGAGAATGCAGAATTTGTCCTCTATTTAGAGGTGACCGCTACTGAGAGTAAAACGTGTACAGTTATTTAAGAGTTGGTAATCGAAAAAATGTCCGCTAAATAGAGGTATCTGCTAATCGGGTGTGTCCGCTATGGAGGTTTTATCAGTAAAACCTCTGAATAGCGAACACTTCGGGAGGGCAGAATTTGTCCTCTATTTGGAGGTGTCCGCTACTGAGAGTAACAAATGTACAGTTATTTAAGGGTTGGTAATCGAAAAAATGCCCACTAAATAGAGGTGTCCACTAATCGGGTGTGTCCGTTATGGAGGTTTTACTGCATAATAATATCATCCTTTACAAGAAAATTGCATGCTGTATGATAGACAGACAGACATCCAGAGAAAGATAACCTCCCTGAGCAATAAACACTCATGTCTTTTGTTTTAATCATCCACAATTGTATGTCATACAACAGGCCAGATTTTATACAACAGGCTAAAAACGGTCACCGTGGTACGGAGTACTGTATTATTATTTGTTTGCCCAACAAAACTGGTTGCCACGGGTCATTGCAAGGTTTGTGATCACGTGGTTGAAACTGATCTATTCAATATTAATGCGTGCGTTTTTTTTTTATTTGCTCCATGTGTTCACACCAGTTGTCTACGAAAACATCAACCGGTGAAAGTGACGCACACCAAATTTCTGTGACGTATGCAGATAAATTGTGCTTTTTTATCAGTTTTTTGTATATAATTTTTAAACGGTTTGGAACTTATTTTTCATAGTAGGTGCATTCAGTAGGCGACCCTCATAGGTACCTTCTGGTGCAATCAGAAACGAAATCCGACAAATATTTTTTGAGTTATGCTCGACGAAAGGTTTTTATTAGGCTTTTTTTTTAGTAGGACATGGCGTTAATATCCATCGTAGTAGTAATGTGTCCGGACAGTAATATTTCGCTGAGTATTAGCCTTCGCTTCGCTCAGACAATTAATTTTATTGAATGCGTTTAGACTGCTTTCGAGCGACTATTTAGTAATTTAAAAAAAATAAAAAAGTTTACAAGCTGAAAATAAAGTGTCATCAAAAGAAAAAAAAAAATATTATGTGAAAGAGAAAAATGTTTGAAGAAGAAAATAAAGAAATTGCTTAAATGGTTTAGTTAAGATTCGTTAACCTTTTGTGTCGTTTCCGTCAAAAGAAGGCACTGGTATTTGTAAAATATATTTGCATTTTGATGATTTGCTTATTTTGAAGCATATATATTTCATATATCAGCTTATTTTGAAATATTTAACTGATTTTATTTAATCAAAGACAAAAACAGCCATTGTATCTTTTAACAGCAGCTGATTTTTCCTTAAAATTCCCCAATCAAAGTAAAATGAATAGAAACCCGTTTATAGGGAGATCGCCACTGTTTTTAAAATTATAATTCAATCTTCCAAAATCTTTTTAAAGCCGATCAAATTAGTGTGCTTTTAGAGACTGCGATGGCTGAACGGGGGTTGGCGAGCGTAGCTCGTATCGGGCCGAGCCCTCTAGTAGCAAAAAAGAAAGTGTCAAACAAACTTTTTGACTCAAACCAATATATTAGTAAATTTCATTACCTGCTCTCGGTCTACTTTGTAATACTCCAAAAGACAAAAGCATGACCAAAGATAGGGCATACGTATTAATAGTATATGAATAAAAAACAGCGTTTAAAGTACCAAAACACTTTATTTCTTGTTGTAAACTAGTTTCAGTAGACATAGAGTGCCGTCATCAGTGTGAAATATGATTGCTCAGAAAAGAAAATTTCTGAAATATATGTAGGAGAAGCGGATTCAATGATAAAGGTTATTAGCCAATAAAATTACAGGACATTTTAGGAAACAGCCAATGTAAGAGAAGTGGATTAAAAGATAAAGTTTATAAGCTAGTAGCATTACGATAGAAAATTTTAGGAATCGGGATATGAAAGCGGATTCAAAGATCAAGATTATTGGTTAAGGGTGTATTCCGATCCAAACTGCTTATTTTCTGATTCATTTTAAAATTCATTTTTGCTCTCAAACGCATCAAACTGGGAAATTCTCTTATTTAGAAACTACATAATGTGCCGTGCTTAATAATTTTTTGATAAATGCAGAAAATACTGTAAAAAACGCTGTCAAAGTTGGCGTTTTGAACTGATTTTTCCGAAGCGGGCGATCTGGGAATGAAAATAAATGGTCATACTGAGAAAATAATTGCTTAAAAATCAAATTCTAATTTATTGAGCTGAAAATGAAATCACACGGCATGTTAAACATGTCTTCAGAAATCACCCCAGCAAGTTTCATGTTTTTACTTTTAAAAATGAGTCTGAAAATGTATCGGGAAATTTCGAGCTGTTGAGGGTGGAAAAATATTTTTTCGAATACACCCTTAATAGAATTTCAGGAAGGTTTAGAGAAGAGCCAATCAGACATAATAATTGTAATATGAAAACATGCTAGTGGAATTTATGAACAAGAGATTTTTATATACTTTTTCGGGCAATCTGACAACGGAGAAGTAGCAAAATCCCACAATTAATTATATTTTAAAGATTTTTATAAATATGGAATGCTTCAAGAAAGTCAAGTTCATGCGTGGAACTAGGTTTTGAGATAATTTTTGCGGCAGTTAAGTCAAAAATGTAATTCATTTTCCAGCAATGTTTAGTAATGGAAGATATATTAATTCCTTCTTTCTGAACATATTGCTTGTGCTCTTTAATTCGAAACTTTAAACGGCACTTGGTTTTTTTCAATATAAGAAAGACCACATCGACAACTTATATAAAAAAAAGTAATAAAATTGTCTCATATTACAGTGCGTTAACAAATTATAAGAGCACAAACGACTTGCTGCCCTTAACCTCCTCACTGACAAGCCCGTGTTAATACGTTCACTAAGCTCCAGGTTTCACTGCAATACAAGCAATATTTAAAGTAATATAATTCTATTGATTTAATGTATTTTTAATACATTGAACAATGATTAATACTTCCAAGGATTGCATTCATATTCGTTATTAAGTTTTTTTATAAAATGTTCAAAGAATCAATTTTTTTTAGCATTTAAAACAAAATGCTGAGAAAACAACAATACAATTTTGCCCTTTTCAAAGACAGTCGGAGGGAAGAAGAAGACACAAAATGCAAATTTTTAGCGTGTGTATTTAAAATTGATCTTAGAACGTTTTCTGTTACAATTGCTGCATTAAAATTTTAGTTGCATTTCATTAAAATCTTCTAATTTTTTTAAAAACGTAAATAAGATGACTGTAAAGAAATTATAAGACACCTGTGGAAATTAGCATATTATACATCACACCAGATTCATTATAAAACGTACGCGTTTGTATATTGTGAAAGTATTCCCGAGAAGCATAGATGCAGGTTTAGATAGTGTTATTTAAGGTATATTTGAAAATGCCACGGGGTAAAGAGTTGTCTGTGACCGAAGTAAGAAAAATTTGGTTTTATAAAGATGCTGGTAAAACTGAACGAGAAATAACTCGGTTAATGAAGCGTTCTAAAACTGCCATTCACAATGAAACTAGTCGTTTGGGGCCGCCGTAATACATCATGAATATGCATAATATCAAATATGAAAATAAAATGTGTAAATTATTTATAAAATATATTTCAATTCCATAATAAAATTTAAACGTATATTTAAATACTTTAAATACACTGTAATGTTCTATTACTGAATTGCGGGTACTACTTGATTATCACGCCGAACAATTTCGACAAATTAGATAAATCGCCAAACTACTCGCAAAACTGTACAAATTGGCATAATTTTTATTTTAAATAACGAAAGAGCAAATAAATTAGTAAAACATTAATAAAACTTCAAATAAAACATCGAATTAAAAGTCACTTGATAACGCAACAAACACGTGTAACGTGTTTAATGTCAAGTAAATCTTACATTTACGATCAGCCATTATTGGCATTTAATCTTTTAGTTTGGCGATAGTTTTTTTGGTTGACGGGATAAACAAGTAGTACCGAATTTCGTAAAAGAAACATCCTTATAACTTCAAAAATGATAATCTTATTAACTAACAGTTTACTGCGTCGGATTAAGCGTCTCACATCCAATTAAAATATATCTTTGAATTGAAATTTGAATGAAATACAGGGTCATGAAAAATCGAAGAATGTGGAAAATATGATTACAAATATCTCGGTATCTAATTATCGGATCGATTTCATTCTTTATGAAAAATTTATGTTTTTGTATTGTCTGGTATATTCACTCCTTAAAATAAACAATTTCGAACAGTTTTACATATCTTTTACCAGAATGAATAACACGAGAGTCCGAAAAAAAAATAGTTCCGAATAATCGAGATTCATGATATTCAATAGGCTTCTTCCCATTATTACATACTAAGTACACAGCAAATTAAAAATCTGTATCTCCATTTGTTCGGGAGATAGAGCGTTTACAGACACACATGCACACATACACACAAACAGACGGACGGCAATTCTTTTTCTAAAAGTATGTTTCTCGTAATCGCCAGTGTCTGAAACGTGTAAATCCGTCAAAAAACATTTCCGATTTGTAAAACGATTACAAGACTTACCGTATACGTATGATGGGTAAGGAATAATTAGACAAAAGGATTCAAATAAAACTAAACAATCTGGAAGAAAAGGATTTTAACAGCACGGGATTATCGACAAATATTTCGATTATCAACTCAAAAAGGTCTTTCAACTCGGGAAATTTCAAACCATTAGATTAATATTAACACAATTATTCTAATTGGTAAACAAATCATATTAGATGTAAATTTCCAACTGGGCGAAAAATGCCCGGACCAGGATTCGAACACGGGACCTCCTGGCTGAAGCCGCCAGTGCTCTGCCATCTGAGCTATCCCGGACAATTCTGGTCGAACTTTTTCACCCAGCTAACCTTGATGATTACAGCATCTGGTTTGAAACCTGGTTCAGCTCAACAGAATAAATCACAGGTAATGGAACTCCAGAAATCGCTGGATACGAAATTATATTAGATTAATATTAACACAATTATTCTAATTGGTAAACAAATCATATTAGATGTAAATTTCCAACTGGGTGAAAAATGCCCGGACCAGGATTCGAACACGGGACCTCCTGGCTGAAGCCGCCAGTGTTCTGCCATCTGAGCTATCACGGACAATTCTGGTCGAACTTTTTCACCCAGCTAACCTTGATGATTACAGCATCTGGTCTGAAACATGGTTCAGCTCAACAGAATAAATCACAGGTAATGGAACTCCAGAAATCGCTGGATACGAAATTACATTAGATTAATATTAACACAATTATTCTAATTGGTAAACAAATCATATTACATGTAAATTTCCAACTGGGCGAAAAATGCCCGGACCAGGATTCGAACACGGGACCTCCTGGCTGAAGCCGCCAGTGCTCTGCCATCTGAGCTATCCCAGACAATTCTGGTCGAACTTTTTCACCCAGCTAACCTTGATGATTACAGCATCTGGTCTGAAACCTGGTTCAGCTCAACAGAATAAATAACAGGTAATGGAACTCCAGAAATCGCTGGATACGAAATTACATTAGATTAATATTAACACAATTATTCTAATTGGTAAACAAATCATATTAGATGTAAATTTCCAACTGGGCGAAAAATGCCCGGACCAGGATTCGAACACGGGACCTCCTGGCTGAAGCCGCCAGTGCTCTGCCATCTGAGCTATCCCGGACAATTCTGGTCCTGTGACCAGACCATTACCTGTGATTTATTCTGTTGAGCTGAACCAGGTTTCAGACCAGATGCTGTAATCATCAAGGTTAGCTGGGTGAAAAACTTCGACCAGAATTGTCCGGGATAGCTCAGATGGCAGAGCACTGTCGGCTTCAGCCAGGAGGTCCCGTGTTCGAATCCTGGTCCGGGCATTTTTCGCCCAGTTGGAAATTTATATCTAATATGATTTGTTTACCAATTAGAATAATTGTGTTAATATTAATCTAATGTAATTTCGTATCCAGCGATTTCTGGAGTTCCATTACCTGTGATTTATTCTGTTGAGCTGAACCAGGTTTCAGACCAGATGCTGTAATCATCAAGGTTAGCTGGATGAAAACGTTTGACCAGAATTGTCCGGGATAGCTCAGATGGCAGAGCACTGGCGGCTTCAGCCAGGAAGTCCCGTGTTCGAATCCTGGTCCGGGCATTTTTCGCCCAGTTGGAAATTTACATCTAATATGATTTGTTTACCAATTAGAATAATCGTGTTAATATTAATCTAATGTAATTTCGTATCCAGCGATTTCTGGAGTTCCATTACCTGTGACTTATTCTGTTGAGCTGAACCAGGTTTCAGACCAGATGCTGTAATTATCAAGGTTAGCTGGGTGAAAAAGTTCGACCAGAATTGTCCGGGATAGCTCAGATGGCAGAACACTGGCGGCTTCAGCCAGGAGGTCCCGTGTTCGAATCCTGGTCCGGGCATTTTTCGCCCAGTTGGAAATTTACATCTAATATGATTTGTTTACCAATTAGAATAATTGTGTTAATATTAATCTAATGTAATTTCGTATCCAGCGATTTCTGGAGTTCCATTACCTGTGATTTATTCTGTTGAGCTGAACCAGGTTTCAGACCAGATGCTGTAATCATCAAGGTTAGCTGGGTGAAAAAGTTCGACCAGAATTGTCCGGGATAGCTCAGATGGCAGAGCACTGGCGGCTTCAGCCAGGAGGTCCCGTGTTCGAATCCTAGTCCGGGCATTTTTCGCCCAGTTGGAAATTTACATCTAATAAAATTTCAAACCGTTTCAGCAAAACAACATCACACGTAACAGTTTGGAAGAGTCTGAAATCAAACAGTAATGCAAAATGTTTGAAGCTGTTGAAAAAACCCAGGTTAATGAAATATCATAAAGAAGAAAGACTGAAATGGGATACAAATGTCATGTCATGGGACAAGAAATGGGAACGAGTGATATTTTCAAATGAATTTTTTTTTTCTCTACAGTCCGCATGATTATAAACAGTAATAGCCTGATTTGAGGAAGGAACCGAAACAATGCCAGAGAAATGGGAGGAGGATCAATAATGTTTTGGGGAGTTTTTTAGTCATGATGGATTATGCGATTTAACACGAATTTCGGGATGTATGAACTCATCGCAATATCAGGCTATGTTATATGATCATTTGATACCGTTTGTACCTTTTTTAGGTGGTGATAACTGGATGTTTCAGCAGGTCAATGCTTCTTGCCATGTGTCTAAATCCACCCAGTAATGGTTTAAAAAAGAAAAAAATCATGTTTTGTAATGGCCAAGTCGAAGTCCAGACCCTATGGAAAATCTTTGGGGCGTATTAAGTCGCAAAGTTTAAGTACCGAATAATAAACAGTTTTTATCTGCGAATGAACTACAAGTAGACATTGTAAATGAATTGCACAATATTTCTGAATTTGTACTTAATCACCAGGTTACTTCGATGAAAAACAGAGTGTTTGAGGTTATAAGGAAAAATGGAGGAGCAAGCTTGTATAAATTTACATATTATTTTTGTTTTTAGACAAGTGGCTTTATAATTTGTTAACGGTGTATGTTTCAATCATTGGTTATATTTTTGTTTACATACTTATTTACTGCTTTATTCAAAATTATTGCAAACTAATTTTAAAACCCTTTCACCGTCCGAAGGTTTTGCAGTATTTTTATAAGAATGCCTGTAAATCCCAGGATATATATTTTTTAAATCTCAGTTTGATGCTATAATATCTTTAACATCACAATTTTCTATATAAGGTTCAAAATAGAATTATGTTTAAAATATTTTAGCATGATTTCTAGGAACGGAAAAATCCTGGACAGACAGTTAAAGGGTTAAATATGCTATATTTTGATATCCGAGTGATTAAACTATAATTGAAACCGTTATTTACAATCAAAGTGGTCTTATAATTTCTTAACGCACTGTAATATTAATTTTAACATAAATTCAGTCAATGTACAGTCGGGGAAAAAAGAAATAAATACCCGCTACTAACTCTGGAACAAATGATTCTAGAAGAAAGTTACTGATACAACACGATTAGAAATAAAGTCTACTTTTAAATTTTGTACATAACATTTGCTTAGGGAGCCATCAACGTATGAAAACGAACCGAAATTTTCTCTTTCTTACAGTAGCAACACCAAAGTTTGACACCATTAGTAAATACTACACGCTTCAATTAGCCTAAAAAAATTTCATTAAATTTGTACAATTACTTTCAAAGAAATTAATTAATTTAAACTGAGTCTATTTTAGGTATTTCTTCAAACTGCAGTTCGGTACTTGATTTTTGAAAAGCTACAGAATGACTACACTGTTAAAACACTATTCTTAAAAATAATTAAATTGCACTAATTATTGAGCACGTCGCGATCTTAAAATAGCTCCGAGTACCCAACTCTTAAATTTGAAAAACGCATGTACTCATTTTTTTTTTAGTACATACATGGACTTGAAAATAAGTATGTATAGAAACACACATACACTATAAGAAAAAAAAAAGCGGAATTACAGAAAACCGACAAATCACCATTTTTAATTGCGAAGAACTGCAATTTTTGGAGCAAAGAAAAAAGAATTTGCTATTTTAATTTTTGAAATTTTGTGTATGAGCCTCCTCGTGATTTGAACCCGAGTCCTCTAGGTGGGAGATCGGCAGAGTATAAGAACAGTTACCAGCTGCTTCCAAATGACACCTTTTATGAATCAGCGACGGAATATCGCTAACAGCAGAAATGAATTTTCCCTTTCTTAAATACTCTAATTTCTAATAAAACAATTTTTAAACTAAATTTTCTTCTTTAACATTTCTAATGAAATTGTAAATAAATTTGAAAAGTGTGTATTATAAATTGAAAATAATAACAAAGATAGACATATCTTTAAATAAAAGCTTGGAAATCCCTACTGTCAATTCGGTATAAGAAAAGGGTTTATCAGAAAACTCATATTTTTGAGCACATAGGATTTAAACATGAATATTAAGACTTTAAAATACAAAATATATGTATTCATTTCTGCATACATTTATAAATCAAGTATAAGTAAACGCAACTTCAAAATATCATGTACTCGTTTCTGAATTAATTGTACTTAAAAAAATCGAGTACAGAGAAATTTTCATTTTTAATTAGATTAATGTTCCTTTTTGAAACAATTGTACTTAAAAAATACGAGTACATGGAAGTTCTCATTTTTAAGTAAATTATTTTTGAGAGTGTATGTAACTTCTAGTAACGCATTATTTCTTGCGATATTGACCAGTTCACTCGCTTAATATGTTTCGAATATCGACAGCCCAAATGTTAAAAAAAAAAATGAATAAAATATATTTTTTCCTTCAAATTACGCTTCCTAATCCATTATCGTTACGTTTTCTAAACGTAATTCCAAAACTACTTGGAGGAAAAATTTGAAATTGAGAATCCGCATCAAGGAGGACATAACAAATATAAATCAATAAAAAAAAAAAAATGTAGGTTGCAATACATATTTTTTTTAAATATTAATTTCCTAATTCCTAATTCATAATATATAACTTTGATTAATCGTTATACTTTTCAATTTCAATTAGTCTGCGATTGTTGGATATGTCGTAGGCTAATTGAGAAATCCGGCTCTTTGCAAACAGCCTAGGCTCTTTGCAAAAAGCCGGGCTAATTGGAGAATCCATCTCCGTTTTTCCAATGAACCGGATATTTTTCAGGCTTTTTGCAAAAAGCGTAGAAAGCGTTAGGCTAATTGAAAAATGACCACTTATTATCGGATCAGGGTGATATTTTTAGCTCACAGGCTATCAAAGCCTGAGAGCTTATGTGCCCGCCGATTCTGTATGTACGTCTGTACGTACGTACGTATGTACGTAACACGATAACTCTTGATAGAAATATCCAATTTGCTTCAATTTTTTTTTCTAGGTTCATTCTGATAAGGTGCTTCCCTGATTAGTTTTTGGGGTTCACTGGTTAAGGACAAGGGGGGAAAGGGGGGCTAGTCACCCCCACCCCCTTAATTTATATAAATGTGTTTTTCATGCAGAAATATTCGATTTGCTCCAAATTTGGTATACCGGTTTATTGTGTTAAGGAGCTTCTCTGATTAGATTTGGAAGTTCATTATTTAAGTATAAAGGGGGGAAAGGGGGGCAACCACCTTAATTTAGATAAATTGGTTTTTCATGATGAATTATTCGATTTGCTCCAAATTTGGTATACCGGTTTATTAAGTTAAGGAGCTGCCTTGATTAGATTTGGAGGTTCATTAGTTACATATAAAGGGAGGAAAGGGGGTTCTATCCCCCCGTAATTTAGATAAATGGGTTTTTCATGCAGAAATATGCGATTTGCAATAAATTTGGTAAACCGGTTAATTATGTTAAGCAGCTTCCTTGATTACATTTGGAAGATCATTATTATGTATAAAGGGGGGAAAGGGGGGCAATTGCCTCTCACCTTAATTTAGATATATGCGTTTTTCATGTAGAATTATTCGATTAGCTTAAATTTGGTATACTGGTTTATTATGTTAAGGAGATGACTTGATTAGATTTGGAGGTTCATTAGTTAAATATAAAGGGAGGAAAGGGAAAGGGGCTACCCCCCCCCCCTTAATTTCGGTAAATGGGTTTTTCATGCAGAGTTATTCGATTTGCTCCAAATTTTGTATACCGGTTTATTATGTTAAGGAGCTTCCCTGATTAGATTTGGAGGATCATTAGTTAAGTATAAAGGGAGAAAAGGGGGGCTAGACCCCCCCTTAATTTAGATAAATGTGTTTTTCATGCAGAGTTATTCGATTTGCTCCAAATTTCGTATACCGGTTTATTATGTTAAGGAGCTGCCTTGATTAGATTTGGAGATTTATTGGTTAAGTATAAAGGAGGGACAGGGGCTAGTGTCCCCCTAATTTAGATAAATGTGTTTTTCATGCAGAATTATTCGATTTGCTTCAAATTTGATATACCAATTTATTACGATATGGCTTCCTTCATTTGATTTGGAGGTTCATTGGTTAAGTATAAAAGGGGGGGGGGGAAAGGGTCGCAATTGACCCTCCCCTTGATTTAGATAAATGGGTTTTCATGCAGAATTATCTGATTTAGTTTAATTTTTTTTCAACCGGATCCGAACATGAAGGTTCCATTTGAAGTCAACCCAAAAACCGACCACAACCAGGTTTCGGACAGAGTTCAATTAGAAATTTCAGGTTCGGATCGGGTTGCCGGTGGACGGAGATTATTTTGTCTGGCTTGCATCGGGTTAGAGTTCTTTGGAATATTTTTGTCGGTTAAGATTTGGTTCGGGACGGGTTTCAGGTTGACTTCGAATAGAATTTTTAGGTTCTGGTAGCGTTGCGTGTCCACGGAAACTAATTTGTCTTGTTCGGATCCGGTTATGGATCTTTGGAATATTTTTGTCGGTTATCAGATTTGGTTCGGGATTTCGGGTATTTTCAAATGGAACTCTCAGGTTCGGGTAGAGGTCTGCACGGGCCCGTACCCGGCCCGGCCCTCGGGCCGGCGGAATGAAGGCGAATTTTCAAACGGGTCGGGCCGACAGACAAAATAAGCGGGCCGGGCCGGCAAAAAAATTAATCGGCCCTAACGGCCCGATATAAGAATTTAAGCGAAGCAGATAAAATACGAGCCGTTTTCAATGAATATGATTTTCTCGAGAAGTATAAATGTGTGTCACGAGCCGATGCGAGATTAACAACATCAATACAGAAATGCAACACGTCCATTGTAGAGATCGGCATCGTACAGTTACAAAATGTCTGATTCCGAGTTTAATTTTTTTTCAGCAGACTCGTGCCGGGACGGAACTGGTCTTAATCGATCTCAGGATGTGTAGAACAGTCATTGTGTTTCTAGTATTAATAGTGATAATGAACTTCTTTTAACAGTATCTTTAGAAATATACCTTAAGGTGGTTCTCATATTCACTGCTCAACAATGCGAAACTTTCAGGCACATTTCGTCACTCATTTTTAACTATAAAGGCATAAAATTGACAGGCCTACCTATTGAAGGTATTTGGAAACGAATAGCTTTTTCCATATTTGATAAATTACTTACATAGATAACAGAGATTCATGTCACGTGACTGTACGTTTTTCTTCTTTCCTGTGCTATCGCTTCCGGAAATTCGATTCAAAACGCTAACTTTGACAGTATTTTCAGAAAGATATATTGCTTTTATCTATGAAAAAAAACGACATTTACATAGCTTCTGAATAAGAATACCTGCCAATCTTACGCGTTTCCGAAAAGAAAAGAATTCATAAATCTGTCGAAATGTAGCTCCTTTGGATTTGAGAAAAGCCTTAAAAATGAGAGAAATATTTTCAGAAATCTACTTTTTATTACACAGCTTCAAAAGTTATCATGTTTTTAATCCTTTATTCTGAACTACATTAATCTTTTAATGAATCCTTATTTCCATTTTGAAATGTCTGTAGACACGATGACTAAAACACTGTAAGTAATCGTTAATATTTACTATTGTGTGTTTTCTGTTTTGCGAACATCATAGCAATGTAAAATATACTGTAAAATGTTCCCATAAATATGTATGTAGTATTCATTAAAAGAATCTTAATTGTATGTTGAGAAAAAGCGGATTTTTTTTTTTTTTTTTTTTTTTTTTTGTAGAAATTGTGTCGGGTCGAGCCGGGCCGGGCCAAGATAGCTTTCGTTCGGGCCGGGCCAAGATAGCTTTCGTTCGGCCCGGGCCTGAAAATTCCGGCCCGTGCAGACCTCTAGGTTCGGGTAGGGGTGCATGTAGACTGAAATTATTTTGTCTTGCTCGGATCGGGGTACGGTCTGTTGAATTTTATTTTTTTTTTGATTGGGTAGGGTTATGCATTAATGAACATAATAAAAAGAAAATTGCCCAGTTAAACTGATGGCATTGAGCTCACAGGCTATTCACACTAATTGTATATTATACTTTTATTTCAAAGAATAATGCCCCTCGAAAAATAAATGAAGGTATTGGTCCCCGTTGCCCCCCTTTCTACTTAACCAAAGAACCTCCAAATCTAATCAGGGAAGCTACTTAACATAATAAACTGGTATACCAAACTGGAAGCAAATCAGATAATTCTGCATGAAAAAACCATTTCACTAAATTAAGAAGGGGGTATTAGCTCCCCCATTTCTCCCTTTATGCTGAACCAATGAACTTTCAAATCTAATCAGAAAAGCTTCTTATTAGAATGAACCTAGAAAAAAAATTAAACTAAATTAGATAATTCTGCATGAAAACACATTTATCTAAATTAAGAGGAGGGGCAATTGCCCCCCTTTTATACTTAACCAATGAACCTCCAAATCAAATGAAGGAAGCCATATCGTAATAAACTGGTATATAAATTTGAAGCAAATCGAATAATTCTGTATGAAAAACCCATTTATCTAAATTAAGGGGACACTAGCCCCTGTCCCTCCTTTATAATTAACCAATAAATCTCCAAATCTAACCAAGGCAGCTCCTTAACATAATAAACCGGTATACGAAATTTGGAGCAAATCGAATAACTCTGCATGAAAAACCCATTTATCTAAATTAAGAGGGGGGTTTAGCTCCCCTTTCCTCCCTTTATACTTAACTAATGAACCTCCAAATCTAATCAGGAAAGCTCCATAACATAATAAACCGGTATACCAAATTTCGAGCAAATCGAATAATTTTGCATTAAAAACCCTTTTACCTAAATTAAAGGGGGGGTAGCCCCCTCCCCCCCCCTTTATACTTAACTAATGAACCTCCAAATCTAATCAAGCCATCTCCTTAACATAATAAACCAGTATACGAAATTTGAGCTAATCGAATAATTCTACATGAAAAACGCATTTATCTAAATTAAGGGGAGAGGCAATTGCCCCCCTTTCCCCCCTTTATACATAATAATGATCTTCCAAATGTAATCAGGGAAGCTGCTTAGCATAATTAATCGGTATACCAAATTTATAGCAAATCGCATATTTCTGCATGAAAAACCCATTTATCTAAATTACGGGGGGATAGCCCCCCCCCTTTCCTCCCTTTATATGTAACTAATGAATCTCCAAATCTAATCAAGGCAGCTCCTTAACTTAATAAACCGGTATACCAAATATGGAGCAAATCGAATAATTCATCATGAAAAACCGATTTATCTAAATTAAGGGGGGTACCCCCCTTTCCCCCTTTATACTTAAATAATGAGCTTCCAAATCTAATCATGGAAGCTCCTTAACACAATAAACCGGTATACCAAATTTGGAGAAAATCGAATATTTCTGCATGAAAAACTCATTTATATATATTAAGGGGGGGGGGGACTAGCCCCCCTTTTCCCCCTTTATCCTTAACCGATGAACCTCAGAAAATAATCAGGGAAGCACTTTATCAGAATGAACCTAGAAAAAAAATTTGAAGCAAATCGAATATTTCTATAAAGAGTTATCGCGTTACGTACATACGTACGTACGTGCGTACACACGTACATACAGAATCGGCGGGCACATAAGCTCTCAGGCTTTGATAGCGTGTGAACTAAAAATATCACCCTGATCGGATAATAAGTGGCCATTTTTCTATTAGCCTATCGCTTTCTAGGCTCTTTGCAATAAGCCTGAAAAATATCAGGCTAATTGGAAAAAGGGAGATGGATTCTCCAATTAGCCGGGCTCTTTGCAAAGAGCCTAGGCTGTTTGCAAAGAGCCGGATTTCTCAATTAGCCTACGACAGATACATAACTACGAAACAAAAAACTCAGCACGTTCGCAGGTGTATCTCACCGTTGGAGTAAACCTGTTTTTTAGCCAATCCCCACTCGCTTTCAATCTACTGTAACATCTTAAATATTTCGACTTTCACATAACGTCTTAAATACTTCGACTTTCACATATTCTAGGAGCTTGCTCTACACACTAAATAGGAATACAAAAGTAGAAAAAAAAGAAAGATTTTTTCTTTTATATTACGTCAAGTTTCCCTTGAAATATTTTATCAGAAAAAGATGTTACTGGTGGATAAAAAAACTGCTATCGGAAAAATTATATAGTATACGTAAATAAATAATCAACTTTACTTGTATTGTTCATGCAGATGATGCAGTTCATACTAAAACAGATCAAGTAATAACTGAGCAATCCAAAGGGATGGCTTAGGTGAAAAGAAAATCATATTTAAATTTTTTTGTGCAAAAGCTAGTGGTCTTAAACAAAGATTTCAGGAATAAATTAAAATTCAGATTTTTGGAGTATTATTGCAATGAGAGACAATTGAAGAGCTAAGTGGAAGAACATGTTAAGTAACAAAAATTACATTTGAAGGAATTTGATGTGAAAGTTTTTGTTGTCAATTTTAATGATTTATTTTCTGTTTGATACCATGGGTTTAAAACATTAACAGATGTGGTACTAAACTCTATTACAAAAGCTTACTCATATTTAATTTTTAAATAATAAAAAATATTAATATTATTTGCATTATTAAATATTAAAGTATTAAATATTAATGAATAATGTCTTAAATCTTCAAGGCTAAATAGAACTTTGGTATTTTAGCTTTACCATGTGATAGAATACTTGATAAACCTTCGAACAAAAGATAAAATAATTTTTAAGAAAATGTAGCATAACATGTTCTTCCACTCAGCTTTTCAATTCTAAGATGTAAAAAAAAATATGAGATTATATATCTTAACTAAACCCATATTATGTTTTTCTATTAAGGGGCTACTTCAGTCACCTGGAAAAACTCGCTCGCTAATTCAAATGCTATTGAAGAATTTTTTAAAGATATATTGTTTGCATTTTAATATTTTTAAATGATTTTTTTTTTTTTTTTTTTTTTTTTTTTTTTTTTTTTTTGCATTGGATAGCTGAGATTGATCTCTGCATCTGCTTTTTTTTTATTTTTTCGATTTTGTTCGCAGACTATTTTCAAGAGAATGCTTTCAGTTTCGAAACCGGTTCCGAAAATGAAAATATCCTAATTAAAAATAGCTGTAAATAAAATCGAAACAGTAGAAAACATCCTTTGTACAGATAGATCTCAGCTAGGCAATGCAAAGAGAATTGTTTAAAAATATTGAAATGCAAACGAGATATCTTTAAAAATTTCTTCGATAGGATTAGCATTAGTGAGCGGTTTTTTTCAGGTAACTGAAGTAGCCGCTTTATAAAAAATTTAATAAAGATTTACAGTTGGTGTCCAACGGAAGAGAAAAGCATTTTAAGATAATTGAAGAGCTGAGTGGATGAACATGTTATGGTACATGTTCTTAACATGTATTTTAATCTTTTGGATAAAAGCGTTATGAGGTATCCTATCACATGGTGAAGCTAAAATACTAAGATTATATTTAGTATTGAAGATTTAAGACATTATTCATTAATTTTTAATATTTTAATATTTAATAATGTCAATAATATTAATAATTTTTTATATTTGAAAATTAAATATGAATAAGTTTTACTGAGAGAGTTTAATACCATACCTGTTAATATTTTAAACACATGGTATCAAACAGAAAATAAGTCATTAAAATTTACAGCAAAAACTTTCACTTCAAACATCTTCAAATGTAATTTTTGTTACTTAACATGTTCTTTCACTTAGCTCTTCAATTGACAAGCGTAGAAAATATTTCAAAACAAAGTGCATCGTACAAAACTTCCTTATAAAACAAATACATTTACAGTTAAGCAGGGTTGCAACCGGCGGCTATTTTGTAACACTTTCCAACAAATTTGGAAAGTTTTTATGCATTCGTTTTTCTGTCCTTCTGTCCACGCTCTAACTCTCGGATTTTCATATTCATACTCGGATTTTCATGCAATTAATAAACGTTCTTTAGGTTCACATAAGTATGTATAGTATTGTATATGAAGTATGTGAGATTAATAGTTCATTTGCAGGGACACTCAAAAGAATTTTATTATATTATGGCAAGTGGTGAAAACTCGTTTGCAGAGTATTTTAATGAGATTATGCTATTTCAAATATATTGAAACTGATATAAATAACTGAATTTCACTTGAAGAATATTAAGGGGACCGGGAAGCCCTATCTCCGCCATGTTAAATCCACCAAACTTATGTATCTTTTTCTCAGAAATGGTGAAAGATATATGCCTAGATTTTTTAGAGTAGTTAGAATAACATGATTTACGTATTTTAACAGAGCATTTTCTTTCGAAGTGAAACTCAAAATTAATTATTAATTATTTATTGAAAGTCATTTTTAAATTTGCCTTTTTGGTAAGATTTCACTGCCTAAAATAAATAATTCTCAACAAATCATTAAGTGCCTCTGTTAAAATATACATTATAACATAATATAAGCATTAAAAAAATCTGAGCTCTTAAGTTTAATAGATATTGAAAAAAAGAAACATAAACATGAAAAATCCAAGTTTTGAGAAAAAGTCAATTAAAGATTTAAATGGCCATTAAGCTGTGAA
The DNA here is from genome assembly GCA_963932465.1 of Maratus speciosus. NCBI lineage: Eukaryota > Metazoa > Arthropoda > Arachnida > Araneae > Salticidae > Maratus > Maratus speciosus. The sequence goes on from OZ010797.1 coordinate 456,062,120, forward strand.
GTACTCTTAGAAAAGAATAAATAATTTCAACACTTATTTTTTATATATATAAAAATGGGTGACACATCGTTGGAAAGATAAAAGTTTAAGCTATTTAATGATATAAAAAAGTAAAAATTAATTTTTTGGTTGAATTTTGTTTTCCCGGTCCACTTAAGATAGAATAGCGCATTCATGTCGTTCATTTACAGGAACACACATCAGAAATCGGTTATAGTACTGTCTTTGAGTAATAATTTCTGAAAGTGCGTTTTCAAATTCAGTATGCGCTTTAAAATTTAAATAATTTCTTGCATGTTTCTCGTTCTATATAAATTCTATATCTCATATACAGGTCTGCACAAAAGAATTCACGTACCTTATTAACGGAAATTGCTTAAGGGACATTTTCAAATGAGGCATATGTATTTCTAAACTAAATGAAATTTTGACATGCACGTAGTTAATAGATGCAAATCTATATGTATCATATACAGGACTGCTAAAAGAATTTGGATAATTCCCCGATTGTATATGGGGACATCTGAAATTGTGTTTTCAAATGTGTTATGCGTTTCCATTTGCTTGAATTAGACATAATATTTCAACTTATTAAACGCTGCAGTTTTGTTACATTATTCTAAATGTGTTGAAAAGTGTTTCATAATCCATGCTTGAAGTATGATATTTTCTTTCTTGTTTATTCTATCTAGCGCAACTTTTACAAAACAAATATCTTACATAATCACTTTGTCAACATGTGCATTAGAAATATATTACAAAACTTATTTTTCAAAAATAGTGATTCTAATATAAAAATAGTCGAAAGTGGCAGCCTACGATTAGGAATGGCAAATGGAAAACAAAATGACTATCTACTTATTTTTATTGTTAAAAGGTGTAAAATGAAAACTTTAAGAATGGTAAAAATACAGTAGAACCTCTTTTATCCGTAACTCTTTTAACCGAAATCCATTTTTATGTTGTTAAAATATACAGTATAACATAATATAAGCATTAAAAAAAATCTGAGCTCTTAAGTTTAATAGATATTGAAAAAAAGAAACATAAACATGAAAAATCCAAGTTTTGAGAAAAAGTCAAAGATTTAAATGGCCATTAATCTGTGAAGTACTCTTAGAAAAGAATAAATAATTTCAACACTTATTTTTTATATATATAAACATGGGTGACACATCGTTGGAAAGATAAAAGTTTAAGCTATTTAATGATATAAAAAAGTAAAAATCAATTTTTTGGTTGAATTTTGTTTTCCCGGTCCACTTAAGATAGAATAGCGCATTCATGTCGTTCATTTACAGGAACACACATCAGAAATCGGTTATAGTACTGTCTTTGAGTAATAATTTCTGAAAGTGCGTTTTCAAATTCAGTATGCGCTTTAAAATTTAAATAATTTCTTACCTGTTTCTCGTTCTATATAAATTCTAAATCTCATATACAGGTCTGCACAAAAGAATTCACGTACCTTATTAACGGAAACTGCTTAAGGGAAATTTTCAAATGAGGCATATGTATTTCTAAACTAAATGAAATTTTGACATGCACGTAGTTAATAGATGCAAATCTATATGTATCATATACAGGACTGCTAAAAGAATTTGAATAATTCCCCGATTGTATATGGGGACATCTGAAATTGTGTTTTCAAATGTGTTATGCGTTTCCATTTGCTTGAATTAGACATAATATTTTAACTTATTAAACGCTGCAGTTTTGTTACATTATTCTAAATGTGTTGAAAAGTGTTTCATAATCCATGCTTGAAGTATGATATTTTCTTTCTTGTTTATTCTATCTAGCGCAACTTTTACAAAACAAATATCTTACATAATCACTTTGTCAACATGTGCATTAGAAATATATTACAAAACTTATTTTTCAAAAATAGTGATTCTAATATAAAAATAGTCGAAAGTGGCAGCCTACGATTAAGAATGGCAAATGGAAAACAAAATGACTATCTACTTATTTTTATTGTTAAAAGGTGTAAAATGAAAACTTTAAGAATGGTAAAAATACAGTAGAACTTCTTTTATCCGTAACTCTTTTAACCGAAACTCTCGGATAACCGAAATCCATTTTTATGTTTTTTACAATCACATTCCTTGTGTGCAAAACCCATTTTGAAAGTTTATTTTTAACTATCATATTCCTTGTGTGCAAGTCGTTCTTTCCGAACTACGAGTGCATATAAATATTTTTGATCCCCTTTTTTAGAGTTACTTTTAATTTATCTTGAGCTCCCTTAAGCTGCGGATTGGAACGAAAAAAACGAACAAATTAGCAATTCCGAAGCTTTTGAGTGTTTTGCAAAAGGTTTGACATGCCTGGAGACTGTGATACTGGTGAACTAATAATATTAAAAAACTCCGTTATAGAGCTTCAAAACAAAAGCAATCGAAACTGCGACAAACAAAACATTTTTTCAAGCCCTTGTGATATACGTAAAAGGTACTTAATTTTAAAATTAAAATTCAGGTAATTTATACTTGTTTCTATTTTGCTATTACTTTATTTTTTAAGCACTTGTTACCATAATAAGAAATATTGCATATGTTTCTCCTTAATCTCAAAATTGAAGCATTCTCGAATATCTGAACATTTCGGTTTTCCGAAAGATGACCAGGCCCAATTACTTCGGATAATCGAGGTTCTACTGTAGTTTTATCAGACAGCTTACATATTTCGGCATAATCCGGGCAATTTTCAAAACACTTAAATAAGAATATGCTAAACTGCACGATCTACAATGTAATGGTCTGAAACGCGATTACGTTTTAGATCGGGGTCATATGGAAAACAGAGAATTCGTATAATTTAATAGGACAAATATTAAAATTATTAGCCCCTCATATGCTATTTCTTTCAGGCAACAATAAAAGTGTCGTCTCTAAAAATAACGATACTTTATGTAAGCTAGCCGTAAAATGAAGCAGATGTATCGTTGTACAGTTAAATACTGATAATCTATGCTATTTTTTTTTTCACTTCTAAGCGTCGCATATTTTCAATTTTTACACCTTCGCATAAAAGACAAAATACTTTTCACTGCAATTTGTCAGAAAACTGCATCTCAATTTTTTTTTTTTTTGAGATTTATTTCTTTTGTAGTTTTTAAAGCCATTTCTGTAATAGTGGCAACTAAAGTACTCCATTTCTGTAGAAAGTAAAGGGAAAATAATAGATTACTATAGCATTTTGTTGCCATTTTCGCATAACAACTGAAAAAAAAAATACGTGCTGTTTTGAAAAAATATAAATGAATGATTTCTAATAAAACATGGAGCTATTACAAACTATATTTAATTTTAAGTATCCATATTAATGTTAGAAACAAATAAAGGCATATGAATCAGTAGATACCAGATTTTTTTGTCGTGTTTCTTCAATGACGACATTGCATTTTGCAGGGTTTGTGTATTATCCAGCGATAGTGATGTTCTATGCATACTTTTCTATAGATTTTGTTTAAGACTGGATCGTAAATGGGAAATTCTTCAGCGGATGCAAATGACGTCATTTTATATAAAATAAAAGCGTTTATTTTATGTCTTAAAACTGAAATATGTTTTGTACTATCTATATTTATATATATATATTTTTTTCCAACTGGGGCGACACTAAAGTCTGAAAAAGCAAAATCTTGTTTTCTAGTTGTAAATTTTTTATAGATACATGCAGTTCATTTATATTGACCAAATACATTTTAGCGAAATAACTGTTAATTTCAATTTTAGTACTGTGAAACATTTAATGGATTATAATTCACTTAGATTTTACCCCCAATCCCTGTTAAAAGTGAACTTGCACAATGTGCACAACTTCTGCAGTGAATCTTGCACAAATATATGATCTATAAGACACTTTTAAGCTCAATTATATAATTCTCTTGGATCTTAATAACAAGATTCATAAACATATTTCTTATTTTATTTAACGTCAGAGTCCTTACGATTTCACTTCTGAGCAAAAATAAATTATGAAAAATTTCGCAACTTGAATGTGTTTAATTAATCTTCCACCGGAAAATAAATCTAATATGGTTTGATATATAAATGTATCTCTTCATATTTCGAAACTACCGTGATATACACTTATCTCAAAACTCTTGTAGCATAGCTGTCATTTATGACGCTCTGATTAAATACTAACTAGCAGGAATGACTGGGCAAAGCTCGGTCAAAATTAGCCCTGTGTTCAATCCGATATTTTATTCTCACTGTATCATTCTTGGTGTTTAGCTAGAATTGGCATGATCCTGAGACATAGTGACCCAAAATGACCCACTAACCGAATTTTTTCGAACATGCGACATAACCAATGCTCTACTCGAACCCGAAAACGATAGAATGCAAAATTTAGTCAAAATCGTTAAAGTCGTTTTATATATAAAATGAGCTTGACCCATGGTAACTCAAAAGGGATCCACTAATCTAAATTTATCGAACATGTGACCTATCCCAACGGTCTTCTCGTGCTGGGAAACGGTGTAATAAATTTTTTTGCAAAAATTGTTTGAGCCGTATTTTAGATACAATTAGTTTGACACACAGTAACCCCAAAATGACCCACTAATCGAATTTTCTCGAACATGTGACTTAGTCCAATGGTCTTCTCATGCTCAGAAACGATATAATACAAAATTTTGTAAAAATGTTTTGAGTCGTTTTTTAGATACAATTAACTTGACCCACAGTGACCCAAAAATGACCAGTAATCGATTTCTCTCGAACATGTGACTTATCCCAATGGTTTTCCCATGCCCAGAAACGGTATAATACAAAATTTTGTCAAAATCGTTTGATTCGTTTTTTAGATACAATTATCTTGACCTACAGTGATCCAAAAATTACCCAGTAATCGATTTTTCTCGAATATGTGACTTACCTCAATGGTCATCTCATGCCCAGAAGCGGTGTATTACAAATTTTGTTAAAACGTTTTGTGGCTTTTTTTAGATTCAATTAACTTGACACCTTACCCATTGTGACCCAAAATGACCCACTAATCGAATTTTCTTGAACATGCGACATAGCCCAATGGTATTCTCGTGCCCGAAAACGATAGAAAGCAAAATTTCGTCAAAATCGTTAGAGCCGTTTTCTAAATAAACTTAGCTTGACCCACAGTGACCCAAAAATGACCAACTAATTGAATTTTCTCTAACATGTGACTTAGCCCATTGGTCTTCTCGTAATCCAAAACAGTAGAATACAAAATTTAGTCAAAAATGTTAGAGCCGTTCTTTAGACAAAATTCGCTTGACCCTAAGTCACTCAAAAATGCCCCAATAATCGAAACTTCTCGAACATGTGACCTAGCCCAATAGTTCTCTCGTACCCCAAAATGGTTGGATATAAAATTTAGTCAAAATCGATAGAGCCGTTTTTTAGATATAATTAGCTTGACCTTAACCTATTATGACGCAAAATGACCCAATAATCGAATTTTTTCGAACACATGACCTAGCCCAATGGTCTTTTCATGCCCGAAAATGGTAAAATACAAAATTTAGTCAAAATCGTTGGAGCCGTTTTTAAGATAAAATTTACACACACACACATACACACACAATTTTTGCTCGTATTATAATATAAGATAAATCGCAAACTGACAGTACAATGAATGTACCGATATGCAAGCTTGGTGAAACGAAAGCAGTTTTACGAATTTAAGGGGGTCTGAGGACTCTTAAAACTTCAAAATTTAACGGAATTTTTTTTTTTTTAAGATGTTAAACTCCTATCTTTTCTGAACATTTTGATATAATTGTTTCCTTGAAATTCCCATTAGAACAGAAGTTACGGCTTTTAGAATTATACTCACCCAATAGCTGAAGCGGCGTTTACGCAACTTTGAATCCATATTTCTCCAAATGACGTTTTTGTGCCTAACGCGCAAGATATCTCAAAAATTTCTGAATATTTTTTCATGAATTTTTCAAAACATATGCTTCAGGTTAGTCAGTAAAATTTCCTTTTTATTTTTAAAAAATATATATATACAGGGTGATTCATAAAAGATGGGCAGAACTTTAAGGGGTTATAGTACACTTAAAGACAAATAATATTAAATAGGAGACTAAGGGTCCCAGACGTATTCCCAAGGAGATAGGGGGCATTAAAGTTTAGGGTCCGAAATTCCAAATGATTATAAAACATGGAAAAATTGGTCGATTCGTTTGCGGTTTTTGCAAAAAATTTTCTTTATGCCAGTATTTTCTTGAAAAAAAATTTTTAAGTTCAATTTCAAAAAATGCCGATAGGGGGCGCTTTAGACTTTGGAGTAACAAACAACTATTTTTTAACGTTATTTTTTGTATTTCTTTAAATGATTTCGAAAGCTTAGACTTAAACTTAAATTTTGATCTAAAAATCTGAGTCCTAACGAGTAGTTAAGTAGCATAAACTGAAATTTGAAATTTGAAACCCTTCTCCCCCCCAGAACAAAAATCAGTTATTCCCGATCTTTGTGTCGTAGATTAGGCTCTAACTACTGCCGCGTTTTGCTAAAATTATTCTTTATGTCAGTATTTTCTTGAAAATAAATTTTAAAGAAAATTTTCAAAAAATTCCGATAGAGAGCGCTTTAGACTTTGGAGTAACGAACAACTATTTTATACCGTTATTTTTTGTGTCTCATTAAATGCTTTCTAAAGCTTAGACTTAAACTTAAATTTTCAGCTCAAAATCTGAATCGCTGAGCGTGGTTCAGTAGCGAGGGGAGGGGGTTCAAATTTCAACTTCTGAACATAGTTCAGTTTGCACTACTTAACCATGCCCAACGATTCTGTGCTGTGATACGAGGCAAAAATACAACTTTCGTCAAGGACTGCATAGTCGGAATTCACTCATAAAGGCACTGGCACAGTTGGAAACGTCGCTCATGCAAACGTTAAAGCTCCATTCCTGACGCTAGTCACCGGGTGAAGAAGGAAACAGAAAGTATGCAAATGTCAAATGGGGAAGAAGAAGAACACGTATGCAAAATTTCGACACGATTCAGGCATAAAAACCACTGAACGGTGAGTCAAGTGTAAGTCGCTGTAGTAATGAATCGGAAAATGGTGCCCTTCACGAATAAGGAAAAGGCTGAGATGCATTTAATTTACGGAGCGGCAGATGAAATGGTGCAGAGGCACAACGAATGTACGGAGAGCGATTTCCCAACAGGCGGTTGCCTAACCGGAAAACTTTCGAGCGCTTGCACAGACAGTTGTGTGAGACGGGATCATTTCTCGCTTCCCGGTCGAATGCAGGTCGTGCAAAAAAGGACGAATCAGTAGTTGTTGCAGAAGCCATTCTGGATGTAGTAGCGGCGCAGCCAAGTACAAGTACACGAACTGTGGCTAGGCAGGTGGATACCTCACAGTCCATGACTTGGAGGGTACTGAAGGATGAACATTTGCTCCCGTTTCATGTGCAACGAGTCCAGAAACTGTCTCCAGGGGATTATCCAAATCGTATTGAATTCGCCCGCTGGTTTCTGCAGCAGAACGCGCTAAATCCACATTTTGGACGAACTGTGCTTTTCACCGATGAATGTACCTTCACACGTGAAGGTACATTTAACACACACAATGCACATGTATGGGCGGATGTCAATCCACATGCTACTTATCCACATGCTCATCAGAGACGCTTTTCCATCAATGTTTGGGCAGGAATCCTCGGAGACCACCTAATCGGACCGTACCTTCTTCCTGAACGCCTCAACGGTAAAACATACCTCACATTTCTGCAACATGTGCTGCCAGACCTGTTAAACGTTGTTCCTCCACGCATCCGGCGGGTCATGTGGTTCCAGCACGATGGAGCGCCAGCCCATTACGTACGAGACGTCCGCAACTATCTGGACATCACATTTCCGAACAGATGGATTGGTCGAGGTGGTCCTGTTGCTTGGCCTGCTCGCTCGCCAGATCTTTCACCCCTCGATTTCTTTTTTGGGGGAAAATTGAAGGCTCTTATGTATGAGACACCCATTAAATCCCCCGAGGAACTGGTCGCCAGACTTTCCGCCGCTGTAGGGGAAGTGCTCGAAAATCCTGATGTTTTCGCGAATGTTCGCCGTTCCATTCTTCGCCGTTGTTCTGCGTGCATAACCTCTGGTGGTCACAATTTTGAACATTTATTGTAATTACATGTTAATAAATATGCTTTGGTAACATAATCCTAATTTGTGTCTTTTTACCTCGTATCTCAGCACACAATGTGTGGACATGGTAAACTGAACTGTGCTCAGGAGTAGAAATTTCTAACCCCTCTCCCCAGAAACTTAACCACGTCTAACGATTCAGATTTTGGGCTGAAAATTTAAGTCTAAGCTTTAGAAAGCATTTAATGAGACACAAAAAATAACGGTATAAAATAGTTGTTCGTTACTCCAAAGTCTAAAGCGCCCTCCATCGGAATTTTTTGAAAATTTTCTTTAAAATTTATTTTCAAGAAAATACTGACATAAAGAATAATTTTAGCAAAACGCGGCAGTAGTTAGAGCCTAATCTACGACACAAAGATCGGGAATAACTGATTTTTGTTCTGGGGGGAGAAGGGTTTCAAATTTCAAATTTCAGTTTACGCTACTTAACTACTCGTTAGGACTCAGATTTTTAGATCAAAATTTAAGTTTAAGTCTAAGCTTTCGAAATCATTTAAAGAAATACAAAAAATAACATTAAAAAATAGTTGTTTGTTACTCCAAAGTCTAAAGCGCCCCCTATCGGCATTTTTTGAAATTGAACTTTAAAATTTTATTTCAAGAAAATACTGGCATAAAGAAAATTTTTTGCAAAAACCGCAAACGAATCGACCAATTTTTCCATGTTTTATAATCATTTGAAATTTCGGACCCTAAACTTTAATGCCCCCTATCTCCTTGGGAATACGTCTGGGACCCTTAGTCTCCTATTTAATATTATTTGTCTTTAAGTGTACTATAACCCCTTAAAGTTCTGCCCATCTTTTATGAATCACCCTGTATATGATTTTTTTGTGATTATATGGTTGAAATTTTTGTATTAGCTAAATACAACATTGTATAAAAAATATAAATATGCTTTAAATACAAAATTATTTAGGTTCCGGGTAATTATTTCAATCTGAAGTATAATCAGGCACAAAAAAATTCATTCTGGTTGCAAAATTTATTTTATAATCCTGCGCGTAAGCTGTCATACCAAGTTTCTGTTCGTCAGGTATCTGACAGTTTGGAGCTCCCTATAAATACAAATTCTGCATCTTGCAATTTTTTAAATGCATGAAAGCAAAGAACATACTTGTATACAGTAGACTCCCTCAAATCCGCACAGCTTGGGACCAGAGGTTGTACGGATTTTAGAATTTTGCGGATTTTTGGTCATTGATTTGTTTACATTTTTGAAACATTAATTTGATTGGTAGTTAATCAAGGGAAATTATAATGAATCCTTACAATACAGTGAAACATTAAAAAAAGTAAAATATTAAAATAATTTATTAGTTTAAAAGTAAATAATTATTAAAATATTTATGTAAAATAAAAATTTAGAAAAATATTAAATTATTATCGATGAAATCGATTCAATTCGATTCCACAAGCACTATGCTGCCATCTAGCAGTAAAGCAATCGTAAGATCGACACGTCATTATTCGTTCTTAGCACTTTTAACTTTTGTAACTTTTTTCATTGTTAATTAGAGTCTTGAATGCTTTTCTTATACTGCTTTGTATGTTTAGAAATAAATTTGTCTATAATTAAAAAAAAAAAATCCCGCGAACAATAATTTTAAAATAGCGTTTCGGTTCGTGGATTTTTCCATTTCGAACCCTGGAATTTTTTATATAGATATGCTAATTTATATCAAAATCAAAAGTAATGTAAATTTATTTAGTAATAAATCATCTTTAATAGCCAAAAGAGAATGATTAACAAAAAATTTAATAAAAAAAAAACATTGCGGTAGTCGCTGATTTCGGCGCCATCTTGAATTTTGTTCCTCAACTTAACTCTAGATTTCATTGTTTACATCGGAAAAGATACGCGGGTTTTAGGCGATTGCGGATTCAAGGAAGTCTACTGTATTTCATTCCAATAAAAATTGTGTTTTAAAATCATATAGTTTTTAAGATATTATATGTTGAAAATGTTTTTTTTCTTTTTTTCCAAGTTTAAGAGTCCTGAAAATCCCTCAACAAATCTACTTATGTTAGTCTAAACGATTTTTTATATACTGGCGTACTTTGATTGCCTATTTTGGTTTATAAGCCTCTCTCCTATAGAGGATACTTGTGAAAAAAAATACGCCAATTGTCATCCATCAACATTTATCAGATCAGTATATTTGAATAGCTTAAAAATTGCAATTTAAACATAATTGGTTAAAAAAAATTTAAGATTGTTTAAAATCATTTCCCCTTTTGATACAAAAATGTATTTGTAGTAGAGTAATCTTAATTGCAACTTTTTACACAGTTAAAGAAATAACATACGAAATAATGAAAAATAAAGCTAATTTTACGAATTGAATAATTCCAACTGACCGAAAAATGCCCATGCTGGGAATCGAACACAGATCCTTGGTTTACCAGGACAATGCTTTACCGTGTAAGCTAACTGGGCCGACAATCAGTCAGCACTTTCCGCTCAGATAACCTTATTGGTAGGGTAAACGCACCGGTAGTGGGCCACTTAAGGACATTTATCTTATTATTATTAAAGTATTTATGAATTCTAAATGATATATATATTTTTTAACGTAGTCCTAACCTTCATGTATCGGAATAAACATTCAAAGTTTCAAAATATATTATTTGGAAAAAAATGAAAAATAAAAAAAGTTACCTTCCTCGATGCTCCAGTAGTGGGCATAGTAAATTTTTGATGCACCAGTAGTGGGCCCCCCAGAAGTGGGCCACTCCAGTTTTGAGTTTATTGTGAAAATACTGAAGTTATACTTTTTTTAAAAGTTCTAGAATAGGATGTTCACAATAATGAAATCATACATAGACGTTTAGATGATTACGTAAAATAATCTCACTAGTAAATCTGCAGATCAGGGGCCTCAACTTCAGTTCTGTAAATCAATTTTAATTTTATCTCACTTTATATAAAAGCTAATGTCCTACAAGCAGCAAAATAATTTTTTTAGATTATATACAGGGTGTCCTTTCGTATCGCTTAAATATAGCTAATTCCCAAGAAGCTTAGTTTTAGAGGTATAATTTTAATTGCTGAACTATTTCACATGTTTTTCATCATGTGAAAATCCATTTCAATCAAAACAGTTGCATTTTCTTAATGTTACGAAATTTAATTTTTGTACAGTTTTTGTGATCTATAAGTTATATTTAGAAAATCTGCTTATATGCTTTCACTTGTTAAACAGTAAATATTCCCATATTCTGTGATCAAGACTTTCTGAATTGTGCTACAATGAATTTTATGAATTTTCAGCGATTTCTGACATTGAAATTCATTTTCTGTGTTTTGTACCAGAATGATACAAATGGTAGAAAAAAAAATTATCAGTTTTTATATAATTTAGCAACTTTTTTTTTTTTTTTTTTTTTTTTTAAATCGAAATGCATAGCTTTTGTTTTCTCTAAATAACAGTCTGTTGTGTTTTGTAACTTAAAAAAAAAAAAAAAAAAAAAAAAAAAAAAAAAAAAAAAAAAAAAAAATCCGCCCAATTTGTTATTTTGCAGTGGTGGTAAATAATAAGACAAATATAATAAACAGAAAAGCTGAAATGACTTCAAAACAAAATGATTTATCCAGAAACGAAAAAGATCTCAAAATGTGAGAGGGGTTTATAGTCAATTTATTACAAAGAGTACTTTAGGTTGAAACTTACAATGAAAGAGAGGCATCAGACTGGGGCGATAATTTCCTGACTCTCCTTTTTTAAAATCGGCTATTTTTTTAACTCTTCCTTTTGAATTTTTCTTTTTTCTCTTTCATTTTTTTTCTGCATCTTTAGCATTTTTAAGGCCTTCTCTATTCTTATAATATTGAAGCATTTAGGGAGAAGCCACAACTGCAGGAATGTTCTCTCTTTTTCTTTGTGTTATCCCCCCCCCCTTCTGGCCAAAATAGAACTCTTTTGAAGGGAGATGGTACATTTCTAGATGGCCCACCATTTGACAGCACTGAATGGCTCCCAGTCTCAGTTGATCCTTCTTGAATGAAAAGGTTCACCTCAGCATCTTCAACAATTGTTCTTTGCTTCTGATCAATAGTTTCAGTATCAACAGTGTCAATAGGCTATTCAGTGTACGCCGCCTCCACAAATATGACTGGTGTACCCTATAACAAGTAAAATGTAAAAATGGAATAAATAATAGTAAAAAATATATACTCAAGTGTTTTATACCCAAATTGTTTTGCGATAGATTACCTGAGAAATTGGATCCATGTTCAAAGTCTCCTTCATCTCCAACCATAAGTAGTAAAGATCTGTTTGCTCCACAGAACCTTTCAATTTGCCTTTATTTTCTGAGAAAGATTTTATTTTTCTTCTCCGATTTTATCTTCAAGAATTTCCAAGAAAGAAGCCATTTCTCTCTCCTTTATTGGTGATATTATCACATTCTTTGATGTTAGTGTGGATTCAATATTTATTTTCTTTAGATCCCATGGAACTAGAGTCCACTTACTTTGAATCCATTCACAATGGTTGCAGGAGTTAAACGATCTAGTGCTGATTTTAGGACTGGTGGAAACTTCTGGATGTGACTGGTGGATGTTTCTGCATCTGTTTGCCTTCATGAGTTATTCTGAAGTGCACTACTTCCTTTTGCCAAGCACTTTTAAGAGTATGGAAAACAGAAATGTTCATTGGTTGCATTAGGTATGTGGAATTTGGGGGCACAGCTACCATTTCAACTCCATGAGCCGAACAGAAGATTCTTAGATTCAAAGACATGTGAGAAGTATGTCCATCCATAAATAACACTACAGGTTTTTCTATGTAATGCTTATTTAAATATGGCTCAAAAATTTTAACCTTTATTGAGTATTGAACCTTTGAAGTATAAAATTATTTTAGATTTTAATTTCTCTTAATAATCATATGTCTGATAGCTTAGTGAAGTTGCATTTTCGCTGCTCCAGAAGTGGGCCACTTGTGCACCAGTAGTGGTCGCCTGGCCTACTACTGGTTCTGATGAACAAAATACTAAATAAATTATATACAAAGTCTTAGAACCTCAAAAAATACTTAATTAAAATAATTTAAACATAAAAAATTTTTTTGGCATGTGCTCCAGTAGTGGGCCACCTTGCCCACTATTGGTACAATTTAAGAAATTGTGATCCAGAAGTGGGCCACCCCTTAAAATCAATATAATTTTCAATTTTTAAGTTTTCAGCTAATCTAACAAATTATTTACAATTTAATCGAGAATATCAACGGCACTCTAATTCAAAATAAAACATGATATTAAAGAAACAACGCTATAGATAAAAACTTATCTCTTAATGAAATCACTAAGAATTTGCCAAAAAAATCTGAGTTTGAAGACATTCCAGAAGATAAAAAACATATCTACAGAAAAATAACAATTATTCCAAACTTTTTATTGAAAGTTACAATTTAAGGACTTTAACTAATCAGATTTCTTTCAGTCGTTTTTCTGAAATGGATTGTGGGCTTGTTTTTAACTTTGAAAGTTAGTGGCCCACTACAGGTACGTGGCCCACTACCGGTGCGTTTACCCTAGTAACATCTGGTCTGTCATGCAGACAGCTCAACAGATAAACCGCAGGTAAAGGAACTTCATATAAACGATGGATACGTAGATGAACTATTATTTTAACGCAATTAAACTGATTGGTAAAGTTATCATACGAATTGAATATTTCCAACTGAGCGAAAAATTCCCAGCCCGTGAATCGAAGGATCTGGGTTCGATTCCCCGCCTGGGCATTTTTTCGCTCAGTTGGAAATATTCAATTCGTATCATAACTTTACCAATCAGTTTGATTGTGTTAAAATAAAGCTAATTTTATTAAGATATACGGATATTCAATTTGTTTAAATATTTAAAAGTTCATTTGTTCGTCTAACATTTGTTTTTACGACTTTTTTTTTTAAATTTGAATTCTAACTAGCAAGTATGAAAGTAAGTTAATATGGAAAATTTATATTTGCTAGTTTGCTTTCACGCATTCTACAGATTAAAATTCAATTCTTTCTTTATGTACCACGTTACGAATTAATGAATGTTTCGTTTTCCAATGCTTTTTTTTCTATTTTTTAGAGAATATGTTACTTTATTTTTACAATCATTAAACCAATTAAAAAAAGTTTTCAGGTGCAAAAACTTCTTGCAACGATCAAAGACATCAACATTTTCAGTGTATCGAAATTTAAAAAAAAAAAAAACGGAAATTAGGATTTTTCAGCTTTCTGTCTAAAATATTTACTTCTAAGCACCTAACGTTTTCAGGTGCACGGTTTTTTCGAAACAATAAAAAATGACATCACCATTTTCAATGCAACAAAGTAAAAAAAAAAAAAAAAAAAAAAAAAAAAAGGAAATTAAGATTTTTTGCCTTTCTTGTCTAAAATATAAACTCCTAAGTATAGCATGCAGAAAAAATAAATATTGTATATACAAAAATAATATTTTTGCTTTTATTTTAAAAATTCATATCACTAATGCGTGAATGAAATCCTTAAATGCTAACAAGAAATTATGCATATAGAAACAGTTTTTGCCCAAAATAGTATCATAACATACTAATTTCCGATTTAAAATTTAAATAAAGAAAAAATTATTATTTGAAATTCGATGTGAAAAGCAAATTTTAAAAAGCTTGTAAATTAAAAAAATATATAATTCATTCTTTTCAAGTTCCCCAAAATAAAACAAGTAAATATTAAAAAAAAAAAAAAAAAAAAAAAAAAAAAACCTGACTGCGTAAAAATCGAACTAATTAATTATTTCTCATCAATGTGAAAGTATTTTTCATATTACTTACCTATTTTTTTTTTTTATTTACTTGTATTGATGACTTTTAAGTTGTGTTTAATTGTTAGTTCCTATCTATAAACACTGTTATGATGAGGCATATAGATGTCTATAAAGGTTAGAGATGCAGTAAAGCTAGAGATCCTACCTACACTACTTCCAGGTTGTGTAATATTTAAGTGGAGCTTCTGATTGTAAAGTAGTCAATGAAACATCGTCTTCATTTTGAAAGACTTCTCCAATGATATGCCACTCAATAAGGTGTGTAATTTTTTCGTCTCTACCGCCATTTTGAATTTATAAAAACAAAACCTAGCCTATAACCATCGGACGGTTAAGAGGAATCGATAGAGACCTCATTCATTAAAATCCATCCAGCCGCTGGGATGTTTAGAGGGTATAAAGAAATCCACATACTCAGACACGCCTGAAACACATAACCCTTCTTGGCAGTCGGGTAAAAAACAGAATAACTCCAATTTTGGGGGATTTTAGCATGTAAAGTATAAAGAAACACACGTCGTTAAATTTTTAAAACTGTAGCTTATATTGTTTTAAAGCAATAATACGCGCCAGGTCACTGTTACACAAGTGCTCGACTATTAATTTACTAATCTCAGAAAACGCAATCTAAAGTTTCAGTAGCAATTTACTTTCAATTATACTCACTGAGTCGTAAATGACTAGTAGAACTACCTAGCTTTGCAGATGTTTACCACGACGGCTTTAATGGTAAAATAAATAAAAATGCAACATTAGGGCAATAACGGAACTCTGTACATATCCGAACATATTTCGTGAAATATCAACCAGGAAAAAAATGAAATTATTTTGATACAATCGCAGAAAAAAAAAAAACAAACATCGGCTTTATAAATGAAGATTTCAGATGATAAATTTTTGTAAGTTACAAAATTATATTACGAGAAAATAAGATGTAAATTTCATAATATCTTTTTGTGTTTATTGTCAAATGCCCCTTTATCAATTAAAATCTGTATAAGTATTATGTTTTTTTTTTTTTTTTTTTTTTTTCAAATAGAAATTTTACAGATGGTAGAAGAAAACTCATTATCTTCAATCATATATGATTAAGTCAAATTGTCATGTACCACTTTTATCATCTGAGCGATTCAAATGAGAATGCGCTTTTTCTTTGAACTTTGAAACAGAAAAATATACGATTTCCCTGGCAATACGAAAGAAAGAATCAACCAAATGGCGTAGAATTTAGCGAAACTCTATTTCGTATGGCATGTTTATGAGAAGAAATCGAATTTTAAAAGTCGAATTATCGAGAAAATCAAATTTAGGGGAATCACGAAAAACCCCTGACTACGCCCATTGGTTTTCATTGTAAACGAAGATTTTACAATAGCAATACACGACAAAACTATTTTTTTTTTCAGATTGCAGTGTTTTTTCGATGCAGTTTCACAAATATAATAGGTTGATAGACAAAACTCGATTTTTAAAATTTTGTATAAAACGAGTTTTGAAACTCACGTTACCGTATATATTGTGAAATAATAGAAAAAAACTTTTTCTTGAACAAATGTCTTCTGCAAAATATCTAATCAAAATTCAGCAGTATTATGTCTTACTTGTCTAATGCTCTCTAATCGCGCTCAAAACCGATGCGGCCAAAGAAATCGCTATAACAGCAATAAAATTACTAAAATACTTGTTTAAGGCTTACATTACAATAGCAGTATTAGTGAAAATTTTCGAGATGTGTTTCATTGTTTTATTGAAAAGAACAATCTTTCACGATTTTATTTCTGTTTTTATTTTATTCCTACGATTTCTAGAAGAGGAGTTACGGCCAATTTAATAAACAGGAAGCAATGAGTTAAATACCGAAAGTAGGCGTAGGAAGCCTTAGAAATTTACAAAATGTTTTTTTGCATAATCTTCCTAATTTTTTTCCAGAAAAATTCTAATAAAGCTTAAGTGACATTTTTAGATTAATTTTGTTGCCTTAAAATTACCTAAAAAGAAAACTTTAAATGCGATTTCTGGAAAATTAATTTTTTAGTTACTTCCATGTTTGATGAAACTTATTACCTAAAATGTTTTCAACATATTTCAATGAAATTTGGTCGGAATGTTTTCCATATTACTCTCTATTTTCTGAACTAGAATCTAAGCTCTATGTGATAATATAATTATTTTATATGTACTCGAATATAAAAAAATAAAATTTTTAATAAAAACTATGTATATTTTGACAAATATGGAAAATTTTGAAGATGTTGTAAAACTCCTAATTCAGTGCACCAGAAGTTATTTTAATGTGATTACGAAAGGGACATATATGAATTTTAAATAGAAATTTAACAAAACAATTACATTTTTTCTTTATCCTAAAAAAAGCAGTTACGTGACTAATCGTATTTCTTCTGTAAGCGTTAAGAATTTTTTTAATTAAATTTATAATAAATCTAAAATTCAAATGAAAATAAATTCAAAGGAAAAAGTAATATAACATGAATTATGTTACGTAGGTTTCATGATTAACGTTAAAAATACATATAAAGATATACATAATGATTAGAAACTTTTATATGAAATTTCGATTTCAATAAAATAAAATAAAAAGATTTCGAAAAACAAAATGTGTAGTTCTACAAATGTAAAGTTACATGCTTACTAAACTTTCATCTGTAACTATACAAAAAAAACTGCAAATCTACAAAACTAGTTTTTGTAAAGCTACAGAAATCTGTAACTTTAAAAATGAATCTGCTAAAATTACAGTAATCTAACTAAAATTTTATCTGCAACACTGGTTGCAGTTACATAAAAAGTTCTAGGCATCCCAGTTTCCTAAAACAATCTTAGTAACGATACAGATATTTTGATTTTCGGCGCAAAAGTGTGTCTGTTACATGAATTTTTGTTGTTGCCGTCACATAAAAAGTTCTAAGAATCACAGTTTATAGAAAAACTTTAGTAACTTTACAGATTTTTTACAGGGTATGTTAAGATCTAGTTTCTTGTACAAATGAAAATCCATTTTTATAAATATTGAAATTTACGTTTATTTTTTATAAAAAAATAATCATACAGTGTGTAATGGAATAGATTTATAATTCCTATTTAAAATACCTCCAATAATAAAGCTGCGCAAAATTTTGGTAAAATATTTTTCAATTTTGAGTATAGAAAGATGCTTCAGAGAAATCTATTATATATATAAAATCCAAACGGAAATTTCGTTCCGAACGCCGAGATTTCGAGTTCTACCGCATGGATTTTTACGGAACTTATACCGTTAGATAGGTATCATTTCAGGGAAGGTTTTAAGCTATAACACATCACTCTACCTAGATTAGTTATAGAATTATTACGGAAAATTCTGTTATATTGGACTTTGTTACTTCATATTTCCTTAAATATCTGGGCTCCAATTGGTCGTAGACCTTAGATCTCGCGCCAAAAGTAGCTCCGAAGCACCCCAGCAAACTTTTCCCCGCGATTATTTGGCCGTCCTCCGATTTCCTCTAACTCTATTAGGGGCCCGCGTAGGGAGCCTTTAAAATATTTTTCGTAGTAATTTCAGCAATTACCTTAAATTATTGGTTAAGACCGCCACCCCCCCGATTCATGTATCTACGGAAAGGTTGCATGAAAGAGTTTCGTTCAGATACGCTTTCGTTAAGAATAGAGTGCGCTCCCTGGTGGTGGAATGTGGAACTAACATAACGCGATATTGTTAAAATTAGGAAATCTAACAATGCGATCTGTTTTAAACTTTGAGATAGTTCATAACACATAATCTATTATCTATTCTATTATATATATATATATATATATATATATAATCTATTATCTATTCTATTATATATATATATAATCTATTATCTATTCTATTATATATATATATAATCTATTATCTATTCTATTATATATATATATATATATATATATAATCTATTATCTATTCTATTATCTATTATATATATAAAATTCAAACGGAAATTTCGTTCCGAACGCCTAGATTTCGAGTTCTACTGCATGGATTTTTACGGAACTTATACCGTTAGATAGGTATTGGTTTAGGGAAGGTTTTAAGCTATAACACATTATTCTACCTATATCAGTTTTAGAATTATGACGGAAAAGTCTGTTATTTTGGGCGATAAGGTTACCATTTCATTTCTTGGTGAAATTCATCGTTGATAAAAAAAAAAATTGAAACGGCTATTAAACCTCGAAAAAAAAAAAAAAAACTGTTACTAATTTTATTTAAATGAAAAAAAAAAAAGAAAAAGAAAAAAAGAAGAAGAAAATCCGTTTTAATGAGTGATAATATTAAAAAACGGAAACATTTAATCAAAACCTGAAAGAAATATTTGTAATGCTTAAAAATTAATTTAATAAGAAATATTACACTTGATACGCAATGGTGGCTTTTCATCGCTTGCGTTAGATATGGAAACGAATCTGAAAATTTGATTAGATGAAATTTTAACGACATTTTCCTTCTGTTCTGCTCTTTTCTTTTTCTTTTATATCTAATTGTCCCATCACGTGACTTATAGAAGAAACAAGCAGATGTAATTGTGAGTCACATGTGTAATTACTATTTGTTTCTTTACAATTTTTTATTTTTCTTTTGTCGCCAAACAATGTGATTTTAAGCCAAAAATGCATAAGCGTGACATTAGCTTGAGGATGTTCTCACAAATGGTGTTTTTTTAGGTGAAAGAGATCATTTTTGAGTACATTTTCATATTCAATTGTAACTTATATAGATATCAGTTAATATTTTAAAAATGGAATCGAATACTTAAATTTCAGTGTGAATTTCTGCCACACATACATATTGTAAAATAATTTCATACTTTTTAAAATGTTTTTCGCCGTAATTCCGAAAGCATGTGATATTTATAAACTCGAACTCAGATCAACGAATATTACCCATTTTATATAAGCAAACATTGTCTATTGTTTATTTCATTTTTTCTCAAGTCATATCGCCAATTTCATTTATAGGAAAATTCACAGATTCGAAATCTAGGAAATAAAGATATTTTTTAAGGAAATTTATGTTTTAATACGTTATTACTATCGAAAAATTCAACATAAAAAAAAAATACAAGTCTTTTGTAATTCGTCATTTCTTCTTCGTCTTTCTTCGTACTTTCTCCTCTGTTATGTAATATTTCAAATGATATTGGACTAATTTTCGATCATCGGTTCACCGCAAAATGGAATATCTAATATAGTATATAAAATAAAGTCTGGATTAGGTGACTAATTAACGCACAGCGCAAACTACTGAACCTAAAATCTTGAAAATCGTGGTAAAAATACTTCTTATGACATAGACTTCTGCTAAGAAAGGATTTTCTAAAGTGTCACCCCTAATGGTTTTTGCACGGGGAGGGGGAAAAAATCGAATATCAAAATTATGCGTCAAATGATAGCATATTTTAATGTAGTTTTGTATGCTGAATCGAATGCTACCAAATAAATTTTTATAAGTCCAACAGTTCATGACACATTTCATATTTTTCTAATTTGGCGCTGTCTTTGGCTTCTAAACCTCAAAATATCTATCATTACATCCGTTACTCTAGCAACGGAAAAAATTCAAATCAACCCTTTTTGCTAAAAAATAAAAACGGCTCTATGAGTTTGAAATAAAAATGCAAGCATCTTAATTTTTTTAAAAAATAGTGATTTTATGTAAAATAAAAGGGAAAAAATTACTGAGAATTTAGCGTTATAAAACAAAAATGGAAAATGTACTACTTAGATATTCCGTCGACCAAAAATTTATCGTGAAACTACAAGATTAAATGCCAATAATGGTTGATCGTAAATATCAAATTCACTTGAATTTAAACAAGCTACACGTGTTTACGTCATCAAGGGATTTTAATTTCGACGTTTTATTTGTATTTTTATTAATGTTATACTAATTTATTTGTTATTTCGTTATTTAAAATAAAGATTATGTCAATTTATATAATTTGGCGAATGGTTTGGCGATTTATATAATTTGGCGAAATTGGTCGACGGGATAACAAGTAGTACCAATGAAAATATTTAAGTATGAAAGCAATGTTTGTAACGACTTAAAAAATATTTTCATATATATAAACTCGGTTTATGGCGTCAGATGCCGTCATCCGAAGAATCTACAAGATTCTTTTTCCATTTTTTCCGGTCATAGGTTCCTCAATGACAGAAATTGGAATTGGAATAATATTGTGCGATTTATAAATTGCTCCTCGATAAGAAGAAAAAATGGTTACATTTATAACAACCGTGCGCACATCTCGCTGATAGCATTTTTTTAATTCCCAGTAGCAGTAGTTACATTTTGCGTATGTAAATTAAAAATATTTTTTTGTTTTTAATTATGGCATTATTTCCTGTTATTGTTTATCTTTTCAGTTTTTTAAATGAAATTAGTATAAGGTATGCATTTTAAATGAAATGAGTGAAAGGTTTGTGTTTTAAATGAAAATAATAAAATAAGAATATGCTATGAAAACAATCTTTATTGATTTATTACCTGCGCCCGGCTGACATAAATGTATCACAAAAGCCACATATTCACTTTTCTTTGAGTAGTTGCTCATGAGAATTTAAGTTAACCTTCCGTAATCGGATACTTAACATATTGGTGTATTAGCTTTAATGTTAAAAGCATCGTTTATGTTAGAAGCGAAAACTTTACTGAAAACTTTACTATGAATTCTATTACACAAAATCGCACCTCATCATCTACTATATATTTACAACGGAAATTTGTATTGCATTCCGATTGTTTATAATACTTTCGTAGGATATACCACAATTAGTTAGATAATAATTTTGGAAAGGTTTTAGCGTATACATATTGTTCAAGGGTACTTAGTTATAGAGCAACAGTAAAAGTTCAAAAATTAAGTGAACCTGATTATGAAAGTTTATCCTTTTTAAAAAAATCTACAGAACATATTTTGTTACAAGTGGCCCTGTTGCATGACTATTAGGAATGGTGTTAGTATATACGATTTCATTATATGTTGATTAGTTACAGAGGTATTAATTCCTGTTGTCATAACGGTCTCATTACCCGACCATAAGTGCGCTGTTTATAATCAACTAATACAATTACTTCTTAATTGCTAAATTTTGTCCAACGCTTAAGATAACATTATATCGCAATGACGTTCGCATCGTTTTCAGTAATGAGCAAGGTCAAGCTGAAGATCCATATTGTTTAAAATACAAGTTCAAATTCACCATTTAGTTTAATCCAAAGTTCATTTGGTAATATTGACCAGCGCAGCGGGCATAGCCTGCTAGTAAGTACATAAAAGCATGACAGCAAAGTAATGTTAATTTAAAATTTAATTCATCTACTCAACGGTCTCAATATACTGATAACTACTGCAAGAGATTCACAAAAGCGGAAGATAAAATTAAATAGACTAATTCATCGCAAAACTATTACTAAACTACCTTTGGAGTGCGTCATAAGGTTTCACTTTTAGCTCCTAAATAGAGGTTTGCTATTTTCGGATCAGTAAGCATTCTAAAAAGTTATATTGCAGAACTCGGTTTATTCCAAATTAATGAAAAATTTATGATTATTTATAAAATCTAAGGAAAATATCAATTTGATCTAATTAACAATTATTTAAGATAATTAAGTTAAACACGACAAAGCATTTGCATTTTAAAAAATAATGAACATTTGAAATTTTTGATTTTTAAGTTTCTCATGTTTTCGGTGGAAGAAAGTTATGATTCTCTCCATTATTGTCCTGACAATTTAATCATCTCTCAGTAACAGTAAGCAATGGTACAGCCGTAGGGAAAAAAAGTAAATACCCCTACTAACTCCTCAACAAATTATCGTAGAAGAAAGTTACTGGTACCAAACGATTGGAAATAAAGTCTGCCTTTAAATGATGTATATAAAACTTGCTTAGGGGGCCATCTACATATTAAAACTAACCCAAACTTCATTTTTTTCAATGGCAATACCCAATTTTAATAAGATATTTCTAATCTTCGGTTCAAAATATGCCTAGACACCAAATTTCAAGTCATTTAAATGATAAGATTTTGAATTATAAACATTCAAAATTGAGTGCTTCTAATGTTAAATTACATTTTCATATTTTTATTAATATCTCCTGAAATTATACTCCTAATGCACTAATTTTTCGTGTTGCAGTAATATTAAAATACCCAAACATAAATACGTTGAATTTGCAATTTTTATAATTTTATGATATGAATTATGAAATTAATATGCGAAAAAATTATGAATTTACACCTACAATTTTTTTGATGGATTTAGATTTATTAAGTCCTGCTTCATAGAAATCCAAAATTTTACATTTTTCTTCCAAGTAGTTTTCAAATTATGCTTAAAAAACAGCAAAATGATGGTTTAAGGGTCCCTCTATAATAGAAGTGACTAGATCTTTTGAAATTTCTTAAGCTATCCTGCAATCTAGCAGTCTTCAATGACTGCTTGAGTAGCGCTTAAGATGCCTTGATCAAGAAGGGCGCTCTCACGGTCAACAATCGAGTACCGAACTTCAATTTGGATACAGCCCCTAAAATAAGCTCGTTTTAAAATAATTAATTTCTCGGAAACTTATCGTGCGAATTGCATTAAAATTTGTTTTTAGGCTAACTGAAGGGTATAGAGTTCATTTATGCTGTCAGAATTATGTACTGCTATTGAAAAAAAACAAAGTTATGGTTCGTTTTAATATGTAGATGGCCCCCTAAGAAAATTTTATATGCATCATTTAAAAGTAGACTTTATTACCAATCGTGCGGTACACTGTAAAAAAAAATCTGTCAGGTTACTAAAGTTTTTCTAGGAAACTGGGATTCCTAGAACTTTTTATGTAACGGCAACAAGAAAAAATCCTGTAACAGCATCTGTTACAGGAATTTTTCTTGTTGCCGTTACATAAAAAGTTCTAGGAATCCCAGTTTCCTAGAAAAAGTTTTGTAATTTTATAGATTTTTTTTTACAGTGTACCAGGAACTTTCTTCTACGATAATTTTTTCAGAGTTAGTAAGGGGTGTTTACTTTTTTTTCCACGTCTGTACATCAAAGTTACTTTTGAAAAACATTATATGCTGAAGAAGTTTTTTGCTCCTTAGTCAGTTTGTGAAAAACGTGTCCACATTATCCGGTGAGTACTACAGACCGGGAGGTGGCTCCCAAGACCATCCCTTCATGGAGTTGGTGGTTGAAATTCTAGAATTAGTCAGAACTCGATTAGCATATTAAAATGCAACTGGTTTGCCAAGATGTATCTTGATGGAAATCACCTAATGAACCGATTTTAGTGGTTGATTGATCGGTAGGTTTATCATTGTGTTTTCCTGCACAGAAAGGTATGCACATTTAGAGGACTGAATGCAGGAAAACACAATGGGGATCCCACCGCTTAACTAATATTATCGTGTTTGCAGGTGTTTTCCGCCAAAACATGACTTGGTAGACCAGTTACATTTTCATATGCGAATCAAATTTTAGCTAATTCTGGAATTTCCCCTGTTAACTCGATGATGTCATGGTACGCTTTAAACGATGTCTTTTACATTAACTGCATATAGGATTTGATGTCGAAAATGAAATTTTCTTCATTAATCTTAGGTACATTATAAGTGGATTCGCTTTACGAGAGCCCACTGTACCATACCATAAATTTCATTTGAAACATTTTACTTGGAACATTCTCGTACTTTAATGTCATAACCTTCTATTATAATGTGCATAATTTAGCCTTTTAAGCGATTTTTCCTTTTTCATTGCTGATTAAAAGTAAGTTTTTTAAGTGATTATAATTTCTCTCGTCTTAGTTTGATATGTGTTTAAAATATAACATACTTCAATATTGTGCAGAAAGGAAAAAAATATACCTATTAACTAGATATAAATTTGAAGCTGATTTAAAGCAAAAAATTATCACCATGTTACTTAAAAATTAACAGATTGCAAGAAAAAAAATATACCATATATTCTTAAAAAAGTAAAAAAAAAAATATCTTTTAGGTAAATTTCGTAAGTTACACCACCTATTACATTCTCCCCTATGTTGGAATTTCTGAAACATTTTTGCTAGTCTACGCCGGTCACTACCCCTCGAACCGAAAACCATCCCCAGTTCAAAACTTTATACATCTATCTACCTATCTATATCACTTTTGTAGGGACACGATGACTTCCTTTATTCTGCACAAATCTCTTCCAAACTGATGCATAAAATCAAGGGGCAGAAAATATCGGTCAAGTTCATTAATGGGCAAAATCGGAAGAAGGGGATGGAAATGGGAATGATTTTTGTGAAAACAGGAACAAACCCATAACTTTTCAATTATTATACATATCGAATCAGTTTAAAGTTATTATTACTTTTAGAAATAGGGCCCCAAATTTATGTATGACAGATTTTGGAAATCATTAAAAATGGAATCAAAGGACGAAAAAAATGGGTTTTAAGAAGAAGAAAAATAATAACGTCGTCAACTCGCAAGGTTTTAAACAAAAAAATTATTATAATTCACCCACTCTAATTTATTATAAATCTTTTTAATATTATCTACAACTTTTATAGTGACAAGTTTTTCATAGGACCAACTCTTACAGCAATAAAATAATAATAATAAATAAATAAATAATAAAGTAAAAATAAAGTGGCAGGATGTTGTAGAAGAAAAAAATCACATCTCCGCTAATCCGGCACTTAGGCAATAAAAAGGTATAATTGGCTTGATGAAAATTTTTGACAACCCACAGAGATTTTGCACATAGGGTTTCATTTAGTTTTTGTTTGTGAAATTAGTACTTAACTTCGAAATATACCTGTGCCTGTAGGCGAAGTCGACAGGGATTTTTTTTTTAAATTTTCATATACGGAGTTTCATTTAAATGTAAATAAATAGAACAGTTAAATATGACAAGATTAAATAAACGTCATTTGTGATAATAATTCATTTGTTTAAATAAAGATATATTTAGTTTTTTTTACGTCCTATAGATTTATTTACCAAATAGAATTACTGCAAAATTTCAAAAGAGACTTCTATAAGACTGGGTAGACAAAGTTTGAAATGAACTTAAATTAGATTATTACTTTGCAATTAAACAGCAACATTGTTCTCTGAATAACTTCGGTGAGATAATCAAGGAAATGTTGAAGTTCATTTAATTCAAATTCAAGTGGAATGAAGTATATATTTATCAAAGAGAGACTAACTACTTTGATTAGTCCGTGTCCCAAAAGATTATTAGATGAAATACACAGACTTAGGAATTAAAAACAATATGGTCTGGGATATTCAGAAAATACATAAAAAGGGTAGATTTGGATACGAGTAAGTGTAAGCATGTTTTTAAATAACTAATTATCAACATATATGTCCTGCTCACCACTGATCCATCATCGCCCAGCTCAAACTTCAGAACCTAGAAGCTTGAAAATTGTGGGAAACATGCTTCTTATGACATAAGTGAGCAATAAGGAAAGATTTAAAAAATTCCTCCTCTAAGGAGGTGAAAAGGGGCGTCAAAAACTTTAGAGCATGTAGCCATATCTCAGTAGCCGTTTCAGGTAGGAGCGTGAAATTCCAGAAAATAAATCTACGAAAAAAAAAAAATGAACGCATGTTTTAGCAATTTCAGAAATTCCTGCCCCTAAGTAGGTTAAAGGGTGGGGGGGGGGTCGAGATTTTTAGAATATTTGGCCATATCTTGACAAAATTTTTCAGAAAATCTCATGTGATATATCATCGGAAAATCCTTGGACCACTCTTTCATAATATGAACCTTTCCTCACCCCTCACACCAATTTCCCCACCCACCGCCCCAGGGATTCAATTTTCTAACTCAGCTCGTAATTGTGCTACAGCGATATTCGACCTCATTTGAAGGCTTCTGCGAAGATGTAACTCCTGACAGACCTTCAATCGGTGGGGGTCTATTTTGACCCAAGACAATTAGCGGTATCGCCCCCTTTGGGGGCAGGCGGAATTAGATTTTTTCATGTGACATACCGTTTGAAAGCTTTTGGCCAGTAGAATATTATGCAGCCGGACCACCCTCTTAACTCATTTTTTATCACTAGAGGGCCTTTTAAAATTTTAATTTCTTCATTACTACCCATACATTTTCAAGAAAATTATTAAAATAATTTACGTAACAAATCTCAACAATCAGCAGTTTCTCCCCCATTTTCACACAGTCAGTGGGACATTTTTCTGACAAAATCAAGTTAAAGATATAAAATTATACAAATTTAAGGTTTGCTTGAGAATATTATCACGGGTCCTGGCAACGCCGGGGGTATCAGCTATAAACAGATTTGTCTGAATGGCCCATAAAATAATGATGAACTATTTTGGAAAGTAAAACAATGCACGTGCTTAGCACTTACGCTTTTATGCCACAGTGTTACGTCATTAGGCAATGACATCATGACATAAAAATAGAAAATTCAGACAGATTTAATAATCCATTGCGATGCGCGCTTATGCGTAGGAATACTTGCATACATAGACCGGGCATACTGTACTTAGACAAACACTAACACACATGTTACATAATACATGCCAATTTGTTACCAAACTTGACTAAACCTGGGTAAACATGTCCAGTTTCTGCTTTAAGCTTTTATTTTTCAAAGATAAGATTTATCTCTCGCTGCTTAAAAATTTTGTCAAGATTCTCTTTGTAATCAATGTACAGTGACATTTGCACGGTTTATGGGTTAATCTTGACAAATGAACTTTCCACTGTTTAACAGCATAATTGAAAAAAAAAACGGATAAATTTTAATTTGCATAAACTGTATAGAAAGAGTGGAGTACGCAAGAAAACATTAAACACTTATGTACTTTCTCCTTATTCACAGACATTATTTTACTAAATTATTTTATTTCATGAAAATTGTTTTCAAAACATAAATAAAATTAATATTATTCTCCAAAAAAATATGTAACTCTTTATTAACACCCGGTATGCTATTTCTTTCTCCCAGCTTATTTTGTCTCCAATAAAAACCGTTACCTTGTATACGCCAGCCGTAAAACAAAAGCCGATGTTTCATTGTGCTATTAAATACTCTACAGCATTTTTTTTAAACTTCTCAGCATCGCACATTTTCAATGTTTATACCGTCGTAGTGGGAAAAAAAAGTACTTTTTAATGGAATTTGTTTGAAAACTGGATCTCCATTTGTTTTTGAAATATTAATTTTCTTGTAGTTTTTAGCGTCATTTGTTTCATTTTGGCAACTGAAGTACTCCATTTCTGTAGAAAGTAAAGGAAACAATTGTTGAAAAATAGCAATTATATCTTTTTGTTGCCATTTTCTCGTAAAAATTTTAAAAAAAAATAATTAAAATACGTGCTATTTTGAGAAAAATATAAATGAAGGATTTATGATAAAACTGTATGATAAAACTGCTTATGATAAAACTGGAGCCATTATAAACCATATTTAATTTTAAGTATCTATATTAATGCAAATGACATCATTTTACATAAAATAAGCGCGTGTTCTTTTAGTCTTAAAATTGAAATATGTTTTGCAGTAGAGTCCCGATTATCCGAGTCCAGCTTAACCGAGTTATTTTCTTCTGATGGACTGGTGGCTTCTATTATTATGAAACAGCCATTATAAATGAAGCGTTGGGTGAAGATGAAAGAGCAGCCGTAAAAAGTTAGAACTATGATTTTCTGGTCAGAATGGGGGAAAAACGGCATTTTTTTTTTTTTTTTTTTTTTTAAGAGAACTTTCCAGTTTCATGCGTTTGAGTGAAAAAATGAATTTAAAAATGAATCAGAAAACAAGCAGTTTGGATTGGAATACACCCTTAAGTGATAGTTCAATGAATACAAAGAATGTTTTAGCAAAGGATTTAGGATTGTTGCTGTATTTGCATACAACGGCAAGTTCAAATTAAGGAGAGTGGAGGCAAAATTTAAGTAAACACTGATGTAAACACTGCATATACTATCAGAAATATTTTTTTCTCCAAATCTGCAAAGATAAAATACCACCTCTTTACCACCAGTGTCATCAATCTGTTGAACTACATCAAGATACAGCAAGTAACAATACATGATAATCCACTGTTAATTTCCTGGAAAAAATGGAACGAGAAACTGGCATCAGGGCTAATACCCTTCACTGCTATACCTCCTAAATCTCCTAATGTATCACCAACGGATTTTGCGCTTTTGGACTTTTAAAAAAGCGCCTTATCTAAACCTCGAACTACAACCTTTCACGGATTTTGAAAAGCTGTTCTAGAGGAACGGGCAAAAATATCTCTTTCAAAACTGCAAAACGAATTGAGGACTAAGAATGGTAAACACTGAAAGTACCAAAAAATTAAAAATCTTTTTTTTTTTTTTTTTTTTTTTTTTTTTTTTTTTTTTTTTTTTTTTTTTACGAAAAAAAAAAATGTCTTAAATGCCCAGCTTAACAAACAGGAGAACACTTGAAGTGCTAAACCTAGTACTAACAGTTCAAACAAATCGGAAATTCTACATCAAACGTGGCAAATGAGGTGCTTTCGCTTTCTTTTTTCGCTCTCTTGAAACATTTCCTCTTTTTGACTTTCAGCGTTTCCTATTCTTAGTCCTCAATTATTGTCATGGAAATTACAGTTTAGAAAAGTAGTATACATTAATGTTTACCTAATTGAACATTTAAAATACAAATGATAAGGGGCTGTATCCAAACACAGTAGTACGTGCAATATTGTGTATTCTATATCGACACTAATCAATGGATGTATGGATACAACCCCTCATCTTTTTGTTTCATTTTGGGAACAACGGATTTTGAGCTTATTCTATAAACGATTATTATCAGACTTTTCAAAGTATGTTTTTGAGACTTTTTACAAAAGTTGCGCAATACATTTAGCTAACACGTTATGCACATTATATTTTGATTGCATTCGCGCATGCGCAGTGAAACATTTTTTAGTAAACTTGCTCATTTTTCATACAATTTTTATTATTTTTTAATTCTGATTGCAGAGTATTGTGTACAGTGTTGTTTGACGTTGACGACTTTGACGACTTTGACGGGTTTTTATACTGCGTGAACAGTGTAAACCTTTAGTTCTTCTCTTAAATTCACTTTTCGTTTTTATTATATCTATTTTCTATCACAAATATACTATATTTTTAGTTACAATCTCTCAAACAGTTCTTCCAATTTTAATAATTGGATTGCCAAGAAGCTCCGCCTCCTTCACACGAATTATCCATTCCGAATTTATCGCCCTTTCCTATATCTTTAATCGCTTATTTTTTTAATTTTTTATGTAGCATTTTCTCCAACATTTTTCTTTATCATTTATTATTTATATTATAATACATCTATCGTATTACGGCTAGTCTTTTTTCTACACCTCCTCTCTGATGTGATATACTAAAATAGGATTGCCACGGTCGACTATTTTTTATTTCAGTTTCGCTTCACTTTTTAAAAACAAAAATCTTTTACATATAATTTGAAAACATTAGCAAGGAAAATATACTATAACATATATTTTTATTAAAATAGTGGTGCAGAAAGAATATAAAAATAGTCGCTTGTGGCAGCCCTATAATACTCATCCACTGGGAGTGGAGTTGCAGTGAAATTGAGTATCCCATCAAAGCAATCGCTTGTTTACCTGTTCAGGTAGTTTAGTTTTTCACTTATAGTTGAGTGTACCGTGCAGACGTTTATGGCCCATTTTCATTTAAAACGAGTATGTCTAAATCAGTGTTGACCTCAGACATTTTTCTAAGGGAGAGTTTTCTAGAGTTCCGGAGAGTTTGGAGTATTTGCTGTATCAAATCATTACTAACTGCACTGAGAAAAAAGACAATAATTTCTTAATCTAGTTTTAATCATTTTTAAGGTTTACAAAAATATAATACACTATCTTTCGAGCTACCTACTTTTCCGTATAGCGTTTGGAAATCGGTGGATTTAAGAGATATGATAGCTTTCATAAACAGACGTTTTAGCCTGTATTTTTCAAAAACATTTGTGATTCGTTTTTGCAGTATATTAATCAATTTTCTATGCCAATAATATTGTTTTTGGATGCTTTCACTTGCCATGTAAACAATTTCAGCCACCTTATCGAATTGATATATCTAAGATAATAAAATATAAGCTCAAAAAGGATAAAAGTAAAAGTAAAACTAAAATATAAAAATAAAAATAAAATACACGCTACAGCTGCAAATAACCACACAGATTATATATAGCACATTATGTATTAAATGCATTTGTCAGACCCAGAATCCTGCACCATAAATAAACTAAGAATAACCATAAAACATCCAAGAAATTTAAACAGATATAACCTGAACATGAAAAAACCAAGAAAAAACAAGAAAAAACAACAAAAGGCTGTGGCCTCTTTGTTGCCTCTCTTAGTGGTGGGCATTTTAAAAAGCACAGCAATGTTTCAGACTAATTACAATTTACAACAAACTATTATTCAGTAGTGGCAGTGGGTTTCGGCCAGAGTGTCGCAAAGCATAAATCAAATGCATAAGAATAATTGAAAGCATATCGCGAACACCCTCCCCCCCCCCCACCGATAGATAATAAAGATAATAATTAAGATAATAAAATAATGTTATTTAAGTGTTGTCGTTAATGGAATTAATTTTGGTGTTTATGTAAATGGTGTTAATTATCATGTTTGGTGAACATGGAGGCGTTTTCTTGAGAATTGATAACATGATAAAAATTGATATTTTCGGGTGAGAAAGAAAGGTAGTCGGAAACTTTTTGGAATATTTCGGGCAGCAAAAGAAGAACTTTTTAAGTAAACTTTTTTCTAACTCTCTCAAACATGTTCGTTTCTGAGTTTTCAGTAGATAATAGAACAATTTTTTACATCACTGTTAGCTCGGAAAAGTTTACCTTAAATTTTAGTGTCTCTTTTATAGTGAAGAAAATATGAAAACTACCGGAAGAGAGACACTCGGATGCTCTGGGTGGAATGTCCTACTCTCCAGCCCATGATTTACTGACTGGTATTAGTTCCAATTTTAAGAATACATTTTTATAAAGTAAAATAAATTATTATAATATAACTCATGTAATACATTATAGTATTGACTAGAAAAAATTAATGATATTTGATATCGGATATTGTATATTGTATATTTTGAATAAACAGTTTACTGACTCTTTTTTATATCATAAGGTAGAATGCATGTTGAATCTGAAAAAAAAAACATGCTGTATGTTTTTATATTATACATTATACTGTATAACCAAATTATGCAATTTATTTTTAAAGGTAATGGTAAGGTTCCCTTTCAGTTTACTTGCATGATTTCTCTCAGATTCTAGAATGGCGACTATTTTTACATTGAAAAACAGACTTCCTCTTCAACGTACTCTATGGACTGCGATCGGTAGTTTAGGAACTGCCGAGTTAAACCATTTACTCTATAAAGTGTATATATAGGTACATGCTCCATTTTATGAAAGAAAATAAACTCATGTTTTTTTCTGTTTTATTCTCGTTTTCTTTTTGAACGTCATTTATAAATTTACTTACATCTCATAACGTTGCATAAATTTAATACTATACATTAAAACACGTATAAAAATTCTTTTATCATCGCTATATTTCAAAAACGTCTTCCCAAATCCTGAATAGTTATTAAACTGTCTATTGAAAATGTACTTTACACTTAAAAAAGTGATAAATTAAAAAGTAATTTTTTTTTTTTTTAACTGAAGTAAATAAAGTCGTCCGAGGTCTTAAAATTACCTTTTTACTGTTTGGATACAGTGAAAATAAATTCCATTTTTCAGAAAAAAATAATGCAAACAAAAAAAGATAATTAGATCCAAATGTATAATGCTTTACATGTTACACTCTCTATGGTTCCCGCACCTTGTTTCAGAAATTATAAATATTTATCAAAAATTGTAAGATTTAAAACTGTTATGTTTAAATTCATATGTTTCTACCGAAGATTTCATTATGAAATTTTATGCAACGTTTTCGAGTTCTTAATTCTTTAAATTGTCTTAATGATTTTTTGTTCCGTTCATTTTTAAAAAACATTTCACATTTTAAAAGTAATCATAGATAAGAGTTTACCTTCATTTTTTTTTTTTCTAAACCATTTTCATTAACCTCAAGTCAAATAATTATTTATTCTTTTCTATGTTAAAAAAAAAAAAAAAAAAAAAAGCATATAAAAAGTGTTACTGCTTCAATGGATATATAAAATTATAAATGCCGCAAAAATTTAAGAATTATTTTTATTTTACTTTTTTATTTTTTACTAAGAATTTACATCTGCGAAAAAATATATACAAAAACATATTTCATGAGAAAAATCACTAAAGCTTGTTTATAAGTTAAAGAGTACAATATATTGTTTTTGTACATCTTTATA
This sequence comes from Maratus speciosus, assembly GCA_963932465.1. Classification (NCBI taxonomy): domain Eukaryota; kingdom Metazoa; phylum Arthropoda; class Arachnida; order Araneae; family Salticidae; genus Maratus; species Maratus speciosus. Next base: position 456,095,508 of record OZ010797.1, read on the forward strand.
ATAAACATAACTAGTAAATCTGCAGATCAAGAGCCTCAACGTCATCTCTGCAACTTATTGTTTTTAGCAAATTTTGCTTAATATTAATCTTTCTACAAAAACAAAATTTAAACTTTTAAATTACTCAAACATTTATAGAAGGAGAAAAAAATATTTCGATGGTTTCAGACATTAGAAGCGTTAAATTAAACACGTTGTTATGTAATGATATTCTGAAATTCTCACGAGCTACTTATTCTAGTAATTTTTATATAATAAAGCAAATTTCTTCAGGGGGGGGCAACCCCCCTGAACCTCCCGTTGTGTAATTTATTTTGCATTTGTAATTTTCTATTGATTGAGTTAATGATTATCCTATATCTTAGATTCATTTTTACACTGCGATTTATAAGGATAAGCAACAATTTGGTCAAGCATTTTACGTTATCCTAATATCCATACAGCACTGTATTTACTTGCCTGCTAACCACAAACATCTGTATCTAATGGATAAAGAACTTTTGGAAATGTAAACTGAGACATCTAATTTAGAAATCTAATAATAATTTTGATTACCATTCTGCAATATTTATATCTAAGATCTAATCTAAATATCTAAAAATGTACTCGATAGCATTAACTTACTAAAATCACCCTAAAGTAGGGGGAGTTCTAAACCTAACGGTTAATAATTCATCATCGTGTCCACTTCCAATTGACTAAATAGATAAACGTGATATGGCGCCGTTAAGTATTTTTTGTGATAGCCTTTTAATAGTATCCACATTTAATTTAAAATCGTGATGTTACAAACACCGTTGAAATTTGATGCACACCTGTGTTCAGGTCAAATTACGAAAGGTTAACTAACCTTTTATTTCCCTTAGCCGGGCATTTTGTTTCATTTTTCGTAATAGGGATTATTTTAATAATTTATTTTACACTCTACAAGCTGTTACACGGGACGTTGTTCACGTAGCATTAAAATAGAGATAAATGCATTAAATAAAACATTTCACTCACCACCAGACATGGCAAGTCTCAGGCTTTTTGCACAACACTATTACCTTACAGAAAATGTTGTTCTTTTAAATCGCGCAAATGTTTCAATTAAATAAAGTAACATTTTTTGTATTAAAATACTGGTATCCAGAACGCCGGAGGCTTGGCAGCCCTGCTCCTCTTAATAGAAACATATATAGTTAACCAACACTTTATCACATTTTATAGGAAACAATACGGAATTTCTTATTTGTATGGCCTTACATATACCTCAGTCATAAAAATGTAAAATTTTGTGCCAATTAATATACGCAATTGCGAAAATGAAATCGCAACCAATGAGAAAAGGAAGGCCAAGTAAAATCGTGTAAATCGAGGAATCTTTCTTCGTAGTGTGGGAAAATACCACTACAAAAATTAATTTAGGTGGTATTTGGTGTGAAATGTTTATATGTATTCATTCCTGTCCTATTTATCTTTTTTATTATTTGTAATTTGCTGCATTTTCCCTTTGCACGTGAAAATCTAACAAATTAAAATGAACTCTTTGGGAGAAATTGTTATTCCCTTTTTTTTTTTTTTTTTTGGCAACAATAAAGTTTATAAAGTTTAATAGAATAATGTCAGTTTATTCTGTATGAAAATAACGAACTTTTTCCTTTATAATCAAAATAGTTGAATACATAAATAAAGATATTATTCTATATAGTATATAAATACTATTTTCATTTCTGCGTTTAAATCAATTTATATGCAAATATCTATACAAAGGCATTCATTAATTCATTCCTTTTAACTTTGATTTGACTTTAAAAACCATACATACTTTCACATTTATGATATTTTTAGATGAGATATAGTTGCTACGCAACGGTTAAAAGAAAAAAAATGAAATATAAGTAAATTCATAAAATAAAATGTTTTATATTATTCGAACACATGTATAAAATTCCATCATAAGTTATACACCTAATTGAAAAGCTCTGACAAATGTTTTGACAAAATTGCAAACTAATAGGAATAATTTACTACTCTTATTTAAAAATTTCAGCATCAAAAATTTACCATTTAAATCCATTTTTTATATGAGCCATTTCTTTCAACAAATGAAAATTTGAAAATCGTCTGACTTGCCATTGAAAAGCATTACAGAGCAAAATAAAATATTCTATATTTCCCGAACGAATGAACCAAATTTAACCAAAAACCATACAGCTAAGTCCGAGTACCTCATCAACATGCCACATTAATTTCAAGCCGATCGGATGCTTTTTGCGGCAGTTATCGCGGAACAGACGGACCGACAGACAGACAGACAGACAGACAGACAAACGGAAATCAAAACTTTTCGTGTCTCCACAGTAAGCCTTCACTGACGTTTCGGCAATTATATATATATATATATATTATATTGCAGAGGAATGAGTGGCAATATTTGTGCGAGATTTATAGTAATTTTTGCAAATTAAATAAACATTTGAATAGGGTATTTACATGTTTAGTAATTACAGCAAATCAGAAACCTTTGGCGAAAGACTTTTGAATAACGGAAGGAGTTGTTTGATACTTGCTTTTTAATTAAATGTTCCTTTTAAAACTAAACAATGTTCATAACTTCATTCACTTAAAGACTAGCCTTGCATTTTCAGCGAAAACAAGAATTAATTTAATCTACTTCAAAAAAGGGAGAAATTACCAGATTATATAGCTAAAATTAAATTTATTCTGTAAAAATGTATTATGGATTTTATATTGGTGTATTAAATATAAGCATAATGCAGCATTAATTGTTAAGAAGGTATTTTTTAACTGATATGCGTAAAAAAAAATATTAAACAGTAAAACTGCAAGGATTTTAAATACTATTCACATCACGTACAAGCAATAAAAGTGGAAAGAATATTGGTGCATTTTTTTTATGAAAGTAAGCCACCAGAAAATAATTGTGACCGGTGTTATCAGAATGTTAACACATTCCAACATTACAACATTACAAATACCAGAAAGGATAGAGGGATAATACGAAAATGTATGACAGTGAATAGCGCTTGTCTCTGTGTAAAACTAGAAAAAAGTGCAACTTTGGCTGAAAATAAGGCATAAGAATACCATATTATATATATATATATATATATATATATATATATATATATATATATATATTAAAATACTAAATTTAAACTTTTGTACTATCGTAGAAAAAAAGAAATTAAACACCCCCTAGTAACTCTGCAACAAATTATTGTTGATGAAAGTTACTGGTACCAAACCACTAGAAATAAAGCATACTTTTTAATGATGCATATAAAATTTGCTTAGGGGCCATCATAAGGAACCCAAACTTTGGTTTTCAGTAGCAATACTCAAGTTTGAAACCATAAATATATTGTACACCCTTCAATTAGTCTAAACCCAAATTTTCATAAAATTCGTATAATTAGTTTCAGAGAAATTAATTATTTTAAATTGATCATGTTTTAGGGACTGTATCCAAATTGAAGTTTTGAACGAGATTGTTTAAATGCTACAGAAAGACTGCGTCACTTCTATTAATGTATTATTTCTTGCCAATATGATCATTTCACTTGCTTAATATGTATCGCCTATTGCCAACTCAAATGTTTCAATAAAATGAACAAAATAGGGGAGACTAGGGACGGTTGGCCATACGGGAGGCTTGACCCACACATCAGTTTTCCTATTTAAAAGAATTTCAGAATTTTATCAATAGGTGTCAACCATAGCTACTAGAATGCTCAAGCAACAGTTTCTGTTTCATACAGATAATCGAAATAGGTGTAGAAAAAAATCAAGTGTATGGCGTTTTCAACCTAAAAGTTGTGTTTTTTAGAAATAGTTTGTAAGCTGTTTTCATATAAAATATATCATAGAAATTTAAGTAAGTAGGTTTTAAGTAATGCAGTTATATCGAGTATTTTACTAAAAAAATCTGAAAATTAAAATTTTTGTTAATTACAGAAGAAACAAACAATGCTTGATCCAGTCAGTGTGAGGGAGGGTTGACCAGATGTTCAAGGCTCCCTTAACACATTGACGACGGGAGACGAGAATTCTTTTTTTCATTATAAAAACATCATTGACTAAGGGCGTGGCTTCTACCTTACAGAAAATGCATTTATATCACGTTGTACATATTTTTTTTAGATTGCAAGACATTTTATATTAAATTCGCACATTAAAAAATATTTACCGATGGATGAACTTGGGAAACCTATCTAGAACACAAATTTGCAAAAGGCTTTCAGAACAGGGAGGAGCTTCTACTGTTTTAAAATTCAGATTTAATACAAATTGCCCGTCGTCAATGCGTTAATTTAGGGCGTTTTGGAAGTCTTTTTATTATACACTGTGCATAATGAAGGATTAATGGTTATAGATAAAAATGAATGTAAATTTATTCTGAAAAACTACAGTAAAATGGGGTGATGAAAAAGAAAACGTTTAAATCTGATTAAAGAAATATGTGAAAAATTGCTTAGTATCTACTGCACGAAAAAAAAATAATGAAATATAAATGGGAAAGTTGATAGGAACTTTTTTCCATTTAAATATTACTTACAATAGGTAAATAGAAACATTGGAAAAGACTAGAAAGGACTAGAAAGTATAAAAGCAGCTGTCTTAACCGTTTCAGGGGAAGTGGTAAATTTATGAAATCACTCAATTTTAATTTCCAAACGCCACAATGGCGCCAGAATTTTGCTATAATCTTTTTCATTTAATATGTATGTGAAATATAGCCTTCTTCATATTTCCAAATACTTTTTTTCGTATATTCTGGTGCCAGTCATTTATTTCAACATTTTAGTACTAAAATACTTTGCTCCTGAAAGGGTTAAAATATGTTAATGATACGTTAAGTACTCGTGTGGCTGCAAAAGGACATAGCATTGATCGAAAAACTTTAGGAAGGTACGCAGACAAATTTCAACTTGGTGAATAGAGTGAAATGAAGCCAAACTATGTGACAACAAGAGTTGTCAGGTCAAATGTCACAAAAAGTAGGACAAGGAGATAAAAAAAGCAGGACAGTGGCTACTAAATTCGGACATAATAATACACAAAACCCTATGAAAATGAAACCCGCCTCTAGCGAAATACTGTCTTAAATGTTAAAATTTCATTTTCCCTGCTGTACAATTATACCTGCACAGACAACATCTGTTTAAAACAAAATTTTTCTCCTCTGACTTGCGAATGCATCTAAACAGGTTTGTTTAAGCATCATTATTTTCAAAAATATGTTTTTATAATAATTAAAGCGCGTAGCATAATTTTATTTTGCTTTTTTTAAACTGATTTTATTTCTATTAGATGTAAATTTCCAACTGGGCGAAAAATGTCCGGACCAGGATTCGAACCCGGGATCCGGGTCCGGACCGATGTCCTGGTCCGGGCATTTTTCGCCCAGTTGCAAATTTACATCTAATATGATTTGTTTACCAATTACAATAATTGTGTTAAAATAATCTAGTGTGATTTTATTTCTCTTCACAAATATTTCAATATAAAACAAAGTGGGCCAAGCCTCCCATATAGTGGGTCAACCCTCCCACATGTAGGGAGCCTTGACCCATTATTTTCTCATGATTAAAATCCATCATTTTTCAAATTTCTTATGTATTACACTTATGTAGCAATTTTATTTTGATAACTGATTATATAACGAATAAAATGATATATGAAACTTTATTCTACATTCAATATTAAAAGAATAAAAAATCATTTTGCAAAAAGTGGGTCAACCCTCCCTAGTCTCCCCTATATACTTTTCAAATTGCTTTTCTGCACATCATAGACCATCTTAAATCATCATTTTGACGTTTTTTAGAAATAATTCGAAAAGTACTTGAAAAAAAAATTGAAATCGAGATTTGGCATAAAGCAGGGCATAAAAAATATAAATCTATAAAAAATTTGTAGGTTGCCATTTCGAATATTAATTTCTTAATTCATAATTCATATTATAATATTTAAAAAAAAATAGAAATTCAATATATTTTTTTCTGTTTGGACTTTTTAGTATTATAACCACACAAAAAATTATCACACAAGGATTATAATTTCAGGAGTTATTAATAAAAATCTGAAATGTAATTTACCATTAGAAGCTCTAAATTTTGAATCTTTATAATTGAAAAACGTAACATCCAAATTACAATAAATTTCGTTTCTAGGCGTATTTTCAACCAATGATTTAAGATGTATTGTCAAAATTGGGTGTTGGCAGTGAAAAAAGCAATCTTTGGACCGTTTTTGATTTGCCCCTAAGCAATTTTTATATATGTTATTTAATAGTAGATTTTATTTCCAATAGTTTGGTACCAGTAACTTTCTTCTATTATAACTAGTTGCAAAGTTAGTAGAGGTGTTTGCTTTTCCCCCCACGAATAGACATAACTATTTATTTTCTCTCCTTTAATATTACCATAAAAAATCGGATATCAAATGACAGAGGGTGCTTTGAATTCATCGTTATAAAACATTGTCAATAATTTTATTAACGTGGTGTTAGGTGAAAAAATAGAAAATTAGATCATAAAAAATGATATTATGGAGAATAGTGACCAATGAATGTCCACAGTTTCCAGTCCAGTGTTTAAACATGGGTTTGGAAACAGAAAATCCAAATTGAATATTACGATTACAAAAATCTAGCACTGCTAGAGTTTTGGTTTCGGGACCTTCCTATGGGTTCGATCAAATACTAGTTTTTGTGATTCCTGTTACATTATGGTGAATATACACTGATGTTCAAAACGATAATGACTTTTTACACTATATCAGTTCTACGGAACGTACAAGCTGTCCAAAATTAAACGACCCTACTTTAAATATGTCTACAGGCGAATCTATTGGTCAGAAAGTTGTGGAAGTTTGTGATGGACATAATAAAGAAATAGAATTTGTTTGAGCGAAAAAAAAATAGTTCAAAATTTCGCCACTAGAGGACGTTTTTGAATGAATTGCACATTTTTAAAAGTTTTTACTCTTTATTTTTCTCAGATTAAATAAGACAAATATACAGACCACCCCCTGAAAAAAATAAAGCGTAAAAACTTAAAAAAAATATTTGTGTTCGAATTGTATGGACCGTAGAAACTCTGAAAAAAAAATTCTCCTACGACAGCAGCCGCAATTTTCTTCTCAGAACTGAGGCCTAGTTTTCAGTGGGTGGTAGCTAAAGTGTTAAAAATTGTGTAATTTATTAAAAACGCCCTCTGGTGGCAAAAATTTGAACTAAACTTTTTCTTCGCTCAAACAAATCCCCATTTCTTCATTATGTCGGTGACAAAATTTCACACCTTTCTGACCAATAGTTTCGTATGTAGCAACTTTAAAGTAGGGTAATAATTTATGGGTATAATTTAGGGGTTTAATTTATGGGCACCCTATATTTCCAAGGTGACAATTTCTGTACGCGAAAGTGAAGCTATAAATCTGTTGTACATTGTACAAAGTCTTCAATGTAAAGCGATTAATTTGGTCCGTTTAAGTTCTAATTTGATACAGTACGACCATTTCAAACATTAGAGGGGTGAGTTGAAATGTCAAATGAGTTTCCTAAAACAGCATGTCCGACTTCTGAAAATGCAAAAACATTCCACTTGGCGGACGTATAGAACAAATGTGCATTTGATACATTTACTAGAAAGACAGAGTAGTAGGTGACATATATTGATAGGAAGTACACTTTAGAGGGTATTCTGAATGATTCAATAACAATGTTGACGTACAATGTAAGACTTTAGATGTCTTTTCATGTATTTCTTTATCACGTTTCGGATCGATGATTGGTATGTAGCGTAAATTATTTTATATCAGCGATAATTGAATCCACAAACAGTGTGTAGTGTCAAGATGTGATAACCTCTTTTTTCCAAAATTCTCCTCAAGATATTTATATCGAAGATAATGCACAATGACTTCAACAGATTTACGAGAATTTTCATTCTTTATTAGTTATTGTAAAAGCCCGAAGAAAGGAAATCTTCTATTTTAACAGTAAATCCTAACACGAACAAAGTGATTAAAGTCCCAACTGGCATTTAATTTTCTTTTAACTTCAATAAAAGATTTTGGAAAATACAGACAATTAATATTGTCTATTAGAAAAACCCTTTCTTATTTAAATCCGGAGAAAGTATTTTCGTAAATAGAAAACTATTTATATGAATGTTTAGAAAGCATGATGAAATACCAGTTCAAATTTTTTATTAAATTTGGTTTTAAAATGTTCAGTTAAAAGATCTGCTTAGCAGATTCAGCTCTATTGTAATTTTATTAGTCATATTCTGAATAATAGTTTGATTAATGACTTCATATTATTTTAAGAATATTTCCTTTGCAGTCAAAGGAAAGTGAGTAATAGATGTGTAAATACAAAATCAAAAGCAGATTATCTGAAAAAAAAATACAAGATAGTTGATAATAATTGTTAATCTTAAAAATATATACATTTTTACTAAAAAATAGAGCAGTGAAACACTTTATTTTTTTTAAGTTTAAATGTATTATTGAAAGTAAAGAAATGTTCTAACGTTTCTAACGAAATCTAAAAGAATCACATGCTGGTGCATGAAATAATGTTTGTATATATGCTACTTAGTGATCGGCAATAGTAACAAAATAAGATAAATCTAAGCAAACGCACAAGTTTCAGAAATGCATTATCTTTTAAATTAGCATTACTTTTTGCATAATCCATGTAGTTTATAAAGCGAACATTTATACAACAATGATACAATATAGATTCTTAGAATGTCATCATAGTATAATGGTAAATGACATAGTCTCATAGTTCATATTTCTTTCTACCTTTGAGAATCGAACAATGACAGAGAAGATATAAGTTATTCTGAAGTCGGTCCTATGCTTTAAAAATAATAACATGTATTGCTTGAGAATCTTCCCACGTCCATAAACATACGGATACGTTTTCAAATTCATAATTTGTTTTGCCTTTTTTTTTTTTTTACTAAAAAAGAGTAATAAAAAGAAATTTTATCAAAAAATCACCCATGTCACCACATGTTACCCATGGGTGGCACACAAATTCAAGATCACCATAGAGCAACACAAATTAATTAAACTTTCAAAATTGTAGAAATGCCAATTGAACCTTTAGTTAATTTTACATTCAGGCAAAAATAATATGGGATTTATTGTTTATTGACATTTTTATCCAATAAATCGATCCTGAAAACCGATTGAATTCCTTGGTAATTTGCAGTGGGTGTAAAACTTCGGATCGGTGTAGTATAATATCAGAAAGTCCGAGAAATATGTGAACTTCCAGTAAAGGAGCCATGATGCATAGTCACTTATAATCTAAGCCTAGTACGTTTTTTCAAAGAAGTGCACATAGAGGTGACAATGGTCGTATCGAGGCTAAAATTCGGTGTAGTACAAATTTTAAATTGACACTTTTTTTTCTCATTCTCTTTAAAACTAAATTTTTAAATGTGATTTTACTGACACCAGAAAATATTCTCAGAATTTTATTTAATTATTTAGAAATCAGAATGCGTTTAGTTAGATCTATATTGCCTTGATTAAAAGATATGGTGAGCTTATGCAGAGCTCCCTTAAAGTATGAGTGAAAATATAATAATTAATTAATAAATTAGCGTAACACCAAAAATATGGAGAAAACCATTGAAATGTCAGAATTCTGATATAATTTTAACCGCTAACTCATCATGCATATTTTATACAGAAAGTTTTTCAAAATGTTGTTTCATATGCCAAAGCCTAATATGAAAGAGAACAATGATAATAATAATCTAAAGATGATATCCAAACAGTTAGGTCATTTGTAATCCGTTACGTGCTCTGTACATACTGAATATTTGCCGCACGGTTATGTATCCTAGCACTTTAATATCTGCAAATGAGTGATCTTCGTTGTAATTTTGTCATCAAACCACAAACGATGCATGTATTTAACAGAAGTTTATTAACATATTAATGGACATTTTACTTATATAAAATTTAACTCATTCGCGACAAAGGTCTCGTACATTACTTTCAATATTTTACCACCAATAATTCAAAATTGTAATTGTTGCCTAAATGAATAGCAGAAGTCCTGTAATAAAATAGGCCAACATCTTCTGTTAAAAATTACTGGCTGGGAAACATGTTATTTGTACGCAAGATAAACATCACGTATACGTGAAGCTTGTGTCGAAGGGGTTAGAAAAATTAACTCAGTAAATAAAAGAAAATGTATTAAACCAAAGTGCTTGAAATAATTTAAAAAAATTAACCAATTTTCCAAAAATCGAACTGTTCTAATAATTACTTCATGCATGAATTACGTGAAAAAATCATTGAGACTTTCTAAAATAATGTTAAATTTTGACTTTAAAATACATTTTATTGTTCTAAAATAATACTATTAACTCAATCAACCCCATATAGTGAAATAATGGCAATTTTACCAATTGAATTTTTATAAATGTGTAAAAATGCCAATACTGTGTCCTTGTCTTTGAAGATATCTACATTATAAAGCAAAAACAAGTCCCTGTCTCATGCCTACGTCATAAATTTGGTAACAACTCTCTAATCAATCAACTTAGTTTTATAGTAAATATTTTAACCCTTGAATATCGCAGATTTCTATTTTTTGCATCGTCGAATAGAAAAAGAAATATAATTTTAAGCTCATTTTTTTTTTAACTGTATGTCTTTTTTATGGCTTTTTCAAAGTAATTTTCGAGCATGAGTTCTTTATTACCTGATTGCGAAAGATTAGAGCGTTTGTCAATTGCGAAATGTATATAATTCAATCTTTGTTTGTTTATGTGTAATATTCCATTAATAAATTTAAATGTAAATCAAAACTTTACAAATAAATAAATAAATAATACACGCATTTAACAGATATGCAATTTAACTATGCCCTTAAACACTAAAAAATTCATAATGATAAGGTTTTTCTACAAATAGTGTAATCTTTCTCGATTAACCACTGTAATATATCTAATACAAAAGTAACAAAAATTAGTTGATGGGCAATTTTAGAAAAAATACAAAGCGTAAAAGTCATACTAGAGTAATAAATTTGAAGCAAATTTTACCTAGGCTCTTTACACATGCTATTATAACAGGAATATTTAACCCGGGTAGCCCGAAATAAATCATCGAAGTACCATAATTTCAAAACTCCTTGTTAATGGTATTTTTACATTCTAAGTACAGTTTAGGGGTAAACTGTAATAATCAAAATTTTATGATTTAATTATCCCTAATGACATCCAAAACATTTTTATGATTCATTCACACAAATAATTAAATATGTATTTGTACAATAATAAATATCTAAGAATCGAATTTTTCGAACTGAGCGAGAAGATGTCCAAGTCGGTATTCGAACACAGATTCTTTAACTTAAATTGCCAATCCACAGGTAAAGGAATTCCAATAGAAGATGGGTAGATAGATATACGATTATTTTTTCACTCAATCAAACTGATTGATAAATATATCATAAGAAATGAATTCTTCTAACTGAGCTGAAAAAAGCCGCTGCCGGGATGTGGACACCAAAACTTTGACTTAAATTGTCAATGCTTTGTGAGTCTCCGGCTAATGTAGCTCAATACGTAGAGCCTTGCCCATTTAAGTCAAAGGTTATGGATTAAAATCCCTGTTTGTGTATTTTTTCGCTGAGTTTAAAAAAAAAAAAATCATCTCGCATGATATCCTTACTAATCAGTTTGACTGAGTTAACAGCAATTGAATAATAAAGTTGGGAATTACATACAATGTGTTTCATAAAAGATGGACAAAATTTTAAGAGGGGATAGTACACATCGAAACAAACAACTTTGATCAAAGAATGCATGGTCGAATTCAAAATGCAAAGGTGCTTGACAGCACCGGAGGTGATGTTGCTATACGATGAAAAAACACACAAAGAACGATTAACTGAAAAAAGCACGTTTAATGACATGTGATTACAATACATGTTTAAAACAATGACCGACAGTGTCTATGCATGCGGTACAACAGAATAGAAAGGATTCGCGAACTTTCTGAAAAACTTATCGCGCACTTCCTTTGCCGCGGCCGAAAGTGTGGCGGCGAGGTCTTCTGCAGATTGCATGGGGCATAAGAGCCTCCAGCTATTCCCACTAAAAGAAGTCGAGACATGAAAGATCTGGCGAGCGCGGTGGCAAAGCTACAGGATTACCTCGAAGAGTAACAGTATATTTTTATTCTGTTAAACACTATACTTTATGTATACATTTTTCTTTTTAGTATAGAAATAATTAAATGAAACGACAGTAAATTTAGACAGGTGTGAGGAACTTTAGTTCACTCAGCATTCATCACAATTGAGTATATTTGAAACATTTTACAGTGCTGCCCAAGGCGTCATAATCAGGCAGTTCAGCAATAATTTCGTACAGAATGTAGTTGAAAACCGATTTTAATTGAAAACTCCAATGTTTTTTTAGATTTTGTAGATATTTTAGTTTGCCCACCAACGGTATCGAAAAGCATTTTTGGTATTAACAGGGTTCGTACAGTGATTTTATGTGTTTTAGTACCAGAAATTTCGTAAAGTTATATCTGATATACTGGTCTCTATATCTGAAGATAGAATTTTTTTTTTTTTTTTTTTTTAAGTAAGGCAAATTTTACTTTACAAATATTCTGTTAAAAGGTGCTTGAAAGTCCTTGAAGCGTCATCACGAAATGTCTGTGATTAATAAAAGAAAACAATACTATACATAATTTCTGGTGTGAACGTAAAATTACAGAATTAAAAAAAAGGGTCAAATCTGGCAGCTCTGTTTCGTGGCTTATGATGCTACTATCTGTATAAGTAATACCATAAAGTTTTACGTCAGTGGAATGAGCATTTAATAAAGAATGTAATGAAATACATATTGTCCAATTATTAGTATTCCAGCGATGGAACAGTGGCGCAGCAGTTGGGCAATTGTCACCACTAAATTTTAATGATATTCTTTTCCTTAATCAATCTCAGGAAGTCCGACCTAAATAAAGACGGAGAATACTATTAAAATTTAGCGGTGTCAATTGATTCTCTGCCGCGCTACTGTTCAATCACTAGTATTCAATTAAAAGTTATAAGGAAATAAAGAACTAAAAAAAAAAAAAAAAAAAAAAAAAGAACGAAAGAAAAAAAAAAGCAACTTGCGTAGGTTAATATGAATTAGCTTTATTTTATTTGGATGCCGTCATCGAACATGAGTGTTTAGAGAGTCAGTTAGGTGTCATTCTCTTTTGGCTGTAAGTCAATCATGTAACATTAGGATTCAACTGTTTGTCCTCTAAACATCCTCCACGTTTTGGAGGACATTTTAAAGACTGCGAGGAGGGCAATTGTTCATGATTTATGTGATTTATATTAGAGTTGGGTATAAAATATAAGAAAATTTAAAAAAATGACACAAAGATTTCAATAGAGCGATGTAAATAATACTCTTAAGTGAAGAAGATTACAGTTATACAGAAAGAAGAATGCGAATTCTTTGAAATTTAAACAAAGGTGATATTCCAAATTTTAGGATTCAACTGTTTGTCCTCAAAATGTCCCCCATGTTTTGGAGGACAATTTAAGGCCTTCGTGGAAGGCAATTGTTCATGATTTATGTGGTTGATGTTAGAGCTGGAGGTAAAATAAAAAAATTTTTTTTATTGGGTGAGTGCAAAAGTTCTACCCGTTTTGAGCATATGTAAATGTCAAGTGGAATACAGTCGTTACAGCTTATATTTCGAGGTCAAAAACGTGGATAATAACGAGTAGAGCAGTAGAGTATGTATAGTCACAACATTTGTCAGAAGAACTCATCCGGAACGGGAAACAACTTAATAAGCAAGCAAGACCACGTCAGACATTGTTTACGGCACGAGTATGATAAAGACATTACAGCAGCTAGAGCTTGCCACAGCATTTGTCATGCGTATGGGGAGGATGCCGTGGACGATAGCATCTGCTACCGTTCGTTGGTATAGGAAATTCTGGGATGGAGACGGGAACTGTAAAGATCATGCCCGTTTGGACGCCCATCAGTGGTTTCTGACCAAGATCTGGACACAGCCATAGCAAATTCCCCACATCCAACAGTCAGATAATTAGCCGAATCGTTCTCGGTATACAGAACAATAGTCAAAAGACGGATACATGCGCTTGTTTCATCACCTAATTCAATCAGTTGGTAGCACAACAGCTTGCAGTACGGCAACAATAAGAGAGGATCAGAACCTGTGTCGTCAAAGGACCATGTGCCGATGTTGCAGAGGGTACCCCATCGACCTAAACAGGAGGACCCCATTCCAAAAATGTTTTGCTCAGTGTATGGTTTAATGCTAGGGGAATAATTAACTAGGAGGTCCTCGCACAAAACCAAATTATCAAGGCACACATCTACTGCCAACAATGGGCCAAATTGTGAGCAAAACTCACGTCTAAGTGGCCAGCATTCATCAATCGCAGAGGGGTTCTCTTTCAATACGATAAAGCCAGCCCCCGTGTTGCTTTAAGGACTCGACAGAATTTACTGGACCTTAGTTGGGAACTTTTACCTCAGCCGGCGTATAGACCCGACCTTGAACTTTTGATTTATCACCATTTTTATTGTTACACAACGTCTTTGCTCATCGAACCTTCAACTATGTGGAGACTGTAAAAACGGCATTACAACAGTATTTTGACTGTAAAACAGAGGAGTTTTATCAGCGTGGGATTAACTTACTACCAGACATATGGCAAAAGGTCATATATAATTATGGTGCATGCGTGAATTTATAGGTGCTTAACTTTTTGTGTTCTCCGCCTTTCTGTTTTCGCTAGAAAACGGGTAGAACTTTTGCACTCACCCAATAAATGGCACAAAGATTTCAATAGAGCGATGTAGACAATACTCTTAAGTGAAGAAAATTACAGATATATACAAAGCAGAAGGAAAATTCTTTGAAATGTAAACAAAGGTGGTATTTCAAATTTTTTGAAGCAGCATTAGGAGACTATGTAACTGCAAATTCAAACTGGTAAAGCTAGAAAATGGTGTACAGCAGCCATTAAGGAAGAATAAGTAAGGGACTGCGCATAGGTAACAGATAAAAAACATTTTGTGGGAAGCGCAAGATTGTGTGATATTGTGTGCAAAAATTGTTCAGTGCAAATTGAAACAGTTTGGTTAAAATTCTAGGATTCATTAAAAAAAATCCATTGTAACACCTCCAACAAAGGTTGAAGAGATTAAACTTGGCTAAAAAATATGTTAACTAAAAAAGCGGAACAATGAGAATTACATCATTTCAGAAAGATTTCCGCAATTTTTGCGTGTGTTAGTGCATGTGTGTTATTGAACACGATAGTGTCTAAACGACATTTCGATTTGGCTGTGGGTTGAAATGCTTGTAAACCAGAAGGCGGCTACATAGACCATAACCTCATTAGGTTTACGATTGAAATTACAGAATTAGACAGAACAAGATTAGCCTATTAAAATGCAACTGGTCTGCCAAGTCACATCTTGGTGGAAATCACCTCCGGACCAGATTTCAGTGGTTGATCAGTAAGTTTATCATTGTGCTTTCCTGCACACAAATTTTGGAAACATGGAGACTGGAAGCAGAAAGCACAATTGTAAACCTACCAGTCAGCCACTAAAATCGGGTTTTCAGGCGTTTTCCAAAAAAATATGACTTGGCAGACCATTTGTTTTTGAATATGCGAATGGAGTTTTAACTAATCGTGTAATTTCATTGGTCAACACGATGAGGTGATACTTTCTGCAGTCGCCTCTCCGACTAATACAGTTACGGAAAATATGGTCGATGTGTTTAGTATCTAAACCTTTTAAAAACATTTTTTCAACCATTTATCAACCATTTTTATTCTAGTGATTAACTAATAACTACCTTTTCAATAGGGAAAATTACCAAAGAAATATAAAGTAATATGTGTATGTTGATATACAGAGACATACACATGCAGGTACGAGTTAAAGTATTCGCCAAGTTTGGCGATAAATTGGCAAAACATCCTGAAATATAGCGTAAATATTAAGTTACAGAAAACAATTCGAAACTGACCTTAATTCAACAATTTAGTGCTATTTTTAATGGCAGTTATTATAATAAGTTACTTTTGTCTGCTCACAGATTAGCCTGTGATTGGTGATTGTTTCGTAATCGAGTCCCCAACCAATTGGTGTATACAAGCAAGCATGTCATGGTGTACTAGCCAATAATAATTAAAATTATGTATTGATTGTTATAATTGTTATACACCATTTGAAATTATCTGTTGCTAAGAATGCTTATTTTTGACGGCAACTTTGTCTGTGGACACAGTTAGGGAAGATTAGCTCTATAATAGAAGTAGTTTAGCAGAATAAATTGCATGAGTTGCGTAACATATGTTTTCAGTTACTTTTGGATTCCGTGATATCTGAATGCAAAGTAGTCCATAAAATCTTCGAAATGACAAGTGGAAGTTAGACCAGATTATTTTTATTTAATAAATGCGGGATTAATCATTTGCTTAGAATATGTTTAAAAATTTTAATAGTCTTACAGTAAGGAAATTGATGAGCTGGATCTGTTAGAAAATAAAAGATTTAGAGATAATATATATATATATATATATATATATATAAATTAAACATAACTTGTAAAAAAAGAGGAAACTGAGAAAAGTGTATTTTGTAATTAAGAAAATGTACAAGCAAATTAATGAAATAAACATCTTAACAATACTTTTCTTAGTGGAATTAAATTGTATTTTGTCTGTTATCAAAATTTAAATGCGATTCCAATGTTTTTTTATTATAAAAAAACGTTTCATGGAAGACATATAATTCCTGAAAATATTTTAAACTCTGAAATTCACAACAAAAAGAAACCCGTCTTGAAAAATGTTACTGACGTAACAGGATTCCCTATCTTACACTGTTTTAAAATTCTTACAAAGGCATTAAATATGTATTATTTAGACATACACGCACTGACAGATGAAGCAACAAAGAGACAGAAAAAAAAGAGAGTTGTGCATATATGAGTTAAAATTCTGATTTTTATTTTGAGAGTACGATTTTCATTTTAATCCCATCCTTATTCATTTATAAGAATATATTTTGTTATTTCTCGAAATTTTGAATAATGTGAAAGCAAAAGAATTTTATTTAAAGGCCAAAATTCTGAAGTACATAGTATAAACAACTAATTAATACTATTCGTTGATTAAAGAAAAGAAGAAAACTTCAAAAGTGCATTTTTCTAATTTAAGTACGATATTTGAGTAAATGAAATAGATCATGTTTCAGAGTTTCGGTTTATAATTTTGAAATAAATTGAATAACTATTCCATTTTTGGATTTATATATAGCTCGTAATCTTTTTTTCCCTCTTTATTATAAATGCGCAATATTCAAGTGCAGAATATTATGTTATGGATTTATAAATACGCGTAAGATATTGCGATTTAAAATATTCATTAAAAAATGTAAAACATCTGTTTTATTTAACTTCAGTCATTTAAGGTTATGTTATTATTACATTAACATTGTTTTGTCTTTTGAATAACAAAATAATAATGATTTTCACGGAAATATTTTATTAAATAAAATATTTTTACTTTTTCAAGAAATTATATTTATTAATATTTTTGGAAATTTTTAAAAATGGAAATTAATTTTAACAAAAATAAAATACAAAAAAGTATTTAATTGTTCTGCACCTCATATTTTTATACGAAAATCCCCGTATTATTTAACTATTGAATATTTTTCCAAAAGGGGAAATGGCAGAATTTTTTTTTTGGCCTCTTCTATGTATTATTAATGTCGTAAACATATTAACATGTTATTAGTAATGTGATAAACGCACACATTATTATTAATATGGTAAATACAGGTAACCACGTTGCGCTTCTAAGCTGCGCCAAAGAAAATAACAGATATGAAAAGTTTAAACTTCCGACTACAATGTCAAGTCCGTTGAACACGAAATGAATCTCTGTTCAACTGCATGTCAAGAGCACGGTAATTTAAAATAAAAAACGTCGAAGATTAAAATATTACCCATTTTTCTACTTTGTATAAATAATGTTCCATTTTTTATTAGTATCCTAGTTATAAATCATTTTTATTTTGATATTAATCTATTCTAATTTCCCTGTTGTATTTGGATAATATATTGTATTTAGACGTGGGTTCAACTGTTTCTACTGGTATTCTTTTATTGTCTTGGTTTATTAACACATCAGACTCCATAGCTTGCGTTGCTGGAACAACAACGTTTTAATTTTTTTTCCTCTAAATATTTTACATCTATTTTTAAAAATATATATATTTTTTTTTTATGGAACACATAATAGTATAGAGTGTAATATACATTTTGGTCAGAATAATATTTTTAATTTACCTATCTTTTACAGATATTTTTAAAAAGAGAATTATTTTGTTTTTAGACTATCTAAGGTAAAATTATTAAAATGAAAGAAATAAATTCTTCAGATTATATAAATACAGTGAAGATATAAAGTTAACATTTCAACTAACAATACATTTCAAACTCAAAGTAAATAGATCTATTTAAAGCAACAATAGAAAGGTTCCTTTGGAATGTTCACATAAAGGGAGCCTTGGCTGGTTCTGAAATTATTTTCCAGATGTAATATTGGTAGTTTTCTTTCTTTGCAAGCACGCTTTCATTTAAAAAAAAAAAAATAATAATAAATGCATGCGTAAACAAAAAGCGCAAAGGAATATCTTTTAATATAAAAATAATTTTTATAGTAATAATCAAAAATAAGTTGACCCGCATATTTTAGCCGAGGTTTCATTTCCATTTATGAAAGCTAAATGAAGAATGAAAATTATTCTTGCGCAAGTATCTCGTCGAAAATCATACTATGACATGACACATGACAAAGCAACTTTTCTCTGTGTCCTACAGTACCTTTTACTTACTTTTTTGCTAAATGATTTCGAAAACAGAGGTTTTCAAAACCTAAGAAAAATAAAATCGTTTGAAGAAAATTAAAAAAAAAATTCTTAAAATATCCATGCAAAATAATTAAGCCACGTATTTTCATTTTGATTTCCGACATACTATGCTTCAGAAATATTTTAAACACAGTGTCCGGTGAGAATGAGGATGTTGAAACATATTTTTTAAGCTACATTTTTATAGCAGAATAAAAATTTGTAATAAACTGGAATTATTTCTATTTTTAACACGCTCTTTAACCATCATTCATACAGAAAAGTGTAAGTAATTGTTTTATCATAATTCATTACAACAGACATAATAAAATATCAGCATAAATATTTATAATGTAAGTAAAATTTTTTCTAGTGAAGAAAAAAAGCTCTAAATGCAATCTTTTCTCAACTATTTCTTCTCTGTATATGAATTATTATAAGATTTATTTTTATATTTTCTCCTGACTATTCTTATTTTCTCAAATATTAAAAATCGATGCACATAAAACTAAATAATTATAGTAGATTAATATTAACACAATTATTCTAATTGGTAAACAAATCATATTAAATGTAAATTTCCAACTATGCGAAAAATGTCCGAACCAGGATTCGAACCCGGGACCTCCTGGCTGAAGCCGCCAGGGCTCTGCCATCTGAGCTATCCCGGACGATTCTGGTCGAACTTTTTCACCCAGCTAACCTTGATGATTACAGCATCTGGTCTGAAACCTGGTTCAGCTCAACAGAATAAATCTCAGATAAAGGAACGTCCGGGATAGCTCAGATGGCAGAGCACTGGCGGCTTCAGCCAGGAGGTCCCGGGTTCGAATCCTGGTCCGGACATTTTTCTCCCAGTTGGAAATTTACATCTAATATGATTTGTTTACCAATTAGAATAATTGTGTTAATATTAATCTAGTGTAATTTCGTATCCAGCGATTTCTGGAGTTCCTTTACCTGAGATTTATTCTGTTGAGCTGAACCAGGTTTCAGACCAGATGCTGTAATCATCAAGGTTAGCTGGGTGAAAAAGTTCGACCAGAATCGTCCGGGATAGCTCAGGTGGCAGAGCACTGGCGGCTTCAGCCAGGAGGTCCCGGGTTCGAATCCTGGTCCGGACATTTTTTGCCCAGTTGGAAATTTACATCAAATATAAATAATTATATTTCTTCACATTTGATATATTGTTCTTGTATAACATAGACGAATGCGCAGTGAATTTTTCGTTAATTTGAACTTTTGTATTTTTTAAATAGAAATATATGCTTTCATTTCTTCTGCCGAAGATAGCTAGGAAGTTTAGGATAGTTCATAGATATAAATTCTGTTTAATTACGTTAAGTGAAGAAATTTAGTGGTAGTAATTACGAATTTCTGTTATCTTAAAATGTATTTTTACCTCAGTGTACTGGAAAAATAAAAACTTTATTACGTTGCTCCCTTTTTTTTTAAATTTCAAAGTATTTAAGAGATAAAAAAAATTGAATATAAGTATGAATTTTAAATGTTTGAATAATAGTGCATTTTTTTAAATTCGTTATTTGCCATTATTTTACGTTAGGCATCATAGTGAAAAATAAATACATAAAATAAGTAAAAATTGCAAAATGTATTCTCGTTGAGAAACGAAACATTATTTAAGAAAAGCATTTAACGATTGTTTCCTTTGCGCCTATCTACATTACATAATTTCTAATTTTATTTATTACCGTAATAATCTTGATATCACACTATTCAAAAAAGAAAAAAAAAATTAGAAAACAGGAATTATGCATTTTCAAAATTTAGAGTCGCCAGATGAAACAAAAAACAAATATATATATATATATATATATATAGTTAGTACAAAACATATTTCAGTTTTAAGATTTAATACACACTTTTATTTTATATAAAATGGCGTCATTTGCATCCGCTGAAGAATTCCACATTTACGATCTAGCCTTAAACAACTTTTGTAGAAAAGTATGCATAATACGCACAAGTGCGGAATCATGCACAAACCCATCAAAAAGCGATGTCGTCATTCCAGAAATTCGACAAAAAATGGGTATCTAATGATTCATATGCCTTCATTTGTTAGATTATTATTTTAAATAAATGTGCGATTTGGAAAAGGCTCAAATCAAAAGAGGCAGAAAATTTGTGCGTTAGTATGTGTTTTGTGTGGTTCAAAAACACGTTTTAAAAGAAAAATACTTCAAAATATTTTTATTTTTAATATATAAAAATGGAACAACTTATACTTTTATATCTTAACCCTTAAATGCCTGAGTTTTCAAAAACCATTTAAAATATGTTTTTCGGCTTTCTTTTTTAAAATAAATCATGGGAAAAATACTTTAAAAAATCATATTTTGTTTTAAGTATGGTTTACGCCTAAAAAACTATTTATTACTAATCGGCAATACTGGTGTTTAATTGAAAGAATAATTTTCCTTGATAAAATTCTATAATATTAAACACACAAGAATTTTATTAACTATAAGAAAAAATAAATTTTACTTGCTTACTGCAGAACAAATTAGGGTATTTCTCAAGCTTCCAAACAAAATAAAAAAGAACAAGTAGCAACAATTGAAAAAATAAATCTATCTTTATTCTTAAACAGCACAAGTGTTGCCATCTACATGTTGAAAATCGATTTAATAATATTTTCAGAATGTATTTTATTGGCAACATTAGGCATTATTGCTTAAATATTATTCTAATAGTATTTTAGAGCCTAAATTTGGCATGTTGCCGAAAAGTAACACCCGGCATTTAAGGGTTAAATATAGTTTATAATAGCACCGTGTTTAATCATGAGAAATCATTCATTTATATTTCTTCAAAATGCCACGTATTTTAATTAAATTATTTTTTCAGTTGTTATGAGGAAATGGTAACAAAAAGCTATAATAATCTACTGTTTTCCAACATTTTTCCTTTACAATGCAAAATGTCGTAAAATTCGTGACAGCCGTTTTCTAGATAAACTTTGCTTAACCCACCGTGACCCCAAAATGGCCTACTAATCGAATTTGCTCTAACATGTGACTTAGCCCATTGGTCTTCCCATAATCCAAAACAGTAGATTACAAAATTTAATCAAAATCGTAAGAGCCGTTTTTTAGATAAAATTAGCTTGACCCGAAGTGACCCCAAAATGACCCACTAATCAAAATTTCTCGAGCATGTGACCCAGCTCATTAATTTTCTTGTGCCCAAAAACGGTTGGATGTAAAATTTAGTCGAAATCGACTGAGCCGTTTTTTCAGATATAATTAGCTTGGCCTTGAACCATTATAACCCAAAATTAGAAATTACCCATTAATCGAATTTTCTTGAACACGTGACCTAGCCCAATGGTTTTCTCGTGCCAGAAATTGGTAAAATACAAAATGTAGTCAAAATCGTTGGAGCCATTTGTAAGATAAAATTTACGTACATACACAATTTTTGCTCGGATTATAGTATAAGTTAACTACACTGGGGAACAGTTTTTAACTTAATTTCTGTTGACTTCGATTTTTTAGCTGTTTTTATGTCAAAAAAGCGTGCTTATTTCAAAACTGCAATTAGTTTTCTTCTATCACGTCAAGTTATTTCTCTACAGCTTACATTAATGTGACCACTCTTCGCTGAATCGGCATGAGTCATAGGAAGAAAAAAGCTTCAGAACTCCTAGCATCAAGACTGCACAAGAAATTTTTGCTTGAAAAGGGAGCTAATGCATTCTACTTTTGATCAAGAGAAAGTTAATTTCTTCAATACTTTCGAAATAACAGTGGACTTGTTTTTTTTTTTACCATAGCGTGGTTTAATGGAGGAGTTGGGAATTTCATCCTATACCGAAACTGAATGACGACTGTTCATCGATAGCTCAAAGGGGAGCTTGAAATGCGTACTCCTTCACAACGGAAATTTATTTGGGGCAGTCGCAATAAGCCATTCAGTTTATTTGTGTGAAGAATATGAGGCCATAAAGAGAGCCATTGATTTATTGCACTATCACATTCACGAGTGGATCATCTGTGTTGACCTCAAAATGGTGTGCTCCCTTCTTGGCCAGCAACGTGGATATACAAAGTATCCATGTTTTGTGCATATGTGGCACAGCAGAGCTTGTGAGAAGCATTGTTTTCAGTCGAATTGGCCTCCAAGATTTCGCCTCACAGCTGGAGATCCAAATATTTTGCATCAGCCACTTACCGACAAAAAGAACATATTTCCACATCTGCATATAAAACTGGATCTAATGAAGCAGTTCGTGAAAGCTTTGTCAATTGAAGGAGACTGTTTCACGTATCTCATTTCGAAATTCCCAAACCTGTCTTTTGAAAAATCTAAAGGTATTTGACGGCCAATAGATTCGTCAGCTCAGTAGAAATGAACATTTCATCGGAGCAATGACTGAACTCCAAAAGAATGCTTAGTTGGCATTCAAAAACATTGTCAAAGACTTTCTTAGAAACACGCGAGTAGAAAATTACACCGAAATTGTCCAGCAGCTTTTAGAGAGCTTCAAAAGGCATGGTTGCAACATGAGCATCAGACTTCATTTCCTGCATAGCTATCTTGATGACTTCCCGGAAAATCTTGGTTCAGTCAGTGATGAGCAGGGTGAGCGATTCCACCAAGATTTGAAGCTCATGGAAGAACGATATCAAGGCAGATGGGATGAACATATGATGGCTGACTATTATTGAAGCATCAAGCGAGATTGTCCACAAATTGAACAGTCCAGGAAAAGCCACAAGCAAACATTTTTACCTTAATATGTAATTTTTTCGTTCTGTAAAAGGATTTTACTATTTGTATGAACACAATGTAGTGTACAGTAAGTATATACAGCCAATGTATGAATAATATATTCGGTAATTTTTTCTTTTTTTATCTTTGTATCCACATTAAGTATGATTTTGAGGGTATTCTGTAGCTTAAAAAGTTGACGTGATAGAAAAAAACTGGGGTCATTTTTGGATTTAGATGATAATAATTAGTCAAAAACAAGTACCAGATCTAAGTCAACAAAATGTGTGTTCCCCAGTGCTATGCATTTCTGCGGTTAAATGCTGCTACGCAAAGAACATGAATTCGATCAATGAAGTCAGATAAAAAAATAATAAGAGAAATATCCCAGCTGCCCAGCTAACAATGTCGTTATATATTTAAATGTCGTTATACATTTTCTTTATGCAGTTATTTTTCTGGGAGCCATAGCGAGCGTTGCAGCAGTTTCTTTGTATTATTTTGTCTGTATTTCCCTTCCCATGGGGTTATTACAATTTTTGAGCAACGTATTTATTTGACTGAAGTTTAGTGATTCTAAATTATGATGGTTCTCATTATGTTCAGAATTAGCATGTGTTCTTATTAACGGATTTCTAATGATTAAAAGTCTATCTCGAAACATCTGATGCCAACAAAATTAAGAGAAGAATTTGCGGCTGCCATTTTTTGTATAATTCCATCTCTGATCGTCTGCCTGCAAAGACGCAGGCTTTCAATCTTCATCCGAGGATTAAGACTCCATCCGCACTGTTATATTATTCTTCAAGTGAGTTGTCACAGTTAAAAATGATGTTTCAAAAGGTTATAATGTTTTCTTTAAAATTGATTTCCTCTAGCTTTAAGAAAGAACTTTATTTTGCAGAACCTAGATATTATTTAAATTATTTCACGGCAAATTATAATACCGAATCAATCTTATAGATCTGATAATTGTTTATAATTTTCTTTTTAAGAAAAAGAAAGATAAATGTCATATATGAATTCATCCGAACCACACTAAAACCATACTTTTACAGTTTCTTATTGAAAAACTAGCTCACCCGCCTGGCGTTGCCCGGAACCCGTTATAATAACCTTAAACAAAACTCAAGTTTAAATGATTTTATATATTTTTAAAATCTTTTAAATGAACCTAGTTTCGGGCACCCCATTGACTTTCGCAGCGTCTAGTGTATTCCTACCAAACCTCTTTCCGAACCTGAATCCCCGCTACCTAAAGCAGCATGCACCGTAAGTACTCCGCATGTGCTCGAAACAATTAAGAACCAAGTTGGGTGAGCTTAATCTCGTAGTAATCAAGTCCATAGAACCCGAAAAAGGAATGTATCATTAATGTTCGAAAATGTTGGTAACTAAATCCTAAGATAAAATTTCGCAATACAGAAAGTAGCGGAATTTTCATCTAAGTTGAATGGACGAAATCCCATTGAAATTATGCCCTGATCCCAGGAAAGATAGCACCTCCTAGCGGTGGAAGGTGCTTCCAACTGTAAATTTCACTAATTGTTTTTTACATTAACATGATATTTAATAAACGGATGAAATCCCTTATTTAAAGTTACCTTTAAAGTAAAGCGAATTTTAATTTACGGCTGTAGTGAGTAAACGTACGTTCTTTCCGAAAAAGGAGATTAATGTTCGAAAAAGGTGGAAGCTCAGGTAAAAAGAAGTACTGGGTTATGGAGTTCAGGATCTCAACTGATATAACTGGTATTTTCAATGCAGCTGGAGGACACTAAAACTATATTACAAAAAATTGTAATAAAATAGAGTAGTTTTTCAAGAAGCTGCAACAAGGGTCCCAAGAAGAAGATTAATATTGAAAATTGGTTGTAGCTGAAGTCTGAGAAATATTTTAGTCGTTCATGTAGTAGCTGGAGGACCTAAGAAATCGTAAGAGGGAAAAAAGCTAGCGAATCGGACCATTTTTAAGGGAGCTATGACAAAGGACCAAATGTGGGCCAACTGATAGTTAAAATTAGGGTCATGAAAACATGTTAAATGGTCTTAGTCCTTAGCAATTTAGTTCTTAAATTAGTCAAAATTAAGGATATGTATGAATTAATCATTAAATTGAAATTTTAAAGAAATGCGCAAAAAATGGAGGGAAATGCTTAGAACAGGACCCTAGGGTCCCAGCAAAATGATAAGGGTGTTTTTCCAGGGAGAGGAATCCAAAACTCAACTTTAAAATTTTACATTGAGAATGCGAGAAAATTAAGAGATGACACATTCATGCCGCACAAAGAGGTTAAGGGGGTCAGGATCGGGCCCTACGGGACCATAGGTAGGACACGACTCTTAACTACAATGAAGAAACGTGAGAATTCCCGAATAGAAAAAAGGGTTCCAAAAATGAAGATCTAATTAAGAGGGGCAAGTTAAAAACAATTTATGGTGCAAAAACTTCAAGAAGGCCTGTACTGAGCCTTAAGGGGCCAGGAACTTAAATGGCATATAGTATGCTATAAAGATATTTTTTAGTAGTTTTTAAAATATAGGAGGACGCTAGAACTATGCTAAAAAATTGCAAGCAAATCAGATCATTTTTAATGAAGCTGTTCCAAGACCCCCAAGTAGGCGGTTAATTTTCAAAATTGGTGGTAGCTGAAGTCTGAGAAAAATTTTTGTTGTTCATTTAGTAGCTGGAGGACCTAAGATGTTGTTAGAAATAAAAGCTTGGGAATCGGATTTTTTTAAGGGAGCTATAATAGGGGGGCCCAAAAGGGCCAACTGACAATTAAAAATAGGGCCCTTACATGAAAATACATTCGTGGCCATAAGTTTAGGACAACCACTGAAAATCCAGATCCAGACAATAAATTGAATACTTACTCGTTAGTAAAATTATAAACTCCGTTTATTACATGAATATTACATTTCTACACTGTAAAAAAAAATCTGACCAGTTTTCCTGTAGGAATCGGAAAAATAGTTGCCCTTATCGTATCGGAAAATTTTCCGACCCAGCTCGGAATAAAATCCGTAAAAAAAAGTAAATAGTCAATAAAACGGTATTTTACGGATTTTATTCCGATTTTACGGATTTCTTTCCGAGCTGGGTCGGAAATTTTTCCGGTACGATAAGGGCAACTATTTTTCCGATTCCTACAGGAAAACTGGTCGTTTTTTTTTTTTTTTTTTTTTTTTTTTTTACAGTGTACGCATATAAATCACATGCATTAAGCACAAATTTTACAGAAAAATCAATATTTTGTTGGTCCGCCGTTAGCTTTTATTACGGCCTGCAAACTTTTTGGCATGCTCTCTACCAGGCTTCGGCAGTATGCAGCTGATAATTCTTTCACCCAAACTTCCTTAATTGCTTTTTTCAGTTCCTTAGCACTTGTTGGCTGTTTCTCAGAGACCTTGTGCTTTAAGAGAGTTCATAAGTTTTTAATTGGATTCAAATCGGCACTGTTTCCAAGCCAGTCAAGGATTGAATTTTCTTCGTCTTCAAGAACTGAGTAACAATTTTAGAGCGATGACATGGTGCACCGTCATGCATAAAAATTGTGCATTTATGAACTACCATGTGTAATTCTAACTTCTCCTTTAACAAATCCACGTATTTTTTGCCATTCATAGTCGTTCCTGGTGGTAGGAAGAGCAATGCAGCCATTCCATTCACTGATATTCCACCTCAAATCATGACAGTTGGGGAGTGTTTAACAGTCTGTAAAGTGTAATGTTCATCGTATCGCTTTCCAGGAGGTCTACGGACATAGTAATTGCGTGTAGAGAACTGCTGTGTGGTAGATTCGTCCGATAAATATCCGTTGCCACTGACGAATTGTCCATCTGACATGTTTCTTGGCAAAGTCCAAGCGCTTAGCTCTCATGGCCGCTGTTAACGTGGGTTTTTTCGCAGGTTTATGGGATTTTAAATAAAAGTCGTCGAACAAACGCCGACTTACTGTTCTACGACTGACATCCGCACCTTTTTCAAGCAGTACTGTTCGTATCTTGCTTGCGGAACTCATTAGAGAACGAACTGCTATTCTCCTAATCACATGGTCATCCCTAGGTGGGGTTTTTCGAAGTCAACCACACCTTTTGGCATCAACATAAGTTCCTGTTTCTTAAAATGTTTTGTTCGCATTGTGAACTGCATTCTTACTACGTCTACTGCATCCTTACAACATATTAGTTCACTAATTAATCGTTCAGAATATCCTTAATTATGAAGAATAACAATTTGTGCACGCTGAGATTCAGAAACTGACGATTTTCGACCCATTTTCATAGGCTTTCAAAGCTTGCAAAACAAGCAACAATTACTCAAAGATAAAACGAAAAGTGAATACAGTACTCCAGTGCCTGACGGAATTTCGCCATCTGATGCAATCGATTTTATTTATGACATTATCAGTGGTTTCAATTGTAAAAACGCTAGTTTCTGCACGGTGGTCCTAAACTTTTGGCCACGACTTTATGTTAAAATGTCTTAGTACGTAACGCTTTAGATATTTAATTAGAGAAAATTAAGCATATGGTGTCGATTATTCGTTAGAATAATATTTTAAAGAAAGGCACAAAAGATTGGGTAAATGTTTAAAAAGAGACCCTAGTACCCCAATAAAAATATGAGGGCGTTGATTCTGGAAGAAAAGTCCAAAACTGAATTTCAAAATTATGCACTGAGAAGGTGACAAAATTAGGGTGTGAAATTTGCATGACGCACAAAAGTTCAAGGGCACTTTGACGAGCCCTACGGGATCATAAGGGGGAAGGGGGGTATCCCAGGATCTTAACTGGAATGTAAGAACATGAGAATAACTAAATGGAAAAGGGGCTCCAAAAATGAATATCGGATTAAAAGAAAGCAATTTATTAACAATTTATGGTGCAAAACCTTCAAGGGACCTTGTACTGGGCCTTAAGGGGCCAGGGACATAACTGGCATGTAGTTGGATATAAAGATATTTTTAGTAGTTTTTAAAATAATAGGCGGACGATAGAACTATGCTAAAGAAAATCGCAAGCAATTCGAAACATTTTTAAAGAAACTGCACCAAGGGACCCAAAAAAGCGGTTAATATATTAAAAATTGGTGGTAGCTGGAGTTTGAGAAATTTTTTTGTCGTTCATGTAGTCGCTGGAGGACCTATGAAATTGTTAGAAAAAAAGGCTACAGAATCGAATAATATTTAAGGGACCTATAATAGGGGACCCAAAATGGGCCAACTTACATTTAAAAAAAGGGCCCTAACATGAAAACATGTTAAAATGTCTTAGTACTTAGCTCTTTAGACCTTTAATTAGTAAAAAGTAAGCATAGGATGTGAATTATTCGTAAGAATAATATTTTAAAGAAATGCACAAAATATTGGGTAAATATTGTAAAAGGGCCCTAGGGCCCCAATGAAAATATGAGGGTGTTCGTCCAGGAAGAAGAGTTCAAAACGCAACTTTAAAATTATGCACTGAGAAAGTGAGAAAATTGGGAGATGAAATATGCTTGGCGCACAAAAACTTCAAGGGGCCCTCGACCGGGCCCTACGGTATCCTAGGGGGACACAGTGTCTTACATGGAATGTAGAAACCCGGAAATAAATACAGTAGCCTCCCGCTTAACCGGCCTAAACGGGACCGAGGGTTAGCCGGTTAAGAGAAAAACCGCTTAAAGCGGAGAAGTAAAACAAAAACAAAAACAAAAAAAAAAAAAAAAAAAAAAAAAAGAAAGAGGTATCTGCGTAATTTAGTTAATTAAACGTGTACGAAGCATTTAGTTTTTCAATTTTGGTAGTTTTAAAAAAGTACATATTTTCTGTATTTTGGGAAATGAATACTAGTTATAATTAACTGAATTAAAAGAAAATTTATCGCTGATAACAAATAAGGAAAAATATTTAACACAAATTAAATTGTTGAAAATCGTGACACACACCTCTTTATAAGAAGTTGAAATTGTTCTACATTATGCATATCTAAGTTAATCAACAATAAAGAAATCAGTGACTTTCTTCTGTTGAAGGCCAGATGCCTGTCATTTTGAAGCATAATCTCTCCATCTCTTTAAATCATAAGTTTAACCGAGGACCTGTTACCCGCTGCTCAACATAGCGTAGCACCAACTCTAATGCTTTTTACCTCTTCAGTATAAGGAATTTTAGCAGGGTCAACTTCAAGTGGATCATTATCAGTTTCGTCTTCGTATCTACGGTGATCTGTTAGCATCCCTCAAGCTTTTTAAATGTTCGTACAAAACAATTTGCAGATAGATAAGACATTAGAGAGTTCCCGGGGAGGGGGAGATTGAACTTTTGGCCATTTAAAGCACAAAATCTCAAATCTTCCGGAGGGAGATCTCATTGTCCCTGAGGGGAATGCCCGCCCCTGGGAACACACTCTGAATTCAACAGTGGTGAAGGTCAATGCGTATCCATTTAGAACCGTCGTTGTTCTCTTTTCTCAATTTTGCCTCCTTTCCCTCGGGATTGCACTTCGACTCGAAAGCGTAAGCCGAGTGCCCGAGTCCGCTATTCCTGAATTTTGCCTGATGTTGGGAAAAAAAGTCGGCCGGTTAAAGCGGAGTTCCGGTTAAGAGGAGGCCGGTTAAGAGGGGGGGTACTGTAAATGAAAAAAGGATCCCAAACATTAAGATCGTATTGAATGAAATCAATTTATTAACAATTTATTTGCGTAAAGCTTCAAGGGGCCCTGTAACGGGCCCCAAGGGTCCAGGGTCATAACTAGAAAGTAGAAAGGCGAGAATAACTCAGAGGAGAAATGTCCTCCAAAACAAAGAAGATAAGATAAAAAGGGGGCAAGTTATTAACAATTTAGTGCATTAAAACTTAAAGGAGCCCAGGGTCCTCGGCCTTTAAAACAATAGAATTCTGATCCTCAGGTACATTAGGGCCTGTCTTGAACTATCTTGACCTAAATTTTCAGATTTCAGTTAAAAAGAATTAACTGTAAAACTTTATGTATTTTAAAGTGTAATGTATACTTGAAATATAACATGCATGCTTTAAAAATAATTTTATACAGATACCTGCTTTGGATTTTTTTTTCCCGTAGTAAAATGTGTAGATAAGTTTAAATATTCTGGAAGAACTGGTAAGTGCTTCATAATGTATGATTTTAGGTATGATTTTAGGATCAAACAATGATTTTAGGTATATGTGGGGTTATTATCATGGTCTCGGGAAATGGCGGGCTGGTCAGCTAGTTATTCATATAAGTCAACTATAAAAAAGTGCATAATATGTATATACAGGTTAATATAGTTCATAGATTATAATTACGCCTTTTTTGATAATACGCTGATGTGTTTAATAAGTTTTATCGTATTATGATTTCAACATAATCTAACATTTTAAGGTTGCAGAAAGAATCTTAGTATACAAGATATTACAACAGGGGAAATCAATAATTGTTGAGGAGAAAATTAAAAAAGTAAGAAGACTCGTTTGTGACGCATAGATTATGATACACTTACAAGTACTTCCAGAATATTTAAACTTATCTACATATTTTACTACAGTGTAAGAAAAATAAATAAATACAAAGCCAATAATAGTTTAAAATTATTTTAAAACCAGGTAGGCTACATTTCAAGTATACACTACACTTTAAAATACATACAGTTTTACAGTTAGTTTTTTTCAAGTGAAATAAAATAATAATTCGATGCATTATTATAGCTTTTAATGCCATGATACTATTAGATTGAATTTTAACACAATAATTCAATTGGTAAATAAATCATAACAGTTGTTAATTTCCTACTGGGCGAAAACAGTCCGGGCCAGGATTCGAACTAACAGGATTCTACCAACTGAGCCATCCCGGATGAATCCTGGTGACTAATTCACCCAAATAACTTTTAACGATCACAGCATCGGTCTGACAGACATCCTTTGTTTGAATCCTGGCGCGGACTTTTTTCGCCCACTTGGAAATTTACAACTGTCATTATTGTATTGTTCATTATTTTGTTGAGCTTCAGAGAAAAAGCGCATTATATGTACAGTGAAACCTCCTAGAACGGTTACCTCTAAACAATGATAACCTCCGAATACCGACCACATGTTGATGGAACGAAGCACATTCCATAGCATTAACATTAGTACGAACCTCAAAATAAGGAATTCTGAACAACGGCCGCTTTTTTTCTTTTATTATTATACCTTAATTATTAATTATATCTTATACAGGGTGTCCAACGAATAAGACCCAGATTTCAAGATTAAATATCTGAAAAACAAAGATCAATAGAATTATGCGGTAAACGGTTTGTTTATTAGCTAAGCTGTAAAAATGTTATACCGAAGTTTCAAAATTTAGTTGCAAAATCGTTAACAGATGCGCTGTAATCGCAATGCCTATAAATTGCGCACTAGCATCTCATTCCTAGTTGGCTACCTATGGAAGAACGAAAATTGGGAAAGTCCACTGTTTCGTTGTGGTGATGTGCGGAAGTGGAGACATCTGACCACAGACTTATTGCTTCATCTTTAATTTTGTAGCATTTCAATAAAAACTTTAGAAATCATTATATAAGAGCTTATTAAAATATTTTATTTGGGTGATGTGCAGAAACGGAGCCATGTGTTGACAGAATTGAGATTTGTTTTAAATTTTGTTATAAGCTATTTCGGTCTGGATACCAGTATCTCTGTGTTATGTCTTTTCTCTCCTAATTGGTAGATCGTGGAATCGAATTCAAGCAGAGGAGGATTTGAAAAAATTGGAAATCTTTAATTTTTAATATTTATTTAAATTATGAAAAAAAGTTTGAATAGAAAAAAATCCAACGTTTCTAGTTTTAAAATTTAATTAATCTAAAAGAAACCCCTTTTTTAAAAATTACTGAACATCATTTTTTTTTAACATTTTTTTTTTACATTTCTTTTTTTCACTGAATCATTTTTTTTTAAATTGTAGAAAATAGTTTGAATGAAAAAACACAAAGTTTCTATTTTTTAAAAGTTAATTAAGTTAAAAACACATTTGAATTTTAAAAACTCATTTTCACTTTTTTTTATCATTGAGCACAGAAGCATGGTGCAGCTTCTAGCGATATGATCCAAAATGTTGGAAAGGAGTGCAGCCTCCAAAATACTTTTGCTTCGACGTTGATGATATGACTTATCATCAATTCCTTTTTAATATGAAATTATTTAATGCATAATTTCTGTCCCTAAAACTTTGTTCACAAAGAAAAGAAATATGTGCGTTGTGCTAAAACCAAAATAATATGCCGTGATTTAAAAATAAATGAAAAGTGCAAAATTAATTTTAGCCCCGGTACTGTATGGTTTTTCTTTCTCCCAGCTTATTTTGTGTCCAAATAATATCGTTAGCTTACAGACGCTAGCAATAAACAAATTAGATGTATCATTGTACAATAAAATGCCCTATAACATTTTTTTTAATTTCTAAACATCGCATATTTTCAGTTTTTATACCATCGTATTGGGAAAAAAAAGTACTTTTTAATGCAATTTGTTTGAAAACTGCATCTCTATTTTTTTTTTAAATATTAATTTTTTTGTAGTTTTTAGCGACATTTGTTTCATTTTGACAACTCAAGTGCGCCATTTCTGTAGAAAGTAAAGAAAAAATTGTTAAAAAATATCAATTATATCTTGTTGTTGCCATTTTCTCATAAAATGAAAAAAAAATTAATTACGAAAATTAAATTGAAAAAAAAATTAATTAAAATACGTGCTACTTTGAGAAAAATATAAATGAAGGATTTATGATAAAACAGGGAGCTATTATAAACTATGTTTAATTTTAAGTTTCTATATTAATGCAAATGACGTCATTTTACATAAAATAAAAGCGTGTGCTTTAAGTCTTAAAACTGAAATATGTTTTGCAGTAGAGTCCCGATTATCCGAGTCACGCTTAACCGAGTTATTTTCTTCTGATGGACTGGTGGCTTCTATCATTATGAAACAGCCGTTATAAATGAAGCGTTAGGTGAAGATGAAAGAGCTGCCGTAAAAATTTAGAGCTCTGATTTTCTGGTCAGATTGGGAAAAAAAAAAGGGCCATAATTTTTTTTAACGCTTCATTTATAATGGCTGTTTCACAATAATAGAAGCTACCAGTCCGCCAGAAGAAAATGAAGTAATGGAAATGAAGGGGCGACACTATTCTGAAAAAGCAGAATTCCTGTTCTCTAGTTATTTATAATAATTGAGGTATAGACAATAATACCAAATTATTAAGCCGTGATTTAAAAATATGAAAAATAAATAAAAAGTACAAAATTATTTTTCTAAATATATGCATTTTGATTTAAATTCTTATTAAACAAAAACATAATTTGAAGAACAAATTAAAAAAACAAAATTTATTTCCTACATTGTTTAAGTCCGAGAAGGGATAGATATTAAGTTATTTCATTCAATTAGTTCTACATTTAATGTTAAATTTTTGTAACAAATTAGTTAAGTCAATTGAATATTAAAAAATAAAAATAAAATTCATACAATATGATACTTAAAACACACTAAAAATTAGATTCCGTTCAAATCAAATCGAAATAAATCTTAGACTTCTTCCATTTTTAAATTAAAAAAATTTGTATTGCAGATTTTGTATTATGTTTATGGCAATTGTGCATAAAATGATAGATGCATGCAAAATACAAAACTTAAAAAACAGTCTAAAATTTATTTCGATTTCATTTGAACGGAATCAATTTTTTTAGGGTGTTTTAAGAATCATATCGTATGAATTTTATTTTTATTTTTTAATCTTCAATTGGCTTAACTAATTTGTTACAAAAATTTAACATTAAATGTGGAACTAATTGAATGAAACAACTTAATATCTATCCCTTCTCGGACTTAAACAATATAGGAAATAAATTTTGTTTTTTTAATTTGTTCTTCAAATTATGTTTTTGTTTAATATGTCAAGTTTTTTAGTAACTACTGCACTCAGGCGAACTCATTTCAAAATTAATAGAGAGTATCATCATCAGGCTTTGATGTACGCGGTATTGCATCGCAATGTGGAATGCAGTTTACCAATGTGTAATCCAAAATATTTCACCACTGTAGTAATGCAGGTTGCGGTAGTTTGGACAAAAACATCCAATCTGAACGTAAAAGATCTATAATTAAAACATAAAAAATGAACTTCACTTAAATTTAGATACCCTATTTCCCACTCAGGAACGCTATGAATGTAAATGTAAATTGTGTTCAATCCTTACTGCTAATTTTTAACTATATTATAGCCAGAGCCTGATTACCCACGGGGCAAATTCCTACCACTAAAAATAAACAGAAAATTTTGCCTCATTCATGGCAGAAATTTTGCATGAATACGGCGTTTAGATAAGGCGAACTTTTCTTTTAAAATTTATTGGTGTAAGTTTGCCCCGTTGGTAATCAGGCCCTGATTATAGCTGTGATACAGTAAAAAATAAAAAAAATAAAAGTTTTACTTAACTTTTTAAACCTTATTCTCTCCCAAGGGGTGATGTAAACACATCTGAAAATTATTACCTAAGTTTAACTCGGGGTATAAATAGTTCTCATATCGAAAAAAAATGCATTTTAAAATTTAAGTTATGTAATTTCCCACTAAGTTCGCTACCTGCGTAAAAATAGCTATCTATTAGAAACTTTTTACTAAAATATAAACTTGACCAAAGCAAAAACTTATTCTGAAAATGTCCTTTTTATTTACACTGCCATTCACCTTTTTAATTTTTGAAAAAAAAAAAACTAGCACAATTTAATATTTCACATGATAATCTTTCAACTAAAAAGAAATAAATTATTATTACGGCTTTTCAAATTTTTGCAACAATGAAGTAAAAATGTTACATTTTCTATGAAAAATGTCCGTTGATTTTCAAAAGAAAAAGCGAAAATTGGAATTATTAAAAAAAATATTTGAATAACGTAAAAAAAAATGGCCCTTGTTTCGCTCTGGTTTATAATTCACCCATATGCAAAGGCATTTTACCATTCGTTTTGACCCTGACGTCAGGCAAATGTTTTTACACTTTAAATTTAATTAGAATTAGAATTAGTAATTAGTAAAGAATAAAAAATGAGTGGCATCTGAGACAAAAAGGTGGGAAGAAAAAATGAAAAAGTTATGATCTCCATAGGCTTTTCCATGTTAAATTAACATTGACAAGTGACACTAGAAATAAATAAGTATTGCGCTGCCGCGCAATACTTAAATATAGCATTAAAAATTGAATTTAATAAAACATTTTAATAAGTTCTTATATAATAAATTCTAAACTTTTTATTAAAAATTATATTAATTGAAATTCTCTAAAATTAAAGTTCATGCAATATTCCTGTGACCAGATGTCTCCACTTCTGCACATCACCTAAACGAAAAAGTGGACTTTCCCAATTTTCGTTCTTCCATAGGGAGCCATCTAGGAATGAGACGCTAGTGCTCTGGAATTCGGAGTACTATTTATAAGCATTGTGGTTACAGCGCCATCTGTTAATGGTTTTTGCAACTAAATTTTGAAACTTCTGGATAACATTTTTGCAGCTTAGCTAATAAACAAACCGTTTACCGCATAATTCTATTGATCTTTGTTTTTGAGCTATTTAATTTTGAAATCAGGGTCTTATTGGCGGGATACCCTGTATTATTTTAATGTATGGCGCCTTTAAATGGCCTTTGTTTTACTATTGGGGAGATCTCCTTTTTTCCGCGTTCCTGACGTCATGTTGTCAGGCTTCGGCTAAGACACCAATTGCTTTATGTATAATTTCTCTAATAGAGGTGCGGAGTTATGCTCCATGGACTCCGTTCATAATCTCTTCCACGTTTCATGTTCGACTTAAAAATTAATGATATTTGTGTAAAGCTCTTTGATATCTACAACTATTTAGAAATATGTAAGTTTTTGCATAAAAAAAACACATTGTTACTACAGTCATACTTTTACAATATTTAATTGAAAAATGCTCTTTTTAAACTGGCTTTTCTCGGATGCTGTACTTCGTGTAGCCTATGACGCACCCAATATATCTCTGATTGGTTTTAGAAGAAACCAATAAAACGAAAAGGATTTAAGATTATGTATCATTCTCTAAACTTTAATGCATACTGTATCATTGTCTACAAACTTTACTGTATATTGTATCCTTGTCTATATATTGGAAATGTGACATAAGATTTAATAGTTGTGAAAGTTTAAAATTTTTCATTCTACAAACTATTTTAACGTGATTAAATCATAACCAAATCATTCATTAAAACTGTAAATTTATGTGTATATTTACCTATAAAAGATTTTTCACGAAAACAATAAAATGTAATAATACAGATCATTATGAAGCAGAAAATTTATTTGAACTCACTGCTCTTTTGATTTATTGCTTCATTACCATTTGTTATTCTTATCGTAGATTGATAAGAACTGGAAACATTTGAAGGATTAATCCTCGCTAAGATTGTAACATACACAAATAAAACTTCTGTATCTAGTCTTATGATATTTTAGTTTTCTGTAAATCATCAATATATTACTACTGGAGAAACACTGATTTATGTTATCGTGAAAAGAACAATTTCTTATCATTATCTTTCCTATGGGAATTGTTTTCTCCTAGACTGAAAATTTTCTTATAAATGAAATATAGCTTAAAATATATCTACCTATATATATATAAAATCCTAATGAATCGAATTGAAACGAATTTATGTAACGATTCTATGAAACGACTGATTAACAACTGATTACGTTTCACGGCGATTTCTCCTAAAATAAGGAATACTTTGCGATGAAATTAACACCAAAAATCCGTATTGATCCACATATCTCAAAACTGGTATCAGAATTTTAAAATTAGAATTAGTTTTCGAAATATTAATTTTTTTTTCTAATTTTAAATATTTTTTTCTAATGATGGCAACTCAAATTTTAATCATAACAGATATTTTTTTTTTCATATTTTAGAAAAGATTATTTTAAATTAATTTGGTGACGAGTTTGGCTTCCCTTAAATATATGCTAAGAAATGCATCATGTTACTTTTATTCAAAATTCAATTTATATTTCATTATCATTTTATTTAATACAAAACTTTCATTTAAAATTGAAACCTTTAAAATAAATGGCTTTTACTTCATTCTTTTTTTTTAACGAAACGAAAAGAAAAATATTAGACACAGGTGTCATATACTCAACGGGCTACCTAATTGGCGCCAAAATAGCATTATTTTGCCTGACATGGTAACACGGCTCTTGTTGCATATTTATTAATAAATGTTTATTTGAATTTATTTTCTTTTTATTTACAAAAAATGTTATAAATTGTTTTGTTCTATAGTTATTAACCCTAGAACTACCGAAAATTTTACTCAAGTTTTATAAAATCATTCTACACCAGAATTTTTACTTAAAACTATTTAATTTGTTTATTTAACTTATTATTGTCTGATTTATAAATTTAGTTTGTTTTGAAGAAATTTCTGGTTTGAATAAATATTTTGAATGTACATGTCGGGTCCATTGGACCCTTCTGGTAGACAGAGGGTTAATTATTTTTTTTATTTATTGTTATTTCATTTTAAAAATAACTGAAAATAATTTAAAAATACATATGTAACAGGTATTTGAAAACGAGGTTTTCGCCAAATTGTCGTAAAAAAAAAAAAAAAAAAAAAAAAAAAAAAAAAAAAATCACGCTAAACCCGGTGCGTATGTGACAATGCAACAAATCATGAGATTTAATTTCCACTTCAAAGCAATGTTTTAATGTTATTACTTCTCCCGTCGACCAATTTCGCCAAATTATATAAATAGCCAAATTATACAAATTGACATATTTTTTTTATTTTAAATAACAAAAGAACAAATAAATTAGTATAACATTAATAAAAATACTAGAGAACAGGAATTCTGCTTTTTCAGAATTTAGTGTCGCCCCGGCATTTCCACTACTTCATTTTCGTCTGGTGGACTGGTGGCTTCTATTATTATGAAACAGCCATTATGAATGAAGCGTTAAAAAAATTATGGCCATTTTTTTTCCCATTCTGACCAGAAAATCAGAGTTCTAACTTTTTACGGCAGCTCTTTCATCTTCACCTAACGCTTCATTTATAATGGCTGTTTCATAATAATAGAAGCCACCAGTCCATCAGAAGAAAATAACTCGGTTAAGCGTGACTCGGATAATCGGGACTCTACTGCAAAACATATTTCAGTTTTAAGACTTAAAGCACACGCTTTTATTTTATGTAAAATGACGTCATTTGCATTAATATAGAAACCTAAATTGAAATATAGTTTATAATAGCTCTCTGTTTTATCATAAATCCTTCATTTATATTTTTCTCAAAGTAGCACGTATTTAATTAATTTTTTTTATTTAATTGTTTTAATTAATTTTTTTCCATTTTATGAGAAAATGGCAACAAAAAGATATAATTGCTATTTTTCAGCAATTTTTTCTTTACTTTCTACAAAAAAAATGCGTACTTGAGTTGCCAAAATGAAACAAATGTCGCTAAAAAGTACAAAAAAATTAATATTTCAAAAACAAATAGAGATGCAGTTTTCAAACAAATTGCATTAAAAAGTACTTTTTTTTTCCCAATACGATGGTATAAAAACTGAAAATGTGCGATGTTTAGAAATTTTAAAAAATGCTATAGAGCATTTAATTGTACAATGATACATCTACTTAGTTTATTGCTAGCGTCTGTAAGCTAACGATATTTTTGGACACAAAATAAGCTGGGAGAAAGAAATAGCATACCGTACCGGGGCTAACAAATAAAAAGGCGAAATAAAAATCACTTGATGGCGTGAACATGTGTAACTTCCTTAAAGTCAAGTGAATGTGACATTTACGATCAACCATTATTGGCATTTAATCTTAGGGTTTGGCGACAGATTTTTGGTCGATGGGATAACCAAGTAGCACCGTTTTAATTTACCACTCAAAAAATAAAAAAATGCTAACTGGCGAGTTAAAATAAAAAGCTATTGGCGAGATTTACACCCGGCTAACATAAAAATACCAGGAATTCTTTGTGATCACGGCAATTTTTATGTAGTTTTATTCGAAAAAATAATCTTGATTCTTTAATCAAAACAGAAACCTTTGTTATGAAAAACGAAGGAATCAGCCCGTTGTTTGTGGCAGTTACTTGACTTGGACTATTATAATATAAACAAAATAATGGGGATAGAATAATATTCGGCGACTTATCACACCTGTGGCTGGCTAACATTAAAGTACCAAAATGGCCGCCTGGAACATAAAAAGCGAAGGGATCCGCCTGGAGCTGTTGATGATAGGCACATGACTTAGGCTATTATTATAGAGATTGTTTTCAATTTTAAAAACAGCGCAAAGAATAATATTTCCTAACGATTAAAAATTTATTTTCACGTGACTATTAAAAACAGAAAAAAAATATTAAAATTACTATTAAATGAGTACGTGTTAAAGGCAGGAAAATATTGAAAATTATGTCCTGCAAATTGTATTTACGCGTGAATATTAAAAGGTAAAGGAAACTTTAAAATAATAAATACATTAATATGCGTTTAACCCTTTCACGGACAAGGCACTTCTATTCGTAAAATCTTGAAATCAGTGAATGACACCATAATTTAAATAAAAATTTCGAAATACAAAAATGGTTTTGTTCACTTACTTAATAAAAGGGAAATTTTCATCCCAATATTCTGATGCTAATGTGGCATTTAAGAAATAAAATTAAGTGGTTTAGAATTAAAATTAAGTGGTTCATTAAAATGAACCACCGCCCTTGAAGGGGTTAAAGCAGCAAATTTTAGTAATTGTATTATGTCAATCGTTTTAAAACGCTGTTAAAAAATACCGAGAGACAAAAACTCTGTTTACTTAATTCATTTTATTTTAGCTTCCTTTCAAATGTTTAACTGATCTTCTTTAACCAAACACGAAAACAATCCTTGGATGTCTTAACAGCAACTGATTCTACCTTAAATTTTTGCAATCAAAGGAAATTGAATGGAAACCCGTTTACAGGGAGATCGCTACAGGTTTTTTCAGTATAATTCAATCTTCTCTAAGCTTTTTAAAACCGATCAGATTAGCGGGCTTTTAGATTCCACAGTGTCTGAACGGGGGTTGGCGAGCGTAGCTTGCAGGGGGCAGAGCCCCTAGTATTATATAAATAATGTAAAACATAAACATTATACGTTTACAAGAAACTAATCTATATATTGAAATAGCTTGTTTCATGTTTGGTGCCTTTAAACATTATAATTTATTTTTTTATTAAGAAATAAATAAATATATTTTTTTACATATATATATTGGGCATAAGTTGATCAATAACTGTTCTTTATATAGTTTTTTTAAAACTCTGTACAGAAACAGACTATCCTAAAAAAGTTTTTTTCCGTAATCTTCAAAAATTTTTTGTATATGATTCTGTCTGTTAGTACATTTAGACATTTTAAAGCTTATTTAATGTTTGGTGCTTTTAAACATTATCTATTTATTTATTTATCTATTTATTTATTAAGAAATAGATGTTTTTTAATATATTTTCCTAATTTATACATATATTTATATATATTAGTCATAAGTTGATCAATAACTGTTTTTTATATATTTTTTTAAACTCTGTACAGAAATAGACTATACTAAAAAAGTTTTTTCTGTAATCTTCAAAAATTCTAAATGTATTATTTTTTGTATATGATTCTGTCTGTTTGTACACTTAGCCATTTTAAGCTTTTTTTTTTACATTCATCCGCGAACTTTAAGAGGGCACTTGACCATTAAACTTTCAAAAAATCAATTTTCGGTTTTTGATTTATTCTCTATGTTTTAAAATTTCTTAACGATATGCAAAAAACCTCATTAAAAAATCGTCATTATTTCTTGAGTTATAATCATTTATAGATGATGGTATAACTGCATAAATTAATTTTCATACATTAGACAGACTTGACTACAATTAAATTAAAAAAATATAAAAAAACATTTAATTAAAAACTAAAAATATATACAAAAGGCGTTTCGCTGTGCAAACGCACAGCCTCATCAGTGCACATATCAGTTACAGTAGAATATCGAAACATGTCTTGGACACAGTCAAAATCAAAGTTAAAGTTAATAATTTAAAAACAAAAAATATTCCATCGGAATCGCATCGGATTCGTTGAGTGTATAAGGGTATAATTTTGTAAACCAGCTCTCCATGAACAATTTATATATGATAAGTGTATATGATAATGATAAGCGTTGCAATTTCTCTTCAAAATTAAAGAGTTTTCGAAGGCTGGGATGTGGTCGGTTTCATAAGCATGTTGTACTATCCTTGTTCAAAGGAAAAATGACATCAATTTTCAGTTAATTTCAACTTCAGTTTATAGAAAACCAACTTCAACGGGTCAGTATATACATTTTGATTCAAATTGTCCTATTAGCCACAAAATCTCTATTATAAAAACATTAGCATTTAGAGCCGTAAAGTATTGCAGTAGCGATGAAATCCTTGAAATTGAAAGAGGTAAAATATACGAAGATCTTGAGTATAACGGTTATCCAAAAAATCTCATCAAAAAATTTTTCAAGAAAACTTTGGAGATCATGAATTCAACCCCTTCCCCTTTCCAGCGGTCTAAAACCTCAATTTTTTGTTTCTTTACCATATTATAATATTGTGTCAGAAAAAGTTTCATCTGTATTTAAATCTTTTGATATTAGGGTTTCTTTTAAACCAGTTAATAAATTAAGTTATTTTTTAAATAGCCTTAAACCTAATTATGACGTAAAAAAATCAACCGCTGTGGTTTACACGATTCCATGCAGTAACTGTGATAATGTATATTAAACAAAAACATAATTTGAAGAACAAATTAAAAAAAACAAAATTTATTTCCTACGTTGTTTAACCCCGAGAAGGGACATTTATTAAGTTATTTCATTCAATTAGTTTTACATTTAATGTTAAATTTTTGTAACAAATTAGTTAAGCCAATTGAAGATAAAAAAATAAAAATAAAAACCATACAATATGATACTTAAAACACCTTAAAAATTAGATTCCGTTCAAATGAAATCGAAATAAATCTTAGACTTCTTCCATTTTTAATTGAAAATATTTGTATTACAGATTTTGTATTATGTTTTGACAATTGTGCATAAAATGATAAGATGCACGCAAAATACAAAACTTAAAAAAAAGCCTAAGATTTATTTCGATTTCATTTGAACGGGATCTAATGTTTTAGGATGTTTTAAGTATCATATCGTATGAATTTTATTTTTATTTCTTAATCTTCAATTGGCTTAACTAATTTGTTACAAAAAATAAACATTAAATGTAGAACTAATTGAATGAAATAACTTAATATATGTCCCTTCTCGTGGTTAAACAACGTAGTAAATAAATTTTGTTTTTTTTAATTTGTTCTTCAAATTATGTTTTTGTTTAATATATCAAGTTTTTTAATAACTACTGCACTCAGACGAACGGATTTTAAAACTAATAGTGAGTGTCATCATCAGGCTTTGATGTATGCGGTATTGTAACACAATGTGGGATACAGTTTACCAATGTGTAATTCAAAATGTTTCACCACTGTAGTAATGCAGGTTGCGGTAGTTTGGACAAAAACTTCCAATCTGAACGTAAACAATCTATAATCAAAACATAAAATATTCACTTCACTTAAATTTAGATACCCTATTCCCCACTCAGGAACGCTGTGAATGTAAATGTAAATTGTGTTGAATCCTTACTGC
The DNA here is from genome assembly GCA_963932465.1 of Maratus speciosus. Taxonomy (NCBI): domain Eukaryota; kingdom Metazoa; phylum Arthropoda; class Arachnida; order Araneae; family Salticidae; genus Maratus; species Maratus speciosus. The sequence continues at coordinate 456,138,985 of OZ010797.1, forward strand.
TAATATTTAACAATATTATAGCTGTGATACAGTAAAAAATAAAAAATAAGAGTTTTACTTAAATTTTTAAACCTTATTCTCTCCCAAGGGGTGATGTAAACACATCAGAAAATTATCACCTAAGTTTAACTTGGGATATAAATAGGAAAAAGCATCTCGGAAAAAAAAAATACATCTTAAAATTTAAGTTATGTAAATCCCCACAAAGTTCGCTACCTACGTAAAAATAGCTATCCATTAGAAACTTTTTACTAAAATATACTCTTGACCAAAGCAAAAACTTATTCTGAAAATATCCTTTTTATTTCCACTATGACGCCATATTCACCTTTTTAATTTTTGAAAAAAAATCTAGCTCAATTTAATATTTCACGTGAAATTCTTTCAACTAAATAGAAATAAATTATTATTACGGCTTTTGAAATTTTTGCAACAATGAAGTAAAAATGTTACATTTTCTATGAAAAATGTCCGTTGATTTTTAATGAAAAAAGCGAAAATTGGAATTATTAAGTAAAATATTTGAATAATGTAAAAAAAAATTGGCCCATGTTTCTCTCTGTGTTATAATTCATCCATATGCAAAGGCATTTTAGCATTGGTTTTGACCCTGACGTCAGGCAAACGTTTTTACACTTTAAATTTATAATATCATTAGATTTAGTAAAGAATAAAAAATTAGTGGCATCAGGGATTAAAAGGTGGGAAGAAAAAATGAAAAAGTTACGATCTCCATAGGGTTTTCCATGTTAAATTAACATTGAGAAGTGACACTGGAAATAAATAAGTATTGCGCTGCCGCGCAATACTTAAATATAGGTGAAATTAGCAGATCTTTGGATATCAGACTTAAAGAACATGTGGGCACTTTTAAAAATGGAAGATTGTACTCTAAATTAGTACAACATGCTTATGAAACGGACCAAATCCCAGCCTTCGAAAATTCTTTAATTTTGAAGAGAAATTGCAATACTTATCATTATAGATTGTTCATGGAGAGCTGGTTTACAAAATTATACCCTTATACACTCAACGAATCCGGTGCGATCCCGATATAATATTTTTTGTTTTAAATGATTAACATTAACTTTGATTTTGACTGTGTCCATGACATGTTTCGATATTCTGCTGTTGCTGATATGTGTACTGATGAGGCTGTGCGTTTGCACAGCGAAACGTCTTTTGTATATATTTTTAGTTTTTAATTAAATGTTTTTATATATTTTTTAATTTAGTTGCAGTCAAGTCTGTCTGAATGAAAATTAATTTATAGATTTTAATTCAGACGTTAAAATGTTTGTGTATCTTAAGTATAACTGCATGTCCGTAGATACTGAAAGTTTAAAAAGCGTTTTCTCAGATTAGTAAATTTGGAGATAGCGCGCACTCTTGTTTGTAAACTGTGTAAGCTACAGCTTACAAAAATTAACCAAATAGGCGTTTCTTTATAGTCTACATGCTAAAAAAAATTTCACGAATTTCAGAAATTTATTTTTTTGCATTTGAAAAACTTGAAAAACATTTTTAAATTTTTGAACTTTTTTTTTTTATTTTGTACTAAAACTAAATTTTAAACAAACGTTTTTGCGTATATTTTGGTTTTAAGCTAGAATTAGGTGTGTTATGATTCTACTTTGTTCAAAAATTGTTTTCTATATGCATAATTTAGAGTTTTATCATGCGCGCAGCACTTAATCACGCATTAGTGAGATGAATTTTAAATTTAAAATTTAAAATTAATTTTGTACATAAGACATTTATTTTTCTGTATAATGTAGTTAAGGATATATACTTTAGGCGAAATAGGCAAAAATTATCTTAATTGCATATTGTTTGTGTTTTCGTACTCTGTAGAAGGCGATTGTTTCGACAAACTCAAACGTCCAGTGCTCCCTCAATATTTTGTACATATCACGAATTCTTTCAAAAATGAGTGAACGAGTTTGTATTGCGGCATTTGTGTAATGAACATGAAAAAGAAAGCTAATCTTTCGGTCCAAATAAGAGAATATTATACATCCCGATTTTTAAACATCATAAAATAATAATTTCTATACCTGGAAAATATTGCAATAGAATTTTTTACATACAGGAGAGTAGTACACTGTGAGACGTGGTACATAGTGAGAGAGCAGTCTGTTTGACATATAGTTGTAACTTTTTCTAATAGATGAATTTCACATATAACCACCTCATCTTATGCAACACGTGGAGTTTCGGCACTTCGGTTTCTCTTCCAAAGAAATCTATAATAATAAAAGAAGAAATCGCTCTGTGTGTGTATAAGTCTGTGCTTGTGCAATGGCTAGCAAAAACTACCGTACGTAGAAGTCCGAAAATTCAGGTGTGATTAGTCCAAGGCAGGTCCTGATGCACCTGACGCTCGAATTTTTAATTTTTTAAGAGTCGGGCCCCTTTAAGTTTTTATGCACTAAAATGTTAATAGCATTCCTCTTTTCTATCCGATGTTCTTCATTTTAAGGGTGAATTCTCCTATCCATTTCTGCCCCATTTCTACATTTCAGTTAAGACCCTCGCACCCTTGAAAGGGGCCCAGTACTGGGCCCCTTGAAGTGTTATTGCAATAAATTTTTAATAACATGCCGCTTTTCTATCCGATCTTCTTCGTTTTTGGAGTGAATTCACTTTTCAGTTTCTGCCCCATTTCTACATTTCAGTTAAGACCCTGGCACCCTTGTAAGAGGGCCAGTACAGGGCCCCTTGACGTTTTAGTGCACTAAATTGTTAATAACATGCCTCATTTCTAACCTATATTCTTCGTTTTTTGGGGTGAATTTTCCTTTTAGTTTCTGACCCATTTCTACATTTCAGTTAAGACCCTGGCACCCTTGCAAGGGAGACAGTAGAGGCCCTCTTGGAAGTTTTAGAGCACTAGATTGTTAATATAATGCCTCTTTTCAATCCGATCTTCTTCGTTTTGGGGGTGAATTCTCCTTTCAGTTTCTGCCCCATTTCTAAATTTCAGTTAAAAACCTGGCATCCTTGCAAGGAGCCCAGTACAGGGCCCCTTGAAGTTTTAGTGCTCTAAATTGTTAATAACATGCCTCTTTTCTATCCGATCTTCTTTTTTTCGGGTGAATTCTTCTTTCAGTTTCTGCCCCATTTCAACGTTTCAGTTAAGACCCTGGCATCCTTCAAGTGGTCAATACAGGGTCCCTTGAAGTTTTAGTGCACAAAATTGTTAATAATATGCCTATTTTCTATCCGATATTCTTCGTTTTTGAGGGTGAATTCCCCTTTCAGTTTCTGCCCCATTTCTACATTTCAGTTAAGACCCTGGCACCCTTGCAAGGAGCCCAGTACAGGGCCCCTTTAAGTTTTAGTGCACTAAATTGTTAATAACATACCTCTTTTCTATCCGATCTTCTTCATTTTTGGGATGAATTCTCCTTTCAGTTTCTGCCTGGCACCATTGCAAAGAGCCCAGTAGAGAGTCCCTTGAAGTTTTAGTGCACTAAATTGTTAATAACATGCCTCTTTTCTATCCGATATTCTTCGTTTTTGGGGGTAAATTCTCCTTTCAGTTTCTGCCCCATTCCTACATTTCAGTTAACACCCTGGCATCCTTGCAAGTGGCCCAGTACTTAATGTAACTAATAATGAGCTAGAAGCAGCAGCAGCCGCTCGGTAGCTTCATGGCCCCTAGCTCAACCCTTCCCGCTTTTCGGTGTCTTTAATTTGTACAATTTTCCTTTTAAATTTGTCCGTTTTCAATTTTTGATTTTTTTCAGAACTGGATTTCGCTAGATTGTCTTTTCCTCGGGACGTGCTGGGGACCTACGAATTTTGCTTCCGAAAAAGAGTCGGAATAAGTTGAAGAATAAAGGGTTGCTTACGAAGAGAGTTGAAGAGAACCCTTGATGTTTTATGCAATAAATTGTTAATAACATGCCTCTTTTCTATCCGATCTTCTTCGTTTTTGTGTTGAATTCTCCTTTCATATTCTGCCCCATTTCTAAATTTCAGTTAAGACCCTGGCCATCTTGCTAAGGGCCCAGTACATACCCCTTGAAGTTTTAGTGCACTAAATCGTTCATAACGTGACTCTTTTCTATCCGATCTTCTTCGTTTTTGGGGTGAATTCTCCTTTCAGTTTCTGCCCCATTTCTACATTTCAGTTAAGACCCTGGCAACCTTCAAGTGGTCAATGCAGGGCCCCTTGAAGTTTTAGTGCACTAAATCGTTCATAACGTGACTCTTTTCTATCCGATCTTCTTCGTTTTGGGAGTGAATTCTCCTTTCAGTTTCTGCCCCATTTCTACATTTCATTTAAGACCCTGGCAACCTTCAAGTGGTCAATGCAGGGCCCCTTGAAGTTTTAGTGCACTAAATCGTTCATAACGTGACTCTTTTCTATCCGATCTTCTTCGTTTTTGGGGTGAATTCTCCTTTCAGTTTCTGCCCCATTTCTACATTTCAGTTAAGACCCTGGCATCCTTCAAGTGGTCAATACAGGACCCCTTGAAGTTTTAGTGCACAAAATTGTTAATAACATGCCTCTTTTTTATCCGATATTCTTCGTTTTTGCGGGTGAATTCCCCTTTCAGTTTCTGCCCCATTTCTGTATTTCAGTTAAGACCCTGGCACCCTTGCGAGGAGCCCAGTACAGGGCCCCTTGAAGATTTAGTGCACTAAATTTTTAATAACATGCCTCTTTTCTATCCGATCTTCTTTGTTTTTGTGGTGAATTCTCCTTTCATTTTCTGCCCCATTTCTAAATTTCAGTTAAGACCCTGGCACCCTTGAAAGGGGCCCAGTACAGAGCCCCTTGAACTTTTAGTGCACTAAATTGTTAATAACATGCCTCTTTTCTATCCGATATTCTTCGTTTTTTGGGGTAAATTCTCCTTTCAGTTTCTGCCCCATTCCTACATTTCAGTTAACACACTGGCATCCTTGCAAGTGGCCCAGTACTTAATGTAACTAATAATGAGCTAGAAGCAGCAGCAGCCGCTCGGTAGCTTCATGGCCCCTAGCTACACCCTTCCCGCTTTTCGGTGTCATTAATTTGTACAATTTACCTTTTAAATTTGTCCGTTTTCAATTTTTGATTTTTTTCAAAACTGGATTTCGCTAGATTTTCTTTTACTCGGGACGTGGCTCGGGACCTACGAACTTTGCTTCCGAAAAAGAGTCGGAATAAGTTGAAGAATAAAGGGCTGCGGACGAATAGAGTTGATGAGAACCCTTGTTGTTTTATGCCATAAATTGTTAATAACATGCCTCTTTTCTATCCGATCTTCTTTGTTTTTGGGTTGAATTCTCCTTTCAGATTCTGCCCCATTTCTACATTTCAGTTAAGACCCTGGCCACCTTGCAAAGGGCCCAGTACAGACCCCTTGAAGTTTTAATGCACTAAATTGTTAATAAGATGAAATTTTTTCTATTCGATATTATTCGTTTTGTGTGTGAATTCTCCTTTCAGTTTCAACCCCATTTCTACATTTCAGTTAAGACCCTGGCAGCCTTGCAAGGGGCCCAGCACAGTGCCCTTTGAAGTCTTAGTGCAATAAATTGTTAATAACAAGCCTCTTTTCCATCTGATCTTCTTCGTTTTTGGAGTGAATTCCTCTTTCAGTTTCTGCCCCATTTCTACATTTCAGTTAAGACCCTGATATCATTCAAGTGATCCAATACAGAGCCCCTTGAAGTTTTAGTGCACTAGATTGTTAATAACATGCCTCTTTTCTATCCGATCTTCTTCGTTTTGGGGGTGAATTCTCCTTTTATTTTCTGCCCCATTTCTAAATTTCAGTTAAGACCCTGGCACCCTTGAAAGGGGCCCAGTACAGAGCCCCTTGAACTTGTAGTGCACTAAATTGTTAATAACATGCCTCTTTTCTATCCTAACTTCTTCGTTTTTGGGGGTGAATTCTCCTTTCAGTTTCTGCCTGGCACCATTGCAAAGAGCCCAGTACAGAGTCCCTTGGAGTTTTAGTGCACTAAATTGTTAATAACATGCCTCTTTTCTATCCGATATTCTTCGTTTTTTGGGGTAAATTCTCCTTTCAGTTTCTGCCCCATTCCTACATTTCAGTTAACACACTGGCATCCTTGCAAGTGGCCCAGTATTTAATGTAACTAATAATGAGCTAGAAGCAGCAGCAGCCGCTCGGTAGCTTCATGGCCCCTAGCTACACCCTTCCCGCTTTTCGGTGTCATTAATTTGTACAATTTACCTTTTAAATTTGTCCGTTTTCAATTTTTGATTTTTTTCAAAACTGGATTTCGCTAGATTTTCTTTTACTCGGGACGTGGCTCGGGACCTACGAAATTTGCTTCCGAAAAAGAGTCGGAATAAGTTGAAGAATAAAGGGCTGCGGACGAATAGAGTTGATGAGAACCCTTGTTGTTTTATGCCATAAATTGTTAATAACATGCCTCTTTTCTATCCGATCTTCTTTGTTTTTGGGTTGAATTCTCCTTTCAGATTCTGCCCCATTTCTACATTTCAGTTAAGACCCTGGCCACCTTGCAAAGGGCCCAGTACAGACCCCTTGAAGTTTTAATGAACTAAATTGTTAATAAGATGAAATTTTTTCTATTCGATATTATTCGTTTTGTGTGTGAATTCTCCTTTCAGTTTCAACCCCATTTCTACATTTCAGTTAAGACCCTGGCAGCCTTGCAAGGGGCCCAGCACAGTGCCCCTTGAAGTCTTAGTGCAATAAATTGTTAATAACAAGCCTCTTTTCCATCTGATCTTCTTCGTTTTTGGAGTGAATTCCCCTTTCAGTTTCTGCCCCATTTCTACATTTCAGTTAAGACCCTGATATCATTCAAGTGATCCAATACAGAGCCCCTTGAAGTTTTAGTGCACTAGATTGTTAATAACATGCCTCTTTTCTATCCGATCTTCTTCGTTTTGGGGGTGAATTCTCCTTTCAGTTTCTGTCCCATTTCTAAATTTCAGTTAAGACCCTGGCACCCTTGCAAGGAACCCAGTACAGGGTCCCTTGAAGTTTTAGTGCACTAAATTGTTAATAACATGCCTCTTTTCTATCCTAAATTCTTCGTTTTTGGGGGTGAATTCTCCTTTCAGTTTCTGCCTGGCACCATTGCAAAGAGCCCAGTACAGAGTCCCTTGAAGTTTTAGTGCACTAAATTGTTAATAACATGCCTCTTTTCTATCCGATATTCTTCGTTTTTTGGGGTAAATTCTCCTTTCAGTTTCTGCCCCATTCCTACATTTCAGTTAACACACTGGCATCCTTGCAAGTGGCCCAGTACTTAATGTAACTAATAATGAGCTAGAAGCAGCAGCAGCCGCTCGGTAGCTTCATGGCCCCTAGCTACACCCTTCCCGCTTTTCGGTGTCATTAATTTGTACAATTTACCTTTTAAATTTGTCCGTTTTCAATTTTTGATTTTTTTCAAAACTGGATTTCGCTAGATTTTCTTTTACTCGGGACGTGGCTCGGGACCTACGAACTTTGCTTCCGAAAAAGAGTCGGAATAAGTTGAAGAATAAAGGGCTGCGGACGAATAGAGTTGATGAGAACCCTTGTTGTTTTATGCCATAAATTGTTAATAACATGCCTCTTTTCTATCCGATCTCCTTTGTTTTTGGGTTGAATTCTCCTTTCAGATTCTGCCCCATTTCTACATTTCAGTTAAGACCCTGGCCACCTTGCAAAGGGCCCAGTACAGACCCCTTGAAGTTTTAATGCACTAAATTGTTAATAAGATGAAATTTTTTCTATTCGATATTATTCGTTTTGTGTGTGAATTCTCCTTTCAGTTTCAACCCCATTTCTACATTTCAGTTAAGACCCTGGCAGCCTTGCAAGGGGCCCAGCACAGTGCCCCTTTAAGTCTTAGTGCAATAAATTGTTAATAACAAGCCTCTTTTCCATCTGATCTTCTTCGTTTTTGGAGTGAATTCCACTTTCAGTTTCTGCCCCATTTCTACATTTCAGTTAAGACCCTGGCACCCTTGCAAGGGAGCCAGTAGAGGCCCCCTTTAAGTTTTAGTGCACTAGATTGTTAATAACATGCCTCTTTTCTATCCGATCTTCTTCGTTTTGGGGGTGAATTCTCCTTTCAGTTTCTGCCCCATTTCTAAATTTCAGTTAAGACCCTGGCACCCTTGCAAGGAACCCAGTACAGGGTCCCTTGAAGTTTTAGTGCACTAAATTGTTAATAACATGCCTCTTTTTTATCCGATATTCTTCGTTTTTGCGGGTGAATTCCCCTTTCAGTTTCTTCCCCATTTCTACATTTCAGTTAAGACCCTGGCACCCTTGAAAGGGGCCCAGTACAGGGCCCCTTGAAGTTTTAGTGCACTAAATTATTAATAACATGCCTCTTTTCTATCCTATCTTCTTCGTTTTTGGGGTGAATTCTCCTTTCAGTTTCTGCCTAGCACCATTGCAAGGAGCCCAGTACAGAGCCCCTTGAAGTTTTAGTGCACTTAATCGTTAATAACATCCCTCTTTTCTATTCGATATTCTTCTTTTTTTGGAGTGAATTCTCCTTTCAGTTTCTGCCCCATTTCTACATTACAGTTAACACCCTGGCATCCTTTCAAGTGGTCCAGTAACAAATAATGAGCTAGAAGCAGCAGGAGCCGTTCGGTGGCTTCATGGCCCCGAGCTCAACCCTTTCCGCTTTTCGGTGTCTTTAACTTGTGCAATTTCCCTTTTAAATTTGTCCGTTTTCAATTTTTGATTTTTTTCAAAACTGGCTTTTGCTAGATTGTCTTTTACTCGGGACGTGGCTGGGGACCTACGAACCTTGCTTCCGCAAAAGAGTTGGAATAAGTGGAAGAATAAAAGGCTGCGGACGAAGAGAGTTGAAGTGAACCCTTGAATTTTTAGTGCAATACACTGTTAATAACATGCCTCCTTTCTATCCGATCTTCTTCGTTTTTGGGTTGAATAGTCCTTTCAGATTCTGCCCCATTTCTACATTTCAGTTAAGACCCTCGCACCCTTGCAAGGGTCCCAATACAGACACCTTGAACTTTTAATGCACTAAATTGTTAATAACATGCCTCTTTCCTATCCGATATTCTTCGTTTCGGGTGTGAATTCTCCTTTTAGTTTCTGACCCATTTCTACATTTCAGTTAAGACCCTGGCACCCTTACAAGGGGCCCAGTAGAGACCCCTTGAAGTTTTAATGCACTAAATTCTTAATAACATGCCTCTTTTCTATCCGATATTCTTTGTTTTAGGAGTGAATTCTCCTTTTAGTTTCTACCCCATTTCTACATTTCAGTTAAGATCCTGGCACCTTTGTAAGGGGCCCAGTACAGGGCCACTTGATGTTTTAGTGCTCTAAATTGTTAATAACATGCCTCTTTTCTATCCTATCTTCTTCTTTTTTTTGGGGGGGGGGAATTCTCCTTTCAATATCTGTCCCATTTCTACATTTCAGCTAAGTCCCTGGCACCCTTACAAGGGAGCCAGTACAGGCCCCCTTGAAATTTTAGTGCACTAAATTGTTAATAACATGCCTCTTTTCTATCCGATCTTCTTCGTTTTGGGTTTGAATTCTCCTTTCAGTTTCTGCCCCATTTCTACATTTCAGTTAAGACCCTCGCACCCTTGCAAGGAGACCAGTACAGGGCCCCTTTAAATTTTAGTGCACTAAATTGTTAATAACATACCTCTTTTCTATCCGATCTTCTTCATTTTTGGGATGAATTCACCTTTCAGTTTCTGCTCCATTTCTGCATTTCAGTTAAGTCCCTGGTATCATTCAAGTGATCCAATACAGGGCCCCTTGAAGTTTTAGTGCACAAAATTGTTAATAACATGCCTCTTTTCTATCCGACATTCTTCGTTTTTCGGGTAAATTTTTCTTTCAGTTTTTGCCCAATTTCTACATTTCAGTTAAGACCCTGGCACCCTTGCATGGGGCCCTGTACAGGGCCTCTTGAAGTTTTAGTGCACTAAATTGTTAATAACATGCATTTTTTCTATCCTATATTCTTCGTTTTGGGTGTTAATTCTCCATTCAGTTTCTACCCCAATTCTACATTTCAGTTAAGATCCTGGCACCCTTGTAAGGGGCCCAGTACAGGGCCACTTGATGTTTTAGTGCTCTAAATTGTTAATAACATGCCTCTTTTCTATCCTATCTTCTTCTTTTTTTGGGGGGAATTCTCCTTTCAATATCTGTCCCATTTCTACATTTCAGCTAAGACCCTGGCACCCTTGCAAGGGAGCCAGTAGAGGCCCCCTTGAAATTTTAGTGCACTTAATTGTTAATAACATGCCTCTTTTCTATCCGATCTTCTTCGTTTTGGGGGTGAATTCTCCTTTCAGTTTCTGCCCCATTTCTACATTTCAGTTAAGACCCTGGCACCCTTGCAAAGAGCCCAGTACAGGGCCCCTTTAAATTTTAGTGCACTAAATTGTTAATAACATACCTCTTTTCTATCCGATCTTCTTCATTTTTGGGATGAATTCTCCTTTCAGTTTCTGCTCCATTTCTACATTTCAGTTAAGACCCTGGTATCATTCAAGTGATCCAATACAGAGCCCCTTCAAGTTTTAGTGTACAAAATTGTTAATAACATGCCTCTTTTCTATCCGACAATCTTCGTTTTTCGGGTAAATTTTCCTTTCAGTTTTTGCCCAATTTCTACATTTCAGTTAAGACCCTGGCACCCTTGCAAGGAACCCAGTACAGGGTCCCTTGAAGTTTTAGTGCACTAAATTGTTAATAACATGCCTCTTTTTTATCCGATATTCTTCGTTTTTGCGGGTGAATTCCCCTTTCAGTTTCTTCCCCATTTCTACATTTCAGTTAAGACCCTGGCACCCTTGAAAGGGGCCCAGTACAGGGCCCCTTGAAGTTTTAGTGCACTAAATTATTAATAACATGCCTCTTTTCTATCCTATCTTCTTCGTTTTTGGGGTGAATTCTCCTTTCAGTTTCTGCCTAGCACCATTGCAAGGAGCCCAGTACAGAGCCCCTTGAAGTTTTAGTGCACTTAATCGTTAATAACATCCCTCTTTTCTATTCGATATTCTTCTTTTTTTGGAGTGAATTCTCCTTTCAGTTTCTGCCCCATTTCTACATTACAGTTAACACCCTGGCATCCTTTCAAGTGGTCCAGTAACAAATAATGAGCTAGAAGCAGCAGGAGCCGTTCGGTGGCTTCATGGCCCCGAGCTCAACCCTTTCCGCTTTTCGGTGTCTTTAACTTGTGCAATTTCCCTTTTAAATTTGTCCGTTTTCAATTTTTGATTTTTTTCAAAACTGGCTTTTGCTAGATTGTCTTTTACTCGGGACGTGGCTGGGGACCTACGAACCTTGCTTCCGCAAAAGAGTTGGAATAAGTGGAAGAATAAAAGGCTGCGGACGAAGAGAGTTGAAGTGAACCCTTGAATTTTTAGTGCAATACACTGTTAATAACATGCCTCCTTTCTATCCGATCTTCTTCGTTTTTGGGTTGAATAGTCCTTTCAGATTCTGCCCCATTTCTACATTTCAGTTAAGACCCTCGCACCCTTGCAAGGGTCCCAATACAGACACCTTGAACTTTTAATGCACTAAATTGTTAATAACATGCCTCTTTCCTATCCGATATTCTTCGTTTCGGGTGTGAATTCTCCTTTTAGTTTCTGACCCATTTCTACATTTCAGTTAAGACCCTGGCACCCTTACAAGGGGCCCAGTAGAGACCCCTTGAAGTTTTAATGCACTAAATTCTTAATAACATGCCTCTTTTCTATCCGATATTCTTTGTTTTAGGAGTGAATTCTCCTTTTAGTTTCTACCCCATTTCTACATTTCAGTTAAGATCCTGGCACCTTTGTAAGGGGCCCAGTACAGGGCCACTTGATGTTTTAGTGCTCTAAATTGTTAATAACATGCCTCTTTTCTATCCTATCTTCTTCTTTTTTTGGGGGGGAGGGAATTCTCCTTTCAATATCTGTCCCATTTCTACATTTCAGCTAAGTCCCTGGCACCCTTACAAGGGAGCCAGTACAGGCCCCCTTGAAATTTTAGTGCACTAAATTGTTAATAACATGCCTCTTTTCTATCCGATCTTCTTCGTTTTGGGTTTGAATTCTCCTTTCAGTTTCTGCCCCATTTCTACATTTCAGTTAAGACCCTCGCACCCTTGCAAGGAGACCAGTACAGGGCCCCTTTAAATTTTAGTGCACTAAATTGTTAATAACATACCTCTTTTCTATCCGATCTTCTTCATTTTTGGGATGAATTCACCTTTCAGTTTCTGCTCCATTTCTGCATTTCAGTTAAGTCCCTGGTATCATTCAAGTGATCCAATACAGGGCCCCTTGAAGTTTTAGTGCACAAAATTGTTAATAACATGCCTCTTTTCTATCCGACATTCTTCGTTTTTCGGGTAAATTTTTCTTTCAGTTTTTGCCCAATTTCTACATTTCAGTTAAGACCCTGGCACCCTTGCATGGGGCCCTGTACAGGGCCTCTTGAAGTTTTAGTGCACTAAATTGTTAATAACATGCATTTTTTCTATCCTATATTCTTCGTTTTGGGTGTTAATTCTCCATTCAGTTTCTACCCCAATTCTACATTTCAGTTAAGATCCTGGCACCCTTGTAAGGGGCCCAGTACAGGGCCACTTGATGTTTTAGTGCTCTAAATTGTTAATAACATGCCTCTTTTCTATCCTATCTTCTTCTTTTTTTGGGGGGAATTCTCCTTTCAATATCTGTCCCATTTCTACATTTCAGCTAAGACCCTGGCACCCTTGCAAGGGAGCCAGTAGAGGCCCCCTTGAAATTTTAGTGCACTTAATTGTTAATAACATGCCTCTTTTCTATCCGATCTTCTTCGTTTTGGGGGTGAATTCTCCTTTCAGTTTCTGCCCCATTTCTACATTTCAGTTAAGACCCTGGCACCCTTGCAAAGAGCCCAGTACAGGGCCCCTTTAAATTTTAGTGCACTAAATTGTTAATAACATACCTCTTTTCTATCCGATCTTCTTCATTTTTGGGATGAATTCTCCTTTCAGTTTCTGCTCCATTTCTACATTTCAGTTAAGACCCTGGTATCATTCAAGTGATCCAATACAGAGCCCCTTCAAGTTTTAGTGCACAAAATTGTTAATAACATGCCTCTTTTCTATCCGACAATCTTCGTTTTTCGGGTAAATTTTCCTTTCAGTTTTTGCCCAATTTCTACATTTCAGTTAAGACCCTGGCACCCTTGCATGGGGCCCTGTACAGGGCCTCTTGAAGTTTTAGTGCACTAAATTGTTAATAACATGCATTTTTTCTATCCTATATTCTTCGTTTTGGGTGTTAATTCTCCATTCAGTTTCTACCCCAATTCTACATTTCAGTTAAGACCTTGGCACCCTTGCAAGGGGTCCGGTACAGGGCCCTTTGAAGTTTTAGTGCACTAAATCTATACTCATATTATAAGAGGAAAAAATTGTTTATTTGTCGGAGATAAGCTCAGGAACTACCGAACCGATTCCAAAACTAATGGTATTAAAATGATGGTGTTCGCCGAACTTAGAACATAGGCTATATCTTATGTTAGTGCCACTACCCCAAAGCGGGTGCAGGAGCAAAAAACACTCTAAAAATGCGATTTTTGCAATGCTGAAGAGCCTAGAAATATGAAGTTTAGAATATTAGTTACTTATAAGATATAAATGATGTCTAAGAACAGTTCTTAAACAATTTGTAATTTAAAAGGGGTGAAAATGCACAAAAAGCGTTCTAAAAAACGTTCTAAATGGTAGTTTCTACATAATCTCAGAAAATACCAAACCGATTTAAAAAATATTGGTGTCAAAATGATAGTGACAACGTTTGCTCTAAGATAGGCTATGTTTTATGTCGGTGCCACTACCCCAAAGGGGGTGTAGGAGCAAAAAACGTTCTAAAAATGCGATTTATGTGTTACTGAAGGGCCTAGAAATATGAAATTTGAAGTATCAGCTACTTATTAGATATAAAGGATTTCTAAGAACAGTTCTTAAACATTTCGAAATTTAAAAGGGGTGAAAATGCGCGAAAAGCGTTCTAAAAAACGTTCTAGATGGTAGTTTCTACACAATCTCAGGAAATACCAAACCGACTTAAAAAATAATTGTGAAAATCCTTGCTCCAACATAGGCTATGTTTTATGTCGGTGCCACTACCCCAAAGGGGGTACAGGAGAAATAAGTTCTAAATTGCGGTTTTTGCGTGACGGAAGAGCCTTGAGTCGTGAAATTTAGAATGGTAGTTAGTTATAAGATATCAATTATCTCTAAGGACATTTCCTAAAAAAAATCGAAATTTAAAAGGCGGGTCAAAATGCGCAAAAAGCGTTGTGAAAAACGTTCTAAATTGCGATTTCTATGCAATCTCAGGAAATACTGAACCGATTTCAAATATAAAGGTGTTAAAATGATGGTGACAGATCTTGCTCCAAGATAGGCTACATTTTATATATGTTTCCACTACCCCAGAGGAGATGCAGGAGCAAAATGAGCGAAAAGCGTTCTAAAAACGTTCTAAATGCCGATTTGTTACCAATATCTCAGGAAGAATCAGGAAGAATCAAACTAATTTCAAAAGTAATGGTAAGAAATTGATGCCGACAGCCTCTGCTCTAACATAGACGCTATTTTAAGTCGTTATGACTATCACCTAGACGTTGCAGGAGCAAAGAAGCGTTCTAAATTTCGATTTTTGTGATCGGTAGGGGCTAGGAACTTAAAATTAGGCAAGGTACATATGTATTACATATAAATGATCTTTAAGAACAGTCTCGAAAAAATTGGAAATTTAAAAAGGGTTGAAAATGCGCGAAAAGCGTTCTAAACACGTTCTAAATTGCGATTTCTACTTAATCTCAGGAAATTCCAAAGGTTTTTCAAAAGTAATGGTTGCAAATCAATGGTGACAGTCCCTGCTATAACATAGGTTATATTTTATGTTGCTGTCACTACCATCTGAGGGTTGCAAAAGCAAAACATGTTCTAATTTGCGTTTTTTGCATAACTGAAGGGTCTAACACTTTGAAGTATGGCATGTTATTTACTTACAAGATGCAACTGCTTTCTATGAACTGTCGAAAGAAAATTTCAAATTTAAAAAGATGAAGTGAGCTAAAAGCGTTATAAATTACAATTTTTATGCAATCTTATCAAATACCAAACCGATTAAAAAAAATAATGATAACAAATTGTTGGTGATAGAACCTGCTCAAACATAAGCCATATTTTATGTCTGTGCTACTACCACCAGAGGTTTGCAGTAGCTAAAAACTTTCTAAATTGCAATTTCTGTGATACTGAAGAGGCTAGAAACTTTAAATATGGCATGGTAGTTACTTATAAAATATAAATGGCCTCGAAGGACAGTCGAAAATAAATTCGAATTAAAAAGGGGTGAAGTGAAGGGACATTTAAAGCATTCTAAAAAGCATTCTAAAAAAGTCCTAAATTACGATTTCTACGCTATTTCAGGAAATATAAACCAAATATAAAAGTAATAGTTGCGAATCAATGGTAACAGTCTCTGATCCTACACAAGCTATATTTTATGCCGATGATTCTACCACCTGGGATTCACAGGAACAACAAACGCTCTAAAAAAGGCCTTTAAAAGCTTTCTAAATTACGTTTCTGTGGAATATTAGGAAATAAAAAAACAATTTCAAAATTAATGTTGGCAAATTAATGGTGACAGCTCCCATTTCAACATAGCCCTTTATGTTGAGAGAGGTGGTAGGACTTGGAATTTGACATGATGGTTAATTTTAAGATGTAAGAAGATGGTTTCTAAAAAATTCAAAACTTCAAATGAATACTGAAATGAGCGTATTAATTGAGCATAAAAGTTTCAAAATATTTTCTAAATTATTATTTATTTAGTTTTATTTCGTTTTATTAATTTAAGTCTCATTTCTGCCTTATGCAGTGTAACAATGATGTTTAATCGAACTGTGTTTTAAATAGTAATTTTTTTTTAATCTTCCTAAAAGTAATAAGTACTTTTTAATAAAATAAAATATTACCTTTTAATAAAATAAAAATTTAGTTAGTACCTTTTAATAAAAATTAGACACATAAATATCACTTGGCATATTTCAAATATTACGCGAGCAAAGCCGCGGGGTTTGCTAGTTGTTAATAAATTGCTTCCTTTTTATCCGATCTTAATTTTTGGGATACTTTCTCCATTTAGTTATTCTCCCATTTCTACATACCAGTTAAGACCATGGGCCGTCTAGGGTCCCGTAGGACCTGGTCCAGGTTCGCTTGAATTTTTTGTGTGCCATGCGTTTTTCACACACTATTTTTCTCACCTTCGCAGTGCATAATTTTAAAGTTGAGTCTTGAACTCTTCTCCCTAAATCAACCACCACATTTTTTTGGGGGGTCCTAGGGCCCTTTTTAAAGCATTTTCCCAATTTTTTGCTCATTTCTTTCAAATTATATTCGAATGATTAATTCATACCCTATGCTTAATCTTGACTAATTGAAGATCTAAAACGCTAAGTACAAAAACGTTTTAACATATTTTCATGTTAGGGCCCTGTTCTCAACTATCAGTTGGTTCCTTTTGTGCCCTCTATTATAACTTCCTTAAAAATAGTCCGATTTACTAGCTTTTTTTTCAACAACATCTTAGGTTCTCCAGCTATTACATGAAAGACAAAAAAAAAAAAAAATAAATAAATAAAAAAATTAAAAAAATCTCACACTTCATCTACCACCAATTTTGAATATTAATCGCCTTCTTGGGGCCCTTGGTGCAGCTTCTTTATGAATGATCGGAATTACTTGCAGTTTTCTTTAACACATTTCTACCATTGTTTGACTACTTTAAAAACTACTAAAAAGTATCTTTATGCGCAACTACATGTCACCTAAGTCCTTGGCCCCTTGGGGACCGGTACAGGGCCCCTTTGCACCATAAATTGTTAATAAATTGCCTCCTCTTAATCCGATTTTGATTTTTGGAACCCAGTTATTCTCGCGTTTATTTATTCCTGTTAAAATCCTCGATCATCCTAGGTTTCCATAAGGGCCGATCCTGAGCCACTTGAACTTTTTGTGCAGCATGCATTTTTCACCACCTAATTTTCTCGCATTATCAATGCAAAATTTAAATACAGTCTTACACTCTTCTCTCCGGATCAACACCCTCTTTTTTTTACTGGACCCTAGGGTCCTGTTTTAGGGATCCCCCCCCACCCCCATTTTTGCGCATTTCTTTAAAATTTTATTCTAATGATTTTTTATACCCTATGCTTAATTTTGACGAATTGAAGATCTAAAGGGCTATAATTTACACCTTTTAACAAGTTTTCATGTTAGGGACCTGCTCTTTACTATCAGTCGGCCCTCTTCGGGCCCTTTGTTATAGGTTTCTTAAAAACGTTCCGATTCACTAGCTTTTTTTTTTTTTTTGAACAGCTTCTTAACTGCCTCTGCTACTACATGAATGACAAAATATTTCTCAAAATTTAGCTACCACCAATTTTGAAAATTAATCTCCTTCTTGAGCTCTTTGTTGCAGCTTCTTTAAAACTAAGAGATTCTATTACATTTTTCTTTAACATAGTTTCAGCTTCCTCCAGCAAATTTAAAACTACTAAAAAATTTCCTTATACCCAACTACATTCCAGTGAAGATTCTGGCACCCAGGGCCCGGTCTTTCTTTATACCTCAGCTACCATTTTTTTCGAACATTAATATCCTTTTCAGCATCAACTTACGCTTACTCACTACAGCCGTAAATTAAAAATCGCGTTAATTTAAAGGTAACTTTAAATAATGGAGTTCATCATTTCATTAAATGTCGTGTTAATGTTAAAAGTAATTTATGAAATTTACAACGGGAAAGGTCATCTTCCACCGCTCGGGGACACATTCTTTCCTCCGATTCTGAGGACCTAATTTTAACTGGATTTGGTTTATTCAACTTACACTACGATTCATCTTCCTTCTGTATTGTGAAATTTTATCTTAGTCTTCAGTTACCAACATTTTCTAACATTAATGATGCATTCTTTTTTTGATTCTATGGGCTTGATTACTACGAGGTTTGGCTAACTCAATTTTGTTTTCAATTGTCTCCGGCACGTGCGAGCACTTCTGGTACATACTACCTTAGGTAGCGTGGACAATATTACAGGCTCGTTCGGAAAGAAGTTTGTTGGGAACACGCTAGACGCTGCGTAGGGCAATGGGTGCCCCCAAATTAGGATTTTTTTTAAGAATTTCAAAAAATATAAAATCATACAAACTTCAGTTTTGTTTAAGGTTATTATTTATGGACCCCGGTCAACGAAGGGCGTGTCTGCTAGTAGTAAATAATATTCTTTATTTTAGAGTGGTTAAGGTTACATAAACTTCTATTTTAGAGTTATTTTCCTTCAATATGGCATATATTTACGTAACCAAACCTAGCTATATCTAATGATAGAATATTTCGACGAAACGAAACAAACTTTCAGAGCAATGAAATTGATGAAACAGATATAGCATCCATTTTGTTACAACGTAACGAAAGTACACAGTAAGATACACAGTTGTGGTACACAGTGAGACGTGTCTCACTGTGTACTTACTATGTGATTATAATGTTTAAAAATATTTATTAGTTAAAATTCAAATATGGTATCAGTAAAATTAATATAATATGTTATACTAATAAAAGAAATTTTTGCTCTGTGACTGTGTGCATGTGTGCGATGGCTAAGGAAATCTACTAAACGTACGAGGCTGAAAATTTGCTTGAAGGTATGCCAATGTATGCCATTGTGCACCTGAGGTTCAGATTTTTAATATTTTGAAAATTAACAGGAATATTAATTAATTAAGAATCATAAACGACATCTCAAAATGGCGCAACTCTGATATAGGCAACAGAAACGCTTCCCGTAAAAAGAATAAACGAAAGTTGCAATCCATAACTTTATTTCGGAAGTCTTCAAAAACACACCAGACAGTGCATCTTAAGCCTTTCTAAGAGCTTAGAGTTTCTTAGAGGGATAACATAGTTTAATTACCACAATTCACCATACGCGTTCAGTTAAGCTCAAAATGTGGTTGAATTGTTAATAATATGCATATTTGTAACTATTAAAATTTTCTTTGCATTTTTACGATAGCTCTATCAAAACAACTCATTCCCAAAAATGCCAGATTAACCTATTAACGAGGAACCTCCTTTACACTTCTTTTAATTCTTCGACACCAGTTTTTGCCGCTTTGTAATTTGGATTTATTTAATCGCTCAAAATCTAGGATTAAATAATATGAAAATTTCCAAGTTTAAATAGTGGTATTCAAATTTAAAAATTTTGTTCGCTTTACCTGGCAAATTTTCTTGCCAACTTGCTTTAATGAGTTGAACTCAAAGTGATAACCACGATTTCAGGCAGTAGTTAACACATTATTATACTGGAGAAAATTATGGATAGAGTGCAAAAATGTATGATTTATGAAAATATATACACTGTCTTATTGTGCACTGTAAAAGAAAATGCTGCCAGTTTTCCCGTAGGAATCGGGAAATTTGTTGCCCTTATCGTACCGGAATAATTTCAGACCCAGCTCGGAATAAAATCCGTAAAAATAAGGAAATAGTCAGTAAAACGGTATTTTACGGATTTTATTCCGAGCTGGGTTGGAAATTATTCCGGTACGACAACTATTTTTCCGATTCCTATGGAAAACTGGCATTATTTTTTTTTACAGTGTGTACCACTTTTGGTACACAGTGAGACAATTTCCGATACTCCGTTATTATACTTCTATGCTTTATAAATAACTTTTTTAAAAATCATTTATGCGTTAATGTGTAGCGTATTTGTGTTGCTTAAAGATGTAGCAAAATTTTTTTCAAAAGAATAAAAATCGTCGCCATACGTTAAGAATTAATATTTTTCGTCTCATTGTGTACTATCCTCCCGTATAGGAAATAACTTAAATGTCAAACATGCACCTTAAAATAATTATATATATGAGGACGTGAGTTTCAAAACTCGCTTCATCCAAAAAATCAAATTTAGGGAAATCGCGAAAAACCTGACTGAATCCAATGGTTTTCATTGCAAACCAAGATTTTAGAGTGGCGGAAGTTCGGGGTAAAACTGTTTTTTTTTTGCAGATTGTTGTGTTTTTTCGATGAAGGTTTAACAAGAGAATAGACTGATAAAGAAAACACGATTTTTTAAATTTTGGATAACGCGAGTTTTGAAATTCACGTCCTCATATATACTTAGGGGCCCAGCCGCCTGTGACATATCCCCGCCAACCCCCGTTCAGGCATCACACTATCTAAATACATAGTAATCTGCTCTCTATACAGGGGAGTCGCGATGGCGGGGTTATGGGGGGGGGGGTCCCCCCTCCAATATATGTGAACTTGGGAAATTCTAGATTTTTGAAACACTCTTTCTTTTTTTCTTTCTTTATTTAACTAATAGTAAAAAGAATGAGAAATTTTATTGTTTTGCTGACGCCTTGCATAGTTCTGTGATAGTAAAGATATCAAATTATCAAAAGAAATACAAAAAGCAGGCAGACTCAATTTGTCATTGTTTCTCTGTGCTACGAAAATATCATACCTCTACCAGACCTCAATTTTCCTACTGTTGTCCATCAACAGTGTCTCTAATCTATGTAAACTACTTCCTCCAAAACGTTGTTCCTTTCTCAAAAATCATGAGGCTATTTTCATATGAAGAACGATTATAACACGTACACAACAGAAGACAAAAACGTTCATTAAATGAACCAATAATTATAATTTTTATGTTTTTTATTTCAGTATGTTACTTTGGAAATATATATATATATATATATATATATATATATTACGTATAGGGAAGTTCAATCTGCTGATTTACTTTTTATCCGCCAAAACTGCCAAGTTGCCCTCCAACCTCGCCCATAACCCTCTCAACTACCAATCACAGCTGCCGTTCAATGGTTGTTTGACCTCCACTGGACGATTTGCAACGTCATATGAAAGTGCCATATAAGTATCATAATCATTAAACACACATTTCACATATCATTTCAGTTGGAAAACTGGGCAATTTGTTTGAAGTTGGGAAATTTTTGAATTATAAGTTGGGAAAATTTTTAATACCCCCCCCCCCCCCCCCCGAAAAATATCTGTAGCTACGCCCCTATCTCTATAAAACATATTACTAGGTTACGGAAGATTTAACTTCCGTAACCTAGATTCATAATTCCTAATTCCTAATTCCGTAACTAGATTCCTAATTCCGAAGAAGCTTTTCCGATTGAATGGGGCATTTTTTGGTTACCATGGCCCCATCCATCGCTATCGTAAAAACTACCGGCTGTTTTGGGGGTTGATAAGTAAGATCAATTACACATTTGAATATCATGTTGTATAAAATGGTTAGATTAAAAGTATCACTATCTTTCTGACTTTTATAACGGCAGTATGGACGCTTAAATTTTATGTTTGATAAAGTTTTAGGTATTTTCAGGAGCAGATATAGCTTATTCATGAATTCTTTTCTCTATTTTAATATACCATCATGCATATTTCCATGTTAATTGTACAATGTGTATTCTTTATATTAATTAAAAAGAATATCCTAATATACGAATTTTCTAATATCTGTTAATCGAATAGTAATTCATACAAAATAAATTAATAGTATTTTGCATATACATTTACCTGTATTTATGCAACATCAAGCGATGTAATATTAAAAGCAAATTTGCTAGCCCTACTATTTTCATACCATGTGAGTCAAATTAAAATTCTCCGGAATGAAAATCCTTGTAAATGTATCGTTTTAATATATGACGAAGTTTTTACTATTAAATCTGTTTCTCCTGTAATAATTTATTTATTTTAAAGTTTTTTTCTGTTTTAAGATTCACCTGTTCGTATATTACTAGTGTTTGGGAATACTATTATTTGAGTTTTTTAAATATGACTCATTATTCACCATTTAAAATTTTTCACGCATAATAATTTAATTACTTTTCGCCACAGTGTTCTAAGTAATGATAGAGATGCCTTATTTCGTAAAAATTGTTTGAAAATGGTCATTGTGTTTTCCTGCTCCCAATCCTCCATGTTTTCATACCATTTGGTGCAGAAAAACACAATGATAAACCTACCGTCAACCTCTAAAATCGGGTTTCCAGGTGTTTTCCACCAATATATGACTTGGCAGACCGATTGCGTTTTAATATGCGAATCGAGTTTTAACTAATTCTGGTATTTCAGCCGTGAACTCGATCAGGTAACTGTCTGCGCGGTTACCACCCAATCTAAAAAATTTGCAAAATTTTATTCGAATATCTAATATTGATTTTCTCAAAAGAATTCTGGTATGTGCAATAATTTGAGAAACAAATTCTATATTTTATTGCATTACCTATCCAATCAGTTTTATAATAACACTGTGTTGAAATTAAATGAAAATATATAACACTGTATTTAATTCTACAAGGTTGTATATGATCGTTAAAAAATACCGTCAGACAATGTCAGTATCCCTCATCTGTAAACATTATTTCTTTCTTTAAGCTGGTATTTGATGTTATCGATAATATTTCCACTCTATTTCTTACAAGTTTATTTTCTTTTATCGTAGACAATAATGGCATTTGTGAAGAAGATAGAAGATTAAAAACATTTCTAACATCACAGTGATATAACATGGCTTTGTTCGCTACTCAGAAAACCTTTGATTCTGATAAAAAGAGGTTGAGATTAATTCTAAGGTAGTCTTTTTTTTTTAACACTGCAAGGTGTCTACCCTTACATCTACACGGTAGGTATCTAAGCATACGGGATTATAACTCAAACCAAATCGATTTTTTAATCGAAAATATAGATAGTTATGCAACGTAAATTAAAAATTATTGGCAGTGACTATAGAATAAAAATTCAAAATAATCTTAAGATATTAAAATGTGAAAAGCTGTGAACGTTATGAAACGCTAGCAGAACCTTTAAAATGTTCTGTGCGGTCAAAAACGTTTGGCAGTAAAAAGTATAGAAATAAATTATTGAACTTGATCTTACTTTAAGTGAATGAAGACATTGACGCTTGAAACTCAAAGAAGACAATTTGTTGGTAAGAATCCATCTTTATTAAATCCAATTTTGAAAGATAGTAGAGAAGGTAACTGGCCACTGTACATTACATAAAAAAACCGATTCAATGAGAAGAATCCTTAGTAATAAATATAAAAATTTTGTAATTGAGCAAAACAAGAGAAATCGAAATCCAAGTAATTTAATTTAATATTAGAAATGACATCACATAAAGAGAATTGTAGTTTTCTTTAAAAAAATTAATTTAGAATCAAACAGAGGAGGTAAATTGAAGAGCGTAAAAAAAACAGACGATAAGAAACTAGCTCCCATTTCATTCTAGACATACACCTTTTACCATGGGCAATGAAGCAAGCTAAATTTGATTAGAGGTGACGCCATAGTCGCATGCGCATTGTGCATAAAGTATGATGCGAGAGAATGAGCAACAAGGAAAGGAAATGCTCTCTGAACTGCTTAGTGGTATAATGAGAGAATTGTCATAACAGGCGAAGGAAATCGATTCCAACTGGTGTGCAACATCGGGAAAAATAAAAAAAAACAAGTGGGCAAGTGTGATCACAGATCGCACAGAAGGTTTCGTTTAATATTCCTTTCAAAACACTTTATTTTTTTTTTGAAAAATCTGTTAGTTCCACATTTCGCAACCAGGGGCACACTCTATTCTAAACAAACCTCTATCCGAACGAAACGCCGTTTTACATACTATCCGTAGATATATTAGGCGAGGGGATTGGGCCCATAGCACCCGAGATAAGTAGGCGCTCCTGGCGATAAAAAGTGGAACTAAATTATGTAAGGCTATGGTGCATAATATGAAAGGATGGTCAAATGAGTGTCGGCAAAAGTTGGAAAAGTGCTCCCCGTGTAAAAAGAGTGGAGGTTAGAAAAATTGCATACACAAGTTAGAGCACGGCGGAGTAAATAATATAAGACTTTTTGAAAAGTTTATGATTTTCGTGCGATCTGAGGTGTTCAGCTATACGTATGCAAAAATTCATGTCTCCAACTTAATTAGGGGCTCTCTTAGAAAGAATTGCTTAAAATACATATGTGGTAGCCAGGGTTCGTTGATATATATCAATCGATATATATCTTGATATATATCATGATATATATCCAATATTTATTTTGAAAATATCAAGATTTTTGATATTTCCGATATTTTTATATTACTTTGATATTTATTTTCAAAATATCAAGATGTGTGCTATTTTCAATATTTTTCTATATTTGATATTTATTTTCAAAATATCACAGTGCAAGTTGTTTTTGATATTTTCAGTCAAAACAAATGCAAATGAAATTTCTAACTGTTGTTGACTGTGTTGTTCAGTGAATAATGAATTTTTGTCTCTGATAGTGACTTTTTTAGCTGAAGAAGAAAACAAATATCTTTTCCAAGCTTTATGTTTGAATTTTTTACTTTTAACTCTGGATTATGAGGGACATAATTAAGTCAGAACAGACACTGAATAATAAACTGTCTAATTTAAATACTCAGTTATATATATATATACATATATATATATATATACAGCTTCATTAGAAAAGAATATGTTCTGGTATTTAGTTTTGTTTAAACTGTTCAGCATGTTAGGGAATAAAGAAATGTTAAAAAATTTCCGTTAAAAGAATATTATGCATTTAAAATTTTGTTTTATGAATTTGATTTCTTGATAGTTGATACTAAATCCCACAGCTCTTCTTTTTTTTTTTTTTTTTTTTTTTTTTTTTATGTAAGTGCATAAATCAAATTGTTTCGGTTTTCAAATAGTTGATCTTCAATTTTATTCTAAATTTCTGATTTCTTGATAGTTGATACTGAATCCTATAGCTTTTTTTTCTTTTTTTTTTATGTAAGTGCTTAAATCAAATTGTTTGAGTTTTCAGTTAGTTCATCTTCAATTTTGTTAAGTAAAAAAAAGTGTGTTTAGTATGTTGTTTTAAGTTTTCATGTTAAGTGCAATATATTTTAGTTTCTAATGTAATATTATGCTTGAAATTTATTTATTATCAGTAAAGTTGACTGTTTTGAAAATATCGGATATATATCGAAAATATCGGATATATATCGAAAATATCGGATATATATCAAAATATCGGATATTTTTGATATTTTCGAAAATATCATGATATTTACGAACTCTGGAGGTAGCTCAAAGGGTTAAACGTAATTCTTTTTCAAGATTTTATGATTTGTCGCCTGGCCTCAGGTGTTCTGCTGTAAGTATGTAAAATTTCAAATCTCCAATTGAAATAGGGGCTCAGTTAGAAAGAATTGCTTAAAATACGCATGTGGGAGCCCAAAGGGTTAAATGTACGACTTTTTCAAAATTTTATAATTTGTCGCATGCTGGTGTTCAGCTATAAGTATGCAAAATTTCACGCCTCCAAACTAATTAGGGGCTCACTTGGAAAGAATTGTTTAAAATACACATGTGGGTGCCCAAAGGGTTAAATGTACGACTTTTTAAAATTTTATGGTTTGTAATTTGATGTGAGGTGTTCAACTATAAGTATGTAAAATTTCATGCCTCCAACCTAAATAGGGGCTTATTTAGAAAGAATTGTTTAAAATACACACGTGGGAGCCCAAAGGGTTAAATGTACGACTTTTTGAAAAAAAATTTGATTTGTCGTTTGATGTGAGGTGTTCAGCTATAAGTATGCTAAATTTCACACCTCCAACCTAAATAGGGACTCACTTTGAAAGAATGGTTTAAAACACACATGGGTCAGCCCAAAGGGTTAAATGCACGGCTTTTATAAAATTTTATGATTTGTCGTTTGATGTGAGGTGTTTAGCTATAAGTATGCAAAATTCCACGCCTCCAGCTTAATTTGGGCTCACTTAGAAAGAATTGTTTAAAATACACCTGTGGGAGCCCAAAGGGTTAAATGTGCGACTTTTTAATAATTTTATGATTTGTCGTTTGATTTAAGGTACCCAGCTATAAGTACGCAAACTTTCACGCTTCCAACCTAATTAGGGGCTCACTTAGAAAGAATTGCTTAAAATACATATGTGGTAGCTCAAAGGTTAAACGTAAGATTTTTTCAAGATTTTATGATTTCTCGCCTGGCCTCAGGTGTTTTGCTATAAGTATGCAAAATTTCAAATCTCCAATTTAATAAGGGGATCATTTAGAAGGAATTGCTTAAAATACGCATGTGGGAGCCCAAAGGGTCAAATGTACGACTTTTTCAATATTTTATAATTTGTCGCATGATGGTGTTCAGCTATAAGTTTGCAAACTTTCACGCCTCTAACCTAATTAGGGGCTCACATAGAAAGAATTGTTTAAAGTAGACATGTGCGAGCGCAAAGGGTTAAATGTATGACTTTTTCAAAATTTTATGATTTGTCGTCGGACACCATCTGTTTGATCTGGGGTGTCCAGCTATATGCAAAATTTCACGCCTCCAACCTAATTAGGCGCTCACATTGAAAGAATTGTTTAAAATACACATGGGGGATCCCAAAGGGTTAAATTTACAAGTTTTTCAAAATTTTGTAATTTGTTGTTTGATGTGAGGTTTTCAGCTATAAGTATGCAAAATTTCACGCCTCCAACCTAATTAGAGGCTCACATAGAAAGAATTGTTTAAAATACATATGTAGAGCTCAAAGGGTTAAATGAACGACTTTTTCAAAATTTTATAGTTTAGCATTTGATGTGAGGTGTTCAGCTATATGTATGTAAAATTTCACGCCTCCAACCTAATTAGGGCTCACTTAGAAAGAATTGTTTAAAATACATACGTGGAGCTCAAAGGGTTAAATGAACGACTTTTTCAAAATTTTATAGTTTGTCATTTGATGTGAGGTGTTCAGCTATAAGTATGCAAAATTTCACGCCTCCAACCTAATTAGAGGCTCACATAGAAAGAATTGTTTAAAATACACATGTGGGAGCACAAAGCGTTAAATGTATGACTTTTTCAAAATTTTATGATTTGTCGTTTGATCTGGAGTGTCCAGCTATAAGTATGCAAAATTTCAAGTCTCCAACATCTATAGTTTCTGAGAACGGGCTCTGTGACGGACAGACAGACGGACGGACAGACAGACAGAGGAGCGAGACGAATAGGGTTTCGTCGGATGAACGAAACCCTAATAATTAAATGTTATAGTAATAGGGCGTGTTAATTTGGAGGGCAAAAATAAAAATTCATGATTTGTGTGAATGAGGGGGTCCAAAAAATTGCCTTTTGATGTGTAATATCCTAATTTAAAAGATTTTTCCTTATTCATAAAGATTTATCTTGGTAAATTCGCTCTTGATTATAATCTGTATTGAAATTTTCGAAAAAAGGGAATAACTTAATATAAACTCCAACAAAATTTGCTCAAAATGTGGTTTAATGAACTCAAACAATTTTATTTCTATTTTGTCTTTATTATGAAAAACTGAAAACACATTCTAAAAAAAGTTAAAAGTTCAACCAACAGTATTCATCAAATCTTGCTACGATTCATTCCTAGACATCATTCTTCTGCTTGTATTCTGACCTCTAATGAATCCTTCTCGTTTCTCACGAGTATACACTTTGACAGAAGCCTCTGTTACTTGTTTCACACACCTCTCTATGGACTGTCTATGATATGGCCCCTTTGGAACTTGCATTGGCTCTTCAACAAACTTTTTTCATTTTTCATATTTTGAGTTCACAAGTAAGTCGAGGTTCATGTACTTTTTCTGACCAGTCTATCAGTTCCAAAAGGGAAGCTGCATTTGGATTAACTGAAGGTGTTTTCCTAGGTGGAACAGATAGGTCACCTGGTATATCATCATCTCCATTCCTTAATTCAATTATCTTCTGGAACCCAGCTTTTCCTTTTTCTTGGTCTTCCGAGCATAAAAGTGTCTGAATCACCATTTCACTAAATGCAAACCACGATGAACATTGAATTGTTGCCAAAACGATATCTGCTGCTGCCTTCTTCTGATATTTTAGGAGAAAGAATGTGGCGAGGTCCTTCCACCCAAGAGAATTTCAATTTGATTGTAAACCAGCAGGGATAGTAAACACCAACAATGTATTCAACAAGTGGTTGTAACTTCTTCAAGTTGTTGCCTTTATTGCCATGTTTTGAAACCCATATTTGACAAATCCTATTTGCAGTTGTTAACCACCGAGAGTGGCTTACAGGAATAATTTCTAATAATACCAGATCAGTTGAAAGTACACCTGTCCTTATGGTCTGAGTTATCCTGTAACCATAAGCCTGATCTGTAGAGAGATCTTTGACAACAGGTCACTCAATGCAACCAAAGATTCTGGAAAAGATATTCTGACGAATGAGGGATTGATTTCAAGTTCAGTTGCAGCATCAAACGTATTGCTATCTTACCACTCCACTTGTTGTTAGACAAAGTTTTTACATTAAACTCTGTGATCAAGTGCCGAAAAGGTAGCTCATTAGTATGAAGAGCACAAACCAACCAGATGAATTTACGTTTCAGCTTTGCCTCAATCTAGTGCATGACTCCTCCTTCCCAACCAGTGTTAGGCTTCGTTGAGTCACCACCAATAGCCTGCAAATTTTTATCACTGCTGTTTTTCTTTAAAAAATCCACAAGATAGTTATCAATTTTCAGCAGGTTTCCTTTTCGTTAAGTTTTTGTCTGGAGTAAAATGGCAAAAGACCTTCCACCTGGCTCGCTGCAAACAGTGCAATGCTCTTCTTTCACAGTACTTGGAAACTGATGACTTGAATTATCTGAATGTAACAGAACTTTAGTGGAATCTTTGACGTCCATGAAAGAAGATACATTCAATATTGCCTGTCCGACCTCGAACATGGAATTCTTCATCAAGCGATTTCATAATTTTTTCTTGCGCCCTTTTTACTTTATTGTGATCAACCATAAGTCTCCTGTCTCTTTCAGTAATTAATCCAGTATCCAAAAATGCAGCTGTTGTAGTGGCAGTAGCACGTAGACTGACACCATACCTAATACTTTGCAATGTAACATTGCGCAATTGTAATTACTTGTACTTGAAGTAGATACTTGTAATACTGACTTATACTTGAAGTAGATACTTGAAATACTGACTTGTACTTGAAGTAGAAGGTACATCAGAATCATCACATGGAATCTGCAAAGGATCTTCAGATTCTTAATCTGTAAAAACAGTTAGCTCGTCATCTTCGTTCGGAGAAAAAAACTTAATTTGTTTGCAATGTTAACTCTTCTGCTCATATTCAGAAATTCTTCTTAATTCTTCTTCTTTCCTCTTCTGCTTTTTAATTTGTCTTCTGTGCTCAGGTAGATCTGGTAATCCAATTTGAGGCTGTTAACAGATCCAACCTTCTCTCTTTGACTATTTGTGTGATATTAATAAAAATTAATAAAAATACACGCAGCTGCAAATGTGTATTGCTAGTTTAAAAACTTTTACGAGTAGAAATTTTTTTTACAGATGTTATCTATATATATAAAAGAAAGTCTGGATTTTGTATTAATCAACGCGCAGCCAAAACTACTGAACCTAAAATCTTGAAATTTGGGGTAAAAATACTTCTTATGACATTGAGTGCCGCTAAGAAAGGATTTTCTAAAATTCCACCCCTAAGGAGGTTAAAAAATGGAACGAAGTTTTAATAAATTCCTTAAAAATCTGATTTTACAGTTATTTTTCAACTGATAACATATTTTAGTGTATTTTTGTATGCTGAATCGAATGGTACTAGCCAAATTATTTTAAGTCTAATAGTTCATGAGATATTTCATATTTTTCTAATTTGGCACTATCTTTGGCGCCAAAACCTCAAATTTTCAAGTGATAATTTCTAAAAAGTCATTCTCTTCATTCTGTTACTATAGCAAGGGAAGAAATTAAAATTGAATAATTTTTTAATCAATTCTTTTGCTTAAATATTTAAAACAACTATGTCAGTTAGGAAAAAAAATTATAAACACCTCAAAAATTAAAACTAAATAATAATAATAATAATTAAAACAACTGTTGTACTTTTTCGTTCTATCAACACTATGTCAAAATGTATGGTATCGCGCCATTTATGTCTACACTTAGCGTGCAAACGATTTTTATTGCAAACCGTGCCAAAGATTAACATTTGCTATTTATTGAACGTGAATATTTTTTATGAGTATTATTCCATCGTAATCTCGTAAAACTTTTTAATTTGTTATTTTTTGAATAGAAAATATTTATTTTTAAATTATAACTTACATTTATTACTGACACTGACATGGATTTTACGATTTGGCAGTTACTGGATGACGAGGAAGGTGTAATAAAATTATTTCAGAACTTAGGAATTATACCTTTAAAAAATGTTTTGTTAAAAAACGTTGAAAGTCTTCATTCAAAAAATTAAATGTTTACTGCAATGACAGATATGCTTATTACGTACGCCACGCTATAATGATAACCTGAAAGACATTACAATTCGAGACCTGCGGATTAAATTGACTTTATTTTATTATTTTATTGTAAAATATTTATTTTTCCTTTTATTTTAAGGGCCCCACCAGTGGACGAGAGGTTCTGCTCTCGAAGCTGGTAGACGGGAAGTGCTGGGTTCGAACCCAATCGCGCCCGCCGTCCTAATCGTTCGGAGTTTTCGTGTTTTTCTTCGAACCTTGGATTTCCAAGCGGGTTATACGGGTTGGGTTCCCTTAGAAAGACCCCCACGAAGGGCAACCCCCCCCCCCTTAGGGCCTATATCCCTCGTGTTGATAATTGGCCGCCATAAACACAACCAACCAACCTTTTATTTTAAGTGTTGATTTGTATTGATTAAAAAAAATAGTTGGTGAAAGTCTGTAATTTTCAAATGTTATATATTTTAAATGCTCATTTTTGTATCAACAAAATGATTTTTTTTTCAAATATTTCATTTCATTTTGCGCTAATTATTATGCTTGGCGACAACGGTGTTGGTATAACGGAAAAATACCAAAACAGTTACTGATTTTATTTAAAATACAAAGAAAAAGTGTTTAATAAGAAATAAATATTATAAAACGTAAATATTTAATTTAAGTATGAAAGCAATGTTTGTACTGTTTAAAAAAGTGTTCATATTCAAAGGTTTAAACAGAAAAATATTTTGCAATTTGTCATTTGCTCCTATGGATAAAAAGAAAAAATGGATACTTTTATGTTAGCCGTGCATAAATCTCGCTAATAGCATTTTATAAATAGCAAATACCAATATTTACAATTTTACTCATCATCATCTACTATATTTACAAAACGGAAATTCTTATTTCATTCTGATTGACTATAACTCAGGTTCTACTGAACATAATTTTGTAGAACGTACACTGTTAGTTAGGTAATTTGTTTTAGAAGTGTTTTAATGTAAAAAAATAGTTCTACTTTGAATTAGTGATAAGTACGGGACTTTTAAAATTAGGTGAACCCGATTATGAAAGATTACCTTTAATGTAAAGTTCTACTAAATGGATTTTGATGCTATGCCGGTAAGTTCTCTGTGGTGTAGTAAATAACTATAAGATGATGTACGCTATATGCAATGTGTATATACTAGAGAATATATATTCTATAAAGGTGTGCAGGGTTTCTTAAAATATCCAGTGGGTATATAAAATAGGCCTAACCCTACATCCCTGATAGTTCTATAATCTGGTTAACGCGATTATGGAAGATATATTTAAATTTAACTATCTATAATATGTATGAAATGCAAAGAGAAATTTCGTTTGGGCCGCTTACAACCTGAGTTCTGCTGAATAGATTTTTGATGGGACTTACATTGTTAGATAATTTTTCAGAAAAAAAATTAGTACATCATATCGTTCTACGTTGCTTAGTTAAATAATTATAGAAGGAAATTCAAAATCAGAAGAACACGATTATGAAATATTGGCTTTTTTAAAGGTTCTGCTGGGTGGATTCTGGTAAGACAAACTGTTAATTAGATAATTTTTAGGGAACGTTTTGGTACATTTGCCAGTTTAAAAGATTCTGCTAAGTGAATTTTGGTGGAACTTTGTCAGTTAGTTAATTTTCAGGGAATATTTTAGTATAAAACACATATCGTTCTAGGTTGCTTGGTTATAGAATTTTGGATGAAAGTTCTAGAATGAGGTGAGCCCAATTATGAAAGATTAGCCTTTTTCATAGTTTCTATTGGACGGAATTTGATGAGAATTGCATTGATAAATTTTCAGAGGAAAGGTATAAGTATATTACATATTGTTTTATCGTACTTTACCAAATCATACAGTAAAGGATCAACTAAAGAAGTTGGTCAGTAACTCAAATTTTGTCTGTCTCAATAGAAATATAGTATAATGACGTCCATATCGTTTATAGCAATTCGGATGGGTATTCCAAGTTAACGTCCACATTGCTTTCAAACGAATGATCAAATTCACAGATATATTTCGTTTGATTCATGGTTTGTTTAGAAAAACAGACCAGCGAAGCGGGCGAAGGCTGCTAGTAGTATTATATAAGTTTATTCTTAACCATGGATAAGAAGTACAAATAGGAATAATGATAACAAAGCACTTCTTGAGATAAGACAGTTTGCTGCGATTTTTACATGAAATGGAAAAATATCAGGAAATTGAAGTAGCTATTTACCAAGCAAACCAATGTAATTGCCAGTTCATGTAAATATATTTGAGAATAGCTAACCAAAACACAACTTTTTACTTTCTTCTATCTTTACAAGAAGAAAGTATTGGTTTCGTGAAAATTTTCGAATTCCAGTTTTCGACGGATTTACACGTTTTAGGGGTCAGAGATTCCGAAAAACATGTTTTTACAAAATGTCTGTCTGTGAGTCTGTCTGTCTGTCTGTCTGTCTGTCTGTCTGTCCGTCTGTCTGTCTGTCTGTCTGTCTGTCCGTCCGTCTGTCTGTCTGTATGTGACACAAATTTTGTGGGCGCTCTATCTCAAGAACTAATGCACGGAATTTAATAAAAAATGATATTCAATTAGACCCTGATATAAATTGGTGCTGATTAGTTTTTGGATCGCTAAACAGGTGGCGCTGCTATGCAGCATTTTGCAGGATTTCCGCAAAAGCTCTATCTCAAGAACTAGTGCACGGATTTTTACAAAACTTCAGATTCCATTAGTCCTTGGCATGAATAGATGCCGTTTAGGTTTTGGTGTAAATCGCCCTACAGGTGGCGCTGCTATGCTGCATTTTGCAGGATTTACACTATTTTCGCAGTAGCTCTATCTCAAGAACTAATGCACACATTTTCATCAAACATCGGATTTAGTTAGTCCTTCATATGAAATGATGCTGACTACGTGTTAGTGTTAATCACCTAATAGGTGGCGCTGCTGTGCTGCATTTTGAACTATTTCCCCAATAGCTCTATCTTAAGAACTAATGCACGAATTTTCATCAAACTACAGATTTAAGTATAACTTGATTAATACTGCTGCTGATTATGTGTTGTTGCAAATCGCTCAACAGGTGGCGCTTCTATGCTGCATTTGTCATAATTTGCGCAATACCTCTATCTCAAGAACTAATGCACGAATTTTCCACAAACTTCATATTCAGTTAGATGTTGACATAAGTTGGTGATAATTAGGTTCTGGTGTAAATAACCCAATAGGTGGAGTTGCTATGCTGCATTTTGCTGGATTTACACGATTTCAGTGACAGTCATACCTCAAGAACTAATGCACGGAATTTCATATTTTTGGAATTATCATGATGAACACAGATTGCCATTTAATTTGGCACTGAGATAGTGAATTTTGAAATATTGACATTTTAATAAAAAATTATATTCAGTTACCCCCTGATATAAATTGGTGCTGATTAGTTTTTGGTGTACATCACTCAACAGGTGGCGCTGCTATGCAGCCCTTTTCACGATTTCCGCAATAGCTCAATCTCCACAAATAATGCACGGATTTTCATCAAACTTCAGATTCAGTTAGTCCTTGACATGAATTGAAGTTTTGTACATTTTGGTGTAAATCGCTCAACTGGTGGCTCTGCTATACTGCATTTTTAACGATTGCGGCAATAGCTCTATCTCAACAACTAATGCTTGGATTTTCATGAAACTTCACATTCAAGTATACTTTGATATGAATTACTGCAGCTTGTGTTTTGGTGCAAATCGCTCAACAGGTGGCACTGCCATGCTGCACTTTTCAGAATTACCATTATAGCTGTATCTCAAGAACTAATGCAATAATTTTCACCAAACTTCAGAATCAGTTAATCCTTGACATGAATTGACATATTGTACATTTTGGTGTAAATCGCTCAACAGGTGGCGCTGCTATGCTATATTTTTCAGAATTTCCACTATAGGTGTATCTCAAGAACTAATGCACGAATTTTCATGAAATTTTAGAATCAGTTAGTCCTTGACATGAATTGACATTTTATACAGTTTGGTGTAAATCACTCAATAGGTGGCGCTGCAATGCATTTTTGTGATTTCCGCAATAGCTCTATCTCAAGAACTAATGCTTAGATTTTTAACGAACTTCAGATCCATGTATACTTGGATATCAATTATTCCTGTTTATGTATTGGTGTAAATCACTCAACTGGTGGCGCTGCTAAGCTACATTTTTCAGAATTTCCGCTATAGCTCTATCTCAAGAACTAAGGCACGAATTTTTATCAACCTTCAAATTCAGATACACTTTGATATGAATTGGTGCTAAATTAATGTAATTTCCTGTATTATTTAAATGATTTAATTGACGTGATTTATATAGAAGAAAGTTTTGTGATGGCCACAACATACTAGTTTCCCAAGTTATCCTTTTATATGAAGATGTCTTTAAATGTCTTTTTAAAGACTTATTATCCCTATTATTTAAGAGATAAGTAGCGTATTAGTTATAAAAATACCAATTTCATAAAAAATAGAAACGTTAAGTTTTTCTAGAGTTTTGAACTAAGGAACTGTAAATTTCCTTTATCCTGCAACATATCGCTTTTTTTTCTTTTTAGAAAATGATACTGCGCTTAATTGAGAATTTATATGCATAATTATAGCTTTAAGTTTAGTTGTAGTAGTTTCGGGACACATGCGTATTGATTATTTTCTATTTATTTGCAAATATATTTTAAAGGAACTGCCATTAAATTCATGCGATAATTTTTTGGTCTTTTTGAGGTCAGAATCATTCCGCTGACAAATTTTAAATCTTAAATTAATATTTAACTGACATAGTTTTTGGATAAAACATTTAGGAATTTTCCAGACAAATTCATAAACATGTAAAAATTGAATTTGTTTAGATTCTTATCGTAAAATAATGATGCAATTTAAATATGCATATGCATAACAAACAGGCATATAAAATCAAGAAAAATCTTAATGCGATTCTATTGTAAGTCTTGTGAAGTTCAATACGCCCTAAACGAACTGATTAATAATAATAGCTGCGTCATTTCTGCTCAAGAGCAATGAGCCAAAATTCTAATATATCATCGCACCCAAGTGTGCGTAGATGTTTGCATTGTAACTTGGGGATTTTAAATGTACAAAAAATAAATTTTGCATTAGAAAATATATTACACTAACAGCATTAATATAAAAAAAAATAAAGTTTGAATATCCAAACACGTAACTTGATCAAAGTAGAAATAATTCCATATCAAAATTTATTCTAAATTAACTGGAATGAAACTGCGCATTATCCCATAGTACACTGTAAAACAAATACGACCATTTTTCCTGTAGGAATCGGAAAAATAGTTGCTTATTGAAAGACAAGAGGCTACTTCAGTAACGCGTAAAAACCTGTTCTCTAATGTTAATCCAAAGGGATGTGTTTTTTAATATTTCGTTTGCATTTGAATATTTTTAAATAAATTGTTTTTGCATTGGATAGCTAAGGTTGATCTTTACAAAGTTCGTTTTGTATTTTTTAGATTTTGCTTGCAGTTATTTTTAATTAGGAAAACTTCACTTTCAGAACCCGTTTCGAAAGGGAAAGAATCATTATAAAAAAATCTGCGAACAAAATCGAAAAGTATAAAACAGCCTTAGTAGAGATTGGCCCCATCTATCCAATGCAAAAGAAATCATTTAAAAGTATTGAAATTCAAACGAAATATCTTAAAAGAATTATCCCATTAGATCAGCATTAGTGAGTTATTCTAATCGTGTGATTGAAGTACACCCTTATGAGCCTACACTAGTCACTCAAAAAGACCCGGATGATAATGCTAATCTTATGGGGAAGTTATTTTGAAATATCTCACTTGAATTTTGATATTTTTGAATGATTTTTTTTATTTATGTATTTATTTATTTATTTTTTGCATAGGATAGCTGAGGATGATCTACAACCAGGCAAGTTTTTCCTTTTTCCATTTTAGTTATAGTTTTTTGTTATTATTATTATTATTAGGATAGTTTCAATTTCAGAACCAGTTCAAATCGTTTCCGAAAGTAAAAGTAAGTTTTTAAAAAATATATATGAAACCAAAATCAAACTAGTATGTTGTGGCCATCACAAAACTTTCTTCTATCTCATACTTGTCAATACTTCAAAATTCATTATCACAGTGCATCATGAGGATTCTAAAAAGATGAAATTCATTATCACACTATGCTCATCATGAGGATTCTAAAAAGATGAAATTCCGTGCATTAGTTCTTGAGATATTACTGTCCATGAAATCGGGTAAATCCATCAAAATGCAGCATAGCAGCGCCACCTATTGGGTGATTTACACCAGACCCTAATTATCATCCACATGTGTCAATGTCTAACTGAATATGAAGTTCGGGGAAAATCCGTGCATTAGTTCCTAAGATAGAGCTATTGCGGAAATCATGACAAATGCAGCATAACAGCGCCACCTGTTGAGCGATTTACACAACCACATAATCAGTATCAACATTTATCAAGGTGTACTTGAATCTGAAGTTTGATGAAAATTCGTGCATTAGTTCTTGAGATAGAGCTATTGAGGAAATAGTGCAAAATACAGCATAGCAGCGCCACCTATTGGGCGATATTCACCAACACGTAGTCAGCATCATTTCATATCAAAGAGTAACTGAATCTGAAGTTTGATGAAAATATGTCCATTAGTTCTTGAGATACAGCGATTTAAGAAATCGTGAAAAATGCTGTATAGCAGTGCCACCTGTTGAGCGATTTACACCAAAATGTACAAAATGTCAATTCATATCAAGGATTAACTGATTCTGAAGTTTAGTGAAAATTGTTGCATTAGTTCTTCAGATACCGCTATAATGGAAATTCTGAAAAGTGCAGCATAGCAGCGCCACCTGTTGAGCGATTTGCACCAAAACACAAACAGCACTAATTCATATCAAAGTATACATGAATCCGAAGTTTGATGAAAATCCAAGCATTAGTTGTTGAGATAGAGCTATTGCGGAAATTGTAAAAAATGCAGTATAGCAGCGCCACCTGTTGAGTGATTTACACCAAACTGTGCAAAACTTCAATTCATGTCAAGGATTAACTGAATCTGAAGTTTGATGAAAATCCGTGCATTAATTCTTGAGATAGAGCCACTGCGGGAATTTTAAAAAATGCAGCATAGCAGCGCCACCTATTGAGCGATTTGCACCAACATGTAATCAGCATCAAGTCTTATCAAGGACTAACTGAATCTGAAGTTTCATGAAAATCCGTGCTTTAGTTCTTGAGATAGAGCCATTGCGGAAATCATAAAAATGCAGCATAGCAGCGCCACCTGTAGAGCGATTTGTACCAACACGTAATCAGCATCAAGTCATATCAAGGACTAACAGAATCTGAAGTTTCATGAAAATCCGTGCATTAGTTCTTGAGATAGAGCCATTTCGGAAATCATACAAAATGCAGCATAGCAGCGCCACCTGTTGAGCGATTTGCACCAAAAACCAATCAGCATCAATCTGTATTAGGGACTAACTGAATATCAATTTTTATTGAATTCCGTGCATTAGTTCTTGAGATAGAGCGCCCACAAAATTTGTGTCACATACACACAGACAGACAGACAGACAGATTCACAGAGTCACAGACAGACATTTTGTAAAAACATGTTTTTCGGGTTCTCTGACCTCTAAAACGTGTAAATCCGTCGAAAACCGGAATTCGAAAATTTTCATGAATCCAATACTTTCTTCTTGTAAAGATAGAAGAAAGTAAAAAGTAAAAACTAGCTCGGTTGTAGATCTTCCTCCGCTATCCTAAGCAAAAAAAAAAAAAATAAATAAATAAATAAATGAACATTCGAAAGTATCAATATTCACACGAGATATTTGAAAATAATTTCCCATTTATCATCTATATATATATATATATATATATATATATATATATATATATATGGCATAGGACATCTGAGGACGATCTATAATCGGGCTAGTTTTTGCATTTACGATTTTGGGTATAGTTTTTTTTACTTTCTTCTATCTTTACAAGAAGAAAGTATTGGATTCATGAAAATTTTCGAATTCCGGTTTTCGACGGATTTACACATTTTAGGGGTCAGAGATTCCAAAAAACATGTTTTTACAAAATGTCTGTCTGTGACTCTGTGAGTCTGTCTGTCTGTCTGTCTGTCTGTGTGTATGTGACACAAATTTTGTGGGCGCTCTATCTCAAGAACTAATGCACGGAATTTAATAAAAATTTATATTCAGTGAGTGCCTAATACAGATTGATGCTGATTAGTTTTTGGTGTAAATCGCTCAACAGGTGGCGCTGCAATGCTGTATTTTTCACGATTTTCGCAATAGCTCTATCTCAAGAACTAATGCACGGATTTTGATCAAACTTCAGATTTAGTTAGTCCTTGATATGAATTGATGATGATTACGTTTTGGTGTAAATCGCCCAACAGGTGGCGCTGTTATGATGAATTTTACAGGATTTACACGATTTCCCCAATAGCTCTATCTTAAGAACTAACGCACGGATTTTCATCAAACTTCAGATTAAGTTAGTCCTTGATATGACTTGCTACTGATTAGGTGTTGGTGTAAATCGCCCAAAAGGTGGCGCTTCTCTGCTGCCTTTTCCACGATTGCCTCAATAGCTCTATCAATAGAACTAATGGACCAATTTTCATCTAACTTCAGATTTAGTTGTATGTTGACACAAGTTGTTGTTAATTAGGTTTTGGTGTTAATCACCAAATAGGTGGAGCTGCTATGCAGAAATTTTCACGATTTTCGCTATTGCTCTATCTCAAAAACTAATGTACGGATTTTCTCCAAACTTCAGATTCAGTCAGACGTTGACATAAATTGTTGCTGATTAGGATTTGGTATAAATCACCCAATAGGTGGCGCTGCTAGGCAACATTTTGCTGAATTTAGACGATTTCAGCGATAGTCATATCTCAAGAACTAATGCACGGAATTTTATATCGTTAGAATACTCATGAGATGCATAGATTGTCATTTAATTTTGGCAGTGTGATAGCGAATTTTGAAGTATTAACATGTATGAGATAGAAGAAAGTTTTGGGATTGGTACATCCGACTAGTTTATATTAGGATAGTTTCAATTTCAGAACCGGATCCTATCGACCAAAAACCAAAGTCAAACTAGTATGTTGTGGCCATCACAAAACTTTCTTCTATATAAATCACGTCAATTAAATCATTTAAATAGTACAGGAAATTACATTAATTTAGCACCAATTCATATCAAAGTGTATCTGAATTTGAAGTTTGATAAAAATTCGTGCCTTAGTTCTTGAGATAGAGCTATAGCGGAAATTCTGAAAAATGTAGTTTAGCAGCGCCACCAGTTGAGTGATTTACACCAATACATAAACAGGAATAATTGATATCCAAGTATACATGGATCTGAAGTTCGTTGAAAATCTAAGCATTAGTTCTTGAGATAGAGCTATTGCGGAAATCACAAAAAAGCATTGCAGCGCCACCTATTGAGCGATTTACACCAAACTGTATAAAATGCCAATTCATGTCAAGGACTAACTGATTCTAAAATTTCATGAAAATTCGTGCATTAGTTCTTGAGATACATCTATAGTGGAAATTCTGAAAAATATAGCATAGCAGCGCCACCTGTTGAGCGATTTACACCAAAATGAACAATATGTCAATTCATGTCAAGGATTAACTGATTCTGAAGTTTGGTGAAAATTATTGCATTAGTTCTTGAGATACAGCTATAAGGGAAATTCTGAAAAGTTCAGCATAGCAGCGCCACCTATTGAGCGATTTGCACCAAAACACAAGCTGCACTAATTCATATCAAAGTATACTTGAATCTGAAGTTTCATGAAAATCCGAGCATTAGTTGTTGAGATAGAGCTATTGCCGTAATCGTAAAAAATGCAGTATAGCAGCGCCACCTGTTGAGCGATTTACACCAAAATGTACAAAACTTCAATTCATGTCAAAGACTAACAGAATCTGAAGTTTGATGAAAATCCGTGCATTATTTGTGTAGATTGAGCTATTGCGGAAATCGTGAAAAAAGCTGCATAGCAGCGCCACCTGTTGAGCGATGTACACCAAAAACTAATCAGCACCAATTTATATCAGGGGGTAACTGAATATAATTTTTTATTAAAATGTCAATATTTCAAAATTCACTATCTCAGTGCCAAATTAAATGGCAATCTGTGTTCATCATGATAATTCTAAAAATATGAAATTCCGTGCATTAATTCTTGAGGTATAACTGCCACTGAAATCGTGTAAATCCAGCAAAATGCAGCATAGCAACGCCACCTATTGGGTTATTTACACCAGAACCTAATTATCACCAACTTATGTCAACGTCTAACTGAATATGAAGTTTGAGGAAAATTCGTGCATTAGTTCTTGAGATAGAGGTATTGCGCAAATTATGACAAATGCAGCATAGAAGCGCCACCTGTTGAGCGATTTGCAACAACACATAATCAGAAGCAGTATTAATCAAGTTATACTTAAATCTGAAATTTGATGAAAATTCGTGCATTAGTTCTTAAGATAGAGCTATTGAGGAAATAGTTCAAAATGCAGCACAGCAGAGCCACCTATTGGGTGATTAACACTAACACGTAGTCAGCATCATTTCATATGAAGGACTAACTAAATCCGAAGTTTGATGAAAATGTGTGCATTAGTTCTTG
The DNA here is from genome assembly GCA_963932465.1 of Maratus speciosus. NCBI lineage: Eukaryota > Metazoa > Arthropoda > Arachnida > Araneae > Salticidae > Maratus > Maratus speciosus. Next base: position 456,180,105 of record OZ010797.1, read on the forward strand.
AGATAGAGCTACTGCAAAAATAGTGTAAATCCTGCAAAATGCAGCATAGCAGCGCCACCTGTTGGGCGATTTACACCAAACCCTAAACAGCATCTATTCATGTCAAGGACTAATGGAATCTGAAGTTTTGTAAAAATCCGTGCATTAGTTCTTGAGATAGAGCTTTTGCGGAAATCCTTCAAAATGCTGTATAGCAGCGCCACCTGTTGAGCGATTTACACCAAAAACTAATCAGCACCAATTTATATCAGGGTCTAACTGAATATCATTTTTTATTAAATTCCGTGCATTAGTTCTTGAGATAGAGCGCCCACAAAATTTGTGTCACATACAGACAGACAGACGGACGGACAGACAGACAGACGGACAGACAGACAGACAGACAGACAGACAGACAGACAGACTCACAGACAGACATTTTGTAAAAACATGTTTTTTGGAATCTCTGACCCCTAAAACGTGTAAATCCGTCGAAAACTGGAATTCGAAAATTTTCACGAAACCAATACTTTCTTCTTGTAAAGATAGAAGAAAGTAAAAAGTAAAAACCTAGCCCGGTTGTAGATTGTCCTCAGCTATCCTATGCAAAAAAATCGTCTAAAAATATTAAAATCCAAAGAATATACAGGGTGCAATATGTTATCTATGGCCGACATTTAATTACTCAACCGTTGATCGTAGCCATATAGTTCCAATTACAAAAATGCTTCAAATGAGATAAATATTCATGTTGTGGCATTATTTGAAGTAAAAAATCAATTTTATAAAATTTACGAAATCTAACTTTTTATACGGTCCCCCATTCCCTAAAGTTATATTTATTAAAAGTTTACACTTATCATAACAGATACAACACAAAAAGTTTGACATCTGTACTACAAAAATTGACACTGTTATTACATTTCAAAGTTTGAGATTTTTTCCACATGATTTTGTCTGTCAATGAGGGATCAGTTAAAAGATGAATGAAAGCAATTCAAGATCAAAATCAGCGTGCAATGTCCTTTTTACAGCGAAACCACCTTCAGCCGTTATCGCCGGGTATCACCAAAGAGGGTTATTTCATTTAAAATTTTGAGCTGATTTTTAGGGGTCGTATACAAAGTGAAGAATGAAATATTGAAATTAAACAAATAAATATAGTTTTATTATGATATCAGAAAACAATCTACTATAAAAAATTAATACATCAAACGCCGGAATCTACTAGAGATACTGTTCAAAGTGTTATTTAATACCTTTATGGGTCGAACAACATTCAAACGTCAAAGTAGGTAGAATCGACAATTGGAAAATAAAACATACTTACTAAGGACTAAATAAACGACAGCGGAATGCAAACGACCAGCCGAGCGATAACGATCATGAACACTGGGATTATGCAACTGACAATAGTACCGCAGCTCCACACGTTCGGGATAAAACACGAGGCTTCTAGAAGTGGACATGCTAGCCAGCACTGAGTTCATGATGGCAAGCTACGCATAAATGCAATATGCCAAAATTTGTGATGAATGTGAAAGGAATGCCAAAGAGGCTGTGAGTGTTTATACAGAACGTTTCCCTAAGGAACTACATCCAACGCATGAAACTATAACTGATGCAATGCACTATCTTAGAGAGACCAGCTCTGTTTCATCACGACCCAGAACAAATAGACGGGCAAAGTGTAATGTTCGAGTGACACCGCAGGAGGGGCTGGCATTCGCCCTTTTAATTCCACAACTGAGCACGGCGGAAATAAGCGAAACATGTGGCCAGCATGTCTGGCATTTGTTACATGCACATGACGCGCATTCATACCATCCGACACTGGTGCAAGCATTGATGCTGGGTGATCACGCACGGCGATTTGATTATTGTAATTTCATGCTCAACACCTTAGAGGAAAATCCGTCGTTCCTTTGTGACATTCTGTAAACAGATGAGTCGATGTTTACACGAGGTGGCATTGTGAATGTGCAAAATGTTCATAACTGGTATCTGGATAACTCCAAATCGCCGCGCAGTACCACACGTGTGGTGCGGTGTATGGGGAACCTAGATTGTTGAAACCATGTTCTACGATAGGACCGTAACAGACGATCGTTACCTGCATCTGCTACAAAACACAGTACGTGACAGGTATGAAGAACTGCCTCTCCGACATGCATACCGGGTGTGATTTCAACATGATGGGGCTCCTGACGTATAAAACATCAAACGTCCGGGCGTATCTGACCACCGAATTCGATCAACATATCCTTGGATATGGTGGTCCGATAGAATGGCCACCGCGTTCGCCGGGCTTGACTGCCATGTACTTCTACTTCTGGAGTTACATCAAGGCATACGTCTACGTGACGGAGACCAGTTCTCTGGTTTATCTGAAGCAGTGCATCATCCTTGATTGTCGCACAGTTTGCACACCTACTATGCTCTAACGTGTCCAGTAGTCAGTACTGTCACGCATTAAGTTGGGCATTGCCACTAATGGAGAACACTTTACGCAGTATCTCTAGCAGATTTTGGCGTTTGATGTATCCATTTTTTATAGTAGACCGTTTTCTGGTATCGTAGTAAATTGATATTTATTACTTTCTTCTATCTTTACAAGAAGAAAGTATTGGATTCATGAAAATTTTCGAATTCCGGTTTTCGACGGTTTTACACGTTTTAGAGGTCAGAGGACCCGAAAAACATGTTTTTACAAAATGTCTGTCTGTGACTCTGTGAGTCTGTCTGTCTGTCTGTCTGTCTGTCTGTGTGTATGTGACACAAATTTTGTGGGCGCTCTATCTCAAGAACTAATGCACGGAATTTAATAAAAATTGATATTCAGTTAGTCCCTAATACAAATTGATGCTGATTAGTTTATGGTGCAAATCGCTCAACAGATGGCGCTGTTATGCTGCATTTTGTATGATTTCCGAAATGACTCTATCTCAAGAACTAATGCACGGATTTTCATAAAACTTCAGATTCTGTTAGTCCTTGATATGACTTAATGCTGATTACGTGTTGGTGCAAATCGCTCAACAGGTGGCGCTGCTATGCTGCATTTTTATGATTTCCGCAATGGCTCTATCTGAAGAACTAAAGCACGGGTTTTCATGAAACTTCAGATTCAGTTAGTCCTTGATAAGACTTGATGCTGATTACATGTTGGTGCAGATCGCTCAACAGGTGGCGCTGCTATGCTGCATTTTTTACAATTCCCGCAGTGGCTCTATCTCAAGAATTAATGCACGGATTTTCATCAAACGTCAGATTCAGTTAATCCTTGACATGAATTGAAGTTTTGTACAGTTTGGTGTAAATCGCTCAACAGGTGGCGCTGCTATACTGCATTTTTACAATTTCCGCAATAGCTCTATCTCAACAACTAATGCTTGGATTTTCAACAAACTTCAGATTCATGTATACCTTGATATGAATTAGTGCTGTTTGTGTTTTGGTGCAAATCGCTCAACAGGTGGCGCTGCTATGCTGCACTTTTCAGAATTTCCATTATAGCGGTATCTGAAGAACTAATGCAACAATTTTCACTAAACTTCAGAATCAGTTAATCCTTGATATGAATTGACATTTTGTACATTTTGGTGTAAATCGCTCAACAGGTGGCGCTGCTATACAGCATTTTTCACGATTTCTTCAATCGCTGTATCTCAGGAACTAATGGACATATTTTCATCAAACTTCAGATTCAGTTACTCTTTGATATGAAATGATGCTGACTACGTGTTGGTGAATATCGCCCAATAGGTGGCGCTGCTATGCTGCATTTTGCACTATTTCCTCAAAAGCTCTATCTCAAGAACTAATGCACGAATTTTCATCAAACTTCATATTCAAGTACACCTTGATAAATGTTGATACTGATTATGTGGTTGTGTAAATCGCTCAACAGGGGGCGCTGTTATGCTGCATTTGTCATGATTTGCGCAATAGCTCTATCTTAGGAACTAATGCACGGATATTCCCCGAACTTCATATTCAGTTAGACATTGACACATGTGGATGATAATTAGGGTCTGGTGTAAATCACCCAATAGGTGGAGCTGCTATGCTGCATTTTGATGGATTTACACGATTTCATGGACAGTAATATCTCAAGAACTAATGCACGGAATTTCATCTTTTTAGAATCCTCATAATGAGCATAGATGCACTGTGATAATGAATTTTGAAGTATTGACAAGTATGAGATAGAAGAAAGTTTTGTGATGGCCACAACATACTAGTTTTTCTGTTTAATTTTAATATTTCATTCTTCGCTTTGCATACGACCCCTAAAAGTCAGCTCAAATTTTTAAATGAAATAACCGTCTTTGGTGATACCCCATCTGGGCGATACCGGCTAAATGTGGTTTCGCCGTAAAAAGGACTTTACGCCCTGATTTTGATCTCGAATTACTTTAATTCATCTTTTAACTGATCCCTGATTGAAAGACAAAATCAGGTACAAAAATGTCAAACTTTGAAATTTAATAGCTGTGTAAATTTTTGTAGTACAGGTGTCAAATTTTTATCTTATGCCTGTTATGATATGAGTAAAATTTTACTAAATATAACTATAGGAACTGGGGGACCGTATAAAAAGTAAGATTTCTTAATTTTTCTAAAATTGATTTTTTACTTTAAATAATGCCACATGAATATTTACCTCATTTGAAACGTTTTTGTAATTGGAACTATATGTTTGCGATCAACGGTTGAGAAATTAAAGGTCGGCGATAGATAACATACTGCACCCTGTATTTGAAAATAACGCTCCCATAGACTAAACATTAGCGTTTGCGTTTCCTTCCGTGAATAGTGTGAACTCTTACGAGCCTACTACAGTCACGGGAAGAAAGGAAAACCCTAACGCTAAGTCTATTGGATCGTTATTGTCAAATATCTCGCTCAAATTTTAATATTTTTGAATGATTTTTTACTTTCTTCTATCTTTACAAGAAGAAAGTATTGGATTCATGAAAATTTTCGAATTCCGGTTTTCGACGGATTTATACGTTTTAGGGGTCAGATAACCCGAAAAACATGTTTTTACAAAATGTCTGTCTGTCTGTCTGTCTGTCTGTGTGTATGTGACACAAATTTTGTGGGCGCTCTATCTCAATAACTAATGCACGGAATTTAATAAAAATTCATGTTCTGTGAGTCCCTAATACAAATTGATGCTGATTAGTTTTTGGTGTAAATCGCTCAACAGGTGGCGCTGCTATGCTGCATTTTTCACGATTTTCGCAATACCTCTATCTCAAGAACTAATGCACGGATTTTGATCAAACTTCAGATTTAGTTAGTCCTTGATATGAGTTGATGCTGATTACGTTTTGGTGTAAATCGCCCAACATTTGGCGCTGTTATGATGAATTTTGTAGGATTTACACGATTTCCCCAATAGCTATATCTTAAGAACTAACGCACGGATTTTCATCAAACTTCCGATTCAGTTAGTCCTTGATATGACTTGCTACTGATTATGTGTTGGTGTAAATCGCCCAGCAGATGGCGCTTCTGAGCTGTCTTTTTCACGATTGCCTCAATAGCTCTATCTATAGAACTAATGGACGAATTTTCATCTAACTTCATATTTAGTTGTATGTTGACACAAGTTGTTGTTAATTAGGTTTTGGTGTTAATCACCCAATAGGTGGCGCTGCTATGCAGGAATTTTCACGATTTCCACTATAGCTCTATCTCAAAAACTAATGCACGGATTTTCTCCAAACTTCAGATTCAGTCAGACGCTGACATAAATTGTTGCTGATTAGGATTTGGTATAAATCACCCAATAGATGGCGCTGCTAGGCAGCATTTTGCTGGATTTAGGCGATTTCAGTGATAGTCATATCTCAAGAACTAATGCACGGAATTTCATATCGTTAGAATCCTCATGAGATGCATAGATTGCCATTTAATTTTGGCAGTGTGATAGCGAATTTTGAAGTATTAACATGTATGAGATAGAAGAAAGTTTTGGGATTGGTACATCCGACTAGTTTGCATAGGATAGCTGAGGACGATCTACAATCGGGTTAGCTTTTATTTTTTCCATTTCGGTTTCAGATTCTTTTTTAAAAATTACTATTACTTTCGGAACCGGTTGGAAGCTGTTCCGAAATTGAAACTATCGTATTATTTAAAAAAAAAAAAAAAAAAAAAAAAAAAAAAAAAAAAAAAAACTATATTCAAAATCAAAAAAGTAAAAACTAGCCAGGTTGTAGATCATCCTCTATCAAATACAAAAGAAATCATTCAAAAATATTAAAATTTGAGCGAGAAATTTGAAAATAAAGCTCCCACAGAATAATCATTAGCGTTCGACTTTTCCCGAGTGACTAGTGTGGTCTCTTAAATGTCGGATTTAACTTTAAAAGCAGGTTTCAGCTTCCATGTGTGTGAAAATTTTGTGTGCGAAACCAATTTTTGGACGAACCAACTACACTAATTTGTCAATGAACCAAACACGCAGATAAGCAAACGATTTGTTCGTGTGCATTTACATATCAGGATTTCTTAAACAGAGACTTGTCAAGTATAACGTTAATATTAACCTTAAGATTAATTAATAGGACTAAATGATTAAGGAAGAAAACACTCGTCCAATATATATATATATGTTTTTGTATACATAATACGTACGAAAACGAAATTTATTCTTTCCGAAAAAAAAAAAAAAACAAAAAATAATAACTTAAGGAGTCTCAGGACTCTTAAACCTTCAAAATTTTCGGAATTTTAATTCTTTTAAATGTTAAACTACTAACTTTTCTGAACATTTTAATATAATTGTTTCCTCGAAATTCTTATTAGAACAGAAGTTATGGCTTTTAGAATTATACTCGCTCAATAGCTGAAGCGGCATTTCTGAAACTTTGAAATCATTTTTGTCCAAATGACGTTTTTGGAAATAACTCACAGGATATCTCAAAATCCTTTGCATTTTTTTTTTCATAAAATTTTTAAAGCATACGTTTCATGTTAAGGGGTCTCAGGACTCTTAAAATTGGAAGAAATGACAAAAAAGGACCATTTTCAACATTTAATACCTTAAAATGTATTTGATATTAAGACACAATTTTTAATGGGTATGAAAGATACAAGTATGTTCTTTAATTTCAAATATTTGAAAAATTGCAAGATGCAGAATTAGCATTTACAGGGGGCTCCAAACTGTCAGACATTTGACGAGCAGAAAATCGGCATAACATCTTATGCGCACGATTACAAAATAAATTTTGCAACTAGAATGAAACTTTGGTGCCTACTTATACCTCAGATAATAATAATTACACTAAACCTAAATAAATTTGTATTTAAAGCATTTTTATATTTTTAATACAAAGTTGTATTTAGCTAATGTAAAATTTAGAAAATTTCAACAATATAAACACCTAAAAAAATATTTTCTTTTTACAATAAAATAGAAAATTTAGGTTCAGTTTATACAGACTAACATGAAACATATGTTTTGAAAATTTCATGAAAAAATATTCAGAAGTTTTTGAGATATCGTGCGCGTTATGCCCAAAACCGTCATTTAGAGAAAAATGACTTCAAAGTTTTGGAAACACCCCTTCAGCTATTGAGCGAGTATAATTCTAAATTCCCTAACTTCTGTTCTAATGGGAATTTCATGATAATAATTATATCAAAATGTTCAGAAAACATAGGAGTTTAACGTATAAAAAAATTAAAATTTCGAAAATTTTCGAGCTTTAAGAGTCCTGAGACCCCTGTATAAACTGAATCTAAAATTTCCTTTTTATTGTTCAAAAATATTTTTTTTTACGTGATTTCGTTGTTGAAATTTTCAAAATTTTGTGTTAAAAATATAATATAATATCTTATAAAAATATAATATAATATAAAATATAATATCTTTGTGTTATTAATATAGAGATTCCTTAAATAAGAAAATATTTAAGTTCAGGGTAATTATTACAAACTGAAGTATAAGTAGGCACCAAAATTTTCATTCTAGTTGCAATATTTATTTTGTAATCGCGCGCGTGAGCTCTTATACCAATTTTCTGCGCGTCAAACAGTTTGGACCTCTCCTGTAAATGTTAATTCTACATCTTGAAAATTTTTAAATACATAAAATGAAAGAACGTACTTATATCTTTCATCTCAATAAAAATTGTTTTTTAAAATCCCATACATTTTAAGATAGTAAATGTTGAAAATGGTCTCTATTTTCAATTTTAAGAGTCCAGAGACCACTTAACGAACAGATTTCATGCGATAAAATAACAATAAAAAAAAAACAAATCGCTTTTTAAAAGAGTTTGGACGCAACAAGTTTAGACTCTAATTTAAAAAGAAGACATTTAAAAGAAATAATGCGGCTCATTAGGGCCACATTATTGAGATTAAAAAAAAAGTATTTGAACTTAATGCTCTCTTGATTTATTGCTTCATTAGCATTTCATATTATCACTATAGGTTTGTTTAAACAAAAACATTAAGGGCAAAACATTAAATAAGAATTATGGATGAAAGTAACACGTGTAGAAGTAAGAAATTTAAGAAAAAAAATATGAATCTTCTTCTATGAATATATGCACTCCTGTAAATCATTAATGTGTTAGTTTTTGGAAGACAATCGATTTACGTTCTTTTTCAAGGAGTCATTCGTATATTGTTATATGTTCTCGTAATTTTTTTAGTGTAGCGCAACTCAGTTCTCCTTTTGTTTCGCTCTAAAACAGTATTTTTAAAAACATATTCAGACTTGGAAAGTTGCGTATTCAAAAAATAACTAAAAAATTGTGTTAATACCTTCTTATTTAAATGCTAGCCACCCTTGGCGACCAGTTTGGTCTGCCTTAAAATTTATGTTTGGGAAAGCATGCTAAGTATTGTATTATGTTACTTTAATTCATAATTTAATTTACTTGGACTCCCTTAAATATAATTAATTTAACTCCTTAAGCTAATATTAGTTTGTGCTGTATTAAAATATCTCAATTTGTAGGTTTTCTGTAAGCAAGTAAACCCTATTATTTTACAATGGAAGTCTATGGGAATATGTCAAAATATTAGAGACATCGCAAAGTTGGCGTCACTTTTCGGTACTAATTTTGGTCGCCAAATTTGGCAATATATCGGCAAGTTGGCGACAAACTTGACATGATTTGGCGACAGAACAGCCCCCCCCCCCCCTGATGGGTCCCCCGAAATGGCCGCTCGGCATATAAAAAATGAAGCGGTCATCCCGGAACTGTTGATGACAGTCATATGCTTTGCGTTTTTATTATATAGATGAATATTAACAGTAAGTTTTGCTTTTTGTAACACTTATATAATTTCAGACAATAGAACATAACTAGTTTTCGAATATAAATTCGATCCATTAGATCCATTTTGACTTTGTCAAACTTATCAGTATATACTCCGTGGTGAACATAAAATAATGTAAGAAAAAGCTAATTTATGCTTAAAATACATATTTTGTACAGCTTTGCAATCTGAAAACAAAAGTAGTTAAAAATTAAAAAATTAATTTTCGTTTCCATGAACAAGGCATATCCATTTTTATAAATATTGACTAATTTATCGGTTATTTATCAAACATTTTTAGCATTATAAAGCGGTCTCAAATGCAAAGAAAAAATGAAAAATAATGAAATCATGATACCCATCGTTTTTCAAAACTTTACATTGTCTAAATTCAAAAGCTTAAAATAAATCATTTTATCATTTTTGCCTTTTCTGTATGAATTACTATTAACAGTTTAATTAAAAAATAAATAAATATGAACAACTGCGCCCAATAACTATTGAATTATATGTTCATTTAAATTGTTTAAATGTAAATATTCTGTCCGATGGTCTCCGTGGTCATGTCAGAATTTAAAAGAATGAGACATTTGTCCAGGAAACTAGTCATTAATATATTTTATCTATTTAACAGAAATATAAACATCCGTGCAATTTTTAAGATTTTTAACATGCTTTTATAAAATAGATTTTTTTCTTGCTAATTTGTACCTTTTCTTGAAACCACCAACATATATATATATATATATATATATATATATATTAGGATTTGAATTTAAAAATCGTTTATTTTCTTTATGACGTGCACGATCAGCGAATTTACTGACGCTCTGGTATTTTTATTGTCAATGATTTGAAAGCATGAGTTACGAAAATTCACCATCACGAGATCAAGGTTTGGAGATATTCAAAATTAGAAAAGAGTCAGTCTATCTATCTATATTATAAAGGACAAACATATCTGTGCGTAACGCATACGTCATTTTGCGAATGGCAAAACTTTGAAATTTGAAATAAAATTTTGGTTTCGCAATTTTCTCTACTGCAAATTTTTTTACTTCTAAACATCGCACATTTTAAATTTTTACCCCGCCGTATAACGAAAAAAATGCTCTTTTAAATGCAATTTGTTTGGAAGCTGTATCTCATTTTAATTTTAAGATATTAATTTTTTTGTAGTTTTTATTACTTCTTTTGTAATTGTGGCAGTTTAAGTACTCCATTTCGGATGAAACTAAAGGGGGGAAAATGAAAATAGTAGATTGCTGTATCTTTTTGATGCCATTTTCTCATAAAAACCGAAAAAATTTTTTAATTAAATACGTGCTATGTCAAGAATATCGTCTGTTATAAAACCCAGTGAGTTTTGGCTTTATTTCGTTGTTATTTATCAATTAAATGATTTTGCCGTGCCGGCTCCATTGCAAAATATTAATAAACAATTTGCACATAAAAAAAAAAGTTCAGAATTTCTCTCCCGCTAATTTTCTACAACTAAATTAAAGCTTCATCAATAAATAAATGAAAGAATAATATATAAAAAAGCACGAATTTAACATATATGTAGTCGAACAATTTAAATTTTTAGAGCCGAATTGGGAAAAATGTGTGCTTTTAAATGTACTTTGTATTAAATAGAGTTTCTAGGCAACTGTTAAAGTAAAAGAGAAAAAATAATCTATATATTGAAAACACAAGATAGCTTTTTTAGACATCTTCCTTGAACTTTTGACGGACCAATTTTGCTAATAATTCTTTTTTTAAATGAACGCTGTTCATTTGTAGATGTCCTCGCACTAGCTATTTTTCTAAATATTTTCACTTTTATATTTTTAATTTAATTTGAAAAGATTTTTTGAAATTTCATCAAAATGGTAGCAATCGTATTATTTCCACTGTTGCAGAAAAAAAGAAATAGTGGGGTTTATTTATCCTTATTGATACCATTTACTCATTACAATTAAAAATAACTTTATTTTAAGTCTGAACAGAAAATGACGTCACTATTTAAAAAACATTTTCGCTCATAAAGCTAATGTTACAATATATTTTCATTCGGCTGATACCGAATTTGAGACACTTGGCGTAATGCTAAAGTAAGTGCCATATTCAAAAGAAAACAATACTTTTCTTTGATAAAACTATATATTTTTACACGAATACATCTAAAAGACATCAGTTTCTGGAATTTGTACTTCGCGGTACTGAAATTAGACCCTCAAGCCATAAGAATACATTTTCACATGCAAAGTTTTAGCTGACAAACGGAAATTCACGTTTGAAAATCTATCTATATAATAAAGGAAAAATATGTCCGTGCGTACGGCTGACGTCATTTTGAGAATGGCAACGCTTGACGATTAAATGTCGGATTTGCAATCTTTGCTACTGCAATTTTTTGAATTTCTAAACATCGCGCATCTTCAATTTTTACACCCGTTATGTAGTGGGAAAAATCTAATTTCAAATGCAATTTTCTTGAAAATTTTATCTTAATTGATTTATTTATCATGTCTTTTTAAATAATTTTCAAGAATAATGTTTTTTAATCTATATCCATTGCGTACAGGCTCCATTACGGAATAAGCCATTTACACTTAAAATAATATAAATAATTCAGTATTTGCCCCTGACTATTTTTTTACAGCGAAATTAAAACTTCATCAATCTATTATATTAAAAAGTGACTGTACATTTGTATTTCACAGCTGTTCCTCCTAGAATATGGAATGTTGGGTGATCAAATTAACGCCAGTTATCCACATGGGTCCGAGGATGTTAAACGTGGTCGCAGAATTTTAAAATTTGTTTAGTTTACGAGATATAGATTTTTACGTTATTTTTGATGACATTTATGTAATGATGGAAATTAAAATTGCTCCATTTTTGTGGATAAAAGAGAGAAAAGGGAAAATGACAAGGATTATTAGGTCAGTGTTTGAAATCATTTTTAAATTAAAATTAACGTATATTTGAATAAATAGTGAAAAAATGATTGTAGTTTTCAAGAAAATTTCACGAAATACGAACTCACACATATTCAAGCTTTAGGAATCCGTTTATTTTAGAAACACAAATTCGACTCTGGACTGGAACATTGAGATAAATTCTGTTGACGTAAAAAAAAATAAAAAAAAAATTAAAAAAAAAAATCGTACGTTATTTTCATTTAATTTAAAGTCGTAAAGTAGATTTTCAACCATTGCCTTAAGATGGCTAATAAAACATTTCAGAAGCGGACATTAAAAATGCGAAAAAGTGAGAAAAAAAGAGAAAAGTTTTAGCGTAAAAAAAAATAAGCCTTTAAATATTTATTTTAATTCATAAATATAAAATGCTTCTGAATAAATTCGTCCAAACAAATTCATTTTTGTATAAGTTGACCCAAATGACATCATTTCTACGAACTCCGAAATTCGAAGCAAAATCTTGGAAAGGCGAAAAGCTCTAGGCAAATAAAGTTATAGAATATGTGCATTTTTATTGGGAAAGTTTTGACTTAAATTGTAAATATAACTTATTATTTGAAATATTGTATTAAATAAAATTAATATTGCAATGGCTTTCTAAATTTACAATAAAGTTAAGATTTCATTTTTCGCAAAAAGATCGATTGTCTCATGCAATTCAAAAGCAACACAACGGGTTGCTACGCAACTAGTTTATATAAAATCCAAGTCTCTGTGTGTCCCTCCGAATTCCGGTTGCACCGCCTCATTGATTGCGGCCATGTTAGGCTTCCTAATATGGAGAAATTGGTTTCAACTTCAACAATGAATAATTGTTGAAAAGTACTAATGACAGAGTTGCCCCAATAGAGCCAAATTCTGACCAACTTGGCGAAATACCGCCAAATTTGGCGATAAAAATAAGTTGCCATATATGAAGCCAACTTGGTGAAATTCCCATTGAAACCCATGGTACTTCTTAGTTATCCCATCGAACAATTTCCAAATTATATAGATCTCCAAACCACTCGCCAAATTATACACATTGACAATTTTTATATTAAATAACGAAAGGACAAATAAATTAGTAAAACATTAATAAACATACAAATAAAACGTCGAATTAATAGTTTTATTGGCAATTGTTGGAATTTAATCTTAGAATTAATTAATTAATGGAAAACCATTATTGGCATTTAATCTTAGAATTAATTAATTAATGGCAAACCATTATTCGCATTTAATCTTAGAATTTGGCGACAGCAATTTGGTCGACGGGATATCTAAGAAGTACCAAACCCATTAACCGTTCAATTTAAACACCGCGCATTTAAGGTTTTTTTTTTTTTTTTTTCAAAATCTGTGGATCAGAATTTAAAATGTAATATACGAAAATGTACGTCTTTATATCTTCATCCCGATGCTACTAATAAAACAACCACCACTAGGCGGGGCTGTACTCTGTGTGCTCCGAACGGCCCAATTTTAATGGGCTTTACATAACCGGATACAGAAATTAAATTCTCCGTACTTTTCCAGTAAATGGGCCTTGGCGAAATAGCGAAAACTGCTCGGCGATATAGAGAAAACTGCCTTGGTGAAATAGAGAAAACTCTTTTCGATATAGAGAAAACTGCATTGGCCAAATAGAGATAACTACCTAGGTGAAGAAGGAAATTTGGCAACATATTTCCACATTTTAAAATGTGTTATTTTCATTCTATCACTGCGGAACAAGCTAGAAAACTACTCATATTCATGCACATTGTGCTGTATATATCTTTATTAAACAAAAATATAATTTGAAGAACAAAAAAAAAAAAAAAAAATTATTTCCTACATTGTTTAAGCCCGAGAAGGGACAGATATTAAGATATTTCATTCAATTAGTTCTACATTTAATGTTAAATTTTTGTAAAAAAATTAGTTAAGCCAATTGAACATTAAAAAATAAAAATAAAATTCATACAATATGATACTTAAAACACCCTAAAAATTAGATTCCGTTCAAATGAAATCGAAATAAATCTCAGGGTTCTTCCATTTTTAACGGAAAATATTTGTATTGCAGTTTTTGTATTATGTTTATGACAATTGTGCATAAAATGATAAGATGCATGCAAAATACAAAACTTTAAAAAAAAGTCTAAGATTTACTTCGATTTCATTTGAACGGAATCTAATTTTTTAGGGTGTTTAAAGTATCATATTGTATGAATTTTATTTTCATTTTTTAATCTTCAATTGGCTTAACTAATTTGTTACAAAAATTTAACATTAAATGTAGAACTAATTGAATAAAATATCTTAATATCTGTCCCTTCTCGGGCTTAAACAATGTAGGAAATAATTTTTTTTTAAATTTTTTCTTCAAATTATGTTTTTGTTTAATATGTCAAGTTTTTTAATAACTACTGCACTCAGACGAACGCATTTCAAAATTAATAGAGAGTATCATCATCAGGCTTTGATGTATGCGGTATTGCATCACAGTGTGGGATGCAGTTTACCAATGTGTAATTCAAAATGTTTCACCACTGTAGTAATGCAAATTGCGGTAGTTTGGACAAAAACTTCTTATCTGAACGCAAAAATTCTACAATCAAAACATAAAAAATTAACTTCACTTAAATTTAGATACCCTATTTCCCACTCAGGAACGCTATGAATGTAAATTGTGTTGAATTCTTACTGCTAACATTTAACTGTGATACAGTAAAAAATAAAAAAATAAAAGTTTTATTTAAATTTTTAAACCTTATTTTCTCCCAAGGGGTGATGTAAACACATCAGAAAATATTACCTAAGTTTAACTTGAGGTATAAATAGTTCTCCTCTCGGAAAAAAATGCATTTTAAAATATAAGTTATGTAATTCCCCCTCTAAGTTTGCTACCTGCATAAAAATAGCTATCCATTATAGACTTTTTACTAAAATATAAACTTGACCAAAGCAAAAACTTATTCTGAAAATATCCTTTTTATTTCCACTATGACGCCATATTCACCTTTTTAATTTTTGAAAAAAAAAAAAAAAAAACTAGCTCAATTTAATATTTCACGTGAAAATCTTTCAACTAAAAAGAAATAAATTATTATTACGGTTTTTTGAAATTTTTGCAACAATGAAGTAAAACTGTTACATTTTCTAGGAAAAATGTCCGTTGATTTTCAATGAAAAAAGCGAAATTTGGAATTATTAAGAAAAATATTTGAATAATGTAAAAACAAATTGGCCCATGTTTCTCTCTGGGTTATAATTCACTCACATGCAAAGGCATTTTACCATTCGTTTTGACCCTGACGTCAGGCAAACGTTTTTACACTTTAAATTTATAATATCATTAGAATTAGTAAAGAATAAAAAATGAGTGGCATCAGGGACAAAAAGGTGGGAAGAAAAAATGAAAAAGATATGATCTCCATAGGCTTTTCCTTGTTAAATTAACATTGAGAAGTGACACTGGAAATAAATAAGTATTGCATAAATAGTAAGCGCTGCCGCGGAATA
Source organism: Maratus speciosus (assembly GCA_963932465.1). Taxonomy (NCBI): domain Eukaryota; kingdom Metazoa; phylum Arthropoda; class Arachnida; order Araneae; family Salticidae; genus Maratus; species Maratus speciosus. The sequence continues at coordinate 456,195,836 of OZ010797.1, forward strand.
CTTAAATATCTCATTCTCCGTCATTTTTGACGGGATATCTTTCTAGTTAAATTATATTGTTCATGCAGCATCGGCTTATGAAATGTCAAGGAAGGCACTGTTAGGCCAAATCGAATAGTTCGAAATAAAGTATATTATAGGTTTTAAGTGAGAAATGTAATGTATTTGAAGAAACTATTAACGAAGTGGTGTAAAATTATTTCTATAGAATTGTAGTAAAGTTCATGCGCTGTGATACCAACGTCTAGTTATTCAAGTCATCAATAAATTAACATTTTACATATAACCATCCTACACACACACACATACATATATATATATATATATATATACATATATGTGTGTGTATATTTATCTTTTCCGGCAAATTTTCTTAGATATGATTTTCTTATATTCTCCTTTCTTTAATAAACATACAAAAAAAAAGAAAAATAAGCTAAAGACATTTTTTTCTGTTCTGTTTCCAAAAATAAAAGATGTCTGGAAACAAAGTATACAATGCATATCGACATTAGATTCCCGGACAGCCTTGATTGTATCTGGCTTCATATTCCAGAACTTTAATTTTTGCACATATAGAAAGTATCGAGATACAATTTATTTAATTTTTGTTATGCTTGGAATAAAGCATTTCTTACAATTATGTCATTTAAACGCAGCTATTATACACCAACAATTTGGAGAATTTATTTACATTTTATTGCATTAAAGATATCTAACTTATATAAAGTTTCACTGTTGAAATTGATGATACCTTTAGTAGAGAATGCGTAATTTCTTTTCTAAAGAGACTACTATGTTTTTCATCAAAATGACGTATTTTTTCAAAATTTAAATAGAGCTTAAAATTGTTTTTTTTTCTGTCAGATATGATTCACATGCTTTCTAATTGAGCTCATTGTATATAGAATAATGGATGATTCCTGACCGTTTCGGATAATACTCTGAAAAAAGTAAAGCGTTCTTTAAACACTTCTATGGAGTGATACAGTGCTCATCAAAAGTTTAAGTACAACATAAAAATTCAAAATAAAATTTTATTATTGACTGAAAGATACTTTCCTTTTCACATGACTTACAAATTGCAGTTTAAAAATATATTTAACAGATTTATGCTTTAAAATTTATTTCAAATAATCGAATTTGTCAAAAGAACAAAAAAGAGTGTGTCAAAAGTTTAAGCACAGTAGTTCTTTAGTCTGTAGTAGAACAAGAATAAAAAAAATAATACTTAATTATTGCTCCATTCTGCTTAATTACTTTAAACATACGGTCTTCTATCTATAAAGTGAGTTTCTGTATTTTTTCTGGTTTAATTTTGAACCACGCGTTCTCAATGTCATCTTTCAAATCTTTAACTGAAGAACACTGCTTTCCATTTGGATAAACTGCATGAGTGAGAATACCCCACATCTTTTCTATAGGGTTTTAATCTGGGCTAGTTCCGGCCATTTCAAAACAGATATTTTTTTTTTACTTAAGAAATGTTGAAGTTGAGTTTGATGTATGGATCGAAGCATTATCATGTTGAAATAACCATTCTTCTCCCTCAAAACCTTGTCAACTGGGCGCAAATGATTGACAAGTGTCTCTTGATAGTTTTCAACGTTTTCTAGATCACTTTTTAATACTAGAGGTGTCTGAGCATTGAAAGAAATGGCCACACATACCATTACACAACCACCACCATGTTGTCGGATAAATAATACTCCTAGGTTCTTTGCGGAGGTCATGCCAATAACACGTAAACCCATCAGGACAATCGAGGTTCCATTTTTTCACCACTGAATGTGACATTTCAGCCTCTTATTACCAAAGCGCATATCCCCTTTGGCCCACTTTAATCGAGCTATTTATGGTGTCATTTCAGACATGGTAACCGAGCCATTTTACAGTTTTTGTGGTATTCCGATGCCAAAACTCCTCTATGAAGAGTTTGTTTTCCATATTTATCCTACATCTGCATGTTTTATTTGCGAAAGAGAGTAATTATTACTTGAAGCCAAGATTCAGATGCGGCGGACTTTGCGCAAAGTAGTCACTCGTGGCCTTCTTCCACGGAATTTTTGTTTGAAATCATTACCATAAGCCAAAACTTGATGAATACCTCGTTTTGATCTTTTTTATGAAACTTAAAATTTCAGAAACAGACTTATGTTTTGCTACCACACTCCTGATATTTATCACCTTCTCCTCTAAAAATTCTTTAGACTTAGTCATTTTGTACTAACTCAAAAACAACAACTGACTGTTTCTTATACAATTTATACACCCAGAAATCGTTTGCGTGCATAACCGCTTACATCAGTTTGTAAAATTTGCATAAAACGTTTTTGTGCTTAAATTTTTGACACGGCTATTTTTGTTCCATTATTAAACTCTATGGTTTGAATTAAATTTAAAAGATAATTTTAGTGAATATGGTGTTAAAACTACTATTATTATCATATACAAGGCAAATATTGAAATAATGTAAATATTTAAAGTTTTATTTTTAAATTGTTATTATACTTAAGCTGTTGCATCGCACTGTAGAGTAATTCCGGGATTTATGCCGCACATTTATTTGAACTTGTGTATAAAGTCCCATGGGGAACATAAAATTAAAAATATCATGTTGTGCTATTTAATGTTAAATATGCAACACGTGTATTGTGACAAAAAAATTCAAAACAAATAATTAATATTTTTTTTACAATTTTTTTCTAAAACATTACACTGCGGCACGTCATCCGTAGTTTCAGTCTGAGACGCCGCACTTGTGCGGTAGTTATGCCGCGCTCTGTCATAAGAACAGAATGAGAATAAAAATATATTCATATCTGGACTATAATTAACTATGTAATAACAAAAAGAAACTAAATGAGTACAATGAAACGCACTAGTAGAGTCAAATTAATAATTGTCTGCCTACTTTCACTATTAAAATTACCGACTTATTTTTTACATTGAATTTTAATTGTTATTTCAGAAACAACGTTACATCAATGTATTAGAGAAGGACAAAAAAAAAGTGAAATAGTGTTTACATAATTTATTTGTTAATATAGATGTTTTTTTGACTGCAAGTTACACAAAAAGTGTCGAAAAAGTACAGTCTTTATGTTACCACATTTGACACATGATGCAATGAATCCAATTACACTTCCTCTTTTTTTGAAGTAGTTTTCTAAAAATTCCTTGCAAAGAACGTCTGCGTGATCCAACTTTTCATTATTATCATCTTGGCTTGCATTTTTCTTCGCCTTTATACTTTTTAATTTTCCCTTTCTCTCCTTAGGTGTAGTAAACTTTATACTGTTTGAACATTCCTCAATGTCTGATGGACTGTCTCGGGATCCTCTACCTGAATGAAAATAAAATTTTCTCTTGGTAGTTTTGTATCTTTGTTGTCCATTTTCTTACATTTTTGGAATTTTATTTCTAAATTTACATTAAGCTCTTTCTTATTGTCAATAGAGGTTAAGTTTACTTCAGTTTTCTTAATTCTGCGCATTGCTGTCCCCTGACCAAGTCCCGGAATAGGAGATATTTTATGCAGGTGGTTGGTAGGTGATTGTGGTTTTACACTCCTAGTTCCAGATTCTGCAGGCTTTAAATTGATTTGAGATGTGTTGATTAGCACTTTACTTGATGGATTTGACTCCTTTTGGGTCGTGTTTTCTGGTGAGGGCATTTGACTATCCGTTAGAGCAGAAAACAAATGATCTCGTAGAGCATTGTTATTGAAAGGGAAGATTCCTGTGGCCTTAAAGTTACTAGTAGCGTTGCCAACAGTTGCGGATTTGTTCTAAGCATCGCAGATTAAAGACCCTAACTGTTACAGAATCAATCTACGCCCAACATACTGTATTAACCTTTACGGATATCATTGTCCTCGTAGGCTTACGCCTTCTTTTCTATTCTTTTATAAAATGTGGGCATTTCTAGTAAAATCTGTAAAAAAGTTTAAAATTTATCTTTTTTAACAAGTTTAAAATTTATTTTAATCTAACTTTTTTTTCTTGAAAAACAATATTTCATTTAAACACATGACGTTAAAATGCAAAATCATTACAATTACTATTAACGACTAATAACATGCCTAACTTGATTAGTTTGTGCAAAAAGAAAAGTAAAAGTTAATAGCACTTTATCATCCCGTACAAAAGAAACTGCGGCATGTATCCCATTTTGTATGGTACAGACGTCGCACATCACAGTTACCTAACCTCGCTAAGGAAAATGGCGTAACCATACACACAGTACTCTATACAAATACTACACTTAGTTTTGACTTCGAAATCATGCATGCATTTGGAAATTAGCTTATGAAAAGTATTTAAGCACAACGTGTTTAAATGTTTGGATAGTGAAATCATGCGCTTACGTCAAAATAAGGATTATCCAGCTACAAGTAAACATCGAAATGGGATTCGCGAAATACACTGATTAAAACAATCTCATTGTGCACCTGTACTGCACGTTTGACTGTCATCTATAGATAAATCAAAGAAATACAAGGGGTGCGGCATCTATCCTAGACGCGGCGACTCACCCGGAGTTACCCTATTATATATCTGAAAAGACCAACTTTTCAAACGTAACAAAAAAAAGCCAGAAAAATTAAAGTTGTTGCTAAGAAATGGTGTGATATTAAATTTCCAAGCTTATATTATTGTACTTATTTAACATTTTCCATTAAAAAATTTACCATTTGTAAGTCGAGTGCCTTCTTATATGTAGATAGAAATCTTTTTCTCCTGTACTAAATACCTCATATAGTGTTTCTAAAAATTAAAATATTTATAAATTATGCATGGTGGGCTTAGCGGATATCTTTCCATATTTTACACAAATTTCGAAGTGCACAAATCCACAGTTAAAATCCGAAATTCAAAATTGTTACTTAAGCGGATATTTCAAGCTGTTCTTTGCGGACTTGTATTCGGAGAATTTTGTGTCTCAAAATAATATTGACATATCGTAAAGATTCATCTTATAATATATATCTCAAAGTAATAAATCATTTAAAAGCAGTAAAAATCAATTTATTTTTATCAAAATATCATTCTTTTTTTAATTTATCTGTTTGTAGATAAAACCCTAAGATCGACATTGTTACTAAAGCAAACATTTTATGATTTTCTTTTACGTAATTGTGTGCTTAGAAATTTGTGTCTTAAGATAATATTGACGTATCGTCTGGATTCATCTTAGGATTCCCTTTTTAGTGTAATTAATAATTTAAGAGCAGTGAAAATCAACTTCCTTTCTCAAATAAAAGCCTTTTAAATTATTTGATCATAGTCAAAATCAGAAGTTCTAAATTGTTATTTATGCAAACTTATTATGCTTTGCTTTTACAAACTTGGGTGCTTAGAGATTTTTTATAAAATATGGAAAGATGGCCGCTAAGCACATTATGCATAATTTTAAAACATTTGAATATTCAGAAACACGTATTGATGTATTTAGTAAAGGAGGAAAAGCTATCTATCAATATATACGAAGACACATTAATGAATATATATATAAACTATTTACAATAGAGACAAAGAAGATAAAAAAAAGCATAAATCATCGTCTAAAGAAGTGTCCAAGAGGTATGTATAATTATTTCTAAAAATGACTTAATTTTCTCTATAAATCTCATTAGTGCTGATATTCTGTTCATGAGAAAAGGACTTTCACTAATACAATTAATCCAATTCGGAATCGCCCTACTTTTGTGTTTTTTTAATGTGGTAATATGTTGTCAGAGGGTACTCTAGTACGTAGTGCAGTGAGGTGGAGGAGAGATCACTTACACAAAGTGGGGAATCACGTTTACCTATGTCGCAAAGATCTTTTTGGAAAGGGCCGACACTTGGTAATAAGTTATGTGTGCAACTGTCTGTGTCTTCACTGTACAATCTTTGCTGTCATTCATTTTTAATTTCTGTTTTAATTGAGACGGATGTGGAACATCACTCCCTGAAATTTAGCTTTAGAAAAAATTAAAAGATAGATCATATAAAGTATAGTACAAGAACCACTGCAGTAGGAAGATTATATCCAGAAGAAGCCATCCAAACAAACTTCTATTAAAGCAAAATAATTTTTCCTTCTAATCTATACTATCCCTCCATAATTAGAGATAGCGTTAAAATTATAACACGTGAAAATTTAACTTGAAATGACACAACATCATTTAACTTACCAAAATTATGGCTTGAGTTAAACCATGGTTAAGAGTATAGAAACAAATTTCAAAATAAAAATAAAATAAAATAACATGAATAATCTGAGAGAAAATGTGAAATACGTGAATAGTGGCATCTAAAACCGTTGCATTATAGATCGTGCATTAATAGAATATTTTCATTTGGTCATAATTAAAGAAAAGATTTTTTTACAACTGGGTAAATCATATCCAAGGCTGGAGTGGCACACACTGGTTATTCCAACATCCCGAAAAATGTCCAGACCAGGACTTGAACCTAGACACCTTGTCTTGCCGTGCCACTACAATATCTAATGGACGATACCTGGCTGATATAGTTCACTCTTTATTAATTGTTGTTATTAGTATCACTATTATTAGTTTCACTCATTAATGAAAGTAGCGCTGCAGTTCGCAGACATGTCAAAAAAAATAAGAATGAATTATGTTAGCCAAGTACCGTCCGCATAGTTCAATAGTTGCAGCACTGACACGATAAACTAAGATATCCAGGTTCGAATCCTGGGCTGGGTATTCTAATCTATGTTGGAAGAAACATCAATTGTGCAGCTCCAACCTTGAATATGATTTTTCCAGTCGAAAAAAAATATTCTCTTCATTCTGAACTAATTTTGGGGTATAGAGGAGTTTCCGTGTTATCACACACTTTCAGATGCTATAGTTATAGCTCATATGAATGAAACTAGCGCTGTAAATTGAAGCCGTGCCCAACAAGTAAGAGTGAATTATGACAGCCATGTACCGTCCTGATAGCTCAATAGGAAGAGCACTGACAGGTAAAGACAAGGTATCCAAGTTTGAGTCCTGGTGTCACTCTACTGGAATAAGCCTCAACTGTGCTACTCCAAATGTTGAATATGATATTTCCAATTTTAAAAAATTTCATTTTCTTCATTTTGAACTAATTACATAGTATACATCAGTTTCTGTGTTGTTATAGACTCTCATCATGTAAATGCTATAGTTATAGCTCGGATAAGTGAAATTAGCACCAGCTATGACCAACAAATAAGAGTGAATTATGTGAACCAGGTACAGTAAACTCCCGACTATCCGGCCCTCCGTACTATCCGGGCTATTAAAACAATGAGGAATGTAGCAACTGGCCAATGTAGGCAGGTTTCCGTCCAGGTGGGTGTCAAAAGCATGGAAAGAAATTCCAAGCACACTAATTGCAAGGTCTTGGTACAACCTTTTGGACCAAAAACGTAAACATAAACCCGTGTGGGAAGCTGCAATGGGAGGTGAGAACGATAAGATCCTTCCGTTGCTGAAAAATATACCGTGCTCTGACGATGTCAATGCAGAAGATATTACAGAATGGATGGCAAACGACGAAATTAATAAATTAATTGAAAATTATATTGTAGAAGTGTTGAAGGAGCGATAAATGTCAGAAGAAAAAGATTAAAAGGATAGCAAGAAAAATCTCATCCCATATTAGCAAAGCTTCAAGACGTTTGAGGCAGCACTTCAGTACATTAGTCAGCAGGAATCAATGCCACCTGATATCATCTACTTGAGTAAATGGAGGAACATTGCGTCGCGGAAGTGGGCTAACAGGGAGAAGTAATCCTCCATTAAGGAATTTTTCAAAAGCTAAAAACTGTAAGTTTTGACTCTTATCTTATGCATAACTTTTCATGTTTGTGCAATCATTTACTAATAAACAGTAAAATATGATTTACTAATTTTTTTACAAATTAGGATTATGTTTTATGCTAATGATTTACTTCTTTCGAAACTTTATGTACTGTATATATAAACTTTATCTTAATATGTGTAACAAGTGTTTTTAATATTATGGCGTAGGAGGACACGAAGTTAGTAAATATTTGTAGAACTCCGGCATACCCGGATTTTTCATTATACGGCCTACTCTTCCGTCACATTAGGCCAGATAGTCCGGGGTTTACTGTACATCCGAATAGCGCAATAGGTAGAGCATTGACACGGCAAGCCAAGGTATGCAGGTTCGAGTCCTGGTCTAAAACATTTTTCCACTCTTTCGCAATAAACATCAACTGTGCTATTCCAACCTTGACTAATAGTCTCATTTGTTTTAAAATGACTTCGGTGAACACGAAACATGTAGACATTAGCATATAAATTTTTTTTTTACTTTAATTTTTTTTTTTTTTTTTTACTTTTTCGCTTTACACATTTTAGCAATTAATGAAGTATGTGTAGTGTAACATCATTGAAATACTCTACTAAAAATTTTTACACACAGATTAATGTAATAGACTAGGGGGCTCTGCCCCTACGAGTTACGCTCGTCAACCCCCGTTCAGACACCGCAGACTCTAACAGCACGCTAATTTGATCGGCTTTAAAAAGATTTCGGAAGATTGAATTATAATTTGAATCTGACAATTATAATCTGACGTAATTTTCACAAAACTTTTCTTTCTCTTTTTAATATTCACGTAAAAATACTTTTGTTAGAAATGAAATATTATGATCATCTTAAAATATCAAATAAATATATCGCCAATTTTTAAACTGTTTTGCAATATTATTTTTTGTTCATTTTACGTAATAAGTGTAATGTGACGTAAATTCTCCTATTTAAGACTTCTAACGCATGTTAATGAATAATTCACGTGTAAATACAGTTTTATGACGTAATTTTCAATGAGTTCCTTCTTTTTATATTTTCTGTTTATAATAGTCACGTGTAAAATAAATTTTTAATTTGAAGCAAACATTATTGTTTGCGCTGTTTATACAGATGGCAACAGTTTAAATTAATACAATTTTCTAAAATATCTAAAAAATATCTCTCGAAATGCTGAAAATTTGAATTTAAAATAGAAATAAAACCTCAAAAAATGAGTCAAATTAAAATACTAAATGCAATCTGCACACCGGGAAATTCTGACGCATAAAATGATCTAAAAATGATTAAATTCCTATGTACAGTTTTTGCTCCTATAAAACTTTTTTAATGGAACGATTTTGTCCAACTTTGGCAATAAATATCTCTTAAAATAATTCTTCGATTTGAAAACTGTCTGCATCAGCGTGTTTATCAAGCATTTATCTATAATACTACCGATTTTCATATTTTTGTATGCAAAGTTTTTTTAATATTAACGAAGAAAGGCCATGCTTAAGCATTCAAATTGGATGCCGATCTGCCGGGAATATCCATGCAGATTTTCATTGGTCCATTTCCAAATCAAAACTTTTTTTTTATATATAGAAGGATTTCTTTTGTGCGTTCTTAAAAAGAACTACAAATGCTACTTACTTATAGATACGTGTATATATTTACTCTTTGTCGCATTTTTACTTAAATGCGTTGCCCAGATAAAATAAAAAATATTTATACTGAAGAAAAAAAAATTTTCGAATTCTAAATAAAAAAGACTTCTCGAAACATGTAAATAATGCATATTGATTCATACTTACTAAAAGCATTCTTTCAGGGAACGAAAAATTCATTAACATTTTTAAATAGCATCTTGTATTTGAAAAAAAAAAAAAAAAAAAAAACCTTTTAATAGATTTCCTACATTTTATCAAGGAGTCTATTTTTTACATTTTCTAATTCTAACACTTAAAGGATATAAAAATATGTTTCTACGAATACAATCTTTTTTTTTATAATTCAAATTTCGTTTAAATTAAAAGAAATACACAAATCACATTATATTCGTGTACAAAGTATTTAAAGAATTACTTTTATTCAAAAGCAAATTTTATTATGTGTGTCAAAAAAGGTCCTGAAAGTTAACGAAATTATTTCATTAGAAATCTCAGTTATAATCTGAAAAAAAAAAAAAGAAATATGTTTTGTAAAAGTTTTTTTAAATTATTTTTTGTGTTAAAAGACTTTTTAGGAAACTAGGGGGCTCAGCCCCCTACGAGCTACGCTCGCCAACCCCCGTCCAGACACAGCAGACTCTAAATGCACGCTAATGTGATCGGCTTTAAAAAGATTTCGAAAGATTGAATTATAATTTAAAAAACAGTGGCGATCTCCCTATAAACAGATTTCTATTCATTTCTCTTTGATTGAGGAAATTTTAACGCCAAATCTGCTGCGGTACTACTTGATTATCCCGTCGACTAATTTCGCCAAATTATATAAATCGCCAAACCACTCGCCAAATTATACAAATTGACATAATTTTTATTTTAAATAACAAAAAAACAAATAAATTAGTACAACATTAATAAAAATACAAATAAAACGTCAAAATAAAAATAACTTGATGACGTAGACACGTGTAACAACATTTCAAAATAAGCTAGTATAAAAGGAATTAAGTAAACAGAATCTTTGTCTCCCAGTATTAGGTAGCTTTCTTTACAAAAAAGCTACCTATTGCAGCCGTTCGGAGGAAAGCGATTTCAAAAAATTTTGGTATATTTTCATCGATCATGACCCCCAGACCCCGAAACCACCCTCCGTTCAAAATTGATATATACAGGGTGATTCAGCTCGTCGGTGACAAACTTTAAGGATCGATAGAGCACACCTAGACGAACATTTTTGAATAGGGAATGTAGGGTCCCTGACGCGATGGTAAGGCGCTAGGCGCTTTCGAAAATTTGGGTGCCGAAATTCGAAACGTCATAAAAACTAGGGAAATGGTTAGATTTTCTTGCTTGTTGCGTCGAAATGATTCTGTTTGTTTAGACTTTCTTCAGTACCAATTTGATAAGCGTATCTCTTAAAACATGGATAGGGGGCGCTGCAGACTTTGGAGAGCTAGACAACAACTTTAAGCCCGTTATTTTGATAATTTAACACATGCTCGCCAAAGTTTATACTCTAACTTAAAGTTTGAACCCAAAAGTAGAGCCCTGCAAAAAGCGTAAGAGCCGGAATAAAATGTCAAAGTACAGGGTGGTCGAAACTCGAAGGCTCCTAAGAGATAAACAAACAGATTTCTTGACTTATGGCATGCATTTTCATGATTCTGTTTGCTGGGGCTCTCTGAAACTCGGTTGAACGGTACAAAAAGAAACATCGATAGGGGGCGCTTTGGGCAAAAAACATAATTCGTTGACATTTCGGACGCTAACTGGAAACGGGGCGCTACGATCAGTTAGTAATAATGAAAACACTTTTTCTACCTCTGCTCAACACTTCTGAATAAATTTAGACCAAAAACATCAATGATACTGGAAATTTATTTACAAAAAATAACACTACAGAAGATGCTCGAAATTTCGACCTTGGGCCATGATGCAGGCTTCGCACCTCCGTCGCATTGAGGAGTGTGTGTTTCCAACAATGCCAGGAGTATCTCTGATCTGCCCTGCAGCTGCCACAATGCGCGCCACAAGTTCTTCAGCACTGCTGACAGGTGTATGGTATACCTCGGCCTTCAGGTAACCCCAAAGGAAGAAATCCAAGCAGGTGAGGTCTGGTGATCGGGCAGGCCAGTGAACTGGACCCCCACGCCCGATCCACCGCTGGCCATACCTTGCGTTTAGATGGAGACGCACGTCGTTCGTGTAATGGGCCGGAGCTCCATCGTGCTGGAACCACATCTGGCGACGCGAACCTTCGGGTACGTGCGCCTCATCCAGAAGCTGCGGCAGCACTTGATCCAGGAAAATCAGGTAATTTCCACCTGTCAGCCGTTCAGGTAACAAATAAGGGCCAATGAGGCAATCCCCCAGAATGCCGGCCCACACATTTACTGAGAAACGCTCCTGGGCTGCTCGGCTTCTGGTTTCATGTGGATTTTCATCACACCACACATGACTGTTGTGGGCGTTCCACATTCCCTCCCGGCTGAAGGTGGACTCGTCCGTAAACAAAATGCTGTTTACAAAACGGGGATCCCTGGATCTCATCGCCAAGTACCATCTTGAGAATTCCACTCGAGGGCCAAAATCCTGCTCTCTGAGCAACTGCACCCGCTGGATGTGGTAGGGGTGCAGATTCCAGGAACGTAAGATGCGCCACGCAGTTGCTTGCGAAATGCCAACATGTCTGGCGATATCTCTCGTGCTAAGACCTGGGTTGTCCTCAACCAGGTTAAGCACAGCCTCTTCGTTGTCGGGGGTGCTCACTGATCGCTCCCGTTCAGGCCTGCCTCCGTCGAAAGATCCCGTTGTGGACAACCTCTGGTGTACTCGAGCGAAGAAGGCATGGCAGGGGATTTGCCTGTTGGGGTAACGCTCGGCGTACAACCGCTGAGCGGCTCGTCCATTACAACCAGCAGCGCCATACGCCAAATGCATGTCAGCCAATTCAGAGTTTGTGTACCGTTCCATCCTACTACCGATCTGCAGACAAGTAACCCGAAGCTTAAGTAGGTACCGCACGTTCAAAAGACGTGTCTGCGCATACAACTACGTCATCTCGCGTTGTCGTCTACGCATTACGTATCTTTTGCATATCGATATGGTACGATATCTTTTGCATAAATCAGCAAAAAGCACCTTATGTAAATTTTATTGCGCGCATTGTGCATGATTGAAACCAGCTATGTTTGTTAAAAAAAACAAACAAACTGCAGTTTTAATAGCTTCTTATGATAAGTAAATTACTCTCTTGTTTTGTTTCTAACTGATCGTAGCGCCCCGTTTCCAGTTAGCGTCCGAAATGTCAACGAATTATGTTTTTTGCCCAAAGCGCCCCCTATCGATGTTTCTTTTTGTACCGTTCAACTGAGTTTCAGAGAGCCCCAGCAAACAGAATCATGAAAATGCATGCCATAAGTCAAGAAATCTGTTTGTTTATCTCCTAGGAGCCTTCGAGTTTCGACCACCCTGTACTTTGACATTTTATTCCGGCTCTTACGCTTTTTGCAGGGCTCTACTTTTGGGTTCAAACTTTAAGTTAGAGTATAAACTTTGGCGAGCATGTGTTAAATTATCAAAATAACGGGCTTAAAGTTGTTGTCTAGCTCTCCAAAGTCTGCAGCGCCCCCTATCCATGTTTTAAGAGATACGCTTATCAAATTGGTACTGAAGAAAGTCTAAACAAACAGAATCATTTCGACGCAACAAGCAAGAAAATCTAACCATTTCCCTAGTTTTTATGACGTTTCGAATTTCGGCACCCAAATTTTCGAAAGCGCCTAGCGCCTTACCATCGCGTCAGGGACCCTACATTCCCTATTCAAAAATGTTCGTCTAGGTGTGCTCTATCGATCCTTAAAGTTTGTCACCGACGAGCTGAATCACCCTGTATATATATATATATATATATGACCTATGTCACACTGTAACTCCCGTAATTATGAACCGATTTCGATGTAATTCGGTGTGTACATAGTACATACCAATGTCTCGACCGAGTTCGTTGGCCAGCTTCATCCGCCGTTTTGTTTCAAAATGGCGGCCATTTAAAATGTTTAAAAAAATTTAAAACTTGAAATGTGGTACCAAAAAATTAAAAATGGAAAAATATTTTTTTCTTATGTATTTGACCTTTATACAAAGATTCCGGAGCAATTTTTGTTTCGTCTATATCTTAAAAAATAGCTGAGTTATAGCATTTTGAATTTCTAGCGTGGCTGACATTTTGAAACGTCCTGAATTTTGTCACGCGATAAAAGGCGTATTTATGAACCGATTTGGATGTAATTCGGTGTGAACATAGTACATACCAATCTCTCGACCGAGTTCGTTGACCAGCTTCATCCGCCATTTTGTTTCAAAATGGCGGCCATTTAAAAAAAATTAAAAAATTTTAAATTTGAAATGTGGTACCAAAAAATGGAAAATGGAAAAATATTTTTTTCTTATGTATTTGACCTTTATACAAAGATTTCGGAGCAGTTTTTGTTTCGTCTATATCTTAAAAAATGGCTGAGTTATAGCATTTTGAATTTCTAGCGTGGCTGACATTTTGAAATGTCCTGAATTTTGTCACGCGATAAAAGGCGTATTTATGAACCGATTTGGATGTAGCTTCGTTTATACATAGTACATACCAATGTCTCGACCGGGTTCGTTGGCCAGCTTCACCCGCCATCTTGTTTAAAAATGGCGGCCATTTAAATTTTTAAGAAAAATTTAAATTTGAAATGTGGTACCAAAAATTGAAAATTGAAAAAATATTTTCTTCTTATGTGTTTGACCTTGATAAAAAGATTCGGGAGCAGTTTTTGTTTCGTCTATATCTTAAGAAATGGCTGAGTTATAGCATTTTGAATTTCTAGCGTGGCTGACAATTTGAAACGTCCTGATTTTTCTCACGTAATAACAGGCGTATTTATGAACCGACTTGGATGTACCTTGGTGTGTACATAGTACATACAAATATCTCGACCGAGTTCGTTGGCCAGCTTCATCCGCCATCTTGTTTCAAAATGTCGGCCATTTAAAAAAATTAAAAAATAAAAAAGATTAAATGAGATACCAAAAAAATGGAAAATGAAAAAGATTTTTTTTTGTATGTGTTTGACCTTAATACAAAGATTCCGGAAAAGTTTTTCTTTCGTCTATATCTAAAAAAAAAATGGCTGAGTAATAGCATTTTGAATTTCTCTTGTGGCTGACATTTTAAAACGACCTGATTTTTGTCACGCGATAACAGGCGTATTTATGAACCTATTTGGATGTAACTTGGTCTGTACATAGTACATACCAATGTCTCGACCGAGTTCGTTGGCCAGCTTCATTCGCCATCTTGTTTCAAAAGGGTTGCCATTTAAAAAAAATTAAATTTAAAATTCAAAATGAGGTATTAAAAAATTGGAAAATGAAAAAGATTTTTTTTATGTGTTTGGCGTTGATACAAAGATTCCGGAGCAGTTTTTGTTTCTGAAAATTTGTTCTTTTGTTGATATCTTAAAAAATGGTTGATTTATAGCACTTTGAATTTCTAGCATGGCTAACATTTTGAAACGATCTTGTATTTGTCACGCGATAACACACGTATTCGCCTATTTCGATGTAAGAAGGCATGTGGATAGTATACATCAACACCTCGACCAAGTTCGCTGGCCAGATTCATCAGCCATCTTGTTTCAAAATGGCGGCCATTAAATTAAAATATATATATATATATTTAAAGTGAGGTTCAAAAAAATTAGAAATTGAAAAAGGTTTCTTTCTTAAGTATTTGATCTTGATATAAGGATTCAGGAGCATTTTTTGTTTGTCTTTACCTTAAAAAATGGCTCAGATATAGCAGTTTCAATTTCTATTGTGGGTGACATTTTGAAAAATCTGATTTTTTGCATGCGACAGCACTCCTATATATTAACCGATTCCGATGTGAGTGAGCATGTGCACAGCAATTACTAAAGTCTCGACCAAGTTCACTGCTTAGCCTCATCCACCATGTTGTCTTAAAATGACAGGCACTTTAAGAAATTGCCGAATTTGACAGCCAAATATAAGTTACTTTAAAGAAAATCAGCTTGGATAAAGCTGACTAATTTCGCGAAATTCTCATTCATTATATTGATAAAAATTAGTATTGAATCTCCTATATTCGGTTTCCACTAAATTGAGCTTCGTGTGTTTGCATGATATAAGTTGGCTTTTTTAAAATAAGGATTATGAAAGCTACCTCTTCCTCCCGGCACTGGCCGGAAGGACTTTTTTTTAACAAAGCGAAAAGAAAGTTCTTTTAAATGAGACATTTTAAATTAATCGTTTTTAATCTGACGTAATTTTGACCAAATTATTCTTTCTCTTCTTAATATTCACGTGAAAATGCTTGTGTTAGAAATGACATATTATTTGCGCTTTCCTAAGAAAAATAGTTGAAAAGTATCCGCTCAAAATATCAAATAAATGTCTAGCGCAATTTCTAAATTTAAACCGTTTTGCAATATTATTTTGTGTTCGTTTTATGTAATAACTGTAATGTGACGTAAATATGACGTAATTTATCCTATTTAAGACTTCTAATGCATGTTAATAAATTTATTATTTTACAAATTCCTTTCTCTCTTAAAATTCACGTGTAATTATAGTTTCATGACGTAATTTTTAATAAGTTCCTGCTTTTTGTACATAATTATTTAATTCTAATTCCAATGTTTTTTTCTGTTTATAATTGTCACGTGTAAATAAATTTTTAATTTATTACACGTATAAATATTTTTTTTTTTTTGAAGCAAACATTATTGTCTCCGTTGTTTATACAGTTGGCAACAGTTTAAATTAATATCACTTTCTAAAATCTGTAAAAAATATCTCAAGAAATGCTGAAAATTTGAATTTAAAATAGAAATAAAACCTCAAAAAATGAGTCAAAATAAAAAAATTAATGCAATCTGCACTCCGGCAAATTCTAACGCATAAAATGATCTAAAAATGATTACAGTGTCATGTATAGTTTTTGCTGCTATAAAACTTTTTTAGTGAAACGATTTTGTCCAACTTTAGCATTAAATATCTCTTAAAATAATTCTTCGATTTGAAAGCTGTCTACATCAGCGTGTTTATCAAACATTTCTGTATAAAACCACCGATTTTCATATTTTTGTATGCATTATTTTTCTTAATATTAACGAAGAAAGACCTCCGGTCACAATAAATTCAAAACCGGCGGCGGCGGTGACAGCGGTAGTTACTTTTTTTTAGAATAGAGAGATATTTGTTGAAAAGTTACGCAGTATTTTCAATCTTTCTACACTGTTAAAAAATTGCAGCATTCTGTCCAGTGATTTGACCGTTTTTATCGAAAACGGTTACACAACTGTAATTTAACACTAATCTGACCATATTATTGGCCATTTTATGGTCAGAATATAGTTAAATTACGGTTATGAAACCATTTTTTCAAAAAACGGTTGAATGACTCGACAGAATGCTGCAAATTTTTAACAGTGTATACCAACTTCTGATAATAGAGGTTATGGAAATCGATGCACGTTTGAATTTTAAGCATATCCATTTGTTACCTTTTATTCTTTCTTTGTTATCTTTTTTTCCATTTTGCATATCTTTTGTTTCTTGTTTGTTTGTTTGTTTTTTACTTTACAGTTCTTAAATCCTGAGATATCAGAAATTACGAGTTTAATGTTAAAGCACATAGTACGCAGTAGTTTACCTTTTTCTTTTAAATTTTAGTTTATCTCTATTCTAAAAAAAAAAAAGTAACTACCGCTGTCACCGCCGCCACCGCCGGTTTTGAATTTTTTGTGACCGGAGGTCTTTCTTCGTTAATATTAAGCAAAATATTGCATACAAAAATTTGAAAATCGGTGGAATCATAGAGGTATGTTAGATAAACACGCTGATGCAAACAGTTTTCAAATCGAAAAAATACTTAAAGAGATATTTAATGCTAAAGTTGGACAAAATCGTTCTATTAAAAAAGTTTTATAGGAGCAAAAACTGTACATCGGAATTTAATCAATATTAGATCAGTTTAAGCGTCAGAATTTTCCGGTGTGCAGACTGCACGCAGTTTATTAATTTGATTCATTTTTTGAGGTTTTATTTCTATTTTAAATTCAAATTTCAGCATTTCGAGAGATATTTTTTACACATTTTAGAAAATGGTATAAATTTAAACTGTTGCCAACTGTATAAACAGCGCAAATAATAATATTTGCTTCAAATTAAAAATTTATTTTACACGTGACTATTATAAACAAGGAAATATAAAAAGCAGGAACTCATTGAGAATTATCATAAAAACCATATTACACGTGAATTTTAAAAGTGAAAATATGTTGTAAAATAATAAATTCATTAACATGCGTTAGAAGTCTTAAATAGGAGAAATTACGTCGCATTACACATTACGTAAAATGAACAAAAAATAATATTGCAAAACAGTTTAAATTTAAAAATTGCGCGAGACATTTATGTAATATTTTAAGATGATATTTTCAACTATTTTTATTAGGATAGCGCAAATAATATTTCATTTCTAATAAAATTATTTTCACGTGAATAGTACAAGGAGAAAGAAAAGTTTAGTGAAAATTACGTCAGATTAAAAACGATACATTTAAAGTGTCATAAAAAAAAAAAAAAACTTTTTTTCGCTTTGCTAAAAAATACCGGGAGGCAAAGACTCTGTTTATTTAATTCATTTTATATTAGCTCATTTTGAAATGTCAACTGATTTTATTTAATCAAACACGGAAACAGCCATTGTATCATATAACAGCCGCTGATTTGGCTTTAAAATTCCCCAATGAAAGAGAAATGAATAAAACCCCGTTTATAGGCAGATCGCCACTGTTTTTAAACTTATAATTCAATCTTCCGAAATATTTTTTAAGCCGATCAAATTAGCGTGCTTTTAGAGTCTGCGGTGTCTGAACGGGGGTTGACGAGCATAGCTCGTAGGGGGCAGCTCCCCCTAGTATATAACAATAAAATTAGTTCATGTGTTGTAATGGGGAAAAATAAAATACGTCTTTTTTTATTGTTTCATTATAATATTTATCTTTGATACACATATATTTCCACAGTCTCCAAGCTAATCTTATCTTTAGATTCTCTCTCATATACTTGTATTTTTGTAAAAATGTTTTTGTTATTTTTTTTTTTTTTTTGTGGTATCAATAAAATAATCAGATGATTTGAGTTTTATTTTAATTAAAAAGTAACGAAATACTGCACGCATATTAGAAAAACAGGTTAAAATTATTTTTATTATTATTAAATTATAAATTTTATTATTAAAATTATATTTATTATTATTATTAGCCCTCGGTACGGTATGCTATTTCTTTCTCCCAGCTTATTTTGTGTATTCCAAAAATAACGTTACCTTACAGAAGCCAGCTTTAAAACAAAGCAGTACGATTAAATACTCTATAGCAATTATTTAAACTTCTAAGCATCGCACATTTTCGATTTTTATACCGTCGAATTGGAAAAAAAAAAGTTCTTTTAAATGCATTTTGTTTGAAAACTGTATCTCCATTTATTTTTGGAAAATTAATTTTTTTGTAGTTTTTAGAGCCATTTGCTTAATATTGGCAACGGAAGTACTGCATTTCTGTAGAGAGTAAAGGAAAAATAGTTCTAAAATAGTAATTATATATTTTTGTTGCTATTTTCTTATAACAACCGAAAGAAAATGTAATTAAAATACGTGCTATTTTGAAAAATATATAAAAGAATGATTTCTGTTAAAACAATGGAGCTATTATAAACTAAATTTAATTTTAAGTATCTATAAATTATTAGATAGCCGGTTTTTTTTTTTTTGAATGACGGCATCTTTTTGCTACATTTGTGCCTTATTTTGCGATAGTGATGTGTGATGCTTTACTGTAGATCAGTGGTTCCCAACCTTCTATTGGCCACGCCCCACCAAATCATCCCTAAACTCAATATGTCCCCCCCCCCACCCTAATATGTAAATTATGTCTCATTTTTTAAAAATGAACTCTATTCACACGGTGGAAGTGTAATAGAGCCTTAATAAAATCTATTCATTTCATATTTTTTAACTTATCAAAGAGGTGAATCTTCTACCACAAGTGCGTCTTTAACATAATTTTATAAATGCAATGATGTTATACATCTTTGCCCACATTCCAAAACGAGTTATGTTGTACTTTTCCAATTTAACGCAATGTTAAAGAAAAGTGTTATACGGTCTGCTCTTTTATCTTCCGAAGTAACTTAAATAAACACGTACATTTAACGTTAAAGCTGATAAATTCATACATTTTATAATGCATTATTGTAGCTTATTAAGAGTTGGCGAAAAAGCTTTGGACACTGACTTTTCTTTATATGGATAACACAATACACAAGAAGTATTTTAATATTCGCATCTTTATCAAATTAAGTAGCCATTATTTCGCATATCACATTAGCTCTGTTTTCCCTTTCCCAATATCGATAATTGTATTAGCGAATAGAAGTAGAAACCTCATTTAATAAATAATGGAAAGCGTTACGAAAAACTTTTAATTGCACCACCAGAAAAATTATAGTGAGTTGTAATACTATAAAAGATATAAAAATATTTTCAAAAATTATTCGTATAATTATTCTGGTGTTAAATCTATTTTAAAATTTAGATACAGATTATTTTAAAAATTCAATAAAAAACTGATTTATTAAATTTTACTTATATTCCATTTATTTTTAGCCTACAGCACTACTTATCCCAAAGAAGACAAAAGAAACTTATAGTGAATGAATAAATAAGAAATTTGGAATTGTCCCCCCTAGAAGGTCAAATTGCCCCCCGGTGGGGCGTATGGCCCACTTTGGGAACCACTGCTGTAGATGTTTAAGACTAGATCGTAAGTGTGGAATTCTTAAGCGGATGCGAATGAAGTTATTTTACATAAAATAAAACGTGTGCTTTAAGTCTTAAAATTGAATTATGTTTTGTACTGCAGTAGAGTCCCGCTTAACCGAGTTATTTTCTTCTGATGGACTGGTGGCTTCTATTATTATTAAACAGACATTATAAATGAAGTGTTAGGTGAAGATGAAAAAGCAGCCGTAAAAAGTTACAACTCAGATTTTCTGTTCAGAATGGGGGAAAAATGGCCATAATTCTTTTTTTTTTTTTTTTTATTATGGCCTTTTTTTCCCCATTCTGACCAGAAAATCAAGAGTTCAAACTTTTTACGGCTGCTCTTTCATCTTCTCCTAACGCTTCATTTATAATGGCTGTTTCATAATAACAGAAGCCCTCAGTCCATCAGAAAAAAATGAAATAATGGAAATGCCGTGGGCGACACTAAATTCTGAAAAAGCCGAATTGCTCTTCTTTGGTTATTATTTTGCGTTTGGTTTAGTTATATATTTTATAGCAAAACTTAATATTTATGCAAAATTATTTTTCACTCAGCGTAAAACAATTGTTTTTTTTTTAATATTATCAAATGCAATTTTAGATAAGAAAGAAAAATCATGCGTCAAGCATAGATTATGAAATACTTCCAAAACTTTCAGAACATTTTAACAAAACTTCACCTTTTAACATGGTAAAGAAATTACCTAAATGAACATTTTAGAAAATGTATCAAAAATTGCCACTCATAGGCGTAAAAGTGCTCTAATTCTTTTGTGGAGTTCTGTATATGATTAATGAATTTGTACGAATTCTACGTAGGTTGATAAAATTTAGTTTACTAAAAAAGGCGTAATACAGTTTAAAATTCCCCTTCAGCAATCTCTAGAAATTGACGGTTACCTACTAGAATTCCTTTGTACATACCTGTATATTACATACAGATTTCCATAGACTATATGACAATCTTCTGTATCTAGCAATGTCTTCCGAAATATTTATGTGCCCGTAGACATTATCCTGAAATTTAATTCAGGCAAAAATATGCTTAAAACTACTGAAATCACACTTCCACAGGTTGCCAGTTCTTTGCACAGACCTATATATGATTTTTTTTAATATCCTACAAACATCTCTTAGTATCAAACGAAATGCAGTTAAGCTTAAAAATCAACTTCAAGTTGCATAAATCAAATAAAAAATAAATCTTTAAGGGGTCTCAGTACTCTCAAAATTGGAAAAAATGAAAAAAAAAGGCCATTTTCAACATTTAATATCTTAAAATGTATTTGATTTTAAAACACAATTTTAATAGGAAATGAAAGATATAAGTATGTTCTTTCATTTCAAATATTTAAGAAATTGCAAGCTGCAGAATTAGTATTTACAGGGGATTCCAAACTGTCAAACATTTGGAGGGCAGAAAATCGGCACAACAGATTACGCGCAGGATTACGAAATAAATTTTGCAACTAGAATGAAAATTTTGATGCCTACTTATACTTTGGATTATAGTAATTACCTAAACCTGAATAAATTTGTATTTAAAGCATTTTTATATTTTTAATACAAACTTGTATTTAGCTAATGCAAAATTTAGAAAATTTCAATAATAGAATCACCTAAAAAAATTAACAATAAAAATGAAATTTTAGGTTCAGTTTATATAGACTAACATGAAACATGTTTTTTGAAATTCCATGAGAAAATATTTAGAAGTTTTTGAGATATCGAGCGCTTTATGCCTTAAAACGTCATTTGGAGAAAAATGACTTCAAAATTTCCGAATGGCCGCTTCAGCTATTGAGCGGGTAAAATTCTAAATTCCATTACTTCTGTTCTAATTGGAATTTCAAGAAAAAAATTATATCATAATGTTCAGGAAAGGTAGAAGTTTAAAATCTAAAAATATTAAAGTTTCAAAAAGTTTAAAGCTTTACGAGTCCTTAGACCCTATAAGCAATTCCCTCTAATTCTCAGTAAAGTATTCTTTTGTGTAGCCCTGTATAAGTTGTACAGATTTTTTGCACATCATGTGTATTTAAAGATTTGGTTAAACGTAAAAACTCGCATCAGAACTTAAAACGCAATTTCTGCAAACATCTCTAACAAACAACACTTTGAATTACAGTGTTGTCTTGCGAAATCTTTTATGTGTTCCTGTAAATGAACGGTAAATGCAATGCTCTTCCTATTCTACTGCAAGCATCTTGTAGTAAACCTGAGTAATGTATATCAATTTTATCGTGTTTCAAGTGATTCAAAGTAATTGAAATACGCCGCGAACAGTTCTTTCCCGTAGACCATTATAAATGCAAACACTTTTGCGTAACCTTGTAAACGAATGATAAATACTTTGTACTCTATATTCTATAGAAAGCATGTATTAGTGCATCACATAAATTTATATCAATTTCATTATGTTTGTAATAGATTAGGATCATTAAAATGCGTCGTAAACGATTTTTCACCATAGACCATAATATAACGGAATATTTTTGAGTTAGCCTTTGCACGTACTGTAAGTGCTACAGTGATTACTTTTGAGTGCCCCTGGAAATGAACTATGTACACACTTCCTTTTTTATACTGAACATGCCTTAGTCAACATTAATAACGTATACCATTTACATGGCAGAGTACGGACCGACAGATGGAAAGATAGACAAACGGAAAGACAGACAGATGGACAGACAAACCCAATTCATAAATACATTTTCAACTATTTTGGAAATTTTTAAAAAGAAAGCTTTGTCAACGGAATTTTTTAAAATTTCTATTTTTAAGCCATAGTACCACTTTTTTTCGAAATTTTAATTTAAGACTTACATTTCTAACGCAACAGCAAGAGAAATCTGCCTAAAATAATATACTATTTTTAAATATTTAGTATATAAAAGTAATCTTCCATAGTAACCTGGGAATTGAGGAAAAAAGTGAAATATCAGAAATACATGTATCTCAGAAACATATACACGTGAATCAGATTCGTATAGAAAAAATCAACTTTTAAATGTAACATACAAATAAGCAATTTTTACTTCTTTCTATTGTATATACATAAAAAGAAAGTATTTCAAACGAGAAACAATCCACTTCTGTTTGTTAAACTTTTTGCACTTTTTGGAATGCCTTGAAGAGGATTTGACTATTTTTGGAAAATCAATGACACCTTTTTTTATGAATGCTTGCTTTTATAATTCCTTTTCTTCCTTACGACCTAATTACGTGGTATACAGGAGTTTCCGCGGTATCCCACACTTTCATCATGTGAATGCTATAGTTATAGCTCGGATGAATGAAACTAGCGTACATCTGTCTGTTAGTCTCTAAAATTATTGTGGCCTCTCTCTACCTCGAAAACTAATGCGCAGAATGTCTGAAAATTTGATTCTGTTAGACCTTGTTAAGAAATGGTACTGATGAGGTTTGGGTATATATCTAAGGGTTGCATATAATTTCAAAATAGTATAAGCCTTAAGAAAAGCATTTTTTCAGAAAAATATTATCTTATGTAAAGAATATTTCATATTTCCACGGATAATGCATATACAAATTTTTACATTCTTCTATCTTCACTAGAAGAAAGTATTGGATTTCTTGAAAATTTTCAACTTCCGATTTTCGACGAATTTACACATTTTAGGGATTCTCTGAATTACATAATTTCCAGAACGTATTCTATCATAGAAATTAAAGGGTTAAAGGTTAAGTTTTATAAAATAATAAAGAATAAGGCATTTGCAGATATACTTATTAAAATATTTACTAATTTGTATTATTTTAGCTTAAAACAATCGCACGACAGTAGTTTTTACTTGTCTTGCAGATGTGCAACTGAAGAAAAGATTGACGTATTATATGTAAAATGTATCTCTGAATTTTTTCATTATTTTTTCTGTGTACTAAACCTATAAGAGAATCATATATAAATTTTTCGAAACAAAATAAAAAATCACGCATTTAAGGGTTAAAACTTTTCTAATAAAATAAAAAAAAAATTCTGCTTTCGTTCTCATTTTAAAAGGCATAATTCTTATATAAAATAATGTATCCAACCATAGCTTCATTTTACTAAAAATATTTTGCAAAACCACTTGCTCACTTTCTACATTCCGAAGAGATTTTGCAATTGGACAGAATACTAATATGTTCTGTTTCAAACATTATATTCACAAATGCTTTTTTTTTTTTTTTTTTTTTTTGTACCTAAAACCATTAAAAGTTTACTTTGATTTCTATCTGAATAAGATAGGGTTAAATCGACTGTATAATTATATTATAAAATGATATTTGGAAGAATTTCAGAGATTCATAAATTATTCATAGAAAATTAAAAGAAAGATTACAAAAATTAGGGAGTCCAAAAGTTCATTATTATTTTCTAATAATTAGATTTCCTGAAAAGCTTTCCCTCTCAGAGGTTACGCATCTTCTTCCTCACGGTAAGAAAAATTCTAGTTATGTAAAACTTTTTGGTGTAATTGGATTGCGTAAGTTGAATTGTAAAGGTCATGATGAAAAGAAAAGTTCGTCTGGGTTCTTATCTTACTGAAATAAATGATTCATAGAAAATTGTAAGAAATATTGCAGAAATGTGAAAGTCGAAAGATTCCTTTATTATTTTCTTAATAAATAGATTTACTAAAAATCCTCCTCTCTCAGAGGTTAGATATCTTCTTCAAAACAGTAAGAAAAATTGTTATTATATAACTATTTTTGTGGTGAGTGGATTGCGTAGGTTGAATTGTGAAGGTCATGATCAAAAGAAAAATGCATTGATATTCTTATCTTACTGAAATTAACCATAATTGTGTGAGATTAAAATAAAAGAAAGCTTATTTCTGGATGTCACAGGAATAAAATCCAGATTAAATTTAAACAGATTCATTATAAAAATTAAATTACGCATGAACATAGTATATTTATAATACTCTTCATAACTTTTTTTTTTTTTTTAAATGTACGACGATGAATCCAAAAAAAAAATGTTACAAGGGTAATGGGACATTATTTATTAACAATAGACATTGAATGGAAAAAAGAAATTAAGAGGAGTATTTTCCGATCACTTTTCCACATAATCGTCAAACATATTTAGTCATTTATCTGAACGTAGGACCTACTGGTTTAATCCGTCTTAATAGAAATCACGTGCCTGCCCACTGAGCCAGTTCTCGGCAGCTGTTTGCACATCCAGTAGAGCAAACTTTTGAAAAATATTAGGTGGGCTCATAATGTATTGAGTTAAAAATACGATAACACATACAAATTTCCCCTTTAGTGCGTATGCCTGGTGAGAAAGAGGCGAGGGAGAAGCGAATGAAAAGGAAAATAATTCAAAGTTAGATTGTGGTTTTTCTAAAATATAAAATTATTATAATTTAAGTAAATTATATACTCACGAGTTCTTCCTTATACAGGGTTTCCAAGAAGTAATGGGACAAACTTTAAGGGGAGGTAGGGGACATCACAAGGATTCAGATTTGCATAGCAACCCAGGGTCGGAAACGCTTTCCTGGCACGGTAGTGACGACACAAAACACAAGAAAGACAGGATACGAATAAGAGGAGAAAACATGTTTATTATCCTTAGTACATCAAAAAACTAAGAAAGAACATTAAAGGAACAACGATCGTCCTCAAAGTAGGTGTTCGAAATTACGACCCCGGGTCTGTGATGCATGGAAGCGCATATCCGGTGTATGGAAAATCTAATGTTCTCGAAAATACTGGGAGTGCCCAGGACTTCCCCAGCAGCTGCCACGATGCGTGCAACAAGTTCCTCAACACTTTTCAGCATTGTCCCGCCATTTTTACAGAACTAAGGATAATAAACATGTTTTCTCTCCCTGTTTGTGTGCTTTCTTTCTTGTGTTTTGTGTCGTCACTACCGCGACAGGAAAGCGTTTCCGACACTGGGTTGCTATGCAAATCTGAATCCTTGTGATTTCCCCTACTTCCCCTTAAAGTTTGTCCCATTACTTCTGGGACACCCTGTATAATGCATTAATATTTATTATAAATAGCATAGAAATTGCAAGAAACTAGATCTCAAGGAAAAAAAACTGCATTTTAGCTATCTAAATTATTTATGGATTGGATTCAAAATATTAAAAGAGATGGCGAAATCTGCTGTTTTGAGAGAAATTTAATTATACATCCGCTAAGAGGGCTTTCGCTGCTCCTGTATGTCTAATTGGTATGCTTACTAATTTTCAAACAAAATTATTTTGAGAACGTCAATACAATAAAATTTTATTCTAGCGAATTAAACAAATAAATAAATGAATATCAAAATAAATCAATAGAAATTGGGTGGCCGGAAATATCAAATTTGTGGGTGGGATCGCACACCAAGTGCCCATATAAGTCGGCGCCACTGTGCACATCACTGTCTGAGGAGATATCTTGTTCTATATAAGTGTTTCTTCAATTTTGGAACTAGAAATAGTCACTGCGTACGAAATTTGGGTTGTATGATTGTAGGTTCCGGACTCCCTACTTGAACTTTTGCAGCAGTTTTTGAGTTTCACAAGCAATATGGGGCCATCCATTGTCATGCAGGAAAATTACTCCATCCATCAACATGTCTGTACGTTTGTGTCGGATAGCTTCATGTACCCTTGTCAAAGTGACAAAAGCTAGAACTTTTTCTAAACGTCTTGCCATTTGAATCGATCTGACGAGTCTGCAAAATTAGACTACCTACCCGTAAAACAGCTGTAAGACAACTATTACCATTTGCCTCCAACCTGAGGAAATCATATTCCCTCCACAGAATTTACTTTTCTAATGCTGCTTGTAACCTTTTTTTTTTAATTCAAGGTCGTATTTCCTTTTTTTTTTTCTTTTTGGTAACGACAAATCCAAAGTGTCCGTAATATTCACATCCTGAATAATTAAGAACTTTGAATAACGATGCGTAGCATATCATCTTTCATGTATTTTATATTTTGTGTTTGTCGATACCATCCCTAGACAATGCAGAAAGAAACAAGTCGGAAATTGTGCGTCAAACGTGACAAATTAGGTGCGTTCGTATTATAAGTAGTTTTTTAAATATTCAGATCTTGGTGCAATAGCTGTTGCACTCCTATGCAAAAAAGCATGAATACAAAATTTATTACGCTTATATAAATTAAATTCTGTAATAATACGGAAATAATATGACCCAGTCTTACGTAATCGCAATGACAACCTACGATCATTACCTATCATGGGATATCACTGAATTAATCACGTTTGATTTGATTTAATAGAATGAAGAAAACTTTTATTAATATATTTTTAAGTTTTGATTCGATTTTCAAAAACTTTGAAATGAGGCGAAAAAACTCTGCAAAGATTATACATATTAAATTTCAAACCATTCGGATGGGTAGTTTTTACGCTGTTATATGCGTACTGAAGGACAGACGGACGGACGGAAAAGACGACGACTATAGGTGCTACGTATTTATAAAATTGCGAGAGCACCTAAAAATACCAATTAGTGTTATCTCCACATTTTTTGAACGTCTTTACAGGTGGAGAGCAAATTTTACCAAGAAAATGTTTTAAAAGATTTTAATAATTTTAACCATGAATCAAGTACATAAATCAAATCGGACAATGGAGGCATTTTCACAATTTAAAATTACATAATTACTAGGATGGCTCTGTCACTTACAAAGTACGCTCGTCAATCCGCGTCTTGACCCAATAGCCTATTCAAACACACTAATTTAGTCTGATTTAAAATGATTACACGATTTCTAAAGATTCAATGTTATCACACAGAGTGACATCTTCTCTAATCGAGTTTTGATTTATTTTCCATTGATTGGAGAATTTGTGGTACTTGAGGCCGAATCCACCACTGTCATGAGAGCAGATGGCTGTTTTTGATTGAATAGGAAAAATCAAATTTACATGTGAATATTAGCTTGTTTAGAGAGATTAAGTAAAAAATGTCGCTGTCTTCCTAACGTTTGTAAAATTTAGTCGAAAGTTCTCTTTCAGAAGCTAAAAACAAATTGTTTTCAATATGATGTATTAATATACTTTTTTAAATATGACATAATTTTCACCATAAAATATTTTTCCTACATAATAATTTTATTATTTCAAAGTTTTTTTTTTCTTTTTTTACTACTCACGAGAAATGTATTTTTCCATTGAAATGTGCTGGGATATATTATTGATTGGACATTTCAAATATTGGCAAAGTAGATAAAAATGTCTGTTTCAAACTATGAATTAGATCTACATTCAAATAAAGAAGCTTTGAATAAAAATGTAAAAAAAAAATTACAAAAATTAGTCAAATAAAAAAAAAAATGATTTCACACTACGCACTACAACCTAATCACGTTTATGCCTGCAACGGATTGTCAAATTGTTATGAACAGGTATGTGAGTTTGAAAACTCGCCTTCTCCAAAATTAAAAAAATCGAGTTTTCTCTATTAATATATTCTATTGGTGAACCTCAACGGAAAAAAAACACTATAATCTGTAAAAAAAAAAACTAGATTTATCGTATATTTCTGGCATTGTAAAATCTATGTTTACAATGAAAACAAATGGGCGCACTCATAACTTTCCCAAAATTTGCTTTTCTGGATAAGGCGAGTTTTGAAACTCACATACTCATACGGATCCTGTCAAATTTATTTAACTAAAATATATTGAAGAATTTCAACAGCACTTTGAATAGCAGTTCCATTTGAAAACTATCTGCTTCAACATTGCTTATCATGGATTTTTCTATAAAACTTACAGTATAAGTTACAGTATACAGTTTTTGTATAAAATAGTTTTTTGAAGGAAAATCGAAGCAGTGATAAGGATACAGAAAATTAAATTACGCCATTAGTTATTGTTATTTTTTAGAATAGAGACACTTTTTTCAGCAACGCATTTTTTCTGCTTAACACGGTATAAATCGAAAAAAAAAAAAAACAGTGGCACTCCGGGAGTGCCAATAGAAGTGAAAACTTCAACAATTACGTGTGTGTTTTTTTAATCGTCAGGAAATGTTTTATTGCGCAGGAAATACTTTTAAATGTAGTGTTTTTATATTCATTATTATACAATAACATACACCATAGACACACACCATAGACATACACCATACCGCAAAAATAACACGAATTTTAAAAACAAGAGTGTTTTTCTGCTAAACTTACCCGATATTTGATCGAATAGTTCACTTTTGCCGCCAACTATTGACATAAATAACAACTGTTGAATAAAGATAATTTTATTTTGCTAGAGCAAGGTAGTTTTATTTTAGCACGAGTCACGAGACTTGGCTAATTTTTACATGAGATGTTTTTGATGAGATTTCCTTTTTCTAACTCTTGTACGTGTATTTCGAGAACCAATAGCGCACAGGCAAACATGCGGCGCGATTGCCTGTAAATTGTTGTTATTGATTAAGCAATCAATAACAATTAATTGCCCGCCCTCCTCATACCGAACTATGCACAATACATGTACATACTTATATACAGAGGTGTCGGTTACAATAACAATATCACGAGTTCAATGGTTTTTCCCCTCTCAAAAAATGCCAAACGCGCCCAAAGAAGCTTTCACTTCAATAATGAAAGTATCAAGTATTTGTCTTTAACAATAAACACAACAGCGTACCGCAACGAAAATGTAAATTTTGTGTGTGTTCCTGTGTGAACACCGGGAGAAAAAGTGAGTTTTAGCTTCGTTCTTCTTTTGTGGATTGAGCTGAAAGGGGAAAAGTTCCTGTCATTCACCGCATGGCGCGCTATTGTCTATGTGCCAAAATGCTAGCATATCGGTTACCTAACAGTGTCTCCAAATCAGTGGTTTTTCTCCATCTCAAAAAAAGCTCAACGCGCCTAAAGAAGTTTTCACTACAAAAATTTGCTTTATCAATGATCTTATGTATCTGTCCTTGCTGTGTGTTTGTATAAAATATGCTTTAAACATAAAAATACAGAATTCAGTAATATGATATTCTCAGCTGCGTATATCAAATATTCTAATAAAGCACTTCTGTTATAATTTTGCTCGGAAACACATCTTCTCTAAAACATTAAAATTCTGCCTTGTCTGCGGGTTTTATACTTTTAAACGGGTTATTTGCAGAAATATACTTTTTAAACAGGAACAAAATATTCACTACTAATACACATTCTGGCGTGTAGGCCCCACTAGTGGCCGAGAGGTTCTGCTTTCGAAAGTCAGTAGACGGGAGATGCTGGGTTCGAACCCAATCGCACCAGTCGGCCTAATTGTTCGGAGTTTTCGCGGTTTTCTTCGAACCTTGGATTTCCAAACGTAAATACGGGTTACGTTACCTTAGAAAAACCCCTCACGGAGAGAAACCCTTCCTTAGGGCCTACATCTCTCGTGTTCATAATTGACCGTCATAAACACAACCAATTAAACATTCTGGCGTGTAAGTCAAATATGTCAATAGGTTTTTTTATAATGTTTTATAAAGATTTTAAATTTTTGCTATATTCTTTACTAAATTTGTGCTTAAACATTCACTACCGCGGGATAATTGAAACAAGAAAGAAAACGCATGCATCAAGCATAGAGTATGAAACATTTCCCAACATTTCCAGAATACTTTATTAATATTTCCTTCGCTGTTTATTAAGGTAGATAAGATACCTGAGAAATTGTTTTAGAAAACGCATAACAAGTTTGAAAAACAGGATTTAGTTTTTACCATACATACCTAGAAACTGTATTTCAATTACTTTGTGCTGCCCTGTATTCGATCTATAAATTCACATGCATTCTACACAGTGTGTTAAAATTTGGTATGGTAACAAAACGCATAACATAGTAAAAACAGGCAGTCAGAAATGTTTATCAATAGGAGGAAAAAATGCCTGGATTCTTTTGTACAGCCCTGTATATTAAATAGAGATTTTTTATAAAAGCCACATATTAAGCTAAAATTTAATTCAGGCGAAAATACGCTTTAAACTACCCCTTTTACCGTCTGACCCGGATTTTTCCGTTTCTAGAAATCATGTTAAAATGACTATAGACAAAAATATTTTAAACATACTTTTATTTTGAACCATATATCGTAAGAAGTGATATTAAAGATATTATAGCATCAAACTGCGATTAATAAATATATATATCATGGGATTTACAAGCATTCTTCTAAAAATACAGGAAAACCCTCGGACGATTAAAGGGCTACAGAAGTAATGGTTTTTGGAAATTATCGCCATAGAAGCGATTATATATCAAGTTCTTTGTCTGGCACTGTATGTGATTTTATTTATGTCCCACAAGCGTCTCTTAGTGTTTTAAATATAATTCAGTTTGCAAATGCATAACTCAATTAAAAACCATTTTTAAGCAATTCACTCTCATATTCAGTAATACTTATGAATTCTTTTCTGCATATGACCTATAGCATTTATACATGCCTTTAATATGTAAAATGTAGTTAAACTTATATACGCACATTATAACAGAAAACCCACTTCCTACAATTATCGCTAATAAAAGTATTTTGGATTCAGTACTGTATCCGAAATCTTTTGAATGTACCTGTAAATGAATGATAAAGGATATGCGCAACATATTCTACAACAAGTATCTTATAAATTAGTAATGTATATTAATTTCATAGTACAGCTCAGATTCAAAATATTAGAATAATTACTTTTTTTTCACAAACTGGAAATATCATTTGGTAATTTAATATCTTTTAATGCAAATATGCAAACGATATTTTTATTAAGAACTTATTGTTGATTAAACTTATTTATTATCTTAAAATTAATATCATTTCTGAAAAGAATAATTGAAAAAAAAAATTATTTTGAAAAGTCAAAATATTAGAATATTTATTCAAGTGGCTCAAAATATTAGAATATTTAGCATTAATTCTTCGTTAATTATCACCAATTCATAACTGGTGGCATCATTGATTAAATTCAGACGATTTTATTTAAAATCGGTGTTCTTTTTACAGTTTGATTGCTTTTTCGTCTTAAAATGGGTCATGTGGGCGATATTCCTGAATCTATTAAACTTCGTATGTTTGATTTGTATCGGCACGGTAAAAATCAATGTTATATAGGGAATTATTTACATTGTTCGCAATCAAGCGTTAGTAAAATACTAACACAATATTAAAAAAATGGAAAATTTCAGAATAATCGCCGAAATGGCGGCCGAAAACCAAACGCATCTGCTAGAGTTGACAGGAAACTGAAGCGTATAGTTAAGAAAAACCGATTTAAAAGCGTGCAATTCTTGCACCGAAAATGGAAAGAAGAAGGAGTTGAAGTTTCTACATCGAGAACATTAAGACGTCTCCATAAATTTAAGTTTGAATCTCGTATACCGAAAACAAAATCTCTCATGACTGTAAAACAAAAACGTATAAGATTCAATTGGTGTAAATTAAGACGTTTATGGAGCGAAGAAGATTGAGAAAAATATTATTTAGCGATGAAAGTATGTTTGGTATCTATACAAGATAATTTCATCCCTAACTAATATGTTTTTCCAATCTTCTTTGCTCCATAAACGTCTTGATTTACACCAATTGAATCTTATACGTTTTTGTTTTACAGTCATGAGAGATTTTTTTTTCGGTGTACGAGATTCAAACTTAAATTTATGGAGACGTCTTAATGTTCTCGATGTAGAAACTTCAACTCCTTCTTCTTTCCATTTTCGGTGCAAGAATTGCACGCTTTTAAATCAGTCTTTCTTAACTATACGCTTCAGTTTCCTATCAGCTCTAGCAGATGCGTTTGGTTTTCGGCCGCCATTTTGGCGATTATTCTGAAATTTTCCATTTTTTTAATATTGTGTTAGTATTTTACTAACGCTTGATTGCGAAAAATGTAAATAATTAATTCCCTATATAACATTGATTTTTACCGTGCCGATACAAATCAAACATGCGAAGTTTAATAGATTCAGGAATATCACCCACGCGACCCATTTTAAGACGAAAAAGCAAACAAACTATAAAAAGAACACCGATTTTAAATAAAATCGTCTGAATTTAATCAATGATGCCACCGGTTATGAATTGGTGATAATTAAAGGAGAATTAATGCGAAATATTCTAATATTTTGATCAACTTGAATAAATATTCTAATATTTTGACTTTTCAAAATAATTTTTTTTCAATTATTCTTTTCAGAAGTGATATTAATTTTAAGATAATAAATAAGTTTAATCAACAATAAGTTCTTAATAAAAATATCGTTTGCATATTTGCGTTAAAAGATGTTAAATTACCAAAGGATATTTCCAGTTTGTGAAAAAAAAAGTAATTATTCTAATATTTTGAATCTGAGTTGTAAAAGGTAATTAAAATAAGCTGCAAATAGTTTAATTCCGTAGACTGTTCTGTAAGGGAATCCTTTTGTGTAGCACTGTAAATTAATAATAAATGCTTTGCACCCCATGCTCCACAGAATACGTGTGTTAGTACTCTTCGTTAACGCATATCAATTTGAGATGTAAAGTTCCAGCTGGGCGAAAAATGTCCGGACCAGAATTCGAACCAGGGATCTCTTGGCTGAAATGCCAATGCTCCACCATCTGAGCTATCCTGGACGAATCTGGAGGATCTAATTCACGCAGGTAACTTAATTAATTTTAGCATCTGATCTGATATCTGAATCAATTCAACAGAATAAATTGCTCTATTTTTTGCCCATTTGGAAATTCTCATCTTATAGGATTTATTTGCCAATTAGAATAATTGTTTTAAAATTAATCTAGCATATCAATTTCATTATGTTTAAAATGGTGCAACATCATTAAAATACACTTGATGCGATTTTTTCCCATTGACCGTAATGCGACGTAAAACTTTTACCTGCACCTGTAAATCAGCTATAAACGCTACACGCTTCAATTTAAATAGGGATAATTCTTAGTAAATGTGAATAATGTATTGAAATTACAGAGCAATCAGAGCATATTTACAAGTTTTAGAGCACTGCCAGAAGACAAACCTAAGTCATAAACACTTTTCAAATAAGTTGGAAAGTGTTGAAAATACTGGATGAAACCAATTGTCTAAACAAACAATCTGTTATTAGGTGCGTTCATAATTATATAAATACGTAGCACCTATAGTTGTCGTTCAGTCCGTCTCTATGTCCGTCTGTCCGTCTGTCCACATCTTCTGTAATCAGTTTTATAGATTTTCTTTTCCATCACCCCATTTTACTGTAGTTTTACAGGATAAATTTACATTCCTTTTTACATATAACCATTAACCTTTCATTATTCACAGTGTATAATAAAAAGATTTCCAAAACCACTTAATTACGGAAGCCTTGAGCACCTGGTCAAACATCCCTCACATTGACTGGGTCAAGCCTCCCCACATAGCCCTTCTCTAAAGAATAGTACATTGTTATGTTAAGCCTAACTTTCTGTGCAATCTTTATGCCTGGAATTAAAGCTCGATATGTCTGCATTATGTAGAACCTACTTACTTAAATTTGTATGATAAATTTTATATGAAAAAAGCTTACAAAATATTTCTAAAAAACACAACTTTTAGTTTGAAAATGCCTCACAATTGATTTTTTCCACACCTATTTCGATTATCTGTATGAAACAAAGACTGTTGTTTGAGCATTCCAGTAGCTTTAATTGGTTGATAAAACTCTGATAAAACTATTGATAAAACTCTGAAATTCTTTTAAATATCAAAACTGATGGGTGGGTCAATCCTCCCCTATGGCCACCTTTCCATAGTCTCCCTAATTGAATTCAAATGTTTATTTTCAGCATTCATAAATGTTAACTGTGTGCTTTCGATCGGAGCTCAGAATCTTTTTAAGATATTAATATTTCCAAAAATCATAAGGTATATAAATTGTTATCCAAAAGTCTAAAAAATGTCCTTAATCCCTTAAATGTTAATTTTTTGACACCGTAAAGAAAAAATACGGACTAATCATCACTTTTTCCGTACTTAAATATTTGCCTTATATAACCGAAAAAAGTCTGAATATTAATAAAGGGAAGAATTGCAGTTACAAATTAGTGGTGTCCACAAGTTTTTATTAACAAAACAAGCAAAGTTTTCTCGCCCGAACTTTAAATTATTTAAAACAAAATTACCTAAAATTTAGAAAAATCTCTTGCATTCAAAAGGATCTTAAATAAACACAAAAACAAATATCTGAAAACAAAACAAAATGCTATGTTGAACAATTTTCTTCGCTATGGTAATTAGTTACAACATTAATTGGTTATTGAGTCATTCCACACAAAATGAGCAAAATTTAAAAAATGTCGTGGCTACATAGTGACCGATTTTAATAAAATTTGATACACAGATTCAATTCATATTCAAATAGAGCATTGCAAAATTTTTCGACAAAAAAAATATAAATTTTTGGAAGTTCTGGACACTTAAAAAACTTGTGACATAGAATGGCATGTGTACAATCGTTCAAAGTTGCAAATTTGAAGTTCCGTATCTTGAAAACTATTTAACATAAATTAAATCTTTTTATAATATTGTAATCTCTGGAAAATTATCTTCATATTTATTTAGTAATAATAATTTGGAAACGTCATAATTAATATTAAATTTGTTGTAAAAATTGAAAATTTGTCAATTTTGAGAAAATTAAAAACGTTATAAAAATTAAAGAAATTCAAAAATATTTGTGAAATTGATGCCTGATGTAGTGTTACATATTAAAATCGAATTTCTAAAGTTTTTAAGTTGCCATGTATTTCCTTCACCTTTAAAAAAAATAGAAACTTTTAAAAAATCACAAAATCGTAATTTTTCCTCTTATTGATAGGTAAAAAAAAAAGAATGAAGGAAAGGTCAGACATTCCAGTTATTGCACAGACATAAAGATCAATAAGTCTATGTTATGCTAAAAAAAATCAAGATTGCCTTTTGATTCCTAATGACAGAAAATTTGGTTTAAAAAGTATATTTGTTGCATTCCAAGAGCTTTCTTCTTTGGCGCTTTTTTTTTTTCAATCTTGCGCGATTTCGAAGGGAAAAAAGATGCAGTGCTGACATCTATGAATTTAGAGGATAAATATATATTTTTTTTTGTTCAACGTAATATATATATATATATATTTACTGTAGTTTAAAATAAATATATTAATAGCCAAAAATAAACTGAAAGCAAGAATAGAAGTTTCTAATTTAAAATATACACTTTTATCTATAATATGAAATAATTTAAAAGTTTAATAAAGGTTTCTTTCACTTAAAATGAAGTGATAGAAATATTGCATTTTACCCTCAACAATTTTTGCTATTTATTTTTTTTTTTCTCATTAATGAATAAAAAGTCAAGAATGAAAGTTTCGATATTTAAAATATATACTTTTAGCTATAACTCCAAAAAAAGAAGTTAAATTTTCAAAGCTGTCCTTCATGCTTAAATGAGCAATAAAAATATTGCATTTTTACCTCAAAATTTTTGAAAAATAATTTTTTCTCATTACGGAATAAAAATACAATTACTAACTTACGCCAATCTGTTACTTATTATTAATTCCTAATTATAAATAACTTTTAATATAGTCTTTCCATTCCTAAGGCTAATAATCAGAATTGAAAATTTAAGCATGTAGACAATACCTCGATTTTGCATTATCTTTTAATGTATATTTTAATATTTAAATAAATAGTCCTGAAATCTATTATTTTACATTTACTCATAAATAGATATGATCTACTTATAGACTGATTTTCATTAAAATCTGTGACATGTCTGCCACAGATGATTTGCTCATTTTGCATGGAATGACCCTATTGGAAAATGCTACAAAGCTGATGGTGTAACAGTAGAACTTGCTAATAGAAAGTAACTGTTTTTGCCATCTCTACCTCTTATATAACAGCTTGAGATAAATATATATATGTTGAATGACATGTATTATCATGAATGACTATAACATGAAACAAGAAAGAAATAACATAAATCAAGCATAGGTTATGAAACAATTTTCAACACTTCAAGAATACTTTAATAAAAATTTTTCGTTTAATAAGTTAAAGAAAATATCTAAGAAACTATTTTGAAAAACGCGTTGCACATTTGAAAACCAGATTTGAAGAATTACTGCATATATCTGGATAAGAAGTCTAATTATTCAGTGCAGCTCTGTATATGATCTGTAGATTTATATATTTTCTACGCGGTATGCTGAAATTTAGTTTAGTTAAAAAAGCCATAAAATAATTGAAAATTCGATCTTAGCAATTTCTATGAATAGACGGAAACGTACTTGAATATTTTTGCACTACCCTGTATATTATCTAAAGACTTTTGTACACGTCACATATTAAGTTGAATTTTAATTGAGGCAAAAACATATTTAAACTACTCAAATAACACTTCCAGGAATTACTATCGATAAGCAGCTATTTAGCGATCTTTTTGCTTATCCCTGTATATGATTGCATTTATATGCTACAAGTATCTCTGAGTATATTAAATGTAGTTGATCTTGAAAATGCATAACTCAAAATTAAAAAAAAAAAAAAAAAAAAAAAAAAAAAAAAAAAAAAAAAACCACCTTCAAACAACTGACACTCGTTCTCAGTAATACGTACGAATTATTTTGTGTAGTCCTGCATATGTTCTATTGAATTTATATCCACCATGTAGTGTATTAAAGTTAGTTGAACTTTAACCTTTTCTGTCCCTGGGTTCCTAAACGGGGACCTCTGTTCATTTCCTTATAAAAACTAAAATGTCTAATTTTTTCACATTTTTCTTAATAGCTGAATGTTTTTGGCGTTCAAAGCAAACGAAAAAAGGACAGCATCTTAGCTGATTCCCACATAAAATAACTGTTATTTTCAACTGAATTTGCAAAATGCCTAAAAATGCCCAAAAGACAGTATGACCAAGAAAGTGAGAAATTTACATCAGTATTTAACTATCATCTTTTTCAATAAATATTTCGAGAATTTGTAGATTACTTAATTGTGTAAAGCTCTTAAATTTGTGATTGCGTTAATTTAGGTTAATGGTTATTAAACTGATGTTTTAAGGGGGTTTCTAGTTTTAGATCCATATTTTTGAACCTAAATTACTAAGCACCTAAAAGGTCCATTTCAGAAAAAATATTTCTTCTGTCATTTACGATGTCATTTTGTTTGGAAAAAACCAATGAATAAGCATTTGTATTATTATTTTAGCTTCGGAACTGAAGAGGAACTATAACAGGAAACACACTTTCAGCAATCATCCCTAATAGAAAATGCATCAGATACAGTACTGTATTTCAAAATCTTTTATGTGTCCCTGTAAAGGAACAATAAATGTAATGCACATTATATTCTACTGCAATCGTCTTGTAGTGCACCACAGTAATGTGTATCAATTTCATCATGTTTGAAATAGTGCAACATAATTAAAATATACTGTGAACAGTTTCCCTCAGTAGATTATTATGTAGCCGATACTTTTGTGTGACCCTCTAAATGAACGATAAATGCTTTGCAACCCCTGTTTTACAGAAGGCATGTTTTAGTGCACCTCAAAAATTCATACCAATTTCATCATGTTTGTAACTGAGTAACATCATTAAAATAAGCCGCAAACGATTCTTCTTCATGAACATAACATAACGGAATACTTTTGAATTTCCCTGTACGAGTACTGCATGTGTTGCAGATAACATATTCTATAGGATCTATCTTCTATCCCAGGGACGGCGAACCTATGGCTCGCGTGCCATAGGAGGCACGCTGCGGATTATTTTTGGCACGGCATAGATTCATGCTCTACATCAAAATATAGCAGAATTTCACAAGATGCATTAATTAATCCTGATGTTGTCTCTGATTATCTGAATTGGATTAGTTTGGTTTGTTGTCATTGCCATGAAGATTGAAGAAAGTGAAATATAACTTAATGTATCCCAATCTATCTCTATATTGGCTCACAATTTTTTCAGAATAAGAGAGAGATAGGAGATTATCGTAAAAGAAAGAGTAAAAGGCAGTATAAGCAAAAATGCCGATGATAAATTTACAACAACTTGGAATTTAATTCCGCACACGAAAAGTTGTAGATCCTGGCGCTTGCTATTTTGACAACATTCTCTGCGAGACGTTCTTTTCGTACATAAATAATATTTAAAATTCAAGTAAAAACATTTTGTCAAATGTGTCCAATTCAACTTAAATTCTCTTAAAAATAACTGATTACGAAGATGATATAAATTATTTGGCATCTAAGATGATACAACAGAAATATTTTTAAATACATTTCTAAGGAATAACATAAAATATTACCCATTTTTGTTTATGCTAAAAACAAAATTTTAAAATTTTTTATTGCTTGCACGTCATGATTACGTAAAATATATTGTAAAACAATTCGGCACGTGTATATGAAAAGGTTCGCCGTCTCTGTCTAGTCTGTTCGCGACGGCGCGCGCATTCAGAAGTGCGCATCTGAGGAGGGAGAGGGAAAATTTCATTTTCTGGGCCGAAGGATTTTGCGAAGCTAAGCCTAACTCTTGTAAAATGTTCTTTAAAAAATTATAAATAAGTTTCATTTTACCATGTAACATGTTGAAATACACATGCATGAAATAAGATGTTATTATATATATTCACGCAAAAAATCGAGGTAATTTCTCCGATGTTTTAATATAAAAATTACTTTTAAAATACATGTAATGCATATTTTAAATCCGTTTATAGGTTAAAAAATAATATAATATGATTACAAAACGCTTGTGTGTCTTTAATATAACAAAATCTGAAACATTTTGCCTAAATGAATAATTTTGTTAAAAAAATAATAGTTTTGTTACTAAATATTTTTGCATGCATTGCGTAAACAAAATATCTGTTTTAAAACACTGAATTATTCACAAATATAAATAGTTAAATAAAACTTTCAAGCAACTGTTGCATATGCCACTTTTTAATACTTATTATACAAACATACATAAAAAAAAATAGTTTGAAAAGGTTTAACTTAATTTAAAATATTTTTGAAAATTGAAAAGTAACATGTAAATACAGTGTAATCAATCATAAAATATCTATCAAATAAACAGTATTTAATAATAATTAGTGATATTAAGTAAAGAAGAATTATACTTTAAAATGTACATTTCTCAAGAGTTGTTGATGTTAAAAATATTTTTGAAATTAAAAGGAAAAAAATATATATATTAACGTATAATAAAACAAAATATCAAATACATAGGATTTGATAATGATGAGTAAACTTGAATGATAACTTAAAATATATTCTTCAAAAGATTTCTCGATGTTAAAGTATTTTTATTTATATCTTATCAAAAATAAATATTTAAACACATAAATAAATTTATGAAGTTAAAAGTATGGAATAATAATGTTTAATAAAAATAAAAATGAATAATGATTTTAAATATACTGATCAAAAATGCCGTTAATGTTAAAGTATTTTATAAAATGCAAAGATTAACTGTATGAAATAATTGTATTCAATTATAAGGGGCAATGTGACAATTAATTCGAACTATGCACTTTAAAACATGCCCATATTTATCAAAATGGCCGGAGTTCAATATATTGTGTTAGAAATACTTTCACCCACATAAATTTCACTTTTTGAAAATACATTACTTTCAATACATTTTGTTTTCTTTGACTAAATATTTTTCACTATCTCCGCTATTGCATCAACAGTAAAATACCTGCGTTTTAGACATTTTAATGAGTTTGTAAAATAAGATACATGAATATAGATATAGTAAATTTAAACCTTTATATCCTAAATTATGAATTCATGAAAATTTCAACTTCGAAAGTATTTTTCGGGAATTTTTTAAACTACATTAGAGGATTTGCACAATACTTTAGTAAATTTTAGAAGGATTTTGACAATTAAAATTAATTAATTAAATTTGAGTTTATCGTGCAATATTTACAATTGAACTCAAATCTTTTATTTTAAATATTTTTTAGTATTTTGTAGAATTAGGAAATGTACAAATATAATGCTCATACAATAGAAATATAGAATCATTTCCGAACTGACCCCCCCCCCTCCCCCTCCGCCCAATCTTTCAACGTCAAGAAAGCTGAAAAGATTTAAAAAAAAAAAAAGAAATCATCCTTTTAAAAATATTTTTGTTTTGAGCAACCAATAATGTTTTTGGAACAAAATAAAGTAAAGTATCTAAAATCGTTATAAACTGTATTGTTACTAATGGATGTATTAAATGAATTTTATAAAAACATATTTTAATGATTTTTTTTAAGTACCATCGTTGCATAAAGGGTTATAAAGCCCTTGCACCCGCAGTCAGTGTAAATGTGTATATATGTATATCTATCTATCTCTGCACTGTCCTCCAAAAGTTAAGGTACAGGGACTATATGCTTTCGATTGCACACGGTTTGTCGAATATATACCAACATTATTGACGAATTGTTCTTGAACATCTGGGATGTCAAAAACTTGTTTGATTTCATATTTCTCGATGAAGATTTAGTCGGGCCGACAATTAGGGGGATAATAATAAATTTAATAATAAAATAATATTTGCGATCAGCTATGCAACTGAAAATGCTGGAAATGGTTTGTCAATGCGTTAAATGACTATTCGGGTCCTGTTCAACATTTGTGTGCATTTGTGTAAGCATATCACTAATATTCGTAAAGATGTTAACGTTTTTGTTAAAAATTCAAAAGTTTTTTGTTTATAGCATACAGAGTTTTCAACCAAATTTAAAACAACTTTCCGAAAACATGACAAAAAGAACAGTAGCAACAGTACACTTCAATTAAAACATGAATATATTGAATATTTGATGAGATATGGGCACTTGTATGAAATAATTTTTAACTGCGCATGCGTGGAAGATTTCAAAATTTTTATTTCATAATTTCGTAGTCAGCTATTTAGGGCAACGTCTCTAAAATGTCCAGTAAAATATCGAGAAAATTCACAAAGATAGGGGCAATATAGTGAGTTGCTTTCTAAAAATAGCTTTATTATAAGTGTTTTTCCCCAACTTTTCAATCAACTCACTATATCTTTCTGAGTTTTCACAATATTTGACTGGTCGTTTTACAGAAGCTACTCAAAATAGCTGGCTACCAAATTATGAAATAAAAATTTTGAAATCTTAAACACACGCATGCGCAGTTAAAAATTATTTCATACAAGTGCCCATATATCATCAAATATTCAATATATTCATGTTTTAATTGCAGTATAATGTTGCTACTGTTCTTTGTCAGATTTTTGGAAATTTGTGTTAAATTTGGATGAAAACCCTGTATGCTATAAACAAAAAACTTTTGAATTTTTTTACAAAAACGTTAACATCTTGATGAATATGAGTGTTATGCATATGAGTGTTATGCTTACACAAATGCATACAAACGTTGAACAGGTCCCAAATAGTCATTAACCACAGTAACAAATCATTTCCAGCCTTTTCTGTTATATAGGTGATCGCAAATATTATTTTATTATTAAATTTATTATTTGCCCCCTAATTGCACCCCCCGATAAATCTTCACCGAGAAATATAAAAACAAACATGTTCTTTACATCCTAGAAGTTCAAGAACAATTCTCCAATAATGTTGGTAGATATTCAACAAACCCTGTAAAATCGAAAGCATCCAGTCGCTGTACTTTAACTTTTGGAGGCCAGTGTATATATTTAAGCTACTTAGCACTATTTGCTGCAACAAAATAAATGTATAAAATACAACAGCCTCCCCTTTCCTTCGCAAAGTATGAAGCTATTAATCACCACGAAGTACAAATAAACTATTTTTAGTAAACTATTTCCGAAGTAAATGTAAAAAAAAAAAAAAAAAAAAAAAAAAAACTTATCAACTAAAGAGTCTAGTCACACGCGCATGTGAAGCATACGTCATATGTTTACAATGAATTAGAAGACCCAAACATTCTTCTTTCCACGTGCTGTAGAAAATGTTTTGGCAAACAAAAAATAAAGTTTTATTTGACGCATTAAAGATTTATGATAGAGAAGTAATCACGTTTCCGAAGCATAAATACATGTGAAATAATTTTTTTTTCATTGCAGTCATTTAAAAAAAAAAAAAAAAAAAAAA
This sequence comes from Maratus speciosus, assembly GCA_963932465.1. NCBI lineage: Eukaryota > Metazoa > Arthropoda > Arachnida > Araneae > Salticidae > Maratus > Maratus speciosus. Next base: position 456,239,285 of record OZ010797.1, read on the forward strand.
AAAAATTAAATTGGCATGGATTAAAAAAATATTAATTGATTCCATTTGCTTTCCTAGTTAGAAGGAAATGTGTTCTTCGATAATATAAATTCAAATATAGTTACGACAATTGTTTGTAAGTTAATTTTTTTTAAATAAAACGTTCCATCTGTGAGGCACGACTACCGGTCGCTTGGGATGTAAGTATCAAAAACGAAGGCACGTGCACCCGTCGCTTGGGATGAAAGTGTAAACAACGCATATCTGTCGCTCGTCCTGAGGGGGCTAGTGCAGTCCAATAATGTATATCAATTTCATAATGTTTAAAATTGTGTAACGCTACTTGAATACATTGAAAATAATTTTTCCCCATAGACCATAAAGTAACAGAATATTTTTAGTGCACCTGTAAATATACATGTAATGCTGTACTTTTCATTTTCAATACCGAACATGCCACGGCAAACATCAATAACATATATCCATTACGTGTCAATCCGAGTATATTTACCTGAGTTAGAGTACGGACAGGCAGGCAATAAGAAATCATTAACATTTTTCAACTATGTTGGAATGAGCATTAAGTTTGGAGCATAATTTAAAAGTTTAATAAATATAAATTACACACCAGAAAATTTAATAAAAATAAATAATAGCATTAATAAACTATCTAAATTCGTGAAGAAGAATTTATAGCAGTACCCAAGTAGTCTAACTATCCGTTTAAGGCGGGTGGTTAGGTAATATAAAAAATAAAATAAAAATAAAAACTATCCTTATTAAGCGATTTTTTAGTTAGACATAAGAGTCTCCATACAACTTCGTGAATATTACTGGATACCACTGCTTAAACAAATTATGATTTGGTATTCAGTATAACTTTTCCTTTCATATATGTCTCGTATATGGATACATTACAAGTGATATGTACAATCGATTCTTTGATACAATGCCTACAGCTTTTTATCGGACTATTCTTTACATGTAATAAAAGTTTGGCGCTGTTATGGCTAGCCATGAACATCGAGATTGTTCTTCTAAATTACTTTCACAGACCAAAACCTCGTTCCACTATTTTTATCAATACTCTTGTCTCTTTGAATCGAAGAATTTCCATCATCAAACGATGTCATTAACAAATGCTGCAAAACATGCGAAATTCTGTGTATGTCTGTAAAATGCATGATACCAGTAAAAACATACTTTAAGAAATTCTTCCAATTCAGAAATATGCAAGGAATGTGAAGAAAAAAAAACAATTCTTTTATTTCAGCTAAAATAAAGTAACTGAAAAAATCTTTCCTATATGCTGGGTTTAATGTTATTGTTTGGAAATGATGAATTATACTTTAATTTTTGTATACGTACGTGCTAGAAATTGCTTCCTTATACTTAACAACGAAATTTTCAAATGAAAAAAGCAAAACTGAGCATCAGAATAATATATAGTACAGTATAGCTGCCAGCCTTTATGCTTTCTTCCTACCATTAAAATTTTATAGTAACTATCGTCTTGTTTAATCGTCGAAATCTTACGATTAAACAAGGTGAAAATCTCCGTTAAATTTTAGTGGTAGCAAAAAAGCGTAAAGGTTGGCAGTTATGCTACAGATAAAAACTGTTAATGTATCATACATTCAGAAATCTAGGTATCTGTTTTATAATGTTCTTTTATCAAGGGGTCTCAGGACTCTTAAAATTGGAAAAAAGGAAAAAAATAAGACCATTTTCAACATTTTACATCTTAAAATGTATTTAAGACACAGTTTTTATTGGAATTGAAAGATATACTATGTTCTTTCATTTCATGTATTTAAAAAATTGCAAGATACAGAATTCGCATTTACAGGGGGCTCCAAACTGTAAGACATTTGTCGAGCAGAAAATTGGCATAACAGGTTACGCGCAGAATTACAAAATAAATTTTGCAACTAGAATGAAAATTTTGGTGCCTACTTATACCTCAGATTATAACAATTAACCTGAACCTAAATAAATTTGTATTTAAAGAATTTTTATATTTTTAAGACAAAGTTGTATTTAGTTAATGCAAAATTTAGAAAATTTCAATAGCGTAATCACCCAAAAAAATATTTTTTTTGAACAACAAAAATTAAATTTTAGGTTCAGATTATACAGACTAATATGAAACATATGTTTCGAAAATTTCATGAAAAAATATTCAAAAGTTTTTGAGATATCGTGTGTGTTATGGCCAAAAACGTCATTTGGAGAAAAATGACTTCAAAATTTCGAACGCCGCTTCAGCTATTGAGCGGGAATAATTCTAAAAGCCATAACTTCTGTTCTAATGGAAATTTCACGGAAATAATTATATCAAAATGTTTAGAAAAGATAAGTGTTTAACATCTAAAAAAATTAAAATTTCGAAAATTTTAAAGCTTTAAGAGTCCTGAGACCCCTTAAGATGCTTAAAATAGTAAAACCATTAACATCTGAATTTTTAATGAAAATATGCATCGTCCCAGTTTTTAACACTTTCTATAGTTGAAAAGTATTTATGACTTCAGTTTGTCTGTCCGTCCTTCGGAGCTCTAAATCTGCTCGGATTGCCCTGAATTTTTAGTATGTTATTGACGTTTACACAATTACTATTTAAAATAAATTTTTTAGCATTTATTTACAGGGACGAAATCTATTGAAACTGGAAATTACACAATCAAAAGTGTTCCGTTACATTACGGTAAATTGAAAAGAAAAAAAAAAGTTTCAAGCTCATTTTATGTTAGACGATTTCAACATAATATGAATTGATATGTCTTTATTAAGTGCGGTAAAGCATGCATTCTGCTGAACAGTGGGTGCAAAGCATTTATTATTCATTTACAGGGACAAACAAAAGAATTCCGTTATATAATGGTCTACGGAGAAAACTGTTTGTAACGCATTTTAGTTCTGTTACACTATCATACGAATTGAATATTTCCAACTGAGCGAAAAAATGCCCAGGCTGGGAATCGTACCCAGAACCTTGGCTTACAAGGCCAATGCTTTACCGTTTTAGCTAGCTTGTCCAACAACCAGCCAGCATATTTCGCTCAGATATATTCGTATGATAACTTTCGTATGATATGCGTATGATAACTTTACCAATCAGTTTGATTGTGTTAAAAATAATAGTTCTGTTACACTATTTCAAACATTATAAGAGTGGCTTACATTACCGGAGCTTACTACAAGATACTTGTTGTATAAAATTATGTGCATAACATTTGTAGTTTATTTATAGGGACAAACAAAATATTTAGATACTGTACTGTATCTGAAGTACTGTCAATTAGCCGTAATTGCTGAAAGTGAAATATCATATCAGGAGCTTCGAAGAGAAAGGAAAAACTCGAAAAATCGTTTTTTTTTTTTTTTCCGCGTCAGATAGATGTAGGCAACACGTAGGCAAGTCTTTTTGACGTGGTTCGTCCTTAGTATTCTCACAGTGTAAAGCTAAAGTGAGTAGTACCCTATTCTATAACACTACTTGTAAAACTTTCAACTTGATTTCCCAATACCCCAATTTCGAGATTTGCCCTTTCTCCTCCAAGGTCCTGATATGTGGTATGAATGTTTAAGTTTAACTAAATTTTTAAATTCTACGTTGTGTTCATAAATGCTATAGATCAAATACAAAAGAGTTCGTATGCATTGCGAATTATCTGCGTGAATGGTTTAAAGGCGGCTTTTAATTTAGTTAAGTACTTCCTATTGAATTGTATTTAGTATACAAAGAAATGTTTAAATAATATAAATAAAATCATATACAGGTTCACGCAAAGAGCAGGATATATGACCTCCTAAGGATGATAATGTCTAGAAGTGTGATTTGAGTAGATTTAACCATATTTTTGCTGGAATTAATTTTAAGCTTAATGGTTTCAATTTAATTTCACCGATGAATTTTTTTTTTTTTTTTTTGGGGGGGGGGGGGGCAGGTTGCAAATATTTACATTTGAATTTAAACTTTCTTTTATACAAAGTGCCCACTCTCAACGGTGTCCAATGGCTGATTCCTAAACCGTTAATAATAATCAATTCCAATTACTAAAATGTTTTTAATGAGGTAAAGAAATATTTTAAGAGCGTTTTGGGTCAATAAAACCATTTCTTAACAAAAAAATACGAAAAATAATTTTTAATACGGTCCCCTGTCCTATAATTTATATTTAGTAAAATTTTCCAGTTACACTGACAAGTAAGACAAAAAAAAAGTCCCGTTGTTCTACGATTAAAATTGCCCGAGTAATAACTGTTTAAAGTTGGCGCATATTTTTTGCTGCAAATTAGGGGTCATTCACAAATTTAGTAGGAATATAATTTCGTCAGATATATTAAAAAAAATGTTGAGAGTGAAATTAACATTGCAATATAAATTAGTAAATTAATTAAAAGATCAGTTGGTGCTATATATAACTATAGAAAAGATCCAGCAAATTATGGCAAAAATTTTAACAAACAAGGTAATCCACGATTAAGTAAGAGAGAGAAAAGGGGGATTATTCAACTTGCATCGAAAGCCGGTCACTGTTCAAATCAGATTTATGCAGAACTATCCCTTCCTGTTACTTATAGAGGAGTTAGGAAAATTTTACATTCTTCACAGAGCTTGAGATGGTCGAAAGTGAAGCCTGGTCCAAAGTTACTTCTGCATCACAAGCAGATGCGTTTGCAGTATTGCGAGAAGTACATGGCAATGGGTGATAATTGGAAGAAATTCATTTTCTCCGATGAAAAAAGATTTAATTTGGATGGCCCGGATGGTTAGAAATGTTATTGGAGGAATCTCCGAAAAGAACCTAAATCTACATGCAGCAAAAATTTTGGTGCGACAGTTTGATGATTTGGGCAGTGATCGCTTATGATGGCAAAAGTGAAATTGTATTTTTAGACGGTCGTCAGATATATTTTGATTACAATTTAGTTTTATAAAATTCATTTCTTCCATTTTCATGGCAATATTATGGTTTAGATTACATCTTCATACAAGACAATGCTAGTATTCACATTTCAAATGCAAACAAAGATTGGTTTGACGAACAGAATATTGTTCTTTTAGATCATCCACCTATTAGTTCTGATCTGAACCCCATCGAAAACGTTTGGGGACAGCTTGTTCGAATGGTGTATGCAAATGGGATGCAGTACACATCATTTGTGGAATTGAAAGCTTCAATCTGTCAGAACTGGAAATTAATTGATCAGAAATACGTTCAAAATCTTGTTTTATCAATGCCATGTAGAATAAAAGAAACTCTGATGAATAAAGTCGGCTTTACTAACTATTAATTTCAATTTAATGTGATATTTCATAAATCAATTTCCATGTTTTTATGTTACTAAAATCTAATTTTTGACTTTATGTTTTAGTTTATTAATATGTATGAAATTTTATTATTCTAAATTATTTGTTATACATACTATGTATATCCCATGAAATTTCATTCATTTTTAATGAATATTATAGAAGTTTTTGTAAAAAAACCGTGATTTCATAAATCAATTTCCACCAGTGTATCAGATTTTCGCTATATTTTAACTTTGACATTTACGATTTTCAAAAAAAAATTCTAATGTGATGGTTAAAAATGAAGGTCCTTTTCAGATTCAGTGCTAAAAAGTACATAAAAATCAATTATGAAAAGTTAAAAAATACAGTCATCTCCTCTATTTTATAGTATCCTATTTTTGTTATTTTTTAACTTTGACATTTTACGATTTGCGGAAAATCCTGACATGATGGTTAAAAATTAAGGTAATTTTCGGATACAGTGCTAAAAAATTAAAAATTAATAAAAGTTAAAAAAAACAAAACCATCGCAGTCTTGTGTTATTTAATCTAAAACTTTTACTTAAACATCTTGGCTGTAAGCTACCCCAAATTTTAGTAGTGTGATTTTGAATCTTGAGTTACTTTTAAGTCAATAATTTTTAATAGCATTAAATTAGTAAATGCTATAATTTGAACACATTGTTAGCATCTAGAACGAGGAAAAGCTTTCAAGAAGCCTACAATCTCCATTGCTTTAAATTAGTCTTTTTTGGTGATATCCTTTTGAGTATTATGAAGTACAGTATGGGGAACAGATAAACTTTCGCTTATTAAATATGATCACCTCAGTTATTTAGTTACGTAATTTTCAATTCCATTATTAGGCAATGAATCATCCTTTTTTAAGTTACCTAACACAGTTCTGGCGAAATGCTACGTAACTTTAAACGTAAGAGAGCCTAAAATAAACAACTTTTAATGGAAGGTCACTTTTTAACATTTCGCAACAAAGTTGAAACATGTTTATGAATTGGATTTGTCTGCATATGCATGTGTTTGGTCTATCGGTCTCTCCATCTATCTCCATAACTTAACGCATTTTTGATTTGCAAATTTTGTGTAAAATTAATATTTTTTTTTCGATTTTCAGCATGATACATATGAGTGATTTAGAAATTTTTATCAATTTAACGATTTCCCCACCAGTGGCCGAGAGGTTCTGCTCTCGAAGCTGGTAGAAGAGAAGTGCTGGATTCGAATCCAATCGCGCCCGTCGCCCTAATCGTTCGGAGTTTTCCGTGGTTTTCTTCAAACTTTGGATTTCCTTGTGCCAATATGGGTTAGGTTCCCTTAGAAAGAGCCCCACGGAGCCCCACCCCCCCTAGGGCCTATATCCCTCGTCTTAATAATTGGCGTCATAAACACAACCAACCAACCCACCAACTAAACCGTTTGAAGACATTTGGTTTATCAGAATGTCCTGCATTTTACCACTGGCAACTATTTTTATGTTCTATTCATATCACTATTAAAAAAAAAAAAAAAAAAAAAAAAAAAAAAAAAAAAAAAAATGTAGTGTACTTCTCTTACACGTCAAAATATATATAAGAGATTTTTCGTTTGAAAAAATTGCGCCAGATAGAATAAAAATATAGTCGCCAATGACAATCCTGAATTTAATATGTATCCAAATGGTTAATGTTATGCATTCTTCATAAAAACCAGTAAAATATATAAGTTATGCCTATACCAGAGGACCCAAACAGGAATACCTCAATTTCGAATGTTCTGGAAAATAGGTAAAACAATTTTTTAACTGATTTCAAAAATAAAAAACATTGCAAAATTGCTCAATACTTCTTTAAGTAAAATAAAAATAAACAAAACCTTTTTGTAATACTTTTCATTAAAATAGGTTTAAATAACAGTATTTCTAAAACTACAAAATTTATTAAGATTTGCAGCATTTTAAGTTATTCAGTAAATAAATTCTTCTCTCATTTATGGAAAATGCATATTCAAGTACTATTTATATCTAAGTTAGATATTGAGAAAGTATAATTATTTTAGAAGTATGCATAATTTAAAATGTATTATATTAACTTTAGTTTTATATTTCAACAAATGCCATCTTTATTCATTTCCACTTTAATTTATTAATTTGCTTATTAGGCATCCGCAGCTCTTACACTCCAGTACATGCAGCCTGACTTAATTTATAAGCCACTTTAAAAATTTAACCGTCTGAAATACTTAAATGAAACCTCTGATACAAAGAATGTGTTTATGAAGAAAAGTTTGTTGTTAAGGACAACCCTCACATATTATCCGTAATGAACGACATATTTTCAGTAAACACATTTTTATATCCCAAGGGACTTCCATTGGGTATCTTAAGTCTAGGTTTGTGTTAACATATTTGAGTAAGAATACAGGAAATTATAAAAGTAGATAGTGCATCTCTTCAATGTTTCATTTTTACCTTCTTCCAATGTCTCATTTTCACTCCCACACATATTTCCTTTCAACAATATACGACTAATGCACTTAAAGTGCATCTGTACATTTTAAAATCCCAAACGTGAATCCCGATGAAGAAAATTACAAGCAACTTTAAAAGTAATAAACTAATGACATTTAATGACTGTCTGGTTCATTTTATTAAAATAAGGAAGGAATTTTACTTTAAAAATGTGACAGTAATTTCTGTTAAATAATTTCAAACAATCTTAGACTAAAACTATATGAAAATCCTTTGGATACATCAAACTGAATTAATATTTACTTAAAGTGATAAAATACTTTTAACAAGGCAGAAAATTACCTTTATTTATTCATATTAGATATATGTTTCATTGCTCTGACGACAACATTCTCGATAATAAGTATGATAGAAATATTTTCGCAAAAATTATTTTAATTTAAAACAGGTAAACAAAAATCACGTGAAGTCAAGCATAATAAAATTAACTGCAATATTAAAAATAGATATTTGTGAACGTGAATTATTTAATGCTATTGCTTCATTTTTCTGCAGAGCATCTCTTTTCAAATTTTAGGAAGTTCCATGGAGGCTGAATCATTGTATATATTCTTGCTGCATAAGAAGATTTCTATTGAGTCAAGGATAATGCAAATAAAATCTTGATGGATAAATCCATCAAGGTTATTATCCAAGATTTATCCATCAAGATTTTACTTGCCAAAACAAAGTTCTACGCAAATTTTTACTTTAATTCATCCTTAATCTGCATATTGATGTATCTGATTTTTTTTAAGTCTTACCTCTGCATCCGTCGAAGTAAATACAGATCGTTTTAAAATATGAATTTCATTATTTGTTATATGGCTAGAGACTTCTTACTGTTTCACGGGGAGTCTGGGATCTTTGCCCCACATCCCCTTCACATAATGAACTGGATGCACTAAAGGGGAATGCGATACATGGCAGACACGGAAAATAAATTTTGGAAATAATTTTTCATTTTATTAAAATCATTCATCATTTCACAATCATCCTTGTTCAAAATCATCTGTGTTCACAATCATTTTTCTTTATTAAGATAAATTCATAACTATAAAATCAATTTTTAGAAATCAAAATAAAATCATGATTAATTTTATACATTGTATAAAGAATTCCCTTGCGATTACTTATAGTCTAAGAGTTAGCAACGTCAAAAACACGTCATTTTATCAAGGCTCATTTTTCTATATGTTCTTCCGTTTTATGGTGTAGTACGTTTGCAGGCGGTCTGGCTGGCGGGAGACGTTGCGTTTACGTGCCGGAGAAGGGGTTATGCAAGTCAAAAAACTTCAAAATTATGTCATTTTATCAAAGCTCATTTTTCTATATGTTCTTACGTTTTATGGTGTAGTACGTTTGCGGACGGTCTGGCAGTCGGGAGAAGGGGTTATGCAGGTCAAAAAACTTCAAAATTACGTCATTTTATCAAGGCTCATTTTTCTATATGTACTTCCGTTTTATGTTATAGTACGTTTGCGGGCGCTCCTGCAGTCGGGACACTTGAAACTGGCCTTTCATTGCCATATTTAAATCCGTCTGGCATTAACTTTGCAACCGAATTTGTGTCTGGTAAATTAATTATATGTTGTCTGCTAGCAAAAGAGTAATATCTTGTAATTTTTAAGCTTGATAAAATGACGTAAAGATGACTTATAATTCTTAAACTATAAACCACTCTTGAAACAGGCACTTTCGTTGCCATATTTAAAGCCGTGTGGCATTAACTTTGAAATCAAATTTGTATCTGGCAAAATAATTATAGGTTCTCTGCTAGCCTAAGAGTAATATGTTACCTATAAATGTGGATCTTTCAGGGTCTTTGTGACATTGGTAACGTCTGGCAATAATGGATTAATATCACAAATAGTTAGTAGAAACAGATGTTATAAACAAAAATCATGCTAAAATGAACTTTTGAAGATTTTTGACCTGCATAACCACTTTTTCCGCAGGTAAACGCAACGTCTCCTGACTGCCAGACCGCCTGCAAACGTACTACGTCATAAATTGCAATAACATATAGAAAAATAAGCCTTGATAAAATGACGTAATTTTGAAGTTTTTTGAACTGCATAACCCCTTTACCCGCAGGTAAACGCAACGTCTCCTGACTGCCAGACCACCCGCAAGCGTACTACACCATAAATCGGAAGAACATATAGAAAAATGAGTCTTGATAAAATCAGGTGACGAAAGCGTTGACTGTTATCGTTGACTCTTAGACTATTATGTTTTATAAGATAAAAAACGATGTTGATCAGAAAATTAAGGACTAACAACGAAGCAGTAAATAAAATATTTTAGGCTACGACAAAGGAGTAAAAAGACAATAAAAATGTAATAATGATATTATTATTATATTCATAACGTTTGAACATTTAAGACTGTCGCACAATTTATAAGATAGAAATTCCTAAAATTACAAAAGTACAAATGATAAACATTGTGCCGCGCAGACCGGCTATATTCGAGAACTCAAAGCTATAAACTTACTTTTTTGGAAACATTGTTTTTCAGGTGTTTTGCTACGGTGATTTTTGAAGTTAACGGATTTCCTTGTTTATTTTTTCTCAAATAAAAGAAACTGGATTTTCTACAAACTGTACATAAAAAATAAACGACCTTTTTTAAAAATTTATAACAACAAATATAACCAATTTTTTTAGATTTGAATTTTTTATTAATATGCATAATATATATGTATTATTTGGGTGGTGAACGTTTTTCTGCATTCATACATGTTAAGTTAATTTTATTTGTTATATTTAAATTGCAATTTTAAAGTAATTTTCTAAAAGACATTTTATTAAAATGTTTTTTTTTTTTTTTTTTTTTTTTTTGTAATTTAATTATGCTTTGTTTACATTACTTTTTTGTTTAAATTTGGTTTATTTCGTCTTTTTGAATTTTGTTTCTAAAATGACAATAGTTTTTTTTTTCTTCTTCCGTATTGAGTGCAGGATGGACGTGTGTTCAGAAACTTGCAAGCTTTTAAGAGTGGGGGTGGAGTTAGGTCTGTCTGTCCTCTCACTGATGAAGAACAGAGAGTTTTTTGCCTGTGTTTTGTTTTTACCTGAATTTTCGAAAGTTTTTTGGATTTTCAGAGTTGAATCTTGCTGATATACACCTTCTTTCCAGAGTTATGTTTTTTTTTTTTTTTTTTTTTTTTTTTTTTGCGCTTCTTATTGATGACATATATATATATATGTGTGTGTGTGTGTGTGTGTAGTGTATATTAACAAAGTTTTCTTTCTTTTACATGTATAATCGAAAGACAACATAATAATCTGCATCAAAAGAAGTAACCATTTAGAAATTACAGAACCTGGACTCGTGGCAAAATCAGTTTTGCGACATTCGGCTTTTTCATTCGACAGTAAAACGTTTGTTTTTGTTCTTCTATCAATCTAATAAATATTTTGTATATCCATAATAGATAAATAATTAATCTCAAAAAGGTTTAATAAGATAAATTAATTACAGGCTTTTTAATATAGGGTCAAACTTCAGTTAATTTTCTTCCTTTCAAATTTTTCTGGTCCTGTTAAATAATTATAATGCAATAAAATGTATTTTTTTTTTGTATTTTTTGTTCACCAAAACAACAATAAAACAGCAATGTGTCTGCAGACAGGGTGATTCCTAAAAATCAAAACATTTGATTATTTCTTTAAATATTGCCCTTAGACATCTACTTCCAATTACAAAGTTTCATAAAAAAGGTGCAAAATTTAAATACATAAATTACAACTCCATTGGGGGGGGGGGGGGGGGCTATTTGAGAAAATACAAAAACTAAATTTTGAAACAGCCCTTGTTGAGAAAAATTTCCAATTAGAAAAATTCCCTTTATACATTCCCAAATTAAAATCTAGGAAATTCATCTCGATATATTCAAAACTCGCAGAGATACTAAAATCCAAAATTCGTGATTTATATAATTTACTGAGCCTACTTTTACCTCTGAGGTACGATTTATTGACTCATTTTGAATACAAGATAGGGATCATTCAAATTGTACGTTATTTAAAGTCTAGGGTAACTTGAGGTGAGATGTCATGTTGTACAAGATGCCGAATCACGTAGTTTTCATATGCGCAGGCGCTGTAGGGAAACGCCGCTCAGTTGTAAGGAAGAGGGTTTCCTACTGATATTTTAATTTCCGTTTGCGTTCTTAAGAAAAAAAAAATTAAGTGGTACTTTTTATTGCTATTTCGTGAAAACACTTCTGGTAAGTGTCAAAAATGATTTACGTGACTTTTTTATTTTCCTATATAAGTCTTAGTTTAAACACCAGTGAAATAAATCGGATGTTTTTCGAGAGTACTGGTACCTGGCCTTTCTGCAAAACATATATGGTGGCCGGTTCCCGCTTCTTCACGTCAGAAGGGGCACCGGCGTCTTACTCAATACTTTGGGGTGAGTCGACGAAAATGTTTGGGCGTAAGATGCCGTTTTTTTACCCTTGGGGTAAGACGCCGTTTATTTTCCGTTGTGGTCAAATGCCTAGGTGTTCCTTCATTGTTTAAATTACTCTTGTATCTTAACTAACTTGTCAACAATTTTAATCAGATAATTTAAATCAGTGATTAAATCGTGATTTTAATCAACTGATTAAAAAAATCATAAGTTAAATTTATGAATTTTCTAAATGTTTAAAATGACATAAAGAAATATTAAAATCAAAGGTGAACATAATTTGAAAGGTTTCTGTATGTATTCTACCTTATAAATAAACTTTATTGGCCTTATAAATAATTGTTTAATAATTATTAATTTTAATCATTGTTAAAAATTTTATGTTAAATGCAGTTATAAATAATTTTAGTGAATGTAAATATCGATAGTATATAATAAATTTTTTGATAACTAGGGTCTTCTGCCCCCTATGAGCTACGCTACCCAACCTCCATCAAGACACCGCAGACTCTTACAACACGCTAATTTGATCTGCTTTGAAAAGATAACGGATTAAATTTCCTACTAAGATTCAGAAGATGAGGTTTTTTTTAAAGTGAATGAGAATCAGTGTTAAGAGTGTCCTTATCAGATTGAGATAAAACCTCTGAAAAATGTGATTGGATTAAATGCATTCAGTGAAACCGTTGGTTATATAAAAGTTGCTCAAAGTGCCTAAACAAATGTGGTTGCAGATCTGAGTTATAGCTGAAAAGACCAAAGGGGCATATGAATGACGCCAACAAAAAATCTGCACTCTAAAACACTTAATCATAAAACACTTAATCTAAACACTTAATGCTTTATCGCATTTAAACTTATTATAATGTTTAAAAATAGGCATACATAAGACCCATATTTCTTCTAAATGTTAAGTAGAGCATAACTTTTTTTTTTTTTTTTTTTTTTTTTTTAATCAAATATCAGTTTGTCCTTTTATTGCATTGTCAACATTTGTTACATTCATATGTTTGCAATTTCCTAATATTAAGTAAGTTAACAACTTTAGTATGTCTAAAATATTAAAGTTTCTTGTATTCGTCCCATTATGTTTTATACTGCTTCACAAAAATCATTGTTTACATTGAAACTCCACAAGGCATTTTATTCCTAGATAGTTGGCCATCTTACCCATAGGTATGGGTAAGATACCGAAATGCAAGTGTTTATAAAAACAAAATTTTGTATGATTTATATAATATCTGTAAAATGAAATAAGGTTTTAAATGATACATAAGGGTGCAAACGTCAACAAGAAATCAATGAATAACAAATAAAAACAACAGGCGATTTTTAAAGCAATAAAATAAAAAACTACGGCATCTTCACCCAATTTACCCTATTTAAAACAGCGCCTCTCTCTTGCGCATAAAATAGCAGCGAATAGATTTTAAGTTAAACCTGCTTTCAAAATATGCTGGAGGTCTACACTAGAGATCTGCGCGGGTCGAAATATCCTGAGCCGACACACAGAAAAAAAGTTTGGCCCGGACTAGAAAAAAGCTAAAATCTTAGCTCGATCCCAGCCCCGGTCGGCCTGACTGAATTTCTACAAAACATTGTTTTTTACGTCGATATAGTTAAAGATTGTTTCGTGTGAAGGAGTTCTGACCAAAAATACTTATTTTTTCTGTTCTTTCTTGCATGTTTATAATCTTCATTTTTTAAAAAGCGCCAAAGGCTGTTATATTTTTTTTCTTTTTTATGAGTCTCTATTTGTATGTAAATGTTTCACTTATCATTTAATATTGTTAATCATATTCCATGTATTGAAGACTTTGAAAAATGCTACACAGTAAAATCTTCTAAGACTGAATCACATACGAAAGAAAAAAAATGCCTCATAGACAAGTTCCCTAATTAGGATGTGTAAATGTTGTCTATTCTTTTCTCAGGTATTACTATATTCATTTTGCACGGATCAACACATTTTCCCGTTTAAGATGGGATTCCGTAATAGGCAGGCTTTTTTACACTGTTTTTAAAGTTTAATTGTAAAATAATGGCAATTTAAAAATATATGAATTTTTTGCAACAATTTTTGGGCTGAGCCAGATATTCGCACAAATCAGGTTGGTCTGAGACAATGTTTTTAATAGGGGTTGGGTCAAGGCCGGGTCTGAAAATTTTGCCATGTGCAGACCTAAGAAGAAGGAAGTCAGTCCCCGTTCGGTATGAAAAAATATGTTAGTCACAGCCCGACTGACGGACATTACAGACGGACGGTACAGAAAAAATGTGAAAAGGGCAAAAGTAAAACTGAATCGGAAGTTTAAACTACATGATGGACTTACTTACTCACCTGCATTTTTTAAAAAGCATTTAAGCATTTAGGAGCCAATCATTGTTTAAAACTTTAAATGCGTTTTTCTGGATGATTTTTTTTTAAAACTATTTCTCGTCAAGTCAAGAATTGTTAAAGAAAAAAAGTGCAAACTTAGAACTTGTCTTTTTAGATTATTTTATATTTTGTTTCGGCAAATTTGAAAAAAAATATTAACTTTTGAAAATATGATTTTTTGATAAATAAGTTACATCATTTTTTAAATTTATATTTTTAAAATTAATACTTAAAAAAGTCTTGAGACAAAATTTAGATTATGTTTTCTCTTTAATCAAACGAAAATTTTTTGAAAGAAATTTTGAAAAAAAGAAAGAAAAGAGAATTTTTTGGCGTCACGAAAGTTTGAAAGTCACAGATAATATTTCGAGTTATAACGATTTTAAATTACCCCACTTAAAAGAATAATAATCTTTTTTTTTTTTTTAAATTAACTTAATGAGAATTTCGTTTGCAAATTGTATGGTTCACCATTAGAAAAAAAGAAATAAAAAATCGAAATTCCTACTCAATAAGTATATCTTTTACATGTTTTCTGGAAGTATTAATGTAACATTGTTTCTTGAATTACACGCATTTCAATTTGTGTCTAATACCTTAAAACCTGACGAATTATTTAAACGGGCATATCTGTGTGAGTTTTGCAGATATGAAGACGGATTTTTTTTGTGTTTAATTCAGGAATGCATGAGGAAAATTTTGCTAATTGGAAATTTTAACCTACGGCCGTATAAAAATTTGGTTTTCGTATTTTCACAAATTGACCCTCCATGCAGTTGCAACTTATCTTATCAATTTTTGCATCTTTTTTTATGAAACGTTGCAATTGGAAGTATGTGTCTAGAGGCAATATTTAAGGAAATATCTTATTAAAATTTTGCTGACACGAAGTTTTCTACTGTATTTTTTTGTCAATCGTTTATATTATTATCTGTAATAGAACATTCTCCAATAAATATCCTTAAATATATAACTTAAAATGGAATATTTTGAAATTCTCTTTTTACTTACAAAAATTAAAATTTCTTTCTTCTGAATTATTCGACTTTAATTTACATATGAGTATCTTTCTCAATCTAACACATGCATTCCACTGTGATAAATTGTGAGTCAGTTAACTATAAATTAAAAAAAGTTCGTGTAAACGCCCCTCCTCGGACGGTGAGTAGAAATCGTGGTTTTCGCTTAAAATTTTAAATAGTTGATAAAGTTATTTGTATACTAAAATTTCGCAATCAATCTACTTGGTTTAAAAATTATAAAATAGTCGGTAAATTGAAATATAGTTTTCAAACACCCTCCTTATTAAACGGTGTAAAATTTAAAATTATGGAAGGTTGAGAAATAATTAAGTTTGATTTAAAAAAAAAAAGGGGAAAATGGATTAATTATTCATCAAATCAATTTTTCCAAACTAAATAAAACATACAAACTTGAAACAAACAAACAAAATACTATGTTTATTACAGTAATTTTCAGAAAATAGAGTACTTTTATGTAAGCATGGCTATGTGAGAAATCGCCAAATAGTGTTCCCATTGACATCATTCATATTGCATTAATTTTACTTAAAATATACACCTTTAACCCATTTCATTTGAAAAGCATAACTTTTATTTTAAATACAAACATTCAAAATACATATATTACATACAATTAAAATACATGCCTTTCGCTCATTCTCTTTAACCCTTTTCACTCGAGGGCTCCGCTGCGGAGACATAATCTTTCTTTCCAAAATTTGTTTTTGACACCAGTAATAAAGGAAAATAAAATTTACCTTATTTAATCAGGGCATTTTTGAAATTGTGTACTTGAACGAAACTTATTTGTTAAAAGTGGTGCCGATCGAATAAAATTTGTGTAAGAGACGCCGAGCGCAAATGGTTAAAATACATAACAATAATAATACATATCATAGCTTTTTATTTGAACTTTAATGCATTGTTTCTAAATCGTAATAAAACCAAAAAATTGCAAATAAAAAATAACTACTATTGTCGAAAAAAACCCCTGTTATTGGCGAGATTTAGCAACGAAAAACATAAAAGTACTGAAAATAGACTTGAGTTTTCCAAGACTTCGCTTTTAAATTAAAAACTATTTTCATTGGTTCATAGGCGAATGACGTCAAAAGGTTACTACAAGACTTTAAATATTCAATGCGCGAAAGTTTTAAATTTTTATCAGTGAATTTTCAAAAATGAATGACTCACTATACATTGTTTTGGATTTCCTTGCGTAAATACGGGTTAGGTTCCCTTAGAAAGACCCCCACGGAGGGCCACACCCCCTTCGGGCCTATATCCCTCGCGTTGATAATTGGCCGTCTTAAACACAACCAAACAACTGAACACTACATATTGTTTACATTTGTAAAATTAATCACAGTTTCTGAAATGGCCGTTTGTTTATATTGGTAATCTGTTGTTGGTATAAAAATACATTTTTTTACCTTTCTAACGCAGTTTGTCTAACAATTTTCTGACACATACTTTTCGAGTTATTAATCTATTCAGTAACTTCAAATGTTTCCTTTTCCGATATTAGTCTGTGGCAACGATTTTCGGAAAAGCCAGTCGTCAGCAACGCGTAGCTTTTTAGCTCACAGGCTATCAAAGCCTGAGAGCTAATGTGCCCGCCCGTTCTGTATGTATGTATGTATGTATGTATGTATGTATGTATGTATGTATGTACGTACGTACGTATGTACGTAACGCGATAACTCTTGATAGAAACATCCGATTTGCTTCAAAATTTTTTCCTAGGTTCACTGTGATAAGGCGCTTCCCTGATTAGTTTTTGGAGTTCATTGGTTAAGGATAAAGGGGGAAAAACGGGGTTAGTCCACACCCCACCCCCTTAATTCAGATAAATGGGTTTTTCATGCAGAATGATTCGATCTGCTCCGAATTTGGTATACCGGTTTATTATGTTAAGGAACTTCCCTGATTAGTTTTGGGAGTTCATTGGTTAAGGATAAAGGGGGAAAAACGGGGTTAGTCCACCCCCCTTAATTCAGATAAATGTGTTTTTCATGCAGAATGATTCGATTTGCTCCCAATTTGGTACAGCGGTTTATTATGTTAAGGAACTTTCCTGATTAGTTTTGGGGGTTCATTGGTTAAGGGTAAAGGGGGAAAAACGGGGTTAGTCCACACCCCTTAATTCAGATAAATGGGTTTTTCATGCAGAATCATTCGATTTGCTCCGAATTTGGTATACCGGTTTACTATGTTAAGGAACTTCCCTGATTAGTTTTGGGGGTTCATTGGTTAAGGATAAAGGGGGAAAAACGGGGTTAGTCCACACCCCTTAATTCAGATAAATGGGTTTTTCATGCAGAATTATTCGATTTGCACCGAATTTGGTATACCGGTTTATTATGTTAAGGAACTTCCCTGATTAGTTTTGGGGGTTCATTGGTTAAGGATAAATGGGGAAAAACGGGGTTAGTCCACCCCCCCTTAATTCAGATAAATGTGTTTTTCATGCAGGATGATTCGATTTGCTCCGAATTTGGTATACCGGTTTATTATGTTAAGGAACTTCCCTGATTAGTTTTGGGGGTTCATTGGTTAAGGATAAAGGGGGAAAAGGAGGGTTAGTCCACCCCCCTTAATTCAGATAAATGGGTTTTTCATGCAGAATCATGCGATTTGCTCCGAATTTGGTATATCGGTTTATTATGTTAAGGAACTTCCCTGATTAGTTTTGGGGGTTCATTGGTTATGGATAAAGGGGGGAAAACAGGGTCAGTCCACCCCCCCTTAATTCAGATAAATGTGTTTTTCATGCAGAATGATTCGATTTGCTCCGAATTTGGTATACCGGTTTATTATGTTAAGGAACTTCCCTGATTACTTTTGGGGTTCATTGGTTAAGGGTAAAGGGGGAAAAGGGAGGTTAGCCCGCCCCTCTTAATTTAGATAAATGGGTTTTTCTTGCAGAATGATTCGATTTGCTCCGAAGTTGGTAGACCGGTTTAGTATGTTAAGGAGCTTCCCTGATTCGTTTTGGCGATTAATTGGTTAAGGATAAAGGGGGGTTAGTCCACCCCCTTAATTTAGATAATTTTTTTTTTTTTTTTTTGCAAGGTTATTCGATTTGCTCCAAGTTTGGTATACCGGTTTATTATGATAAGGAGCTTCCCTGATTAGATTTGGAGGTTCACTGGTTAAGTATAAAGGGGGAAACGGGGGCTAATTCCCCTTCACTTATTTTTTTGAGGGGCATTATTCTTTAAAATAAGAGTATAATATACAATTAGTAGTATTATAGTCTGTGAGCTCAATGCCATCAGTTTAGCTGGGCACTTTTCTTTTTTATTATTAAAGAGGATGACTCACTACACATTGTTTACATTTGTAAAATTAATCTCAATTTCTGAAATGTTCGTTTGTTTTTATCGGTGATCTGTTGAAGGTAGAAAAATACAATTTTTTACCTTTCTAACAAAGTTTGTCTAACAATTTTTTGATAAATAATTTTCGAGTTATTAATTTTTTTCAGTAACTTCAAATATTTCATTTTCCGAAATTAATCTGTGGCAACGGTTAGCGAAAAAGCCAGTCATCAGCAACGCGTAGCTTTTTATTAAAGAGGATAAGGCTGTTTTTTTAGCCATCAGCCACGAGCTTCTAATGAACCAATTTTGATAATTATTTTTTTAATGAAAGCTGTTTATTTGTAGATGTACCCGTAACTAGCTATTTTTTAATTTATTTCCATTTTTATATTTTATGTTTCATTTTAAATGTTTTTGGACATTTCTTTAAACTGGTGGCCATCAGTTAGTTCACTTCCATTGTTGCAGAGAAAAGAGAAAATGGAGTTTAAGGTATATATAAATATTATACAGACATACAAACAATAAATACAATAAACCCAACTGGAGTGAAAAATTAGCCAGAGCCAGGAATCGAACCCGGGACCACAGTACACAAGACTGCTGCTCTAACCACTGAGCTACTCCGGCCGATGCCTGAGTCTGCAATTTCTCACTAATAAACCATGTTGGGGAAGTCACCAGCTATCCCCCCCCCCCAAAAAAAAACAGTAGAAATTTATATTGTGTAATTTGTAATTGAATCAAAGTGGAATATTGCATCTCGTTTTATGAATTTAATTTACTTTATTTTATTCACAAAGCCAATTTTTTAAGAAATTCTACATATTTATGTTCGCCTCTTATAATTCAGTTTATTTATTAAATTTTCTTTCTAACAATAAGCAGTATTTTAGGAGAGTTAAAGGCATATCTAAATAAAAAGCACTTCAACTTTTGGTATAAAAAATAAACGAGCAAAAATAGTTTAACTAGTTCGCAGACATCATAAGTACATCATTTTTCAACTTTTCACAGAGAACTTTTGAATATAATGTAGTTTTAATGCAACTACTTTTGAGATATGACATTGTATCATGAAAAGGCTTTCTAATATATAGAAAGTGGTTCACATTTCTTTAACTTTCAACTTCTAGACTTTTTACATCAAAAGTTAAATGTCTGTATTGTAAATTGGCTACATTTACGGAAAAATATTATTATTCTTACTTAGTTTTAAAGTTCTCTCTATGTAAATTCATACATATAAAGAAAACATTCAAAGAGTAAATATAGGGAAAAACTTTTAAATTGAAGATAAAATCTGAAAAATTCTTTAAAGTTGTTTTATTTGTATCAGATTGTTAAATTTTGTGAAACACAAAATACATTTACTTGTATTGTTAAAAGAGAGCTAACAAGAGAAGTTTCTGAGATCGGAATAAGAAAAATCTGAGATCCATTGTGTATCGATAGAATATAATCAATAAATAAGCAGTTTAACGTCCTAAAATGTAGTGACCATTGGCTTGTTCAGGAATAAACTCTCAAAGTTTACGTTTAATTTACGTTTCCCAATTTATTCAGATAAATTACGTTCTGTTCCGAGTTGAAGAATTTTACGGCTTTCAGCGCGCTAGACTTGAAATTTGTCAGTTTAGTTCAATTCAAGGAAGAGCTATTTTTTGCAGGTTGGAGATTTTAGTGTGGAAAACAAATATATGATTTATATTGTATTTTATTGCAATTTCGGTATCCCAAAGCAGCATATTTATTAAAAAACAAAAAGTAAACTACTATAATTTTTTCATGAGGACATCTTTCAAGAGTATCTAATATTGCGTATATTTCCTAAAAATTCTAAAAATTAGAAAGAAAATGCATCAAAATACATTTTTAACAAATAATATTGTTTTTTTTTAAATTGATTTATTAAAAGCATTCGGTATTTTATTAATTTGACAATTGTTGAAAAAAATCGGTATCAAACGAAGAGCGATAACCCAAAGTTTTTATAAAATATCTATATACTATATAATACTTATACATAAAAATGTTACAAAAAACATATAAAGCGGACGAAGTAAATTTTATGGCGTTAATATTTGTATGCATTGTTAGTAAAATAGTATAAAAGATATTTTAAATGTATGTAGATTCTTATAATCATACAATTTTTACAAATGGCTATTTCCATGAGTACTTGTAGTGTAAGTCACATGCTACGATTTTTGGCTGCCAGTATTTTAGAACGGAAAAATGTGACTTATTTTATAGGAGATATCTCATTAATTGAATAAGGCCAAACAAACTTTTCGAATATAACGGTGGTCAACAAGCATGGCAGTTATTAGCTATGTGACTTACACTACAAAAACCCATGGAACTAGCCAAATATAAGTGTTTTTTTTTTTTTTTTTTAACGTTTCGATCTGATGCTTGCCTTGTAACTGCATGGCTATAAAATTTTGTGTATATATATTTTAATGTATGCAATATCATCTACAAAAATTCTATATTTGTGTGAATATTTGACTTTGTATTTTACGAAACAGGAAAACAACATCCGTTGTAACCGTTAATATACTATCTGAAAGCAACAATTTTTGACTGCAGTTAATAGCAAAGAAACTAAAAAGTTTTGGATAGTGAGATATGTTGTTAATATTTAACTTTCCACTATTAGTTGAAAATGTACATGTTAAGGCTTATCGATAAATACTCATATTTAAACCCAATCAAAACTGACCAACTGGACCAATCGAACGGAGACAGTGTGACACGTTGTGTCAAATCCAAGGAAACAATGTGTAATCATAAGGTTTTGCTACAAATGATTTTTTCCCCATTGTTATCTTTTTTTTTTTTTTTTTTTTTTTTTTTTTTAATACATTTACCTTTTATTTAAATTTTTCTAACTAACCAAAATCATGCTTATCGTTATTAATAATCTCAGCTATGTTAGTTTTACGCTTACCTTATTTCAGGAGTCGTAAGCTTCAGGAAATTTTCAGGAAAATATCAGTATTTTTTTATAGAAAAATAAATATAATTTAAACGCTAAATTTCGCCTTATTTAAGAGGAAATTTTCTATAAGAAAATACTGGTGCTGAAGAATTTAATGGTCTTGAAATTTCAGGAAAAGTACGACCCCTGTTATTAGTATCAGAAAAATAGTGAAACAGATAAAAAAGAAATATCAAATGCATTTTATTGCAGAAAATGGTGCTAAAATTAACCGCCTCTGAACATTACTCATTACACTACCTCACCATTTGATGAAGAGAAGCGACATTTGCATTCTGGAATTTGTTTGAAAAAATGAATTCTTTCAACTTGAATATACACTTTTTCTACAATATCTAAATGCTTAAAATTATAGTTTTAAATGCTTTCTGAAATAAACGATCTAACTATTACCTACTGTTTTCCCTTACGTAACATTTTTAAATCTTTAAGTACACCATCCAAATTATCTGACATGCTT
This sequence comes from Maratus speciosus, assembly GCA_963932465.1. Classification (NCBI taxonomy): domain Eukaryota; kingdom Metazoa; phylum Arthropoda; class Arachnida; order Araneae; family Salticidae; genus Maratus; species Maratus speciosus. The sequence goes on from OZ010797.1 coordinate 456,261,686, forward strand.
GAAGTTCCGAAGTATTTGAAAAAAGTTTTCAAGATTTGAACTTATTTAAATATTTTTTTTATTGAGCAAAATAAAGGTTATTTTTGTTTAAAATCTCTGCTACGTTAATTTTTGCGCTTAACTTATTAACAGTAGAAAAATAATAAAACAAATGAAAAAAGAAAAACGAAAAACGAAATGTATTTCACTGCTGAAACTGTTAAGGTTGTTAGCCAGTGAAAATCCGAATTAACGTCGCAAATGTTATGTCTATAGGCGTATGATGCATTCGTATATTTAAAATATCTCCTCAGGAAATCAATATTTTTAACTTCTTTTTAGGTGCGTTCGTAATTATACAGGGTGTCCGATCTCAACGGTGTCCAATGGCTAATTCCTAAACCGTTAGACATAGACATATAGTTCCAATTACAAAAATGTTTTAAATCAGGTAAAGAAATATTTTAAAAGCGATTTGGGTCAATAAAAACATTTCTTAAAAAATTACGAAATTTAAAATTTTATATGGTCCCCCGGTTCTATAAGTTATATTTAGTAAAATTTTCCTTTTACACTGACAAGTAATACAAAAAAAGTCCCATTGTTCTACGATTAAAATTGACCGAGTAATACCTGTTTAAAGTTGAAGCATATTTCTTGCTGCAAATTGGGGGTCATTCACAAATTTAGTCGAAATATAATTTCGTCAGATATATTAAAAAATAGTTGGGAGTAAAATTAACATTGCAATATAAATTTGAAATCTTTAGTCATTTTGACATATTAATGCAAAATATAGGGTAACTCCTGGAGAGTCGACGCATGCGGGGTATATGCCGCATCCCTTGTATTTCTTGTAATTATCCATAGATGATCGTCAAACGCACAGTGTAGGTGCGCAATGAGATTATTTTAAACAGATATAGCGTGAATCCCATTTCGGTGTTTACTTGTAGAAGTACAATCCTTAATTAGACGGAAGTGCATGATTTAACTGTCCAAACTTTTAAACACGTTATGTTTAAATACTTTTCATACACTAATTACTAAATGCATGCATGATTTCGATGTCAAAACTAAGTGTAGCGTTTGTATAGAGTACTGTGTGTATAGTTACGCCATTCCCCTTATCGATGGCAGGTAACTGCGATGGCCGACGTCTGCACCATGCAAAATGGGATACATGCCGCACTGCAATTCCGGTATACATGCCGCAATTTCTTTTGTACGGGTTGATTAAGTGTTATTAACTTTTCCTTTTCATTTGCACAGACTAATCATGTTAGGCATGTTATCAAGTTTACTAAAAACCAAAGGAGAAAAAGGGAAAAATAAAAAGTAAGAATGGCAAGAAAGATGCAATGATTAAGCGTTATTAACTTTTTTTTTTCTTTTTGCACAGACTAACCATGTTAGGCATGTTATCAAGTTTACTAAAACCAAAGGAGAAAAAAGGAAAAATAAAAAGTAAGAAGGGCAAGAAAGATGCAATGATTAAGCGTTATTAACTTTTCTTTTTCTTTTTGCACAGTCTAACCATGTTAGGCATGTTATCAAGTTTACTAAAACCAAAGGAGAAAAAGGGAAAAATAAAAAGTTAGAAGGGCAAGAAAGATGCAAGTCAAGATGATAATAATGAAAAATTGGATTACGCGTAACGCAGACGTTCTTTGCAAGGAATGTTTAGAAAACTACTCCAAAAAAGAGGGAATGTAATTGACTTCGTTGCATCATGTGTCAAATGTAGTTACATAAAGACTGTACTTTTTCTGTAGATTGTAGTTGAAAAAATAGGTCTCTTAACTCATTCGGGACCATAGGGGCATATAGGAACCTTCATAGAGAGAATACAAAATTTGTTTCTGCCACCAGTAAAAAAGAAAAGTAATATTTGGTTTCTTTAATTAAATCTTTTTCATGATTATTTGAGTAAAAGGTAACTTCTTTTAAAAAAGTGGTGTCAACCGAATGAAATTTGTGTAAAAGCCACCGATCCCGAAAGGTTTAACAAATAAATTATGCAAACACAATTTTACTTTTCTTCTTTTCCCTCTGTAATACATTGATGTTAAGTTGTTGCTGAAATAACAATTAAAATTTAATGTAAAAAAATAAGTCGATAATTTTAATAGTGAAAGTAGGCAAACACTTATTAATTTGAATCTACTAATACGTTTCATTGTACTCGCTTAATTTCATTTTGTTATTACATCGTTAATTATAGTCCAGATATGAATATTTTTTTAATATTTTATTTACAATTTCATTCTGTTCTTATTACAAGCACGGCATAACTACCGCACAAGTGCAGCGTCTCAGCCTGAATGTACTGGTGACGCGCCGCAGTGTAATGTTTTAGACAAAAAATCTTAAAAAATATTAATTATTTGTTTTGAATTTTTTGCCGCAGTACACGCGTTGCACATTTAACATTAAATAGCACAGCATGATTTTTTTTTTTTTTATGTCCACTGTCATGTTTGTATTTCAGTTGATTAACTCTAGATGGCAGCACCAAAACTTTTATTTCTTCCCATAATTCTTTTCCAGAGAATTCTCTTATGTTTACTTTTGTGTAGTCATGTGATCTATGTCATGTAAGTGTTGTGTTTGTTTGTGAAGTATTTATTAAATGTTTAAATGTCTACCAGCGACCTCGTTATTCAGAGTTTTATTAATTATTATTAATTAATTACTAAATATATAATATAAATGGCGATGTTGGAAAATAAAGGTGGTAATTTAACCGGAAAAAGTTTACCGAAAATGATAATCGTGCCGATGAAAATGGTTATACTTCTGGTTTTCAATATTCTACTGTTCGGTGGAATACTACAACGCTTTATTAATACTTCATAATCTTCTACAGTATTTACGGCGGTGGTAAGTGATATTACATTTACTTTTACATTTTTACGCTTTTGCTACATTTAATAAAGAAAAATGTTTTCCTACTTTAAAGAATTTGATGAAAAAGTTGAGTCTTTCACAACGTACGTGAAACGATTGGAACAAAATTTCGTTCTGCATGATATAACAGAACAGAAGAAAGTTCCTGCTATTTTAGCATTGCTTGGACCAAAATTATATGGTTTATTGTCTGAATTATGCTTACCTAAGAATTGTGAATCTTTAAAATATAATGAAATTGTTGACATTCTGCTTAAACACTTAAGCCCCGCTCCCAATAAATTCATTGAGAGAATTAAATATAGAAAATGTTTTCAGAATGAAAATGAATAAACTTCTTGGCGGTAATCTATCCGAATTTTTTTTGTGTTAACCTATAAAATAAGTATAAATGGTAACCACCAAAAATCATAATAATATTAGATTGTTATCGGATTTGCGCCTGTATGTAAAATGTAATCTCGTTCGGATATTTGAAAGCGGGTTAAAGTTCGAATACAAATTTTGAACTGGAAAAACATACATAAAATCGTTGAAGTAACATAAAAACTTATAAAAATAACATAATTTTATTAAAAGAAATCATAAAAGAAACAGTCTAAAATCCTGACAAAATAAAACATATGTTATTTCAGCCAATCTGAAACTTAATATATGTTTACTTAATCGTAATACTTGTACGATTTTTTTCAAAGCGCAGATACACATGAAAGGAGATCTTCGAATAATTTAAGCACTTGGAATGTGACCCCTCAAAGCCAAGCCGAACTCATTTGTTTTCAGAGCAGAAAAGTGGCATAAGTCATGCATTTTTAAAGTTTCATAACTCGCACAATTTTAGTGTTATATGAATGGGACATTTTTTGTCTTTGTCAGTGTAATAGGAAAATTTTACTAAATATAACTTATAGGAACGGGGTACCGTATAAAAATTTAAATTTTGTAATTTTTTAAGAAAGGTTTTTATTGACCCAAATCGCTTTTAAAATATTTCTTTGTCTGATTTAAAGCATTTTTCTGATTGGAACTATATGTCTATGACTAACGGTTTAGGAATTAGCCATTGGACACCGTTGAGACCGGACACCCTGTATAACAAGTTGGAATTTGCTCGACAAACGTGGCAAATGAGGTGCGTTCGTATTATAACTAGTTTTATAAATATTTTTTGCACCGCACATTGTACTGAATGTATATTTTAGTGCACTTCGTAAGTGCATATCAATTCCATTCTGTTCAAAAGGCTGTAACATGATTAAAATGCATTTGAAATATTTTGACTGTCCCTGTAATTAAACTATACATCCAATTTTCATAAAATTTGAAATGATTCGACAAAATTTTGCAACAATTATATATTTAAAATTCCAGACCATTCCGTTGGGTGGTTTTAGCTCTGTTATATGTGGACGGACAGACAGACGGACTGAACGACGACTATAGGTGCTACGTATTTATTTAATATTATGAACGCACATAAAAACGTAGCACCTATAGTCGTCGTTCAGACCGTCCGCATATAACAGATCAAAAACTACCTAACCGAACGGTCTGAAATTTTAAATATATAACTGATGCAATATTGTGTCAAGTCATTTCAAATTTTATGAAAATAGGATGTATAGTTTAATGACAGGGACAGTCAAAAGTTTTCCGTTACATAATGGCCAATGGGAAGAAATTATTTCAAGTGCATTTTAATGATTTTACAGCCTTTCGAACAGAATTAAATTGATATGCACTTATTGAAGTGCACTAAAATATACATTCAGTACAATATGCGGTGCAAAAAATATTTATTACTCTACCTAAAGTACGAACGCACCTCATTTGCCACGTTTGACGTGCAATTTCCAACTTGTTTCTGCGTCTTAATGGATATCTTTTTTTTTCTTAGTTGTAAAAACATTCCTAAAATATATACTTAATTTTATGTGAGGTATTGAAATCTTACTCTCATTTCGCTAGCTTTTAACAGGTAAAATATAAAGTTAAGCATAGATTTTAGAAATATTTTGAGAACTAAAAAAATAAGAAAATCTTTCGAGGACTTTGAATCTTTGGAGATATTTTAAATATACGAATGCATTCTACTCCCATAGATTTAACATTAGCGAGGGGAATTCGGAAACTGACTGACTACCAGCTTTATAGAAATAAAATAACCGGTAAAGTGATAGCATTTATTACTCGCGCACAAAGGATTCCATACAATAAATATATTAATTAGTAAATGGGCATTGCATTATACAAATATATGAGGACGTGAGTTTTAAAACTCGCCTTATCAAAAAAAAAAAAAAAAAAAAAAAAAAAAAAAAAAAAAAAAAAAACGTTTTTTCCATCAGTCTATTCTACTGGTAAACATGCACTGAAAAAACACTTTAATCTCCAAAAAATGGATTTATCTTGTATTTCTGGCATTATAAAATGTTGGTTTACAATTAAAACCAATGGCCGCAGCTGAAGGTTTTTCACGATATTCCAACATTTGACTTTCTAATCTAATCTAATCTAATCTAATCGCCAACCCTGGGAACCTGCTTGTGGCTGATGGTTGGGTCAAGCCTCTAGCCCAGGGCGGGATGTTCCTACCACCTTTGGGGCACCGCAACCCAGGGAACGTTAGTTAGTATATTGGTTTGAATATAAACTAAGTATTTTCAGATAATAATTACTAAAATTAATAACACTAAGATATGATGCAATTACAGTAGTTAGGAGGTTATATGAATGTTTCAGTACAGTTTTTAATGTATGACACAATATAATACGATTTACTTCAATTACAATAATTACTAAGTTATTTACATTATTTACAACACTTTTCTAAATCAGTTTTAACCTCAAAATCACACTACAGGTCGGATAAGGTGAGTTTTGAAACTCACGTCCTCATATTATTCAAAGTTGTTATCAAGGCTTTAAAAACCGATGGCGCATTGAGTACGCCGCCTTTGTCTTTATGTATGTCCAAAACGTCCGTGTCTTTAAAGGTTAATATCTCGTCTAATTACTGACAATTTTTTTTTCGAAAATCATTATAAAATATCCTTTTATATTTCGCGACGATATGTGCCTGAAGAGCCCCACAACACCCTTGTTGAGAGCCGGAAAAGTGAAATTTGGGCATAACGAAAAAATGCGATTTTTTCAAAAACTATGTGGCCTAGGGGAATCGCTATGGTTTTCCTGCAAGTTTTAAACACACTGCTAGCACCACAAATGCATTTCTGAGTTTGACGAAAGCTTTCATACTTTGCCCCACACGATATAAATTTATTTGGTATTTTTAAGTAACTTAAGTAGCACCCCTCCCCCCTCCTACTACATTTTTCCTAAATATATTTGTGGATAGTTAATGATCTATAAATATGTGGGTCAGTAGCCTTTATTAGTCTGCCAAATTTGAACTTTCTACGTTTATCGTTTTTTTATCTACGTTTATTTATTATAAGAATATAATGGTTTCGTTTTAATCTTTTAAGTACGGAAGTCTAAAAACAACCTCCTCTGAACTCTAGTGAATAAATTACTTTGCCGATTAATGTAGAGAGGCGACATTTACATTCCGAATTTTTTTTTTTTTGGAAAAAATGAACACTTTCAACTTGAATAGTTACGTTTTCTTGAATATCCCAAAACTTAAAATTATACATTTAGTGCCTTTCTAAAATAAACGATCCAATTAATTACTGTACTATTTACTTTTTCCTAAAATTACATTTAAATCTATAAGTATTGCTTTTAAATTATCTGGTATATTTGAATTTCCGAAGTACAGTAGAGACCCTATTATCCGAACAAATCGGGACCGACTCTAGTTCGGATAAGCAAACGTTCGGATAAATGGACAGACATTTTAAGTGATGTTCCTGACTATCCTAAAACCTTCACACTTTATCCAGATTTAGAACCCACAGCACCAGTTAGGGCTGACGTTAAGCAAAAAAAAAAAAAAAAAAAAAAAAAAATTTCGATTGTTGCTTGCTTCAAAGAAGACATTCTTTTAAATGATGCCATGTCTCTCATTCTTCTTAAATACGTTAGTTGAATCAGATAAACGTTCTTCTGGCATTCGAGACATTTCATAATTGTTTCCAAACATTCAAAGCCTGTGTGTGATGGAACTGGGTCATTTTCAGAGCATTCGTTTTCATTTACTTCAATTTCTTTTTCATCTTGAATCTCATCCAGAATCTCATCATTTAAAATCTGATATCCAGGGTCATGTACGTCACTATTTAACCATTGGTTAATTTCATTTTCTTCATAGCTTAGGATTCTCCCCATCTCCTGTGTTAATTTTTTTTGAGAGAGATAGGCTGTTTAGTAGGGTGGAGCGAAAAAAATTAATTTTTTTAAATCAAAAACGGGTAGGTGCCAAAAGTTGCCTTTATACTAGTACATCATCTGCGTGCAATATTACCGCTGAAAAAAAAATTGCTTGAGTCTGCGCTTTTGATCCAAAAGTCGAAATTTTGGGTAAAATTCGACATTTTTTCAAAAAATTAAAAAACATTCTGTAGAGATGGTTATTATTTAAAAGTGTTATTTAAACCTTTATTATTAATGACTTAACATATTTAAACGATAAAACGATACCTTTGTTCTGTATAACAGGAACAAAACTGACAACTTTTGGCGAAAAAAAGGCGTTTTCACTCTGTTGTGTCATAAAACTAATTGTTGTTTAGAATACAGCTCTTACGTAGTTGCTTTCAAATCTACCCAGGAGATATTACGTGGAGGTGGCTGCATTTCATTACACAACAGTGCATAGCCCGACCACCCTTCCATCTGAGTACAATGTTTTATTTATATATTGAATTGTGATTTTTTTTATCAAAGACAGGCATACGTTTTCTATGTATCAACCTAGTCCATCTCTTCTTTGTATCCACAGACGTTGGATGATGTTTCTGTGAAACTCCTTCACATATGATCTATTGTAATGGTTCATTCTAAACATGTCCCACACAGAATGGATGGCAATGATGAACAAAATTTTCCGCCTTTAAATGAGCACTCACTTCCCATCGGAGTCTCTGTGTTCACTCAAAAAGTACTATGTAATCCAAGTTTGGCCCCAGAATGGTTTACCATCAAATTTAATCCACATCTAAAGAAGGGATCTAAAAACTCATGGAAAATTATTCAACTATTAAACAACGCAGAAAACAGAATAACACAAATACTAAAAAAAGTTATTTAGAACAATGGTTGCTTTGCATATGCAGAGAAAATTCTGATTTCAACGCTCTCTGACGATCGCCATCACATTAAACAGCTAACTGCTCAGCACATAATAGTTGAAATATGAGAGTAAATGATGGCATACGCAAATCTCAAATATCGACAATCAACTTTGAAGCGAATAATTATATAAATCAAATAGATTGGGAAATTGTTGTGGTAACAGAACCCCTAATCAATATACATTTATCGGGTGCAATCTTGGTAAAGATAATAGACGGTTGAATAGATTACATAAGTATCATCCCCACTGCATTACATTGTTTGCCTTCTCTTGCACAAGCAGTAGAAAAATACGTGAAGTAGATCACAGCAGCAGCATCCAAAGTCTGTGGATACAAAGAAGAGGTGGACTAGGTTCATACATAGAAAACTTATAGCATTCTTTGATAAAAAAATCACAATTCAAAGAATAAATAAAACATTGTGTTCAGATGGTAGCGTGGTTTAGCTAGATGTCCGGGGTAGTTATGAAAGCAACTAGGTAAGAGCTGTATTCTAAACAACAATTCGTTGAATGACACAACAGAGTGGCGGCGCCTTTTTTTTACCGAAAGTTGTCAGTTTTGCTTCTGTTTTACAGAATAAAGATATCGTGTTATCGTTTAAATACGTTAATTCATTCATAATAAAGGTTTAAATAACACTTTTAAATAATAACCATCTGTATAGGAATTTTTTTTATTTTTTTGAAAAAATGTCAAAATTTACCTAAAATTTCGACTTTTCGACCAAAAGCGCAGACTCAAGCCTATTTTTTTCAACGGTAAAATTTCACGCAGTTCATGTACTAGTATAAAGGCAACTTTTGTCACCTACCCGTTTTTGATTAAAAAAAAAAAAAAAATTCTCTCCACCCTAATACACAAGCAGTAGAAACATATGTGAAGGAGTGTCACAGAAACATCATCCAACGTCTGTGGATACAAAGAAGAGATGGACTAGGTTGATACATAGAAAACATATGACAGTCTTTGATAAAAAATCACAATTCAATGAAAAATAAAACATTGTGCTCAGATGGTAGGGTGGCCGAGCTATGCACTGCTGTGACATGCAATGCGTCCACCTCCACGTGATACCTCTTGGGTAGTTTTGAAAGCAACTAGGTAAGAGCTGTATTCTAAAAAGCAAATAGTTGTACGACACAGCAGAGTGGCAACACCCTTTTTTACCAAAAACTGTCAGTTTTGCTCCAGTTATACACTGTCGAAAATGTGAAATAAAAGGCAGATGTCACTGCTAATTCGATAACCCCCACTTTGAAGTGAAATGAAGAGAACACTTCAGTTTTTTGGTTGTATGATTGAACCACCGAACCGATGTAACGATATTGTGTAATAATGTTCGCTTCAAAAAAGAAGCTATGAAGGAGAGATCCTTATAATATCTTGGAATGCTCATGAAGATTGCGAATAAATATTTTGTTAAGTTCAAGAAGCCACTATATCATTTTAGAAGTAACACATCTTACGTAAAAATATCTACACCCGGCATAAATTGGAACGAAGCCAAATGGGTTTCTATATGGTGCAACCGGCCAAAGGAAAGGAAGTAAGGTCATTTAATTATTTTGATTGAAAACATTTTATTCGCAATAAATAACAAAAGAAAAAAAAGTAACTTTGTTAAGTAGTAGGAAAAAAAAAAATACGCTGTTTGTTTTGAAGATAAATTCTTGTTCTGATTCATTTTATTTTGAAAACGAAAGTTGTCATTCGAATTCAATAATGTTATATGAGAAAAAAAAAGCTGTATAATTTAATGATTAGAAACTGAATTATTTATTCAGTTTGATATACAGTGTAGGTAAATAAACATGAATGATTTAGTGAAGCTTAAGAAGGAATGGGCTGTTTTGAGAACAGCGGTAACTAAATATATAAATAAATTGGAAATTCATGATTTGGAAGAATGTACAGAGAGCTCGCTAGAAGAATATGTTGGTTATTTAGATCAAATGAGTAAAGAATTAAAAACCTTTGATAATGAAATTAAAAATTTAATTAATGAAGATAAAGAATTTGAGAGTGAAGTGCAGAGTGCCATCGAATATAATAAAAAAATAACGACTTGGATAAGCAGATCTAATGCGAGGATAAAAATTATTAAAGAATCGAAACAAATTATGCTCTCCAGTCCTGATAGTACACCGCAAAGTGTTATATCTAATAAACCTAGCGAATCACCTGAAAATGCAGGAAATAATAGTTTAAACTTTAAAATGTAACAGTGAAATTGCCTAAAATCGCGATTGCAAAATATTATGGTGATCCATGTTTGTGGATGGAATTTTGGAATCAGTTTCAAAGCTCTATTGATAAAAACGAAAATTTGTCAAAAATAGATAAATTTTCATATTTAAAAACTCTTTTAGGAGGGGTCGCGTTCAATGTTGTAAACGGATTTGCTTTGTCAGAGGAAAATTATGAAAAAGCAATAAAATTACTAAAACAAAGATTTGGTAGACAGGAATTAGTTGTTAACGGGCATATGTCAAAATTGTTAAACCTTAATCCCGTCAAGGACTCGACTAATATATTTGAGTTAAGAAAATTATATGACATTGTTGAAATTCAAATTCGAAGTTTAGAGTCGTTAAATGTAACGACTGAAATGTACGTCATCTTTTGTATCCCATTCTGATTAGATTAATCCCAGATGATCTCGCTCTAAATTTTAATAGAAAACGTTTAGAAAAATCAGATGAAAATGAGTTTAATGTTTTTGAACTATTGAGATATTTAAAAATCGAAATTGAGTGTCAGGAATCTTCTCTTATGCTAAATTATTTTAAAGATACTAAACGAAAGTATACAGGTCCCCCCGATAAGCAAGGTAGTAAAAAATATTTTAAGGGTTCGAGTTCTTCTAGCGCTCTTAATGCACAAATTCTATCATGCATATTTTGTTCTTCTCCCCATGATTCATTCAAATGTAGCTTGCCCCCGCAAGATAAGTTTAAGATATTGAAAATTTCTAATCGTTGTTTTAAATGCTTTAAACTTTTTCACAACAGCAAAAAATGTAGAAGTAAATTGTCTTGCTTTAAATGTAAAAATCAATATCATCATGGCTCTATTTGCACAAAAGATAGCAGAGGGTTAAATACCACTCGGGATGATAAAATAAGCAATACGCGGCAAAATTTTGAATCTCCCAATTATGGATTTGAGGCGGCAGTAAATGTAAACAATTCTAGTTCCGAAGTTGTTAGTTCTGTTTCGTATTGTAATAATAATGTGACGCATTCTAAAAATGCATATTTGCAGACATGTAAAGTAGTTGCGAGTTCTGATTTCAATTCAAAATTAACTAGAATACTTTTAGATAATGGGAGTCAGCGGTCATTTGTCAGTGAAGATTTAGTGAATGCTTTGAGTTTAAAGCCAGTAGGTCAGGAGATTTTATCAGTGTATTCTTTCGAAATGCAAAGTGCGGTAGAGAAAGTATATCCAATAGTAGAAGTAGAAATTAAAAGCTTAGATCAATCTTTCAAAGCGAAAGTCCGAGCGCTTGTTGTTCCTCGGATATCTGGCGCAGATATGTACGAACCGTCTGCAAAAATTAGGAAATTTATGAGGGATAATAAAATGGAAATGGCTGATGCTTGTGTAGGAAAAGATTTGATAAATGTTGAAATACTAATTGGATCAGACTTGGTTTGGGAATTTATTTTAAACGAACGGATATCCATTAATAATGACTCAGGCGCTATGAAAACGGTTTTTGGATGGGTGATTATGGGACAGGAATTGAGAAAAGGAAATAATTGTTCTCAAATTATTGCAGTAATGAAAAATGCGGTTGAATTAAATGATTTAAGAATATTTTGGGAAATTGATTCTATCGGTATTTCGGATGAGAGTGATGAATTATCTCAAAAGGATAAATTATTAATAGAAGGGTTTGAGAGAAAATTGCAATACAAAAATAATAGGTACACAACTAATCTTATTTGGGATTCAGGTTCACATGAAATTAATAATAATTTTTGCACTGCTAAAAAGCGGTTCGATAATTTTAAAGAAAAATTGAATAAAAATAAAGTAGTATGCGCTGAGTATAAGAAAGTTATCGATGAGCAGTTTCGTGAGGGAATTGTAGAATAATCTAAAAATGATGCGTTATTGTCTGGATACTATATGCCTCATAAGGCTGTTTTGAGGCCAGATAAAGAAACTATGCGCGTGAGGATAGTTTTTGATGCGTCATCAAAGGAAAATCATTCGAAATCTTTAAATGATGTTTTGGTATCAGGTCCAAATTTAAATCCTAATTTATTAGACGTAATACTCAAATTTCGAACATATGAAGTTGCCTTTTCTTACGACATTGAGAAAGCATACTTAATGATAGAAATAGCAAAAGAAGATAGAAAATACTTAAAATTTCTTTGGTTTAATAATGGTGACTCTAACTCCTTTAGGGTGATGAATATGACACGTTTACCTTTTGGAATTAGGTGTAGCGCTTTTGTCTTAGCGGCTACAATTAAGGCACACATTAAAAGATATAAGGAATTTTATCCTGAGGTTTTTGAAATGTTAAATAACTCCATGTACGTTGATGATCTTTATTCTGGGGCAGATACAGCTGAAAATGCTTTTAACCTTTCATCCAGTGCTAACACTATACTTAAGGACGCTAGCATGAACTTACGTAAATTTAATTCAAATTCGACTGAGTTAAACGAATTGTGGCAACAAAACGGTATGTTAGATAACCCATCTGAGCGGTCTATGTTATTGGGACTGGAATGGGACACTAATAAATACATTATAAAAATTGATTCATTGGAATTTCAGAATGTTACAGCTAACACTAGTTTGACCACTAAAAGATCAGTCCTGCGTGCTGCAGCAAAAATCTATGATCCCGCTGGATATATAGCCCCCTTTGTAATCAGAATTAAGCTGTTAATGCAGAAAATATGGCAAAAAGGGCTAGGATGGGACGAAGAACTTCCCGAAGACCTAGATATTGAATTTAGAAACTGGTTAGTGGACGTTCAAGATTTGAAAAACATATCATTCGATAGAAAATATTTTCTGGAAGGAGCCTATCCAACAAAAGTAACTATACATATTTTTTGTGATGCTAGTGACAAAGCATATGGAGCTGTAGCGTACTTCAGATACATAAACAAAGGCGGAAAAGTGTAAACGTCTCTTATAATGCCAAAATCACGTGTTGCTCCTCTTAAGAATCTAACACTGCCTCGTTTGGAGTTGATGGGAGCAGTTATAGCAGTAAGAATCTATAAATACTTGAATAAAATATTCAATGACTATTGCTCGAATGCGTTTTTTGGACCGATTCTCAAATCGCTTTGAGCTGGATCAAGAGTTCAGCTAAAGAGTGGAAACCATTCGTTTCTAACCGAATGACAGAAATCCAAAACATATCGGATCCCAAAAATTGGAACCATTGCTCAGGTAAAGAAAACCCTGCAGATTCGTTGACGAGAGGATTGCAATTGAGGTCTTTAAAGGAAAATTCATTATGGTGGCTGGGTCCGCCTTGGTTAACCAGTTCCACAGATTGGCCTGCACAATCGAAAAAAATTTCGGCTAATGACAACATGTTAGAACGTCGGAAAAATATTCTCGTTAATGAATGCACTATTGAAAACAATGAGCTAGTAAAACTTTTAGACAACTTTAGCAGTATGCTAAAATTACTTAGAACAATTGCATGGATTAAACGCTTTATAAGGAAAGTTAGAAAATTACCTGGAAACGATGGTCCCTTATCTGCCGATGAAATTCAAGATGCGGAAATATTCTTCATTAAGTCAGTCCAAAAACAATTTTATAAACCAGAAATTGATTTGCTTAAATCGAAGAGTGAGCTTCCAAAACAATCGAGCTTACTATCATTAGCACCGTTTCTTGATGAAAACGATTTATTAAGAATAAAGGGAAGACTGGACGAGAGTAAATATACTTATGCAGAAAAGCATCCAATCCTCATGCCAAAGGACTCTCGATTTACAGAACTGCTAATATTACGAGAGCACAACAAAATGCTTCATAGTGGTGTTGCAGCTACACTATGTAAATTGCGTGAGAACTACTGGATTCCCAAGGGGAGGCAAGCAGTTAAAAAGGCCATCAACAAATGCCTCGTATGCCGAAAATATGCAGTGAAGCCAGCAAAACAAATGACGGCGCAACTTCCCAGAGATCGAATCTCAGAAACCCCGGTATTTTTCGTCTCTGGAGTAGACTTCACCGGTCCTGTTTATATAAAAATGGTGACAACACCGAAAAGGCTTACATAGCTCTATTCACGTGTGCTGTGACTCGTGCTGTTCACCTTGAACTAGTTTCAGACTAATCCACTAAAAAGTTCATATTGGCACTTAGACGTTTTCTTAGCCGAAGAGGAAACTGTCGTATATTCTACTCCGACAATGCCAAAACCTTCAAATGTGCAAATAAAAAAATTCAATATTTCTTTGACATACTTAAGCACCAGGATTTTCAAAATTTTATCTCTTCAGAAGGAATAACATGGAAATTCATCGTTGAACTTGCCCCATGTTGGGGAGGTTTCTATGAGAGGCTGATGAAAAGTGTTAAAGACCCCCTAAGGAAAAGTCTTAGGAAAAGCTTTGCTTACTTTTGAAGAGCTTATGACTGTGCTTGTAGAGGTGGAAAATGTTCTTAACCACAGACCACTAACATACATTTATGATGATTCCTCTGAGCCTGAGCCGCTAACACCGGCCCATTTCCTGCTTGCTGGACACAAGGTAGGATACCCCTTTAACTTTAACGAACTGTTTAACGCCTCTATAACTAGGACTAGACTAATTAAAAGAAAAACGTATCAAACAAAACTTTTTAACCAGATTTGGGAGAAATGGAAGACTGAGTATTTACTAGCAACTAAAAGCTTGCATTCTTTCGGAACTCCTAAGGCTCAAAAAGACTTGAAAGTCAATGACATTGTTTTAATTGAAGGTGTAAGTAAATCAAAGTTCCTATGGAACTTAGGATGAATTATCGAGGTCAATAGAGGTCGTGATGGACTAGTCAGGTCTTGTGTCGTCAAGACCAAAAATGGAAATTTCAGACGACCAACTCAACTTATATATCCTTTTGAAATTGCTGATTAATAAAATAATTTTGTAAATAAATTTTCTGTAAATATAACAATATTTAATTTTAGTATTGTGTTTATGTAAATAACATTAATAACTTATTCTTTTACTGTATTATAACTGTAATATATTTAGCTGAACTGTAAATACTGATATTATTCAATTTTGCATTTATTGTGTTATTTTATGAAAGTTTCTTGCAAAAATCCTGGCCAGGTATATTTATATTGTACATATTGGTAAGAAACATGTGTTTTGTAATTATATTATGGTTTATTTAGTGCTTTATTTCAGATTTTCTTAAAGGTAAAACTTTTAAAATCTATTGTTTTGAATAATTCTATATAGTATAATTTTGACATGTATATTGGTTTCAATAATTATTGGTAGAATTAGATTAAAAATATAGTATGATAATTTTGGCAATTACCAGGTGGGGAGTGTCGAAAATGTGAAATAAAAGACAGGTGTCGCTGCTAATTCGATAACCCCACTTTGAAGTGAAATGAAGAGAACACTTCAGTTTTTTGGTTGTATGATTGAACCACCGAACCGATGTAAATATATTGTGTAATAATGTTCGCTTCAAAAGAGAAGCTATGAAGGAGAGATCCTTATAATATCTTGGAATGCTCATGAAGATTGCGAATAAATATTTTGTTAAGTTCAAGAAGCCACTATATCATTTTAGAAGTAACACATCTTACGTAAAAATATCTACACCCGGCATAAATTGGAACGAAGCCAAATGGGTTTCTATATACACAATAAAGATATCGTTTTATCGTTTAAATATGTTAAGTCATTAATAATAAAGATTTAAATAACACATTTAAATAATAGTAATCTCTATAGAAATTTTTTTTATTTTTTTAAATAAATGTCAAATTTTATGCAAAATTTCGACTTTTGAATCAAAAGCGCAGACTCAAGCCATTTTGTTTTCAGCGGTCAAATTTCACGCAGTTGATGTTCTAGTATAAAGGCAACTTTTGGCACCTACCCGTTTTTGATTTTAAAAAAATAATTTTCTTCGCTCCACCGTAGTGAACATGTAACTTACATAGAAGGAAAATTGCACTAATTACTTCTTCAATGATAAACTATTTAATTCGTTGTATCGAACTGTATAATTTGCTTTGTAGTTCTTTATCGTACGATGTTAAAACTATCACAAAATAAAATTTTATAGAAATACGTTATGGTCATTGCTCAAACAATGTATTTTTTAAAATCGGCTGAATGTTATTTAGAGGTATTGTAAAGATGAAAAACCATTCTAGAATGGAATGTTACTACATATATGAGATAGTTATTCAATTAAAGGTTTCTAGTTAAGGAAATTCACCACATTTCTTTTTAATTTTCTTCTGTTGGTTGCTTATGCCATTTTAATTCATTATGCCTTCCCCCTTCCTTTTCTTGTATCCCTTGTTATTTTGTTTCCCTGCTGGCACATTCATCGTTATTTTTATTTATTTATTCATTTTTCTGCGTTTTTATTTAGCCCAATGGCTTCAAACAATATTTTAGTTTGGTTATTTCAATTTTGTCTTTACATGACGTCACCGAGCTTTGGTAGCAAATCAGTTTAAATGTATCTTTGTGAGTTGTGTTTAAAAATTCTATTATTTCTCCCGTTGGTATCCTTTATCCTTTGTTTGGCAGCCCTAGATTTTTCTGTGTTCACAGTCTTTTACACTATTCGATTTTCATGCGCAGTCTGTTTGGCGAACCTTCCGTAGAACGGCTCTATACAGGGTTCGCACGCTATTAAGCCACGCCCCATTTTGTAAGGACTCTACCACCAGTAATCGCATAAAACAATCTTCTACCTGATGAATCGTGAAGAAAATGATCTTTATAATAATACTGGTGGTAGGGTCCTTACAAATTGGGGCGTAGCTTAATAGCGTGCGAACCCTGCCAGAGCGCCTAGAATATATAGTGTTGAAATTGGCTATTCCTGTAACACTTTAAAAAGTGCTAAAATATTGTATATTTTAAATGTGCAACCATGCTGCTGAAATATACAGATCGCAGCGACATTTGCAGGATATTTTCTACAACTGCAAGATATTGCTAGTCTATATAACGTAATAGGAAAATACCGGAGATGTCGCTGCGATCGACACTTGGGATTTTAGCAGTACCGTCGCACATTAATGAGATTTAAAAAAATTAGCGTTGTTTGGATAGCATATTTCCACACTAGGTATTCTAGACGCTATAATGGCTCTCCTTTTTCTCTCGCCAGATTTTTTTTCTGTGGCAACCCGCTTTTCTCGCCAATAAGAAGTTCACTCTTTTCCCCAATTCAAATGCGATTGTCATAAGTCGTTGCTGGTTGCGAGTCTAATGGTATATACGTGGGCATTTTCTCAACATGCCATGGAGGTAGTTGAGCGCTGTATATAAATTTTTTATGCATTAAATGACAAAGTGTCATATTATATCGGAAGCTATGGCACGCAAATGGTATGTGTAGTGTATAGTTTAACAGCGGGGTCTAAAAAATTATCAGTATGACCTATGGCCATATCACGGTGGATCTTGGAACAAATTTCCGGATATAACCACATCCTGTTTTTAAAAATAAAAAAAGTGTGTGATAATATCCAAAAAATTGATCTGCCTGTCTGCAAGGACAAGGAGTAGAGTCCAGAAATGATAAGTATTTTGTATATATCTTCTGTATAATATTATTAGTACTAGCAAAAGTAAATTTTATGATCGTATGAATAATTATTGTTCCAAAAAGGAAATTATTCAAAATTAGGTAAAAATGATGCTGGGAATGTTATATTTTCATAACTTGTTAATTAAATTTTTAAAGCAATAAAAAAAGAAAATTCAATTTGTGTTTTATGAATGAATAAACAGTTCGATAAACGATTTTCGTCCTTTTTATTTACATAAGTGATGTGTAGCTTATTTACGTATGGTAGACATTATCCTTTACATTTTGATGATATTAAATAAAAATGACCAAAAGTTATTTTTGTGAGCATAAATTCCTCTAAGGAATAAAAAAGTATTTTATTCTAAGCTCACAGTTTCATTGAATATAGGTAGGAAGGAAGGACTGGGTTATAATTCTGAACGCGTTTTTTTATATAAAGGTTCTTGAAATACTGATAAAATATTATTTTCAATAAGAATATATCAGCTAATAAAAATTAATTCATTAAATCAACTAATTTATTACACTAGTCAACCCCTTAATAAATTTTTAATTACTTTAATGAACCCATTTTCTTTCTTTATTTGTTTATTCATAGAATGTTTGTTTTAGAAAAAAAAATCCTATATATACGTGTTTTAAAGAAACCTAAAATCAAAAATAGAAACCATAAAAAATTAAGTGTTAAAATATAAATTAAAAACATTAAAATGCTTTTGCTGTTAATTTTAAATTTATAATGCCTAATCACGAAGTCTGACTGTCTTTATACGACAGTTAGAAAATTTCAATAACAAAAACAAATCTTATTTGTAACCGAGAGGCAATATTTAAATTTTAAATAATCCAGCAACTTGTACCACGACTTTTCATCGTTTAAATTTTTGCGGTAACGAAATTCTGATGGCGTACAGAAATACAACGTTGAATATTTAAGCGCAGACTATGATTTGACAATCTACGTGTGCAAAATGTTAAGTATGAAAAGGAAAGAAAATCTTAATTGGATGTTATTTGTATTTTGGTGCTTTGAAATTGTGATATTTTTGATTGTTTCGACGAACTCAAAAGTCCTGTGTCTCCTTGTCTGTGACAGGTACCACAATTCTTTATTTTATCCTGGGCAAACTTTCACCAATAAATTTAAACAAAAATGTCCTCATTAGTTAAACTCCTTATCAATTTTGAATTTAAGAATATTACTATTTTTTTCTAATTAATCCATTTTTTAGCACCCACCTATTCTATATATTGCAGGTATCAATTAAAGTGTAAAATCCTAAAAATAACGTTACGTTACATAAGCCAGCCGTAAAACAAATCAGATATATCCTTGTACGGTTAAATACTGATAATATCTACTGCAATTTTTTTAATGTATAAGCATCGCACATTTTCAATTTTTATACCTTTGTTAATGGAAAAACGCACTTTTAACTGCAATTTATTTAAAAACTGCAATTTAATTTATTTTTGAGATATTAATTTTTTTTATAGTTTTCAATGCCATTTCAGGGAGGATGGAAACTGAAGTACTCCATTTTTGTAGAAAGTAATGGGAAAATAGTTGGAAAATAGTAGATAACTATATTGTTTGTTTCCGTATTTTCCTAACATCTGAAAAAAATTGTAATTAAAATACGTGATAGTTTGGAAAAATATAAATGAATGATTTCTGATAAAACGTGGCGCTATTAAAAACTATATTCAATTTTAAGTATCCATATTATTGTTACCAACAAATGAAGACATATGAATAATTAGATACTCGATTTTTTTTGTAAGTTTCTTGAATATCATCATTGCTCTTTGCTGGGTTTGTGTATTATTCGGCAAAAGTGACGTCATATGCATATTTTTCTGTAGATGTTATTTAAGATTGGATCGCAAATCTGGAATTCTTCAGCAGATGCAAATGACGTCATTTTACATAAAAAAAAGAGCGTGTATGTTCAGTCTTAAAACTGAAACGTGCTTTTCACAATCTATATCTATATATATATACTATATATATATTTTTTTTTCATGGGGGCGACACTAAAATCTGAAAAAGCAGAATTCCCGTTTTCAAGTTTTTGTTTGTTTTATCATAGAGAGCTTGTTTTAGAAAAATAATGATTAATTTCTTAAAAACCACAACCGTCACGATTTCTTTTACATTAGATACGTATGGATAATCTTCATTCTTGTTATTTAGCATATTCCTATCATCATAGATATGCGTTTCTGTAAAATAAAATATATTTTATGTAGACATTTTATTCTTTCATCACAGCATTATACTCTTCCGTCTTCCATTTCTCTTTTCTAAAATAAAATCATTCGGATACGAGTTTATAAGCTTGCTCCTGAAATGCATGAAATATAATATTTTTATAAACTATTTAATTTTAGCATTAATCTCGTAGTTATGTACACTGGAAATTCTATAATACTATATGCATACTATTTTTATTGTTTTTGTTGACGCGCTCGCAAAAGTGTCATGTCATTTTCTGTGTAAGAGGGCTAGCCAAATCCTTAAGGGGACCGGTAAGATCAGCCATATTAAAATACACTAACTTTATGTACCTTTTTCTCAGAAATAATGAAATATAGAGGTCTAGAATTTTTAGAGTAGTTTGAGAAACATATTTTACGTATTTTAACACACCATTTTCTTTCTAAGTGAACCTGAAAATTAATTATTAATTATTTATTGAAAGGCATTTTTAAATTAGAGTTTTTGGTAAGATTTCGCTGCATAAAATAAATAAATCTCAACAAATCATTAAATCTCTATGTTAAAGTATACAATATAATATAACAAAAGTATTAACAAAAAGTTGAGTTCTTAAGTTTAATAAATATTGAAACAAAGGAACACAAGCATGAAAAATCCAAGTTTTGAGAAAAAGTCAACTGAAGACTTAAATGGCAATTAAGCTGTGAAGTACTCTTAGAAAAAATTAATAATTCCAACCCTTCTTTTTTTAATATATAAACATGTATGACACATCATTAGAAAGATAAAAGTTTAAACTATTTAATGATATAAAAAAGTAAAAATCGATTTTTTTTCTCCAAATTTCGCTTATCTGGCCCCTTAAATCCTTTTTAATTAAATTCGTAGATTGGATCAAAAGCTATACAACGCGATGGGAACTTCATCTGGTTAGGTTACATGAAGACTAGTAATTCATGTCCGAACACATAGTCTCCTCGATAAAGGGCTTATGTCAGGGAGGAGCTCAGTGGGTTCAAGTCTACCCATTTCCATTAAATAGCTTAATTAAAAGTACAGTAGATGTTCCTAAGAATGTATTTTTATGGTTTCAAAGTTTGATTAATAATATCTTAGAAAACAAAAATCTACATAAAAAAAATTCTATAAATCTTAATTATATTTCCAACCAGTAAATGTCCAGATCAACCCTGGGCCTTAATTCTAATCTTTGAAAATCGTAGTTTTATTTTGAATTAATCATATTAAACATTTTGAAAATTTCAACAAACGATTACATTGCTTTCTTAAAAGATTTTCTCTAAATCAAACCTGAAGCAGTTTTAGAACCTTTGGATGGTAAGAATTGTAACGAGAAATACGATTACACTCACTTATACTCTAAGATTGTTTATTATCTGCCAAATCATTTTAGTAGACGAGGGAGGATCTGTCCCCTGAACCCCAAGCTGTCTCACATTTTAATAATCCCAACTCTCCACAATTTTCAGTGTATTAAATATTTTATCTTAAATAAGTTAAATGTTGTTTTGATAACTATGGCTCTAATAGTTAGTTTGAAACACTATACAGGGTGTCCGATCTCAACGGTGTCCAATGGCTAATTCCTAAACCGTTAGTCATAGACATATAGTTCCAATTACAAAAATGTTTTAAATCGGGTAAAGAAATATTTTAAAAGCGATTTGGGTCAATAAAAACATTTCTTAAAAAATTACGAAATTAAAATTTTTATATGGTCCCCCGGTCCTATGAGTTATATTTAGCATTTTTTTTTCTATTACACAGACAAGTAAGACAAAAAAAGTCCCATTCATATAACGCTAAAATTGAGCGAGTTATGAAACTTTAAAATGCATGACTTACGCCACTTGTCTACTCAGAAAACAAATGAGTTCGGCTTGGCTTTGAGGGATTATATACCAAGTGTTTAAAGTATTTCAAACTTCATGAAGATCTTACTTCATGTGTATCTGCGCTTTGAAAAAAAAATCCTACAAGTATTATGATTAAGTCTCAAATTGGCTAAAATAACATATGTTTTATTTTGTCAGGATTTGAGACTGTTTCTCTTATGATTTCTTTTAACAAAAATTATGTTTTTTTATAAGTTTTTATGTTACTTCAACAATCGTATGTATGTTTTTCTAGTTCAAAATTTGTACTCGAACTTTAACCTACTTTTAAATATCCGATCGAGACTGCATCATACTGGCGCAAATCCGATAACAATCCAATATTATTAAGATTTTCGATGGTTACCATTTATACTTATTTTACAGGATAACACAAAAAATTTCGGATAGATTTCTGCCAAGGAGTTTTAAAAAAAAGTTTTAGATAAGATAATACAAGACTGCGATTGTTGAGTTTTTTAACGTTTATGCATTTTTTAGCACTGAATCTGAAAATTGCCTTAATTTTTAACCATCATCTCAGGATATTTCGGAAATCATAAATTTTCAAATTTAAAGAATAACAAAAATCGAATACTAAAAAGTAGAGGAGATGGTTGTGTTTTTTAACTTTTGATAATTGATTTTTACGCACTTTTTAGCACTGAATCTGAAAATGACCATCATTTTTAACCATCACGTTAGAATTTTTTTGCAAATCGTAAATGTGTAAATTAAAATATAGCGAAAATCTCATACTATAAAACATATGTAAAACATTTTTTTATTTTATTTTATTTTATTTTATTTTATTTTATTTTATTTTATTAAAAAATTTATTTGATATTTTTGCTTATCCTGGGATTCTTACAGCTAAACAGCTGAGTGGTCCGATGAGATGGGGGAGGAAATTCAATTTTAACATTGAACTTCTTAACTTTGAAATTTACAATTTGCGAAAAATCCTGATATGATAGTTAAAAATGAAGGTCAATTTCGGATTCAGCGGTACAGAATATATAAGAATCAATTATCTAAAGCTAAAAAACATGACATAACCCAACTTTTGCAGGGTTGTGCAATCTAATAATATTTTAAAATACGTATCATTTTGTAAAGAATCGAGGCTGTTAATTTAGAATCATTTTATTTAACAAAAATTCTGTTTTTTCTTTCTTCTTAAATGTTTATTACAAATTGTATATTTTCCATTAATATGCCAGAATGATTAAAGATTTCAAATTTATATTGCAATGTTAATTTTACTCCCAAATATTTTTTATATCTGACGAAATTATATTTCAATTAAATTTGTGAATGACCCCCAATTTGTAGCAAAAAATATGCTCCAACTTTAAACAGGTATTACTCGGTCAATTTTAATCGTAGAATAACGGGACTTTTTTTGTATTACTTGTCAGTGTAAAAGGAAAATTTCACTAAATATAACTTATAGGACCGGGGGACCGTATAAAAATTTAAATTTCGTAATTTTTTAAGAAATGTTTTTATTGACCCAAATCGCTTTTGAAATATTTCTTTACCTGATTTAAAACATTTTTGTAATTGGAACTATATGTCTATGACTAACGGTTTAAGAATTAGCCATTGGAAACCGTTGAGACCGGACACCCTGTATATTCTCATAAATGTTTTATTAATCATTTATTAATATAATGTTTTTACTTTCTTCTATCTTTGCAAGAAGAAAGTATTGGATTCATGAAAATTTTCCACTTCCGGTTTTCGACGGATTTACAAGTTTTGGGGGTCAGAGATAAAAAAAAAAAAAAAAAAAACATGTTTTTACGAAATGTCTGTCTGTGATTCTGTCTGTCTGTATGTGACACAAATTTTGTGGGCGCTCTATCTCAAGTCCTAATGCACGGAATTTAATAAAAAATTATATTTAGGTAGTCACTAATATAAATTGGTGCTGATTAGATTTTGGTGTAAATCGCCCGGCAGGCGGCGCTTCTATGCTGCGTTTTTCGCGATTTCTGCAATAGCTCTATCCCAAGAACTAATGCACGGATGTTCACCAAACTTCAGATTCAATTAGTCCTTGATATGAATTGATACTGATTATGTTTTGGTGTAAATCGCCCAACAGTTGGCGCTGCTCTACAGCATTTTGCAGGATTTACACGATTTCCGCTATAGCTCTATTTCAAGAGCTAATGCATGGATTTTCCTCAAACTTCAGATTCTGTTATTCCTTGATATGAATTGGTGCTGATTACGTGTTGGTGTAAATCGCTCAACAGGTGGCGCTGCTGTGCTGGCTTTTCACGATTCCCGCAATAGCTCTGTCTCAAGAACTAATGGACAAATTTTCACCAAACTTTAGATTTAGTTAGACATTGACACAAGTTGTTGCTGTTTAGGTTATGGTATTAATCGCCCAATAGGTGGCGCTGCTATGCTGGAATTTTCCCCATTTTCGCAATAACTCTACCACAAAAACTAATGTACGCATTTTCTCCAAACATGAGATCCAGTCAGACGTTGACATAAGTTGTTGCTGATTAGATTTTGGTATAATTCAACCAATAGGTGGCACAGTTAGGCTTCATTTTGATGGATTTACACGATTTCAGCGATAGTCATATCTCAAGAACAAATGCACAGAATGTCATATCCGTAGAATCCTCATGAGGGGCATAGATTACCATTTAATTTTGGCAGCGTGATAGCGAATTTTGAAGTATTAACATTGTATGAGATAAAAGAAAGTTTTGGGATTGCCACATCCGACTAGTTTCATATACCAATCAGTTAAAGCTCTACTATAACATTTAAACTGCTACGCCACTATACATGCCGGTTTGAAAGTGCACCTGATGTCCTTAGCATTATGATATCGCTCACCCACAAGAAAAGCGACACAACTCGCAAAAATACATTTTACGTTTAGGTCTTGTTAATAGATCTTGCTAAAGGAAAGATTTCATGTGTAGTTACACAAAAATCACTTTATTGTGCTATATGCTCATTCACGAGCGCAGAAGATGGGATCTAAAATAACTCAACCCTCTAAACCTTACGTCGTCATTCTTAAGGTTATCATAACTCTTAAAATTGTAAAAAATGATAAAAAGACAATTTTCAAAATTTAATATGTTAAAATGTATATAATTTAAAAACACAATTTTAATTAGTATTAAAAGATAAAGGTATGTTCTTTCATTTTATGTATTTTAAAAATTGCAAGATGCAAAATTAATACTTATAGAGGGTTCCAAACTTTCAGACATTTGTTGAGCAGAAAATCGGTATAACAGCTTATGGGAAGGATTGCAAAATAAATTTTGCAACTGGAATGAAATCTTTTGTGCCTAATTATACTTCAGTTTATAATAATTACTCTAAACCGAAATAAATCTGTATTTAAAGCATTTTTATATTTTTAATACAAAGTTATTTTTAGCTAATACAAAATTTTGAAACTTTCAGCAACATTTCTTTTTTTCAACTCAGTCAACTTTTTTATTTATTTATTTATTAAACAAAAACTTAATTTGAAGAACAAATTAAAAAAGCAAAATTTATTTCCTACATTGTTTAAGCCCTAGAAGGGACAGATATTAAGTTATTTCATTCAATAAGTTCTACATTTAATGTTAAATTTTTTGTAACAAATTAGTTAAGCCAATTGAAGATTAGAAAATAAGAATAAAATTCATACAATATGATACTTAAAACACCCTAAAAAATTAGATTCCATTCAAATGAAATCGAAATAAATATTAGACATTTATTTAAGTTTTGTATTTCGCATGCATCTTATCATTTTATGCACAATTGTCATAAACATAATACAAAATCTGCAATACAAATATTTTCAATTAAAAACGGAAGAAGTCTAAGATTTATTTCGATTTCATTTGAACGGAATCTATTTTTTTAGGGTGTTTTAAATATCATATTATATGAATTTTATTTTTATTTTTTAATCTTCAATTGGCTTAACTAATTTGTTACAAAAATTTAACATTAAATGTCGAACTAATTGAATGAAATAACTTAATATCTGTCCCTTCTCGGGCTTAAACAATGTAGGAAATAAATTTTGCTTTTTTAATTTGTTCTTCAAATTATGTTTTTGTTTAATATGTCAAGTTTTTTAATAACTACTGCACTCAGACGAACGCATTTCAAAATTAATAGAGAGTATCATCATCAGGCTTTGATGTATTCAGTATTGCATCACAATGTGGATGCAGTTTACCAATGTGTAATTCAAAATGTTTCACCGCTATAGTAATGCAGGTTGCGGTAGTTTGGACAAGAACTTCAAATCTGAAAGTAAAAAATCCATAATCAAACATAAAAAATTAACTTCACTTAAATTTAGATACCCTATTTCCCACTCAGGAACGCTATGAATGTAAATGTAAATTGTGTTGAATCCTCTCTGCTAATATTTAACAATATTATAGCTGTGATACAGTAAAAAATAAAAAAATAAAATTTTTACTTAAATTTTTAAACTTTATTCTCTTTTAAGGGGTGATGTAAACACATCAGAAAATTATTACCTAAATTTAACTTGGGGTATAAATAGTTCTCATCTCGGAAAAAAAAATACATTTTAAAATTTAAGTTATGTAATTCCCCACGAAGTTCGCTACCTTCGTAAAAATAGCTATCCATTTGAAACTTTTTACTAAAATATAAACTTGACCAAAGCAAAGACTTATTCTGAAAATATCCTTGAAAATATCCTTTTTATTTCCACTATGACGCCATATTCACCTTTTTAATTAAAAAAAAAAAATAGCTCAGTTTAATATTTCACGTGAAAATCTTTCAACTAAAATAAATAAATTATTATTACGGCTTTTGAAATTTTTGCAACAATAAAGTAAAAATGTTACATTTTCTATGAAAAATGTCCGTTGATTTTCAATGAAAAAAGCGAAAATTGGAATTATAAACAAAAATATTTGAATAATGTAAAAGAAAATTGGCCCATGTTTCTCTCTGGGTTATAA
This sequence comes from Maratus speciosus, assembly GCA_963932465.1. Taxonomy (NCBI): domain Eukaryota; kingdom Metazoa; phylum Arthropoda; class Arachnida; order Araneae; family Salticidae; genus Maratus; species Maratus speciosus. The sequence goes on from OZ010797.1 coordinate 456,288,741, forward strand.
TTCACCCATATGCAAAGGCATTTTACCATTCGTTTTGACCCTGTCGTCAGGCAAACGTTTTTACCTTTAAATTTATAATATCATTAGAATTAGTAAAGAATAAAAAATGAGTGACATCAGGGACAAAAAGGTGGGAAGAAAAAATGAAAAAGTTATGATCTCCATAGGCTTTTCCATGTTAAATTAACATTGAGAAGTGACACTGGAAATAAATAAGTATTGCGCTGCCGCGCAATACTTAAATTTATTTATTTTGAAGAATAAAAATAAAATTTTAGGTTCAGATTAAACAGACTAACATGAAACGTATGTTTTGAAAATTTCATGAAAAAATATTCAGAGAGATATCCTGCGCGTTATGACCAAAAACGACATTCGAAGAAAAATGACATCAAAATTTTGAAAAAGTCGCTTCAGCAATTGAGCAGCTTCAGCCATAACTTCTGTTCTATTTGGAATTTCAAGGAAATAATCATATCAAAATGTTCACAAAAGATAGAAGTTTAACATCCTAAAAAAAAAAAAAAAAAAAAAAAAAAAAAAAAAAAAAAAAAAACATTTGAAGCTTTAAGAGTTTTGAGACCCCTTAAGAGTTTTACGCTTTTATGCTCTTTATTACTGCTGCCTGCAGAGCTAAGAGCTGTAATTTCACATTACTGTAAAAATAGGCTAATATTCATTTACCTCTCCTATGAAAAAGCCTCATCGATTCGGATAGATTTTTACAGCTGAACAAGTCAGGTGTCCGATTGAGGGGGGTGGGGGGGGGGGGGGTGGAGAGAAGGGGCACACTTTTACCTGCGAACTTTTTTACTTTGAAATTTTGATTTGTGAAAAATCCTGACGTGATACTTAAAAATGAACATCATTTTCGTATCCAGCAATAAAAAATATGTATGAATCAATTATCAAAAGCTAAAAACATGACACAACCCAAATTTTGCAGGTTAGTTTAATTAGTGGTAACCAAAAATTATTTGACAAACTACAGTAATTTTCTATTCTTAACATACTAGTTTGTAAACGAATGTATTTTTATTTCAGTATATTAACAATAACAGATATAAATAAAAAACTTATATGGAAATAATTCTTAACCTTACCTCTCTACTGTGTGTTAATAATGAAAGTGTGATAAATTTATTCTCTTCGAGCATTCATTATATTCCCAGATGTTATAACTTCTGAAAGGGTAAACGACAAACAAGGAAATATTTTCTTAAGGTAAACTTTGAGTGTCGCCAAGTGACTTGCTCAGCAAATGTACTTCAGAAAGTCGATATTGAACGTCTGTCTAGACTTGGATATGATTATGTGTGAATTGAATTTGTGTTTACAAATTAATAATAGATGTTTTCAGAAAGTATTTACATTCATCTCTTTATAAATATTTAAAGTTTAACATGAAACAATAAAACAAACATTTTTTTCCTGCCCTGTAAAAATGGATGAATGTTTCTTAATATGCGAAAATATATCATAACCATGAGCTAAAATATACAAAAACCTCTTCCGAATCACCCATGATTCCGAAAATCGTTCTTTATCTTCAGACATATTTTCGACATTTAAAGAAATATTGTTAAAAACAAAATTTATTTTACTCCTATTGAATACATAAGACTGCGGTGGTTGAGCTTTGTAACTTTTAATAATTGATTTATATGTATTTTTAAGAGCTGAATCCGAAAATGTCTTTCATTTTTAACCATCATGTCAGACTGTTTTTGCAAATCATAAATATCTAAGCCAAAAAATTAAAAAAAGCGATAAACTGATATCATAATATAGATGAGATGGTTGTATTGTGTAACTCTTAATAATTGATTTGTATGTATTTTTTAGCGCTGAATTCGAAAGTTATCTTAATTTTTAACCTTCACGTTCGGAATTTTTGCCCATCGTAAATTTCAAAGGTAAAAAATCAAAAATAGCGAAAATCTGATGCTAAAAAATAGAAAAGAAGATTATATTTTTTAACATTTGATATTTTATTGCATTTTTTAACGCTGAATCCGAAAATGACCTTCATTTTTAACCATATTTAAATAAATAAGAAAATAGAGAAAATCTGATACTGTAAAATAGATTTTATGGTTATGTTTTTTTAAATTTTAATAGTTGATTTTTATGTACTTTTTCGCACTGAATCTGAAAATGAACTTAATTTTTAACCATCAAGTCGGAATTTTTCGCATATCGTAAATTTCAAAGCTAAAAAGTAAAAAAATAAAATAAAATAAAATAAAATAAAAAATCTGACGCTTTACATTAGATGTAAAACGTTTCTTTATTCAATTTTATTCAATATATTTTCATTTTGTTTATACTGAGCAGGCTTACAGCTAAACAGCTCAGGGGTCTGATTAGGGGGAGGGGGGGGGGCCCACTTTTAACTTCGAACTTTTTAATTTTGAAATTTACGATTCGTCTGACGTGAAAAAACCTGAACCTGAAAACCTGACGTGAAAAACCGTTCGCCTGATGTCATTTGAAAATCCTGACGTGATGGTTAAAAATGAAGGTCATTTTCGGATTCAGCGATAAAAATTATATCAGAATAAATTATCCAAAGCTAGAAACATGACACAACACAAATTTTGCAGGTTAGTTTAATTAGTGATTACCAATAATTATTTGACAAACTACAGTATTTTCCTTAACGTATTAGTTTGTAAGCAAATGTATTTTTATTTCAGTATACTAATAATAAAAAATGTAAAAAAGAAATCTTATATGGAAATAATTCTTAAGCTTAACATCTACTGTGTGTTAATAATGAACGTGTGATAAATTTATTCTCTTTGAACACTCAGTGTATTTTCAGAAGATGTTATAACTTCTGAAAGGGCAAACGACAAACAAGGAAATATTTTCTGAAGGCAAACTTTGAGTGTCGCCAAGTACTTGCTCAGCAAATGTACTTCAGAAATCCGATATTGAACGGCTGTCTAGACGTGGATATGATTATGTGTAAAGTGAATTTGTGTTTACAAATTAATAATAGATGTTTTCAGAAAGTATTTACTTTAATATCTTTATAAACCTTAAACGTTTAACATGAGATAATAAAACAGATTTTTTTTTGTCCTCCTCTGTAAAAATGGATAAATGTTTTTAAATACGTAAAAATATATCATAACCACGCGCTAAAATATACAAAATCTTCTTCCGAGTTATCCATTATTTCGAAAAGCGTTCGTTATCTTCAGATATTTTTTCGGCATTTAAAGAAATATTGTTAAAATCAAAATTTATTTTACTGCTATTGAATACACAAGACTGCAGTTGTTGTGTTTTTTAACTTTTAATAATCAATTTTTATGTATTTTTTAGCGCTGAATCCGAAAATAAACTTCATTTTTAACCATCACGTCAGAATATTTTATCAAACTAGCCGCCCTTGGCGACCAGTTTGGTCTCCGTTAAGATTTAAGTTTGGGAAAGATAGCTAAGCATTGTATCTTGTTACTTTTATTCATAATTTAATTTATTTGGACTCCCTTAAATATAATTGATATAATCCCTTAAGCTAATATTAATTTTTGTTGCATTAAAATTCTCAATTTGTTGATTTTCTATAAGCAAGTAAACACTATTGTTTTACAATGGAAGTCTATGGGAATTTGGCGAAATATTAGAGATATCGCCAAGTTGGCGTCACTCTTGGCGACTCATTTTGGTCGCCAAATTTGGCGATATACCGCCAAGTTGGCGACAAACTTGGCGGCATTTGGCGACAGAACGCGGTCTTCCCTATGGTAACTCCCCTTATAGGTATGGAGAGGCATTAAATGCTTGACATTTACGATAAGCCATTATTGGCATTTAATCTTATAGTTTGGCGATAGTTTTTTGGTCAGCGGGATAATCGAGTAGTACCGAATTGCGTAAAAAAAACATCCTTATAACTCGAAAAATTATAATCATATTAACTAACAGTTTACTGCGTCGGATTAAGCGTCTCATTTCCAATTCAAGTATATCTTTGAATTGAAATTTGAATGAAATACAGGGTCATGAAAAATCGAAGAGTGTGAAAAATAGGATTACAAATTTCTCGGCAACTAATTATCCGATCGAGTTCATTCATGATGCAAAATATATGGGGTTTTTTATTGTCTTTTATATTCACACCTTCAAATAAACAATTTCGAAAATTTTTGTATATCTTTTATCAGAACGAATATTTCAAGAGTCCGAAAAAATAGTTCCGGATAATCGAGGTTACTGATATTCAATAGGCTTCTTCCCATTATTACTCCCTAAGTACACACCAAATTTCAAGTCTCTATCTCAATTTGTTCAGGAGATAGAGTGATTACAGACACACACAACGACACACACCCAGACGAACACCAAAATTTTTTTTCTAAAAATATGTTTGTATGACACTGGAATCTCCAGTGTCTGAAACGTGTAAATCCGTCAAAAAAATTCTTCGATTGTATGATGGGTATTCTATGTATGATGGATAAGTAACAAAAGAATTGTTTTGACAAAAACTTTTATGTATATTTTATAGTATTAAAATTTCGCAAAATTTCGACTTTTAAAACAACAAATTCCCACGTGATGGTAAAAAAATGTTGGTCATTTTCGGATTCAGCGTTAAAAATAAATAAAAATCAATATTCAAAAGATAAAATACAGAACCATCACATCTATTTTATAGTATCAATTATCGCTATTTTTTTTACTTTTTAAATTCAAAATTTACTATTTGCGATACATTCTGCTTTGATGGTTAAAAATTAAGGTCATTTTCGGATTCAGTACTACATACTACATAATAATACATTACCGAAAGCTAAGAAACATGACACAACCCAAATTTTGCCGGATTGTGTTATTGGAAATTATTCTAAATAGTTTTTTATAGAATATCAATCAATATTCGTAAACCGGAATATCGGTTTTTAGTATTCTATGAATTCCAAGTAAACATTTTCAGATGAGTAAATGACTTTAACCCTTTATGTACTGAATTAAGAATTTTATCTTCTAAAGCATTTTTCGTGAATTGTTTAAACTATATTAGAAGATTTACATAATCATTTAATAAATTTTTGAAGGATTTAGAAGTATTAATTAAATTTGAATTTATAGGGGTTTTGCGTATTATTTATAACCCCACTCAAATCTTTTATTTTAAATATTTATCTTAGTATTTTGTAGAATTAGGAAATGTGTAAATATTGATGGATTTATAATCATTCTCAGATAAGTAATAATTGATTTCGAAACAGGAAATAAATGTCGTAATCTTCAAAGACGCAAACGTTTTTATACTTATAAAAATAGATTTGACAGACATCCATCATTGTGCAATTATCAAACTTTTTTCAGTTCCTAAATTATGATCATCGAAAAGAACAATTACGGCAATAAATAAAATATGTTTATATCATCCCACGCATGAAGCAAGAGTTTGACGTCATCATCAAAAAAGAATTCAAATGACTGAAAAACTTTATTATTATTAATTTAGTTGTGCTGTTAGCTTTTGTAAGTAAAACATGTAAAAATAATATAAGAAAAAGCTGCCGTATGAAGCAGCATAATTGTGTTTGTTAAAAAAATATATAATATAACCACGTGAAATATAAAATAGGCTCATTACTTAGTTTACTTCAATGTGTTCACAGTATTTATACTCACATTTCTTTTCTCAATTTACACTCTAGTGAAAATTAAAATTATGAATCTCTACAAAAAATAAATATACAGCTTTGGATAAAGCGGCCCATACTTCATATCAAGGAATTGCTGAGCGACAACATAAAGGTAAGAAATTTACCTATATTATTATACTTGATTAACTTATTATGAAAGGCCAGATTCATACTGATTTAATTATCTAAATATCAGCGCGCGAGTCATACTGCGTATAACAGAGGTGGTTTTTTTTTTTTTTTTTTTTTTTTTTTGCCAACAAAACAAATATAATGTTCTTTCAATAGTAATTTAGAAATATTGAAAAATTGACCCCCCCCCCCCCCCCCCCAAATGAAAAAAAAAAAAAAAAAAAGCCAAGAAAGCTGACAAGAAGCAAAGGTAAAAGAAATCATCCTTTTAAAAATATTTTTATTTTGTGTAACCAATAGTGCTTTTGGAACAAGATAAATTCATGTATCTATAACTCATTCTAAACTGTATTACAACTAATAGATGCATTAAATGAATTTTATAACAAGTTATTTTAATGGTACTTATAAGTACCGATAGTAGATAAAGGGTTATAGACACAAGAGAAATAAAATATAGTTAATTGGAACTTTAATGTTAATACTGTTTATCATGTTATTTTAGCACGTTATTTGAACAAAACATGTTTGTTAAACATGAAAATATTTACTCGTGAAGTGAAAAATTCGGAAAAAACTATATTCCTGCTTGCGAAAATTGATTAATATTCTAAAAAACTACTCCTGGACATTTCCGAAAATCAGTGGCAGCAAAATAAATCTTGTTTCTTACGAATACTTCTCTAAATCTCGAAAATAGATTTGTTTTGGATACTTATAATAACTAAAGTCAGCTTTTCGAAATAGTGTTCGATTCAGAAATGGTTATTGTATATTTTCGTTTCGGCGTTATATTTTAATAAACGAGGCTAAGGAACATTTGTATTATTTGTGTTATTTACAATATAACTAAATTAAAAAATACTGAATAAACATTGTTTTCTGGAATAGTCAAATAATTGTAGGTACTTTTCAAGAAAAGGGGGCTTATCGTGATAGCGAAAATGGGTTTGGCGAGAAAAGGAAATTTTTCATGCAAATTTTCTGACAACTTATTCATTATTTCATATTATATTATCACATAGCAATTTGTTTAATATTTAAGCAATTTATTTAATATAAACAAGTCAGCTATCTATTTTTATGTACAAAAAAAATTAGTAAATATTGTATAAAAAAGCAAAAATAAATTATGTAAAAATAATTCTTTTATATATAAATTCATATATAAACAACCATAAAAATTCATCCTGTTTGTTTTCATAGTAGTTTCTATCAATTGGCAAAAATTTTTACTTTTTGAAGACCGAATTACGCCAAGCTTTTTGCCAAGGCCCCTATACTGAAAAAGTACCTAATTGTAAGTATGAAATGCATTTCATACCGTACCGTATTTCCGCAAAGTAGATATTCTTTTATCTCAGTTTAAGAAAAAAATGTAAATATAAACAAATTAGATTTCAGTATAAAATACAAAAAATAACGAGATATAACACAATTCACAATTATTCATTATAATGAATCGTGAAAATGTTAGCAGCTATTTAAAAAATGCTCAGAAATAACCAAAATTTACGCTTTTCGAAACAATACCAAATATTTTAATCATAAAGGTACTTTAGAAAGAAATTCATATAAAAGTCATATTTACATATGAGTGCATACATTCTTTATCATTTATATTTCATGTACTCTTAAAATTACTTTCGTATGTATATAAACATATCAGAAATATATGCCAAGGTTAAAATCACGTTGTGTATTAACTACGAAAGTGTAAAGAATGTTTTTCTATAAAGCACTCAAATATTCCCAGAAGACGATATAACCTCAGCAATGGGAAAAGACAAACAAGGAAATATTTTCCTGAGATACATTTTGGTGTTCTCTTACTCGGTAAATATTTTTCAAAAACACGTCAATGTAAATGGAAATATATTAAAACTTCTTTTCTGTTAAAACAACTTTTACAATTACGTGCTGAAACAGAAGTCTGAGTCATATAAAGCTTACAATTAAAAAGCAAGGAAATAGTGGAATAAATAAAAATTACAATTTAAACTTCCTTTACCATTCATAATAATTTATAACCAAGAAAATAAGAAGCATTTGTTAATAACATAAGAAAAACCGAGAAATATAACTTCTACAGCTTTTGAAATTAGTTTTTATATATAAAGTATTTTATATAAGTTTTTTTTATTTTTTTTATTAGTTTTATATATAGTTTTTTATATTAGTTTTTTATATAAGTTTTTTATATATTATATGTAATTTACTATATATTTATTTCTGTTGTATTGTAACCATTATTTGTTTAAAAGAAAGTTAATTCAGAAGTTATTCTCAAGGTAAACCTTTCTCAAGGACTTTTTGTTTTTCGAAATTTGCGTGTAAAATCACTTTAAAATATTGAAAAATAAACCGGAAAAACACTAACAACATTTTATTTAAAAAGTATGTATTTATTTAATAAAATGTAAACGTTCTAAATATGGGAATATGTATAATATTCATAATAATAAACTATGCATAATTATGTGTTTTGTTTTGTCTAGATTTATATAAGGTAGGTTTATACATTTTATATTGTGTATTATAATTAGTATTTTTATCATATGCTAAAAAATATATTTATTTATTTACAACGATAAATAAGATTATAATAAATATTATTAAAAAGCTAAGAAAATTTTATTTGAGTCTTGAAAGCAATTTGTTTCATAATTATCTTGAAAAGGACTTCACATAAAAAAAACCTTTCCATTAAATTGCTAATAAATCAAGTACCCTATTCCTGCCTAGCGTCCTATAGTTGAGTCGCTAACATACATAAAAAATAGGCTATAGCACATAATTTGAAAAAACAAAAATGCGTATTAAAAGAAGTGTACAAGCTAAGATTAAAACTTATTTATATGAATCAATGATGGAGGATATACAAATAAGGTAAATGCACCTTTAGTGGGTCACATACCAGTAGTGGGCCAACAAGCTCAAAATGCATTTCTGAAAAACGACTGAAAAAAATCGGATTAACTAACATCCTAAAATGTTACTTTCCATAAATTATTTGGGAGAATAGGCTTTTGTTTGGTACATTTGTTTATTTTCCAGAGTATCTTCAAAAAACAATTTTTTTAACCATTTGGAAAAACGGTTTTTGTCCTCTGTCAGGGTAGGAAATCTAAAACATATCTGAAGCGTTTTATTGGTTGAATCCGTATTTTATTCGTTTTCTGAACCCAGCACCTACCGTCTACCAGCTTCGAGAGCAGAACCTCTCAGCCACTGGTGGGGCGTTTTAGGTTTAGAAGTAAAGATTATATTATATACTTGCCTTAAAAGTCCATACAGTAAAAAATATATATAACGTACTTACTGCTAAACTTTCTGATACCTAAGTCAAAAAAAAAAAAAAAAAAAAAAAAAAAAAAAAAAAAAAAAAAAAAAATCAACCACTAAATTAAATAACATTAAAATTACACTTACTTTTTATAATCAAAAAACATAACTGCACGTTGCAATGAATAAACTCGTTGAACTATTTTCTACAAATAAGTTTATTTTGCAATCTGTGGCCAAGTTTTGGAAATATTTAGACTGGCCATCTCTCCTCTATGGCCATCTATCCTAGAGTTACCCTAATATCAACCATGGCAATCTAGAATCTTTACCTATCATGGGATATCATTGAATTAATTACCTATGATAGGATTTAATACAATAATCACCATGGCCATTTAGAATCATTGCCTATCATGGGATATCATTGAATTGATTACGTATGATAATATTTAATAGACTAAAGGAAACTTTTATTAATATCTTTTTAAGTTTAGATTCGGTTTTCGCAAAATTGGAAATGACTCGACAAATTTCTGCAACGATCATATATATCAAATTTCAAAACATTCGGCTGGGTAGTTTTTGCGCTGTTATATGTGGGCAGATGGACAGACAGATAGACGGACTGACCAGACGGCGACTATAAGTGCTACGTACAGTAAAAGCTCTTTCATCCGGCATCCTATGGTTCAGCACATTCTATAATCCGGCACGCTAGCCGCGTTTTTTTTTTTTTTTTTTTTTTCTTTTTAACCATTTGGAAAAATGGTTATTGTTCTCGTCAGGGTAGGAAATGAAAAGCATATCTGAAGGTTTTTATTGGTTTAATCCGCATTTTATTCGTTTTCTGATTGGTCTACACAGTAATCTGTGCTTTCCCTTTACTTTCAACAGAGATGGATATTTCTGTTGTCACTATGACAAAAAAGTAATAAAAACTACAGAAAAAATTAATAACTCAGAAACAATTTGAGATACAGCTTTCAAACAAATTGCATTTAAAAGTGCATTTTTTTTCTCTATACGACGGTGTAAAAAGTAATATTGTCGGATGATTAGAAGTTTAAGAATGAAATTTCATTAAAAATTGGTCCAGGAATATTAATGTTTAATCCATGGCGTACGTAATGTATGACCAGCTCCGTAGAAGTTTAAAAATTTACAGTACCGCAAAATGTAATCCATGGCCTACGTAATGTATGAAATTTCATTTAAAATTGGTCCAGGAATATTAATGTTTAACCCATAGCGTACGTAATGTATGACCAGCTCCGTAGAAGTTTAAAAATTTACAGTACCGAAAATTGTAAAACTGAAATTTCTTTTAAAATTTGTTCATGATGGGTCCAGGAATGTTAATGTTTAATTCATGGCGTACGTAATGTATGATCAACTCCGTGCGATTTCTTATGTCTTAAATTTTAGTCTTCGAAAAAATCATTTCCAAATGGTCGTTGCAATTTGTTTTTTATTTTATTTTATTTTTATTAGTATTATTATTATTTTTCAAATTCTTAGAGATTTCGTTATGCGATAAGTTTTTATTTCAAACATTCTTTTTCTTTAATATTATGTTTTATTGGAAATTGAACTACTGTTGATATGATTGGATGAGCAGAAAACTTAGCAGTTTGTTAATAAGAAAGCTATTTCGGGTAGCTACTGGAGCATAGAGGAAGGTAAAATTTTTAAATTTAAATTTTTTTCCGAAGAATAGATTTTGAAACTTTCAATGTTTATTCTGATACATGAAGTTTAGAACTAGGCTATATATATATATATTTAAGTATTGCGCGACAGCGCAATACTTATTTATTTCCAGTGTCACTTCTCAATGTTAATTTAACATAGAAAAGCCTATGGAGATGATAACTTTTTGATTTTTTCTTCCCACCTTTTTGTCCCTGATGCCACTCATTTTTTATTCTTTGTTAATTTTAATAATATTATAAATTTAAAGTGTAAAAACATTTGCCTGATATCAGACAGAAAACGGATGATAAAATGCCTTTGCATATGGGTAGATTATAACCCAGAAAGTAGCACAGGCTATGTTTTATTTAAATTATTCAAATATTTCTCTTAATAATTACAAATTTCGCTATTTTCATTGAGAATCAATGGACATTTTCCCATAAAATTTAACATAATTTCTTATTGTTACAAAAAAAAAAAATTCAAAAGCCGTGATAAATTTTTGCCTCCAGCAATTAATTTTCAGTTGAAAGATTTGCATGTGAAAAATGGAATTATTATTTTTTTTTTTTTTAAAGAATTGAAAATAAGATGAATATGGCGTCATAGTGGAGATAAAAGTAATACAAGAAACATTGACATGAGTAAATACAGAAAATAGGTGAATATGACGTCAAAAATTTTAAATAAATTTTACCAAAACTGATTTTTAAGCGTGACTATAAGTTACATACAGATGAGCGCGTAGTTCGATTAAAAAGGTGTTAACTTTGTGATTTATTTACGTTTTCTTTTATTTATTTATAGATGAAGTTTTAATTTCTTTAAGGAATATTAGCTGGAAACCATTTCTGAACTTTTTCTATTGTTTTAAGACGGCGTAAAAATTGAATTTTTCCGACGTTTAGAAGTTAATAAATTTTCAAATAAGTGAAAATTATTTTGCCGGTTACATTGTCAATATGACGTCAGTGTTACACTAGGACATTTTCGCTGCTTGATATATGTATTGTTTATAAGAAATTTCTTTTTGTATCAACAAAAAATAAAAAATAATGGACCCCATCAGTGTGACGTCACAGGCAACTCAACTCCGCGTATGAACCGCAAATTGGATCCAAACAAACCCAGAAAGTTCGAAGTATATAAGAGATGCATTATGCGTCAAAACGGCTTACCATATGAAGCCAGATAATCGCTCAAATCATTCGGCCCAAACAAGACGAGCACGTGGAACCAGAGTTAAATTATTTGGAATGGGAGAGGTTTTCAAAGCTACCTGCAATTGTTTGGACCGAATTGTGACAGGTTTTAATTGATTTCAAGGTTACATTTTTACCTTCATGCCGAACCATCACGTTTCCTCCCTATCTGTCTCTGAACTCTGTGGTTTATTTGGTCCAATTTATGGTTGGTATGAGGAATTGAGTTGCCTTTGACGTCACCACTGACGGGGTCCATTATTTGTAAATTTTAAAAAGATGGGGACTTTTAACGTTATGTCTACGGCTTTTTTATCTAAAATTTTCCCTCAAGGTCTTTTGTCAGTTTTTTGCCTGGCACAGAAACGACGGGTATTGCCGCAAAATAAATACCCGAAGTTTAACCTAGGTAAAAATTTCCTTTTATGTGTATATCGTTCCCTGCGAGGAAAAAGGGTAAAAAATTTTTTAAGTAAAACTGGCGTATTTTTTATATTTTACTATATAAACAGCTATACTGTTGTTAAATATGAGCATTAAAGATATAACACTATTTTTGCATTCATAGCGTTCCCAAGTGGAAAATGGGGGTAACTAAATTTAAGTTAATTTTGATTTTTTATGCTCAGATTAGAAGCTTTTTGTCCAAACAACGACAACCTCTATTATTGATTTCATGAACCATTTTGGATTAATCATTGGTAAATTACACCGCAAATTGTGATGCGATGCGATGATCAAACCTTAATGATGGTACATTAAGTTAATTTTTAAATGAGTTCATCTGAGAGTTTGTCTGAATGCAGTAGTTATTAAAAAAACTTGACATATTAAACAAAAAAATAATTTGCAGAACAAATTAAAAAAGAAAACAATTTATTTCCTACATTATTTAAGCCCGAGAAGGGACAGATATTAAGATGTTTCATTCAGTTAGCTGTACGTTTAATGTTACATTTTTGTAACAAATAAGTTAAACCAATCGAACATTAAAAAAATAAAAATAAAATTCAAACAATATGATACTTTAAACACCCTAAAAAACTTGGGTTCCGTTCAAATGAAAGCGAAATAAATCTTAGACTTTTTCCATTTATTAGTTGTAAATATTTGTATTGCAGATTTTGTATTATGTTTATGATGATTGTACATAAAATCATAAGGCACGTCTAAAATACAAACCTTCAAAAAAGTCTAAGATTTATTTCGCTTTCATTTGAACGGAACCCAAGTTTTTTAGGGTGTTTAAAGTATCATATTGTTTGAATTTTATTTTTATTTTTTTAATGTTCAATTGGTTTAACTTATTTGTTACAAAAATGTAACATTAAACGTAGAGCTAACTGGATGAAACATCTTAATATCTGTCCCTTCTCGGGCTTAAATAATGTAGGAAATAAATTGTTTTCTTTTTTAATTTGTTCTGCCAATTATTTTTTTGTTTAATATATATATATATATATATATATTATATATAATTAATGAGCAACATGTGATGGCATTCTTCCAGAACATTCTAAATGAAAGCTACATTCTAAAGTCTTGTTTAAAGAACGTATGTGGGTTGATGTCTTGAATCGAAGGAAGCATGCAGACTTGGAATTCTGGTTTTTGAATATGGATTCGGATGAAAAATTAATAGTTCATTGTTAACAGGTGAGGGACATTATACAGGTATAGCTGTTTTTCATGTTTTTGAAGAATTTTTTTTTATCTTGCAGGTTTGGGAGGGTGCACGTTCATCTGCATTCATGCATGTTTATATTTAAATTGTAAATTTTTAAGTAATTTTCTAAAAGGTTATTTTATTAAAGATTTTTTGTTTTTGTTTTTTAAATTATGCTTTGTTTACATTTTTTTTTTTTTTTTTTTTGCTTAATTTTGGTTTTTTTCAGCTTTTTTTAATTCTGTTACTGAAATGACAATAGTTTTTTCTATATTGGGTGCAGGATGGACGTGTGTTCAGGAACCTACAGATTTTTAGCAGTGGGGGTGGAGTTAGTTTTTGTCTGTCCTCCCACTGAAGAAGAACCGACTATTTTTTGCCTGTGTTTTTGTTTTTTACCTATCGTTTACTTATTTTTTAAAAGTTTTTATAGTTAAATATTGCAGATATACACCTTCTTTTCTGGGTTATGGTGTTTTTGCATTTTAAAGTAATGAAATATATATATATATATATATATATATATATATATATTGAAATTCACTAACGCTTTAATAATAATTAGATAAATGTAATTAAGTAGCCCACTATTGATGTATTTACCTTAAACGTACCTTTACACATCGCAATCTTGGAGAATGAAAAATCTTACGGACATCGAATAAAAGTCTTCATTTTAGCAAATAAACATTCATCTTGAACTGTCATCTCTGGGTAACAGATAAAGGTATTTATCGATAATTATTTCATGCAATTTTCATGTTTCCCCCAAAAAACATATATGACGCATTCTCACATAATTTTGACTTTTAAGTTCCTGAATAATATTTTTTATTTTAGTACATATTCATGCTTTTTTATTATTATTATTTATTATACTGGATAACATCCAATTGTATGACTGTATAACAATATTAACGAGATAAATAAGTTTTTGACGATTTTGGGGGTTCAAATATACCACGAAATTCCTTACCATCTCGTGTCCCTGATGCTGAATTTAAAATTTGGATCTGTCTGTATAAAATTGTTTCAAAAAAAGTAATTCGATGTAATTTTTTTCCGAAACTGGGACTACTGTTTTATATAAATATGTAGCAAAAAATTAATCCGCACTACTTTTTTTGGTTACTATATTTTTTTTAACTATGTACCGTCCCCCTTGTTAAAATTATACAGAAAATCCCTTCAGATGCAGCTACAGAATTTTTTAAAACTTTTTTCTCATGCAGAAGTATGCTAGAGAAAGAATGGCTAAAATTCTTTCACAGGAAATTTACTGCAGAATTTAAATCAGTATTTAAATATCAATAACAAGCATTGTGGCTTTATTGGTAGTGGTACCGTCCCCAAGGTTTATTCCTGCAGTTTTCGAGGTAAATTATTATTATTTTTTTAATTTAATCCAATGTAAATAACTGTTGCAAAAAATGAATGAACATTGTGGTTTTCACTTAGTCTTAACATGATTTGCCTAAAAATAGGTGGTAATGTACCTCACCGTCCCTACCGTCCTTTTTTTCCCCTTACCATCCCTTTTTTTCCTTACCGCCCCTCTTTTTATACTTACCGTACCTTCCTTATCATCCCTTTAAGACAATGCTATACCAAATTTTTTTTTACTAAAAATACTACATTGTTGTTATGTCTACCGGAAATTTCTGTCCTATAATGTTATTTCACGCCTACCCTTTAAAAACTTAGATTTCTTCATTGGCACCACTGCTTTAAAATGGTAAAATTCTCCATTGTTATCACCTTAAATGTGAAATGTCATAACGGGTATTTTACCATTCCAAAAAGTTGGTGCCGATGAAGAAATCTGAATTTTAAAAAAGTAGGCGTGAAATAACATTATCTGACAGAATTTTAGGGTATTTCTTATTTAAATGCTCTATGGGTACTATGCAAATTCATTATAAGTAAAAATTTAGAAGAAAATAAAAAGTTAGAGAGGTAAAACGGTAAGTTTAACTTAAGCCTCAGTTAAATAAATAAATCGTCTGCTGAGCATTTTTTCTTTATTTTGAATCATTAAAGCATTCGTCTATAAGTTTAAAATGTTATTTTATTAAGTTTAATTTCACCAGTTTTTTATTCCTGAAAGTGAAATTTTTGTGAGAATGTCTCATATACGAATTTATTAAACTTAGAAATATGGGACGATAAGCATAAGCCGGTTAATATCTTATTGTGCGTTAACAAAGAAAATGTAAGGAATTTATTCTCTTTCAGCACTCAAGATATTTCACAGAAGATACTTCTGCCATGGCAAATGACGAACATGTTAATATGTTAATAAATAAACAAAGTTAAAATAGAAAATATTGTAAATATTTTTATACGAAATGATGCAAACAGCAGTTTCGGAGCTTTAGAAGCTCCGAAACAGCTGTCCGCACCTTTTCGTACACACATATTTATAATTTGTGTCATTTTAACGTTGTCTATTTATTTCTTATTACACCTGAACAAAATTCATTCCACTCATTTTAACCATGGGAATATGTCTTTTTTTAAGGTAAAATTTGGATGACGTCAATTGACTTGCTCGGCAAATACATTTCATAAAGCAGGCATTTAACTTTTTTAGAGACGAGTATATGATTACTCGTGAAAAGAATTTGTATTTACATACTAACAAAAGATATTTTCCGAAAGCATTTACGCCCCACCAGTGGCTGAGGGGTTCTGCTCTCGAAGCTGGTAGACGGGAGTTGCTGGTTCGAACCCAATCGCGCCCGTCGGCCTAATCGTCCGGAGTTTTCATGGTTTTCTTCGAACCTTGGATTTCCAAGCGTTAATACGGGTTAGGTTCCCTTAGAAAGGCTCTCACGAAGGGCACTCCACCCTGGGCCTATATCCCTCGTGCAGATAATTGGCCGTCATAAATACAACCAACCAACCGAAAGCATTTACATTATTTTTTTTTATTAACATTGAATGATGAACACGAATTAATAAAAATATTTTATTTTTTCTATGTAACTGGTAATTTAATGAAGATATTTTCGAATTTGTAAAGTTTAAGTGAAAACAAAATCCTTGCCGGCTCGGCTTACAGGCACATATTAAGTTCTAATTTCACCAACAAAAACTAAATCCAGATGATAGACATAGTTTAACAATTGTATCTATCCGCTGTTGAGGAGTTTTTACTTTCATTTTCGTATAAGAGTTGGTTTTATCAGAATTATGTTAACACGATAATTTTTTCTTCAACCCCTACTTTTTACATCCCTTGACAATATTTTTAGTAAAACCATCCATTAGTAGAGTTCATCTTATCAAAAACATCTTACTACAAAAGTTATAGATAATATTAAGAAGATTTATATAATACCGTTTAATAATACCGTTTGGTGATTGTTTCATTAAGGGGGTCCGGGACACATTTTAAAATAATTTTTATTTATTGAGTTAAAATTCTGAATTTTTTTGTGATGGTTAACCGTATCATTTGTAAACAAAATCACACGATAAAACGTCTCATAATTTTTTTTAATTTTAAATTTTAAATTTATTAAAAAATTGGGGTAGTTTAACATCGTTATAACTCGAAATATTATTTATAGAATTTCATTTTTTTCATTTAAATAAACATAAATATATAAGTTTCAATTCTGACTCAGTATTTTTAAAAATATTAATGAAAAAAATAAAAAAATATGTAACGAAAAAATTTTTAAAAAGTAGTGCAACTTAAAAAAAAAAAAAAAAAAAAAAAAAAAAAAAAATATTTTCAAAAGTAAATTTTTTTTCTTATATGCTGAATTAAAATTAAAGTAAAACGGTTGGAAAAGACGTGTTCCAAGTTTGAACCATTTATCTTTAACGGTTCTTGAGTTATAAGAATTTAAATATGAGAAATGGTGAAAAAACCCTTTATGAAGAAACAGGCATTTTTACAAGAAGTCGTTTCCATGACAGCCATTGCTTGAAAGCGCTAGATTTTGAAGTCAAACCAAAACGAAAAAATTAATGCTTTTTGTTCTAATTAAGATAGAAACATGATTTAAATGACGTTTTAAGCAGAAGAAAACACAAAATCTTTTCATGAAATAAAATGTTTTTTCGAAATTTACGAGATTTTTGTGTCCCGGACACCCTTAAATAAACCAAAGATTATATTTTAAATCCTGACGTTCTTTTTATTGAGACGCACGCGCACGTTCAATAATGCAACCTATATACAGCATCTCTGAGGATTGTCAAAAAGTTTCATCACGCCAATGATACTGTTTTATCGCGTTAGTGGCGGAGTAAAGGATTTGTGATTTTTTACTTCTACACCCGCCTCTTTTTTATTTATTAACCATTTGGAAATGGTTGTTGTTTTCGGTCGAGATGGGGCCAAATGATGCTCGCATTTTATTTTTTTAACGAAATTCAACGTTGTTCTTTACTTTTAGAAGAATTTTTATTGGAATAAGTAATAAAATCGTTAAAAAATGTTTGAATAGGTAATCGAAAGGCATAAAATCGTTAAAAATTTAAAAAGTTAAAAAATGGGTAGGCGCAAATTGTCAGATATGGAAAAATCTAAAGCCAAAGAGCGACGCCGAAATGAAAATCGTCTTGCAAAGCAAAAATCGAGGTCTTCAACTCATTATGTAGGCCATGAAAATCGAGGTCTTCAACTTATTATGTAGCCCATGAAAATCGATTACAGAACAAAAGACGAACGCGAAAAAGGAAACAATCTAATGTTTAATCGATTGATAGTAAAAAGCCATGTCTCGAGGGGCTCCAATCCACTAGCCACATTGTTTTACAATCGGTCGATTCTAACCGGGAAGAATTGAGCTCAACGTAGGTAATTTGTCGCAATCTGTGGATGATTCGGTGAACTTCTTTCGATTTGTAAACTGTTTTTCTTCTCGAAACGGGACTTGGAGAGTTTATCGATGAAGGTGTTGGTCGTCTGAAGTTTAATCTTTGCGATCAGTTGTTGAAGAGAATGCGACGGAATTTGGTGCACGAAATTTAGATTTTTCGGTTAAATTTTGTTACGAAGGTGATTTGTCGCAATCTGTGGATGAGTCAGTGGAACTGCTTTCGATTTTTAACCTCTTATCTTTCTCGGCTTCTCTTGTCGAAATGCCCCAAAATTAAAACTAAGTAAATATTAAGTAGTAGGGAAAAAAAATCCAAATGGTCCTTGTATTCTATTAAATTACAATTATTATTATTATTATTATTGTTGTTGTTGTTGTTGTTGTAAGAGTTAGTCCTATCAAAACCTTGTTCACATACAAGTTGTAGACGATATTAAAAAGATTTATTATAAATTTTAGCAGATTTGAAATCTTGTGAATTGGCAAAGTTATGCATTTTGTTCTTCTTCATACCCCCTCTCTCTCTCTCTCTCTCTTTTTTTTTTTTTTTTCCTGTAAGAGTTGGTCCTTTTAAACACTTGTAGATAGTATTAAGAAGATTTCTAATAAATTTAACTGTGTTTGATACCGGCTAAATGAATGAAGCTACGAATTTGTTTCTTCTTAAAACCATATTTTTTTGCCCTTTGAGGCCATTTGTAATGATACTAAAAATCTGCCATACATACTTTTTTGGCCCTTTTCCTACGGGTAATAATAAATTTAAACTGATACAATATGTAACATAATGAATGAAGTTATGGGGGTTTTCTATTTTCACAAAAAACCTTTCCTATTTCCACCCCCTTCATCCAATTTTGCCAATTAACGAACTTGACCGAGATTTTCTGCCCTTGATTTTATAAAGAATTATGGAAGTTACCGTGTCCGTAGACCTTGAAAAAAATGTTTAGAAATTACAACTCAGTGAAAAATATAATTGATAGTTCTTTTTACGAAATCTACCTAAAAGCCCGTAATAAATTGCCGTACTTTACATTTTTCTTTGATTTAGTAATATTTTAAAATATAAAATATAAAATATACAATTTCAATAGAAAATAGAAAAAATTAAAAAATAATAAATAAAATAAAATTATATAATTCTGAATTCTTCAATATAATTAATCGCAAAAACACTAAATGAAACATAATAAAAAGATTAAAAAAACCTGAAATATAATGTTTTTCAATACAACACTAACTTTCCTCACCATAGAGTGACTTACATAATTGCAGAAAAAATTACATTTAAAAATAAATGTGTACGTCATTTACCATTTCTAATTAAATTACTCTTAGAAATATATATATGTGGCGCATTCTTACAATGTTTCGGCTTTTCAGGAATAAAAATCTGGTGAAATTAAACTTACTAAAATAACATTTTAAACTTACAGACGAATGCCTTAATGATTCAAAATAAAGAAAAAATGGTCAGCAGCGAAAATTCTTTTATTTGACTGAGGTTTAATTTAAACTGTTAGTTTAATTTTTCTTACCATTTTACCGCTATAACTTTTTATTTTCTTCTAAATTTTTACTTATAATGAATTTGCATAGTACCCACAGGATATTCAAATAAGAAATAATAACAATGTAGTATTTTTATTTACAAAATTATGTATAACATTGTCTTAAAGAGGCGTTAAAGAACGGATGGTAAGGAAAAAAAGGGGTCAGTATAGAAAAAAAGGGACGGTAAGGCAAAATAGGGGATGGTAAGAATGGGACGGTAAGGAAAATTATCACCTATTTTTAGGCAAATCATGTTCAGACTAAGTAATAACTACTATGTTCATTGATTTTTAGAAACAATTATTTACGTTGGATGAAATAAAAAAAAAAAAAGAAAATTAATTTACCTCGAAAAGTGCAGTAATAAACCTTGGGGACGGTAAGACTACCAATAAAGCCACGAGGCTTGAAACTGATATTTAAATGCTGATTTAAATTCTGAAATGAATTTCCTGTTAAAAAAATGTATATATTCTTTCTCTAGCATACTTCTAAATGAAAAAAAAAATTGAAAAAAATTCTGTGGCTGCTTCTGAAATAATTTTTTATGTTTAGCAAGAGGGACAATAAGGAATCTAAAACCCAGGGACAGAGTTCAAAAAATAATAACAACCGTAAAAATTTATGCAGGTTAATTTTTTGCTACATATTTACATAAAACAATAGTCCCCGTTTCAGAAAAAAAATTACATCAAATTACTTTTATTGAAACAATTTTATACAGACATCTTCAAACTTAAAAATCAGCATCAGGGACACGGGACGGTATCGGAATTTCGATACACATTTGGATACACAAGATCGTCCAAAACTTATTTATCTCGTTAATATTGTTATGCAGCCATGCAATGGGATGTTTTTCAGGATTAGAAATAAAAACAAAACCCAAGAATATGTATTAAAATAGAAATTATTGTTCAGGGACAGAAAAATGAAAAGTCAAAAGATTGTGAGAATGTCCTATATATACAATATATATATATATGCCACATACGATTTCAGAAATTATTCTCAAGATTCTCAGTATATTCCCGGAACACGTTGTAACTGGAAAGTAAAACGGTAAACAAAGAAATAAGTATATTTTTAAGAATTGTTCCATTGTGGGCATTTGCCTTGTTCCGACAATATATTTTAGAAACTTTTTATGGTAAATACATGTATCAAACATCTATTTTATGGAAACTATTCAAACAATTTCTGATATAAAAAGAAAACTAATTCACATATACTTTCCAACAATAAAAATGGAATAATAGAATAAAAAAGAAATACTTTACAGTATTTCAATAATTATTTGAATTTATAGCCAAAATTTTGATTATTATCTAATTACATAAAAATAACCCCGAATTGTGTCTTTCGTAGCTTTAGTAACACACATTGTAAAATTAAATGTTTCTTAATTTGGAAAAAAATATAAAAGAGAGCGAAAATGTACAGTCGTGGGAGAAAAAAAAAAAAAAAAAAAAAAAAAAAAAAAAGAAAAAAAAGAAAACACCCCCACTAACTCTGCAACTAATTACAATAGAAGAAATTACTGGTACCAAACGATTGGAAATAAAGCTGCTTGTAAACTATTTATATAAAATTTGCTTAGGGGGCTAACAACAAATCAAACTAAGAGCAAACTTTGTTTTTTTCACTAGCAATACCCGCGTTTGACACCAAAAATAAAGTCTACACCCTTCCATTCATACGATTTGTCTCAGAGAAATTGATTCTTTTAAAATGAGAATATTTTAGGAGCTGTACCCGAGTTGAGTTCGGTAGTCGATTGTTGAAAAGCTACAGAATGACTATGTCACTTCTATTAATGTATTATTTCGCTGGCTTTCGGCACGCGTAGGCACCAAAAATAACATTACACACAAAATGAAATACTACATAGAATATACTTTAATTCAATATTTTTCGCGAGTTTTTAAATTAAATATAAAATCAACAGAATGGACTTAAAGATATAAAATCATACAATTTGGAGGTTCATCTAAGAGTCTTTCATCACGGGCCCTGGTTACGCCGGGTGGATCAGCTAGTACATAATATAACCACGGAAACATTTTTTAAAATCAGTTGCAGCAAAACAAAGTGTATTTTTAAAAATACTGATTTAAATATCGAAAATATATTGATTTCTCTTGTTTACAAAGATAAAGAAAAGTTTTCGGAATCATTATTAACTCAGAAGCGTTTATCTCCCAATTTGTTATGTGGTTATATTACGTTTTGTAAGATTAACCCTTTAGGTACCGAATTATGAATTCATGAAACTTTTATCTTCTAAAGCAATTTTCGTGAATTGTTTAAACTGCATTAGAACATTTACATAATCATTTAATAAATTTTAGAAGGATTTTAGGATGATTGAAGGATTTAGAAGGATTTTGATTAAATTTTAATCTATAGTGATTTTGTGCAACATTTATAATCTCAAACTTTTTATTTTCAATATTTTTCTTAGTATTTTGTAGAGTTAGGAAATGTACGAATACAATGTTCTTACAATAGCAATATAGAAATATTTCCGAATTGAAAAATCCCCGACCCCCCCCCCCCCCGCCAACTAACCCCAAGGAAGCTGAAAATATGCAAAGGCAAAAGATATCATTCATTTAAAAATATTTTTGTTTTATGTAACCCATAATGCTTTTGAAACAAGATAAAGTAATGTATCTATAACTCATTCTAAATTGTATTACAACTAATCGATATATTAAATAAATTTTATAACAAGATATTTTAATGGTACTTATAAGTACCGTCAGTCGATAAAGGGTTAAGAAATATCTTTGTTATCTTGCAGTGTGAAAGGGTGCACTGTAAAAAAAACAGACAAATGTTTCTTAAAATGCGAATATATAATATAATTACTGAATCGTTTTCAAAAATCACTGCAGCAAAAAAAAAAAAAAAAACTTTATTTTTATAAATTATTTTTTAAATATTGGAAATATACTGGTTTCTCTTGTTTATAAATCTAAAGAGCGCTGTTCGGTATTATTATTAACTCGGAAGAGGTTATTGTACATTTTGTTTCGTGGTTACATTACATTTTATTAGATTAAGATACATCGTTGTTGTCTTACAAAGTAAATGGGTACACTGTAAAAAAAAAATACAAACGCTTCGTAAAATGCGAATATATAACACAACCACGAGGTGGAATCTATATATATATTACGCTATCGTACGTGGCACAGCAATCGCGATTATTTGTTAATTGTTTAATGGCAACACCCGAATGAAACGTATCTCATTGGTTATTATGTAAAAGTCCTTTGGCAAGATTTTGGCCGAGGTAACCCGGGTTTATTTACTTTTCACTCTTTCGCTGCAATTATGGAGCTTCAAAATATCATTAGAAAAGATCTCGGCGAATGCTTGAAAGTGAAGAAGAAGCCAAATTCAGAAGAAATAATCGAAATAAGTCGGATCGAGAACGCCATCTAACACAGAGAATGAACGATCTCCAAAATAGTCTTATTACCCGTTTTATAAAATGCATCACATTAGCATTTCACAAATCTTAATTTGCCATATATCATGCCTCAATCTTATACCGATATGCCATTTAGGTTCAACCGTAAGAACTTCCCTGATCTTTTCATTCTTTAAAAATATGTATAATAATTTTGCCTGATCGTTTCATTTTTTAAACGTAACAGTTAAACTCTTAAAATTTTAGCTTTTATTTAATTTTTTACAAGTTTTTAGTATAAATAATTGTACTGATGTCATATATCCGATTTTTTCCTTATAAGCACCAGGGTACTTAACTGGCGCCAAAGTGTCCTTATTTTGCTTCATATGGTAACCCGGACGTTGTTGTTTATTTATTAATAAATTGTTTATTTTCTTTTTAAAAATTATATAAATTGTTTTGTTCTATAGTTACTAAAGAAACTTATTTATTTATTTATTGTTATTCCCTTTTTAAAAATATATATGTAACTGGTATTCGAAAACGAGGTTTCCGCCAAATTGGCGTCAGAAAAAATTGCTTCAACGTGGTACGTGTGTGACATCTGTGCATAAATTAAATATTATTCAGTCTTTTTCTTATGATGTCTATTCCACTGTTATATTTTTCACTGACAGTCTGACTGTGCAACGCCGGACTGGTCAGCTAATATAATATAAACTCTTCCAAGAACATTTACATTTATTATTAGAAACATCATATACTAATAATTTTACGGGTGAAATGAAGTAATAAAAAGAAAGATATTTTTGGAACCCGTAATTTTCTGAAACATTTCCATATAACATTTACAGCATATTTATCAGTTTTATTTAGAAATACAGTCGAACCTCGTTATCCCGACACTCTAATGACCAGAAAAAAGTGTCGTCTTAAGCGGAGTGTCGCGTTAACCGGTGTTGCAGAAAAATATGTTAATAAAAAGCTGCATTTTTAATTAATGTAGGACAATTTTAATTTAATAAATGTTCTTGCAGTTTTAAGGAATAAAATATTATTATTAAACAAAATAAACACAAAAACAAAATTTAAAAGAATAAAAATCAGATTTATGATGACTGGTTTTTGTTGTTACATGAAATATTGATGAATTAAGGTTTGCTTATCCCTGGATGTGCTTCCTACAATTCTTTTTTCAATATTATACAGTGAACTGCAATCAATATTCGTTGTTTCAGAAATGGATATTAGGTAATTTCTGATCGTTTCAATGCAATGCTTCGGTTTTAGTCGGATGAAAAGCGCCGTGAAACCACAAGAAAGCGCCACCTGACCAGAACAAAAACACCGGGAGTAGACTGATACATCTATCTGGAGTTTAAGTGGGTCATTCATAGTGTGTGGGTTTATTTATTCAGATTAAGGATTGAAGTAAAATTTCTCATTAATCTCAATGGGTATTTTAGACACTTTTGTGAAACATTTGGCTAAACCATTTCTTACCACTTAATTTCCGTGCTTATAAGATGGATTATGAAAAATGGACAATTTTCTTAAACCGTCGGAATATCCGGAGTTGAAAATCATTAAACGACGTAAAATCCGGAGTTTATTTACAATAAAATCATATACAGAAAATTGGGACTTTGAAAAACTGACGTGATAAGCGGAGTGACGTGAAAACCGGGTGTCGGGATAACGAGGTCCGACTGTAGTATCTACTTTTCGGATGTTTTCCACTCTGAAATAATTTTCCTCTTCAGCAAACTTGTTTGACAGTAAAAGATACTTAATTTATAACATTAATTTTAACATTATTTGATTAATCTTCTATGTAAAAATCCAGTTATGCAGCTGAAAATACATACCAATTACTTACCAATCAGATTATATTTACGCGTGTTAGAGCGTGGGCAGACAGACGGACAGACAAACCACTTGGAAAGTATTAAAATGGAAAAAACTCCAGCATATCAGCAATTAGAAATATAAGCTCTTTTTTAAGCAAGTGTATTATTTTAATAACATTGATGAATTTTAGATAAAGAATAATGTACTTTTATAAAACATGTTTATTTTTATGAAATTATTAAAAATCCCGAAATAGAGTATATTTCTCAGAACTCATATGAAAGGATCGCAAGTTCTAAAGTTCGGTCTAAATTTTTATTTCAACTGCACTCTAAGAATTTGAATGTCTTCCTTTTATAATAACTCTACAAAAAATAAAAAAGTTTCTTAGAATAAACTAGAAAAATACTATAGGAAAAACCAGATAAATACCAAACACTCCTCGTTATTGCTTAGAATTGAACACTAAGAGGTAAAAAGCAAATCAACAAAAGTTAAAACCTCTCGAAAATTGTACATTAAACGTAGGAAATGAAGTGCATTCGAATTAAGAGTTGTTTTATAAATATTCAGATCATGCTAAAATAGCTGTTGCACTCTTATGAAAAAATGCATGAATACCAAAATTTATTACATTTATATACAGGGTGAGTCTAAAATCATGAGACAAACTTTCAGGGGAGGTAGGGGACATCACAAGGTTTCAGATTTGCATAGCAACCCATGGTCGGAAATGCTTTTCTGTCGCGGTAGTGACGACACAAAACACAAGAAAGAGAGAACATGAACAGAGAGAGATAACATGTTTCTTATTTTTAGTGCTGAAAAAAAGACGGGACAATGCTGGAAAGGGCTGAGGAACTTATTACGCGCAACGTGGAAGGTGCTGTGGAAGTCCGGGATACTCCCGGTATTTTCGAGAACATTAGATCTTCCATGTGCCGGAGGTGAGCTTCCATGCATCACGGCACGGGGTTCGAACACCTATTTTGATGACTACCGTTGTCTCTTTAACGTTCTTTTTTCTTAGTTTTTTGCTGTACTAAGGATAATAAACATGTTTTCTCCTCTTATTCGTGTCCTGTCTTTCTTGTGCTTTGTGTCGTCACTACCGCACCAGGAAAGCATTTCCGGCCGTGAGTTGCTATGCAAATCTGAATCCTTGTGATGTGTCCTACCTCCCTTAAAGTTTGTCTCCCACGATTTTAGACTCACCCTGCATATTAAATTCGAAATACGGAAATAATATGACTCCATCTTAAATAGGACGTAATCATCATGGCAACCTAGAATCTTTACCTATCATGAGATATCATTGAATTAATTACGGGTGATAGGATTTAATAGAATAATCACCATGGCAAACTAGAATGGGATATACTTGAATTAATTAAGTATGATAGGTTTTAATAGAATGAATAAAACTTTTATTAATATATTTTGAAGTTTTGATTCGATTTTCGTAAAATTTGAAATGAATGGATAAAATTGTGAAAAGATTATACGAGTATATATTCATTTTCAAACCATTCGGTTGGGTAGTTTTTGAGCTGTTATACGCGTACAGACGGGCGGACCAGACAACTAAAGAGGTGCTAAGTTTTTATATAATTAGTAACGCACATAAAAATATAATAGATATTTACGAGTAAACACAATTATTCCTTTTACATATAAGTGCAGTAATTTACTTCATCGTAAACTTACTTCCTTTTAAGTCAATGTATTTTTATTTCAGTACTACTTTAACAAATGTACGTAGAAAACTAGTTTAGAAATAATTTTCAAGAAAACATCTTACAGCGAAGAATAAATAAATGTATGAAGAGTTTATTCTCTTTGAAAACTCAAGGTAGTATTCATAAAACTCCTGCAATGGGAAAAAAGAAACTACAAAAAAGAAAGTAAATCTTGTGTTGTCGCTATTGTATTTCGAAAAGCCTACATTACGTGTATATAATTATGTTTGAATAAGTTTGTTTTTACAAGCAAACAATAGCTGTTTTCAAAGAGTATTTTCATTCATACCTGTCAAAATGTGTACGTGTTTATGTTAGACAGCGTACGTAATTTAAAATGGCTAGTTTTGAAGTATGTTAGAAATTACAAATTCAATTACTTTTGCAAACATTTTACCTTTTCAATAAAAGTCGGATTCGCTAATAATTTAATATTATAAAATGTCATTATCTGCATAAAATTATTCATAAACTCCATAGAAGACATGTAAATTAGTTAAGCAACTATGAATTTAATGTTTGTCTTTATTTGTATATATTGTTACGATTTTTTGGCATAATATAAATTACTTTCAAAACGACTTACCAATCACAAAATAATGTAAAATAAAAATTAAACTCTATCATTGCTGAAAGAAATATCGAAGGTGATACCTTTTTTTTTTTTTTTTCTTAATCGTTGGCGAATGGCCCCACCAGTGGCCGAGAGGTTCTGCTCTCTAAAGCTGTTAGACGGGAGGAGCTGGGTTCGAACACAATCGTGCCGGTCGGCCTAATCGTTTGGAGTTTTCCGTGGTTTTCTTCGAACCTTCGGAAACCTTGCATAAATACGGGTTAGAATCCCTTAGAAAGATCCCCACGGAGGGTACCCCCCCCCCCCTTTGGACCTATATCCCTCGTGTTGATAATTGGCCGTCATAAACACAAACAACCAACCATCGTTGGCGAATGCTTCTAAAATGCGTTTGAATAATTTTAGAACTAACTAATAAGACTTGTAGATCACGCTTATTACAAAATATTAATGAATGTTTTTTAAAAAAATGTGTCCCAACAAGCGTCTGTAACGTATAGTAAAATAACAGTTCTAAATGTCTTCGTTCGAGTATAACTCATGTCTCTAATGAAAATAGTAACAGTAATAAAATACCAGAATTCGATTTATATATACATTAGATAACCCGTCCAGCGATGGCCGGGCCAATGATAATAATCTTAAGGGGGTAGGATACCTTTAAACCATCAAAATTTTCGAATTTTGTTTGATACATATTTTGATTCCGTAATCATTTCTGAACACTATGCAAGAAACCGCATTAAAAAATTCTCATTAGTTTACTAATTATGGCAGTTTTATTATGACTACATATTAAGACCACGTAGGATAATTAAACTTTACGTTCCGTTTATTCAAAACGATGAATTTTGATACTGCGCGCAGTGTTACTAAAAAACTATACATGGCAATCAAAGAAATTTTTACCACATATTCATTTCTGTATTATCTACAAATTAAAACCAGAAAAATGTAAAATTTCATTTTTTTTCAGTTTTTGTACTTTGAAAATATTATTCAAAAAGAGAAAATTTTTAATTTTTTGTTAACTTTTTTAATTTAGTCAATATTTTTTACAAATATTCTGGTTTTAATATAAAGGTAACTCTATTATGTATTTATTTTCACCAAAATTTCCTCTTTATATGCAGATTTTCAGATTTTATCATGCGCGCAAGATTTTTTTTCTCTATTATTATGTATCTTTAAACTTATCATTTCAATATTTATTTATGAATTTACAAGTATATATATATATATTTTTTAAAAATAAATATAAATATGAGCTTTACATTTAAATGAAGTTTGATTTTTATTTTTGACTTATTACACAAGTTTTAAAGCTTGGAAAATAGTGATATTTTTTACCCTTTCGACGTGCTCAAATGTTTCCTACCCTCTTAAATATACATAAAATCAATGTTGCAAAATTTATATATTTGACGAAAATCTTTGTAAACGATCCTAATGCTAGGGCATCAAGGCATTTGGTAGCGTAAACCTTTGAATTTGTGTGATTTTAAATTTTCAAATAGAAATTTATCCAAAAAACATATATTTTTTAAGAGCCGCAGGAGTGCCAGATGAAGGGTGGTTAACAATTTAGATGTCGATGGCGGGAAATTTATGAATCAGGGAGAAGTATTATCCCATAAAAGGGGTTTATTTTTACAATTATTATTTTAATTTCACCATATCAAAGGAACGATACGATGGAATAAACACATTTATTTAATTTTTTTTATGAAATTAATAGTTAAAATTTGAAGTTTGGATGATATATACATTCATCCTATCCCAACACTAAACTCATCAAGATTCTATTTTAATCGTTAGTTGAAATTTGATACAGTAATATTCTTTCAAACTGTCCATGATTCCCATAATCATATCCAGTATTTTGATATTTAATTTTTTCGTCATTTTAAATACGAAAATATCTTTTCAACTATTTTATAACTATAATCCTTTTTTAATCCAGATTTGTTTTTATAACAGACAAGAAAAATTATATACATAATACAGATATGGATTAAAATAAAAATAAATAAACTTCGAATGAGTGAAAAGCTACATTTTATTAAATGATAATTTAAAAATAAATGCATTTGTAAGATTAACTCTTCAGAATTAAGATTTTGAACACGACATGTTCATTTTAATGTTCAAAGGTATGATTTTTTTAAGTTGACAGGTACCGTTTCCATGTTCTAATACGTATGTACTGCAAGGTTCATGCAAATCGGTCAACAATTGAAAATTTATATAAGGAAAATATACTCAGAGAATAGCTTATATATATATATATATAGCACACTAAGAATCGTTAAAGTTATAGCTATGTTTCCAGAATTTTAATGGAGTGTTTGTATCTATGCAGAGTTTTAACCAATCTTTTTTAACTTTCGATGATTTCAGAGAGCATTATTTTGGTTGGCAGCTAGCAAACGTTGGCCACTTAGTAAATAGCGTTAATAATTCCAACTGCAATGTATTCTAAATGGTAGAAATGGTTTAGCTGTTTCAAATTTGCTGAAATTTATTTTTAAATAGCTGAAGTCGTTTGAACAAGCATAAATAAAGAAAATGAAGTTGCTGTACCAGTTAACTCGTTATGCAGAAATTTTAAAATGCATGCGATAGTTACACGTCTGCCCATTGAATTTGGGAACTGTGAAATGGAAATCTATCGTAATTTTTATATATAATTTTTTAAGGGGGCTGTTTAGCTTTTCAACAATTTTGTTTATTTTAAGAAATAAAGCTCAAATGGTGAACATACTGCATTTCAATGATAAAAAAAAGTACATTTTGAAAAGAATTTTTTTGGACTGCATAGTTAATTAAATGTTTAAAAAGTTTTAAAAAAATGACTTTATAAAAATCCCTACTACTTTTTAAGTATTGATATTTTTGCCCCAAATTTTCTTTTGAGATTTTCATACGTGTATTACACAAGACTGCGCATGAAGTTTTAGATACATCTAATATTACATTTAATATAATTTTTTTACTGATATATGTAATGTAAAACGATGAAATCTAACAAATCTTCATATACTTTTATTATTTTTTAATGATAAAAAACCTGAAGACTAATTCCATGCGCAGGTTTATCACACAGATAAAATAGAATCTGAACAAATAAGTTTTAATCTGGGCATTTTTTCGCTCAGTTGAAAATTTTCAATTCGTATGATAGCTTTACCAATCAGTTTTAATTGTGTTAAAATAATAGTTTATCTACGTACCCATCGATTATATGCAGTTCCTTTACCTGCGGTTTATTCTGTTGAACTATAAACACGGCAGACCAGATGTAATTACCAATAAGGTTTTCTGAGCGGAGTATGATCACCGGTTGCCAGCCCAGTTAGCTTAAACGGTAGAGCATTGGCCCCGTAAGCCAAGGATCTGGTTTCTATTCCTGCGCTGGGCATTTTTTTGCTCAGTTCGAAATTTTCAAATCGTATGACAGCTTTACTAACCAGTTTTGATTGTGTTAAAATAATTAGTTTATCTACGTAATAATCGCGTATATGGAGTTCCTTTACCTGCGGTTTATTCTGTTGAGATGTCTACATGACAGACCAGATGTTATTACTAATAAGGTTATCTGAGCGAAATATGCTCACCGGTTGTCAGCCCAGTTGTCTTAAACGGTACAGCATTGGCCCCGTAAGCCCAGGATCTGGGTTCGATTCCCGGGCTGAGCATTTATTCGATCAGTTGGAAATTTTCAATTCGTATGATAGATTTACCAATCAGTTTTGATTGTGTTAAAATAATAGTTTGTCCCTTTAAAGCCTCGAAAAAAATTGGCCTCCAATAATAAAAAAAAAAAAATTCAGAACAGTTATGTAAGTTGTTGAAAACTAGTTACGATCATTAAATATAACTTCTGGTTCGAATGATGTTTATTGTACCTGTGTCTATCCGTCACCTCTTCTCGTGTCAACGCTAAGAGTTAAAACGAATAATGAACAATCTGTAATAAAAATATGTATTTTAATGAAAAGAAGGCCTACAAAACCACCACCTGCAATACATAGTAGCTCAAAAAAACCGCCTTCCACAGCTTGAAAAACGACCGGCTACTTTAGTAGTCTATATTAGCCTGAGTGTAAAATAAACCAATCTAGAAACTTTGTTCCTTAAAGAAGAGATGTAATTGCATGCATTATAGTACTTTTTCTATTAAAAAAAATAAAAAACTCATACCGGAAAAAGTATTGCAAAAATTTCTTATTTGATTTAATGAAAAATCGTATATTATCCAAGAAGCTTACTTTGGTGGACAAATCAAGCTACCTGGCTGCTTATTATCCAGTTAGAGAATCCCAATAATGTGACTGTGAAAGTATGTAACGTATGTAAATGCTTCGTGGAAGTCTGTGTCAAAATGGATGACTCAATATGTCTTTGTATTTTTCCATCTATGTTCAAATATAACCCAAAAAATAACATGGGCTGTGTTTGATTTCCTTTATTAAAAAAAAAATGTCTTTACTTTCAAAGAGAAACAATGGACTTTTTCCGTATAAAATATTACCAGTTTTATTTACACTTCCAAAACGAGGTATAATCATTTTCTGCACAGCAATTAATATTTAATAGAAGGATTTAAAAAAAAAAAAGAGAGAGATTAATATGACGTTATATTTGAAACGAAACATTGGAATATCGTATATGAAGCAAGAATATCAGTTTCGTTGAAAAGATGTTTTCTGTCAAAAATGGCGTCTTAATTAGTTGGAAACAAATTTTAAAAAATTACATTTTTAAGAAAAGATATGGAAAAATATGACATCATATTTGAAGCGGAAATGAGATTTATACATTATACTTGTATTATTTGTTAAATAATACAAGATGCGGAAGGTAGGTAAACATATCGTGATATTTAAAAAATATATATATAAATAAAAATAAAAAATAAAAAAAGAAATATTTTTTGTCTATACTGATTACTAAGCTTGAATAACAGTTACATACAGATGAGAGCTTTTTGCTAAAATCCACGTCACCATTACCATAAAACGAAAAAGAAAAAGAATTATATTAATAAAAATAAATTTCACCAAGAAAAACGTTATGTTATATTAGAAAAATTACAGGCATTTCGAAATAGTTCTTTTAATAATACAAGAAGCATGAATATCAGTCAGTACAGAAAGTAGGTGAATATGACATCATATTAAAACTAAAAATTGAAAATTTGTTACCTATATTAATCATTAAGTATGAGTATTATTTACAAACAAATGATGGTTTTCTGTCAAAAATTGCGCAATTATTAACAGGAACAAGAAATGAACAAGAATTATCTTATCGAAAAAATATTCTGCTCTCAAAAAAATGGTTATATTTGAATTTAAAAAAGCATTTAGAAGCATTTTCATTAATAACTACGGTTTGCCTCTGACATCGTTCACGAGAAATTTAAAGATAAGCCGATTCATTAAATAAACAAGAAATTCTCCCTCCCCCACCCCCTTACTTATGATTTGTTAAATATTTTTTAAACACGAATGCTTTTTTAATTATTTCAGGGATAAACTTTTTTTTTAACTCAGTAAAAAACACAAGTTTACAAAGTTTAAATTAAATGTAAAGTGCTTTCAACATTATTAACTTAAAGTGGTAAAACTTCAACGGAAATATAAATTATACTGAAGTATACAAAATATAAGAACTAATTGCCAGCATTACAACAATTGGCCATAAGAGCTTCTTCTCTACCTTTTTTTAAAGAAGCCAACAAAAACAGTTTATATATATTAGACGCTGGAGCGACTTATATTCCAAGATTAGAAGATTAGTTAAAATTCGATTCGCAGTCCTCCACGTTTTCTTACTTTTGGCAGCAGGAAAACACAATGCTAAATCTACCGATCTATCACTAAAATCGAGTCTGCGGGTGGATTCTACGAAGATATTATTTGACAGACCAGTTGCATTTTAATATGCTGATAGAATTCAGTCTAATCCTGGAATTCCAGCCATCAACTCGATGAGGTGATGGCCTGTGCAAAGGTCTCTTGGCCCCAATCTCTCTCTATATATGGTATATAAAAATTTTACTTGCAATATTCATTTAAATTATTCTAAATTTCCGGCATATTCATTATTTCACTTTTTCTTAATATTCTCTATTATTTTTTCCTAGTTAATTTCCTTTAGACTTAAAACGCGTAATTAATATTTATCATATTCAAAATCTTAATTTAAAACTTTTAATCCCTTCATAAATTTTTATCAACTACCAAAAATATAATGTTCTCAGAGAAACTACTTTTTATTTTAGAATGTTTTTAAAATATATATTTACTATTTTCATTTCTAATTTTATTCCACGAATCAACTTCCCGCGCATTTGCTGGCGTTGTATGTTTTACACCAAAATCTTTTCGTGAGCAGAAATGGAACTTCTTTCTTATTATGCAAATCTCTCTCTCTTGCCATTGTCTGAGTTATGGTGCGCCTTTCGCTGAGTGGATCATTACTGAAGTTTACATTCCAATCTGTCTTCCTACGCAAGTGCTACCAAAACCGGCGTACACAAGCTCAGAGACTAGACTTACGTGTTGTTTGATTGTTTTTCAATGTTACCAGGTGTCTTAGCGTCTAGTAAATTGTCTCAATTTGTTCATTAAGATCTTTTTAGCATGAAGTAATGATTTGTGCTCTAGCCTGAGGGCTTTAAGTAAACCCTAGTAAAGTGGGAGTTGTTTATGTTTTTATGTGTGGCTGAATAAAGCTTTTAAAGTGACATTGAGCTGTGATTTAAAGGTCAAACGACCGGATTTCTTACTCTTTTGTCTTACTACTCGTAAGCCCTGGCCATCGGAATATAATTCCACTGCTTAATGAATCTATGGAGTATTGATTGAAATTAGTCAATCCCAACTACTACCAACAAATTAATGCAGTAGATTAAATTTGTCAACTGCAAAGTAATTCAGATTGTCAACTGCTGCCATTATTCTACAATTTTGATGGATCCAGCTGCAATGTTTCACTAGTGTGGTTCGAATTTATGCAACTTAACATATATACTATATACATTTTAGAATGGAAAATGCACAAATTCTTTTAATTTTTGCACACATAAATTATAAACAAGATCACAACAGAAGACTTTTTTATAATTTTTAATTCTTTTTTTTATTTGAACTTATAAATAAAATATATCTTATAAAAGGCTTTTGGTTGTAGCTTGCAGGCAATCGAAAAAAATTAGAAATTTTACAAACGCACTGACATCTAAGCCTGAAATTAATTACTTTTTAAGAAAATTACCTCTTATGCATTTGATTTTGGCAAGATCAGCAACTTGTGTCTGCAATTTGTAAATGGGATCGCAATCTTGTGCCATAATAATCTGCCATGAGACCGCATGGTTTCACGATGAGCAGAATAGAAGTCACGCATGAGACAATATGGACTTGTGGGGTGGTCAACGATTTAAAAACAATTTTAACTCTTGTCCTGTACACCGAGCTATATGTTGTGTAACCAAAAAAAAAAAAAAAAAAAAAACCACGGGTTGGATTCCCTGGTTTCATAATTGTACAATTTCAATAACCCTATCTATTATTTTAAACGAACATTAATTCTTCTATTGCATTTTACTGGCTGCTGGGGTAAAGCTCAAACGAATATTTTATTGTACATTACAATTTTTCAATTTGCTGCAAAAAAATTTAATTTTATGGCACATTAGCTGCTAAAAGACCAATGAAATAAAATGAATTAATGAATATTGGGGAGTAAACAATTAAACGGGAAAAGCAACTTGAAGTTTAATTATTCAAAAGTTGCCAGAAATCGAAAGACGCATTTGACAATTAAATATAGAAAAGTTTTCTATTTCCATATTTATAACAATA
Source organism: Maratus speciosus (assembly GCA_963932465.1). Taxonomy (NCBI): domain Eukaryota; kingdom Metazoa; phylum Arthropoda; class Arachnida; order Araneae; family Salticidae; genus Maratus; species Maratus speciosus. The sequence continues at coordinate 456,324,256 of OZ010797.1, forward strand.
TGGGCTTTAAATGTACTGATTTTAGCTTCGAACTAGGCAGTATGATGAATGTAGGATATGAATAAACAGTTTAACGAAAGTTTACAGATATTTTACATTAAGGCAAAATTTGCTTTGTTACAAAAAATCGATTTTTCTTTTACATCTTTCTATTCCCAACAGTTTGTAAATTATACGTGCACAACGATTTGGTCGAATTAAAGGTCATTTCGTAGTTATTTAGTGCTTTAATGCAACGCTTCCGCAAGCTTACTGTATTCCGGAGGACTATAAACGCATATTACGCAAAATAACTCTTTCCAAAATGGGCGGGATCGGAACGCAAAAACTATTAAATAGAGAGATCTTACAATTTTTTAAACTCTAGAACCACCGTTATGAGTCCTTTTGACACCTGCCAATATTGATAATACTCGACTCGAACCAGAATTTTTTCATAAGATATGCTATATGTATGCAGGCTAATTAAATAAGTTAAATAGTGTTAAATAAAACTTCTAGTGTGAAACGCTTTTCTATAAAAATTGAGTAAAATAGCCGGCGGTTCTAATGCTAATTAAAGGTGATATAATTTATTGGTGCTTTGACCACATTCACCTATCTATATTATAAAGGAAAAACATATCTGTGCGTAACGCATACGTCATTCTTATAAAGGACAAACATATCTGTGCGTAACGCATACGTCATTCTGCGAATGGCAACACTTTGAAATTTGAAATGAAATTTCGGTTTTGCAATTTTCTCTACTGCAAATTTTTAAACTTCTAAACATCGCACATTTAAAATTTTTACACCGTCGTGTAACGAAAAAAATGCTCTTTTAAATGCTATTTGTTTGAAAGCTGTATCTCAATTTAATTTTGAGATATTATTTTTTTTGTTCTTTTTAAAACATTTTTTGTAATTGTGGCAACTAAGAACTCCATTTCTGTTGAAAGTCGTGGAGGGTTGAAAATAAAGGGAAACTAATCATGGAAGAAAGAAAATAATATATTACTGTACCTTTTGTTGCCATTTTCTCATAAAAACTGAAAAAATAAATTGAAATTAAAATACGTGTGATGTCAGCGATTTTTTAAATTTCTAAATATCGCACATTTTCAATTTTTAAACCGTCAAATAGAGAAAAAAATCTACTTTCAAATGCAATTTGTTTGAAAATTGTATCTTAATTGACTGAGTTATTATGGTTTTTAAAATAACTAGCCACCCGTGGCGACCAATTTGGCCTCCCTTAAATGTATGCTAGGCATTGTATCATGTTACTTTTAATCATAATTTAATTTACTTGCTCAATCCTTCGCCAAATTTGAAGATTCTGATAGAGAAATCGATAACTCCCTACAGTTATGTTAGTCGGGCACAGGTGATCACCAAACATTGTACCCGAGGCAGTTTTTTTTTCGTTAATTCAGATTAAAATATAATCCTTTTACTCATTTTATTTAGAATGGATGACTTTAATTTAAAAATAAAACCTTTAAAATCCATGGCTTTCACTTTAAAAAAAGAATAAATAATACCATAAATCATTTAATTTCAACATCAAAGCATTGCTTTAATTTACCCCTCGAAAAATAAAAAATGCTGCTGGCGAGTTAAAAAATGCTATTGGCGAGAATTGCACCCAGCTAACATAAAAGTACGAACTCTTTGCGATTATGGACACTTTTATGTAGTTTTATTTGAGAAAAAATATTTTGATTAAATCGGTTGCCAGAAAAAAATTTCTTTTCTCGCCATGGCCATTTTCTCTATTTCGCCAAGTACCTATACTGGAAAAGCCCCTTCATTTATTTTTTTATTTATTGTATTTTAAATTAGATGAATAAAAGACGGCACACGTGTCATATACGCACTACGTTGGCGCGACATTTTTCTGACGCCAATGTCATATACGCACCGGGGTACTTAACTGGCGCCAAAGTGTCGTTATTTCGCTTGATATGGTAACCCGGATGCTGTTGTTTATTTATTAATAAATTGTTTATTTACTTTTAATTTATTTTTTAAAATTATATAAATTGTTTTGTTCTATAATTATTAATTAAACTTTTTATTTATTTATTGTTATTCACTTTTTAAAAATATTACACAATAACCAATGAGATGCGTTTCATCCGGGCGTTGCCATTAAACAATTAACCGCCAATTGTTTACAATTAACCAATTGAACAATTAACCAACAATTAATCGCGATTTCTGTGTCACGTACGATAGCGTAATATATATATATATATAGATTTTCAACCATAAATTATTTTTTAATTTATCTCTATCACGTGTAGCTCGATTACGGAAGGTTAATCCGCTTGCTCTTAAAACAATGTAAAACTTTCAGCATATGTTTCCGTCTAATGTTCCATAACAAAGTTAAAACTTCCTCTATAGCAAAATAAATAAATTAATGTAAATAAGAAACAAATTTTTACAGACATGTGAGTGAACCACGCGCTTATGCACCGAAATTATCAGAAAGACTGACGTAAGTGGTAAAATCTTGGGTTAATAACTCCTGGCATGTTGTGACATGTGAAAGTGTCGCTTTTAATAAATTTCAAAACTTTATTTGATTGAATAATTGATATTTTTCATATAAAAATTATTTTTGATGTTAGTGGGCAATCTAAAATATATATTACATGAAAAAAAAATAATTAGATTATAAAAAATTGTTTTTCACCTATATTCTGTAACCCGAGGAGCTCGGGTCCGATCCCCTAGTTTTTATAAAAAATAAATATTTTCAGAAGCACGCCAAAATGAAGAAAAAAGAAATGTATATTTTTTCAGGAATGCCAGAAATGTACCTTTTTTCAAAAAGATTTTCAACTTTTTGATCTGAAAGTTGTTAAATCTCTAGGCAATATTATCTACTTTCATAATCTGAAACGTAAATTGATTGCAAACGACTTTAAAATTTATCGGATTCCGGCCGATTAGAAGTGCACGGCGCACACGCTAGGGCATCCACCCAGGCAACTCGAGTCGCATCATTAATTTTTTAATAAAAGGAAAATGTTGAAATGTTCTTCTAATGATAACAAATAATATGCAAAAAATCCGGAGCTAAAATCTCCATTCCTATTTCAGGAAAAAATTGCTAAAAGACATACTTTTTTTCGGCCTTCTACAGGCAAAACCTCCCTTAATGTAAGAATAAATTGTGGTACTACACTGTGCAATAAACAGCGTTGTGAAACGTAAACAATTTTGCCAGTCTGCTACTTAAGAAAAAATCACATTGCTTAAACGACACAACTTATTTTAAATAGTATTTCGCATTAAATTCGCATAATTTAGTTAAAAACAATAATAAATCTAGTATAATTACGTATCCAGCGTTTACTGGAGTTCCATAACCTGCAATTTATTCTGTTGAGCTGATTCATATATAAGACCAAATGCTATGGTCAATAACGTTAGCTGGGTGAGCTAGGTCATCGAGATTCGTCCGAGATAGCTCAATTGTTAAAGCATTAGTAGCTTCAGCCAAGATATCTTTGGTTTGAATTCTGTCCCAGATATCTTTCGCCAAGCTGGAAAATTACAACTCGCATGAATTATTTACAAATTTGAATAATTGTGTTAAAATTAATCTAATACAGTACAATCCCGCTAATCCGAACTGATTGGGATCGGTGTCTGCTCGGATTACCCGAAATTCCGATAAAAATAGAAAAGAAAAAGATGCGTACTAAAAAGAAATGTAAGATCTAAGTACTCAGTAGTACAGTAAACGTTCTCTAATCCAGCGTCCTAAGTTCCGGCATGCTGAATAATCCGGTACTACTTTCGGAAGAAAATACTTTTCCTTGTTTAATCATTCCTGATGTTTATAATAATCCAATGAAACTTTAGAATGAGGAATTAAAAAAACCCTTTACAAACGGTTCCAAATCGGCAAATCTGTAACTAGCTCAGTCATCACACTGACGAGGAAAGAGGAGGGGGGGGGGAACATTTCTGTAGATAATGTGTGAAATCAAACTGTTGAAACCAAAAAATAATTGTTATCATCTGAATTAAATACATTTTGCATTTTAGATAACAATTTTATAGTGACTGGCAAACAAACTGATACTCGAGATTTTTTTAAGATGGCTTCTACGAGTAGGTCTACAGTGCACGTTTTCATTTTATATTCGTGTACATATGTTGTTTTTTACATATTTGAGTACTTTTTTATTCTATTCAAGCTATGAAAAGAATAAAATACATGCTTTACTGGCATTTTTATTTAATTCTGACTTACACACGTTTTTCTCGACATTATGTCCTATAATCCGAAAAATTTCATGATCTGTCATGCTTCAACTCCAGAGAGAAAATAAATTCGAAATAAATAAAGTCTAAAGTAAAATTGTTTCGGATTAACCTGAATTTCGGATTAGTGGGGTTCTACTGTATATATAAATATCTGAGACTTGAAACAAAATTAATGGCATTAAAGTTATTACGTTAAAAATTAAATAAAAAAAATAGCAATTTAAAATATCCAGGTCATTTTTTTCTATTTTCATTTTCCATTTTTATACATTTTATGTCATTACCTTAAACATTTTGCAATAAACGTTAATCCCCTTTCTTTTATTCTATTGGCCAATAAATGCCTATATTGATAAACTGTTATTAAAAACAAGGCAAAATTTTCCTTATAAAAGTATCTAGTTTCCAAATTTAAGAATTTCGCACACACTCTACTGCACGTATACGTCTCGCTCGATGCGGTGGCGTGAACTAAATTAATTCAATGATACATTCTGTTAATTAGAAATGAACATTAATTAATTTATTAAAACTTTCAGGGCAAACATTCTGTGTAAATCAAGCTTTTGTTGCGACTTACAATGCTACAAAGTAATTAAAAGTTAAATAAAATATAACACACATCACCTGCCGAAAATACATACAAATAAAAGAACTTCAGGAATTCTGCAGAGTAAACAATTAAACGGGGAAAAATGCGGGTAGAGAGTAATTATTCAAGTGTTGTTTACATTCGAAGAAGATATTCAATAAATAATTAGATATTTGTAAAGGGAGCCGCTTTCTTGAAACCCTCATCAATTAAGAGTTTGAGAAGCTACTAATTAAACAGACATAAAACGTTTTTAATGCAAATATTACCGAAATGAAGTAACTTTCAGTGAGATCGAGTTTTCATATTTATAAGAAACGATACTTTAATGTAAATAAAATTTTAATATAAAATCTAAATATATACACACATACTATATATATACATTTAAATCTAAAATATATTTTATTAAATCCAAATTGTAGAGGCGTTTTTTTCAACTTTCATATTTTTTCTATTTTTATCTTAGTTTTCTTAGCTACATGAATTATACAAGCCCTTTTGTTATTTAAAAATAAACATCAATGAAAGCTTACTGGCATCAGGAGCATATAAATATTTTGTTATACATTACAAGGCTGGTATGAACTAAGGACGTAATTACATTATAACACGGTTTACCTACTGGATGTCCCAAGCACATTATTAATTCTATTAATTCTTTCTTTTCCTGATTTATTACCCAGATATACGTACCAGAGACCTTTAAATGAATTGTAAATGACTTAGTTTGTTCTTGTGAAGAAATAAAGCCCAGTGACTATAACATCGTATTTGCAAAAACGCTTTAAATACAAGGTGCGACAATTAATTTCCAGGACTGACGTAACTATACGAAAACCGGAAATCGTCAGAACACGGTAAGGCTTGTATTTGGAAGGTCGTTTATCTGCACATTTTTAATGAAGTATGCGCCCTTCAGAAGCAAGTGGTTATCCCGGAAACACACATTAAAACGTAGCTGTTAAATTTTTGTTCTCGATATCGGTATGGAGTAGAGAATAAACATTAAATTCTTCTGAAAATTGGGCAAAACTGCTACAGAAACCTATGAAAAGTTAGAACAAGTGTGCGGACAGGGAGCATTATGAATATTACGCACTTTTGTACGGTTTACCCGTTTTCGGCACGGCCCTGAAAGTGTTGAAGATGACGCTGGATCACTGGACGACCACATTCCGTGCGCACGACAGGAACAATTAGGAAATTAGTGACCTGTGACTTAGGAACGCCGATTGACTATTCGAAATTTTGTCAGTGAACTGAACATTTCCAAAGAGGAGGTTTGGAAAATATTGACACAAGGTGCAAAAGAAGAAGATTTGAGGGTAGCGAAGCCACCAAGAAAATGGTGACGTCCATATTAAAGACCATTCCGAAAGGGAACTATAAAATTTGTTTCCGAAACATATACAGACGAGCACCGAAGTGCATTACGATGAGTCAGAGTTACTTCGAAGCATATTAACACTATTTCTACAACGATTTTGCGTATACCTATTTCTACCAAAAGGTGTCTTTTGACAGGGGCGGACTGGCACAGTTTGGCCCACCCCGCTAGATTTAAGCGTTGACCCACCAATCGACAACCGTATTGTTAAAATGTTTGAATACTGACTTCCCTTTGTACATTGAATAATGTTTGTTTATAATATGAATATAGTTCCTTAAAATTGATTAGTTTGCTTTATATCCTCACTACTAACTAATTGGAATGTCAGATATTTGGACAATTCTTTTGAACTTGAGGCAACTCCATCTATTATCTTATCATAATCGTAATTTGGTTGATTATCTCCAGAACTACTGGGTAGATTTTAATGAAATTAGGTATGTAAGTAGGTTGATGAAATGCAAAAAAATAACCATTCAACAGTTCTCGCATAAAACTCATCAGCGTCAGAAGGTATAAAACAGAGCTTAAAATATTGAACTAAAAAATTGGTTAATAGGGGTATGTTCCCCTCTTACAGTTATACAGCTCCCACAACGTGAATTCATAATGGAAATCAGGCAGTTTATGAGTCCATGTGGCAGTTAGCCTCATTCCTCCAGCAACGCTGTTTTCAAGCACTCAGTGGTTCTGGAAGGTGGAAAGTGAGTTCCAATTGTCCTCCCCAGAGCGTCCTAGACATGCTCAATAGGGTTTAGGTCTGGAGATCTGACGGATCAACCCATCCTCCCTCCTGAATATCATCACTTTGCAGAAATTCGTCGACCCGATGAGCTCTATCTGGGCGCATGTTGTAGTCCCTTAAAATGAAATCAGGGCCAACTGCATCCCTAAAAAGACAAACATAATGTACAAAGATATCATCATTACACATCAGACCAGTGACAGAGCCTTTGCCAAACATAGGGAGGGGTGTGCGCTCATCCAACATGATGGCTGCCAGACCATCAAACCCCCACAGTGGTCCCTTTCTCGGACGTTGGGAGGCATATATTGGATCCCTGGTTTTCTTCAGATGAAAGTACGTCGAGAATTAGAGTTTAGGCTGAACCGAGACTCATCAGTGAATAGAACGGTCCCTTAATGACCCCTCGTCCAAAGTCTATTATCTCTGTATCATGATAAACGGATTTTCCCGTGCGCAGAAGAGAGCTGACGCAAGCAACCCTCTGTCATGTAGTCTTCTGCAAACAGTAACCCTTGAAACTCGGCTTCCTGTAGTCGCATAAAAGTCACGAGAGGCCTGGGAAGATGCTGCACAACTGCACTCCTGTTACCCCTCGCTGTAATAGATAAATAGCGATCTTCACTGGCCGTCGTGGCTCTTGGACGACTTTGTCCAGGCTTTCTCTCTATGGATCTAATATCCCTAAACTGTTTCCATAAGTTCGATACGACGTTGGGCGTTACATTGAAGTCTCCAGGAATCTGCACTTGAGGCTGCCTTCTTTCCAGTCTCCCTGCTATTCTCCACCTCATTACAGCATTCAAACGTTGGTTGTTACTCATTTTTACTGTTTGCTTTTGAATTTTACCGTATGTAGTAAAAAAACACTAAGACATTCGGCGAGGTGTGGGAGCGAACAAAACGTGAAAATTGCTACGCTCACTTACAAATCCTGTTCTACTCGCAACTCGCTCCACCCATACACACATGTACGCTTACGTGTTCGACACTGAATAAGTGTTCGGCACGTCTTTGTTTTGGATAAATACGACCATAGGCATTCCACTCGCACAATAATTCTAATGCACAAGCTAGGCATTCTTTACATTTCTTATTAACATTACAGCGTCATCTTTAATAAGTTCTTCTGAATCGCTCGTTTTTTTTTGCTGTAAGCGGCGTAGAGCTCGCTACGTCGAGATTGTTGCTGCAATATGCCGAGCTTCTTCAGCAAGTTCATTTAAAAATTTAACCTCACTGAAGCAGCGAGGATCGAACCACGCAATGTCTTTCATGGGCAAGACATTTCTAGTAAATCGTGCATTAACTGCTGAATAGCTGTGTATAAAATGAATTTATAAACGTTTCCCTTAAATAAGTCAGATGGGGATCCGATAATACTTCTTGCCTCATCGTGAGAATATTCACCACATCGACGTTTCGCTATATATTCTTTTTTCGGTAGGAAACTCTCAATTTCAATGGTTTACTCCTTTTCTATTAGTTTTTTCCGAAGCTGTTCCGCAAATTCAGAAGTATTTTTCATAGCCATGTCAAAATTATGTCGTTTCTATAAGCAGGGCCCGACTTAGGCTATGGGGGGCCCCGGGGCAAGCATCATTCTGGGGGGGGGGGGGGGGGGCTCTTCTATCTATAGAATTCTTTTGCGAATAATGTGTAAGTGGCTAGTACTAAACTTCATACATATTGTATGGATGCATAAATTTTGTACCCAGTACTGCTCACATCTGTGTACAGAATATCACAAAATGACGGTCACAACTTTAAGAAAAAATACTAGTAGGATAATAGTGGAAAAAATGATAGATTGGTTGACACGAGTATTTTTTGCAAACTTTTACTTTGCTTATCTACGTACGTTATAAGATGTCTAAAAGAAAATGTCAAAAATTGATCATAATTAATGGTTTTAAATTGCCAGTTGCGAGAAAAAAGTAAATAAAGAATTTCTTTTGAAAACAATAGAATAATACTAAGTTATCATGATAAGATTTTAACCATTAGTTTTCTAATCATATAGTTTTTTTGCATGGGTGCAGGGGGTACTGGAAGTAGAGAGGGGAAGGGGGGGAACGCACTTCTTCCTAAATGTTTGAAAAATTTATGAATTCTGGTCAATTTTGGCTAATTTTAATCATTTTGCACCTTTTAATGAAAATCCTGATTACTCTCATGGGAGGGGGGGGGCTGAAAAGGGGGACAAGGGGCAGTTGCCCCGCATGCCTCTGCATAAGTCGGGGCCTGTCTATAAGGCACTGGATTTCAGGGTTTCGATTTTGTTAGCAGGAGTTAAGTATCCCAGGCCGCTTATTTATGCAGATACTTCGATGTCGGCATAGATATATTGAATAGGTCGCTTAAAATGGTTGCTATTAATGTATGCTGAAGCTTGCACTAATTATCAATCGGTGATCTTGCCGAAAAAGATACATGTGATGGAAAATCGTCCATTTCAGTGATACCTTGTAGACACTTAAGAAATGTTAAAAATTTGTATTGATCTTTAAAAGATTTCGAAGACTCGCCAAACATGCTATTAAGTGCTCGATCCTTAATCCACCACTCAGTAGCGCTTAATTTTTGTAATCGCAAAGAAGTTTATTTCCACATACAGGCCCCTTATTCAGTGAAGTCCATGCTTTCATACGCTCATATTACTCTGAGCTAAACGTTGTTGTAGCTTACATTAAGACCAAGAAGTCCGTTGTCAATTTGTAATATTCTGTTGCATCTGCCAGGAACAAATTAAGCACATGTGCATATCAATGAACATGCTGTACATTTGGATTGTCTTTTTCAGTTGGGCCTGCAGACCTTTATATCTCCTAGTCATATTTGCTGCACCATCAAAAAAGTCCCAACTATTTGTGATGAAGGGAGTTTAAACTTTAAGTTCTTCTTTTACTTGGAGATAGAAGGCTTCCCCTGTTGTTTTGGGGGCATCAACCAATTTTCAAAACTAACCTTCACTTTACCACACTGCTCATAACGAACACCAAGAGCCGACTGCTCCATTACCGATATATCTTTTGTGAAATTTGCTTCCATACTGAATGGACCTGACTGCCTTGCATCATCGACAATGTTTATTTGGATCTGAGTGGAGAGATAAGCACTTAACTGATTTATAAATTACTTGGACAGGAATTTGATCAACGAACCTTTTCCATACCGTTTGGGATTTCCATTTTGTTCGTCTTTCAGATCTATTCTAGCCTTCATCATACTTTCTAAAGATCCTCTTTCTTGACTTTATCTCCATAGCCCGTGATACATAACCGAGCAAAATTTTATTATATTTACATAACAGTTTTACCAATTGTAGAAAATTGCCGTGTTTAACGTCTCTATTATTCCCGTCTGCCGCTGCCTCCTCTCGTTTTTCTCTTTAAGCTAATCCATGCCTCCCGAGATCATTTATCTGTAGATTATTCCTAGGTAGGTAAGCTAATCCTTGCCTATATTTTTGTTACTACGCAAGTGTCCACAGGTAGACTGATCCCACCGAACAACTTCCTAACCTACATTGACCATATGTGCTTTTTACTTTATCCCCTATCTCTGGGTTTCTATACAAAATGAATAATTTGCACAGATCTGGCAAAAATTTCTGATGGGAGAGGGAAGGTAGAAATTAAGACTTACACCGGATCAAAAAAAAAGGGGGTGGGATGCTTCACGGAAAAAAAGGAAAAGAAAAATTAAGTTTTATAATTTGTTGTTTTGTTTTATTAAAAAGAAAATTTTCTTTGGTCCACTACAACAGTTTGGCCCACCCTGCTACCAAGAAAAATTAAATTTCATATATTTTTAGGGTTTTTTGTAGTTTTATTGAAAACAAAAAAAACTTTAAAAATGTATTTTTTTTTCTTTTTTGGCCCGCTACACCCGTTTGGCCCACCTCGCTACCAAAAAAATTGAGTTTCATAATTATTTTTTTAGTTTTATTGAAAAGAAAGAAAAGTAAAAAAAATGTATTTTTTTGGCCCACTACACCCGCTTGGCCCACCCCGCGATCGCGGGTAGCGGGGTGGGCCAGTCCGCCCCTGTCTTGTGACACCTTTGCTTTTGAATGCGAATAATTGCCAAAAATGTTGGAATTTCCAATTATTAATAAAATATAGTAAACAATTTGAGAAATACATTTACTATTACAATCATACGTACGAAATCATTTCATCAGATTATAAATTCTCGCTTAATTCAACAATCTACAAAATATAAATATGCATAAATGTAATCAAACGTGTTTTATATCAACAGAAACAAGAATTTTAAAAAAAATGTTATTTTTTTCATTTTTATAATTTTTATTAGAAAATCAAACAATTTAATATTATTAACTTATCAAACTTTCAGTATAAAAATTCATTATAAAATTTCTCGTGTAAAAATTCAACCTTCGTAACAAAAACAACAAAAATAAGAATAATCATAAAAACAGCAGAGTAAAAATTTCTCTCCTTATTCAATATCACAGTTTTTACACGAATGAAAACAAAATTCATATGTATTGAACTTACTACTAGAATTGGTGAACAAAGCGCGTTACTCAATTTTTTAGAACAAGTCACTGCAACGATCTACGATAAAAGGCATCAAGGCGGGAAATAAGCTAACATCAAAGGTATGTAGCAACTCCTGTATTTTTCTTTACAACTGAAACCGGTATTCTATAATCTGATTATACTTGATATGAGATTGTAAAATGGTGTTGATGTTTATATGTAAAATTGTTTAAAATTAGAAATGATAAAATCGTTAGAAATTACAAATTGTGAAATCCTTAAGGTGTCAAAAGACACCTCATGCTAGTAATAGGTATACCATATGCATATTTTTTAATCCAGGATGAGCTGGAGCAGTGTTGCCAGATTGATGATTATCACTGCTTTTTTTAACAAGAAATATTTGACCTATTTAAAAATAGATTAAAAATTTTGAAAAATAAGTGAATTATACTATTTTTAAAAAGTGGTGACAGTCAAATAATCTGAATTAAAAAGTCCCCAATCTTTCAACATTGAACTGCAGGAAAATGATACAGCTGAATTTATCTAATAACTGTTGTACAAAAAGTAAAAAAATTAGTTGTGGAGACATGATTAAACTTATAGAATAATTTTAAGTTAAAATCCGAAAGGTGTCTTTTGAGAAAGGTCCTCTTGGTAGAAATAGTGTTAAAAGGATATGTATTTCATATAATATTTTCTGGAGCTATTACATCAGTTCTGGAAATTAATGGCCGCACCTTGTATATTTTACTTTCATAGGTAAAATCCCATCTTTTATTTTTCAAAATTATTGTTTTCCATCACAAGAATCCTACCATGTTTCAGAGAAGAGACTAGTCCATTAATTATATCAACCATTTCAAAATTCTTCAGTTTTGTTGGTTTCTTATCTTGATTACTTGGAAATGAGGAAATTTTCAGAAACATTAATAATTCTATTTATAGAAAAGATCTTCAAATGAATAATAAGGCGTTCGAGTTTTTTACGCACATAAATAAAAGCCAATGACTATGGCATCATGTAGGCACAATTATAGCAATAGAAAATCTTTTCATAAATGAAAATGATCTTTGCTTTTCAGAATTATGTCATTTTAATCACTGCAACCAATCTCGCATTTGATTATGATTTAACGAAATGTTTAAAAAAAGTTAGAGTTTTATGAATGACAACAGAATCTCCACTTTAAATATGATTCAGATCGGACAAGTGGGATTTTAAGTTAAAGTGGTACATTGTAAAGACGTTTCACGAATGTCAAAATTAAATACTACACTGCGTGACAACACTGAAAGAAAAATCTCTCAAATTGACAGGAAAAAATGTCATTTTGTAAAAATTCCAAATTCCATATTTGTTACAGAAAAAAAGTTCTTTCTTAAAAACAAATTTATTTCTGTAAAAATTAAACGTTTTTTTACAGTGAAATAACTTAAACCAAGAGCTTAATTTTACACTTAAATGCCGAGTGAATAAAATCGCACACAAGCAATAAAATCCTTCTAAAATTCAGTGTCCCTAAGCACTCTTCAGAGTATGAATTTTCTGCTTCTTCTTTTATATGTAGTCAAAACTTAAATAAAATATTAATATACCTTACCTGGTGAAACCACAGACGAAACTAAAAATGATAATGGATTTTGGAGCGAAATAAATGAAAGTAGAATGAAAGCGGGATGAAAAATCATTTATGTTTTGTTAACAATCGAAAAATATGTACGGTCGTCATAAAGTAGGAAATGTCTCTCATTAGAGAAACAAATATAAAAGGAAATGGTTTTTGAAATCCTCGTTAACTGAAAATTTGAACAATGATAATTAAAAAAAAAATAGAAAACGTTCTGAGTGCAAGTAGCTAAAAATAGAAAATAACTTTTAAATGGGCTTTAATATTTTTTTGAAATTTAGAAGAAAGAAATAACATTACGTAAGTTAAACTATTTCATAAAACGTAAATTTTATTACTGATTTATTTTTATTAAAAACCGGGAACATAGCAGAAGGGATTTTATTTGTCATTCCTTTGTTTCCATTGTTTTTTACTCCATTCTACACGCTGACATTATATAGTTGCACATATTTGTTTTCCAGCTTTGGAACATCTTTAACATCCTTTATTTTTGGTCTGTTGGATTTTGCTTTCCAGTTATCCCGTTTTCAATTTGCATGTAAGAAAACTCTGCTGTTTAATTGTTTAAATTTTTAGCCCAGTATTTACTTCTTTAAATGCTGGGCATCAATTTTAAATTGAGTTTTAAAGCAATAAATATATCAAAATTATAGTTAAAAACTAGCTAGGCTACTACAAAAACATTAAAATTAACATATACACTCTAAAATATGCTTAAAAAAAAACAAAATGAGTAAAGAAAAATTGGAACTTACTAGCACCTCGTCGAATACCAGGTTAACTCGCACACTTCACCATATTACAAACATACTAGAAGTCGTTGTCACATTCTAAAAACTTAAAGTAATCTTTGAAGTGTATAGGGTGACCGACCCAGTAGTTGATCAAATAAGGTCGGTGCTAAGGGGTTTTTATCATATTTCCTTTCTTTTAAGTTTTAGAAGTAAACTAAGATAATTTCTATAACCCCTAATGAATGCCCTTATAATGGACAATAATTAAATTCTGCTGAAATTAAATAGCAACAGAATTATAAATAAATAGTTTTTTTTAATTGCCATTTCCCCAGTAGTTGATCAAGCGAATCCAGTTTTTGATCGATTTCATTCCAGTAGTTGACCACTGGTCATTTAGATTTTTTTTTTCAGTGTAAGTAAAAGAAAAAAATAATAAACAATTTGAGAATAGCAAACATTTTAATGAGGCGATTAAAAGTAGAAAATACAATAACTTATAATCAATATTGAAACTAATTCAGGGGCAGAGAAAAGATTTCTTGTTCTACTGATTTTTGTGAGTTCAATGTGGAAATAACTTGATCCCATCTATAAAAAAGACAGCTTCCATAGGCGCCCACATGCCGCCGTGGAAGCAACCGTCGCTCTTTCTTTTTCCATTTCCAATATTTTCCAAAATTCGAACGTGCTCACCAATATACTTTTGCACCGTCTGCCAAGTATGGGCTGTTTTCTCATCTGAAGATTCCACTCACACACTCTCACCGGACGAAACTTTGGCACTTGACTCAAAGCTGTGTGAGTTGCCCAGTCTTTTTTTTTCGCCTAATCTGAATTTTAGATAGTCCTATATCTTGTCTTTGATGTAGAAATTGTTGCTTCATATCTTCCCTTTTCTAAGTCATTTCTTTCTTTTGGTTTTCTTTCTCTCCTTTTTTCTTTTTCTTTTCTTCGAAAGACTTTATCCACTATTTTGACGTTGTCGCATAAGGTAACCGTCTCTTTTATGTTATTTTTTTCTCCTTTGGTGAGTCGTGAGGCCATAGAATGTTGTCTGCAAAAGCTGGACTGACATTTTTTACTTTAGCTAGACCTAAGTTTTTTGGGCGCTCAGGAGTCGCATAATTTAGAAGTGGTCCGTCTGCCTTGAAGGACCTGCTGTTGCATGATCATAATCAAACTTTGAGGGATCATCAGATTGTAGAGCAATATAAGCAGTTGATGTTAGGATATCATCAACTGGCGATTCAGGTTCTCTCTCAGGTGTCGCAATGTTCGTTGAGTTTGTTCAAAACACTTGATCCGCATTTGCCTCCAGAAATGGAACATTTCAAGAGCTTCAACATCACCCTCCCATTTGTTCCCTTCCACGCTTCTGAAATTCTGAGCTCTGCCATTTTTAATTGGGATTCAATGTACAAAATCGTCAGAACTTTGAAGTTTTCTGCTACTCCTACTCTAGACTAATTTTTATGTGGGTTTGTTGGGGGGAAAATGTCGTTGCTTGCTACTGATGCACCTTTCGTAATCTACTGCATCTGGGTTAAATGGAAACAGACAGCATTTCCGGAAGCCGTTTTTAATGACTTTCGGAGTTGCTGCTTCTCGAAATACACTTGCAATCAAAGGTCCAAATTCTGCTTTTGTGACCACTTTGATTCCAGATTTAGTTTTCCAATCGTAAACGGTTTCACGTCAGCACACTTTGAGAGGCCTGAAAATAGCAACGTCAACTGGTTGGAGTATGTGTGTTGCATTCGGGTAAAGAGCGAAATGAAGGATTTGATTCTCTGTGCATAACTTTGCAACTTTCAAAGTTAAGCGGCTCTTGTGGCTATCCACCAAAAGTAATATGGGTAGTTTGATATTTTGCTTTCTCAACCGAGGCAAAAAACATTTGCGATATATTCAAAGTAGGTTATCCCACGCATACAACCTTTCTTTGATCTACCTATTTCCCAATCGTCTGGCACATTCTGTGCAATTTCACGTGATATTTTCTGAAAAATGGGTAACGATCATCCCAGGAATAACCTCTCCTGCTGTATTGAAAGTAGTCATCACGCTTATAGCTTCTTTTTCATTACTTGTTTTTATTTCATATAAAATGTTGAATGAATGGTTCCTAAAACTTTTCCCGTTTCTGGAAAAGTTTCAAAACCGCTTTCGTCAACATTAAAAATTATCATGGAATCAAGAAGAATGCCAAGGCAACCTTCAGTTACAAGATATTTGTGAAGTTCTTGGAACCACTCGCGTATGTGGGGTTCTGACACTTCTGCTCTTGCAGTGTGGATAACATCTGCATACATCTCAGCTATCGAACTGTTTCTTCGCAAGAATCCTTTAAACCATGTTTTCCTCGGAGTTGAGTTTACAAAAGGGTTTGGCCTTTTATCGGCTTCAATGATGTTTTTTACGGTTTCAGATAAAGTCCTCCGCTTAACCGGGAACTCTTCTTTGGCATAAGTATTTATCAAGTCAACAAGGAGCTGTTCCTCTTCTTTGCTTAAAACTGATGAATGTCACACCCGTCTCACCTCTGGTGTTTACCCTTTAACCTAAAACAAAAAAGATTTTTAAGGAAACATAGGTGGAACATTTCAAAAAGGGCTATTGATTCGAAATAATGGAACCATCCTTTTCTCTTATGTCTTCAACGGCTGCTCGCAGATCATTCTCTGAGTACTGGAAGAATTTCTTTTTCAGCAGCATAATGAATTCTGAAAATAAGCAATACTGGCTTGATAAGCAAATAAATTAAAGAATGATCAACTAATAACTGCGCATGTTGTTAACCAGCAGTAGATATACTGATCAATAACTAGAGTCCTCGAAACCAATAATTGATCACAGCTGATCAATTTCTGAAATTTACTTATTTAATAAGACCAGAAGTTGATCATTCAAATTTCAACCCCTAAAAAGAAGTCAATCGAAAATCTAAAAATTAATATTTAAAATATCATCCTTGGACTGTGATTAACAGCAATTGTTATAAAAATATTAGATGAAATAAGCAAGATGGAAGGAGATTACTTTAATTTATCGTCATTGTCTCCAACTAATCCAAAACTAAATTTTTACACTTTCTAATAAAAAAATTTCGTAATATTTCGTAATATTCTTACAGAAGACAGCTGAAAACTATGTGACAACAGGTGCACTAACATTTAAACAAAAATATCATATCTAGTGCCACTTGTAAAACTCATTTCCGCCAGAAATGGCGCAATATTTCACAAATTTCATCAACTACTGGAGGGGTATCAACTACTGGCGCAGTCACTCTATTATATTGGAGTATCGGGACTTCCTTCCAAGGAAATATTTAATGTGATTAGTAGGTTAACAAAAACAAAATATCCATTTTAATGGATGCAGGATCTCAGAAGGTTATTTATCATTTTTAAATTTTTGAATTTTGTTGAATTCTTATTTTGATTACGAGGAAGTAAGGTAATTTTCAGGAACATTTATAAATCAGTTTATGTCAAATTCTTCAAATAAATATAATAAGGAGTTCGGTCTTTTACGCATATAAATAAAGACTAGTGAATATGACATTATGCTGGTACACTATGACGCAAAAGTTTAGACAATGACGTCATTCAGCTTTAAAATGTAGAATTATGACGTCAGAATTACAAAAACCTGTAAATATATTCAAAAACTGATTTAAAATGCTATGTACAAAAGACAGTCGTTTTTTTTGCTATAATACTAATTTTTTTCATAAAAATTCAAATGTGCTTGTCGCAAAAGTTTAGACACTATTCTAAATTTCTTTGAATATTCGCTGGCATATGCAAATTTAGAATCGATGATGTCACAAATTTGGAGTACTTAAGTTCTGCAAACGATTGCGCTTCATAGTCGACATGCCGAGAGCTAAAGAAATTCAAGTGAATGAGGTTTCAAGGATTTGGCAGTTGAAAGGTGAAGGGAAGAGCGTTTCTGAAATTTCTGCTATTATTAATAGGTCAAAAAAATCTATTTATCGAGTTTTATCGAGTGGTTCCGAATATAAAGCAAAATGTCGGTCTGGGAGGCCACGTGTGACAAATGTACGAGAGGATCGCCTGATACAAAGACTAGCGAGTACTCAACAAATGAGCGTACATGGAGTTCAAAGCTCATCGGGACTCTCTGTATCAAAGGATACGATTCGTAGACGAATTTTGGAAAAAGGAACAATCGTTTATAGCAAAATGCAGAAGAAACCAGCTCTGAAACCATATCATAAGTTACAAAGACTTATGTGGGCTCGAAAGCATATGTCATATGGAGAGAAATGGCAGTCAGTCATATTTAGCGATGAAAAAAAGTGGAATCTGGATGGTCCAGATGGTTGGTTATCGTATTGGCATGACTTGCGGAAGGAACCTCGACGTTTTTTTAGTCGCAGACAAGGAGGGGGCTCGGTGATGGTTTGGGCAGCCTTTTGCTATAATGGACAAGTGTCTCTGACCTTCACCACTGGTCGTCAAACTTCACAGCATTATACACAGACATTAGAAGAAAACCTACTGCCATTTGCTGAGATTCTAGGGGGTCCTCAGTGGGAATTTCAGCAAGACAATGCTTCAATTCACACTGCAAAACATTCAAAATCTTGGTTTAATTCCCATAATATAAGAGTTCTCGACTGGCCAGCATGTAGCCCAGATCTTAACCCTATAGAAAACCTTTGGAGCATCATGTGTCGCAAAGTTTATAGCAACGCTAGACAATACTCTTCTGAAAAGGAACTTAAGACATCTATTGGGAATGCATGGTACGATATCGATCCACAAACTATGCAAGATTTAGTTTCTTCCATGCAATCTCGTGTATATGACGTAATACATAAGCATGGATGCGCAACCAGGTTTTAAAAATTGTTTATTTCGATTTTATTTAATTTGTGTCTAAACTTTTGAGACAGCAGTTTATTTTTGTTACCATTTAATTTATTGCAATATGCACAATTCCACTTTTCTTTGTTATAAATATTGTTTATATGTACAGCACATTAATTTCAAGCAGTGATTTGAAAATTGAATAAATATTTTTCAAAGTATGTAAGAATTTCTTCATTGTCTAAACTTTTGCGTCATAGTGTACAATCAGAGTAAAAAAAAAAATGTTTTCATAGATGAAAATGAAATTTGTTTTTCAGAATGGTGTCATTTTTATCATTCCAACCAATCTGTCATTTGAACATTTGATCATGATTTAACGCAATGTTTAAAAATTTATTTGAGTTTTATGAATGCCAACATAATTTCTCTTAATTTTGGACAAGTTGAATAATAAGTTAGAGTGAGAAATTGTTTAAAGACATTGCATGAATGTGAAAATTAAAAAGTGCCATCGTGTGACAAGTAACATAAACCAGCAGTGCAATTTTGCATTTAAATGCCGAGTGAGTTGAATAAAACAATAAAACTCTTCTAAAATTCTGTGTCTGTAAGCACTCTACAGAGCATGAATTTTCTGCTTTTTCTTGAGTATGTAGTCAGAACTTAAATGAAATATTAATACACCTTACATGCTGAAACCACAGAGGAAATTAAAAATCCTCGTAAAGCAGGAAATGTCTCTCATAAAAACAACAACAAAAAAAAAACAAATATAATAGGAAATGGTTTTTGAAACCCACGTTAACTGAAATTTTCGAACAATAATAATTCAAAAAATAGAAAACGTTCTAAGTGGAAATATCTAAAAATGGGAAATAAATTTTAAATATTAAAAATAAAATAAATATAATTTTCGATATTTCTTTGAAATTTAGAAGAAAGAAATTACGCAAGTTAAACAATTTCATAAAATCTGTAATTTTATTAATAATTTATTTTTATTAAAAAACTGGGAACATAGCGGAAGAGATTTCAGGTGCCCTGAAATTTAAGATGGTATTTTCATTTAATGTGTTTGTATTCGTCTCCGCTTCTAGAACGGCGCCGACAGGGCGATCAGGTGATTGCTTTTTTTCTCTCTCTCTCTACCTGTTTTGAGAGAGCCAGAGAGTTTGAGAGACTCCGAATGTGAATGATGTTGGATCCGCAGTAAAACAAATTTATTAATTGAGACTATATGTTTTGGGACCAACGTTTTGGGTGTCAGCTTCAGTATTTTATTTCAGCCGAATTGAAGATGCAAATTTTTCATGTTTCTTAACGCATTTGAACTATTACCGCAGATGTGCGATCATTTCAGGAACTTCTTTTCATTCAAAAATTTCGAATCCATATGAAAATTACAACTGAACGTCTGTCATTAAACAAAAAAAAAAAAAAAAAAAACAAAAAAAAAAAAAAAAAAGGCTATTCAGAATTTCTGGTATAAATTCGAAATTTCTAACTAAAAAAGAAAATATTTAAATGCACGCTTGTTCTGCAAAACGGATAAAGTGACATTTCCCACCACCACCAATAAATACCTACTTTAGTACTGTCATTAATTCTCACATTAAAGCGACACATTCGTTTCATTATCTGTTAATTACTTATTTACATACAAAATCCATTACTTTGTCTAATATAAATCTAAAACAGTTGATATGTATCGCATGATTTAAATATGTAAACAATTATGTATAATTTCCAATTTGTACAGTTCAGTGGGATTATGTAGTGAGATTATGTTCAGTGGGATTATGATAAACTGTGGTCCGTGGACCCAAAGGGTTCGGAATGTACTCGCATTTAACCCTTTATGTGCAGAATTATGAATTCCTGCAAATTTTATCTTCAAAAACATTTTTCGTGAATTTTTGAAATTGCATTAGAAGATTTACATAAGCATTTCATAAATTTTAGAAGGATTAATTAAATTTGAATTTATAGGAATTTTGTGCAATATTTATAACCCCACTCAAATCATTTACTTTAAATATTTTTCTTAGTATTTTGTCGAATTAGGAAATGTACAAATATAATGTTCTTACAATAGAAATATTTCCGAATTGAAAAATTATCCCCCCTCCCCAACGCTAAAAAAGCTGAAAAGATGCAAAGGGAAAATAAATCATCCTTTTAAAAATATATTTTTTTTGTGTAACCAATAAGGCTTTTGGAAGAAGAAAAAGTAATGCTTCTCTAACACATTTTAAACTGTATAACTACTAATCGATGTATTAAATGAATTTTATAACAAGTTATATTAATGGTGCTTATAAGTACCGTCAGTAGATAAAGGGTTAAAGTAATTATTTTAAATTTTGTATAGAATCTGAATGAAATCTTTTGAATTCCTCGAACCCTAGCGATTTTGTATTAGCAGATCTTACTTACTTCCAACAGTTTATGTATCACTCTTTTAATATTCCAAATAAAAACAGGAAATCATTCATACATAATGAAAAAGCTTCCAACACTTCTAGAATAATTTAACAGAATTTAACCGTTTAATCAAGGGTAAGATGATATCTCTATAAACAATTTAGAAAACACATACCACAGTTGAAAACAAAATTTCAGGAATGGATATCAACAGTTGCGAAAATATCCGAATTATTTTCTGGAGCATTGTATATGATATATTGATTTGTACAGTCGTAGATTAAAAAGTAAACACCCCCTACTAACTCTGCAACTAGTAATAATAGAAGTTGCTGGTATCAAATGATTGAAAATAAAGTCTACTTTTAAATTAAGTATATAAAATTTGCTTAGGGAGGCATCTTCAAATAAAACCAGACCAAAGTTTGTTTTTTTCAATAGCAACACCCAATTTTACCGACATATTTTAAATCTTCGGTTCAAACTATGACTAGAAACAAAATTTCAAATTATTTGGATGATAAGTTTTTGAATTATAAATATTCAAAATTTAGAGCTTCTAATGTTAAATTACATTTTCATATTTTTATTAATATCTCTTGAAATTATAATCCTAATGTGATAATTTTTTGTGTGGTTATAATAATAAAAAACCCAAACAAAAATACATTAAATTTGTAATAAAAAAAATTATAATATGAATATTAATAAAATATTCATATTATTATATTATTATATATATTATAATTTCGAATATTAATTATGAAATTAATATTCGAAAAACATATAAGTTGCAACCTACAATTTTTTGATAGATTTATGTTTATTAAGTCCTGCTTTATACGAATTCTCAATTTCAATATTTTCTTGTAAGTACTTTTCGAATTATGATTAAAAATTTCCAAAATCATCATATGCTGTGATGTGCAGAGAAGCATAATTAGAAAAAAATATATTTTACTCTTTTTATTGAAATATTTGGGCTGGCAAAACACATTAAACAAGCGAAATGGTCATATTGTTAAGAAATAATACATTAATAGAAGTGACATAGTGATCCTGTAGCATTTCAACAATCGAGTATCAAACTTCAATTTGAATACTACCCCAAAATAGGCTCGTTTTAAAATAATTAATTTCTCTGAAACTAACGGTACGAATTTCATCAAAATTTGGATTTAGGCAAATTGGTTTGCAGATGTCCCCCTCAACCCCCTCCCTAATCAAATCGTATATACATCATTTCAAAGTACACTTTATTTCCAAACATTTGGTACCAGCAAATTAATTGTGTTTACTTTTTTCCACGACTGTACATGTACATACTACAATACATAGTACGTTAAAATTTAGTTCAGTTAGAAAAAGCATAGCACAGTTGTAAATGCCCTTCAGCAATTTCTGCCTATAAATGGAAATGTACTCGAGATATTTTGTGCTGCCTTATATATCATGAATGGAATTTATAGATCCCAGCTAATAGAGAGAAAATTATTTTAATTTAAAAATGCGTGCCGCAACTTAAAATGCACTTCTAGGATATATTGTCAATCGACAGTTCTGTAACAGAAATATGTTTGTTCCTATAAGTGAGTAAGGAATGCACTATGTACAATCTATTCTATCGTAAGTCTGGTGTAGTGCGCCTCAGAGACATATATCAATTTCAGTATCTTTTAAAAAGTGTAGCATCATTAAAATACATCGTAATGTAACGGAAATCTCTTGAGTGTCGCTCTAAATGATCTATAAATGCTACACACTTCTTTTTTACTTCCTTCTATCTTTGCAAGAAAAATTCATAACAATTAGTAAAAAATTTCAAATTACTGTTTTCGATGGACTTATACGTTTTAGAAGGCCCTGAACACGATTTGGCGGTTTTTAGAAAATGTCTGTCCGTAAGTCTGTCTGTCTGTATGTGACAAAACAATTCTTGGCACTCTATTTGAAGAACTAGTTCACGGAATTTTACGAAACTGTAGATTCAGTTAGACCTTGATATAAAATGGTACTGATTATATTTTGGTGTAAATCGCCCAAAACGTGGCGCTTTTATGCTGCATTTTACCCGATATCCGCGATAGTCCTATTTTAAGAAGTAGTGGACTGAATTTCAGAATCCTCACGATGGACATAGATTGCATTTAATTTTGGCACTGCGATAGCGATACTTGAAGTTTTAATATGTATTAGACAGAAGAAAGTTACGGGATTGCCACATTCGACTGGTTTTTATTAGTCACTTGCATTTTCAAACTTTTATGAAGTGTAAAAATACAAGAAATGTTCTGTACTATTTCAGCAACAACATAAATAAATATTCAAGTATCTAGTAACTTTAAGTGACATTGTGTAACATCTTACGTAAAAACAATTCCTGAACTAAAGTTTACAAATGATACCTTGGATTCGATTTATAAAATCTTTTGAATAAGAGAGTAACTTTTTATAGTTTGCAAATGTTAAAGCTATGTGACAGAAACACATTTTAGAATCAGTAATAAAAACTGAATTGAATTTTAAATCAGAAACTTAACATTTCGTATTTTGCGAGTATTTAAATCTCTACTTTCAGATATATGTAGAATAAAAGCACTTCTATACTTAGTTTGAAAATTTCTGAAGTTTTATTTCGTTGCATAATTTTATCTATAGATTTATTTTATTGTTTGTTTTCTTCAGATATTTTTTTTTAATTTTTATACTCACATATTTTTTTTATTTACTTTTTAACATAGATATGTTTTTTCTTATCTTATTTTATTTATTTATTAATTTTTGTAAGAAATGTAACTACAATTGCACTAAATATAGCAAAGAAGGTGTTTGATTTTCGAAAAACATCATAATAAACTAGTCGGATGTGCCAATCCCAAAACTTTTGCATCTCATGCTTATTAATACTTCAAAATACGCTAGCGCAGAGCCAAAATTAAATGGCATTGCCCATAATGAGGGTTCTAAAGAAATGAAATTTCACGCTATAGCTCATGAGATATGACTATCGCTAAAACCGTGCAAAATACAACATAGCAGCACCATCTGTTGGATGATTTACCCCAAAACATAATCAACAACAACTTCATATGTCAACGTCTAATTGAATCTGAAGTTTGGTGAAAATCCGTGCATTAGTTTTTGAGATAGAACTATAGCGAAAATCGTAAAAAATGCGTCATAGTAACGCCACCTATTGGGCGATTGACAAAAAAACCTAATCAGCAAAAACTTGTGTCAAAGTCTAACAGAATCTGAAGTTTGATGAAAATCCGTGCATTAGTTTTTGTGAAAGAGCTATCGCTTAATCATGGAAAATACAACACAGCAACGCCACCTGCTGGGTGATTGACAACAAAACATAATCCCTATCTACTCATATTAAGGTATATCTGAATCTGAAGTTTGATGTAAATCCGTGCATTAGTTTTTAAAAAACAGCTATTAAGGTAATAATGGAAAACGCAGCATATCAGCGCCACCTGTTGGGCGATCTACACCAAAACATAATCACCACTTACCCATATCAAGTTACACCTGAATCTGAAGTTTGATGAAAATCCGTGCAATAGTTCTTGAGATGTTGCTAATGCGGTAATCATAAAAATTTCTGCAAAGCAGCGCCACTTGTTGCCCGATACGTACCAAAAACTAACCAGCACTAGTTTATATCAAGTTCTAACTGAATCTAAAGTTTTGTGAAATAACGTACATTAGTTCTTCATATAGAACAAAAATTTTGTCACATACAGAAATATAGACTCACAGACAGACATTTTCTAAAAAACATCAAATCGTGTTCAGGGCATTCTAAAACGTATAAATCAATCAAAAACCGGAAGTCGAAACTTTGCACGAATACATGTAAAGATAGAAGAAAGTGAAATGACTAAAAAAAATTATAGTCGGCAAAATAGTTCGAAAAAACATTTAAAAAAATACTCAAATCAAATTTTAAAAATGTATCAATATAGTAGATATATAGCACAAGGGGCTGTTTCTAAACCAATAATTTTGCACGGAAAGTGAACCTTATAAATCAACAAACATATATTTATTATATTAAAACCTACCCCTTAAATCTTTCAAATAATAATAACAATAATGCATATCATAATTTAGCCATATTTCTCGTTCTAAAATACGCAAGAGGAAGTTTAGGTATTTGCTAAACTCATTTTCATTTCTTGGGAAATGTCCATATATTACGGTTTGTGTGAGTTTTGAAAACTTTCTCAGAAATAATGTATTGCTTTTTATTTCTGTTTGCAATGCCTTTAAAGAACGGAATAAGAATTTATATTACTACTCTATCTTTAAAAATAATCCATGTCAGTGAAAGTTCTTTTTGATCAGTACTCAGAAACATATATATATATATGTGTGTATATATATATATATATGTGTGAGTGTGTGTGTGTGTGTGTGTTATATAAAAAAATTTACTTTTACTATTCATTTAAATTATTCTAAATTGCCGGCATATTCATTATTTCCTTTTTTTTAATACGCTCTATTATTTATTTCTAGTTAAATTCCTATAAATTTAAAACGCGTATCTTAATAATGGATTTATTCCAAAACGTAATCTAAACTTTTAATCCCTTCATTAATTTTTATCGTCTACCAAACTGTAAAGTTCTGAACGCAGTTACTTATTTTTCGAATGTTTATCAAAGCCATTTTTACATTTTTATTATATTTTATCCTATTTTATTCTATATCTGTTTATTCTATTCTATCCATTTTTACATTTTCCGGCCCGCCGGGCGACAGCCTTTTCACATCAAAATCCTTCAATTAGCGGCGCCGGGATTCTTTCTGTGACGTTTCCCGGTCGCTCTCCATTGGCTGAGTGACGGAACACAGTTTCACTTCGAGTCTCGTTCGTGATTTGTTTTGGCTAGCCTGATGCTTTCATTTCAATCGGAATTCCTCTGCGCATTCTAATGAATAGCTAGAGCAGCAGCTCAGTAGTAGATTTTTTGTGCTGTTGGATTGTTTACTTAATTTGTTACCCGGTGTCCTAAGCCATGTAGAGCATTCATTTCGTGAATTAACATCTACTTCGCATGAGTAACTAGTTCATGCTCTAGTGGAATGCTCTGATTTCTCATCTTGTGGGAATTGTTTAATGTTGGTATGTTCTGATGGAATAAACAGTTTCCTATGACTACGTTTCCATGTTTTTTGATTGGGAAAACCCCAGATTTCTTCATACGCCTTTTTTCAGCACTCACGCAGCCTAATCTGCCTTGTCTTCATCATGAATAAATAAGAGTTTGATTGGCATCTACCAATATTATCATCGCTCTACAGCTGCTAAATTTTCACAGAGTTGATACCTCCACTAGCGATGCTTGTGCTAAGTGGTATGATTGCTATACAACTTCATCAGCGGCTGATTAATATGTGGTACTAATCCAGTAATATGAAATAAAAAACACGACGTGATTGTTCGACTTAAACCATTAAATTGTTTCGTTATATATATATATATATGTATATATAACGATATTACGTTATATGGTGATTCGAAAGTGTGGTTAGCTTCGATGTCATAGTAGATGAATATTCAATCTGGAAGCCGTACATTAGATTAAGCTGAAATAGAATGTTTTGTAGTAAATCAACATGGATGTTGCAAGGTAGTTGCAGTCATCGAGTAATAGGCCAGGTAACACATTTATCCGGTGTAGGTTTCTCCGTAATAATTGAGGCAATGCGTAATTTAAACTCAGGCTTTTATTGAAAGAGCTTTCGGCGGTGCAGTTTCCACCGATTCATTTTTGTCAAGCCATCGCTACGTAGTATTTAATCATGAGTAAGCAATTATAGATAATAGAAAATATCAGACGGCGACCAGGGGAAGTTATCAAAGTAGAAATACGACATATTCTGCTGAAACACAGCGAGTATCGACTTTTTGTTCCTCCAATGTAAGGATACAAATATGACGTAGATCGCGCTCTCAACCAATGAATAATTAAGAATGTCACGTCATATAAAGAGTGTGGATAGAGCAAGCGAATGAATATGAAGGGAAAAGGATAACGATAGGAGTTAACGATAGAGATTATTTAAGGATAAGGATTTAGTGAAAATAAAGTAGTAATTTAGAATTAGATTTGGAAATCGCGGAATTAGATCTAATAATGTAACAAAATCCTTCCCCTCAAAAAATTAATGAACTAGTAAGTCCCGATGACCTGCGAGTTCATTGAGAGAAAGCAGATACACGTTTTACAATTTTTGTTTCTTTATTTTACAATCATCTTTAAAATGATACCGTCACTTGGTCACCAATTCGCTTTGCTCAAAGATTTAATTTCATTTTGAAAGGAAAAAAATTATAATTAAAAAAAAAAATTCGCGTGTTAGTGGAAACTGCTGTAATAAGTACATGTACAATAATAAAAACAATTATAATAATATATGGTTAATATTCAAAATTAGCAACAGTTTTGCTTTCTGTCAATTTATACAGAAATATTAATATCAGTTCATTAGTTAGCAACAGCGACACAATTTTCAAAACCATACCATATTTATTTAGTATCTTCACTAAATTATATATCCTCTAGTTATTTTTAGTCCGTACTGAAATATGGATTTGTAGAGTTCATAAGAGTTTTATGGTTGCTTAAATCTTATATCACAGACTATGTTGCACTTATAATATTAATAATATTAAATACTAATAACAGTAATAAATAAATAAATAAATAAATAGATAATCTTAGAATAACCTTGTATAATAATAATATATCTAATAAATTAATAAACAATAGTAAATAAAAAAATTTCAACTATAATGTAAATATACAACTGTACAATCTTTGATAGTTTTTGCCATGGTCTTTCAATTATTACAGATCTATATTCTCTCAGTATAATAACAGTATCAATCAAAACAACTGTTAAATCTTACGTAATTTTATTTCTCGCATTATTTTTAATCTTAGATAAGTTTTCGAAAAAAGTAATGATTTGTGACCGGAAATTAAGACATTATGAGGTGCAAATGAATATAATGAATATAATGAAAATCAAATCTTGAAATATTGTTCCGTCTCTTTTTTTTTCGTAAAAACTGATAAAATGCAATCGTTAAGATAATCCTTTTAATTTTAAGAGTAATATTTAAATAATTTCAAAGAATATCAATTACGTTTTTATTAATTTTTTATAACAAGTAAAATTAAGTTTTTAATTGCAAGTAACTCATAGGTCCTTCTAAGTGTTAAACCATCATCACTGTTTCAGTAACTTATATCTTTTGTTTTAGGTCATCATCAAAAATTATTTAAATCTCTATATAAATAATCCAATAACATTCTTAATTCTAGTATTTCCCTCTTTTTATAAATAATAATAATATAATGTTAATCCTGTATCACATAATAAATTCATGTCTATAAATATCTCGTTTCATTCATTCGTATGTGAGTCGTTAAATTTAATTCCTGTTTATCTGTCTCAGAGGAATTATATGTACGCTCCTCACATTATGAGAAAAAAAATCATAACTAAAAAAAAATAGGGAAAGTAAAGTTATAATATGTTGAAGGCAGAAAAAGAATCCTAAATAGATTCTCAATTCCTATCTGTAGATTACATTTATCTTAAATAAAAATAATAGAAATAAAATCAAATCGTTAACAAGAACAAAAAAAAAATAAATAATGACTTTTGACTTTCGTGGTAAGAAAGGAAAAAAAATATCGCAGCCGAAATTTTTTGCAATTGGAATAAGTAAATGGTTTCGCAACATGTCGGGAAATGAAAATCAAATCTTGAAATATTGTTCCCCCCCTCTCTCTCTCTCTCTCTCTCTCTCTCTTTTTTGTAAAAACTGATAAAATGCAATCGTTAAGATAATCCTTTTAATTTTAGGAGTAATATTTAAGGGGTCTCAGAACTCTTAAAATTGGAAAAATCGAAACAAAAGACCATTTTCAACATATAATAGCTTAAAATGTAATTGATTTTAAGACAAAATTTTATATTGGGATGAAAGATATAAGTGTTCTTTCATTTCATGTATTTGAAAAATTACAAGATGCAGAATTAGCCTTTACAGTGGGCTCCAAAATGTCAGACAGTTGACGAGCGGAAAATCGGCATAACAGGTTATGCGCACGATTACAAAATAAATTTTGCAAGTAGAAGGAAAATTTTGGGTCCTACTTATGCTTCACATTATAATAATTACTCTGAAGCTAAATAAATTTGTATTGAAAGCATTTTTCTATTTTAATACAGAGTTGTATTTAGTTAATGCAAAATTTAGAATTTTTCAACAGTATAATCACCTATAAAGAATATATTTCTGAACAATAAGAAGGAAATTTTAGGTTCAGTTTATACAGACTAACATGAAACATATGTTTTGAAAATTTCATGAAAAAAAATTCAGAAGTTTTTGAGATATCGTGCGCGTTATGCCCAAAAACGTCATTTGGAGAAAATTGATTTCAAAATTTCTGAAACGCCGCTTCAGCTATTGAGCGTGTATAATTCTAAAAGCCATAACTTCTGTTCTAATAGGAATTTCAAGGAATCATTTATACCAAAATGTTCAGAAAAGATAGTAGTTTAATATCTAAAAAAATTTAAATTTCGAAAATTTTAAAGCTTTAAGAATCCTGAGACCCCTTAAATCATTTCAAAGAATATCAATTACGGTTTTATTAACTTTTTATAACAAGTAAAATTAAGTTTTTAATCGCAAGTAATAATTTAAGCAAAGTTAAGTTTTTTGGGTCAATTCTTTAATTCAACATTAATTAGAATTCTAGATAAATCAACCAATTTATGCGCGCATAACCAGGTTAATCTAAATAAAATTCCAAACAGATAAACTCTTGGGGCGCCTTCCAAAAACTCATCCGCAATGTTGAAATAATAAATTTTCTTTAAGCTTTAAATTTTAATATTAAATTACAAACTCATCATTGTTAGAAAATTAAGTTTAAGGTAGTAATTTAACCTGCGTCTGCTGCTGTTGTTGTGGTAATTGCTCATGAGATAATTTTAAGTTATTAGGATGCTGGTACAAACGCAATTTTGAAACATGAATGATTTCGGTATCTTTAAATGGGGTTTTTCTATCGATCTCAAAATTTACATCGGATACTTTTCGAAGAATTTGGTATGGTCCAGAAAATACCTGAGAAAGCTTTCTAGTATTTGGGTAATGAAATTCTTCATAAATAACGAGATCGCCTACTTCAAATTTTGGCTCAACATAATTTTGATCATAATATTTCTTACTTTTAAAATGGAATTCATAAGTTCGCGCTTTTGCGATTTTAAGTGCTTCATTAACAGGAGGGTAATAATCTTGTAGAAGGGGGGAATTATAGGGTAATTGGCCAAAGAGTAATAAGCAGGAGGAAAATTAGTTATTGAATGGGGGTATTATTGTATTCATTTACAACTTCAACAAGGAGTTTAGTCCAAGGAACTTTAGAGGTAGTAGAGTTAACTTTACATTTTAGCCTAGTTACTATCGTTTGATTGGCTCTCTCGCATTTACCGTTCGTTTGAGGATGGTGAGATGAGGTTAAACGCTGCTTAATATTATGGTTCCGCAAAAAAATTTTGAATCAGGAAGAAGTAAAAGCGGCATTCCTATCGCTTAAGATTTTTTGAGGTGTCCTAAAGTTAGAAATTTGATTAAAACAGAATAATTGTTGTGGTGTTTGAATATTAACAATTTGTTTTGAACAATTCGTATAGGTTTCGGTGGTGACACTCTTCGAAGGAAATACCCACACGTAACGGGTTGCATGATCGATGACAATATGAAGATATTTTTTAGTTGTATTAGTTGAATCCTCCCACAGTATCAACAGAAAGACATTCAAAAGGTTGATCTGTTGTAGGCATAGCTTGTAATAAGCCAAATTGTTTTCTGTCTAGGCTTTTTATTTTTTTTTACAAATATCGCAATGCTTTACAAAGTTAGTTATATCTTGAGTCATATCAGGCCAATAATAATTGGGAGAAATTAGATTTTGCATTTTTTGAATTCCAAGGTGTCCAAAATTTTCATGAGGAATTCCAAGTAATTTTCTTCTCAAGGACATAGGGACTACTATTTTCCTAAAGGTCTTTCTTTTAATTATCATTAATCCATTGTCATTGAAGTAATTTTTTCCGCACACGTTATCCCTTTCCTGCATTTCAAGTACCCCTTTAACATCTAACAAAAACGTGAGTGGTCGATTAAAATGAGAAATAGGGTTTCTGGACAACATGTCGGCTTAGACATTTGTAGACCCCTTTAAATACTCTATACTATATTCAAACATACTCAGTTTTAAAGACAATCTAAAGACTCTACCTCTTAGGTGTTTTACATTCTTAAGCCATACAAGAGATGCATGGTCTGTGTGAATAGTAAACTTTACACCGTGGAAATAATGGTAAAATTTGTCTAAGGTGTCAATGATGGCAAGACACTCTAATTCCGTAATAAAGTAGTTTCGTTCATAGCTTCTCAATCCTCTGGAGTAATAAGCAATTGGATGTAAAAACCCATTATCATCCGGTTGTTTAAGTACGGCACCTACCGCTACCTGTGAGGCATCAACAAACATATGGAGTGGTAATTTAGAGTAATAAATTTTTAAGACGGGTTTTGCTATTAGTGCATCTTTCAACTTTTGGAAAGAATTTTGACATTCAGTACTCCATTCCCACAAAGCATTTTTCTTAAGTAGTTTATTGAGAGTGTTCCAAATTTCGGCATTTTTGTTTATAAACTTATGGTGCACATTAACTGATCCCAAAAATCTTTGGAGTTCTTTAACATTCGTAGGTGGTTTTAATTTTTTTATTACATCAATATTGGCAATAGAGGGGGTTAGGATTCCATTTTTAATTTCATATCCTAAAAAGTTAATTTTATTTTGAGCAAAATTGCATTTAGAAAGTTTAAGTTTTATGTTGTCAAGCCTACACAAATCAAACATTTTGTTTAGATGTTGGATATGTTCAGTTAGGGAGGAAGAAAAAATAATTATATCGTCATAATAATAGCATGCGAAATCAATTTTATATTTTGTAAGGATTCTTCTAAGAGTTCTATTGAATATGGAGGGTCCAACTTTTACACCAAAGGGGAGAACATTCCACTCAAATAAACCAGCATTGGTACTAAAAGCGAGTTTTTCTGTATCTGAAGGGTGAATGGGAATATGCCTGTAGCCAGAGGCTAAATCCAATGTGAAAAAATACTGGGTATTACACAATTTATCTAAAATATCATCAATACGGGGAAGTGGTTCTGCATCGTTTTTCATTATGGAGTTCAATTTTCGGTAATCTACACATAATCTTGTCTTTTTGCCTTCATCGGGCTTCATTACTAGGGTGACAGGAGAAGAATAAGGACTAGTACTTTCTTTTATTAGGCCAGCATTTAACAAAGATTGGACTTGGGTTGAAATCGCCTTTCCACCATCTATCGATGTACGATAAGGTCTCATAGATATTGGTAGGTCAGAGTTTAAATAAATTCACTGTGGCTCAATATTTATCTTTCCTACATCATACTTGTTTCTAGAAAAAATATCTAAGTAATTCCTTAACATTTCCCTTAAGTTATCATTATCTATAGCATTTATTTCCCCAATTAATTTAGTATTATCATTTGATCGCACGAAGGATTGAAGAGCCATGGTATTTCCATAATCGGGTTGCCTATGTTGATATTCATTCCTAACATTGAAATGAAGAGATCTTATTTTGTTTCTGGTTATACATGAATTTATAACAGTATCTCCCTGAGTGACACTACAATCAGTACAATTAATTTTCAAATCAAATTTTGCGCAGTCTGGTAATCCTAAAATTACATACTCTAAATCGGTATCACACACAAGAAAATTAACATATTGTTCAATATTACCAGTTCTAATAAATAAATCACAAGCTTTTTTAATTTGGACAAAGCCTTTGGCTTGACCAGCATTAATAGGAAAAATATTCTTAAGTTTAGCATTCAATAAATGTACAAAATAAAGTGGCAAAATTGAAATCGTTGAACCTGTATCCACAACACAAGGTAATCGATGTTTTCTCGTATAACCAGATACAATTAATTGTCAAACATTATCAGTATTTTGTGGTGGGGGAGTGGGAGTAGTATCATATTATAAAGGGTTAACATTCAAAACACAACTATTCTCCCAGTGGAATGCATTAAGTATGCCTTGATTCAAACAAATTCTACAAGGTCTAGATGGATAATTTCTTTGAAAATGATTGCTCTGCATTCTATGATTCGAAAATCTAGAACCATGTGCATTGGAATTAAAGTTAGCATTAGGGGGGGTTGAAATTTGGTGTACGAACCCAATTTCTCGACACATCATATCGTGGTTGACTAGGTCGAGCATGTTGCTGAAAAGTTCTGCCATTGGGTTGAAAAGATCTAGCATTCTGCTGAAAAGATCTATCATTTGAAAAGTTATTTCTTGTAGTATTTGGATTAGAGGTAGGAGTGACTACAAGTTGTCTGACTAATTTATACTAATCTGTGGCATTATTTGGGGATTTAACAATAAAAAAAATTCTGATACTGTGGTGTTAGGCCATCAGTAAAACCTTGCACTATAATTGTCTCACATAATTTTAGTTTCCTTCCAATCTCTACTTTTTTATGGAAGTAATCTTCCAAATCTTTTAGATCGTTTAATTTAAGAGAAGAAAAATCAGAAAATCTAGGTACTTCAATTTTGATAAATTTTTCTACTAAAATCTCTGAAATTTGAGCATAACTTTCACAATTTTGGCAATCATTGATATAAATTTTCAAGGCCTCTCCCTTTAAATATTTTGAAATATTTTCAAATTTCCAAGTATCATTTTGTTTACTGCAAGAATTTTCAAAGTATGTTAACCATAGTTGAATGTTCATTCCCAAATCGTGGTCAAAAGATACAATACTAATTTCAGTCATTTTAAATACCCAAGCTTAATCCTACACAATTGTAATTTAAAGAATAAACCAGTACTTCTTATCTCTCTAACACATTTACTTTAACAGAATATAAACTGTAAATAAAATCTAATAATATAATTCTAGTATACCTTTTCATAATAATAATAATATAAGAACATAAATAAATATAATATTTAGCATTCAAAACATTCTGTCACTTAATAGGCAATAAATAAACTCAGACAGCTCCGATTACGTAAGTTAAATAAAACACCTGTCACTTTAATACTCATATACTTTGTCAGAAAAAATAAACTCATCTCATTTCGAATAAATAATCAAATCAAATCAAATCAAATAAGTTATGCAATAACAAAGAATAAACATAAAATTTTTCATCACAAAACAGAGATATTTTTTTTTAAATGACTTACGTAATGCTGAATGCTGTCTTTATTGGGTAAGTAACAACATCTTATGTTTGTTCTTTTTTAGGTGCGTTCGTAATTATATAAATACGTAGCACCTATAGTCGTCGTTCAGTCCGTCCGTCTGTCCGTCTGTCCGTCCGTCAGTCCGTCTGTCCGCATGTAACAGAGCAAAAACTACCCAACCGAATAGTCTGAAATTTCAAATATGTGATTGTTGCAAAATTTTGTCGAGCCATTTCAAATTTTATGAAAATCGGATGTATAGTTTAATTACAGGGACAGTCAAAAGTTTTTCTTTACATTACGGCCAATGGGAAAAATTATTGCAAGTGGATTTTAATGATATTAGAGCCTTCCGAATGATCTGAAATTTTAAAGATATAATTGTTGCAAAATTTTGCCGAGCCATTTCAAATTTTAGGAAAATCGGATGTATAGTTTAATTACAGGGACAGCCAAAAGTTTTTCTTTACATTACGGCTAATGGGAAAAATTATTGCAAGTGCATTTTAATGATATTACAGCCTTCCGAATGGTCTGAAATTTTAAAGATATAATTGTTGCAAAATTTTGTTGAGCTATTTCAAATTTTAGGAAAATCGGATGTATAGTTTAATTACAGGGAGAGTCAAAAGTGTTCCGAAAAAATTATTTGAAGTGCATTTTAATGATGTATCAGACTATGCACGTTATGAAGTGCAAAAAATTATACATTCAGTACAATATGGGGTGCAAAAAATAATTTTAAAACTAGTTAGAGTACGAACGCACCTCATTTGCCACGCTTGACGAGCAATTTCCAACTTGTTATATTGATGTTAGAGTTTTTATCTATAATTTGCTTCTGCCTGGTGACCGTCATTAGTTGGTTGAGAGTTTTTGTGTTGACATTCATGTTGTTTCGAATTCATGCTGGCTAGGTGCTCGGAAAGGCGTTCCAGCTGCAAAATCTTGACCGGCAAAATGCTTGGAGTGGCGTACTAGTAGTCGAATCCTGCCGGCTAAATGCTAGATTATTCTAACATTGGAAGGTTTTTCTCGTGAACGGAATAACCGGTTGTTATGTTACCAGTAGTGCAATGTTGAAAATAATAGAATCACAGGTAGAGTTGTATTCTCGTCGACTAATATAACGTTTCTCATCCTGTCGACTAATATAACGATATTACATTATATGGTGATTCGAAAGTGTGGTTAGCTTCGATGTCACAATAGACGAATAATCAATCTGGAAGCCGGACATTAGATTAAGCTGAAATAGAAAGTTTTGTAGTAAATCAACATGGATGTTGGAAGGTAGTTGCAGTCATCGAGTGATAGGCCAGATAGCACATTTATCCAGTGTAGGTTTCTCCGTAATAATTGAGACAATGTGTAATTTAAACTCAGGCTTTTATTGAAAGAGCTTTCGGGGGTGCAGTTTCCACCGATTCATTTTTGTCAAGCCATCGCCACGTAGTATTTAATCATGAGTAAGCAATTATAGATAATAGAAAATATCAGACGGCGACCAGGGGAAGGTATCAAAGTAGAAATACGACATATTCTGCTGAAACACAGCGAGTATCGACTTTTTGTTCCTCCAATGTAAGGATACAAATATGACGTAGATCGCGCTCTCAACCAATGAATAATTAAGAATGTCACGTCATATAAAGAGTGTGGATAGAGCAAGCGAATAAATTTGAAGGGAAAAGGATAACCTCAGAAATGAGCGGAAAATTAAAAATGGAAGCTAAAAGAATATTCTCGAAAGAAAAAAGCGCGGAAATGGAACATTTAATTTAAGAATACTAAAAGCGTAATATTTAAGCAATTTAGACAAGTGAGACATTAAATTAAAGGGAATTTAACAGAGTTAATGATAGAGATTATTTAAGGATAAGGATTTAGTGAATATAAAGTAGTAATTTAGAATAAGATAAGGAAATCGTGGATTTAGATCTTATAATGTAACAAAATCCCTCCCCTCAAAAAATGAATGAACTAGTAGGTCCCGATGACCTGCGAGTTCATTGAAAGAAAGCATATATATATATATACAACAATATTAAAAACTAATTTATGATGCATTTGTACTATAAAAGTACAAATAGGGCACGGAAAATACAAGAGTTTTATTTAACTATTCAACATTACAAATAAAAAATTTATTGGACATCAATGTATTGCAAATATTACAAAAGATATATCAAGCTATAAAAATGTTGAAAATATAAATAAAATGTGCAATTTAATTCGTATTCAATTTTCTGTTTTAAAATTTCAAAAATAAACTGTATTCAATGTATTATTTATTGTTAATTTGTTATTGCGTTAGCATTTATCTGATTACTTAATATATTGCAATTTGGCTGAATCAGTATTTATTACAGCCTATAAATATTTTTATATATTTTACTCTTTTATTCATTTTTATATAAAATAATTGAGGTTTTTTAGTGTGTAAAGGTTGAATTTTATAATAAATTTTTAGCCCTCTTCGTAACGTGCTAGAATTTAAAAAAAAAAAAATTATGCCCACCAGTGTGATTCCAATGGTAATACAAAATTTTAATATTTTTAGAATTTAATTATAAATTAATGCATTCATTTTAAGACAATTTGTTGCTTTCCACAAGCAAAAAAAAAAAAAAAAATCTTCAAACGTTCTTTGTAATTCATGCAATACATAACGAAATAATAGTTTTAATTATGTAGTTAAGTTTTATTATGTAGTTATGTTAACCTTTAACTGATGTCGCAGAAATTGTCACATAACTAGTGTGAACCGGTCTGTGAGACTGCTCCATCTTAAGATGAATAAAAGACGCGATGAACACATAGGATGGTATTTTTGTACTAAACTTTTTGTACAGGAATGTTATAATTAAAATTCACCTATTCAAAAGTCTCTTGCGACAATACTAATGTTCCAAAGGGAACAAAATTTCGGTAGTGTTTGTAGTTAAACTGAAAATTGCAAGTTAAACTATAAAAATTGAAAAACTCCGCGGTGTGAGAGACCGGTAACATCAGTTAAAGGTTAATAAACACGTGCCAAAATATGCCGAATGGCTGTGAAACTGTCAGAAAGAAGAATTTTAAAGGCAAAAAGGACAAAGTAAATTATAAATAACAACGTAAAGAGTGTACTATCTAATAAATATATGCTTTCTATAGTTTCATAATAATTTTCGATGATTATTTGTTGAGAAATCAACTTAGAAATCATAAAAAGAGATTTAAATAATGTTTTCCCCCACTCCCATGATTGCGCTTTTTATAGAAAATAGAACAAAATATATATATTTTTTGATAAATTCACTTGCTTGTGCTTTCTACCAAGTATAAAAAAGCAGTTAATTTTTCATAATGCAAAGCCCACATCGAATAATGTATAATCTTAAATGCCCATCCATTTAGCAATTTGTCAATATTTGTTGTTGCTTAAAATGAGCCTTACGCACATGAAAATATTCTTTACTCAGTTCGTAAATATCTATAAATTTTATGGC
Source organism: Maratus speciosus (assembly GCA_963932465.1). Lineage (NCBI taxonomy): Eukaryota > Metazoa > Arthropoda > Arachnida > Araneae > Salticidae > Maratus > Maratus speciosus. The sequence goes on from OZ010797.1 coordinate 456,362,294, forward strand.
GACAAATTATATTTTAATTCAAGTTTTAAGTATTTTCTGTTCCTTGCTTTCCTTAGATGTCAGTAACGGGTTTGACTGTGGTGTTGTATAGCAGTAATTGAGGATCACAAGAGATTTCGACGGTTAGTACCGCAACTTACTGACAAGCGTGTTCAGCTGAAATGCTAAATTTGATCAATGTAAGTTTTCAACAAATTTTTTAATTATTTTTAGCATAATTACTATTTATTTATTTCATACATTTTAATTTGATACAGTCGAACCTCGTTAACGCGAACACTCAAGGGGAAACTTTTTTTGTTCGTGTTATCCGAACTTAAATACATTACATACAACTGGACGGAGCAATCGGAAATAGTTCGTGCTAAAGGTAATTCGCGTTAAGAGTGTTCGTGTTAACGAGGTTTGACTGTATTTGTACTCATAAATAGCTTAGGTAACGGGAACATAATGTTGATTCTATATACTCTATTTCACCACAACTTGGCAGAATTGTGAAAGGTAGAAACAGTAACATTCTGCCTTGAAAAATAGTTCTCCATTATTTTTTAATCTTAAATTGTGAAAATGCATGGAAATGTATATGGCTATGTTTATAAATTACAAAATTCAGTATTCTGAAGCAAAAATTTAAAGTGATTCCTCTTTTAAAAGTATTTAATTTAAAAGAAATGTATTTAAAGTCTGGTATAAAGTAGAAATATTGGCATGAAAAACTATCCTTTGGCGGGGAATCAATCTTCTAGGCTAAATATCTGGCGCGCTTTTTATGAATAGTTAATACTTTATGCTTGCTTTCGCTTTACTATTATTTTGGACACGTTAATTTTTTTTCTTTCTCCTTTTTTTACAATTAATTATTGTTATTATTTGTTTGTTTGTTTATTGAGTATTTTTATAATTGGTACTACTTGGTTATCCCGTCGGCCAAAAATCTATCGCCAAACTATAAGATTAAATGCCAATAATGGTTGATCATAAGTGTCACATTCACTTGACTTTAAGCAAGTTACACGTGTTTACGTCATCAAGTGATTTTTATTTTGACGTTTTATTTGTATTTTTATTAATGTTATAAAAATTTATTTGTTCTTTCGTTATTTAAAAAAAAAAATGTCAATTTGTATAATTTGGCGAGTGGTTTTGCGATTTATATTATTTGGCGAAATTGGTCAACGGGATAATTAAGTAGTACCGTAAAATCTTTTATCTTACATTATTTGAATAAATCTTATTTGAATTATAAAATGTCTGATAAAGCATTATCTTCATCCACGTTTTAGATATAAAATTATAAAGTCCTGTAAATAAAAGAATAAATAGCCAGTATTTTTTTTTTTTTTTTATCCTTCTATTTTTGAAATAATAAATTTATAGCAAATTGGAGCTAAAGAAAAATGAAATGATTAAAAAGGTATTATTTTTTCCTTTTATCGTATTGGAACTAGCATACTGCCATTTTATTCTGTTAGTAATGAGTACTAAATTATTAATTATCATTTTAGTAATTAAAGCATAAAACTTATATTACGTTCCTATTTAGAGTCAATTGTTTAATAATTATTTAAGGGGCTACTTCTCTCACTGCCTGCTAATCTTAATCCTATGGAAGAAATTTTTAAAAATATCTCTTTCCTATTTCAATATTTTAATTTTTTTTTCTTCCGCATTTGATAGCTGAGGTCGATCTCCGCAAAGATATTTTTTTTATTTTTTGCGATTTTGTTTAGAGGCTTTTTTTTACTAGAATAATTTCACTTTCAAAACCGGTTCTGCAACCCCCCCCCCCCCCAAAAAAAAAAAAAATAAATAAATAAATAAATAAATAAAATAAAATAAATAAATAAATAAAATAAAATAAATAAATAAATAAAAATAAATAAAAAACCCTGCAAACAAAATCGAAACAGCAAAAAGGTTCTTTGTAGAGTTCGACGCCAACTATCCAATACAAAAGAAAAAAAATTAAAAATACTGAAATGCAAATGAGATACTAAAAAAAATTATTTCATAGGATTAACATTAGCAAGCAGGTGTTTTTGTGTGAGTAAAGTAGTCCTTTACTTATCAGCATTGTTAACAATTTAATATTAAATGCAGTTTTTTATTATTTTAATGAATTTAAATATCTGTAGTATTTAACATAGTTTTCCATATTTGTAAAAATTTTATGTACATAATGTTATTATATGCTACTAGCTGAGGAAATTACTGATTTGCAGTTTATATAATCTTTGTAATTTCTAACTAATAATTATAATTTTATTATTTAAAGCTTAAAAGCATAGGCTATATTAGCAATTACAGATGCGATTGTTTTGGAAACATAAATTCCTTGGTAGCAATTCTGGTTTTTAAAGCACGAGTCATTCCATGTCAGTTCAGGCAGGCATGAAACGCACCATCACAGATTTTGATGAAACTGTGTGTGTTTGTTCCTATTACTAAGATATGATCACCAGTATTTATTTATTTATTTATTTATTTTTTTTTTTACTCCTTGGTGAAATAGTTTCTGAGAAAAGGATTGTTAAAATTTTGAAAAACTGCCGTCAGTTGGTATTCTTGACTGCTCAGTTTTCAAATGTAACATGTTATAAATCTAATCATATTTCAATATCTATTCAACAAATCATCTTCAATTAATTTATGCATAATATATAAAGTACGCAGTTTATAAAAATAAACTACTGTTATGCTTATAACATTTTAAGTGTGTCTAAAAAAATGTTTCATCTTTGAAGCCGTGAATTTTTTATGAAAAATAATGCATTAACAAAAAAAAAAAGAATTTTCAACAAAAGGCCGTATTTTTATTCACTTTTTGTGGGGGATATATTTAAAGATGTCCTTTACATAATTCTGAAATAAAAATAGTGGAATTTTGGGTGTTTTTAATAGTATTTCCTATTAAAAAATATTTTGAGGCGCATTTCAAATCAAGTCAAGCAGTCATTTCATGTCAGTTCCTCAAAGCCATTTAATTCACTGTCACAAATTTCAATGAAACTGGGTATGTTTATAGCACATTTTAAGACGTATTCACCTTTAATTTTCTTGATCCTAAGTAAAATATTTTTTAAGATAAAAAAAAGATCAAAATTTTGAAACATTTTTTGTGCATGTTTTTGGCCATGGCAAGAAGGTCCTCCCTGAATTTGGAAAAAATCCGCCTGAAGGGGGCGCTGTAATAGCGATTTTTGGGCAATTTTCAATATTGTACGGTCGAAAAGTGTATGAAGTTATGCTTAATTCTAATTAAAATACTAATATAACTAATTATAATGAAATATTGACATGAGATAGAAGAAAGTTTTGGGATTGGCACATCCAACTAGTTTTTGTCTTTAAATTTGGTGATGTTTGGTTAAGTATAGCAAAACTTGGCGAGAATTTGCTGCTGGTGATATGACTATGTAGATTCAAGCGCATGAGAGTTGGAACAATTGTTACAATAATGAAAGAAAAATCACGAGAAACAACATTCAATAAAACTAAAAAAAAAAAAAACCCATTTGTGACATGGCCTTTTTAGGTGCGTTCGTAATTATATAAATACGTAGCACCTATAGTCGTCGTTCAGTCCGTCTGTCCGTCCGTCCGTCCGCATATAATAGAGCAAAAACTACCCAACCGAATGGTCTGAAATTTTAAATATATGATTGTTGTAAAATTTTGTCGAGCCATTTCAAATTTTATGAAAATCGGATGTATAGTTAAATTACAAGGATAGTCAAAAGTTTTTCTTTACATTACGGCCAATGGGAAAAATTATTGCACGTGCATTTTAATGATGTTAAAGCTTTCCGAATGGTCTCAAATTTTAAACATAAAATTATTGCGACATTTTGTCGAGCCATTTGAAATTTTATGAAAATCGGATGTATAGTTTAATTACAGGGACAGTCAAAAGTTTTTCTTTACATTAAAGCCAATGGGAAAGTTATTGCAAGTGCATTTTAATGATGTTACAGCTTTCCAAATGGGCTGAAATTTTAAATATATAATTGCTGCAAAATTTTGTCGAGCCATTTCAAATTTCATGAAAATCGGATGTATAGCTTAATTACAGGGACAGTTAAAAGTTTTCCGTTACATTAAGGGGAATTGGAAAAAATTATTGCAAGTGCATTTTAATGATGTTACAGACTATGCACTTATGAATTGCAAATAAATACACATTCAGTACAATATGGGGTGCAAAAAATAATTATAAAACTAGTTATAGTACGAACGCACCTCATTTGCCACGTTTGACGAGCAATTTCCAACTTGTTTGAAAATGCCATCCATCCTTGAATTTGAATCTGTTATAACGTCATCCAATTTTATAAATAGATGAAAAACAGAAAGCTCCGTAATCATCGTATCAATGACGAGCACTTACACAGAACAGTCTTTTTTAATTTCTATTTTTTTTTCACATCTTTTTTAATTTAGCATTTTTAAGTTGCCACCATTTTGAAACAAGATAGCGGATGAAACTATGGTGAATATGGACCTTTTTTTTTTTTTTTTTTTTTGCTTTTCTCTGGGCAGTTGCAATAGGCAGTTTTTTACTTGGTGGAAGCTACCCTTAAAAAAACTGTACACTACATAGAATTCAGTAGAAATAATCTCTAAAGAGATCAAAATAATGTAACAAATAACAGAAACCTGTGATGGTTGTATTTTTTAACTCTTAATAAATGATTTTATGTATTTTTTAGCACTGAAATCGAAAATGATCTTCATTTTTAATCATCACGTCAGAATGTTTTCCAAATCATAAATATCAAAGGTAAAAAATAAAAAATAGCGAAAATCTAATACAGTCGAGCGCCGATTATCGGAACTCCAATTAACCGAACTTCCAATTATCCGAACAGCCTATTTCTCTCATTTTTTTTTTTTTTAACCGAACTTCCATTTATCCGAACAGCCTATTTCTCTCAAAACTTTTTTGTAATGGCGATTAGATTGTGCAAGAGATTTAATATGAAAAAGAAATTGAAGAAATGAAAACAAATTCTCTGAAAATGATTCAGGTCCTTCACATAACGAATCCTTTGAGTGTTTGGAAACAGCTATATGAAGTGGCTCGAACGGCAGAAGAATACTGATTCTATTCAACTAACGTATTTAAGAAGAATTCGAGATATCAGTTATGGCAACACTGGAAAGAACATCTTATTTGAAGCAAGCAACAATCGAAAGCTTTTTTGCTTAAATTATAATTTTTAGAGTTCAGAAAATGATAAAAAAAGAAAAAGAAAATTTTAAATGATAGAAAAGTTTAAAAAAAAACAGTTTTTAAACACGCTAGCACTAACTGGTGCTGCCAGTCCTAAGCCTGGATAAAGTGTGAAGGTTTTAGTTTAGTCAGGAACATTCCTTAAACTGTCTGTCCATTTATCCGAACTTTTGCTTGTCCGAACTAGGGTCGGTCCCGATTTGTTCGGATAATCGGTGCTCTACTGTACTAAAAAATAGAAAAGATGATTATGTTTTTTTAACTTTTGATAATTTATTTTTATGCACTTTTTAACGCTGAATCCGAAAATGACCATCATTTTTAAACATCGTATTATTGTTTTTCCAAATCGTAATATTCAAAGCTAAAAAGTTAAAAAAATATCAAAAATCAGATGCTATAAAATAGGTGTAAAACGTTTCTTTATTCAATTTTATTTCATTTAATTCTATAATGATTTCAATCTTTTTGGCTTCAATCTTTTGGATTCTTACAGCTAAACAGCTCATGGATCCGATTAAGTGGGTGGGTGTGGGTGTGTGTGTGTGGGGGGGGGGGGGAGAGGGCTCACTTTTACCTAACTTTTTAACTTTGAAATTTACGATTCGAGAAAAATCCTGACGTGATGGTTAAAAATGTAAGTCATTTTCAAATTCAGCGATAAAGAATATACAAGAATCAATTATCAAAAGCTAAAAAATATGACACCACCCAAATTTTGCAGGTTAGTTTAACTAGTGATAACCAATAATTATTTAACAAACTACCGCAATTTTCTCATCTTAACATACTATTTTTTTAAGCGAATGTATTTTTATTTAAGTGTACTGATAATAACAAATATAAATGAAAAACTTATTTGGAAATAATTCTTAAGCTTAACATCTACTGTGTGTTAATAATGAAAGTGTGATACATTTATTCTCTTTGAGCTTTCAGTAATATTCCCAGAAGATGCTATAACTTCTGAAAGGGAAAATTACAAACAAGGAAATATTTTCCAAGGTAAACTTTGAGTGTCGCCGAGTGACTTGCTCAGCAAATGTACTTCAGAAAGTCGATATTGAACGTCTGTCTAGACGTGGATATGATTATGTGTGTATTGAATTTGTGTTTACAAATTAATAATAGATGTTTTCAGAAAGTATTTACATTAATATCTTTATAAACTTTTAACGTTTAACATGAAATAATAAAACAAATATTTTCTTTCCTGAGCTGTAAAAATGCATAAATGTTTCTTAATATGCAAAAATATATCATAACCATGCTCTACAATATAAAAAACCTCTTCCGAGTTATACATAATTCCGAAAAGCGTTCTTTATCTTCCAGATATTTTTTCGACATTTCAAGAAATATTGTTAAAAACAATATTTTACGGCTATTGAATACACAAGACTGCAGTGGTTGTGTTTTATGACTTTTAATAATTGATTTTTATGTATATATTAGCGTTGAATCCGAAAATGTCTATCATTTTTAATCAACACGTTAGGATTTTTTTCCAAATCGTAAATTTCCAAGCCAAAAAAGTAAAAAAATAGCGATAATTTGATACCATAAAATAGATGTGTTGATTGTGTTTTGCAACTTTTAATAATTGATTTTTATGTATTTTTTAGCGCTGAATTTAAAAAAATTCTTCATTTTTAACCATCACGTTAGGATTTTTTGTACATCGTAAATTTCAAAGGTAATAAGTCAAAAATAGGGTAAATTAGAATAAAGTGCATGTTTTTATTATAAATTTTATTGTTTGTTCTACCCTCTCCCCTTAATCTGGTTTATTCAATTTTTAAGAGTTGGTGGACGAATTCAATGAAACTAATTAATTACATAATTAAATTATTATTATTATTACTATTATTATTACTAATTCCTTAGCATCATAATTTTAATAATTTATTTATTTATATTTAATTATATATCTATTTAAGTGTTGATGCACTGTAGTCAACCGAATTTAAATAGTGATGTATTATTGCTAGGCACATTTATTTATGTGAAACATTTATCAATGAATCAATATCACCAATTTACATATTAATTTTATTTAACATATTATTTACTTATTTTTTCTAATATAATGGTATAAATTTATTAACATATGTTTAATTATTATTTTATTATCATATAAGTTTGCAGCACTTCACTAATTCATTGGAAATATGTGGTGAAATTAATTTTAAATTATCTATAGAGGGCACTGGTCACGTATATTGAGGAATATGCTTGACCATATTGTACATTATTACTCCTTGGTCCATCAATATTAAAAAAGCAAATTTTGGCAATATGTGCATATAATTTCCTTTACTTGTATTTAATCTTGCCTCTTTCTAAGTCAGTAAAGCTTTCAATATGGTAATATGTATTTTATTTTTTAATCATGTTTTATTTTTTAATTATTTTTTATACAATTTATTTCTGTATTTTTGTGCGTTGGTAGTCCCAAATTAATATTCTTTAGCTTTTTTATGGCTAATATGTAGTTTCAAACACACACTTTATTTATGGAACTTTAAGCATTTGACACCTGAGTTCTACAAATATCATTTTTTTTTCTGCTCATTTTTTTTAAATGTTTGATGGTAATTTGTAAGTTATTTTAATGGTCATGAATATATATATATTCTAAGTTCTACAAATTTTCATCATTCCATTTCTGTTATTCAATTTCTACTGTTTTTTACTATGTTTTTGGAATCCATGTTAAATGTGTTGGGGGGAACTGTATATGTTAATGTCACTTTATTCATAATTTCACAGTTTTTGTTGGTGGTCGGTAATGTTTATTAAATGGTTATATATATATATATATATATATATATATATAGCATGTTATTTTTAATCTTTATTTAGCTTATATAAACATATAATTTAGCGAAAGATTATTTAGATTGTATGAGCACTACTGAACGAGTGATGCTGTAACAGAAAAACAACACCACAAATATTATATTTTTAAATATAATAATATTCTGAAAGCATAGTAGCTCTCACCATAGTCCGAGGTCGCAGTCTTTTTAAATTTTTTCAGTGTTTTAGGTAGCTTTCTTTACAAAAAGCTACCTATTGCAGCCGTTCGGAGGAAAGCGATTTCAAAAAATTTTGGTATATTTTCATCGATCATGACCCCCAGACCCCGAAACCACCCTCCGTTCAAAATTGATATATATATATATATATATATATATATATATATATATATCAATATATATATATATATATATATATATATATATATATATATATATATCTGAACTATGTCACACTGTAACTCTCGTATTTATGAACCGATTTGGATGTAATTCGGTGTGTACATAGTACATACCAATGTCTCGACCGAGTTCGTTGGCCAGCTTCATCCGCCATTTTGTTTCAAAATGGCGGCCATTTAAAAATTTTAAGAAAATTTAAAATTTAAAATGTGGTACCAAAAAATTGAAAATGGAAAAATATTTTTTTCTTATGTATTTGACCTTTATACAAAGACTCCGTAGCCGTTTTTGTTTCGTCTATATCTTAAAAAATGGCTGAGTTATAGCATTTTGAATTTTTAGCGAAGCTGACATTTTGAAACGTCCTGAATTTTGTCACGCGATAAAACGCATATTTATGAACCGATTTGGATGTAACTTCATTTATACATAGTACAGACCAATGTCTCGACCGAGTTTGTTGGCCAGCTTCATCCGCCATTTTGTTTCAAAATGGCGGCCATTTAAAAATTTAAAAAAAATTTAAATTTAAAATGTGGTACCAAAAAATTGAAAATTGAAAAAATAATTTTTTTTTGTGTTTGACCTCGATAAAAAGATTCGGGAGCAGTTTTTGTTTCGTCTATACCTTAAAAAGGGCTGAGTTATAGCATTTTGAATTTCTAGTGTGGCTGATATTTTGAAACGTCCTGAATTTTGTCACGCGATAAAACGCATATTTATGAACCGATTTGGATGTAACTTCGTTTATACATAGTACAGACCAATGTCTCGACCGAGTTCGTTGGCCAGCTTCATCCGCCATTTTGTTTCAAAATGGCGGCCACTTAAAAATTTAAAAAAAATTTAAATTTGAAATGTGGTACCAAAAAATTGAAAATTGAAAAAATAATTTTTTTTTATGTGTTTGACCTCGATAAAAAGATTCAGGAGCAGTTTTTGTTTCGTCTATACCTTAAAAAATGGCTGAGTTATAGCATTTTGAATTTCTAGTGTGGCTGCCATTTTGAAACGCCCTGATTTTTGCCACGTGATAACAGACGTATTTATGAACCGATTTGGATGTACCTTGGTGTGTACATAGTACATACAAATAACTCAACCGAGTTCGTCGGCCAGCTTCATCCGCCATCTTGTTTCAAAATGGCGGCCATTTAAAAAAATTAAAAAAAAATTAAATTTAAAATGAGATACCAAAAATTTGGAAAATGAAAAAGAGTTTTTTCGTATGTGTTTCACCTTGATACAAAGATTCCGGAACAAGTTTTGTTTCGTCTATATCTAAAAAAATGGCTGAGTTATAACATTTTGAATTTCTATTGTGGCTGACATTTTAAAACGACCTGATTTTTGTCACGCAATAACAGGCGTATTTATGAACTGATTTGAATGTAACTTGGTCTGTACATAGTACATACCAATGTCTCGACCGAGTTCGTTGGCCAGCTTCATTCGCCATCTTGTTTCAAAAGGGTTGCCATTTAAAAAAAATGTAATTTAAAATTTAAAATGAGGTATTAAAAAATTGGAAAATGAAAAAGATTTTTTTTTATGTGTTTGGCCTTGATACAAAGATTCTGGAGCAGTTTTTGTTTCTGAAAATTTGTTCTTTTGTTTATATCTTAAAAAGTGGTTGAATTATAGCACTGTGAATTTCTATCATGGCTAACACTTTGAAACGATCTTGTATTTGTCTCGCGATACCACACGTATTCGCCTATTTCGATGGAAGAAGGCATGTGGATAGTATACATCAATATCTCGACCAAGTTCGCTGGCCAGCTTCATCAGCCATCTTGTTTCAAAATGGCGGCCATTAAATTAAAAAAAATATATATATATTTAAAGTGAGGTGCAAAAAAATTAGAAATTGAAAAAGGTTTCTTTCTTAAGTATTTGACCTTGATATAAGGATTCAGGAGCATTTTTTGTTTGTCTTTATCTTAAAAAATGGCTCAGATATAGCAGTTTCAATTTCTAACGTGGGTGACATTTTGAAAAATCTGATTTTTTGCCTGCGACAGCACTCGTATATATCAACCGATTCCGATGTGAGTGAGTATGTGCACAGCAATTACTAAGGTCTCGACCAAGTTCACTGGTTAGCCTCATCCACCATGCTGTCTTAAAATGGCAGGCACTTTAAGAAATCGCCGAATTTGGCAGCCAAATATAAGTTACTTTAAATAAAAGCAGCTTGGACAAAGCTGACTTCTCAAAATTCTCATTCATAATGATTTAGTATTGAAAAAAATTAGTATTGAATCTTCTACATTCGGTTTCCACTTAATTGAGCTTCGTGTGCTTGAATAATATAAGTTGGCTTTTTTAAAATAAGGAATATGAAAGCTACCTCTTCCTCCCGGCACTGGCCGGAAGGACTTTTTTCATAATGAACTTTTTATTGGTATAGTTTTATATTTCATTTTTTTTTTGTTTGTTTGTTTAGTAGAGTGCAGTTGAACTAATGCAGTTCAAATATTCTTTTTCTAATTATTATAATTTTTATGTTTCACTGCAGATTTTTTTTCTATTTATAATGCATGTATGATTTCTTTATCTTTGATTATGATTGATATATATATATATATATATATATATACATATTGAGATTTAATAATCGCATTTTCAGTTTAATTGAAGAGATTTGTGGAAGAACATGTTATGTTACATTTTCTCAAAATATGTTCTATTTTTTCGATGAAAGTGTTATTAGTTTGTCTATCACAAGGTAAAACTATAATACCAAGATTCTAATTAGTCTTGAAGATTTCATACATTATTCATTAAAATTTAATATTTTAATATTAAATAATTTAAATATTTTTAACATTTTTTAAAATTTTAAATTAAATGTTTATAAGTTTTTTAGAAAGTTTAAGTAATGACTGTTAACATACTAAATATATGCTACCAAGAAGAAAAAAACAACAATAAAATTTACAACAAAAAGCTTTCACTTATTTTTCTTTCAATTTTATTTTTATTACATATAATCTTCTTCCACAAAGCTCTTCATTTATGATTCAAAAACAATTTATTTCAACTACGTAAGAACCTTCAGAAATTACCTGAAAAACAAACCTAAAAATTTTTAACATTAATTCTTTTAACATTTTAAAATTTATATTTTATTAACCACTAATTAATTGTTGATGTAAATGTTAATTTTTCTCGTTTAAAAACTTGGACTTATTTTAAAGTATATATATAATTTCGTGTTTGACTGGTAGTTCTAAAAAATAAATTCACATTGTGAGAAAAATAGTTTACAGGCAAATGATTTGAAATCTAGGAAATTTATAACATAATTACGAACGAAAATATGATGTAGATTTTTTTCGAATTATCCACGATTCCGTAAAAGTCTTCCTTTGTCTTTAGGCTCCTCATACTAATATATGTTCAGATTCAAAGGAGCATTTAAAAAAAAATCGTAACACTCATTTTCGGAAACACTTCCGTGTAGCTTTTAACAGTGCTTTAATCAATTTTCTCAAACCGAAATTTCAGTTTATCGGATGCTATCAATACTAAACTAAACACTTTGTAACTGAATATGTTTTAACGTAACTGAATATATGCATGAAGAGTAACAACATGATATTTATTTTAATGTTGATGATAATGTTGTTAATTTATTATGTATATCTATTAAATATATATTTAAACATGGAAATTGGTACTTGAGAATTGAAAGCATCCGGAAAACTTTTATTCCGAGTTCATAAAACTGATTAACACACTATAAAAACTACTCGGAAACGATTCCGAAAACTACGGGCATCAAAATAAACATGAATGTTGATTAAAATCTCAAAAGTTTACTGGTTTCTGAGCTATTTAAAGTTAAGGAAACGTTTTCGGAATCGTGGGCAAGGAGATTGTTGTTGCCAATAGACATTGGATTGTATTTTTATCTAGGTATATTTTACATTTTCGTAGGTTAATAAACATTTGTCCTTTTTACTTTCTTCTATCTTTACAAAGGGAAAGTATTGGATTGGTGAAAATTTTCGAATTCCGGTTTTTGACGGATTTACACGTTTTAAGGCTCAGAATTCCAAAAAATATGGTTTACAAAACGTCTGTTTGTAAGTCTGTGACTCTGTCTGTCTGTATGTATGTATGTGATACATATTTTGCGGAGGTTCTATCTCAAGAACGAATGCACAGGATTTAATAAAAAAATACATTCAGTTTGTACCTGATATAAATTGAAGCTGATTAGATTTTGGTGCAAATCGCTCAACAAGTGGCGCGGCTGTGCTGCATTTTTTTTTTTACGATTTCCGCAACTGCTCTATCTCATGAACTAATGCACGGATTTTCATCAAAGTTCAAATTCGGTTAGTGATTGATATGATTTGATGCTATTTTCCTTTTGGTGTAAATCGCCCAACAGGTGGCGCTACTATGTTGGATTTTTCACAATTTCCGCAATAGCTCTGTCTCAACAATTAATGCACGGACTTTCATCAAATTTCATATTCAGTTATCCTTGATAGAAATAGGTTTATTTAGGTTTTGGTGTCAATCGCAAATAGGTGCGGTTCTATTCTGATTTTTTTCCGATTCTCGCAATAGCTCTATCTCAAGAACTAATGCAGGAATTTTCATCAAACTTCAGATTCAAATATAATTTAATAAATGTTATTTCTGATTATGTTTTGGGGTAAATTGCACAACAGGTGGCGCTGATATGGTGAATTTTTCACAATTTCCGCAATAGTCCCGTTTCAAGAACTCATGCATGGGATTTCATAGTTTTAGAATTCTCACAATGGACATAGATTGCATTTAATTTTGGCACTGTGATAGCGATACTTGAAGTTTTAACATGAATGAGATAGAAGAAAGTTACGTGATTGCCCCATCCGACTACTTTTACAGTACATTCATATTCATAAACAACCTTTGAAGAAACAAAATTGAAATTATTTTGTTTCTATCAATATAAAATGGAGATTTAGATCTATCGTTTATAATTTCTTTTCTTATCGGAATCGTGGGTAAGGATGTTCTTCGTCAAAAGAGATTCTATAATATTTTCATTCGTGATTAAATTTTATATTGTGATTATATTTATATCATTGTTAAACAGAGTCTTCACACACAGTGGTGTCCAATGGCTAATTCCTAAACCGTTAGGTACAAATAATAGTTCCAATTACAAGAATATTTTAAGGGGTGTCATGACTCTTAAAATTAGAAAAAAAAAAATGAAAAAAAGGACCATTTTCAACGTTTAATATCTTAAAATGTATGTAATTTAAAAACACAATTTTTATTTGGATGAAAGATATAAGTATGTTCTTTCATTTCATGTATTTAAAAAATTTCAAGATGCAGAATTAGTATTGGTAGGGATCTCGAAACTGTCAGACAATTGGTATAACAGCTTACGCTCGAGATTACAAAATAAATTTTGGAATTAGAATGAATTTTTTTGTGCCTAATTATACTTCCGATTACAATAATTACCCAGAACCTAAATAAACTTGTATTTAAAGCATTTTTATATTTTTAATACAAAGTTGTATTTAGCTAATGCATTTTTTTTTTTTAATTTCAAGAGTACAATCACCTTGATAAATATTTTTTGACCAAAAAAATATCGAAATTTTAGGTTCAGTTTATGCAGAATAAGATGAAATACATGTTTTGAAAACTTCATGAAAAAATATTCAGAAGTTTTTGAGATATCCTGCGTGTTATGTCCAAAAACGTCAGTTGGAGCAAAATGACTTCAAAGTTTCGGAAACGCCGCTTCAGCTATTGAACGGGTATAATTGTAAAAGACATTACTTCTGCTCTAATGGGAATTTCAAGGAAACAATTCTATCAAAAAGTTCTGAAAAGATATGAGTTTACCATCTAAAAAATTATAAATTCGAATATTTTGACGTTTTAAGAGTATTGAAACCCCTCAAATGAGGTAAAAAATTATTTTAAAAGTGATTTGCGTCAATAGAAACAGTTCTTTAAAAATTACGAAATTATGAGTTCTATACGTTCCCCCTGCCCTATAAGTTATATTTAGTAAAAATATCCTATTAAACTAAGAAGTATGACAGAAAACAGTCCCATTTTTCTGCGATTAAAACTGATCGAGTAATAGGTGTTTAAAGTCGAAACCTCTTTTTTTTCCTGTGAAATAGGGGTCATTCACAAATTTACTAGAAATATAAATAATCGTCAGGTACAAAGAAAAAATAACACTTGAGAGTAAAATTAACATTACAATACATATTTGAAATCTATTTAAGCAAATATATATTAAAGCAAAATTACAACTTGTGCAAAAATATAAATTAAAAAATAAAAGTATTTTTGTTAAATGAAAGGATGAAAAGCAACAGTCTCAAGTCTTTACAAAAGATACATATTTCAAAATGCTATTATATTATCTAATCTAAAGTGAATATAAGATACTCAATAAAAAAATTACTGTAATTTCAAATTCAGTTTACTAATACAAATTCGCAAAATAAACATGGTCTTTGTAAATGCTCCTTTAAAAGTATAAAATCTATTTGTTTCTGAGGTTTCTGAAGTTAAACGAATCGCTTCTCTTAAGGGGTCTAGTACCTTTTAAACGGGATGAAAATCAACAAAAACATTCAAAGTTCGAATTCGTGTATCTTTAAAACTTTTATAGATATTAACATGAAAATTTCACCGTACAATAAAAAAGATTGTGCTTTTTAATACACTATCCTTAAAAATTTAATAGTGTTTTAAAGAATTTGTGAATTTTTTAAATAAAAATAACTCTATTTTTTATGCCGTCATGCATTGCGCGCATCCTAACGACTATTTAAATGAAGATTTTTGCATATATATATTTTTTTTTTAAAGAAGAATAATGTATTTTTAAAATGATCTACTCTTGAATAAAAATTATTTCATTAACATTGTGAAAAACAGATTTAAATTTAAAAAATCAAAATTTTGCATTTTTCAATACATAAAATTATTCATAACTAAAAAATTTATCATTATAAATACATAAAAGTAGATCATTTTAAACATACATATGTGCTTATTATCCACACCAAATTTCATAACAATTCATACATATGTTCTCAAGATATCATGCGCGCAATGTCTAAAAACGCTGTTTTTCAAAAACACGCATCAAAGTTATAACTTAGGTTAGTTACCAAGGAAAACCATTTTTTGTTGTTTACGACTAATTTTCAGAAAGTATACCAACATTATTAAATTATTATACATATACAGTATGAAGACGTTACATTTCATTGGTCAGAAGTCAAGAAAAAATCACAAATATAGCCAAAATCGTTGTATAACGGAACGCATTAAAAATTATGAAAGATAAAAATTTATCTAATTTACATGCTTCCTCTTATAACTTTTGTGTTGCTGATTTACAAATAGAATTACACTTATTTATTGCTAATTACATGTATATTTATTGAGAAAATATGGTTAAAATGGAGATTATAGTTATTTTGTTGGGCGATACAGAAAAAGAGCGATTTAGCGAATCACAATGAAATGATAAGATACTGATCTAACTAAAAAGTTTATCATTATAAATACATAAAAATAGATCATTTTAAACATAAATATGTGCTTATTATATTCACCAAATTTCATAACAATTCATACATATGTTCCCAAGATATCATGCGCGCAATGTCTAAAAACGACGTTTTTCAAAAACTCGCACCAAAGTTATAACTTAGGTTAGTTACCAAGGAAAACCATTTTTTGTTGTTTACGACTAATTTTCAGAAAGTATACCAACATTATTAAATTATTATACATATACAGTATGAAGACGTTACATTTCATTGGTCAGAAGTCAAGAAAAAATCACAAATATAGCCAAAATCGTTGTATAACGGAACGCATTAAAAATTATGAAAGATAAAAATCTATCTAATTTACATGCTTGCTCTTATAACTTTTGTGTTGCTGATTTACAAATAGAATTACACTTATTTATTGCTAATTACATGTATATTTATTGAGAAAATATGGTTAAAATGGAGATTATAGTTATTTTGTTGGGCGATACAGAAAAAGAGCGATTTAGCGAATCACAATGAAATGATAAGATACTGATCTAACTAAAAAGTTTATCATTATAAATACATAAAAATAGATCATTTTAAACATAAATATGTGCTTATTATATTCACCAAATTTCATAACAATTCATACATATGTTCCCAAGATATCATGCGCGCAATGTCTAAAAACGACGTTTTTCAAAAACTCGCACCAAAGTTATAACTTAGGTTAGTTATCAAGCAAAACCATTTTTTGTTGTTTACGACTAATTTTCAGAAAGTATACCAACATTATTAAATTATTATACACATACATTATGAAGTCGTTACATTTCATTGGTCAGAAGCCAAGAAAAAATCACAAATATAGCCAAAACCGTTGTATAACGGAACGCATTAAAAATTATGAAAGATTAAAATCTATCTAATTTACATGCTTGCTCTTATAACTTCTGTGTTACTGATTAACAAATAGAAATGCACTTATTTACTGCTAATTACATGTACATTTATTGAGAAAATATGGTTAAAATGGAGATTATTGTTAGTTTGTTTAGCGATACAGAAAAAGAGCGATTCAGCTAATCATAAGGAAATTTTGAGCTACTGAACTAAGAAGTTTATGATTATAAATACATTTTAAATATTACTTACGTAAAATGGTGACAGGTTTTTCACGAAAACTTTTTAAAATTCGCCAGCTGCATATGAAGTTCCTTCTATAGAAACAAACTTTTCATGCATAGTCTTTTGCAACATTCTTTTTTTTTTCCTCATTTCTTTCGTGCTTTGGTGGAGACGAAATTCAGCAGTCCGAAGTCTTAAATTATCCAACTCTCTAAAGCACTGTTTTGCCCGATTTCCTATTGACAATCCAAATTCTTGCATTATTTTGATTCTTCCCACATTTCCATCATTAAATGTAATGACAGCCTCACATGTTGCAATTTCAACAACACGCTTACCAGCACCACGTGTCTTAGGACAATGTTTCCAAATTACTGAATTCAAAGACTCATTCGCATTCTGAGTCTTCCCCCCAAGGGATCTTTGTAACAATCTTGGATGAGATAAATCATTAAAGACTGGTTTTATTGCATCCATTACAGGTTTTGGTAAAGTTACCTTGTGTTTAAATTTATCAATTGTTCCTTCAGCAACACATTTTTGGTATTTACACCATGAATCTGGACCTGCGGGGCAAAAACTGTGTAATGGTTCACTATCAGACGACCGCGTGTGAAAATAAACTGCCCAAACAGCCTTTCGCATTTCTGCAAGAGAATTTTTATGTTCACGAATGGCATTGCCATAATGCACAGTTAATTGATGAATCACTGGATCAGTAAGGCGACCTTTACCCCCTAATCCTTTTCCATCGCTGCATTTTAGTCCACTTTGTTTTAACTTTTTTAACCTTGCTCCCATTCTTTTTTGAATGTGACCGACACATTCAATTTTAGAAATAGCACTGTCTGTTCCATATGGCGCTGAATCTTTCACTGCATTAAATGTCTTGCAATCGCCATCACCTATATACCCTACGTACTTCAAACTGTGCTGTTTTTCTGAACGCTTGAATATTCTAACCATACCGGTTACTTCCATCATGCCAGAAGAGCCAGAATGATTAATCAGGCATTCACCTGCATGAGATGTTTCCCACTCCTGATACTCAGTAGTTCATTTTCTAGCCTTCCAAGAATCGCATGATTTGCAGTAGTTTGATAAAACTTCTGTATCGATAACTTTGCCGGTTCTATCACCGATAACAGTACATACACCAACATGGGAAGTATGGCCCCGTGTTTTCCATGTTCCATCACCACTCACAATAATATCAGAGGAACCTGTTAATTCTTTTTCTTCTTCAGCAGCACATTTCATGGAATTTTCCGAAGCAGCTGAACATGAAGAAAGTAATTTCTTAACAGATTGGTTGTAAGATTTTGTAGAAACTGGTGCTGGAAGTTCCATGACACCGCAAAACATTCGCATAGCAGAATATCCCATTCCATTGACCCGGAATGCATACATATATCTCCTGTTGATTTCTGGGATATTTTTTTTTTTACCCAGCATTTTAGAATTTCTGCAGGAAAATAATAGTTTGCAGTTTTGGCACTCTGCAGATATAATAGTTGAAAGGCCACATACAACTTCTTCTTTCATGGAAATATTTCCATCACATGTTTTGCAGCTCAAATATTTTTCTAAATTTTGAAAAAGTAGATTAGTATCAAAAATCGAATATCCATTAAAATCATCATTTGTTGGCTTTTCTCTCTCATCTAAATGAATTTTCCTTCCGGAAGCACTTTGATTCAAATTCTGTACTGGAGAAGATGTGACACACGTTTTTTTTTTGTGTGTACTTATTGCAAGTAAAATGACGTTTTTTGGGCCTTTTACCCGATTGTCGTTTAGCTTCTGGTTTAATTGAAGCACTCATAATAATAAAAAATAATAACAATTCAAAAAAATAAAATAAGACACGCTGAAAGATCACTTGTTACTGGTTGGAAATCCTACGATTAACCACGTTGAATTTCAAATATATAAACAGACTGAAATCTAAAGATGAGTTGAAGTAGAAGTGCTATCTTTTAACTGTATCGATAAAAGAACCATAGGGGCAAAGTTCAAAACGTAGATGAACTGATAAAATATCTGTTTGAGATAGCCTGCATGAAGCGAGGCGTTTGTTTTGAAGGACAGCTGCGCTGAAAATGCAAACAAATGAGCTGTCCCTTTAATTTTTGTAGTTTCGCTGGATGGGGATGCATCTTATTTTTGCTATAACTTCAGTTCTAATGGGAATTTTTGCATGCGGTTTGTTTTAAAATAATCCTAATGAATTATTTTATAATAATAAATGAAAATCGAAAAATCGATTTTTGGAAGCCTTAAAAGGTACTAGACCCCTTAAGTGTGGGTAAGGAGAATGCATCCGTCGGTAGAAATTGTATTATATACTACCAAACACCGCGGCATTGCTCGAGTAATAGTTGAAATATGCCAAGCGATATTTGTATGTCTAATTTTTTTAGAAGAAATTATACTTTTAGGAATATTTCAAAATTACTAATAAAGCCACAGTTTGACTAAGCTTCATTATTACACTACATTAGGCAGATATGAGACTTAAATTAATGAAGTAAAACTAATTTTAAATAAATGATAATTTAATGAAGCTTAATATGATAATAAATGAAGCTTATAAGGAATAAATGAAGCTTTTATGATCATTCAATACACTCATTTCAGTATTCATTTGTAGTTTTGGATTTTTTAGAAACCATCTTCTTAGTACGTATTTACATCTTAAAATTAACCATCTCAGATTCCAAGCTTCTTGTCTAACGGTCTACAGCATATCTGGTGGTAGCGGCAACAACGTGAAATACCTGTGTTGAAACAGGGACTGTCACCATTAATTTGCAAACATTAACTTTGAAATTGGTTTGGTATTTCCTAAAATTCCATAGAACACGTAATTTAGAAAAGTTTTAAAGGATTTTTAGAACGTTTGTTGTTCCTGTCAACCCGAGGAGGTACTGACACCGGCATAAAATGTAGCCTGTGTATGATCAGAAATTCTCACCTTTGATTCGAAGTATTACATTTGGAATCGGTTCATTATTTTTTGAGATTGCATAGAAATCGCAATTTAGGAATTTTTAGAACTCTTTTCACTCCTGCCCTTTGCTTCACCTCTTATAAATTTCGAATTTGTTTTCGGCTGTTCTTAGAGGGCATTATATTTACCTTTTCAGTATCACAGGAATCGCAATTTAGAACGTTCTTTAATCCTGAACTCCATAGTGGCAGTGGCCCCTACATAAAACATAACTTATCTTTGAGCAGGTTCTATCACCTCCAATTTGCAACCATTAATTTCTTAAGATTGCATAAAAATCGTAATTAAGAACGTTTTTAGAACGCTTTTCGTTCTCGTCATCCTTTTAAATTTGGAATTTTCTTTCGACGATTCTTAGAAAGCATTTGCAACTTTTAACTAAATACTTTGCCAGATTCCGAAATGTTAGACCCTTCAGTATTACAAAAAATGCAGTTTAGAACATTTTTTTGTTCCTGCAAGGCCCTGGTTGTAGTAACAACAACATAAAATATAGCCTATGTTGAAGCAGGGACTGTCAGCATCAATTTACAACCATTACTTTAAAATCGGATTCATAATTCCTGAGATTGCGTAGAAATCACAATTTAAAACGCTTTTCTGGCATTTTCATCCCTTTTAATTTTTTAGAAACTGTTCATAGAGAATATTTACATATTATAAGTAATTACAATGCCAAATTTCTAGTTGCTAGCCTCTGCAGTATAGGAAAAGCGCAATTTAAAATGTTTTAGGCTCATGCAACCTCCAGTTGGTAGTGACACCGACATGAAATAGAGCCTATGTTGGAGCAAGATCTGTCACCATCAATTTCTAACCATTACGTTTGAAATTGGTTTGGTACTTCCTGAGATTGTGTAGAAATCACAATTTAGAACGTTTTCAGAACGTTTTTCGCACATTTTCCACTCTTTGAAATTTCGAATTTTTTAGGAAATGTTCTTAGAGATTGTTTACATCTTATAAATAACTACCATGTCTAATTTCAAGTTGCTAGACCCTGCAGTATCACAACAATTGCAATTTAGAACGTATTGTTGCTGCAACACCAAGGTGGTAGTGACACCGATATAAAATATAGCCTATATTAGCGAAAAGGCTGTCAGCCTCAATTTCCACAATTACTTTTGAAGTAGGTTTGATATTTCGTGAGATTGCTTACAAGTCGGCATTTAGAAACTTTTTAGAACGCTTTTCGCGCATTTTCAAGCTTTTTAAATTTCAGTTTTTTTAAGAAATGTTCTTAGAAGTCATTTATATCTTATAAGTCACTACCATGCCAAATGTCATGGTTATAAGCCCTTCAATAAGACAAAAATCGCATTTTTAGAACGTTTTTTGCTCCTGCACACCCTTTGGTATAGTAGCAGCAACATAAAATATAGCTTATGTTGAAGCAAAGACTGTCACCATCCTTTTGACACCATTACTTTTTAAATCGATGCGGTGTTTCCTGATATTGCTTAGAAATCGCAAATTTGAACGCTTTTTGCGCATTTTCACCACTTTTAAATTTCGATTTTTTTTGGAGATGCTCTTAGAGATCATTTATGTCTGATAAGTAACTACCATTACATTTGAGATCGGTTCGGTAATTCCAGAAATTACACCCGACAAATAAACAAATGTACAAACAAACAATCTTTACTTTTTTACAATATTAATATAGAGCAATTCAAGGTTACATTACATTTTTTTAGATTAAGAAGCATTTGTCTTTTTTGTACAGTGCATACAAATTTTAAACAAAATTGGCCACATTTTTCTCCCTTCAATAACAGGAGGAGATTTAGCCGTGTCATTTTTTATATCTTCTTCTAATGAAAATGAACGTACGATACTCCATCTCATATTAATGTCTTTATCAATTTAGTTTACTAATGGAAATTCAAAAAATAAACGCTTTTGTAAATGCTCCTTTAAATTTACGAAAACTAATAATTTCTAAGATTTCTTAAGTTAAGGAATCGGTTTTCGCAAACAAGGGTAAGGAGATTATGTATGTCGGAAGAGATTGCGCTATAATTTCATTCGTGGTTATATTACATTTTGGTTGGAACATTTGTCTTTTTTCCATTCCATACCTATTTATAAACTACATTTCACGAAACAAAATTGTCCTTATTTCCCTTCCGCCAATAAAAGGAGGAGATTCAGCCCTGCAATTTATAATTTCTTCTTCTAATCAAAATGATCATATGATACTCCATCTCATATTAGTGTCATTACCAATTTCGTCTTTTAATATAAATTCGTGTATGATGTATTCTCATATCACATAATGTTCACATTCTAAAATTATCCTATATACATGGTTTTATTCTATGAAATTTCGTAAACCGATTATTTTGGAAGTTATAATAATGGCGACCTTTTGATAAAAGCATGTCATATCTTATTTTAAATTCTCAGTGATTAAATCTCTGTTCATGCAAACATTCCTCCCATTTAATCTTTGGGGATATTTACTTTGAATACATATAGATTAATGGAAAGATCCCAAGATATAATTCCCAGATTTCTGGCAAATATTTAATGGAAAGATAGTGTTTTCGGCAAACCTTAAGGGAATTCTAAATCAAGCAAGAATCTTTGTGGAATTTTGTAAATCAAAACTTTTACGATTTACTTATAAAACGTTAAAAGATAACTGCAAAACAATGTATAAGTTAAAATATACTCTGTGTTCTAAAAGAAAGTAATTGTACTTGATTAAATTAAAGTTTAAATAAAAAACATTAAATAAATAAAATAAAACTCTTAACGATTTTTTATCTAAATGCTTTTCATGCTAATAAAGCCTGTAAAGACTAAATGTATATTACACCCATGTACGAGGGTAGTCTCATAAGAAATGCACACGTGCTTGTAGAGCGCGAACGAAATGACGTTCAGAAACGCGCCGGGTGACATGTGAATGTAACGTTCCCCCTCTATACACATGCGCAGATTTGAAATTGTTAAATTAATCCAATGTTTTTTGAGAAACGTATTTTAGTGCTATGTCAACTCGAGTTAAATCACATGCTTTTATAGACTTTCTAACTGCTGAAAAAACGACTCCTACTGAGATTCATCGTCATTTAAAGGGTCTTTGTTTATGGTGACGATGCGGTTGATAAGTCTACTGTAAAGCGATGAGTAAAATGAATTTCGTCATTGTGAGCCGGGAAAAGCCATAACTTTTTGATTAAAAACGCAACGGACGTCCGATCACTCCCACAGACGATAAACATCGCAAACTCGTGGACGATTAACTCAAAAGCGTAATAACCATATTGGAATATGCAAGCAACGTATTGGCCTCATAATTGAACAATTGGGATACCGTCGTCCACACACGTCACACGCTACTGCAGAGGCTTTGCGAAACCTGCAGTTTGAATTGATTCTACACCCTCCTTACTCCCCTGATCCTGCGCCTTGCTATTTTTTCCTATGCCCAAGAGAGATATCAAGGAACCTTATTACATCTCGGACGATGAGGTGAAGGCAGCTATCAAGGCCAGGATTCGAGAAAAGTCGGAAAAAAAATTCAGTGACGGAATAAATAAACTTGTTTCACGCGTGGAGAAATGTGTTAACCTTAACTGTGACTATGTTGAAAAATGAATATATGATTTTGAAGCTTAAGAATTGTACTTTAGTGCACTTATTGCCCTATCTTGCTATTTATTTTTATTTGTGTTATACAAGCATGTATGCATTTCCTTTCAGCCTACCCTCGTATATAGTTTTAACCACTTCCGTACCAGTGGATACACTTACAGATCCATCGCCTGATTCTCCACAAACACCACTGGATTCACGTTTGGATCAAAGTCCTTTCATTACTCTACCTTTGCTGCTAAAAACATTATTGCAGGAATATATGTTTGTGTATAGCTGATATTATGAGAAATGTTGGAAAGTGTTTAATTTTCCCTCCGCAGCAGATATGAATAAAAGCATCTCATTCTCCTGAAAACTACTACTTGATATTTTAAATCTAAGTACCCGAAAAACTGGTGTTACATGTAATCTTCATATACGTAAGCTGGTACGGAAGTGGTTAGTGAATAGAACAAATGACATATAAAACATTAAAATATATATAAAATGTAAATTCAAGCCATGTCATCAAACTACGTACTTAAACGACTAAAATGACCAGAATAAAAAAATGCTGATTTTAAATAGTGATATTTGGCAATTTGTTCGGCTGTATACTCCAGGCTCGAAACCAATACAAAACTATCACTTTTAATAAATTTCAAAACTTTATTTAAACTAATTACTATTTTTCATAAAAGTATGATTTTTGGTTGATATTGCTTGTGCGAATAAAAAAAAAAAATATTTTCAATGTAAAATATCTGATTTTGTTATAGATTAAATAAATGGTTTTCATTTTATATTATGTAACCCGGGATCTCCGGCTTTATTCCCTTGTAAAAATAAAAGCGTAGAAACTAGAATCTCTAAGTATTTAAAACATTATAATGTTATTAGAATGGATACTAATGAAATAAATGTAATATCTTGCAGAAAATATTTCGAGATTCGTTTTATATTACATACAAAAGAATGATTTAAAAAAGAACATCAAAATACACTGAAGGACACGAAAATAATACTAAGTAAAACCATTTAATAAACAAGAAAGAAAAAAATCATGCGTCAAGTATAGATTATGAAACACTTTCCAACATATTCGAAATAATGTAAAAAAAATTTGCACAGTTAAAAAAAAGAAAAAAAATATTACCCTAATTGAACCTTATGGAAAAGCATAACAAATTAAAAAACCTAATTTCAGCTGTTCCCATCTACAATCGGAAAATTATACGAATTTTTTCAGCAGCTCTATATAGGATTTATAGACTTGTATCTACTAACTGCATGCATACCAAAATTTAGTTCACTTAAGAAATACTTCAGTTGAAAATTCCCTTTCAGCAATTCCCTCTAATAAGGAGAATGGTACGTGGATACTTTTGTGCAGACTTGTATATGAGGTAGAGAATTTATATATAGGGAGTAACATGCAAAAATTAATTAAATTTAAAAGCGCATACAGAATTTTAAACCGTACACACCAGCAATTATTACTCAAAGACAGTATTGTATCGTATTTCTTTTAGTATTGTAACGGATTTCTTTTATGTGCCCTTCTAAATGAATAAAATATTTTATGAATGCCCTGTTCTAACATGATCTTCAGTGATTTATATCTGCTTCAATGCATTTGAAATAGCGTAATGTCATTAAAATACTCTGCAAACGATTTTTCCCATGTAGAATAATGTAGTGGAAGACTTTTCAGTGCACCTATAAATGAACTATTACTCCTACGAACTTCATATATAATGCATGCTATATAAATATCAAACATGCTTTAGTGACCCTAAATAACCTTTATCAATTGCAAGAAAATCCGAGTATATTTACAGGAGTTACAGCGTGAACAGATGGACAGATGGACAGACAAACCGAATGCACAAACACTTTTCAACTGTGTTGGAAAGTGTTAAAAAGTGCTTGTGTAAAGTCTTGTGTAAACAAAAGATAGTCGTGGAAGAAAAATGTAAACACCTTCTACTAACTCTTCAACTAATTATAATAAAAGAATGTTACTGGTACCTAACGAATGGAAATAAAGTCTACTATTAAAGTATTTACATAAATTTTTCTTTGGAGATCATCTACAAATCAAAACCAGACCAAACTTTGTTTTTTTTTTTTTCTATATCAAAACACATTTTTGACAATATACTTTGAATCTTCGGTTCAAACTATGCCTAAAGACGAAATTTTAAGTCATTTGATGATAAGTTTTTGAATTATAAGCATTTAAAATTTTGTGCTTCTAATGTTAAATTACATTTCCATATTTTTATTAATATCTCTTGAAATTATAATACTAATACGATAATTTTCTGTGTGGTTATAATACCAAAAGAAACCTAAACAAAAATACGTTGAATATGTAATCTTAAAAATTTTATTATTTGAATTTTGAATTGTTAAGTTAATATTCGAAGAAAACGTGAATTACAATCTACAATTTTTTTTTATACATTTTTAGTTATTGTGTATTGCTTAATGTGAATTCTTCATTTCAAACTTTTCTCCCAAGTAGATTTCGAATTATAATTAAAAAACGTAAAAATGAGGGTTTATGAACCAGTCTATGATGTGCAGAAAAGCATTAATTGAAAGAATATATATAGTCCAAGAGCTGTTAAACATTTTAGGGAAGGTATTTGAGGCACCCTGAAAATTTGTGCAACACTTCTTTTGTAATGGCTGAATACAAAATCGAATGTTTGGCTGAGGATCGTGTCCCAAAAACTGTGCCAGACACGTGTCAAGTGGTCAAGTGCCATTTTGCTAAAAATGGCACTTGACAAGTGTCTGGCACAGTTTTTGTGCCGACTAAAATGTCTGTCATTTTCAAAATATTTTTTTTCTAAGCATAAATATTATTCTGTCTCAATCTCAGTGTGCCTCAAATACCTTTTTTGGGTAGTCAAAAAATGGCACTTGACACGTGTCTGGCACAGTTTTTGGGCCACGATCCTTCAGCCAGACATTCGATTTTGCATTCAGGCAATACAAAAGAAGTGTTGCACAAATTTTCGGAGTGCCTCAAATGCCTACTCAAAAATGTTCAACAGCTCTCCTACTAATATTATTTACCCATTTTATTGAAACATTTGGACTAGCAATAGTCGAAACAGATTGAGCGAGTGAATTGCTCATATTAACAAAAAAAAAAAAAAAAAAACATTAATAGAAGTGTTACTTTAATAGTGATTTTGTAGCATCTGAACAATAGACTACAAAACTTCAATTTGGATACACATCCTAAAAAAGGCTCATTTTAAAATACTTAATTTTTCTGAAACTAATCGTATGAATTTCATGAAAATTTGTATTTTGGCTAATTGGAAGGGTGTAGAATTTATTTATGTTGTCAAACTTGGGTATCGTTATTGAAAAAACAAAGTATGGGTTCGTTTTGATATGTAGATGGCCCTCTAAGCAAATTTTATATACGTCATTTAAAAGTAGACATTTTATCCAATCGTTTGGTACCATTAACTTTCTAATATTTCTAGCTGGCTTCGCCCGCTAGCAGCCCATCCTGTTTATGAAATTCTAATAATACGAAATCTTGTAGCGAACGAACCTCAAACCGGGTAACCGCTGCCTACGGCGGCACCGTATGGCAGGCGTGCTGCGCACGCACTGCCCAATAGTTCCATCGGATTTCTTGAATACGAATAAAATCTACAAAAGAACGATCCTCGAAGCGGGTCCCCGCTGCCTATGGCACCAAATTACAGGCGTACTGCGCACGCACTGAAAAAATCTTATAACCCACTTGCCAGGGCTTTCGAATGATATATCTCATGATAGGTGTCCACAAAATTAATAAAAGTGCCCCTGGAGGGAGGCAAACAGTGGGGATGGACTCCGGAGACGCATAATATGATTAAGCGGTAATGTGATTGGTACCAATAAACTAGTAATAACGTCTACTAATTAATATTATACTTAGGTGTTGTTCAGTGGGTCGTCAACTAGTAGATGTTGTACCAAACTGTAAAATTTGCATTACAAACGCCAAATGTTGGCATATTATTTGCAATCCTTCGGTAAATTTTACCTTGAGATACCAAACTGGAAATCATTCGATCTAATAGTTTACGAATTATTTTTCGGATTGATCTGTAATTTTGGAACTAAAAGAACTTAAATGCGCTAGGCCTTTCGAAAGATCTGCGTCTTTCTTCGTCAGGCGCAAAGAAGACGTGTTTCTACTATGAAAGCAGCAGTAAGACTGAAATGAGAGATAAGGGAAGGGAAAGAGGCTAAAGAAACAGCCAATAGGAAATTAGAAAGCAACAGCCAATGGGAAAGTAGAAGGCAACAGCCAATCACAGAAGAGTATAATCAAAAGAAAGAACACAGAGTAGAAGGGGAATAAGAAACCAAATTGGGATAAAAAATGAAAACCCAGACATATTAAAATATGAGAACACATGAAATTAAAAAATAAATTTTAGTTAAATGCAAATTCAGTTAGATGCATTTTAGTTAAATTAACAAAATCTAGGACTTCAATATAATTTAACCAAAATTTGCATCACTCAAATAACTTTTGAATTTGATAATAAATTTTTCAAACAATCAGACGGCTTAAGTATAGGTAATCCTTTATCTCCAATTCTTTGTGATATTTATATGCATTATTTTGAGGAAAAATTATTAAATCTAAATTAATTTTAAATGTTGGATGCGATATATCGACGACACTTTTGTTTTAGTTGATAATCATTTTGATATTTCTTCCATTCTTCAAACTGTCAATTCTATCGATCAACATATTCAGTTTACTTTTGAGTTAGAAAATTGTAATAAACTTCCTTCCCTTGATGTTTTAGTTACCAAATGTGATTCTTCTTTCAAAACTTGTGTTTATAGAAAACCTTTTTCTGTCTCTAACCCACCTAATGCTCTCTCAAATCATCCTGTCAACCAAAAATCGGTGTTTTTTACACGTATCTCAATCGTGCTCTCAAAATTTGTTTCGACGCTACATCCGTTAAGGATGAATTTGATTACTTAGAAAGTGTTGCTGTAAAAAGAGGTTTCAATCCTTCTGTTATCAATAATGCTGTGAAGAAATTCAATAGACCGTTTAATAAATCTATTCTTTCGAAATCTGTCAAGAGCAAAGCTTAAGTTGGTTGTCCTCCTCTTTTATCCACCTTTATGTTTCAAATTAGCTAAAGTCTTACGACGTTTCAATTTTAACATTATCTTTAAACCTGTCAATATATTCAAATTTCCCTCCCCGAAATCTACTGTTCCTGATCTTCGTAAATGGGGAATTTATAATGATCCTTGTAACAGCTATGATTTAACTTATATTGGTCAAACTAAAAGAAATCTTGAAATCCGTTTAAAAGAACACTCCCGCTATGTAATTAATCAAGAAACTTCTAAATCTTCTATTGCCAATCACTCTTGGGATTCCGGCCATAGTTTTAATTTTCAAAATGCTAAAATTATCTTTAATGCCAATAGTATCTCTGAATTGGACTTTCTTGAAAAGATAGCTATTTATCTTAATCGTGAAGTTATTATTAATGATAAATCTGATTCCACAATGCTCTCTGCAGCTTGGAAAAACCTTTTCAGTACAACCATATAATTTATTCTTTGTGTCAATTAATATTAGTCTGTGTTTTTAATATTTTATTCATTTATTTTTTTTTTTAATTTCAGTTGTGCTCCCATATTTTAATATGTCTGCGTTTTAATTTTTTATACCAATTTGCTTCCTTATTCCCCTTCTACTCTGTGTTCTTTTGTTTTGATTATACTGTTCTGTGATTGGCTGTTGCCTTCTACTTTCCTATTGGCTGTTGATTTCTAATTTAATATAGGCTTTTTCTTCAGCCTGCTTCTATTCCCTTATCCATTTCAGTCTTGCTGCTGATTTCATAGTAGAAGTACGTCTTCTTTGCGCCTGACGAAGAAAGACTCAGATCTTTCGAAAGGCTGAGTGCATTTAAAATTTTTGATGGTATTTTAAGAAGTTCTTTTAGTTCTTATATATTCACTCCAGTTTCAACTTAATTTATCTGTAATTTTGGATTCGTATATTTAAAGCGCCTAGAAATCGATTTTAGTAAAGAAAAAAAAATCATAAGTAAATATCCACATTTTTTTCGAAATTTAATTTTAAATATACTAGGAGGGCTCCGCCCCCCCCCCTGCTCGCTACGCTCACCAACCCCCCGCGTAATCGCTTCGGGATTCCATTCGGTTTCGCGAAACAATCCCTATTTTCTAACCTACCCCAAATTTTTGTTTGCGCTTAAAAATAATGTAAATAGTTCAATTAAGCTCTATTCATAAGCTAATATTAATTTTCGTTGGATTGAAATATCTCAATTTGTTTGATTTTCTGCAAGCAAGTAAACCCTATTGTATTTCAATGGGTGTCTATGGAACTTTGGCAAAATATTCGAAATAGCGCCAAGTTGGCGTCACTTTTGGAGGCTCATTTTGGGCGCCAAATTTGGCGATATATCGCCATGTTGGCGACAAACTTGGCGAAGTTTGGCGACAGAGCCGGGTCCCGTTCTCCTTGGTAACCCCCCTTATAGCGTCAGAAAGCTCTGATCAATCAGATTCGTTTCGCGGTATCTACGCAGATTTTCATTGGTCCATATTTCCAAAGCGTTACTTTTTTTATGTATACAGAAGGATATGGTGTTCCAAACTTCGACCAACAAATTCAAAGAGGTGATTTGAGGCATCAAGTGGTAGAAAAATTTCCTTAGAACATGGGGTCGCAAATCATTTATTTAGTCACATATGTTTCTTTCTAACTGAACTCGGGTTGACAGTAATAATTTTGATAAAATAAAAACATTTCAATGAAAGTGCAATGATACGTGCCTTGTTTTCTACGAAATGTGATAATATTATGAAAACATCTGGAAAAATATGTTGCTCAAGCAAACGGTGATATCATATGAAAACGATAATGACAGTCCAAAATGTGGGGCGTCAAGTGCATATTGCTGGCGCGTATAATGCAAACTTCTACCACCTTTGTTCGGTGTTATCACATTCACAACATAGGTGCAAATGTCTGTTAAATGTTTTATTGTAATATACTTCAGTTTTCTGAAAGTTATTACTGTCAACACAATTGAGTAAAGAGGAAACACCCTGTATTTTCGATTAAATACGAGGTATGCGACCCCATGCACTAAGGTATTTTTTCATCTTCTTGTTGCCTACTATCGCCTCCCCCCCCCCTGAATTTGTCAATACAATTTTGGACCATCCTGTATAGTATATGCGTATGTGTGTGAGTGTAAAAGTAACTTTCGAAAAAACGCATAATTATAACCTATCCCTTATATTAATAAAAATCAATATTCATCTTTCAAAACATAAAATTAATTTTAAATATTATTAAATGAACCAAATCAATTGCTAAATGAACGTATTTAAAATAATATTAGTTTAATACATTTAACGGCTATCACAAGATGATATAGCATTAAATACTAAATTTATTTTAGGAATTTATTTCTCAGAAAGAGTAAAATTATAATGGGAAATTTCATTAAATATTCCTAGTACTGATCTATAGAAATGCTTTTACTTCTGTTATAGATAACGTTTTCTCATAATCCTGTTACAAGAGCATTTCAGTTTTAGCAATAGCAAAATTACGCATTTTAATGAATTTTTTAATTAAATTTTTGTTATCGATACACTGCTCGTCTCATCATCTATCATATTTATGAAAGTCATTACGTCAGAATACCATACAAAACCTAAAGATGTTTTAAAAGATGAATTCTTTATCTAAGGTATTTTAAACATGATTGGAATAGAAATAGTTCTATACTTCTAATTTTTAGAAAATGGCATACGCCATTCAATAGTATAAATACTAATTCAATTTACAATTGCTGAATTTTATCTATATAAGTTGTAAAACCAACAAAGTGAAAAAGTGTGCAGACGTGGATTTAATACAGAGCCATTTACACAAGGAGGCGGTTGCATAAAGCTGTCTGCTGAAATTCCAGGATTAGTTAAAACTCGATTCGCATATTAAAATGCAACTGGTCTGCAAAGTCATATTTTGGTGGAAAACACCTGCAAACTCGATTTTTGTGGTTGACTGGTAGATTTACCATTGTGTTTTCTGCTCACATTCCTCCATGTTTTCATATCTTTGGGTGCAGGAAAACACAATCATAAACCTACCGATCAACCACTAAAATCTGCTCTGCAGGTAGTTTCCACCAAGAAATGAGTTAGCAGACCAGTTGCATTTTAATATGTTTATCAAGTTCTGACCAATCCTGGAATTTGAGCCTTGAACTCGATGAGGTGATTGTCTGTGCAGCAGCTACCCGGTCAACATCGCTTATTTTAACAGAAATCGATATACATATTTCAAAATATAAAATCAATTTTAAATATTATTAAATGAACCAAATTAAATTTGACTATTTCAAAAGTTCACCTGGTGCTATATAAACGTATTTAAAATGTTATTGCTTTAATACATTTAACGACTAACACCACATGGTATATCATAAATTCTAAATTTATTTTTTTAGAACTTACTTCTCAGAAGTCTTAAAACTGTAATGAGAATTTTCATTAAGGTTTATCAGACTCTTAAAATTGGAAAAAATGAAAAAAAGGGACCATTTTCAAAGTTTAATATCTTAAAATGTATATGATTTTAAAGTACAATTTTTAATGGGATGAAAGATATAAGTATGTTATTTCATTTTGTGTATTTAAAAAATTGCAAGATGCGGAATTCGCATTTACATGAGGCTCCAAACTGTCAGACATTTTTTGAGCAGAAAATTTGTGTAAGAGCTTACGTGTAGGATTACATAATACATTTTGCAACTAGAATGAAAATTTTGGTGCCTATTTATACTTCATATTGTAATATTTACTCTGAACCTAGATAAATTTGTACTTAAAGCATGTTTATATTTTTAATACAAAGTTATATTTAGCTGATAGAAAATTTTGGAAATTTCAACAGTATAACCAACTATAAAATATTTTTTTATACAATAAAACGGAAATTATAGGTTCAGTTTATACAGACTAACATGAAACATATGTTTTGAAAATTTCATGAAAAAATATTCAGAAGTTTTTGAGATATCCTGAGCGTTATTCCCAGAAACGTGATTTGGAGAAAAATGACTTCAAAGTTTAGGAAACGCCGCTTCAGCTATTTGCCGGGTATAGTTCTAAAAACCATAACATCTGTTCTACGGGAATTTCAAGGAAACAATTACATCAAAATGTTCAGAAAATATAGTAGTTTAACGTATAAAAAAATATAAAATTTCGAAAATTTTGAAGCTTTAAGAGTCCTGAGACATCTTGAATAATCCTAGTATTGACTTATAGAGTTGCTTTTATTTCGTGCTATAGATAATGTTTTCCCATAAACCTATTACAAGAGCATTTTAGTTTTAGTAATAGCAACATCATTCATTTTAACGCATTTTTTATTCAAATGTTTTTCCTCGTTACGTTACTCTCCTCATCATCTATCACATTTATGAAAGTCATTACGTCAGAGTACACACCATGCATTGCTTAATAATGTTTTAAAAGATGTATTGTTTACATAATAAATTTAAACTTCATTGGTATAGAATATTTTTTTATTTGTTCACAGTTAAGATAAATCATATTTTTTTAAAAGTATAAATGTTGTAAAATGTATAATTTTTAGTGAGCAACGTTTTATTTTATATAATTAAAAATTTTACTTACGAAAGTAAAAAAAAAAAACCTACTACTGAAGCAATCATCAGCAGTCATCAATTTTAAAAATTAAAAAAACAGATTTTTTGATTTTCATGATTAAAACAAAGTTCCGAATCGATGCGCATGAAAGTATTCAAATAAGAAACGGGTCAATTTGATTTTCTTGTGACTACTTTGATACATACACCAAATAATTTTTAAGCTTTTCTTCGGTTGTTTTTTTTTTCTTTTTTACTTTCTTTTTCTGTTTTTTTTTTCTTTTTTGTTTTTGCTACTTGAGGTATTGTTAAAAAATATTTTTGCAGAGAGATAAATTATGTTTTGGAGATATGTATTAGGGATGCACCTAATAGTGATTTTGGCCGAATACCGAATATTCGGCCAACAGGTGAACCGAATACCGAATATTCGGCTAGCCGAATAGTAACTGCTAGGCCGAATACCGAATATTCGGCCTGCCGAATAGTAACTATTCGGCCGAATACCGAATATTCGGCTTGTTGAATACTTTTATATTTCAAAGTTTAAAGGCATTAAAATGTTAAATTTTAAAACAATTTTACATAATATTTAAAACAGAAACTTTTATTCTAATAAACAAGAGCTTTTTTCAAGCAAACTTTACGCTGAAAAAAATCTGCTTTGAGTTATTTAAGAACAGGATAGTTATAAAAAAAAATTTAATTAATAAAATTTTGAATTTCATGGCTTCTTCTGAGAATTAAAACAAATTAATAAAATTTTCTTAAATTCTAAAACAAACGTTTTAAAATCAAAGAGAAATTGTGAAAAAATTGGAAGAAAAATTGTACAGGTACATATATATTTGCTTGTCAGGAAGAGACTTAAGTAAAAGTTAATAAATAATACAATCGATTCAAATTTTATATGGTGACAACTTAGCAAGAATAACTGTTCTACTCCCTCTGATCAAGCAAGTAAGTTTTTAAATGCATCCTAGATCAGTACAGGTACATATATATTTGCTTGTCAGGAAGAGACTTAAGTAAAAGTTAATAAATAATACAATCGATTCAAATTTTATATGGTGACAACTTAGCAAGAATAACTGTTCTACTCCCTCTGATCAAGCAAGTAAGTTTTTAAATGCATCCTAGATCAGTGTCTGGAGTGGGCAATCATTTTCAGAGGTTGTAAACGTTGTTCTTAAAATCTTAGCAAGAAACAGATTATTTATTGGACAATGTTGAGGAACTTGCATTTGTACATAATTAATTCCTATGAAAATCCTCATGATTGGTTAATTTTCTTAAATAATACTTAACAAACAGCAAATAAATAATGTAAAAACATTCGTTTTCATTTAAATATGATTCTGTTTGTAATTATTCTGAATATCTTTATAAGTTGACTGTTAAACGTAGAAGTTGTATAAGGTTTTAAAAAATAACTTTTAAAAGTTTTTTTCTTTTAAGTATTCGGTTCAGCCGAATATTTCGATATTCGGCCAAACCGAATATTCGGCATGCCGAATAATTTGCTATTCGGCCAAGCCGAATATTCGGCATACCGAATAGTTTGATATTCGGCCAAACCGAATATTCGGTAACATGGCCGAATAGGCCGAATACCGAATAGATACCGAATATTCGGTGCATCCCTAATATGTATAAAAGGATTATACATGCAAACCTAAAGTTTTTTTCTAGAAAACGACCCCAATTTTATTTATTGCAATTTGAATATGCTTTATAATGTTTTCCAGGTTATATTAGCAAACACGCTCATAGCTTCCAATTCAATTGATGTCTGTATACATACACCAATTTCAAATTGAACCGATTTTTATTTGTATATTTTCATGCGGTTTATTTTGTTCGAGTCATGATTGTATTGTTTTATTTAAAAAAATGAAAGAAAATCTTTTTTTTTTTCATTTAAAAAAATGAAAAAAAGTCGACTTTTAAATGTTTAAAAATAACGACTCCGATTAGCTAAATTTTTCATTATGACAACAAACATTATTGTCTTCTAGATTTTGTTAGTTGTTTTATTGCATTATAACAATTGTTATAAAGCTATGTATGTTGGCAGGAAAACCGCCAAGCGAATTAGGATCCATATTGTTTCAATGCACGTCAATCACTTCTGTCACTATAATATTAGCATTTTAGACTAAAATCCACTTTTCGAAGGGTTAATCTACCATTGTTTTACAAAAGTGAAATTTGCTATCTAAAATATAAAATGCTGTGGTTTATGATTTCACATGTATTTTTGTACAAATTCTGATAAATTGAATTTTAATGCATCAAGTTGTTGGGAAGAAAGTTGTAAATTTTCAGAAACTTGCAATTTTGTCATTAAGTTTTTTTTTTTTTTTTTTGCTAACTTATTTGCGACCAATGTCAGTTATAAAGGTGTGCATGGCATTCTCGAAATGCATGCAAGTAAATTTTAACTTTTTTTTTTTTTTTTTTTTTTTTTTTTTTACTTATTTGATCGCAGGGTTTCAGGGATTTCAGCGTTTAGTAAGTAATTTAAAAACTTATTGTGTAATGGACATTTTTAAAGCAAGTTTCATCCTGATCAAGCTCCATCCGGGTATCTTCAATACTTCAAGCGGCATATAACTGCTAGCATATAATTCACAGCACCAAGCAACCATTCTATTTTTCTTTCATTCGCCTCGTTTCTATTCTATCTATTGCGTACTCTGACCTTTCATTTTATTTTGATACAAATAAGTGAAAAAATTATTACAAAAACAATATTATTAAAAATATATCTGTTATCTTTAACCTTCCTTAGACTTTCTATATGGTTCCTAATTCTATGAGCTCATTTTTCTAGGATTGTTTTGTTTATTATCTCCCTCCCGTTAATTTTTTGTATTTTTTCTACTAGTTGAAGAACTTGCTATTCCACATTACTACACTACAGCTTGTGACTTAGTCACAGGCACATCCGCAAAATGTCTTCGAAATTGAAAACCAGGGATTTAACAAAACAAAATAATCTATCTAACCTAGAAATTCAAAGAGATGTAACTGACACTTGTTACGAATGGAATACGTAAACCATTCAGAGTTACTGGGAATTGAGAAATCAATTAAGAAATCAATAATAAATTGAACTATAAACATAGTAATTGTGATCTAATATTTACTCTATACAGTTGATTATCAAATTATGAAAAAGGATGAAATATTTTGTGCACGCGCAGATAAAATTCCAAGGATGAGGTTTCCGACTTTTTTCATGCCAGTATAATCTTAGGCAGGAAGTTGTTCTCTTCAATCACAACAAAGTTCCGATTTGATAAAATAACATTTTCTCTAAGATTATACTGATAATCAAAAACTCGGTCGGAATTCGGAAATTTCATCCCTGAAATTATCATATGTCATCAAATAAGACATATATTTATTTTCTAAATGCAATATAATGTTCCTATTGCACTCTATCAAGTTTTCTAAAAATGGCGCTACTTTTGGTTGATAACTCTGTATGCTATAAACAAAAAAATTGCGCATTTGTTTTTTAAATTTTTGTAAAATATGTTTATAAAAAATATGTTTATATATAAAGCCATGAAAACTTTGGATAGATGCTTACATAGTCGTTTGTTACAGCAGGCCATTTCAAGAATTTTATGTTACAGTGATGTTTGGAAATATTATGGCTTTTGTTCAGCTGCATTCCTTAGTTGCATTCGTGACCAAGCTTCCAAAGACGAAATGAGTTTAGACATGTTCTTTACATCCCCGAAGAACAAGAATTATTCATCAAGCATTATTCTAGATATTTGGCAAAACATCCAAAATCTAAACGGTCTGATTCCTTTTTCCCATATAAGGTACCGGGTGTCCCAAAAAGGACTGACTGATTTTAAAATTCAATAACTTGCAAACGGTGACAGATATTTAAAAAATTCTTGCAGGAGGGTTATGCATAAGGTCAAAAGTTTTTTTACAGTGATTTTCAATTTTAGTTCGAATTACAAACAATAGATGGCGCTGCGATCAATAGACGCTTAATTCAGGCTCGATTTTTGGTACTTCGTGGCCCGGATAATACATTTCCATCTCCTTTTTCAGCATGGAACAAGAGAAAGGACCAGAAATCGAGCCTGTATTTAGCGACTATTGCTTACAGCGCCATCTATTGTTTGTAATTCGAACTAAAATCGAAAATCACTGTAATAAAACTTTTGACCTTTTGCATAACCCTCCTGCAAGAATTTTTTAAATATCTGTCACCGTTTGCAAGTTATTGAATTTTAAAATCAGTCAGTCCTTTTTGGGACACCCGGTATATCCCAAAAGATGGAAATGAAACAAAATTATAATAATAACAATTGTTATTCTTATTATTGCCATCAAAAATTTACAAGAAAACAAATTTATTTTACTTCCCGTTTAAGACTTCAAAGTTTGGAAACTTTTAGTCTCCAATTCTTTAATGAATTCTGAGTGTTAAAGCGTCACTTAGAATCCATTAAGAAATAAGTAATTATGCGTAAATATAATCAGAAAAATGCGTATTAGAAACCTCGCGAATACCCGAGTCTTTTCAAAATAAATAAAAAAAATATATTCTTAAACTGCACGGTCTATGAAACGCCATCATTCAAATTTCCACGTACTCTGTCAGGTTATGCACGTGATTCTTTTATTTCACTATTTATTTTTATTTTCGTAACCATTGAGTAACTGGAGTAAAAGTTTCGATAAGTTAAATGATGCTTCGTCGTTACATATTGAATTTTTGCGTGTTTAGAACTATATGGTTTCTCTTACAGTTGTTGGATAATATAGACTAGAGGAAAAAATTAGCTTCATTGAAATTTATTTGGATAGTTTCTTCTTGATATAATCTTGATAGGGATGTGGTTTTTCTATAATGGAAGACGGTAGTATTCCGAGTGACGTAGCCTTAAGCCTAAAATCGTATCGTATCGTATCGTTAAAATCGTATCGTATCGTATCATAGAATTCGTAGATGGCGGAACTCATATATACAGCTAACTCGACATCAAAGAAAACGCGAAAAGCCGCCTTTTAATAACTCAGCAGATATATGTCTTATTGTTCTGAATTTTCTAGAACAGTCTTATATCTGCAGTCTAATCGTATACTGAAATTTTTACATTTCTACGTGCAGTATATTTTGAGATCTAAATAGCCATTTTTAAAGTAAAAACGTTGGTATGATATCGAGGAATTTCCTAATTTGAAAATCTCGAAAACGGTTCTAACGATTATTTTTAAATTGATACATAATATAAATGTGATTAAGGCGAGGTGAATAACACTTTTCTTCTTTCTGGGAAAACTCTCGTTCGTTAAATAATTCGATTTTTTTTTCTCTCGAAAATGACACGGGCGATTTTTTAAAAATCAACTAAATATGTTTCAGATGAACCAAATAACAATTTACTTGTTTCCAGCAAGACTCTTGTTCGTTTTATAATGCGCATGAAAAATCGGACTATATTTCTTCGCCATTCTATGGAAATTTCACCGAAAATACATGACACTGTATTCATACACATGCTTTCTTTTTAACCACTTTTGGGGAGAAAAATTTTGTCTTCCCATTGGCTGAGTGGTTCAGGGCCATCGTCTACTGATCTTCAGATAGGCAGTTCGATACTACCTGATACGTGTTTTCACATGTGAAGGTGTTTTTTTTTTAAGTCTGCTAGTTGACCATTATTCTCAGTTCCTTTTTAATTTTTTAATTGCTATTAAGTTAAATAAAATTACAATTATAATGACGCCAATTTGATGATGATTATTTCTTAGCAATTTTTCAACAATAAAAATATTACCATAAATTTTATAAATATATTTAATTTCAATCACTTTACAAAAAATATACATTAATAATTATTATTTGAATATAAATCACACGATCAGAAACGTAAAAAAATAATTCATTTCAGCTCTTCTTTTTATAATATCATTTTTTATTATTATGAAGGTCAATCAATATATAGTCACTGACATCCATATTATTATTATTATTATCATTATTATTTTCCTTGCATAAAAACTATTGTGATGTAATAATTCTATTATAATAAATAATTTAGTTGAAATGTTTTATTTATAAATATCAATGAAGTTTGATAACCCCGAGACAATTGTTTTTATTTAACTTTGCAATATTTACAGTTTACATAATAAGCATATCAGAATTCTGGTGTCGCCATCTTTTGACGCAATTGCGTACTACAATTTGTCTCTTATTCGGAAAAAAAAACTAATGCTCTTCGCCGCTTTGAAAGAATCTCTTGTGACTAGAGGTCTATTACGCAAATATTAAGAAAATTACTGCATACAAAAATATTAAAATGGGTAGTATTATAGAGAAATGTTTGATAAAAACGTTGAAGTAGACAGTTTTTAAATCGAAGAATTATTTTAAGAGATATTTAATGTTAAATCTGGATAAAATTGTCTCAATAAAAAAGTCTCATAGGAAAAAAAATATATATACATGGGAATTTAATCATTTTCATTCAATTTAATCATTCAATAGAAACTAGAAGTTTGCAGAGTGCATTTATTATTTTTAACTTGCCTAATTTTTTGACGGTTTATTTCAATTTTAAATTAAAATTTTCAGAATTTCCAGAGATATTTTTTGCATATTTTAGAAAAGGTTATTTTAAATTGTTGCCAATTGTTAAAACAGCGCAAAGAATAATATATCATTTAAATTAAAAATTTATTCACACGTGACTATTATAAACAAAAAAAAAAATCCTTTTAAATTAGAATTAAATGATAACGTGTTAAAAGCAGGAAAATATTAAACATTACGTCATAAAAATTGTTTTTACACATGCTTACTTAAAATGAAAGAAAATTATAAAATAATCAATTATTTTCAAATTAGAATTAAATGATTACGCATTAAAAGCAGGAAAACATTGAAAATTACGTCATAAAAATTATATTTACACGTGAATATTAAAAGAAAAAGAAAATTTTTAAATAATAAATTCATTGATATGTGTTAAAAGTCGTAAATGGAGGAAATCACGTCATATTGGCCAAAGTGGCCAAATAATAATATTGCAAAACAGTTTAAATTAAAAAATATATTTATATGAGAGATTTATTTCAAATTTCGAGATGATATTTTTAACTATAGTTGCCAATTTTAAGGTAGCGCAAATAATAATATTATCTTTCTAATAATAAAAATATTTTCAGTTGAATGTTACAAAGAGAAAGGAAAGTTTGGTGAAAATTATGCCAGATTTAAAACGTTACATTTAAAATCTCTTATTTAAAATCATTTTCTTATAGCGTTGTTAAAAAATACCATAAAGCAAAGACTCTGTTGACGTAGTTTCTTTTATATTTGGTAATTTTCAAATGTTTAACTAATCTTATTTAATCAAGCACGGAAACGGCAACTAACATCAGCTGATTCGGTCTTGAAATCCCTCAGTAAAAGGGAAACCCGTTTACAGTAAGATCGCCATTGATTTTTTAATTATACAGAGCAGCCTCGATTATCCGAGCTAATTGGGACTGTTAGTAAATCGGAATCGGAAATCTCGGTTAATAGAAACTGTGTGTAAAAACTCGCCGTGCTTGCGAATTTAACATCTCTTTAAAAAATATATATAGAACGTTTTTTAAATAATAAAAATAAATATATGCAAAGTTCTGTTTCACAGCTTAACAAATTTAAAAAGAAAATCAACTACCAGTAGTAAATTTTAAAATGCAAATTGAAAAATTTACGAAAGTTCACATAGCCACTGGAAACAAAGCATTGTTCGCTATTGACTTCTCAGGGTCCAATGTTTCTTTGGAGTTGAGTGCTTTTGGGGGCAGAAGGGCCTGTATAGCACGGACAGTGAGCTAAAGAGTGTGGTTATTTTTAAGGCTCATTCAAAAGGAAAAAAAATCAGACTTTGTTATCGGCTCGGTTAACAGAAACCTCGATTAATCGAAGCTCGGTTAATCCAGGTTCTACTATAATTCAATCTTCCGTAATCTTTTTAAAGCAGATCAAATTAATGGACTTTAGCACAAAGTCACATAGCTGATAACTGCCATGCTTGTTGGCCACCTTTTTTTTCAAAAAGTTTGCTTCACCGTATTCAATTAATGAGATATCTCCGATAAAATAAGTCACATTTTCCAGTTCTAAAATACTGGTATCCAAAAATCGTAGCATGTAACTGACACTACAAGTACTCATGGAACTAGACTATTTTAAGTCTGATTTTTATTATAGACTATATAAAATTATTAAAAATATATATTATGATAGGAACTAGCAGGCTTCGTCCGCTATTTACGTTACGGATATAAAAATCATGTTTTTTTTTTAGGGAAAAAGAAATAAAAACCTATTTGACGATAGGTTTATAAAGACACATTTTGTATTTGTTATATTTCCGGGTATGAGGAGGGGGGGGGGGGACTATTTTGATTAAATATCGCAATTAGTCTACATGGCAGATATAATTATGATAGACACTAGCGGGCTTCGCCCCTCTATGGCGCCTTATGGGTCCAGCTTCCATAACTCAGAAACTACCTTTCGGACATCAATGCAACAGATTCCAAACGTTATAATTAACTTAATAATCACCCTATATAGCATTAAAGTAAATTTATGAGTACTGCATACTATTTTTTTTATCGTAATTTCTGAAGAGAAAAAAATTATTTCGGTTCCATTCTTAGGTATTGGTCTGAAAAATTTTAAAAAAGGGGGGAAGGAGGGGACATGAGACTGCTGTTTGTCAAACAACACAACGGGGTCTGGCTTATTCAACTTGGTTTTTGATGACTTCAATTGGAAGGTGGTTTGTTTAAAAGAGTGCCTGCATGACCCCCTGCATGAAGAAACCCTGTCCCATGAAAATTGGAACTATTGGTGCACCATCTATGTAAGGATTTAATAATTATAAATTAACATTTTGGATTTATTAATTTAAGGATAAAGTGTTTTTAAAGGAATATCAAATGAAACCCCCTGTGCGATCTGCGATTATACTTACCCAGTTGTTTTTATATACAAACTGCTATAAGGAAAATTGTAATAAAATAGTAAAAATTAAATCTGCATTAAATTCCATAAGTATCTTTTTTTTAATCATTTTATCACTAACCTAAAAATAGTAATGATATCAATGCAAAAACCCTTGACGGGTTAAAAGTTTCTGACGCAGCACTTTATCTTATGCTCTAAGAATTTTAAATATGGAACTTAAAAATACTGATATCAAATTTTGAGTGACGTTATGCTATTTCTTAAAAAATATATTTGTATTTATTTCATCATTTTATTTTTGTTTTATTTATAATCGCATGTGCAAAAGTTATGTTCAACATGAAAAGCTGCATAAAATTTTATTCGCTGTTGCTTTATCATTTACATCTCTCATAAATTCAAAATATGAGTTTTAAAAGATATGATATAAAATTTAAGTGACGCCTTGATGTGACTTTAAAAGGTTTGTTTTAAAATTCAATTTAAATTATTTTTGACTTGGTTAAAATATTTTTTTACATCTACACAATACTTTTAATTTTCCAATTCACTGTTAAATATATCACTTTCATTGAATCTATACTATGCATTGAAATGTATTTATTTCAATAAATTGATTTATCTTTTGTGTCACGCTATTCAAAATTGTGAGTACGTCATTGTGTCCAAACTACATGAAATGTATGAAAAAGGATAGTTTGACGCAAATAAACCATTTACATAAATCTTACTCACAATTTTGAATAGCGTGACACAAAAGATAAATCAATTTATTGAAATAAATACATTTCAATGCATAGTATAGATTCAATGAAAGTGATATATTTAACAGTGAATTGGAAAATTAAAAGTATTGTGTAGATGTAAAAAAATATTTTAACCAAGTCAAAAATAATTTCAATTGAATTTTAAAACAAACCTTTTAAAGTCACGTCAAGGCGTCACTTAAATTTTATATCATATCTTTTAAAACTCTTTTTTTGAATTTATGAGAGATGTAAATGATAAAGCAACAGCGAATAAAATTTTATGCAGCTTTTCATGTTGAACATAACTTTTGCACATGCGATTATAAATAAAACAAAAATAAAATGATGAAATAAATACAAATATATTTTTTAAGAAATAGCATAACGTCACTCAAAATTTGATATCAGTATTTTTAAGTTCCATATTTAAAATTCTTAGAGCATAAGATAAAGTGCTGCGTCAGAAACTTTTAACCCGTCAAGGGTTTTTGCATTGATTATATTTAATACTAGCTAAATTGCCCGGCGTTGCCCGGGTACGTCAAAAAACAGCAAGAATTGCGAAAAAGCTCTGAAAATCATAATAATATATCGCGAATTTTTTTTAAATCGCTGCACAAATTTCGAAAAGAGAAAAAAAAAACTCTATATTGTGTTCGAAGATTGAAAGTTGATTCCTGTCACTAATGTGGAAAAATGATAGGAAATCGCTAAAATACACTGAAAATCACATAAAAACTTCCCGAAAAATTCGAAAATTGCTATACAAAATCAGAATAAACTTTATTGAAATGAGTGCAGAAATTACATTAGTATTAAATGTCAAAAATGGAATGTCAAAAAATTGCAGCAGATCGCGAAAAAACGTAAAAATTGAATTAAAAATCACAAAAAGTTCAAAAATCACAAAAGTCAAAATTTACTATAAATGGATAAAAGTTATTAAATAAAATAATGTATAAAAACTGATAAAACATCTTTATTAAGATTGACGATCATTTCGTCGCACAAACAGCGATATTTTCAAAATCCTTCACGATAGAAAATATTTTCACATAATTTAAAAACAATAAACATAGTAAACAATGTCACGAGACATGATGCATAATGAAAAACATTGTAAACATAAAATTAAATTAAAATTAAAGTAGTTATTTACGAGCGTGGATTAATTTTCATATAATTTAACAAAACAATAACATGGTAAACAATGTCACGGGACAACATGCATAATGAAAAACATTGTAAAACATAAAATAAAAATAAAATTATCTTGGCTATTTGCGAGCGTGGATTAATTTTTACTATTGTTACTAAATTACATAGCATCTCTTTCGAAATTTTAGGTAAATCCAGGGACACCGAATCATTGCAAATATTCTTGTTGCATAAAAATATCTCTATTGATTCTCGGATTAAGGATGGTAAATAAAATCTTAATGTATAAATTAACTTGCTATTTTAAAAATCGATCTGTAAAGGCTCTTCGCTGCATAATCTAGCCAAAGCTGTGGTTCTTCTGTTGTATTTGATCTCTGCTATATGTTCTTTGATTCTAGATTTAAGTTTTCTACTAGTCATACCTATATAAAACTGC
The DNA here is from genome assembly GCA_963932465.1 of Maratus speciosus. Classification (NCBI taxonomy): domain Eukaryota; kingdom Metazoa; phylum Arthropoda; class Arachnida; order Araneae; family Salticidae; genus Maratus; species Maratus speciosus. Next base: position 456,407,117 of record OZ010797.1, read on the forward strand.
TTTGTTCCATCTTCGTTGGTGAAAGGTATTTCATATACTCCTGTTAACTGTTTTGACTCTATTGGATCTATTTTCTTGCATACTATATTTTTTTAATTTCATAGAATGTTTGCGACTAGGGAGATATTGAATTTATTTAGTTTATATTTCAAACGTTCGAAGAAACCAGGAAAATATTGTAAAGTGGATAACTTGGAATTTTGTGGATCAAAATAATATAAAATTCCAAATCTACTTCATTTGACCTGCGGGTTCTCTTAAAATTTATGCTTGGGAAAGCATGCTAAGCATTGTATCATGTTACTTTTATTCATAATTTAATTTACTTGGATTCCCTTAAATATAATTAATATAATCCCTTAAATTAATATTAGTTTTTGTTGCATTAAAATATCTCAATTTGTTGATTTTCTGCAAGCAAGTAATCCCTATTGGCTTACAATGGAAGTCTGTGGGAATTTGACGAAATATTAGAGCTATCGCCAAGTTGGCGTCCCCTTTGGTGACTAATTTTGGTTGCTAAATTTGGCGATATATCGCCAAGTGGACGACAAACTTGGCGCCATTTGGCGATAGAACAATGTTCCCCCGTACGATAGCCCCTTATAGGTATGGTGATGCACTAAATGCTGTTCAATAATCGCATAAAAAATTCTCTAAAAATTCAAAAATCGCTGTACGAATCTCGAAATTTTGTAACCTTCTCCCCAAATTTTGTAGCTCTACGTGCAGCAAGCAGTCCTTTCAGAACATCATCGACACACTCACACACAAACTTCTTTCCTTATTATTATTGATCAGCTACAAGCTCCTTTATTCTATACTTAAATTTCTTGCTAGTCATACCAAAATATTAATTATTTGATCCCTTCGCTCTAATAAATTGTATTTCATAAACTCCTGAGTAATTCTCAAATTTAATTCGGTCAATTTTATTGCAAATGATATATTTTTTTTAAATTTCGGATGTAGGACTATTCAACATCTTGTATTTCAATATCTACTAGGCAGATATTGGAATGTTTAAGACTAGCGTTGTGGCTGAGTGGTATTGAAAACGGAAATAACGATGCCTTCTTAATATTAATAGTTTACACATTTATTTAAAGCTTGATAAACGCCGCATCGAACATATCAGAGCAAATCGAAAACAGAATAATTAGAAACCATAGCAACTAAAGAACACATATCGTTGCCATCAACTATTAACAAATATCGCGTTGCCAACATGCATGTATTACAGATAGAATAACTAGTGTTATTAGTTGTCCCGAGAAATCGGGTCTCCAAATACTCTCGATACCAGTATTTTAAAGATTGTTTTTTTTTGCCTTATCCAATGTCAGAATCGTCTACGATTAAAGATGGCGAAATAAACTGCAAGAAAGTATTGGTGTGCCGAGCATTTGGAGACCCGATTTAAGCGAGACAACTGGCAACACTACTTAAGGCTGCATTTTAATTTCTCAAAAATGCTTGGAAAATATTGGAATAAAACAATAACGTGCATAGCATGATAGAGTACGTGGAAATTTGAATGGTGGTGTTTCATAGACCATGTACTTTAAGAATATTTTTACACGACTGCCAAGAAGGGTTATGTGTTTCACGCGTATCTGGGTATGTGGATTTCTTTATACCCTCGAAACATCCCAACGGCTGGATGTAATTTATGGAATGAGGTCACTATCGATTCGTCTTAACCGTCCAATGGTTATAGGCGTGGGTTTGTTTTTAGAAATTCAAAATGGCGGTAGAGACGAAAAAAAAATTACATACCATATTTTGTGGCATATCATTGGATAGGCCTTTCAAAATGAAGACGATGTTTCATTGACTATTTTCCAGTTAGAAGCTCTGTTTAAATATTACAAAACCTGGGAGTTGTGTAGGTATTATCTCCAGCTTTACTGCAACTCTAACCTTCATAGCATCTATAGGCCTCATCAAAACAGCGTTTATAGATAGGAACTAACATTTAAACACAACTTAAAAGTTATTGATGCAAGTAAATAAAAAAAAATGGGTAAGTAATATAAAAAATAGTTTCATATTGATGGGAAACAATTAATTAGTTCGCTTTTTACGCAGTCGGGTTTTTAGATTTTTTTAATTTAATTTTTACTTGTTATTTTTGTTTTGAAAATGACTCAGGTAGTTCGAAAAATGTAAACAGTTGAATAAACCCATTTTTAATGAATATTTAATACGTGGATTATCACATTGCTAACTAAGCGACCAACAGAGTAAAAAATGTCCAAGCCGGGAACCGAACCCGGAACCCTTGGTATAGCGCTCCAAGTGCTATACCATTTAGGCTACGATGACACCCAGCTTAGCATCTCTCACTCATGTATGTTTGTAAGGCAGTTGCAGCCTTGCCAACATACATGAGTAAGAGATGCTAAGTTGGGTATCGTCCTCGTAGTATATATTATAATTGAGAGATGCTAAGCTGACTATCGTCCTCGTATCCTAATTAGTAGAGCACTTGTAACACTATTCCAAGGGTTCCGGGTTCGATTCCCGGCTTGGACATTTTTCACTCTGTTGGTTCTACGCTTAGTTAGCAATGTGATAATAGATCACGTATTAAATATTCAATAATTTTCGAGCATAATTTCACAGCTAAAATTAATTGGAAAATTAATTTAAAAAAACTAGTTTTAATGTGTTAGTTTAGGTCTTTTAGCAATTAAAATTAGTATAGTATTACAAGGAGTTAATTTGTCATATTTACATTCTGTATATTCCAAGATATTAATAAAAATTGCGATGTACAGGGTGATTATAATTAAAGTTTAACTTTCAAAGTACTGTAAAAAAAAGAACCACTGGTCAGAATGAGTTCAAATTTGAAATGAATATACTGGAAGAAATGGGAAACGGTATGGCATAAGAAAAAAAAAGTTGCAAAGTGTCTCAATAGATGGTGCTGTAAGCGGAATAACGAAAGTGGATTCGGCCTCAAGTGACATATTTAATCGAAATACGACGGTTTTGTCATGAGTTGCACAGTAAACCAACCGTACTGTTCAATGTGCATGAGTGTTTCGGTTGTTTTACGGAAAAAATGACTTCCAAATCAGTCAACAGTTGTGGTACTTTTAGTGGAAAGTCCATCCACCACGGCAAGATCGTACCATATTGGATGGGAAAATCGGTTTTTAATTGTCCTTGGGCCAAAAACCACATAAAAAGCACATAATGATTCCTTTTTTAACTGTCCTTTGGCCAAAAACCGCATAAAAAGCAGATAATGATTCAGTTTTTAACTGTCCTTGTGCCAAAAAACCCATAAAAATCACTTAATGATTTATTTTTTAATTATCCTTGGGCCACAAACCGCATAAAAAGCGAATAATGATTCTGTTTTTAATTATTGTTAGACATGCGATGAGACAACCAATAACGATTATCGGTTACAACTTGTGGCAGACAATGGTGGACAGCATATGGAATCTGTCTGCCGCATGTCTAGCAATAATTAAAAACAGAATCATTATTCGCTTTTTATGCGGTTTTTGGCCCAGGGACAATTAAAAACCGATTTTTCCATCCAATGTGGTACGACGTTGCCGTGGTGGATGGACTTTCCACTAACAGTACCACAACTGTTGACTGATTTGGAAGTCAGTTTTTCCGTAAAACAACCGAAACACTCATGCACATTGAACAGTATGGTTGGTTTACTGTGCAACTCATGACAAAACCGTCGTATTTCGATTAAAAATGTCACTTGACACTGAATCCACTTTCGTTATGTCGCTTACAGCGCCATCTATTGAGACACATTGGAAGTTTTTTTTCTTATGCCATACCTTTTCCCCCTTCTTCCAGTATATTCATTTCAAATTTGAAGTCATTCTGACCAGTGACCCTTTTTTTTTTTTTTTTTTTTTTTTTTTTTTTTTTTTTTTACAGCATTTTGAAAGTTACACTTTAATTATAATCACCCTGTACTTAAATTAAATATTTTTTATAAGAAATTTAATTACGTAGTATGATAAAACTATGAAAGTACTTGTAATACAAATATTTTAAGACTTTTCGTTATTTAATAATACTCTACTGTAATACATACTGATACAAAAGCGAGAACGCTGAGACTTAATAAAGCATTTTAAGTATGAGTTATTTTCTTACTATGTCTAATAAGAATTTCATTATCAGAATTTTTGATAGACGTCTGTTTCACGATGATCTTTTTATGAAAGAAAATCTATAATTAAATGTTTGTTTATGGAAAGTTTCCCTGTTCATCATGTGTGAATAAATAAAATGTTGTAATACACATTTTATAATTATTTTATTCAAATTCACATTAATTATGGTATTCCTGGATTGATGTAATTATTTTTTTATCGTCATTTATATAAATTTATACTAAATTAAATTAATCGCTGCTTTACGTATTTTTTTAAGAATTTCACTGTTTTCATAAACACTTATTTATTGTCCTATTTTTTCATCACTATCTAATGTAATTAACTTAGGTATTTTGAAATGAATTGATTTGAAATGGAGCAAATTCTATAACTAATTATTTAGATATAGTTCACAAAATTTCTTTGCATAACTAGTCTCTCGTTCTATTTGTAGAAAATTACTTTTTGCAATGCTGTAAGATACAGCTTTCACCATATCTCTGATATCGTTTCACATTCTTAACAAGATTTGTAATCTTCTTAGAGTTTTATATTTAGTAAAACAAGTCTGACATTGTGCGTCAAAGGTGACAAATGAGGTGCGTTTGTACTATAATTAGTTTTATAAATATTCAGATCTTTATTTAAGATAGATTATACAAAAATGCATGAATACACAATTTATTACGATTTTATATTTTAATTTTCAGCAATACGGAAATAATATTACTCCATCTTAAATAAGACGTAATCAGTATGGCAACTCGGAATCATTACCTATCATGGGATATCACTGAATTACCTAGGATAGGATTTTATATAATAATAACCTTGGCAACCTAGAATCATTCATGGGATATCATTGAATTAATTACGTATGATAGGATTTAATAGAATAATCATCATGGCAAACTAGAATCATTGCATATCATAGGACATCATTGAATTGATTACGCATGATAAAATTTAATAGAATGAAGAAAACTTTTATTAATATCTTTTTAAGTTTTCATTCCATTTTCATAAAATTTGAAATGACTAGACAAACTGCTGCAACGAGTATATATATAAAATTTCAACTCATTCGGTTTGGTAGTTTTTGCGCTGTTATATGCAGGCAGATGGGCAGACAGACAGACGGACGGACCAGACGACGAATATAAGTGCTACATACTTATATATTTCCGAACAAACCTGAAAAGGTAAACCTTTCTTCATCTACGAAAATACAGTACAGGGTGAGAGCAAATTCTTGGCTTGAATATAATTATTTATTGTGCGAAAACTGCTATAATTAATTATATAGTTGTGTGGATACCTTGTAATAGTCCAGGGGAAATGTACATTTTACATTGCAAAAGGTCGGATAGAAGAGTTTTTTGGAAAAACCATGTTTTATAACAAGATTTCTTAAAGCTAAATTTTCTGTGGCCAAAAAACAACAAAATTTTGGGACCTGTTTTGATTTTTAAAAATATTTCAAGACCCGTTGTCGTAGCATATAATTTGTCAGTTAAAATATTAAAGAGGATAAAATTCTCTACAACTTTTATATTTACAACTTTTTTATACACCCGATATCAAGAGCAGTACCCCATTTCAAAAATAAGACAAATTTTTCAATTTTCTTAAAAACCGTGAAAAACGTAATTTTTCCCCGATTATTTAAATGTTCCACGCGGATTTAATCGTGTATGTCAACTTATAAATATTGGCAGCAGTAAATTACCTATTATTTGCACATTCACGTCTTTTTTTTCATCTCAACAGACATTTTATATTCAATAAATTTATATAATTTTAAAAGTAGGGCATAATGTAGATGAATGAGACAATTTTCGTATTTAAGACAGTAACTTTAAGTGTGTACGATGTTAACTTCAAAGCATTTGTTTAAAAGAATACTTCAATGTTTAGTAACTTACTGGCGTGAAACATTCAATTAAGAAAGAATTCTTGTTTAATTTTAATATTATTGATAATTTTAATAACTTTTATAATGCATAGATATTTTTCCAGATATCAATGGGATAGGTATGAAAATTTGCAAAAAACGTATTTTATTCAACACTACAATGGTATACTTTATTTATCAATTATTGATAGCTAATGTTTTAATGTTTTACTCTTTTAAAGATAGCAAACATTGTATTGTAATTCCATATAAAAGGGGGGACAAAAAGATTATCTTATATGTAAGAAATACTTTTACCTTATAAAATAGCTACAATAAAAATGACAACAAAATATTTCACTAACTAATGTTATGTATTTATCACTTGAAAAATTTAACAATTCTGTCAATAAAATATTTGAGATCACTAATTTCATAAAAATATTTAAAAGATTAGCTTTAAAAAATATTGTCATTTTTTTCCAATTATATCAATAAATATAACAAGAGATTATATCATTTTAACATGCAAAAATATATAAAACTTTAAGATTATCTATTAATTGCTTTAAAGCTCAAACAGAAAAACTTACTTTGGTTGTTCAAAAATATACTTTGTGGAATATTCTAATCTTTTGTAATATGTAGTGTTTTGAAACTATATCTGTTTAATGATCTCAGGGATACCATTTATCAAATGAAATACCAATTTATTTATAATTGTAGGCCATATAAACATTTTTGTTTTCGCATTGATCAGCAGTTTTATTCAACTCCACTTTCCCAACATAATAAAGTAAGGTACGCAATATGACTGCTTAAGCTAAATGAAAAAATGTATTTTAATAATAATAATTTCTACATGCTATTTAACAATATTTCTTTTCCTTAGATGGCACTGTTGTAGGATTATTAGCATCCCGTTCCGAACGAATATCCTTATCCTGAATAAATCAGATATCTGGATCATCTAGAGGTATAAAGCCTGATACTTCTCATTTATCAGCATTTTCCTGCACTTTTTTCGCGTGACTACTGAAAAACATTTGCACGCTAATGTTAAAACTATGGGAGCATTCTTTTCAGAATTCTTGCTTAAATTTCATTTTTTTTTTTTTTAACCATATGATACCCGAGGTCGATATCTAACGTTGTGTTTTTTTAATTTTCGAATTTGGTTGCATTTTTTAATGAGGATACTTTAAATTTCAGAACGGGTTCCAAACAATTTTCCAAAAAAAAACAAGTGTCCGAATAAAAAAAAAAAAAAAAAAAATGCTGCCAAACCCGTAAAAGTAAAAAATCACAACATTAGATATTGACCTCAAGTGTCCCATGAAAAAAAAATATATTTAAAAATAATAAAATGCAAGCGAGATATCTGTCAAGAACGCTCGATATGCTTAATATTACTTTGCGAATGTCTTCGTGTGACTAATTTAGTCTCATAATTCACATAACTGTGAATTTAAACGCTTTAATACTACAACCACCGTGAAATCATTGAAAATGAAATCAGTATATACGGAATCCGGTCTTTAAAGAAAAAATTATATATTTTCAAGAGAAAGAATATGAACAATTGTACCTGCTAAGATGGAAACCTGTTTAAAGCGGAATATATTTCGGTTCCTTCCGGTTCGATTTTCAAGGTTTTAATGAATAAGTATTTGACAAAGTTGATTACGTAGTTTAGCATTACGTATTTAATGATTACACACTTAATTTTTTTAAATTCCGGCTATTAGAGATTTATTAAAATTCTCGCAGTAAATTTTCTTTTTAAGGGGGGGAGGGCAAAATCTATTTTTGCCATGGATACAAAAAGGTTAGTTTTCACCTTAAACACATAGTTTACTGCTACCAATATATAAAAGTTGACATACACGATTAAATTCGTTGGAAACATTTGAATAATTGGGGCAGAACTTACGTTTTTCACGGTTTTTAAGAAAATTGAAAAAATTCTCCTATTTTTGAAATGGCATACTGTGCCTGCTATTGAGTGTATAAAAAAGTTGTAAATATGAAAGTTGTAGCGAATTGTATCCTCTTTAATATTGTAATTGACAAACAATATGCTACGGCAACGGGTCTCGAGATATATAAAAAAGTCAAAAAAGGTCCCAAAATTTTGTTGTTTTTTGGCCTTAGAAAATTCAGCCTTAAGAAATTTTATTAGAAAACTTGGTTTTTCCATGTTGACATCATTATAAACAATTCAGAAAAAAAATCTTCTACCTGACATTTTGCAAGGTAACCACCCTTTTTTTTTTGGTACATTTCCCCTGGACTAAAAGTACTGTTATAAAGTTTTTACTAGGATTACATACTTCATGAAATTTCAATGTGTGCTTCCCTCCGTGGTAGCTCGGATAATGCCCACGCGGTATTCTAGTTTTCGCCAAACGTTCTCGAACATCTCCTGTGTAAAAGTACACGCAGCATCTTTTATCCTAGCCTCGAGTTTTGTGTACTGTTACAGAAGACATGTAAACGAACGCTGTTCGAGAACTAAAGTATCGCGTTGACATTTTCTATACTGCCAAAGGTACACACGTAGAAATTAAATTAAGCATATGGTCCTGTTAAAAACTTTATAACAGTACTTACAATATATCCAGACAACCATGTCTAATTTTAACATTTTCCGCATAGTAAATATTTATAAAGCGAAATTTTTTTCTCCTCATCCTGTATAACCATGAACAATGAACGATTACATCTTTCGACTCACCCATGATACCAAAAACGGTCCATTATCATTATAAACCAATAACACTCATTTTATAAAAATTGGCGCACCAAGAAGTAATAGTCGGATCCTAACGAATCTTGACGAATGGATACGCTTCTGGCAGATATGCAAATGATTAACAATACAACATGATTGCGCATTACCTAATGCCACCAAAGGGCATTGAACTTTGATCTCTCTGGTGTATAAAAAGTTTACCCGAAAGCATTTTGCCTGTATTTACTATGCTGCAGAAGGCTACTTTCTCATCAAAGATGCCGCTACACCGCCATCGAAAAACAATATGACCAGACCAGCTGTCAGAGTTAGAGTGCGGAATAATCATCGTTATGATAGAAGATTGGCTGTCAGCTCGGTGAGTAACCAGCCCCCTAGGCCGTTCTGACTCCACTGTGAGGAGGATGTTTGAACCTGTGGACGAGTAAGAGGTCGCATACACGTCTCCCAGGCTCAGGACACTTGTTAGGCTCACTTATTGATATCAAAGTTGTACTCCCATATATAAATTTTCGTTCCATTTGAACAACTCTTTCTTGGTGCACCACTTTTTTGCAAATTAGTATTATTTTGGAGATTTAAAGAAGTATTTATAAAGAAAAAAATTTCTTTTGCTGCTACTGATTTTCAGACACGTTTCAGAGCAGTATTTATGCGGTATTAATCAGTTTTATCAAGTCGGAATATTATTTTTTAAGATGTTATTAATTCTCAATTAGAATTTTTCAATTGCATAAAAGAATGCGTACATAGAGGAATAACAAACTAATTTGTCTGTAAAAGACATTTGTTGAACATGAAAATGTGAGTTTGATAATTCACAGCATTCGAAAATCCCGTATTTCGGATTGAGAAAACTAAACACACACACAAAAAAAGTAAGAAAAAATAATGCGTCAAGCATAGATTATGAAAAACTTTCCAACAAATTCAGAATAATGTAACAAAACTCCACCTTTTAAAAAATTATAATATTACATCTAATTCAACCATATCGAAACGCATAACACATTTCAAAACCCAATTTCAGATGCTCCCCATTCACAATCGAAAAATTATCCGATTTTTTTCAACAGCCCTATATATGATATATACATTTGAATCTATTAACTACATACATGCCAAATTTAGTTCACTTAAGATATACATATACTTCAGTAGAAAATTTACCTTCAGCAATTTCTTCTAATAAGGTGAACGGTACATGAATACTTTTGTGCAGTGTATTTGAGGTATAGAATTTATATATAACGAGTGAGATGCAAAAAATTAATTAAATTTAAATGCGCATTAAAAATTTTAATTTTTATTACGAATTCTAATTTTACTACGAATTCTAATTTTTAATTACGCGAATTTTAAACCGTACACTCCATCAATTATTACTCAGAGACAGTACTGTACTGTAACCGCTTTCTTTTGTGTGTCCCTGTAAATGAATAAAAAATGCTATGAATGCCCTGTTCTAATGTGATCGTAGTGAAATTTAGTAATTTATTCCAGTTTCAATACATTTGAAATAGCGTAATGCCATTAAAATATTCCCCATATACGATAATGTAATGGAATACTTTTGAGTGCCCCTATAAATGAACGAATAACAATTAATCCTACGCACTTCATATACAATACCAAACATGCTTTGGTGACCCTAAATAACCTTTATCAATTTCATGAAAATACGAGTATATTTACGGGAGTTAGAGCGTGGACAGACGGACAGGCAAACCGAATGTTTAAACACTTTCTAACTTTGTTGGAAAGTGTTTAAAAAAAAACGACTCAAAAGTCGTTTCCGAGAAACAGTTGCTTCATTTTTAAAATAAATTTTCTTTAATAGTTTTTATACCGTATTAATCAGTTTTATTAAACCAAAATATTGGTTATTAGGATTATACTAAATGTAAATTAAACATTTTCAACTGCATAATGGAATTTTTACATGCCAATATAACAAAATAATATCCATTTTAACGTTACATGTTAATGCTGCTAATTTATTATCTTTGACTGTAAAGTATCTTTGTTGAACATGAAACCGTGTATTTGGTAATTGATAGTTTCCGAAAGCCCCGTATTCCGGATTTAGAAAACTGATTATTACACCATAATAATAATAATAAAAAAGAGATGTTTCCGAAAAACAGTGGAAGCAAAAGAAACTTTATTTTTATAACTTTTTCTTTACTTTCGAATATATGTTGATTTCTGAGGTTTCTTAAGATAAAGAACCTACTTTGGAAACCTCTGTAACTGGTAAGAGGTTATTGTACATTTCTGTTTGTGGCCATGTTATATTTTCTTCGATAAAGAAAAATTCGTTTATTTTTACAGTTAGTAATCTGGCACAGGTATTTCAGATTCGAAAATTTCTATTAGGGGATCAGTGGACATTCAAAATCACCAAATTTGACAAATAAATCGATTTTGTTTTTTCGAGAATTATGAAAGTAGATGCTCAAATTTATCTGATGCAAAAAATATTTTTTTAATTCTAACGCTTCTTCGTAGAGATATTAGCTTTTACATTTGTAAAAACTGCATATATTTGTGCAGTTTGTGTTACTTAAAATGCTGTTTTCTAAAAATTGAAAATTTTGCACTTTTCTAACCTTTGAAACGTTCCATGCGCATTCCTAATTATCAGATTCTTTTGAAATTTATATTTTATATCCCCTGTACAATAATAAATAAATAGCATAAAAGGTTGAATTTCAGGAATATTTCAATGTTGAAATTTATGTGAATATGAAAATATAGAGCTACTTTTTTAGAAAAACAAAGCTTAATTATAAAAATATTTTTTCTAATATGCTTATATATTCAGCGAACTTTTACAATTCATGTAACACACTTCCATTGTAATATATAAAAAGTATCTCTTAAGGTGGCCGGGTAAGCGAAATTCAACCAAGAAATCGATTTTTACTGTTTTATATCATTAAATAGTTTAAACTTTTATCTTTTCAACGATGTATTACAAATATTTATATATAAAAGAAAAGTGTTGGAATTTTTCATTTTTTCTTAGAGCACTTCACAGCAGTGGGTTACTTTTTTAAATCAGTAAATAAATACATAGAAATGCTTAATTCATCTTTAAAAAGTTAAACTTACACTATGTGCAAAACTACTTAAAAGATGACAGAATACTAAAAAGATGTTAAATTATTTTAATACCTTAGTACTTTCAACTATAAAAAAACATAGTCTTCGTCTGAGGAATATAAGAAATACAATTGTTGTTGCCGTCTAATTTTCAAAATTCACGTAGATGGTGACGAAAAGCTAATCAACTCACAGAAGAACCATATGAAAATACAAAAAACTCCACGGTGTAATATGAGATACTGCAAGATAAAATACATACCAGGACTTTTCGAAAAACTCAGATATGCACTTTTCCGCTTTGACGTAAACTTAATCGCCACTCCTCCACCAAAACTGAAAAATCTAATTTGTGCCAAAATAGACCCGATCCCGGAAGATGAAATTTTTGGAGTATATATAATTCCACTGAAAACAGAAAATATTTATCTCGAATACATAGGAATGACTTCACGTAAACTTAAAGTCCGTATTAAAGAACATTTGAGAGATTTAAAGTATAACCGACCTACAACAGCCCTGTCAAGACTTAACCAGAAGCAGAATATACAAGTTAATTTCGAAGACGCAGAAATTATATATCCCTCAAAGAATTATCATGATTTAATCATCCGCGAATCAATAGAAATTATTACTAAAGAAAATACTGTTTGCAATGACGTTTTATCCTACAAGATACCCAGAATTTGGCTCAGTTTACTTAAATAATCATAAAACGAGTAATATTCCACTTCCCTATATCCATGTATTATTTATTAATGTTTTCCGGATCTAAAAATTAACTTCAACTTTCACTCCTTTCGTAACCATCTACGTGAATTTTGAAAATTAGACGCCAACAACAATTATATTTCTTATATTCCTCAGACGAAGACTGTGTTTTTTTATAGTTGAAAGTACAAAGGTATTAAAATAATTTAACATCTTTTTAGTATTCTGTCATCTTTTAAGTTGTTTTGCACATAGTACTCTTTTAAAATTCAGTTTTCTTGACTGGCACAACTTTTCTGAAGTAGTAAAATTCCCATTGTTTTCGCCTTATTTAATATGTTTTTAAATAAGGCCAATTTTACTATTTCAAAAAAACTGGTGCCAATCAAGAAATCAGAATTTTTAAAAAGTAGCCCACTTTCAACACTGCTTCACAGCTTTAATTGACTTTTTCTGAAAACTTCGATTTTTCAGGATTGTGTTCCTTTTTTCAATATCTATTAACACGTTGAGTGCCACGATGACTGACACTGAAGCGCTGAAAATTTACAATGTTTAAAGTAATTTTTAAGAAAGTAAAATCCTGTAATAATTAAAAGGTAGGTAAAAATTTTAAATATTTGTTCAGTAATTATTTAAAACAATGTATATTTTTTCAGTTTTGTATCATATTTTAGACGTCAGCCATCGGTGAATGACGCATTTTAAAAGGAAAGTTCGCTGGTGGCTGACGTGGCGCTTAACGTGTTAAACGTAAGAACTCTGATTTTTCTACACAGTGATTTAATGATTTGTTGAGAATTATTTATTTTAGGCAGTGAAATCTTACCAAAAATCCTAATTTTAAAAGTCTTTCAATAAATAATTAATAGTTAATTTTCAGTTTCACTTAGAAAGAAAATGGTCTGTTAAACTACGTAAAGCATGTTGTTCAAACTACTCTAAAAAATCTAGACCTCTATCTTTCACCATTTCTGAGAAAAAGGTACATAAAGTTGGGGGATTTCAACATGGCCGAGATAGAGTTTACCCGGTCACCTTAAGTAAATATTGTCGTATTTTGTGCAAAAGAAATGCGCATGGGACGTTTCAAAATATGACAACTAATCGTTATTTAAAAAAATTAAAAATCGAGTAATTTAAAACCTTTTTATTATTTTATCACCAAATTTTGAATATATTTGAGCTTGCTATTAACAAGTTTGCCAATTTTCAATAGAGGGATTTGGTTTTAAATGTCCACTGTCCCCTTAATTATTTTAATTTCTAAATTCGAATCGATCCTATTTAATGGTTGATTATTTTACATTTACAATTAAATAAGACGAAACATTCTGGTTAAAAAGTTTACGGGCCCAATATTAGAATATTTTATTATCTATGTTATAACACAAAAAATTAGCAATAAATTTTCTAACAATTATGATAATTTAAAATAGCAGTCAATTAATTTTGAGAAGAAATTAGATTTCAATCTCTTTTGGAAGATTAATTTTTTCTGTTCTAATTAAATTAATGAGGCATAAACCTAATAAATTTTAACGGAAAAAACATGATGCGGGTTGATACGAAATTATAAATTATGCTTTTATCTGTATTTAGTTATTGTAAGTAATGAAACGTATTAAAATAACTTAGGATTTTCGGAACTGTCTACCGTGATAAGAAAACGAGAAAAGCGAAATCCTGTGGGCGTGTGATTATGAAAATGCATTTTTCAAACTGTAAAAATAATAATTCCCCGCTTCAAAAATATAATTTAAAATTAAACTGATTCTAATTACGTTTGAAGATTAAAAAAAATATAACAATAAATTTTAATATAAATGTTAACAGAACATTAATGGAATAAATTTTTATATAAAATATTTCTCTAAATTATTTGATATTTTGAAGTAGAAATCAGTTAACACCTTCATGTCCTTCATTTTCCTTCTAGTGCTTACTGAGACCAGCCCCCCCCCCCCCTCCCACACACACCGCCACCACCCTTTTCCAATATCGAAATGTCAGATATGCCAATATTTAGTTCTAAATTTGCCGTATTTGCTGTCTGATATTATAATTTGCTCCGGTTTCGGTATCGGGCTATTTCAATTACAAATAGGGGGCTATTAACTTAGTCATTATTAATCATTAACTTAGTTCGACCCTCCTTTTAAATATAAAAATTTCTAATATGGGTATATTTAGCTGTAAATTATATTTAATTTTCACATTGATAATAGAATTTTCTGCTGTTCCGTTATCTAGATATTTCCATTAGATGATTATGCCGTATATGAAGTAAGGGGAATTTCAATAAGACAGTTATGGAGTGAAATTTCGAATATCGAAATTTTAAACATGCCAATTTTTTTTTATCCCAATTGACTCTATTTTGATATCCAATATTATAATTCGTAGTCATTTAATTTCAATTAGAAGAATTAGGGCAAAATCTAAGTTATTAATTGCTGTGAATTTCTAAAATTACACGCATAAACATGTGAAAAAAATTTCTATTTCCAGTACGTTATGTATAATCTAGAACAGGGGTTCCCAAACGTTTAGACCGACGTACCACTAAATAGAAGTTCGTACTGCCGTGTACCATAAGGTGACAATCTCAAAACTAATATAGAAAAACCTGTGTAAACGGAATGTGTCTAAAACGAAATATTTTTCGAGTGTTTTGTACTTCCGTCTGAACATATTTTACTGTATTTAATTGCATGATTACGTTATTAAATTGGTACATAGATTGACTGCATTGTATTAACATTGAAATAAAATGTAGTATAATCATGACATTTTAATAAAATGTACATTATCAATATACAGTTTTTCGGTAGAAAAAAGCTACCTTACTTAATAACATATTGCGTCAATTTTCGCTTATATGAATGCTCTGTTTATATCAATAGTAAAATACTATTAAGAAAATTTAATAAGTGAATAACCTACATAAGAAATTCACATAACTTCTGGAAATAAATTGCTTATTAATACGAGATCGAAGCTCGATGAAATAAGGAATGCACTTAGCACAGTAAACACACATGCAATTTCGTAATAGAAGAAAACTTTTTCCTGTTTTCCAGGAGGGATGAAAGGTCAACTCAACATATACTGGAGCATTAGTTCTATTTATCTAAAAATTCTAATTCAAATTACCATTAGCATAGAAGAAACCAAAACGCTGTCAAAGAGGTAACAACAGATAGCAGACACCACGGAGACGGCATATTGACAAATCAAATAAAGAAGAGGATGATTGAGCTTTTTTTTTTTTTATTTTACATGCTGCAATTTTTATTTCATTTCACATTCCTGTACCGGACTTTCGAGTATCAAGTAAACAGAGCTTCATCTACCAGGACTGAGACGCGTATCATAGTTTGAGAATCCCGGTACTAGAAGATTAACTCCTTGTAGGCACCCTGGTTTAATGCAAAAAAAAAAAAAAAAGTGCTTAAATATAATATGAAATTGAACCTATTAGAGGCTGCTCTTAGTGGCGTTTACCTATCGTACTTTAGCATCCTGCTGATCATTAATTTTTCATACACTATAAAAGGGCCCTTTGTTAATATAGGAAATTTAAAATAAAATTTTATAAAAATAAAAAAAATATATTTTCACACAAAAATATCTAACCTGAAAATTTCGATCATGCCCCATGTATAATTTTTCTTTGTAAATACTCATTTACAGTTTGTATGGATTCATTTTTTTTCCCACCTGATGTAATAAAAGAATAGTCAAAGATTGCACTATAATATTACAATTATGAATGTATATACAGTCGAACCTCGTTATCCTGACACTCTAATGGGCAGAAAAAAGTGTCGTCATAAGCGGGGTGTCGTGACAACCGGAGCTGAAGAAAAATGTTTATAAAAAGCTCATTTTTAATTAAGTTAAGGCAATTTTAAATTCATAGCTGTTCTTGCAGTATTAAGCAATAAAAGATTATTATTAAACAAAATAAACACAAAAACAAAATTGAAAAGAATAAAAATTAGATTTATGATGACTTGTTTTAATGAAATATTGATGAATTAAGGTTTGTTTATTCCTAGATGTGCTTCCTACAATTCTTTTTCCAATATTATACAAGGAATTGTAATCAATATTCGCTGATTCAGAAATGGATGTTAGATAATTTTTTATCATGTCATGCAATGCTTCGGTTTTAGTCGGATGAAAAACATAATGTAACCACAAGAAACCGCCGCATGACCAGAACAAAAAGACCGCGAGTAGACTGATACGTCTTTAAGTGGGTCATTCATAGTGTGTTTTCTTAATTATTCAGATATAGGATTGAAGTAAAATTTCTCTTTTATCTCAATGAGTATTTTAGACACTTTTGTGAAAAGTTTGGCTAAGACATTTCTTACTGTTAATTTCCGTGCTTATAAGATGGATTAGGAAAAATGGACAATTTTCATAAACCGTCGGTATATCCGGAGTTGAAAAGCATGCAATGACGTAAAATACGGAGTTTGTTTACATTAAAATGAGATACAGAAAATCGGGACTTTGAAAAGCTGACGTGATAAGCGGAGTGGCGTCAAAACCTGGTGTCAGGATAACGAGGTCCGACTGTAGTAAGTTACTGGATCAATAAGTTTCGTATACATTCACTAGAAACTAAAGCAGTTTGCGTTTTTAAAGGATTTATTTTGGTGTGAAAATATTTTCATGAATTAAAAAAAGTTGAATTGATTTAAATCATAATAATTTTATGTACTTTTGTATGAACGAAGAAAATTATGAGTGCATGTTTGTAGCTACAATACGTTAGGGAAAAGAATGTGCTTTTCAATGGACTATCCATTTGAAGAGACATTCCATGTCCTGTAGATGGGTGTAGGCAGTGGTGGGATTCAGCCGGTTCGGTAGAACCAGTTGTTAATTCGTGCTGAGTTCGGCGAACCGGTTGTTAAAATTATTCTTTAAATACGAAAATCGCATTTACCTACTTTTTTTAAATGTTTATATGCACAGCAGGGTTTTCTAAACATAACACTGTGACATGTTCTGATTTGTTTCATTCGTAAACAGTATATGCAGTGAAACTTCCATTTAGACTTAACTTTCATTTTCCGAAGTCTCATCGTTACACTTAAACACTTCGTTATGAAGAAAATTCGTTAAATAGAAACCAACTCAAATTCATTAAATTTGTATAATAATATACACACGCATACAAGAAAAATACACATAAAATGGAACTATTGAAAAAATATATTTTAGTTTGGGCCGTAACTTTTTTTTATGCAATGTAGACATGTAGGAAAAATTTAATTAACCCCTTAACGATCGAATTAAATTACGGTTGAAAAATTCAAATTGCTTATTGGCACCACTTTTATGAAAAAGAAATATTCACCTTATTTAATGACAGGAAAAACGATACTAAAATATAGCCAATTTCACTATTTTATAAAACTGGTGGGAATCAAACAATTTGAGTAAAAGACACAGCCCGTGAATATAACGGGAGCGAGAATTAAGGGGGCTAAGGAATAATGTCTAAAAAACACATATAATAAAGAAAGGTAACAAAAACCTTTTTTTTCTTTTTTCTCAGTATTTCAAATCCTTAACTTAAAAAAAGTCTGTAATATTATTTTGTACAGGTTTCTTTAAAAATAAATAAATAAATAAACTGTTCATAAAAACTTTTGTTCTTTGTAAGTATCCGAACAATTCAATTGTAACATTTTCATGAAACTGCAATCTCCTTCTTATTGTATCGAAGGCTTTTAGAATTTCTTCTTTTAAATGGAAATGATTAAATAAATAAATAATTTCATTTAACACAATCCGCTGAAATAAATTCGTACATCCATTGCAACAGCAACCTCTCCGGTTTAATGTTGTACACTCAAGAAAGTGGAATAAACTTCGTTATATAGAATATGTTTTTCGTAACATGGTGATTAATTTACATGTTAAAACCCTTTGAGCTCTGTCGGGTGAATTTTCACCCACATAAAATCAAAATCTTTTAATTTCCTTCAAAATGACTCAATTTTAAAAGAGAAAACTGAATTTTGCAGATTTTATTTGTCTTCTTTAAATATAAATGGCAGCACTACTCTCTGCCAAAATCTAGTTGGTTTTTAATGCTATATTAAAAACACTCCGATTTTGAAGGTTTAGAAATTTTGTATTTTCAAGAATTATGAAGAAATATTTTTCAAAGGGGATAACTTTTTTTTCTCTTGGACACATCAAACATTTAATAATAATTGCATGCAAATTACTAAACTGAAAATTTAAATAATTACAGGGGATAGAAATAAGTAAAGGTAGAATTTTCTACCACCAGAGCTCTAAGCACTATAAAAATGTGATTTGTCACTAGGTGGCAGCACTTCAAATTACATACTAGATAGTGTTTCAGAACCCAAATTTAGATGCTTATAATTTAATTCCAAGGAATCTAAATTTGTGTTTAATTCAGTAGATTGACGAGTTTATTATGTTTTAAATATTTTTAACATCTGTTTCATTTATAAATTTGATATATTTTTGATTAGTTTGTATTTTTATATTAAGATATTAAAATTTTAAAATTTTGAATTTTCTCATTTAATAATTTTTTTAAATATTTTAATAGTCTTGGAATTTGTTTCATCAATCTAACTGCTTAAAATATGTTGAAATTTTTGCAATTATAGTAATTTTAGAATAACTTTGAGATGTCATTTCTTGTATTTGCGTGTTGAAATGAATGCCCTAGAGCTCTGATGGTTGAAAAACTTCTCATGTCCCCCAGCTTAAAGGAGGTATTTTAAAATATTTTTAATCACATAGTTCAATTTCAGATAGTCCAGTAATCATATTTTAAGTGTTTTTCTAGCATATTTTTAAAATTTTAATAACTCGGAGCTAGGGCTGGACGATATCAAAAATTTAATATCGCAATATATCAACGAGTTAATATCAATATCGGTGATATATCGCGATAACTACTTTAAAGTGTGAGGGAATAGAAAAATTTCTTATTGCTAAAGACAAATGGTATAGTAGGAATAATTTTATTGCAAATAGCTGTAGGAAGCAAAGAATTAATGTTTTATACCTATTTGCACACGCAATATTCTTTAAATATAGATATATATATATATGATACAAATAAATACTTTAGAAAAAGGAACCAATATTCGTTATCTATTTGCACTTATATCATTGATTACATAGTGGTTTTCTTTAGCTTGTTCTCGATTCTTCCTGTTTTATGTATTATTTATGAATAACTTTTTAACTATTTAATTTTATCGCGTAAACGGAGAATATTATTTAAAAAAAAAACTTTACTAGATAAACTAAAAAGTTCTCAATTTTAGGACGTTGATGATTTTAAAATGATTAAAATAAGTGAAAAGCAAAAACTGAAACAGATTTAATGTCATAATTGCATGTACTCGTAATTAAATAGTCTTCAGTGAATGACAGATGCAGCATAAATTTTATTTTTTAATCTTTTTCTAAGAGTATCAATACATTCTTAATAGTTAAAATATTAAGAAAATTTCTCTGTCTTTATACCTTCATATTTGTTTATCTATGGATGAATAAAACATTAAAATTTTTAAAATATACATATTCAAATCCCATTTGGAAATAGACCTATGCTAAGGAAAGTTCACTTTTTTATAAATATTTTGTAAATAACATGTAGACCCATAACAACATATTTTTCCAGAAAGAAACTAACAAAAAAGAAAAACTTACCATAAAATTTTACTTGATTACGCAAAATACTCGGTTTGATATTTAAATCTGTTTTTTATTTCGAAAGTGCCACTGAATTTAAAAGGAAAAAAAAATGTTGCAAATGAAAAAAAATAGAAATAAAATAAAGTTATTGGCTAACAAAAACAAATACATAAACAAAACAATCGATATTCTGCATTAGATTTCAAGAAGTTCGAAATCAGAGAGTCTTGATTAGTTCAAAGAAATCATTGCATTATAAATTTATGAAAATACTCATAACATTTATTTTAAAAGATTAATAAACAAAAAAATTTAAAACATTAATAATCATATAATTATTTACAAATGAATATACATCTTATAGATACCCACGCCTTGTCCGGATGGCTTTTTAAAAAGCCGTCATGACAGAAAACTCCCCCCCCCCCCCTCCTCATTTTAGCGCGAGAACACATTATTCAAATTCTATTCTTTTAAATGGTATAAAAAGGACCTTGAAAGTGGCATCAAGTTTGTAGTGCTTAAGTGCAGAGAAAAAAAAAACAGTTGCAAGCAAACAAAAAAAGAAAAAGAATGAAAATCAAAATCTTCTTTTCTTTACTGTTAAAAAAATAATAATAATCAATATATCCATATCTCCTATGTAAATTCACCGATTTCTTTCAAATTTTCAGCTAGTTGAAATAATAGTAAATTAGGCTGTGTAAGAAATTTTTATTAAAATTTAATTATTTATTAGAAAGTTACAACGCCTTCCGAAACTTCGAATGAAAAGCAGGAGCGCATCTGCAGTTTGTTTTCGTTTATTCACCTCGCTCCGAGAAATCGGAAGTCATATGTTTACACTATCAGATCATTATGTTTTTCAATGCAGAAAGAAACCATGGATAGAGCTTTTATTTGTTTATTTTTTCTTTTTAACTCAAATATCTACTTTAGTTTTATTATTTTTAAGTACTATCTTTTTTTCAGTATTGTAAACGTGTTTCTGATATAAATAATTTGCGGGGAAAGAGAGTGTTCAATGTGGATAGATTTTTTTTTCTTACATTAAAAAAATTCGCTATTGAAACATCTGCTTTAATATTATGGTTTTTTAGTATTGAAAACGCATTCTTGACGTAAATCACGCACTGTTTTTTGTATTTTGGGAGAGGAGGTGGGGTGGAGGGCGGCGGTAGATATATATATATATTTTTAATTAAAATGAAACGAAATTCGGAATCGCCAAGGTCCAATGGGTGCTGGATTTCGAATTTTGTACCGCATATTTATGTATAAAAATTAAAGTACTGGATTTTTCAGATTATTTGTGCGTCTGTGCCGGCCATAGAACATGGTATATCAATTTTAGTGATCTTGATCTGATCACTTAAGCAATTATAAGCACTAGTGTTGACTCTAAGCTGCTTTAGCAGGGCGCAGCGGCCGGCGGCCCTTTTTAATTCTATTTTACGCCTGGCGGCCCTTTTTATTTCTATTTTGCGCCCAGGGGCCCTTTTTATTTCTATTTTGGCACTCGGCGGCTCTTTCGAAATTCTTCCGATGCGCCCGGCTGCCTTTTTAATACTTCCTATACGCCCCGTGGCAATTCAGTTGATCTCGGAAAAATATCACAAATTCTAGGGACTCTAAACAAACCAGCTCAAAATATTTTTTGTAAACAAAGTACAAGTGTGCCCTTTTTGAAAAAAAGTGCCCTTTTATTAGAATAGTATTCCCTTTTTGAGAAAAAGTATCCTTTTTCAGAATATTGTCCCCTATGTGAAAAATTCCCGCCGGGCGACCTTTTTTTTCTAGCGTCAACACTAAGCACGTAAACCTATAAAATTTTTAATGCAAATTAAAATGAAAGGAAAATGTGGTTAAAGAAAATCCAAACTTTTAAACAATGAAAAAAGAAAATAGATTTGTAAATTATTACTCTGTAGTTTTTTAAGCAAAAATAAAGCTTCAAAATTTCTATTAAAAATGTATTATATAACTATTATTTTTACCAAAAAATAGAGAGAGAAAAGTAAAGTAAGGGAAACTATCAATTCGACGTATACTACAAAAAAGTTCAAACCCGACCCAGTCTTCAAATTAGATTCTTGCATCGTCTCAGGTTACCCGAACCCGACCCGACACGCGGTTCGTGTAGACCAACCATTTTAAAAGAAAGTCAGGAATATATTTTATGAAAAAAACTATATAACTGAACATTAATGAGGGTATATGTATTCAATTTTGTACTAAAAAGATAGATTTGATATTACAGAATAATTCTTTTTTATATTGTATTAAAATATGAATTTATTTTCTTCCACTTCGAGTTTGTGATGAAGTGTGCCGGGTGTCGGTCGGGTTGACTTTAAGCAGAGTTTTCGGGTTTGGCTCTGGTAAGACGCGACCCGTGCCGCACTACACCCCGAGTGAGCAGAAAAAAAGGCCGACCTAGCCTGCATGTTGCTGGGCAACATATAACTATGATATGTTCCCGCACCATGTTGGTTAAATCAAAGTAAAATTGCGTAATTTGTTATTTCTGTTTGTATAAATATTTTTTATAAAATATAATTATGAGTGTAAAATTATAATGTTTATATATTTAAGTAAAATAGGAGTGTAAGTTCATACAAAAATTATTAAGTTGATTTTAAATATTAAATATATATTTTTAAAAAATTGTTGTATTGTAAAATGAATGTATAATGTTGAATAGAGTTCGGATCTCAGACAACAACAATAGCCAGACGCCATGGTGTCGTTTTATGACAAGCCAATGGAAAGTGGTGTATAATTAGAAATCGTAAAATCATAAAAACGTTGGAATCAATTTATGGCCTCAATAAAAGTGTTGGGATAAATTTATGACTTTTCAGACCACCCAAACTTTAAGGCAGATAATAATATTAAAGTATATGTAAGGGGCCATTTGCAGACTGTTAGCTAATAGGCCTATCGAAGTATAATAAAAAATCTTCTCACATCCAATAACAGTGGACTAGACAAAATAGTTCCACCCACTGCAGGAGTTGGGGTGCAAGAAGAATAAGGTTTGAAAAAGAGAGTCTGAAAAAAGATGTAGAGGACGCAGGAGCTCTCCTGAAGCCCGTGAAATGAATCCTGAAAGCCCTAGCAATGCCCAGGCGAGATGGACATATCGGAGCGAGCCTAATCAAGCCTAATTGAGGATGTCTCCCTGATGTACATATCGGAGCGAGCCTAATCAAGCCTAATTGAGGATGTCTTCCTGATGTACTTATCGGAGTGAGCCTAAGCAAGCCAAATTGAGGATGTCTTCCTGATGTTAAAATAAAGAGGATTATTCTACAGAGGTCCGTAGCTTTGCATCCTGCCATTCCGATGTTGCCGCTCTGATACAAAGCGAATTCCGGATGACACAAGAATATGATCCCAAGCAACGCGACAACTCTGAATTTGATGAATAAAGGCCACCATCCCGTATATTAAAAAAAGGTACTATTTTAAACATTTTCCTTTACCACTTAAGATCATATGAAAAATCATAAAAAATACTTTTCTGATATTTTATGGTAGAGAGTAATCTGAGATCCGACAAAACCAATAATTAAATAAGATTAAGGTAATTTAAAAATGAAAGAGAATTATTCTTTTAGCAAAAAGAAACAATTATAATAATTAGAGTATATGAAAATAATGTCTTTTTTTTTTTTTTAAAGATTAAATATACTTAAAATAATGAGAAGCAAACAAAAGTATTGCTTTCTTTTTTTTTTTTAATTAATATTATGTATTTCTGTATATAGTTGTGTTCAATGTAAATAAAATATTTAATCAAGTTTAAAAAAGTTTCTGCAATTATTTAATTGATAATGTTTAAGGTGTGTCAATTTATTTTTACAGCTTAAATTTTAGTTTAATTCATAAGTGGAAGAGTTCGTCTAAATAATTCACAACGCAAACTCTTAATTTTATTCGTAATTATTCAAATTTAATAATTACATTTTGACGCGAATTATAATTTAATTTTATTAATGCTTCGCGTTGCTCTTCTACTAGAATTTAGGTAAATACGATCACTCATATTATTTGAATTTATCTAAGGTATATAAAATTATATACCAATTTGCTATGAGGTTGCTTGGATGATTTGGACCAATTAACAATTTTGGATATATATTTAATAGAAAATAAACAGGTGTAATTATCTGTCCAGCACATGTCCAGAGCAAAAAGCAAACACGGCTTCAGTCTAATGACACGAAGTTAATCCAAGCGTTCCAGCCCAGTTTGCAGACATCCAGTATAATGCCATTTAATAATATTACATTTACAGACTTTAAAAATAAGGCCCAGATGTAGTAATATTTTTTATTTTTATTGTTCTTTTTTATCTTTTTGCTCATTTATGTCATTTTTTAAAACACGATTTTTTTTGTCTTATTTAAAATTAAAGAAATTATATAATAAAAAATAAAAAAAAATAAAAAAAAATCAGAAATATATTTTCATTGAAAAATTACAACTGGAATTCGTTTAACTAATTTCCACGCCCGTGTGAATATTATCAATAAAATCAATCAGTAAAGTAAATCTTATAAATAAAGTAAATCAGTAAAATAAAGTAAATCAATTCTTACCTTGAATGTAGTCCATCATATTGTAGAGGATGATTATAGCTAAGATGGCTCCATAAATTAGAAGTAGCTTTTGCAAATACCGGTCGAACGCATATACCGCATACTGCAGTTTTTTCATTTATTACTTCACCATTTTCATTACTTGGGCATCCAAAATATTGCCACACGTTACTCTTAGCCTCTTTTTTTTTAAATCACTTGATTATAATTCGGGCAATTTACCCGACACCGTACGTTCATCTTACTATAAAATATAAAATCACTGCGATAACTCGCTCGAGAAGACCATACGAACGAGCATTGAATGAAGCCTATAGACAATAGCAATTATTGACTCAACAATGAACAGATGTTCTAGCTCATGTCATTGGCCAGGACGTATCAAACTTGATATGTTCTAATATGTCTAGACCAATAGTAGCAGCGAAATTAAATCAACGACGATTAAAACATTATTCAGTAACGAACGGACATATGTATGTTGATATATTAGAATATGAATTATTCTGGGTCTGGGATATCAACGAAAGACAGATTATCACAGGAGGGGAGTTTAGAATAAAGCGGGGCTGCGAATAAATGCATCTATCGGATGAGAGAAAGGATTGAAGAAGTCGTTGGCCAGGACGTATCAAAGACTTGATATGTTCTAATATGTCTAAACCAATAGTAGCAGCGAAATTAAAACAACGACGATTAAACCATTATTCAGTAACGAACGGACATATGTATGTTGATATATTAGAATATGAATTAGTCTGGGTCTGGTATATGAACGAAAGACAGATTATCACGGGAGGGAATTTAGAATAAAGCGGGGCTGCGAATAAATGCATCTATCGGATGAGAGAAAGGTTTGAAGAAGTTATTGGTTACGCATTATTCGGCGCTTTTTCTTCTTGCGGTTCGAAGTCGTGGTGCGGGAAAAAAATGTTATTGGGATATATAAGTAGAGCCAGAGATTAGATATCGCTATTGGGATATATCGTTAGAGTCAGAGCTTACATATTGTTATTGCGATAGTTAAAAAATATCAATATTTGACCGATATATTGATAATTAATCCAGCCCTACTCGGAGCTCAAAGGGTTAATTGTGTTCAAAGTAACGATTCAGCAGAAAATTTCGTTAAGTAGAAAACTTTGTTAAATAGGGACTTCGTTAAAGTGAAGTTCGGCTGTATTTTTATTCTTCATCAGCCCTCTAAGAAGCAAATTTAATTTTAAAAATGAAATTTTGAAGATTAGCAGAATTTAAGTCAGCAGCCCTGGCTAATTCTAGTTATATGGCATGCTTATTCAACTTTACAATAACTACTTATATCCGAATAAAAGGTGCTTTGCTTTGGTTGCTTCTTTGGAAAACATACGGAACGTTCCCTGTGATTCCTGATCATGAGTTAATAGTTAAATTGTTACATTTAGTGGTATACTTTTTCAAGTGAATTTTTTAAAATATTGTTCTTTTATACGTTAGAAGTCATTTAAATCAAAGTAGTTATTTTCGTAAATTTTAACACGTTCACGCCGGCGCGGTGGGACACACTCTACTGTCTCAGAGTTGTCAAGTCTCCGGCTTTTATCACACCACTATTATTTTAGAGAAAATGTTGTTCCTTTAAATTGCCCAATTGTTCTAATTAAATAAAACAACATTTTTTGTATTAAAATACTGGTACCTAAAAAGCCGGAGACTTTGCAGCTCTGAGACAGTCGGGTGTGATCCACCGCGCCGGCGTGAACGTATTATTAAGATCCGTAAGTCTTATAAGTTACATTTAGAAAAACATAGTCCATGCTCTGAAATTGCTATTACACGGGAAAATCTGAAGCGACAAAAACTGCCTACGGCTCATCAGTTTTCCAAATATTTCATTAGATCTTCTGGAAAAGACTTTTCCCTCGTCAGTTTTCAAACCATTTGATTGCCTTTTATAGGCAGCATTGCTCACTATATACTTAAGTAGAGATTGTAGGTCACAAAATTGTTCCCACAATAAACTAGTATGTTGTGGCCATCGCAAAACTTTCTTCTATATAAACCACGTCAATTAAATCATTTAAATAGTAAAAGAAATTATATCAATTTATTCATATAAAAGTATACCTGAATTTGAAGTTTGATGAAAATTCGTGCATTAGTTATTGAGATAGAGCTGTAGGGGAAATTCTAAAAAATGCAGCATAGCAGCGCCATCTGTTGAGCGATTTGCACCAAAACACAAACAGTACTAATTCATATTCAGGTATACCGGAATCTGAAGTTTGATGAAAATCCGTGTATTAGGTCTGGAGCTAGAGCTACTGTGGAAATCACAAAAAATGCAGCACAGCAGCGCCACCTGTTGAGCGATTTATACCAAAAGGAACAAAACATCAATTCATGTCAAGGACTAACTGAATCTGAAGTTTCATAAAAATCCGTGCATTAGTTCTTGACATTGAGCTATTGTGGAAATCGAGAAAAATGCTGCATAGCAGCGCCACCTGTTGAGTGATTTACAGCAAAACATAAACAGCAGTAATTCATATCCAGGTATACCTGAATCTGAAGTTTGTTGAAAACCCAAGCATTAGTTCTTGAGATAGAGCTACTGCGGAAATCACAAAAAATGCAGCATAGCAGCGCCACCTGTTGTGCGATTTACACCACAAGGTGCAAAACGTCAACTCATGTCAAGCACTAACAGAATCTGAAGTTTGATAAAAATCCGTGCATTATTTCTTGAGATAGAGCTATTACGAAAATCGTGTAAATGCTGCAAAATGCAGCATAGCAGCGCCATCTGTTGAGCGATTTGAAACAAAACGTTACCAGTACTAACTCATATCAAGGATTAATTGAATCTCAAGTTTTATGAAAATCCGTGCATTAGTTCTTGAGATAGAGCTAGTGCAGAAATCGCGAAAAATGCAGCATAGCAGCGCCACCTGTTGGGCGATTTACACCAAAAACTAATCAGCACCAATTTATATTAGGGACTACTTGAATATAATTTTTTATTAAATTTCGTGCATTAGTTCTTGAGGTAGAGCGCCCACAAAATTTGTGTCACATACACACAGACAGACAGACAGACTCACAGAGTCACAGACAGACATTTTGTAAAAACATGTTTTTTGGAATCTCTGACCTCTAAAACGTGTAAATCCGTCGAAAACCGGAAGTCGAAAATTTTTACGAATCCAATACTTTCTTCTTGTAAAGATAGAAGAAAGTAAAAAGTTGCTTGTTTTTTGAGCAATAATTTTGAAGTCATAGGTTTGACATGGGGTTGCCCGAAAGTAACGGCAACTTTGACACATCGTGTGATTGCACTATAACAAATCAAAAAACATTGTTTGGTCTAAACTTGCCGAGTCTTGATATTTTGTATTTTACGACTTTCCAGCGATGCCTGGCCCGTTTTTTGTACCAAAAAATGAAAAGAAATTCTTAAAATTCTAAATGTCAACTCGAGAAGTTTCGGTCGTGCAAAAATTTGTCTCATTTGTTATATGGATAACGATTTTCTAAATATGCTGTAAGACCCAAAGGACCGCATAAAATTAAACATTTTTTAACATTTAAAAAAATAAAAAACGGTTTCTAAGATGATGAAGAACAACATTTGAAATATTTTTAAAATTAGAATTATTCTAAATTTAACGATTTAGGAATTAATTCTTGGTCAGCGATAAGAAAGGACGCACTACGTATTTTATAACTGATATTGACTTGATGACTGTATATTTTAAATGAAATTTCGCTTCTTTCAAAAGCACTGCGAACAAGAACAATGCGCATCAGAAAGGATGAAATCTTATTGCATTTATTAAAATGTTCGAAATACTTCGGGAGAAAAAGGGGTTTTTCCCCCGTTATGGTAACGTCTCTCCAGGACGTAATTTTAGAAGTACCGACAAACCAAAAATATGCTTTTAAAGCAGAAACCTATTTTTAATCTATGGTGCAATCGGTTTTTAAAAATATTAGTTTTAACTCTTAAAAATATACTGTCAAACGCAGGTCACTTCGCGCATCATGGTGACTATTGTTTATACGCTAAAAGTTACTGAACGTCTATCTAAACACCGTAACTAAGCACAATTTTTTTAGAGTATTTCAATAGATGAGATTCACATCATCAATTAAAATTTTGAAAACTTCGGACGGGTAAAAATATTTTTACAAAATAAAATGTGGGAAAATTTTGAAGAAATCAGTAAAAATCTACATGTTTCGTCGCGGTTTCGTTCGCTTTCTGTCATAGACTCCAGAAATCAAATTACGCAGAAAATAAAATACCAAATAGCATATACTTTCAATTCAGTATTTTTTAGCGATTTTTTAATTTAAAAATATAACTTTATTGAGTTTATTTGACAAAATTGAGTTAAAGATATAAAATTATACAAATTTGACTGCCATTTAAAGTTATTATCACGGGTACGGGCAACGTCGGCGGGTCAGCTAGTTTATTAAATAAATTACGTCCTTCCACTAGGAAACATGTTTCAGGATTTATTTTTTACTGCACCAAAATATGAAAGTTATTTTAACAATGTTCTTGTAATATTGGAAAGCGTTTCATAATCTATGTGTGATGCTTCTTTTTACTTTCTTCTATATTTACAAGAAGAACGTATTGGATTCGTGAAAAATTTCGACTTCCGGTTTTCGTCGGATTTATACGTTTTAGAATACCCAGAACACGATTTGATGGTTTTTAGAAAATGTCTGTCTGTGAGTCAGTCTGTCACCCTGTCACTCTGTGAGTTTGCATGTGACAAAAATTTTGTGGGCGCTCTATCTCAAGAACTAATGCACGGAATTTCACAAAACTTTATATTTAGTTAGACTTTCATATAAACTGGACCTGATTAGTTTTTGGTGAAAATCGCCCAACAGGTGGCGCTGTTATGCGGAATTTTTCATGATTTCTGCAATAGCTATATCTCAAGAACTACTGCACGGATTTTCATAAAACTTCAGATTTAGTTAGTCCAGGACATAGTTTGGTGCTGATTACTTTTTTGTGAAAATCGCCCAACAGTTGGCGCTGCTATGCTGCATTATTCATGATTATCGCAACAGCTCTAACTCAAGAATGAATGCACGAATTTTCATCAAACATCAGATTCAGTTAGTCCCTGATATAAATTAGGGCTGTTTAATTTTTGGTGTAAATCGCCCAACAGGTGGCGCTGCTGTGCTGCATTTTTCACGATTCCCGCAAGAGCTGTATCTCAAGAACCATTGCACGGATTTTCATCAAACTTCAGATTTAGTTAGTCATTGACATGAATTGACGTATAAATTAGTGCTGTTTAATTTTTGGTGTAAATCGCTCAACAGGTGGCGCTGCTATGCTGTATTTTTGTGCGATTTCCGCAATAGCATTATCTCAAGAACTAATGCTTGGATTTTCAACAAATTTCAGATTCAGGTATACCTTGATATCATTTAGTGCTGCTTTTTTTTGTGTAAATCGCTCAACAGGTGGCGCTGCTATGCTACATTTTTAAGAATTTCCGCTATAGCTCTATCTCAAAAACTAATGCGCGAATTTTCATCCAACTTCAAATTCAGATATACTTTGATATGAATTGGTGCTAAATCGTTGTTATTTCTTGTACTATTTAAATGATTTAATTGACGTGATTTATATAGAAGAAACTTTTGTGATGGCCATAACATACTAGTTTATTTCTTTCTTGCTCATACATCGAAATTCATTCGGACAGCGAACCGGTTGTTAAATTATTTGAGCAAGGTGTAGGCAAGGTTCTTTTACAAGTAAGTCAAGTATACGCAGTTTGGCGTTAATTTTTAAAATATATATTTTTAAAATATTTTTCTGGTGTTTAGTTGCTTAAATATATCTATGGTATTTTTCATATATACAATAGAAATATATATGTCGTAGGCTAATTGAGAAATCCGGCTCTTTGCAAACAGCCTAGGCTCTTTGCAAAGAGCCGGGCTAATTGGAGAATACATCTCCCTTTTTCCAAATAGCCTGATATTTTTCAATCATTAATAAAGAGATAAACATTCAGATATGATTTTTTTATGTACATTCAAGAACAAGGAGAGTAAGAAGACATATGAAATTCATTTTCGATAATCGGAAATATTTAGCATGATAAAAATAGTAATTATGTAGTTTTTGTGCTATTAGAATAGAAATTTCAAACAACAGTTAGTTTGAGAAAAATAACATTTATATATTTGGCAGATTTCTTTTTTTTTTCTGTTCTAAATAAATTACAAACGTACGAATTCGTAACATTAACACACGTACATTAGTATGAAATATACGACTTAAGAAACTGGAAGGTAATTACAAACGATGCCTATATTTAAAGTTACTGTGAATAACGAAATATTTGAGATTAATTTTCAATTACTTTTCACTGTGGTAAGAAAGAGAAAAGAGAAAAGATGTATGCATAAGATAATGAAAATCCACTTGTTCAACGGAAAGGGATTATTTTCTGCTTCAAAAAATATAACTTAGAATTAAGCTTGCCCTAATTAAATTCAATTTATCTGTGATATTGACTAATACTATTAACCAATATATCCTCAGAATTATTTCATATAACATAAGTATTTAATCATTTATATTTATAAGCTGTATTGTAGTTTCGCAAATGCGGCTCTAATATCTTTACTGACGTCTAGACAGATTAGAATGATATGCGTAAGGAAATTCTATTAATTTGTATGCTTCTCAAATAAAATTTAATGGTCTTTTTAGAAGTTTCCATTTAAATTAATTTTTTTTTTGGATGTTTAGTTTTTCTTATGGTTTAAATTGTTTCTCGTAATACAATGAAATAACAAATATAATTTGTTAAATAAATATATTGTAAAAATTAAGCAGTTTTATTTTATTTAATTAAATGGGGTGAATAAAGTAATTTAAAATTTACACCACGATGCTAGAACACATAACCTCTTCACGTCCTATGACACATATGTGGCGGTATTTTTTTAGCCCCGGTATGCTATTTCTTCCTCCCAGCAAATAAAGTATCGCTTCCAAAAAATAACGTTCCTTTGTATAAGCCAGTCGTAAAACAAAGCAGATGTATCATTGTACTGTCAAATACTCTTCTGCAATTTTTTAATTTTCTAAGCATCGCACATTTTCAATTTTTATACTGCTTAAGGGGGGAAAAAAGCACTTTTAAATGCAATTTGTTTGAAAACTGCATCTCCATTTATTTTTGAGATATTGATTTTTGCGTAGTTTTTAGCGTCATTTGTTTAATTTTGGCTACTCAAGTACTCCCTTTCTGTAGAAAGTAAAGGAAAAATAGCAATTATACCTTTTTTCGCCATTTTCCCATAACAACTGAAAAAAAAAAAATTAAAATACGTGCTATTTTGAAAAAGTATAAATGAATGATTTCTGTTATAACATGGAGCTGTAATAAACTAAATTTAATTTTAAGTATCTATATTAATATTACCGACAAATGAAGTCATATGAATCATTAGATAGCCGATTGTTTTTTGTTTTGTTTTTTTCGTCGAGTTTCTTGAATGACGATATCGTTTTTTTTTTTTTTTTTTGGATTTGTGTATTATTCAGCGATAGTGACGTTATATGCTGCAGATGTTGTTTAACCCCTTCGGCCCTGGAGTCTTACTATTAGAACACATCTTTACATTGCTCTAAATTATTCGTTTTTAAGAATTTTAAGTTGAAAACCCAGTGTCCTACTAATAATATATTGCAGATTAACAATTTAATCTCATTTGTGATCACACATGGCAGCACATGCCTCAGTAAGCAGTAAAATGGAGGCTTCTACCAGTTTAAGGGCAAAACATAAGTACACATTTTTAACCTTTTCAATAAAAGTACTAATAATAATTTATTGACGTTTTGTTAATTGTATTTTATAAATTAAGGCATTTTCTACCTAAATTAGTCATCTAACTTAGAAAATAATGATAAATCACATTATAACTAAGGATCAAACATTTGTTCTAGTATTAAGACATGAGGCCTACAAATTGTGTGTAAAATGTACCCAGAATTGCTAGATAAAAAACACAAAAAAATATTTTTTTTCATCAAAATTTATTTTGCCATCTTCAAAGTAGACCCTACTGAGTTCAATACAACTATGTCTGCACAGATCCCAATCTTCCATACTTTTTAAATAGGTAAATTGGGGTATGACCTTTAGTTCCTTCTGAAAATTTTCTCTTATGGCCTCAATTGACTCAAAACATTTTCCTGGAAGTGATAATTTTAGCTTCATGAACAGAAAAATGTCACTCGAGCCCATTCCAGGCGTGTTCGGTCCTTGGTTGATCACATTAGCTCCGTTTTTGGGCAAAAACTCTTGCAGAACAATAAGAGAAAATTGAGCTCTTTCGAAATCAGTCGTGTGGCGGTGCGTTTCAAATGCAAAATATTGGTCATATCTTTATGAACGGGCTTAAAAGATATGTGAGATATCTTGAGCCAACTCTCTTTGAAACACATACGATGCTTTTCAAGGACCAGCATCTTGATTTTATTGCTGCCAGCTTTGTGCGCAGAAATAGGCTGACAACTGTGCATTAAACAGTGATGCCGAATTAAAAAAAATATATATGGACGCGGTACTTGTGACATCAAATATGGAAAAATCGTTGTTGTAAAGTGGTATGACAATAAAGTTGTGACACTAGCATCTACATTTCTGTCAGATAATGCGAAGGATATTGTTAAAAGATGAAGCAAAAAAGATTCCACTTATATTTATGTATATAGGCCAAAAGTTGTGAAGTTCTACAATAAAAACATCGGGGGAGTAGATAAACATGATTTCTTACCGTCATTGTATCGAACTCATATAAAGTATAAAAAATCGACACTTCGAGAAATATCTCATTATTTTAGTATGGCCATTATAAATTTTTGTTAGAGTATAAAAATAATGCAAAATACTTGGAGGTTCTTTTGCAAGATCAAATGGATTTATTGAATTTCACATTTGAAATAGCAGAAGCTCTATCACTCAAAAACCAGTTGCTAATCCGTATCAAACATGGAAGGCTGTCATCAAGAAGCTCTGTTTTGCCAAAGAACAAAATGAATATTGCTGTTAGGCCTTCATAAGGCATTGGATTTGATGGAATAATCCATATGATTGAAAGGAGTGAAAAGCAACACAGATGCAAAATGGAAGATTGTAGATATAAAAGTACCTGTTTTTGTGAAAAATATAAAGTATTTTTATGTTTTCACGTACAGAGAAATTGTTTTAAAAAATTTCATATGAAATAAACTCATTTTATTCATTCTCCATGTCCTTTATGTCTTACATAATTGTAAATGTGCACAGAAAATAAAATTGCTCATTTTGCGTAATTTAAGACCTGGTGTCCTATTATTAGAACACTTTTTAATTTGTTTACTAATTATCGAAATGATATAATACTTCATATTATAGTTATTCATGACTATTTAAGCTTATTTAACCTGCAATTTATTTTTTGTCTGTTTCCAAATTAAATCAGGGCCGAAGGGGTTAATACTGGATCGCAAAAGAGGAATTCTTCAGCGGATGCGAATGACGTCATTTTATATAAAATAAAAGCATATGTTTTAAGTCTTAAAACTGAAATATGTCTTGTACTATATATATATATCACAATAATTGACGGTGGTAGGTTATGTTTAATTAATGGTTATATATATTTATATATATATATAACCATTATATATATATATATATATATATCGGGGGCGCCACTAAATTCTGGAAAAGCAGAATTCCTGTTTTCAGGTTTAAAATAATAATTATTGTCAATAATAAAAAGAACAAAAATTTGATGATAACTTATTGACTGCAAATCCCTCAACAAGAAACGTAAAACTTTTATGGCTTGGCTTGCACTGATAATGTTATTCCCGATTTAATATTTCGGCAGCCAGTGTTGTTGGATTATCTGAACAAATCGTTAATATTTGATACAAATGATATGAGTTATATTAAATATATTAAGTTTTAGTAATTTGTAGAAATGAAAGAAAGAAATTTAATATGTTAGATTTTCATTTCATAAGAAATCATTTCACTCAGAAATTACCATTAACTCTCAGCGGCCACAAGCGTGGACTTTTTTTGTGTGTGTATGTTTGAAATTTTATTGTTTTTACTATATTTTTTTTTATTTTTGAATACCTATTAATATAAAATGAACCCGTAAAAAAAAAAAGTCATTTTTTTCTCACCAAAAAAAAAAAAAAAAAAAAAAAAATCTTCCCTGAAGAAGTTAATTTTCTTTTATTTTGAGAATCATTTTCAATGCAATATTTTATGTTTTTGAGAATATTTTGAAAAAAAAAAAAAATCTATAAAGTACTGAGAATCATGAATAACACATAAGAACGAAATTAAAATGTATTATATAACATATACAAATTTTATTTTCATGTAACTATTTCTAAGTCTGTATACGCATTATCATTCTAGGAATTTATATTATACTCGTCTAATCTAAAACAAGAACAAAAATCATGCGTACGGTATATATTATGAAACGCTTTCCAAAACATTCAGAATTCTATGACAAATACTATGTATTTTACTAAGGTGAAAGATGTATATGAGGCATTTTCACATAATTTTGACTTTTAAGACCCTGAATAATAGTTTTTATTTTAGTACATATTCTTGTGGGGTTTTTTTTTCTGATGTTGGAAAACATCCCATTGAATGATTGCATAACAATATTAACGAGATAAATAAGATTTCGATGATGTTGGGGATCCAAATATACCATAAAATTCATTACCGTCCCGTGACCCTGATGTTGATTTTTAAGCTTGGAGTCGTCTGTATAAAATTGTTTCAATAAAAGTAATTCGATGTAATTTTTTTTCTAAAACTGGGACTATTGTTTTATATAAATATATAGCATAATAAATTCCCCTGCACACATTTATATGGTTGTTATTAATTTTCAACTTAGTCCCTGGACTTTAGATTCCTTACCGTTCCTCTCGCTAAAATGATGCAAAAAATTACATCAGATGCAGCCACAGAATTTTTTCAACATTTATCATGCTGAGGTATGCTAGAGAAAGAATGGCTGAAATTCTTTGACAGGAAATTTACTGCAGAACTTACCTGGGCATTTAAACATCAATTTCAAGGATCGTGGCTTTATTGATAGTCGTACCGTCCCCAATGTTTATTCCTGCACATTTAGAGGTAAATAATATTTTTTAAATTTAATCCAATGTAAATAACTGTTGCTAACAATCAATGAACATTGTGTCTATACCTTAGTCTTAACATGATTTCTCTAAAAAATAGGTGGTAATTTTCCTTAGCGTCCTATCCTTATCGTCCCTTTTTTTTCCTTACCGTCCCTTCCTTAAAATCTCTTTGAGACAATGTTATACCAAAATTTTGTACTAAAAATATTACATTGTTACTAGTTCTTATGTGAATGTTCTGTGGGAAATATGTAAATTCATTATAAGTAAATGTTTAGAAGAACAAAAAACTACTACAGTTACTGCAGAACTTAAATGAGCATTTATTTATCAATTTCAAGGATCGTAGCTTTATTGATAGTCGTACCGTCCCCAAAATTTATTCGTGCACTTTTAGAGGTAAATAATGTTTTTTTAAAGTTTAATCCAATGTAAATAACTGTTGCTAACGATCAATGAATATTGCGTCTATCCCTTAGTCTTAACATGATTTCCCTAAAAATAGGTGGTAATATTCCTTACTGTCACATCTTTATCGTCCCTTGTTTTCCTTACCGTCCCTTCCTTGACATCTCTTTAAGACAATGTTATACCAAAATTTTGTACTAAAAATATTACATTGTTAGTATTTCTTATGTGAATGTTCTGTGAGAAATATGTAAATCCATTATCAGTAAATATTAAGAAGAAAAAAAAATTAGAGAGTTAAAACGGTACGGAAAATTAAACTCGCAAGTTTAACTTAAACCACAGTTAAATAAAAAAGTCGTCGCTGCTGACCATTTTTTCTTTATTTTGATTCATTACGGCATTCGTCTATAAGTTTAAAATATTATTTCATTAAGCTTAATTTCACCAGATTTTTATTCCTGACAGTTAAAATTTTGTGAGAATGCCTCATATAAGTTAAATAAAAGTTAGTTCACTTAAACGCGTAGCACATTATACACACCAAGTAATATTTAAAAAATAATTAAATTTAAAAACGCATACCACAACTGAAAACAGACTTTGAGAAATCTCCTTACATTGCATGTAATCAAATAATTTACATGTAATTAAAAATAATGACATTAACTACATTTTGAGGAAATTTATTATATGTAATATTCAGCATACTATCACTAAAATGAATCTGGTGCTTAAGAGGTTAGACATCACGACGTACCTGCGTGCCTCATAAATTCTTCTATATAAAATACCAGGACGTATGTGCGTACGTCCTCCTTTTAAGACCAGACTGCAATGTTCTAAGCATCTTTTTTTTTTTTTTTTTTATACGTTACCAATTTCTGTTCTGATCATGGAAATTATTTAGCTCGAACCTAATTTATGATCGTATAATACTATAAATAAACTTTATTTCATCTTCTTACATAAGATGTATTCAAATAATTCAGATCTAATTAAAATTAATAACATTAACTACATTTTGATGAAATTTAATATATGTAATTCAGATGTAATTAAAAATAATGACATTAACTACTTTTTGATGAAATTTAATATATGTAATTTAGATGTAATTAAAAATAATGTCATTAACTAATTTTTGATGAAATTTATTATATGTAATATCATACAGCACGGTAGTGCTGTGTAGTAGAGCTCAGCCGCATCTTTTACGTTTTGAAACATGATGAAAAGACAACAACTCGATTACAATCCAAACCAGAAAACATCCAGTGATGAATAATGGCTTGTTGGAAAGGTCTTGATTTAGCGATGTGCCTTTCGAAGGTCGGGTAAAAAAATATCCAATATTAAGGGAATGGCACCCATTTAAACTTTACATAGCATTCAAAAATTTAACAATATAGAAATATCTCCATCAATCGTTTATTTACTGTTGCCACATCCTAAAAAGCGGCACAATAATTTTAAAAAAGTGATAACACGCGTATTTTGTTTTAAATAAAAATCAGATTTTCTCGCTATATTTTTGCATTTTTCAAATCGACGTCATTCTAATCAGAAAATGAAAATTTTACCTCTATATATATGTGAAAACTTTAACTAAACACGTGTTAAAATGGCGTAGTATCTTTATTTCAGTGTTTATAATGTTTAAAAATCTATTTTAATACAGGAATTTTAATTTCAAGAAAACCATTTAGGAAAAGATAATAATAAAAAAATCGTTTGCTAGGTATGACGTCAATTCCTGTTTAACTAACATAACTTTGTAATGATGTTTTATTCTGAAAAGAGACTCCGGATATTCTGAACTT
The DNA here is from genome assembly GCA_963932465.1 of Maratus speciosus. NCBI lineage: Eukaryota > Metazoa > Arthropoda > Arachnida > Araneae > Salticidae > Maratus > Maratus speciosus. The sequence goes on from OZ010797.1 coordinate 456,445,508, forward strand.
AATCCTTATTATTATCATCTATAAAGTGAAAGATTTATTTTTCAGTCATACGAAAGAAATTTTCTGTAAATGCTAGTTCATTTGGTTGTATTTATTGCATTTTCCTTCGTATTGTTAAGGAAAGCGTATACTCCTATTGCACGCGCAAAGAAAACATGCATTTTAATTTTAAAAGCTGAAACACTTTATTATAATTACGTCATTATAACGCCAAATGAAATTCAATTTCGCGAGTTTTAAAAAAATTAATATTGTTGGACCGAAAGTAATAGATCAGTTTTAACTGACGTCACGGCTCTAAGCACGTGACCTCTAGCGAAAAACTTGGTGGGTAAACAAATAACAACAATGGTAGCTTTCTTTGACTCGTATTTTCACATCGGTCATCGTGAATCACATTGCTGTAGCTTTTGTTGTGAAACATTTCACTTTATAAATGTGAGCCTACTTTTCAAAGTTTTGTGAGCGATTATTTACATTATTGTGATATCTTATTGCAGATGTTATCATGTAAATTATCAGATTTATTCGCATCACCATGCCAGCTACTTGTTGTGTAAAAATGTGCGGTGATCGTTCGAACAGGGAACATAATAAATCCTATTATAGATTACCAGGCATTCCAAAGTCCAGTGGCGTAGCCAAGGTGGGGGGGGGGGGGGTCCGGACCCCCCCCCCCCGAACGATTAGTCAATTAATTAAAGCATGGATACAAAAACAGTAAGAACTGCTAAAACGTAATTGCAAAGAAATTGTGAAAATTTTCATTTTAGGCAGGTTTTCGTAATTGTCACCATAAAATGGGTTTCATGTGTAATAATTGAGTTATTTTAAGGTTTTCTTACTTTTTTAATATTTACGTGTAAATACAATTTTATGACGTAATTTTCCCTATTTCCTGCTTTTAACACGTGATCATTTAGTTTTTATTTTAAACTTTCAATTCTGTTATTAATAGCCACGTGTAAATATATTTTTTATTTAAGAGGAAATGTAATTCTTTGCGCTATTTTACAAATTGGGCATCAATACAACAAAATGACCTTTTCTAAATATGAAAAAAATATTTTTTTGAAATGATGCAAATTTAATACAAAAAAAAAAAAAAAAAAAAGCAAAATGTGAATCAAATTTTAAAAAGAACCGCAGTCTGCATACCACAAGTTTATTAAGTAAATCTCTCGGAAAAATAAGTAAATTTCTATGTCCTATGTATAGTTTTTGCTACTATAAAACTTTTTAATGGAACGAATTTGACCAACTTTAACAATTAATAGCTCTTAAAATTTCTTCGATTTAAAAGTCGGTCTGTTTCAGCGTGTTTAGCAAAAATTCCTCTATAATACTACCCATTTTAATATTTTTGTACGCAGTAGTTTTCATAATATTAGCCTATATTAAATTTTACCAGTTAAAATTATGTCATATTCTACTGATACATTCATGGTTTAAAATAAATATTTAATTTTTTTGTTCAATTACGCAAGCAAGCAAGTTAGAAAGCCAAAATAAATGATAAACAAAATTTCCATTTCGAAATTATGTAATCACTTTGCGACTTCGCCGCATACGTTTCACACACAGCACATCTTTTCTTCTGTTTCCGCCTGAAGTATTAATAGACTGGTCCTAGGAGAAACTAGTGTTGCAATCATCACCCAAAAATGTATTTCTGGTCTATGGTTGCTGTTTTGCGAATCGTTCTGACGTATCAGTTATTGAAAGGTACTTTGTAAGGGATTTGTGTGAGGATTTTTATTATTTTGTGATTTATGATTGTTATATCAGTTTAATGAATGCTTTGTTTTATAAGTTTGTTATTCTGCAAAATAAAGAATGAAGAAGAGGCAAACTATTGATCAGTTTTTCAAAGGGAAAGTTTCTAGAACTGAAACAGATGTTGGTTCTCCTGCGTCAGCAGAAATTACCCCATGCTATTCGTCTTCGGGTCGTGAAGAATTATTTGTGGAATCTGATATTAGCATGACATTTGTAGATATAGGTACAGTCTCGGACAAATTATACGAGCACGGAAAGACTTTAGCACAACCTGTGACTAGTGAAATAAAGAATAAAGTTTTAAATGATTTGTTTGTACAAAATGAAACTTTTGATTTTCCAAAAACTGAATATAACAAAGAATCTTAAATTCCAAAGAAATTGGTTAAACAAGTGGCCTTGGCTTGCTTATTCTAAAATAAAGGATGGTGCTTATTGCAAATATTGTGTGATCTTTGGCCATGAACATGTGGGTAAAGGTGCCCACCAAAAGATATGATACCTTGTGGTAACTCCATTCAAAAAATGGAAGGACGCTGTTGAAAAGTTCAACGGCCATAACAGTAATGACTATCATAAATTTTCATGCACTGCAGCTGACAATTTTGTTAAAGTCAGCAGTGGTAAAATGGAAGATATTGCCACATCATTAGACACCCAAAGAATTAAGGAAAGGGGAAAAAATCGATCTATGTTAAAGCCATTCATAGAAGCTATAATTCTTTGCGGGGAATATGAAATACTACTTCGAGGACACAGAGATAGTGCTCCTTTAACTATCGATAAACCTCCACAAAAAGAAGGAAAGATTAGAGCTCTTCTTAGATTTTATTCAAACTCCAACCAAGAACTAAAAAAACATATGTTAGAAAGCTCCCGTAATGCAACCTATATCAGTCCAGATATACAGAACGAAATTATTTGCATTTGTGGCAATTTAATACAAAGAAATTTGGTACAACACATAAACAGTGTAGATTGTTTTGCAATTTTAGGGGATGAAACAATGGATATATCTGGAAAAGAACAATTTTCACTATGTATTCGCTATATTTCTAAAGATACTAAGCCCATGTTAAAAGAAGATTTTATTTCATTCACCCAGATTACTGACTTGTCAGCAGAAAGCATATTCAAAACAATTTTAGAAACGTGCAATAATTTAGATATAGACCTAAGTAAAGTAGTTGGCCAAGGCTATGATGGTTGCTCTACTTTTAGTGGTCATATTACTGGCGTTCAACAGAGGTTTCAAGAGCTTTTTCCAAAAGCTTTGTACGTGCATTGTGCGGCACATCGACTGAATTTAGTTTTAAGCGAGTCTCTTAATGTTCCTTCTATAAGGAATTGTCTAAGTGTTGTGAGTGAAGTCACAAACATTTTTAGGAACAATGTCCTAGCTAATGACTTATTAAAAAGCAACATATCTCGTTTACTACCTGAAAGTAAAAAAACACGTTTATTAGGTATATGTGAGACGAGATTTATTGAACGACAAGACGCAGTCAATACTTTTCTTGAGCTATTCCCAGCAATAGTTGTTACTCTGGAAGAGTTATCTAATACCAGTCGAGCAGTATCATCAACTGCTTCAACTTTGCTTGCTGCAATGGGAAAAAAGTAACTTCATTGTTGGATTATTTATTTGTGAATTTTTATTCAATATAACATTGCCACTTTCAAAGTAGCTTCAAAAATCTGACTGTGATTTGTCTTCTGCTCTAAAACATGCTGATAGTGTCGTTTCAGTTCTACAAAGTTTGCGTCAATCAGCAAGCAACGAGCAGGAAAGTGACATTCAAAAGTTTGCTGAGCTATTCAAGAAGGCAGAATCCTTAGCTAGAGACAACTTTCAGACAATTATCACAGTTCCTCGCCAAGTTGGTCAACAATCAAACAGGAATAATCCACCTCATGGAAATACTGAAGAATATTTTGGAAGATCGATGTTTCTTCCTTGCATAGATATATTTATTTCTGGGCTTGTTGATCGTTTTTCAAAGAATCGAAGCATCTTGGAAGGTTTTGATGTTCTACTTCCAAAAAATGTTAACCCATCAAATACCAAATTGTTGCAAAAACTTAACATTTTTTATGACGACCGGGTATCAGAATCATCTATTGAAGTTGAATATTTACTTTGGTGCAAAAAATGGCAAAGCAAAGAAATGGTGAAACCCAAAGGCATTATGGATATTTTAGACGAGTGTGACCAAAATATTTTTCCTAATATCAATTATTTATTGCGAGTATTAGCGACATTACCAGTTTCTGTGGCCGAAGTTGAGCGATCTTTTTCTTCCTTAAAAAGAATAAAAACCTATCTGAGAAATTCCATGGAAAATGAAAGGCTGACTGGGTTGGCACTTATGTCAATTCATTATCCGGTAACTATCACCCCAGAAGAAGTTCTAGATGCAATGGCAATAAGTGGAAAAAGAAAGCTACTATTATAAACTCAACGTTTTTTTTTTTTTTTTTTTTTTTTTTTTTTTTTTTTTTTTTTTTGTTATAACTTTTATTTAAGTAAATGTTCACGCTGATTATCTTTTCAGTACGTGTAAAAAAAGTGATTTACAATATAACCTCTTCCGAATTACCCACGATTCCAAAAACCGTTCGTTATCTTTAGAAACCACATAAATCAATGTATTTTCGCGATTTAAAGAAGCATTTATAAAAGCAAAGTCTCTTTTGCGGCCACTAATTTTCGGAAACGTTTCCAAGTTGTTTTACAGTGTATTAATCAGCAACAAACATGTTTTACAGACAAATCTGATAAATTAATAGTGTTAACGTTAACATTAAAATAAATATTTTCCTATTAATAAATTTAATTACGCAGCTGAAAATGTTTAATTAAGAATCAATAGCATACTAAAATCGTATATTCCGATTGCTGGAAACCATAAAAAATAGTCGAAAATGTTTCCGAAAATCCGTGGCAGCAATAATTTTTTTTTCTTAAAAATGCTTCTTTAAATCTCGAAAATATTGATTTCTCAAGTTTCTACACATAATTTTTTTTTTCAGAATCGTGGGTAACTCGAAAGAGGTTCATGGTTACATTTTAGTTATTTAGGTTAACAAGCATTTGTCTTTTTTACATTTACTCTACCTTTTTATATCACTAGGGGGCTCGGCCCCCTACGAGCTACGCTCGCCAACCCCCGTCCAGACACCGCAGACTCTAAATGCACGCTAATTTGATCGGCTTTAAAAAGATTTCGAAAGATTGAATTATAATTTAAAAAACAGTGGCGATCTCCCTATAAACGAATTTCTATTCATTTCTCTTTGATTGGGGAATTTTAACGCCAAATCCTCTGCGGTACTACTTGATTATCCTGTCGACCAATTTCGCCAAATTATATAAATCGCCAAACCACTCGCCAAATTATACAAATTGATATAATTTTTATTTTAAATAACGAAAGAACAAATAAATTCGTACAACATTAATAAAAACACAAATAAAACGTCGAAATAAAAATAACTTGATGACGTAGACACGTGTAACAACCTTTCAAAATAAGCTAATATAAAAGGAATTAAGTAAAGAGAGTCTTTGTCTCCTGGTATTTTTTAACAAAGCGAAAAGAAAGTTCTTTTAAATGAGACATTTTAAATTAATTTTCAAAATATCAAATAAATGTCTAGCGCAATTTCTAAATTTAAACTTTTTTGCAATATTATTTTGTGTGTTCATTTTATGTAATAACTATAATGTGACGTAAATATGACGTAATTTCTCCTAAGACTTCTAACGCATGTTAATGAATTTATTATTTTACAATATCCTTTCTCCTTTAAAATTCACGTGTATACTTTTTATGACGTAATTTTTAATAAGTTCCTGCTTTTTATACGTAATTATTTAATACTAATTTGAAAGTTTTTTCCTGTTTATAATAGTCACGTGTAAATAAATTTTTAATTTGAAGCAAACATTATTGCTTGTGCTTTTTATACAGATGGCAACAGTTTAAATTAGTACAATTTTCTGAAATCTGTAGAAAATATCTCTAGAAATGCTGAAAATTCGAATTTAAAATAGAAATAAAACCTGAAAAAATGAGTCAAAATAAAAAAAATTAATGCAATCTGCACTCCGGCAACTTCTAACGCATAAAATGATCTAAAAATGATTACACTGCCATGTTCAGTTTTTGCTGCTATAAAACTTTTTTAGTGGAACGATTTTGTCCAACTTTAGCATTAAATAACTCTTAAAATAATTCTTCGATTTGAAAACTGTCTGCATCAGCGTGTTTATCAGACATTTCTGTATAAAATCACCGATTTTCATATATTTGTATGCATTATTTTTGTTAATATTAACGAAGAAAGGCCTCCGGTCACCAAAAAATCAAAACCGGCGGCGGCGGCAGCGGTGACAGCGGGAGTTACTTTTTTTTAGAATAGAGAGATAGTCATCTCAATAATAGATGCAATTACCGAGATCGAGATTGGTGTAATTCTTTCTCTTTATAAGTTTTTTTTTTTTTTTCAAATAAAGGATTATTAAAGAAATACTTAGCATCTTAAAGTTTATTAAAATACTTCTATTGCACAAATGTTACACATATACATATATAAATGCATTAGAAAATTGAAAATTCCGTATACTATTAAAATTATTCTATAGAAAGCTTCTCAATTCATTCTACAACCCTAGTCTCTCTATTCTAAAAAAAAGTAACTACCGCTGTCACTGCCGCCGCCGCCGCCGCCGCCGGTTTTGAATTGTTTGTGACCGGAGGTCTTTCTTCGTTAATATTAAGAAATATAATGCATACAAAAATATGAAAATCGGTAGTATTGTACAGAAATATTTGATAAACACGCTGATGCAGACAGTTTTCAAATCGAAGAATTATTTTAAGAGATATTTAATGCTAAATTTGGACAAAATCGTTCCACTAAAAAAGTTTTATAGGAGCAAAAACTAAACATCGGAATTTAATAATTTTCAGATCATTTTATACGTTATAATTTCACGGTGTGCAGAATTAATTTATTTTTTTAATTTGACTGATTTTTCGAGGTTTTATTTCTATTTTAAATTCAAATTTTCAGCATTTCGAGAGATATTTTTTACTTATTTTAGAAAATTGTATTAATTTAACCTGTTGCCAACTGTATAAACAACGGAAACAATAATGTTTGCTTCAAATTAAAAATTTATTTACACGTGACTATTATAAATAGAAAAGATACTTTCAAATTAAAATTAAATAATTGCGTATAAAAAGCAGGAACTTATTGAAAATTACGTCATAAAAATATAGTTATAGTTATAGTTGTCTAAGTTTTGAATATTTATAGTTTTTATGACGTAATTTTCAATGAGTTCCTGCTTTTTATATTTTTTGTTTATAGTAGTCACGTGTAAAATAAATTTTTAATTTGAAGCAAACATTATTGTTTGCGCTTTTGTTACAAATTTGTTTTAGCCAGGTCCCGATCATGATTAATTGGGGCCCTGGGAAGAGATAAATTGTATACAACGTGAATTTTAAAAGAGAAAGGATATTGTGAAATAATAAATTCATTAACATGCGTTAGAAGTCTTAAATAGGAGAAATTACATCATATTTACGTCACATTACAGTTATTACATAAAATGAACACAAAATAACGATTAATGAAAACGATTAATTTAAAATGTCTCATTTAAAAGAACTTTCTTTTCGCTTTGTTAAAAAATACCAGGAGACAAAGACTCTGTTTACTTAATTCCTTTTATATTAGCTTATTTTGAAATGTTGTTACACGTGTCTACGTCATCAAGTTATTTTGATTTCGCCGTTTTATTTGTATTTTTATTAATGTTGTACTAATTTATTTGTTCTTTCGTTATTTAAAATAAAAATTATGTCAATTCGTATAATTTGGCGAAATTGGTCGACTGGATAATCAAGTAGTACCGCAGCGAATTTGGCGTTAAAATTCCCCAATCAAAGAGAAATGAATAGAAAACCGTTTATAGGGAGATCGCCACTGTTTTTTAAATTATAATTCGATCTTTCGAAATCTTCTTAAAGCCGATCAAATTAGCGTGCATTTAGAGTCTCCGGTGTCTGGAAGGGGGTTGGCGAGCGTAGCTCGTAGGGGGCCGAGCCCCCTAGTTTACTAAATTTTTCTTACGTTATACCATTTATTTCCGTATCTGAAATACAAGGTTCCCGGGAATCGAACCCGGGACCTGACTCTGGCTAATTTTTCACTCCAGTTGGGTTTATTGTATTTATTTTATGTATGTCTGTAAAATATTTATATATACCTTTAACTGTTGAATGCAGGCGTTATTTATGTGTGTATGTGTATTTTAATATATACTGTAGTATGTGTGTTTTATTATAAAAAGAAATTCTGTTTTACAGTTTTCCGACTTCCGAGGTATACATATATGGTATCCATAATGTTGAGAGGAGACTATGAAAATTTTTCTCTTGCGAAAACAAAATTGTATAATATCTAAATAATTTCCGTTTTATACAGGTTTCTCTCTTATAAGGTAGATTTGTATGTTTAATCACCCTCCCGTCGGACAATGAAACTTTTCCGTTTAAAACAAGATTGTATTATAGACAGGTTCTGTTTTCATAGGTTTTACTGTATTTATAACCGAAGTTTTGGACCACCCCCCTCCCCGAAAAGAAATCCTGGCTACACCACTGCCAAAGACAGACAATATTATGAGAAAAAAGTTGTGTGAAGAAAGGCGACAGAGATGGTTGTCATTCCAATATTGTGTGAATTAATTTTACGATTTTTATTATGAATTAAATGTACTTCTTAGTTATCCCGTCGACCAATTTCGCCAAATTATATAAATCGCCAAACCACTCGCCAAATTGTATATATTGACATAATTTTTATTTTAAATAACGAAAGAACAAATAAATTAATAAAACATTAATGAAAATACAAATAAAACGTCGAATTAATGGTTTTATTGACCATTATTGGCATTTAATCTTACAATTAATTAATTAATGACAAACCATTATTGGCATTTAATCTTACACTTTGGCGAGAGTAATTTGTTCGACGGGATAACTAAGAAGTATCGAATTAAATCACAATCACATGGAATTTGTTATTAATTCGTGCACAGAAATGTATGCTTACTTCTCCAATAACAAGATGAAAATCTCCGATTTTCAAAGACTGCACCTCTCTGACCCAGTTGCAGGCAAATTGTTTATAAAATTCAAGGCTTTTATAACACCTGAAGTCTTTCTCAGTATAAAAACTTTGCCCATAAACTAAATAGTTTACGATGTCAAAATAACTAACGTCGGGTAAATCTGCTGCATATTTCTTAAAATATTTTTTTTTTCAAACTATATGGATCTAAACCGGAAATAACACTAATTTTGGATGCATGTCGTTCCTTAGCTTTAGTATCATTCACTCCATGGCACAGATGTCACATTCGCACCATATTGGCGCGATTTTTTTCTGACGCTAATTTGGCGAAAACATTAACAGCATAAACAACAATATCCGGGTTACGATATCAAGCAAAATATCGACACTTTGGCGCCAGTTAAGTAACCGTTGCATATATGACATTGGCGTCAGAAAAAAATCGCGCCAATATGGATGCGTATATGATATCTGTGCCACAAAAACAAAGTGGTTTGTCTTGCGACCGAAGTAGAAGTACGGAGTACTCTATTATTATTTGTTTGCCCACCAAAACTGGTTGCCACGGGTGTTGCCAGGTTTGTGATCACGTGGTTGAAACTGATCCATAGTCTAAGAATTAGCAATGTTTTCGTCACTTGATTTTGGCAAGGCTCATTTTTCTATATGCTATTCCGTTTTATGGTGTAGTACGTATGCGGATGGTCTGGCTGGCGGGAGACGTTGAATTTACCTGCGGGAGAAGGGGTTATGCAGGTGAAAAAAATTCAAAATTACGTCATTTTAGCAAGGCTCATGTTTTTATATGCTCTGCCGTTTTATGGTGTAGTACGTATGCGGACGGTCTGGCATTCGGGTGACGTTGCGTTTACCTGCGGAAGAACCTGCTTACATGCAGGTGAAAAAATTCATAAATTTATCATTTTAGCAAAGCTCGTTTTTCTATATGCTCTTCCGTTTTATGGTGTAGTATGTATGCGGACGGTCTGGCTGGTGGGAGACGTAGCGTTTACCTGCGGTAGAAGGGGTTATGCACGTCTAAAACTTCAAAATTACGTCATGAAACACTTCAGACATTCCTTGTACCTTTCAAGACCAAGGTTGGGATTGGTTGTATGAATGAATGTCTTTACTTTGTTGGCTAGAAAAGTAGAAATATGGCTTTTGGGATTAAATAATCCTGCGCGTGTACAAACGTTACATTTCTATATGTTCATTCGTTACGGGATAACACACACTAAAATAATTTTACAGAAAGAGTGACATGAAAGTCAACTGCATATGCTGATGAAAGTGTATTAAATGTAATTACTGTAAATTTTATAAAATAAGTCATATTTTAAGAGGTAAAACAAGTCGTTGCATATTTTCTAAGAAAAAAAAAACCCACCATTTTTACTGAAACTGTTGTAAAATCGTAAAATAAATATGAAACGCTTAATTTGTTCCTAAAAAGAAGTAGTACTGATACATTTTACAATATAGAGTAGTAGACTTGTTTTTAAAACTCATTTAGCCAAAAATATAATAGGAGAAAAAATGAGGTGAGATTTACCCCACGCGTGTGTTAATGCTGTGTTAATGCTACAAAAATAGGTGCGTGCACTTAGGGTTCAGTCAATTATGCTCTAAACGACGCCGGTAACATGCGCCAATTGTCTGTAGGCTCAATTATATAATTTATCCGTACCAAATACGCCAATTGTCAATAGACTTGTTTACGTAATTTATCTCCCTAATTAATGCATACTTTACAAAGGACACCTGCTTTCCAATTTTCCTGACTTTTACTTTCTTCTATCTTTACGAGAAGAAAGTATTGGATTCATGAAAATTTTCGAATTCCGCTTTTCGACGGATTTACACGTTTTAGGGGTCAGAGATTCCAAAAAACATGTTTTTACAAAATGTCTGTCTGTGACTCTGTGAGTCTGTCTGTCTGTCTGTGTGTATGTGACACAAATTTTGTGGGCGCTCTATCTCAAGAACTAATGCACGGAATTTAATAAAAATTTATATTCAGTGAGTCCCTAATATAAATTGATGCTGATTAGTTTTCGGTGTAAATCGCTCAAGAGGTGGCGCTGCTATGGTGCATTTTTCACGATTTTCGCAATAGCTCTATCTCACGAACTAATGCACGGATTTTGATCAAACTTCAGATTTAGTTAGTCCTTGATATAAGTTGATGCTGATTACGTTTTGGTTTAAATCGCCCAACAGGTGGCGCTCTTATGATGAATTTTGCAGGATTTACACGATTTCCTAAATAGCTCTATCTTAAGAACTAACGCACGGATTTTCATCAAACTTCAGATTCAGTTAGTCCTTGATATGACTTGCTACTGATTATGTGTTGGTGTAAATCGCCCAACAGGTGGCGCTTCTGTGCTGCCTTTTTCACGATTGCCTCAATAGCTCTATCTATAGAACTAATGGACGAATTTTCATCTAACTTCAGATTTAGTTGTATGTTGACACAAGTTATTGTTAATTAGGTTTTGGTGTTAATCACCCAATAGGTGGCGCTGCTATGCAGGAATTTTCACGATTTTCGCTATAGCTCTATCTAAAAAACTAATGCACGGATTTTCTCCAAAGTTCAGATTCAGTCAGACGTTGAAATAAATTGTTGCTGATTAGGATTTGGTATAAATCACCCAATAGGTGGCACTGCTAGGAAGCATTTTGCTGGATTTAGACGATTTCAGCGATAGTCATATCTCAAGAACTAATGCATGGAATTTCATATCTTTAGAATCCTCATGAGATGCATAGATTGCCATTTAATTTTGGCAGTGTGATAGCGAATTTTGAAATATTAACATGTATGAGATAGAAGAAAGTTTTGGGATTGGTACATCCGACTAGTTTTATGAATGGCTACAGTTAGAAGTAAATATATTAGCCATTATCGCGATATTTTAGTTTGGCCTCCGAAATAATATTATAAATATCCAGTATTAGTAATATTTCTGAAATTATTTACAGGTGTATTGTATAATATTTTCAATCACTTTTGATCATTTTTCTGCATTCAGTCGTTTTCAAACATTTTTTTAAATTTTAAATTCACATTAAGTCCCAAAAACAGAAATTTTCCCTTTTTATAGTATTTTTGCAGTTTTAATTCATTTCTTATGACTGTTTCTTACCCTAGCTCTTTGTGTGTTTGAGGGGTTGACCTAGGATACTGCATTGTCCCTTAAACCAGAGGAGCGTAGGTACATAGCAGAAAAATTCAAGAGATCACACTATGTATAAAACTTAGTCTAAGGACTAGTCTGGCGGCCAGTCCTGAGTAATGTATAGGTATCCCAATATGGGGTTTAGCAATAAGTATGGGGTCATCAGAGATCTTGAAATACACTTGTGAACCAATGTTTCCGTTAGTTTTTGATTGGGACAATTGGTTGGGCCGGTTAATTCGGATTACTGGATGGTTAGTTGGGGCGATTGTTTGGTTAGTTGAAGTTGGTTGATTAAGTTCCTGAAAGGATCTGAAAAAGATGTGAAATGATTTAAAAAACTGTTGGAACCAGAGAGAAAAGTAAAGCTTGATCTAAAAAAATACAGTAAAAAATTGTCAAATAGTTTCAGTTTAAAAAAGTAAGTAGTGCGTAGAAAAGTAATGGAATCAGATTATCTGTAAAGCTCATGAAATTACCCAAATTTTTGTTGGTAGCGTAAAATGTGGACTGAGCTTTACTGATGACTTATATTCAAAATCATATTATCCACTCAAGATGAGTACTGGGTATAGTAAACAGAATGTGTAGTTATGTGCTAAAAAAATTTCTGTCAGCCCAGAATTGTGGACATGATTGCATCAAGTCAGACTAAACACCACAAAGCTAAAAGAATGTAAACTATGAAGAAATATTTTAAGTATAACATTAATGTGATCACGTTGTTGAGGAATTGTTTTTATTAACATTTCTGGCATAAAACATCTAGTGTAATATTTTTTAATTCATGTAATTACTGTTAAAAGGGAGCCAATTGGTCAATGGACTTAAGCCAGACAATTAGTTAGCCTATGGTTGAATCGTACATGTTTAGGGTTTTGGACTTACTTTGGACTTTGATCTTCCAGGGTTATTAGTGACCCCTGGAATGGAATATGGTCCATAATTCGTACTGAACGATCTCTCATGTTCTCGATACCTCTCATGTTCTCGCTTATTTCCAAATCAACCTCTAATCTATTCTTATGAACCCAAATTTTTAAACTGGTTATGAATGATTGGAATTCAGAATGAGTTAAAAATGCCTTTACTTCCCTGATTGATTTTAAGGCACCAGTAAAGCTCAATCCACATTTTCAGCTATCAACAGAAATTTGGGGTAATTTCATGAGCTTTACAGATAATCTGATTCCATTACATTTCTACGCACTACTTACTTTTTTAAACTGAAACTATTTGACAATTTTTACTGTATTTTTTTAGATCAAGCTTTACTTTTTACTCTGGTTCCAACAGTTTTTTTATATCATTCAGCATATTATCATTAAAATGAATCTGTAGATTAAGAGGTTAGTCACCACTACGTACCTGCGTGCCTCATAAATTCTTCTATTTGAAATACCCGGACGTATGTGCGTACGTCCTCATTTTAAGTCCAGACTGCAATGTTCTAAGCATCCGTTTTTTTTTTTTTTTTTTTTTTTTTTTTTTTTACATTGCTAAATTTTGTTCTCATTACGAAAGTTATTTAGCTCAAACCATATTTATGACCGTATAATATAAATAAAATTTATTCATCTGCTTACATTAGATGTATTCAAATAATTTAGATGTAATTAAAAATAATGACATTAAATACTTTTTGATGAAATTTAATATATGTAATTCAGATGTAATTAAAAATAATAACATTAACTACATTTTGATGAAATTTATTATATGTAATATTCAGCATACTATCACTAAAATGAACCTGGCGATTAAGAGATTAGTCACCACGACGTACCTACGTGCCTCATAAACTCTTCTATTTGAAATACCAGGACGTATGTGCGTACGTCCTCATTTTAATTCCAGACTGCAATGTTCTAAGCAACGATTTTTTTTTTTTAATTATTATTATTTACGTTGCTAATTTCTGTTCTGATCATGGAAGTTATTTAGCTCGAACCTTATTTATGATCGTATAATATAAATAAACTTCATTCATCTGCTTACATTAGAAGTATTCAAATAATTCAGATGTAATTATAAATAATGACATTAACTGCTTTTTGATGAAATTTAATACATGTAATATTCAGCATACTAACACTAAAATGAATCTGGTGCTTTAGAGGTTAGTCACCACGACGTACCTCCTTGCCTCATGAATACTTCTATTTGAAATACCACGACGTATGTGCGTACGTACTCATTTTAATTCCTGACTGCAATGCTCTAAGCATTTCTGTATTTCTTCTACTTTTCTTTCTTTCTTTTTCTTTTTACGTTGTTAAATTCTGTTGTGATCATGGAAGTTATTTAGCTCGGACCTTATTTATGATCGTATAATACAAATACACTTTATTTTCCTTACATTAGATGTATTCAAATAATTCAGATGTAATTTAAAATAATGACATTAACTACTTTTTGATGAAATTTAATATATTTAATATTCAGCTACTATCACTAAAATGAATCTCGAGCTTATGAGGTTAGTCACCACGACGTACCTGCGTGCCTCATAAACTCTTCTATTTGAAATACCAGGACGTATGTGCTTACGTCCTCATTTTATGTCCAGACTGCAATGTTCTAAGCATATCCTTTTTTTTTCTTTTTTTTTACGTTGTTAATTTTTGTTCTGATCACTGAAGTTATTTAGATCAAACCTTATTTATGATCGAATAATTTAAATAAACTTCATTCGTCTGCTTACATTAGATGTATTCAAATAATTCAGATATAATTAAAAATAATGACAATTACTACTTTTTGATGAAATTTAATATATGTAATATTCTGCATACTATCACTAAAATGATTCTGGTGCTTAAGAGGTTAGTCACCACGACGTACCTGCTTGCCTCATGAACTCTCCTATTTGAAATACCAGCATGTATGTGCGTACGTCCTCATTTTAATTCCAGACTGCAATTGAATTATCAACTGAATTTCTGTTTTTTTTATTTTTCTTTTTACGTTGCTAATTTCTGTTGTGATCATGGAAGTTATTTAGCTCGAACCTTATTTATGATCGTATAATATAAATAAACTTCATTCATCTGCTTACATTAGATGTATTAAAATAATTTAGATGTAATTAAAAATAATGACATTAAATACTTTTTGATGAAATTTAATATATGTAATTCAGATGTAATTAAAAATAATGACATTAACTACATTTTGATGAAATTTATTATATGTAATATTCAGCATACTATCACTAAAATGAACCTGGTGATTAAGAGATTAGTCACCACGACGTACTTGCGTGCCTCATAAACTCTTCTATTTGAAATACCAGGACGTATGTGCGTACGTCCTCATTTTAATTCCAGACTGCAATGTTCTAAGCATCGATTTTTTTTTAAATTATTTACGTTGCTAATATCTGTTCTGATCATGGAAGTTATTTAGCTCGAAACTTATTTATGATCGTATAATATAAATAAACTTCATTCATCTGCTTACATTATATGTATTCAAATAATTCATATGTAATTAAAAATAATGACATTAACTGCTTTTTGATGAAATTTAATACATGTAATATTCAGCATACTAACACTAAAATGAATCTGGTGCTTTAGAGGTTAGTCACCACGACGTACCTGCTTGCCTCATGAACACTTCTATTTGAAATACCACGACGTATGTGCGTACGTACTCATTTTAATTCCAGACTGCAATGTTCGAAGCATTTCTGTATTTCTTCTACTTTTCTTTCTTTTTTTTTCTTTTTACGTTGTTAAATTCTGTTGTGATTATGGAAGTTATTTACCTCGGACCTTATTTATGATCGTATAATACAAATACACTTTATTTTACTTACATTAGATGTATTCAAATGATTCAGATGTAATTTAAAATAATGACATTAACTACTTTTTGATGAAATTTAATATATTTAATATTCAGCTACTATCACTAAAATGAATCTCGTGCTTATGAGGTTAGTCACCACGACGTACCTGCGTGCCTAATAAACTCTACTATTTTAAATACCATGACGTATGTGCGTACGTCCTCATTTTATGTCCAGACTGCAATGTTCTAAGCATCTGTTTTTTTTTCTTTTTTTTTTCTTACGTTGCTAATTTTTGTTCTGATCATGGAAGTTATTTAGCTCGAACCTTATTTATGATCGTATAATATAAATAAATTTTATTTCATCTGCTTACATTAGATGTATTCAAATAATTCAGATGTAATTAAATATAATGTCATTAACTACTTTTTGATGAAATTTAATATAGGTAATATTCACCATAATATCACTAAAATGAATCTGGTACTTAAGAGGTTAGTCACCACGATGTGCCTGCGGGCTTCATAAACTTTTCTATTTGAAATACCAGGACCTTTGTGCGTACGGCCTCATTTTAAATCCAGACTGCAATGTTCTAAGCATCTTTTTATTTAACGTTGCTAATTTCTGTTCTGATCATGGAAGTTATTTATCTGAACCTTATTTAATGTCGTATAATATAAATAAACTTTATTTCATCTGCTTACATTAAATGTATTCAAATAATTCAGATATGATTAAAATAATGACATTACCTACTTTTTAATGAAATTTAATATAATAATATTCAGCATACTATCACTAAAATGATTCTGGTGATTAAGAGGTTAGTCAACAAAACGTACCTGCGTGCCTTATAAAGTCTTCTTTATAAAATACCAGGACGTATGTGCGCACATCCTGATCTTAAGTCTAGACTGCAATGTTCTAAGCACGTGTTTTTTTTTTTTTTTTTTTTTTTTTTTTTTTTTTTTTTTTTTACGTTGCAAATTATTGTTGTGATCATGGAAGATATTTAGTTCGAACCTCATTTATGATCGTATAATATAAATAAACTTTATTTCTTCTGCTTACATTAGATTATTCAAATAATTCAAATGTAATTAAAAATAGTGACATTAACTACTTTTTGATGAAATTTAATATATGCAATTCAGATGTAATTAAAAATAATGACATTAATTACTTTTTGATGAAATTTAATATATGTAGTATTCAGCATACTATCACTAAAATGAATCTGGTGCTTCAGAGGTTAGTCACTACGACGTACTTGCGTGCCTCATAAACTCTTTTATTTGAAATACCAGTACGTACGTGCGTACGTCCTCATTTTAAGCCCAGGCATCCCTTTTTTTACGTTTCTAATATCTGTTCTGATCATGGAAGTTATTTAGCTTGAAGCTTATCTATGATCGTATAATATAAATAAACTTTATTCTTCTACTTACGTAAGATGTATTCAAATAATTCAGATGTAATTAAAAATAATAAAATTAACTACTTTTTGATGAAATTTAATATATGTAATATTCAGCATACTATCACTAAAATGAATCTGGTTCTTAAGAGGTTAGTCACCACGACGCACCTGGTTGCCTCATGAACTCTTCCATTTGAAATACCAGGACGCATGTGCGCACGTCCTCATTTTATGTCCAGCCTGCAATGTTCTAAGCATCTGTTTTTTTTTTCTTTTACGTTGCTAATTTTTGTTGTGATCATGGAAGTTATTTAGCTCGAACTTTATTTATGATCGTATAATATAAATAAACTTTATTTCATCTGTTTACATTGGATGTAGTCGAATAATTCAGATTTAATTAAAAATAATGACATTAACTACTTTTTGATGAAATTTAATATATGTAATATTCAGCATAATATCACTAAAATGAGTCTGGTGCTTAAGAGGTCAGTCAGCACGACGTACCTGCGAGCCTCAAAAACTCTTCTATTTGAAATACTAGGACTTCGATGAGTACATCGTCATTTTAGGTCTAGACTGCAATGTTCAAAGGATTTGTTTTATTTACGTCGCTAATTGCTGTTGTGAATATGCAAGTCATTTAGCTCGAACCTTATTTATGTTTGTATAGTATGAATTTTAAATAAACATTTTTTCATCTCCTTACATAAACGGTAATTAAATAATTCACATGCAATTAAAAATAATGACATAAACTACTTTTGACGAAATTTAATATATCTGATATCACAAAACTGAATATGTGACATAAGAGTAAAATTATTTTATCATCTTTTTCTTATTTTTAATTGCTTCTTTATTCGTGAATTTGATCCCATTTTTAAATTTTTCTGAATTGTGTCCTTGTCATGAAATGCATTTTAGAGAAAACTACTTATTTCGAAATTCTTAAAATGTTCCATTTCATATCTAATTAACTTACATTTTTAAATATGTAACTTCTTAAAATATCTGTTTTTTACACGCTCTTAAATTTCAAAGATTTCGCGAAACTCTTTATAAAGTATCTTTCTCATATTCATAGTTGGTTTAGCATAGTTGAGTTTTATTATATTTTTCACTCTGTTGGAATAAATCTGAAGTGTGCTACTCCACTCATGCATGTGATCTCTCCAGTTGAAAAACTTTTCTTATCTTAAGTATCTTTCTCCTTTCTAATTTTAAGTATGAAAAGCAATTATTTTTATATAAATCGTAAGTTATTTCATTACAAAATAATAATAATAATAATAATAATAATAATAATAATAATAATCAATACATAAATACTTAAATTTATTACAGTGATAAAAAGGTTTTAAATAAAATTGTTCAACTATTACAAACTGTATATAGAAATAGTAAATCTTATTTGAAACTGACAAAAATATCAATAAAGATGGCTTAAATTTTCTCGAAATTTAATTCGAAAATAAAATTACATTAAAGATACTCTTAGAAATTTTAAAATTAATATTATAGTGTGAATCCCAATAAAGTGAAATTAGTTTTTAGTTCAGTGTCTATCAAAGTCTGAGAGCTAATGTGCCCGCCGGTTCTGGATGTATGTATGTACGTGACGCGATAACTCTTGATAGAAATATCCGATTTGCTTATATTTGTTTTTCTAGGTTCATTCTGATAAGGCGCTTCCCTGAGTGGTTTTGGTGGATTATTGGTTAAGAAAATAGGGGGGTAACGGGGGCTAGTCCCCCCCCCCCTTAATTTAGATAAATTGGTTTTTCATGCAGAATTATTCCATTTGACCCAAATTAGGTATACCGGTTTATTATGTTAAGAAGCTTCCTTGATTATATTTGGAGGTTTATTGGTTAAGTATAAATGGGGGAATGGGGGCTAGTCTCCTCCTTAATTTAGATAAATGGGTTTTTCATGCAGAATTATTTGATTTGCTTTAAATTTGATATGGCGTTCCCTTGATTAGATTTGGAGGTTCATTGGTTAAGCATACAATGGAGAAAGAATAGCAAGTCCCCTCCTCTTAATTTAGATTAATGGGTTTTCATGAAGAATTATCCAATTTGCTTCAACTTTTTTTTCTAGGTTCATACAGATAAGAAGCTTTCCTTATTAAATTTAGGAGGTTCATCGGTTAAGCAAAAAGGTGGAAATGGGGAAGCTAATACCCCCCCCCCCTTAATTTAGCGAAATGTTTTTTTCATGCATAATTATCTGATTTGCTTCAAATTTTTTATACAGGATAATTCTGATAAGGCGCGTTTCTGATTAGATTTGAAGGTTCATTGGTTAAATATAAATGGAGGAAACGAGGGCTAATTCCCCTTCATTTATTTTTTGATAGGCATTATTCTTTAAAATATGAGTATAATATACAATTAGTGTGAATAGACTGTGAGCCCAATACCACCAGTTTAACTGGGCACTTTTTTTAACATTATAATAGCTTTTATTAAATTTACTATAATGAATATAACGATCAAATTCCAATCATTTTTTTATAGTATCTGAATCGTTGATTAAAACTAAAATCTAAACAAGTATTACAATTTTTTTTAAAGTAAATTCCTACTTAGGTCATCAAAGAAAAATTTAATATAATCCCTTAGGCTAATATTAGTTTTTGTTGCATTAAAATGTCTCAATTTGTTGATTTTCTATAAGCAAGTAAACCCTATTGGTTTACAATGCAAGTCTATGGGAATTTCCCGAAATATTAGAGATATCGCCAAGTTGGCATCACTTTTGGCGACTCAATTTGATCGCCAAATTTGGCGATATATCATCAAATTGGCGATAAACTTGGCGGCATTTGGCGACAGAACAGTGTTCCCCCCATGGTTAACCCCCCTTATAGATATGAAGATGCGTTAAATGCTGTTCAATAACCAATGGCAGCCATTTTTTCTCCCATATAAAACTAAAATTAATTACTTAAAATTTAATTAATGAATTAATATTCGAAAAAACTCTTAACATGAAGTGTCATCCCCTACAAGTTTAAAAAAAATGTATTTGAACTTGAGTGGATGAATAACAAGAATTTTATTAACGATTGAAAATTTGAACAAGATATATATATAGGGAGAGTGTGAACTAATAGTAGGAACTGAAAAAAAAAAACCATATAGGACAGACAGTCCTAAAATCTTATCAAATTTTAATGTTGGTTATTGGGGATTTAGGAGACGTATACAATAAATTCCCTTTTGCGGTCACATGTAAACACACATGTACACATGCATGTTTACACATGTACACATACATGCGCTTTTATTAATACAGATTAAATATTCCAGTTTTCAATAAAGAATATTAATGTTTTACCATGAATATAAATTATTAATTAAAGTAAGAAACGAGCTAAATAAATTTATAATCAAAGATGAGACAAAAACTCGTCGTTGTTACAGTTTCAAATGCAAACAAATTGATTATAAAGAAAACAAATTCCAATAAAAATTATGGTTTTTTTTTAATTATTCGTAATAAAAGTTAAAAACAAAATTTATCAAAGAGATGAACGCAATAAATGAACGTTTAGGCAGCTTATGTAAATTTTGAAATTTATTTATTGAAATTTTTTTATTCGCTGCACGTATAAATTTAAAGTGCGCGGAAGAAAAAATACTGTCGTTTTGATCAAAGGGAAAGAAAAATATGAATCTCAGAATTTTAATTTTAAAAAACGAAGCTCTCCAAATTCTATGAAGAAAGAACAAAATGAACAAATTGAGAAAATTTTTCAGAATCTGGAATTGAAATTTACAATTAAATAAAGGTTTAAAGAAAAGCTTTCATTATGTGTCGAAACTAATATTACGATATAATATCCAAAGTTTTAAGAATTTTACAAGAAAAAACTAATTTTTTCGGTGAATAGACTCATTTTTATCACAAGCATACAAAAACAGGAACTGAGAGATAATGTTAAATAATATATTAATATACTTTTATATAGATATACTATTATATAACCATACTAATATATAAAAATACACATATATATATGTATACTAATATACTCATTTATAAATAAAAAACTTTCTTGTTTATGTGTTTTGATTTTATGATACCTTTCTAACTATTGGTATGCTTTATTAAAAAAATATGTATATAAAATATGCTACCTGTAGGGGGGAAAAATATATATGTATATACATACAGTGTGTTACTGAATTCGACCGGCATATTCAGAAGGGTGATAGTACACATCAAGAGGATGGCAAATTACCCTAAAACATGAGGTCGCAAACTACATGTTTAATCAAAAATGTTGGGTGTTTTACCGTAACTGAATCTTGGTTGACGGCAATAACATTCCGAAAACTGAAGAATATTAAAATAAAACTTTTAATAGACATCCTCACCTTTGTTGATAATGTATTAATATAAAAAAAAGTGGTAGAAGTTTCCATTACACCATCAGTATACATATGACGCTCCACATTTTGGGCTGAGATTACCAGTTTATGCGGTATCGAACGGATTTCTTCATCACCCTGTTTTTCCAGTACTTTTCGTGATGTTATCACACTTCACACAAAACAGGGTAAATATTGTTGAATGTTTCTTGCAATGTTTTTATTTTTCTCAAAATTATTAGCACAATCCAAATTCAGTTAGGATGAATGACCCTGTATTTGTGACTAGATAAGTGATTTGTGACACGATGTTCTATGGCAATTTTTTACCACTTCATGCCTCCTCTGATGATCACACCTCAGAATTTGTCGGTCGAATTCAGCAAACCCCTGTATATATGGGTATAAAGTTAAAAGTAATGAAAAGATCAAATATTTCTTTTTCTTCAAATTCATTACAGAAATGAATGTTTTTTTTTTTTGTATTACCAATCACATCTCCAATTTACATTTAATGATGTAACAATTTCATTCTACTAGTTTTCCATTATTATAATTTTATTGTATACATCGATAAAAATGAGATCTGATTTTCTTTAAAACCAGTGTTTTGCTATAATGAAATATTATATCATAAAGATTTTTTTACTATGATGTAGTATACACGGTGTCCCGGAATTCTTGGGGAGTAAGGGAAGGTAAAGCACGTATAAAAAATAAGTTTAAAGAGTAAGAACAGTAAAACAACAAATTAATGACTAAAAATTTTGCATATAAGCATCTTTCTTTAATAATATCGAAACTCGCTGTATAATCAACAAAAATTTCATAACATAAAGCAAGTTTTTTATTAATAAAAATGAAGAAAAGACAAGTATAAAGTTTAATTTAAAAAGTTCGGTATCCACTTTATACTGAGAAAATAGATACCGTATAAAGAATTAAAATTTATATTAAAATTTTGGATAAACAATGTTATTATTCAATTTCTCAGAAAATACCCTACTTAAAAATATATATATATGCTAAAAATAAATATTTAAGAAGAACTAAGCTTATTGCTTTTTAAAAGCATGTTTAGAAAATGAAATCAATCAAATATATTAATAGATCACATAAATATATAAGAATCTTTCCCGTTTATTCCTGTAGGACATTAAAAAAATTTCAAGTTTCATGTAAAAATCATAAGATAAATTTATGAATATAAAATAAGATAATGAAACGCAAATAAATATATAAAAAAATAAACGGAACAAATTTAAAATTTTCAGTTGAAAAAAAGACATTAAATAAAAATGAAAATTCTAATAATACTGAACTTCATAAAAACACATTAATTTTTTATTCCGTAAAAGAGAATTAATATACATTTTATCATTTTTTTTTCAAGAAAGGAATTACAATAATAAAATAAATCTCAGCACTTAATTAAGCTAATGTTTATCATTAATATGTAAACAAAACACTAATATTAAAAGGTAAACAAAATACGACAGGCTAAATTAATAAATTTCTGTTTAAGAAGCTTCATGTTTATTTACGTAACGATTACAATAGATTAAAAAAAAACCTTTGTAAAAGCTAAAATTAAATTTAAAATAAAGAATATGTCTTATTGTGAAAAAACAGAGAATTAAATATTAAAATTAGAAGAAATATTAATAAAAATAAAGTTGTTCTAGGAATTTCAAGATGAAAATAAGTAACTTATGAAAAACTGCAATTTCTAACAAAAGCAATCTCTCGAGATATAAATTAAATATTAGTAAAACTAACTTTATGATATTGTTTATTATTATAGCAAAAAACTGGTTTTAAAGAAACTCAGATTTTGTTTTTATAAATATATACAACAAAATTATAATAATGGGAAACTAATAGAATGAATTTGTAAAATTTTTGAAAAATGTTTAGTAATAAAACGTACTAATAACTTAGTAACTTAGTACGTAATAACGTAAACGTAATAACTTAGTAATAATAATTTTTTTAAATTACGCATACGCAGGCGTGACGTCAGAATATGGACGGTTCAAAGGTCACTTGGACGTTGGACGTCTTCCCACTAAGGTAATACTAATCTTAGTTGGAAGAAGGGGTCCAAGCCGATAGTCAGATTCTGTAAACGTCCAAGATGGCGGACGTCCAGAGATTATGCAATCCAAGATGGCGGACATCTAACACGTTGGTCGTCCGGGGGATATAAAATCCAAGATGACGGATGTCTAAAGTCCATCTATGATTAAAAACAGCAGTTTTGTAACTTAAAAATATCTGAAAATTAAAATTTTTGTTAATTAAATAAGAAACAAACAAATTTTAAGTTTTAAAAGTGCTACTGCACGCATTTATTTTAAATAAATGTCACACACATATATATATATATATAAATATTACAATATGAGTTAAATTAGATTACTATTTACAAGGATTAAACGTATTTACCTATTTGTTTCTCGAGAAAAAAAGCAGGCTTTGTACAAAAACTGGTGCACTTTGTACCGTGCAAGCACTGGGCGAAAATCTCCAAGCTATTTAGTACGCTTCGGGCTATGCAAGAAGTCGTCCTCGCTGTCCACATCGGCATTCGATCTTGGAACCTCAGATACGGGCCAATGGGAACAGCCAGGAACAGGAGATCTGGATCGGACGACTACAGTACGAGACTCAACATGGACAATAGGCTTGGAACTACGCTCTTTGTTATACAGATTTGTGTTAATACAATAATGTTATACAGATTTTAAATATATTGTAATAGGTTTTCAGACAAATTTGTAAATTCTTTGTAAATAACTTAAATTAAAATACAACCCTTAATATAGACCATGCTTTGCAGCTACATAAAAACAAGAAAATATATAAGCTTTAAAAATTTAATTAAAAACTGAAAGTCTTTAATTTTTTCTAAAGAAAACAAATAACCTTCCGAAAGTTAAAAATTTAATAATACTAAATTGTGCAAAAGCGAAACTTTTATTTAAGCTAGCAAAAAAAAAATAATTAACAAGAAAAAAATAGCTTATGTAGAAAAGCGGTTTCTGTTATACAAAATTTCATTTAATTTTTTATAACACTTTACGGTCGATTGTCGGCAAATAGCCGCCCAAGCATTCTTTTCACTATTATATTTTTATATTCAACTCACCATTATATTTTAAAAGTAAATTTTTTAATAAATTTCTATAGCATCAATTTTAACCCTTTATCTACTGCATTATGCTTTATATGATCCCTTTATATGATCTACTGCAATTTTTCTCATGTAATTTTTTTTTCAGTTACTACAATGAAAATTAAAGGATAAATGGAAAAAAAATATCCACCCGTGAGAAATTTAATTATTTAGAGGTAATTAATTAAAGTGGTACTTTAAAGTACTGTCAGTACACTATGACTGAAATATCGTAACAGAAAACCCACAAGATATTTCAAATGGAAACAGAAAATATTTTCGATTTAATAAGTATGTGATTATAGGCTTTTTCTTAATTACAAATAAATCTTTTGGCAAATTCCGGTGACAGTCATTTATTTCAACCCTTTAGAATTGAAAATGCTTTGTCCCTGAAAGTGTTAAAAAAAAAAACTATTTTTTTAAGGATTCGAACTTGTTAGCAGTCCTTTAATTATGCGACGTCTATATTCCAGGGATAACATGTTCTCTCGCATCTCCACATATGCAATATATGAATTTACATATGCCATTTCTAGCATAGCAAAAACGAGCCGGTGCCACAACTTTTTCAATTTCCTATAAAAATTACAATGAAACAGAAAAGAAATACCATAGAAATCATTACTACACTACATTTTAGTATTTACATTACAAAGCAGATGAAAACGTAGGATAACTACACAGACGAAAAGTAAACAAGAAGTTTTACTCCAACACCCAGTGTACTGACAGTACTTATAAGTACCACCGAGTAATTCAACTGTTAAATCAAATACATACGCCATTCACCTAAAATCGCTAGTCAAACTGTATTCTAAGATCATAATGAACACGTAAAAAAATCCAACACTTATCTTATACCTTTTACTGTGCGTGCAGCAATACAAAGTCGAGCGTGACAATCTTTACAAAATGTCGGCACAAAACCCATCGTCTGTGTCAAAGATAGCCTTCTTCCTCGCTAAAATAACAAACCTGGAACTGCTGCTGCCATGTATCCTGATAAAGTGGAGTTAAAAAAGTGTTTTTGCAAAGTACCATTAGAATATTAGTAATATTCAATATGGGATAAAAGTTTAAAGTGAGTGGTCCTTATAAGTACCGTCAGTAGATAAAGTGTTAAAGTCAAAGAAAAAAATGTTTCTTTAAAAAAAATTGCCAACCGAAGAAATTCGTATAAGAGATGCCTGTGCCTGGAAGGATTACTTAGACTGTTAAGAGTTAAATGATTCGAATTTTTTCTAAACATACTCCAAGTTCAATAGCAAGCTCCGGATATGATGTATACTTTAAATAATGATTTCAGTTTCTCATTTCGATCCCAGCATTTCGTCCACGAGGATCTTTATCTTCAATTCACTTATTTCCACCAGGAAATTTCCGAAACCAACGTTCAATTGTGCGTTCATTAATTAGCCAGACCGGAAGATTTTTGCTGGAAATGAAAAGGTTTGGTGGTTCCTCCTAATTTATACGATCATTTTTGATTGAAAAAATATTTACAAAAATACCCGATGCCATGTTATACGAAGGGGGGATCCACGCAATTCTGTTGGAGCAAGCTCGATATTAAATTGCACAAAAAGAGTAAAATGTTTTCTTTTTCTTCAGGATCACCTGCACCATTGCGTAGGCCAAGTCTTAAAGGTTTAATGCGCGGGTGATATCGCCGTTTCAGCTGCTTTTCGTTCGATTTTAAATTCATACGAAAGGGTCGCCCAAACTTGCTAATTTCGATGGTATTTTTAACGATTATGAATATCCCTGTACAACGATCAAAAGCAAAACTGCTAAAAAGAAAAAGCTGCACGCCATATATTAATTATGAACACTTTTTAAGGCAGACGATTGTTTTGTCTTCCTTTAACAGTTTTCTACGAACAGATATTAACACCTATTCTTCTCTAACCGTTTGCGGTTTATTCACAAAAGAATTGGGAATTCAACAATGGAAAGGAGACAAGAAGAGTAGATTGACTTGAAGTACAGTTTTTCCTCCTGCAAAATGCACGTTAGGGTGGAGTGAAAAAACGGAAAATCGGAAAATCAAAATCTAATACCGCCAAAAGCTGGGAATGGGTATGGTCCTCGTAATAAAACTGCTCAGTTTTTTCGAAATCAAGTTTTATCTTTCAGTACCCCGAGCCCCGCCCCCATATTTCCGAAAATCGTCAAAAACGCCTTGTAAAAATTATGAATCGAAATACACATAAAGTTGGAGAATAAAAATGTCATACCTCAGAAAAGTTGTGTATGGTACTTAGTAATATGTCTGCACAGCTTTTCCGAAATCAAGTTTTATCTTTCGGTACCTCCGGTCTCCCTAATTTTTGCGAAATTCGTCAAAAATGCCTTGTACAATTTATAAATCGAAATAAACATAAAGTTGGAAAATAAAAATGTCATATCGCGGAAAAGTTGCGTATGGTACGTAGTAATATGTCTGCACAGTTTTTTCGAAATCATATAATATCTTCCAGGGTCCAACAATTGCCGTTAATTCCCTTTTATCTGTTGTGCATGTACATGTATAATAGAATGCATCGCACAAAAAGAAAGAGTGCAATAGAAATATTTTGTCTGTGAAAAGTACACAAACAATTAAAGTTCAAGAATGAAAAACAAACATTTAAATCAGTTAAAAGTATTAAAAAAATTTAAAGTTCAGATAAATCAGTACTTGCTCTTCAAAACAAAAATCTAAATACTTGAAATGTTTGAGCTTGGTGTTTATTGTTGGTCCTGTTGAAGTTTTGTAACCTTAAAATCTGACTTAGTCACAAAATTTGGCATAAAGAGTCTTGATTGTTCCATGTAGACAGAGATGAAAGCGCTGAACCACAAGTGGCTGATTGTTACCACTAAATTTTTATAGTATTCCTCAACTTTTTTAATGGCAAATTTTCTAAAATTTAATAAGGCGAAGAATACTATTAAAATTTAGTGGTGAAAATCAGCCATTTGTGGCGCAGTGCTTGCATCCCTGCATGCAGGTGAGGTGTCACTGCGACATTTGCTCCAACAGCTAGACGGACGCAGCAAGGGACCATACAGATATAGTGGGCCGATTGGAAAAAAATTTGGACAAGTGTGAATCCCTTCCCATCGTTTCTTTCCAGACTACCGACATTAATTATAACCTCGAGACAGTTATTGACGATCTCAGTACCGATCAAAAATACATGAAGGAAAAAATACTATCTACTAAGAAAGAAGTTGTTCGGAAGATCTTGCAAATTGATTTCCTGATAGACTTTCACACAGCACATGTTTTACCTTACCATCGACAACAGAATTTTGAAACTCTATGTGGCAACTCCTAATACAACGTCAAATCTGTGTACGCACGTGTATGGTTTGCAATTACGTGCAAGCCATCCAGCAAAGACGGTGCAATCCATCTTAGGGAAATTGTTTATTTTTCCAGGGATATGCCACAGCCAGTTAAAGTTGTCATTAACCTAGTATTCCATTGCAATACCTTTTTTGCCCATCTGGAAAACCTGTTGATTGCCATGATAATTAATGATCGGAAACGCACCCTCGAGCTAGGATTTTCGCGCGAAGTGCGAACACTAGTGGAGAAGTCAGCTAATCCATGTTCTCTATTTTAGCACAGCAGATTATATCATATATGTCAACATCTCTTAATTATTTTGAAGTCCAGTCGAAGAAAAAAATGTTGCACCCGGAAATTTTATTTAATAAAAAATTCTAAAATGAATGCTATTAAATGACTTACCAAAATAAGAAAAAAATTGTTTCTCAAGGACGGAACTCCTAAATAATTAACAGATGTTGGCATCTATGTTATATTGATCTGATTCAACGGATAAGGTAGAAGTTAGGGAACCACCTATTTTGACTAACATTTCATACGACGATTTAACAATGTACATTGACAAACGTGATCGTGAAGATATCATTTCGTTTCCTCAGTTTCCACGCCCCACTCAGTGTGTAGAAAGGTGTGTCACAGCGGTCACTGAAGCTGCCGCGACAGTTTTTGGTGGAAGCAACAGGAATGGATTAATAAGATCTCGATCACAATCAAGAGACGTTATGCCATATTTTGAGACTAAATCAAATTTTAAGGTTACAAAACTCTAACAGGAGCAACAATAAACATCATGCCGAAACATTTCGAACATTTAGATTTTTGTTCTGCAGAGTACAAACTGGTTTAATTGGACTTTAAATTTTGAACATTTTAACAGATTTAAATGTTTTTTTTTTTTTCATTCTTTAACTTTAATTTTATCTGTACTTTTCACAGATAAAATGTTTGAATTGCACTCTTGCTTGTTGTGTGATGCATTTAATTATACATGTACAACAGATAAAAGGGAATTTACGGCACTTTTTTCGAAATTTCGAATGCCCGAGGGCCCTGGAAAATATTAAGTGATTTCGAAAAAACTATGCAGGCACTATACGTACTATACACGACTTTTCCACGGTATAACATTTTTATTTTCCAAATTTATGTTTATTTAGATTTATAAATTCTACAAGGCACTTTTGACCGATTTCACAAAAATTGGGGGACCGGGGACACCGGAACATAAAACTTGATTTTGAAAGAACTGTGTAGCCATATTACATCGTACCATACACAACTTTTCCGCGGTAGGACATTTTTATTTTCCAACTTTATTTCGATTTTTAAGTTGTACAAGGCGTTTTTGACGAATTTCGTAAAAATTGGGGGGAGGGATGCAGGGGCACCGGAAGATAAAACTTGATTTCGAAAACACTGTGCAGTTTTATTACTGACGACCATAACCAACTTTTGCGTGGTATTACATTTTGATTATCAGATTTTCTTTTTTTTTAACTCTACCCTAACATACGTCCCTTTCATTCTAAAGCTATTAAATATGAAAAATACCACATAACGGCCAAAAAAGAAAAAAAAGTCGGTACTGGAAATATTTAATTATACGTTTATTCGGAACTTAATACATTCAGAATACTTTAAAAAACCTTCCACTTTAATAATATGAAAAACATTATTTAAGGAGTTCCGGGATATATTTAAAAAAAGATTTTTATTTATTGTGTTAAAATTTTGAATTTTTTTGTGATGGTTAACCATATCATTTGTAAACAAAATCACATGACAAAACTTCTCAGATTTTTTTTTTTTTTTACTTTTAAATTTAAAATGTATTAAAAATATGAGGTAATTTAAAATCGTTATAACTCGAAATATTATTTGTAGAAAATCAAATATTTTTCATTTAATTAAACAGTAATATATAAGTTATTTTTGATTCAGCATTTTGAAAAATATTAATTAAAAATATTGAAGAGAAAAATTAAAAAAGAATTATGTAACCTTTAAAAAAATCATATTTTCAAAAGTAATTATTTTTTTTTCAAATTTGTTCAATCAAAATTAAAGTAAAACAATTCAAAAAGACATGCTCCAAGTTTGAACTATTTATCTTTAACGGTTCTTGACTTATAACATTTTTAATACGAGAAACGGGGAAAAAGTCATCATGAAGGAAAAAGCACTTTCACAAGAAGTCGTTTCTACGACAACCTTTGCTTGAAAGCTAGATTTTTAAAACAAACGAAAACGAAAAAATTAATATTTCCCATTCCAATTAAGACAGAAACATGATTTAAACGTCATTTTAAGAAAACAAAAAAAAAAGAGAAATTTTTAATGCAATAAAATGTTTTTAGAAAATTTGAAGGTTTTGTGTTCCGGAACCCCTTAAATTTAAACAAGTTGAAAAAAAGCAAAGTTATATCTGATAACCCAATTTCAGCAATTATCATCTATAGTCGGAAAAGTGTTTAAATTATTTTGTAAAACACCGTATATGATCTGTAGATTGATTTTCACACCACACAATATGATCAAATTTAGTACATTTAGGAAAAGCATAATACAGTTCTAACTTTCCCTTCAACAATCGCCAATGAACGGAAATGAATTCTTTTGTGGAATTCTGTGTATGATCTAAAAAAATTTTAAACAACAAAAAAATAGCAAACACATTGTTAAATAATGCATACCAAATATCTAAAAATTCTCTTTCAACAATAATCGCTCATAGAGAGTTAGAGTAAACAAACTTTTTGTGTACCCCTGTAAATTCTAAGCTCACGATATTCTCCACTATGCATGTTGTAGTTCATCCCACAGATATATATCAATTTAATTGTGTTTCAAATAATAAAACATTATTAAAATACATTGCAAATGATTTTTTCTATATACCATAATTTAATTTTCTTTTCTCTTTAGTTCATGTAAACGAAGCATAAATTGCACTCACTTCATTTTCAATAGCGACCGTCATAGTCATCTTTAATTACGTATATCAGTTACTACATTACAATTCGAGCATACATACGAGAGTATAACACAGGCAGACAGACAGGTGGTCAGACAGATCGAATTCATAAACACTTTTTAACTATGTTGGAAAGTTTGAAAATATATTCATAATAATATACAGAAGCATAATATTCCCTTGAAATTTTATGTTGTAATACAGTTGCGTGAAATTTCAATGGCAAAAATTGCCATTAGTTTTTCCCAGCCTAATATTTCCACGTCTGTCGCAACCTAATATCTCTCTAGTCTTTTTAGCGACCTTAAATATCCCTGCACAATGGCCAAAGGCAAAATTATTCTACTAAACAAGTATAATAAACTTGAACCACCAAAATAATACATACTGTAGAAAACATGTAACGTTACTCCATAAAATTTGTGGCAGCCTTGCTGCCTCCATTTTATTCAGAAATTTAACTGATATAACTGGCATTGCGTTACACTAATGTGTAATATTGCACCAGTTATATCAGTTTAAATTATACTATTATATAAGTTAAACTACTCCCTAAAACGACAGCATGTTGCCGCCAACTTTATGGAGTAATGTTATATAAGTTTTTTACAGTGCAGAGCAAGTTAATCTATATATTTAAAACGCAAAACGTTTTCTTTCGACAGTCCGTGAGAAGAAACTACTGCATCAAATTGCACCAATCATTTTTTAAATGAAAGATATTTGGCCACAGATTTGTTATCGCTCATTTGTTTGTTCAAATGTTTCATTAATTAGCCGTAATTTTAAATTAAAATTCTACAGTTGCGCATGCGCAGTATATAAGTATAAGTCTGCCTTTGGAGTGACGCGCTGCACATGCGTAAAGATGCTCGCTCAGTTGAACTATCACATCATAGGTCGAAGTTGTTTTAAGTTCATCTGCTGTTTGGATATTACTGTAAACAAGCTTTTCATTCTTTCACAAAGTTAACATTATTTGGCTCTTTCAGTATTATTAACAATTTAAAAATGTATTGTGTCTATATTAAGAGCTAGATACAGTTTATTCGGGGGTGTGTCATATTGTTTTGTTCATATTACACACAGAAGATAAACACAGTGATTTGAGACTACTAAAAGTTATGGACTGTGATCCGTCTTATGAATTGCCAATAGTTAGACACGAAGGAAACTAGCATATTAAGTTGTACCTACGTCTTTAAAAAAATAAGGTATAAATATTAAAACGCAAAACTATTTCTGTGAGATCAGAACTCAATTTCGAGACATTAGTATGCGTCAACTGTTTTTTGAACCTCTTCAATTTAGAAGGCAGTTAAACGAGTTCCCGTTAGCGTAACGGGTTAACTCAGCACTTTATAGCTCTGAATTATTGTATAGCCGCAGGTTCAAACCCAAGCATGGCAAAATGTTTAATATTTTTGTCGGTAATTCATTTCAATAATGACATATTTTATTATGAGGGGAAGTTATAGGATTTTTATTTTATTATTATTATTATTTGAATGTTGTATAATTAAATAAAATTTAACACTCAATAATATTTTGAAAAAATAAGGATTTTATATTTAAATATTTAAGTTAAAATATTTAGCATGTAATTATCAATTAAATAAATTGAGCTCATCTACAATTTTTGTTATATATTCTGACCATTATCAAGAATATATATGTGTGTCTGTGTCAGAAAGAATTGGTTGTCATTCATTTGCGTAAAATATAATATGGAAAAGAAATTACCTTTATATCCAGGTTTAATATAAAAAAAATGTATAAACATGTAAAATTAAATTCAAGTAAATATATATATATATATATATATATATATATATATATTATAAATCGTTAGCTGCATCAAGTTTCAAATTTAGGTTTTTTAGAGAATGAGACAGATAAAAATAAAATTCATGGCAGTTTTTAATGCCCGTGTAGTTTTAATAAACAAATAAATCAATGAGAATAGATATTGTAATTTTAAAAAAATGAGGTCGTAATAAGTAAAAATAAATTTTCCACCCGCTGATTTTAGGTAAATTTCTGATAAACAGCAAACATAATTAGTCGTAAATTATAAACTTAAAATTCTTTCACTTCATTGAATAGGTTAGACTGACAGTACCATCATCGCCTTAAAGAAATATGAATCACTTATACAATATAGAAATTCGTCAAGTAATTCGTCATTCAATAATTAATTTGAAAGCAAATAATTAAAAATTAAAGAATTTTTCTAATGAAATATTCAAATTATTTACCGTCAAATCTTGTGGGCACTAACTAGTATTCCTCTAAGCAATTAATTATTTGTTTTTAAAATTTCACTAACAAAAAGCACCCTTATATCGGATAACACGGTCTAACATCTCCACAGCTGTCACAACCTAATCTATCTACAGCTGTCACAGCCTAATGGGCCTTTTTGCAAACTTAAATATCCATGCATAGTAATCAAAAGCAAAACTATATACTAAATAAGCACACAAAAATAAGACCTTCCCAAATAATATAGAACAACAAAAAATTCCGTTAAAAATGTATCGAAAATTTGTGTTTTAAATTTCAGTAACAAAAGAGCGTCAATATTTTTTCACATCTTCTCTAGAGCTGCGCTAAGGTAAGGATCAGAGGACTCTTCTCATTACTTTGTTTTAATGAAAATACAATTTTACACTTGTATAAATTAAAAAAAAAAAAACTGGTATAAAAGTTAGAAATCTTACGAAGAAGAATTTTGAATTATCTTTAAATTGCATAAACCCAACAAATAAAAATTAAATTCATCGTATAACATATGCTCTTTACTCACATAAGTAGCAAAAAAAAGAAATAAACATTAAAATTTTAATTAAAAATCAAAATCTTTGATTTTTCTGGAAGAAAACAAATATACTTTCGAGAATTGAAATAACTAATTTAGATTTAAAGCAAATATTTTTGATGCAATATCTTATTCAGCCATTATTTAGGATTACTACGCAATGAAAAAAATATCCAATTAAACAAATAAGTAAATGGCATGAAGGTTTACGTATTTTGAAACATATGATTGCGAAATAAATTGCAAATTCTATGTAAATAAATTAAAACGTCACCTGTAATAGAGAACATTCTTCTCAGACATATATGAAACAAGTACAGTAGAACCTCGATTATCCGAAGTAACAGGGACCGACCATTTTTCGGAAAATCGAAATTTTCGGATAGTCGAGAATGCTTCAATTTTAAGTTTAAGGAGAGATATATGCAATATTTCTTATTATGGTAACAAGTGCTTAATAAAAATAAAGCAATAGCAAAATAGAAAAAAGAATAAAATTAATTGAATTTTTATTTTGAAATTAAGTACCTTTTACATATATCACAAGGGTTTGAAAAAAATGTTTTGTGTGGCGCAATTTCGATTGCCTTTGCTTTGAAGCTCTATCACAGAGTTTTTAATATTATTAGTTCACCAGTATCACAGTCTTCCTGCTGCTTCAGCCATGCCAGACCTTCTGCAAAACATTCAAAAGCTTTAGAATTGCTACTTTGTTCGTTTTTTTCGTTCCACTCCGTAGCTTACGGGAGCTCAAGTTCAATTCAAAGGAACTCTAAGAAAGGGGATAGAAAATATTTATATGTACTCGTAGTTTGGAAAGGACCGCTTGCGCACAAGAAATATGATAGATAAAAGAAATGTTTCAAAATAGATTTTGCGCACAAGGAATGTGATGGTAAAAAAAAAGAAAAAAAAAGGTTTAAAAATGGATTTTGTTTAACCGAGAAGAGTTTCGGATAAAAAAGCTTCTACTGTATACTTAAAAAAATAGAAAACAAAAAATCTTTGCAAAATTTGTTTCTCGTACCAGTAATAAAGGATAATAAAATTTGCTTCATTTAATCAGAGCATTTTTGAAATTGTGTACTTGAAGAAAAATTCTATTTAAAAAAGTGATGCCGACCAAATAAAGTTTGTGTAAGAGTCGCCGGAGTCCAAAGAGTTATTAAAACATTTCATTTCATTTTTTTTTTTTTTTTTTTTTTTTTTTTTTTTTTTTTTTTAAATAACACAGTTCTAACGTAAACATTTCATGTTCAAATGACAAAACACTCTGCGCCTGTTCCACAGATTACGTGCAAGTTAGTATGTAATGAAATTCAAATTATTTATTCTTATAAGTTTATAAAAGGTGGTATTAATGTTAAAAAAATTAAGGAAAGCTTTTGGAATAATTATTGAATACAATCTAATTATCTTAAAGTCATAATTATCATTTGTTGCTGAAAAAGGTGAATAACAAGAAAATGTATAAACAGTAAAAATTTGATTAAAAAATCGAAATCCCCGATTTTCTTGATAAAAATGAAATATTCTTCCAGATGTTGAAAATCTAGTAAAATTAAACTTTTCAAAAAACACTATTCTTATTTAAACTGTAAGAGAAGAACTTTGCCTAAAGAAAATCTCTACCATTGCGCTACAGAGTACATGACAGTTAGTATGTAATCAAATTGAAATTATTTAATCTTATAAGTTTTGAAATAAAATTGTTTTTAAGATCAAAATGTTACGAAGAAAGCTTTGGTATGATTTGTGTTGAATTTGGCATGCTTAAACGTTATTTAAAGTTACTGGTACCGAACGATTGGAAATAAAGTCCACTTTTAAATGATGTATATAAAATTTGCTTAGATGGCCATCTACATATTAAAACGAACCATAACTTTGTTTTTTTTTTTTCAATAGAAGTACACAATTCTGACAGCATAAATGAACTCTACACCCTTCAATTAGCCTAAAAACAAATTTTTATGCAATTCGTACCATAAGTTTCCGAAAAATTATTTATTTTAAAACGAGCGTATTTTAAGGGCTGTATCCAAATTGAAGTTCCGTACTCGATTGTTAACCGAGAGAGTTCTTGATCAAGGCACCTGAAGCGCCACTCAAGGAGTCAAATGAAGCCTGTTAGATTACAGGATAGCAGAATAAATTTCAAAGTATCTACTCACTTCTATCATAGACGGCCCCTTAAACCATCATTTCGCCGTTTTTTAAGCATAATTAGAAAACTTTTTGGAAGATAAATGTGAAATTTTGGATTTCCATAAAGCAGGACATAATAAATCTAAATACATCAAAAAAATTGTAGGTTGAAATTCATATTTTTTTCGAATATTAATTTCATAATTCATTATTCATATCATAAAATTGTAAAAATTGCAAATTCAGCGTATTTATGTTTGGGTATATAAGTATTATTGCTTAAAAAAAAAAAAAAAAAAAAAAAAAATTAGGAGCAGAATTCCAGGAGATATAAATAAAAATATGAAAATGCAATTTAACATTACAACCACAAAATTTTGAATATTTATAATTCAAAAACTTATTATTCAAATGACTTGAAATTTGGTTTTTAGGTATAGTTTGAACCGAAGATTTGAAATATTTCGTTAAAATTGGGTATTGCCATTGAAAAAAAATGAAGTTTGGATTCGTTTTAATATGAGATGGCCCCCTAAGAAAATTTTATATACATCATTTAAAAGTAGACTTTATTTCCAATCATTCGGTACCGGTAAATTTCGTCTACGATCATTTGTTGAGGAGTTAGTAGGGGGTGTTTACTTTTTTTTCCACGACTGTACATTTTTTTTCTCCCATTCGTCCCGTAAGAATTGGAATTTTGCTATGATTAGAATTTTAAAAAACCGTAGTAAAAGTGGAATTTATTGACTATTTTGTTGCCACTATCACTATGATGTCAGCGTTATGCAAAGACATGATTTTTTTTTTTTTTCCCGGCTGCCAAAAAGGGTTATGTGTTTCACGCGTATCCGTTTATGTGGATTTCTTAATACCCTCGAAACATATCAACGGCTCGATGGCTTTTAATGAATTAGATATCTATCGATTCGTCTTAACCGTCTGATGGTTATAGGCAAGGTTTTGTTTTTATAAATTCAAAATGGCGGCCGTAAAATACAAAATGGCGGTAGACACGAAAAAAAAAAATCGCACCCTATTGAGTGGCATATCATTGGATAGGTCTTTCAAAATGAAGACGATGTTTCTTTGACTATTTTACAGTCAGAAGCTCCGTTAAATTATTATACGACCTGGAAGTTGTGTATGTAGGATCTCTAGATTTACTGCAACTCTAACCATCACAGACATCTATAGACCTCATCAAAACAGTGTTTATAGATAGGAACTAACAATTAAACACAACTTAAAAGTCATCAATACAAGTAAATAAAAAAATAGGTAAGTAATATAAACAAGTAATATAAAAACGGGACGGTATAGGAGTTTTCCAGGTGTTTGGACCCCCAACATCGTCCAAAACTTATATATCTCGTTAATATTGTTGTGCAATCATGCAATGGGATGTTCCCCAGTATATGAAATAAAAAGAAAACACACACAAAAAAGTGTATTAAAATAAAAATTATTATTCAGGGACATGAAAGTCAAATGATTGTTAGAATGCCCCATATCGGGCAACGTAAACGCAGCCATTAAAATTTTATCTAATATTTCTGTTTCAAAATCTCAATAACAAGTACCGCCATAATTTTTTTACGTAGCCTAATATCTGTACAGGTGTGCGAAAGCATTGATAAAAAAAAGTCTTACTGTAATTTTGTTGTAATAAATTTACTATTGTACGTTTGTAGAAAAAAAAAGTGGTATTAAAGTTGGGGATCTTACGACGTAGAGTTTTGAATTGTTTTCAAAGTATCTAAACACCCCAATTTAAAATGAAATATATCATGTAAAACATGTTTTATACCCGCATGTATAGGATTTAATACACTTTTAAATTTTAATAAAAATAATTAAAAATATTCGATTTCTACGAAATGAAAATTAGATTTTCAATTCGATAATTGAAAATCTAAGAATATAAAACTTGGCCATAAACATTTTTTTTTTTTTTCAAATATAAAACAAAATCAAATTATATATTTATAGAAAATATAGAAAAAAAGTATTTTAAAATCCAAAGCTTAACAAAGTAAGCTTTTTTAAAAATGATTATATTCATTATAACAGTACCTTAAATTAAATTAAATGTTAGCTTTTTTAACACCA
Organism: Maratus speciosus; assembly: GCA_963932465.1. Classification (NCBI taxonomy): domain Eukaryota; kingdom Metazoa; phylum Arthropoda; class Arachnida; order Araneae; family Salticidae; genus Maratus; species Maratus speciosus. Next base: position 456,483,819 of record OZ010797.1, read on the forward strand.
TAAACAACAAGAAAATATATAAATTAAAGAAAAAAAAAAACTTTAAAAGATCACTATCTCCGATTTCCATGAAATAGATCGGATGGTATTGAGGGAATTAAAAGTAAAACGAAATAAAATTTTCTGAAAAACGGATTATTTTTTTTAATTTGAAAGACAAAATTTCGCGATGAAAGGGAAAAGTGTGCTTTACGGCAACACTAGAAGGCAGGCCATGGGTAACCTGCAGCTTTAAATATGAAAAAAAAAAAAAAAAAAAAAAAAAAATAGATGTATATAACAATCTATTAAAAAAAAAAACCCTTAACTGGTTAAAAGTTTGTGACGCAGCACTTTATCTTATTGCTTTAAGAATTTTAAATATGGAACTTAAAAATAATGATATCAAATTTTAAGTGACGCTGTATTATTTATTTTAGCATTTTATTTTTGTTTTATTTATGATTTCATGCCGAAAAATTATGTTAAATTTAAAAGGATGTATAAAAATTTATTCATCGATGCGTTATCATTCACATTTTTCATAAATTCAAACTATGAGTTTTAAAAGATATGATATCAAAATTTAAGTGACGCCTTGATGTAGCTTTAAACAATTTGTTTTAAAATTCAATTTTAATTGTTTTCGATTTGGCTAAATATATTTACACATCTAACCACAACTTTTAATTTTCCAATAATTGTAAGTGATTTCTTTACGTCATAATATCCATTTGCATATGTTTCGCTTAGTTTGGATACAATGACGCATATAAATCACTTACATAAATTTTACTTTGATTTTGGATAGCGTGGCACAAAAGATAAATCAATTTATTCATATAAATACATTACAGTGTATTGTACAGGTTCGGTAAAAGTGGTATTTTTAACAGTGTATTGGAAAATTAAAAGTTTTGGTTAGATGTGTAAATATATTTAGCCAAATCGAAAACAATTAAAATTGAATTTTAAAACAAATTGTTTAATTCTACATCAAGGCGTCACTTAAATTTTGATATCATATCTTTTAAAACTCATAGTTTGAATTTATGAAAAATGTGAATGATAACGCATCAATGAATAAATTTTTATACATCCTTTTAAATTTAGCATAATTCTTCGGCATGAAATTATAAATAAAACAAAAATAAAATTATAAAATAAATAATGTAGCGTCACTTAAAATTTGATATCATTATTTTAAAGTTCCATATTTAAAATTTTTATAGCAATAAGATAAAGTGCTGCGTCACAAACTTTTAATCCTTAAGGGTTTTTTTTTATTGATATCATTACTTTTTTTAAGTTAATAATAAAAAGATTAAAAAAAAAATATTAAAGACTAATGATATCATAAACGTGATTTCCATTCACCTGTAATTTCTCCCCCCCCCCTCAAAAAAGCATACCTCATACTTATATTGTAAAGAGCGCTGTGCTATTTGATTTTTTTTTCAGAACATTTTAGTAAGATTTGGAAGGAATATACAAAATGTGGGGGGTTATGGTTTGTTTCACAGATATAGAAAGCTTTGTTAAAACTTACTATGTAAAAAGTTTACTTTCTTAAGAAAAGTATAAAGAAATATTGCTCTTTAAACCTTTTTATTTAAAATACAATAAAATTGTAAGCAAAAAAGTACTTTCAAATAAAAATTATCTGGGAAATTACTGATTTTTTATTTTTTAAGAAATAATTTTCCATCATGTAAGTTTTTAATCTATTGTTGTATTGGGGTGGTAGGATATTGGATTTACTGGATACAACTGTATAAAATGCATGAAATACATTATTATTGCTCCCATTATTAAAAAATAAAGTTTTATTGTGATATACCCCCCCCCCATTTATTGTTAATACTCAATTTAGCCAATAGATGGCGATACCATGCAGAGAAGCATTTAATTATTGATGCATTTAACTAATCATGTAAGAAGCAACTTAAATTACTTCAAAAACAGATTTTAATTATATATTTTGTACCTTGAAATTTTTAATGCTAGGCAACGGTTTAATAATTTAGTGAGCCAACTGAATTATTTAATATGAGGTTTTATTTCACTTAATTTTTTCTGTGAATACATTTCCCATTTATTGTTAATGCTGAATTTAGCCAATAGATGGCGATACCATGCAGAAAATCATTTAATTATTGATGTATTTAACTAGCAATTTAAATTATTTCAGAAACAGATTTTAATTATATTTTGTACCTTGTAACTTTTATAATGCTAGGCAATGGTTTAATAATTTATTTAGCCAACTGACTTGTTTAATTTCAGGTTTTACTTAGTTTATTTTTTTCTGTGAATACATGGGAAGTTTGCAAGGTATTTTTGTTGTTGTTGTTGTTGTAAAACTAAAAAATAATTTAAATATATTTAAACAAAATAAATTTACATCACAAATTTTGCATTTTATGGTCTTTTGATTTAAAGAGATGGTTTAATAAACATTTCTTTGAGCCCCTCTCCCTCCCCCAAAGATAAAAGTATAAAACTGCAATTTATTTGCATGCCAATTTATGCAACAGTACAAAAATTTAAAAAAATTAATTTTTTTATTTACTTTTTAAATTTTGAATGTATGACATTTTTTTTTAAAATCTTGTAGTCTTCCATTTACAGTTGGAATAACAGCATGTATTTATTATTATTATTATTATTATTATTATAAAGGTAATGGAAGAATTAAGGCCAGTTTCTTCTTCTTTTTTTATTATAAGGGTAATGAAAAAAATAAAAACGCATAATTTAAATTTATGTACAGTAGAAAAACAGAAATGTATTTGTGTTAAAAATTGTAAATAAAAAGAAACTGTTGTAGATTGAACAAATACAATCTGCGTATTTCCTTTTCTTTATCATTAAATCTGGAAATTTTCAAAATTAAAATTTTCTCACTGTAAACAAATGAATGCGTAAAAATATGCTTTTATTTATATTTGTAATTTATATGTATTTATTTATTATATGCGTTTGATCTATCTATCAGTTTTAAAGTTCCATTTACCGAATGCTTTTCGGTTTTAAACTATTCTTTTTTCCGTCATATAAAAATTGGCTTTCGGCGGACCTTAAAAACCTTTCCGTTTCCGCTTTAGGCAGATTCCGGCTTATGGAGCACGTGTTAATGTCATTTTCAATGGATTCGCTGGGACCTGTAAGCCTTTCCGCGGTAGGCAGATTTCCGGCTTACACAGAGTCCGCCTTAGACAGATTTTACAGTATTTTTATTGTCTGAAAAATTTCCATGAAATAGTGATATGTGAAACTCTTAAAGAAAAAAAATCAAAATAAATAAATGCATTTTTATAGAAACATAAAATCAAATTTACCTAGATCAAAAAAAAAAAAAAAAAAAAAAAAAATGCTTACTACTTCAAAGAGGCCAGACCTCGCGACCTATATATTGCGAGGCCCGCACTTAACCGACTGATCTACGGAAGGTTCGTAAACTTTCCACTAAACGGTGATCAGAAGAAATTAAGCGCATGAATTCAGTAGACGCAACTTCGGTGAAATTCCCATAAATAGTGGAAAAATATAGTCCGAATTTTCATGCTTATTATAAAACGAATAAGAGTCTTCTTGGAAACAAACATTGTCTTATTCGGTTCATCTAAAATAGATTCATATTATATATTAATTTTAATAAGATCATTTTCGGAGAAAAAAAATAATAATTAAAAATTAAAATGAATTAAAAAGAAAATTACCGTTTTCTCGGAAACAAATATTATCTTATTCCCTTCACATAAAACAGATTCCTATTATATATCAATTTAATGAAAATCGCCCGGGCCATTTTCCAGATTTTGACATTAGGAACTTCTTCCATCGCGTTCCACCGCTTTCGCTTTAAAAATGGCTATTTAGATCGCAAAATATACTGCACGTAGAAATGTAAAAATTTCAGAATAGGATTAGACTGCAGATGTAAGACTGTTCTACAAAAATCAGAACAGTAGGACCTGTATCTGCTGCGTTTTCTTTGATGTCGAGTTAGACGTATATATGAGTTCCGCCATCTACGAATTCTATGATACGATTTTAGGCTTAAGGCCGCGTCTCTCCGAATACTACCGTCTTCCATGATAACAAATCAAAGTTGGTATAAAAGTTAGAATCTTGCAAAATAGGTTGTTTTTTTATATAATTATTTAATTCGTTAGAATTACTGCAATGTGGGAGAGGAATGGGAATTATTCAGACCGAAATAAAAATTGTTTTAAAACTTTATGTACTGAATTACGAATTCGTGAAAATTTTATCTTCTAAAGCATTTTTCGTGAATTGTGTAAACTACATTAGAAGATTTACATAATCACTGAATAAATTTTAGAGAGGTTTTAGAAGGATTAATTAAATTAGAATTTATAGGGATTTTGTGCAATATTTATAACCTCACACAAAAATTTTATTTTAAATATTTTTCTTAGTATTTTGCAGAATTAGGAAAAGTACAAATATAATTTTCTTACAATAGAAATATCGAAATATTTCGGAATTGAAAAATCTCCCCTTCCCCCCAACTCCAAGAAAGCTGAAAAGCTGCAAAGGCAAAAGGAATCATCTATAAAGGAATCATCATTAAAAATATTTTTGTTTTGTGTAACCAATAATGCTTTTGGAGCAAGATAAATTAATGTATCTATAACTGATTCTAAACAGTGTTGCCAGATTGGGGACTTTTTTAATTCAGATTATTTGACTGTCGCCATTTTTTAAAAATAGCCTTGTTTTACAGAATTTTTAATATATTTTTAAATAGGCCGAATATTTCTATTTTTTAAAAAAGCGGTGACAATCAGCAATCTGGGGACGAAAAAAGTCCCCAATCTGGCAACACTGATTCTAAACTGCATTGCAATTAATAGATTAATTAAATGAATTTTATAATAAGTTATTTTAAGGATAATTATAAGTATCGTCAGTAGATAAAGGGTTAAATCGTTTTTGGACCTACTTTGTTGCTTTTTGGTGAAAGATGTTATGGAGACACAGTTTTTTTGAGATTGTGGAAATTAGGATTTTTATTCTTCCTTTCTGCCTAAAATATATATACTTAAGTATATTACACAGAAGAACAAATGTTGTACAGTCAGACCTCTATTTAACGAAGTCGCTAAATCCCGAAAAAAAGTTCGTTATGTGGAAAATCCGTTAAATAGAGATGAATCTTTTTAAATACTTTTAAACTACACAAAACAGATTTTTAATTCATAAAGACTAAACATTATTAAAAAACTTAACTAATCACACTTTTTTTTTTGTAAATCATATATTCTTTTATTATTATTATTCATATTATCCATTAAAAAGAATTCTGTAAGGCCAACAAGAATTAAAAAATATATTGTCCGGAAATACACTGTATTTTCAGTTTTAAGAAAATATTTACATTAAAATTAATGAATTTTTATGACATTATCGTATTAATTATAACAAGTAATTTTAAGCATTGTATTACTAGATGCGTCCTTAAATATAATTACTGAAACTTATTTACTACAGAACAGCCCTTTTGAGTGTAAAAAGGCGGATATTGAAAGTTTGCATTTCTTGGATGAAATGCAAAGAATCACAAGGATTTTACTGCTGTCGTTGAGTTAGGCACCTGGTAAAACTAATTCAGGGTTATTGAGCATTATAAAATGTGTAAAAGAAAGAATAATTTTGAAGTGTCCGGAAATATTTTGAGAAATAGGGAGAAAAAAAATTATATCAGAAGAAAAAGTTCGTTAAATAGAGAATACACTTCGCTATTTGGAGGTTATTTTACGAAGAAATTCGCAAAATATTGTTGGTTCCGAGGAAAAGTTCGCAAAATAGAGAAATTCGCAAAATAGAGGTTCGTCAAATAGAGGTCCGAATGTATATACAAAAATAATATTTTTTAAAATTATTATTCATATCACCATTACGTGAATAAAAATCATTAACTGTTGCGCGCATTAGGAAACTGGAAAGTATGGATATACAAAACTGTTTTTTTCCAAAATAGAATCATTACACACTTACCTGTAAATTAAAACCAAAATATACACAAAAACTATTGTTTAAAAAAAATATTTCACAAAATTTAAAAATTTTCAATTTTTTTTGTAAATCTTATATTTCAAGTGAAAAAATAAATAAATCTATGTCAATTATTTTGGTTTTAGCATATAAACTACGACCTCGTTATATATGTGGTTAGATTTTAAAAACTGTAGCTTGCATAGTTTGAAAATAACAATGCGCACAAACTCTGGCTTTGAGGACTATTCAAAATTTTCGAATTTTTTATTTCATATTATTCATTTATTTATTTTTAGATGTTAAACTCCTGTCTTTTCTGAACATTTTAATATAATTATTTCTCTGTAATCCCATTAGAACAGAAGTTATGGCTTTTAGAATTATACCCACTCAATCACTGAAGAGGCGTTTCCGAGACTTTGAAGTCATTTTTTTTTTCAAAATGATATTTTTTGGCATAACTCTGAGGATATATCAAACACTTTTTAATACTTTTTCATGAAATTTTCAAAATATATGTTGTATGTTAGTCTGCATAAACTGAACCTAGAATGTCCTTTTTGTTGTTCAAAAAAAATATTCCTGAGGCACTTTGAAATTTTAATATCCAAATATCTTCTACTATACCAGCTATCTATAAATGATTATAACTCAAGAAATAATTCAGATTTTTCAATGCGGTTTTTTGCATATTGTTTAGAAATGTTGAAAGATTCAGAATAAATTGAAATTCAAAAATTGTTTTTTTTTTTAAATGTAAAGATCGTGTACTCCCATATGATCTACAGAGTAGAACCAAGACTTGTTTAACACGTTCACGCCGGCGCGGTGGGTCACACTCGACTGTCTCAGAGCTGCCAAGTCTCCGGCTTTTTGGATACCAGTATTTTAATACAGAAAATGTTGTTTTATTTATTTAGAACAATTGGGCGATTTAAAGGAACAACATTTTCTCTAAAATAACAATGGTGTGCAAAAAGCCGGAGACTTGACAACTCTGAGACAGTCGAGTGTGACCCACCGCGCCGGCCTGAACGTGTTAAGCCTTGTTTTCTGATTTTGTTACAAGTGGCTCATAGGATCCAAATAATCTCAAATTACGGTACCATTGTATTTCTGAGAAACACAGAGACTTTTTCTGATTACAAATATATCTTTGAGTGCAAGAACGCTGCTTCCATTTATGTTCCTAACGCACAGTAGTCAACCATCAGCCTACCGGTGACCATCGTGAAGTCAAGATCATCACCGGAGTTGACCTTTTATTTCTTAGATACAATGCTTGCCAATTCGTAAGTATTTTCTTTCGCTCTAATTTGCGCTTTTCAGATGTATTTTTATTCCAATAATTCAGCTATAATGTAGTGTAGTCTCCGTATTTCTTATCATTCTGCTAGAATTAAAGTTTCCATCAGAAAGAGTCACATTTACCTGGGAGATATAAGGATAGTATATTTTGTAATTTTTTATCATTGTACTTCCACTTGTATCATTCTTGGTTGTTTCTATAAATTTCTCTGAATATCATTTCTGCTAGTAGCATATGAGCTTAGATTTCTTTCCTCTTTAATTTTATTATAGCAATTCTTAGTACACAGATCTTATCGTGTGTGACACATTTTAAATTTTTTATTTGAATTAAGTACCTATTTGAAATTATCTAAGTATCCTGTTTCGCATTTTTTTTTTTTTTTTTAAATCTAAACGCACGCTGTGACAAGTTTTTGTAATGCATGTTTATTGCGACCGGTATTATTATAAGTTCTGTTAATTTCATACTTTTTCATAATTATGTTCATAATTTTTTGTTCCTCAGACGGAAAAATAACATACATTTCTAGTTAATTACTAATTTTCTCCCGAAATACTACTGTATAAATTATTTAAATATGTACTTAAAATCAGGAATTTTACAGATAAAAGGAAAACAGTAGCGTAAGTTTTTTCAGGACAGCATTTGAGTGTTAAATTAAAATGGAACTTACTATATACAGATTCAACACTCTTGGACTCTTAGTATGTCACATAAATAACGAAACAGTAAACAAACTTAAACAAATTAATTAAAACGTCAAAGAATCCGATTTCTATGAAAGAAAAAAAATTCTCCACCAACAATTCAAAATCTAATAAAATTATTATTTTCCTAAATCCCAATTCTTACTTAAGTTGTAAGATAAAAAAAATTATGTGAAAATGAAAAAGATTCTTTACGGGTGCCCAAGAGATTACGTGCAAGTTTGTAAGTATGTAATCAAATTGAAATTATTAATTCTTATAAGTTAAAATATATATATATATTAAAGTTCAAAGTACAGTAGAACCTCTTTTATCCGAAACTCTTGGTTAACCGAAATACATTTTTAAAGTTCTTTTTTTTTTTTTTTTTACTATCACATTCCTTGTGTGCAAAATCCATTTTGAAAGCTGTAAAAAAAACTATCGTATTCCTTGTGTGTCAGCGGTCCTTACTGAGCTACGAGTATATATAACTTTTTTCGATCCCCGTTCGTAGAGTTCCTTCGAAGTTAACTTCAGATCATCTCGTAAACTGCGGAGTGGAACGAAGAAAACGAACAAATTAGCAATTCTGAAGCTTTTGAATGTTTTGCAAAATGTTTGGCATGGCTAGAGCAGCAGAAAGACTGTGATACGGGTGAACTAATAATGTTAAAAATCTCCGTGATAGAGCTGCAAAGCAGAGGCAATCGAAACTGCGACACACAAAACATTTTTTCAAACTCTTGTGATATATGTAAAAGGTAGGGGAGACCGGGGAACTTTACATGAACTGTTAGAGTATTACTTTGTAGAATTAAATATATTACCATTTAATTTTTCAAATAATAAAAAAGGGATAATTTTATTTTTTAATAACATTAACAAATCGTCATCTTGTTGCAGTACTGGGGCAGGATGACTTTGACCTAGGGGCAAGATGACAACACCGAAAAAGGTTGAACATATTTTATCTTTTGAATATTTTACATGGTTTAACAAATGATAACTGTGTTTTTACATCTTACGAAGTATCAAACTAAGCATAATGCATTGTAACGTAATGTTGAATTGTTTAGTTGTGCAGCTAACAATAGTCACAAATAAAAATGCCATTTTCATAATTGAAACATTCCTCATATCACCCATCTTGGCATTTACAGCACTGGATCCATGCTACTGTTGGTGGGTCACAATATTCCTCGTCACAAGCAGGACATCTGAAAACACCATCCTTTGAAGTTGATGCAACTGGACAGTTTGGCCTGGATTTAATAGACTTAGGCATACAGGAACTTGGTTTGAGTTTTTTTACTCCCTATTTAGCTTCACGAGCTTCTTTTCTCTGTTTTTTTTAAACGTTCCTGTTCTTCCTTCTGCTTTTCTCTTTGTTCTAACATTTCTTTGATGGGTGTGCTCGTAAAAATGCTTGAGCTCAGTGTCTGACTTTTTCTTTTTTTCCCACATTGTGTTGCTTTAGGCAATGGTTTGAAATAAAAAACACTAACAGGCTTCTTTGTTGCATTGGAATCAGCATTTGCCACAAGTTCTGGTTCTTCTGGAGGTTCGTCATCTTGCCCCGGACTGCCTATTTAAAAATATTCGTTTTCATTGCCATGAAGGGATGCGATTAATTGACATTTATTCATGGTAATAGGTAGTATTTAAACTAAGCTACTCATAAATATTAAAGAGAAACGATATATTTTACCTGTATCTGTACCAGAGCTTATTTACAGATGCATAAAAGTTATAATGTGGCAGCGGTAAACAATCAAAGCTTCACAACTTACACAAAAATGGCGATTTCAGCGTCTCTATACTATTGTTTAACGAACGGCCGATAGGAGAGCCAGTAGTGTCCGGTTGATGCTGCCACCTAGTGGGAAACTCAAAAATTAAGACATTCGTCATCTTGCCACACTCTTCATCTTGCCCGGTCTCCTCTACTTAATTTAAAAATTAAAATTCAGGTAATTTGTTCTTGTTTCTATTTTACTATTGATTTATTTTTATTTAGCACTTGTTACCATAATATGAAATAGTGCATTTATTTTTCCTTAATCTTAAAATTGAAGCATTCTCGTTTATCCGAAAATTTCACTATTCCGAAAGAGGTTCGGACCAAATTACTTCGGATTATCTAGGTTCTACTATATTACGAAAAGATTGTGGAATAATTATCAAATTCAATCCAAGTATGTCAAAACTGCAATTAAAATACGAAACAGGCTGCAAAACCAAACGAATAACAAAAAAATAATATAAACAATAAAAGTTAGATTAAATAATCAAAATATCCGATTTCCATAAAGGAAATTGTCCATAAGTTAAAAATCTAATAAAATTAAACTTATCAAAAAATATAGTTTTTATTGAAACAGTAAGACAAAAATGTTTTTCTAGAAGATTTCTTTGTGGTTATGCTACAGAGTACAGTTAACATGTAATCAGATTGAACTTATTTATTCTTATACGTTAAAAAAAAAAATGTTGTATTAAAGTTAAGTTATTACGAAGAAGTTTTGAAATAATTCAACAAATAAATCTTAAAATTAAAATTATCCTATACAACATGCAGTTAAGCCACGTGAATAACAAAAAAATGTATAAACACTAAAGATTTAATTAAAAAATCAAAATATCTGATTTCTACGAAGGAAAACAAATACTTTTTAGATAATTGAAAATCTAATAACACTAAACTTTGCGAATAACAAAATTTTTATTTAAGATGAAATATCACTTCAAGAAAAAAGAGCTTATGAAAGTGGTATTACAAAGAAGGTTTCGGAATAAGTATCTAAAAATATAAATTGTCCTATGGAACATGGCGCTGGGCCACATGAACAACAAGAAAATATATAAACGCTAAAAATGAAATTAAAAAATCAAAACCTCTGATTTCTATGAAGGAAAACAAACACCCTTCGAGAAATGAAAATCTAATAGAAATGTTCAAAATATTACGAAAAAGGTTTTGAAATAATTATCAAATTCAATCCAAGTATTTTAAAATTGTAATTATCTTATGTAACATGCTGCTGAGCCAGACCAATAAGAAAAAATATATAAATACTAAAAATTATATTAAAAATTCAAAATTTCTGATTTCCATCAAGTAAATCAAACAACCTTTCAAGAACTGAAAATCTTATAAAATTAAACAATTAAGCAAAAACAGTTCTTATTTATGCTGTAAGACCAAACTTTACGTCTAAATGAAAAATATTTCTCTACGGCGATGCTACAGAGTACATGTCAGTTAGTAGGTAATCAAATTGATATTATTTATTCTGATAAGTTTAGAAAAAAAAGTAGTATTAAAGTTCAACATATTACGAAAAAGGTTTTGGAATAATTATCAAATCCAATCCAAGTATCTTAAAATTCCAATTATCCTATGCAACATGCTACTAAGTCAGATGAATAAGAGAAAAAACATATAAACATGAAAAATGTTATTAAAAATTCGAAATCTCCCTGTTCCATGAAGGAAATCAAATTCTCTCCCAAAAGTGAAAAATCTGAAAAAAAAAACAAACAAACAAAAAAAAAAACACATTTATTTAAGCAATAACACAAACAGTTTAAAGATTTCTTTACGGTTGCGCTACAGAGTACATGTTAGTTAGTATGTAATCAAACTGAAATTATTTATTCTTATTAGTAAAAAAAGTGGTATTAATGTTCAAAATATTACGAAAAAGGTTTTGTAATAATTCAACAAACGCATCTTAAAATTAAAATTATCCTATACAACATGCTGTTGAGCCACATGAATAACAAAAAATATATATATATATAAATTCTTAAAATTTAATTAAAAAATCAAAATATCCGGTTTCCTTGATGGAAATCAAATACTCTTCAGATAGTGTAAAATATAATAAAACTAAACATTTCGAATAACAAAATTTTTGTTTAAGGTGAATGATCATTTCACAAAAAAACGGACAACGCGTAGGGGAGACCTGGGCTAGTTGACTACAAGGGTAAGTAGGCGCAGTCCTCATAAATCGCCTGTTTGTGGATAGACTGCGCAACCAGTCACAGAGTATCTTTCTTCTTGCTTTTTACAATCCTCATTGTAGTTTTGCAGCGTTACCTACGTGCAGTGGACATTTATTATGATTTTTCTGTTTTTTGCACTCATAAGTATTTTTTTGTTGCTTCATTCTTTTTCTACTTTCTAATACTTATCTTAATAATTGCGCTTTAACTTGTGCAGTTTTTCTTAGTGTATGATTAGCTATACCTACCCCATATGTGATTTACTTCGATTATTTATGTTTAGATGGTTACGTGTCCCTTTTGTGAAGAAATGCATTATGGGGCTAGTACACTGTAAAAAAAAAAAAAATCTGTAAAGTTAGTAAAGTTTTTCTTGGAAATAGGGATGCCTAGAACTTTTTATGTAACGGCAACAAGAAAAATTCCTGTAACAGACGCTGTTACAGGAATTTTTGTTGTTGCCGTTACATAACAATTTCTAGGAATCCCAGTTTCCTAGAAAAACTTTAGTAACTTTACAGATTTTTTTTTTTTTTTTTTTTTACAGTGTAGGCGCGTTGAACACTCGGCAAGTTGGCTCGGTGTCTGGTGTGTGCTGGTAGCTTGAAAAACAGCAAACACCAAGAAAAGCGGTTGCAATGCTAGATTTTGGGCACACGAGGCTTACCCAAACGAAGACACTCGATTTTTTATTTGTGACAACTGTAACTCTGATGATGATATCCAGTAGGATAGAAGTTACTCAGTGTTAATGTTTTACTCATTATTTTTATGTCTGTATAATTTAGAATTTACATTGTACGGCGATAACGCCTTTGTTTAAACTTACTGGTAATAATTAAATTGATTTCTCTTATCTGCGTGTCTTATTTGAGTTTCATTTAAATTGTTATAAAGCGTGTACCAACCTACCCCATAGGTATAGGCAACTTGCCCGTTTTTTCCTTTTATTTTATGCATCCGCTAAACATAAACTTCGCCTACTAGCCCCGGTTCCCTCCTACCCTAGTGATGCTCTGTCGAATACTTGGAAGTTAATATTTAATCAAATTGAAATGATTTATTATCATAAGTAAAAAAAACGAAAAATTATGCATACGGCATATATTATGAAAAGCTTTCCAACACATTCAGAATAGTCTAACAAAGCTTCACTGTTTTCTAAGGTGAAAGAAAAGATAATGTTGGACTGAAAAATTTGGAAATATTACCGAGAAGATTATGAAATTGTTATAAAATTCAAGGTATCTTTAAATTAAAATTATCCTATATATATAAAAACTTAAATTTAATTAAAAAAGCAAAAGCTCTGATTTATATGAAAGGAAACCAATACCTTTCCGAGAGTTGAAAATCTAATAAAAGTAAGCTTCGCTAAAAACAAAATTCTTATTTAATCTGTGAGACAAAATTTCACGGAAAAATGAAAAAAGATTTATCTAATGCTACGCTATCGAGTACATATAAGTAAGTATGTAATCAAATTGAAATTATTTATTCTCATTTTTTTAAGTGGTATTAAAGTTAAAATATTATAAACAAGGTTTAGGAATAAATACCTAAAAATATAAATTTTCCTATACAATATGCGGCTGGGGCACATGAACAATAACAAAATATATAAACGCTAAAAATGTAATTAAAAAAATGAAAATCTCTTATTTGCAAGCTGGTAAACAAACTCTCTTCCAGAAATGAAAATGTAATAAAACTAAACTTTGCGAAAATCAAAAATTCTTATTTAAGCTGTAAGACAAAACTTTACGGATAAATTAAAAATATTTTTCTTTGGCTGTGATAGAAAGTACTTGTGAGTGTGTATGTGATCAAATTAAAATTATTTACTTTTATAATTTAAAACAAGTAAGAAAAATCATGTGTTAAGCATAGATTAAGAAACACTTCCCAACAGTTCCTGAAATCTTTATCAAAAGTTCATTATTTAGAGAAAGAAGGTAAATAAGATAACTAAGGAAACATTTTAGAAAACGCATAAACTATTTTAAAAACTGATTTCAGCAGTTACCATCTACAGCCAAATATGTCTTCCAATTCTTTTGAACAGCCCTGATTTTGATCTGAAGGTAATAATGAGAAAATTTAGTTTATCAAGAAAACTTATAAGATGTTGAAATTTCTCTTTCAGAAATTTATACTAATAGATAAAAACATACTTGAATAGTTTTGTTCATCTCTGTAGTTTACCTAGTACCTCAGAAGGTTATGAAATTGCTGTAAAATTTAACGTAAGTATCTTTAAATTAAAACTATTATAAACAAAAAATATATATATTAACACTTATTATAAATTTTAAAATAATTTAATTAAAAATCAAATTCTCCGATTGTAATCAAATTGAAATTATTTATTCTTATAACTTTAAAAACAAAACTGGTAATAAAATTCAAAATACTACTGAGAAGGTTATGAAATTTGTTGTAAAATTCAACATACGTATATTTAAATTAAAATTTTCCGATACTTAAAAAAAAGAAAAAAAATCCAAAAAAAACCATATAAACACTTACAGTTTAATTATAAAAATCAAAATCTCCGATTTGCATGAAGGAAAACCAACACCTTTCAGAGAATTGAAAATCTAATAAAAGTAAACTTCGCGGAAAACAAAATTCTTATTTAACCTGTAACACAAAACTTCACGGAAAAGGGAAGAATATTTCTTCAATGCTGCTCTATCGAGTACGTGTAAGTTAGTATGTAATCAAATTGAAATTATTTATTCTCATTTTTTAAGTGGTATTAAAGTTTAAAATATTATAAACAAAGTTTAGGAATGAGTATCTTAAAATATAAATTATCCTATACAGCATGCTGCTGGGCCACATGAAGAACAAGACTAGAGAACAGGAATTCTGCTTTTTCAGAATTTAGTGTCGCCCCCGATGAAGAAAGCATATATGTATATATAGATAGATAGTACAAAATATATTTCAGTTTTAAGATTTAAAACACACGCTTTTACTTTATATAAAGTGACGTCATCCGCTGAAGAATGGAGGATATTCTATCTACGTCATGATCACGTGGTCAAGACAAAAACTTCTAGCGTAAAGAAGGGAAAGCTCGGTAGACGCAATGTAAATCCCAACCAGCCAGTGAAACAGTTCATGGGGAAAGCAGTAGTAGCATCCCGTCTTATCAGTTAGAAGTTCTTTGGGTAAATTAACGGTACCACGTGACATTTTTCAGCCCCGAACCCAGATTTGGAATATAGTACATTCCTAATTTGCGATTCAGTATTAAACAACATCTACAGTAAAGTAAGCATATGACGTCACTATCGCTGAATGCCAAGAAACCCGACAAAAATATCGGCTATCTAATGATTCCTATGCCTTTATTTGTTTGTAACATCAATATACTTAAAATTAAATTTAGTTTATAATAGCTTCATGTTTTATCAGAAATCAATGATTTATATATTTTTTAAAATAGCACGCATTTTAAGTACATTTTTTCAGTTTTTATGGGAAAATGGCAACAGAAAGCTATAATTGAAATTTTCCAACTGTTTTTCATTCGCTTTCTACAGAAATCGAGTACTTGAGTTGCCAAAATTAAACAAATGTCGCTAAAATCTACAAAAAAATTAATATCTCAAAAATAAATGGAGATCCAGTTTTCAAACAAATTGTATTTTAAAGTACTTTCTTTCCCCAATACGACGGTATAAAAATTTAAAATGTGCGATGCTTAGAAGTTAAAAAAAATTGCAGTAGAGTATTTAAGAGTATTTCTTTGTTTCACGGCTGTCTTCTGCAAGCTAACGTTATTTTTTGGAGACAAAAAATTAGCTGTGAGAAAGAAATAGCATATCGGGGACCGGGGGCTAAAAACATATAAACGCTAAGAATGTAATTGAAAAATCAAAATCTTTGATTTGTATGAAGGAAAACAAACACTCTTCCAAAATTGAGAATATAATAAAACTAAACTTTTGAAAATCAAAAATTCTTATTTAAGCTGTAAGACAAAACTTTATGGATAAATTAAAAATATTTCACTTTGTCTGTGTCAGAGAGTACTTGTAAGTTGATAGGTAATCAAATTCAAATTATTTACTTTTACAATAAAAGAAAGGGTATTAAAGTTCAAAATATTATGAAAAATGTTTTGGAATAATAATCAAATTCAATCGAAGTATCTTAAAATTCCAATTATCCTATGTAACATGCTTCTAAGATAGATGAATAAGAAAAAAATATATAAACACAAAAAATTTTATTAAAAATTCAAAATCTCCGATTTCCATGAAGGGAATCAATTTCTATTTCAGTAAATACAAATTTAATGAAAATAATATTTTTAAAATGCGCAATTCTTATTTAAGCTGTGAGAAAAAAACTTACACATGGATAAAAAAAAATTCTCTACGCTTGCGCTTACTTGCGCTACAGTATACATGTCAGTTAGTATGTAATAAAATTTAAATTATTTATTCTCATAATTTTAGAAAACAAATGGTATTAAAATTCACAATATTACTGGGAAGGCTATGAAACTGTTGTAAAATTCAATATAAGTATCTTTAAATTAGAATCATTCTATAAAAAATTTTGCTGCGCCATATGAATAACAATATATATATATATATATATATAAACACAAAAAATTTAATTAATAAATCAAAATCTCCGATTTATATGAAGGAAAACCAACACCCTTCAGAAAACTGAAAATCTAATAAAAGTAAACTTTGCGAAAAACAAAATTTTTATTTAATCTGTAAGACAAAACATTCAGGGAAAAAGGAAAATTACGGCTGTGCTATCTAATACATGTAAGTTAATATGTAATCAAATTAAAATTATTTATTTCATTTTTTAAGTGGTATTAAAATTCAATATATTACTGAGAAGTTTATGAAATTGTTGTAAGTATAATTAAATTAAAATTACCCTGTACAACAAAAAAAAATATATATATAAACACTTAAAATTTAATTAAAAAATCAAAATATCCGATTTATATGAAAGAAAACCAATAACCTTCCGAGAACTAAAAATCTAATAAATCTAAACTTTGCTAATAACAAAATTTTAATTTAAGGCATAACATCACTTCACAAAAATGATTAAAATATTTATTTACTGCTGTGCAATATAGTACATGCAAGTTAGTACGTAATTAAATTGAAATTATTTATTTTCATAATAAAAAAAATAGTGGTATTAAAAGTGAAAATATTAGTAAGATGGATATTAAATTGTTGTAAAATTCAACATAAGTATCTTTAAATTAAAATTATCCTATACAACAAAAAAATATATAAACACTCAAAATTTAATTAAAAAATCAAAATCTCCGATTTATATGAAGGAAAACCAATACCCTTCAGAGAATTGAAAATCTACTAAAAGTAAACTTTGCGAAAAACAAAATTCTTATTTAATCTGTAAGACAAAACTTCACGGAAAAAGGAAAAAGGTTTGTCTACGGCTGCGCCGGAGAGTGGATAAGAGGGCGCTATCTGAAGGAGAGTTGAAACTAAGGAAGAAAATTCCCCGGTTAAACTATCATTTTAGCGACCTCCTAAGTGGCATCAACTTGATACGCAGACGAGTTGTGATAGAAAAAGAAATCCTCGTGTGATAGATCGTTCAGAATGTTTCCTGGAGGAAAGAAATTTCTAGCGTTTCTTTTTCCGACAGCTTTTTAACGATATTTTGAAAACTATCTCTACTCGTAAGTTTGTATTTCTGTTTGGATAAATAATGTTTGAAATATATTTCAATAGCCCTTTAAATTTCTTTAGTGAAGTTTATTTCGATATGCATAATTTGACTTAAGATTAAGAGAAACATTAAAACATTTGATTAAGATATTATTATTAATATTATTATTATGATTATCCTTGTTGTTGTTAATATTATTATTGTTAATTATTATTATTATTATTATTATTATTATTATTATTATTGTTATTGTTATTATTATTTATTATAATTATTATTATTATTAAGTCTTCCGTACTTGCAAGGTAGCATTCTTTTTCTATAGAAAAGTAATGGATTAAAATTAATTCGAATGTATTTTAAACTTATTACATGAATTCTGCCGATATTGATATAAAAATACCAATAATTTGAATGAGATTAAATGAGAAAGAGCAAAAGTGAAAGTTATTTAAAATATTTATTTTAGATATATAAGAAATATATTATTATTTTACAATAACGATATTTCGATAGTTTTCTGTACTTTTAAGTAATTTTTTTTTGCGTTGAAAAATAATGTTTTAAAGTTATTTGAAAGATCTTTTAAACATCGTATGTGAAGTTGTTCTTCATATAGATATCAAAATAGATTAAGATTTATTTAGTTAAGGCAAGCAAAGAGCCATTATTATCATTTTAGGATATTTTGAAATTTCTACATAGTGCTATGTTATTATTTCTGTATAATAATAATAATAAAAAAAAAAAAAAAAAAAAAAAACCGTGAATCTTTTTAAAGTGTTTTTCAAACTTATTGTATGAAATATACCAGACATTAAATGGAAATACACAGAATTTTAGTTAAAATTGAAAATGAAAGAAAAAAGCTAAAACTAATATGTATTATTTAAGATATTAGAAAACCTATTATTAGTACATTTTTAAAATTATTTTTTCTCGTAAGTTAGTATTTTCGTATAAAAAATGGTTACATTTTACTTAAATGGGCCTAAAAACTTATATATGAAATTTGGAAAAATAAATGAAAATATATGCATACAGTGGAACTTCCATTTAATGAAGTCTCATCGTTATACTTAAACACTTCGTTATAAAGAAAATTCGTTAGATAGAAATCAACTCAAATTCATGAAATTTCTATAAAAAAAATACACATTCATAAAATGAAAAATACACATCAAATGGAAATATTGGAAAATAGTGTTTTAATTCGCGCAGTATTTTTTTTTTTTTTTTTGAAATGTTGACATATGAGAAAGAATTAATTATCATAATCTCTAAAAAAAAAGCATAATAAAGAGAGGTAAACAAAATCTGATACGGAGCGTATTTTTTCTCAGTATTCCAAATCCTTATTTAAAAAAAAGTCCTTAATTAAAAAAGTCTGCAATAAAAAATACACTGTTCATAAAAAATTTCTCACTTTTGTTAGAAACTAGAGAATTCATTTGTATCGTGAAACTAGAATCTCCTTCTTATTGTATCAAAAATTTTTAGCTTTTCTTCTTATGAATGGAAATGTTGAAATAAATAAATAATTTCATTTTCATACAATCCACTGAAATAAATTCATACATCTATCGCAACAGTAACCTCTCCGTTCGAATGTTGTACACGCACGGAAGTGAAATAAACTTCGTTTTATAGAATATATTTTTCGTAATATGGAAATTAAGTTACATGTTAATGGTGTTCAAAGTCAAGGTGCAGCAAAAGAATGCGTTAAGTAGAAAATTCCGCTAAATAGTGACTTTGTTAAATGGAAGTTTGACTGTATATATAATAAATATAGTAAAATTATATAAGTAATAAATATAGTAAATATATATATGTAATATATATGTATATGTATATATATATATAAACATAACATGTATATTAAATAAAATTTAAGAAAACTTGCTAAAAAACTGCATTTAATGTCACAAATATAAAAGATGTCAGACATACAAAAAATGTTATTACATAATAAAATATTAAAAAAAAAACCCTTAAACCTTCTAAACGCTCGCGCCGAACGCTTTCGATCAAACCTTGATCGTCATCAGGGCAGCTTTGATTGTGTACTCATATATGTACTCATATGCGTAGATTACGCAATCAAAGCTACCCTGATGACTATCAAGGTTTGATCGAAAGCGCTCGGCGCGAGAGTTTGGAAGTTTTTAAGTTTTTAAAAACCATTTTATTATGTAATAAAATCTTTTATATATGTGGCATCTTTTATATTTGTGACATTAAATTCACCTTTTTAGCAAGTTTTCTTTAAGGGGACTTTCTGCATTAGGAGACAAAAAAAAAAAAAAAAAAAAAAAAAAAAAAAAAAGAAAAAAAAACACTTAAACTTAAACTTACACTATGTGCAAAACTACTTAAAAGATGGCAGAATACTAAAAAGATGTTAAATTATTTTAATACCTTAGTACTTTCAACTATAAAAAACATAGTCTTCGTCTGAGGAATATAAGAACAACAATTATATTTAAAATTAGACGCCTACAATTGTTGTTGGCGTCTAATTTTCAAAATTCACGTAGATGGTGACGAAAGGAGTGAAAGTTGAAGTTAATTTTTAGATCCGGAAAACATTAATAAATAAAACATGGATATAGGGAAGTCGAATATTACTCGTTTTATGATTATTTAAGTAAATTGAGCCAAATTCTGGGTATGTTGTAGGATAAAACGTCATTGCAAACAGTATTTTCTTTAGTAATAATTTCTATTGTTTCGCGGATGATTAAATCATGATAATTCTTTGAAGGATACATAATTTTTGCGTCTTCGAAATTAACTTGTATATTCTGCTTCTAGTTAAGATTTGACAGGGCTGTTGTAGGTCGGTTATACTTTAAATCTCTCAAATGTTTTTTAATACGGACTTTAAGCTTACGTGAAGTCATTCCTATGTATTCGAAATAAATATTTTCTGTTTTCAGTGGAATTATATATACTCCAGAAATTTCATCTTCCGGGATCGGGTCTATTTTGGCACAAATTAGATTTTTCAGTTTTGCTAGAGGAGTGGCGATTAAGTTTACGTCAAAGCGGAAAAGTGCATGTCTGAGTTTTCGAAAAGTCCTGGTATGTACTTCATCTTGCAATATCTCATACTACACCGTGGAGTTTTTTGTATTTTCATATGGTTCTTCTATGAGTTGATTAGCTTATCAATAATGCGTATTGGGAAACCATTCTCAATTGCAATGTTTCTAATGGTATTTAATTCATTTTGAAGGTGATTAATAGAGCAAACACTAAAAGCTCGTCTTACATAAAAGTTGAACGGAGCAAATTTGTAGTTAAAAGGTGATGTACTTTCAAAAGAATGGTGCTGTTAGACTTAGTTACTGTTCTGTGGCCTGTGCGCTCAATTGTTAATAAGATATCGCGAAAAAATTTTAAATCGCTTCTCAAATTCTGAAAAGAGAAAAAAAAATTATATATTGTGTTTGTTCGAGGATTGCAAGTTGATTCCTTTCACTAATGTGAAAAAATAGTAGCAAATCGCTAAATACATACTAAAAATCACATACAAAATTCCCGAAAAATTCGAAAATTGCTATACGAAATCCGAATAAACTTTATTGAAATGAGGGCGGAATGTACTTTAAGTCAAAAATAGAATGTCAAAAAATTGCAGCAGATCGCGAAGAAACGTAAAAAGCGCATTAAAAATCAGAAAAAGTTCAAAAATCACGAAAGTCAAAATTTACTATAATTGGATAAAAGTTTCAAATCTAATTCCTTTGACCTGTGGGCTCTCTTAAAATTTATGTTTTGGAAATCATGTTAAGCATTAGATCATGTTACTTTTATTCGTAATTAATTTACTTGGACTCCCTTAAATATAATTAATATAATCCCTTTAGTTAATATTAATTTTTGTTGCATTAAAATATATCAATTTGTTGATTTTCTGTAAGCTAGTAAACCCTATTGTTTTACAGTGGAAGTCTATGGGAATTTGGCGAAATATTAGAGATATCGCCAAGTTGGCGTCACTTTTGGCGACTCATTTTGGTCGCCAAATTTGGCGATATATAGACAATTTGGCGACAAACTTAGCGTTATTTGGCGACAGAACTGGATCCCCTTACGGTAACACCCCTCATAGGTATGGACATGCATTACATGCTGTTCAATAATCGCATAAAAAATTCGCTAAAAAAATCAAAAATCGATGCACGAATTCCGAATAAACTTTTTTGAAAAGAGAACAAAATTTACTATATTGGGTTAAAAGAAAGCAATCGTATTCTTTTTCCTAATGTGGAAAAATCGAATTAATATAATCCCTTAAGTTAATATTAGTTTTTGTTACATTAAAATATCTCAATTTGATGATTTTCTGTAAGCAAGTACTCCATATTGGTTTTCAATGGAAGTCTATATGAATTTGGCGAAATATTAGAGATATCGCCAAGTTGGCGTCCTTTTGGCGACTAATTTTGCTCACCAAGTTGGCGTTCTTTTGGCGACTAATTTTGGTCGCCAAGTTGGCGTCAAACTTGGCGGGATTTGGCGACAGAACTGTGTCCATCTACGGTAACCTCCTTATAGGTATGGAAATGCATTAAATACTGTTCAATAATTGCATAAAAAATTCGCTAAAAATTCAAAAATCGCTGCACGAATTCCGAATAAACTTTTTTGAAAAGAGAACAAAACTGACTATATTGGGTTAAAAGAAAGAAACCATATTCTTCTCACTTATATGGAAAAATCACCTCGAAACTTAAAAAAGTGCTAAAAATCGCATAAAAAATTAAATTAAAAAAAAATCTAATAAAAAAATCGAAAATCGGGCTTCGGGGTACAAAATTTTATATATAGACGTATTTTTATCCCAAATTTTGTAGCTCTACGCGCAGCGGTCTCTTCAGAACACCGTCGACACACTCACTCACTCGCAGACAAACTTCTTTCCTTATTATTATAGATAAGCTACAAGATTTAAATTCAACCATAAGGGATTTGGCGTTCTATTAACAGGTCTTGTAATTTCATTAAACAATATTTTATCTTAGTAATTAATTTTATCATTATCTACATGCAGTAATGATAGTATATATCTGACTGATTTACAGAGAAATCTTAAAGGAACTAAATAAAAATGTTTCCGTTAGATATACATTTTTATTTAAAACTATGAAATGAAATCTAAATTCAACTGTTAGGGATTTGTAGTCCTATTAACAGGATATGTAATTTCATTGAGCAATATTTTGTCTTAATAATTAATTTTATGGCTATCTGCAGTCAATAATAATGGTATATATCTATATATTGATTTTCAGAGAAAATTTAAAGGAATTAAATAAAAAGGTAAAAGTTATCTTTGTTTTTGCATTTAAATTTAACTATTTTCTTAAATCATCATCATAAAGAAATAATTATCTGTCATAGATAGTATATAAAAATTATCATTTCTCGAATTTTATTTTAAATCATGTAAAACATTTCGAAAAATGTTTTGCTATACATTTATTTCATATATATTTTTATTATCATTATATAAAATATTTGTAATAATTTTGATCTATAAGGTAATGTATTACTTTTGAGTGAATATATTAGTTCGCTGATTGCGCGCAGTTATATTTAATTTAAAAAAAATTAATAAACTATGTTCATTAAATGCATTAAATTTATTTTATTGAAACATTTATTACCCCAATTTATTAAAAATTACCTAAAATATTTAAGATATTATTTAAATTTAGTAACGAGTTACTCTAGAAATGAAATTGTAATTTTACATGTAATGTTTTCGGAAGTAAAAGCAAAAATTGAAATTTTAGGTGCTTACAGCTTCAAGCGAAAATATAACTTCGATATATGTGACATTTCAACTGTGTATCGACAAATAAGACAGATACAAAGTATGAACTACTATCGGAAAAATTAGAACTTTATGTGCCTGCCATGTACAGGTATACTAGGAACTGGAAAGGAAAATACTTGCCTCCAACATGTATCAACTTCCATTAGCTAAAATATAAAGTGGAAAACAATGACGTTTTCAGAAAGTACAGCTCTTCTGATGCTACTCTTTACTACCCAAGTAAGCTCTATTTTCTATTATTTATTTAGATTTAGAGTTTCGGTGTATAAGAACTATACGGTTATATGAATTGAAGAGTGTAATGAAAGATGATGTTATGTAGCTAAGAAAAATTTAAGTGACATTTTTTGTTTGATTTTATTGATTTATTGTCTTCAAAATAGAATTCTTTTGAATTGTTCGAAAGTTAAATAAACACATTTGGAATAACTTATTATCCTTTAATTTCAAATGTAAAAAAATATAATTATTATTTAAGAAAAGTATTATTTACAAAAATATTAAATATTGAATTTGATGTCTTGTATCACCAAAACAAATTAGAAACTTAATTGTTTAGTTTTACTATATGATAGATTAACACATAATACTTTCATTTGTATACGTATAGAAATTTTAAGGATATATGAAACAGTATCCTTTTCAAGCAAGCTCTTCAGATAATAATTATATCCATTTAAGTAGACGGTTGAAAAAGTGTCGTAAAATATACTAAAATTGTAATGGTAATCGGTTGCAGGTATACGATTTTTTATTTATTTTTTTTTATTTATTTATTTTTTTTTTTTTTAACCGATGAAGGTAGTATTGTGGGTTGATCCTAATGCTGCTTTTGAAGTAGAGTAGGAAGAAAACAGTGTGACTATTTAATATTGCAATTTTTGCAAAAAAACAAAAACAACACCACCACCAACAACAACAACAAAACAATTTCTGTACAAATACTCAAATGTTATTTGCAACTAGATTATCAGATCAATTTACGTACTTTGAATTCTTTTACTGTTTTTATAGTGCACAAATATAAATATTTGGATTAAAAATGAAATAAAATTCGCCAGTTTTTTTATTATTTTTGCTTAAATATGTAGAGATATATCGCCATCCATTATTGCATAAAATATAATGAAATGGGACGAAATTGAAATTTTGCTTACTAAAATACAAGTCATTTGAGGAATTTATAGAGAAAAACCACAAAAAACATATAACATTTTTATGATAACTCCTAACACATTAATAATTTTGAACTGTTGACGTTACATTATATATAAGTCTTAAATAAAGCCATTAATAATTCAAGCACTTACAATAACATCGAAAAGCTATGCTAATATTCATTGCCAACTATGCTCCTACTTCTCTAGTGCTGAGTGTGCTGGCTTCAGTTCCAATGTGCTAGTTTCGACTAGTAATTTGCAGTTTAAACGGAAGTCCCTGTCTGTTTAGACCTCGCGTTGAGGAGATGACTGTTGCTGCCCTAGCCAACCAATCATGATCGTTAACTTGAATGGCAGCAAAGATGGGACAATGAAGGCACAGGCCGCTACTACATAACTTATTACCAAGTGTTTCCATACAATTTATTGTAAATAATCGTTATATTTTTCCTTTTTTCACAAATCACGGCCCTTTCCAGAAATATCTTTACGACATAGGTACTTTACGACATCCCTCTTTGTGTATGTGGGCTCCCCTCCACCTCACTTCACTACTTATTGGATTGTCCTCTAACAACATATTATCACGTTAAAAAAACATAGAGCTATGGCGATTCTGGATTGGATTAATTATATTAGTGAAAGTCCTGTTCTTATGGACAGAATATCAGCACTAATGAGATTTTTAGAGAAAAATGAAGTCATTTTTAGAAATAATTATCCATACCTCTCGGACACTTCTTCAGACGATGGTTTATGATTTTTTTTTTTTTGTTATCTTCTTTGTTTCCATTGTAAATAGTTTTCATATATATTCATTAAATATTATTATTATTAATGTTATTATTATTGGTATTATAGTTATTACAAGTAGCGTTTTTGTTATTAATATTTTGTATTTATTATATTTCATCATGTTTTGAACTAGGCAGCTGTATTGAGAATCTAACAGTTTTTTTTAAATTTACTATAGCATAAATATAAACACTGAACATTTCATTTTAAATGCTGCCAAAAGGATGGACTAACAAATGGGTTTCGGCCGTCTGTAGGAAAACACTCCATCAGGCTTGCAGCTTGGAGCTACGGTTCAGATTTCCCTTCCCCCCTTGTTAACTTGGATACTGTTTAACCTTTTGCACTCCACTACTGTCACCCATACAACAACATACTAAGTTTAACTACAAATCCACTGACACCCATACGGTAAACAACAAATGAACTTACAACAAATAAACTTACTTTTAGGGAGTTTCCCACATATTATTTGAAAAATGTAAGAATGGCGTCGAATTACTGGTAGATAATTGAAATTTTGGTGTGGAGGGCAAAAGTTTAAAGTATGAAATATTTAGTGAGATTCCGAACCCTTTCATGAACAACTACAATCAATCACAGAAAAAAATGAAAAAGAGCCGGAATAGTAGGCAGCAAAACGAATAGTTCGCATAAAACTAAGGCGCGCCACACACCAGGGAGACATGCGACAATAATCGTGAGACATGAGGCAAATTCTGCTGTTCAAACCGGTTGTTTCTTTGTTAACAGGGTGAAATTGTCGCATACCTCACGCTTTTCTGCCGCATGTCTCCCTGCTGTGTGGCGCGCCTGAGGTTTACAAATGACTTATACATTTAAAGTGCAAAGTGATTCACGACATGCCGTACCCGGATTTCTATTTACAAGTTTAATGTTTCTGCAGATATTTAAATAAACTTTATTCTACTTTGCATCAAATTTTATAAAATCAGGTGATAATCTGAAAATAACACTACCTTACTATAACATTGAGTTTTTTGCTTCACATTGTGGATTGTAGTTGCAGTTTTAAATGTCCTTTACCGAACTGTTATGATTTTTCTATCCTTTCTTTAGATGGCAGCAAATTTATTAAAGGCTAAAGATAGTCTGTTAAAAAAATCATGAAAACATGTTAATTCACATAAAGATAGAAACCGAAAATCCGGTTTCTGCTTAAAATTAATCAAAATATATTTTTGACTGAATAAGTCGACAGCAACACTAACTTTTAAGGACAATTTTCATCTCTATCCGTTTTATGACCTATTTTTTCTTTATTTTTCATTTTGTGTGTGGGGGGAGGAGGGGTCGAATAAAAAACTCTGAGAACACGCTATATATTTCATTTTCAAAAATATTTTTACTTTAATGCTTGAAGCATTTCGGTTTAATCCAAAAAAAAAAAAAAAAAAAAAAAGTCTGTTACAATGGAACACAATGGGACAGTTGTTACTTTTTTTACTATACATTTTGTAATTAAATTTACGATTTTAATTTTTTTTTAATTCTTTACTTCTGTTTTAGTATTTCATTTTTCTAATAGACTAAACTATATAGTAGTAAAATACTCCCAAATGACACTATGTCTGTTACCTTCTGCATGGCTATAATCAACCGCAATTAAAGCTATTGTGTTCTAATTACTGCAATTTGCGATCATGAAGTGTTTCTTCAAAATTGAAAATATAACTTTCATTCTGTGTTGTTGTTGTTGTTTTTTTATGAAATAGTATCAATAGTCAATAATTACCTTATAGATAAAATATTTACCATCATACATTCGCAGCTGTAGATTTTTTCTTTCCCTGTTTATTTTTATAATCGATCACGTTTCACGGAATTTTTAAACTCACATACGAGGGTGGTTCAATAATTACTGTCCCGAGTGTGTATAAAATATTTGTACTGAGATTGCTGATGTGGAATATTGAAGCCTAATGTCTTAGATGCCTGTATACTCAATTTCAGAACCGTAGCTGCTATATTAACATGTTTTTTTTTTTTTTTTTTTTTTTTTTTTTCCGTTTTAGGTGTGAGAGGTGGCACCTAGCTTGAAAAGGTGGGATTGGGGTGAAAGGCTGGTTTGGAGCTTATGGGGGCCAGACCTGAAATAGTTTTGTGATAGGTTTGTGACAGTGGATGAGATGTGGTTACATCAATATGATCCCGAGTCCTAACGACAGTAACCACATCTCATTCACTGTCACTGCCCAACCCCCCTTCAAGCTAGGTAAAACCTTTCACACCAAAAAAAAAAAAAAAAAAAAAAAAAAAAAAAAAAATTAATATAGCAGCTACAGTTCTGAAATTGAGCATATAGGCATATAAGACAACAGGCTTCAATATTCTACATCAACTATCGCAGTACAAATATTTTTTACACACTTGGGACATTAATTATTGAACCAATAATTATTGAAGCGCTCTCGTATAAGTGCTGCTGTTTTGCCTAAATTAACTAAACTTTCAATTTACTTTTTTATGACTATTCTAATTTATACTTATGAAAAGTTTTTAGCTAAGTAAAAAAATTCCATTTTCAATCCACATCAAGGAAACTTTAATACTCACATATGAAACTACGTCCGAAATTTTGCCTAAATTAACCAATCTTTCAATTGACTTTTTATGACTACTCTCAATTATACTTATAAAAGGTTTTTAGCTAAGTGAAAAATGCTATTTTTAATCCACATCAAGGTAAACTGTAATAAATACAGATAAAACTATGTCCTGTGTGTTGCCTAAGTTAAATAAACGTTTAATTCCCTTTATATGACTACTTTAATTTATACTTCTAAAAAGCGTTTAGCGAAGTAAAGGAAAAAAAAACTACATGGAATCCCCGCAAAGGAATTTTTTAATACTCACAAATATAACACTATATCCTGCTATGTTGTCTAAAAAATCTAAACTTAAAATTTACTTTTTATGACTACTCTAATTTTTATAAAAGATTTTGATAAAGTGAAAAATGCTATATTGAATTCTCATTTAATTGATTCTCAACTGACATTTATAAAAGACCTTTTCAACTTTCATTATTTTAAATTACTACCATATTATAATGTTGAAATAACTTCATTTATTCAATTGAATCAGATACCTATTAAATGAAATTTGACTTTATACTTTTAAAACAATTTATAATTTAATTCGGCAGGATGTACGTGTCATATTAAGAAATAGACACAAATAATGATTAAGTAATTAATGATGAACTGTACAGAATAAAGAAGTTTCAGTTTGTTGAAATAAAAAAAAAAGAAATTTGTTTGAAGTGTAATATATATTTTTCATTCCGTAGAATATTGCAACTTTTTTAAAATTTCAAACCGTACGATTTTAATAAATACAGTGTCCTGTTTATATATATATATATATATATATATATATATATATAAACTGCCGCTAATAGTTACAGTTTTAACTGTAAATTTTCGATCAAGAATTTACAATTATTTTATTTTTTCATTTCTGTTTTATATGCTATCGTTTATTTTCTCCACCCATGCATGATTGAAATTATGTAAAAACTCAAAGCCGGAACCATTAGACAACATAATTGGACAATATTATTAGACAACATAAAAATTAACATTTCGAAAATTTCGATTCTATTTTTGCCTAAGATTTTATAAGTAATTTAAAAACGCCGTTTTTCATTTTATTTAAAGCTTTCAGAATGAGATTAAATTTATTCAATTATTTTTTTTTTTATCCTACGATTTTTCGATTATTAAATTACCCTTAAAACATAGTTATATTTTAAAGTAGCATAATGTATTGATAATTAATTTATAGACTCTAATGCTTTTTAATTTAATTTATAACGCTACTGTTTAAATGTTCCACCCGACCAGGTTTTACAGAAATTTTATACTCTCATAGAAATCTACGTTCTGCTAGTTCTGCTATATGCGTTCTGTTAATTTAGGCTATGTTGCTTAAATTAACTTTATGTTTATTTTTAGGATTACTATAATTTATACTTATGAAAAGTCTTTAGCGAAGTGAAAAAATGTTATTTTGAATCTACTTCAATGAAAATTAAGTGATTCTCTCCTGATACTTATGAAATAGCATTTCCACTTTCATTATTTTAAACTATCAGCGTGTTATACATTTGAAAATACTTCATTTAAACAGATGATCCAGACACCTATAAAAGGAAATTAGACTTTAGACTTTTAAACTAATTTGTAATTTACTTCGGCGGGATGAGCATGTCAGATTAAGGAAGAGACACGAATGTGTAGATTAATAAGGAACCGAATTAACTGAGAACTGGAATTAAGTGTATTAACTGAGAACTGAGAACTGGAACTGAAATTAACAAAAAAAAGTTTCAATTTGTGGAAATAAAAGAAATGATTTGCTTGAACTGTAAAATAAATTTTTCTTTCCATGAAATATTGCATTTTTATTTTTAATTCAATCCATACGATTTAGATAAATAAAATGTCTGTAGATACAAAAAAAAAAAAAAAAAAAACCCCTAGAAAATACGAATTTTGTTTTTTCAGAATTTAGTGTCGCCCCCGAGGAAATATATATATATATATATATATATATATATAAATATAAATAGTACAAAACATAATTCAGTTTTAACATTTAAAACACACGCTTTTATTTTATATAAATGACGTCAGACGCACCTGCTAAAGAATTCCTCATTTACGATCCAGTCTTAAACAACATCTACAGTAAAATATGCATAGGACGTGACTATCGATGAATAATACATAAATCCAAAAAAAAGAGATTTCGTCATTCAAGAAACTGGACAAAAGAAATCGGCTATCTCACGATGCATATGCCTTCATTTGTGTGTAATATTAATATAGATACTTAAAATTAAATTTAGTTTATAATAACTCCATGTTTTATTAGAAATCATTCATTTATATTTTTTTCAAAATAGCACGTATTTTAATTTTTTTTTTCAGTTTTTATATGAGAAAATGGCAACAAAGAGATATAATTGCTATTTTTCAGTTATTTTCCCTTTACTTTCTACAGAAATGGAGTACTTGAGTTGCCAAAATTAAACAAATGGTGCTAGAAACTACACAAAAAAAATAATATCTAAAAAATAAATGAAGATGCACTTAAAAAAAAAACTGCATTTAAAAGTACTTTTTTTTCGCAATACGATGGTATAAAAACTGAAAATGTGCGATGCTTAGAAGTTGAAAAAATTGCAGTAGAGATTATTCCGTACAATGATACATCTGCTTTGTTTTACGGCTGGCTTATTTTACGGAACGTTATTCTTTGGACACGACACATTAATAGGCGGGAGAAAGAAATAGCATACCAGGGGCAAAAGAAAAAAAAAAAAAAAAAAAAAAAAAAAAAAAAAAAAAAAAGACTACCGATAATAGTTACAGTTTTCATTGAAAAGTTTCGATAAAGACTTATAAATTTTTACCCTTTCCTGTTTACATGCTATTGTTTATTTTCTCCACTCACACTTGATTTACAGTGTGTAAATACTCAAAGCCAAAGCTGTTTCCTTAGACATCCTAAAAATAACAATTAGAAAAATCTCCATTCTATTTTATCCTCATAATGTTATTTTAAAATTAAAAACAACGTTTCCATATGAATTATAGCTTTAAGAACGATAATGCATTTGTCCACTGATAGTTTTACCAAATATGATTTTTCGATTATTAAATAGCCCTTTAAATATAATTCTCTTTTAAAATAAAATGTGTTGATAATGAATTTACAGACTCTAGCGTTTTTAAATTTAATTTATCACGCTATTCTTTAAGTGTGCTACTCGACCAGGTTTTAAAGAATTTTTATACTCACATTTATCCTCTTCAGATCCGAGGTACACAAATGTGCGCATCTATTTTTTAAATCATAAAAAATAAACTGTTTGATTTTTTTTACATTTTGACTTCATTTCTATGTAGCTGTACATTTTTTGGCTTAAACACAAGCCAATAAATGTCATCATCGATGATGATATCCTCATAAAATAAATGTTATTTTCATCTAAGTTTGTAAAATACCTTCAAGAGAGTGTGGCCGAGAAAGTAAGTAATTTTCAAAATTATTTAACTTAGATGCTTATCCATAAAAATTTTTGAGAATTTGTAGCTCATTCGCTTTTTAAAGACCTTAAATTTGTCACTGTGTGATTTATTTTATTGTTAATTAAATTAATATTTTAAGGGTCTTGTAATTTTAGATCCATATTTTCGAAACTAAATTACGAATAAAAATAGCAAATAAAGCCTTTGTGCAAGAATATTAAAAAAAGCAGAAAAACCAACGTTTAAAATGCACAAATAATACATAAAAAGCAGCAAACAGCTGTTTCCAAACTACTAGCGACATTCTTCTTCAGTGCAAGATAGAAAAAAAGGAACAGTGTGCTAGAAAAAGCAAGGCTGAGCAAAAAGAGCCTTGCTTTTTCTAGCTTTCTTTTTACCTTTCTTTTTGCTTAGCCTATCTTTTTCTAGCACGCTGTTCCCTTTTCCCTATATTGCACTGAAGAAGAATCTCGCTAGTAGTTTCAAAACAGCTGTTTGCTGCTTTTCATGTATTATTTGTGTATTTTAAACGTTGGTTTTTCTGCTTTTTTAAATTACGAATTTCCCTAAAGTATCCATTTCCGAAAAAGGGCTTTTTCTGTCTTCTAGGATGACGTTTTGTTTGTGCAAAAGTAATGATTGAGTAGTTGCAGTATTATTTTATCTTCAGAACTGAAGAGGTTAAAGATCCAAAAATTATTGAAATTTTAATGGCAATAATTTCGAATTATTTTCCTCAAGTTTCTAGATATCAGGTGGAAATTTGAAAGTTCACATTTACTATTTCTGAAGAATAGTTTAAAAAATATATATTATTTAAAAAGTACCCCAAGTCACCTCTGACTTGCGGTGACTTTGTCTCATAAATAAAAAATCATAAAATAAGCCTTCCAAACTCTGTTAGATAATGCAAACCCAGCCTTATGATAAATAATTAAAAAAAATAATTCGAGTCATTTCAAAAAAAAAAAAAAAGTTTTATATAGAAATAAACAGGAGGATAAATCTATGTGCTGCTATGTTACTTAAATTAACTGAACTTTTTCTTTATTTTAGGTTTACTACTATTTATACTTATGAAAAGTCTTTAGCGAAGTGAAAATTTGTTATTTTTAATCCACTTCAATGAAAATTAAGTTATTCTCAACCGACATTTATGAAAGAAAATTTGATCTTTCATTATTTTGAATTATCAACATGTATACATTTGAAATTACTTCATTTCTTCAATTGAACCACACATCTATAAAATGAAATTAGACGTTATACCCTTAAATAAATTTGTAATTTATTTCAACGGGATGCTCGTACCAGATTTAGAAAGACACACCAGTAAGTAGATTACTGATGAACTGTAGAGAAAAAAGAAGTTTCAATTTGTGGAAATAAAAAAAAAAGTAATTTGTTTGAATTGTAAAATATATTTTTCATTTCCTGGAATATCGAAACCTTTTTTTAAATTTCAAACCATACGATTATAATAAATACAGTGTTTATTTATTCAGTTCAATTCAGTGTCTATTTATAAATTTGGCCCCATCAGTGGCCGAGAGGTTCTGCTCTCGAAACTGGTAGACGGGAGGTGCTGGGTTCGAACCCAATAGCGCCCGTCGGCCTAATCGTTCGGAGTTTCGTGGCTTTCTTCGAACCGTGGATTTCCATGCGTAAATACGGGTTAGAATCCCTTAGAAAGACCCCCACGGAGGGCACACTCCCCACTTAGGGCCTTTATCCCTCGTGTTGATAATTGGCCTTCATAAACACAACCAACTAACTATTTATAAATTTTAAAAAATCTTCCGCGAATAGTAATAGTTTTAACTGTAAATTTTCGATAAATATTTATTTTTTTTCATTTCTTGTTTATATGCTTTTGTTTTATTTTCTCCACCCGTACTAGGTTTAAAGTATGTAAATACTCAAAGCCGAACCTGTTTTTTTCGACAACGGAAATATTAACATTTCAAAAATTTCAATTCTATTTTTGTATAATGATGCTATATTTAAGTTAGAAATACAGTTTTCATTTGACTTAAAGCTTTTAAAATGAGGTTGATTTTCTCCAATAATTGTTTTTTCAGCTATGATTTTTCGATTATTAAACAACGCTTAAATTATAATTCTCTTTTAAAGCATAGTGTGTTGATAATTAATTTACAGACTCTAATATTTTCTAAGTTTATCTATGACGCTACTGTTTAAATGCTCCATCTGGCCAGGTTTTACAGACTTTTTATACTCACATATAAATCTACGTTACTAAATTAACTGTACATTATGTTTATTTTTAAGATTACTATAATTTATACTTATGATAAGTATTTAGAGGAGTGAAAAAAATGTTATTTTTAATCCACTTTAATGAAAATAGTATTTTTCAAGTGACATTTATGAAAGAACATTTCAGCTTTCATTCATTTGAACTATCAACAACTATCAAAGTTTGAAATTACTTCATTTATTGAATTTAACCAGACACCTATATAATGAAATTAGATTTTATACATTTAAAATAACTTGTAATTTACATCGGCGGGGAGCACGTGTCAGATTGAGAAAGAGACAACAATAAGTAGATTAGGAATGTATTGTAGGGTAGAAATAAGTTCCAATTTGTGTATATAAACAAAAGTAACTTCTTTGAACTGTAACATACATTTCCCATTCTCAGAAATATTGCAACTATTTTTCTGTTTCAAACAATATGTTTTTAATAAATAAAGTGTATAAAATGGTATAAAATTTAAACAAACTACGTCTAATAATTACAGCTTTAATTATACATTTTTGATAAAGAATTTACATTTTTTTTTTTAATTTTCTTCCGCCCATACATGATGTAAAGTACGTAAATACTCAAAACCAAAGATGTTTCCTTCTACAAAAAAAAAAAAAAAAAAAAAAAAAAAACACATTTTAAAAATTTCCATTCTGTTTTAGCCTAATAATGTTCTAATTAAATTAAAAACATCATTTTCATATGAATTAAATCTTTTAGAATGATATTGAAGTTCTCCAATATCTACCCTATATATATAAAATCCTAATGAAACGAATTTATGAAACGAATATATGAAACGGCTGAAATGTAACGATTCTTTGAATCGACTGATTAAACAACTGATTATGTTTCACGGCGATTTCTCCTAAAATATGGAATACTTTGCGATGAAATTAACACCAAAAATCAATTTTGATCCGCAGATTTCAAAACTGTTAAAAGAATTTTTAAATTCGAATTAGTTTTCGAAATATTAATTTTTTTCTAATTTTGTATACATTTTTCTAATGATGGCAACTCAAATTTTAATGAAACAGATATTTTTTTTTTCAGATTTTAGAAAAGGTTACTATTTTAAACTAATTTGGCGAGAAGTTTAGCCTCCCTTAAAGGTATGCCAAGAAAAGTATCATGTTACTTTTATTCATAATTCGATTTGTATTTCATTATCATTTTATTTAATACAAACAGAAACATTTAAAATAAATGGCTTTCACTTCTTTATTTTTTTTAAACGAAATGAAAAGAAAAATATTAGGCACAGATGTCATATACGCACCGGGGTACCTAATTGGCGCCAAAATGGCATTATTTTGGTTGACATGGTAACCCGGCTATTGTTGTTTATTTAATAATAAATGTTTATTTACTTTATTTTCTTTTTTTAAATTACATAAATAGTTTTGTTCTATAGTTAATTATTTTTTTGGTTATTTTCCTTTAAAAATAAAAAATAATAGAACATAGTTAAAAAATACGGTGCTACTTAGTTATTTCATCGACCCATTTCGCCAAATTATATAAATCGTCAATCCACTCGCCAAATTATACAAATTGACATAATTTTTATTTTAAATAACGAAAGAACAAAGAAAATAGTATAACATTAATAAATATTCAAATAAAACGTCGAAATAAAAATCACTTGATGACGTAAAGACGTGTAACTTGCTTAAAGTCAAGTGAATGTGACATTTATCAACTATTATTGGCATTTAATCTTATAGTTTGGTGATAGATTTTTGTTCGACGGTATAACTATGTAGTACCAAAAATACATATGTAACTGGTATTCGAAAACGAGGATTTCGCCAAATTTTCGTAAAAAAAATCACGCCAAACCGGGTACGTATATGGCATCTGGCCAAATATTAAATGATGTAACAAACGATGACATTTAATTTCAATTTCAAAGCAATGTTTTAATTTACCACTCGAAAAAAAAAATGCTAACTGGCGAGTTGAAAAATAGTTATTGGTGATATTTGCGCCCGGCTAGCATAAGAGTGCAAATAATTCTTTGCAACAATGCTTTTATGTAGTATTATTCGAAAAACAAAATTGATTTTTTAAAATCGAAAGGGAAAACTTTCGGCACAGATGCCACATACGGTCCCATATTGGCGCTATTTTTTTCTGACGCCAATGTCATATACGCAACGGGTACTTAACTGGCGCCATAGTATCGTTATTTTGCTTGATTTGATAAGCCGGATGTTGTTGTTTATGCTGTTGATTTTTTCCCCAAATTAGCGTCGGAAAAAAATCGCGCCAATATGGGGCCGTATATGATATCTGGGCCAAACTTTCATATGAAAAGCCAAAAAGATCAGAGCGTATTTATTTATGGCAGTTACATGACTTGGACTATTATGATGTAGATGAAATCATAGCGATAGAATAATATTTGGCGACTTATCACCTGTACCTGGCTAATATTAAAGTACCAAAATGGCACCAGGAATATAAAAACCGAAGTGGTTCGCCCGGAACTCTTGATGATAGTCACATGACTTATGCTATTGTTATAGAAATTGTTTTAAAATACCGGGAGACAAAGACTCTGTACATTTAATTCCTTTTATTTTTAGCTTCTTTTCAAACGTTTAACCGATCCTCTTTAATCAAACACGAAAACAACCATTGGATGTCTTAACA
This sequence comes from Maratus speciosus, assembly GCA_963932465.1. Lineage (NCBI taxonomy): Eukaryota > Metazoa > Arthropoda > Arachnida > Araneae > Salticidae > Maratus > Maratus speciosus. The sequence continues at coordinate 456,520,341 of OZ010797.1, forward strand.
GCAACTGATTCGGCCTTAAATTTTTTTAATCAAAGGAAATTGAATGGAAACCCGTTTACAGGGAGATCTGCACAGCTTTTTCAGTATAATTCAATCTTCTATAATATTTTTTAAACCGATCAGATTAGCGTGTTTTTAGATTCTGCGGTGTCTGAACGGGGGTTGGCGAGCGTAGCTTGTAGGGGGCAGAGCCCCCTAGTATATATATATTTTAACTATGATTTTTTCTGTTAAATAACCCATAAAATATAATTCTCTTCTAAAATATAATGTGTTGATAGTTAATTTACAGACTAAATGCTTTTTAATTTAAATTATGAAGCTATTGTTTAACACGTTCACGCCGGCGCGGTGGGTCACACCCGACTGTCTCAGAGCTGCAAAGTTTCCGGCTTTTTAGGTACCAGTATTTTAATACAGAAACTGTTGTTTTATTTAATTAGAACAATTGGGCGATTTAAAGGAACAACATTTTCTCTAAAACAATAGTGGTGTGCAAAAAGCCGGAGACGTGACAACTCTGAGACAGTAGAGTGTTGCCCACCGCGCCGGCGTGAACGTGTTAAATGTTCTACTGGATCATGTTTTACACAGATTTATTTCCCACGTACTGCTATGTCGCCTAGATCAATTGAACTTTATATTTATTTTTAGTATTACATAATTTATAGTTATGAAAAGTGTTTAAGGAAGTGAAAAAATGTTCTTTTTAATGCACTTCCATGAAAATTAAATGATTGTGAACTAACATTTATGAAAGAACATTTCAACTTTCATTATTTTGAATTATCAATATGTTACACTTTGAAATTAGTTCATTTATTCAATTGAACCAGACACCTATAAAATGAAATGAGACGTTACAATCTTAAATGAATTTGTAATTTACCTAGGCGGGAAGCTCGTACGAGATTAAGAAAGAGACACCAATAAGTAGATTACTGATGAACTGTAAGGAAGAAAGAAGTTTCAATTTGTGGAAATAAAAAAGTAATTTGTTTGAATTGTAAGATATATTTTTCATTCCGTGAAATATCAAGAAGAAAAAATTAATTTCAACCCATACGATACTAATAAATACAGTGCTAATTTATTCAGTTTAATTCAGTGTCTATTTAAAAATGTAGCAAAACTGCCGCGAATAGTTTTAGTTTTACCTTTAAATTTTCGTTGAAGAATTTACAATTTTATGTCGTTTCTTATTTATAAGCTATCGTTTATTTTCTCCAACCGTATAAGATTTAAAGTATGTAAATACTCAAAGCCGAACCTGTCTTCCTAACCCACATCAAAATTATTATTTAAAAAAAAATCAATTCTATTTTTGCCTAATGATGTTATAATTATGTTAGAAACACCGTTTTCATTTAACTTAAAGCTTTTAGAATGAGATTGGACTTCTACAAAAATTGTTTTCAACTATTATTTTTCGATTATCAAACAAAGCTTAAATTATATTCTCTTTTAAAGCATAATGTGTTGAAATAATTTTACAGGCTGATGCTTTTTAATTTCATTTATGACGCTATTGTTTAAATGTTCTACTCAATCAGGTTTTACAGAATTTTTATATTTACATAAAAATCTACGTTACTAAATTAACTGAATATTATGTTTATTTTTAGGACTAGCCGCCTCTGACGACCAGTTTGGTCTTCCTTAAATGTATGCTAAGCATTGCATCATGTTACTTTCATTCTTAAACTAATTCACTTGCTCAATCCTTCCCCGCGAGTAGCAAGAATTCTTTGCGCACTTGATAACATTTCATACATTTTTTGTTATTATGCTTATTTCGTCTTTTTTTTTACGGATACCTCTTAATTTCCGTAGCTGTAAAAATGAGTGAAATTTCAAGTGTTTGAACTGAGATTTGTTCATAAATTATATAAATTAAACTTATTTTACTTAAACATGCCGTTACTTCAATGTTATTTTTTAGTATTAATAAATTTATTTAAATTTTTGAAAATCATGCATTTATAAAATTTTTTCCCTACTTAATAACTAAATAAGGAATATATATACTTTTGTTTTTATAGGTTTGATTTCTGAGTTCATAAATATGACAACGTAACTAAGAGAAGTAGCAAAATAAAACCCTCGTGAATGCAAACCGTTAACAAACGTTAGCGCCGCCAATTTACATACTATGATGTCATAAGAATATTGTCCATTCATTGTTGGAGAACCTGCTTTATGAATGATTACCTCCATGGCCTAATATTTTCTACCATTTATAATGAATGAATCTCTTATGTTTGTTTACTTTATGAAGTGAAATAGAAAGCTGTCAAATTAATTTCAATTGAAAATATCTTGGAATTTGGAATATATATTTATTTGAATGTAAATTAGAAACAATACTTTGATGCTGAAATGAAATATTTTAGTGTATGTTATTATTATTACGATTAATTGCTTATTTAGGTACTTTTCTATTACAGGGGCCTTAGCTTCCTTTTCTTTTAAGCTTGGTGCAATTCGGGCTTCATATAAACATTTTATTTACACGTATATCTACAATATTTGTTTAGATACAAATTACTTCTATTTTTATATAAAAATAGATTATTTTCTTCTTTAGATTAAATAAATTGTATACATATGGAAAAAATTGCTTATGTATATGAAATAGGATTTAGATTGCCGGAAAATACGATGCCAATATTTTTTTCTCGCCAAGAACCTATGCTGGAAAAATATCTATTTATTTATTTATTTATTTATTGTATTTTAAGTGTGGTAAATGAAAGATGTGTATTTTAAATGAAATTTATGCATTGTAAATGAAATGAGTGATAGTATTTTATATTTTCTATATAGTATAGATATCTAGATAGTATTTATATTGATTTATATTTTAATGAAATGATGGCGATGGAAGAATATTTGACGATTTATCACCTGCGCCCGACTAATGGCTGTTTAGCATATAAAAAGTGAAGCGGTCAACCCGGAACTATTGATGACAGTCACATGACTTCGGCTTTTATTATATAGATTATATAATTCATTGTTCATGAAAAATCTTCAGCAAAATGAATTTTTTTTTTTATCCACTTCAATGAAAATTAAATGATTCTCTCCCGATATTTATGAAAGAACATGTCAACTTTCATTATTTTAAACTATCAGCATATGCATTTGAAAATAATTCATTTATACAAATTAACTAGACACCTATATAATGAAATTATGCTTTAGACCAGTGGTTCCCAACCTTTTTTTTGGCCGTGCCCCACTTAAGCCTCTTTTAAATCGTGATGTCCCCCCTCCTCCACTCTGTAATATATAATTTTTTATTATAAAAATATTCAACTGTTATTTACACGGAAGAAGCTTAAAAGAGATAATTAAGTAAGTATGATAAATCCTTTCACATTCAAAAGAATATAAAATTTTTGTTATAAATGTGATTTAACACAACTCTCTGCATTTCAAGGAGGCCATACATATTCGCATTTACAGCTAGAAAAAATTTGTTTTTCTTTTGCAACTTATATTAGACACTAAAGTGTTATATAGTCTGCATTTTTATCTTCATGAAGTAGCTTCAAGAGACTCTCGCATTTTCGTTACATTTGGTAAAGTTGATACATTTTACAATTGATTTTTGAATTTTATTAAGAAAAGGGGGAAGTTTTTAAATATCGAGACTGTATGAATAACATAATTCACAAATAGCATTTCCAGATTAGCAATTTAACAATTTCATGTAACCATTTTTCTTTCCCTCATAACATACATATCTGGTAACTCACTTTCTTTCTCCCATTATCGTTAGCTTGTCACCATGAGCTATCCTATTTTAAATTTTATAATGCACATGTTATGTTGTATTTTTATACATTGTTTATGTGGTCTGTATAAGAGCCATAAGATATTAAATTTTTAGACATTTCTTTCTGTGATGTTCATTTGGAGACATATTAATTTTATAAAAGTAGTAGATCGTTAAGATATTTTACACATTTTTTATGTTAAATGTGTTCAACATAGTCAATTTTAAATATACACTTACGAAACTTCATATGTAAAAGTTCTTCATGCCACACATTGCATTGTGATTGTATAATAAAAGGTATATATATAAAAGTTATTATAAATAAAAGTTTCAATAAATAGTAAAAGAAAGATGCGTGTAACGTTAAAATAATATTAAAACTAGAAAAGATATAAAAGTTTTAAATGTATAATTGGTGTCCAAGTCTAAATATCAAAAAAATTTTCATTCAATTATTCCGGTAGCAGTTGTATTTTAAACTTTTATGTGGAAAGTTTTGGAATTTTTTTATTTTTATTCAGGTATTTTTAAATTATCATATATTACTTATTTCTATTTTAAGTCTACAACATCATTTTTATTAAAAAAGTGTCAAAAAGACAGAGAGAATGAATTAATAAGAATTCTGAAATTGCCCCCCTGTGGGGCGTACGCCCCACGTTGGGAACCACTGCTTTAGACTTTTAAACTAATTTGTAATTTACTTTGGCAGGATGCACGTGTCAAAATGAGATAGAGACACAAATTAGTAGATTAATGATAAACAGCACAGAAGAAAGAAGTTTAAGTTTGTTGAAAAAAAAAGCAATTTGTTTGAACTGTAAAATATATTTTTCATTCCGTAGAATATTGCAACATTTTTAAAATTTCAAACCATACGATTTTAATAAATAAAGTGACTATAGATAAAAAATAACAATACCGCCAATAATTACAGTTTTAATTGAAAATTTTCAAAAAAGAGTTAAAATATTTTCTCCTTTCAAGTTTACATACTATTGTCTATCTTCTCCACCCATACATGATTTAAAGTATGTAAATACTCAAAGCGAAAGTTGTTTCTATCGATATCCTAAAAATTAACATCTGAAAAACCTTCATTCTATTTTTGCCTAATGATGTTATATTTAAGTTTAAAACGCCCATTTTAATTTGACTTAAATGTTTTAGAATTAGACTAAATTTCTCCAGTAATTGTTTTGTAAACTATGATTTTTCGATTATTAAAACACCGTTAAAATATAATTATCTTTTAAAATATAATTTGTAGCTAATTAATTTACAGACTCTAATGATTTTTAATTTTATTTATGACGCTATTGTTTAAATGTTCTCCTCGACCAGGTTTTACAGAATTTTTATTCTCACAAATAAATCTACGTTCTGCTCTATTGCCTAAACTAATAGAATTTTACTTTTAGGCTTACTATAATTTATTCTTATGAAAAGCCGGGAAGTTGTAAAATAAACTTGAGATATGATAAAACACACTCGTAGAAACCAGATTCACTTAAAACAACACACAAATAACTAAATATTATATAAGTATAAAGGACTCGGTTTTTATGAAAACATAGTTTTGCATATATTTTAAATACCTTCAGTAAAATTTTATAAGGTGATGTGTGCTTTTTTAGAAAATTTCACAGTGTAGCCTCTAAATAACGGTTATCCGTGGGACCGAGAAAAATGGCCGCTATTCCGAGGTGGTTGTTATTCAGAGGTTTCATAAAAAAAAAAATCAAAACTACATAAATTTAAATAGAAACACACACAGTCATTATAACTAATCCTCATAGTTTTAATACATTAAAAAATCAAGGATTTGCAGTTGCTTTTTTTTTCTGCAAATATATCTTTCTCCAAAGAAATAACAATGAGTTGTTTTGCTATACAACTATTATGATTTAATACGAAATTTTGAATTTCAGGAAGGTTCATAAAATATTCGGTGTATGTGTTAATACTGGAAATTTTTGGGTGGTTCTATAATATATTTCCTCTTCCTCTCTTCCACCATTTGCGGTATGGAATCAAATGTGGCATTAGCTGCCCAATCTGTGACCATACATACAAACTTGCTGGAATATTTTAGTTATGCCTGCTGTTCTAAGAATATTGTCTAAATTTTCCGCATCATTATTAATGCCTTCATTTTCTGTTTGTTGACATATCAAGTAAATTTTGTTTGATCTCCTACACATTTTAGTTTGCAAATAGATATGACAATGTAACAGGAACTATAATTTTTTTTCTCGTAACTTTTGAGTGGCCGTTGTTCAGAATTCCTTATTTAGAGGTTCGTACAATGTTAATGATATATAGCGTGTTTGGTTCCATCAATATGTGGCCGGTATTTTGAGGTTGTCGTTGTTTAGATGTGGCCGTTCAAGGAGTTTCACTGTATAATTTTTAGTTATTTGTTATGAAAAGTATTTAGCGAAGTGAAAAATGTTATTTTTAATTCACTTCAATGAATTTAAGTGATTCTTATTGTGACATTTTTGAAAGAACATTTCAGCTTTCCTTATTTCGTATCAGTGCCATACCATATATTCGAAATTGTTTTAGGTATTCAGTTGAACCATAAAGCTATAAAATGAAATTAGACTTTATACTTTTAATCTAACTCGTAATATACATCGGCGGGAAGCTCCTGTCAGACTGAGGAACGGACACCAAAAAGTAAATTAAGGATGAATTGTTGGGAAGAAATAAATTTCAATTTGCGAAATTAAACTAAAATAATTTGTTGGAACTGTAAATTATATATTTTTTCCTTCTCAGATATATTGCACCTTTTTTTCTGTTTCAATTCATATGATTTTAATAGATAAAGTGTCTAATGGTATTAAATTTAAACATTGTACGTCTAATAATTACAGCTTTAATTATAAATTTGTGATAACAAACTTGCATTTTTTTTCCTTTCCTTCCATCCATGCATGATTTACGGTATGTAAATACTCAAAGCCGAAGATTTTTCTTTTTACACTATAAAAATTAAACATTTCCGAAATTTCCATTCTATGTTTTCCTAATGAAGTTATAATTGAGTTAAAAACGCCGTTTTCAATTGAATTAAAACTTTTAGAAAGAGATTGAATTTCTCCAATAATTGTTTTTTCAACTCTGATTTTTCGATTATTAAATAACCAATAAATATAATTCTCTTTAAAAATATAATGTGTTGATAATTAAATTACAGACTCTAATACTTCTTAATTTAATTTATTACGCTATTGTTTAAATGTTCTAATCGACCAGGTTTTAGCGAATATTTATGTATAGAAATACATAAATAATCTCTAAAACCTGTACGTACTGTGTATGAACGTACTGTGTATGAACGTACTGACATATAAATCTACGTTCTGCTGTGTTTTACAAATTAACGAAATTATAAGTTTATTTTTAGGATTACTATAATTTATACTTGTGAAAAGTTTTTAGCGGAGAGAGTTTTTTATTTATTTTTAATACACGTCAATGAAAATTAAGTGATTCTCATCAGACATTTATGAAAGAACATTTCAGTTCTCATTATTTGAATTATCAACATGGTATACATTTGAAATTACTTCTTTTATTTAATTGAACCAGACACCTATAAAATGGAATTAGATTTTATACTGTTAAACTAATTTGTCATTTACTTCGGCGGGATTCTCGTGTCAGATTGTGAAAGAGACACCAATAAGTAGATTAATAATGAACTTTAGAGAAGAAAGAAGTTTTAATTAAATTTTCGGAAATAAGCAAAAGTAATTTGTTTGAACTGTAAAATATATTTTTCAATTTTTTACTGATTATGTATAGGAATAAAATTCATTTAGACAGTTTATTTTGTTAAATCGCTTGGTTTTAAATGAGACAAAAAGTTGCAATCTCAGAAATATCGCAACTTTTTTGTTTCATTTCAAACCAAACGATTTAACAAAATAAACTGTCTAAATGAACTTTATTCCTATACGCAATCAGTAACATGCAATTAGGATAGGAAATTTTGAAGTTATTAACTGAGACATTGATCTTTGGAATTACCTAATTAAGAATCAACGAAAATTGCGCCAATATGACACAATTATCTATCCTATATATATAAATTCCTAATGAATAGAATTTATGAAACGACTTTATTAAAGGATTTTATGAAACGACTTTATTAAAGGATTTTATGAAACGACTTTATGAAAAGATTTTATGAAACGACTGATTATGTTTCATGTCGATTTTTCCTAAAATATTGGAGTATTATGCGGTGAAATGAACAACAAAAATCCGTATTGATCTAAAGATATCAAAACTGGCATTACAATTTCAAAATTTGAATTAGTTTTCGAGATATTAATTTTTTTCTAATTTTAAACACTTTTCTGTAATGATGGCAACTAAAATTTTAATCATAACACATATATTTTTTTTTTCATTTTAGAAAAGGTTATTATTTTAAAATAATTTGGCGACCAGTCTGGTTTCCCTTAAATGTATGCTATGAAAGGTATCATGTTACTTTTATTCATAACTTAATTTAAAATAATAATCTTTCGCCAAATCGGAGTATTTTGATAGAGAAATCAAGAATGCGGTATTTTTATGTTAGCGGAACGCAGGTGATAAATCGCCAAGCATTTTGTCTGTCGCATATTTTTTTTCATTAATTTCATTTAAAATATAATCCTTTCATTCATCTTATTTAAGATACAAACTTTCATTTAAAACAGAAACATTTAAAATTATTGGCTTTCACTTCTTTCTTTTTTTTTTTTTTTTTTTTTTTTTTAACGGAACGAAAAGACAAATATTAGGCACAGATGTCATATATGCACCGGAGTACGTAATTGGCGCCAAAATGGCGTTATTTTGCTTGAAATGGTAACGCAGCTATTGCTGTTCATTAATTAATTAACTTTTATTTAATTTTCGTTTCTCTTTATAAATTATATAAATTATTGCGTTCTATAGTTTTTAATTAATTTTTTTTATTTATTGTTATTTCATTTAAAAAATAATTTAGAAATACATGTGTAACTGATATTCGAAAACGATGTTTTCGCCAAATTGTTGCAAAAAAAATCACGTTAAACCCGGTGCGTATACGACATCTGTGCCAAATATTAAATAATGCAACAAACCATGACATTTAACTTCAAAGCAATGTTTTAATTTACCACTCGAAAAAAAAAATGCTAATTGGCGAGTTAAAAAAAAACTTTTGGCGATATTTGCAACCGGCTAACATAAATGTACCAAGAATTCTTTGCGATCACGGGAACTTTTATGTAGTTTTATTCGAAAAAAGAATTTTATTTTTTAATCAAAATGAAAACCTTTCATAAGAAAAGCGAAGGGATCAGACGGTAATTGCTTATGTCAGTTACATGACTTGGACTATTATAATATAGACAAAATTATGGCGATGGAATAATATTTGGCGACTTATCACCTGTGCCTGTCTAACATTAAAGCACCAAAATGGCACCTGGAATATAAAAAGCGAAGTGGTTCGCCCGGAACTATTCATAATATTCACATGACTTAGGCTATTATTATAGATATTGTTTTCAATTGTAAAAACAGCGCAAAGAATAATATTTCCTTATGATTAAAAATTTATTTACACGTAACTATTAAAAATCGGGAAAAAAAACTTTTAAATTACTATTAGATGAGCACATGTTAAAAGCAGGAAAATGTTGAAAATTATGTCATAAAAATTGTATTTACACGTGAATATTAAAAGAGAAAGGAAACCTTAAAATAATAAATACATTAATATGCGTTTAAAGCAGTAAATTCTAGTAATTACTTCACATTTAAAATGACCAAATAATAATACTGACAAAAAATTTAAATATATCTATGCGGAACATTAATTTCATATTTCGAGATGATCTTTTTAATTAATGCTTCCAATTCAAAGACAGCGCGAATAATAATATTTCCTTTCTAAAAACAAAAGTATTTTCATGTGAATGCTAAAAAGAAAAAGAAAACTTTAGTGATACTTAGATCAGATTTAAAACGATACATTTAAAATTTCTTTATTGTATTATGTTCATCGTTTTATAACGCTGTTAAAAAATACCGAGAGGCAAAGAATCTGTTTAGTTAATTCATTTCATTTTAGATTCTTTTCAAATTTTTAACTGACCTTCTTTATTCAAACACGAAGACAACGATTGGATGTCTTAACAGCAACTGATTCGTCGTTAAATTTTCGAAATCAATGGGAATTGAGTGGAAACCCGTTTACACAGAGATCGCTACAGGTTTTTTCATTATAATTCAATACTAGATATTGCCCGCCACGATTTAACGGTAAATAACTAGAATATTCCATTGGAAAAATTCTTGAATTTTGAATTAGTTGCTTTTAAATTAATTATTGAAATCGTGACAAATTTTTATATTGTATAAGTGATTCCTATTTCTTGAAGGCGAGCTAGAGGATGCTGTCAGTCTGACTTATTGAATGAAGTGAAAGAACTTTAAGTTTATAATTTACAACCAATTATGCTTGCCTTTTTTCAGAAGTTTACCAAAAAATACTGGGCAGAGCATTTATTTTTACTTACTACAGTCTCATTTTTTTTTTTTGAAAAAAAAAATAACTATCTATTTTTATTTTTATTTTTTTAACTACACGACCTTTGAATGCTGCCATGAATTTTATTTATATTTGTCTTATTCTCTAAAAGCCTAATTTTGAAACTTCATGCAACTAACGATTTATAATATATATTTTTTATTACTTGAATTTTATTTTGCTTTTTTCTTCATTTTTTAAATATTAAACCATGGATATCAATATAATTTATTTTATAGTTCTTATATGAATATTTTCCTTTCTTTCCGTTTTATTTATTTATTTACGGAAAAGAATGGCAAACTTTTCCTTCTGACTCACACACCTATATATTCTTGATAATGTTAAATATATATATAAAAAAAAGTTGTAGATCAGCTCAATTTATTTAATTGATAATTATATGCAAAATATTTTAGGTTAAATATTTGAAAGATAAAATTATTTTTTCAAAATATTTTTGTTAAATTTTATTTAATGATAAACCATTCAAATAATGATAGAATCAAAATCATATAACTTCTCCTCTTAATAAAATATGTCATTATCGAAATGAGTTATCGCCAAAAATGGTACATAAATCATTTTGCCGGGCGTTGGTCTCGAAACCGCGTCGTCTACAAAAATTCAGAGCTTTAAACTGGTGCTTTAGACCACTCCGCTAACCAGACCTGCTCTACCTTTCCTCTGAATGGAAGATCTAGTAAATTCAACTTCACGCATGCGCAAATGCGTTAATTTTTTAGTCTGATCTTACAGAATCAGGTTTCCGCTTTAATATATATGATTCTGTAATCTTTTTAACCCTCTAAGTGTTTGGGGCGTAATATTCCGTTCACTAAGCTCCAGGTTTCACAGCAATATAAGCAATATTTAAGATAATATATTTCTATAGATTTAATGAATTTTAAATACATTGAAGAATGATTAATACTTTAAATGATTACATTCATATTTGTAATTGAGTTTTTTTTATAATGTTGGAAGAATCATATTTTCTTGGCATTTAAAACAAAATGCAAAGAAAACAACATTACAATTTTACCCTTTTGCAAGACGCTCGGAGGGTTAAACCCGATCAAATTAGCGTGTTTTAAATTATGCGATGTCTAAACGGGTGTTGATGAGCGTAGCTTGCAGGGGGCGGAGCCCCCTAGTATATCTATATTTATTTAACGAAATCTAAAAATGACGTTGTTTTCACGGTCACAAAATCTACATGCTTACTTTTCATATTCATATTCAATATTTAAAAAATATTTTAACAAGCAATAGGTTACTAATAAATATATTCCCAAGTTTCATCGTTTGATGTCATGTTTGCCTTTCACAATTTTGTATGTAAACTTTCGCACTCTTCACTTTAGATTCCAATCTGCGTGACAGCCAAATCCAGAAATTTACTTTTAGGCGCATGTGTAGTAAAATATTTAGTTTTGTCAAACCAAATACTCATTTCTTTTTTACTGTGACGTCATTTTCACTTATTGAAATTTTCTGAGATTATTGTGTCAATCTCAGTATTAGCGGAAATAATAAAAAACAACAACAACATTGAAATAAAACAGATTTATGAGTAGAAAAGCATTTTTTTAAATGGTGACGTCATTTTCTGTTCAAATTTTAAAGTTCTTATTAATTGTAATACGAATATGGCATAAGTAATGATTGTGTAATTCCCATTGGAATTGTTTGCCGTCTCTCTTCAACAATGAAAGTAACCCGATTGCCACCAACGTGAAGAAATTTCATAAAAGTCTTTTAAAATTAAAACTACTGCTTTAAGTTTAAAAAGAATTATCAAAATAGGTTCAGTAGTAAGCTCAGGCCAAACGACTAAATAAGAGCATTGTCTTTTAAATATACTAGGGTTCGTACCCGGGTTTCCCGGGTTACAGAATATAGTTGAAAACACTTTTTTTAATTTATTGAAAAGTAATATTTTTTACATGCAGTGTATTTTTTAGATTGCCCACTAAAATTAAAAAAGCATTTTTCATATGAAAAATAAGAATTATACAATCAAATAAAATTTAAAATTTATCAAAAGCGATTTTTTCGGATTAGCCATATGCTAAGAGTTATTAGTTATGCTAAGATTTTGCTGCTTACGGCATCCTTTTATTTTCTTATAATTTCAGAGCTTTAAGCGCGAAGTTCAATTACATGCCTGTTAAATTTGTGTTTTATTTATATTATTTTATTTATTTATTCATAGATTAAGTTTTATTTTTTTTATGGAATATTAGTCTAAGAAAATGAACTCTTTATGTTGTTTTAAGAGCAAACGGATTAATCTTTCTTAATCGAGCTCCACGCGATAGAGATAAATTTAAAAATATTTCATGCTTGAAAATTATTTTTAAAACCATAGACAATCAGTAAACTGAGATGCAATTTGCAAACAAATTTCATTTGAAAGGTTTTTTTTCCCTATTTGGCTGTCAAAAAATTTAAATTGCTCGATTACAGATATGTTAAATTGCGTTTTTTAATATTATTCTTTTATTTATTTATGAAGAAAGTATTAATTTCGTTATGGAAAATTAGTCAGAAATAAATGCTGAAAACTGTTCGTTGCTTTATGTGTAAAATGCTTATTATTATTATATATTGAAGCCGGCACGTGATAAGATAAATTACAAAAAATCATGCTTGAAAATTATTTTAAAAAACATAATAAATCAGTGAATTATCATACAGTTTTTAAACAAATTGATTTGAAAGTATATTTTTTCCCTATACGACGCTTTAAAAATTTAAAATGTACGATGGTCAGAAGAGTAAAATATTTCAGTTGCGAAAATTTCAAAACCGAAATTTGATCGTGAAGTGTTGCCATTCGCAAAATGACTTTAGCGTTATGCACAGATACATTTGTCCTTTATAATATAGATACGTAATCAGTAAAATGCAATAAAGTTCAGTTATTATAATAAAGATATCAATTGATGCTCTTATGCTTGGTATTCCGGAATGAAAAAAAGCAAAATTTATTCCACTTTGGCACGATCACAGATTTTTTTCCCTATGGAATCTAAACCCGACATCATTTTTACCTTCTCAAAGTTTACACACGCACCTCTCAAATCCTCAATTACCCTTTCTAAAAAATTTGTATTTTAATTTGATCATTTTAAAATCATTTCATCTCAAAATTTGAAGCCACGATCGTCAGCAAAACATTTGCATGCGAACAGTCATACTCCTAACTCGAGATTCTAATCTCAATATCGGAGAGTAAAAAATTGCCGTAATTTATGTTTTTTAGACACATTTGGGTTAAAAAGTTTAGTTTTATCTAAGAAAATCATCGTTTTCTTTTAAATATGACGTCATTTTCACTCGTCATTTTGCCGAGTGTCAGAAACTACGAACACATAAAGAACGGAAAAAAATATGGCAAATTTATGAGGAAAATGCTTGTTTTCAAAAGCAGTACGTAATTTTCCGTTCAAAATATTATGTTCCTAATGGGATTTTGTGCCACAAAACCCCATACAACAATTTTGAATTTTTATCTGATAATTGCCTGAATAATCGTAAATGAACCTCATTATTTCTCTCTTCTCTGCATTAATGAAAACTATTACCATCCTTTTGAAGAAATTTCATAGAATTCTTTTAAAATTAAAATATAATAATGGGATATTAAAAAAAAGCATCTAGAGCGGGCACATCTAGTGATGGGCGATTTCGATTTTTTTAATCGATTTAATCGATACTATGGCCAACTCGATTTAATCGATACTATAAATTTTTTAATCGATGTCTCTAAAGGTCATATCATTTTCATTTTCCTTCAAAAATTTAAGGTCAAGTAGTTGGATGTCCAATCCCAAAACTTTCTTCTGTCTCATAAATGTTAAAACTTCAAAATTCGCTATCACAGTGTCAAATTTAAATAACCTATACCCATCATGAGGATCCAAAAGTATAGGTTCGTTGAAATATGTGTATTTAAAAAATATATATAACAATCCCATTTTCCTAACAAATCATTGAATTTCGGCCCACACCCTCTTAGATGTCCGCAACGGAAAATCCCAGTTCAAAGGGCATAAAAGCGACACCTGCTGGGTAGTATACACCCAAGCCTAATAAGGATCTATTTATAGGACAGTGTAACAGAATATGAAGTTTGATTAAATTCCGTGAATTAGTTTTGAGATATGGGTATCATGAATATCACGAAAAAAGCAGTATAGCAACGCAGCCTGTTACATAATTAACACGAAAGACTCAGAAACAACTTACGTCAATGACTAACAGAATATTAAGTTTGGTGAAATTCCGTTCATTACTTCTTGGGATGTTACCGCAAACATTGTGTAAACCCTGAAAAACAGTGTTGAATTCAGAGGCTGGTACGGGTGGACCCCCCCCCCCTCCTCCCCGGAACATTGAAATGTCCCCTAGGGAGATTTGAGATTTTGTGCTTAATGGACAAAAGTCCAATCCCCCCCCCCTCGTAACTCTAGAATGTTCCTCGCCAGAACCATAGCCTAAACCATAGGTTTATATGCCATAGCCTAACACAAAAACCTAATCATGGATAACTTATGGCATTGTCTAACAGAATATTAAGTTTGATGAAATTTCTTTCATTAGTTCTTGAGATATTATCCCTAAAATTGTTTAAATCCTGAAAAACGTGTTGAATTCAGGGGGTGGCCCGGGGGAATGACATTCCTCCCCCCGCAACAAAGCATAAAATCTCAAACTTTCTGGGGAGGGGGGGCATTTGAGTGTTTCGGGGGGAGGAGAATGTAACCCCCCCAGGGCCACCCCCTGAGTTCAATACGTATTTGTACATTAAAAATTGATGAAATTTCGTTTATTAGTTCTTGAGATATTATCCCTAAAATTATTTAAATCCTGAAAAACGTGTTGAATTCAGGGGATGGCCCGGGAGGGTAACATCCCCCCCCCCCCCGCAACATTCAAATGCACCCCAGAAAGTTTGAGATTTTATGCTTTTTGTACATTAAAATGTACAAAAGTCCAATCCCCTCCCCCTCTGAACTGTCCCTCCCGGAGAAAAATGTCTGAATTCAATTCAGCTGATAAAATCAGCATAGCAACGCCCCCTGTTGGGCGATTTACACCGAAACCTAATAAGCAGCAATTTATGCCAACGTCTAAAAGAATGTGGTTTCATGAAACTCCGTGTATTAGTTCTTGAGATAGAGCTATTGCGAAACTCGAGAAAAATGCAGCATAGCAGCGCCACCTGCCGGTAGATTTACATCAAAACCTAATCCTCAACAACTTATATCAACGTCAAACTGAATCTGAAGTTTGGTGAATATTCGTGCATTAGTTCTTGAGACAGCAATCTTGCGGAAATCATGAAAAATGCAGCATAGCAGCGCCACCTGTTGAGCGATTTTCACCAAAAAGTAATCAGCACCAATTTATATGAAGGTCTAACTGAATCTAAAGTTTCAACAGATTCCATGCATTAGTTCTTGAAATAGACCACTCACAATTTTTTTGTCAGAGACAAACAAATAGACAGACTGACAGACAAAAAATTTATAAAAATAGTCAAATCGTATTCCAGACAAGAAGTTCTAACACTATAAATCCTTAGAAACCGGAAGTCGAAAATTTTCACGAAAACAACGCTTTATTTTTCTAAAGACAAAAGAAAGCAAGAAAAGATGAACGCATCGATTCTGCCCTTGGATCAGAAACGGTGAATCGATTCAGTTCAGATTCGATGCCGATGTCGATCTTCAGATGCGATCTTCAGAATCGTTACTTTTTTGATTTACTTCAATTCTTTAGATGCAATGTCGAATCGTTATATTTTGATTTACTTTCAATTCTTTAGATGCAATGTCGAATCGTTATGCTTTGATTTACTTCAATTCAAATCGCATCACGGTCGATCCACGATTCGGGTTGAATCAATTCTTCCAATTTTGCTGTTTTAGTGCCAGAATTGCTGTAAAATTTTGTATAAGAGCCTTTTTTTACTTTCTAGGTTAAATCAGTGTTGAATGCAGGTATTTTTCTCAGGGAGGGATTTATGCGACTCCGGTCGGGATTTGGGGGGGGGGGGGGTATTTCAGAGTTCCGTAATGGGGGAGGGGGGTGCACATTTGTCCATTAAAAAGCATAAAATCTCAAAACTTACGGGAGGGACATTTCAATGTCCCGGGAGGGATGTCCTCCCGGGCTACTCCCTGATTTCAACACTAGGTTAAATCGTTATACTTTTGTTTAGAAGCCTAGTTATTCAGGTTACTAGTTTATTATATTGTATTTTTCAAGTTCGTCCCTTCTAATCTCTCCACCCCCCCTCTCCCCTTTTCCTCGCTAATCTTAATTTACAGGGCCGTTCAAAATTTGCATGCAATTTTTAAAATGTCCAATTCTTGTTCTATTTTATTATAAAGCCACATTTTGAAACCTTGACCAAAGATACTTTTGAGGTCGCCCCTCCGGTCGTTTGGGGCTTACCTGCTCCCTCGGGGGGGGGGGGGAGATATTTTTTGTTTCTTCCAAACCATATCGTATAACATATCGTTGGAAAGCTTTTAATGTGATCTTTTATTTTCTGTCTCTAGCCTTCCTTCTTTTTGGTAAAGGTCAATCGTGCTCCAACTTATGTATTGATATTTTTGACAGTAATTTCAAAGGAATATATATTTATTCTTTCGGATTTACTGTTTTAAAGGCAGAACTGCTGTCAAATTTCGCATAAGAGCCTTTTTCTTTCTAGGTTAAATTGTAATATTTTTAGTTTAGGAGCCAAATTATTTGGGTTACTAGTTTATTAAGCTGCACTTTTCCAGTTCGTCACCTATACATTCCCCCCCCCCCTCCCCGCCATCCCAATTTTCTTAATTATTGTCCAATTTCAATGGGACCTTTTTTGACATTCTTCCCGAGTCATTTGTTTACCAACTAAACACTGATATTATATCTGCAGCTCTTGGTGAGCACTATTTATGAATGGTAATAACAAATTTCGTCTCTTTTCCATTTTAAACTTATCATTCTTTGTTTAAAGCCACGTGACTCAAGGTTATCGTTAGTTAAGCCGTATTTTCACCCGTAAGTTTGTCAAAGTGTTTGTGTAAGTTGTATTATGAAAAATTCAGTCGTTTACAACCAAACTTACTGATTTATGATACTTTGAATTTTATGAAATTTCGGAGCTTTTCGAAACTAAAGGATCCCCTGTATGTTATTAATTTTTTTCAAGGGTGTAGGTATGAAAATACGTGCTAAAATGCTTTAAAACCTTTTTTTTTCAAATAATATATTTAACAATTTAAACAAAGTGATTCCCGAGAATTTTGTACTGTTTTAAAAGGGGACCACATCTTAGAATGTAAGGGGCGTAAAAATTCGAAACTTGGACAGGGCGATGCAAAAAAAAAAAAAAAAAAAAAAAAAATTCTCCTTTCAGAAATTCGAAAAAATATTATCTTAATTACAAGCTGAGATATTAATTATTATTTCACTAATTGGTTCATTTCTATTAAATGCTTGGCTGAGATAATTACTACTTTTTCAATATCAAAAATTTTATAAGTGTTCATACCACTATTTTCGAATAGTAATTTCACAAATATCTTGAATTCTTGCTTAAGACTACCACCCCCTAGACTAATGTATCTTCGGATAGGTTGTATAAAGGAGTTTCGTTTAGATACACTTTTGTTTTGAATAGACTGCGCTCCCTGGTGGTGGAATATAGAACTAACAGACCGCGATTTCATTTAAATTAGAAAATCTAACAAGGCGATCTGTTCGAAACTTTAAGATAGTTTATAACACATAAGAAAAAGTTTAAAAAAGAATGGTGCGAAAATTTTGGGAGGAGGGGGGGGGGGGGAGGCCGCTAGAATTTTTTTTAAGCCTTAGCGTTCCTTACCGTTTTAGGTGGGGTTTTTTGATGGAGTCCTGAGATAAATGCTACTTATTAAATATAAAAAAGTCAAAAGTTTAGTTACCACTATTTCCGAATAGTAATTTCGGCAAATAGCTTAAATTTTTGATCAAGATTGCCACACTCTTGAGTAATATATCTACTGATAGGTTGTTTAACGGAGTTTCGTTCACAGTTTTGTTAGGAATAGAGTGCGCACCCTGGTGGTGGAATCTGGAACCAACATAACGCGATTTTGTTAAAATTAGGAAATCTAACAATGCGATCTGTTTTAAGGTTTAAGATTGTTTATAATACATGATAAAAAATTATAAAAAAGAATGGCGCGTCACATTTCGGGTGGGGATAGAGGGGAGGGGCAGAACAAAATTAGAAAATATAACAGGGCGATTTGTTTGAATTTTTAAGATAGTTTATAACACATAATAAAAAATTTTTAAATGATGAATGTCAAAAATTGGTGTGTGTGTGTGTGGGGGGGGGTACACCTATACGGTGCTGTAGACAGCGGGAACCCGGTTCGCGGTTCGTTCGCTTCGAGATTTCATATTAGGCGGAATCCGCTAGTTACTAGCTATAATGTTAAAGATTTCCAAGCAATATACATGTGCGTCCACTATCCTTCTAAGACAGTAAAATTAATTGATTTTTATTTCTTCTGAGAAAACTAAATTTTCACGTCTTGCAGCGACGATTTTTTTTTTTTTTTTAAATAAAAGAACTTTAATAAACTTTGCTAGTTATATTATTAAACTCAAATTGTAAGAATACTAAATCGGTTCTTATGGCAACGTGAATTATGTCCCTGAAAATTTAAATTTTAATTCAGGCTGGAAGAAAATCACAATGATTTAATTACAGGGACAGTCAAATGTTTTCCGTTACATTACGGTCAATGGAAAAAATTATTTCAAGTGCATTTTAAGGATGTTACAGACTTTCGAACAGAATGAAATTGATATGCACTTATGAAGTGCACTGTTATAGTACGAGCGCACCACATTTGCCACGTTTGACGCGCAATTTCCAACTTGTATTTAACCGAGACCTTTCTTAAAAAATAAATTTAAATAAAATCTAAATTACAATATTAGTAAAATTACATCTTAAAACTAATAATTTAAAAGTTAAAAAATTTATTATTTGACTCAAAGGTCAGTAATAGCTTACGACTGGGCCCCTGACTTTGTCTACCCTCTAAATGTGAGGTATGGGAGGTGGTCGCTACGGCTCTGCTGATTCGCTAAGTTTTGAAATTAATATTTTTGAGCTTATCTGTGACTATCGAAATATCGATTCTAGAATTTGGGAATCGATTCTTATTGTGATCGATTCAGTTTTATACGATGTCGATTTTAATCGATTCCTGAATTTTCCAGAATCGCCCATCACTAGGCACATCTACAGATGAACAGCTTTCAGTTAAAAAATTATTAGTAAATTTGGTTCAGCAGAAAGCTCAGGGCAGATGGCTAAAAAATGTCTTATGTTTTAAATGTATAGATTGCATACAATTATGAAAAATTGAATTAAGCAAATTATATTATTTTGATAAAATTACAGTAGCATGTCTTAAAGAGTAGCAATAAAATTTTAGACAAAAACTTGGGGAACCTGATATTAATTTAATTTATTTTAATTTCTCGGCGAAACGAATTTACCCAAGAGAGAATCATCAAGTTCTGTTATATAAATCGTTATTTTTCGGACAAAGAGCATGCACACTGTATGTTACTGCTCTTTCATAAAGACACTCTAAATGTTTGTAAAATATTGCGTTATATCAGTGTATGATTTCGATTACGTTATTTTCAAAAATGAAGCATTTTCATCTGTGAAGAATTTCAAAGCAGCTGGAGTGAAAATGACTCACTTCTACACAACATATTTCAGTTTTAAGAATTAAAATACACGATGTTTTTTATAAAATGACGTCAATTGCATCCACAAAACATTCATCTTTTAGGATCCCGTCTTAAACAACATCTATAGAAAGGTATGCATATGACATCATTATCGCGGAATAATACACAAACACTGAAGAAAACAATGACGTCATTTAAGAAGTTTTTCAAAACAAATCGGGTATCTAATGATTTATATCTAATGATTTATATATTTTTTTTATAATTTTTTTTTTTTTTTATCAGAAGTCATCCATTTATATTTTTTCAAAATTCGGAAAATGTTATTTCACACGGATTGATAAAATTGCATTCTTTCAGATTTTTAATACGAATAAAGTAAATGCGGGGAAAATAAGTCTTTAAAATACATTGTTGTAAAGAGAAAGTGTTGTATCGTTTATAAAGTTAAATTGCAATAAATTAAAAGTCATTTAATTGATAAATTAAAACGAAATAAAATCTAAACTCACCGGGTTTTATAACAGAATATATTCTTGACAAAGCAAATATATTAATTTAATTTTTTTTTACAGTTTTTATGAGAAAATCGTTACAAAGAGATACAGAAATCTAATCCTTTTTTCCCCTTTATACTTTCAACAGAAATGAGTACTTCCGTTGCCACGATACAAAAAATGTAACAAAAACTACAAAAAAAATTAATATCTTAAAATTAAATGGAGATACAGCTTTCAAACAAATTGCATTTAAAAGAACATTTTTTTCCTTATACGATGGTGTAAAAATTTTAAATGTGCGATGTTTAGAAGGTTAAAAATTTGTAGTAGAGAAAATTTCAAACCCAAAATTTCATTTCAAATTTCAAAGTGTTGCCATTCGCAAAATGACGTATTCGTTACGCACAGATATGTTTGTCCTTTATAATATAGATAGATATTCATTTAAAGCATAATGTCTTGGTAATTAATTTACAGATTAATGTATTTTTAATTTTTTTATATTGCTATTGTTTAACATTTCTAGTAGACCACATTTTACAACATACAAATCCATATCCTGCGTTGTAGCCTAAATTAATTAAACTTTCAATTTACTTTTTATAATTACTCTAATTTATACTTGTGAAAAGTGTTTAGCGAAATAAATAATGATATTTTCAGCTCATTTCAAGGAAAATTGAGTGATTCTTAACTAATTTTACGAAAGAGCATTTCAGGTATCGCTATTGAAATTACACCGTATAATACATTTGAAATGATTTCAATTATTCAACTGAAACATATACCTATAAAATGAAATTAGACTTCATAATCTTAAATTAATTTGTAATTTACTTCGGTGGGATGTACGTATCAAATGGAGAAAGAGACACCAATACGTAGATTAACCCATTTATGCCTAGCATCCCATTTTTGGGACGGTCCGAATTTCCATATTTTTTTTATAATTTTCTGCTTCTTTACAACATGGAAATTGTATGAACTAATCGTCCATAAATGTCTTTGTTTATTACCGAGAAATGACAGCATAAGATGGATATTTATTTGTTTAAATGAAGGCCTTTTTTCGGTGGTTATAGATTTTTCATTTTTCAAGATAGCGAAATGTAAAAAGTAAGTTTGTTTGAATTTTTTGTATCAATATTATACAAATAAATAAATAAGCCATAATCTTAACTTGTAGACTTCTTTGAAATACGTATTTTTTTAAAATTGCGAAATTATATGTTCAAGCCTATTTTTTATGCATGTCTGTAACGTACAAAATATAGGGCGATAGGCGAAAATGGGTACATATTTTTAATAGGCATTTTTGGGGCGGTTATTTATATAAAATCCTTTTGAAATAAATTATTTTTGGCCTCAAATACGATTATTCTTAATTTATTATTAATAATACTACTTAGTTTATTTGTATTTTTTGTATCAAAGATCCAAACGGATAAGTCATAATCTCAGCTTATAGACTGCTTTGAGATACGTATTTTTTCAAATTGCGAAATTATATGTTCAAGCCTATTTTTTATGCATGTTTGTAACGTACAAAATATAGGGAGCTAGGCGCAAATGGGTATATATTTCTCCTAGCCATTTAGGGGAAAGTTACAATTGTAAAGTCCTTTTCCAGATGATTTTGAAATAAATTGTTTTTTAGCCTCAAATACGATTATTCTTAATTTATTATTAATAATATTTAAAATGTAATTCGTCTCTGTAAAGAAATAAATACAGTCGGACTTCGTTACCCCAACACCCGGTTTTCACGTCACTCCGCTTATCACGTCAGTTTTTCAAAGTCCCGATTTTCTGCATATGACTTTAATGTAAATAAACTCCGGATTTTGCGTCGTTATATAATTTTCGACCCCGGATATCCCGACGGTTTAGGAAAATTGTTCATTTTTCATAATCCATCTTATAAGTACGGAAATTAAGCGGTAAGAAATGTCTTAGCCAAACTTTTCACAAAAGTGTCTAAAATACCAATTGAGATAAATCTAAATTTTACTTCAATCCTTTATCCGAATAAATAAACCCAAACTCTATGAATGACCCACTTAAGCTCCAGATAGATGATGTATCAATCTACTCGCGGTCTTTTTGTTCTGGTCAGGTGGTGCTTTCTTTTGGTTACAAGGCATTTTTCATCCGACTAAAACAGAAGCATTGCATTGAAACGATCAGAAATTATCTAACATCCATTTCTGAAACAACAAACATTGATTACAATTCATCGTATAATATTGAAAAAAGAATTGTAGGAAGCTCATCTAGGGATAAGCAAACCTTAATTCATCAATATTTCATCTAACAATAAAACAACATGTCACCATAAATCTGATTTTTATTCTTTGAAATTTTGTTTGTGTTTATTTTGTTTAATAATAATGTTTTATTGCTTAAAACTGCAAGAACAGTTATGAATTTGAAAATTTCTTAAATTACTTAAAAATACAGCTTTTTATAAACATTTTTCTCCAACTCCGGTTATTGCGACACCCCGCTTATGACGACACTTTGTTCTGGTCCTTAGAGTGTCGGCATAACGAGGTTAAGCTGTATATTCTTTTAATAGGTCATAAAAATAGTAATTATAGTATATAATATACAATTTAAAAGCTTAATATATATAAATTTAGGCAAGACATATAATTATGCTTTTTTCCACATATCGATATTCCCATATTTAGTACGTTTACATTTTATCAAATAAATACAAAAATATTTTAGCGTAATTTTTTTTAGTATTATTCCAGTTCATGTTGCGACATTTTAATCTGATTTTACCAACAAATTTGATAAAACAGAAATTCATGCATGAATGGGTTAATAATGAACTTTAGAGCAGAAAGACGTTTTATTTTGTGAAAAAAGAGTCATTTATTTGAACAGTAAAACAAATTTTTCATTCTCAGACATATTGCAACTTTTTCTTTTTCATTTCAAACTACGTGATTTTAATAAATAAAATTTCGGTACTTGTTAGTTATCCCGTCGACCAATTTCGCCAAACTATATAAATCGCCAAACCACTCGCCAAATTATACAAATTGACATAATTTTTATTTTAAATAACGAAAAAACAAATAAATTAGTATAACATTAATTAAAATACAAATAAAAATCATTTGATGACTTAAACGCGTGTTGTCAAGTGAATGTGACATTTACGGTCAACTATTATTGGCATTTAATCTTACAATTTGGCGACAGTAATTTGGTCGACGGGATAACTAACAAGTACCAAAATTTCTAATGATAAAAAATTTAGACAAAACTACCTCCAATAGTTACAGTTTTAATTGATTTCATTTAATTCTTCGTTTCCTACTATAATGCTATTCTTTATTTTTTCCAGCCCTACATGATTTACAGTGTGTAAATACTCAATGCCGAAGCTGTTTTCTTCTGTATCATAAAAATTAACATTTGAATGATTTCCTAGGAAACATCGCCTTCATTTGACGTAAAGCACTTAGAATGAAATTGAATTTCTCCAATAACTACTTTTACAACTATGATGTTTTCGATTATTAAATAATTTTTAAATTATAATATTCTTCTAAAGCATAATGTTTTGATAATTAATTTACAAAGTCTGATGTTTTTTTAATTTATTTTAAGTTGCTATTGTTTAAATTTTCTTGTCAACCACATTTTACTGAATTTTAGTATTACCATATAAAAGTATGTATGCTATGTTGCCTAAATTAATACCTTCAATTTACTTCTTTTGACTACTCTAATTTATAGTTAAGAAAACATTTTAGGCAAGAGAAAAATGTTATTTTCAATCCACATCAATGGCAATTAAGTGATTCTATATTTACATTTATAAAAGAACATTTTAGCTTGCATTATTTCGAATTCCTGCCATATTACACATTTGAAATTAATTCGTTTATTCAATTACCTTCTAAATGAAAAATTTAAGGCTGTAGATTTTTTCTTTCAGTGTTTAACTTTTCTAATTAACCGCATTTTCTAGAGTTCCCATACTCACATATAAAACTATGTCACTCCATTTCTGCTTAAATTAACTGCATTTTCAATTTTCTTTTTATAACTACAGTCGAACTGGCTTACAGCGAGCGTGAAGGGACCGTAATATTTGCTCATTATAACCGGGTGCTCGTAAAAAACGGGTTCGTAAAAATTACAAAAATTCATGCATACTTACTTTATTATACATATTTATTTATTTTTTATTACTGTACAGCACACAAGAAGTTGGTTAGTTTGCTTTGAACTGACGTACAGTCTTTTTCTTGTATTATTGTTCTACGATAAGCCTCATGGCTCGAAAAGCATTGTCATTTGCACCCCTGGCTTCGAAAAAAGCTTAAAGTTTTTCTGCGCACTCGACAGCCGATGACTATGCTGCGGTTCAGCTTGAAATTCTTCACGTTTGCCGTTATCATCGTTGCTCTCAAGTTTTATGACTCATCACTAACTTTTGGTTAACTTCGAAATGTTAAAGGAATTTTTCCTAGAAGCGATTATCTGAGCTGGAAAGGTGGAAGTCAATAGAAATTTGAAAAATCACAAAAATATTACTCGCTATAACCGGGGTTTGTTCGTTAAATGCGAGTTATGTTCCTATAGACTTAACATTGTACCAACCAAGCATTTCTGATTTTCTCGTTAAATCCGTGTTCTCGTTAAATCAGGGCTCGTTATAAGCGAGTTCGATTGTACTTTAAATTTACGAAATGAATAATGCTATTTTCAATCAGGGTTGCAAAAAAGCCGGCTAAAATTAAAAAATGCCACGTTCGTTAAATGCAAGTTATGATCCTATAGACTTAACATTGTACCAACCAAGCATTTCTGATTTTCTCGTTAAATCCGTGTTCTCATTAAATCAGGGCTCGTTATAAGCGAGTTTGATTGTACTTTAAATTTATGAAATGAATAATGCTATTTTCAATCAGGGTTGCAAAAAAGCCGGCTAAAATTAAAAAAATGCCACGTTCGTTAAATGCAAGTTATGATCCCATAGACTTAACATTGTACCAACCAAGCATTTCTGATTTCCTCGTTAAATCCGTGTTCTCATTAAATCAGGGCTCGTTATAAACGAGTTCGATTGTACTTTAAATTTACGAAATGAAGATTGCTATTTTCAATCAGGGTTGCAAAAAAGCCGCTTAAAATTAAAAAATGCCACGCCGGTAGCTTTTATTGGTATTAAACGGTTTTTAGTGCAATTAATTGACTTTTATAAAGCGAAACATTTTATTTAAAAAGTACATATTTTTAAGTGTTTTTAGGATTCCGTACTTAAAAGTGAAAACGTATTTTACTCGTAAACTATGGAACTTGGAAAGTATAAATTGGGGGAAGTAATAAAGACTATTGACCCACATATGTACAGATTATTAAACATTCAAAAATATATTTAGGAAAAACGTAGAGGGCTAATTATGTTACTCGAAAAAAAATATATTTTCTTTGTATATTGTGTGGGACATCGTGCGAAAACTTCCGTAATGCCGAACTCAAAAATGCTTTTCTAATAACAAAAAT
The DNA here is from genome assembly GCA_963932465.1 of Maratus speciosus. NCBI lineage: Eukaryota > Metazoa > Arthropoda > Arachnida > Araneae > Salticidae > Maratus > Maratus speciosus. Next base: position 456,546,523 of record OZ010797.1, read on the forward strand.
ACAATTTCTTTTAGTTTTAGTTATATTTTCAGACATATCGGTGAAAATGTACTGTAAAAATATATCCCCCCCCCCCCCGTCCGAACCCCATCTATTCCAGAATCTACTGAAACTAAAATTATCAAAAAATTAGAGGTAGTAGACCTTACTTTAGACCTTGCAGGAAAATTATAGCGATTACCCTAGGCCACATACTTTTTGAGTAAAGCGCATTTTTCCGTTACACACAAATTTTGATTTACGGGCACTAAGCAAAAGTGTTGAGGAGCGATGTAGGTAACTATCGTAGCAGAATTATAAAAGTATGGTTGATAATGATTTTCGAAAAAAATCGTCGGTAATTAGCCGAGATATTAACCCTTAAAGCGAACACGAACACACTTTAATTAACACGAACTGTTTGGGCATACATAATGACAGGGGTGGCGTATTCTATGTACCATCGGTTATTGAAGCCCAGATAACAACTTTTAATGATATATTTATGTAATGTAATGCCTAGTAGCAATATACAGGGTGGCTACTAAATATTGTTACAAATATTCAGTCATTTTATTTTACAAATAGAAAATAGAAAATGATAACTACACTAACATGATGAACATCAGAGATGAAAGTTTAGCCGGAAATAATTTTAATCAAATTGACCGCCATCTTTATCGATTACCAAAGATAATCTCTTATGCCATTGTCCGACTGCGGCACGAATCATTTTAAGAGGTAGTCGGTACCATTCACGCAATATGGAAGCTTTGAGAGAGCCCAAACTTGTGTGTTTGTTGCTATTTACTTTAGCCTCTAAAATACCCAGATGCAATAATCTAAAGAATTTAGATCCGGTGAAGAAGGTGGTCAATCTTCTTGCATGATAAAGTTCGGACAAGTGACAGGGAGCCAAGCCTGTGTTGATTTATCTCGGTGCGAAGATATAAAATCTTGCATAAATATCCAATTCTTTTTGGGATACAACCTGTCAGCATGTCGTAATAAATGTGTAGTCAATATGTCCTGTTTGTAATATTCGCATTGATTTTTATCCCTTTATCGATGAACTTCAAAGGCAATTTTCCATTGTTTGACACTGCAGCCCAAACCATAACAGAATTCTTGTTCTGAAAGCGTTTAACAATTCTAAAGGTTTCAGGTATATCCTCGAGGGTTGCTAAATATAAGATATCATTTTTAGCATTATAACACTGTTAAGTGCAAAATAGCTTCCCATCAGAAAATATTATTCTGTCAACACTTTTCCTACCATGCCGCTTCATCAATTGCTCCCTTCTTTGTATTTTTTTATACTTTGTGCAGCAGTCAATCCTTAAATTTTTCTTTTGCGATAAGGGCAATAACCCAGATCTTCATTTACAAAAACTTGCATATTTCTGCAATTCACGTTCTCTGCAGCCATTCCTGCAGCCATTTTATTTGCAGAACGTTGTGGATTTCTTCACACCTTTTCGCGAATTCTTTTGATGCGCTCTATTGTGAGAACTGAGAGTGGACGACCAGACTTAGATCGATATTTAAATAGCTATTAGTATCCAATAATCGATTTATAGTTTTATATATAAATGTTCCATAAAAACCAGGGCATTTTAATTGCTTAAAGGTTTTACCTGAGGAAAACCTGCGATAAAAGAGCTGTTTAATCATCATTCTTTTGGCTTCCCTCTTTAAAATAATTTTAAATATTCGCTTTATAACCAAATTCGTCTGCACTAATAGAATCTTGCCAAACCCTAAAATAGAGAAATAATCTGTTTTCCCAAACGATTTAAGTTAATTCGTATTTTTTGGAGTGTAACAGTATTTAGTAGCCACCCTGTAAAAGCAATACACATCAACTTGTTAAAAACAGACTAATTTAATTAGAATTAATAACATAAATACTATGGAATTCGCGACTAGTTTACATTGAGTGGATCTCTCAATACGCTTCAAGTGTCTTTAAAAGTTAATTAAAAACCTATCTGGGAAAACGTGGCACGGACTAAGGCGGAGTTGCAAATTTGCGACTTCCTTTCCAAGCGCGCTTAGCACAATGCTAAGTTTAAACTTTGAACTAGGACTTTGTTTTACCTACACTGTAAAAAGAAATGATTATTACTTCCCTGAATTTAGTTTTATGAAATGCCAAATGAAATTTAAATATGCACTACTTTTATTGTCAGTGCCGTGTTAAGTCATCAAAAAATATATTAGGATAAGATAAAAAAAAAAAAAGAAAAGAGTTATACAGAATAGCAATATTTGATATTATTTAGACTTCATATATCTTTGAACTTTTATGGTATACCCATTTATACTTTTCTATTATATATAGCTATACCCAACCCTACGTTGCATAGTTTTTTACAGAGTCTTATTATTCTTTTAGCAACATTTTTTTTTCATAATACAGTTAACAATTCATATATTTATTGTACAGAACCATCTAAGCTCGAGTAATACTCGCACTTGACAGTTTATTTAATTAGTTTTAATGACATTTAATTGACATACAATTTAATAAATAAACCATTTTATCAATAATGAAGACATTGATACTGGAATAAAATCGATATAGGTGATTTGTAGTCAGAATTGCAAATATGTCAGCTAAATTTTAAAAGGGCCATACTAGTTGCTTTACCTGGTTTGCACTGATCTTTCCGCCTCTTTATCCCATTTTTACTGATTTATAAAATTAAAGAGGACAATGATTACTTAGCTACATGTTTTATTACTTAACTAATTTTAAAAGCAATTAATATAGAAGTCTTATTTTATTTCTCATAAACTCTTAAAATCATCTATAAAGTCATATATTAAAAACACCGTTTCTTACTATTAAAAACAGTGTTATGAATAGTACATGCATGAATTTATTCATGAATATGCACTTTTTTAAACAGCAACAAGCTTTTTAAAATTTTAATTTGACAAATTTTATTTATAGAACATTTTTTTTTTTTTGTTTAAGTGCTGTCTTTATTTTATACACTTATGTAGTAAACCGTCTTCCAATATTATATCCTACCTAATTTCTCTTTCAACATTGTTCATTCCATCTATGATTTAATCTTTCTACACTATATGGCCAAAGGTGACCGGTCACTTGCGATTTTAAACGTTTTGTTAAATATCTAAAAAATACACGAGGAATTATCTTGAAACTCCAGGTGTGTAAACAGAATAGTACACGTCATATATTTCCGTGAAGATTTTTTCCCGAAACCCCATAGGGGACCGTCAACAGAAAAATAACAAATATTTTTTGGATAACCCTGTAAAAACTAACGTGGCAAAAGCGTTCAACACAGTAGATTATGATTAAGTGTCCTATTGCAATAAACTGTGCTCATTTTTATGAGAATAGCATGTATATTCGTAGATAAATAAAAGTTTTTCTAAAAAGAGCCCCAAATTTTGCCAAGTTTTTTGCTTATAATTTATAGAATTCTTAATATAAAAAAAAGTTCTTTTCAGAAAATATGACAAACAACAATGTACACAATACCCTGCAATCAGAATTTTAAAATAATAAAAAGTGGATGAAAAATGAGCAGGTGTACTAAAAAAAGTTTCACTGAGCATACGCGTAACAATCGAAATATAATGTGCATAATGTATTAGCTAAGTATATAGAGCAACTTTTGTGAAAATCACAAAAACATAGCTTGAAAATTCTGAAAATTATCGTTGATAGAATAAGCTCTAAATCCGTTGTTCCCAAAATGAAGCAAAAAGATGGGGGGTTGTATACATATATCCATTAATTAGTGCCAATATAGAATACACAATATTGCACGTACTAATATATTTGGATACAACCCCTCATCTTTTTGCTTCATTTTGGTAACAACGGATAACGAGCTTATTTTTTCAACTATAATTTTCAGAATTTCCAAGCTATGTTTTTGAGACTTTCACAAAATTTGCTCTATACACTTACCTAATACATTATGCACATTATATTTTGATTGCATTCACGCATGCGCAGTGAAATATTTTTTAGTAAAACTGCTCATTTTGCATCCAATTTTTACTGTTTTTTTATTCTGATTGCAGGGTATTGTGTACAATATTGTTTGTCATATTTTCTGAAAAGAACTTTTTTTTATATTAAGAACTCTACAAATTATAAGCAAAAAAACTTGACAAAATTTGGGACTATTTTTATAAAAACTTTAATTTATCTACGAATATACATTCTATTCTCATAAAAATGAACACAATTTATTGTAATAAGGCGCTTAATCATGATCTAATGTGTTGAACGCTTTTGTTACGTTAGTTTTTACAGGGATATTCAAAAGCTATTCGTTATTTTTCAATTTGTAAAACTCTTCACGGAAATATATGCCCTGTACTATTTTGTTTACACACCTGGAGTTTCAAGATAATTCCTCATGTATTTTTCTAGATATTTAAGAAAACGTCTTAAATCGCAAGTGGCCGGTCACCTCAGGCCATATAGCGCATATGAACATATAAGAATGTTCCCATTTTAATTTTTTACATTTTGTCATTGTTTAACTAAATACAATCTTCAAAAGGTGTATTTTATGCGAAGCTATGTATTATAGAAATTCAAAATAACACTTTGGTGAATAATTTATATTCTTTTCAATATTTACATTTTTTTTTTAGTCTTAATGCCTTTCACAATTGCATTCTAGCAGTTATAAAGAGTTATTTATTTGACAAATTTAATAGACATTTATAATTTTTTTAGAAGAAAATATTTATAAGTGTATTAAAAATAAATTAATCCAAATTTAATATGAATTAGCTGTAAACTAAATTTTTAAAAATAAAAACCGGCTTTTTCAATTAAAGCCTTTTTTTAAAGTGGTTAAAAAAGAAAAAAAAATAATAATTGGACTGGCTAAAAACCGGCAAGCCTGTTTTCAATCCACTTCAAGGAAAATTAAATGCTTCTCTATTGACCGTTATGAAATAACATTTCAGATTTTATTATTTGGAATAAATACCATATTATGCATAGTAAATTACTTCATTTACTCAGTTGAACTAGACAGCCATGAAATGAAATTAGACTTTATACATTTAAACTAATTTGTAATTTACGTCGGCGGAAAGCACTTGTCAGATTGAGAAAGGGACTCCAATAAGTAGATTAATGAGGAATTGTAGGGGAGAAAGAAGTTTTAATTTGTGAAAATGAAATGAAAAGTAATTTATTTGAACTTCAAAATATATTTTTCATTCTCAGAAATATTACAACTTTTTTATTTATTTCAAACTATACAGTTCTAATAAGTAAAGTGTCTAATTGTATAAAATTTAAAGAAACTATCTCTAAGAGTTAAAATTTTAATCATAAATTAACGATAAAGAATTTATATATATTTTTAAAAAAATTTCTTTTAGTGCTGGCATGCTATTGTTTATTTTGTCCAACCATATACCGGAACCGTATGCGAGTACTGAAACTGATGCCTGGCTATGGCATAATTAAGTTAAAAACGCCGTTTTCATTGAATTAAAGCTTTTAGAAGGAGTTTTAATTACTCCAATAATTACTTTGTAACCTTTGATTTTTCAATTATTAAAGAACCATTAAAATATAATTTTCTTTTAAAGTAAAATGCCTTGTTAATGCCTAATTAACAGACTCTATTTTTTTTTCTTTTATGGCGCCAGCGATAAAAAGTTCTTGTCGACCTCGATTTACAGAATTTTAACTGCCACATTTAAAACTACGTCCTGCTATGTTGCCTAAATTAACAGAACTTTAAATTTACTTTTTATGACTACTATAATTTATACTTAATTAAAGTTTTTAGCGAAGTAAAAAATGCTATTTTCAATCCACATTAAGGAAAATTAATTCTTAAGGGGATGGTGACATTTAAAAGAAATTCTTTTAATTTTCATAATAGAGATTTGAAATTTTGTGCAATTATACATTTCACCATAAGTATACAGAACATCTTAAAAGAAATTTTCAATCTTATTATAATTTTAAGATATTTTTAAAAAAATTAAAATTTTTATCCAAAATTTTAAAATGCTCCTTGCGTCTTAATTTTTTAGATATTTCCTCAATTTTGGATTTTAATCACGTAAAACTCTATTACAAACAAATCTGTGCATCGATTTTTTAATCCCTTAAATAGTTTTTTAGAGATTTTTTTCTAAATTCCAGATCGATTTTCACCAATATTTTGCCTTATGATAAGTTAAAAATCAAATTTAATTGCCTTATTGAAGTCGAATTTTAAAATGCATACATAATTTCTTTTTAAGTAATATCAGGTTTCTTCCTTATCAGTTTCATGAATTTTGGTCAAAAATTAGTAAGGAGCAAGGAGCATTTAAGAAAAAAAAAAAAGAAAAAAAAAGTCCTTCCGGCCAGTGCCGGGAGGAAGAGGTAGCTTTCATAATCCTTATTTAAAAAAAGCCAACTTATATCATGCAAACACACGAAGCTCAATTTAGTGGAAACCGAATATAAGAGATTCAATACCAATTTTTATCAATATAATGAATGAGAATTTCGCGAAATTAGTCAGCTTTATCCAAGATGCTTTTCTTTAAAGTAACTTATATTTGGCTGCCAAATTCGGCAATTTCTTAAAGTGCCTGTCATTTTAGGACAACATGGTGGATGAGGCTAAGCAGTGAACTTGGTTGAGACCTTAGTAATTGCTGTGCACATGCTCACTCACATCGGAATCGGTTAATATATAGGAGTGCTGTCGCATGCAAAAAATCAGATTTTTCAAAATGTCACCCAAAATAGAAATTGAAACTGCTATATCTGAGCCATTTTTTAAGGTAAAGACAAACAAAAAATGCTCCTGAATCCTTATATCAAGATCAAATACTTAAGGAAGAAACCTTTTTCAATTTCTAATTTTTTTGCACCTCACTTTAAATATATATATATTTTTTAATTTAATGGCCGCCATTTTGAAACAAGATGGCTGATGAATCTGGCCAGCGAACTTGGTCGAGGTGTTGATGTATACTATCCACATGCCTTCTTACATCGAAATAGGCGAATACGTGTGTTATCGCGTGACAAATACAAGATCGTTTCAAAATGTTAGCCATGCTAGAAATTCAAAGTGCTATAAATCAACCATTTTTTAAGATATCAACAAAAGAACAAATTTTCAGAAACAAAAACTGCTCCGGAATCTTTGTATCAAGGCCAAACACATAAAAAAAATCTTTTTCATTTTCCAATTTTTTGGTATCTCATTTAATTTTTTTTATTATTTAATTTTTTTAAATGGCCGCCATTTTGAAACAAGATGGCGGATGAAGCTGGCCAACGAACTCGGTCGAGATATTTGTATGTACTATGTACACACCAAGGTACATCCAAGTCGGTTCATAAATACGCCTGTTATTACGTGAGAAAAATCAGGACGTTTCAAAATATCAGCCACGCTAGAAACTCAAAATGCTATAACTCAGCCATTTCTTAAGATATAGACGAAACAAAAACTGCTCCGGAATCTTTTTATCAAGGTCAAACACATAAGAAGAAAATATTTTTTCAATTTTCAATTTTTGGTACCACAATTCAAATTTAAATTTTTCTTAAAAATTTAAATGGCCGCCATTTTTAAACAAGATGGCGGGTGAAGCTGGCTAACGAACCCGGTCGAGACATTGGTATGTACTATGCATAAACGAAGTTATATCCAAATCGGTTCATAAATACGCCTTTTATCGCGTGACAAAATTCAGGACGTTTCAAAATGTCAGCCACGCTAGAATTTCAAAATGCTATAACTCAGCCATTTTTTAAGATATAGACGAAACAAAAACTGCTCCGAAATCTTTGTATAAAGATCAAATATATAAGAAAAAAATATTTTTCCATTTTCAATTTTTTGGTACCACATTTCAAATTTTAAATTTTTAGAAAAATTTTAAATGGCCGCCATTTTGAAACAAAATGGCGGATGAAGCTGGCCAACAAACTCGGTCGAGAGATTCGTATGTACTATGTACACACCGAATTACATCCAAATCGGTTCATAAATACGCCTTTTATCGCGTGACAAAATTCAGGACGTTTCAAAATGTCAGCCACGCTAGAAATTCAAAATGCTATAACTCAGCCATTTTTTAAGATATAGACGAAACAAAAACTGCTCCGGAATCTTTGTATAAAGGTCAAATACATAAGAAAAAAATATTTTTCCATTTTTAATTTTTTGGTACCACATTTCAAGTTTTAAATTTTTTTAAAAATTTTAAATGGCCGCCATTTTGAAACAAAACGGCGGATGAAGCTGGCCAACGAACTCGGTCGAGACATTGGTATGTACTATGTACACAGCGAATTACATCGAAATCGGTTCGTAATTACGGGAGTTACAGTGTGACATAGGTCAGATATATATATATATATATATATATCAATTTTGAATGGAGGGTGGTTTCGGGGTCTGGGGGTCATGATCGATGAAAATATACCAAAATTTTTTGAAATCGCTTTCCTCCGAACGGCTGCAATAGGTAGCTTTTTTGTAAAGAAAGCTACCTAAAACTGAAACATCATTATTGAGAAAAAGAGATTTCAAATATGTTAAAAGGCCAAAAATTTTATGTGAACAAAATAAAAACACTTGTAACTTTGCATAAAATAATCGCATCTGCATGCGGTTTTCCACGAATGACGTAGTACAAATTGTAGAATAATAATACACACAAAAAGAGGTGTCGATTTTGAGGTCGATTTTTGCTCAAATAATGGTACATGGTTCCTTTAACAGACATTTATGAAAGAATATTGCGGTTTCATTATTTGAAATTACTACCATATATTTACCTTTGAAATTACTCCATTTATTCAAATGAACCATACATCCATAAAATGAAATTAGACTCTTTATACTTTTAAACTAATTTGTAATTTACTTCGACGAAGCAAACATGTCAGATTGAGAAAAAGACACCAATGCGTAGATTAATGATGAATTGTAAGGAAGAAAGAAGTGTGAATTTGCGGAAATAAAAAAAAAAAAGTAATTTCTTTGAAATGCAAAATATTTTTTTCATTCTCAGAAGTAATGAAACTTTCTTTTTGTTTTAAACCATATCATTATAATAAATGAAATGTCTAATGATAATAAACAAACTTCCACTAATAGTTAGAGTTTAAATTATAAATTTTAGCTAAACAATTTACATATCTTTTTTACATTGTACTTTTCTGCTATCGTGCTATCGTTTATATTTTTCCAGCCATACATGGTTTTTAGTATGTAAATACTCAATACCGAACTACGACGCTGTTTCCGCCGATATTATAAAAATTATCAATTAAAAAAATTCCATTCTATGTTTGCCTATTTATGTAATAATTAATTTGAAAACATCTTTTTCATTTAATTTAAATCTTTCAAGAGAGAGATTGAATTTCTCAAATAATTTCTTTATAAACTATGGTTTTACGATTATATATAACCTTTAAACAATATTTTTTTTAAAGTAGAATATCTTTCATTATTTTACAGACAACTTATTTTTTTAAATTTCTTTTATGATGTAATTGCTTAAATTTTCTAATCCGAAAAGTTTTGTGGTATTTAAATTCTGAAACATGACAATACATCTTTGCACATTGCATAAATTAAACTTATTTTCAGTTTACTTAGAAGTTTGTTTAGCAACTGTAATTTATATTCATAAAAGATTTTAGCAAAGTCTATTTTAATTTCGTATGCCAGAAAGTTTAAATGATTTTCCGCTGACATTTGTAAAATAAATAGTTTTTTAACCTCTTTAACCGAAATTATTACCAGATTACAGAATTGAAATTTCTTCCTTCAGTCAACTTAACTGCAGGGGCATAAAATGCAATGAGATTTATATTCTTAAACTGACTCTGATTGTCTGTCATCGAATTCACAGATAAATGAGTAATATTTTTTTTAAAACCTAAATCTATATAATAAAGAAACTAGTTGGATGTGCCTATCCCAAAACTTTCTTCTATCTCATGTCAATATTTCATTATAATTAGTTTCAATAGAGTCAAAACACTGTTTTAAACATTAGTGTCGTGAAGGATTCCATTTTTTGATATGTATTTCTATTCAGTCAATCATCTTTTATCCGTTTGAAAATGAACGCGTGTGTGTTCGAAAGATTTCGGGTTACATTAAATAATATTTTCATATGTTTTTATATGTTTTTGTCACCTTTTAAGTAGTTATAAATATATTATAAAGTTTTTAATAATTAGTTTCATTAGTATTTTTATTAGAATTAAGTATAACTTCATACACTTTTCGATGGTACAATGTTGAAAATTGTACAAAAATTGCTATTACAGCGTCCCTCCGGGTGGTATTTTTCCAAATTCAATAAGGACCTTTTTGCCAGGTCAAAAACATACACGACAAATTTGGTTCAATTCTATGCATAACTTCATAGACTTTTCGATGGTACAATATTAAAAATGCACAAAAATTGCTATTTACAGCTCCCCCTACCGGCGGATATTTTCCAAATTAATGGAGGACCTGCTTGCCATAACCAAAAACTTAAAAAAAATTTGGTTCAATTCTATGCATAACTTCATACAATTTTTGATGGTACAATGGCGACACACGAACAGACAGACAGACATTTTGTATAAAAATGTTTTTGTGATCCCTGACCCCTAAAGCGAGTAAATCTGTCGAAAACCGGAAGTCGAAAAAATTTCGATTACAATACTTTCTTCTATTGAAGATAGAAGATAGTAAAAACTTGTCTGAGAATAACCAATACGCCATATTGATGACAGAGGAACTTGATCAATAAGTTTCGTTTTTACTGAAAATTTTAAAACTTCTAAACATGATGCAATTTCAATTTTTACACCAACAAATATGAAAAAAAAGTACCTTGGAATGCAGTTTGTTTGTACACTGTATCTCAATTTGTGTTTTTAAAAATAATTTTCAAGTATGATATTTGTTAAAATCCGTCTCAATGGCGTACAGCCCGATTACGAAATTTTAAACCGTTTACACTTAAAACAATATAAATAGTTCAGCTTTTATTTCCGGCTAATATTACATAACGAAATTAAAACTCCCTCAACAGTAATTTATATTCATAAATGGTATAAACGAAATGAGAAATACTATTTTCAATATCCATGAAAAAAGAGTAACAAATTCTTGGCTTGCATTGACAAAAAGTGACTATATTTTTCTTTGTTTTCATGCATGTGTTGGATTGCCAAAGGTACGAATGCACCAATAAATAAATGAATGATGAATTGATATACATATTTTAAGTCTTGATTTTTACGACATAACAATAAGTTTTGAAGTAAAAAATAAATAAATAAACACTCCTTTATAATCTTTCGGTGTTCATTTTGAAAACCACCCTAATTTCATGACTATACAAATCATGTTTTATACAAAAAAAATCAGCTACAATGCATTAATTTGGTTTATCTCGGCACCGAATTCGATTAAGAAGCATTCAGTGTTGTTTCTTTTTTTTTTTTTTTTTTTTTTTTTTTTTTTTTGGGGGGGGGGGGGGTGCCCTTGGAAGTAAGTGCAAGCAAGTGAATTCATTATTATATATATATGCATAATTTTCGCTCTGCTTCTTTTTAAAGGTAGGACACCATAAAGGAAAAATGAAGCCTCATTTAAGCTATCTTTATATTATTTCTAAATTGATTTATCAACGTATAATCGTAAACTAATCAACAATAAACTCTTAAATAATAAAATCATATATATATATATATATATATATAAACAATATCAAATAACAATGTAATACAATATCAAGCACAATACCACTAATTCACTAGCACATTGCGGACGATTAATCCATATAAAACATATGAAAAACCACCAAATTTTGATGCAATAACCTATTTAAGATAAAAGATACAAATAACTAGCGAAATATTGTTGAAACATTAAAAGACGTATCGTAAACAAATAATAGATCAATTGGATGGATGTAGCAGGAAGCTTATATAGCATTTCACTTCTTCAGGGGTATATGAAATACAAATATAAGCAAAAACATAGTCGATTTCTGTAATAGAATCCAGCAATAACTAAAAATGGAATTCCATTATGTATCCGATCGACTATACTCCAAAAAGTATAAATTTGCTATGCCTTACAAATTGAATTAAATAAATAATTAATCAATGCAAGATCCGTAATAATGAACAATATGAACAAAATTGTAACATTTAAATTAAAGACTTATCTGGCAAGAGAATTGCTATGACCATATCAAAATCACAAACATGTATCCCATTTTAGCACAGCGAAAATCCCGCCTAATTAAATGGTACAGTTAAAAGCGAATCATTACAATTTCAAATCATCACAGCTTGCAGAAAATATTAACATTCTTATAAATATAATACTTATAATTAACTGAAATTTTCTATATAATAAAAATTATTTTATGCTATCTTAAGGATACTGCATTAAATTATTACTAAAAAGTACAAAAAGTAGTACTTGTCTAAAATAAACATGTAATAAATAAGATAAATAATATAATAATGTATGGTAACATAATTATATTAGAACTGAATAAATAACTATTTAATGCTGCCATCAAACGAAACTTCAAAAAATTAAAGTTAAAAATGTCCATACGAGTTCACAATTACAGCTTAAATATATATGATACGTTTTCACTATTAAGATTTAAACAAGTCGGTGTTAAGCAACAGCATACCCTCGTTATGTAACTCAATGAAGAAATAATAGTTTTTGCAGTCGTCAAATCGTGATTAAGTGTGGAAGGTCAGGCTGCCGTTCATTGGAAGGTTTTCCGAAGAATAAAAAATCGAAGCCTTTAGATTCATCATACATTTATTATTTTACCGTATAATGCGCCAAACTCCACTAGTCATATGTTATCCATATTCGGGCAATTGCTGCGTCGTAAAATATAAACCACTAGATGTTACGTATATGAACAACATGACGAAGATTCAGGAAAAAAGCTCTCCAGGTGACGTGGGCTAATTAAGAATCTCAATAATCGTAAATGTCTCTCTCTCCTAGCCCATGCAACCTGTTATATACTTGCAAAAACTGCATGCGTATGAATACAATACACGTGAAATGAAAAATCCCGTAAAAGTAGCCGGAAGGACGCGAGAGATGAAGAATACGATAGGACCTAGCTCCGAGGGAAGGGGGGAAGCACGCATGACGACGATGCGAACTATTTAGCCTCGGTGTCAGAATTATTGCGCAAACAATGGCTGGCGGGATTTGCAAGGAATTACGGGAATAGAACACCAAAGAACAAATGCTATTAAAACATTCGAAATAAAAAGAATTCATTTTCAGAATAAAAGGAAAAGTAATTCAATGGGTTTTATAAAATTAGACGAATGGATTAAGGTTTTAAGAAAAATAAAAGAATACGCATTTAAAACATAGAAAAAAGATAAAAGATATTTAAGATATTATTAAAGCTATGTAAAATAGGTAGATATTATAATAATTTGGAATAGTTTAATAAAGATTAAAGGGCGAAAATTTTTATTATTACACACACACACATATATATATATATCTGTGTGTGTGTGTATATTTAACTGTCACATTCTTTTTTTTTTTTTTTTTTTTTTTTTTTTTTTTGTTAGAATTTATTGTCTACTTCTCAGTTTTTTAAATGTTTCATTATTCCGATTTCACAACTATTTGGCCTATTTTGGCAATTTATTGGCATACAATTAAATCCATTGCTGTTTCAATTTCTATGTAATTCTACGTGTTACAGCGAGTATTTGACAAATTATCACCAGTGGCAGGCTAACGAAAATATGCCTTAAAATTCATGTAGTAATTTATAATTAAGTTCCAAAAATACAAAAGTGTATTGCCATCAAAAACACAACTGGGAAAGTATTTAGAATTCTACTCTATCAGGAAGTAGGTTGAAAATCAATTACAAAATTGTATCTTTATTAAAAAAAAAAAAAAAAAAAAAAAAAAAAAAAAAAAAAAAAAAAAAAACTATGTTGAGTTAAAGTCGAAAATTGTGCTTCAAATGATATCATAATATAACTAGTTCATACTATAACTAGTTTTATAAGTACAGTAGAACTTCTTTTATCCGAAGCTCTTTAAACCGAAACTCTCGTTTAACCGAAATCCATTTTTAAAGCTTTTTCGTTTTTGTTTTTTACTATCACATTCCTTGTGTGCAAAATCCATTTTGAATGCTTTTCTTTAAGTATCATATTCCTTGTGTTCAAGCCGTCCTTTGAGAGCTACTAGTAAATATAAATGTTTTCGATGCCCTTCCTTAGAGTTCCTTTGAATTTAACATGAGCTACCGTAAGCTGCGGTCGGAAAAATTAGGAATTTTGAATCTTTTGAAAAATGTGCAAAAGGTTTGGCATGACTGGAGCAGCAGAAAAACTGTGATGCTGGTGTACTAATAATATTAAAAAACTCCGTCATAGAGCTTGAAAGCAAAGCCACTTGAAACTACGACAAACAAAACATTTTTTCAAACCCTGTGTGATACATGCAAAAGGTACTTAATTTGAAAATTAAAATTCAGGTAATTTATTCTTGTTTCTATTTTGCTATTGCTTTATTTGTATTAAGCTCTTGTTACCATAAGAAGAAATATTGCATATATTTCTAATTAATCTTAAAATTGAAGCATTCTCGATAATCCGAAAATTTCAATTTTCCAAAAGAGGGTCGTTCCCAATTACTTCAGATCGAGGTTCTCCTGTATTCAGATCTTCGGGCAAAATCTGTTGTACTCTTAGGCAAAAATGAATGGATAGAAAATTTATTACGGCTATATATAATACGACTATATATTAAATTCAATACTGCGGAAATAATATGACACCATCTTAAAAATGTCATAACCACCATGGCAATCTAGAATCATTACATATCGAATTTCATAAAATTTTACAACGAAATTCTACAAGGATTATATATATTAAATTTCAAACCATTCTGTTCAGTAGCTTTTGCTATGTTATTGGCAGACAGACGGACGGGCCAGACGACGACTATAGGTGCTACGTAGTTATATAATTATGAACGCGCTTAAAAACCAGGTTGAGTTAAATAAAATAGTGTAAAAACATGTTTATGAATAATGTTGCTGCCATATTGATGACTATAAAACCAGATCAATAAGTTTTGGTTTTCATGCAATTTTCAAAAGTTGTAAATATCGTACAATTTCAATTTTTATACTGACGAATATGAAAAAAAAATGTACTTTCAAATATAATTTCTTTGAACACAGTATCTCAATTTATGGTTTTAAAGTAATTTCCAAGCCTGATTTTTTTTTTTTAAATCCACGTCCATCGCGTGCAAATAGTTTATAAATATATGCTTGATTACACGTAAAACTAGCACGTTGTGGCCATCACAAAACTTTCTTCTATATAAATCATGTCAATTAAATCATTTAAATAGCACAAGAAATGACATCAATTTAGCACCAATCTATACCAAGTATATCTGAATTTGAAGTTGGATCAAAATTCGTGCATTAGTTCTTGAGATAGAGCTATAATGGAAATTCTCCAAAATGCAGCATAGCAGAGCCACCTGTTGAGCGATTTGCACGAAAACATAAACAGCACTAATCTATATTATAAAGGACAAACATATCTGTGCGTAACGCATACGTCATTTTGCGAATGGCAACACTTTGAAATTTGAAATGAAATTTTGGTTTTGCAATTTTCTTTACTGCAAAATTTTAAACTTCTAAACATCGCACATTTTAAATTTTTACACCGTCGTATAAGGAAAAAAATTAACTTTTTAATGCTATTTGTTTGAAATCTGTATCTCAATTTAATTTTGAGATATTAATTTTTTTGTAGTTTTTAATAAATTTTTTTGTAATTGTGGCAACTCAAGTTCTCCATTTCTGTTGAAAGTCATGGAGGGCAAAAAGTAGAGGGAAAATAATCACGGAGGAAATAAAATAATATATTACTGTACCTTTTGTTGCCATTTTCTCATAAAAACTGAAAAAAAAATGAATTTATAATGTGTGATATGTCAGCGATTTTTTAAGTTTCCAAATATCGCACGTTTTTCAAATTTTACACCGTCAAATAGAGAAAAAATTCTACTTTCAAATGCAATTTGTTTGAAAATTGTATCTTAATTGACTGAGTTATTACGATTTTTTAAAATAACTAGCCGCCCGTGGCGACCAGTTTGGTCTCCCTTAAATGTATTCTGGGCATTGTATCATGTTACTTTTATTCATAATTTAATTTACTTGCTCAATCCTTCGCCAAATCGGAAGATTCAGATAAAAAAATCAAGAACTTGGTATTTTTTATGTTAGTCGGGCACAGGTGATAAATCGCCGCCAAGCATTGTACCCGTCGCATTTTTCCACATTTCATTAATTTAAATTAAAATATAATCCTTTCACTCATTTTAAAATCGATAACTTTAATGTAAAACTGAAACATTTCAAATTCATGAATTTCACTTAAAAAAAATTATTAACCAATTAATTCACGATCCCGTCATATTCACGAGCTGTGTCTTTTACTCGGATTGTTTGATTCCCACCAGTTTTATAAAATAGTGAAATTGGCTATATTTTAGTATCATTTTACCTGTCATTAAATAAGGTGAATATTTCTTTTTCATAAAAGTGGTGCCAATAAGCAATTTGAATTTTTCAACCGTAATTTAATTCGAGCGTTAAGGGGTTAAAAAAAGAAAAAGAAAAGGAAAGAATAAATACCATAAACGCATAAACATTTAATTTCAACATCAAAGCATTGTTTTAATTTACTCCTCGAAAAATAAAAAATGCTTATTCGAAAAAAAATATCTTGATGAAATAGGTTGCTAGAAAATACGTTGCCAAATTTCTTTTCTCGCCATGGACCTTTTCTCTATTTCGCCAAGTACCTATACTGGGAAAATACCTTTATTTATTTATTGTATTTTAAATGAGATGAATAAAAGACGGCACAGATGTCATATACGCACCACGTTGGCGCGATTTTTTTTCTAACGCCAATGTCATATACGGACAGGGGTACTTAACTGGCGACAAAATGCCGTTATTTTGCTTGCTATGGTAACCCGGATGTTGTTGTTTATTTATTAATAAATTGTTTATTTACTTTTATTTTATTTTTTTAAATTATATAAATTGTTTTGTTCTATAGTTATAAATTAAACTTTTTTTTATTTATTGTTATTCCCTTTTTTAAAATATTACAGAATAACCAATGAGATGCATTTCATTCAGGTGTTGCCATTAAACAATTAACAAATAATCGCGATTTCTGTGCCACGTACTATAGCATAATATATATTTTTTTCAAGCATGAATTATTTTTAAATTTATCTATCACGTGTAGCTCGATTACGAAAGATTAATCCGCTTGCCCTTAAAACAATGTAAAAAGTTCAGCATTTGTTTCCGTTTAATGTTCCATAACAAAATTCAAACTTCCTCTATAGAAAAATAAACAAATTTAACAGACATGTGATTGAACCACGCGCTAAAAGCACTGAAATGATCAGAAAGACTGCCGTAAGTCGCATAATCTTGAGATAATAACTCCTGGCATGCGGTGACATGAGAAAGTATCGCTTTTAATAAATTTTAAAACTTTGTTTGATTGCATAATTAATACTTTTCAGATAAAAATTCTTTTTATGTTAGTGAGCAATCTAAAATATTTCATGTAAAAAAATAATTACAATTAAAAAAAAGAATAGTTTTCACCCATACTCTGGAACCCGAGGAGCTCGGGTTAGATCCCCTAGTTTATATAAAGGTATACCTGAATCTGAAGTTTGTTGAAAATCCAACAAATAGCTCTTGAGATAGAGCTATTGCGGAAATCGCAAAAAATGCAACATAGCAGCGCCACCTGTTGAGCGATTTACACTAAAATGTATAAAACGTCAATTCATGTCAGGGACTAACTCAATCTGAAGTTTAAACTAGTATATTGTGGCCATCACAAAATTTTCTTCTATCTCATACATGTCAATACTTCTAAATTCACTCAGTGCCAAATAAAATGGCAATCTGTGTTCATCATGAGAATTCTAAAAATATGAAATTCCGTGCATTAGTTCTCGAGGTATGACTGTCGCTGAAATCGTGTAAATCCAGCAAAATGCAGCATAGCAGCGCCACCTATTGTTTTATTTACACCAGAACCTAATTATCACCAACTTATGTCAACGTCTAACTGAATATGAAGTTTGAGGAAAATTCGTGCATTAGTTCTTGAGATAGAGGTATTGCTCAAATCATGACAAATGCAGCATAGAAGCGCCACCTGTTGAGCGATTTGCAACAACACATAATCAGCAGCAATATTAATCAAGTTATACTTAAATCTGAAGTTTGATGAAAATTCGTGCATTAGTTCTTGAGATAGAGCTATTGAGGAAATAGTTCAAAATGCAGTACAGCAGTGCCACCTATTGGACGATTTACACCAACACGTAGTTCTAAAACATCATTTCATATGAAGGACTAACTAAATCCGAAGTTTGATGAAAATGTGTGTATTAGTTCTTGAGATAGAGCTACTGCGAAAATAGTGTAAATCCTGCAAAATGCAGCATAGTAGCGCCACCTGTTGGGCGATTTACACCAAAACGTAAACAGCATCCATTCATGTTAAGGACTAACGGAATCAGAAGTTTTATAAAAATCCGTGCATTAGTTCTTGAGATAGAGCTTTTGCGGAAATCCTGCGAAATGCTACATAGCAGCGCCACGTAAAATGCTACATAGCAGCGCCACGTAAAATGCTACATAGCAGCGCCACGTAAAATGCTACATAGCAGCGCCACGTAAAATGCTACATAGCAGCGCCACGTTCTTGTAAAGATAGAAGAAAGTAAAAACATCCGTTCATTAGTCCTAGAGATTGGGCTATTGTGAAAATCGAGGAAAATGCTGCATATCAGTGCCACCTGTTGAACGATTTACACCAAAAACTAATCAGCACCAATTTATATCTGTAACTAACTGAATAGACATTTTTATTAAATTCCGTGCATTAGTTCTTGAAATAGAGCACCCACAAAATTTGTGTCGCATACACACATACAGACAGAGACACAGATTCACATACAGACATTTTGTAAAAATATATTTTTCGGAATCTCTGACCCTAAAACGTGTAAATCCGTCAAAAAATGGAAGTCGAAAATTTTCACGAATCCAATACTTTCTTCTTGTAAAGATAGAAGAAAGTAAAAATTATATTTTTATTTAATTTTACATTTTTACTATGAGACAGCATTCTTAAAATAAATACTGTTTGAATTTTTTCTTCGACAATTATACAGGCTGTCCATAAAGAATGTCAGAATTATAAATTTTAATAGTATCGATTGTAAGCGTTTTAGAGTGTTGGTTTTAGGGGTCTCAGGACTCTTAGGCTAATGTCAGACGAACATATTTTTGCACGCTTTTTTCCTTACGTACGAGGGTGAGTCGGAAAATAAGTTTCCCATGGAAACTGTGGACAGAGGTGTGTATGAAAGACAAAAAATGTAAGGAAACATTAAAGATAAGACGTAACTTCATTTTTCTACATAAGTGCCAAGTGAGTGGAGACGTTTGCCATGCTCCTTTATAAGCTTCAAAAAGCGCTCTTTGAAAAAATCAGGGCTCTACATCATTCTGTTTCCGGTAGATATGGAGAGAAAGTGCGTTTTGAATTCGTGGTCAAAAGAGGAAGTGAGAGCGGTTGTCCGCTATGAATGGGCACATGGAGTATCGGGAGCAGATAAATCCATAACCGCCACGTGTGAGTCTATGCGTCAGATGTGATGCCGAAACAAATGGTGCGGAGATGGTGCCGCCAATTCAGTGAGGTGCGTCAGCAAGTGCTGGACAGACAGAGACCTGGACGCACGAGTACGGCCACTACAGACGAAAGCAATGCTTGACTACTTCTTTGTAAGTATTGCTGAAGTCACAGAAGCCGTTCAACGCTTCTTTTGTATGCAGAGCCCTGTTTTTTTGAGAGGGCTTTATGAAGCTTATAAAGGGTATGACAAATGTCTCAACTTACTTAGCACTTAAGTAGAAAAAATAAAGTTACGTCTTATCTTTAATGTTTCATTACATTTTTTGTCTTTCATACACACCTCTGCCTACATTTTCCAGGGGAAACTTATTTTCCGACTTATCCTCGTATTATCCCTACACAATGCTAGCGGCATTGTGTAGGGATAATACGTAAGAAAAAAGCGTGCAAAAAGACGACCGTCTGACATTAGCCTTAAGGCGACTCAGGGCTAAAAAAAAAGATTTTTTTTACTACCTATTTTCAATATTAATTTAATTCTAAACACAGTGCAAAAAAACCGCTTAAAAATATTTGCATTTTTAACGGAGTTATTTATGTAACAATCGCTTTCAAAGCCGCACTCATTTAATTGCAACTTTAAGTCGCGTTCTCTCAAAACTTAATTTTTACAACTACCATAAAATTTAACAAGTAAAAGTTAAATTTAAAAAATAAAAAAATCCGACAGCGTAAAAAGCGAACTAATTAATTATTTCTCATCAACGTGAAAATATTTTTTTTTATATTATTAGCCTTTTTTTTTTTTTACTTACTTGTATTGATGACTTTTAAGTTGAGTTTAATTGTTAGTTCCTATCTATAAACATTGTTTTGATAAGGTCTATAGATGTCTATGAAGGTTAGAGTTGCAGTACAGCTAGAGATCCTATCTACACAACTTCCAGGTTGTGTAATATTTAAACGGATCTTCTGACTGTAAAATAGTCAATGAAACATCTTCTTCATTTTGAAAGACCTATCCAATGATATGCTACTCAATAGGGTGCGTAAAATTTATTTTTCATCTCTACCGCCATTTTGTATTTTACGGCCGCCATTTTGAAGTTATAAAAATAAAATATAGCCTATAACCATCAGACGGTTACGACGAATCGATAGAGACCTCATTCATTAAAATCCATCCAGCCGTCGGGATGTTTCGAGGGTATAAAGAAATCCATATACCCAGATACGCGTGAAACACACTACCCTTCTTGACAGTCGGGTAAGAAAAGCTATTTGATGGAATTGCTTTTTTTTTTTTTTTTTTTTTTTTTTTTTTTTTTGCATACATATAACAGCATTATCTATAGAATGAATCAATATATTTTAGATAGTTTAATATTTTGTGCATTTTTAATTTTAAAAAATGGTATTTTTTAGGGTTTTTTAAATTTCCAAATTTGATAGGTTCTTTAATAAGGTCTCCTTTGAGTAATAGTCATATATTTAATTCATTCTATAGAGTAAAGTTTCCTGTTAATTTTAAAGCAAAAATTAGGTTCTTAAGTCAATTCAACTTTAAGATATCTTACGGGTGGCGATATGATATTTAAATTTTTTTTCGAAAATTGTGTTATATAAGATTTGCTATATTTTTTATTTTATTATATTGAAGCACTTCATTTTATAATTTTATAAGACTACAAACACACCTTAAAAATATCAGAAAGTTTATATTAGTTACATTGAATACTTCTGTTTTTATACGGACGTGAAGCGAGAGCTCTATTTACATGTTTTTCGTTATCGATCAAGCCCTCAGCACCCTTAAAACTTCAAAATTTTCGAAATTTTAATTTTCTTAGATGTTAAACTCGAATCTTTTCTGAACGTTTTGATATAATTGTTTCCTTGAAATTCCCGTTACAAAAGAAGTTGTAGCTTATAAAATAACACCCGCTGAATAACTGAAGCGGCGTTTTCGGAATTTATAAGTCATTTTTCTCTAAATGACGTTTTTAGGCATAACGTGCAGGATATCTCAAAAACTTCTGAATATTTTTTCATGAAATTTTCAAAACATATTTTTCATGTTAGCCTGTATAAACTGAACCTAAAATTTTGCTTTTTTTTGCTTTAAAAAACTATTTTTTTATGTGATTATACTGTTGAAATTTTCAAAATTTTGAATTAGTTAAATACAACTTTGTATTAAAAATAACAAATGTTTCATGTGAATTGTATTGTGTGTGAATTTTTTAGTTGTAGTTTTTAGCGCCAATTGTTGAATGTTTGCAACTCAAGTACTCCATTTCTATAGAAAGTAAATGAAACATAGATGTAAAATAGTAATATTTTTGCTGTCATTTTCTCATAACAACTGAAAAAAAAAGTATTTAAAATAAGTGCTATTTTGAAAAAAAAATAAGTGAATGATATCTGATGCAAAATGGAGTTATTATAAACTATATTTAATTTGAAGAATTCACATTAACGTTACAAAAAAATGAAGGCATATGAATCATTAAATAACCGATTTGTTTGTCGAGTTTCATGAATGACGTCTCTTTTGGGATTTTCGTATTACCCAGCTATAGTGACGTCATATGCATACTGTAGATGATGCTTAAGACTGGATCGTAAATGAGGAATTCTTCATCCGGATGCGAATGGCGTCATTTTATATAAAGTAAAAGCATGTGTTTTAAGTCTTAAAACTGAAATATGTTTTCTACTATCTATATTTATATACATATATATTTTTTTTTTAATCGGGGGCGACACTAAATTCTGAAAAAATAGAATTCCTGTTTTTTAGTTTTAGTTTATTTTCTGCTAATGTGGTCTTTTTTTTTTTTTTTTTTTTTTTTTTTTTTTTCCAGTTAACCATACTTTCCTGTATTTAAATATTCGAACATGAGATTGCGTTTTATGTTGCATAAATTAACAAAACATTGAAATTACCTTTTCTGTCGACGCTAATTTATATTCATGGGCGATTTCTCTAAAGTGAAAAATATTGTTTTCAATTCAAAAAAAGAAAATTTAGAAAATTGTCAACAAACTTTTACAAACGAAGAATACTGCACGTTTAAGTGAAATTACTTTTACATTTTAAAGTAAACTTCGTGCATTATTTTAATCAACTGAACCAAGGCAACCAGGAAATGAAAATAAGCTTTTTCTTTTAAAATGAGATATATTTTTTCCGACAAGCTGTATGCGTCGATATGCAAAAGACCTAAAGGCATCAATAATTAGATTTATTATGAATTACTGAGAGGAAAGAAGTTTGAATTTGTTGAATAAAATATTTAACTCCAAAGAATACATTTTAAACGAGGTAATCTCTGTTCCTCGTATTATGTCCAATGTACATGTAATACAAATGAGAGATTAAGATGTTTACAGGATAGTTTTAATTTTAATGATTTCATTTCAAATTATATTGTGAATTTAAATTTATTTTGTAGAAAAAAAGCACAAAAATTAAATTTTACTTTAATCATTAAATTATAAATGTTTGTTTTTTTTCTATTGCTATACCATCGTTCAGTATTTATAGTCATCCCAGTCCAATAGTATTTAAGAGCTAATATTGAGAATTCTCCTACATTGTTAAATTTTGCATTAATTCCATTCTTTATTTAATGATGCACTTTATATTCATGAATTATTTCAGTCGAATGTAAAATAATCTTTTCCGCCTATAAGAAACAAAAAACCACCCTTGGCAGCAGTGGCTGATTAGGAGCTATATATATATAACGTTATCACTTTAGGGGAGGGGGGGGGGGAGGGAGAGGTGTGGTACTTGATTTCGTAAGATATCTCTAGGAGGAGGGGGGGGGGTCGGGGGGGTCTTTCGATATCGTTATCATTTTTTATCTAGCCAAAATTTTCTTTTTTGATTTGGTATGTTATCTTTTTTTTTTATTCTGTTATCTATTTTTATGTAAATAAAATGTAA
Organism: Maratus speciosus; assembly: GCA_963932465.1. Classification (NCBI taxonomy): domain Eukaryota; kingdom Metazoa; phylum Arthropoda; class Arachnida; order Araneae; family Salticidae; genus Maratus; species Maratus speciosus. The sequence goes on from OZ010797.1 coordinate 456,570,267, forward strand.
TTATTAAAATCATTCCATTCCAAAAAAAAAAATGGTATGTAATACCGTTCGCCATTCCTATTTTTCTGCCATATGCGCATATGATTCGTTGTTAGAGAAACCAGGTTCGAAATTATACTTGTAATTTTTACTAGCAAAAAATGGAATCAAATGTTGTCTACCTAGTTTGTTTATAAGAAGTATCACAGAAATCGCAATTTAGATCGTTTTTTGCTCCTGCAACCCTCTGGTGGCAACGACATAAAATATAGCTTACGTTTGAGCAGGTTCTATCACCACCAATTTGCAACCTTTTTTTTTTTTTTTTTTTTTTTTTTTTTTTATCGGTTTAGTATTTCATAAAAAATCGTAATTTAGAGCGTTTTTAGAAATCTCATCGCTTACTTCATCCTTTTAAATGTGGATTTTTTTTTTTTTTTTTTTTTTTTTTTTTTTGGTGGTTCTTAGAAAGCATTTTCATCTTTTAAGTAATTACCATGCCAATTTCCAAAATGTTAGACCCCTCAGCAAGGCTGGACTGTTTATCAATATATCAACAAATATTGATATTTTTTAATTATCACAGTAACAATATCCAACAATATCCAAATATATTAACCGCATATTTCGTTGCTCGTTCGTTATTGAATAAAGCTAATGGCTCATTTGTTACTGAATAAAGGTGTTATCGTCTGTGTTTAATTCCGCCGCTGCTATTGGTCTAGACCTATTGATATGTATCAAAGCTTTGATATATCATGAGTTAAACTATGTGCGGAGTCAAGAATATTATTTTAGCTTAACAACTGGAAACTTCGGCTGGAAAAAACCAATCAGAGTACACTAATGGTACACTTCGTAATAAGTAAGCTTCACCCAACTCAACTCCTCCTCTTGTCAACTCCTACACATATTAAGGTAGTTATCGCAATTTATCACCAAAACCAACATAACTCGTTGATATATTACGATATTAAATTTCTGATATCGTCCAGCTCTACCCCTCAGTACCACAAAAACGCAATTTAGAACATTTTTTTGCTCTTGTAACCACCAGGTGGTAGTGACAATAACATAAAATACAACCTATGTTGGAGCAGGGACTGTGACCATCAATATGCAATGATTACTTTTGAAATCGGTTTGATATTTCCTTATATTGCGCAGAAATCGCAATTTAGAAAGTTTTTAGAATGCTTTTCGCGCATTTTCACCGCTTCAACAGTTCTATTTTTTAGAAACTTATCTTAGAGCGAATTTACATCTAATAAGTAATTACCATGCCAAATTTCAAGTTGCTAGCCCATGCAATATCACAAAAATCACAATTTAGAACATTCTTTACTCCAGCAACTAACAGGTGGTAGTGACACTGACATGAAATAGAGCCTATTTTGGAGCAAAGGTCCATCAAGTTCCAACAATTAACTTTGAAATTGGTTTGGTACTTCCTAAGACTGCGTAAAAATCGCAATTTAGAGCATTTTTAGAACGCTTTTCGCCAATTTTCACCCCTTTTAAATTTCGTATTTTTTAGGAAATGTTCTTAGAGATCCTTTATATATTATAAGTAGCTACGATACCTAATTTCAAGTTGCTAGCATCTACAGTATCACAAAAATCTCAATTTAGAACGTTTTTTTTGCTCCTGCAACCCCCAGGTGGTAGTGACACCGGCATGAAATAGAGCCTATATTAGAGCAAGGCCTGTCATCATCAATTTCTAAACATCACTTTTGTAATCGGTTTGATACTTTCTGAGATTGGGTAGAAATCGTTTTTAGAACTTTTTCGCGCATTTTCTCCTGTTTTAAATTTCGACTTTTAAAAGAAATGTTCTTAGAGATCATTTATATCTTATAAGAAACTACCATGCCAAATTTCATGTTTCTAGACCCTTCAGTAACACAAAAATCGCAATTTAGAACGTTTTGTGCTCCTACAACACATAAAAAAATCGGGATCCCGATTTCCGTAGTGACAACAACATAAATTATAGCCTATGTTGAAGTAGGGACTGTCACCACCAATTTGCAAGCCTTACTTTTGAAATCGGTTTGATATTTCCTGAAATTGCGTAGAAATCGCAATTTAGAACGTTTTTAGAACGCTTTTTGCGCATTTTCACTCCTTTATTTTTCAAAAACGGTTCTTACATTACTTTTAAATTTCATACTTTTTACTAATTTTTATTACATTTTTACTTATATTTATATTTTATACGTAATTACCATGCTAAATTTCAAGTTGCTAGCCCCTGCAGTATCACAAAAATCACAATTTAGAACGCTTTTTGCTCTTGCAACCCTCAGGTGGTATAGTGTCACCGAAAAGACACAGAGCCTATGTTGGAGCAAGCGCTCTCACCATTATTTTCATACCACTGTTTTTTAAATCGGTTCGGTACTTCTTGATATTGCATAGGAAATCGCAATTTAGAACGGTTTTTAGAATGGTTTTCGCGCATTTTTACCACTTTTAAATTTCGATTTTTTTTTTAGGAAATGGTCTTAGTAATCATTTATATCTTATAACTACCTTGCCAAATTTCATGTTTCTAGGCCCTTCAGTAACACAAAATTCGCAATTTACAATGTTATTTGCTCTTGCAAACCCCAGGTGGCAATGACACCGACATTAAATAAATCCTATGTTAGAGCAAGAGTTGTTCCCATCAATTTCCAACCATTACTTTTAAAATAGGTATGATACTTCCTGAGATTGCGTAGTAATCGCCATTTTGAACGTTTTTTTAGAACGCTTATCGAGCTTTATCACCCCTTTTACATTTCGAATTTTTTAAGAAATGTAAGAGATCATTTATTTCTCATAACTAACTACCATGCAAAATTTCATGTTTCTAGGCCCTTCAGTAACACAAAAATCGCCATTTTAGAACGTGTTTTGCTCCTGTACCCCTTTGGATTAGTTGCATCGACATAAATTATAGCCTATGTTGGAGCAGGGAATAACACCATCATTTTGATACCATTACTTTCGAATTCGGTTCGTGAGTTTCTGAGATTACCTCCTACAAACAAACAAACAACTTCTTTATAATATTAGTATAGATTTAAACAGGAGTTTCGGATTTTTCAATTTTACATTACTCATATAACGTATAGAATTATACATTTGCATGTTTTCATTTCAGTAATGTATTGTAAAAATTTTTAATTAATGGCTCAAGCAATATATAACAGCGCAATTTGTTTTAAAATATTTTATATTCAGTTCATGCTTTTAGAGAGGAATTCTCCATTAACTTAGACCACAGATTAAATGATTTATTGAGCTTACGGCTGGTTTAACCTCAAAATGCATTTCAAACTCAACAATCAATTAAATATTTAATCTGTAGTCCAAGTTCATGGAAAATCAATCCTTAAGTATATATTTGTGTAAACAGACAAACATACAAAATAAATAGGCTTATATTGAACTGTGTTTAAAAACTTAAAAAAACTTAAGGAAGCTTTCCATTAAATCAAAGGTTCAAGGAATATATAACAGCGCAATTTGTTTTAAAATATTTTATAGTAAGTTCATGCTTTTAGTCAGAAATTCTCCATTAACTTAGGCCGCAGATTAAATGATTTATTGAGCTTACTGTCGGTTTAACCTCAAAACGGATTTTCGTATTTGTTTATTTCAAACTCACTAACTGATTAAATATTTAATCTGCAGTCCAAGATCATGGCAAATCATTCCTTAAGTATATATCTGTGTAAACAGACAAAAATACAAAATAAATAGGCTTATATTGAACTGTGTTTAAAAACTTAAAAAACTTAAGGAAGCATTCCATTAAATCAAAGGCTCAAGGAATATATAACAGCGCAATTTGTTTTAAAATATTTTATAGTCAGTTCATGCTTTTAGTCAGGAATTCTCCATTAACTTAGACCGCAGATTAAATGATTTATTGAGCTTTTCAGCTTACTGTCGGTTTAACCTCAAAACGGATTTTCGTATTTGTTCATTTCAAACTCACTAACCAACTAAATATTAAATCTATAGTCCAAGTTCATGGAAAATAATTCCTTAAGTATATATTTGTATAAACAGGAAAAAAAAAACAAAATAAATAGGTTTATATTGAATTATTTTTAATAACTTAAAAAAATTAAGGGAAACATTCCAAAAATTTAACAATTTTTTAATACTCCGTTGTTTACTGATCAATAACATTGCACAAAGAATAATAAATATTACTTTGATGGACACTCCAAAATATTTAATAATTACAAAACCATTACAAAAATTTTATCATAAAGTTATGTTAGACTTATTAACAGAAAATGAAAAATTAATGTGTGAAAAAGATATATATATTGTAAAAATAATATTATTTATTATTCTCTATTTATTCATTATTTTTTATTTTGAAGTTTTCCTACATCGTTATTATACTGCGAAAAATCTGGATTAAAAACTTACAGTCTAACAGAGATGCATTTGTATATGATTACTGTACTGGTTAGAAAATATTGTTAAATAAGAGAATAATTTTGGAATTTACACAAAGAATAATAAATTTTACTTTGATGTAGATTCTAAAATATTTAACAATTAAAAAACCATTACAAAAATTTTATCCGAAAGTTATGTTAGACATATTAAGAAAAAAGGAAAAATTAAAGTGTGAAAAAAAAATATTATTCATTATTCTCTATTTATTCATTACTAGCAAACTTACCCGGCCTTGCTCGGGTACGTCAAAAAACAGCCACGAATTGCGAAAAAGTTCTGGAAATCACACTAAGATATCGCGAGAAAATTTTAAATCGCTGCACAAATTTCGAAAAGAGAAAAAAAAAATTATATATTGTGTTCGAAGATTGCAAGCTGATTCCTTTCACTAATGTGGAAAAATGGTAACAAACCACTAAAATACACTAAAAATAACATACAAAATTCCCGAAATTCGAAAATTGCTATGCGAAGTCCGAATAAACTTTATTGAAATGAGAGCAGAATGTACTTTAGGTCAAAAATGGAATGTCAAAAAATTGCAGCAGATAGCGAAGAAACGTAAAAAGTCGAATTAAAAATCTCAAAAAGTTCAAAAATCACGAAAGTCAAAATTTACTATAATTGGATAAAAGTTTAAAATCTAATTCCTTCGACCCGCGGGCTCTCTTAAAGTTTATGTTTGGGAAAGCATACTAAGCATTGCTTGATGTTACTTTTATTCATAATTTAATTTACGTGGATTACTTTAAGTACAATTAATATAATCCCTTAAGTTAATATTGGTTTTTGTTGCATTAAAATATCTCAATTTGTTGATTTTATCTAAGAAAGTAATCCTTATTGTTTTACAATGGAAGTCGATGGGAATTTGGCGCAATATTAGAGATATCGCCAATTTGGCGTAACTTTGGGCGACTAAATTTGGTCGCCAAATTTGGCGGTATTTGGCGACAGAACTGTGTCCTCCATACGGTAACACCCTTATAGATATGAAGATGCATTAACTGTTGTTCAAATAATCGCATAAAAAAATTGCTGTACGAATTCCGAATAAAGTTTTTTGAAAAGACAACAAAATTTACTATACTGGGTTAAAAGAAAGAAACCGTATTCTTGTCACTAATGTGGAAAAATGGCCTCAAAACTTAAAACAGTGCTAAAAATCGGATAAAAAAATTAAATAAAAAAAATCTAATCAAAAAATCGAAAATCGGGCTTCGAGGTGCAAAACTTCGTATATAGACGTACCTCCCCCCCCGAAATTTTGTAGCTCTACGTGCAGTGGTCTCTTTCGAACACCGTCGACACACTCACTCACACACAAACTTCTTTCCTTATTATTATAGATTTTTGATTTTGAAGTTTTCCTAAATCTTTATTATGTGATAAAATATCTAGATTAAAGACTACTTCAAATTTAGCAGAGATCCATTTGTATATGATTAACGTACTGTTTAGAAAATAATTTTAAATAAAAGAGATTTATTATTAACAGCGAACAATTTATCTTAACTTTAAATTAATTAACTTTTACTCTATGTAAATTAATGACTTAAATTGCACCTAAGGGAAATTTATACTAATATAAATATAATTTAATACCAAAAGAGTATATGAGTATTACAGACATGCAAATAATGAAATTCGTAATGTATTATGTGTCACTAGCTGCCGAAGGAAAATTTGAAATTTGTGTCATATATAGAGAGATATAATTGTTTTTCACAGTTAAAAATCCTCATTGTGATCTCAGTTATGTAAATTCTACGTATGTTACAACTTAATGGGAAGAATGCAAGAAAATTTATATTGATATCTACAAATTAATGACATTTATCATTTTGAAAATAAATGAATACTTATAGTCAATGTCCACAGTAGGCTAGTGTTAAATATATATTTTAATTAATTATATTAAATTAGAGGTATAATTTATTTATATTAATTATTAGAAAGCATTACTAAATAATTTTCAAAAATTATTTTACATCTAAAGGTGTCGTATTACAATAAGAAATGTAGAATCTCTAAACATCATTGTCAGGTTGATTAATCTCACAATGCAGATTGTTTGATGAATACTTATGAATATACAAATGAATACTTATAGTCAATGTCCACAGTAAACTAGTGTTGAAAATATATTTTTAGGGGCTACAGAACCTTTAAACTTTCAAAAATCAGTTTTCGGATTTTGTTTTATTCTGAATATTTTAAAATTTCTCAACAATATTCAAAAATCTGCATTGTTTCTAGAGTTGCAATAATTTATAGACTATGAGTAGAACTAAATCTCCGTAGATATTTAAACTTCAAAACACGTTTTCTCAGATTAGTAAATTTGGACTTTGCGCGCACTATTCAGTTCAAACTATATAAGCTGCAACTTTAAAAAAATTAACAAAATATGCGTTTCTTTACAGTCTACATGCTAAAACAAAAAACAAAAAAAAAAAAACAAAACAAAAAAAAAAAAAAAAAAAAAAAAATAAACATATTTTGGTTATTTATGTTTTTGCACTTGAAAAGCTTGAAATATTTTTTCAAAATTTTGAATTTTTTTGTTGTTCTAAGTTTAAATTTTATACAAAGCTTTTTTATAGTTTTGTTTTAATTTAGAAGTAGGCTTGTTGTGATTATTATTTTGTTGAAAAAATGTTTTCTACATGCATAATTAGAGTTTTATCATGCGCGCAGTACCTAATGGTTTTAATTCACACATTAGTGAGATGAATTTTTGAATTTAAAATTTAAATAATTATTCTGTATATGCAACATTTATTTTTCTGGTTTATACTGCTAAGAATACATACGTTAGGCAGAAAGGGAAAAAAATCTTAATTGCGTATTATATTTGTTTTGGTACTATAAAAAATTCGATGATTTTGATCTTTTTCAAAAAGACGCAAAGGTCCTGTGCCCCCTTAATTAATTACATCAAATTAGAGGTATAATTTGTTTACATTAATTATTAGAAAGCATTACTAAATTATTTTAAATAATTATTTTACATATAAAGGTATTGTATTACAATAAGAAATGTAGGAACTATATACATCATTGTCAGGCTAATTAATTTCGCAATGCAGATTGTTTAGACAGTTGTTGTGCTACTAGATAATGGATTAATCTCAGAATTACTTTGTTCTTAAGTATAGGACGACTCGCGATCAAAAGTGGTATACGTTTCAATTTCACGAATTGAAGATACTTTCATGGTATGTTTATAAATTTAAATACATGGTGTTTCAAAGAATCAGGTATACATTTTAAGGGGTGGTAGACCACAATAAAACAAATAATTTTTATTTTGAAAAGTAGGTTTACAATCCCTTTGTTCATTCAAAAATAGAAGGTATCTCACTTGAATCCGAGCTCCGATATTTCTTCCCAACTTTAACAATAAAGGAGACACTAGAAAAAACCCGTTGTAACTTGACGGCAAACAACTTGATTGACCATATTAAAAAAAGTTCATGGTAGTTTTAAAATTTTGGAAATTTTTAGAGAATAATTCGTAGCAAAAATACAAATAGGAATTGGTTTAAATAGAACATAAAAATATGAATTAATATTTTACCAAAATCCTCATTGGTTCTTCAGCTGGAAAAGAACATAGTGTATATGAATGCATTTTATATGCACCAAAGTCACATACCATCAATCGTGTTTGATTCTTATGTGCTGTATTATTAAATGGAATTGTGATCTTAAATTCTTTGAATTGAAATACATGCAGATATGCATCAGGCAAGATACGCTATATGCATGAATGTACATACTAAAATTACCTTCTTTTATATTACATTCAAATAAATAAATAACTTCCCTTCCAAGTATGAAGCGATAATTCTCAGATGCTTCTAATTCATATTGCTGTTTGGAAAGCATGGTAAGTGGACAGTACATTGTAGCTATTGCTTTAAGAAAAAAGGGTATTCATTTATTTATTTATTATACTTTGCAAAAATTATAATAGTAAATTTTGAACGCCTATTATTTTGTTCGTTTTTATTTATTTAGAAAAGTCAAAAGCTTATTTAACAAATCCAATTGTTATTTACGCCAATGGTACAGAAAATCATTACTCGTGGTATTCAATTATAGCCTCAAATACTTGTACCTTAACGTACTTGAAATATTTTATACCTTAATATTTTTGAAATATATTAAGACACACCAATAATTATTGTGAGAGTGCCTTTTAGATTCATAGTTTAAAAGTTTTCTGATGAAAAAAAGTTTCCTTTTGCTTTAATAAGGTACAATTCAAGATTTAAATTACAGTAAAATTTACCTACTACATTAAAAGTTCGTAGACTTATCATAAAACTAAAAATAGTCCCTCCCGCGCACATTGAAATTAATTTTCTTTTTGAGGAAGGGGGTTAGAGAGTTTTATTTCTAATAAAAGTGTTCTTTCAAAAACTTTGCCTAATACACTATTTTTTGTTGTTGTTGCATAGACAAACGAATTGTGACGCTAGTTATAAGAACAAAAATTATTTGATGTCATTCAATGTTTGTACATGGAATTTTGAACTAGCCCGTTTAAATGATTTTTTTCTTATACGTATATTTGCAATGTAGTAGTTTTGACTTTATTATATTGACATGATTTGGCCGATTAAACTTCTATGATCATGTATTGCTGAAATAATGTATTATTGTGAAAATTCATTTTAAACAACATTTAAAATACCATACTCAGCACGGCATTGAACATTTTCGTAAATGTAATCTGCGGTTATTATTTCCATTTTATAAATAATCGTAAATAAATCATTTTATTAAAAACTATCTTCACTTATTTTGAAAACCTAATCAAAATATGGACATATATATATATATATATATATATATATATATAAATAAAAACTAAGACTACCCAAAATTCCATACATTTAAGTTAAAAACCAAACAAATTACTATAACTAAACTAAAAGTACCCCATTAACAAATGAACAAACAGGAAACATTAACAAAAAAAAAAAAAAAAAAAAAAAAAAAAGGAGACATGCTTCATGGCCTACGACAAGCACAGCGGGATTAATCTAGATTTACGTGCACGTCGTTTCCCCTCTACTGTCAAAACCAAAAACAACCAGAAGAACTAACTTATAAACAGAAAAAAACAGATGAATTGTAAACCAGACAATTAATTTCCATTATGTTCAATCGAAACACAGCTAGACTAGAACACTGATAACCCAAATCGATAAATTTTACTTTTGCTAAAATCATAAATTAAACCTTTAATAAATCTCGGAGGATAACCCTTCAATCTGGCGATACTATAATATTCGAGCATGTCACAAACCAATCCATCCGAACTTGAAGTCAATCTGTCTATACGATTTAATCCATTTACAAAGATGTTCCTAAAGATAGATATGTGGACATAAGTTTGAAAATTCAAAATTTTCAACGTATCAAAACTACAACTATCCTCTTTTCATATAGACCTGTAGCCAAACCCTCTCTATCAATTTCCAAAAAGGTAAGGTGTCTATATAATTCACTTTTTGATGACTATTAGAAGTATATTTTACAATTAATGAATTAGGATAAAAATTAAAAACACATTCGTTTTGAATATTATTTGTTTTAACATATAAAATATCATCTATATATCCGTGGAAATATAAATCTTTATTTAACTGTAATCCATCTTCTTACATAAGCAGATAAATATCCGTGAATATATATATATATATATATATATATATATATATATATATATATATATATATATATATATACGAGGGTTGCCTTTTATGTTTTTACAAACGACTAATAGAAGGCGCTACTGAAATTTATCTTCAGGATATTTGTAATTTTCACATTTTTTTTTTATCGTGGAATCAGTGGCATCTTAGAAATCGCCTGCGTATTTTGTTTACAGTAAGTATTTTAAAGAAACAAGTGAGTGAAAAATATGGAAATAACTCGTGAAGGTTTCCGTTGGATGATTTTTCATGATTTTAAGAAAGGCCTCACTCGACAAGAATGCTTAGTATCGCTTGGTGAAACTTTTGGTAACGAAGCAGCATAAAAAAGACTGTTTACGATTGTTTTGTAGTATTTCGTCGTGCTCGTACGGCCGTCAGTAATTAATCTCAGATCGGCATGTCACGTATCGTGAGATAGAAGCATCCATTGACATATCGCAGACTGCAATACATTCGATTTTGCACGAACATTTAGCTGATAAAAAGATTTGTACCAGATGATTCCACACAACTTGACAGAAGCTCAAAAAGAGGCTCGTGCAAATTGGTGTAAGGAGACGCTAGAAAATCCAAATTTGGAACTGCAAAATCAGTATACAACATCATTATAGGTGACGAAACTTGGATATATTCCTATGAGTCGGAAACTAAAGAACAATCCACTGTTTGGGTGTTTCCAGATGAACTGAATCATACGAAAGTTGTTCGTTCACGAACCACTTCCAAGAAAATGATTGCTTGTTTCTTCGGCCTTACAGGACATATCGCATCCATTCCTTTAGAGGATCAAATAACTGTTAACGCTAAATGGAATACAATTTTTTTTTGCCAAAAGTCATCAACGAAATCAGAAAAAACAACAAAAAAAAAGCTGCATTATTCTTCATCACGACAGCACCAGCTCCCACAAAGCACTGAAACAATTGATTTTTTGAAGAATAAGATATCGAACTAATGTTTCATTGCCCATATTCTCCTGATTTGCCGCGTAACGACTTTTCCTTGTTCCCTTTTGTCAAGCAAAAATTGCGTGGGCGGTGATTTTCATCGCCTCAAGATGCTGTTGATGCTTTCAAAACTATGTTTCTGAGATATCAACTTCAGAATAGAAAAATTGTTTCAAGAATTGGTTTGAACGGATGGAAATGTGTAGGATAAAGTGCCCATATTTCATCCCCCCAGTCACTTTTAGGCCCTGAGTGTTTAATTTTCAGTGAAAACCTACCAAATTTGGATTTTACATAGACTAACTACTCACGCACATAGAAAAATAGGCAAATATCTTACAAAAAAATCTTAACAATAAGAAAAATTGTATTTTCAAAGGTATCTAAAAAATGCAATAGAAAAAAATGGTCCCAATTTCGTCCCCCCCAAAAATCAAATAAGCTTAACTTATAACTAAATCAAAATTTATTTCTAAATGAGTAAGTAATTTAATTTGCATTAAAGTAAGGCACAAAGAAATGTACTAACTATGAGTGGAAGAATAACGTTACGAACATTAGCCATCCAAACATGAGGAAAAAAATTGAAAAAATTGTCATGAAAAAGCATTCGTCCCCGGGACGAAAATAAGTACCGCAAGGGGGACGAAACTGGAACCACGCTACTTCCCAATATGGCAGAGCTTCAGTTCCCGTACGATGAACTGAGCGTCCTAAAACTCACTGTATGCTACTGTCCGCATCTTACCTACGTAAAATACATGCAATGAATAAGAAATAAATACTTACAGTACGGTAAATAATGTTCTACTAACGACGTAATAAGATCTCAGGTCATCTAAAAAAAGTAAATTCGGCGTCTTTAATTTATGTATACGTCTTGGCGAACGAAACTTTCAATACTGACCCCTTTTACCTTCCGTCCTCTGTGCCTTACGTCATGAGTTGCGCCACTTTCACAGAAGCGGAGAAGTTAAGGGGGACGAAATATGGGCATTTTACCCTAAAAATCTTAAAGTTGAATATTTATAAAGGTGAATAAAAGCAATAAAAAAGTTTGTTCCCAAAAAATTCTTTTTGTTCCTACTTTTTGTAAAAAATTTAAAAGGCAACCCTGGTATTTATATATACACTAGCGGGGTGACCGGGGTGGTCAAAATTAGCCTTGTGTTCAGTTCGATATTTTATTCTCATTGTATCATTCTTGCTGTATAGATACAATTGGCATGATCCTGAGACATTTTGACCCAAAATGACCCACTAACTGAATTCTTTCGACATGCGACCTAACCAATGCTCTTCTCGAACCCGAAAACGATAGAATACAAAATTTCGTGAAAATCGTTAAGTCGTGTTATAGATAAAATTAGCTTGACCCACGGTAACCTAAAAAGGACCCACTAATGTAAATTTATGGAGCATGTGACCTATCCCAATGGTATTCTCGTGCTGGGAAACGGTGCAATAATTTTTTTTTTGTGTCAAAATCGTTTGCGCCAGTTTTTAGAAACAATTAGCTTAACCTTAACCCATTGTGACCCAACATGACCCGTTAATCGAATTTTCTTGAGCATGCGACTTAGACCAATGGTCTTCTTGAACCTGAAAGCGATAGAATAAAGCCGTTTTCTAGATAATATTAGCTTGACTCACAGTGACTCAAAAATAACCCACTAATCGTATTTTCTCGAACATGTGACCTAACCCAATGATCTTCTTGTACCCGGAAACATTATAATACAAAATTTTGTCAAAATCGTTTGAGTTGTTTTTTAAAAGCAATTAGCTATACCCACAGTGATCCAAAGATGACCCACTAATCGAATTTTCTCGAACATGTGACTCAGCCCAATGGTTCTCTCATGCCCAGAAAAGATATAATACAAAATTTTGTTAAAATCATTTCAGTCGTTTTTTAGATACAATTAGCTGTACCCACAGTGACCCAAAACTGACCCACTAATCGAATTTTCTCGAACATGTGACTTAGCCCAATGGTCCTCTCATGCCCAGAAACAATATAATACAAATTTTTGTCAAAATCGCTTGAGTCGTTTTTTAGATACAATTAGCTATACCCACAGTGATCCAAAAATGACCCACTAATCGAATGAAATTTCTCGAACATGTGACTTAGCCCAATGGTCCTCTCATGCCCAGAAACGATATAATACAAAATTTTGTCAAAATTGTTTCAGTCGTTTTTTAGATATTATTAGCTTGACCCACAGTGACCCAAAAATGGCCCACTAATCGATTTTTCTCTAACATGTGATTTAGCCCATTGGTCTTCAATAATCCAAAACAGTAGATTTCAAAATTTAGTCAAAATCGTTAGAACCGATTTTTAAATAAAATTAGCTTGACCCAAAGTGACCCAGAAATGACCCACTAATCGAAATTTCTCGAACATGCGACCTAGCCCAATGATATTCTCGTGCGCCCAAAAACGATAGAATACAAAATTTTATCAAAATCGTTTCAGTCGTTTTTTAGATATAATTAGCTTGACCCACAGTGACCCCAAAAAGACACACTAATCAATTTTTCTCTAACATGTGACTTAGCCCATTGGTCTTCTCGTAATCCAAAACTGTAGATTTCAAAATTTAGTCAAAATCGTAGGAGCCGATTTTTAGATAAAATTAGCTTGACCCGAAGTTACCCAAAAAATGACCCAAAATCAAAATTTCTGGAACTTGTGACCTAGCCCAATAGTTTTCTCGTGCCCAAAAACGGTTGGATATAAAATTTAGTCAAAATCGATTGAGGCGTTTTTTAGATATAATTAGCTTGATCCTGACCCATTATGACCCAAAATGACCAACTAATCAAATTTTCTCGATCACATGACCTACTCCAGTGGTCTTCTTGTGCCCGAAATTGATAAAATACAAAATTAGTCAAAATCGTTAGAGCCGTTTTTAAGGTAAAATTTACATAGACACACATAACATACAATTTTTGCTCGTATTATAATATAAGATATATATATATATATATATAATGCTTATTTAAATTTCTTATTCGAAGTCAAACTGTTGAATATAAAGAAAACTGGTAATTATGAAAATTTACAAAATAGAATAAAATGAATTTGAAATAACGATTTTTAACACTGGCATTAAAAATATTATTTGAATAGTCTAACGTTGCTGTTTGAATGTAAAAGGCGTATCTATAGAAAATCTAATAACTAAAATGCAGTTACTGAAATGTGTCTTTCATTTTAAATTGAATTTTCTCAGTCTTTTAACTGAATCCACTCAATATTCGAAGAATAAGCTTAGTTCTAGAATATAGTTCATTTTATTATTCACTAACCTTGTTAATTTTTATTGGAAATGACTTCAAAGCGGAAGAGATAAATATATTTTCGCTTATAAAGCATATACGGTGTTTTTAAGGAGATTATTTTTTGGAAATAATAAATGTTATGCTACACCTTTAAAAATATATATGAAATACTGGAAATTATACCTAGATTTACACCAATTTTATTGGAGCAGTACATTGTGAATTGTTTAAGAATAAGTTTTATCCCGTTTAAAGATAGTAGTTTTGTTTTTATCTCTTCAATTACTAGTAATAAGAAGAAAAATAATTTTTATTGTCTTTTTAATATTTTAATAATTATAAAGTATATATTTAAGTTTCTCAAATTATATTTTTATTTATGAAAATTATCTTTCGGCGTGGTAAACAAAAAAGAAATAAATTCTAAATAAAAAATATATATGTAAATATACAAAGGGTGTCCCCGAATTTATGAACCAAACTGCAAGGAAGGTAAAGTACACATGAAGGAGCAATTTTGGTATGGCAAAGTGGGGCCCGAATTTAATAGTTTTGGCTAAAAACAAGAAATGTGGAGGAATTGAAAACGAGCGTTTTATTGATATAACAATTACATTAAGTGCTCAAATGTGTCACTGGAAGCGTCTAGCAAGATTTTTGCGTACCTTTTCGCAGATTCTAAGTGTTTCACGAACATTTGCAGCAACGACTGAAAGTCTGTATGAAAAACTGAAAAATTTTTCATAGACATTTATGATTTTAAATAAAGTTAATAATGATTACATATGCACCAGTCAAGTCATTCAGTACTATTGCAGCGGCCATGGAAGTTTCCCATCATTCTTATACAAAATTAACAAGTAAAAATTAAATTTAAAAAATCAAAAAACCCGACAGCGTAAAAAGCGAACTAATTAATTATTTCTTATCACTGTGAAATTATTTTTTATATTACTTACCTATTTTTTTATTTACTTGTATTGATGACTTTTAAGTTGTGTTTAATTGTTAGTTCCCATCTATAAACACTGTTTTCAGGAGGCATATAGATGTCTATGAAGGTTAGAGTTGCAGTAAAGCTAGAGATCCTAACTACACAACTTCCAGGTTGTGTAATATTTAAACGGAGTTTCTGACTGTAAAATAGTCAATGAAACATCGTCCTCATTTTGAAAGACCTATAAAATGATATGCCATTCAATAGGGTGCGTAAGAAAGGTTTTCGTCTCTACCGCCATTTTATATTTTACAGCCGCCCTTTTGAATTTATAAAAAAAAAAAAAAAAAAAAAAAAAAAAAAAAAAATCTCGCCTATAACCATCGAGCGGTTAAGACGAATCGATAGAGACCTTATTCATTAAAATACATAAAGCCGTTGGGATGTTTCGAGGATATAAAGAAATCCACATACCCAGATATGCGTGAAACACATAACCCTTCCTTGGTAGCCGGGTAAAAAGCGACCAACGGACAAGTGTCTATGTAGAGCCACTGGTAATGTTGTTCGCTATATCTTTGGACTTTATCCTAAAATGAAACACCATTTCAGTTTAAATCCGGACTTCACATTGCGAAATAACGAAAAATAACTCTGTTTTTTTTTTTTTTTTCAGCTATTTACAATAACATAGACGACAATTATATAACATCTTAAATGATTTATTCCCGTTTATCAAATACAGATTTTTTTGTCCAGTTTCCTACTGATTAATTCCACAATATTAGGTGGCGTCGATGTTATGAGTTGGATATCGTATTTCTTGTAGGACTGTCTTAACCTTTCAAAAATAATTGGAATATATATGATTTTTCTGTAGGTAGGCCTGGTGATTATGTCTAGTTCCAGTAGATTTGGTTTGTTGAGTCTTTCAATAATCTTACATATTGCTTTTGGTTGGAAACCGTTATTACTTGCAATCTTGATTATATAGTTGATTTCATCTTTTAGATGCTGGTCTCAACAAACTTCAAAAGCTCTATGGACATAAGATTTTAATGCAATGAGTTTATAATCCCTGCTGCTGCGTCATTCGGTATAATGTGATCGAGCTTTACTTTCTTTCGATATACTTTACTATTAATTTTATTGCCCTCTTTTACGAGCAGAATATTCAGAAACGAGAGAGTATTATATTTTTGTTCACCGTTATATAGTATCAGAAAAAATATATTTTTTTAATTATTATTCAGTCTCTCTTCATTTAACTCGTTGTTTATTTAAATATTTCTCATAATATATTATTTTACAATTAATGAAAAGTCACTGTTCGTTTACTAAAAATAAAGGACATTAAAAATTCATAAATAACTGAGACACATTTACAAATGAGAATTTGCAAATATACTTTGAATTACACTACAAATCAAAATATATTATTTAAAGGCTTGGATAATAAAGATACTTCATTTATAATTTTTCTAATAAATAAATTCATAACAAGGTTGAAACTATTTCATGTTACAAATCAAATACATAAAAGATATGTTTTCATTGAAAGCTAATAAGAATACTTTTTAGTTTTGTTGTAAATTAAAGCTTATAAGTATCCATATTTGGTAAAAAAAGGGAAACGAATATTATCAGCCAATCTTCCCTTATTAGAGGCTAAATACAATTAAGGGGAAATAACACCTTCAGCAGATCGATATTGCTTGATATTCACACAATATTAAAAAATTCTTGGAACTGTAAATATTTCTTCAAATAAAAAAAAAAAGGGGGGGGGTAAATTTTAGAAATCTATGTTTACGTACACTTTTAAAAACTTTTAATGAAAAATCATTAGGAATTAGTATAATCGAGACAATCTTATTAAAGATTTTCAAAAAGGTGATTTGACATACACGTATTGTGCGCAAGATTATTTGAAATATATTTGATGTATACATTTAATGTAAGATATACATATTCGCATAACATTGTACTTTAACTTCGAACTAAAATCAGTAATCAAATTTACAGAGAAAATAATTTTTTCAGGCAGTTAACATTTTCGGCCCTGGCGGTCACAAATGTGTTCTTTACTTTTAAAATGCTTTAACTATTAAAAAAACACCTTGCAGATACGTAAAAACCTCATAATCATATATGTGCCTTTTATATTTTGACTTTTTAGTGGACAATTAGCGCCAGCTAGCTTTAAAATAGTAACAAAAAAAAAAAAAAAAAGTTGACAAAAGTTTTAATTTTTTGGACTTTAAGAAAAAAGTTAGGTCCGAAAGGGTAAAATTTAAACTTGGGACTACTTTTCCAAACTAATAAATTGCGATAAAACATAAAAAATACTAGTAAGTGTTTATGTATATTTAATCCTGTTGTAATACGACATTTTCCAAATGTCATAAAAAATTATTCCTTAGTCTATTTTCATATGAAAAATATGCAAAATAACTACATTCTTTTAGTTTCAATAAATAATGGATTCGTTTAATTTCAGTAAGCCTTAAAGTCCGCGATTTCGAAAGCTACTCTTAATTTTATTAGCGTAAAAGTAACTTTATCACAAAATGGAAAAAAAAATTCAGGGCCGAAAGGGTTAAACAATAAAATACAAAATTTCAATAAAAATTTTAAAAATAAATAAATATGTTACAGGTACTTACTTAAAAATAGTTAGATCTTATAAAACTATATAAAATAAATGTAATACAAAACCTTAAAAAGATATAGTGAGCTGATTGAAAAGTTGTGGAAAATCCCTTATAATAAAGCTATTTTTAGGAAGCAACTCACTATATTGACCCTATTTTTGTGAATTTTCGCGATATTTCACTGGACTTTTTATAAAAGTTGCCCCAAAATACTGACTACCAAATTATAAAATTAAAATTTTGAAATCTTCCGCCCATGCGCAGTTAAAAAGTATCAAATAAAAATGCCCATATCTCATCAAATATTCAATATATTCATGTTTTAATTGCAGTATACTGTTGCTACTATTCTTTGGCAAGTTTTCGGAAAGTTGCGTTAAATTTGGTTGAAAACTCTGTATGCTATAAGCAAAAAACTTTTGAATTTTTCACAGACACAATAACATCTTCACGAATATGAGTGCTATACTTACACACATGCACTCACAAGTTGAACAGGACCCAAATAGCTATTTAGCACAGCGATAAACCATTACCAGCATTTTCCGCTAGATAGGTGATCGCAAATATTATTTTATTATTAAATTTATTATTAGCCACCTAATTGTCTTCCCGACTAAATCTTCACCAAGAAATATGAAATCAAACATATTCTTTACATCCCAGAAGTTCAAGAACAATTCGCCAATAAGTTTGGTAGATATTCGACAAAACGTGTGCAATCGAAAGCATCCAGTCCCTGTACCTTAACTTTTGGCGGCCATTGTACTTACCCATCATGGATATGAATAATATAAAATATGAAAACAAAACATGTGTAAACTATTTATAAAATACTAGGGGGCTTTGCCCCCTGCAAGCTACGCTCGCCAACCCCCGTTCTGACACCGCAGAATCTAAAAATCTAAAAATCTAATGGGTTTTTAAAATATTAGAGAAGATTAAATTATACTGAAAAAGGTGTGCAGATCTCCCTGTAAACGGGTTTCCAATCAATTTCCTTTGATTGCAATAATTTAACGGAGAATCAGTTTCTGTTAAGACATCCAATGGTTGTTTTCGTTTTTGATTAAAGAGGATCAGTTAAACATTTGAAAAGAAACCAAAATAAAATGAATTAAGTATTCCGAATCTTTGTCAACCGATATTTTAAAACAATCTATAACAATAGCCTAAATCATGTGACTATCATCAACAGTTCCGGGCGGAACATTTTGCTTTTTATACTATAGGTGCCATTTTGATACTTTAAAGTTATCCAGGCACAGGTGATAAGTCGCCAAATATTATTCTATCCCCATCATTTCATCTATATTATAATAGTTCAAGTCATAAAATGCCATAAACAAATAAGATCTGATCCAGTCGCCTTTCATATGAAGGTTTGGAACAAATGTCATATACGCCCATATGTCATATATATTGGCGCGATTTTTTCCCAACGCCAATTTGGGGAACGCATTAACAGCATAATCAACAACATCCGGCTTACCATATCAAGCAAAATAACGATACTTTGGCGCCAGTTAAGTACCCGTTGCGTATATGACATTGGCGTCAGAAAAAAACGCGCCAATATGGGGCCGTATCTGACATCTGTGCCGAAAGAAAAAAAAGCCGGGTGCAAATCTCGCCAATATCTTTATTTCAATTCGCCAGTTAGCATTTTTTTTTTATTGTTCGAGTGGTAAATTAAAACATTGATTTGAAGTTGAAATTAAATGTCATGGTTTGTTACATAATTTAATATTTCGCCAGATGTCATATACATGTTTGGCATGATTTTTTTTTTTTTTTTTTTTTTTTACGAAAATTCAACGAAAACCTCGTTTTCGAATACCAGTTACATATGTATTTTTGGTACTAATTAGTTATCCCGTCGACAAAAAATCTATCACCAAACTATAAGATTAAATGCCAATAATGGTTGATGGTAAATGTCACATTCACTTGACTTTTAGCAAGTTACACGTGTTTACGTCATCAAGTGATTTTTATTTCGACGTTTTATTTTTATGTTTATTAATGTTATACTAATTTATTTGTTCTTTCGTTATTTAAAATAAAAATTTTGTCAATCTGTACAATTTGGCGAGTGTTTTGGCGATTTATATAATTTGGGAAATTGGGTGACGGAATAACTACTACATTGTACCGTATTTTTTAATTATTTTCTATTATTTCCAAAAGGAAATAGCAAAAAAAAAGTAATTACTATAGAACAAAATAATTTATATAAATTTAAAAAAGAAATAAAAGTAAATATACATTTATTATTAAATAAACAACAATAGCCGGGTTACCATGTCTATCAAAATAATGCCATTTGTGCGCTAATTAGGTACCCCGGTGCGTATATGACATCTGTGCCTACTATTTTTGTTTTCGTTTTGTTTTTGTTTTTTTAAAAAAAGAAGTGAAAGCCATCAATTTAAATGTTTCATTTTTAAATGAAAGTTTTGTATTTAATAAAATGATAACGAAATACAAAAAAAGCATTGTTCTTAGCATAGATTTAAAGGAGGCCAAACTGTCGCCAAATTAATTTAAAATAGTAACCTTTTCTGAATTATGAAAAAAAAAATTCTGTTATGATTAAAATTTGAGTTGCCATCATTAGATAAAATGTATTTAAAATTAGAAAAAAATTAATATTTCGAAAACTCAATTCGAATTTAAAAATTCTAATACCAGTTTTGAGATCTGTGGATCAACACGGATTTTTTGGTGTTAATTTCATCGCAAAGTATTCCATATTTTAGGAGAAATCGCCGTGAAACAAAGTCAGTTGTTTAATCAGTCGATTCAAAGAATCGATACATTTCAGGCGTTTCATATATTCATTTCATAAATTCGTTTCATTAGGATTTTATATACACGAGTTGGAACCCGTCGAAATTCGACGAACTAAAATGTTAGAAACGAACTGTCAGATCGAATTTATAATAAACCAACAAAAATAATTACAATAAAAAATTCATCTAACATTGGTAGTCTCACTCTTAAAACAAATAATATTTTTAACCTAAAATTATCAAATTATTATTTCCACAAACTTCAACTGCTTAAATTATTGAAAAATTAAACTCTATTAGAATACGTAATCAAGATGAGTAATTATGATGAAGTTATCGATTGAGACTTTTATGTTTGTTTTTATTGGATGAAAAATCAGTAAAAAGGAGTTTGCTTTGTCACATCATAAAAATTTCCCCCATGAAATCTAAATTGAACGTTATTTTCACATTCGCTTAATTTACATACGCACCACTCAAATTCACAATTTGAAAGTATTTTAACGCGCAATAGATTGTTAATGAATGTATTTCCAAACTTAAAGTCAAGTTTGTCCGATTCAACTTTTCATGTGAACATTCGCACAACTTTAAGTTCTAATCTCAATACCCGCGAAAAAAAAATTCAGAAATTTGCCTTTAATTGTCATAGTATTGGTCAAATATTTAATTTTATCAAAATAAATGATCGTTTTGTTTTAAATATGACATAATTTTTACACACTGAATAATTTTGCCTAGCATCTGAAACTCAGTATCAGCGTAATGTAAAAATATTGAAATGTAACTGATTTATGAAGAAGAATGCGTGTTTGTTTTTTTTTTTTTTTAATGTCTGACATCATTTTCTGTTCAAAAATTATAAAAAAAGTTACTTTTATTTGTATTGTGAAAATGGCATCAATAAGGATATAATCAATAAAAATAATAAACCATGACTATTTTCCCTTTACTTTCAATATAAATGGAGTACTTCAGTTGCCACGATTACAAAATTTGTATTAAAAACTACAAAAAAATTAATATCTCAAAAATAAATTGAGATGTAGCTTTCAAACAAATTGCATTTAAAAGATCATTTTTTTTCCTTATACGACGGTGTTAAAATTTAAAATGTGCGATGTTTAGAAGTTTAAAAGTTTGCCGTAGATATAATTGCAAAACCGAAATTTATTTCAAATTTCAAATTGTTGCCATTCGCAAAATGACGTATGCGTTACGCACAGATATGTTTGTCCTTTATAATATAGATAGGGTAGACATATCGAAGGATAACTAAGATTGCTTAAATTTAATACTCTTTGTCGCATTTATTACATTCTAAGTACATACCAAATTTCAAGTCGCTATTTCAATTTGTTCGGTAGATAGATTGTTTAAAATCGTGGCTTGATGACGTCATAACCTTTAAATGCTCTATTACTGAATTGCGTAAAAACTAATTGCGTTATCCTTATAACTCCAAAAATGATAATCATATCAACTAAAAGTTTACTACGTCGAATTAAGCGTCTCATTTCCAATTAAAACATACATTTGAATTGAAATTTGAATGAAATACAGGGTCAGGAAAAATGTGTGTGGAAAATAGGATTACAAATATCTCGGCGACTAATTATCCGATTGACTTTTAAGCAAAATTTATGTTTTTTATTGTATTTTATATCCACTCCTTAAAATAAACAATTAAAAAAAAAAGTATATACCTTTTATCAGAACGAATATTTCGAGAGTCCGAAAAAAATAGTTCCGGACAATGAAGATTAATGAAATTGGATAGACTTCTTCTCATTCTTACATATTAAGTACACACGAAATTTCAAGTTTCTATCTCAATTTGTTTGGGAGATAGAGCGTTTACAAACACACACACACACAGACACACAGATAGACAGACGGACGGCAAATTTTTCCTCTCTCAAAATATGTTTTTTCTGAATCTCCAGTATCTGAAACATGTAAATCTGGCATTTTTTTTCGATTTATAAAACAATTGCAAGACTTACCCTATACAACGTATGATGGGTAAGTAAAAAACAGTATAGTTTAGTTTCTTAGTTTTAACAGTATAGTTTAGTGTTTTAGTTTTTAGTTTATAGTTAGTTTCTTAATCGAGTTCGGTGTAAACGCCACATTAATGGATGGTAACGGAATTTTTCGAAGAAAAACATGAATTGGAGTCACAAAATTACGCAGGATTTTAACGAGGAATATTGAATGCTTATAAAAAAGTGTTTTTTAAAAACTATTTTTACCTTCATAATTTATTAACAGATATTTACAAATGACCAGCAATTAGTTCTGCAGGCAGACTTTTCTTTGTAAAACTATTTCATGTTGTGTTCAACTGCCTGAATTATATAATTTCTATAATTCTATAATTTAATAATTCTCATATCGTTTCTGTCGCAAACAAGAAATTTATAAAGAACACTTTCATGAATCTAACATTAGATTAGGAATGTCATGTGTGCGCTTTTAAAAGGTAGGAACCACGGAACACCATATGCAATTACATTGAGATGACTTTTATTGAACATGTGAAATATTCGCTCCCAGAAAATCGAAAGGCTTTTAGTGGATTTTTCCAAAACACTTTCTCTTAAAAAGAAAAAAAAAATAGCGGTAGGAATCACAGGGCACCATACGCAATTATATGGATATGTCTTTTATTGAACGTGTGAAATATTCTTAACCAGAAAATCGAAATGCTTTTAGAGGATTTTTCCAAAACCCTTTCTGTTTAAAAAAAAAATAGCGGTAGTACGCTCATTGCCTTATTTGTCCTGATCAACAGTGCTTAACATTTCGTAATATACAGAGTTATACATAAATGAATATCCCAACTTAACAGGGCTATTAAAAGAAAACAATAAAAAAGTACAACCTTGTTGTTCATCGGAAATCAAAAATAATAGCTGAATGTTTAAATTCAACGCAGTTATAAGTGTTCAATGTGACCCCTTCCAGAAATACGCACGATATCGAGGCGGTATGAAAACCCATCCCACATTTTTTTCAGCATATCCGTTGTAACTCTTTGTGTGATGTCTTTCTGAGGTGTTTGTTTCACCGCACCAACTGACACTTATAAGTGCGTTCATTTTAAACTTTCAACTGCTATTTTTAATTTCTAATGAACAACTACACTGTAAAAAAGTCTGTACAGTTACTTAAGTTTTTCTATTGAACTCGTATTCCTAAGCTTTTTATGTAACGGCAACAACAAAAACAACAACAACAACAAATCATATAACAAAAACTCTTTTGCACCGTAAATCAGAAAATCTCTAAAGTTACTAAGCATTTTTTAGGAAACTGAGATTCCTAAAACTTTTTATGTAACTGCAACCCGGGTTACACCTAAAATTTTAGTAAGATTGCTATAATTTTAGCAGATTCTTTTGTAAAGCTACAGATTTCTGAAGCTTTACAAAACTAGTTTTGTAGATAGACATCTTTTTTTTTTTTTTTTTTTTTTTTTTTTTTTTGTACAGTTTACAGATAAACTTTTACTAAGCATACAGATTTCTCTAACTTTACATCTGTAGAATTACAGATTTTTTTTTCTTTTTACAGTGTAGGTTGTACATTTTTACTTTCTTCTATCTTTACAAGAAGAAAGTATTGGTTTCATGAAAATTTTCGAATTCCAGTTTTCGATGGATTTACACGTTTTATGAGTCAGAGATTCCAAAAAACATGTTTTTACAAAATGTCTGTCTGTGAGTCTGTCTGTCTGTCTGTCTGTCCGTCTGTCTGTATGTGACACAAATTTTGTGGGCGCTCTATCTCAAGAACTAATGCACGAAATTTTACAAAACTTCATATTTAGTTAGACCTTGATATAAACTGGAACTGATTAGTTTTTGGTGAAAATCGCCCAAAAGGTGGCGCTGCTATGCGGCATTTTTAACGATTTCTGCAATAGCTGTATCTCAAGAACTACTGCACGGATTTTCATAAAACTTCAGATTCAGTTAGTCCAGGATATAGTTTGGTGCTGATTACTTTTTTGTGAAAATCGCCCAACAGGTGGCGCTGGTATGCTGCATTGTTCATGATTATCGCAATAGCTCTAACTCAAGAAAAAATGCACGAATTTTCATCAAACTTCAGATTCAGTTAGTCCTTGATATAAGTTAGAGCTGCTTAATTTTTGGTACAAATCGCCCAACAGGTGGCTCTGCTGTGCTGCATTTTTCACGATTTCCACAAGAGGTGTATCTCAAGAACTATTGCACGGATTTTCATCAAACTTCAGATTTAGTTAGTCCTTGACATGAATTGATGTATAAATTAGTGCTGTTTAAATTTTGGTGTAAATCGCTCAACAGGTGACGCTCCTGTGCTGCATTTTTCACGATTTCCACAAGAGCTGTATCTCAAGAACTATTGCACGGATTTTCACCAAACTTCAGATTTAGTTAGTCCTTGACATGAATTGATGTATAAATTAGTGCTGTTTAATTTTTGGTGCAAATCGCTCAACAGGTGGCGCTGCTATGCTGTATTTTTTGCGATTTCCGCAATAGCTTTATCTCCAGAACTAATGCTTGGATTTTCAACAAACTTCAGATTCAGGTATAGCTTGATATCGTTTAGTGCTGTTTGCTTTTGGTGTAAATCGCTCAACAGGTGGCGCTGCTATGCTACATTTTTTTCAGAATTTCCGCTATAGCTCTATCTCAAGAACTAATGCACGAATTTTCCTCCAACTTCAAATTCAGATATACTTTGATGTGAATTGGTGCTAAATCGTTGTTATTTCTTGTACTATTTAAATGATTTAATTGACGTGATTTATATAGAAGAAAGTTTTGTGATGGCCACAACATACTAGTGTGTTTTCTCTTAATAGCGCAGTTATTTTGGGATGTTCATTTATTTACACCCTGTATATTGCAGAGCTTCATTAGTAAATAAACTGATTTTATTCTTAGTCTGAATTATTTGAAATTTGGCTTTGCTACAAAAAAGAAAATAAACTTATTTTTTCTTTTAAACAAACAATATTCACTACGAATGTTCACCAATATCCCTTGTGAATATCGTTTGTTTTTTGAAAAATAACTTTAACTGTACTTAATTTGTCCTGGTGTTTATGTTTACAATGGTTAAACTGTACTGATGAGGCATTGCGATTGCTTGGCGAAACGTTTAATGTTTAAATGTTTAATTTTTAATGTTTTTAGTAAAACTGTATTCAAGTCTGTCTTATTTTATTAGTTTTTTAAAAGTTTCAAATTCAGACGTTATATACACATTGTACTTTGATACAAAATTGTAAAGTATTAGACCTTAGCATTGAAAAAATCTATTTTGGTGTATCTCCAAGCCTTTTAGTTTTAGAAAATTTGCGAAGTTCATTTTCGCAATAAAGATGTGAAACTGCTAGAATGATAAATAAAACTTTGGCTTGAAAAATTAACTCTGTATTAATATGTACTTTTGGATAATAACTGTGTCGGCTATTCCAAACGTTTAGAGCAAGATGACTATATGTCATATGTGTTGATGAGTTTGTAAAAACAACAAAAACCAATTTAATTAATCAAGTTCAATTGATTAAATAGATTTAATTAAACTATTGCAATTAACGTTTGAAAATTAGCAAAAATGAGGCTAATACAAAATTATAACTTAAAGCAAACACGGATACTACATCAAATGCATACAAAACAAAACTTATCATGCATATAATAGTTTCACAATCTAATCTGGGTGATAGACATCAAAATGGATTTAATTACAAAGCCGTAGAAAATTTGCGCAACCAGAACACATAAGCAAAGTATCCCTACGCACTTCCCCACACGTACCGACTAGTTTTCATTTATGCCTTTATAGGAAAACAACGACACTCTCAGAAATAAAACTCTCACTTTTGACGATTCAGCAATCCTTGAACTGTATTTCGTCGTTTTTGATGATCATTTCCCATCAACATCTCGTGACTTTTAAAGAAACGTAAACTCTCAAATATTTGACGAAAGTTTTGCCTCAATCACGGTCAGACTCAATGCATTTTAAGGAAACAGTTGCTGTATCTCCTCAAATCATGCGATTTTAGCAAGCAGATATTTACTAGTTTATGTTGTCCTTTAATAATTTATTTTAAAACAACACTTTTTAGTGCTTTTCAGAAAATACAGAAATATAGGTAGCTATTGTTTCTTCATTAGTTATTTTTTCAGATGTTAAAATTTTTAGGAATGCTTTTTATTTTTATTTATTTATTTATTTATATGCTGTTGTTCATTATGTTTTAATTCGAAAAGAATAAATTTCCCCTGTTCTTCAAAACCATTCAAAAAGAAAATTTGGTCAATAAAATTTCAAACTTCCAGGATATCTTTTTTTTTTAATTTATTTAAGAAGTATATTCTGTTTTCAATCAAATTAAAAATAAACATAATTGATCCCTCTCCACTTTATAAACAGTAAAGTGTTGAAATCTTATCTACCTACTCAAAGAAATAAAATCTCACGCAATATGCACTTCACAATTCGTTATTTGTAAGCAACAAATTAACCAGACCATATTCTAATCATTTATTGAGCAAAGAAAATTTCACTGATAAATTATTTAATCAAGCCATATTATAATTATTCATTGACCATGAGAAAACCATAATAATAAATTAGCCTTACTTAAAACTTTCAGAAATTATAGCAGCACCGATAAAATTATAATCTTCCTTATAAAAATATAAACACGCAGCAGATTTCATTACATCAATCTAAAAGCACATCTATACAAGTCCTCAATAGCAAAGTCGGAAGAGCAACGGTCCCCCACGGTAGGCGGAAAAAAGCGCACCGGAAAAAAGCGCACGGAAAAAAGCGCACCGGAAAAAAGCGCCCCAGAAAAAAGCGCACCCGGAAAAATCGCACCTTTTACAAATCACATATTAAATAAGTCTGATAATAATACACAGGGTTAACCTCAGAATATAAACACCAGATTGAGATGATTTTTTGAAATCTGGCGTCTTGCTCCCTCGGTACGGAGAGGCTGTGGGGGTGGGGGGTCTTTAAAAGGTATCTCAAAACCTGCATTGCCTCGATGATGATAAAATTTTGTAAGGTATGCAGAATCAGAATATAAACATCAGGTACTTATATATACAGTGAAACCTCCCTGTGTGACCACCTCCATTAAGCGACCAACTCAGTGAACGGCCATTTTTTCATGGAACGAAATTTATTCCCATAGGCTCAATACTAATTTTACCTCCATTCAGAGACCATCCCAATTGAACTCCCTCCATAAGCGACCACTTTTTTTTAAAGAAAATGAAACAAATTTTGTAAGGTATGCAGAATCAGAATATAAACATCAGGTACTTATATATATACAGTGAAACCTCCCTGTGTGACCACCTCCATTAAGCGACCACCTCCCTGAACGACTATTTTTTTCATGGAACGAAATTTATTCCCATAAGCTCATTACTAATTTTACCCCCATTCAGAGACCATCCCAGTTGAACTCCCTCCTTGAGCGACCAATTAAAAAAAATGAAAGAAATTCCGTTTTTTCCAGGTCGCTTGAAGAAGGTTTTATTAAGAAAATAATTCCGGAGAGCGCATTATTCATCAGTCGGTGGCGAGGGGGGCTTTAAAAGGTATCTCAAAACCTGCATTGCCTCGATGATAAAATTTTGTAAGGTACGCAGAATCAGAATATAAACATCAGGTACTTACATATACAGTGAGACCTCCCTGTGTGACCACCTCCATTAAGCGACCACCTCCGTGAACGACCAGTTTTTCATGGAACGAAATTTATTCCCATAGGCTCAATACTAATTTTACCTCCATTTAGAGACCATCCCAGTTGAACTCCCTCCATGAGCGACCAATTTTTTTAAAAAGCAAATGAAACAAATTCCGTTTTTTCCAGGTCGCTTGAAGAAGGTTTTATTAAGAAAATAATTCCGGAGAGCGCATTATTCATCAAACTTCTAAACTAAGTTTAGATTATTTTTAATTCCGGTAACCTTTAATTGTTTAAACCCCTTTGTGCCTTTTTAGGCAATGAATTTAACTCTGATGACAAATTAGGAATGATAGTCGATAAACTCCCTTGCCCTATTCTGTCAGGAAACTCTCAAAGAAATAGATAAATTAATGATATAGTCATTATTTGTTTCCGTCCAAAAAACATTGCATTTATTTACTGAACTTCGAAAAGAAATAAAAGTTATAAAATATAAAACCGTAAAATCAAAGCAAAGGTCAATGTATTCATTTTTTAAACTCTACAGTAATTAACTTATGTAATTAACTTTTGTTTTGATACTTAAAGTTTTATATTTTTTCCTAATGTGAAAATTAAATTTTAGTAACGTTAATTGTTACCTTTTTTCAACAATTAAAATCTAGATTTAAACAGGACCTCCATTAAGATGCCAACTCTCGGAGCGACCCATTTTTATTGGAACGGAACGTGGTCGCTTTTGGGAGGTTTTACTGTATACATATATATATATTTAGTCTTCCTTATCGTTCTGGAGTACGGCTGTGTGTGTGTAGGGGGGTGGGGGGATCTACAAAATCCGAATCTATTACGGTTTTAGACGATAAAATTTTGGATCAGGATAAAATCAGGATGTTTTCTAAGTATATAAACATCTAATTGGATGAGTTTCCTTTAATTTGGCCCCTTCTCTTCTACTTGGCGGGAGGGTGAGGGGATTACAAAAATCTACGATTACCTTCGTCATAAAACTTTACAAGAGTCCATTAACATTTTATATAACTTCCCCCCCCCCCACCTCCACACACACACACTAAATTTGATAAAAACTTAATATAAGACCCCCAGTGATCAAATTGTCACAATGGTTTGTTCTTTTAAGGGTATTCTCAAATCCAAAGGAGCAACTTTCTGACATAAATTTTAATTTATTTTTGTTCGAAAATGCATGAAACTGGCTGGGGTTGTTGTTCAGAAACTATGTAATGGAGCTGTTTTTTCCATATTTTTGCAAATGCAATAGATCTTTCAGAAAATAATGTCAAAGTGGGCGTTTGGTACCGAATTTCCGAGGAAGGAAGAAAGAGTCTCAAGAGCGGGCGGAAAACGGGTTTGTCACGTGATCGAAATCCCTTATAACTCAATAGGTAATTGATTGATCTAAATGCTAAATTTCTTAAATTAATTCTAAATTTTTAAAACAGTGTAAAAAAGCATTGAAATCTAAGATGAAAATAATTTGTGAAGTTTCTATGGGTATTTTGTCTGATGAGTAAACGAAAAATGCTTTAAATACGTATTTACATAAGCTTAAATGTTTATGTTTGTTAAAAAATAAGTACAACCAGTTTGTAAAAAGCAAATTCTTATCGGGCATAAAATGCATTCGCTTTAAAAATGATATTTCAATGTAATGCTGCTATTTTATGGATTTTTTAACGCTGAATCAAAAAATTATTTTTACTTTTAACCATTATGTCAAGATTTTTCGCAAATCGTAAATTTCAAGGTAAAAAAACTACGAAAAATCTTATACTATAAAATAGATGTAAGACTTTTTTATTCAGTTTAATTTTATTTAATTCAATAATTTATTGGATTTTTTGGCTTATACTGGGTTTCTTACAGCTAAACAGCTCGGTTGTCGGATGAGGGTGGGAGGGGAGGGGGGATGAATTTTAACTTTTAGCTTTTTAACTTTGAAATTTACGATTTGAGAAAATTCCTGACGTGATGGTTTAAAATGAAGGCCATTTTCGGATTCAGTGCTAAAAAATGCATAAGAAACAATTTTCAAAACCAAAGAAACATGCCACAACCCAAATTTTGAAAGACAGTGTTATCTAACAGCATTTTAAAATATGTATCATTTTGTAAAGAATTGAGGCTGTTGTTTTTAATCCTTTTATTTAACAAAAAATCTGTTATTTTTATCCTCTTATAATGTTCAGTACAAACTGTATATTTTGCAGTAATACATCAGAATGATTAAATATTTCAAATTTATATTGCAATCCTAATTTTAATCTCAACCATTTCTTTAAAATATCTGACAAAATTAGATTTCTATTAAATTTGTGAATGACCCCTAATGTGCAACAAAAAATATACTCCAACTTTAAACTCGGTCAATTTTAATCGTAGAATAACGGGACTTTTCTTGCCTTACTTCACAGTGTAACAGGGAAATTTTACTAAATATAACTTATAGGACGTGGGGACCGTATAAAAATTTAGATTCTGTAATTCTTCACTAAATTGTTTTTTCGCTTCAAACTTTTTTTTTTTTTTTTTTTTTTTTTTTTTTTTTTTTTTAAATCTTAACTCTGCAAGTAATTTTGACCATTTTTGTAACTAGAAGTATGCATCTATGACCAACGGTTGCGACAATAAAGGCCGGTCGGGTTATACGTGGACACACTGTATATAAATTATAATCTAATACACAGTAATAAACTACTATGTATTATTTACAATCTTAAAACCTCTTTATACGCATTTTAAAAATAATACTAATAATAATTCTAATACCATACAATTGGGTTAAACATATATGATTAAATTTTAAGCATTTTCTTTTATAAGCAAGTTTTTATTTAAAAAAGAAATCCCTGCCGGCTTGGCCTACAGGCGCAGGTAGATTTCGAAGTTAAGTACTAATTTCACCAAAAAAACTAAATCATGATTAGAGATAAACCAAATTTAACAATTTTATCTGGGATCTTTTGATGAGTTTTTAATGAAGATGATTTTTAATGTTTTTATATAAGAGCTGGTTTTATCAGAATCATGTTAAGGCAATATTCAAAAATATTTTTCCATGTTCAACAAATCAAAATTTTCTAACACATTTTCAGATTTATTTTTCAAAGGAAAAACATGAAACTTGCTGACGTGATTGTTTAAGAGATTTATAAGCGACCTTTGTTTTTATTTTTCGTTCAATTAATTATAACTTTATTTATAAACAATTACTTTCTCAGTAGAACAATATTTTTCGTTTCCAACACAATCGCCTCGAAAAATTCTGTTCAAAATGCCCACTTTGACATAATTTTTTTAAATATATTCTGCCTCTATCAAAAAATCATCCATTATGGCATATTATCTAGTTTCTGAATAAGACAATCTACCAATTGGATGCGCTTGCAAGCAAAAATGAATTTAAAAATGAGTCAGAAAATAAGCAGTTTGGATTTCAGTACATCCTTAATACGATTTTTTTCTTCAACATCTATGTATTTTTAATTTGTTTTTGCTGCAAGAATTGATCTATCAAAAACTTGTCAATATAAAAATTGTAGATAATATTAAGAAGATATATAATAAATTCATGCGGTTTTGATATCTTGTGAATTGACGCAGTTATGGATTTTTTTCTTTTTCAACTCCCCCTTTTTGTTTTCGTTTTTATTTTATTATTATTATTATTATTTTGCGGTAAGAATTGGTGCTGTGAAAAACTTGTCAAGGCAATTTATAATAAATTTAATTGGATTTTATATCTTGAGAATTGGGGAAGTTATGAATTTTTTTCCCCAAAACCCTATTTTTTTCTCCCCTTGGGCCCATTTTTGGTTTTATCAAAAATCTGTCATACATAAATTTTTGACCCATTTTTTAGAAGTAATAGTAAATTTAAACTGAGACGATATGTATTATAATTAAGAAGTTTCGTTTTTCACAAAACCCCTCCCTATTTCCACACCCTTTTTCCGATTTTGCCCATTAACGAACTCGACCGAGATTTTATGCCCCTTGATTTTATGTATCACCTATGAATATTTAAAGTTGTCAGAACCTTATATTTATGATACATTAAAATACAGGGCTTCTATAATAATTCGACAGAGCCCTCCCCCCTCCGCCATTAAAACAATTATGCTACTTGTGGTTCTCGATGGCTCCCTTATAGTTGCGCTGTATTAAAATTTAGGGGGCTTCGGTTAACAAGAAACGGACAATTTGCACTGTAAAATTATATCACGTTGCTCACGCACACAAAATTTCAGGGCGTTGTGACAATTTGATCACTGGTTATACCAATTTAAAAATTTCGGGTCTTATATTCAGCTTTTTATAAAATTTGGGGGGGGGGTAGGGTATATAAAATGATAATGGCTTTTTGTGCAGTTTTATGAGAAAGGTAGTCATAGATATTTGTAATCCCCCCCCCCCCCCCTGCGCACCTGGGAGGAAGGAAAAGGGCAAATTAAAATAATAATAATAATCCGATAATCCGATCTGATGTTTATATACTTAGAAAACATCCTGCCAAAATTTTATCGTCGGAGATTCGGAGTTTGTAGATCCCACTCACCACAGCCGCACCCCAGAAGAACAAGGGAGACTAAATATATATATAAGTGCCTGATGTTTATTTTCTGATTCTCCGTACTTTACAAAATTTTATGATTGAGGCAATTTTTCACAATAATTTTAAACAAGCTGATTTTCAAATGTCTGATAGATCTTACTTAATCGAACACGAAAACAACCGTCAGCTGTTGCGACAACAGTAGATGCGGTCTTGGAAACCAAAAAAATTCCTAGCCAAAGGGAACTTCAGAGCAACGCGATTACAGAAAATGCCTACTGATCGTGATATTATCTAGAGATCTGCACGGGCCGGGCTCGGGCCTATTTTCATTCACGGCACTCGGGCCGGGCCGGGCCTAGTCACTATTCTTTACGGGCCGGGCTCGGGCCTTACTTTTTCCTGAAGGTTCAGGCCGGGCCGGGCCTAACTTATTTTTTTCTGCACACACCCGGGTACTGCTTTCATTCCTAATCTTCATAGCCCAAAATTTTCATTCCTAGTTTTCACCCACCCCGTATGAAAACCATTGTCTTGGAATGGCCTGGTCCATTCAAAGGTCAGTAAAATTAGGCTCGGCACAAATTTTTTTTGTCAAAAAATGCATACATTTTTAAATCGCTATTATTCTACAATTAAACATTCAAATTCATTCTTTTTAAAGAGTATTAGATTTCTACACTTATTAAAATATAGTTAAATTAAAATATAGTAAAACGTGTGAAAAAGAACCTACCTGTCTATGACGGAATCTTGTTTTAAACTGAAAAACATGTTG
Organism: Maratus speciosus; assembly: GCA_963932465.1. Lineage (NCBI taxonomy): Eukaryota > Metazoa > Arthropoda > Arachnida > Araneae > Salticidae > Maratus > Maratus speciosus. Next base: position 456,604,164 of record OZ010797.1, read on the forward strand.
ATCCATGCAAAATTAATATACTACTTAATACTACGTAAGAAAATTATAAAAAGTAATAACAAACAAAATTAATATACTACGTAAGAAAATAATATATAATACATTTACACTTGCTAAGAAGGGAACTTGTATATAACGCATTTTTTTTTCTCTCTGCAATTCAGTCTTAGATTTTACTGTATAGCATTTTTCAGATATTTAACACTCCAATACATGGAATATGGATTAACAATATTAATGATAACTGAAACATTTACATACAAGAAGTAGAGATTCGTTAAAAAAATAAATATCGCACCCTGCGGCACTTCTATAAAAATGAAGATTATAAACATGAAAAGAAAAGTTAAGATAAATATTTTTGGCTTGATCTCCTCGTACGAGAAAAACCTTTAACGAAATCGACATAAAAATCAATGTTTTGTAGAAATTCACTCGGGCCGGGCCGGGCTCGGGCCGAGATTTTGACTTTTTTTCGGGCCGGGCTCGGGCCGAACTTTTAACTTTTTAATCGGGCCGGGCCGGGCTCGGGCCGAACTTTCAACTTTTTTACCGGGCCGAGCCAATATATATTTTTTTTTTTTTACGGGCCGGGCCGGGCCGAATTTTTTTTTCTCTGAGTCGGTCCGGGCCTGGAAATGTCGGCCCGTGCAGACCTCTAATATTATCACCCAATCTTTCGTAATGAAAATATCTTTTTAAAACACAGCAAATTAGTATGTTTTTAAAGACTGTGGGGTCTGCTGCAAGTGGGGTTCGGGCACGTAGCTCGAAGGGGCAGAAACTCTTAATTTTGTTAGAAAATGTAACTGTGAAATAAATTTTATTACAAAAAAAATATTTTTTCCTCATTTAAACAAATAAAAATAAAAATAAATGTAGCCTTTTCAAACTTTTCAGAAAATTTACTTTTATAAGTTCAACAAAGGCAATGAACTAAAAGTTCTAAATGTGTATGCCAAAAATTTTCAGTTTGACTGAAATAAGTCAATTTTTGTACAAAAAATGATAAATTTTATTAAATAAATGCTTCATAATCAAACTTCTGCAATCAGGTAATCTTTTCAAATGAGAACAAATCAGCATATTTTTAGCGGAGTCTGCACGAAGTTGACAAGCTAGTAATGGACAGAGCAGTCTAATTTTGTAAGAAAATGTAATTGTGAGATAAATTTTTATTACGAAAAAACAATTTTTACTGATTAAAAAAATATTCAACACTTCAAAAATTTCAGAAAATTGACTTTTCTAGTTCAATCCGTATCTTGATAATGAATTAAATTTTCTAAACGTGTATACTAAAATTTCTCATTTTTAATTAAAAAAGTCAATTTTGTGCAAAATATGATAAATCTTATTAAGGCTGTTCTCAAATTCAAAGGAACTACTTTTCTGACCCATTACTGAATTCATTTTTGCTCGGAAACGCATAAAATTGGCGGGTGTTCTTATTCAGAAGCTATGTAATCGAATGGCGTTTCCCATTTTTTGATACGAGGTAGAAGGTCTTTCAGAAAATACTGTCAAAGTAAGTGTTTCGAACCAAATTTCCGGATGCGGCAGCACGAGAAAGGGGGGAGGTGAACTTTTCACGTGACAAGAATAGCTTATTACGTAATAAGTAATTTATTTATAAAAAATGGAAAATGTTATTCGATACGAAATCGCTTCAATAGTCAGATCTGTCAATTTTATACCCGTTTAAAATTTGACTGAAAATGCGTCAGCAAGTTTTGCGTTGTTGAGTTGGGAATGTGAGAACCAAATTAAATAAATTAATGTGAGCATTTTAAACAATTTATCACGTACGTATTGAGTTTTAGAAAATAGTACAAAAAGAAAAATCCATGAATATAGAAATTTTAATAAAATAAGGATGTGTGTAAAGCTATTTAAATAATGAAATCTGTACTAAAAAAAGAAAGTTTCTCTCTTTATGCGTGTGTGTGTGTCTGATCGCGATGGCTAATGAAAAGTATCGCATGTACAAATCCGAAAATTTAAGGGATGATAGTCCAAGACAGGTCCTGATGCACCTGAGGCACAGATTTTTAATTTTTTAAAGGCCCTTTAAGTTTTTATGCCCTAAATTGTTAATAACTTGCCTCATTTTATCCGATCTTCGTTTTTTAGTCTATCTCACCATTTAGTTATTACCCCACTTCTACATTCCAGTTAAAATCCTCGCCGCCTGGGGCCCGGTACCTGGAGTCTTTTATGCCCCCAATTGTTAATAAATTGCTTCCTTTTAATCCGATCTTCATTTTTAGGATCCTTTTTTCATTTAGTTATTCTCACGTTTCTGCATTCCAGTTATCGTATTTTATGGAAGAAACGGCGCACCCGTCGTAAGCGCCGCACTCCTAAAAATTGGTCTGGATAAGCTTTAAAATATCGTAATCGCCGCACCCGTCGTAAACGCCGCACCTGTGGGAACGCTACTTCTGTGGACAGTGTCTCATTAACCTAACTTTAACGAAACTTTTCTGAACAGTGTAAGGGTGCCTCACTTTTAATAACTTAATACTCTAGAATTTTATTTAAAATATTTAAATCTGATTTTAAACATTTTTATGTAATTTTTAAATTAAGGAGACGTCAATTGGTATCAAAACCATTCAGAGGGTGGGACGCATAAGAGGTCGGCGCAACTTAGCACGCTTTTTATGACACTTTTTACGTCATATCCACTTTAGTCCTTTTTTAGTTTCTATTCGAAGACCGCAAAATCTGAGTCGTCAATATCCGGGTGGAAGAGTTGTTAATTTTCTTTGTACTTCTGTATGTATGGTTCGGTATCATCATCGGAAATGTCACACTTTACATTATTGGCAAAATCAGAATGTTTCGCATTGTTGAGCAATGGACTTGAGAACAGTCTTGAGGAATTTTAATTTTATCCAAATTTTACGCGCCCGAAAAAAACAAAAAATAGTAAACGCCGTACATGGTGTAAACGCCGCACTTGACAAAAAATTAACTTTCAAACTCGTAAACGCCACGGCGTTTCTTCCATAAAATACGATAAGACTTGGGGCCCTCTATGGTCCTGTACGGCCTCCTTGAACTTCTTGGGCGCCATACATTCCCTCCCCCCCTTAATTTTCTCGTCTTCTCAGTGCACTGTTTTAAAGTTGAATTTTGGACTCTTCTTCCTGGACCAACACCCTCACATTTTTATTTGGACACTAAGGCCCTGTTTTAAGCATCCCCAGGCCCTGACTATCGCATGGGCCCTGGGCACGAAATTTTTCATAATTTCGTCTAAATTTCCATTAAAAAATAAAATAATTGTGAAAAAATGTGATATTTGAGATATTAATAACATGAAATGACAAAAATATGTCTCAGTATATGGTAAGAACAACACATTTCCATAAATAATAGAGAAAATATTTTATTTTTATTCCTGGAACTGTTTTTAAATTTCCCGGAAAACTTAATATTTTGAGTTGGCAAATGTGTAACATGTAAAAAAAAAAAAAAAAAAAAAAAAAAAAAAAAAAAAAAATCCCTAGTGTCAGTAAATCAACCAATCTAAAGGGGCACGAAAAATTGAAAGTGCCATGGGCATAGAAACTTGCTAGTCGGGCCCTAAGCATCCCCCCCCCTTTTTTGCGCATTTCTTTAAAATTTTATTCTAATTATTAGTTCATACCCTATGCTTAATTCCGACTAAATGAAGATCTAAAGTGTTCAGAACATTTCCTAAATATTACATTTCCTAAAATCTTCTTATAATGTTCAAATAAAAGTTTATGATCCGATAAAACAGACCCTTTGAAAAAGAAAACAACTTCTTTGTCTCTTTTAACAGGGACTTTATGCAGGAGAGGAAAAGATATAAAAATAATTCGTTATTGTCACTTACGCAAAATACTCTTGAAAGATACTAGGTCAAAGAGTAAAGGTCAATGCCATACGGAAGATCGGAAGACTATAATAGGTTTATATAGGTTTTATAGGTTTCAGACGAAACAGTGGGGGACGGCCCTGTGCTTGTTAGTAATTTCTTGGAAAACTTGCTAAGTACATGAGTTTTGGGAAAGGCAGAAGAGGGAAATTGAACAAAGATATTTTCCTTCTTTTGTCTCGGGAAAAGAGGGAAAAAATACTAAAAAGATGCCTTAGCAACAGTTGTTATCCGACTCGCGAAGCTTTAAAATTGCGAAAATAAACGCCATGCTAAAAGTTGTCCTATAGTTTGTTCTATATGTTTACAAAGAATAAAAGTAAACAGAGAAAGAAAATTATCTACTGAAAATATTATAAATTAAATTTTATAAATTGTTATATATTGCAAAATCTGAATTTTTTTTCTATATCAGTTGGCAAAAAAAAGGTATCCCATCTTTAAAAAATATTGGAGAGGTGGGGGGGGGGGAGGACCCCAGGGCCCATATAACTCTACGCCTATGGGCACAATATTTTATTTTTTCTAGAAAAGAAAACTGGTTGTGTAAATATATTGTAGAAGAAAAAACCAAAAAGAATTTAAATTGAATCTTAAAACAAACCTTTTAATGTCACATCAAGACGTCATTTGAACTTTAATATCATATCTTTTAAAACTCATATTGTGAATTTATGAGAGATGTGAATGAAAACGCATCAGCGAATAAACTTCTATACATCTTTTCATATTGAACATAAATTTGCATCTGCGATTATAAATAGAAAAAAAAAGGATTAAATAAATAATGCATACATACATATTAATTAATAGCATAGCGTCACTCAAGATTTGATATTATTTTCAAGATCCATGCGTATAACATTCTTAGAGCCATAAGATTAAGTGCTGAGAACATTAAACCTATTTTGATTTCATTACTTTTTAAAAGTTAATGAAAATAGATTTTTTTTTTTTTTAAACATTAGAAATATTTTGTATTTCATAAGTTTTAATCCCGAAATAGATGTGACTTAAAATAGATAAAAAATGATATCACTCTGAAACAAATGTTAATAAAAGTTTCCAAATTTTTGTATTAAAATGCAAGTTTGCTTTTAAGTCTGTTTTCAAATCCAAACTACCTGCTTTCTAATATATTTTTCACTTTATTTTGTTCACAAATATTGTCAAGTTCTCTTATGCAGAAACTGTGTAATACAGATCCATTTTTCGGTAAAGGCAGAATAGTTTTTTCAAAATACAGTGAAAGTTAGTGTTTTGAAAATTATTTTCTGAAAGATCTATTGCATTTGCAAAAAAAAAAAAAAAAAAAAAAAAAAAAAAAAAAAATGGAAAAAACAGCCCAATTACATAGTTTCTGAACAACAACCCCTGCCAGTTTCATGCATTTTCGAACAAAAATAAATTAAAATTTATGTCAGAAAGTTGCCCCTTTGGATTTGAGAACACCCTTAAAAGAACAAACCGTTGTGACAATTTGATCACTGGGGGTCTTATATTAAGTTTTTTTTATCAAATTTAGTGTGTGTGTGTGTGTGTGTGTGGAGGGGGGCGGGGCGGAAGTTATATAAAATGTTAATGGACTCTTGTACAGTTTTATGAGGAAGGTAATCGTAAATTTTTCTAATCCCCCCCCTCCCGCCAAGTAGAAGGGAAAGGGCCAAATTAAAAGAAACTCATCCAATTAGATGTTTATATACTTAGAAAACATCCTGATTTTGTCCTGATCCAAACTTTTATCGTCTAAAACCGTAATAGATTCGGATTTTGTAGATTCCCCCCCCCCCTACACACACACACAGCCGTACTCCAGAAGGATAAGGGAGACTAAATATATATATATATATATATATGTATACAGTAAAACCTCCCAAAAGCGACCACGTTCCGTTCCAATAAAAATGGGTCGCTCCGAGAGTTGGCCTCTTAATGGAGGTCCTGTTTAAATCTAGATTTTAATTGTTGAAAAAAGGTAACAATTAACGTTACTAAAATGTAATTTTCACATTAGGAAAAAATATAAATCTTTAAGCATCAAAACAAAAGTTAATTATATAAGTTAATTACTGTAGAATTTAAAAAATGAATACATTGACCTTTGCTTTGATTTTACGGTTTTATATTTTATAACTTTTATTTCTTTTCGAAGTTCAGTAAATAAATGCAATGTTTTTGTACGGAAACAAATAATGACTATATCATTAATTTATCTATTTCTTTGAGAGTTTCCTGACAGAACAGGGCAAGGGAGTTTATCGACTGTCATTCCTAATTTGTCATCAGAGTTAAATTCATTGCCTAAAAAGGCACAAAGGGGTTTAAACATTTAAAGGTTACCGGAATTAAAAATAATCTAAACTTAGTTTAGAAGTTTGATGAATAATGCGCTTTCCGGAATTATTTTCTTAATAAAACCTTCTTCAAGCGACCTGGAAAAAACGGAATTTGTTTCATTTGCTTTTTAAAAAAATTGGTCGCTCAAGGAGGGAGTTCAACTGGGATGGTCTCTGAATGGAGGTAAAATTAGTAATGAGCTTATGGGAATAAATTTCGTTCCATGAAAAAATGGTCGTTCAGGGAGGGGGTCGCTTAATGGAGGTGGTCACACATTGAGGTTTCACTGTATATATAAGTACCTGATGTTTATATTCTGATTCTGCGTACCTTAGAAAATCTGTTTCATTTTCTTCAAAAAAAAATTGGTCGCTCATGGAGGGAGTTCAACTGGGATGGTCTCTGAATGGAGGTAAAATTAGTATTGAGCCTATGGGAATAAATTTCGTTCCATGAAAAAAATGGTCGTTCAAGGAGGTGATCGCTTAATGGAGGTGGTCACACAGGGAGGTTTCACTGTATATATAAGTACCTGATGTTTATATTCTGATTCTGCATACCTTACAAAATTTTATCATCATCGAGGCAATGCAGGTTTTGAGATACCTTTTAAAGGCTCCCCTCCCCCCCCCACAGCCGCCTCTCCGTACCGAGGGAGCAAGACGCCAGATTTCAAAAAATCATCTCAATCTGGTGTTTATATTCTGAGGTTAACCTTGTGTATTATTATCAGACTTGTTTAATATGTGATTTGTAAAAAGGTGCGCTTTTTTCCGGGGCGCTTTTTTCCGGGTGCGCTTTTTTCCGGGGCGCTTTTTTCCGGGGCGCTTTTTTCCGTGCGCTTTCTTCCGGTGCGATTTTTTCCGTGATCCGTCTCACACGCCAAAGGCCGCGGGTTCCAATCACCACCAGGAAAATTGGAAGGGATTTTTTTTTCTTACCCGTGTCAATATATACAGGAACTTCCAAACTGTTCAATAGATGGCACCACCAGCCCTCTTTTCACGCAACGTTTGACGAAATTTATATCGTCAAGCAAGTGAAGAAAGTAATTTCATCAATTTGACGAAATTTTTGCTCTGAGCATTTCCAGGAAACGGTTTCGTCAAAAACAAAAACAAAAAAAAAATTCGTGAAATCTGAGTATTCATTTCTGAGTGTGGACACGACTGTAAGGGAACACATTTCCCCACATATTGCATGACGTATGAGTCGTACGTCATTGTTGGAAAGGATCAAAATACCATTACGCACTCTGCATCGCCATTGTCGGAAGTGACTGGAATACATGACGTATACTGCGAACGTCATAGAGCGTAAGAATTTAAGTCTCTTGTAGTGCACCTCAGTCATTCATATCAATTTCAATACGTCTGAAGTAAAGTAACATCATTAACATTCACCGCAAACGATTTTTTACCATATACTGTAATGTAACGGAATTCTTTGAGTGCCTCTTTATACAGAATATAAATAGTACGCACTTTATTTTTAATACCAAACATGCCATAATAAACCTCCAAAACTTATACACATTGCATGGCAATTCGACTATATATTTACTCGAATTAGAGCACGGACAGACAGGCAGATAGCAAGATAAACCGAATTCATGAACACTTATCAGCTATAAAAATAAAAATAGGCTATGGCTAGTGAAACTGGTTGCAACAACAACAAAAAGTAAATAAAATAAAGTGTTTTGGTGCTTTAAACGTTGTTTTTTATTTATATTCTACTGCGCCAAGTAATTTTTTATTATACTTTTCAAATATGTTGGAAATTGTTTAAAGAGAAAAAAAAAAGTTTTCATCTGTATTCTGTAACCCAGGAAGCCCGTGTATAATCCCCTACTGAAAGGAACGATTGATTTGTCATTGACAAAAAGCTTCTATTTTTCCCAAATGATGTTTTTCTGAAAGATAAATAATGAGGAGTAGCATCAAAGAAAGAATTTGCATTCAATACCGATAAGAAATCAGTGGTTCTAATTTTTTATACTTAATTGAAATAAAATTAGTGATGTGGATATCTTTTGAGTTTCTGTTAATTGTCGTATGTCAGTTGTTAATTTTCCTTTGAAGTTTGATAAGATTTGGATTTTTTATCCCATTTATGCTTGAATTTTTGTTTTCTCAAATTTGTTGGTAAAATAACTTTAAAGTTTTGCAAAATGAACTGGAAAAATACTAAAAAATATTGTGCTAAAATATTTTTGTATTTATTTGATAAAATGCAAACGTACTAAATATTGAGATATCCATGGGATGAAAAATGCCTAATTATGTATTTTGTCTAAATTTATATAAATTAAGCTTTTAAATTTTATATTATATACTACAATTAGTATTTTTACGAACTATTAAATATATATATATATATATATACATAATTCTTTACAGAGATTAATAACATTATAACAATAATTAAGAATAAATTAAGAATAATCGTATTTGAGGCTAAAAAACTATTTATTTCAAAATCATCTTGAAAAGGACTTTACATACATAGCTGTCCCCTAAAGAGCTAATAGAAATATGTACCCATTAACGCCTAGCGTATTATATTTTGTACGTTACAAACATGCATACAAAATAGATACAAAATAGGCTTAAAAATATAATTTCGCAATAAAAAAAAAAATACAAAAAAAAGTCTACGAGCTAAGATTATAACTTATTTATTTGGATCCTTGGTACAAAAAATACAAATAAACTTACTTTTTACATTTCGCTATCTTGAAAAATGAAAAATCTATAAACACCGAAAAAAGCCCTTCATTTAAACAAATAAATATCAATCTTATGCTGTCAACACTCAGTAATAGATAAAGACATTTATAGACAATTACTTCATGCAATTTTCATGTTGTAAAGAAGAAGAAAATTATAAAGAAAAATATTAAAATTCGAAATGTCTCAAAAATGGGAAGCTTAGCATAAATGGGTAATAGAAAATATAAAATAATATCCGGGAAAATCATTTCAAGCTTTCAACCATTACTCTCTCATTAACTGTACGCAACGCCTTAAAATGAAATTATTGTGTTATACTTAAGATTTAAAAATATTACCATATTGTCTTGTCATACAAACACACGAAGGAACAAATTTTTCATAATATTAGCGCATCAGGAAGTGAGTGAAAAATTTATTACGAAATTCAATCTTTACATCCAAAAACCAAGATAAGGAAAATAAAAGAGTCTAAAAATAGTTTTACTTTGCAGAACGGATATTGCTTTTAGAACGTGGTACTTTAAAATATCTATAACTCGTCCTAAATTTTGTTCCTGCAAGCCAACGGTTTTCTTTTAAGCACTTGAAAGTATCAGCGGTGCATAAATGTTTAAAATGATCTTGCTAAGTAAATTATTTTTTCTACACAATTTACACTGTAAAAAAAGTCTGTCTTTTGCAACAAAAGGTGCTGGCACCCCGGTTGCCAACGCAGTTGCCGTAAAATTTACAAGGTACTGTCTTTAAGAGTGCTTAAAAATGCCTCAAATCTGGGAAAAGTTGCTTTTTATTGGTTGCGTGGCGCACGTGAGTGGAAGAATTCGATTTTTGCTTCAGTTGTTGGTTGAATTCGCTTTCTAAGCATAGGTGCTTGAAATCGATTTCACAGCATCTATGCCTAAAAAAATGACAACAGAAAGTGCATGAAAAATTAATGTATTTTACTACAAAATTTACCTGGGTGCCAACACAGTTGCTGTAAAATTTACAATCTGCTGTTGTTAAGTGTGTTGTAAAATTTCTCAAGTCTCGAGAAAGTCGCATTGCTATTGGCTGCGTGGCTCACGTGATAGAAACAACGTTATTTTTACTTGTTACTTGAATTTGATTTCACAGCATCTGTGCTTGAATCTTCCACGCATGTATAATTAAAAAAATCATACAAATGCCCATATATCATCAAAATATTCATGTTTTAATTGCAGTATACTGTTTCTACTGTTCTTTGTCAAGTTTTCGGAAAGTTGTGTTAAATTCGGTTTAAAACTATGTACGCTGCAAACAAAAAACTTTTAAATGTTTCATGAAACGTTAATATTTTCAGGAATATGAGTGCCATGCGTACACAAATCTACAAAAACGTTGAACCGGACTCGAATAGTCATTTAACACAGGGATAGACCATTTTAAGCCTTTTCGGTTACATAATTGATCCTAAATATTATTTTATTATTAAATTTATTATTAGTCCAATAATTGTCCTTCCGACTAAATCTTCACTGATAAATATGAAGTCAAACATGTTCATTACATCCTAAAAGTTCAAGAACATTTCGATGTGAATTTCAGTAAGTTTTCGGCAAAAAGTGTAAAATCGAAAGCGCCCGGTCACTTACCCTTAATTTTTGGACATGAGTATATAACTCTACTCAATAAAAAAAATCGACCCAATGTGACAATGGAATTATGAGAAATTCTACCCAAGGCATATAAAGTGAATCCTTTTTTTAAAAAAATGTTTTAAATTTCAAATTAAATTTTAAAACTTAATATACATCTAGAATTTTTTTTTCTGAACAGTCTTAGAGTATATCTTTTTAAATGTGTGCTAGAAATTTCATACCTAAAAGTTAACTACATGTGGAGTTATTGCAGTAAACATTAGCGTCACGTTTACATGCAATTTATCTGTTTAAATTTTAACTGATCACTTAAAAGCACCAATACACAGATTGGATGTATCTTTCACTTTTGCATAGTTCGTTCGTGATCGAGAGGGCTAAACTTGTTCTATTGTGAGAACCATTTGTTTTAATACACGGCTTCTGTATTTTACGCTTTTCCTGATACCTCTAAAATTTAATAGATAATTTTAGCATACTTAATTACCGAACTTTGAGATTAATTTAAACCTGTGGCCCCTTAAAGGTCTACCTAGACAGATTTAAGTGCGCCTCTTCCAACCTGTGTGAGCGCGGTGAGGGCGGGCACAGCAAGCCATGCCTATTTCCACTGTGAACTCACGCAGTGAAGTCAGTTAAAACTTCCGGCATCACCACCAGAAGGCTGGCTCCATAATACACTTACACGCACACTCCTACTAAACAAACTCAAACACATCCACAAACACCTTTTTGAATTTTCAATACTGACAACGTAGCCTGTGCATGCAAAAGATTCAGCGCTCCTTTGTCACGTGGAAGTTTCGTCGCACATTCAACCAACCCTTGTCACGAAGGGGATCTGTTCCCCGGCGGAAAGAATCTTGTACTGTAAATTTCTTCGCCTATCTTCTCCTACCTGCCCTCTGTGGCGTTAGATTCTTTTGCACCTCGCGGGTGCCGCACAACACGAGATTTATATACATACCGCCCACTGTCATGATTCTGGCGGCTTCAGCTCTGGCTGACAACTGTATTTTTTTAAGACCTTAATAAAGGCGACCGGGAGGGACACTATACTCTACAGACTTGGTTTCCTTGCCTGAGCGGTACCTCTTAGGTAATCAAAACCTGTAGCTAGGCTATATGATCCATGAATGATAAGAGCCTATGGTGCCGAACCCTCTGTACTTGACCCTGGACCTAGAGGTGCTACAGAGCATATGTCCCGATCAAGTGGTCAGCAAACGCGAGCCTTCAGTGTTTAGTTTCCAAGCAAGCTTGTTTACTCTTTTTATCGACCCCGAAGGGTTGAATGGTTGCGTGAACCTTACCCAGCCGGGAGTCGAACTCGCCACCTACAGCGTGGCAGACAGGCGTGCTGACCACTACTCTACTGATCTTACTTGAACTTTGCGATTAGATAAATCAAAATTTGTTATTAAATTTTAGGGGGAACAGAAAAAAGTTGGCTGCTATGTTATTGTTTCGTAACACGTAACAAAATGAATGTTAATAACTTTGATTGTGTATATTTATGAAGCTTTACGTAGAAATAATATTAAAGTGTTAATAAAAACAATAATATATTTTTCTTACTCTTGGATGTATAAATTCGATTACGCAGCGCTAAAAAAATGTTTAACTGAGAGTTAATAGCATCCTAGAAACCTATATTTAGGATTGAGAAAGCTGTTTAATACACTATAAAAACTATTCAGAAACATTTCCTAAAATTGATGGCAGCAAACAAATTAGATCTCTACAATATCGATGTTTCTGATGTTGCTAAATATAAGGAGCGATTTTCGAAATAGTGGTTAATTCGGCACACACTACTGTATATATTGTGATCGTGGTTATATTATTATATCGTAGATTATGCAACATTTGTCTTTTTTATGGCGAACGGGCAATGAAGACATACGCGAACGATTTGGTTCAGAATCATGAAAGCATTATCAAGATTTCTTCTTTAATTAATCCCTGGGGACGAGCGACCGGCATACGTGCCGCGTAAGGTGCTCAGAATCCATGATTATTCTCACCAGTAAATTTTTATTGTAAATTTTGCCCTATTTAATCCAAGCCTTTTCCCGATTCAATTAGACAAAAATTTCTGTTTTGAAAAACCGGTGATAAAAGATTAAAAACCCTGCAATAGACGCTCGTCCCGAAGGAGTTAATGGACTTTTAATCTCCATCATCAACCAAGCGCTGCCTTTCGCGTAGGGGATTTGTGCTCCAGCGGCTAGTTCGTTATATGTTAATGTAATTATTATAATTTTTTTCCCTCGTTGGCATGTGCCTTCTATCTGAGGACTGGAAGTCACTGTAGTGAATCCCCACATGTCGGGGAACTTACCGGGTGGAGCAAATAAGGTCTACACCAGATCCTAATGATCTGGTTATCTTGCTCCACTAATGCTTAAAATAAAACTAGCAGGAATGACCGAGCTAAGCTCCGTCAAAATTAGCTTTGTGTTCATCTCGATATATTATTCCCACTGAATCATCCTTGCTGTTTTAGATGCAATTAGCTTGACCGTGAGCCATATTGACCCAAAATGACCCACTAATCGAATTTTTTCGAACATACGACCTAACACATTGCTCTTCTCGAGCCAGAAAACGATGGAATACAAAACTTAGTGAAAATCGTTAGTCTTTTTCTAGATAAAATAGGCTTGACACACGTTATTAAAAAATGACCCACTAACCGAAATTTATCGAACATGTGACCTATTCCAATGGCATTTCTGCACTGTGAAACGCTATAATAAAAAAATTCCTTGAAATCGTTTGAACCTTTTTGAGATACAGTTAGCTTGACCCCGATCCATTATCGCCAAAATGACCACTAATAGAATTTTCTTGAGCATGCGACCCAGCCCAATGGTTTTATCTTGTCCAGAAACTGTGTAATACAAAATTTTGTCAAAATTGTTCAATCCGTTTTTTAGATACAGTTAGCTTGATCCTGATCCATTAGGACCCAAAATGATCCACTGATTGGATTTTCTTGAACATGCGACCCTTCCCAATGGTCTTATCATTCCCGGAAACGGTATTATACAAAATTTTGTCAAAATGTTTTGTACTGCTTTTTAAATACAATTAGCTTGACCCTGACCCATTATGACCCACTAATCGAATTTTCTTGAACATGCGGCCTAGCCCAACGGTCTTCTTGTGCCCGAAAACGATAGAATACAAAATTTAGTCAGAATCATTTAAGCCGTTTTTAAGATACAATTAGCTGGACCCTGACCCATTGTGACCCAAAATGATCCACTAATCGAATTTTCTCGAACATGTGACTTAGCTCAATTCTCTTCTCATGCACAGAAATGGTATAATACAAAATTCGTCAAAATATTTGGAGCATTATTTTTAGATTCAATTAGCTTGACCCTGACCCATTGTGACCCAAAAGGACCCACTAATCGAATTTTCTCGAACATGCGACCCTGCCCAATGGTCTTATCATGACCGGAAACGGTGATATACAAAATTTTGTCAAAATGTTTTGCACTACTTTTTACATACATTTAGCTTGACCCTGACCCATTGTGACCCAAAATGACCCCCTAATCGAATTTTCTTGAACATGCGACCTGTCCCAATGATCTTCTCGAGCTCGAAAACGATAGAATACAAAATTTATTCAAAATCGTTTAAGCCGTTTTTTAGATACAATTAGCTTGACCCTGACCCATTGTGACCCCAAATGACCCACTAATCGAATTTTCTCGAACATGTGACTTAGCCCAATGATCATCTCATGCCCAGAAACGGTATATTACAAAATTTTGTGAAAATGTCTTGAGCCGTGTTTTAAATATAATTACCTTGCCCTGACCCACAGTGACCCAAAAATGACCCACAAATAGAAATTTCTCGAACACGTGACCTAGCCCAATAGTCTTCTCGCACCCGAAAATGGTTGGATACAAAATTTAGTCAAAAACAATTGAGCCGTTCTTTAGATATAATTAGCTTGACCCTGACCCAAAATGACCCGCTAATCAAATTTTCTCGAACACGTGACCCATCCCAATGGTCTTTTCGTGCCCGAAAATGATAGATTACAAAATTTCGTCAAAATAGTTAGAGCCGTTTTTTAGATAAATATAGCTTGACCCACAGTGATCCAAAAATGACCACAAATCGAAATTTCTCGAACATGTGACCTAGTTTAATAGTCTTCTCGTACCGAAAATGATTCGATACAAAGTTTAGTCAAAATAGATTGAGCAGTTCTTTAGATATAGTTAGCTTGACCCTGACCCATTATGACCCAAAATGACCCACTAATCGAATTTTCTCGAACACGTGACCCATCCCAATGGTATTTTCGTGCCCGAAAACGGTAGGGTGCAAAATTTAATCAAAATCGTTTGAGCCGTTTTCAAAACAAAATTTACATACCCACACAATTTTTGCTCGCATTATAGTTGTCTGAGCGAAGCGAAGGCTAATACACAACGCAGTATTACTTTCCGGTCAAAAACAGCTACGATGGATATTAAAACCTTTCGTAAAACCTTTCGTCAAGCATAACTCTAAAAATATTTGTCGGATTTCGGTTCTGGTTTTACCAGAAGGTACCTATGAGGGTAACCTACTGAATGCACCTACTATGAAAAATAAGTTCCAATTCGTTTAAAAATTATATTAAAAAAAAACTGATAAAAAAGCACAATTTATCTACATACGTCACGGAAATTTAGTGTATGTCATTTTCACCGGCTGGATGTTTTCGTAGAAAACCGAATTATAGCACATGTAGCAAAGAAAATATGCCCGCACTAATATTAAAGTGCAAAAAAACATATTTAAATTTAATCAAACAGGAAAATAAATCTGCATTTTATTTTTCTATTTCAAAGAAAGAAGCCACAATAAAGTAGGATTTCAGATTTTACGATAATCTACCCAATAGCAGTTTTTAATCGCCAAAAGCAACCAACATTTATATTTTGCGTGTGAAAATTTTAAACAGTTATTTTATGTTTAAATAAACAATTTTAGGTAGCTTTCATTACAAAAAGCTACCTATTGCAGCCGTTCGGAGGAAAGCGATTTCAAAAAATTTTGGTATATTTTCATCGATCATGACCTCCAGACCCCGAAACCACCCTCCGTTCAAAATTGATATATATATATATATATATATATATATATATCCATATATATATATATATATATATATCTGACATTTGTCACACTGTAACTCTCGAATTTATGAGCCGATTTCGATCTAATTCGGTATGTACATAGTACATACCGATGTCTCGACCGAGTTCGTTGGCCAACTTCATCCGCCATTTTGTTTCAAAACGGCGGCCATTTAAAATTTTTTAAAAAGTTTTAAATTTGAAATAGGGTACCAAAAAATTGAAAATGGAAAAATATTTTTTCTTATGTATTTGACCTTTATACAAAGATTCCGGAGCAGTTTTTGTTTCGTCTATATCTTAAAAAATGGCTGAGTTACAGCATTTTGAATTTCTAGCGTGGAATTTCTAGCATTTTGAAACGTCCTGAATTTTGTCACGCGATAAAAGGCGTATTTATGAACCGATTTGGCTGTAACTTCGTTTGTACATAGTACATACCAATGTCTCAACCGAGTTCGTTGGTCAGCTTCATCCGCCATCTTGTTTAAAAATGGCAGCCATTCAAATTTTTAAGAAAAAATTAAATTTGAAATGTGGTACCAAAAAATAGAAAATTGAAAAATATTTTTTCCTTATAGTGTTTGAGCTTGATACAAAGATTCGGGAGCAGTTTTTGTTTCGTCTATATCTTAACAAATGGCTGAGTTATAGCATTTTGAACTTCTAGCGTGGCTGACATTTTGAAACGTCCTGATATTTGTCACGTGATAACAGGCGTATTTATGAACCGATTTGGATCTACATTGGTGTGTACATAGTGCATACAAATATCTCGACCGAGTTCGTTGGCCAGCTTCATTCGCCATCTTGTTTCAAAATGGCGGCCATTTAAAAAAATTTAAAACATTTTAAATTTAAAATGAGATACCAAAAAATTGGAAAATGAAAAAGATTTTTTTCGTATGTGTTTGACCTTAACACAAAGATTCCGGAACAATTTTTGTTTCGTTTATATCTAAAAAAATGGCTGAATTATAGCATTTTGAATTTTTATTGTGGCTGAAATTTTAAAACGACCTGATTTTTGTCACGCGATAACAGGCGTATTTATGAACCGATTTGGATGTTACTTGGTCTGTACATAGTACATACCAATGTCTCGACCGAGTTCGTTGGCCAGCTTCATTCGCCATCTTGTTTCAAAAGGTTTGCCATTTAAAAAAAAAATTAAATTTAAAATGAGGTATTAAAAAATTGGAAAATGAAAAAGATTTTTTTATGTGTTTGGCCTTTATACAAAGATTCCGGAGCAGATTTTGTTTCTGAAATTTGTTCTTTTATTTATATTTTAAAAAATGGTTGAATTATAGCCCTTTGAATTTCTAGTATGGCTAACATTTTGAAACGATCTTGTATTTGTCACGCGATAACACACGTATTCGCCTATTTCCATGTAAGAAGGCATGTGGATAGTATACATCAATATCTCGACCAAGTACGCTGGCCAGCTTCATCCGCCATCTTGTTTCAAAATGGCGGCCATTAAATTAAAAAAAATTATATGTAAAGTGAGGTGTAAAAAATTAGAAATTGAAAAAGGTTTCTTCCTTACGTATTTGACCTTGATAAAAAGATTCATGAGCATTTTTTGTTTGTCTTTATCTTAAAAAATGTCTCAGATATAGCAGTTTCAATTTCTAATGTGGGTGACATTTTGAAAAATCTGATTTTTTGCCTGCGACAGCACTCGTATATATCAACCGATTCCGATGTGAGTGAGCATGTGCACAGCAATTAGTAAGGTCTCGTCCAAGTTCACTGGTTAGCCTCATCCACCATGTTGTCTTAAAATTTCAGGCACTTTAAGAAATCGCCGAATTTGGCAGCCAAATATAAGTTACTTTAAATAAAAGCAGCTTGGATAAAGATGACTAATTTCGCGAAATTCTCATTCATAATGATTTAGCATTGATAAAAATTAGTATTGAATCTACTATATTCAGTTTCCACTAAATTGAGCTTCGTGTTTGAATAATATAAGTTGGCTTTTTTAAAATGAGGAATTTGAAAGCTACCTCTTCCTCCCGGCACTGGCCGGAAGGACTTTTTATTTGTGGCATCATTTATTCTTAATTTATTTATTTTTGTCTTTTTAGTATTTTAAATGAAATTTTGGGGGGCTCTGCGGCTGAATAGTCAAAGCACCAGTCAGCTAATCGCTTGTGCGTAAGAGTTTGTGGGTTCGATTCCCGCTGGTTCCATTGCACACACACTTTATGTGGAACTCCCATTGTGTATTTCTCTTGTGTTGGAATATTTCCTTGTGCTATCTTGTCTCCGACTTATAAGCAGGCTTTATGTCACGCACACAAGTCGTATGTTTTTATTCAGTTAAATAAATAAATAAATGAAATTTGGGTGCTTATTAGTTATCCCGTCGACCAATTTCGCAAAATTATATAAATCGCCAAACCACCCGCCAAATTATACAAATTGACATAATTTTTATTTTAAATAACTTTTTTTAAAAAAATAACTTAATAGTAATACTAAATAACTTAAATATTTTAAAGAACAAGTAAATTAGTATAACATTAATAAAAATACAAATAAAACGTCGAAATTAAAATCACTTGATGACCTAAACACGTGTTGTCAAGTGAATGTGACATTTACGATCAACCATTTTTGGCATTTAATCTTACAATTTGGCGAAAGTAATTTGGTCGACGGGATAACTAACAAGTATCGAAATTTGTACTTTTCCAGAATAGGCGTCTTATAGGTAAAGAAAATGGGTTTGGCGAGAGAAGTAAACTTTTCATGCGTATTTTCTGGTAACCTACTCATTCTTTCATGCACTCAAGCAATTTTCTAAAGATTTAAACAAATAATTTAGTGTAAACAAGACATTTACGCACATATGCCACATTCGCACCACATTGGCGCGAATTTTTTCTGACACCAATGTCATATACGCACCGGGATACTTAACTGGCGCCAAAGTGTCGTTATTTTGCTTGATGGTAACCTAGATGTTGTTGTTTATTTATTAATAAATTGTTTATTTAATTTTATTTTCTTTTTTTTTTAATTATATAAATTGTTTTGTTCTATAGTTATTAATTAAACTTTTTTATTTATTGTTATTCCCTTTTTAAATATATATATTTAACTGGTATTCGAAAACGAGGTTTTCGCCAAATTGGCGTCAGAAAAAAATCGCACCAACGTGGTGCGTATGTGACATCTATGCCAAAAAGGTTTATATTTATTTGTAAAAAAATAAACATATACGTTCATCGGGTTTGTAATAAATTGTCAGGTTTGTATCTTTTTGTAACAAATCTCACTTTCTGAAGCCAAAACTGCATAAAGCTTAAAAAAAAACCGCCAATGCAAAGGAATGTTGTTAAAGTACAGTGAAATTAGTTAAAAACGTGTATTTTAAATGAAGTGAATGAAAGCTATTTATTTTAAATGAAATGAATGCAAGATGAATATAGTGTGGAAAAAATATTGTCAATTTATCACCTACGCTTGGCTAACTTAAAAGTATCAATATTGCAATTGGTACATGCTATGCAAAATGAAACAATTATGTTATAACCACTCTTCGTGCAAGAAAAATGGCCAATAATTCGTATTCAGATATACAGGCAAGGTTGACGTCAAACAAGAGTAATACTATCAGCAACATTGTTATAACGGACGGGAGTTATAATAGCAAAGTAATAATGGCTTTAAGCACACATACCACACACAAGCAGTTTTTTACATATGTTTCGAGTGAAGCTCGATCATCAAGGTGCTAATTATTCATACAAGCAACCGTTACATAAACGAAAGTTTCAAATTTAAATGTAAATATATGCAATCTCGCATTCCCCCCCCCCCCCCCCCAAAAAAAAAAAAAAAATAAATAAATAAAAAATAAAATGTTATAGCAATGAAATTTAATTGGAGTTAAGCGAAGCTTTTTAAAATACAATATTGGTTGAAAACCATATTACGGAATATTCCTATAATATTTGAATTAATCAGGGTACATTTTTTTTAGCCCGGTTCAGATTTTGCCAACAGTGTTTTATTTTTATTTTTTGTCAAAAGCCGCCTTTTTTCCTCGCAAGTGTAACTCGTATTGGTGTTGAAATAAATGTTTTTACTTATGCTACTATCTCTTCTTATTATTTTTATTTATTTACTTATTATTATTTTTATAATTAAATGAGTCAAATCTTGTTTATAAATTTATTTAATGTGTGTATTTTAAATTAAAAGAATGCATTACGAAAGATGGCGATAAGAACAATATTTGACGATTTATCAATTGCGCTCACCTAAATGCTTTATTACCATGTGTTTAATTCCCTTCTTGGAATTTCATTATTATATGGACTTTGCTTTTTTAAAAAAGCTTGACGCAATTCGAGTTTAAGAAAGTGAAATTTTTTGTCAAATGATATAAACGATTATGAAAATAAAACTAAGAAGTATTATACTGATTTATGTATGTATTTTTAAAAATGCAAAAATGTCGCTATGAAACAGCGAATAGGTTGTCCGAAAGTACTTGCAAATGTGTTCTTTTCTAGGCTATTCTATCTCTTGCCAGGGCCCTTAACAGAGGGAAGAGCTGGTTTAAAATTGATATGGATTTTTTTTTCAGGTTCACTAATCTAGATATTTCATCATTTGAATTAGTAACTAGTATATGGCCAATTAAAGATAGTATCTCATTTTCTTTACTTGCAACAAGTTATTATTAAATCTATGTTCTCGGCAATATCGCTCAGACTAATTTCTCTGAGGGAAGTCCTAGTATAAGATAAAATGAAAACATACGATTTTAATTATCATGCTCTTACTATGCTTTACTTTTGACTTTAAAATAATCAAATTTAACTGTATTTAAATATTCAGAAACAAGACTGTATTATTGTACATTGCATAAATTATCAAAAAATTTAAATTACTTTTCCTGTCGACTCTAATTTATATTCATCAAAAGTTTTGGCGAACTGAAAAGTATTGTTTTCAATCTACAAGAAGAAAATTTAGAAAAGTGTCAAATAGCTTTTAAAAACAAAGGATTCCCAACTCCTTAGAGTGAAATTAGTCCCACATTTTAAAAGTAAAGTCACTACCTTGCTTTAATCCGTTGAAACTACCAGGCATAAAACGTGATTAGAGTTTTACTTTTAAACTGACTTGCAATTTTCTTTTTACAGATGTATACGTTTGGATTGTGAAATAAACAGGTGCATCATAAATATGGTAATAGTGTAATATTTCGAAGAAAGAAGCTAAATTTATGAAATAACAATAAAGAAAAATCATGCGTCAAACATAGATTATGAAACACTTTAAAACACATTCTGAATATTGTAACAAATCTTCTCCGTTTAATAAGTTGAAATAAGATGTCAGTTGACTCCTTTGAAAACGCATAACGTAATACACATCCCAATTTCAGCAACAAAATATATGTTAATTTAAAAGCTTATACCGAAATTCAAAACGCACTTCTATCAATTTTCACTCAAAGGCAATAATATAACCGATTTCTTTTGAGTGTCCCTGTAAACGAACGACAAATGCCGTGAATGCCCTGTTCTATAGTAATCATCTTGTAATTCAGTGATTTATATCAGTTTTAATACATTTGAAATAGCATAATGTCATCAAAGTACTCTTGAAACAATTTTTTCCAATTGACCATTATGTAACGAAATTCTTTTGAACGTCCTTGTAAATGAACTCTTAATGCCACACACTTCATCTCAAATACCGAACACGCCATGGTAAACATCATTAACATACACCAAATGCATGAAAATCCGAGTATATTTACGCGAGTTAGAGTGTGGATAGCTAGATGGATAGTTGGCCAGATAAGAAGTATCCATAAACAGTTTTCAACTTTGTTGGAAAGAGTTAAAAAGGAATTACCTTCAAAACAACCACTGTAAAAAAGAGGCAAATGTTTCTAAAAATATTACGAAATTTAATACTTTTTACGAAATATAATATAACCTCTTCGGAGTTAGTAACAACTTCGATACGTGTTCACATATTTTTATAAATCTGTACATTTATAAGATTTAACCCTTTATGTACTGAATTATAAATTCATGACACTTTTATTTTCTAAAGCATTTTTTCGTGAATTTTTGAAACTACATTACAAGATTTATATAATCATTTAATAAAATTTAAAAGGATTGAACGATTTTGAATTTATAGGGATTTAGTGCAATATTTATGACCCCGCTCAAATCTCTTATCTATTTATATAAAATCCAAGTCTCTGTATGACCCTCACAATTCCGATTGAACCGCCTCATTGATCGAGGCCATCATCCCGATACTTTAAATAAGGCACTTGTTCGACTTATGGAAATAATCTACGTTGTATCACATCTATTCTTCTTCATTTTCTCTAAAACCTTCAAAAACTATACAATAATAATGTTTTAATTAAAAATAACCAGCTACCAACAACAGATTACCGACATAAACAAATGAAGTTTTCAGAAATTGTGATTTTATTTACAAATGTAACCAATGTGTAGCGAGTCATTCATTTTTGAAAATTCATTCATAAAAATTTAAAAACTTTCGGGCATAGAATATTTCAACTGCTGTATTATTAATATGCGCTTTGACGTCATTCGCCTATCAACCAATGAAAAAAGGTTTTAATTTAAAAGCAAAGTCTTAGAAAACTCAACACTATTTTCGTTGCTTTTGTGTTATCCAGGGGCAAGTCTCGCCAATAACAGGTATTTTTTCGCGTGTGTGATTTAGAAACAATGCTTTGAAGTTGAAATAAAATGCTGTGGTACTTATTATTATTATTATTATCTATTTTAAAGAAAATGAGTGAAAGGTGTGTATTTTAATTCTATGCAATATATGTATTTTAAATGTTTATTTTAAATAAAAGATATGCTTTTTAAATGAAATGAGTTAAAGCTTGGTGATTTATCACATGTCCAAGCTAACATAAATGTATTCTATTTTCAAAGCATTAATGTAATAAACATAGTCTTTAGTTTGTTTGTTTCAGGTTTGTATGTTTAATTTATTTTGGAAAAATTGATTTGATGAATCATTAATCCATTACATTTTTTTTTTCCAAACTTAATTATTTCTCACCATCGCATAATTTTAAATTTTCACCGTTGAATAGGGAAGGTGTACTTTCGAATGTAACATATTTAAAAACTGTATTTTAATTTACTGACTTTTTATGATTTTAAAACCAAATAGCTCGATTACGGAATAATAGTATATGAATATTTTTATCAATTATTCAAATTTATACAATTTCTACCCATCGTCCTAGGACGGGCATTAAGGAAATGTGCAAATATAATGTTCTTACAATAGGAATATAGAAATATTTCCGAATTGAAAAATCCCCCCACACAACGCCAAGAAAGTTGAAAAGATGCAAAGACAACAAAAGAAATCATCCTTTTAAAAATATTTTTTGTTTTTGCGTATGCTTTTGGAACAAGATAAAGTAATGCATCTATAACTCATTCTAAACTGTATTACTACTAATCGACGTATTAAATGAATTTTATAACAAGTTATTTTAATGGTACATATAAGTACCGTCCGTAGATAAAGAGTTAAAGCGGCATATCTAAAGCGAAAGTGCCTATTGTTGAACGCAACGTACTAAAATGTTTTTGATTAGTTTCTACAGTGTATTAATCAGTTTTCCGACTCCGAGTGCAAAGTTGCCCGATGCTATCAATACTCAAATAAACACGCTCGTGTTTAACCACTTCAGGGATGGTTTTTATGGCGAGAAAAAAAAATGACTTTTTTTACGATATATTCATTGTATATTAATAGGATTTAAAGAAGCAGAAAAAAATGGTTAAAACAATAAAAATTCCCAAAACAAATAACATCCACATTTGTGGCCGCTGACCGTTAATGATAATTTATGACTAAAATCATTTCTTATAAAATTAAAACTAACAGTAAATTTCTTTTTACATTTCTACAAATTATTAATACTTAATATATTTAATATATGTGATATTACTTGTATCAAATATTAACAATTTGCTCAACTAAT
The DNA here is from genome assembly GCA_963932465.1 of Maratus speciosus. NCBI lineage: Eukaryota > Metazoa > Arthropoda > Arachnida > Araneae > Salticidae > Maratus > Maratus speciosus. The sequence continues at coordinate 456,627,977 of OZ010797.1, forward strand.
CAAACAACACTGACTGCCGAAAAATTACTTCACGCCTTTCTTACTTTCTTCTATATTTACAAGAAGAAAGTATTGGATTCATGAAAATTCTCGACTTCCGGTTTTCGACGGATTTACACATTTTAGAGGTCAGAGATTCAAAAAACATGTTTTTACAAAATGTCTGTCTGTGAGTCTGTGGCTTTGCGGTTCTGTGAGTCTGTCTGCCTGTCTGCCTGTATGTGACGCCTATTTTGTGGGCTCTCTATCTCAAGAACTAATGCACGGAATTTAATAACAATTTATATTCTAGTAGTTTCTAATATAAATTGGTGCTGATTGGTGTCCGATTTTGGCGTAAATCGCACAACAGGTAGCGCTACTATGCTGCACTTTTCGCGATTTCTGCAATATCTCTATCTCAAGACCTAATGCACAGATTTTCATCAAACTTCAGATTCAGTTATGCCTTGATATGAACTGATGCTGGTAAAGTTTTGATGTAAATCGCCCAACAGATGGTGCTGCTATGCTGAATTTTGCAGGATTCACACGATTTTCGCAATACCTCTATCTCAAGAAATAATGCATGGATTTTTATCAAACTTCAGATTCAGTTAGTTCTTGATATGAATTGACGTTTTATACATTTTGGTGTAAATCGCTCAACAGGTGGCGCTGCTATGCTACATTTTTCAGAATTTCTGCTATAGCTCTATCCCAAGGACTAATGCACGAATTTTCATCAAACTTCAAATTCAAATATACTTTGATATGAATTGGTGCTAAATTGATGTTAATTCTTGTACTATTTAAATGATTTAATTGACGTGATTTTTATAAAAGAAAGTTTTGTGATGGCCACAATATACTAGTTACATCTGTAACTGTACATCGGTGCCGTCAAACCAATTTTGACATATCTTGTTGAGAGATTCTGTAATAAATAAGTTATTATAAAATTTTGTTCATTTTATCATTGACAGTAATTATAATTATAAAAAAACTAAACGTCCACATATCTGGCCAAGGGGGTGGAGAGATTAACAAATATAGTCAATCGACAAACTTTTTTCCTTGCATTGGTTGGGTATCTACAGGGTGTTTCACTACCAGACCGACAAACTTGCAGGAGGTGTAGGAGACGCAGAGACGACTCAGAATCACATAGCAATGCAGGGTCGAAAATGCCGTAATTGCGAGCTATGGTGCAAAAAAGCAGAGAATAAAAATTAAATTTAAAAAATCAAAAAAACCCGACTGCGTATAAAACGAACTAATTAATTATTTCTCATTAGTGTGAAACTATTTTTTTTATGTTACTTACCTATTTTTTATTTACTTGTATTGATGACTTTTAAGTTGTGTTTAAATGTTAGTTCCTACCTATACACACTGTTTTGATGAGGCCTATAGATGGTTAGAGTTGCAGTAAAGTTCTACCTGCACAATTTCCAGGTTGTGTAATATACGGAGCTTCTGACTGTAAAATAGTCAATGAAACATCACCTTCATTTGGAAAGACCTATCCAATGATATGCCACTTAATAGGGTGCGTAGAATTTTTTTTTCGTCTCTACCGCCATTTTGCATTTTACGGCCGCCATTTTGAATTTATAAAAACAAAACCTACTCTACAGTTAAGGCAAATCGATTGAGACTTCATTCATTAAAATCCATCCAGCCGTTGGGATGTTTCGAAGGTATAAAGACATCCATATACCCAGATACGGGAGAAACAAATAACCCTTCTTGGTAGTCGGGCAAAAAGACCACAAACAGCAACACATTAATGGGATGGAAAACATTTCATTGAAAATTTGTGCTACAGAACGTGTTCGAAATTACGACCAGAAATCATCAGGCCGGCTAGTCAGCGGAGCCGCATGGAATTCCTTACGTTCTGGAAGATTCCTGGCGTGTCGCATATCCTCCCGGCAGCTACAGATATTCGAGTGGCGAGGTTTTGAACTGGAGGAACAGGGGGCTGCTGTCAAGTCTGCCTAACGATTTCTGGTCGTAATTTCGAACACCTTCGAAGTACAACCTTTCAATAAAATGTTTTCTTTCACATTAATGTGTTGCTGCTTCTGTTCTTTTTCTTTGCCTCTTTGAACCATAGCTCGCAACTACGGCATTTTTGATCCTGCATTACTATGTGATTCCGAGTCGTCTCTGAGCCTTTTAAAAATTTAAAAAAAAATTTAAACAAATTTTCGGTGTCCTCAAAATCACGAAACGTCGTCATGAAAGATTATTTGGAACTAATCATTATTTCTATGTATATAGCGGTTTTTAAATGAGAAAATTAATCGCGAAACTATTTTTAAAAGTTATTAACAATTTTATACGTCGCACTTTTGGAATCGAACTAGGACGTGCTCGTGCTTAACTGACAGAAACCTTTTCGTGCTCGGCTGTGCTTAGACTCTGAATGGTTCGAGCTGGGGCCCCTAAAAAAGAGCCCGAACTCAACTCTAGTCTAAATCAATGTCACTCTCAATAACTCAATAATGAAACCAAGACAAACAAATTTAAGTCAAAAGTATAAAAAAACTTGTTGGATGTGGCAATACTAAAACTTTCTTCTATCTCATACATGTTAATATTTCCTAAAAAATAAAGCATATCAATGCCATCGGTTAAGTGATTTAAACCAAAATCTAATCAACAGCAACATACGCCAAGTTGTAGCTAAATCTGAAGTTTGGTGAAAATCAGTGCCTTAGTTTTTGTGGTAGAACTACAGCGGAAATCGTAAAAAAAGCTACATAGCAGCGCCACCTGTAGGTCGATTTACTCCAAAAAAGAATAAGGACCAATTTATATCAGGGACTAACTGGTATCTGAAGTTTGATGGAAATTCATGCATTAGTCCTTGAGATACAGTTATTGTGGAAATCGTGATAAATGCAGTCTAGCAGCGCCACTTGTTGGGCGATTTACACTAAAAATTTAACGGAACTAACTTATATCAGGGACTAACTGAATCTGAAATTTGGTGAAAATTCGTGAATTAGTTCTTGAGATAGAGCTATTGCGATAATCATGAATAATGCCGCCTAGCAGCGCCATCTTTTGGGCGATTTACACTGAAAAGTAATCAGCACCTAATTATTGGGTGAGTGCAAAAGTTCTACCCGTTTTGAAGATATGTAAATATCAAGTGGAGTACGGACGTTACAGCTGACGTTTCGAGGACACGAAAGTGGCCAATAACGCGTGGAGCACTAAAATATGTATAGGTACAACGTTTCTCAGAGGAACTCATACCGAATGGAAAACGACATGACAAGCAAGAAAGATCACATCAGACATTTTTTACTATAAGAGTATGATAAAGCCTTTACAGCTGCCGTAGCTTGCCGCAACATTTTTCAAGTGTAGTTGGAGGATGCCGTGGGCGATAGCACCTGCTGCCGTTAGTTTAGGAAATTCCTGGACGCCTATCAGTGGTTTCTGACAAGGATCTCAACACAGCCATAACAAATTCCCCACATCGAACAGTCCAAAAATTAGCGGAATCGTTCTCGGTACGCAGAACAACAGTCGAAAGACAGATGCATGCGCTTGGCTTCATCCCCAAGCTCGATCAGTGGGTACCACACTAACTTATAGTAAAGCAACGAGAAGAGAGAACCAGCACCGAATGATGATTTTTGAACCGAATTGTGACGGGTGATGAGAAGTGGATATTGTACCATAATGTGGAAAGTCGAAGGACTGTGTGCCGATGTTGCACATGGTACTCTATCGACCTAAACAGCAGGACTCCATTCCAAAAATTGTTGCTCAGTGTATGGTGGGATTCCAAGGGAATAACCAACTAGGAGGTCCTGGTACCGATCCCAGCGATCAATGCAGACCTCTGCTGACAACAATTGAACAGAATGTGAGCAAAACTTACGTCTAAGTGGCCAGCACTCAGTAATCGCAGAGGGGTTCTCTTTCATCATGATAAAGCCAGTCCTCATATTGATTTAAGTACTCGGCAAAAATTACTGGATCTTGGTTGGGAAGTATTACCTCAGATGGCGTATAGCCCTGACCTTGTACCTTCGATTTATCACCCTTTTTTATCTTTACACAACGCTTTCGCTCGCTGAACTTCCAATGATGTGCAGACTGTAAAAACGGCATTACAACAGTATTTTTCATCTAAAACAGAGGAGGTTTATAGGCGTGGGATTAACTTACTGCCAATCAGATGGGAATAGATCATACATACTGATGGTGCTTGCGTGAATTCAGGGGTGCTTAACTTTTTGTGTTCTCCGCCTTTCTGTTTTCACTAAAAAACGGGTAGAACTTTTGCACTCACCCAATATATCAAGGACTAACGGAATCTGAAGTATTATAAAAATCCGCGGATTAGTTCTTGAGATATAGCTATTGCGGAAATCGTAAAAAGTTCAATATAGCAGGGCCACCTGTTGGGCGATTTGCACAAAAAAATCAGCACCAGGTTATATCAGGTAATAATTGAATAACGTTTTATTAAATTCCGTTCATTAGCTGATGAGATAGAGCGCCCACAAAATTTGTGTCACACACACACACAAACAGGCAGACAGACATTTTGTAAAAACATGCTTTTCGGGTTCTGTGTCCCCTAAAACGTGTAAATCCGACGAAAACCGGAATTTGAAAATTTTCATGAATCCAATACTTTCTTCTTGTAAAGATAGAAGAAAGTAATAACATCTGTGTATAAACAAATTCCAAAGAATTTGATAGATATGGGTAAAAAGTACATGAAAACAAAATTTCTTATTAATCCCTTATTTCTCGCTCCCGTGATATTCACGGGCTATGTTTTTTACTCAGATTGTTTGTTTCCCAGTAGTTTTATAAAACAGTGTAATTGGTTTTATTATGGTATCATTTTACCTGTAATTAAATAAAATGAATATTTTCTTTTCAAAAAAGTGACAATAGGCAATTTGAATTTTTAAATCGTCATTTAATGCGACCGTTAAGGGGTTAAATATCTTTTAGAGATTCTCAATTCAGTTCACCAAAGCTTATTTTATGCATTAGAAAGAAGGTTCACTAGCTAAAATAAGACAAGGTATATTACTTGTTTTTTCTTTTCTTCTAAGTTCCCCTTAGTTCTTATACCATGACATCTTCTGATAATTTTTTCACTTTTATTCAGATTTTGTTTAAGAGCTGTCAATGCATTAAGACGTTTTATAAATTTTGTTTGGTGATTTCTTAAAAATACAGTTAAACAAATACTTTAGAAATAAAAAGAAATTTAACGGATTTCAAGTGATTGTTTCTTGAATTATTTCAAGCCAGTTGGCTGTGACAGGTAAGAGTAATTTGGTATAATAAGGTTTGTATTCCGTATGAAACTTAGTTAAAATCAAATTGTTGTTTAGATCGTTTTAATTGATGTGTAGTGAACGATCCTGTATCAAAAATTTTACGCGTTTTAGTAAAATAAATTCTACACACATTGCAGTGCTAATTTTTAAAACGGTTATTACTCTGCATGTTAACACCATTGTCAACATTCGTGATTCCTTTTGAGAAAGTAAGATTTTTAGAAATTCAGTGGTAAATACATAAATAAATGAATCATAGAAAACAATCGTACAGATAAACATGCCAGAATCGGACTGCGATATAATTTATTCAAGACCACCACTAATTAATCTGTTTTTTTTTAACAAAAAAAGACCCCAGCGTCCGTTAAAATGTATTTATAACCATCTCTCTATTCTAAAAAAAAGTAACTCCCGCTGTCACCGCCGCCGCCGCCGCCGGTTTTGAATTTTTTGTGACCGGAGGTCTTTCTTCGTTAATATGAAGAAAAATAATGCATACAAAAATATGAAAATTGGTAGTATTATAGAGAAATGTTTGATAAATACGCTGATGTAGACAGTTTTCAAATAGAAGAATTATTTTAAGAGATATTTAATGCTAAAGTTGGACAAAATCGTTCCATTAAAAAAGTTTTATAGGAGCAAAAACTATACATCGGAATTTAATACTTTTTAGATCATTTTATACGTTATAATTTCCCGGTGTGCAGAAATAATTTATTTTTTTAATTTGACTCATTTTTCGAGGTTTCATTTCTATTTTAAATACAAATTTTCAGCATTTCGAGAGATATTTTTTTACTTATTTCAGAAAATTGTACTAATTTAACCTGTTGCCAAACTGTATAAACAACGGAAACAATAATGTTTGCTTCAAATTAAAAATTTATTTACGCGTGACTATTATAAACAGAAAAGAAAAACTTTCAAATTAGAATTAAATAATTACGTATAAAAAGCAGGAACTTATTGAAAATTACTTCATCTATAATTACACGTGAATTTTAACAGAGAAAGGATATTGTAAAGTAATAAATTCATTAACATGCGTTAGAAGTCTTAAATAGGAGAAATTACATCACATTTACGTCACATTACACTTATTACGTAAAATGAACAAAAAATAATATTGCAAAATAGTAGTTTAAATTTAAAAATAGCGCGAGACATTTACTTGATATTTTGAGATGAACTTTTCAACTTTTTTTTTTTTTTTTTTTTTTTTTTTTTTTTTTTTTGACAGCGCAAATAATATTTCATTTCTAATAAAAGCATTTTCACGTGAATATTATAAAGGGAAAGAAAAGTTTGGTGAAAATTACGTCAGATTAAAAACGATATATTTAAAATATTTTATTTAAAAGGACTTTCTTTTCGCTTTGTTAAAAAATACCGGGAGACAAAGACTCTGTTTACTTAATTCATTTTATATTAGATGATTTTGAAATGCCATTGTATCTTTTAACAGCAGCTGATTTTTCCGTAAAATTCCCCAATCAAAGAGAAATGAATAGAAACCCGTTTATAGGGCGATCGCCTTTGTTTTTTTAATTATAATTCAATCTTCCAAAAAAATTCAATTAAAGCCGATCAAATTAGCGTGCTTTTAGAGACTGCAGTGTCTGAACGGGGGGTTGGCGAGCGTAGCTCGTAGGGGGCCGAGCCCCCTAGTGTGTCAAAAAATACCAACGAACAAATACCGTTTTTGTAGATTAAACAATTCATTAATGTTTTTGACACTGAGATCAAACCAAAGCTTGAAATTTTCTCAGTTGCAGTACAATTGTTTTCTAGTAAAATGTGACAATCAAATCCATTTAGTGATTTTTAAGAAAATTGCATGTATATATAATTTACATATATAGACAACAACGAAAGCAAAAAACTTTTTTTTTTAAGTTGCTCAATAAAAGAATAAACTTTAGATTTATTTGCTCGGCATTTCCTTTCAATGTAATTCGTTTATAAAAGTGTTATATCTTTATCTTTATCTAAAATTTAAAATTTTATGCCTTTATCATGAACATCTATATATTTAAAACGCTAAGCGTTTTCTTTCGACAGTCCGTGAGAAGAAACTACTGCATCAAATTACACCAATCTTTTTTTAAATGAAAAATATTTGGCCACAGATTTGTTATCGTACATTCGTTTGTTGAAATATTTTATTGATTAGCCGTAATTTTAAATTAAAATTCTATAGTTGCGCATGCGCAGTATATAAGTACAAGTTTGCCTTTGGAGTGACACGCTGCACATGCGCAAAAACTCGCTCACTTGAACTATCATATTACAGGTAGAAGTTGTTTTAAGTTCGTCTGCTATTCCATCTTACTTTAAACTAGCTTTTCTTTCTTTCACAAAGTTAATATTGTTTGGTTCTTTCAGCATTATTAAAAATTCAAAAATTTACGGTGTTGATATTAAGAGTTAGATACGGGTTATTTCGTGATTGCCATATAGTTTTGGTCATATTACATACAGAAGATAAACACAGTGATTTCAGGCAAAAGTTGTATCCGTCTTATGAATTGCCAATAGTTACACACGAAGATTGGGAAATTAGCATGATAAATTGTAGCTGCTTCTTTGAAAAAGTAAGGTATCAAATATTAAAACGCAAAAGTATTTCTGTAAAATCAAAACTCAAATTCGAGACAATTGCGTATGCGTCAACTTTTTTCCAAACCTCTTCAATTTAGAAGAAACGACAATGAGTTCCCGCTAGCGTAGAGGGTTAAAACAACAGTCTAAAGCTCAAAATTTTTGTAGCGGACGCAGGTTCGAACACAAGCCTGGCAAAATGTGTAATATTTTTGTCGATAATTCATTTCTGTAATGACATATTTTATTAGGAAGAGAAATTTTAGGATTTTAATTTTATTATTATTATTATTTGAATGCTTTATAGTTAAATAAAATGTAACACTCAATAATATTTTGAAAAAATAATGATTTTATATTTAAAATATTTAAACTAAAATATTTTGCATGTAATTATCAATTAAATAAATTGAGCTGATCTACAATTTTCGTTATATTTTCTGACCATTATCAAGAATATATATGTGTGTGTCAGAAAGAAAAGTTTGTAATTCTTTTCCGTAAAAAACAAAACGGAAAGAAAGAAAAATATTCGTATAAGAGCTATAATAGATATTACCTTGATATCCAGGTTTAATATTTAAAAAATGTATAAAAATGTAAAATAAAATTCAAGTAATAAAAAATATACATTATAAATCGTTAGCTGCATCAAGTTTCAAATTTAGATTTTTAGTGAATGAGACAGATAAAAATAAAATCCATGGCAGCTTTTAATCGTCGTTTAGTTATAAATAAATAAATAAATAAATGGAAATAAATATTGTTGTTATAAAAAAGGCCATAGTAAGTAAAAATAAATTCTCTACCCGGCATTTTTAGGTAAATATCTGATAAAAAGCAAGCATAATTGGTTCTAAATTATAAACTTAAAATTATTTCACTTCATTGAATAAGTTAGACTGACAGCACCATCTATCGCCTTAAAGAAATAGGAATCACTTATGAAATATAGAAATCCTTCACGTAATTCGTAAATCAATAATTAATTTAAAAGAAACTAATTAAAAATTCAAGAATTTTTCTTATGAAACATTCAAGTCATTTACCGTCAAATCTTGACGGGCACTATCTAGTTTAATTTATCCATTGCTTCTTATTCATAATTTGTCTCACTTTTACTAAAATGATTATACAAGCAAACAGTGTTGCCGCTTCTGGCTGATTTTTACATTCTTCTATCTTTCAAGAAGAAAGTATTGGATTCGTGAAAATTTTCGACTTTCGGTTTTCGACGGATTTACACATTTTAGGGGTCAGAGATTCCGAAAAACATGTTTGTGCAAAATGTCTGTCTATGAGTCTGTGGCTCTGTCTATCTTTCTGTATGTATGTATGTATGTGACATAAATTTTGTGGGTGCTCTATCTCAAGAACTAATGCTCGGATTTTAATAAAAGTTTATATTCAGTTAGTCTCGGATATAAATTGGTGCTGATTAGTTTTTGGTGTAAGTCATTCAACAGGTGGCATCATTTTTCACGATTTCCACAATAGCTTCTCCAGAACTAATGCACGGATTTTAATCAAACTTCAGATTCAGTTAGTCCTTGACATGAAGGGACGTTTTATACATTTTGGTGTAAATCGCTCAACAAGTGGCGCTGCTATGTTGCATTTTTTGCGATTTCCACAATAGCTCTACCTCAAGAACTAATGCTTGGATTTTCAACAAACTTCAGATCCAGGTACACCTTGATATGAATTAGTGCTCTTTAAGTTTTGGTGCAAATCGTTCAATAGGTGACGCTGTTATGCTGCATTTTTCAGAATTCCCACTATACCTCTATCTCAATAACTAATGCACAAATTTTCATCAAACTTCAAATTCAGATATACTTTGACATGAATTGGTGCTAAATTGATGCAATTTCTTGTACTGTTTAAATGATTTAATTGACGTGATTTATATACAGGAAAGTTTTGTGATGGCCAGAATATACTAGTTTATTTAGGCTTTCCGAATTCTCACCAGTATGTTTTAATAGTTATTTTTACTGTGTAAGTTGTCAGATATCGCATAAATAAAATCAATGAAAATTGCTATTCAAAACTTTCATGTGTGTATTAAATATTTATAAATAAAAAATTCGCCAAATGCGGCCACACTGCAAGCAAATGCCAACATTACTTATGGGGGCGGGGATCTACTTCTTTGGGTCACAAATTTCGTTTTTTGCTTTTTCCGTTGAATTACCATGTAGATTGTTTCCCTGAAGCGGCTTCGACATATTCCATTTTTTACAGTATTTTTTTTTCTCGTTGAAGATAACGCCGCTCGTTTAAAATTACGCTACTGTAAAACTTTAAACTTGTTTTTCCGGAAATAATGTTTTTCACTTTGGAAGACCTTTTTTCTCTTAAGGGGTCTCAGGACTCTTATAACTTCAAAATTTCCGAAATTTTATTTTTTATTTAGATTTTAAATCCAATCTTTTATGAACGTTTTGATATAATTGTTTCCTTTAAGTTCCCCTTAGAACAGAAGTTATGGCTTTTACCTGCTCTATAGCTGAAGCGGAGTTTCCGAAGCTTTAAAATCATATTTCTCCAAATGACGTTTTTGGGTTCAACGCGCAGGATATCTCAAAAACTTCTAAATATTTTTTCATGAAATTTTCAAACCATATGTTTAATGCTTAGTCTGTATAAACGGAACCTAAAATTTTATTTTTATTGCTCAAAAAAAAAAAAAAAAAAAAAAAAAAAAAAAATTAGGTGATTATACTGTTGAAAAATTCAAAATTTTGTATTAGCTAAATACAACTTTGTATTAAAAATATAAAAATGCGTTAAATGCAAATTTATTTAAGTACAGACTAATTGTTACAATCTGAAGTATAATTGAGCAAAAAAATTTCATTTTAATTACAATATGTATTTTGTAATCCTGCGCGTAAGCTGTTAAACGAATTTTCTACTCGTCAAAAATCTGACAGGTTGGAGACCCTCATAAATAATAATTCTGCGTCTTGTATTTTTTTTTTAAATACATGAAATGAAAGAACATACTTATATCTTTGATCCCAATAAAAGTTGTGTTTTAAAATCATGTACATTTTTAAATATTTAACGTTGAAAATGGTCTTTTCTTTTCTTTTTTCTAATTTTAAGACTATTTTAACTATTATTTTAACTATTGAATCCATTTCCCCACTTTTTATTTAAAAGTAAAAACCGTTCGTGCTAAAACATACACTACCAAAAAATAAAATTACCCCATTATTATTATTATTATTATTTATTTATTTTATTTTATTTTTTTTTTTTTGGAGATCGCAAAAGGTAAAAAAAGATGAAGAAAAAATAACTTTTTTTTTTTTTTTTTCAAACGGAAATTATTTTTTTCAAAAATCTATTTTTTAAATTAAATGTTGGTGTAAGTTCCATAGGCTTTAGTGTTTTTTCATAGTTTGACACCTAAAATTTTTCTGGTTCTTGTAACCAGCTAAAAACGCTTGCCCGATCGGAAGTTCATAGCGCTCACCTGCAGATACTCGCCATCACAAAAGTCGTATTATTACTTTTTTTTTCCAAACAGAAATTTAAATACATAGGTGAAATGTTAATAAATGTTTTGCAAAAAGTCTAAAGATGGCATCGCTTTCCTTTGTAGAAAAAGAAAAAAGTAAAAGTCGCCAGAATTTTAGACCAAGGAAATAGAGCCTCCCCTAACATAAAGCAATAGAGATGCTCATTTGCACATTACATGTTTCCAATTACAGTATATCTTGGCATACGCACTTTTAACTCTAAAAAATCTCATCATTTTTCGTGTTATACACCGAATGTAAAATGGTTTATGTAAAATCCTAAGACGAAAACATTTCACATTTTTTAGGTCCTTTAAATATCAATATAAACAAAACAAAAAATCTTACAATATATATTTTCTAACTAACTTTACTTTCCTTATCAGATAACATGAAAAAATCGTTGCACTCGTCCTCATTTATATTTTCGGGAATGTAATCTTCTTCTTCACTGTCCCTTTTATGTATTTTATCCCCACTGTTGCTTTCATCTACAATAACTAATCCTCATAAACCACCATAAATAGTACCGTTAGTTCATCTGATATTCCACATTTCTAAAGTGATTCAACAATTATTCGCGGTGTGATTTCATTCCATGATGTTATAATCCATTCACACATTTTCGTTAATGACGCATGCTGCACATTTCCTCTTTTCGTAAATGTTTTTTCTCCTTCTAGCATCCATGAGTTCCACTGACACCTTAAACTTTTTTGAAAGGTTTATTTATGGAAACACCTAATTGTTGAACTAACGAAGTCAGTCCACTTGGAATTACTGCAGAATTTGTATTAAATTCGTTTATTCTTTTTTAATTCTGTTTGTTCTATGGCATCTAAACATATTCCAAACTAAGAGACTGTCTGGTTTTCTTAAAGCTCCTGGTCTCATTGTTTTCTAATATTCACTGGGAAGCATTTTCCTCTAAAATGGGCCACTTCGTAATACCTGTGCGGAGTGCGCATTTTTTTTTTTTTTTTGCAATATTTTGAATCGCAGATTCATTCTTCTTCCACTCACGAAAAGAACACTCATTAACTCCGAGCATTCTAACTGCAGTGCGACTATTATTTTCTTTTGAAACTACTATTAATTTGCATTTACGAGGGTAAGACCGTAAATAGGTCACAAACTTATATGAGAGGTCGGAAAGTAGTAGTAAATTGTTTCCAAATATGCCAATAGGTGGCAGCATAATCCAAATCTAAGATTTTAATTTCGAATTTATGAGACAACAGTTGTACAAGATGAGCAGGATCGTTGAAAAGTTGTTGACGAAGATCGAAGTGGGCGTCCAGTTGAGATTGCGACAGAAGAATCAGCGCGGAAGGTTGAAGAAATGGTTAAAGCTGACATGCGAGCAACAATAGATAGCATAGCAACCGTTTCCTAAAACTTCCGCAATGATTCTTCTGTCGAAATCTAAACTGGACGACCACTTCGCTCTTTGTCAATAACTTTTGAACGACCCTGCTCATCTTGTACAACTGCTGTCTCATAAATTCGAAATTAACATCTTATAGTTGAATTATACTGCCATCTATGGGCATATTTGGAAACAATATACTACTAATTTGTGACCTCTCATATCAGTTTGTGACCTACTTACTGGCTTACTGAAAGTTAACAGCTTCGACCAAATGAAGAATGGCGTGTAAAACGGGAAATCCCCCTTGGTCAGATTATCTCCTTCGCGAAAGCGGGGAAAAGGAAGTTTGAGCACATAATAGGCATGACCTGTTCCTAACCAGATTTTCGAGGGACTGGTTATTTTGAAAACGGTCGCGTTAGCGTGTCACAAAGAAAAGACATATTATCTGAAGTGGGGGAAAGCTGGTATTTCTGGTTAGCTTTAGTCGTGAAAACTTGACGTGTGTTATACAGCAGCATATGCTTGAAATAAAAATATATACTCTCATATTAGTGATGCGTGTTATTCGCCGGGATCTACGCTACCTATTTAAGCTCTAAATGCTTTTTTGTGATATTTATAGTTCATATTTATGTTTTCAGAGCACATTAAAATTAATTAACAAGTATTGAAAAAAATATCAAGAATAGAATATATGAATTATTTGACAGAAAATACAACATACCATTTTAATTAAATATAAATTACGACACATGAAAATTTCATTAATAATAATGGATACTAATTGGATGAGTTATTTATAGAAATTGCTTAATTAACTTACGGAAATTATTCTTCATTACAATGTAGATTATTTCAGATATGCATAAAGAATGCATAAAGAATATTTTTCATTTACGAAGGATAATAAAAATCTAAAATTGTTTAAAAGAGTATAAATATGTTATACATAGAAGGTACTTTATCTGATAAATTTTAAAGTACAATCAAATAAATGTTTAATTCTTTAGCTGAGAACAGCATTAATTTATATTCTTTGACATAGAAGCAGAAGAGATATTCGAACGTGCCTTTTTATACCATGCGACGGTATTGATTGAATTATGATTTTCTGAAAACTTTCCTTTTTTCCAATTGATGTTTGCTCAAAGGATGAAAAATAAATAATAAGTAATAGCTTCCGAGAATAGCAGTGTGTTTTAATTCTGATAATAAAGATTTTTTGTAGATTTTTTCGGGTTAGTTAAGTCAGATGAATTCCTTTTTAACCCATTTATGTCTGAATTTTTGTTTTCTCAAATTTGTTGGTAAAATCAATTTAAAATGTTGCAAAATAAACTGGAAAAAAAAAATACGCTAGAATATTTTTGTATTTATTTGATAAAATGTAAACGTACTAAATAGAGGAATATCCATATGTGGAAAAATACATAATTATTAGTTTTGTCTAAATTTATATAAATTAAGCTTTTAAATTGTATATTATATACTATAATTAGTATTTATATGAAGTATTACAAAAAAAGTATTTATTTCTTTACAAAGACCAGTAGCATTATAAGTATTATTAATAATAAATTAAGAATAATCCTATTTGAGTCCAAAAAAATTTATTTTAAGAGGATTTTACGTAAATAACTGCCCCATAAATGCCTATTAGAAATATGTACCCATTTTCGCCTATCGCCCTATATTTTGTACGTTACAAACATGCATAAAAAATAGGCTTGAACATGTAATTTCGCAATAAAAAAAAATACGTATTTCAAACAAGTCTACAAGTTAAGATTATGGCTTATTTATTTGGATTTTGATACAAAAATACAAATAAACTTACCTTTTACATTTCGCTATCTTGAAAATTGAAAAATCTATAAACACCGAAAAGAAGCCTTCATTTAAGCAAATAAATATCAATCTTATGCTGTCATGCTCTTGGTAATAGAAAAAGTCATTTATAGACAATTACTTCATGCAATTTCCATGTTGTAAAGAAGAAGAAAATTATACAAATTTATTAAAATTTGAAAAGTCCCAAAACAGGCTCGCTAGGCATAAATGGTTTAATATCTCCTAATTAATGGGTATAATGCGACAAAGTACGTTGGAAACTATTTTTTAACACTTTTCAAAATAGTTGAAAGGCGTTTATGAGTTTGGTTTGTCTGTCGGTGCTTTTAATCGCGTAAATATAGTCCGATTGCTATGACGTTGATTTATGTTATGGGGGTTTACTATGACAAGTTTGGTATTGAAAATGAAGTGTGTAACAATTTTGGTTCATTTACTGGGCCACTCAAAAGAATTCCGTTACATTACCGTCTATAGGGAAAAATCGTTTGACGTGTATTTTAATGATATTGCCATATTTTTCCCATATTGAAATTGATATATATCACGTAGATGCACTGCAAGGATCTTGCTATAGAATATGGTGTGAACTGAACTTATCGTCCATTTCCAGGTACACACAAACGTATTTGGCTAAAGAAAATATGAGCAATAATTGAACTATTGAAGCCTACGAACAAAAATTGTTAGAAGTGTATTTTCAGTTGTGGTATGACTTTATAAATTTAACTATTTTTTTTTTTTAAATATTACTTGGTGTGTATAAATTCTATAGATCTTATACAGTGTCGCACAAAAGTTCTCAACAACATCCGTTTAATGACGGAAATTGCTGAATGGAAATTTTCAACTGTGCTATGCGTTTAACTGAACTACCTTTTAGCATACTATGTAGTATGCATACATATCTGTAGTTCATACACAGGGTTGCACAAAAAGTATCGTAGATTTTAACGGCTATTCATGGTAATAAGGGAAATCGGGTTTTCAAATGGGCTCAGGGATGCGGCGGACGCGCTATAGCGCGTAAATTACGCGAAAAATCGGAGACGGGACGCAAAAAAATAGCTCTATTACGCGTCCCGTGGGACGCGTAATTTCGTCAAAAAATCGCGTAAAAAAGCCGATTTTCGTCAAATAATCGCGAAAAAAAGCCGATTTTCGTAAAAGGGCCTCGAAAAAATAGCGTATTTCGTCAAAGGATCGCGAAAAAAAAAGAGTATTTCGTCAAAAAATCGCGGAAATAATCGCAAATTTCATCAAAATATCGCGGAAATAAGCGCAAATTTCATTAAAATATTGCAAAAAAAATGTGATTTTCGTAAAAGGGCCGTGACAAATTAGCGTATTTCGTTAAAAGATCGCGAAAAAATAGCGAATTTCGTCGAAAAATAGCGAATTTCGTCGAAAAAAAGTCGAATTTTGTCAAAGGATCACGAAAAAAGCGCAAATTTCATCAAAATATCGCAGAAAAAAGCCAATTTTCATCAAAGGATCGCGAAAAAATAGCGTATTTCGCCAAAGGATCCCCCCAAAATAGCGAATGCCGTCAAAAAATAGCGTAAAAAAGCCGATTTTCGTAAAAGAATCGCGAAAAAAAGCACAAATTTCATCAAAATATCGCGGAAAAAACGCTATTTTCATAATAGGGCTGAAACAAAATAGTGTATTTCTCAAAAGATCGCGAAAAAATAGGGAATTTTGTCGAAAAATCGCGGAATAAAGCCGAATTTTGTCAAAGTATCGCGGAAAAAACACGATTTTCGTGACAGGCTCGCAAAAAAATAGCAAATTTCAACAAAAGGATCGCGGAAAAACGCGAATTTCGTCAAAGTAACGCGAAAAAAACGTGAATTTAGTCAAAACACCAAAAAAGATGTGCAAACTAAACTTATAGGTAGAAAATTCATAAAATGGGATTTTTTTTTTTTTGAGATTATTAAAAATACAGCATGATTTCAGTGTACTTTGATAATGTATTCACTAAGTGAAACAGTGAAAAATATCCCCCCCCCCTCCTTCTTACTGCATTGACATGTCTCCCACCTTCAAAACATTTAAGATTTGATGCTTATTAGAGATTTAGATGTAAATTTCCCTTCCAAGGAAAATGTCTGATTCCAACACAGATCTATGCTGCCAAATAATTCAATGGGAAGTATAATGAAAGCACCCATTCATTCAACAAAAAGTACACCTTTACTTAACATAAGTATTATTTTTTTCAGCAAAAATATCTTTTTCAATAAACCCATCTTGCCCCTTTTTAAAAGAAATGCGAACATTAGGAACACTTGTTAGTGGAACTTGGTATCTTCTACTCTCAAATAAACATTATTTTACAATTAAAATTGTATCTTGCATTTTTACTTTTAAAAAAGTAAAGAAAATTTCTCTTAATATTTTTATAAAAACATTTTATTTGAGTGCAAATAATACTAGTTTTAATTCATTATTTAATTATTGTTAAAACAATAATTAATGCATTTCATTTATCTTTTCCAAATAAACAAGTTTCATTTATTCCTTTAAAATATAAATTATTATTGATGGGGACCCGCTTTTGTAAAAAAGGGACCCGGATTTTTGGAAATCCTGGGTCCCGGGGACCCAGGTTTTTTCAAGTACAGCGGCATCACTGGGGCTATTCGTTTTCCAAATTGTTTATTTATATATCACCTTTCACCTTAGAAAACTACGAAGTTTTGTTATAGTATTCTGAATGTGTTGGAAAGTGTTTCATAATCTATGCAGCACGCAGGATTTTTCATTTTTCTTTAAACTGTTAAATGATTCACTTGAAATTTGTTAGAGTTATTAAGAACAGGCTAAAATATCTAAAATATAGAAAATAATTTTAGTTATTGCATTTAAAAAATTTTAAAATGACGAAAATTGATACATTTCAAAATATTTCATGCGCATTACCTTTGTATAAAATATACCAAAATGTACTCATTAAATACTGCTCATATATTATGATAGAAGTTATACGAAGAAGTGTTTGTAAAAGTTGTTTGTTTAAGAAGAAAAGAAATATTCTTATAATCATATGCTTTGATTTTTCTAAAAAGGTTGCTATATATTTCAAATTGCACAGAAATATCAACACCAAAATACCCTTAAAATTCAACTTTTTATGCTCACATTTATTTATTACTGTATATAGGATATACGGTATAAATTTCAAAAGAATATGATTATTAGGAATAAGCCTAGACTGTTTCAAAATTTAGAAATAGACGAAATTTTCAATTTTGATAGAACAGCATATTAAGTTTAAACAATTGTTTAAATATATAGTTTCTTAAGAAATATAAAAGCTCATATATAGCTGCAGAAAAGCGTCAGAATTGAAGAATTATTTTGCATCATATGGATTTGAACATCTAAATTCATAATTCTTGAAACTACTTAATACTATTAATAATAATAAATCGATTTTCTCGTCCAATTTCGCAATTTTGAAATCCTACTATCCCCTTAATATCTTACATATTCTTTACAAATTAATAAAGAATTGTAGATTGAAAATTTTCTTTAAAAAATGAGCAATAAGATACAAGAAAAATTATTCGAAATTTTAATCATTTCTCGTAACAGGAAAGAAGTTAATGCTCATTGTACAACAAAAAATTAGTGGCTGGGCGTTCAATATACCAGAGCTAATAATAAGAATTATTTATAATTAATAGGAATTTTGTTTGTTTATTTACAAAGCTTAATCAGATAAATGCCTTATTCGTTAACGGAAGAAAACTTCAGGAACTATATTGATATGCTATAAATGTATTTTTCAATATATGAAAGGTTTGATTAACTTATGATTATCTACCTCTTTTATTCTGAATTGATGATTGGCTGAAAATTCGAAGACAATAATAAGGAGTAGTTTGAAAAGAAGTTGCATTTAATGTTTCATGCATATTTATTTTGTATAAAGTATGAGAACCTTTATTTACTAGTTAATGTTCATACATAGCAGTAGAAGTTTGCATGAATTGTAAAAGATCATTGAATGTATAAGAATTATATTTGTGTATATATATATATATATGGGAGACTATCGAGGGTTGACCCACTTTTTACAAAATGATTTTTTATTTCTTAAATATTGAGCGTAGAATAAAGTTTTATATATAATTTTATTCGTTATACAATCAGTTATCAAAATAAAATTGCTACATAAGTGTAACATATAAGAAATTTGAATAATAATTGATTTTAATCATGAAAAAATAATGGGTCAAGGCTTCCCACATATGGGAAGGTTGACCCACTATATGGGAGGCGTGACCCACTTTGTTTCATATTGCACTATTTGTGAAGAGAAATAAAATCAGTTTTAAAAAAAGCAAAATAAATTTATTCTACATGCTTTAATTATTATAAAAAATATTATTTTAAATATGAGGCCTGTTAAGACGCAATCGCAAGTCAGAAGAGAAAAATTTTGTTTTAAACAGGATTTTGTCTGAGCAGGTATAATCCCTCATAGCATGCATGGTCACGGTGACGTCGTTGTGACGTCACTGTAAGTCACTGTGGTCACGTCACATCTGTGACCAAAATGCCACCCCTCAGTGATGTCACATTGTGACTGAGATGTGAACTTCTTAGAAAACTTTAAAAAATTACGAAAATTCTTCAAAACATGTTATTTACTGTAAAATTATGTTTTCCTGGCAATTAAAAAAAAAATGTGAGGTCACTGTTATATCACTGCTATGTAACGTACGTCACGTCACATATGTGACAAAAAAACCACCATATTGTAAGTCACAGTGTGACAAAAATATGAACTTCAAAAATCTTTGAAAATGAAGAGAAATATTTTAAACAGTCACGAGTTACATGGCATAAGGAATAAAATATATTAGTGGATAGCAAATGGTAAATTCTCTCACTAAAGGGGAGAGGGGGGGGGGGGGCATAATAAATAAAGTGCACGATACAATCATTAATAAACTAAATTTTCAGGCTATATTTTATCAATTTCATATCTAAGATAGTGAATGTATACTTTTTCATGATTTAAATTTTATCTAGCATTTGGATAATATAATTAGAATTAGGAATATTAAATTTATACACTTTACATATTTAGTTTGCTGGGAGGAAATTTATTTATTTATTTATTTTTTTACCGACCAGGATTATTCGAAACACTTCTGTGGTTTCAAAATAAAAATTTTCTATTACAGTTAAATCTGCACCTTTTAATGAGCACGTAGAAAGAGTCTTCAGAGTTTAGTCATCTATGCATTTATTGCTTTAGAATATTTTTATAATTTGTATTCAAGTCATAAATTCTACTTCTTTCAGACTTTTTAAATAAAATTAGCATTTTCCGAAAATAAAAGAAATATACAAAATTTGTGCAAAACAAACTTTACTTTAAAAAAAAAAAAAGAAAAAAAAGGGGGGCTCGTTATTACCATTAAATTTATTTTTACACCTTTTGAAAATTTAAACAATGGTATATCTAATAAACTCTAATTATGAATATTATTATTATAATTATTTAGAAAAAATGAACTTTACAATACATTTTAACTTGTATTATTTGGTACGGATAAAAAGAAAAGGTTAAATACATTGGACATTTCTTCAAATACAAAATTTTAATTAACCGTACTTTCAGAAAATTACTGCGCATTCAAGTTTCATATCTCTTGCATGCAAAAACAAATAATCTGTACCAGACCATCTGCTTGAAAATCGTCTGCCCACAAAAAAATAAACATGAGAAGACGCCGGAAATAAATAGTTCACTGTTTTTAGAACATCACCTTCACCACGTCTACAACACTTTAAGATAAGGAAATGACCATTTTTGGATACACGGATATTAATAGAACGTATATGTAAGTTTTATTTAATTTAAATATTTTATTCCTGATTTGTACATATGAGTTAAATAGTTTTATGTTATATTTGTAAGAGACTGATCTTTAAACTGTTAGAAGCGATATTTTAAAATTCGATAACTGTAAAGAAAAATATCTTAATCTGCCATCGCTTGAAAAAAAAACTGCGCAGAGACTGTGCATGCCTACATTCATACTGGAATTAATATAAACATTAATTTACTCTTACTTGAGATTGGAAATGTATGGAATGACAATGATTTGGAATTATTTTATCGGCTTCTTACTATTTTTTGATTACTAACACTTATAGTTATTATTATTTTGGGGTTAAATATGATGTTCGATTATCATAAGATTACCAAACTGTTTCAAATTAGAAATTAACATTATACTGGGAAAATGTATCTTTACATATTACAGTACTGAAACATTTGAAAGAATTTTCTTTTAGTGCTAATAATATTTTAAATTATCTTTCAAAATCCTAAATCTTCAAACCAATGTTTTCAGATTTAACATTTGCCGAAATTATAAAATAATAGGAATTCCTTATACCATATCGAGATATTTTTGAGATATTGTTAAATCTAATAAGGCATTTAATTTATCTATTGAGTTTGCTGTTGTTTAATAGTACAATTATAAATCCTAATTATTATTTTTAGTATTTTTCAAATTGGTATATTTATTTTTTTTAAATTGTATGTAAGCATTTTTTCTTTTCTGATTGTGATTTTAATCAAACATTTAATTATAGACATTCTGAATCGGTTATTAAATTTTCTTCTTTTGTAAATTCATTTTCTACGTTTATGATACGCGTAATTATTGGCACTAAAAAGTAAAATATGATACTTAAGCATTGAAACAAAGTGTTTTTCATGCCTGATGGGAAGTTATAGATTAAACTGCTTTAGTATATATTTTTAAAAGTTCCTATAATACAGGATACATATTATAGGACACAAGTTGAAAAGTACTTATGACTTCGGTTTGTCTGTCCGTCTAGCAGTCTATCCGCACTCTAACTCTCAAAAATATACTCGGATTGCCCTGAAATTTTTGGATATTATTGACGTTTACCATAGCACGGTACCTATTTGTAATGAAGTTTGTAGCATGCTTTGTTCATTTACAGGGACAGCCAAAAGTTTTCCGTTACATTACAGCCTATGGAAAAAAATCGTTTCAAATGATTTTTTATGATTTTACGCACGCTTTCAAACAGAATAAAATTTATATGCATTTATGAAGTGCACTAAAATATGCATTCTGTTGACTATGCGATGCAAAGAATAGTTATTGTTCATTTACAGGGCTAAAAAAGGAATTCAAATACATAATGATATAGGGGTGGAGGGAATTGTTTGCGGCATACTTTAATTATGTTAATCTATTTCATATATAATGAAATTGATATATGTCGCTGAGGTTTACATACTATAAATTATTTCATGTATAATACGAATAATACGTATATAGCATTTACAGGGACACACAAAATATTTCAGATACTATATTGTATCCGAAGTACTGTTCATTAGCGATGATTGCTGGAAATGTATTTTTAATTATGATATGCGCTTTTATGATTCACTATACTTATGCATAGTATATGGTGTATATAAATGCTATAATTCCTATACAAGGCTACACAAAAGTATTCGTAAGGATTACTGGGTATGGGCGCAAATTGCTTAAAGGTGGTTTTTAAATGAGTTATGCTCTTTTTTGCTGAACTGCATTTAATTTACCAAGAAATGTTTGTAGAATATAGATAAAACGATATACAGGATCACGTAAAGAATTGGATACATGACCGTCTTTAAATTATAATTTCTGGAAATGTGATTTCAGCAGTTTTAAGAGTGTCTTAGTTTGAATTAAATTTTAACTAAATGGTGGCGTGTAATAAAGATTCTAGGTAAACTACAGGGTTGTACAAAAGTATTCAAGTATGTTTCCATACATTAGTATAAATTGCTGAAAAAGAATTTCAACCTGTTAGGCGTTTTCTTACTAAACTAAATTTTCCCATTATATAGTATATATGCACTTAAAAAAATGGGAAGTCAAAATTGAGTAAAAAGTACTCAAATTTAAATGCGTCACATACTCAAAATAGCTCCGATCCAAATGTACTCAAAGTTGAGAAACACATGTACTCATTTTTTATTCATTGGTTGTGATCAAATATGAATCATTATGTACTGCCCCCCTCCCCCCCCAAAAAAAAAGAAAAACCTAAAATTTAAAGTAAAAATGTACTGACATTTATTTCCCGTTCAAAGTTCTTAACAAGAAATGTTTAATTGATTATTTATTAAGAAAAATAGCAAAATTCTTAACAAGATACTCAAATCGAATATTTTTATGACAAGAGCATTATTTCCAAGTACTTTTAAATTATTTTTAAAATGCTGTGCATAATTTAATATTTACATTAATAAACATCATTTATGCCGCCATAAATGAAATGAACCATTTCAGGGTACAAAACTATTCGTTTGTTTGGGTTTGATAACATGTGATGTTTCAAAATAGAGAAAGCATAGGTTCATTTTTGATCCAAAAATATTCAATTCGATATGAGTACGTCGGTTTACTTATTTTTGAGTACTTCATTTTTCTCAGTGTATCAACCTACAGATCAAATACAGGGTTGTTCAAAAGAATTGGAAAACATATTTGGCTATGGACGGTAACTGCTGAAATCAATTTTTCAAATGTTTGCTTAGTTATCTTATTTACGTCATTTCCCTAAATTACGATGTCTTGTTAAAGCATTCAGAAAGTGTTGGAAAGTATTTTATAATCTATGATTAACGCATGATTTTTCTTACTCGTTTTTTTTCTATTTCCCAGATCAGTCTTTTCCTATAAAACATACCAAATCTATTTAGCTCATATTCACAAAATACAATATACACGGGAATAAAAAATTTAAATAAATATCGCTTATCATGCCGCTCTATAAATAATAGTTGTATTAATATCCGTGAGTCTCCATGTTCGTATTTAATAAAGCAATGACAAATCACAACAAATTAAAAAATTTACACATTCTAAATATCAAGCTTGAACTCAATATCAAGCATAGAACTTAATATCAAGCATAGAACTTAATAAAATAATATGTCAGTTGATAAGCATTGTTTTTTAAGTGGAAAAATTTAAAATGATTTAGAAGAATAGGTCTCCAAAATAGCGATATTTTGCTAAAAAGTACGGTAAAAAGATAAGATTTTATATTTACAGCAAAAGGTTATTTCAAAATTCATCGCTGTATTAATACTTAGAAATTTTTCCAGAGAGAATTCTTCGCCTTATATACAATATTTCAAATGAAAATCAAATATCAAATTAATTGCTTAAAAGGCGCAAATAGTGAAAAAGATTCCAAGCCGGGACTCGAACCCGGGCCATCAGTATAGCACACTGATATTCTACCGACTAAACCACATGGAACGACGCCCAGTCTGTAAAATTTCTCACTATTACAGGTTGGCAAGGCTACAAACGCAGCACAAGATGGAATATTTATCGTGAGCCACCGACATGCGGTAAACACGAAACTTAATGAAATCCAGCATCGAAACTATATTAATAATTGGAAATTTTTCCAGGGAGAAACATTCGCCTTCCATACAACATTTCAAATTAAAATTGCCTTTTAAGCAATTAATTTGGAATTAGATTTTCATTTGAAATATTGTATACAAGGCGAATGGTTCTCTCTGGAAAAATTTCCAAGTATTAATATAATTTCAATCGATACTGGATTTAATTAAGTTTCGTGTTTGCATCATGTTGGTGGCTCACGCTAAATATTCCATCTTGTGCTGAGTTTGTAGCCTCGCCATCATGTAATAGTGAGAAATTTTCCAGCCTGGGTATCGTTCCATGTGATTTAGTCGGTAGAATGTCAGTGCGCTGTACTAATGGCCCGGGTTCGAGTCCCAGCATGGAATCTTTTTCACTATTTGCGTCTTTTAAGCAATTAATTTGAAATTTGATTTTCATTTGAAATCACAGTGTTTATGACAAGTTTGTCACAAATGACCCATATTTCACAAATTGGTCACAGTGTGACGTCAAAGCATTGTCGCTTTCGTCACAGGTTCGTCACAATGTTAATGCCAAAATAGTCACAAATGACACACTTTTCACAAATTTGTCACACCGTGACTTCACAGAGTGGTCACAATGTGACGTCACAAACGACCTCTAAAACGGCCATAACGACCTCGCATTCTAGTCACTGTGACGTCACATCGACGGTCACAAAATCACAGTGTGACTTCACAACGACGTCGCCGTGACGTCACCATGCCTTACGGGATTGTACAGCAGGGAAAATGAAATTTTACCATTTAAGGCAGTATTCGGTTAGAGACAGGTTCCGTTTTCACAGTGTTTCACGATGTTATGTCCGGATTTAGGAGCCACTCTCCCGCTTTTTTTTTCTCCTTGTTCTATTATTTGTGGCACTCGAATTGACAACTCGATTTGACACATAGTTTAGCTTCATCTCACTGTATTCACCCTGGTGAAATTTTTCTACATACCTTCCTAAAGTTTTTCGATCGATGTTATGTTCTTTTGCAATTGCTTGAGCACTTAACGTATCATTAAGATGATTTAAACCTTTAAAGGGCAAAGTACTTTCAGCACTAAAATGTTGAAATAAATGACTAGCACCGAAATTTACGAACAAATTTATTTGAAATAAGAAAAGGCTATATTTCACATACAAATTAAATGGAAAAGATTTTAGCAAAATTCTGGTCCCATTGTGATGTTTCGGAATTAAAATTAAGTGGTTTTATAAACATACCACTGGCCGTCAAAGGGTTAAGACTGCTGCTTTCATCCTTTCTCGTCTCTCCCACTGTTTCTGTTTACCTACTGTAAGCAATGTTTAAATAAAAAAAAAGTTCCTATTAACTTTCCCGTTTTCTAGCTATTTTTCACATTTTTCTATAGCGAGTTTTAAACATTTTTTTTTCCATCACGCCATTTTACTGCAGCTTTACAGAAAAATTTACATTCTTCTATGTATATACCATCAACTTTTCCTTATGCACAGTATATAATAAAAATATTTCCAAAATCACTTAATTAAGGGAGCCTTGAGCATCTGGTCAACCCTCACTCACATTGACTGGATCAAGCCTCCCTACATAGACCTTTTCTAAAGAATACCACATTGTTATGTTAGGCCTAACTTACTATGCAGTCTTTATGCCTGGAATGAAAGCTCAATATTTCTGCATTATTTTAAACCTAGTTACTTAAATTTCTATGATGTAATTTATTTGAAAAGTGCTTACAAAATATTTCTAAAAAACACAACTTTTAGGTTGAAAACGCTTCACAATTGATTTTACCACACCTATTTCGATTATCTGTATGAAAACAAGAGTGTTGTTTGAGCATTCCAGTAGCATTGGTTGACACCTATTGATAAAACTGTGAAATTCTTTTAAATATGAAAATTGATGGGTGGGTCAAGCCTCCCTATGGTCAACCGTCCTTAGTCTCCCCTATATACATATATAATTATTCTGTATATTATATATAATTTCTATATATAATTATTCTGCATTTTTTCTAAAAAGGTAACTATATATTTCCCAATGCTATTCAACTTTTTATGCTCACATTTATTTACTATTGATTGGAGAATATACGGTATAAATTTAAAACTAATCTGATTATAAGGAATAGGCATACAGTGTTTCAAAATTTAGAAATGTATGTAATTTTCAATCTTGATAAAGCAGCTTAATAAGTATGAGGAACTGCGTAAATATACAGTTTGTTTAAAATATAAGCTCATACATATCTCCAAAAGAAGTGTTAGAATTGACGAATTAGTTTGCATCAGATGAATATTAGCATCTAAATTCATAATTCTTCAAAGTAAGAAAAAATGATTTTCTAGTCTAATTTCATAATTTTTAAAGCCTATTGTTCCCTTAATACCTTACCTATTCTTCAAATTGATAAAAAATTGCAGATTTAAAAAAAAAAAAAAAAAAAAAAAAAAAAAAAAAAAAAAAAAACAATAAGATATAAGAAAATGGTTTCGATATTTAAGCCATTTCTCTTAGCAGGAAAGAGGTTATTGCTCACTGTACAATGGAAAATTAATTACTGAGCATTATATATACACAATGTACTAGAAAGAATTATTTATAATTAATTAGAATTTGATTATTTGTAAATTTTAATCAAAGAAATCCTTTGTTCTTTATCGAAAAAACTTATTGATATTCGATAAATGTCTTTTTCAATATACGAAAGGTTTTATTCACTTATGATTTTCTAACTCTTTTACTCTGAATTAATGCTTGGCTGAATATACAAAGACAATAATGAGGAGTAACTTCAAATTCAGTTGAATTTAATATTTCATTCGTATTTATCATTCCATTCTAAAAGAAATTAACCAATGCCCTGTCACTGCCGCCCCCGTAAATGAATTTTTTGTGACCGGGGTCTTTCTTCGCTAATATTATAAAAACTATTGCATACAAAAATATGAAGATTGGTGGTGATATGTAGTATATAGAAATATTTGATAATCAAGCTGAAGTAGGCCGTTTTGAAATCTAAGAATTATTTTAAGAACTATTAATTGTAAAAGTCGGTCAAAACCATTTCATTAAAAGGTTTTATAGAAACAAAAACTATAATAGGAATTTCATTATTTTCTTCTAGGGATGATTAGCCGTGATGCATGTTTACGTCGGCGCCGCATAGAACCGCGAACACGTTTCAATTCGCCGGGAGTCCCCCGGACACATGCAGCAGTTACAACGATCCGTGCCAATGAGGTCCATGGCCGATGGAACGAGTGTCTCGTACACCAGATACTTAAGGTATCCCCAGAGCTGGGAATTCAGGGTGTTTAGGTGCGGGGATCGCGGTGGCGACGGTTCAAGGGCGATTGGAGCGTGTTCGCGATTCCATGCGGCTGTAATGTGAAGCGTGCATCACTGCTAATGGGTCATATTTGGTGCACTTGTTATGAGTTGTAACAATTTTTATTTGTATCTTTTAATCAGATTAAGTTTTTTGTAAAATAAAGGACTTTTTACACAGTTTGACATCTTTTCTTTGCATCAAGGTCACAATGCAATTGCACCGTCACGATCGTGTTTTCGAACCCCAATTCCTAAGTGGGCGATTCTCAAAAGGTGGGCACTGGACACACGTCATAGCTTTAAACCTTTCAAAAATAACTTTAATTATCATTGACTTTAATTTTTTTTTTTTTTACACTGAGTTTTTAATTCTATTCAGAGACAGAAAATGACATAATTTATTGTAAAAGCTTTGTATAAATATCTTAAAATTTTATTATTTTATGCTAAAGAGGCCAATTTTGGACATTCATAATGTTAACTGCTCCAATGTGCCACCAAAAAAAAAAAAAAAAAAAAAAAAAAAAAAAGAGTTTTAACTTGCTTCCAGGTGTTTCTAATGGTAAACAACGAATGCATAAAAGAAACGGATGATTTTTTGATAATTTCGTTAAGAGATGGCAGGCTTATTTGTTGCTTTTTTGAAGATAGAAATACTTTTCTATAAAGAATTTTTCTGTATTTTGTTATGTCCAAAAGTAACGTACGCCACAAAGCTATCATTTCCACGAAAAATACATCAAGTAAGTACTTTAAACTCTTTTATATAACTTTAAAATCATTAAAAAAATTAAATTATTTGTATTTGTTTTTGTAAGATTTTTTTGCAATAAACGCACTTTTCTCAAATAAGAAAGTGGAATGTCCGAATCGGATAACGATGGAAACGCCGATTATATTTCCGGTAAATTTATTTTTAAAGATGATTTGGTGTCCTGAAACGTATAAAAAGATATTTATTATAATGTTTTATCGTAAATAATTACCGTGTTTTGTATAAATAAAGTGCATTTAGTACGTGTAATAATATAACTTGACTTGAAGCATGCTCAACTAATGTGTATAACGATAGACACAATATGGCGACCGCTGTGATCGTTACGAAATTTCGGACATGCTTATTTAAAAGTATGATTTAAAATTAATAGTAAACTTCTTTTTTTATTTCAAAAGTAATTCTTCAGTGATCTTACGTGTTTTTATGTATATTGCAAAGTTTTCTTTGTGGCAAATGTACCCCAAAATATTATTTTATAACAATGCCCAAATCGTGGAACGATCTAAACATTAATAATTTTAATTTTCTAAATACATAAATAAATATATTATAACATAGTCCATAGTTCTAACATACATCTTAAAAATAAAATACATATTTTTTTGTTAAAGAATTGTACTTGAGTTTTTTTTTTTTTAATTCAAGGTTTAAGAATCCCATCTCCTTAAAATTCCATTCTTCTTCTTTGCTCCCCCACCAAAATGCAAGGCAAATAAAAAGTTTAAGCTACTTCGTGCTGTAACTTTGGTAAAAAAAAAAAAAAGAGAGAGAGAGAGAAAAAACAGAAATTGGCAGTATTCAAAGTATAGAAGACAGCCAGCGAAAACTGTTAAAGGTACTCAAAAGATTCACTCCGTACACACGACAAACAAATTTGGTACGATTCAAATAAGAAATAGATCTGTTTTTTACAATCTCTGTAAAAAACAATCAAGAATGCATTACCAGTGAAACTGGTGAAAAAAATATTGTTTCTACAATTGACTCCTCACAGTTGAAAATAGATTGACATTGGTGACTGGTGAAAAGAAGAGAATTTGAGAAAAAAAATAAAAGAATAAATTATATGTTGGATAATTCTAATATTATGTAAAGGTATGTTTTTTGCATAATGTGTAAGTCCTATAAAATTAAGATATTACTTCTAAAAAAGTAGTAAATATTTTAATATCAGAGATTAACATTTGATTTTATTATTATTATTACTGGATAACAAAAAGTTAATTATACATATATATATGTATACACATACAATTATAGAACTCATTTACTACATTCTTAGTCTTGAGAATTTTTTAAATACTAAGCGCAACGTCCAAAATCTGTCAGCAACGTCCGAAATCTGTAACGTACGTGCGAAAAAATGTCCAAAATTTGTAACGTACCCAACTGATAATTAAATGCTTTAATAATTAATTTCCCAGAATAGTTGCTGTCTTTTAATGTTTGTGTATAACTTTGTAGACTTATATACTATACTATTAAAAAAAAAATCCCTGCCGGCTCGGGCCTACAGGCGGAGGGAGATTTCGAAGTTAAGTACTAAATTCACCAACAAAACTTAAATCAACATTAGAGATGAACCCAGTTCCTTCACTAAGAATGAGCTCTAGGGAGATGAACATTTTGTGAAAATTCTAATATACACGAATACACACACGCATGTATATGGAATAGGTTTAAAAATGGCTAAAACAAATTCAGAAAACCTCAAAGTGTTAAAATATGTTAATATTTCCATAGTCGGGTTTATATCATGTTTTAATACGTTTCTTCAAACTCACATGACGTTACATATTCACCTGCTGAGGTCCATTATATTTCCAATATGACGTAATACATATATTTTTTTAATTCGTCAAACAATTTATTTCATTTTGAGTTTTCATTATGAAATCTTGCTCCAGAAAACTTATGACGTCATATTCAATTTGTTTTCAATTCGTCAAACTATTTATTTAATTTATTTTTTCACGTGAAAATTCTTGCAATAGAAAAGCAAGGTGTTGTGGTGAGAATTTTATTGTTTTTTTTTTTTTTATTGTTGGCAACTGCCATAATGAAAAATATTTATTTTTTCCAGTCATTGTTGTGTAAGAGATGGTTTTATCAGAATCATGTTAAGACGGTATTCAAAATTTTTAACTCTCCCCATTTCCATTCTCTTGGGCCGATTATGCCCATTTTCAATCCCCGTCGAGATATTAGCCATCTTAAAGTTGTTGGCGAGTTTGAAGACGATCCGTGCATAATTGCGACTTTTATCGTGCAGACAAAATTTAGTACATACATACATACATACATATATATATATATATATATATATATATATATATATATATATAAACTTTTTAGGTGAGTGTGGTTTTGGGTTCCTGGGGTCCTATAATGAAAAGTTATGAAGGAATTTTTCAAAAGTCGCACTATGGTAACGACTGCAATAGGTAGTATTTCTTAAGAAATATACCTAAAATTTTTGCCTTAAATTTGAAAATTAAAAAAATTACATATAGTTAACGTTTAATGATCCCACCTTTTGAGAATCTTCCATGTAATTCTTGCTCCTCATGACCTGATACACCCACACGTGCCGTTTGGACATATATAGTTTGTTTAGAAATATAAAAGTCTCTATCTCTACGAAGAATTGTCAGAATTGAAGAATTTTTTTTGCATCCAATGAATTTGTGCCTCAAAATTCACAAGTCTTAAAAAAAGTTTGCCTTAAATTTGAAAAATTAAAAAAATACATATAGTTAACGTTTAATGATCCCATCTTTTGATAATCTCCCATGTAATTCTTGCTCCTCATGACCTGACACACCCACACGTGCCGTTTGAACATATATAGTTTGTTTAGAAATATAAAAGTCTCTATCTCTACGAAGAATCGTCAGAATTGAAGAATTTGTTTGCATCCAATGAATTTGTGCCTCAAAATTCACAAGTCTTAAAAAAAGTTTGCCTTAAATTTGAAAAATTAAAAAAATACATATAGTTAACGTTTAATGATCCCATCTTTTGATAATCTCCCATGTAATTCTTGCTCCTCATGACCTGACACACCCACACGTGCCGTTTGAACATATATAGTTTGTTTAGAAATATAAAAGTCTCTATCTCTACGAAGAATCGTCAGAATTGAAGAATTTGTTTGCATCCAATGAATTTGTGCCTCAAAATTCACAAGTCTTAAAAAAAATTGATTTTCTAGACTAATTTCGTAATTTTGAAATTACATTTTCCCCTTAATATCTTACCTTTTCTTCAAATTGATAAAGAATTGCAGATTAAAAATTTTCTTTATAAAAAATCAACAATAAGTTACAAGAAAATGGATTCCATACACTGTAAAAAAAAATGCCAGTTTTCCGGTAGGAATCGGAAAAATAGTTGCCCTTATCGTACCGCAATAGTTTGCAACCCAGCTCGGATTAAAATCCGTAAAATCGGAAGGAACATATGTTATATATTCCCGCGGCCGCCATCTTGGATTTTTTCTTGGCGTGAAAAACCCCTTTTCTGCCAAGTAAATGTCGCCAAGCAGATTTATGCGCATGTTAGGCTTAACGGGGTTGCCTTATCGATAAACGCCAACAAAACATAGCCGAGAAATCCAAGATGTCGGCCGCGGGAATATATAACATCTGTTCCAATGGGAATAAAATCTCTAAAATGCCGTTAATGCCGTTTTACTGACTATTTCCTTATTTTTACGGATTTTATTCCGAGCTGGGCAAGAAATTATTCCGATACGATAAGGGCAATTATTTTTCCGATTCCTACCGGAAAACTGGCAGTATTTTTTTTTACAGTGCATTTCAATCATTTCTCGTAATTTAACAGGGAAAATGTTATTACTCATTGTACAATGAAAAATTAATAACGGAGCATTCGATATACCAGAACGATTAATAATAATTATTCATAATTAATAGGAACTTTCTTTGCTTATTTGTAAAGCTTAATCAAATAAATGTTTTATTCATTAACGGAAAAGTCTTCAGTAGCAATATTGATATATGATAATTGACTTTCTCAATACAGGAAAGGTTTGATTAATTTATGATTTTCTAACTCTTTTATTCTGAATTGATGCTTGGCTGAAAATTGGAGTAAAATAATGAGTAGTAGCTTCAAATTAAGTTGCGTTTAATGTTTCAAGCATATTTATTTTGTATAAAATATGACAATATTTATTTATTTGATATTGTTCATACATGACAATAGAAGTTTGCAAAAATGCAAAAATCCATTGAATGTATACGAAGAAAAAATTATATTTTTATAATTCTGCTTTTTTTTTTTTTTTTTTTTTTTTTTTTTTTTTTAAGTTAGCTATATGTTTCCAAATTCTGTTCAACTTTTTATGCTCACATTTACTTTCTATTGTTAAAAGGATATACGGTATAAGTTTCAAAGGCATCTGATTATAATAATGCGCATGGAATGTTTCAAAATTAAGAAACGGCCAAAAATGTCAGCTTGGAAAAAAATGCATTTTAAGTATGGATAATTTTTTAAATATATAGTTTGTTTAGAAATATTAAAGTTTCACTGAAAGAAAAAAAAGCCGCCTTTATCTAGAACGAATAGGTAGTCATTTTAACTTTTCTTTGCAAATTGATAAAGATTTGCAGCTTGAAAATTTTCTATAAAAAATGAACTGGAAAATACAATACAATTGATTCAAAATTTATTCATGTCTGTTACTTTAACAGGAAATAATTGATCATTGCTCATTGTACAGTAGTAGATATTACAGACTTGGTAATCAATATACGAGTAAAATAAATAATGGCTATTTATAATTAAAATTTGCTTTCTTTGATGATTTGTAAATCTTAATGCTTTATTCTTAAGAGCCATTATTTTGAAAATCAGACAAGTGTGATAGTTGTATTTTTTGTTTTGCTTGATTTTTTTTTATATTGAAGTAGATCACATTTAATGAATAATGTGCAATTTTGAAGCCCTGAAAAAATTTTCCCTTCCCTGTAGAAAATGTCAAAGTTCAAGGTTGTGACCGTCATTTTTCATGAAAAGTGAAATGCGAGTATGTTTGCAGTGCTCAAACTTGGGAAAGCAACGACATCCCAAAATTCTTTTGTGATGAAATATTAGTATAACATTACCTGCTTAGTAGACTGTAATTCGTTTCCATGGGGTATTGTTATTTTACATTATTATGTTGCCTCAAAATGCAATGAAAATGACGTTTTTGTCCGTTTTCCGCACGTATTTTCTTATTTAAGCAATAGTACCCCAAAATTTTTCTTATAGAATATCAAAGTGTACTACTAGAACAAGCTCAATAATATAAAACTTTACCGGAATATTGCTGCTGTTAGCAGGAAAAGTCTGTTAAATATTCAAAAATTTCAAAATAGGCAGCATTTCAATTAGTCTTTTCTCAAAACAGCATCACGGTTCAATAAAACAAAATATATCACGTAGTAGTTGGAAGTATGTACAAACACATGGAAAAGAAAAAAAGTGGGGTCTCGTCATATTTTTATTTGAAAAAAATGTCAAACGTCACAAAAAAGACTGCCATTTATCATACTTTTTCCCTATCAGAAAACGAAACATCCCGTTTCTCTTTCCGCTAGCTATGTTTTTTCCCTATGAGCAATGGAATATCCCTTTTTCTTTCCCCTTCTTTGCTCTAAATGGAAAAAAAGGGAAATTTAAACGGGATAATTTGACTGTGAATTTTTGTAAATTTTGTTATTTAAAAAAAAAAAAATGTGACAAGGCCCCACTTTTTTTTCTTTTCCATGTGTTTGTACATACTTCCAACTACTACATGATATATTTTGTTTTATTGAACCGTGATGCTGTTTTGAGAAAAGACTAATTGAAATGCTGCCTATTTTGAAATTTTTGAATATTTAACAGACTATTCCTGCTAACAGCAGCAATATTCCTGGTAAAGTTTTATATTATTTACCTTGTCCTAGTAGTACACTTTGATATTCTATAAGAAAGAGTTTGGTGTACTATTGCTTAAATAAGAAAATACGTGCGGAAAACGGACAAAAACGTCATTTTCACTGCATTTTGAAGCAACATAACAATGTAAAATAACAATGCCCTATGGAAACGAATACAGTCTACTGAGCACGTAGTGTTATACTAATATTTCATCACAAAAGAATTTTGGGATGTCGTTGCTTTCCCAAGCTTTAGCACTGCAAACATACTCGCATTTCACTTTTCATGAAAAATGACGGTCACAACCTTGAACTTTGACATTTTCTACAGGGAAGGGAATATTTTTTCAGGGCTTCAAAATTGCACATTATTCATTAAATGTGATCTACTTCAACATAAAAAAAAAAAAAAAAAAAAAAAAAAAAAAATCAAGCAAATCAAAAAATACAACAATCACACTTGTCTGATTTTCAAAATAATGGCTCTTAAGCGAAACATTCATCATAGAATCAATATTGATATTCGATAAATGCCTTTTTTATGTGCGTTCGTAATTATATAATTACGTAGCACCTATAGTCCTCGTTCAGTCTGTCTGTCTGTCTGTCCGCATATAACAGAGCAAAAACTACCCAGCCAAATGGTATGAAATTTTAAATATATGATTGTTGCAAAATTTTGTCGAGTCGTTTGATATTTTATGAAAATTGGATGTATAGTTTAACTACAGGGCAGTCAAAAGTTTTCCGTTGCATTACGGCCAATGGGAAAAAATTATTTAAAGTGAAATTGGATGTTGTTACAGTCTTTCGAACAGAATGAAATTGAAGTGCACTTATGAAGTGCACTAAAATATACATTCAGTACGATATACGGTTGAAAAAATATTTATAAAACAAGTTATAATACGAACGCATCACATTTGACACGTTCGACGTACAATTTCCAACTTGTTTCAATATACGAAAGAATTACTTTACTTACGATTTTCTAAATGCTTCATTCTGAATTGATGATTGACTGAAAATTTGGAGATAAATATTGAGGAGTATCATCAGTGGAAGCTGCATTTAATTTTAACAAGCAATATTGATTAACCTAAATAATGCTATAAAAAAGGTGATAAAATATCTTTATTTAGATTGACGAACATTTCATCACACAAACGGCGACATTTTCAAAATCATTCATGATAGAAATATTGTTAATTACGTGCTAAACGTTCGTCAATCTAAATAAAGAAAATGTCGCCGTTTGGGCGATGAAACGTTCGTCAATCTAAATAAATATATCTTAGCACTTTTTTATAGCATTATTTAGATTAATCTGTTTATAAGTGATTATTATACATGGTGTTATAAGAGGTATGGAATGTTATTTTTTATAGTTAATTATAATAAAGTACGATTGTGTTTTGAGGTTGTATTAATTAATGAATTTCGTGTGTTACTTTCTGTTCTTATTTGATAAGAATTTAATCGATTTTTTTAGGAATGTAAATGATATTATTTGAGTGAATTGCTATAAAGGTTTAATCATACCGGTGTACAAAATAGAACTTTGTGAAATAAAACTTAACAGGTTTTATTGATTTTTGGAACGTTAAAATCAATATACACAATTGTTTCATTTTATTCTCGAATTGTTTCTATAACACAATTATTATTCTCAATTTGTGTTGACATGTACTATATTGATGTATATAGCCTGTTATATTTTGTTGAAAAATGAAATTTATTGTTCAAAAAATGTTTTATAATTAATTTAACCTTGTGGTTGTAATTACAATAAGCTGACTGTAATATAGTTTATGAGTGACAAAAGTTGTTCGTCGAAAAATGGTACATGAAACTCCAATTTTTTTAAATTAAAAATTCCATTACGAAATACTAAAATTATTTAAAAAAGTTTTCATTGTAAACCTGTGTCATTATTCCTTTCGAAGCTGGAAGCTGTTATCATTGTCTGTTCTCTTTTAAAAATAAATTATTCATTATCTAATATACCAATAACATAAGCAATGGTTAAATTCGCAATTGTATGGTGGAACATATATTTTTATGCTTTCTAATACACAATGAAATAGTCAAATCATAGAAGGAGAATAGTTACCGGTTTTGACAGCTAAACAATACTAACATTCAATAAATATATTGAAATACTTTTGTACAACGGGGCTATATATATTGAATTATGTTTTCTCAAAGCTGTGATTTTTTTTTTTTTTTTTTTTGTAATTTCATAGCAGCCTAAAGAAAGGAAATAAATCCTAAGGAATATCGTAAACGCAAGTTATTAAATTCCGACAACTGATTGCTGTGACAATGCTGGCGAAATTACGTAGCCTAGCTATATCCAATTAAGTATGGAAAATGTATTTATTTTCTGGTAAATAATGGATTTTATACGTAATATGATCTGTAATATTTGAGGATATTTCCAGATAAGACATTTTGGTTTGAAAAATATCAGTAACAACATCATAGTAAATAATTTTGAAAATATAATGTTTATGCTACCTTCAATGATTTATCGACAGATTTTTTTTACTGATATCCATTACAACAAATGATTAGATTTTTTCCCCTGGTAGTTATTATTTCTTCAATAGCAGAACTATAATAGGACTATTAAAAAATTATTCTTGAAAGGAATATTTGAAATTTTTCTACATACTGTTTTTTAAATAACTCTAAACTGAGAATAGACATTCTGATTTACATTCATCTGAATGTCTGGATTTTGAATAATTTTATTTCGGAATATTTGTAACCACGTTAATAATAGTTATTATAAATATATTTATTATTTGCAATAAATAGACAAGCTTCAATATTTATTTATTTTTCAGTTAAGAATAGTGATAAAATACATCTTATACTGGACTTTAGAGATATTTATAATTTTAATGACTTAGAGATTAACGGGTCGTTTCATTGAAATTCCAAGATTGCGAAATCTCATGTAAACCTATGAGCACTATTACTCATTACCTAATGTAATTATTAAAAGTCATTTCTGCATGTGCCGAGAGGAAAAGGTAGCTTTCATATTCCTCTTTTTTTTTTTTTTTTTTTTTTTTTTTTTTTTTTTTTTTTTTTAAATATAGCTTATTTTACTAAAAAACACGAAGCTAAAATTAATGGAACTCGATTAGATGATTCAATAAAAATTCCTTATTTCTTCATTTTAAATTTTTGCAAATTTTATTCAAATTTTAAAAAGCTAAAATGCGCCGAATCCGATAAAAGAGCATTCGTCAATACTAAATTTGAATGAGAATTGCGTCAAATTAGTAAGCTATAGCGAAGTTGGCATCATTTATGGATGCTTAGTTTTGGTCGCCAAAGTTGGATGTATTTCGCCAAGTGTCGCCAAACTTGGCAAGAATTTGAAGCTAACGTTCACTGACACTCATAAACTAATTAATGATTTTTTTAATCGTTGTCTTGCTTCAAAATGTCAACAACCTTAGAATTTCAAACTGCTATATCTCAACCATTTTTTAAGTTAGAGACGACACAAAAGATATTCCGGAATCCTAATATCAAAGCCGAACACTTAAACATAAAATAAATTTGGATTTCTAATTTTTTTGTGTATTCTTTCTTATTTTTAAATATTTAAATGACCGTCATTTTTAAACACGATGGTGGATGAAGTTGGCCAACGAACTCGGTCGAGACATTTGTATGTTCTATACACACAATATATCTCATCCAAATCGGTTTATAAATACGAGAGTTATCGCTTGATAAACATTAGATATATATATACTAGGGGAGCTCCGCCCCCCTGCTCGCTATGCTCACCAAACCCCCGCGTAATTGCTTCGCGATTCCGTTCGGCATCGCGAAGCAATCCCTATTTTCTAGCCAACCCCAGACGTAATTGTTTCGCGTTTCCATTCTCAATTGCTTCGCGATCCCTTATTTTCTATGCATTCAATTTTTAGATTCCACTTGGTGAAATCGTGCTCCTCCCCAAATCCTGACAATTTTATTTCCTTATCTCCAAACACATAATAATTAGAGCTTACAGAGTTTCATAATTATAAGAATTATTAACTATAAAATCATTAAAAAGGTAAAACTTATAATTTATTTGAATAATTACAAATTAAACAAATTTATAATTAAATAAAATTACAAATTAATAGAAATTGTAAATTTAAAAAATAACAAATTTATTAAAGTTATTTGGATTTTTTTCCGTATCTTTGTAATGAAGTCGATAATTTCCAGTTACAGTAAATAATCTTATCACATAAATCTCCTCTCCTCTGGAATTTTCACTTCGCCGCCTTTTCTCCGCCAACATATACGTGTAAAATTATATATATAGTGTTACGAATATTGTAAATAGTTAGTATTTGTGCTTAAAAATAATGTAAATAGTAATATTTAGCTAATATTAGTTTTTGTTGCATTGAAATATTTCAATTTGTTGATTTTCTGCAAGCAAGTAAACCCTATTGGATTTCAAAAGGAGTCTATGGAAATTTGGCGAAATACTGGAAATAGCGCTGGGATGGCAGTACTTAAAGTTGGCATCACTTTTGGCGATCAGTTTTGATCGCCAAATTTGGCGAAATACCTCTAAGTTGGGGACAAACATGGCGACGTTTCGCGGCACTGCCGGGTTTCCCACCCTTGGTAACACCCCTTATAGCGTCAGAAATCTCTGACCAATCAGATGCGTTTCGCGGTTTCTACGCAGATTTTCATTGTCCATTTCCAAAGCATTACATTTTTTTACATCTGGAAGGATATATAATGTGTGTTTTTGGGGTCTGGTGGTCATGATCGGTGAAAATATAACAAACTTTTTCTGACGGCTTTTCTCCGGACGACGGCTGCAATTGGTAGATTTTCACTTTTGATAATGAAAGCCACCTAAAATACAGTATACCTCATCTGAAAGTAGACTCAGATGCAAACGATATGAGTTTTTAAAAATTGTCTTATTAAATTTTAAGTATTTTAGAGATGATAAATTTTCAGCAAGTAGAAATTCCAAAGTTTATAGGGAATTTTTAAATATTCAAAATTAAAAAAGACAATTCTTAAAATCACATATCATCCGCAGTTGAGATCGACTTCCTAATAATGAAAACCCTATTTCAATAATTATATTATATAATGAGTCATCGCGCTTCTACGTTTCTACATAGGTTAATATGGGATTTCGCTATCGGGGAGCCGCTTAAGGGACTCTTCACTCACTTGAAAACACTCGCTCTATAATGCTAAACCTATGGATAGGTTGTTTTCGAATTTCTCTTTTAAATTTGAATATTTTAAAACAATTTGTTTTTGCATAGGATAGCTGATGCCGATCTCTAATATGGCAATTTTGTACTTTTTCGATTTTGGTTGCAGATTATTTAATATGGGTACTTTCACTTTCGAAACAGGTTCTGAAAGTGAAAGTACTTTTATTAAAAAAATCCGGCATCGAATTGAAAAATGTAAAATATAGCCATATTAGATATTGAACTCTGCTATTCTATGCAAATAAAAAACTAGTCGGATGTGGCAATACCAAAACTTTCTACGATCTCATACCTGTTAATACTTCCAGAAAAATGCAGCATATAAGCACAATTGGTAGGTGATTTACATCAAAATCTAATCGTCAACAACTTATGTCAACGTCTAACTGAGTCTGAATTTTGATGAAAATCCGTGCATTTGTTTTTGGGATAGAGCTATTGCTGAAATCGTAAAAAGTTATGCATAGCAGCGTCACCTGTTGGGCATTTTACACCAAAATCTAATTAGAACCAATTTATACAGGGACTAACTAAATTGGAAGCTTGATAAAAATTCATGCATTAGTTCTTGAGATACAGCTATTGCGGAAATCGTGATAAATGCAGCATAGCAGTGCCTGTTGGACGATATCCACCAAAACGTAATCAGCATCAAACTATATCAAGGATTAACTGAATCTGAAGTTTTATGAAGATTTGTGCAGTAGTTCTTGAGCTATAGCTAATGCGGAAATCGTGAAAAATACAGCACAGCAGCGCCACCTGTAGAGAGATTTACACCAAAAAGTAATCAGCACTAGTTTATATAAAGGTCTAACTGAATCTAAAGTTTTATAAAATCCCGTGCATTTTAGTTCTTGAGATAGAGCGCACACAAAATTTTTGTCATATACAGACTCACAGACAGTGACAAAGTGACAGATAGACTCACAGACAGACATATTATAAAAACCATCAAATCGAGTTCAGTACCTTCTAAAACGTATAAATCCATTGAAAACCGGAAGTCGAATCTTTTCTAGAATCCATTACTTTCTTCATTTAAAGATAGAAGAATGTAAAAATCAATTAAAAAAACTCAAATTTAAACGATAAATTTGAAAACAACCTACCCATAGGTTTAACACTAATGAGCGGGTGTTTTCAAGTAAGTGAGAGAGTTATGGGGAACCTTGAGGCTCCTGTCCCATCAGGTGAAGATACTCGCGAGCTAAAGCTAAACCTATCGGAAGTATCGTTTCATTTCCATATACATACTTTTAAATATTTTTATTTGCATTGAATAGATGAGCTCGATCCCTACTACATCAGTTTTTACTTTCTTCTATCTTTACAAGAAGAAAGTATAGGATTCATGAAAATTTTCGACGGATTTACACGTTTTAGGGGTCAGAGATTCCAAAAAACATGTTTTTACAAAATGTGTGTCTGTGAGTCTGTGTGTCTGTCTGTAATTATGTATGTGATAAAAATTTTGTGGGCGCTCTATCTCAAGAACTAATGCACGGAAATTAATAAAAATTTATATTCAATTAGTTCCTGATATAAATTGGTGCTGATTAGGTTTTGGTGTAAATCGTTCAACAGGTGGCGCTGCCGTGCAGCATTTTTCACGATTTCCTCAATAGCTCAATCTCCAGAACTAATGCACGGATTTTCATCAAACTTCAGATTCAATTAGTCCTTGACATGAATTGACGTTTTATAGATTTTGATGTAAATTGCTCAACAGGCGGCGCTGTTATGCTGCACTTTTTGCAATTTAGCAATAGCTCTATCTCAAAAACTAATGCTTGGATTTTCAACAAACTTCAGATTCAGGTATATCTTGATATGAATTAGTGCTGTTTACGTTTTGGTGCAAATCACTCAACAGGTGTCGCTGCTATGCTACATTTTTCACAATTTCCACCTTAGCTGTATCTCAATAACTAATGCACGAATTTTCATCAAACGTCAGATTCAGGTATACATTGATATCTATGAGTGCTGTTTATGTTTTGGTGTAAATCGCTCAACATGTGGCGGTGCTAAGCTACATTTTTTAGAATTTCATCTATAGCTCTATCTCGAGAACTAATGCACGAATTTTCACCAAACTTCAAATTTAGATATACCTTGATATGAATTGGTGCTAAATTGATATAATTTCTTGTAGTATTTAAATGATTTAATTGACGTGATTTATGTAGAAGAAAGTTTTGTGATGGCCCCAACATACCAGTTTTACATGCATTCTTTTAACTTACAATTATAATTGTGTGTGGAAGTCAAATTTTGTGACTCATTTTTCACCCACTTCCTGCAGACATAGAGCTTTAAAATTTGGATTATATGTGTATTCCTGAGGGCAATACATGAATTGGACATTGATTTTTTACTTTATTCTATCTTTACATTTTTCTATCTTTCTAGAAGAAAGTATTGGATTCGTAAAAATTTTCGACTTCCGGTTTTCGACGGATTTACACGTGCTAGAGGTCAGAGATTCCGAAAAACATGTTTTTTAAAAAAATATCTGTATATCTGTATGTATGTGACACAAATTTTGTGGGCACTCTATCTCAAGAACTAATGCACGAAATTTAATAAAAATTTGTATTCAAGTAGTCCCTAATGTAAATTGGTGCTGATTAGTTTTTGGTGTAAATCGCCCCCCAACAAGTGGCGCTGCTATGCTGCCTTTTTCATGATTACTGCAATAGCTCTATCTCAAGATCTAATGCACGGATTTTCATCAAAATTCAGATTAAGTTATTCCTTGATATGAATTGGTGCTGGTAACGTTTTGGTGTAAATCGCCCTACAGATGGCGCTGCTATGCTGCATTTTGCCGCATTTACACTATTTTCGTAATAGCTCTATCTCAAGATATAATGCACGGATTTTCATCAAACCTCAGATTCAGTTCGTCTTTGACATGAATTGACATTTTGTACTTTTTGGTGTAAATCGCTCAGCAGGTGGCGCTGCTATGCTGCATTTTTTATGATTTCGCAATAGCTTTATCTCAAGAACTAATGCTTGGGTTTTCAACAAACTTCAGATTCAGGTATACCTAGATATGAATTAGTGCTGTTTATGTTTTGGTGTAAATCGCTTAATAGGTGGCGCAGCTATGCAGGATTTTTCACGATTTACACAATAGCCCAATCTCCAGAACTAATGCACGGATTTTCATCAAACTTCAGATTCAGTTAGTCCATGACATGAATTGACTTTTTGTATATTTTGATGTAAATCGCTCAGCAGGTGGCGCTGCTATGCTACATTTTTCAGAATTTCCCCTATAGTTCTATTTCAATAACTATTGCACGAATTTTCATCAAACTTCAAATTCAGATGTACTTTGATATGAATTATTGATAAATTGATGTAATTTCTTGTAGTATTTAAATGATTGTATTGACGTTATTTATATAGAAGAATGTTTTGTGATGGTCACAACATACTTGTTTAAATTCGATCCCTAATTGGGAAATGGGGAGAGGGCGAATTTACTTAATGGTTACGTTTGATTTCCTATGGAGAAATCAGCATATTCTTCAACAATGTATATTCATTGAAAAGTACTAACTACAGGAATACGACAAGAGCGCCGAATGTTTGCCAACATGGCGAAATATCGCTATATTTTTGCCGTCATGGCAATATATCGCCAATTCTGGCGCAAAAAAAGTTGAGCGATATCTTGATAATTTTGCAAAATTTCCATTTAAATCCATTAATTTTCC
The DNA here is from genome assembly GCA_963932465.1 of Maratus speciosus. NCBI lineage: Eukaryota > Metazoa > Arthropoda > Arachnida > Araneae > Salticidae > Maratus > Maratus speciosus. The sequence continues at coordinate 456,671,184 of OZ010797.1, forward strand.
ATAATCGAACTCGCACCGCGATTTAATTTAAACTCGGCGCATATAAATGTTTTATTTTTCAAGACTTTTCTAATTTTTAGCGTAATTTTAAAAAACGTATATATTTTCTACATTTTTTAATGAGTTTTAATGAAAGCATGTTCTTGAAAAAAAATTATATTTATTATCACTTTTTCACTTTTGATTGTAGTATTTTTTTCTTCTATTTTTTTCTTTTTTTTTTTTCTTTTTTTTTTAAGATGTCACTTTCACTTTCGGTATCGGCCTGAGCCCATCTCATCTCTAATATACGCTATTTGAATCAACCCGTCTACTTATGATTTCGACGAAATATAAATTTTGCGAGGTAACGCCTAATCATAAATTTTGTAAAATCTATTTTGTTTTGCTTTGAAGGGTTCATGAACTTAAGAGAGATTACATTATGCTGCTGCAATAGGGAACTATATGTAATTAAAGAAAAATAACCTTTTGTACTGTCATTATAACACAGACATTTAAACTGATTTTTCTCAAAAGGGAAAATCGAATTGCATGAGTATTTTAAAAACACTGAATATATTAACTTCTAAATCACCAAAAATAATTAGATTAACTTCTAATTTTGTCAGATTTTATATAATTATGCATTGCCTAAATGAAGGATATTTTTTATCATTATTCGGAGGGGTGGCGGTTATCATTAAAAATGAATCGTTTTCTAAAAAAATATTTTTTTTCTTTTACTATAATTGTCAATTTTAAAAGAAAAATCTGTTTTTAATAAATTATTTGATCCAATCAGTAGAATAAACATTTTTTTATTAAAAACCGATAAATAATTTAATTTCTCGTTGTAAATTTAATCTACAACACATTTATCGGAGGACACACACAAAATAAAGACTCATTAAATAAACGTCCAAATTTCAAATATATTTTATTAAATGAAATATATATCTTTCTAAGATCTGTATTATAAAATAAAAACATAATGAAAGAAAAAAAATATTAATGGGAAAAAATCTAACTCATGAAACCTCTGAGATGCGACCAATTTAAACATACGAAGTTTCTTTTTTTTCTTTTTCTTTTTTTTTTCCACTATTATAAAAGATTTATTCTTCTCAAGTATGTTCAAATATTGCATTCTTAATTTTATAAATTACTTTATAATTATTGAATATAAATATTTTTTTTTTAAGAATTAGAGAATGCTCTATCATTTATCGTAAATACTTATTATAATCGAATTGAAAGCACTCATCATTAATGCGTGATTTTACTTATTAAGTTATTTTTTCCAGTCTGTATACTCTGCAAAAAAAGGCCAAGTTTTTCTTTTAAATCTAGTAATAAATCGATTAAATCTAGTAGTGTTTCAAAATTATATCTCAGAAATGCAAAGGTAGAGGGGACCTAAATAAACAGATTTCGTATGGGAATGTGGGTTCAAAAATGCAGTTTTGAGGCAGTAGAGGACGCTGGTGAATGCGGCTGGTGAATGCTCTTCGTTTGCTTGAATCGTTATTTCCCTCACAGATTTCGAGCAACATGCATTATTACACCGATATGGAGATTGCCGACATGTATGGGATTACTCAAGGAAATGGATTGGCTGCTCAAAAGATTTATATTGAACGATTCCCGGGTAGGATTCCGCCGGATCCCCAAACATTTGAGAGGCTTCATTAGAAGTTGTGCACGAGTGGATTGTTTTATGCTTCCAGGCGTGGTAAGGGCACTGTAAGTTATCGCAGAATTCCTGCAGTATTACTCACGTAGGGGATTGTCCTTCGTCAAGTTCAAAAGATGTTGGATATGCGTTGGGTGTGAACCATTTCCTTGTTTAGCCCCATACACGAATGAATGTCAGCAAGCTCCGGATTGATGTAACGATCCATGTTGCTCGAATCCGCGAGGGAACGACGATTCATGCAAGCGAAGCGCTTTTATCCACCGAACTTAACAGCGCCCTTTACTGCCTCAACGCTGCATTTCTGCCTGCACATTCCAATACGAAATCTGCTTATTTAGGTCCCCTCTACATGCATTACCATTTCTGACATATAATTTTGAAACAGCCTGTATACACGGTGTATCTAAACTCTTGAGTAAAACTTTAAGGGGTGATAGTGCACATCAAGACAAACAATATTAAATAGGAAACTGAGGTTCCCAAACGTCTTCCGAAGGAGGTAAGCGCCATTAAAATTTTGGGTCCAAAATTTCAAATGATTATAAAAAACGGAAAAATTGGTCGATTCGTTTGCGGTGTTCGCTAAAATTATTCTTTATGTCAGTATTTTCTTGAAAATAAATTTTAAAGATAATGTTCAAAAAATGCCGATAGAGGGCGCTTTAGACTTTGGAGTAAAGAACAATTATTTTTTATCGTTATCTTTTGTACCTCATTAAATGCTTTCAAAAGCTTAGACTTAAATTTTGAGCTCAAAATCTGAATCGTTGGGTGTGCTTAAGAAGCGCCAACTGAACTGTGTTCAGGACTTGAAATTTGAATCCCCCCCCCCCCTGAACTCAGTTCAGTTAACGCTATTTAGCCACTCCAAACGATACAGACTTTGAGCTCAAAATTTAAGTTTAAGTCTAAGATTTTGAAAGCATTTAATGAGGTACAAAAAATAACGGTAAAAAATAGTTCTTCATTACTCCAAAGTCTAAACCGAAATCCAAAGTCTATCGGCATTTTTTGAACTTTATCTTTAAAATTTATTTTCACGAAAATACTGACATAAAGAATAGTTTTAGCGAAAACCGCAAACAGATTGATAAATTTTTCCATTTTTTTTTTATAATCATTTGAAATTTTGGACCCTAAACTTTAATGGCGCGTATCTCCTTCGGAAGACGTTTGGGACCCTTAGTTTCCTATTTAATATTGTTTGTCTTGATGTTTACTATCACCCTTTAAAGTTTTGCCCAAGAGTTTAGATACACCCTGTATAATATATTCAAGTATGAAACTATACAGTAACACGTTTCGAGTTTCCTACGATTCCAGAAAGCTTTTTATCTTTAGGAATCTCAGATACTGATGTAATATACTTTTGATATTCAATGATGCATTTATAGAAATATATACATTTTTTTCCTTTCACCGATTTTCGGAAATGTGTCAGAGTAATTTTTATAGTATATTAATTAGTATTCTCAACCCGGAATTTTCAGGATGCTATCCTTTCTAAATTAAACATTTCCATGGACATCTTTTACAAGTTAACCTAATATATAAACAAAATTAACATTACCATTAAAATTAATATTTTTAAGTACTCTTGCATGTGTAAATTCTGTACGCTACTGAAAATGTTCAATTGAGAATTAATAAAATACTAAAACGGATTTTCTGGTTGGAGAAAACTCATTAATATAGTAAGAAAGATATTTGGAAAAGTTTTCAATATTAGTTACAGCAGAACAGGTACTAAACAGGTGAGCAGCACTGAGGGGTTTCCTAGCTGATATCAGCTTAACACCCAGCCTATAAATGAATTGTCTTATGATTGTGTGAGCCATTGGGATAAGTATAACTGTAGTTTAAACCTACTTAAAAGAAAAAAAATGAAAATATTTAAAGAAAAAATAAATTTGAAAAATAATGAATTAATAAAGATAAAAATTAAGTTAGTACTCAAATCAAGTAAATTAAATGGTAAAAATCTTAAAAGTCTTAATATACGGAATAGAGTTGTAAAACTACTGTAAGAACAGAAATAGATGAAAAAGAGACACAAATTAGCACTGTTCAGTGTTACTCTCATCATGCTTTGGCAGGAAGGGGTCTTGTACCTTTTAAACGCGTCGAACATTAACGAAAAACTTCAAAGTTTGAATTAGTCTATCTTCAAAGCCTTTTTATGTATAAACATGAAATTTTGGATATTGATTAAACAGACTATGCTTTGTAATATGCTACCATTAAAAATTTATTAACCCTTTATAGAATTTGTGTATTGTTGAAATCAAAATAGCTCTTTTTTTACCCCATAAGTCATTGCGCGCATAATATCTTGAGAAAGTATGTATGGATTGGCATGGAATTTGGTAAATATACTAAACATATATGTGTGTTTAAAATGATCTACTCTTAGGCTAAAATTATTTCATTAACTATATAAAAAAAATATTTTCGTAAAAAAAAAATAAAAACATATGTATTTTTAATGAATGAAAATAGTCATAACTAAAAATATTACCATTGTAAATACTTAAAAGTAGATCATTTTAAACACACATATATGTTTAGTATCTTTACCAAATTCCATGCCAATCCATACATACTTTCTCAAGATATCATGCGCGCAATGACTTATGGGGTAAAAAAAAAGAGCTATTTTGATTTCAACAATACACAAGTTCTGTAAAGGGTTAATAAATTTCTGTTGGTAGTATATTACAAAGCACAATCTGTTTAATCAATATCCAAAATTTCATGTTTATACATAAAAAGGCTTTGAAGATAGACTAATTCAAACTTTGAAGTTTTTCGTTAATTTTCGACGCGTTTTAAAAGGTACAAGACCCCTTAAAGGAGGCATGTGACAGCAGAAGGAACTTTGTTTTTATAAATGCTTATTTAACTCTCAAAAATATACTGGCATCGTGGATTTCTAAAAATAAAGAACGCTTTTCAGTATCGCGGGTAACTCGGAAGTGGTTATTATATGTTTTCATAAGCGGTTATATTATATTTCTGTAGATTAAAAATTATTTACGTTTTTTATACTGATTGTTTGATAAAATAAAAAAGAAAAGTGCCCAGCTAAACTGATGGCATTGAGCTCACAGGCTATTCAAACTAATTGTATATTATACTCTTTTTTTAAAGAATAATACCCCTCAAATAAATAAGTGAAGGGGGATCAGCCCATTTCCCTCTTTATACTTAACCAATGAACCTTCAAATCTAATCAGGCAAGCTCCCTAACACGATAAACCGATATACCAAATTCGGAGCAAATCGAACAATTCTGCATGAAAAACCCATTTATCTGAATTAAGTGTGTGTGTGTGGGGGGGGACTAACCCCCTTTTTCCACCTTTATCCTTAACCGATGAACCCCCAAAATTAATCAGGGAAGCTCCTTAACATAATAAACCGGTATACCAAATTCGGAGCAAATCGAATAATTCTGCATGAAAAACCCATTTATCTGAATTAAGAGGAGTGAACTAACCCCCCTTTTCCCCCTTTATCCTTAACCAATGAACTCCCAAAACTAATCAGGGAAGCGCCTTATCAGAATGAACCTAAAAAAAAAATTTGAAGCAAATCGGATGTTTCTATCAAGAGTTATCGCGTTACGTACGTACATATATACATACATACATACGTGCATACATACAGAACGGGCGGGCGCATTAGCTCTCAGGCTTTGATAGCCTGTGAACTAAAAAAAAAAGAATAAATACAGTTTCTCTTTCAGTTTTATTTTTTGCTAAATTGACACAGGTTAATAGACATTGTTTTTGGTGGGCCATCTTTACAATGTTTAAGTACTCAATCATGAAATTTTGCATATTACATAGCTTAACCATACTTGACTTTTCTGACTATAATAAAATAAAAAATACAATCTGTAATCCACATAAAAAAAAAAAACTTTCCAAAAGATGACATTATTGAAGAAAAAATCATTTTTTAACTGGCTTGTTCCATAAGTACTTGTAGTGTAAGTCACATGCTACGATTTTTAGCTACCAGTATTTTAGAGCGGAAAAATGTGGAACGGAAAAACTTATTTTATCTGAGATATCTCATTAACTTAATAAGCCAAAGCAAAATTTTCGAAAACGGTGGTGGGCAACAAGCAAAATGGTTTTCAGCTATGTGACTTACACGACAAAACTCCATGGAACTAGCCTAACTGAAATTACAGTTTAATATTGCAATTATAATTACTTTCTTTATTCGTCTAAACCCGGTATCTTTAAAAGGTCTTAATTAACATTATACTTTTGAAATTATTTGTAATATACTTCGGCGGTATGCTTGTGGCAGATTGCAACAGATAAAGATGCATCAATATGCAATTAATGATAAATTATAGAAAGGAGAAAAATTTCAATTTGTAGAAATATAAAACTAACTCATTAATGCATTAAATCATATATTTCATATTTAAAAGTGTTGCTTTAGATTTGTGCTTGAAAAATTCCATTTTAATAAACAAAGTGTGCATTTAAACGCTCAGAATAAAACAGGCGGTCTTTAATAATTATCGCTTTAAGTAAAATTTATCTTTCATCGTTTATTTTTTTAATTATTTATTTATCGTTTATAGCAGTTAATTATTTAAAAGGGAAATTGTTTCCCTAGGACAATTACTTATTCTAAAAAAAAATATTTTCCTATTTGATTTTTAATGATGTCTTTATGAACTCTAAATTCTTGAATTGTTTGATCCAAATAAAAAATACCATTTTTATTCGAGCTTAATTTTTCTGAATAAGACAATATTTGATAACCATTAATTTGAAACTAAAATAAATTTTAATGTAAAATATAGATTCTGTTTTAATTATGTCTTCTGCTATTATGCTCTTTGCATATTTATTTTTCTAGGTTACATGTTTTACAGTAATTAAACATTCAAACACGGGACTGCGTCTTTATACGCTGAATAAAATAACAATATTTCTAATTTACTTTTTTGACGTCTTTAATTTATATTCATGAAGGGTTTCGGCTAAGTTAAAATGACTGTTTTCAGTCTACTTGAAGGAAATTCAGATAATCGCAAACAAACATTTTCAAACAAGGGATGTTTAAACTTCGTTAATTGAAATTTTTGTGGCAATTTTAAAGTAAAATATTTTACCTAATTTATTTTTAGAAAAAATACAGCCATAAAGTTTAATTGCATTTTTAAACAGTCTTTTATTTTTATTCATCATGGCGCATGTCGTGGAATGCTTCATAAAAGGAGAGCGACTGTTTCCATCTATACTGTATAAATTAGCCTAATTACTATTTTATTTTTCCTAAAACGTATTTTATATGTCTGAATTGTTTCAGCTAAATGAAAGATACTATTTGTTATAGACATTATATTCTTAGAATGAGACAGAATTTCTGCCAAAATTCCTGCAATCACCATTTGAAATGCAATGTATCGATAATTATGCTAGAGCTTCTACTTTTATTTTATTTCATCGTACGATTTTTTTCCATCATAGAATGTCTAGCAGTTTTTAAATACTCAAACATGATATTGAGTCTTTTACAACCGTCTTTACGAACAATACAATTTTCAGATTGGGGGAGTCTAAAATTCTTTAAGTGAAATTTCTGTTACACTGGTAAAGTAAAATTTCTCCCTTAACCCCTTGAGACCCAGACTTTTTTATTTAAGCATTCCAAATTCTCATCAGCAAGTTTTAATAGTTATCTTTAATTTGCAATACCGTAGATATTCCATAAATAAAATAAAATGAAATTGCAATTCAAAATTTTCTGGTGTGAATTCAGTATATCTAAATAAATATCCGCCAGATGCGGTAACACTGATTTTCATATTCCACATTAACGTACGCCCTATACGTCTTGTCTATGATCAAATCAAGACGTACGCATCGTACGTCCTGGATGTCAAGGGGTTAAATTATTCAATTATAGCAAAGAGAACTACATTTTAATAATGTTTATATTTTGGAAAATATTTGTATTTTATTTCATCCGGATGCATGTGCCTCACAGAAAGATATATGTATGCAAAAATTAGATAATAATAAATAATAAATGGTTAATAATAAATTATATCGAAACAGACGGTTTGATTCTGTGGAAATTAAAACTATTGTCAGAAAAAAAAACACTTTATAACAATGCTGGGTGATAAAAAAATGTTCAAATGTAATGCATTTTTTTTACTACTGAAGGTGATAATGGAGCAGTGTAATTTGGAAAAGTGATCAAAAGTAAATAGATAACTAGATAACAGGAATTCTGCTTTTTCAGAATTTAGTGCCACCACCGATGAGTATATATATAGAGAGATATACACATATATATTCATCGGTGGTGACACTAAATTCTGAAAAAGCAGAATTCCTGTTATCTAGTTATCTATTTTCTTATATACATATTTCATGTATATATATATGTATATAAATATAGATAAAATAAAACATATTTCAGTTTTAAGACTTAAAACACCCACTTTTATTTTATAAAAAATTACGTCATTCGCATCCGCTGAAGATTTCCACATTTACGATACAATCTTAAACAACACCTACAGTAAGGTATGCTTAGGACGTCACTATCGCTGAATAATACACAAATCCATCGAAAGGAGACGCGTCATTCAAGAAACCCGACAAAAAATCGTCAGTCTAATGATTCATATGCTTTCCTTTGTAACATTAATATAGATACTTAAATTTAGGTACAGTTTATAATAGCTCCATGTTTTATCAGAAATCATTTATTTATATATTTTTTTAAATAGCATGTATTTTAATTGCAGTTTATTTTCCAGAAAATGGCAACAAAAAGATATAATTATTATTTTCCAACTATTTTTCCTTTGCTTTCTGCAGAAATGGAGTACTTCAGCTGCAAAAATTAAACAAATGGTACTAAAAACTACAGAAATAATATCTCAAAAGTAAATTGAGATGCAGTTTTCAAAGAAAGTGCATTTAAAAGTACTTTTTCTTCCCAATACGACGTTATAAAAGTGGAAAATGTGCAATGCTTAGAAGTTATAAAAATTGCAGTAGAGATTATACCGTACAATGATACAGCTTCTTGGTTTTACGGCTGGCTTATATAACGGAACGTTATTTTTTAGCGTTGACACTTTAATTGTTGGCCGAAAGAAATAACATACCGGGGGCTAATAAAGTAGTAAATGCATAGCTGCCAACTTTTACGCTTTCTTCGTACCACTAAAATTGTATAGTAAATGCTTTCTTATTTAATCATCGAAATCTCATGATTAAACAACACGACAATCTCTATTAAATTTTAGTGGTAGCAAAAAAGCGTAAAAGTTAGTAACTATTGTAAATGAAGCAGTCCTGCCAATATAGTTTACTATTTCTAAAGGCTTTAGTTTAAAATCCAGAAGGATTTCAGGAATATTAAAATATTTTTATGCCTTTTATACTTTTTTTTCATTTACCGGAAGGAAATTGATCAGATCGACATCTAATATTATAAACAATTAACGTGTCAATTTATTAAAAGGAAATTTCTGTCATATTATTAAAATAAAATTACTGCCTTCCTTTAATCAGTTGAACTAAATATGCATAAGATGTAATTAGCTTTATTTTTTATTGACTTATATACAGGGTGAATCTAAAATGCTTCAAAAAACTTAGAGGGATGATAGTACTCATGAAGACGAACAAAAAATGCAATGGAACATGTCGCAAATGACGTTTAAAGCATGAAAATTGCGAAAATGCGTCTGGAAATGGACAAACTGAGAAGAGAAAGAAACACTCCAGAAAATTATTTATTGCACAGAATAGGTACAACACAGTTCACGATGTCCAGAGAAAACAAATATTTTCTAACAATTGCTGAAAGTGTCGACCGCAGACATTATTACACAGAGTACATCTACGGAGGAACGACTGACGGACACGCTCAAATTTGCATACGAGGATTCCTGCTTACAGATTTGTTTGACTTTCTTCCACGTTTTTGTTATCTCTTTCTGGCCGAATATGCACAGAGTGAAAGGAAAACCAGCTTCGTGCTACTAACCAGTACTCCAGAAAAACAGCATGCGTGATTTCGATATTTATATTAGTTTTCCGATTTTAATTCCTTAAACGTCATTTGCGACCCTATGTTTCTTTGCATTTTTTGTTCGTCTTGATGAGTACTATCATCCCTCTAAGTTTGTTGAAGCAGTTCAGATACATCCTGTATATGGGCAAAATACCATGACGGCAGTGATAAGTGTACGTTGACGATATTGTAACTAGCCTACAATTATATGAACAGTTTTGGTACTTAAAAGTAAGTAATTTTATCCTCTCATTTTGTTCTGGGATAAGTATAAACTTGATTTTCACGTTAAATCAGTGAAAAAGTAAGATAAAACTAGTATGTTTTGGCCATGACAAAACTTTCTTCTATTTAAATCACATAAACAGCACCAATTGATCTCAAGGTATACTTGAATCTGAAGTTTGATGAGCGATTTACACCAGAATGTATAAAACGTCAATTCATGTCAAGGACTAACTGAATGTGAAGTTCGACGAAAATCCGTGCACTAGTTCTAGAGATTGAGTTATTGCGGTAATTGCGAAAAATACTGCATAGCAGCGCCACCTGTTCAGCGATTTACACCAAAATCTGTAAAACGTCAATTAATGTCAAGGACTAATTAAATCTCCAGTTTGATGATAATCCGTGCATTAGTTCTGGAGATTGAGCTATTGCGGAAATCGTGAAAAATGCTGCCTAGCAGTGCCACTAATTGAACGATTTACACCAAAAACTAATCAGCACCAATTTATTTCATTGAATAACTGAATATGAATTTTTATTAAATTTCGTGCATTAGTTATTGAGACACAGTGCCCACAAAATTTGTGTCACATGCAGACAGACAGACAGATATTTTGTAAAAACATGTTTTTCAGAATCTGACCCCTAATACGTGTAAATCCGTCGAAAACCGAAAGTCGGAAATTTTCATGAATCCAATACTTTCTCCATGTAAAGGTAGAAGAATGTAAAAAAAAAATCAACACAATCATATTCGAATCGCTTTAAATGTTTTAAACTGTAAATTGAATTCATTATCCAAAATATTTCTAAAAGAGCCATTTTTAAAGAAATTTATTACTCTTATTTTAGAAGCTAATCGGAATAAATAACATACATTTAAAATTTTTATTTGACAAGAAACTGTGTGAATAAAGAAATTTGTGACATGTAAAAAAAGAAGATGAAAATAAAGTTAACGGGAATATATTTTTTTTATTTCATGTTCATGCTTTTGAAGGTAACGTAAAAATCGAATTGACATATTCTATCTTCATTGTTTAAACATAAAACACAATTCTTTAGAAATTCTAATAACTAAATTGTCGTTTCTGAAAAGTATTTTTCAGCCGAAATTGAATTTTCTCATTTTTTAAACTAAATAAAGGATATTTGATATTTGAAGCATATTCTTGTGCTCTAGAATATTGTTCGGCATATTATGCGGTACATTCGGTATACTATTGCATTTTTCAATCGTAAAAAGTTTGTAAAATTGTGATTTTTCTCTTTTTATTATAAAAAGAAGGACAAATCATGAAATTTCTTGTAAAAAAACAAAAGCAAAACTTTTCTATCATTTATTTACTCATAGCACAAAACTGTGAGTTTTCCGATTTAAAATTGGTAATAATTATATGATGTAAGTAAACAAAATGTATGCATTCAAACTAACTATTCAAGAATAATGAATTTCCTTTTTCTGATTTTTTCATATGTATTATTCCCGATGTAAACATCGTTTTTTCTATGCACCTAGAAAACTCACAACGATGAATGAACTGTCATTGTTCAACATTTTTAACAGTATTTTAACACAGTTCACACACATTTCATTAAAATACGTATTGTTTAATCTGATAAAATAAGTTCGTTAAAATAAATATTGCTTAATCTGTTATTTATTGCTACTAAAAGGTAATTCTCAACAAATTCTTAATTATTATTTCGCAACGCAAAATTGTTTGAGGTCAAAATTAATGACATTGTGTATTCGGGGAGGGAAATAATCGTCCTTATATTGATTTTATTGATAAATTCTGCCTGTCTTATTAATGTGAAAAATTACTCGTTAGAATATTTCCGAAACATTATTCTATTATAGAAAATATGTTAAATTTACTTCTTAAATTTAGAATCAGGATGAAATTATATTTTTTATGACTAATTCCAGATTTTAATACCTTTATTTGAGATATTAGGTACTGATGCATTCTAATAATATATATATATATATATATATATATATATATATATTTTTTTTTTTTTTTTTTTTTTTTTTTTTTGACGCAGAAATCGATTTACAAAATTAGAAATGTTTAATCTCCTGAATTGTGAGCTGACCTCAATAAGACTAAAGCATTTTAAAATTTCTGAATTTACAACCTACATTCAATTTTGTTGTTCAAAAAGATTTTTATAATTAAATTAAATTTGTTGCTGTTACAATAAGCTGATTGTAACATGGTTTATGAATGACAAAAGTTATGTTTGTGGGAAAATGGTACATTATGCACCAAATTTTAAAATCAGCACCAAAAAATACATTACGAAAAACTACAATTATCATAAGAAATATTTCGTTGTAAACCTGTGTCCTTATTTTTTCTTTAGCTAGACGCTGTTGTCTTTGTTCATTTTCTATTAGGAATGAATTATCCAATATGTAACAATATACCAATGACATAGATAATGTTTAATTATATTTCTGTTAAACAACAATTTACAATTGTATTGCGTAACATATATCTTTTATGCTTTCTAAGTAAATAGTAAAATCTTCGAAAGAAAATAGTTACCAGATTATTCTTGGAAACAATACTAACATAGAATAAATATCTTTCTCTTTCTGCGATAATAATGATTGAATTATGTTTTGTAAAAGCTATGCTTTTTTTCTAATTTCATAGTAGCCTAAATAAAGGAAACAAATTCTTAGAAATATCATAAATGAAAAGGATTAAATTCCTACACTGTATTGATGGTGATAATGCTGATGAAATTATCTATTTAGATATATTCTACTAAATGTCTTGAATGTGTTTATTTTTGGGCAATTAATGGAATTCGTATGTAATATGTCCTGTAATAATTGACGATATTTGCAGACATGACATTTCTGTTTAAAAAATATCAATAACAATATCTGAGTAACTCTTTTTCAAAATATGATGATTCTGCTTTCTTCAATGATTTATCTTTTTTTACTGGTATCCATTACAACAAATTAATGGATTTTTTTCAGGTACTTATTATTTCCGATAACAGAACTATAATAGGACAATTTAAAAATTATCTTTGAAAGGAACATTTTAAATTTTTCTAATACTTTTTTCAATGATAGTAAACTGAGCACAGATGTGACAGAGTTCTCTCACATATCCCTTTTTCTTTAAAAATTAATTTAATTCATTTATTTTCGCTTTTGAAACATGTTGTTTTTTTTCCTTCGTTATGTTAAAATTTATTATTTAACTCTATACTTAAAATCTATTTCGAAGCTTATCTGTTCGTTTGTTTTTCTTTCTTTCAATAACCTCTATAATTTAATGCAGTAACTTTCACTTCATGATTTATAGCTGATATGCTTAATGACATTTGCGGCCGTTAAAATAAAATAAAAAACAGAAAAGTTAGATGCGCCTGCCTTTGATTTCAATTTATGTTATTTTTTTTTCTTTCATTTTCATAGCTCACGGTAGATGCAATTCTGTCTTAAAAGTGGCCGTTGAAATAATATATCAAAATGTATAATGATAGTATACTGAAGCTGTCTTTAAATCACTTTTCATGTACGTTGAAGTTATTTGTCAGTTGTGTTAAAGCTTATGCCTTTCTTTGTATTTCGCAATTATAAGTAGCAATCATTTAACATAATCATTTGTTTAGATAAAATATTGTCCGGTTTTGTGGCGTCGCTGATTAATACATTTGCAGAACCGTTATTCCTGGCAATCATTCTGCATCACGCGATTTTCATTGTTTTTGTCGGGTTGGCAGGATTCTGGGCTAATCATTTTTGGCTCGCAAATTTGACTTTTTGTCTGCTATCCGTCAATGTGCTAATGCTTGAATTTGGCGACGTTGTAAGGGTCAAGTGTTACATGCTTTTTATCATACACTCATAACTCAATATCTAGAAATCATACACTCGTACTTTTTATCTCAACGTGCAAACATGTAAGACCTAGTGGTCTAGGGTAACGCTTAGGCGTACCCTTTATATGCGGATTTCCTCTCTCTGCCTTTTAGTAATTATAAGTAATTTGCCTTTTTACTATACTTAAAAATGTTAAATAAAGTTTTACTAGTTCCTGTATTTATGGTTGGAGTTTTTCTTTGCATTTAAACGAACCAAGCACTACATCAGATACTTTGGTTACATCGGCCGGATTTTCTCCAACCAAAAAAAAAAAGTGTAGTTATGAGAGAAATCCACCCCCTCCCCCCCCCTCTGCTAAATTTATACTGTTTTTGAAACAAGAATCCCTCCTGCTCTTTAACGAATAATTTTTCTGGATGTGCCTGCGAACTCCTGATTCATCTTTCATCACCCGTCTAGTTAAGGACAGCTACTGGCGTCTATTTACGGACAATTGATCACAGTTTTTTTCTCTCCAACGATCTACGATGGCCTGTATGAATGCCGGATCAGCGTTTCTCTACCTCAAAATCTCATAGCACTCTAATTAAAAACTGATCTTCCTTGATGCTCACTCTTGCTAATCACCACGGAGTACTCTTCTTCTTCTGGAATAATGTTTTGCAGTCTGTCTACTATCCTACTTTCTCCTGCGTCTGTGTGTCATATGTGATATCGGATCTCAGTTTGCGATGAGGGAATCTCTTTGGAAACTTTCATTGGAATCTCTCGATCTGCGATATACCTAATGTAGTTGTGGTTTTATTCTGCAGTCTACGAGTACTTCATATTTACGTAAAAAAAACCAAATTAATTTGAATTCAGTGACAAGTGTACCCGATATATTTGAGAACATAATAATATGCAAGTTCAGCACACTTCATTTTTTTGTTTGTGAAATTGATAGAGAAATGAAATCTAGTGATTCTTACAGTAAACAAAAGTGCACCTGGCAATGCCCTATATGCATCATACTTCGTTTTTTTCGTTTGTGCAATGAAACATTCCGGATATTCGTTTTGTGATGGAAATTTCTTCAAAAGGTATTTTAGTGCAAAATTACCTAAAAAAAATGTGTTTCTCAAGCAAAGATGGAGGACGCATTATTTACCGAATCAGTTTTTCTGTGCCATGTGACTTAAGTAAAAATTTCAGGCTGGATCTTTAGTAAAGTTTTAAGTGTATGGGATATAAAGCCAGATATTTTGCAAAAATGGTGGCGTTTCGGTTCAAATAATTCTAATGTGCCACTAGTTGTGTTTGTTAAAGTTAAAACAGTGCACTTTTATGTAGTGTTAAAAAAAAAAAATACACTACAAGCTTCAACATGAAAATTTTTTCTTTTAAATCTTAATTTTTATTAATACAGTATATTACTTGTTTTTATGCTTAAGTAATACAGTGATTTTCATTTTTTTTTCTTTTCATGCTAGGATAAATATGTTCTTTGTGCATACTAGTTGTTTAGAAATTTTATTACTTCATGCGTTTAAATAGCAATTGTAATTCTAAGCTGCTCTTTGCATGTTAAGGTTTAAAAGGTAAGTGTTATTTCAGTTCACAGTTATTTTATGTATGTTTAAATACTTTATTTTCATCCATGACAAGGATTTTCTTAGTTTAATATTTATCTTGAAAGATACTAGTCTTACATTCCTTGGCCCCACCAGTGGCTGAGAGGTTCTGCTCTCGAAGCTGGTAGACGGGAGGTGCTGCGTTCAAACCCAATCACGCCCGTCGGCCTAACCGTTTCGGAGTTTTCGTGGTTTTCTTCGAAGCCGTGGTTTTCCATGCGTAAATACGGGTTAGGTTCCCTTAGAAAGACCCCCACGAAGGGCACTCTCCCAGGGCCTATATCCCACGTGTTGATAATAGGCCGTCATAAACACAAACCAAACCAAATCTTACATTCCTTGTCGCTGTTGGACAAACAAAAAAAAAAAGTCTTTTAAAATTCATCTGTGCTTGTCGGTTTCACATTTTGGTGTTTTTATTTATAGTTATGAATGACATATTTTTTTTTAAAGAAAAGTGTCTTTACTTTTAATTTCATTTCTACTTGGATTGAAAAGAGGTGTATTTGTAATTATCTCAGCTAAGAATATTTAATATGTTAGTTGATATGTTATCTGCTTTTAAAAAGATAAGTTATTAGGTACAGATTTGCATTTGAAGTGTAATGTAAAAGTTAAGAATAATTAAGATTAGTTCTCTGGTGATTAGTAATTTTTTTTTGTTAGATTAGAAGTTGTCATTCAGCCTTTCTTAAAATGGATATAAAAAGCCTATATATATATATCTTGCATTGTGTATGACTTGCTTTTAAATACTTTTTTTCACAATTAAATCTTGGACACACGTTTGCTAGCCTTTTTGATAGTTGAAATTTGTAATTTTTGATGCAGAAAATGTTATGTTTTATGACTTTATTATAAATTATGTGCAATGATTAAGAACAATATGAAATGTGTTGTATTTGGATATAGGTGACAATTTAAAATGGTTACAGAGGAGCAAGATGAGCGCAGTTTTTTTTTCCTTTTTCCATTTATATGTGGGCACTTGATCAGAAATTTGCATACAGTAGGTGTAATCATAATAAAAAATATAGATTTTTTTTCTCTTTCACATATATGTTTTGTTGTATAGAGAGCTTCGGCAAAATATTTAGTAATCTTAGATTAGTTTATCCTGGCATACATTTAGTTAGGCATATTATGTAATAGCTCGAGTCATCATGTCATTGTTACAAAAAAATATGAGTTTTTTTTCCCTTTTGGTTCGTGTTTGCTTTTGCAAAATAAATAAGATGTACAACATACGTTTAGATTATAGTTTTAAACAGTTATTTGTTTTTTTTTGTATGTTTCTCAATAACATACATCACTTAATACATTGTTTTGGATTTTTTTTTGTGTGTAAGGTTGATTGCTAGTACTTCTGTCATGTTTTATGTGGGATACTTCAGTCATTGCGCTATTTTCCATGGGATAGCAAAATGTCTGAGGTGTGTATTTCGATCTATGGTTAAGCAAGTTGGCCGCTAGCTTAATCAGGGATCGGATATGTTTTCTTACATGATTCATGGAGTTAACACTAATATTAATTTCACAAGTTGGGTAGTGGTCACATATTTTTAAATTTTGCTAAAAATTCAGCAGTAACAGTTTTCTAATGCTGATTATAGATACCACTTTTACACTAGTTCACAATTTTATCACTAACTTGCTATTGGCAGATAGCATTGTTAGGCATTAATGACACATTTTTCTCTCAAGCACATGGTTGTAGTGATGTCATGTTTAACCTGGTACTTCATACACACACACACTTACTCGTTCAGTTTAGCTGATTTTGTTCTATATCAATTAACACTCACCCTGGTTAAATACACTCATGGCTATTCTGCGCATGGATTGGTTTTTTTTATCAGCATTTGGGTTTGGCTTAAGATTGCATTTTTTTTTCTCACTGCATTCACAACGTCGTATTTGTTTTTTTATACATTTCTTTTAATGTAAAATGCTTTTGGCTGGTGTGTTTAAAAGTTTTGCAGAAATTATGACATAATTTAACTATTGTACATTGTTTGCACATACATCTTAAGTTTTGTGCAAAGGATAATTAATTAGGTGTACATTTTTACACATGCAGTTAATGTACTGTTTAATTTCATTGTTTGCACACGGCTGGTGACTGGTTGCTATTTTAGTTATAACATAAAGTAATTTTATTATAACTGACATGATATTTGATATCGTTAAAAGTTGTTTTTTTTTTTATAAAATTTGTTCAAATGCATAATGTGAAATGTTATGTACATTTTAATTTTTTAAACGCTATTCACATATAGTCATTAAACTAAATCTTTGGCATTTTCTCACATTTTAAAAATTTTTAATTAGTGAGTTAAAGTCTCACAGTTGTCTTGTGACGGATACATACACTCATATGACACAAGGTATATAGCTTGTTATTTTGGCTATTCATTTTTTTTTCTCTTTTATTCTTTTTCTTGGAACATGTTTGGCTTGGCATAATTTCTACATTTTTAGCGTAGAGTTATGCAATCTGCTGAGCACTTGTGCATTTATGCACACTTCTGTTATCTTAATACAGTAATAACTTTGGCAGATACAGTTTTATTTTAATTTTAACCCTTAGTCAACCATTTATTCAAATGCTTTTTTTCACAAGTAGTTCATGTGTTGGATATTTGTTTGTGTTACACAACATTTGCTTATTTAGATTACAATTTTGTACATTCATATACATACATTACACTAGTTCATGAGTTGATTTACATATTTTGTTCATTTGCTTTTACACAGCGTACTTTGCTAACGATCTATTCGACAGTGTTTCTTTTTGTTTTTTTCTTACAAGTAGTTCATTGAGTAGTACACACTGGCTGGTTTAGAGATTAACCAGAGTTTGCACACACATTACACATAGTTCATTTGTTTTATTAACCCTTATTCATTACATTTTGATGATTAAATCATTAATTATGTAATTGAATCTCACTCGTATGCAAGTGTTTTGAGTTATTACATACATACTGTTCGTTTGTTTTGTTGGCAAATACATAACATTTTTTTTTTTCGTTCATTGAGACAGCACTGCTGGTAGTTCAGGTGAAATTAAACAATTCTTGGTGTAGCTATTCTGTATCTTTGTAGGTCTAACTGATTATCAATTGTACTTTCTTTTTACACGAAGTGTATATGTGAATGTTCATAGGTATGTCAATATTACAATGTTGAGTTTCTTACAAAGGTTTTGCTCTTTTGGTGTACTTGTGGATGTTTGCAAATGACTCTCCCTCACAACTTCGCTTGGCGTGTCACACTTACAAAGTTTTATTTTACAAAGGTTTCTACAACATTTTACAATGGATTTTTTACAAAGGTATATTTTTGCAGCATGCTATGCAGATGAAGTTATTTTCATACATTTACATGTGTAATTGTTTGGTTAGTGGGCCTCAGTACAGTTTTTGGAACATAATGTTCATGTGTTTACTTACACCTGTGTATGATTGCGTACACATTTGTTCATGTGTTTATTTCAGGTAGTTCATGAGTTTGGGGTTTCTTTTCCCCTCCCTTCACACACATCAAGTTTTTTTCCTGTTACTTTTCTATCTTTTAAATTTTGCACCATGTTTCAATATTAAAATACTCTATCAGTTTTTTTTTTAATTTAACAAGGGTATTTTTTATGTGTTTGCGTAATGTTATAACATATCAATGACACCATCACTTTGTCTATGTACAAAGATTTTAAAGTTACTAGGAGTTATCCGTCACATGACATATTAAACCACATACATTTCGAATTTGTTTGCTTTTAGCATGTAACATTTTTTAACACTTTGCTTAGATATTTCTTACTTGAAGGTGGCAGATCGAGTAAGATATCTTGTTACACTATATAAAATTGTATACAATTTCTTATTAAACTTTTTAATAATTTTGCCAGGAGTTAAATTTTATTCAATACACAGAAAGTCAGGATGGCAGTGTGAAAATTCATAAACTACTAAATTATATTATACTTTGATTTTTGGAAAGCGGGAACTTAGTTAAATTGCTGGAATCTAAAAAAAAACTACCCCTTATTATTTAAGGCAGAAGCCATAAGCTGATGCCACTATATTTCACAGTATTTCAATATATAGGGCTACACTTGTTTGTGCGCGTGCACTTGCACATTTTTGTCTCTGGTAGTCCTGTGCGTTATGCACAAATTTTTTTTGTTTCTTTTACCAGTAATGAAGCAACCTAAGATAATACAAATAAGCTTCAATTTTATGAAAGGATTCACCTTTCCTTAAAGTTACAAAAATCTTTACTGGTGTATTTGTGTTCGTTTTTTTTTTTTTTTCTTTCTTGCATTTTATAATATTATGATCTCATGTAAGATCAAATTTTGAGAAGTGGTAAATGCAGTCAATGTAAATACTTCTCTCTATTAATACATGACTAAATAGCTGGTACCAGCGCCACAAACACAATGCCACAAACAAAATTCAAAACTTCAAATGAATACTGAAATGAGTGTATAAAATGAGCATAAAAGATTCAAAATAATTCCTAAATTATCCTTTATTTAGAATTAGTTTTAGTTCTTAATAATTTAAGTCTCTTTTCTGCCTAATGCAGTATAATAATGAAGTTTAGTCAAACTGTAGCTTAATTAGTAATTTTTAAATTATTCCAAAAAGTTTAATTTCTTCTAATAAAAATTAGACGTACAAAACGTGGCACATTTTAACTACTACGCGAGCAATTCCGGGGGTTTAGCTAGTCAAACATATTTTTGTTGTTTATGACTGAAAAATAAAGCATGTTCGGCAATTAACCCTTTCAAGGGCGGTGTCCTTAAACAAGGACACCTAATTTTAATTCAAAACTGACAAACGGCACCAGGAATATTTCATTAAAATTTTCTATTTATAATGTACGTGAAAATAAGCAAGTTCGTATTTTCTAATAAATTCGTTTATAAATTCTGGTGTCAGTCCATTATTTCATCAGTTTATAAGCAGAATTACTCCGCGCTGGAAAGCTTTAAGGATGAATGGGTGATTGATATAAGGCAACTAATTGACGAATTATGGGATGCGATTTTCTAGTTCGTTTCTGCGAAGTCTATATGACTAGTGTTGCCAGGTGTTCCAATTTACGTGGGACGTCCCGATTTTTAGTGTCTTGAAGTCCTGTCCCACTTAACCATTGCACGGGACGCCTAAAGTCCCATGATGATTTTTCGTGATGTACAAATTCCTTTAATTTAGTTTCCGTATCATATTATTATTGGTTAGGGTGCATGGAGTGGATTACAGGCATACTGTCAGAAAAACTCATCTATATACGGGAACGTCCATTGTTAATCTTGTGACCATTAGGGCAAATTTTCACAAATACTTCTATTTATTTTTTACAAAATATAATTAAAACAAAAATTGATCTAACCAGTTAAATACAATTATGTTCCACTCGCATAAAATATATTTAATTTGTAACAAAAAGCATTTCCCTTGTCTATATATTCAATCAAAATTTTGTTACTCTTGTGACCAGAGTGTCACAAGAGTCATTTAATATATACCTAAGTAAAATACTTTTTGTTACAAATTAGATATATGTTTGTATGTGGAACACAGTGGTATTTAGCTGGTTATATAAATTTTTATCATAATTATATTTTGTAATAAAATAATTGGAATTATATATGAAAATTTCCTCTAATTATCACAAGGGTAACGAATGGACGTTCCCATACACTAAATTATTCTTCATAAAAAAATAATAATTTTCGTACTCCTACAAAGCATGTTTTATCCGTGAATCCTTCCCGAAAGTCTGGAAAAGAGGGGGCAGTTCCTTTCATTCCTAGTACGCATACTTATTAGCTCTATTAATGCTAAAACCCGAATTCATTTTACAAACGAAAAACCAAAAATTCTATAAATTAAGATTTATAATTTAAGTTTAAAAAGTAATAAAAAACTAAACCGACAAAAAAGAAAAGAAACGTTTTCTAATTGAAAAATAAATAGCAATTAATTTTCTCATTCATTTAAAAATACTCACAATTTATTTTTTTAAGTTTTATATATATATATATAAAAAACCTCGTATCTAAAATATATTCTACACACACATTTAAAATAGACGTATTATTAAAACAGTACATGAAGAAAAATCTATTTTACTAAAAAAAAAATCGAATAAAAATATAATATTCATATTTTACATCTAGTAATCTACTTAATTTTTTTTATAATCTTTTTTAAAAATATTTATATTATTTAAAATATTTATAATATTTCAAATATTTTTAAAGAAATTTATCAACCCATACCCATCTCATGCAAACATATTTACTTCAAACTGTTTCGAGACTGTACAACTGTAGCCGAGTAGTTAGGATAGTGGTCTTGTAATGCTAAGATAGCTGGTTCGATCACAACGTCAGTAACTTTTATTTTATCAACATTTTCATCAAATGACGTATATTTTACCGCCTGAAACGGAGAAAAAAAGATACTGATATCCGTCTATTAACGGGAAAATTCTGGTAGCACTGCTCCCAGGAAAATTTCTGTGTATTGAAGAAAGTATTTCTGAGAGTGTAATATTAACGTTTAATATTAACGTATAACGTGTGAAACCTTATGAATATACCTGCCAAGATGGAGGCATGGTTAAAACGGATTTTTTTGCGGTTCATATAGATTCTGTTTTCGCAGGTTTTACTATACTTTTTTCAGTAAAAACTGTGAATTCGAACATGTTTATAATGGATCTCTGTTCGAAAAAAAAATCTGTTCTAAAACTTTTCATTGGCCCAAGGTTTCGATTTTTTCGGGGCATACTGTATAATATTGCTGTGTTTATTTGGTATAGTAAACTTGCTAAGATATCGTAAAAAATCAAAGTACAGTGAAACCTCCCTGTGCGACCACCTCCATTAAGCGACTACCTCCCAGAACGACCATTTTTCAATGGAACGAAATTTATTTCCATAGGCTCAATACTAATTTTACCTCCATTCAGAGACCGTCCCAGTTGAACTCCCTCCATGAGTGACCCATTTCTTTGAAGAAAATGAAATGCCGTTTTTTTCTGGTCGCTTGAAAAAGGTTTTATTAGAAAAATAATTCCTGAGAGCGTATTATTCATCAAACTTCTAAACTATTTTTTTTTTTTTAATTCCGGTAACTTTTAAGGTTTAAACCCCTTTGAGTCTTTTTAGGCGATGAAATGAACTCTAATGGGAAATTAAGAATGACGGTCAATAAACTCCCCTGTCCATTCTGTCATGAAACTCTTAAAGAAATAGATAGATTAATGAAATCGTCATTATTTGTTCCCGTCCAAAAAAAAAAAAAAAAAAAAAAAAAAAAAAAATAGAATTTATTATTGAACTTCGAAAGGACTTGGAAATAAAAGTTATAGAAGATAAAACCGTCAAATCAAATCAAACGTCAATGTATTCATTTCTTTAAAATCTACAGTAATTAACTTATGTAATTAACTTTTGTTTTGATATTTAAATTTTCATATTTTTTCCTAATGTGAAAAATAAATTTTAGTAACATTAATTGTTACCTTTTTTTCAACAATTAAATTCTACATTTAAGCATGACCTCCATTAAGAGACCACCTCTCGGTGCGACCCATTTTTATTGAAACGGAATGTGATCGCTTTAGGGAGGTGTTACTGTAAAATCCATTTTTAAACAGTTTTGTGTCGCGTCAAGCATAATTGAAGATCTGAGTGGTACAAGATGTTGTGTAACGCAAATTAGAATTCGAGAAAATTGAAGTGAAAGTTTTTTGTTATAATTTAGTTATTTATTTAATTCCTTCATAGTAGCATATGTTTGACTGTTAATAGGTGATACTAAATACTCCTGGAAAAGAATATTAGCTTTTAATTATTAAACATTAGAAATTATCTTCACCATTTGAATTATTAAACATAAAAATATTAAAAGACACTCTCTCATATCTTCAATACTAAGTAGAATTTTATTATTTTAGTTTTATAATATGTATAATACCTCATAACGCTTTCATACATAAAATAACTCTTTTTTTTGAGAAAATGTATTATAACATATTCTTCCATTAAGCTGTTCAATTGTATGGTATTCTTACCGTAGGGATAAAAAAAAATTTATGTTTAAATCAGCATTCAGTTATAAATAAGTCCCATTTTAATAGGGATTACTCTATTTTTATGTCCCTATATAGAAGGCGCCGTCCCGCTATTTTTGTCTTTTTTTTTTTTTACTTTATCTTTTCCTGCCCGAGAGAGACAGTTTGATGACAGTTTCTGCAGCGCAATATAACCCACAATTGGCATTGGCTCCCAGATCCCGCGCTGCTAGTTTATTATTTAAAAGAGAAAAAATTACAATATTATTTAACAATTGTTGACGGTTCTCTATTAACAAGTTTATATAAGAGTTGTTAAACACACATAAATTAAAGATAAGTAACAAAGATAAAATTTAAGTTAAGAATGCTAAGAACATTTAAGAGAATTAAATATTAGAAATAGTAAAAGAAATAAGTTAAAGTAATTAAAAAAAACAGACTGCGCAGTATAAGAATAAAGTCTGTGGAGCTTAGATGTCCTTCCCGGTCCCATTTATTTGGGTCTTGAAAAATTACAAAATTCAGCCAAGGCTGAGCTCGCCGATAAGCGCGACAGAGGGAGGGAGTGGTGTATACAATATGCAAATAAATGTGACATTAATAAAATTTGTAAAATGACAATAAACAAACAAAAAATAATAAGGATAATATAATGGAAAATTGCGACCCGACCTTGAGCACTGAATAAGGAAGGAAATGAGCCCCTGGCTCAGTGATTGAGTAAAATAGAAAGGTCACATTCGAAGTTAAAGATGTTTTTTAACTTTGAAAGCAAGGTCGGGAGGTATAGAAGATTGGTTAGCCTGGTTAGTCTGGAAGAACAGGAGAACGGCGAATATGCTAGCGGGATGTTAAAGGGTAATTATAGAATTACTGAGATGCAAGAGCTACATCGCCGCATGCACAAACGGGAGAAAGGGATCAACTGAACTTGGAGAGGAATGCTCGAAAGGGACCATGACAGATAAGGAAAGCCGTAGTGTAGGGAGTGAGCATAAAAAGATCCAAAGTAACCACTTAGATCACCTGTCCCTTTTTTGTGATACCTGACCACGCCAACCTATTGACCTGCCAACACTAAACTGCCGGATGACATTTATAGTCACCGTCACTGGTTTCCATGGAAATCGCAGATAACGCGTTTTCCCACTCTTTTCGTTTTTGACTATAAAAGGTCTGAAACAACCTCAAATGTAGCGTGAAAAAAGTTTTCAATTGGGGACCCTCTTATCAGAGAAACACCCTCAACGTCATACGATTTACTTCGCGAAAAATAGTACAGTCATCCGCTTAATTGATCACCCGCTCAATTGGTTCCACTGAATTGTATGTAATTAAGCGGGGTATGCATTTAAGCAAGTTCAGCAATTAATATTATCAGTATAGGTTATAATTTGATTATATACCATAGGTATGATAAATACTAATGGACAATAACAATTTATAGAATAATTTAAAAAGTAATTATTTTAATAATAATTTTAATCAATAATTTATTATTACTCTGTATATAATAATATGTATTCTAAAGTATGATGTATTATAATAGTATTTACGTAACATGGTTTATTTTTTTCAGTATAGTTTATGTGATTTAAGTGAAAATTAAAGTAAAATAATATTTTTTTTGTTTAAAACCATAGCTTTGAAAATAAATAAATTTGTGCATAAATTCATTTTATTTTTCATTATTTGCCATTTTGTTCTTTGTTTGTTGCCTACAAAAATCCTTTATAGAAATCTGTTTTTTTTCCTACTTCGGACAATGCATTTCTCCTCTTCCGGTGCTAAATATTGCTATTTTATTCCCCTGACTGTTTCTATTGTATTGTCCCCCAATTCCAGGATTTTCAAAGAAGTTACCACCAGCATCTTGAGTCGCTATATGTATGGCAAGCTTTAAAAGAAAATCACACCTACTCAAAATCAACTCTCCCATGCGGTTAAGAATTAAGATAATAAAGTCTATTCTTTCACGAGCGATTTCTTTTCTTCTATTTTACAGATAACAAATAGTAGGACAGCTGTTGAACATTTTTGAGTAGGTATTTGAGGCACCCTGAAAATTTGTGCAGCACTTCTTTTGTAATGCCTGAATATAAAATCGAATGTCTGGCTGAAGGATCGTGGCCCAAAACCTGTGCCAGATACGTATCAAGTGCCATTTTTTGACACTACCCAAAAAAAGTATTTGAGGCACGCTGAGATTGAAACAGAATAATATTTATACTTAGAAAAAAATATTTTGAAAATGACAGACACTTTAGTCGGCCCAAAAACTGTGCCAGACACGTGTCAAGTGCCATTTTTTTGACTACCCAAAAAAGGTATTTGAGGCACGCTGAGATTGAGGCACAATAATATTTATGCTTAGAAAAAAATATTTTGAAAATGACAGACACTTTAGTCGGCACAAAAACTGTGCCAGACACGTGTCAAGTGCCATTTTTTGTCTGGCACTGGTTTTGGGCCACGATCCTTCAGCCAGACATTCGATTTTGTATTCAGGCATTACAAAAGAAGTGTTGCACAAATTTTCAGGGTGCCTCAAATACCTTCCCTAAAATGTTTAACAGCTCTTGGACTAAAACCATTATTACAAAAGAAAATATCCTCGTTCTTATTCCCCCCCCCCCCCCCCATTCATCGCCTTCACAGGAATTCGCAAAATCCGGATTACTAGATTGGGAATATTTTTGCGATTAACTGGGGATTGACATGCCTAAAGCGAGTATATTTAACATTAAACTTATGGGGACCGCTTGTGTTCCACTGCATTCTATACATATAAGCCGGTATGCAATTATCCGTTACCCGATTAAGTGGGGCTGACTGTATAGCAATGGATGTATAAGGGACATCAGTTCAGGCTCCTTTTTCAGTGCCCGACCCCTCCTGTCTCCAACGATTCAAAATCCGATCCGGCTCGAGTCCGAAAAAGTTTGAAATATCAGAGCCCGAGCCCGATACCGACTGCACCGGGTAGAAAATTGTTAATAACACTTTAAAATAGTTTCAAGATTAATTTTTTTATTGAAAAATCACTTCTTAGATAGAAATAATTATTAATCCTAAATACTCCTTCAAGACGACGTTTCGTGATTTTCATGTACTGGAAAATCTGTTTGTAAAAGTAAATATATGTTATTTATACCGAACCATTGACAGTAATCTACGAAAGTTACATTTCTTATTGTTTTCAAATATCATTGTACAACTATGATATAAAGACAATGGTACTGTTTTACAGTAATTTTGGAGAAGGGCTTCAAACAGAAAGCGAAAGTATATTTCACGTCTATTTTATGTTACTAAGACCTCTCACGATCTTTTTATGTTACTAACTGCACAAAAGTTTCAGTGTCAAATATAATATTTCTCGTTTTTACTTACCAATATTAATTCAATATTTTTGAAAACTTAGATTATCTTCTTGTTTTCAAAAATGCAACTTTTTTTCCTCACTTTGTGGATAAATAAAATTTTTACTTTGTGCGCAAATCTGTTTCGGGTCCGGATTCGGGATCAAAAGCTTCGTCTGAGCCCGTCTCATCTCTAATATATACGATTTGAATCAACTCATGCTTTCGGGAGAATATAGTTTTTGAGAGGTAACACGTAATCATAAATTTTGTAAAATCAATTTTGTTTTGTTGGCTTTATTAACTAAAGAGAGATTACATTATGGTGCTGCAATAGGGGATTATATGTGAGTAAACAAAAATATATTGTAAAAAGTACCATATTGTAATTATAACATAGAAATTTAAACAGATTTTTCTCTAAAGGGAAAATCAAGATGCACGAGTATTTTACAGATACTGAATAGATCAACTTCTAATTTTGTCAGATATTATGTAATTATGCATTGCGTAAATGAAGGATATTTTTTATAATTTTTCGGGGGGGGGGTATTATTAAAGAAGAGTCTTTTCTGTAAACAAAAATCTTTTACAATAATTGTCAATTTCAAAAGAAAAATCAGTTTTTTATAAACTATCTTGTGAGTGCAAAAGCTCATGCGGAGTTTGAGAGTAAAAGTCACACAGTGATTAAGCAAACAAAGTTCTTTATTCAATCAATGATATATGCTCCATCGTTTTTTATAATCTGTTTCCAACGTTCTGGCAGCATACGGATTCCCCGATCATAAAAACAGCGCGGTTTAGATTCGAAGAACGAAGACACGACGTTTTTAAGGCATCAAAAGAGTCATGTTTTTTTTCCATTTAAATGATTTTGCAATGACCGGAACAAGTGATAATCAGATGGTGCGATATCAGGAGAATACGGTGGATGAGTTGGGACATCCCATTTCAGGCTATTCAGTTTGCCAGCCTGTCTCGAAGCGTGTGGTCTAGCGTTGTCGTGATGAAATACTACGCCCTTGCGATTTGACAAAATCGGACGTTTCTCTTTGATTTATCGATTCAGATTGGTTAATTGGCGACAGTACTTGTCCAAATCAATCGTTTGGCCAGCGGGGAGAAACTCAAAATAAATTATGCTCTTGTAATCCCACCAAACACAGAGTATCACCTTCATCGGGTGCAAACTGTCCTTTGCCATTGCATCATCATGCTCCCCTGCCTGTTTCCATGTGTGTTTGCGCTAAACATTATTGTAAAGGACCCATTTTTCATAGACCGTCACTAATCGATCCAAAAACGGCTCGTTTTTGAGCCGCCCGAGTATTCACTTGATTTTGTGCCTCTCGGTCAGCAAATGGAGCACCCATATATAGAGTTTCAAATCGAATCCCATGTTTTTTAAACTCCGAAAAACGGTTGATCGGTCAACGTCAAGTGCTATAGCAACTTCCTCTGTTGAAATACGCGGAGTATTCTGAACTAAAGTACGCGCAACATCGTCATCAATGTGTGAAGGTCGACCTGAGCGTGGCTCGTCTTCAATGTCAAACACTCCGCGGCGAAATTTCGCAAACCATTTTTCCACAGTTCGTTTAGCTGGTGCTTGATCTTGATAAACCTATTGAAAGTATTAATGACAACACTTTAGGCCGCTTCTAACGCCATCTATTGCACATCCGCACGAACTTTTGCACTCACTCAATATTTGATCCAATCAGTAGAATAAACATTATTTATTAAAAACAACTAATTATTTTAATTTCCGCTGATTAATTTAAATTCTCATTGTAAATTTAATCCATAATATTTACCTGAAGGCACCAAAAAAGACCCATTAAATAAATGACCAAATTTCAAATATATTTTATTAAATGAAATATATATATTTTTTTAAGATATGTATTATAAAATAAAAACATAATGAAAAAGAATCTTAATGAGAAAAAGACCCTAACACATGACTAAGTGTGTAATAAATATTTGAGACGCGATCAATTAAATATACGAAGTTTTTTTTCTTTTTTAATATTGTAAAATATATATTCTTCTCAAGTATGTTGAAATATTACTTTTTTAATTTTCTAAATTACTTTAAATTATTGAATATAAATATTTTTTTAAGAACTAAAAAATGCTCCATCATTTATCATAAATAGTTATTATAATCGAATGCGTTGAAATTGCTCATGATTAATGCATGATCTCACTTAATAAGTGATTTTTTTCCAGTCCGTATGCTGCAAAAAAAGACAATTTTTTTTTTTTTTTTTAAATCTAGTAATATATAACACTAGCCTGCAAAATTTGGGTTGTATCATATATTTATATCTTCTGATGATTGATTTTTATGTATTTTCTAGCGGTGAATCCGAAAATGTCCTTCATTATTCATCGTGACGTAATGATTTTATTGCCAATCGTAAATTTCAAAGTTAAAAAGTCAAAAAATAGCGAAAATCTGATAGTATAAAATAGATGGGATGGTTGTGTTTTTTAACTTTTGACTATTAATTTTCATGTATTATTTAGCGCTGAATCCAAAAATGACCTTCATTTTACCATTTCGCCAGGATTTTCACATATCGAAAATTTCAAAGTTAAAAAGGCAAAAAATAGCGAAAGTCTGATGCTATAAAGAAGATGTTACTTTTTTTTCATAATAATTATTCAAATTTCTGGCTTATACTGGGGATTCTTTCAGCTAATGAATTCAGGAAGCTATGAGCGTGAGGCGTAAAGTGACATATGTTCAATTGCACATGCGTTATGTTCTACGTTCTCTCCCTAACGCATTTGCCCCGAAGTGACGCCCCCTTCGAATATTTCTATAGTGTGTAAATAAAAATGTTTACTAAAATATGATGGAGTCTTTTAAGGGATGTACTTCTACAATTTCGTAAAGACCAGTTACGTTTAAGTTAGTTCCCCAATCGTCTATAAAGTGAAATGGTACATACCCCCACATGATTAATTAACCCCCTCCGCTGTCAACGGACCCCTCAGCTGTTTAGCTATTACGAAAATCTGGTATGAGCGAAATATAAGGCAAAACGACGTATAAGCATAAAAACTGAATAAATTATTATAAATAAAATTTTTACACTTGTTTTATAGTATCATATTTTTGCTACTTTTTTTAAAAAAACTTTTTACCGTTGAAATTTACGATTTGCGAAAACTGAGGTTATTGTTTAAGATGAAGGTAATTTTTGGATTTAGTTGCTAAAAAATACCCAAAAATCAATTATCAAAAGTTAAAAAATGCAACCACCACATCTATTTTATAGTATTAGATTTTGGCTATTTCTTGACATTTTAACTTTGAAATTTACGATTTGTAAAAACTAGTTGAGTCATGATTAAAAGTGAAGGTAATTTTTGTATTCAGCACTAAAATATACATCAAAATGAAATCAAAAGTTAAAAAACACAACCATCAGATCAATTATTTAGTATCAGATTTTCGATAATTTTTTTATTTGAAATTTGAAATTTACTATTTGCGAAAAATCCTGACCTAATGGTTAAAAATTAAGTTCGTTTTCAGATTCAGATCTTAAAAATAGATAAAAATCAATTATCAAAACTTAAAAAGCACAGCAAAGCTTGTGTAATATATTAAAGTACGAAACTATAGAATAGCTTTTTCGAGTTTCTTACGATTCTGGGAAGCTTTTTATCTTTATAAATCTGAGAAACTGATGTACTTTTGAGTTTTAATGATGCATTTGTAGATTGTTTTTTTATTTTAATATTATTATTATTATTTTGCTACCACCGATTTTCGGAAGTATGTCAGAGTAATTTTTATAGTACATTAATCAGTTTCCTCAACCCGAAATTTTTAGGATCTTATCCATTCTCAAGTGAACATTTCCATGTTCAACAGACATCTTTTACAGGAAAACCTGTTATATTAACAGAACTAACAGTAACATTAAAATTAATATTATTTTAGTACTGTTGCATGTTAAAAATCAGTAAGCTACTGAAAACGTTTAATTGAGAATTCATAAAGTTCTAAAACATATATTCTAGTTAAGCAAAACTCGTTAATACTGTAAGGAAAATCTTTTGAAAAATGTCCAAAATCTGTGATAGAATAAGGAACTTTGTTTTTATAAATGTTTCTTTAAATATCGAAAATATACTAGTATCATGGATTTCTAAAAATAAAGAACGAACGCATTTTGATATCATGGGTAACTCTGAAGCAGTATTCTATGTTTTTATGCGTGGTTATATTATATTTTCATAGATTAAGCATTATTTTTCCTTTTTATAGTGATTGTTTTAGTAAAAAAATAAGCGCAGTTTGCAAGTGATCGCAAATCTCACCGAGGGTTTCATTAATATATCTTTCAAAACAATTTATCCTTAATTAATAAGTCATAATTGTTAATTTATATTTATTAAACCGTTACATAAATGGCAGCAACATTATATTTAATTTTAAAATAATAATAAAAAAATATTTTTAGACCAAATTAAAAATATTCAAGTAAAATTATTTAAATAAAATAAAAAAAATCCGATTTTTTTTTATTCCGCAATTTCAAAAATTTAGCGGATGTATTAAAAAGATGTAAATTTTTTAACGAAAATTTTTCTAAAACATATTTAAAATGCTTAAATAACTCACAAATATCGACATTAATTTTTTCACTTTCCAAACACTTACTAGATGGCGCCAAAAAAAGATGTTAACATTTATTAAAATTCCAAAAAACCCGTAAAATCGCTAAAAAATACGAAATTTCTTTTAATTAAATCCATAGGACAATTAAATGTAAAAAATTGAAAACTTCTATTTTCGCCGACATGCTTCGAACCAGGGACCTTTCGATTAGAGATAACATACTCTACCACAGGACTACCGAGCTCACGATAAGTTTGGTTGAAATTACGATTGTGTTTTGAAATCGCAAAAAAGGTGGGATGTCAATACATGAAGTAATTTAATTAAAATAACATATTATATTTATTAACATTATATATATCTAGTATTCAGCTCTGTGTACAAACAATTCAAGTCCCTAACTTAAATACTCTCTGAGTACGAGCTCTGTGATGGACAGACAGAGAAGCCAGACTATAAGGGTTTCGTGAGATGAACAGAACCCTAAAAAATTTAGAGTTTCTCTTTTAGTTTTATTTCCTGCTAAATTGACATAAGTTAATTGGGATTGTTTTTGGAGGACCATCTTTACAATATTTAAGTACTCAATCATGAAATTTTGTATATTGCATAGTTTAACCATACCTTGCTTTTTCTGGCTAGTTTATTTTATACGCATGAAGGATTTCATCAAATGAAAAATACAACCTGCAATCCACATAAAAAACAACAACTTACCAACAGTTGAAATAGTGTAAGAAATAAAGATTTCAACTATTTTTAACTGAAATTACAGTTAAATATTACAATTATAATTTCTTTCTTTATTCGAGAGAACCAGACGTCTTTAAAATGTCATTAAAATTATAATTTTGAGCGTATTCGTAATTAACTTCTACGGAATGCATGTGACAGGGTGCAGAAGTCAAAGATGTACCAATATGTAATTAATGATGAATTACCAGAAGACATAAAAATTTTAGTTTGTAGAATTTTAAAACCAACTCGTTACTGCCCCAAAGTATATAATTTTTATTCAGAAGTGTTGCTTTAGAGAGAATTTTAAAACTAACTCGTTATCACCTCAAAGCATATAATTTTTATTCTGAAGTGTTGCTTTAGATTTGTGCTTGAAACGTTCAATAAACAAAGTGTTCATTTAAGTGCCCAGAATAACTGCCCAGAACAGACCGTCTTTAATAATTATCGTTTTATGTGTAATTTTTCTCTAATCTTTTAATTTTTTAATTATTTATGCATAGTTTATAGCAGTTAATTAATTATCTTGATATTTGATTTCTAATGATGCCTTTATGAACTCTAAATTCTTGAATTGTTTCATCCAAATAATAATAATAAAAAAAAATGCCTTTTTTATTCGAGCTTAATTTTTTTGACTAAGACACGATTTGATAACCATTACTTTGAAAAGAAAAAAAAATTAAATAGTAGCTTATAGCTTCTGCTTTAATGGCAGCATCTTCAGCTGCTATGCTCTTTTTAGGTGCGTTCGTAATTATATAAATACGTAGCACCTATAGTCGTCGTTCAGTCCGTCCGTCCGTCTGTCCGTCCGTCTGTCCGTCTGTCCGTCCGTCCGTCTGTCCGCATGTAACAGAGCAAAAACTACCCAACCGAATGGTCTGAAATTTCAAATATATGATTGTTGCAAAATTTTGTCGAGCCATTTCAAATTTTATGAAAATCGGATGTATAGTTTAATTACAGGGACAGTCAAAAGTTTTTCTTTACATTACGGCCAATGGGAAAAATTATTGAAAGTGGATTTTAATGATATTAGAGCCTTCCGAATGATCTGAAATTTTAAAGATATAACTGTTGCAAAATTTTGTCGAGCCCTTTCAAATTTTAGGAAAATCGGATGTATAGTTTAATTACAGGGACAGTCAAAAGTTTTTCTTTACATTACGGCCAATGGGAAAAATTATTGCAAGTGCATTTTAATGATATTACAGCCTTCCGAATGGTCTGAAATTTTAAAGATATAATTGTTGCAAAATTTTGTTGAGCTATTTCAAATTTTAGGAAAATCGGATGTATAGTTTAATTACAGGGACAGTCAAAAGTTTTTCTTTACATTACGGCCAATGGGAAAAATTATTGCAAGTGCATTTTAATGATATTACAGCCTTCCGAATGGTCTGAAATTTTAAAGATATAATTGTTGCAAAATTTTGTTGAGCTATTTCAAATTTTAGGAAAATCGGATGTATAGTTTAATGACAGGGACAGTCAAAAGTTTTTCTTTACATTACGGCCAATGCGAAAAATTATTGCAAGTGCATTTTAATGATATTACAGCCTTCCGAATGGTCTGAAATTTTAAAGATATAATTGTTGCAAAATTTTGTTGAGCTATTTCAAACTTTAGGAAAATCGGATGTATAGTTTCTTTACAGGGACAGTCAAAAGTGTTCCGTTACATTACGGGGAATGGGAAAAAAAATATTGGAAGTGCATTTTAATGATGTATCAGACTATGCGCTTTATGAAGTGCACAAAATTATACATTCAGTACAATATGGGGTGCAAAAAATAATTATAAAACTAGTTATAGTACGAACGCACCCCATTTGCCACGTTTGACGAGCAATTTCCAACTTGTTATATTTATTTTTCCAGGTTCCATGTTTTACAGTAATTAAATATTCAAACACGGGACTGTGTCTTTATACGCTGAATAAATTAACGATACTTCTGATTTACTTTTTTGACGTCTTTAATTTAAATTCATGAAGGATTTCGGCCAAGTTAAAATTGGTACTTTCAATCTACTTGAAGGAAATTCAGCAAATCGCCAACAAACATTTTCAAACAAGGGATGTTTAAAGTTCTTTAAGTGAAATTTTTGTGGCAATTTTAAAGTAAAATATTTTAGATTAAGTAAAACAATGCTATAAAAAGTGATAAAATATCTTTATTAATATTGACGATCGTTTATCTCATATATCATCTATATCTTATATAGGTATGACAAGTAGAAAACTTAAAACCAGAATCAAAGATCATATAGCAGACATCAAATACAACAGAAATACCACATTTTTGGCCAGATAATGTAGCGAAGAACCTTTACGGATGAATTTTAAAAATAGCAAGTTAATTTATACGTCAAGATTTTATTTACCATCCATAATCCGAGAATCAATAGAGATATTTTTACGCAACAAAAATATTTGCGATAATTCAGTGTCTCTCGATTTACCTAAAATTTGGAAAGGGATGCTATGTAATTTTAGTAACAATAGTAAAAATTAATCCACGCTCGCAAATAACCAAGATAATTTTATTTTTATTTATGTTTTGCAATGTTTTTCATTATGCATGTTGTCTCGTGGCATTATTTACCATATTATTGTTTTGTTAAATTATATGAAAAAAAAAATAATCCACGCTCACAAATAACTAATTTAATTTCAATTTAATTTTATGTTTGCAATGTTTCTCATTATGCATCATGTCTCGTGACATTGTTTACTATGTTTATTATTTTTAAATTATGTGAAAATATTTTCTATCGTGAATGATTTTGAAAATGTCGCCGTAGGTGCGACGAAACGATCGTCAATCTTAATAAAGATATTTTAACACTTTTTATAGCATTATTTTACTTAATCTGTTTATAAGTGATCAATATACATGTTTTTATAAAATATTTTTCTTTATTTATCGAAAAAAGTCAGCCATAAAGTTTAATTGCATTTTTAAATAGGCTTTTATTTTTAATTCGTTATAATGCATGTCGTGGAATGCTTTAAAAAAGGATAGCGACTGTCTCCATCTATATCTTATAAATTAGCGAAATTACTATTTTATTTTTCCTAATACGTATTTTATATGCCTGAATTGTTTCAGCTAATGAAAGATACTATTCATTATAGACATTAGATTCTTAGAATGAGATAGAATTTCTGCATAAATTCCTGCAATCACCATTTGAACAGAAATTTATCGATAATTAAATTAGAGCTACTACTTTTATTTTGTTTCTTCGTATGATTTATTTTCATCATAGAATGTTTGGCAGTATTTGAAACTTTAATTACGGAATTATTTGTCAAGAAATTTCTTCACCTCAATAATTATCTTCTTTAATATCAGAAGATATACTGGAATTTTTGAATAATATTAGTGTGAAATTTAGATATGTATTATCATTAAAACTGATTAAATAAGTCGGTAGTTATAACTTTTTTTATAATATTTACAAAAATAATCAGATTAATTAACCAAAAATACTCTTACGGAAATATCTCAATTCTTATAAAAGTAATGTATTTAAATGTATTACGATCCTCTCTGTAAATGGAAAGGCTTTTGCTATTGAAAATGTATCACATATTTTTTTTTTAACGAAAGGCCATGTCTAAGTACAGCTCATATTCAAAATATTAGAATAATTAATTTTTTTTTTTTTTTTTTTTTTTTTTTACAAATTGAAAATATCTTTTGGTAATTTAATGTCTTTTATTGCAAATATTCAAACGATATTTTTATTAAGAACTAATTGCTGATTAAACTTATTTATTATCTTAAAATTAATATCACTTTTGAAAAAATTAATTGAAAAAAAAATATTTATTAATTATCACCAATTTTTAACTGGTAGCATCATTGATTAAATTCAGACGATTTTATTTAAAAACAGTATTCTTTTTGCAGTTTGTTTGTATTTTCGTTATAAAATGGGTCGTGTGGGTGATATTCCAGAATCTATTAAACTTCATATGGATGATTTGTATCGGAACGGTAAAAATCAATGTAATATAGCGAATTATTTACATTGTTCGCAGTCAAGTGTTTGTAAAATACTAACACAATATTAAAAAATTGGAAAATTTCAAAATAATCGCCGAAATGGTGGTCGAAAACCAAAAACATCTGCTAGAGATGATAGGAAACTGAAACGTATAGTTAAGAAAAACCGTTTTAAAAGTGTGCGATTCTTGCACCAAAAATGGAAAGAAGAAGGAGTTGAAGTTTCTCCATAAATTTAAGTTTGAATCTTGTGTACCGAAAACACAACCTCTCATGACTGCGAAACAAAAGCGTATAAGATTGAATTGGTGTAAATGAAGACGTTCATGGAGCGAAGAAGATTGGGAAAATATATTATTTAGTGATGAAAGTATGTTTTTTGTTTCATATGGTAATAAGGTATTGGAGTTTGGAGAATGAAGCAAGAAGATTTTGATAAAGAATGCATTAAATGTTCCGTAAAATTTGCTGCTAGTGTCATGGTTTGGGGTTGCATGAGTGCAGAAGGACCTGGAAAGTCATGCATCGTCTATGAAAAGGTTAACTGTCAGATATATCAAGAAATTTTCTAATATTACATGATTCCACCATCAAAAGATTTATTTGAAGATGATTTCATCTTTCAACAAGATTTAGGGTCACCGCATACCTCGTGTCAACTAAGAATTGCTTCCGCCAACGCAACATTAAGTACTTCCTTGGCCACCAAACTCACCAGACCTTAATCCCATAGAAAACTTATGGTGTATAATGAAGAAAAACTCCAAGAAAATCCTCCTTCTAGTACAACTGAGTCAGTGGCCCGTATAAAGTCTATTTGGGCTAATATTGATCGGAAAAATTTGTAAACACCTTGTATATAGTACTCAAGATCGATTGTACGCTGTTATGAAAGCTAAATGAGATGCTATAAAATATTAACTACCATTTACTTCATATTCATAAGGTAATATTGTTGCGTAAAGTAAAATATTCTAATATTTTGAACCAATCTAAATTTTATTCTAATATTTTGATGTGTTTCAGAAAGCTGTATACCTAATTTATTGTACTGTATTTTATATTTCGTAAATGTTAAAATCTTTTTTAAACATTCCAGATTTAATTTATAAGAAATTTAAGTGCATTTACTTAGTATCAAAAATAAATAAATGAAAAATAATTTTTTCTTCTCACTTTATCTCAATTATTCTAATATTTTGAATATGAGCTGTAAATGATTAAGAAAATTACCTTTTTGAAAATATTTAGCTGCGACCGTTTTTCTACGCTTTCTAAATTTGATCAAGCAGAGTATTTTGTGTGGAGAGAAAAATAAACTTTTATTAATCGACAGAGTAAATAAATTTTATATTAAATTTCCTTCAATGGTAATTAAAAGTACCGTCAGTGCATAAAGAGTTAAATACTCAAACATGAGATTTTGTCTTTTAACAGACTGAACAATACAATTTTCAAAATGGGGGGTTTAAATTTCTTTAAGTGAAATTTCCCTTACATTATAAAGTAAAATTTCTCCCTTAACCCCTTGACACCCAGACCGCATTTTTCAAGTACGGACGTAGGTATATACCATGGTTTAGTGTAATTTTGTATTTTCTTTTCATATTCCACACGGACGTACGTCTGGTATTCGTCTACAATACAACCAGGACGCGCGCATCGTAC
The DNA here is from genome assembly GCA_963932465.1 of Maratus speciosus. Lineage (NCBI taxonomy): Eukaryota > Metazoa > Arthropoda > Arachnida > Araneae > Salticidae > Maratus > Maratus speciosus. The sequence goes on from OZ010797.1 coordinate 456,709,177, forward strand.
GTCCTGGATGTCGATTATTCAATTATAGCAAGCAGATCTATTTTAATTAGATTTATATTTTGAAAAATATTTGTATTTTATTTCTTCTGGATGCCTGTGCCTTACAAAAAGATATATCTATGAAAAATTAGTCGGTTAATAATAAATTATATTGAAACAAACGGTTTGAATTTGTGGAAATTAAAAACTGTGGTCCGAACAAACCAATGTAGAACTATACTGGATCTTCCAAAAAAGCTCGAATGTGCTGCATTTTTTTTCTACTGAAGATGATAACAGAGCAGTGTAATTTGCGAAAGTGATCAAAAGAAGATGGATAATAAAGTAGTAAATGAAACAGTCCTGCCAATATAGTTTACTATTTATAAAGGCTTTCTTTAAAGTCTAGAAGGATTTCAAAGATGTAGAAAATACTTTTTAATTTTTTTTTCTTTACCGGAAGGAAATTTATCAGATCGACATTTAATATTTTAAATAATTAACGTTTCAATTCATTCAAATGAAATTTCTGTCACATTCTTAAATAAAACTTATGCCTTCCTTTAATCAGTTGAATTAAATAGTAATAACTTGTAATTAGGTTTTTTTTTTTTTTTTTAACTGAAATATATATATGGGCAGAATACCATAACGGCAGTAATGAGGGTACGTTGACGATATTGAAAGTAGCCTACAATTATTTAAATAGTTCTGGTGCTTAAAACGTAAGTAATTTTATCCACTCATTTTGTCCTGGGATAAGTATAAACTTGATTGTCACATTAAATCAGTGAGAAATTAAGATTAAAAAAAATTAACACGATCATATTCGAATCGCTTTAAACGTTTTAAACTGTAAATTGAATTCAATATCCAAAAGGTTTCTAAAACAGTCATTTTTAAAGAAATTTATTACTCTTATTTTAGAAGCTAAACGGAATAAATAACATACATTTAAAATTCTTATTTGACAAGAAGCTGTTGTGAATAATGAACATTGTGACTTATGACATTTAAAAAAAAAAGAAGATGAAAATAAATTTAAAAGGAAAAATTTTAAATTTTCATATTAATACTTTTGAAGGTAGCGTAACAATCGAATTGACATATTCTATCTTCACTGTTTAAACGTAAAACACAATTCTTATAAATTCTAATAACTAAATTGTCGTTTCTGAAAAGTATTTTTCAGCCGAAATTGAATTTTCTCATTTTTAAAACTAAATAAAGGATGTTTGATATTTGAAGCATATTCTTGTGCTCTAGAATATTGTTCGGCATATTATTCGGTACATTCGGTATACTATTGCATTTTTCCATCGTAAAAAGTTTGTAAAATTGTGATTTTTCTCTTTTTATTATAAAAAGAAGGACAAATCATGAAATTTCTTGTAAAAAAACAAAAGCAAAAATTTCTATCATTTATTTACTCATAGCACAAAACTGTGAGTTTTCCGATTTAAAATTGGTAATAATTATATGATGTAAGTAAACAAAATGTATGCATTCAAACTAACTATTCAAGAATAATGAATTTCCTTTTTCTGATTTTTTTCATATGTATTATTCCCGATGTAAACATCGTTTTTTCTATGCACCTAGAAAACTCACAACGATGAAAGAACTGTCATTGTTCAACATTTTTAAAAGTATTTTAACACAGTTCACACACATTTCATTAAAATACGTATTGTTTAATCTGATAAAATAAGTTCGTTAAAATAAATATTGCTTAATCTGTTATTTATTGCTACTAAAAGGTAATTCTCAACAAATTCTTAATTATTATTTCGCAACGCAAAATTGTTTGAGGTCAAAATTAATGACATTGTGTATTCGGGGAGGGAAATAATCGTCCTTATATTGATTTTATCGATAAATTCTGCCTGTCTTATTAATGTGAAAAATTACTCGTTAGAATATTTCCGAAACATTATTCTATTATAGAAAATATGTTAAATTTACTTCTTAAATTTAGAATCAGGATGAAATTATATTTTTTATGACTAATTCCAGATTTTAATAGCTTTATTTGAGATATTAGGTACTGATGCATTCTAATAATATAACAAAACAAAAGCAAAACTTTTCTATCATTTATTTACTCATAGAACAAATCTGTGAGTTTTCCGATTTAAAATAGGTAATAATTATATGATGTAAGTAAACAAAATGTACGCGTTCAAACTAATTATGCAAGAATAATGAATTTCGTTTTTCTGATTTTTATCGTTATTCCCGATGTGAACGTCGTTTTTTCTATGCAACTAGAAAACTCAAAAGCATGAAAGAACTGTCATTGTACGACATTTTGAACAGGATCTTAACATAGTTCACACACATTTCGTTAAAATATGTATTGTTTAAATCTTTATCTACTGACGTTACTTATAATCACCATTAAAATAACTTGTTATAAAATTAATTTAATACATCGATTAGTTGTAATACAGTTTAGAATCAGTTATAGATACATTACTTTATCTTGTTCCAAACGCATTATGGTTTACACAAAACAAAAACATTTTTAAAAGGATGATTTCTTTTGCTTCTGCATCTCTTCTGCTATATTGGCGTTGGGGGGGGGAGGAATTTTTCAATTCGAAAATATTTCTATAAATCTATTATAAGAACATTATATTTGCACATTTCCTAATTATACAAAATACAAAGAAAAATATTTAAAATAAAAGATTTGAGTAGGATTATAAATAGTGCACAAAATCCCTATAAATCCATATTTAATTAATTCTTCTAAATCTTTCAATCCTTCTAAAATCCTTCTAAAATTTATTAAAGGATTATGTAAATCTTCTAATGTAGTTTAAACAATTCACGAAAAATGCTTTAAAAGATAACATTTTCATGAATTCCTAATTCAGCAGATAAAGGGTTAATCTGTTAAAATAAGTTTGTTAAAATAAATATTGTTTAATCTGTTATTTATTGCTACTAAAAGATAATTCTGAACCAATCCTTAATTATTATTTCTCTACGCAAAATTGTTTGACGTCAAAATTAATGACTTTGCGTATTCGGCTAGGAAAATAATCGTCTTTATATTGATTTTATCGATAAATTCTACCTGTCTTATTAATGTGAAAAATTAGTTGTTTGAATATTTCCGAAACATTATTGTATTATACAAAATATATTAAAAATATTTCTTAAATTTAGAATCAGTATGTTTTTAATAAAATATATTTTTAAAATATCAACGTAGAGATAAAAATGTACAAATCACTTGTCATCACGTGTCACATGGCGTCTTTCCCAATACTTTGGGGTGAGTCGACGAAACTTTTTGGGGGTAAGATGCCGGTTATTTTCCGCTGCGGCCAAATGCCAGGTTGTTTCTTCATTGTTTAAATTATTCTTGGCTATTAACTAATTTGTCAACAATTTTAATCAGATAATTTAAATCAGTGATTGAATTGTGATTTTAATCAACTAATTAAAAAAATTAATGATTAAAATTATAAATTTTCTAAATGTTTAAAATGACATAAAGAAATATTATAATCTAATGTGAACATAATTTGAAAGGTTTTTTATATGTATTCTGCCTTATAAATAAACTTTATTGGCCTTATAAATAATTGTTTAATAATTATTAATTTTAATTATTGATAAAAATTTTATGTTAAATGCAGTTATAAATAATTTTAATAAATGCAAATATATCGGTAGTATATAATATAGTTTTAGGTAACTAGGGGATTCTGCCCCCTACGGACTGTACTCGCTAACCTCCATCCAGACACTGCAGACTCTAAAAACACGCTAATTTGATCTGCTTTCAAAAGATTACGGAAGATTAAATCGCAATTAAACGACTAGGGGCGATCTCATGTAATCAGGTTTCCATTCATTTCCCTTCTGCTGAGGGATTTTAAGACAGAATCAATTGCTGTCGAGACAGCTAACAGCAACTTTCGTGATTGCTATTGGGTAATTATTGGGTTAATCTTACTTAAAGATCAACCCAGTAATTTAAAGTTTGCTTGCATAAAATGGCTAAGTAAACAATTTTATAAAGACGCTATAAGACATTTATTTTAAATTACACATTTTAAATGTATCGTTTTAAATATTACGTAATTTTCACCAAAGTTTTTTTTTCTCATTTTAATATTCAAATAAAAATAATTTTAAAGGCCTCTAAAAAGCCTAACTAAATCGGTGTGACAATAGCAACTGCGAATTTCCAGGTGTCTCAAGCCTTTCTAAAAAGGAATTAGATAAAAATCAAAGGGTAGAAAAACAGAATCTTCAACTAACGATGATATGAATGATAATTAAATTCCCTCCCAAGATTCAGAACACGAGGTTTTTTTTTTTCTTAAGTGAATGAGAATAATTGTTCAGATTGTCTAGCAAAGTGCAATAAAACTTTGAGAAATTGTGATGGGGTCAAGTACATTCAGTGAAATTGTTGGTTATATAAAAGCTGCTCAAAGTTCCTAAACAAATGTGCAGTTTGTGGCAGACCTGAGATATTGCTAAAAAGAACAAAGAGACATATGAAAAACATTAACAAAAAAGCTTGACTCTAAAGCACTTTATCACAGTGGCTTTACCGTAGTTAAACTTCTTATAATGTTTAAAAATAGGCATACTAAAGAGCCATAATTCTTTTAAATGTTAAGTAGAACATAATATATTAAATAAATATTACACAAACAAATATATTAACATAACATAAATAATTATATAACAAATAAATATTAGTTTGTACTTTTATTATGTTGCCAACGTTTGTTACATTCATATTTTTGTAATTTACTAATATTAAGTAAGTTAACAACTTTAGCATGTCTAAAATATTAAAGTTACTTTTATTCATCCTATTATCTTTTATACTGCTTCACAAAAGTTATTCTTTACATTGAAACTCCATAAGGCATCTTAGCCATAGATAGTTGGCCATCTTACCCATACCTATGGGTAAGATGCCGAAATGCAAGTGTTTACAAAAGCAAAAATTTCGATACTTTCTATAACATCTGTAAAATGAAATAAGTTTTAAATCATACATAAGAGTATAATCTTTAACAAAAAATCAATGAATAACAAATATAAACAACAGGCGATTTTTAAAACAATTAAATCAAAAACTACGGCATCTTCACCCAATCTACTCTATACGTCATTGAATGTTGAAAAGGAACGATTGAATTTTCGATGTAAGATTAATTTAAATGACGTTTATTTGCAATACTGTGTTGAAATGCGTAAATATGTTATGCATACAAGGTAATTTTTATATGATACTTTATAAATCTTATTCAAATAAATTTTCAACTCGTAGACGGAAAAATATTTGTCGCCTTTAACTTGGGTACAATAAAGACATTCGCTATATTCTTTTTTAAGATGCGAGAATATTTATTGAATTGTGAGATTTTTATGAATTTTACTATTTATCTAGTGATGCTTACCTGAAGATTGACAAATAAATTATAAAGACTAGTACTACGAAAATGAATTATTGTTTGATTCTGACAATCGAGGTTCGTCGTATATGTTACTAGTTATTTATGGTAAATTAACCGTTGTGAATGAATTAGACGTTCAATTCAGCTTCAGTTTAACTTTAAAGTTTCATTTAACTTTTAAATTTCACCTTATATTTCATATGTTAATTATGTGCTGCAGATTAATAAGAATTTGAGATTTGAAAACATTCTTCATAGGAAATTAATAAATAGATACGTGAAAATTATTAAAAAGTGTAATCTCTATTAATTATTCATTCACTGGAAACTGTTTTCATTGAATTATGAGTTTCATACAAACATTGCTATTTAGCTGTTGATGCTTAACTGAAACTTAAAACAAATATCATAAGAAGTAGCATTAAGAAAATGAAGTATTATTAAATCGTGACAATCCAGATTGGTCGTAATATGTTACTAGTTGTTTATGATAAATTGAAAGCAGGAAATGCATTAGACGATCAGTTTAATTTCAAAGTTTCATTTTACTTTACAATTTCAGTTAACAGAAAGATTTCATACGTTAACCCTGTTTTACAGTTTAATAAGAATTTCAACCTTCGTTTCAATCTTTTCAAACTTCGTTGTATGAAATGAATAATTCAATAAAGTATTAAAAAGTGTATTCTCTGTTACTCATTCATTAACTGAAAACTGTTATCATGGTTCATTGTACATTAAAAAAATAATTAATGAAAATTTTGTATACCAAATCTGTTAAAATACATTTAAACTTGCTACACTGTGGGAGAAATGCATTTTTATGCTTCGTAACAAGTAATCAGATAAACCGCAAAATCTTAGAAGGCAATCCCTATCATTTTAGTTAAAAATAATAGTTGCATTCAATAAATACATTTCACAATATGCGAAAGTATTGATTAGTTGAATTATGATTTACATATCTCTTATTTTTCTTATATTGATGTTTGCCTGAATGTTTGAAAATCAAAATAAATAAGTAGCTTGCAGGAAAATTGTATATGATTCTGAGAATGAAGAATGCTTTAGATTCGTTGATTTTTATTGTTGTTTTTTAGCAAAATTATGTGTAAGGAATGTGTCTTATACCGCTATATACGTTTTTATATATACAGGGTGTATTTAAACTCTTGGGCAAAACTTTAAGGGGTGATAGTACACATCAAGACAAAAATATTAAATAGGAATCTAAGGGTCCCAAACGTCTTCCGAAGGAGATAGGCGCCATTAAAGTTTAGGGCCCAGAATTTCAAATGATTATAAAAAACGGAAAAATTGGTGGATTCGTTTGCGGTTTTCACTAAAACTATTCTTTATGTCAGTATTTTCTTGAAAATAAATTTCAAAGATAAAGTTCAAAAAATGCTGATAGAGTGCGCTTTAGACTTTGGAGTAACGAACAACTATTTTTTACCGTTATTTTTTGTATCTCATTAAATGCTTTCAAAAACTTAGTCTTAAATTTAAATTTTGAGCTTAAAATCTGAATCGTTGGGAGTGCTTAAGTGGCGCAAACTGAACTGTGTTCAGGAGTTGAAATGTGACCCCTTCCCTCCTGAACTCAGTTCAGTTATTCTCAATCTTGGTGTCGTAGACCAGGCAGAAACTACTACTCCCTACATGTAAAATAAAAGATAAAGGGATTACAAAATTAAATAAAAAAATATTCATAACATGAGCAAATTTTCCGCGCAAAATAACAAGAAATAATTTACAGTTAAGTAACGATTACGTTGTAACGGTCCGTGTAACCCGATTGACCGGCAGTGTGTATTACAGAAGGCCTCCAGATGACACTGTGATCGAAAGTGCTATAAAGGCACTGGTTCTCCGCATTTATCGTGTTTTCGTCTTTGACGGCTGTAGGGATGACCAGCTACACTAATCAGGAAATGGCCGTTATGCATTTTATTTACGGCGCTGCGGATGGGAATGCCCTGGAGACCCGGTGACTGTACGGAGAGCGATTCCCTTCGAGACGCTTGCCGGACCGTAAAATTTTCAAACGCTTGCATCGGCGTCTCGGAAAAACCTGTTCATTTGTCAGCAGGATATATGACACTAGGCGTACCAGGGGTGCGAGGACACCGAAACATGCATGAATTCGAGGAGCAACCGGAGACGAGCACACGCGCTGTATCCACCGCCGCAAATGTGAGCCCAATGACGGTTTGGCGAGTGGTAGGAGCGGAGGGCCTTCGACCCTATCATGCACAGCGTATGCACGCCTTGAAAGCAACCGACCATCAGCCACGTGTCGATTTTTCATGATGGTTCCTCCAACAGTTGGATGCGCAACCAGATTTTGCCGCACACGTGCTATTCACCGATGAATGCAGTTTCAGTCGGGAAGGCATTTTCAATGCGCGCACTGGACACAACTCGGCGTACACGAACCCACCCGTCCTCATTCATATCAACAGCGTTTCAGTGTCAATGTGTGGGCCGGAATTATCCCCGATAATTTGATCGGGCCATATCTTCTGCCAAGGCATCTGGACGGCGGTACGTATCTAGTATTCCTGAAAAAGGGGCTTCCAGTTCTAATGAAAAATATTCCAGCCAACATAAAGGCTGGTATGTGGTTCCAACATGACGGAGCGCCTGCACATTTCAGCGCAGATGTGCGAAATGCATTGCATGCAGCATATCCAGGCAATGGATTGGACGGGGTGGCCCGATAAATTGGCCGGCACGCTCGCCTGACCTCCCCTGCTTAGATTTCTTCCTCTGTGGACATATGAAGAGTCTTGTTTACGCAAGCCCCGTCGACTCTGTCGAGGACCTGGTTGCGAGGATTGCCGTCGTAGCAGGCGATATCCGGGAGATGCCCGGGGTATTCCTATTGTTCGCAAATCCTTATCCGCCGGCAGTGTGAGGCCTGTATCGTTGCTGATGGGCACTATTTCGAGCAATTTTTGCGATTCCGCACGAACATCATGCGTGCACCATTTTCTACGTGTCAAACTTCATTCATATTGCGCACTACGTGTGTGTATCAAATTGTTTAATTTTATTTTGCGCGGAGAAATTGCTCATGTCTTATTATGAATAAATTTTGTATTTAATTTTGTCATCCCTTTATCAATTATTTTACGTGCAGAGGGTAGTAGTTCCTGCCTGGTCTACGACACCAAGATTGGGAATAATTGAGCTGTGTTCAAGAGGGGGGTTCAAATTTCAACTCCTGAACACAATTCAGTTCGCGCTACTTAACCACGCCCAACGATTCAGATTTTGAGCGCAAAATTTAAGTTTAAATCTATGCTTTTGAAAGCATTTAATGAGATACAAAAAATAACGGTAAACAAATAGTTGTTCGTTACTCCAAAGTCTGAAGCGCCCTCTATCGGCATTTTTTTAACTTTATCTTTAAAATTTATTTTCAAGAAAATACTGACATAAAGAATAGTTTTAGAAAAAACTGCAAATGGATCGTCCAATTTTTCCGTTCTTTATAACCATTTGAAATTTTGGACCCTAAACTTTAATGGCGCCTATCTCCTTCGGAAGACGTTTGGGAGCCTTAGTTTCCTATTTAATATTGTTTGTCTTGATGTGTACTATAAACCCTTAAAGTTTTCCCCAAGAGTTTAGATACACCCTGTATAATCTTTTAAAGAGTATTTAAATATTTTTTAAAGAGGAAGACGTTTGTTTATTGTTTTGTAACATGCGTTCCTTGTAAATCCGTGAGCAAAATCTTAGTGATTTTTGGCACAAGAGAGTTATTGGAATTCAATAAATGTTGTTTTGGCTTGGTGCAAGTATACATTGACATAGGATTTTATAAAAGTTCATTTTTTTTAAATCAATTTATGATTTTCTGAAATATTGGAAATAAATAATGAGAAGTAGCAGAATAATAATTTATGTTTAATTCTAAAAATTGAGACTGTCCTTCAAATTCCCCTTAATTTTAGACATATTTATCAATTAAACCATAGACTTTGTTTCAGTTCAAGTAATCGTTGCAAGGAAATTAAGATTTTATATCAAGATTTAATTCACAAATAATGACATAGATTGACAGACTGTAAACAAATCAGCATTGCCAGTTTGATTAGCGAGAGACAGTTTTCAAAAACACTATAGAAATTTTGTATTAAAATCTAAAATATTTGACGATCTCAGATGATAAATGTTGTATGTGACAAAAAAAAAAAAAAAAAAAAAAAAAAAAAAAAAAAAAAAAAGAATTAATAATATTATTGAAGATAATCAATGGTCCTTTACCATTTGTTGAAATACTATTTGAGAAAAACGTAAAACTTATGGAGATTTCAATTGATACAGGAGGCATTTGACAGTAAAGACAAACAAATATTTTGAAATGTACAGATCTTTTCTCAAAATGATGATTGTGTCGCTGACCAATTTTAATGTATGAGCTCTCCAAATATTATTTAATAATATAGTCTCTTTCAATTTTCAAATATTTAAAATAAAAGAGAGGAAAGAATAAAACATTAATGATAATCTAAAATAAACTAAATCCGTGGCTTTACAATCCATGAAGGATCTGGGACTACATTGTGCAACTATGTTTACTTGAACCTGGTACATTAGTTCTAATTTTAGGTATTATATTTTTAGAGATATCGTCGAAAATGTAATGCAAAAATTAGTCCCCCATCCCTCTATTTCCGAATCTATCGAAACTAAAATTTTGAAAAAAATTAGGGGTAGTAGTAGTTTATGTAAAACTTTCAGGAAAACTTTAGCTATTACCCTGGATCACATAGTTTTTGAGAAAATTACATTTTTCCTTTACACACGCATTTCACTTTGCAGGCGCCCAACAAGAGGGTTCTAGGCCTCCAGAGGAAGTATAAAGGAATAGTTTAGTTTTCGACATAAATTGTCCGTAATTAGCTGAGATATTAACATTTAAAAAACAGCATACGTCCTGGTCAGATGGTCAGCCTAACGCGAGACACACAGTGTTTAGTTCCAAAGCAAATATGGATACAAAATGAATAAAAGGATGAGTGAACCTTGCCCATCCGGTATTCGACCTAGCAACATGTAGCGCTTCAGGCAGGCGTCCTGACCACTTCCCTACTGGGCTTCCTTTAATGAAAATCAAGAGGTTAAATTTCTTAATAATTATTTACTTGCATGTTATCTTGCATTTTACGGTTAAATAAATTAAAATGTTTAAAGTAGTATTTATTGCAAATGCCACAGACCTCTTATCCACCTCTGAGTGAATAAGGTACCGTCTACATTAGTGCTTTAAGTTTGCCTATTTGACACAACTACGAAAAACGCTCTTTAAAATTAAGAAATATTTTTTAATCTATCTTGAAAAAGGTTTAAAAAAATTTAATATAAGCTCTTTAGGATTACCAACGATTACGAAAAGCGTTCATTATCTACAGAAACCTGAAAAACATTTACATTATTGAGATTTAAGAAAGCTTTTCCGAACAAAAATTTTCTTTCGCTGTCCGTTATTTTCGGAACATTTTAGGAGCAATTTTAAACTACATTTATCGGTTTTCTCAACCTAGTATTAACTTAAGTAACGTTTTCTCACATTGCGCCTATTATCAAATAAATGTATATAAGCTAAAGTAAAAAAAAAAAAGTGTTTATGTTACGCTGTCCATTCACTTGAACATGTTGTTGACCTTGAATATGTTTACTTGAGAATTGATAGCTTCCGAAACCTTATGTCTCTTGTAGATACTTGGTTGAAAAAATTACTTTATACAATCTAAAAATTACTCTGTAACATTTCCGAAAAATAGAGGCTGCAAAAGAAACTTTTGTTACAAAAATTGCTTCTTTTTTAATCTTGGAATCTTTTTATTTCTTTGGTTTCTAAAGATAAAAAGACGCTTTTCGGAACAATGGGTAACTAGGAAGAATTTTCATCATACTTTATTAAACTTTCTTGCCATGTCAAAAAATATTTTTTTTCTTTTTTTACAATGCATATCATGTAATTTTTTAGCTAAGCATGCGTTTCGCGCTTGTAAGATTGTTTTAACCTCTTCAAGGTCGGTGGTTCATTTTTGTACCACTTAATTTTAATCCCTGAATGGGACATTGACACCAGAATTTTGGTTTGAAAATTTTCGTTTTATTACGTACGGGAAGAAAATTTTATTATATTTTGTAGTAACTAGGGTTACAGTCATATCTTTAAAACTTGTACATCACTTTAATTTTTGTATTTTATTTGCTAGGCAGAGTGTGCCATATTTTTTTTTACTTTTTAGTTTTATTAATTGTCGTCTATCCCGGGTCTGTTTTGGGCTGGGGCAGAGTTTGATGGCGTTTGGAAAGCGTTTTTCTGCCAGGGATTCAGGGCCTTTGCCATTATTTGGTTGGCTCCTTGTAGAGTGATCAAGTACATGGAGATAAATCTTTTACTTGTTTTCAAATAAATTTGTCTGTAAATTCCAGTGTCACTCATTCATTTTAGTATTTTACTAATAGAAGTGCCTTGCTCCTGAAAGGGCTAAAATCAAAACTTTTTTTTCCACAGTCTTTGAAAAATTCATGCTTTATATTCTATTTCTTTTCTTTTATATCACAAAGACGTATTGATCATCTTAACGCCATCGATGATCCATCATAGCTGAATATATCGGATATTGAGTGCAGAGATGACAGAGTGGAACCCTTTCCTAGTCTTAATGCATCTATTTTTTATCAAGAAATAGTAGAAGCTTTATTTGATGAAATATGCATAAGTTGCTTTAAAATATTTAGGAGAAATTGGGAATGTTTGATCATAAGTTAGATTTGACCCACTACCTTTCTTTCTTTATTTTTTATTCTTTTTTGCGGGTAAGCAAATTAATTGAAAGCATATTGTGAGACTCCTCAACAAGTTACTCTTGTTTTTCGGCTATTTTTAGCGATTAATAAGTGAAAGCATATTGTGAGAATTTTCAATTAGTTACTGTTGTTTTTAGGCTGTTCCCAGTGATAAACAATTGAAAATAATTGAAAGCATATTGTGAGACTTTTCAACTAGTAACTGTTGTTTTTCGGCTATTTCCAGCGATAAATAATTGAAAGCATATTGTGAGATTTTTAAATTAGTTACTGTTGTTTTTAAGCTATTCTTAGTGATAAACAATTGAAAATAATTGAAAGCATATTGTGAGACTTTTCAACTAGTAATTGATTTTTTCGGTTATTTCCAGCGATAAATAATTGAAAGCATATTGTGAGATTTTTAAATTAGTCACTGTTGTTTTTAGGCTATTCCCAGTGCTAAATAATAAAAAATAATTGAATGCATATTGTGAGACTTTTCAACTAGTAACTGTTGTTTTTCGGCTTTTTCCAGCGACAAATAATTGAAGGCATATTGTATATCATATATATACTTTACATAAATACTAAAAGATAGGATTGTAAATAATAAATATGTAAAACATGTGTTGTGATATGTTTCATACTAATTTGTTTTCAATGGTAACTGTCGGATGTCCTTTTAAGTCTCCCATTTTCATCTAGTGCCATTGGACACTCTTTAAATTTATCAGAAAATAATAATAAACTTTTTCAGTAATTAATAGCCTAATTTATGTAAATATATTTTTTTATTGTCAACTATGTTATAATATGTTGATTCGTGCCGAATGCAAAAATATCTGTTTTCAAATAATATGAAATATAAATTCAAGCAGTTTTTTACAATTTAGAACTGTTTATTAATAATACAGATACATAAATATTAAATGTGTACATTTTTTGTGCAATATGTACGGAGTGATAAAAGTTCGATCATTTAAAATAAAATAATGTCAAAAGAATAAGCAATGACAAAAAAATCGCGTAATCGGATCAAAGAAAGCCGTAATTTTTTTAATAACTGAAAAAGATTCAGATTTATATTTCATGATAGAGAGTTATCAGCCAATATAGGAAAGAGTAGCTTCTAAAAAAATATAATGAATAGGCAAAAATAACATAACAGCGTCTGACAATGTTTAGCACCCTCTAAGTTTAAATTGGCCTTTACCTGATCTTGAATCTTTTCGCCATGCAGGATTTTCGCAGTTTTCAAACTGCTTATTCATATTTTATGGGAGAAAACTTAATCAACAAAAGTTAATCTGGTGATGATACTCTGTTATCACCAACGAATTAAGTATTTATGTAGATCCAGGGGTTTCAATGACTGTGAGATTTGCATATCTTAGTATAAATATTACGTATAAGAATTCTTCATAGGTAACTTTTAAGGACCAGAAGCATTTTTATTGTTGTTATTAAATAAATCCAATTTCTTCCTGATCCTATTCGTGAAGTACCCAATTTTTTTTATCATCATTTGTGCCTTTTAGATTATTTTTTTTTAAGTTATAAAAAACTATTGACGCACTCATTACGTAAATTACATCTTGTAATCAATATGTTGCGTTCGTTTCTTCTCATGGTCTCCACAATTTTTATACCACATGTATAAAATTTTTTGTTTTAGAAAAGTAGCTTTAGAAATGAAATTTGTTTATTCTGGTTAGGCAAACTTTCACTGATTTGTAAAAATTTGGATGTAAGATACAAACATATCAAGCATCATCCGCTTTACCCAGTGACCAAGTAAAAATAAACACATTTCGAACAATATGTATATATATATATATATATATATATGTATATATATATATATACATATATATATACATATATATATATATATGTATATATATATATATACATATATATATACATATATATATATATATATATATGTATATATATGGTACAATAAATTCCTTACATACCACACAGAACTATGTTTCACTTCATTAAAGAAAACACCTGCTGGAAGTAAGTTTTATGGTTAAGAAAACCATGATTCATTTATTAAAAAAAAATGCATGTGAGATATACACTGTTAAAAATATCCCTGTAAAATTGCAAGCAGAGGCTGGCAGCAGGGATTCCAGTCATACACCGGAAAAAAAAATCATGCCCATCATTTTGTGCTGCATGTAAAACAGGATATAATGCACTTTAAAACAAAATAACACTTTAGTTATTGTTCCGTAGCACGTAGCACGTTAGATATCATCACAGAATCGCTTTTTTGACGGGTTAAAAAATATTTTACGGTCGCGATTAAGTGACATTATTTTTCGAAAAACGACTAAAATGAAGGACATTGTATGGAATCGTACCGTATTTTTGCTAACAGATGGACTAGAACTGTAAGAATATGGGATTGCCCATAATTTTCTATGTATCTAAGGGATAAGGGATTTATTGAATCAGACCGATTTTCATCGAATAAGGCTTTTGCCCGTGAAAATTAAAGGGCAAATGCTCAAAAATTTACAGCTTTTCCTGAGAGTGTGAACATATCAAGCATCACCAGCTTCATGCAGCGGCATTTTCAAAAGACGCCATCATATTAGCTGATAGGAAAGAGAGAGACTTAAACAAATACTTCCAGAAGTTTGCAATTTATCCTAGACTTTTGTTTGAACGTATTCATTTTAAAAGGGGTGGCAGCAATTTCGAAATCCTTTTAAAAATAGCTGACATTAATGTACCTTTTCTAAAGAACGATTAAAACGATTTCAATATTATTTTTAAAACATAGCAGTAGATAGGAACAGCTATAGGAACTAAACTATCCATGATCGTTCTGTATGGAATATCAATAAAAACAAAATAATAACAACATGCGAGATTATGCAAAAATAAAAGATCACATTTGAAAGGGCGACATCGATGTACCTTTTTCCATAAAACTACATAAGTGATTTCAATACATTTTTTAGTACTTTTGCCATACTATATTTTGATCGTTTATATATATATATATAAATATGTAATTTCGAAAACAAAAAAATATCTAATATTTCCTTTAGATTAACATAAATACTCTATTTTTATTTTTTACCTTTTGCGGAATGCTTAATTTTTAAATCAGGTACTGCCAAATTTACTATAAAAGAAACACCAAGGAAATATTCTCTATTCTGGAGAAAAAAGATACATCAGCGTCCGCTCTTTTGCTTGTGATTTCGCGACAGTAGTAGAAATAATGTAATGTTTTTATATTTTATTCTTTTAAATTTGGAACCTTTTAAAAGATCTTCAGATAAACATAAAAACAATTCTTTTAATTAACACTAGAACGGCGGAAAAATCTTAGCTACTGGAACGGCGGGAAGGGGTCATTTTGACCCCACGATCAAACCACTGAAATAGCAACGCTAAAACAATTTTAAATGCTATTCATTGGCAAAAATATGTAATTTCCGTGTATTGTATAATTTATATTTAATATTGCTTGATAATTTATTAAGTTTTTAAAGTACTGTATATGTAACGCCTACAGGACGATCAATTGAATCATACTACTACTACTCAAAAAACTCATTAATTTTATATAAATCTTGATTTAAAATAAATGTTTTCACAAATTAAAACTAATGTTAACTAAAAAAAATACAATTTATAAAATATTTTTTTTCATCTACTTACTCGCCGAATGATTCACTCTCTAAATCCATAAATTAGAAACGTGTTCTGTTGTTTCCGTTATTTCATTATAAGTGTAGCTGAATGGTTAGAATGTAAAACATTTTGTTTGAATTTTATTTAATGGTTAAAATACTCCAAAAAACACACGGATTAGGAATTAATGCAGTTGATACAAAAATAATTTTTAATAATTTTTCCAGTGCATTATCCGGACACAACTTTGGAACACGATCCACAAAATTCTTGAGATTTGTTTCCATTGCATCTCTGTATTTGACACTTTTTTCTCTTTATATCTACTTCATTTTCGTGTGTTTTTTCTTAAGACTCAGGAAGGATCTTTTGGACTTTTCAAGCCATATGAACCATCCTTAACTTCTCTCCTAATTTTAATAGAAAATCTGTTCTACTGATGGGCTTGCCTGTTACACTTTGATAAATTATCGCATTCAAAGCTGCATGATCCAAAATATTGTAAAAGATATGTACCAGCCATCGTGTAGAAGCCGATTTAACGGAGTATTTTCGGCACATCTGATTACGAATATCCACACCATATTTCGTTGCGTTGTAACATTATATTGAATCGGGCCACTTCTTGAGACTGTCTTCAGATTTGACAGTAGAATGTAATGAGCGCAGTAGAAAGACACTTTTATTTCTTTTGGCTTGATAGATGGTAAGTGTCATATTGTCATGTTCGACTATCTTCGGTGAATACTACGCATATTTTTCAAAGATATAGGAATTTCTCTGCTCTCCTTTTTCATAGTGTCAACCAAAGTTGTATATTTAGCTTTTAGCATTTCTGCTAGTTTGATGCTATTAAAATAGTTCTCTGTGATAATATTCCTCCCTTTGTTTAGATGGGGAGCTGTTAATTTCATGAAAAAAAAATCAGTTAAACTTAATTGAGGATTTGCGGTTTCATCTTTTCCTAGAAATGGAAATCCATTCAAGAGGTACATATTTAGTATGAACGTCAAGAGATAACCAAAATTTTATCCCAAATTTCTCCGGTTTATTTGGCATATATTGATTGCGTAAATTTACATCTAGCTTTAGATGGGAACAATTGTTCACCAACTGTAATATTTTGTCCTGGTCGGTAGCATGTTTTGCAATTTTCAACAAATTATATGTTCGGAAATGTTCAACTGTCTGCCGTATGAATAATATTCGTACTCTACTTATAAAACCCCTCCCCTATGGTTACCACCTGCAGTGATTAATCTGAACTAACAAAAGTAACAAATGGGAAAATACTATTTCTGAAAAGAAATACAAGTCTGAAAAACCTTATACTTTCTTTTTTTGAAATATTATGATCAAAAGCATGGCAAAAGAAACAAAGGAATTATGACATACAAATTACAGATAGTAATGTTGTGTCACCACACAGGTTTTTATCTCTCTGGGAGACAGTATGAATGCAATCGAAAATTGCTTATCACTGAATTTTTCCCATGTGTTCACAATCCTTCGAATACAGAGAGTATTTTACTAAACGAGTAACGGGGGACTACCCTTGCCCGCCGTTCTAGGAATACCTACAATTATTTCAAAAACTAACAAATCTAGAAAGCTGAATTTTTTAAAAGAAAAATATGTTATATATTTAGAAAAAGTCAAAATATTCCAAGCGATTTCTTCCAACCCAACTAGAATAATCAACGGGCGAAAGTGCTCAGGTGTCAAAATGACCCCTACCGCCGTTCTAGTGTTAAGCTCTTATTAGTTTTATCTGTTTTCATAATTTTTCTGTTTGTTTTTAAATAAAAATAATAATGAATGGAAAGACTTGCTTGTAAAATATTCACAGAAATGAGACTCAAAATAGTTTAATATTTGCTAAAAGTGATAAAAATACATTTAAAACGCAAATAAACACCTTTGTTTATTTAGATCTATATGTCTTAATGCTCTGATGAGATTAATATTTACTAAAAGTGATCAAAATACATTTAAAAGACAATTACCTTATATAAGGATCGACATGTTTCATTGCTCTGATGGCATTAATATTTGCTAAAAGTGAACAAAATACATTTAAAAGGCAAATAAATTATGAACTATTATTGCGGAATAAAACATGTCGATCTGAATAAATAAATGCATTTATTTGCCTTTTAAATGCATTTTAATCACTCTTAGACAATATTAAATTAGTTTGATGTTTCAAGTGATTGTCATATATAGTTTTATAAGAAATGACACTTTCTAAAGATATACTTAACTGCTAAACAAAACTTACGTATTGTACTACAAATATTTTTTCATTAAATAAAATGTATGATAATTTTTTCTCTCTGTATATGAGGAGTTTTTATAAATAATATTTAGTTTCCCTAATTAATACAAATAAATAAAATTTTATATAATATGATTACAAAGTTAATAAATAAATTAAACTTTACATAATATGCAACTTTTATATATTTATATAAAAAATATAAAAAGTGTTTCATAAAAGATGGACAAAACTTTTAAGAGGTGATAGTACACATCCAATCAAAGAAGGCATGGTCGGAATTAAAGCGCGAAAGATGCTAGAGGACGCTGAAGCTGATCTTGTTATACGAGGCAAAAACACATAATGATTACGTAACAAAATCAAGTTTAATTACATGTGCTTGGCTGACTTATCCAAAATGGCGTCTCCCAAAACTAACGTTTCGTTCATCTTTAAACGACCTGCATCCGACCGGGAAGCGAGAAAGGATCTCGCCTCACACAATTGCGGTGCAAGCGCTCAAAAGTTTTACGAACTGGCAACCGCCTTTTGGGAAACCACTCTCGGTACAATCGTTGAACCTCTGAGTCATTTCCATTTGCAGTTCCGCACATAATGCGCATATCAGCCTTTTTCCCTATTAGTGAAGGGCAACATCTTCCAATATGTTCTTTCCGCGATTGGCAATTGCACACACGGATCAGTGGCTTTTATGTGTTAATCGAATCGAAATTTTTCATACACGTTATACTTCTTACCCATATCACATTTGCATGCTATTAGTGCCGTTCTTCTTTCGATAACTCCCAACAGGGCCAGCATCTTTGAGTTTATATCTGACCATACATTATTTGATGAAATTTATCTGTTTGGATGTGTATTATCACCGCTTAAAGTTTTGTCCATCTTTCATGAAACACCCAGTACACTTGATATATTTGCATTCATATTTGTAAAATTTCATGGTGTTAGCCATATAAAGAGATATTTACTAATACATTAGAATAAACAGTAAATATGCAAATAAACAAAAAAAAAAAAGAAATAATGGGGAGTTGTTAAAATTAAAATATAATTATATGTAAAATGTTACATGACAAAATTGAGTTACGCGAAGAATTTTTATAAAAAGTTGTCTCCACGAATAATAAAATTAATAAAAAACACTTCAATAAATGTTAACATTATATACATGTATTTGAAGATAGAAAAAATAATAAACAGCAAAGAAAAAACGGAGTTGGCGCTAGTCAAAACCCTATTTACAAATGCAATTGCAACATAGAAAAAATATTTGTCGTATTTAAAAAAAAAATATTTCCAGCACAACATGCAAATATTATAAAAATATTTCCAAATACAATATTTAGAAATACTCTAACACTCCAACATGTAAATAAACTTTTAGCATTTTTATAATATTTGAACCAGTCTCTACTAAATAATAACATTTATGTATATAAATATATCTGCATTTAAATTTTCATCGAAATAGTCATGCTTATAGTCACGTTTTTGCACCTCTGAGAAATTCTACATTCTCATATTTCTGTATTTATGACGTTTTATAAAATTAGATTTAAAGATTTTTCGCTTGCTTAGAACTACATCCTATTCGAATTGAAATTAAATTATCTTTGCAAGTATCTGAACATATAAGAGGATCGAGGCTGTATAAAAGTTGTAGAATTAAAATAAAACACTCCCATGTCAGTGTTAGTTTTCCACAAGATGTTATGAGAAAGATAAAACTGTAAAATAATGCAATGTATTTAATATAAAGTTAGATATAGAAGAAGAAATTTGTTTTTCGCTAATGGTATTAAAATTTTATTATATATACCCAGCAAACACATACCTTTCGGCACACGATCGGACCGCAGCCGGCAGTGTCGGTTAAGTGTCGGCATGGGCACAGTGATTTCGGTGAAGAGTTGGCAGCATGTCAGCAACTGAAACATAAGGATCTGCTTTTTCGACTGCCGGTTACCGTAATCGGTCCACTTACGGTTATATATCGGCAAGCAACTTACACCGGCAAGTGACGCAGGACCGATATGTGATATTTGGTAGTGGCCCGATTAGATTTGCCAACATCGGTCCGAATTTGGAATTTTTAGTCTTAGCCGACATTTTTTTTTTCTTTTTCTTAATTTTGTTTGAATTTGAGTTTTGATAAGATATGTATATTTCGTGTATTTCATATGAAATTCTAACAGTGATAAAGAAAGAAAAAAAAAAAAGCTCTTATTTAAATATATTTTTAAAAGCTGTTATTGAATTCATTTTAAAAAGGTTCACAATTATTTGAATCATCAAAAGAGTTTCTTAAATCGCCCCTTAAAATTATTATTCGTTATAAAGTTAATCGTAGAAAAAAAATTCATAAATTAATTATTTTCTAAATATATTCATTTTAAAAGCAACAGCTATGTTTCTTATTTTATTTAAAAATCAAATTATTAAAAAAGTGCTTACAATTACTTTACAAGCTATAAAAATATAAAAAAACTACCCAACTTAAGCATTAAAATTTAAAAGAAAGATTCAGAAATCTCCCACTTCTAAAAAATTATTTACCAAAAAAAAAAAAAAAAAAAAAAAAAAAAAGATAAATTAATATTTCTATTTTATTTGATGATTAAAAAATGTTGATAAGTAAAATAATCATTTTTGCTACTTAATCACAAAAAATATATTCTACATTAAATCATCAAATGATAAGAAATGAACTCTTATTCTAATTAAAAGTGGGTTGGGTTGATGGGTTGATTTTTGACGGCCAATTATCTACACGAGGGATATAGGCCCGGGGGGAGTGCCCTCCGTGGGGGTCTTTCTAAGGGAACCTAATCCGTATTAACGCACGGAAGATCCACGGCTCGAAGAAAACCACGAAAACTCCGAACGATTAGGACGACGGGCGCGATTGGGATCGAACCCAGCACTTCCCGTCTACCAGCTTCGAGAGCAGAACCTCTCGGCCACTGTTGGGGCCTAATTAAAAGTTATTAATTACCAACTTCTTTTTTTATTAAAATTAGCTTTTCTATGTTACAAATATATATTTCCTGAATTAACGCATTTAATTATTTATAATTCCTAAAGAGAAAATTTTATTAAGAGAAAAACCTCTGAAAGTCCCTTATTTTATTTAATAAGCATTCTTAAATTTATAAGAAAGATTCAGAAATATCCCCATTTAAAAATTATCTTCCAAAAGAAAAAAAAATGTAAATTAATATTTTTATTTTATTTTTAAATTAAAAATATTGATAAATAACAAATTAATATTGCAACATACTCATTAAATATATGTTCTACTTTAGATCATCAAAACGACATAAAATGAATTCTTATTCTAATTAAAAGTTAATAATTACTAACTTTTTATTTATAAAAATACATTTTTCCATGTTAAAAAAATATATTTTATTAATTAACGCAACGCATGTAATTACATTATAATCCCAATAATAAAATTTGATTAACTGAACAAGACCTCTAAAAATATTTTTTTAATACTTAATTATTCTTAAATTTATATCTATTCTTTATTATTCTTAATTATATCTATATCTCAATTGAACTTAAAATTATTCTTAAATTCGTTGCTTTAACGAATTCGCTAAAATATTTATTTCATTCGTTTAAATATTAAATTAACTTTTAAATAAACGCGCGTAAGACAATTATAAATAAATAAATAAATAATAAAATAAAAACAGTTCAAAATTCTAATTTTCCCATCTACCTTTAATGGCAAACCATTACGTATCGATAAGACTTCCCCTTATTACCTCATACAATCCTCCTCTGCTCAAGTCTGAGTGGTGAAGTGGTTAAGGACTCTACTTCCTGTCCTTGGGTACCCTGGATCAAAACCAGCCTCAGCCAGCGCCGAAACACGTTCTTTTCAAATATGCATTCCGCGATGTCTCATAGATGGCGCCATCAAAAGGTTTTTTTTCAATTGATGCTCGTGTCGGGCTGCGACCGGCATTCGTATGGATAGCTATCGGTGTGCTGCCGGCATAGTCTTTTGCTGATACTGGACCGGCTGTGCGCCTATCTGTCGGGCGTCACTCGCCCGGCGTGTCGAAAAAGATACGGAACCGGTACGGCAGCCGGTATCGTGCCGATACCGTCGGTAACGGCAAAGCGGCTGTCGGCCGATTGTTTACCGATAGCTCTGTGTTTGCTGGGTATATATATACACACACACAGATATATACACAGGGTGGCTCAAAAGGTCATATCCAAACGGCACGTGTGGGTGTGTCAGGTCATGAAGAGCGAGAATTACATAGGAAGGGGGGGTCGGAAACGCGATTTTAACGTGCAATTCCACTGCGACCGTGACGCAAAGAAAAAAAAAAGGTGTAAAAAGACCATTATTTTACGGAAAACTTAATCGAAGTACAAAATACAAATGAAAAATGTTACAATTCAAACCAAGTGCTCTTAATGCGCACTGTCGGAGTTTCCTCTTAGTCCTCACAACTTTGAAGAAAATCCTTTGCTATCTATATGCTGCCACCACCGATATGATTACGTGATATCGGTCACGCTCTGAGAGGATTGTTCAAATGAAAACTAACTCGTTCAATTAACTAAATTAACAGTTTATTTACACACTATTTACAAAACACCAAACACTATTTACACTTAAAACTCGGATGTAGGTGATCCGGTTCAACCTGAAATTAAATACAGTAGTTGTTGGCTGTATACTGTTACAACTACTTTATATCACTCTCAATCTACACTCGTTAAATCAGCTTTACCGGAGACTACTCTCAATCTTCCAACACATGGGCTCTAAGCCTAAGCTCTGCGAGCGTTATTCAACCCTATGCTCTATCTAAGAGCTCTACACAGGAACTAACCTTGCGTCTTGCGCTCCAGCCTTCAACTGACTATCTCCCAGCCAAAGCGACTGCTTCTAGCAACCCCCTGATTTTTATGAACGCCTCCTCTTTCCCAAACATAAAACCGGGTTTTTCACTCTGACCCCAGTGTCAGCTCTTTCCCTCTCTGGTGAAACCCTTGTCTCCTTATCTCAGGCAGGCACCTGAATAGCAGGGCAAACCCCTTTCTATTATAACTACTTCCCTTCACGCATTCTATCTACCTCACCAGCCCGGATTAAATTTTAGATAAGAAAAGAATGTTACTTTCCAATTCTCAGTACACAGACCAACGACATGAATACAATATATAAGTAAAAATAATAATATATAACCCCAGATCCCATAGCAGATGTTTCTCAGAATCTGACACGCACCATTAAACGTGATGCATGCTTCACATCGGAGCTTCCTGGCCAATTGGAACGAGTTTGCGTTTCCATGCGACGCCGATGTGAAGCATGCATTATAGCTAATTGGGGCATATTTTGAGCACGTGTTATGAGTTGTAACATTTTTCATTTATATTTCGTTCTTTAATTATATTTTTTATAAAATAAAGGTCTTTTTAGATCGTTTGTTATATTTTCTTTGCGTCACAGTCACGATGTAATTGCATCATCATGATCGCATTTCCGACGCCCAGTTCCAATGTAATTCGTGCTCCTCATGACCTGACACACCCACATGTGCCGTTTGGACATGACCTCTTGAACCACCCTGTATATATCAACGATGTATATCCTATGCAAAAAATAATATTAAAAATCCCTGCCGGCTCGGGCCTTCAGGCGGAGATAGATTTCGAAGTTAAGTACTAAATTCTCCAACAAAACTTAAATCAAGATTAGAGATAAACCCAATTTCTCCACAAAGAGTGAGCTGTAGGGAGCTAAACTTTTTGTGAAAATTATAATATACAGTAATTCACACACGCATGTATATGGAATAGGTTTTAAAAATGGCTACAAAAAATTCAGAGAACCTTAAAGTGTTAAAATATGTTGATATTTCCTTAGTCTGGTTTTTATCATGTTTTAATACGTTTCTTCAAACTAACATGGCGTTACATATTCACCTGCTGAGGTCCATTATATTTCCAATATGACGCAATATACATATTTTTTAATTCGTCAAACTATTTATTTTATTTTGAGTTTTCATGCTGAAATCTTGCTCTAGAAAACTTATGACGTAATATTCAATTTGTTTTCAATTTGTCAAACTATTTAATTTTACACGTGAAAATTTTGCATTAGAAAAGTAATTGTTGTGATGAGAATTTTATTGCTTTTTTTTTAATTGTTGGCAACTGCTATAACGAAAAACTTTTATTTTTTTCCTGCCATTGTTGTGTAAGAGCTGGTTTTATCATAATCATGTTAAGACAGTATTCAAAATTTTGAACCCTCCCCATTTCCACCCCATTTTCAATCCCCGCCGAGATATTAGCCATATCAAAGTTGTTGGCGAGTTTGAGGACAATCCGTGCATAATTGCGACTTTTATCGTGCGGACAAAATTTAGTACATACATACATACATACATACATACATACATATATATATATATATATAAACTTTTTAGGTGGGGGTGGTTTTGGGTTCCTGGGGTCCTATAAT
The DNA here is from genome assembly GCA_963932465.1 of Maratus speciosus. Lineage (NCBI taxonomy): Eukaryota > Metazoa > Arthropoda > Arachnida > Araneae > Salticidae > Maratus > Maratus speciosus. Next base: position 456,733,868 of record OZ010797.1, read on the forward strand.
GAAAAGTTCTGAAGGAATTTTTCAAAAGTCGCACCATGGTAACGACTGCAATAGGTAGTATTTCTTACGAAATCTACCTAAAAATATTAAAATGTGAACCCAAAATCTCTAAACAACTGTCCATAAGATTAACATTAGGTGAATTTTTCTCCGGGTGACTAGTGTCGTGTCGATTCTTAAGAATTACATTTTCTGAAAGATTGTTATAGAAAATAATAATAAATAAATATGCAGATGAACACTATTTTACACGTAAAAGATGATGCAAAAGGAAACATCTTTAATAATAACACAACTTTTGAACCACCCTGTATACATGACATACCTGCTCGTCGTGGCATCGGTCCACGGTGGAGAATTTGGTGATTTAGCCGATCAAAAATAATTCTTACAAGAAAATTGAGGTAAAGTTTATATTTTATTAGTTTATCATATTATTAAATTCTTACTGTAGTTTTTCTCTGAAAAATATGTTTGGTGAAAAAACAGAATATTGATAAATCATTGTAACAAATAACAATAACTTTAAATAATATAAAAGGGTGATGATTAATTTTCGTGTTGCGATTGTATTTTATCCATCAGTCTAAACTTTTTTTTTTTTTTTTTTTTTTTTTTTTTTTGTATGGAGTAACTTAAAACTTAAAATTTATGTCGAAATATTGTAATTAGTTTAAAAAAATGAGTCGATATATATTTTTAAATGTAGATATAGAATCGGAGTTTTTTACATTTTTTTCATACGTTAGTCTTAGTTATAAAAATGATCTTAAATCACACTGCATTTCATTTTTCTTAAAAGAAATGTTGCAACATAATTAAAGTCTCTTTTTAAGCACTTTTACAGTTTCTGTCATAGAAATTTTCTGTTTACTCACTATAAAACAATTATGCAGCATGACTCCATAAATTTGGTGGCAGACTTGGTGCATCCATTTTATTGAGTAATTTAAAAGATAAAACTTGTGTTACGTTACACTAATGTGTAATATTACACCAGTTATATCAGTTTAAATTACACCATTATATAAGTGAAATTTCTCCATAAAACTGAAGACAGCATATTGCCAGCAATTTTATGGGGTAACGTTGCGTAGTTTTTTTTAAAGCAATTCAGTAATAAAGAATTGAAGTCAGGCATTTACAAATCATGTATAATTTTTATATAATTTAATGTAAACTAAATATTAGAAATATTACACTATATATATAAATAAATAAATATAAATATACATATTAGCTGACGAAGCCTAAGGTTAATCATCAGATGTTGCAAAACTTTATCCGAATAACTTTCATCACTATCCGATTCTATATGACTGTGCACTGAAATGTTTAGCAAGCAGAAATAGTGCTAAAGTCTTTAAAAATGGTTCGGATTTTTTCCAAGATAAGAGTTGATCTGAATTGGGTTACTGAATTAAACAGTCCTGGTTTGCGTAGTCCCGCCCTTTTCATTGAAATTTTCTTTCTTCCATAATTGTTGGCACAAATTTGATGAGTAATTCTAATTCTACTTCTTTATTTACACTTTGAACAAAATTATCTACGTAAAAACTACTTATGAGTAATTTAATGATATTTCCAGGATATTTGTCGATGTTACCTTTCAAAACATTCTAAAGATGATATTGATTTACTCTGGCCTCCAAATGTTAAGGTACAGGGACTGGATGCTTTCGATTGTGCACGGTTTGTCGAATATCTACCAACATTATCGGCGAAATGTTCTTGAACTTCTGGTATGTAAAGAACATGTTTGATTTCATATTTCTCGGTGAAGATTTATCGGGGGTACCATTAGGGGGCTAATAATAAATTTAATAATAAAATAATACTTGCGATCACCTATGAAACAGAAAAGGCTGGAAATGATTTGTCACTGTGGTAAATGACTATCTGGGTCCTGTTCAACGTTTGTATGCATTTGTGTAAGCATAGCACTCATATTCGTGAAGATGTTAACGTTTTTGTGAAAAATTCAAAAGTTTTTAGGTGCGTTCGTAATTATATAAATACGTAGCACCTATAGTCGTCGTTCAGTCCGTCCGTCCGTCTGTCCGTCCGTCTGTCCGTCCGTCTGTCCGTCCGTCCGTCTGTCCGCATGTAACAGAGCAAAAACTACCCAACCGAATGGTCTGAAATTTCAAATATATGATTGTTGCAAAATTTTGTCGAGCCATTTCAAATTTTATGAAAATCCGATGTATAGTTTAATTACAGGGACAGTCAAAAGTTTTTCTTTACATTACGACCAATGGGAAAAATTATTGCAAGTGCATTTTAATGATATTAGAGCCTTCCGAATGATCTGAAATTTTAAAGATATAACTGTTGCAAAATTTTGTCGAGCCATTTCAAATTTTAGGAAAATTGGATGTATAGTTTAATTACAGGGACAGTCAAAAGTTTTTCTTTACATTACGGCCAATGGGAAAAATTATTGCAAGTGCATTTTAATGATATTACAGCCTTCCGAATGATCTGAAATTTTAAAGATATAACTGTTGCAAAATTTTGTCGATCCATTTCAAATTTTAGGAAAATCGGATGTATAGTTTAATTACAGGGACAGTCAAAAGTTTTTCTTTACATTACGGCCAATGGGAAAAATTATTGCAAGTGCATTTTAATGATATTAGAGCCTTCCGAATGATCTGAAATTTTAAAGATATAACTGTTGCAAAATTTTGTCGAGCCATTTCAAATTTTAGGAAAATCGGATGCATAGTTTAATTACAGGGACAGTCAAAAGTTTTTCTTTACATTACGGCCAATGGGAAAAATTATTGCAAGTGCATTTTAATGATATTACAGCCTTCCGAATGGTCTGAAATTTTAAAGATATAATTGTTGCAAAGTTTTGTTGAGCTATTTCAAATTTTAGGAAAATCGGATGTATAGTTTAATTACAGGGACAGTCGAAAGTGTTCCGTTACATTACGGGGAATGGGAAAAATTATTGCAAGTGCATTTTAATGATATTACAGCCTTCCGAATGGTCTGAAATTTTAAAGATATAATTGTTGCAAAGTTTTGTTGAGCTATTTCAAATTTTAGGAAAATCGGATGTATAGTTTAATTACAGGGACAGTCAAAAGTGTTCCGTTACATTACGGGGAAAGGGGAAAAATTATTGGAAGTGCATTTTAATGATGTATCAGGCTATGCGTTTTATGAAGTGCAAAAAAGTATACATTCAGTACAATATGGGGTGCAAAAAATAATTATAAAACAAGTTATAGTACGAACGCACCTCATTTGCCACGTTTGACGAGCAATTTCCAACTTGTTTATTTATAGCATACAGAGTTTTCAACCAAATTTAACACGACTTTCCAAAAACCTGACAAAGAACAGTATCAACAGTATACTGCAATTAAAACATGAATATATTGAATATTTGATGAGATATGGGCACTTGTAGGAAATAATTTTTAACTGCGCATGCGTGTAAGATTTCAAAATTTTTATTTCATAATTTGGTAGCCAGCTATTTTGGGTAACTTCTGTAAAAAGTCCAGTCAAATATTGTGAAAACTCAGAAGGATATAGTGAGTTGATTGAAAAGTTGTGGAAAAACCCTTATAATAAAGCTATTTTTAGAGAGCAACTTACTATATCGCCCCTACCTTTGTGAAATTTCTCGATATTTGACTGGACATTTTAGATAAGTTGCCCTAAATAGCTGACTACCAAATTATGAAATAAAAATTCTGAAATTTTCTACGCATGCGCAGTTAAAAATTATTTCATATAAGTGCCCATATCTCATCAAATATTCAATATATTCATGTTTTAATTGAAGTGTACTGTTGCTATTGTTCTTTGTCGGTTTTCAGAAAGTTCGGTTAAATTTGGTTGAAAACTCTGTATCTATATTATAAAGGACAAACATATCTGTGCGTAACGAATACATCATTCTGCGAATGGCAACATTTGAAATTTGAAATGAAATTTCTTCAATTTTTTTTGCAATTTTCGCAACAGAAAATTTTAAACTTTTAAACATCGCACATTTTCAATTTTTACACCGTCGTATAGGGGAAAAAGTCTACTTTTAAATGCAATTTGTTTGAAAGCTGTATCTCAATTTATTTTTGTGAAATTAATTTTTTTTGTAGTTTTTAATACCATTTTTCTAATCGTGGCAACAAAAGTACTCCATTTCTATTGAAAGTAAACGGAAAATAGTCGAAAATAGGAGATTACTGTATCTTTTTGTTGCCATTTTCTCATAAAACCTGAAAAAAAGTTGAAATTAAAATACGTGCTAAGTCAACAAAATCGTCTGTTATTCCGTGATAATGACGTCATATGCATACTTTTCTACAGATGAAGTTTAGGACTGCATTGTAAAAGTGAATTGCTTTAGCGGATGCAAATGACGTCATTTTATAAAAAAGCGTGTAATTTAAACTTATTATAATACTTAACTATAAATTTAAACTCAAAACTGAAATATGTTTAGTAGAAGTGCGTCCTTTTCACCCCAGCTGCTTCCTCAAGTTTTTGTCCAAAGTTCTTGCGACTAATAAAACTTTAATGCTATTTCTTTAGGACATTCTACTATAATTTTATCAAAATAACATAATTTGCTTAATTTAATTTTTTCTAATTTTATATAATCTATATCCTTCTATATATATAAAAAAGTTTTGATTTGGAAATGGACCAATAAAAAATCTGCGTAGATACCGTGAAATGCATCTGATTGGTCAGAGCTTTATGACGCTATAAGGGAGGTTACCAATGGGGACCCATCTCTCTGTCGCCAACTTGGCACTATTTCCAGTATTTCGCCAAAATTAAGGGTACTTTTCCGTTATACGGACAGCATGCCAAAATGTATGCTAATGCGCCAATTATTTCAGCCCTCATCGTGAAAAGGATTTTTCTTGTAAACCATGCGAAACATCGTGATTTGTTATTTATGAAACGTGAATTACGTGAAGGATTATTATTTAACCTTAACCATGGAAAGCTTTTTAATTTGCTATTATTCGAAATAAAAATGCTTTTTTTTATAAAATTATAATTTACTTTTACTGCTGATGCTGAGATGGATTTTACCATTTGTCAATTACCAGATGATGAGAAAGTTGCCATAAAACTGTTTCAGGAATTTGGAATTCTGCATAATAAAAGGTTGTGTTCAAACAACCATGAAATGAAATTATGGATGAGTTCTGGAAATCCGAAATGGAGATGTAGCTTACGATCATGCGAAGAAAACGTAGGAATACGACAAAAAACATGGTTTCAAGGATCGCGGTTGTCTTTTCTTAATGCTTTGAGGTTTATATATTTATGTTGCCAAGAGTTGACATCGATTGACCTTTGTGAGCTGCAACTTGATATGAACCACAACACAACAGTGGACTGGAATAGTTATTTTAGAGAAGTTTGTGCAAATGCTTTTTGTTCACGACCAAATAGAAAAATCGGTGGACCTAATAAAATTATAGAAGTAGATGAAAGTCTTTTTACCAGAAGAAAAAGCAACGTAGGGCGTGTTCTTCCTCCTCAATGGGTGTTAGATGGTTTATGCCGTGAAACATGGGGATGTTTCCTTACTCTTATTTCCGATCGCACAGCTGAAACTTTAATGGCGGCAATAGAAAACAATGTAGCTGATGAAAGTATTATTTATACAGATTACTGGAAAGGATATAAAACAGATGAACTGCGAAGTGCTGGTTATGATCATTTCACAGTAAATCACAAATATAATTTTGTCGACCCTAATACTGGATGTCATACTCAAAATGTTGAGGGATTATGGAGCATCGATAAATGGTGCAACTAAATACATCGGGGAACAGTTCGTCATCATTTAGAGTCGTATCTCGTAGAGCTTATGTGGCGATGTCTTCATTCCAAAAAGGAAATGTTTACTGCAATGCTAAAAGATATGGCACAGATGCCATATTCGCCCCATATTGGCGCGATTTTTTCCTGACACCAATGTCATATACTCAACGGGTACTTAACTGGCGCCAAAGTGTCGTTATTTTGCTTGATGTGGTAACCCGGATTATGTTGTGGCACAGATGTCATATACGTATAATTTGGCGAAAATATCAACAGCATAAACAGCAACAATCGCGTTACCATATCAAGCAAAATAACGACACTTTGCCGCCAGTTATATACCCGTTGCGTATATGACATTGGCGTCAGAAAAAAATCGCGCCAATATGGGGCGTACATGACATCTGTACCTATGTTGTTTATGCTGTTGATGTTTTCGCCAAATTGGCAACCGAAAAAAAATCGCGCCAATATGGGCGAATATGACATCTGTGCCAAAGAGATTTGTAATTTTATGGCAGCAGTTTAATATAATTTTTTTTTTATTACTTTATTGTATAACAGTTATTTGTTCACTTATTTTAATTATATATTTGTGATTTAATAAAATAATTCGTAAAATTCTGTAATTTTCAAATGTTATATTTTTTAAATGCTCATTTTACTATCGACAATGTTTTCCTATTATTTTTCAAATGTTTAAATTCACGTGATTTTCATTTTGCGCCAGCTATTGCGCTTGGCGACAATGCTGTCCGTATAACGGAAAAGTACCAAAAAGCATAGCCTACTATGATATATACGGCCCACGCATTTCGCCGAAAACCATCGAAAAAGTGAAGTGGGATTCAGCTTCAAACTCTGAACCAAAACATCACAACGTGCTGTTTTTTGTTTACATTTATACCCTGCAAAGATAGCGGCTTGTTTCTCATCGTCGAAGTTTCAGAATCATTGATCGTATTTTCAGAATAATAAATTAAATACTTATATTCTTCAATTTCCTTCCATTTAAAAGGATATTTTACACAGCTTGTAGTAAAATTTAGTGTTCACATACTTTTAAGATTAGCTAAATTACTTATTGTTTACTTGATCGTTTAGTTCATTCTGTTATTCTTTTTTGAATGTCCCGTATTTATATAAAAATAGCTTGTGTTTCATATACACGTTTTAAAATTAAAATTTGGTTTTTATCGAACTACAGTTCTCATAACTGGCTTGAAGCAGTTATTTTTGACGAATTTATTGCTACCCGTAAAATGCTTCTGTTTGATATCGTCCGAACTAAATAATAATAATAATAGTAGAAAAAAAAAAGTTGATCTTCCTTAAACATTAAATATTCTTATTTTTAATCATAGAAAGAAATGGTGATTGCAGATTTAAATATCGTTGCAATATTTTATGTTATCGAATCAATTTTGATTAAATAATATAAGTGTATTTGTTACTTAATAAATTATATTTATTAATTATTACAAGGCATTTTATGAGTACTTTAATATATTTAAAAGAAATTCCATTAGTTTTATTGTTTCAGCAGTGAAGATAGCAAATAAATTTGTGACATTGATGTTCTTAGACTATGTATGTTTTTATTTATTGGGGTGAATCGTAGAATACTCTACTTCTCCCCAACCTGGCGATAAATGCGCCAGAGTGGCAACCTTGGAATTTAGTATTAACTTGGTATTAAGTAGCAACCTTGGAAGTATTCTCCAGTCGCACCATTTATTATTCCGATAATTGTTAAAATGATATATGTATTTTTTTTTTATAATTAGAGATTTTTAGAGACTCTTTTGAATCATATCTATAGGGGAAAAAATGTAAACACATTGCAATTCTCTGAACCCTGCCCAGAGCGGTTTGGTTGGTTCTCGTCGTTGAAGTTACCGTCATAGTCAAATTTTTGTTTTGGGCAACGTATCAGAGTCCTCTGGCGAGCAACTTCATACATTAAGAGGCTACTTCAGTCAAACGAAAAGACCCGTTCGCTAATGCTAATCCTATGGAAGAAATTTATAAAGATATCTTGGTTGCATTTCAATAATTTTAAATGATTTCTTTTGCATTCAATACTTGAGATTGATCTGTACAAAGGCCGTTGTTTACTTTTTCGATTTTGTTTACAGGTATTTCTTATGAGGACACTTTCATTTTCGGAACCGGTTTCGAAAGTAAAAGCTTCCTCATAAAAAATATCTGCAATCAAAATCGAAAAAGTAAAAAACGGCCTGCATACAGATCGATCTCAACTATTCAATGCAAAAGAAATCATTTAAAAATATTGAAATGCGACCGAGATATCTTTATAAATTTCTTCCATAGGATTAGCATTAGCGAATGCGTCTTTTCATTTGACTGAAGTAGCCTCTTAAACGCAAATCGGTCTGCCGGTAGTAGTATCTAAGAATGCCTTGCAAAAAGTAATGCTTTGGAAATGGAACAATGAAAATCTGCGTAGATACCGTGAAATGCAACTGATTGGTCAGAGCTTTATGACGCTATAAGGGAGGTTACAAAGGGGAGATCCGCCTCTCTGTAACCAAAAGTGACGCCAACTTAGCGCTATTTCCAGTATTTCGCCAAATTTCCATAGACTCCCATTGAAATACAATAGGGTTTACTTGCATGCAGGAAATCGACAAATTGGGATATTTCAATGCAGCAAAAACTAATATTAGCTTATGAATAGAGCTTAATTGAAATATTTACATTATTTTTAAGCACAAACAATAATCTGGGGTTGGCTAGAAAATATGAATTGCTTCGCAATACAGAATGGAATAGCTAAGCGATTACGCGGGGGGTTGGTGAGCATAGCGAGCAGGGGGCGGTGCCCCCCTAGTATTTAAAATACAAGCGTTCTTTAATCAGTTTCCCTGATCTTTCTGCTGAACCAATTTTACTAACATTTTTTTTTTTTAACTGAAAGCTGCTCATTTATAGATGTGATCGCACTAGCTGTTTTGTTTTTAATATCCCCACTTTTATATTTTAATTTGAAAAACATTTTATGAAATTTCTTCAAAATAGTGAAAATTAGTTAGCTTTCACTATTGCAGACAAGAGAGAAATAATGAGATTTATTTGTCTTTATTCATGCCATTTTCTGCAAAAATTAAAAATTGTTGATAAAAATTGTTGTATAGGGTTTAGTGGCGCAAAATCCCATTAGGGGCATAATATTTTGAACGGAAAATGACATAATTCTTTTGAAAATACGCATTTATTTTTTTTTTATAAATTTTTCATTTTGTTTTTTTCTACTGCATGTGTACTGATACTAAGTTTCAAACACTAAGCAAAATGCTTATTTAAATGAAAATGAAGTCATATTTAAATGAAAACGATCTTTTTTCTTAGATAAAACTGCGCATTTTAACACAAGTGCTCCTAAAAAACATAAATTACGGAAATGTTTACTCTCCGGTACTGAGATTAGAATCTTAAGTTAAGGGTGCGTCTGTTCACTTAAAAGAAGTTGCTGACAATCGTGACTTCAAGTTTTGAGTTAAAATGATTTTAAAATGATCAAACAAAATACAATAAAAAAATGATGAATACAGATATGATAAGTGCGTGTGTAAATTTTGAGAAGCTGAAAAGGATGTCGGATTTAGATTTCATCCAGAAAAAATTCTACGACCGTGCCAGAGTGGAATAAAATTTGCTGTTTTTCATTCCGGAATGCCAACCATGAGAGCCTCTATTGATAACCTCATACCAATAACTGATATTAAACATATGTTACTGATTAAGTGCCTATATTATACAGGAAAAACGTATCTGAGAGTAACGCTGTCATTATTTTACGAATAGCAACACTTCACGATCGGTTTTGAAATTTCGGTTTTGAAATTTTCGCTACTGCAATTTTTTATACTTCTGACCATCGTACGTTTTTACTTTTCGTCGCATAGAAAAAAAATCTACTTTCAAAGGCAATATGTTTAAAATCTGTATCTTAATTGACTGATTTATTATGTTTTTTGAAAATAATTTTTAAGCATGATATTTTTAAGTTTATCTTATCACGTGCTGGCTTCAATACATAATAATAATAAACATTTTGCACATAAAGCAACAAGCACTGTTCAGAATTTGTTTCTGACTATTTTTGTATAACGAAATTAATACTTCCTTTATAAACAAAGAAAAGAATAATACCAAGAAAACACAAATCTAAGATACTTTTAGTAGTACAATTTAAATTTTTAGATCACAAAATAGTAAAAAAAAAATCAAATAGAATTTGTTTGCAAAGTACATCTCAGTTTACTGATTGCGTAGGATTTTAAAAACAATTTGAAAGCATGGAATATTTTTTAATTTATTTATATCGCGCGGAGCTCAATTACGAAATATTAATCCGTCTGTCCATAAAAAAAACATAAAGAGTTTACCATTTTCTTACGGCTAATATCCATTAGAGAAACTTTTTATGAATAAATAAATAAAATAATATAAATAAAATACAAATTTAACAGACATGTAATTGAACTATCCGCTTAAAGCTCTGAAATTATCGGAATATAAAAGGATGCCGTAAGTAGCAAAGTCTTGATCAAATAACTCTTAGCATGCGGCTATTAAGAAAATATCGCTTTTGATAAATTTCAAAACTTTAATTGATTGGATATTTTAAATTGTTCATAAGAAAAATGCTTTTTTAATGTTAGTGGGCAATCTAAAAAAATATTGCATACAAAAAAATATTAGTTTTCAATTTTTTTAAATTGTTTTCACCTATATTCTCTATATATTTACATTACTTTTATTGAACATATCTTCTCTAAAATCAGAAGAAAACTACTGTTACCAGATGTTGGAATAATAAATTTACAACCAGTAAAAATAATTTTACACCAGCACAAGACTCATACATGGATAAAACAAAACAAATTAAAACAGTTATTTATTAACAGTAAGATATTTTAAAGCCCTTAAAGACAATATATTTTCATATTCGTATATCTATATCTATCTATCTATCTATATATATATATATATATATATATACAGGGTGATTCATAAAAGATGGGCAGAACTTTAAGGGGTTATAGTACACTTAAAGACAAATAATATTAAATAGGAGACTAAGGGTCCCAGACGTATTCCCAAGGAGATAGGGGGCATTAAAGTTTAGGGTCCGAAATTTCAAATGATTATAAAACATGGAAAAATTGGTCGATTCGTTTGCGGGTTTTGCAAAAAATTTTCTTTATGCCAGTATTTTCTTGAAATAAAATTTTAAAGTTCAATTTCAAAAAATGCCGATAGGGGGCGCTTTAGACCTTGGAGTAACAAACAACTATTTTTTACCGTTATTTTTTGTATTTCTTTAAATGATTTCGAAAGCTTAGACTTAAACTTAAATTTTGATCTAAAAATCTGAGTCCTAACGAGTAGTTAAGTAGCATAAACTGAAATTTGAAATTTGAAACCCTTCTCCCGCCAGAACAAAAATCAGTTATTCCCGATCTTTGTGTCGTAGATTAGGCTCTAACTACTGCCGCGTTTTGCTAAAATTATTCTTTATGTCAGTATTTTCTTAAAAATAAATTTTAAAGAAAATTTTCAAAAAATTCCGATAGAGGGCGCTTTAGACTTTGGAGTAACGAACAACTATTTTATACCGTTATTTTTTGTGTCTCATTAAATGCTTTCTAAAGCTTAGACTTAAACTTAAATTTTCAGCTCAAAATCTGAATCGCTGAGCGTGGTTCAGTAGCGAGGGGAGGGGCTTCAAATTTCAACTTCTGAACATAGTTCAGTTTGCACTACTTAACCATGCCCAACGATTCTGTGCTGTGATACGAGGCAAAAATACAACTTTCGTCAAGGACTGCATAGTCGGAATTCACTCATAAAGGCACTGGCACAGTTGGAAACGTCGCTCATGCAAACGTTAAAACTCCATTCCTGACGCTAGTCACCGGGTGAAGAAGGAAACAGAAAGTATGCAAATGTCAAATGGGGAAGAAGAAGAACACGTATGCAAAATTTCGACACGATTCAGGCATAAAAACCACTGAACGGTGAGTCAAGTGTAAGTCGCTGTAGTAATGAATCGGAAGATAGTGCCCTTCACGAATAAGGAAAAGGCTGAGATGCATTTAATTTACGGAGCGGCAGATGGAAATGGTGCAAAGGCACAACGAATGTACGGAGAGCAATTTCCCAACAGACGGTTGCCTAACCGCAAAACTTTCGAGCGCTTGCACAGACAGTTGTGTGAGACGGGATCATTTCTCGCTTCCCGGTCGAATGCAGGTCGTGCAAAAAAGGACGAATCAGTAGTTGTTGCAGAAGCCATTCTGGATGTAGTAGCGGCGCAGCCAAGTACAAGTACACGAACAGTGGCTAGGCAGGTGGATACCTCACAGTCCATGACTTGGAGGGTACTGAAGGATGAACATTTGCTCCCGTTTCATGTGCAACGAGTCCAGAAACTGTCTCCAGGGGATTATCCAAATCGTATTGAATTCGCCCGCTGGTTTCTGCAGCAGAACGCGCTAAATCCACATTTTGGACGAACTGTGCTTTTCACCGATGAATGTACCTTCACACGTGAAGGTACATTTAACACACACAATGCACATGTATGGGCGGATGTCAATCCACATGCTACGTATCCACATGCTCATCAGAGACGCTTTTCCATCAATGTTTGGGCAGGAATCCTCGGAGACCACCTAATCGGACCGTACCTTCTTCCTGAACGCCTCAACGGTAAAACATACCTCACATTTCTGCAACATGTGCTGCCAGACCTGTTAAACGTTGTTCCTCCACGCATCCGGCGGGTCATGTGGTTCCAGCACGATGGAGCGCCAGCCCATTACGTACGAGACGTCCGCAACTATCTGGACATCACATTTCCGAACAGATGGATTGGTCGAGGTGGTCCTGTTGCTTGGCCTGCTCGCTCGCCAGATCTTTCACCCCTCGATTTCTTTTTTTGGGGACGATTGAAGGCTCTTATGTATGAGACACTCATTGAATCCCCCGAAGAACTGGTCGCCAGACTTTCCGCCGCTGTAGGGGAAGTGCTCGAAAAGCCTGATGTTTTCGCGAATGTTCGCCGTTCCATTCTTCGCCGTTGTTCTGCGTGCATAACCTCTGGTAGTCACAATTTTGAACATTTATTGTAATTACATGTTAATAAATATTCTTTGGTAACATAATCCTAATTTGTGTCTTTTTACCTCGTATCACAGCACACAATGTGTGGACATGGTAAACTGAACTGTGCTCAGGAGTAGAAATTTCAAACCCCTCTCCCCAGAAACTTAACCACGTCTAACGATTCAGATTTTGGGCTGAAAACTTAAGTCTAAGCTTTAGAAAGCATTTAATGAGACACAAAAAATAACGGTATAAAATAGTTGTTCGTTACTCCAAAGTCTAAAGCGCCCTCTATCGGAATTTTTTGAAAATTTTCTTTAAAATTTATTTTCAAGAAAATACTGACATAAAGAATAATTTTAGCAAAACGCGGCAGTAGTTAGAGCCTAATCTACGACACAAAGATCGGGAATAACTGATTTTTGTTCTGGGGGAGAGAAGGGTTTCAAATTTCAAATTTCAGTTTACGCTACTTAACTACTCGTTAGGACTCAGATTTTTAGATCAAAATTTAAGTTTAAGTCTAAGATTTCGAAATCATTTAAAGAAATACAAAAAAATAACGTTAAAAAATAGTTGTTTGTTACTCCAAAGTCTAAAGCGCCCCCTATCGGCATTTTTTGAAATTGAACTTTAAAATTTTATTTCAAGAAAATACTGGCATAAAGAAAATTTTTTGCAAAAACCGCAAACGAATCGACCAATTTTTCCATGTTTTATAATCATTTGAAATTTCGGACCCTAAACTTTAATGCCCCCTATCTCCTTGGGAATACGTCTGCGACCCTTAGTCTCCTATTTAATATTATTTGTCTTTAAGTGTACTATAACCCCTTAAAGTTCTGCCCATCTTTTATGAATCACCCTGTATATAGCATAGCATAAAGTGCTCATAGTTCGTCCCCCCAGTCACTTTTAGGCTCAAAATATTGTAATTTTCAGTGAATTTTCAGTTTTGCAGAATCGGAGAAGTTATGGAGGGCGAAATTAGGAATGAGGACGAAATATGGACGCTTTGCCGTATATGTATATCTATAGATATATATGTAACCATTAAGAGCCAACACAAATTATCAACAACAAATGTGATTATCAAAATTATAAATGAATTTATGAAAATTAAAAATTATGCATAAGCAATTATAAAATTCTTTGAAACAAATCTTCATAACAAGTGCAAAAATGATTAGAAAATACAGTAAATATTAAAATAAATAGAAATGTTTGTGGAACCAAGGCAGAATGATCACGCCCAAATTACATTCATTTCCACAAATAACATGTACGGTTTTATCTTTGCATTAGCCATAACAAGCTAAAAATGCAAAATAAGGGCTACCGCACACAATAAATCAAAAAAAAAAAGCCAGAAATAACATTAGGTAAAATATATAATGGATTAAAGAAAGAAAATTATTACCAATTGAAGATCCACACTGTAAAAAAAAACGACATTTTTACAGTACAAAGTACTGTTCATCTCGCGCACAAACTCCATCACAATTGAATGTACTGTATCTTTCTTTGGTTTCCTGAGTATTTAAACATTTAAAATATAGTAGTTGCGTAAAATTAACAGCACAATGTACAAGCAATTTGGACGCCAGCCGTTTGTGCTGTCGTCCAAATGCGTCCAAATTGCCAGCACATTGTACTGTTAATTTTACGCAACTACTGTATTTTTCGTGTTTAAATAGTCAGGAAACCAAAGAAGATACAGTACATTCAACTGTGATCGAGTTTGTGCTGGCAAATTTACAGTGGTTTTTTTACAGCGCAACCCAGGCTAAAATGATATAGCAGAAAATGTATAAGAAATGGTTTGCACATATTATATATATATATATATATATGAAAAACAAATTACATGTTCTTTAAGTCTTTAAAACTACTTATGACTCTTTTTAAATATTTTTTACATAGTTGAATTTGAAAATTTAAAAGTGTTGAAATTCTTGTTTATGTTACTATATATCGTTGCTAGTTTAACATTCAACTAATTTTGAAAAGTTAATTTTATAAATAACGTATTCAATACAAACTGATAAATTTATCTAGGCGCATAATTAACTATTTATCATATCTGTGGAAGCATGATTTCAAACAGATATACGAGAGATTTTAGCGGAAATAAATGTTAATATTGGTTTAGAAATTTTGAATATTAATCCAGTCGCATTAACATTTCCGATTGAATAATTACCATTCTCAAAATATTTAAATTTTCTATTTCTGTTAACTGAAGGATTTATTTGAAATATCGTTTGACGCTTATAGACGCTTATATCGTTTGACGCTTAGTAGAGAAGTTGGAAAAAGTAAAATAAATAAATGCAAATTGTATAAATCGATTTATTTAAACATAAATCAATTGTAGAAAACTTTAAAGACCTAAAGCTGAAATCTTGCAACAGGAATTTAAATTTTAATAAATGTTATGTTGTGATTATGCACTTTCTGATGCTCTATATTAATGCATAGTAAAAGTATGGTTTTCACGAAAGTATCGTTACTCACAAAAACATTCCATAATTAAGATATTTTGAATATTCTGTATCGTTGATATAAACATATATACTTTTAAAATTACTTACTACTGGGCACTCATGATCGTTCAAAATGGATAAGAAGACGTCAAAAATATTAATATGTAGCGCTGCACAGTTCAAAGTATAGCTTGTTAATATTTGTTTATATTTACATTATCAGTGGTACAGGAATCCCCCGACTTACACTGTTAAAAATTTTGCAGCATTCTGGCAGGTCATTCGACCGTTTTTTGAAAAAAACAGTTTCATAACCATAATTTAACTATATTCTGGCCATAAAATGGCCAATAATATGGTCAGAATAGTGTTAAATTACGGTTGTGTGACCGTTTTCGGAAAAAACGGTCAAATGACCTGCCAGAATGCTGCAAATTTTTAACAGTGTACGTAAGTAATGCGTTCCGAAAACTTTTACTTAACTTGAATTTTACGTAAGTCGAATTTCTAAATTAATTAGGTAAAATTTTGTAAGTAACTTCAATATTTATTACATATAGGGTAATTCCGGGATTTATGCCGCACATTTTTTCGAATTTGAGCATAAAGTGCCATGGTGGACATAAAATAAAAAAAATCATACTGTGCTATTTAATGGTAAATATTCAACGCGTGTACTGCGACAAAAAATTTCAAAACAAATAATTAATATTTTAACAATTTTTTTCTAAAACATTACACTGCGGCGCGTCACCAGTACATTCAGGCTGAGACACCGCACTTGTGAGGTAGTTATGCCGCGCTTCTAATAAGAACAGAATGAAATTATAAATAAAAATATAAAAAAAAATATTCATATCTGGACTATAATTAACGATGTAATAGCAAAATGAAACTAAATGAGTACAATGAAGCGTATTAGTAGATTCAAATTAATAGTTGTTTGCCTACTTTCACTATTAAAATTATCGACTTATTTTTTTACATTAAATTTTAATTGTTATTCCAGCAACAAAGTAACATCAATGTATTAGAAAGGGAAAAGAAAAAAGTAAAATTGTGTTTACATAATTTATTTGTTAACCCTTTCGGGACTGGTGGCTTTTACACAAATTTTATTCAGTTGGCACGACTTTTTTAAAAGAAGTTAACTTTACTTAAATAAACATAAAAATGCTATGATTAAAGAAAGCAAATATTACTTTTCTTTTTTGCTGGTGCCCGAAACAAATTTTTTATGCTCTTTACGAAAGTGTTTATATGCACTTATGGTCCCGAATGGGTTAAGAGACGTGTTTTTTCGACTACAATCTACAGAAAAAGTGTCGAAAAAGTACAGTCTTTATGTAACTACATGTGACCCATGATGCAACGAAGCCAATTACGATTCCTCTTTTTTGGAGTAGTTTTCTAATCATTCCTTGCAAAGAACGTCTGCGTTACGTATAAACCAATTTTTCATTATTATCATCTTGACTTGCTTTTTATTTTTCCCTTTTTCTGGTTCGGTTTTAGTAAACTTGATAAAATGCTTAGCATGTGTGGCAGATGTTATCTGCAACATATAAAGTTCACACCCCGTTTTTCAAAATCTACTTTAAACAAGTAAATTCACTATAGCAATTTCTTTTTCCTAAAACAATTCATTTTTCTACATTCATTTATTTATTTTTTCCTTTCACAAGGATCTTTACTCAACACATATAAAGATTTATAGTTTCATATTTTTTTATACTTATTCAAAATGCTCATTCTCGCATATTTATTTATATTTTCATTCCTAACGGTTTTTATTTAAATGCAATCACGATCATATTTAACTCCGTACAGCTGCACTTTATTTTAACCTATCATTTTTCTTTAACGTATTTCATTTGCGCTATAAATAAACTACTCTCATTTCCTATTAGAACTTGACGGCTAAAAAAATGAAATGAAGAAAAGATGTATTTATTGGAATTGCAGTTATAAATTATACCTTCAATTATCATTATGCTTTCTATAGTTCACATACATTTAGATTACTCAATCACATTTAACTGCAATCTGTTAATGTAAACATAATCGAGACTTGTTGTCGCCCTCAGTCTTGAAGCATGTAGGGTTGCTTCACATATCTTGGGGCGCCGAAAGGCTGAGCTGCCACGTTATTTGTCGGCTAATCCTGCAGCCTTTGTCTCTATAATATCGGCGTCAAAAACTTGATTAGTTGACGATAATACATGATGCCAAGGCTTATGATCTGTGTACGCATCATCGAGGCTGATCGCCCCCGACCGCCCTGCTGAACGGTCCGCAAAGAGGACCGCTGTTGTTTTTTTTTCCTTTTTCCTGTTGTGACGTTGCGTAGCAGTTTCTTTCTCATTAACGGGTATGCTTCTACACATAGAGATAAATATATTTAATCTCTGCTTTTACAGAGCTTCGTATTTGAGGCTCCCTTTTTGTGAGATGTCCTTCTACACATTGAAAAATGAATAAAGACTAATTGTGCTTACATCTATATGTTGGAGTTTTTTTACACCATTTCAGCGAACCCGTGAACCACCAGATATCCGCGCCAACTCATTGAACCCGATCTCCACCATAGCATGGTTTGTCTTTGTAAAAAAAAGGAAAAGTTAATAAACCTTAATCATTCCGTGCAACAGAAACTGCGGCATGTATACCGAAATTGCAGTGCGGCATGTATCCCATTTTGCATGGTGCAGACGTCGGCCATCACAGTTACCTACCATCGCTAAGGGGAATGGCATAACCATACACACAGTACTCTATACAAATGCTGCACTTAGTTTTCACTTCGAAATCATGCATACATTTAGTAATTAGTGTATGAAAAGTATTTAAACATAACGTGTTCAAATGTTTGGACAGTGAAATCATGCACTTATGTCAAAATAAGGATTGTACTTCTACAAGTAAACATCGAAATCGGATTCATGCTATGCACTGGTTAAAATAATCCCATTGCCCACCTATACTGTGCGTTTGACGATCATCTCTCGATTATTACAAGATATACAAGGGGTGCAGCATCTATCCCGGATGCGGCGACTCTCCCGGAGTTACCCTATATATATTAGAAATGGTTGTTTCAAATTTTTGGTCGATTTCATCTGTTTAAATGGTTTGCTTTTACAAAGAGACTATATATATATATACAGTGTGTCCACGTATAACCTGACCGACCTTTATTTTCGCAACCATTGGTCCTAGACGCATATTTCCAGTTACAAAAATGGTTTAAATAAGGTAAAGAATTATTTTTAAAGCGATTTGGGTCAAGAAAAACATTTATTAAAAAAATTACGAAATTTAAAGTTTTATACGGCCCCCCGGTCCTATAAGTGATAGTTACTAAAAATTTACTGTGGCACTAACAAGTACGACAAAAAAAGTCCCATTTATCTAACATTAAAATTGACCGAGTTATGAAACTTTGAAATGCATGACTTATACCACTTTTTTGCATATCAAAACAGATGATTTCGACCATTCTTTCAGGTGTCGTGTATAAAGTACATAACTTATTTCAAGGTATCTGCGCTTTGAAATAAATCGTACAAATATTACGATTAACCTTTATTAGTTAAGTTTCAGATTAGTTAAAATAATTGTATTTTAACATATCTTTTATTTTGTAAGGATTTGTTTCTTTTAACTAAAATTATGTTATTTTCATATGGTTTTAATTAACTTGCAATCATCGTCTTTCCAGTTTAAAATTTGTACTCGAACTTTAACTTACTTTTAAATGTCCGATCGAAGTTAAATTTTACATACTGACTTAAATCCGATGACAACGCAATATTATTATGAATTTCGACTCTTACCATCTTATACATACTTATATTAGAGGATAACACAAAAAAATTCGAATAGATTACCGTCAAGAAGTTTAAGAAAGAGTTTTAGATTAGATAACAAAAACCTACGATGGTTGTGTTTTTTAACTTTTATAATTGCATTTTATGTATTTTTTAACGCTGAATCAAAAACTTACCTTTGTAACGCTCGAACAATACGCACTCCATCATATTTTCTCTCCTTTTCTTTTTTTTTATCTTTCAAAAGAACTTAAAAGCTGAGTAAATTAGACTTTACGAGAGAGAATAATGTTTACAAAGTTGTTGCCGACAAGGCATGTGAGCTAAGCCGTAATGTTAAATTAACTGAGTTATTTTGTAAATAGTAACATGTAAATACGCTGTAAATATTAAACTTATTAGTCGATGATAAGTTATCCAGTTTTATTTTGTAACATAAAATAGTTACCACCCCGGATTCTGAATAATATGTTACAGAAGTGGCTCCCCAACATCTGGCACGATTAGAAGCAAGATATGAAGATAAGTATTATTTTAAATTGCGTTAAACTGTTTTAATAAGAAAATTTAGATACTAAAGTACAAGAATTTATACAAAAGTACTTTTGATTCATCCGGAATCTGAGGATTTTTGAAAATTGTATTTGATTCGTCCAGAATCGAAATATTTTGGAATTGTTCTATTCAGACTGAATGATATTTTCCTTAGAATTGAAATACGAAAAGTGGTCTGCAGCTTCAAGTATTTTAGTATCTGAATTAAATGAAGATATTCATAAGAGAAATAATTGTAATAATTATTATTGAAAAATAATAATCGTTTGCTTTATTTTATACATTTATATAGTTGCACTGAGCTATTTTATTATTGACGTTATTATTATAAATGAGTGCTTGGCATTATTTTAATTATTATATGATTGATATTATTGTGTAAAAAGAAAAACTTTAAAAAAAGGCAAATAGTTGGTGTCATTATATTGAGTTTTGAAAGATATTGTATGTTATTTATGTTCTATATATGTTAAAAATTACGTATTTTGCTAAGAGTTATTCGTAACACGAATTAAGTTTGAAGTTAGCTAAAACATATTTAGTTCAAATGATGGCGTTTCTTTCTAAGGGTAAGAAAATTGATTTAATCACATATTAGCTTCAGAATTAAAAGTAGAAGTAAGTAGCGATGATAAAGTTCTCGAATTACGTGATAAAATTGTAAATAGTGAGGCATTTAAAGATAACATAGCTTTTGTTCAGGGAATTTATGAAAATATCGTAGAAGAAAGAAAGACTCTTGAGGAAGAGAAACGTTTAGCCGAAGAAAGAGAATTTGAGCTACAGAAGCTCAGGTTAGAAGCAGGAACAAGAGATGTTGTTGCAAATACAAGCAACCCTCTAGAAACTTCTTCAATCCGCGTTGACTTGAAAAAGATTTTACCCGATTTCAATCCTGAAAAGGATGATATGAATTTATTTTTGATAACTTTTGAGAGGCAAATGAAACTTTTAAAGGTTTCTAAAGAACTGTGGATTACGTATTTAATTGGAGTCCTTCCAAATGAAATCGGTAAATTAATAGCGCGTGAACCGGAAGAAAAATTTGAAGATTACTCTTATATTAAAGATATATTGTTGCAAAGGTTCAAATTAACTGCTGAAAGGTTTAGAGTTTTGTTTAGTCGACATCCAAAGCGAACCGATATTAGCTGGAAAGAATATTATTTTGAAATTAGAAGCTATTTTGAGGGATGGATATCCGAATTAAATATAAATTTCTTTGAAAATTTATCGGAATTAATTATTGCTGACCAATTAAAGAAATGGTTTCCCCTGATTGCAAAGAACATTATTTAGAGCAATGGGAGAATTTAACAGATCCTGTTGAATTAGCTGAAAAGTTAGATTTATATGATAATTTGAGGTCACACAAAGTAGAAATAAAGAGATAAAATAAAATCAGTGAGTTCGGGAATTCTAATCGCTTTGAAAAACCGCCTTTAGATTTTAAAATAAATGAGTTTGGTAAAATTGGCAATCAATCGGAGTCCAAGAGAAATAAAAGTAACTATCCTTCGAATTTAAATCGACCAATGTTAAGTTGCTATGGTTGTGGAAACCAGGGCGTTATTAAATACAAGTGTCCAACGTGTTCTCCGAAAAATGCATCGGTGAACTTTCAATCACTAGAATTTCGTACATGTAATATGCAAACATCACCAACAATATTGGTAAAAATAAGCATAAATGGTCTCTCTGGCACAGCTTGTGCTGACACTGGCGCAACACATTGCGTTGCGGGTGAAGTTTTGTATTCTTTATTAAAAGACCAAGGTGTGAAGTTTGAAAAAAAACTCAAATGATCGTAGTCTTAGCGGATGGGCTACAAAACACTACCGAAGTTTATAAAACAGAAGTTCATGTTAAAATTGAAGGTCGCGACATTAAAACAACACTTTATGCTCTGCCGAATGCCAGAAATAATCGTACAATTTTAGGAATCGATTTTTTAGGCAAAGCAAAAATTGTTTTGGATGTAGTAAATTAAGAATGGTTTTTTGCTGATAGATGTAGGTGGAAGTATAGATTCGCTGAAGATACATATAGACCTCCCAATGAATTAGCGATAAAATCCGTTGAATTAGACACCGTTTTTCTTAGAGAAGATAAAGGTAGACATCTCACTTCAGAGCAACAAGTTAGGTTGAATGAACTGCTTGAAAAATTTAATAGTAGTTTCCAACTAGAGGAAGAGGCTACACCTAAAGTTAAACATTATATTGATACAGGATCACGGATGGGCATAATTTTATCTGATGAAATTGATAGTCTTGCACATGATAGAAAAGGCTATGTAAAAGATTGCCGTAGGAATTTCGATTATAGGGGTAAGAACAGAAATTTTAATAGACCAATTGTTAACGGAAGCAATAATAGATAAGGCCAAAATTATGTGAAATAGTCATTTAACCATGGAAGTTGCAATAAATATAGATATGGGAAACAGAGTTCAGAAAATTCGTACCAAGATGAATCACAGATTCCCCAAAATTTTGAGATTAACGATTCTTTGATACCTCAAGATATGACAGAAAGTGAAGGTTTGGTGAATAGTTCATCGGATATGGTTGAACCTAATGATGCATTTGAAATGCTAGAAAGTGCTTCACCTACTTCAAAAGCAAAGTATAATCCAAATTTTTCTCCTAGGTACAAAAATAGAGGCTACTATAATGGTCGAAATAATTATAATTATGATGGTCGACGATCAGAAAGAGGTAGCTATCAGGAACAAAGAAATTCGCAACCATCACACAGGTATAGTGTACAGCAAACTGCAGATTTGTCTAGCAATTTTGAAAAGAGATATGAAAATGATCTTAGAACTCATGATCAGGATAATTACAAATTGGATTATAGGTCTGGAAGTTACAGACATGATAATGGGTACTATGGAACAGAAAGATCTCCTACTTCTTAAACCATTGCCACTAAAGAAAAACCCTTTTCTCCCTTAGGAAATTATCATATATCAGCTTTGTGTCCTTACACGCAAGATGATGGTGAATCTTCTAAAGGCTTTATTCGTCCTAGAGGCAGACCCGGGAAACGTCAGACGCCCAGCCAGCAAATATTTACGAAAGGATCACAAAACGCGAGAACCATAGAGGATTTTAGGCACCAGAAAGCATCCCGAAGAAATCCAACCAGGAAATGCATACTGCATCTGAGGGACCAGTAATGCAGTGTGAGGGGAAGTGTGTAACGCTCGAACAATACGCACTCCATCACATTTTCTCTCCTTTTCTTTTTTTTTTCTTTCAAAAGAACTGAAAAGCTGAGTAAATTAGACTTTACAAGATAGAAAAATGTTTACAAAGTTGTGGCCGACAAGGCATGTGAGCTAGGCCGTAATGTTAAATTAACTGAGTTATTTTGTAAAGAGTAACATGTAAATACGCTGTAAATATTAAACTTATTAGTCGATGATAAGTTATCCAGTTTTATTTTGTAACATAAGATAGTTTCCACCCCGGATTCTGAATAATATGTTACACCTTCACTTTTAACCATCATGTCAAGAGTTTTTGCAAATCGTAAATTTCAAGGTTAAAAAATAGCGAAAAATCTGATACTATTAAATAGATACAAGACTTTTTTATTCGGTTTAATTTTATTTAATTCAATAATTTATTAGATTTTTTGACTTATACTGGGTTTCTTACAGCTAAACAGCTCGGGGGTACGATGAGGTTGGGAGGAGAGGGGTGACCAATTTTAACTTTTAGCTTTTTAAGTTTGAAATTTCGATTTGAGAAAATTCCTGACGTGATGGTTTAAAACGAAGGTCATTTTTGGATTCAGTGCTAAAAAATACATAAAAATCAATTTTCAAAAGCTAAAACACATGCCACAACCCAAAATTTGAAAGACAGTGTAATCTAACAGCATTTTAAAATATGTATAATTTTGTAAAGAATTGGGGATGTTGTTTTTCATCATTTTATTTAACAAAAAATGTGTTATTTTTATCCCCTTATAATGTTCAGAACAAATTGTACATTTTGCAGTGATATGTCAGAATGATTAAAGATTTCAAATTTATATTGCAATGCTAATTTTACTCTCAACCATTTTTTTAATATATCTGACGAAATTATATTTCTACTAAATTTGTGAATGGCCCCTAATATGCAGCAAAAAATATACTCCGGTGTTTAAACAGCTATTACTCGGTCAATTTTAATCGCAGAATAACGGGACTTTTTTTGCCTTACTTGCCAGTGTAACAGGGAAATTTTAGTAAATATAACTTATAGGACCGGGGGAACGTATAAAAATTTAGATTCTGTAATTCTTCACTAAATTGTTTTTTATCTTTATGCTTTTTCTATCTTAACCCTGCACCTAATTTTGACCATTTTTGTAATTGGAAGTATACCTCTAGGACCAACGGTTACGAAAACAAAGGTCGGTCAGGTTATACGTGGACACACTGTATTTAGCGATAAGAACGACCACAATTTTTAACGACTTAGAATTTAGCGACATACATATAAATATTATTTACGCAGTATTATTTTATGAACAAAGCATCATACAGCATTATTTACTCGGATATAAATTGTAAAAATATGATAAAATATAAAAACAAACTGAAAGAAAATTTTGCAAAAAAAAAAATCCTATGCAATGTTCGATTTATAAATTTTACATTGATGAATTGATTAAAAGAATTTTCAATCTACATTAAGTGACCAGGTTAAGCTAAAAGAAGAAAAAAGACACTTTTTTCCTCTTCATCGAAATTTTAAAATAACCTTTCGTTCTTGTTTAAATTCAGATAACATAATTGTTACGGTTGAACCCAAGTTTTATTTTTGTTTCATTTTAATTAGATTTGAGTTTGTTTTGTTCAAGCTTTGATTGTGTATCCTCCCCCCCCCCAAAAAAAAAAATACTCTCACTAATACATAAAACTATATTAGGTTGTCTTTATTTCTGCATATTTTATTTATAAAAGGAATATCAAAAGTATTCA
Source organism: Maratus speciosus (assembly GCA_963932465.1). Classification (NCBI taxonomy): domain Eukaryota; kingdom Metazoa; phylum Arthropoda; class Arachnida; order Araneae; family Salticidae; genus Maratus; species Maratus speciosus. The sequence goes on from OZ010797.1 coordinate 456,758,674, forward strand.
AGAGTATGTCAAACGCGATTGAGTGCTTATAAATGTAATTTTCGAGATTTAATACGTAACTGCGAATTTACGTAAGTCAAGGGATGCCTGTATTTTAATAATTAAATTCCCTAATCCTAAAATATTTGACCATGATCGCACAAATTGCTTTGATTCATGTAAGTTGTTGTCACATTTTAACAAGTCACAGTATAAAAGTTTAATATAAAAATGAATTTCCTATATATTAAAAAAAAAAAAAACGAGGAAAAAACAAACGAACAAAATATTTATGTACAGGGTGTCACAGAACTTCGTGTACAAACTTACAGGGAAAGCAGGGAACATATGAAGTAAACCATAATTACATAGGAAAACATGGGCGGAAACGTTACCCTCGCGTGATAAAGAGACACAAAGACACACTACGGACACAATATAGAAATCAATGTAAACCGCTAGATTACGCAGAGAAGAGTACAAGGTATGACTTACAAGCATCGCAGGAGGGTTTCGAAATTTCGCCCATTGGTATGGTTGGTATGGCGACATCATGGATCGGCGAATACTTTCGAAGATACCCGTCGTTCCGCTAATTTTAGCCTCAACAATGGATATTCATTCCACCAGGATTATTTCAGAATTTGCGGGAGTGTCGTACACATTGCTCTGCTATTCATAGAAACCCACAGAAAATAATCAAGAGGACATAAATCAGGTGGTCTTGGTGGGATGGGGGGGGGGGCAGCAGGCAACGGGACCGCCATGCCTAATCCAATTGTTTCCAAATGTCTGGTCTAAATGGTCAATTGCGCACATTGCGTAATGAGATGGCGCCCATCAAGTTGAAACCACATTCCGCGTCAAACATGTGCGGGTACATTGTTAAGCATTTCCAAAAGAACCCACTGAATAAAGACGAGATACTTGCGAGCATCCAGTTGAAATGGTAAGAAGTATAGTCCCACTAAACTGTCCGCCGTGATACCCGTCCACACATCAACAGAGAAGCGTTGTTGTGCGGCTCATGGTTTTGTTCCGTGTGGGTTGTTTTACGTTTGATTCATATTGATCGCACGCAGACGATGTCTACAGCGAGAAAAACACACGTACCGTCCTTGAGAGCTCGCGTACAGCGCTTTTCCTCCCATGCTTGCCTATATAATTATCGTTCCTAACAGTGTTCTCTACCTGCCCTCTTAGTTTGTACACGAAGTTCTGAGAAATCCTGTATAACAGCAAATCAACTTAGAAACATGTGATTAATTAAATCATCTATTTTTCAGAATAACATTTCTGTCTTATTTTTTAAACATTATTTACCAAAATTACGCCAATTTCATTATATAATATTTTTACCTTCTTCTATCTTCAATAGAAGAAAGTATTGTAATCGAAATTTTTTGCGACTTCCGGTTTTCGACGGATTTACACGTTTTAAGGGTCAGAGATCACAAAAACATGTTTATACAAAATGTCTGTCCGTATGTCCGTGTGTCGCCATTGTACCATCAAAAATTGTATGAAGTTATGCATAGAATTGAACCAATTTTTTTTTTAAGTTTATGGCTATGGCAAGCAGGTTCTCCATTAATTTGGAAACAAAATCGCCGGTAGGGGGTGCTGTAATAGCGATTTTTGTGCATTTTGAATATTGAATCATCGAAAAGTGTATGAAGTTATGCATAGAATTGAACCAAATTTTTTTTGTATGTTGTTGGCCATGGCAAGAAGGTCCTCCCTAAATTTGGAAAAAATCCGCCGGTAGGCAACGCTGTAATAACGATTTTTGTGCATTTTGAATATTGTATCATCGAAACGTGTATGAAGTCATGCATAGAATTAAACCAAATTTTTTTGTATGTTTTTGGCCATGGCAAGAAGGTCCTCCCTAAATTTGGAAAAAATCCGCTGGTAGGGAACGCTGTAATAACGATTTTTGTGCATTTTGAATATTGTATCATCGAAAAGTGTATGAAGTTATGCATAGAATTGAACCAAATTTTTTGTGTATGTTTTTGGCTATAGCAAGAAAGTCCGCGCTGAATTTGGAAAAATTCCGCCAAAAGGGGGCGCTGTAATAGCGATTTTTGTTCAATTTTCAATATTGTACCATCGAAAAGTGTATGAAGTTATGCTTAATTCTAATAAAAATACTAATATAACTAATTATAATGAAATATTGACATGAGATAGAAGAAAGTTTTGGGATTGGCACATCCAACTTGTTTAACATGGGAACACTTTTTTGAACATATTGAGAGGGTTTTTTAATTTTTTGTTTCTAAATGAATGAGGACGTGTATGTAGCCAATTGCACAGAAATTTTTCGAGTCCATCATTTGATAAAAAGATTTCTACTCTTAATGCTTCTCTAACAGGAGCTTTCGGCCGTTCCAGAACTCAAGCTCTTTTGCAGTGGAATCGTCTTTCATTTTTTCTGGAATATAAATGGCTTTCGGGGGCGTAAGGTAGTTTTCATTTTCTTAACACTTAAATGCCGGGTGTTGCCTTTCGGCAACATACCCAATTTAGGCTTATAAATACCATTAGAATAATATTGAAACTACAACGCCTAATGTTGCCAATAAAATACATTCTGAAAATATTATTACATCGATTTTCAACATTTAGATGGCAACACTTGTGCTGTTTAAGAATAAAGATAGATTTATTTTTTCAATTGTTGATACATGTTCTTTTTGTTTTATTTGGAAGCTTGCGAAATACCCTACTTTGTTCTCCAGTGAGCAAGTAAAGTTTATTTCTTATCATAGTTCTCAAAATTCTTGTGTGTTTAATATTATAGAATTTTATCAAGGAAAATTATTTTTTCAATTAAACATCAGTATTACCGATTAGTAACAAACAGTGTTTTAGCCGTAAACCATACCTAAAACAAAATATGATTTTCTTTAAGTATTTTTCCCTTTATTTATTTAAAAAATGAAAGCCGAAAAACATTTTTTAAATGATTTTTGAAAACCCAGGCATTTAAGGGTTAAGAGCTAGTTTTAATTTCTTGAAAATTTACTATCGTTATGATTGCAATATGTTTCAGTTTTGTTTAGTTTAGTTTCTAAAATTTAAATTAGATATTTAAGTTTTACGGTGTTTAAATGTTAAAGGGCGGTTTTTAGTTATTATTTAAAAGGAAAGTTTAAGGTCTATTGAAGAACTGGTTTTAACATTTGACAGGACTATTTTCTTTAAATTCGTATTAACTTGAACGTATATCTGTGAATTTACTTCAACTCCAGTTGTGATGAAGTTTAATCCCTTTTTAATAATAGAAGGTAATTATAATTAATTAATTATTTATTTTTTATCCAAATTTGCTCTGAATCAATAAAAAGTTGTTTAATTTTTTTTTTAACTGTAGTTTATTTTGATTTGAATGACGTTTGATAAAACACAGTCGTCACCAATAAAATTACTTTCCACTGTCTTGTGAAATCGCCTAATTTACCTAATTTTACTTCGGATATCTTCCAAGTTACATTCCCCCTCCCCCTCATAAATGTAGAATAAAAATACATCCGACCTGTATTGATACAGACTGACAGTTTTTAGGCGCGATGCGCAGCTATAATTTTCCTTTTTTAGATGCGTTCGTAATTATATAAATACATAACACCTATAGTCGTGTCTGGTCCGTCAACTTGTTTGTCCGTCTGTTCGCATATAACAGCGCAAAATCTACAGTTGTTAGTGAAATTTAATAGGGGAAATTTAATATATATAACGGTTGCAGAATTTTGTGGAGTCACGAATTTTATGAAAATCGAATCAAAACTTAAATAGATATTAATACAATTTTCTTCATTCTATTAAATCCTATAATACGTAATTAGTTCAATGATATTCAGTGATAGATAATGATTGCCATGGTGATTACTTCCTATTTAAGATGGGGCAGGACTTAATTTCTACCAAAAAAAGTGCGGGTGCCCTAATAATGTGCGGTACTGGTACTAACAACTGTACCGTTCCTCCTTTCTCACCCCCCCCCCCTGTTACTTCAATCTGCCTATTTATATATTTTGTACATTATTTGAAAAATTTAAAGCGTTTTTTTCTTTAGCAAAATAAAAGTTTTAAATATATTTATCAGCATATACTTTAACTGCCAAAAATTCCACTTTATAGTTATCTCACCTTCCGAATAGTAATCTTTGCCTAATTATAATGTTAATTGCGATTTTTGTGACTTTTACGATTAAATATGGTAAGGGTTGTGATTCGAAAATAGTATTAATACAAAAAAGGAATAGTTCGCAACTATACATTTTTATGAAATAAACGGTCAAGTGCGAGTATTACTCACGCTCAGAGGGTTCCGTACAATAAATATATGAATTATTAACTGTATTATTAAAAAAATCGCTACTAAAATAAAAGTAAGACTTTGTAAAAAAACTATACAACGTAGGGTTTGATATAGGTGTATATGTTCTAGAAAAGTATGAATGGGTGGGTATACCGTAAAACTTCAAAGAGATATGGAGCCTAAATAATATCAAATATTGCTATTCTGATTAACTCTTATTTAAATATTATCCTAAATTTTTTATGATGAACTTAATTCGGCACTGATAATAAAAGTAGTACATATTTAGACTTCATTTGGAATTTCATAAATCTAAATTCAGCGTCGTAAAAATCTTTTCTTTTTACAGTGTAACTAAAACAAAACCCTTGTTCAAAGCTTAAACTGCATTTTGCTAAGCGCGCTTCGAAAGAAGGTCGCAGAGTAGCAACGCCGCCTTAGTCGTGCTTCGTTTTTCGAGATAGATTTTTAATTAACTTTTAAAGACATGGGAGGCGTATTGAGAGATCTACTCAATGCAAACTAGTCGCGAATCCCATAGTATTTATGTGATTAATTCTAACTAAATTAGTCTGTTTTTAACAATTTGACCTTTATTACTTTTATACTGCTACTGGGCATTGTATTACACAAATGTATCATTAAAAGTTGTTATCTAGGCTTTAAAAGCCGATGGTACATACATTACGCCGCCCCTGTCATTATGTATGTCTAAACCGTATGTCTTTAAACAAGTCTGTCTTTAAGGGTTAATATCTCGACTAATTACCGACGATTTTTTTCAAAGATTATTATCAACAAGGTTTTGATACTTCTGCTACGATAGGTACCTCCAGAGCTCCTCAACACCTTTGCTGAATGCCCTCAAATTGAAATTTGGGTGTATCTGAAAAATGCGTTTTGCTCAAAAAATATGTGACGCTATAATTTTCCTGCAAGGTTTAAATAAACGTCTACTACCTCTATTTTTTTCATAATTTTGGTTTCAGTAGATTCAAAAATAGATGAGGGGACATATTTTTGCACTACATTTTCGACTATACCTCTGTAAATATAATACCTAAAATTAAATGAAATGCATTTTTGAGTTCAGCGTTACGAAAGCTTTCACACGATACCCCACACGATATACAAAGGAAATATTTTTTTTTTCGAGTAACTTAATTAGCCCCTCGACATTTTTCCTAAAAATATATATTTGTAAATGTTTAATAATCTGTAAATATGTGGGTCAATAGTCTTTATTACTTCCCCCAATTTGAGCTTTCCACGTTCCATAGTTTACGAGTAAAATGGATGTGACAGACAGACACAGGAGTGATCTTATAAGGGTTCTGTTTCTACTTTTTAAGTACGGAACCCTAAAAAGGAATGAAATTTACAGAAATTAATATTTATATGCTGAAGAATGGAGCAATGTTTTTCAATTTTCTATAAAAGGTGCATATTTTAAACTATAATTGATTACTTCCGCATAACAATCTTTTGTGGTGAGTCCCTGAAGATCAGATTAAATTAAAAAATTGACACCATTATCGGAAAGATTCCATGATTTAATAGAAAAAGGGGAAACACTGCTCGATTGCTTTCCATCAAAATAACAGTACATGGCAATTATATCTACATGCAAATGAAAGTTACTTGGTAAATGTGAAGAACAGAGTCGTAGCATGGATAGAATTCATGATACAAAATAAATAGAAAAATCAGTAACGTGATTTTTGTACTCGTACGCAATAAGAGACAAAGAACCTCAAACAAACAAAAAAAGCTGATGCTCGTTGGGTAAAAACAGAAAATATTATTTTCAGCTTAGATATCTAAAAAAAGAAATCAATTAAAAATTATCCAACTGTCATAAAAGAAAATCGAACTAAAAGCAAATTCCTTGTTCAGTCCCTTGAGTGGCGCCGTATCAAAACGTCACCGACATAAGAATTGCAATAGAAAAAAACGATTTCTGTTTTCCCTTCATTCTGGTGAAAATAGCCTTAAAATGATTTGAAATGAAATATAATAAATAGCTTTGAACAAGGAAATTTTTTTTCTGTACATAAATAAATACAATTTAGAATATAAGAAAGATTGAGTTCGAGTCAGTCCAATCCCAAAAACTGATATAAAAATTGAGTCCGTTTTATGTCCATCTCCTATGTGTCACATTACGTCACACTTAAGTGTTTTGATAAAAAATAATGCAAAAACTTGGAGATGGGAAGGAAAGGAAACGGTAATTTAAGCTTCGGTTTTTCGGAAGCGCTACTGCACTGGGCTCCGGAGCCCTGTATTTATGAGCTCCGGCGAATTCCGACCCATATTTAAATATTTACTGAAAACAGAGAGGTACCGGAGCTGTGCTCCGGTGGGCTACGGAGCAAATTAAACCCTGAATGGGGTCATATTATTCCCGTATTACTTAATTTAATATATAGAAATGTAATACATTTTGTATTCATGCATTTTTGCATAAGAATGCAACAGGTATTGCACCAAGATCTGACTGTTTATAAAACTAGTTATAGTACGAACGTGCCTCATTCGTCACGTTTGACGTACAAGTTTCTACTTGTTTTAATTACAGTACTATACTGCATTAATTCTAAGCGGCTCAGAAAGAATTTTTTTTTTATACAATACCTTGTTAATCCCGAATTTTATTATTGAAATCTCTGCCAGAATTTACTTCAGCGGAAGGGATTTACTTTTTGAGCAATTGAAACCTCTATAGGATCTCATTCCCGAATTTTAGATTTAACCTCTATAAAATTCTTATATGTTTTTATGTGTTAAAACTTTAATGATAATAATTCCTGCCAAAAGTATTCGGTTTTACTCATACTATTAGACTAAATAAATGAATATATGAATAATAACATTATACCAAACAAATTAAAAACTAATAAAACCATAAGACGAAACGCAAATTTTTCATCTTTATTCAAACATAAAATGCATAATGTGAATTTTTTTTAAATTCCCATTATATATTTTACATTTTAAACTGTAAATAATTTATCATAGTTGACTTCACAACAAGGATAAAAACCAGCTGTTGTTCTTAAAATGGTTTCGTTTTAACTGATTCCCCATTGTTTATTAAAAGTCAATTTTTATATTATTACGTGAAAGCTGAAATTACATCCGTCAGTTTTTCAACAACAAACCTATAGTAAACCAAAGCTGTAAATTTAATATTCAACCCATCGTAGTTCCCATTTCTTTTTTTAACATTTTTGACTAATAACTTTTATCAATATTTTAAGCAGCTTTAAAAGATTAATATAAAAACAAATTTTAAATTTATTTAAGTAGTTGAAAAAGTATTCTGACCTGAGGAAATGGATTAGTAAAAGAAAAAAAATTATCTCGAAAAAGTATTGAAGATATAAAGAAAAAGAAGTAAAATAGAACATTAAGCAATTGCAAATTAAATCACTTAGTAAATTAATCCCTTGATGCAAGTTTTTGAAAATCTGATCAACAGGTATAAGTTTCTCAACAGAGTATGTGGTTCATAGACGAATTAATAAATTACTTTGCCATCTGGGAACAAAAAAAATCTCTTTCAACGTTGTTTGTAATCAATTCAATAAATGGGTTTATTTATAGGATATGCTTGCGTAATAATATCTCCTTGCGATTGCGCGCAATTTCTGTCTATATATGTAATATCGTTTCTATAATTGTTTAATTGTTTCCAAGAATTAGGTAAATGTTGACTCGAGTATTTCTGCAATATTTTAAATTTGTGCCTTAAAAATTATACAATCTAAATTAACTGAAATATAAACAAAACAAAATTCACTTCAAAATGCATAATAAAAAAATATATTTATCTAGCTTTAGCCTGCACGTTTAAGGTTAAGCTTATAAAATGCTTTTAGGGCTTTTTTATGTATTTAAGTTTTCTTCAAGGCTGCAATCAAATACAGCATGGCTTATTTCTGATCCAATTACGAAACTATTTTTAATCGCAGACTAAATTAACGGTATTTTTATTTAGAATTTGTGAAACTCAAAAGTGTTTTTCGATAAAGCCTTAAAATATTTTTTTCATATTTCAGCAAATGCTAAGAGTTATAATTTGTACCACTCAAAGCGTAATACATTTATCCAAAATTAAAAAAAAAATTCGATTCTAAATAATTCAATGATCATTATAATAAATTTCATGCTGTTACGCTACAAAACAAGTTGATGAATGTTTCAAAAGCTTTTACGTTGTTGAGCGCGAAAAAAAAAAATAAAAATAAAACGTTTTTTAAAAATAAAATCTAGCAAATTGTTTCCTTGTTTTTTATAATTTTAGATGAGAGATGTAAATGGGCAGAAAAATAATTTTTTTATTTTTCTATTAACCCTTTAAGACCCAACCCGCATGATCGTGCAGGTTAGACATTCATTTAAATTTTTGCTTCTGAGTCGTGTGTAATAAAAACTTGAATCGAATGATCGTCCTGGTTTACAGACATAGTAAAGTATCCCTTTTTATCAACAAGTAGCGGTTGCAGTCCAAGTTTTATTTTCTACAGGCATGACTAATTTTGTGTACAAATACATCGGGTCTTAAAGGGTTAAATTAACGGCTTCCTGTCTTTTGCTGTTACAAATCCTCACTAAGAGACAGATATATTAAATAATTATAACTTTGTTTCACGTTTCATTCAAACACGGAATTGCTAAACTGCTAAATGCGGCTAAACATCACATGTAATGACAGTTATATTGAATATATATGATGCATTATAGGACCAATAAGCTAGTTCCAATGAAATTTTATGCGTGAATGTATTTACCTATCGTTCTAAAATTAGCACTAGAACAAATGATAACGTTTGGAAATCTGTGTAAAGTTATTGAAGACATCCACCCATGAATATGCGAGTTGAAAAAGCTTACTATACCTCTCATACTCGTGTGTTATTTCTAAAAAATAAAATTAAGCAAAAATATCCGTAACCAATTCTCTTATATGTTTTAAAAATATAGTATAATTTCTGTTATAATAATAAATGTTTTTACATTTTCTAATGACATTATGACTGGATATTTAAACTTATTAAACGTTTATACATGCTATGCATCCATACATAGAAACAAAACTGCTACCTCATTAAACTCTGTTGTTTAACGCCTTTTTTTTCAACAGATGTTGCTATCAAGGGTTAAGAGTAAAAAATAATATGAAAATGCTTTTGCGAGACTTTTTCAGAAGCACAAGAGATCGCCGATAAGATGTGTAATTCCATATATTCATTTAAATAAGATGAGTTGGTAATTAATTAGTTTTCTTGAGGAAACTTTTATTTTAAATTTGAACAGAAATTCGTTTTGATAATAAAAAAAACACCATTTAAAAGAAATTGTCAGGATTAAAAATGTTCCAAGTATATGCATCTTAATGGCAATTAAATACTTGAATTAATTGTTTATTAGTTTTCGTTAATTTTTCTGGTTAAAAACTTTAATTTTACTTTTCTTTTCGCCACAGATCTAATTAAAGAATTTTTGCTAATGCTTAATTAATACTTGTACTTAAAAACTAAGACATTACCTAAGCTATCGATTATTTAAATTAGTTGAAAATACATAATTTTGATTCTACTATTTGGACTTGTGTAATCTATGCGTTATGTTAAATTACTCATTTTGCAATTTGAGAAGCATTACGTACGACGTCAGGTAATCCTACGTTTTTTGAATGTATTAAATATTAAATATTATATACATATTTGATAAATTGCGTAATCATTTGTCATAATGTCAGAAATCCATACTTGAAAATCTTGTATTGATTAATATTAAAAGGACACAATAGAAACTGCAAGAGCATACAAAAACTTATTATGTCTCTCTCAGTTGCGAAGTGTTTAATTTATGTGAAATAGGATTTCAAATAAAATATATGCATATGTATTTAAAGAAATCATGCTAACATTAACAACATAATGGTTTTATCTTTATTTTTAAAGCCAATATTATTGAATTTAGATAGCTTAAGCTGAACGTCAGAGGAGGTTATCCGTCTGTAATAATTCTTGTTTAATAGATCAATATTATATTTCATTTTACTGCTATATTCCAAAAAGAAAAGAAAAAACAAAATGTTAATTGCTGTTTTTTGCTAAGAAACGTAAAAGTTACACGTTATTTTAACTCGGAAAATAGTTCTAAAAAATTGTACTTAAAGCCAATTTTAATCTAAACTAATTTTCCATTAGTTCATTTTATAGTATCTTTTTGACAAATTGTTAAATTTTCTATCAGAAGAAAAGATTTAATTTTAAAAAATGAAATTCTTGTAGAAAAAAAATGAAGAAATTATGAAAATTTTACATTCCTACATATTCGACAATTTTGAAAATTTTAAAACTCTAATTTCACGCTTTACATAGAAGAGTTTTCTAAAACGGTAGAAATCAGAATTCAGAAAAAACAAGAAAGTAAAATCATGCTTCAAGCATAGATTATGAAACACATTCCAATACATTCAGACTACTATAATAAAGCTTCTCTGTTTAATAATTTGAAAATTGATGTCTAAATGACCAATTTGTAGAATGCATAACACATGTGAAAACAGTATTTTATCAATTACCATCAATAATCGGAACAATAATTGACTTTTTTGAGTTGCCTTATATATGATCTATATATTTATCGTATAGGGGAGACCGGGCTAGTTGGCTACATGGGTAAGTAGGCGCAGTCCTCATAAATATCCTGTTTGTGAATAGATTGCGCAACCAGTCACATAGTACCTTTCTTCTTGCTTTTTACAATCCTCATTGTAATTTTGCAGCGTTACCTACATGCAGTGGACATTTATTACGATTTTTCTATTTTTTGCAATCATAAGTAATTTTTTGTTGCTTCTTTGTTTTTCCAATGTCTAATATTTATCATAATAATTGCGATTTAACTTGTGCAGTTTTTCTTAGTGTATGATTAACTGTACCTATCCCATATGTGATTTACTTGGATTATTTATGCATAGATGGTTACGTGTCCCTTTTGTGAAGAAATTTATTATAGGGATAGTAGGCGCATTGAACACGGGGCAAGTTTTCTCGGTGTCTGGTGTGTGCTAGTAGCTTGAAAAGCAGCAAGCACCGAGAAAAGTGGTTGCAATGCAATATTTTGTGCACACGAGGCTTGCCCAATCGGAGACACTCGATTTTTTATTTGTGACAACTGTAACCCTGATGCTGATAACGAGTAAGGTAGAAGTTACCCAATGTTAATGTTTTATTCATTATTTTTATGTCTGCATGATTTAGAATTTACATTGTACAGCGATAAAGCCTTTGTTTAAACTTACTGGTAATAATTAAATTGATTTCTCTTAACTGCGTGTCTTATTTGAGTTTCATTTAAATTATTATAAAGCGTGTTCCAACTTACCCCATAGGTATAGGCAACTTGCCCCGTGACGGGGTAGGTTAGCGCACAATTTTAAATTTTACTTCAAGCTTCCGCTAAACATAAACTACAAAAGCTACAAACTCAAAACACCGGATATTTATAGCCCGATGCCTGTTCTTTAGAAGTACAGTTAAAGTTTCATAAAAAAAACTTAAACAAAATATTAATAATAAAAATCAATAAATAAAAACTGCACCTACTAGCCTTGGTCTCCCCTAATACATAATATGCTAAAATTTAGTTCTGTTCGGAAACGCATACAACAGTTGAATGCCCTCTCATTGATTTCCCTCATGAAACGGAAAAGTACTTGAGATATTTTTGCAGACCTGTATATGATCTGTATAATTTATACACTCTAATTAACATTAAAAATGCTAAATTTAAAAAGAAATACCGGAACGAAAAACGCACTTCCAACAATTCTTGTTCATAGATAGTATTGTAACCGAATTAATTTGTGTCTCCCTGTATATGAACGATGAATGCTATGCATACCATACCATTCACAATATTTTATAGTAAGGATCTGGCACTGCACCTCAAAGATATTAATTAATTTCAATATGTTTGAAATAGTGTAACATGAATAAAATACCCCATAAACGACTTTCCCCCAGAGACCGAAAAGTAAAGGAATTCTTTTGAGTGTCCATGTAAATGAACGATGAATGTTATGTTTACCATATTCTATAGTAATCACCTTTTAGTGCATTTCATATATATATATATATATATATATATATATATAAATTTCAATGTGTTTGAAATGGTGAAACATCATTAAACAACACCGCAAATGATTTTCCCCATGGGCCGTAATGTACCAGAATTATTTTGAATATCCCTGTATAGGAACTATAAGTCTTCACGTTTCATTTTTAATACGAAACATGACATGGTAAGTCTGAATAACATATATCCATTTCATGGTTATGCGACTTTATTTAAGCAAGTTGTAGCATGGAAAGACAGGCAGACAAACCGGATTCATAAGCACTTTTCAACTTTGTTGAAAAGTGTTAAAAATGCTGAAGATAAATAAATACAATTTGTCAGGACATATGTAAATATACGGCGAAACGAACTATTTATTTAACACTTTCATTTTTTTAAATAAAATATTTATAGTATTGTAAATCTTACGTGTAATTTTATGAGACAAAGCTTAAGAATCGTATAAAAATGGTGAGTCAATAAAAAAATATTTAAGTTTAAGAATTTTGATCATACCGATATACGGAATGAAAATAAACTGAGAAACAATTAATTTAACCTTTTGTGACTTCAGAACTCGGATTGAAAAATATTTACTCAGATCTAAGAATACATCATTTTACGCATGTAAAGAATAATTTAAATAAAATAAAACATAAAAATAAAAAAATGACTAAAAGGTATTTATTAGGTGCGTTCGTAATTATACAAATACGCAGCACCTATAGTCGCCGTCTGATCCTTCCGTCTGTTTGTCTATCCATCTGTCCGCATGTAACAGAATAAAAACGACTCAACCGAATGGTTTGAATTTAATATATATAATCGTTGTAGAATTTTGTTGAATCATTTCAAATTTTATGAAAATTTAATCAAAACTGAAAAAGATATAAATAAAAGTTTTCTTCATTCTATTAAATCCTATCATACTTAATTAGTCCAATAATACCCCATGATAGATACTAATTCTAAGTTGCCATGGTGATTACGGCCTATGTAAGATGGACACCTAATATTTCCGTACTACTGAATTTAATATATATAATCTTTGTAAATTTTGTAGACATGCATTTCTGCATAAGAGTGCAGCAGCTTGTGCACCAAGATCTGAATATTTATAAAGCTAGTTATAATTCAAACGCACCTCATTTGCCACATTTGACGTACAATTTTCGATTTTTTTTTAGCAATAACCATGTGAAATTGCTGAAATGATAAATAAATTTGGTATGAAAATATAACTCAGTATCTCCGTCTGTTGGGAATTCTATGAGCAATTTAGATTAACTGTTGTGTTGGAAGATATCAGCCATAAATAAAATTATTTTTTAAGCACACTATAAAAGTAGCATTAACATCTGGTTATGTTGCCGACATGACAGAAAGGGTTAAAGATTACAACACTGATTTATTTGAAAAGAAATTATTGGAATGAAAAACATTTTAGATATATTTATAATCATTGGATTTTTACGTAATAACCAAATTATATTACGAATATCTAAATAAATTCTAAGTAAAAAATTCGAAAATATATATTTTAGTAATATTTTGCCAAATGACGCTCCACGTTCCTTAGAGAAAATGTACTACAGAATCGTTTCCAAAGATTCCGACTTATAAATTAAAATTTTGAATGAAATAAATACATTCGGAAACAAAAGTTTAAAAATATGAAATAAGAATAATATTTATTTTTTAGTTGTATTTTAATATCATATATAAGATATTTTTTAAATTTCCGTTTACAATTCTCACCATCTAAACTGATAAACAAAATATCTCCTATCCCAATGGTCAAAAGACCTAAACACCCAAGTAAGAGAAAGTAAAAGGATGCAAATATTACAAGCACTGAGTTTATACAACAAAAAAGAAGGAAATGAAAAACAAAAAAAAAAAAAAACTAGAAAGCGTCAAAGAACGACAACTTGGCGGAAGTAAAATGTTTAAAAAAAGGAAGGGAAGATAAACTTGAAAACGCTTTGCTTGAGGAAAAAACTAAAATATGAGTCATCTCCTGACAATGGGTAAATTGTTCCTCTTATGGATTCTGATGGCAGAACTGGATTGGAATTTGATGTCTCTGTATATGTTGAGTGGCTGGAGTCATCAAGGGGCAAAGTCTAAAGCGGACAGGATTCAGTGCATCAAATTCAATCAGTAGCTGCATGAAAAACGCTTACTTTACTTTTGCAACAGGTAGTGTGGTGTGATTGTAAGCGAATGGTAATACAAAATCAAAGAATGAGAAGAAATGCCAAAAATAAACAGACTAGGGCCTAAATAGAATAGAACTAATTCTTACATTAAGAGCAAGCAACAATGTTCGCCTGGATGTAAACCAGTGATTTATATCTTTTTTGGAATTATGCTGTCTATTTTTTCCAGTAATTATGCTATCCATTCATGTAAATTCAAATGATTTTCTTTTCATTTTCACTTTTTGTCGTAAGTTTTGTTTATAGAGATTACACTTTTTGCATTTTCGTTAAACTTTTCACAATTTAGTGATACATATAATTTTTTTAAGTTTACTGTTATTTATTTTCGTTTTTAGTAGTTTGAGAAAATAAAAGTGTGATTTGCTTGAAAAAAATAAACAGCCAAGCATTTTTCTCCATACGGCATCTGTCCTACACTCCATGCGGCATTTTATCCAGCACATAAAAAATGATGTTAAAAAAGGACCTGTGGGAAAATAATTATGGCTACTTTATTAAGAGGGTTTTAACTTGTTTAACATAGAAATTAGATTCTGAAGGGTTTGATCAATGATTTCTGGTACTTAGTTTGTTGATTTTTGCTTTATTGTACATTTTACAAGAAGAAAAGAAAAACTGCGGCATCTGTCCCCACTTTACTATGTAAATGCAAGGTGAATCAAAAACATTGACCTTGTATTTTATTCCTTAAATGTTGATCATACACATATATTAAAAATTACAAAGTTATGTAAAAAATTGTACAGAATTTTATGAAATCTATTAAAATTTTCAGGGGATAAATTTGAAGAAATACAAAATTTAAATTTTTTATATGTACCCCGTACGAAAAATTTCCGAATGAGTAAAGTTGTCCCTATACACTGATAAGGTCATGTACAAAATTTCGGCATTTTATCATAAAAAGTCGCAGAGATGTGAAAATACATAATACATAAACCACTTTTCGATGCCTGAATATGTATTATCAAAAAGGAGAAAAATCATGACGGATGATCGCGTTCAGGAGTCTTACAATAATTTACGGAAGAAAACAATTATTGCTACTCTAGCTGTAAACATTTACATTTTAATTTATGTATTTATGATTAACCCCTCACCAACTTTGTTTAAACATATTTCTGTGATTTTTTATCATACAATGCTTAAATTTTTTTTACATGATTTTATTTGTGCATGGGCCACATTTTACTCAGGGGGAATTTTTTTCTACGGGGCCCACATAAAAATTTAAATTTGTATTTCATCTAATGTAATATCCTGGAAATTTTGATCGATTTAATAAAATTCTGTACCTTTGTTTACGTAACTTTGTAATCACTATAATAATAACCTAAGTCACGTGACTGTCGACAACAGTTCCGGGTTGACCACTTCACTTTCTATATATTAGGTGGTAAATTTGGTACTTTAATGTTAGCCAGACACAGGTGATAAATCGCAAAATATTGTTCCATCACCCTCATTTCAACTATTTATATTATAATAGTCCAAGTCATGTTACTGTAATATGTAATTGCAGGCTGACTCCTTCATTTTTCATATGCAAGGCTTCCATTTTGATTTAAAAATCATAATTATTTTATCGGATAAAACTACATAAATGTTGCCATGATCGCAGAAAATTCTTGGTATTTTTATGTTACCTGGACACAAATCTTGCCAATAGCACTTTTTTACATGCCAGTTAGCATTTTTTATTTTTCACATGATAAATTAAAACAATGCTTTGATATTGAATTAAAAGTCATGCTTTATGGTATGCAATGGGAACAATGTTATGCGATTTATCACCAGCATCCGACCAACATAAAAATACCAAGTTCTTGATTTCCGTATCAAAATCTTCTGATTTGGTGAAGGATTGAGCAAGTAAATTAAATTATGAATAAAAGTAACATGATACAATGCTTAGCATATATTTAAGGGAGAAAAAACTGGTTGCCAAGGGCGGCTAGTTTACAATATATGTGTCTATGATCAATGTATGAAGAATAAAAGCCGATTTCAATGATTTTGGGACACCATGTATATATAGGGTGAATATAAATTGCTTTTGAAAAATAAGAGGGGTGTAGTAAGCATCAAGAGGATGAAATTTTGCCATACAACACGGTGTCGCAAACCACTTATTTAGTCCTAAATATAGGGTATTCTACGCTAAACCAAATTTGGTTGACAGGAATAACTTTCAGAAAACCTAAGCATATTATAATGAAGCTTTTAATATGCATGCTCACCTTTGTGTAAATATGGTAATACCAAAAAAGAAGTGGTAGAAGTTTTCATCATACGCGCCAGCATTTATGCAATTGGCACTCCACATTCTGCACTGTGATTATATATTGTTGATTGCGTAAGCAGCCTATTTTTTTCAGAACTTTTGTGATGTTATCAACTTTATTGCAAAACGAAGTACATATCATTACATTTTTATTGCAAGATATTTATTTTTCGTAAAATTATTACCGTCAAGCCGACTTCAGTTAGGGTGAAACACCCAGTATATGTGACAAAATAAGTGGTTTGTGACCCCATGTTCTATGGAAATTTTTTCCTTACTATCACCCCTATTATTTTGTAAAAACATCTTAGACTCAACCTGTAGATATATACATATATATATATATATATATATATATATACACTGGGGTCCGAAATTAAGGACCAGTCACAAAATGCTAATTTTTAAGTAAGCGAATACTCAAAAGGAAATAATATAATTCAAATAATTACTATCCCCACAGCACAGCTAGTCTATACAACATCTCATTCATGTCACACATGGTCACAAGTGACACAGTCACTACGGTGAAGCAAAAAAATAGGAAATTCCGCACGTCTCATTATGAGTCAAAATGATCACTATATGTGACTCCGCCGAGACGTCACTGTGACTATTGCTATGTGACGAGTCACCAGGTGACTTTACAATGTAGTTAAATTGTGACTCTCTTGTGACTGTCATTTTTAGACTCAATTTCAAAGTCATCATGAACGTTGCATTATGATAAGTCACCAAATAATATCACATTATAGTCACATGGTGACTTTTTGCAAAAGAGCACAATGGTGGCTTCACAGTAGTCTCCCTGTTACCTGAAAGACATCGTGTGACTTTAATGTGACATTATTTGGTAACTTATCACAATGCAGCGTTCACGATGACATAGAAATTGAGTCTACAGATGACAGTCACACGAGAGTCATAATGTAACTACATTCTAAAGTCACATGGTAACTCGTCACAAAGCAGCAGTCACAGTGACGTCTCAGTGGCGTCACATATAGTGATCGTTTGAGACTCATAATGAGATGTATGGAATTTCCTATTTTTTTGCTTAACCGTAGTGACTGTGACACTTGTGACCATATGTGGCATGAATGAGATGTTATATGGACTAGCTGTGCTGTAGAGATAGTATTTATTCGAATTATATTATTTCCTTTTGAGTATTCGCGTAGTTGAAAATTAGCATTTTGTGATCTGTCCTTAATTTTGGACACCAGTGTATAAACATTTCACTTACAGCTTTAATTCATAATATTACGGTTTTTGATGGTGGTAGGTTATGTTTAATTAATGGTTATATATATATATATATATATATATATATATATATATTGCGCGCATAATATCTCCAAAGCTATTTGAAGTAGAGCTTTAAATTTTTTCGCCTACGTAAATATTTATATTATTATGAAAATAAACTAGGATTATAAAGCTGTGTTCAGTATGAAAAAAAAAAAAAAAATACGCGACTGAATGCATGTAAAAATTCAAAGTTTTTCTATTTTTCTAATTAAATGTGAATTACATTTTATCTAATTAACCGATTACAAATATCCTAGTTCAAATTATAGACCAGAGTGTTATCTTTAATTTAAGATAAAATTTATGCAAATACAATGAAATTAGCATGAGATATCGTGCGCGCAGTGAAATGTTACTGCTGTTAAAATACCACTGTTAAAATTTGATGAAATCAGAAAAGTAGCCGGTGTAAATTGGATGACTAAAGCACTAGACAGAAAACATTGGAAAAATCTGGGGGAGACCTACATCCAGCATTGGATTGGAAACGGTTGTTGTTGATGATGATGATGATATATGTATGTATATACTACTTAATGCAAAAATAATGCTTATCCTTATCCTTAAAATATTATAAATGGAAAGTGTGTCCGAAAGTTTGAATGATGTCAACGTTAAAACGAATGAATTAATGTCTTTCTGCCTTTGCATATACATATATTAGAAACAAGGAATGAACATAAACTGTGCTTCATTTATTTTATTCAAATATTTTCTCAATAATTCAAAATTTCATTATTTTTCATACAAAATCAGTTGACAATTTTTCTTGTAAAATTTAACAATCTTTCTTTTGTGTTGCCCAAAAATAAAAACACGGATTAATAATTTCTCCTCTGTAATTAATTTTTGATTGAAAGATTTTCATGTGAAACAAGAAAAGTAATAAAACGGAAGTTTTCAAATATTCCTAATAATACAAGGTGCATGAATTTTGAGTAGGTGCGGAAACGAGACGAATGTGACGTCCTATATGGAAAATAAAACGGGTATGCTTTGATGTTGAAATAAAATGAGATTGTTTTATGGTATTAATTTTTATTATTTAAAGAAAATTCATTTAATGTTAAAATGAAACTTTTAATAGACATGATCAAATTTGTTGTAAATATGATGATACCAAGAAAATGTGGTAAAAGTTTCCATTATATGCGCCAGTAGTTATGCACTTGACCCACCCTCCACATTCTGGAGTGTGATTATATCATCGATTGCGGGAGCAAATTGTTTTTCAAAAACTTTTTGTGATGTTATCACATTTCATACAAAACGAGGGGCATATCGTTACATTTTTTGAGCAATATATTTATTTTTTGCACAATTATTACCGTCAGGTCGACTTTAGTTATAGTGAAACTCCCTGTATTTGTGACTGAATAAGTGGTTTATGACCCCATGCTCTAATATGGCAATTTTGCATCATGTTGATGCCTACTATCACACCTCTTATTTTGGAAAAACAATTTAGACTCACCCTGTATATATATAGTCGCCAGGATTGCCGTTGATGCCGGCGATATTCGGGAAATGCCTGGTGTCTTCGCAAATGTGCGTCAGTACCTATCCCGCAGGTGTGAAGCGTGCATTTCAGCTGGTGGAACATCTTTTGAGAAATTTCTTTAACCATGTACATTAATTACATTCCTGTAAATAAAATGTTTTCTGAAGAATATCCTCTCATTCTTGTATTACTTCTTTAACTGTGACAGTGAAAAACTACCTTTTAACTTCTCACTCTCTTGCCTTCCGACCATACATTCTATGATGAAATTTGCTTGTATAGCTGCGTTGTAACACCCGTAAAGTTTTGCACCTTTCTTCAGATACATCCTGTATATATATATATATATATATATATATATATATATATATATATATATATATATGTTTAATATAATTATTAATAGATGGCAGCACTAAAATTGTATCTTTCATATTGCTCTTATTTTTAATTTTTCTAGCTCCATTTTAGTTATATTTTATACACCAGGGTGTATTTTTAGCTAAATTTTGACGATATTGTTAAACTGTTATCTATTAATTTAATAGTGCATTTTAAATAATGTAATTAATTTCTATATATTTTATATTAGATTAAATTTGTTTTACAAGGTATTTCAAATATTATTTCAAAATGTATTAACTGCATCCTTTGGTATCATTTACTGTGATTTCTTAACTGTTTTATTCACCTTAATCTTTTTGATATACTGGAAGACATGTGCACATGGATTTTTGTAAAATACTGAAATATTAATCGGTATGGTGTTTATTATTTCTATTTTATATCCTATAAATATTTAAATACGTTTTATTGATTCTTCCATTTCATATTATTTGTTTCTATTCTGCTTTCATTTTTAATCAATTCACTTGATTTTAGTGGTTGTTCTATAATTCTCTATATATAAGGATTTGTTTGGTTTTGCTGTTTAAACAGTTATTTACATTCAAAAGCTTGCAAATTTTTATCTTGCGATAGATGTTTAATATAATTATTAATAGATGGCAGCACTAAAATTGTATCTTTCATATTGCTCTTATTTTTAATTTTTCTAGCTCCATTTTAGTTATATTTTATACACCAGGGTGTATTTTTGGCTAAATTTTGACGATATTGTTAAACTGTTATCTATTAATTTAATAGTGCATTTTAAATAATGTAATTAATTTCTATATATTTTATATTAGATTAAATTTGTTTTACAAGGTATTTCAAATATTATTTCAAAATGTATTAACTGCATCCTTTGGTATCATTTACTGTGATTTCTTAACTGTTTTATTCACCTTAATCTTTTTGATATACTGGAAGACATGTGCACATGGATTTTTGTAAAATACTGAAATATTAATCGGTATGGTGTTTATTATTTCTATTTTATATCCTATAAATATTTAAATACGTTTTATTGATTCTTCCATTTCATATTATTTGTTTCTATTCTGCTTTCATTTTTAATCAATTCACTTGATTTTAGTGGTTGTTCGGGCACAGGGGAAAATTAATTTTAGCTTTAGCTTATTTCTCCCACAGAAAACAACCATTTTGCTTATATCATTGAATTCTGTGCCCTCGATAACGTAATTCAATGTATAAGCTTTTCAATTTTTGTCGGTGTCCACTTTTTTCTTTTTTCTTCCATAATAATTCTTATAATTTTTTTTTTTTTTTTTTTTAATACTTACAGCTTTAATTCATAATAATTGACGGTGGCAGGTTATGTTTAATTAATGGTAATATATATATATATATATATATATATATATATATATATTACATAAGGAAAAAATAATAGTATACATAAACTTATGTGGGTAATATATAATTTATATTAATAACATAGATTTTTTTCTGTCAACAAATGAATGCAGGATTTAATTTAATCCGGCTATATTTATTACGTGTTTAACGCGGCATGAAATTACTTAGACGTTAATTTTCAGATTCCGGATTCTTACTGAATTGCATTTTAAAGCATAAATATTTTCATAATTAATACTAAGCGATATGTAGATTAAATTATTTCAGTTTGTGATATTTTTTATATATGATTTGAGAATGCTTATTGCAGCATGAAATGGATTTAAAGCAAATCTATATTTAAACTAAATTTATCTTCATTAATTCACAGCTTCATTGCATAAAATAAATTACCGTTATTGAAAAACTAATAAAACGAATAATAACGAATTAACATTATTAAATTTAAAGCACAAATCCCACATTAATTAGCTTCATCAAAGAATATAAAGAAATGTTTTAATAATTATCGAATAACCTTTACATTAGGTATATATATCTCAATATTATTCACAAATAGGAAATAATTTCTGTTAAATTTCAGGCTGAAACAGTTTTTATAAGGAATATATTTTTTAATATTAAAGTATGTAACTTATCGCAGATGCGCTGTTTAAATATTTGTCGAGCAGCAAATATTTTAAATTAACTTCTAAGATTTCTGCTTAATTTATAATCTTCTTATACGGGAAATCGATATTTACTTAATTTACAATTTTAACTTTTCTAAAATTCTGTACGTAGACTTAGTTTTTAAAACTATTAATTTAAAAAAATGAAATTTAATTTTTTGCGTCATTTTAGTATAAATTAAAACTTATTCTCATACTTAAAATATTTAATTTTACAAAAATATTTAAATACCAGGCTACAATTTTCAGAAGGAAATACAAATTTTGAATAAATTACTTGTATGAATTGATAATTTGTAACTTTTTTATTTGGAATTAAAATTTAATTAATTATAAATGAAAGAGATTTTGTGAATATTATTAATTAAATAAATATTTACAAATATTTCTCTTCACATTATTTTGTTGCTTAATAAATTTCATATAATATGTTGATAATATATTTGATTATTCAATATTTCGGTAAAACGAAGGCTGCATATATATATATATATATATTAATAGCTAAATGCAATTGAATAAACAAACTTAGATTATTTAATTAGTGTTGTAAATTTTGAAATCATAAAAAGATTATTGTATATTTCTGTGTTAAATATGTATGATGTAAAAAATCTGAACGTAAGAAGAAATACTAAAATTGTATTAATTAATGTGTAAGTATACCAAATATGGAAAACTTTCAATATTTGTTTTTAAATGCAATAAAATAGTTCTTATATAACGTTAAAAACAATGAATTAACAAAATTATAAAGACATTCTGTGTTTCATTTTTAAATGGTATATGAAACTACCTTTCATATGTCACATGCATTCATAATTTTATTATATTATTAGGTTTATTATTCAATACGGTTTTGCTGACAAAAATAAAGAGCAGTAGGCAAATTATCCGAAGCAAAATATTCAACCTGCAGTATTCAGTAAAGATCTTAAAAATACTTAAAAATGCATGTAAAGTGCTTTATCAAACTCTCCATTTAAGAAACAATTTTAAAGTTACAGAATAGAGTCCTTCGCACACAGTCATTTACAACCCAATAAAAAAGTCTGTTATCTAACCTCATTTAAATAATCCTCTTTTGTTGGAATAGCATAAAAATAAAATGCATTAAAATGATTTTGTAAAGTGTTTCTATGATTTAAATTTAAAGCTTAGTAATTTCAAAAATGTACAGTCGTGGGGAAAAAAAAGTAAATACCCCCTGCTAACTCCTCAACAAATTATCGTAGAAGAAAGTAATTAATTATAAAGATGCGATATCGATATCGTATCGTACCGAAAGTCCGCAAATAAAGTCTACTTTTAAATGATGTATATAAAATTTGCTTAGGAGGTCATCTACATAGTAAAACGAACCATAACTTTTTTTTTTTTTTTTTTCAATAAAAGTACACAACTCGGACATCATAAATGAAATCTACACCCTTAAATTAGCCTGAAAACAAATTTTTATGCAATTCGTACCATACGTTTCCGAGAAATTATTTATTTTAAAACGAGCGTATTGTAAGGGCTGTATCCAAATTGAAGTTCTGTACTTGATTGTTAACCGAGAGAGCCCCCTTCTTGATCAAGGCACCTGAAGCGCCACTCAAGGAGTAAATGAAGCCTGTTAGATTACAGGACAGCAGAAGAAATTTCAAAATATCTACTCACTTCTATCATAGATGGCCCCTTAAACCATCGTTTCGCCGTTTTTAAGCATAATTTGAAAACTACTTGGAAGAAAAATGTGAAATTTTGGATTTCCATAAAGCAGGACTTAATAACTCTAAATCCATCAAAAAAATTGTAGGTTACAATTCATAATTTTTTCGAATATTAATTTCATAATTCATATCATAAAATTATAAAAATTGCAAATTCAGCGTATTTATGTTTGGGTGTATTAGCATTATTGCTACAAAAAAAAAAAAAAAAAAAAAAAAAAAATAGCACGTTAGGAGCATAATTTCAGAAGCTATAAATAAAAATATGAAAATGTAATTTAACATTACAAGCACTAAATTTTGAATGTTTATAATTCAAAAACTTATCTATCAAATGACTTGAAATTTACTGTCTAGGCATAGTTTGAACCGAAGATTTGAAATATCTCGTTAAATTGGGTATTGCCATTGAAAAAAAGGAACTTTGGATTCGTTTTAATATGTAGATGGCCCCTAACAAAATTTTATATACATCATTTCAAAGTAGATTTTATTTTCAATCGTTCGGTACCGGTATCTTTTGTCTACGACAATTTGTTGAGGAGTTAGTAGGGGTGTTTATTTTTTTTTCCACGACTGTAAAATTATTTTATTTTTGTCAATGTACTATTTTAGACATAATAAGTAGAATTTCCCAAAATTTTTACAGTTATATATATATTCATAATACAGCAATGAAGAACTTCGCTACTCTGAATGCGTAAACAGAAATAGAAAACACAATTCCATTAAGGAAATATATGTCTGTTGTTTCAATTTATTTATTCAGAAAAAAATAGTAGGGGAGGTTTGATACATAGGGAGGGTTGATACATTGACAATTTTTCTCAACAAATGGCATTAACAGCCATTGTAATAGATGTAAAGGCTTCTTTTAATAGCAGGGGCCATCATTAGCTGGACTTAGCAGTGAAGAACTGACAACGTTTTTTTTTTCTTTAAATTTTGAAGATTTTTCGAATGTCAATGCAATTTTTTTTTAAATACTGATTTTCTTTCATAACTCTTATTACAGTGACGATAATATATAATTATTTTTTATTTGTAAAGCACATTGCTAGAGTGAGTTTTACTAGAAAACAGATTGGCATTTTGCAACTGCATTTATACAAAGTGATTGAAAATCCAACAAGACATGATAGGGAGAAATGATACATTAGTGCTGGGGAGAAATGATACACTTGTATATTTGAAATTTAATAGTTAATTTTAACTTTTAAACTAATATAGGACTATAATATTCATTATTGTTTTACAGCAAGAGTAAGGAAGAACAAAGAGACTATCCACAGACATTATGATAGAAAAGCAGTATAGATGGTTAGTTCGCTTTGGTCGTCATGTAGGAGGAAAAAAGTTTAAATGGCCTGAAGGGGAAAATATTTCTATAATTGACGAAGAGCAAACTGAAAAAACATTAAATCGACCCGATTTTACTTATCAAAATGATAGAGTTATTAGTTTTTCTTTTAACCATTTCAGGGGTGGTGGTAAGTTTATGAAGCAACATAATTTAATTCCCAAACGCCACATTGACACCAGCATTTTGTTAAACTATTTTGCATTTACTTTGAAAGTGAAATATATCCCTTTTCTTATTTCTAATCAAATTTTTTGGTAAATTCCGTTGCCATTCATTTATTCAACACTTTAGCATTGAAAATGCTTTGCCCCTGAAAGGGTTATAGGAATCTTAATGTGCGAAATTTATGTTAAATTGTTTGCAAATCAGCAATGTTCACTTCATTTTTCCTTGCAGCTAGATCTCTAGGGGTTTTTTTCATTATTTATTTTCTAAAAGTGCTTTAATAGGACTCTTTAAATAATAGCAATAGTTTAAATATTTTTGTAAAAAACATTTCTGAAACAAAAATATGTCAATATCATTTCGTTTTAAATTTTACTTAAATATTTCAAGACATATCATAAAAAATTGTATGACGCATAAATTGAATTGTCTGCATTTTTTTTTTCAATTTACATAACAATGTATCAAACCTCCCTTGCTAGTGCATCAATCCTCCCCAGTAATGGGGAGATTTAATACAGTAGTAACCATTCAAAATTGTTGGGATATATTTTTTGGATGACTATTTTTTAAATTTACAATATTTTTAATAAATGAATAAAAGGTCACTTTATAAGAAAACACGAAAAATTTGTTTAAAAATAGCTTTCTAAGAGTTGTAAAAATTAGTAAAAAAAAAGTGTATCTACCTTCCCTACTTCCCCTAGTCGTCTTTTTAAGCTCACTATATAGGGTGTCCGGTCTCAACGGTGTCCAATGGCTAATTCCTAAACCACTAGTCATAAACATATAGTTCCAAATAATAAAATGTTTTAAATCAGGTAAAAAAATATTTTAAAAGCGATTTGGGTCAATAAAAATATTTCTTAAAAAATTACGAAATTTAAATTTGTATACGGTCCCCCGGTCCTATAAGTTATATTTAGTAAAATGTTCCTATTGCACTGACAAGTAAGACAAAAATAGTCCCGTTCATATAACACTAAAATTAAGCAAGTTATGAAACTTTAAAAATGCATGACTTATGTCACTTTTCTGCTCTGAAAACAAATGAGTTCGGCTTGGCTTTGAGGGGTCACATACCAAGTGCTTAAAGTATTCGAAGATCTTATTTCATGTGTACCTGCGCATTGAAAAAAATCGCGCAAGTATTACGATTAAGTTAACAATTATTAAGTTTCAGATTGTCTAAAATAACATATGTTTTATTTTGTCAGGATTTGGGACCATTTCTTTTATGATTTCTTTTAACGAAAATTATGTTATTTTTGTAAGTTTTTATGTTACTTCAATGATCGTATGTATGTTTTTCCAGTTCAAAATTTGTACTCGAACTTTCAAATATCCGATCCAGATTACATTTTACATACTGGCGCAAATCCGATAACAATCTAATATTATTATAATTTTCGGTGGTTGCCATTTATACTTATTTTACAGGATAACACAAAAAAAGTCGGATAGATTACAGCCAAGAAGTTTAAGAAAAAGTTTTAGATTAGATAATACAAGACTGCGAATGTCTGTTCTTTTTACTTTTATATATTTTTTAGCACTGAATCCGAAAATTACCTTAACATTTACCCGACTGAAAAGAAGGGTTATGTGTTTCACGCGTATATGTGTATGTGGATTTCTTTATACCCTCGAAACATCTCAACGGCTGGATAGATATTAATGAATGAGGTCTCTATCAATTCGTCTTAACGGCCCGATGGTTATAGGCTAGGTTTTGTTCTTATAAATTCAAAATGGTGGCCGTAAAATACAAAATGACGGTAGAGACAAAAAAATGACGCACCCCATTGATTGTCACATCATTGGATAGGTCTTTCAAAATGAAGACGATGTTTCATTGGCTATTTTACAGTCAGAAGCTCCGTTAAAATATTATACAACCTGGAAGTTGTGCATGTAGGATCTCTAGCATTACTGCAACTCTAACCATCATAGACATCTATAGACCTCCTCAAAACAGTGTTTATAGATAAGAACTAACAATTAAACGCAACTTAAAAGTTCATCAATACAAGTAAATAAATAAAAATAGGTAAGTAATGTAAACAAGTAACATAAAAAAAAATATTTTAAGTCAATTCCTACTTAGGTCAATAAGAGAATTTTTTTTACTCCCATTCTTCTTACCTCTTGAGTGGCGCTTAAAATGCCTTGATCAAGAAGAGGGCTCTCTCGGTCTTAAAATACCTTGATCAAGAAGAGGTCTGTCTCGATTATTGAAAATTAATTAATTTAATTTAATTAATGAATTAATATTTCAAAAAAAAAAACTGGATTAACATCAAGTGTCATCCATTACAAGTTAAAAAAAAAATTATTTGAGCTTGATTGGACGAACAATAAGTATTTTATTAACGATTGAAAATTTGAACAAGATATATATAGCGAGAGTGTGAGCTAATAGTTGGAATTGAAAAAAAAAAAAAATAGTTTCACATTGATCAGAAATAATTAATTAGTTCGCTTTTTACGCAGTTGGGTAGTTTTGATTTTTTAAATTTAATTGTTTATTAACCATTATGACAGGATATTTCGCAAATCATAAGTTGTCAATTTAAAAAATAACAAAAATCGGATACTATAAAGTGGAGGAAATGGTTATGTTTTTTAACTTTTGATAATTGATTTTTATGTACTTTTTAGCACTGAATCCGAAAATGACCTTCATTTTTAATTATCACGTTAGAATTTTTTTTTTTTAAATAGCAAATGTGTAAATTAAAATATAGCGAAAATCTCATACTATAAAACAATTGCAAAACTTTTTTTATTTTATTTTATTCGATATTTTTGCTTATCCTGGGATTCTTACAGCTAAACAGCTGAGTGGTCCGATGAGATGGGGGAGGAGATTTAATTTAAACTTTGAACTTTTTAACTTTGAAGTTTGCAATTTGCAAAAATTCCGGATGTGATGGTTAAAAATGAATGTCAATTTTAAATTCAGTGGTACAGAATACATAAGAATCAATTATCAAAAGATAAAAAACATGACATAACACAACTTTTGCAGGTTAGAGCAATCAAATAATATTTTAAAATACGTATCATTTTGTAAAGAATTGAGGCTGTTAATTTAGCATCATTTTATTTAACAAAACCTCTGTTTTTTCTTTCTTCTTAAATGTTTATTACAAATTGTATATTTTGCATTAATATGTCAGAATGATTAAAGATTTCAAATTTATATTGCAGTGTTAATTTTACTCTCAACCGTTTTTTAATATATCTGACGAAATTATATTTCAACTAAATTTGTGAATGACCCCCAATTTGCAGCAAAAAATGCGCTGCAACTTTAAACAGCTATCACTCGGCCAATTTTAATCGTAGAATAACGGGACTTTTTTTTGTATTACTTTTCAGTGTAAATGAAAATTTTACTAAATATAACTTATAGGACCGGGAGACCGTATAAAAATTTAAATTTCGTAATTTTTTAAGAATTGTTTTTATTGACCCAAATCACATTTAAAGTGTTTCTTTACCTGATTAAAAAAATTTTTGTAATTGGAACTATATGTCTATGACTAACGGTTTAGGCATTAGCCATTGGACACCGTTGAGAGTGGACACCCTGTATAAGTAACATTAACATTTGGATATGTTGTAGATACGCAATACATGATACAAAGGGTTAAATATTCCAACTCTGAATTATTTGAAAAGAAATTGATGAATGAAAGTCATTTTACACATATTTTTAAACGTCCGATGTTTACGTAATCACCGAATTATACTATGAATATCTAAGTACATTTTAAGACACAAAGTAGAAAATTTATATTTTCGTCATTCTTTGCCAAATAACGTGCCAAGTTCCCAGAAGAGAAAATGTTCTAACAGAATCCTTCCCAAAGATATCAACTTATAAATTAAACTTTTGAATAAAATAAATACATTTTGAAAAAAAAAAGTTGAAATATATGAAATATTTTTTTTTTAAATTTTTAATATAATATATATGATAATTTTAAATTTCTGCCACCTATAGTTTAGCACTGTGATGCGCAAACTGTTTGTCGCCAGATTCAAAGAAATTTATTTGGCAATGAAAAATATAACGCTTGTCTTCAAAAAGTATCAGGAACCAATGATAGTAATACCTATATTTTTTAATTGTTTGTATTAGTATATAATACCTATACTTCGAAGAGCCTTGTGGTAAAATATACTTGTCAACTGAAGATTCCTTCCACATGCTCTCTGTTATTACTACGTATTAAAACAAAATATTGATCACGATTGGATACAAGGAATGACTTACGTTTTGAGATTTACCATTCCCATATAGATCCGAATATAGAAGCAATCATGAGCTCCTTGCAAGCGCATACCTGAAGTTGAATTCTTAGATGTTAAGTTTTTTACAGATTTTTTTTATTAAAATAATATTTATACTCTTAAGCATAAATAAAATCATTTCTTCATAAAATTGTGTATTTTATTCTCAATTAAGCGAGAAAATTACAAAGTTAGCGCGGGTTACAAAGTAATTTAGTTAGGGAGAAAATTAAGCTCAAATCAAATAAGAATTTCACTTCAACTACACTGACGACTAAAAATGTCTACTTTTTATCCAAGGGTCCCCAAAAATTTTGACATAAAATAGGGTGTCGGGAATGGAAACAGTTTGCTCACCACTGGTTTAGCAAACTTTTTTTATCTAAATGAATCCCTAAAAGTTTTATAAAATCTTTCTGGTATATTTAATAAACATTAGAACTTTAAATATTTTGCAATTGTAAACATTTAAATATTATATATACCGGGAGTCCCAAAAACATTCACCTCGGCTTTTATTCCTTAAATGTTAATCATGGACATATATTATAAATTAAAAAGCTACGTAAAAAAAATATACAGAATTTTATGAAATGTACCCAAAATTTCAGGGCATTAAATTTGAAGAAATACAAAATTTAACTTTGCACGGGCCGTTATACGGCCCGTACAATAAATTTACCAATGGGTCAAATGTGCCCCATACACCAATAAGGCCATTTACAAATTATCAGCATTTTCTCATAAAAAGTCGCAGACATATGAAAATACATAATTGCTGATTTAACACGTTGGCGGCGGGTGTCGAAGGGTGTTCGACATTAGCGCCCCTCTCCAAATGGCGGCCGTCGACGACCCTTCGACACCTGTTAATGCTGTTTCAATTCATTCTGTATCTGTCTAGCCAACTGGTAACATCTTTAAATTTTCCCCTAGTCTAAATCATGAAAGGGGAACCCCTTTTCTTACCACTGTTTCCTTCAATTGTGGCATTTTTCAAATATAGGTCATTTCAGGTAAAATGTTTGCACGAAATAATTATTTCAAATGAAACTGAACTTGAGAAAGATAATGTGTAACGGGATCATAGAATTTTTGTTATGGGTCATGACTTATTTCACAGGTAAGATATTTTTCGTTGTAACCCCTCCTTTACAGGAAAGTGCAATAAATATTTCCAAAGATATTTTTAAAAGGTCAAAGAAAATCCCATCTTCCAGGTATACAATATTTCGTTGAAACCTCTTTCAACAAAAATTACACGAATTGACTTTTTGGAAACAATGAATAATTTTATAAATTTAAATATTAAACATATTTGTCATTAAATAAAATCTGCTTAATTATAATAAACATAAATAAAATTAATATTGATTGGTATTTGGAATATTATCCATGTTTCGTTTCCTACATAAATGGATGTCCCTTCCTAATGGCGCGCTTCGAACGACCGTCGACAGTCGTTTTTTTCCAGGCAAAAACATAAAATGCGCAAAATTTGTTATGGAACATTTATAGCATTGCATTAAGATTAAATTTCACCCCCCCCCCCAAAAAAAAAAAAAAACTTTCAGCCACGAGAAATGATTTCACCTCACACGGCTTAGCCGCCAACGTGTTTTAAAGCACTTTTCGATGTCTGAATATGACACGTCAAGGGAGAAAAATCGTTGGATGATCGCAATTCAGGTTTCTTACACAAATTATGAAAAAAAAAGAATGATTGCTACTCTATCTGTAAACATTAGCATTTTAATTTATGATTAACCCCTCACCAACTTTGTTTAAACACATCTCTACAATTTTTATCGTACACTGCTGAAATTTTTTACATAACCTTAATAGTGTATGAGCCACATTTTACTCATTGGGAATTTTTTTGTACGGGGGTCGTATAAAAATTTTAAATTTTGTATTTCTTCCTATTAATCCCCGGAAAATTTTAATAAATTTCATAAAATTCTGTATTTTTGTTTACGTAACTTTGTAATTTATAATATATGTCTATGATAAATATTTAAGGAAGAAAAGTCGACGTTAATGATCTGAAACACCCTGTATATGCAGGGTGAGTGTAATTTGTTTTATAAAATAAGAGGGAATAGTAAGCATCAAGAGGATGAAAAATTGCCGCAGAACATGGGGTCGCAAACCACTTATTTAGTTGCAAATACAGGATGTTCGACCGTAACCTAACTTTAGCTGACGGTAATAACTTCAGAAAAATTAAGTATATTATAATGAAACTTTTAACAGAAATTCTCATCTTTGTTGTTATATATAAAAATACAATATATATGTATATGGCATCCATTTTTATCGTCATTTCATTCACAATATTGCGGTTTTTGATGATGGTCGGTAATGTTTAATTAATGGTTATATACAGTGTGTCCACGTATAACCTGCCGACCTTTATTTTCGCCACCATTGGTCCTAGATGCATACTTCCAATTACAAAAGTGGTCAAAATTAGGTGCAGAATTAAGATAAAAAAAAGTTTGAAGCGAAAAAATAATTTAGCGAAGAATTACAGAATGTAAATTTTTATACGGTCCCCGGTCCTATAAGTTACATTTAGTAAAAATTTCCTATTACACTGACAAGTAAGACAAAATAAGTCCCGTTATTCTACGATTAAAATTGACCGAGTAATAGATGCTGAAAGTTGGAACATATTTTTTGCTGCAAATTAGGGGTCATTCACAAATTTAGTAGAAATATAATTTCGTCAGGTATATTAAAGAAATGGTTGAGAGTAAAATTAGCATTGCAATATAAATTTGAAATCTTTAATCATTCTGACATATTACTGCAAAATATGCAATTTGTACTGAACATATAAGCGGATAAAAATAACAGAATTTTTGTTAAATAAAAGGGTGAAAAACAAAAATCTCAATTCTTTACAAAAATTACACATATTTTTAAATGCTTTTACATTACACCGTCTTTCAAATTTTGGGTTGTGTCATGTTTTTTAGCTTTTGAAAATAGGTTCACATGTATTTTTTAGCTCTGAATCCGAAAATTACCTTCATTTTAAACCATCACGTCAGGATTTTTCTCAATTTCAAACTTAAAAAGCTCAAAGTTAAAATTGATCCCCCCTCTCTTCCCAACCTCATTGGACCCCTGAGCTGTTTAGCTGTAAGAAACCAAGTATAAGCCACAAAATTGAATAAATTATTGAATTAAATAAAATTAAGCTGAATAAAAAAGTCTTACCCTATTTTATAGTAACAGATTTTTCGCTATTTTTTAACCTTGAAATTTACGATTTGCGAAAAATCCTGACATATGATGGTTAAAAGTGAAGGTAATTTTTTTATTTAGCGTTAAAAAATACATAAAACATAATTATAAAAGTTAAAAAAAACAACCATGGTAGGTTTATGTTATCTGATCTAAAACCATTTCTTAAACTTGTTGACGGTAATCTATCCGAATTTTTTTGTGTTATTATCTAATATAAGTATGTATAAGATGGTACGTGACGAAAATTATAATAATGTTACATTGTAATCGGATTTAGCTTAGTATGTAAAATTTTAACTTCGATCGGACATTTGAAAGTCAGTTAAAGTTCGAGTACAAATTTTAAACTGGAAAGACGATCGTTGCAATTTAAATAAAACCTTATGAAAATAACTTAATTTTTGTTAAAAGAAATCACAGCCTCAAATCCTTACAAAATACAACACATGTTAAAATACAATTATTTTAACTAATCTGAAAGTTAACTAATAAAGTTAACTCAATCGTAATAGCTGTACGATTTCTTTCAAAAGTCAGTTACCTTGAAATAAGTTTAAGTACTGTATATACGACCCCTGAAAGCATGGTCGAAATCATCTGTTTTGATATGCAAAAAAGTGGTTTAAGTCATGCATTTCAAAGTTTGATAACTCGGTCAATTTTAATATTAAATGAATGGGACTTTTTCTGTCTTACTTGTTACGCCACAGTAAATTTTTACTAAATATCACTTATAGGACCGGGGGACCGTAAAAAATTTAAATTTCGTAATTTTTTAATAAATGTTTTTCTTGACCCAAATCGCTTTAAAAATAATTCGTTGCCTTATTTAAACCATTTTTGATATTGGAAGTATGCATCTAGGATAAACGGTTGCGAAAATAAAGGTCGGTCAGGTTATACGAGGAGACACTGTATATATATATATATATATATATATATATATATAACAGGAATTCTGCTTTTTTCAGAATTTAGTGTCGCCCCCGATGAAAAAAAAAATAGATATGTATATAAATATAGATAGTTAAGTTTTAAGACTCCAAACACGCGCTTTTATTTTATATAAAATGACGTCATCCGCATCCGCTAAAGAATTCTTCATTTACGATCCAGTTTTAAACAACATCTACAGTAAAATACGCATTGGACGTGACTATCGCTGAATAATACACAAATACAAAAAAAAAAGAGATTTCGTCATTCAAGAAACTGGACAAAAAAAAAAAAAAAATCGGCTATCTCATGATTCATATGCCTTCATTTGATTGTAATATTAATATAGATACTTAAAATTAAGTTTAGTTTATAATAGTTCCGTGTTTTATCAGAAATCATGCATTTATATTTTTTCAAAATAGCACGTATTTTAATTACTTTTTTTTTCAGTTTTTATGAGAAAATGGAAACAAAAAGATATAATTGATATTTTTCAACTATTTTCCCTTTACTTTCTACAGAAATGGAGTACTTGAGTTGCCAAAATTAAACGAAAGGGGCTAAAATCTACAAAAAAAATCATATCTCAAAAATAAATGGAGATGCTGTTTTAAAAAATTTGCATTTAAAGGTACTTTTTCTTTCCAATACGATGTTATAAAAATTGAAAATGTGCGATGCTTAGAAGTTTAAAAATTTGCAGTAGAGATTATTCCGTACAATGATCCATCTGCTTTTTTTTCCCTTTTGGCTTATACAACATAACGTTATTTTTTGGAGACGACACATTAATAGGTGGGAGAAAGAAATAGCATACCGGGGACTAAAAAAAAAAAAAAAGTGGTAGTTTCCATTATACGCGCTAGAGGTTATGCACTTGTCGCTCCATATTCTGAACTGTGATTATATCATCGATTGCGTGAGCGTATTGTTTCTTCAGAAGTTTTTGTGATGTTATCACATTTCGTACAAAACAAGGTACAGTCGTGAAAAAAACACCCCCTACTAATTCCTCAACAAACTATCGTAGACAAAATTTACTGGTACCAAACGATTGGGAATAAAGTCTACTTTTAAATGATGTATATAAAATTTGCTTAGGGGGCCATCTACATATTAAAACGAATCCAAACTTCATTTTTTTTTCAATAGCAATACCCGATTTTAACGAGGTTTTTCAAATCTTTGGTTCAAACTATACCTAGACGCCAAATTTCAAGTCATTTGAATGATAAGTTTTTGAATTATAAGCATTCAAAATTTAGTGATTCTAATGTTAAATTACATTTTCATATTTTTATTTATAACTTCTGAAATTATGATCCGAATGTTTTATTTTATTTTGTAGCAGTAATACTATTATACCCAAACATAAATACGTTGAATTTGCAATTTTTATAATTTTCTAATATGAATTATGAAATTAATATTAAAAAAATTATGAATCGCAACCTACAATGTCTTTGACGGATTCAGATTTATTAAGTCCTGCTTTATGGAAATTAAAAATTTCACATTTTTCTTCCAAGTAGTTTTCAAATTATGCTTAAAAAACGGCAAAATGATGGTTCTATGATAGAAGTGACTAAATATTTTGAAATTGCTTATACTATCCTGTAATCTATCAGGCTTAATTGACTGCTTAAGGTGCCTTGATCAAGAAGGGAGCTCTCTCGGTTAACAGTCGAGTACCGAACTTCAATTTGAATACAGCCCTTAAAATACACTCGTTTTACAATTGCTCGGAAACTTATGGTACGAATTGCATAAAAATTTGTTTTTAGTCTAATTGAAGGGTGTAGAGTTCATTTATGTTCTCAGAATTGTGTGCTGCTATTGAAAAAAACAAAGTTATGGATCGTTTTAATATGTAGATGGCCCCCTAAGCAAATTTTATATACATCATTTGAAAGTAGGCTTTATTTCCAATCGTTCTGTACCAGTAACCTTCTCATACGATAATTTGTTGAGGAGTTAGTAGGGGGTGTTTACTTTTTTTATTCCACTACTGTACATATCATTACATTTTTCTTGCAATATAACTATTTTTCGCAAAATTATTATCGTCAAGACTCTTCATTGCAATTATTCATCCTGACGATGCCGACTATCACTCTTCTTATTTTTTGAAAACTATTTAGACTCACCTTGTATATATAGTATTATGCACCTTGTATATACTGGCCAAATTATTATGGTAACTGGAATATTTACACATAAATCAGCATAGAAGTTAGTTTATGTATTGAATTTAAAATTGGTAGAATATATATGCATTACTTACAATGAACATATTTATGGAGCATTCACACAATCTTTTGACTTTCGGGAATAAAAATCTGGTGAAATTAAACTTGCTAATATAACATTTTAATTTGATAGACGAATGCCTTAATGATTCAAAATAAAGAAAAAATGGTCAGCAGCGAAATTTTTTTTTATTTAACTGAGGTTTATGTTAAACTTGCGAGTTTAATTTTAATTACCATTTTACCACTATAACTTTCTATTTTCTTCTAAATTTTTACTTATAATGAATTTGCATAGTACCCACAGGACATTCAAATAAGAAATAATAACAATGTAGTATTTTTAGTACAAAATTTTGGCATAACATTGTCTTATAGGGGTATTGAAGAAGGGACGGTAAGGTAAAAAAAAAAGGGGACGGTATAGTAAAAAAGTGATGATATGTGGAAAAAAAGTACGTTAATGATGGAACGGTAAGGAAAATTACCACCTATTTTAGGCAAATCATTTTAAGACTAAGTGGTAGCCACAGTGTTCATTGATTTTTAGAAACAGTTGTTAACGTTGGATTAAATTATTATTATTTTTTTTTTTATTTACCTCGAAAAGTACAGGAATAAATCTGCGGACGGTGAGACTACCAATAAAGCGACGATCTTGAAATTGATATTTAAATGCTGATTTAAATTCTGCAGTAAATTTCCTGTCAAAGAATTTTAAACATTCTTTCTCTAGCATACTTCTGCATGAGAAAAAACTGTGGTGCATCTGAAGTGATTTTCTGTATAAGTTTAGCAAGAGGGACGCTAAGGATGAAAAACCCACGGACAGAGTTCAAAAAATAATATCAACCGTAAAAATGTGTGCAGGCATTTTGCTACATATTTATATAAAACAATTGTCCCAGTTTCGCAAAAAATTACATCGAATTACTTTTATTGAAACAATTTTATACAGACAGCTCCAAACTTAAAAATCAGCATCAGGCACACGGGACGGTATAGTAGTTTTCTTGGTATTTGGATCCCCCAACATCGTCCAAAACTTATTTATCCTTAATATTGTTGTGCAACCGTGCAATGGGATGTTCCCCAGTATATGAAAAAAAAAAAAAAAAAAAAAAAAAAAAAACACAAAAAAGTGCATTAAAATAAAAATTATTATTCAGGGACATGAAAGTCAAAAGGTTGTGAGAATGCGCCATCTATGTTCATTGAAAACAATGCATACATTCATCCAATATTAAATGTAATATAATACATTAACTTCTAGGCATATTTATGTGTAAATTTTCCTGTTACCATAATATATATATATGTATACACACACGCACACACACACACACACACACATATATATATATACTACTTAATGCAAAAATAATAATACTCATACATTTATTTGCGTAAGATATATTTTTTTTAATATTAATGACATGGATTTTTTTTTTTTTTTTAAACAAACAAATGAATGCAAGATTTAATTTAGTCCCCACTAAATTTATTACGTGTTTAACACGGCATGAAATTACTCAGACGTTAATTTCCTGATTCCGGAGACTCATTGAATTGCATTTTAAACAATAAATACTTTTATAATTAATACTAGACAATATTCAGATTGAATTAATTTAGTTTATGATATTTTTTAAGTATGATTTAAATATGATTATTGCAGCATGAAATGAATTTAAAGCAAATTATCTTCATTAATTCACGTTTTCATTACATAAATTAAATTACCTTTATTAATTTGAATAACGAATTAAAATTATGAAATTTAAAGTTCAAATGCCACTTTAATTAGTTTCATCAAATAATATTAAGAAAATATTGAATAATTATTGAATAACCTTTTCATGAGGCACTTAAATCTCAGTATTATTCACAAATATCAAATAATTCCCATTAAAATTGAGGTTGAAACAGTTTTTATAAGGGATATATTTTCTAATTTCAAAGTATGTAGCTTATTGCAGACGCGCTGTTTAAATATTTGTCGAGCTGCAAATATTTTAAATCTTCTAAGAGTTTTTCTGAATTTACAATCTTCTTATACAGGAAATCGATATTTACTTAATTTACAATTTTAATTTTTCTAAAATTCTGTACTTAGACTCAGTTTTTAAATAAAATAACTATAAATTAAAAAAATAAAATAAAAATTAGCACGTTTGCGTCATTTTAGCATGAATGAAAATTAATTCCCATACTTTCAATATTTGCTTTTACAAAAATATGTAAATAGCAGGCTACAATCCTTAGAAGGAAATACAAATTTTTAATAAATTACTTGTATTGATAATTTGTAACTTTTTCATTCGGAATTAAAATTTAATTCAATATAAATGAAAGAGGTTTTGTGAATATAATTAAATAAATAAATGATAATATTCACATTATTTTGGTGCTTGATAAATTTCGCATAATACATTAATGATATAGTTGATCATTCAATATTTCGGTAAAGCAGAGACTGCATATATTTTCTTTAATAGCTAAATGCAATTACATAAACAAACTTAGTTTATTTATTTAATGTCGTAAATTTATGAAATCATAAAAAGATTATTGCATCTTTCTGTGTGATATACAGGGTTTCCATAATTAAACGACCCTACTTTAAAGTTTTCTACAGACGAAACTATTGGTCAGAAAATTGTGAAATTGAGCGAAAATAATTTTAGTTCAAAATTTCGCCACCAGGGGGCTTATTTTAGTGAATTACACATTTTTTTTAAAAAGTTTTTACGCTTTATTTTTCTCCGATTAAATAAGAGAAATATACAGACAGCCCCCTGAAAAAGGTAAAGCGTAAAAACTTAAAAAAAATTATTGGTATTCGAATTGAACCGACAATAAAAACTCTGAAAAAAAAAAAAAAAAAAACAATCCGTCTACAACAGCCATGATTATTTTCTCAGAGCTCAGGCCTAATACTCAGAGGACGGTGGCTAAATGTGTTGTCTATTAAAAATCGCCCTCTAGTGGGGAAATTTTGAACTAATTTTTTTTTGTTCAAACAAATTCCCGTTCTTTTTTTTTATGTCCGACACAAAATTTCACAACTTTCTGACTAATAGTTTCGTATTTAGACAACTTTAAAGTAGGATCGTTTAATTATGGACAACCTGTATATATGATGAAAAGAATCTGAGCATAAGAAGAAATACTAAAATTGTATTAATTAATGTTTATGCCAAATGTATAAAACTTTCAATATTTGTATTTAAATGTAATAAAATGCTTGTTATATAATGTTAAAAATAAATAATTAAAAAAATTATAAAGACAGTCTGTGTTTCCTTTTTAAAAGGTATATGAAACTACATTTCGTATGTTACATGCATTCATAAATTTACTATGTAAGTAGGTTCATTATTCCACATGGTGGTTTTCCGGTCAAAATTAAATATCATTAGGCAAATTATCCGAATTCAATCTGCTGTATTCAATAAAGTTCTTTAAAGTACTTAACCCTTAAACGCCGAGTGTTGCTTTTCGGCAACATACCCAATTTAGGCTCTAAAATACTATTAGAATAATATTGAAATTATATATTACACAAATAAATGTATGTATATTATTATTTTTGCATTAAGTAATATATATATATATATATATATATATATATATATATATATATGGCGCATTCTCACAATCTTCTGACTTTGGGGGGGGGGGGGGAGATCTGGCAAAATTAACCCATTTGTGCCTAGCGTCCCATTTTTGGTACGTTTCAAATTTTAATGAATAAGTATATTTTTCTTCTCCTTTATAACATGAAAATTGTATAAAGAACTTGTCTATAAATGTCTTTATCTATAACCGAGAGATGAAAGCATAAGGCGGATATTTATTTGCTTAAATGAAGGGTTCTTTCGGTGTTTATAAATTTTTAATTTTTCAAGATGGCGAAATGTTAAAAGTAAGTTTATTTCTATATTTTCTATCAAGAATCCAAAAACGCAAGTCATAATCTTAGATTGTAGACTTTTTTGAAATACGTATTTTTCTAAATTGCGAAATTAAATGTTCAAGCCTATTTTTTATACCTTTTTGTAACGTCCAAAATATAGGGTTCTAGGCACAAATGGGCACATATTTTTCTTGGACATTTAGGAGACAGTTATTTATGTAACCTCCTTTTGAATATATTAGAATAATTTTAGAATACTATTGAATAATATTAATGCCTAATGTTG
The DNA here is from genome assembly GCA_963932465.1 of Maratus speciosus. Taxonomy (NCBI): domain Eukaryota; kingdom Metazoa; phylum Arthropoda; class Arachnida; order Araneae; family Salticidae; genus Maratus; species Maratus speciosus. The sequence continues at coordinate 456,799,077 of OZ010797.1, forward strand.
CCAATAAAATACATTCTGAAAGTATTATTAAATCGATTTTCAACCTGTAGATGGCAAACACTTGTGCTGTTTAAGAATAAAGATAGATTTATTTTTTCAATTGTTGCTACTTGTTCTTTTTGTTTTGTTTGGAAACTAGCGAAATACCATATTTTGTTCTGCAGTGAGCAAGTAAAATTTATTTCCTATTATAGTTCCTAAAATTCTTGTGTGTTTAATATTATTAAATTTTATCAAGGACAATTATTTTTTCAATTAAAGACCAGTATTGCCGATTAGTAACAAACTGATTTTTAGCCGTAAACCCTGCTTAAAACAAAATATGTCTTTTTAAAGTATTTTTTCCCTGATTTATTTAAAAAATGAAAGCCAAAAAACAGTATTACAATGATTTTTGAAAAATCAGGCGTTTAAGGGTTAAGAATACAGGTGACGTGCTATATCAAACTGACCATTTAAGAAACAATTTTAAAGTTACAGAATAGAGTTCTTCGCATACAATCATTTACAGCCTAGTGATGCAATCAGTTATCTAACCTCACTTAAATAATCCCCTTTTGTTGGAATAGCGTAAAACTAAAATGTATTAGAATGATTTTATAAAGTGTTTCTATGATAAAAACTTAAAGTTCGGTAGTTTGAAAAATGTACATTAATTTTATTTCCGTTAATGTGCTATTTATAAAGAGAAGAATTTCCCAAATTTTTACAGAGATATATGTATGTATCTATATTATAAAGGACAAACGTATCTGTGCATAACACTAAGGTCATTCTGATGGTGGCAACAGTAGATGATTAAATTTAAATTTTAACGCAATTTCTTTAAAACTTCAATGCATCGTACATTTTCAATTTTTACATCGTCGAATAGGGAAAAGATACTTTCAAATTAAGTTGCTCTGAAAACTGCATCGCAATTTGTTGGAAAAATGTATCTCAATTGATACAATTTCTATTGTTTTTAAAATAATTTTTAAGCATGATTTTTTTAATCTATCTCTAACGTGTTCAAATGATTAAGAAAATATATCTTTTTGCATTTAAATTAATGCAAATAGCCCAGCATTTGTTTCCAGCTTATATCCCATAATGAAATTAAAACATTCACCAATCAATCAATAAATATATAAAATATCATACGTAAAATACAAATTTTACACCTGGAATGAAAATAAGCATTTAAACCACGGAATGATCAGAACCAATAATGCTAATTTTAAATATGTAGTTACCTTTGTCGATGTCCTAAGTTCACTCTCGGCGCAAGGCTAATACGAACTATCATTTTTATATAATTTCAAAACTTTATTTAAACACATAATTGCTATTTTCATATAAATACAATGTTTAGTGTTTATATGATAAAAACTTAAAGTTCGGTAGTTTGAAAAATGTACATTAATTTTATTTCCGTTAATGTGCTATTTATAAAGAGAAGAATTTCCCAAATTTTTACAGAGATATATGTATGTATCTATATTATAAAGGACAAACGTATCTGTGCATAACACTAAGGTCATTCTGATGGTGGCAACAGTAGATGATTAAATTTAAATTTTAACGCAATTTCTTTAAAACTTCAATGCATCGTACATTTTCAATTTTTACATCGTCGAATAGGGAAAAGATACTTTCAAATTAAGTTGCTCTGAAAACTGCATCGCAATTTGTTGGAAAAATGTATCTCAATTGATACAATTTCTATTGTTTTTAAAATAATTTTTAAGCATGATTTTTTTAATCTATCTCTAACGTGTTCAAATGATTAAGAAAATATATCTTTTTGCATTTAAATTAATGCAAATAGCCCAGCATTTGTTTCCAGCTTATATCCCATAATGAAATTAAAACATTCACCAATCAATCAATAAATATATAAAATATCATACGTAAAATACAAATTTTACACCTGGAATGAAAATAAGCATTTAAACCACGGAATGATCAGAACCAATAATGCTAATTTTAAATATGTAGTTACCTTTGTCGATGTCCTAAGTTCACTCTCGGCGCAAGGCTAATACGAACTATCATTTTTATATAATTTCAAAACTTTATTTAAACACATAATTGCTATTTTCATATAAATACAATGTTTAGTGTTTATATGATAAAAACTTAAAGTTCGGTAGTTTGAAAAATGTACATTAATTTTATTTCCGTTAATGTGCTATTTATAAAGAGAAGAATTTCCCAAATTTTTACAGAGATATATGTATGTATCTATATTATAAAGGACAAACGTATCTGTGCATAACACTAAGGTCATTCTGATGGTGGCAACAGTAGATGATTAAATTTAAATTTTAACGCAATTTCTTTAAAACTTCAATGCATCGTACATTTTCAATTTTTACATCGTCGAATAGGGAAAAGATACTTTCAAATTAAGTTGCTCTGAAAACTGCATCGCAATTTGTTGGAAAAATGTATCTCAATTGATACAATTTCTATTGTTTTTAAAATAATTTTTAAGCATGATTTTTTTAATCTATCTCTAACGTGTTCAAATGATTAAGAAAATATATCTTTTTGCATTTAAATTAATGCAAATAGCCCAGCATTTGTTTCCAGCTTATATCCCATAATGAAAGTAAAACATTCACCAATCAATCAATAAATATATAAAATATCATACGTAAAATACAAATTTTACACCTGGAATGAAAATAAGCATTTAAACCACGGAATGATCAGAACCAATAATGCTAATTTTAAATATGTAGTTACCTTTGTCGATGTCCTAAGTTCACTCTCGGCGCAAGGCTAATACGAACTATCATTTTTATATAATTTCAAAACTTTATTTAAACACATAATTGCTATTTTCATATAAATACAATGTTTAGTATTGTTAGTGTGCATTAAAAAATATATATTTAATGTAAAAAATACATTATTGTTATCAATTAATAAAATGGTTTTCACCTAATTTCTGTTATCCGGGTAATCTGGGTATATCCCTTTGTATTCCCAATAGCGGATTGGGGAATTTTGTTATTCTGGATGCGTAAAAAGAAAGAGAAAAGATATCAATGAGTTATAAAGTTATTAAGTCCTACCACCGTCTAACCATAGTTTATCGTCGACCACTGATTTCATTAACCGGATTAAGGATTTGAAGCTCAATAAAGAGTGTGTTTTAGCAAGTTTTGACATAATTTCACTTTTCCCATCAATCGACGTTGACGAAGTAAAATTACTAATTAATAACTTTATTGATAACGAGCCATCATTAAACTCAGAAATGAAGACCACCGTAAAATCTGGACTTAACCTAGTAACTTCAAATAATATTTTCATGTTTAAAAAGAAGATTTATCAGACTAAAGAAGCACCAATGGGTTCCCCCATCTCAAGTATTTTAGCCGAATTCAAATTACGTCCATTTAAAGAAAGAATTTTAACAGACAGCGTTTTAACTCCGTCAGTATGGTATCGTTATGTGAACGACATTTTCATAGTATGGGATCACGGTTTGTCTGAACTGTATGCATTCCTTAAGAGAATAAATAATATGAACTCTAACGTAAAATTTACCATCGAAATCTCTATATTATAATTCACATTGTAACGCGTCCGGGGTTGTACCCATCTATCTTACCATTCTCCGATAAGCTGGAGCCACGTTAGGCTTATTTACGATTTGAAATGTGTAAGAGAAAACTTATCTGCTTAAATACAAATCTTTTCTACCTGAAATCCCTTCTGCTCAACATAATTTTCTTTAAAAGATTCAAAACTGATGACCGTTCAATGATATGCGCAGTTGAAAAGGAATTTCAGAAAACGAGTAAAAAACATACATTATCGTAAAATGTAAGCAAGCGATAGCGAGTCATTCCCTTGATTCATTCAATTGAAATATAAACCATGGAGCTATGGCGCAAATCAAGTACTGTGATCATCTTTCGGCCAGGAAGCTTCCCACTTCGGATAAACAGCGTATGTGCTAAGACTGATCTCCAATGGGAGTTCCGTATTATTCCTGTCTGTATACAGATATCGTCACGCGACGCGTATTCATTGATCTGAAGCAATACTGAGATTTTGCTGTCTTCTGTTTACAATTTTTTTGGATTACACATTATTAGGTATTTTCTTAATTTATTGTTTGTTTTTTAAATCTGATTTGTTGGGGTTCCATTTTTAACTTTTCTTTTGATTTACTTATATTTAATGTGTTCTTTGTATTTTCAGCCTATTTAACCTAACAAGTGGAAACTTTAACCATATTGTTATGTAGATATTACGAACCGTTCAATTTCTCTTGAAATATCTCTTAATGTTTTAATATCCAGCACCAGTAATTATTTTTATAGTACCTTATGGCTTTATAGTTGAAAATTTTTTAATACCTTCTGAAAAGATGAACAGAAATAAATTTTCTGTACTTTTGTTTTGTCTACATATTGATTACGATAGAAATATTTTAATATCCAATCCAGCAGTAATTATTTTGACAGCGTACCTTATAGCTTCTTTCATACATTAAAATTTCTCTTAAAAAAATATATGTTAAATTAAGCATGGAAAACTTAATACTTGTAAAGACTGAGACAAATATTAATTTTTAAAGCAGATATCATACAATGAATATTTAATCACAATGTTTTAACTAAAATAACTTTAAATATTAACAAATTTAAACAAAAGGAAGTTTTCAATTCATTTTAAGGTGACTGATTTTTCGCGAAAAAGGATAAAATATCTTAAAACTATTTAGCTAGAAAATACTACAATGTTTCTGTTGGCAAATAAATGGAATTTTCAATGCTTACATTAAAGTAAATTTAAAATTCAATGTTAGAGTTACAAATTAATTAAATTGTTTATTGTGGGATCCAAATAACTCAAAAAATATTTGAAAATAAGTTATCACCGTTTTTCCAATGTTTGTTGATAAACGATTAAGATTTGTGTTAAAAACCACCAAAATAACATTCTCTATGCCCTATCATATGATATATACCAATAGATTTCTAAACAATTTCCACTTGAAAATCTGAAGACCATTAAGATTACTAAATCAAAAGAAAAGTTCATGATTAATTCAAAATAAGTCAGAGTGAATAAATTTCAAAACACATAATATGTGTAATCCTATTTTAAAAAGCTTTTTCCAAAAAGGTAGAAACTCATTCACATAACACTGACAATAAAATTATCGATGTTTCGGTTGGTGGGAAAACATTTAATGTATTTTATCAACACTGTCCAACATGGCATGATTTTTTATTTATTTTTTTTTTTTGGTGGGGGGGTGAGGAGAGCACAATTTCGTTGAGGGCAAAATTTGCTATCCCATGCAGGATTTCATGGATCTTTCCCAAAATAGGAAAATGCTGCATAATAAAAAATGCTGTGTGTTCCGCCTCATTAAAATTTTTTACAGACATGTGACTCTTACCGATTTTTTTCCCACCGAGAAAGGTATTTTTATTCTTTTGCGCGATTTTGCAAAATTTTCTGAATTTCTTCGCGTTTTTTTCCAACGACTGTTTGAGGAATTTCCGACAGTTTACACATGAACTTCACAATATTTTAAAGCAACCGATTAAAGGATTTTGAGTTTTTTCCGATGATCAACTGGCAATCTTCACGATTTTTTCTGAAGAATGAAGGAAGAATGTTGCGACTTTTTCCCCACATTTGATAAATTTTGCAGTACTTTTCTTTTTACTCTACCGATTGGGTAATTTTTGTGGGTTTTTTTTTTATGTGACAAATTTCATTTTTCCCTCACAACCAATTGTTGATTTTTCTTTTTCCTCTGCGAGTGATTGATGAATTTTGTGATTTTTTAAGCGATAGATTGATGAATTTTGTGATTTTTTAAGCGATAGGTTGACAAATTTTGCGATTTTTTTTTTTTTTTTTTTTTTTTTGGCATGACCAACTGAATAATTCCCTGTAACCGATTGGTGAATTTTTCAATTTTTTTTTTCCTTCACAAGAGCGATTTAGAAATTTTTCTACATACATTTATAATCCACAGTGATCATAGACAAAATTCATGCATTTACAAGTTTCCTGTTTGCTGAATATTCTGTTCCATTTTTTTCTTTTTTTTTTTCATTCCATTAATGCAGAACTATATAATACAGAGAACCTGACTTGAACCTGCAAAATCCATTTTACTGACATGTTACTTTTCCTCGGAATTGCGCTTTTTTGGCACTGAATTTTCTTATCCCGTGGATCTAAGCAAATATGCATTAAAATTTGTGGACATTTTTATGGGGGGAGTGGGGGATAATGGAAGAAATACTAGAAAAACGCGAGTGCCAACTGTGCCAAATTAAGCGAATTTCATCAAAGGATCGCGGGAAAAACGCAAATTTTTTTAAGGATCGAAAAAAAAAATTCAAAAGGTCGCGGAAAAAACACGATTAACGTAAAGGATCGCGAAAAAAAAGTGTGATTTTCTTTAAAGGATCACGGGAAAACATTACATTTCCAGATTAAGCTAAATAATGCTAAACAAAGTGATAAATATCTTTATTAAGATTGACTATCGTTTCATCGCACAAACAGCGACATTTTGAAAATACCTAGAACCGCCGAAACGGTCAAAATGGCCGTCGTCAATTTTAATGCACATTTTATCTAGAAAATGTCGCATCAGTCCTCATATCAGTCTTCATACAGCCATACTTCACAGGTTAGAATATTACCACAGATAATTTCTTTACTTAACTGCCCCTTGCAGAAAAGCTAAAGCCACTAAAAACAAGCATTGTTGCACAGTCTATAGCGGACGAAAAACAAAATTCCACAGGCCATAAAATCTGAAAAAAAAGTCTTTGTAAAGTAGCCAAATTCTTGCCAAAGTTCATATTACGTCGAGTTTATCAAGGGAAATAAAATAAATATGTTTTAATTCTAAGTTTCCGACATCCATTAGCTACATTTGAAACTGGTGTTAAACACTTACCAGAAACTGTAAATTTCTATAATTCTACAAAATTTGGCGTCGACGTACTCGACCAAATGGAGCAGAAGTATTCTATAAAAGCTAGCTCTAGACGGTGACCTCTACTAGTGTTTTATAATTTTCTTGATCTAGCGTTGATCAATTCTGAAAAACAGAGTCAAAAAAGGTATTAAATACCAGTATTTTGTTAAAGAGAAATCCGCTTTCCTTAATCCCTTTATATTATTGGTAGTATTTCCTAGAAGAAAATACTGGTATATCCCTTTTTTGTTTACTGTGTTTTTCCCTGCCCACTCGCCACCCTGAATATTGTATTGCACAGGAGACAAATATAAATGTTTATTTTCACCAAGTTTATTCTTGTTTTGAGCAATTTTGATTTCTCATGAAACAATATTTTTTACTATAAAAATATTCTTAAAATAAAAAATATAAATAATCTATATGTATCTCAATATAATATAATTACAACATAATAAAATATGAAAAAATATAATAAAAATTATGAAATACATATTATTATATGTGCAATGATGGTAATAATAGTATTAAATGAGTAAGAGTAACACTAAGAGTAACACTAAGAGTAACACTAAGAGTAACACTAAGAGTAAACACTAAGAGTAAAAATATGGCATGTAAACAATAGTTGAGCAAGATAATCCACATCGGTCAAAATGACCGCTTTGTCGGTTATAGGTATACGTTTTTGCCGGCGGTTCTAGTATTAAAGTACATCCCCTTTAACTACAAACTTGCTCCGTTCAACTTTTATATAAGACGAGCGTTTAGTGTTTGCTCCATTAATCACCTTGAAAATGAATTAAATACCATTAGAAACATTTCAGCTGAGAATGGTTTCCCAATACGCACTATTGATAAGCTAATCAACTCGCATAAATACCATATGAAAATACAAAAAACTCCACGGAGTAATATGAGATATTGCAAAATGAAATACATACCAGGACTTATCGAAAAACTCAGACATGCACTGTTTCGCTTTGGCGTAAACTTGGTCGCCACTCCTCCTGCAAAACTGAAAGATCTGATTAGTGCCAAAGTGGACCCGATCCCAAGGGATGAAGTTTCTGGGGTATATGTAATTCCACTGAAAACAGAAGATATTTATCTAGAATACATAGGCATGACTTCGCGTAAACTTAAAGTTCGTATTAAAGAACATTTGAGAGATTTAAAGTATAACCGACCTACAACAGCCCTGTCAAGACTTAACCAGAAGCAGAATATACAAGTTAATTTCGAAGACGCACAAATTATATATCCCTCAAAGAATTATCATGATTTAATTATCCGCGAATCAATAGAAATTATTACTAAATAAAATACTTTTTGTAATGGCGTTTTATCCAACAACATGCCCAGAATTTGGCTCAGTATGCTTAAAGAATGATAAAACGAGTAATTTTCCACTTCCCTATATCCATGTTTTATTTTAACCCAATATTTCCGGATCTATAAATTAACTTCCACTTTCACTCCTTTCGTCACCATCTACGTGGATTTTGAAAATTAGGCGTCAATAACTGTTGTATTTCTTATATTCCTATTATATCGTTGAAAGTACTAAGGTATTAAAATAAATTAACATTTTTAAATACTGTGTGATCTTTTAAGTAATTTTGAACATAGTGTAAGTTTAAGTTTAATTAATTTTAGTTCTATTCACATCATCTTTTAGTAATAACAGTAGTAATAAGTATTAACAAATAACTACTAGTAATAAGAAGTACTTTTAACAAGAAATAAAAATCATGCATCAAGCATAGATTATGAAACACTTTCCAACACATTCAGTATACTGTAATTAACCCATTTATACCTGAATTTTTGTTTTCTCAAATTTGTTGGTAAAATCACTTTAAAATGTTACGAAATTAATTGGAAAAATACTAAAAAAATTTCGCTAAACTATTTTTGTATTTATTTGATAAAACGTAAACGTACTAAATATGGGAATATCCATATGTTGAAAAATGCATTATTATATGTTTTGTCTAAATTTATATAAATTAAGCTTTTAAATTGTATATTATATACTGTAATTAGTACTTTTATGAACTATTAAAATATATTTATTTCTTTACAGAGACTAATAGCGTTATAAGTATTATTAATAATAAATTAAGAATTAATAGTATTTGAGGCTAAAAAACATTTTATTTCAAAATCATCTTGAAAAGGAATTTACATAAATAACTGCCCCCTAAATGTTTAATAGAAATATGTACCTCTTTGCGCCTTTCGCGCCCTATATTTTGTACGTGACAAACATGCATAAAAAATAGGCTTGAACATATAATTTCACAATTTAAAAAAGTACGTGTTTCAAAGAAGTCTACAAGCTAAGATTACGACTTACTTATTTGGATCCTTTATACAGAACATACAAATAAACTTTACTTTTTGCATTTCGCTATCTTGAAAAATGAAAAATCTATAAACACCGAAAACAGGCCTTCATTTAAGCAAATAAATATCCATCTTATGCTGTCATCTCTTGGTAACAGATAAAGACATTTATAGATAATTATTTCATATAATTTTCATGTTATAAAGAAGAAGAAAATTGTAAAAATTTATTAAAATTCGAAACGTCCCAAAAATGGGACGCTAGGCATAAATGGATTAAATTGCACCGTTTAATAAGGTGAAAGCTGGTGTCATGAGACAACGCATAACACATTTGAAAACCCAATCTCAGCAATTAACCATCTAGAGTCGGAAAAATACACGAATTCTTTTTAGCAATACTGTGTACTATCTATACATTTGTATATGTGATATATAGTATGCAAATAATTTTTTCAGTTAGAATGTTTGTAACACATAACAAAGACGAAAATTCTTCATCAGAAATCTTCCGCGATGTGTGGAACTGTTCGTGAATTTTTTCGTGCAGCTCTGTATATGATCTATAGAATTTATACACACCACATACTGTGCAAAAATTTAGTTAAATTAAAAAACTCATATCAACTAAAAATGCATTTCCAATAATAATCGATAAAATACAGGGTTATTCTAAATGATGGACCCATTTTTAAAAAATTGTATTTATTAAAGTACAAATCCAAAATGAACAATCTTTATACCAATGAAAAGAGGAAGTTTCAAAGTTTCTTTTGAGACATTATAAATGTTCAATGTGTCCGCCGTTTAATGCTAAAATTAGATATTTTTCGGACTATTTACGATAATTGCAGAAATTAGGTTTTCAAATTCGTTATGCATATTCTAAATTGTTTATTTAGGCATCTTTCATCTTAATAAATTGTAAAGTTTGTTACAGTAGTCTGAATGTGTTGGAAAGTGTTTTATGATTTATGTTGGACGCAGGATTTTCTGTTCTTGTTTATATAATCTTTGCAGTAGGAGAAGCATGATTGCTGCTCTAATTACCACACATGCCTACCACTTATTCTAAATAAGAAACTTTGTCTTATTTATTGGTAGACATTTTGCGATAAAATGTGACAAAGAATATTTTTGGGGATGAATAGCGAGAGCATGCGAAATTTGTAGCAGCATTCGCATGTCTGCAGTAGGTACACTATAAATAGATAATTCGGTAGGAAATGAAAATGAAAATTGCAATAGTCCCACAATTTTTAAACTTGCCTTTAATAATTTATTTGATTTTTAACTATTGTATTTTTTTGTATTTCTTGTCAAAGATCAATTTACAGTTTATCTCTGCCAAAAATATTAATAAAAAAGTATTGAAACCCATTCAGAAGCCCAATAGAAAAAGGTACATGAATTCAAATGTTTTACGTATTGCTTTTTTGATTGTAAAATCGCATAACATTTGCGCATTTGCGTGAAATTGCATTTCTTTATTTTTTTTTCCTTAAAAATTTTAGTTCACTTGGACAAAACAGGAAATGTAAGCATTGAATACAATCACTAGTTCTCCAGAAATATGTACATAAATGTCATTTGTTTTTATGTTGCTTCACAACTACTGTCGCCCTCCTAATTAAATGTAGAGGATATAAATTCGAATAATTTCTTGTGCAAAATGCATCTTTTGTATTTTATGTCCATGAATAATAATTTTTATTTTAGTACATAATCTTGTGTTTTTTTTCTTTCATATACTGGGGAAAATTCCGTTGCATGATTTCATAATAATATTAACGTTCTGGACGATGTTGGGAGTTCAAATAACAGGAAAACTCCTATACCGCCCCGTGTCTCTGATGCTGATTTTTAAGTTTGGAGCTGTCTATATAAAATTGGTTCAATATAAGTAATTCGATGTAATTTTTTTTTTCTGAAATTGGGACAATCGTTTTATATAAATATGTAGCAAAAAATTAACCTGAACACATTTTTGTGGTTGATATTATTTTTTTAACTTTGTCCTTGGGTTTTAGATTTCTTAACATCCCTCTTGCTAAACTTATACAGATAATCATTTCAGATGCACCGACAGAATTTTTTTCAAGTTTTTTCTCATGTAGAAGTATGCTACAGAAAGAATGTCTAAAATTCTTTGACAGGAAATTTACTGCAGAATTTAAATCAGCATTTAAAAATCAATTTCAAGCATAGTGGCTTTATTGGTTGTCGTACCATCCCCAAGGTTTATTCCTGTACTTTTCGTGATAAATTAATTTTTTTTTAATTTAATCCAATGTAAATAACTGTTTCTAAAAATCAATGATCATTGTAGCTATCACTTTATCTTAACATGATTTGCCTAAAAATAGTGGTAATTTTCCTTACCGTCCCTTCCTTACCATCCCTTTTTTCCATTACCGTCCCTTTTTTCCTATACCATCCCCCATTTTCTTCTTCCGTCCCTTCTTTAACACCCCTTTAAGACAATGTTATACCAAAATTTTGTACTAAAAATACTACATTGTTATTATTTCTTATATGAATGTTTTGTGATTTTTTGTGGCCGAATTAGTAATTCCATAATGCCCAGGAGCTTCCTGCTGGATAAATTTTTAACCGCTATAACCTCTTCGGGGGTGGTCAGTTCAATTGATCTGACAGGCTCACGGGCCAAAAATCTGCGAATACCATGGTCAACCCGATCAATAGTGTCTGCATTAAAAACATCACTATGCGGTTGAAATTGACCTTCATAATGATCAGCAGACACCTCCACGTTTTCTTGGTCGAGGCATTTATGTCGAGCATCCGTATGGAGAGGAGGGATATGAGTTAAGGGTTTCCTGACTCTCTTCACATAGCTCCAAAGAGAATTATCCGTAGGAATCAGGGAGGTAATAAAGCCAGACCGTTTATTGTTTTTAAAATTTTTAGTATCCCACTTAATGATAGCATTAAGGCGGTTTAAATCATCAGGGACACTGGGATCCCTGTTGGTTTGCCACAATCGTCGTAGGCGATTATGTGGTCGAATTTTGATTTTTATATCTCTAGGGAGGGCTTGATAATTTTGACGTACCTGATGGCACTTAGAAGCCTCCAGGGAATTTTGCATTCATTGAGGTTTGTGACAGCCCATTCAATGTCCTCGACGGAATTGAGTTCATCGAAAGGTGGGGGAGCCACATTGATTGTATTGGTATATTATTGCCAATCATAAACAAGGGGAGTAAGGAAAGAAGGGAGAGAGGGATTACAATCAATGTCAATTTGGATAGGGAGGGGATATGAGGCGAGAGCCGAAATAGGGGTGATGGTATAAGGGAAAGGGATATTATTAAGCAGAGCCAGATCAATTGTCATTCCATTTCCCCTAGGGCCAAAGCGAGTGGGGGAAGTGCGGGAAGCAATTTCAACACCATTGTTGATGCAGTAATTATGGAGGGTTTTCTCTAAATTGACCATATTACTATTGGGAAATCAACTGGGATGATAGGAATTGGAGTCACCTGCAATAATGACATTGTTATCTAGCCTGAAGAGTTTATTGAGGTCATGGGGAATAACCGAATGGTTCGAAACCCGGAGATAAATGGAAGAAATAACAAAAGCCTTTGCTGACCAAGATAAACTTTAACGTTAGTATTTTCAAGAAGATCAAGAGACAGGGAAGGAATATGCGCATGAGAGACCCTTCTACTCACGAATATAGCCGTCACGCCATATGGCGAAATACCAGAATCATCGGTAAGGAGAGTGAAATAAGATTTAAAATTTTGAATATTAAGGTTTTTGGAGCAGATACTACGCACCTCTTGTACACAAATGAGATCAACAGGGTTATCAACAACGAAATCTCTGAGCTCATCAATCTTAGATCTAAGGCCATTGGCATTCCAGAACAAAATTTTGAAAAGCCCTATTATCTAGAAGTTTTTGCTGAGCTGAGAAGGCTCGTCGAGCTATCAACACGAAAAATTTTGAAGAAATCAGCAGCAGATTTATCTGAACATAGTTTGTGGAATTTCTCCAGGATGTTACATAATTTAGTTAATTTTTAAATAATAATATCAAAGTCTTTAAAATTAGTGATAACAAAGTTTAACAAAGCATTTTGATCAAAATAATTGGAATTTGCATTAGAATTATTTATTGAAGGAATAACCATAGGAACAGAAGCAGGTTGGTTGAAGGTAGTAGTATTACTGATTGCAGCGTTGCTGCTAGTAGTAGGAATAGGAAAAATAGGTTGAGGATTGGTAGCATTTACTTTAAATTCAGTGGCATTTTTACCATTAAGCGCTGCCGAAAAGGAAACATTTTTAACGAAAGGATTTGAGGAGAAAGTCTGATTAGAATTTCTTATAGTGGTAACTCTATTAGCTGGTTTATTCCTAGGATTTTTGGGGCACCCGCCGAAGTTAGCAGTATGATTTTGAGAGCAATTTGAATATTTAATTCGATCTTTTATCTGCATTCCTTGGCGATGTGCTCCCCAGAACATTTTAAAAAGACAGGTTTTAACATACAGCACCCACTGGAGTGATTGAATAGCTGGCAGTTATAACATTGCTGTCTGACATTAAATTTGTCACTGAACTTTAGTAACAAAAGTTTAACATAAAAGCCAAGTAGCCTTTTGATTTGAAATAAGTGCTTGAATAAATCATCATTAAAAACATCGACCAGGAATATGGCAAGTTTGGTATTAAAACTACATAATTGAATAATACGATGGATGTTATAACCTAATTCAGTTAATCCAGATTTGATATCGACAAGGGAGTATCGTTGGGAATTCCCTTAACAAGAATCTTCCTAGGACGTTCTGTTTTGAGCTTCATACCAAAGAATTCAATATTATTGGTAATTAGATAACTTTGGATTTTTCTGCAGACTTTTACTGATTTTGGAAAAAAAATTACAAAGTTCTCTTGACCTTTTTTGAAAACTTTAGTTTCCGATATTTCATTAATTTTGTCGGCTAAAGCCTTCCAATCACTAGTCACTTTGACAAAGAAAGGCTCAGGCCTAAAATCTTTAACTGCGTGTTGAGCCGCCGCAGAACTTCGGTCGGTGATATCACCTTCCTCAGTTTTACGGTGAATGGCATCAGCCCCAGAAGTATTTCTAAGAGGATCAAAAGAGTTGTTAGTAGCAATAGGTTTAGCTGCTTTTAAATTTACAACTTTAGCAGTTTTAAGCGGTAATTTAAACCCCTCACCATTATCATTCGCTCTTTTAGAACCAGTAGAAATTTTTTTACTGAGTTTAGGATAATTAGAATCAAGATTACGAAATACACCTAAAATATCATTTAAAGAAACACTGATAAATTTAAAACAATTTATATCATTGGTTTCGGCAAAAGACATGAATGAACTCCACGTACCTTCAAAACTCCTAAGGAATTGCTATTTGTCGAGGTCACGAGCTCCGGTAAGAAAAGTAGCACACTCTTGTAGTATCGATAGAACAGCTTGTCCAGGAAAAGTAGTCGAAAGAGCGGGATGACATTGTAGAATCCTGTCATTTAACATTTTGTATTCATCAGAAAACCAGACCGGATTCCCGATCTTACTATCAACACACTCCATAGTATGCAACTTTCACGAACACTATTCTTATAAGAATTGATTATACACAAAATTCCGATGCGCCGATGACACACAGCACATTGCAGACAGCGAGCTAAATCATACGACCTCTCTCTCCCAATGCTCACAATCCACGAGTACGAGACGAGTCTCGAAAAGTTACAAAAAATAGAACTTTGAATGATCATGAGTTTGAAAAATGGAAAATTGCTAAATTATATAGAGGAGAAGCGGATTCAACTGACAATTTCCTTAACCAATGAGGAAACAGGAAAGTACGGGTACCAGCTATAGGAGAATAGTATAGGTAATGCTACCAAAAAAATGTGATAAATACTGATAGTAATTAAGCAAAAGAAGATTACTGAAATATTTCCAGAAATCTGATAAAGGTGGAATGGCGAATTCACTATTAACAATATAGTCAAATTTTTTGTAGATACGAAATGCTTCAAGAAAGTTAAGTTTATGTAAAGAAGTAGGTTTAGAGAGGTTTTGGCTGAATTAAAATCAAAAGAGTGTTCCATCTCCCAGTAATGTTTAGTATTTGAAGATTTGTTGGTTTCCTGTCTTTGAATATATTGTCGCTGTTCTTTAATACGACATTTAAAACCCCGTTTGGTCTGTCCAATATAGGAAAGATCACTAGCAATAAATACTATAGATACCCCATGAGTTGTATAACTCAATAGGATCTTTGAGTTTAGAGAGGGTAAGTTTATTCGTAGGGAGAAAATTATTCTGAAGTCATGCTGTCTAAAAATTTTGGCAATAGTGAAGCTGGTTTTAGGAAAGAAAGGTAACACAATACTACTTCTGGAAAGAGAAGAGGACTGATTTGAGTTAGAGAGAAGAGGGGGCAGTAGTTTACGTAAAGCAGTATCGATAATAGCAGAAGGGTTGTAACCTCTGTCAATCGCAATGGCTGTAAGGTATTGAATTTCACTATTAAGTGAGTGAGAATCAGAACAAACATGTATGGCACGATTTATGAAAGTAAAAAAGACAGCCATTTTCTGGCTGGGAGGGTGACAAGAGTGAGCATGGGTGTGGGAGGGGTGTGGGGGGTAGATAAACTTCAAAACTTTTGCGATAGACCGATGTAGATAAACTGTCTACAGTATGCTCAAAAAGGGTATCCAGAAACGGGAGATAACCGTTATTTTCTGCTTCATAAGTGAATATAATTTCTAAGCGAATTAAATTTATATCATTGTGCGCTAAGTAGCATCTTAATAATTACCAATAACAAGTATCAATTTCATGGTAATCGGATTATATTTATGCGAGTTTGAGCACGGACGGACAGGCAGATAGACAGTCAAACCGAATTCATAATGTTAAAAATGACCGTCTTTAACAATGCAGACGTTTGCGTACAATGGAATTTTGTCATAGTTATCACAACCATTAATATCACGATTGCATTATTTAGCTTTTAACTCACCATTTATTATGAAGTAATATGTACTATTTTTCAATGTTGTATTTAGAGATATTTCTAAAGTAATTCTTAAGAAAATAGATTTCTATTAATTTGAATATTTATTAATCATCCTAGGACGTGAATTAATCAAATATAGAATGCCTATTTAAATTAAAATCTCATTTTGACAAAATATAGGAAGTGCTTTTGTTGATTTTCCTAAAATTAAGTAAAATTACTGCGAATTATAACCGAAAATATGTTTTATTAAATCCTTTGCTGCTTAAAGATTACAAACAATGATTTATAGAGTAAACGTCTATGAAGCAACGAAAATAGAATTATTTAATTAAGCAATACTTACTTACATAATTACAGTATACGAAAGGTGACATATGCGCAACGATTAAAAAACAATACTGATTTCAGTCTCTATAATCTTATATAATCTTATATACAGCTATTTTCATTTTGTATGGCTTTGTAAGAAATAGTAAAACAATTGTAAATTTACCAATTCTTCATCAATTAACTTCATTCAAAACAGATTCCATATAGGCGTATATAATCTATCTTTAACCCTTTACGCTTCAAATTATGATTTCATGAAAATGTTATCTTCAGAAGCATTTTTCATGAATTTTTAAAACAACATTAAAAGATTTACATAATCATTTAATAAATTTTAGAAGGATTTTAGAAGGAGTGAAGAAATTAAAAGGGTTAATTAAATTTGAATTTTTATGGATTTTGTGTAATATTTATAACCCCACTCAAATCTTTTATTTTAGATATTTTTCTTATCATTTTATAGAATTAGGAAATGTACAAATATAATGTTCTTACAATAGAAATATGAAAATATTCCCGAAATGAACAATTTTCCGTCACCCCCCCCCCACCCAATGCCAAGAAAGCTGAAAAGATTCAAAGCAAAATAAATCATCCTTTTAAAAATATTTTTGTTTTGTATAACCAATAATGCTTTTGGAACAATATAAAGTAATGTATCTATAACTCATTCTAAACTGTATTACAATTAATCGATTGTATTAAATGAATTTTATAACAACTTATTTTAATGGTACGTATAAGTACCGTCAGTAGATAAAGGGTTAAGTACCTCTGTTCTTAAACATCCAGATACTGCCAGTTAAATTTTAATTAATAAACATTATTACAATCATTTAATAAATTTCAGAAGTATCTTGCTAATTATAATTAATTAAATTTGAATGTATAGGGATTTTGTACAATGTTTATAAATGCACTTAAATCTCTTATTTAAAATATTTTTTTAGTATTTTGTAGAATTAGGAAATGTATAAATATAATGTTCTTACAACAGACATATAGAAATATTTCTGTACTGAACTCTCCAGGCCCTTCCAATCTTTGAACGTCAAGAAAGCTGAAAAGATGTAAAGGCAAAATAAATCATCCTTTTAAAAGTAATTTTGTTTTGTGCAGCCCATAATGCTTTTGGAGCAAGATAAAGTATAGTAAGTATAACTCATTCTAAACTGTATTACTACTAATCGATGTATTAAATGAATTTTATAACAAGTTATTTTAATGGAACTTTAACCCTTTATCTACTGACGGTACTTATAAATACCATTAAAATAACTTGTTATAAAATTAGTTTAATACATTTATTAGTAGTAATACAGTATAGAATGCGTTATGGATGCATTACTTTATCTTGTTCCAAAAGCATTATGGGTTACACAAAACAAAAATATTTTTAAAAGGATGATTTATTTTGCCTTCACATCTTTTACGCGTTTTTGGCATTGAGGGGGGAGGGGTAGGATTTGTTTCAATTCGGAAATATTTCTATATTTTTATTGTAAGAACATTATATTTGTACCTTTCTTAATTCTAAAAAATACTAGGAAAAATATTTAAAATAAAAGATTTAAGTGGAGTTATAAATATTGCGCAAAATCCCTATAAATTCAAATTTAATTAATCCTTTTAAATCCTTCAAACTTTGTAAAATCCTTCTAAAATTTATTAAAGGATTATGCAAATCTTCTAATGTAGTTTGAAAAATTCACGAAAAATGCTTTAGAAGATCAGATGTTCATGAATTCATAATTCAGTACATAAAGGGTTAAAGTAACGTCGATGCATAAAGAGGTAAAACACAAATGACATACCACGCATTTTGCAAGCGGCAATCAAGGAAATTATGGATATAAAAACTTATAATAGCTGATTCTTCAGCTCATGCATTTTCTATTATTAATATTTGAATTCAGATGAAAGATGTTGAAGGCGTAAATATAATTTTTATTTTTATACTGAAACTAAGAAGAAACTTGGCTGTGCATATACGGCAGTATCGAAAACAAGGTTTAGAGTGCCAAAAGATTCATGGAAGTTGCAGACCGGTTACGGTCTATATCACCAGTGCACAATAGTTTTGTCTTTCTTGCTGCAGTTTTGTTATAAACTTTCAGGCTTGTCATTCTGAACTTGCTGCAACTTTGCAGGTTTGCAAAGCAAGACTGCTGCAAATTTTCTGCAAACTAAAATTGCTATGTGGATTATTTGAGCAGAAATCGATCGAAAACTCATAAATTATTTTTGTGCATATTTATTATTCTTCCGCAAGCAGATACGATTATTTTTCGAAAAGTTACAAATGTTTAAAATTTGTAGATAAATAATTTGTTGGCCCTTTAATGTGCTTTAAATCTCAAATTACAATAAGAAAATACTTGTGCAGTATAATATAAATAAAAACAGCGTTTAAAGCATCAAAACACTTTATTTCTTGTTGCAAAGTAGTTCTGGTAGCCAAAGCGTACCATCATGAGTGACGGTACGCTACGGTTTCCGAAACTAGCTTGCAATAAGAAATAGTGTTTTGGTGCTTTAAATGTAGTTTTTATTTATATACTTTTCTCAAAACGGATTTTTCAACGTTTTTAGATTTTTGAAATTCTCCATTCCTCATAAATTTTTTATGGAAGTTGGTATCGAATTCAGAAAAAAAAATCTTTAAAAAATTAACTATTCAAGTGACTAAAACATCGATGCAGAGATTTATTTTTAATAGAGTTTTAAGTGATTAAAATGAAAAATCCAGGAGATATCTAAAAAATTATGACGCATGGAGCATTTTAAAATTAAAATTAAAAAAAATAATCTTAAAATTATAATATGATTGGAAATTTCTTTTAAAGTGTTCTATATACTTATGATGAAATGTATATTTCCACAAAATTTCATATCTCTGTTATAAAAAAAAAAAAAATTAACGTCCACCGTCCCCTTAAAACTATAGCCTAATGCTTCAACACTGTATATCTATACTAATATTATACAGAGGTAAAAATGTTTATTTGTAGGAGGTAAGCTCTGGAACAACCGAACCGATTCCAAAAGTAATGGCATCAAAATGATGCTGTTAGTCCAACTTAGAACATAGGCTATATCTTATGTCTATGCCACTGGTCAAAAGGGGGTGCAGGAGCAAAAAACGTTCTAAAAATGCAATTTTATAGGGGGCAAGGGTATAGAAACAAGAAGTTTGGAATGGTAGTTACTTACAAGATACTAATGATCTCTCAGGACATTTCTTTAAAAAATCGAAATTAAAAAGGGGTGAAAATGCGCGAAAAGCGTTCTAAATGTCGAATTTACGCAATTTCAGGAAGTAGCAAACCGATTTGTAAAAAAAAATGGTGTCAAAATGAAGATGATAACCCTTGCTCCAATATAGGCTACATTTTATGTCGGTGCCATTACCCTTAAAGGGGGTGCAAAAGCAAAAAACGCTCGAAATTGAGATTTTTGTGTTACCGAAGGGCCCAGATACCTGGAATTTGGCATGGTAGCTACTTATTAGATATAAATAATCTCTAAGAACATTTCTTAAAAAAATCAAAATTTAAAAGTGATGAAAATGCGCAAAAAGCGTTCTAAAAAACGTTCTAAATGGCGATTTTTACGCAATCTCAAGAAGTACCAAACCGATTTAAAAATAATGGTGTCAAAATGATGGTGACAAGTCTTCCTCCAATACAGGCTACATTTTTTCTCGGTGCCACTACCTTTAAAGGGGGTGCAGAAGCAAAAAAATCCGAAATTGCGATTTTTGTGCTTCTGAAGGGCCCAGATACATGGAATTTGGCATGATAGTTACTTATTAGATACAAATGATCTCTAAGAACATTTCTTAAAAAAATTGAAATTTAAAAGGGGTGAAAATGCGCAAAAGGCTTTCTAAAAAAGTTCCAAATTGCGAATTCTACGCAATTTAGAGTAGTACCAATTCGATTTTTTTTAAAAAAGGTGCGAAAACGATTGTGACAGCCCTCGCTCCAACATAGGCCATATTATATGTCAGTTCCACTAGCCCAAATGAGTTGCAGGAGCAAAAAAACATTCTAAATTGAGTTTTTGTGATACTGCAGGGGCTAGCAACTTGAAATTAGGCATGGTAGTTAATTATATGATATAAATGATCTCTAAGAACATTTCTTTAAAAATTTGAAATTTAAAAGGGGTGAAAATGCGCGAAAAGCGTTCTAAAAACGTTCTACATTGCGATTTCTACGCAATCTCAGAAAGTGCCCAACCGATTTCAAAAGTAATTGTTGGAAATTGATGATGACAGCCCTTGCTCGAACATAGGCTTTATTTCATGTCGGTGCCACTACCCCCTAGGGGTTGCCGAAGTAAAAAAAAAAAACGTTCTAAATTGTGATTTTTGCGATACTGCATGCCTTAGAATCTGAAATTAGGCAGAGCTGTTATTTATAAGATACAAAGGATCTGTAAGAACATTCCCAAAAAATCGAAAATAAAAACGTTTGAAAATGAGCGGAAAGTGTTCTAAAAAACTTTCTAAATTGCGATTTCTACGCAATCTCAGGAAGTACCGAAATGATTAAAAAAACATAATGGTTGGAAATTGATGATGACAGCCCTTGCTCCAAAATAGGCGGTATTTCATGTCGGTGTCACTACCACCTAGGGGTTGCAGGAGTAAAAAACGTTCTAAATTGAGTTTTTGTAATACTGCAGGGGCTAGGAACTTGAAATTAGGCATGGTACTTACTCTTAAAATATAAATGATCTCTAAGAACATTACCTAAAATAATTCAAAATTTTGAAAAAGGTGAAAATGGACGAAAAATGTCTAAAAACGTTCTAAATTGCGATTTCTACGCAATCTCAGAAAGTACCCAACCGATTTCAAAAGTAATGGTTAGAAATTGATGATGATAGCTTTTGCTCCATTATAGGATTTATTTCATGTTGGCGTCACTGCCACCTTGCGGTTGCATTTTAAAAAAGCGTTCAAAATTGTGATTTTTGTGATACTGAAGGGGCTAGCAACTTGAAATTTCGCATGGTAATTAATTATGAGATGTAATTGTTCTCTGAGAAGAGTTCCTTAAAAATTTGAAATTTAAAAGGGGTGAAAATGAACGAAAAGCGTTCTAAAAACGTTCTAAATAGCGATTTCTACGCAATCTCAAGAAATATAAACCGATTTCAAAAGTAATGGTTTCAAATTGATGGTGACAGTCCCCGCTCCAACACAGCCATATATTTTACGTTGTTGTCACTACCACTTGGGGGTTACAGGAGCAAAAAATGTTCTAAATTGCGGTTTTTGTGTTATTGAGGGTGTCTAACATTTTAAATTTGGAATGGTAATTACTTCAAAGATGCAAAGATTTCTGAGAATTGTCGAAAGAAAATTCCAAATTAAAAGGATGAAGTGAGCGAACAGTGTTATATAAGCGTTCTAAATTACGCTTTTTATGCAATCGTATGAAATGCGAAACCGATTTCAAACATAATGGTTGCAAGTTGATGGTGATAGAACCTGCTCAAACATAAGCTATATTTTATGTCGGTGCCACAACCTCTAGAGGGTTGCAGGAGCAAACAATTTTCTAAATAGCGATTTCTGCGGTACTGACGAGGCTAGAAACTCTAAATATAGCACGGTAGTTATTTATAAAACATAAATGTCCGTTAAGAACAGTCGAAAATAAATTCGAAATTAAAAAGAGGTGAAGCGAAAGGATAGAGCGAAAAGCATTCTAAAAGAGTCCTAAATTACGATTTCCATGGAATCTCGGGAAATAATAAACCGATTACAAAATTTATTGGTTGCGAATCAAGAGTGATAGTCCCTGATCCTATACGGGCTATATTTTATGCCGGTGTCACTACTACCTGGTTGGCAGGAACAACTAGAAAGCCTTTAAAAACATCTAAATTCCGTTTTCTATAGAATAATAGGAAATACCATCCGATTTCAAGGTTAATATTGGCAAATTAATGGTGACAACCTCTGTTTCAACGTTTTTAGAGTCATTCTATTACAACTCTGTTTCGGCATTTTATGTTGGTGCCACTAACACCAGAGAGGTGGTAGGCTGTTAGACAAGAAACTTGAAATTTGACATGATGGTTAATTTTAAGATGAAATATGTCAAAATGGTTTCTAAAAACTTCAAAACTTCAAATGAATGCTGAAATGAGTGTATGAAATAAGCATAAAAGTCTCAAAATACTTTCTAAATTATCATTTATTTAGAATTAGTTTTAGTTCTTCTTATTAATTAAAATCTCATTTCTGTCCATTGCACTTTTACAAGGAAATTTAGTCAAACTGTGGCCTAATTTGTACTTTTTGAATTATTCCAAAAAAGTGTTCTTCTAATAAAAAATAGTCATGCAAATATCACTTGGTATATTTCAACTATTACGCGAGCAAAGCCGCGGGTTTTTCTAGCACTCTATATGGCCAAAGTTTACCGACAGCATGCGATTTTAGACGTTTTGTTAAATATCTAGAAAACTCCATGAGCAATTATCCTGAAACTCCAGGTGTGTGTACAGAATAGTACAGGTCATACATTTTTAGGAGGATTTTTTTACGAAACCCTATAGGGGACCGTCAACAAATTGAAAAAAGGAATATCATTTGGATAGTCCTGTAAAAACTAATGTAGCAAAAACGTTCAGACTGTATATTATGATTAAGTACCTTATTGTAATAAACATTCATTTTTATGATGATAGCATGCATTGTATACTGGTAGAGAAATTAAAGTTTTTAGAAAAATACTCCCAAATTTTGCCAAGTGTTTTGCTTATAATTTATGGAGTTCTTAATATAAAGAAAAGTTCTTTTGAGATAATATGATAAACAATATTGTACACAATACCCTGCAATAATAATTAAAAAATAATAAAAATTATGAAAAATGAGCAAGTTTATTAAATAATGCTTCACTGCGCATGCCCGAATGTAATCAAAATATAATTTGCATAATATGTTAGCTAAATGTATACAGCAACTTTTGTGAAAGTCACTAAAATATAGTTTGAAAAGTCTGACAATTATCGTGGAGAGAATAAGCTCAAAATCCGTTACTCCCAAAAGTAAGCAAAAAGATGAGGAGTTGTATCCAAATGCAGCAGCGTGTGCAATATTGTGTATGCTATATTGGCACTAATTAATGGGTATATGGATATAGCCCCTCATTTTTTTCCCCTTCATTTTGGGAGCAACGGATTTTTAGCTTATTCTATCGACTATAATTTTCAGAATTTTCAAGCTATGTTTTTGAGGCTTTTACAAAACTTGCTTTATACATTTAGCTAACAAATTACGTACATTATATTTTGATTGCGTACGGGTATGCTCAGTGAAACATTATTTAGTACACCTGCTCATTTTTCATACAATTTTTATTACATTTATATCTGACTACAGGGTGTTGTGTACAATGTTGTCTGTCATATTTTCTGAAAAGAAGTTTTTTTTTTTTTATATTAAGAACTCCGCAAATTATAAGCAAAAAAGTTTGCGAAATTTGGGACTTTTTTTATGAAAACCTTAATTTCTCTTCGAGTATAGATGCTATCCTCATAAAAAAGAACACCGTACATTAAAATAATCCACTTAATAATTTCGAGTTTGAAAGCTTTTGATACATTAGTTTTTACAGTGTTATCCAAAAGATATTCGTTTTTTTTTCAATTAGTTGACGGTCCCCTATGAGGATTCGGGAAAAAATCTTCATGGAAATAGATGACCTATACTATACTGTTTACACACCAGGGCTTTCAGGATAATTCCTCATGTATTTTTCTAGATATTTAACAAAACGTCTAAAATCGCAAGTGGCCGGTCACCTTTGGCCATATAGTGTATATCAGCAATGATTATTTTCCGTACTAATGACGGTAACTTTTGATTTTTATTTGTGCGCTAAATATATTTTCTATATTTCTGCAAATTTCATATTGTCAAAGGAACATGGATGGAGGAAGAAACGGGAAAGTTGATTTACGATATAACTCCTTTCAAGTTAGATGGAAGACTTTTTCGTGTCCTTAGGAATATATATTAGTCTTCATCTTGAAATCTGTTGGTAAGTGATGCAAATATTTTGCACACAATTTTAATAATTAATATCTACCCTATATATATATAAAATCCAAATGAAAGGAATTTATGAAACGACTGATTTCGAAAATTTTGAAGTTTTAGGAGTCTGGGGTCCCTTCATATGAAACGGGAAGGAAATATCTTAGAACGCCTCCAAGCGAATATAAAAATTGATTTATGAAAGAAAAGAATATTTGAAACGGAATGCGTTTACCACGGGAAAGCTAAGATATCAGGATTGAAGCGGTAAAATTTTGAGATGGAGGGAAATAAAAAAAAAGTATTTTAACTTAGTACTAATTAAATTAAGCAGGAAAAATATAAAAATTTAAACTATATTATAAATATGTTGGGTCTGAATAATGCTTTGATTTCGGAATTATTTTTAAATACTTTAAAGAAAATCAAAATAGTCTTTTAAAACCTTCGTAATTTTTTTTTTTTTTTTTTGCAAAAAAATACTAAAACAATACATTCTTTCTTACGATTCATGAAATTATTACTACACATCATGCTCATATTGTAAAATTTTCATTTATAAGACAATAATATCACAATTCTTAGAAATTATATAAAAAAAATACTACTATGCATTGCTCTCAGATAATATTCTGGTTACAGTTGCATTTTAACAGTAAAATTTCAAGACAGTCTTTTGAAAACTTTTGCAATATAGTTCTGGTTATATTTGCTTTTTAAAAGATAAAAATCAAAACAGCTTTTTGAAAACCTTTGTAATAAAAACAAATGTTAAAAAAGGGCATTCTCCCTTGTGTTTGTGGAAATAAATGCGAAATGCCATGCTGGTATTGTAAAATAATAAAAACATTCACAATGTTCCTGTTTCAAAATTTCTTTTCAAATATAAAAGTTTGTCAGTTTTTTAATAGCATTGTACAAACATTTTACAGTGAAACTTCCATTTCACGAAGTCTTGTCGTTAAACACTTCGTTATATATATAAAAAAAAAATCGTTAAATAAAAATCAACTCAAATTCGTGAAATATGTAAAAAAATACACATAAAATGGAAATGGTTGAAAAATGTATTTTAATTCGGGCAGTAACTTTTTTTTATGCGGTGTAGACATGTGAGAAAAATTTAATTAGAATAATATATACACATAAAAAAGATAGGTAAACAAAAAATGAAGCGTAGAGTACTTTTCTCTTTTTTCTCAGTATTCCAAATACTTATCTTTAAAAAGGTAAAAATTAAATTTTAAAATAAAATAACCCGACTGCGCAAAAAGCGAACTAATTAATTATTTCTCATCAATGTGAAACTATTTTTTATATTACTTACCTTTTTTTTTTTTTTTTGCTTGTATTGATGATTTTTAAGTTGTGTTTAATTGTTAGTTCATATCAATAAACACTGTTTTGATGAGGTCTATAGATGTCTATGAAAATTAGAGTTGCAGTAAAGCTAGAGATCCCACCTACACAAATTCCAGATTGTGTAATATTTAAACGGAGCTTCTGACTGTAAAATAGTCAATGAAACATAGTCTTCATTTTGAAAGACCTATCCAATGATATACCACTGAATATGGTGCGTAAAATATTTTTTTCGTCTCTATCGCCATTTTGTATGATACGGCCGCCATAAAACAAAATCAAGCCTATAACAATCGGACTGTTAAGACGAAATGATAGAGACCTCATTTAATAAATTCCATCCTGCCGCTTGGATGTTTCGAGGGTATAAAGAAATCCACATACCCAGATACGCATGAAACACATAACCCTTCTTGGCAGTCGGGTAATAAGTCTGTAATATTACTTTGTACAAGTTTCTTATAAAAAATACACTGTTCATAAAAATTTTCGCGCTTGTCTAAGTATCCAAACAATTTCGATCCAAAACATTTTCGTGAAACTGGAATTTCCTATTTATTGTAGCTAAGGCTTTTAGCATTTCTTCTTTTGGATGGAAATGATTAAATAAATAATTAATTTCATCTTCATGGAATCCGCTGAAATAAATTCATCCATCCATCGCAACAGAAACCTCTCCGTTTGAACGTTGTACACGCACGAAAGTGGAATAAACTTCGTTATATAGAATATATTTTTCGTAATATGGAGATTAATTTACATGTTAATGGTGTTCAAAATCACGGTTCAGCAGAAAATTTCTTTAAGTAAAAAACTTAGTTAAATGGGGACTTCATTAAAGGGAAGTTCCACTGTATTTCCATCTGAATCGAATCACCAACAAAAAAGGAAGAAAAAATAAACAAGAAAGAATGTCATCAAGTATAGATTATGAAACACTTTCCAACACATTCAGCATCATGATACAAAACTGCACCGTTTAATAAGTTAAAATATTATGTCTAATTCAACCCTATGGAAACGCGTAACACTTTGAAAACCCAATTTCTGCTGTCCCCATTTATAATCGGGAAATTATCCCAATTCTTCGATCAGCCCTTTATATATTGTAATACCATTATTGTATAGTAATCATCTTGTAGTGAAATGCAGTGATTTATAGCAATTCAGTACAGTTGTAATAATGTAACGCCATTAAGATACTCTGCAACGATTTTTCCCCATTGACTATAATGTAACGAAATTCTTTTAAGTGACCCTGTAAAGGAACTATTAATCCCACATACTTCATATACAATACCAAATATGCCTAGGTGACCCTAAATAACATTTATCAATTTCATGAAAATCCGAGTATATTTACGGGAGTTAGAGTGTGGACAGACGGACAGCAAAACCGAATGCATAAACACTTTTGAACTTTGTTGAAAAGTTTTAAAAAGAGTACCAGAGAAAATGCACGATTTTGTAAAAAGGAATATATAAAAAAAGAAAAGAATTTTATTTTCTAATATGTTCAGTCTGATAGCCCTTTTACTGAACTCTAACATTATATCCCGATTTCCAAAATAAAAAAGCTTTTCTTAAAGTATCAAGATTATTTTTTTTTCTTTTACGCACGACAATCTTCCAGAGTGCATCCAATGTCTTGGGATGCCTCTTATAAAGATCTTATTTTAAAAGTCCAAATGCTCAGTAATCCATAGGATACTCTCCGGTTGACTTGGGCAGGATGCATTTAAATGGAATACCCTTAATTTTGGTTCCTTTTTTCTTTTTTACTAAAAATTTCGCAGTGGATTTATAGGTATGGCTAGTAGCCTTATCTTGATGGAATTTAATGCAATGAAGATTTCGCCCTTTACGTGGGAGTATCAATAAGTTTTTGCCCTCACATAGAAATAATTGTGTGAAATTCATGAAATTGCTACTTTATATTTGTCACTGTAAAAAGGAAATTTTCCTTGTTTGTAAAAGAATACTCTGAAACTACTAAACTTATTTTAAAGGTCCTTTTACTGTACGATAGCTGATAAAGCGACTAATGCAACCAATTTAAAAGTTCTGAAATTGACTGCATTGTTTATTTTGTTGTTGTTTTTTTCCCAATGAGATCAAAAGGTTTGGGATGAAAGTTTTTTCATTAATACAAATCTCACGTTCTTCTATTGCGGTGCAAGAATAGAGTTTCCTCAAAATGAGAGTTAATTAGTAATATTTAAACTGTCTTCTGCAGTATAATTATCTCATAATGGTAGTAGAATAGAAGTAGCACTTCGAATATTTCAATAATCATGCGTTTAAAACCCCGTGTTTTATTTTCTTAATATATTTTAATAGGAAGTAAGTGAAATTTATAAAAACAATCCCTGATTCGCCAGTAAAAAGAAATAGTTTATTAATAACTGCAGTAATAGTAAAAAATAAATACAATTTTTTCGAATAAAATGTTTTGATATTTCATACGCAAATTTTTGTTTTATTTTAAAAATCATATTGAACATAAATCACACTGCATTTTATATTCCGTTATTTTCTAGCCTAAAATCGTGAATTTAGATAAGCATTATTTATTTTAAGTGTGTAAAATTAATTTCAGTTTAAATCTCTTCAGACTGATGGTTTTCGGATTGAAACAATGTCAATTTAATTTAGCTTACAGATTGCTTAATATTTTAAACTAGGGTATCGTACCCGGGCTCCCTGGTTACAAAATATAGGTGAAAACATTTTTTTTAAATTGAAAACTAATATTTTTTAACATGCAATATACAAGGTGGACATAATTAAACTCACGGTACTCAGAGTGTTCTGTAGTGCGATCTAATTGAGGGAATGACGCCAAATTTTCTAAGAAGATTAAACAAGACGGTGGACAAGGGATTCCATGACAAAAATACTAGTTCCAAAAGTCACCGCTAGGGGAATATGTGGCGCTGTATAACAAAAAAGAGAGTTTAAAAAAGTGCAAAATTAATACTGAAATAAAATTACTTTTGATTTAGCACATTAAACGATTTAATTCAAGTTCACTACAGCAATAATATTCTCTTTTCCGTTGCGCAGCGCCACATATTCACGTAGAGGTGACTTTTGGAACTATTTTTTTTTTCCTTCGTCTCCTGTCTTGTTTAATCCTCTTACAAAATTTGACGTCATTCTCTCAATTAAATCGCGCAACAGAACACTCTGAGTACCGTCAGTTTAATTATGGCCACCTTGTATTTTTCAGATTGCCAACTCACAATAAAAGAGCATTTTTTCATATGAAAAATATGAATTATACAATCAAATAAAGTTTTGAAATTTATCAAAAGCAATATTTTCGTATTAGCCGAATGCTAAGAGTTATTAGCCCAAGATTTGACTACTTACGGCATCCTTTTATATTCTGATAATTTCACAGCTTTAAGTGCGTAGTTCAATTACATGTCAGTTAAATTTGTGTTTTAGTTATAATATTTTATTTATTTATTCATAGAGGAGGTTTTAATTTTTTTATGGAATATTAGCCGCAAGAAAATGATGAACTCTTTGTTGTTTTAAGGGCAAACGGATAAATCTTTCGTAATCGAGCTCCGCGTGATTGATAATAATTTTAAAATTATTTCATGTTTGAAAATTGTTTCTAAAACCATAGACAATCAGTAAACTTTGCAAACAAATTCCATTTGAAATTTGTTTTTCCTATTTGGCTGTCTAAATATTTAAAATGTTCGATTACAAATATGTTAAATTTGTGTTTTTTTTATATTATTCTTTTATTTATTTAGAAAGGATGTATTAATTTCGTTATGAAAAAAAGACAGAAATAAATGCTGAACAATTTTTGTTGCTTTATGTGCAGAATGTTTATTATTATTAGGTACTGAAGCCGACACGTGATTATGATAAATTACAAAAAAATATGCTTGAAAATTATTTTTAAAAACTTAATAAATCAGTCAATTAAGTTACAGTTTTTAAATAAATTGCATTTGAAAGTAAATTTTTCCCTATACGACGTTCGAAAAATTGAAAATATACGATGGTCAGAATATTAAAAAATTGCAGTAGTGAAAATTTCAAAACCGAAACTTGATCGTGAAGTGTTGCCATTCGCAAAATGACGTCAATGTTACGCACAGATAGGTTTGTCCTTTATAATATAGATTCGTACTAAGAAAATACGGTACTTTTATGTTTGCTTGCTGATGTGATAAATCGAAAAATATTGTTCCCATTGACATCATTAATATTGCATTAATTTCACTTAACATATAAAGCTTTAATCCATTTCATTTAAAAAGCGTAACTTTTATTTAAAATACAAACAATCAAAATACATATATTGCATACACTTGAAATATATGCCTTTCACTCATTTCCTTTAATATACATAATATTAATAATACCATAGCATTTTATTTTAACTTTAAAGTATTGTTTCTAAATCACACACGTGAAAAAACAACTACGATTGGCGAAAAAACGCTGTTATTGGCGACATTTTCCCCCGGATAACATAAAAGAACTGAAAACAGACTTGAGTTTTCTAAGAATTAGCTTTTAAATTAAAAACTATTTTCATTGGTTTATAAGCGAATGACGAATACAACAGGAGTTAAAATATTCAATGCGCGAAAGTTTTTAAATTTTTATCAATGAATTTTCAAAAATGAATGACTCACTACACATTGTTTACATTTGTAAAATTAACCACAATTTCTAAAATAATGTTCGTTTGTTTATATCGGTAATCAGTTGTTACTATAAAAATATAATTTTTTACCTGTTTAACGCAGTTTGTCTAACAATCTTCTGACAAATATTTTTCGAGCTATTAATTTTTTTAGTAATTTCAAATGTTTCATTATCTAAGATTATTCTGTGGCAACGATTAGCGATAAAGCCAGTCGTCAAGGCGTCAGCAAGGCGTAGTATTTTATTAAAGAGGATTGTTTCAAAAACGAATATAATTTTATGAATAAAAGATTGTATTCTTTTGTAAAACTGTATTAACACACTGTTAACCAGTCACTAGTATGGACGTATTTGAACAGTTTTTTTTTTTTTTTTATTATTACTGCAGTTTTTTAATTGCGATCAGCGAAACAAATCCTCTACTGGGCTACACAAATTACATTTTCTCGTACACTTTACAAAAAAAAAAAAAAAAAAAAAAAAAAAAAAAACTATTCAGTATTTTGACTTGAAATTAAACATAAAAATAAATTATGATCTATAGATTTGCACAATATTATTTTTTTTTTACAGAATAACATTACAAAATTTATTATTTTAATTTATTTATTTTACATGTTTTTCCATTACGGATGCATTTTTGCAAATAAAAAATGAAACAGGTATATTTTCAGAAGAAAAAATTACTCATGTAGTTAGTAATTATAAGTAGAATTACGGTTAATTAAACAAATAAAATATATTTTCATTATTCCGTCAAAATATCTCAAAACTGTTTTTTTAAATTTAATTAAGGAAACAAATATTTTTGGACTTGATAGAAATAAAATATGATCTGTAGATTCTGACAATATTATTTTCATATCGAATGATTTAACAAAAAAAAAAAAAAAAAAAAAAAAAAAAAAGCATTATTTTGTTGAATATATTTTTCCATTATACGGATTTAATATTGTAAACGATAATGAAACCTGCGTATTTTTTTGCATGTGAAATCATTTACGCAGACGATATACTTACGCATTTTAAAAGTATTATATTATGATTTTTTTTTTTTTTTGTAAAGTGGCAAGAGAAGAATTCTAAACAAATAAAATTAATTGTTAAATTCGTTATATAAAGTGTTATTCGAATTCGAAGATTGAATAATAACAATAATATAAAAAGTTAATAATTCTTAGAATAAACGAGAGCAGATTTTAGGTAGCTTTCTTTACAAAAAGCTACCTATTGCAGCCGTTCGGAGGAAAGCGATTTCAAAAAATTTTGGTATATTTTCATCGATCATGACCCCCAGACCCCGAAACCACCCTCCGTTCAAAATTGATATACACATATATATATATATATATATATATATATATATATATATATATATATATATATATCTGACCTAAGTCACACTGTAACTCTCGTATTTATGAACCGATTTGGATGTAATTCGGTGTGTACATAGTACATACCAATGTCTCGACCGAGTTCGTTGGCCAGCTTCATCCGCCATTTTGTTTCAAAATGGCGGCCATTTAAAATTTTTTAAAAAATTTAAAATTTGAAATGTAGTACCAAAAAACTGAAAATGGAAAAATATTTTTTTCTTATGTATTTGACCTTTATACAAAGACTCCGGAGCAGTTTTTGTTTCGTCTATATCTTAAAAAATGGCTGAGTTATAGCATTTTGAATTTCTAGCGTGGCTGACATTTTGAAACGTCCTGAATTTTGTCACGCGATAAAAGGCGTATTTATGAACCGATTTGTATGTAACTTCGTTTATACATAGTACATACCATTGTCTCGACCGAGTTCGTTGGCCAGCTTCATCCGCCATCTTGTTTAAAAATGGCGGCCATTTAAATTTTTTTTTAATTTAAAATTTGAAATGTGGTACCAAAAAACTGAAAATTGAAAAAAATATTTTTTTCTTATGTGTTTGACCTTGATACAAAGATTCGGGAGCAGTTTTTGTTTCGTCTATATCTTAAAAAATGGCTGAGTTATAGCATTTTGAATTTTTAGCGTGGCTGACATTTTGAAACGTCCTGATTTTTGTCACGTGATAACAGGCATATTTATGAACCGATTTGGATGTACCTTGGCGTGTACATAGTACATACAAATATTTCGACCGAGTTCGTTGGCCAGCTTCATCCGCCATCTTGTTTCAAAATGGCGGCCATTTAAAAAGAAAATTAAATTTAAAATTTAAAATGAGGTATTGAAAAATTTGAAAATGAAAAAGATTTTTTTCGTATGTGTTTGACCTTAATACAAAGATTCCGGAACAGGTTTTGTTTCGTCTATATCTAAAAAAATGGCTGAGTTATAGCATTTTGAATTTCTATTGTGGCTGACATTTTAAAACGACCTGATTTTTGTCACGCGATAACAGGCGTATTTATGAACCGATTTGGATGTAACTTGGTCTGTACATAGTACATACCAATGTCTCGACCGAGTTCGTTGGCCAGCTTCATTCGCCATCTTGTTTCAAAACGTTTGCCATTTAAAAAAAAATCTAATTTAAAATTTAAAATGAGGTATTAAAAAATTGAAAAATGAAAAATATTTTTTTATGTGTTTGGCCTTGATACAAAGATTCTGGAGCAGTTTTTGTTTCTGAAAATTTGTTCTTTTGTTTATATCTTAAAAAATGGTTGAATTATAGCTCTTTGAATTTCTGGCATGGCTACTTTGAAACGATCTTGTATTTGTCACGCGATAACACACGTATTCGCCTATTTCGATGGAAGAAGGCATGTGGATAGTATACATCAATATATCGACCAAGTTCGCTGGCCAGCTTCATCAGCCATCTTGCTTCAAAATGGCGGCCATTAAATAAAAAAAAATCATATTTAAAATTGAGGTGCAAAAAAATTAGAAATTGAAAAAGGTTTCTTTCTTAAGTATTTGACCTTGATATAAGGATTCCGGAGCATTTTTTGTTTGTCTTTATCTTAAAAAATGGCTCAGATATAGCAAGTTCAATATCTAATGTGGGTGACATTTTGAAAAATC
Organism: Maratus speciosus; assembly: GCA_963932465.1. Taxonomy (NCBI): domain Eukaryota; kingdom Metazoa; phylum Arthropoda; class Arachnida; order Araneae; family Salticidae; genus Maratus; species Maratus speciosus. The sequence goes on from OZ010797.1 coordinate 456,832,892, forward strand.
TGATTTTTTGCCTGCAAAAGCACTCGATTCAATCGATATCAATCGATTCCGATGTGAGTGAGCATGTGCACAGCAATTACTAAGGTCTCGACCAAGTTCACTGGTTAGCCTCATCCACCATGTTGTCTTAAAATGGCAAGCACTTTAAGAAATCGCCGAATTTGGCAGCCAAATATAAGTTACCTTAAATAAAAGCAGCTTGGATAAAGCTGACTAATTTCGCGAAATTCTCATTCATAATGATTTAGTATTGATAAAAATTTGTATTGAATCTCCTATATTCGGTTTTCACTAAATTGAGCTTCGTGTGTTTGAATAATATAAGTTGGCTTTTTAAAAATAAGGAATATGAAAGCTACCTCTTCCTTCCGGCACTGGTCGGAAGGACTTTTTAAATGTTTTTCCAGAAAACGAGATTTTGAAGAAGTAACTTTCTTCAAGCTCTCTTCGAATACATTATTTTAAGACTGCTATCAAAGATTATTTGATTTGAATTACAAAGACTGGAAACATACCTATTTCAAACTATTTGAGAAAACACCGGATGCTATTGGAAAATGTAAAAATATCTTTAAAAGAGCTTTTAGTTGACAATTTTAAAATATTTTGTAAAATTTTGCTTCGAAAATATTTTTATTTATACCAGTCTTATACCATAAACAAAAAATTCCGAGGAAATTCTTAGTTATTTGGCTGAATTTACATTTCGAAAATTAAAATGCGCCAAAACATGAAATAACGTTTTTGCTTAATAAAGATGTAAAAATAATATAAAAAATATTGTTACTTTCAAATATTTCTCCAAACAAAGCATGGCTTTTGCTAGTGTTAATATGTGTCTTCTTCATTCGAAAATTTCCCAGATTAACCCTTAAGGGGCGAAGGCCGCTATATGCGTCTTCAATAGGTTCATAACTTGCTCGTTTTTCATCAGCAGAAACTTCTAAAAGCAGTATTTTCTTTATTTAATCGCAAAATTTTCGTCGTTAAACAATTGAATATTGTTTTGATATAAAATGTGGAGTCAATAGAACAAAATTCATTTATAGGACATTAGTCGCGAAAGAGGAAAATAAAGTGCGAAATAATATTTAAAAATAACGATAACAAAAAAGCATAATAAAAGAGAAATTTCATATAAAATAACTGATCAATAAAGTGTTAAAATTTTGTTTTGTAGATTACTATTGTGATAATAAGACCTTAATTAGACAATCAGATTTTTTTTTTTATATTGAAAGACATATTTAATCAAAATATTTCTCAATGAAACTAGTAAAAATCTTAAGAGATTTAAGCAAATCAAGATAACATATCTGTTCCTTAGTACTCCTTAGAAACTAATTGTTAAAGAAAATGTTAGCACTATAAAGATTTATTGCTTTGAATTCAGATTCTGTTTCTATTATAATTCAGCTGACATACAAAAGATTTCATCAATGAAAAATAATATATATATATATATATATTTGTTTTTCATTCCGTTTTGCTATATTTGAAAAAGCTAATTCAGGGGTTTAGACCGTAGATAATGGTCCAGTTTTTGCCTAGTCCGGAACTATTCAATGAAATATCATTTTTCACCCAGATGCAGAGATATCCGGTTGTTCCCAACAAGATAAGTACAGTTTTTCAATTATTATTGGAGCATAAATGATACATTTTTCGAAATGTTTAAGTTGTATTCTTTTCTACAGCTACCTGGTCATATATCACAATTTCTTGCGTCTCATGATCTTTTGTCTTTAAACAAAAAAATGAAACTATTCTTCAACATTTTTATTCGACGAATAAATAATAATAAAGTCAATTTCAATTTTGATTTGAACTGACTATATTTTTAACTTTATAACTCGATAAAAGTAATTCGACTCTTATTCTTAAAGATATTGTTTATGTCTTTCTTTAGATAATCTTCTATTTTTTATTATAATACAACTAATAATCGATAGTAATTACTATTAAAATATAATAAATACTAATTATTAATAATAATAATTTAGCAAAATAATTACTAAAGATTTAACTGTGCTAGAACTTTTCTAGAAAATATTTTTCAATATGTGTTTCCTCCTTGAAGTCAAAACTCTTGTGTATGCATATATATATATATATATATATATATATATATATATATATATATATATATAATGATATATATAATGCTACTGGTAATAATTACGTCGATCTATTGTAGATATAGGATCTGTAGCATAATTCTGCCGTGCTTATATAATGATAATCTATCATTAGTGATGATCGATGTAAGATTATACATTATATGATGTAATTAATGTAAATGAAACAACTCCGCCGATTCAGTTGAGCAGCTTAATCTTTGCAGACGTTCATCGTTTCTCATTTAAGATGGGTTCAGTCGATTGGCGAATGGTCAAAACAATAGATGTGATTTTTAGGAATTTCTTCAGGAGATAAGGAAGAAAGCATTTTTGGTCACAGGTTTTTATTTAATAAAATCGGGCGGCAGTTCTCACAAAGATATGGTGCAGTGCCATAAATAGTTCGATGTGTTCAACATCTTTAATCGTAAGGAATCCTTTTGATTACATATTAAGGTAAATCTTTAGAAATAACTACATAGTGACAGACACACAGCCAGGGGGCAGTTTACACATCGAGAAATCAGCAAATTCTGCCAAAGAATCGTGCGTAGTCGCTTTTTATTCCCTAAGTGTAGGAATACAAAAATGACGTAGTACGCGCTCTAAACCAATTAAGACGTAAGGATATCACGCCATGAAAAGAGCACTGACAGAGGAGCGGATGAATAAGAAAGTAAAAAGGAAACACCGGAATTAAGCGCGGGAAAGGAAATTCTTAGCAGGAATAAAATGGCTACCAAAAAACATTCTACAGCGCGAAAGATCGGAAATGGAACATTTAATTTAAGAATACTAAAAGCGTAATAATTAAGTGAATAAGACAAGAGAGACATTAAATTAAAGGGAATTTAACAGCGTTAACGATATAGATTATTTAATAATAAAGATTTAGTGAATATAGAGTAGTAATTTAGAATAGTATAGGGAAATCGCGAAGGAAGATTTAATATTGTAATATATAAATATATATATATATATATACATGATCTATATAAATTAGCTGGATATAAAAAAAATTGTGTATTATGCATAATTATACACGAAATCACGAAACCCTAGATAAGGGATGTCCAAAGCTACGACACCGGGTGTCATGTCGCCTTTTGAATGTTGGCAGTCACTAGATTATTTTAAAAATAAAACTTCATTATCATATGTTCTTTTTTATAAAGAGTTTGTCTTCATATGATTTAACATACATTTAAAGGAGGATTTAAAGTTTTTGTTTCCTCCCTCTCGCACACGTTGTTAACGTAGTCTTCTCTCAGGAAAATGTCATTTTAAATCTACTAAAATTTTTGTTCTTTTCTGAAATATAATTTAACCCAGCATTGTACGAACTTCGTGATTCACATGGTAAAGTAGCTGTGTATTTCTACCCGTACTATACCAAGATAATATTGGTCCCTGTTTCTACTCATGCGCATCAAAGCGCCCTTCATGGTTTACCACCAAATGAAGTGCGAACATGCTTACATACACTTTAGTGAGCCCTCTTGTACGTGATTACAAAATAGTGGTACACACAAAATTTATCTTTTAACCAATGTTAGGTGTAAAAAATCATTGTTACTCAGCATTAAAAAAGCTTTATTAATACATAAATATATTTGGTAAAAAAATTGTGATTAGCAGTAATATCAGCAATGTCTTGATTTTCTTTTCAGAAATAAATTTATACTTCTTTCATAAAAAAAAAACAAACACTTGTTCAGTCATATTAACTCATTAAAGCCGGTTGGCAAGAAAACTTGCCAGGTAAAATGAACAAAATTTTTAAATTTCAATACCAGTATTTTAGTTTGGAAATTTTCATATTATTTAATCTGAGATTTTGAGCGATTAAATAATTTCAAATTACAAAGTGGCAAAAACTGGTGTCGAAAACTTAAAAGAAGCGTAAAGGAGGCTCGTCGTTAATGGGTTAAAGATAATAACATATTAAAATATATATGGAATAATATAAAACTAAAAAATTCTGTAATTTTGCCTCTAAATATGAGCAGAAAGTTTCATTGATTATATTTGTGATGATGTGCGGATTTTATGCGTTTGTATATTTTAGGATTGCAGATTTGAGAGAGTCTACTGTATTACTAATGAATTATAATCTGTGGATGCAGTATTACTAATCTGTCATTGAACTGTTACTTTACAATTCACATTTTGCAAATGAAGCGTCCAAAACATGTGTATTCTGTACTATAAAAATGTTTAATACACAATAAAAACTACTCGGAAATATTTCAAAAATTAGTGGCAGCAAGAAAACAACAACAACCAATTAAAAACAAATAAACGACGAAAAGAATACTCTCAACGCACAAAAGTAATTGGAAGATCAAGTTTTTAAAAATAGGCGTAATTCAATTGTAAAGAAAATGATGGAAGGGAAGAACTACATGCATAAGGCAAAGAAAAACTATTTTTTTTGCCTAATTTTTTAAGAAAATAAAATAGCAGAAATGATTAAGTGTTCAGATTGCCAAATATGGTTCCAAGTTTTGTGCTCTGAAAAAAATATGAAATACGCAAAATCATGCGTAAGCCTTGCATCGGTTCTTACATTCCGGATGGCCAAAAATCCGTAAAAGAAAAAAAAAAAAAAAAAAAAAAAAAAAAAAAAAAACTGGGAAAATAACCTAAACAAAAAGGTTTTCAGGGTTAGCATCTATAGGCAGGGCCTGTTTACGGAATAGGCCCGTGAATCCCGTGCTTACCCACTGAAATACAAAAGGGCCCCAATTTTACTTTTCAAAACTAATTTTTAGAAAAAAGAAACTCAATCAGGGTAAAAAGTGCATTTTTTCTCTCATGAAACTTTTTTTTCTTACTATGTGGCAATTTGTAAATCACAAAAAATATTTTTAAGTTCAAATATTCTCAACTGTAGTTCCATATTTGTCATTTACAAAATAAATTGGTTATTTACAATTAAACATGTAATAAAATACTTTTTCATATGTATATCTAGGTAGTTAGTTTTAGTTTAATATGAAAAATGTTATTTACTCTAAACTTTGATGGTAAAATTTCACATTACTTAAGGATACGAAAAAGGGATTTTGTAAATAAAAAAGCAATTTGTTGAGTAATAGGGGGCCCCTGTGTGACGTCGAGCTTCCCCTACTTCTAAGTGTTAAGCGGGCCCTGTCTATAGGGCACGGGTAATTTTTTTAAGACAGGAACCCCCCCCCCCCCCCCCTCAAAAACAGCCAGTAGGCGGCGATGACGCACCCAGGTCAAAGAAAAGTTACGCAAGTAACGAACAGAATGACTCCAAATCGTTTATTACAGCTCTGTGTGTTCCACATGACTACCACCACAGGGGATAACACATTGCAGAAGAGTCAAACCCAGTAACGGCAGAGTGTAGCTAGTCTGGATGGACACATGACACCTCTCGGCGGATCGCATCTTTTAGTTCCGACAGATTAGGCAGACCGGATCGATACACCCGGGATTTCAAATATCCCCATAACCAGAAATCTGCCGGGATCAAATCTGGAAACCGAGGAGACCATGGGAACCTGAAACCCCTGCTAAGGATTTTGTCTTCCTCGAACGTCTGTAGAAGGAATTCCTTGACAGGAGTAGAAATGTGACTAGGGGCTCCTCTTTGCATAAATGTGACGGAAGAAAGTGCATCTTTTTCACGCAAACATGGCCTGACGTTCTCACACAGAAGTATTATATAACGCTGAGTGTGAGCATTCACCGTAACCGTTTTTCACCCATTTACTGGGCACTGCGTTTCGAAGAAGAAAGCTCTATGGTGAACGAACTTCTGAATCCACACCGTCCAGTCATTTGTGGGGAATCCATTGGTTTCTGGGTGTACTCATGTGTATTATGTAGAAGTCGCCCAGATGCGATGGTAATGGGTATTAACATCTCCATGAAGCGAAAAATGAGCTTCATTTGCCCAGAAGATGTTAAAAACACAGGAGGGATTCTGTTCGATTTTGGAGAAAGCCCACCTGGCAAATGTTTCTTTCTGTACGGTATCCGTTGTTAAAAGTTCATGGCACTACTGTAATCTGTATGGGGACAGATCAACTATTCCATGAAGAATATTGCGTACATGATTGTGGTAAGCCCAAGAGTCTGGCCGCTTCACGAGCACCGCTGGTTCCCGCAGCTGAATCAGACACTGACTCTCCCATTTCGCCTGCAACACGCGACGAACGTGCCTTCATTAAACATGCTCGTCCGGATCTTACACGATCATCCAGCGCTCCGGTTTCCTCAAACCGCCGAATGGTTGCCGATTCCTGGTTCACGTAAAGTAACTTTACTAACAAAGCTTTATTCTTCGCACTCCGCATCCTTGATCAAGAACACCGCTCCCAACGATGAACTAGTTCTGGTTTAAAAGCGCAAGTTCTCATAGCCATCTCATTTGCATATTTCCATCAAAATCACAGGAACCAGCCCTATCTGTCAGCTGTTTTTTATTATTTTTTTATTTCTGCCTTGAAAAAATTCCCATGATCTATAGATGCTAATCCTGCAAACCGTTTTTCATTTCGGTTTTTATGAATTTTTAAAGTTTATACAGATTTTTGCAACACCTGATTTGAAACACCTGAAAATAAGTGAAGTGGTCCGAATTCGGCTAATCTCCCCTATATTTAAAAATAATTATTAAGAAATGTATAAATATAATGTTCTTACAATAGAAATATAGAAGTATTTCCCAATAGAAAAATCCCCCCCCCCTCCCCGCCCCCGCTAACGCTAAGAACGCTGAAAATATGCAAAGACAAAAGAAATCTTTTTAAAAATATTTTTGTTTTGTGTAACCAGAATGCTTTTGAAACAAGATAATGTAATGCGTATATAACTCATTGATACTTATCAGTATCGTCAGGAGATGAGGAGTTAAAACTAAAATAAGTTTTGTAGACGTGCATGATTTTCACCCCAGCGGCTTTGAAATTCCTTACAGGAGGATATATTTCACTTTTGAAAATAGTGCAATTGAAATCACATACTGATAAAACACAAAGTTTTATGAAAGTTTACAGTATCCTTATGAGGAGGAGGCTAAAATAATTGTTGTTTTAGAATTAGAATAATATAAGATGGGTTTTTTTGTGGGGGGGGGGGGGGTTGTGTAATTAATTTTGTAGGTTTATTATAGATTAATGAAACATTTCATTCTTAAACATTTTCTTTCGTCGTTCTACCCATATAATAATATTTTTTTTTCACTTCCTCCTCGGAGGCGACACTAAATTCTGAAAAAGCAGCAGAAATCCCGAGATAAAGAGAAAATTGAGGTTTTAAAGGATGATGAAATTATTAGGATGAGCGAAGCGAATCCTCTACAAATTACATTTTGTCGTACACATTACGAAAAAAAAACTATTCAGTATTTTGGCTTGAAATTAAACTAGTAAATCTGCAGATCAAGAGACTCAACGTCATCTCTGCAACTTATTGTTTTTAGCAAACTTTGCGTAATATTAATCTTTCTACAAAAACAAAATTTAAACTTTTTAAAATACACAAACACTTATAAAAGGAAAAAAAAATATTTCGATGGTTTCAGACATTAGAAGCGTTAAATTAAATACGTTGTTATGTAATGATATTCTGAAATTCTCACGAGCTACTTATTCTAGTATTTTTTATATAATAAAGCAAATTTCTTCAGGGGGGCGCCCCCTGAACTCCCCGTTGTGTAATTTATTTTGCATTTGTAATTTTCTATTGATTGAGTTAATGATTATCCGATATCTTAGATTCCTTTTTACACTGCGATTTATAAGGATAAGCAACATTTTGGTCAAGCATTTTACGTTATCCTAATATCCATACAGCAGTATTTACTTGCCTGCTAACCACAAACACCTGTATCTAATGGATAAAGAACTTTTGAAAATGTAAACTGAGACATCTAATTTAGAAATGTAATATCTTTATAATTTTTGTTTCCAAAAAATAATTTTGATTACCATTCTGCAATATTTATATCTAAGATCTAATCTAAATATCTAAAAATGTACTCGATAGGATTAACTTACTAAAATCCCCCTAAAGTTGGGGGACTTCTAAACCTAACGGTTAATAATTCATCATTGTGTCCACCTCCAATTGACTAAATAGATAAACATGATTTGGCGCCGTTAAGTATTTTTTGTGATAGCCTTTTAATAGTATCCACATTTAATTTAAAATCGTGATGTTACAAACACTGTTGAAATTTGACGCACCCCTGTGTTCAGGTCAAATTACGAAAGGTTAACTAAGCTTTTATTTCCCTTAGCCGGGCATTTTGTTTCATTTTTCGTAATAGGGATAATTTTAATAATTTAATTTATTTTACACTCTACAAGCAGTTACACGGGACGTTGTTCACGTAGCATTAAAATAGAGATAAATGCATTAAGTAAAACATTTCACTCCCCACCAGACATGGCAAGTCTCAGGCTTTTTGCACAACGCTATTATCTTACGGAAAATGTTGTTCTTTTAAATCGCGCAAATGTTTCAATTAAATAAAGTAACATTTTTTGTATTAAAATACTGGTATCCAGAACGCCGGAGGCTTGGCAGCTCTGCTCCTCTTAATAGAAACATTTATAGTTAACCAACACTTTATCACATTTTATAGGAGACAATTCGGAATTTCTTATTTGTATGGCCTTACATATACCTCAGTCATAAAAATGTAAAATTTTGTGCCAATTAATATACACAATTGCAAAAATGAAATCGCAACCAATGAGAAAAGGAAGGCCAAGTAAAATCGTGTAAATCGACGAATCTTTCTTCGTAGTGTTGGGAAAATACCACTACAAAAATTATTTTAGTGGTATTTGGTGTGAAATGTTTATATGTATTCATTCTTGTCCTATTTATCTTTTTTATTATTTGTAATTTGTTTATTCCATTTTCCTTTTGCACGTAAAAATCTTACAAATTAAAATTAACTCTTTGGGGAGAAATTGTTATTGCTTTTTTTTTTTTTTTGGCAACAATAAAGTTTATAAAGTTTAATAGAATAATGTCCGTTTATTCTGTATGAAAATAACGAACTTTTTCATTTATAATCAAAATAGTTGAATACATAAATAAAAATATTATTCTATATAGTATATAAATACTATTTTCATTTCTGCGTTTAAATCAATCTATATGCAGATATCTATACAAAGGCATTCATTAATTCATTCCTTTTAACTTTGATTTGACTTAAAAAACCATACATACTTTCAGATGATATTTTTAGATGAGATATAGTTGTTACGCAACGGTTAAAAGGAAAAAAATGAAATGTAAGTAAATTCATAAAATAAAATGTTTTATATTATTCGAACACATGTATAAAATTCCATCAAGTTATACACCTAATTTAAAAGATCTGACAAATGTTTTGACAAAATTGCAAAGGAATAATTTAATACTCTTATTTAAAAATTTCAGCATCCAAAATTTACCATTTAAATCTATTATTCATATGAGCGATTTCTTTCAATAAATGAAAATTTGAAAATCGTCTGACTTCCCATAGAAAAGCATTATGTCACAAAATAAAATGTTCTATATATTCCGAACGAATGAACCAAATTTAACCCAAAACTATACAGCTAAATCCGGGGAGCTCACCAATATACATCCTTAATTTCAAGCTAATCGGAGGCTTTTTACGGCAGTTATCGCGGGACAGACAGACTAACTAACTAACTAACTAACTAACAAACAAACAGATGGAAACCAAAAAATTTCGGGTCTCCACAGTAAGCCTTCACTGACGTTTCGGCAATTAGGATCTGTAGATTTGCACAATATTATTTTTTTACAGGACAACCATAAATATTGTATTATTTTAATTAATATATTTTACATGTTTTTCCATTACGAACGCATTTTTGCAAATAAAAAATGAAACACGTATATTTTCAGATGAAAAACTAAATCATGGAGTTAGTAATCACAGGTAGAATCATGATTAATTAAATAGTTTCACGATTCCTTTTATGAAATTTTTGAAATACCTTTTTTATGAAAATTATAGAATATTTTTAATGAATTAAAATGTGTGAAAATTCAATTATTTACATTCAATTATAAAAGTATTTTTTCGTGTTAAGAATTCAAATAGACAATGCATTCTTATTATGTGAAATCATTTACGCAGACGATACTTACGCATTTTAAAAGAATTATATTATGGGTTTTTTTTTAAGTGGCAACAAAAGAATTGCAAACAAATAAAATTAATTATTAAATTAATTATATCATAAATAAAAAAATCCGAGGAAATTCTTAGTTATTTGGCTGAATTTATATTTCTAAAATTAAAATGCGCCAAAACATAAAATAACGATTTTGCTTAATAAAGATGCAAAAATAATATAAAACAATATTGTTACTTTCAAATATTTATCTTATTAAATAATGCTTCGCGAATCCAAACAAACCATGGTTTTTGCTAGTATTATTTTAATTCTTGATTTTTTGTTCCAATTAGGCTAGATAATCAATTAATGGAAAGTTTCGCTAAGGAATAGCAATGAAGTTTTAAAAATGTCTAAAACTGTTATTTCTATGTCTCTGCAAACAGAAATCTATCACGCCTTCATACTGACCAAGGTAATGAGATTTTTAACGTTAAGCCTATTTTATAACTAAATTATAACGTTATGAAGAGAAGCAAAACTATTTTTGAAACTGGATAAATCACATTCCAGATTGGAGTAACACAGTTGAGGTTGATTCTAAGAGAGCGAGAAGTGTCTTGATCTGGAAATTTTTCACTCTGTTGGAATAAACCACAATTGTGCTACTCCAACCTGGAATATAAACTGTAACAATTGATATCTTATGGGATACTTATTTTGAAAGTAGTCCCAAACCCTCTTTATACTTGATTCTTCAAATTTAAATTATAAAAAGTGCTCGTAAGAACACGTATAACTGTACAATTTAACAATGTTTCCTTATCAAAACAGGAGAAATGAATAAAAAACTAGAAAACAGGAATTCTGCCTTTTCAGAATTTAGTGTTGCCCCTGATGAAAAAAAGTATATGTATATATAAATAGTACAAAACATATTTCAATTTTAAGTCTTAAAGCACACACTTTTATTTTATGTAAAATGACGTCATTCGCATCCGCGGCATCCGCTTAAGAATTGGACATTTACTATCCACTCTTAATCATCTACAGTAAAGCATGCATAGGATGTCACTATCGCAAAATAATACACAAATGCAGCAAAAAGATGCCGTTATTAAAGCAACTCGACAAAAAAACGGCTATCTAATGATTCACAGCACTTCATTTGTTTGTAAATATAGCTTATAACAGCCCCATGTTTTAACAGAATTTATTTGTTTATTTTTTTTTCAAAATAGCACGTATTTTAATTAAATTTTCTTTCGGTTGTTATGAAAAAATGGCAATAAAAAGATATAATTGCTGTTTTTCGTGTTTGTCAACTATTTTTCCTTTACTTTCTACAGAAATGGAGTACTTGAGTTGCCAAAATAAAACAAATGGTGCTAAAACCTACAAAAAAATTAATATTTCAAAAATAAATGGAGATACAGTTTTCAAACAAATTGCATTTAACAGTACTTTTTTTTTCCAATACGACGGTATAAAAGTTGAAAATGTACGATGCTTAGAAAAAAAAATGCTATAGAGCATTTAATCGTACAACGAAACATCTGCTTTGTTTATAGCTAGCTTCTGTAAGGTAACGTTACTTTTTTCGAATGCCAAAATAAGCTGGGAGAAAGAAATAGCATATCGTACCGGGGGCTAACTAGAGAATTTAGTGGCAGAATTAAGTGTCGACCTCGATGAACAAAAAATATATATGTATACATAAATATTACAAAACATATTTCAATATTAAGACTTAAAGTACACGCTTTTATTTTATGTAAAATGACGTCATTCGCATGAGCTTAAGAATTCCACTTTTATGATCCACTCTTAAACAGCTACAATAAAGCATGCATAGGACGTCACTATCGTGAAATAATTCACAAAAGAAGCAAAAAAAAAAAAAATTCATTAAAGAAACTCGACAAAAAAGGGCTATCTAATTATTTAAATGCCTTCATTTGTTTGTAACAATAATATAGATACTGAAAATTAAATATAGTTTATAATAGCTCAATGTTTTAACAGAAATCATTCGATTATATATTTTCAAAATAACAGGTATTTCAATTACAATTTTTTCGGTTGTTATGAGAAAACGGCAACGAAAATATATAATTACTGTTTTACAATTATTTTCCCTTTACTTTCTACAGAAAGGGAGTACTTCCGTTGCCAATATTAAGAAAATGGCTCTAAAAAGTGCAAAAAGTTAAAAATTTCAAAAAGTAATGGAAATGCAGTTTTCAAACAAATTGCATTTAAAAGCATTTTTTTCCCAATACGACGGTATAAAGATTGAAAATGTGCGATTCTTAGAAGTTTAAAAAATTGCTGTAGAGTATTTAATCGTACAATCTGCTTTGTTTTACGTCTGGCTTATGCAATGCAACGTTATTTTTTGGAAACGACACAAAATAAGCTGGGGGAAAGAAATAGCATACCGGGTGCCAATTACTTGTGGAGGACAATTTACTTTACAATTAACTTGTAAGGACAATTTACGTTAGATACAAACTTTTAATAAATATAATTAATAAGGTCTGTAGGTCTCAGGAGTGGAATACCAGGTTTTTCGTAAAGTAAATTTGGCATAATTTAATGAAAACAATTCTATGAGTAAATATGACGAACGTTACCTTATGGATTTTCTGGTATTCGAATTTTTAAAATCTCTTGATCCCCCTGAAGCATACGAACCATGATTAATAGAAATGCTTTTGTTCTTCCTGAAATAGCAATTGTGTAAATCACAGAGCCAAGAAATATACCCACATAATCCTTACATTTGTTTTAAAGATTTCCAATTATTAAAAATAAGGGTTTATATTAATAAATTTGAAGTTTGTGACAAGCCTTGGTAATAGAATTTACAATTTGATATTTTTAAGATATTGAACTTATAAATATAAATATATATATATATACATATATATTCATATTTAATCAAGTACACGTTCTACTGCTTGAACAGAAATATTCATCATTCATTGTTCACTAGATTAATTCTCAATAGTTTAGAAAAGGGTGTAAAATTTCGCTTTAGCTAAGAAAGACCCATAAACCATACAAAACACATTTGCTACAATTAATTTTTTTTCACTATCAATGAATACAAAACATTTAAACTTACTCTAATTTTCTTTAGATCAAAAATCACCCATACAGCGGGGTGCCAAATAGTAGGAAGGACTATAAAACAAAGATATCAGTTCGAGTTTGCTATGTAAATACGCAAATCTTTTTATTAAAATTAAATACATAATTTCCAATTACTATTAAAGCAAACATTTAGAAAATTGTATAATCATTTTAAAATCTATTTTACGATGTAGAAATATGAAAAAAAAACACCATAAATATCTCAAAAACCGTGACTTCAGATTTATGGATATTTTCGCACATCATTAAAAAAAAAAAAAAAAAAAAAAAAAAAAAAAAAAAAAAAAAAAAAACATTTAAAAGAGTTTCTGAGTACAGTCACAAAACTGCCTGACGATGGGAAGAGGAAAAACCTTTCTAATTTCGAGAAGGGACAAAAACTACATTATAACAACATCGAAATGTCACTGTAAAGAATTGCTAATAAATTTCAACATTCAAAGACTGTCACTTTTAGTTTCTTACAGAAAACAACTAATTATGACACTAGTTCTGAATAGATATTTTGAATATTATTGAAAATTTTTTAACCTAAAATATTTTTTCCGAAAAGTAAAATAAAAAATTATAATTAGGACTCGAAAGTTTTATGAATTATAAAATGGTGCAAATCGCACTATCAGCAGGAAATATAAGACAATAAAACGTAGTCAGAAGTTGATAAAACGAAACACATAATTTGACATTATAAAGAAGGTTTTAAAATATAATTTAAAATACTTTTTTAAAGTCGTGAAAATAAAATGCTATAACAAAAGAACCACTGATCCAAATGACCATTTCACCAGTATGCTCCCAAAGCAATGGGAATTTTTTAGCCGTGGTTAAAAAAAACTTAAAATATAAATACTTATATAAAACTTAATTTTTTTGTATATATATATATAATGGAATTTCATGTCGTAACCATTTATAAAGTATTTCAAATCGTTTAGCCTTTACAGCCTTTTTTTATATAAAAAATTGCGACAAACTGACAAAAGAATTAAATAGTTAAAACCACTATTCTAGTTTTCTATAAAACTATTGATGTTGATAGAAAGTTTTATTTTCATAAGAACAAATTGTATTAAGGAAATAGTGCATTTTCGCAAAATATTCCGGAATAAATTATTCATATTTTAAGTTTTCATAAACATTTAAATATTTTTTATTTAATATTCATTCACCAATCTGAAAAGCAGCGATGCTTTTAGACCATTGTAACCAGTTTTAGGGTATATATGTAATACATCAAATGAGACTGATAACAAAACTGGTAGTCAGCTGGTAAACCAGTGAGGGATGTTTAAAAAAACACCGCACATCCCACTGCAATACTGAATGAATTGCAACACGATTAATCTCCAGAGTAATGGTAAATTAAGGTAATCAGGTTTCCATTCATTTAACATTGCAGTGCATTGTGCTATATTGCTACGAGAGCACTTCTGCTGGTATGCCCACGGAATGACACATTTTTCATAAGCTCCCTGCAATCGGTGATATACAATGTGGCCATAATTAAACTGATAGTACTCAGAGGGTTCTGTAGTGTGATCTAATTAAGAGAATGACGCCAAATTATACAAGAAGTTTATACAAGATGGGGACGAAGGATTCCGCGAAAAAACATTTAGTTCCAAAAGTCACCGCTAAGGGAGTATGTGGCGCTGTGAAACAGAAAAAAAAGAGTTTAAACAAATGCAAAACCAATACTGAAATAAAATTAGGAACAGATGTCATAAGTTCCCACGGCCGCCATCTTGAAATTTTTCTTGGCGTGAAAACCCCTTTTCCGCCAACTAGTAAATGTCGCAAGCACCGGTTTATACGCATGTTTTTCTTTATTAAAATAAAATGTAAATAATAAACAAAATTCGCTAAAGTGACAATCAGTAATATAGTATGAGCGCTTCGCGCACATTAACCGAAAACAAACATCACTGCATTCAGCACTGCTCGCGGTATAGCATTCTCAAAATTCAGCAGTTCTCGCTTTCTAGCAATCTCAAAATGTAAAAAAACTCTTAAACTAGCAAAATATACATAAAATTGTCACCATATCTTAACAGACATCTGCTTTCTTGAAAGCTCCTGCACGAATTCTCTCTCATAACATCACCCTCATTTTCCAAAATAGGCTTATGAATACGCATTGGCAGGCACACTATAAGCAAACCTACTTTTCTTGTCAAAATTTCCTCATATTACTTAATTGCTTCAGCAAAAGCGTGTAAACGGATTACAGAAACCATAGTCAGTCAAACACATCCAATAAATTTAACATAAAAATAAAAAGACAGCACGATACAACACGATATCAAAATACATCCAAAAATCCACCACTTCTCAGGGGTTGCCAGAACACAACACGTCAGAATACACACGTCACACGGGGTCCCACATATCGAGGTTGCCACATCCACAAACACCGCCAACACGCCAACAGAAAATCGCCAAACAATTCAAAACAACGGCTGAGGGAACATAAGGCATCTAAGCCTAAAATTACTTTTTACTTAGCATATTTAACGATTTTAGTATTGTTTCTGCATTATTTAAAACGCTCTTTTCTGTTACACAGCCCCCATATTCCCTAGCGGTGACTTTTGGAACTATTTTTGTTTCTCGGAATCCTTTGTCCGTCGTCTTGTTTAATCTTCTTACAAAGTTAGGAGTCATTCTCTCAATTAGATCGCGGTACAGAACATTCTGAGTGCTGTCAGTTTAATTATGCCCACCTTGTACATCAAAATCTTCAAAGCTAAAATTGGCTTGAAATAGTGTGATGTTGCCTGCCGGACATTATAATAAGCCTGAAAACAAAATTAATCCGCACAATAAAGAAAAAAATCATGCGTCAAGCGTAGATTATCAAACACTTTCCAACTGTTGCGAATTCACCTCATTCGATCAGTCTAAAGCGAGTTACTAGTTTATTAGCTATTATTTGGCCTTTTGTTCGACGCTAACGATCTCGCATCCTGATCATGAGATTCCTGGTTAGAGTCCCATTAGCGCCAATCCACTCTCTCAAAATGGGTGACCCCGACAAACACTCAACTTTCAACATCTCTCAACAACAATAATCTAATAACCAACAGATTGAAGCACTAAAAATATCATCCCCCGCACCGAAAGCCTATGAAACTCTCACAACCCAAAGTCTGTCATCCCACGCATCACATATGCGTACGACAGCATCTTTCACGAGTGCATATCGCTCGTCAGAAATCAACAATACATGTTTCTCACTGGGGATGGAGTGTGTAGCAATCTCATCTACCTTGATCAGTATAAAGCGAGTAACTAGCTTAGAGTTAGTGGCTTGGCCTTTTGCTCGATTTTAATGTTCTTGCATCCTGATCATGAGGTCCCTGGTTCAAATCCCACTGGCGTCAATCCACAACTCACGTCTCACAACACATTTAGAATAATGTAACAAAACTTCACCGTTTAATAAATTTAAATATGTTGTCTAACTGAACCAATGAAATTTGAAAACCAAATTTCAGCAATTCCCATCTTATGTCGTAAAATTATCTGAATTATTTGGTCTACCCTGTATAGGGTGAATGGATTTGTATCTATAAACTACATGCATGGAAAACTTTAATTCAGTTAGAAAATAATTAAGTTAAACATTCCCCTTCAGCAATTTCCGCTAATAAGGGGAATGGTACGTGAATTCTTTTGTACTAGCCCTGGATACAAGGTATAGAATTTATACACAACGATAAAAATGCAAAAAAAAAAAAAAAAAAAAAAAAATCAGTTAAATTTAAAAGCCCACACCGAAATTGAAAACGCAAGTCCAGTAATTATTGCTCACAGGCAGTACAGCAACACTGAAAAAATGAAGTACTCAAAAATTAGTAAATCGAAGTACTCATATCGAACTGAGTATTTTTGGATCAAAAATGAACCTATGCTTTCTCAATTTTGAAACATCACGTATTATCAAACCTAAATAAAACGATAATTCTGTACCCTGTAATGATTAATTTCATTTATGACGGTATAAATGATCTTTATTAATGTAAATATTAAATTATGCACAGTATTTTCAATTAATGTAAAAGTGCTAGGAAATAATGTTCTTGTCATAAAAATATTCTATTTGGGTATATTGTTAATAATTTTGCTATTTTTCTTAATAAATAATCAATTAAACTTTTCTTGTTAGTAACTTCAAACAGGAAATAAATGTCACTACATTTTTAACTTTATTTTAAGGTTCGGGGTTGGTACATAACGATTCATATTTGAACACAACCGTGGAATAAAAAATGAGTACACGTGTTTCTCAGTTTTGAGTGCATTTGGATCGGAGCTATTTTGAGTATGTGACGTATTTAAAATTGAGTACTTTTTACTCAATTTTGAGTAGAATTTTTTTCAGTGTACCAATTTCTTTCTTGTGTCCCTGAAAAAGAACGATAATTGCTATGAATGTCCTATTCTATAGTAACCATCTCGCAGTGAGATTCAGTGATATATATGAATTTCAATATATTTGAAATAGGGTAATGTCATTAAAATTCACTGCAAATAATTTTTCTCCATTGGCCATAATATAAAGGAATTCTTTTGAATGCTCCTGTAAATGAACATTAATACTACATGCTTCATATTCAATACAGAATATGCCATGGTAAACGTCATTAACATATTTCAATTGCATGAAAATCCGAATATATTTAATCGAGTTAGAGCGTAAACTGACGGACGTACAGACAAACCGAATTCATAATTTTTTTAAACTATCTTAGAAAGTGTTAAAAATGGAAAGTATATAATCCGATAGTTACAAATAATATGTTTTATTATTCTCTAAACAAAGATATTGCTTTTCATATAATGTAATAAAGCCAATACATTAGCTTTCATACATATCAAAATCGTCAATGCTATAATTTGGAGGATAAAAACGTGAAGTCGTTTTCCGAACTTAAAAACAACCCTTAAAACAAAGTTAACAGAAATATGGAAAGTATATTTTACCAATAGCTACAGATAATATGTTTTATTATTCACTCAACAGTGTCATTTCTTTTCATAATGAAAGAAAGCCGATACACTAGCTAGCATATCAATATCGCAAACGCTATAATTTACACAATGGGCGATATACACATATATTTACACAAATATAATTTACACAATAAATAACACAAAGGGTGAAATGCCTACCCGGACATAAAAACAAGCCTTAAAACAAAGTTAATATGAAATATGGAAAGTATATTCTACCGATATCTACAAATAACATGTTTTATTATTCTCTCGAAACAGGTAGTATTGCTTTTAATAATGAATGAAAATTGGTAAACAGCTCTGTTCTGCATGGCAGTACCTAATATTTAATATCGAAAGTGTTATTACATATTTATCGTTCTATTAATTTGTTATCTCACGAAAGCGGTTATTTTGATATTAAATATTTAAACAGTATCATGGAAATGTTTACGCGTAATTCAAAATGTTTATTAACATTTCTATTTTTCGGAAATGTTTTAAATTTTTAATGTTTCATTATACGTTATATGAACAACGAAAGACTTGTTTTGTAACAGTTATACATTCATAAACATCTCAAAAATGTGTTATGTTAATACAAAAAGTGATTTAAAACACAATGTTTTATTTTTACTTATAATAACAACATTAGTCTCTTCTTCACTATTCTTAAGCATGGAATATATATATATATATATATATGTTATACATATATACATATATATATATATATTAAACCAATGGACGCAGTCAGAGGTTTTTCGCGATTCTCCAAAATTGGATTTTCTGGATAAGGCGAGTTTTGAAACTCACGACCTTCATATATAGGATTTATTTATTTGTGAAAATAACAAAATTCGTCTTACCTTACGAAAAATTGAGTATTGCGTTCGCGCAACGTCAGCGAAATAATAGTATTGATGTTAAGTGAGTTCGACTGAACATCTGCATGGTTTTCATAGAGTTGAGCATTGGAAGATTTTTTTTTAGCTTTGTTACGATTCTGAAAGCAAATGATAACTTTATACGTAATCGATCTATTGTAAAATTTAATTTATTTTTTCCTTTACAAATTACTGATTATATCAAAATATTTTCTAGGATAAAAAAGATCAACTATAGTCATGATGTAAAGCAACATCACAAATTTACTACATCAACAGATAATCTGGCTATGGCGTTGTTTACACTGCAGTCTTCAGCTGTGTTCGGACTTGATGATTAAATGTTCACGTAACGGTCTCCCTGTAATGGTTTTTGCATAATGAACTTACTAGGGCTTACTGTTAAGGATTTGTTTCTGGCTAAATCTTCACTTTTTTTGCAAAAGGGACAATGCAACTTCACGTATGAAATGCAAGAGATATCTTTTATTTTCAGAGAGCAATCTTGCTATTTTTTACGCATTTGTCACGATTTTATCTTTTCTTCATCTTCGATTCGAACCCAAAAAGTTTGCTTAAAGTCAACAGAAAACTGAACCAAGTCCGACACATTCTACCCGAAACCGACCTGAATCCGAAACATTCAAACACGAACACCACCCGAACACGAAGTGAAAGAAAATAATCCAAATTTAATTAAAATTATGGAAATATAGTTTATAATTATATCTCTAATACCATTTTAATATTTTTTGCGTAAAAGCGATAACTTGTGTGCTCATTAATATTTAAAAAGTCCTTCCGGCCAGTGCCGGGAGGAAGAGGTAGCTTTCATATTCCTTATTTTTAAAAAGCAAGCTTATATTATTCAAACACACGAAGCTCAATTTAGTGGAAACCGATTATAGGAGATTCAATCCTAATTTTTATCAATATTAAAATCATTATGAATGAGAATTTCGCGAAATTAGTCAGCGTTATCCAAGCTGCTTTTATTTAAAGTAACTTATATTTGGTTGCCAAATTCGGCGATATCTTGAAGTTCCTGCCATTTTAAGACAACATGGTGGATGAGGCTAACGAACGAACTTGGTCAAGACCTTAGTAATTCCTGTGCACATGGTCACTCAGATCGGAATCGGTTGATATATACAAGTTCTGTCGCAGGCAAAAAATCAGATTTTTCAAAATGTCACCCACATTAGAAATACAAACTGCTATATCTGAGCCATTTTCTAAGATAAAGACAAAACAAAAAATGCTCCGGAATCCTTATATCATGGTCAAATACTTAAGAAAGAAACCTTTTTCAATTTCTAATTCTTTTGCACCTTACTTTAAATATAATTTTTTATTTAATTTAATGGCCTCCATTTTGAAACAAGATGGCTGATGAAGCTGGCCAGCGAACTTGGTCGAGACATTACGATATACTATCCACATGCCTTCTTACATCGAAATAGGTTAATGAATACGCGTGTTATCACGCGACAAATATCAGATCGTTTCAAACTGTCAGCCATGCTAGAAATTCAAAGTGCTATAATTCAACCATTTTTTAAGATATATACGAAACAAAAACTGCTCCGGAATCTTTGTATCAAGGTCAAACACATAAAAAAAATCTTTTTCATTTTTCAATTTTTTGATAACTCATTTTAAATTTAAAATTTATTTTTTTTTAAAATGGCAGACCTTTTGAAACAAGATGGCGAATGAAGCTGACCAACGAACTCGGTCGAGACATTGGTATGTACTATGTACCAAGTTACATCCAAATCGGTTCATAAATACGCCTGTTATCGCGTGACAAAAATCAGGTTGTTTCAAAATGTCAGTCACAATAGAAATTCAAAATGCTATAACTCAGCCATTTTTTTAGATATAGAAGAAACAAAAACTGTTCCGTAATCTTTGTATTAAGGTCAAACACATACAAAAAAATCTTTTTCATTTTCCAATTTTTTTGGTACGTCATTTTAAATTTTAAATTTTTAAAAAAATTTTAAATGGCCGCCATTTTGAAACAAGATGGCGGATGAAGCTGGCGAACGAACTGAGTCGAGAAATTGGTACGTATTATGTATACACCAAGGTACATCCAAATCGGTTCATAAATACGCCTGTTATCGCGTGACAAAAATCAAGTCGTTTCAAAATGTCAGCCCCGCTAGAAATTCAAAGTGCTATAAATCAGCCATTTTTTAAGATATAGACGAAACAAAAACTGCTCCAGAATTTTTGTATCAACGTCAAACACATATAAGAAAATATTTTTCAATTTTCAATTTTTTGGTACCACATTTCAAATTTAAAATTTAAAAAAAAAATTAAAATGGCCGCCATTTTGAAACAAGATGGCGGATGAAGCTGGCCAACGAACTTGGTCGAGACATTGGTACGTATTATGTATACACCAAGGTACATCCAAATCGATTCATAAATACGCCTGTTATCGTGTGACAAAAATCAGGTCGTTTCAAGATATCAGTCTAGCTGGAAATTCAAAGTGCTATAACTCAGCCAATTTTAAGATATAGACAAAACAAAAAATGCTCCGGAATCTTTGTATCAAGGTCAAACACATAAGAAAAAAATATTTTTAAATTTTAAATTTTTTTAAATGGCCGCCATTTTGAAACAAGATGGCGGATGAAGCTGCCCAACGAACTCGGTCGAGATATTTGTATGTACTATGTACCCACCGAGTTTCATCCAAATCGGTTCATAAATACGAGAGTTACAGTATGACAAAGTTAAGATATATATATATATATATATATATATATATATATATATATATATATCAACTTTTGAACGGAGGGTGGTTTCGGGGTCTGGGTGTCATGATCGATGAAAATATACCAAAATTTTTTGAAATCGCTTTCCTCCGAACGGCTGCAATAGGTAGCGTTTCGTAATGAAAGCTACCTAATAAATAATTTTCATAAGAATATTCAGAACTTTCTTTTCAAATTTCGGGAAAACCCGAAACCGAACCGAACCAGAAATGCTACCCTAGAATGTCAACCCGAGCTGCACAGCAAATAAATAGTATTTACTTGACCCCACACGAACTAGAAGTCGCATCAGGTTCCGGTAAAATCGAAAAAATATTGAAATAATTTTTTTTGAAAACTGCACGTAATAAACTTTTTATCATCAGTTATATAACAGACTAGCAAACCCCGCGGCTTTGCTCGCGTAATATTTAAAATATGCCAAGTGATATTTATATGTCTAATTTTTATTAAAATGTACTAACTAAATTTTTATTTTATTAAAAGGTAATATTTTATTTTATTAAAATGTTTTTTTAATTAAAAGGTACTTATTACTTTTAGGAATAATTCAAAAATTACTATTTAAACCACAGTTTGATTAAACATCATTATTACACTGCATTAGTCAGAAATGAGACTTAAATTAATAAAATGAAATAAAACTAAATAAATGATAATTTAGAAAATATTTTGAAACTTTTATGCTCAATTAATACGCTCATTTCAGTATTCATTTGAAGTTTTGAATTTTTTAGAAACCATCTTCTTACATCTTAAAATTAACCATCATGTCAAATTCCAAGTCCTACCACCTCTCCCAACATAAAGGGATATGTTGAAACAGGAACTGTCACCATTAATTTGCCAATATTAATTTTGAAATCGGTTTGCTATTTCCTAATATTCCACTGAAACGTAATTTAGAAAGCTTTTAAAGCCCTTTTTTAGAACGTTTGTTGTTCCTGTGAACCCCAGGTGGTAGAATCACCGGCATAAAATATAGCCTGTGTAGGATCAGAGACTGTTACCATTAATTCGCAACTATTACTTTTATAATCGGTTTATATTCCCTGAAATTGCATAGAATCGTAATTTAGAACTTTTTTAGAATGCTTTTCGCACCACCCCTTTTTAATTCGAATTTATTTTCGACGTTCCTTCGAGGGCATTTATATTTTATAAGTAACTACCATGTCATATTTAAAGTTTCTAGCCTTTTCAATATCACAGAAATCGCAATTTAGAAATTTTTTAGCTCCTGCAACCCTCTGGTGGTAGTGGAACAGACATAAAATATAGCTTTTGTTTGAGCAGGTTCTATCACCAAAATTTGTCATCATTATTTTTTAATCGGTTTGGTAGTTTATAAGTTTGCTTAAAAATTGTAATTTATAACGCTTTTCCCTCAATTCATTTTTTAAAATTTGGAATTTTATTTCTACTGTTCTTAGAAAGCAGTTGCATCTTGTAAGTAAATAGCATGCCATACTTCAAAGTGTTAGACACCTCAGTTGTGCAAAAAACGCAAATTAGAACATGTTTTGCTTTTGCAACCCTCAGATGGTAGTGACAGCAACATAAAATATAACCTATGTTATAGCACGGACTGTCACCATTCATTTGCAACCATTACTTTTTAAACAGCTTTGGTATTTCCTTAGATTGAGTAGAAATCGCAATTTAGAACGTTTTTAGGACGCTTTTCGCTCATTTTCACCCCTTTTTTAAATTTCCAATTTTTTTCGAAACTGTTCTTAAAGATCATTTATATCTAATAAATATGTACCTCGCCTAATTTTAAGTTGCTAGCCCCTACCGATCACAAAAATCGAAATTTAGAATGCTTTTTTGCTCCTGCAACGTCTTGGTGATAGTGATACCGACATAAAATAGCGACTATGTTAGAGCAGAGGCTGTCAGCATCAATTTCAAACCATTACGTTTGAAATCAGATTCATTCTTCCTGAGATATTGCCGAGAAATCGGCATTTAGAACGTTTTTAGAACGCTTTTCGCGCATTATGCTCCTTCATCTCCTCTGGGGTAGTGGAAACAGATATAAAATATAGCCTATCTTGGAGTAAGATCTGTCACCATCATTTGTACACCATTATATTTGAAATCGGTTCAGTACTTCCTGAGATTGCATAGAATTCGCAATTTAGAAAGTTTTTTACAACGCTTTTTGCGCATCTTGACCCCCTTTTAAATTTTGATTTTTTTAGGAAATGTCCTTAGAGATCACTGATATCTTATAACTAACTACCATTCCAAATTGCACGATTCTAGGACCTTCCGTAGAGCAAAAGCCGCAATTTAGAATGTTTTTCTCCTGCACTCCCTTTGGGGTAGTGGCACCGACATAAAACATCGCCTACGTTGGAGCAAGGGTTGTCATCATCATTTTGACGCCATTATTTCTTAGATCGGTTTGGTATTTCCTGAGATTGTGTAGAAACCACCATTAGAACGTTTTTTAGAACGCTTTTTGCGCATTTTCACCTCTTTCAAATTTCGAATTGTTTAAGAACTGTTCTTAGAAATCCTTTATATCTAATAAGTAGCTAATATTTCAAAATTCATATTTCTAGGCCCTTCAGTAACGCAAAAAGCGCATTTTTAGAACGTTTTTTGCTCCTGCACCCCCTTTGGGGTAGTGGCACCGACATAAAATATAGCCTATATTCTAAGTTGGACTAACACCATCATTTTGATACCATTACTTTTGAAATCGATTTGGTATTTCCTGAGATTATGTAGAAACTACCATTTAGAACGTTTTTTTAGAACGCTTTTTGTGCATTTTCAACCCTTTTAAATTTCGAATTGTTTAAGAACTGTTCTTAGACATCATTTATATCTTATAAGTAACTAATATTCCAAATTTCATATTTCTAGGCCCTTCAGTAACGCAAAAATCGCATTTTTAGAACGTTTTTTGCTCCTGTACCCCCTTTGGGGTAGTGGCACCGACATAAGATATAGCCTACGTTCTAAGTTGGACTAACACCATCATTTTGATACCATTACTTTTGAAATCGATTTGGTATTTCCTGAGATTATGTAGAAACTACCATTTAGAACGTTTTTTAGAACGCTTTTTGTGCATTTTCAACCCTTTTAAATTTCGAATTGTTTAAGAACTGTTCTTAGACATCATTTATATCTTATAAGTAACTAATATTCCGAATTTCATATTTCTAAGCCCTTCAGTAACGCAAAAATCGCATTTTTAGAACGTTTTTTGCTCCTGCACCCCCTTTGAGGTAGTGGCACTGACATAAGATATAGCCTATGTTCTAAGTTGGACTAACACCATCATTTTAATACCATTACTTTTGGAATCGGTTCGGTAGTTCCTGAGCTTACCTCCTACAAATAAACAATTTTTTCCTCTTTATAATAGGAGTATAGAAGTATAGATTATAGATTTGCATTAGGTAAATATGTTTTTAATTTGTCAAAAATTTTATTTATTTAAGAACATTTTTATTTAAGAGAAATTTAAAATTTCAGTTTTATTTAAATGGTTTGTATAAAGGAAAATTAAATAATTTTATACATCAGAGACATTTTCCAATAGTTTAATTTTTAAGATTTTTTATGCTTCACAGATAAAAGGCATCAAACATCACTTCAGTAAACAGGAAAAATGCATTTTCTTTGACGAGAAATATACTGATAAATTTGTAAGACAGGTTTTTTACATTTTAGAAGTTTCGTCTTCTCTCGAAAAATTTTCGGATTGACTCCTTTGATGTTTTTTTTTTTTTTTAGAATTTTGAACGTCATACAGACTTTGTTATATACATATATATATATTGAGTGATTTTAATTAATATTATCTAGATTAATTTTTTATTTTTTAGTTTCATGCGAGTTTATATTTTTGTGTATTTGATTAGCATTAAAAATGATTACATACTAAATATTTTGGTATATTAAATTTGATAAGTGAAAATCTCATTTTAAAATTATCTGGAAATATTTAGAATCAGAAGCATAATTATGAAATTTTTAGACCAAAGTTTAAATATCTGAAAATTTCCTTTAAAAGATAGGTTTGGAATAATTTGTTTAAACTCATTAACCCTTAACTGGTGAAGTGGGGTGTTTTACACCCCAGGGAAATTGTACGTGTGTAAACAAAATTTTTGTGGTATTTAAATACATGAATTTTTATGTGTATGTATGTAGATTTACAATACTTTTTCAGTTGTTTTTATGAAGTTAAATAATGGAAAATTCACAGGAAATTTTCTTATTTTCATTCGCTAAGTTTTAAGGAACACACAAAAAATCTAATTATAGGGTTACATACACCTCACCTCACACGTTATAAAAAAAAATCACCTCACCACTTAAGGGTTAATAAACATTTGTAAAATTTTATTGTTAAATAACTTATTTATCAAATAAATAATATATACTAGAAAACAGGATTTCTGCTTTTTCAGAATTTAGTGTTACGTCCGATGAAATATATATATATATATATATATAAAAACAGATAGTCCAGTTTTAAGACTCCAAACACGTGCATTTATTTTAAGTAAAATGACGTCATCCGCATCCGCTAAAGAATCCCTCGTTTACGATCCAGTCTTAAACAACATCTACAGTAAATATGCATAGGACGCTGAATAATACACAAATCCAAAAAAAGAAATTTCGTCATTCAAGAAACTGGACAAAAAATATCGGCTATCTCATCATTCATATGCCTTCATTTGTTTGTAATATTAATATAGATACCTAAAATTAAATTTAGTTTATAATAGCTCCATGTTTTATCAGAAATTATTCATTTATATTTTTTCAAAATAGCACGTATTTTAATTACATTTGTTTTCAATTTTTGTGAGAAAATGGCATGAAAAAGATATAATTGATATTTTTCAACTATTTTAACTTTATTTTCCACAGAAATGGAGTACTTGAGTTGCCAACATTAAACAAATGGCACAACAATTACTAATTTAATTTAATTAAACAATTGGAGCTAAAAACTACAAAAAAATTAATATCTCAAAAATAAATGGAGATGCAGTTTTCAAACTAATTGCATTTGAAAGTACTTTTTTCCCCAATACGACGGTATAAAAATTGAAAATATGCGATGCTTATAAGTTTGAAAAAATGCAGTAGAGATTATTCCGTACAATGATACATCTGTGTTTTACGACTGTCTTATACAACGTAACGTTATTTTTTGGGAGACGACACATTAATAGGTGGGGGAAAGAAATAGCCCACCGGGGACTAACAGAGTAAGAGTCAGTTTCAAACTGAGTAGACATTCGAGCTTATGCGGTTCATAGCTTCTGTGCTGCATCGATATTTATTTTAAACAAAAACGAAAAATCATGCTTCCAGCATTGATTATTAAACATTTTCTAACACATTCAGAATACTCTACCAAATTTTCACAGTTTATTATGGTAAACTAAATAAACAATTTGAAAAACGTATAACACATTTGAAAACACAATCTATGAAAGAACCATCGAGTCCGAAAAATATTCTATAATCTTATGTGAAGCCCTTTATGTGATCTGTAGATTGGGATGTATAGTATACATCCCAATTACATTTACAATTGTATACATTGTAATCCTAATACAATGCACCAATCTACAATCTACAATTGTATACATTGTATACAATACAATGTATACAATGCAATATACATTGCATACTGCATAGTATGCTAAAATTTAGCTCAACTGTGAAACCCATAGCACAGCTGAAAATATACCGTATTTACTCGTGTACAACACGCACTTTTTTTTCAAGAATTTAGGGCAATAACCCTAGGTGCGCGTTATACACGGAATAATTTTTTTACTGCTGGATGTAATCATACGAAATACATATGAATCAAGAAATATATTCAAAGAAAAAATTAAAACTGGAAAAGTTTTACTTAATAGAAGTATTGCTGCATCTTTATTTCACTCCTTACACATTTTTATACAACAGCGTTAGTAGCATTGTTTAAACGCTAATTTTATTAGTGTTGAAAATAAGTTTGACATTCACTTACATGTCAAATTTATGGTGCGCGTTATATACGATATAAAACAATTTGCCCTTTTTTATTGTAAAGTACGGGGTGCGCGTTATGTACGGGTAAATACGGTAATTCCTCTTTGTCCACTTGGTTTGGTGATACAAGAACAATCTCAGAACTTCTTGATCGTAAAAGATTACATATTTAATGCAATATACAAGGTGCGTGCAGGTGTATCCCAATTTTTATGAGAATTTTTCACTTTATTTAATAGCAGAAAAAAAATCACAAATGCGACAAATAAACATAGTGATTGTGAATTCTTCGATTTAATTATAAATAAAAGGTTTCTGATTTTAAATAGTGGTGACAGACTGTGCAGAACTCTAAGGTGTGTACGATCCTTGATTATAGAAATACAAAGGCGTGAAAATTATTAGAATATTTGTGAAATTTATATTAAAATCTTGTTATATTTAAAATACTACATTATTAAAAAATATTGATACATTTAATATTTAGTGTGCATCCCCTTGTTTTTTATTAAAGATTCGATACGTCTTGGCATACTTTGTATGAGTTTTTGTTTTTGGCAATTAATTTGTATTTCGTTGTCATGATGCCAAATTCGAATGACTCCCTATCAGAACATTCTTGTTTGTGATGTTGAATTTCTTTAATTTTTAATTAAAGAAAACATTTCCATGGCCTGGAAACAGTCCAGATATGAAACCCATAGAGAATTTTTGGGCCATTGTAAAGAAAAAAATTAAAGAAATGCAACATCACAAATAAGAATGGTGTAATAGAAAAAAGACTTATCCAAATTTAGCACCATGACAACGAAACACAAATTAATTGCCAAAAACTCATACAAAGTCTGCCAAGAGGAATGTTTAATAAAAAGCAAGGGGTACACACTAAATATTAACTGTATCAATATTTTTAATTTAATGTATTATTTTGTAACATAACACTATTTTATTGTAAATTTCTGAATTATTCTAATAATTTTCACAACACTGTACTTCGTAATAATTAATCATTCAGATAAAACTTTACTCTTATATATTAATAATTGTAAATCCGCAATCAAAAACTTTTCTTTAATCTTTAAAATATTGCTTTGAAATTTTCAACATATGTCAGCAAGCTTTGTTAAAGTAAAGTAATTATTGAAGATAATTTGTAACTGTTCATTATTCAGCCATATTTTAATGTCGGTAATTGAATTTGACTTTCCAAAAATTTCAGTGTTTCCATGCTTCTTTTTTATTTAATTGTTTAATGACTAAGTACTAATTATAGCACAAACCTTTCAGAAACATTTTTTAAAATTCAAATATAAATAAAAGATGAAAGATAGAAGAAAAATGTAATAACTAAAATTAAAAATACAAAAAAAAAACTTTTTTTAAAAGAATTAAAAATAGATAACGACATAAGTAATATATATATATATGTATTTAAAAAACAGTTAATTTTTTATGAGAATGAGTAAAAATATAGTGCAAAGTTCTGAAGCTTTAAATACTTTTTTTACTTTTTTCGCTGATAAATGCATGGCATTTTTTTAGTCATACAGAAAAAAAAAAAAAAAAAAAAAAGAAGCTGGAATTCTGTTTTTTCAAAATTTAGTGTCATACCCCGATGAATATATATATATATATAGATAGATAGATAGATAGATAATACAAAACATATTTCAGTTTTAAGACTTAAAATACACGCTTTTATTTTATATAAAATGACGCAATTTGCATTCGCTAATGAATTCTCCATTTACGATCCAGTGTCAAATAACACCTATAGAAATATATGCATATGACGTCACTATCGCGGAATAATGCACAAACCCAGGAAAAAGTGATGTCATCATTCAAGAAACGCGACCAAAAAAAAAAAAAAAAAAAAATCGGTTATCTAATTATTCATATCCCTTTATAGCATTAATATCAAACAGATTTGAATAATTAGATAACCGATGACAGAAAATTAAATATAGTTTATAATAGCTCCCTGTTTTATCATAAATCAATCATTTATATACAATATGACTTCAAAAATCCGGCATCAAAACCACCTTTTCCCTAACTTTTTCTTTTACACTTCTAAGTTATGGGAGAAGAAAAAATCGCAATACTTGATGAATTAAAAACTTCAAGATCGAAGGTAAAAATTCCAAAAAAGAATATTTGACTTTTTTTTTCATTTGACAGAGGCGATTATTTTATAAAAAAATTTTCTGGGAGCTGCACCGTTGCTAAGCAACGGGAACAACTTTGAGGGCCACTTTGGCGAATGCATGGCACAATGTATGGCCGAGACGAATTTTCGGCACCGGCAACATCAATGATGAGGAAAAATTTTCAGGCTTTTAAATTTGCCCTGAAAAGCCTGCAACTTATGAGCTGATTGAACACGCAAAATCTGAAAATGCAATTAGTGTTGAAAATAGGGATATAGATGATTCGTTAAGCTTTGATGAAAATGCATCAACAACAAAAAATTTAACGTACAGCAAGATCACTGATGCTGTACTAATTAGAATCGCCGATACTTCTAGATACAGCTCATAAGACAAGGACGAACAACCGACAGGAAAAAAAGTGTCACTAGAAAAATGCATAAATTTGATTAGAGAATTAATATATGTTTTAAAGAAACCAAACTGTATTTCCGGCATTCTTCATTTGTATAAAATACAAAAAAATAAATAAAAACTTGTTAAAGAACGGTTAGAAAAATTGAAGCAAACAAAGTTATCATCAATGTTTCCGAAATTACAAGAGAAGAAAAATTTCACTCTTTATTAGAGTTTTTTCCTGTAGCATAGAAAATATCAATTAAAGTAAGTTTTTTTAATATTTAATTTTCTCTTTTTTCTTACATAATTATCACTTAATAATAAATCAAATTATGGCTAGAGGCACCATTAAGAATATAAAACTGCTTTTGATGTTCCTAATTACTACTTTTGATAGTCCTTCAAAAATCAGGCATAGTCTCGGTCCAGATGTCGCCGGATTTTTGAAGTCGTGCTGTATTTTTCCAACTTCGGAAAATTTTATTACACACGGATTAATAATATTGTATTCTTTCAGCTATTATACAGGAATTAAGTAAAGAGGAGAAAATAATTCACCCGATTATTCTTTAGAACACATTTTTATAGAAGATCATATACTTGGCATCACAAGTATTTTAATTACATTTTTTTCAGCTGCTTTGAGTAAGTGGGAACAAAAATGTATAGTAATATATAATTTTCCCTTTATTTTCTGTAGAAATGGATGACTTCAAGTTCCACAAATACACAAATGGCATTAAAATTAATATCTCAAAAATAAATTGAGATGCACCTTTCCCACAAATTGCACTCAAAAGTACCTTTTCCTCAATACGACCGGTTAAAAAAACAAAATGTGTGATGTTTAGAAGTTTAAAAAATTGCAGTAGATTATTAGTAATTAACCGTACAATGATACACCTGCTTCGTTTTACAGGGTGCTTATGGTTAGGTGTAACGTTATTTTTCAGTGACGGTTCTTTGATTGTTGTCTAAAAGAAATAGCATACCGGGGGTAAAAAGAGAAAGAGAGAGAGGAGGAAATGACTTTTCTTTTGATTTTATCGAAGAAAGTTTAAATTAGTATACAGTAATACTTCGACTTGCGTCAGAAATTAGTTCCAAGACTAGAGACGTAAGTCGAGGTGCATTTAAATGAGCAATTAAATTTAAAAAATCAAAAAACCCGACTGCGTAAAAAGCGAATTAATTAATTATTTCTCATCAATGTGAAACAAATTGTTATATTACTTACCTATTTTGTTTATTTATTTGTATTGATGACTTTTAAATTGTGTTTAATTGTTAGTTCCTATCTATAAACACTTTTTTGATGAGGCCTATAGATGTCTATGAAGGTTAGAGCTGCAGTAAAGCTAGAGATCCTACCTACACAACTTTCAGTTTGTGTAATATTTATGTAATATTTAAACGGAGCTTCTGATTGTAAAATAGTCAGTGAAACATAGTCTTCATTTTGAAAGACCTATCCAATGATATGCCACTCAATAGGGTGCGTAAAAACATTTTTCGTCTCTACCGCCATTTTGTATTTTACGGCCGCCATTTTGAATTTATAAAAACAACACCTAGCCTATAACCATCAGACGGTTAAGACGAATCGATAAAGATGTTATTCATTAAAATCCATTCAGCTGTTGAGATGTTTTGAGGGTATAAAGAAATCCACATACCCAGATACGCGTGAAACACATAACCCTTCTTCGCAGTCGAGTAAAAAAAGGCTAAGTAATAAAAATTCTGCAAAATCTAATGAACATGTCGTCTGTACCATGCCAAACTATCCAATATGAAAACAATGTTGCCAGTGGGCTACTTTTTTTAAATTCAGATTTCTTGATTGGCACCACTCTTTTGAAATAGTAAAATTCGCCTTATTTAAAGACATATTAATTAAAGCGAAAACAAGGGGGATTTTACCATTTCAGAAAAGTTGAGAGTTTTTTAAGCTTTTTCTAGTGATTCTCTTATTTGTTTGTCACTATCACATGACTGTCGCGTAAAAGTTTCGCTTCTTAGAAACAAAAGTCTTCAAAAAAGTTCAAAGTGCGTCTTAACACTTTATCTACTAAAACTTACGGTACTTATAAGTACCATTAAAATAAATTGTTATAAAATTAATTTAATACATCAACCAATAGTAATACAGTTTAGAATGAGTTATAGATACTTTAGTTTATCTTGTCGCAAAAGCATTATTGGTTAAATATTTTTAAAAGGATGATTTGTTTTGCCTTTGCATCTTTTCAGCTTCCTTGGCGATGGGTGGGGGGGGAGGGGAGAATTTTTCTAAATTTCTATTGTAAGAACATTATATTTGTACATTTCCTAATTCTACAAAATACTAAGAAAAATATTTAAAACAAAATATTTGAGTGGGGTTATATATATTGTACATAATCCCTATAAATTTGAATTTAATTAATCCTTCTAAAATTTATTAAATTATTATGTAAATCTTCTAATGTAGTTTAAATAATTCACTTAAAATGCTTTAGAAGATAAAATTTTCATTAATTCATATTTCAGTACATAAAGGGTTAATAAAGAAAATTGTTTTGAAGGCCAGACGACGTAAATGCGGGGTGACGTAAGTCGTGAGGACATAAGTCGGGGTACTACTGAATAGACAAGAGATTCCTTCTCACTTAAAATAGATCTAGAATATTTCCGCGCTTACATTTCTTTACCTTCGAGAAGTTTATAAAAGAAAAATAAGAAGATAATTAAAATCTTAAATAATTCTTTTTAATCCTTCCGAGGACGGTGTCCTTAAAAAAGGACACCTAATTTTAATTCCAAGACTGACAAACGGCACCAAGAAAATTTAATTAAAATTTTCCTTTTAAAATGTACGTGAAAAAAAGCAAGTTCATCTTTTCTAATAAATTCATTTATAAATTCAGGTGTCAGTCCATTATTTCATCAGTTTATAAACAGAATTACTCCGGGCCGGAAAGGGTTAAGGGGTCTCGGGATTCTTAAAATTGGTAAATATGAAAAAAAAGTGATCATTTTCAACATTTAATAACTTAAAATGTACATGATTTTAAAAGGCATTTTTTATTGAGATGAAAGTCATAAGTACGTTCTTCCATTTTATGTGTTTAAAAAATTGCAAGATGCAGAATTAGCATTTACAGAGGCTCCAAATTGTCAGATATTTGACGAGCAGATTATCGGTATAACAGCTTACGCACACGATAACAAAATGAATATTGCAAGTAGAATGAAAATTTTCATGCTTACATATACTTCAGATTATAATAATTACCCTGAACCTAGGTACATTTGCATTTAAAACATTTTTATATTTTCAATACAAAGTTGAATTTAACTAATACAAAATTTTGAAAATTTCAACAACATAATCGCCTAAAAGAAACACTTTTTTGAACAATAAAAGGGAAATTTGATGTTTAGTTGATACAGATTAACATGTTACGTACGTTTTGAAATTTTTATGAAAAATATGCAGAAGTTTTTGAGATATCGTGCGCGTTATGTCCAAAAATGCCATTAGGAGAATAATCGAAATTAAATTTAAAAAATCAAACAACCCGACTGCGTAAAAAGCGAACTAATTAATTATCTCTCATCAATATGAAACTATTTTTTATATTACTTACCTGTTTTTTAATTCACTTGTACTGATGACTTTTAAGTTGTGTTCAATTGTTAGTTCCTATCTTTAAACACAGTTTTTATGAGGCCTATAGATGTCTATGAAGGTTAGAGTTGCAGGAAAGCTAGAGATCCTACCTACACAAATTCTAGGTTGTATAATAGTTAAACGGATCTTCTGACTGTAAAATAGTCAATGAAACATCGTCTTCATTTTGAAAGACCTATCCAATGATATGCCACTCAATAGGGTACGTAAATTTTATTTTCGTCACTACCGCCATTTTGAATTTATAAAAACAAAACGTAGCTTATAACCATCGGACGGTTAAGACGAATCGATAGAGACCTCATTCATTAAAATCCACCCAGCCGTTGGGATGTGTCGGGGGAATAAAAAAATCCACATACCCATATACGCGTGAAACACATAACCCATCTTGGAAGTCGGTTAAAAATGACTTCTAAATTTCGGAAGCACCGCTTCAGTTATTGAGCGGGTATAATTCTAAAAGAAATAAATTCTGTTCTAATGAGAATTTTATGGAAACAATTATATTAAAATATTCAGAAAAGATAGGAGTTTAACATCTAAAAAAAATTAAAATTTAAAAATTTTTTGAAGCTTTAAGAGTCCTGAGACCTCTTAAAACTATAATTCTGAGTTAATTAACATTTCTTCGATGCTCAAATATTTTTACTTGAAAACACAAAGCCTCAATATTATGAAAGACACGTAAAAAATAAATGGCCGCCTAAAACATTTAAAATTAAATTTCCAAAGTAAAGAAATGCATGTTAAAATATTGCAGAATTTTTCCACCCACGTTATGTTTACTTTATAAGCTATTTAAAAAAGGTTTTTTTAGAAGTCATATGTATGTTAACTATGTATATAAAGAACAAGTAAAAATTAAATTTAAAGAAATCAAAAAAACCGAATGCGTAAAAAGCGAACTTATTAATTATTTCTCATCAATGTGAAACTATTTTTTATATTACTTACCTATTTTTTTTTATTTACTTGTATTGATAACTTTTAAGTTGTGTTTAATTGTTAGTTCCTATCTATAAACACTGTTTTTGTTGCAATAAAGCTAGAGATCCTACCTACACAACTTCTAGGTTGTATAATAGTTAAACGGAGCTTCTGACTGTAAAATAGTCAATGAAACACCGTCTTCATTTTGAAAAAAATATCCAATGATATGCCACTCAATAGGGTGCGTATTTTTTTTTCTAGTCTCTACCGCCATTTTGTATTTTATGGCTGCCATTTTGAATTTATAAAACAAAACCTAGCCTATAACCATCGGACGGTTAAGACGAATCGATGGAGACCTCATTCATTAAAATCCATCCAGCCGTTGGGATGTTTCGAGGGCATTGTTAACTCATATTAAATACTCACAAATACACAAAATAACAAAACTGCAGTGCACTGTTTTTTTATTAAATAATATCACAAGAGCCGCTCATGGCTACCTCTCTCACAACAAAACATTCTATGAACTCGCATAAACAAACGCAGACGATCAAAGTTATTGCCAAAAATGCAAAGCATAAAAACGACCGAACATACCGGCCCCCGTTGAATGATTTTCATTCAACCACAATTATAATACATTATTACACTTTGAATTTTAAACAAATAATACAGCATATACTAGTAAATAATAAATCGACAAATTACAAAAGATAATACTCATTTTTCCATGGGTAACAGACAAATTTTTGAAATTGGTCTCTTGAAAACACCTCTTTGTGTTTTTATGTTTACCACTCTAATGATTCCATCATTACCTGGAAATAACTCTACAATTCTACCTAGAGGCCAATTGCAAATAGCAACATTGTCCTCCTTTATAATTACTAAATCGTTTATTTTAACATTTTCTTTCTCAAACATCCACTTTACTCTTTGTTGTAAGGAGCTCAAATAATCTTTGGACCATTTTTTCCAAAAACACTGAATCATTTTTGTTGTTCTTTCCCATATTTTTAGTTTAGAATCATGAACATTAGTTATTTCAGGTTCAACAATAGAATTGATTGGCCTACCAATAAGAAAGTGGCCAGAAGTCAAAGCGTTCAAATCATCTGGATCAGATGAGAAAGGCACAAGAGGACGTGAATTTAGGATTCCTTCAATTTGTGTTATTGCAGTCAAAAAGCCCTCGTAGGTTAATTTTGAATTTCCCATCACACGCTTCAGATGATATTTGAAAGATTTGACTCCTGCTTCCCAAAGGCCTCCAAAGTTTGGAGCCCTTGGTGGAATAAATTTCCAGTTAACACCCTCACTGCTCAAGTAACCAGACAAATTGTCGTCAGGAATTCTAACTAAATTATGTAACCGTTTGAGTTCATTATTACTGCCTACAAAATTTTGAGCATTATCAGAAAAAAGACAAGCAATTTTTCCTCTCCTAGCAAAAAACCTCTTTAAAGCTTCTATGAAAGCTTGCGAAGTTAATTCAGTAACAACCTCTAAATGGATTGCACGTGTTATAAAACAAATAAATATGGCTACATATACTTTATGATAAATTCCTTTACACTGGTACTTATACTTTATGAGAAAAGACCCAGTGAAATCAACACCTGAACAATTAAATGGATAGTTCTCAGTTACTCTTTCCTTTGGTAAATTTCCAATGAACTGTTGACATGAGATGGGCTTCGCTTTAAAGCAAATAATACAATTATGAACTGTTTTTCTACATATTGCACGACCATTTAAAGGCCAAAACTTCTGCCTTAACTGAAAAAGTAAAGCTTGTGGACCTGAATGTAAATACCGTTTATGAAAGTATTCTACTATCCTTTGAGTAAGTTTACTTTTATTATGTAGTAAAATTGGAAATTTTTGGTTGGCATTTAAGTTACTGTTCGCTAATCTACCTAATACTCTTAGAAG
This sequence comes from Maratus speciosus, assembly GCA_963932465.1. Classification (NCBI taxonomy): domain Eukaryota; kingdom Metazoa; phylum Arthropoda; class Arachnida; order Araneae; family Salticidae; genus Maratus; species Maratus speciosus. The sequence continues at coordinate 456,870,118 of OZ010797.1, forward strand.
ACCTTCTTTATCAAGAAATGGATGTAAGTTTTTTAACTGACTATCATGATTAATATTACCTGATTTTTGCAAGGATTTTATTTCCTACTCAAAAAACTCACGTTGAACACTTTTTAACAAAAAACTTTCTGCTTTGTTGAGCTCTTCGAGGTCCAGAGGACCCTCCTTTTTTTCTTTTTTACAATTACTAAGGAACCTGAAAATAAATCCTAAAATACGAATTATTTTACAATAGTTATTACTTAAATCAATTATATCATGCACAAAAGAATTAACAGAAACTGTAAAAACAGATATGCTTTTAAAGTCACTTATATTAATATTTTTCAGTTCATTTGAAAAGTCATTGGAATTAACTGCTACAGGAATATTTGTATTGGGATAGTCTTTTTCCTTTAGGAACAATGGACCACTCCACCATAACTCATTTGATAATAGTTTATCAGATTATCTCCTCTTGTTAGAAGGTCAGCAGGGTTTTGCTGAGATGGAACATGTCACCACTGCATCCCTTGAGTTAGTTCTTGTATTGTAGAAATGCTATTCGCAACAAAAGTTTTTAGAACGTATGGTTCTTTTTTAATCCAGGATAACACTATCATGGAATCGGACCACAAGAAGATTTGGTTTACACTAATTTTGAGCGAAGAAATCACTCGTTTCATAAGCTTTGTCAATAAAACTGCTGCACAAAGCTCAAGTTTTGGAACAGTTAATTGTTTTAAGGGAGAAACTCTAGATTTACTTGTCACTAATTTTACAGACACTTGACCTGATTCTGTCACTGATTTGCAGTAAATTACCGCACCATAGGCTGCTTCAGATGCGTCGCTGAAACCATGTAACTCGATCATAATTGCATCTTTCAATAAAATACACCTACTAATCTCAAATTTATTAATTAATTGTAGGGTATCAGAAAACTCTCTCCATTACTTAGCATCTTTCTCGGTTAGCAAATCATCCCAATTTAATTGTAATAACCATAACTTCTGCATAAATATTTTTGCTTTAATTATAATAGGAGATACTAAACCTAAGGGATCGAATATACTTGATATAGTTGATAACACTTGTCTCTTAGTGACATTTAAATCATTATGAATTTTAACATTGAAACTTAAACAATCTTTCTTCGATTTCCACAAAACACCTAACGCTTTAGATTCTTCTGAATCACCAAAGGGGTATATTTCGACATTTGTTTTACAAAGTTGTGGAGCATTACTGCACCATTTATGTAATAACATTCCTGCACTGTTTAAAATTTCTATTAATTGATTTTGGAGTTCCAATGCAGAACTTAAAGAATCAGCTCCAGATAGAGTATCATCCATATACATGTCTTTTCTCAGTACGGGTGCTGCTAAAGGAAACTTGCTTCCTTCATCCTTAGACAATTGAAGTAGTGTTCTCATGGCCAAAAAAGGTGCGCTAACAGTACCATAAGTAACTGTCGTTAATTCAAAATTTTTAATTGGCTCGTTAAGACCTTCCTTCCATAAGACTTTTTGCAGCTTCCTCTGATCTGGATGAATAGAGATTGCTCTATTCATTTTTGAATATCTGCAGTGAAAGCGACGATATATTTTCTAAATCTCAACATAATTGAGAATAAATCATCTTGTATTACACCTCCGTTATATTGAATAGAATTAAGTGAGTTTCCCTTAGTTGTTAAGGAAGACGCGTTAAATACAACTCTCAAAGGCGTTGATATACTTTTTTCTATTCCTCTATACACTCCAAGATGGGGAATGTAATAGGATCCACTTTCTTCCTCGCTTTCGTTAACTTCAACCATATGGCCTAACTGTTGATATTCTTTTAAGAAATCTGAATATAATCTTAAGTACTCAGGATCTTTTGCTAGACGATTCCATAAAGAATTTAATTTTTTCGTAGCGATTTGTTTTGAGTTTCCTAAAATAGCTGGATCCTCTTTTAAGGGCATTTTAACAACATATTTACCGCTTTTGTCTCGTGTATAATTTTCTACGAAATGTTTCTCACAAATTAAAGTCTCTTTACTTTTTGGTTTTTCAACCTCGATATTTTCTATCTCCCAGAATTTCCTAAGTGTCTTGTCTAGATTGGTTTCTCTCTTAATACACCCACAATGAACTTTGTTTTCATTCTCTGACGGAAAACTTCCCGATACAACAAAACCGAAAACTGTGTCTTGCAAAATAAGATCAGAATTATTAACACGAATTTGTCCCGGTCTCAATAGCTCATAAAAAATTCCTGCTCCTAAGAGCATGTCTACATGTTCTGGGATATTGAAACTAGCATCTGCTAATTTTACATTAGGTAAATCTTGTATTGAGATTTCAATTGGACGTGAAGGCGTTAAATCTGCAGTTATTTTCGGAACTACCAAGAAATCTAAATTTTTCACAAAACTTTCATCTCTGTTGCATATTGATGCATTAACTTTATGATTTATTACTAAGGTAGCATCATTTAGACCTGACACTAAGATGTTTGTTCTCTCTTTTTTTAAATGCATTAGCTCTATTAAATGGCGGGATAAAAAATTAGACTCACTGCCTACATCTAATAAACACTTTACTCTATGTTTACATCCCGATTCATCAATTAGAAAACATATAACAGTTGAAAGTAAAACTTTGCTCTTTTTATTCGAATAGTTACTAATAAAGGTTTTCTGAACGAACTCTTCTGCATTAGCGTTCAAGACTGATGTGCCACGATTTGTTGGCCTAGAATCTGAACATTCTTCCACATTTACCTTTCCTTGTTTATTTTGTTCCGATGAAACATATTCTTTCACGTATGTGTTGTTATTTGTTTTTGGGAAATGTATAGTTTTATGAGGACGTTTTTTACAAAAGCACGTGTACTTTGATGGACAATTTGCAACTGAATGTGAATTTAAACAATTAAAGCATAACTTGTTACATTTTATAACGTTCACCCTTTCATTGACAGATAATTTTAAATAATGCGGGCATTTTGAAAGAGTGTGATTTTCGTGGCAAAAAATACAACTTAATGTTTTAACATCTGATAAGAATACTTTAGATACACTTTTGGAGTTAGTATATTTACGATTAACACTAAAATTCTCAGTAAGAGATTTTCCGCGTGATGTGAAATATAAATCAATCTCTCGTCCCAACTCTTCTGGTAAAAACCATTTATCACCTTGTCTCACACTAATGTGGGAAGCTGTTTCTCTATCTAATGTTTGATATAATTTATCCGATACTATAAGTTGTTTTAGACTCTCGAAATTAGAGACATTTCTTAAATTTAAATAATATTCCCAGTTTGCATTAGACGTAAAGAAAACTGTACATGAGTCTCATTTGGTTGTTTAACAGCTTTTCTAAATTGTTCTAAGCAAAAATAAGGTGTAGGTTGAAATTCTATTAACACTAATTCTTTTATTTTTGCATAATTCTCGATATCACTATCATGTAAGTAAGTTAATATGTTAGATGCTTTATCCCCTAATAAATTTAACAGAATTTCTGCTTTATATTGTTCTGAAACATTTTTAGTCTTAAAAGCTCGTTCTAAAGAAGAAAAGTAAAACCCCCATCCTTCAGGACGTATAGGTTTTTACAGTCAAAGTTCGAATACTTTTTATCAATTGATCTAACGATTCTAATTTTATTTCACCCTCACTAATATTGGATTTAGCTTCAGATTTAATTTTAGCTAGTTCTAATTCAAGTTTCATTTTTTCCAGATCATATTGCTTTTGCTCCTTATCAACTCGCCTTTGCTCCTGCTCCTCATAAATTCGCCTTTGCTCCTGCTCCTCATGTATACGATTTTCAATTATATCGTTTGCTATATCTTTCACAAAATCTGGTTTATTTTTATACATTTCACAGCCTTCAATAATAACGTTTAAATCCGCAATTGTCATATTTTCATTAACATTTAGATTTATTTCAGTGGCTATAAGCCTTAAATCCTCTTTTTTGCACCTTTAAACATTGTTTAATATATGTATAACTGTAAAGATAAGAAAAATCACGTTCACTTACTTTTCGAATAATCTTTTGACGAATTTCGTAGCACGGAACTCTTAGAACTTATCATTCATCTCGGCGTTTCACTCAACTTAAAATTTGATTTTAGAAGGTCGTTGAATTTAATCCCAGGCTGCTTCTTCGTTGCTCGGCGGACCATTATGTTAACTCATATTAAATACTCACAAATACACAAAATAACAAAACTGCAGTGCACTGTTTTTTTATTAAATAATATCACAAGAGCCGCTCATGGCTACCTCTCTCACAACAAAACATTCTATGAACTCGCATAAACAAACGCAGACGATCAAAGTTATTGCCCAAAATGCAAAGCATAAAAACGACCGAACAGGCATAAAGAAATCCACATACCCAGATACGCGTGAAACACATAACCCTTCTTGGCAGTCGGGTAATAAGCTGTCTATGGTTTCGCGAAATAATAATGTAATTTTTAAATGCATAGATTTTTACATAAGTGAGACTATTTAAAATTATACTGCATTACTTAATTTTGCAGCCATATTTGTTTCTGTAACGCATAAAAGGAATATACTCTTTAAAAAAAAAATCGGAACTCAAAAAGTGTTTGTATCGTTCGTTTCAGAGATAATACTGGTATTTTTCTGAACTGTAGTAATGGAAATTCCCGGCCCCGTAGGTTCCCTGCCAAAACTGATATGCCTATTTTTTCTATTTATCTTTTTAATTTAACGTTAGAACGCCCGAAAATTTGACTCAAGTTTCATAAAAATATTTTACACCAGAATTTTTATTTAAAATTATTTGACAGATTTATTTAACGTATATCTGCGTGTTTTAAATTTTACTTATTTTATGAAAGAATTTCTGGGTCCACTTGACATTTAATCATATGATCAGAATCGGCTCGACTCGTTCCGGGCGTTCTACTGTTAAATGAAATATGTTTTCACATACTTATATGACAGAGTTGTAATTTATTTCCATGAAAGTAAAATTATCATCGATTTGAAATTATAAATACGTCGAATAGAAGAATTTGTGTTATTTTTTGCTTCAGTGAAAAATGTAGCTTGGTTTAAAAATAGTATCAAATATACTGAGATTTTAAATTAGAAATTTCAAGCAGTGTTGAAAAAATATACCTGCTAACTCATCCGGTTTTTGAGCACCATTATTTCCGAATACAAATATTCGCTTTATTTCATGGCAGAAATTTTGTTATTATATAAGCCGACGATTACTATACGGAATTAGTAGTATTTATAAAAAATGGGGGTTTCACCTGTAAAATCCTAGTACTATGTAGATAGTTTTACTCGTGCTTAAGTGTTACTTTCATTAGCTTTTTTTTCCCTTTAAATATAGCCAAATAAAATAATATCTAGCAAACATAAAGTTTGTAAATAACGAAGAAGCAACTCAGATGCTAAATTAGACTACCCAAACCTTTTTTAAAAACTTATTATAATTTATTCCACTTTATTCGTGCTTATCTAATATTTTGATTAGCGCAAAAATATAATTTGAAATTTTCCGCATTTGTTTTAAAGGGATGTGGAAATTATTTCAATATTATAAGGAAAACATGCTCTTCAATGATTTTAGTTAAGGGGGTAGGATACCTTTAAACATTAAAAATTTTCGAATTTCGTTTAAGGCATATTTTGATTCCGTAATCATTTCTGAAGAATATATAAATAACCGCATTAAAAAATTCCCGTTAGTTTACTAATTATGGCCGTTTTATTAAGACTACATATTAAGACTACGTAGGACAATTAAACTTTCCATTGCGGTTATTCAAAACGATGAATTTTGATACTGCGCGCAGTGGTACAAAAAAAAAAAAAAAAAAAAAAAAAAGATGCGTGGCAACCAAAAAAAAATTTTCACCACATATTCATTTCTGTATTATCTACAACTTAAAATCCGAAAAGTTAAGATTTTAAATTTTTTCTGTTTTTGTACTTCGAAAATATTTTTTTAAAGTGAATTTTTAAAATTTTTTGTTAATTTTTTTTTTAAATTTAGTCAGTATTTTAACAAATATTCTGGTTTTACTATAAAGGTAACAAACACTATTATGCATTTATTTTCACCAACATTTCCTCTTTATATGTATATTTTTAGATTTCATCATGCGCGCAAGATTTTTTTCTCTTACTAGGGGGCTCGGCCCCCTACGAGCTACGCTCGCCAACCTTTAAAAAGATTTCGAAAGATTGAAATATAATTTAAAAAACAGTGGCGATCTCCCTATAAACGAATTTCTATTCATTTCTCTTTGATTGGGGAATTTTAACGCGGAATCCGCTGCGGTACTACTTGATTATCCCATCGACCAATTTCGCCAAATTATATAAATCGCCAAACCACTCGCCAAATTATACAAATTGACATAATTTTGATTTTAAATAACAAAAGAACAAATAAATTAGTATAACATTAATAAAAATACAAATAAAACGTCGAAATAAAAATAACTTGATGACGTAGACACGTGTAACAACATTTCAAAATAAGCTAATATAAAAGGAATTAAGTAAACAGTCTTTGTCTCCTGGTATTTTTTAACAAAGCGAAAAGAAAGTTCTTTTAAATGAGACATTTTAAATTAATCGTTTTTAATCTGACGTAATTTTTACCGAGCATTTCTTTCTCTTTTAAATATTCACGTAAAATACTTTTGTTAGAAATGAAATATTATTTGCGCTTTCCTGACAAAAATAGTTGAAAAGTATCCTCTCAAAATATAAAATAAATGTCTAGCGCAATTTCTAAATTTAAACCGTTTTGCAATATTATTTTGTGTTCATTTTATGTAATAACTGTAATGTGACATAAATATGACGTAATTTCTCCTATTTGAGACTTCTAACGCATGTTAATAAATTTATTATTTTACAAATTCCTTTCTCTCTTAAAATTCACGTGTAATTATAGTTTTTATGACGTAATTTTTAATAAGTTCCTGCTTTTTGTACATAATTATTTAATTCTAATTCCAAATGTTTTTTTCTGTTTATAATAGCCACGTGCAAATAAATTTTTAATTTATTTACGCGTATAAATATATGGTTTTTTTTGAAGCAAACATTATTGTTTCCGCTTTTTATACAGTTGGCAACAGTTTAAATTAATATCACTTTCTAAAATCTGTAAAAAATATCTCTAGAAATGCTGAAAATTTGAATTTAAAATAGAAATAAAACCTCAAAAAATGAGTCAAAATTAAAAAAATAATGCAATCTGCACTCCGGCAAATTCTAACGCATAAAATGATCTAAAAATGATTACACTGCCATGTATAGTTTTTGCTGCTATAAAACTTTTTTAGTGGAACAATTTTGTCCAACTTTAGCATTAAATAGCTCTTAAAATAATTCTTCGATTTGAAAACTGTCTGCATCAGCGTGTTTATCAAACATTTCTGTATAAAACCACTGATTTTTATATTTTTGTATGCATTATTTTTCTTAATATTAACGAAAAAATACCTCCGGTCACAAAAAATTCAAAACCGGCGGCGGCGGTGACAGCGGTAGTTACTTTTTTTTAGAATAGAGAGATTATCATATATTTTTAAACTTATCATTTCAATATTTATTTATAAATTTACAAGTATATATATATATATATATATGTATTCTTAAATATAAATTTTAATATGAGCTTTATATTTAATGAAGTTTGATTTTTATTTTTGACACTAGGGGGCTCTGCCCCCTACGAGCTACGCTCGTCAACCCCCGTACAGACACCGCAGACTCTAACAGCACGCTAATTTGATCGCCTTTAAAAAGATTTCGGAAGATTGAATTATAATTTGAATCTAACAATTATAATCTGACGTAATTTTCACCAAACTTTTCTTTCTCTTTTTAATATTCACGTCAAAATACTTTTGTTAGAAATGAAATATTATGATCATCTTAAAATGTCAAGTAAATGTCTCGCGCAATTTTTAAATTAAAACTGTTTTGCAATATTATTTTTTGTTCATTTTACGTAATAAGTGTAATATGACGTAAATTCTCCTATTTAGGACTTCTAACGCATGTTGCTGAATTTATTATTTTACAATGTTCTTTCTCATTTAAAATTCACGTGTAACTATAGTTTTTATGACGTAATTTTCAATGAGTTCCTGCTTTTTATATTTTTTGTTTATAATAGTCACGTGTAAAATAAATTTTTAATTTGAAGCAAACATTACTGTTTGAGATGTTTATACTGTTGGCAACAGTTTAAATTAATACAATTTTCTAAATTTGTAAAAAATATCTCTCGAAATGCTGAAAATTTGAATTTAAAATAGAAATAAAACCTCGAAAAATTATTCAAATTAAAAAACTAACTGCAATCTGCACACCGGGAAATTCTGACGCATAAAATGATCTAAAAATGATTAAATTCCTATATACAGTTTTTGCTCCTAGAAAACTTTTTTAATGGAACGATTTTGTCCAACTTTGGCATTAAATATCTCTTAAAATAATTCTTCGATTTGAAAACTGTCTGCATCAGCGTGTTTATCAAACATTTCTCTATAATACTACCGATTTTCATATTTTTGTATGCAACAGTTTTTTTAATATTAACGAAGAAACACCTCCGGTCACAAAAAATTCAAAACCGGCGGCGGCGGCGGCGGTGACAGCGGTAGTTACTTTTTTTTAGAATAGAGAGATATTACACAAGTTTTGAAGCTTGGAACATAGTGATATTTTTTTATTTTTCCAACGTGTTCAAAGGTATCCTACCCCCTTAACTAATATTGAAGTCAACATTCCTTTTAATTATTCCTGATGCTTCGCGCAATGTTCCATATGGAAGGAAAATGCATCGTTCCTTTTGGGTAAATTAAAAAAATAAACAGTAAGATAAATTAACTGATCTAATGTAATTGTATAATGTAATTGTATAATGTAAAATGAGCTACAATCATTTGAACTGAATGAATCTGTAATTTTTTTTTAATTACAGCGGAATATGCATCTTCTAACATTTGGAATTTGAAAATAACCATTAAATAACCTTCGATATCAAATTAGATATCCCAAATAGTGTTTAAACCACACTATTATTTTAAAATACTAGGGGGCTCTGCCCCCTACGAGCTACGCTCGTCAACCCCCGTTCAGACACCGCAGACTTTAACAGCACGCTAATTTGATCGCCTTTAAAAAGATTTCGGAAGATTGAATTATAATTTGAATCTGACAATTATAATCTGACGTAATTTTCAACAAACTTTTCTTTCTCTTTTTAATATTCACGTCAAAATACTTTTGTTAGAAATGAAATATCATGATCATCTTAAAGTGCCAAGTGAATGTCTCTCGCAATTTTTAAATTAAAACTGTTTTACAATATTATTTTTTGTTCATTTTACGTAATAAGTGTAATATGACGTAAATTCTCCTATTTAGGACTTCTAACGCATGTTACTGAATTTATTATTTTACAATATTCTTTCTCATTTAAAATTCACGTGTAAATATAGTTTTTATGACGTAATTTTCAATGAGTTCCTGCTTTTTATATTTTTTGTTTATAATAGTCACGCGTAAAATAAATTTTTATTCTGAAGCAAACATTACTGTTTGCGCTTTTTATACAGCAGGCAACAGTTTAAATTAATACAATTTTCTAAAATTTGTAAAAAATATCTCTCGAAATGCTGAAAATTTGAATTTAAAATAGAAATAAAACCTCGAAAAATTATTCAAATTAAAAAACTAACTACAATCTGCACACCGGGAAATTCTGACGCATAAAATGATCTAAAAATGATTAAATTCCTATGTACAGTTTTTGCTCCTATAAAACTTTTTTAATGGAACGATTTTGTCCAACTTTGGCATTAAATATCTCTTAAAATAATTCTTCGATTTGAAAACTGTCTGCATCAGCGTGTTTAACAAACATTTTTCTATAATACTACCGATTTTCATATTTTTGTATGCAACAGTTTTTTTAATATTAACGAAGAAAGACCTCCGGTCACGAAAAATTCAAAACCGGCGGCGGCGGCGGTGACAGCGGTAGTTACTTTTTTTTAGAATAGAGAGATTTGCCTGTGTTTTTTTTTTAAATTATTATTATCATAACTGTATTTTCTTTTAAAACCTCTACAGAATATTAGAAACTATACTTAAAAAATACAACACAAAACTTGAAGAAAATCTAAATTAAAGCTTCCTTCTTTCTTTTTTTTTTCTTTCAATTTACTGTGCTTTTCTGAAAGAAAAACAATTTTTGAAGTTTAAGCTTTCTGTAATTCAAGCTCAAAATTTCTTCGAAAACATAATTTCAATGAATTCTGTTACATAATCTGAATTAAAGCTACTTTGTGAGGAAATCAAAAACTATAGTATGAAACTTGTTTATAATTTAAACTCAATAGTTCTTTAAAAACATAATTATAAACCATATGAACACATAATATGAAACAATGCTGCTTATAAAAGTGCCCAGCGAATATGACCCTGATTTCAAAATTAAATATCTCAAAAACAAAGATCAAGAGAATGATGTGGTAAACGCTTTGTTTATTAGCTAAGCTGTAAAAATGTTACACAGAAGTTCCAAAATTTACTTGCCAAAACCGTTAACAGATGGCGCTCTAATCGCAATGCCCATAAATTGTGCTTCGAAATCCAGAGCACTAGTGTGTCATTCCTAGATAGTTCCCCATGGAAGGACGAAAAGTGGGAATGTCCACTTTTTTGTTGGGGGTGATGCGCAGAAGTGGAGACATCTGGTCACAGAATTATTGCATCAGATTTAATTTTAGAGAATTTCAATTAATAGAATTTTCAATAAAAAGTTTAGAAATCATTACATAAGAACTTATTAAAATATTTTTTTTAATTCAATGTTTAATGCCATATAATTATTTAAATCAAAACGCACATATTTAGAAAAATAATTTTGTACTTTTTAGCTCACAGGCTAAACCGCCGCGGCGAGCGGCCCATCTTCGTCCGCAGCCCTTTATTCTTCCACTTTGTCCGATTCTTTTGCGTAAGCAAGTTTCATAGGTCCCCAGCCACGTCCCGAGTAAGAGACACTCTAGCAAAAGCGAGATTGAAAAGAAAAAAAAATCAAAAATTGAAACTGGACAAATTTAAAAGGGAAATTACACAAATTAAAGACACTGAAAAGCGGGAAAGTTTGGGCTAGGGGCGATGAAGCTACCCGACGACCCCTTGCTTCTTCTAGCTTTTTATTAGTCCTGAGAGCTTATGTGCCCGCCGTTTCTGTATGCACGTACGTATGTATGTACGTACGTAACGCGATAACTCTTGATAGAAACATCCCATTTGCTTCAAATTTTTTTTCTAGTTTCATTCTGATAAGGCGCTTCCCTGATTAGTTTTGGGGGGTTCGATGGTTAAGGATAAAGGGGGAAAAGGGGGGTTAGTCCACCCCCCCCCCCCCCCTTTATATGATACTTTCAGATAAATGGGCTTTTCGTGCACAATTTTCGATTTGCTCCTAATTTGAAATACCGGTTTATTATGTTAAGGAGCTTCCTTGATTACTTTTTGGGGGTTCATTGGTTAAGGATAAAGGGAGGAAAGGGGGGTTAGTCTACCCCCCTTAATTCAGATAAATGGGTTTTTCATGCAGAATTATTCGATTTGCTCCGAATTTGGAACACCGGTTTATTATGTTAAGGAGCTTCCTTGATTAGTTTTGTGGGTTCATTGGTTAAGGATCAAGGGGGAAAAGGGGGGCTAATCCACCCCTGTTAATTCAGATAAATGGGTTTTTCATACAGAATTATTCAATTTGCTCCGAATTTGGAATACCGGTTTATTATGTTAAGGAGCTTCCCTGATTAGTTTTGGGTTCCATTCGTTAAGGATAAAGGGGGAAAGGGGGGGATTAGTCCACCCCTCTTAATTTAGATAAACGGGTTTTTCATGCAGAATTATTCGATTTGCTCCAAATTTGGTATTCCGGTTTATTATGTTACGGAGTTTCCCTGATTCGTATTGTGGATTCGTTGGTTAAGGATAAAGGGTAAAAGGGGGGCTAGTCCACCTCCCTTAATTTAGATAAATGGGTTTTTTTGCAGGATTATTCGATTTGCTCCAAATTTTGTATACCGGTTTATTATGTTAAAGAGCTTCCCTAATTAGATTTGGAGGTTCATTGGTTAAGTATAAAGGGAGAACGGGGGCTAATCCCCCTTCACTTATTTTTTTGAGGGGAATTATTCTTTAAAAAAAAAGTGTAATATACAATTAGTGTAAATAGCCTGTGAGCTCAATGCCATCAGTTTAGCTAAGCACTTTTCTTTTTTATTATTTATTTTTTCGATTTTTAAATCACGGCATAATATTTTGGTATTATTGTTTGTACCTGAATTATTATAAATAAAAAAATAATTTTGCACTAGCACAACACATATATTTATTTTCTTTGTAAACAAAGTTTTAAGGATAGAAATTTAGCATTAAATTATTTCATTTTTTAAAGGAATTGATGATAAATCATATCATCAACGTCGAAGCAAATGTATTTTGGAGGCTGCACCCCTTTCCAAAACTGCGGATCATATCGGTAGCAGCTCCACCACACTTCTGTGCTTAATGATAAAAAAATGAAAATGAGTTTTTAAAATTAAAATGTTTTTTTTTAACTTAATTAATTTTTAAAAAATAGAAACTTTGTATTTTTTCATTCAAACTATATTCTACAATTTAAAAAAAAATGATTTATGAATCATTATTAAATGATTCAATGAATCATTCTCAATGGTTTAAAAAAATGAAAAGTTTTCTTTTAGCTTAATTAAATTTTAAAACTGGAAATTTGGAATTTTTTTATTCAAACTTTTTTTCACAATTTAAATAAATATTAAAAAGTAAAGATTTCCCATTTTTTCAAATCCTCCTCTGCTTGGATTCGATTCCACGATCTACCAATTAGGGGTGAAAAGACATACCACAGAGATACTGGTATCCAGACCGAAATAGCTTATAAAAAAATTTGAAACAAATCTCAATTCTATCAACACATGGCTCCACTTCTGCACATTATCCCAACTTAGAAGGGACTTTCCCATTTTTTGTCCTTGCATAGGGAGCCATCTAGGAATGAGACGCTAGTGCTCTGGACTATGAAGCACAATTTATAGGCATTGCGATTACACCGCCATCTTTTAACGGTTTTTGCAACTAAATTTTGAAACTTCTGTATAACATTTTTACAGCTTAACCAATAAACAAACCGTTTACCGCATAATTCTATTGATCTTTGTTTTTCAGATATTATTCAGATTATTATTCAGATGTTATTCAGATTTAATTTTGAAATCAGGGTCTTATTCGCTGGACACCCTGTATAAGCTAATATAAAAAATAATAATAAATGGAAAAATATATCATAATTTTATTTGACGTATAAAGGAGGACGTAAGTTTCAAAACTCACCTTATCCAAAATAAACAAATTCGTGGTTTCTCCATCAATCTATTCTACTGGTAAACGTGCACTGAAACTATTTAGATGTGCCAATTCCAAAACTTTCTTCTATCTCATATATTTAAATTATTTCGAAATGTTGTTACAAATGTCAATATTTCATTTTTTAGTTCAATGCTATATAAACTTTAACTTTCATCATAAATTTCTGCTTCAGTCAATTAATCGGAGTACAAACGAGTTAATCTCCATCATGAAATTTAGTAACCCTTCACTGCACGGTGTGCCATGTCTGGCACATACCAATAAAACCCTTCTATTTTTCTATGGATCCTAAATGTAGGTTATCTGAGCTTTGTGCCATATGTAGAACATTTAAACAAAGAGTTTTGTACCTGTTTTTTTTTCACTGGATGCCAGTACTAGATAGCCATCTATTAGATTTTCTTTTTAATAAAAAATCAGTCTGCGTCGTAAACAACAGTAGAATTTGCTTCAACATTTTCACCAAAAAATCTTAAAAGTATCGCAAAATAAAATTTTAGACATTCAAGTATATCGCATATCTGTTATTTAGGCTGCTTAAAACTAAAATGTTTCAGTACTTCAGCTTGAAATCTTGTTTTTGTGTTTGTACCAGATATGGAACATAGAGCATAAAGCTCAGAGTACATTCGAATGAAAAAGGGCGTACAAAGGGCTAACACAAGATGAAATCAATGCAATATTATTTGCATCTGATACTGATGATGAATCTTTTGGACTTTCTAAAGATAATTTGGAGAATTCAACATATAACACACAAAAAATAGAACTGAAAATGCTATTTTCTTTATCTGAATCAGACGTTGACTTGCACGATAACGACAAATGTGACCCAAGAACTCGATTCAAATGCAACAAGAGGCCAGTTTTTATATTTAACATTAAAGCAATTTTAAATGCTACTAAAAGTAGCATATAAAAGTTAAAAATAAGATCAAATTCAACAGTGTTGAATTCAGACATTTTTCCGCAGAGGGACATTTTTATGCGCCGGGAGTGTGTGTGTGTGTATGGGGGGGGGGGATTGAATTTCTAAACGATACACATTTTTAAATTATCTAGGGAGTACATATGAATGTTCCTGTCGAATGTCCGCCCCCGGGGCACCCCTGAATTCAACGCTGAATGTATAGATTGAGCAGCATCAATTTAGAGAAAGATTATTTTATTCTTTCATATGCTGCAGATACTCCTGCTGCTCCTTAAGTGCTGAAATTATGTCTCTGGAAATTCCCTATCAATTTTTCTCCTTTTTTTGAACCATGAACTTTTGAATCTTAATTCAGAAGAGACACATTAGATACAGCACACAAAAGGATCATTCTCAACCGTTACAAGTTTTCATTACGAATATTCAACGTTATATGAGAATTTGTTATCTAATGTCACTTATACAGTGACCATCAGCAAGAGATTACTGGAGTGATATTTTAGGTAATCAAACAATAAAGAGAAAATGTCTGTCAAAGAATTTGATAAAATCCGACAATTTTTACTTTTGAATGACAATACTAAAGAAATTGCTAAAGACATGAAGGACCTTAATATACTATTCAAAGTAAAACCCCTAATAGAGTGTATCAGAAAGCGCTTTATGCAAGTTGCTATGAAAGAGTGTTTGTCAATAGACGAACAAATTTGCGCAACAAAGTCTCGAAACATTTTGAAACTGTATTTTCCCAATAAACCACATAAACGGTGCTTTAAATTCTTCGTTTTATGTGGTATAAGTGGTTTTGCCTATGATTTTGAATTATATAGTGGGCAGGAAAATGTTGACATACGACCACCAAATGAGCCAGATTTGGGGTCTGCATCATATTTTGCTGTGTGTTTCAGTAGGTTAATTCTGCGAAATCAAAACCAAAAGTCGTTTTTTGATAATTCCTTCAATTCATTCCCATTACTTGAATTTTTATCACAGAACGGAATGCTTTCAGTGGCCACAGTGAGACGCAATAGAATTCCAAATAGTAAGCTTCCTTTGGAATCTGAGATACAAAAAGAAAAAAAAGAGGATATCGTTTAGAACAAGTAGCATGCATTAACAGTACACAAATATCATGTGTTACATGGTTGAATAATAAACCAGTTAATTTCTTGTTAACATTTGCTGCGAATCTCTCGATAGAACATATTTCTCGATTCGATAAAAAGTGGATCAAAAGACTGATATAGCTTCTCCTTTTGTGGTAAAACAATACAATAAATACATGGGACGGTAGACTTACTAGATAGCCATTTAGGAAGATATAGAAATAAAATGAGATCTAAAAAGTTTGAGTTTTCTACCATCTATTGGATGTTGTTGTGATAAATTCATGGATCTTATATAAAAAAGTAAACCAAAATAATTCCTTAACAAAAATGACTTTGGCTAAATTCGGGGAAGAGGTTGCAATCTGCCTTTGTAAGATTGAAAGCGAAACACCAAATGCTAAAAGAGGACGCCCAAGAATGTCTGTAGTAGAAAGGGGAATTATAGCCAATAAACATAAAGGTCCTATATCTGCAATGCCAGTCAAAGACATAAGATTAGATGGAGTATGCCATTGGCCAGATTACATGGAATTCCAAACTGCACTCGCAAAACTTTCATAAAGTGTACAAAATGTGGAGTAGCCTTATGTATAACTTGAGATAGAGACTGTTACTCTGTGTTTATCTGAAATGAACATTTGGAACTTTTTTGCTCTTAAAGCTCTTTTTTCACTCCTTTTTCGTTTGATTTGCTTCCTGATGATACTTTATTCTATTGTAAAATAATTTTCTATACATTTTTTTCTTTCATGTCTTTTTACAATCTGTATTTTAAAATTTGCAACATCAATTTTTACTTTTTTACGCATTTTAACCTTTGGAGGGGCGGTTGGATATATTATATCGCATTAATTTTAACCAAGATTCCCAGCAGAAACTTTTAATTAAATTTTATATTTCTGACTTTGGAAGAAAAAAGTTGCAAAATTGCTTTTCCTTATATTAAAATAATTTTTTTTTCGAATATTCCTGTGTGAATTCAACATTACAGAGACACAATTGCTTGCTCCTCAAAGGGTTAAATATCTGCTATAAAATTTTAATACATGTTATACTCTTTATGTATATCTAATACACAAGTATTGTGGGCTTTGTGCCACATTTAGTACAAAACAGTAAATATCTAATTGTGTGCTTTGGGACACATATGGCACATACCACAAAATTCCACATTTAAAAAAAAATATATGAAGTCTGAATTTTTTTATTATTTTTCCTCTATTTGTAACTACCTAAAGTAGTCAAGTTATTTTTTTTCTAAAGAAAAGAAAAATCGTGCAGTAAAGGGTTAAAATCAATAGTTTTCGGTTATTCTGTTATATATCAGCTGTTAGCGAATAGCTGGCTTATCAGGATGGAAAGTTCCCGTCACTTTACAAGCCGCCGGTGTATAATAGAACTAGGAAAAATCAAGAAAATTACACAAAAATCGCTATTATAGTGCCCCCTTTCGGCCGAATATTTCCTAATTCAGGAAGGAAATAAAAATTTGGTTCAATTCTATGCATAACTTCATACACTTTTCGATGGTACAATATTGAAAATGGAACCAAAATAGCTATTACAGCGCCCCTTTACGGCGGAATTTTTCCAAATGCAGATAGGACCTTCTTGCCTTGGCGAACAACATACATAAAAAATTGGTTCAATTCTATACATAACTTCATATACTTTTCGATGGTACAATATTCAAAATGGCACAAAAATCGCTATTACAGAGCCCCTTTTCGGCGGAATTTTTCCACATGCAGGGAGGACCTTTTTGCCTTGGCCGAAAACATCCACAAAAAATTTGGTTCAATTCTATGCATAACTTCATACACTTTATTACATCGCCCTTCCGGCGGATTTTTTCAAAATTAAGGAAGGACCTGTTTGTCATAGACAAAAACTTTTTAAAAAAATTGGTTCAATTCTATGTATAACTTTATACACTTTTTAATAGTACAATGGCGACACGAACAGACAGACACACGGACAGACAAACATTTTCTATAAACATGTTTTGGGGGATCTCTGACCATTAAAACGTGTAAATCCGTTAAAAACCGGAAGTCGAAAAAATTTCGATTACAATACTTTTTTTATTGAAGATAGAAAAAAAAATAAAAACATTACTATCAGCAAAAAAGCTACTTTTATCGTGTGTTTCTGACATTTCAAAATCTAGGATTACAACGAAAACCAATTGACGAAGCCAGAGATTTTTAGCGTTGCCTAAGAATTTGATTTTCTGGATAAGAAAAGTTTTGAAACTCACGTCCTCAAATGAACTTAAAAGAACGCTTTAAAGAACTTTGATTTTTTTTCATTTTCTTTTTCTTTTTTTTTTTTTTTTTTTTTTTTTTTTTTTTTTTTTTTACTGATGTACATTTACTTATTATATACACATATTATTATAGGTATTACTTAGAAAAACAGATTTTGACAAAAGAAACATTTTGTGAGTAGAAATTGAGAATTTTTATTTTCTTTTTAAAAAATGAAGACTTTTAAAGCTTGCTGTTTTTTGATACATTAATGTGTTTAATACACCAAAAATCCGACAAATAATTGTCAGATCACTCTATTATGTTTGTAATCCTCAATAGAGTATACTAAAATTAGGGATGGATTTTATAATATAATGAAAAAAAAATAAAAATCGAAACGTTGAAGAAATCATGCTTTTTGCTGCGTTTTTGCCTATCTTTGTATATATATATTTTTTTCTGATGAAAATAATTCATTAATTTTAAAATTGAATTCTAATTTTATTAAGTACACTATATTGAGGATGCAAAAAAAAATAATGGAGTGATTTGACAAATATTTGTAGAAGTTTGAGAGTTTTAAATGCAATAATGTATATCCGGGTGTCCCAAAAAGGACTGACTGATTTTAAAATTCAATAACTTGCAAACGGTGACAGATATTTAAAAAATTCTTGCAGGAGGGTTATGCAAAAGGTCAAAAGTTTTTTTACAGTGATTTTCGATTTTAGTTCGAATTACAAACAATAGATGGCGCTGTAAGGAATAGTCGCTAAATACAGGCTCGATTTCTGGTCCTTTCTCTTGTTCCATGCTGAAAAAGGAGATGGAAATGTATTATCCGGGCCACGAAGTACCAAAAATCGAGCCTGAATTCAGCGTCTATTGATCGCAGCGCCATCTATTGTTTGTAATTCGAACTAAAATTGAAAATCACTATAATAAAACTTTTGACCTTATGCATAACCCTCCTGCAAGAATTTTTTAAATATCTGTCACCGTTTGCAAGTTATTGAATTTTAAAATCAGTCAGTCCTTTTTGGGACACCCGGTATATCTCTCTATTCTAAAAAAAAGTAACTACCGATGTCACCGCCGCCCACGCCGCCGGTTTTGAATTTTTTGTGACCGGAGGTCTTTCTTCGTTAATATTAAGAAAAATAATGCATACAAAAATATAAAAATCTGTAGTATTATACAGAAATGTTTGATAAACACGCTGATGCAGACAGTTTTGAGATCGAAGAATTATTTTAAGAGATATTTAATGCTAAAGTTGGACAAAATCGTTCCACTAAAAAAGTTTTATAGGAGCAAAAACTGTTCATAGCAATTTAATCATTTTTAGATCATTTTATGCGTTAGAATTTGCCGGAGTGCAGATTGCATTAATTTTTTTATTTTGACTAATTTTTTGAGACTTTATTTCTATTTTAAATTCAGATTTTCAGCTTTTCTAGAGATATTTTTAACAGATTTTAGAAAATGATATTAATTTAAACTGTTGCCAACTGTATAAACAGCGGAAACAATAATGTTTGCTTCAAAAAAAAATATATTTATACGTGTCAATAAATTAAAAATTTATTTACACGTGACTGTTATTAACAGAAAAAAAAATTGGAATTAGAATTAAATAATTATGTACAAAAAGCAGGAACTTATTAAAAATTACGTCATAAAAACTATAATTACTCGCGAATTTTAAGAGAGAAAGGAATTTGTAAAACAATAAATTTATTAACATGCGTTAGAAGTCTTAAATAGGAGAAATTACGTCATATTTACGTCACATTACAGTTATTACATAAAATGAACTCAAAATAATATTGCAAAACGGTTTAAATTTAGAAATTGCGCTAGACATTTATTTGATATTTTAAGAGGATACTTTTCAACTATTTTTTTTAGGAAAGCGCAAATAATATTTCATTTCTAACTCAAGTATTTTCACGTGAATATTAAAAAGAGAAAGAATAGTTTGGTCAAAATTACGTCAGATTAAAACGATTAATTTAAAATGTCTCATTTAAAAGAACTTTCTTTTCACTTTGTTAAAAAATACCAGGAGACAAAGACTCTGTTTACTTAATTCCTTTTATATTAGCTTATTTTGAAATGTTGTTACACGTGTCTACGTCATCAAGTTATTTTTATTTCGACGTTTTATTTGTATTTTTATTAATGTTGTACTAATTTATTTGTTTTTTCGTTATTTAAAATAAAAATTATGTCAATTTGTATAATTTGGCGAGTGGTTTGGCGATTTATATAATTTGGCGAAATGGGTCGACGGGATAATCAAGTAGTACCGCAACGGATTTGGCGTTGAAATTCCCCAATCAAAGAGAAATGAATAGAAATCCGTTTATAGAGAGATCGCCACTGTTTTTTAAATTATAATTCAATCTTTCGAAATCTTTTTAAAGCCGATCAAATTAGCGTGTATTTAGAGTTTACGGTGTCTGGACGGGGGTTGGCGAGCGTAGCTCGTAGGGGGCCGAGCCCCCCCCCCCCCCAGTATATATAAAACATATGAATCTTTAAAATTCTTTAAATTAAAAAAAAAAAGAAAATTCTCGATTTTCCCAATCAAAGTGATTTTTTTTCTTTTCAAAATAAGCTTTTTGAAGCATTATCTATCTATCTATCTATCTATATATATATATATATATACAGGTGGTTATCAAAATAATGGAAACACTTGTGAATGAAAGGGACATTTAAGAATTCCTTTCGTAAGCATTAAAATATAATCTTAGCTACCAGATTTTTTTTAATATAAAAAGTACATGTATTAGGTAGTATGAGAGAGCTCTAGAAGAGTTGTCTACGTTTTGATTTTTTTTTTTGTCAGAAGCGTAAAATGTCAGACCTCACAGATTTTCAAAGACGCCAAATTATCGGAGCCCGACTAGCTGGAGCAACGGTGACCGAAACATCCCAGCTTATAGGCGTTTCTAGAGGTACGGTGTCTAAAGTCATGACAGCATACACACAGCGCGGAAAGACAAGCTCAGCAAAGCAAAATAGTGGACGGAAGGAGAAGCTGAGTGAAAGAGACCGACGGGTATTGAAGCGGATTGTAATCTCTAAAAAGAAAACAACTGCAGCCAAAGTGACCGCAGAGCTCAATCAGCATCTGGATTCTCCAGTGTCAACAATTACAGTTCGGAGATACCTTCATAAAGAGAACATTTACGGCAGAACAGCAATTCCCAAGCCACTTGTCACAGATGCTAATGCCAAACGTCGTGTAGAGTGGTGCCACAACCACAAAACCTGGTCGATTGATAAGTGGAAGACTGTTATATGGTCAGACGAATCATCTTTCACATTGTTCCCCACAACAGGACAGGTATATGTCTGGAGAACACCTTCACAAGTGTATGATCCTGATTGCCTCCGTCCAACTGTCAAGCATGGAGGTGGATCGGTCATGGTATGGGCAGCCGTGTCATGGTTTTCTGCTGGTCCAATCGTAACCCTGAAAGGAAGGATCACTGGGGAGAAGTATAGAGAAGTTTTAGCTGACCAGGTCCATCCCATGATGCAAATTTTGTTTCCTGCAGGAGATGGAATTTTCCAGGATGATAATGCCCCTATTCATGCAGCCAGAGTTGTCCAATCATGGTTTGATGAACATGAGGATGAGGTGGAACATCTACCTTGGCCCGCACAGTCCCCAGACCTCAACATAATCGAACCGTTGCGGTCTATTTTAGAGCTTTCAATCCGGAATCGATATCCTCCACCGGCATCTCTCACGGAACTTTCACAATATCTCCAAGAATAATGGTACAATATTCCTCTAAACACTATTCAGAATTTGTATGATTCAATTCCCAGGCGAATCCAAGCTGTATTACATGCCAAAGGCGGTCCTACGCCATATTAATAAAGAATTCCTTCAAAATCTAGGGTGTTTCCATTATTTTGATAACTACCTGTATATATATATTAAGTAAACGCACATCAGTAAAAAAAAAAGAAAAAATAATAAAGAGTACCTATCCCCCTTTATCCTTTTTTAAAATGTATTAATCTCAACTGCTTAAAGAACATTACTTTATAAAAAATAAATTAAACATTTATATTTTGTTATAGTGTTGGTACTAGACATGATTAGAAGCTCTCTAAATAACCAGTAAATATGTTTAACTATCCTTTTAACGTATAGAGCTTTAAAAAGAAAAAAAACTTATATTTTAAAATTCAAAGCATTATTAAGATCCCACGTATTTTGAAAAGAATGGAGGATTTTTAACACTAGCAATTTTGAGAGTATAAATTCATTTCTTTAACTAAAATGGAACATCAAACAAACTCTACATAAATCCAAATTAAAGCATTCATATAACAGTTTGTTAGTAAATACGAAAAAATAAATTCGTTCATATAAAAATGAAAAAGATTCGCTAAAATGTATGTCTTTTTATTGTTTTCCCCTTTTTTCAGAACCCAAATGAGAATACATTTTACTCATAACGTTTTTAATAATAGATAGGATATATGCATGTGAGAGAGTCTCTTTTTAAATTGTTAGTCTTACAAGTAAAAATTAAATTTAAAAAATCAAAAAACCCGAACTAATTGATTATTTCTCATCAATGTGAAACTATTGTTTATATTACTTACCTATTTTTTTTATTTACTTGTATTGATGACTTTTGAGTTGTGTTTAATTGTCAGTTCCTATCTATAAACACTGTTTTGATGAGGCCTATAGATGTCTATGAAGGTTAGAAATGCAGTAAAGCTAGAGATCGTACCTACAAAACTTCCAGGTTGTGTAATAATTTAACGGAGCTTCTGACTGTAAAATAGCCAATGAAACATCGTATTCATTTTGAAAAACCTATCCAATAATATGCCAATCAATATGGTGCGTAATTTGTTTTTGTTTCTCCCGCCATTTTGAATGTATAAAAACAAAATTTAGCCTATAACCATCGGACGGTTAAGACGAATCGATAGAGACCTCATTCATTAAAATCCATCCAGCCGTCGGGATGTTTCTAGGGTATACAGAAATCCACATACCTAGATACGCATGAAACACATAACCCTTCTTGGCAGTCGGGTAAGAAATAGAGATAAATTTCAGATTTTAGTGCTACTATTTATGCTTCTAACAAAGTTTCTCTATTTTTATTCTATTCTTCTATTCTGCATTTAGTTTTTTCACTTTATATAATGGATGTCGCCACTGCAGGCTATACTGTTTATTTCATGTTTCTTTTATTTTGTTTTCTTCTGGTAGATGGCGCTATTGCATTCTCCATCGTTAAATCGTTTTAAATTTTATTCTGTTCTTATCGGAGGGATGGTGCCACTGCATGTTTTCTCCTTACGATTGGTTAAAGCATTAAATGTTTGGAAACATAAAGAACATTTTAAATTAACGATTTCTTTGTTCTTTAAAAGCAATATAGAACTCTTTCATGACGATGGTCATAGATGATGACTGAACCGTTGATTATTTTAATTTTTTAATGTTAATTTAGTTTTTAATTTATTTTATATACACAATTCAGTAATCTTGCGATTTTATTTTCACGTTAATATAGAACTTTTCATTGTGTAAATAAATGCCCAGCTGTTTTATTATTTTTCATTAAAATAAACTTTTTTTTTAATGCAATGTTCTTTTAAATTTACCTCAAAAACAAAATTCAATTCATTTTTATACCAAAATTAGTACATATTTCTAACTTTGTAAGGTTCATAATGTAATTACAAGTGACTCGCCTAAGAGCTGTGGAAATAAAATGCACACCTTAATAAAATCTAAGAATACATATTTGAAACTTTCTATACGAGTATATATCTTACAATGGAGTTGACATGAAAGTGATTGATCTGGCAGAAGGAAGTCAGACAAAGGAAGTTAAATTGTTCTTCACTTCATATTTCTTATGTGTCATCCTCCTCGTTCACTCTTTGTCAGACACTATCATTGAAGACAATTTCTCATGCCGAATTGAAAGAATCACTTAATGTCTGATAAATAAATACAGATTTTCAGAAGTCGATACCGTTAAATTTATTTGTTTCTAAATCTAATTTTCGTAAAAGATATCTTAAAATATATTTTGTCTAAACCCAAATGTAATGCGAGAATATATTTCGGAATGAACTATTTAATATATATATATATATAAACATGTCTTTGAATGATTTTAAAGACACCATTTTGGCGGTTGAAACTAAATGTCTAATAAATTTAACTTTGACTGAGCAAACTTTTTAACTTTAACAATTTTTCGGATGGATTTTCACAAAATCATACGAAAAATCAGAAATCTACACTGTTAAAAATTTTGCAGCATTCTGGCAGGTCATTCGACCGTTTTTTGAAAAAACGGTTTCATAACCATAATTTAACTATATTCTGACCATAAAATGGCCAATAATATGGTCAGAATAGTGTTAAAATTACGGTTGTGTAACCGTTTTCGGAAAAAACGATCAAATGACCTGCCAGAATGCTGCAAATTTTTAACAGTGTAAGTTCTCAATACATTGGAAACTCTATCCTTCTTTACATTACCAAATATTGCGGTACTGTATTCTAGCTTTTGGAAAAACTGTAAACACACAGGAAAAGCAATTACTTTTTACTAGTACTTATTAATTCGATCTTACTGTTGCTTTATAACATGCTACACGTTTTGTTCATGTAAACGCTAAATATACATCATGTATCGCTTCTACAGCTCATATTCAAAGTATTACAGTAATTGCGGAAAAGTAATAATAAAAAAAAAATTTCATTTATTTATTTTTTATACTAAGTAAATGCAATTAAATTTCTTATAAATTAAATCTGGAATGTTTAGATAAGATTTTAACATTTATCAAATATAAAATACAGTACAATAAATTAGGTATACAGTTTTCAGAAACACATCAAAGTATTAGAATAAAATTTATATTAGTTCAAAATATTACAATATTTTATTTTTCGCAACAATATTACCTTATGAATATGAAGTAAATGTTAGTTAATATTTTGTAGCATCCCCTTTATCTTCAATAACAGCGTACAATAGATCTTGCATACTGTATACAAGGTGTTAAACAGACATTTCTATCAATATTAGCCCAAATACACTTTATACGTGCCATTAACTGAGTTTTACATGAAGTGGGATTTCTTTTGGAGTTTTATCTTCATTATACACCGTAAGCTTTCGATGGTATTAAGATCTGGTGAGTTTGGTGCCAAAGAAGTACCTTAATGTTGCATTGGCGGAATCAATTCTTAGTTGGAGCCTTAAGACTGCTGCTTTCATACTTTCTATTCCTTTCTAGCCTTTTACACTTTTTCTATTTACCTATTGTATTAATATTTAAATGGAAAAAGTTCCTATCAACTTTCCATTTATATTTCATTAAATTGTTTCTTGCAGTGGATACTATAGCAATTTTTCATATCTTTCTTTAATCTAAACGTTTTCTTTTCCATCACTCTATTTTACCGTGGCTTTACAGAATGAATTACATTATTTTTTATATATAATCATTAACCTTTTATCATGCATAGTGTATAATAAAAAGATTTCATTTTTTCAACCCTCCCTCTCATTGACTGGGTCAAGCCTCACCATATAGCCCTTTTCTAAAGAATAGCACATTGTTATGTTAAGCCTCACTTACTGTACAATCTTTATGCCTGGAATCAAAGCTCGATATTTCTACATTACTCAAAACCTACTTACTTAAATTTCTATGATATATTTCATCTGAAAAAAAAAACATACAAAATATTCCTAAAAAACACAACTTTTAGGTTGAAAACGCCTCACAATTGATTTTCTCCACACCTATTTCGATTATCCGTATGAAACAATGACTGTTGTTTGAGCATTCCAGTAGCTTTGGTTGACACCTAATGATAGAACTCTGAAATTCTTTTAAATCTGAAAACTTATGGGTGGGTCAAGCCTCCCATATGATCAACCCTCCTTAGTCTCCCCTATATCAGTTAGGAGTAAACTTGCTATGTGTCTCGCCTAAAATTAGGTCTCCAGATGCTCTAGACACCACTAATTTCTTACAAATTATTTTGCCATCTTTAATAGCAGATAATTAAGCAATTAGATAAGGCGAAAAAATTAGTTTGAAATACTGGTGTCCACAGCATTTGAAGTCCCGATTTACGCAAGACACCAGGCAACACTAGTTATGAGTATCGATTGTTTAATCCTCATCATTACTTCTAGGTTCTTGCTTTTACAATTGCTGTATTTAATTGATTAGTTAGGTACATTAAATTACTAGATTTTATGATGAAATCAATAAATGTAAATCTACTGCATTGTGCTCACGATTAGATTCACATGACTCAGCCATCTAAGCGTTTTTTTTTTTTTTGATAATTTAGATAAATAATGCGTGATTAAATCAAAAACAGATTTAATCTACAAGTTTACAAGCATGTATCAAAACAAGCGAAACTTTAAATTGATGCAATTTCATCAACTTCATTCAACACTTAAATAAATTCGAATAGGTATCTATACGAAAAATCAGAAATCTACATGCTAAGTGAATTGGGAGCTGTATCATTCTTTCCGCTACCAAATTTGCACGCCCCGTGAACACATATAGCCACACAGAAAAAAGCAGTTACTTTTTACTAGTTTTTATTAATTCGATCTATCTTCTGACTCCGCCAGCGGCCGAGAGGTTCTGCTTTCAAAGCTGGTAGACGGGAGGTGCTGGGTTCGAACCCAATCGTTCGGAGTTATGCGCGGTTTTCTTCGAACCTTGGATTTCCTTGCGCAAATGCGGTTTAGGTTCCCTTAGAAAGACCCCCAAGTAGGGCACCCCCTGAGCCCATATCGCAAGTGTAGATAATTGGCAGTCATAAAACAACACCAACACACCGATCTAATGGCTGTTTTGTAACACGCTACATGTTTTATTTATGTAAACGCTAAATATCAGCAATTGTACCCCGCATTTAAACTAAAACTAAAGCTATGAAGCATTATATCGTTCACTGCGTGTATGGACTTTTCAGTCTTCGTCAGAAGTGTGCTGACCAGCGTCCACTTTTAGACTGTTGTCAAAAATATATTGCTATTTTTATTGCTTATATACATCATTTCTAAATACGCTGTAAAAAAAAGATGTAATTCTACAGATGTATAGTTACAGAAATCTATATGCTTACTAAAATTTTTTCTGTACACTGTACAAAAAAAGATGTAAACCTACAACACTAGTTTTTGTAAAACGACTGAAATCTGTATCTTAACAAAATAATCTATTAAAATAACAGCAATCTTTCTAAAATTTTATCTCTAATCCGGGTTGTAGTTACTTCAAAAGTCCTAGGCTTCCAAGTTTCATAAAACAATTCTTAGTAACCTTACAGATTTTTTAATTTACAGTGCAGACGTGTATCCGTTACATGAATTTTTGTTTTTCCAGTTACATAAAAAGTTCCAGGCATCCCAGTTTTCTAGAAAATTCTTAGTAACTTTACAGTTTTTTTTCTTTTTTAACGGTGTATCATATAATTTCCATTTTTACATTGCAAAATAGGGAATGAAATGTACTTCCGAGTGAAATCTTTTAGAATCCACTGGCTGATTATAGAGGCATTTTTAAGCGGATTTTGTATAGGCATTTTTATCCTTTTTAAATTAATTTACGGCATTATTATTTTTTTTTAATCTGTCACAACAAAGAACACGTGTTTGCTGCAATAAAACACAGAAACTAGTGGCAGACTTACCACAATTCGCAATTGATTTCCTACAGTAAATTAAATGAAAAAAAGCAGACAATAAAAAATACCGCATTAGTGTTAAACTAAAATCTATTAACGAAAAGAAGTTTTTTTTTTTTATTTTATGCTACGTTAGATTAAATAGTTTTATAGATATGTTAGATCAGAACGTACTTGGAATTGTATATTAAGTTTTTCTTTTGAATCCTTAACTCCTAACTGTACGAACAGCGCGGATGCAGTTCATATTTAGTTCTTTTTTCATATTTTTAACATTTTAAGAGTTTCTGTTTTCTAAAAACAATAAATTGAAATTATGGGCAAAATATCATTTTTGCCGAATTGC
Organism: Maratus speciosus; assembly: GCA_963932465.1. Lineage (NCBI taxonomy): Eukaryota > Metazoa > Arthropoda > Arachnida > Araneae > Salticidae > Maratus > Maratus speciosus. The sequence goes on from OZ010797.1 coordinate 456,897,984, forward strand.
GTAATCTTCGTCATATTTTATCGAAGAATTTCTGACATTAAATAAATTGAAGATTAATATTAAAAATTAATGGTTTCCAAAAGTTCTAAATAACGAAGCAAGAAAACACTTCTTGCTCGCACGGTGTACGGCCAAATTAGTTAAAAGTAGAACGGCAGTAGCTAGGGAAACATGCTTTGTGGGGGAATTTTTATTTAATACTATTTAATTATATATTTGAACTTCATGCTGTGTGTTGTATTCTTGATTTATTTTATGAAAATAATATCGATATATTTTTACTTTTTCTCGCTTATGATAACTTCTTTGGCTGTTCTAGTGGTAAAGGGTTAATTTTCAGCTCCGTTGTTTCAGCGATCAAGAATGATAGAAAAATACTAAACAGGCATTTGAAAAGATGCATGTTTTCTGTATTTCCACTAGCAGTAAAATATTAAGTAGTATATTGCTAAGACTTGTAGATTTCTTTACAAAGTAACGGGGTTTTCTAATTTTTTTTATTGGCTGAAATAAATCAACTTGTACTACATAATACTGCTTTGCACAATTACTGTACAAGCAATAAATCAGTATGAATTTATTTTAGTTTGAATTTTTGATTATATGTCAAATTTCTTTAAAATGGTACATTGTTATTTTAAAAATTCCAGCTTTGGCACAATATTATATAATGTAAGATAAAACATATTAATCCCCTCGCTGCGCATCCCGCGGTTTCCATGGTCGACGTAAAAGTAGCAAAAGTTGCGCAACGCACGAATTCCGAAATCATTTTTTTTATGATCTAATTCTATACAGTAGAGCGCCGATTATCCAAACTCCAATTAACCGAACTTTCAATTATCCGAGCAGCATATTTCTCTCAAAATTTTTTTAAAACTGAACTTCTAATTATCCAAACACTCTATTTCTCTCACATTTTCTCTTTCAGATTTAGCTTTCGAAATCGAATCCCGGATTAGTGCGGATCGGATTAATCGAGTCCCGAGAGCGGTGACAACAGTATAAAAGGCTTGGGGAAACAGCTATGAAATGACTCGAACGGCAGAAGAACGCCGATAATATTTAACTAATGTATTTAAGAAGAAATCGAGATATGGCAGCATTGGAAAGAATGTCTTCTTTGAAGCAAGCGGCAATCGAAAGCTTTTTTGCTTAAATTATAATCTCTGGAGTTCAGAAAATGATAAAAGGAGAAAAGGGAAATTTTAAATGATAAAAATGTAAACAAAAAAAAAAAATAAATAAAAAGGCAAAAAAAAAAACAATTTTTAAACTACCACTGGCAACACCACTGACTGGTGCCGCCAGTCCTAAGCCTGGATAATGTATGAAGATTTTAGTGTACTCAGGAACATCCCTTAAGTTATCTGTCCGTTTATACGAACTGTTGCTTATCCGAACTAGGGTCAGTCCCGACGTGTTCGGATAATCGGCGCTCTACTGTATTTAAAAAAGAATTCATTTACATTTTTTTTTCATTTTTTAACTCTAAAGTACACGTGGATTTCCAGTATGTAATAAAATAAATGGACAACTTATTTTTACCTATTTTGATTAAAAAAAAACGCAGCGAGAGGGTTAAAGATTTCAACGTATGGGAAAAAGTGTTTTCTACATACGAAAAAATAAACTTCTACCAGATTAATTAAAAGAATTCTTTCAAATGTTAATTTAATACATCAATGTAAATGTACTTGCTCTGGATAGTTTTTTTAGTTAGTCTAGTAAATGCTGCCGTCCGAGACCGCAGCATATATGTTGAAAGAAATTTAGATAGCGAAAGTTTAGACATATGGGTATAGCAGCAGCACTTGTAATTTGTTATCGTACCTGCCTTTGTATCAGTGGCGTGGCGTGAAAATTTTCGGTGGTCATCGCAATTATTTAAGTTTGTGGTGAAAAATTATTAACTCTAAAATTCAATGGTTGAATGTTCAAAAAAGAAACTGTAAATCTTACCTTCACTTATACATGAACTCCAAATGTTCTGCTAAAACTGGATCGTAGAGTTTTAAAAGCTTATTAAGAATTTTAAAATATTGCTTGGTCATCGCCGCATCCAGCGATGACCGGACGCCACGCCACTGCTTTGTATGTAGTCTATTGCAGATGTTTTTTACTTTTCTTCATTTTCAAGCATCATCTAATTTCTATTATGAAGATTAATTTTAACCGATATGTTTAATATTTCATTAATTATTCTTCAAAGGAATTAATCTTCTAAAACACAGGGTGTGTCACAATGCCCTCTGGGTTTTGGAATGCTTATAAAAAAAACTTTACTGGAGAAAGAAAAATTACAAGTTTTGTTTCACATTCGCATCCGCTTAAGAATTTCACATTTACGATCCACTCTTAAACATCTACAGTAAAGTATGCATAGAACGTCACTACCGCGAAATAATACACAAATGCAACAAAAAGATGCCGTCATTAAAGAAACTCGACAAAAAAAGGGCTCTCTAATGATTCAAAGGCCTTCATTTGTTTGTAACATTAATATAGTAACTTAAAATTAAATATAGTTTATAACAGCTCCATGTTTTAACAGAAATCAATCTTTTATATTTTTTTCAAAATAGCGCGTATTGCTATTACATTTTCTTTCGTTTGTTATAAAAAAATGGCAACAAATATATATAATTAATATTTTACAACTATTTTTCCTTTACTTTCTACAGAAATGGAGAACTTCGTTACCAGTATTAAGCAAATGGCTCAAAAAAATTAAAATTTCAAAAATAAATGAAGATGCAGTTTTCAAACAAATTGCATTTAAAAGTACTTTTTCTCCAATACGACGGTTTAAGAATTGAAAATGTGAGATGCTTAGAAGTTTAAAAAATTGCTATAGATATTTAATCGTATTGCTTTGTTTTACGGCTGGCTTCTGTAAGGTAAAATTATTTTTTTGGACGACACAAAATAAGCTGGGAGAAAGAAATAGCATACCGTACCGGGGGCTAATAAGAATGAATTTGTAAAAACACATCAAATTGTTAAATGATGCATACAACAAGAACTTATATATAAACTTGTAAAAATAAATATGAGGAAAATGTATATTTTATATTTTTATCATCCTATTTAATTGTACAAGTTCATATAAAGGTTCTTGTACGTACCATTTGGCAATTTTTAGTGTTTTTACGAATACATTCTTAGTCATTTTTAAAACGTTCAGTTATTTTAAATTTTATACGAGCTCGGGCATAATGTGTACAACTCCTCAACAAATTTTGAATACAAGTTTTCGCGCTATTTAACACTAGAACCGCCGGAAATTTTACTCAAGTGTTATAAAAATATTTTACACCAGAATGTTTATTAAAAATTATCTAACTTATTTATTTAACTTATTACCCCATAGTACATATTTAACTTATTTTAGAAAAAAAAATTTGGTTCGAATCGAAGTATTTTCATTTGGGATCCGTCATTTCATTTGGGATTGTCAAAATTACTGCTATGCCGGTTCTAGTGTTAATCACAGAAAAATATTTGAAATTCTGCGAACGAATAATGTAATTAAAAAATTCATCGATTTAAATGTTAAACTAGAAGACAGGAATTCTGCTTTATCAGAATTTTGTGTCGCCACCGATGAAAAAAAAAATGTATATATAAATAGCATAAAACATATTTCAATTTTAAGACTTAAAACACGCACTTTTATTTTATGTAAAATGACGTCATTCGCATCCGCTTAAGAATTTCACATTTACGATCCACCCTTAAACATATACAGTAAAGCATGCATAGGGCGTCACTATCGCAAAATAACATACAAATGCAGCAAAAATATGCCGTCATTAAAGAAACTCGACAAAAAAACGGCTGTCTAATAATTCAGAGGCCTTCATTTGTTTGTAACACCAATATAGATAACTTAAAATTAAATATAGTTTATAATAGCTCCATGTTTTTACAGAAATTATTAGTTTATATTTTTTCAAAATAGCACGTAATTTAGTTGCATTTTCTTTCATTTGTTATGAGAAAATGGCAACATAAAGATATAATTGCAATTTTTCAACTATTTTCCCTTTACTTTCTACAGAAAGGGAGTACTTGAGTAGCCAAAATTAAACAAATGTCGCTAAAACTACAAAAAATTAATATTTCAAAAATAAATGGAGATACAATTTTCAAACAAATTGCATTTAAAAGTACTTTTTCTCCAATACGACGGTTTAAGAATTGAAAATGTGAGATGCTTAGAAGTTTAAAAAATTGCTATAGATATTTAATCGTATTGCTTTGTTTTACGGCTGGCTTCTGTAAGGTAAAATTATTTTTTTGGACGACACAAAATAAGCTGGGAGAAAGAAATAGCATACCGTACCGGGGGCTAATAAGAATGAATTTGTAAAAACACATCAAATTGTTAAATGATGCATACAACAAGAACTTATATATAAACTTGTAAAAATAAATATGAGGAAAATGTATATTTTATATTTTTATCATCCTATTTAATTGTACAAGTTCATATAAAGGTTCTTGTACGTACCATTTGGCAATTTTTAGTGTTTTTACGAATACATTCTTAGTCATTTTTAAAACGTTCAGTTATTTTAAATTTTATACGAGCTCGGGCATAATGTGTACAACTCCTCAACAAATTTTGAATACAAGTTTTCGCGCTATTTAACACTAGAACCGCCGGAAATTTTACTCAAGTGTTATAAAAATATTTTACACAAGAATGTTTATTAAAAATTATCTAACTTATTTATTTAACTTATTACCCCATAGTACATATTTAACTTATTTTAGAAAAAAAAATTTGGTTCGAATCGAAGTATTTTCATTTGGGATCCGTCATTTCATTTGGGATTGTCAAAATTACTGCTATGCCGGTTCTAGTGTTAATCACAGAAAAATATTTGAAATTCTGCGAACGAATAATGTAATTAAAAAATTCATCGATTTAAATGTTAAACTAGAAGACAGGAATTCTGCTTTATCAGAATTTTGTGTCGCCACCGATGAAAAAAAAAATGTATATATAAATAGCATAAAACATATTTCAATTTTAAGACTTAAAACACGCACTTTTATTTTATGTAAAATGACGTCATTCGCATCCGCTTAAGAATTTCACATTTACGATCCACCCTTAAACATATACAGTAAAGCATGCATAGGGCGTCACTATCGCAAAATAACATACAAATGCAGCAAAAATATGCCGTCATTAAAGAAACTCGACAAAAAAACGGCTGTCTAATAATTCAGAGGCCTTCATTTGTTTGTAACACCAATATAGATAACTTAAAATTAAATATAGTTTATAATAGCTCCATGTTTTTACAGAAATTATTAGTTTATATTTTTTCAAAATAGCACGTAATTTAGTTGCATTTTCTTTCATTTGTTATGAGAAAATGGCAACATAAAGATATAATTGCAATTTTTCAACTATTTTCCCTTTACTTTCTACAGAAAGGGAGTACTTGAGTAGCCAAAATTAAACAAATGTCGCTAAAACTACAAAAAATTAATATTTCAAAAATAAATGGAGATACAATTTTCAAACAAATTGCATTTAAAAGTACTTTTTTTCCAATAGGACGGTAAAAAAATTGGAAATGTGCGATGCTTATAAAAAAAAAAAAAAAAATGCTGTAGATTATTTAATTATACAATGATATCTGCTTTGTTTATTGCTGGCTTTTGTAAGGTAACGTTATTTTTTTGGAATACACAAAATAAGCTGGTAGAAAGAAATAGCATACCGTACCAGGGGCTAATAAATAATTTCTATACTGCAATATTAGCGGCATATTCCTTTCAAATTTTACGAGTGTACGTACCTCGTAAAGGCAATCTTTTAATGATGTAAAATATTCCAATCTCCACTGTAACTTGTTGAACCACACATATTTAAAAAATGAAATGAATACTAAATATTTTTTGAAGCAGCATATCGAAATATGAAAATAATTTAGCCCATACCAGAAGGTAGATTTCAATTTTTAGTTCTTAACACATCCTGAGGATTTCATAAGGTTTACTGAAGTTCTTTTAGGAATAAAGCTTTCGAAATTCCATTAATAATTGCCCATTTCTAGGGTTCCGTACTGAAAAGGTGAAAACGGAAGCATTATAAGATCACTCCTTTGTCTGTCTGTCAGTCTGTCACAGACATTTTACCCGTAATCTAAGAAAAGTGGAATGTTTAAATTGACTGAAGTAGATAAAGGCTATAAACTCGCATATTTATAGATTTTAAACCATTCACAAATATAGTTTTAAAAAAAATGTAGAATCGTGTGAAAGCTTTCGTAACACAGAACTCAAAAATACATAATAATAAAAGAACTGGACGTTTACACATCAAAAGAACTATATAAACGTGATAATAAAAATCACAAATTAAGTGAATGATGTCTATAATATAAATAAACATCCAAAAATTAAAATTCAGTCACCATCTATGACCATCGTCAGGAAAGAGTTTTATATTGTTTTTAAAGAACAAAGCCAGTAAAGAACAAAGTCTTGAATTTATTCAAACACTTTATTCAAAATTTGATTTTATTCAAAAATACATTTCTTTTAATTTTAGGTATTATATTTTTAGAGATATCGTCAAAAATGTAATGCAAAAATATGTCCCCCTCCCCTCTATTTCCTAATATTATGACAATAAAATTATGAAAAATGTAGGGGTAGTAGAAGATACTTTAAAACTTGCAGGAAAACTATACCGATTATCTAGATCATATAGTTTTTGAGAAAATCGCACTTGTCCGTTACACAAACATTTCGATTTGCGGGAATTTAGCAAAGGAGTTGAGGAGCGCTGGAGGTACCTATCATCGTAGAAGTATAAAAGGATTATTGATAATGATTTTTGAAAAAAAAACTGTCGGTAATTATCCGAGATATTAATCCTTAAATACATGGTCGATTTAGACAAACATAAAGACACGGGTGGCGTATTCTATGCGTCATCGGCTTATAAAGCCTAGATAACAACTGTTATTGATATATTTGTGTAATGCAATGCCTAGTTACTAATTTATATATTTATTGTACGAAACCCTTTGTGAGTTGGTAATACTCGCACTTGACTAGTTATGAAAATCTTACCAAGTTTTTCGAACACGTTCTATCGGAAAAACAGAAAAGCTTTAAACAATTATCTTTTAAACAATCCTACATCTCAAGAGCGTTTCATTTTTCAAATGCGTTCATCTCTGTTGTCATTTTTCATAAAAGTTGTGATGCAGTAGGTTTTGACCTCATGAAGAAAACCCTGTATCAGAAAAGTTATTGAAGTGCATTTCTTAATTAAACCAAAAATACACTTTTTAAAAATCAAATAAGACAGTACGTATCCGTACACCAAATTCTGTTTTTGTAACTCTTTGCTGTTAGTAACCGAGTACGCAAATTTTACTTGATTGTACGCACTGTGTACGAACAATCAGTTAACAGTATCACAGCAAAAAAGTCATATAAACATGCTATTCACCAGAAATTGTATTTGGAGATAATTTATTTATTTATGAAACTTGCTTCTATGTGATATTTTCGTAAAAAGTACTTTTACTATTTTCATAAAAAGTACTTTTACTATTTTCTTAAAAAGTACTTTTACTATTTTCTTAAAAAGTACTTTGACATTTAAAATTTTTTTTAATAAAATTATTACGTAGTATTTATACTACAGTTAGACTTTCTTATCCCAATGGCTCATTCATTTTAGACATTCATCATTAGACTGGGCGTAATATTGACGTCAACTCGGAAGCCCCTCAAAGTGATAACATTGTTAAGCCACTGTTATGTGGTATAATTTTTATTTCTTTTAAAAAATCGCGGATCGAATAAAACAATATTTATTTCTTCCTGGTCAAAATGATTGCCATGGAAATTTTAATAGCAATGGGTAATTTTTAGCTCAGTGATTATCGCAATAATAAGTGATAGAAAAATAAGATTTTTTAAGACATATTAATCATGCAACGCAAGTATAATCAATGAACCTTTGAAAAAATTAATACTTTAAAAGTAATTTTTTAAGTCATTCAACATACAGTAAAATAATTAGTAAATAAAAAAATGCCTTTTCTAAAAATAACTTATGCAATATAATGATAAAAAATATCGCATTTTTAATTTTAATGAATTTTAGAAAAAATAATGACAGTTCTTTTCTGTAAAGAACGTTCTTAAACTCATTTTAATTGCACATATTGGTTATTTTACTTTAGACATATATATATGAGGACGTGTGTTTCAAAACTCGCCTTATCCAAATTAAAAATTTAAAAAAAAAAATCGAATTTTTTCCATCAATCTATTCTATTGGTGAACATACATAAAAGAACCACTACAATCCGAAAAAGAAACTTGTTTTATCGTGTATTTCTGGAATTCTGAAATCTCGGTGCAAAATGAAAACCAATAGACGCAGTCATATATTTTTTGAGATTTCCCAAATTTTTATTTTCTGAATAAGGCGATTTTTGAAACTCATGTCCTCATATATATTCATATAATTTAAACAAAATGCTTAATTTAAATAAAAAATAATTTATTGTAAGAAAAAAATTAAACATATCACACAAATATATCTAAGTTCTATCTAGAAAAAATAGTTTGTTTGAAATATTATTTTGATCTACTAAAACAACTTCTAAAAGGATAATGCTAAAGAAGTAATTTCTTGAATACTAACGTAAATCGATCTTCTTCCAGATGCTAATATATTGACGTTTTGCCGAGAAGCATATCCTATCAGGGCTAGTTACAGAAGTTTTATTCAGAAATATTTTACTTCAGCACTTTGTACTTTCCGTCATAATTCACTTTTCTAATATTGTCTGTTCTATACATCCATCAATAAGAATAACAAATGCTAATGAAGCAATAAATCAAAGAAGCAATGGGTTCAAATAAATTTTCTACTCCCTAATGATCCGCCTTTTTTCTTTTATGATTTCTTTTAAACTGCCTTCTTTCCTAACAAACAAATTTTATTGTTTTAAAGAGTGATTTATTTTCTGATTTAATCGCATGAAAGAGTTGTAGAATTATAAATTTTCATCTTTTCAGTCAGAATAATTAAAATATTTTACCTAAAAGATATATGCTAAAGCTTGTGTATGTTTCACGTTTTTTCTTAAATTATCAATTAGAACTATTATTTAGTTTAAGATTTTTCAAGATATTGTTTTCAAATAACCTTTCGACTCTCTAAGAATCAGCTTTAATTTTTTTCAATTATTTTTTTTAACTTAGACTTCGAACAGCCAATTTTTTTTTTAAAGTGATTCTATCTTTTTAATGTTTTCTTTTAAACTGATTTGTCTTCTAAAAAACAGATTTTATTGTTTTAACCCCTTAATTCTCGTTCACGTCAATATGATGGGGTGAGGCGTCCTTGTCTATTTCTCGCCACAATGATATTGCCGCGCTGAAGATAATCGAAAAAAAAAAAAAAAAAAACTTCTGAAACCAGAAAAATTTAACTGTCATTCTCATATAAAGTCTTTTTAAACTACATGCTTCAGTTTAGTCTGTATGATCTATGTGTAAGTAAATTACGGATTCTGATAAATCAAGCATTTCTGATGATACTTTGATTTTTAATTGCTAGTCAACATTTTATGTATCCATATATTATTTAAAATATTATTTTAAAACATTTGTAAAGCATTTAAAATTTAAAAAAGCGATTTATCAAATTACAACGACCATTTGGAAAATAATTTTTTCCAAGACTAAAATTTAAGACGTAAAAAATCGCACGGAGTTGATCATACATTACGTACGCCATGAATTAAACATTAATAGTGTTATTACACGTAAAAATTCCAAGCGACAAAAATCGCCTTCGACTCGTACGTATTATTCACCTGAAACTTATGTATTATCCAAGCATTTCATTGGCTGTTCGGGAAAAGGCTTTTCTATCGTCAGATTTCTTGGAAATCTGGAACCCATTTTAAATGAAATTTCATTCTTAAACTTCTAAACATCCCACAATATTACTTTTTACACCGTCGTATAGAGAAAAAAAATTACTTTTAAATGCAATTTATTTGAAAGCTGTATCTCAATTTGTTTCTGAGTTATTAATTTTTTTTATAGTTTTTATTACTTTTTTGTCATAGTGGCAACAGAAGGTATCCATCTCTGTTGAAAGTAAAGGGAAATACAGACTACTGTATAGACCAATCAGAAAACGAATAAAATGCGGATTAAAACAATAAAATCCTTCAGATATGCTTTTGATTTCCCATCCTAACGAGACCAATAACCATTTTTCCAAATGGTTAAAATGAGATCCTATTTGTATTAATTTTTAATGTATACGACAAACATTAAGGCGCGAAATTTTCACATGATTGCTTTTCGGCAGATTTGAATTTGATCTATAACATCTCTTTTTTTTTGCCTCAAACATAGAAATAAAATCATATTTTATTTAGAAATCTTATAATTACTCAATTTCTGCCACAAAAAATTAGGTACTTTTTTCATTGTTTTATAAACGGTCCTTAAGGGATTAAAGAGTGATTCATTTTCTTATTTACTCGCATGAAAGAGTTTTAGAATTACAAATGTTCCTGTTTCCAATCAAAACAATTAACATATTTGCATGTAATATCCATGCTTCAAAGCATTTGTATTTTTAATTTTGTTTTAAGAGGACCAGGTAAGCCATATTTGGGAAGAAATCGATTTTTGCTGTTTTATATCATTAAATAAATAAAAATTTATGTTTCCAACCATGTGTCACACATGTTTATAGATTAAATAAAGGAATGTTGGAATTATTCATTCTTTTTAAGAGTACTTCACAGCCTGATGGTCATTTAAATCTTTAATTGACTTTTTCTCAAAACTTGGATTTTTCATGTTTATCTTCTTCTTTTTTTTTTTTTTTCCAATATCTTTTAAACTTAAAAACTCATTTTTTTAAATACTTGTATTATGGTATACTGTATTCTTTAACACGGGGATTTAATGATTTCATGAGAATTATTTATTTTATGCAGTGAAATGTTAAAAAAATGCTAATTTAAAAATGCCTTTCAATAAATAATTAATAATTAATTTTCTGGTTCACTTAGAAATAAAATGTTCTGTTAAAATACGTAAAGCATGCTACTTAAACTACTCTACAAATTCTAGACCTCTATATTTCACCATTTCTGAGAAAAAGGTACATAAAGTTGGTATATTTTAACATGGCGGAGATAGAGCTTATCCTGTCCCCTTAAATTATTAATTAGAGCTATTGTTTCATTTTAAGAGTTTTTCAAGATATCTCGATTATCTAATCTTTCAAATCCCTAATAATCGGATTATTTCTTTCAATGATCTTCTTTCTCTTTTAACAAAAAATATTTATTGTTTTAAAGAGGTATTCTTTTTCTGATTTCATAGTAAAAAGAATTGTAGAATTATAGATTTCTATGATTTCAATAATACTAATTGCCGAAACGTCAGTGAAGGCTTATTGTGGAGACCTGAAAAGTTTTTGGTTTCCGTCTGTTTGTTGGTTTGTTAGTTAGTTATTTAGTCTGTCTGTCCCGCGATAACTGCCGTAAAAAGCATCCGATTAACTTGAAATTAACGATGCATGTTGTTGAGGTTCCCGGATTTAGCTGTATAATTTTTGGTTAAATTTGGTTCATTCGTTCGGAATATATAGAACATTTTATTTTGCGCCTTAATGCTTTTCTATAGCAATTCAGACGATTTTTCTATTTTTATTTGTTGAATGAAATGGCTCATATGGTTGAAAGATATAAATGATAAATTATGGATGATGGAATTTCCTAATTAGCACCATACATTATTCATATTAGTTTGAAATTTTGTGTATATATTTGTCAGTGTTTTTTAATTCGGTGTATAACTTGTGGAGGGATTTTATATATGTGTTCCAATAATATAAAATATTTCCTTTTATAAATTTCCTTCTTTTTTTAATCTTTTCTTAATTTTCTTTTAACTGTTGCCTAGCAACGAAACTACACCTAAAAATATCGTAAATGTGAAAGTATGTGTAATTGTTTGAAGTCAAATCAACGTCGAAAGGATGAATTAATGCTTTTGTGTCTTTACACATAGATGGAATTTACCCCCCAAAATAAAGAAAGGCTATGTTCTATTGATTTTGTTCAAATAATTTTCTTTGAAATTAAAAAGTTCATTATTTTCATAAGGAATAAATTGACATTTTGCTATAAAATGTAACATTTTTTTTTTTTTTTCTAGAAATCTTGTCTTCTTTTTTTTTTTTCTAGAAGAAAATCTAATCCCTGAATAATAATTTATCCTAAACAGTTAATTTTGATTTGAAAGATTTTCATGTGCAAGAGGAAAATGAAATAAAAAAATAGACATGAATACGTCTTTATATTGGAAGTACAACGAAAATACAAAAAGGAGGTAAATTTGATCTCATGTATCAAAAATAAAACGAATACGTTTTGAGGTTGAAATAAAAGGGGCTTGTGTTATGATATTAATTCTTATTATTAAAAAAAAAAAAAAAACATTACTAATATCTCATGGTTTATCGTCTTCAGACAGCTAACAGAAATTTTTAATTTTTAATCGAAAAGTTTAATGAGAAAAAAAAAATAACTTTTTGAAAAGCAAATTGGTAGTAAGCTTCAAAATTATGCACCGCAAAATTATCGCTGTCGAAAATGACGTCATTGTATCGGGAAATAAATATTTTCATTCTTAAAAACCAAATATTAACTAGATTGCCTGAAAAAATATTTTTTGACGAGTGTTACTTCTTAATGCCGCCTCATTTCAGAAAATATGAATGAAAATTATTTTATTTTTAAAAGGAAATTACATTTTCATTCATAAAAACTAAACTTTTAATATAATTGCGTCAAGTAAATCATTTTTTGTCTACCAGTATTGAAAAATAATGCTCGGAGTTGTAAAAAGAAATCTAAGATTTACGATAACCATCAGCGCAATCAATAAAACGCTACACATGTAAATTAATGAGACGACGGAGGGATCAGGGGGGCTCCGCCCCCCTGAAGACTTTATTATTTAAAAAAAAGTACCAGAATTAGTAGCTCATGAAAATTTCAAAATATCCTTCCATAGCAAGGTTTTTAATTTAACGCTTCTAATGTCTGAAAACTTCGTATTTTTACTTTCTTCTATCTTTACAAGAAGAAAGTATTGGATTCATGAAAATTTTCGAATTCCGGTTTTCGACGGATTTACACGTTTTAGAGGTCAGAGAACCCGAAAAACATGTTTTTACAAAATGTCTGTCTGTGAGTCTGTCTGTCTGTCTGTGTGTCCGTGTGTGACACAAATTTTGTGGGCGCTCTATCTCAAGAACTAATGCACGGAATTTAATAAAAATTCATATTCAGTTAGTCCCTGATACAAATTGATGCTGATTAGTTTTTGGTGCAAATCTCTCAACAGGTGGCGCTGCTATGCTGCATTTTTTATGATTTCCGAAATGGCTCTATCTCAAGAACTAATGCACGGATTTTCATGAAACTTCAGACTCAGTTAGTCCTTGATATGACATGATGCTGATTAGGTGTTGGTGTAAATCGCTCAACAGGTGGCGCTGCTATGCTGCATTTTTATGATTTCCGCAATGGCTCTATCTCAAGAACTAATGCACGGATTTTCATGAAACTTCAGATTCAGTTAGTCCTTTATATGACTTGATGCTGATTACGTGTTGGTGCAAATCGCTCAACAGGTGGCGCTGCTATGCTGCCTTGTTTACGATTTCCGCAATGGCTTTATCTCAAGAACTAATGTACGGATTTTCATCAAACTTCAGATTTAGTTAGTCCTTGATATGACTTAATGCGGATTACGTGTTGGTGTAAATCGCTCGACAGGTGGCGCTGCTGTGCTTCATTTTCCACGATTCCGCAATAGCTCTATCTCAAAAACTAATGCACGGATTTTCATCTAACTTCAGATTTAGTTAGATGTTAACACAAGTTGTTGCTGATTAGGTTTTGGTATTAATCGTCTAATAGGTGGCGCCGCTATGCTGGCATTTTCATGATTTTCGCAATAACTCTATCTCAAAAACTAATGCACAGATTTTCCCCCAAACTTCAGATTCAGTTAGACTTTGACGTAAGTGGTTGCTTGGTAGTTTTGTTTAACATAGGTTTTGGTGTAAAGCACCCAATAGGTAGCGCTGCTAGGCTGAATTTTGCTGGATTTACACGATTTCGGAGATAGCCATATCTCAAGAACTAATGCACGGAATTTCATATCTATAGAATGCTCATGATGGGCATAGATTGCCGTTTAATTTTGGTAGTGTGATAGCAAATTTTCAAGTATTAACATGCATGAGATAGAAGAAAGTTTTGGGATTGGTGTATCCGACTAGTTTATTCTTATGAATAATTACATAATTTGAGAACTTTAAATTGCGGTTTGCAGTAAATTGAATATTACCAGAATGCGTCTAAAAACAATGACTTGCAGAGCTGACGTTGAGGCTCCTGATCTGCAGATTTACTAGTTAAGATAATTTACAGTTAAGATGTATGTTAAAGCGTGTAAATCTTTTCATCTTTGCTTTTAAATTATAAATTAAGATTATTTAAAATTATTATTTAAAGTTAACAGCTTTTCGGGATATTTCGAAACATATACTTTTATTCCTTTATCTGTACATGCATAATTACAACACGTGGTTATAATTAAAAGCGGGTAATGAAAGGATCACTTGTTATGTATTCAGAATGTCGTCATTTATTGTAGTCCGATAGCTTATTCTTAAACTGTTAAGGATATATCTATAATAATAAGGAAATAAGTTTGTGTGTGAATGAGTGTATCGACGGTGTTCTGAAGAGACCACTGCACGTAGAGCTACAAAATTTGGGGAAAAGGTACGTCTATGTATGAAGTTTTGCACCTTGAAGCCCGATTTTCGATTTTTTTATTAGTTTTTTTTTAATTTAATTTTTTATGCAATTTTTAGCACATTTTTAAGTTTCGAGGCGATTTTTTCATATAAGTGAGAATAATATGTTTTTTTTTTTTTTTTTTTTTTTTTTTTTTTTAACCCAATATAGTAAATTTTGTTCTCTTTTCAAAAAAGTTTATTCGGAATTCGTGCAGCGATTTTTGAATTTTTAGCGAACTTTTTATGCACTTATTGAACAGCATTTAATGCATTTCCATACCTATAAGGAGGTTACCGTAGAGGGACACAGTTCTGTCGCCAAATGCCGCCAAGTTTGTCGCAAACTTGGCGGTATATCGCCAAATTTAGCGACCAAAATGAGTAGCCAAAAGTAACGCCAACTTGGCGATATCTCTAATATTTCGCAAAAGTCTCATAGACTTTCATTGTAAAACAATAGGGTTTACTTGTTTACAGAAAATCAACAAATTGAGATATTTTAATGCAAAAAAAAAAAACTAATATTAACTTAAGGGGTTATATTAATTCGATTTTTCCACATTAGCGAAAAGAATACGGTTTCTTTCTTTTAACCCAATATAGTAAATTTTGTTCTCTTTTCAAAAAAGTTTATCCGGAATTTGTACAGCGATTTTTGAATTTTTAGCAAATTTTTTATGCGATTATTGAACATCATGTAATGCATCTCTATACCTATAAGGTGGTTACAGTAGGGGGGATCCAGTTTTGTCGCCAAATAACGCCAAGTTTGTCGCCAACTTGGCAACCAAAATTAGTCGCAAAAAGTGACGCCAACTTGGCGATATCTCTAATATTTCGCCAAATTCCCATAGACTTCACTGTAAAACAATAGGGTTTACTTGCTTACAGAAAATCAACAAATTGAGATATTTTAATGCAACAAAAACTAATATTAACTTAAGGGATTATATTAATTATATTTGAGGGAGTCTAAGTAAATTAATTACGAATAAAAGTAACATGATCTAATGCTTAGCATGATTTCCAAAACATAAATTTTAAGAGAGCCCACAGGTCAAAGGAATTAGATTTGAAACTTTTATCCAATTATAGTAAATTTTGACTTTCGCGATTTTTGAACTTTTTGTGATTTTTAATTCTATTTTTACGTTTCTTCGCGATCTGCTGCAATTTTTTGACATTCCATTTTTGATCTAAAGTACATTCTGCCCTGATTTCAATAAAGTTTATTCGGATTTCGTATAGCAATTTTCGAATTTTTCGGGAATTTTGTATGTGATTTTTAGTGTATTTTAGCGATTTGATACTATTTTTCCACATTAGTGAAAGGAATTAACTTGCAATCTTCGAACACAATATATAATTTTTTTTTTCTCTTTTCAAAATTTGAGAAGCGATTAAAAATTTTTTCGCGATATCTTATTGTGATTTTCAGAGATTTTTCGTAGTTCCTGCTGTTTTTTGATGTACCCGGGCAACGCCGGGTGAGTTAGCTAGTATATAATAAATTGGTTCAAATTTTCGAGTACTGAATTGAATTATAAATTGGTAAAACAGAATTTTTTTTAATGATGAGATGTTAAATCAATATGATTATGAAGCTGGGCGGTTTTAAAATAACATGGGGCATTCTCACTATCTTTTAAGTCCCTGAATGATATATCAATGCAAAAACCCTTGACGGGTTAAAAGTTTCTGACGCAGCACTTTATCTTATGCTCTAAGAATTTTAAATATGGAACTTAAAAATACTGATATCAAATTTTGAGTGACGTTATGCTATTTCTTAAAAAATATATTTGTATTTATTTCATCATTTTATTTTTGTTTTATTCATAATCGCATGTGCAAAAGTTATGTTCAACATGAAAAGCTGCATAAAATTTTATTCGTTGTTGCTTTATCATTTACATCTCTCATAAATTCAAAATATGAGTTTTAAAAGATATGATATAAAATTTAAGTGACGCCTTGATGTGACTTTAAAAGGTTTGTTTTAAAATTTAATTTAAATTATTTTTGACTTGGTTAAAATATTTTTTTACATCTACACAATACTTTTAATTTTCCAATTCACTGTTAAATATATCACTTTCATTGAATCTATACTATGCATTGAAATGCATTTATTTCAATAAATTGATTTATCTTTTGTGTCACGCTATGCAAAATTGTGAGTAAGATTTGTGTAAATGGTTTATTTGCGTCAAACTATCCTTTTTCATACATTTCATGTAGTTTGGACACAATGACGCAAAGAAACCATTTACATAAATCTTACTCACAATTTTGAATAGCGTGACACAAAAGATAAATCAATTTATTGAAATAAATACATTTCAATGCATAGTATAGATTCAATGAAAGTGATATATTTAACAGTGAATTGGAAAATTAAAAGTATTGTGTAGATGTAAAAAAATATTTTAACCAAGTCAAAAATAATTTAAATTGAATTTTAAAACAAACCTTTTAAAGTCACATCAAGGCGTCACTTAAATTTTATATCATATCTTTTAAAACTCATATTTTGAATTTATGAGAGATGTAAATGATAAAGCAACAGCGAATAAAATTTTATGCTGCTTTTCATGTTGAACATAACTTTTGCACATGCGATTATAAATAAAACAAAAATAAAATGATGAAATAAATACAAATATATTTTTTAAGAAATAGCATAACGTCACTCAAAATTTGATATCAGTATTTTTAAGTTCCATATTTAAAATTCTTAGAGCATAAGATAAAGTGCTGCGTCAGAAACTTTTAACCCGTCAAGGGTTTTTGCATTGATATCATTACTTTTTAAAGGTTGTGATAAAATGATTAAAAAAAAGATACTTATGGAATTTAATGCAGATTTAATTTTTACTATTTTATTACAATTTTCCTTATAGCAGTTTGTATATAAAAACAAGTGGGTAAGTATAATCGCAGATCGCACAGAGTTTTTTCATTTGATATTCCTTTAAAAACACTTTATCCTTAAATTAATAAATCCAAAATGTTAATTTATAATTATTAAATCCTTACATAGATGGTGCACCAATAGTTCTAATTTTCATGGGGCAGGGAACGCACTCTTTTAAACAAACCACCTTCCAATTGAAGTCATCAAAAACCAAGTTGAATAAGCGAGACCCCGTTGTGTTGTTTGACAAACAGCAGTCTCATGTCCCCTCCTTCCCCCCTTTTTCAAAATTTTTCAGACCAGTACCTAAGAATGGAACCGAAATAATTTTTTCTCTTCAGAAACTGCGATAAAAAAATAGTATGCAGTACTCATAAATTTACTTTAATGCTATATAGGGTGATTATTAAGTTAATTATAACGTTTGGAATCTGTTGCACTGATGTCCGAAAGGTAGTTTCTGAGTTATGGAAGCTGGACCCATAAGGCGCCATAGAGGGGCGAAGCCCGCTAGTGTCTATCATAATTATATCTGCCATGTGGACTAATTGCGATATTTAATCAAAATAGTCCCCCCCCCTCCTCATCCCCGGAAATATAACAAATACAAAATGTGTCTTTATAAACCTATCGTCAAATAGGTTTTTATTTCTTTTTCCCTTAAAAAAAAAACATGATTTTTATATCCGTAACGTAAATAGCGGACGAAGCCCGCTAGTTCCTATCATAATATATATTTTTAATAATTTTATATAGTCTATAATAAAAATCAGACTTAAAATAGTCTAGTTCCATGAGTACTTGTAGTGTCAGTTACATGCTACGATTTTTGGATACCAGTATTTTAGAACGGGAAAATGTGACTTATTTTATCGGAGATATCTCATTAATTGAATAATGTGAAGCAAACTTTTTGAAAAAAAGGTGGCGAACAAACATGGCAGTTATCAGCTATGTGACTTTGTGCTAAAGTCCATTAATTTGATCTGCTTTAAAAAGATTACGGAAGATTGAATTATAGTAGAACCTGGATTAACCGAGCTTCAATTAATCGAGGTTTCTGTTAACCGAGCCGATAACAAAGTCTGATTTTTTTTTCCTTTTGAATGAACCTTAAAAATAACCACACTCTTTAGCTCACTGTCCGTGCTATACAGGCCCTTCTGCCCCCAAAAGCACTCAACTCCAAAGAAACATTGGACCCTGAGAAGTCAATAGCGAACAATGCTTTGTTTCCAGTGGCTGTGTGAACTTTCGTAATTTTTTCAATTTGCATTTTAAAATTTACTACTGGTAGTTGATTTTCTTTTTAAATTTGTTAAGCTGTGAAACAGAACTT
This sequence comes from Maratus speciosus, assembly GCA_963932465.1. NCBI lineage: Eukaryota > Metazoa > Arthropoda > Arachnida > Araneae > Salticidae > Maratus > Maratus speciosus. Next base: position 456,917,154 of record OZ010797.1, read on the forward strand.
TACATATATTTATTTTTATTATTTAAAAAACGTTCTATATATATTTTTTAAAGAGATGTTATAAATTCGCAAGCACGGCGAGATTTTACACACAGTTTCTATTAACCGCGATTTCCGATTCCGATTTACTAACAGTCCCAATTAGCTCGGATAATCGAGGCTGCTCTGTATAATTAAAAAATCAATGGCGATCTTACTGTAAACGGGTTTCCCTTTTACTGAGGGATTTCAAGACCGAATCAGCTGATGTTAGTTGCTGTTTCCGTGCTTGATTAAATAAGATTAGTTCAACATTTGAAAATTACCAAATATAAAAGGAACTAAGTCAACAGAGTCTTTGCTTTATGGTATTTTTTAACAACGCTATAAGAAAATGATTTTAAATAAGAGATTTTAAATGTAACGTTTTAAATTTGACATAATTTTCACCAAACTTTCCTTTCTCTTTGTAACATTCAACTGAAAATATTTTTATTATTAGAAAGATAATATTATTATTTGCGCTACCTTAAAATTGGCAACTATAGTTAAAAATATCATCTCGAAATTTGAAATAAATCTCTCATATAAATATATTTTTTTAATTTAAACTGTTTTGCAATATTATTATTTGGCCACTTTGTCCAATATGACGCAATTTCCTCCATTTACGACTTTTAACACATATCAATGAATTTATTATTTAAAAATTTTCTTTTTCTTTTAATATTCACGTGTAAATATAATTTTTATGACGAAATTTTCAATGTTTTCCTGCTTTTAATGCGTAATCATTTAATTCTAATTTGAAAATAATTGATTATTTTATAATTTTCTTTCATTTTAAGTAAGCATGTGTAAAAACAATTTTTATGACGTAATGTTTAATATTTTCCTGCTTTTAACACGTTATCATTTAATTCTAATTTAAAAGGATTTTTTTCTGTTTATAATAGTCACGTGTGAATAAATTTTTAATTTAAAGGATATATTATTCTTTGCGCTGTTTTAACAATTGGCAACAATTTAAAATAACCTTTTCTAAAATAAGTAAAAAATATCTCTGGAAATTCTGAAAATTTTAATTTAAAATTGAAATAAACCGTCAAAACATTAGGCAAGTTAAAAATAATAAATGCACTCTGCAAACTTCGAGTTTCTATTGAATGATTAAATTGAATGAAAATGTTTAAATTCCCATGTATATTTTTTTTCCTGTGAGACTTTTTTAATGAGACAATTTTATCCAGATTTAACATTAAATATCTCTTAAAATAATTCTTCGATTTAAAAACTGTCTACTTCAACGTTTTTATCAAACATTTCTCTATAATACTACCCATTTTAATATTTTTGTATGCAGTAATTTTCTTAATATTTGTGAAACAGTCCTCTAGTCACAAGAGATTCTTTCAAAGCGGCGAAGAGCGTTAGTTTTTTTTTTTCGAATAAGAGACAAAATGTAGTACGCAATTGCGTCAAAAGATGGCGACACCAGAATTCTGATATGCTTATTATGTAAACTGTAAATATTGCAAAGTTAAATAAAAACAATTGTCTCGTGGTTATCAAACTTCATTGATATTTATAAATGAAACATTTCAAGTAAATTATTTATTATAAAAGAATTATTACATCACAATAGTTTTTATGCAAAGAAAATAATAATTATAAACTAAACTAAACTCTGTGGCTATACAATCCAAGAAGGATCAGGGCCGACAGTGCCCATCTCTGTTTTCTTGACCCTGGGCCCCGAGGTGCTATGCAGCATGCGTCCCGGCCAGGTGGTCAACCTAACGCGAGACCCTCGGTGTTTAGTTCCCAAGCAAGCTTGGTACTCATTTTATCGACCCCGAAGGGATGAAAGGCTGAGTGAACCTTGCCCAGTCGGGAGTCGAACTCTCGACCTGCGGTGCGGCAGACAGGCGTGCTGAGCACTACACCACTGGGCTACAAATAATAATTATAATAATAATAATATTATGGATGTCAGTGATTATATATTGATTGACCGTCATAATAATAAAAAATGATATTATAAAAAGAAGAGCTGAAATGAATTATTTTTTTACGTTTCTGATCGTGTGATTTATATTCAAATAATAATTATTAATGTATATTTTTTGTAAAGTGATTGAAATTAAATATATTTATAAAATTTATGGTAATATTTTTATTGTTGAAAAATTGCCAAGAAATAATCATCATCAAATTGGCGTCATTATAATTGTAATTTTATTTAACTTAATAGCAATTAAAAAATTACAAAGGAACTGAGAATAATGGTCAACTAGCAGACTTTAAATAATAATTAAAAAAAAAAAAAAAACACACATTCACATGTGAAAACACGTAACAGGAGTATCGAACTGCCTATCTTAAGATCAGTAGACGATGGCCCTTAACCACTCAGCCAGTGGGAAGACAAAATTTTTCTCCCCAAAAGTGGTTAAAAAGAAAGCATGTGTATGAATACAGTGTCATGCATTTTCGGTGAAATTTCCATAGAATGGCGAAGAAATATAGTCCGATTTTTCATGCGCATTATAAAACGAACAAGAGTCTTGCTGGAAACAAGTAAATTGTTATTTGGTTCATCTGAAACATATTTATTTGATTTATAAAAAATCTCCCGTGTCATTTTCGAGAGAAAAAAAAATCGAATTATTTAACGAACGAGAGTTTTCCCAGAAAAAAGAAAAGTGTTATTCACCTCGCCTTAATCACATTTATATTATGTATCAATTAAAAAATAATCGTTAGAACCGTTTTCGAGATTTTCAAATTAGGAACTTCCTCGATATCATACCAACGTTTTCACTTTAAAAATGGCTATTTAGATCTCAAAATATACTGCACGTAGAAATGTAAAGATTTCAGTATACGATTAGACTGCAGATATAAGACTGTTCTAGAAAATTCAGAACAATAAGACCTATATCTGCTGCGTTATTAAAAGGCGGCTTTTCGCGTTTTGTTTGATGTCGAGTTAGCTGTATATATGAGTTCCGCCATCTACGAATTCTATGATACGATACGATACGATTTTAATACGATACGATACGATTTTAACGATACGATACGATACGATTTTAGGCTTAAGGCTGCGTCACTCCGAATACTACCGTCTTCCATGATATATATATATTTACATATTCTTGTGTTTGTTTTACTTTCATATACTGCGAAACATCCCATTGCATGACAGTATTAACGAGATAAATAAGTTTTGGACGATGTTGGGGGTCCAAATATCCAGGAAACTCCAATACCGTCCAGTGTCCCTGGTGCTGATTTTAAATTTGGAACTGTCTGGATAAAAGTGTTTCAATAAAAGTAATTCGATGTAATTTTTTTTACGAAACTGAGATAATTGTTTTATATAAATGTGTAGCAAAAAATTAACATGCGCATTTTTACGGTTGATATTATTTTTTTTAAACTCTGTCCCTGTGTTTTAGATTTCTTACCGTCCCTCTTGTTAAATTATACAGAAAATTACTTCAGATGTAATCACAGAATTTTTTTCAATTTTTTTATCACACAGAAGTATGATAGAAAAAGAATGGCTAAAATAATTTGACAGGAAATTTACTGCAGAATTTAAATCAGCATTTAAATATCAATTTAAAGCATCGTGGCTTTATTGGTAGTCTCACCGTCCCCAACATTTATTTCTGCACTTTTCGGGGTAAATTATTTTTTTTTTAATTTAATCCAATGTAAATATATGTTTCAAGAAATCAATGAACATTGTGGTTACTACTGAGTCTTAACATGATTTTCCTAAAAATAGGTGGTAATGTTCCTTACCATCCGATCCTTACCGTCCCATCTCTACCATCCCTTTTCCCCCTTACCGCCCCTTTTTTCCTATACCGTCCCCCTTTTTTTTACCTTATCGTTCCTTCTTTAACACGCCTTTAAGACAATGTTGTACTAAAATTTTGTACTAAAAATACTACATTTTTATTATTTCTTACTTGAATGTCCTGTGTGTACTACGCAAATTCACTATAAGTAAAAATTTAGAAGAAAATAAAAAGTTATAGTGGTAAAATGTTAAGGAAAAGTAAACTTGTAAGTTTAACTTAAACCTCAGTTAAATAAAATAAAAAATTAGCTGAAGATCATTTTTTCATTATTTTGAATCAGTAAGGCATTCGTCTATCAGATTAAAATGTTATTTTTGCAAGTTTAATTTTACCAGATTTTTTTTCCTGACAGTCAAAAGATTGTGAAAATGCCTCATATATTTAAGCATTGTAGGTGTGTATATAGTTTTTTTGCCTTTTCGAATTTATGTTTATCTAATCTATTATCAAATCAGAAGAACTTGAAACGCAGCTAAAGGTAAATATATTTAATAAAAGTGAAGATTGCGCCATTTATTTAAGACAATAAATAAACAAAAATATCTATGCGGTATATTGAGATTAATCTTGAAACATAAATAAATCAGTCAAATGCAAGTTTCCTAAAATTTATTCATTCAAAATAGTCTAAAGACAGTCAACCTGATTTATGTATTGCAATGCAATTGTCTATCTTTTTTAAATAACATTTTAATAAATCAGGGATATCTCTAATAAGAATTAAAATATCACTTGCTGTATGTATAGTATGTATTAAGCTTTTATTTCTTGTAAAATAACTAGCTGTGGACTAGTCAGAATACTCCTAAATGTTAATTTTTTCGTTAGAACATTTTAAATCATTCATCGAGATATAACAATGGATCAAAATACAGTGATTAAATACCCATACATTATATTCACGTTCGTTGCATATCAAACAAACCGATTTTGTTCAAAATTTCTAAATGGGATTTTACGCTCAAACATATTCTGAAATAGAATAAAATAGTGGACTGCTGTTAATGCGTTTCCGCCTGAGACGTATCTTCGGTTAATGAGGACAATTTCGTTTTACCCATCGCTTTTTGTTTAAAATTAAAATGAAGAATATTTCTTTATGCGTAGTACTTATGGGATAATACGTAAAGAAATTTTAGAACTAACTGGGCAGAATCTAAGGGCAAAAACAGAACTGTGAATACAAGAGTACAAAACGTTATTTCCTATTTTAAAAATCGATCATTTAGTTATGCATTAAATGCAGAGAAAATATCAGTGTGTGGAAGTAGAAGTATAACAAAAACGTACTCAATGTTTCCTATGGAATGTTATTGTTATCAATTATTTTGCATATTACATTTTTAAACTCATTTTTGCTGCCACCACTTTTTTCTTGACATAGCAGGAATGTGTGTGAAAATCACTTTAAATTATTCAATCTAAGCAAAAAAATTATAAAAGTGATAAAAAAAATACACTTAAAACTTATATAAATACATTTATTCAGATCCACATATCATCTATCACGCAATCGGCGACATTTTCAGAATCTTTGTAGATACAAATATTTTCGATTTTTTTTTTTTTTTAAACAAGAAGTTGGTAAATAAAATAATGAGACTACGTGTATAATGAAAAAAAAAAAGATGCAAACATAAAATAAAATAAAAATGTACACTTGTAAACGTGAATTACTTCTACCATTGTTTCTTATTCTGCAGATCATGTATTTCAAATTTTGGGTAACTCAATAGAGACCTTTTGACAATCTAGATCAATAGAGATCTAAGATCAATAGAGATGTCAGTGAGAATATTTGCAATGATTCATCTTCCATTGAGTTATCTAAAATTTGGAAAGAGATGTTCTGCAGAATAAGAAACTAAAGTAGAAGTTAATTCATGCTCACAAATATCCATTTTTATTTTATTTTATGTTTGTATTTGGTTTTCATTATACATGTGGTCTCGTGATTTTATTTAATAGTATCTTGTCTTTAAAAATTTTCCCGAAAATATTTGTATCAACAAGGATCTTATGATTGTTGCCGTTTGCACGATGAAATATGTGTCTGTCTTAATAAAGGTATTTATATGCCTTTTAAGAGTATTACTTTTATCTCTTTTAAAAGAAAAATTCTAGCTTACTTTAGACAACGAAATTGTCAATAAAACTGATGAAGAGATAAATAACATCTCCTAACAAGAGATGTTCAAACAATGCTGCCGGCTATTAGCCGAAATTATCATACAAAATCTCACGCAACAGACCAAAATTTGGAGTTTTCGTAAAATTAGAAAACGATGCGGTAATAAAGATCACTTGTACCATTATTACAAGTAAACATAGCTTAATAAATTGAAGACATTTAAATTGCGCCAATCCCGCAATTCATTTGTATAACTTGTTTGTTTTGAGTATTTAGTTCTTTTTTATTAACAATAATATATAAGTAGCATTTTTATTAAAAATACAAAATTAAAAAATCTTTGTTTCTTTTGGCATATACTGCTGACACATTTAATTTTATTAACAAAACAGAATTCAATTAATTTATCGAAGGGAATTATTTTTATACTGCTGTTTGTGCAGAAGAAAAATTCCTTTTACTTTTTACATCGAAATAAAATATCTAAAAAAGAGATTCTTTTCTGAATCTGATATTTTGTATTATTAAAATCGATAGATCTGACTGAAAGACTATCCAACTGCATTTGAAAAATTATAATTTAGAAATTCCACACTCATCTAAAGATTTATTTGAACTTTGTGCAATGCAAAAGCTTTAAATGAATTAAATCTAAGAATAGTGTTGTACAAAGTAAGACAAAATATATATATATATATATATATATATTTTTTTGTTATAACGAGGTGATATGTTGCTCATATGTTTATTTATTTTCTGATTGCATATTTATTTATAGACTTATGTCTGATATTTTTACATATTAATTAAGCAAAGTTTGTAATAATACTTTCTGTGCTATAGCTTGAAAAGTGTAAATGGCACAAAACTTAAGAACAAAAAATGTATTTAACAATAAGCAAAAAATATAAGCTGTGAAGATATAGCCGTAAATTAGATGTTTGTAAATAAGCTCAATTAAGAATTGAGAGGGGAAATCTTTTCCTAAAGCATCAAGAACCACATTTTCTATTCCTCTATTTAATGCATTACACTCAAACAATATTAACCCCTTCGTGACGAGTGTTAGTTACAAAATTTTTAATCTTTTATCACCGGTTTTTTAAAGCAGAACTAATTCAATCGCTGTAATGTTACGATTAAATAAGGCTTATTTTCTTTTTTATTCTTATATTTAATACATTACTTTCAACCACTCTTAAGGGGGTTCAGGGCTTGAAATTTTTTAAAAATCGATTTTTCTTTTAGTACCTATTTTGATTATTTAATTAATTCTGAACACATTGCAAAAAACCGCATAAAAATATTTGCACTTTTAACGGAGTTAGGAGCATTTATGTAACAATCGTTACAAAGCCGCACCCATTTAATTGCAACTTTAAGTCGCGTTTTCTCAAAACTTGATTTTTGACGACTATCCGTTAGATTAAGAAAAAAATATTTGATAGAATGGCTTAAATTTTTTTTTGCATGCATATAACATCATTATCTATAGAATGAATTAATATTTTGAGTATATTTAATGAAAAAAAAATATTTTTTAGGGATTTTTAAATTTTCAAATTTGAGAGTTTTTTTAACAATGTTTCCTTTGAGTGATAGTTATATCCTTAATTCATTCTATAGAGTAAAGTTTCCTGATCATCGTAAAGCAAAAATTAGGTTCTTATGTCAATTTAACGCTAAGATATCTTACGAATGGTGATAGGACATCTAAACATTTTCCCGAAAATTGTGTTATATAAATTTTGCTATATTTTTTGTTTTATTACATTGAAGTACTTCATTTTATAATTTTATAAGACTACAAACCTACCTTAAAAATATCAGAAAGTTTAAGTTAGTTACATTGAATACTTCTGTTTTTATATAAACTCGAAGCGAGAGCTCTGTTTACATGTTTTTCGTTATCGATCAAACCCTGAGCCCCCTTAAGCCCTTCGCGACGAGCGTTTTTTACAAAAATTTTAATGCTTTATCCCCGGTTTTTCAAAACAGAAATTTTTGCCTAATTGAATCACGGAAATGCTACGATTAAATAAGGCAGTGTTTACGATTAAAAATAACTGCTGAGAATAATCCAGGATTCTGAGCAGGTTATGCGGCACGTATACGTGTCGCGCGTCGCATAGGAGTTAAGCTTCAAAGTGCCATTATCGCAGACATACCCTTACCGTTCGTCACCATTGTTAAAGCTGAATGAGTATAGAAACCTCTTCTGGCAATTCATGAAAATAATAATTAACGCCCAAATAACCTCTTGACACTCCCTTTTCACTGTAGAAGGTGTACCTCGGCATTCAAAATCCTTAACGCATAATCTATTTATTCCTTAGCCAGCACTGCACGAACGCCTAGAACTAGAATCATAATCATTTTCAAACTAAGTGAAGAGTTTGGATGCGCAAGGAGGGGGAGAATTTGAAGATTTCTTTAACAGTTCAAAATATTTCTGATCTTCTGCTGACAAAATAAATTTACTCATTTTCTTTTCATATCGCATAAGATTTCAAAGATTTCAGAAAATGAGATATACATTTGGAAAACAATGTAACCCTGCCGAAGAATAATGAATCTGCTGTAGCATTTTTAGAGCAGAGGATACAAGAAGTAATAGCCGAAGATTTCTGGGCATCAATTAGAATTCTTTCTAAGGCAGATTTGACGTTTAAATATGTTATGTTTTGCCTAAAATATACATATCTCCAAATTTAATCTTAAATCAGAATTACTTAATAAGGTATGATTCCTCTCAACAAGTTTAAAGTATGCTTAAAATTCGGGGTTATAGCGATAATTACGTCTACGTAGACCAGATTCTCTTACCTAGAAGAGGTTTTCGGATTTCATTCATGGTCTTACGAAATTCGAAGAGCCACTGGACAATCGTAAACCCATTCGGTTAAAGATAAAACAGTCATTTTTAGGAGCGTTCGTAATTATATAAATACGTAGCACCTATAGTCGTCGTTATCCGTCCGCATATAACAGAGAAAAATCTACCCAACCGAATGGTCTGAAATTTTAAATATATAATTGTTGCAAAATTTGTCTAGTAATTTCACATTTTATGAAAATCGCGTGTATAGTTTAATTACAAGGACAGTCAAAAGTTTTCCGTTACATTACGGCTAATGGGAAAAAATTATTTCAAGTGCATTTCAATGATGTTACAGCCTTTCGAACAGAATGAAATTTATATATACTTATGGAGTGCACTAAAATATGCATTCAGTGCAACATGAGGTGCAAAAATATTTATAAAACTAGTTATAGCACGAACGCACCAGATTTGCCACGTTTGACGTGCAATTTCCAACTTGTTAATAATAAAAACTGTTTTAGTTATGTGAACTGGTTTTTTGTTATTTGAAAATATCCTGAGGTTACGTCAAGAATTTTAATAAAAATAGTATTTGTGAGCTTTGCTAAAATTTAAAATGTAACTGTTATTGGATACTGGGAATATTGTATAATATCGTTCAGCTTGCGGTAATCAGTTGCAAATATCCAATCCTCAGGATCAACAAGAGTTTTCGTGTTAGTTTTCGGACACAACACTACTGGTGAAATAAAGAGGGTATCAATTTTTATAACAATGTAATTTTCCAAAATTTTGTTGGTACTTCGTTTGTAAAATTGCAAATTCCCAACGTTTTCTTAATTTATTCTACCAGATCATACTATATGGTTTGCTAAGCAATGTCGCGGAATCGCTCCTGTTGGATTCATACCAACTAAAATGAGTGGGCATTGGATTATGTTTAAAAATCTCAATAAACGTCTCAAAAAGATCTTAAGCACACATTTTCTTACTTTTAACATCATCAGTCTCTTCTAAATTAATAGAAATGGCTGATGCCTCGACTTTTCGAGGATTCTTATCCCGATAAATAATCAATGGCTTTGAAAGAAATTATAATTAATTTCTAAATACATTATGAAATCTACAATAACTACACATTGTGCACCTAACACACATTGTACATTATGCACCTGAAATTGCTATTTTTTTTTATTATATTTAATTTCTAGTTTTAAATCTATTACCCCACTATTTGCATATGCAGACACTTGAGCGTATCTAACCAAATGTTTAAATAACTTATATCTGAAATACTTTGTATATACTGAATAAGAAATAAAACAACATTCCATCCATGTATGAAAATTGTTTTCATCACCAAACTCTACTGTATTTAAAGGGACAGCATTTGAAGCATTTAAAGCAACTATAGAATTTTTTTGTTGCTTCGCCGGTGACTGTATGCCTTCTGAACTATAGCCACTTACCTGTTTAACTGCCAGATTATCTACCAGATTGCCTATTTAAACGAAATCTACCCTTATTACATTCCAATGTGCTTAATTGTTTTAAACTCGAAGGGATAAGGAAGTCATACTTTGATTTTCATCTCTATTTTTACTATATGAATTTAAAAATTAATCTCCATTCTTGTCGTCACCCTCTACAACCAAAAGCAAAAAATTCTTTTTCCACGAAATTACCAGCTTGATGAATAGAAATATCACCATTTTTAGGACTATTGAACATTACAAATTCCATCATTACTGTACCCATTCCCATCAAGAAAATTATCTCATTTCCTTTCAAGAACACCGTTACTATTGTTCGTCTTCTTTAAAGTTACGTAAAAGGAAAATCAAACTCATTACTGAAAGTGCCGCTCTTTGGTGTGCCATCAGATACTCCACCACGAATAGAGTAATTCCGGGATATTTGCCACATAATTTTTTGAATTTGTGTATAAAGTCCCATGGTGGACATAAAATAAAAAAAAATCCCTGCCGGCCCGGCCTACAGGCAGAGGTAGATTTCGAAGTTAAGTATACTAATTTCACCACCAAAAACTAAATCATTATTAGATATAAATCCACTTTAACAGTTTTATCTGTCTGCTTTTGACGAGTTTTTATTTCCTTTTTATAAAATAGCTGGTTTTATCAGAATCATGTTAAGGCGATATTAAAAAAATATTTTTCCATACTCAACAACTCGAAATTTTCTGGCACATTTTCAGATTAATTTTTAATAAAAAAAAAATATATATGAAACATGCCTTACGTGATTTTTGAAAAGATTTATAAGCGACCTGTGTTTTTATTTTTCTTTCAATTAATTAAAACTTGATTAATAAACAATTATTTTCTCAGTAGGGCAAGAATTTTCGTTTCTAACACAATCGCTTCTGGAAATTCTGTTCAAAATGACCACTTTGACATCATTTCTTGAAATATATTCTGCCTCTATCAAAACATCGATCATTACTGTACATTATATAGTTTCTGAATAAGAGAATCTAGCAATTGGATGCGTTTGAGAGCAAAAATGAACTTAAAAATGAGTAAGAAAATAGACAGTTTGGATTTGAATGCACCCAAAATAAGATGATTTTTTTCTTCAACCGCTATGTATTTTTAATTTGTTTTTGCTGTAAGAATTGGTCCTATCCAAAACTTGTCTATATAGATGTTGCAGACAATATTAAGAAGTTATATGATAAATTCATGGGGATTTTATATCTTTTGAATTGACGGAGTTATGGATTTTTTACTTCTTCAAACCCCCTTTTTGTTTTCGTTTTTAATTTTATTTTGCGGTACGAATTGGTCCTATCAAAAACTCGTGAATATAAAAGTTGTAGATAATATTAAGGAGATTTATAATAAAATTAATTGGAATTGATATCTTGAGAATTGACGAAGTTGTGAATTTTTTTCTCCCAAAAACCCTATTTTTTGGCGCTACTTGAGCACATTTTTAACTTTATCAAGAATCTGTGATACATAAAATTTTGGCCCTATTTTTAGAAGTAATAAAAACTTTAAACTGATTTGATATGTACAAAAATTAAGATGTTATGGCGGGTTTTCGGTTTTCACAAAACCCCTCCCTATTTCCATCCCCTCGGCCCGATTTTGCCCATTAACGAACTTGACCGAGATTTTATGTCCCTTGATTTTATGTATCAGTTTGGAAGAGATTTGCGCAGAATTGCAGAAGTTATCGTGTCCAGAAGAAAGTGATAACACAATTGCTTCGGGAAATTCCGTTCCAAATGCCAAATTTGACATAATTTTTTGAAATATATTCTGCCTCTATCAAAAAATCGATCATTGCTGTACATTATATAGTTTCTGAATAAGCGAATCTACCAATTAAATGCGTTTGAGAGCAAAAATGAATTTAAAAATGAGTCAGAAAATAAGCAGTTTGGATTTGAGTGCATCCTTAATGCAATGATTTTTCCAACACAGTCCGCTTCGGGAAATTCGGTTCAAAATGCCCACTTTAACAGCATTTTTAAAAATATATTCTGCCTCTATCAAAAAATCGACCATTACTGTACATTATATAGTTTCTGAGTAAGAAAACGTACCAATTGGAAGCCTTTGAGAGCAAAAATGAATTGTAAAATGAGTCAGAAAATACGCCGTTTGGATTTGAATACACCTTTACTTAGATGATTTTTTTCTTCAACCGCTATGTACTTTTAAATTTGTTTTTGCTGTAAGAATTGGTCCTATCCAAAACTTGTATATATAGATGTTGTAGACAATATTAAGAAGGTATATGATAAATTCATGGGGATTTTATATCTTTTGAATTGAAGGAGTTATGGATTTTTTACTTCTTCAAACCCCGTTTTTGTTTTCGTTTTTAATTTTTTTTTGCGGTACGAATTGGTCCTATCAAAAACTTGTGAATATAAAAGTTGTAGATAATATTAAGGAGATTTATAATAAAATTAATTGGAATTGATATCTTGAGAATTGTCGAAGTTATGAATTTTTTTCTCTCAAAAACCCTATTTTTTGCGCCCCTGGAGCCCATTTTTAACTTTATCAAAAATCTGTGATACATAAATTTTTGGCCCTATTTTTAGAAGTAATAAAAACTTTAAACTGATTTGATATGTACAAAAATTAAGAAGTTATGGGGGGTTTTTGGTTTTCACAAAACCCCTCCCTATTTCCATCCCCTTGGTCCGATTTTGCCCATTAACGAACTTGACCGAGATTTTATGCCCTTTGATTTTATGTATCAGTTTGGAAGAGATTGGTGCAGAATTACGAAAGTTATCGTGTCCAGAAGAAAGTTATATATATAGATAGATAGATAGATAGATAGATAGATAGACAGATAGATAGATAGATAGATAGATAGATATATAATGTTTTTTACTGAGGGTGGTTTTGGGTTCTAGGAGTCATGATCGGTGTAGATCTGCAAAAATTTTTCAGAAATTCCAACATAGGAACGATCCCAGTAGGTAGTATTTCATACGAAATCTACCTAAAAATCATGCTGTGCTATTTAATGTTAAATATACAACATGTGTAAAATTCAAAACAAATAATTAATATTTTTTAACAATTTTTTTCTAAAACATTACACTGCGGCGCGTCACCCGTACGTTCAGGATGAGACGCTGCACTTGTTCGGTAGTTATGCCGCGCTTGTAATAAGAACAAAATGAAATTATAAAAAAAAAAATATTCAAGGAAAATATTCATACCTGGGCTGTACATAACGACGTACTAACCAAATGAAACTAAATGAGTACAATGAAACGTATTAGTGGATTCAAATTAATAATTGTTTGCCTACTTTCACTATTAAAATTATCGACTTATATTTTCATTAAATTTTAATTGCTATTTCAGCAGCAACGTAATATCGATGTATTAGAGAGGGAAAATAATAAAAGTAAAATTGTGTTTACATAATTTATTTCTTTACCCTTTCGGGACCGGCGGCTTTTACACAAATTTTATTCGGTTGGCACCACTTTTTTAAAAAAAAGTTACTTTTACTTATATAATCATGAAATTGCTCCAATTAAAGAACACAAATATTACTTTTCTTTTTTACTGGTGCCAGAAAGAAATTATGTATGCTCTTTTTGAAGGTGCTTATATGCACCCATGGTCACAAATGGGTTAATAGACCTGTTTTTTTCGACAATAATCCACACAAAACGTGTCGAAAAAGTGCAGTCTTTATGTAACTACATTTGACACATGATGCAACGAAGCCAATTACACTTCCTCTTTTTTGGAGTAGTTTTCTAATCATTCCTTTGCAAAGAACGTCTGCGTTACACGTAATCCATTTTTCATTATTATCATCTTGACTTGCATCTTTCTTCCCCTTCTTACTTTTTATTTTTCCGTTTTTCTCCTTTGGTTTTAGTAAACTTGATAACATGCCTAACTTGGTTAGTTAGTACAAAAATAAAAGGAAAAGTTAACAGCACTTAATCATACCGTACAAAAGAAACTGCGGCATGTATACCGGAATTACAGGGCAGCATGTATCCCATTTTGTATGGTACAGACGTCGCACATCACAGTTGCCTGCCATCGCTAAGGAAAATGGCGTAACCATGCACACAGTACTCTATACAAACGCTACACTTATTTTTGACTACGAAATCATGCATTCATTTATTAATTAGCGTATGAAAATATTTAAGCATAATGTGTTTAAAAGTTTGGATGGTGAAATGATGCACTTACATAAAAATAAGGATTGTACATCTACAAGTAAGCATCGAAATGAGATTCACGCTATACACTTGTTAAAATAATCTCATTGCGCACCTATACTGCGCATTTGACGACCATCTATCGATAATTACAAGATATATAAGGGGTGCAGCATCTATCCCGGATGCGGCGACTCTCCCGGAGTTACCCTATCTTCTTGTTTAATTTCGTACTTTAGTATCAGATCATACAGTCCAATTGTATTTTTAGGTTGGCGCATGTAATCTTGTTTTAATAAATACTAAATGGAATAATCGAAGTATAATATCAAGAAGACCTTAAAAAATTAAATCAAGACGAAGCTTTTTTTTATGTGTGTTCGTAATTATATAAATACCAAGCACCATTTTGCTATTTTCAAGCACCCATAGTCGTTCTCTGGTCCATCCGTCTATCCACATATAACAGCGCAAAAACTGTTCAACCAAATTGTTTGAAATTTAATATGTATAATCTTTTCAGAATTTTATTGAGTCATTTCAAATTTTATGAAAATCTAATCAAAACTTATTATTTAAAGCTGTTTTCATTCTATTAAATCCTATCATACGTAATAAATAGATTGATATCGCATGATAAGTAATGATTCTAGGTTGCCATGGTGATGACGTACTATTTACGTATTGCTGAATTTAACGTATATAATCGTAATAAATTTTGTATTCACGCATTTTTGCATAACAGTGCACCAGCTCTGATTGCGCCAAGATCTGATATTTATAAAACTAGTTGTACTACTAACGCACATCATTTGCCCCGTTTGATGTACAATTTCCGCCATAAAAATCAAAACATAAATACGGTGAATTTGCAATTTTTATAATTTTATGATATGAATTATGAAATATGAAATTAATATTCGAAAATAATATCAATTGCAACCTATATTTTTTTTAATGGATTTAGATTTATTAAGTTCTGCTTTATGGAAAATCCAAAATTTCACATTTTTCTTCCTAGTAATTTTCAAATTAGGCTTAAAAAATGGCAAAATGATGGTTTAAAAGGCTATGTGGCTATGTTAGAAGCCACTAGATATTTTGAAATTTCTTATGCTATCCTGTATCTAGCAGTCTTCAACCACTGCTTGAATGGCGCTTAAAATACCTTGATCAAGAAGGGGTCTCTCTCGGTCAACAATGGAGTACCGAACTTCAATTTGGATACAGCCCTAAAATACGCTCGTTTTAAAATAATTAATTTCTCAGAAACTTATCGTACGAATTGCATAAAAATTTGTTTTTAGGCTAATTGAAGGGTGTAGAGTTCATTTGTACTTAGAATTGTGTACTACTATTGAAAAAAAAGCAAAGTTATGGTTTGTTTAAATATGTAGATGGCCCTCTAAGCAAATTTTATGTACATCATTTAAAAGTAGACTTTATTATGAATCGTATGGTACCAGTAACTTTCTTGTACGATAATTTTTTGCAGAGTTAATAAGGAGGGTTTGCTTTTTTTCCCACGACTGTACATTAAAAATCTTTTTGTGGACAAATTTATCAGGGAATATCTTTTCAACTTTTCAACTCAGCAATGGTTTGTCTTCATTGCTCAGCGATCGCAAATTTGCTAATAGTCTCAACTCACAGCAATGCATAATTCATACTTTTGAGAAAAATGATTTTGAAATTGAGATTTTATGCGAGGTATAATGCGATAGTTGGATTTATTTTTACTACCACTTTATCTTTTAGCGCAAAATTTTAAATGCAGGTTTGATTGAAATATGAAAAAATCATTATAATTTTGTATAAATAAATAAAATGTTTTTCAATTTTATGGAATGTTCAATGTATTTTGTCAGTTATGCAACTTCAAAAATATATTTAGTTGTAAAATATAAGTAAATAATTAAAAGAATAACGATTAAAAATTCCAAAACACTTCCAAATTAAAACAAACTGATTTTCCTGTAAAAGTACTTTGTCTGAAATATACTTTTCTGATGATAATGGTAAAGAAGAGTGCTCTTTCTTTTTTTCTTTCTTTTTTTTTTTTTTTTTTTGAAAACTATGATAATTGGATCTTTTTTCAGCTGCTAATATATCCAAGATAAAGAGGGAAAAGTACATCCTTATAGGGAATAGTTACAGAAATTTTATTCAGCAATAATTTATTTCTGTATGTTCTACTTTGAGGCATGACTCTCTTTCCCATCACTTTGTGTTCAAACCATCGCATAATAAGAAATACAAATGCTAATGACACAATAAATCAAAAAAGCTTTGAGTTTTAATGTTCTTTCTGAACCCTAATGAGCTAGCTGCATTACTTCAATTTAATGGTTTCTTCAAAACTGCTTTTTTATTTAGGAATAAAATTTCAGTATTTAAGAAAGGGATTTATTTTTAAGTGCGTTTGTAATTATATAAATACGTAGCACCTATAGTCATCGTCGTCTGATCTGCCTGTCTGTTCGTATATAACAACGCAAAGCTACCCAACCGAATAGTTTGAAATTTAATATATGTAATCGGTGCAGAATTTTATCGAATCATTTCACATTTTATGAAAATCGAATTAAAACTTAAAA
The DNA here is from genome assembly GCA_963932465.1 of Maratus speciosus. Classification (NCBI taxonomy): domain Eukaryota; kingdom Metazoa; phylum Arthropoda; class Arachnida; order Araneae; family Salticidae; genus Maratus; species Maratus speciosus. The sequence goes on from OZ010797.1 coordinate 456,934,252, forward strand.
AGATATTTATAAAGTTTCCTTTATTCCATTAAATAATATCATACGTAAATAATTCAATGATATCACATGATGGGACATTCCAAGTGATCGCTTCCTATTTAAGACGGAGTAATATTATTTTCGTATTACATTAAAACATTTTACAAAATTAATTAATTTAATATATAATATTAATAAATTTTGTATTGGTGTATTTTTTCACAAGAGAGCAACATATTGCACCTAGATCCGAATATTTCTAAACCTATTTATAACACGAAAACATCTCATTTGCCACGTCGTACAATTTCCGAATTGTTTAGTTTAATTACGTTAAAAAATTTGCAGAATTATAAATTTTCTTGTTTTGCAAAATATTGTTTTTAGGTTTTTCACACATCATATGCAAAATTTCATTTATACATCGATAATTTTCTGAATTTCAGGATATTATGCAGACTTTTTATATAAATTGTCCTATATTATTGACTACTAAGTTATGAAAGAATTATTAAGCTATCATATCGCATGTGCATTTAAATAATATTTTTTAAAAATGAAAATATTATATGAAATATTCAATTTATTCATTTTCTTATTAAGGTCTGATGTTTCTCCCGTACAGTTAGTTGTGTATTTATAGGAGGCTCGAAACTGTCAGACATTTGTGGAGCAAAAAATTGGTATAACAGCTTACGCGCAGGATTAGAAAATGGATATTGCAACTGAATGTCATTTTTTGTTCCTAATTGTACTTCAGATTGTAATGATTACTCAAATAAATAAATTTGTATTTATATATTTTTAATAAGCATTTATATATTTTTAACCCTTATGTCAATGACCGGGTACCCGGGTACCTTTTTTCTCTTTTCATCCCGTTTTCAGGGTGTTAATATCAATAGAAACTAAAATCAATTTAGATCCCCATTATTTGTAGTATTCACTGTCCATTACTATAATCAATTTAAAATTTGGAATTTTTTTATTACTTTTCGGGGCATTAAACATTTTTATACCTGTCACCAATGACCAGGGTATCCGGGTACCCATGCCAATTTTCGGTGGAAAAATACAGAAATTAATAAATTATTTTGATTTAGATCCATAAAACTTGAATTTAATTTGAAATAAAGGTTTAGACACATTTTTTACGTAAAAATATTTCATTTACGTGAAATTTTGTGAACAAGCTGTACAATAGCGGTGTACAAAACGTGTACGAATGTACATCACATACTGTCTTTCCATATGGTTTACATGATTTTCTGGTTTTTCTGCGCCGTTTTTGAGGTTCTAACAAGCACATCTGACACAAACTGCTTTTATACTTCTTGTTTCATCTCGCCTTAAGTTTTCTGGACTGGGTTCTGAACGTGTGGCATCTTCAAATACGGTCAAAGATTTTTTTCAGCTTACTTTCAATTTCGGATTTGGTCGAAAAATGTCTCATATCATGTGCATTTTGCGATTGATCTTCAATTGCTAGAAGCCTCAAGATCTCACCTAATTCCCGCAAAAACAGGCGACGATTGTCTGTTTTATTAATAACCATATCATCATTTCCAGTATGTATAATGTAAGTAGTAAGTTCTGCTATATCCACAGTATAGAAAAATAATGGAAGTGGCCATGTGGTTGTACGCCTATGTGTTGTATATTGCCCCACAAATTTATCCATTATATCCACTCCATATTTCGTTTCCTTTTAAAACTGAATCATTTCGAGTTTATCATTCGGTCCTGTGATGTTTTTATCATGATGCATGGAAGACAGTAGAATGACAGCTTTGTTCCTTTTTAGAACACTAGGGGGCTCTGCCCCCTACGAGCTACGCTCGTCAACCCCCGTTCAGACACCGCAGACTCTAACAGCACGCTAATTTGATCGCCTTTAAAAAGATTTCGGAAGATTTAATTATAATTTGAATCTGACAATTATAATCTGACGTAATTTTCACCAAACTCTTCTTTCTCTTTTTAATATTCACGTCAAAATACTTTTGTTAGAAATGAAATATTATGATCATCTTAAAATGTCAAGTAAATGTCTCGCGCAATTTTTAAATTAAAACTGTTTTGCAATATTATTTTTTGTTCATTTTACGTAATAAGTGTAATATGACGTAAATTCTCCTATTTAGGACTTCTAATGCATGTTACTGAGCTTATTATTTTACAATATTCTTTCTCATTTAAAATTCACGTGTAACTGTAGTTTTTATGACGTAATTTTCAATGAGTTCCTGCTTTTTATATTTTTTGTTTATAATAGTCACGTGTAAAATAAATTTTTAATTTGAAGCAAACATTACTGTTTGCGCTGTTTATACAGCTGGCAACAGTTTAAATTAAAACAATTTTCTAAAATTTGTAAAAAATATCTCTCGAAATGCTGAAAATTTGAATTTAAAATAGAAATAAAACCTCAAAAAATTATTCAAATTAAAAAACTAACTGCAATTTGCACACCGGGAAATTCTGATGCATAAAATGATCTAAAAATGATTAAATTCGTATGTACAGTTTTTGCTCCTATAAAACTTTTTTAATGGAACGATTTTGTCCAACTTTGGCATTAAATATCTCTTTAAATAATTCTTCGATTTGAAAACTGTCTGCATCAGCGTGTTTATCAAACATTTTTCTATAATACTACCGATTTTCATATTTTTGTATGCGACAGTTTTTTTTAATATTAACGAAGAAAGACCTCCGGTCACAAAAAATTCAAAACCGGCGGCGGCGGCGGCGGTGACAGCGGTAGTTACTTTATTTTAGAATAGAGAGATACGAACAAATACTTATGTCATCATGAAATCCAAATTCTGTGGATAAAACGCGCGATTTACATGGCCTTATTTCTTGTGGAATATAAGGTTTGTTTCTTTTCAAAGTGCCAACCATTGTGAAATTCCATTATAATAAATGCTTGGCCAAAGAAAAAAAAGTTGTCCATGGTGATGTTTTGTCCAGAATCCTTGAATAGAGAGGCAAAGTCTTTCACAACACTTTCATCTTGATTTATTTCACGGTCTGTGCCTGTTTTTCGAGTGCATTGTTTACCGTTAAGAGGTTAATAATTGTTTTCATCACATACCCATAATATTTTGACCCCATACATAGCCGGTTTTGACGGAATATATTGGGGGAATGTTTTTTTCCTCGAAGCGGAAATAACTGCTCATCAACCGTTTACTCTTCAGTCGATATAAAACTTCTTCAATAAATTAGGACTTAGCAAAGTCCATAAATCACGAATTGCTGCAGTTTTAACATTTTGAAGACATTCCACTCATGTGTTCTGGTTGTCAAAACGAATAAATCTAAGAATATTCAAGAATCGGTCTACACTCATACTTGCTCGATAAAACGGATGTAAGTTTTTCACATTTCTAATGTGTGATCTTTGTTTGGATTGTTGAGACTTGAAGTATAGTAGAATCCCGCTAATCCGAAATTCCGGTTAATCTGAACCGATTTTATTTAACGGATAAATGTCGGAAAAAACGTGTAGAAGTTAGAATTAAACAAAAAATGGCAGGAAAGCTTGTTTTTCTTTTCTTTTTTAAACAGCTTGAATAGAATTAACAAATTACTCAATAATGTAAAAGTAGAACATATGTACACAAAAATGAAAACATGCACAGTAGGCTTACTGGCAGACACCCATCTTTAAAAAATCTCGAATATCTGTTTGTTTGCCAGTACTATAAAATTATTTTCAAAAATACAAAACGTTTTTAATTCGGATGGTAAAAAATTATTTTTTCTTTCAACAGTTTGATTTCGCAAATTATCTACAGATTTTTTTTTTTTATACCCCTCGTCGATATGGGATTGAGCTATTTACAGATTCGCGATTTTGAACCGTTTGTAATGGAACCTTACGTAATTCCTCATCCTGAAGTTCTACTGGATTATTTTGATTGCCTAAGAGGGACTGCTCAGACGAGGAATCCAAGTCTGTAGAGCATAGTGTCCCTCTCGGTCGCCTTTATTAAGGTCTTAAAAAAGAAAAAAAAAGGAATTTACATAAAAAGCTGTGCCCGCTGGGGCACAGACTGTCCCTTCGCGACAGAGAGCGGGACAGAATACGATGACTTATGCGTCACTTGCTGGGGCAAGGAGCCCCCACGCGACAGGCAGCAGGTGAAAAAGGAGAGGTTGTTGTTACTATGGCAATGCTGCGTGTGCTGGAACACACTGTAAGTCCAGAAAGTTCAGATATGGAGTAGGGTGTATCGATTTTTAACTTTTTTTTTTGTTTCCAAATTCCAAGTTGATAAAAAGTTGCTACTAGACACCACTACTTACCACAAAAAATTTTGGATTTTTAAAAAATTGTTTAGGTCTCCCGCACAAGGCCTAAAGTTTAGAAATTTTACTTAAAAAGTAAATTTTTACAAAAATTTAAAAAAAAACCTAAAACTCTTTTTTTCTAAATTGCAAGTTAAAATTCCACTAACAATAAGCACAAAAAACGATAGAAAATGTATTTCAAAAACTTAGCACAACATTTAGGTCTCCCGCACAAGGCCTAAAAGTCGTAAATTTCAGTCAATTTTTGAACATTTTTCAGTGTTTTGATATTTGTCTTGTTGCTGGTTTAAAAATTAAATGTAACTAAAGCCTCGTTAGGCTTGATTGGAATTGTTGAAATAAGTGAAATAATAAATCACATTTCAAAACGTCAAGCGTCAACTTGAAGCGATGGGGTGGGGAAAGGCCAGACTGCCGCGCCGCGGTGACGCGCCACCTAGGAATCACCGCGACAGTCGTCTGCGCGCTCGCTCGCGGCAGACATTCGTCTACCCGCGAGCGAGCATTACGGTTGTGTTTTAGTGCGATAGTCTTGTTGCCGAAACGTCAGTGAAGGCTTACTGTGGAGACACGAAAAGTTTTGGTTTCTGTTAGTCTGTCTGTCTGTTAGTCTGTCTGTCTGTTCCGCGATAACTGTCGCAAAAAGCATCCGATCGGCTTGAAATTCACTGGGCATGTTGATGAGGTACCCGGACTTAGCTGTATAGTTTTTGGTTAAATTTGGTTCATTCGTTCGGGAAATATGGAACATTTTATTTTGCTCTATAATGCTTTTCAATGGCAAGTCAGACGATTTTCAGATTTTCATTTGTTGAAAGAAATGGCTCATATGAAAAATGGATTTAAATGGTAAATTTTTGATGCTGAAATTTTTAAATAACTTTATTAAAATATTCCAATAAATTATGTCAATATATTTGCGAGATTTTTTTAAATTAGGTTTATAATATTGGGGGGGAATTTTATGCATGTTTTGCAGTAATATAAAGGATTTTGTTTTATCAATTTGACATAATGCATATTTCATTTTTTTCCTTTTCTTTCTCTGTTGCCTAGCAACATATTTGGTCCAAATAATATTAGTATAATTGCGTGTATAATGCTTGAGTAAAGCCAACTCAAAACAGATGAATTAATGCATTTGTATCTTTGCATATAGAAGGATTTTAGCCCAGAAATAAAAATAGGCAATATTTCTTCTATTTTATTTATTTTATTGAAATATTTTGCTTAAAAATACAAAAGTTCATTATTTTCATAGAGAATAACGTAACATTTTCCCATAACATTTACCAATATTTCTTTAATTGTTGCCAAGAAAATCAAAACCCGGAATAATATTTTCTTTTAAACAATTTTCAATTGAAATGTTTTGTCGTGAAACAGGAAAATGAAAAATAAAATTAAGAATAGAAAAATTAATATGGCGGCATATTGGAAATAAAAAGAAAACTCTCGAGTATTTCTTAATATAACAAGATGAAAAGTTTTGAGTAAGTACGCATAGCAGGTGAATTAGACGTCATTTATCGAAAACAAAGATGCTGGAATAAAAAGATCTTGGGTAAAATAAAATTAACTATTATTCACGGGGGAAAGAGATAGATGGAGATGCAGTATGCCGTAAAAACAGTTTGCAATACGATGTGCGTTATCGCTCAGATTTAAATGCCCTCATTCGGCCCAAACAAAACAAGCACGTGGAACAGGGACCAAATTCTTTGACTTCATCGTTTTTTTTTTTTTTTTTTTTTTTTTTTTTTTTTTTTTTTTTTTTTTTTTTTAAAGCACGTCGTTGTGTTGTGCCGAATGTAGCTTAACATGAATATTTTATTTAAAATTTAAATTTTATTAATTTATATAAAAAAAAACTTATGCTTATCCTTATAAATCACAGCGTAAAAAAAATCTAAGATATACTATAACCATCCGCAGAATCAATAAAAAATTACGAATGTAAATTTAAATAGACTACGGGGGGTTCAGGGGGGCAGAGCCCCCCTGAAGAAATGCAATTTTTGATTTAAAAAGTTACCAGAATAAGTAGCTCATCCGAATTTCAGAACATCAATGTACAACCACTTGTTTAACACTTTTAATTTCTGAAACTTTAAGAAGTATCTTGTATGCTCATAAATATTTATGTAATTTGAAAACTTTAAAAAGCGATTTGTAGGAAGTTGAATATTATGCAATGAGTGTTAAAAAACAATGACTTGCAAAGATGACGTTGAGGCTCCTGATCTGCAGATTTACTAGTTGTAAGAATCAATTGAGTGAGTGTTGTTGTTCATTATGAATAAAAAACCGTATCTAACTAGACAAACTACCGACAGGCTGGTTATCGGGCAACCTATTGATGTGAGTGAGTTTAATGTTCTGCCAACCAAGATGGATGTTTTGAAGTATTTTGAATGGGTACGCATTGAAATGAAACAAGAGTGAATACATCAGCCTGAAAAGAAGGTAATTGCGTTAAGAGTTGCTTTAAAACTTGTGGAAATATGGAAAAGAGCTTCAATTCCTGTTTTGGCACCAAAAACACAATATTTATGGTTTTAAAACTGCATGAGCAGCTTGAGAAAAACAAAAAGTGTTCAGGGCCTAAAAGGAAGTATCCTAACTCCTACAAAGATGCAGTAACTAGCTTTCAGTCAAAAACTGAAACTGCATTGTTTGATATTTGTACTTGCAAATGTGACCTCAGCAACTGTATTTGCTCTATTGACAAAAAAGTCCCGGCACTAGAACACGAGTTTTTGCTGGACCAACGTGGTCCTAGATTGATGTCAATTGCAGAGTGTGACAAAAACAAGACTAAAAAGCTTAAAAAGCGATTAGAAATAAAATCTAGGTCACAAGCTTTAATGCAGGTAGTTGTAAAAAAGACTGAGGATGAAAACTTAAAATCTGTTGATAACATTGATTCTGGTGATAGTACAGATGATTCAATGTCTCACACATCATGTCAAGATAGTGATTTTGAAATAAATGTACTTGATACAAGTCAAAAAAGTGTTTCAAGTGTAGAAGTAAAACAAGAACTGCCACAACGCTTGTCTTTGTTTTCACGAGCTTGTGACCGCAGGGGCATTTCTAGTAGAGCTGGAGCTCAGTTAGCTACTGCACTTTTGCGAGACTTAAATGTCGTTACTGCGAAGAACCAAGAAGCAGTAATCGACAAATCAAAAGTAGCACGTGAAAGACTTAAGTGTCGTAAAGAAGTAAGCTCAACTCGAACTACGATCTGTTGGCCATTTACTTTGGTGGTCGTAAAGATGAAACCATAACAAAAGAAATTGTAGCTGGTAAAAGTGTCCGAAAATCTTTAATGGAAGAACACATATCTATTGTTGAAGAACCTGGATCCAAGTATTTCCGTCATGTAACTCCCATAAATGGAACAGGAAAGGAAATAGCTACATCACTTGTAAAGTATTGTGAAGAAAAAACTGTTGATCTTAAAAAACTAAAAGCTATTGGTTGTGATAGTACGGCAGCAAACACAGGCACTTCAAATGGAGTTATCACCTTATTTGAAAATAAAATACAACAGCCATTGCAGGCAGTTGTGTGTCTACTACATTTGAATGAATTACCATTTAGAAAAATTATGGTTGCTCTTGATGGGCCAACTTCTGGACCAAACACATTTAGCGGGCCTATTGGTAAACAACTTCTAAGCTGCCAAAATCTGGATGTTGTCAATTTTGTTGCAATTGAAAGCGATATACCAGAAGTTGATCTTAATGAGTTGAGCACAGACCAAAAGTATATGTACGAAAAATCCAAAGCCGTATCAACAGGTACATGTACAGAAGAGTCGGCCAGACGAAACCCCGGAAACATCTCGCACGCCAGGTGGCTTACCCTGGCAAATCGAATCCTTCGTTTGTATGTAGCCATGGATGATCCGACCCCTGAGCTGAGAAAGCTTGTAGAGTTCATAATGAAAGTCTACATACCATCATGGTTCTCAATTAAGTGCAATCCCAAAATCCTGCAGGGTTCCATTAATTTTTTTAAAATGATTCATTTCAGCAATTACTTGGAAGACGAGCTAAAACATGTCGTCCATGCAACGTTACAGAGAAACGCATTCATGGCTCACCCAGAGCATGTATTAATAGCTATGTTGTTTGATGAACGAAAACATATTAGAGTCTTGGCTTATAAGAGAATCCAGAAAGCACGTCAAACAGAAAAGAAAGGGGTAAGGATATTTAAACCCCCCAGATCAATTTTAATGCTAAAGACTATATAGATATGATTGACTGGCAAAACACTTCAGTAACCGAACCCCCTCTTGTTACCGATATGAGCCTAGGATAGTTACAGTTAATTGCGGAAACGGGAAAAAGTGGAAGGGTGTAATTTACAATTCCTTCTCACAATCAAGCTGTGGAACGAATTGTGAAAGAAGTCACAGAAGCTTCAAAGCGAGTGTGTGGGATGATCGAAAGAGATAGTTTCATTCGTGCCAGGCTGGAAGACCGTAAAGAGCTACCTACGTCCGAGACCAAGAGCCAGTACAAAACCTCAGTGAAGGATTAAAATGTAAGTAAGTGTTTTTTGTACTACTTTGATTTTTAATGTTTTTAAATAACATCTTTATCTTACTGTCTTCCATATAATATTTGAAATTCATTGGGGATCATTTCTATAATCTTGTAAAAATCTGTAGGCCTACGTAAATACTGTATGTAACTTTCGTTTCAGATTTTGAAGACAAGATGAAAGGACGAATATTTAAAACAAGTCAGTTAATTTGAAATAGAACAAGAAAACTGCACTCATATTCTATGAAAATACATCAGCAACATTTTGTACTGATATACTACATTTTATTCCGCGTTATAATATTTTATACATTTGTAATAAACAATAGTAATCACAAATAACGATAGAGTTTATTCCAACACCTTTATCAAACAATTTACATCGTTAAACTATCTTTTTTAAGGCATACAACATTTGTATATTATTTATGTAGTATATATATATATATATTGTGTCATTTTAAGCCTCCTGTAACAAGAATACACTTAAGTCTGGTGTTTTTAACGAAAAAAAAAATGGTTCATTTACATTAAAAATTACGAAAGTTTCGTCAAAATTAACAAATTTTAGGTCTTGTGCGGGAGACCTAAATGTTTTGCTATATTTTTGAAATACATTTTCTATCGTTTTTCATGCTTATTGTTAGAGGAATTTTAACTTGCAATTAAAAAAAAAAAGTGTTTTAGGTTTTTTTTAAAATTTTGTAAAAATTTACTTTTTAAGTGAAATTTCTAAACTTTAGGCCTTGTGCGGGAGACCTAAACATTTTTTTAAAAATCCAAAATTTTTTGTGGTAAGTTGTGGTGTCTAGTAGCAACTTTTTATCAACTTGGAATTTGGAAACAAAAAAAAAGTTAAAAATCGATACACCCTAATATGGAGTGCTGATCTGATACTTTACGCATGATCGCTAGGACGTGAGAACACAAATTTCTTTTTGGAATTTATAAATATGCTTTAATTTTGCCAGCAGTGCCGGCCTTGTGAGTATGTTTAATAGCCAGGATTTGGGGGGGTGAGCTGTGAAATTTTATATGCCATTTTTCCGTTTAATATTTTTTTCCGAAAGTCGTGCAGGATTCCCAGCATGCCGGACCTTAGGATGCCGGATTATAGGATGCTTACTATACTATTGAGTACTGATAAATCACATTTTTTAGCACGCATCTTTTCTTTTACTATTTTTATCGAGATTCCGGGTAATCCGAGTTTTTTGTAATCTGAACAGGCACCGGTCCCAATTAGTTCGGATTAACTAGGTTCTACTGTAATGTATATTTGTAAAAATGCGTCAAATTCCTCTTCTCTAAAGGCAAGCAGTTACACTGTATGGAATAGGGGTGCTTTATGGCTCGCGTATGTTAAAACCGCAGCAGGTACCTGGGTACCCAGGTCATTGGACACAAGGGTAAATTTTGGTCATTGACATAAGGGTTAATACAAAGTTGTATTTAGCTAATACAAAATTTTGAAAATTTGAGCAGTATAATCACCTTAAAAATATTTTTTTGAACACTAAATATGAAATTTCAATTTATTTGGACTAACATGAAACATATGATTTAACAATTTCAGGAGAAAATATGCAGAAGGTTTTGAGATATTCTGCGCGTTATGCCCAAAAACGTCATTAAGAGAAAAATTACTTCCAAGTTGTGGAAACGCCGCTTCAGCTATTGAGCGGGTATAATTCTAAAAACCATTACTTCTGTTCTAGTGGAAATTTTAAGGAAACAAATTTATCACAATGTTCAGAAAAGATAGGAGTTTAACACCTAAAAAAAAATAAAATTTCGAAAATTTTGAATCCTTAATTTACTTCAAAACGTAAGTTCAGGGGGAGAAAGTTTTCTCCAGTAGTGAAATAAAACTAATGTTACTCGTCGTGTATAAATTCTATGCCTGTTATACAGGGCTGAACAAAATAATTCACGTATCATTCTCCTTATTAGCGAAAATTTCTGAAAGGGAATTTTCAAATGAATTATTTATTTCAAAAACGAACTAATGTTTTACATGCATGTAGTTAATAGATACAAATGTGTATATCATATACAGGTCTGTTCAAATTTCGGATAATTTTCAGACTATAGATTGGAATTGCTTAAATTGGGATTTAAAATGTGTTACACGTTTCCAAATGTTTAAATTATTCACCCTATTTCAACTTACTGAAAGGTGAAGTTTTGTCACGTTATTCTGAATGTGTTGGGAAGTAGTTTGTCACATTATTCTGAATGTCCTGGAAAAAAATTTCATAATCTATGCTTCGCACATGATTTTTTTTCTTTAATACTATGGTAAAATCAGCGGGAAGTTTGATTAAATTTTATAAATGTTTAAAAAAATGAGTAATTAGTAGGTAACTTGTGACTATATACAGGGTGTTCATAATTAAACGACCCTACTTTAAAGTTGTCTAAAGACAAAACTATTGTTCATAAAGTTCTGAAATTTTGTAAAAGTCATAATACAGGAATGAGAATTTGTTTAATCTAAAAAATATATAACTAAAAATACTTCAAAATTTCACCTCTAAAGGGCGATTTTTAATACATTACACATTTAGCCTTACGATAGTATAGATATTTTATTTACAGGATGTTCATAATTCTCCTCTTTTAACCCTCTTTTAAAATTGTCTACAGACAAAACTATTGTTCAGAGTGTTGTGAAATTTTTTGGAGGACATAATAAAAGTACGGGAATTTGTTAGAGCAAAAAAAAAAAACTAGGAGGCCGTTTTTTAACGAATTACACATTTAGCATACATTTGCGATAGTTTAAGGGATCTTGTACCTTTTAAACGCGTCGAAATTTAACGAAAAACTTCAAAGTTTGAATTAGTCTATCTTCAAAGCCTTTTTATGCATAAAGATGAAATTTTGGATATTGATCAAACAGATTGTGCTTTGTAATATACTACCAGCAGAAATTTATTAACCCTTTACAGAATTTGTGTATTGTTGAAATCAAAATAGCTCTTTTTTTTACCCCATAAGTCATTACGCGCATGATATCTTGAGAAAGTATGTATGGATTATCATGGAATTTGGTAAATATACTAAACAAATATGTGTGTTTAAAATGATCTACTTTTAAGTATTTACAATGGTAATATTTTTAGTTATGACTATTTTTATTCATTAAAAATACAAAATTTTTATTTTTTTTTTTACGAAAATATTTTTTTATATAGTTAATGAAATAATTTTAGCCTAAGAGTAGATCCTTTTAAACACACATATATGTTTAGTATCTTTACCAAATTTCATGCCAATCCATACATACTTTCTCAAGATATCATGCGCGCAATGACTTATGGGGTAAAAAAAGAGCTATTTTGATTTCAACAATACACAAATTCTGTAAAGGGTTAATAAATTTCTAATAGTAGCATATTACAAAGTACAATCTGTTTAATCAGTATCCAAAATTTCATCTTTATGCATAAAAATGCTTTGAAGATAGACTAATTCAAACTTTGAAGTTTTATCGTTAATTTTCGACGTGTTTAAAAGGTACAAGACCCCTTAACAAATTTTGTTATAACCAAACACGTTCTGCATGACTTTCACCATTTTCAGGTACTATCTGGGATCGTAATATAGCATGTTCCACAGTTTACCACAGTGTGAAATGCTAGGAACATGTCGTGAAATGCTGTTTTTAGAATAAGGTTAAGTTAATAATTAAAATTTCTAAACTATGGTAATGTTAAATGTGTAATTTATTAAAAATCGCCCTCTGGTGGCGAAATTTTGAACTATTTTTTTTAGCTTAAACAAAATCCCATCCCTTTATTATGTCTTTCACAAAATTTCACACCTTTATGAACTATAGTTTTGTCTGTAGACAACGTTAAGGTAGGGTTGTTTAATTATGGAACAATATCTTTTAAGAAGAATCCTAATGAATACCAAAGTCAATATATATGAAATAAAAAGTTATAATAAATACAAATATTCAAATATAATAAAACATACTATCTCTGAACAAGTTTGAATCCCAATGAAATGCTTTCCGAGAGGTAAGAGAAGTCATCTTATGCCATTGAGTTATGAAGAAATATTTTAATCCGTCATCTTCACATGACATTATTTCTTAAGATGAAAGTAAACAGACTTATAAAAAATAGAGTGGAAATATCGATAAAACGTTACATTAAATGTAAAAGGAATAACAAATATTTACAGATCAGTCTCTTAGGCAGTGTTTTAAAAAATTTAGTTTTATTACAGATAAAATGTAACATACCATTATACTATAGGGGACACTGGTGAAGGTTGACCTATTTTTTACAAAATGATTTATTTTCTTTCTGATTTCTTTTCTTTTCTAATATTAAACCTAGAATAAAATTATATATATAATTTTATTTGTTATACCATCAGTTATCAAAATAAAATTGCGACATAAGTGCAATGAAATATGACTGATTTTAATCATAAGAAAATAATGGGTCAAGGCTCCTCACATATGGGAGGCTTGACCCACTTTATTTTATATTGAAATATTTGTTAAGGGAAATAAAATCTGTTTAAAAAAAAGGCAGAATAACTTTATGCTACAAGGTTTAATTATTATTAAAAATTATTTTGAATATGCGATGTGTAAACAAACCTCCTTAGAAGGAATTTAAGGCATAAGAGAAAAAAGCCGTTTTAAGCATCATCTTTAGGTGACACTTGAACCGGAAACACTAGTTGTCACGTAGGTTGGCTTCATCTCATTGTGTTCATCTTGGTGAAATTTGTCTACATACCTTCTTAAAGTGTCTTGATCAACGTTATGTTCTTTTGCAGAGGCAGGAATACTTAACATTAGCTGTTGTTTTCATCATTTCTAACCTTTTCCATTCTTCCTATTTATCTATTATGAGTACTATGTAAATGATATTAAAGTTCCTTTCAATTTTCCAATTTATATTTTATTTATATTTTCTTGCTTCTATAGAAATTTTTCACATATTCCTTTAATCCATTTTAACATTTTCCTTTCTATCACCCCTTTTATGGTAGCTTTACAGAATATTTTACCTTATTTTAGAAATATAACCATTAACCCTTCAATATGTACAGTGTGTAATAAAGAGATTTTCAAAAACACTTAATTAAGGGAGCTTTGTCCATCTGGTCAACCAAACAATCTGCAAAAAAAACTATTTTTATCGTGTAATTCTAGCATTGCAAAAACTTGATTTACATGAAAACCAACTCAAACAATCATTGAATTTTTGCGATTTCCTTAAATTTCATTTCCTCGATAAAGTCAATTATGAAACTCAATTGCTCATCTATACTAATATTATAAAGAAGTAGAGTTTGTTTGTTTATAGGAGGTAATCTCTGGAACTACTGAACCGATTTCAAAAGTAATAGGATCAAAATGATGGTGTTAACCCATGTTCGAACATAGGCTATATCTTATGTCCATGCCGCTACCCCAAATAGGATGCAGGGGGTGCAAGTTAACCAATAGAGTAGTTGATTGAAAAAAACTAGATTTTTTAAATTTGGGATAAGGCCAGTTTTGAAACTCAAGTCGTCATATGTACCCCGAAGCCTCCAGATTTAGTCTAAAGTGTGAATTCTGATGTTTTCTGGTATAGAGCGAAAGAGGCACTTGTAATAAGCAAACACTTGTACAATGAAAGATGATGGATCACTGTGAGGTAGATTGATATCATGGAGAAAAATTGACATAAAGGTACACTTTTGGGGAAAAAAAAGGTAAGCACCCTCTACTAACTCTGCAACTAATTATAATAGAAGAAAGTTACTAGTACCAATGGATTGGAAATAAAGTCTACGTTTAAATGATGTATATAAAATTTTTCTTAGGGGTTATATAAAAATGAACACCAGACCAAACTTTTTTTTTTCAACGGCAACACCCAATTTTGACAATATATTTAAAATCTTCGGCTCAAACTATGCCTAGAGACGAACGTTTTAGTCATTTGAACGATAAGTTTTTGAATTATAAACATTCAAAATTCAGAGCTTCTAATGTTAAATTATATTTTCATATTTTTATTAATATCTCCAGAAGTTATAAACCTAATGTGATAATTTTGTGTGTGGTTATAATACTAAAAAAAAAAAAAAAAACATAAATACATTGAATTTGTAATTTAAATGTTTTTATTATACAAATTATGAATTAGGTAATTAACATTCGAAAAAAATATGAATTGTAATCTACAATTTTTTGATAGATTTATATTTATTATGTCATGTTTTATGCGAATTCCCAATTTAAAATATTTCTTTTAAGTAGTTTTCGAATTTTCATTAAAAAACGTCAAAATGATGGTTTAAGATGAGGTGTAGAAATGCATACTTTGAAAAAATGTGTTTTACTCATTTTATTGAAATATTTGGGATGGCAATAGTCGAAACATATAATGCGAGTGAAATAGTCCTATTGCAGGGTGGCGAGGGGTCAGGGAAAAACACAGTCAAAAAAAGTGGAAACTACCAGTATTTTCTTCTAGAAAATACTTGGAATAATATAAAGGGATTAAAGGAGGCGAATTTTGTTCTTCGAATAATATAAAGGGATTAAAGGAGGCGAATTTCTCTGTAACAAAATACTCGTATTTAACACCTTTTTTGATTGTGTTTTTCCCTGACAACTCGCCACCCTGTATTGGTA
Organism: Maratus speciosus; assembly: GCA_963932465.1. Taxonomy (NCBI): domain Eukaryota; kingdom Metazoa; phylum Arthropoda; class Arachnida; order Araneae; family Salticidae; genus Maratus; species Maratus speciosus. Next base: position 456,949,774 of record OZ010797.1, read on the forward strand.
TGAAATAATGCATTAATAGAAGTGACATAGTCATTCTGTAGCATTTCAACAATCGAGTACATAAGTTCAATTTTGATACAGCCCCTAACATATACTCATTTTAAAATAATTAATTCCTCGGAAACTAGTCGAACATTATGGAAATTTGGGTTTAGGCTAATTGAAGGATGTAGAATTTATTTATGGTCAAACTTGGGTATTTCTATTTAAAAAAACAAAATTTGGGTTCGTTTTTATATGTAGATGACCCCTAAGCAGATTTTACATACATCATTTAAAAGCAGTCTTTATTTCCAATCGGTTGGTACATCTAACTTTCTTCTACGATAATTTGTTGCAGAGTTAGCAGGTGGTGTTTACAATTTTTTTCCCGACTGTACATACGGACCTGCATATTATTCGGAAGTGCACTTTGGCGGTCCAAAGCCGAAATAATTTCAAAATATTTATTTTTCGAATTAGGTTTTTGAAACAGTTATGGATTGTAACCTTCACATTTCTGAAAAGTGATGGATTTCTAGAAGCTTCAGATATGCCAATACAAAATTACAACTCATTATAACATTAAGAGCTCCAAACTTGAAATCTGTGTATCTGCTAAATTATTTGCCTGAATGACTTCCCGTTTGGTATGCGATGGTAAAATGTACCCGGAGAATGCAAATATGATGTCATAATTACGTATTAGTATTGCAAAATATTAATTTTGATACAATTTCAGTATGTAGACAACCTCTCAAGTAAATTTCACTATAAGAGGACTGTGAAAAAAAAACAATGAGCTTCGGTTATTTTGTAAACAAGTTTCTTTTATGTCCTTTAGTCTTAGCTTAAAAACCATAGTTCTGAATTTTGGAGGGCAGTACTGTCCATTCCAAGAATGACATACAGACATTCCAACGGTAATACCTGATAACATTTATTTTTCGAAGTTTGACTATAAGCCTCAAATATATGTTATTTGATTCACGAAACATTTTGCGAACAGATTTATTTGTATGCCTTTTAGATTTAGTTTATAAACTATTGTTCAGAATTTTTAGGGAAAGTACTGGGCATTCTAAAAATGACATATTAACATTCCAACAGTATTATCTGATAAAACGTACTTTGCGAACACGGACTATAAGCATCAAATTTATATTATTTGATTTAAGAAGCTTTTTGTGAACATATTTATTATTTGCTTTTTAGATTTGGCAACAGTAAATATATAAAAATGAAAATTTGTCTGTCTGTCCGTAATGCTATACAAATCCACAGTTTGGAAGCCAGAATTGTGAAATGTTAGGTTCATGTGTATTAAAACACGGCTGGGGCAAATAATGTAATCCTGAATCGGAGAAACTTATAGTTAATTTTTAATTAATAAAAAACCACAAATTTAACAGTAATTTCCAATTAAATTTAAAGATTTTTCGTTATAGCTGTTGCCAACAATTAAAAATCCACAATAAAATTCTTACCACAACAATTACTTTTCTATTGTATGATTTCCACGCGAAAAAAATAAAATAAATGGTTTGACGAATTTGAAAAATGGGAATATTACATCATAACTTTTCTACTGCAAGATTTCTAGGTGAAAAATAAAAATAAAATAAATAGTTTGACGAATTAAAAACAAAAAGGAATGTTACGTCATACTTTATCTGTTTTATGATTTCCCTGTGAAAAATTATACTTTTTCAATTAATTTGACTAGTAAAAAAAGTGGAATATTACGTCATATTGGAAATATAAAGGATGTGGTGAATATATAACGTCATATAAGTGTGATAAAATGTATTGAAGCATGATAAAAACTCGATTGTGTAAGTATTGGCTTATTTTAACATTGTTGTTCGAATGATTAATAGAAATAAGTTCATTTATAGCTGTATTATTTTGCGTCTGTTATATAAAATTATACATTTTTATATTGAGTTTCATTCCATTCATGTGTACAACACTTCGACTGTTTTTTTTTAATGTTGTATGTTAAATTTTGAAATTGGTTTTTCAAAACAAACATTCTAATTCCGGGAAACGCTGGGTACTTTACCTTACCAGTACCTGATGAAACTGACTTTGAAACGATTGGCTATAAGCCTCCAATATATGTTATTTGATTTAAGATGTATGCCTTTTAGATTTACCTTAAAAAATTTGTTCAGAATTTTTCGGGGCAGTACTGGTGCATTCCAACAATGACATAAAGAAATTCCAAAAGTAATACTTGATAAAATTTATTTTGCGAAGATTGACTATAAGCCGCAGATATATATTATTTCCTTTAAGAAGCTTTGGAACAATACCTGTAAAGAACAATCACATTGAAAACCAAGCACAATAATATATAAAAGTATTGCAAACTTATAATAAAGAAAAATCTTCAAATATAATAAAGCATACTGTCTCGAAACAACTTTTGATAAGAATGAATGGCTTTCCAGAAATAAGAAAAGAAGTCTTATGCCATTGAGTTATCAAGGACATTTTTAATCCGTCAGCTTCACAGATGTCATTATTTCTTAAGATCCAAGTAAATAAACTTATAAGAAATGAAGTGAAAATATCAATAGAACCTTACATTAAATGTAAGAAAGAAATGACAAATGTTTATAGGTCAGTCTTGAAGCATTCTTTTAAAAAGTTGAGTTTTATTACACATAAAATATAATATACAATATATATATATACATATATATATATATATAGAGAGAGAGAGAGGGATTTATAATTTTTTTTAAAAATGGAAAGAAATTGTTTTGACATGTGAATTAATAATATTTTAACATTTTTTTCTAAATATGGTTTCTTATTAAATCAAATCTTGCTACTATTTAAACTGACGCATTGTTTAACCCTTTTGAGGACTGTAGTACGTTTATAAAACCAATTAATTTAAATTTTCGAAACGCCGCAATTATACAAGAATTTGGGGTGTAAAATTTTCCGTTTCTTATGAATGAGAAATATAGCTTTTTCTTATTTCCTAATAAATATGTTCATAAATTCCGGCGTCATTCATTCATTTCAACATTTTATGAATGCAAGTGCTTTGTTCCTGAAGGGATTAATTCATTTTTGTTCCCAAACGTATCACATTGGCAAATACTCTTAATGCAGAAACTATGTAATCGGACTATTTTTCCGTTTTTCGGAAAAGACAAAATATTTTTCCACAAACGCTCAAAAAGTTGGCGTTTATAACAATAATTCCCCACGTGTCTATAGAAAAATTACCGCCCTGAGACAATAACTGAAGATTTATCGACCATTTATCCAAAAAATGAAGAAAAAAACAATTTCTTCTCAAATCAGTTCGAAAATCATCCCTTAACCCCGTGAAACGATTAATGAAGATTTACACCAGAAAAATTTTATTAAATTTTACTTTTCTAACTTTGGTGGGAAAAAGCCGTAAAATTGATTATCCTTATTTTGTAATAAAATTTTTGAAAGATTCCTGTGTGAATTCGACATTACAGTAACGCAATTACTTGCCCCTCAAAGGTTTAAACTATCATGCTTTAAAGTTTTAAAATGAGTCAAAAAATATCAGAAATATTCGCATTGCTTAAACAAACAATTGTATAAATAAACGAAGGTTCTTTAAATATCAAGTAAGTACTAAATTTTTACGTTCATTATATTACATGTTTAATTACTTTAAACAATATTTATTTACTGGGACGAAATTTTCAAGATTTTATGTACTTTCATTAACATAATAAAAATACAAAAGATAGAAATTCTGAAGGTGTGAATCATCAGTTCGGTTTTTAGGTGCTTTCGTAATTCTATAAATATCTAGCACCTATAGTCGTCGTCTGCTCCGTCCGTCCGTCCGTCTATTCGCATATAACAACGCGAAAGCTATCCAACCGAATGGTTCGGGATTTAATACATATAATCGTTTCAGAAATTTGTCGAGTCATTTCAAATTTTATGAAAATCGAATCAAAACTTAAAAATATATTATTAAAAGATTTCTTCATTCTATTAAATTCTATCATATGTTATTAATTCAATGATATCCCATGATAGGTAATGGTTCTAAGTTGTCATCGTGATTACGTCAAATTTAAGATGGAGTCCTATTATTTCCGTATCACTGAATTTAATTTATGTATGATCGTAATAAATTTTGTACGCATGCATATTTGCATAAGAATGCAACAGCTATTGCACCAAGATCTAAACATTTATAAAACTAGTTACAGTATGAACGCAACGCATTTGCCACGTCTAACATACAATTCTCGTCTTGTTTACTGAATGTTAGTGAAAGTTTCTGTCCTTCTAACAAGTTTCGAAGACTTTCTAGCAACATAAATATAGTTTTAATTAGATCTGATGCATTTTTGTCACTGGTTGAAAGAAATATAGACCGTTATATGTGTTCTTTTAATTTCAATGTACTTTTATTAAAATGATTTATACACACACTGAAGCAATAATTCCGTTAAAGTACGGAAATTGTATTGCCAATCGACAACCCAGTACTATTTCCGTATTTTAACGGAATTTTTTTTCCGTAAATTTTAGAAAAATCTCCGTTTTTTCACAAAATTTACGGAATTTTTTTTGTTAAAATACGGAAATAGTACTAGCGCCTCGATTGCCAGTACAATTTGCGTATTTTAACGGAATTTTCTTTACAGTGTATTTTTGGAATGTCACACAGTAAAGTGCTGATATATAGGATGTTCGTAAATTATTATCAGGGTTTTGTTACCCATAAATGCCCGTGATTATGCCTGTAGAATTTCAGGTCCGGAAGCCTAGGTCAAGCAATATCACATTTAGGAAACTCAGAGTTGCGGCTTTGGGCAAGTCGCTCCTATGTGTGTCCCGTACGCCCGAAACTTCTGGGGGACTCTAAAGTGTGATACCCGGATCACGCGGCTCAAATACAAGAGTCTTTGCGTTTTTCAGTTATGGCGACAACGTCGTCCAATCGTGTGCTTCAAGTGCAGGGAGATTGAGGGGGCTGGACGACGCTCTTCCTTGGCCAATCACACGTGTCCTGATGTCACCACAATGGCCCATGCCAGTCCAGTTTTTAACAGGTTCCATGCGGTTCAAAGTTAAATAATAAAAAAATATTCACCCAGAACAGTTTTTATCTCTAGTTGAATCCCTTGGTTTGTCTTATAATTTGTTTAAGCTATTGGGTGAGTGCAAAAATTCTACCCGTTTTGAGCATATGTAAATGTCAAATGGAATACAGTCGCTACAGCTTATGTTTCGAGGACAGGAAAGTGGATAATAACACGTGGAGCAGTAGAATATGTACAGGCACAACATTTGCCAGAAGAATTCATGCGGAACGGGAAACAACATAGCAAGCAAGCAAGACCACTTCAGACATTGTTTACGGTACGAGTATGATAAAGCCGTTACTGCAGCCGGAGATTGCCGCAGCATTTGTCATGTGTATGGGGAATATGCCGTGGACGATAGCACCTGCTGTCGTTGGTTTAGGAAATTCTGGGACGGAGACAGGAGCTGTAAAGGTCATGCCCGTTTTGGACGCCCATCAGTGGTTTTCTGTCGAGGATCTGGACACAGCCATAGCACATTCCCCACATCCAATAGTCGGAGAATTAGAGGAAACGTTCTCGGTACACAGAACAACAGTCAAAAGACGGATGCATGAGCTTGGCTTCATCACAAAATTCGATCGGTGGTTACCATATCAGCTTACAGTAAGGCAACGAAAGAGAGGATCAGCACCTGTGTTTCTTTGCTTTCCTGTAACACTAGGGAAACATTTTTGTATCGAATTGTAATGGGTGATTAGAAGTGGGCACTGTACCGTAATGTGAAGCGTCAAAGGACCATGTGCCGATGTTGCAGAGGGTACTCCATCGATCTAAACAGGAGGACTCCATTCCAAAAATGTTTTGCTCAGTGTATGGTTTAATGCCAGGGGAATAACCAACTAGGAGGTCCTCGCACGAACTAAACGATTAAGGCAGACCTCTACTGCCAACTATTGGACAAATTGTGAGTAAAACTCACGCCTAAGCAGCCAGCATTCATCAATCGCAGAGGTGTTCTCTTTCAACATGATAAAGCCGGCTCTCATGTTGCTTTAAGGACTCGGCAAAAATTACTGGGCGTTAGTTGGGAACTCTTATCTCATGTGGCGTACAGCCCCGACCTTGTACCTTCGGTTTATCACCTTTTTTGATCGTTGCACAACGTCTTTGCTCACCAAACCTTCAATGATGGGGAGACTGTAAAAACGGTGTTACAACAGTATTTTGACTGTAAAACAGAGCAATTTTATCGGCGTGGCATTAACGTACTACCAGACAGATGACAAGAGGTCATACATAATGATGGTGCATGCGTGAATTCTTAGGTGCTTAACTTTTTGTGTTCCCCGCCTTTCTGTTAATGCTAAGAGACGGGTAGAACTTTTGCACTCACCCAATAGTATTTCTGGTATAAAGTTTTCCACCTCTTGGAGGAAGCCAATGATAACATAGGTTGGTTGACATATTGGATAGGGAACTGTTGATAATCACATGACAGATCAGGGTTTCCAAGTCCTCGATTTGCATTGTCCGCAAAATTAAACTCGTACTTCGGCATTCCTCCGAGGTATAAAAAATCATTGCTCACACACAATACTCTGTAAAGAATATTCGAGCACAAAATAAACAAATCGGAAATTGTACGTCATACGAGGATTATGAGGTGCGTTCGTACTATAACTAGTTTTATAAATATTCGGATCTCGGTACAATAGCTGTTGCACTTTTATGCAAAAATGTATAAATACAAAATTTATTACGATTTTATATATTAAATTCAGTAACACGGAAATAATAGGACTCCATCTTAAATAGGACGTCATCATCATGGCAACCTAGAGTCATTACCTACCATGGAATCTCATTGAATTAATTATGCAGGATAAGATTTAATAGAACAATCACCATGGAAACCTAAAATCGTTACCTACCATTGAATCAATTATGTATGATTTAATTCAATAAAATAAAGCAAAAAATATTAATATCTTTCTTTTTAATGCTATCTTCATAATATTTGAAATAAAATGAGAAATTTCTGCATAGATTACATATATTAAATTTCAAACCATTCGGTTGGTTAGTTTTTTCGCTGTTATATACGGACAGCCGACGATTATAGATGCTACGTATTTATATAATTACGAGCGCAATAAAAACACTGTCTCAATATAAGAAGCAACACTATCGAGATACGAAATAAAACCACATCCCGTAATCATGAGATATACGAACTCGAGATCACTAGTCTTTCACTTCCCAGAAACAGTGAGCGAAGTTCTGAACAATTGAGCAGCTTTGAGAGGTTACCTAGTTGAGAGCAACTTAACATTCAGTCTATTGTTTGAAATTGTCTATTGTCTATTGTCTTGTAATATTGTGAACCATTGGTGAAGGTCTCATCATCTGATAAAGGTACTATATTACGAGATCAACTTGAGTAGCAATGTGGAGATGCCAATAAACAAGATATAAAAGTTTAAGTAACAGGGATAACAAAGCTCACATCTGACAAAAGACGACGATATAGCTCATCGTCAGGTTTATTGCCGCTGCGCGGCGATTAGGTGGTCATCCGCCCCGATACCAAGTTTCATGCCCGTTTAGCTGGGGCAACCCTGCAGGTAGGGGCCTGGTAATCGGTTAGAAAGAAAGAAACCATTTGGGGAAAAAGTGTAATTTAAAACTACTTAAGAAGTAAATGGTAACAAAATTAAAAATAAAAGCAAATTATTAAAAGTTTTAATAAAATTAAAAAGAGTATGAATTAAAAATTAAGTTATTAAACTTAAGACAATAATAAATGACTGATATTAAACAAAATCAAAATTACTATTTTGAATTTTTGGTGAGAATAGAAGTTTCTGAATAAGGAAAAATAATTTAAAAAAAAAGCCAACCTGACGACCTTGTAATGCAATAGATGAAATGTTCTCAATTCAAAATGTAGAAAATTCAATTACATGTTTAATCGTAAGTCTTCTTTCGTGAAAATCACAAAATTCTTTCAAAAAAGAAAAAGTAAATCAAACGAGATAATTATACATTTAAGTTTGCGTTAATAGCTTCCTTTGTGTTTATTCGTTATAAACACTAGGGGGCTCTGCCCCCTGCGAGCTATGCTCGCCAACCCCCCTTCAGGGACACCAAAATCCAAAAAGCACGCTAGTTTGATCGGCTTTAAAAGATTGAATTAAAATTAAAAAAAAAATACAGTAGCGATCTCTCTGTAAACGGGTTTCCATTCGTTTTTCTCGGATTGGGGATTTTTAAGACCATATCTGCTGCTGTTAAAAGATACAATGGCTGTTTTCGTATTTAATTAAAAAAATTAGTTAAACATTCGAAAATAAGCTAATGTAAAATGAATTAAAGTAAACAGTGTCATTGTCTCCCGGTATTTTTTAACAGCGCTATAAGATAGTTCTTTTAAATAATTCATTTTAAATGTATCGTTTTAAATCTGACGTAATTTACACCAAAGTTTTATTTCTCTTATTAATATTCACGTGAAAATACTTTTGTTGTTAGAAGGAAATATTATTTGCGCTGTCTTCGAATTCACGATAATAGTTGAAAATATTACCTCAAAATATCAAGTAAATGTCTCGCGCAGATATATTTTTTAATTTAAATTGTTTTGCCATATTTTTTGGCCATTTTAAATATGACGCAATTTCCTCCATTTACAGGTTTTAACGCATAGTAATGATTTTTTTATTTTAACATTTTGTTTCTCTTTTAAAATTCCAGAGTAAATATGGTTCTTATGACGCAATTTTCCTGCTTTTAACATGTAATCATTTTATTGTAATTTTAATTTTTTTCTGTTTACAATAGTCCCGTGTAAATAAATTTTTAATTTGAAGTAAACATTATTGTTTGCGCTGTTTATACAGTTGGCAACACCTTAAATTAATAACATTTTTTAAATTTGTAAAAAATATCTCTCGAAATACTGAAAATTTGAATTTAAAATAGAAATAAAACCTCAAAAAATAGTCAAATAAAAAAAATAAATGCAATCTGCACACCGGGAACTTATAACCTATAAAATGATCTAAAAATGATTAAATTCTCGTGTATAGTTTTTGCTCCAATAAAACTTTTTTAATGGAACGATTTTGTCCAACTTTAGCATTAAATATCTCTGAAAGTAATTCTTCCATTTGAAAATTGTCTGCATCAGCGTCTTTATCAAATATTTCTTTATAATACCACCGATTTCCATATTTTTGTATACGACAGTTTTTTTAATATTAACGAAGAAAGGCCATGCTCAAGGCATACTTAGATACTACTACAGGCAGACTGATTTGCGTTTAATGTATGAAGTCGCTCGCCAGAGGACTCTGATACCCTGCCCAAAATTGAAATTTGACTCTGACCGTAACTGAAACAACCTGGGAAGGGTAGATATGTAAACAAACACCAAAATTACGTCATGTCACCATGGTTACGTTTACAATTCTGCTGACATTCCAATCAAGCTTAGAAATGACAGCTAATTCGAATACAGCTGTTAAGGGTTATTATAAACTGTCCATATCATTGTAAATGTAAAGTTCTATTTATTTAAGTAACTAATATAATGTGTTTCTCTTTAAAACTGTTAAACCAACACACATAAAAATATATAAATAAAAAAACACATGCTTAGTCTAAAACATCAATGTCACAAATTTATTTGGTACCACTTAGTTATCCCGTCGACCAATTTCGCCAAATTATATAAATCGCTAAAATACTCGCCAAATTATACAAATTGACATAATTTTTATTTAAAATAAAGAAAGAACAAATAAATTAGTATAACATTAATAAATATACAAATAAAACGTCGAAATAAAAATCACTTGATGACATAAACACGTGTAACTTGCTTACAGTCAAGTGAATGTGACATTTACGATCAAGCATTATTGGCATTTAATCTTATAGTTTGGCGATAGATTTTTGGTCGACGGGATAACTAAGTACCATTTATTTACTATTTTCACTGCTGAAACAATAAAACTGATAGAAATTTTTTTTACTGTATTAAAATACTCATAAAATTCCTTGTAATAATTAATAAATGTAATTTATTAAGTAACAAATACCCTTACATGATTTAATCAAAATTGCTTGGATAACATAGAATATTGCAACGATATTTAAATCCGTGATCACCATTTCTTTCTCTGATTTAAAATAAGAATATTTAATGTTTAAGGAAGATCGGCTTTTTTTTTCTTCTTATTCTTGGTTCGGGCGATATTAAAAACAAATATTTTACCGGTAACAGTAAATTAATCAAAAATAGCTGCTTCAAGTCAGTTATGAGAACTGTAGTTTGATAAAAATCAAATTTTAATTTTAAAACGTGTATATGAAACCAAGCTATTTTTATATAAATACGGGACATTCAAAAAAGAATAACAGAACGGCATTTTTCATGAATGAACCAAACGATCAAGGTAAACAATAAATAATTTAGCTAATCTTAAAAGTATGTGTAACACTAAAATGCTACAATTTGTGTAAAATAGCCTTTTAAATCGAAGGAAATTGAAGAATATAAATATTTAATTTATTACATGAAAATACGATCAATGATTCTGAAACCTCGACGATGAGAAACAAACTTCTATCTGGGCAGGGTATAAATGTAAACAAAGAGCACGTTGTGAAGTTTTGGTTCAGGGTTTGAAGTTGGATCCGACTTCACTTCTTCGGCGAAATGCGCGGGCCGTTATATATCACGAGGTGGAACCCGCCGAATTTCGACGAAAGAAAATGTTTACAAAGGAACTGTTGCATCAAATTTATAATACATCAACAACAATAATTAGAATAAAAAATCCATCTTACATTTGTCAATTTAACTCTCCAAAGACATATTTTAACCTAAGATTAACAAAATACTTTTTTCATAAACTTCAATTGTTAAAATTATTGAAAAATTAAACTTACTTCATACACGTCATCAGTAAAATATAATCAAGATAAGTAATTTTGATTAAGTTATTAATTGATGCTTGGTATTACGGAATGAAAAATCCGCAAAAGTTATTGCACCTTGACATAATCATAGAATTTTTCTACCTTTACATCTAAACCAAATCAAGTCATTTTCCACGTTTCAAATCCATATTAACCATTTAAAAACATTTTAATGCGCAATAGGTTATTAATAAATTTATTTTCAAGCTTGAAGTCACGTTTGTCAACTATTACAACTTTTCATGTTAAAATTCCCACTCGTGATTTGAGGTTTTAGTATAATCTCTGTGCCTGCCCGTAAAAATTCCAGAAATTTATAACTTTTCAACGTATTCAAGGGGAAATATCTCGTTTTATCAAATAAAATTATCGTTTACTTTTAAATATGACGTCATTTTCAGTCGCTGAAATATTTTGCCTATTGACTCAAACTGAATATCAGCGAAATGAAAAAATAGTGAAATATAACATCATCATCAGGGAAATTGTGTCTTTTTTAAAGCGTAACGTCATTTTCTGTTCAAATTTTTAAAAATATGTTTTTAATTATAATGAGAAAATGGCATCAGTAAGAATATAATCAATAAAGATAACTAATCCACTTTTAATAGAAATGAAGTACTTCAGTTGCCACGATTAGAAAATTGGTATTAAAAACTATAAAAAAATTAATATCTCAAAAATAAATTGAGATACAGCTTTCAAACAAATTGCATTTAAAAGCGCATTTTTTTCTGCACACGACGGTGTAAACATTTAAAATGTGGGATGTTTAGAAGTTTACAAATTTGCAGTAGCGAGAATTGCAAAAGCGAAATTTCATTTCAAATTTCAAAGTGTTGCCATTCGCAGAATGACGTATGCGTTACGCACAGATATGTTTGTCCTTTATAATATAGATAGACTTTCTATTTCTTTAAAAAAGTTTATTTATAAAAGAAGCAGAAAAGAAAACATATCATTACAGCAATTTCAGTTTTTATTTCATTTATGAAATAAATCTAATAAAAAGTTCCAGTATATGTTTTTGAAAGTTGTTTTTGTTTTAATACCTGGGAAGACATACTAGATTAGTAGGAACATATTTTATTTCACGATTTTTTTCTTTGAAAAAAATCCTTACGTGAGCTATAATTAAAGAAGGCTGTTGAAAATGCTATACAGCAGTACCCCGACTCACCTCGCATTTACGCCATCTGGCCTGGGAGATAATGTTCCTTAATTTAGATGCACTTTAAAGTTTTATGAAGACTTTTCGAAAGAATTTAACATCTAGCAAAAAACAATGAGATATGCTTGGAAAAGACTGTGTCCGTTTCCTTCGCAGAGGCCAGGAAAACATTGGAAAATTGTGAATCCGACAATGGAAGATAACTCAAATAAGAGATGGATTTCCCTGATCCGGAATTAACCATTGGCGAACTTGTCGAATTAAAGAAACAAAGTACTGTCTAGTACTTTAAAAGAAATAGATGAAGTTGAAGTTTTAGAGCAGAGGGTAAATGGAAAGATTATGACTGTTGCGAAATTAATCGACGAACTAAACCTTATTGAAGTTGGAATTACGGTTCTTCAAAATATTGATTCAGACGAGCAAAGTGTAGTAACGACTAGAAAAGGCTTAGAAAACTAATTCTGCTGAAACAAAGAGCTTCTTGAAATTTTTGTTGGTTTAAACGTCATTGCAAGATTTTTTCACATGCCCAAAGACTCGAGCGGGGAAGCTAGAGGTACAATAAATTGTAAGTTACCAACTTATTGATTTATTTCAAATTCCTGTATCGTAAACGCATTTTTTTTTTTTTTTTGCTAATGTAAAATGTTTGTAACATAATCCCTAAATACAATAGAACATGTTCATTAGATTTTGGCGAATTTTTATTACTTATCCTTTTTGAACATCTAAATGTGCCTCGACTTACGTCGGTTTCGATTTTCTTCGCTAGTCTTAAAACGAATTGCTGGCGTAAGTCGAAGTATTACTGTATACTTAAAATGCTAAGATGTTATTCAGTTAAACTATGTCGTTGTTGTTCTTAAGACATTATGTGGTTGATATTTAGAAGTTTTATAGTTGTTAATTATAGTAATTATGATGTCATTAAGTGTGACTAAAAAGCATAGTTCTTAGAATTTTGTTTTAAAAATCATATTGTGTTTAAAACATGTAAGGTATTTTTATCTTTATATGCATTTTTCTGATTTTTTTCTTAAATAAATGAGACAATGATGCATCGAAAAGAATTATATATAACGACGTTACAAATCCATAAGTTAACAGTTCATAAGCATTTTTATTGCCAGTGGCCGAGAGGTTCTGCTCTCGAAGCTGGTAGACGGGAAGTGCTGGGTTCGATCCCAATCGCGCCCGTCGGCTTAATTTTTCGGAGTTTTCGTGGTTTTCTTCGAACCTTGGATTTCCAAGCGTTAATACGGGTTAGGTTATAGACCCCCCACGAAGGGCACCCCCACTGGGCCTATATCCCTCGAGCAGATAATTGGCCGTCAAAAATCAACCAACCAACCAGCCAACCATTTTTATTGATCCATTTATATAACAAACTTCTTTTTTCTAAAACTACAAAAATCATATCATAGTTAAGTACGAAACATTGCATTGTGAATCCCTTCAGTTATGAATACTTTTTTTAAAACCAGTTAAACCATTGGAAGCTTTAGCACTACAATATTTAAGATTAGGAGCTGTGAATATATAACGTTATCACTTTGGGGAGGGTCTGGCACTTGATATCGATAGATATCCCTAGGGGGAGGAGGGGTTGCTTTTTGAAATCGTTATCATTTTTAGTCCAATGAAACTTTTCTTTTTTGAGTAACTCTTTCTTTACATCCAAAGAGTCTGTTACCTTTTATTTATTGTTATTTTGGTACGTTTTTATGAAAATACAAAGCTATTATTAAAGACTTTATTTGTTTATAAAGTTATTTCATTCCAAAATTTTACATTACTTCAACGTTTGACATTCCCGTTCTTCTGCAATGTGTGCGCATATAATTCGTTGTTAGCGAAACCTAGAGCATAATATGTTGGAAATGATACTTGAGTTTGCCAGTAAAGAAAGAGAAATAATGTTATCCACTGTTTTCTTGATAAGTTCTGCTTTTACACTTCCCGGACAGGGGGCAAGTGCAAGAAGACAATATTACTGATGAATGCATTATGAAATAATAAGCTATTATTAAATAGTTTTTAATAGAAACTAACTTTTTTAGATGTCATTTGATATAAACTCATTTCATATATTGATATTTTATTGACTTCTTGAATCCGTAAACTATGCGACTGATAAATTAATAATCGTATGTGTATATATCACAGCAAAGGTATTAAAAAAAAATAAATAAATAAATAAAAAATAAAAGGGGGGGGGGGAATAATTTAAAAATAAAAAGAACTTTTAGACATTGATAACGATATCATCGAGCAGGGGGGGGGGGGGGGTCGACGAACGCGTATGATATCGTAAGGGGGGAGGGGGTAAAAAATTGCAAAACATTGATAACGTTATATATGTAATACATTTTTTCTTTAAATTATAATTAACTACAAATTTTAATGAAACGTGTATGTTGATGTATTTTTACTAAATGTTAGTATGTTATTGCAACATAAGTGACCGACTAATGACTAACATCTCCTAGATGCACTCTAGGGTGCATTCGATTGCTGAGATTTGTGTGTGAACGTATTGTTCTATTTCTAACATCTATGCATGAACAAGGAACTTATTCTTTTGTTACTTTTGATTCTGCAAAGTTTGATTGAATCTCTAAAAAATTGATTTTGGCAGTTATTTTGTCTATTTCGTGAGAAAAATAATTACTTGGATATCCAGCTAGTACAAATATGGCGGTAGAAGAAAGTATAGTCGGATTTTTTCGGATCCCGCCCCGTGTAAAAGACATAGACTACATTTGAGTTATCATGGAACCACCCAAAAGCCATTAGCAATGAGCATCCGTTTTTGAGGGAGTTTGGAATAAGGTTCTTCAGCCAAGAGTTTCTCCACGGGGTAAGGCGTTGCGCATAATACCGGGTTATTACAAATGAATCATCGGGTTTTGATGCGTTACTACGTGCGAACTAGGAAACGTATATGTTTCCATGACAACTGAAAGGAGAGGGCATTAACTACAGTTTCGTGCTGCGTATGTGTCATGCGCGTGTGGTTGCCATGGTTACTGCGCGATCGTCATATTCAAAATGGCGATTGCACAGCAGACATTTTCCGCACAGTTGACTGTGGAATGGAAAGTTCCACGGCTAGCGCGATTTGTTGATTTCTTGCGACTATGGATGAAACTGTCTCTAACTCGGTTCACTGTTTCTTCAGTAACGCTTGGTCGTCCGGAACTTTTACCTTTACATAAACAACCGGTTTATTTGAACTGTCGATACCAGCGCAGAATGCTTTGTTGGGTTAGTAGTTTGCATTTGTATGCCTTCCGGAATGCTCTATGAACGGTTATAAGAGATTCACACTTTGAAAATTCTAGTACACAAAACGCTTTCTGCTGTCCAGTCGCCCTTTTGAATATGACGTTCGCGCAGCAACCATGGCAACCACATGCGCATGACACATACGTAGGGTGAAACAGTAGTTAACGCCCTCTCCTTTCAGTTTTCATGAAAACATATGCATTTCCTAGTTCGCACGTAGTAACGTATCAAAATCCGATGATTCATTGAATTGTTTGAATCAGTTGAATTGTTTCCATGATTTCTTTATGTCTGCTGTCTGTCCGTGCTTTAACTGGCGTAAATATTCTAGGGTATACATGCAATATGCACCTGTTATTGATATTCACTATGGCGTTTTCGGTATTGAAAATGAAGAGAGTAGGATTTTTAAATCGTTTACAGGGACACTCAAATGAATTCAGTTACATTAAGTTCTATGGAGGTAAAATCGTTTGCGATCTGCTTAAATGATGTTACACTGTTTCAAACATATTGAAATTGATATATATCACTGAGATGATTTACAATATGCTTGTTACATAATAAGGTGGGCATAGCATTAATTATTCAATTATAGGTACACACAAAATAATTCGTTTACATTAGTGTCTATGAACAATAATTGTTGGAAATGAGTTTTCAGATGTGGTATGCTTTTAAAAATAACAACTTTTTTGCGTCTTACTTGTTGTATATAAAGTCCGTAGATTATATACAAGGCTGTACATTTCCGTTTATTACCGGAAGGGGAACTGTTCTGTGCGTTTCATAAATGAACTAAATTTAAGTTTACTATGAAGTACATATATAAATATGTTTAAAGTATATATAAGGTTACACAAAATAATTCGGATATTTTTTTCCGAAAATTAATGGTAATTGTTGAATCTGGCTTTTGAAAATTGTTTTGCGTTTTCCATATTGTTCACTTAAAAATCTTCTTTCACCTAATTAATCTGTTATATTTTGTTACAGTATTATAAATGTGTTGGAAAATGTTTCATAATATATGCTTCACGGACAATTTTTTATTCTTATTTTCATACTGAACAGAATTATAGAGACAGAACATTAACAAAATTAAGAAAAAATCTGTCTTTAATTTTGCAAGGTGGTACTGAATGAATAAATATTTGTAAAGTGATTTCCAACTCAAAAAATGTTTAGGATCTAATAAATAATTTATGATAAAAAAAACAATGAACTAAATAAACTTCTTATGTATAGTTGCAGTTTAAATGTAATTTGAAAATAAAAAGTCTTGACTATTAAGTAGCTGAATTTTTTTTCACATTGCTAGTTAAGTGTAAACTAACAGAGTAAAAAATGTCCAAGCTGGAAATTGAATCAAGAACCCTGGAATAAAGCTCCAATGCTCTATCATTAATCTACGAGGACGATACCCAGCTTAGCATCTCTCACTCTTAAATGTCGGTAATGCTTCAATCGCAGCATAAGATGGAATAGTCTTCAAGAGTACACGAACCTGCGGTAAACGTGAGACGAAATAAAGCCCAACATATGAGAACACATATAAGTATTAGGTCTACCATAAAGTTCTGTCCGATAACGTTATTTCACTCCTACTTTTTTTTAATTCAGATTTCTTAAATGGCACAAGTTTTGAAAATGGTAAAATTCTAATTGTTTTCACCTTTATGTGAAATGTCAAAACAATGGGAATTTTACCATTTCGAAAACGTGGTGCCAATGAAGAAATCTGAATTTTTAAAAAAGTAGGCGTGAATAACACAGGACAGAACTTTCCGGTACACCTAATATAATTTTTAACTAAAATAATTGAAAAATTAATGCTTATATAGTAAATATTTCTTCTTGCTAATAATAGGAAATTTAATAAAATTAATATATAAATACTTCTTAAAGGTAAAGTAAAATTATTTCTATATATGCCACTGTTATTGCAAGCCATTTTCATCAGTAAGCTTTTGTTTAATATTTCTGATAAAATCAATAAAGTTTAATGTGTATTTAAATTATGTGTATTTACGTACTTAAATTACGTATTTAAATTATGTGTACGTTTTAATGTGTATTTAAAACGTATCTAAAGGAAAAATATTTTAATACCAGAAAAATTTTCAGAAATTTATTTTTTATATATTTCTAAAAAAAAAAATTATTTCACAGGTTTAATAGTAGGTATTTTAGCCAGGATAACCTGCTGTCTTCAACGGCGGCGTAAATAGGAAGTAACGTTAACAACATGTTGGTGATCGGTGTGTGCAGATTCCATAAATCCCAGCCAGCAATAAGCTAAAATCGCTTAGAGAAATCTATTCTACACGGCGTGGAACATGAATGAATATCTTATATAAATCCATAGAAATATGGTTTTTGAAAGTTCAATCTCTTATTTTTTGTGTGTAAATCTCACATATTTCTGCTTTCTCCCTAAAATTTTCGTTTTTTAATTGTACGTGAGTTATACGTAAGAATTTATGAATTTTGTAATAAATAAGTTTGTAAAGTAGGCGTTAAATAAAATTATCGGACAGAACTTTCCGGTAGAACTAATATATTTTAATTAAAATATTTGAAAAATTACTTAAAATTATACTTACATGAACATTCTTTTTCTAGTGCAATAATTTTTAGGAAAATAGATGATTTCCTACTTATCCATTCACTCAGGTAGCATTCCTTGCAAGAAACTAAACGATAATTTTTATACTCATATGTAAAATTGAAATATTTATTTATTTCTTGAAGAAAATATCCCAAGTTATGAATTTGTTAACATAATCTGTATTCAAGAGGGCAATCGCTTCTTAAAATGCCCAAGATTATTTTGTAAATCCTTAGAGCTGTCGTATTACCTCTTTCTCCCACACTTTAAATTCTTTTCTGTTATCACTTAGTCAAACAGGTGGAACTGTGATAAGCGAATCACAATTTTATGGCTTTTAGAAGAATTATGAAACAGATTGATAAAAAAAATGTATGCTTAATTTTTCAGTAGTTATGCGTAAAATGCAAAAGAATATATTTTGATACAGATTTTCAATCAAATACAATTTTTTTGTGACTTATTACTTTTGTAATTTTTTTAAAACATTTCGCTTTTATTCCAAAATGGAGGTTGCAGTGTCCATTAAAAATTTTTGCAATGCAATTGCATCAAATCGCGTAATTTGCGAGAACTCAGCAAAGAAAGATACAGTGGGCCATCAGCTAGAAAAAAGATGGCAGCTAGCACTGCCATCAGTGATAAAGTGCAATGGTGTCATTACTTAAACCAGTACAAAAGTGTCCGTGCGGAATGCAGCTGGCGCATCAGTGATGGCCAACAGCAGGCCAGCAATGGTATGGCATCACATTACTTCAATTCGGCACTTTTCCTGCAGTGCTAGCACCTATCCCACTGCTATTCCTTTGCTGGCACAGCACTTTCCCTTACAAAAATTTCTTATAGAATTCTATATAAAAAAAACAAAGTATTATGACTCTTTTTTGTATAAGCTAGTTTCACCAAGAGCTATAGAAATATTTTAACTTGCAGCGGTTTCCATGTGGTCACCCTCCCAAGTACTTACCACGATCGATGCTGTTTGGTTTTCGTGATCGGACATGAACAAGTACTTTCAGCGTATGCTAGGACCGCTCGTAGTTTTCCAGCTCTCATTTAGAGGTCTGCACGGGCCGGAATTTCCAGGCCCGGGCCCGGCCCGAACGAAAACTACCTTGGCCCGGCCCGGCCCGTACAAAAATCACTGAAAACAGGCCCGACCCGACACAATTTCTACAAAAAAATCTGTTTTTTCTCAACATACAATTAAGATTCTTTTAATGAATACTTCATACATATTTATGGGAACATTTTCAAGTATATTTTAGATTACTATGATGTTCGCAAAACAGAAAACACACAATAGTAAACATTAACGATTACCTACAGTGTTTTAGTCATCGTGTCTACAGACATTTCAAAATTCAAATAACGATTCATTAAAAGACTAATGTAGTTCAGAATAAAAGATTAAAAACATGGTAACTTTTGAAGCTGTATAATAAAAAGTAGATTTGTGAAAATATTTTTCTCATTTTAAAGCTTTTCTCAAATCCAAATGAGCTGTATTTCGACACATTTATGAATTAATTTCTTTTCGGAAACGCGTAAGATTGGTAGGTATTCTTATTCAGAAGCTATGTAAATGTCGGTTTTTTTCATAGTTAAAAGCAATATATCTTTCTGAAGATACTGCCAAAGTTAGCGTTTTGAACCGAATTTCCGGAAGCGATAACACAGGAAAGAAGAAGAACGCACAGTCACGTTACAAGAATCTCTGTTATCTCTGTAAGTATTTTATCAAATATGGAAAAAGCTATTCGTTTCCAAATGCCTTCAATAGTCAGGCCTGTCAATTTTATGCCTTTATAGTTAAAAATGAGTCAGAAAATGTGTCTGAAAGTTTCGCATTGTTGAGCAGTGAATATGAGAACCACCTTAAGGTATATTTCCAAAGATACTGTTAAGAGAAGTTCATTATCACTACTAATACTACAAAACATAATGACTGTCCTACACATCCTGAGATCGATTAGACCAGTTCCGTCCCGGCACGAGTCTACTGAAAAAGTTAAACTCGGAATCTGACATCTTGTAACTGTACGATGCCGATCTCTTCGACGGACATGTTACATTTCTGTATTGATGTTGTTAAACTCGCATCGGCTCGTGACGCACGTTTATACTTCTCGAGAAAATCATATTCATTGGAAATGGCTCGTATTTTATCTGCTTCGCTGGAATTCTTATATCGGGCCGATAGGCCCGATTAATTTTTTTATCGGCCCGGCCCGGCCCGTTGAAAAAATTTTCCTAATTCTGCCGGCCCGGCCCGTTTGAATATTTGCCTTCATTCCGCCGGCCCGGCCCGGCCCGCGGGCTGGGCCGGGTACGGGCCTCGGGCCAAGCCCGGGCCCGTGCAGACCTCTACTCTCATTACACTATTTCAAGTTTGTTTCTTTTGTGATTTACGTTTCCAATAATAAAACTGGTATAGAAATTCTTGTACTGTATAGAAATCCTATATATTTCACGCCTTTTTTTTATTATTGATTCTGAACTGTGTAAATTATGAAAACTGAAATCATTTGTAACCTAGTAAAACCAGATTTAAGGAGAAATAAAAAGTGCGTTGAACTAAAAAATTTATTTATTTATTCATTTACTTATTTATTTTGTTGGTGGCAGTGGTGCTATATTATTTACAGTTTCAAAAAAAAAAAAAATAGCTTCACAGCTTAAATTATGTTAAGATATTCATTTCAGATTTGTGTTCAAATAATCAATGTCTTCGATATTCGCAACGCCACCTAGCGTAAGGGTTCCCAGTAATAATACTGCAAAAGTTCGTGCACTTCCATGTAGTGGTGGGCCAGCGCATAAGATAAAACGGAAGCCCGCCAGAATGTTATCTGATGATTTCCAACAGCATAGTTGACTGAAGCAGTCCAGCAGCGGCCATGCAGTGGTAGACCATTAACCAGAACCTCTCCATCATTGCCAGCACCTATCTAGCAATTTCTTCTTTGCTGGGAAGTAATTTTTGACTTTTTCCGTTTGCTTATATAGTAAATATTTCTTCTTGCTAATAATAGGAAATTTAATAAAATTAATAAATAAATTCTTCTTAACACTAGAACGGCGGCGAGGGGTCATTGTGACCCTTTCTGAATGAAAAAATGCCGATTCGAACCAGAAATTTCTTTGTAATATAAGATTAATATAAGCTGGAAAAATAACTTAAATAAATAATTTAAATAGTTTTAAGTAAAAATTCTGATGTGAAATATTTTTTTAAAACTTGAGTAAAAATTCCCGCCGTTCTAGTGTTAAAGGTAGAGTAAAATTATTTCTATATATGCAGTTGTTATTGCAAGCCATTTTCATCGGTAAGCTTTTGTTTAATATTTCTGATAAAATCAACACTGCAAATAAAGGCGTCTTAAATTAAGATACATATGTGACTGAAAAAGAATTTCAGACACTTAAGTGTCTGAATCTGAAAATTCAGTCACAATAGATGTCTTAATTTAAAACACCTAAGTGTCTTACTATGATCATAGTGTACACGAACTGATAAAAGTGTCTAAAAAATCTGCAAGTGTCTAATTTTAAGACACTTTGTAACTCCGCTCCGCATTCACCAGGGGGCACTCTCAGTTGCGCATGCGTCTTCCTTTCGAACTCGATGTTCGTTTGTAATTCAAACTGAATGCTTGTTTTTATGTACGCGTACATTTTAACTAATAATTTAGTTTGACTTGATTATTTTTTGCGGAATGTGAAGTTCCGGGATTTAATTTCTATCGACATAGTGGTACTCCGTATTAATATTTATCTATAAAACTAATACAGTGTTCTTCATCTCGTCAAATTTGTAAAGAGAACTGTTGTCTGGCGAGCTATGTTTTCAGGATGGAAATTTTCCATCCTTTTAACAGAGCTAGCCGGATGTGCAAGGGGATTTTATTTTTTAAATATCCAAGTCTGCCTAACTAACGGATACTAACGTAGCCTCCAATCCGG
This sequence comes from Maratus speciosus, assembly GCA_963932465.1. Lineage (NCBI taxonomy): Eukaryota > Metazoa > Arthropoda > Arachnida > Araneae > Salticidae > Maratus > Maratus speciosus. Next base: position 456,971,831 of record OZ010797.1, read on the forward strand.
ACGTCCTCTGGGCGAATGTGCTTTTGGAATAATCAGACCTTTTCCCAGGTAAGTGGGGTCTTAACTATGTATTTAAAACTCTCTGTGATTGTTTTCTCTTTAAATGAAGACCTCACATGAGTCTATAGCTTTATTAGTTCCTGAGTTATGCCAAAATATGTTCAAAGCATTTTGCCTATGGTATTTCCATGTTAAAATTTTATTTTGCTAATATTTAAATTTCTACTCTTCAAATCATCTGCAATCATATTTCTGTATTATTTTCTATCCAATGTTATCTTTAAAATAAATTTTGGTGTCTCTGCATGGTGTATATTGATTACTGAATTTATTAATTTTACACCTTCCTAAGCCTTTTCTTATGTAGCCATTACTTTAAAAATCGCAGTGACATCGCCTGTTGATTGGCTCATACTTCTTAATTACCATCAAGACTACCTTAATAGTATTTTTTGGTGTAATTATTACTCTGAAGTACCCTTTTTAATTATTTATTTACGTATACAATATTTTTATAAGCATTTAATGCGGCAGCATTTGTAATGTTTACATCGATTTTTACATTTCTGATAGATTTATTATGTGTTTATGTACTGGAATTCAAAAGCATTTATAGTAAACATTCCTGTTAATAGCTGCTTTTATTTATTATTTATGCTTTTCTTGTCTAATGAAGTTTTCTTCTGCCTCATAGTGTGTACATCATAAATTTTAAAAAAGAATATAGTTCGAACATCCTTCCATTCATTGATTCCCCCATATATTTAATACAGCGAATTACTTGTGTTCATTTATTTATTTTAAAATGTTTTGACTGATAAAACTCATTAAATCCGGTCATTCTAATTAAAAGATTTCCCTTTGCTATAATTTTAGTGTTTCCGAGTATTTTAGAAATATCCCATTTGCCATACTGAAATTAGTCAACATATAATCTTTTTATGATTCAAAAGTCAAAACCACAGCTTCACGATTTGATTGTTTGAACGGAAATTGACGTCACTAATGTAGACGTTGAATCAGAAAAAAATTTGTTGATGTCAACAAAGATTTAGAAAAAGGATCTCGCGTTATCTGTAGTCACTTTGTTAAATTTTAATGATTATTTTTAGATTCTTAAATTCATGTAATCATGTACCGTTAACGTAATTGTAAGAATGCGGTAAAAATATACAGATATATTTCATTTGAAATAATTATATAATATTGATTTTTTGATTACTTATAGTTAAAAAGTAATTTGAAATTAAAAATGAATACAAAGTAAAGAGGTAGATTTTTATAAAATATTTATTTGCATATAGCTAGATTTTGCACTTAAAACTGACACGTACATTTATCGAATCATAATAAAGGGTTGGACTTTTTCCAGAAGGAGGGCCTGATTAAAGCATGGGCAGACCCCCCCCCCCCCCCCCCTACGATTTTACGTGCTCCAAATTCGATATGGATTGTTTTTAAAGCTTATATTTTAAATGTGTTTCAACATTCTATTGATTATAATCAGCATTTTGAACTTTAAAAGTAGAATTAGATTAAAAACTAAATAAAAAAATAAATACAGTAAAAACTCTCAATCGCGGCCACCTCGCGAATTGAACGCGTTTTGGAACGTTGAATTTGCCTGCTATTCGATTGTGTTCGCTTTTATGAGGTAAAAAAAAATGTATTTATCTTGAAAAAGGTCAGTGTTCGCTGAAGAAAATTGTCCTATGAAAGTTTTGTTGTAAAATCGCCATAACGGACACTCCTACATAGAGGACACAACTATTTAAGAAGCACATTTTTTATTAACAACATGCACATATTTTATATTTTTTACCTCAGAAAAACAGACACTTCCGAATGGCGAACAAATTCCACGGTTCTAAGGTGCCTACTATTGAGAGGTTTTACTGTATTGTGACAAATATTTTAATTTTTAATCTTATTCTACTCTATAAATTCAAAATATTGATTATAATCAGTACAAAGTCGAAAAAGATTTCAATTATCAGCTTTATGAAAATTGCATACCATATTTTGGAGCCCCTAAAATTAGGCTGTGTGTGTGGGGGGGGGGGGGAGAGTAAGGCAGAATAATGGCCATATACTTTTCCAGGATCAACGTGGTCAAACATGGCTACGTATAATGCTTTAAAAAAATGGCTGCGATTCAGACGTTTGAAGTGTCTAAAATTCAGACGCAAAAAGTGTCTGAAAAAATTCAGACATTTTAAAATGTCTGAAAATTGAACACTCCGTTTCAGACACTTAAGTGTCTAGAATTTAAGACATTTCGATTTAGAGTGAATAAAAGTATATTTTTTAAAACATAACTAAAGGAAAAATATTCTTACACCAGAAAGAAATTAAGAAAAATTTTTTTAATAAATTTCTAAGAAAAATGCAAGATGAAATTCTTATCAAAGGAATTTGTTCATGATATCTTGCTGTCTTCAACGACGCAATGAATAGTAAGTAACATTAATAATATGTTGGCAATCTGTGTGTGCAGTTTACAGAAATTCCAGCTATAAGCTGAAATCGCTTAGAGATATCTATCCTACAGGCCGTGCAACATGAAAGAAAGTCTTATATAAAGCAATAGAAATATAGTTTTTGAAAGTTTAATCTCTTATTTTTTGCGTGTAAATTCCACATATTTCTGCTTTCTGCAGAAAATTCCCGTTTTTTAATTGTACGTGAGATATACATAAGAATTTATGAATTTTGCGATAAATAAGTTTGTAAATTCTGGTGTCATTTAATCATTTCATAATTTTAGGATTAGAAGAAGTTTTCCCCTGAAAGGCTTAGCAATGCCCCCTGAATACTAGGCCTGAGCGCTGACACAAAAATGGCGGCTGCCGAAGCCTGATTTTTTTTTAAACCTATGTACGGTCCCCTTAAATTTAGACTCCAGTATTTTATAAAAGATTTCTTAGACTTGTTTAATCTCAGAAAAATAAAGTGGAAAGAACTTTAAAAAATTACTGGTACGAATATTTAAGGGACCGTATACACGCTGAATAATATCCGCCTTCGGCAGCTACCATTTTTATATTAGTGCTCGGGCCTAGTATTCATGGGGCGGTGGGCTTAGCCTAAATTGTGTCAAACTAAAAATAACCGGTGAAGTGCTAATATTTCTCGCGCACAGAGGGATCCGTACAATAAATGTATGGATTAGTAACTGGACATTGCATAACACAAATACAGTCAGTACCGGATATATGGTCACCCGCTTATAAGGTCACCCCGCTTATAATGTTACTTTTCGTAAGTCCGGTCTGACTGAATAGGTATTATATGTTAAAATACACCGCCTATATGGTCAGTTTCTAATGGCTACTACTGGATATATGACCACCTTTTGTCTCCATTTTTTTTTTGCAAAATATCATAGTTTTAGGGTTTTTCCTTCTTCATTTTAAGGTGTAAAGTGCCAATTGACATATCATTGAACTATCTTCAATTGTTGGCTTCTTCGCATTGATAACGCAGTGCTTTTCATTTGCAATAGATTTAGAAAGAAGCGGACGGACATCCTGAAGGAGAAACGTTTTTCATTGTAGTCATTCTTCTTTTTTTCCATCATTGAATCTCTCGTACTGTTGTTAAAAACCACAAGTACGAACTTCCATATGGTGAAGAAAGGCCAGTTAACATTTTTATAGCTTTAGAATGACAGACAGACCTTCTCCTTTTTAAACGAAACCTTAGAGATCACGATGATCTTGCATACCATGTGACTAGGTGCACGCCGATACTCGGTGATACTCTCCTCTTGGCGGCTGCAGCCGATAAGAGAAAATGTTCCCTGTCGGAAAGAGTTTCCAAAGCTCTGAAGATTTCTCCCTCAACTGTCGAATTGGATACAGACTCTCGGAAAAAATGCCATCACCCCTTACGACCGAATGTGAATTGTCCTCCTTATTTGAAGTCCTCCATGTTATGGAGGAATAAAAACACGTGATTTAACTTTTCTCTAGAAAAGTTAAATCATGTGTTTTAATCGTTTTGTATTTTTCATTACTTATCGCTGACTGTAAAGTAGTCGTTTATTTTTTTAAATGTCTTTTGTGAATACAACATGTCAGCAAAACGAAAAATTTGACAATTGCAGAAAAAAAGAATTGGATAGAAAATTTTTAAAAATCGAATGTATCGAAAGCAGCTTTCACGAAGACTCATGGAACAGCGAGAACGAAACTGAATGACATCTTTGGGTTCAAATCTTTTCAAGCAGAAGATGTGATCAATCAAAAGAAGAAAGCGATAACATGTTTCAATATTTGAGAATGTTGAGAAAGATCTTTTCACTTGGATAAATTATGCTTGATCGCAAAATGTTCCAATATCAAGGATTATCGTAAAAAGACTTTGAAAATTGCTGATGAACTAGATAAACCGAATTTTACTGCTAGAAAATTGTGGTTACAAAGGTTTAACTTACAGCACAATCTTACTTTTTACAGATGTGTGGTGAAGCTGCAGGTGTTTATGATAGTATACAAGAAAAATAGTAGAAGGAATGGGTGGTAACTTGTTAAGTAACATTCGCAATAGGTACAAACCTTGTGATGTTTATAATTTTGATGAGTGTGGGTTGTTTTTTCATGTTTTGCCATATAAAACTGTTACTTTTAAGAACGTAAAAGGAAGTGGTGGGAAGGTAAGCAAAACAATATTGACCGTTTCATTAGCAGCGAATATAGATAACTCAGATAAACTGACCCTATTAGTTATTGGGAAATTTCTCAAGCCTCTTTGTTTGAAAAACTGCAAATCTTTGCCTGTATCTTACGATGCGAACCGAAAGTCCTGGATGGCAACAGACATTTGGGAAAAAGAAATTCTGCGTATCGATAGAATTTAGACAAGCAAAAAAAGAAAAGTGCTTATAATCGCAGACATGTGTATTGCACATTGCGTGATTCGGAATTTAAATTCGATTGAACTTGTTTTCTTGTCTCCAAACTGAACCACTATGGCACAACCCTTAGATCAAGGGATTCAAAATTTTAAAATAAATTATCGAAAGCTGCTTCTAAAAGACTTCATTGCTGCCACTGACCAAAAAAAGAAGTTTCTCGTGACTATGTTAGATGACGTGTTACGTAGACAAGAGTTGGAATATGGCATCAAAGAAGACCATTGAAAATTGTCTTAGACATCCTTAGCTTCCAGAATGTGAAGAATTATCGTTCGATAACGATGGCAATGATGATGATGATGATGATTATGATGTGCCCCTATTTGAAGTTGCACAAAAGCTACTGAATGCCGTTTGCACAATACAAGACGAATTGGCATATGCATTTGTTGACAATGAAATCGCATCTAATGGACTTTACCCACGAATGGCAACAATCACGCTTTAGCGGGTATGTATCCTCCGAAAAAAGACTGCTTATTGGACGAAGGGGAAGCTATGTTAAAATGTTCTTAATGCCTATTCAAGGCTGGAGTAGCACAGTTGAAGTTTTTTATTCCAACAGAGCGAAAAATGTCCAGACCAGGGATCGAACCTGGATACTTGGCGTGCCGTGCCAATGCCTTACCTGTTAGGCTATCCGGACCGATACCTGGCTGACATAATTCACTCTTATTAGTTGGACTTGGCTGCGAACTGCAGCGCTAGTTTCATTCATCCGAGCTATAACTACAGCATTTACACGATGAAACTACTTTAACATGGAAACTCCTGTATACCATGTAATTAGGTCATAATGAAGGGAACGAATATTTTTTCCAACTGGATTAAATCATATTCAAGGCTGGAGTAGCACAGTTGAAGTTTTTTATTCCAACAGAGCGAAAAATGTCCAGACCAGGGATCGAACCTGGATACTTGGCGTGCCGTGCCAATGCCTTACCTGTTAGGCTATCCGGACCGATACCTGGCTGACATAATTCACTCTTATTAGTTGGACTTGGCTGCGAACTGCAGCGCTAGTTTCATTCATCCGAGCTATAACTACAGCATTTACACGATGAAACTACTTTAACATGGAAACTCCTGTATACCATGTAATTAGGTCATAATGAAGGGAACGAATATTTTTTCCAACTGGATTAAATCATATTCAAGGCTGGAGTAGCACAGTTGAAGTTTTTTATTCCAACAGAGCGAAAAATGTCCAGACCAGGGATCGAACCTGGATACTTGGCGTGCCGTGCCAATGCCTTACCTGTTAGGCTATCCGGACCGATACCTGGCTGACATAATTCACTCTTATTAGTTGGACTTGGCTGCGAACTGCAGCGCTAGTTTCATTCATCCGAGCTATAACTACAGCATTTACACGATGAAACTACTTTAACATGGAAACTCCTGTATACCATGTAATTAGGTCATAATGAAGGGAACGAATATTTTTTCCAACTGGATTAAATCATATTCAAGGCTGGAGTAGCACAGTTGAAGTTTTTTATTCCAACAGAGCGAAAAATGTCCAGACCAGGGATCGAACCTGGATACTTGGCGTGCCGTGCCAATGCCTTACCTGTTAGGCTATCCGGACCGATACCTGGCTGACATAATTCACTCTTATTAGTTGGACTTGGCTGCGAACTGCAGCGCTAGTTTCATTCATCCGAGCTATAACTACAGCATTTACACGATGAAACTACTTTAACATGGAAACTCCTGTATACCATGTAATTAGGTCATAATGAAGGGAACGAATATTTTTTCCAACTGGATTAAATCATATTCAAGGCTGGAGTAGCACAGTTGAAGTTTTTTATTCCAACAGAGCGAAAAATGTCCAGACCAGGGATCGAACCTGGATACTTGGCGTGCCGTGCCAATGCCTTACCTGTTAGGCTATCCGGACCGATACCTGGCTGACATAATTCACTCTTATTAGTTGGACTTGGCTGCGAACTGCAGCGCTAGTTTCATTCATCCGAGCTATAACTACAGCATTTACACGATGAAACTACTTTAACATGGAAACTCCTGTATACCATGTAATTAGGTCATAATGAAGGGAACGAATATTTTTTCCAACTGGATTAAATCATATTCAAGGCTGGAGTAGCACAGTTGAAGTTTTTTATTCCAACAGAGCGAAAAATGTCCAGACCAGGGATCGAACCTGGATACTTGGCGTGCCGTGCCAATGCCTTACCTGTTAGGCTATCCGGACCGATACCTGGCTGACATAATTCACTCTTATTAGTTGGACTTGGCTGCGAACTGCAGCGCTAGTTTCATTCATCCGAGCTATAACTACAGCATTTACACGATGAAACTACTTTAACATGGAAACTCCTGTATACCATGTAATTAGGTCATAATGAAGGGAACGAATATTTTTTCCAACTGGATTAAATCATATTCAAGGCTGGAGTAGCACAGTTGAAGTTTTTTATTCCAACAGAGCGAAAAATGTCCAGACCAGGGATCGAACCTGGATACTTGGCGTGCCGTGCCAATGCCTTACCTGTTAGGCTATCCGGACCGATACCTGGCTGACATAATTCACTCTTATTAGTTGGACTTGGCTGCGAACTGCAGCGCTAGTTTCATTCATCCGAGCTATAACTACAGCATTTACACGATGAAACTACTTTAACATGGAAACTCCTGTATACCATGTAATTAGGTCATAATGAAGGGAACGAATATTTTTTCCAACTGGATTAAATCATATTCAAGGCTGGAGTAGCACAGTTGAAGTTTTTTATTCCAACAGAGCGAAAAATGTCCAGACCAGGGATCGAACCTGGATACTTGGCGTGCCGTGCCAATGCCTTACCTGTTAGGCTATCCGGACCGATACCTGGCTGACATAATTCACTCTTATTAGTTGGACTTGGCTGCGAACTGCAGCGCTAGTTTCATTCATCCGAGCTATAACTACAGCATTTACACGATGAAACTACTTTAACATGGAAACTCCTGTATACCATGTAATTAGGTCATAATGAAGGGAACGAATATTTTTTCCAACTGGATTAAATCGTATTCAAGGCTGGAGTAGCACAGTTGAAGTTTTTTATTCCAACAGAGCGAAAAATGTCCAGACCAGGGATCGAACCTGGATACTTGGCGTGCCGTGCCAATGCCTTACCTGTTAGGCTATCCGGACCGATACCTGGCTGACATAATTCACTCTTATTAGTTGGACTTGGCTGCGAACTGCAGCGCTAGTTTCATTCATCCGAGCTATATTCGCTCTGTTGGAATAAAAAACTTCAACTGTGCTACTCCAGCCTTGAATATGATTTAATCCAGTTGGAAAAAATATTCGTTCCCTTCATTATGACCTAATTACATGGTATACAGAAGTTTCCATGTTAAAGTAGTTTCATCGTGTAAATGCTGTAGTTATAGCTCGGATGAATGAAACTAGCGCTGCAGTTCGCAGCCAAGTCCAACTAATAAGAGTGAATTATGTCAGCCAGGTATCGGTCCGGATAGCCTAACAGGTAAGGCATTGGCACGGCACGCCAAGTATCCAGGTTCGATCCCTGGTCTGGACATTTTTCGCTCTGTTGGAATAAAAAACTTCAACTGTGCTACTCCAGCCTTGAATATGATTTAATCCAGTTGGAAAAAATATTCGTTCCCTTCATTATGACCTAATTACATGGTATACAGGAGTTTCCATGTTAAAGTAGTTTCATCGTGTAAATGCTGTAGTTATAGCTCGGATGAATGAAACTAGCGCTGCAGTTCGCAGCCAAGTCCAACTAATAAGAGTGAATTATGTCAGCCAGGTATCGGTCCGGATAGCCTAACAGGTAAGGCATTGGCACGGCACGCCAAGTATCCAGGTTCGATCCCTGGTCTGGACATTTTTCGCTCTGTTGGAATAAAAAACTTCAACTGTGCTACTCCAGCCTTGAATATGATTTAATCCAGTTGGAAAAAATATTCGTTCCCTTCATTATGACCTAATTACATGGTATACAGGAGTTTCCATGTTAAAGTAGTTTCATCGTGTAAATGCTGTAGTTATAGCTCGGATGAATGAAACTAGCGCTGCAGTTCGCAGCCAAGTCCAAATAATAAGAGTGAATTATGTCAGCCAGGTATCGGTCCGGATAGCCTAACAGGTAAGGCATTGGCACGGCACGCCAAGTATCCAGGTTCGATCCCTGGTCTGGACATTTTTCGCTCTGTTGGAATAAAAAACTTCAACTGTGCTACTCCAGCCTTGAATATGATTTAATCCAGTTGGAAAAAATATTCGTTCCCTTCATTATGTTCTTAATGCCTATTGATATTTTTCTTCTAGATATCCACAGCTGTTGTGGCATGGGTAACGTCCATGGTGAAGCTTCTATACTAGAAATCGTTTTGGAAGTTTTAAATATAAACACTGATGGAAACGATGATAATGACAGTGAGTGCGAAGCTGAACCGACAAGGCGAGCAGATGCACTAAATGTCCTCAGATATTTTTCTACCAATTCCAAGGGCAAAGAAGAAAATTTTAAAACTGTTCGTGAATAAGAAAAAGTAGTTTTAACAACTACGATAAAAACCAAACAAACCTGCATAAGATGTTATTTTTACTACTACGAGTATATGTATGAATTCGAAAATTTAAATGTAAAGCAATTCTTGTTTATATCTCTTATTTAATAATTTATATATTCATAGTATCTTTGTACATTATATTACCAATATAACTAACTTATTAATAATATTTTATTATGTTAAATAAAATTCCTGTTTACACCGTATATAAGGTCACCCCGCTTGTAAGGTCATATTTTTAAGACCGCATGGGTGACTATATAACCGATACTGGCTGTATATCATTAAAAATTGTTTTCTAGGATTTAAAAGCTAATAGCGCAACAGAGTACGCGACCAGTGTTGCCAGATAGGCTACTTTTTTTTTTAATCAGATTCTTGATTGGCACCACTTTTTTTAAATTGTAAAATGTGGCTTATTTAATGACATATTAATTAAGGCAAAACCAAAGTGAATTTTACCGTTTCAAAAAAAGTAGTGCCAATCAAGAAATCTGAATTTAAAAAAAGTAGTCCACTAGCAACACTGTACGCGACCCGTGTCTTTACGTATGACCGATCAGACCGTGTCTTTAAGGGTTAATGTTTCGCTTCATTAACGACAATCTTTTCGTTAATCATCATCAACAATCCTTTTATACTTCAGCGAAGATAGGTACGTCCAGCTATCTTCAATTTCTTTGCTGATTTCTTTGCTTCAAACCGTAATTTGTATGTAACGGAAAAATGCGATTTTCTAACAAACTATGTGAGATAGGGTAATCGCTATATTTTCCCTGCCAAGTTTAAACTAACTCCTAGTACCTCTAATATTTACATAAATTTATTTTCAGTAGATTCTGAAATAGATGTGGGAGGGGGGACACATTTTTGCGTTACATTTTCGACGATATCTCTGGAAATACAATTCCTAAAATTAAGATTTTTTTTATTTTTGAATTGGGCGTTGCAAGAGCTTTCACATATCCAAAGAAAATATATTTTTTTTCAAGTACAGTAGAACCACAATTATCCGAAGTAATTGGGACCAACCATCTTTCGGAAAATCGAAATTTTCGGATAATCGATAATGCTTCAATTTTAAGATTAATTAGAAATATATGCGCTATTTCTTATTATGATAACAAGTGTTTAATAAAAATAAAGCAATAGAGAAATAGAAACAAGAATAAATTACCTGAATTTTAATTTTGAAATTAAGTGCCTTTCACAAGGGTTTGAAACAATGTGTTGTTTGTCGCAGTTTTGATTGCCTTTTCTTTCTAAAACGAAGTTTTTTAATACTATTAGTTGACCCGTATCACAGTCTTTCTGCTGCTTCAGCCATGCCAAACCTTTTGGAAATAATTCAAAAGCTTCAGAATTGCTAATTTGTTCGTTCCATTAGGCACCTTATGGGAACTAAAGTAAAATTCAAAGGAATTCAAAGAAAGTGGATCGAAAATATATAGATGTACTCGTCGTTCGAAAATAACATCTTGCACACAAGAAATATGATAGTTAAAAAAACATTTCATAAGGGAATTTGCGATCAAGGAATGTGATAGAAAAAAAAAGGTTTAAAGATGGATTTCGGTTAACCGAGAGTTTCGAATAAAACAGATTCTACTGTAGTTTAATTAGACACCCGTAAATCTTTCGTGAATATGTTTGTGAATGGTTAATAATCTATAAATATGTGGGTCAATAGTCTTTACTATTTCAGTTACTTCGAACTTTCCACTTTCCATTATTTACGGGTAAAATAGCTGTAACAAACGGTCAGAGAGACATAGGAGTGATCTTATAATGGTTCCATACTTTTTAAGTACGGAACCCTAAAAATAAACGAATACGAGCCTTAAGGGAGTCCGGGACACAATTTAAAATAATTTTTATTTATTGAGTTAAAATTTTGAATTGTTTTTTGTGATGGTTAACCATGTTATTTGTAAACAAAAGCACACGATAAAACTTCTCTTATGTATTAAAAAAAAATTATTTAAAATTCATTAAAAAAGTGGGGTAATTTTAAATCGTTATAACTCGAAATATTTTTTGTAGAATTTCAAGTTTTTTTCATTTAAATAATCAGAAATATATATGTTTTAATTTTGATTCAGCATTTAAAAAAATATTAATTTTTAAAAAAATTAAAAATATTTAAATTAAAATTAAATAAAAAAAATTCTGTAACTTAAAAAAAAATCATATTTTGAAAAGTAAATTTTTTGTTTCTAATTTTCTGAATCAAAATTAAAGTAAAACAATTGAAAAAGATATGTTCCAAATTTAAATCATTTATCTTTAACGGCTCTTGAGTTATAACGATTTAAATACGAGTAATGGTGAAAAAAGCCATCATGAAGGAAAACGCATTTTCACAAGAAATCGTTTTCATGACAACCATTGCTTGAAAGCTAGATCTTGAAAACACACCAAAATGAAAAATTTAATATATGCCGTTCTAATTAAGATAGAAACATGCTTTAAACGTCCTTTTAATCAGAATAACACAGAAAAAGTATTTTAAAAAATTTGGAGATTTTTGTGTCCCGGGCCCCCTTAAAACAAAGAGTTTCTAAAAAGGTTTTGGACATTTATATGAAATGTTCTTAAAAGAATATTCTTTCTTTTCAGGTTTCACACATTTACCCTTTCGAAATCATATTGCCCGACAATGATACAGAAATAGTTCTTGAGATGTACTGCAGAACAGAGAGAGGGGTTGCTTTATCACTGGATGACTATCGACGAGACACTTGCGCAAGATGCTATTTTTACTTACCTCATTTTGCTTTCATCGATGAAGATTTTAAACTTGGGTAAGATTTTTTCGTGCTTTATTTTTACTCCTGTTTTTTGTATGTAAATGCCAATTATTGCAATCGACTTTTAACCCACTTACTAATATGCTAGAATCATACGAATAACAATAGCTTGCGATGATTGTGTTTTTTAAATTTTGATAATTTATTTTTATGTACTTGTTTAGCGCTGAATCCCAAAATGACCGTGATTTTTAACCATCACGTCAGAATGTTTCGAAAATCGTAAATTCCAAAATAAAAAAAAATCCCTGCCGGCCGGCCTACAGGCGGAGGTAGATTTTGAAGTTAAGTTTATTAATTTCACCAACAAAAACTAAATCATGATTAGAGATTTATCCACTTTAACAATTTTATCTGCTGCTTTTGACGAGTTTTTATTTCATTTTTATATAATAGCTGGTTTTATCAGAATCATGGTAAGGGGTATTTAAAAAATATTTTTTCCATCCTCAATAACTCGAAATTTTCTGGCACATTTTCAGATTCATTTTTAATAGAAAAAATATTAAATTTGCTGACGTGAGTTTTGAAGAGATTTCTAAAAGACCTGTGTTTTTATTTTTCGTTCAATTAATTAAAACTTGATTTATGAACAATTATTTTCTCAGTAGGACAATATATTTTGTTTCTAACACAATCGCTTCGGGAAATTTCTGTTCAAAATGATCACTTTGACATCATTTTTTGAAATATATTCTGCCTCTATCAAAAAATCGATCATTACGGAACATTATATAGTTTCTGTGTAAGAAAATCTACCAACTGGATGCGTTTGAGAGCAAAAATGAATTTAAAAAGAAGTCAGAAAATAAGCAGTTTAGATTTGAATACACCTTTAATAAGATGATTTTTTTTTTTCAACCGCTATGTATTTTCAATTTGTTTTTGCTGTAAGAATTGGTCCTATCAAAAACTTGTCTGTATAAATGTTGTAAACAATATTAAGAAGATATATGATAAATTCATGGGAATTTTATATCTTGTAAATTGACGGATTTACGGATTTTTTCTTCTTCAACCACCACTTTTTTGTTTTCGTTTTTATTTTTATTTTTATTTTTATTTTTATTTTTTTATTATTTTTTTGCGGTACGAATTGGTCCTATCAAAAACTTGTGAATATAAAACTTTTAGATAATATTAAGGAGATTTATATTAAAATTAAATGGATTTGATATCTTGAGAATTGACGAAGTTATGATTTTTTTCTCCCCAAAACCCTATTTTTTTAGCCCATTGGGCCCATTTTTAATTTGTTCTAAAATCTGTGATACATAAATTTTTGGCCCTATTTTTAGAAGTAATAAAAACTTTAAACTGATTTGATATGTACAAAAATTCAGAAGTTATGTTTTTTTTTTCGGTTTTCACAAAACCCCTCCCTATTTCCTTCCCCTTGGTCTGATTTTGCCCATTAACGAACTTGACCGAGATTTTATGCTCCTTGATTTTTTGTATCAGTTTGGAAGAGATTTGTGCAAAATTGTGGAAGTTATCGTGTCCAGAAGAAAGTGATATATATATATATATATAAAATATACATATATATATACATATATATATATATGTATGGGTCAATCCATTTCAAGTGGTCCAGGGCTGGTTGCTCGACCATTTTTAAAAAATCTGAAATTTTTTATACAACAACCCTAACATGATGGAAGTTCAAAATGACTATTATTTTAATTTTATCATTTTTTGTTTTTGCATGGCGGCCATCCTTGTTTCATCCTCTGCAGCAATTTTCTCACATGAAGGGCTTACGGAATTGTAAATAATTCATCGTTTATTTCTCCAATTCAAGTGCAGATTGAAGCAATTTGTACAGAATACATTGGGCTAAAAATTTGGTAATAGAGTCGTTTCCGAAAATAAATCCTTATTGGTGAAATTTAAACATAAAGTTTCAGTTTTTTTTCAAAAATTTGTCCGTTTACAAAAGGAAATTTTTCTAGCAAGGAAAACTGTGAACATGACATATTTTTTTTTTTTTTTTTTTTTTTTTACAAATAGGCCCGAAAGTACTTGTACCCACACGCCAAGTTCCAGATCTGGGACTTGGCTTGTTGGTTTAAAAACCACAATTTTAATGCTGCTTGCCAATCCCTGAAACTTGTTCTTACCATAAGTATATTCCTGTAAATGAAACATTTTACGATGTTACCATGCATCAGCCTCAAGTAATTTTTAGAAAGTAAAGATATCCAAAGCCCTTTCAAAATTTATACTGCAGAAAATGACATTTTTTGCATAAGAAGTAAGGTAAAAATTATTAATGAACTGAGAGTTGCACATAGTGATTTCAAAGTTTATTTCTATGAGCCAGCAGGGCCAAGATCTTCAATCAAGTTATCAAGAAATGACAAGACTTGGTTCCTACAAATAAAATTTTGAGAAAGATCAAAATTGTGGTTTTGAAACCAACAAGTAAGACGACAAAAAGTGTTTTGACACGTTTGATCATGTCTCAACAAGTATGACAACATTAGAAACTTTTCTCTTTCCCTGTTCTGTTTTTGTTTCAGAACTTCTATAAAAATATTTTTTTCTTTATGTAAAAGTGCTGAGGTTTCTTTTAGTTACTAAAATTACTTACAACAAAAATTACTGAAATCATACAAAATGTATGGCCTTAGGCATAATTATTTTTTTAATTAATTGCTAAGCTTTGCAAAGGGCTTTATTTTCTGTTACTATTATTTAAAGATAATCAAAAACATAAATTTAAGTGACACTCTGAGATAAATACTTAGCTGTGATTACAACAAAACAATAGTTTGGCTGTATTCTTTTGACATGTTGCCCTTGCCATATCTCAGCTTGTATAAAAATCTCCATCTTGAAATTTCTTGTGCATAGCACTACCATACAATACTCTCAGAAACCAGAAGTTCAGATTTTTATCTCGTGCCCCAACAGAGATATCTAAGCCTAAAAAGTGCGATTTTTGACATTTTTGAAAAATTTGGGATTTTTTTTAGCGAAGAGAAACGAAGTCCCAGGTCTAGAACTTGGCGTGTGAGTACCAGTACTTTCTGGCCTATTTGAAAAAAAAAATTATGTCATGTTCACAGATTTCCTTGCTATAAAAACCGCCTTTTGTAAACGGACAAATTTTTGAAAAAAACTGAAACTTTATGTTTAAATTTCACCAATAAGGATTTATTTTTGGAAACTACTCTATTACCAAATTTTTAGACCAATGTATTCTGTACAAATTGCTTCAATCCGCACTTGAATTGGAGAAATAAACGATGAATTATTTACAATTCCCTAAACCCTTCTTCTGAGAAAATTGCTGCAAACGATGAAACAAAGATGGTCGCCATGCACAAACAAAAATTAATAAAATTAAAATAATAGTTATTTTGAACTTCCATCATGTTAGGGTTGTTGTACAAAAAATTTCAGATTTTTAAAAAATGGTCGAGCAACGATTTAATGATTTTCTGGACCACTTGAAATGGATTGACCCGTATATAAAGTTTTTTACTGAGGTGGTTTTGGGTTCTAGGGGTCATGATCGGTGTAGATGTGCAAAACATTTTCAGAAATTCCAACATAGGGGAGAATGTAATAGGTAGTATTTCATACGAAATCTACCTAAAAGTAAAAAAATAGCGAAAATTCAATGTAATAAAATACATATAAATTTTTTTATTCAATTTTATTTTATTTAATTCAATAATTTATTAATTTATTGGCTTTTACTCTGGATTCTTACAACTAAACAGTTCAGGAGTCCAATGACAGTAAGGAGTAGTCACCTTTAACATTGAAATTTGCGATTTTCAAAAAATCAATCGATTTACAAAGATCATTTTCGGATTCAGCGATAAAAAGTCCTTCCGGCCAGTGCCGGGAGGAAGAGGTAGCTTTCATAATCCTTATTTTTAAAAAGCCAACTTATATCATGCAAACACACGAAGCTCAATTTAGTGGAAACCGAATATAGGAGATTCAATACTAATTTTTATCAATATAATGAATGAGAATTTCGCGAAATTAGTCAGCTTTATCCAAGCTGCTTTTCTTTAAAGTAACTTATATTTCGCTGCCAAATGCGGCAATTTCTTAAAGTGCCTGTCATTTTAAGACAACATGGTGGATGAGGCTAAGCAGTGAACTTGGTCGAGACCTTAGTAATTGCTGTGCACATGCTCACTCACATCGGAATTGGTTAATATATAGGAGTGCTGTCGCATGCAAAAAATCAGATTTTTCAAAATGTCACCCACAATAGAAATTGAAACTGCTATATCTGAGCCATTTTTTAAGGTAAAGACAAACAAAAAATGCTCCTGAATCCTTATATCAAGATCAAATACTTAAGAAAGAAACCTTTTTCAATTTCTAATTTTTTTGCACCTCACTTTAAATATATATATATTTTTTAATTTAATGGCCGCCATTTTGAAATAGATGGCTGATGAATCTGGCCAGCGAACTTGGTCGAGGTGTTGATGTATACTATCCACATGCCTTCTTCCATCGAAATAGGCAAATACGTGTGGTATCCCGTGACAAATACAAGATCGTTTCAAAATGTTAGCCATGCTAGAAATTCAAAGTGCTATAAATCAACCATTTTTTAAGATATCAACGAAAGAACAAATTTTCAGAAACAAAAACTGCTCCGGAATCATTGTATCAAGGCCAAACACATAAAAAAAAATCGTTTTCATTTTCCAATTTTTTAATACCTCATTTTGAATTTTAAATTTAATTTTTTTTTAATGGCAACCCTTTTGAAACAAGATGGCGAATGAAGCTGGCCAACGAACTCGGTCGAGACATTGGTATGTACTATGTACAGACCAAGTTACATCCAAATAGGTTCATAAATACGCCTGTTATCGCGTGACAAAAATCAGGTCGTTTTAAAATGTCAGCCACAAGAGAAATTCAAAATGCTATTACTCAGCCATTTTTTTTAGATATAGACGAAAGAAAAACTGTTCCGGAATCTTTGTATTAAGGT
Organism: Maratus speciosus; assembly: GCA_963932465.1. Classification (NCBI taxonomy): domain Eukaryota; kingdom Metazoa; phylum Arthropoda; class Arachnida; order Araneae; family Salticidae; genus Maratus; species Maratus speciosus. The sequence continues at coordinate 456,989,103 of OZ010797.1, forward strand.
CAAACACATACAAAAAAATCTTTTTCATTTTCCAATTTTTTGGCATCTCATTTAATTTTTTTTATTTTTTAATTTTTTTAAATGGCCGCCATTTTGAAACAAGATGGCGGATGAAGCTGGCCAACGAACTCGGTCGAGACATTTGTATGTACTATGTACACACCAAGGTACATCCAAGTCGGTTCATAAATACGCCTGTTATTACGTGAGAAAAATCAGGACGTTTCAAAATGTCAGCCACGCTAGAAATTCAAAATGCTATAACTCAGCCATTTCTTAAGATATAGACGAAACAAAAACTTCTCCCGAATCTTTTTATCAAGGTCAAACACATAAGAAGAAAATATTTTTTCAATTTTCAATTTTTGGTACCACATTTCAAATTTAAATTTTTCTTAAAAATTTAAATGGCCGCCATTTTTAAACAAGATGGCGGGTGAAGCTGGCTAACGAACCCGGTCGAGACATTGGTATGTACTATGTATAAACGAAGTTACATCCAAATCGGTTCATAAATACGCCTTTTATCGCGTGACAAAATTCAGGACGTTTCAAAATATCAGCCACGCTAGAAATTCAAAATGCTATAACTCAGCCATTTTTTAAGATATAGACGAAACAAAAACTGCTCCGAAATCTTTGTATAAAGGTCAAATACATAAGAAAAGAATATTTTTCCATTTTCAATTTTTTGGCACCACATTTCAAATTTTAAATTTTTAAAAAAAATTTTAAATGGCTGCCATTTTGAAACAAAATGGCGGATGAAGCTGGCCAACGAACTCGGTCGAGAGATTGGTATGTACTATGTACACACCGAATTACATCCAAATCGGCTCATAAATACGCCTTTTATCGCGTGACAAATTTCAGGACGTTTCAAAATGTCAGCCACGCTAGAAATTCAAAATGCTATAACTCAGCCATCTTTTAAGATATAGACGAAACAAAAACTGCTCCGGAATCTTTGTATAAAGGTCAAATACATAAGAAAAGAATATTTTTCCATTTTTAATTTTTTGGTACCACATTTCAAGTTTTAATTTTTTTTTTAAATTTTATAATGGCCGCCATTTTGAAACAAAACGGCGGATGAAGCTGGCCAACGAACTCGGTCGAGACATTGGTATGTACTATGTACACACCGAATTACATCGAAATCGGTTCATAATTACGGGAGTTACAGTGTGACATAGGTCATATATATATATATATATATATATATCAATTTTGAACGGAGGGTGGTTTCGGGGTCTGGGGGTCATGATCGATGAAAATATACCAAAATTTTTTGAAATCGCTTTCCTCCGAACGGCTGCAATAGGTAGCTTTTTTGTAAAGAAAGCTACCTAAAAATACATAAAAATCAATTATCAATAGTTAAAAAAACAACAATCACATCCATTTTCTAATATCAGATTTTCGCTTTTTTTTTTTTTTTTTTTTTTTTTTTTTTTGACATTTTTACTTTTTCATTTACGATTTCCAAAAAATTCCTTGCGTGATGATAAAAAAAAGTCATTTTCGGGTTCAAAACTACAAAATGCATAAGAATCAATTATCAAAAGCTAAAAAACTGACACAACCCAAATTCTGTACGCTAGTGTAATGTACAAAGGAGCGTTTTCGGTCGCAATACTATATTTTAATATTTTTACAACTTAATTATTATTAACAGATTAATTTTATGGCCTTTTCCAACTAGTACGCTACAGGTAATAAATCGTCAAATACAGTGCCAAAAAAAAAAAAAAAAAAAAAAAAAAAAAAAAATTCTTGACATTCGAGTCACAATCTCAATGTTCAGATTTTTTATATACTTTTTCCTGCTTTAAATAAAAGAGGCGGCGAGAGTTTCTATCGCGCGTTGGTCACCTGGAATGGCGGCCCTTGCAGCTTGAGGCATGTCATCAACGCCCTCCTATTTTTTTAGTTCTGGTAGTGGTTCGAAAAGAGGGCCTTTTAAAAATGTTTCTGTGATTGTCAAGATTTTGTTTGCTGCCACTCTATTCGCTATCTGGTACAATTTTATGGGAGTTGAAAAAAATAATGAATTTAATCATGTGCAAAAAACCCAAAACACGGTGAGAGTGCAACAATGAAATATTTTAAAGGTTTAAAAGTATACTGTTTAAAATTCTGTGCTAGTTTGAACCAAATTTTGGTGTTGCAGAAGCTTCAACCATAAGATGGTGAAATCTTGTTCCAGCATCTGGAGCTACGGTTCAACAGGAGATCCAAATATAGGAACGGGATTTCACTATTTTATGGTTGCAGCTACTGAAGCACCAAAAGTTGGTTCAAAGCAGCACACAATTTTTAACGATGTAGAAAACAAATTGTTGAAAAAATATGACGAGCGTAATTTTGAACAAAATACCCTTTTTCAATTAATAGTTAAATTTTAACTAATTTGCGATTATACGTTGAGAAATAAATTTATAAAACCTAAATGATGGCTTAAATAATGCTTCTTTTTTTTTCTTTCCTGTTCTCTTTTTTTAAAAGTAAACACAGCAAAAATTATATACTATGTAATAAATTTACTTGCTTAAAATTTCAATCAAGCGTAAAAAAAAGAAAAAAAATCATACTGCAGTTCGTTGTCAACGTCAAATTAATCTATTTGTTAGAAAATGCTCTTTTGTTTCAAGAACATTCCACCAGATGGCAGCATCAGACAATCCCTTTTTTTATCTACTGTGACAGACACTCAGAACAGTTGGTTTTTCTCCTTCCCTTATAGCAGTTGGCAGCAAAATGCTGGTGGATTAAAAAATCCAATAATATTCCAAAGGAATGATAATATGTTAAAAAAAAACTGCAACAAACCATAGTTCAAAGTATTTCTTTGTGTTTTGTAAATAGTCTTATTCATCTGTTTTGTCTTATTGTGAAGTGTGATCAGTATTATGTCCAGCATATATATTATTTTAGTGTATTTAATCTCCAAATAAATGTTTTTTGTTCATCCTAAGAAGAATATATTTCTATTGAAATACATCAAAACATAAAGGTAAAACTTTTAACTTTTTATTGTTTACCTATTCAGGAATTTCTTATTCATGCCTTCCATATGGAATAACATTCCAACAGTCGATTATGAGACTGAAGTTATCTCAATATTAAATATAATAATATGAAAGAAGAAAATATAATATAATTAAATTCAAAGAATTAATTATTTTCTGAATGTTGGTATTTTTCACAAGTGAGTGATATAAAAGAAAATTCAAAGAATTGTTCTTATTTTGAAATCAAAAGTATTGTGTATTGATAAGAAAAGAAATTATTTTGAATTTTATTTTGCCAATTTCTTATTGAAGTTTTATTATGCAAGTTGAAAATGTAAAATTTATGTTTTAAACAAAGAATTGAACTTTTAAGAACAGTTTTTCTGAAATCAAAAGTAACTTCAAAATTTGTTCTCAAGAATTTTATTTTGCTCTTATTTCACCATTAGCATTATATTTGAGTTTATAATTGTTGTTTTTATGTGTTAATAAGATAAAAAGTTTATTTTGTGTGAAATAAACAAATATTATTATATCATAATGTCTAGTATTAAAGAATCTCATTATGTTGATAAATTAATTGATGACAACTATTCAGTTTGGAAATTTAAAATAGAACAATTGTTATTCAAAGAAGGTCTGTATGATGTTCTATTTGAACCTAAAAAGGAAAATTATGATAATTGGATAAAAAATGATAGAAATGCTGGAGCATTAATTTGTTTAAATATCTCAGATTCACAAATTGTTCATGTCAGACATGCTAAAAGTGCTAAAGAAACATATGATCAGTTGGATTCTGTTCATGAAAGAGTAAATTTAACAAATAAACTTTATCTTCTTAGGAAGCTGTATTCCACTAAATATAATGAAAGTATTAAAATGCAGGATCATATTAATTCTGTCTTAGAATTAGCAGAAAAATTAAGAAGTATAGGTGAAGCAATACAAGATGATAATTTAATAGCTATTTTGCTCTGTTCCTTACCAAATCTTATAGTACCTTTATAACTGCTATTGAAAGTAAATATGAAACAGATTTATTATTAAAATATGTTCAAAACAAATTAATTGATGAGTATCTTAGAAGAGTTGAAACTAAACAAATTTCAACAAAATTCGAATCTATTGCTTTGAAGGGTAATAGGGATAAACCACAGCATTTGAATAAGCAAAAATGTTGTTCTCACTGCAAAAAGAATAATCACAACCGTGAAGATTGTTTTCACTTAAAGGCTAATAATACTAACAAAACAAAACCAAATTTTACTCAAGATAGATCACGTCAACAGTTTAAAAAACCAAACAATTTCCCTGCCTCTAGTGCTAGTCAAAATGAAAATCTATCAGATTCTCAAAACAATCATGAATTAATGGAAGAATCAAATTCTTCGAATTTTGTTATGAAATCACAACAAAATGGAAATAAACACAAAAAATTTGTCTTTTGTTATTGATTCAGGTGCGTCTGTTCATTTAGCTAATTCTTTGGAACTGTTCTCAGAATTAAAGAATTCGAATAAAGATACAATTACAATTGCTATTGGAACTAAATTAACTGCAAAGGGAAAGGGTAAATGCACCTTTAATATTGAAACATGGTCAAAGAAATAGAGTTACATTAAATCATGTGCTTTATGTTCCCGAGTTGGGTAGTAATTTATTATCTGTCCAGTCTTGTAATGAGAAAGGTTTTGTTGTAACATTTAAAGATGATATACTGTTTGTTTAATTGTTACTGTATGTTTAATTAAAAAGGGCAACATCTTAGTTGCAGATGCAAAAGCTGATGAGGGGTTATACAGATTAAAAATAATACCTACAAAGGAAAATGTATATAGTGCTTCAGAAATATTACCCGTTTGTTCTATTGTTAACTGCATTCTAAAATGGCACCAAAGGCTGGGCCATAGAAATTTGGAATCCATCAAGAAAATTCAAAAGGATGATTTAGCTTTAGGTATTACTGTGAATAATTGTTCTCATAATACTGAATGTTCAAGTTGCATAAAAGCTAAGCTAACAAAAAAATCGTTTCCAAAAGAAACACAACACAGAAGTAAAAAACTACTTGATTTGATATACAGGGACGTATGCGGTCCTGCAGAAACAAAAAGTATGGGATCAAAAAGATATTTCGTTACATTTATTGATGATTACTCTCGTTATACACAAGTATATTTTATTTCTTCTAAAGATGAAGTATTTGATAAATTAAAATAGTATGTTGCATCAACAACAAATAAATTTAGGTTGAAGATTAAATCCTTGCGTAGTGACAATGGAACAGAATATTGCAACGAATCTGTCAAAGACTACCTTAAAACTTAGGAATAAATCATGAAACAACGACGCCATATTCACCGTCCCAAAATGGAATCGCAGAAAGAGAGAATCGCTCACTTATTGAAATGAGTAAAGCCATGCTTATAAATGCTAAATTGCCAAAAACATTCTGGGCAGAAGCCATAGCTACAGCAGCCTACTTACAAAATAGATTACCTACAAAATCAACTGAAAAGACACCATATGAACTGTGGAATGGGCATAAGCCAAATTTGAGTCACCTTAAAGTATTTGGATGCAAAGCATATCTGTATGTTCATAAACAGAAGAGACAAAAATTTGACGAAAAAGCCACTGAAGGAGTCTTTGTTGGTTACGATTTAAGAAGCAAAGGATACCGAATTTATATAGGCGGTAGAAAAATAGTGATAAGCAGAACAGTGAAGTTTTTTGAAAATATGAACTGTGAAAATATCTTTAAAGAAAATCCTGAAGAGCGAATCTCAGATTTAATGCATTTCAATTTTTCAGAAGAAAATCTTGAAAATGATAGTGAAGCTATCCGAATAGAAAATACCGCAGAAGAAATAAAAATGGATGAAAAATCAGTAGATAGCCCAATAACTGAAGAAAGTGAAGATAATTTCCAAAGAAGAATATCTAACAGAGAGACTAAACGAATTCCACCAGAAATATATTCTTACAAAACTGAAGACAGTTGTTGCAAAAATCAAGATCCTGAAACTTTTAAGGATGTTTTAAAATTGCCAGTAAAAGATCAACAGAAATGGTTTCAAGCTATGAAGGAAGAATTTAACTCTTTAAAGGAAAATGAAGTATTTGAGCTTGTTACTTTACCCAAAGGTAAGCACGCCATTGGCTGTAAATGGGTTTACAAAACAAAACATGATGAATATGGAGAAGAAATAAAATGCAAAGCACGATTAGTTGCCAAAGGTTTCACTCAAAAATTAGGCACGGATTATGAAGAAACCTTCTTTCCTGTCGTCAAACATACAACTATTAGAGCTTTTCTGACCTGGGCAGCTTATCATAAAGCCAGAGTATTCCAAGTAGATGTTAAAACAGCCTTTCTACATGGCAAACTAGATAATGAAGAATTATACATGCATCAACCAGAAGGCTTTCATGATGAAGAAAATAAAGACAAAGTCTATAAATTAAAAAAGGCTATATATGGTCTTAAACAAGTGCTGGAATGAAGAAACAGAGAATACTCTAAAGGCATATGGATTTAAACAAAGTGAAGCTGATCCATGTTTGTTCATAAAAGAAAAATCAATGAAGACAATTCATCTCATACCGTATGTAGATGATATGCTGATAAGCTCAGAAGATGAAAATGAAGCTAATGAAGTAATAAATTACTTAAAGAAATCTTATCCCATAACATCACTAAGAGAAGCAAAATACTTCTTAGGGATAGAAATTTACAGAAAAGAAGATGGAAGTTATTTACTTTCGCAAAGAAGTAAAATAAATCAATTAGTTAAGGATTTTCAGCTTGAAGAAGACAAATCAACTTATACCCCGATGGAAACTAACTATTATAGTTTAGATAAAGAAGAAAATCTTTTATCATCAAATGATAATTACAGACAAGCTATAGGAAGTCTTTTATATATTTCCTCATGCACAAGACCCGACATTACCGCTCCTACACACATACTAAGTCGAAGATGCAATAATCTAAGACAAAAGGACTGAATGCTGTTAAGAGGGTAATAAGATACTTAAAAACAACGAAAGACCTTGATCTCCACATTTCTTCAAAAGAATATCCTAATATAGTTGCATACTCGGATGCAGACTGGGGTCAAGATGCTACAGACATAAAATCCACCTCAGGAAATGTAATCTTCTTAGGCAATAGCTACATTTCTTGGTTCTCACGAAAACAAACATGTGTGGCATTATCGTCAGCAGAACCTGAATATGTGGCACTGTCACAAGGAACTCAAGAGGTGCTATGGATCTTTAAATTATATAAAGATCTCAATTTACAACAACATTTTCCAATTAGAATTTTTCAGGATAACCAATCTACAATTAAACTGGTTGAAAGTGAAAAATTTAAATCTCGCACTAAGCACATTGATACAAAGTATCATTACATACAAGATTTAAAAACGAAAAATGTTATAGATGTCAAATATCTATGAACAAATGAAATGATAGCAGATATATTGACGAAGCCGCTGCCAAAGGTCAAATTTGAACTGTGTAGAAACCTTATCCACCTGGTGTCAGATTCTATCACAAAACGGGAGAGATGTTAAAAATGCTCTTTTGTTTCAAGAACATTCCACCAGATGGCAGCATCAGACAATCCTTTTTTTATTTACTGTGACAGACACTCAGAACATTTGGTTTTTCTCCTTCCCTTATAGCAGTTGGCAGCAAAATGCTGGTGGATTAAAAAATCCAATAACATTCCAAAGGAATGATAATATGTTAAAAAAACTGCAACAAACCATAGTTCAAAGTATTTCTTTGTGTTTTGTAAATAGTCTTATTCATCTGTTTTGTCTTATTGTAAAGTGTGATCAGTATTGTGTCCAGCATATATATTATTTTAGTGTATTTAATCTCCAAATAAATGTTTTTGTTCATCCTAAGAAGAATATATTTCTATTGAAATACATCAAAACATAAAGGTAAAACTTTTAACTTTTTATTGTTACCTATTGAGGAATTTCGTATTCACGCCTTCCATATGGAATAACATTCCAACAGTATTCTAACGAGAATCTCTGGTAAAACACATGAAAACAGACGGTATTAAAGCGGTGTAAAAAAAAATTAGACGGTATTTTCAAGATGACGATTGAATACTTATAAAATAGTGTTTAAAAAATATAGATTTATTTTTATCACTTTCTTCTATTTATAAAAGAAGAAAGAATTGTAATCGAAATTTTTTTCGACTTCCGGTTTTCTACGGATTTACACGTATTAGGGGTCAGAGACACAGAAATACATGTTTAAACAAAATGTCTGTCAGTCCGTGTGTCGCCTTTGTACCATCGAACCGTTTGTGAAATTATGCATAGAAGCGAATCAAATTTCACGCAACGAAGTGAACCCGTCACAGCGCGAGCCGCCGATGTAAAGTAGAACTACGAAAAATGGAGAAAATTATACAAAATATCTATTACAACGCTCCCTTCTGGCAGAGTATTTTGAAATTCAAAGAACACTTGCTTGCTGTAGTCAAAAAACGCAAATATGAAATTTGGTTCAATTCTTTGCTTCACTTCAGACACTTTTTGATAGTACAATAATGAAAATTGTACAAGAATGGCAATTACAGCGCCCCGTTTTGGCGAAATATTTCCAAATTCAAAGAAGACCTGCTGGTCATAGCCAAAAACATACACAAAAATTTTGGTTCAGTTCAATATATAACTTCATACACTTTTTGATGATACAATGAGGACACACGCACATACGCACGGACAGAAAAACATTTTGTGTAAACATATTTTACGGGATCTCTGAGCCCTAAAACAAGAAAAAAAAATTAGAAAGCAAAAATTTAGAAAGAAGAAAGAAAAAATCATGTAAAAATATTAAAATGCAAGCGATGAATTTGAAAATAACGATCCCATAGACTTAACCGTTGCTTAGACGTTTCTATGCATGAGAATTGTAGGCTTTTAAGAGCATACATTAGTGACGCGAAAAAACTCGAACGCTAATATTAAACCTATGTGAAAAATCGTTACAAATATCTTGCATGTTTTTTTAATATAGACCCCGATATGCTATTTCTTTCTCCCAACAATTAAAGTGTCGCCCACCAAAAATAACATTTCGTTCTATAAGCCAGCCGTAAAACGAAGAAGATGTATCATTGTACTGTTAAATACTTTACTGCATTTTTTAAACTTCTAAGCATTGCAAATTTTCGATACATTTCATTGCAAATTTTCGAAAATTTTATACCATCGTATTAAAAAAAAAATATATATTTTTTTTATGCAATTTGTTTGAAAACTTCATCTCAATTTATTTTTGAGATACTATTTTTGTTTGTAGTTTTTAGAGTCCTTTGTTTAATTTTGGCAAATCGAGTACTTTACTTCTGTAGGAAGTAAAGAAAAAATAGTTGCAAAATAGTAATTATATCTTTTTGTTACCATTTTCCCATAACTACTTTGAAAAAAACCCGTAAAAATACGTGCTATTTTGAAAAAAATATAAAGGAATGATTTCTGATAAAACATGGTGCTATTATAAAATATCTTTAATATAATTATCTACATTACAACAAATGAAGGTATATAAATCATTAGAAAACCGATTTTTTTTTTGTCGAGTTTTTTGTGTGACATTTTTTTTGGATTCATGTATTATTCAGCGATAGTGACGTCATATGAATACTGTACTGTAGATATTGTATAAGACTGAATCGTAAATGAGGAATTTCTCAGAAGATGCGAATGACGCCATTTTATATAAAATAAAAACGTGTGTTTTAAGTCTTAAAACTGAAATTTGTTTTTATTCTCTATATTTATATACATACATGCATATATATATATATATATATATATATATATATATATATATATATACTTTGAATTTAAAGAGTGCTTCGGATGATCGGGGCAGTGTCAACTACTTGGATGTTAATTTGGAGATTATAAACGGAATTTTAGTATATAGTATTTATGATAAAAGAAATTATTTTGATTTTGATACAATAAAAATATTAAACTTTAATAGTAACGTGCATGTTTCAATTTTTAGAAATATATATTTAAATGGTTTAAATCGTATTGCAAATTTGTGCTCAAATGTTGATAAATTGGTTGGTGAAATTTTTAACCTTTACATAAACGCCAGTAAACAAAATTACCCAATACATTTTCTGAATGATTTAACTTTCAATTATATCAGGAAAAAAAGCTATCGAAATAAAACATTGGAATTGTTCGATGATTGTGATTTATCGATACGTGATTCCTATCGAAAATAGCTTAGCGGTGAGGATAATCACGGACTTCATTTGACGGCTTTTGAATTAGTTTGTGGTTTTCATTTTTTCCAATCTCCATTTGTTTGGTCTTGGCAAGTGAGGGGGAATGTTGTGCACGTAAAACATGTTTAACCCCGCAGTACAAGTCATAAGCCTTGGCCACTTGTCTTCATGTTTGGTTTTTTCTTAGTTACTCTTGGTTTCGTTAATTATTGTTTTAGTTACAGTTTGTTAGATGTTTTTTTCGTGTACTAAATTATATGAATTTGGATTTTTCAAGATATATATATATATATATATATATATATATATATATATATATCTGGGTTGAAACTAAATTCTGAAACAGATTTCCTGTTTTCTAGCTTTCAAACTTTTTTTTTTCGCAAGATACCTGAAATTGATATTTATTATTGAGCTTTGTACTTTTTTTTTATTTTAGTTACAATTTGTTATATGCGACCATTTTTACTTGTAGAACCGATTCTGAAAGAAAAAAATCCCTTTACCGTTACTATAATGACCGTATGACATGTCATACCTGTCTAAAAAATTATCTAAAGACGTTAACTAGCCTTCTACACTTTTTCTCGATTCTAAGATACGTAGGAGACTCGCTCTAGATTTTATCTCGTTATTTATTGAAAAAATCTTATTTGTATCACAGTCGTTATAAATGATAATTTTACATCTATTTAGAATCAAATACTGTGTACTAAAAAAAGATAGAAAATGTTCATATTTAGTAAAAAATACTACTATCATATACACTAGCGGAATAAATAAGAACTAAAATTTTGTAAAAAAAAAAAAAAGGGCTTCATTGTAATTTAGAAAGAAATTATTCCTATTTTTTAGTGCTTTCGTAATTATATAAATACGTAGCTGTCGTCGTCTGGTCCGCGCAAAAACTATCCAACCAAATTGTTTGAAATTTAATATATATGTCGTTGTAGAATTTGTTGAGTCATTTCAAATTTCATGAAAATCGAATCAAAACTTTAAAAGATATTAATAAAAATTTTCTTCAATCTATCAAATCCTATCATACGTAATTAATTCAATGAAATTCCATGATAGGTAATGATTCTAAGTTGCCAAAGTTCCTATTTCAAATGGAGACCTATTATTTTCGTATTACTGAATTTAATATATATAATCATAATAAATTTTGTATTCATGCATTTTTGCACAAGAGCACAACAGCTAGGGTAAAATGCCCATATTTCGTCCCCCCCAGTCACTTTTAGGCCCTAAATGTTGTAATTTTCAGAGAAAACCTACCAAATTTTGATTTTACATAGACTCATAGCCACACGCACATAGAAACATAGGCAAATATCGTATAAAAAAATTTAACAGTGCGAAAAATTGTTTTTTCAAAAGTATCTAAAAAATGCAAAAAATAAAATAAATAAATAAATAAATAAATAAATAAATAAACTGTTCCCGATTTTGTCCCCTTAAAAAATCCAATACGCCGAGTCTTAACTTATAACTAAATCAAAATTTATTTCTAAATGAGTAAGTAATTTAATTTACTTTTAAAAAAGGCGCAAATGTACTAATCACTGGACAACAATGAAAATGTATATTGAATGAAAGTGTCGAAATATTTATTAATTTAACTTGCTAATCATGAATATGGCAATAAAAAATGGAATTTGGCTCTAGTTATTTTGTTATGTTGAGATTTTACTTTGTATGATAGGGATAAAAAAACACATTAATAATAATGCATCGTATGTCTTGTTCCCAATTTAATTTATAAAGAAATAAAGGTGACAACATAAAGTACAGTTTTACCAATTTTATTGAAGAAATCGCTTGGTCTTTCGATATATTCCACGTTCTGATTATCTCTAAAAATCGTCCAGCAGCGTAGACGCAGACCGTTTTCCTTGATAACGTTGTTCTATCGCTGACATTCCTGGTGGAAACGCTCACCATGCCCGTCGCTGAAATTTCTGCTGTTAGCAGGGAAGAAATCCAGGTGGGAATCTAAGAAATGTACCTTTAAAGACATTCGACATCCAAATTTCTGATATAAAGCAAGCACTTCGTTAACAAGATCTTCGTAATATTCGGATCGGACGTTTCCAAGAAAATTAGTGAAACGTGACAGACTGAATCCCATACTTGTTTTTCATCATGATTTAACAGGTTTTCAAATTTCGGATCCTTGAAAATATCTCAAATGTGTGAACCCACAGAAATCCCCTCTCTAAATTTTGCCTCACTCAGTCTGGGAAATTTTGTACGCAAGTAAGCAAAAGCTGGTTTATTTGTATCCATAGCTTTAACCAACTGCTTCACAAACTTTATGTGTAGAGCAGGTAAGATAATTTTCTCTGGAAAAAGAAGTAATGTTTCTTAATATTAATTTTTCGAGGTGTCAAATAGAGCCTCAGAGGCCAGCCTTTCTGGATATAGTGTAAATCTGTAGCACGACTGCTTCATTCACACAGAAAGCAACAAAATTGTGTAAATCCTAGTTCAAGAGTCAATACCCATCAAAAGCGCAACTATTTTCAAGTCAGCACAGACACACAATTCATTTTGAGTCTATTTAATTAGGTGTAAGAGCTACTGCAGGTGTTCATAAGTCGCTTTCATGTGTGCAGAATATGCAATAGGAATGGATGGTAGTACATTACCATTATGAAGCAAAATCATATTTAAGCTTATTTTGGACGCATCTATAAATAGACGCCACTCGTTTCCATCAAGTGTTAATCCAAATTCATTCATCAAGCCTTTAATATCCGAGCAGAACACAATATTATCATTTTTCTGAAAATAATGTAGAAATTTTATATGTCGGTTACGACATGAAGACACTCTCACATGTTCTTCCAAAATATTCCACTGCCGTAGTCTTGATGCGAGTACTTCTGCTTAGTCTTTCGACAGATCTAAACCACGAACACGATCATTTAGATCATTCGATGTAATTTTATGCACTGCAAAATTAGAGGGAGATATAGAGGACAAATTCTTGCATTTTACCTATAATATTTGTTTATATTATTTTTTTTATTTTTTTTCGAAAGGTTTATTTTATTACACGTTTTATTAATTCATATATGCACGTGAACATCTAAAAATAAATTTTAATTATTATATCGCGCAATAAATCAGTTTATTCTTTAAAATGTTTTAGCAAAAGTGACATTTAAGATTTAGGTTCATTATATCTTTGCACCCCTTAATCTGAGAAACAAGAGCCAAAAAACAGTTTTCATGGTGATATTCGTGTTCATCATGTTGAATTCATTAAGAATTGGGCGTTTTCAATTTTGATACATGAAATTTGTTAAAAATTGTTGCCTAGTGTTATCACGTAACGTAGAATAACGTAATGAAACATTAGCCATCGAAACATGAGGAAAAAATTGAAAAAGATTGTCATTAAAAAGCATTCCTAATTTCGTCCCCGGGACTTAAATTAGAACTGCAAGTGGGACGAAATTGGGACCACGCTACTTCCCAATATTGCGAGCTTCCGTTCCCGTACAGTGAACTGAGCGTCCCAAATCTCACTGTATGTTACTGTCAGCATCTTACCAACATAAAATACATGCAATGAATAAGAAATAAATACTTACAGTACAGTAAATAACGTTCTACAAACGATGTAATAAGAACTCAGGTCTTCTAAAAATCGGAAATTCGGCGTTTTTAATTTATGTATGCGTCTTGGCGAACGAAACTTTCGATATTGACCCCTTTTACCTTCCATCCCCTGGGACTTGCGTCGTAAGTGGCGCCAGTTTCGCAAAAGCGGGGAAGTTAAGGGGACGAAATTAGGAAAGAGGACGAAATATGGGTACTTTACCCTATAGCACCAAGATCTGAATATTTATAAAACAAGTTACAGTACGAACGCATCTCATTTGCCACGTCTCATGAACAATTTCAGACCTGTTTTATTAGCTTAGTTCATTTAATTTGTTAAAGCATTAAAACTCGTAGCGGTATAATATACATTGTTGTACAATGTTTCTTCTTTTTTTTTGCATTACAGATACAACGAAAACATGGGATTGCTAGTGGATCCTGTTTTAAACATTTCGTACGATGCTGATCCAGAAAATGCCAGTCATCCTGCATACAGTACCTTTCGATCTGACATATTTGCCAGAAAATGGATTGCTTGCTGTAGAGCAGCAATAGATTGTTGTAGCATTATGATAGCTGAGCCAATTGTCACCACGACAACAGGTAAGCCTTGAAAATTAAATGAGAATAATTCCATGCCGTATTCAAATGCTGGTCGCAAATTTCACGTCGATAAAACCTCGGTACGAATCCTTGAAAACATGAGAATAAATGTGTTAATCTGAAATTCAAATATGGCGGTTTGAATAAAAAGAAATTTTCAGCCACATTGAAAAAATCTTTACATTAATACCATGCAGAAAAGAGATAGATGGAGATGCAGTAAGGTGGCTGGAGGTGACGCCAAAAAAATAACTCGAAAATCCGCTACAGTAGGCGCAAACACAAGCACGTTCTTTCACGAAAAAAAAAAAAGAGAAAACTTTTAGTAATACAATTTTTAATTCATAATACAATGGAATGCTGTTTTAGAATGTTTAAAAATAAGCAGATCACTTTCATTTAGAGAAAAAATGCACGGGTGATATCAAAGAATTCGGCCCCTGTTTCAGGTACTCATTTTGTTTGGGCCTAGTGAGAGCATTTACATTTGAGCGATAACGCGCATCATATTGTAAACCTTTTTTACGGCATACTGCATCTCCATCTATCTCTTTCCTCAATACCACATCTATATTGTATTTCTGTTAATATGGAAACATGTCATTAAAACATAAATATAGAGAAATTTATTGTGAAGATATTTACATAAAAAGATAAAAATTGTAAGAAAATTCATTTTCAAGATTTTAATCATAACTATCATAAAGAAATTGTAATTTATCTTACGTAACTAATTAACAAAAACTATAGTTGACAGTAAACACAGTGACATCAACCTCTAATGTAACATTTAATTATCGGTTATTTTTACTAGAAGTCACTACTTGTGTACGGAATATGCAGTCCGTGCATTTCTATAATACTACATACTATTTTTTCTTAATTAAACTTTTTTAAATAAATGTATTGTCTATTAGTTTTACATTATTATTAGACAGCAATCTTAGCATCAACAGCTGGTATTTAGGTTTAGAAGATGTTGGCATAAGGAGTGCGCCACCCTTATCTTAATGTTGTTACAAACCACCTTTGTTAAATTAATTCTAATTATATTAGTTTCTTTTCTAACAATTTAATGTTTTCTATTTATATTACTACTGGACATTGCATTCCTAAAGCTATCATTAAAAGCTAATATTTAGGCTTTAAAAACCGATGGCGCGTAGAGTGTGTCGCCTGTGTCTTTATGTCAGTACAAACTACCTATGTCTTTAAACGCTAAATATTTAAAAATTGAAACCGAAATGCGTCGAATAGAAGTTAATGCATCATCATTTTTTAATTACTTTTAATTGCTGTATGTAATTGCAGAAGCTTATTAAAAATGTAAAATATTCATACAAATAAATATAAATGCATACAGAATATATTTTTTCAGAGTCAATTTATTGTCCACGTACTTGGGATGGATGGCAATGCTGGCCAGATACGCCTGCTGGTCAGACGGCTAGAGAACTGTGCCAAGAACATATTTATTTTATGAGTGATCCCCCTCCTTGTCCTCGTAAGTATGTTTTATAAGATCTTTTTTTTTTTTTTAATTTATGACAGTAGAATATTTTCAACACTTTGTTCCCCACGATACTTTAAAATGCCGCACAGTGGTCCTAAATCGCGATTATGTGGCCAAAAATCAGAAAATCGAAGTCTCGTATTTCGAAATGAAATCTATTTTACAGTATTGTGAAATATCTGAAGATTTATATCCTGTTATATTTTGCTTTTATCATCTCACATGAATTAGCATTGCTTATGTGAAGTTAGGAGTTTTTAGCGTTTTCTGCTGTTGCGTGAATTTCAGGCAAATTCGCTGCATTCACACCCTAACTAAGACCATTTCAGATAGTTTCTCGTTTTTTTCTTTGCACTTCTCTGAAACAACATTAATTTACATATTTAATGTGATTTTTCGATTGCAAAAATCTCAAAAATTAAAAAAAGAGGAATTAAAAAAAAAAAACATAGTTTTAAGGCATTTTTGTACATAAAAAGTGATATATAAAAAAAGTCCTTCCGAGTTCCTCGGACTTTTATAGTACAAAATGTAGAATGAGCTTTCTAAAATCATATCCCAAGAGATTTATTGCGATTTTTTGAGAACTAGCAGTTTGAAGTTGGACATTGGATTTTGCCAGTATTAGCCCAACATGAGTAATCGGGTTTAAAGGCAATCTAATTTCCGTACTGACCCAAAATTGTCAGTGTCTATATAATGGAACATTCTAGTTAACATAACACTGTCAATTTCATTTTTTTAATTCGCGGAGGGAGGGGGGGGGGTTAAGAGTTGGGGATATTTTTTTATTTATACATATATCTTTATTTGTTTTTACAATTTTTACCTTGCCTTTTTCGTTTACATAAAAAATAATATTAAAACTTGACCTTATTTTAAAAAGTATATATTTAAAGTTTAGTTATATATATATATATATATATATATATATATATATATATATATATATACTAAATTCTAGCAACATGCATGTCTGGGAAATTCAATCAACTGCGAAAGATCATTTAATGTTTTAAATTTCCTGATTATAATACATAAAGGTAAGAAGTATATAGAAAGGTAAGAAGGTAAAATATACTTTTCAAAGAAAAGTATATTTTATCTTCTTACAAATAAATTTTATTATTAACCCCTTCGAGACCGAAGTCTTTTACGTAAATTTTATTCGGTTGGCACCACTTTTTTAAAGAGTTACCTTTACTCAATCAATCAAAAAAAATGCTCTAATTAAAGAAACTAAATATTTAATTTAACTAAATTTTAACTAAACTAAATTAACTATTTTTTTTTTTTTTACTGGTGCTTAAAACAAATTCTTTATGCGCTTTTTCAGGGTGCATATATGCAACCATGGTCCCGAACGGGTTAAGTAGTATTATTAAGTTTTACTTTAATTTTCACGTATCGTCATATAAATCTATTGTAAATTTTTTTATTGCGTTTATTTTTTTCAGTTTATTATATGAATGTTAATTTAATTGTATTCATTTATGTGCACATTTAAATTTTAATGAATACTTTAATACTTTAACAAATTAAAAAATATATGAAAAATTCGCTCAACCCTTGGGATAGTTACTTGAAATGTGTAAATCCACTTTTCTGAAGGTTTATTTAAAAAACAGATTTTATTTTATTTTTCAATAAAAAGATATAAAATTGTTTTTTTTTTGTACAATTTTTAAAATTGTTAGGGATGATAGAATTTTATACCGGAGAGGACAGGGGGGGGGGGTGGAGAAGCGGAAATTTCAAATATACTAGAAAATTAGTGAGGTAATTATTTATTTAATATTACCAAAATAAAGTAACAAAGGCAGATTCTTCATTTTTATTGAAATTTTAAAGGTATTATTCTCTGTGTAATAGATAGAAACAAAAGAAGGGGGGGGGGGGTGGCGAAAATTTTGAAAGTAATCTAATTAATGAATTTAATGATTTTATTATTAATTCATAGTAAATGGATGTTGAAAACTTAAAAAATAGCAATGATATTTGTAAAATTTCTTTGGTATAGAGACAAATGGAAAAAGGCGAGATTTCACGTGTGTGTATATTGGGTGTGTTGAGAGGGGGGGGGGAGTGGCAAAATTCAGCTGATTGATTCTTTATGTATATTACTGATTGCTTATACTCTTTATTGTTAATTTGCTATAACATTAAAAAGAGAAAAAATCAATAAGATTTTAACCTGTACATTTTCAGGTAGGGAGGGACGTGGGGGTGGGGGTGGGGGGTAGAATTTCAAATTTGCCTCATCTATTGAATTACATGATTTGTTTTGAAAAAGAGAAAATATTCCCCATAATCAAAAGTGAAAAATTTTCATTCCTGTAAAAAAAAAAAATCCCGTAAAAAAAGAAAATTTAAATTTAATAAAAACTTGGCCCCTCTATTACGCCCCCCCCCAAAATCCCCTCCCCTATAACCCCAATTACATTTAGTTTATATTCGCTATGTAATGTCATTTAGAATGTTATAAAATTAAAAATGAAGGATATACAACCACCAGGAAAGCCAGAAATGATTTTAGGCCACTTGATCGAGATTTGGGACCACTGTGTGCCGCACGAAAAAAAAAAAAAAAAAAAAAAAAAAAAAAAAATCTCAAAATACATTTAACGCATCGATTTAAAGCAATGAAATCTATGGATGAATAATACCGGGTGAGCCAAAAATTCGATAAAACTTTAAAAACTCATAAAAAAGGAAGCAATTATGATAAAGGAGTTCGGGGTGCAAGAAAGGGCTCACAAGGTAGTCGGAATTTTTAGCCAAAAAAGAAAAAAAAAAAAAAAAAAAAAAAAAAAAAAACAGGAATTCTGTTTTTTCAGAATTTAGTGTTGCCCCCGATGAAAAAAAATATATGTATATATAAATAGTACAAAACATATTTCAATTTTAAGACTTAAAGCACACACTTTCATTTTATGTAAAATGACGTCATTCGCATCCGCTTAAGAATTCCACATTGACGATCCACTCAACATCTACAGTAAAGCATGCATAGGATGTCACTATCGCAAAATAATATACAAATGCAGCAAAAAGATGCTGTCATTAAAGAAACTCGACAAAAAAAAAAAAAAAAAAAAAAAAAAAAACGGCTATCTAATGATTTATAGGCTTTCATTTGTTTGTAACATTAATCAGTCGTGACGTCAGTCATGACGTTTTGTTTGGAAACTGACTACAAACAAACGATTGCTATGTTGTATGCTCTATTTTGTTTGTGTGTTGCAGCTATATCTTATATCTATATCTCACATCTAAGGGTTTTAATACTTGATATGTACTGGTAAAATTTTCCACGATTTATATTTAAAAGGAAATGGCGCATAGCAACCGTTTGTTTGACGTCAGTTTCCAACCGAAATGTCATGACTGACGTCACACTGAAAGCGTCTATCGATACTTAAAATTAAATATAGGTTATAATAGCTCCATGTTTTAACAGAAATTATTCGTTTATATTTTTTCAAAATAGCACGTATTTTAATTACATTTTCTTTCATTTGTTATGAGAAAATGGCAACAAAAAGATATAATTTCTATTTTTCAATTATTTTTTCTTTACTTTCTACATAAATGGAGTACTTGAGTTGCCATAATTAAATAAATGGTGCTAAAAGCTACAAAGAAATTAATATTTCAAAAATAAATGGAAATACAGTTTTCAAACAAATTGCATTTAAAAATACTATTTTTTCCCACTACGATGGTATAAAAATTGAAAATGGTCGACGCTTAGAACTTAAAAATATTGCTTTAGAGTATTTTATCTTACTGCTTTTTTTACGGCTGGCTTCTGTAAGGTAATGTTAATTTTTTGGAGTCGACCGTCATACCGTACCGGGGGCTAAAAAAATAGTTATAAAATCACATGTAGAGGGCGCTAACGACCTGAAACATTATGAACAGGACAACAGTTAGTCGTAGAATGTTATGGAGGTCATGTTGAACATTTATTATTGAAACAACAAATAAATTATGCGAATTGTTGTCCTGTTCATTGTTTTTCGGGTCGTCAGCGTCCTCTACATGTGATTTTTTAACTATTTTTTTATCTGCTGCTAAAAAAATCCGACTACCTTGTGAGACCTTTCTTGCAAACCGCACTCCTTTATTATAATTTCTTCCTTTTTTATTATTTTTTAAAGTTTTAACGAACTTTTGGCTCACCCGGTATATAAAGTCATCGTGTCTAAAAATGAGACGCGATTCCATATAGTTTTGTCGCATAAAGTATATTTAAGATTTTATTAAGTAAATATATATTTTATTAGGTAAGGAATGATTGAATACTGTGTCTTTAAATAAAAACTACTGTGTTTTATAGAAATAGAATCATTATCTGTAATACAAATAAACAATATACAGTTGTCGCATTTAAGTTATTTTTTTCGCATTTACAGTAGTTAGAAATTAAGTGAAACGTCCAAAGTACCTCAATGGGCATTTTAGGCATGTCAATTCATCTTAAAATATTCCTTTAATTGCTATCAAAATCTGAAATACCTCACAAAGAGTTGAAATACATAAAATTCGAACACTTGTCTTTGAACTACTTAATATATTAATTACTTAATTAATAATAACTTCTAAAAGAAAATATAAATTTAAGAAACATAATATTGAATATCATATTAAAATAATAAATACTTCAACTTTCATACTTTGAATTTTTTTAAGTTTGTCCATGTAGGCTCTTTGCAAAGAGCCGGGCTAATTGGAGAATCGTCTCCCTTTTTCTAATTAGCCTGATATTTTTCAGGCTTATTGCAAAGAGCATTGAAAGCGTTAGGCTAATTGAAAAATGACCACTTATTATTCAATCAGGGTGATTTTTTTAGGCTTATTAACCCATAACCCGACCCGAACCCAAAAAATAAATTACAAAAGACCGTACCCCGATACGAGCAAGACAAAATAATTTCAGTCTGCATGCAACCCGACCCGAACCTGAAAGTTCCAATTGAAAAAAACAGAAATCTGACCCTAACCAAATCTGATAACCGACAAAAATATTCTAAAGCACCATAACCCGATACGAGCAAGACAAAATAATTTCCGTAGACGCACAACACGACCCGAACGTAAAAATTCCATTAGAAAAAACGCAAAATCTGACACGAACCGTATCTGAACCCGACAAAAATATTCTAAAGAACCATAACCCGATCCGAGCAAGACAAAATAATTTCCGTTGACACGCAACCTGGCCTGAACCTAAGAATTCCATTTAAAAAAAAACTGAAATCTGACTAAAACTAATAAAAATCCGACAAAATTATTCAAAAGATCCATAACCGGATCTGAGCAAGACAAAATAATTTCCGTCGGCGTGCAAGCCGATCCGAACCTGGAAGTTCTACTTTAAGTAACCCGAACAGTACCCGAAATAAAAATACATTAGGCCGTAAGCCGATACGAGCAAGGCAAATTAATTTCCGTTTACACAAAATACGACCAGAATCTGAAAATTCCATATGAAGTCAACCTGAATCCCGACCAGAACACGATCTGAAAATTACAAAATTATTTTAAAGAACCGTAAACCGATACGAGCAAGACAAAGTTATTTCCGTAGACACGCAACCGGGTCTGAACTTAAAGGTTCCATTTGAATTCAGACCAAAAACCGATCACAACCAGGTTTCGGATTGAGTTCAATTAGAGCTTTTAGGTTCGGATCGGGTTGCTGGTCGACGGAAATTATTTTGTCATGCTCGCATCGGGTTATAGTTCTTTGGAATACTTTTGTCGGGTTAAGATTTGGTTCGGGTCAGATTTCGGGTTGACTTCAAATGGATTTTTTAGGTTCTGGTCGCGTTGCGTATCCACAGAAGTAATTTGTCTTGTTCGGATCTGATATGGATTTTTGGAATATTTTTGTCGGGTTCAGATTTGGTTCACGTGAGATTTCAGGTTTTATTTCAAATGAAATTTTTAAGTTCTGTTCCGGTTGCGTGTCTAAGGAAATTATTTTATCTTGCTCGGATCGGGTTATGTTTCTTTGGAATATTTTTGTCGGGTTCAGATTTGGTTTAAGTCAGATTTTGGGTTTTTTCTAATTGAATTTTTAGGTTCGGGTCTGGTTGCTTGTTCACGGAAATTATTTTGTCTTGCTCGGATTGGGTTATGGTGCTTTGGAATATTTTTGTCGGGTTCAGATTTGGTTCGTGTCAGATTTCAGGTTTTTTTCAAATGAAATTTTTAGGTCCGGTTTGGGTTGCGTGCCCAAGGGAATTATTTTGTCTTGCTCGGATCGGATTATGGTGCTTCGGAATATTTTTGTCAGGTTCAGATTTCGTTCGCGTCAGATTTCGTTTTTTTATCAAATTGAATTTTTAGGTTCTGGTTGGGTTGTCTGTCCTCAGAAATCATTTTGTCCTGCTCAGATCGGTTATGATTCATTGGAATATTTTTGTCGGCTTCAGTTTCAGGGTTTTTTCCAAATAGAATTTTTAGGTCCGGTTTGTGTTGCGTGTCCAAGGAAATTGTGTCTTGCTCGGATCGGGTTATGATTCTTTAGAATATTTTTGTCGGTTATCATATTTGGTTCGGGTCATATTTCGGAATAATTCAAACAAATATTTTAGGTTCGAATCAGGTTGCGTGTCCACGGAAATTATTTTGTCTTCCTCGGATCGGGTTATGTTTCTTTGGAATATCTTTGTCGGGTTCTGATTTGGTTCATGTCAGATTTCGGGTTTTTTCTAATGTAATTTTTAGATTCAGTTCGGGTTGCGTGTCCAAGGAAATTGTTTTGTCTTACTCGGATCGGGTTATAGTGCTTTAGAGTATTTTTGTCGGTTATCAGATTTGGTTCGGGTCAGATTTCTGTTTTTTTTCAAATGGAACTTTCAGGTTCGGGTCGGGTTGCATGCAGACCGAAATTATTTTGTCTTGCTCGGATCGGGGTACGGTCGGTTATAATTTATTTTTCGGGTTCCTGGTTAATAAACCCCAAAAAATCATCTGATTGTATAATAAGTGCTCATTTTTCAATTAGCCTAACGTTTTCTAGGCTCTTTGCAGTAAGCCTGAAAAATATCAGGCTAATTGGAAAAAGGGAGATGATTCTCCAATTAGCCCGGTTCTTTGCAAAGAGCCTAGGCTGTTTGCAAAGAGCCTGATTTCTCAATTAGCCTGCGACATATATAACAAGTAAGTAATTAATGAATGACCAATACAACACAAATTTTCCAAAACTTTAAAATCTTCATAGTGTACATTTCTATCCAATATTAAATTTGTTTGAACTGACCCATGATAAATATCTGAAGTTGTATTACTAGCTTCATAGAGTTTAATTTAAAAAACTTATGCTGATAGAACAGTCATCCTTAGTTGTTAAATCCCCATTAGCCATTGTTACTAAATTATCACGAACGTCAAAATTATCAGAAATATAGAGCTCCTTTAGCAAGAAGATCATCATTAACCATATGTTTATGAGTAAAAACTGGCGACGATTTTTATATTCCATTGTACCGCAATTTATAAAGAAAAGAAAAATTACGTGGTATGTTTTCTTAAAAATATCCTTAAATAAATCTATAGTTTTTCTAGATCTGTAATTTTTTATAGCACTGAATGGCTTTTGGATTGAAAAGTGACTCTGTAGCAACACAGCGATTCATCATAATATATTGTTACTTTGCTTAAATATACAGTAAAAGTAGTATTGATACAATTTTTAATTAATTTTTCAACTACTTTTCAGCAGTGAAATTACGCTTGAAATTATTGAATATTAAAGACGTGAATTATCACATTGCTAACAAAGCGTAAACCAACTTAGGGAAAAATGTCCAAGCCGGGAACCAACTTATATAAGTAGATGCCAAGCTGGGCATCGTCCTTGTGGCTTTGTGGTAGAGCATTGGAGATCTATTCCAGGTGCCCGGGTTTGATTCCCGTCTTGGACATTTTTCACTAAGTTGGTTTACGCTTTGTTAGCAATGTGATAATTCACGTCTTTAATATTTAGTATTGATACGTTATATGTTTGACTAAAATTATTAAAGGCATGTATGTTTTAGTTTAGATCATTTGAAATATATATTTAAGTAGTATATATTAGGTAGTATTATAGTAGATATATATTAAGTCAAAGAAAAACTCTGTTACATGATATTGTAGAAATTCCTAATTTATGAACTCGACAAAGCATAATTAAACACAATTTATGCTTGAAACATCATTTTAACAGAATGCGAGAAAATGCAGCATTAACTTATCACAGTAAATCTCCTAAATGTCTGTCCACATTTGAGGGATTCAGTTAGTTGATAATAAACGAACCCTATAATTAAAAAAAGTCACCAAAAATTCGTAGAATAGATTAGAACTTAATTTAAAGACTTGTCTTGCCTTTTCCCAATCTTTAACTTAATCATTATTTTCACCCAAAGTATTTTCCGGGCTTATACTCATATGCATTAATAGTTTCGAAAAAGACGTTTATTTCATAAATAATAACACCAGAAAAAATCTACAGATAATACATTAATTATTTTTAAGTGAAACTTAAATGCACTCTACACCTGTATAATTTCATGCATTCAAGAAACAATCTTGTTGATTATGACGGATTGTATATCTAGTAGAAAATGCACTAATACTTTGAAACGGAAAAAACGTCTTAGTTGACGTTTTCTGAAAATTTCAATGATTTTATTTTTTAAAATGAAATCATTGAGGATAAATATTTTCTAGTATTATGTTACATGACATTTTATCCTTATTGTATCTTATGCAACGTTATTTTGCAGTTTCAAAAATCATGTAACGATCATAAAGAAAATTATTATATCGCTCCCTAGAAAGAAAAGTGACACATCTCCACAAAAGAAAATTTCACAGGAGAGGCAAAAAAAGATTTGCATCTTTTTACTGTAACATGAAATAACACCACTTAGCACTGCATGCAGCAGTAAAAATTTCCATAAAAGCATAAAACACTTAACCATTTCAGGGGTAAGTAATTGCGTTTTTGATACTTTTAATTCACAGCAAAATTAAAAAAAAAATTTTTCAAAATAAGGACGACAATTTTAAAAGACCTTGACGTCGATAAGGGTACTTGATCTTCAAAGTAAAAAAAAAAAAAAAAAAAAAAAAAAGGGCAAAATTGTGATTCATTTTCGGGATTATTCGCCGCTCTAAGGATGTTATGGGAGCGCTTGATAATGAACGCTGTATAATGTGATTTTTTGTATAGAAAACGACTTGAATTCAGTTCTCTTTGTTTTGTTCCTGAATTTTTGATGTTTCATCATACAGCATTTATATACAATTCTTGCTTTAAGATTTTAAGTGGAATGAACATTGCGCATTTATAGGTCGTTATATTTAGGCATAATGCCACTACTTACTTTATCACGTTCCAAAAGCATTATTCTTTCAACACTGTAAAAAAAGAATGGAAATCTACAAAACTATTTTTGTAAAGCTACAGAAATCTGTATGCTTACTAAAATTTATCGATAACCCGGGAAAATAACATGATATTTTTTGTTGCAGGTACATAAAGTTTCTAGACATACCAGTTTACTAGAAAATTTTTAGAAACCTTACAGTTTTTTTTTTTTTTACTTTCTTCTACCTTTACAAGAAGAAAGTATTGGATCCGTAAAAATTTTCGACTTCCGGTTTCGGACGGATTTACACGTTTTAGGGGTCAGAGATTCAGAAAAAACATGCTGTTGGAAAATGTCTGTGAGTGACACAAATTTTGTGGACGCTCTATCTCAACAACTAATGGGCGGAATTTAATAAACATTTATATTTAGTTAGTCCATGATATAAATTGGTGTTGATTATATTTGGTGCAAATCGCCCAACAGGTGGCGCTTCCCTGCTGCCCTTTTTCACGATTTCTGCGATATATCTATATATAGAATTAATGCACCGATTTTCATCAAACTTCAGATACAGTTAAACCTTGACATGAATTGATGCTGTTTAAATTTTGGTGTAACTTGCACAATATATGGCGCTGCTATACATAATTTTTTACTATTCCCCCTATAGCCTTATCCCAAGAACTAATGCACGAATTTTCATGAAACTTCAAATTCAGGTATACTTTGAAAAATATTGGTTCTGATTATGTTTTGGTGTAAATCACCCAGCAGATGGCGCTGTTAAGCTGAATTGTTTCACGATTTCTGTAATATCTCTATCTCAAGAACTAATGCACGAATTTTTATCTAAATTAGAACTCGCTTCGACGTTTATACAAGATTGCTGATTGGGTTTTGGTGTTCATCACACAATAGGTTGTATTTTACAGGATTTACACGATTTTATTCATAGACATATCTCAAGAACTAATGTACGGAATTTCGTATCTTTAGCATCCCCATGATGCATATAATGCCATTTATTAATATTAGCACTGTGATAGCGAATTTTGACGTATTAACATGTATAATATAGAAGAAAGTTTTGGAATTGCCATATCCGACTAATTTTACAGTGTAAACGTGAATCTGTTACCTGAAATCTTTTTTTTTTATTGTTGCAGTTGCATAAAAAGCTCTAAGCATCCCAGTTTCCTACAAAATTCGTAGTATCCTTATAGATTTTTTTTTTAGCCCCTGATATGGTATTTCTTTCTCCCATTAATTAAAGTGCCGTCTCTCAAAAATAACGTTCCGTTGTGTAAGCCGTTGTATTGGGAAAAAAAGTACTATTAAATGCAATTTGTTTGAAAAGTGTATCTCCATTTATTTTTGAGATATTAATTTTTTTATTGTGGTTTTTAGCACCCTTTGTTTAATTTTGGTAACGCAAGTACTCCATTTCTGTAGAAAGTAAAGGAAAAATAGTTAGGAAACAGTAATTATATCTTTTTGTTGCCATTTCCCCATAACAAATGAAAAAAAAAAGTAATTAAAATACGTGCTATTTTGAAAGAATATAAATGAATGATTTCTGATAAAACATGGAGCTATTATAAACTGTATTTAATTTTAAGTATTTATATTAATATTACAAACACACGAAGGCAGATAAATCATTAAATAGCCGATTTGTTTTCGGGTTTCTCGAAGGACCAAATCTCCTTTTTGGATTTGTGTATTATTCAGCGATAGTGACGACATTTACTGTAGAGGTTATTTAAGACTCGATCGTAATGTCCAATTCTTCAGCGTATGCAAATGACGTCATTTTATATAAAATAAAACCGTGTGTTTTAAGTCTTAAAACTGTTTTTTTTTTTTTTTTTTTTTTTTTTTTTTTTTTTACAGTGTAAGAAGCGAAAATCTATATCAGTGAACAAAAATATCTCCGTGAGTAATATTGAAGGTAGCAGCACCAAACAAATAATTTTTTTTAACTTCTAAACTTTGCACAAATCAATTTTTTCCCTATCAATTAAGGAAAAAAATTTTTCTTTCAAACACAAATTCTTTGAATAATATATTTCAATTTACTGATTAATTATTGTTTTAAAAATAATTTTGAAGTATTATAGTCTTAAAAAAAATTATATTTATCACCTGCAGCCAAATTATGAAAGATTAACCTGTTTTCTTTTAAAATAATATAAAAATATCAATAATAACTATATAATTTGTTGGCTAATAATCTATAACGAATTAAAAGTTTCTACAATAATGAATTAAAATAGTATAACTGTAACTCAAATTTAATAGATATGTAATCGTACAAAGCTCTTAAATCACTGAATAAATAATCTGAATCATAATTAAAAAGTATGTTGTAAGTAGCGAAATCTTTGACGATTTCTTCGGGTAGTCACTCTTGGTATGAGGATAATACGAGATTTTTGCTTTAAGTTTTATTTCAATATCTTATTGAGTGTTGTTATATAAAAATCCTTTTTTAGTGCGTTCGTAATTATATAAATACCTGGCACCTATCCTGGTCCGTCCGTCTGCCCGCATATATCAGCGCAAAAACTACTCAACCGAATGGTTTGAAATTTAATATATATAATCGTTGTAGAATTGTGCCGAGTCATTTCCAATTTTACGAAAATCGAATCAAAACTTAAGAAGATATTAATAAACGTTTTCTTCATGCTATTAAATCCGATCATACGGAGTTAATTCAATGATATCCCGTGACAGGTAATGATTCTAGATCGCCATGGCGATTTCGTCCTCTTTAAGATGGTGTCCTATTATTTCCATATTACTGAATTTAACATAAAGAATCGCAGTACAATTCGTATTCATGTGTTTTCACATAAGAATGCAACAACTATTTCCCCAAGATCCGAATATTTATAAAATTGGATGAACGTACCTCATTTGCCATGTTTAACGTACAATTTCTGACTTGTTGTTATTAGTGTCCAATCTAGAAAAATATACTATAAATGTAAAAAAATCTGTTAGATAATTAAACGAAAAAAGTGTTTCCCTATTTTCCGTAACACGGGAATCCCAGCTTGGTTTACCTAGTCATTTGAAATATACTATTAATTTTCCCTTTTACCTGTTGACATTTCTTAAGGTCGAAAGGTATAGAGTACAAAATTTTTATTCATACAAATATCTATATTTATGCGGAAGACGAATATTTTTGTATATTGTATTGTTCTGTAAAATACTGAAAGCAATAGTGCATATATATATACTATATATATTTCACTAGAGGCAAAAATATTTCAAAGAATTTTCTACAAATACGCATTTAGTTTATAGATTTTATCAGACGAAAGCTTCTTAAATTTAATTCAATATTTGCAGAATTTACAGTAGCCTTGAAACTGTCGATTGCATTAGGTTTCTTAACATTTTATAATTGATTCTTATGAATCTTGTAGCGCCAAATTAGAAAAAAAGACCTTCATTTTATACCATTACGTAAGGATTTTTACAAATCGTAAATTTCAAAGTTAAAAAGTAAAAAAAAAAAAAATGCAATTTAACAAATTACAACGACCATTTGGAAAATGATTTTTTCAAAGACTAAAATTTAAGACATAAAAAATCGCACGGAGTTGATCATACATTACGTACGCCATGGATTACATCTTTCGGTACTGTAAATTTTTAAACTTCTACGGAGCTGGTCATACATTACGTACGCCATGGATTAAACATTAATATTCCTGGACCAATTTTAAATGAAATTTCATTTTTAAACTTCTAAAGATCCTACAATATTACTTTTTACACCGTCGTATAGAGAAAAAATTGTACTTTTAAATGCAATTTGTTTCAAAGCTGTATCTCAATTTGTTTCTCAGTTATTATTTTTTTTGTAGTTTTTATTACTTTTTTGTCATAGTGGCAACAGAAGTATCCATCTCCGTTGAAAGTAAAGGGAAATACAGATTACTGTATAGACCAATCAGAAAACGAATAAAATGCGGATTCAACCAATAAAAAGCTACAGATAGGCTTTTGATTTCCTACCCTGACAAGAACAATAACCATTTTTACAAATAGTTAAAAAAAAAACAGGCTATCAAAATGGATTTTGCACACAAAAAATGTGATAATAATAATAATAAAAAAAAGATTTAAAAATGGATTTCGGTTAACCGAGAGTTTCGGTTAAAAGAGGTTCTACTGCACTTTTTGGTTGACAATAAATTAATTTTCGTTGTCTTTTATTTAAAGATTTTTGCTATTAAAGTTGTCCGGTTTCAATTTACAATTTTTAAAACTTAATTAATGAGTTTTAATGAAAGATAAGAATACTGATTGCAATGGAAAAATAAATTCTACTTTGCAATTTATTTTGACTTATCAACATTCAATATTATCTGTGGTGCAACGCGACCAGTGCTACCAGAAATTATGAGAGGTGGGTGTTTTGATATAACATCATTTCCTGAAATTTATGATATGTCCTTTACTACATCAGGAAATAAAATAACTTAAGCACTTTACAAAATTTACCATAAATAAAATTACATTAGAGTAACTGATATATCATGTTAAAATAATGCTACTTATCCCCTTTTTAAAAAGTCTAATTTAACATTAATTAAACATAATTGAAACTGAAAAGTAAATTTTCATAAATGAAAAAAAACTCCTTTCCATTATTTAAGCAATATTTTGTAAGTAAATAGATTACGATGGTCATTATTTATAATTAGAGATCGAACGAAAATTTGTTTTCGGTCCAAAATCTGAGTTTAGAAGCCGAAAACGAAATTTCAGAGAAAATGCTGCAGAAATTCCGGACGGACCGAAACTATCTATGTTTCAAAAATCTCGTTACTTCCTTCGGAAACTTTCAACATAACTCATTGATTTGAGCTATATCAAACACTCTTTAGTATTTATTCCTATGAATTTCATAGTTTATAATTATCAGTCATGACTGACTCAAGACGTTGGTGAAAATTATAAAACAAGAAATGCATATATCTCAACTTTGAAGACGCTTTTCATGTGCTCATTAAAAGCTGCAGACTTAACAGTAATAGAAAAAGTTTAGTTTGAAACCACAGAAGCGTTTCGAATAATCTTTGAGAAAGTTTTAGTAAAACAGATGATCGTTTACAAAAATAATTATAAATATAAACAGAGGTATGAATGCTTAAAACTTTTTTTTAATTAAGTAAATTCGTAGAATTAGAAAATCATTTTGTGTCTTTGATGAACTAATTACATTTGATTTTATATGAACATAAAAGCTTTGGTCAGAGGCACAGAGAGCCAGCTTGGACCACACGTATAATTAATTAATAACTTTGTAAATTTTGTTTGTATTAATAACTTAAAAAATTGTAGGACATTTTCGTTTTCGGCCGAAAATAGTAAGATTACCAAAATTCGGTTTCGTTTTCTGTCTCAAAAACCTGTTTCGGTCGATCCCAAAGCGATATAAGTAAGCGTCCTATCTTAAATGGGAGAAATAACCGCAAGATTAAAAGTGAGGTCACATCAATCAAGGTCATGCGCCACGTAGCGGATGGAGTGTGAACTACAGGTTAACGACCTAACTGTTTTCTTACTCACACCACTAAAATTGTAAAGTTTTTTTCATCTTGATTAATAACTGAAGTGCTTTTAATAAGGCGGAGAAAACGTCGGAATGTCAAGTGCATCCGAATGCCCCTCTCGCTACGCCATTATGTTGCAATAAATGTGGCAAACGAAATTCATTTCAATGAGTGACTAAAGAGTTATAAAATACGCGCCGCACAAAAACCGCGTGTGTGAATTATCACTCCGTCCACAAGGTGGCGCAACTGTGTTAATTTACGCCTGATTCCAGCATTAAGTTTGTTCGCTTACACTGTTAAAAATCTGCAGCATTCTGGCAGGTCATTTGACCGTTTTTTTCGAAAACGGTTATACAACCGTAATTTTAACGTTATTTTGACCATTTTATGGTAATAATATAGTTAAATTATGGTTATTAAACCGTTTTTTCAAAAAACGGTCGAATGACCTACCAGAATGCTGCAAAAATTTTAACAGTGTACTTATAACTCTTTGGTCGATCCTTATTTATAATCAACTCCATGTTTTTGCATCCTTAAGAGGGCTGGGAAAGCAAAATTGAGCCAAAAAATCGATTTTTACTTATTTATATCATTAAATAGTTTAAACTTTTATCTTTCCAACGATGTGTCACACATCGTATATACAAAAAAATAAGTGTTGAAATTATTCATTCTTTTCTAAGAATACTTCACAGCTTAATGGCCATTTAAATCCTTAATTGACATTTTCTCAAAACTTGGATTTTTCATGTTATATTCCTTTTTTTCAATATCTATTAAACCTAAGAACTCAGATTTTTTTAAAATACTTATATTAAGTTGTACTGTATAGTTTAGCACAATATTTAAGGATTTGTTGAGAATTATTTATTTTAGGCAGTGAAATCTTACCAAACAGGATAATTTAAAAATGACTTTCAATAAATAATTAATTTTTAGTTTCACATAGAAAGAAAGTGGTCTGTTAAAATATATTTAAGCCATGCACAGGAAAGGTCAAATCTGTAATATATAGTGAATGCATGCATTATTACTTGTTACCTTTTAACACTTTCAAACGTAGTTGAAAGTGTTTATGGCTTCGTTTTTTCTGTCTGTCTGTCGTCTGTATGTCTATGCTCTAACTCGAATATATATACTCGGATTGACATCTAATTAATATAAGTTATTGCGGTTTGACATGGCATATTTGATACGTAAAATAAAGTTTGTGGCATTAATAGTTAACCCGGGAGAACTCGCTGCATGAGATTTTCTCTCACAGTCGTACTTTTTTAAGACTCTTATTTAAATCATTTTTCATTTTAATTAAAATTTCAAAATGTTTTACAATTATTTTACCTATTTTGTGAATAAAAGTACTAAGCCAACCAAAAAAGTTGATATTATATGAATGTAAAGTAAAAGAAAAGCAATTGGGCATTCTCAATAGCAAGTTCTCCCGGGTTAATTTACAGGGACATTCAAACGTATTCTGTTACAGTATGGTTTATGAGGAAAAATCCTTTACGGTGTATTTTAATAGTATTACAAGATCTTAAATTAAGTTGGATTCAGTACATTCAGTTGGTATTTCTCGCGCTGTTATATGCGGACAAATGACAGGCAGACAGACGGACGGACCAGACCACGACTATAAATGCTACGTATTTACATAATTGCGAACGCAATTAAAAAAGAGTAAATTTACTTTTCTAGGTTATAAGGCTTAACTCAACATTTATAATACAGTTATACATTACCAATACTTGATTAATATATTTT
The DNA here is from genome assembly GCA_963932465.1 of Maratus speciosus. Taxonomy (NCBI): domain Eukaryota; kingdom Metazoa; phylum Arthropoda; class Arachnida; order Araneae; family Salticidae; genus Maratus; species Maratus speciosus. The sequence goes on from OZ010797.1 coordinate 457,021,868, forward strand.
ATGTCTTTAACATAGTTTCAGTCCCTGATAATAAAATTAATGATGGAATATATTAAATCATCCGGCAAAGAATTAATCCTAAAGATTTTATTTTAGTCGAATAAATCTGAAGTTAACTAATACCGTTTGTAACACACGAAATATAAGTAAAAAAACTTGAAATTTCAGTATTGCAAAACTAATGATTTCCCTTGAGCATTTTTTTTTCTATATTCTTTTTATTCTTTAGATCTCTTTTTATAACATTCCACGTAGCTCTTTCAGCAAGCGCAATTACTCTCTAGTTCTGTAGTTTACAAAAAGTATTATTATCTATTATTGATAGCCTTTAAAGGAATAAATGAAGATCATTTCCCATTTAAAAAAGAAAAAAAAAATGAAAAAAGGACTTAAGGATTTCTGTTATTCAGGAAAAAAAGTACGGCTAATTTATTTCTCAACTAGTTAAGTGTATGGTATATTTATGAAAACTTTTTTCATTGATTATGGACTTGTTTTCTTCAATGTAATGAAACTTGCAAAAGAAACCTTTAAAAGTCCTCCAGTGAAAAGGATTTATTCTGAAATAAATATACCATACGAATCCCATTTATTTTTGAATTTTAAAGAAATCTTGTCTGTAATATATTTAGTGATTACGGCTCATAGCAAATATATATCGATAGTTACATAAATATATAAATAATAAATGAAATAGGTTAATTAAAAAAATATTCCTAGATTAACGCATTTATGCCTAGCGTCTAATTTTTGAAACGCTTCGAAATTTAATAAATTTAATAATTTTCTTCTTTTTTATAAAATAAAGATTTTATGAAATAATTATCTATAAATTTCCTTATCTGTTACCGAAATTTGACAGCATAGGATGGATATTTATTTGCTTAAATGAAAGCTTTTTTCGGAGTTTATAGATTTTTCATTTTTTAAGATGGCTAAATGTAAAAAGTAAGTTTATTTGTGTTTTTTCTACGAAGAATCTAAATAAATAAATCACAATCTTCGCTTGTAGAGTTATTTGAAATACGCATTTTTTTATATTGTGAAATTATATGTTCAAGTCTATTTTATATGCATTTTTGTAACGTACAAAATATAGGGCTATAGACACGAATTGATACATTTTTATTAGCCGTTTAGAGGACAGTTACTTATGTAAAAAAAAAAAAAAAAAAATTCAAGATGATTGTGAAACAAATTGTTTTTAAGCCTCAAACACGATTATTCTTAGTTTATTATTACTAATATTTATAATGTTATTAGTCTTTGTAAAGAACGAAATATGATTTTTTAGTAGTTCATAAAAATATTAATTATAGTATATAATATACAATTTAAAAGATTATTTTATATACATTTAACGAAATATATAATTATGCATATTATACTGTTACAAGGATTATGCATATTCCCATATTTAGTACGTTTACATTTTATCAAATAAATACGAAACTTCTTTAGCGTAATTTCTTTTAGTATTTTTCCAGCTCATTTTGCAACATTTGAAAATAATTTTATCAAAAAAATTGAGAAAACAAAAATTCAGACACAATTGGTAAAAGAATTACTTAATTACAGGTTTCCCGCGATTTGTGCAGTTAATCGATTTCCCGATATTATTGCACTTATAGTAGAACCCCGCTAATCCGAACTATTTAGGACAGGTGCTTGTTCGGAATACAAAAAATTCCGATTATCCGAAATTCCAATAAAAATAGAAAAAATAAAGATAAATGCTAAAAAGTGCAAGTTACAAGTACTCAGTAATACAATGAACATCCTCTAATCCGGCATCCCAAGGTCCGGCATGCTGGAGAATCCGTCACGACTTTCGGAAAAAAATAGTATTCCTTGTTTAATCACTCCTGATATTTATAATAATCGAATGGAACTTCAGAAAGAGGAATTACGTAACAACTCATTACAAGCGGGTCAAAATCTCGAATCGATAAATAGCTCAGTCAACATGTCGACGAGGAGGGAATAAAAAATCACTTCCGTAGATAATTTGTGAAATCAAACTGTTGTAAGAAAAATAATTTTTTATCACGTGAATTAAAAACTTTTTTCATTTTAAAAAAGACTTTCATAGTGACTGGCAAACAAATTGATATTCGAGATTTTTTGAATATGGCTTCTACGAGTAAGCCTACAGTGCACGTTTTCATTTTATATTCGTGTACATATGTTGTACTTTTACAATGTGTATTTTTTTATTATTCTGCTAGGGGGCTCTGTCCCCTACGAGCTACGCTCGTCAACAACCGTTCAGACACCGCAGACTCTAACAGCACGATAATTTAATCGGCTTTAAAAAGATTTTGGAAGCTTGAATTATAATTTGAATCTGAGAATTATAATCTGACATAATTTTCACCAAACTTTTCTTTTTCTTTTTAATATTCACGTAAAAATACTTTTGTTAGAAATGAAATGTTATGAACATCTTAAACTGTCAAATAAATGTCTCGAGCAATTTTTAAATTTAAACTGTTTTGCAATATTATTTTTTGTTCATTTTATATAATAAGTGTAATGTGACGTAAATGTGACGTAAATTCTCCTATTTAAGACTTCTAACGCATGTTTATGAATTTAGTATTTTACAATATTCTGTCTCTTTTAAAATTCACGTGTAATTGTAATTTTTATGACGTATTTTTCAATGAGTTCCTGCTTTTTATATTTTCTGTTTATAATAGTCACGTGTAAAATAAATTTTTAATTTGAAGTAAACATTATTGTTTGCGCTGTTTATGCAACTGGCAACAGTTTAAATTAATAACATTTTCTAAAATTTGTAAAAAATATCTCTCGAAATGCTGAAAATTTGAATTTAAAATTGAAATAAAACCTCAAAAAATGAGTCAAATAAGAAAAATAAATACAATCTGCACACCGGAAACTTATAACGTATAAAATGATCTAAAAATGATTAAATTCTCATGTGTAGTTTTCATTTTTCGGCGGATATTCTCGTTGTGAGAGGACGTACATTTGTGCTGCTCTTTTTTTATGTGATTATTAGCGGTATATCATATAGTGTTACTGCTCTGGTTACGTATTGTGTTCTGGCGGTATAATAGCGGTTCGTAATGAATAGTTGTGTGCTTCCACGAACATTTTTGTTTGAGTGGTGATTTTTTTATGATTGCGCAGTATGGCGGCGGTTGAAATTAGCAACCAGCCTATCAGTATTCTGGCATCTATTGCCAATGGAACGCGACAACCGGACTTTGTTAACACTAGAACGGCGGGAAATTTTGCTCAAGTTTTATAAAAAATATTTCACATCAGAATTTTTATTTAGAACGATTTAACTTATTTATTTAAGTTATTTTTGTGCTGCTTATATTAATCTTATATTATAAAAAAAATTCTGGTTCGAATCGAAATGTATTCATTCGGCAAGGGTCAAAATGACCCCTCGCCGCCGTTCTAGTTTTAATCCGTTTTTGGACACTCCAACACAGTTTGACGACTCTGCTAAACAACTGTTTCTTGACTTCTTTAGCTATGTCAATAATTGCATCATGGAGACTAGAAGCAAGGCTGATTATGCAACATCATTAGGTGATCAGACAGAGGTGAGTGAAACTTGCCGTGAGGCTTTACTAATAGTTAGGGAGCCTACTAACATTACCAATTTACTTAATTCTACTGTTTTTACTGTATTTTGTTTTTCAAAATATAAAAAATCTGCTCACTACATTTTAGAACAAGTTAAACTTAACGATTTCATAACTGTTAACAGAGGCATTAAAAGACGTAATGACGAGGGAAATTCATCTCTCCCCCTGGGTAATAAGTACCAAAATTTAGCCAATGAGGCCAGTCTCGACAATAACGTCGACATGGACCATAATAATGAAAACAATGACACTTCTAGCGCTGAGTCCATGGGATCTCCTCCTGGTAGCTCAGGTAACACAAATCCAAATAAGATAAACCCATTCTTTATAGAATTAGAGGAAAACTGGTCAAACTTAGCTAAAGATGTTAAGGAAATTAATCAGGAAAAACCAACTATACAACTTAAGGGTGACCGTCTGATGGTCCTGTGCAAAACTGATGAGGACTTTAGAGCAACTCAAAACTGGCTTGATACAAACACAAAAAAATATACTACATTACATCCTAAGGAGCAAAGACCTAAAAAGTTTTGCATTAGGGGCCTCCCCTGCTACACTGAACAAAACATAATTATTAACAGTCTTAAAGATTACGGATTCACAGTCACTAGAGCGTCAATGATGAAGCACAGAAAAACTGGTAACCCCATGCCTATGTACATGGTGAATGTCATGCCACGTGCTAATTTTGAAGAAATTTACCAGATTAGGGAAATCCACTACATTTCTGTAAAAATTGAGGCTTTTAACAGCAAACAAAGAGTTAAACAATGTTACAAATGTCAAGGATTTGGCCACGCATCAGAAGTTTGTGGGTTCGATCCAAGTGCGCTAAGTGCGCAGGTCAACACTTAACACCATCATGTCCACACAAGGGGCGCATCGTCCCCACTTGTGCCAATTGCGGCCAAGATAACCCAGCCACATTCAGGGGATGTGTAAAAAACCCACACAGACTGGAAAATAGAAACGATAAAAACATAAACAAAAGCAAAAATAGCAATACACTGGTTTCCAAGGAAACCCAACAATTCATTGAACATTTTAAAGGTTTTGACTACACCAAAAAAGCAAAAACCACAACAACACAAGATCCAAACAAAACTGTTACACCGGGAAGTAGCACTTCTAATGTTGAAGATGAATCTGTCCCTCCTCTCACTGTAGACACAAATAACTCCAAAGAAAATACTGACAGTGTTAGTGCTCCAACCACTACAACCACTACTACTAGTTACACTAATGAATTACAGGACATCTTCCAGAAATTCAAAGACGTGAAGGAGATCCTCCAAATTTAAAAATTTCTTAAATGTATTAAAAATATTGCTTCTCAAACCAAAGGTGCTAATAACGCACTTGAAAAAATGTTTATAATCATACAAGGGTTCGACACCCTTGCCAATGAGCTCAGCCTCTCGAACCAGGAGTAGTTCTCCCCCTAATTCTCTCATTGTACTAACCTGGAATTGTAACTCACTCTCCAACAAATTTTCTGAATTTTATGACTTTGTTACTAACAATCCCAATATTGACATTATCTTACTGCAGGAAGTCCATAAGACTTCTGGTAGTATTAAAATTGCTAATTACAAATTATACCATACCCCTCGACTTGGTTCCAACGTCGGGGGTACTGCCATCTACATTAAACAACACATCCCACATTACACTGCACAGCAAACTACACTCGCTGGTATTTACTACACGGGAATTGTTGTAAAATTGCCACACATTAATATTAACTTTACTTCAGCTTATATCAGACATGTGCGACAATTCCCAGTCAACGACCTTACACAACTTTTCTCAGAACACACACACAGTTTCATTGCTGGTGATTTTAATGCACATAGCCGGCGATGGAATTGTCATTCGACCTCTGGTTTTGGCAGATCTTTATATAACCTCATCTCACACCTTGATCTTAGCCTACATGCACCAAACAAACCTACACGTATTGGGAACAATAACACTCATCCTTCTATCATTGATTTTGGTATTTCCAAAAACTTAGCCTTTCCTGTTACTACCACTGTTAATAATGATCTTACTTCTGACCACTTTCCTGTTTGCTTCAAAATTGACTTTGTTGACCCCCCTCTCCCCCTCCTCTGGTTGCAGTGGACTGGAACAAATTTAAAAACATATTGAACAATTCTGATTTAACTTTTCCGACCATTCAGAACACCAATGATATTGATAATGCAGTTACTCATTTTCAAGATCTTATCACTGATGCCCAAAAGAAGGCTACTCGCCACTATGTTAAAAATTCTAAATCCTTCATTCTTCCAAATTACATCCATGCTGTCTGCAGACATCGTAATAACTTACGGCGTCGCTATCAAAATAATAGAGACCCAACTCTTAAACCAATTATAAATCGACTAAACAATAAAATCAAAAACCTTATTGCCAAAGAAAAGCAGAGGAGTTGGGGGAAATTCCTCAGCTCTCTCTCTCCGGAAGACAACTCACTCTGGGCCATTAAGAAAAAACTTAATAATCAACACACCCCCATTCCACCCTTAACAGATACCAATAATATCACTGCTTACACTTATCAAGATAAAGCTGAAACTCTTGCTAAAAGTTACGCAAATCAATTTTCTCCAAATCCTTACCTTGCAAACCCGGATCATTTTTTTGATGTCCATGAAACTGTCAACAACTTCTTAAGTACTCCTCCTGAGGAACCACTCCCAGAAATACAACCTGTAACTATCTCTAATATAATCAAAAAACTCAAAAACCGGAAATCCCCCGGATACGACAAGATTTCTAACTTCGCTATCAAAAACCTTCCACAAAATTGTATTAACTATCTAACAGATCTTACTAACGCTATCCTTAAATTTTATCACTTTCCAAACCCTTGGAAAATTTCTGTTGTTACTCCTATCCCTAAGCCTCAATGTAATCTATCTGATCCAACCAACTTTCGACCTATATCCCTGCTACCCTCTTTAAGTAAAGTAATTGAGCGTGTCATAAGGGCCCAGCTCAATGAAATTCTTGACACTAATCACATTTTGATTCCTGAACAATTTGGCTTCAGAGCCAAACACTCCACTGTACATCAACTTCTTCGCGTTGTGGAGTTTCTCAGTGAGAAACTCAACTCGAATATTCCAGCAGCTGCTGTTTTTCTGGACATTGCTAAGGCTTTTGACAAAGTCTGGCATGAAGGCCTTATATACAAGCTAATTAAGCACAAAATTCATGCTAGACTTATTCACCTCATACATTCATACCTTAGCAATCGCAGATTTTGCGTCCGCATCAACAATATACTCTCCAATTTATATCGTATACTTGCTGGCATTCTTCAAGGCTCTGTCCTCGGCCCTACATTATTCAACATTTACTTTAATGATATACCGCGCACCCTGAGGACCTTTCTTGCCCTGTATGCGGACGACACGGCAATTTATGCCTCAGCTCACTTTGTTTACACCTTATACAAAATTTTACAGAAACACATAGACGATTTTACAGCCTGGTGCACCTTATGGCGCATTAAACTCAACGAACAAAAAACTGCTGCTGTTTACTTTTCTAGGAAGCTTACTAACCCTAACCGCATTACAATCAATAATACTACCATATTCTGGTCCGACCACACCAAGTATCTGGGGGTAACTCTGGATAAAAGACTAACATGGAAGAAACACTTCCTCAACATCAGAGGCCAAGCGGCCTGTATCTCAAAAACTCTTTCTCCTTTATTAAAAGGTAAAACTCTCTCTATCAAAAATAAAATTCTTCTTTATAACGCCTGTATTAGACCAATTCTTACATATGCAAGCCCCATTTGGGGTTTTGCCTGTAAAACCAACATGGACTATCTTAGTAAAACACACAATAAAAATCTTCGTACCATCAAAAACGGTCACAGATACTTAAGAAACACAACCATTAGAAGAGACTTAAAAACCACTTCCCTCAAAGTACGCATAAGTAAACTTGCTAAAAAATTCTACAAAAATATCTATAATTTACCCAATGATATAATAGTTGCGTTACCAGACTACGAGGTCTCCGACCCCCATAATCGTAAATGCCCAAGATTTTCTACTTTGTTAGATGATGAAGATTGAGTTTCCCTCTTTCTTCTCTTCCTTTACTCTCTTTCTGTCTTGTATTTGTCTTTAATTTAAAAATTAAAAAAAAAATGCTACATTGCTTCTCATAAACATCTCAAATTTAAGTTACACTTATAAAATGTATGGTCTCTGTAAAGAGTTTTTTTTTTTTTTTTCTGGGGCACGTCCCGGTAACTTTTTCGTCTTTTTCGGATCATTGGAACTTTTTCATTTTTCTCTCTTTTGTATAATGTTATCCTATAAGTTTTTTACTTACTATTTTACTATGCCTCTTTTTTTTATTATAATCATTAACTTTTAGTGGCCTAACCACATTTATAAGTTTCTTTCACGGCTCCCTATCAGCCTCAATAGACGACTTCACCTCTCGACTGGATGTACAGATGCTCTCATCTAGGCAATCCATAACTACATCTCATGTTCCATGTTCCATGTGTAGTTTTTGCTCCAATAAAACTTTTTTAATGGAACGATTTTGTCCAACTTTAGCATTAAATATCTCTTAAAATAATTCTTCGATTTGAAAACTGTCTCCATCAGCGTGTTTATCAAACATTTCTCTATAATACAACCTATTTTTATATTTTTGTATGCGACAGTTTTTTTAATATTAACGATGAAAGGCCATGCTTAAGCATTCAAATTGGATGTGGATCTACCCGGAATATCTACGCAGATTTTCATTGGTCCATTTCCAAATCAAAACTTTTTTTTATATATAGAAGGATTCGATCTGTTTAAAGAATAAAAAACACATTTTACTGCCATTTTTTGTTTAATTCTAACTTCTACACATTTTCCCCGACATTCATCTTTTATTCGGGACAATTTCGTAAGTTAATCTTTTCAGTTAATCTGTTCAAGTGTAATTTTCGAAAATTAAATCGGTTCGGATTAGAGGCGTTCTACTGTATTTAAATATTCATTAAACGTAAAAAATTGCGGCAGATACACACTGAAGTTCCTTAAAGCCAACATAATACATAAATAAATAACATAATAATGTATACTGCGATATGGTTTTTAATTTGTTATTCTTAGAAAGTACATTTTACGACTTTATTTGAAACTTTTTAAATAAAAGTTACCTAATTTATAAGAATTCGTTTAATATTCACGTATATGGTTATTTAATAGGTGAGAATCAAGATACAATAAAAAGGGGATTTTTTGCTTAATTCTACACAATGAAGACCTTTGTCTAATCGTTGTACCATTGGTTACATTTCATGTCGGATTCCTTGGTACTGGTTCGTTATACCGTCTTTGGCATTTCCTTATGAAGTTTGGCGCAGTTTCAGTTAAACAGCTATGGAAAAAAAACTAATATCAATTATTCTTGTTTATATATTTATATTTTCATACATATATTATTATTATTGTTGTTTTTTTATAAACTTCTGCTTGTATATAAAATTAGATAAATATCTTCTTTATATTACATAAATTGTATGAATATTGAAAAAAAAAATTGCTTGTATATGAAACAATGCACGGGTTACTATATAATATGTGTGATTTTTCTACTCTCGTGAAAATGCCATTTTCACTATCCCGCCTAGAAATTAATAAGAAACAGGCACCAATTATTGTTTTATTTTCAAAACAATTCAGCGCCCGGGAGCGCCTTTTCGCTGGGCAGAAGGAAATTACTTATCCCGTCTTTTGCAATCGAAAAATTTCCGACAATATAATTGAAAGAGCGTCGAACAAAATACCGCAATAATTGAAATTCCAAAAAGAGAGGTAAAGCGTAATTCGTATTTTTATTTCTTGAACGACCAATGTAAATAGTTTAACTCGAATTTCACTTATCTTATACTGGCAACAGGTCAGATTTATTGAATTTTCACAAGTTATATCGCATTTGTCACTCCTGTCTCGCTATTTAAATAGATTTTAAGATTGATAAGTGCCACTTGTAATCATATTAAGTTCGATTTTATAATGTTATTTATTTATTTTAGATTTTTTTTTTTTTTAAGTTGGCATTTTTCTTTTACTATTTCATCTTACATGACTTTTTAACCCATTTATGCCTGAATTTTTATTTTCTCAAATTTGTTGGTAAGATCTTTTTTAATTGTTGCAAAATGAACTAAAAAAATACTAAAAAAATTACGCTATTATTTTTTTTATTTATTTGATAAAATGTAAACTTACTGAATAAGGGAATATGCATAATATTTAGAATAGAATAATATGCATAATCATATGTTTTATAGAAATTGATATAAAATAAACTTTTAATTTGTATATTATGTACTACAGTTAATATTTTTACGCGGTACTAAACAAATATATTTACATAGACTAATAACATTATAAGTATTATTAATAATAAACTAAGAATAACCGTATTTGATGCTTAAAACAATTTATTTCAAAATCATCTTTAACCCCTGGAGGCACGGTAGGATAAAATATATTCACCTAATTTAAACAAAATTCTCACCAGAAAATTTTAACTAAATTTTATATTTTTAATTTTGGAGGAAAAGAGTTGGAAAACTGTTCTTATGTATTTAAAAATAAAATTTTTCTATCATTCTGGTGAAAATTCAATATTTAGACATTTTTGCTTGCCGTTCAAGGGATTAAAAGAACTTTACATAAATAGCGCTCCCATAAATGGCTAATAAAAATATATACCCATTCGTGCTTAGTGCCTCATATTTCGTACGCAACAAAAATGCATAAAATAGCCCTGAACATATAATTTTACAATTTAGGAAAATACATATTTCAAAGAAATCTACAAGCTAAAATTATGACTTATTTATTTGAATTCTTGATAGAAAAAATACAAATAAACTTACTTTTTACATTTCGCCATCTTGAAAAATAAAGAATCTATAAACACCGAAATAATCCTTTATTTAAGCAAATAAATATCCATCTTTTGTTGTCATCTCTCGGTAACATATAAAGACATTTATAGATAATTATTTCATACAATTTTCATGCTATAAAAAAGAAGAAAATTTTACGAACTTATTAAAATTCCTATAGCCTAGCATCCCAAAAATGGGACGCTTGGCCTAAATGGGTTAAATGAACGGTCAAGTGCGAGTATTACTCATGCACAGAGAATTCCATAGAATCAGCGTAATCTTTAGTAACTGTAATATTGCAAAAAATCGTTGCTACAAGAATAACAAGATTAAAAAAAAAAAAAAAAAAAAAACTTTACAACGTAGGGTTGGGTAAAGCTACATTAAGTAAAAAATTGTAGATGGATATACAGTGAAAGTTCAAAGAGATATGAAGCCTAAATAGTATCAAATACTGCTACTCTGTATAACTTTTTAAAAATCTTATCCAAATCTGTTTAAGGGGTCTCATAAAACACTAAAAATTGAAAAAAAAAAAAAACAGACCATTTTCAACGTTTAATATCCTACAAGGTATATGATTTTAAAACACAATTTTTGTAGAGATAAAAGATATAAGTACGTTATTTCATTTCATATTTTTAAAAAATTGCAATGTGCAGAATTAGCATTTACAAGGTGCTCCAAACTCTCAGATATTTGACAAACAGAAAATTAGTATAACAGCTTACGTGCACGATTACAAAATAAATTTTGCAATTAGAATAAAAAATTTGGTGACTACTTCTACTCAGATTGTAATAATTACCCTGAACATAAATAAATTTGTATTAAAAATTTTTTATAGTTGAAATACAAAGTTGTATTTAGCTAATACAAACTTTTGAAAATTTCAAGAACATAATCACCTAAAAGAATATTTGTGTAAACTATAAAAAGGAAATTTTAGGTTTAGTTTATAAGATGAAACGTATGTTGTAAAATTTTTTTCAGAAAATATTCAGGAGTTTTTTAGATAGCCTGCACGTTATGCCTCGAAACGTCATTTGGAGAAAAATGACTTCACCATTTCGGAAACGTCGCTTCAGCAATTGAGCGGGTTTAATTCTAAAAGCTATAACTTCTGTTCTAATGAAAATTTCAAGGAAACAATTATATTAAAATGTTCAGAAAAGGTAGAAGTTTAACATCTAAAAGTATTAAAATTTCGAAAATTTTGAAGTTTTAAGAGACTTATGATCCCTTAAGGTGACTAAAACATGAATGAATAACGCGACATTGCATTGTGATGTTGGTGAATACATTGTCAATAATTGTGTTTTCCCTGGTAGTACATTCTCGTAAAAAACAAAAGAACATGCTTCTTTGGATGAGTACATAATTCAATCCGGGGTATTGTACGTGCCATGAGCAGAGGAGGTATCTAAAGAAAGCTTCTAACGTGGTACTCGCTCGTCAAAAACTGAATTTTGTCACTTCTCTAAGGCTAACGAAAATGAGAGGCTCCCGCGATGTGTTACACATGTCTCTTTTTTTGGACCGCTTGGGTCAGGTGATGTAGATGTGAATAGACAAAAAGTCAAAAGATATTCCGACAGTTAATGTCTCGTGTTGCTTTTGAAGTTGACATTGATATCAACTGCAATAATTAAATTCTGACGGAATATTTCATGACCTATGCTATTAAATATGATATTATTTATAGATTCAATTGTGATATTTATTAAACATCTTGGTGATCTATAAACAGTTAAGAGCCGCACAGCAAATAATATGAACTGTTGAACACGTTGAGCCCCATCGATTCTATCTGACCGCCACTCACTGCAGACTAGTCGCGAATCCAAACGTGATTACGTGATTAATTCTAATTAAATTAGTCTGTTTCTAACAATTTGATTTCATTTCATACTACTAGTGGGTATTGTATTACACAAATATATGATTAAAAGATGTTATCTATGCTTTAAAAGCGATGTCGCATACAGTACGCTGCCCGTGTCTAAGTATGTCCAAATCGTCTGTGTCATTAAAGGTTAATATCTTGGCGAATTACCAACAATGTTTTTCGAAAATCATTATCAAGAATCCTTTTATACTTCCGCGACGATACCTCGAGCGTCCCTCAATGCTCTTGATGAACAGCTGCAAAGTGAAATCTGTGTGCAACGGAAAAATGCGATTTTCTAAAAATCTATGCGAACTAAAGTAATCACTATAGTTTTCTTGAAAGGTTTAAATAAACCACTTCCATTAAAAACTTCCATTATCCTTATTTTTTTTCATAATTTCAGTTCGAGTAGATTTGGAAATAGAGGTATGGGGGACGTATTGTTGCATTACATTCCCGACGATATCTCTAAAAAAATCATACCTAAAATGAAAACAAATGTATTTTTGAGTTCGGCTTTACGCGAGCTTTCAAACGATATATGTAAAAAAAAGATTTTTTTTTTTTCAAGTAACTTAATTAGCCGTCCTACATTTTTTTCTAAATATATTTCTGAATGTGTAATAATCTATAAATTTGTAGGTGAATAGCATTTATTACTTCTATCAAATTTGAATTTTCCACATTCCATAGTTTACGAGAACATCGGCTGTGACAGACAGACACTCGAGCGATCTTACAATGCTTCTGTTTTTACTTTTTAAGTGCGGAGACTTAAAAAATTAAATAATTGTATTAAAAAATGCTAAACTTATCTTGAATTTTAATTTTGACAAATTGTATGTACGAGGTCTGTCTGAAAAATATCCGACATTTGGCCGAAAAATACATATAGTTACCTGAGAGAATTGGGACCCTAATCACCTTCAAAGTAGGCCCCTTGCACCTCCACACACTTGCCTCCCGTTCCTTCCACTGTTGAAAGCATTTCTGAAAGGCTTTATTTGGAATGGTGTTCAACTACGTCGTCGCGCTATGCATTAGCTCATCTCTACTCTCAAAATGGGATAACTTCAATGGTGCCTTCGATTTCGGAAAAAACAAGAAGTTACAAAGAATAGGAGGTTATGTCTGGAAAGTGGGAGGTTGGCAAACGACTGGAATTCCATGTTTCGCCATAAAAGTTTGAATCGGTTGCAATGAATGAGCTGAAATATTGTCCTGATGCAACCTCCATAGCATCACCTGCGAACACCTGATGAATCGAATTATTTCCCTTTGAGAAACACCAAGCTTTTGACAAAATTTGATGCAGTTCCTTTGCTCAAATCTTTCAGAATCGGACGTACAGGCATGATATAACCTAGCTCGGCGTCCAGCAGACAACGGCTGGCTCACTGGAACAGGGGGGAGGGGAATTCATGCATGCTCATTTATACGATTACATGTATACTATTACATGTATACGATGTATATGTATACATATACATTAGGGTGGGTTGAAAAAAAGAAATTTTTTATTTTCGGAACGCTTTAGTGCGGAAAAGTTGCCTATTGTAATAAGAAGAAAAACGGCATAATTTTTTTTAAAAATCAGTTAACATCTTCCATTCGCGCATCGTACTTAAAACTGATGAAAAATAGCAAAAAATCGCGCCTTTTCTCTAATTTTTTTAAGTTAATTTAAACTTTAAAAATAAACACGCTTTAGTTTTTTATGCTTGATTCATGGTTTACATAACATAAATAAATTAAATTCTAATCAATAATCTAATTTTTCCATTCGCGCAACGTCTTAGAAAAAACATAAATTTACCAATTTTTCGCAATTTTCATCATGCAACTTTTCGCTCGTTTTGCTAGAACAAAACGACACAGAACTGACTACGTGGAGGTGATTGCACGTAGAGTTCCACCTCCAATCTACCTAACCAACCATCCAATTGTTGGGTGTGGCATTTACATTATATTTGCAACTATTTACAAACGTTTTCCATAGGGTAGCATTCTTTGGCTTACTGTGTTTTTATCGTTTTCTTTTTTATATCTACTACACATTTAATGTCTGATTTCTTTGAGAAATGAGGGGTAACCGATTTAGATTTCAATGTTGTTCGGATATAACAATCTCTAGCTTCATACCCATATACTTTATTCGAGGTCTCTGTCACAAGTTTGACCCACAGCTAAACAGTCTCGGTGTGACAGGTAAATAGTTGCATTTCTCTGATGAGAGTAATTCAGAAATGATGAACGATTTAACATCATCTCCACTTAGGTCCTGCGGCATTGGGGAAGGATACACGCACAACAATTCCAATTAATAATTTCTATGTAATAGGAAGCTCGAACGTTTCCATTCGGTGGCATTACATTTCTAACAGTCTTCTTCTTTAGGACTGTTTGTCTTGCTTTTACGATCCTTCTTTAACTAATATCCCGAATATGTTTTCTTTAATTGACAATCATTGTTAACAGAACGTTCTCTGGGTGCGCAAAAATGCATTTTGTTCTATTACTGGATCGACAACTTGTAGTAATTCGGCCGATAAATAGAGTGATATTTGGAATGCTCGAAATACGTGTTTTGTTCCGTCAGTAAAATATTTGCTTATTTTTTGGCAAATTATACAGGTATGTATGATTTTATGATAAAGTGAACTATTTCTTTTAAGTTTTCGGATGAATCTGATACAATCTTAGGACTCTGTTAGCCGCAGTTAGTCATCTGGAATAGGACAAAGTACCAGCGTCCCAATTCGCTTTCTGGACAATGTCCCAAGATGATGAATTCAAAATGTCCCCAAAATACTGTCCCTCAATAAACCATCAAAAAGTCCTGTCTATATCAGGAATCGAACAATCTGCGGGTTTACAATCGATCGCAGGAGTTTTTTTCACAGCAAGTGGGCTGCTACCCGATTGGCGCACTAAAAGATTTAGGCCCTTCAGTTTGACCGTGAATATGTTGAAAAATCTGGCGGTAAGAAAGCTCATTAAAATGTCGAATGCATATGCACCACATTTTAGGATTTTCTAAGCGGTGGAAAGCACCGTTATTCTATCCAGTGTTTGTTACATCACCATCAAACCCTACTACTTCTAGTTTTTCTAGTGATATTGTTAGTTCAGATTAACAAGAAATAATGCTTTCACTTTACAGCATTTGATGAGCTCGAGAAAAGAGATACATGTCCAATATAAGTTGATCCAGAATCCTGGATAAGAGAATAGTGTTCTTACTTCACATTCCTATGAAATTGCTTGGCATTAAATTGTTCGACGACCAAAGTATCTCATTTTTGTCCGTCAAAAAAGACCCGAACTTTCCTCAGTGGGGTGTGAATAGGCTTTTCAAATCCGTCCTAAAACGATTCTTGTCTCTTTTTATTTTACACTTATCAACCACATCAGAATAATCTGTGTCGGTTATCCAGAAAACTTGACGCTATGACAGCTTTGGCCGGTCAGAAACACCGAAACGATCACTGTTTAACACTGTTGCGTTAATTTTAATTCACATCTGCCATTTGGGATTTTAGTCGATGTACTCGGTTTGTATTTATCTTCCTCATGCTCTCAGTCTTCAAAAGAAATGTGTTTAAGTTCACCATTTTCATAGTACACTGCCACTTTAGAAACTTTAAAACTAATTGAGGAACCACTCAGTGATTGCTGAAGATCGCGAGTTTTCCACTCGCCTTCACATTTACATTTTTTGTAACTGTTTTGTAAATACATCTGATTTTCCCCCAAATTGTAATTCCTTTGAAGAATCATGAACCTCATCTCAAAGACACGAATTTCTTTGTTTTTTTGTCCATAAGCATTTAATTAGAATTACACATTGACTAATATCCCGACAAAAATCCGGGTTCTGACAAAAATCCGGTTCGGGGATATTAGCATGTGGTCTTTTTAATATAATGTAAATACCACACCCAACAATTGGACGGTTAGTTGGGTAGGATGTGGGTGGAACTCAAAGTGCAACCACCACTACGTGGTGAGTTCTGTGTCGTTTTGTTTTAGCAAAATGAACTAAGAGTTGTACGGTGAAAATTGCGAAAAATTGTTAAATTTATGTTTTTTCTAAGTTCTTGCGTGAAGAAAAAAAATTGGATTATTGATCGAAATTTAATTTATTTAGGTTATATAAACCATGAAACAAGCATAAAAAGCTAAAGCATGTTTATTTTTAAAGTTTTAATTAACTTAAAAAATTAGAGGAAAGGCGCGGTTTTTGCAATTTTTCATTAACTTTAAGTACGATGCGCGAATGGAAGATGTTAACCGATTTTAAAACTTTTTATGCCGTTTTTCTTCTTATTACAATAGACAACTTTCCGCACTAAAACGTTCCGAAAATAAAAAAATTTCTTTTTTTCGACCCACCCTAATATACATATATACGATTTATGGTAGTTTATAATACCATCGTCCTTTATTTCAGTAGACTGTAAAACGGAAACTAATAAATTTTGGTAAGTTTTTGAGTTTATTATTTTTGTTGTTGTTGTTATTGTTGTCTTAGTCTGTAAAAGAAATCTTTTGCGAAAATATTTTATTTTCTACATGTGGTAAAATATGAGTTAATTATTGGAAAATTATTAAAAACTATTTATGTCGTCCAGTAGTTCTCCAAAACAAGTTCACAAAAGTAAGTTTGCTTAGATGAGATTTCAGAACTGTTGTCGATCCATTCATTTAGTAAATAATACATCAAATATTTTTAAATGCTAATGAATGATTTCATAAAATCATTGTACTTGGTGACTGAGATGTGTGTGACAGGATTCTAAACTTTAGATTTATCTTAAAAAGATATAATATTATACAATACGTAGAAAATAATTATACATTTTTTCTAATTTTTAGGATTCGCTGAAAAAAAATGTCTTCCAAATGGCTCGTGGTATATTAATGAATGGGACAGCGAATGGACAAACTACAGTGGATGTGGAAGAATGGAGGTAAAACATATACAGAGTGTGGGAAAAACAAAAAATTAAAACTCACTTTTTTTTTACCTGTTAGAGATATGTAGACAATGAAATTTCAAAAATGTTTAAAGGAAGGTAATAATTAGGAATACAGCTGCAAAATATTCCTGAGGTTAACATTTAAAAAGTTATACTTTTTAAATTTTTATACGATTCCCGATTTACATAATGTACAATTAGAAAGTTTTTTCCCAAACTTTGGCAAGTACAGCCATACCAATTGCCAGACTTCAAATGATGTCGCAGATGTAAAATACAACAAAAGAAATGCAGCATTCGCTAGACTACGTATCGTAAAGTCTTTGGAAATTAATATTAGAAATAGTAAAATAATTTAACCATAAAGATTTTATTTCCCATCCTTTATTCGAGAATCAATGGTGAAGAAAAGTATATCGGTCAGAGTCTTTTGTAAAATGAAATTTCAAATCCCTTATTCAATGAGGAAGTTATCTGGACAGTTCTTTTGATTACTAATTAAAAAGTGGACAATTGCACCATAATTTATACTTAAAATAATGTATTCAAATCAAATATATCATACTAAGTGGTACACACAATAAAACAGGGATTTCACAAACACATTTAAAATATAATTAAAATGTACGTTTCGTTTTGCTTCTGCGAACGTCATCAAGATAGGATGTTACATATAAGTCTAAAATTTCGAAATGGACATACACGTCTAAAAGTCCTGGAGAATGCACAAACATCACCAAGTTTCCATGGTAACCAAAAGGAGCAAACGTTTAACCAGTGAAAAAAAATTGGTGGGGGGGTTGGAGGACAAAATGGACAGAATGTATTAATGGATTATAACATATTATGCCAGATTTTATTAATGTTATAGAATAAATTATCGTTATATGTATACTACTCAAGCTTAAGAACCGTAATGGACTTTTTAACGTAATTATAACTACTTAAAAGGTTACACAAACATATAAAAATATTATTTAATGCAACCCTGAGATCTTTCAAACACACACGTGTTCATTTTCAAAGGGAAAATATGACTGACTGAATAGAAACACATTAAAAAAAATTGCACGCATGCGCAAGCAGAGTTCAGTCCATTTCTCTGCAGAGAGGTGTAAAGATCAGTTCATATTATCAGGAGGTCTAGAAATATTTAGGATATTATACCAAATCGCGGGAATATTATAAGAAAGGACATCATTACAAACATTATCTCTTCTAAGTAAAATTTCAATGGATTCACGGATTATTGAAGAGTAAGAATTGACGTGGAAATGGACGTTTCAACATGTAAACATGTTAAAAACCTTTTAATAAATAAATCTACAAGTTTCGTACGCTCTATCGGCGACACTTCGAAGATCAGCAATCGTAAATAAACTATTTTCTCAAAAGTGTTTGAAAACGAACTTGGTAATCAAAACCACAAAATTACGAGTACAATGAAAGCAGTTATTTTTAAAGAACAATAAACAAAACTTACAGCAGATGTCAAATACAACAAAAGAACTCCTACATATGATAGAACCTTTGAAAATAAATTTTATAAATAATAAAATAATTCATTACTAATTAAAATTTTATTTCCTAGCTATTAATCGAGAATCATTAGAAATTTATATGCGCTAAGAGAACATATGCAATGAATCAGCCTCCTTTGAGTTACCAAAAATTTGCGCGCGATTCTTTACAGATTGAAAAAAAAAATATTCACTTCTACGAATGACTGTTTTATTTTTATCTTTTTCGATTTTTAATTTACGGTTGCAGTGAATAAACGTAAGTTTTTGTTGAAAGAAGAGATCAATGTTTGAAAAAGTTCGTAGCTGAAGTAAAATGAATGGCCGGGATCTTAACTGGAATGAAGTTGGGTGTAAGAAAAATTTTTAGTAGTTTTAAAGTAGATGGAGGACGCTACAACTATGTTACAGAAAATTGTTATAAAATCGGATCTTTTAAAAGAAGCTTCAACAAAGGATCCAAGAATGAGATTAATATTCAAAATTGGTGGTAGTGAGGCCTGAGATATTCTTTTGTCGTTCATCTAGTATCTGGAAGACTTAAGAAGTTGTTAGAAAAAAAAGCTAGTCAATCCAACCAATGTATTTTCAATGTAGCTATAACAAAGGGCCAATAGGAGATCAACATGAACAGAGCCCTAACAGGAAAACATGTTAAATGATCTTAGTTCTTAGCACTTTAGATCTTCAATTATTCAAAATTAAGCATAGGTATAAAGAAACCATTAGAATAAAATTTTTAAGAAATGTGCAAAATTTTGGGGAAAATGCTTAAAACAGGGCACTAGGGTCTTAGTAAAAACATGAGGGCGTTGATCTGGGGAGAGGAGTTCAAGACTCAACTTTAAAATTTTACATTGAAAATGTGAGAAAATTAGGAGGGAAAAATGCATGCCGCACAAAAAGTTCAAAGGGCACCGGATCGGATCCTACATGTTTTTGGGGTGGTCAGGATTTTAATTGGAATCTAGAAACGGGAGAATAGCTAAATGGAAAAGTGTTCCAAAAATGAAGATCGGATTAAGAGGGTTCAAATTAACATTTTATGGCGCCAAAAATTCAAGGCGCACTAAGGTGCCACGGTTTTAACTGGCATGTAGTTGCGTATAAAAATATGTTTTAGTTGTTTTTAAAGTAATCGGAGGACGCTAGAATTATGTTAAAGAAAATTGCATGCAATTCGGATCATTAAAAAAAAAGCTGTACAAAAAGTCCCAAGAAGGCGATTAATATTCTAGCTGCTTGGTGCTAGCTAAAGTCTGAGAAATATATTTGTTATTCATGTAGTAGCTGGAGGACCTAAGAAGTTTTTAAAATGAAAAAGCTAGTGAATCGGACTATTTTTAAGGGAGCTATATCAAAGGACCGAAAGGGTGTCAACTGATAGTTAAGAGCAGAGCCCCAACATGAAAACATGTTAAATAATCTTAGTTTATAGTGTTTTACATCTTCAATCCGTCAGCATTAAGCATAGAGTATGAATGAATCAAGATAATAGAATTTTCTAGAAATGTGAAAAAATGAGGGGGGATGCTTAAAACAGGGCCGTAGGTTTCCAATAAAAATATGAGGTTGTTAGTTCGGGAAGAGGAGTCGAAGAATCAACTTTAAAATTTTGCATCAGAATGCGAGAAAATTAGGAGGTAAAAAATGCATGCAACAAAAAGGTCAAGGGGCCTGCGTGATCCCGGGGTGCCCCGGATTTTAACTGAAATCTAGAAACGGAAGAATAACTAAATGGAAAAAGTTCCAAAAATGAGGATCGGTCTAAGAGGGAGCAATGTATTAACAATTTATGCTGCAAATATTTCAAGGGGCCCGGTACTATGCCCAATGTTCCCGGGACTTAACTGGAATGTAATTGGGTATAGAGATGTGTTTTAGTAGTTTTTTAAATAATCGGAGGACGCTAGAAATATGTTAAAGAAAACTGCCTGCAATTCGGATCATTTTCAAAAAAAGCTCCATCAAGGGCCCAAGAAATCGATTAATATTCAGAATTTGTGGAAGCTAGTGTCTGAAATTATTTTTGTCGTTCATGTAGTAGTGGGAGGAAAAGAAGTTGTTAGAAAAAAAAAGCTAGTGAATCTGACCATTTTTAAGCGAGCTATAATAGGGGGCACAAAAAGGACCAACTGATAATTAAAAGAAGGGCCCTAACATAAAAACATGTTAAAATGTCTTAGTACTTAACGCTTCAGATATACAATTAGTCATAATTTAAATAATCGGAGGACGCTAGAACTGTGTTACAAAGAATTGCAAGGATTTCGGATAATTTTTAAAGAAGCTGCACCAAGGGCCCCCAAGAAGACAATTAATATTCAAAATTGGTGGTAGCTGGAGGACCTAAGATGTTGCTATAAAAAAAGCGGGCTATTTTTAAGGAAGTTATAATAAAAGGACCAACTGATAGTTAAAAAGAGGACCCTAACACGAAAATATGTTAAAAAGTCTTAATACTTAGCGTGTTTTATCTTCAATTAGTCAGAATTAAGCATAGTGTATGAACTATTAGTTAGAATAATATTTTAAAGAACTGCACAAAAAATTGGTTAAATGTTTAAAAAAGGGTCCTAGGGCCCCATTTAAAATATGAGGGTGTTGTTCCGGGAAGAAAGGTCCAACACTACACTTTAAATTTATGTGCTCAGAAGGTGAGAAATTTAGGAGGGGGGGGATATTTGGCGCACAAATAGTTCAAGGGGCCCAGGACCGGGTATGTAATGTAGAAATATGAGAATACCGATGAAAACCCCGATTGAAACAACCGATTTGGACGATTTATTTTCCGAAAGTATGTTCATTCGAAAGAGCACCTTGAAAAACACTTGGAGGCTCCAAGTTTTGTTTAGAAAAACGCGGAAGCAGATGTACAAAATGTTTTCATAGGGTCAAATGTTTTCATGGTCATAGCCTTGTTTTCTTTTGTTCTTGTTTTTTTTTTTGGGGGGGGGGGCTTTCTATCAAATTTGAAATTCTTTTAATAGTGTTGTTTCAAATCGAACTTCGTATTTATGATAAGATAATTATATGTAAGTTGATTTGAACAGTATGTGATTCTATTATTAAGAAATAATGATAATAGTAATAATAATAATACTGATAATAACAAGTGAGGACTAAACTTTTCTGAGTGTAATCTTTCTGTATTCTGTGTGTATTCCTTCATAGTCTGTTACGAAATGTTTGTTTAAAAATTTAGCTTCAATGGACTTCGATGTAACTTTGACCTTTTATTTGTCCTCTCAGAAGAATTTTCTAAAAGAAAACAATCACACTCTATGCTAGTGATGGGCGATTCTGGAAAATTTGAGAATCGATTAAAATCGACATCGTATAAAACAGAATCGATCACAATAAGAATCGATTCCCAAATTCTAGAATCGATACTTGAATCGACATTTCGATGTTCACGAGATAAGCTCAAAAATAGTAATTCCAAAACGTAGAGAATCAGCAGGGCCGTAACGACTACCTCTCACCCCTCACCCCCATTTATGGGGGCCCTAGACAATTTCAGGGGCCCAGAAGTAAGCTACCTTTGTGTCGAATAATAAGGTTTTTTAACTTTTAAAATTATTATTTTTAAGATGTAATTTTATTAATAATTTATATTATATTTAAATTTATTTTTTAAGAAAAATCCTGGTCAGATAAATTAAAAAGGAAGAAATGATTTTTTTTCATACGGAAAAAATGTACTTTCTACTCTTATTTCCTTCAACCAAACAGATGGGGACTTACTTCCTATAAACGTCACTCTTCTTAAAAATGTGCAGATGAGCGAAATTTTGAAGGCTCTGAATTTATTTAAAAAGTTAAATGGTTTTTCAGTCTTTTTAGGGCCTCCTATAAGTGTTGGGGAACTGCAATTATTGCAAATCTTCGTTTAAAATAGCTGTGATGCTGTAATTAACCAATCATCACATACCACATACTAATTATCCCCCAATGAATAAGCAACTTTCTCTTTTTAATAATATATTTATCTAAAATTTCTTTTCCTTTTAAAAATATATATCTCCTTATCTCAATTTACAGTTTATAAATATCTTTCTTTTTAATGTTTACCAAAATTTCAGCTGTTAACAACAAAGTTCTCATTCTGGAATCATTAACAGTGAAATAACATACTTTTCTCTGGTTAACAAATAAATAAAAATATATCCTTTGATTATATGGCCTTTTTTTCCAGCAGTAATCTAAAAACTCTAAACAATTATTGACTCATTCACTGACAGTGTCGGACGTGGAACATAAATCTGCAAATATCATGATTTTCTCTTTTTTTTTTCTTACTTCTTTTTCTTATTTTTTTTTTTTTTTTTTTATTATTAATAGCTTTCTCGTTCTTATACTAGAACAGAGAAACAGGACTTCTGTGATAATTTTTTTACGAAAAAACAAAGAAAAAGAAATAGGATAGAGTGATAACAGGCAGATGCCTCAGTTATTTATTGAAACCAGGAGAATCTGAAAGATTAATGATTGTGAAAGTAGTAATTAAATTGCTTTTATTTAAATAAAAGGCTTTTTAGCAGAGATAAAAAGATAAATACTAAATTTATTTCAGAAATATAAATAGATTTTAGATATTAACGCAGCTTAAAAAGCATTAACAACACCATGTATTTTGATAAATTTTATTTGATACATTTTGATAAATTTGCTACTAATAAGTATGTGATCATGACTTCCTATGTTTAAAGAAATATTCTTTTGCTTTTTTTCATATGAGAGTAAATAAAATTTTACAGTTTAAAAAAGAATAAGCTCGAGCCTGAATGCTGATATAAAATCGAACTAAAACAAAAGACTTCGGTTATCTGAATCTTAAATTTACAATGGTTGATTATGCTTTTTATTGCGTTGGTTTTTAGATGTCACGGATTTACTAAAATCTAATTTATAATCATATAAAGCAATGATTTTTTTTTCTAAGTTTATGAGTAGTAAAGATTCAAAATCTTTCCCAGGTGAGGGTCATGGTCAAGATCCTGGTTGCGCCACTCTAGAGAGAAAAAAAAATATAAATAAAAGTGCCCAGTAACTGAGGGCATTCAGCTCACAGGCTATTCACACTAATTGTATATTATACTCTTATTTCAAAGAATAATCCCCCTAAAAAAATAAATGAAGGGGGATTAGCCCCCGTTTCCCCCCTTTATACTTAACCAATGAACCTCCAAATGTAATCATGGAAGCTCCTTAACACAATAAACTGGTATACCAAATTTGAAGCAAATCAGATAATTCTGCCTGAAAAAAACATTTCGCTAAATTAAGGGGGGAGGGTTTAATCCCCTTTATACTTAACTAATGAACCTCCAAATTGAATCAGAAAAGGTCCTTATCAGAATGAACTTAGAAAAAAAAATTAAAGTAAATTGGATAATTCTGCTGAAGATCCTTTTATCTAAATTAAGGGGAGGGGTCTTGCCCCCCCCTTTCCCCCTTTTATACTTAACCAATGAACCTCCAAATCTAATGAAGGAAGTGCCATATCAAAATAAACCGATATATCAAATTTGAAGCAAATCGAATAATTCTGCATGAAAAACCCATTTATCTAAAGTAAGGATGCGGACTAGCCCCCGCTCCCCTTTACACTTAACCAATAAACCTCCAAATTTAATAAAGCACCTCCTTAACATAATAAAACCAATATACAAAATTTAGAGCAAATCGAATAACTTCGTATGAAAAACCCATTTATCTAAATTAAGGGGATAGTCTAGCTCCCTTTCCCCCCCTCCCCTTTATACTTAACTAATGAACACCCAAATCTAATCAAGGCAGCTTCTTAACATAATAAACCGGTACACAAAATTTGGGGCAAATCGAATAATTATGCATGAAAAACCCATTTATCTAATTAAGGGGGGGGGGGGAGTTAGCCTTCTTTATCCTTAACTAATGAACCTTCAAATTTAATCAGGGAAGATCCTTAACATAATAAACTGGTGTATCAAATTTGAAGCAAATCAGGTAATTCAGCATGAAAAAAACCATTTCGCTAAATTAAGGGGAGTATTAGTTCCCCCATTTCCCCCTTTATGCCTAGCCAATAAACCTTCAAATCTAATCAGGAAAGCTCCTTATCAGAAAGAACCTAGAAAAAAATATTAAAGTAAATTGGATGATTCTGCATGAAAACCCATTTATCTAAATTAAGGGGAGGGGACTTGCCGCCCTTTCCCCCTTTTATACTTAACTAATAAACCTCCAAATCTAACGAAGGAAGCGCCATATCGGAATAAACCGGTATGTCAAATTTGAAGCAAATCGAATACTTCTGCAAGAAAAACCTATTTATCTAAAAAGGGGAGGACTAACCCCCGTCCCCCTCTCCCTTTATACTTAACCAATAAACCTCCAAATCTAATCAGGGCAGTTTCTTAACATAATAAACCAGTATACTAAATTTGGAGCAAATCGAATAACTCTGCATCAAAAACCCATTTATCTAAATTAAGGGGAATATAGCCCCCCTTTTATACTTAACTAATGAAGCTCCAAATCTAATCAAGGCAGCTTCTTCACATAATAAACCGGTATACTAAATTTGGGGCAAATCGAATAATTACGCATGAAAATCCCATTTATCTAAATTAAGGGTGGAGTGTCTAGCCCCCCTTTATCCTTAACTAATGAACCTCCAAATTTAATCAGGGAAGATCCTTAACATAATAAACCTGCATACCAAATTTGGAGCAAATCGAATAATTCTGCATGAAAAACCCATTTATCTAAATTAAGGGCGGAGGTCTAGCCCCCCTTTCCACCCTTTATACTTAACTAAGGAACTTCCAAATCTAATCAAGGCAGCTCTTTAGCATAATAAACCGGTATACCAAATTTGGAGCAAATCGAATAATTCTTCATGAAAAACCAATTTATCTAAATTAAGGAGAGGACAAGCCTCCCTTTTCCCCCTTTATCCTTAACCAATGAATCCCCAAAACTAATCAGGGAAGTGTCTTATCAGAGTGAACCTAGAAAAAAAAATTGAAGCAAATCGGATGTTTCTAACAAGAGTTATCGCGTTACGTACATACATACATACGTACATACAGAACCTGCGGGATAATTAGCTCTCAGGTTTTGATAGCCTATGAGCTAAAAAGAAAAGTGCCCAGTTAAACTGATGGCATTGAGCTCGCAGGCTATTCACACTAACTGTATATTATACTCTTATTTCAAAGAATAATGCTCCTCGAAAAATAACTTAGGGGGGGGGGGAATTGCCCAGCCCCGGTTTTCCCCCGTCCCTTCTTTATACTTAACCAATGACCCTCCAAATGTCATCAGGGAAGCGCCTTATCGAAATAAACCGGTATACCAAATTTGTAGCAAATCGGATATAAAAACCCATTTAACTAAATTTAAGAAGGGTATTATCCGCCGGTCCCCTCTCCTTTATATTTGACCAATGATCTTCCAAATCTTATTAGGGAAGCGCCTTATCAGAATAAACCGGTATACGAAATTTGAAGCAAATCGGATAGAAAAACACAACTATATAAATTAGCGGGTATTAGCCCCCCGTCCCCCCCCCTTTAGACTATAACAATGAACCTTCAAATCTAATCAGAGAAGCTCGTTATCAAAATTAACCGGTATACCTAAATTTGATAATTCTGCATGAAAAACCCATTTATCTAAGGGGGGGATTAGCCCCCTCCCCCCCCTTATACTTAACCAATGAACCCCCCAAAATAATCAAGGAAGCGCCTTATCAGAATGAACCTAGAAATTTTTAAGCAAATCGGATATTTTTATCAAGAGTTATCACGTTACGTCATACGTACGTACGTATATGCATACATACATACATACATACATACAGAACCGGCGGGCACATTAGCTTTCAGGCTTCGATAGCCTGTGATTTATAAAGTGCCAAGAGCGTGTAACTAGGAGGAGGGGGGAGGACGGACAGAAAATAAAAGAAGACATTAAAAGCTTTCCAACGATATGTTACACGAGATGATTTGGAAGAAACAGTAACTGTGCCCCATTTGGGACAGGTAAGCCCCAAACGGTCAGAGGGGCGACCTCAAATGTATCTTTGGTCAAGGTTTCAAAATGTGGATTTATAATAAAATAGAACTAGAATTTGACATTTTAAAACTTGCATGCATATTTTGAACGGCCCTGTAAATTAAGTTTAGCGAGGAAAGGGCGGGGGGAGGAGGGATTGGAAGGAACGAACTTGAAAAATACAACATAATAAACTAGCAACCCGAATAACTGGGCTTCTAAACAAAAGTATAACGATTTAACATAGTGTTGAATTCAGGAGATGGTCCGGTGGGACATCCCCCCCCCCGGAACATTGAAACCACCCAAGAGTTTTAAGATTTTATGCTTTTTAATGACAAATATGAAATTCCCCCTCCCCTTACGGATCTCTAAAATACGCTCTCCCCCGGAGTCGCGGAAATCCCCCCCGCCCCCCGTAGAAAATTACCTTCATTCAACACTGATGTAACCGAAAAAGAGAAAAAAAAATCCTCCCTTATACGAAATTTTACATCAATTCTGCCACTAAAACAGTAAAATTGGACGAATAAATATAACGATTCAACCTTATCCAGAATCGTGGATCGACCGCGATTCGATTTGAATTGAAGTAAATTAAAGGATAACGATTCTGCCGCATCTAAAGAATCGTCCGGAAAACGATTCTACCCGCATTTAAAGAATCGTCTTGAAAACGATTCAGCCCGCATCTAAAGATCGACATCGAATCTGTGTACTGAATCGATTCGCTATTTCTGATCCTACGTTACGGGTGGAATCGATTCGTTCATTTTTTCTTGCTTTCTTTTGTATTTAGAAAAAGAAAAGCGTTGGATTCGTGAAAAATTTCGACTACCGGTTTTCGAAGGATTTATAGTTTTAGAAGGTCTTGTCTGGAATACGATTTGACTATTTTTATAAATTGTCTGTCTGTTAGTCTGTTATTTGTTTGTCTCTGACAAAAAAATTGTGGGCGGTCTATTTAAAGAACTAATGCATGGAATTTGTTGAAACTTTAGATTTAGTTAGACCTTCATATAAATTGAAGCTGATTACTTTTTGGTGAAAATCGCCCAGCAGGTGGCGCTGGTATGTTGCATTTTTCATGATTTCTGCATGATCGCTATCTCAAAAACTAATGCACGAATTTTTACCAAACTTCTAATTCGGTTAGACGTTGACGTAAGTTGTTGATGATTAGGTTTTGATGTAAATTTACTGGTAGGTGGCGCTGCTATGCTGCATTTTCCCCGATTGTCGCAACAGCTCTATCTCAAGAACTAAGGCACGGATTTTCATCAAACTTCCCATTCAGTTAGACGTTGGCATAAGTTGTTGCTTATTAGGTTTCGGTGTAAATCACCGAAGGGGGGGGGGGGCGTTGCTATGCTGAAATGAATTCAGCAGTTTTCTCCTGGTTTTCTGCGGCTCCAGCGAGGGGCATTCTAGACTTCAGAGGAGGGGAGGGGGCAGGAATTTTGTACATTAAGCATAAAATCTCAAACCTTTTGGGGGAACATTTCAATGATAGGGAGGGATGACACATCACCCCCCGGTCCACCCCCGGAATTTAGCACGTTTTTCAGGATTTACACGATTTTAGGGATCATATCTCAAGAACTAATGAACGAAATTTCATCAAATTTAATATTCCGTTAAACACTGTCCTATGTTGTTCCTAATTAGGTTTTCATGCAAATTATATAACAGGTTGCACTGCTATGCTTCTGTTTTTAGCAAATTTAATTCAGATATTTTTCTCCGGGAGGGATTTCTGAAGTTCTGGAGAGAGACATTCTAGAGTTCCGTGGAGACGGGGGGGGGGGCTTTTGTCCATTAAAAAATTAACAAAAAATCTCAAATCTTCCCCAGGAAGATTTGAGATTTTTTGTTCTGAGATTTCAATGTTCCGGGAGGATGTCCTCCGGTACCACCCCCTGAATTCAAAACTGTATTTTTCAGGCTTTACGCGATGTTAGCGAGAATATCTCAAGAACTAATGAACGGAAATTCCTCAAACCTAATATTCTGTTAGACATCGACATAAGTTGTTCCTGATTAGGTTTTCGTGTAAATTATATAAAAGGATGCGCTGCTATACTGCATTCTACACGATATTCGTGATAGCTATATCTAAAAACTAATGCATGGAATTAATTCAAACTTCATATACTGTTACACTATCATATAAATAGATCCTTATTAGGGTGGAATGTATACTGCCGAACAGGTTTCGCTTTTATGCTCCTTGAATTGGGAATTTTTGTTGCAGACATCTAAGAGGGTGTGGACCGAAATTCAATTATTTGTTTGAAAATGCATTCTTTTAAAATGCACATGTTTCAACAAACCTATACTTTTTAATCCTCATGATGTCCATAGGTTATCATTTAAATTTGACACTGTGATAGCGAATTTTGAAGTTTTAACATGTTTCAGATAGAAGAAAGTTTTGGTATCGGCACATCCAACTACTTTACCTTCAACTTTTTAAGGAAAATGAAAATGACATTACCTTTAGAAACATCGATTAAAAATTTTATAGAATCGATTAAATCGAGTTGGCCATAGTATCGATTAAATCGATTAAAAAAATCGAAATCGCCCATCACTACTCTATACAAACTCGCTGAGTACTATATATTTGTATATATATCTATCGATTGTTTTAATACAGTTTAGTACCTTTGAATATTAGATGCATACGTAAACCACACAGCGCAAACGACTAATTTATACTCGGTTTAACTTAGCACAATAAAGCGAACAAAATTACTATTTCAATACACGTTTATGGTGAACAACGCTTACGAAATTTTCGTAATTTTCGAATTTCATGATTTTCGAAGAGAAGATCTCTGGACATTGAAAATAGTTTTGATTGGTCGATTGCTGGAGAAGTGACCTTTATAGAACGACTCTTACTTTTTATATATAACTCATGCGTCAAACTGTATATTATCAATCATTGCAGTTGGAAAACGTAAACATAATTGAAATCAACATTGATGAAATAATAGTATAACAAAATAATGTGACCGAGAATTTCTATGAAATTTTATATAGATACAATTTTTAATGTAACCTACTTCAATCTCATTGTGATTGTATCAGTATCCAGTAATCTCAATCAGTATTATTTACATTTAAATTTCAATTCTTCCTTGAACGTTTTGGCTCAAAGTGGCATACTATTATTTCGGAATACAAATATTCGTCTCATTTATTCCCAAACGCCTGTCATTAAAGAACGCGAGAGTTTCTATTCGGAAATAGATTTACTCTTTCTTTCTAACCGATGGCCAGGCCACTACCTGCCGGGACGCCCCAACTGAACGGGTTTGATACCTGGTATCGGGGCGAGTGACTCACTTATCACCGCGTAGCGTTAATAAACCTGACAGGCGCCTAGATCTTCATCCTATCGACAGTGCCTACAGCTTAGTTGTGAACTTTGTTATGCCGATTGGGTTACTTAACAATTTTATCTTGTTGTTTTGTACCTGCACATTGCTGCTCAAGTTGATCTCGTAATTTAGAGTTTTGATCAGGTAGTCATCAGGTAGTTTTGGCCAGGCATCAATGCGTGGCTGGCATTGGTCTTAGCCAATGTATTCAAAAATCTGCCAATTTACACTTGCTTTTATTTAGTTTTTTTCTTTCTTAATTTTAATATACTACATTTTTATGCCTCAAATAATCTTCGATAGAATGAAGATTTATTTTCAGCTATTCACTGCAAATTATATACAATTTATTCAAAAATTTCATTACTTGCTTTATATTTATTCTTACAAATAAAGTTTAATTAGATGGCAAAACTATTGTTTTACAGCCTAATTAAAATTAAGTGAAAGCAACATTTTTCATTATATTTTTTTCTAAATGTAAACAAACGGCTTATTTTTATTAACTATTTACTCAGTATTTATACATAGTTAACCTTTTAAGCCTTACTTATTAAAGGAAAAGAAAATATGCCCATGTTTGCAAATTATTAATATATATATATATATATATCGTGTCTGAATATAAATTTATTTTATCTCTTTTATTCCATGATTCATTAACTTGTGTTAAGAAATATGCAATGTTTATACAATTCTTTTTCATTTCACATTAAAAAAAAATATTTTTCCTAACATTTCTTAAAATATCTGTTGTCAAAAGAAGTTTCTAATATTTACATTTTATGATTTTACTTTAAAATAAAATCCTTTTTAATATCATAACAAGTTCTTTTTTCCATATATTTCACAGGGAATGAGACGCCTTGTTTATTTCCACATCATTACTTATGCGGTATCCATTCTTTTTCTACTTCCAGCTCTTTTCATTTTTGTCGTGTATAAGTAAGTGCTATTTTAGATTCTTTACGTGTAAAGTTTTAATCTATACTCAAAGGCTGTTCTGAAAATAAAGGGAAATAAATGTACTTCTAAAATGCATGGACAAATTGAAAATATTTTTTTTTACTCTTTACAGTTATGTGAAATTCCGTTTTTTAAATTTCTTCAAAACAACAAGGCGAACTAAAAAGCATTTTGTCAGAATAACATAAACTCAGAATAATTATGGAAAAATCTGATATAAATTATTTTTGCTTTTATTTTAAGCTATTTTACACACATAAGTAAAATTAATTCTTATTTTACCAAAATTTATGATATTAAACATAGCATAGTCTTACTTTTGTTTATATATACACACACACATATATATATATATATATATATATATATATATATATTAAACAAATCAAGTTTCTTTTTGTTATAAAACTTCTGTTTCATTGATTTTATTTTAGTAATTACTATGAAAGGAAATGTGAAATATATTTAAAAGTCACTGTTTCAATTACACGTGGCCTGTCTGAAAAGTACCCAAACTTCGGCCCCCCAAAATATATAACTTACATGGCCGCTTCAAAAGTGGTCACGTTACGCCTTTACACACTTAGCCCACCATTCCTTCTACTACCGAAAAAAACTTCCGAAAGGCTTCCTTTGGAATGGGTTCATCTCCGTCGACGCGTTCTGCATAACCCAACACTACTTTCAAAATGGGATCCTTTCAGTGAGGCCTTTAATTTCGGAAACAACCAGAAGTCTCAAGGAGTCAAGTCTGGAGAGTAGAGAGGTTGGCGAAGTACAGGAATTCCATGTTTTACCATTGAAATCTGAATCAGGTGTGATGAATGAACAGGAGCGTTGTTGAATCGTGCCACACCTGATGAATCTTGCGAATTGTTTTGCCTTGAGAATCACCAAGCTTTGACAAAATGTGATGAAGTAACTTTGCTGAAATTGTTCAGTCTCTTGAGAGAAATCAAAATCCGACGAGCATGTTAGACAGCACTTTACACGGCGGCCTGCAGGTAACGAATGGCTCACTGGAACTCGAGGAAAAGCATGCGCATTAAGCAGTGGCGTGGCGTGAAAATTTTCGGTGGTCATCGCAAATATTTAAGTTTGTGGTGAAAAATTATTAACTCTAAAATTCAATGGTTGAATGTTCAAAAAAGAAACTTTAAATCTTACCTTCACTTATACATGAACTCCAAATGTTCTGCTAAAACTGGATCGTAGAGTTTTAAAAGCTTATTAAGAGTTTTAAAATATTGCTTGGTCATCGCCGCATCCAGCGATGACCGGACGCCACGCCACTGGCATTAAGCTATCTCCTTGCAATGTGCATAGTGGCGTTGCGGTAGGAATTGCTACTGTACATGGGAAAAATCAAGTTCGAATAGTTATCAGACAGACCTTGTATCTATGTAGGAAGGTGGTATGCAAAATGTCAACTTATTGAAATATTCAAACAATAACTGAATACCGAATAGAAACTTTGATTTAATTCATTGCGGACTACTTTACAATTCTTTATACCTAACTTCTTCAGACATACTAGGCATAAAACTTAAAACATATAATCGATAGAATATTCTGCTGAAACCCAGTACAGCCAATTACTTCAGTCACACAACCGTGTCAGTGCTTCATGAACGATGGAGAAATAAGAAACAGACTCTTTTCTTATTTTCAAAGTCTATGTCCTTGTGCTCTTGGTCCGTGAATTTTGCTTTTATATCTCATGCATTCAAATCATAGACAAGAAATAAATACCAGAAGGTTAGTTTATTTGTTGATCAACCACATTATCAGTGAAATGAATGATGCTAACCAAATTCAAATCCCACTTATATATATTTCATTTTTTATAGAGATCTCTCGTTTTCTGTAGTCAAGTGACATCTTTCATGTTGACATTTTAAAAAACTTCCCAAATAATTCTTTTTCTTTACAGGAAAAAACATTTTACTCAATCGAGTTTTAGTCCTAGTTTAATACAATGATTTTTTACCAGCAAACTTTAAGATATGGCAAGTGTTAAATTACTATAAATTATGTCCTGCTATTCAATGCATTTTCATTTAAGGCGCTTTGAAGAATGCCAAAATTTTATATATCTTAAATCGTTAAGTATTGGTCGTAAAATAATGGGTTTTTTACTGTTTTTTTCTTAGAGCTCAAAAAACGTTTTCCTAAGTATAACTTTCAGGACCAATAGTGTGAATAAAAATTTTTGTTGGTACATAACTATTTTGAATTTCAACTACTAAAACGCAATATGTCTCAGTCGTAAACTAATAGAAAATATTAAAATCAGACAGTTAAAAAAAATCACACAAAATACAAGATAAAGAACATTGTAAGCGTTTTTACAAAACCCCTAGCAGTATAGAAAACGATCGAGTGCCATAATCAACATGCAATTAATTTACAACTGAAAAAGATTAACGTCAACACTCTGGATCGTTCGTGGCAGCAGAACCTCATATTCTTGTGGAGCCAAACTAGCTTTATTTTGGGGTATCCTTGTAATTTCGTTAAGAACTCTTCAAGGAAGGATTATACAGGGTGTCCGGTCTCAACGGTGTCCAATGGCTAATTCCTAAACCGTTAGTCATAGACATATAGTTCCAATTACAAAAATGTTTTAAATCAGGTAAAGAAATAATTTAAAAGCGATTTGGGTCAGTAAAAATATTTCTTAAAAAATTACGAAATTTAAATTTTTATACGGTCCCCAGGCCCTATAAGTTATATTTAGTAAAATTTTCCTATTACACCGACAAGTAAGACAAAAAAAGTCCTATTCATATAACTCTAAAATTGAGCGAGTTATGAAACTTTAAAAATGCATGACTTATGCCACTTTTCTGCTCTGAAAACAAATGAGTTCAGCTTGACTTTGAGGGATCACATACCAAGTGCTTAAAGTATTCGAAGATCTTATTTCATGTGTATCTCCGCTTTGAAAAAAATTGTACAATTATTACGATTAAGTTAACATTTATAAAGTTTCAGATTGGCTAAAATAACATATATTTTATTTTGTCAGGATTTGAGACTGTTTCTTTTATGATTCCTTTTAACAAAAATTATGTTATTTCTATAAGTTTTTATGTTACTTCAATGATCATATGTATGTTTTTCCAGTTCAAAATTTGTACCCGAACTTTAACTCACTTTCAAATATCCGATCGAGATTACATTTTACATACTGGCGCAAATCCAATAACAATCTAATATTATTATGATTTTCGGTGGTTACCATTTATACTTATTTTACAGGATAACACAAAAAATTTCGGATAGATTCCCGCCAAGAAGTTTAAGAAAAAGTTTTAGATAATACAAGACTGCGATTGATTTTTTTTTTTATTTTTTATTATTTTTTATTTTTTTTTTACTTTTATGTATTTTTTTGGAACTGAATCCGAAAATTACATTAATTTTTAACCATTATGTCAGAATATTTCGCAAATCATAAATTGTCAAATTTAAAGAATAACAAAAATCGGTTACTATAAATTAGAGGAGATGGTTGTGTTTTTTAACTTGTGAAAATTGATTTTTACGTACTTTTTAGCATTGAATCTGAAAATGACCTTCATTTTTAACCATCATGTCAGAATATTTTTGCAAATCGTAAATGTGTAAGTTAAAATATAGCGAAAATCTCATACTATAAAACATATGTAAAACTTTTTTTGTTTTGTTTTGTTTTATTTTATTCAACAATTTATTCGATATTTTTGCTTATCTTGGGATTCTTATAGCTAAATCGCTGAGTGGTCCGATGAGATGTGGGAGGACATTCAATTTTAATTTGAATTTTGCGAAAAATCCTGATGTGATGGTTAAAAATGAAGGTCAATTTCAGATTCATTGTAACAGAATACATAAGAATCAACTTTCAAAAGCTAAAAAACATGACATAACCCAACTTTTGAAGGCTGGTGTAATATAATAATATTTTAAAATACGTATCATTTCGTAAAGAATTGAGGCTGTTAATTTAGCATCACTTTATTTAACAAAAAATCTGTTTTTTCTTTCTTCTTATATGTTTATTACAAATTGTATATTTAGCATTAATATGTCAGAATGATTAAAGATTTCAAATTTATATTGCAATGTTAATTTTACTCTCAACCATTTTTTAATATATCTGACGAAATTATATTTCGACTAAATTTGTGAATGACACCCAATTTGCAGTAAAAAATATGCTCCAACTTTAAACAGCTATTACTCGGTCAATTTTAATCGTAGAATAACGGGACTTTTTGTGTATTACTTCTCAGTGTAAAAGGAAAATTTTACTAAATATAACTTATAGGACCGAGGGACCGTATAAAAACTTAAATTTCGTAATTTTTTAAGAAATGTTTTTATTGACCCAAATCGCTTTTAAAATATTTCTTTACCTGATTTTAAACATTTTTGTAATTGGAACTATATGTCTATGACTAACGGTTTAGGAATTAGCCATTGGACACCGTTGAGACCGGACACCCTGTACAATTGTTTGAATTTGACATGATTACTTTTACATTGCAAAATCCAGATAATAATCAGTTTTTAGAGAGTGATTTTCAAGTTTCGATTGAAAACGTTCCCTCCTATATGCAAATTTATGCTGTTTTTATCGGATTTCATACTCACACCCAGTTTTACTTATATAAACTGAATGTCTTTGAAGATCCCCTTTGAACTAACTCTAAGTATATTGAAGTAAATCCAATTTCATATCTTGAAGCACAGAATTTGAAATGTTGTTGCATTTGCTGTTATTCCTCTTAAATTAGCCCCACCAGTGGCCGAGAGGTTCTGCTTTCGAAGCTGGTAGACGGGAGGTGCTGGGTTCGATCCCAATCGCGCTAGTCGGTCTAATTGCTCGGAGTGTTCGTGGTTTTCTTCGAACCTTGGCTTTCCAAGCGTAAATACGGGCTAGGTTCCCTTAGAAAGACTCTTACGGAGGGCACTCCCCCCCCTGCCTTAGAGCCCATATCCCTTGTGCTGATAATTGGCCGTCATAAACACAACCAACCAACCAATCCTCTGAAATTAACATTTTAAGAATTGCCTCTTGGTAAACGATAAGATACATTTTACATGATAAAAAATTTTATTACGTATGTGTTTTTGAACAATAAATTTATTTTAACGTGCAATAAAGTGCTTTTGTCATAACTTTTGTAATAATATTACAAAAAATTTGTGAAATTTTTAAAAAATTATAATCATCATCAAACAATAGTGCATAAGAAAAGGGTTAAAATATTAAAGAAAATTACCTTTAGATAACAGTTTTATCGTACCCGTCAAGGCCGCCACTATGAAGAACAGATATAGTCAGCTTAATATTTTTAAAAACTCTGTTTTTTAAAATAGTAAGCTAATTTTAAGCGAATTGGGAAGGGGGGCAATGGAGCTTTAGTTAAAATTTCCGTACACACACCACGCTGCACGTAAAGCTAATCTAATTTTTAGAACAATATTCGAGAATGCAACATATAGAATTAACTTATAGAATATAGAATAACAACATACAGAATAAATCCAAGGCTTAATTTAAAACTTATTTACGAATGAAAATTGATTGCTCAAATGACTATCACAAACTAATTTGAGGTCAATCAATACTATCGCTGTAAAACAAACGTTACTTCATAAATTTTCCAATTATCTAAATATTACTAGCAACCCGTGGTTGCTGATCAACTTTATAAAATAAAAAAGAAAAGTGCCCAGCTAAACTGATGGCAATGAGCTCACAGGCTATTCACACTAATTGTATATTATACTCTTATTTTAAAGAATAATGTCCTCAAAAAAATAAGTGAAGGGGAATTAGCCCCCGTTTCCCCCTTTATCCTTAACCAATGAATCCCCAAAACAATTCAGGGAAGCTCCTTAACATAATAAACCGGTATACTAAATTTGGAGCAAAACGAATAATTCTGCATGTAAAACCCGTATATCTAAATTGAGGAGGGTGTACTAGCCCCCTTTTCCCCTTTATTCGTAACAAATGAACCCCCAAAACTAATCAGGGTAGTTCCTTAACATATTAAACCGGTATACCAAATTCGGAGCAAATCGAATAATTCTGCATGAAAAACCTATTTATCTGAATTAAGAGGGGTGGACTAACCCCCTTTTTCCTCCTTTATCCTTAACCAATTAACCCCCAAAACTAATCAGGGAAGTACCTTAACATAATAAACCGGCATACCAAATTCGGAGCAAATCGAATCATTCTGCATGAAAAACCCATTTATCTGAATTAAGGGGGGTGGACTAACCCCGTTTTTCCCCCTTTATCCTTAACCAATGAACTCCCAAAACTAATCAGGGAAGTTCCTTAACATAATAAACCGGCATACCAAATTCGGAGCAAATCGAATCATTCTGCATGAAAAACCCATTTATCTGAATTAAGGGGGTGGACTAACCCCCCTTTCCCCCCTTTATCTTTAACCAATGAACTCCCAAAACTAATCAGGGAAGCGCCTTATCAAAATGAACCTAGAAAATAATTTATGAAGCAAATCGGATGTTTCTATCAGAATTATCGCGTTACGTACATACGTAGGTACATCAAGCAGGACGGTCGTTCTGCCAAGCCAAGCTGAAAAAAAATGCTAACCTCGCCAAACAAACAAACGCCAAGAATAAAACGCAAGACACCGTAACTGCTTATTATACTGATGACAACTTCTCCATGTAAAATCAACCAAACATGCCAGCGTAAAATTTCCCATATCAAAAGAACCAATCATCGCAGAAAAATAAAACCAAAACCAGAAGGACCTAATGGAAAATATCTTCAATTTGAGACCAAATGCATCCTCATAAATTAATTATAAACAGAGATATAGATTTTTTAAAATAACGTCGAGATACTGAAAATGATCGATTTATTTTCTTCGTCACAATTTATGGTTCAATCAAGGTAGAGACTTAAATAATGGACATAAAAAAGTAAGGATTGCATTTTTGGACAGATATTTACTCAATCTACGTGCTTTTGTAAAATTCAGCTTTAAAAACACAAATTTTCTATTCTTAATTAGCGAAAAACTGTTAATTAATTTTAAAGTTTATAAATTATGCCAAACAGCGATAAACCCGCCAAATCATTTTAGAAGTCTTTTAAAATTTTTTATATTATCCTTTTGCATTGATTTCATCGAAGAAAACTATGGCCGAGATCCAGATAGATTTTTCGCTGTTAGCGAAATGAGTTTGACCAATCAGAAGCCAGAATGTTTGAGAATTTTTGCTGCTTCTGGATCCCGGCCTATGTCATAAAAGTTTTGAGTCATTTTCTTAGTGCCATGGATGAAGTGCAGAAATTTAGGCTGGGATCCAGATGGATTTTTCGCTGTTAGCGAAACGAGATTCACCAATCAATAGCCTGCATTGCTGCAAACAGCGAAAAGTTCGCAAAAGTGCTTCTGATTAATGAATCTCGTTTCGCTAACAGCGAAAAATCTATCTAGATTGCGGCCAATTATGTTGAACACAATTTTGCATTTCCACATCCAGGAAGGGTATTGATGTCATAACAACAGTGCGTATTCGAAACTATTTAAGGCATTGATTCTGAACTCCTTTGCTATACATTTCAATATTAAAGAAGTTGTTGTTTCAATAGTTTTAGCACTTTTCTCTATTGCTCACTCTAAAACACGAATATCGAAATTTAACCAACAGCGCTCAGAAACTATAGCGCCTAGAATATATAGTGTTGAAATCGGCTAACCCTGTAATACTTAAAAAAGCGCTAAAATATTGTATCCCTTAAATGTGCAATGATACTGCTGTAATAGGCAGATCGCAGCGGCATCTGCAGGATATTTTCTACAACTGCAAGAAATTGCTAGTCTATACAATGTAATAATAGTAATACGAAAATCCCACAGATGTCGCTGCGATCGGCACTTGAAATTTTAGCAGTATCGTCGCACATTTAAGGGATACAAATTTTTAGAACTCTTTGGATAGCATATTTCCACACTAGGTATTCTAGGCGCTGTATCAGAAACAACACCATAACAGAGAGCCTTTATACATAAGAGTGGTGATATATGCACAGGAGACATGCTCATTTCAAGCTTTTGTCGAAAGTACGGCAATTCGCTTTCTTGAATAGAGGATATTCAATCTACGTTATGATCACATGGTCAAGGCAAGAACGTCTAGCGTAAAGAAGGGAAGTCTCCGTCTACGTAATGTAAATCCCCGCTAGCCAATGAAATAGTTCATGGGAGAAAGCAGTAGTACACTGTTAAAAATATCGTGAAAAATTACCTCTGTTTTTAAAGGCTATCTGTATTCTGACCAATGAGAACGCTTCATAGGCGTTTATGTAGCGTTCTCATTGGTCAGAAAATAGAGAACCTGTAAGAACCGAGGTAATTTTTCACGATATTTTTAACAGTGTAGTTTCCTGTTTCCCTTCTATCAGTTAGAAATTCTTTGGGTAAATTACCGGTACCAAGTGACTTTTTCAGCCTCGAACCCATATTTGGAATATCCTCCATTAGAAGATACGCGCATGGACGATCTCTATTAGACTAGGGAAATAATTCAGCATGCATTAACCTGGCGATAATGGCATGCTCGTAAAGAACTTTAACGATTTGTTTTTATCACTTTTACCAATAAACATTTATTGGCCGTATGTCGCTACTTCGTTATAGAGACACACTTGTTCCTAATTAGATCCCGGCCTTAATGTATCAAAATAGAGAGTTTGCTTTCTGTACTATTCCTGAGCTCAGTTATAGCGTCTAGAAATATAGGCCGGTATCCAGGTACAATTTTGCAAACAGTGAAAAGTTAGCAAAAATTCTGGCTTCTGATTGGTCAATCTCGTTACGATAACACAGAAAAATCTACCTAGATCACGGTCACAGTGTGGAAACCGGCTATTCCAGTAATTCTTTAAAAAGTGCTAAAAATTGAATCCCATAAATATTGAAAAATACTGAATGACAAATGTCGATAGGAGCAACATTTTCTAGATCTTCTCTGAGCGAAACATTTTCTTTTGAAATAGTTATGTTGGAATTACCATATGTCGCTGTAATCGACATTCGTCGTTCAGCCTCGTTCAACATTTATGGGATACAATTTTTAGCACTTTTTTAATAAGCCGATTTTTAAACTATATCTTCTAGAAACTATAGCTCCGTTATAGCGTCTAGATTATATGTTGTAGAAATCGACTATCCCAGCAATACTTAAAAAAGCGCGAAAGTATTGAATCCCTTAAATGTACAACGATGTCGAATTCCAAACAGTCATTTGCATCGACATCTGCAGGATATTTTTTAAAGAAGAAAGAGACATGTGTAATGCACCGCTACAGCGTCTAGAATACATAATGTGGAAATTTGCTATCCAAGAACCGCTAAAAAGTGTATCCCTTAAATGTGCACTGACGCTGAAATCCAGGGAGATTATCGCAGCGACATCTGCTATATATTTTCAAATTTCAAAGTAAACATCGTATTATTACAGCGGGTTTGACGCCAAGCACACAGGTCAAATGTAAGTTAATAAAACGTTTTAAAAAAAATGTTACAGCGTCTAGACCAAATTGTCTTGGAGTTTTGGGAAATATCCTGCAGATATCGCTGTGATCGACTGATTGGATTTCCACACTATATATTCTAGACGCTGTAGCGCCGCGGTAGCCTGTCCTTTTTCGTTTGCCTCGAAGTAGATGACGTCATTTGAAGCTGTTCTTAAGTGTGGCCAGCTCATCACGTCACACGGAGTTGATTATCTGTACACGGCAATGGACACAAAAAAAATCGGCGCACCGCTTTGTACTAATCATCGTGTAAAGATGATCCAACTCCGTGTGACTTTTAAACGTCATAAACTGGCCTATTATGTCATTGGTCACGCTAACACCCTCCCCCTTGCGTCCGCCATATATAGCTGCATCTTGCTATGGAGACTGCTAAATGGGCTGCTATCGGTCAAAATCAAGAGAGAAAAGGGCAGAAGAGGGGGAAAGAACTCGTTTTCTTTATGTAGTTTTTCACACGGGAAGATTGACATGTCTGCTCCTCTCCTTTCATAGCTTCATGGTGGTGAAATAAACAAACGCCCCTTAAATATTTGAGAAAGTCTTGACACGCGTCACAAAAACATCACACAAAGCAGGCAAAGCAAAGGAACAAAATCATTCATTGGCTCGTGGATATGAACGAGCCAATGAATGATTTTTCTTCTTTGTTTTGCCTGCTTTGTGTGATATTTTCCTGACTTGTCAAGGCTTTCTCGAATATTTAAAGGACGTTGAATAGACCGGGATCAAGATAGATTTCACGCTATTAGCGCGATGAGATTGATCAATCAGAAGCCTGCATTTTTGAAAACTTTTTTTATGTTTGCAGTAAACACTCTGGATCCCGGACATTAACTTTGGTTGGTTAAGACGATTTTGCATAAAATCAAATCAGAAAGCCAATGTTTTTAAACTTTTTTGGTTAGTTTAATCGAAATCTTCCACGTCTATTAATGAAAACTGAGTTACTGTACTTTGGACAAAAACTTGAATATGAGTACACGACTTGTGCATATGTGTCACCACTCTTACATATAAATGTACTCTGTTATGAGCATGATTCTAAGCGCAGCTGGTTAAATTTGAGTATCTGGGTATTAGATAAAGCAATAGTGGCCCACCGTGGCTGAGTGGATAAGACACCACGCCGCTAATCGCTTGAGAACGTAGGTGGGGGCGGGTTCAAATCCCGCCGTGATCCTCACGTGATCTGATATATATGTGTTCAATCAAACAAACAAGCAATAGTGAAAGGTACAGTTGCCATGGAAACAACGACTTCTTTAATTCGTATAGAAAATTAATGAATAGTTGTAAATAATTTAAGTTTAAAATGTAGGCAAATGCTCTGAAAATATCAATGGCTCCCATCTAGTATTTTACAAAAGTAATTTAATATATTCACATGATGTATAAGTTGATGTAACTCTTACCTAATGAAAATTCTGCAACAAGACTTACGTAGGCAGATCTTTTCAATGATTAATTCAGAATTCTAAGAACAAAACGAAGTTCTTAAGCGCCCTTCCTCACCCCTCCCCCCACTCAAAAAAAGAAATACGATAGAAAGGTATAAGTATTTGGATAATTTCAGTATTTCTGTGATCTTTGGTCAGAGTTTAGAAAAGGTGTCTGGGTATTAAAAAAAACATATAACAAATTTGACGAACGATAAGACTATAGATTTCAGGCAATTTTTAACTGCAAAAAATTTTATTCTAATGTTTATGCGGCTTTAATAATAGACTATTAAATATAATCAATTTACGGGAATTTTTATACGAAATTATATTCTCACATTTATGCAAATAGGTATGGATAAACAGACTTGAGTAAAATTACATATTTATTCTTTCTTCTCTATAACACGATCTAAATGAAGATGAAGTTATATGTACAGTTTACATCTTTAAATTTTTAGATTTTTTTTATCAAAAATGTTTCATCATCATGTCTAGAATTGCTAGATTTACTTCTTTAGACAGATCTTCGATTCTTTAGATGCCTGCGGGGCTTCATTCTCGGATTTTCCGTAGGTATTTGTAAAGATAAATTTATTTTGCAAAACCGTCAGCAAAAAAAAGTTAGAACAAACAATTAACTGACAGACTAACTGTAAATATATATTTTATTTTGACTCTATTTGATTTTTACTAAATTTTCATCCCTCATAGAAAATTTTAAGGCGATATAAATTGAGAAAGACTGATACTTTGAAAGAAGAAATTGACTTTCCTTAGTTTTAAATTATTAATTACTCTAAAAAATGAATGATAGGTAAACAAAGTGTATACTATTGTGTTTGTTCCCTACTTATAAAGGCTATACAAGGACTAATTTTAGCGAGTAGAATTATTTCAATTATATATAATCTGTTTAAAAAAAAGAACTGATATCTACTAAAAAACAACTTTTCAAAAGTAAAAAAAAAGCCAAGCAAAAAAAAAAAAAAAAGAAAAGAAAAAAGGGGAAAGTTGTGGCTAAAAAATAGTGTGATATCAAATTTCCAAGCTAATATTATGGTACTTATTTAACATTTTTTATTAAAAATTTACCATATGTAAGTCGAGTACCTAAGTATGCGTTGATAGAAAGCCTTTTCTCCTTTACTTAATACATCATAACGTGTTTCTGAAAATAAATTTTTTTTAATTATGCATGATGGGCTTGGCGGCCATCTTTCCATATTTTACACAAATTTCTAAGCAGACAAGCTCGTAATATGTTTGCATTATTAACAATTTTGAACTTCTAGTTTTGGCTACAGACAGATAAATTAAGAAAGTCTTTTATTTTGAAGAAAAGAAAAACAAATTGATTTTTACTGCTTTAACTAATTAATTAACCCCCTCCGAAAAAAGAGAATCATAAGATAAAACCTGAAGTTACTTCAACTTTATTTTAAGACACAAATTTCTAGGCACTCATTTCCATAAATTAAAAGCATAAAATGTTTGCTTTAGCAACAATTTCGAATTTCCGATCTTAACAATGTACTTGTGTGCTTAGAAAATTGTGTAAAATATGGAAAGATGGCCGCCAAGCCCATCATGCATAATTAAAAAAAATTTATTTTCAGAAACACGTTATGATGTATTAAGTAAAGGAGAAAAGGCTTTCTATCAACGCATACTTAGGTACTCGACTTACATATGGTAAATTTTTAATAAAAAATGTTAAATAAGTACCATAATATTAGCTTGGAAATTTGATATCACACTATTTTTTAGCCACAACTTTCCCCTTTTTTCTTTTCTTTTTTTTTTTTTTTTGCTTGGCTTTTTTTTTACTTTTGAAAAGTTGTTTTTTAGTAGATACATACATACAGAACGGGCGGGCACATTAGCTCTCAGGCTTTGATATCTTTTGAGCTAATATTATCTAAATCTGGCCCCGGAGCGGTTACTTTTTCTAGAGACTAAATCAAAACTTCCTCCACTAGTATATCCTTACGAAATTTTTTCGTTTTAGTTTTATCTTAAAAATGTTGTAGAAACCTGCTTCGGGATGAATATTTTATTGCAATTCTTTTAGGAATGTGCCATATAGATAATTAGGATCAGTGAAGCGAATCCTCTACTGGGCTACACAAATTACATTTTGTCGTATG
Organism: Maratus speciosus; assembly: GCA_963932465.1. Taxonomy (NCBI): domain Eukaryota; kingdom Metazoa; phylum Arthropoda; class Arachnida; order Araneae; family Salticidae; genus Maratus; species Maratus speciosus. Next base: position 457,066,415 of record OZ010797.1, read on the forward strand.
CTTAAAAATATATATATATATATATATTCAGTATTTTGACTTGAAATTAAACATAAAAATAAATTCTGATCTGTAGATTTGCACAATATTATTATTTATTTTTTAAAGAATAACCATAAAAAAATATTATTTTAATTAATTTATTTTACATGTTTTTCCAATACGGACGCATTTTTACAAATAAAAAAAAATGAAACGCATATATTTTCATAAGAAATTTTAAATCGTTGAGTTAGTAATTATAGATAGAATCTTGATTAATCAAATAGTTTCACGATTTCTTTTATGAAATTTTTAAAATACCCTTTTTTATGAAAATTATAGCATATTTTTAATGAATTAAAATTTGTGAAAATTAAATTATTTAGATTCTGTTGTAAAAGTATTTTTTAGTGTTAAGATTCAAATACACAATTTATTCTTATTATGTGAAATCATTTACGCAGACGATACTTACGCATTTAAAAAAATTATACAACTCAGATTCAAAATATTAGAATAATTACTTTTTTTCACAAACTGGAATTATCCTTTGGTAATTTAACATCTTTTAATGCAAATATGCAAACGATATTTTTATTAAGAACTTATTGTTGATTAAACTTATTTATTATCTTAAAATTAATATCATTTTTGAAAAGAATAATTGAAAAAAAATTTTTTTTGAAAGTAAAAATTTTAGAATATTTATTCAAGTGGTTCAAAATATTGGAATATTTCGCATTAATTCTCCTTTAATTATCACCAATTCATAACTGGTGGCATCATTGATTAAATTCAGACGATTTTATTTAAAATCGGTGTTATTTTTACAGTTTGTTTGCTTTTTCGTCTTAAAATGGGTCGTGTGGGTGGTATTCATGAATCTATTAAACTTCGTATCTTTGATTTGTATCGGCACGGTAAAAATCAATGTTATATAGGGAATTATTTACATTGTTCGCAATCAAGCGTTAGTAAAATACTAACACAATATTAAAAAAATGGAAAATTTCAGAATAATCACCGAAATGGCGGCCGAAAACCAAACGCATCTGCTAGAGCTGACAGGAAACTGAAGCGTATAGTTAAGAAAAACCAATTTAAAAGCGTGCAATTCTTGCACCGAAAATGGAAAGAAGAAGGAGTTGAAGTTTCTACATCGAGAACATTAAGATGTCTAAATAATTTTAAGTTTGAATCTCGTATACCGAAAACAAAATCTCTCATGACTGTAAAACAAAAACGTATAAGATTCAATTGGTGTAAATCAAGACCTTTATGGAGCGAAGAAGATTGGGAAAATATATTATTTAGCGATGAAAGTATGTTTTGTATGTATACAAGATAATTTCATGCCTAACTAATATGTTTTTCCAATCTTCTTTGCTCCATTAACGTCTTGATTTGCCCCAATTGAATCTTATACGTTTTTGTTTTACAGTCATGAGAGATTTTGTTTTCGGTATACGAGATTCAAACTTAAATTTATGGAGACGTCTTAATGTTCTCGATGTAGAAACTTCAACTCCTTCTTCTTTCCATTTTCGGTGCAAGAATTGCACGCTTTTAAATCGCTTTTTCTTAACTATACATTTCAGTTTCCTGTCAGCTCTAGCAGATGCGTTTGGTTTTCAGCCGCCATTTCGGCGATTAATTTGAAATTTTCCATTTTTTGAATATTGTGTTAGTATTTTACTAACGCTTGATTGCGAACAATGTAAATAATTCCCTATATAACATTGATTTTTACCGGGCCGATACAAATCAAACGTACGAAGTTTAATAGATTCAGGAATATCACCCACACGACCCATTTTAAGACGAAAAAGCAATCAAACTGTAAAAATAACACCGATTTTAAATAAAATCGTCTGAATTTAATCAATGATGCCACCAGTTATGAATTGGTTATAATTAAAGGAGAATTAATGTGATATATTCTAACATTTTGAAGCACTGGAATAAATATTCTAATATTTTGACTTTTCAAAATAATTTTTTTTTCAATTATTCTTTTCAGAAATGATATTATTTTACGATAATAAATAAGTTTAATCAACAATAAGGTCTTAATAAAAATATCGTTTGCATATTTGCATTAAAAGATGTTAAATTACCAAAGGATATTTCCAGTTTGTGAAAAAAAAGTAATTATTCTAATATTTTGAATATGAGCTGTATTACCATTTTTTTTTTTTTTTAAGTGGCATCAAAAGAATTGAAAACAAATAAAATTAATTGTTAAATTCGTTATATCATAAATAAAAAATTCCCAGGCAATTCTTAGTTATTTGGCTGAATTTACATTTCTAATATTAAAATGCGTCAAAACATAAAATAACGGTTTTGCTTAATAAACATGCAAAAATAACATAAAAAATATTGTTACTATGAAATATTTATCTTTTTAAATAATGCTTCGCGAATCCAAACACAGCATGGCTTTTACTAGTTTTATAAAATTAATGGTGGCAAAAAAATGACCGCACCGAGGCCTGCTAAAACGAGTTTCTTACCTAGCTGGGAACGTTCTCTCAGCTAGACTATATTTTCAATTTATCGGCGAATGTGATAGGATATAACTCCACAATCAGAAGACTGGTCTCGTTGTCCCTGACTAAGGTAGGTGTGGACCCAAGATCCACTGATACACACTTTCGCTCAGACTTTTATACACAGCAGATTGACCACCGTAACATAATTTGCAGACACCCAAATCAAAAACCACGGCCGACGATTCCGAGAGTCACAAACACATTTCGGGAAAGAGAAGTGAAATAAAATATAGATGTCGCTCTAGCGCAAACAGGTTAATATCGACAGAACGTTCACAATTAAAAATCTGAACTATCATTTTAAGCAGTGTTGAATTCAGGGGGTGGACCGAGGGGGACATTCCTCCCCCACGGATCAATGAAACGACCCCTTTCCCGGAAGAGTTGGGATTTTGTGTTTTCAATGGTGAAAAAGTGCAACTCCCCCCTGAAACTTTATAATCCCCCACCACGAGCCACAGAAATCCCTCCCTGAAAAAAGTGTCTGAATTCAACAATGATTGTAAGAGAGTTTCTGGTCCACTACACAATAAACTGGTGCGTACTACTCATATAATAATAAACTACTCATATAATAATAAACTACTCATATAATATTAAACTACTCATATAATATTAAAAGATTAATAATATTATTCATTTTTTACCTTTAATTGTTTTTTGCAACCTTATGAACAAACATCGGTTTATGACTTTCGTACAGAATGTTCTTCCCATGAGAATTTATATGCTTATAAAAAATTTCCGGCGGAACCTCGATAGAGTGCCCGGAAAACAAATTACGATCATTTCGGCTTTCTTTTTTTTTTGGCTATTTATCTCTGGTTGGCGACAAAATGATTTTTTTTAATGCGCTTTTATGATAAATATACACTTTAAGGGAAAGTTTTTTTCACTCTTCATATTTAACGAATTTAAGTAAGTTTTATTTAAATAAATAGACTACTGTAACTACACATTTGTCATATACATTTATATGTATCTCTAATGAAATTTAACGGTCGTTAAAAACGGTTTAGAAAAAAAAATTAAATTGATTAAAATTGTTTCAAACTCAATGTTAAGGTCCCATTCTGAGCAGTGTCAATTTCACTTCGTTATTATTAGCATTTGAAGCAACTAGAGAACAGTGTTGTTGCCATGGAAACGACTTTTCTTTTCAATATCGAAATTGTATCAGGAGAACTTTCTTAATCGGGCAGTTTACTTTTTTAATGCACCAAAAAATTATCCAGCCAGTGAAACTGTGAAAAATTAAATAACTTTAGCTCCACGCACATTGTATACATTATGCTATCCGCCCTTGGCGTCCAGTTTGTTCTCCCTTAAATGTAATGCTAAGCATTGTATCATGTTAGTTTTATTCATAATTACCCGGCTGAAAAGAAGTGTTATGCGTTTCACGCGTATCTGGGTATGTGAATTTCTTTATACCGTCGAAACATCCAAACAGCTGGATGGATTTTAATGAATGAAGTCTTTATCAATTCGTCTTAACAGCCCGATGGTTATAGGCTAGGTTTCGTTTGTATAAATTCAAAATGGCGGTAGAGACGAAAAATTTTTCTTTCACACTCTATTGAGTAGCATATCATTGGATAGGTCTTTCAAAATGAAGACGATGTTTCATTGACTATTTTACAGTCAGAAGCTCCGTTAAAATATTATATAACCTGGAAGTTGTGTAGGTAGGATCTCTAGCTGCACTGCAACTCTATTTATCATAGACATCTATAGACCTCATTAAAACAGTGTTTATAGATAGGAACTAACAATTAAATACAACTAAAAGTCATCAATACAAGTAAATAAAAAAATAGGTAAGTAATATAGTTCACATTGATGAGAAATAATTAATTAGTTCTCTTTTTGCGCAGTCGGGTTTTTTGATTTTTTAAATTTAATTGTATTATTTAATTTACTTGTTCAATACTTCGCGAAATCGGAAGCTTCTGATATGGAAACCAAGAACTCGGCATATTTGTTACCCGTACGCAGGGGATAAATGGCCAAATATTGTTCCTGTTGCATTTTTCGTGTTTTATTAATTTCATTTAAAATATCATCTTTCACTCATTTTATTTATAATACACAACTTTAATTTAAAACGGAATCCTTTAAATTTCATGACTTTTACTTATTTCTTACAGAAAAATAAAGGAAAGAAAAAGAAAAATAATAAATGAAACCATAAACCACGACATTTAATTTAAACATCAAAGCATTGTTTTAATTGACCATGCGACAAATAAAAAATGCAAACTGGCAAGTTAAAAAAATACTATTTGCGAGATTTTTACCAGGCTAACATAAAAGGACCAAGAATTCTTTGCGATCATGGCAACTTTTATGTTAGTTTTATTCGAAAAAATAATTTTGATTGAAAATGTCTGCGCATATGAAAAGCGTAATTGTTTATGGCAGTCACATGACTTGCACTATTATAACATAGATGAAATAATGGTAATGGAACAATATTTGGCGATTAATCCCCTCCGCCAAGTACCAAAATGGCCGCCTGGTATGTAAAAAGCGAAGTGGTCAGTCCGGAACTGTTGATGACAGTCACATGACTTTGGCTATTATTATAGAGATAAGCTTATAGAAAAATTAAACGCAAAGAAAAATACGGCGCATTTAAACGCTCATTTAGCTAGCGATTTCCAAAGCATTAAAATCGCTTGCATTTAGTGAGGAAAGGTATTGCTTGCTAGATCGCTTGATGCATTCGTCTTTTCGCGCCAAATATTCCAAAGTATTTGTATTTTTACAGAGTTTCTACTGGAATTCCGCCGCTAAATTTGACTGATTCTTTATTACATACATAAGTAGTTTGTTTAGAATTTGTTTTTCAAAATATTCTGAATATTCGTTTTAAGAAGACTTTCCTTGCCAGCTTAGTTTTCCGGTAAGTAATTGTTTAAAGAAGTGACAAGTTTCGTGATAAATCAGTTGAAATGTATGCTATATCCGACTCATCAATTAACGGATGAATTCAGTGTCTTTGCAATCACCATGCACTAACCTAAAATATTAAAATCAGTCTTCGAGAGCATGAAATGTGCATGCACATACGTATGTCAAAGTTCAAAGTGGCCAATTCAAATAACTATTCTGTTTAAGCAAAAATAAATAAGTTATGTAATCTGATTTTTTTCTTTTTGTAATTGTAATACTTTGTCTTGCGGGAACATAGAGAGAGCGAAGCTCCTTGCACTAAATTTTTATTATGCATTTTAAAAATGTTTATAAAATGTTTACATGTTGATACTAATGAATGTGACAATGAATAGTAGTAAAAAATGTGTAAATGTCTTTTTTTTTTCCTCAGGCAGTTACAGGTTTACCGTGTTACTATGCACAAACATCTGTTTATGGCACTTCTACTAAACGCATTGCTGTGTATTTTATTTAAGTCATTTGTTATTCTGGAAGAACTAGAACTTCCAAGAAACAGACGGACAATTATTGAAAGCAATGGCGTAAGTATATAAACATACAAGAAGTAAAATTACTAATTATTATTAATTTTCAAGTATTTTCACAGGTAACGAATTAAAGCATTTATTATACATTGTTATGCATTTATTATACATATCATACATTATTATACGTACAGTGATGAGAAAAAATACTTCTCAGCATCTCACATGCAATAAAAAGGGTTACTTAAAGACGTATATTATACACAAAAGGTAAAACCTTTCAAAACATTAAAAAAAAATTAAAGTTTCAAGCACTGTGTGATTATCATCATGGTCGTACCTCAGCCTTGAGAGATACAAATATTTATAGTTTGTATTTTTGACTTTTACAAATTGTAAATATTTGTGTCTCTTGAGACTGAAATATGAACCTGATGATGGTGACAGATTGGTTGAAACTTGTCCGTTTTTAAACTTTTACATTTGTATTTTTAATGTTTTGAAAGTTTTTACCTTTTGTGTATAACATACGTTTTTAAGTAAACATTTTTATTTTATGTGTGATGTTACATTTCAAAACAGTGCTGAACAGTTGAGCAGTATTGAGGGCTGATCTGCTGAGATCAACATAACACCCAGTCCATTGTTTTAATGTCTTGTATAATTATGAGCCATTGGGAAAAGAAAAAGTGTAGTTTTAAAAAACTACATAATAAGTACAGTAATACCTCGGTTTCCGTTGACTTCGATTATCGTCGGTTTCGGTTTTCGTCAATTTTTTCCGCGAAAAAATTGTCTCGGTTTTTCATTGGTTGCATCGGATTTCGCCGGTGAACTCTAGTGATCTCTCTGCATTTTCTGTAAACAAAGGAGGCGACTACGCGTTCTCCTGCTGAATGTGACGTTGTTTCTCGTCGTGTGTGCATTACCCCGCGAGTCTAGGCCAACAGTTTCGTTTTTTTCAAGGCACTTTCAGGCATTTTTACTTTCCTCAATCTTCAATAGAAGAAAGTATTGTAATCGAAATTTTTTTTAACTTCCGGTTTTCGACGGATTTACATGTTTTAGGGGTCAGAGATCCCAAAAAAATTGTTTATAGAAAATGTCTGTCTGTCCATGTGTCCGTCTGTCCGTGTGTTCGTGTGTCCGTCTGTCTGTCGCCATTGTACCATCAAAAAGTGTATGAAGTTATGCATAGAATTGAACCAAATTTTTATTTTCAGTTTTTGACTATGGCAAGCAGATTCTCCCTGAACTTGGAAAAAATACGCCGGTAGGGGGCGCTGTAGCAGCGGTTTTTGTGCGATTTTGAATTTTGTACAATCCAAAAGTGTATTAAGTTATGCATAGGATTGAAACAAATTTTTATTTTAAGATTTGGGATATGGCAGGTAGGTCCTCCCTGATTTTTGAAAAAATTCGCCGATAGAGGGCGCTGTAATAACGATTTTTGTGCGATTTTAAATATTGTATTATCCAAAAGTGTATGAAGTTATGCATAGAATTGAACCAAATTTTTATTTTAAGTTTTTGGCTTTAGCAAGCAGCTCCTCCCTGAATTTGGAAAACATTCGCCGGTAGGGGGCACTGTAGCAGCGATTTTTGTGCGATTTTGAATATTGTACCATCCAAAAGTGTATGAAGTTATGCATAGAATTGAACCAAATTTTTATTTTACGTTTATGGCTATGACAAGCAGGTCCTCCCTGAAGTTGAAAAAAAATAGCCGCTAAGAGGCGCTGTAATACCGATTTTTGTGCGATTTGGAAATTGTACCATTGAAAAGTGTATGAAGTTATGCATAGAATTGAACCAAATTTTTATTTTAAGTTATTGGCTATGGCAAGCAGGTCCTTACTTAATATGGAAAAAATTCGCCAGTAGTGGGCGCTGTAATAGGGATTTTTGTGCCATTTTGAATACTGTACCATCGGAAAGTGCATGAAGTTATGCATAGAATTGAGCCAAATTTTTTGTGTTTGTGTTTGGTCATGGCACGAAGGTCCTACCTGAATTTGGAAAAATTCCGCTGGAAGGGGTCGCTATAATTGCGATGATGTCTGTACCATTTTCATTATTGTACCATCGAAAAGTATATGATATTATGCATAGAATTGAACCAAACTTTTTGTGTACGTTTCTGGCTATGGCAAACAAGTCCTCCTTGAATTTGAAAAAAATCTGCCGGAAGGGGGGCGCTGTAACAGTGATGTTTGTGACATTTTCTTTATTGTACAATCGAAAAGTTTATAAAATTATGCTTACAATTGATCCAAATTTTTTGTGCATGTTTTTGGCTTTGGCCAACAGGTCTTCCTTCTGGAAATATCGCGCGGCTAAGGGGCTCTGTGATAGCGATTTTTGTATACTTTTCTTGATTTTTTGTAGTTCTATTGTCCATCGGCGGCTCGTCCAAAGGCAGGAACTCGCTTCCTGCTAAGCCGGCTATTCGCAAACATCTGATAACAACAGAATAAGGAAAAACTCTTAATTTTAATAAATATCATGATATAGATTAACTCGTTTTTCGTTCATTTAATTCATTGAAGCAGAAATTTAAGATGAAAATCAAAGTTGGTATGATATTGAACTAATAATATTGAAGTATTAATTTGTGTAACTACTTTTTGAAATATTAAGATGTATAAGATAGAAGAAAGTTTTGGGATTGGCACATCCAACTAGTTTATAGATTATGAGTATTCCATCATGGGACTAAAGAAAGCTTCCAGATCCAACAAACCCTGGACATGTGGTGCAGTCGATTATTGATTTCGGGAAGTCTTTGGGTTTGGAGGTGAGTGTTGAGGATGTGGCAGAGTTGGTTAGTGAACACAGTGAAGAGCTCACCACTGAAGCTATGCAAGACCTTCACCTAGAAGACAGATGAAGAGGAAGAGACATGGAAGATTGTGCCTTCTTCAGAGATTAAGGACATCTTCTATATAAGGATTAAAGTCCAGGGATTTGAGGTGAAAATCACCCAGACAAAGGTATTCCATGCCGTGTCTGCAACTTGTTTAATAATATTGTATTGCCACATTTTAGGCAAATCTTAAAAAGGCGACAGAAACAGACCACTTTTTTGAGATACATAGATGCAGGTCCCCTGACACTGAAGCTAGCCCTATTGCCAAAGACCAAAAAGGGGAGTGACCCCGGATATAGTGCCTTGACAGCATTCGCCAACAGCACTATATAAATTTCTTATTGTTTTTAGTATTAACGCTAGACTTATTCTCTATAAAATGTGCTTTTGGTACGTATTTTGGAGTGTTTAGAACGATTTAATTGGATTTACATAGCTACCATGGAAATAATTGCCTCGGTTTTTGTCGATTTCAGATTTCGCCGATTACGTTCTGACAGATTATCGACGAAAACCGAGGTATCACTGTATAAGAAAAAAATTAAGGTAAAAAAAAATTAAAGATAAAAAAGATTAAGAATTTAAAATTAAATCTTTCTTCGTAATAAACTTTCGTCGTAACAGTACTTTAATTTATACACTTATTAGCTTTTAAATGTTTTTGACATCAGATACTAATTTAAAAGAATTAATGAAAATGTGATTTTAGAATTATTTTACTTCGTTATTTGTACTAACTGTTTTTTTTTAAATCAAAAAGGCCATTTCAAAATAGATTACATAAGATACTGTCCGACGAAACCGAATTTATGTTATCTTCCTAGATTTGGCCGAAAACGAAAACGAAAATGAACATGTAGTAACTGTCTTAAAAATGAGTTTGAAGTAACTAATACATTCATATATTATACATAACTATTTTTTCAATTATATTTATATAGGAACTAATTCTAACAAACGTACATAACATATATATTCGTGTATAAGTATCAAATAAAAACCAAAATGCATTTAAATACAACATTTATGTCTATATATATATATATTATACATATATATTATATATAGTATATATATATATATATATATATATATATATTTACATTTATAACAAACATTAAACAAAACTTAAATTAGTATTTAATTATAAATGCAATTAAACAATGAAGAATGCACAGAGTTTCAGTTCTTTAATATTTTGAGTTGAAATTAGTTGAAATGAACGACTGAAAAGTTTTTTGTCTGCCCTCTGAAAAAGAAAAAACAATCCAGGGAAAATAAAGTAACCTTATAGGTGGAGATGCAAAAACCTATGTCTAAATTAATGCAGAAAATTAGATCTACTTTACTTCTATAGCTCAAAAGGCAAACGTTCATTTATATATGTATAGGGTGGGCCGAAAAAACTTTTTTTCGAAATTGAATTTGGCACAGTGCGCAAAAGTTGTGTAATGGGACAGTTAGAACTCAAAAAAAAATTTCATCAATATTGCTCAATATTTAACTGCGCCCCTCTTACATTGAAAAACAGAAAAAAAGATAAAAATCGTTTTTTTTTTTTTGTGAAGAACTATATTTTGAAAAAATTCCCAAATTTTTATTAGCATACAGTGAAAATGTTACACAATGGGTCAGTTATAATCCACAAATTTTTTATCAATTTCTATCAATATTTAACCGCGCTTTCTGACATCAGAAATTGGAGAAAAATGAAAAATATATTGGATTTTATAAAAAACTGTGCTATGAAAATAATTTTTGAAATTGGTATTAACATCAATATTTTTCATATTAATTTTAATTAAGCATATTTTTATTGTATTGTACGCAGACAGAATTCAGATCAGAACAAGATCTATAAATTTGAAGTGCATTTAATAATATCGTACCTCAAGTAGAGCAGTGGCCAAAATTATAACAGCAGTACTGGCATATTTCGATTTAGTTTTACCTGAGAAACAAACTTATATAGTTGATAAAAAAAAGTGAGAAGGGAACTAGAGAAAAAAAAAAGGAAACAACTAAGGGGATTTAAGGGCATTTGAAGTGACACCTCTTAAGAGTTTGTATTTTATGGGAGCAAAGATGATACCTTTGAACAAATATCTGGTCATCAAACATTAACATGAGAAACACACGTAGCATTAATAGAGGAACCCGGCAGAAAGTATATAGGTCATATATCGTTAATTGCTGGTGAAAATGCAAAAAAATAGCTCAAAGTATTATCACATTTACAAAAACGTATAATATGAGTTTGCAGAACCTATCCGTTATATGGAAAGGCGGAATAATACGTTTCGAGACATGCATTGGAAGATCAATACAATGGAATATATGTATGTTGCATATTAATGAGTTTCCCCTAAGGCACCTTATTTCTGGAAATGGACGATTGCACAAATGTTCCGTATTCATAATCTGGACCTATTGGATTGCTTCTAAAAGATTGCAAAAAAAAAAAAAAAAAAAAAAAAAAAAATCCAGGTTTCAAATTTGATCAAATTCACGGTACTCTTCAGCCTATGGATCTGAAAGGTATCCAAAAGTTAAGTACTGAACAACAATATTTGTATCGCATATGCCTTGCCATAAAACACTTGCCCTTCTAACGTCACTGACAATAACCCAGGTAAACTGAGTCATGCACGATGTTTGACCACTGCAAACCGTTTGTTAAGGTTATACATTAGCACTCCAAGACCGTCACAAAATCTTATAAACTCGTGAAGTATGAAATGCCGGTGTATGCTCCAATGTGGTTAAATATAAAAATGAAATCGAATTGCTTGTATGGTGCCCAACATTTCTGGAAAATTATTTCCCTTGCAGGGCAGCTTCCAGATAATGTTAAGCAAATTATTTACTAAGTATTCTCAAACAATGCATATTTTGTGCATTCTGAACACCTATTAATAGCAATGCTGCACGATCCTTAAAAACACATTCAGGAAGTAGCAGTCAGGCGCATTCTCATCACCCGAGATAAGAAGACGAAGAACTTGGGTGGACTGCGTTTTTTCAAGCTTCCAAATCTCAATTTGGAAGCAGTCGATTACATTGATTTAATTGATTGGTTAACCCGAGAGTAGTCGCGACATTTTTTAGAACGTTAGTAGTCGCGACATTTTTTAGAACGTTAGTAGTCGCGTTCGATCCATGTGCCGCCGTTACCAGCAGGCTGAAAACGAGGGGAAACTTGCCGGTGTTATCAGATGATCGAAAACGGATAACGTAGGGTGAAAATATTGACTGAACTTTAAAAGATTACAGCAATTATTCCTTTTACAACCTTTTACAGCAATTATTTATTTCGCTTAAGTATAAATTCAGTTGGCATCTAGATAAATGTTTTAATAACTCTTTCTTCGTTTTGCATAAATACTTAAAAGTAAATAGCAAATGATTTGATTGAATTTCTGATGTTACTATGAATCAATTAGTAGGAAAACATTTACTAATATGATTCTAAATCCATGATAGGTTTTTTTTTTTTTTTTTTTTTTTTTTTTTTTTTTTTTTTTTTTTTTTTTTAAGGACAGAATTAGAGTCAGGTAGATTTTTTTGATACAACGGCACTCTATATCCATTTAATAAAATAAAATTAATAAATTTAGCATCAATATATTACACTGACATTAAATTGAACAATTAAACTGAAAATAAAAATGGAACCTATGACATGCAACAGAAAATCAAATACAATACCACTAATTCACCAGCATATTGCGGACGATTAATTCATTTAAAACATATGAAAAACCATCAAATTTGATGCCATAAACAATTAAAGACAATACATATATATAAACTTTCTGTACAATAATACCATTGAAAAATAAGGAAAATGACCAATAATTATGATATCACAAATACCACATAAACCAAATATTATTAAAAATGTATAATTATATATATATATATATATATATATATATATATATATATATAATAAAGAAGAGGGTAAAAAATACTTAAGTTCGAAATTATAATTGTAAATGTTGTAACTACTTTTTATTTATTTATTTATTTTGTGGAGTGCCTGTGTGTGTATGAGGGGGGAGAGGAGGGGGGGGGGCTCTCGAGATTTTGTGATTAAATCCATTTTTCAAATGAAAATGCACGATTTGTAGTTTTTCTACTTATTTCAGGGTGGGAGCAGCGCCCTTGAATAAAAACTCTGGATACGAACTTCGCTTATATAAAGTAAATAATAAATAAGTTATTGAAATTATATATTTAATTTAAATACATTTGCAATTGTTAATTTAAATCCTAAGATGGATAAATTATTTTAATTAATAGAATCACTGAAAGGTTCACCTGAATAGGGATGTATTTTACAGAAACTATTTAATTAAAATAAATATTCAATTGTACATTTTATAATAAGGTATTAATGTTATAATTTATTGTTTTGTAATAACGTTCATTAAAATAATAAAAACAATAAGAAAATTTTCTCCGAAATTATAAATATGCAGCAACAATTTAATTTAAATGAATTTTCTCTCATATTCTGGAAAACATTATTCTGAAAAATAGTTTGAACAATTGATGAAGGACAACAAATTTAAATTTGTTAGATATTGTCCGCAAGCCTCTATTGGATTTCAATAATAATAATAATAAAAACATTTTCTGCGGCATTGTTTAAAAAAAAAATGTGTTTCTACTTACAGTATGAAATAGATAAAAAATAAAAATAGATAAAAATAGATAAATTTTAGAAAAATACTTAAAATATTTTTTAAAATCGCAGTATAAACATTCACTGAATTATCCAAAAGAGATTTTTATTTGCGTAATTTCTAAACTACATTATAAAATTCTCATTATTTTTCTTATTATACAAATAAATTATATGTATGTTCTTCGCAAATATACACACTACATTTCTGAGAAAATTGTTTTATCTTTCGAATTTGTTTTATTATACAAAAACGATACTTTTCAGATTTTGGAGATACGGCAATTTTTTTTACTGATTCCACAAAATTATCTTCTCCTTTTTTTTAATGGTTTGGCAGTGTTATTGTCTGTTTTCTTTCATTTAAATGTTCGGATAATAAATGGAAAGCAAGTTCTTTCAAATAATGATAATGAATTTCCCTTTTTTTCCATATTTAAATGATTATCAATTTGAGAATTATTCCCGCAATATTTGACAATGAAAAAAAAAATGTAAGTGACCCTCCATCAGTTTTTTGTGCGAACTGACTTCACAACTAATATAATAAAACAATTTTAAGTCACATTCTAAAAATAAAAAAGTACTCTATGAACAGGTAAAATAGCAGAAAGAAAGGAAGACGAAATAACAACAGACAGAGAGTCCGTACTTCGAAGAAACTTTCCTCCACTGATTTCGCGGAAATGGGAAAGGATGAACACGAGGGGGAAAAATTCAACTAACGTAAGTGGTCGCAACACGGTCATTTACACCGATTGAAACTTAAGAATGCGATAAAATGCTAAGAAATAGCAGGAATGGCAATTTTACTACACAACAGTGTGAACACTCAAGGTCAGCTACACGGAATTTGGCTATCGTAACTTTAACGGGAAATGAGTTACAGGAAGATAACGAATTTCGGGCGGGGAAAAGACCAACGCGCAACTATTAACGGGTTAAACACTGTTGTAACAAAACCACCTCTTACAATTCATATAAAGGACAAAGTCTTGAAAGATATGTGCAAAGAAAAACAGTGTCCAATACTAACTTTTGAGGAATTTCCATGTCACACGCAATCTGTTGAACGATGTGTTAAACTAATATCTGAAGCTGCAAGCTGCAATGAAAGTTTGTGGTGACACTGCAAGAGATTGAAATATTCGTGTTAAGTTTCAAGCAATGGAAGAACTTCCAACATTCGACAACAAGGGACAATATTATTCTAACGCCTAACATTCAATTTTCATCAGGTATTATTAAATACATTTCAAATTTCTAGATTTCTGTTCTAACCTGTATTCTATCTGCGTGTAATAATAATAAAAAAAAAAATATGCTAGTATTAATTTCGTAAAAAAATGAATAAAAAGTTAAATTACGTAATAGTTATAGAATTATTATTATAGTACTATTTAATTAATCAATTAATGTCAATACTAATTTCGAAAAGCATTTTTCCTAGAACAGTTTTTTAGAAAATCCGATATATTTATATTTTTTCCAATATTTGATGCCAAAGGGGCGCGGGTAAATATTGAGAGAAATTGAAAAAAAAAATTGTGGATTATAACTAACCCATTGTGTAACATTTCACTGTACGCTGTAAAAATTTTGGAATATTTAAAAAAAAATATTTTTTTTTTACAAAAAAAGATTTTTTTCTTTTTTGTCTGTTTTTCAACGTCATAGGGGCGCGGATAGATATTGAGCAATATTGAAAAAAAATTGTGAGTTCTAACTGTCGCATTACACAACTTTTGCGTACTATGCCAAAATAAATTTCGAAAAAAAATTTTTTTTTATCTTATTCCGCCCACCGGATGCATGTTATCTGTGTGCGTAGAAACGACTGAACATAATGATAAAGTAAAAGTTAATTTTATTTAAAACGAAATTAAATAACTAGTAAATAGGAATCCTGCTTTTCAGAATTTAGTTCCGCCCCCGATGAAAAAAAATATACGTATATATAAATGGTACAAAACGTATTTCAGTTTTAAGACTTAAAGCATACGCTTTTATTTTATGTAAAATGATGTCATTAGCATCCGCTTAAGAATTCCACATTTACAATCCACTCTTAAACATCTACAATAAGGCATACGTAGGACGTCACTATCGCAAAATAATACATAAATGCAGAAAAAGAAATCTGCCATTGTTTAGTTTTTAAATTGATTTTATAATTCTTAATTGCATATATTTCAGTTGTGCTAAAGTGACGCTGAATATTCCAGTCCTTTTACTTCTGCGTAGGGATAAATGAAAACACGTACTCTGTTTTTCCCTCTGCGCAGGGAATTTGATGTTGATATTCTTTTTCACTAGTGTCTAAATCGCGCCCCTCACAAAGGCTCATATCACAAATGCACCCGCGAAATTCCCTATGCAACTGAAAAAGTCCCTATTTAAAGGGAAAATATGGTTTTCTTTTTTATCTGCGGAAATGAGTTAAATTTAGATGCTTTTTTGTGTGCGTGTGTGTGTCTGTGTGTGTTGTTATTGGCGTGGGGAGCAGAATGATTTTAAATAGATTTGATAGTAGTGGGATTAAATTTTTAATTATTGATTCTGAACAAAATAAATAGATGAATGTAGAGAAATATTTCTGGATAAAAATGTTGTCCTTTAGATGTTATTGTAGCGCGCTGGTTGAATCTAAATAAACACAAACTCGTCAATAACTCACAACAATTAATAAATAACAAAGTTAACTGTATCACACGTTTAATTTTAAACCCTCTTGGTTTTCACAACTCTCTCAGAATAAAATAGTATATGTCAACAAAAAAGAACGTTGTCATTTGTTAGAAATTAAACTTACACAAAAATGCTCGCACTGAGCCGTGGCAGACGACAAATAAATTTCGAACATACACCCCCGGCCTTGAAATCTTCAAGGGATAAAAATAAAAGAGTTATGTCTTACTGTTAATGAACGGGCAAAGGACACAGTTTATGAACCGCTCGTTTAAAATTTCCGGCAGCAGTTCTTACTATGGCGACTCTCACATGATCGTCATGGCCGGGAATGTTTTGGATAATTCATCCCAACTTCCACTGAAGAGGAGGAAGAAGCTCGTTTTTAATTAGCACTAAGTCGCCAACATTTAAATTTGCTGTCGAACGCAACCACTCGGGTCGTTGCTGGCATTGAGACAAATACTCACAACTCCATCGCTTCCAGAAGTGCTGAAATACTCTCTGGTTAATTGCCAACGGCGAAGTCTATTAGGTAGAATTTCAGAAACGTCAAGTTCTGAAATAGCTGTCAAGACAGTACCAGTCAAAAAATGATCTGGTGTCAGGACTTGTAGATCACTTGGATCGTTCGACAGAGGACATAAAGGTCTCGAGTTCAAACAGGCTTCAATTTGTGACAATAATGTAGAGAATTCTTCAATTGTAAATAGTGAATTTCCCATTTTTCTACGTAGAGGATATTTCACAGATTTTATGTTAGCTTCCCACAGTCCACCAAAATGTGGAGCAGAAGGGGGATTAAAATTCCAGATGATACCTTCATTAGCCACATAATTCTGTAATGTTTGATCCTTACTAATGGAGGATACGGAATTGTATAACTCACGCATGTCCCTACTTGCAACCTTGAAATTTCCTGTGCAATCACTGACCAACCAGCTGGTTTATTTCTACGGGCAACAAATCTTTTCAGAGCAGCCAAAAAATTGGAAGCTGTCAAATCCGAACCCAATTCAAGATGAATAGCACGAATTGAAAAACAAATAAAAATAGCAATATAACTCTTAAACGACTTGATATTTCTACGATTTCTCCCCTTACACATAAATGGACCGGCATAATCAACTCCAGTCTTTGAGAACGAAAGACTTGGAGTAACACGTATGACAAGAAGATCCCCCATTATTTGGGTGCCAACAGATGGTGAAGCATGAAAACATTTTAAGCAACTCCTCACTATTTTTCTTACTGCATCTTGACCACTTAAAATCCAGAAATTTGTTCGAAGAACAGCTAAAAGAAGCTGTGTACCAGCATGTAAATAAGTTATATGACAAGGTTTGATAATTAATGCAGTTATATGATGTGTCTTATGCAATAATATTGGGTGTTTCTGATCTTCTGAGACATTAGCATGTCTCAATCTTCCACCAACACGCAAAATACAATTATAATCCAGGAATGGGTTTAAAGACAAAAGTTTACTTGAAGATTTTAAAGATTTGTGATGTCTTAAATCAAATATTGCATCACGGAAACACTCGATTTGGACTATTTTCAGAATTTTCGTTGTGAAATTTGAAAACTCTAAGACTGAGAGCAAACCATTTACTCGATTTGATAAAACTTTCTTGCATTGTCTACAAATCTTAAGCACCACGCGACGATTTGTACTAGTCTATGCCAAGAAGAATATCTGAAAATCAGATGATCATCATTAAGTTTTGAAATATTTACAACACAATTCCTTTTTTCTTCCTTTAGGATAATTTCTAGTACATCCTTGCCTTCAAATGATTCATTAGACGATTTATCCCATGGCTCTCTTAACCATTTAGGGCCATGAAACCACAGCTCACAATTCACTAATTCCGATGGCAGCATACCTCTTGTTCCGCAGTCAGCTGGATTTTTAAGCCCGCGAACATGATTCCACGAAATATGAGGCAGTGTTTCTTGGATTTTAGCAACACGGTTTGCTACAAAAGTTTGCCATCTATGAGGCTCTGAAGAAAGCCATGCCAACGCAACCTTAGACTCAGTCCAAGCAAATACTTCACTCTCCTTGAGACTTAAATGATCCAAAACAACTTTTAACAAATTTGTCAAAAGAAAAGCTGAACAAAGTTCAAGCCTTGGGATTGACTGAGTCTTAATGGGTGCGACCTTAGTTTTAGATGTCAAAAGATTTACGGTGATTTTCTCGTTCTGAGAAACTGAACGCATATATATTGCTGCACAATATGCTTTTTCAGATGTATCACAAAAGTTGTGAATTTGAAGTTTTATCTTATCTGCAGCTAATACAAATCGAGGAATTTTCAATTAGAAATTACCTTTAAATCATTCCGAAAAGATGTCCAACATTTACTACGTTCTTCACTAATTGACTCGTCCCAGGTAAGTGAAAACTTCCATAAGTCTTGCAGCAGTACCATTATGAAAACAACACAGGGGGAAAGCAAGCCTAGGGGATCAAACACCTTTGCAACTTCTGACAAAATATCTGTTTTAGAAAATCTGTCCCTTTTCTCATGGTCTAAAGCAGTGAAACAAAAGAAATCACCCGTTAAATTCCATTGAATTCCTAAAATTTTTGTCCCGCCATCATTAGTCAAGAGCAATGACACTGTACCTTCATTACATTCTTCAGAAATATTCCTCAGTACTCCAGGTGCATTTGAAATCCATTTTCGTAAATTAAAGCCACCTCGTTTCATTAATAATGTCAATTGACTAATTAGTTCCACAACTTCTTCCTCATTCTGGCCGCCAGACGAAAGATCATCTACATAAAAATCTTTCAACACGGCTGAAGATGCCAAAGGAAAATCATTTTTCTCATCTAAGGCAAGCTGATGAAGAGCTCCGGTAGACAGAAATGGGGCAGATGCCATAACATAAGTGACTGTTTTTAAACGATATTCCTCTATAGGATCCTGGGAATTTTCTCTCCAAAGAATCCTTAAAAAATCTCTATCTTCTGGATTAATCAAGATTTGTCTAAACATTTTCGCTATATCTGCGCGTACAACTATAGGCAAAGTTTTAAATCTTAAAAGAATTGGAAAAGGTACCTGTGGTATATGGGGTCCGACCATTAGAATATCATTCAAAGACACACCAGAGGTAGATTTAGCCGAGGAATCCGAAACAACTCTTAATTTTGTGATCGTACTTGATTCACGAATTACCGCATGATGAGGTAAATAAAAAACAAATGCAGGGATCCTCTCCGATTTGGATATACGTTCCATATGACCCAAATTCGATTATTCCTTCACAAACTCTCGATAGTTTTCATAAATAGACTATTGTTTTGAAAGCCTACTTCCAAATAATGAAATCGCTGTATGGCTAATTCCTTAGTATCACCTAATTGCAATGGAGAATCTTTAAATGGAAATTTCACAACAAATCTTCAAGAACTATTTCGAAAATAATTGCTCTTAAAATGGTCTTCGCATTCTTGTTCTTCCTTAGAAATTCGAACTAGCTCAGGAATGGAATCTAAAGACCAAAACTTTTGAACTAAATCATCTAGTTGAAATTGAATAGTATTAACAGAAAATGTACGTTAACTTGTATCAAAAGAGGTAGTTCCCGTAATTATCCAACCAAGTTTAGAACATACGGCGAAGGGTAAGTTTCTTCTCTTTTTATAACTTCCCCTTTTAGCAATGTAAAGAAAACATTAACACCTAATAAGATGTCTACTGATCTTGATTCAAAGAATATTGGGTCTGCTAGAACTAAATCATTAAAATTATTTACAATATTTGAAGGAATAGAACTATACGGCACATTTGATGTGATTATTTTTATCACAAATGCTCTAGTGGGAAATCTATTTTCAGAATTAAAATGGAGATTAAAATTTAAATTTACCTCTTCTTTAGGTTCAGCATTATAAGAACCTAAACATGTAATCTGTACTTTAGTAGATTGCCTTGGCAAACATAATTTGCACATACAATTTTCACTTATGAAAGAGGCTCCACTGCCACTATCCAGCAAAGCGCGACAGTTTACAAGATTACCTAGTGAGTTACGAACCTTAATCATTGATGTACAAAGTAGAGTTTGCTTATTTTGAAATGAATGTAATCCCGACACAGAATTGTTTGGAAATTCAAAGATGCTAGTACAAGAAGTTTGATTTAATGAGTCAGTTGGTCTCGGCTGAAATTCTGGTGCGTTCGGAGAAAGAGGATCAGTCGGCGTTTCATTTACATTATGTGAATAAGATTTCGGGTCTCTCGGAAGATGTAAAATTGTATGGTGAGGCTTATGACACACTTTACATTTACTTAAACTCTTACAGATTTTTGCATGGTGTTTATCTGAAAGACAATTGTAACACAAGTTGTTTCTTCTAGTCAATTCTATTCTTTTATGTACACTTAACTGCAAGAACTTAGGACATTTACACAACGGATGTGATTCCTTGCATACACAACAACTATTACTAGCAGACAACAATGTCGTTACTTTACCTTTCTTTATTTCCTTTACTGAGGATTTGCTGTTTTGAAGGGTTCTAGCGTGATCCTTCAAGAAAGATAATAAATTATCAAGAGTTCCCACCTCCTCCTTTTTTAATATTCTTTCCCACCAATATCTCGTATTTTTATCTAATTTATCTGTAATTACATAAACTATCATTACTTCCGAAAATCCACTAACGTCTTGTTTAAGTACACTTAAAGAACGCACACATTCGTTTATAACATCTACACTCTCTAAAATAGACTGTGCATTATCCGATATACAAGGTATTCCAATTAATTTCTTAATTAATGCATTAATTAACTCACGTTTATTTGAATATCGTTCCTTTAATAAT
Source organism: Maratus speciosus (assembly GCA_963932465.1). Taxonomy (NCBI): domain Eukaryota; kingdom Metazoa; phylum Arthropoda; class Arachnida; order Araneae; family Salticidae; genus Maratus; species Maratus speciosus. Next base: position 457,087,473 of record OZ010797.1, read on the forward strand.
TCTAAAGCTGTCTTATAGTTTGAATCAGATATTGGAAGACTCTGAATAATTTTAGGTGCACTGTTTTTACATGCCGATTTGAAATACTGCAATTTTTGACAGTCTGATAAACTCTCATTATTATCTACACTAGCTTTAAATAAATCATAAAATGATATCCATTCTTCTAAATTGCCACTAAACGTAGAAAGTGTCAATTTTGGGAGCTTTACTTCTGGTATTTGGGATTTAGAAAGACTATTATTTTGATTCGATTCATTTAAAGTACATTTTGAGTTTTTCCTGTTAACACTTAACCAAAGATTATCAAGTTTATCCTGTACGGATTGTTCCTCATCAACAAAATTATCTACATCTTCTTCTTTACATTGAGAAATAATTGCATTAAAAATTTCATGTAATTCCTCATTTAATTTTTCGATTTTATTTTCGAATAAAGCAAGCCGACTAGAATCAGCATCATCTATCGAACAAATAATATTATTTCTAGTTTAGTGACAGTAGCTTTTAAAACTCGTTTTCTAACTAAAATGTCTGTAATTTCTGTCATAATGAGATAATATTAACAAAAAAGACTCACCAAATAGTATAGATGTTTAAATGACGCAGCTTGTTTATGTATTTTCACATCACAACTTCGGAACGATAACATGATTACTCTTGAAAACGAAACTCATCTTAAGTTCGTTCTATCACTCAATTAACAAAAAGAAAAAATATCAAATCTCCGGTAGACGTAACCAAAATTTATGTAGCGCGTTGGTTGGATTTAAATAAACAGAAACTCGTCAATAACTCACAACACTTAATAAATAACTAAGTGAACTGTATCACACGTTTAATTTTAAACATTCTTGGTTTTCACAACTATCTCAGAATAAAATATTACATGTCAACAAAAAAGAAGGTTGCCATTTAAAATGCTCGCACTGAGGCGTGGCAGACGATAAATAAATTTCGAACAGTTATGAATACGATTTTTGTTAATTTTGTTATTTTTTTACTTATGAAATATCTGGCTGTTTGAGTATTTAAAGGAAAGAATAAATAGTATATGAATATTAGTTTTTACAATGGCTTTCTTAGGTAAAGGTAAGCAATCAGATCTTAAATATCTGGCATTTGAGATCAGAGAATAAGCGACTAACGAGTTGCGTATACTAGATTTAAAAGTTTTAGTAACTTTAAGAGTAGATCGACCGAAATATTTGTTATGTTTTCGTCCCAAAATCGAAGTTTCGCCAAACATTCGTTTTCAGGTAAAATGTTGCTGAAAATTTGGCCGAAACTATTTGTATTTCAAACATTTCGTTTGTTTCTCGGAAATTTTCTACATTACTCATTGATGTGAACTGTATCGGCTTAAATGAGACACTCTTCATGTATTGCTAAGAACTTCAATGTTTATAATTATCAGTCATCAGAGACTCCAGATTTTAGTGCAAAGTATAAAGCAATAAATGCATATATGATTAGACTTTGAACATGCTTTCCATGTGCTCATTAAAAGCTGAAAACCTAACAGTAATTATTTATTTATTATTTTTACTGAACAGCAAATGTTACAGTTTATTTTCTTTAAATAAAGAATAAAAAAAAAAAAACTATCGGCTTTTCTTTCTGTCATGTTATCGATTTGCATATATTTAATTTGATTTGGCTACTATGACGCAAACAAAACATTTACATAAATTTTACTTATGATTTTTCGATAACTTGACATAAAAGATAACTCAGTCGATTGAAATAATACATTTCAATGTATGATATAAGCTCAGTAAAAATGTGATATATTTAACAGTGTACTGGAAAATTAAAAATATCGTTTGGATGTGAAAATATATTTAAAAAGACAAACCAAAAATGATTTTTATCGAATTTTAAAATAAACCTTTTAAAGTTCTACAAATTCACCACTCAAATTTTCATATCATCTCACTTAAAGCCCATATTTTGAATTTATGAGAGACCTGAATGAAAAAGCATTAGTGAATAAATTGTATATATATTAACTGATGTTGAAAATACTATTTGCACTTGTGAATATAAATAGAAAAAAGAAAATTATGATATATTTTTCTCTTAATTAATAGCATAATGTTACCCAAATTTTGATATCATTATTTTTAAGACCTATACTTAAAATTTTTAGAGCAGTAAGGTAAAGTACTGTGTCAGAAACTTTTAACCCATTGAGGGGTTTTGTACTGATTTTAATTACTAATAAAAATTGTAAATGAAAAATCCATGTTTCCCATTTTTGTGTTCTTCTATTTTTATAAGAAGAAATTAGTTGGATTCGGGAAAGTTTTCGACTTCCGGTTTTCGATGGATTTATACGTTTTAGAAAATCCTGAACACGATTTAATGGTTTTTAGAAAATGTCTGTCTGTGAATCTGTCTGTATGAGACAGAAATTTTGTGGGCGCTCTGTCTCAATAACTAATACACGAAATTTCACAAACCTATAGATTCAGTTAAACCTTGATATAAACCGGTGCTAATTAGTTTTTGGTGTATATCGCCCAATAGGTAACGTTGCTATGCTGAATTTCTTCACGATTTCAGAAATAACTCCATCAAGAATTGATGTACGGAATTTAATAAAACTTTAGATTCAGTTAGACCTTGATATAAATTAGCTTGATTAGTTTTTGGTGTATATCGCCAAACAGGTAGCGCTGCTGTGCTGCACTCTGTACGATTTAAGCAATTAATAGCTCTATCTCAAGAACTAATGCCGGATTTTCATCAAACTTCATATTCAGTTAGACGCTGATGTAAGCTGTTACTGATTAGACTGATTAGTTTTTGGTGTAATTCGCACAACAGGTGGTGCTGCTGTGCTGCTTTCTGTACGATTTGAGTAATTAATAGCTCGATCTCAAGAACAAATGCACGGATTATCATCAAACTTCATATTCAATTAGACGTTGATGTAAGCTGCTACTGATTAATTTTTAGTGTAAATCGCACAAAAGGTGGCGCTGCTATGCTGAATTTTTCACGATTTTCGCAAAAGCTATACCTCAAAAATTAATGCACGCAATTTAATCAAACTTAGTATTCTGTTACATTTTCACTCAAACAGATCTTTACCCGTAAGGCATGGTGACGTCACGGCGACGTCGTTGTGAAGTCACACTGTGATTTTGTGACTGTCGATGTGACGTCGATGTGACGTCATAGTGACTAGAATGCAAGGTCGTTATGGCCGTTTTAGAGGTCGTTTGTGACGTCACATTGTGACCACTCTGTGAGGTCACGGTGTGACAAATTTGTGAAAAGTGTGTCATTTGTGACTATTTTGGCATTAACTTTGTGACGAAAGTGACAATGCTTTGAAGTCACACTGTGACCAATTTGTGAAATATGTGTCATTTTTGACGAACTTGTCATAAACTCTGAGATGATTTCAAATGAAAATCAAATTTCAAATTAATTGCTTAAAAGGCGCAAAGGCGAACTAGTGAAAAAGATTCCATGCTGGAACTCGAACCCGGGCCATCAGTATAGCGCACTGACATTCTACCGACTAAACCACATGGAACGGCACCCAATCTGGAAAATTTTTCACTATTACATGTTGGCAAGGCTACAAACGCAGCACAAGATGGAATATTTATCGTGAGCCACCGACATGGGGCAAACGCGAAACTTAATTAAATCCAGCATCGATTGAAACTATATTAATACTTGGAAATTTTTCCAGAGAGAACCATTCGCCTTGCATACAATATTTCAAATGAAAATTAATAGCTTAAAAGGCAATTTTAATTTGAAATTTGATTTTCATTTGAAATACTGTATGCAAGGCGAATGTTTCTCTCTGGAAAAATTTCCAAGTATTAATATAGTTTCAATCGATGCTGGATTTAATTGTACTAGTTTACATAGAACCTTTATTACACGCCACTATTTAGTTAAAATTTAATTCAAACTAAAACACTCTTAAAACTGCTGAAATCACATTTCCAGAAATTTTAATTTATAGACGGCAACGTATCCAATTCTTTGCGTGACCCTGTATATCATTTTATCTATATATTACAAACATTTCTTAGTAAATTAAATACAGTGCAACGTAAAAATGCATAACTTATTTAAAAACCAACTTTAAGCAATACCCAGTAACCCTTACGAATACTTTTGTATAGTCCTGTATATAAATTATAGCATATATATATATATATACACACCATATACTATGCATAAATGTAGTGAATCATAAAAGCGCATATCATAATTAAAAATGCATTTCCAGCAATCATCGCAAATGAACAGCACTTCGGATACAATATAGTATCTGAAATATTTTGTGTGTCCCTGTAAATGCTATATACACTTCGTATTATACATGAAATAATTCATAGCATGTAAACCTCAACGACGTATATCAATTTCATTACATATCAAATAGATTAACATAAATAAAGTTCGCCGCAAACAATTCCTTCCACCCCTATATCATTATGTATTGGAATTCCTTTTTTAGCCCTGTAAATGAACAATAACTATTCTTTGCATCGCATATCCTATGGAATGCACATTTTAGTGCGCTTCATAAATGCATATCAATTTTATTCTGTTTGAAAGCGTGTAAAATCATTAAAAATCATTTGAAACGATTTTTTTCCCACAGGCCGTAATGTAATGGAATACGACTGTCCCTGTAAATGAACTAAACATGCTACAAACTTCATTACAAATAGGGACCTTGCTATGGTAAACGTCAATAACATCCAAAATTTTCAGGTCAATCCGAGTATATTTACGCGAGTTAGAGCGCGGACAGACGGCCGGACAAACCGAAGTCATAAACACTTTCCAACTTTATCGGGCATGAAAAACACTTTATTTCGATGCTTAAATATTATATTTTATTTTTTAATGCCAATAAAATAAATGTATCGAAAACGTAGAAAATGAGTTTACAATCAAAGAAAATTTAATAACTGATTCTGAATGTCTACAATTAAATGTTTAATTAAAATAAAAAACAGCAAAAAAATGCTTAAATACAATAAAAAAATACATATAGTATAGCAATTTGAAAAACACTTAATAATTAGTATTTATAATTGTACTATTAAACAACAACAAACTATAATAGATGAATTAAATGCATTTAACAATTTCTCAAAAATCTTTCCATCGCCATATCGCTTCTGAAAAGAATTCCAAGATCAGTCTCATTGCATATAACATACAGCTATTTAACTCATGTACTCATGATATCAAACAGGAATAAAAAAATTAAATTAAATAAGACATACCTTTTAAGTTCCATAAATATTTTAATAATATCCGTATTTTATCCTAAATTGTCAGGCATATTTCTGTTAGCTTAAAAAAACTAACTTCCCGCGTCAGAAGTTATCTGATCCTTATATTATTATGCGGTTTAATCGAGCGCAAGCGATATTGAGTAAGCAGGTGCTCCTACTGTATTATTATTTTTTTTTCTTTTCATACAACAGATTTAGAGTTTAAATGCGCATTAATTTTATCTTTATGAGAGTGTATCTGTAATGCAAATTTTCTATTTAAATGAAACACCTGCCTTTTTTCTTTCTTTTTTTTAAAGGAAAGTTTGTTTTACACGTAATAAATAAATATATATCTTCTTAATAAATGAAAAGAGAGTATACAGGATAAAAAAAATTTCTTTGTCAGTCTGACATTTTTTTCATATTCTTTTTCTGTAGAATAAAACAATTTGTAAAATAACTTTTTTTAAAGTCATATCTCTAAAACACGAATTTGAAATACGAATAATTATATCATGGGTTTTGTATAAAATTTGTATACATATTTTTTCGGAAAATGCTAATTTCATTTAAAAAGTCTGAAAGAAGTAGAATTTTTTTTAAATAGTTATTTAAAATAGTTAAACACTAACATGAAAAAATATGACTATAATGCAAATTCTAAAGCAAGAAATGCATATATGACTAAACTCTGAGTATTCTTTCAACGTGCTCATTAAAAACTACAGACTTAACTGTAATAGAAAATTTTAGTTTGAAACCACAGAAGGGTTTCGAATACCACTGGTCGACAAAAAAATAAAATAAAATAAAATAAAACAACTTCCTCCCTGCAAACTAAATATGTAAAGTGTACAGATTTAATATTCCTAATTCTAAATATGTTATCCAAATTGCTCCAATACGTACCATTTTTCCGAGAAACACTTTTATAATAATAACAATCAGTGAAGCAATGGTAGATAAAATTGAAATCATAAAAAAAGTATACTTTCACTGTCTTAAATAACAAATTGATAAAATATAGCATGAAAATCTAGTTTGTTGATACTTCTACCGTGCATTTTCCTTTTTATGCCCCCCCCCCCCTCTTTTCATGTCCGAATTTACTATTTCGTATCCACTAATATATTTTCATTCCTTATGTCGCTGTAACTCGGGCATGTAATATTTCTGTTCATTTTCAAAGATTTTTTATATTCACATTTTTGTCACACTGTGACTTACAATATGGCGATTTTTTTCGTCACATATGTGACGTGACGTACGTTACAAGTAGTGTCATAGCAGTGACGTCACAATTTTTTTTAATTGCCAGAAAATATAATTTTACATAAATAACATGTTTTGAATATTTTTTGATTTTTTTAAAGTTTTCTAAGAAGTTCACATCTCAGTCGCAATGTGACATCACTGAGTGGTGGCATTTTGGTCACAGATGTGACGTGACTACAGTGACTCACTGTGATGTCACAACGACGTCACCGTGACCATGCATGCTATGAGGGTATTAGACTTGGGCGTATATTGAACAACAGGTGGTGATTTTATACAGGGTGATTCAGCTCGTCGGTGACAAACTTTAAGGATCGATAGAGCACACCTAGACGAACATTTTTGAATGGGGAATGTAGGGTCCCTGACGCGATGGTAAGGCGCTAGGCGCTTTCGAAAATTTGGGTGCCGAAATTCGAAACGTCATAAAAACTAGGGAAATGGTTAGATTTGCGTCGAAATGATTCTGTTTGTTTAGACTTTCTTCAGTACCAATTTGATAAGCGTATCTCTTAAAACATGGATAGGGGGCGCTGCAGACTTTGGAGAGCTAGACAACAACTTTAAGCCCGTTATTTTGATAATTTAACACATGCTCGCCAAAGTTTATACTCCAACTTAAAGTTTGAACCCAAAAGTAGAGCCCTGCAAAAAGCGTAAGAGCCGGAATAAAATGTCAAAGTACAGGGTGGTCGAAACTCGAAGGCTCCTAAGAGATAAACAAACAGATTTCTTGACTTATGGCATGCATTTTCATGATTCTGTTTGCTGGGGCTCTCTGAAACTCAGTTGAACGGTACAAAAAGAAACATCGATAGGGGGCGCTTTGGGCAAAAAACATAATTCGTTGACATTTCGGACGCTAACTGGAAACGGGGCGCTACGATCAGTTAGTAATAATGAAAACACATTTTCTACCTCTGCTCAACACTTCTGAATAAATTTAGACCAAAAACATCAATGATACTGGAAATTTATTTACAAAAAATAACACTACAGAAGATGCTCGAAATTTCGACCTTGGGCCATGATGCAGGCTTCGCACCTCCGACGCATTGAGGAGTGTGTGTTTCCAACAATGCCAGGAGTATCTCTGATCTGCCCTGCAGCTGCCACAATGCGCGCCACAAGTTCTTCAGCACTGCTGACAGGTGTATGGTATACCTCGGCCTTCAGGTAACCCCAAAGGAAGAAATCCAAGCAGGTGAGGTCTGGTGATCGGGCAGGCCAGTGAACTGGACCCCCACGCCCGATCCACCGCTGGCCATACCTTGCGTTTAGATGGAGACGCACGTCGTTCGTGTAATGGGCCGGAGCTCCATCGTGCTGGAACCACATCTGGCGACGCGAACCTTCGGGTACGTGCGCCTCATCCAGAAGCTGCGGCAGCACTTGATCCAGGAAAATCAGGTAATTTCCACCTGTCAGCCGTTCAGGTAACAAATAAGGGCCAATGAGGCAATCCCCCAGAATGCCGGCCCACACATTTACTGAGAAACGCTCCTGGGCTGCTCGGCTTCTGGTTTCATGTGGATTTTCATCACACCACACATGACTGTTGTGGGCGTTCCACATTCCCTCCCGGCTGAAGGTGGACTCGTCCGTAAACAAAATGCTGTTTACAAAACGGGGATCCCTGGATCTCATCGCCAAGTACCATCTTGAGAATTCCACTCGAGGGCCAAAATCCTGCTCTCTGAGCAACTGCACCCGCTGGATGTGGTAGGGGTGCAGATTCCGGGAACGTAAGATGCGCCACGCAGTTGCTTGCGAAATGCCAACATGTCTGGCGATATCTCTCGTGCTAAGACCTGGGTTGTCCTCAACCAGGTTAAGCACAGCCTCTTCGTTGTCGGGGGTGCTCACTGATCGCTCCCGTTCAGGCCTGCCTCCGTCGAAAGATCCCGTTGTGGACAACCTCTGGTGTACTCGAGCGAAGAAGGCATGGCAGGGGATTTGCCTGTTGGGGTAACGCTCGGCGTACAACCGCTGAGCGGCTCGTCCATTACAACCAGCAGCGCCATACGCCAAATGCATGTCAGCCAATTCAGAGTTTGTGTACCGTTCCATCCTACTACCGATCTGCAGACAAGTAACCCGAAGCTTAAGTAGGTACCGCACGTTCAAAAGACGTGTCTGCGCATACAACTACGTCATCTCGCGTTGTCGTCTACGCATTACGTATCTTTTGCATATCGATATGGTACGATATCTTTTGCATAAATCAGCAAAAAGCACCTTATGTAAATTTTATTGCGCGCATTGTGCATGATTGAAACCAGCTATGTTTGTTAAAAAAAACAAACAAACTGCAGTTTTAATAGCTTCTTATGATAAGTAAATTACTCTCTTATTTTGTTTCTAACTGATCGTAGCGCCCCGTTTCCAGTTAGCGTCCGAAATGTCAACGAATTATGTTTTTTGCCCAAAGCGCCCCCTATCGATGTTTCTTTTTGTACCGTTCAACTGAGTTTCAGAGAGCCCCAGCAAACAGAATCATGAAAATGCATGCCATAAGTCAAGAAATCTGTTTGTTTATCTCCTAGGAGCCTTCGAGTTTCGACCTCCCTGTACTTTGACATTTTATTCCGGCTCTTACGCTTTTTGCAGGGCTCTACTTTTGGGTTCAAACTTTAAGTTAGAGTATAATCTTTGGCGAGCATGTGTTAAATTATCAAAATAACGGGCTTAAAGTTGTTGTCTAGCTCTCCAAAGTCTGCAGCGCCCCCTATCCATGTTTTAAGAGATACGCTTATCAAATTGGTACTGAAGAAAGTCTAAACAAACAGAATCATTTCGACGCAACAAGCAAGAAAATCTAACCATTTCCCTAGTTTTTATGACGTTTCGAATTTCGGCACCCAAATTTTCGAAAGCGCCTAGCGCCTTACCATCGCGTCAGGGACCCTACATTCCCTATTCAAAAATGTTCGTCTAGGTGTGCTCTATCGATCCTTAAAGTTTGTCACCGACGAGCTGTATCACCCTGTATACTTTGGGTTGGAATTTTGATTGCGGACATCAAAGAGGTCGAGTTCCGAAATTCAATTATTTGTTTGAAGCAATGCGATACTTATATCTTCTTATTAAATACATCCAATACAACGAACCTATGTACCTTTACATTCCTCATGATGGACATAGATTGTCATTTAATTTTAGCACTGTGATAGCGAATTTTGAATTATTAACATGTATAAGATATAATATAGTTTTGGAATTGGCACATCAGTCTAGTTATATTCTTACAAAAATAAAGTGATCACCTAACTAGGAAAGGAAGTAGTTTTTTAAAAAATAATATTTATCCATACTCGTATTTTTAGGATATTGTATCTCGCATCAATACTTAAAAGCCAGATTTTTTTTTTAAAATGTATTCTAGTATTTACTTTCATAAAATAATAGTGAATTTTTTTCTTTTCTAAAAGACAGAAATTTTATAAAATGTTACCTTTTTCATTATGTTTAAGTTGTCTGTAATATTCTTTTAATTCCTCTTTATTGAATATTAAAAAATAAAAAATCCCGTCTCCAGTAAAAATCAATCCAAAAGAAAAAAATAAACTGATTTTATTCAGATTAAAAAAATAATAATAATAAAAATAAACCATGATATCAAGAAATTTACATCAGGTTTTATATAAAGCTCATTTAACTTGTACATGAATGATATTTGTTAGTTGTTTTCTGATTTTTTTTTTTTTTTTGAAAACTATGAAGACGATATGCAACGCTCCGTTTTTAAGCTGAAAGTAAACAAAGCATCGTATGAGATAGCGCGTCGTGCTAGGGAACTTCTCGGGTGCATTTGTGATATGATCCGTTGCGAGAGGTGCGATTTAGACGCTAGTTTCTTTTTACCCGACTGAAAAGAAGGGCTATGTGTTTCACGCGTATTTGTGTATGTGGATTTCTTTATACCGTCGAAACATCCCAACGGCTGGATGGATTTTAATGAATGAGGTCTCTATCAGTTCGTCTTAACGGCCCGATGGTTATAGGATAGGTTTTGTCTTTATAAATTAAAAATAGCCGCCGTAAAATACAAAATGGCGGTAGAGACGAAAAAAAAATTTACGCACCCGGTCTTTCAAAATGAAGACGATGTTTCTTCGACTATTTTACAGTCAGAAGCTCCGTTTCAATATTACACAACCTGGAAGTTGTGTAAGTAGGATCTTTAGCTTTAATGCAACTCTAACATAATAGACATCTATAGACCTCATCAAAACAGTGTTTATAGATAGGAACTAACAATTAAACACAACTTAAATGTCATCAATACAAGTAAATAAAAAATAGGTATATAATATAAAAAACTAGTTGGATGTGCCAATCCCAAAACTTTCTTCTATCTTATACATCTTAATATTTCAAAAACTATTTACACATGTTAATACTTCAATATTATTAGTTCATTACTATACCAACTTTGATTTTCATCTTAAATTTCTGCTTCAGTCAATTAAATGAACTAAAAACGAGTTAATCTATATCATGATATTTGTTAAAATTAATAGTTTTTCCTTATTCTGTTGTTATCAGATGACCTTCATGCCATATCATACCTTCATGCCATGACCAAAAAGAAACACAAAAAATTTGGCTCAGTTCTCTGCATAACTTCATACACTTTTCGAATATTCTTTGAATATTCTTGGTACAATATTAAAAATGGCAGACAAATTGCTATTACAGCGCCTCTACCGGCAATTTTTTTTCCAAATTAAGGAAGGACCTGCTTGCCATAGCCAAGAACTTAAAATAAAAATTTGGTTCAATTCTAAGCATAACTTCATACACTTTTCGATGGTACAATGTGCAAAATCGCTATTACAGCGCCCCCTAGCGGCAAATGTTTTCCAAATTCAGGGAGGTGCTGCTTGTCATAGCCATAAACTTAAAATAAAAATCTGGTTCAATTCTATGCATAACTTCATAGACTTTTGGATGGTACAATATTCAAAATCGCACAAAAATCGCTGTTACAGCGCCCCCTACCGGCGAATGTTTTCCAAATTCAGGGAGGATCTGCTTGCCAAAGCCAAAAACTTAAAATAAAAATTTGGTTCAATTCTATGCATAACTTCATACACTTTTGGATAGTACAAGAGTCAAAATCACACAAAAATTGCTGTTACAGCGCCCCCTACCGGCGATTTTTTCAAATTCACGGAGGACCTACCTGTCATATCCAAAAACTTAAAATGGAAATTTGGTTCAATTCTATGCATAACTTCATATACTTTTGGATGGTACAATATTCAAAATCGCACAAAAATCGCTATTACAGCGCCCCCTACCGGCGAATTTTTTCCAAATTCAGGGAGGATTGGCTTGCCATAACCAAAAACTGAAAATAAAAATTTGGTTCAATTCTATGCATAACTTCTAATACACTTTTTGATGGTACAATGGCGACAGACAGACGGACACACGGACAGACGGACACACGGACAGACAGACATTTTCTATAAACATTTTTGGGGGATCTCTGACCCCTAAAACATGTAAATCCGTCGAAAACCAGAAGTCGAAAAAAATTTCGATTACAATACTTTCTTCTATTGAAGATAGAAGAGAGTAAAAATAGTTTCACACTGATGAGAAATAATTAATTAGTTCGCTTTTTACGCAGTCGGGTTTTTTTGATTTTTTAAATTTAATTTTTATTCTCTACCAGTTGAGCTTGTGATACTCGACGATAGTGTATGGTGTTCCCTAAGCGGAGATTTCGTTTGTGGATTAGTGAATAATTCAATTAAATATTGTGATAAAGTTACCCTCAGAATTATGATTGCATGATCTGTTGTGGAATTGTCCGAATTGGGTTAGTGTTCCATCGTTCACCTCTCCAGAACCGCAATTAGGGAGTGGTTTATGTGACGGAGGCTTAATAGAGCAAAGAAAAAATTATTTTTGTGCTACAGCTCCGTTAGGTGAGTAAATGCCTATTTTCTCAAATATATCGTCATTTACTAAGCTAAAACGGGTAATTGCTTGGTGTTTGAGCTTTGTTACGAATTCTCGTTACCCTGTTCCAAAAAGAAACTTCGGTTTTCTTACGAATACAGAAATTCAGAGTGCCTTAAAAGTGATAATCAAACAAGTGCAAAAGTCATCATTTACTGACGACATTAAATGTATGATTTCTGATAAGTGTTTACCTCGCAATAGCAAATTGATCAATCTTTCTCCAATCTTTGATGGAGAAGGAATACTCAGAGTGGGATGACGTCTTCATCATTCAAATCTCACATAAGATCAAATTCATCCAATATTGTTACCAAAAAACCATCCAGTGACTGTGTTGATTATTAGATATTTTCACTTATCTCACTTTCATGCTGCCCCTCAACTACTATCGTGCGTTATCAGATAGAAATATTGGATTTTAAGTGGGAGAAGTGTTGTAAGAAAGTTTTTAAAGAATTGTGGAATTTGTGCTCGTGCTTCTGCTTCTATGTCCAAACAAATTATGGATGATTTACCTTCTACTAGAGTGCAACCTACCCGACCGTTCCCTGTTACAGGAATTGACTATGCAGGACCTATATTATGTAAATTTAGAAAAGGTAGAGGTACAAAATCTTTTAAGTCTTATATTTCATTATTCATATGTTTTTCTAACCATGCAATTCACATTGAATTAGTGAATGGTTTATCTACTCAGGCCTTTTTAGCTTGTCACAAGCGATTTATATCCAGACGAGGCAAACCAAAAGAAATTGTATAAATTGTGGCAAAAAAATTTTTCGGTGTGAGCAATTAGTTGAATGAATTGTATAAATTTGCAACTTCTTCTCAGCATAATGAAGAAGTGGCTAGGTACATATGTTCGGAAGAAATAAATTGGCATTTCAATCCACCCTCAGAACCCACTTTGGAGGGCTTTGGGAGGCTGGTGTCAAATCGGTGGATTTTCATTTAAAAAGAACCGTTGGCAATTCAGTTTTAACATTTTAAGAACTTTCAAATCTTTTAGCTCAAATCGAAGCCTGTTTAAATTCTAGACCCCTTTGTCCTTTAAGTTCCGATCCTAATGATTTACAGGTCTTAACCACTGCCCATTTTTTAATTGGTGCTCTTCTTACTTCAGTAATAGAAATTGATATTTCAGAGGTACCTGCATTAAGATTGGCCAGGTGGCAATTAGTGCAGAAAATGCACCAACACTTTTGGAAAAGATGGAACAATGAGTACCTTTCGACCCTACAACAGAGAGTAAAATGGATTAAAGAAGCGCCTAATATTAAGATAGGTGATTTAGTTGTAATAAAAAATGAAGGTCTTTCCCCTTTACAATGGAAATTAGCTAAAGTGATTAAAACACATCCTGGACCTGATAAAAAGGTTCCTGTAGTTACCCTGATACCTGAAAATAGTGAATTGAAAAGGCCAATTACTAAGTTATGTAAATTACCTTAAGAGTAAATTTTTGAAAGACTTTCGGCTTTCAAGACCGGGAGAACGTTTAGTTTTTAAATTGCTTTTATAATTCTTAATTGCATATATTTCAATTGTGCTAAAGTGACGCTGAATATTCCAGCTCTTTTCCCTAAGCTGGGATTTTATTTGTGAATTTGTGAATTTGTGAATAATTCAATTAAATAGTGTGAAAAAGTTAGTATTTACAGTCTACTGTTTCATTCAAAAAACCTTTACGGTACAGCCGTTATGAAAGAAACTCGACAAAAAACGGAGCTATCTAATGATTCATTGGCCTTCATTTGTTTATAACATTAATATAGATCCTTAAAATTAAATATAGTTTATAATAGCTCATGTTTTAACAGAAATCATTCGTTTATATGTTTTCAAAATAGGACTTATTTTAATTACATTTTCTTTCAGTTGTTATGAGAAAACCACAACAAAAATGTATAATTATTATTTTAGAAGTATTTTTCCTTTACTTTCTACAGAAATGGAGTACTTCCGTTGTCAATATTAAGTAAATGGCTCTAACAGCTACAGAAAAATTTATATTTCAGAAATAAATAGAGATACAGTTTTCAAACAAATTGCATTTAAAAGTACTTTTTTTCCCCAATACGCGGTATAAAAATTGAAAACGTGTGATGCTTAGAAGTTTATAAAATTGCTACAAAGTTTTTAATCGTACAATGATACATGTTCTTTGTTTTACGACTGTCTTATACAACGTAACGTTATTTTTTGGAGACGACACAAAATAAGCTGGAAGAAAGAAATAGCATACATGGGGGCTAAAAATTATTGCTTGAAATTATTAATTTTAAATTAAATTACTATAAATTTATAAAATGTTTAAAAATAATTATATTTATTAATGACGAATTTCCTTAATATGTATATAGACCACACAAAAATTTAATTTTAATCAAAATACGGAAAATCGTAAACTAGAAGCTTTCATGCTAAAGATTTTATCCTGATGTCTACAGTAGTTTTCACCTGTTTTCAGATTTTTGTTCCTACTACACATTAAAGAAAGCAGACGTAGAAACAACGGGCGCAACGGGCAATTAATTCCACAGAAAATTATCATTTTTTTGTTGGGGGATAAAATTTATAATATGTTTAAGTTAAGGGTGTGATTGGAAGACTTGATATTTTTACCCGACTGCCAAGAAGGGTTATGTGTTTCACGCGCAACTTGGTATGTGGATTTTTTTTTGCAATAAAATAAAATAAATAAAAAAAAATCAAACTTTATACCAGAAAAAATAAAAAAGTACTTTTTTACAAATAAAATAAAATAAAAATGTATTATCAAATTCATATAAACACTGTTGTGCTAATCAAGTAAGAAAGCTGTCTACTTTAAGACGGCTCAAGAAATTGAAAAAAGAATTGTTAACCTTAAGAAGGGTGCACTGTAGCATATATTTATACTGGGACACACGTATTTTAGGATAGCTTTGAAAAAAAAAAAAAAAAAAAAAAAGGAATAAAAACTATACAAGTCGAAATGTGCTGTCATTTTGGATTCGCATTAATGTTCGACTGAAACCGATTTTCGATTATCTTAGTATTCCTGGCGGAAAATGTAATCGAAGCTGTCTAAAAAATAAATTTAAAGTACCCATAGAACCCCCCTCCGAGTACAAGCCCCTTCCTTATATATGTGAACTTTTCATTTTTTGAAAAATTGCCATTTATAAACTCTCCCCTTCAAGTTTTATTTTCTGATGTATTCAATCCTTCTGTTTTTACATGAATTTTCTTAATTTTTTTGCTTCCATATCGCTTAAATGAATATGTCTTATGCCATTTATTTTTATCTTATCATTTTACATATCATTGTATCATAATGGCATATTTCGCTGTGCGTTCTACCAGACAATTAAAAGGTCTTTCGAAGGGTATTATTAATGTTTTCTTTCATTTTTATGCACTAAGATTTAGACAATATTTATATTGAGGTTAAGTTTAAAATTTTCATTCATATTTCTTTAAGGGGGTCCGGGACTAAATTTAAAATAATTTTTATTTATTGAGTTAAAATTTTGAAGTTTTTAGATTTTAGTTTTTTAAGATTTTAGTATTTTTTTTTAAATTTAGATTCAGCATTTTTAAAAATATTAATTAAGAAAATTAAAATATTTAAAGTAAACATTAAAAAAAAAATTGTGTAACTTAAAAAAAAAAATCATATTTTCAAAAGTGAATATTTTTTTCTAATTTGCTGAATCAAAATTAAAGTAAAACGATTGAAAAAGGCATGTTACAAATTTGAACCATTTATCTTTAACGGTTCTTGACTTATAACGATTTAAATACGAGAAATGGTGTTAAAAGCTGCCATGAAGAAAAACGCATTTTCACAAGAAATCATTTTCATGACAACCATTGCTTGAAAGCTAGATTTTGAAAACAAACCAAGACGAAAAAATTAATATTTCCTGTTCTAATTAAGATATAATCTTTATTTAAACGTCATATTAAGCAGAAAAACACAGAGAAATTTTTAATGCAAAAAAAGTTTTTTTTTAGAAAATATAGAGATTTTTGTGTCCCGGACACCCTTACTATTCAATTTAATTTTTTTGTGTAAATTTGTTTCGTTAATGTATTATTTTTATTAATGGAAACTACTTATCTTCTTTGGAAGGAAAATTTAACACCCCCCCCCCCCCCCAAAAAAAAAAAAAAAAAATTACTATATAATCTGATTTTATTTTGCAAATTGAAAAAATCCTGTGAAATTTCATAAATTCCAAATATACACCCCCCCCCCCTCCTTCCAACATGCCAATTTTCCTATCCTTTTCACAAAAGTTCCTATTATAAACCCCCCTTAAAATTATAAAATTTCCTGTGTGCTAAAGGGGAGCTTACTTTCAATACATTACGGTAATAAATGTACACACACATATGTAAATGTGGGATTAAGGTTGATAATTTACCACAAACATAGGCCACACTCGAATATGTAGGCAAACATACATGTATAATGGGAGATAAATTATAGAAATAAGAGTTTGATACGCGAACTTATGTTTACCAAAGAATAATACTGGCCTTTTGCCTATTCAATAAACAAGAAATGAAGAAAGCACTTTTGCTTCTCTTTTCTGTAGATAAACTTTGCAAGCTTTTAAGGGAACCTTCTACATTTGGAGAAAAGAAAAAAAGAACTTTTTTATGATTTTTTTCTAAGAAAACTGCATGATGGATGTTTTTGAAATTTTAACAGATTATTGTACATACCTTAAGGTATACACAAGAATTTTTTTATTAGATTTTGTTGCTTGTATTCTAAGTTAAAAACAAATGTGTTCAACTGCTTTGGAAAATTTCGTCTGGACGGTGGGCATGATAGCGCCTTGTAGAATTATTGAACACAAAAATAATTTTTTTCGTAAACTTCGTGAGTATAGCTTCTAGTTAAATTAAAGGAACCCATAAATATATTTAAAAAAAAAAGTTATGAAATGGCTGATTAAAAAAAAAAAAAAAATTAAATTCGTTCTTATTTTTAAATAACTTTTTTTAAATAATTTTAGTAAAAGCTTTAATTCATATCGAAGGCAATTAAATAAGCTTTAATTTTAAAAAAATCAAGATGATCCATTTAGTTTTTTTTTTTTTTTAATCTTGCCCACTGTGTCAAAAAATGTGGTATTCAAAAAACGTTTAATGTTTCGTACGTTTAAAGTTTCGTACAATAAAAACGTTTCATAAAAGCTTATTATCGTTTATTTATTTATACTGTTCGGTTAATCTGGTATCCCTGCTCCATACAAAAGATCCTCTTCTTCCTCGGACAGTTCAATTGCTGCTATTTGTTGTTGTTTCTTCAAATTCCTGATAGCTTTCGTAAGATTCTTACTGCGACGATTTTTGACTGCTTGTTCGTTTGGTGTTGACTGTATTGACCAGGTCTCGACAAGTGGGCCCAATAACTATATCTAACATTGAAACAACACTTAACAATGATAAATATGCTTCATTTAAAATGCCAGCAGCAAACCAAGTTGCAATTTCAATAACTTTTCTACCGCAGTGAAGATGTTTTGGTCAAACGGTGGCATTAAAATTTTCACTTGCGTTTATTGTATGTCCACCAATACACCGTTGGAGCAAATCTTACCTGCCGCTCTGCTCGGAGCGTTCTGAGCAAACGCACTACGCATGGATATTTCGATGTCATACAGTTTGAATTCAGACTTGAAATTTTAGGAGCATATTCTACAGATGAAATACTACTGATTTAAGCAAAAAAATCGATTTTTTTTAAAAACTTCAAATGTAGAAGGTCCCCTTAAGTCTTGCGTTCCATGTCTCACCAACCGATGTCTGTCCATGCCCTTTTACTAATGATCCGGTTCCATTCTCGTGTATTGTGAACTCGCATTGATTCATGATTTTATCGCAACCATTGAGTGTTACATTTAATTGAGTTGATACATTTTGTATAAACATTGCTGTTTATAGATTCCGACTTTGTGATTTCCGACATTCTCGATCATCCTGATGATACTTACGCTCCCCTCAGTTATTATTTCTTTTTGTTGAATTTAGATACGACACAATGATGCTTATTCGAAAAAAAAAGATAAAATAAAATAACCATCTGATCTCTTAGAGACTGGTAAGAGTCTGACTCTATTAACCCTAATTTCCGGCGTATAATCCGCGGATCAAACAATTCAGTTTGGACCAAGAAATTTTATTTAGTAATTGAATAGAAATATTAACCGTGATTCTCCAAGAAAAATTCTCCAAAAAAAATAGATTTTTTTTTTTTTTTTTTTTTAATTTTTTCAAGGGTACATTACATGCATCATGGCATGCATTTATCAGATTTTTTTTTTTTTTTTTGAGGAAAAAAAAGGAATTTTACGCGTTATCTTAGAAATTTTCAAAATGCCCCCTGTGCTTTCCATATCAATGAAAATCCCCAATATTTTTTATAAAAGTTTGGTTTATATATATGAATAAAACTGTGCATCGGACATTATATATTTGAATATAAAGGTTAAAAAAAAAAGATTTTTGATTTTTTTTTTTTTTTACCTTTATATTCAAATATATAAAATTCGATGCACAGTGTTATTTATATATATAAACCAAACTTTTATAAAAAATATTGGGGATTTTCATTGATATGGAAAGCACGGGGGGAATTTTGAAAATTTCTAAGATAATGCGTAAAATTCCTTTTTTTCTCATTATATATATATATATACAGGGTGCAATATGTTATCTATCGCCGACCTTTAATTTCTCAACCGTTGGTCGTAGACATATAGTTGCAATTACAAAAACGTTTCAAATGAGGTAAATATTCATGTTGTGGCATTATTTAAAGTAAAAAATCAATTTTGCAAAAATTATAAAATCTAACTTTTTATACGGTCCCCCAGTCCCTATAGTTATATTTAGTAAAAGTTTACACATATAATAACAGATATAACACAAAAAGTTTGACATATGTACTACAAAAATTGACAGAGTTATTAAATTTTAAAGTTTGAGATTTTTTCGCATAATTTTGTCTTTTAATGAGGGATCAGTTAAAATATTAATTAAAGTAATTCGAGATCAAACCTTTTTACGGCGAAACCATCTTTAGCCGGTATCGCCAAATTGGGGTATCACCAAAGAGGGTTACATCATTAAAAAATTTTAGCTGACTTTTAGTGGTCTTATACAAAGCGAAGAATGAAATATTGAAATTAAACTGAAAAATATATATCAATTTATTATAATATCAGAAAACGGTTTACTATAAAAAAGGAATATCTCAAATGACAGAATCTACTAGAGATACTGTTCAAAGTGTTGTTTAACTCTTTTATGGGTCGAACAACCTTCAAACGTCAATGTAGGTAGACTCGGCAACCGGAAAATAAAACATACTCACTAAGGACTAGATAATTGGCAGCGGAATAAAAACGACCAGCCGAGATATAGCGAGCATGAAAATTGGGATTATGCAAATTACAATAGTACCGCAGCGCCACACGTTCGGGATAAAACACGAGCCATCTAGCAGTGGACATGCTAGCCAGCGCTGAGATCGTGATGGCAAACTACGCATGCATGCAATATGCCGTAATGATACTTATTTATGGAGAATGTCAAAGAAATGCCAGAGTGGCTGCGAGTGTTTATTCAGAACATTTCCCTAAGGATCTACACCCAACGCATGAAACTATAACTAATGCATTGCACCATATTAGAGAGACTGGCTCTGTTTCTCCACGATCCAGAACAAGTAGACAGGCAAGGTGTAATGTTCGAGTGACACGGGAGGAGGTGCTGGGATTCGCCCTTTTAATTCCACAATTGAGCTCGGCGGAAATAAGCGAGGCATGTTGTCAGCATGTCTGGCATTTGTTACATGCACTTGATGAGCATCCATACCATATCCGATACTGGTGCAAGCATTGATGCTGGGTGACCACACACGACAATTTTTTTATTGTAATTTCATGCTCAACACCTTAGAGGAAAATCCGTCATTCCTTTGTGACATTATGTGTGACAGATTAGTCATTGTTTATACGGGGTGGCATTGTGAACGTGCACAATGTGGATTACTGGTCTCTGGAAAACCTCCAAATCGCCCGCGCTGTACAACACGTGTGGTGCGGTATATGGGGAACCCAGATTGCTGGACCATCTTCTACGATGGGACCTTAACGGCGGATTGTCACCTGCATCTGCTACAAACACGGTACGTGATTGGTATGAAGATCTGCCTCACCGACATGCATGCCGAGTGTGGTTTCAACAAGATGGAGCCCTCTCCACACAAAACATCAAACGTCCGGGCGTATCTGGCCACTGAATTCCGTCAACAGATCCTTGGATATGGTGGTCTGGTAGTGTGGTTACCGCTTTCACCGGACTTGATGCCCATGGATTTCTACCTCTAGGGATATATCAAGGGATGGGTCTATGTGACTGAGACCACTTCTCTGGTTTATCTGAAGCAGCGCATCATCCTTGATTGTCGCACAGTTTACACAGCTGCTGAGCTGTAACGTGTCCAGAACTCAGTACTGTCACGCATTCAATTGTGCATTGCCACCAATGGAGAACACTATGAGCAGTATCTCTAGTAGATTTCGTCATTTGACATATTCATTTTTTATGGTAGACCGTTTTCTAATTTTATAATCAATTCATATTTATTTTTCAGTTTAATTTCAATATTTAATTCTTCGCTTTGTATACGACCCATAAATGTCAGTTAAAATTTTTTAATGAAGTAACCCTCTTTAGTGATACCCCAATTTGGCGATACCGGCTAAAGATGGTTTCGCCGTAAAAAGGACATTGCACCCTGATTTTGATCTCGAATTACTTTAATTAATATTTTAACTGATCCCTCATTGAAAGACAAAAACATGCGAAAAAATCTCAAACTTTGAAATTTAATAACTCTGTCAATTTTTGTTGTACAGATGTCAATTTTTTTGTGTTATATCTGTTATGATATGTGTAAATTTTACTAAATATAACTATAGGGACTGGGAGACTGTATAAAAAGTTAGATTTTGTAATTTTTGTAAAATTTGATTTTTTTTTACTTTATATAATGCCACAACATGAATATTTACCTCATTTGAAACGTTTTTGTAATTGGAACTATATGTCTACGACCAACGGTTGAGAAATTAAAGGTCGGCGATAGATAACATATTGCACCCTGTATATATATTTCTGATAAATGCATGTCATAATGCATTTAATGTACCACTGAATAATATTTAAAGTAAAATTTACAAAAAATAAAAAAAATCATTTTTGAGGTCCCTCGTCCCCGATTGTATCGCCTCATTTATCTTAGAATGAATTTTTTCACGATTTGTCAACATTAAAAGGATATATCTAAAGTTTCCTCCAAGGCATATGTATAAAATTCTCAAAAGAGCTTTTATGATATATTCCCAACAAATTGTTTTCGGGATTTTTAATTTTGAGTGATAATTGTTCAAATGTACTAATTAATGCAAAACTCACTTATAAAAAACTTCATTTTCTTACTTATTGGGGGGTAGGGTACCTTTAAACCAGCAAAATTTTCGAAAAACTTTTCATACATATTTTGATTCCGTAATTATTTTTGAACAATATGCAAAAAACCGCATTAAAAAATTCCCATTAGTTCACTAATTATAGCAGTTTTATTAAGATTACATAGGATAATTAAACTTTGCATTGCGTTTATTCAAAACAATGAATTTTGATACAGTGCGCACTGTTACTAAAAAACTATGCATGGCATTTAAAAAAACTTTTCTCCACATATTCATTACTGTATTATCTACAACTTAAAACCAGAAAAAGGCAAGATTTTATTTTATTTTTTGTTTTTTACTTTAAAAATATTTTTAAAAAAGGGAATTTTCTTTAATTTCTTGTTAATTTTTTAATTTAGTCCATATTTTTTGCAAATATTCTGGTTTTAGTATAAAGCTAACAGTATTATGTATTTATTTTCACCAGAATTTCCTCTTTATATGCATATTTTCAGATTTTATCATGCGCACAATTTTTTTTCTCTTATTATCATATATTTTTAAACTTATCATTTTAATATTTATTAATGAATTTACAAGTATATATGTATTTTTAAATATAAATATAAATATGAGTTTTATATTTAAATGAAGTTTGATTTTTATTTTTGACTTATTACACAAGTTTTGAAGCTCGGAATACACTGATATTTTTTCCTTTTTCGACGTGCTCAAAGGTCATATCAAAATTAAATAGGTTTAAAATTTAAAACATTTGAATACAAAAAATATTTAAAAATTTTCAGATTTTTTTACATTCAATATTCTTATTATATTAAAATAAAATTCAGAAAAAAATTTCATAACAAAATCTCTATAAATAATAAAAAAAAAGAATTTTGAGCCCCGGACCCCCTTAAGTTTGAAAGATACTTTCTTATTTTGTCTTTCTACTTCTCTTAGTTGCATAACTGACAAATTTCTTTAATCCTCACCATTTCTATGCTCTTGAAAGCATCTATGGCTTTTGTCAATAAATGGTTTCTTTTGATAAAGCGATTTGATTTCATTTCCATAATCATTATCGATCATTCTAAAACTTTTTACCAGACTGCCAAGAATTGTTATGTGTTTCACGCGTATCTGGTATGTGGATTTCTTTATACCCTAAATACAAGAGGGCGGTAAACACGAAAAAAACATCTACGAGCCCTATTGAGTGGCATATCATTGGATAGGTCTTCCAAAATGAAGACGATGTTTCGTTGACTATTTGACAGTCCGAAGTTCCGTTTAAATATTACATAACCTGGAAGTTGTGTAGGTAGGATTTCTACCTTTACTGCAAGTCTAGCCATCACAGACATCTATAGGCCTCATCAAAACAATGTTTATAGATAGTAACTAACAATTAAACACAACTTAAAAGTCATCAATACAAGTAAATAAAAAAATAGGTAAGTAATATAAAAAATAGTTTAACATTTATGGAAAATAATTAATTAGTTCCCTTTTTACGCAGTCGGGTTTTTTGATATTTTAATTTATTCAAAATCTCTTCTGGTTATTATTTTTTCTTCATTATTATTTTATTCTTTTATGTTTCTTGTTCTGTCGTATTTTTTACATTTTTTATTTTGTATATTTTAATTTAACCCCTTCAAGGGCGGTGGTTCATTTTTGGACCATCTAATTTTAATTCTTAAATGCCACATTGGCACCAAAATATTGGGATGAAAAATTTCTTTTTATTAAGTATGTGAACAAAAGCTTTTGCTTGTTTTGAAATAAATTTTCTTGCAATTTCTGGTGCCATTCAATCATTTCAGTATTTTGCGAATAGAAGTACCTTGCCCCTGCAAGAGTTAATCTCTTTATTTTATCACCTTTCAGAACAAGTGCACAAATGAATAATCAAATTATTTTCTGTACTCTTATAATTAAAGTCTTGCATTTATTTCTTGCTTTCTAAATTATTTGTTTACGATATATATATATATATATATATATATATATATATATATATATTTTATAACTGGCAAGATAATTTGATTAATATTAACACAATTATTCTAATTGGTAAACAAATCATATTAGATGTAAATTTCCAACTGGGCGAAAAATGTCCGGACCAGGATTCGAACCCGGGACCCCCTGGCTGAAGCCGCCAGTGCTCTGCCATCTGAGCTATCCCGGACGATTCTGGTCGAACTTTTTCACCCAGCTAACCTTGATGATTACAGCATCTGGTCTGAAACCTGGTTCAGCTCAACAGAATAAATCACAAGTAATGGAACTCCAGAAATCGCTGGATATGAAATTACACTAGATTAATATTAACACAATTATTCTAATTGGTAAACAAATCATATTAGATGTAAATTTCCAACTGGGCGAAAAAACTGGGGTCCCGGGTTCGAATCCTGGTCCGGACATTTTTCGCCCAGTTGGAAATTTACATCTAATATGATTTGTTTACCAATTAGAATAATTGTGTTAATATTAATCTAGTGTAATTTCGTATCCAGCGATTTCTGGAGTCCCATTACCTGTGATTTATTCTGTTGAGCTGAACCAGGTTTCAGACCAGATGCTGTAATCATCAAGGTCAGCTGGGTGAAAAAGTTCGACCAGAATCGTCCGGGATAGCTCAGATGGCAGAGCACTGGCGGCTTCAGCCAGGGGGTCCCGGGTTCGAATCCTGGTCCGGACATTTTTCGCCCAGTTGGAAATTTACATCTAATAAGATAATTTGGTTTTTCAACAGAATCTTCTACAATTATAAGATAATGTTTGCTTTACATTATAGGGTAATGTTTTTTCTTCACTCCTGTTTCTTGCTCTGTCATATTTTTTAATTTTATTTATTTTGTATTTTTTTATTTAATCTCGTGTTTTTTAAATTTTTTCCCCTTTCTGAACACGTGCATAAATGAATCCTCCAATTATTTTCTGTACTCTTATAATTTAAGTCTTACATTTGTTTGTTGCTTTCTAAATTATTTGTTTACGATTTTTTTATCTTTATAATTGGAAAGATAGTTTGGTTATTCAACGGAATCTTCTACAATTATAAGGCAATGTTTGTCTTACTTGCTGAATTTTTATATATTACAATATATACAGGGTTCAAACGCTTCAGGGAATTTTTCAGGACAAATATAAGTTTTTTTTTTTTTTTTTTTTTTTTTTTGTTATAGAAATATAAATTTATGTCAAACGCGCGAAATTTCGCCTTATTTAAGAAAAGATTTTCTATATGAAAATACTGGTACCTATGAATTTCCTGGTCATGAAATTTCAGGACAAGTACGACCCTTGTATATATTAATAAAATTATAATTTTCCATATCACTTCACCGGCAGCAGTTGTAAGGAAACAGTGCTTTCACCCCCTCGACTTATCTAGGGGGAAACGTTGAAGTGGTTAATGACTACTCTAAAGTAAATATTTTGTATTATTGATTTGTAGATATTTTTTTTCAGTTTAATGTTTCATTTCTCCTTAAGTGTATACTAAAAATAATTGCATCTATTATAAAATGTACTAATGTACTAATGCTCATAAATATGTTTCATATCACGTTCATTAAAAAAATTAATATAACCAGTTTAACTATAGAAATTAATTTACTTATACCGTTAGTCTGTTTAAAGCGTTTCAGTCATTGGAGTCTTAGAAAGTTGGTTTTATGAAGTTTCATTGTATCTTCCTAAAGGAAATTATTTTTTTGTTTATTTGCAGGCCGAATGTAAAATGCTTTATATTATGACAAAATATACTCGTATGACAACATACATGTGGATGTTCTGCGAAGGATTTTACTTGCACAAACTCATTGCTTCATCTTTTGCTGAACAAAAATCTCTCAAAATGTTTTACTTCATTGGATGGGGTAAGATAACTATTTATGGAATTAAAATAATTTCATTGTTTTTAAACACTTACTTTTATTGTGATGCTGGTAAAGTTACTCGTTTTCGATTTTTTTCAATCCGTTACTGAATTTTTTTCCAATTTTTAAACTTAGCTTTAAACTTAAGTTTGATATATAGGAAGCCCTTAAAGGAATATCCCAGTTTCCATGGTATATTATAATACTTAAATTTAGACTTACAACGAATCATGCATTAAATTGAAGGTAAATTAAGCTAGTTTTTCTTACAAATGTTGCACCTTTAGTTGTACGACGCACACCCAACCTAAAGTCCAATTGTACCACATACTTTGATTAACAAATCCGGAGTAATGGAAGTAATAGACTCTTCAATTTTGTGTGTTTTTGCAACATGGGTGATCACAGTTAAACTTTAACCTTCTCACCACCGCGAACGGATATATTCGTTCACTAAGCTGTAGGTTTTACTGCAATGGAAGCATTATTTAAATTAAAATAATTCTACAGCTATAATCAAGTTTTTAAAAAAATTAAGCTATGATTAATACTCACAAGGCTTATATACCTATGCGTAGTAAAAAAAAAAAAAAAAAAAAAAAAAAAAAAAAAAATCATGTTGAAAAAACATCTATTTTTAACATAAAAAATACAGAGAAAACAACATTACAATTTCGCCCTTTTGCTAGGCGGTCAGGGGGTTAAACTGAACGCACGTTGAACTGAAATTACAGATTCACGCTTAGCAAATTGCAGGACACAAAACGCTTTGCGCTCAGGACTGGCCGTTCAGCGTATGTGGCACTGCGAGCGACTCAGTAACAAAGCATTACTCGCGCATGCGCTTATCTAAAACTGTTTGAGTTACTCTTTATTTGCGACATTAAACCAACACTCTACAACGCTTACAGTTGAAACTATTAAAATTTATAACTGGGACATTCTTTTTGTAATTGGTTTTTGTAATAAAACTGATTAAAATACTACCATTAGATAGAAACAGTTATACCTTTAGAATTACACTGCGGAATGCGTCAATTTCTGAAACATTAAGTTAAGTAAGTTTAGCTACTTAAACTATACATATTTTAGGATATTTCACATTAATCCTCATTATGTTACAAACCATACATAATAAAATATCTGAAATAATTTTCTTTTTTATTCAAAAATATATTTTTCAGTTTATTATTTTCTCGCTCTTTCAATCACGTTTATGACGTTTGTATTTCTTAATACTGGCCAACATAAATTAACAAGTTGGAAATTGCTCGTCAAACGTGGCAAATAAGGTGCGTTCGTACTATAACTAGTTTTATAATTTTTTTTGGCTGCGCATATTGTACGGAATGTATATTTTAGTGCACTTCATAAGTGCATGTCATTTTCATTCTGTTCGAAATCCTGTAACATCATTAAAATGCACTTGAAATATTTTTTTCTCATTGGCGTAATGTAACGGAGCACCTTTGACTGTCCCTGTAATTAAACTATACATCCGATTTTCATAAAATTTGAAATAACTCGACAAAATTTTGCAACAATTATATATTTAAAATTTCAGATCATTCGGAAGGCTGTAACATCATTAAAATGCACTTGCAATAATTTTTTCCCATTGGCCGTAATGTAACGGAAAACTTTTGACTGTCCCTCTAATTAAACTATACATCCGATTTTCATAACATTTGAAATGACTCGACAAAATTTTGCAACAATTATATATTTAAAATTTCAGACCATTCGGTTGGGTACTTTTTGCTCTGTTATATGCGGACAGACGGACAGACAGACAGACGGACTGAACGACGACTATAGGTGCTACGTATTTATATAATTACGAACGCACCTAAAAATGTATCTGACTTCACTTTGACTATGCATATACCTACCGTATATCTGTCTAGCTGTGCTCTAAACTCCGTAAATATTACTAGGATTATGGTGATATTGATGTATATTGTTGAAGTTTATAACAGGACATTCACTTTGAACGTGTAATATTTACAGTGCACTTACAGAAGCACACAAGTCAATTTCCTTAGATTATATCGAAAGGGGAAAAATATTTGCAATGTATTTTAATAATGTTATGCTATTTTTAATACATTGAAATTCATATGCTTTATAGATGTGTACCACAACATGCTTTCTGTTGAATATGACATGCATAGTATTTATCGTTCGTTTACAGGGACACGCAAAAAGTTCTGTTACAGTATAATCTATGACTGATAATTGCTCGAAGTGATTTTTCAGTTATTTGCATTTATAAGCAAACAAAATTTTATTATATTACGTAGTACATATTAATTACGTTGATTACATATAATGTTTCATTAAAGAATTCATAAGCATTATTCTCTATTGGCGTAAATTCCTAAGGTGTGTTTTATCTGTGTTATGAGCATTTTACATAGACAATATATCTGTATACTAAGATTTGCATAGTATATCAATATCTATCTATGTATCTCTCTTGGTAGAGATATATTTACATAAATTATATTTTTCTTTATTATAGAATACAAATAAATCATGTGCAAGGATGTGTAAAAGAAATTATATACATTACCGTCTATGAATGTTAATTGAAACAAGTGCGTTTTTAGTTGTGTTACGAGTTTTCCAGCTAAATTAAATTCTAGCATGATATGTGGTGTGTATTAAATCCATAGATAATACACTGAGTTGCACAAAAAATTAAACTTTTTACTGAATATGGGTAATAAAAATTAAAATAGGATTTTAAACTGTGTTATACTTTTTTGTAAACTGTTTATTTGGGTATTTACTTTCACAGAATCAAAAATCAAATCTTCGTTGTATTCTTGAAGTATTGGAAAGTGTTTATTATCTATATTTGCTGCATATTTTTATTTCTTGTTATTTTTTTTTTTTCAAGCATGACTCGCATATAATTTTATTCCTTAAATTTTATTCATTGTAATAGCAATTTTTCGCAGCTAGATATGCATTTTTATTTTTAAACGTACATGTTTATATACTCTTATAGCTTTTATATCTTCTATTATTTCAGTGTTTCCAGTATTTCCTGTTGGAACTTTTGCTTTTTTAAGGTGGTGTTTTGCGGATGAAGAGTAAGTTACTCTTCAGATTTTAATAAAATGAAACCAAGTATTAAATATCTAAGTTTCAAATGAAGTGATTAAAACAAGAAATGCTCTGAATCACCTGTGTATAAAATATAAATTTTCTATGATTATTTAAATGTCTTTCTGAAAAAAACATAACGCACATAGATTTCGTTACTTTTTAGCACCCTGTGGCGGACTTTACAACTAAGCTTCCAGAATTGTTCTTTATCTAAATTTCAATATTTTAAATTTCTAAATATTAGAGTATTTTTCGTTGTGTGCAAACAGTACTTTAAGCAAAATGTAAATAAATAAAAAGAAAAAAATGCAATTTAACAAATTAGAACGCCCATTTGGAAAATGATTTTTTCAAAGACTAAAATTTAAGACATAAAAAATCGCACGGAGTTGATCATACATTACGTACGCCATGGATTACATTTTTCGGTACTGTAAATTTTTAAACTTCTACGGAGCTAGTCATACATGGCGTAAATCATGGATTAAACATTAATATTCCTGGACCAATTTTAAATGAAATTTCATTCTTAAACTACTAAACATCCCACAATATTACTTTTTACACCATCGTATAGAGAAAAAAATTTACTTTTAAATGCAATTTGTTTGAAAGCTGTATCTCACTTTGTTTCTGAGTTATTAATTTTTTTTTTCGTAGTTTTTATTACTTTTTTGTCATAGTGGCAACAGAAGTATCCATCTCTGTTGAAAGTAAAAGGAAAATACAGATTACTGTATAGACCAATCAGAAAACAAATAAAATGCGGGATTCAACTAATAAAAAGCTTCAGATGTGTTTTTGATTTCCTACATTGACCGTAGACAATAACCATTTTTCCAAATGGTTAATAAAAAAAGAAAAAAAATGAACCGTTAAAATGTCAAACTTTGAAAATAATTACATTTATCTGAAATGGAAGTTCATTTTTTTAACATCCCCCTTTTTTAAACAAAAACTTTATTTTGATGTTTATCTAGCACATTTTGCACAAACCTACACGAAGATATTTTATATTGCAACATTTAGTATTGTAGAAATCTGCCAAGTAAATGTATTTTAATGATATTGATAGTCAGAATACAGACGATTCAGGAGCCCTGTGTGTACTTATCTTAATTTGTTTAAAAATATATATATTTTTAACCATCTTTATCTATTTTATATTTCAAATACACTAAAAAAGTTCCCAACTGCCAAAGTGTTTCTATATATATATTTTCATGTATTTTGCAGATGTTGGGCGGTACCTGTCAACCCATACGAGTGGGTAACCAATAGTCCTAACCTACTTAGTCTCATTGTAAGTAAATAAAATTTTATTAACCTTTAACTCTTTCGGAGGCGGTGGTACGTTTATGAATCCATTTAATTTTAATTCCAGATGCCACAATGGCACTAGGATTTTGATAAAAATATTTCGATTTATCGTGTACCTGAAATATAGCTTTTTCGTAATTGGAAATAAATTTGCTCGTAAATTATGGTGTCATTCATCCATTTCAACATTTTAACAATGATTTGCAATCAACAAATGATTTGCATCTGAAAGTCTTAAAGTCACCTAACATGAAAACACTAGTAGCGTGCTGTGTGTGCAAAAATATTTTAAAGCCTAAATAACACATTTTTATGGAATCCTTATTTAATGGAATGTTAGGCATTAATATGAGGGTAATAAAATCAAACGAATAGAAAAATACATATGTAATTTAAATTGATATAACACAGACGGTTTCTAGTGACATAAAGTAAGAGGAGCATACTTCATGCGTACAACCCTTGAAAAATTTATTCGCTTAGCACCATTTTTTTTAAAGAAAAATTTTTACTTGTACTTTGGCAACATGCGCAAGAAAAATTACTACAAAATTTACTTTTAAAATATAGTGCTGCAAAGATAATATAAAAATAGATTCATGTATTTAAAGTTATAGTCCGTTAAGGGTTAAAGACTAAACATCAAGCTTTGATGCTGAAGAAGAATGACGTCTATTAAAATTGTACAAAAGATATAGACACTACCCTTTTAACCCTTTAAGATACAACCCGCACGATCGTGCGGGTTAGACATTCATTTAAATGCTTGCTTCTGAGTCGTATGTAATAAAAACTCGAATCGAAGGATCGTTTTGGTTAGCAGATAGAGTAAAGTATCATTTTTTATCAACAGGTAGCGGTTCCAGTTCATATTTTACTTTCTACAGGCATGACAAGTTTTGTTTACGAATCCATCGGGTCTTAAAGGGATAAAAATAATTAAAAAAGAAATTGAATAAATTAAACAACGACATAGGTGGAGCAGGCGCGTATTCTGTACGAGACAGGTTACTTACCAATCTATATTATAAAGGACAAATATATCTGTGCGCAACGCATACGTCATTTTGCGAATGGCAACACTTTGAAATTTGAAATGAAATTTCGGTTTTGAAATTTTCGCTACTGCAAATTTTTAAACTTCTAAACATCGCACATTTTCAATTTTTACACCGTCGTACGTGGAAAAAAATGTGCTTTTAAGTGCAATTTGTTTGAAAGCTGTATCTCAATTTATGTTTGAGATATTAATTTTTTTGTAATTTTTAATACAAATTTTTGTAAACGTGGCAACTGAAGTACACCATTTATATTGAAAGTAAAAGGAAAATAATACATTACTGTACCTTTTTGTTGCCATTTTCTCATAAAAACTGAAAAAAAATATCGAAATTAAAATACGTGCTATGTCAATAATATCGTCTGTAGTAATATTATCCGAATTTTGAAAAAATATACATGAATTTTTTTCTGATAAAACATGGAGCTATTATTGCTTTTTTCTGGGTTTGTATATTATTTCCTGATAATGACGTCATATGCATACTTTTCTATAGATGTTGTTTAAGGGTTAAAAGTTGAATGCTTTAGCGGAGGAAAATGACGTGATTGATTAAAAAAAGCGTAGAAGTGCGTCATTTCCACCTTGGCGGCATTGAAATTCTTCACTGGTGAAAAGGCTTCACTTTTGAAAATAATGCAATCGAAATCACACACTGATAAAATGCCATGTTTAAAAAAAAATTAGAGTGTTTTTATAGAACAGTGACATACAGTTTGCATACTCATATCGGAAATCTTTGTCCGAAAAATAGCAATTTATATTACAAAACTTGCTGATTCTCGCCTGGATGAATTCTCTTCGCCGAGTCAGAGAAGCAAATAAAGAAGATCTTGGGAATAATTCGAGGTTTAAAATTATAACTGGTTCTCAAAGTTTTTGTCCAAAATTCTTTCCACTAATGCAAGTTTATTGCTAATCTTTAAGACAAACTACTGTAATTTTATCAAAATAACATAATTTGCTTAATTTAGTTTTTCATAATTGTATATATTATCTTTATATATTTAGTACACAAGGCTGTTTTTTAGTCATCTGCCCTGAGCTTTCTGCTGAACCAATTTTACTAAATTCTTTTTTTTTTAACCGAATGCTGATTATTTGTAGTTGTGCCTGCACTAGCTGTTTTTTTTTTTAAATATCGCCCATTTTTATATTTTAACTTTAATAGTAATTTATGAAATTTCTTCAAAATGGTTGTAATTACATAGCTTTCATTATTGCAGAGAATAGAGAAATAATGAGGTTTATTCATGTTTATTCATGCCATTTTTTGATAAAAATTAAAAATTGTTGATAAAAAATTGTTGTATAGGGTTTAGTGGCACAAAAAAGAAAATGACGTACTGCTTTTGAAAACACGCATTTTTTTCTCATAAAGTTTCCATATATTTTTTCCCTCTGCATGTGTACTGATACTAAGTTTCAGACACTAGGCGAAAGGCTTAAGTAAGCGAAAATGACGTCATATTTAAAAGAAAACGATCATTTTCTTACATAAAGCTAAACTTTTTAACACAAATGCTCCTTAAATCAGGCAATTTTTACTCTCCTCTTTTACGATTAGAATCTCAAGTTAAGGTGCAACTGTTCACATGCAAAGATGTTGCTGGCAATAGTGACTTCAAGTTTTGACTTAACCCCGTGACCGCCGAGCAAAAGGGCAGAATTGTAATGTTATTATCTCTGTAATTTTTTTAAAAGTCTAATAAAAGATTATTTTTCAAACCAGATATAAAAAATTTAATTACGTATTGGAGTATAAGCCTTGAGAATGCTAATCATCACAAAATATTCTAAAACTGCATTATATTTGTAGAATTATATTAATTTATAAATTGCTGCTACTGCAGTGAAACCTTTAGCTTAGATTTAGCTTAGAAACCTTTAGCAGATATATCAGTTCGTGGCGGTGAGAAGCTTAAAAGGATTTTAAAATGATCAAATTAAAATACCATTTAAAAAAATGGTGAAAACGAACATGAGAAGTGCGTATGTAAATTTTGAGAAGATGAAAATGATGTCGGGTTTAGATTTCATCGGGGGAAAAATTCTATGATCGTGTCAAAGTGGAACAAATTTTGCTGTTTTTTTTGTTCCGGAATATCAAGAATAAGATCCTAAATTTATAACTTCATCATACTAACTAACCTTTATTATATTTTAGTGATTACGTATCTATTTATGTATATTATAAAGGACAAAAGTATTTGTACGCAACGCTGAAACCATGATCAGCGTTATCATGATTCTATTTATAATTACCAACTACATGATTTATTTTTTCTTTTGAAAATATACGTGTTTAATTTTTTATTTGCAAAAATGCGTCCGTGATGGAAAAACATGTAATATAAATTAACTAAAATAATAATTTTTTAGCGTTATTCTGTAAAAAAAAAATATTGTGCAAATCCCTAGATCATAATTATTTTTTTTTTTTTAAGTGTACTGCAAAATGTAATTTGTATAGCCTAGTAGAGGATTCGCTTGGCTTTTCTCAATAAACTATGAAACTTATCCAACAGTAACATTTTTCATGGTAAAATGAAAAAACAAATAGCTGTAAGAATCCCATAAGTAGGGGTGGATTTACAAAAATCCATAAACTTTTAACAAATTATCATATTAGAGAAATGTATACGAAATAAGGATAAAAAATGCTTCAGATTTTTACAGCAAATTTACTGAAAGAAAATTTGATTTTTTTTTTCCCTCATAAAACTTTTGATATACTTTGTCAAGACTTATGGTTCTATTAGTTATTTTCTATGACTTTTACAAGTTATAGTAAACTTTTGATGAATCCGGCATATCACATAAAAAGTAGACAAGTTGTCAGTTCTTTTTAAATATTATGTTATGTTTCATTTTTTCTGTACGAAATTAAAAAAAAAGTTCGCGTCTTGTAATACATTTTGTTTATTTTTTTAGTTAAACTTCCTTTTCCTTTGTAATATCATCAGAGTTCTTGTGACAAAACTTAGAGATATGCACACGAATGAACCAAGACAGTTTCGGTAAGTAGATTTTGCAGTCTAGACTTTGTATATTTAGTAAAGACCATTAACTTTAATTTAGAAACTGTTTTGTATATCATCAAAAGTATGTGAAAAGAAATAAAAAAGATTTTGCAGCATTGTATTTAAAATGCATAGAGAAAAGTAAACAATTTTGCGAATTTAAAGCATCCTCTAGAAATATTTACAATAACGTTTATTAAAATCTAATGACAAAAATTGTCGTACATCTTTACACAAATGTAGTGTTAGCTGATAAACTCACTTTCAAAACATAATTTGAAGTTATTTTTACGCATGTAAGGCAAATAAAACACTTTGAAGAGCAACGTTATATGTAAAATATTTGTAAAACAACAGATGTGCCATTTCACTTGTTATTCATAAAATTAATTAAATGTTTGGATTATTATAATGTTTCGAACTAAAGTTTATCTTTTTTTATAGTTTGAAATATTTTGGATATAAATGTAGTTATACACATTATTTTAAAATACCATTAATTGAATGCGTTTTTATTATAAAACATTTTGGATATTAAGTAAAATACGTGTACTAGAAAATTTCCTATATAAATAAATATGCTTTCTTAAAAAATTATAAACAAAAATTGGTTGATTAATGCATGTATTATACTATGCATCAAAATCTATTCCGATTCTCCTCAGTCATTACTCTACCGAAAAATAGGAAAATCGTGTATGTTTGTGTCTTCTATATTTCAGCATTGTAAAAAATCGCAGTATAGTTTCACGAAAACCTTTTTAATTTTGTCGTATACAATTATTATCACAGTATGGAAAAAGATGTCGGTTTCGTTTTATAAGCAAATAAGTCCTTTCGTATCGTCAATGAAAATTTACCACTAAAATGTAATTCTCATATGTACATGTGTGATAGATTTTTACAATTACCTTTTGGATTTTTCAAAAATCTCTAAATAATTGTTTCTTTAAATCGCTCTAAAATTTTATAAAATTCATATTATATGTTGTCGCTGACATATCAGACATTGCATATTACTCCTCACTTTATTGATCTGGAACAACGTTTTCATCTCTCCTGAGGCATCATCAGATCCAAACGATGCTTCCAGATGAACATTTTTTTATCTTTAATTATATTGTATATATTTTTAAAAAACATAAATTTCAAACAAATATAAATGTTAATTTATAAGGAATTAAATGTTTTTGCTTTCCAATTAATTTAAGTTTATACAACTTTACATGCATGTAATAAGTAGAGAAAAACCTATAAAAGTATTATCGAAACATATTTATAATATTACTAGCGCTAAAATAGCTAATTAGTAAACAGAGCAGTCAATAAGTTTTTTTTTTATAAATCATTTACTCAAGATGTTACTTATTTGTGTGCAAGTTGCATAAAATACTTTCGCCCAACTTAAGTTTTAATTTCATTCTATGTTTATATTACAGTTCTATATAACTTTATATTTCTATGTATGTTGTAAAAAGGATATTAAAAGTACTATAGAAGGCCGTACGACATAGCTGACAATAGCTTCTACGTATGCTATTGTTAAATTTTAACGTTATTGTTCTAAAAGCTATTATTAAACAATATTTCCAATGCATAATATGATACTGTTACTTAGACAACAAAAAGTTCGATTAAACATTGCTAAAAAAAGGAAACATTTATAGTGGCATTTATTTTTATATCGTTCACAGGAAAGCTGTTCGAGCAACTTTAGTTCTGGTTCCATTGTTCGGCCTTCATTTCTTCCTGGTTATATACAGGCCGCAATCTGGAGAGTGTTCTGTTCTAGAAGTGTACACATTTATTAGCTATTCGATGGATGGACTTCAGGTAACTATCATCTTACTAATTTTAAGAAGTCGGTAGTCGTACGTCAAACGTGCTAAATTAGGTGCGTTCGTACAATAACTAGTTTTGTAATATTCATATCTTGGTGCAATAGCTGTTGCGCTCTTACACAAAATGCAGTAATACAAAATTTATCACGATTATATATATTAAATTCAGTAATAGTGAAATAATAGGTATCCGTCTTAAATAGCAGGAAGAGAGAGAGAATCATTACCTAAGACTGGATATAATTGAATTAATTACGTGTGATAGGATTTAATAGAACAATCCACATAGCAACCTAGAATCATTACCTATCACGGGATATCATTGAATTAATTACGTATGATAGGATTTAATAGAATGAAGAAAACTTTTATTAATATCTTTTTATGTTTTGATTGGATTTTCATAATATTTGAAATGACTCAACAAAATTCTGTAACGATTATATTAATTATATTTCAAAAAATTCGGTTTCGTAGTTTTTGCGCTGTTATATTCAGACAGACGGATCGACCAGACAACGACTATAGGTGCTAAGTGTTTATATAAAGCACCTGAAAAGAAATCTAAATATATCTATTTATCGATATATTGATTTTTCTGAAACAATGGAATAGGTTGGATCCGATCTCTATCTCTTTCCCTTTTGAAGCTAGAGATGTCACCTCTGCACAACTAATGCAACGACTCTTCATTCATATTCTTTCAGTTCATGTTTGCTCTGCACTTCTTTCGTCTGCCTGTCGGGCTCCAGTCTGTTGGAACTCTTGGTTTCCGCTAATCTTTCATTCTGCGAACATGCTCGTATCATCTAAACTCTAAAAAATAAATTCGTAAATTGGTCACTTTTACAAAAGTACATGTATTGATTTGTAAAATTGCATATTTATCTTAGAATTTAAACTGTTGTCGTTAAAGTTTACCTGTATTTATGCTTGTTTATTGGCTTAATAGAAGTGTGTAATTTGTTATCCTTTCAAAAACTCAAACAAATGTGTAAGTGGTAGAAAATTTTACGGATTCGACTTAATTGGTGTGTTAATGTCATTTACATATTTCGCATATTTTACAAATAATTGTGTATTTTGCATATTTCATTGAAATATATGTAAAAATATTACACAGATATGTGCGTTTGAACAGAATGTTACACAGAAGTATGTGTATGAATTTTATTCAGCTACATGTGTAGGAACAGAATATTACAGAGAATTATGTGTAACAATATTACGCAGAAATGTGTGTAAGAACAGAATATTAGAAACATGACATAATAAATAGCGATGCTTAAAAACTTGTCTTGTGTAATAACTAGTAGATGAATGGTCATGTTAATGGCTTAGAAAACCGCAGATCGTGCGTTCACATCCCGTTTCAATAAGTATTTCTAGTTTACTGTAGATTGAACTAAATAAGGATTTTCTCCTTTTGACGTAGATGTACCTTTCAAAACTTGTGACTGAACTTTATAGAATAAAAATCTGACAAAATACGGATAATGCCACGTTCATGATTTCCGTATTTCTGAAAATTTTATTTTACAGTGTGTTTCAAGTTATACAGATTCAATTCATAAATTATGACCATACTATTTT
This sequence comes from Maratus speciosus, assembly GCA_963932465.1. Taxonomy (NCBI): domain Eukaryota; kingdom Metazoa; phylum Arthropoda; class Arachnida; order Araneae; family Salticidae; genus Maratus; species Maratus speciosus. The sequence goes on from OZ010797.1 coordinate 457,125,332, forward strand.
AGGACTTCAAAAAAACTTTAACAGAGAATGGCATGCAGTAAATATAATTTTAGACGATGCTGATTTTTGTAAATTAAGGTTTACATTATTTTGTAGTCTAAAAACAGATCTGCTATAAAGAGAACCAGCACGCGTATTTGTTCTTCATGTAAATTTACTTTGAAACCATAAAATTATTTAGTTCAAAATTTACATCCCAAACTATAAGGTTATGCACCTGAGTACACAAAATATGTCGTTTTTGTATATTATACCGATATATGTGTACTCGTTGTACGTCGTAATTTACACGTTAAACTGTATATTTCTCAGTTATCTGATAACATTTTGCACACTTAAGCCGCTCAATTTGCTATTAAAATACACAGGAAGGCGCGTATTTTGAAATTGACACACCACAGCGTGTATTTGGCAATTTAAACACCAGTTTACACATAGAGACAAATCATTTTTGTATCATCAGTACACCTGTTGTGTAAATTTACGCATTTATTTTTTAGAGCGTAATCTTATTGAGTTTGATCGTCTGTGACACATCCTATTTGACTTCGATGATTTCACGTATTCTTCAATCTTTATCTCACACGCTATCAAAGAGCTAATGTGCCGCAGGTTCTGTAAGTATGTATGTATGTACATATGTATGTACGTAACGCGATAACTCTTCATAGAAATATCCGATATGCTTAGTTTTTTTTCTATTTTATACTTAAATTGTGATAAGGTTCTTCCCTTATTAGTTTTGGAGGTTCCTTGTTTGAGTATAAAGGGGGGCGGAGGCTGATCGCCCCCCTCCTTAATTTATATAAATGCGTTTTTCATGCAAAAATAACCGATTTCCTTCAAATTTTGTACACCGGTTTATTCTGATAAGGCGCTTCCCTCATTAGATTTTGGGTTTCTTGATAAAGTATAATGGGAGCGAACGGGGCGTTAATCCCCTGTAATTTAGATAAATGGGTTTTTCATGCAGAATTATCTGATTTGCTTCAATTTTGATATACCCGTTTATTCTTATAAGGTGCTTCCCTGATTGTACTTTAAAGTTTTTGGTTAACTATAAAGGGACAAAATGGAGAAACTTACCCCTCCCTTAATTTAAGTAAATGGGTTTTTCATGCAGAATTAGCCGATTTGCTTCAAATTTGGTATCCAGCTTTAATCTGATAAGGCGCTTCCGTGATTAGATTTGGGAGGTTCATTGATTAAATATAATGGGTAGAAACGGGGGCTATTCCTCCCCTCCTCTTAATTTATTTTTCGAGGGGCATTATACTATGAAAATAAGAATGTAATATGCAGCTAGATTGAATAACCTGTGAGCTCAATGCCATCGATTTAACTGATTTTTTTCTTTTTATTAACTTTCTGAAGACTTGGCGTTCTTGCTGATGACTTCTAAAAGTCCATTTCGGAAGAGAATTTTTATAGGAGATTTAAGATACATGTAATCGAACAATGCAGTATATTTTCTTTGCACTATTGCACTATAGATTAATCTTTTAGTTTTGGGAAAACATTGCTACTCCGGAAATTAGATTTCAACATTGCAATTGATTTCATGCCTTCACTTATGCTCTTCTATCCATCTCTTCGGCATCCATGGTGATTTTGTTAGGTATTTGAATTCCTCAACAGGTCTTTTAATTAAAGAATCTGATAAAGTATCTGCTTTCGAACTTCTTTTTAAGTGCTCAGTTTTACGCATATTTATTTATAATCTCCTTTAACAGTAAGTGCCTTTTAAGTCCTTCTTGTTTGGCGTTGCATGTCATATGTTCCGCTTTTTTGCCCTCGTGCAGTCGGCGACTCATGTCATACCTTCCCCCATTTTGCACCTGGGCAGTCGGCGACTCTTGTCATACCTTCACCTTTTTTTTCTCCTGTACGTTCATCGTCGCAAATCATGAGACGAAGAAAAAAATTGCTTTATTGACAGTGAATTCGTCGTTACTTACATGTAGCGTTATATTACAAGATCGTTTTTCGTTTTTTTTTCTTGTTTTTCTTTGTGGCATAATCAATAAAATAATGTACAATTAATGATTTTAAATGCATTTTTTTTCTGATGTCCAAGAAAGTTTGTAAATTTGTTTTCACCGTAAGATTCAAAAACAAATTCATTATTTTTTGTACTTATTTTTAATAATTCTTTTTATGCAGGTATTTATCTTAAATACCTCATATCAATATATTTCATAAATATAGTATGAGATTCTTTTTTAATTTAAAACTTGTGTGCATTGCAGGAATAACTGGAGATCAATGAAAGGGAGGTTACATATACGACCATTGATAGGCAAAGCAAAAAACTCTGTGCTGAAAAAAATATTTTACAATTAGAATTCTGAACATACATATATTAATTTTCAGCAATTTAAAAAAAAATGATGTTTTTGGAATGGAAATTCAACTAAATCCAACCAAGAAGCAGTTAATTTGCGGAAAATATTCAACTTCTTCATCCAATGCAATGATGATTTGATCGTCCGCGAATAATAAGTTAAAAGAATTTAATTACTTTATTAATATTCGGTCTCCAAACATATTTTTTATGAGTTATAAAGAAAAAAAATGATAAAAGTGCATTTAAAAATTAATTAAAACACTGCAAAGCAAGTTAAAATGCACAATTTAATTAGATTGCAATTTTGCAGTTTTATTAAAAAACATCACAGTAAATTTCGAAAAAAAACTCATTTCCTTCTGAAGTTCATATTACGTTTATTTTCGTGTTTTCTTAATTTTGTACGATGATTTTTAATATTAAAAATTTAATGAAAAAATATTGTAATTTTTTTAAGGCAAATTTCTATGATTAAATAAAGCTAATAATTATCTCCTAGTTATATGGCATTTTTAAAGAAGTCGGAAATTGTACGGTAAACGTGGCAAATGAGGTGCGCTCGTACTATATTTAGTTTTCTAAATATTCAGATCTCGGTGCTAGCTGTTACACTCCTATACAAAAATGCATGAATAAAAAATTTATTACGATTGTATATATTAAATTCAGTAATACGGAAATAATTGGACTCCACCTTAAATAGAACGTACTCCCCATGACAACCTAGAATCATTACCTATCATGGGATATCAATGAATTAATTACGTATGATAGGATTTAATAGAATAAAGAAAACTTTCATTAATTTCTTTCTAAGTTTTGATTCGGTTTTCGTAAAATTTGAAATGGCTCAAGGAAATTCTAACGCACATAAAAACGGGAACTTGGCAGTTATTATATTACAATAGACTAGTAAAACCCGCAGTTTTGCTCGCGTAATAGTTGAAATATGCCAAGTAATATTCGCACGTCTAATTTTCATTAGAAAAAATTATATTTTTAGGAATAATTTAAAAATTACTAATTAAGCCTCAGTTTGACTAAAATTCATTATTACACCACATTAGGCAGAAACGAGGCTCTATTTAAGAAGATGAACTAAAACTAATTCTAAATAAAGAATAAATTAGAAAGTATTTTGAAGCTTTTAGGCTCATTTAACACCCATTTCAGTATCTATTTAAAGTTTTGAATTTTTTAGGAGCCATCTTCTTAGTACGCATTTACATCTTAAAATTAACCATCATGTAAAGTTCCAGGCTTCTTGTCGAACGGTCTACCACCTCTCTGGTGGTAGTGGCGCTAACATAAAATGCCTATGTTGAAACAGGGATTGTCACTATTAATATGCCAACATTAATTTTGAAATCGGTTTGGTATTTCCTCTTATTCCATAGAAAACATAATTTATAATGTTTTTAAAGGCTTTTTAGAACGTTTGCTATTCCTACTAACCCGAGGTGATATGGCACCGGCATAAAATATAGCCTGTGTAGGATTTTTGTGAATTTTCATCCCCTTTAAATTTCGAATTATTTTAAGGAATGCTCTTAGGGATCTTTTATATCTTATAACTACCATTCTAAATTTCATGTTTCTAGGCTCTTCAGTAACACAAAAATAGTATTTTTAGAACTTTTTTTGCTCCTACACCCCCTTTGGGGTAGCGGCATAGACTTAAAATATAGCATATGTTCGAACGTGGGCTAACACCATTATCTTAATACCATTACTTTTGAAATTTGTTCGGTAGTTCCAGAGATTACCTCATACAGATAATCAATCTTTACCTGTTTATAATATTAGTATATATGAACCAATCCATGTTTCCAGGGCTACGAAAGCAAGGGGAAAACGATTTTCTTTTAGTGAAATTTGTAATAACATTTTTTGCAATTAATTTACATATATATGTTCTTTTTCATCGCTTACTAACAAAGGATTTTAATATGAAAAATGCATTTTAATATGATATAATATACTCAAAAAGCATTTTAATATGAAAAATACCGATAATGTTTTAAAATAACATTTGATTTTTTTAACGATACTTTCGTATTAGCTGCATGTCAGGCGTTAATAACCCTGGATATCACCAAAGATTTCGCTACTTATAGCACCTCTTTTTTATTTTGATAATTCCTGTGGTTAAAAACATCAAGGTTTTCAATCCCGCATGATATATATTTTTTAATTCGTCCATTATCTGACGAGTTTGAGCATTGCTTAATTGGTTAATTAATTGATCATATCAGTTTTCATTGTCTTCTGAAAAGCTCTTTTCCGCCTGAAACTTTGTAGCCTGAAACTTTCCTTATATGACGCTCGTACAGTCGTGGAAAAAAAGTAAACATCCCTTACTAACTCTGCAAAAAATTATCGTAGAAGAAAGTTACTGGTATCACATGATGGGTAATAAAGTCTCCTTTTAAATGATGCATATAAAGTTTGCTTAGGGGTTCATCTATATATTAAAACGAACCATAACTTTGTTTTTTCAATATCAATACACAATTCTGACAGTATAAATGAACTCTGCACCATTCAATAAGCCTAAAAATAAATTTTTATGCAATCCGTGCGATAAGTTTCCAATAAATTAATTATTTTAAAACAAGCCTATTTTAGGGGCTGTATCCAAACTGAAGTTCGGTACTCGATTGTAGACCGAGAGAGCACCCTTCTTGATCAAGGCATCGTAGGCAAGCTACACAATAAGGCTACACATAAGACATGTGGCTTGAATTCGCTGGGAAAGCTGGTTTAAAACAGGTTTGAAAAAGCTTCCTTCTTTGTTTCGACCGGTTTTTGCACTTCATGTCGCTCTGTCGTCTCAGTGTGTGATATGCATTTAGCGCCACTCAAACAGTCAATGTAGACTGCTAGATTACAGGATGGTATGAGAAATTTCAAAATATTTAGTCACTTCTGTCATAGACGCCCCCTTAAACCATCATTTTGCCGTTTTTTAAGCATAATTTGAAAACTAATTGGAAGAAATTTGAGAGATTTTGGATTTCCATAAAGTAGGACTTAATAAATCTAAATGAATCAAAAAAATTGTATGTTGCAATTCATAATTTTTTCGAATATTAATTTCATAATTCGTATCATAAAATTATAAAAATTGCAAATTCAACGTATTTATATTTGGGTGTTTTAGTATTACTGTTACACAAAAAGTTAACACATTAGGAGTATAATTTCAGGAGATATTAATAAAAATATGAAAATGTAATTTAACATTAGAGGCACTAAATTTTGAATATTTAATTTCAAAGAATTATCATTGAAATGACTTGAAATTTGGTGTCTAGGCATAGTTCGAACCGAAGGTTTGAAATATCTTGTTAAAATTGGATATTGCCGTTGAAAAAAATAAAGTTTGGGTTCATTTTAATATGTATATGGCTTCCTAAGCAAATTTTATGCACATCCTTTAAATGTAGACTTTATTTCCAATCGTTCGGTACCAGTAACTTTCTTCTGCGGTTATTTATTGAGGAGTTAGTAGGGGGAGTTTACATTTTTTTTACACGATTGTACTTTTAGTGCTATTAAAGTTAAAATAATATAGCTAAAAGTGATCAGAGTACACTTAAAGGCTTACAAAACCTTTTAATAAACATATCTACCAGTTTCATACACGCAATCGGTAAAGTTATCAAGGCCAATAATGAAAATAATTATTTTATTTTATCTTGAATTATCTTGATTATTTTCACTATTGATATTCATTATTTCATTATTGTTCTGGATAATGCCCCCTTTTGCGTGCACGGAACTAGTAGATACGTTTATTAAACATTCTATAAGTGTTTAATTGTACACTACTCACTTTTTGCAAAATTATTTTTAATTTAAAGATAATTAGTGATTTATTATATAAGTATATTTTAGTTTTTGTTATGCAAATGTTTTTGAGGCTATTTAGGACAAACACACAGATAGGCAAAAAAATAAATAAATAAATAAATACTATCTTTTACTTTGCCTAAATACCTGAATGAATTTAGAAATAGGTCTTTCCAGAAAATCATTGACAGAAACTTTAATTATATAAATAAGCTTTGATTTTGAAAGATTTTAATTTCCTGCATATTTTATTTTCCGCCCAAAAACGTAATATTCATTTGAATTTTAATATAATTGTGTTTAAATAACATTCAATTTATGATAACGAAATTCGATACAGGGGGATTAAAATATTTCCCTTTATTAAGAAAAAAATAAAAATAAATAAAATCTAAAACGAAACTATTTTAATACCCTTAACAATGTTCAAAATATCCATTCGATTTTTTTTTCAGAATAATGAAGTATATGAAACTTTCAAATTCTAAAAGGACATTTCAAAAATCAATTAAAAATTTATTAAAAAAAAAACTACATTAAAGGCAGAATTTTATTTTGTACTTTTAAAGATTAAGTATTACTTTTTCTTTTTACCGGAAAATGTCTTTTGATAGAAAATGATGTTCTTTATAGTTTCCAATATTATTAATTTTATGCTGTGAAATAAATATCAATAACTTTATGAATGACAAAAATAATGATGTGAATTCTTATTAATCTTTTAGGGGTTTCTGGTCTCTCTAATATTTTGTTATCTAAATGGAGAGGTAAGTGTAAACTTTTAAATATAGGTTTTGAAAGTTAAATTTAATATAATGTATTTCATTACGTTTAATTTTTTATGTAAAACATATAAAATCTGTGTTAAATATTAATAATGTATTGATATTTTGTAAAAGATAAATCAAAGAGTGGATTCTAGAATAAAAGAATATAAATAAATAAATAAATAAATTAATTAATATATGTCCTGTGTTTATCAGGAATAATCGTTCAAATTTTGCGTGGAGGTAGAAAATAAAGAAGACAATTTCACATAGGAAATTAAGGGCGAAAACGAACGCATGAAGTTGCAGAGGGCGCTATGTATCCACAATTTCTGCTCACGCGCAAAGCTCTCTGGTCCATGTCTGTCCATCAGGTCGTCTTTCGACAAGGTGACTTTGCAGAAGTAATATGAGTCATTATATGCTATTTCTATTTGCTAACAAGATGTAAGATTAAAACTTTAAATAAAGTAAAATAGTTTTATTTGACTGTTGACATGTTTCGAGCCTACCAGAGTCACTTTCATGTTAACATGTCCAAACATATCAACTGCCAAATAGTACTATTTTACTATTCTTAAAGTTTTAATCTTACATTTTTTTAGCCATTAGAAATAGCATCCTATTTAATAAAAAGCTACGCGTTGCTGACGACTGGCTTTTTCGCTAATCGTTGCCACGGATTCGAAAAATGAAACATTTAAAGCTATTGAAAAAATTAATAGCTCGAAAAGTATTTGTCAGATAATTGTTAGAGAAACTGCGTTAGAAAGCTAAAAAATTGTATTTTTTCTTGATATAAATTTAAAATCTAATGATTATGCCGTTTTTCAGATATTGATTAAAAAAAATTACCAAATTTCGCAATCGAGTGCCATATTGAAACATTCACGCTTCAAATATAATGATAACGGCAATGTGTCCTGACGTGTAACTGTCTATAGCGCAAATCACAAACTATAGTAGCCTTATTATTCGGTTAAAATATAAAAGCGAATTACGTATGATGTCACGAGTTTATGATTTTTATTTAATTCTCCACAAATACTAGATGCGCCATTTCTTTTTAGTTGCGAATGATGTAGGTTAATTAACGTATGACCTCATATTTAAAACTAATATATGGTTAATGCATGGCTTTTGCAAGAGAAATTGGTATTAGGAAGAGCTTTTCAAAAATTTACATTTCTTTTTCAATTTATTTTCAAGAATCAAGACTATATTTATTTAGGCTTAGGAAACATTGTTTAAAAAAAATACTGGTATACTACTAGGAAAATTTCACAAAGCTTTCAATATATTAAAAAGGCGAGCCTATTTACGAGAGATTCATAGTCGGTTTGGTGTTTAATTTTAAAATTGATTTTTCTAATCAAACATGATTAAAAACCCAGACAACGCGAGGTATTACAGCTAGTATTTTTGTAAATCATTATAAGTTAGATGAACATGCAGTTATGCATCTAATTTACGCCGCGATAGGATAGAGTGGTCGGACATCTGCGCAAATGTATGCAGAAAGCTGTAAGATAGCGCCTCAATTGGAACTCTACGGATCGATCGTTTGCCTCCTCTATCATGACAGGTACTGGTAATCGATCCAATTTTGTACAGTTCTTGATAAACACGTGCAAACATTTGATCCTGAGGTTTACGCCAGTTGGAGTAGTTTCTGCAAGCATTTGCGCAACTCCCGACTACTGTCCCCTGCCGCACGGTAGATACGTGTCTGCATATTCATTTAACCTGAGAGTAGTCGCGTCTTTTCTCAGAATGTAATTAGTCACGCTCGGTCTTTTTTCCGCTGTCCCGCATACAGAAAATGTCAAATAAGAAACATTCTTCACTTAATATTCGAATATTACATTTCAATGAAGTTGCAAATTTGCAAATATTTAAATTATACATTTTAATCATAAGATTTGGAATAAGAGCAAAAAGTAACTAGTATGTTGTGGCCATCACAAAACTTTCTTCTATATAAATCACGTCAATTAAATCATTTAAATAGTAAAAGAAATTACATCAATTTAAAACCAATTCGTATCAAAGTATACCAAAATTTGAAGTTTGATGAACATTCGTGCATTAGTTATTGAGATAGAGCTGTAGGGGAAATTCTGAAAAATGCAGCATAGCAGCGCCACATGTTGAGCGATTTGCACCCAAACACAAACAGCACTAATTCATATTAAGGTATACCGGAATCTGAAGTTTGATGGAAATCGGTGCATTAGTTATGGAGCTAGAGCTATTGTGGAAATCACAAAAAATGCAGCACAGCAGCGCCACCTGTTGAGCGATTTACACGAAAAGGTACAAAACATCAATTCATGTCAAGGACTAACTGAATCTGAAGTTTGATGAAAATCCGTGCATTAGTTCTGGACATTGAGCTATCGTGGAAATCGTGAAAAATGCTGCATAGCAGCGCCACCTGTTGAGCGATTTACACCAAAACATAAACAACACTAATTCATATCCAGGTATACCTGAATCTGAAGTTTGTTGAAAACCCAAGCATTAGTTCTTGAGATAGAGCTATTGCGGAAATCTCAAAAAATGCAGCATAGCAGCGCTACCTGTTGAGGGCGATTTGCACCAAAACATTACCAGCACCAATTCATATCAAGGATTAACGGAATCTGAAGTTTTATGAAAATCCGTTCATTAGTTCTTGAGATAGAGCTTTTGCGGAAATCCTGCAAAGTGCTACATAGCAGCGCCACCTGCTAGGCGATTTACACCAAAAACTAATCAGCACTAATCTATATCAGGGACTACTTGAATATGAATTTTTATTAAATTCCGTGCATTAGTTCTTGAGATAGAGCGCCCACAAAATTTGTGTCACATACAGACAGACAGACAGACAGACGGACAGACAGACGGACAGACTCACAGACAGACATTTTGTAAAAACATGTTTTTTGGAATCTCTGACCCATAAAACGTGTAAATACGTCGAAAACTGGAATTCGAAAATTTTCATGAAACCAATACTTTCTTCTTGTCAAGATAGAAGAAAGTAACAATGAACTGACATCAGTGATCGTTGCGTAGACTTTTCCACCAATTTCAACTTTGCTTGTACCAAAGTACCTGCAGGAAAAACAGATATGTTATTTCACTATGGTAGTGAAGAGACATTGAAAGTCAGCTACATGGTAGTTCTTCATTGTATTCATAAAGAGATATGAGTTAGGAGAGTATAATTTATATGGGCGGCAAAAAGACCGATCCGCGATTACTGCCGGGTTTAACGTATCTTGACGAACAACGACCGGCTGGATTTATCACAGAGGTTTGCGTGTGATCAGCAGTTGTGTATATACACCATGTTCTGCAGCGTTCATATATGCACTAAAACACTAAATAATGCAGCACTAATACACCTCGTATATTTTAGGGTGCATCAGTGCTGCAATATTTAGTGTTTTAATGCATCGGTGCTGCATTAAGAATCGTCGGTTGTACAAAACTGTCGAATGTGTGAAACGAACTTGTTTACAAATTAGGTGTTTGTTGTGTTACGATAAATTCGCACAGTGAACATTTTTAACAAAAAAAAAAAAAATGCTTGGAATGTTCTTCTTTATTTTCATATATCACATATATTATAATATGTGTAATAGTTTTGAAAATATAATTTTTTTAAATCCGGTTATTCGTATATGCTAACACTGTATTTTAATATGAAAGAAAGCCATAGGCAGTGATTATTATTAATTCTTGGATAGTTGTGTAATCAGTATGTGCTGCATCTTCGACAAAGAGCCCTTTTTGTTTATGATTTCTACTTTTTTTTTACGTGAGTCATTTATTTATGATTTGTATTGCAGTAAATTTAGTTATTATTAATCCGTCAAATTATGGCGATCATCAACCAGTTTATAATTGATTTTCTAAGATTCAAAGTCTGCTACGCCGTTCCTTTCAACGCCTGCGTTTACAGCGAAGCTTGACAACTTCCACCGATTGCCGGCGCTCTACACGTTCTGAACCCTTGAACAAGATGGTAGCATCCGGAGATAAGAAAAGCGTTGTGAGACATTTCCTTAACGTAATAGCGTACGTTTGCATGTCCATTTTCTTCCACTTCCTGCAGATCTGCTCTCTAAACTTCCTCAAACTCAGTAGTAGCAAAATTTGAAAAAAAAAATATTTTGTTACAGAATATTATGAAGCTGGGGACTTTTATTAAAAGGGTTTTGTAGAAGCTTTTGTCTTTCTATATGCATGTTTCAACCATTGGCTAGTTCTATAAGTGAATGTGGAGTAAGGCACAAATTTGACAATTGCTAGGCAACTTGCATATTCACAATACCTACAGACGTGTGAAAATTATTAGAATAACTGTGAAATTTACACTAAAAACTTGTTATATTAAAGAAATATTTAAAAAAAATCATACATTTATTATTTAGTGTGATTCCCCTTGTTGTTTATTAAAGAAATGATGGCATACTTGTTTTGGCATACTTTGTATGAGTTTTTGGCAATTAATTTGTATTTCGTTGCCATGATGCCAAATTTGGATGACTCTTTCTATCAGACCAGTCTTGTTTGTGATGTTGCATTTCTTTAATTTTTTCTTTACATTGCCCCAAAGGTTCTCTATGGGGTTCATATCTGGACTGTTTCCAGGCCTTGGAAGTGTTTTCTTTAATTAGATTAAAGAAATGCAACATCACAAACAAGAATATTCTGATAGAAAAGCTCATCCAAATTTGGAATCATGACAACGGAATACAAATTAATTGCCATAAACGCATACAAAGTATGCCAAGAAGTATCGAATCTTTAATAAAAAACAAGAGGATGCACACTAAATATGAAATGTTTCAATATTTTTTAAATGTATTATTTCTTTAATATGATAAGATTTTAAAGCAAATTTCACAATTATTCGAATACTTTTTACACGTCTGTACTCATTCAGATCTAGCGCCGTTCTGATATTCGGAGCACACTTATTGTCTTGCAAGCTGTCAAATCGGTGAATTTGTTCTTAGCAGTTTCGAAATGCACGCATTATATCTTAGAGCTGTGTTGCTTTCTTCCAAGCTTGAGGACTTCAGTTGAATTCCAGCAGAAGGAAGTTGTTTAAAAAAGTTTAAGATTTTAATTTTTCAACATTTATTTAATTTATAAAAAATAATTTCATTAATAAAACAAAAAAAATTAATTTATATTGATTCATAAATTGTTAAAAATAATTTGAAACAAAATTATCTATTGATATAAATTGAATTATCTTTTAATATAAAATTGCTAGGTGTCTCCCATATTCACAATATCTACTCAAATCAGATCTAGCGCCGCCGTTCTGATATCCATAACATACTTATTTTCTTGGAAGCGGTCAAATCGGTGAATTATAAATTTGTCCTAAGCTGTTTCGGAATGCACGCGTTATATCGTAGAGCTGTGTTGCTTTCTTCCAAGGCTTGAGGACTTCAGTTCAATTCCAGCAGAAAGAAGTTATTTAAAAAAGTATAAAATTTAATTTTTTAACATTTATTTAATTTACAAAAAATAATTTGATTAAGGAAACAACAAAAAAAAATGCATTTTTATTGATTCATTAATTGTTAAAAATAGTTTATAAACAAAATTATCTATTTAAATAAACTGAATTATCTTTTAATATTTGTTATACTAATTGCTGTTATAACGAATGTCCTATATTTAGTGATTACAATACAGCGATTTAGACAAAAATCACTTATGTATTTTTTAGTAAGCGCGAATTATTTATGCATTCTTTACAGTAATACCCTAACGATTTTCATGCATTTTTGAGATTTCTACACATCGAGGTTCCTGCATCCAGTGATTTTTTTCCAATGGGTTTAAAGCGCATACACAAACATTTGTGATCGTGGCAACTTTAACGGATTTCATGCATTTTTGAGAACGCTACTCAGAAAGGTTCCTGAAACCAATGCTGTTCTTTTTGCTATTTTCATGTGCAGATGCTCTCATACATGCGTTTGTGATCGCGGTTTTAATACATTTTATGCATTTTCGACGTTACTACACAGTGAGGTTCCTACATACAGCGACTTTTTTTTTTTTTTGTTTTCATAAGAGCGAAGCGCTCATACGCGCATTGGGGATGGCGGCTTTAACGAATTTCAAGCATTTTTGACATTGCTACACGACGAGGTTGATCACAAATTATTTTTGTTGTTATTGTTGTTTTGATCTGTGCGAGGTGCTCATACATGCGTTAGTGATGGTAGATGATTAAAAAAGTACTAATGTACAAAACTTACAAACAACTGCACAAATAATACTGACATTTTTAAAAGCACAAAATTTGCATTGTTGTTTGTGAACTGAATTGAAGAAAATATTTTATTACACAAATTATTTATGTACGCATTTGTTTAATTATTTCAAATCATCATTAAACTGCGTTATAATTCATTTATGCATAAAATATAAGGATTACGTGATGACATTAAAACGCACTATGGTCTCCGATTCTGATGAGCCAATCAGAAAAGAGCTAGATCTGAACCAAGCAGGTATTGTGAATATGTGTGATTTTTGGCTGCCAGTATTTCCGAAAAGAAAAAAAGGTCACTAATTAAATTGATCGCAGCTATCTCCTTTAAGTAAGACGAAGGGCACTTTATCAAAATACTGGTGACAAAACATTGTAACAGTTGGTAGCACTTTGACTCGCACGACATTCACGCATGGAAGTAGCATGTTGCATGATGACTTAATATACGAAAAACATTATAAGTCAAATATTCTATATTTCTGTTTAACTCATTTCCTTGGCCCGTTTCTTAATCTTTCTTCATTTATTCATACTATCTTTTCGAATGTATGCTTTCTGCGCCATTTCACCTTTCTATATTTTGAAAATTTAAATGTATTTTATATACATATTTTTTTAATGTATTTGCTTGTATTGAAATTTACATATTATAAAAATATCTCATGATTTAACTTATTCCTTTTTACAAATAAAGAATGAAAATTTTTGCAAGTTTAAAATCTAGAAATTAACATATATAAAGAAGATTTTTACTGCAATTTTTATTAAACATAGAATTAAATATATGCACTGGACATTCTTAATTAACGTAAAGTATAATATGAATTTTGCATTATCCATTTATAATCCATTCTTCAAAAAATATAGTTTTTTAGGGTTTTTAAAGAAAAAAAACAGAAGATTTATAGTCTCTCATTGAAAATCTCGATTTATGGAATATCACGTAATAAATCGACATAGAATTATAAATTGGTGGTTTTTGCTTTTTGCTCATTATATGTGATATACAACCTTCCTTCATGCCAAATTTCAAGGTTTTTGATGAACCGAAAGTACTTTGCACTTTTTACTTAAAAAACATTTAGGGCATTTCGAGTTGAAATAGACCTTCAAATTTGGTCAGAAGGAATTTCTTATAGCACATGCTAAGGAAACAATACGAAAATCATTAAATTATAAAACTATGTCAGTTTACAACCTAACAAACTCATTAATTAGATCATCGGGTATACTGATCAAGCATTTAAACAAGTTGGAAATTGCTCGTCAAACGTGGCAAATGAGGTGCGTTCGTACTATAACTAGTTTTATAAGTATTATTTGCACAGCATATTGTACTGAATGTATATTTTAGTGCACATGATACGTGCATATCAATTTCATTCGGTTCGGAAGGCTTTCACATCATTAAAATGCACTTACAATAAATTTTCCCCATTGGCCGTAATGTAACGGGAGAGTTTTGACTGTCCCTCTAATTCAACTATACATCCGATTTTCATAAAATTTGAAATGACTCGACAAAATTTTGCAACAATTATATATTTAAAATTTCAGACCATTCGGTTGGGTAGTTTTTGCTCTATTATATGCACTGTAAAAAAAAAATCTGTGAAGTTACTAAAGTTTTTCTAGGAAACTGGGATTCCTAGAACTTTTCATGTAACGGCAACAACAAAATTTCATGTAACAGACACACTTTTGCGCCGAAAATCAAAAAATCTGTAAGGTTACTAAGAATTTTTTTGGAAACTGGGATTCCGAGAACTTTTCATGTAACTGCAGCCAGGGTTACAAATAAAAGTTTAGTAAGATTACTGAAATTTTAGCAGATTCATTTGTAAAGTTACAGATTTTTGTAGCTTTACAAAAACTAGTTTTGTAGATTTGCAGCTTTTTTCGTACAGTTACAGGTGAAAGTTTAGTAAGCATGTAACTTTACATCTGTAGAACTACAGATTTTTTTTTACAGTGTGCGGACAGACAGACTGACCGAACGATGACTATAGGTGCTACGTATTTATATAATTACGAACGCACCTAAAAACTATAATATTATGAATTAATGATTTTCTGATTTTTTCCTGTATTTGTGCTATAAGTCCTTACTTGCTGACTAATTTCAAGGTTTTAGGTCAACTGAAAGTGCCCTTTAATTTTTGAGAGTAACATTTATAGGGTGATTCTGATTGGGCATGAACCTTGAAATTTGGCACAAACGAGGCTCATTTAAGGCTGTTCTTAAATCCCAAGGGGCAACTTTATGGTATAAGTTTTAATTCATTTTTGTTCGGAAACGCATGACAAGTATTCAGAAACAATTTAATCGAAAGATGTTTTCCATTATTTGTAAACACAATTTTCAGAAAATACTGTCAAAGTTGGCGTTTTCAAACGAATTTTCTGACAAAAGAGGAAAAACCAGTCAACGAAGGGAGACAAATGCCTTTTCACGTGATCACAAACGTTCATAACTCGATAGGTAATTTAATTATCAATAAATTAAAAAATCATTTCGATTTCAAATCGATTGCATAGTCAGGTCTGCCAATTTTTACCCTCTACGTTTAAAAATGTGTGCGTCATTGTGTCAAAAAGTTTCGCAATTGTTGAGAAATGAACTTGAGAACAGCCTTAAAGGAAAACAATCTTAAAATTATTAATTTTTTTACATGATCGTTTTTACCAATTATGTAAATCATGAGTTTTTCACGTAATAAATCTACATAGGTTTATAAATTAATGATTTTCGGAGTTTTTCTTTACATCTACTACAAGACTTTCATTCGTACCAAATTTCAAGTTCTAGATCAACCGAAAGTACCTTATATTGTGTGCTCTTAAATCAGGAATTTGTCTTGTAATATTTCGACATATATTTATAAATTAATAATTTTCACTTCTTTTTCCTTTGCGTGTGCTAAAGCATCTTCCTTCGAGCGAAATTTCAAGTTTCTAGGGCAACCCGAAGTACTCTATATGTTTTGAGAGTAACTATAATAGGGTATTTCCCGTTGACTCAGAACCTTGAAATTTGGTTCGAAGGAAGCTGTTATAGCACATGAAAATAAAGGAAAAGTTCAAGATCATTTAATTTATAATTCTATATCGATTTATTACGTCACAATCTTACGAATTTTTAAAATCGATACAAACGACAAATTAACGTATTGCAATGGAATATTTTGGGCATATTTCAAGAAACTAAATACTTACTAAGTTTTACGATAATATGACAAAACCACACAGAACACTCAATGCGCGAGTCCTACCCGTACTTGTCCTGTTTTTTGCCCGTATTTTCCGTTTCTCCAAAACAACTTAAATCAGCTGCAGGAAAAAGTGTTTTTAACAGAATTGTATTATAAGATATATGTAAAATAAAGATATATGGTGTGGATTTTTTTCAAAAAAAAGGACAAAAAATTAAATTAATATTAGTATAGCAAACATTTTTATGCGCATGCAGGAAGGATCTCAGACGCTTAAAGAGTTAACACTAGCAAAAAATGTGTTTTTTTTTTCATTTATTTTTCAACCATTTATTATTCACAATAAATCACAAATTTTCATGCATTAGATTTCAAAGCAGAGTACTCGTAGAGTCCTAATTGAGCCGTTCAGTGCACAAATCGATTGACTCCATAAAACAAAAAGTTGAGAAATGCGATGAAATAATGTACATTGTTTTTTAAAATTACCTTTATAATATAAATTCAAAAATATATTGTAGAATGCAAAAATACAGATGTAGCTTTTATCTAACGGTATATAAAATTAATGAGAACGAATATCCAAAAAATAATCGTCAGTAATTTTAAAATTTTGATATGACAGGTGGAGTTAATCGATTTGGCAACTGATAAAAGTAACAAAGTTAAATTCATTTTTAAATTTTAAAGTATTTTATTACAGAAAAAGTTAGTTATTATATTTTTATTACAGATTTTTCATACCATTTGAAATTGTTTTCATCACCTGAGTAGTGGCAGCGAGATAAAATATATCCTATGTTCGAGCAGGGACTGTCACCATCAATTTCCCATCATTACTTCTGAAGTCCGTTCGGTAGTCCATGAGATTACACACTACAAACACACAAAGAAACAAATATTAGTTCTTTATAATATTAGTATAGATATCCATTGTTTTCAAACACATACATCACGTTGTTGCTAAAATTTGCATACAAGGTGAAATTCATTCAGAAAAAGCCCTCTGATTGCCATTTCGGAAATTTCTACCAAGTGTCTTTCGCATCCTTTCATTTAGGCGCATTCCAAATTTCATATTTTTATGATGAATAGATCCGATTGCAGACAACTTTAAGTAGGTCATCTTTAATTTTGTACTGTATTGGTCGTAAAAGACAAAGTCGGAAATTGTACCCCAAAGTCAATCAAGAGCGTTCGTACTTTAGCTAGTTTTTATAAAAAATCAGATCTTGGTGCAATAGCTGTTGCACTCGTATGCAAAAAATCTTGAATTCAAAATTTGTTACGATCATATATATTACATTCTGTAATACGGAAATAATATGACTCCATCTTAAATAGGTTGAACTCACCATGGCAATATAGAATCATTATCCATCATGGGATATCAAGGATTTAATTACGTATGATAGGATTTAATAGAATGAAGAAAAAGTTTATGAATATTTTTTAAAGTTTCGTTCCGATTTTCATAAAATTTTAAACGAGTCGACAAAATTCTCCATCGATTATATATATTAAATTTCAAACCATGTAGTTTCTGCGCTGTTATATGCAGACAGACGTATGGACTAGATGACGACTATAAGTGCTATTCATTTATATAATTACGAACGCAACTAAAAATGTATGGACGCTGAATATGTCAAATCCTGCGGGTGTGTCCTAGATGAAAATCATAGATAAACTGACGCGATTCATTACTGGCATGGGTAATCCTAAAACCAGTAAACATAATTCTGGCATATAATAGTTCTTACTATATCCAGTTTATGCAATATGTTTGTTCTTTAGACTTTTTACTACTAATATTTAATTTGATTCTTAATGCTTATATTCTTATTTTTCTGTGCCCGTTTACAGGTAACTGATCTAATGCGGCGGTCTATTTATCGCATGCGTCTTCGTTATTCTTTAGATGTCAAACCTTCCTCCGTCCAAATGTCAAATATGGTATCAGAAACTCCCAAAAACATCATAAGATTAAACAGAAGAAGTACACCAAGAAATGATTCATTTTCCGTTGAAGAAGTTTCAAATATTTTCTAATATGTGTATATTCTGTGTCTATTTTTATCTAAATATAAATATCTGAATGTATTTAAAGAATTTTCAAATATTTTCTGATTTGGTTGTATTCTATGTCTATTTTTATGTGAATAAAATTGTTCTAACAAAATCAGACCATTTTATTGTGTTCGGAGATAATACTTATTTAGAAAGAAATTATGATTCTTTAGATGTCCAACCTTCCTCCGGCTAAATATCGAATCTCGTATCAGAAGCTCTCAAAAGCAACATAAGATTAAATTGGAGAAGTAGATCAAGAACTGTTTCATTTTTCGTTAACCCCTTGGGGACGAGCGACCGGTATATGTGCCGCTTAAGGAATCCTTCATTACTCCCATCAGTTATTTTTTATTGTAAAGTTTACCTTATTTAATCAGACCATTTTCCCGATTCAATTACTGAAAATTTTCTGTATTGAAAAACCGGTGGTAAAAGATTGAAAATTAAGCAAAGGGCTATAGTTGCGAAGGGATTAAAAAAACTTCAGATATTTTCAGATATGCATGTATTCTCTATTTTTATCTACATATAAATGTCTTAACGAATTTAAAGAATTACGAAAGGATTTTTCAATATTTTCTGGTTTGAGTGTATGCTTTTTTATTTTTATGTAAATAATATTGCTCTAACAATCCTCTAACATTTTATTGTGTTCATAATTAATACTTTTTAATAAGAAATTAAATTCTGAATTTTTCTTCAAAATATTATACTATGGACTTTCAAGATTCCAAATTAACCCATATACTTTGGTCTGTTGACCTACACACGTAGAAATAAATCCTGTTTGAAATAAAGTCATGCTTCCCCTTTTATAGAAAAATTAATGGCCGACTCAGTACCCCTTTTAACACTTTCCAAGAAAGTTGAAAAGTGTTTATGCATTCAGTTTGTCTGCCGGTCTGTCCACGCTCTAACTCCCGTAAATATACTCAGATTCTCATAAAATTTATTAAATTTCTTTAGAGTCACCAAAGCATGTTTGGTATTGTATATGAAGTTTGTGGTATTAATAGTTCATTTACAGGGACACTCAAAAGAATTCCATTATATTATGGTATATGGGGAAAGATCATTTGCCGAGTATTTTAATGAGATTACGCTATTTAAAATGCACTGAAACTGATATAAATCACTGAATTTAACTACGATTACGTTAGAACAGGACATTCATAGCATGTTTTATTCACATACAGGGACACAGAAAAGAAATCGGTTACCGTAATGTCTTCGAGTAATAATTGCGGGAGTGTGCGTTTTAAAATTCGGTATGCGGTTTGTAATTTAACCCTTAAATGCCTGATTTTTCAAAAATCATTGTAATAATGTTTTTCGACTTTCATTTTTTAAATAAATCCTGGAAAAAATACTTAAAAAATCATATTTTGTTTTAAGTATAGTTTACAGCTAATAAACAGTTTGTTACTAATCGGCAATACTGGTCTTTAATTGAAAAAATAATTTCCCTTGATAAAATTCTATAATATTAAACACGCAAGAAATTTAGGAACTATAATAAGAAATTAATTTTACTTGCTCACTGCAGAACAAAATAGGGTATTTCGCAAGCTTCCAAACAAAACAAAAAGAACAAGTAGCAACAATTGAAAAAAGAAATCTTTCTTTATTCTTAAATGTTGGGCAGATCTAGGTCCATATACCGACACCAACTTAACTACCCAAACATACATGGGATTGTGGACAGGGTGAACCCAAATCTTGAAGGTGGGGGAAAAGATAATGGGTAATGTGCATTAATTACCCTAGTAATTGTAGGTTAACTACTCCTAAATTACTGTACCTGAATTATTATAGTGGGTATTTAAAAACATTATGATTTATAACCAAACATTTGTGATCGTAATAATTGAATAATGGTCCTGGCTATTCCTGATAATTAGACTAACCATAATTATCTTAAATCGGGGGGGGGGGGGGAGGAAACACATCTCCAAAACTGCCCCAAACTGCGTTGTGTAATTTTAGTGAAGAAATAGCGTATAGACCGCGCAGTTATATCTAAATAAAACCTATCGAAACTACGCATAAGAAGTTCATAATCTGAAATAAAACTTACATTAAAGTAAACAGTGGACTCATGTTGTATTAAAAACATAGCCAAAATTTAACAATAAACAAAAGTTTATTTACAGTTAATTTACATATTTACAAAAACAAAATAGAATTGTGTCACAAGACACCAGCGTTCCAAAGAACGAAATTGAATTAGTATTTGCATTAAGTTTACCTTTTAAATTATCATTACAGATATTAATTAAGTGCTTGGATACCATAAATTGTACATCCCTAGTACAACATAGATTATTAAAACAATGGGAATACAAAAATATTGAATAACACATACTTTCTGTAGTAGAGGCTTACTCATAGCTTTAAGTCACACTTATATCCGTGGGTCATTCAGTGTTTTTCCATACTCCAGGAAAAGTTCACTAATTTAATTAAATTGACGACGATATCAATGTCCGAGAACTGCCGATCTTAGGGCCGTCCCTTAGCGGGAAAACACGACCCGAATAACTCGTAATCATTGTTAGAAGCATCGTTGAAACACTTAGGACATCTGGGTTTAACTATCCCTGTTGCGGAATAGAACTCACAATCATAGTTGAGAATTGGAACTCATCTTTTAACACCAACATTGTTGAGAAACAGCACAAGTCTTTTAACCCCTCATAGTTGAGAAAATCGAACTAATCTCTTTTTGAACCTTCATAGTTGAGAAGTAGAACTAATCTGACTGTAACTTCATTCTTCGCTTACGACATCACCTCATCATAACAATATGGAGGATGGTCCTTTGCCCCCTTCGTCAAATGGTCGGTCAGTCTTGCCGACCCCCTCTTCTTCCGTCTTCTCACAAACCTCTGATTTGGTATTACACTTTTTCGGGGTATACAGTGCTCCGCCCACTGAGCGTCAGCGATCGTGGTATCTGGAAACCCCGGGCCATCTTACCTCTCCCGTGTGGTCCATCTTTTACGACTTCTTTATTAGGACCAATAAATAATCTTACATCCAGTCGTAAATACAGCTTGGCATTTTATGTCAACCTTTTGTTAAACTTGGAGACTTCGTGTCTATCTAAAAAGATTCCCTTTAAAGATAAGATCCAACTGTGCAGTCGTTCTCTTATTAAGGCTTTACAACGTAGATACATATATGAGTATATTTATATCAAATAACAATAATAATAATCAAAATAAATACATGTAAGAACACACTCTGTATACACATACACACTTTATAAAATAATAATAATAATCAATATATATAAATAATAGTATTTTTTATGGCATTAAAAAAATAACAACCTGTTGAAGTGGTATCAAGGGTGTTTATATCAGTTATATGATAACACTTCCAGCATTAAACAGCACAAATGTTGCCATCTACATGTTGAAAATCGATTTAATAATATTTTCAGAATGTATTTTATTGGCAACATTTGGCATTATAGCTTCAATATTATTCTAATATAATTTGGAGCCTAAATTGGGTATTTTGCCGAAAAGCAACACCCGGCATTTAAGGGTTAACAAACTTTTTTGAATGTTACTCGTTATATATAAATTCTATAAACTCATATGCAAGTCTGCACAAAGGTATTCACGTACCATTCTCCTCATTAGAGGAGGTTGCTGAAGGAGAATATTCAACTGAGCTATATGTATTTCTTACGTGAACTAAATTTTGGCATGCATGTAGTGAATAGATACAAATCTATATATCATATACAGGGCACCTGAGAAAATTCGGATAATTTTCCGATGGTAGATGTGAACAGTTAAAATTGGGTTTTCAAATGTGTAATGCTTTTTCATATGGTTGAACTAGACATAATGTTTTAACTTATTAAACGGTGCAGTTTTGTTACATTATTCTGAATGTGTTGGAAATTGTTTCATAATCTGTGCTCGAGCATGATTTTTCCTTTCTTGCTTGATTTAGAGAATTATTCCCCTTTTGTTTGTTTTTTAATTGCAAGTAGAATATGTCCAAATTTTTTAACCTTTCAGCCGTAAGATTGTCATTTAAGTAATATTTCAGGTTCATTTCTTTAGCAGTCGACATATTACAATCACTTTGTTACTATCTATATCTGTATACAAGATACGTGCAATTTTCTCACAAAAATTTCTTGGCATATTTCGCCTTATATTATTCTGAAAGTATTGGAAACATAGGAATAAAGAGAGGCGATTACGAATTGTACGATGTATTGCGTTCAGTAATAAGTTTTCCGCCAGATTTTTTTTAATTATTATTATTGTAAAATGATAAATATATACGAAATCATCAAAGCTAATGAGGACAGTAATCTCCGTTTAAATCTACAATCGTCTGCCAACGTTTTGGCAGCTTTTTAATCTCTTCTTCGAATAAATTGTGGCATGCGCGAGTCCAGAAAGAGATCGACCTCATTTATGACTTACTCATTTGAATCGAAGTTTGCTCCATCACGATGTAGCTGCATATGGGAAAGGCGATAGAAATATGAAGAGACCATGTCGAGGCTGTATGATGGTTGTTACATCAAATCCCACTCCAGCTTGTAGAGCGTCCAGTCGGTCATCGTAGTAATGTGTGGCCGGGCGTAATCTTGATGAAAAAGAACCACCTTCCTTCTGAGCTCATTTCTTCGTTTTTCGAGAGTGGCATCGCGAACTTTGATTAGCATGTTATTGTATGTTGCTCTGTTGATAGTCTGTCCGCATTTCAAGTAATCTTTGTACAAAATTCCGGGACAATCCCACCAGTTGCAAAGAAGCACCTTCTTGTTAGTTAAGGCACGTCTTGCAACCGAGCCTGCTGATTCCCCAGGTGCTGACCACCCTCCTTTACGACTTGTATTGTTGTAGTACAACCATCTTTCATCACATATCACAATTCTGACCAGAATGTTCTCTTTCCTTTGAACTCTGAGCAAAGCCAAACAACAGTTTTTTCTCTTTCGCTTGTCTTTAGCAGTCAATTCGTGAGGCACCCAGCGGTGGAAATTAAACGTTAGATTTATGCGTTTCAGAGCGTTAACTATTGTTTTTTGGCAAACGTGTAGCTCTAACGCAATAGTTCGTTTTGAAATTTTTTTGTCTTGATCAATGATTTGCTTTAACTACACACAATCATCTTCAATAGGGCGCCCAGAACGTGGTTCCTCTTCAATGTTGAAATTTCCAACTTTAAACATCCGAAACCAAACTTTGACTGTATCATAAGAAATAGTATTGATGCCTAAAGTTTCGTATATGTTTATGTGGTATTCAGTCGCACTGAGTTTCTTGCGGAACTTATAGAACATAATCGTTATGATCTGCTGACGTGATAGCTGCATTTTAAACACTTTTTTGAAGCACAAGATAATAAATTTTTAACAAACAAATTACACAGTCATGCAGTTCCTATGCTCTACTTTCGAAAGCAAAAATTGGTTAGTTGAAAAACTAACAATCGCACAAATGACAGCTGTTGGCGCGAAGGAATCTCCCTTTGGTGGAAAACTTTTTACTCAACGTAATAAATATTAAATAGTAATTTTTGATTCTTTATTATAAGTGGTCCGCAAATTTCAGAAATAGTATTTTTTTCCTTGCACTATATGCATTTAAAAATAAAGTTATGTGTTTTAAATAAATGAGTGAAATGTTTATATTTTAAATTAAATTAATATTACCTGGAATTTTACACTAAAAATTTTGTTCAGAAATTCTGGTAGCTCTAAAAATTAAAGAGGATAAACAGTCGCAAAAGCAGCTATTGTTTATAGGTGCGTTCGTAATTATATAAATACGTAACACCTATAGTCGTCGTTCGGTCCGTCTATCCGTCCGTCCATCTATCTGTCTGTCCGCATATAATAGAGGAAAAACTACCCAACCGAATGGCCTGAAATTTTAAATATATAATTGTTGAAAAATTTTATCGAGTCATTTCAAATTTTAAGAAAATCGGATGTATAGTTTAATTACAAGAACAGTTAAAAGTTTTCCGTTACATTACGGCCAATGGGAAAAGAATATTGCAAGTGCATTTTAATGATGTTACAGCCTTTCGAATGGTCTGAAATTTTAAATATATAATTGTTGAAAAATTTTGTCGACTCATTTCTTATTTTATAAAAATCGGACGCATAGTTTAATTACAGGGACAGCCAAAAGTTTTCTGTTACATTACGGCCAATGGAAAAAAATCATTTCAAGCGCATTTTAATGATGTTACAGCACTTTGAAGAACATGAAATTGACATGCACTTATGAAGCGCACTAAAATATACATTAAGTACAATATGCGGTGCAAAAAAAAATTATAAAACTAGTTATAGTACAAACGCACCTCATTTGCCACGCTTGACGAGCAATTTCTAACTTGTTTAAACTAATTTTTTCTCTTACCTTTAGGTTCTGTTATTTTCGTTTTCTGTTATTTTTAAAAGATAATACTAGAAGAGATAAAAGTAAGAATATTTAAAAAAAAAATTATGCAAAAATTACATTCAGCCAAGTATAAAATTACAGTCTACATTTTTTAACTTCCAAACTATGTTCATTTAAAACATAGATGTCATATAATTAGCATTTTAAAAAGACAAAAACTATTAAATAAATTGCATTTCATAGAAACTGTGGCTAAAAATCTGAATAGCAATATATTTAAGTGCGGAAAATACGAACAATCATCCCGTATTTCAGGACCAGTAATTGTCGAAATCTAGCAAAACGTTGAGGTCAAAAGAAGCATCTATCTGTTTAAAAGACACATTATTCTATAACTCGCCCCATCTAATTTATAAACTCTTTTATCCCAGTTCAAAAAAGGTAAAAAGAAACTATTATAAATAAAAAGTTCAAAAGCTTTATTAATTATACGTTTATTTAAATTTTTGAAAACTATTCCAGAACTAATTATGTTTGAAATTTGAGAATTAGTTGTAATAGAGTACTTTTATTAAAATTTGAATAAATAATATTTAAACGTACAACCCCCTCCCCCACCACCCTTTTTTAAACAGAGATTTTATGCTGTAATTTGATATATATAACGTTTACTATCTTAATAAAAATGAAAGTAGGTAAAGATTCCTTATTATTTTTCATAAACAGAGATTTTTAAATTTATTATTATAACTCGCTGATACAGAAATAAATAAAAAATAAATTTATTAAATGGAGTCGTTCAATTGTTTAACAGTTAAAAACAAATAGCGCATATGTATATTTACTTATAAGCTTATGGTAATAATGCGAATATACTCATGAGCTAATATTAACCAATGGCAGAGTTCGTTTTAAATTTATCGTTTGCATTTTAACATTTTTTAAGGGTATTTTTTTCTGCATAGGATATCTGAAAAATAAAAATTTATTAAATGGAGTCGTTCAATTGTTTAATAATTGAAAACAAATAGCACACATGTATCTTTACTTACAGGGTGACAATTATTGAACTATATGAAATTAAACCATCATAAATTCTGAACGGTTTGCAAGATGAAGTCCAAACTTCGTGCTTGGCCGCTGGGCATGATGGGAATTAGTATGCGCATGCGCACGCAGCCTGTACGCAACTTCGTCAACAAGCAATATTGGCGCATTTGGGGGACTGAGAATTTGCATTTAGTGATAGAGAAGTCTCTCCACCCTCAACGGCTGATTGTGTGGTGTGCAATGTCCAGTCACGGAATAATCGGTCCGAAATTCATTTACGGCACGGTGACTACTGAACGATACGTGAAGACTTTGGAAAATGGTTTCATCCCCATTGTCATATCTCAATAATAGTTGAGATCTGTATTAATAGATGGCAGCACCATACACGGACAGTCTGGAATTGTAAGGCTTTGCACGTAGCCGAGAATATTTCTGCGCAGTTGTGAGATGTGTTTTGTTCTGAGAGCTGCGCTTAGCAGCTGCTGTAAATAACGTATATAATAAACTATAAATAATCTTATAGTTATGCTTTCTTCCTTAGTTAAGAGTAATTAATATAAGAGAGCGGCGATATAAAAGTGACGACGAAAATGGGATTTAACCCAAATTAAAAAGCAGTGAAAATTTTTTCGTGTGAAAAAAAAAAAAAAAAGTGGCACGGAAAATGGCCGATAAAGAGATAATTTCTCTGGGTCGCTTTGAAGAATATAATGCAAATGTTCCTTGGACTATTTACGTCGAGAAAATTGATTTTTATTTTTCAGCGAATAGCATAAAAAATGATGATATGAAGAATAATATTTTATTAAGTTCTGTGGGAACAACAACATTTGCTGTTTTACGAGATATTATTGTTCGAATACGCTGAAAGAAATCAGTTACGAGGATCTTTTAAAGAAAGCTAAAGATCATTTTTCACCACGCCCTAGTGAAATTGTCGAACGATTTAAGTTCCAGAAACGACTAAGGAAGCAAGGTGAGAATATAGCCGATTTTATAAGAGAGTTACGTCGTTTATCCGAACATTGCAACTTCGGAAATACGCTTAATGACCGCCTGCGTGATCAGTTGGTGTTTGGCATCCAGGATGAGAAAATACAGCAAAAATTACTGGATTCCATGGATTTAACGTTCCAAACAGCGGTGGAAATAGCTGAGTCATTTGAGATAGCTGAGGCTGGAGTGAAATCCCTACACATCGGAGATACTACAACTGTCAGTCAAGTGCGTGTTCCGAAAGGAGAAAAATCGAAAGTGGAGAAGTATATTCATGCACCTAAGCCTAAAGAAGATAAATTCGCGCCTGAGAAACCGTGTTATAGATATTCTAAAAATTATAACCCTAAGTTATGCACTTTTAAATCTGCAGAATGCCATTTCTGCCATCGATTGGGGCATTTAAAAATTTGTTGTCGTAACAGAAACTTTGGAATGAAAAGTGAGAAACCTGTTAAGAACAGAAAAATTAAAACTGTTCAGGAAGAATATTGTTTAAATTTTATGGACGACAACTCCAATAATCTATCGTGGGTAAAATCGGTTAAAATAAATGGTGTAAATATACAATTTGAAATTGATAGCGGTGCGGCTCATACCATTGTAAGTAAAAGTGTTGCTCATAAATTGTTCTCAGGTAAGCTGTCTTTAATTAAATCTAATATTAAGTTTCAAACTTATACTAAAGATTCCTTAACTGTTTTGGGGGAATTAAAAGTAAATGCTGTTGTTGATGAATATTCTATACTTGATTTAAAAATGTTAGTTATTAAAGAGGAGGGTCCGAGTCTAATCGGAAAAACTTGGTTAAAAGCATCAAAATTATTTTTGCCTAATGTAAATATGATTAAAAGCATTTCGAAAGATGATTTAATTAGAAATTTTCCTAATGTTTTTGCTGACGGGATCGGAACAATCAAGGTCCCTCCCGCGTCAATAAATGTGAAAAAAGATGCAAAACCAGTTTTTCTTAAGTCTCGACCTGTTCCTTTTGCTTTAAGGAAAGCTGCTGATGTTGAATTGGAACGATTAACTAATGAGGGTATTTTAAAACCTGTTGATCATTCAGAATGGGCTAGTCCTATAGTAATTGCTCCTAAGCCTAATGGTTCTGTTAGAATATGTGGTGATTATAGAGCAACAGTAAATGCAAATACTGAAAATGATAACTATCCTCTTCCTAGAATGGAAGAATTATTTTCTAAATTATCAGGTGGAAAATTCTTTACTGTTTTTGATTTAAAAGATGCTTATTTACAACAACCTGTAGATAAAGAAAGTAGTAAAATTTTGACTATAAATACTCATAAAGGTTTGTTTAATGTGTTACGATTAGCATTTAGGGTAAAATGTGCTCCTGGAATGTTCCAAAGAAAAATTGAACATATATATTTTTTTAATTGAATATGTTAGTGTATTTTTAGATGATGTTATTATTAGTGCTAGTAATGAATCAGAACATTCTGAAAGAGTTGAAAATGACTGAAATGCTTTTCTGAGCATGGTATAAGATTAAATAAGGAAAAATTAAAATTTATGGTTTCGGAAGTTTCTTATTTAGGTCATAAAATATCTCAGGAAGGAATTAGACCTATTCCAGAAAAAGTTAATGCTATTTTGAATGCTCCTATTCCAAATAATGTATCACAATTGCGTTCATTTTTAGGCTTAATTTATTATAATAGAAACTTCCTGCCTAATATTTCAGATGTTTTAGAACCTTTACATAGATTATTAGATAATAATGTAAACTGGACATGGTCAGAAAAGCATGAAAAAGCGTTTCAAAAAGTGAAACAATTATTATGTACATCTCCTGTTTTAGAATTATATGATGTAAACAAAGATATAGTTTTAAACTGTGATGCTTCTGAATATGGCATAGGATCAGTTTTAAGCCACATTGTTGAAGGTAAAGAAAAAACTATTGCTTATGCTTCGAGAACTTTAAATAAAACTGAAAGAAATTATGCAATGATTGATAAGGAAGCTTTATCTGTAATGTTTGGTGTCACTAAATTTCACCAATATTTAGCTGGAAAAAAATTTAAAATTATAACAGATCATAAACCTTTAATTAGATTATTTGATCCTGTTAAAAAGGTACGTGATACATTATCACCTAGAATGCTGAGATGGTCATTAATGTTAACTGGGTATGATTATACAATTGATTATCGCGAGGGTAAAAATAATAAAAATACTGACGCATTAAGTAGATTACCTCTCCCAGAAACTGTAAATATAGTGAGTAATCCTGCGGAAATAATGTTTGTTTCAAATAATGATAATTGGCCTGTTACTTCTAAAACTATTGTAAAGTGGACAACTGAAAACCCTGTAACTAAACAAATTTTAGAGTGGGCGTTATATGGGTGGCCGCGAAAGATCAAACAAGAAGAATATCAACCATATTTTCGTAGAAGGGAGGAAATTTCCTGTCTAGAAAATTGTCTATTGTGGAGTCATAGAGTGATCATTCCAGAGGAAGGCTGTGAATATATATTGGAATTACTGCATTCCGTTCATCAGGGTATATCGAGCGTGAAAGAGAAAGCTAGGGGTGTAGTTTGGTGGCCAAAAATGGATAAAGAAATTGAACAAATGGTAAATTCTTGTAATAGATGTCAGCTGTTTGAGAGGGATTGTCCCAAAATGGAACACTTGAAATGGAAATCTGAACTGTCCTGGGAAAGGATCCATATAGATCATGCCGGTCCTTTTGAAGGTAAAATGTTTTTAATTGTAGTCGATTTTTATACTAAATGGTTGGAAGTAGAGGTAGTACCCAAGTCTGATAGTAAAACTACAATCAAGGTATTAAGGAAAAATTTTGCTACATTTGGATTACCTGTTGAATTGGTCAGTGATAATGGCCCCGCGTTCACAAGTGATGAATTTGAGGAATTTCTTAAAAATAATGGAATTAAACGTACGCCTGTTCCACCTTATCATCCGTCTTCGAATGGACAAGCGGAAAGATATGTGCAAACTGTGAAAAATTGTCTTAAAAAGCTAGATAAAAGTGACATAACATTGTCAATTTCACGATTTTTTTAGAAAATCATTCCACTCCTCATTCGGTGACTGGTAAAACTCCTGCTGAATTAATGTTTGGAAGGCCAGTTCGAACAGCCCTTCACTTGGTATTACCATCAAAACCTAAAATACAGCAACCCCTTCACAAATATAAGCTTCATGATTTAGTTTTTGTTAAAAATTTTGGAAAAGGGGAGAAATGGGTAAAAGGAAAAATTATGAAATTATTGGGGAGTAGATGGGTTTTAGTAAATAGATGTGATGGAGTAATGTGTAAACGTCACGTTGATCAGTTGAGATGAAATAAAGAGATAAGTGATGAAATATCAGAGAGAGTTATAGACATGAATCGAAATGATAACCTAATGTCAGACAAAGTTGAAAATATGGGACATAGGGGTAAAAATTACAGTAATTATGATAGGTATGAAAGGGTTAACCAAAACCGTTTTTCTGGAATTAATGGAAACATAAAAGAACAGCTGAATAATGATAATACTATAGAACCAAGCCAATCTCAGCCTTCGTGTGATATTGTGGCAGGTACAGTTGTGAGTAATAAAAATGATGGTACGACAAATAAAACTGCGAAAGGCAGTTTGACTGAAACTTATGACGAGGACTGTAAGAAAAGTGCTCCGTTCGAAGAAGTCATAGAACAAGATTGCCTGTAGTTCGTTTGAACTATGAGGGGAGGGGTGTCATATCTCAATAATAGTTGAGATCTGTATTAATAGATGGCAGCACCATACACGGACAGTCTGGAATTGTAAGGCTTTGCACGTAGCCCAAAATATTTCTGCGCAGTTGTGAGATGTATTTTGTTCCGAGAGCTGCGCTTAGCAGCTGCTGTAAATAATGTATATAATAAAGTATAAGTAATCTTATAGTTATGCTTTCTTCCTTAGTTAAGAGTAATTAGTTAATATAAGAGAGCGGCGATATAAAACCCATTATCTAAACTGACCCTGATTTCGACAAGATGTGGTTCATGCAAGACGGAGCTCGACTCCATCAGACCAACAAAGTGTTTGATGTCCTGGAGAAGCACTTTGGTGACCGCATTCTGGCTCTGGGGTACCCAGAGGATAGTGGAATGGAACTTGCTTGGCCGGCATATATTTTCTGGATCTCAACACATATGATTTTTTTGTGGGGGTACATTAAAGACAATGTGTACAAAAATAACCCCAACACCATATCTGAGCTGAAAACTGCCATTCAGGCGGTCATCGACAGCATCGATGTTTCGACACTTCAGCGGGACATGCAGAATTTTGCTATTCGTTTGCGCCACATCATAGTCAATGATGGCTGCCATATTGAAGATGTCATAACCTAAATCCGAATATCTGTAGTGATGTTTACATGTTGAATAAAGTTTGTGCACTGAGTAGTTTTTAAATAATTTACGTTTTATTTCATATAGTTCAATAAATGTCACCCTGTATAAGCCTGTGATAATAAGGCGAATATACTCGTGAGCTAATATTAACTAATGGCAATGTTCGTTTTAAATTTATCGTTTGCATGTTAACATTTTTTAAGGGTATTTTTTTCTGCATAGTTTGGGATGTAACAGAGTAATTTTGGTATTTGTTTCGAAAGTGAAAGTGTGATGAAAAGAAAAAAAGAAACTTCAACCAAAATCTAAAAAATAACAAAGTATCTGTATAGACATTGATATCCTATAAAAAATTATATAAAAATATATACTACAAAGGAAGAATAATGAAGAGACCCTTGTCATTGCTTTAACATTAGCTTGCGAGAGATTACGAATAACTAGCGTAGTCTCTGAACATTTATGATTATATAATAATGACTAAAATTGAAAACTAACATAGTATATTATATATGTTTATTATAGTATTTAATACATTACATACACCATCTTTATAGTAAGTTTTATAACGGAATTTATGCAGAACATCGCTAACTCAACACTAGTTAAGTCGACAAGTTTTGTTTCATCTCTATGGGTTGTCGAAGTAAAAAGGTTTCAATACTGAAAAAAATGAAATATTCATGAAACTGAAAAAAATGAAATATTCATAAGCCGATGTACTCAAACCGAATTAAATATGTTTAGATAAAAAATAAAGTCTTTTTTTAATTTTGAAACATCGCATATTATCAAACCGAAACGAAACGATAATTTTAGTACTTTGTAATTGTATATTTCATTCATGAATACATAAATGATGCTCATTGATAGGGAAACTATGCAATATACCCTGGAAATCAGAGAATAATATTACGCTTGCATTCCTCGGGAGAAGCTTTATCTTGCGTCTCCTTTATAATGCGTAATATTACAATATGCGTTGTTGTTCTGAGTGCTTCGTATATGCATGTGCGGTTGGTCTAATTAGTGTGCTGATTCAGATACACTTGAAATCATCATATTAGAATACATCAATGAATTCAGTAATGGCCAAGTGCGTGTATTACCCACGCTCAGAGGAATCGTTACAATAAATATATGAAAAAAAGCAGAAAAACCAACGTATAATATTGTTGCACAAAGGCTTTATTTGCTATTTTTAAATAAATATATGAGTTATTAAGTGCATTATTAAAACAATTTGTTGCTAAACCTTTTTAATATTGTTGCACAAAGGCTTTATTTGCTATTTTTAAATAAATATATGAGTTATTAAGTGCATTATTAAAACAATTTGTTGCTAAAAGAATAATAAGACTTTCTAACAAATTATACAAAGTAGTGTTGTGTATAGCTGTATATACTAGAAAAGTATGAATGGGTATACCAAAAAAGTTCAAAGCCTAAATAATATTAAACATTGATATTCTGTATAATTCTTTTTTTAAACTTGTCCTAATCTGTTTATAATGAACTTAATTCGGTACTGGCAATAAAAGTAGTGCATATTTAAACTTCATTTGGCATTTCATAAGAACTAAGTTCAGCTAAAAAGATTATTAAAAGTAATAATCTTCTCTTTTTGGTAGCTAAAACAAAATCCTTGTTCAACGTTTAAACTTTGTATTGTGCTAAGCGCTTTGAACGGAGGTCGCAAAGTTGCACGGCCGCTCTGGTCCGTGCCGCGTTTTTCCAGATCGGATTCAGTTAACATTTAAAATCACGAGAGGCTTATTGAGAGATCCACTCAATGCAAACTACTTGCGAAACCAATTGTATTTATGAGATTAATTCTAATTAAATTAGGCTGTTTTTAACAATTTGACTTATATTGCTTTTATTCGGCTACTGGTCATTGTATTACACAAATATATCATTAAATATTGTTATGTGTTATTAACGTGATCAATTTTTTCCTTCCTGGCATCTTTAGGATGTTCATTAAACTTTGTATGCTTCTTACGCTTCAAAGTTGGCTCGACATCACTCGACAGTCTTCCTCGCTTTAGGTGTTTCAGTTCACCAGAAGAGATAATGTGTCGGCTAGTTTCAGTCTGAAACACATCAATTTTAAAAGTTTACTTTTAGATGGCTGCACACGCTTGTACAAAAACCAAGCATTTATGTGAGAAATGTTTAGAAGGTGATAAAATAATCTGAAATACCACATCCTTGTTCTCATGGTGATTTTGTATCTTCCAAGCAAACTGTCATGTAAATCGACCCCACCCATGTGTTTATTATGCACTTGTACAACTTGAGGACAAGGAATATTTTTACTGCATTTTTGTTTCGGTCATAACAGCTTACATGTTTTATCGGATTTGTTCCTGCAAATGTAGAAAGCATCATAACAGTTTTATTGTCTTGCCATGTAAGATTTCATATCTCACATATCCATTGACATTGGAAATATATTCTATGGTACGAGCCCTGTTTTTTTTTAATTCATTGTTTGGTAGAATTTTACAGCACAGGATTATGTCTCTTATTACAGTTCCAAGGCACAAGATTCCTTTTGATTTTAAAAATGTCACTAGATTCACTGATTTATAATAGTTATTCAAATACAGTTTGTGATTTACGTGTTCAACAATTGTAAGAATTAATCTAGCTACGACTGAACCGCTAACTCCCAAGTCATCAGATCCCCTTGGCAGACTGATTGTGTTTTATTGTGTTACAGTGTAAACTTCAAAATTGTATGCAAATCTAGATACCCCCGCTAAAACAAATAATTTAAAACCAGGTTCATGCGATTTTTGGGCACATTCTGCTTTTGAAGGTGACGAACCTTTGTAGCACATATTTGTATCCAACCATTTTCGGGCACGAGAAGACTATTGGGCTAGGTCACGTGTTCGAGAAATTTCGATTTGTGGGTCATTTTTGGATCACTGTGGGTCTAGCTATTTTTATCTAAAAAACGGCTCTAACGATTTTCACTAAACTCTATATTCTACAGTTTTGGATTCCGAGAAGACCATTGGGCTAAGTCACATGTTCGAGAAAATTCGATTAGGGGGTCATTTTTGGGTCACCGTGGGTCAAGCTAAGTTTATCTAGATAACGGTTCAAACGATTTTGACGAAATTTTGCACTCTACTGTTTTCGGGCACGAAAAGACGATTGGGATGGGATCTCGTGTTCGGGAAAATTCGAATAGTGGGTCATTTTGGGTCATAATGGGTCAGAGTCAAACTAATTATATCTAGAGAACGGCTCGATCGATTTTGATTAAATTTTGTATCTAACCATTTTCGAGCACTAAAAGACCATTGGGATGGGTCTCGTGTTCGAGTAAATTCGATTAGTGGATCGTTTTGGGTCATAATGGGTCAGGTTTAAGCTAATTATATCTAAATAACGGCTCAATCTGTTTTGACCAAATTTCATATCCAGCCGTTTTTTGACACGAAGAAACTATTGGGCTAGGTCACATGTTCGAGAAACTTCGATTAGTGGGTCATTTTTGGGTCACTATGGGTGAAGCCAATTTTATCTAAAAAACGGCTCTAACGATTTTCACTAAACTCTATATTCTACAGTTTTGGACTACGAGAAAACTATTGGGCTAAGTCACATGTTCGAGAACATTTTATTAGTGGGTCAGTTTTGGGTCACCGTGGGTCAAGCTAAGTTTATCAAAATAACGGTTTTAACGATTTTGACGAAATTTTGCACCCTACTGTTTTCGGGCACAAAAAGACCATTGGGATGGATCTCGTGTTCGAGAAAATTTCATTAGTGGATCATTTTGGGTCATAATGGGTCAGGGTCAAGTTAATTATATCTAGAGAACGGCTCAATCTATTTTGACTAAATTTTGTATTTAACCATTTTCGGGCACGAAAAGATTATTGGGATGGGTCTCGTGTTCGAGAAAATTTTATTATTGGGTCATTTTGGGTCATAATGGGTCAGAGTCAAACTAATTATGTCTAGAAAACGGCTCAATCGGTTTTGATTAAATTTTGTATCTAACCATTTTCGGGCACGAAAAGACCATTGGGATGGGTCACGTGTTCGAGAAAATTCTATTAGTGGGTCATTATGGATCAGGGTCAAGCTAATTATATCTAAAAAACGGCTCAAGACATTTTCACAAAATATTTTAATATGCGGCGTTTCTGGTCATGAGAGGACCATTGGGCTAAGTTACATGTTCGAGAAAATTCAATTAGTGGGTCACTTTGGGTCACAATGTGCCAGGATCAAGCTTATTAAATTAAAAACATGCTCAAATCATTTTGACTAAATTTTATATTACGTATACCGTTTCTGGGCATTAGAAGAGATTTGGACTAAGTCACATGTTCGAGAAAATTCGATTAGTGGGTCATTTTGAGTCATAATGGGTCAGGGTTCAGCTAATTCTATCTAAAAAACGGCTTAAACGATTCTGATTAAATTTTGTATTCTATCGTTTTCGGGCTCGAGAAGACCATTGGGCTAGGTCGCATGTTCAAGAAAATTCGATTAGTGGTCACTTTGGGTCACAATGGATCAGGGCCAAGCTAATTGTATTTAAAAAGCGCTTCAAAACATTTTGACATAATTTTGTATAATGCCGTTTCCGGGCATGATAAGAGTATTGGGCAGTGTCGCACGTTCAAGAAAATTCAATCAATGGGTCATTTTGGGTCCTAATGGATCAGGATTAAGCTTACTGTATCTAGAAAATCGCTCAAACGATTTTGACAAAACTTTGTACTACACCGTTTCTGGACAAGATAAAACCATGTCGTATGCTCAAGAAAATTCTATGAGTGGTTCATTTTGGTGATAATGGTTCGGGGTCAAGCTAACGGCATCTCAAAAAGTTTCAAACACTTTTGGAAATTGTTTTTGTTATAACGTTTCACAGTACAAAAAGACCATTGAAATAGCTCACATCTGTCGATGAATTTTGGTTAGTGGCTTTTTGAATCAACGTGGATCAAGCTTATTTTATCTAGAAAACGACTAACGATTTTCACTAAATTTTGTATTCCATCGTTTTCAGGCTCGAGGACAGCATTTTGTTAGGTCGCATGTTCGAAAAAATTCGATTAGTGGGTCATTTTGGGTCACTATGTTTCACAGTCAAGCTAATTGCATCTAAAACAGCAAGAATGATTCAGTGGAAAAATATATCGAGATAAACAGAAAGCTAATGTTGACCGAGCTTAGCTCGGTCATTCCTGTTAGTAATTATTAAGCACAAACACTCTTTACTATATTCGTAACACTATATGTATAATTTTACACATATATATGTTGGAGGAGGAAAGGCAGTGGAAGAAAATTTCAGAGGAGAGGAGATTTATCCTTCTATATATATATAAAAAAAGTAACGATTTAGAAATGGGCGGACAAAATATTTTTGAAATGGACCAATGGAAATCTACCTAGAATAGTATCCGAATAGGTCAGAACAGGTCGTAGAATAGGTCAGAATAGTGTTAAAATTACGATTGTGTAACCGTTTTCGGAAAAAACGGTCAAATGACCTGCCAGAATGCTGCAAAATTTTAACAGTTTTTATACCGGGTGTCCCAAAAATGACCAATGATTTTAAAATTCAATAACTTGCAAACGGTGACAGATATTTAAAAAAAAATTCTTGCTGGAGGGTTATACATGATGTCATGAGTTTTTTACTGTGATTCTTTATTTTAGTTCGAATTGCAAACAATAAATGGCGCTGAGAGCAATAGGTTCTCAGTCCAGACCCGATGTTTGGTGCTTCGGGATTGATTCAATACATTTTAATCTACATTTTTCGCATGGAAGAAGAGAGAGACCAAAAAATCAAACCTGGATTTAGCTGTTATTGCTTTCAGCGACATCTATCGATGCTATTTGTAACTGAAACTGAGAATCGCAGCATGCAAAGTCCAAAGATCTTGCATAAGACTCCTGCAAGAATTTTTTTAATATGTGTCACCGTTTGCAAATTATTGAATTTTAAAATCATCGCTCTTTTTTGAGACACCCGGTAATAGTGTGTTTTCTAAAAAACTGTTTTTACTTTTATAATTACTATATACCGGGTGATCCAGAAGTTCCGGGAGTTTTGAAACGTTAATAATTAGCTAACTGTATACAATAGAAAGATGCAATTGTCACAGAAATGATTAGAAACATAGGGGCTTTGTTTTTTTAAAGAAAAAATATGTTATTTAGTTACACTTTTTGCCAATAGGTGGCGCTGAAATTGATAATATAATTCTGCTATGGTATAATATAGAGGATTGAGTTTTGGCATGGACTTCAACCTCGATTACGACTGCAATAGATGCCTGGGATCTCCAGCTTCTTTGACGATATTCCAATGAGTCCATTTCCTCAAACCGTTTTAATACAGCCTTTAGATTTGTAATGGCATTTCAATCCTTTTCCAGTTTTAACTCCACGCATTGTACGATAACAAAGGAAAGCTAAACTTGCCGATTCATTCTTTTTGTAAAAGAGCTTTGTAACGCAAAGAAAGCATGACTAAACATAGCAGTTACACATCAAATTTTGTACCAAAATTCCTTTCAAATGCAATTTCTTTAAACTTCGAAAAAGCGTTTGAACATAAACGATCCTTAAAAAGAAATCTGATCAATATCTTAGGAGAGACGTTGCGAAATGAACTCATCTGCTTAAGTAACACATGGTGCAGATACTATCGATGTCGTACAGCAGCGCCATGTGTTGTTAAAAATTTTAACTATTTATTTAAAAACAATTTCATTATAAACAAGAATCCCACATGCTTCTGAGTATATATGTGAAAACCGCACCTTCCTATTGTACATAGTTTTCTAATTATTTACATTTCAAAACTCACGGAACTTTTGGATCCCCCGGTATATGTAATTGTCGAATAAACTTCTAGTCAAAATAATGGAAGGCTGTAGATCGATGTAATGAATTCATAATTTACTGGCAGCTGGTGAAGGGCGTAGTATTTTTAATTCGACAATTCAGTCAACTAACATAGATTTATTGGTCGCTGCTGAGATCTAGTAAAAGTAAAAAAACAACGATTCCTCTTTTGCAGTCGCATCATTTATTTAATGGTTCGAAGTAACTATCTCAAGGCAATGGTGATTATTCCGATAATTTCCCGCAGGGAAAACATAGCCAGTTTATGTTCTAAGGACCCTTATTCACAAAAAATGGACATGGAAAACAATCCCCACATAGCTACACCGGGCTAGGTTCTTAAAGTGAAATCGAACACTACAGGACGTGCAGACCACCGGGTAACTTCTTTGAAGCACTTGAAAAACAAGACAAATCTCATAAAATCTGATCTCAAAGCTCATGCACGGCGGCTTTGTTAGCATTTGCGTAGGAAGCCAGATTGGAGCTTAAACTTCAGGAAGAACCAATCAGATTCAGGAACTAGAATAATTTAGATAAATATCGCGAAGTAAAAATATAATATAATATAATATATATATATATATATATATATATATATATATATATATATATATATATATATATATATATATATATATATATATATACAAATTTCCTTAATTATTCAGTTTGGATGATATACAAAAATGGAAATATATTATATATGTTTTTAAAAATATTAAATTATAATTAACATAATTGTTATGAATAAACTTAATGGCGATAAAAGGTGAGTATATGTATCTGCATTTACATTTACACAAATAAACTTTTTTACCAAAAATAAAACCGACTTCAAAAACTACTACAAAGTAAAAAATAATTTTTTTACATAATAGTTAATAAGAAATTAAATTAAGAGCATTGTATTTACCATGCGTATTATTATATTTATGTACATTAATTTGATTTTTTGGAGTCGGTGCCAGCCAAACGAAGTTAAGTATAATCATCCAACAGACACACATACAAATATCTACGAGTTTTTTTACGATTTGTTATTTAGTTAAAAAAAAATTGAATTTTACCATTTTTTAAACATTTCATCTGATTTTATAAACGTGTATTTTCAAGTGAGATTAGTTGTATTATGTGTGCTAAATTAAGGGTTATTTTAAAATTAATGCGTTTATACAGGCTATTATGTAAAAAAATCGTAGCCAAACACAGATTTTCAAATGTAGGATGGTGTCAGAATTGATTGAGAATGGATTTTTTTTTCCTAAACGGTTTTGCTGAATCATGTTACGATTTGTATTGGATAAACAATTTTAATTTTGAACTTGGCTTGGCTGGCACCGACTCCAAAAAAATCAAATTAATGTACATAAATATAATAATACGCATGGTAAATACAATGCTCTTAATTTAATTTCTTATTAACTATTATGTAAAAAAATTATTTTTTACTTTGTAGTAGTTTTTGAAGTCGGTTTTATTTTTGGTAAAAAAGTTTATTTTTCACTTTTTAGCTCTTTTTTGAGTTACAATTTTTGCATGATTCTTTTGGAGGAAATTACGGACTTTTAAAGAAACTTTTAAAGATGTTATTTTGATAAGTAAATACTTTTGTCCAGATTTCTGTGCACATTAATAACACAGGTTTTTTGTGAAAATTCTTTATATATAATATATATATATATATATATTACATTTATTCTTCTTCAGATTTAATAGCTTTATTTTTTAATTAAATATTTTTATTTCTCTATTTGGACATGGGTAGAACGACAAGAGATGCTGCTCGCATGAAAAAATATCGAACTTTGGAAACTGACAATAAAAAGTTCTCCGGCTTACTAAAAATGCTCTATTAAATACAGAAAAGAGACCCAATGACTTATTTTTATACTTTCTAACCGATGACCAGGTCCTTATCTTCCGGGTTGCCCTAGATGAACGGGTTTGATACCTGTCATCGGCGTAGGAGACCATCTAATCGCCACGTAGCGGCAATAAACCTGAGGAACGTCTAGATCGTTTTACTATCGGCAGTGCCTATTTCTTAATTATGAACTTTTTTATGCCAGTTATTTAACATTTATATCTTGTTGTTTAGCACCTGCGCATTGCTACTCATGTTGATCTCGTAATTTAGAAGCTTAATCAGATGACGAAACCTTCATCTGGCAAGACACCTCAGAGGTATAATTCATAGGTAAATTCGAGGTCTTCGCACCTATCGACGGAGTTTACATGCACCAGAAGCCATTAGGATACATGACAACCGAATAACTTATCAAAGAATGATCGTGAAAAGACTATAGGGGGAAAGTCTTAAATGGCGTTCCCTCAAATGGCTGGTCATTGATGAAATTTCTATGGTGTCAAAAGAGAATTTATATATAATTCATTTGAGGTTTCAAGAATTTAAAAACAATTTATTTTTTGGTGGCATTAATGTTTTCTTATATGGAGATATTATGCAAGTGCCAATATGTAATGTATGTATGCATACGTAATGCCAATGTGCTTAAATGTATGCTAAGCATTTCAGCATGGTACTTTTATTCATAATTTAAATTATTTGCTTAATCTTTCGCCAAATCTAAAGATTCTGATAGAGAAATTGAGAACTCATTGCATCATGACGGCATTTTGTTTATTTTTGTTTGTAATCTGTCTTGACAAAATCAGCTTAACTCACTTAGGCATTTATGCTTCTTATTGCATCATCATTTGCAATACGTTGGACAGTGGAGATTTTAAAACTATTAAGTAATCTACCGTTATTGCGTCCACTGCCAATTGTTGTTTCTGAGCTAATATGATTTGGTGCATTGAAGCGTTTTGCGAGTTAAATATTTTATGATACCCACATTTACATTAAACCAATTGCTGCTGATATTTTTTTTGTTTCACGCTAGCCTTAACTGTGGGCTCGATTACGGAAGATTAGAAATTCATCGTCATGCTCATTTAATAATCTTGATTAAAGTGTCATTGGTCTGCATAATAACTGACGTATTTTAGCGAGTATAGTACTGCAAAACATATAGAACTTTCGGAAGCAACTTATGATATTCGCATTTCCTTTAAACCATGTTTGCTGTTATAGTATTTCACACTTTTTGCTTTTATCGGGCAACCTGATTCAAATTTACTTGCTCTCATTTCTTGATACAATTCAAATGTTTTCATGACTGCGTAACTCACTGACTTACTTTTGCCATTATGCTTATGCCTACTGATGTTTAAGTTCTGTGCCATGTAAATACACCGCACCATAACAATGCCGTCTGTAATACTAATTAGAGTAACTCCTTTTATTTCTTTCTATGTTGTTTATCTTGTACTTAAACAGCATAGGGATCTTGGCTCAACTTCTGTTTGCATATAAAAGTAGACAAATGGTTATTTACAATAAATAAATTTATACATATTAAAAAACTTGCTTGTATATATGAGACAGTGGTACTACTTAGTTATCCCGTCGACCTAAAATCTATCGCCAAACTATAAGATTAAATGCCAATAATGGTTGATCGTAAATGTCACATTCACTTGACTTTAAGCAAGATACACGTGTTTACGTCATCAAGTGATTTTTATTTCGACGTTTTATTTGTATTTTTATTAATGTTATACTAATTTATTTGTTCTTTCGTTATTTAAAATAAAAATTATGTCAATTTGTATAATTTGGTGAGTGGTTTGGCGATTTATATAATCTGGCGAAATTGGTTGACGGGATAACTAAGTAGTACCTAGACAATTAATAGGTTGTCAGAAAATATGCCTGAAATTTTCATTTTCTCTTCAAGGCCCCTATACAGGAAAGTTATTATTAATGTTATCTAGTGGAAATATTAAAGGCAATCAAAAAGCATTCATACATATAACTGTTTAATATAATATAGGTATGTATATAATATTATGGTACTTCTTAGATATCCCGTCGATCAATTTCGCAAAATTATATAAATCGCCAAACCACTCGCCAAATTATACAAATTGACATAATTTTTATTTTAAATAACGAAAGAACAAATAAATTACTAAAACATTGATAAAAATACAAATAAAACGCCGAATTAATGGCTTTATTGGCCATTATTGGCATTTAATCTTACAATTAATTAATTAATGGCAAACCATTATTGGCATTTAATCTTACAATATGGCGACAGTAATTTGGTCGACGGGATAACTAAGAAGTACCAATATTATATATATATATATATATATATATTATGTGCCGCCAGTCTGATGTTATGTGTTTAATTAAACTAAAATATTGTATACTAAATTATTGTTTTGT
Organism: Maratus speciosus; assembly: GCA_963932465.1. Taxonomy (NCBI): domain Eukaryota; kingdom Metazoa; phylum Arthropoda; class Arachnida; order Araneae; family Salticidae; genus Maratus; species Maratus speciosus. Next base: position 457,167,915 of record OZ010797.1, read on the forward strand.
ATTAAGTTAGTTTGCTTCTGTATTATTTAGCATTTGAAATAATGGTGTATATTTAATTAATGTATATTAAATTACTATTTAGAATGCGATTGCCAATTGAGTATTTTAAATATGACTGTCGATTAGAAAATGCAAAGAAACAGATTGGGGAAGATCCATTACTGAATTTGAATGGGAATATCGCCAAATTAGTCAGTTACAGTCAAGTTGGCTTCATTTATGGCGACTTATTTTGGTCGCCAAATTTGGCGATAATTAACGTAACTGCGCCAAGTTTTGCGACAACTTGGCGCTAACGTATACGAATACATAGTTTTATGCTTATGATTGAGAAACCGGTTACAACAATGAAAGATAATTTGGGTGAAATCCTTCATTTTATTGGTTTTTGTTGAATTACTAAAAAACTACTCAACCAATTTCGATGAAACGGAAGTGGTACCAATTCGAGAGTATCATCTTTCAATTAAAACAAAAGTCACATAAATCGGACAAAAAGTTCCGGAGCAATCGGTGAACATACATAAAAAAAAAAAAAAAAACATACATACGCGTCGAATTGATAACCTCCTCCTTTTTGAAGTCGGTAATAAGTTTCATTGATGAAAGGAAACATTTACCACAACTCAATAAAGTAAATATATTAATATTTATGGACTTATTTTCTTTTATTTATGGAAAAGTCGTGGAAACGCTAGTTTATTATTCTCTTAAAGTATTAAAAATTGTCCCATTTCCGAAATTGCTAAAACTTTTGTTATATACATCCATAAATTTTAATATTAAAAAACAAACAATTTTTATTCAAACTCCGTGTTTGTGCATTATTAATATATACATTCTATAATGTGTTTCATACCTGCTCATCTCCTTTATGTTTTTATTTTTAAAATGTAATTAAAAAATCAAAGTAATTAATTAAATGTTTGGTACTTTTCGGTTAGCCGGGCGCCAGTGTTATATATACATATGTATGTATACCTATATATACATATATATTTATATTTATACATATATAGAAGCTATATGTATACATATATATGTGTGTGTGTGTATATACATATATATGTATATAAAGGTATACATACATATGTATATATAACACTGGCGCCCGGCTAACCGAAAAGTACCAAATGTTTTTATACAAAATGTTTTCAGCATTTAGTAGAAGATAAACATAAGAATATCTAATTAAAATAAATGTTATTTACATTTAAAGAATATGCTTCATATAACCTTAAAGCTGCAAAGGTCTCCGAGTTTACAAGTTTTGTAATTCCATTTCCATAAGTCAAAAAATCTTTTATGTATATTCGCACAAAATATGCAATGAATGCAAAGTTGCAAGATTGTATTAAATGGTACAATTTTTTTTTGAAGTAATTAAAAAAAGGAAGCTAAGTATTAGAATATTAGTATAAATTCCAGACTATTTGCATCGTATTACCATTCATTAACATGAAAATGTTTAAGCAATATAAATGCTTACAAGACTAAATATAAAGTTAAATTAAAACGTGTTCAAAGTATCGCTTTTAAAATATTTTTTATTGCTTTATATACCAATTCTAAAAACTCAGATTACATGAGCAACCATTACTATTCATTAAAATGAAGATGTCTAAATAATTATATAGAACCTTATGACGATAAATATTATGGTAAAGCGATTTCAAAGGGCCTCTTTTCGAATATTTTGTCTTTTACTTTATACAAGTTCCAAACACTCTTCTTATTTGACCATACTTTTTCTCCAATATTATTTTTTTTAAATCAACATATTAAAATACTAATAAGATTATGCATTGAAATATCGAGAAAGTGGTGTATTAAGTAAATCACTTTGAAAATTGTACTTTGTTTTTATAGGTTCCATGTACTGTATAGTATAGTATTAAATTAATTGTTATTTATGTAAAACTAGGGGATCGTACCCGGGCTTCCCGGGTTAAAGAATATAGGTGAAATCATTTTTTAAATTGAAAACTAATAATTTTTTTATATTCCATAATATTTTTAGATTGACAACTTACATTAAAAAAGCATTTTTCATATGGAAAATACGAATTATACAATCAAATAAATTTTTGAAATTTATCAAAAGCGATATTTTTTTATTAGCCGCATGCTAAGAGTTATTGGCCAAGATTTTGCTACTTATGGCATCCTTTTATATTCTGATAATTTCAGAGCTTATACATGTCTGGCAAATCTGTGTTTTATTTATATTATTTTATTTATTTATTCATAGGGAATTTTTTTAATAGATATTAGCCGTAAGAAAATGATGAAGTCTGTATTTTGTTTTAAGGGCAAACGGATTAATCTTTCGTAATCGAGCTCCGCGCGATATAGATAAATTAAAAAATATTTCATGCTTAAAAATTACTTTTAAAACTATAGACAATCAGTAAACTGAGATGGACTTTGCAAAGTTATTCCATTAAAAAAAATCCTATTTGGTGATCTAAAAATTTAAATTGTACGATTATAAATATGTTAGATTTGTTGTTTTTTCAATATTATTCTTTTATTTGTTTATAAAAGAAGTATTAATTTCGTTAATTTGTCTTTCACAAATATGTTAGATTGGTGGTTTTTTTAATATTATTCTTTTATTTATTTATAAAGGAAGTATTAATTTCGTTATGCAAAAATAGTCAGAAACAAATGCTGAAAAATGTTTGTCGCTTTATGTGAAAAATGTTTATTATTATTATGTACTGAAACCGGCACGTGATAAGATAAACTTAAAAAAAAAATCATGCTTAAAAATTATTTTAGAAAATATAATACATCAGTCAATTAAGATAAAGTTTTTAAACAAATTGCATTTGAAAGTAAATTTTTTCTCTATGCGACGAAAATTGAAAATGTAACGATGGTCAGAAGATTGAAAAATATACTTTATAAAGATACTCTAAATTTTTGTAAAACATTGCGTTTTATCAGTGTGTGATTTCGATTACAATGTGAAGCATTTTCACCTGTGAAGAATTTCAAAGCAGCTGGGCTGTGAAAATGACGCACTTCTACAAAACATAATTCAGGTTTAAGAAATAAAATACACGCTTTTTTATAAAATGACGTCATTTGCATCCGCTAAAACAATTCACTTTTACAATCCAGTTTTAAACTTCGTCTATAGAAAAGTGTGCATATGACGTCATTAGCACAGAATAACAGACAATATTCTTGACATAGCCCATATTTTAATTTCAACCTTTTTTTTATGTTTTATGAGAAAATGGCAACAGAAAGATACAGTATCTCCTATTTTCCGTTTATTTTCAATGACTTTCAATGAAATGAGGTACTTTTGTTGCCACGATAAGAAAAATGGTATTAAAAACTACAAAAAAATTAATATCTCAAAAATAAATTGAGATACAGTTTTCAAACAAATTGCATTTAAAAGAGCATTTTTTTCCTTATACGACGGTGTAAAAATTTAAAATGTGCGATATTTAGAAGTTTAAAAATTTGCAGTAGAGAACATTGCAAAGCCAACATTTTATTTCAAATTTCAAAGTGTTGCCATTCGCAAAATGACGTATGCGTTACGCACAGATATGTTTGTCCTTTATAATATAGATATAACGACACACATCAGGCAGTTCTGTCAGTTTACGATGTTTTGGATTAAGAAGATGGGTTGAAATTTTAAAATGTAACCTGTAAATTTACAGGTTTTTCTTCATGAGGGCAATAATTTAAGTAATAGCATTAAGTTTACCCTCGAAGCTGAATGATTTTCTTGTAAGCCATGAATTGAAATTTCTTGTAAGCCGACAATATACACAAAAATCGTACGCTTCGCTATTGCAACCAGCTTAAATACACGCTAAACTGAGACAACTCATAGAAGCGCTATCACTCTCGCCGCAAATTTAGCATAAAACAGAAGAGCGCTATTGCGCTTCCCGCAAATTTGGCATGTAAAAAGAGGAGCGCTATCGCGTTTCCCGCAATTTTGGCACATAACAAGACAGCATTCTTCCGCACTCAAACCGTTCATTTACAAAACCATTTACAAAAACCAAATTTCGTTTTCCGCCACTGATTTTCAGTAACATTTTCAAGAAGTTTTTTATGGTGTAGTAGTCGGATTTTTGAACATGGAATAAGGAAATATCGGATAGCCTTAAATCTCAAATAGGCATTTTCATGTTCAACAAGCATGTTTTACAGACGAACATTGTAAATTAACCTCGTTAACATTAACATCAACATTAACATTATTTTGTTAATTTTGCATGTAAAAATTCAATTACGCAGCTGGAAATGTTTAATTAAGAATTGATTATTTCTATTATTTCTAGTTATTCTAAAAACTGATATTCAAGTTTGCGAAAAGCAATTAAGGGATCTCCGGAATCTTAAAGCTTCAAAATTTTCAAAATTTTAATTTTTTTTTAGATGTTAAACTCCTATTTTCTCTAAACATTTTGATATAATTATTTCCTTGAAATTCCCATTAGAACAGAAATTGCGGCTTTTAGAATTGTACCCTCTTAATAGGTGATACGGGATTTACGAAACTTTGAAGCCATTTTTCTCCAAATGACGTTTTTGGGCATAACGCGCAAAATATCTCAAAAACTTCTGAATAGTTTATCGTGAAATTTTCATAACATATGTTTCATGTTAGTTTGTATAAACGGAGCCTAAAATTTCCTTTTTAAGTTTCGAAACAATATTTTTCTAGGTGATTATACTGTTGCAATTTTGTAATAGCTAAATGCAACTTTCTCTCTATTCTAAAAAAAAAGTAACTACCGCTGTCACCGCCGCCGGTTTTGAATTTTTTGTGACCGGAGGTCTTTCTTCGTTAATATTAAGAAAAATAATGCATACAAAAATGTGAAAATGGATAGTATTATACAGAAATGTTTGATAAACACGCTGATGCAGACAGTTTTCAAATCGAAGTATTATTTTAAGAGATATTTAATGCCAAAGTTGGACAAAATCGTTCCATTAAAAAAGTTTTATAGGAGCAAAAACTTTACATAGGAATTAAATCATTTTTAGATCATTTGATGCGTCAGAATTTGCCGGTGTGCAGACTGCTTTTACTTTTTTAATTTGACACATTTTTTTGAGGTTTTATTTCTATTTTAAATTCAAATTTTCAGCATTTCGAGGGATATTTTTTACATTATTTTAGAAAATGGTATTAATTTATACTTTTGCCAAACGTATAAACAGCGCAAGCAATAATATTTGCTTCAAAATAAATTTTTTTTTACATGTGCCTATTATAAACGGAAAAAATCATTTGGAATTAGAATTAAATAATTATGTACAAAAAGCAGGAACTTATTAAAAATTACGTCATAAAAAGTATACACGTGAATTTAAAAAGAGAAAGGATATTGTAAAATAATAAATTCATTAACATGCGTTAGAAGTCTTAAATAGGAGAAATTACGTCATATTTACGTCACATTACAGTTATTACATAAAATGGACACAAAATATTGCAAAACAGTTTAAATTTAGAAATTGCGCTAGACATTTATTTAATAGTTTGAGAGGATCTTTTCAACTATTTTTGTTAGGAAAGCGCAAATAATATTTCATTTCTAACAAAAGTATTTTCACGTGAATATTTAAAAGAGAAAGAATAGCTTGGTCAAAATTACGTCAGATTAAAAACGATTAATTCAAAAGAACTTTCTTTTCGCTTTGTTAAAAAATACCAGGAGACAAAGACTGTTTACTTAATTCCTTTTATATTAGCTTATTTTGAAATGTTGTTACACGTGTCTACGTCATCAAGCTATTTTTATTTCGACGTTTTATTTGTATTATTATTAATGTTGTACTAATTTATTTGTTCTTTCGTTATTTAAAATAAAAATTATGTCAATTTGTATAATTTGGCGAGTGGTTTGGCGATTTATATAATTTGGCGAAATTGGTCGACGGGATTAGTACCGCAGCGGATTTGGCATTAAAATTCCCCAATCAAAGAGACATGAATAGAAATCCGTTTATAGGGAGATCTCCACTGTTTTTTAAATTATAATTCAATCTTTCGAAATCTTTTTAAAGCCGATCAAATTAGCGTGCATTTAGAGTCTGCGGTGTCTGGACGGGGGTTGGCGAGCGTAGCTCGTAGGGGGCCGAGCCCCCTAGTGTATTAGAAAAATGCTTTTAACATAAAATTATTTAGGTTCAGGGTAATTATTATAATCTGAAGTATAATTCGGTGCAAAATATTTCATTCTACCTGCAAAATTTATTTTGTAATCCCGCGCCTAAGCTGTTATACCAAGTTTCTGCTCGTTAAATGTCTAACAGATTGGAGCACCTTATAAATACTAATTCCGCATATTGCAATTTTTCCAATCCATAGAATAAAAGACCAAACTTATATCTTCCATTCCCCCCAAAATTGTGTTATACAATTATATAGATTCTGAGATATTAAATGTTGAAAATGGTCTTTCTTTTTCATTTTTTTCCAATTTTAAGAGTCTTGAGACCCCTTAATACACAGACCCACACAAATAAAGAAAAAAAGAGATTCTGAAAATCTATGGAGGTAAAAGAAACTTTATTTTTACTTTGTTCCATCTTTACAAGAAGAAAGTATTGGTTTCATGAAAATTTTCGAATTCCCGTTTTCGACGGATTTACACGTTTTATAGGTCAGAGATTCCAAAAAACATGTTTTTACAAAATGTCTGTCTATGAGTCTGTCTGTCCGTCTGTCTGACTGTCCGTATGTGACACAAATTTTTTGGGCGCTCTATCTCAAGACCTAATGCACTGAATTTAATAAAAATTTATATTCAGGTAGTCCCTGATATAGATTGGTGCTGATTAGTTTTTGGTGTAAATCGTTTTGCAGGTGGCGCTGCTATGTAGCTTTTTGTAGGATTTCCTCAAAAGCTCTCTCTCAAGAACTAATGCACGGATTCTTATAAAACTTCAAATTCCGTTAGTCCTTGACATCAATGGATGCTTTTTACGTTTTGTTGTAAATCGCCGAACAGGTGGCGCTGCTATGCTGCATTTTGCTGGATTTACACTATTTTCACAGTAGCTGTATCTCAAGAACTAATGCACACATTTTCATCAAACTTCGGATTCAGTTAGACCTTCATATGAAATGATGCTGACTACGTGTTGGTGTAAATCGCCCAATAGGTGGCGCTGCTGTGCTGCATTTTGAACTATTTCCTCAATAGCTCTATCTCAAGAACTAATGCACGAATTTTCATCAAACTTTAGATTTAAGTATAACTTGATTAATATTGCAGCTGTTAATGTGTTTTTTCAAATCGCTCAACAGGTGGCGCTTCTATGCTGCATTTGTCATGATTTGCGGTATACCTCTATCTCAAGAACTAATGCGCGAATTTTCGTCAAACTTCATATTCAGTTAGACGTTGACATAAGTTGGTGGTAATTAGGTTCTGGTGTAAATAACCCAATAGGTGGCGCTGCTATGCTGCATTTTGCTGGATTTACACGATTTCAGTGACAGTCATACCTCGAGAACTAATGCACGGAATTTCATATTTTTAGAATTCTCATGGTGGACACAGATTGCCATTTAATTTGGCACTGAGATAGTGAATTTTGAAGTATTGACATGTATGAGATAGAAGAAAGTTTTGTGATGGCCACAACATACTAGTTTAAATCTTCTTTACATCTCTAAAATATATTGGTATCTCAGATTTAAAAGATAAAGAATGCTTTTTGGAATCCGTAAAAACTTGAAATCCGTAAAAATTTGTTTATTGTATGCTTTCGTTCTTATATTATGTGGTTATGTACAGTTAGTAAGAGACAGTTGTCTCTTAATATACAAAAAAATGATGTCTTTTTTTTAAATGCAGGTTGTATATGATTATTACAAGGGAGAGGATTAAAAGATTTTATATCCATAGTTTGTTTAAAATTCTCTCCTCTAATTAGTGCACTTAAATGTGTTCGACTGAAAGAAATATATGCACTTAATGGAATATATTCATGAAGGACAATTGAAGGTATTTGCAATCAAGTGGAGGGTGTTTTCTTTTATTAATATTTACCGTTTTTAAAAACGCTTCTAGAAAGTCACAAAATATCAAAAATGTAATTATTGTTTTTTCGTTAAGTACGCCATTTTTAATTTTCGTTGAACTAAAAATATAAGTAAAAAACTACCTTAACAATACGAAATAAATTTAGAAAGCCTTAAATATTTCTTTGCTCTGTATAATCTTTAAAAGAAAAATTCAAAAGTTTATACATACAGTATGCTGCCTACTTAAATCCTTTGCAACCCTCTTAACTTCGGAACGGTCGCTGCTATATTCATAAAAGTGGTGTCTAGGTAAAGAGGTATAAAATAGAACGGTTAAAACGCGCATTTGTTTTTTATGATTTCCAACACTGTGACATGACGAAACGATCTTAGAAAGAAACAAACAACTAGTTATAACAATATATCTTTATTTGAGATGTTCAAACTTCTCACCGTCAGCTGCAGTGCACATTTAGATGCACATTTGTGCGAAAGGTAATCATTTCTCCTTCCATCAAGTTTCGTGACGTCACAGTGTAGGAAATCTCGAAAAAACATATGCCCGTTTTAACAGTTCTATTCTTCGCATTAATGTCCAGAATTTGTCATTTCATACAAATCGCTGATGTTCTGAAATTTTGTAAATAACTTATTTCCCTATCACTTTCCGCTTTCGAGAGAGGAATACAAACTCCACAGTTTTCCAGCAGGTCGCGCCGTAGGCAGTTTCATTCAGTAGCGCATGGGTACTTTACTATACCTATACACCGATTTTATGAATATAGGAGCAGCCGTTCCGAAGTTAAGAGGGTCGCAAGGGACTTTAGTGGGCATACTGTATACATATTATCTGATCCAAACAATTTGAAAAATACGTTTCTTACCAATAAAATATTACAACTTTATTTTAATTATACTTTACTCAACTATATGCGTTACTTAATGTTGATCAACGTGACGTAAAATCAAGAGAAGCTGGTTTTCTAAAAGTTAACCTGCTATACAAAACAATCATAACTAAGCTCATGTTTCCATGAGGCAGTCTGACAGGAAATTAGTCCGTGAACAGTGTTCATTAATTCACAGAGTTTTGTCTTATACGAGGTTGGATCAGAAAAAAGGTTACAATGGCTGTAAAAAATTACTTATTAACAATAGACAGAAAATACAAAATGAAATTATGAGGCATACCGTTCACTTTTTCAAATAATCACCAAATTTATTTAGATATTTATTTGAATGCAGGATCAACACAGCGAGGTAGAACATATGACCTTGCCTATTGAGCGAGTTGTCGGAAGCTGTTTTTTACATTACTGTTTGCAGAAAATCCTGTCTAGATAAGTGCTTCCTTCAATTTCTGAATCAAGAAATCGTCAGTGGGAGTGGGTGCAAAAATATGTCTGTTTTCGGAGGTGGGGAGGTGTGTGTCTAAAGACTTCCCACTTGAACTTTTGAAGCAATTCTTGAGTTTGGTGAGCAGTATGGATTGGTAATGTCATGCATGAAGATCCATCATATAACATGCCAGGGCGTTTGCATCAGATAGCTTCACGCAACCTTGTCAATGTGACACGAAGGAAATCCCTTTTCTAAACGTCTTGCCATTTCAATCGCTCTGACGCGTTTCCGAACTTACACTGCCTACACCTATAACTGCTGTAAGATAAATAGCACTCTGCCGCCACTCTGAGAAAAAAAATCACTCCACAATAATTACTTATAAAATGCTGCTGCTTGCAACCTTTTTCTCTGATCCATCCTCGTAATGTACTTGTACATTTTTAAAGTAGGATCCTCAAAATAAAGATAACAATCCCATTCTTACACTGTCACAAATCATCTTATGTATGTTTTACTGGTGTCATATTATTAGTAATAACGTTTACTAAGTAATGATATATGTAAATTGCTTAGAGTGTCATCTACCTATAGAAATTGCAATAAACTTTAATTTTTTTAATACTAACATCTAACTTTTTCATCATACTTCATGTGATAAGGTCATTTTCTCAATTGTCATTAGAACATTTTTTATATAGTAACATATTCTGGATAAATTCCGTAATGGGGTTCATATTGGCTTATTTTAGCTTGTATGGTTTGCTGAAAAAATATGTACGGATTTGTTAATTACTTGAAATGACACTTTGACAGCTCAAAAATTATGCAGACAATGTAATCATATCTCGTGTCATACCTTACGCTGTAGTCATAGCCGATTCCTTTTATTTAATGCATGCTAAATAGTAACACAGCTCAACTTGTGCAGAAATATAATTGTAAACAAAAGAATACAGCTTATATAGTGGCCAGCAAGCACTCCTCATTAAAATCCGATCGAGCATATCTGAAACACACTAAAACGATGCATTGCATGCCACTGTTGAGGTGTTCGGAATTTTGACATAATACTTTTTGAAGAGAGAATTAACTAAACTATTATCGACTACTTCATTGCATTTGTGAAAAACAAATATTCAACAGTATTAACTATTTGAGGGGAATCACACACCATATAAATAATACTCTATTCTGTTTAAACATCATATTATGTGTCATTTAGAGTTACGAAAATTGGTGCGGAGCGTCTGTTTATGTTCTTGACATCATTTCAAAGAGTTAAAATTCCGATATAAGATATTGTAGTGTTATATTTTCAATATTACCTTTAATGTATTGCGTATTTTCAATTTTATACCAATGCATGGCTGTCTTACATGGTTTGCTTTCCCATTTTTTAACAGTGTATATGAATTTATATACAGTGTGTCCACGTATAACCTAACCGACCTTTATTTTCGCAACAGTTAGTCCTAGATGCCAACTTCCAATTACAAAAATGGTTTAAATAAGGTAAAGGATTATTTGTAAAGCGATTTGGGTCAAGAAAAACATTTAGTGAAAAATTACGAAATTTAAATCTTTATACGGTCCCTTGGTCCTATAAGTGATATTTTGTAAAAATTTACTGTGACACTTACAAGTAAGACAAAAAAAATCCCATTCAACTAACATTAAAATTGACCGACTTATGAAACTTTGAAATGTACGACTTATACCACTTTATTGCATATCAAAACAGATGATTTCGACCATGCTTTCAGGGGTCGTGTATAAAGTATTTAAACTTATTTCAAGGTATCTGCGCTTTGAAAGAAATCTTCTAATATTACGATTAACTTTTATTAGTTAAGTTTCAGAATAATTGTATAATATTGAAATAATTGTATTTTAACATATGTTTTATTTTGTAAGGATTTGCTGCTATGATTTCTTTTAACTGAAGTTTTGTTATTTTCATAAGGTTTTATTTAACTTGCACTGATCGCCTTTCCAGTTTAAAATTTGGACTCGAACTTTAACTTTCAATGTCCGATCAAAGTTAAATTTTAAATACTGACTTAAATCCAATCACAATGCAATATTATTATGATTTTCGACTCTTGTCATCTCATACATACTTATATTAGAGGATAACACAAAAAAATTCGGATGGATTACCGTCAAGAAGTTTAAGAAAGTGTTTTAGATTAGATAACCTAAACCTGCGATGGCTGCGTTTTTTAACTTTTATAATTACATTTTATGTATTTTTTAACGCTGAATCAAAAAATTACCTTCACTTTTAACCATAATGTCAAGATATTTCGCAAATTTCAAGGTTAAAAAATAGCGAAAAATGTGATACTATAAAATAGATGTAAAACTTTTTTATTCAGTTTAATTTTATTTAATTCAATAATTTATTAGATTTTTTGGCTTATACTGGGTTTCTTACAGCTAAACAGCTCGGAGGTCCGATGAGGTTGGGAGGGGAGGGGGGATCAATTTTAACTTTTAGCTTTTTAACTTTGAAATTTACGATTTGAGAAAATTCCTGACGTGATGGTCTAAAATGAAGGTCATTCTCGGATTCAGCGCTAAAAAATACATAAGAATATATTTTCAAAAGCTAAAAAACATGGCACAGTCCAAAATTTGAAAGACCGTGTAATCTAACAGCATTTAAAAATATACATATTTTGTAAAGAATTGAGGCTGTTGTTTTTCATTCTTTTATTTAACAAAAATTCTTTTATTTTTATACATTCAGTACAAATTGTACATTTTGCAGTTATATGTCAGAATGATTAACGATTTCAAATTTATATTGAAATGCTAATTTTACTCTCAACCATTTATTTAATATATCTGACAAAATTATGTTTATGGTTCTATGAATGATCCCTAATTTGCAGCAAACAATATGTTCCAACTTGAAACAGCTATCAATCGGTCAATTTTAATCGTAGAATAACAGGACTTTTTTTTTGTCTTACTTGTCAGTGTAACAGGAAAATTTTACTAAATATAATTTACAGGACCGGGGGACCGTATAAAAATTTAGATTCTGTAATTCTTCACTAGATTGTTCTTTCGCTTCAAACTTTTTTTTATCTTAACTCTTCACCTAATTTTGACCACTTTTGTAATTGGAAGTATGCATCTAGGATCAACGGTTGCGAAAAAAAAAAAAAAAAAAACGGAAATACTATTGGCAATCTAGACGCCAGTACTATTTCCGTTTTTTTACGGGAATTTTTACCCATAAATTACAGAAAAAATTCCGTATTTAATCAGAAAAACGGAAAATTTTCTGTAATTTATGGGTAAAAATTCCCATAAAAATACGGAAATAGTACTGGCGCTTAGATTGCCAGTAGTATTTTCGTTTTTTGGTCCGTTTTTTTTTTTTTTTACAGTGCAGGTTATACGTGGACACTAGGGTGGTCACAAGCAACATGGGAAAAATTTTTTTTAACGTTTTCTTCGGGGGGGACCTTCCTAAAAGTTGCCAATTAGTTAGAAAATGAGATTGGCAAAGTTTCAACTAAAATGAATAACATTAACCCGTGCCTCATCGAGGTTGAAGTCTTGAAAATTTGCAGTTTTTGGCAAAAAATTGTCGTTTTTCTTTCTTTACGTGAAAACTATTTGTCTTGAAAACCTGATTCTTGTTTTATTTCATAGAAACAGTTGTTGCCTTAAGCTTTTACTCTCATCAAAACTTATATTTAATGAATATTAGTATTTTTCAGGTCAGCTCGTGAACTATACCCTCAAACTCTGCATTTTTGAAACATAAGTGAAAAATGACAAATTAATAATTTTATTACTTTTGATAATTTTTGCAACTTTAAAAATATTTCACGAATTATAATTGATTATTAGTTATCTAGTTATGTGTCTAGTAAGAAAGAACTTCTCGATTTGTGTTGCAGTTGAACCTCTGAATTTCTCTTTTTATTACAAGGCTGTTTTTGTTACCTGTTATCGTTATCTATTTTTAGAATTGACGAAACATTCCATAAAGCCCCCCCCCCTTTTGATATGATGGCAGAAATGTAAGATTTTTTTAATTGGCCACTTGTCTCATCAAATCATCGACGTAAGCTACCAAGTAATCGTCAAGTTTTATGTATTTTATTTTATGATATTCGCAAAATGAAACTGAATGCCAGAGAAGCTGCTAGATTTAGAGTACATCCACCAGTTAACCACAGACTTTAATTTTAAGTAGAAGTGCAATTGACTCCCTAAATAACTATTTCGTAAACAAAGAACTGAGATCATCAAAAAGAGATTTAAAAATTCCGGTTTAGAGAGAACTGTTATTCACTGGGATGGAAAACTGCTTCACCATTTTTTGAATAAAGAAAATGTAGAGAGGATAGAAGTTTTAATTAGTTGTGGGGATGAAGAACAGTTACTACGAGTTCCACAGCTTGAAAATAGTATCGGAATAATTCAGGCGAAGGCTGTATTTTCAGCAGTTGAAGAGTGGAGGAAGTTGGTAAAATCCAGGCAATATGTTTTGATACAACTGCAGTAAACAGTTGAACTGCACCTCAAAGTGCACAAAACTGCACCTCAGAGGAACCTGCATTCTTCTATAGCAATTGTTAAAGCAAAAGTCTTCTGTATTTACCATGTCGCCACCCTAATCTAGAAATTATCCTAAAAGCTGGTTTTGATTGTAAAGTGGGAATAATCACTGCTCCTCAGTCAGATAAAAAAAAACAATTCTGATTGGGTGGTTTAAATTAAACCAGAGTAAATATAAAAATGCTATTGAAGATGAAATAGTAGATATAAATAGTTAATTCAGAGGAAATTTCAAGATTTCTTACAGGACCTTTTAAAAATTAACAGCTCAGGGATGATTATAAAGAGTTTATACAACTTTGTTTAATTTTTATAGGATTCCTTCCAAACTTTTTTCAGAGCACCTGGTGCGTTTAATCATGTCAGATGCACAAGCAATTTATTCTCTCAAAATATATTGTCATAGATAATCTCCCAATAACAATTTTAGAAAAAGAAGGTATTAAAGACCTTTGCTTATTTCTAATCAATATTTATGTAAAATCGTGCTTCAATATTCCCACTCCCACTTTGGACCCCAATCCAAGACCTGCAAATAATAAAATCACTTGTTCACTACAGAAAAATTGATAAATAGGTTGCAGACAAAGCACTCGTTAAAATGATAAACCATCTTTGGTATCTTAACTCGGATCAAGTTGCATTTTCATTTTTAGATGATACTTTGAAAAAAAAAAAAGTCAACATAAGCATGGCTGTAAAATTAATGTCATTTGAAGAAGAAATGATGATGATGATAAGAATTTAAAAGCAACAAAAGTTTTCAACGAAGTGGATTATTTATTGAACAAAGAAGTCAATGTTTTTGTTTCATCTCAAACTATAAAAATTTTTAAGAGGTTTATATTAATAAGCATTTTTTAAATACTGATCCCAATCTATGGTGTGAAAATAAACTTTATTTGAAAGCAAGAAATCAGTGAATGGTTTTAAAGTTGTCAATGACACAGTTGAAAGGGGAAGAAAATTAACCAGAGATTTCAATTCCTGTTTAACAAAAAACGAAAAATAAAAACAGTATATGCTAAAAGTTGTATGTGAATGTAGAAAAACTTTTCCAGATTCTTCAAAAGTCACATTATCTAAGCCATTTACCACCTTAATCCTTTCTGGCGCAGTGGTCCCATGTCGAGACTACCTAATTTTAATTCCAAACTTACTAGTTTGTAAATCATTTCATTATTTTACGAACAAAACTTTTCTGTACTGGAAAGGGTTAATGTGACAATTGTAAGGGATAATAATTAATTTTCTTTATTATGCTTCCTTTCTTGTAACACAACTTTAATAATAAAATGCATTTGAGCATATTTGTTCTAATTTTTATACTTTCTATGCACACCCCCCCCCCTTTATTTAAATTTTTTTCAGTTTAAAATTCCATTTTTTTTTTCATTTTCATTGGAATTTTTTTTTTTAATTAGTACTTTATCATGTACAAAATGAAAAACAAAAGGGGGAAAGCAGATGAAATGGAATGTTACAATGTTTTTTTCACATTTTCATAAAAATCAATTTTTAGGATTTGGGTGAAGTCTGGTCCTAAAAAATGCGCATATGTCTAAATTTATACATTTTTAGAAATAAAATGGTGTGTGGTTCTTCAAAACGAAGCTTTTTTATATAAAATGAGACCTGAATTATGTTTCTACGTTAATTGTATTTATTTTATGAAGGAAAAACCGCATTTTTTTGCGAAAAATCACGTTTTTTTCAAACTTTAACCTCAATGAGGCACGGGTTAATATTATCCAAATGAGCTAAAACTTTGCCATTCTCATTTTCTAGTCTATTGGCAACTTTTTGGGGGGGTCCCCCGGAAAAAATTCAAAAATTGATTTCTTGTGACCACCCTAGTGGACACACTGTATATGCTTATTAAATACACATTTTATATCCACCATAATAATAATAACAATAATAATAATGACAATAGCAATAATAATAATAATAACAGTATTAAGACAATATTTAATGTATAAAATAATCATTAGAAGTTGCTGTAAGATTATTTGACGATAACTCTACAGCAGTAACAAATCCAGCAATTGGCGTGAAAGAGTTCGTTCTGGACTGGAAATGCTTCTCATGATGGAAAGTTTTGTTTATAAAATTTAAAAAAAAATAGTTCTAATAACTGCCCATAGATCGCACTACAGCAGAAAAGTTACTGCAAAATGCATAAAAAATTTTAACCCTAAAGACTTGACCTATACAATTGTGTAGATCAGGGATAGCGAAACTTTTAGCGCATGCGTGCCAAATATTTCAGAATTGTTACGTACCACTATTCTTACGTGCCAGAAATATTTTAACTTAGATAAAATCCATAATTATTATAGCACTTTTACCTAAATATTTTTACACTTATATTAAATTCGACTCCTAACTGACTTATTCTGCTGTATTTTTCAATAACATAGACATGTAGAATGTAATTCCGTATTGACAATAAAAGCATTTTTTCCTTATCGTATACGCCCGATGTCCAATCTGATACATATTATTCCATTTTTAGTATTTAAAGTATAAGTAGATTCATTAGGTACATTATTATTTTAAGTATTTTTTTAAATCCCATTTTCAAAAACAAAACCTAAAATAACTTAAAAACATGAGCATAAACAAAATAAAAAACTAATCTCGAGTTGAAGCGTGTTTATTAGCTATATTATTATTTAAACTGTCTTTTAAAATCCAATTTTAAAAAATAAAACTTTTAAGATTTGATAGAGAAGCAAATTGATTTGGAAAACATGATTATTTTGAATGGATTTGCAAGAAAATAGGGCTACAAAGCGCTTTCACTGATATCTATAATGAGTTAATTCATTCTAAAATGAATGATTGTCTTTTTTTAATAACTTATATGCTTATTACACAAAACTGTACTCCTTGTAAAAAACATAAAATGGAATCCGCCTCATAAGCTGAATATACCGGGTGTTGAATATACAATCATAGTTTTGCAAAGTGCAATAAACAACCTACACTCATCAACTTTGCTTAGTATAGTCTGCCCGGGTGCTTGCTGTTGTGGTCGCCGCGCTGTGGTCCGCCGCCTGCGGCGATCTGGCGTATGTACTCACAATGCATCGCCCTGCTTTCCAGGCAATTACAAACCCGTTCAGCTGGGTTAACCCCGGTAGGTAGGGGCCTGGTCAGTAGTCTCCGAATATACCGGGTGTCCTAAAAAGGACTGACTGATTTTAAAATTCAATAACTTGCAAACTGTGACAGATATTAAAAAAATTCTTGCAGGAGGGTTATGCATAAGGTCAAAAGTTTTATTACAGTGATTTTCGATTTTAGTTCGAATTACAAACAATAGATGGCGATGTAAGCAATAGTCGCTAAATACAGGCTCGATTTTTGGTCCTTTCTCTTGTTCCATGCAGAAAAAGGAGATAGAAATGTATTGAGCGGGCCACGAAGTACCAAATATCGAGCCCGAATTTAGCGTCTATTGATCGCAGCGCCATCTATCGTTTGTAATTCGAACTAAAATCGAAAATTACTGTAAAAAAACTTTTGACCTTATGCATAACCCTCCTGCAAGAATTTTTTAAATATCTGTCACCGTTTACAAGTTATTGAATTTTAAAATCAGTCACTCCTTTTCAGGATACTCGGTAGGTATATGTTTGACGCGTCACAGAAATTTTCTTACTTTCCAAGTTCGCCATTACTGGGATCCTAAAGAAAAAAAAGAAAGCCGAGTCCGCACCCACATAATTGCGTGTATCCTCCCTTGGTATAACCTGACATCGGGTATTTTTTTAAATACTTTTTCAATCAAATATGATCCTAATAATTAGAGAAACTATCAAAACTTTTCATTTCTACCAAAAAATCTTCCGGTATTAAAGGGTTAAATGCAAACTATAGAAATCAATGACATCTGGCTCCAAGTTTTTCCACATTTTAACCCTCTCATTCATGCGGGCCTCATATGAGGACAGATAAGTATTGTCCTATAAAGCAAAAAACTTTTCAGCATTCGTTTGTGGAGATCTGATTTGTGGACAGATAATAGCTAGCATGCAGCACAATAATAAAATTATTTTATAATGGGTTCTTATTTATCACAGAAAAAGTTTTTGTGAATAATGAAAAATAATGAAAAATAATTTATGCATGAGTGGGTTAAATAAATTTCTTGATTAAATATGTTTTTTCCCCTTGCTTTTTTTAAAATAATATTTGACACCGGGACTCAAAAAGTTGGGTCTTTATGTCAAAAAACTACATAAAATAAAGAGGAGCCTATGACAAAAGTCACAACTTAATGTAGAGTTTATGTAAATCATCGAGAATAAATCTGAATAATGATAATTTATTTTTACGATGCATGCTAGTTTTTAGTATAACTTCTTAAAAACTATAAAAAATGAAAAATATTATTTTCACAATTAAAAATATACGGGTCTTACAGTGTTCAAGGATATCTTATGGATGACTCATGGATCATGCACATTTTACGGAGTCCTTAAGCCTTCAGGACGAGCGTCTTTTATAGAATTTTTAATCGTTTATAACAGGTCTTTCAAAAGAGAAATTTTTGCCCAATTGAATTGTGAAAATGCTCGGATTAAATAAGGCAAAATTTACAATAAAAATTTACTTGTGAGAATAATCACTAATTCTGAGCACTTACGCGGCACGAATACCGGTCGCTCGTCCCCAAGGGGTTAACAAATGAGCATGTTATCTTTTGGTCGTCGTAACGGGTATGCCATTCATTAATTATGTAATAAATCTTTTAACTACTTTACAAACAAAACTAGTTTCATTGGATATTAATTCTAGTTTTTACTCCGATTTATTTCTGAGTGATTCACAAAACCTCTCCGGTAATTATAGTTCACCTTAAAGTTTTCTATAGAAGACCATCCATTGGCATCATCTCTGATTAAATATTTTCTTCACTTAAGATTTTGAGGAATTTTAGTAGTGTACAGACGCTTATTAGAACTAACTTTTGTATTTGTTTTTTTAAAGAAATTAGAACGTTTTTGTCCAAACAGCACCATTGTAGTCCAATTATTAATTTTTTTTATTAAATTTAAAATAGTGTCAAGTACTTTTGGTTCACTCTGTGCATTACATTTATATGAAAATATATGATACAGTATTTCTAAATTTCCAAGTATGGTATAACGTATTGAATTACATTTGCATCAATCTTTTGTAAGGGAAACAAATAATGTAATTACTTCAAACGACACTTTGTTACAATTATATTATTTAAAATTCTGGTACCGGAAAAAATGTAAAAAAATATTAAATAAAATAAATTAAATGTCATCCAAATTATCTCTACGTACTTATTGCTGATGAAATTCATGAAATCAAGCTGTCAAGGAAGATGGCTTGTAAAAAAAAAAAAAAAAAAAAAAGTGAGAATATTAGTGTAAATATTCGGACCACAGCGAAACATAAAAAAAGACAGAAAAATCATTCGACAAGCATACATTATGAAACACTTCCAGAATACTTTAACGAAACTTCACCTCTTAACCCTATTTTTGGCAAAGCACTTTCCATTGTTGAAATGAATGATTGACACCGGAATTTACAAACAAATTTATTTGAAAAATAGAAAAAGGTATTTTTTTTCAAATGCATAATAAACCGAAGAATTTTGTAACAAAAATTCTGGCGCCATTGTAGCATTTCGGAATTAAAATAAAGTGGTTTCATAAACATACCACCGCCCTTGAAATAATAAGGTAAAGAAGATGCCTAAGTAAGTGTTTTAAGAAAAGGCATAACATATTTGAAAACCAGATTTAAGCAATTACTGCACATAGTCAGAAAGGTGTTCGATTTATTTGTCCCAGTAAAATATAAGAAAATCATGCGACAAGTATAGATTATGAAACACTTCTGGAATAATTTAACCAAACTTCACCTCTTAAGCCTTTCAGGGAAAAAGCACTTCTATTATTGAATGAATGATTGTCACCGGAATTTACAAACAAATTTATTTGGAAAATAGATAAAGTTTTTTTTTCAGATACATAATAAACGAAGAATTTTGAAACTAAAATTCTGGTTGTATTGTAGCATTTGGGAATTAAAATAAAGTGGTTTTATAAACATGCTACCGCTCTTGAAAGGGCTAATAAGATAAAGAAGATACCCAAGTAAACGTTTTGGAAAAGTCATAACACATTTGAAAACCAGATTTAAGCAATTACTGCAAACAGTTGGAAAGGTACTCGATTAATTTATCTCAGTAGAACATAAAAAAGAAAGAAAAACAAGCGACAAGCATAGATTATGAAACACTTACAGAATATTTTAACCAAACTTCATCTTTTAATAAGGTCAAGAAGATACACAAATAAAAGTTTTAGAATAGGCATAACACATTTGAAAACCAGATTTAAGCAATTACTGCAAACATTTGGAAAGGTACTGGAACTATTTTGTTCAGTTTTGTATACGATATATGTTGCATTCTCACATTCTTTTGACTTTGGGGGGAAAAAAATCTGACAAAATTAAACTTGCTAAAATAACATTTTAATCTGATAGACGAATGTCTTAATGATTCAAAATAAAGAAAAAATCGTCAGCAGCGAAAATTTTTTTATTTAACTGAGGTTTAAGTTAAACTTGCGTACCCACAGGACATTCAAATAAGAAATAATAACAATGTAGTACTTTTAATATAGAATTTTTGTATAACATTGTCTTAAAGGGGTATTAAAGAAGGGACGGTAAGGTAAAAAAGGGGGATGGTATAGGAAAAAAGGGACGAAATGGTAAAAAAAGGGGACGGTAAGGATGGAACGGTAAGGAAAATTACCACCTATTTTTAGGAAAATCATGTTAAAACTAAGTGATAGCCACAGTGTTCATTGATTTTTAGAAACAGTTGTTAACATTGGATTAAATTATTTTTTTTTAAATTTACCTCGAAAAGTTCAGTAATAAACCTTGGGGACGGTGAGACTATTAATACAGCCACGATGCTTGAAATTGATATTTAAATGCTGATTTAAATTCTACAATAAATTTCCTGCCAAAGAATTTTAGACATTATTTCTTTAGCAAGAGAAAAAACTTGAAAAAAATTCTGTGGCTGCATCTGAAATGATTTTCTGTATAATTTTAGAAGAGGGGTAGTAGGGAATCTAAAACCCAGGGACAGAGTTTTAAAAATAATAACAACCCTAAAAATGTGTGCAGGTTAATTTTTAGCTACATATTTATATAACACAGTAGTTCCAGTTTCATAAAAAAATGACATCGCATTATTTTTATTGAAACAATTTTATCCAGACAGCTCCAAACTTAAAAATCAGCATTAGGGACACAGAATGGTATAGGAGTTTTCCAGGTGTTTGGACCTCCAACATCGTCCAAAACGCAATCATGCAATGGGATGTTCCCCAGTATATGAAATAAAAAAAAAACCCACAGAAAAGTGTATTTAAATAAAAATTATTATTCAGGGACATGAAAGTCAAAAGATTGTGAGAATGCCCCATATAGATTTGCAACTATTCTACAAACTGTGCTAAAATTTAGTTTACTTAATGATTTTTAATTTAATTAAAAAACGCATAAATCAGTTCAAAATTCAGTTTCAGCAATTTCTAACAATAGACGGAAATATACTTGAATTTTTTTTTATACAGACCGGTGTGTAACCTACATATTTTTATACTCATCGAATATAAAGCAAAAATTTAATTCTGGCAAAAAACACTCTTTAATCTACTCAAATCCAAAATCCTGGAATTACTATCTATAGTCAGCCATGTATCCAATATTTTACATAACCCTGTATAAGATTTTATTTTTATGAAAAAAAACATATCTTGACATACTAAATAATGTCGAGCCTTAAAAATCATAACTCAAATAATAATAATAATAATAAAAGCACTTTTAAACAATTCAAGCTCGTTCACGTAAATGGTTACAAATCCTTTTGTGTAGACCTGTATATGATCTATAGAATTTACAAACGCTGTGTAGTGTGTGAATTTTAGATAAGCTTAAAACGTATACCATAACTAAAAATATACTTTCAGCAATCATCCCTAATGGCAGTAATCCCTCAGTAATCATCCATCCTTGGATGAAGTGCTGTATCTGATATCTTTTATGCGTTCCTCTAAGTTAACGATAAATGCGATGCATACCCTTTTTTACTGCAAGCATCTCGTTGTAAACCTCAGTAATATATATCAATTACATCATGTTTTAAATATTGCAACATAATTAAAATACGCTTCGAACAGTTTTTCTTAGAAGATTATTATATAACCGAATGTACAGTGTGACTGTGTAATTGAATTATAATTTTTTTACACCCCATATTCTACAGAAGGCATATTTCTGTGCACCCCAGAAATTCATATAAATTTCTTTCCGTTTGTAACAGAGAGACATCAATAAAATACACAGCAAACGATTTTTCTTCATAGAACATAACATAACAGAATAGTTTTTAACTCACACTCTATGAAAGCCTGAGAGCTAATGTACCCGCCGGTTCTGTATGTCCGTACGTATGTACGGAACGCGATAACTCTTGATAGAAATACCCCATTTGTTTCAATTTTTTTTCTAGGTTCAATCTGATAAGACGCTGCTCTGATTAGTTTTGGGGGGTTCATTGGTTAAGTATAAAGGGGGGCAAAAGGGGCTAATCTTCCCTTAACTTAGATAAATGGATTTTTCGCGCCGGTTGATTACGATAAGGCACTTCCCTGATTAGATTTGAAGGTTCATTGTTTAAGTCTAAAGGGGGGAAACGGGTAGTTAATACCCTCTTAATTTAGATAAATGGGTTTTACTATCAGATTTGCTGCAAATTTGGTTTACCTGTTTATTTTGATAAGGTGCTTTCCTTATTAGATTTGGAAGTTCATTGGTTAAATATAATGGAGGGAACGAGGGGCTAATACCCCTTTAATTTAGATAAATGTGTTTTTCTATCAGATTTGCTTCAAATTTGGTATACCGGTTCATTTCGATAAGGCGCTTCCCTGATGACATTTAGAGGCTCATTTGTTAAATATAAAAAGGGGAAAGGGAGGGGGCTAATACCCTCACTTACTTTATTGTTCGAGTGACATTATTCTTTGAAATAAGAGTATAATATACAATTAGTGTGAATAGCGTGTGAGCTCAATGCCATCAGTTTAACGGGGCACTTGTTTTTTTTTATTTGTGTTCTCCCTATACGCGTATTCTAAGTGTAAAACATGACACATTCTACAGTAGCCATCCTCTAGTGCACCTAAATAATGTACATAAATTTTATTATATTTAAGTTTCTGTAACACTATTAAAATATACCGGAAATTATTTTCTCCCATACACCATAAGGTAATGGAAAATTTTTGTGTGCCCCTGTAAAAAAACTAAGAATGCTATACAGATTATTTTCAATACCAAACATGGTTTGCAAACCTTAATAACGCATATAAATAACATGTCAATCCCAGCAAATTTACTCGAATTAGAGTTCGGACAGACAGACAGCAAACAGGCAGACCGAAGTCATAAATACTTTCAACTACGTTGGAAAATGTTAAAAAGAGTGTAAAAACAGTTGGTATATCTAGATAATAGACCGGAAGGCGGCAGCATGGACAATCACCTCATCGAGTTTACGGCGGAAATTTTAGAATTAGTTAGAATTTGATTTGCATATTAAATTGCAATTGGTCTACCAAGTCATATCTCAGTGGAAAACAACCGAAAACCCGATTTTAGTGGTTGACGCGTAGGTATACCATGGTGTTTTCCTGCTCCTTGACCTCCATATTTTCATACCTTTCGGTGCAGGAAAACACCATGGTAAACCTACGAGTCAACCGCTAAAATCGGGGTTTTATGTGTTTTCCACCAAAATAGGACTTGGCAGACCAATTGTATTTTAATATGCAAATCGAGTTTTAACTAATTATAAAATTTCAGCCGTGAACTCAAGGTGATTGCCTGTGCTACCGTCTCCTAGTCTATAATTTACATTCACAGACCACAGTGTTTCATCATGAATTTTCTTAGCGTAAATTAAATTAAACTGAAATGCGTCTCAAATAAACTTTCCTCTTCATATTAGGGAGCGCAATGTAAGAACAGTGATAGTCCATTTGACTTGAGATTACAAATTATTTTATACCGCATTTTTCTTGAAAATATGTATTATATACCTTGAAGATTATTCCTTCTCCATCATTATCACTTTATATTCATTTGATCATAAAATAGAGAATATAATGCATAGTTGTCGAAATAGTTTTATTAAATAAATACTTTTGCTATTGGAACAGCAAAAACCCATAATATTAATCCTTGGGGTATACAAAATTGTATTATATAAGAAGGTAAAATATTGTATTAAAACTACATCATCGCATTTAGTTAC
Organism: Maratus speciosus; assembly: GCA_963932465.1. Classification (NCBI taxonomy): domain Eukaryota; kingdom Metazoa; phylum Arthropoda; class Arachnida; order Araneae; family Salticidae; genus Maratus; species Maratus speciosus. The sequence continues at coordinate 457,192,271 of OZ010797.1, forward strand.
AGTTACTTTTCCCTTCCTTAATTTTTAAAATCCTTTCTTAACCAAACATTTTTAGTGTATCTAAATTAAAATCTTTATTATATTTTATTTTACTAGACATATTTTACTATTTTATTTTTTACTAGTTAGCGAGAAAGAAAAAATAAATAGTTAACAGGATACTACAGTCCTGAGGGTAACAAATGAAAAAGGAAGTAATAGCTTTAAAATTTAATACAATATATTTTTATATAGAATTAGAGGCTTAATAAAAAACAATTATTCAATATTTATTGATTTTGGCAAAATAAATATCCACGTCTCCGTATTTTTAGCTGAAAAAGTACAGGCAGAAAGTTGCAGGACATCCACAACAGAAAAATTCGATAAATTCCCGTTTTTTTTTTTTTGTTATTTTTAACACTTTCCAACAAAGTTGAAAAGTGTTTATGACTTCGGTTTGTCTGTCCGTTTGTCCGTCTGTACGCGCTCTAACTCCCGTAAATATACTCAGATCGTTCTGAAATTTTTGGATGTTAGTGACCTCTACCATAGCACGAACCCTATTGCAAATGAAGTTTATTGCATGTTTAGTTCATTTACAGAGACAGTCAAAAGTTTTCCGCTACATTACGGCCTATGGGAAAAAATCGTTTAAAATGATTTTTAATGATGTTACATGCTTTCAAACATAATAAATTGATATGCATTTATCAAGTTGACTAAAATATGCATTTTCTGTACAATATGCAGCCCCAAAAATAGTTATTATTCATTTACAGGGCCGCACAAAATAATTCCTTTACATAATGATATAGAAGTGGAGGGAATTTTTTCCGGCGTATTTTAATTATGTTAAACTATTACATGTATAATGAAATAGATACACGTCGCTAAGGTTTACTATAACTTATTTCATGGATAATACGAAATGCAGAGCATTTACAGGGACACACAAAATATTTCAGATACTATATTGTACCCGAAGTACTGTAAAGTAGCGATGATTGCTGGAAATGCATTTTTAATTATGCTATGTGATTTTATGTTTCACTATATTTATGCATTGTATATGGTGTGTATAAATGCTGTAATTGATATACAGGGCTACTCAAAAGAATTCGTAATGGTTACTGGGTATGGTTGCAAATTGCTTAAAGGTGATTTTTAAATGAGTTAGGCATTTTTACGCTGAACCGCATTTGGTTTACTAAGAAATGTTTGTAAAACAGATATAATATGACATACAGGGTCACGCAAAGAATTGGATAGATGGCCGTCTATAAATGATAACTTCTGGAAATGTGATTTCGGTAGTTTTAAGAGTGTTTTACTTTGAATTAAACTTTAGCTAAATAGTGGCGTGTAATAAAGGTATTAGGTTAACTGCAGAGTTTTACAAAAGTATACAAGTATGTTTAAATCTATTAGTATAAATTGCTGAAAGAGAAATTTCAACCTGTTATGTGTTTTCTTGCTAAACTAAATTTCTCCATTATATAGTATATATATCAACCTACAGATCAAATACAGGGCTGTTCAAAAGAATTGGAATACATATTTGCTATGGACGGTAACTGCTGAAATCAGTTTTTCAAATGTTTTATGTGCTTTCTAAAATGTTTACTTAGTTCACTTATATGCGTTATTTCCCTAAATAACGAAGTTTTGTTAAAGCATTCAGGAAGTGTTGGAAAGTGTTTCATAATCTATGCTTAACGCATGATTTTTCTTACTTGTTTTTATACGTGTGGCGTGTGCAGGATTTTAAATGGTTCATGATACATTAAAGTTAATCAATTTATACAATAACATTACTTATTGATAATGAAATAAACTTATTAATTAACTTTTAAAGGAGAGCGAATTTCCCTGTTTTTAGATAATGTGAAGCCTTGGTGGGAGTTATGAAGCATAGCTCGCATTCAGAGCGTCCTATTCTTCTAAAAAAATCCATATGGAAAATCTGCCTTTGCTTCAATTTGTTTCTGTTCTGCAAGGCAGGAATATTTTCTGAAAAATAATCTGATCTTGCATCTATACTAGAATGAAAACAATATTTTTTGCTGCTTTATCTGACTAAGATTTTCCAACGGACCTTTCAAAATAATTTCTTATGGAGATATACTAGTAGGTCATGCTTTACTTTTGACGTTTCCTTTTTGTTTAATAAAAAAATCCTATCATAACATTTTTTTATTCTTCCTACAGTAAAAATCAATTCATGTATGTCGAACACAACCGTTAGGGTCGTCTTTAAACTAAGATTTTATAGTTTAAAATGCAATGTAGTTAGTTCCTTTCTAGGCCTTAAATAATTTTCTTTTATTTTTTGGAAACAGAAATCGTTCTATATCTGCTTGTGTTTTGCATGTAATGAATATAGGGTGGTTATAAGATATTCATATCTACTGTTTTCTAATTGTCGGAGCACAGCTCCGACTTCCCTGCAAAAATTACACTTATTGTTAACACGATAGCGTCCAAAATATTTGACGTATCGACACAAAAAATGAGCTGGACGTTGGTAGGTCCAAAATCTCGGCGCGTATTGAAAATCATAAGTATTCGTCAACCCTAACAGCCTCAAATGTCGGCTCAAAATTTTCCCATAGATATAACATTGCGAGTTTAATTCTATATATTTGAAAGATAAGGCTTTCTTTTTTTAGTCATATACCTTGAGCTTTTTTTTTCACCAATTTTAATAATTCTTTTTTTTTTTAATGAAAGCTGTTTCTTCGCAGATTTGCTCGCACTAGCTATTTTTTTTAATATTCCCATTTTTATATTTAAATTTAAAATTTAAAAAATTTCTGTGAATTTGTTTCAAAATGGTAGCAATTGGATTACTTCCATTGTTGTAAAGAAAGGAAAAATAATAAGGTTTGCTTATCTTAATTAATGCCATTTTATCATAAAATTCAAAATAAACTTTCTGAAAAAATTGAACAGAAAATGACGTCATGCTTTAATAAAATACTCATGTTTTCCGCAAAAAGCTGTTATAATTCAATTCTTTTTCATTCATTGAGTTTGAGATGTTTCGTGAAATGCTTCAATGTGGCAAAATGACATCATATTTAAATGAAAACGATCATTTTCTCTGATAAAAGTAAATATTTTGCCACGAACGCCTCTAAAAGATATAAATTTCTGGAATTTTACTCGCCGATACAGAGATTAGAATCACAAGTCAAGAGTGCGAATGTTCACATGCAAAGTCGTAGTTGACAAACTTGATTTCAAGTTTAGAAATATATGTATTAATCACATATTGCGCATTGTAATATTTTTGAAATGGCGAATATAAATATAAGAGATGCATATGCAAATTATGAGACGGTGAAAATAACATAAAGTTTAGATTTTACGCGAAAAATAATTCCATGATTAACTTAAGGTGAAATAATTTTTTTTTTAATTTTCAATCGGCAATTTTAAACGGCACAGATGTCATATATTGGCGCGATTTTTTCTGACGCCAATGTCATATACGCAACGGGTACTTAACTGGCCCCAAACTGTCGTTATTTTGCTTGATATGGTAACCCGGATGTGCTGTTGATGTTTTCCCCGAATTGGAGTGGGAAAAAAATCACGCCAATATGATTATATGACAAAAAATTATTTAAATTATCAAAAAATTGATATGTTAAAATGAGTATATGACACCTGTGCCTTTTAAACATAACAGCCTCAATGGGTAATTTCATCAAAATTACATATCTTGATTAGGTATAATAAATAATGCAGTTTAATTTTTTAATATTTTGAACAGTCGAAGTGTATGGAATTAGTATTTTGGTAACTTTAAGTTAAAAAAAGTCCTTCCGGCCAGTGCCGGGAGGAAGAGGTAGATTTCATAATCCTTATTTAAAAAAAGCCAACTTATATCATGCAAACACACGAAGCTCAATTTAGTGGAAACCGAATATTGGAGATTCAATACTAATTTTTATCAATATAATGAATGAGAATTTCGCGAAATTAGTCAGCTTTATGCAAGCTGCTTTTCTTTAAAGTAACTTATATTTGGCTGCCAAATTCGGCAATTTCTTAAAGTGCCTGTCATTTTAAGACAACATGGTGGATGAGGCTAAGCAGAACTTGGTCGAGACCTTAGTAATTGCTGTGCACATGCTCACTCACATCGGAATCGGTTAATATATAAGAGTGCTGTCGCATGCAAAAAATCAGATTTTTCAAAATGTCACCCACAATAGAAATTGAAACTGCTATATCTGAGCCATTTTTTAAGGTAAAGATAAACAAAAAATGCTCCTGAATCCTTATATCAAGATCAAATACTTAAGAAAGAAACCTTTTTCAATTTCTAATTTTTTTGCACCTCACTTTAAATATATATATATATTTTAATTTAATGGCCGCCATTTTGAAACAAGATGGCTGATGAATCTGGCCAGCGAACTTGGTCGAGGTGTTCATGTATACTATCCACATGCCTTCTTACATCGAAATAGGCGAATACGTGTGTTATCGCATGAGAAATACAAGATCGTTTCAAAATGTTAGCCATGCTAGAAATTCAAAGTGCTATAAATCAACCATTTTTTAAGATATCAACAAAAGAACAAATTTTCAGAAACAAAAACTGCTCCGGAATCTTTGTATCAAGGCCAAACACATAAAAAAAATCTTTTTCATTTTCCAATTTTTTAATACCTCATTTTGAATTTTAAATTTAATTTTTTTTAAATGGCAACCCTTTTGAAACAAGATGGCGAATGAAGCTGGCCAACGAACTCGGTCGAGACATTGGTATGTACTATGTACAGACCAAGTAACATCCAAATAGGTTCATAAATACGCCTGTTATCGCGTGACAAAAATCAGGTCGTTTTAAAATGTCAGCCACAAGAGAAATTCAAAATGCTATTACTCAGCCATTTTTTTTTAGATATAGACGAAAGAAAAACTGTTCCGGAATCTTTGTATTAAGTTTCAAACACATACAAAAAAAATCTTTTTCATTTTCCAAATTTTTGGTATCTCATTTAAATTTTTTTATTTTTTAATTTTTTTAAATGGCCGCCATTTTGAAACAAGATGGCGGATGAAGCTGGCCAAGAACTCGGTCGAGATATTTGTATGTACTATGTACACACCAAGGTACATCCAAGTTGGTTCATAAATACGCCTGTTATTACGTGAGAAATATCAGGACGTTTCAAAATGTCAGCCACGCTAGAAATTCAAAATGCTATAACTCAGCCATTTCTTGAGATATAGACGAAACAAAAACTGCTCCCGAATCTTTTTATCAAGGTCAAACACATAAGAAGAAAATATTTTTTCAATTTTCAATGTTTGGTACCACATTTCAAATTTAAATTTTTCTTAAAAATTTAAATGGCCGCCATTTTTAAACAAGATGGCGGGTGAAGCTGGCCAACGAACCCGGTCGAGACATTGGTATGTACTATGTATAAACGAAGTTACATCCAAATCGGTTCATAAATACGCCTTTTATCGCGTGACAAAATTCAGGACGTTTCAAAATGTCAGCCACGCTAGAAATTCAAAATGCTATAACTCAGCCATTTTTTAAGATATAGACGAAACCAAAACTGCTCCGAAATCTTTGTATAAAGGTCAAATACATAAGAAAAAAATATTTTTCCATTTTCAATTTTTTGGTACCACATTTCAAATTTTAAATTTTTAAAAAACTTTTAAATGGCCGCCATTTTGAAACAAAATGGCGGATGAAGCTGGCCAACGAACTCGGTCGAGAGATTGGTATGTACTATGTACACACCGAATTACATCCAAATCGGTTCATAAATACGCCTTTTATCGCGTGACAAAATTCAGGACGTTTCAAAATGTCAGCCACGCTAGAAATTCAAAATGCTATAACTCAGCCATTTTTTAAGATATAGACGAAACAAAAACTGCTCCGGAATCTTTGTATAAAGGTCAAATACATAAGAAAAAAATATTTTTCCATTTTTAATTTTTTGGTACCACATTTCAAGTTTTAAATTTTTTTAAAAATTTTAAATGGCCGCCATTTTGAAACAAAACGGCGGATGAAGCTGGCCAACGAACTCGGTCGAGACATTAGTATGTACTATGTACACACCGAATTACATTGAAATCGGTTCATAATTACGGGAGTTACAGTGTGACATAGGTCAGATATATATATATATATATATATATATATAGATATATATATATATATATATATATATATATATATCAATTTTGAACGGAGGGTGGTTTCGGGGTCTGGGGGTCATGATCGATGAAAATATACCAAAATTTTTTGAAATCGCTTTCCTCCGAACGGCTGCAATAGGTAGCTTTTTTGTAAAGAAAGCTACCTAATAATATTTGGTTTAAGAGACTAAGTAGTAACCTATGTATGAGTTCGTTTTTAAACAATTTCTTTCGTCGAAATTCGACGAGATTCATCCCGCTATTAATAGAAACATTAGCTCCATTGCTGTAAATTATGCATTTTTACCTCATACGGATCATTATGGAGTCGTATGTTAAAGTCGATGTTCATACATTGGTGACCTGAGATATAAATTGTCCCCCCCCCCCCCCCCCCCTTTCAGAAGTTTTACGTTCTACGTATGTAAAAACCACTATTTTTTTTTTTTACTTTTCATTCTTTGTAAGCTTCCAAATTGATGCAATTCATTTTGAATTTTATATTAAGAGAAACGAAAAGAAAATCGAATACGGAAAATACGATTTTGGGCATTAGTTGAATGGCTACGAGTGATACTCAAAGAAATCGAGAATAAACTTTTTTACCAAAAATAAAACCGACTTCAAAAACTACTACAAAGTAAAAAATAATTTTTTACATAATAGTTAATAAGAAATTAAATTAAGAGCATTGTATTTACCATGCGTATTATTATATTTATGTACATTAATTTGATTTTTTGGAGTCGGTGCCAGCCAAACGAAGTTAAGTATAATTATCCAACAGACACACATCCAAATATCTACGAGTTTTTTTACGATTTGTTATTTAGTTAAAAAATTGGAATTTTACCATTTTTCAAACATTTCATCTCATTTTATAAACGTGTATTTTCAAGTGAGATTAGTTGTAATTATGTGTGCTAAATTAAGGGTTATTTTAAAATTAATGCGTTTATACAGGCTATTATGTAAAAAAATCGTAGACAAACACAGATTTTCAAATGCAGGATGGTGTCAGAATTGATTGAGAATGGAATTTTTTTCCTAAACGGTTTTGCTGAATCTTGTTACGATTTGTTTTGGATAAACAATTTTAATTTTGAACTTGGCTTGGCTGGCACCGACTCCAAAAAATCAAATTAATGTACATAAATATAATAATACGCATGGTAAATACAATGCTCTTAATTTAATTTCTTATTAACAATTATGTAAAAAAATTATTTTTTACTTTGTAGTAGTTTTTGAAGTCGGTTTTATTTTTGGTAAAAAAGTTTATTTTTCACTTTTTAGTTTTTTTTTTTTTTTTTTTTTTTTTTTGAGTTACAATTTTTGCATGATCCTTTTGGAGGAAATTACGGACTTTTAAAGAAACTTTTAAAGATGTTATTTTGATAAGTAAATACTTTTGTCCAGATTTGTGTGTACATTAATAACACAGGTTTTCTGTGAAAATTCTTTATATATATATTACATTTATTCTTCTTCAGATTTAATAGCTTTATTTTTTAATGAAATATTTTTGTTTCTCTATTTGGACACGGGTAGAACGACAAGAGATGCTGCTCGCATGAAAAAATATCGAACTTTGGAAACTGACAATAAAAAAGTTCTTCGGCTTACTAAAAATGCTCTATGAAATAGAGAAGAGAGACCCAATGACTTATTTTTCATACTTTCTAACCGATGGCCAGGCCCTTATCTTCCGGGTTGCCCTAGATGAACGGGTTTGATACCTGGCATCGGCGTAGGAGACCACCTAATCGCCACGTAGCAGTAATAAACCTGATGAACACCTAGATCGTTTTACTATCGGCAGTGCCTATTTCTTAATTATGAAATTTTTTATGCCAGTTACTTAACATTTATATCTTGTTGTTTAGCACCTGCGCATTGCTACTCATGTTGATCTCGTAATTTAGAATGTTAATCAGATGACGAGACCTTCATCTGACAAGGCACCTCAGAGGTATAATTCATAGGTAAATTCGAGCTCTTCGCACCCATCGACGGAGTTTACATGCACCAGGAGCCGTTAGGGTACATGACAACCGAATAACTTATCGAAATATGATCGTGAAAAGACTACAGTGGGAAAGTCTTAAATGGCGTTCCCTCAAATGGCTGGTCATTGATGAAATTTCTATGGTGTCAAAAGAGAATTTATATTTAATTCATTTGAGATTTCAAGAATTAAAAAAAAAAAATATTTTTTGGTGGCATTAATGTTTTTTTATATGAAGATATTATGCAAGTGCCAATATGTAATGTATACGTAATGCCAATGTGCTTAAATGCATGCTCAGCATTTCAGCATGGTACTTTTATTCATAATTTAAATTATTTGCTTAATCTTTCGCCAAATCTAAAGATTCTGATAGAGAAATTGAGAACTCATTGCATCATGATGGCATTTTGTTTATTTTCATTTGTAATCTTTCTTGACAAAATCAGCTTAACTCACTTAGGCATTTATGCTTCTTATTGCATCATCATTTGCAATACGTTGGGCAGTGGAGATTTTAAAACTATTAAGTAATCTACCGTTATTGCGTCCACTGCCAATTGTTGTTTCTGAGCTAATATGATTTGGTTCATTGAAGCGTTTTGCGAATTAAATACTTTATGATACACATTTACATTAAACCAATTGTTGCTGATATATTTTTTTGTTTTGTTTCACGCTAGCCTTAACTGTGGGCTCGATTACGGAAGATTAGAAATTCATCGTCATGCTCATTTAATAGTCTTTGTTAAAGTGTCATTGGTCTTCATAGTAACTGACATATTTTAGTCAGTATAGTACTGCAAAACATATAGAACATATAGAACTTTCGGAAGCAACTTATGATATTCGCATTTCCTTTAAACCATGTTTGCTGTTAGTATCGCACACTTTTTGCTTTTGTCGGGCAATCTGATTCATATTTACTTGCTCTCATTTCTTGATACAATTCAAATGTTTTCATGACTGCGTAACCCACTGACTTGCTTTCGCCATTATGCTTATGCCTACTGATGTTTAAGTTCTGTGCCATGTAAATACACCGCACCATAACAATGCCACCTGTAATACTAATTAGAGTAACTCCTTTTATTTCTTTCTATGTTGTTTATCTTGTACTTTAACAGCATAGGGATCTTGGCTCAACTTCTGTTTGCATATAAAAGTAGACAAATGGTTGTTTACAATAAATAAATTTATAAATATTGAAAAACTTGCTTGTGAGACAGTGGTACTACTTAGTTATCCCGTCGATCAAAAATCTATTGCCAAACAATAAGATTAAATGCCAATAATGGTTGATCGTAAATGTCACATTCACTTGACTTTAAGCAAGATGCATGTGTTTATGCCATCAAGTGATTTTTATTTCGACGTTTTATTTGTATTTTTATTAATGTTATACTAATTTATTTGTTCTTTCGTTATTTGAAATAAAAATTATGTCAATTTGTATAATTTGGCAAGTGTTTTGGCGATTTATATAATTTGGCGAAATTGGTCGACGGGATAACTAAGTAGTACCGAGACAGTTAATAGGTTGTCAGAAAATATGCGTGAAATTTTCATTTTCTCTCCAAGGCCCCTATACAGGAAAGTTATCATTAATGTTATCTAGTGGAAATATTAAAGGTAATAAAAAGCATTCATACATATAACTGTTTAATATAATATAATATAGGTATGTATATAATATTATGGTACTTCTTAGTTATCCCGTCGACCAATTTCGTCATTTTATATAAATCGCCAAATCACTCGCCAAATTATACAAATTGACATAATTTTTATTTTAAATAACGAAAGAACAAATAAATTAGTAAAACATTAATAAAAATACAAATAAAACGTCGAAATAATGGTTTTATTGGCCATTATTGGCATTTAATCTTACAATGAATTAATTAATGGCAAACCATTATTGGCATTTAATCTTACAATATGGCGACAGTAATTTGGTCGACGGGATAACTAAGAAGTACCAATATTATATATACTAGGAGATCGAACCCGAGCTCCTCGGGTTACAGAATATAGGTAAAATCCTTTTTTTTTTTTTTTTTTTTTTTTTTTTTTTTTTTTTTTTTTTTTACATGTAATATATATTTTAGATTGCCCAGTAACATCAAAAAGATTTTTTATATGAAAAATATCAATTATGCAATCAAATAAAGTTTCGAAATTTATTAAAAGCGATGCTTTCACATGTCACCGCATGCCAGGAGTTATTAACTCAAGATTTTTCGACTTACGTCAGTATTTCCGATCATTTCGGTGCTTTAAGCGCGTGGTTCAATCGCATGTCTGTTAAATTCGTTTCTTATTTACATTATTTCATTTATTTTTCTATAGGGGAAGTTTTAAACTTTTTATGGAACATTAGACGAAAACAACTGCTGAATTTTTTACATTGTTTTAAGGGCAAGCGGATTAACCTTTCGTAATCGAGCTACACGTGATAGAGTTAAATTTAAAAATAATTTATGCTTGAAAATCAATATATATATATTACGCTATCTTACGTGGCACAGAAATCGCGATTATTTGTTAATTGTTTAATGGCAACGCCCGAATAAAACGCATCTCATTGGTTATTGTGTAATATTTTTAAAAATGGAATAACAATAAATAAATCAAAAGTTCAATTAATAACTATAGAACAAAACAATTTATATAATTAAAACAAATAAAATAAAAGTAAATAAACTATTTATTAATAAATAAACAACAACATCCGGGTTACGATATCAAGCAAAATAAGGACACTTTGGTGCCAGTTAAGTACCCCGGTGCGTATATTACATTGGCGTCAGAAAAAAGTCGCGCCAACGTAGTGCGTGTATGACACCTGTGCCGTCTTTTATTCATCTAATTTAAAATACAATAAATAAATAAATAAATGAAGATAATTTTCCAGTATAGGTACTTGGCGAAATGAAGAAAAGATCCATAGCGAGAAAAGAAATTTTTTTCTGGCAACCGATTTAATCAAAATATTTTTTTCAAATAAAGCTACATAAAATTTGTCGTGATAGCAAAGAGTTCCTACTTTTATGTTAGCTGGGCGCAATTCTCGCCAATAGCATTTTTTTAACTTCCCAGCAGCATTTTTTATTTTTCGAGGGATAAATTAAAACAATGCTTTGATGTTGAAATGAAATGGTTTATGGTATTGTTTATTCTTTTCTTTTTTTAAAGAATTTTTTTTAAGTCATGAATTTTAAAGGTTTCATTTTTAAATTAAAGTTATCCATTCTAAATAAGATGAGTGAAATGATTATATTTTAATCTGAATTAACGAAATATGGGGAAAAAATGCGACGGGTACAATGTTTGGCAATTTATCACCTGTGCCCGATTAACAAAAAGTAGGGAGTTCTCGATTTCTCTACAGAATCTTCCAATTTGGCGAAGGATTGAGCAAGTAAATTAAATTATGAATAAAAGTAACATAATACAATGCTTAGCATACATTTAAGGGAGACCAAACTGGTCGCCACGGGCGGCTAGTTATTTTAAAAACCATAATAACCCAGTCAATTAAGATACAATTTTCAAACAAATTGCATTTGAAAATAGATTTTTTTCTCCATTTGACGGTTTAAAAATTGAAAAGATGCGATATTTAGGAATTAAAAAAATCGCTGACATAGCACGTATTTTAATTTCATTTTTTTCTGTTTTTATGAGAAAATGACACCAAAAAGGTACAGAAATATAATATTTTCTTTCCTCCGTGATTATTTTCCCTTTACTTTCAATCATCCACGACTTTCAACAAAAATGGAGTTCTTCAGTTGCCACAATTACAAAAAATGTATTAAAAACTACAAAAAAATTAATATCTCAAAATTAAATTGAGATACAGCTTTCAAACAAACTGCATTTAAAAGAGCATTTTTTTCCTTATACGACGGTGTAAAAATTTAAAATGTGCGATGGTTAGAAGTTTAAAAATTTGCAGTAGAGAAAATTGCAAAACCAAAATTTTATTTCAAATTTCAAAGTGTTGCCATTCGCAGAATGACGTATGCGTTACGCACAGATACGTTTGTCCTTTATAATATAGATATATTATGTGCCGCTAGTCTTATGTTATGTGTTTAATTAAACTAAATTATTGTATACTAAATTATTGTTTTGTATTAAGTTAGTTTGCTTCTGTATTATTCAGCATTTGAAATAATGGTGTATACTTAATTAGTGTATATTAAATTACTATTTTGAATGCGATTGCCAATTGAGAATTTTAAATATGACTGTCGATTAGAAAATGCGAAGAAACAGATTGGGGAAGATCCATTACTGAATTTGAATGGGGATATCGCCAAATTAGTCAGTTACAGCCAAGTTGGCTTCATTTATGGTGATTTATTTTGGTCGCCAAATTTGGCGATAATTCATGTAACTGCGCCAAGTTTTGCGACAACTTGGCGCTAACGTATATGAATACACAGTTTTATGCTTATGACTGAGAAACCGGTTACAACAATGAAAGATAATTTGGGTGAAATCCTTCATTTTATTGGTTTTTGTTGAATTACTAAAAAACTACTCAACAAATTTCGATGAAACGGAAGTGGTACCAATTCGAGAGTATCCTCTTTCAATTAAATCAAAAATCACATAAGTCGGACAAAAAGTTCCGGAGCATTCGGTGAACATACATAAAAAAAAAACCCATACATACGCGTCGAATTGATAACCTCCTCCTTTTTGAAGTCGGTAAAAATATAATGTCATGTATGCATTACTTATATGTATGTATTCTTATGTATGCATGTTTGTATTCAGACGAATGTATGTTTCTATTGGGAAATTTTCGTAATCGGCTTTGTAGACAAATTCATAATTTACTGAGCATTGTTTGATGCGCAAATTTAACAATTTGGTAGCTGTCCCAATTACTGACGATTATTCAATTTTTTTAATTCATCGTAAGTGAATATATTTCAACTGAAATGCAAGTGAACATTTTGAAGTAAATGAGATAAGCATTTTTTTTTTTTTTGTCAAGATGTACACTAGAAAACAGAAATATGTAGATTACAAAATAAAAAAATTCTGTACGTGTTGGAAAAGGTAGCTTCCCTATTTCTTGGTTTTAAGATTTTAGCTAATTTTACTGGAGAACACGAAGTTAAAATGCGAAGAACCGGTTAGAGAAGAATCATCAGTACTGAATTTCAATGGAAATTTCGTCAAATTAGTCAGATACAGCCAGATTGGCTTAATTGGTGACGACATATTTTTGGTCGCCAAATTAGGCTATATTTCGTCCAAATGTCGCGAAGCTTAACGATAAATGCGACTTTAATGTATATGACTATGATCGCTTATGCTTATGATTGGAGAAATGGATACAACAATGAAAGATAATTCGTGAGCAATCATGTTCACTAAAACTCATAAATTAATCCCTGATTTTTATTAATCTGCTGCCTAGATTTAGTGTACATTTTAAGAAATATACATATTTTATATGTGCAACGTTATAAACAGAAGTTTCGAAAATGACGGTTAAAAGAAAGTAATTCAAATGTATAGAGTTATTCAGCTTAGTTCTATGTGGAAAAGTCGCATAAAAATAACCCAAATGCTTCCTAATATTTTCATAATAACGATATAACAACAACTCAGATGAATAAAGGTATCATGTTTGATACAGGAGTATATCAGACTATCTATGAGTGTGTGTTACATATGTGTTACAAACCTTTACCTGTTGCCATATTAAATAAGTGTGGGCTGTGCCAGACGAGCAAGTCTTTGAAGGAGCTTTGAAGTTTTCTTCCGCTAACTCGATGGATCAAGTTCTCAAAGATCTGAGCTAAATTAAAAAAAATCGAAATCTCTCATATACATCCGGGGTTAATTCTTTATCTTTACCGTAGATTCTCTTATCCAATGATTTCTCTTTGCTTTTAACATTTCTGAATTATTATAAAGAACAACAAATTATGCTGCCTTCAGTTATGCACTGAACAGCTTTTGTCTTTGCAAAAAAAGATTACAAATTTCCCTAAATCAACTTTGATTATTGGAAAAGGAAGAGCTGTAAAATGTACAAAAATCAAAGAAATTAGTAAAACAATCATAGAGCAGTTAGGATCAGTAGCTATCAATTCTTTTGGCACTAACAGGTACTGCTGCATTTAATGTCAAAAACAAGGTAACCCACTCAGTGCTTAAAGAACCAACGTGTTTTAAATAGTTCGCTGATTTTAAAAGTCAGCAATATATCTACAGCTCAGAATGGATACAGTGTTATTTCTGATTATTGACGAATTGTCAATGATAGGATGTCGTCTTATGGCTGACCTTGAACAAAGATATCGCGAGGTAAAATAGATAGCATTTAGCCTTTTAGAGTCTTATTTGTTTAAATCCTTGGACGTTTTAGGTAGTTACATCGCGTAAAAGACATCCCTCTATATAACAGACATGCTTTAAAAGTCATTTGGATTCTTGGCGGACAAAAAATGCTTAGAGCTTTTTAAAAATGTGTCACATTAACAAACTCATTGCGACAAAACGACGATCAGCAGACACAGTTCCTAAAGACTCTGAACTCACTTTGCATGAGTCAAGTTTTTGACTACCTCTCACCCCTTATGCAACGACGCAAAGATATACTGCTTTCGGCTAACTTGAATGATTTGAAGGTGCCATATGTTTTCAAAACCAAGCAAGCTAAAGAATATAATCAAGAAGTACTTCTTAAATCAAAGCAAGGACCAATAAACAAGAATTTTAACATATCATAATGATTAAATAGCAAGATGGAGTGAAGATGATTACGCGTCTGGACTTCAGTCTAGACTTTCCTCAGCAGCTAGATGCAGGGTTATGCATTATGCTACATATCAATATCTGAACGGAGTAAGAATTGGTAAACGTAAGTACGATGAAAGATATTGCCTATAGCCCACGTTTTCAACCTCGAGGTTTGCCACAGGCCATAATAGTTGATTTTGTTCAGTATCATGAGCCATTTCTAACTGTATTTTTTTTTATTATTATCAAACATATTTGTAAATATTGGAAAGAAGAAAAAGCCTTTCACACGAAGTTAGTCACCTTTACCTGTTGCATACCTTGCCATCATACATAGATCCTCGAGTTTAACATTGTGAAAAACTGCTGTGAATACCCATCTAAAGGTGTTGTCACATAAAACAACTTATGTCATTTTTACTGTAGTTTGTAATTTAGAGAAAGTTCTAATGGAAGCAATTTTCGCAAAGGACAGGCTTTACCCAAATTAGAAGTATGGGAGGACAGATAGATATTGCTGACAGATTAGAATTTGTGCATTACCCGAGGCAACTGACGACTAAGTTAAACACTTTAAAATGAGGTATCGACGAGTGTTATTTCAAACTTACTTTTATACTATTAAACAGCAATCTAGAAAATAAAACATTTTTTTAAATAATATCTTTAAGTTTACACGCCTCCATGCTCCGACATTTCGGCCTGACGGATACTAGTTAAATTAATAGCAGTAAATTTAGTACCGTACTTTATAGCTATCTGTAGGCAGACACCTATGTGTAGTGTCTGATTTCCTCTATTTGTTTCAGATGATAACCTGAATAACACATATTTGTCATTTGTTTTAATACCAGTGCAAGAATATAAGACACTCATAAACTTATTTAATAAGAAATATATAAGTATTATACAAAGCATTCAAGGGCAAACTGAGACAGACTACTTGTTTTGTATCTTTATTTCTGATAATTTAATGGAAGAACAATCAAGTGATGCAAAACACAATCTCTGAATTTTATGCTAGTAATGAAACTAAATACACTTTAGGCTGGATTTTCAAGTCTGTATAGGCCGACGTCTTAAGGCTAAGGCATATCATTAAATAAACCAACAAATCTAATAACTATTTTAAGGTGAACAATGTGTCGAAGTTTCATTACTGTATGAAATTAAATGCATCCCACTTTACAACCTTTAATCTGTATCAATTACCTAACTAATGTTCATTAATAAAAGTGTTAATCTGAAAAAAGATATAATACTTCAAAATTAATTAAAAAGAAATTCTTATAAAGAATAAACAAATGGATATACAGTACAAATAAAATTAATGGTAGAGATCGAGTATAATATACGTTTTAATAGAGGTAATAACATTTCAGTAGTAATCGATAAATCGACAGATCACGAAGTGATCTCAATTTCGAAAGGTTCTACATAATTTCTTTAAAATACCGTTGATTCACTGTGATTTAAAACTAGAAAATATCAACCTATTAAATATATCAATGTGTTAAATATTAGCTATTTATTATCAGTATATAATAAAAAGAAGTTAACAGTAAAATAAGTGGTTTATAAACAGTTGCACGACTTCATTTAATAAGCTTATTTCGTATTATTATTAAGTATTATTATTCTTAGATTAGAGAATTATAATAACAGATAGAGAATAAGTTGGGAAAATCTTTACTAAATACAAAGGAACTGATTTTGAGTAAGCTATAGAGCTAAGAAACAAATAATTACTTTTCATTAAAATTACTGATCATTGAAAAAGCAAGATGTAAAAATTAATAAGGACAGTATAGCTCAACGTATACTGGACTTAAATAAGTTTCTGCTAAAATATGTCGAATAAGCGAGTTTCATTCTCTTTAAAGCTATGGGCCAATCTTTGCGAATAATACACGTCGAGTTATACTGGTGTTGATTTATCGAGTTTTCACTCTATGACTCATGCGTACATTTTACAGCTCCACACATAAAGATCTATGCGTACATCTTGCAGATCTACCCATAAAGACCTATATTCCATCATCGTTTTATTTCAATAATCAACCGAATTGAATTTCATATTTCATCTATATCAGAAGACCATAAAATATAAATTTTTCATTCTCATTATTAATGTTTTTGTCACTTTTACAATCGGCTGATAGTTTTACTTTATATCCTTCTTTATTAAAAAATATAAGCACCAACGTTGTAATAAATATCTTTCGAAGAATTCTCATCAAAACTTGCAGAAATTCTTTCTTAGAAAATGAGGTATAGGTAAAAAAAAAATGTCTTTATTTGTTTGTTGATTGCTGACAGATAACGATCACCGAAATAATTTATGAGCACTTTGCTCATACCTGTAATTTTGTATAGATTCTTATTATTGGTGAGTTCGGAATAATTCAAGTTATAAGTATTTTGTTATTTCTCGGAGAAATATAGCTACTTCTCTCTATATATATACATATATACACTAGTTATCCAAAATTAAGGAAAAGCCACAAAATGCTAATTTTCAATTACGCGACTACTCAAAAGGAAATAATATAATTCGAGTAATTACTATCGCTACAACACAGCTGGCCCGCCCATATAACATCTGATTCATGTCACAGATGGTCACAAGTGTCACAGTTACTACTGGGAAGAGAAAAAATAGGAAATTCCATACATCGCATTATGAGTCTCAAATGATCACTATATGTGACTCCACTGAGAAGTCAATGTGAGTGCTGCTTTGTGACGAGTCACCAAGTTACGTTACAATGTAGTTAAACTGTGACTCTCATGTGACTGTCATTTTTAGACTCAATTTCATAGTCATCATGAACGTTGCATTATGATAAGTCACCAAATAATATCATATTATAGTCACATGGAGACTTTTCCCAAAAGAGCACAATGTTGACTTCACAGTAGTCTCTCTGTCACCTGAAAGTCATCATGTGACTTTAATGTGACATTATTTGGTAAGTTATCACAATGCAGCGTTCACGATGACTTTGAAATTGAGTCTACAAATGACAGCCACATGAAAGTCACAATGTAACTACATAGTAAAGTCACATGGTGACTCGTCACAAATCAGTAGTCACAGTGACGTCTCAGTGGAGTCACATATAGTGATGCTTTGAAACTCATAATGAGATGTATGGAATTTCTTTTTTTTTTTTTGCTTCACCGTAGTGACTGCGATACTTGTGACCATGTGTGACATGAATGAGATGTTATATGGACTAGCTGTGTTGTAGAGATAGTAATTACTCGAATTATATTATTTCCTTTTGAGTGTTCGCGTATTTGAAAATTAGCATTTTGTGACTTTTCTTTAATTTTTGATAACCAGTGTATATACACTATATAATTAAAAGTCTTCCGAATATTATAATTTTAGATATTTTGTCAGATGTCTAGAGAAATTCTTCACGGATTTTTCTGGAACTTCGGGGATGTGAAAAACAAGATTCCTTATATTTTTCATCAATTCTTTAATAAGTCGGAAATTGTATATCAAACGCTGCAAATGAATATATTCATACTATAACTAGTTTTATAAATATTCAGATCTTTGTGCAATAGCTGTTGCACTCTTATGCAAAAATGCATGAATAAAAAATTTATTACGTATCTGTATATTAAATTCATTAATACGGAAATAATAGAACTCCATCTTATATCTGGCGTAATCAACATAGCAACCTAGACTCATTACCTATGGATTTCATTGAATTTAATTACGTATGATAGGATTTAATAGAATAATCACCAGGGAAACTTAGAAAAATTACCAATAATGGGATATTGTTGAATTAATTACGTATGATAGGATTTAATGGAATAATTACCATGGCAACCTACTAGCATCATTACCTATCATTTGATATCATGTAATTAATTACGTATGATAGGATTTAATGGAATAATACCATGGCAACCTAGAATCATTACCTATCATTTGATATCATGTAATTAATTACGTATGATAACATTTAATGTAATGAAGAATTGTTTTTTTAATATCTTTTCAAGTTTTGATTCGATTTTCATAAAATTTGAAATGCCTCCACAATTTGTAGAACGATTATATATTTTAAATTTCAAACCATTCGGTTGGGTAGTTTTTGCGCTTTTATATGAGTACAGAGGGACAGACAGACAGACAGACAGACGAACCAGACGACGACTATAGGTGCTACGCATTTATATAATAAGAACGCATCTAAAAATTGCAATTTGGGGAAAATTCCTTACTTTGCTGGTAGTTTTAAACTTATTTTCGTCATTGACCTCAATTGCCAGTTAGCACGAAAACATCGTCAAACGTTCAATTGGTTTACACCAGTAAGGGGGTCGTGGACCTTTATTTGAGCAAAAATTCACTCCAAAATCGACATTTCTTTTTGTTTGTATTATTATTCTACAATTTGTACTCGTCATTCCTGGAAAACTGCATGCAGATGCGATTGTCTTACACAAAGTCACAAGTGCTTTAATCTTGTTCACGAACTTTTTTTGGCCTTTTAATATACTTTAAATCTGTTTTTTCAATACTGATGTTTAAGCTTTTTTTATGCTTCTTGCTACTTAATTTTTCATCAAAATTCATGAAACTGATGAGGATGAATCCTAATATTGCTTAAAAAGAAACTGTGAATGCACTTTTAAATTCGACTTCATTAAGACAATTAAATTTGATTTTTAACTTATTATAAGGCAGAATTTTGATGAAAATCGATATGGAATTCAGAAAAATACCTCTAAAAATTTAACTATTTAAGGGATTAAAAAATTGATACACAGACTTGTTTGTAATAGAGATTTGCGTGA
Source organism: Maratus speciosus (assembly GCA_963932465.1). Classification (NCBI taxonomy): domain Eukaryota; kingdom Metazoa; phylum Arthropoda; class Arachnida; order Araneae; family Salticidae; genus Maratus; species Maratus speciosus. The sequence continues at coordinate 457,212,054 of OZ010797.1, forward strand.
TTAAATCGGGGAAATATCTAAAAAATTAAGACGCAAGGAGCACTTTAAAATTTTATTTTAAAACTTTAAAATTTTTAAAAGATCTTATAATGATAATAAGATTGGAAAATTCTCTTAAGGTTTTCTATATACTTATGGAGAAATCTATATTTTTACAAATTTTCCAATCACTATTATGAAAATTAATTTTTTTTTTTTTTATGTCCACCGTCCCCCTAACCCTTCTTGGACATGATCGCGGTTGAAGCCCAGTGAGATAAATCGTGAAAACCATTTGAACTTTCGAGGAGGTTTCTTCGCTTAAATGCTGTCTAGTGTAGATGGTGAATTCGAGTTCTAGAGAACAACTGAAATTTAGAGAACTATATGGCAGATTTCTTTCTGATTTTCGCTCTATTCGACTGGATTTTTATATGAGTTGGTATGCATAGTTGAATGGTTTAACCTGTTCAGTTCCGAAGCTCAAATAATAATACAAATGCTTATTCAATGGTTTTTTCAAACAAAATGACATCGTAAATGACTGAAAAAATATCTTTTCTCAAATGGATCCTTTAGGCGCTTAGGTTCAAAAATATGGATTGAAAACTACAAACCTCCTTAAAAACATCAATTTAATAACCATTAACCGAAATTAGCGCAATCAGAAATTTAAGAGCTTTAAACAGGTAAATAATCTATAAATCCACAAAAAAAAATTTTTGAAAAAGATTTAACCCTTTGTATCAACGTGTTGCAGATCTGCAACATACCCAAAACGTCATTGTTATTTCAATAGTAAACTTGTTGATTGTTGTTATTCTATTACACTACTATTAGCATAATTATTTCATTAAATCCGCAACAGATGGTAAAATTGTTTTTTTTTCGCGCTAAAGTTTGATTTGTCGCTTGATCAGCTACACGTGTGATTTTTACTGAATTAAACTTTGAAATAGAGGAATTAAAAAAAGTCTACAGACGTCTACAAGTATACTGTTTAAATTCTTTATTTAAAGACCATTTTTCAGCTAGAAAGTTTATAATATGTATAAGATAAACGTAAACTTTTTTTTTGTTGTTGTTGCAGATCTGCAACAACGCGCCATGTCTTTCCTTGTAATGGATTTTTTAAAATATCGGAAGGGCATCGAAAATTTCTTTTAATGGTTATTTAAGTTGCATTTCTTTCAGAAGAACAAAATTGTTGAAAAGAGGAAGCATTAGTCTGTTTTTATATTATTTAATTGCTATAGGGTAAGTTAGGGATCCCCCCCCCCCCCGTGTAAAATTAATACCAAGTCCAAAGCTAGCAAAAAAAGGGAAAGGTCTCGTAGGAAAAAGAATTCAACAGAAAAAGCATAGAGCGCCTACTCAACATATTGCACCAAAGCAAGTGTGCCTAGTCGCCGTCTATACTGGGCAGAAAAAATAATACGTTGTAAATACACCGATTTTAAAGGCTTTACTCAAACTGATTGTGGCCCCACCAGTGGCCGAGAGGTTCTGCTCTCGAAGCTGGTAGACGGGAGGTGCTGGGTTCGATCCCAATCGCGCCCGTCGGCCTAATCGTTCGGAGTTTTCGTGGTTTCCTTCGAACCTTGGTTCACCAAGCGTTAATACGGGTTAGGTTCCCTTAGAAAGACCTCCACGGAAGGCACTCCCCTCCCCCCTTAGGGCCTATATCCCACGTGCTGATAATTGGCAGACATAAATACAACCAACCAAACAAACAAACAGATTGTGAGAAATATGGTGTGGGACTTTGCTATAACAAAACTAATAATTGTTTCAAAAATTTTCATGTAAATTAAAATTTTAAATATGTTCAGTTTTTGTGCCACTTGGCAAGATGTTGCAAATATGCAACAAACCCATCGTAATAAAATTATTTCGTAATAAAATTTAATTTTTCTGTTCTGAATTTTTTTTTATTATTTTTTCCATGCTTAAAATGATGTATTTTAATATCTGTGTAAGCATTTTTCAAATCGGAGTTGTTGAGTTGCAAAGGGTTAAGTTGAATACCTATGAAAATTTATCTCATCATTCTTTGGTCATACTGTCTTTTGGAAATTTTTAGGAGTTTTGCAAACTCAGATGTAAATAACTTTTATTTAATGTGGGAATCTGCCATTTATTCGTTTGCTTTGAACGCAAAAAAAACATTCAGCTATTAAGAAGTGATGTGAAAATGTAAAAAAATCGGACAATCGGACATTTTAGTTTTTATAAGGAAAAGAACATAGGTCGCCGTATGGGGACCCAGGGACCGAAGAGGATATTAAGGACAAATATTTTGTAATATTTTGTGCACGTGCAATTAAAGCTGGTCGAAACCCTGCATGCTATAAATACAAAACATGGAAATATTTCTGGATTTTTTTAAATAAATCGGTATATCTTTACGAATATGAGTGTTATTTTTACACAAAATGGTAAATATGTTGTAGAGAATCAGTATAATCCTATGAGTCAGCTGTAGATAAATTCGACTTTGAATTCACCCTATATTTTTTTTTTTACAAGGTGATTCCAAATAATATTTTTTTATTATTCAGTTTGTTGTTGGCCCCTTGTTTGTTCTCATGACAAAACATTTCTTGTTGAATATTAGGTCATACATGTTTTTATATTCCTGAAGGACCAGAAGAAATAAGTACTATGTTTAGTTATGACTTCGTAATGTAAAAGATTTCACGAGGAAAATTACACTCGAACTTGTTTAATACGAGTACAGCTAAAAGAAGGACTTGGTTAAAATCAAGGTACTTAGAATACACGGTACGGTCCACGAGAGAGATACGCAGTAGATCGTTCAATTCGTGACCTCACTGGCACCTTTCTTTCAAGTTCTCACTTTGTTTTTCCACTTATTGGCATTGCTTTCTTTCTCTTTTTGCGACAACAAATGCTATTATTATTATTTTTATTTTATGTTTTATTTTTATTCTTAGTTTTTGCAAAGGATTTGAAATTATAATAATTAGTAACGCATTTCAGAATGCACTAATTTTTCTAGTTATTCCAAAGGAATTGGATTTCATCGTTTTTAAGACGTACTATTGTATGAAAGCCATTGCTGCACGCATGCAAAAGATCAGACAATTTTTCCATCAGTTATTTGTTTTTCAGATTTGTAAAGGAATTTAAAAGCAAGACTGCTTAATTTTAAGATATAAATCAGTTTCCATCAGTGGCGTACCCAGGATTTTATTTCGGGGGGGGGGGGGGCTGACTTAAATTTCCATAATGTTCTAAATCTTACGAAACACGTTGAATTGTGTTATAAACAGAAATCATTTTTGCCAATAAGGCCGTAGCCAGGGGGGGGGGGGGGGGGGCAGGGGTGACTTTGTTCCGAAAATTTGAAAAATTTGGTCCAGTGCGAAATTTTGGACTTAAAAAATATCGCGATTTTTGATATGGTCGCCGAAAGAAATCAATTTCATCAATCGTTCGCAGAAAAAAAATCTCCAATTTTTTTGAAGTATCCGAAAAGGAAAAAAACTGAAATTTTGTCATAGGGCCACGGATAGAATGCGAAGTTTGTCAAAGGATTGCGAAAAAAAAGTCAAATTTCGTCAAATACTCGCGGAGGAAACGCTAATTTCGTCAAATGAGTACAGAAAAAACCTGAATATCGTCATAAGGCCGCAGAAAAAACACGAATTACGAAAAAAGATCGCTAAAAACATGCATTCCGTCGAAGGGCTGCGAAAAAAAGAGCTAATTTCGTAAAGGATCGCAAAAAAGCTAATTTCGTCAAAGGGAGATGGAAAAACGTGAATTTCATCTAAAGGGCGCAGAAAAGCGCAAATTTCATCAAAAAGACGAGAAAAAACGCTAATTTTGTCAAAAGGGCGCAGAAAAAACGCAAATTTCGACGAAGGATTGCCTTAAAAAATGCCAATTTCGGCAAATGACCACAGAAAAAACGCGAATTTCTTCAAAGGGCCGCAGAAAAAACGCAAATTTCGACAAAGGGTCGCTAAAAAAACATCATCCCGTCAAAGGGAAGCGGAAAAAACACGAATTTCGTTAAAGGATCGCCAAAAAAATAAAAGCAGGGTCACAAAGGAAGGCCACAGAAAGGCGTGAATTTTGTCAAAAGGCTGCGGGAAAAAGCGAATTTCGTCAAAATGTTGCGGAAAACATAAATTTCGGCGGACTGCGAAAAAACGCGAATTTCGCCAAATGGCCACCGAAAAAGCGCGAATTTCGTCAAATGACCTCAGAAAAAAAGCGAATTTCGTCAAAGGGTCGCAGAAAAAAACGTAAATTTCGACAAAGGACCACTTAAAAAAACACGCATTCCGTCAAAGGGAAGCGGAAAAAACACTAATTTCGTCAAACGCTCACAGTAAAAACGTGAATTTTATCAAAAGGCCGCAGAAAAACGCAAATTTCATCAAAAAAACGAGAAAAAAGCAAATTTCGACGAAGGATTGCCTAAAAAAAACGCGAATTTCGGCAAATGACCACAGAAAAAACGCAGATTTCGTTAAAGGATCGCAAAAGAAAAAGAAAAAGCAGGGTGACAAAGAAGAGACCACAGAAAAGCGTGAATTTCGTCAAAAGACTGCGGGAAAAAGCGAATTTTGTCAAAAAGCCGCGGAAAAAAGAACATTTCGACAAAGGATCTCGAAAAAAACGCAAATTTCGTCAAAGGGCCGCAGAAAAAACGCGAATTTCGAAAAAAAGATCGCTTAAAACACGCATTCCGTCAAAGGGTTGCGAAAAAAATAAGCTAATTTCGTAAAGGATCGCAAAAGACGCGAATGTCATCAAAAAGGCGAGAAAAAAACGCAAATTTCGACAAAGGATCTCGAAAAAAACGCAAATTTCTTCAAGGGCCGCAGAAAAAACGCGAATTTCATCAAAAGGTTGCGGTATAAACGCGAATTTCGAAAAAAAGATCGCTTAAAACACGCATTCCGTCAAAGGGCTGCGAAAAAGAAAGCTAATTTCGAAAAGGATCGCAAAAAAACGGGAATTTCATCAAACAGACGAGAAAAAAACGCAAATTTTGACGAAGGATTGCGTAAAAAACGCGTATTTCGGCAAATGACCTCGGAAAAAACGCGAATTTCGTCAAAGGGCCGCAGAAAAAACTCGAATTTCGTTAAAGAATCGCAAAAAAAGAAAAAGCATGGTCACAAAGAAGGGCCGCAGAAAAACGTGAATTTCGTTAAAAGACTGCAGAAAAAGCGAATTTCGTCAAACAGCCGCAAAAAATGCTACTTTTGCCAAGGAGCCGCAGAAAAAAAGCAAATTTCATCAAAAAGACGAGAAAAAAAACGAGAATTTCGTCAAAAAAGCCGCGGGAAAGAAGCAAATTTCGACGAAGAATTTCGTAAAAAAAAACGCAAATTTCGGTAAAAATCCGCGAAAAAAACTTGAATTTGATCAAAAACCCGCCGAAAAACACAGATTTCGACAGGATCACGAAAAAAACGAAATTTCGTCACAGATCCGCGGAAAAAACGCAAATTTCGACGAAGGAGTGCGTAAAACAAAACGCGAACTTCGGCAAAAAGCCGCAGAAAAAGCGAATTTCTTCAAATGACTGCGGCGAAAATTCAAATTTTGTCAAAAAACCGTGGATAAAACACAAATTTTTGGCAGGGAGATTCGACTGAAAAATCAAAGTTAAATAGCTACTTTTACAGCTGTGATATACGCTCGAAATTCGCCAACCATCCCAGGTGTGTAATCCTTCGGTTAATCTATCACTAGTTTTCTTCACAACACTAAATTATAGTTTATTTATAAGAATACATAAAGACAAGGAAGACAAAACATTTTAACGTCACACTATATACAAATAATTATATTTTTCACATAGCTGCAGACCACCTTCACATTTCACTCCGAAACAACACTTCACTATATTGCTAAATTATTTCCCAAAAAACTCAAATTAATATACTTCCGTTTTTATTACAATCATTCGGTTTCTCATAGAAAATACCCGCGCACGCTCACATGCCGGCTTACACAACACTTCTACCTTCCACACTCTGAATAAACAGTGTCCCCCCTACCTCTCTCCGCGCACTCACGTATCACGTGTCAAATGGCGCCAGAAAAATCAGAGGAAAATTATCCAGACGCCTCCAGACATCACAACAACGAACTCTTCCGCACCATATTTCCGATTTAGCCGAAATCGACTTGTGATTAGCTGCAGTGTTACTGTGCATTAGCATACTTCCGCATTGACAATCTTGGCGCCCGTCGACTGTGAGAGAAATTAAAAAACTCCCTAAATTAAACTATTTTTTGATTTGTCGAATTTACTTGTAGGTCTCTTGAACTGACCATATACGTTTTCATTTATCCAGCAAAACAGGTATGGAGCTATTCTTCAGTCATTTGAAAATTTATTTTGTGGTTTCAAGTAAATTTGGTCGCAGGACTGAGGAGAATATTGGATTAACAAGAAAAACAAATTCGTGGCATGCCAGAAAATAAAACAAATTTATCTGAAAAAGAAGGAATATCAGCCCTTTTTTCATTTCACTGCGATCTTTTCGGAGGTGGAATGGAGCTGTAACCTCATAACCCCCGTCGCCATCGACTTCTTTGGGTGTATGCGGGTGCATCACTGTGCGGGTAGCATCACTGTGCACTAGTATATGGGACTAACCAGACTAGCTGCGCCGCAGAAAAAAAAAATTAAGTTTTATCTTAAAAGAAAGAAGAAAAACAGGAGTTTTTTCTTCATTTTTGATTACTACGAAAGGGGGCCCTATAACCCCATCAGCCCCCTTCCCCTCATTGGGTATACTGTGGTGTAACTGTGCACTGATATGAGACTAGCCAAAAGCCTAGTTCGTTGTATTGCAGAAAACAATTGCATTACAAATTTATCTCAAACAAAAAGAAAAAAAATCAGCATTTTTTTCATTTCATTTTCAACTATTTTGGGAGAGGTCTGTAACCCCATCACCCCCTTTCTATTTCTTTGGGTATAATGTGGTGTCACTGTGCACTAATATGGAACTAAACAGAAGAGTGTAGCTAGTCTGTTGAATGATAGGAGAAAAAAAAGGCAAATTTATCTCAAACAGAAAAAAAAGCATTAATTTTTTTTATTATTTCGGGAAGAGATCGGGCTGTAAGCCCATCAGCCGCCTCCCCTTCTTTCGGTATGCTGTGATGTCAATGTGGACCAATATGGATTTAACGAGAATGGCTATTTCGCTGTATGGCAGAAGAAAACTTACAAATTTATCTGAAACAAGAAGAAAAAAATCAGCCTTTTTTTCATTTCATTTTCGACTATTTAGGAAGGGGACACCCCATTAGCCCCTGTTACCTCTTTGGGTATAATGTGGTGCCACTGTGCACTAGTATGGAACTAAAGAGAAGAGAGCGGCTAGTCTGTTGAATGATAGGGGGGAAAATACAAATTTATCTCAAACAAAAAGAAAAATATCAGCACTTTTTCATTTCATGTTCGACTTTTTGAGAAGAGGTCTGTAACCCCATTAGCCCCCTTCTACCTTTTTGGATATAACGTGGTGTCACTGTACACTAATATGGAACTACAGTGAAAGGAATGGCTAGTCTGTTGAATGATAGGGGAGAAAATGCAAATTTTTCTCAAACAGACAGAAAAAAATCAGCACTATTTTTTCATTTCATTTTCTACTATTTCGAGAGGAGGGGGGCTGTAATTCCAACAGCCCCCTCCCCATCTTTGGGTGTGCTGTGATGCCAATGTGGACTAATATGGAGTTAACGAGAATTGTTATTTTGCTGTATGACAGAAGAAAAAATTACAGATTTATCTTTAAAAAGTAAAGAAAAAACAATTTTTTCATTTATTTTTTTTACTATTTCTGTTTTTTTTTTGGGGGGGGGGGGGGTCTGTAACCCCGTCAGCCCCCTTTCTCTTCTTTTGTGTCAATATGGACTACTATGGAACTAAAGCGAACGAAGTGCATAGTCTGTTGAACGATAGGGGAAAAAATGCGAATTTATCTTAAACAGGCAGAAAAAAATCAGCACTATTTTATCATTTCATTTTCGACCATTTCGAGAGGAGGGGGCTGAAATTCCATTAGCCCCCTCCCCATCTTTGAGTATGCTGTGATGTCAATGTGGACTAATATTGTGTTAACGACAATGTCTATTTTGCTATATGAGAGAAGAAAAAATTACAGAATTATCTTAAAAATGTAAGGAAAAATTATTTTTTCATTTAATTTTTCGACTATTTCGGGAGGGGGGCTGTAACCCCGTCTGCCCCCTTTCTCTTCTTTGTTGTCAATGTGGACTAATATGGGACTAATGGGAATGACTAGTCCGCTGTATGATTGAAAAAAAATTATTTTTTTTTCAAAAAAGAAAGACGAAAAAACAAACTTTTTTCATATCACTTTCGAAAATTTCGGGGGGGGGCTGTAGCCCCATCAGCCCCCCCCCCTTGGGTACGCCCATGGTTTCCATATAAAAAATTTCAGCGTTACTGCTACTTTATTGAAATGTTTAGTTAGTAGATGTTTCAAGTGTCGTACACCTCGGTAATATCGTATACAGCATATTAAATAAATGTTGAATATCTTTTTATAACAGGGGACGCTTTATACAAAGCGAAAAATGCTTTATCCACGACAAAACTTGGGTGCCAGTGACGTCAGAGGGAGAAACGAAACCTGCGCGTGGGTCCTACCGTATGTTCTACTTACCGTTGTTAAAACGAACCATTATCACGTTAGCACTTTCGAGTCTGGCGGACTTTTAATAGCACATCCCTCATAGCATGCATGGTCACGGTGACGTCACTGTAAGTCACTGTGGTCACGTCACATCTGTGACCAAAATGCCACCACTCAGTGATGTCACATTGTGACTGAGATGTGAACTTCTTAGAAAACTTTTAAAAAATTACAAAACTTCTTTAAAACATGTTATTTACTGTAAAATTATATTTTTCTAGCAATTATGTCAATGCATGTAACGTACGTCACGTCACATATGTGACAAAAGAAAAACAAAAAAAAACCACCATATTGTAAGTCTCAGTGTGACAAAAATATGAACTTTTAAAATCTGAAAATGAAGAGAAATATTTTAAACAGTCCCGAGTTACAGCGGCATAAGGAATAAAATTATATTAGTGGATAGCAAATGGTAAATTCTGTTACGAAAGGGGGGATACTAGAGCCTCTAGAGTTTACGGGCCGGAGCATCACCGCCATATTTAGGTACACTTTGGGTACACGCCTGCTTCTTGGCGACTTTAGCGCCTTGTTGGCGATTTCAAGAAATTTGTTTATCGCATATTATTTGAACTAAGTCGATGTATGCACTAAAAGAAAAGTTCTTCTATTATTAAAGGTCGTACGGTCCTTGAAAATCTTTACATTTTTCAAAAATAATTTTTCGTCCTTAAAGTCCTTTTTATACAAATTCTGAAAAAAGTCCTTAATCTCAAACTCTTATTTCTTAATCAGATGTGAAACTCTTCTGCATTTCAGTGAATTTCCGATTAAAAAAAAAAATATTCAACTAAATCCCTCTCTTTTCGAAAATTTCTTGGCCCCCATTTGCTTCCACCCCTCAAAAGTACTCAAAATATAAAAATCCTAATTTTTTTTAAACTTTTCTACTCTATTTATTATTTTATTGTAACAACATGATCATACAAATTTCGTTAAAATTTAATCTAAATTCCTCTATCCCAAAATTTTGCTTCCTTCTCTACCCCCTCCCCCCTTCTCACAATACCCAGTATAGTTTAAATTTTTAAAACTGTAATTTTTTAAAACTTTAATTTTACTATATCTGTCATTTTATTAAAACAATAAATAAATAAACAATCATATATTTTTTCCTCCCCCCCCCCCTGATACCAAGCACACAAAATTTAAAATCTTTAAATATCTTTTTGTTTGTTTGTTTGTTGTTCTATGTGTAAATGTTTAGTAAGATAAATAAATAACAAGTCATCTAATAATCTCTGTCCCCCTTTGAAAAAAAAAATTCTTCCCCATTGCGCCTCCCCCTGTTCATGAAGTTTAAAATCTTTAAAAGTATTCTTTTTTTCTGCTGTTTTTTCCTTTATTGTAATAATGAGTAATTAATCATCTAAAATCCTCCCTCTGTCTGATATGGCCGCTTTCCCTTTAGCCTCCCCCCCCCCACCCTTATTCCTAGCACGAAAAAATTTAAATCTTTAAAGTGTTTAATTTTGAATTTTTTTCTGTATAATTTTAAATCTTTAGTAGCAATAGTTAATAGGTCATCTAATGAACTTACTACCCCCCCCCCCATAAAATTCTATTTCTGCCTTATCCTCCACCCCCCTACTCACAAAATTAAAAATCTTCAAACGTTTTTAATTTTTAAAACTTTCTTTGCTCTATTTATTACTTTATTGTAACAATAAAAATAAATAATCATTTAACATCCTCCCACCACCTGAAATTACCTCTCCCCCGGTCTTTCCTACCATGCAAAACTTAGTCTCCAAAACTGTAATTTTTCTTTCTGCCCCATTTATGAATCGATAAATAAGTAATCACCCCCCCCCCCCTCCCGCCACAAAAATAAATAAATAAAATTACCCTTTCCCCTTCTTCCTAAACTTACAAAGTTTAAAATCTTTTAAACTTTAAAATTTTTCTCCAACACCAGTGTTTTCAATGGATAAAACGTTAACATTTCGGGCAAAGACATTAGGTTTTTCTAATTTTACTATTATTATTTTGGGTAATTGGTAGAGATGCGTCACCGCGAAAAAGAAAAACCGGTCGCCACGTGACCACAATTGCTCATAACTCGATAAATAATTTATTTATTAAAAAATAGAAATCTCATTTAGATTCAAAATCCTTTCAGAGATCAGAGCTGCTAGTTTTATGTCTTTACGTTTAAAAATGATTAAGAAAATGCGCCATAAAGTTATTTTGGGTAACAGGTAGAGCTCTTAAACTCAAAAATTCCTGAACATCAACAAGATTGCAAGATTGCAGATTATTTGATGAACAAGTATTTACATGTTGCGTACTTAAAGCTGTTAAATGAAATTTGTCATTTATATCTCTTCTTTTTACATTAACTCACTGTTTATAGTAATAATTGATTAATTTATGAAACCCTCCTAGAATATTTAAAAACAATATATAAGCAAATTATTCCGTATTATAAATTTCTGAATCTGTAAAATAATAGTAATAATAATAATAAACTGTTTAACCTATTTATGAATTTTTTAGAGAATTAAAAAGGTGCAAAAAGACTTAAAATTATATAAGCATCCCTTAAATAAAAATAATTCTAATAAAATTCAGCTTCCCGATTTTCTTCTTCGGCTCAATAAACAGTTTGATATTTAAAACTGTAATTTAAATAAAATATATCCTACATGTTTTATAGTAAAAATAAATCAAGTAATCTAACCCCCTCCCCCCCCCGCAAACAAAAGTAAGAAAAATCTGTTCCTCTCCAACACATGAAGTTGGGAAACTTTTTGCTCTATTTGTGACCTTGTAGTGACAAAAAATAAGTACTGTAAAAGCAGTTATTTTCGCGAGGCTTTAACCCTTAAATGCCTGATTTTTCAAAAATCGTTGTAATAATGTTTTTCGGTTTGCATTTTTTAAATAAATCATGGGAAAAATACTTTAAAAAATCGTATTTTGTTTAAGTATGGTTTACGGCTAAAAAACAGTTTGTTACTAATCGGCAATACTGGTCTTTAATTAAAAAAATAATTTTCCTTGATAAAATTCTATATTATTAAACACACAAGAGTTATAGGAACTATAATAAGAAATAAATTTTTCTTGCTCACTGCAGAACAAAATAGGGTATTTTGCAAACATCCAAACAAAACAAAAGGAACATGTAGCAGCAATTGAAAAAATAAATCTATCTTTAATCTTAAACAGCGCAAGTGTTGCCATCTACATGTTGAAAATCGATTTAATAATATTTTCACAATGTAATTTATTTGCAACATTAGGCATAATAGCGTCAATATTATTCCAATAGTATTTTAGAGCCTAAATTGGGTATGTTGCCGTAAAGCAACACCCGGCATTTAAGGGTTAATTTTCGCGATTTTCGCGAGTCCGTCGTAATCGCGAAAATTTAAGCCTCGCGAAATACTTTTTCCCCCTTCAAATAATAATAAAAAATCAGAAATTTTTCATTTATCCAAAAGTTAATGATTACAGTTACTTAAATACGAAATAAATACAAAAAATTCTTGAATACTTACAACTATTTCTTGAATACTTACAACTATTTCTTGAATACTATACAACTATTTTTTGAATAAAAACTATAATACAACTAATAAAAAGAACTTTTCGGACAAAAGGAATTTTCTTAAAATGCCTTATGCAAAAGGAGTTCCATTTAGGTAGTTTCGGGATTTTTCAATTTTCTGTTCTGTTCATGTAAAATTTGCGAAATTTTCAGCTCGCGAAATCAACGATATCTTCATTTTCGCGAAAATTACAGCTCGCGAAAATAAGTGCTTTTACAGTAATTAATGGGATTAATAAGAAAATAAATAATTAAAAATCTCGTAAATATTGAGAGTTATTAAAACTCTCAAAAGTTTGAAAAAATTAAGAGTATAAATAATCATTGTCTCTTATGTATATTTATACATTTGTGTAAATATTATAAACATAAATAAATAAATAAATTTAAAAAGAATCGCAATCGTCAGTCATTTTTACACGTTTTAACAGACTTTAAATTTGGCGCTATCATAAATCCCGCCATTTATCTCGACGACAGTTGATTATCCACTTTCTTCTTTTTGTGTTTTCTTCGGGAAATTTGAACATCCGGTGTCCTTTTCTAGAATGGTTTGAACAATTCATCGCAAAGCTACCTCTCATCATACATTTCGTAATTAATTATAACGTGTAATTAATAAAAAAATAACTGTCTAAATGTAGCACCGTTGCTCTGAGTTTACATAGAAGTGAATGGGCGCTGGGTACATATGGTAAACCCAAAGGCACATCAATGGCGGATGCTTCAGCTCGTATCTTTAGTAGCCCTAGGGGGAACATAATATATAAAGTGCACGATACAAGCATTAATACACTATATTTTTATACTATAACTAGGGGACTCTGCCCCCTGCAAGCTACGCTCGCCAACCCCCGTTCAGACACCGCAGAATCTGAAAATCTAAAAATCTAATGGGTTTTAAAAATATTAGAGAAGATTAAATTATACTGAAAAAGCTGTGCAGATCTCCCTGTAAACGAGTTTCCATTCAATTCCCTTTGATTGCAAAAATTTAACGGAGAATCAGTTGCTGTTAAGACATCCAATGGTTGTTTTCGTTTTTGATTAAAGAGGATCAGTTAAACATTTAAAAAGAAGCTAAAATAAAATGAATTAAGCATTCAGAATCTTTGTCAACCGATATTTTAAAACAATCTCTATAACAATAGCCTAAATCATGTGACTATCATCAACAGTTCCGGGCGGAACACTTTGCTTTTTATACTCTAGGTGCCATTTTGATACTTTAATGTTATCCAGGCACAGGTGATAAGTCACCAAATATTATTCTATCCCCATCATTTCATCTGTATTATAATAGTTCAAGTCATCAAATGCCATAAACAAATACGATCTGATCCCTTCGCCTTTCACATGAAAGTTTGGAACAAATGTCATATATTAATATATGACAATAATATATATAATATTGGCGCGATTTTTTTCCAACGCCAATTAGGGGAACGCATCAACAGCATCCGGCTTACCATATCAAGCAAAATAACGATACTTTGGTGTCAGTTAAGTACCCGTTGCGTATATGATATTGGCGTCAGAAAAAAATCGCGCCAATATGGGGCCGTATATGACATCTGTGCCGAAAGAAAACAAGTTGGAAATTGCTCGTCAAACGTGGCAAATGAGGTGCGTTCGTACTATAACTAGTTTTATAATTATTTTTTGCACCCCATATTGTACTGAATGTATAATTTTTTGCACTTCATAACGTGCATAGTCTGATACATCATTAAAATGCACTTCCAATAATTTTTTCGGAACACTTTTGACTGTCCCTGTAATTAAACTATACGTCCGATTTTCCTAAAATTTGAAATGGCTCGACAAAATTTTGCAACAGTTATATCTTTAAAATTTCAGATCATTCGGAAGGCTCTAATATCATTAAAATCCACTTGCAATAATTTTTCCCATTGGCCGTAATGTAAAGAAAAACTTTTGACTGTCCTGTAATTAAACTATACATCCGATTTTCATAAAATTTGAAATGGCTCGACAAACTTTTGCAACAATCTCATATTTGAAATTTCAGACTATTCGGTTGGGTAGTTTTTGCTCTGTTACATGCGGACAGACGGACAGACGGACAGACGGACGGACTGAACGACGACTATAGGTGCTACGTATTTATATAATTACGAACGCACCTAAAAAGCCGGGTGCAAATCTCACCAATATCTTTTTTTCAACTCGCCAGTTAGCATTTTTTTTTATTGTTCGAGAGGTAAATTAAAACATTGATTTGAAGTTGAAATTAAATGTCATGGTTTGTTACATAATTTAATATTTCGCCAGATGTCATATATACTGTATGTCATGTACATATATGTCATGTTTGGCATGTTTTTTTTTTTTTTTTTTTTTTTTTTTTTTTTTTTTTTCTACGAAAATTTGGCGAAAGCCTCTTTTTCGAATACAAGTTACATATGTATTTTTGGTACTACTTAGTTATCCCGTCGACAAAAAATCTATCGCGAACTATAAGATTAAATGTCAATAATGCTTGACCGTAAATGTCACATTCACTTGACTTTTAGCAAGTTATACGTGTTTACGTCATCAAGTGATTTTTATTTCGACGTCTTATTTTTATATTTATTAATGTTATACTAATTTATTTGTTCTTTCGTTATTTAAAATAAAAATTTTGTCAATCTGTACAATTTGGCGAGTGGTTTGGCGATTTATATAATTTGCGAAATTGGGTGACGGAACAACTACTACATTGTACCGTATTTTTTAATTATTTTCTATTATTTTCAAAAGGAAATAGCAAAAAAATAATTAATTACTATAGAACAAAATAATTTATATAAATTTAAAAAAGAAATAAAAGTAAATATACATTTATTATTAAATAAACAACAATAGCCGGGTTACCATGTCTATCAAAATAATGCCATTTGTACGCCAGTTAGGTACCCCGGTGCGTATATGACATCTGTGTCTAATATTTTTCTTTTCGTTTTGTTTAAAAAAAAAAAGAAGTGAAAGCCATCAATTTAAATGTTTCATTTTTAAATGAAAGTTTTGTATTTAATAAAATGATAACGAAATACAAAAAAAGCATTGTTCTTAGCATAGATTTAAAGGAGGCCCAACTGTCGCCAAATTAATTTAAAATAGTAACCTTTTCTGAATTATGAAAAAAAAATTCTGTTATGATTAAAATTTGAGTTGCCATCATTAGAAAAAATGTATTTAAAATTAGAAAAAAATAAATATTTCGAAAACTAATTCGAATTTAAAAATTCTAATACCAGTTTTGAGATCTGTGGATCAACACGGATTTTTGGTTTTAATTTCATCGCAAAGTATTCCATATTTTAGGAGAAATCGCCGTGAAACAAAATCAGTTGTTTAATCAGTCGATTCAAAGAATCGATACATTTCAGGTGTTTCATATATTCGTTTCATAAATTCGTTTCATTAGGATTTTATATATATAGGGTAGATTTATCAATTTGATATCAAGACAGTGAAAGCATACTTTTTTCATGATTTCAATTTTATCTAGCATTACAATTTAATATAATAATCCTTCACTGATTGTTATTATTATAAAAGTGTTTCTCGCAAAAATGGCATGTGCTGTAGCAATTTGGATAATATAGTATTTAGAATTAGGACTATTAAATCCGTACACTTTACATATTTAGTTTGCATGGAGAATTTTTTTCTTTTTTTGCCAACCAGTGGTATTCGAAACACTTCTGTGGCTTCAAATTAAAAATTTTCTATTACAGTTAAATCTGTAGTTTTTAATGAGCACGTAGAAAGATTCTTCAGAGTTTAGTCATATATGCATTTCTTGCTTTATAATTTCTAGTCATATTTTTTCCTGTTATTCTTTAACTGTTTTCTAAATAATTCTACTTCTTTCAGACTTTTTAAAATAAAATTAACATTTTCCTAAAATAAAAGAAATATACAAAATTTATGCAAAACCCATGATATAATTAATTATTCGTATCTCAAATTTGTATTTTAGAGATATGACTTTAAAAAAGGTTATTTTACAAATTGTTTTATTTTTCAGAAAATTAATATGAAAAGAATGACAGATTGACAAAGAATTTTTTTATCTTCGATAATACTTTTGTGTTTATTAAGAAGATATTTTGTATTTATTACGTGTGAAACAAACTTTACTTTTAAAAAAAGGGAGTGGGGGTTCATTATTACCATTAAATTGATTTTTACACATTTTAAAAATTTAAACAATGTTTTATCTAATGAACTCTAATTATGTATAATATTAATAATATTATTATTATTTATAAAAAAGAAAATTTACAATACATTTTTAATTTAATTATTTGGAACTGATAAAAATATAAGGTAAACTGATAAAAGAAAAGGTAAAATACGTTGGAAATTTCTTCAAATAGAAAATTTTGATTAAAGACACTATCATAAAATTATTGCGCATTTAAGTTCATAATCTGTTGTATTCAAAAACAAATAATCTGAAATCGTCTGTGTAAGATATGACAACAGAAAAATAAGCAAAAGAGGACGCGGGAAGTTCGTTCACCGTTTAGAACATCACAACGTCTACAACACTTTTTTTTAAAGATAAGAGAATGACGCCTGCTATTTTAGGATACACGGATATTATTAATGGGTTATAAATGTAAGTCTTATTTAATTTAACTCTTTTATTCCTGATTTGTATTTTATGAGTTAAATAGTTTTATGTTATATTAATAAGAGGCTGTTCTGGAATTGTTTTCAGAAGCGACATTTTCCTATTCGATACTGTGAAGAAAAATCTTAATCTGCCATCGCTTGATGAAGAAAAAAAAAGCTGCGCAGAGACTGATTCATGCCTACATTCATAGTCGAATTATTGAAAACATTAATTTGCAGTTACTTGAGATTGAAAATGCGTTTAGACAATGATATGGAATTTTTTTCGGCTTCTTGCTGTTTTCTGATTACTAATACTTATAGATTATACAGATATTCGATTATGATATTAAGAAACTGTTTCAGATTAGAAATTAGCATTATACTGGGAAAATGTATCTTTACATATTACAGTAGTGAAACTTTTGAAAGATTTTTCTTTTAGTGCTAATAATATTTTAAATTATTTTTTAAAAATCCTAAATCTTCATACTAATGTTTTCAGATTTAACATTTGTCAAAATTATAAAATAGAAATTCCTTATAACATATGAAAAGATTTTTGAGATATTGTTAAATCTAATAATGCATTTAATTCTTCTATTGTAGTTTGTTGTTGTTTAATAGTACAACTATAAATACTAATTATTATTTTTAGTGTTTTTGAAATTCGTATGTTTATTTTTTTTAATTGTATGTAAGCATTTTTTCTGTTTGTGATTTTAATCAAACATTTAGTTATAGACATTCTGAATAGGTTATTAAATTTTCTTCTATCATAAACTCATTTTCTACGTTTATTATACACGTAATTATTGGCGCTAAAAAGTAAAATATGATACTTAAGCATTGAAATAAAGTGTTTTTTCATGCCTGATAGAAAGTTATAGATTAAACTGCTTTAGTATATATATTTTTATTGATATACGTCGCTGAGGTTTGCATACTATAAATTATTTCATGTATAATACGAAGTGTATATAGCAATTACAGAAAAACACAAAATATTTCAGATACTATATTGTATCCGAAGTACTGTTCATTAACGGTGATTGCTGGAAATGCATTTTTAATTATGATATGCGCTTTTATGATTCACTATATTTATGCACAGTATATGGTGTATTTAAATGCATAATATTCATATACAGGGGTACACAAAAGTATTCGTAAGGGTTACTGGGTATGGACGCAAATTGCTTAAAGGTGGTTTTTAAATAAGTTACGATTTTTTACGCTGAACTGCATTTAATTTACTAAGAAATGTTTGCAGAATATAGATAAAACGATATACAGGGTCACGTAAATAGGTGGATACATGGCCAACAATAAATTATAATTTCTGGAAATGTGATTTCAGCAGTTTTAAACTTTTAAGAGTGTCTTAGTTTGAATTAAATTTTAGCTAAGTAGTGGCGTGTAATAAAAGTTCTAGGTAAACTACATGGTTGTACAAAAGTATTCAAGTATGTTTCCATATATTAGTATAAATTGCTGAAAGTAAAATTTCAACCTGTTAGGCGTTTTCTTGCTAAACTAAATTTTTCCATTATATAGAATATATATATCAATCTACAGATAAAATACAGGGCTGTTCAAAAGAATTTGAAAACATATTTGGCTGTGGACGGTAGCTGCTGAAATCATTTTTTCAAATGTTTTATGCGTTTTCTAAAATATTTACTTAGTTATCTTATTTACGTTATTTCCCTAAATTACGATGTCTTGTTAAAGCATTCAGAAAGTGTAGGAAAGTGTTTTATAATCTATGCTTAAAGCATGATTTTTCTTACTTGTTTTTTTTTCTATTTCCTAGATAAGTCTTTTAAAACATACCAAATATATTTAGCTCATACTCACAAAATGTAATATACACGGGAATAAAAAAATTAAATAAATATGGTTTATCATGCCATATCATCATTATATACATAAAAGTTGCATACCCGTTTTACTACATGTTCGTATTTAATAAAGTAATGACTAATCACAACACATTAAAAAAATTATACATTCTAAATATCAAGCTTGAACTCAAGATCAAGCTTAGAACTTAATAAAAAAAGATGTCAGTTGATAAGCATTGTTTTTCAAGTGGAAAAATTTTAAATGTTTTAGAAGAACAGAACTCCAAAATAGCAATATTTTGCTAAAAATACTGTAAAAAGAAAAGATTTTATATTTCAAACAAAACTTTATTTTAAAATTCATCGCAGTATACTTAGAAAATTAATTACAAAATACTTAGTAATACTTAATAATTACAAATATATAAGTAATACTTAATAATTATAAAATACTTAGAATTTTTTTCAGAGAGAAACATTCGCCTTATATATAATATTACAAATGAAAATCAAATTTCAAATTAATTGCTTAAAAAGGCGCAAAGGCCAAGTGAAAAAGATTATATGCTGGGACTCGAAACCGGGCAATCAGTATAGCTCACTGACATCCTACCGACTAAACCACATAGAATAACACCGAGTCTGGAAAATTTCTCATTATTACATGTTGGAAAGGCTAACGCAACACAAGATGGAATATTTATCGTGAGCCACCGACATGGGGTAAACACGAAACTTACTTAAATCCAGCATCGATTGAAACTATTAATACTTGGAAATTTTTCCAGGGAGAACCATTCGCCTTGCATACATTATTTCAAATGAAAATCAAATTCCAAATTAAAATTGCCTTTTAAGAGGCTACAATAGTCACTCAAAAAGACCCGGATGATATCTTAATCCTATGAGGAAGTTATTTTCTAATATCTTGTTTGGATTTTAATATTTTTACATGACTTTTTTTTGCATAAGATAGCTGAGTAAGATCTACACCCGGGCTAGTTTTTACTTTTGATTTTGGCTATAGCTTTCTTATATTAGGATAATTTCAATTTCAGAACCGGCTGCAACCGGTTCAGAAAGTGAAAATATTTTTCATTTTTAAATCGAAAACCAAAATCGAAAAAGTAAAAACTAGCCCGGTTGTAGATCGTCCTCAGCTATCCTATCCAAAAACATTCAAAAATATTAAAACCCATTCGAGAAATTTGAAAATAACGCCCCCATAGACTTAGCATTAGCGTTTTCCTTTTTTCCCGTGACTGAAGTGGACTCCTAAGCAATTTATTTGAAATTTGATTTTCATTTGAAATATTGTATGCAAAGCGAATGGTTCTCCCTGGAAAAATTTCCAAGTATTAATATAGTTTCAATCGATGCTGGATTTAATCAAGTTTCGTGTTTGCCGCATGTCGGTGGCTCACGATAAATATTCAATCTTGTGCTGCGTTTGAAGTGTTGCCAACATGTAATAGTGAGAAATGTTCCAGTATGGGTATCGTTTCAAATTGTAAAATATGTCTTCAAACCGAAAGCTTTAGTGCCTTGCTCAGTAAAATAAAGCCCAAGAACAAAGAAATATAATATCTTTGAACCAAAATAGTGAAATATATAACTAAATCTTGAAACTGTGATCTAAATCCTCAAACTGTGAATTAAATCTTCAAAAAGAAATTTATAGTGCTCTGGATTGTAAAATAATGCCTACGAACTACGAAATATAATCCTTAGATCTGTAAAATATGATTCAAAATTGTGAAACAAACTTTATTGAACTGTGAAATACAAAGACTTTCAAATTTAGAACTTTAAAATTAATAATAATCAATAATCAATATCTCAAATTTGTTTAACAGGTCACCACTCAGGAATATAACCAATAATCAATATCTCAAATTTGTTTAACAGGTCACCACTCAGGAATATAATCAATAATCAATATCTCAAATTTGTTTAACAGGTCATCACCCAAGAACATAATTAAATTCAGCAAGTTTAATATCTAATTTAAATATTATTCAAATTTTCAAATTTTTGCATTGATTTTATTATCTGTTTTATCCTAAATGGATTACTTATTTAGTTTTATTAAGAATTTATTAAGATTTATCAAAACTTCTATGACTTTTTAAGATTTAATGCTAATCTCCTTGATGAATTAGTTTTTTAAATTACAAATTTTAGATTTTAGGCTTCAAGATTTCAAGCTTTTAAGCTATTTCTATTAAACTTTAAATAAATCATATTCTTTCTACTCTCAAATAGTTTTCATAATAACTGATTGATGATCTGTAATATCCATACATAAAAGATCCAAAGTTTCAAATTATTGTTTAATTTGGGCTCGCCCAGCTTATGCAACATTGGGTATCTCTTGTGAGAAGATTGTACTACATCCTAAGTGAAATTTCAATAAAGGGGGATCTTCCATCCTGCTGAGGCCTCTGGGCCCGCTCCGGTGTCTGGGGGTTTCGTGGGATGGAGAATATTTTTTTTCTTTTCTTTTCCCCTCGTGGACATTTAGCTCCTATACCGCAAGGTTGGCTGTCCACGAGTGGGTGATTCCTGTTCTGTTCTGTGGTTTAATCAGTAGAATGTCAGTGCGCTATACTGATGGGCCTGGTTCGAGTCCCTGCATGGAATCTTTTTCACTATGTTGGCCTTTGCGTCTTTTAAGCAGTTTGAAATTTGATTTTCATTTGAAATCTTCACAGTGTTTATGACAAGTTCGTCACAAATGACACATATTTCACAAATTGGTCATAGTGTGACTTCAAAGTATTGTCGCTTTCGTCACAGGTTCGTCGCAAAGTTAATGCCAAAATAGTCACAAATGACACACTTTTTACAAATTTGTCAAACAGTGAATTCAGAGAGTGGTCACAATTTAACGTCACAAACGACCTCCAAAACGGCCATAACGACTTCGCATTCTAGTCACTATGACGTCACATCGACGGTCACAAAATCACAGTGCGACTTCACAACGACGTCGCCGTGACATCCCCATGCCTTGCACGATGTGTTTCCATTGAGTATTATTTTGTATATTATAGCCACTAACTACATATAGCCCAGTTGTTAGGGAGTTGAGTTCGGAATTAATTAGGGGAAAGCTGGAAATTGTTTTAACCCATTCTGTTTACGTCTAAAATGAATATGCTATGTTTTCTCCCTCGTACTAGGTGAGCGTTAGGAAATACGTATAGATTTATAGTCAAAAAACACGTTTTTTGCATACCATAAGAATATCTCAAGACAGCTAACTCTATCAAAAACATTGTCAGTACAAATGCTGTAGAGCTTAAAATTCTGAATAAAATGAGTACCATCATTAATATTTTTGTTCAACATTGAGGTCGTAATTCTATTTCAAAAATTTTCAAATCAAGAGCTTGAAGCCAGGAGAGACCAAGTTAACTTAACAATATCTCAAAATTGCGGCTTTAATATTGAACAAAAAAATATTAAATGTAGGTACTCATTTTATTCAGAATTTTAAGCTCTACAACTTTTGTATTGAGAATGTTATTGATGGAGTAAAGTATTTTGAGATATTGTTATGTTAACTTGGTCTCTCCTGGTTCGAAGCTCTTGATTTGAAAAATTTTGAAATAGAATTGCGACCTTAATGTTGAACAAAAATATTAATGATGGTACTCATTTTATTCAGAATTTTAAGCTCTACAACATTTGTATTGACAACGTTTTTGATAGAGTTAGCTGTTTTCAGATATTATTAAGGTAATTAAAATATGTGTTTTTCGAAAATAAATATGTACATATTTTCTAAAATTCACCCAAGTACGAGGAAGAAAATATAGTACATTCATTTTAGACCTAAACTGAAGGGATTAAAACAATTTTCAGTTTTCTCGAAATTAATTCTGAGTTCAACCCCCTGAGCATGGGTCTAAAACTTTAAAGTAGAATTGTGACCTTAATGTTCAACAAAAACATTAAGTGTAGGTACTCATTTTACTCAAAATTTAAGCTCTACAACATTTGTATTGACAATTTTTTTGACAGAGATAGCTGTTATGAGATACTGTTATGGTATGCAAAGAAACGTGTGTTTTGACTATAAATATATACATATTTCCTAACGCTCACCTACTACGAGGGGGAAAACTTAGCATATTCATTCTAGACCTAAACTAAGCGGATTAAAACAATTTCCAGCTTTCCTCTAATTAATTCCGAATTTGGCCTTTTTTTCCCTCCCCTACCACTGGGCTAATATAGTAAACGTAGAATCTTAAGAAAGATGATGAAATTTTTAATGGCAGTATGTATCTATGCATTTCTTATTATGACTTTATTTATGTTTTGGCATTTAGTAATAACTAGCAGAACTACCCGGCTTCGCCCGTGTCAATTATAAGAAGCCTTCCAAGTAAAATAAATTAAAAAGAAATAATACGGTAATCACAATAACTGAAATTTGTGCATTCCCATCCACAAATCGTTATAAAGACAATAAAAAAACATGGCGTTATTGACTTGCAACCATAGTAAAATCCCTGAGCTTTAATAACAGAATGCACGTTTTCTTCGGCGGGTATAAGAGAAAAATATGTGATTTTCCTGACAATACGAAAAAAAGAAATTCCTCCAAATCGCGCAGCACTTAGTGAAATTCTCATGGTATTATCTACATTATAAAGTAAAAACACTATGTCAGTGCCCAAAAATTGTGCCCCATAAATTGTAAACCATAAAATGTGTTTTTACTGCAATTTTTCTAACTTTTAAACATCACACAATTTCGTTTTTTACAATGTCGAATACAAAAAAGTTCTCTCAAATGAAATTTGTTTGAAAATTGTACCTCAGTTTTCTGATTTTAATGGATTTTAAAGTAATTTTTAAGCATGGATATTTTTAAAGTTGAGTGCAACCCGATTACTAAAGATGAACCTGTTTACACTTAATGCAATAGTATAAAGAAAAGACATGTCTATGAGTAACGCTGGTATCATATTTTCGGTGGCAACAACCTAACACAACAAATTTCCCTTTTATTGCAGTTTAACATCTAAACATTGTACACTCGATTGTTCCAACGTATTATAGAAAACAAAAGTACTTTCAGTGATATTTGTTTGTAATGTTTATCTCAATTTACGAATTTTTTATGGGTTTTAAAATAATTTTTAAGCATGCATATTTTTTAAATATGCTTGCAACCCAAATACAAAAGATTAACTCAATTGTTCAAAAACATTGTAAATAATTCAGCATTTGTTTGCTTTCGCGTAATATTCAATAACTAAATTGGCAAACGAAATTAAAACACCAAAAATAAAATAAAATAAAACACGAATTTAACAGATATCAAATCAAACTACTCAAAATAACCTGATAAGTATATAAAATTCAAATGCGAATTTCGTTCCGGGTGCATATAACTTGAATTCTTGAGAACGGATTTCCATGCGACTTGCACTATTAGTTTTTTAGGGAAGATTTTAGTGCGTAATATATTGTTTTCCGTTGCTTAGTCATAGAATTATAGGGGAAAGTTATATAATCATGTGAACCCAATTATGAAGGTTTAGTCTTATTAGCTGAATGAAAAATGCAGAACTATTTTTATCTCTAAGTATATTGACGGGTTTATCTTCGGTAATGGGGCTGTGCGTTAGGGTATTCTTATTTTAATGAGTGTGCCTGACACCTATTACGGCATGCACCTTTGTTTAAAACAATATAGAATGACTTATGTTTTAAGCGACTATCTGGCATGCAACTTGATTAGAAAATACTAACCTGCAAATGCTTAAGGTGCTTCTCTAGTTCCCTGCTCAACAACGCGAAACTTTCTGACACATTTTCTGACTCCTTAAACGTAAAGGCTTAAAATTTGTAGGCCTGACTGTTTAAGCGATTTGGAATTGAAATGAGTTTTTCCTTTTTTCATAAATAAATTACTTATCGAGTTATGAGCAATTGTGGTTACGTGACGGCCGGTTTTTATCCTTTATTGCACTGTTGCGTCCGAAATTCAGTTCAAAACACCAACTGAAAGATCTTATACCTTTACCAACAAATGGAAACTATCTTTCGATAACATAGTTTCTAAATAAGAACTCCTGTCAATTTCATGCGTTTCCGAACAAAAATTAATTAAAAAATATGTCAAGAATAGTTCCTTTGTATTTGAGAACAGCCTTAACTTGAATTTTATGAAAAAACTCACATTTTTAGTTTTAATTTTGGAACTCGCGAAATTTAAATTCAGAAAAAGGATGTTCTTTTGACACACTGTGGTAATTTTTTTAACTTTTAAAATTAAAATACATGTTTTCTTTGGCGCGCGTAACAGAAGTATACAATATGTTCACAATACAGGGGAAAATACAAAAAAAAATACATCCAAATGAGGTAGTAGTTACTAAAATTTTATTTGAAAATTTGAAATTTTATTGAAATTAAATCTACAATGATTAGATCAAATGATGTCATTTTCCATAAATTTTAAATCAAGACATCTGTCAAGATTTTTTTTTTTTTTTGAAAATGTAAATAACCGCTCTCTTTTTGATATAAATCACAGAAAATGTTAGCACTGAATCTAAACCAATACAACACTTAGCGATAACGTATAGTTGTGGGATATGCCTGTAGTATACAATCCAAGTAGTAAGCAAAATATAGGAGCCATATGTTTACAATGAGTTTGATTACGCGTTGAAAAGATCTCATAGAATGTGACGTCATATCTAGCCTTTTTTTTTCTTTTTCTTAAATTGTTTTCATGAAATTTGGCTGTTTGTATTAAAATAGATGTTTTAATTAAAAAAAAAAAAAAAAAAACATTGAAATTGAGGTGCTACGTTATTTTCCCGCTCTTAAAGTTAAAGTTTTTATTTTATATACAAAAAAAGGAAATTTTCTGTTTAGAATGACGTCAATATCTAACACGCAAAAATATAGCAAGAAAATCGGAATTTTTATTGGCAAATAGAAACAAAATACACGCGTTATCCTTATTTTTTTTCACATTATTGTGTCATTTTTTAGGGTTTGGCAACAGGAAAGAAACGTTTGAATTAAAAAAGGTTTAAAAAGAGATATTTCTATAATGTTAAATTATGGAAGTGGTAGAAAAAAGGGATAAATAGTGGTCTGATATTTTTTTTAAATAGACAGTGATCTTTTCCACGTTTTAAAACGTATGTACATCGAGTTTAATGCAAATCGGTCAAAAATTGAAGATTTGTATAAAGGACATACACACAGAGAACGGCTTTTATATATATAGATAATAATGATAAAAGATCGCCTGCTTCTCTTTACACTTTTTTTATTCTTTTATTTTAAACATACCTTTCACTCTTTAAATTAAAAATATAATTTACTTTTCTGAACGAATCATGTTTGATAAAACGCTAAAAATATTAGAAAGTTCAAACGTATATTAAATCATGTTGCAGTACATTTTTTTTTTTCAAAAATTCCTTGGCCTATTATCATATGAATATTAATTCAATAGTACGCAGAATAAGTACAGTCGAGGAAATAAAATTAAATACCCCTACTAACTCCTGAACAAATTATCGTAGAAGAAAGTTATAGCTACTAAACGATTGTGAATAAAGTCTACTTATAAACGATGTTTATAAATTTTTCTTAGGGGGTCATCTGCAAATTAAAACGAAACCCAACTTCATTTTTTTTCTTCATGGCAATACCAAATTTTAACAAGATATTCCAAATCTTCGGTTCAAACTATACCTAGACACCAAATTTCAAGCCATTTGAATGATAAGCTTTTGAATTATGAACATTCAAAATTTAGCGCTTCTAATGTTAAATTACATTTTCATATTTTCATTAATATCTCCTGAAATTATACGCCTAATGTGCTAATATTTTTGTATAGCAATAATACTGAAATACCCAAACATAAATACATTGAATTTGCAATTTTTATAATTTTATGATATGAATTATGAAATTAATATTCGAAACAATTATGAATTGCAACCTACAATTTTTTGATGGCTTTAGATTTATTAAGTCCTGCTTTAGGGAAATACAAAATTTCACACTTTTCTTCCAAGTAGTTTTCAAATTAGGCTTAAAATACGGCAAAATGATGGTTTAAGGGGACGTCTATGATAGAAGTGTCTAGATATTATGAAATTTCCTATACTAACCTATAATCTAGTAGTCTTCAATGACTGCTTGAGTTGCGCTTAAGATACAATCAAGAAGGGGGCTCACTCGGTCAACAATCGAGTACCGAACTTCAATTTGGATACAGCCCCTAAAATACGCTCCTTTTAAAATAATTAATTTCTCGGAAACTTATCGTACGAATTGCATAAACATTTGTTTTTAGGGTATTGAAGTGAGTAGAGTTCAATTATGCTGTCAGAATTGTGTACTGCTATTGAAAAAAAACAAAGTTATCGTTCGTTTTAATATGTAGATGACTCACTAAGCAAATTTTATATACATCATTTAAAAGTAGATCATTAAAAAAAAAAAAAATCTGATCATCTGCAAAACATTATCGTGCAGAGTTAGTAAGGGGTATTTACTTTTTTTTTCCATGACTATATATTCGTTACACAATGAGATAGATATTCGTTAAACTTCAGTAAATCTATTTCAATAGCTACTATTAATATATGAAAGTAAAATCAATTTTTTTCACAAAATTAAAAAAATATATATAGGACCTGAAAGGTTTAAGAATGCTTCATCTTATTTAAACCTAGTCGGACACCAAAAAGTAATCAGTACGAAATTTTATCAAGTATTAAATTAAAATGATGTTTTATGAAAATCCGTGTATTAGTGTTTGTGGTAGAGCTATTGTAGAAATCGTGAATAATACAGAATAGAAGCGCCCCCTGTTGGGCGATATACACTAAAAACTAATCAGCACCAGTTTATATCAAGGTCTAACTGAATCTAAAGTTTTGTGAAATTCAGTGCATTAGTTCTTAGAAAGGTCACAACATTTTTGTCACATACAGACACAGAGAGGGGCAGACAGGCATTTTCTAAAAAGTATCAAATCATGTTCAGGAGCTTCTAAACCGTATAAATCCATCGAAAACCGGAAATCGAAATTCTTCAAGAATACAATACTTTCTTCTTGTAAAGATAGAAGAAAGTAAACTAGGGGGCCAGCATAATACTTATCCATCATGGATATACATAATATAAAATATGAAAATAAAACATGTGATACATGCTAAGCATTGTATCATGTTACTTTATTCATAATTTAATTTACTTAGACTCCCTTAAATATAATGAATATAATCCCTTGAGCTAATATTACTTTTTGTTCCATTAAAATATCTCAATTTGGTGATTTTCTGTAAGCAAGTAAACACTATAGGTTTACAATGGAAGTCTATGGGAATTTGGCGAAATATTAGAGATACCGTCAATTTGGCGACTAATTTTGGTTGCCAAATTTGGCGGTATTCGGTGACAGCACAGGATATTGACTATGGTAACCCCCCTTATAGGTATGCAGATGCATTAAATGCTTGACATTTACGATAAGCCATTATTGGCATCTAATCTTAGAGTTTAGCGATAATTTTTTGGTTTGAGGGATAATCGTGTAGAAGAAACATCCTTATAACTCTAAAAATGATAATCATATTCACTAACAGTTTACTGCATCAGATTAAGCGCCTCATTTTCCATTAAAATATATCTTTGAATTGAAATTTGAATGAAATACAGGGTCATGAAAAATCGAAGAGTGTGAAAAATAGAATCACAAATATCTCGGCAACTAATTATCCGATCGCGTTCATTCATGGTGCAAAATTTATGATTTTTTTATTGTCTTTTATATTCACTCCTTCAAATAAACAATTTCAAAAATTTTTGTATGCCTTTTATCAGAACAAATATTTCGAGAGTCCGAAAAAAATAATTCCGGATAATCGAGGTTACTGATATTAATAGGCTTCTTCGCATTATTACTTCCTAAGAGCACACCAAATTTCAAGTCTCTGTCTCATTTTGTTCGGAGAGAGAGCGTTTACAGACAGACGGGCGGCAATTTTTTTTTTTTTTTCTAAAAATATTTTTTTCGGAATCTCCAGTGTCTGAAACGTGTCAATCCGTCAAAAAATTTTTTGATTTTTAAAATGTTTACAAGACTTATCCTATACTACATATGATGGGTAAGTAGAAATCCTGCTTTTTTTGAGCTACAGACGAAGGATCAGAGCTAATTCAAGCAAAACATCTTTTCATTTCAATGTGGTTTTCTGTGAAAAGTAGTGTGTAATGTTGACACGAATCCGTTTCATATCGAACACTTTTTCCCTCATCGATAATATTTTTACATTATAACTTGTCTGTCGAAATTTAGTAATTTATTAATTTTAACAGATACAGTTTCAGCTTTTACGTAAATTCCTAACAAAACAAAATACAATGAAATGTCCCTAGGTCTTGAAAGAATAAAAGAAATAAGGGAGAGAAAATGCGGTTTAAAATACCATCCTTTTCTAAGATTAACAACTGTAACATGGAATGTAAGTTGCATAGAAGAAGAATAATAATGAAAAACACTAGTCGACAATCCCAAAACTTTCTTCTATCTCATACATGCTAATACTTCCTGAAAAATAAAGCATATTAGTGCCACCGGTTAGGTGATTTATACCAAAATCTAATCAGCAACAACTTATGTCAAGTTGTAGCTGAATCTGAAGTTTGGTGAAAATCCGTGCATTAGTTTTTGAGGTAGAACTATTGCGGAAATCGTAAAAATATCTACATAGCAGCGCCACCTGTTAGTAGATTTACTCCAAAAACTTATCAGTACCAATTTGTATGAGGGACTAACTGAATCTGAAGTTTGATGAAAATTTATGCATTACTCCTTGAGATACACATTTTTGCGGAAATCGTGATAAATGCAGCCTCGGAGCGCCACCTATTCGGTGGTTTGCACTAAAAACTAAACAGTGCTAATTTATATCAAAGACTAACTGAATCTGAAGTTTTGTGAAAATTTGGGCATTAGTTCTTGAGATAGAGCTATTGAAATAATCATAAATAATGCCGCATAGCAGCGCCAACTGTGGGCGATTTACGCTAAAACGAAATCAGCAACAAATTATATCAAGGACTAAGGAAATTAGCAGCTTTATAAAAATCCTTGCATTAGTTCTTGAGATATATCTACTGCGGAAATCGTTCAGCGCCACTTGTTGGGCGATTTACACCAAAAAGTAATCAGCACCATTTTATATCAGGGACTAAATGAATCTAAAGTTTTATTAAATTCTGTTCATTAGTTCTCGAGGTAGCGCGCCCACAAAATTTGTGTCACACACACACACACACACAGACAGACAGACAGACTCACAGACATACTCACAGACAGACATTTTGTAAAAAACATGTTTTTTTTTTTAATTTCTGACCTTTAAAACGTGTAAATCCGTCGAAAAACGGAATTCGAAAATTTTCACGAATCCAATACATTCTTCTTGTAAAGATAGACGAAAGTAAAAATATTTTATTCTCTGTTTAAATCAGGACTCTATGCCATATTAATCTGCCTGTTCATTTCTATTA
The DNA here is from genome assembly GCA_963932465.1 of Maratus speciosus. Lineage (NCBI taxonomy): Eukaryota > Metazoa > Arthropoda > Arachnida > Araneae > Salticidae > Maratus > Maratus speciosus. Next base: position 457,242,377 of record OZ010797.1, read on the forward strand.
TTGCACTTTTAAATTGAAATGTTTATCTCAAATCAACATCTCGAAAACAGAAGTTACTATTTGGATGCTCGCCGATTTTTTCCAGAGAAAAAAGGTTATCAGTTGCATTACTGTACGTCGTAAATGACTTTAGAATAACTAGTTCTTCAGAAGATTTCACACTCATAAAAATAAGACTGAATATTGCATGTTAAATTTATGATAATAATTTTTGCATTGAGATAATTATAGCAATTAAAAGTAAATTTTTGTTTAATTATACTAGCCAGCAAATTTTGGGTTGTGTCATGTTTTTTTAGCTTTTGATAATTGATTTTTTTGTATTTAGTAGCGCTGAATCCGAAAATGACCTTTATGTTTAACAATCACGTGAGGTGTTTTCGCAAATTACAAATTTCAAAACATAGCGAAAATCTGATATTATAAAAAATATATGATGATTGTGTTTTTTAGCTTTTGATAATTGATTTTTTTGTATTTTGTAGCGCTGAATCTGAAAATGACCTTTATGTTTAACCATCACGTGAGGTGTTTTCGCAAATTATAAATTTCAAAGATAAAATTTCAAAACATAGCGAAAATCTGATATTATAAAATATATATGATGATTGTGTTTTTTAGCTTTTGGTAAGTGATTTTTATGTATTTTGTAGTGCTGAATCCGAAAATGACCTTTATGTTTAACCATCACGTGAGGTGTTTTCGCAAATTACAAATTTCGAAACATATCGAAAATGTGATATTATAAAAAATATATGATGATTGTGTTTTTTAGCTTTTGATAATTGATTTTTATGTATTTTGTAGCGCTGAATCCGAAAATGACCTTTATGTTTAACCATCACGTGAGGTGTTTTCGCAAATTATAAATTTCAAAGATAAAATTTCAAAACATAGCGAAAATCTGATATTATAAAATATATATGATGATTGTGTTTTTTAGCTTTTGATAATTGATTTTTATGTATTTTGTAGTGCTGAATCCGAAAATGACCTTTATGTTTAACCATCACGTGAGGTGTTTTCGCAAATTACAAATTTCAAAACATAGAGAAAATCTGATATTATAAAAAATATATGATGATTGTGTTTTTTAGCTTTTGATAATTGATTTTTATGTATTTTGTAGCGCTGAATCCGAAAATGACCTTTATGTTTAACCATCACGTGAGGTGTTTTCGCAAATTATAAATTTGAAAGATAAAATTTCAAACATAGCGAAAATCTGATATTATAAAAAATATATGATGATTGTGTTTTTTAGCTTTTGATAATTGATTTTTATGTATTTTGTAGTGCTGAATCCGAAAATGACCTTTATGTTTAACCATCACGTGAGGTGTTTTCGCAAATTACAAATTTCAAAACATAGCGAAAATCTGATATTATAAAAAATATATGATGATTGTGTTTGTTAGCTTTTGATAATTGATTTTTATGTATTTTGTAGCGCTGAATCCGAAAATGACCTTTATGTTTAACAATCACGTGAGGTGTTTTCGCAAATTATAAATTTCAAAGATAAAATTTCAAAACATAGCGAAAATCTGATATTATAAAATATATATGATGATTGTGTTTTTTAGCTTTTGATAATTGATTTTTATGTATTTTGTAGTGCTGAATCCGAAAATGACCTTTATGTTTAACCATCACGTGAGGTGTTTTCGCAAATTACAAATTTCAAAACATAGCGAAAATCTGATATTATAAAAAATATATGATGATTGTGTTTTTTAGATTTTGATAATTGATTTTTATGTATTTTGTAGCGCTGAATCCGAAAATGACCTTTATGTTTAACCATCACGTGAGGTGTTTTCGCAAATTATAAATTTTAAAGATAAAATTTCAAAACATAGCGAAAATCTGATATTATAAAATATATATGATGATTGTGTTTTTTAGCTTTTGATAATTAATTTTTATGTGTTTTGTAGCGCTGAATCCGAAAATGACCTTTATGTTTAACCATCACGTGAGATGTTTTCGTAAATTATAAATTTCAAAGATAAAATTTCAAAACATAGCCAAAATCTGATATAATATGATTGTGTTTTTTATCGATTGTGTTTTTTAGCATTTGATATTTGACTCTTATGTATTTTGTAGCGCTGAATCCGAAAATGACCGTCATTTTCTACCACCACGTCAAAAATTTTCACAAATCGCAAATTTAAAAATTGCAAAAATCTGCAGTAAAAAATAGACGTAAAAAATATTTTTTTTCATAATAATTTATTCATCTTTTGACTTATACTATGTATTTTTAAAGCTAAACATGCAAAATATTGTGTATTTAAAATCTTTACAATTTTATTCCATGTGTGGAAATTTCTGTGAACCGCTCATACTATGCCACTCGCTTTTCCTTACATATTCTCTGAGGTGTTCATCTCGGTATCTTATTTTATTTTGGAGGTTGATAATGCTGGAAATTTGTCGCAGAGGGATTTAAAACAGCTGCTTTCTTTTGGTAGGGCTTTGTCAAATTGATTTGACAGATTTTCGCAATTTTTTTACTACTTAACTTTGAAATTTACGCTGTCAAAAAAACTAGTCAATATATCGTAAAATATTCCACATTCTTTAACAAACAATTTCCGTACTCCTAGAAAATATGTTTTATGCGTGAATTCTCCCCGAACGCCTAAAAAAGAGGGAGAAATTCCGTTCATTCCTAGCATGAATGTGTATTTGGTCTATTGATAATAAATCCGAAAATATTTGTAAAATGAAAAACCAAAAATTCTATAAATTAAGATTTCTAATTTAATTAAAAAAGACAAAATGTTTTCAAATTTCAAAATAAATAACAATTATTTTTCTCCTACATTGAAAAGTGCTCACAATTTATTTTTTAAAGTTGAATAAAGTTATATAAAGTTGAATTCAATAAGTTGTTTATAAATAAATATTAGCATTTAATATATAATTTAAGTGGACACATCTAAACGATATTTTAATTAAGAAAATTAAATGAAAGAAAAATCGATATTACTAAAAAAAAAAATCTTATCGAATAAAAATATAATATTCGTAATTTTACCTATAGCAATCAACGTAAAAATACTTAAAATTCATATTTTTATACTATATTAGCACTAAAGTATCACAATCTCATTAAAGACGAAATCTTCCCGAAATGAACTTCAAAATTAAAAGCTTTTTAAAGAAATTTATCAAACCAAACCCATCTGAAGCAAACATATATGCTTCAAAGCGTTTCGCTTCTGTGGAACTATAGCTCAGTGCTAGCGTGTTCGTCTGGTAGCGCTGAAGATGGCTAATACGATTTCCAACGTCAGCCAGTATCTTTTTCCCAACCTTCTTCAATTGACGGATATTTTACCTCCTGTAACGGAGGGAAAAAACCCCTACAGGATCGTCTCGTCCTGTTTTGTCAATTAGTGGACTCTGGCGAGATTCACGGAAATATGCCGGCAGCACTGCTGCCAGCAGAATTTCCGTGAAGTGGACAACGTTTTTTGAGAATGAACCATTTGTGAAAACTCCTGACGTGATGGTTAAAAAGGAAAATAAATTTAGGATTCAGCGCTAAAATTATACAAAAAAATTATCAAAAGTTAAAAATTACAACTATTACATCTATTTTATAGTATAATATTTTCGCTATTATTTTAGTTTTCATATTTGAAATGTATAATTTGCGAAGATTCCCGGCGCGATGGTTAAAAATGAAGCTCATTTTCGGATTCAGCGCTAAAACATACATAACAATCAATCATCAAAAAATAAAAAACACAACCATCGCAGGCTTGTGTTATGTGCGTGGTTTGAAGACTTTTAAAAGCTTCGCGGATATTACGCGTAATGGTTAATTTTAGGAAATATATAATTCGTTTGATTCTCGTATTAACTAAGTTCGACAGGATTTGGTCTATATTAAAAAAAAGAATGCTATTTCTTATTCCTAAAACAAGTTTCACTCGTGTATTTATATTTATTTTTCAAATATTATTAGTGTATATTTTCAAAATAATAACGAAAATTTGTGTAGTTATAAAATGACTCGGAAAAGGCATCTGGAAATATTTAAAAATTGAAGGCAGCCATCCCTATTGCATAACACAAACTTTTCCTTTCGTATGTTGTATCATGAATAAATTTTTTATATATTTCTTTATATATTTCTCTAATTGTTCCTACTGTATACTTACGTTCATCATAAAGAACAACAGTCGACAGAAACCACTGCTGGATGTAGATATCTTACAGATATTTTCATTGTTTCCTGCCTAACGATTTGATCGTCCAATTAGCTCCAGCCGCTTTTCTGACTTCATTGGCTCTATCTCATCTGGGGTCACCTTACACCTCTGGATCACTGCTGTAGAGTGTTTATACTCCATCTATTGTCTTGTCTTCTTGCAATGTCTGCAGCCACTGCCATCGAAATACTGAAGGCCAGAGGACACGAGCTGTGACGTCATCAGTAATAAACCGATTTCTAACTAGTGTTGGAATTCACTCGAAATTTTGAATATCAATTTTCTTTTCTTTTATTTGTGGAATACACCAGCTATATTGTTCCATTGTTCAGAAATAAATTGAAGGAAAATTGCTATTCAAAATTTTCTGGTGTGAATTCCAACACTGTTGAGAAGTCAGTCGATTAGTGATGACGTCACAACTCGTGTACTCTGGCGTTGAGTATTTCGATGGCAGAGGTCCAGCCCATTTCTATTTTAACCATTTAATTATCTCGTTGAGCTCAAACTCTTTCGCCTGACTTGTTATCCTGATTGATTCTTTTTGTCTCTTTTAGGTTTGCCTAACATACAGCTTTCAATACTTCAGTGTATTGTTTGTAATTTGTGTACCATCAGTTTTTTAACGTCCGTGTTCTCTCTCCTAAAGTTTGTTAATGGGAAACACATTGACAAACACTTTCCCTTTGCAAACGTATATGTATAACCTGTTATTTTAAATACACGCATTTCAATGCAAAAATACCAAAATGATTTTACATAACTGCATGTTTAATAAGAGAAAGCACAATTTCACTCAATAAAAATAATGTTCTACGACAAAAACTAAAGTGCGGTAATTTTATTACTTTTTTTTAAAAACAATGATAATGAAATTTTAAAAATTAATAAATATATTACAATTACTCAGACATACAAGTAAATATTACGTAAATATGTATACAATTAAAAATGCAAACATTTCGGGCTAAGTTTTAGAACGTTTGCATTTTTAATTGTATATGTATTTATATAATATTTACTTGTATGTCTGATGAATTGTAATATATATTTTTTAATTTTAAAATGTTGTATATCAGACGTTAAACAATGTTTAGTTATTTTAATAATGAAATTTTGATTATTATTTTTTTAGCTATGATAATTTTGCATAAATCTAAATCATATTTTCACAAGGTAGAACTAATATTTATTTTTCTTACACGCCGAATTATACCGAAATGATGTATAAAGCATTGTTATATAAGAAATTAATTCATATTTGTTTTACATTAGATATTTCACATTTCACTGTTTGGATAACTATTTTTAAATATATTCTCTCGAAATCTCGATAAAGGAAACTAATAAAAATATTTCTATACATAAATAAGTAAAATCGGTTTTCCAGACAACACTGTTTTATATATCATTGCTTATTTATAGTATTAATCATTTACTTTATAAAAATATTTTCAAAAAGTCCCAGTATTCAAACACATATAACGATTATAAAGCTAACTTAACACTATCAATGCAAGAATATGTGCAGTTAAACTATATACATAAATGTTAAGGAAAGAATAAGTTTAACTTTTTGTATTGTAAATTGAAAAAATCAATGTCCTGAATATATTTGCGAAAAGGTTTATTTTTAAATACATCAATTAAGATAAATAATAAGAAAAATATAGTTTGGTTTTCTTGATACGTGGTATTTAACAGGTAAATGCAACTTGTTTGACATGAGGGTAAAATGTGATTTTGAAGCAGAATCAGCAGATGCAGAGCGACCTAGAATTGAAGTGTTTCTGAGAACAAAATACATAAACCACATTTTCAGAAAAATCTAGATATCTTCAAGAGAATATGCCCCAAGAAGGAATCTTTCCACTCAACAAATAGAACTAAAAAACAATGACAGAGTACGCCATTTTCATTCAAAGTTATCGTTCCCCTAATAAAATATTTAGCTTATTTTCAACCAACAACCGCACAAGCCACACAAAATCCACTGTGGTGACAAGCAACACATGACATGTAAACGAAGTGTATTTGAAAGAGATTTAAACACTAGTGAAAGTGAAAATAACTTTGATTTAGAAGATAGTATAAAGGACAGAGATTATTTTCCGACAGAGTAATTTTTAACAGATAGTATTTCTAATTCTTCATCAGAAGAAGGTGTATTGTTCAGTAATTAACATTGCGAATTACATTCTTATTACTGTAATTTTAGTGTGGCTTGAGATATTTATTATTCAATATAATTTTCAGAATTTAGCATGCTTTTTATTCGTTTTGGCAACAAACACAGATATTCTAATAGTGAAGTAATATCTCACTATTGGTTTACTATAAACATGTTATAATTCGCGTTATGACGATAGAACATTATTTAAATTCTCATTGTGGCTTATGCCTTATTTTATTTCAAAATTGTCTTTGAAAATTTATTTTTGTTCCCATTGGTGGCATGTGTCGTTTTTGCATAGGAAATTGCCCATTTTCAAGATTATTTAAATGTTGGAAAACGAGGAAAAACCTGTGTAATCAGTCCAATAGAGTTCTAAACACACTGAGAAGTAAAGCAAGGAATCAGCATAGCTTAATAGCAAGAAAGTTAAAGAATTTAAGAAAACTGTATAAACTGCCAATTTAAGGAAACTGCATCAATATACACGCGATCAGCCAGAGCTTCTACTAGCTATTTTTGAGGCATCTGGCTGGCGGAATATTGTATGAACTGCAGGCCAAGATGACGGAAATGTGTAAACGAAAATAGCAGCGTAAAGTTTCAAGTCAATATTTAGAAAGAAGCTAATTTTTCTCAGATGTTTTATATTGCAATCAAAGAGTTTATAGCTTTTGTTGCTTTGTGAATGTAAATTTTTTGGCACAAAACAGTTGATAATAACTGATAGTAAATCATATGTTGTTATAATATTTGTCCTTATAATCTGAATTTAAAAGGAATTCCGTTGATGTTCCTTTTTATAGGAAATCTTTGAAAGAATAATTGCCAAAATTGCTATCCAAAACTGTTACAAAGAAGAACAAAAGTTTCTGCTTTGTTACAAATAGTCCGATAGTTCGAAATAAATATAATGGTGATTATCTCTTATACTCCTGTTGATAGAAATATGCTTCCAATCACAAAAATATGCAATCCGAGTTTGACTCCCAGATACGGCATTTACAAAAAATCTGTAAACAAATTAAAATACGAAAATTTAATCTTTTATTCTGTCCCCTTTTCTTACAACTTATAATTAAACATATTTCTGCGTCTGAGGACGGCATTTAAAAAATCTCACTGTGTTACGAAGAAAATTTACCTAGCTATGATACGTTGTACTGATGAACCTTCAGTGTTTTCTGGCACTAAAATGATAAAGCCTCATTTAAAGAGACTTTGTAGGAAAAGAGTACCGTAAAATTTCGTATTTTAGCATATGTACAACCCTTTGCAAGAAAAATGCTACATTTGAAAATTATACTTGATTTGTGCTATGATGATTTGTAAACGGAAATCTGTTTCTCTCATTATCTATTTATGAAATAACTTCAATGACAAACCTGTTCTGAATCATCGGGTATATTTTTCAGTTAATGTCAAAATATGATAAAAGGAACTGGAAAATGTCAATGGAAACGCATTTGTGAAAATTACTCTATTAATAAAAAATCCAGTGGTTTCCGCAATACGGTATTTCGTGTGTGAGAATATTTAGTTGACATAAAATTTATCACTTTTTTTTATTATTTGTCAATCTGAATCACATTTCTATAACTTTCGTGATCAAGCAATTTACCTCGTATAATAAATTTGTGGTAAAACACAATAATAACATATTACACAATTTTATCGTGTAATTTTTTTGTTGGGGGGGGGGGGGGTTATTGAAAACCATGAAATGAGCGGCTTACATGTTGAAATATTGATTTAAGTAAATATTTCTCTATGCATTGATCTTAATAACACTAAAATATATTTCGAATTATTTAGTTATTATATCTCTCAAGAGCTTGTGTTGTAGATTGATTATTAAACATGCTCGTGAACTATTTACATTCTTTGTGTACGGTGATCGCATAAAAATTCGTTCTTCATATGTTTTCTATGAAATAATTAGATTCAAAATTGATAAAGTGTTTTATCATTATTATGGATAAGGAAAATACCATTTTCTTGACAAGCTACTTCATTTACAATTATTAAGTTATGTTTTTGTTAATCGTGATCATAATTGTGATTGTGATATTTCCGTCATATGCATATGCTTGACATAAACATGACAACACTCACAATGAAATAGAAGATGCTCGTTTAAAGATAATGACTTTTTTACTTGAAAAATGTTGACAATTTTTGCTGCTGTAGTGCCATTATAATGATAACAGCAATAAGCATAAAAATTGCTACTGGAAGTATATAAATGCGATGTAATAATGAAATAATTTAAAAGTATACGCACTTTTAAAGGAAAACATATTTGAATACCTTTGCTTTGCCTTTATTTGATTTCTTCTGTACAACTAATGCAGTTCGTCAACTGTGTAAAGTAATACAGTATTTGTAAGATCTCTTATTTATATTGTAATTTCAATTAATTAAAACAACCCAAATTTTGTAAAAAAAAAAAAAAAAAAAAAAAAAAAAAAAAAGGAGAAAATACTCTGTTGAAGATAATTTTGGCAATATTTAAAGCTGTTCCTGCATTTATATATTTTTAGAAATGATATAAGCGTGATAATTCAGATGCGTTTATTCACACACACACACAAAAAGGAGAAAATACTCTGTTGAAAATAATTACGGCAATATTTAAAGCTGTTCCTGCATTTATATATTTTTAGAAATGATATAAGCGTGAGAATTCAGATGCGTTTATTCACACACACACAAAAAAGGGAGAACATACTCTGTTGAAGATAATTACGGCAATATTTAAAGCTGTTCCTGCATTTATATATTTTTAGAAATGATATAAGCGTGAGAATTCAGTTGCGTTTATTCACACGCACACAAAAAAAAGGAGAAAATACTCTGTTGAATTACGGCAATATTTAAAGCTTTTTCTGCATTTATATATTTTTAGAAATGATATAAGCGTGAGAATTCAGATGCGTTTATTCACACACACACACACACAAAAAAAATCATAATGCTGTCGAATTCTAAATTTCCGAAAGTTTTTCCAAAATATAAATTATTTTCAACAATATCTAAGATATACTTCTTCTATGTAATAGACATCGAAGTAGCGAATAATTCTTCGAGAAAAACCATCATATTATGGGTCTTCAGAATATTTTCAATAATCGTATTAGTATTGATCATAAGCATTAAAGTCTGCACTTATGAAGTACACAAGGACATCAAGTTTACATTCATTGCCATGTTCGGACGCACTCTTGAACTGAGTTATATTCTTTTATGGTGTCTATTATATCATATACGAAAAGAAATTGCATCGATTATTCAGGAAATTGAGAAATTAGTTCATGTTTCAAAAGCATTCCCGTCAAGAAGGATTCTGTATGGTATTTTTGCGTGGCTTATTCTTGTTGAAATCTCACTGACTTACAGCAAACATAATCAACGTATAAAAATATGTTTCGTAAAAGTTTTAAACTTAATAATACCATTTAAAGCTGAAGAAGATCTAGAAAACCCAGAGATACTTTTCATCATATTCAATGCATTTTGCGTAACTTTTTCTTATGCATTCCCTAGCTGCTTTGTTGGATTATACATACTTTTCTGCAAGCATATGGAGGATACACTTTTCAAGTACGGAAAGAAACAACTTAAAGCTATTTCGCGAGATAATTATCGCGATGTACTTCATAAAAATATAAATTTTTACTCTTCAATCTTGTGTACACTACATAAAATAGAAAATACTATGTCTTTTCCTATCTTCATTATATTTATCGTCAACAGTTTAGGCATTTTCTCTTGGCTTGCTTGGGTTCTATTAAAAGGGTTCAATACCTATCAAACAGGTATCATAGCTTCTTTCAGTTTCATAATATTTAGTACCATTTGTATAGCTGCATCCACAGTTAATGAAGCAGATAAGTTTGCAAGGTATACCAATAGTCAGCTGCTGCAGAAAATAGCTCTGACCAATGTGGAAAATCATCTAGATATGGCACTAATCTACATGGATATCAACAACAAACCACCTTTCACGTTGTCTGCTTGGGGATACTTTCATTTTACAAGGGGTTTTGTTTTTGTAGCACTTGGAAATCTTTTGGCTTATGCACTACTTATAATTAACATAGGAGAATAATCATTTTAAACATCATGTACTTTGTACGTTATTGTATTTATACAGCTCTTTATTTTGTATAATTGTTCTGTTCACATATCTTGTACTGAAAATGATTCATGCTCAGAGGCTGAGTAAGCTGTTTTGGAAACTGGGATATTTGTCACATTCATCATTACTTGCGAATACTTATTTTAACCGTATATATGACAGAATATTTGCGTTGAATGATTCCGAAAATTACTATTTGAAAACAGCAGTAAATCCTGCCTGTAGCCTGTTACCTATCTGCTTATTCCTCAACTTGTTCCTGATCATGCTGAATTATAAAGCGGGTTCCCATAAGTGCTATGCAAAAGATAATTTTTTATTTGTAGAACTTAGAAATTTTTTTCAATGTTTTCTCTTAATTAAGAACATAAGAAAATAATCCTTTTAAAAACCATTTACTTTTCACAGTCCACAATATCCTAGCGTAGATTTGTAAAGCTCTTTGATTTTACACATGATAGGCATACTGTACTAAAATGTGATTTATAATGAATTATCAAAGTAGTTCTTCGAAACTACGTATCCGTTTGCTGACTTTTGATATAAGATTGCATTATACACACTCTTGCGCAATCATATGTACTATGCCTCACAGTTTAGGAATTTCCTTCCTGGCTTGCTTAGTCCGTATTAAAAGGACTTATTACATATAAAACATGTATCGTAGCTTCTTTCAGTTTCAGAATATATAGTGTAATTTGTATAGCCATATCCAATGCAAATGAGTTAGGTAAAAATGCATTATATACCGATAGTCACCTGCTTCAGAAAATATCTCTGAGTGGTGTTGTGACTAATTTAGATATGGTACTAATCTACATGGATGTCAACAACAATTCACCTTTCAAGTTGCCTGCTTGAGGATACTGTCATTTTACAAGGGGCTTTATTTTGTAGCATTTGGAAATCTTTTAGCTTATGAGCTCCTTATAGTAAACACAGGAGAATAATAATTTTAAACACAATGTATATTGTACAGTAATAATGTTTATTAATATAGCTCTTTATTTTGTAAACATATCCTGCACTGAATATTATTCATGCTCAGAGTCCAGCTAAGCTATTTTGGAAACTAGGTAATACATTCAACACTATTTTCGAATTAATGTTCTCACCATATATATGGCAGAATTTTTGCGTTTAAATAACACGAAAGTTGCTATTCGAAAAAAGCAATAAATCCTGTTTGGAGCCTGTGTCCCGTCCGTACTTGCCTCAACTTGTTCTTTATCATAGTGAATTATAAAAGAGGTTCAACGAAGTGCTTTATAAAAGAGGCTTCGTTTTTTCAGAATTTAAAAATTCTATAAAGGCATGGTCTCCTAATTAAGAACATAAAAAATAATCCTTTAGAACACTACACAATACATCGTCGTGGATTTATAAACAAAAAACCTTACTATTTTACCCATATTATGCGTATTAAACTAAAGATATGATTCATGCTTAATTCTTTCTTTAAAGCACTTGATGAGTTGCCCGACTTTTGGATATAAGATTGCAAGTGTTGGCGAAGATGAAAAATATCCTCCTTTTTAGGTGCGTTCGTAATTATATAAATGCGTAGCACCTATAATCGTCGTTCAGTCCGTCCGTCTGTCCGCCTGTCCGTCCGCCTGTCCGTCCGTCTGTCTGTCCGCATGTAACAGAGCAAAAACTACCCAACCGAATGGTCTGAAATTTCAAATATATGATTGTTGCAATATTTTGTCGAGCCATTTCAAATTTTATGAAAATCGGATGTATAGTTTAATGAAAGGGACAGTCAAAAGTTTTTCTTTACATTCCGGCCAATGGGAAAAATTATTGCAAGTGCATTTTAATGATATTACAGCCTTCCGAATGATCTGAAATTTTAAAGATATAACTGTTGCAAAATTTTGTCGAGCCCTTTCAAATTTTAGGAAAATCGGATGCATAGTTTAATTACAGGGACTTTCAAAAGTTTTTCTTTACATTACGGACAATGGGAAAAATTATTGCAAGTGCATTTTAATGATATTACAGCCTTCCGAATGGTCTGAAATTTTAAAGATATAACTGTTGCAAAATTTTGTCGAGCTATTTCAAATTTTAGGAAAATCGGATGTATAGTTTAATTACAGGGACAGTCAAAAGTGTTCCGTTACATTGCGGGGAATGGGGAAAAAATATTGGAAGTGCATTTTAATGATGTATCAGACTATGCGCTTTATGAAGTGCAAAAAATTATACATTCAGTACAATATGGGGTGCAAAAAATAATTATAAAAGTAGTTACATTACGAACGCACCTCATTTGCCACGTTTGACGAGCAATTTCCAACTTGTTACTTTCTTCTATCTTTTCAAGAAGGAGGTATTGGATTCGTGACAATTTTCGACTTCCGGTTTTCGACGGATTGAAAAGTTTTAGGGGTCAGAGATTCCAGAAAACATGTTTTTACAAAATGTCTGTTTGTGAGCCTGTCCGTTTGTTCTTCTGTCTGTGTGTGACATAAATTTTGTGGGGCTTTATCTCACGAACTAAGTCACGAAATTTATTAAAAATTTATGTTCGGTTAGTACGTGATATAAATTGATAGTGATTAGTTTTTAGAGTAAATCGCTCAACAGGTGGCGCTGCTATGCTGCATCTTTTACAATTACCGCAATAGCTCTATCTCAAGAACTAGTGCACAGATTTCTACCAAATTTCAGATTCAGTTAATCCTTGATATGAATTGGTAATATTTACGTTTTAGTGTAAATCGCCCAACAGATTGCGCTGCTATGCTGCAATTTTCTCGATTCTCGCAATAGCTGTATATCAAGAACCAATGCACAAATTTCTATTAAACTTCAGATTAGGTTAGTCCTTGACATGAATTGATGATTTTTGTATTTTGGTGTGAATCGCCAAATAGGTGGCGCTGCTATGCTGCATTTTTACCGATTCCCGCAATAGCTCTATATTCAAGGATTAATGCACGGATTTTCATCAAACTTCAAATTCAGTTGGTCCTTGACAGGAATTGACGCTTTATGCATTTTCGTGTAAATCGCTCAACAGGTGGCGCTGCAATACTGCATTTTCCCGCAATAGCTCTATCTCAAGTACTAATGTACGTATTTTCATCTAACTTACTGTCCAGTTAGACGTTGACAAAAGTAGTTTTTTATCTACAAATATCATTTAGATATAATAAATTGATTATAAATGAAGTAAAGTAATTTCTGAATTCAATAAGTGAGATTTATTGTTATTATAATCATTTTGTAAATCATTAAGAAATATTTATTGATGTTGTAATCCTTTCCTAAAACATTATGCGTGATTTATTGCCGTTATATATTTATCTTATGTTGCGCGCGTGGGCACCAATGACGTCAGATACTCTTTCTGACGAGAATGTAAACGAGTAATAATGTTCAGTTTATATTAAAGTTTTGATTACGTAACTTCCTTTCCTTAATCTTTGAATCAGATTTATTTGTCGCTTAAAAGGGGATTTAATGGCTATGATACTACTGTTGTAGTTTTTTATGAATTTTAAATTAAGTTATTAGAAATAGCATTTGGCGTGTAAACGTGGGGCCGACATAGCAATCAATATGTATTTAAAAGCTTTGAAACTTGAAAGGAAAAATCTTAGAATAGCTTTTACATCGTGCCCTAGTAAAGTTACAGAAGAATTATCAAAACAGGACATTGATCTAAAAAATCTTTCTGTTTTACAGAAACTATTAGAAGATAAATTTGCAAGATTAGATGAATGTCAGAAAAATATCAGTAGCATTCTGCTGAAAGAGAAACGCTCCGCGAAGGACTGTGAAGAAGATTTTCAAGCAGCCGAAGAATATCGGAATAGGTACCTTGAGTTGAAGACTGGAGTGGAAAAGAAAATTATTTTTTTGCAGTCACCCGTTTTGTAAAATAGGAATGAATCTCTTGAGAAGAGATGTTCTAAATTGCTGAAGATTGAATTGAAGAAATTTAACGGTGATGTTAAGGACTATTTGTCATTTTGATCTCAATTTCAGAAGATACATGAAGATAAAAATATTTCAGATTCTGACAAATTCCAATATTTAATACAAGCGGTTGTTACGAATTCAAAAGCAGCCAGAGTGGTGGAGAGTTTTTTAGCTACAGCTGCTAATTATCATCAAGCGATACATCAAATCAAAAACGATTTGGTAGAGAAGATCTGCTTGTAGAAGTCTATATACACATATTATTAACCATGGTGATGAAAAATGCCATTGCTGGCCGAGTAAAAACGGATTTGCCAAAACTGTACGATGAATTAGAGGGAAAATTGAAATCTCTCGAAAGTTTAGGACGTACTAAAAAAAAATAAGGGGATTTCCTGATCCCGTTAGTAGAATCGATCCTCCCTGAAGAAGTCCTGATATTATGGGAAAGAAAACGAAATACTGAAAATGCAATGCATAAAGAACGTTTCCTCAAAAATTTAATGTGTTTTCTTAAGAACGAAGTGCAAAGCGAGGAAAGGGTTGCCTTAGCGCGCAGTGGTTTCGGTGCTAATACCACTAATGAAAGACATGACCGGGATAATAAAATTTCTCTTCCTGCAACGGCTTCATCGCTGTTAAGCACTTCTTTTGGAAATACAGGTCAGCGAGAATTTACTTGTATATTTTGTGAGAAAAAACATTCATCGCGAGATTGTTTGGCCGCTAGAAATATGACTTTAGAAAATAAGAGAAAGCTTTTATTAAATAAAAACGCTTACTTTGATTGTTTTAAGCCTAACCGCATATATAAAAACTGTAGATTTAAAAGTACCTGTATTAAGTGTAAAAAATACCATGATTTTCTTATGTGCCCAGATGATAATATTGTAAATGCTAGTGATAAAAAAAATGAAATTCATGAAACTAATATTACGACAAATCACTCTAATATGGAAAATGTTTATCTCGTGACATTAATGGTTAAAGTTAAAAATAAGAATGTGGAATTAAAGATTCGCACTATTATTGATTCTGGTTCTGAAAACAGTTATGTCAGTAAAAAGGTGGTTGAGAATCTACATCTGGTTCCTAAGAGGGAAATTAAAATGATCCATTGCCTTTTTGGGGGTAGAGAAACCTCAGTTCAAATACATGATGTTTATGATTTAATTATTTCTGATTTGAATAATTCCTTTAGTTGTAGAGCTGAGGTATTCTCTGAAAATAAAATTACTGGGTTTGTGCCTAAACTTTCTAGTGTGGAAGCATTTATTGAGCTTAAAGAAAGACAAATTATTTTACCTAATCTTGAATTTGAGGATTCGGAAATTAATTTTCTTTTAGGTGCCGATTTAATTGGCACATTATTCACTAATAAATATATGAAAATAAATTCAGGTTTATTTTTGTTAGAAACACGATTGGGTTGTGTATTAACTGGGAAACCCAACCAAAATTTGAATAGTAATTATGATAGTGATACTATTTTGTCTGTTGTATCTTTGCATGTAAAAAATGCTTCCATTAGTGAGTTATGGGATCTTAAAAAAATCGGTATTAAAGAGCCTGTAGAAAGTTTGAAAATCAATATGAGCATTTTAAAGTAGTAGAGGAATTTAAGCCAATATTAAAATTCATCCAGATGGTAGATATGAAGTTTGTTTACCTTTTAAATCTGATACGATTGAATTGCCCACTAGTAAAGAAAGGACGTGGAAGTGACATAAAAAATGTGCGAACTCGCAAAAAAGGAGGGAGGTATTCTTATTGATTGTTAAAATGTTTTCAGAGAATGGGAATATTTAGAAATAATTCAGAAAGTAACGGGGGACGTCCAGGAAGGGCATTTTTTGCCGCATTGGCCTGTGGTGAAAGTGAATTCGATACCACCTAATCTGTTTTAAAGATGAAGACGGTATAATTAGAATAAAGACAAGAATTACAGAGCGCATTGATACACCATATTTCTTATCGCCAATTCTTTTACCTGATGAGTGTATTTTCACAATTAGACTGATAGAACATTTCCATATAACGAATTGCCATACTTGAACTCACATTCTTCTAAGTATTTTGAGAGAAAAATGTTGGATTCAAAGAGGTAGAAAAAATGTCTGAAAAGTAGTAAATAAATGCATTCCTTGGCAGCGCTATAAAGTTAAATCACGTGAATCTGATCCTGTGCCACTGCCTTTGATCGCATTAAAGATTTTAATGTTTTTAAAATTGTAGGCGCTGATTTAGCTGGACCTTTATTTATTAAAAATGCAGATAAAACCTGGATAGTGCTCTATACTTGTGCAGTCTATCGAGCTGTCCATTTAAGAGCTTTTCTCCTCTCTGTCAACTGATGCATTTTTGCTGTTTTGCGACGTTTCATCGCAAGAAGAGGAAGACGTAGAATAATCTATTCTGATAATGGTACCAATTTCAAAAGTGGCAATAATGATCTGTCAAAAATTGACTCGTTTCTCCGACCTGAAACGAATCGTTTGGAAGTTCAATCCTCCCTCAGCCGCCTGATGTGTGGTTGGTGGAAAAGGCTGATACGCGTGATCAAAGAGCTTCTCCGACGAACACTTGTAGAGCTGACGTGACTTTTGAGGAACTGCAAACAATTTTGTGTGATTGTGAAGATATTATAACCACCCCCCTCCCCCCTCACATATCAATCCGAAAATCTAGAGGATTTAGTTCCATTAACACCTAACATGTTTTTAGTGGAAAACTCTAATTCTAGTGTCACGGACATTGATGAAGTTGGCGCAATACAGTTTCGCAAAAGGCTGCGATACAGAATTAAGCTTATGAAACAATTGAGAATACGCTTTCAAACTGAATATCTCGGTCAACTTATTCATAGGCGTCGTGAAATCACCCAGTTACCCGATTTGAAGCTGGGTGAACTTGTGCTGATTGAAGACGGTGTACAAAAACGTCTGAATTGGCCGCTAGCAAAGACTGTGGATCTAATTCCTTGAAAGGATGGCAAAATTAGAACATTTCGATTAAAAACCGAAGCAGTAATCAAGGTGCTCTGATGGGGACAGATTCTTCAGATTTGTTGACTTAATCTGGCCAACGACTTATAGAACCCTATTTGGCTGTGTGACCAAAACGCCCCAGAGATTTGGAAAATAGAGCATATACTTTTGAGTAGCTAGTCAGCAACTCAAAAGGGGGGGAGGGGTGTTATCTACAAATATCCTTTAGATATAATAAATTAATCAGAAATGAAGTAAAGCAATTTCTGAATTCAATAAGAGAGATTTATTGTTATTATAATCATTTTGTAAATCATTAAGTAACATTTATTGATGTTGTAATCATTTCCTTAAACTTTAAGTGTGATTTATTGCTTTTATATATTTATCTTATGTTGCACGTAGGAACCAATGACGTCAGATACATTTTCTGACGAGAATGTAAACGAGTAATAATGTTGAGTTTATATTAAAGTTTTGATTATGTAACTTGCTTTTCTTAATCTTTGACTCAAGATTTATTTGTCGCTTAAAAGTGGATTCAATTGCTATGATACTACAGTTGTAGTTTTTTTATGAATTTTAAATTAAGTTATTAAAAATAACATAGTTGCTGATTAAGTTTTAGTGTTAATCACCGAACAAGGGACGTTGTTATGATGCATTTCGAAGGATTTACACGATTTTATCGATAGTAGTATCCCAAGAGCTAATGCACGGAATTTCATACCTTTACAATCCTCATGATGGGCATAGATTGCCATTTAATTTTAGCCTGTGATAGCTAATTTTGGCCTGTGATAGCGAATTTTGAAGTATTAATATTTATGAGATAGAAGAAAGTTTTGATACTGCCCCACACGACTAGTTTTAAAGTCAAATAAAGCGTAAATGTTAGTGAACAACTAGAAAAAATAATAATTAAACATAAATTAACAAGAAACATTTTATTAAGCATATGTGCTTTGAAATTATATTTTGTTGACTTGAAAAAACCCTGAAGCTTAGCACCTATATATTTGTAAAGAATATAAGTAGTTGCTTTATATATTCAGACTACCATACGTATTTAATGTTGCTCTTCTTTTAGCTACTTAATAAATATTTTATTGTAAATTTGTCATTTTTTATACATTTTTCACAGTTTTACATTTAACAAAATACTAAACGCATTGCTCTCAGATGCCTTCCGTTTCCTTATATTTAGTTTAGTTGTATGGCAGCATCCAAAGTAAGTGAAGTCGATAAATTTACAAGATATTTTAAAAGTCAGATATTAACATATGTATCTCTGAGTGATGGAGTAAGTCACGTGAATATGAAATAGAGATACATGTACAGTCGTGGAATAAAAGGTAAACACCCCTATTAACTCTGCAACAAATTATCGTAGAAGAAAGTTCCTGGTACCAAACGATTGGATATAAAGTCTACTTTTTAAAAGCTGTATGTAAAATTTTCGTAGGGAGCGTCTACATATCAAAACGAGCCCAAACGTTGTTTCTATTCAATAGCAATACCCAACTTTGACACCATAAATAACACACTTCAATTAGCCTAAAAACAATTTGGCACAGATGTCATACACGCCCCATATTGGCGCGATTTTTTTCCGACGCCAATTTGGCGAAAACCTTGTTACTATATCATCTATATTCGGGTTACCATATCAAGCAAAATAACGACCCTTTGGCGCCAGTTAAGTACCCAGTGCGTATACGACATTGGCGTCAGAAAAAAAAATCACGCCAATATGTCGCGTATATGACATCTGTGCCAACAATTTTTTATGAAATTCGTACAATTAGTTTCCGAGAAAATAGTTATTTTAAACTGAGGATATTTTAGGGGCTGTATTCAAATTGAAGTCCGGTACTCGATTGTTGAAATGCTGTAGAACTACAGAATGACTATGTCACTTCTATTAATGTATTATTTCTTGCCAATATGATCGTTTCACTCGTTTAGTATGTTTCGGCTATTGCCAGCCCAAATATTTCAATAAAAAGAGTAAAATATATATTTTTTTAACTATGCTTTTCGGCACATCTTAGACGGCCCCTTAAACCATAATTTTGAAATTTTTTAATGATAATTCGAAAACTACTGGAAAGAAAAATTTTAAATTGAGAATTCGCATATAGCGAAGCATAATAAATATTAATCTATCAAAACAATTGCAGGTTGCAATACATATTTTTTTTTCGAATCTTAATTTCATAATTCCTATTATAAAATTTTAAAAATTACAAATTTAGTGTATTTATGTTTGTGTTTTTTAGTATTAAACCACACGCAAAAATAGCACATTAGGATTATAATTTCAGGAGATACAAATAAAAATATGGAAATCTAATTTAACATTAGAAGCTCTAAATGATGAATGTTTATAATTCAAAAACTTATCATTCAAATGGCTAGACATTTCGCTTTTAGACAAAGGTCGAGCCGCAGATCTAAAATATATTATCAAAATTGGGTGTTGACACTTGAAAAAAACAAAGTTTAGTCTGGTTTTTATTTGTAGATGGTCCCTAAGCAAATTTCATATGCATCATCTAAATGTAGACTTTATTTCCAAACTATTGGTACCAGTAATTTCCTTCTACAAAAATTTGTTGCAGAGTTAACAGGGGTATTTACTTTTTTTCCACTACTGTAGATAAACAACGGACCATCTTTCATGTTGTTTGCTTGTGCATATTTTAATTTTACAAAAAGTTTCGGTTTTGTAAAACTTGAAAATATTTTATCATATGAAGACGTGAATTTCAAACCTCGCTTTATCCGAAATTTAAAAAAATGCATTTTCTTTATCAATCTACTCTATTGGCAAACCTGCACCGAAAACACACAATCTGTAAAACCCCCCGTGTTTTATCCCGTCTTTCTGGCATTGTAAAATCATTTTTTACAATGAAAACAAATGGACGCAGTTAGATGTTTTTCGCCATTTCCCAAAATTTGATTTTCTGAATAAGGCGAGTTTTAGAACTCAAGTCCTCATGTGTTCTCCTAATAATTAAAGCATGTTAATAATTCTTTAGTACAATTTACAATGACGATGCATTGATCTGCATTTTTAAGGATAATTTATTTTTATTGTTAGGCATTTTGATCTTCTGCTAAAAATTTTATTCATTCTGACTTATCAAAGTAGTTCAAAGAAGTACTCAATCAGTTTACTGACTTTGGATCAAAGATTGTAAGTATTTATATCAGATTGTATATTAGTTCGCATCAGATAATGATAACTGTCTACAAAAAAAAAAAAAAAAAAAAAAAAATACCACCTTCTTTTAAAAAAGTACTTTTCACCTAATTCAATCTCAGAATTCAGCTATTAAGTAAGATCAAAATTTATTTCGAAAAAAAGTAGCGGGAGTTTCCCTAAACCAGAAATGCCGAATAGTTTACGTACGTGTGCTAAAAACTTATAAGCTAATATCAATCAATATTGTAACAAACTATTGCGTAACAAAAATACGGCAGCGATATTTTATGGTTTTCAAAGTAACAAAACACAAATAATATGCAATTAAGATCCTTTTTAGGTGCGTTCGTAGTTATATAAATACGTAGCACCTATAGTCGTCGTTCAGTCCGTCCGTCCGTCCGTCCGTCCGTCTGTCTTTCTGTCTGTCCGCATATAACAGAGCAAAAACTAGCCAACCGAATGGTCTGAAATTTTAAATATATGATTGTTGCAAAATTTTGTCGAGCAATTTCAAATTTTATGAAAATCGGATGTATAGTTTAATTACAGGGACAGTCAAAAGTTTTTCTTTACATTACGGCCAATGGGAAAAATTATTGCAAGTGCATTTTAACGATGTTACAGCCTTCCGAATGGTCTGAAATTTTAAATATATAATTGTTGCAAAATTTTGTCGAGTTATTTCCAATTTTAGGAAAATAAGATGTATAGTTTAATTACAGGGACAGTCAAAAGTGTTCCGTTACATTACGGGGAATGGGAAAAAAGTTATTGCAAGTGCATTTTAATGATGCTACAGACTATGGGCTTTATGAAGTGCAAAAAATTATACATTCAGTACAATATGGGGTGTAAAAAATAATTATAAAACTAGTTATAGTACGAACGCATCTCATTTGCCACGTTTGACGAGCAATTTCCAACTTGTTTTTTTCTTTTGTGCCTAAAGCATATATTCTTAACTATACTGTCCAGAAAAATAAATGTTGTATATACAAAATTAATATTTTAATTTTATTTTTAAAACTTCATCTCACTAATACATGAATTAAAATCTATAAGTGCTACGCGTATGATAAAACTCTAAATCATGCATATAGAAAACAATTTTTGAACAAAATAGGATCATAACACCCAAAATATAAAAATAAAGTTTTATTTAAAATTTAATTTTAGCTCAAAATAATAAAAAAAAATCTTTAAAAAAATTGGGCTAAAATGTCAAATTTTAAAGAAGTAGTAAAGATTTAAAAAATTCAAATTTATATATATATATATATTAGGGAACTCTGCCCCCTGCAAGCTACGCTCGCCATCCCCGTTCAGACACCGCAGAATCTAAAAACACGCTAATCTGATGGGTTTTAAAATATTAGAGAAGATTGAATTATACTCAAAAAAGCTGTGCAGCTCTCCCTGTAAAGGGGTTTCCATTCAATTCCCTTTGATTGCAAAAAATTAAGGGCGAATCAGTTGCTGTTAAGACATCCAATGGTTGTTTTCGTTTTTGATTAAAGAGGATCAGTTAAACATTTGAAAAGAAGCTAAAATAAAATAAATTAAGTATACAGAGTCTTTGTCTACCGGTATTTTAAAACAATCTCTATAACAATAGCATAAGTCATGTGACTATCATCAACAGTTGCAGGCGGACCACTTCGCTTTTTACACTCTAGGTGCTATTTTGGTACTTGAATGTTAGCCAGGCACAGGTGATAAGTTGCCAAATATTATTCTTTCGCCATCATTTCATCTATATTACAATAGTTCAAGTCATCAACTGCCATATACAAATACGGTCTGATCCCTTCGCCGTTCATATGAAAGTTAGGACCAGATGTCATATACGTCCCATATTGGCGCGATTTTTTAACGACGCCAATTTTGGGAACGCATCAACAGCATAGACAACAACACCCGGCTTACCATATCAAGCAAGAAAACGATTCTTTGGCGCCAGTTAAGTGCCCGTTCCGTATATGACATTGGCGTCAGAAAAAAAATCGCGCCAATACGGGACCGTAAGTTTTCCATTTTGATTAAAAAATCAAAAAAAAATTTTTTCGAATAAAACTACATAAAATTTGCCATGGTTGCAAAGAATTCTTAGTACTGTTACGCTAGCCGAATTCAAATCTCGCCAATAGCTTTTTTTCAACTCGCCAGTTAGCATTTTTTTTTCGAGTGGTAATATTTGGCCAGATACGCACAGCAGGTTTGAAGTGATTTTTTTTTTTTTTTTTTTTTTTTTTTTTTAACGAAAATTTGGCGAAAGCCTCGTTTTCAAATACCAGTTACATATGCATTTTTGGTATTACTTAGTTATCCTGTCGACCAAAAATCTATCGCCAAACTATAAGATTAAATGTCAATAATGGTTGATCGTAAATGTCACATTCACTTGATTTTAAGCAAGTTACACGTGTTTACGTCATCAAGTGATTTTTACTTCGACTTTTTATTTGTATATTTATTAATGTTATACTAATTTATTTGTTTTCTTTCGTTATTTAAAATAAAAATTATGCCAATTTGTATAATTTGGCGATTTATATAATTTGGCAAAATTGGTCGACGGATTTTTGCACATTTAGTGTGGATTGTTGAACAAAATTATCTATCTTGATTTTGTTGGTAATATGGGTTAATTTAACAATATGATATGTGTCATAATATTATTATTTCTTTCTAGTTTATTGCATGAAACCGGATTTTATTTTCTATAATTTATTGTAATATTTTAATCTGAACAAATACTCGGGTAATCCTATAAACAATGAAAATATAAAAATAAACAGTGCATATTGTTTAATTTTTATATTGAAGTTGAAAAATATACTTTAGAAATACAAACCAAGTATATATAGTATTCAGCAATAACTATAAGCAGTAATCTTATAATCAATAACATTGCCAATGGCTGAAAGTTATTTAGGGTGCAAAGTCCTCCAAGTTACCTGTGAATTATACCTCTGGAGGTGCCTTGCCAGGTGAAGTTCACGTTATCTGACCAAGGTTCCAAATTACGAGATCAACAAGAGTAGCCATGTGCAGATTCCAACAACAGGATATAAATGTTAAGCTACTGACATAACACCGTTCACAACTAAGCAAAAGGCACTGCCGATACTTTCTAGGCGTTCGTTAGGTTTATTGCTGCTACGCGGCGATTAGGCGGTCACCCAACCCGATACCAGGAATCAAACCCGTTCAGCTGGGACTTCCAGGCAGGTAGGGGCGTGGTCATTGGTTAGAAAGAAAGAAAGAAAGTTATTTATCAAAACTATAAAAATATACTATTATATATCGTAAAATATATATTATTATAATTTTATTAATATATCAGAAATTATGAAAATTATTAATTTTATATGTATGCTATATATTAATTTAAAAAAAAAATTCGTTCGGAATGTGTGTCTGTGTGCGATGGCAACAAAATCTAGGGGACGTACAAGGCTGAACATTTTTGTGAGACTAGCTCAAAGTGTCGCCTGATGCGCCTGAGAGTCAGAATTTTAGATGCCTAATAATTAGTTGAGTTATTAATTAAACATAGGATCTCACTCTAATCAAAATCTCATCCGTTTGATCCCCAATAAAGGTAAGCGCTTGCGCAGGTGCTCAAACTCATTTATGCATCGGAAGCTAGCGAAGAAAATCGAAAAACGGTTAATTTTTCAATTTTATTTCTGTTTTTTAATACTTTTATTTTAATCCAGATCGACGAAATTGCTCGGTACAGTTAAAATTGAAAGATCTATTCAAGATCGCACTTTCACCTCTTAAATGCTGCAATCAATTCAAAAAAAGTCGCAATTGACCCTTTGAATTTTTTTTCAAAAAGTGTCGTTTATCCTAAAAGTATTTTACCCCTTATTTCAACGCCCTTCCAGAGCTCAATTGTGGACGTACCGACAAACCAAAAAGATTTTCTTAAAGCTGAAATATTTTTTTAATCTATGGTGTAATCATTTTTTTTAATTTTGAATTTTAACTCTTTCAAATACACCGGCGAACGCAGATCTCTTCCGCCTTACGGAGAAGATATTTTTTTTTACGCTAAAAGTAACCAAACGTACGTTTTCGCCTCTTCAGGGCGCAGTTTTTAAGGCACCGGCAGATCGAAAACATGTTCGTAAAGCTGACATATTCTTAGAATTGATGGTGTAATAGATTTTTAAAAAGGTGAATTTAAACACTTTCAAATATTTCAATAATACATTATAAATATTCCATTCGTCGAACGCGCCTCTGTGAGACGAAATTTGTCCTACGCTAAAAGTAACTAAACGCCCGTATTTCAACACAATATTTAACACGTTCACCATAAAGTAAGGATTTTCAAATTTCTTCTTGAAAGTTGTTTGCCACCACAAATCCAAAAAGGTAAATTTCGCTTTACTAATACAACGAAATTTCTGCCAATAATTAGGGCGATTTTTTTAATTTTTAAAATAGTGGTGACAAAGTAATTAATAAATTAAAGCCGGGAGTATACTCGTGGTTGGCAGCGAATGGGTTAAGATCATCTCAATCACCAAATTTTCATCATCTATGAAAATTTTGAAACGTTCGGACGGGTAGAATTTTTTTTTTTTACAAAATGAAATGTGTGAAAATGTTGACAACATTAAAAAAAGATTTTTTGTTACGGTTTCGCTCGCTTTCGGTACGCAAAAAATCCAAAAATCAAACTATGCAGAAAGTAAAATGCCAAATAACATATACTTTGAATTCAACATTTTTTCGCGATGTTTTCATTTAAAAATATTACTTCAGACAAAATTTTGTCATAGATATAAAATCATACAAATTTGGGATTCATTTAAAGGTCATTCATGTCGGGCCCAGGCAACGCCGGGCGGGTCAGCTAGTAGCATATAAAATATGAACTCATTCGAAAATTTTAACCCCGCTCGAATTAAATTATGGTTGAAAAATTCAAATTGCTTATTGGCACCACTTTTATGAAAAAGAAATATTCAGCGTATTTAATGACAGGAAAAACGATACTAAAATATAGCCAATTTCACTATTTTATAAAACTGGTGGGAATCAAATAATTTGAGTAAAAGACACAGCCCGAGAATATGACGGGAGCGAGAATTAAGGGGTTAAAAATACCATAATATGAACCCCTTAACCTAAAATGACGGGCATAGCCCGCGTACGATGATCGAGCCAAATGTAAATTCTTCTTACCATTAAAATTTCACAGTAAATATAGTTCAATTTAATCGTCGTAATTCCATGATTAAAGAAGCTGAAAATCTCTATTAAATTTTAGTGGTAGCTATGAATTTGCCAAACCGTAGGTTAAATCGTAGGTTAAGGGGTTAAGACATTAAATTTACATGCTAAATAAATCTGATCTTCCACTTTTCATCAGTTTGACGATTACTTTAAATGATAGTTGAGCCAGATTTATAAGTCTCATGTTTTTTAATAGGAAAATAAATTTTATAGAGTTGTTTAATTTATTTACGTATCAAATATTAAATTCCAAACGTTATTCAGAAATGAAATCGATTAGATTTAAACTGCAAACTTTATCTCGTCGTAGTTTTTCAAATTCGTTAAATCCTTAAATTATTTTTCTTCGCTATTTTTCTCGTTTTTTAAAATAAATGCATTGCAGAAATTTGGAAACATGACTTATTTGCATAAACGATTATTTCGATTTTGAAATTACATTCCGTAAACTAGAAGCTTTTTCAAGAGTTTTCCCAATTTATTTTTCAGAAAGAATTTGCTATTTTTAAGACTGCTGCTTAGCGATTTTAAATATGTGCAATAATGATAATTTCTATATAATACACCAGGATAATATTTTTGTGAGACCTCAATTGACGAATACCAATGATAACGAATGTTTCAGCTAACGAAAATGTTTTTAGGCCTTTTTCAAGCTTTGCTAGAGAAAATGGATTCAGCTAACAAGTGTTTTTGATATTTTCCAAAATATTTGAAAAGTGTATATTATTTCGGTTTCTCTATCCGTCTGTAAAAGCTCTAATTCTCGTAAATATACTCGGAATGCCCTATTTTGTTTTATGCTATTGATGTTTACTGCACGATCGTTATTGAAAATGAATGGTGTAGCAATTTTAGTTCATTTACAGGGACAGTCAAAAGTTTTCCGTTACATTATGGTCTATGGGGAAAAATGTTTCAAGTTCATTGTAATGATGATAAACAATTTCAAACACAATGAATTTGATAGGCATTTATGTAGTGCACTGAATAATGCATTCCGAAAAATATGGGTGGAAAAGGATTTGCTATTCATTTGAAGGGCCACGCAAAAAAATTTCGTTATTTAATGGTCTACGGGGAAGTGTTTCAAGCGTATTTTAGTTATGTTAAACTATTTCAAATATAATGAAAATGCTGTACATTTCTGACGCTTTCTACAGCATACTTGCTGTATAACATGATGTGCATAGCATTTGTCATTCATTTACAGGGACACGCAAAAGATTTGGATAGAGTACTGTATCTGAAATACACTGTCTATTACCTATAAGTGCTGAAATGCAATTCATTTATAGTATGCACATTTAACCAAATTTTTACTCAGAACGTGACGTGTATAATTGCTATAGATCATTCATTATACAGGGATTCACAAAAGAATTCGCAAGCATTGCGGATTATCAACGTGAATGGCTTAAAGGCGTCTTTTAATTGAGTTATGCAGTTTCAAGTTGAATTATATTTACTATACTAAGAAATGTTTGTATCATATAAATAAAATCATATAGAGGGCCACGCAAAGAACTGGATACATGACCTCCTAAGGAACCATAAATAAATAATCAATTAATTTTTGGCTTAATGTGTTAGCTCATATAAAAATCTGTTAGTAGTATACAGGGCTGTACAAAAGAATTCAAGTATGTTTCTGTATATTGATAGAAACTACTGAAAGTGAATTTTCAATTTATTATGCATTTTATTTCTGCAATAAGTTTTAGCATATTTTGTAGAATATGTATAAACTGTAGATTAAATACAGAGCTCCACAAAATAATTAGACTACTTTTGCGCTATGGACGGTAATTGCTGAAACCTGGTTTCCAAATGTATTTTTAGTTTTACCAAACGTTTACTTAGATTTTTTTTATCTTATTAAACAGTAATCTTTTGGTAAAGAATTCAAGCAGTGTTGGAAAATGTTTCATAATCTATGCTTTAGGCCTGATTTTTCGTTCTTATTTTTTATGTGTGCGCTAAACGAGTACAGTGGTGTTATATTTAACATAGTGGAAGATCGCATTTTGAATAATAACGATTTTGGCTACTAAATGGGATTGCGGAACGAATTGTGTTTGTCAAGCGGATTTTCACTGTATTTAAAATACCCTTTGCTACAACACTTTTTCAGGTGTTTTAATAGTTTTCAGCACAGATGAAAAGTGTTCAGTTAACAAGTGTTATACTAAACGTGCATGTTAACTAAGTACGGCAGTGTTATATTTAATATGGTGAAGATAACCTTTGAATATTTTCGATTTTGGTTAACAAATGGGATTTCGGAGCGAATTGTATTTATTGGACAGAGTTTCACTGTATTAAAACTACCCTTGTGATAACACTTTTCTCGAAGTTTTAACAGTTTTTAAAACAGGGGAAAAGTGTTGAGTTAACAAGTGTTATATTGAATGTGCACGTTAACCGGGTACAGACGTGTTGCATTTAATATGGCGGAAAATCAGTTTGGAATATTGTCGGCTCCCCACACGTACCAACTAGTTTTCCTTTATGTCTTTGTAAAAAAAATGACAACACAACTCTAAGGAGCCGCATTTTCACACCTGTTGCATGACGTAGAATCATATGACATTGTTAGAATTGATCAAAATACCATGACGTACGCTGCGTGCGTCATTGCTGGAAATGAACAAAATAACATGACGTACGGTACGTCAAAGAGCTCAACAGGTTAATAGTTGTTTCGTTAGCGCAGGACACTGCGATGTTGATCAACTGGTGACTTTTGAAATTCTGAAAATGTCTCCGATGAACGGACAAAAGACGATTATGAAGCCTTGAAATCAACGACGACATTTTTGTATCTGCGAAGTTCACAGCAACTGAAACAAAAAATATATTGATCTGGAAGACGACGAGAGTAAAGTTAATGAAAAATAAACAACAAATGTGGAAATGAAGAAGGCTTTGAAAATTTTGAAACGAAGGGAACAATATCGGCCAGTTTCAAAAACAATATGAGAAAGAAAAACTTATTTAGCGATATTTTAAGGAGCTACGGTAATCGAAAAGAAAGAAATCTTTCAATAATTGATCATATTTTGTTTTAATAATGTAGTTTCCTTTGTAATATCAGAAGCTATAATTAAATACTTTAGTAAATATCTTAATTATTGTATCAATCGAGTATTATTTTCTAAAATTCTTATTCTATAGCTGATCATGTTAAACGGTTTTTATTGTAGTTTTGCTTATAAAAAGATCTGAGCTTCATACACTATCAGAAAAATTCGTCTTTATGCACTAAATATTCGTCATTTTTAAACAAATAATTTCCGCACTCCTAGAACACTGTAAAAAAAAAAATCTGTAATCCTACAAAACTAGTTTTTGTAAAACTACATAAATCTGTATGTTTACTAGAATTTTATCTGTAACCGGGTAAAATATTTACCACTCGCATAGTACAAATACATGAAATATCTTAGTCGCACCTGTCAGCCAATGAGAAAGGACTTCAATGATGACGTAATGACTGTTCACGCATCCACAGAGGTGTTCAAGGCATCCATCTTGATTATGATTTCAAATTAGGTAAGTAAATATTTTTTCTTTATGAGTTAAATTTTGTTATATTTCCATTCTCCTTGATTCCTAATAAGTAAAAATGAACTACACAGTAAGACCGTTTGATTTCGAATTATAATGTAACATGATTTTAGCAGGTATTAATGCGTAATCATCGTATTATTTTATTGTTAAATATTTATCATTCAGTCACATGACTATTCTTTGCATCAGTGTTTATTACATGCGTGCAATTTCTAATGTTTTATGTAATAAATAAAATTTTATTGCAGTATGGTTAGCAGATTAAATATTTTATTTTTAATTAGTGATACAATGAATAGTACTCCCCGTCTTTGACTGATAATGAAGGCCAAATATTCCACTATTCTTCTGCAGAATACTTAAAATGTATACCAAAATTATCTTTCTCAATATTAGAGTCGTGCTGTGTAATCGGTATTCATTATACTAGATTCCGACATCGGGTCGGGTTTACTTTACTTTTTTGGTTGAGATCGGGTCGGTTTGGGTTTTGAATCGTGTATGTCGTGTTCGGGTTGACTGATTTTTCAAAAGAATGTCCAAAATATTTTTTTTCAGGTTAAAAATCTAGGTATAGGGCAGGTGTGCCAGTAATGGATAAAATTCAAAGTTTTTTGTTTATAAAAAAAATTAAACAATAAAAATTTTACTTTAAAATTTTTCTTCATAAGCCCCCCCCCCCACACACACACACACACCGCTTACATAATTTATAATCTGTATTATCGTTGATCTCTCAATCAAACCAATTAGGAAGCAAAAAGTGATCCTTCGAAGTTAAACTGTTTTTCATTTATGTTGGTGAACATGCAAAGAGCTAATTTAACTTAATAAATTTTATATATTCTTTTACTTTCCTGGAAAATTTCCTGCAAAATTTGTTTTTGTTTTGGTAGTAATAAAAATTTTTGAATATGATCATTCTAGACATTTCATCAATCGCACACTAGATGAAGCAATGGTAGCCCAATCTCCAGTTCAAAAAAGGCCCCACCAGTGGCCGAGAGGTTCTGCTCTCGAAGCTGGTAGACGGGAGGTGCTGGGTTCGATCCCAATCGCGCCCGTCGGCCTAATTGGTCGGAGTTTTCGTGATTTTCTTCGAGCCGTGGATCTTCCATGCGTTAATACGGATTAGGTTCCCTTAGAAAGACCCC
This sequence comes from Maratus speciosus, assembly GCA_963932465.1. Lineage (NCBI taxonomy): Eukaryota > Metazoa > Arthropoda > Arachnida > Araneae > Salticidae > Maratus > Maratus speciosus. The sequence continues at coordinate 457,273,046 of OZ010797.1, forward strand.
CACGGAGGGCACTCCCCCCCCCGGGCCTATATCCCTCGTGTAGATAATTGGCCGTCAAAAATCAACCCAACCAGTTCAAAAAAGTTGCATAAGATTTCAATTGTATAAAGTAAAAGATTATTTCAAGAATCAGAAGTAATTTTGCTTCATATACTTTTTATGCTTTCTGAATATTAATGACTTGTTTATGCATAGATGTAATAGTTTCCCTATTTATGGAACATTATACTGTATATTATCCATAATATAAACTAAGCCTTCAATCATGGGTCTAAGCATGGATTAAACTAAGCATGGGACAAATTTTGAAACTTGCAATTTCTTTAATTATAAAATTGTTTCTGAAATTATGTTTCTATATTGTTCAAGGACATTAGAAAGTGTTTCATTTTGTATTCTATAAACTGAAATATTGTTTTTGTGTCAAACAAAGTTTAGGGGAAACCGGGGGAATGGCGACCCCTTAAGGGAATTTAATTTTTTTCACCTCGAAAAAATGTTTATTTTTTAATAGTAAAAATTCTAAAGCTGAATCATTATCTTTAGTATCTGTATAAATTTAACCGTAATCATAACTGTAAAGTAAGCATACATAAAAAAATATTTTTTAAACCTCTGCACAGTGGCGGGATTACCCAGGACACTGGGGTAATTCCGCCACTGTACCGGGGTAATGCCGCCACTCTTTAATGACATAGTACATGCATCAAATGGATACTAGAAAACACACAACCTTCTGAAAACAGTTAGAAAGCAATGTAATTGAGCAGAATAATGGTTAAGTTTACAATTTACTTCATATTGCAAAAGTCACTCTGCTGAATCGGCTCCACTACATTCAAATGAGGCCATTTCTCACCCGATTTGCTTGGCGGCGGCATTACCCCGAGAGGACAATATGGCGGAAATCCCAAAGCAAAGCCGAAAGAAGAACCGAACTTGTTCAACACATTGCATCAAAATGTCGGCAAATCCATGTAGAATATGGGTCATATTATCTTAAATACCTAATGTTACAATAAAAGATGCTTATCTCTACTCATTTGAAGCTCCAAAATAATAAGCAACTAGATGAAAACTACATTTTTCACTAGAACAAACGAACGACGTACAGCAAAGTCACTCTCACTTTAGGCACTGTTTATATTGTTGACCGCTATAGTGCAGGCACATTCACTATCTCAAACTGCGCTTAGTTTTTAAACTAGGTGGGGTGGCGGCATAACCCGGGTTGGCGGCATTCCCCCGGTCTCCCCTATTTTCTTATTTTTGTAAAAGGTGTCCCATTCCTCCATACTCTCTCCTATGCTTCTAACTCTGAATATTGGGCACTTCTCTATCTATACACACGTATCATGGGTATGTGTTTTAAAACTATCAGAAATATTATACATGTGTTTGCGTGTATATGAAAAATGAAATGTTGCTAATATTTTTCCTATTCCTAGAGAAGAATAAATGGTTAACTGTGCCTTAAATAAAAAGAATTTATCACATTTCTTATATACTTTTTATTTCTTAACCTTTAACTGATGTTACCGGTCTCTCAGACCGTAGGTTTTTTAATTTTTATAGTTTTGTCATTTTTTATATACTTGCAATTTTCAGTTTAACTACAAACACTACCGAAATTTTGTTCCGTTGTGAACTTCAGTATTATCACCAGACACTTTTGAATAGGTGAATTTTAATTATAACAATCCTGTACAAAAAGTTTAGTACAAAAACACCATCCTATGAGTTAATCGTGCCTTTTATTCATCTTTCGATAAAGCGGTCTCGCAGACAACTTCACACTAGTTGACTTAACACTAGTTGTGACAATTTCTGTGACATCAGTTAAAGGTTAAGTAGTAAATTTAATAACTCATTCATATTGAAATATGTATTTATTTTATCTAAAAAATTGTTCTGCTCAAACTTTTTGCGAAAATCTTAGACTTGGAAAAAACCTAAATATAAACATTTGCATTTTAATTTTACGTGAGTTTCTGAGCGATAAAATGCCGAGATTTTACTTTTTCATGCAAAGAGAGATATACCGGGTGTCCCAAAAAGGACTGACTGATTTTAAAATTCAATAACTTGTAAACGGTGACAGATATTTAAAAAATTCTTGCAGGAGGGTTATGCATAAAGTCAAAAGTTTTTTTACAGTGATTTTCAATTTTAGTTCGAATTACAAACAATAGATGGCGCTGCGATCGATAGACGCTTCATTCAGGCTCGATTTTTGGTACTTCGTGGCCCGGATAATACATTTCCATCTCCTTTTTCCGCATAGAACAAGATAAAGGACCAAAAATCGAGCCTGTATTTAGCGACTATTGCTTACAGCGCCATCTATTGTTTGTAATTCGAACTAAAATTGAAAATCACTGTAAAAAAACTTTTGACCTTATGCATAACCCTCCTGCAAGAATTTTTTAAATATCTGTCACCGTTTACACGTTATTGAATTTTAAAATCAGTCAGTCCTTTTTGGGACACCCGGTAGGTAGGTAGGGGTAAAGATACGAGGGGGAAAAAATACGCACCGGCTGATTTCATATGAAGCAACATTTCGGCTATCATGACCAATAGGTGGCAGTTTTGTTTCAAGTGTACTAGTTATTTGTTTAAACCTTTGATAAAAGTAGCAATTTGTGCTAAGAAAATGAGGTAAGTTTAAATTTTCGAATTTTGATCTAATATTTTTAAAATTTCACTTTATTCTTTAGCTGACAGTATCTGGAATTTTTACAAATCCAAAATTTTAGTGGAGATCGAAAGATTTTTAGCTTCTAAATGCGGTAGTTTGCCTCGATCACATTTGTTTATACTTATGGGTAGCCGGTTAAGCAAAATACTGCAAAATAGGGTAAAAGTACGCATCCTTCTTGGGACAAAGATACGCACATGTTTAAAATACGGGACATTGCCCTATCGTTTTAGCTAGATGCAAAGCTTTCCACAATTTCTAAATTTATATTATATAAAATATAATAGCTACTTAACTAATATAAGTTAGTAAACTACATTTTCCTTTTTCTAGTTGTTTTTTTTTTTTTAAATATAGAACGTAGGTATCTGCCTACCTACTTTTAAAAATCAATATTGTTTCATGAATCGCTTTTGTTTTAAACCTTAATCCTTAACTCCTGTTAACGGTCTCACCGACCGCTGCAATATTCAGTTTTCACAGTTTAACTTGTAATTTTCAATTTAAGTAGTTATGTTAGTTTAATTTTGATTCGTTTGGTAAATTAGAAGTGTAGCTGAAGGCTTCTGAATGCGGGAAATTTTACTACAATAGTCCTTTGCATAAAGTTCAGCGCAGAAACCGCCTCTTATGAGTCAGTCAACCATTTTATTCAATCAACGATTAAGTGGTCTCGGAGATCGCTTACAGTATTTATGAAACAATTTTTGTCACAACAGTTAGAGGTTAACTGCTATTTGCGATCTCGCAGACCGCTGTTTTTTTCATGGTCTAGTTTAGAATTTTCAGTTTAAATACTATCGAAATTTACAAATTCTTTTACATTACTCATTCATTTTAGTGAAAATGGAGCAAAATCCGGCCGTAATGGGGCAAAAATGCGCACTGTGTATCTTTACCTCATCACTGCGTACTTTTAGCCCAACCAATGGGGCAAAGATACGCAGAGCAATGTTTTTTTTTTAAATTACAATTTCTCACGGAATTATAATTTGGCAGAATGTCGTTTGATAGTGGAACGTGCCTAAGGTTTTAATACAACATTTTAATCAGTCGTCACATAAGTTTAGATCAATGTGTTCGTTAAAAATCAAAATTAATGATAAGTGCGTAACTTTACCCCCCCCCCCCCTATTAAATGTAGTTCTCGTTTTACTCGGAATTTTAAGCTGACGACGAGCTGAACACGGAAATTGCAAAACCTAAATTTCATTCCAGATTTCAAAGTGCTGCCATTTGCAAAATGACGTCAGCGTTACGCACAGATATATATTTGTTTTTTATAATATATATATATATATAGATTTTATTTTCATACCAAAATCTTGGTGGGTTTTTTCTTTTCAAACTAATTTTTTTCACCCTTAAATCCATTTATATCTTAACCAAATCAATACTCTATCATTACAAAGCTACTGTATAACATTAAGTGTGTATTTTTCAATAATATATACGTAATGTGAGTCGTACAGTAAAATGCGCAGAAAAACAGAAAAGTGACTTCGGACAGTGAATTTTTTTTTAAAGATTAATTTTTGTATTTTTTTAAATGTATTGCAGTTTTTCAAAGAGAATTGAAAGTATATGCTTTTTGGTATTGTTATTATTATTTGGTATTAATAGTCTGCATAATTTGATTTTTGGAGTCTTATGTGTAATTTTGAAATATGCCTGGAAAGGGAAGTGGGAGAGGGACAAGGTTCTTCCAGTATTTTAATTTCTTAAAGTTTGTCGTTATCATCCAGTCTCTTTGAAATTTTTAGATGTTAAAAACATAATGTTTTCGTAGCCCGGGTGAAAAAATATTAATATTTAGTGGGAAAAAGGCTGGTAAGTTTTTACCACGATGTAACTCTGGTTATTGCTAATTTTGTCGAAGTTTTTGCGGATTTTATTTAGTAAAAAATACTTATATTTGTCCGAATGTTTCGAAATTTTCGTAGGTAAATGTAAATCTGGCCTGTTGAGTTGCTCTAAAAAGATTGTGTTAAAATACGGACGTTTAGTTAGTTTTATGGTAGAAAAAATAGTCTTTGTGAGGCGCGAAGTGACCTACGGTCACCAATGTATTTGAAAGAGTTAAAACTCATGTTTTTAAAAATCAATTGCATCATCAGTTAGAAGATTTTAATTTTTAGAGCATATATCTCTCTATTCTAAAAAAAAGTAACTCCCGCTGTCACCGCCGCCGCCGCCGCCGCCGCCGCCGGTTTTGAATTTTTTGTGACCGGAGGTCTTTCTTCGTTAATATTAAGAAAAATAATGCATACAAAAATATGAAAATTGGTAGTATTATACAGAAATGTTTGATAAACACGCTGATGTAGACAGTTTTCAAATCGAAGAATTATTTTAAGAGATATTTAATGCTAAAGTTGGACAAAATCGTTCCATTAAAAAAGTTTTATAGGAGCAAAAACTATACACCGGAATTTAATACTTTTTAGATCATTTTATACGTTATAATTTCCCGGTGTGCAGAAATAATTTATTTTTTTAATTTGACTCATTTTTCGAGGTTTCATTTCTATTTTAAATTCAAATTTTCAGCATTTCGAGAGATATTTTTTTACTTATTTCAGAAAATTGTACTAATTTAACCTGTTGCCAAACTGTATAAACAACGGAAACAATAATGTTTGCTTCAAATTAAAAATTTATTTACGCGTGACTATTATAAACAGAAAAGAAAAACTTTCAAATTAGAATTAAATAATTACGTATAAAAAGCAGGAACTTATTGAAAATTACTTCATCTATAATTACACGTGAATTTTAACAAAGAAAGGATATTGTAAAGTAATAAATTCATTAACATGCGTTAGAAGTCTTAAATAGGAGAAATTACATCACATTTACGTCACATTACACTTATTACGTAAAATGAACAAAAAATAATATTGCAAAATAGTAGTTTAAATTTTAAAATAGCGCGAGACATTTACTTGATATTTTGAGATGAACTTTTCAACTATTTTTTTTTTTTTTTTTTTTTTTGACAGCGCAAATAATATTTCATTTCTAATAAAAGCATTTTCACGTGAATATTAAAAAGGGAAAGAAAAGTTTGGTGAAAATTACGTCAGATTAAAAACGATATATTTAAAATGTTTTATTTAAAAGGACTTTCTTTTCGCTTTGTTAAAAAATACCGGGAGACAAAGACTCTGTTTACTTAATTCATTTTATATTAGATGATTTTGAAATGCCATTGTATCTTTTAACAGCAGCTGATTTTTCCGTAAAATTCCCCAATCAAAGAGAAATGAATAGAAACCCGTTTATAGGGCGATCGCCTTTGTTTTTTTAATTATAATTCAATCTTCCAAAAAAATTCAATTTAAGCCGATCAAATTAGCGTGCTTTTAGAGACTGCAGTGTCTGAACGGGGGGTTGGCGAGCGTAGCTCGTAGGGGGCCGAGCCCCCTAGTATATATATATATATGCCGATACTTCTAAAATATCATCCTGGAATAAATTGCTACAAGTTTTCGGAAAAACTTTTTTTTTTCAAAAGTTTAACTGCTAGGTGGGGAGAATATCGTAAATTTAATATCGGAACATATCAACGTGTTAATATTGGTGATATATCGCGATAACTACCGTAAAGTGTATGCGAATAGAAAAATTGATTATTTTAAAAGATAAATTGCATGTTACCAAAAAATTTAGTAGAAACAGATGTAGAAAGGAGCTAATAAATGTTTCATGCTATTTTCTTCTACAGCATCCTTTAAATATATATAGGGAAGGTGGGGCAAAATCGGGTACCATAAAAGTTTGTTAGTCTCAAATGCTGTGAAATGGGAAAACAAACTTTGAACACTGTTTTATTATAGCCAAGGATTCATTTTACATTAAAAACATTCTTTTCAAACAATATATATATATATAATTGTTTATATAAAAAATAGCTTCTTTTCAAACGTATGCAAAAATCCGGTTTTACCTCGCTGGTTGGGTAAAACTATTCATTTAAAACTACTGGAAAACTCATTTTGGTTTAAAAGATCTTGCTTAATATAGTAAAAAATACATTTTAATTATTTTTAACAAAACGAAATTGCACATGTGTTCTTCCATGTGTAAAAAAAAAAACATAATTCGTTAGCAAATTTTCTACGTTGTATAGGCCTGCTTACTTTACACTGTACGTTTTAGAGTTCTTTTAGCTTCAAAAATCACAGATGAATTTGTCATCATATTCTGCATTACTACATGCTTCGTGTGCCTATCCGTGGCATTTCAAACATCGTATTTGGATTTAGAATTTGAGTAATGTTCATAGCAAAACATACAGGTTTCAGTATCCTCTTCTTCTGAAGATGTGTCCGCAATCTTTTTTGGTTTCTTTTTTTTTTCTTTTAAAAAAACTTCTTTTTTCGTCTTGCAGTTTGTTTGGCTTATTTCTCCTTAATATCTGTTTCGATCTGTAATTTATAGAGAGAAGAAATCAAAATAAGTTTTCCCCTTCTTTTCTCAATTCTAAAGCCTTCCTTAGAAGGGGAATAATAACATTTTAGGCGAAATTGAAAATACAGATTACTGGGCTACATAGTCTGAAGATGTCGAATGGATAATTTTACTAATGCATTCTGTAGATGTAACATTTTGAATGAGTGATGACGTCTGTGATTGTGATGTTAACTGCTGCATCTGGAAGCAGCTCGACGTGAAAGACGCTGGATGTTGTCAACTCGTTTATGTTCGGAAGGTTGAGCTCCATTATCCTGTGATGTTTCAGAAATATTTATTTCTGCAGCTATGCAAACCTGTGGCTACATAGACCTAGGTGTGTTATCATGACTTTCATGGGTTTCTCTGTCACTTCCGAAAGGAGCAAAAATATGGTCTGGAAAAACATTGTTGTAGGGAAAAATCCCTGTTTATTCGAACGTTCTGATTGCAGTATTTACAATTGCTGCTCTCGAAAATGCAATTTTAAATAATTTTCCAGTTTGGTAAATTGTTACACATCGCGCAGAGTTGGAAAATAACTTCACTTCTTGTTCTTAGTATGAGCTTAGAGATGCATGAATTACACATCAAGGGGTTGAAATCGATGCGTTGCGTAAGGAAAGAAGCATATATAAATACATTGCTTTCTCTTACTAGATTAACTGGATTCATTTATATGAATTGAACACTTATTAAGGATTTAAAGAACGGGCTTTTCAGGGCAAGGATTGGAAAAATCTATATATTTTTTAACCAAATAAAATAAAGACCTTTTTCGTAATCCATCCACTCCTATTATATACAGCAAATGAGTCTGGGAAAGTTTCATTCATCAAGAGGTTTTTTTCTTGCCTGTTTAATATTTTATAAAAAAAAAAAATCCTGTTACAGATTATATAGCCTAGTTATATAGGATTGAGATTTTATGGATTATTTGTCATTTTGGGCAGATTATTTTATTTAGAGAAACAAGTCACGAAATATATTTGCATTTTAAGTAGACCTATAACGCAAGTTATTACACCTCAGATTAGAAAGTTTATTTATTAAAATGTAATAAGCATAATATAAAATTTTGCCTTAATTAGTACCATTATTAATTTCATTAATAATTGCAAATTATTTAATTTCATAAATGTAAGTTAAAAATTAGACCCACTTTTTAATATAAAACAAAATCAAAATTAAAGTTTTTTTCATTATAACTAGATAGATTTAGAATTATATTATAACTTAACAGCATTAAGAATGCAATTTAAAATTCCATGCTAATTTATTAACTATACTAAAAAAACATTCTATGAGTGTCGGACAAAATCGGGTATACCCAGTTTTGACCCACTCTTAAGTACCCGGTTTTACCTCAACATGACAAAGTTTAAAACATGGCGTCACTACTCTTAATCCTATAAGCAAAAGATCAGTAAAAATTTTAAAATATTATCAGAAAAGGAAAGAATTAAATATAGTACTCAGGAATATTTAATATACTGAAAAGTGGTTATACGCGTAAAATCTAGAATCAAATAAAACAATTTTTTAAGAGTAATTGAAACTAATCCCTTCACACTAAAAAAAAAACCGCACACAGTAACGTTTCAATCAGCTGTAAATGCCATAATGTTGACCGACAAGTAATTTCTCGTGTTGGCTGATAGACAGAAGTACAACTGAAGGAGGGACCTGCGCTACCCGGTTTAACCCACCTACCCTATTTTTTACAACTCGCCCATATATATATATATATATATACACACATACAAAATAAAAATATTTTTTTAAACAAGAACGTAAAATATTCAACCTTCAACGGCAGATTATTATTTTCCAACACATTCAGAATTATGTAAAAAAAAAAAAAATCAACATTTAATAAAGTTAAATATGAGGGCTAAGTAAGCAAATTACAAAACACGTAACACATTTGAAAATTAAAGTTCAGCAATTATCAGTCATCGGAAAAATATCCGAATTCCTTTGTGCGACGCTATATATGATCTATAGATTTGAATATAAACTAAATAATATGCTAAACATTAGTTCATTTAAGAAACGCATTTTCACAGTTGAAAATTCCCCTTCAACATATTTCGTCAATAAACGGAAATGTATACATCTTTTTTGTAGCCCTGTATATGATTTACAGATTTTATACATACGAAGTAACTAAATTAGTTAAATTAAAAAACTCGTACCACAACAGGATAACGAACTTCCAGCAATTATTGTTTATTTATATAGTACTATAAGCGAATCCTTTTGTTTCACCCCATAAATAAACGATTAATGCTATGCTCATCATGTTCTATAGTAAGCATCTTTTTGTACATTTCAGTGATGTGTATCAATTTATATATGTTTGAAATAGTGTAATATCATTCCAATATACTACAAATGATTTTTCCCTACAGACCATTGAAATAGACCATAAAAAATCATTGATTAAAATCACAAATTTTCTAAAAAAAATCAGTTGATTAAAATCATGATTTAATCGTTGATTAAAATCGTTAACACCCTATTGCAGCTAAATGGCAAGCATTAGTTTTTGTTAATCATGATTGATTGACGAATTTTTTCCCTCAACCAACTTACGCTTTTTGCAATATTTTTCCACATTTGATTTAAGAATTTCACAATATTTTCCTTCTGCCTAACAAATGGAGAATTTTGCAGCTTTTTCTTACAAAACTTTCTTTGCATTTATCCAAAATTTTCAGCCTAATAAAATATAAAATTATAACTAAAAATTAAATAAACAGCACATAAAGAAAAGCTATAAAATTATTAATTTAGATATTTTAATTCCAATATTTCAATTGACTAAGGTTTAATGCAGTTTTATTTTTTAAAATAAATAAAATTGTGCAATTTGTGTTTCGTTGCCGTATGTTGTGTTTCGTTGCCGTATGTTGTTATACTATAGCTCTGAGACGAGAAAATTCAAGTTTACCTGTGACCCTGTGAAAGAGAGAGAGAGGGGGGGGGGAGTTCCTGCTGACCACTAAAATTTTCAAATTAGTGGTTCAAATGAATTTTTGGTGTTCTTGGACCAGCGGACCACCAATTATTTCGAACACAGATTGATTTTTTAAATGATGAAGATTTCCTTGTAAAAGAGATTTGAATTGATATACTGTTTAATTTTTTGATTAATTCCCCTGTGTGAAATTTGATTATTGTTATGTCTGCACAAGAAATATTTTATGTCTTAAAATATTTACTCTTTCATTTAAAACAGGTGGAGAAATTAACCTGATGCTTGGATCTATTCCATTTTACCTGACTTGAAATCCTGATTCAGAACATACTAAGCTTCAAGAATTCTTTATATTTGATGACCTGAATGGTCAGAGAGGGTGTAGCACCCTCCTAAAACTGTCTGAGAGAAACTCTATGTAAAATGATATTATATTACAGTAACTATTAGTCTGGCATACTATACATATTATTTAATGGTTATATAATTTGTATTTTCAATAAATGGAGCGGCATACCGCAAACAGACTTAAATGTGTTGCTATTTAATAGTGTCTGTAACCATTTCTTTTTCAGCTATTGCAAGGCTGCTGGTGGTGAATATTTTTCTTTTTTACGAGTATTGTTAAAAAATAAATCGTCGTCATAGATTATCATTTAGGAATACTGACAAAATACTTATATGTAAGAATAATTAGTCGCTTGGTGGCGACACTGCTGTTATTAAATTAACCCTTCAAAGTAAGTATACAATATACTATAGAAATACATTGTGTATTTTAAAAAAGCTTTAAAGTTTAAAGTCATACTTTTGTATTAGCTGATATTAGAGGTTAAATAGATTCTGCTACTATAGCTGCCTTTTTAATGCTGATTATTTCAATGTTTACGCATATACTTTATGTATTCATTATGTTTGTGCTTTATTTATTCAAAAGTGTTATATTCATTATTGAATGTTAAACAGAAACAAATACTAAACTTTTTTTGTTGTTTTATATTCAAATCAATTAATTTTGCATAATTGAGCTGTGTTGCAATATAAAATTTAAAAATATTTCTATTTTTTGTTTTGTGAAAAGAAGGTAAAAATTTGAAAACTGTATAACATGAAAATTTCAGCATCCATAGATTCACAAAAATTAAAGAAAAAAAAAACATCATGAAAGTAGCAGCTAAGTGCATTATGCAAAAAACCTTTTCAAACTCGTGCAAAAATTAATATTGGTTGAAGAAATTTATTCAGACATTATTTAAATTAAAACAATAATAAAAACAGGGTATGTATTTAAAGAAAATTATTTTTTTTATATTTTCTTTGTGAATAAGCAAACACTAAATGGACTATAAGTGTAACTGAGTGCGAAGAAATATTCCAAAATGTAAAAGGACAGAATGGTAATATTTGTGGGGGAAAAAATGCAATTACTTTGTGAAATTAGATCAAATTGGTTTACATTTGTTTTTTAAATATATTTCAAAGACAATAGAATCAATAATTAAAAGTTAAATAATTTTCGGTTTAATGAAAAAAAAAAAAAAAAAAAAAAAAAAAAAAAAAAAGCTTTTCTACTGCAAGATAATCTCGCCTAATCTGAAATTTTATTTATTATTACACCATAAAATGATAAATTGAAAACCAAAGTGAGGGGGGGGGGGGAGGAAGAAAGCTACAATCCGGTGTAACCATTCCCCATAAAGATGAGAGAAAATCCTGAATCGTGATTCAAACTTTTAGCAAAAAATTAGAATAGAGAAAACCTTGAATTATGATTTAACCTTTTATCAGAAAATTGGATTAAAAAAAAATCCTGATTTATGGTTCAACCTTTCACCAGAAAATTGGATTTATAAAAAACCTCAATCATTGCTAACTTTTCACTGATATAATGGTATTTGAGAAAGCACCAATAAACTGGTAAAACTTATCGCCAATATCTTGCTTGCAGCTAAATTTCAGCGACTTTTCACCATTTTCTTGGTGAAACATCACACTTTATTTTTAACAGTGTATCGATAACATTTTAAAAAAAAATTAGGCATACTTTATAAACTCAGTAATGATACTTTACTTTCATTATTGTTTCTATTCGCTTTTTTAATTTAACTAAAAACCGTAAGATCTGCTTCTGCTTATCTGCTTATTTACTGCTGTTGTTATAATGCTCATTTAATATGGAAAGGATTTTGTACCTATTTGAATATCTACAGTGAAGCTTCAGTCAGTTTTTTAAAGCATAACATACAAATATTTCAATTGCTGGCAATTGCTGTGGTATTACTGAAAAACACGTCAGGCCATATTACTTATTTTGATCGAAGGATTTTGACTTTACTGCAATATCTCTTACACGGTTACAAAAAACTTTCTGGCGAGAATACTAAAACTATTTTAGATACAATACTAAAAAATCATTGGTAATTTTTCTTACGGTACTTTAATAAAGTTACCAAAAATTTTTTGCTAAAGTATATGTAAAGTTTTGGATGCAATATTAAAAAAAATTCATAGTAAATGTACTATGAAATCCTTTGCAAATTTACGAAAAAAATTCTTTGTCAATGTACTAAAAATTCCTTTGTAAGTGTACTAAAAAATCATTAGAAAATTCACAAAATATTCTTTAAGAAACTACCTAAAAAAATCGTTAGTACCTTGACTAAATAATCCTAAGTAAATTTACGAAAAATTCTTTAGTAAACTCCCTAAAAAATCGTTAGTAAGTTTACTGAACAATATTTAGTAAACTTACAAGGAATTTTTTGGGAAACTCTCTAAAAAATCCTTAGTACGTTTACTAAACTATCTTTGGAAAAATTACCACAAATTCTTTAGTAAACTCCCTAAAAAATCGCTATTAAGTTTACTAAGAAATATTTAGTAAATTTACAAAAACTAATTAGAGAAACTCCCTTGAAAAACCGTTAGTAAATTTACAGTACAATATTTAGTAAATTTACGAAAAAAAAATTAGAAAACACCCTAAATATGGATAGTACGTTTACAACATATTCACTGATAAATTTACTAAAACTTATATAGTAAACTTCCTAAACAAGCATTAGTAACTTCACTAAGCAATATTTAATAAATTTACAAGAGTTTGTTTGGGAAACGCCCTAAAAAATCACTAGTACGTTTACTAAGCAATATTTAGTAACAGTTACTGAAGAAACTTTTGTAATTTTACATGATTATCTTTCGTTGTGGTTACATAAAAAGTTCTAGGAATCCCAGTTTCCAACAAAATTCTTAGTAACCTTACAAATTTTTTTTTACAGTGAAAACATGCTTTTTCCGTTAATTTTCCCCAAATGTCTGAAAAAGATGGAAAATTCCGTTTATTTCTTGCACTCATGCGTTTCAAAAATTAAAGCAGACTTCGAGTGTAATTTTAAAATAATAAACCGAAAATTCAATAAGTTAAAATTTCTAATATATTTAAAAACAGACAAACAAAAATAATGTTTTCGAATTAAAAGAAAATTGCAATTTCTCCTTCATTTAAATTTATTCGCAATTTATTTTTTAGAGTTTTTAAAAATGCATGTAAAACATATTGTAAACAAACACATTTAAATAATATATAGTAGATCAAACAACTTGAAATAATCGATTTTATTCAAAAAAGCAAACAGTTCTTCTCGAATTTAATTAAAAATATAATACTCATATTTTACATCTAACAATCAAATTATGTCTTATTAAAAATATGTCTAATGAATATGTAATACTTTTTATCCTCTATTATTCTATAAGTGTTACAACACCAACCATTATTTAATAATGACGAAATGTCCCTGAAATTAAGTTTAAATTTTCGAGCTTTCTGAACAAGAAATTTAACAAGCCTTACTAATTCTCCACTTGAAGATACACATATCTTCAGTTTTAACTCTTTCTGTAAGTGCTCGCTGGCCCAATGGCTAAGATGCTCGATTCTATACGCGCGGTTCCAGGTTCAAACTCAAGACAATCCACGGAAGAATGAGAGAAACTTCTTTTTTTAATTTATGGAAAATTTCTGTCCTAGACCGGAAATTTCTTCAATTGACGGATATTTTCTTTCTTTTACAAAGAAAACTAGTCGGACGTGGCAATCCCAAAACTTTCTTCTATCAGATACATATTAATATTTCCTGAAAATTAAATCATATCAGTGCCACCGCTTGCATGGTTCGTACGGATACCGTTATTTCTCCAGGAAAACTACCAGTATCTTTATATAGAAAAATAAATCTAGGTTAAACGTGCAAGATTTCGCCTTCTTTTAAGAAGAGATTTTTATAAAATATACTGGTGCCGAAAAATTTTCTGATCTGCAAAATTCAAAGAGGCGTACAAACCATGGGTTAGGTGACTTACACCAAAATCTAATCATCAACAACTTGTCAGGTTGTAGCTGAATCAGAAATCCGATGAAAATCCGCGCATTAGTTTTTGAGGAAGAACTATTGCAGAAATCGTAAAAAAAATCTACATTGCTGCGCCACCTGTTGGGGAATTTACTCCAAAAACTAATCAGGGCCAATTTATATCAGGTACTAACTGAATCTTGAGATACAGTTATTGCGGGAATCGTGATAAATGCAGCATAGCAGCACCGCCTGTTGGGCGATTTACACTAAAAACTAAACAACACTAACTTATATCAGGGACAAACTAAATCTGAAGTTTGGTAAAAATTCGTGCATTAGTGCTTGAGATAGAGCTATTGCGATAATCATGAATAATGTTACACAGCGCCACCTGTTGTGAGATTTACACTAAAACGTAATCAGCACCACGTTATATCAAGTACTAAAGGAATCTGAAGTTTTATTAAATTCCGAGCATTAGTTCTTGCGACTGAGCTATTGCGACAATCATGACTAATGCTACACAGCAGTGCTACCTGTTGGGAGATTTACACTAAAAAGTAATCAGCACCAAATTATATCAAGTACTAAAGGAATCTGAAATTTTTTTTAATTCCGTGCATTAGTTCTTGAGATTGAGCTATTGCGATAATCATGACTAATGCTACACAGCAGCGCCAGCTGTTGGGAGATTTACACTTAAAAAGTAATCAGCGCCAAATTATATCAAGTACTAAAGGAATCTGAAGTTTTATTAAATTCCGTGCATTACTTTTTGAGATACAGCGACCGCAAAATTTGTGTCACAGACAGACAGACTGATAGGCAGACACTTTGAAAAAATGTGTTTTTAAGAATTCTGTGACTCCTAAAACGTGTAAATGAGTCGAAAACCGAAATTCTAAAATTTTCATTAATCCAATATTTTCTTCTTGTAAAGATAGAAGAAAGTAAAAATAACATTCTTCAATTCCTTGATATATTCCGGTAACTGTGCTGCCAGGAATATTCCCGTGAATTGAAGAAAGTATTTCTGAAAGTGCAATACTTTTCAAACAAACCACATTGCGCAGTAGCCACCGGTACGGTATGCTATTTCTTTCTCTCAGCTTATTTTGTGTTTAAAAAATAACGTTACCTTACAGAAGCTAGCCGTAAAACAAAGCATTACGATTAAATACTCTTTAACAATTTTTTTAACTTCTAAGCATCGCATATTTTCAATTTTTATACTGCCGTATTGGGAAAAAAAAGTTCTTTTAAATGCATTTTGTTTGAACACCGCATCTCCATTTATTTTTGAAATATTAATTTTTTTGTAGTTTTTGGATCCATTTGCTTAATACTGGCGCAACGAATGTACTCCATTTCTATAGAAAGTAAAGGAAAAATAGTTTTAAAATAGTAATTATATATTTTTGTTGCCATTTTCTCGTAACAACCGAAAGAATGTGTAATTAAAATACATGCTATTTTGAAAAAAATATAAACGAATGATTTCTGTTAAAACAATGAAGCTATTATATACTATGTTTAATTGTCAGTATCTATGAATCATTAGATAGCCATTTTTTTTTTCGATTTTCTTGAAAGACGGAATCTTTTTGCTGCATTTGTGCATTATTTCGCGATAGTGATGTGCTATGCATGCTTTACTGTAGATGTTTAAGAGTAGATCGTAAATGTGGAATTCTTAAGCGGATGCGAATGACGTCATTTTACATAAAATAAAACGTGTGCTTTAAGTCTTAAAATTTAAATATGTTTTGTACTGCAGTAGGGTCCCGCTTAACCGAGTTATTTGCTTCTGATGGACTGGTGGCTTCTATAATTATGAAACAGCCATTATAAATGAAGTGTTAGGTGAAGATGAAAGAGCAGCAGTAAAAAAAAAAAATAAATAAAATAAAAAAAAAAAATTGGCCATCCCCCCCCCCCATTCTGACCAGAAAAACAGAGTTCTAATTTTTTACGGCTGCTCTTTCATCTTCAATTAACACTTCATTTATAATGGCTGTTTCATAATAATAGAAGCCATCACTCCATCAGAAGAAAATGAAGTAATGGAAATGCCGGGGCGACACTAAATTCTGAAAAAGCAGATTTCCTGTTTTCTAGTATTTTATCTTATTTTTTTCTTTCAATACTAAAAGAACTGGCATATCTTATTTATTGTTATGTTTGAATGAATTTTTAAAGTTTATACGAACTTTTTGCTAGCTCTGTTTTACAAATAGCTTATTCTGTTTTAGGTAGCTTTCTTTACAACAAGCTACCTATTGCAGCCGTTCGGAGGAAAGCGATTTCAAAAAATTTTGGTATATTTTCATCGATCATGACCCCCAGACCCCGAAACCACCCTCCGTTCAAAATTGATATATATATATATATATATATATATATATATATATATATATATATATATATATATATATATATATATGACCTATGTCACACTGTAACTCTCGTATTTATGAACCGATTTGGATGTAATTCGGTGTGTACATAGTACATACCAATGTCTCGACCGAGTTCGTTGGCCAGCTACATCCGCCAGTTTGTTTCAAAATGGCGGCCATTTAAAAATTTAATAAAAAATTAAAATTTGAAATGTGGTACCAAAAAATTGAAAATGGAAAAATATTTTTTTCTTATGTATTTGACCTTTATACAAAGACTCCGTAGCAGTTTTTGTTTCGTCTATATCTTAAAAAATGGCTGATTTATAGCATTTTGAATTTCTAGCGAAGCTGACATTTTGAAACGTCCTGAATTTTGTCACGCGATAAAAGGCGTATTTATGAACCGATTTGGATGTAACTTCGTTTATACATAGTACAGACCAATGTCTCGACCGAGTTCGTTGGCCAGCTTCATCTGCTATTTTGTTTAAAAATGGCGGCCATTTAAAATTTTAAGAAAAATTTAAATTTGAAATGTGGTACCAAAAAGTTGAAAATTGAAAAAGTATTTTTTTCTTATGTGTTTGACCTCGATAAAAAGATTCGGGAGCAGTTTTTGTTTCGTCTATATCTTAAAAAATGGCTGAGTTATAGCATTTTGAATTTCTAGTGTGGCTGACATTTTGAAACGCCCTGATTTTTGCCACGTGATAACAGACATATTTATGAACCGATTTGGATGTACCTTGGTGTGTACATAGTACATACAAATAACTCAACCGAGTTCGTTGGCCACCTTCATCCGCCATCTTGCTTCAAAATGGCGGCCATTTAAAATTTAAAAAAAAAAAATTAAATTTAAAATGAGATACCAAAAAATTGGAAAATGAAAAAGAGTTTTTTTTGTATGTGTTTGACCTTAATACAAAGATTCCGGAACAGGTTTTGTTTTGTCTATATCTAAAAAAATGGCTGAGTTATAACATTTTGAATTTCTATTGTGGCTGACATTTTAAAACGACCTGATATTTGTCACGCGATAACAGGCGTATTTATGAACCGATTTGAATGTAACTTGGTCTGTACATAGTACTTACCAATGTCTCGACCGAGTTCGTTGGCCAGCTTCATTCGCCATCTTGTTTCAAAAGGGTTGCCATTTTAAAAAAAAAATGAAATTTAAAATTTAAAATGAGGTATTAAAAAATTGGAAAATGAAAAAGATTTTTTTTATGTGTTTGGCCTTGATACAAAGATTCTGGAGCAGTTTTTGTTTCTGAAAATTTGTTCTTTTGTTTATATCTTAAAAAGTGGTTGAATTATAGCACTTTGAATTTCTATCATGGCTAACACTTTGAAACGATCTTGTATTTGTCTCGCGATACCACACGTATTCGCCTATTTCGATGGAAGAAGGCATGTGGATAGTATACATCAATATCTCGACCAAGTTCGCTGGCCAGCTTCATCAGCCATCTTGTTTCAAAATGGCGGCCATTAAATTAAAAAATATATATATTTAAAGTGAGGTGCAAAAAAATTAGAAATTGAAAAAGGTTTCTTTCTTATGTATTTGACCTTGATATAAGGATTCAGGAGCATTTTTTGTTTGTCTTTATCTTAAAAAATGGCTCAGATATAGCAGTTTCAATTTCTAACGTGGGTGACATTTTGAAAAAACTGATTTTTTGCCTGCGACAGCACTCGTATATATCAACCGATTCCGATGTGAGTGAGCATGTGCACAGCAATTACTAAGGTCTCGACCAAGTTCACTGGTTAGCCTCATCCACCATGTTGTCTTAAAATGGCAGGCACTTTAAGAAATCGCCGAATTTGGCAGCCAAATATAAGTTACTTTAAATAAAAGCAGCTTGGATAAAGCTGACTAATTTCGCGAAATTCTCATTGATAATGATTTAGTATTGATAAAAATTAGTATTGAATCTCCTACATTCGGTTTCCACTTAATTGAGCTTCGTGTGTTTGAATAATATAAGTTGGCTTTTTTAAAATAAGGAATATGAAAGCTACCTCTTCCTCCCGGCACTGGCCGGAAGGACTTTTTACCCATGTATTTAAAGAATACCTTAGAAATCCATTTTTGTGTAGCGTAAATTTCCAAAGAAAATTTAAAGTCAAATTTCTATCGTATTTCCCGGAATTATATCTGAGTAGTAAAAAATATTTAAAAATGTGAAAAATTAGCCAGAACAGAATAGTCTTAAAATATACGCACACAATAAAATTTAACTTGATAATAAAAATTGTATGATGTCTTAATGAAACATGACGTTCTTTATGTGCGTGGGAGAAAATATTTGTAAAGTGTTTACAATATAAGTATCTTGGGTTTGTGTAATCATAATGAAACTTGACATTTTTTTTTCTAGATACGTGGAAGCAAATATTTCTAAAAAGTGTGCAATACAAAAATATCCGATAAACATTTTTAGAATGGAAATTAATGATATAATGGTTTTCTTTGATCCGTAAATTCCTTACGGTGGTACCAGATTATTTTACTTTTTATAACCTTAATATAGTTTTTTATATTTTTCTTTTCACAAAAGAAGAAATAGCATTTGTTTTTATACTATATTTTCAGGAAAAGAAAATCAAATACGAAAGCCCTTTATGATGTTATTCCAACCGTAAAAATGAAATATAAACAAGCAAAAGCTGTGCTTTATTTAGGTTCGCGAAGCATTATTTAATAAGATAAATATTTGAAAGTAACAATATTTTTTGTGTTATTTTTGCATCTTTATTAAGCAAAAACGTTATTTTATGTTTTGGCGCATCGTCTGCGTAAAAAATTTCACATAAAAATAAATTGTATATTTGAATTCTTAACACTGAAAAATACTTTTCTAATTGAATATAAATAATTGAATTTTCACAAATTTTAATTCATTAAAAACATGCTATAATTTTCATTATAAGGTTATTTTAAAAATTTCATAAAAGAACTCGTGAAACTATTTAATTAATCATGATTCTATCTATAATTACTAACTCCATGATTTATTTTTTCTTCTGAAAATAGACGTGTTTAATTTTTTATGTGCAAAAAAATGCGTCCGTAATGGAAGAACATGTAAAATAAATTAATTAAAATAATAATTATGTTAAGGTTATTCTGTAAAAAAATAATGTTGTTCAAATCTACAGATCATAATTTATTTTTATGTTTAATTTCAAGTCAAAGTACTGAATAATGTTTTTATGACGTGTACGACAAAATATAATTTGTGTAGCCTAGTAGATGATTCGCTCCGCTCATTTTAATGAATTATCCTTATAGATTTTGTATATTTTGAAAAATGCATAAATGTACATTTCAAATTAAAGTTATATTTAGTAATTTTAAAAACATCTAGTTCGACTTCTACGATTAGTCATTATTCAGTAAACTAGTGAAATAATTAATATTTTTTTTACAATTATTATAAAAATATTAAGAGTAACTAAATGCTATTTTACTTTCTAAGTTGTTTTTAATGTATTTCTTAGTATGCTGGGTAGAGTATATTAACTCATTAACTGCTGATGTTGTGTTGACGCAACGTTCAAAATAATTGCTCATGCTTAAATTAATTACATTGCCACCACTATTTTAGAATTTAAAAAATTGCCTTATTTACTGTCAGAAATTTTGCTATATTAATACAGGGAAAATTACCCTTCTGATTTTGTGGTAGCAAACAACTTTCAACAAGCAATTTGACAATTCCTACTTTATAATTTTGGCGGTAATGGGTAACAAAGAAAAAAAAACTGGAGATATGATAAACAGAGATTTTATACGCTTTAGCCTGATATTAGCACAATGAAATGGGATTCCCTTCCCCAAAACACGTTGCTTTCGTTACTCTTCTTAGACGGTACAGTTTGTTATTAGGTGACAATTATTAGGTTGAACAAAAAGTTCTGGGAAAAATGTAATCTAATAGTTACCAGAATTTATACGTATATAGGAGTACTAGTAGTATATCTATAGGAGTTCGGGAATTTCGGCACCAAAATGCCTACTGAACAGTATGATTTTGCGTGTGTTGATCCGGCATTATTGGAGAAAAGGTCTAACGATTCTGAAAGTCGATTTGAATCCTTTAATGAAGTTGAAGAAGCATGTCAAGAGTTTCTGGATTCCGAGGAGCCGCCAAGATATTTCCAGCAAAACTGCAATCTGGCAGAACGATGGCAGAAAGTCGTGGGCTATGATGGTCTCTACTTTGAATAATAGTCCTTGTTGCTTTTGTTGTTAATTGGCGCATAACAACGCAACGTTCACAAATTTCCCAGAACTTTTTGCTCAACCTAGTAAAACTACTTTTATAATAAAACAACTATATCCATTGAATGATCTACGAATCTACGAGCTAAATCGTTTCCATTTTAACCCTTTCGGGTCCGATTTTGTTTTAGTTTTGAGAACAAAATTAATTTTTCTCTAATAATGTGAAATGTAGCTACCCAAAAAGATTCACTGAAGTTTGAAGATTTTCTCATTGTTTGAAATCTAACGAATGTACTTATGTTGTGTTTTATTCAATTTATATGTATATGATAATAGGTTAAGGAAGTGTTTTTGGAGACGTTTGGAAAATATCGTATTTCAACAGGTTTTAACAGATATTACAACTTTCTAATGTTTTTTTTTTTTTTTTTTTTTTTGTGCGTTTTACAAAACATGATTCGTTCAGAAAAGTAATATATATTTTAAATTTAAAGAGTGAAGTATATGTATAAAATAAAGGAATTGCCAACAGTGCACAGAGAATTAAGCAAACTTTTATATTATTGTTATTACTAAGGATCAAAATATAAATGAAGTCATAATAAGAAAGACATAGCGTTACACTATCGTTACTATATGTAGATAGTTAAAAAAGTATTTGTTAAGACAAAATAATGCTCGGTGAAAAGACATGTACTATTAACAGTACACCAGCCTCGAAAGGGTTAAATTTGATTTTGCGCATTATTTTTTTTTATTTGTTTAATTTAGTTTTTATTCAAAATTATGTTTACTGTTACTATTAACCTTATAAATTATTTTTACTATATCACAATTACTACCACTATTAATACTAATTTTGTTACTACTACTTAGCAGAATGATATAAAATTCCGTGTTTGAAACATGCTGCTTTAGATTCGTTACACATTTATACGCTAGAGTTAGTTAATGCCAATGAAAATTTCTTTCATAATAAAACAAATATATCCGTTGAATGATCTACGAATCTATGAGCTATTTCGTTTTAATTTTAAATTTGATTTTACTAATAAAATTTGCTTTAATTCGTTTAATTTTGTTTTTATTCAAAATTAACGTTTACTGTTACTATAACATTATAAATTATTATTACTACCATTATTATTACCAATTTTGTTACTACTCCTTAGAAGAATGATATAGAATTTCGTCTTTGAATTATGTTGCATTACATTCGTTATATTTTTATACTGTACAGTTAGTTAATGCGAATGGAAATTTCTTTTATAATGAAACAAATAAATACGTTGAATGATCTACGAATCTGTGAGCTATTTCGTTTTAATTTTAAATTTGATTATACACATAAAATTTGTTTTTATTTGTTTAACTTACTTTTTATTGAAAATTACTGTTTACTGTTACTATTAGCATTATAAATTATTATTACTATCACAATTACTACCACTATTATTACTAATTTTGTTACTACTACTTCTTAGAAGAATGATACAGAATTTCGTCTTTGAATTATGTTGCTTCAGTACCTGGTAGTGTCAAGAGGCCCTTATCAGGGCTGTGCTATTCAATAGACATCCCGGCAGGTTGTGGAGTCTGTGCCGACGAGAGTTTTTCCTCATTTTCGAACTTTATTTATTACCCGACTGTCAAGAAAGGTGATGTGCTTCACGCGTATCTGGGTATGTGGATTTCTTTATACCATCGAAACATGCCAGCGGCTGGGTGGATTTTAATGAATGAGGTCGTTATCGATTCGACTTAACCGGCCGATGGTTATAGGCTAGTTTTTGTTTTTATAAATTCCAAATGGTGTCCGTAAAATACAAAATGGCGGTAGAGCCGAAAAAAAAATTTACACACCCTATTGAGTGGCATATCATTGGATAGGTCTTTCAAAATGAAGACGATGTTTCATTGATTATTTTACAGTCAGAAGCTCCGTTTAAATATTGCACAACCTTTAAGTTGTGTAGGTACGATCTCTAGCTTTACTGTAACTCTAACCGTTATAAACATCTACAGGCCTCCTCAAAACAGTGTTTATGGATAGGAACTAACAACTAAACTCAATTAAAAGCCATCAGTACAAGTAGATATAAAAAAAATAGGTAAGTAATATAAAAAATCGTTTAACATTGATGAGACATAATTAATTAGTTCGCTTTTTACGCAGTCTGGTTTTTTGATTTTTGTAAATTTATTTTTTTACTTGAATTTAATATTTTTAAGTTAAACTTTACATTTTATAAACCAACGTCGAAATACTCTTTCTCAGTTGTTGTGACCCTGGCTTGTGAAAAGAGTCTTTTTAATGACTTATATTACTGCGCGCACCTAGGGGATCTTCAGCTTTTAAGGAGTACTAGGCAATGGCATTCTACTTTATTTTTTTAGTAAATCTTCCAAAAATATTTCCCCTGTCCCTTCTCAAAACAGCCAGTCATAAAGATTATTTTTTATTTGATTTCTTACTTTTTTTTTTTTTGAACTGAAGAACTTAAGTCTTGGCCTTCACCCCCCCCCCCCCCCTCTTTTCATTTTTCACTGTTGTCTAAGGAAACGCACCTTGTAGACTACCTCATGTATTCAGTATCCGGGGATGTGGGATATAGGTACCGGGCTCCTTGGCAAAAGGTCTTTACTTCATGATATGTTGCTTTATATCGTTACACTTTTAAATGCTACAATTAGTTAATGCCAATGAATTACTTTAATAAACAAACAAATAAATTATTGAACGATATAGGAATCTACGAGCTATTTCGTTTTCGATCTGACTTTTATTTTACGCATGATTTTTTTTTCGCTTAATTTATTTTTTTATTCATGATTACCGTTTACCATCATTACTAACAATATAAATTATTATTACTACCACAAAAACTAGCACTATTTCTACTTATTTTCTTATTTCTACCTAGCAGAATGATATAGATTTCCGTTTTTGAAACATTTTGCTTTACATCGCTAAGCTTATACACTCTATAATTTATTAATACCAATAAAAATTATTTTTATTATAAAAGTAATAAAACTTCAATTGATCTGCAAATTTTCGATCTATTTCGCTTTAATTTTAAATTCGTTTTTGCTCATGAAATTTGGTTTTAATAATTTAATTTGTTTTTTATTCAGTTCTACCCTTTACTATTAGCAGTACGACTATGCATACTATTACTACCACAATTACCACCACTCTTAGTACTTATTTTGTTACTACTACTACTGCAAAAAAAAAAAAAAATCCTTTTTGCAATACTCTATAATGATATATTTATATAAACATGCGAAACCAATGTTATTTCGTATGCGTATATTTCATTTAAAAAAAAAAAAAAAAAAAAAAAAAAATGAAATAAAATTATCACCACCGTAATGTACTTCAAATAACAATGTAACAATCTGAATGCAATAATGCATTAGACTTTTATATTGCCGCAAGACTCATTGTGAAATATTTATAACGAAGTATCTGCATAGTTATCACATTGGAATACATAAAATGGGTTTTGACGCGTAAATTAACGCAAGCAAATTTCATTTGAAGCGCTAAAATAATTTGGATAATGGACTACACAACCGAATTATTTATAACGCTTATATAATCAGTTTTAGTATGTTATTTAAGTGAAATTCGTATTTATTCAGACTAATTTCCTATGGTTGGTGAAAAACTGATTTATATTAATGACAAATATTAAATTGTACACACTTTTCGTTATTAAATCATAACGCAGGGACGTATTTTATATTTAATATTGACAAATATGCTTATAGGTTATTAAATATATAAACAGAATGCAAAATAAATCTTTATGTCCACAAATATTTTCCTAAAATATTATAACAATAAACTTATAAATCTCTACTTAATTCAAATTTTTAAACAAAAGTTATTCACTAAAAATTTTAAACCTATTTCAAAACATTTTACTTTATATTTTTCAAAATATAAACAAGTCGGAAATTGTACGTCAAACGTGGCAAATGAGGTGCTTTCGTACCATAACTAGTTTTATAAATATTCAGATCTTGGTACAATAGAAGTTGCACCATTATGAAAAAAATACATGAATACAAAATTTATTACGATTATATTTATTAAATTCAGTAACATAGAAATAACAGGACACCATCTTAAATAGCACAGTATCACCATGACAGCTTAGAATCATTATCTATCATTAGATGTCATAGAATTAATTACGTATGATAGGATTTAATAGAAGGAAGAAAACTTTTATTAATATTTTTATAAGTTTTGTTTCGATTTTCATAAAATTTGAAATAACCTGGCAAAATTCTGCAACAATTATGTTTGTTAAATTTCAAACCATTCGGTTGGGTAATTTTTGATCTGTTACATGCGGACAGACGGACGAACCAGATGAAAACTATAGGTGCTATGTGTTTATATAATTACGAAAGCACCTAAAAATGCATATTTTTATATTCTTTGCATTTACTTATTTACGAAAGTAACAGTGAAAAAAATTGTTTTTTACATCAAAACATTGAAGTTGGCAGTCTGTGTCAGTTTGTTTATAAAACACTAGCAAAACCCGCGGCTTTCCTCACGTAATAGTTGAAATATGCCAAGTGGTATTTCTATATCTAATTTTTTTAGACGAAAATATACTTTTAGGAATAATTTAAAAATTGCTAATTAAGCCACAGTTTGTTTAAACTTCATTATTACTCTGCATTAGGCAAATAGGAGACTTGTATTAATAAGAAGAATTGAAACTAATTCCAAATTTAGAAAGTATTTTAAAGCTTTTATGCTTATTTCATACGCTCATTTGAGTATTGATTTAGAGTTTTGAATAAACCGTTTCTAATACGCAATTACATCTTAAAATTAACCATCATCTCAAATTCCAAGCTTCTTGTCTACTGGTCTACCACCTCTCTGGTGGTAGTTGCCGTAACACGAATACCTATGTTGAAACAGAAACTGTCACCATTAATTTGGCAACATTAATTTTGAAATCGGTTTATTATTTCCTAATATTCCATAGAAAGGGTAATTCAGAAAGATTTTAAAGGCTTTTTTTAAAACGTTTGTTGTTCCTCCCGCCAACCTGAGGTGGTTGTGGCACTGGCATAAAATTTAGCCTGTGTGGAATCAGAGACTGTCCCCATTGAGTCATAACCATTACTTTTGTAATCGGTTTATTATTTCCTGAGATTGCATAGAAATCGTAATTTAGTACTTTTTTAGTATGCTTTTCGCTCATTCCCTTCGCTTCACCTCTTAAATTTCGGATTTATTTTTTGACAGTTCTTAGAGGGCATTTATATTTTATAAGTATCAACCATGCCATATTTAAAGTTCCTAGCTTCCTCAGTATCCCAGAAATCGCAATTTAGAACATTGTTTGCTCCTGCAACCAGTTGGTAAGGACACCAACATGGAATACAGCCTGTGTTGAAGCAAGGGCTGTTACCATCAATTTCCAAACATTAAATTTTAAATGGGTTTGGTACTTCATGAGATTGCGTAGAAATCGAAATTTAGAACGTTTTTAGAACGCTTTTCGCCCATTTTCATCCCTTTTAAATTTCGAATTTTTTAGGAAATGTCCTTAGAGATCATTTATATCTAATAAGTAACTACCATGCCAAATTTCATGTATCTAGGCTTTTCAGTAACACAGAAATCGCAATTTAGAACATTTCTTGCTTCCCATTCGAGGTAGTGGTATTTTATCACCGACAAAAAACAGAGCCTATGATAAAGCAAGGGCTGTAATCACCATCTTTTTCCAACCACTACTTTTGAAATCGGTTTAATACTTTCTGAGATTGCGTAGAAATCGCCATTTAGAACGGTTTTTAGAATGCTTTGTGCGCATTTTCACCCATTTTAAATTTCGAATGTTTTAAAAAATTATCTTAATTCTTAGAGATCATTTATATCTTATAACTACCATTCCAAATTTCAAGTTTCTGGGCCCTTCGGTAACACGAAAAGCGCATTTTTAGAACGTTTTTTGCTCCTACACCCCCTTTGGCTTAGTGGTATCGACATAAGATATAGCCTATGTTCGAACAGGGACTAACACTGTCATTTTGATACCATTATTTTAAAAATCAGTTCGGTAGTTCCAGAGATTACCTCCTACAAACAAATAAACAATCGTTACTTCTTTATGATATTAGTATAAATTTCTTAATAAAACTACCAGTTTACATATTTTTTTAAGAAATAGTATTTCAAATATAATCCGAGAAAGAACCCATTCACAATAAATTCAATTAAGGCAGTGACTTTGGGACCAGCAGAGTTAGATCCTTTTTTTAAACAAAGAGATACAAAATAATTTAATCACGTCACTGCTTGCTTATTTAAATACTAAAACTACTAGACTAGGATTTCTTAAAATACTTTCTGTAACTATATAGTGTGAAACACCGGTTACTGACACCTAACCAGTAACGAATACTTCAGTAAAAATCTAACTCAAGTAAACATTTTCTGAAGAAAAAAAAAGTAATAATAAAATTCTGCAAAGTAATGTCATCTAGTAATAACTTATGCAGTTATTTTTATTTTGGAGTGAATTAATTCACCACTAGTACGCCAAGAACACATTAAATGAGGAAGAAACTTTTGAAAAAACAAAAAATGCCATTTTGAGACATCTTTTTTCTAAAATTAAGATAGTGCTTTTTTAAAATCTACATATAAGGCAACCATCTTAAACTTTTTCTTAAAGTTATAGCTTTAGAAAATGGAAAATAATGCCTATGATACATTTGTACTATGATTTCTAGTTTATAGTTATCGAATTTAGCTCAATTGGGATGGTGTGCCAGTTTTTTGTGTTCAATAATTTCATTTCACTAGTCTCCGACAGAGCTGTTAATTATTGCTAATATTAAAGAAAGTTTAAATCTATAATTTGAACTGCTTTTTAAAAAAATAGTAATAAATTAAATTTATCTTGTAGTGAACACCATTAACATTTAAGTTTTTCGGTCCCAAGGCCTGGCACCATTTGTCAGTTTCTGTTCCATAAATGTAATTTATTAGATATCTGTACTACTAATAATTTAAAATATGAAAAAAGGGGTGCATGCATTTGTAGTATGATATCCCATATAAATAAGGTTTAAGAATATTGTTTTTATAATAAAGATGAAAGTGTTTTTAAAGCAATATAAAGAAAAAAAGCAATTTAACAAATTTCAATGACTATTTGGAAAATGATTTTTTCAAAGAGTAAAATTTAAGACATAAAAAATCGCACGGAGTTGATCAAACATTACGTACGCCATGAATTAAACATTAATAGTGTTATTACCCGTACAAATTGCAAACGACAAAAATCGCCTGCGACTCGTCAGATTTCCCGAAACTTACGTATTATCCACCTGAAACTTACGTATTATCCAAGCATTTCACTGGCTGTTCGGGAGAAGGCTTTTTCATCGACCCATTTTAAATGAAATTTATTTCTTAAACTTCTAAACATCCCACAGTATTATTTTTTACACCGTCGTATAGAGAAAAAAATGTACTTTTAAATGCAATTTGTTCGAAAGCTGTATCTCAATTTGTTTTTGAATTATAATTTTTTTTTAGTTTTTATTACTTTTTTGTCATAGTGGCAACAGAAGTATCCATCTCTGTTGAAAGTAAAGGGAAATACAGATTACTGTATAGACCAATCAGAAAACGAATAAAATGCGGGTTCGACCAATAAAAAGCTTCAGATATGCTTTTGATTTCCTACCCTGGCGAGGACAATAACCATTTTTCCAAATGGTTAATAACTTTTTTTTCTATCTTTGGAAGTAAAGTGGCAGACACTGTTTCACTTTGTGTCGGTTATTTGTTTTAGAAAAGTTGTTTTAGAAAAGTAGAAAGTGTGGTTTAGAAAAGTTAATTAAAAAGCTATTTGGGAAACGCGGCAAGGACCAAGGCGGCGTTGCAATTTTGTGACCTCCTTTCGAAGCGCGCTTAACACAATGCCAAATGGGAACTTTGAACGAATGTTTTGTTTTAGCTGCACTTTAGAAAGAAAGGCTATTACTATGATGAATTAAGTTTTATGAAATGACAAATGAAGTTTAAATATGCATTTCTTTTATTGTCAGTACCGAATTAAGTTCATTATAAAGAGATTAAAATAATATTAAACTAGTCGGATGTGTCAATACCAACACTTTCTTCTATCTCATACATGTCAATACTTCCTGATAAATGCAGCACAGCAGCGCCACCGGTTAGGCGATTTATACCAAAATCTAATCAGGGACAACTTTCGTGAACTTCTAATTGAATTTGAAGTTTGGTGAAAATTCGTGCATTAGTTTTTGAGATAGAGCTATTACGGAAATCGTGAAAAGTTCTGAGTACTCTTCGGCAATTTACACCAAAAACTTATCAGTATCAGCTCATATCAGGGACTAACTGAATCTAAAGTTTGATGAAAATGCATGCATTAGTTCTTGAGATACAGCTATTGTGGAAATCGGGAAAATTGCAGCATAGTAGCGCTACCTGTTGGGCGATTTATACCAAAAAGTAATCAGCACCAATTTATATCACGGACTAAATAAATCTAAAGTTTTATTAAATTCCGTTCAATAGTTCTTAAGACAGAGCACCCACAATATTTGCGTCAAACACAGATAGACAGACCCACAGACAGACATTTTGTAAAAACATGTTTTTCATTACCTCTATACCCTAAAAAGTATACATCCGTCGAAAACCAGTATTCGAAAATTTTCACGAATCCAATACTTTCTTCTTGTAAAGATAGAAGAAAGTAAAAATGAGTTATATAGATTAGCTGTATTTGAAATTTTTTATGTTCCATATATCTTTGAACTTTCATGGTATATCCATTTACATTTTTCTAGTATATACTGTTATACCCAACCCTACTTTGCATAATTTTTTACAAAGTGTTAGTATTCTTTTAGCAACGGTTTTTTTAATAATGCAATTACTAATTCATATATTTATTGTACGGAACCCTCTGTGCGGGAGTAATATACATTATAACGTTTGGATATTTCTGATGTATTTCAAACGACGTTTAACAGTCAAATAATATAAGTTAAATTGGTTTCTATAAGTGTTCCCCATATTGATTTTAACCGTTAACTTCTGCAGTTCTTTTTATTTTTTGCTGGCTTTTCCATCTAACTCAGTATTAACTGAAATATTTATATTTTAGATCCCGGTTGTTATCTTATGAATAAGTGGAAATATTCACTATATCATTTAAGTCTTTATTAAAATTTTGTGATCCAATATTTTCAAAATATATGAGTAAATAAATTTAAATGTTAATAACAAATTTATAATTATTTAAGAAAGACAGTTTCTTTAAGACATCATCTTAGTAAATATGTTGTAATATTACTAAATGTTTTCAGTTTATTTCGAAATAGAATCCATTTTTAAACTTTAATGAGCTATCACAATATGATGCTTTACATTTTGAATCCGTTAATATTCCAAAACATTTTTGCAGTAAAATTAATTTAATCACACGCATCTTCAAGATTCCAAAATGTGTACCAAATCTTGTTTAATGAAGAAGCCGTTTAACACACATTTATTTAGACTTCATAATGAAAGCGGGAAATTGCGAATTATTAAAATTTTTGTATGGTTTCTGAATTCTTCAATTTGCATGAAAATAAATAAATAAAATGATAATACAGATTTTGAAACTTTATTTTAAGTAATTTTTTTTTCAATTATACACAGAAATAATTAAAATGTATTCTAAAATTAAATTCATTATTTACATACTGCGTAATTTATCCTTGATAAATTTAATTTGTGTTTTATTAAAATATAAACATACTTTCAAAATGTCTGGAATCTTACATCAAACGTAGCAAATGTTCGTGCTGTAACTAGTTTTACAAATATTCAGATTATGGTGAAACAGCTGTTGCATTCTTTTGCAAAAAAAAAAAAAAAAAAAAAAAAAAAAAACATGAATAAAAAATTTATTACGATTATACATAACAAATTCAGTAATACGGAAATGTTATGGCTCCATCTTAAGGAAAACGTTATCACCAAGGTAACTTAGAATCATTTCTTATCATAGGATATCATTGAATTAATTACGCATGATAGGATTTAATGGAAAAAAGAAAACTTTTATTAATATATTTTTAAATTTTACTTCGATTTTTATAAAATTTGAAGTAACCCGATACAATTATTCGACGAATATTTGCATTAAATTTCTAACCATTCGGTTGGGTAGTTTTTGTTCTATTATAGGATAGACGGACGTGCGGACAGACGGACCAGACGAAGAATATAGATGCTACGTATTTATATTATTACGACATTTCCTCATAGACCAGAATGAAATGGAATACTTTTAAATGTCTCTGTAAACATGAACGCTAAATACTTTATTTCCAATACCAATCATGGCACAGTAAATCTTAATAACAGTTACAAAGCAATCGAACTAAATTAACGCAAATTAGAGTTCGGACAGACAAACCGATTCATAAACACTTTTCAATTATGTTAGAAAGTAATAAAAACGCATAATATAGTAAAATTTACTTTCAGAAATTTATACCAATAGACGGAAACATATTTGAATACTTTTGTACAGACCTGTATGTCAACTACTATCTTTATATACACTCCACTATTTAGGTAAAATTTAATTAAGACTAAAACACTCTTAAAACTACTGAAATCGCGCTTCCAGAAGTTATCATCCATAGACGGCCATGTATCCAATTATTTTTGTTCCCTGTATATCATTTTATCTATATTCTACAAACATATCTTAGTATACTAAATGTAGTTCAGAATAAAAATGCATAACTCATTTAAAAATCCCCTTTAAGCTATTTTCGTTTATATTTAGTAATACTTATTATTTTTTTTTGCAGCCTTGCATATGATCTACAGCATTTATACACACAACGTGATATGCAAAAATTTAGTTAAATACTCATATCACAACTAAAAATGCACTTCCAGCAATCATCGCTAATATACAGTACTTCAGATACAGTATACTATCTGAAATCTTTTGCGTGTCCCTGTAAATTCTATGCAGTTTCTATTATGCCGTAAGTAACTTGTAGTAAATCTCAGCAACGTATTTCAATGTCATTACATGTGAAACAGTTTAATATAATTAAAATACGCCGCAAATAATGCTTCCCCTTATACAATTATGTATCTTGGTTCTTTTGTGTAGCCCTGTAAATGAGTAATAATCATTATATGCATCAAATAATCTATAAAATGTATATTTCAGTGCACTTCATAAATACATATCGATTTCATTATGTTCGTAAGAGTGTAACATAATTAAAATGCACTTGAAACTATTTTTTCCCAGTGCCCGTAATTTAACGGAATATATTTTGACTCTCCCTGTAATTGAACTATGCATTCGATTTTAATAAATTTTGAAATGCCTCGATCAAATTTTGTAAGGATTATATATGTTAAATTTCAAACAATTCGGTTGGGTAGTTTTTGCTCTGTTATATGCGGACAGACAGACAGACGGGCGGACCAGGTGACGACTATAGGTACGCAGTTTTTATACAATTACGAACGTACCTAAAAAAGAGAAATGTACCTTAAGTGGACCGTGGCCCTTAAGTTTGGCAAAAATCGATTAATTTTTTTTCTTTTTTAACACTTTCCTAAATAGTTGAAAAGTGGTCATAAATTCGGTGTCTTTTTCCACCTGCTCGTCTATCTGTCCACTCTCTAATTCGCGTAAATATGCACGGATTTTCATGCAATTGATATATGTTAATGATGTTTACCATGTATTAGTATTCTATATGAAGTGAGTAGCGTTAATAGTTCATTTACAGGGGCATTCAAAAGAATTCCGTTACATTATGGTTAATGGGGAGAAATCGTTTCAGTGTATTTTAATGACATTAAGCTATTTCAAACACATTTAAATTGATATAAATCACGGAATTTCTCTACAATACGGATTACTCTGGAATAGGGTGTTCATAGCATTTATCGTCCATTTACAAGGACACACAAAGAAAATCGGTTACAGTATTGCCTTTGAGAAATAACTGCTGGAAGTGAGTTTTCAATTTCGGTATGTGTTTTTAATTTTAACAAATTTTTTTAATGCTACTCGTTGTGCATAAAATCTGTACCTCGTATACAGGGATGCGCAGAAGAATTCATGTGCCCTTATTCTTAACAGAGGGAAGTGTTGAAGGGAAATTTTAAAGTGCGGTATGTATTTCCTAACTGAACTAAATTTTTGCATGCATATAGTTTATACATAGATACAAATGTATTTGTGATATACAGGGCTGCTCAAAGAATTCGGATTATTTTCCGACAGTAGATGGGAATTGCTGAAATTGGATTTTCAAATATGTTAATGTGTTTCCAAATGGTTCAAATACACATGTTATTTCAACTTATTAAATGGTGAAGTTTTGATACATTATTCTAAATGAGATGAAAGTGTTCCATAATCGAAGCTTGACGCATTATTTTCTCTTTCTTGTTTGTTTATTGATATACTTAAATCTTAGCTGCATCACTCTCAGAAATAAAACTCTTACTTTTAACGATTCAGAAATCCTTAAGCTGTATTTCGTCGTTTTTTGACGAACTTTTCCTATCAACATCGCGTCACTTTTAACGAAAGCTAAACTCTAAATATTTGACGAAAGTTTTGCCTCAATCACGGTGAGACTCAATGCATTTTAAGGAAACAGTTGCTGCAACTCCTTAATCCTGCAATTTTAGCAAGCAGATATTTGCTTGTTTATGTTACTCCTGCATTAATTTATTTTAAAACAGCCCTTTTTAGTGCTTTTCAGAAAATACTGAAATGTAGGTAGTTATTGTTTTTCATTAGTTATTTTTTTAGCAGTTAAAATTTTTAGGAATACTTACTATTATTTTTATTTATTTATTTATTTACTTATATGTTGTTCGTTATGTTTTAATTCGAAAAGAATAAATTTCCTGTGTTCTTCAAAACCATTCAAAAAGAAAATTTGGTCAATAAAATTTCAAACTTCCAGGATATCTTTTTTTTTTAAATTTATTTAAGAAGTAAATTCTGTTTTCAATCAAATTCAAAATAAACATAATTCATCCCCCTCACCTTTATAAACAGTAAAATGTTAAAATCTTAACACTCTACTCAAAGTGATAAAATCTCACGCAATATGCACTTCATAATTCGTTATTTCTGAGCAACAAATTAACCAGACCATATTCTAACCATTCATTGAACAAAGAAAATTTCACTAATAAATTATTTAATCAAGCCAAATTATAATTATTCATTGACCATGAGAAACCCATAATAATAAATTAGCCTTACTTAAAACTTTCAGAAATTATAGCAACACCGATAAAATTACAATCTACCTTATAAAAACATAAACACGCAGCAGAATTCATTACATCAATCTAAAAACAAATCTATACAAGTCCCCAATAACCAGGATGGAAGAGCAACGGTCTCCCAAGCAAAAGGCTGCGGGTTCGAATCACCCCGAGGAAAATGAGAAGTTTTTTCTTCCCCCTGGTAAAGGAACACCCAAACTGTTCGATAGGTGGCACCACCAGCCAACTTTGGACGAAATTTATATCGTCAAGCAAGTGAAGAAAGTAAATTCATCAATTTGATGAAATATTCGCTCGGAGCATTCCCCAGGAAACTGTTTCGTCAAAAACAAAGAAAATGTCGTGAAATCTGAGTATTCATTTTTGAGTGTGATCACATGCTAAAAAAGCGCAAGCAATTGCAGCGATTCCGAGTGAAATTACGAACATTTCAAACGTGTAAACCTTAATTGAGATACACTGAAAATGAAACATTAAATCGTGCTTTCTGAAAATGAAAATTTTCGTCGAGTTACTATGTTCAAAATGTTCCATGCGTCTTATTTTTTATCCAATTTTCATAATATTAAGTATTATTGTTTGCAATTGTTATATTTCAAAACTTACAAGGAAGGTCTCCTTACTGGGCATACTCAGATTATTTTGAAAAAAATACCAATAAACTACTTATGTATGTAATAAAGGATCAGTCAAATTTAGCGGCGGATTTACAGTACAAAGTCTGTAAAAAAATTAAAATACTTTCGAATATTTGGCGAGAAAAGAAGAAAGTGTCATGCTATTTGGCGAGCAGTACTTTTCCTTGCCAAAAGCAAACGATTTTAATGCGCCTGAAAATTGCTTGTTAATTGATTTTTAGAATGCGTGTAAAAAATATTTAATGAATTTAAACTTAACAATGAGAGAGTTTAAGAAATACAGTTTTTACTACATATTCATGTTGCTTTTTATTTAATTTTATTGCTTTAAAAACAATGTCATATATTAAAAATATTTCATATATTTAAGCATATACAAAAAAAAAAAAAAAAAAAAAAAAAGGGCAAGATAAAGAATGCTATAGTTATTCATTTCAATATCAAAGAAGTAGTTGTTTCCACTGCAACAAAATGGAATCAACAGTGCTCAATTAGATTTAATTTTGAGATATTGAAACAATTTTCATTTAATTTTCTTTTAATTCATAAAATTTTATATTTAACTTTCATTATAAATATATATATATATGTGACAAAACTATAGATAAATCAAACTAAAACTCACAAAACTAAGGTTATTTACATTAAATTTATTAAAATAAGTTCAATATGAAAATCTTTTATTTTAAAGAGTATTCGACATAAAAAGTATTTTTCGAAATTTCATTTCTTCGCCAACCGATGATAAATCGCCAAATAAACGAAATTTTCATTATTTTTTACGAACGTTCTATCGAGGTTCCGCCAAAAAAATTTTTATAAACATATATATATAAACACATGAGAAGAACACTCTGTAATTTTTTCAGATTTTTCTGAATATGCCCGTATGGAGACCTTCCTTGTTAGTATTAACATGCATGCATTAGTGTGCATAAAATAACAATATGGTAATTATATAACTGTTTTCCGTGAAAAAAAAAGTGTAAATATTGGTAGTTTTATATTATTTTTTCTCAATATATTAGTACATTTTTAGAACGCATACCAACTTTTGTTGCAATATTATAAATCTAGTACTTAATTTCTGATTAAAGTGATTAATTAATATATTTAATTAATAACCTAATTAATTACATTTTTGATTTTTTTATAAAATATATGAATTATTATGTGTGCTAAGTCCGTACTAATGAGTGAAAATGAAAAAAGTGGTTTTGAACATCCTCTGCCTCCTTAATCTACGAAAATTTAATATAACAACTAAGGAAAGTATACAATAAATTATTCTCAGTTACGTATGATTTCGAAAAGAGTATTTTATTTGTAGAAACCACAGAAAAAAAAATATTTTCTTTATATAAGGAATAATTTATAATAACATAATTTCTTTTGCTGCCATTCTTTTTTTCGGAAACATTTCCGAGTACGTTAAACAGTTTTTTTTTTTTCAAACACAAATTTAACAGACTGAAATTTAACTGACATGTAATTTAATTACGCACTTAAACAGTTTGATTGTTTAAGAAGAAAGCGTTTAATAAATTTTAAAGCTTTGTTTGAATACATTATTGATATTTTATATAAAAAATGTGTCTTTTTGTGTTATTAATAGGCAATCTAGACAAATACATTAAATATGAAAAATCTATTAGAGTTAGAAAAAAAAATGTTTTTCACCTATGTTTTGTAACCGAGAAGTTCGGGTTGTATCCCCTAATTTCTTTAAATGCACCGTTGATTTAACTTTGTTTTTTGATAAATCCAAAAATTATCTGTGGCAGTAATGAAGAGAAAGAAAACTTTCGACCAGTTTAAAAATTGCCCACATTTGCCAACAAAAATGTATAGTACAGTAGTGACCAAAATTCTGAAAACTTTTTTGAAAAGGTGGGTTTTTAAAGTTTAATGATTTTAACGCCACTTTTTTTTATGTAATTCCATAAAATCATATGCCAATGAACAGATAAATTAATCTAGAATGTAATGCAGCAAATTTGATGAAATAATGCATATTATATCATCAGTAGCTATAAAGAGTAAAAATGAAATATATATATAAATAAATTTTTAAAAATCAAAATACCCGACTGCGAAAAATGCGAACTAATTATTTCTCATTAATGTGAAACTATCTTTTATATTACTTAAATATTTTCTTATTTACTTGTATTGATGACTTTTAAATTGTGTTTAATTGATAGTTCCTATCTATAAACACTGTTTTGATGAGGTCTATAGATATCTATGATGGTTAGAGTTGCAGTAAAGCTAGAGATCCTACCTACACAACATCCAGGTTGTATAGTATTTAAACGGGGCTTCTGACTGTAAAATAGTCAATAAAACATCGTCTTCATTTTGAAAGACCTAACCAATGATATGCCACTCAGTATGGTGCGTAAATTTTTTTTTCGTCTCTTCCGCCATTTTGTATTTTACGGCATCCATTTTGAATTTATAAAAACAAACTCTAGCCTATAACCCTCGGACGGTTAAGACGAATCGATAGAGGCCTCATTCATTAAAGTCCACCCAGCCGTTGGAGTGTTTGGAGGGTATAAAGAAATCCACATACCCAGATACGCGAGAAACACTAAACCCTTCTTCGTCGGGTAAAAATGAGATACATAAAAATTATCGCAGTACCAATTAATACTTTCTTAGGAAACCATTTCTCTTTATTCGCACCTTACAACGACTTCCCATGGAGGAACCGCGTCTTTTAGTTCTGAACCTGAACGTGCTATAATGTGATACCAAAATGGTTGGTTGGTTGTATGGGGTTTTATAACGCGAAATCCTTTAAGGGACATTTTGCGTCAAAAAAGTAGACTAAAACATCAAAAAGGTGAGAAATAGAACAATGACAAAATAAAAGAACAATGAGAAGAGCAATCTGGATGGGGTATCCCGTCCAGATGTAGTCAAATAAGTATATAAAAAACTAAATTTTAAATACTAAAAACAGTAGAGTAAAAACCTAAAAGTATGTCAATAAAAAGTGCAGTCTCGATGGGGTTCCCTTCCAGATATCACAAAGGTTTAAACAGAAAACTTACTCATTAAACCAAAGAAAGATACAAAAATTATATTTCAATGTTTGTCAATAGTGGTGATGATGACTTAAAATAAGTTTTATACAAATGCCGGAGGCCCCAGCAGTCAGTTAAAACATGATGAATGGTCAGGTAATTAAAATGACTATGTGGACACATGGGTGCATCCTCCCGAAGTAAAAGATGCTTATGACTGATCCTTGAATGTCCAATTCTCAGACGAGTAAGTAGAACATCTGTTTTTCTTGGATAACGCGGAGGCCAGGTCATTATTACAGGTTTGATATGGTGCAGTTTATTATTGTTTTCTAAATCCCAACTTTCTTGCCGTTTATTCTGAATAAAAATATTTATAAGTAGTTTAACGTCTGAGAAAGGAACATTATGGTATAACTGATTAAGAGTACGTTTTGCCGCCTCATATGCTTTCTCATTGCCAGGAATACCCATGTGTCCAGGTACCCAGCAGAATAAAATATTATAATCACGTCTTGTCAATTTGTTATAAAAATCTAGAATGGATGAGACAAAAGGATGCTTGTTAAAAGATTTAATTGCGTCAATAAACTATTCGAGTCTGTATATATAATGAAGGATGAGCTATGCTGATGAGATATGTGCAACATGGCTCTCTCTATTGCAATGTTCAGATGTAAACACAGAAATAGAAGGATGAAAACGATAGCTTAATGAAGTGTTGTCGCAAAATACATCACAACCAACAGTATTACCACTCTTAGATCCATCTGTATAAATGTCAGTATAGCCATTAAAATTTGCTTGGTGTGTGGCAAATAACTGTTGAAAAACTGCAGTGGCCAAGTTTTTTTTATCATGTCCTTTAAAGGGATGGAGCGATGTAATATCAGGAGGTTTCCGAGGAGTGTGTACATGCAGTGGACATGGACTCACCCTGATATTACTCAGTGGGCTATTATCAGTAATGTTCCTTATTCTGACACCAAAAGATGGGATACAAGATGGTCGATGCTGATAAAAAATATCATTGTCTGTGTTTAAAATGTATGTATGAAGAGGATGGCCAGGATGTGAAAGGAGTCGGTAATAAAGTTCTAAAGAAAGCTTTTCACGAATGTGGTGTAATGCTGGTTCATTGCAGTCAACATAAATACTTAAAAATGGAGAGGTACGAAATGCACCAGAGCAAACACGGAGTGCGCTATGGTGTACAGTGTCAAGTTTTTTTAAGAACAGAATTACGTCCGGAACCATAGACCTGGCAGGTATAGTCAATTTTGGAACGGATTATAGAGCGATAAATTTTCAAGAGAGAACCACGGTCTGCTCCCCAAGAAGTGTTTGGAAGCAACTTAATTAAACTGAGTGAGTGCTCGCACTTTTTACGTAACTGCAAAACATGTGGCAAGAAAGTGAGTTTTTTTCTCAAAATATAAGCATAGAAAGCGAACGCAATCAATAACAGCAATTTGAGATGCTCCAATATAAATTTCAAGATCTGGATGCAGATCCCTACGTCTACAGAAATGCACACAAGAAGTTTTGTCTTGGGAAATAATAAAACCATTTTTATTTGTCCATTGAATAATACTATTCATAGCAATTTGTAATTGTCTCTCAATAAAACGCATATCTTGTCCTTTACATAAAATTTTAAAATCGTCAACATATACCCTGCACACATGGGGGTAACTGATGCAGTATATCATTTATCTTGATTGCAAAGAGGGTGATACTCAGAACACTGCCCGGCGGTGCACCCTCTTCTTGTACATAAAAACTGGTAAGAATCCCCCCAATTCGAATGGCAAGGAAGTTCTTAATAAAAATCGGGAGGTTCCAACGAAAGTCCAAGTTCAAAAGGTCGCGAAGGCTGTCATACCTCCAGGTTTTATCATAGGCTTTCATCATGTAGAAAAAATCTGTGATCAGATGGTTGCTTTTTAAAAAAGCAGTCCGTATATGAGTTTCAAAAGAATGAGGTTATCGATAGTGGACCTACCAAGCCGAAATCCGCTTTGAAGGCTGCAAGGAAATTATTTGATTCAAGAACATGCACCAGGCGGATTGCAACCATTTTTTCTAAAAGTTTGCTAAGGCTAATAGAGAGTGCGATAGGCCTGTAATTGTTTGGGTCACTGAAATCTTTTCCTGGTTTAGGAAAGGGAATGATAATAGCTTTAGACCAGGCATTAGGGAAAGTTTGTTCAATCCAGATTCTATTGTAGAAAGTAAGTTATTGAGAGAGGCACTGGAAAGGTGTTTCAGCCTGGTATATGTGATGCCATCGTGTCCTGGAGCAGTTAAACGGCTCTTTTGCAAACATCTTAATAGCTCTGGAATACTAAATGGTAGATTATAATCATGAGAATTGCGAGAGTTAAAATTGATGCTGGTATTTTCCATTTGTCTTTTGTATGATAAAAAAAGGTTCTGGGTAAGTGTCAGAGCTAGAATTGGATGCGAGGGTACTGGCAATTGTCTCAGCTATATTTTTGGGAGATGCTATGGTTTGGCCATTGTGTTTTAAAAATGAGATGTGATTTTCAGAATATAATCCCATACTATTTTTCACCTTTTTCCAAAGAACTTTATTTGAGTTATTACAGTTTATATTGGAGATGTATTGCATCCAGGATTCACGCTGACTTTTACGGCGCACTCTTCTAGCATCAGCCTTTGCTTTTTTGTATGGAATATAATTCGTATTATTGGGATACCTCCGGAAAATGCCCTAAGCCTTCTGTTGAATTTTTTTTTGCCTTTTTACATTCATAATTCCACCATGGTTTCCTGTGCTTTGGGGTAGAAAGTGATTTAGGAATGCTAATATCTGCTGCATTGGCAATACAGTAGCGCTCAAAAGTATTTTGACAACCTTATATTCTCTCTTATTTTATTTAATATAAAAATGTAAAAGAAAATATATTCCCTATAATTGAGAATACTATGACTGCAGTTATTCAAATGTATCAAGTTTCAACTTGTTTGTTTACATTCGGCGCCACCGATGAAATATGACTCCTCTTTAGCTCAAAAGTATTTTGACAATTAGTTTGCATTTATTTGTTGTAGGTGTCAGTGGCGCTACAGCTTCGATTAATGTTTATATTGACTTATTATGAATAATTTTAAGGATCAGGAATGCTGAAATGTAAAAAATATTGAAGTGATTCTAGAAAAGCCGCTATAAATGCACTTAAGAAAGGTAGACTGCAAGCAGAATTAGCTCGTTCTTTTAACG
Source organism: Maratus speciosus (assembly GCA_963932465.1). Taxonomy (NCBI): domain Eukaryota; kingdom Metazoa; phylum Arthropoda; class Arachnida; order Araneae; family Salticidae; genus Maratus; species Maratus speciosus. The sequence goes on from OZ010797.1 coordinate 457,314,486, forward strand.
TGTCTCGGCAACTTGTTATTACATGGAATAAAGTTTTTAATAAACAGAAATACATCAAAAATAAGCCTCAAAGTGGCCATCCGAAAAAAACAACTTCAATGTTGACTGTATTATAAAAATGATATCTACAAGTGATTGTCGTAAGTCCGCTGTAATAATAAAAAATGAATTGAAAGAAAATTACGGCATAGACATACACGTTTCACCAGTCAAACGACGCCTAAACCTCTATGGTTTACATAGCAGAAGACCAGCAAAAACACGTTTCAAATCTACTAAGAATAGGAAGGCTAGAGTTGCATTTGTAAAACGGCAATAACCCTTTCAGGTGCAAAGCAATGCTATTGCTGAACTGTTCAAATTAATGACTGACACCAGAATTTTGGTTTAAAAAAATTCGGCTAATTATGTGTGTGAAATACAGCTTTTTCTTATTTAAAAATAAATTTGTTTTCAAATACCGGTGTCAATCATTAATTTCAACACTTAAGCAATGGAATTGCTTTTCCCCTGAAAGGGTTATGCCGTTTTACAAATGCAACTCTAGCCTTCCTATTCTTAGTAGATAACAAACGTGTTTTTGCTGGTCTTCTGACGTGTAAACCATAGAGGTTTAGGCGTCGTTTGACTGATGAAACGTGTATGCCTATGCCGTAATTTTCTTTCAATTATTTTTTTATTATTACAGCGGACTTACGACAATCACTTGTAGATATCATTTTTATAATATAGTCAACATTTCAAATTGTTTTTCTTCGGAGGGCCTCTTTGAGGCTTATTTTCGATGTATTTCTATTTATTAAAAACTTCATTCCATGTAATAACAAGTTGCCGAGACACATTAAAAGAACGAGCTAGTTCTGCGTGCAGTCTACCTTTCTTAAGGGCATTTACAGCGGCTTTTCTAGAATCACTTCAGTATTTTTTACTTATCGGCATTCGTGATCCTTAAAAATAATCACAATAAGTCAATATAAGCACTAATCGAAGCTATAGCGCCACTGACACCTTCAACAATTAAATGCAAACTAATTGTCAAAATACTTTTGAGCTAAAGAGGAGTCATATTTCTTCGGTGGCGCCGATTGTAAACAAACAAGTTGAAACTTGAAACATTTAAATAACTGCAGTCATAGTGTTCTCAATTATAGGGCATATATTTTTTTTTTTACATTTTTATATTAAACTAGGGGGCTCGGCCCCCTACGAGCTACGCTCGCCAACCCCCGTCCAGACACCGCAGACTCTAAATGCACGCTAACGTGATCGGCTTTAAAAAGATTTCGAAAGATTGAATTATAATTTAAAAAACAGTGGCGATCTCCCTAAAAACGGATTTCTATTCATTTCTCTTTGATTGGGGAAATTTTAACGCCAAATCCGCTGCTGTACTGCTTGATTATCCCGTCGACTAATTTCGCCAAATTATATAAATCGCCAAACCACTCGTCAAATTATAGAAATTGACATAATTTTTATTTTAAATAACGAAAGAACAAATAAATTAGTACAACATTAATAAAAACACAAATAAAACGTCGAAATAAAAATAACTTGATGACGTATACACGTGTAACAACATTTCAAAATAAGCTAATATAAAAGGAATTAAGTAAAGAGAGTCTTTGTCTCTTGGTATTTTTTAACAAAGCGAAAAGAAAGTTCTTTTAAATGAGATATTTTAAATTAATTCTCAAAATATCAAATAAATGTCTAGCGCAATTTCTAAATTTAAACTTTTTTGCAATATTATTTTGTGTTCATTTTATGTAATAACTATAATGTGACGTAAATATGACGTAATTTCTCCTAAGACTTCTAACGCATGTTAGTGAATTTATTATTTTACAATATCCTTTCTCTTTTAAAATTCACGTGTATACTTTTTATGACGTAATTTTTAATAAGTTCCTGCTTTTTATACGTAATTATTTAATTCTAATTTGAAAGTTTTTTTCCTGTTTATAATAGTCACGTGTAAATAAATTTTTAATTTGAAGCAAACATTACTGCTTGCGCTTTTCATACAGTTGGCAACAGTTTAAATTAGTACAATGTTCTGAAATCTGTAAAAAATATCTCTAGAAATGCTGAAAATTTGAATTTAAAATAGAAATAAAACCTGAAAAAATGAGTCAAAATAAAAAAATTAATGCAATCTGCACTCCGGCAAATTCTAACGCATAAAATGATCTAAAAATGATTGCACTGCTATGTATAGTTTTTGCTGCTATAAAACTTTTTTAGTGGAACGATTTTGTCCAACTTTAGCATTAAATAACTCTTAAAATAATTCTTCGATTTGAAAACTGTCTGCATCAGCGTGTTTATCAAACATTTCTGTATAAAACCACCGATTTTCATATTTTTGTATGCATTATTTTTGTTAATATTAACGAAGAAAGGCCTCCGGTCCGGCGGCGGCGGCGGCGGCGGCGGTGACAGCGGTAGTTACATTTTTTTAGAATAGAGAGATAAAATAAGAGAGAATATAAGGTTGTCAAAATACTTTTGAGCGCTACTGTACATTGGGTAATATTATCAAGCGCATCGTCAATATCACCTTCTATCATATCGAAGTGATTTTAGCAAGGTCTGTGAAAGTTGACCAATTGGCTCTGTCATAGACATAGTGATTAAAACAATTATTAGAATCTCTTTGAGGAGTAGTCTGCGGGATAAAAGTTGGAAAATGGTCACTGCCATGCAAGTCATTAGAGACCCAGAAGTTTCAATATGGATAGATAGATGGGGAGCTGAAAGTGAGATATATTGAATGAAAGGTGCGGGTTGGTTCATGAAAATAAGTATGATCAGCATTATTGAGTAGGCATAAGCCATTGTCGGAAATTAATTTCTCTATTGTATCACCACGTTGATTAGTGTCAGAATTCCCTTACAGTTCGCTATGAGCATTGAAATCTCCAACTATGATGAAAGGAGTGGGGAGTTGGAGAAGAAGATCATCAAGATGTGCTGACTAAATAGCTTGGTGGGGTGGTAAATAGATGGTATAGATTGTATTGAGACGTTTAACATGTACACGGACTGCAACAGCTTGTAAGTTTGTGTTTAAAGAAATATGAGAATGGGGTAAACTGCGAGAGATGAAAAGAGCTACTCCACCAGTAGCTCTTTCATTACCTGTAAAATCTTTTCTATATGTAGCATACTTGCGGAATTTCGCTATGTCATTGGGCTTTAGATGAGTTTCCTGTAGAGCTAAGCATAATGGTTGATGGTCGGATAGAATACTTCGGATTTCGTCATGTTTATTGTGATAGCCACGGCCGTCCCATGAAATAATATTTGACATGCTTGGGTTTGATAGATATGTTTTCTATGTCATTTTGGTCGAAGGTAGTAGACATACTACTATCTCATTCGTTCAATTCTGCATCCGATTCAGGATGAAGGTCAACAGCATCTTCATCCTTCATAATCCTCACATCGATTTTGAGATCTTTTTTTGGATTCGATTCATTTTTTGCGGTTTTACTTTTTTTCTTTTTAGCCTTGTTTTCACATGAAGCAGCATATTTAATTGTTGGTAGTTTACGTTTTTCTGCATCAGATCTATGATTTTGTATTAAAGATTGTGGTTTAGTAATATTTTGAGAGCCTCTTTTAGTAAGCGGAATTTTTGAAAGATTAAAATGTGCAGGTTTAGAAGAGACAGTTTCTGATTGTGGTGATTTAGGGGGAACAGTATTTTGTGATTTAGAAGAAACAAATTGTGTAGATCCATTAATCTTACCAGAAATACTGAAAAGGTTTTCTGTTTGCTTTGGTTGACATTTAGTTTCAGTGGGGAATTCGGTTTGGGTGGCAATACTTTTATGAGTTTTTTGGGCTGTTTTAGATAAGGCTGCAGCATATGATACACCAACTTTGGATGACCTGGATTCTACTATTTTTCTGGTTTCAGGGTATGATATATTTTCTTTAGTGCGTATTTTTTATATTTCTTTTCAATTTTCCACAGTTCACAAGCTGTAGAATAGGATGGATGGTCTTTTTTGCAATTTTCACAGTGATCTGGGACGCTACAGTCAACACTTTTATGACCAACTATACCACAGCGACCACAGGTGATTTTTCCACAGGATGATATTTTGGCATGCCCAAAATGTTGACAATTAAAGCAGCGCAGAAGACTTGGGATGTACGGTCTAACAGAACATGACAAATATCCTGCTTTTATATACTTGGGTATTTGAGTGAGTTAGCTGAGAGCAAGGAATTTGGGTGAGTTAAATGTGAGAATAATGTGCTTAGTGGGTATTTGAACTTGATTAGCTGGTATTTGTTCATCTCGACGGTAGATTTTAATTCTTCTAGCTTCAATAACATTTTGTTCTTTTAAATTCTCTAGTATTTCATCATCCTTAACATGCAATAAGTCAAATTCCCTTATTACCCCAGTAGATGTTGTGACAGCGTTTCTGTCCCATACCAATAATTTTTATTCAAAATTAATTTAAAACATAATTTTTACTTTTAAATCACATTATCCCCCCCCCCTCTTTCTTATGCTGAAATATGTAATTAAATTCATTTCTCAAAACCATCCTGCTTTTATTAAAAGGTTTTCTTTCTAAAAACATCTTTATTTCTAGCCGCAAAGATTCATTCCTTTTTTTTTTTTCTTTTCCGTATCTGTCTGCTACTGCTCCCAGTGCAAAGAAATAAATAAGAATTAAATGGCACATCTGCTAGTATCAAGGTCTGCATTTAATTCCATCGGATTTTTGCGCGCCACATTGATAAGAATTTTTATCTCTACTAATACGTGAACGTTGCATATGTATTAACATTTAAAAAGAAAAATGAACAGATCTTATGGGAAGCATGTATTTATCGTGCTTTGTGGTCGAGCTAAAAGCCAGATGCCTCTGATTTCCAACATTTTTCTCAGACGGCGGCTTGCTTTGTAAAATAAGTTGTATAAACAAGTTTCGCTTTTCTGACGCATTTCTCATCGTATTAGAATCGCTTGCTTGCAATCCCGGCCTCCCCCGTCCGATTGTATCACCACATTTTTGCGGTAATGTTTATCGCCAAGACCCTTTGTTCATTTTCGCGCAGTCACCAAAAGTTGTAAATTGGCGATTCTGTGCAACGCCAAGATTTCTTGACTTCTTGCAAAAACTACACTTCTGTTCTAGCCTTCAATATGTGAAGGTTCTAAAAAAAGTAAAGGCGCTTTGGCGCCCCATTTTGTAATGGGGGGTCTCTCTCTCATTTTCTAACTGAACTACCTCTAAAGTGTTTTAAATAAATAGTTCATCCAGTAAATTAATAGTTGGAGTTTTTTAATCCATTTTTCCGTGCATATTAGAACCCGGTCTTCAGTCAATATTACATACTTATTGGTGCATCGCCTATATTTTTCTCCAACTTAGTTAAAAAAAAAAAAAAAAAAAAATGCACGTTAGAGAGAGAAATTCACCCCCCCCCCCCCCTTAAAATCATTCAATTACCCCATTCAAGTACTCTTGCAATAATTTTCTTCAAATTCTTGGACTGGATATTTTTCAACCATGCCGGACAGTGTGCCTTCCTGGTGTGCCGTCATATCCCGCACTCAGTACATCCTGCGCTCAATGGATAGATGCGAATTTCTCCGTCGGACAGTGATGGAACCCATTCTAGTGTCTCTTCGCTCACCAGCTGGACATCTTCGAGCCGCTCTTGTTTCGCCGGTATGCCTCCTCCCCCCCTCTGATGTTGCTACGGTTATTTTCTTCGTGCCTGCTCACCATCACCTCCCCCAGATGTGTCGTCGAATTGATCGTATATCGTCACTAATCATAGAAAAAAAAAAAAAAAAAAAAAAAAAACGTGACTTCAGCGGTTCGCCTTGTGTGTGTTTGTGTCGCCGTTCTGCTTTCTCCTTTCGACAGAATATCGTTACCTAGTGTGTTTTCATTCATAGTGCGTGTGCATTTAACGGTGCATGGAGATTTATCGTGAGGAATGTGAAAAAGTAAAAAAGTTCGTGTGCATTGCTTCAAAGGTGTACGCAAAATCTCATGCTACGATTTTTTTAGGAAAGTGCCTTCAAAAGTTTTTTTTTCGAAGTGTTGCGTCAAGGAGTTACGTGTATTACGCCATGTATGTGTTGTCTTCAAGTGAAAATTAATAAAAAAAAATATGTGGACATATCTCACATAAACGCTCTAATCAGGTGAAATTTTTTTGTAAAGGAAAAGAAAGTGCATCTTAACAGAATTAGTGCGTCCGAAAATATTTCAAATTATGTGAACAATTTTCTTTTAATCTGTCCTTCGCTTCTTGTGCATAAATGTGATAAAAAAAAGAATTTGCTTCAGTTTTCATCATCAAATTTGCATCAGATTGATTTTTGTTTGTTGCTGGTTTCTGCCATCTTAGCTTGTAAAAATTCAGTGCCAATATATTCGCAATAGTAAAAGTGGTGCACCTGATAAAAAAAAAAGAAAAACGTGAAGTATAAAAAATACAAAAACGTACAGAAATGTACCATCGTATGTGTGCGAACAACACAACAAAAAAATTCTATGGCTAACAATATTGATTACATAATAAAAGTGTCTAGCTTTCACTGCATAAGCATGAACACGGAAAATTCAAGTGTTTCTTTTAAACTTTAATTGTAATAAATACAGTAAATTAGTTATTATTATTTTGCTTTATTTTTATCTGTAGGTATGCGTTATGATTTATCAATTTTCCCTTTTCATGCTGTTTGGGTAAAAAATATATATATATAAAATGATGACTTCTTACTATTCAGTATATTTGTTTGCATGAACAGAGAAGCTTACGAAATTTAAGCATTATATTTTAAATATTTTATTCGGCACTTATAATTTTTTGTCTTCTCTTTTCTTGCTTTATTTTGAAAGGTAAGTTTTTTTTTAATTCAGTATTGCAGTGCATATTTATTTTATATTGATATTTAGGTGATTAATTATTTTCCATACAGAAAATAAAATGTCATTTAGTTAAAATGTGTTTGTGATAGGCTAGGCATATTAACATTTATTGCCCTCGTTTCCAAAGGTGCATTATAAAATTTTCTTGGCTATTATTTGATAGTTTTTTTTATTTATTTTTTGCTTTTACTCAGCATTTACAAGTGAATATTATTTTTGCATGCATATTATTGGAAGATGTTGCAGTGATTTTGTGCTGTTTTCTATATAATATCTGAGGGTTTATAAATTTTTCTTACTGTATGAATATTTCAGATACTGCATACCTTTTAAAATAGACAGAATTTATTTTTTGAGAACTTCCAAATTTTTTTTTCTTCTCTTTTAATCTGCTCATTCAAAAAAAGAGAAAGGGAGAGAAAATATTTGTTTTAAATTCTTTTTCTTGCTGTTTTGCTCTAATACAGTAACTGAATTTTAAATTATTGTGCCATCTTTTATATATTTTTTTTAATTCTTCTTTGGCTACTTTTTCCAACATTTTTGAAAAATGTCACAGGCCGATAGAAATCCAGAATTAGAAGTATCTACAGCTGAATTAAAATGTTCTCTGCCGTACATGTTTGAGGAAGCACTTAACAGATTTGCGGAAAGGGTAAACACAGAATTCCCTATACTACAGGAACAAATTGGTAGTAAAAACAATGACACTTTAGTTGAAAATATATCTTCTATGCATAAGAAATTTTTATGGGAATTTCAAATGTTGGGTAATTTTTTTCAGGTTATAAAAGATGATTATGTTAGGTTGCAGAATAAGAACAAATGTTTACAAATTGTTAATACAAAAATTTTGGAAAGAGTGCACGCACTCACAGTGAAAGAGAAACATAAAGTTGAAATTAATGAGACGTCTTATCAAAATCAAAGCACATCCGAGGCATACAGCGAAATACTATCACCTAAGCGGATTGAAACAACACAAATAGATAATTGTGAAATCAACAGTCTGACTGAAAATTCCTTGCAGCATAACTCAAATATTATTTCTGATTTGAAATGCCCACAACAAGAAGTTACCACTTCTCCTATAAATAGTAACTTTTCGTCCCCTTTTAGGCATGATTTGAAGCCAATTTCAGTTATAATTTGTCAGTTGCCAGAAAATTTTAATATTCCGGATATTCTTTTGGCAATTTCTGACTTAACTGGTATATCCACACCTTCTATTCAATTTCAACAAAAATATAAGATGAAATATGTTGAGTTATTTAATTGGATATTTCTAATGCCCCCAAAGATAGCTAAAAGATTAATTATTCATGGCGAAATCAAAATTCAGTCTACTGGTTACCCTGTAAAAAGATACGTTTCGGTAAAAAGATGTTTTACATGTCAAAATCTTCTTCATCAGGCAAAATCATGCACAGATAAAATTAGGTGTCCTGTATGTGCCTTATCACATAAAGATCCTCATTGTTCAAACAGCCCAAAATGCATTAATTGCATTAGATGTAATGAGGTAAACAACACAAAATTTAACGTGTTCTATACAGCTTTCTCACATAGATGTCCTACTGTAAAGAGATATATAAAAGAGCAACGAGAAACCTTACACAACTGCAATTCATTTCATTGAACACATTTTTTTTATATAGATAGATAAAAAAAAAAAGACCTCTTTACAAGATAAATTATTTTTTTTCTCTTGCTGCATTTTGTATTGTGAAGGATTCTTTAAAATGAAAGTTCATTTAAAAAAAAAACATTTCACTGTGTTAGACAGTTATGTACATCTTAATAATTCACCATATGGCATTAGTGATATTCTATTTCACAGTTAACACTTAACTGCAAATTTATAGATATTTTTTTAGAAAGTATGTGTGTACTGTTAGGTATATCTTTTTATCATTTGATTATTACTGCAGGAATGGTCGGATGATTAAAAGATTGTATGGGAGAGTAAAATACATTGATGCAGGTCATCAGTTTTTTTTTATTCTCGCTTGTAAAAGTTTTGGTAGTACAGGTGTACACACAAACACTGTACAGATGTGTCTTCTCTTTTTTTGCACCAGTTACACTTAAACGATTTTAGATATTTTTTTCTATTTTGGTAATTTGATAGGTGCAGGTGATGGAAACATCACATTTCACTCTTTACATTTAGTTGTGGTTTTCGAATTTACATTTTCACAATATAATTTAATAACATTTTCTATTTTGTCTCTTACTTAACATTTATTTTAAAAATTGACGGTACATTTTTTAATTTTTTTTTGACAACATTAGTTCATGTGCTGCACTTGAGTTTTAGATAGACACACAATTAGTTCATGTGAAATCACACATTAGTTCATGAGATTAGTTACACAATTTAGTTCATGTGAAATCACACATTAGTTCATGAGATTATTTACACAATTAGTTCATGTGAAATCACACATTAGTTCATGAGATTATTTACACAATTAGTTCATGTGAAATCACACATTAGTTCATGAGATTTGTTACACAATTTAGTTCATGTGAAAACACACATTAGTTCATGAGAATAATTACACAATTTTGTTCATGTGAGATTACATTTAGTTCATGTGAGTTTATTTTAGTTCATGGGTATATTTACACAATTTTAGTTCATGTGAGAATACACTTTGTTTATACACTTAGTTCATGGTGTCAAGCAAAACTCTGTATCATTATATAATCTGGTGATATTAATTCATTAATTTTGTAATTGATATCACATTCACAAGAATGATTTTGGAGTTTTGTGTTTGTACACACGTACCGTTATTTTATTTTTTTACTTCTACATCTTATGTCAGGTTTTCGTTTTACACTACAGATTTTTTTTTTGTTGTTTTTCTCTCTTACCCTCTAGATACTAATTTTTTTCAGTTTGGGTAATGTCATAACTTACTAATGATACCATCACTTTCTTAATTAACAGATTTTATTTTTAGATTTACATGAAATTATCCTTCACATGACATTTTTACTTGACACATTCATTTTGCGGCAATTAACCTGTAACAGTTTTTTTTTAACACTTTTGTTATAGACTCCTTGCTTGTAAGTGGCACATAAAGTAAGGTCTCTTTTTACACTACACACAGTAAAATACAGTTTATAAGTATTTTTTTTAATACACTTGATAGAATGTTTTTGTTTGACGTGTTTAAAAGTTTTGCAGAAATTATGACACAATTTAACTACTGTACATTGTTTGCACATACATCTTAAATTTTTATGCAGGAGATAACTAATTGGCTGTACATTTTTACACATGCAGTTAATCTACAGTTTAATTTCATTGTTTACGCAAAGATGGTGACTTGTTGCTATTTTATTTATAACATAGGGTAATTTTATTTTATCTGACATGACATTTGATATCCTTACATGTTGTTTTTTTTTTTCTCGAAAAATTTAGTCAAAGGCCTAATGCTAGCTGTTATGTACACTTTAGTTATTTTTTTTTAACGCTATTCAAATAGAGTCATTAAACTAAATCTTTGGCATTTTCTCACATTTGAAATTTTTTTTAATTAGTGAGTGAAAGTCTCACGTTGTCTTGTGACGGATACATACACTCATATGACATTAAGAATATAACTTTTTTTTCTATGCATTTTTACTTTCTCTTTCATTCTTTTTACTTGGAACATGTTTGGTTTGGCATAACTTCTACATTTTCAGCGTAGAATTATGCAATCTACTGGGCACTTCTGCATTTTATGCACACTTTTGTTACCTTAATACAGTAATAACTTGCGCAGATACAACTTTATTTTAATTTTAACCCTTAGTTAACCATTAAGTCATTTTTTACAAGCAGTTCATGTGTTGCATATTTGTTTATGTTGCACAACATTTGCTTATTTAGAATACATTTTTTTTTGCATCCATATACATACATTACACTAGTTCATGTGTTGATTTACATATTTTGTTCATTTGCTTTTACACATTGTTCTTTGCTAACGATTTATTCGGCAGTATTTCTTTTTGTTTTTTTTTTCTTACAAGTAGTTCATTGAGTAATACACACTGGCTGGTTTAGAGTTTAACCAGGGTTTTCACACACATTACAAGTAGTTCATTTGTTTTTTTAACCCCTATTCACTACATTTTGATGATAACTCATTAATTATGTAATTGAATCTCACTCGTTGTAAGTGTCTTGGGTTATTACACATATACTGTCTGTTTATTTTGTTGGCAATTACATTACAATTTTAGTTCATTGAGACATTAATACATAGAGTTCATGTGATATTATACAATTTGTTCATGTGTTTACTTACACGTTGTGTATGCGTGCGTACACTTTTGTTCATGTGTTGCATTACAGGTAGTTCGTGAGTTTGGGAGTTTTTCTCCCCCGCCCTCCACACACATACAGTTTCTCCTTTACTTTACTATCCTTTAAATTTTCACCATGTTTCAATATTAAAATACTTTTTAACAGTTTTTTTTTTGTGTTTGCATAATGTCATAATATATCAATGACAACATCACTTTGTCTATGTACAAAGATTTTAAAGTTACAAGGAGTTATCCGTCACATGACATACTAAACTACACATACATTCCGAATTTGTTTATTTTTAAACATGTTACATTTTAACACTTTGCTTAGATACTTCTTACTTGAAAGTGGCAGATCGAGTAAGGTATCTTGTTACATTATATAACATTTAGATACATTTTTCTTACCTTTTTTCATATTCTTGCCAAGTGTAAGAGAAAATAACTCTAGTGAGTACACAGGCACTTCATATCATGCAGAATCTTGAACACAAGATGGGAAATTTTAATTATTAAACAGAAATACAGGACGGCAGTGTGTAAATTTATCAAATGTTAACTTATATTATACTTTGACTTCTTGTTACAGCGGGAACTTAGTTATAATGCAGGTATCTAAAAAAAAATATATACCCTTATTATCTAAGGCAGAAGCCCTAAGCTGACGCCATAAAACTTGTGGTCTCCACAAGATTTAGGGCTACACCTGTTTGCCAGCGTGATACATGCACCCCTTTTTGGTAGTCCTGTGCCTCGTGCACAAATTTTACTTTTCATATACGATTCATCTTTATTGTAATACAGTACATTTTAACTTTTATTTTATATATATACATACAATACTTTTCTGTGTTCCAATTTTTTTTAAAGTTCTTATTGGTGTATTTTGTTTTAATTTGCTTGCATTTCGTATGAAATTATGATCTCATTGTAAGATCACATTGTGAGAAGTTATAAAATATATCTAATGCAAATACTTCTCTTTGGAATCATGACACAACGAAAAAGCTGGTACCAGCGCCACAAATAAAGAGCCACATAAAAAAGCATAGGATCCTAACTCTTCGTCAAATGTGGCACACTTTTTTTTTCTCTTGTGGCATATTGAATTGAAAAATAAGATTTGTTTTAAATATGAGCGCTCAGTCATGAATAAATATTATTATTTTGAATTATTTGAAAGCAAGCAAATATGTTTATATACTACCTTTCTATTTTATTACTTAAATTACTGGAAATGATGCTCTAATAGCATTTTAGAGAAACTGGTTCAAACATTTTTCTGTTATTGGATACAAAATTTTTTATATTTCTATGTAGATTGTATACTCTGTATGTGCGAAGGTGGACAAAGGATTTTAAGTAGATATAAAGCTGCAACGTACACGTTCCAGCTTTCTTCTGTGGTCGGGGTGAGTTATGTGACAGCGTTTCTGTCCCATACCAATAATTTTTATTCAAAATTAATTTAAAACATAATTTTTACTTTTAAATCACATTATCCCCCCCCCCTCTTTCTTATGCTGAAATATGTAATTAAATTCATTTCTCAAAACCATCCTGCTTTTATTAAAAGGTTTTCTTTCTAAAAACATCTTTATTTCTAGCCGCAAAGATTCATTACTTTTTTTTTTCTTTTCCGTATCTGTCTGCTACTGCTCCCAGTGCAAAGAAATAAATAAGAATTAAATGGCACATCTGCTAGTATCAAGGTCTGCATTTAATTCCATCGGATTTTTGCGCGCCACATTGATAAGAATTTTTATCTCTACTAATACGTGAACGTTGCATATGTATTAACATTTAAAAAGAAAAATGAACAGATCTTATGGGAAGCATGTATTTATCGTGCTTTGTGGTCGAGCTAAAAGCCAGATGCCTCTGATTTCCAACATTTTTCTCAGACGGCGGCTTGCTTTGTAAAATAAGTTGTATAAACAAGTTTCGCTTTTCTGACGCATTTCTCATCGTATTAGAATCGCTTGCTTGCAATCCCGGCCTCCCCCGTCCGATTGTATCACCACATTTTTGCGGTAATGTTTATCGCCAAGACCCTTTGTTCATTTTCGCGCAGTCACCAAAAGTTGTAAATTGGCGATTCTGTGCAACGCCAAGATTTCTTGACTTCTTGCAAAAACTACACTTCTGTTCTAGCCTTCAATATGTGAAGGTTCTAAAAAAAGTAAAGGCGCTTTGGCGCCCCATTTTGTAATTGGGGGTCTCTCTCTCATTTTCTAACTGAACTACCTCTAAAGTGTTTTAAATAAATAGTTCATCCAGTAAATTAATAGTTGGAGTTTTTTAATCCATTTTTCCGTGCATATTAGAACCCGGTCTTCAGTCAATATTACAGATGTGTTGAGGGTTCTATGTGGACTTGGAGACAGGGATATTAGCAAAATTTGAACTTTTTTTTTAGGTTTGTGACTTGCTTGCTATTGTTTACTTCAATAAGAAGTTCACCAGATCTTATTTTTTTAATGGTCTTTGGTTCACCTATCAATCCTTGGATAGATTTGTGAATAAAAAAATCCCTGCCGGCTCGGGCCTACAGGCGGAGGTAGATTTCGATGTTAAGTACTAAATTCTCCAACAAAACTTAAATCAAGATTAGAGATAAAACCCAGTTTCTTCACAAAGAGCGAGCTGTAGGGAGCTAAACTTTTTGTGAAAATTGTAATATACACGAATACACACACACACATATATATGGAATAGGTTTAAAAAATGGCTACAAAAAATTCAGAGAACCTTAAAGTGTTAAAATATGTTAATATTTCCATAGTCGGGTTTTTATCATGTTTTAATACGTTTCTTCAAACTTACATGGCGTTACATATTCACCTGCTGAGGTCCATTATATTTCCAATATGACGCAATATACATATTTTTTTAATTCGTCAAACTATTTATTTTGAGTTTTCATGCTGAAATCTTGCTCTAGGAAACTTATGACGTAATATTCAATTTGTTTTCAATTTGTCAAACTATTTAATTTTACACGTGAAAATTTTGCAAAAGAAAAGTAATTGTTGTGGTGAGAATTTTATTTTTATTATTTTTTTTTAATTGTTGGCAACTGCTATAACGAAAAACTTTTATTTATTTCCTGCCATTGTTGTGTAAGAGCTGGTTTTATCAGAATCATGTTAAGACAGTATTCAAAATTTTGAACCCTCCCCATTTCCACCCTCTTGGGCCGATTTCGCCCATTTTCAATCCCCGCCGAGATATTAGCCATCTCAAAGTTGTTGGCGAGTTTGAAGATGATTCGTGCATAATTGCGACTTTTATCGTGCGGACAAAATTTAGTACATACATACATACATACATATATATATATATATATATATATATATATATATATAAACTTTTTAGGTGGGGGTGGTTTTGGGTTCCTGGGGTCCTATAATGAAAAGTTATGAAGGAATTTTTCAAAAGTCGCACCATGGTAACGACTGCAATAGGTAGTATTTCTTACGAAATCTACCTAAAAGGGAGAGGTTTCGTCAAAGCTGCCTTCTTGCCTTCAATAAAGAATCTTTCAGCACATGTATTCTTAGTTCTATCAGCCCAAGATTTGGGTTGGCTCTGATTTATATATGCTTGCAGGCCAGAGCCTGATGGAGTGAGTTTCTCCTTTGACTTAATCTGGAACATTACAGTCTCAGGCTGAATGTTGAGTGAGGCATGGGGTTGTGGGGCCTCCACATCACATGTCTTATTTTCTTGAGTTGTCACCATATTCGAGAGAGAGTATATGAAACGCCAGACATCGAGCTGGTCACCGACCCTCCTTCTTACCGTTACTTTAGGCGCAGGTCTCAAAAGGGTGAAAACTATTCACAACAAACTTCCACGTTTTTCGAACGTTGAATTAAAGTCGATAGCATCTCCAAACTCTAGTTCTTTCACAGTAGAACTATGTAGTCGTAGATAAGCCTTTACAGCTCTGCCCAAACTACAACCCCTTACACCGAAAGGCACCAGTCTCCCGGTGGATGTCCTAACCGCCGCCATACAATATGGCGTCCACCGATCACGGAACCGTAATTCGGAAATGCCCTGCACTCTGGGAGTCGAGATCAGCCTAAAAAGGTAGAAAC
Organism: Maratus speciosus; assembly: GCA_963932465.1. Taxonomy (NCBI): domain Eukaryota; kingdom Metazoa; phylum Arthropoda; class Arachnida; order Araneae; family Salticidae; genus Maratus; species Maratus speciosus. The sequence goes on from OZ010797.1 coordinate 457,329,832, forward strand.
AAGCCGATGAGATTAAAAAATCTCAACACCCAGAGAGTCTCACGTGAAAATAAAAAAATCCAGTATTGTAAAAAAAAAAAAAGTAATGTGAGAGTGAACTTAGAAAAAAGGGGTATTTTTTGTCTTTTTTAAACATTTAAACTTTTTTTTTCTTTTTTTTACAAATAGAACGAGAACAATGTTAGTAGAACAAAGAACCTTTTGAACAAATAAATTAGTAAAAAACTAGAACATGAACTAGAACAAAGAGGGATAAACAAACTAAAAAGGAGAAGATTAAAAATTGTGAAACAAAGAAAAAAGGAAAGACAACCAAAAAGTGGAGAAATTAGGAAAGGAGAAAGATCGCTCAGGAATCCGGGGTCGCGAAACCCGTAAATACCTAAAGAAGGTATTCACCTGGGGGAGTGATACCAAAATGAAATTGTTGCTTCTAATCATTGCATTTTATTGCCGGGTGTATTTTTTACAACAGGTTTCATTAGATGGTTCCATAGTTTTTCAATTAGAATAAGGTCTGATGTAATCCTGGCTCATTCTTATATACTGGAATATGATTATCTTTGAAACTCTGTTTGCACACTTTAACAACATGACATGTAGCTGAATCTTGTGGAAATGTAAATAACTTTCATTACCCATCATACGTAGTATAGGGCAAATCTTGTAATCGTTTTAAAATCTAAAATTTTTTTTGACTGATGGGAATATCCACTGTTACTCTTGTGACCACAAGAGCAAATTTCCATATATATTTCCAATTCTTTTATTACAAAATATATTTAATATAAATTCCATGCAACTTCTTAAAAAGACATGTACTCTACTTTCATAAACCATATACAATTTGTAACAAAATGCGTTTTACCTGGCTAGATAATAAATGAAAATTTTGTTACTCTTGTGACTACAAAAAAATGCCATTTTCGAAAATTGTGTTTGACTCAGAAATTCTGTGAATTATATAAGATTATAGAAATGAAATTTACAGAATATAGCAGAGTAATTATATCTTTTTAAAAAGCATTAATCATTGAACTCATCTGATAACACATGAATTAGTTACATTTGATTTTGCAAAATGCTAAGCGTTACACTTGTGACATTTTGTCCATAATGTAATTTTAGAAAATATTCAGTTTAAATACTAAACAAAATAATTAAAATAAGTTAAAAAAAATATTTTCCATACAGAACAACTTTTAATGATGGTTTAATTTAAAAATAATGTAAAAAATTCTAAAATTAACAAACACTATAACCATATAGCAACCTCTCTGCTACTTAACAGAATAAGTCATTGCTTTCTTTATCAATAATATCACTTGCAACGTCTCCTGTATCATGATTTACTTAATGAAACATAAATTCTTTGTACGAATCATGTTAGTGTAAGGTTTGTAGTAGATAGTGTGTTTTTTGATGGTTTTAACAAATTGTATTTTTTGTTTGTAATTGTATTAGCTTTTGGTATTTTCTCGCAAAGTAATGAAACTTTATTGTTTTATTTCTTTTGATAAAATAAGCAGTATATCTTAGAATTGCTTTTTTAGTACGCACTTCATTCCATATACATCATTATACAACAACACGAAATAAATCTACAGCATCACTATCAGGAGTATTTGGGGGGGGGGGGGGTGGAATGCCCAATTAAGTTAATTGAGAAAGGAGTCTGATTCATTGCAGGCATATTTGCGTAGTTATATTTTTATTTAAATTGGAAAGCACAACCATCATATAAAAAAGTAAATCAGGTACATTTTACGAAAATACAAATTCCCTTAAAGATGCAATGTTGAAATTTTACATACGAAGTCATTTACAAAAAATTGATTATGAGTTACATTGTCTAAAATAATAGCATAAGATTTTACTTTATTAGGATTATACTAAATAAAAAGCTTAAAATACAGTTGCTTGGGGATTTAGCCAATAATGTAATATTTCATACCAAATTTCGCCTTGGCATGAAAATAAAAGTTTCCAGAAAATCCACTAGCATAACTATTCTTTGAGAAACGGTTATTTTTTTGGCATTACGAAAATAATCCCTTGTACAAGTTTCAATGAATGTGTGCCACAGGAATCGATTTAGTTGCTTTCAAAAAATTTAACAATCAGAATGGTTTCTTTAACTGTTAATGGTAACTTTAATGGTTTTTTTAACTGTTCAAAACGTTGATAAACGTTTTGAAAAAGTAACAGTATTGAGAAGATGTTGATAAACGTTTTGTCAATAGCAAAACGTCTATCAATGTTTTGCTATTGACAATAACTTATAAGACGTTCTGTATTATGGACTTCCGTTTCAAATACTTCTTCGATGTTATGTCCGCAAATTAGACATTCTGAATTCTGAATTCTAAATTATAATAATCATGTATCTCGGCAGACAAAGTCATTAAATCCATCACAGGAATGTTTAATGAAGAAAATACACCAGTTAGTACATTATGAATTGCTTGAATGTTTTCGTGACTGCAACAAATGGAGATATTCTGATGAGTAATTTTCTATTGTTTTATGAAACTAGGCTTTAAAGCTGCAAAAAAATCTGCAATTTTTCAATTTACGAAAGCTTCTTTAAACAAAAAGCGTATTGTCTTATTAAATGTCCCCTTGAATTCATGAAATTATGTGACCCTTTTCACGATTAACGTAGATTTAGCTGATGAATGACCTATTCTTAAATCTTCATCGACATAAAATTCTCCAAAGCTGTGGAGTTAATTTTTTTTTCCGTTGCAGTATCTGAGGTTAGCTAGTTCTCTACTTTTTCCTTTTCTTAATATTTCCATTCTCTTGCTGAAGTTTTTACTGGTTCTAAGACTTTTCTTCACCATATCGTAATATACTAATAGTTGTTTTGCTTCTTTCTCACAACAACATATTCAATTTCATTCTTATTTTTTTCCCTACAATTTTTGGCGCTTAGCAGAATTTCTCCTGCTCTTTAAAACAATGTCGTGTATAAGAAGCAATATTAAAATCTTTCCTTTAAAATATACTATCAGAATCATTTTCATAAGAGTTACAACAAGAACCTCTGTAGGTTATACAGCAAAATTTAGTAAACGAAGCTTTAGAAAGCCTATAAAATATCTAATCAAAGACCATGTGCTTCAAACCAAAAGAAAGCACACAAAAATGACACGAGTTTAGTTGTTTTATTATATCTTTAATTACTTGTCGTGATTATTTTATAATCTTAAGTAATACCAAAAATGAATAAAAATAAATCCACCCATTAAAAAAACACTAATAAAGATAATTTATCTTCCTTAAAATTTACAAAATAACCTTAGTTATAACTAAAACTATTTCAAGAACTGCTCTAATAACAGAGAAAAAAACAACAAAACTTTAAGCATTCTGTTTTTTTTTTTGTTGTAACGCAGTTTTATATCAAACTATCGACAAAAGTATTATGGGTTACTCTTGTGACACAGTCGTTTGTTACACTTGTGACAACTCCCCAGGGCCTACTCCATGCATAGCATAAACAAAATATTTAATGTAAAATATATCTTATACCTCGAAATCAGAGAATTAGAAGTTTTGGGTAAAAATTTTAAGTAGTTTTTTTATATTAAAATTTTGTATGTTTTCCGTTACTCTTGAGACATTTAAGTATTAACGTTTAAATACAGCCAAAAATATATTAAAGACATTATCTAAAAGATTTTATCTATGTAGATGTTAAAGATATGATAATAGTTTGTTGATCTGAACGCATAGTAAATTTATTGAATTCTAAAAAGTAAAAAAATCATACATTTCAATAAGATGTATTTTAAGCTCAAATGTAAATGTAGTTTTATACTGTTACTATCAAGCCTATTTTCAGTAAACACTTGCTCTTATGAAATTAAAACTTACAAATTCATATATTTCAGCTCTTTAGCTTTAAATTCATGTATCACACTTATATTTCCGTTAAAAAAAATTTTCAGCAAAAAAAATTTTCTGCCGTGGACGTTCCCTGATTTACACGTTTAAGACACTGGAAATTCCGAAAAACATATTTTTAGAAAAAAAAAAGTTTGTGTGTGTGTCTGTGTGTCTGTAACTCTTTCTATTTTCCGAAAAAATTGAGATAGAGACTTGAAAATTTTGGTGTGTACTTAGTACGTAATAATGAGAAGAAGCCTATTGAATTTCAGTAACCTCGATTATCCGGAGCTATTTTTTTCGGGCACTCAAAATATTCGTTCTGATAAAAGGTGTACAAAAATTTTCGAAATTGTTTATTTTAAGGAGTGAATATAAAATAAAATAAAAAAAAACATAAATTTTGCATAAAAAGTGAAGTGGCTCGGTTAATTAGCTGCCGAGGTATTTGTTATCGTATTTTCCACACTCTTCCATTTTTCATGACATTATATTTCATTCAAATTTCAAGTCAAAGGTATATTTTATTTGGAAATGAGACGCTTAATCCGACGCAGTAAACTGTTAGTTAATATGATTATTATTTTAGGAGTTATAAGGATGTTTCTTTTACAAAATTCAGTAATTGTGCCTTTAAAGTTAATGACGTCATCAAGCCACGATTTTAAACACTCTATCTACCGAACAAATCGACAACAAATCTGTTTAAATTTATTTATTAATTGGAATTCCTTTTTTTAAATAGTTCACACATGTTTTATTTTCCTATTTTATGTTATGCATATTCATGATGGGTAAGTATTACGGTGGCCTTCAACGACTCGTTATATTTTGGAAAAATCATCTACCGTTGGGATTGAAAAAATTCATTTATGTATTTCTGAGGTTTATATTCCATTACTCACACTTCTGTCCACACCTTATAAAGTCATACAAGAGCATATCATAACACTGACTGGATGCTTTAAGGAGTGTGTAATGCAAATAGTATGTAAATCGTTCCGATTTTTCTCCTTAATCCCTATTTTATGCCATAACTATTAAACAACGAGATTTTGGTCTCGTGAGGCCAAATAACTCTGTCTCACCATTCTATTTCCTACTTAATATCTGTTTTCGCCCAGTTTAATCTTTTCAACCGTTAAAGGAAATTTAAAAGTGTTTTTTTTTTTTTTTTTTTTTTTTTTTTTTTTTTTTTTTTTTTCTCTCACTCAAAATCACATTAATTTGCGCCATTTCATCTTGTTTATATCCAGATGATTTTCTTCTGCTATTATGCACAGTAGGGTGGTCACAAGCAACATGGGGAAAAAAATTTTTAACGTTTTCTTCGGGGGGACCCTCCTAAAAGTTGCCAATTAGTTAGAAAATGAGATTGGCAAAGTTTCAACTGAAATGAATAACATTAACCCGTGCCTCATCCAGGTTGAAGTGTTGAAAATTTGCAATTTTTGGCAAAAAAATTGTCGTTTTTCTTTCTTTACGTGAAAACTATTTGTCTTAGAAACCTGATTCTTATTTCATTTCATAGAAACAGTTGTTGCCTTAAACTTTTACTCTCATCAAAAATTATATTTAATGAACATTAGTATTTTTCAGGTCAGCTGGTGAACCATACCCTCAAACTCTGCATTTTTGAAACATAAGTGAAGATTGACAAATTAATAATTTTATTACTTTTGATAATTTTTTTGTGTTATTTTCATTAAAAGGCAAAAATAAATGAACAATTTTTGCAAGTTTAAAAATATTTCACGAATTATAATGGATTATTAGTTATCTAGTTCTGTGTCTAGTAAGAAAGAGCATCTCGATTTGTATTGCAGTTGAACCTCTGAATTTCTCTTTTTATTACAAAGCTGTTTTTGTTACCTATTATCGTTATCTATTTTTAGAATTGACGAAAGATTCCGTAAAGCCTTTTGATATTTGAATCCCTCCGCCTTTTGATATGATGGCAGAAATGTAAGATTTTTTAAACAGGTCACTTGTCTCATCAAATCATCGACAGTAAGCTACCAAGTAATCAATCGTCAAGTTTTATGTATTTTATTTTATAATATTCGCAAAATGAAACTGAACGCCAGAGATGCTGCTAGATTTAGAGTACATCCACCAGTTAACCACAGACTTTAATTTTAAGTAGAAGTGCAATCGACTCCGCAAATAACTATTTCGCAAGCAAAGAGCTGAGATCATCAAAAACAGATTTAAAAATTCCGGTTTAGAGAGAACTGTTACTGTTACTGTGTTTCACTGGGATAGAAAACTGCTTCACCATTTATTGAATAAAAAAATGTAGAGAGGATAGAAGTTTTAATTAGTTGTGGTGATGAAGAACAGTTACTACGAGTTCTACAGCTTGAAAATAGTATCGGAATAATTCAGGCGAAAGCTGTATTTTCAGCAGCTGAACAGAGGAGGAAGTTGGTAACATCCAGGCAATAAGTTTTGATACAACTGCAGTAAACACCGGTTGCCTCAGAGGAACCTGCATTTTTCTACAGCAATTGTTAAATGAAAAGTCTTCTGTATTTACCATGTCGCCACCATAATCTAGAAATTATCCTAAAAGCTGGTTTTGATTGTAAAGTGGGAATAGCCACTGCCCCTCAGCCAGATATTTAATAAAACAATTCTGACTGGGTGGTCTAAATTAAACCAGAGTAAATATAAAAATGCTATTGACGATTCAGAAGAAATTGCAAGTTTTCTTACAGGACCTTTTAAAAAGTAACAGCTCAGGGATGATTATAAAGAGTTTATTCAACTTTGTTTAATTTTTATCGGACTCCTTCCTACAAAAGACTTTTTTCAGAGCACCTGCTGCTTTTAATCATGTCAGATGGATAGCACAGACAATTTATTCTCTCAAAATATATTGTCATAGATAATCTCTCAATAACAAATTTAGAAAAAGAAGGCATTAGAGACCTTTGCTTATTTCTAATGAATTATGTAAAATCATGCTTCAATACTCCCACTCCCACTTTGGACCCCGATCCAAGATCTTCAAATAATAAAATCGCTTGTTCACTACTGAAAACTGATAAATAGATTGCAGACAAAGCACTCGTTAAAATGATAAATCGTTTTTGGTGTATTAACTCGAATCAAGTTGCATTTTTATTTTTAGATGATACTTTGGGGGGGAAAAAAAGTCAACATAAGCATGGCTGTAAAATTAATGTCATTTGAAGAAGAAATGATGATGATGATAAGAATTTAAAAGCAACAAAAGTTTTCATCGAAGTGGATTATTTATTGAACAAAGAAGTCAATGTTTTTGTTTCATCTTCAAACTATAAAAATTGTAAGAGATTTTATATTAATAAGCATTTTTTAAATACTGATCCCAATGTATGGTGTGAAAATAACCCTTATTTGAAAGCAAGAAAACAGTGAATGGTTTTAAAGTTGTCAATGACACAGCTGAAAGGGGAAGAAAATTTACCCGAGATTTCAATTCCTGTTTAACAAAAGACGAAAAATAAAAACTGTATATGATAAAAGTTGTAAGTGAATGTAGAAAAACTTTTCAAGATTCTTCAGAAGCCACCTTATCTAAGCCATTTACCACCTTAGTCCTTTCTGGCGTAGTGGTCCCATGTCGAGACTACCTAATTTTAATTCCAAACTTACTTGTTTGTAAATTTAGGTGTAGTGAATCATTTCATTAATTTACGAACAGAATTTTTCTGTACTGGAAAGGGTTAATGTGGCAATTGTAAGGGATACTAATTTATTTTCTTTATTATGCTTCCTTTCTTGTAACACAACTTTAATAATAAAATGAATTTGAGCAATATTTGATCTCGTTTTTATACTTTCTTTGCCCCTTTTTTAAAATTCTTTCAGTTTAAAATACGATTTTTTTTCATTTTCTTTGGATTTTTTTAAATTAAACCCTTTATTATGTACAAAATGAAAAAAAAAAAAAAGAAAAAAAAAAGGTGGAAAGCAGATGAAATAGAATGATACAATTTTTCTTCGCATTTTCCTAAAAAGTAAATTTTTAGGATTCGGGTGATGTCTGGTCCTGAAAAATGTGCATATTTTTAAACCTATACATTTTTAGAAAAACATGGTGTGTAGTTCTTCAAAACGAAGCTTTTTTTATAAAATGAGGCCTGAATTATCTTTCTAGGTTCAATTGTATTTATTTCATGAAGGAAAAACAGCATTTTTTTGCGAAAAATCACGTTTTTTTCAAACTTTAACCTCAGTGAGGCACGGGTTAATATTATCCAAATGAGCTAAAACTTGCCAATCTCATTTTCTTGTCTATTGGCAACTTTTTGGGGCGTCCCCCGGAAAAAATTCGAAAATTTATTTCTTGTGACCACCCTTGTGAATATATACCGTCATATGAGTTTGAAAACATATTGAAACATGATAAAAAAAAAATTTGGAAATATTGGCATATTGAGCACATAACATTTTGAGAACCTCTGAATTTGTTTTCGCCATTTTTAAATCTATTCCATATATATACGTGTGTACATGCGTGTATATTAGAATTCCCAAAAAGGTTTAGGTCCCTAGAGCTCATTCTTAGTGAAGAACTGAAATAAAGATTTTTGATTTTTTTTTTAATACTAGGGGGCTCTGCCCCCTACGAGCTACGCTCGCCAACCCCCGTTCAGACATCGCAGGCTCTAAAAGCACGGGAATTTGGTCGGCTTTAAAAAGATTTCGGAAGATTCAATTATAATTTAAAAAACAGTGACGAAAACGGATTTCTATTCATTTCTCTTTGATTGGGGAATTTTAAGGCCAAATCAGTTGTTGTTAAAAGATACAATGGCTGTTTTCGTCTTTGATTAAATAAAATCTGTTACACATTTCAAAATAAGCTAATATAAAATGAATTAAGTAAACAGAGATCTTTCTCCCGGTATTTTTTAACAAAGCGAAAAGAAAGCTCTTTTAAATAAGACATTTTAAATGTATCGTTTTTAATCTGACGTAATTTTCACCAAACTTTTCTTTATCTATTTAATATTCACGTGAAAATACTTTCGTTAGAAATTAAATATTATTTGCTCTGTCCTAACAAAAATAGTCGAAAAGATCATCTCAAAATATCAAATAAATGTATTTTGAAATATTATTTTTTGTTCATTTTACGTAATAAGTGTAATATGATGTAAATGTGACGTAATTTCTCCTATTTAAGACTTCTAACGCATGTTAATGAATTTATTATTTTACAATATCCAATCTCTTTTATAATTCACGTGTAAATATAGTTTTTATGACGTAATTTTCAATAAGTTTCTGCTTTTTATGCATAATTATAATTTGAATGGTTTTTTTCTGTTTATAATAGTCACGTATAAATAAATTTTTATTTTGAAGTAAACATTATTGTTTGCGCTGTTTATATAGTTGGCAACAGTTTAAATTAACACCATTTTTTAAAATATATAAAAAATATCTCTCGAAATGCTGAAAATTTCAATTTGAAATAGAAATAAAACCTCAAAAAATGAGTCAAATTTAAAAAAATAAATGCAATCTGTACACCGGGAATTTCTAAAGTATAAAATGATCTAAAAATGATTAAATTCCCATGCATAGTTTTTGCTCCTATAAAACTTTTTAATGGATTTTGTCCAACTTTAGCATTAAATATCTCTTTAAATAATTCTTCGATTTGAAAACTGTCTGCATCAGCGTGTTTATCAAACATTTCTCTATAATACCGCCGATTTTCATATTTTTGTATGCAATATTTTTCTTCTTATTAGCGAAGAAATACCTCCGGTCACAAAAAATTCCAAACCTGCGGCGGCGGCGGTGATAGCGTTAATTACTTTTTTTTTAGAATAGAGAGAAAATTCATAAAATTTTTATACTTGCCATTTTTCTTTAACCCTTTATCTACTGACGGTACTTATGAGTACCATTAAAATAACTTGTTATAAAATACTTTTAATACATTGATTAGTAGTAATACAGTTTAGAATGAACTATATATGCATTACATAATCTTGTTCGAAAAGCATGATGCGTTACACAAAACAAAAATATTTTTAAAACGATGATTTATTTTGTCTTTGCATCTTTCCAGCTTTCTTAGCGTTGAGGTGGGGGGAAAGCAATGTTTCAATTCGGAAATATATCTATATTTCTACTGTAAGAACATAATATAAAATGTACAAAAATATTTGTACATTTTCTAATTCTACAAAATACTAAGAAAAATGTTTCAAATAAAACATTTTAGTAGGGTTATAAATATTGCACAAAATTCCTATAAATTCAAATTTAATTAATCCTTCTAAATCCTTCAATCCTTCTTAAATCCTTCTAAAATTTATTAAATGATTATGTAAATCTTCTAATGTAGTTTCAAAAATTCACGAAAAATGCTTTTGAAAATAAAATTTTCATGAATTCATAATTCAGTACATAAAGGGTTAATCAGGAAAAACTATTTAAATAACAATATACTCGGAAACAACTTTTTATCAAAAGGTTTTAATACTCGGAACAATCTTTTATCAAAAGTTTTTAATATCGGTCTCAATCCAGATCTTAAATTATGTAAGTAAGTAATCTGTAAGTAAGTACTTTACTCGTAAATTCATCATCGGTTTCACAGAATGGAAATCCCGTAAATGCTCTTATTCGCGATCGATTTAAACGATCGCCTTCAGATGAAAACAAAAGTTTATGTAATAATTTTATTCGATTCGTCTTTTCGTTTTTCAATGCAAAAGCGATGACTGGAATGTCATTTAAAATCATGATGAATAGAAAAAAAAACTGTAAACAGTACTCACCCACTAATTTCTGTCGTTGAAAAAAGATGAATCAATTTATTTACAGTTTGGAATAATATATTGCTGCAGTTATTTCAAAATAACTGAAGAGTTGGCCAGTCGCCAAGGCTGTAGAAAAAAAATTGTATTCTTCACACACGACATGATCTTTATAAATTTACAGCTCCGCCTTACTTTCTGAAAGAATTTTGGCGTCGTTATAAAAATGATACTTGTCTTGTCTAGGGTAGAGAATTGAAAACAAAAATAATCCAATCCCGGCTCAAGCCCCCATGTGACGGAGAAAAGGAGACTCATACTCGAATAATAACACTTGCTAACTTTAAGAATTAAATATATTAAATGAACTATTTACACTATATACAATTACAATTAAGTAGAAGATTAATGAAATTAAACACTCATGCGTCTTAATGAAACGTCGTTGAGAGCTCGGTGTTTTGCAACCACCTCTTTTACCTTCTTTTCCCGCGTCTGTCGAATGTTCTAAAAAGATATTCTTCTACGCCGACTCGTGGCGCTGCCGTCGTCTCTTACAGACTGTTACCACAGGTCACACACACACATATATATATATATATATATATATATATATATATTACGCTATCCTACATGGCACAGAATTATTATTTGTTAATTGTTTAATAGCAATGCTCGAATCAAACGCATCTCATTGGTTATTGAACAGTATTTAATGCATCACCATACCAATAAGGGGTGACAATGTTCTGCCGCCAACTTGGCGATATATCGCCAAATTTAGCGACCAAAATTATTTTTAGTCGACAAAGGTGACGCCAACGTGGCGATATCTCTAATATTTCGCCAAATTCCCATAGACTTCCAATGTAAACCAATAGGGTTTACTTGCTTACAGAAGAACAACAAATTTATATATTTTAAGGCAACAATAACTAATATTAGCTTAAAGGGTTATATTAATTATTAAACAAAAACGTAATTTGAAGAACAGATTAAAAAAACAAAATTTATTTCCTACATTGTTTAAGCCTGAGAAGGGACAGATATTAAGTTATTTCATTCAATTCGTTCTAGATTTAATGTTAAAGTTTTGTAACGAATTAGTTAAACCAATTGAAGATTAAAAAATAAAAATAAAATTCATAGAATATGATACTTAAAACATCCTAAAAAACTTAGATTCCGTTCAAATGAAATCTAAATAAATCTTAGACTTCTTCCATTTTTAATTGAAAATATTTGTATTGCAGATATTTATTATGCTAATGACAATTGTACGTAAAATGTTAAGATGCATGCAAAATATAAAACTTAAAAAAAAGTCTAAGATTTATTTCGATTTCATTTGAACCGAATCCAGTTTTTTAGGGTGTTTTAAGTACCATATGATATGAATATTATTTTTATTTTTTAATCTTCAATTGGCTTAACGAATATGTTGCAAAAATTTAACATTAAATGTAAATGTAATTGAATGAAATATCTGTCCCTTCGCGGGCTTAAACAATGTAGGAAATAAATATTGTATTTTTTTCAATTTTGTATATTTTTCAATTAAAATTTTTCACGCGGGAATCTTTCTACTAAAACCAAATAAATTATTATTACGGCTTTTGAAATTTTTGCAACAATGAAGAAAAAATGTTACATTTTCTATTAAAAATGTCCGTTGATTCTCAATGAAAAAAGTGAAATGTGGAATTATTAAGAAAAATATTTGAATAATATACAAAAAATTGGCCCTTGTTTCTCTCTGGGTTATAATTCACCCATATGCAAAAGTATTTTGCCATTCGTTTTGACCCTGACGTCAGGCAAATGTTTTTAAACTTTAAATTTACAATATAATTAGAATTAGTAAAGAATAAACAATGAGTGGCATCAGAGACAAAATGGTGGGAAGAAAAAATGAAAAAGTTGTCATCTCCATAGGCTTTTCTATGTTAAATTAACATTGAGAAGTGACACTGGAAATAAATAAGTATTGCGCTGCCGCGCAATACTTAAATATTTAAGGGAGTTCAAGTAATTATAATTCACCCATATGCAAAAGTATTTTGCCATTCGTTTTGACCCTGACGTCAGGCAAACGTTTTTAAACTTTAAATTTACAATATAATTAGAATTAGTAAAGAATAAACAATGAGTGGCATCAGAGACAAAATGGTGGGAAGAAAAAATGAAAAAGTTGTCATCTCCATTAGCTTTTCTAAGTTAAATTAACATTGAGAAGTGACACTGGAAATAAATAAGTATTGCGCTGCCGCGCAATACTTAAATATTTAAGGGAGTTCAAGTAAATTAAATTATGTATAAAAGTAACATTATACAATGCTTAGCATGCTTTCCAAACATAAATTTTAAGGGGGACCAAACTGGTCTCCAAGGGCGGCTAATTTAATGAATTCACTTAACAGCTCGAAACAGACTCAATAATTCAGTTTGATTTAACACTAGAACGGCGGGAAAATCTTACCTACTGGAACGGCGGGAAGAGGTCATTTTGACCCCTCGACGAAACTACTGAAATAACAACTCTAGAAATATTTTAAATGCCATACATATGCAAAAATATGTAATTTACATGTATTTCATAATTTATATTTAATATTACTCGATAATTTATTGAATATTTAAAGTACTGTATATGTAACGCCTACCGGGCGATTAATTGGATCATACTACGACTACTCAAAAAACTCATTAATTTGATATAAAGATCGATTTAAAATTAATGTTTTCACAAATTAAAACTAATGTTAACTAAAATAAAACACAATTTATAAAATAATATATATTTATATTTTCATCTACTTACTCGCCGAATGATTCACTCTCTAAATCCATAAATGAGATATATGTTCTGTTGTTTCCGTTATTTCATTATAAGTGTAGCTGAATGGTTAATATGTTAAACATTCTGTTTCAGTTTTATTTAATGCTTATAATACACCAAATTGTACACACGTATTAGGAATTAATTCAGTTGTAACAAAAAAATGAAAGAAAAAAAAAATAGCAATTTTTCCAGTACATTTTCAGCGCACAACTTTGAAACATGGTGCTCAAAATTCTTGAGATTTGTTTCCATTGCATGTCTGTACTTGACATTTTTTTTTTCTTGATATCTATTTTATTTTCGTGTTTTTTTTTTTTCTGAAGGCTCAGGAAAGATCTTTGGGAGATTTGAAACCATAAGATCCATTCTGAACACATCTCCTAAATTTAATAGAAAATCTTTTCTACTGATAGGCTTGCCTGTTAGACTTTTATAAATTATCCAGGCGTTTAGCGCTGCATGATCCAAAATATCGAAAAAGATATGTACAGGCCGTCTAGAAGCCGATTTTACAGAGTATTTTCGGTACATCTGATTATGGATACCCACACCATACTTCGTTGCGTTGTAATATTCTATTGAATCGGGCAACTTCTTGAGACCGTCTTCAGTTTTTACAGTGGAATGTAATGAGCTCAGCAGAAAAACACTTTTTTTTCTTTTGGCTTGATAGATGGTAAGTGTCATATTATCAAATTCCATTATCTTCGATGAATAAAGAGTACTGCGCATATTTTTCAATGATATAGGAATTTCTCTTCTGTTCTTTTTCATTGTGCAACCAAAGTTTTATTTTTAGCTTTTAACATTTCTGCTATTTTGATATTAATAAAATAGCTCTCTTTCTTAATATTCCTCCCTTCGTTTAGTTGGGTATCTGTTAATTTCATGACAACATTTTCCGATAAACGTAATTAAGGATTGGCTGTTTCATCCTTTTCTAGATAAATAAATTCATTCAAGAGGTATTTAGTATCAACGTCAACAGATCACTAAAATTTTATTCCAAATTTATCCGATTTATTTGGCATATATTGCGTAAATTTATATCTATCCTGAGATGGGAACAATTGTTCATCAACTGTAATATTTTGTCCTGGTCGGTAGCATGTTTTGCAATTTTAAATAAATTTATTACACATTTTAGATGCAAGAGCAAATTTAACAGTCTGTAGTCTGCTAGATCTTGTTGTCTTTTCATCAAATCTAAAAAATCTTTTTCTTTCTTTGAATCTATCTCTTGAGATATTTTCTTTGCAAAATAGTATTCCTCATGCCTTGGACGACAATGAATATAATTCTAAACACTTTTTTTATTGCTCCTCGAACATATAGTATATTCCACAAAAGCAGCTTCGAGTACAAAGAGTATTTTACTAAAGGGGTCAAAATGACCCCCGTCCGCCGTTCTAGGAATACAAGCCCATATTTCAAAAACTAACCAATCTAGAAAGCTGAATTTTTTTAAAGAAATATATGTTATATATTTAGGAAAAGTCAAAAAATTTCAAACGATTTCGCCCAGGCAAACAAAAGTAATCAACGGACGAAAGTACGCAGGTGTCAAAATGACCCCTACCGCCGTTCTAGTGTTAAAAAAAATATCTTGAATCTAAATATCTTGAAAATATCTTAGGAGTAAAAAATATTAAAAATTACTCTTTTTAGAGAATCATTGTATATCGTAAAAATAATAATAATAACACATGATTCAACGTATCATGTAATCAATTTAACTGAACGTGATATTAATTTTAGGTTCAATATTAAATGAAAATCTGTCCTTTCTTTCATAGATTTCAGTTTAACGACAAGATATGACACCATATAATTAACTTCATCTTATCATATATCTTTCGTTTTTTTCAATTTCCTCTGGCCTATAAGTTGAAAACTGTGATAACTTTACTATTAAGATACTATTGTTATTATTATTATTAGGTTTGAAAATTATTTTAAAATGTCATAAAATGACTCAATTGAGCTACAGTTTTAAAACAAATTTCCTCATAAGATTCTATTATTATTATTATTAGGTTTGAAAATTATTTTAAAATGTGATAAAATGACTCAATTGAGCTCCAGTTTTAAAATAAATTTCATATTACATTATTATTATTGTTATTAATGGACGAAATTATGCAGTATTTTGAAGCTGTGTGGAAGCAATAAAAGCAAAAGCAAAATCACTTTTGGTTAATCACCAATGTTACACTGAAAAAAAAATCTCAATTTTACAATAAAAGGTAGTGGCACCCAGGCTGCAAACACTGTTGCTGTAAAATTTAAACTCTGCTTTCTTTAAAAGTTTTGTAACATTTCTGAAGTCTGTGAAAAGTTGCGTTGCTATTGGCTGCGTGGTGCACATGACAGAAATAATTGGATTTTTACTTCACTTGTTGCTTAAGGGGTCTCAGGACTCTTAAAGCTCTAAAATTTTCGAAATTTTAATTTTTTTAGATGTTAAACTTCTATGTTTTCTGGACATTTCGATATAATTCTTATCTAGAAATTCCCATTAGAACAGAAGTTAGGGCATTTAGAATTATACTCGCTCAATAGCTGAAGCGGTGTTTTCAAAACTTTGAAGTCATTTTTCTCCTAATGACGTTTTTGGGCATAACGCGCACGATATCTCAAAAACTTCTGAATATTTTTTCATGATATTTTCAAAAAATATATTTCATGTTAGTCTGTATAAACTGAACCTAAAATTTTCTTTTTATTCTAAAAAGAAAATATTTTTTCAAGGTTTTATATTGTTGAAATTTTCTAAATTCTACATTATCTAATAAAACTTTGTATTAAAAGTATAAAAATGCTTTAAATACAAAGTTATTTAGGTTCAGTGTAATTATTATAATCTGATGTATAAGTAGGCGCCAAAATTTTCATTCTAGTTCCAAAATTTATTTTGTAATCGTGTGCATAAGCTGTTACGCCAATTTTCTGCCCGTCAAATGTCTGACAGTTTGGAGCCCCCTGTAAATGCTAATTCTGCATCTTGCAGTTTTTCAAATATTTAAAATGAAAGAACATACTTGTATCTTTCATTCCCATTTAAAATTGTGTCTTAATATCAAATACATTTTAAGATATTAAATGTTTAAAATGGTCCTTATTTTTCATTTTTTCCAATTTTAAAAGTCCTGAGGCCCCTTAAATTCGCTTTTACAACATTGGTGTTTGAACTGGATTTCACAGCATCGCTGCTTAAATTTGATTTCACAGCATTGGAGCTTGAAATTTTTCAACTTAAAGTGCAAGAAAAATTACTATATTTTACAAAAAAAAAAAAGTGCTAGCAACTGGGTCGCCAACACATTTGCTGTAAAATTTACAAGGTGCCTTCTTTAAGAGTGATATAAAAATTCTCAAGTCTGGGGAAAGTCGCCTTGCTATCGGTTGCGTGCTGCACGTGACAGAAATAATTCAATTTATACTTCGCTTGTTGCCTGAATTCGATTTCACAGAATCGGTGCTTGAAAAATTTCAAGATAAAGTGCAAGAAAAATCACAACATTTTATACAGTGTATATCTTTCTAGAAATACAAATCCTGTTTGGAAGCCTTCAAAACGCGAGCTGAAAATTTATGCAGATAACAAAAAACTCAGCAGTGAACGAAGTTGGACTCAGAAACTAAAAAATAAATGTTTAATAACATAACTTTTTTTAATCTCGGATTTATATTATAGTTCTTATACTTTATATTTCATGGGCTGTTTTTTCAATAAATGTGTTAAGTACCTATCTTTCTTCTTTCAAAATCCTTTTAAGTCTAAAAGCTAATTGCTTTGGGTTTTTTTTTTTTCAATAAATTTGTTAAGTACTTAGTTTTCTTCTTTTGCGATCCTTTCATTCCTAAAATGGAATTTCTTTTTTTTAATTTCTCTGACAAAATTACTTAATTATGTAGAAACATAAGTTGAACTGAAGAAATTTCAGGAAAAAGAAAATCAAGATTTAATTTTTTTAAGGCAAGTACTTTTATTTTTTAACTACGCAGTGCAATAAAATTACTTGCTTCCAATATTTAAAGCTGTTTTATTTTTTTGTTTATAATAACCTATTTTCTGTCCAATCTGTATTAAAGAAAAAAGATCTGGTATATTAGTCATCGAACCAGGGGCTCGTGTGGTTTCATCTCAGCAGATTTGGTAAACCATACATTTTTGGATTCACCACAATATCAGCATGTTATTTATCAATGATACTTTCAAAACCATGGTACCTAATGGGTGCCATATTGGATGTTCAATACGGGCGTAGGTTTAGCTTTTTTCTTAGGTTTTTCAGTAGTTCTGTGAGTTTTTTGGTTGTTTCCTTTAAGTTTTAGCATCGGAATTTGCTTCTGCATAAGATGTTTTGAATTGCGGTTTAATAGGGAGGTTTTTACATCCTTTATAGCTTGAAGAGCACAAAAAATTAATTTTATAGTTAACTCTTTAGATTCTGAATTTTTTCTGTTAAAAAATACTTTTACGCTTAAAACAGTTAAATAGAGCTATAAAAGTCACAAAAAGTGAAGTTTACTGAAACTTAACGAATGTAGTTATTTTGTGAGCGTTTAACAAGTCTAAGGAAAAGGTTTTCAAGATATCTTCAAAATGTCGTATTAAAAAGGAATTAAACAGCCATAAAAACGTTGTACTATGCTTTAACTTTTTCCAACATAGTTAAAAAGTGTTTATGACTTCTGTCTGTCTGTCTACTGCCTGTCTTCCCGTGTTCAATCCAACGTAAAAGTAGTCGGATCGCCATGAAATTGGTTACTCTAGGGTAGATGGCCATAGTTTTTAAAGATTGAAATAAAAATTCTTAGAATGCAAATACAAGAAATATTGATGCATATTTAAAATTCTTATACATATGCTCATAATATTTCATGCAAAAATAATTAAATATTGAAAACAAAAAGTGTTAAACAAAATTGAAATGAAAATGGCAGATGACCATCTCTCCTTAAAGCCGAGGAGAGATGGCCATCCAATACAAGAAAGAAAAAGTGAAGTTAAATAGCAAAAAAATAACACATTTCATATAGTTAATCATCAAAAACATACAGCAATTTGTAAAGATGTTGTTATATGATAAAAAAGGAGTGAATAAAACTCGAATAAACAAAATTTGAAGTATAATTTCCATACTTCTAAAATACAATAAAAAAAATTCGTTGAAGTAATTCATACGAACAAAGATTATGATGCAATCTATGATCAAGTTTTGTAAATATTTAGACTGTCTATCTCTCCTCTATGGCCATCTATCTTAGAGTTACCCTATATGATATTGATATTCGCGATGGAATATTCCGTATTGAAAAGAAAGCTTGTAGTAGTTACAGTTCCTTTACAGGGATATTCAAAAGAATTTCGTTGCATTACGGCATATGATTAAAAATCGTTTAAGGTAATTGTTAATAATATTTCAAAGCTTCAAACTCATTGAAATTTATATATATATCCAAGGGGACTCTGCCCCCTGCAAGCTACGATCGCCAACCCCCGTTCAGACACCGCAGAATCTAAAATCACGCTAATTTGATCGGTTTTTAAAAGATTTGAGAAGATTGAAATTATAATGAAAAAACCTATAGTGATCTCCCTGTAAACGGGTTTCGATTCAATTCCCTTTGATTGCGAAAATTTAAGGCCGAATCAGTTGCTTTTAAGACATCCAATGGTTGTTATCATGTTTGGTTAAAGAAGATCAGTTAAACATTTGAAAAGAAGCTAAAATAAAATGAATTAAGTAAACAGAGTATTTGCCAATCGGTAATTTTTAACAGCGTTTTAAAATGATTGACATAATACAATTTACTAAATTACTAAAATTTACTGCTTTAACCCCTTCAAGGGCGGTGGTTCATTTTTGGACCACTTAATTTTAATTCTTAAATCCCACATTGGCACCAGAATATTCGAATAATTTTTTTTCCTTTTATTAAGTGAAAAAAAGCATTTTCGTATTTCGAAATTTGTTTGCAAATTCTCGTGCCATTCGCGGATTTCAACATTTTATGAGTAGAAGGACCTTGCCCCTGAAAGGGTTAAACGCATATTAATATATTTATTATTTTAAAGTTTCCTTTCTCTTTTAATATTCACGTGTAAATACAATTTTCAAGACATAATTTTCAGTATTTTCCTGCCTTTAACACTCATTTAATAGTAATTTTAAAGATTTTTGCCATGTGTAAATAAATTTGTAATCGTTAGGAAATATTATTCTTTGCGCTGTTTTTAGAATTGAAAACAATCTCTATAATAATAGCCTAAGTCATGTGACTATCATCATCAGTTCCTTCGCTTTTCATGAGAAATGTTTCTATTTTGATTAAAGAATCAAAGTTATTTTTTCGAATAAAACTACATAAAAGTTGCCATGATCGCAAAGAATTCTTGATACTTTTATGTTAGCCGGGATCAAATCTCGCCAAAAGCTTTTTTTTTTTTTTTTTTTTTTTCTTTTAACTCGCCAGTTATCATTTTTTTATTTTTCGAGTGGTAAATTAAAACGGTACTACTTGGTTATCCCATCCACCAAAAATCTGTCGCCAGACTATGTTAAATGCCAGTAATGGTTGATCGTAAATGTCACATTCACTTGACTGTAAGAAAGTTACACATGTTTACGCCATCGAGTAATTTTTATTTCGACGCTTTATTTGTATTTGTATTTTTATTCTAATTTATTTGTTCTTTCGTTATTTAAAATCAAAATTACGTCAGCTTGTATAATTTGGCGAGTGGTTTGGCGATTTATATAATTTGGCGATATTGGTCATTTGCTTTGAATTTGAAATTAAATGTCATGATATGTTGCATTATTTAATATTTAACACACATGTCATATAAGCACTGGGTTTGGCGTGATTGTTTTTACGACTATTTGGCGAAAACCTGGTTTTCGAATACCAGTTACATATGTATTTTTAAATTATTTTCTTTTAAACTATTATTTTAACACAATCAAACTGATTGGTAAAGTTATCATACGAATTTGAATATTTCCAACTGAGCGAAAAAATGCCCAGGCTGGGAATCGAACCCAGATCCTTGGCTTACAAGGCCAATGCTTTTCCGTTTAAGCTAACTGGGCCGACAACCAGCCAGCATATTTCGCTCAGAAAACCTTATTGGTAGAACATCTGGTCTGTCATGTAGACAGCTCAACAGAATAAACCGCAGGTAATGGAACGGTTTATTCTGTTGGTATTCAGGATGCGGTTTATTCTGTTGAGCTGTCTACATGACAGACCAGATGTTCTACCAATAAGGTTTTCTGAGCGAAATATGCTGGCTGGTTGTCGGCCCAGTTAGCTTAAACAGAAAAGCATTGGCCTTGTAAGCCAAGGATCTGGGTTCGATTCCCAGCCTGGGCATTTTTTCGCTCAGTTGGAAATATTCAAATTCGTATGATAACTTTACCAATCAGTTTGATTGTGTTAAAATAATAGTTCATCTACGTATCCATCGTTTATATGGTGTTCCATTACCTGCGGTTTATTCTGTTGAGCTGTCTACATGACAGACCAGATGTTCTACCAATAAGGTTTTCTGAGCGAAGTATGCTGGCTGGTTGTCGGCCCAGTTAGCTTAAATGGAAAAGCATTGGCCTTGTAAGCCAAGGATCTGGGTTCGATTCCCAGCCTGGGCATTTTTTCGCTCAGTTGGAAATATTCAAATTCGTATATTTTCTTTTATTTTTAAAATGAAATAACAATAAATAAATAAAAAAATATTAATAACTATAGAATAAAACAATTTATAACATTTTTTTTTAAATAAAAAGAAAATAAATATAAATAAACATTTATTATTGAATAAGCAACAATAGCCGGATTACCATGTCAGGCAAAATAAAGCCATTTTGGCGCCAATTAGTTACCCCGGTGCGTATATGACATCTGAGTCTAATATTTAACTTTTCGTTTCGTTTAAAAGAAAGGAAGAAGTAAAAGCCATTAATTTTAAATGTTTCTGTTTTAAATGAAATTTTGTATTAAATAAAATGATAATGAAATTAAAAAAAAAAAAAAAAAAAAAAAAAAAAAAAAAAAAAGTATTGTTCTTAGCATACATTTAAGGGAGGCCAAACTGGTCGCCAAATTAGTTTAAAATAATATCCTTTTCTAAAATATGAAAAAAATATCTATTATGATTAAAATTTGAGTTGCCATCATACGAAAAAGTATTTAAAATTATAAAAAAATTAATATTTCGAAAACTAATTCAATTTTAAATATTCTAATACCAGTTTTGAGATCTGTGGATCAATTCGGATTTTTTGGTGTTAATTTCATCGCAAAGTATTCAATATTTTAGGAGAAATCGCCGTGAAACATTAATCAGTTGTTTAATCAGTCGTTTCATAGAATTGTTTCATGAATTCGTTTCAATTCAGTCGTTTCATAATATCCGTTTCATAAATTCGCTCCATTAGGATTTTATATATATAGGGTAGATATATGTATCTGAAATACACTACAAGATGCCTACTATAAAATATGGTATGGATAGCATTCATCATTCAATTACAGGGACACTCAAAATAATTCCATTAGATTACACGGTCTACAGGAGAAAATCGTTTGCAATACATTTAAATCATATTACGCTATTTCAAACATATTGGAATTGATTTGCATCGAAGAGCCATTACATTATGACCACCTGTTTAATGCGACGTAGGACCCCCTTTCACACTCAAAACCACAAAATACGCGCCATGGCATTGTTTCAACATGGTGCTAATACTTAGTCTGAGGTATATGGTACCAAGCGCTCACCAACTTGTCCTGCAATTCCCACACATTGCACTGTGGTAGCGTGGCAGAACGAATTCGGTTTTCCAGGTAGAGCCATAAATGTTCTATTGAATTCATGTCAGGTGAATTTGGAGGCCAAGACATGACTTGAAAGATCACTAGAATGTTCCTCGAGCCATTCAATGACGATTCGACCCGTACGACACGGTGCATCATCCTGTTGGTAAACGCCTTCACCCGCCGGAAACACTATTGTCATGAATGGGTGCACCTGGTCTGCAACGATGTTCAGGTAGCGCACAGACGGCAGGGATTGTTATATGGCGACCATGGGTCCTAATGTGCCTCTTTGAAAACATCGCCCATAATACCGCAATCACTGGCTTGTCTCCAGCCAAATGTGCATTCGGGAGCCAGGGATTCCGTTGGAAGCCGGCGTATTCGCACGCACCCGTCGATGTGATGGACCAGAAAACGTCATTCATCGGATCATTCAAGTTTTATTCATTTTTCTATTAGTCCAGGCAATAGAGACCGTATAGGGGCTCTACCTAGCAAAATTAATGGTAGGTCTAGAAATCGGCTTACTTTATGTTTTTTAGGTCGCTGAATCCGAATTTGTAACTTCCCACCAAAATTTCCCCGTCAACCCCCCCCCCCCCAAATTTTGGTAAAAAGCCCCCCAAAAAAGGTTTTTACAAAAAAAAAATCAATTTTTTTATTGTTTTAGGGAAAAAGTATCTAAAAATTCAGAAAGTAGAGAAAATTTGCAACAGATTAGATATATGACATTATGACTTAGGATAAAGTGGAAGGGGAATCTGCCTCTGAACATGCGCGCGGTGCTGCGTGAACTAAGTTGCGCAATTCCACTTAACCACTCACACGTTTACATTCGCCCTCCCATCTCCCCTCCGAACTTTCTTTATAATGTTTACTTTAAGTGTTTTGAGTCGCTGAATCCGAATTTTTTAACATCCCTTCAAAATACCCACTCCCCCCCGAAACATTCCCTCCAAATAGTTGTTTTTAACTTAAATTTCTTATTGTTTTAGGGGAAAAGCATTACGAAATTCAGAAACTAGACAAAATATGCAACAAATAGGATACATGACATTATGACGTAGGATGAACGTGGAGGGGCAGGGCTGCCTCTGAACATGCACTGCGGCGCTACGTGCAGTAAGTTATGAAGTCCAGGCAATAGGAGATTTTACCTGGCAAAATTAATACTAGTTCTGGATTTCGACTCACTTTATGTTTTTTGGGTCTCCGAATCCGAATTTGTAACTTCCCACCAAAATTTCACCCGGCAACACCCCAAAAAATTTGGTTTTTGAGAAAAGCGCGCGGGGAATGTTCCGACGCAGCCCCCTCTCTCCCGTTTATTCTACGTCATAATGTCATATATCCTATTTGTTGCAAATTTTGTAGAGTTTCTGAATTTCGTAATGCTTTTCCCTTAAAACAATAAGAAATTTAAGTTAAAAACAAATATTTGGTGGGTTGGGGGGGGGGGGGAATTTTGGGGGAAGTTAAAAATTCGGATTCAGCGACCCAAAAAACCTAAAGTAAACCTTATAGATAAAGTTCGGAGAGGAGATGGGAGGTCGAATGTAAACGTGGGTTTGGTTAAGTGGAATTGCGCAATTTAGTCCCCGCAGCACCGCGGCGCATGTTCCGAGGCAGATATCCTAAGTCATAATGTCATATATTTAATTTGTTGCAAATTTTGTCTACTTTCTGAATTTCTAGATACTTTTTCCCTAAAACAATAAAAAAATATATATTTTTTTATAAAAACCTTTTTTGGGGGCTTTTTACCAAAATTTGGGGCGGGGGGGTTGCCGGGGGAAATTTTGGTGGGAAGTTACGAATTCGGATTCAGCGACCCAAAAAACATAAAGTAAGCCGATTTCCAGAACTACCATTAATTTTGCTAGGTAAAATTCACTATTGCCTGGACTATATGGTCCAATTCTGACTTTCCTGGCCCCATTGCAGTCGCTGCTGGTGATGACGTGCCTTCAGCGCAAGGACGTGCTTCGGCCGCGGCTGCATAAACCAATATGCAACATTGAACACTGCACCGTGTGTTGAGAAACACTATCTGGGTCGCCACTGTTATAGCTCTTGGTGATTTCGGCTGTTGTAGCTCTTCGGTAATGGAGAACAATGCGTAACAATATCCACTCTCCTCTGGAATCAACGCTCCGCGGGACTACCCTCTCATTCCTAGATGGTTCCCTATGGAAGAACGAATATTGGGAAAGTCCACATTTTCATTGGGGTGATGTGCAGAACTGGAGATATCTGGCCACATAATTATTGCACCAGATTTAATTTTAGAAAATTTCAATTAAAAGAATTTTCAATAAAAAGTTTAGAAATCACGTTATAAGAACTTATTAAAATATTTTATTAAATTCAATTTTTAATGCCATATAATTATTTAAATAAAAATGCATATATTTAGATAAATGATTTTGTACTTTTTATTTATTTTTTATATTTTTAAATCACTGCATAATATTTTGGTATTATTGTTTATACCTGAATTATTATAATTAATAAAGTAATTTTACACTTTTCATTTATATTTTTAAATCACGGCATAATATTTTTGTTTTAGCCGAACGCATATATTTCTTTGCATTGTAAAAAAATGTTTTAGCGACAGAAATTATGCGTTAAATTATTTCACTTTAAAAAGGAATTGATGATAAGTCATATCATCAACGTCAAAGAAAAATTATTTTAGAGGCTGCACTCCCTTCCAAAATTCATTTTCCTTCTTTTCGGATTATATCGCTAGAAGCTGCACCATACTTCTGTGCTCAATGATAAAAAAAAAATTAAAAATGAGTTTTTAAATTAAAAGGATTTTTTAAATTTAATTAAGTTTTTTAAAAATAGAAGCTTTGTATTTTTTCATTCAAACTATTTTTTACAATTAAAAAAAAAGATTTATGAATCATTATTATAAATGCTCAATGATTAAAAAAAATGGTTTCATTTAGCTTAGTTAAATTTTAAAACTTGAAACTTTAATTTTTCTTATTCAAACATTTTTTCATAATTTAAATAAATATTAAAAAGTAAAGATTGCCATTTTTTTCAATTCCTCCTCTGCTTGGATTCGATTCGACGATCTACCAATTAGGAGAGAAAAGAAATACCACAGAGATACTGGTACCCAGACCGAAATAGCTTATAACAAAATTTGAAACAAATCTCAATTCTCTCACGTGACCCCGCTTCTGCATAGAATCCCAACTAAGAAGCAAAATTCCCGCTTTTCATCCATCCATAGGAACCATCTAGGAATGAGACGCTAATTGCCGCGAGCGACATACCGCTGGCCGGTGACTTGTCGTTTCACCGTCCATACACCAATTGCGATATGTGCTCACAACGACTGCACGTGTACAATCCACCAAACACTGATATCGCCGTTCCCAGTCACCGAGCCATAAAGATTTGACTTTTATCAAAGTCTGATAAATCTGCCGCTTTTCGATTATGTCGCTAATTACGTTATGTTTTGAAAAACAATGAATGGGAACTTTATATACTGCAACATCAGCTGTGCGTGCGCCGTGATCTTGTTTCTGGACGAGCTCATTGTTATAGATGGAAGGTGGTCATAATGTAATGGCTCTTCGGTGTATATCTCTGAGGTGCCTGTAAGATATTTACTATAAAATACGATGTGTAGGCATTCATTATTGATATACAGGGACACGCAAATTAATCCGGGTTCAGTAATCACTATGAACAATAAATGCTCAAAGTGAGTTTTGTTTTGCGGTACGCGTTTTTAATTTCAGTTTATTTAAAAATATTTCTTAGTCTGTATAAATTCTACATATCGTGTACAAGAATGCAAAAACATCTGAAGTGCATTTCCGTTTATTAACAGAAATTGCTGAAGGAGAAATGCCATCTGTACTGTGCGTTTTCTAATTGAACTAAATTATAAGATACAATGTATTATATGATAAATCTACACATGTGTGACAAAATAATACGAACACCTATGTCACCAATGGCTTTCGAATTGCATCTCTTCCATAAATGTTCGAAGCATGAAGTTCCCTTTGGACAGGTCTTGTTGAAATGGGATTCTGGCGATGACTAGTTATCTCTGACGTTATCTGTGATAAAGATTGCCTGCGCTTTCGGACTGCTATGCGAGTCAACTCTCTTTTATCTCTCTCAGAAAACTTTCTTTTCCGTCCACTGTTGTACTTAGCAGACGACACTTTACCGCATTTCATGTATACTGTCATAACGGCTGACACATTACTCCTTGCACACCCCAAATAATTGGTTGTTTCCGTCACGGAGCAACCAATGCAGCACATTCCATCAATCATTCTTTTTTCGAACTCTGACAGGTCAGTCATTATTGAGTTTTCCATAGCGAACGGTAAGTGCATGCAACACCGATGACTGATGTTGAGCGACTGTTACCTTACCTTTCATAACCACTATGTGGCAGAATTGATTGCTCAGTGACATGCGCGTTCTGCTTCTTTGAAATAGACCATGCATTTTTCATGGGTGTTCGTATTATTTTGTCACCCATCTGTATAGTTCATATACAGGGCTGCGCAAAAAATATCAGATTTTTTTTTCTTTTACTTTTGATGAGATTTGATGAAAGTGTGGTTTCAAATGCGTTATGCGTTTTACAAATTGTTTATTATCTTTTTTCACCTTATTAAACTGTGAAGTTTTATTATAGAATTTTGAATGTGTTGTAAAGTGTTTCATAATCAATGCTTCACGCATTATTTTACTTTTTTTTTTTTTACTGACTTCAAAAAAGGTTGGTTGGTTGTGTTTATGACGGCCAATTATCAACACGAAGGATATGGGCCCTAAGGGCGTAGTGCCCTTCGTGGGGGTTTTCCTAAGGCAACCTAACCCCTATTAACGCAAGGAAATCCAAGCTTCGAAGAAAACCACGAAAACTCCAAACGGTTAGGCCGGCAGGCGCGATTGGGTTCAAATCCAACACTTCCGGTCTACCAGCTTCGAGAGCAGAACCTCTCAGCCACTGGTGCGGCCTTCATAAAAGGAAGAGGTTACCAATACGACTTGTATGTTTTTTTTTTTTTATGTTTGTTCACCGATTATTATGAATCTACGCAACCGATTCATGTATTTTTTTCTAAATTGAAGGAGGATACTTTCGAAATCACCCCATTAAATCTAACAGGAAAATTGATTCAGTATTTTTTTTAAATCCAATAATATCAATATTTTCCTCATTCTGTTGTACATGAGCTGCTTTCAAATCCCGGGGTTAGCTGGATGTGAAGTGTTCGCTGCTGTACGAGCAGCCGATGTTCAAAAGAACAACATACATTATCTTTTTTATTAATTTGACATAAAGTCAAGTAATTAGCATACTGAAATATTTGATTTGCTGAAAAGTTTATATTATTATCATAAATTATTCATTTGGAATTTTATTCAACATTTATAAATGCTATATAACAACTCAGTATAAATAACCTTAATATTAAAAAAATATATAATAATACAAATATTTCAAAAAGTATTAAAATGTTAAAACTTGTCTTTAAAAGTAAGCCTATTAAAAACGTTATTGAAAAACACTTTATTTTACATTTCTGTTCACGTCTATAAAACTTTTTAACACGGCACTCACAATCCATAACGATTATTAAAGATTCAAAACGGTGTTTCCTAGACATATTATATTACATGCATTTAACATACCATAATGCATTTCCATATGATAATTTAGGATGCATAGACAGAAATATGAGGATCACGAAAATGCAAATTATTGAAGTTCTGTCAATATAACAAAGTATTTCTAGACTATAATGGATATCTGCGTTATATTTCCGGGAAAGAAGCAAATGATACTTTAGTACTACTAAGTATGGGTGATTGTTTATAAATATTTATTATTTTTCAATATATTTTTTCATTAACGCATCCAATAGTGCTAAATAATCAATTATTAATAATACAAATTTCTATGCAGATCTGCTAATTATAAGTTTATGATGCAACAAGAAAACACGAGTGGGGCTTTCGCACTGCAAATTTTTAGTTCATTTTCTGATTCAGTTTTCTTTAATTAATAATTAATTGCAATTTTTTTAATCAAAACGAAATTTAACGAAATACGAGTGTCTTGTATCAAACTCCTGTTCAAAAACCTTGTGTTCAAAAACGCCATACATCGTCGTGCGTTTTGTATGTGCATAGAAAAATGGATTTTTACTCGACTGAAAAGAAGGGTTATGTGTTTCACGCGTATCTGTGTATGTGGATTTCTTTATACCCTCGAAACATCCCAACGGCTGGATGGATTTTAATGAATGAGGACTCTATCAGTTCGTCTTAACGGGCCGATGGTTATAGGCTAGGTTTTGTTAATATAAATTGAAAATGGTGTCCCTAAAATACAAAATGGCGGTAGAGTCGGAAAAAAAATTACGCACCATATTGAGTGGCATATCATTGGTTAGGTCTTTCAAAATGAAGACGATGTTTTATTGACTATTTTACAGTCAGAAGCTCCGTTAAAATATTATACAATCTGGAAGTTGTGTATGTAGGATTTGTAGCTTTACTGCAACTCTAACCATCATAGACAGCTATAGACTTCATCAAAACAGTGTTTATAGAGAGGAACTGACAATTAAACACAACTTAAAAGTCATCAATACAAGTAAATAAAAAAATAGATAAGTAATTTAAACAATTAATATAATAAAAAAATTTAAGTCAATTCCTAATTAGCTCAATGAGAGAATTTTTTTCCCCATTCTTCTTTCTTCTTGGGTGGCGCTTAAAATGCCTTGATCAAGAAGAGGGCTCTCTCGGTCTTAAGATACCTTGATCAGGAAGATGACTCTCTCGATTATTGAAAATTAATTAATTTAATTTAATTAATGAATTAGTATTTGAAAAAAACTGGAGTATGTGAAATTCTAAAAAAGCAGCTGTCATCCACTACAAGTTTAAAAAATATTTTATTAAGGATTGAAAATTTGAACAAAATATATATAGCGAAAGTGTAAGCTAATAGTAGAAATTGAAAAAATAGTTTCACATTGATGATAAATAATCAATTAGTTCGCTTTTTACGCAGTCGGGTTTTTTTATTTTTTAAATTTAATTGTTTGTTTATGGTAGTAGAAGTAATATGTATGGTGATACTTAACCTAAAAGTATAAAGAAAATCCTGTACGCCATATCAGATATGGGCAAAAAAATCTATACAGCCTCATGAATTGATTATATGATACCTCATTCATCGTTGTATGCTACATAGTACTTATTAAATTGGGAATGCGATATCAGATGTTGTCGAAAATTCTTATCCAATGATACCTCATTCATCGTTATGCGCTACATATTAGTTGAGAAAAGGGGATTTTCAGATAATTAATGTATATGATAAAATGATGTGAAACTCAGAAATTCTGCTGAATCTGCAGATGACAGAGATTTTAAAATTTTGTTTATACTTGACAAAAGCCATTAATTTTTTGAAATTTGGAGTATCTACATTTTTTTAATTTAAGATTTGTTTGGAAATGTAACTAAATTTCTGACAAAATGAAATATATCCAATTTTTTAAAATCATTACAAAATCTAGCAAAGAAAAGGATTAAGAACTTCTGAAAATGTGCAAAATGTATGGACAATATTCAAACACTTCGTTTTAACACTTTCCAAGCTAGTTGAAAAGTGTTTATGATTTGGGCTTGACCGGCCGACCTCTAACTCGTGTAAATATTCTGGAATCGCCATGTAATTGATATATGTTATTGAGGTTTTCCCTGGCATGTTCCGTATTGAGAATGAAGTATGTACAGCCGTGGAAAAAAAAAGTAAACACCCCCTACTAACTCCTCAACAAATTATCGTAGACGAAAGTTATTGGTACCGAACGATTGGAAATAAAGTATACTTTTAAATTATGTATATAAAATTTGCTTAGGGGGCCATCTACATATTAAAACGAATCCAAACTTCATTTTGTTTCAATGGCAATACCCAATTTTAACGAGATATTTCAAATCTTCGATTCAAACTATGCCTAGACACCAAATTTCAAGTGATTTGAATGATAAGTTTTTGAATTATAAACATTCAAAATTTAGTGCTTCTAATGTTAAATTACATTTTCATATTTTTATTTATATCTCCTGAAATTATGCTCCTAATGTGCTAATTTTTTGTGTAGCAATAATACTAAAACACCCAAACATAAATACGCTGAGTTTGCCATTTTCTTAATTTTATGATATGAATTATGATATTAATAGTCGAAAACATTATGAATTGAAACCTACAATTTTTTTGATGGATTTAGATTTATTAAGTCCTGCTTTATGGAACTCCAAAATTTCACATTTTTCTTCCAAGTAGTTTTCAAATTATGCTTAAAAAAAGCCAAAATGATGGTTTAAGGAGCTATGATAGAAGAGAGTAGATGTTTTGAAATGTCTTCTGCTGTCCTGTATCTAACAGGCTTCATTGACTGCTTGAGGGGCGCTAAAGGACCCTTGATCAAGTAGGGAGCTCTCTCGGTTAACAATAGAGTATCGAACTTCAATTTGGATACAGCCCTTAAAATACGTTCGTTTTAAAATAATTAATTTCTCGTACACTTATGGTACAAATTGCATAAAAATTTGTTTTTAGGCTAATTGAAGGGTGTAGAGTTCGTTTATGCTGTCAGAATTGTGTATTGGTATTGAAAAAAAAATAAAGTTATGGTTCGTTTTAATATGTAGACGGACCCCTAAGCAAATTTTATATACATCATTTAAAAGTAGACTTTATTTCCAATCGTTCGGTACCAGTAACTTTCTTCTACGATAATTTGTTCAGGAGTTAGTAGGGGGTGTTTACTTTTTTTTTCCACGACTGTACCTTTTATACTTCATTTGGATCACTAAAAAGTATTGTGTTTCATTATGGTCTATGGGAGAAATCAGTAAATAAATAGTATTAATTATACGCAGCATAAAATGTATATATGAAAACAAAAACTTATACCGTTGGAATGTCACTTTCACCTTGAAAACTATATCGAAATAAATTTAAAAAAACAAAAAACTCGACTGCGTAAAAAGCGAACTAATTAATTATTTCTCATCAATGTCAAACTATGTTTTATATTACTTACCTATTTTTTTTTATTTACTTGTATTGATGACTTTAAAGTTGTACTTAATTGTTAGTTTCTATCTATAAACACTTTTGATGAGGCCTATGGTTGCCTACGAAGGTTAGAGTTGCAGTAAATCTAGAGATCCTACCTACACAACTTCCAAGTTGTGTAATATTTAAACGGAGCTTCTGAATGTAAAATAGTCAATGGAACATCGTCTTCATTTTGAAAGACATATCCAATAATATGCATAAAAAATTTTGTTCGTCTCTACCGCCATTTTGTATTTTACGTCCGCCATTTTGAATTTATAAAAACAAAACCGAGCCTATAACCACCGGACGGTTAAGACAAATCTACAGTGACCTCATTCATTAAAATCCATCCAGCCGTTGGTATGTTTCGAGGGTATAAAGAAATCCACATACCCCAGATACTCGTGAAACACATAACCCTTCTTGGCAGTCGGGTAATAAAATTAAAACTTGCTAAAAAGGTGCGTGATGATTCAAATTCTGATCCACTGACACAAGAGTTATCGGCGTGAAGCTCAAACACTTTTTATTATCGCCATATTTTAGTAAGGGTTATCCTGCTAACGGTATATGGGCGTAAAAAGCATTGAGCCCTAAGAATTTAGTTTTATTATATTAAATACCTTATTAAGAAACTAAACTCTATCTATAAGCCAGAAACTGTCTGATTTATTGGTTATAACTAACAAATAAATTTTAGGCATACAGCTCTCTATGCTATAATAATCATTTACATAACAAATCATGACTTTATCTCATTACATAAAAGTTCATTTCCATGTGATCCAAATGGGTTTCGAATCATTTTAATAATATGATTAATATACTCACTACCAAAGTTTCCATAGATACAAGAATTTTTTCTTCCATATTTTGTATCTTGAATTCATAAACAATTTCCATTTAGATCGTCTATATGATTATGCAGCTCATTGCGTTCATAAATCAACAGAATAGTTTTAATATCAGAATAATACTTGAAATGTTAGTATTTCAGTCGCTGGAGTGTATAATATTCAGATATTAAATCAATTTCTGCGTTATAGTCAGCTGAGATTTCAAGGTTACAGATCACTGTTTAGGGATCTATTCAGAGATTTATTCAGAAATTATGTGCATTATATGTGATTACTTTTGCGGTTATGTACTAATGATCTATTCAGAGTTTATACAGTGGTTTATTCAGAAATTATGTGCATTATAAAGGATTACTTTTGTGGTTACGTACTGAATACCGTATATTCTGCACACAATGCGAGTTTCAAACAAACATATTTAGAACCAGAAATTATTTTGAAGATATAAAGTGAATAGTTGAACTGTTTATGCATTTATTGGACTTTCTAATGAACCAACTGTATGCCGTTTGTAGAAATAGCTGTTTTTCTGAAACTTAATGAATCATGTTAGATCAGAATTCTAAATGTAGTTAAAACTACACAAGGGAGAATGTAATTAGAATTAAAGGTATGAAAGCGTTTAGATAGTATTAAAAATGAAAACTGCAATTAAATTTAAAACAAATACAGTACAGCAGATCCTCTATTATCCGAAGTAATTGGGGCCGACCATCATTCGGAAAATCGAAATTTTCGGATAATCGAGAATACTTCAATTTTAAGATTAAAGAGATGCAATATTTCGTATTATGTTAGCAAGTGGTTAATAAAAATAAAGCAATAGCAAAATAGAAACAAGAATAAATTACCTTAATTTTAATTTTGAAATTAAGTACCTTATAAATATATCACAAGGGTTTGAAAAAATGTTTTGCTTATCGCAGTTTCGATTGCCTTCTCTTTGAAGTTCTATAAATTAGTTTTAATATTCTCAGTTCACCAGTATCACAATCTTTCTGCTGCTCCAGGCATGCCAAACCTTTTGAAAAACATTAAATAGCTTCAGAATTGCTAATTTGTTCGTTTTCCTTGTTCCACTCCGCAGCTTACGGGATCTCAAGTTAAATTCAAAGGAACTCTAAGAAAGGGGGATCGAAAACATTTATGTGTACTTGTAGTTAGCAAAGGACTACTTGTACACAAAAAATGTAATAGTAAAAAAAAAAAAAAAAAAAAAAAAAAATCTTCAAAAATGGAATTTATTTAATGTAGAGTTTCGGATAAAACCTTTTCTACTGTATTTACAATTTTAAACAGTGAAATAGTAAAATGATAAAATGCTCAATTGTTTAAATCATTCGGAATTCAGGAAAATAAAGACCAATAGAGAAAATTTTAATGATGAAAAAACGCTTCTTTTGCTATTAGTAATAACAGTATAAATATAAATGTGAAAAGTAAATTATGATAATTTTATAAATGTAACTATTTATTATATATTACATGCATATATGTGTTTGTAAAAAGTTTAAATTAAATGTATGTAAAAATACCAAAGAAAATAGTTTTTTTTTTAATTATTTTTTTTTTTTTTTACGATATATATACACTATATAGCCATTAATCACCGAACACTTTCAATTTTAGACATTTTAGGGAACATTTACAGATATACTTTTCGGATTTTACTGGAACTTCAGGATTATAAAGAATATGTTTGACTTCATATTCATCAACGGCGATTTGACCAGAGAGACAATTAGTTGCGAAACAAAATATCACAGAAAAATAATAATATTTAGGGTGACACTGTAAAATAAAACGCACGAAATGTTCTATCGCTACAGATTACGAATATGTGGATATTGTACATATGTGTATTGATTTGTGTAAAAATAGCACGTATATTCATGTAGATATACCGATTTCTTTTTAAAGTTAAAAAAAATCTGGTATGTTTTTTGTTTATATCATTCAGGGTTTTCTACCACATTTAACTCCAATTTCTGAAAATTTGACAAAATGTAGTAGAAACAATGTAGTACAATTGGAATGTAAATATATTAACCATTTTATGAAATATGAGCAGTTGTATGAGATATTTTTTATATGCGCATGCGCGCATGATAATTTTTTTATTTTACGATTTGCTAGCCAACTCTATGGAGAAACTCATAAAAATCCAGTCGAATATCGTGAAAATTCAGAAAGATATCGCCGATAGAGTGACCTCATTTTTAGTTGCTTTATATAAGCTGCTGAATGATAAGGGATTTTCCACAAATTGTCATTTTTTATCAACTGGCTTTCAGCAAAACAGTTTTTATTTAATGAATGCCAACGAGTAGATTTAGGAGAAATGTTTAGATTTTAATACTTCTTTTGTTTTCTTGGAAAGGCTTGTCTGGTGGTTTTCAAGGAGAGCTAAAGCATCAATAAAAAATTTAAAAAGATAAAAACAATGATTTGAGTAAACCCCCTTAACATTTACCTGTTTTTAGAGAACAACTAAAAATCAGCTCACTCTATCGCCGATATCGTTCTGAATTTTCGCGATATTTCATCAACCTTTTTTTTATGAGTTGCTCCTTAGGGTCTATTACACAATCTATTAAATTACGAAAAACAATATTTGTTATCGTGCGTGCATGTGCAGATAAAAAATATTTCTTACAACTGCTCAGTGCTCATATATCATCAAATGTTTAATATATTTACATTACAAGTGCACTATGTTATTTCTAATACATTTTGGCAAATTTTCAGAAACTGGCGTTAAATTTGACAGAAAACCCTGCATGATATAAACAAAAAACATACAAGAATTTTTTGAACTTAAAAAAAAAAATCGATATATCTCCATGAATATACGTGCTATTTTTACACAAATGAATACACGTATTGCACAATATCCACATATTCGTAAGCTATAGCGATAGATCATTTCCTGCATTTTATTTTACGCGGTGACCCTAAATATTATTATTTTTCTTTGATTGTTTTCCCACACAACACAGATTCGTCCAATTTTCGCCTAAAGTACGTAATTTGGATGAATGGACGTGTCCAGTTGAAGTCTAAAAGTCCTCCGGACTTCAACTAAATTTCGTCAAATTACGTCCAAATGTCACCCCCCTTTACGTAAGAAGTACGTCTTTTGGGCCATGAAATGAGCGTAAAATGAACATAAAATGAACAAAATTCGGATGAGCCAAAATTTGTCCATATTACGTCCAAAAAATACCTCCATCCGGATGAAATACACACGAATTTTGGCTGTAATATAGGCGTCCAAAATTTGTCCATATTACATCCGAAAACGCCACCCACATTTGGACGAAATATAGACCCCTTTTAGCCTTAATCTGAATGTGTTTATTGATCCAAAATACGTAGTTTGGACCAAAATGAGACGAATCTGTTATCTCCCCTAGGAAAGGATGACGTTATATTAAAAAACTGAAATAACAAAAGTTTTTAATATAAATAATTTTCATAGAAATTTACTTAGAATTTTTTCCCCCAAAATCATATTAAATACTTAAATATTTTAAATTAATTCCTAGCCAGGACTCATTCATATAAATCAGTAAAAGCATATATATTTTATACATATTGCTAATAAACCTTTTTTTATGATACTTTTAATTTTCTAAGATCTTTAAAGAAAATACATTAATTCCTAAAGTATATGCTATAGCATGATTTGAAAAACAGAGGCTATACCAGACTTTAATCCGCTACATTCAGCCCAAACACAACTACGTTCTTTCACGAAAAAAGAAGAAAATTTTTAGTAATACAGTTTTTAATTCATAATACAATGAAATGCTACTTCAGAATGCTTAAACATATGCCGATCAGTTTCATTTAGAGAAAAAATGCACAGGTGATGTTAATGAATTCGGTCCCTGTTCCAGGTGCTTGTTTTGTTTGGGCCGAATGAAAGCATTTAAATTTGAGTAAAAACCGGTTTCATATAGTAAACAGTTTTTAAGGCATATATATATGCCATAAAAATAGTTTACTAATTTTAGAACATTTATTTTAGTAAAAGGAAATGACACATTTTAATGTTTACAATCTTATTTCATTTTCAGAAACTTTCTATGGATAATAAGGAAATGAAAAATGTAAGATACCTACCCGCATACTGGCTTTTATGTTTTGTGCATTTCTAGATTCTAGAAATCTATGCATTTCTGCTATTCTTCACATATTTATTTTATATACTATTTCTACTGGAAGAAAAAAATATATCTTGGTTTTCGTTTATATTATCATTGGTGATGATAATGCTTCTAAAAAGGTCCTATATTTGCATAGCTGTCAACTGCTACAATTTTTAGCTAGCACTAATTTTTAATGGAAATCTTCGCTTTACTTAATAACATATATCTGTAATTAAATCAGATGAAGATTTTAAAATCAAATTAGTGATGGCTAGAACTCATAGAATTTTGCCGTTGTATTTAGAAATTTTATTCTATTATTCATTAGCATACAATATCGTCAACTGCAAAGTTTTACATTTTGTGAACAATGGATTTTTTCTTTTAAATTCTTTGTAAATTCAACTACTCCACTTTTTTTTTTTCACTTGAATTAAAATAGCTCTAACAGGGAATATAATTTTCCTTTTAAGGATGGTTACCCTTAAGAATGGAATGTATCAAAGAAATTGAAAATTTTGAGTTTTTCAAATGCTGCTAATTCATGGAAGAAAATGCGATATTCCCTAACAACTTTTATGTATTGTGAATAAAATTTTACACACTGAAATTTGCATTTGTTGCCAGGTGTGCAAAAAAAAATTATTTTACATTTTTAATAATAATAACAAACAATATTTTGAAATATCATTAAAGAAATTTAAAATGTAATACAAGCGCGGACTTTGTTTTTCATATGCAGACCTACTCCCTTATGTAAAAAAAAAAAAAAAAAAAAAAAAAAAATCTCTGGACTGCAAGATTAACCTTCCATTACTCATGCATGGATTATTAAAAAAAAAGTAGTTCCATTTATTTTAGTAATTGACTTTTCACTGATTAATGTAAAAATACATTCTGTATATTCTGGTATGTAACAATAACTTTTGATAGAAGAAAAATTATCAAAATTTATAGGTGCACATTATGCATCAATTTTAAAAATAAATTATAAAAAGTATAATCATAAGAACTAAGACTTTTGATTTAATCAACATGCGATTTATATTTTAAAAATGTTGCTATTAGAGTACATGAAAAATAATAGTATTGTACTTTAAAATAATTTACATCTTATTTTTCGCTATGTATCTCATGAAAGTTTTTACAAACAATCAAACAACAATCTGCACAACATATGGCGATTATAATAAAAAATACAAAAATTAAATCTAACAGTAATGTATAACAGTATAACTGCCAGAATACAATATCGGTAAAAGGGTTTCATATACATGATAAATATCTTTCAAAAAATATTTTTTTAAGTATATCAAT
Organism: Maratus speciosus; assembly: GCA_963932465.1. Classification (NCBI taxonomy): domain Eukaryota; kingdom Metazoa; phylum Arthropoda; class Arachnida; order Araneae; family Salticidae; genus Maratus; species Maratus speciosus. Next base: position 457,367,652 of record OZ010797.1, read on the forward strand.
CAGTTTAAGCTAACTTTGTGAAATAGTGTTAGTGAGTTAGTGTTTACAAGACTCACTAAAGGAAAATTCTTTTGAAAAGCCATTGGGAGAGGGGGGGGGGTAAATTTAAAATATTATTGCATATTGTTATACACTATATATTATTGTAAAGCAAAGATAAGAGTACTAGTGCAAAATTTAGTATATCACCAAAACTTATTCATTTAAATACTGATTTTTATTTATGTTATCACCAAACTAAGTCTTAAAAAATTAATCTGTGCTCTTAATTAAATATCATATATTCAATTAAATATTGAATAATAATTTATAAATGAATTTACATTTTGTACAATTAAATATGTAAATTATCAAATGTATTTCAGATTAACCTGATTATTTTTAGTATATTATAAAATAACAAAAACAATACATTCAGTGTATTTAAGTAATGTTTTGAAATCAAAGTTTATTTAAACTTTGCTTAAGCATTAAAAATGAAATTTATCAAATATTTTCATGCATAAAATATGGTTAAAAATTATGTCCAAACTTTTAGTTTAAAATTATTCAAAATCTTTAGTAAACAGAGTACATATATTATCATTGTTATAAAGGAATATACAATAAAGATGCAAGAAATACTTTCAAAAATGAAGTTTTATTTATTTATTTTCCAATCTGGCTCTTGTTGACAACAATATTTTCTTTTTACAATTCATATATAAAATATATTTTTCATTGAAAGGCAAAAAGGGTGCTATATTTCATTACTATAAAGTAGGCAGGATGATCCTGAGGAAACTGTTTGGGGAAAATTCTGTTCTACGTTAATGCTTCTCAGACTTATTTTCATTATATTTAACAGACAGCAGCTTCAAAGCCTATAAATAAAAAGAATAATAATTCATTAAAATGAAAAGATGGATTGTATTTAATAGCACATATCAATAATTCATAACGTTAGATGCAAATTAAAAATAATTTAATTTTAGTTTTAATTTTTGCTTACAGGTAGCATCATCAGACATCTTGTATTATTTCATAATAAAATGAAGTTTTTTCATCCAGCTTTGAATGATATAAAAAAAAAAACATTTATGTATTTTTAAAAATTACTAGCCAGTGTTTAATTTAATTTATTTATCAAATTTTTATTATTTTTTTTAAACAAACAACTACTGATGCAATGTTTACAAAATACATAAAAGTCAAGTACTTTATAATGTTCAACTGTGTCCTTTATTTTGAGTATTTAAAGATCTATATTTATATAAAGTAAGGATAAAAAAAGAAAAATTAAATAAAATTTGGTGCTTTCTCGTTATAGCAGCCTCCTCAATTATAATTATGTCAAGGTAGCAGTTTCAAACTTGCTAAAGATCATCACCAAGCTTACATATACATCATACAAACATCAGGCACAATATGTATAAGCCAAATGCTCATATATGAGCCATATAAGTAAATATTTATTATCATATATCAGTCATATATATCTTTAAACAAAAACATAATTTGCAGAACAACAACAAAATATATATATATATACATATATTACACATTGTTTATGCTCGAGAAGGGATAGATACAGTAGATTCGCTCAAATCCGCGCAGCTTGGGACCAGAGGTTGTGCAGATTTTAGAATTTTGTGGATTTCTGGTTTGTTAACATTTTTTAGACAACAATTTGAATGTAATAATGCAATCAAATGTATAATGAATGTTTGAATTAAAGCAAAATATTAAAATAATTAAGTAAAGTAATAAACTAAAATGATAAAAAGTAATATAATTTAAAAAATGATTAAATTATTAAAGGTAAAGGTCAAATAAATAATTAATAATGTATAATTAAATATGCATAATAAAAATGAGATACATTTTCCTTGAATCATTCAATGACACTTTCCTCATAAAGGTAACCCTATTAATTCACATCAAAATAAAAAAGTAAGGAAGTTTTATTTTAGGTTTGCCAGTGTTAAGAACTATAAAAAAAATTAATACATATATATATTTGGTTAAAAGGCTGACTAGCAGTGATATCAGCAATATCCTTCTTTTTTTCAGTAATAAATTTATATTTCCTTCATGAAAAACAACGAGTTTAGTCTCATCATATTATTGAGAATTACATATTAAAATACATACGAAATTATATAAAACTAAAAAATCCTGTTACTTTGCCTCTACAACTTAACTGAAATTTTCATTGTTTACATCTGCGATTATGTGCGGATTTTAGGTGGTTGCAGATTTGAGGGAGTCCTGTATTATAATTTTTCTTCAGCTGCTTCTACAGTTAATGTTAAAGTCTTGCAAAAAATATGTTTAAACCAAATGAATTTGAAAAAATAAAATTCAAACAATAGGATACTTAAACTACCCTAAAATCTTAAATTACAAATATACATGGAAAATGCAAACCTTCAAAAAAGTCTCAGCTTTATTTCCATTTCATTCGAATGGAATGTAAGTTTTTAGATTAGTTTAAGTATCATATTGTTCGAATTTTATTTTTATTTCTTTAAGTTCAATTGGTTTAAACATAATTGTGGCAAAACTTTAACATTTACTGTAGAAGCAGCTGAAGAAAAATTCTAATAGCTATCCCTTCTTGGGACTATACAATGCATGAAATAAACGTTTTTTTATTTATTTATTTATTTATTTTTTTGGTGTTCTGCAAATTATGATTTTTTTAATATATCAAGTTTTATAACTACTGCAATTCAGAGGAACATATTACAAAATTACTAGAGGATGTTATAATTAGGGTTTGATATATAGGGTATTGCATCACAATTTGTGATGTAACTAAAATCCATAATAAAACTGGGCGAAAAATGTCCGAACCAGGACCCGAACCCGGGACCTCCTGGCTGAAGCCGCCAGTGCTCTGCCATCTGAGCTATCCCGGACGATTCTGGTCGAACTTTTTCACCCAGCTAACCTTGAAGATTACAGCATCTGGTCTGAAACCTGGTTCTGCTCAACAGAATAAATATCAGGTAATGGAACTCTAGAAATCGCTGGATACGAAATTACACTAGATTAATATTAACACAATTATTCTAATTGGTAAACAAATCATATTAGATGTAAATATCTAACGGGGCGAAAAATGTCCGGACCAGGATCCGAAGCTAAGATGGCAGAGCACTGGCGGCTTCAGCCAGGAGGTCCCGGGTTCGGATCCTGGTCCGGACATTTTTCGCCCAGTTGGAAATTTACATCTAATATGATTTGTTTACCAATTAGAATAATTGTGTTAATTTTAATCTAGTGTAATTTCGTATCCAGCGATTTCTGGAGTTCCATTACCTGAGATTTATTCTGTTGAGCTGAACCAGGTTTCAGACCAGATGCTGTAATCTTCAAGGTTAGCTGGGTGAAAAAGTTCGACCAGAATTGTCCCGGATAGCTCAGATGGCAGAGCACTGGCGGCTTCAGCCAGGAGGTCCCGGGTTCGGATCCTGGTCCGGGCATTTTTCGCCCAGTTGGAAATTTACATCTAATATGATTTGTTTACCAATTAGAATAATTGTGTTAATATTAATCTAGTGTAATTTCGTATCCAGCGATTTCTGGAGTTCCATTACCTGAGATTTATTCTGTTGAGCTGAACCAGGTTTCAGACCAGATGCTGTTATCTTCAAGGTTAGCTGGGTGAAAAAGTTCGACCAGAATCGTCCGGGATAGCTCAGATGGCAGAGCACTGGCGGCTTCAGCCAGGAGGTCCCGGGTTCGGATCCTGGTCCGGGCATTTTTCGCCCAGTTGGAAATTTACATCTAATATGATTTGTTTGCCAATTAGAATAATTGTGTTAATATTAATCTAGTGTAATTTCGTATCCAGCGATTTCTGGAGTTCCATTACCTGAGATTTATTCTGTTGAGCTGAACCAGGTTTCAGACCAGATGCTGTAATCTTCAAGGTTAGCTGGGTGAAAAGGTTCGACCAGAATCGTCCGGGATAGCTCAGATGGCAGAGCACTGGCGGCTTCAGCCAGGAGGTCCCGGGTTCGGATCCTGGTCCGGACATTTTTCGCCCAGTTGGAAATTTACATCTAATATAAAAATTTAAATTTCGTAATGTTTTAATAAATGTTTTTCGTGACCCAAATCGCTTAAAAAAATTCTTTACCTTATTTAAACCATTTTTTTAATTCGAATTATTCATCTAGGACAAACGGTTGCGAAAATAAAGGTCGGTCAGGTTATACGTGGACACACTGTATAATAATACTAAATTAAAATAAAACAATTATAAGTTTGCCGATGATAACAGCATATATGTTTACGAAAGTATAATACTTTGTAAGTGAAATAGAGGAATAGTTAAACATTTGTATGTATATTTAACGCTTGAAACATGCGAAGAGACAACAGCATATCACAATTTGTTGCAAACGTAATATAATATATATAACAATTATATTATAAACAAGAATGATAATTCATGCTTCAAGCATAAATTATGAAAAAATTATGAGAGGGTCAGTATCATAAGTGGGATTATTGTTATATGTAAGCATACTCCTTATTTGTAAAACAATCCAACATTTGAATCGGAGGGGGGGGGGGGGGATTTTAGAAGCTAACTTTTTTTTGTGGGAAAAGCAATCCCCAGTCTAAAGTTGTCAATTGACTTTTCTGTTATTTTTTCCTGAAAAAAATAAAATCATACTTTTATATTTATCATATTATGTAAGAAAAATATCTATTGGCTAACGAAATCATGCATCCAATGCGTTTATTCTTTTTTTTTTTTTTTTTTTTTACAATGCATGGCAGTAGCGCACGTTATATTGTAACATTAATATTGGTGACGCTACTGATTTTGGAGATTTTCAGCGGGTGTATAGGAAGAAAACGATACTAGTAGTAGGTAACTTTGATTCAGGGACTAGCTCGGATTTCGATTATGCTATTTCATTTTTCTAGACTTTCTTTTCTAGAAAAATAAATAGAAGAGATTTTTAATGATTTAACGATCAAAATGGTGAATAAAAAGTAGGATATATAGGATAATATTAAAAATGAGAAAAGTGAAAGGGACAATCCATTTCAAGTGGTCCAGCACTGGTTGCTTGACCATTTTTAAAAAATCTGAAATTTTTTGTGCTACAACCCTAACATGATGGAAGTTCAAAATGACTATTATTTTAATTTTAGTATTTTTTGTTTTTTCATGATGGCCATATTTGTTTCATCGTCTGCAGCAATTTTCTCACATGAAGGCTTTACGGAATTGTAAATATCTCATCCTTTATTTCTCCAATTCAAGTGCGGTATAAAGCAATTTCTTCAGAATAAAATGGGCTAAAAATCTGGTAATAAAGTAGTTTCCTAAAATAAATCCTTATTGGTTAAATTTCAGCATAAAATTAAGACTTTTTTCCCAAAATCTGTCTGTTTACAAGAGGAAGTTTTTCTAGCAAGGAAAAATGTCAACATGACATATTTTTTATTATAAATATGTCGAAAATACTTGTACTCACACGCAAAGTTCCAGATCTGGGACTTGATATCGCTTTGTTTAAAAAAAAAACCAAAAGTTTTAAAAATTGCAAAAATACACTTTTATGGCTTTGATATCTCAGGTGGGGCTCAAAATAAAAATCTGAAGTTCTGGTTTCTCATAGTATTTTATGGTAGTGTTATGCACAAAATATTTCAAGATGGAGATTGACTACAATCTGAGATAGACAAGGACAATATGTAAAAACAATACTGCCAAACTATTGTTTTATCTTAGTCACAGGTAAGTATTTATCTCAGTGTGTCATTTAAATTTATTTTTTTATTATCTTTAAATAATAGTAATAAAAAATAAAGTCTTTTGCAAAGCTTAGCAATTAATTAAAAAATTAATTATGCCTAAGGCCTATATTTTGTATGGTTTCAGTAATTTTTGCTTTCAGTAATTTTAGTAACCAAAAAAAACCTCAATAATTTTATACAAGACTTGGGACAAAAACAGAATAGGGAAATTGAAAAGCTATAAATGTTGACATACTTATTGAGACATGATCAAACGTGTCAAAACACATTCCTGCTTATCGGTTTAAAAATCACAATTTCAATGCTGCTTGCCAGTCCCTGAAACTTGTTATTACCACCTACCATAAGTATGTTCCTGTAAATAAAACATTAATACGATGTTACCATGCATAAGCCTCAAGTAATTTTCTAAAAGTAAAGATACCCAATGCCCTTTCAAAGTTTATACTGCAAAAAAAAGGACATCGTTGCATACGTGTATGATAAGAAGTAGTATCTAGGAATTATTAATGAAGTGAGCCTTAAACATAGTGATTTCAAAGTTCATTTCTAGGAGCCAGCAGCGCCAAGAACTTCATTCAAGTTATCAAGATATGACTAGACTTGGTCCCTTTAAATAAAATTTGGAGAAAGATTACCCCTATGAAACTGTAAACAGTAAGTGGTTGAACTCATAACATCTCTCCTAAATAAGTGAAGATATTTCTCAGATCTTTGTTGAACATATTATAGTCTCTTAGTAAATGAAATATTTGTTATTACACTGTTTTCACCAAACCATATTTTGTGTGTAAATATTGTAATAAAAGAGATAAATCTAATTCATCCTAAGGTTCTCATAATAGCGTTTGTTGATATTTTTCCTCACCATATATCAGCTTGCAGTCAAATCTCCTCTTTAAATTTGTTGTACATAATACTACCATAAAATACTATCAGAAGCCATAATTTCAGAATTTTATCTCGTGCCCCATCAGAGATATCAAAGCCTTAAAAGTACGATTTTTGAAATTATTGAATAATTTGGGATTTTTTTTAGCAAAGAGAAAGCAAGTCCCAGATCTGGAACTTTCTGTGTGAGTACAAGTGCTTTCTGCTTATTTGCAAAAATATTTGTGTTATGTTGTCAGCATTAATTTCTGAAAAAACTTCCTCTTGTAAACTGAACCTGTGACTACGATAAAACAATAGTTTGGCAGTATTGTTTTGACATATTGCCCTTGCCATATCTCCGCTTGTAGTCAAATCTCCATCTTGAATTTTTTTGTGCATAACACTACAATAAAATACCATCAGAAACCAGAACTTCAGATTTTTATTCTGTGCCCCTCCAAAGATATCAAAGTCTTAAAAGTGTATTTTTTTGCAATTTTTAAAAATTTTGGGAATTTTATTAACAAAGAGTCCCAGATCTGGAACTTTGCGTGCTAGTACAAGTACTTTCGATCTATTTATAAAAAGAAATTATGTCATGTTGACATTTTTCATTGCTAGAAAAACTTCCTCTTGTAAACGGAGAGATTTTGGAAACAAATTGTAAATTTATGCTGAAATTTAAGTAATAAGGATTTATTTTAGGAAACTACTCTATTACCAGATTTTTAACCCATTTTGTTCTGAACAAATTGCTTTATACCGCTCTTGAATTGGAGAAATAAAGGATAAGATATTTAGAATTCCGTAAACCCTTCATGTGAGAAAATTGTTGCAGACGATGAAACACAGATGCCCCCATTGCACAAAACAAAAAATAAGAGTATTGAAATAATAGTCATTTTGAGCATCCATCATGTTAGGGTTGTTATACAAAAAATTTCAGATTTTTAAAAAATGGTCAAGCAACCAATTAAATATTTTCTGGACCACTTGAACTAGATTGACCCGAAACTCATGTATTAATCTAAATATATAAATGCCGCTCTCTGTATGTATGTCCTTTATACAAATCTTCAGATTTTGACCGATTTGCACGAAACTTCATGTACATACGTTTTAGAACGTGGAAAAGATCGCTGTCTACTTTAAAAAACCATCAGACCACTATTTATCCCTTTTTCTACTACCTTCCATGATTTAAAATTATAGAAATATCTCTTTTTTAAATTTTCTGATTAAATCGTTTCTTTCCTGTTGCCACACCCTAAAAAATGACATAATAATGTGAAAAAATAACGATAACGGGTGTAATTGTTTTTATTTGCCAATAAAAATTCAGATTTTCTTGATATATTTTTGCATTTTTTAAATTGACGTTATTCTAAACAGAAAATGCACATTATATATATATATATAATAAAAACTTTAACTATAAGAGCGGTAAAATGGCGTAACACCTTCATTTGAATATTTTTTTCTAAATTAAAACATCTATTTTAATACAAACAGCCAAATTTCATGAAAACAATTTAAGAAAAAGAAAAAAAAAAGGCTAGATATGACGTCACATTCTATCAAATCTTTTCAACATGTAGTCAAACTCATTATAAAATAAATGGCTCCTATATTTTGTTTACTACTTTGATTGTATACTACAGCCATATCTTATAGCTATATGTTACAGCTAAGTGTTGTATTGGTTTAGATTCAGTGGTAGCATTTTCTGTGATTTATATTAAAAAGAAAGAAGTCATTTCCCTTTTCAAAAAAATTCTTAACTGAAGTCACGATTTAAAATTGATGGAAAATGATATCATTTCATATAATCATTGTAGATTCAATTTCTATTAATGAAAAATTTAAGTTTTCGTTTAAGAGTGATGTTTTATTTAGAGTGGAAACCCTCTTGATCTAATACTTTAATTAAAGCTTATAATTACACGTAAAGTGAAGGTTTTAGTTTTAAGCAAATAAAATTTCAAATAAAATTTCAGTAACTGCTACTTAATTTGGATGCATTTATTGTATTTTTCTCCGTATTGTGAGAAATTGTATACTTCTGTTATGCGTGCCAAAGAAAACCACTACATTTAATTTTAAAAGTAAAAAAAAATTACCACAATGAGTGAAAGTACATCCTTTTTCTGAATTTAAATTTTGCAAGTTCCAAAATTAAAACTAAAAATGTGAGTTTTTTCATAAACGTCAAGTTAAGGCTGTTCTCAAATCCAAAGTAGCAACTTTCTGACACATTTTTTAATTGATTTTTGTTCGGAAACACATGAAATTGGAAAAAGCTCTTATTTAAAATCTATGTAATCGAAAGATAGTTGCCATTTTTCGGTAAAGGTATAAGATCTTTCAGTTAGTGTTTTGAAATGAATTTCGGACACAACACCACGATAAAGGAGATAAAACGGTCGTCACGTGACCACAATTGCTCATATCTCGATAAGTAATCTATTTATCAAACAAGTTGGAAATTGCTCGTCAAACGTGGCAAATGTGGTGCGTTCGTACTATAGCTAGTTTTATAATTATTTTTTGCACCCCATATTGTACTGAATGTATAGTTTTTTGCACTTCGTAAGTGCATAGTCTGTAACATCATTAAAATACACTGTAATAATTTTTTCCCATTCCCTGTAATGAAACGGAAAAATTTTGACTATCCCTGTAATTAAGCTATACATCCGATTTTCATAAAATTTGAAATGGCTCGACAAACTTTTGCAACAATCATATATTTAAAATTTCAGACCTCTCGGAAGGCTGTAACATCATTAAAACGCACTTGCAAGCATTTTTCCTACTGCCCGTAATGTAAAGAAAAACTTTTGATTGTCCCTGTAATTAAACTATACATCCGATTTTCATAAAATTTTAAATAGCTCGACAAAATTCTGCAACAATGATATATTTAAAATTTCAGACCATTCGGAAGGCTGTAACATCATTAAAATGAACTTGCAATAATTTTCCCCATTGGCCGTAATGTAAAGAAAAATTTTTGACTGTCCCTGTAATTAAACTATACATCCGATTTTCATAAAATTTGAAATGGCTCGACAAAATTCTGCAACAATCATATATTTAAAATTTCAGATCATTCGGAAGGCTGTAACATCATTAAAATGCACTTGCAATAATTTTTCCTACTGCCCGTAATGTAAAGAAAAACTTTTGATTGTCCCTGTAATTAAACTATACATCCGATTTTCATAAAATTTTAAATAGCTCGACAAAATTCTGCAACAATGATATATTTAAAATTCCAGACCATTCGGAAGGCTGTAACATCATTAAAATGAACTTGCAATAATTTTCCCCATTGGCCGTAATGTAAAGAAAAAATTTGACTGTCCCTGTAATTAAACTATACATCCGATTTTCATAAAATTTGAAATGGCTCGACAAAATTCTGCAACAATCATATATTTAAAATTTCAGATCATTCGGTTGGGTAGTTTTTGCTCTGTTATATGCGGACGGACAGACGGACAGACGGACTGAACGACGACTATAGGTGCTACGTATTTATATAATTACGAACGCACCTAAAAATGGAAAACTCATTTCAATTCCAAATCGCTTTAATAATCAGGCCTACAAATTTTAAGCCTTTACGTTTAATGAGTCAGAAAATGTGTCAGAAAGTTTCGCGTTGTTGAGCAGGGAACTGGAGAACCACCTTAAGCATTATTGCAGGTTAGTATTTTGCAATCGAGTTGCATGCCAGATATTCGCCTAAAACATAAGTCATTCTATATTGTTTTAAAGAAAAGTGCATATCATAATTGGTGTGATGCGCACTCATTAAAATACTAATACGCCAACTAGAGCACAGCCCGATTACTGAAGACTAACCCGTCAGTACTTAGAGATGAAAATAGTTCTGCATTTTTCATTCAGGTAATAAGACTAATCTTTCATCATTTGGTTCACGTGATTATATAACTTTTTCCTGTAATTCTATGACTAAGCAACGGAAAAAAATATGTTACGCACTAAAATCTTCTCTGAAAAACTAATAGTGCAAGTCGAATGGAAATCCGTTCTGAAGAATTAAAGTTATACGCATCGGGAACGAAATTCCCATTTTCATTTTATATACTTATTAGATTATTTTGAGTAGTTTGATTTGATATCTGTTAAATTTGTATTTTATTTTATTTTATTTTTGACGTTTTAATTTCGCTTGCCAATTTAGTTATTGAATATTACAGAAAACAAACAAATTCTGAATTATTTACAATGTTTTTGAACAATTGAGCTAATACTTTGTAATTGGGTTGCAAGCATATTTAAAAAATATCCATGCTTGAAAATTACTTTAAAATCCATAAACAATCTGTACATTGAGATAAGCATTTCAAACAAATATTACTGAAAGTACTTTTGTTTTCTATAAGACGTTGGAACAATGGAATGTGCGATGTTAAGAGGTTAAATTGCAGTAAAAGGAAAATTTATTGTTGTGTTAGGTTGTAACTACCGAAAATATGATACCGGCGTTACTCATAGACATGTCCTTTTTTTATACTGTTCCATTAAGAGTAAACGGGTTCATCTTTCGTAATCGGGTTGCACGCACCTTTAAAAGTATCCATGCTTGAAAGTTACTTTAAATCCATTTAAATCAGAAAATTGAGATACAATTTTCAAACAAATTTCATTTGAAAGAATTTTTTTCTATTCGACATTGTAAAAAATGAAATTGAGTGATGTTTAGAAGTTAGAAAAATTGCAGTAAAGGCACAATTTATGGGGCACAATTTATAGGCACTGACACAGTGTTTTTACTTTATAATGTAGATATATACCATATAAACGAGAATTTCACTAAATGCTGTGTGATTTAATGGATTTTTTTTTTTCGTATTGTCAGGAAAATCACATATTTTTCTCTTACACCCGCCAAAGAAAACACGCATTCTGTTATTAAAGCTCTGGGATTTTAATATGGATGCGAGACAATAACGTCATGTTTTCTGATTGTCTTTTTAAGGATTTGTGGTTGGGAATGCACAAATTTCAGTTATTGTGATTGCCATATTATTTCGTTTTAATTTATTTTACCTGGAAGACTCCTTATAATTGACACGGGCGAAGCCGGGTAGTTCTGCTAGACTTTATTTATAAAAGCTGTTCTCTGAGTGTATGCCCTTTATACAAATCTTCAATTTTTGACCGATTTGCACGAAACTTGATGTACATACGTTTTAAAACGTGAAAAAGATCGCCGTCTACTTTAAAAGATCATCAAACACTTATTTATCCTTTTTTCTTGATGATTCCTTCTCCATGAAAGAGCAGCAGTAAAAAGTTAGAACTCTGATTTTTTGGTCAGAATAGGAAAAAAAATGGCCATATATATATATATATATATATATATATATATATATATATATATTTTTTTTTTTTTTTTCAAAAAAAAAAATTATGGCCATTTTTTTCCCCCATTCTGACCAGAAAATCAGAGTTCTAACTTTTTACGACTGCTCTTTCATCTTCACCTAACACTTCATTTATAATGGTTGTTTCATAATAATAGAAACCACCAGTCCACTAGAAGAAAATGAAGTAATGGAAATGCCGGGGGCGACACTAAATTCTGAAAAAGCAGAATTCCTATTCTCTATTTATGTTTTTTTTTTTTTTTTTTTTTTTTTGTCAATTTTAATTTCATTCGCGGATTTAGTTACGGAATATTCACAAAAAAAACTGCTGAATTATTTACATTGTAAGAGCAATAGGATTCCTTTTCTGTAATTGGGTTGCACGCATATTTATAAAATATTCATGCTTAAAAATTACTTTAAAATACATAAAAAATCAGTATACTGAAGTACAATTTTCAAACAAATATCATTGAAAGAAATTTTTGTTTTTCATTCGACGTTGTAAAAATATAATATGCGATGTTTAGAGGTTAAACAAATTGCAGTAGCAGCAAAATTTATTGGCGAGGTCATTGCCACCATAAATATGATGCCAGCGTTACTCATGGACATGTCTTTTCCTTATAATACTGCGTTAAGTGCAAAAGGGTTAATCTATCGTAATTTGGTTGCACACAAATTTAAAATTTCTATGTCTGAAAAATACTTTAAAATCCATTAAAAATCAGAAACATGAGATACGATTTTCAAACAAATTTCAATCGAGAGTACTTTTTTCTATTCGACAACGTAAAAAATGAAAATGGACAATTTTTAGAAATTAAGAAAAAAATCCAGTAAAAGCACACTTTATGGCCGTTGTCACCATCAATATGATTTCAGCGTTACTAACTGACATGTTTTTGCTTTAAAATTTAGATAGATGGCATGCTAACGAGAATTTCACTAAACTGTTAACTCTAAACTGTAACCAAAACTACTGTGCCATTTGGTTAATTATCTTTTTTTTTTTTTTTTTGCATTGCGTTTAAAATAATTATTATTCTATTACACCCGTCAAAGTAAACGCGCATTCTGATCCTTAAAGTTGAGGGATTTTACTATGGTTTTACTATGGTTGCGGCATAGTAATGTCATATTTTCTTATTATATTTTCTATATTTTATTGATGAGAATGCACAAAGCTCCATTATTGTAATTGCCATATTTTTCATTTTACTTTATTTTATCTGGAAGGCCCTCATGTTTAACACGGGAAAAGCTGGGTAATTCTGCTAGTTATTCTATAAAGCTATCATTAAGACTGCTTTTTTACTCGATTAGACATAAAGTCATCTAACTCAGTTGCACTTTTGAGATTTACTATTATAAAATTATATATTTCTGTTAAAACTTTCCGGTAATGTAACGAAAGATTTTGTAAAATTAAAAGAAGGTGTTTTATTTTAAAAAATATGTAAATTTAAAAAAAAATTAAATTTAAGTAGTTGAAATTACAGAGAGTACTGAAACAGAAATAGCGGTTTATCCCTTTATGCCCCAAATTAGGAATGCATGAAAATTTCTTCTTTTATTGCATTTTTCTTGAATTTTTGAAACTACACTGGAAGATTTGCCCAATCATTTATTAAAGTTTAGAAGGATTTTGCCAATTAAAATTAATAAATTAAATTTGTATTTATTGGGAGTTTGTACATTATTTTTACATTCACTGAAATGTTTTATTAAAAATCTTCTTTTTTTTTTTAATTTTTTTTTTTTTATTAGCAAATGCACAACTATGTTCTTACGATAGAAATATAGGAACTAGAAAGCAGGAATTCAATCCAGTGTCTTCTACGATGAGAAAAGAATATATATATAAATGTACATGTATTTATATACAGATAGTACAAAATATATTTCAGTTTTAAGACTTAGAACACACGCTTTTATTTTATATAAAATGACGTCATTCGCATCCGCAGAAGAATTCCACATTTACTATCCAGTCTCGCACAATATCTACTATCAAGTATGCATATGACGTCACTATCGCTGATTAATACACAAATCCAGCAAAAACCGATGTCGTCATTCAAGAAACTCGACAAAAAAAAAGACTATTTAATGATTCATATGCCTTCATTTATTTCTAACATTAATATAGATACTTAAAATTAAAAATACTTTATAATAGCTCCCTGTTTTATCAGAAATCATCCATTTATATTTTTTTAAATAGCACGTATTTTAATTAAATTTTTTTCGGTTGTTATAGGAAAATGGCTACAAAAACATATAATTACTATTTTCCAACTATTTGTCCTTTTCTTTTTACAGAAATGGAGTACTTCAGTTGATAACATTAAACAAATGCCGCTAAAAACTACAAAAGAATTAATATCTCAAAAATAAATTGAGATGCAGTTTTCAAACAAATTGCATTTAAAAGTTTTTTTTTTTTTTTTTTTTTTTTTTTTTTCAGAATACGACGGTATAAAAATTGAAAATCTGCGATGCTTAGAAGTTAAAAAAAATTGTAGTAGAGATTGCCCGTATTTAGCCGTACAATGATACATATCATTTGTTTTACGGCTGGCTTATATAATGTAATGTTATTTTTTAGAGATGACACAAATTGCTGGCCGAAAGAAATAGCATAATTGGGGCTAATAAGTTCGAACTATATATGTCTTTAAAGTTTTCTTGAAATTCAATTTCGTTACACATCAAATATTATGAGTTAAAAGTGAAGTTGTTGCAAAGGCAAGCAATTTTATTTTTTTTTTGTTGTTGGGGGGGGGGGGGGGGGAGGGGAAGAACAATGAATTATGCTCACTATCAAATTTAAATTAAATTACCGTCATGTACAGTCGTCGAAAAAAAAAAATTAAATACCCCTTACTAACTCTGCAAAACATTATCGTAGAAGAAAGCTACTAGTACCACACGATTGGTAATGAAGTCTACTTTTAAATGATGTATATAAAATTTGCTTAGGGGGCCATCTACATATTAAAACGAATCAAAGCTTTAATTTTTTTCAATAGCAGTACACAATTCTGTTAGCATAAATGAACTCTACACACTTCAATTAGACTAAAAACAAATCTGTATTCAATTCGTACGATAAGTTTCCGATAAATTAATTATTTTAAAACGAGAGTATTTTAGGGGATGTATCCAAATTGAAGTTCGGTACTCAATTGATGGCCGAGGGAGTCCCCTTCTTGATGAAGGCATCTTAAGCGTTACTCAAGTAGTCATTGAAGACTGCTAGATTACAGGACAGCATACGAAATTTCAAAATATCTAGTCATTTATATCAAACCTTCATTTTGCCGTTCTTAACACTTTCCAACAAAGTTTAAAAGTGTTTATGATTTCGGTTTGTCTGGCCGTCTGTCCATCTGTCCGCGCTCTAACTGCCGTAAATATACTCGGATCGTTCTGAAATTTTTGGATGTTTGTGACCTCTACCATAGCACGAACCCTATTTCAAATGAAGTTTGTAGCATGTTTAGTTCATTTACAGGGACAGTCAAATTTTTCCATTACATTACGGCCTAAGAAAAATCATTTTAAAGGATTTAAAATGATGTAACCTGCTTTCAAACATAATAAAATTGACATGCATTTATCACGTGTACTAAAATATGCATTTTGTAGAATATGCGGTGCAAAGAATAGTTATTATTTATTTACAGGGCCACACAAAATAATTCCGTTACTATACTGTATCCGAAGTACGATAACGTTAGCGATGATTGCTGGAAATTCATTTTTAATTATGTTATGTGCTTTTATGTTTCACTATGTTTATGCATTGTATTTGGTGTGTATAAATGCTTTAAATCATATAGAGGGCTAAAGAAAAGAATTCGTAATGGTTACTGGGTATGATTGTAAATTGCTTAAATGTGGTTTTTAAATGAGTTATGCATTTTTACGCTAAACTGCATTTAGTTTACTAAGAAATGTTTGTAGAAGATAGATAAAAGGATATACAGGGTTACACAAACAATTGGACACATGGCCATCTATAAATGATAATTTCTGAAATGTGTTTCCACTAGCTTTAAGAGTGTTTTACTTTGAACTAAACTTTCGCTAAATAGTGGCGTGTAATAAAGGTACTAGGTTAACTACAGGGTTATACAAAAGTATACAAGTATGTTTCCATCTGTTAGTATAAATTGCTGAAAGAGAAATTTCAACCTGTTATGTGTTTTCTTGCTAAACTAAATTTCCCCATTATATAGTATCTATATCAACCTACATATCAAATACAGGGCTGTTCAAAAGAATTGGAATACATGTTTGCTATGGACGGTAACTGCTGAAATAAGTTTTTTAAATGTTTTATGCGTTTTCTAAAATGTTTACTTAGTTCTCTTATATAGCTTATTTCTTTAAATAACGAAGTTTTGTTAAAGCATTCAGGAAGTGTTGGAAAGTGTTTCATAATCTATGCTTACCGCATAATATTTCTTACTTGTTTTAGCATAATTTGAAAACTACTTGGAAGAAAAATGTGAAATTTTGGATTTCCATATAGTTGGACTTAATAAATCTAAATCCATCAAACAAATTGTAGGTTGCAATTCATAATTTTTTAGAATATTAATTTCATACTTCATAATTCATATCATAAAATTATAAAAATTGCAAATTCAACGTATTTATGTTTGGGTATTTTAGCATTATTGCTACACGAAAAAATTAGCACATTAGGAGTATAATTTCAGGAGATATTAATGAAAATAGGAAAATGTAATTTAACATTAGAATCACTAAATTTTGAATGTTTATAATTCAAAAACTTACCATTCAAATGACTTGGAATGCGGTGACTAGGCATAGTTTGAGCCAAAAATTTGAAATATCTTGTTAAAATTGGGTATTGCCATTGAAAAAAAAATTAAGTTTGGGTTCGTTTTAATTGCCGAAACGTCAGTGAAGGCTTACTGTGGAGACACGAAAAGTTTTGATTTCCGTTTGTCTGTCTGTCTGTCTGTCTGTCTGTTCCGCGATAACTGCCGCAAAAAGCACCCGATCAGCTTGAAATTAATTGGGCATATTCGTGAGATACCCGGACGTAGCTGTATAGTTTTTGGTTAAATTTGGTTCATTCGTTCGGAAAATATGGAAGATTTTATTTTTCTTTATAATGCTTTTCTACGGCAAGTCAGACGATTTTCAAATTTCCATTTGTTGAAAGAAATGGCACGTTTGATTAATGGATTTAAATGTCAAATTATGGATACTAAAATTCCAAATAAGGGTTTTAAATTATTCCTATTATATTGAAGTTTTATCAATATATCTATCAGATTTTTTTATTTACGTGTATAATGTTTTGAGGACATTTATACATGTATTCCAATAATATAAAGAATTTTTAAATTAATTTTCTTGTTTTATATGACACATATTTCTTTTTTTTTTCCTTTTCTTCGTTGCCTAGCGACTGTTATTCGTAGCCTATCATTGCGTCAAATATGAATGAAGTTAGTAAATTACGTTAATTTTGTTGCAGGTACTATTAAAAGACTATCACAAAAAATATTTTATCGCGCCAAATCGATGTAATTTATGCAATTAACAGTGGGCACGATAATGAATTATTTTCCAGTAGATTTATAGATCTCCAGATATGCATATTTTGGGGAGCTTTTAATATGTTATTGTTATCGCATGGATTAGGATGTTTAAACTAATGTTTAACCATGCTATAAGTGAAAAAAAGTACAGTTAAAGGCATGTAAATCCTTTTTAACACTTTCCAACATGGATGAAAAGTATTTATGACTTCAGTTTTTCTATCTGTCGCCTGCCGTGTTTCTCTACGTGCTCTAACTCGCGTAAATATAGTCGGGATTACATGTAATTGATATACGTTGTTGAGGTTTGTCAAAGTATGTTTGGTACTAAAAATGAAGAGTGTAGCATTCATAGCTTAATTACAGGGGCACTCAAAACTATTCCGTTACATTATAGTCTTTGGGAAAAATCGTCTGCGGTGTATTTTAATAATGTTACACAATTTTAAACGTAATGAAATTTACATACTTTATTAAGGTGCACTAGAACCTGGTTACTATAAAATATGTTATGTGTAGCACTTACAGCATGCGTACAGGGAACTCAAAAGTATTCATAATATTACAATCTTTGAAGAAAATCCTTTTGTGGCGTTTTTTAATGATGTTACTCTGTTACAAAATAATAAAATCAATACGTATTTTTGAAACATTTTGTAGTATATGGGGTGCAAAGCATGTTTTTTTTTCAGGGTCACAGAAAAGTGGTCGATTAAAATGGGGTCTACGGGGGAAAAAAACTAACTCCTCACAGCTTATTTTAACACATTAGCGACGGGAAACGAGAATTCTCTTTTTTATTCAGAATACATCATTGGCTAAGGGAGTGACTTCTACCTTACAGAAAAGACATTTATATTGTGTTGTCCATATTTTTTATAGATTGTAAGACATTATATATTACATCCGTACATTGAAAGATATTTACTGCTGCATAAACATGAAAAACATATCTCAGAAACCAATTTCCGAGACACTTTCAGAAGAGGGAGGAGCTTCTACTGTTTTTAAACCCAGATTTAATTAAATTGCCTGTCGTCAGTGTGTTAATTGTGTTGCACTAATTCAAACATTATGAAATTAAATTAAATTACTGTGGTTGACTACAAGGAGCTTGAATATGATTTGTATCGTATTTATCGTTCATTTATAGGGTCACATAAAAAATTTCGGATACAGTTCTGGTCTATTAGGGATGATTGCTGAAGAGCATTTTCGATTATGGTGTGCGTTTTAACGTTAAGTAAATTTGTGCTTAATAAGTAGTGCTTAAATATTGTATAGACCATGTACAGGGATACACAAATGAATTCGTAAGTATAAATGAAAATGAGCGCGAATTGCTTCAGTGTGTTTTTTTTTTTTATATTTGAGTTATGTATTTCCCAGCCCAATTACATTTAGTATACTAACAAATGTTTGCAGAATTTAAATAGAACCATATACAGGACTCCGCAGAAACTGGATATATGGTGCACACTATGCATACTAATCCACGGAAATGTGATATGAGCAGTTTTAAGAGGGTTTTTCGTCTGCATTAAATTTAAATGTTATAGACGATGCGTAAAAATCTTCACGTAATATACAGGGCTGTAGAAAAGAATTCATGTACGTTTCCGTCTATTGGTAGAATTTACTAAAGGACATTAACACAATTAATTGATAATTACAAATGTAAATTAAATTTCACTACGAAGGGGTTCAGGGGGGCAGAGCCCCCCTGAAGAAATCTACTTTATTATCTAAAAATTACCAGAATAAGTAGCTCATGAGATTTTCAGAATACCATTACATAACAAGGGGTTTAATTTAACGCTTCTAATGTCAGAAACCTTCGAAATATTTTTTCGTTTTATAAATGTTTATGTAATTTC
This sequence comes from Maratus speciosus, assembly GCA_963932465.1. NCBI lineage: Eukaryota > Metazoa > Arthropoda > Arachnida > Araneae > Salticidae > Maratus > Maratus speciosus. The sequence continues at coordinate 457,387,161 of OZ010797.1, forward strand.
AAAACTTTAAATTTCGTTTTTTGTAGAAAGATTAATATTACTCAAAGGGTGCTAAACACAGTGAATTGTAGAGCTGACGTTGAGGCTCCTGATCTGCAGATTTACTAGTATGTAGATTGCCCCTAAGTAAATTTTATATCCATCATAAGATAATTTGTTGAGGAGTTAGTAGAGGGTGTTTATTTTTTTTCCACAACTATACTAACAGAAACTTCTAATTTACAGTACACACACGATTATCCGATACCCAGTCTATCAGCGTATATCGAACGATTTTAATCGTCGAATATCCGGAGGACATTATAAGATGAATTGCATTTGGAGAAATTTTAAATTGTAATATTTTTTTTAATTAACAGCAAAATAAATTATTTCAAAGTGAAATAAATAATTGTCATAAAAAATAACAATATAAAAATAAATCTGAGAAGAAAATTTCGTAATTTAGTACATTTTTTTCATCAAATTAAGTTAATTGATATATTTTTGGTTTTTATTTCATTTTAGTTTTGTTTATCTCAATTAGGGAAACTTTAGTCGGCGTTTGTTTCAAAGTTAGTGTTCGCACCAAAAAAGATAGGCATTTTTCAAATAAATCACTTTATCGATCTTCTTGCTGTCTAGAAACGGTCACAACAAAAAATAAACCCGAACTAAATGCCCTTCTATTAAATGAGCATTTTTAGGTGCATTCCTAATTATGTAAATACGTTAGCACCTATAATCGTCATCTGGTCCGTCCGTTTGTGTGACCGTCTCACAGTGGGACGTTTTGACGATCAAGGTGGACAAAATTATTTCGTTGAAGCTTAACCACATTAACGTTTGCTCCGAGATAAGTTGGGGGTAAAAGCACTGTTTCCCTATACTCGTCACCCGTGAAGTGGTAAATTAGTTTTGCTGTTTTTTTTAATGCATCACTAATAAAATAGTCAAACAGTGATAAATATTTGGTTATTTAACAACAATGTCTTAAAATAAAAATACAGGGTAGGGTAGACCGGGGCTAGTTGGCCGGCTTTTTCTTCTAATATTTTTTTTTAAAAATTACAATTCAACATTTTAAATTTCTTTTTATGTTACCACTATCAGTGTACTTTCAGGAAGAAGTCTCAATAGTAAAACTTGAAAATATTAACTATAAGTATTAGTTTAGAAGCTCAAATTGACAGCAAGTCGCTTGGGCCAACCTGCCCCGATTGCGGGGTAAGTTGGCCCACGTCACCTTTTAATGTTTTGATAGTGTAGATGTTTAAGAAATGGTCAAAATTTTAACAAATCTTAATTTTTATTTCTTGCGAACGAAAACACAATATAGCCTCCTACATTAAAATAAAAAATTTAAATATTAAAACTGTGAGTTATTCAAATTATTAACTTCGACCAAAAATTGCTTTAAAAATTGCTTTTATTTTTACTTAAAAAATGCCTTTAATACATTACGGAACGGTAATAAATTTTAATAAAGGTATGCTAGGTGTTAAAACACTGTAAATCTTAGAGTACAGTAATTTAAGAAATCATTCATCCTTAATTAAGTGATTTATTATAAACATCAGGGGATAAATAAAATGTATCAAGGCCTCTGTATATCTGTTAAGTGCAATAATTCTTTTCTTTCGTTTATTATTTTTTTCTAACGCATCATTCCCTTCAAATTTCTGTCAGTAAAATGTAATATTGCTTCATGATGCTTTGGGTAATGCCAGCTTCTTTGAAATGATGATAATTTTAGTTTATATAAAACTTTAATTCCTAATCATGTATAAAAAACAGTTTGCTTATCATGAAATATATATATTATCTATTACATTTATGATTTATTATTGGTATAATGAGATTTAGATAATCTAATAAAATAGGATATAGCAATGTGCTTGATATAATTATGTTGGATGATAGCATTTTTTTATATTTTTTGCTTGAATTGCTGATCTTTATTAACGGATCAGGAAGTGTAGTTCTATTCTCTCTGTGGAAGGAACAACATGTCTCTTAAAGGAAAAGATATTTCTTGATAATTAAAAAATTGTTTCCTGCCTTTTATATGGATTATGAAGACAAAAAGGATTATTTAGTTTCAACGAATAACTACCCAGGTAAGAGGTTTTCACTTCATAAAATGTGTTGTTATTAAAGCATTATTTGTGGCAAACTCTTCTCTGGACGGGGGAACAAGGGGATTTTATTAATAATTGAGAAATATCAGAGTCGGGTAGATTTTGAATGTTAGATTTGTCACTTTTAGTGGTAGTATGTAACACTAGGAGGGCGAACTTTTAAGTAGATTTCGTAAGAAATACTACCTATTGCAATCTCCCATATGTTGGAATATTTGAAAAACTTTTGCAGATCTATACCGATCATGACCCCTTAGAGCCCAAAGCCACCCCCTGTTCAAAACGCTATATATATATCTATATATATAACCATTAATTAAACATTACCAACCATCATCAAAAACCGCAATATTGTGAAATGACAATAAAAATGGATACCACAAACCTATAATATATATATATATATATATATATATATATATATATATATACATATATATTATTTTTCTATGGACACCATAACATATCCAATCAGTTTAAAGTTTTCAAAACTTCTAGGAAAAGGGCTTTTGAATTATGCGTAACAAATATTTTATATAACTAGGGGGCTATGCCCCCTACGAGCTACGCTCGTCAACCCCCGTTCAGACACCGCAGACTCTAAAAGTACGCTAATTTGATCGGCTTTAAAAAGATTTCGGAAGATTGAATTATAATTTAAAAAACAATGGCGATCTCCCTATAAACGGATTTCTATTCATTTATCGTTGACAGGGGAATTTTAAGGCCAAATCCGCTGCGGAACTACTTGATTAACCAGTCGACCAATTTTGCCAAATTATATAAATCGCCAAAGCACTCGCCAAATTATTCAAATTGACATCATTTTTATTTTAAATAACCAAAGAACAAATAAATTAGTGCAACATTAATAAAAATACAAATAAAACGTCGAAATAAAAATAACTTGATGAAGTAGACACGTGTAACTTTCTTAAAGTCAAGTTAATGTGACATTTACGATCAACCATTACTAGCATTTAATCTTATAGTTTGGCGAATGATAGATTTTTGGTCGACGGGTTAACTAAGTAGTATCAAAAATACATATGTCAATCGCTGTTTTCGTCTTTGATTAAGTAAAATAAGATAAACATTTCAAACTAAGCTAATATAAAAGGAATTAAGTAAACAGAATCTTTGTCTCCCGGTATTTTTTAACAAAGCGAAAAGAAAGTTCTTTTAAATAAGACATTTTAAATTAATCGTTTTTAATCTGACGTAATTTTGACCAAACTATTCTTTCTCTTTTTAATATGCACGTGAAAATACTTGTGTTAGAAATGAAATATTATTTGTGCTTTCCTAACAAAAATAGTTGAAAAGTATCCTCTCAAAATATCAAATAAATGTCTAGCACAATTTCTAAATTTAAACCGTTTTGCAATATTATTTTGTGCAATTCCCATGAATAGTTTTTGCTCCTATAAAACTTTTTTAGTGGAACGATTTTGTCCAACTTTAGCATTAAATATCTCTGAAAATTATTCTTCGATTTGAAAACAGTCTGCATCAGCGTGGTTATCAAACATTTCTGTATAATACTACCGATTTTCATATTTTTGTATGCATTATTTTTCTTAATATTAACGAAGAAAGACCTCCGGTCACAAAAAATTCAAAACCGGCGGCGGCGGTGGTGACAGCGGTAGTTACTTTTTTTTAGAATAGAGAGATTAAAAATGGCTTGAAGGAGTGCAAAGAATAGGGTTTTCAGAAGAAAAAAATTCATAACTTCGTTAATTCTCAAGATATCAAATTCACTTAAATTTATGATAAATACTCTTAATATTATTTACAACTTTTGTATTGACAAGCTTTTGATAGGAGCAACTCTTACAGCTAAAAGAAATTAAAAACAAAAAAGTGTGTGTGATGGGGGGGGGGGAGGAGGTTGTATAAGGGAAAAAAATCACATTTATCTTAATCCGTTAAATTCTTGGTGAAATTAGTACTTAACTTCTAAATCTACCTGCGCCTGTAGGCCAAGCCAACAGGGATTTTTCTATAATTATGAATGTTATAAATGTTTTTGTACAACAGGAGCAGCTGATTTAATTTGGCGAGGTGGTAAACAACATTATAACTTCATTTTTTAAAATGATTGGCTGGAATAACCAGGAATTCAATTAATAAAATAATTCCTTACTATTAATTAATAATTAATTAATTAAAATAATAATAAATAAGACCTCCGAGTGTCTTAAGGGCTTTCCTGCATTTCCATAAAAATAGTTATAAAAATAATCTTAATTAAAATTTTCTTTCCCTGTTTGTTTCTAAAAATATTTCATGCTGCTTTATTCGGTATACATCTTGAAATACAATTCTGCTTAAAATATTTTTGTCCACAACAGATTAAAGTTGTTTTTGAGAAACGGAAAAATATGTCCAAACCGGTCAAAGAATTAAAATAATTCATTAAAACTATCAAAATTCCAATACCTCCGAGCCAAATTCCTATGGGGCATGTTAGCCCGGCGCGCCATCATGCCCCATGCCAAGTGGGCCAACTAACCCCGTATCGCCATTTTTGATTTTCATGGCTGTAAGGAATTATTCTGAAAGTATTTCAATAAAAAAACATGCCCTACAATAACTATGAACAATTATTTTTCTGAGTTATTATGTATCAAAATCTAAAATGTAATCTACAAACAAATAAAAAACGATTATTTATAGTAGAGAAAGTTTACTCACCTTTGCAAAATTTTGAAAATTCTCGGTAATTCTTTAACGGACGCTCCGACTTCAATTGTGCTGATGTTGGAGGAGGAAAGCGAAGCAACGCATATTTGGCTGGACTGACAATGTCATCTAACGCAAAGTTTAAAAAATATCGCGACTGGGCCAACATGCCCCTATGGCCAACTAGCCCCGGTCTACCCTACCCACTAAAGTCCGTTCCCACCCTCTTAACTGCCGAACGACTGCATCAATATTCATAAACATGGTGTCTAGGTATAGTAAAGAAGCCATGCGCTTCTAGATGAGACCGCTTATAGCGCCATCTGGTACAAAAGGGCGGCATTAGCGTTCCTATCGCGAAAAAGGTTCGAAATATGGGATAAAAGTGAATGACGACACCTTGTGAACATGAATGCTAAATAAATCTTGTTTTCGAGATAGGAATACTAACTCAGCTGTTTTGCACCAGGTGGCGTTGGAAGCGGTCTCATTTGGTAGCCCATAACCATTTTACTATACCTAGACACCACTTTTATGAATATAGCTGCAACAGTTCGGCAATTAAGAGCTTAGGAAGGACTTTAGTGGGCACCCTGTAATATTCATTACAAATAATGCGTTAAACATACTTATTTTACAATTAAGTAAAAAACAATTTAATGCAAACATGTAAGTTAACATTTATTTGTTTTTTTGAATTTTTGTCTACTCAGAATTGCCATCGAAATTTGTGCAGTCATCCTGAAAAATATTTTTTTTAATAAAATCATATTTAAAAAAATTTAATGTTTTGTGGTACACTGTCAAACATATAGTACATGCTACCAAAATTATTTTCGTTGAAAAAATGCTGTTGTGTAGATAAGTAAATTATATAAATTTTATTCAATTTGAAATAAAATTTCTGCATATAGACGATAATGTATCCGAATTTTTTATGTGTTCCTGTAAAAGAAATGCAACTACTACACATTTTGTTTTCAATTTAAAAAATGCTATTGTGTATCTCAATAATATATAGTAATTTTGTTGAAATTTAATTAAATATTCTGCTTTTTAGCAACAATCTTTCCGCGATCTTTTGTATAGCCCTGTACCAAATGCATAATTTCTACGTTCGTCAAATTATAATTTAATAGAATTTTCATTGGAAAAACACATGTAGGCAAAATTTCAAATCAGATAATTGAAAGTGGTTTAAAATTGTTTTGCAAGATTTGAACTGATCTTTTATGTGGCCCTGTAAAAAAAGCGTAAATGCTACGTTCCATAAATTATAATAATATTGCATTGTCTTCCGAACTACATATCCTGAGCAAAATTTCAGCTCAATCAGATTATTGAAATTGGTTTAAAATTAACTTGAAAATTTTAATCTAAATTTTTGTGAAACCCTGTAGAAACAGTATTCTAAACAAACTCCTACGTTCTTTAAATTATAATAATATTGCATTGTCATTCAAATTACACATGTTTTCATTGTTTCGGCTCAATCGAATACTTAAAAGTGGTTTAAATTTAACTAGCAAGATTTGAACTAAACATACATACATGCACTGCAAGTTAATATGATGCTTGTTTATTAATAAAAACTTAATGATCTGCAGACATCTGCAGGAGTTTTTTTTAATTTTTCAATACTTTAGGTGTGGCCCTTTGATTTAAACAAGTGGGTAAGTGTGATCACAGACCGCACAGAGGGTTTCGTTTAATATTCCTTTCAAAACACTTTATCCTTCTGCGAAATCTGTTAGTTCCACATTTTGCAACCAGGGGGGGGGGGCACTCTATTCTACACAGACCTCTATCCGAACGAAACTCCGTTTTACAACCTATCCGTAGGTATATTGTAATAGTCGAGGTATATAGTCGAGGGGATCGGGTCTATGGCACCCGGGATAGGTAGGCGCACCCTGGCGGAAAAAAGTAGAACTGAATTATGTAAGGCTATGTGCATAATGTGAAAGAGTGGTCAAAGTGGTGTCTGTAAAAGTTAAAAAAGTACCCACCGGGTGCAATGGGGGGAGGTTAGAAAAATTGCTTAAAATACACAAGTTAGAGCCCGGTGGGTAAATAATATAAGAGTTTTTGAAAATTTTATGATTTTTCATGTGATCGCAAGTGTTTTGCTATACGTATGCAAAATTTCAAGTCTTATATTTAAATAGGGGCTCAGTTAGTAAAAAAAAAAAAGCTTAAAATACACAAGTTAGAGCCCAGAGGATTAAATATAAGACTTTTTCAAAATTTTATGATTTGTCGTATTATGTGTGGTGTTCATCTATAAGTATGCAAATTTTCAAGTCTCCAACGTGTATAGTTTCTGAGAACGGGCTCTGTGACGAACAGACAGACACACAGATGAGCGAGACGAATGGGGTTTCGTCAGATGAACGAAACCCTAAAAAATGGTTATTGCTGAATAATGCTGAATAACATGTTAAAAGTCAAGATGAAATTTGTAAACAACATCAAGGATTATCCAGAATAACAACCTTTGAAATAAGCGGCTAAGCGGGTTTACTATCGCTTATTTGAAAAGAAAAACGGGTTAAATCTGACCTTGACAAACCTGTGACATATATTCAGCAAATTCGCGCTTTCACAAATAAAACAGAATAGTCACGACGTGCTTTCAAATTCAGAGGAAGCTTGTGCAACTTTTGAAACTCTCAAATAGCTTCTTTACGATCATAATTAATCGACACCTCTGATTTTTTTCGACCAATCTCGTAAGGATCTCGGAAATACAGACATTCAGCTACCAGTACACGCAGTTTTGTCAAATTCCAAGACAACTGGGAAAATGAATTTTGTCCGCCTAGATCATCAAAACGTCACACTGTGCGTCTGTCCGAAAAAAAAAAAGGCGCAAAAACTGCTCAACCGAATGGTTTGAAATTTAATATATATAATCGTTGCGGACTTTTATCTAGTCATTTAAAATTTTTGAAAATCGAATTAAAAGTTCATTTATAAAGGCATTTAAATGTATTCCGTTACGTTATACTCTGTAGGAAATTTTTTTTTACAGTGTATTTAAATAGTGTTACATAATTTTAAATGTAACGAAATTTTTATACGTTATTAAGGTGCCCAAGAAGATAATTAGAATGGAATATGTCATGTGTAACACTTACTGTAGATGTACAGGGGAACTCAAATTATTCTGTTATGTTATGGTCTATGAATAAATATCGTTTGTGGCTTATTTTAATGATGTGTCTCTGTTACAAATATAATGAAATTTTTATGAATTTCTGAAGTATACTAAAACATGCTTTATGTATAATATGTGCAAAGCATTTAGTGCAACTCCATCGTAACATTTGATCATCGAATTTTGTTTTCAACACTATGTAGAAAATTTACTGATAAAGCTAGAACAAATTTTTACGATTTAAAATATTTCTTAATGCCAAATACCTGCAGATTATTTCAATCTCTCTTTCAGTCTCAAAAATTGCAATTCAAAATTCTGTAACTGGCGTAACATAAAATAAACAAACATTTTTACTGCCTTCATTGAAGTGTAAACATTATCAAAACTATCCCATTGAAAAAAGTAATTTAATAGTCTCAACAACACTAATTAGTGCCAAATTATAACAGTAACTTGTTTATTAATTTCTGACTAATAAAAAAGAAAAAAGTCCTTCCGGCCAGTGCCGGGAGGAAGAGGTAGCTTTCATATTCCTTACTTTAAAAAAGCCAACTTATATTATTCAAACACACGAAGCTCAATTTAGTGGAAACCGAATATAGGAGATTCAATACTAATTTTTATCAATACTAAATCATTATGAATGAGAATTTCGCGAAATTAGTCAGCTTTTCCAACCTGCTTTTATTCAAAGTAACTTATATTTGGCTGCCAAATTCGGCGATTTCTTAAAGTGCCTGTCATTTTAAGACAACATGGTGGATGAGGCTAACCAGTGAACTTGGTCGAGACCTTAGTAATTGCTGTGCGCATGCTCACTCACATCGGAATCGGTTGATATATACGAGTGCTGTCGCATGCAAAAAATCAGATTTTTCAAAATGTCACCCACATTAGAAATTGAAACTGCTATATCTGAGCCATTTTTTAAGATAAAGACAAACAAAAAATGCTCCTGAATCCTTATATCAAGGTCAAATACTTAAGAAAGAAACCTTTTTCAATTTCTATTTTTTTTGCAACTCACTTTAAATATATATTTTTTAATTTGATGGCCGCGATTTTGAAACAAGATGGCTGATGAAGCTGGCCAGCGAACTTGGTCGAGGTACTGATGTATACTATCCACATGCCTTCTTATATCGAAATAGGCGAATACGTGTGTTATCGCGTGACAAATACAAGATCGTTTCAAAGTGTTAGCCATGCTAGAAATTCAAAGTGCTATAATTCAACCATTTTTTAAGATATAAACAAAAGAACAAATTTTCAGAAACAAAAACTGCTCCAGAATCTTTGTATCAAGCCAAACACATAAAAAAAATCTTTTTCATTTTCCAGTTTTTTAATACCTTAAATTAAATTTTTATAATTAATTTTATTTTTTTTAATTTAATATGGCAACCCTTTTGAAACAAGATGGTGAGTGAAGCTGGCCAACGAACTCGGTTGAGACATTGGTATGTACTGTGTACAGAGACAGACCAAGTTACATCCAAATCGGTTCATAAATACGCCTGTTATCGCCCATAAATACGCCTGTTATACGCCTGTAATAGGCGTGACAAAAATCAGGTCGTTTTAAAATGTCAGCCACAATAGAATTCAAAATGCTATAACTCAGCCATTTTTTTAGATATAGACGAAACAAAACCTGTTCCGGAATCTTTGTATTAAGGTAAAACACATACGAAAAAAATCTTTTTAATTTTCTAATTTTTTGGTATCTCATTTTATTTTTTTTTTTTTTTTTTTTTTAAATGGCCGCCATTTTGAAACTAGATGGCGGATGAAGCTGGCCAACGAACTCGGTCGAGATATTTGTATGTACTATGTACACGCCAAGGTACATCAAAATCGGTTCATAAATACGCCTGTTATCACGTGACAAAAATCGGGACGTTTCAAAATGTCATCCACGCTAGAAATTTAAAATGCTATAACTCAGTCATTTTTTAAGATATTGACGAAACAAAAACTGCTCCCGAATCTTTTTATCAAGGTCAAACACCTAAGAAAAAATATTTTTTCAATTTTCATTTTATTGGTACCACATTTCAAATTTAAATTTTTCTTAAAAATTTAAATGGCCGCAATTTTTAAACAAGATGGCGGATGAAGCTGGCCAACGAACTCGGTCGAGACATTGGTATGTACTATGTATAAACGAAGTTACATCCAAATCGGTTCATAAATACGCCTTTTATTGCATGACAAAATACAGGACGTTTCAAAATGTCAGCCATGCTAGAAATTCAAAATGCTATAACTCAACCATTTTTTAAGATATAGACGAAACAAAAACTGCTCCGGAGTCTTTGTATAAAGGTCAAATACATAAGAAAAAAATATTTTTCCATTTTCAATATTTTGGTACAACATTTCAAATTTTAAATTTTTTTAAATGGCTGCCATTTTGAAACAAAATGGCGGATGAAGCTGGCCAACGAACTCGGTCGAGACAATGGTATGTACTATGTACACACCGAATTACATCCAAATCGGTTCATAAATACGAGAGTTACAGTATGACAAAGGTCAGATATATATATATATATATCTATATATATAAAAGAAAGTCTGAATTTCGTATTAATCAACGCGCAGCCAAAACTACTGAACCTAAAATTTTGAAAATTGGGGTAAAAATAGTTCTTATGGCATTGGGTGCCGCTAAGAAAGGATTTTCTAAAATTCCACCCCTAAGGGGGGTAAAAAAGAGAACGAACTTTAAAAAAAATCCTTAAAAATCTGATTTTATAGTTATTTTTCAACTGATAACATATTTTGGTGTATTTTTGTATGCTGAATCGAATGGCACTAACTAAATTCTTTTAAGTCCAATAGTTCGAGAGATATTTCATATTTTTCTAATTTGGCGCTATCTTTGACGCCAAAAGCTCAAATTTCCAAGTAATAATTTCTAAAAACTCATTCTCTTCATTCTGTTACTATAGCAAGGGAATAAATTCAAATTGAATAATTTTTTAATCAATTCTTTTGGTTAAATAATTAAAACAACTATGTCAGTTAAGAAAAATATTACAAACGCCTCAAAAACTAAAACTAAATTAAAAATAAATAAATAAATCTGTGGTACTTTTTACTTCTACGAACACCATGCGAAAATGTATGATATCGCGCCATTTATTTCAACCCTAATCGTGCAAACGATTTTTGTTACAAACCATGCCAAGCATTAACCTTTGCTATTTATTGAACGTGAATATTTTTTATGAGTATTATTCCATCGTAATTCCGTAAAACTTTTGAATTTGTTATTTTTTTAATAGAAAACATTTATTATTAATTATAACTTATTTAATACTGATTACTGACATAGATTTTACTATTTGGCAGTTATCTGATGAGGAGGAAGCTACAATAAAATTATTTTAGAAGTTAGGAATTATACATATAAAAATGTTTGTTCAAAAAACCATGAATGGCTTCATTCAAAGAATGAAATGTTTACTGTAGTGTGAAAAATACGTATTACGTACGCCATGCTGCAGTAGTAAAATATATTTACAATTTGAAGACTGCAGTTTAAATTGACTATATTCTATTACTTGCAAAATATTTATTTATGCTTTTATTTTAAGTACTTATTTTTATTGATCTAAAAAAACTGGTATGTTAAAGCATGTAATTTTCAAAAGATATATTTTTAAAATGCTCATTTTTTTATCAACAAAATTATTTTTTTTTCAAATATTTCATTTCGTTTTATAGACAATGGCATTATTTATAATTCGCCTGCGTAAATTACAAAATACTCTTTGATGTTGAAATAAATTTTTTTGGTTTAAGGTATTTTTCTTCTTATTATTTTTTCTTTTCATCATTTTAAATGAAATTAGTTAGACATATATTTTAAATGTGTGTATTTTAAATGAAATGAGCAAAAGACATGTATGAATTAATGATGTCGATAAAACAAGAGGTTTTTTTTTTTTTTTTTTTTTTTTTTTTTTTTTTTTTTTCCATGGTTATAGTATATTGTGACGAAATGTACACCTGCAAGCAGTTTTTTCCGCATGGACTATGCATTGTTATAGTAACGTATATATTTTAAGAAATTAACAATTGTAATCTTGGAAACTAGCCGCCCTTGGTGACCAGTTTGGTCTCCCTTAAAATTTAGATTTGGGAAAGCATGCTAAGCATTGTATCGTGTTACTTTTATTCATAATTTAATTTACTTGAACGTTGAACTCCCTTAAATATAATTAATATAATCCCTCAAGCTAATATTAGTTTTTGTTGCATTAAAATATCTCAATTTGCTGTAAATAAGTAAACCCTATTGGTTTACATTGGAAGTCTATGGGAATTTGACGAAATATTAGAGATATCGATAAGTTGGCGTCACTTTTGGCGATATATCTCCAATGTAGCGACAAACGTGGCTGCATTTGGCGACAGAACAGGGTCCCCATATGGCAACCCCACCCCCCCCCCCCCTTATAGGTATGGCGTTGCATTAAATGCTGTTTAATGACTAGAAAATTAAGATACAAAAAGCGATAAACATAGAAGTCAAAATAATAAGAAAACAATGGTTGTTTTAAAACTGTTTTATAACTATTCAATGCTTATATTAAAAATCACACAAAATTTTTTGACCGAAATTCATGCTTTTTTTTCCGTTACGATACATTAATCTAGCGTGGGCTTAGAACACGATTATGACTAATTCACTGCTTTTTCTGATACTTGCTAAAAAACGCAAGCATATGAATTGATTAAATGATATATAATTTTTACTCTGTTTGTTTTTAAAGTAAGGACAGCAGGAAAGAAAAAAATGAAACATTATGTAATCTTCTTTTAGGATTTCTAAATGTATTACTTAGCATATAATCCTAAATTAATTAATTAATAATTGATAAAAATATACATTTTAAAAAATATTACATTCTTCATTTTAGGTAGATTTCGTAAGAAATACTACCTATTGCAGTCGTTACCATGGTGCAACTTTTGAAAAATTCCTTCATAACTTTTCATTATAGGACCCCAGGAACCCAAAACCACCCCCACCTAAAAAGTTTATATATATATATATATATATATATATATATGTGTGTGTGTGTGTGTATATATGTATGTATGTATGTACTAAATTTTGTCCGCACGATAAAAGTCGCAATTATGCACGGATTGTCTTCAAACTCGCCAACAACTTTGAGATGGCTAATATCTCGGCGGGGATTGAAAATGGGCAAAATCGACCCAAGGGAATGGAAATGGGGAGGGTTCAAAATTTTGAATACCGCCTTAACATGATTCTGATAAAACCAGCTCATACACAACAATGACAGGAAGAAAAAAAAAATTTTCGTTATAGCAGTTGCCAACAATTAAATAAAAGCAATAAAATTCTCACCACAACAATTGCTTTCCTATTGCAAGTTTTTCACGTGAAAAATTAAATTGAATAAATAGTTTGACGAATTGAAAACAAATTTAATATTACGTCATACGTATTCTAGAGCAAGATTTCCGCTTGAAAACTCAAAATAAAATAAAAAGCTTGACGAATTAAAAAAAAAAAAAAAAAAAATATTGCGTCATATTGGAAATAAAATGGACCTCAGCAGGTGAATATGTAACGGCATGTGAGTTTGAAGAAACGTATTAAAACATGATAAAACCCCGACTATGGAAATATTAACTTATTTTAACACTTTGGGGTTCTCTGAATTTGCAATAGCTATTTTTTAAACCTATTCCATATACATGCGTGTGCGTATTCGTGTATATTAGAATTTTCACAAAATGTTTAACTCCTAGAGCTCATTTTTAGTGAAAGAACTGGGTTTATCTCTAATCTTGATTTAAGTTTTGGTGGTGAATTTAGTACTTAACTTCGAAATCTACCTCCGCCTGTAGTCCCGAGCCAGCAGGGATTTTTTAAATTTATTTTCAGCATTTTTTATTTCAAAATGTTTCATTGTTGCAGTTTTAATCATTTGGTATATTTTGGAGAGTGTTCATTGGTGCATAATTAAATCTATTGTTGTTCCAACTCGCATAAAATTGTACGAAGTACAGAAAATATTTGGTGAGTTATCACCTGAGATAGGCTAACAGTAAAATGCCTTAGAATAAATGTATTCATTTATAATTAATTTTTTCTAATATTAAAGAGTTGCATTGTCATTATTGACCTATAAACACACCTGTAAATATAATGTTTATAATTCTAACATACCAAGAAGTGAGTTAAAAATCAATTAGTGATTGTAAAAATCCATCTTTACATATAAAAACTAGGTTGACTTAAATAAAAAAAGGTACAAAATTAGAATTACTGGTTGAGAAATAGTAAAAAAGACAGGCAATCGACAAAAATAGGAAGTTGTGAAAGAGGGAGAATTTACCGTAGCGAAGCGCGGGTACTCAGCTAGTATATATATATATATCAATTTTGAACGGAGGGTGGTTTCGGGGTCTGGGGGTCATGATCGATGAAAATATACCAAAATTTTTTGAAATCGCTTTCCTCAGAACGGCTGCAATAGGTAGCTTTTTGTAATGAAAGCTACCTAAAATGGCATTTACACGTGTAACTGACGTAACATTATGACATTACAAAGACAATAATGGTACTTAACTTAGTTTGCAAACAATAATTTACAATGTCTTTTTATTAGGATTTTATTATAGAATATAAAACTATCAAGTTTTCCAATCTTTCTCTTAAATTAAACATATTATGAACTTTATTATATTGAAGTATTTGAAAAATTATGGAATGATTATGTATTACTGACGCTTACTACAACATGCTTGCAATAGAATATGATGTATATCACCTTTATCGTTCATTTACAGGGACACATAAAATACTTCGGATACAATACTGTATGTAACGTCTTAAATATTAGGGATCATTGGTGAAACTGCACTTCCGGTTATGATATGCGCTTTAAGTTTCACTAAATTTTAGCTCACTACGTGATGTATATAAATTCTATACATCACATACAGGCCTACACAAAAGAATTCGTAAGTATTACTGAGAATGAGCGTGAATTGCTTAAAGGTACCTTTTATATATATTATTTTTTAGGTGCGTTCTTAATTACATAAATACGTAGCACCTATAGTCGTAGTCTGGCCCGTCTGTCTGTCCGTCTATCCTCATATTACAGTGCAAAAAATACCCAACCGAATGGTTTGAAATTTAATATACAGTGGCTGTCAAAAGTTTCCGGCCAGCATAAATTTTTTGGTTAATTTGTAAGTATACCCATATGAAGAGGAATCTCAAAGTGATACTTATACACTTTATTGAGATAACAGTTAAGAACTTATTTATGGAATAAAAATTAAATATTAATAAATTTAATTGACAAAATTAATTGCAAAAGAAAACGCATGTTCTCAAAAGTTTCCGGCCACCTTGCCAAGTTTGGAAAAAATGGTGCTATAAAAGAAAATAACAGTGATCAACAACATTTACAATTAGTATTTTGTATTTATGCATTTAGCAATAAGTACTGCCGCGCAGCAACGCAGCATCGATTCAATGAACAGTTGTAGATCATCAATGTTAAGTTTTGTCCACGGTTCTTGAAATTTTTGTGAAAATGCTGCTAAATTGGAATATTTATAATTCAACACACGTTTTCAAGTTAGTTTCAAAGATTTTCTATTATATTCAGGTCGGATCATTGGGCTGTCCATTTCAAAAGCGAAGTTTTTTGTGCGAAAGCCACTGTTTGACGAGCTTGGATGTATGCTTTTGGTCGCTATCATGATGAAACGAATATTTGAGACCACAATTTTTCCTCCAATAAGGCAGCAAATGATCTTGCAAGATATTCTTATGCATTGCAGTATTCATCTGGCCGCGGATTTCATATAACGGACAGGCGGATTTTCCAGAAAATGCTCCCCACAGCGTAACGTGTCCTTCGCCGTGCTTCATTGTAGGAATAATATATCTCGCACCTTATCTTTTGTTTTTAAGTCATCAGTTGTAATGTTTTTTATCACTCACAAAAAGATTGAACGTCGATCCATCTGAAAATAGTACTTTTTTTCCAGTTTTCACTTGTACAGTCTTTGTATTCCTTGGCAAACGCCAGTCGGCCCCTCTGTTTTTTTTTTTTTTACTTATGGAAGGTTTTTTAACACCGACTGTTCCATAAAGTTCTACGTCACATAAGCGTCTTGACACTGTAGATAGACTTGTTTCAGCAATAACCATAACACCATAAATCGCTTCTAACACCATACATGGCGTGGAATTTCAGCGGCATTTTTACGCGGGTCATCAACTGCTTTTCTTTTGTTAATTCTGTCAACAAGAAAAGTCTTTTTCAGGGGTTCCACGGACCGTGGCAAGTTCTGAAGGCCATGCCCATCTTTATATTTTAAAAAAATATCTTTTACAGCAAATTTTCCGATCGAAAACTTTGCCGCAATCTCAAGAGTGGATTGTCCCTTTAGCGACAAACAAATCACTCATTTAGGAACAATAAATTGTTAAACTTTTCATTTTTGAATTTCAAATACATTATTCACCTTCATTAATTAACAAACATGGCCAGAAAAACACATCAGCGATAGCAAAAACTAATGAATGACGAATGGCCGGAAACTTTTGCCGCGAATTTTGAATTCCTCCAATTTGCATCAAGTATCTTAAGTAACCAATCAAAATAATCACGTGGTCAGAGGTAATTTGCTTATTCCTAACTTTTGGAGCAATTGAACTTCTTCTTCGCTAAAACGTTCTGTCAAACAAATCAAAAAAACTAATTGGCCGGAAACTTTTGACCGCCACTGTATATAATCTTTGAGGAATTTTGACGAGTCATTTCAAATTTTATGAAAATCGAATTAAAACTTAAAAATATATTAATAAACGTTTTCTTCATTTTATTAAATCCTATCATACATAATTAAATCAATGATATCCCATGATAGGTAATGATTCTAGGTTGCCATGTTGCTTATGTCCTATTTAAGATGGAGTCCTTTTATTTCCGTATTACGGAATGAAATGTATACATTCGTAATAAATTTTGCATTCACGCATTTTTGTGCAAAAGAGCAACATTTTTGCACCAAAATCCTAATATTTATAACACTAGTTACTGTGCAAACGTACTTCCTTTGCAATTTCCTACTTGTTCTTAATGCGATTGCCCTAGAGGCAAAAGATTTTATAAAAGAATATTATATATATCTACTACATACTAAAAATACCAATGAAAATTTCGTTCCGTCTACTTACAACTTTAGTTCTCATGAATGAATTTTAATTTGACTTACGCGTTACTTAGATAATTTTCAGGAAAGGTTTTAGTGTATTGCATATAATTCTACCTTTTTAATTATATTGTAAAGGGAGAAGTTCTAGAATAAGTTAAGACTGATTATGAAAGAATAGTCTTTGTAAAAGTTCTAATGGACATATTTTGATTAGTACTGTTAGGTAATTTTTCAGTAATGGTTTAAATATATAACATATCGTTCTTTTGTTCTTTAACAAATTCTACTATAAATGATCAATTAAGAACTCCTTAACACCCTAAATTTTGTGTGGAAATTACGTCAATTCAGACGGACATTGCATGTCCATATTGCTTTAAACACGTCAAAATTAACGATATACTCCGTTGGATTCAAGGTTCGTTTGGAGATACCGACCAGCTTAGCGGGCGAAGCCTGCTAGTATCTGTATCTACATACATTTTAAATTACATAATTTTTCAGTGTGTATTTTATCAAATCATAGAATCGTTGCCGGGGTAAGTCTTCTGGCTGTTCATTTCTCTCTCTCTTTCTTTTTTTTTTTTCCCCATACCAGATTTTTAAAAGAATATTTTAATTTCTAACGATTTTAATTTATTTTTAAGTTACCAAGTAACTGATATTAAAATACAGGTTTGTTTTTTTTTTTTTTTTTTTTTTTTTTATAAAAAATATATTCCATTTTTAGGTGCGTTCGTAATTGCCGAAACGTCAGTGAAGGCTTACTGTGGAGACACGAAAAGTTTTGATTTCCGTTTTTCTGTCTGTCTGTCTGTTCTGCGATAACTGCCGCAAAAAGCATCCGATCGGCTTGAAATTAATTGGGCATGTTGATGAGGTACTCGGACTTAGCTGTATAGTGTTTGGTTAAATTTGGTTCATTCGTTCGGGAAATATAGACCATTTTATTTTGCTGTAATGCTTTTCTATGGCAAGTCAGACGATTTTCAAATTTTCATTTGTTGAAAGAAATGGCTCATATAAAAAATGGATTTAAATGGTAAATTTTGGATGCTGAAATTTTTAAAAAAGTTTATTAAATTATTCCAATTAGTTTGAAATTATGTCAATATCTTTGCGAGATTTTTTAAATTAGGTTTATAATTTTTGAGGGAACTTTATGCATGTTTTCCAATAATATAAAGCATTTTGTTTTATCAATTTGACATAATACATATTTCATTTTTTACCTTTTCTTTCATCAGTTGCCTAGCAACGTATTTGGTCTTAATAATATTAGTATAAATGTGTCTATAATGTTTCAGTAAAGCCAACGTCAAAACGAATGAATTAATGCATTTGTATTTTTGCATATAGATGGATTTTAGCCCCAGAAATAAAATAAGGCAATATTTTATTTATTTTATTCAAATACTTTGCTTAAAAATACAAAAGTTCATTATTTTCATAGAGAATAATGTGACATTTTTCCATAAAATTTATCAATGTTTCGTTAATCGTTGCCAAGAAAATCAAAACCCTGAATAATATTTTCTCTTAAAGAATTTTCAATTGAAAGATTTTGATGTGAAACAGGAAAATGAAAAAAAAAAAATAAGAATAAAAAAATTAATATGGCGACATATTGGGAATAAAAAGAAAACTCTCAAGTATTTCTTAATATAACAAGATGAAAGGTTTTGAGTAAGTACGAATATCAGGTGAATTAGACGTCATTTATCAAAAAAAAAAAAAAAAAAAAGATGTTGGAAAAAAAAGATCTTGGCTAAAATAAAATTAACTATTACTCACGGAGGAAAGAGATAGATGGAGATACAGTATGCCGTAAAAACAGTTTGCAATATGATGTGCGTTATCGCTCAGATTTAAATGCCCTCATTCGGCCCAAACAAAACAAGAACGTGGAACAGGGACCGAATTCTTTGACTTCATCCGTGCATTTGTTCTGTAAAATGAAAATGATCTGCTTATATTTAAGCATTCTAAAGTAGCATTTCATCGTATTATGAATTAAAAACTGTATTACTAAAAGTATTTTTCTTTTCTTTCTTTCCTTTTTTAAGCACGCCGTTGTGTTTGGGTCGAATGTAGCGGATTTTAAGGTTGCATTTTTGGCGTCACTTCAAGATTTATTGTTTGCGTACGGTTAACATGAGGATTTTATTTTAAATTTTAAATTTATTAATTTATAAAAAAAAACTTATGCTTATCCTTACACTGTAAAAAAAATTCCGCAACGTTCCTGGGAAAAAATGGGCAGCTGAGTTGCCCATTATTTCCAAGAAACATTTCTTGAAAATGACTGGAACTTTACTGTATATGTTGAAAACTTTCTACAGAAATGCCAGTAAGTTTCCTGCGAAATACCAGGAATATTTCTGTTGACAGCAAAACATTACTGACATTTCACAGCATGCGGGATCCGCAGACGATTTTTACATTTCCAGTTGACAATTTTCGCTTTATTATCATTATTTGTTAGAATGAAAAAATATTTTGAAATTGACATCAAAATTATTATTTATAATTTACACGAAAAAATAAATTTTCAGTTAAAATTCAATAAAGTAAATATATATATGATATATTGCTTCTGAACTTTGCTTAAAATATAAAAATATATAAATGTAAATAATAATTAGAAAAAAAATCTAGGCATAAAATATTTTGGATTTTCGTTAGTATTTATGTTAGTTTACAAGTTAGATAAAATACATATAAATTTTCATGAAAAAAAAAACCTAAACGTAATTGTATATTTTTTCCGAAAATAAAAAAAAAAATTCAAATTTGCAGCAATTCAAAGTGTCAAATATACATCAAATTTAAATCAAATTGTAATAAAGTGTTAAAATATAAAATTAATTAAAAAAGAAAAAAAAAGTCCAGAGGTAGCATCGAACTCGGGCCGTACGGGTGGCGTGCGAGCTTTCTGCGTCCACACCACAAAAGACACGTTGAGGGCTGCAAACTAATGGGTATTTGAAACGTATGCTAAACCTCGGCATCTAATTTCTGAAAATCTAAGTCCCATTTGAAGAAATCCTTTCACAAGAATAATTAGAGATAAGAACTCTAAAACATACTTTAAATTAATCAAAATCGGTGAGAATCATGTTTGATGGTCCCCTGGTTAATGGAGATCCAAATAATAGGTGTATTTTTTTTTACACGGTCTGCTCCTTAAACATTCCACAGACAAGTACGAGAGATAATCTCTTAGCGATGTCACGGAGGTATTGTATTTTCATATGAATTGACAATAGAGACGTAAAGGATTATGTCGTGTATTGATTTATTTGCATTCCATATTGATTTTTTTACATTCATTTAAGGAATTCTTTTTCGACACTCGCGCGCGAGCAACGGATTATAGCAAAAAAATAATAAATGGCGGCAGCAGCGTTTTGCTGTTCCCAACTTTTGTTCAGGAACGTTTCAGATAAGAAAACCAGAATTTCACAGGAAAGAGCTAAATTATTCTGAAAACCTGAGAAAAGGCGAAACGTTCCTGGATTTTACATGGAACGTTACCATTTTTTTTTTACAGTGTATAAATCACAACGTAAAAAAAAAAAAAAATCTATGATATACTATAACCATCCGCACAATCAATAAAAAATTACGAATCTAAATTTAAATAGACTACGGGGGGTTCAAGGAGGCAGAGCCCCCTTAAGAAATGCAATTTTTGATTTAAAAAGTTACCAGAATAAGCAGCTCATCAGAATTTCAGAACATCAGTGTATAACCACTTGTTTAACACATTTAATTTCTGAAACTTTACGAAGTATTTTGTATTCTTATAAATATTTATGTAATTTGAAAACTTTAAAAAGCGATTTGTGGGAAGATGAATATTACGCAATGAGTGTTAAAAAACAATGACTTGCAAAGATGACGTTGAGGTTCCTGATCTGCAGATTTACTAGTTATATAAATACGTAGCACCTATAGTCGTCGTTCAGTCCGTCCGTCCGTTTGTCTGTCTGTCTGTCTGCCCGCATGTAACAGAGCAAAAACTAACCAACCGAATGGTCTGAAATTTCAAATATATGATTGTTGCAAAATTTTATCGATCCATTTAAAATTTTATGAAAATCGGATGTATAGTTTAATTACAGGGACAGTCAAAAGTTTTTCTTTACATTACGGCCAATGGGAAAAATTATTGCAAGTGCATTTTCATGATGTTACAGCCTTCCGAATGGTCTGAAATTTTAAATATATAACAGTTGCAAAGTTTTGTCGAGCCATTTCAAATTTTATGAAAATCGGATGCATAGTTTAATTACAGGGACAGTAAAAGTTTTTCTTTACATTACGGCCAATGGGAAAAATTATTGCAAGTGCATTTTAATGATGTTACAACCTTCCGAATGGTCTGAAATTTTAAATCTATAACTGTTGCAAAATTTTGTCGAGCCATTTCAAATGTTATGAAAATCGGATGCATATTTTAATTACAGGGACAGTCAAAAGTGTTCCGTTACATTACGGGGAATGGGAAAAAAATTTATTGGAAGTGCATTTTAATGATGTTACAGATTGATTTGCACCTTATGAAGTGCAAAAAATTATACATTCAGTACAATATGGGGTGCACATAATTATAAAACTAGTTATAGTACGAACGCACCTCATTTGCCACGTTTGACGAGCAATTTCCAACTTGTTTAACACTTTCCAACATTGTCGATGTGTTTATGTATTCTGGTTGTCGGTCCGTCTGCCCGTGCTCTAACTTGCGGAAATATTGTCAGATTGAAATTGATAGATGTTATTGAGGTTTACCTTGATATGATCGTTATTGAAAATGAAGTGTGTTATAGTCTATGGTCAAAAAATTGTTTGCAATATATTTTAATGATATTCGGCTATTTTAAAAACTGAAGGAGTACTACAAGGTGTTTTCTGAAGAATATGGAGTGCATAGAATGTATCGTTCATTCACAGAAACACGTAAAAAAATTCTGCAACAGTACTGCCCATGAACAATAATTGCTGGAAGTCCGTTTTCAGTTGTGCTATGCGTTTTTAAATTTAACTAATCATTATTTAATCTTTTCACATTACTTACAAAGAAGGTCTCCACACGGGTATATTCAGAAAAATCTGAAAAAATTACAGAGTGTTCTTCTCATTCGGATAACTATGTTTATAAAAAAAAATTTTTAGCGAACCTCGATATAACGTTCGTAAAAAAATTATGAAAATTTCGTTTATTTGGCAATTTATTATCGGTTGGTGATGAAATGAAATTTCGAAAAATACTTTTTCATGTCGAATGCTCATTAAGATAAAAATATTTCATATTGAACTTGTTTAAATAAATTTAACGTAAATAACCTTAGTTTTGTCAGTTTTAGTTTGATTTAACTATAGTTTTGTCATATATATATATATATAATGAAAGTTAAATAGCAAATTTTATGACTTAAAACAAAATTAAAATTAATTAAAATTGTTTCAATATCTCCAAATTAAGTCCAATTGATCGCTGTCGATTCAATTTTGTTGCTATGGAAACGACGAATTCTTTGATATTGAAATGAATAGCTGCTAAATGAATCTTGCCTTTATTTTGGAATACGCTTAAAAATATGAAAGTATCTTTTATATATGAAATTGTTTTTAAAGTAATAAAATTAAATAACAAGCAACATAAATATGTAATACGAAGAAATGTATTTATTAAACTCACTCATTGTTAATGTTTAAACTCATTAAAAACTTTTTACACGCATTGTAAAAATCAATTAACAAACAATATTCAAATGCATTAAAATCGTTTGCTTTTGGCGAGGAAAAGTACTGCTCGCCAAATCGCGTGACTCTTTCGTCTTTTCGCGCCAAATACTCGAAAATACTTTATTTTTTTACAGACTTTCTACTGGAATTCCGCCGCTAAATTTGACTGATACTTTATTACATACATAAGTAGTTTAATTGGTATTTTTTTTTCAAAATATTCTGAGTATGCCCAGTAAGGAGACCTTCCTTGTTAGTACGTATTCATTCTATGGATCATATGCAGCGCGGCATGAAAATTCTGAAGTACCTTTCCGTTTATTGACGGAAATTTTTGAACGGAAATTTTCAACTGTGCTGCGCGATTAACTAAACTTACTTTTAACATATTATGTAATACCTCCCAAATTAATTTATCATATACAGGGTTACATAAAAAGTTCCATTTTTTTTTGGGGGGGGGGGGGGGGGGTATTGATGTTAATTTCAGAAATTGGGTTTTCAAATTCGTTATACGTTTTCCAAATTGTTTAGACATCGTCTTTCGCCTTAATAAGCTCCGAAGTTTTCTTGCATTATTCTGATCACATTCGAAAGTGTTTCATATTCCATATACTGGAAGCTTGATTTTGTGTCCATGTTTCTTACCTATAACGATAGTTTACGGCGATGTCAGTAATTTAATATCGCAATGTATCAACGAGTTAATATTGATATTTGTGATATATCACGATAGCTACCTTAAACTGTGCAAGAATAGAAATTGCTAAAACAGTTGTAGAGAGCAACGAATCAATGTCTTATACCTATATGTTCACACAGCATGATTAAAATAATTATACATATTTATACAAAAAATATTTTAGAAAAGAAACCAATGTTTGATATGTTTGTACTTATACCATTTGTAGCAAAGTGCTTTCCTTCAAAAATTTGGTATATTCTTATTCTTCTTACTCTATGCATTATTTGTCAATAACATTTTAACTATTTAATTACTTTGCGAATAACTGACAAAATTGCAAAATACAAGCTAAAATAAAAAAAAATATTAAATTTAGTACGTTGATGATTTTATTTTAATTAACACAAGAAAAGAGGAAGCTCGCTAAAAACTAAAATTAATTTAATGCCACATGTTGTGCTAATATACTTGTTACTTTGATTTTGATGATAGAAGCGACAGAAATCTTGCTTTTCAATCTTTCTCTAAGGAATCAATTTATTCTTAATAGAAAAAAACACTGTATTTATAACTTCCTTCCTATTTACTAGAAAACAGCATTGAAACATTTTTTAAAAATATATAAATTCTCAAATCATATTTGAGAATAGTTTTATACTAATTTAAATTTTGTTTTTTCATAAATATTCATAGCTGACAAAATATCAAGACAGGATGTATTAAATTCATTCGAGAAAACTTCGCTCTAACGAAAATATGACAAACGACAAAGAAAGTAATAGTACAATATGAATAAGCATTACTGACCGAGAAGCTTTTTTTAAAAGCAACCAATCATTACAGTGAACGACTGAGCTTCGACCTCAGGTTTTTCACCAACTTGGCCATAAACCAAAGGCGAAACTTTCCCATTAGCAGACTTGCTTGTCTGCAAGCCGATCGTTCCATCTGCTTAGGTTATAGACTCTATGATAACCAGCTACCTTATCTACTGTATCAAACGCGACAATGAATAATCAGTGCTCATGCGTCATTACTCATGATGTATGAATTAGCTGGAGTTATTGGAATATGTGTAGACCAATCATAGTTACGAGAGAAGAAGGATGATAAGTGTTATTCAGTATTACGCAGACTATCGAACGAACTCTCGGTTTACAGTGAAGGAATATATTGCAATAATTGGGATAATTTCTTTTCGAGATTATCAACGAAAAGGAAGATTATCGATGTAGATTTTCTCTTTTCATTGAGTCGGGAGGTTAAAGACATTTGAATAGATTTTGTGTGTGTGTGTGTGTGTGCGTGGGGGGGCGGAGGGGGGGGGGATCTGGTGAGCGCAAAACATTTTTATTTTATTGAGTTTTGAGATATTTGGCGATATTTTTTCAGGTCTCAGTAAACAATGTTATTTTATTGGAATATATCAGCAGAGTCAAAGTTTAGATATTGTTATTGTGATAGTTAAGAAATATCAATATCTGTCGATATATTGATAAATAATCCAGCCCTAGACGTAAAATTAGTTTAACATAAGTGGAATCATTAATGTAAGAATTTTTCGGTAATCTAAAATATCAAGAATATATTGAATGAGATTAATTATTTCCTTGATAAATTTAAACATTTCTGTAACGAGGAGATATAAGTAAATCACTTAATTAGAATACATATTATTTTTAACATTCAACATTAGCTTTTTATCTTAATTTAGTAAAAGCTTTATTAATAAAAATACAACTGTTTTCTCATTATACATCTCTCTATTCTTAAAAAAAGTAACTACCGCTGTCACCGCCGCCGCCGATTTTGAATTTTTTGTGACCGGAGGTCTTTCTTCGTTAATATTAAGAGAAATAATGCATACAAAAATATTAAAATCGGTAGTATTATACAGAAATGTTTGATAAATGCGCTGATGCAGACAGTTTTCAAATCGAAGAATTATTTTAAGAGATATTTAATGCTAAAGTTGGACAAAATCGTTCCACTAAAAAAGTTTTATAGGAGCAAAGATTATACATCGGAATTTAATAATTTTTAGATCATTTTATACGTTATAATTTCCCGGTGTACAGAATTCATTTTTTTTTTTTTTATTTGACTCATTTTTCGAGGTTTCATTTCTATTTTAAATCAAATTTTCAGCATTTCGAGAGATATTTTTTACTCATTTTAGAAAATTGTACTAATTTAATCTGTTGCCAACTGTATATACAACGGAAACAATAATGCTTGCTTCAAATTAAAAATTTATTTACACGTGACTATTATAAACAGAAAAAATCATTTGGAATTAGAATTAAATAATTATGTACAAAAAGCAGGAACTTATTAAACATTACGTCATAAAAAGTATACACGTGAATTTAAAAAGAGAAACGATATTGTAAAATAATAAATTCATTAACATGCGTTAGAAGTCTTAAATAGGAGGACTTACGTCATATTTACGTCACATTACTGTTATTACATAAAATGAACACAAAATAATATTGCAAAACAGTTTAAATTTAGAAATTGCGGTAGACATTTATTTGATATTTTGAGAGGATCTTTTAAACTATTTTTGTTAGGAAAGCGTAAATAATATTTTATTTCTAACAAAAGTATTTTCACGTGAATATTTAAAAGAGAAATAATAGCTTGGTCAAAATTACGTCAGATTAAAAACGATTAATTTAAAATGTATCATTTAAAAGAACTTTCTTTTCGCTTTGTTAAAAAATACCAGGAGACAAAGACTCTGTTTACTTAATTCCTTTTATATTAACTTATTTTGAAATGTTGTTACACGTGTCCACGTTATCAAGTTATTTTTATTTCGGCGTTTTATTTGTATTTTTATTAATATTGTACTAATTTATTTGTTCTTTCGTTATTTAAAATAAAAATTATGCCAATTTGTATAATTTGGCGAATGGTTTGCGATTTATATAATTTGACGAAATCGGTCGATTGGATAATCAAGTTGTACCGCAGCGGATTTGGCGTTAAAATTCCCCAATCAAAGAGAAATGAATAGAAATCCGTTTATAAGGAGATCGCCACTGTTTTTTAAATTATAAATCAATCTTTCGAAATCTTTTTAAAGCCGATCAAATTAGCGTGCTTTTAGAGTCAGCGGTGTCTGGACGGGGGTTGGCGAGCGTAGCTCGTAGGGGCCGAGCCCCCTACCCAGGTAGCACAAAGATATCGACCAATATCAAAATTAGATATTGGCCGATATCAAAATGTAATATTGGCCAACATTAAATGACCCCCCCCCCCCTAAAAATATATCCACGAATATTATTTTTTGATATTTGGCAATATTGGCCAATATTTCCCAACATCTCTGAACATCAGTTTGTGACATTAAGAGATATCTTTTTCTGTCATTGCTGAATATCATTATTTGACATTGAGTGATATATTTTTCCAATATTCAGAATAACATTTTTAAATATTAAATTATGACTCTTTAGATAGACATTAACTTCTTTTTTAAACCACATAAACTGCGATTTGCAAATGTGGTAAACGTATACTTCTCACAGAGCTAGTAGTTAATGCTCAAAGAGATTTTCTGACTTATCAAAGATTACTGTAGAAAAATTCACTAAAATTCTAATAATAATAAACTTTCAATAGAAAGTGGTGGGAGTAGATTTTTCTATTAGTGACGAAAAAAAGTCTGACAAATTATAATTTGATTATCTCATACTTTTTCAATCACAACCGACTTTTTTTTTAAAATTCTTTTAACATATATTTATTTAAATATCACTTTTTATAATTAAGTTTGTTAGAAATTTAAAAAGAAATTATGTTGAAAACTAATGACCTACTTTTGAAACTAAACTTGTATTCTTTCTATAATAAAAAATAAAATTATTTTAAAAGTCTGAAATTCGAGAGCATTTTAAAAAGATAAACATAGTATCCATTAAAAATACATAAATTGGTCTCTTTTTTATTGAAAAAATTTATGTAATAAAAAAAGCATCTTTCGTTTTTTATAAAACTAACAATTGTTATATGTTAACATCGTTATAGGCACTACATTATTATTTTAAATACAAATAATTCTAGAGCAATAATTACAGATTTCCTTATTAAGTTTTTATTAGCACTATTAATAGATTTTAATATGAAATGCTTTTCTTAAGAAATTTTTCTATTTTGCAATCTCTATAAATTTCTATATAATTTGTACTACAGAAAATTTTCCATACTAATCTCAATAGATTTCTATGGTTGTTTTTTTTTTTTTTCAAATATATACATATATATAAATAACTATATATTTGTAAAGAAAATTTTTATATAACGCAAATTTCATGGCCAACGAAAACTATAAAAATGGGCGGTTCTTCAGGACTTTCCATTCACTTTCGTCAAGATTACAAACTTCGTCAGATATGCTAAATATCGACAGATTTCTTGAAATGTCTGAAAAATGATATTGTTTTCACGAATGTCGACAGATATCTCTGAATATTGGAATACTAATATCATTTTTACGACATTGGCCAATGTAAATAAAATATCAAAAATAAGGCATTAAAAATACAAGTTTTCTAAAAATAGTAAAATAGTTAAATTTTAATGTTTAGAATACTATTTACGTAGTATAATGTTATAAGTAATGCAAAAAATTCGTTTGGATGCTTTCTTTTAAAAATTAATTTTAAGTTACATCTATGAATATCGGCAGATATTGTAAATTTGACGTCTGACATTCAGTGACTTTCGTGATATCGGCCAATATTGATCGGGACATTGGCCGATATCTGTGTGCTACCTGGGTAGTGTATAAAATTATAGTACGGCACCCGCAGTCCATACAAATTATTAATCGTTGAAATCAATCTCTCTTACAATGTGTCCAACGTACTGCGTTTCCAAATAATAATTTAAGATGCATAAAATGAAAAATGAAAAATGGAAATACATGATAAGGCAAATAATTGAAGTTCTGTCAATATATCAAGACTATAATAGAAATATGTATTATATTTTTTTACGTGAAGCAAATTTTGTACTAGGATAATACTTCGAAAGTATGATTTATGGGTATTTATTAGACTTCAAAATTATTATTACATTCTTCACTATCAATAAGAAGATAGTTTTCGATTCTTGATAATTTTACTCGTCCGAATATTGATGGACTTTTATGTTTTGTTATGCTCTAATTAAGATATGGACATTTATGGGAAGGAATATTTTTGGCCGATGTCTCTCTTAATGTCGTATTTCATTATTGTTTAAAATTAAAATAATCTCGAGGTATACCAATGGCAATAAGGTGTAAACTTTTGCAAACATAAATAAATTTTTGCTTCAACTTACTTTCCTATATGAAAGTTTATTTTCAGGCGCTACCTACGAACATCGAATAATAATAATTAATGATATTCACATGCTCACTAGCGAGTTCTCATAGTTACAGGAAAATTTCACTCAAGTTTCAAGGCGTCTGTCTTGAATTGGCCAAAGTCTACTGAATGTTGCTTTATATATATGCACATGCTTACTAATGAATTTACATAGTTTTGGATAATTTCACTCAATTTTTAAAACCCTTATCTTAAATTGGTTAATGTCAGTCTTAATGTTGTGTTTTCATTATTTTTTAATTTGAAAATAATCTGAAGGTATACAAATCTTTATAAGATATGAGCTTTTCCAAATGGAAATAACTGTCTTCATCATTACTTCCTTATATGAAAGTTTCTTTTCATGTGCTACAAACATAACATTAATATTAATTACATAGATGTACATGCTCACTAAGAAGTTTCCATAGATACAGGAAAATTTCACTCAAGTTTTTAAAAATCTATTTAGAATTCCCATTTAAATGTCAAGTGGATAATCAATAAAATTATACCTCCTATTGGATGCTAAATCATCAGAAAGATTTATTATATGAACCACCTGGCTTTTTCCTTATTATTCAAGAGGCCCTAACAGCTAAATAATCTCGTTTTAGCGAAAACTCTATTTCGTATAGCATCTATATAGGTTAGAAAACTTAAAAAAAAAAAAAAAAATGGAAATTTTTTTTATGCAAAATATCTAATAAAAAAGCAGCAACATGCTTCGTATTCATCTACTCTTCCATATTTGGGTTCGTAGTCAAGGTTGACTACAAAATCGCTATAATATCTCTAAAATCGCTTAAATAAGTGCTTTACAATATTTTTAGTAGATTTGTTTAGCTGTATTTTATGCTTCTACATAAATCTGAACCTGGGATATGGCAAAATAAAACTTTCGACCCAGCCCCCACCATTTAGCTCCATTAGTGTTTTTATTTCTAAAATACACATTTAATTATTTTTTAACAAATTTGTTACGCTGAACTTTACGCTCTTACATAAAATTGTTACTGAGATACGGTGAAGTGCCCTAAAAATTTCGACACCCTCCGCCTCTTCTATTTAACACCCCTTAGTTGTTGGATTGCTAAAATTGTTAAATAAGTGTTTTACAGGGTTGCCATAGGTGACTTTTTTTTATTTCACCTCAAACTTCTTTCTCAAAACTAAAATTATTGACATACTGTTCGAGAACATTTGCAAGAGATTACAAAATCTGTTTGTTTGTTTTTTTAAATAGTAGTACGAATAGAATGTAAAAACAGTCGCCCATGGCAACCCTGGTTTTAGCGATTTGTTCGTAAATTATTGTTTAGTAGATTTTTTATGCTAAATTTTACGCTCTAATAAAAACTGCTGCTGAGATAAAGTGAAATGACCTAAAACTTTTGAACTCCTTCGGGGATGAATTTTCAAATATCCTTTCTTATATCTTGCCTACACTGTGAAAGAATATGGTTTTGGCATATAGAATCTAAATTGTGGTTCTAGAAAAATAGTTTCATGTCATCTCTATAAATTCTAGTTCCCACTGCTAGAGAGTTCTAGAGTATCGTACGAAAATTCAAGAGCGTTTTCCTATATTCTCGAGGTCAAACTTATTTAAAAGCTCTGCAAATAGATGGGAACACAAGAGGTTTGTTTTAGTAAGTATAATTCTACTTTATGAAACCATTCTAGAAATGAAGCGAAATCTCGCTACCTAGAAAACAAGAGACTAGAAATGCTAGGTCATTTCGTCTATTCAGCTTAGGTCATAACAACAATCTACTGTCCAAATGTAGCCACCCTGCCTTCAGTGATTTCATCTCCGCGTTGATGAGTCAGTCATTCAGTCTCAGTATTATGTTAGTATAGATTATAATTCGAAATGAATATTTGATGGACTAGAATGAATTATATTAAAATTGAAATCGGTTTTCTGCAACATAATCTGCAGCATTATCAGCGTTTCATTTCCTTCTATTGATTTGAAATAGTATTTATTCAGGAATAATTATATCACAGTGTGAAATAACTGTCCTACTTAAGACTTTAGTGATTATGTATTGAAGACTTAGAACTATCTCGTATTCCTAATATTTCTGCTAATATCTTTATTTTATTACTAGCTGATGCGAACATCGCGGCATTTCCCGGATACGAGAAATATCTAAGAAATTGACAAATTCAGGCATTTTGGACAGATTTGATTTTGAAGCCGCGGCCGAATTTTCAATCGTATGCCTGGGTGATTTTTTAGCAAACGATCCTCAAATTTGTATGTTATTTTTTATTTAAAGGGGGTCAAAAATTTATTTTATTTCAGGTATGTTTTAAAGATTTTTTTCCAGAAACATGTGTCTCTCAAAATGTTACTTAAAGATAAAAGTGCTTAAAATTTTGATTTTTTTTTTTAAATTTACAATTTACAATTTTTAACTTATATAATTTTAAATGTAAGTCATGAACCATCTGTCCGAATTTATTACTTTTTACACTATTGTGTGCTGAATAGGTAACTAATTAATTTGTCTTTAGTGCTTATAGAAAAATTGCTCATAAAATGTATAATAAATTTTAAAGTAAATAAAAGCGGATTTTTATTTACTTATGCTAAATTTTACGCTCTCATCAAAACTACTGCTGAGATAATGTGAAATGACCTAAAACTTTTGAACTCCTTTAGGGATGAATTTTCAAAAATCTTTTCTTATATTTTGCTTAGAATGAGAAAAAATATGGTTCTAGCATCTAGAATTTAAATTGTTGCTCTAAAAAGAATAGTTCCATGTCATCCCTATAAATTCTAGTTTCTTTTGCTAGAGATCTCCTACTAAAATTCAAGAGTGTTTTCCTGTATTCTAGTGGTCAAACGTTTTAAGAATTTTCTGTAAATTGATGCGACCCACAAGAGTTGAGTTTCAGTAACTATAAGTCTGGTTTATGACACCATTCTATAAATCAAGCGATAATTTCTTGCTACTGAAACGATTCATTACCGTTTCGTCACCTAAAAGACAAGAGAATAGAAATTCTAGATCATTTCGTCTTTTCAGCTTAGTTGCTTACCGCATTAGCATAGCTCGAAAATCTGTTTTTCTAGTTTGGGTATTCAGAAAATGACTACCTATTCATTGTAGGTGAAGGTGGTATTTCTTTTCTCAGTGTAGGTTATAACAACAATCTACTGTCCAAATGTAGTGACCCTGACTTCAGTGGTTTCATATCTACGTTGATGAGTCAGTCATTCAATCACGTTCGGCAGTATTATGTTAGTATAGATTATAATTTGAAATGAATATTTGAAGGACTTGAATACATTATATTAAGATTGAAATCGATTTTCCGCAACATAATCTGCAGCATTATCAACGTTTCATTTCCTTCTATTGATTTGCGATAGTATTTATTCAAGAATAATTATATCACAGTATGAAATAACAATCCTAATTAGTACTTTTGTGATAATGTAGGGGAGACCGGGGCAAATTTTCCAACTTTTTTTAATTTTATTTTTGTATTTTTTTATATTTAACTATTTTGATATCTACAGGATATTTTATTTATATTATATTTGTATTCCCTAGACCTTTCTGTACAAACTGGCATAATTATTTTTCAAAAAACTAAATATACTTTTTCACAAAAAATAGTTAAGTCTAATCATGTTGCGTTGGAAAATGTGGCGCGTAACCGGGGCAAGTTTTCCAGCCTACTAAAAATGGTCAGGGGCAAGTTTTTCAACAATACTTTAAATGGTAAAACATAGCTAATAAATCTTGCTTGTTAATTAATAAGTATTTTTTATTGTGAACTAAATGCACAGTAACATAAAAAACAGTTTTAATCCATTTTACATTTCAAGACGAATGTTCAAACAGCTCCCTGGCCGGGAATGGATTTTTTTTTCTCGCCACTTTTATCTGATTCCTTTTGCAGTTTCCCTTTTTTTAGATGAATCTCTTTTTTCCATTTTCAGTTGATTTTTAACTGGAGAATCAGTCAGTACAATACTTCCTATTTTTCTTTCCATGCCGTGTTTGCCTCCTTAGTGGAGCCTTCGCAAAATTTTTAACTTCTTCTGGTGTAGGCAAAGCTTATCTGGATGTAGAAGGAACGCCTTTTTCATAAGCAATAGGGTAATTTTGAGTAGAACTTAAGGAACAGCTTCTTTTGAAATGCTAGCCTGCGTTGGTGTAGAAGGATTAGATGCTTTCGGTGTTTTGACTTTTTTGCGGGGGGGGGGGGGGGGATTTTTCAGGAAAGTTCGAAATCTTTTCATCATTGTTGGTGCTTTCAATATTTGGTGCGGCAGGAGCTGACCTGTAATAAAAGTAGGATGGCGTAAAAGCAGAGTTTGTAAATATTTCAGGATTCAGTATGAAGTGGAGCAGCTCTAAGCACGGTTAATTTGCTTTTTGAGGGGTTCATACAGACTGCGATCTCAGTGTTCTGGCTTATGACTATAAAGGCATAATTAACATAAAATTGATTCATTAAGTGAACCCATTTTAGAAAAAACTGACATTTTATTATATTTTTAAATTTACATTGTTTTTTTATGTTGATAGTTTTACTGAAATGACTAAATGATCAAACGGGTTCGTAGTATATATGGTTATTTGGCCGATTTTACAACACAATAAATATATTTTTGATACAATAAGACCAGCTTATTTAGGATGGGGAGAGGTTTTCAAACGAGAAACACGCTCGAAAACATGCCTCGTATGTTGTTGGAAAACCTGCCCCGTCGCCATATTTGAACTTTTACACTACCTGGACGAATAGCGGTGTAAGTTATTTTCGAAACAAACGCTCAGTTATTTGAAGAAAGAAACCCCTTTTTAGTGTATGCAATGTCAAAACAGTAAGTTTTATGCTAGTACGTTTTTTTATGTTTTAATAAAGACCTAAAATTTTACTCACCGTTGAAAAAATGAAAAAAAAAACAGCTCTCCAGACAAAGTGACAGCAGCTATTAAGCTATAACTTTTGTAGATGGTGTGTAAGATCTTGCCACTTCAGCCAATTCACTCGCTAGCGTCACCTAGCGGTCCATTTAAAAACTAAAGCGAGTTGGAAAACTTGCCTCTATGTAAAATTTGCCCCGGTCTCCCCTATTGAAGACTTAGAAATTTCCCGTATTCCTAATATTGACACTAATATCTTTATTTTATTAATACTTGGAATTTTTCCAGAGAGAAAATTTAGCCTTGCATACAATATTTCAAATGATAACCAAATTTCAAATAAATTGCTTTAAAGGCGCAAAGGCCAACATAGTGAAAAAGATTTAGTCTTTTGGATCCAAAAGATGGAATATTCTTCACTATGTTGCCTTTTACTCCTTTTAAGCAATTAATTTGAAATTTGGTTTTCATTTGAAATATTGTATGCAAGGCGAAATTTTCTCTCTGGAAAAATTTCCATTAATATACACTGCTCAAAAAAATTAGGGGAGCAAGCAAAAAAGAGAAGAGAAGAGTGCGAGACAGCCATGCATGGGCATAAAATTGAGAGTAACATGTGTATCAATGCGCAATACAGAAAAAAAGACGCACAAAAATTTGTGAGAGAGCTTTAATTCTTTGAAACGATAGGTAGAATGTGAAAAGATGGTTTAGGGCAACAATTTGGTTACATGTAAATGACACAAAAAAGTACAGTTTAGGAATGATGCAAGGCATTTAATACAACGTGCAGTCTTTTCGAATAGATAAAACTGTCGGATACCTGCTTTCTATGGATTCGATGAAATTTAAATACGTTTTCGGGGGATACTGTTCCATTTTCAAGAAATGCAATTTCCAAGTCCCGGACAATAAAAGGAGGCCCCAGCATCGCTGTAACGCGTCGTACGAGTGTATGCCATACATGCTCGATCAGATTCAGGTCAGTAGAGCATGTTGGCTATTCCATATGCTGTATTGTTTCAACTTTAAGAATGTTCTCCACAAGACGAGCTGTATGCGGTTTGGCGGCATTATCATGCATGGAAAAAAAGAAATCACCAATTGCTGCAACTTAAAATACCACATGAGGTCTCAGTATCTCGTCTGTATAACTTCGGACAGTCAAAGTGCCATTCCGAATGATATGCAGGCCAGTACGTCCACCTATTCATATTTCTGCCCATAGCATCAACCCTGTCTATGGTCTGTAATGTACTCTTTCACGAACGAATGTAAGGTTATTTTGAGTACCTCTTTCTCTCCTTGACAAAACTCATCGGATGTCACATCCAGACAGAATCGGGACTCGTCTGAAAGCAGAATTTGACTCCAACATTGTTACCTCCAATCTTGATGTTCAGCTGCCCACCATCTTTCGGCAACCCAGTTGCTTGAGATCTACGGAATACAGACCTTTGGATTACGTGTTAAGAGACCATCCTACTGAAGCCTATTTCAGACTGTTTGGCTGGATACCCTTCGTCCTGTGTCCAAGAACAACTGTGATTGCATCAGAGTAGCATTGCGCGTTCCATCTTGACGAGCTGCTAACAGCATATATCGGCCATCAGTTTTTGTAGTAGCACATGACCGAACTTGACCTTGTCTATGTGTACAATTCCATGTGTCTTGGAATCAATTCCACAGCCTTGCATTGGCACTTCTTGTGACCCCAACAGCGTCCGCTACACGTCATTATGTTTCGCCAGATTCAACTGTCCCGATTACACGCCAAGCCATGGATTCCGGTAAATCACTTTGTTGGGAAATTTTCAAGTCACCTTTTCTCTAAACACAAGCTGAGCAACTGAATTTTACAACTGAGACAGTGAAACAGACGTTTCTGAAAATTCCCATTCTCAACAAGATGTTGTTGAAGTTTTAAAATTTCACCGAAAATGTTTGCAGAAAATATTTCACCTGAAATAAAAATTTTGAATTAAAAGAAAAATTATCAAATAAAGAAAATCTACGTAAAAAAAAGGATGAAAAACGTTTATTTTCCGTTTCAGAATTCTAGGTTTGAATTTCTCGTATTTTCACACTATACAGTACAATGCAGATGTCCAGTGACACGTAGTACATCAAAGTGGTAAAACGAAGTGAGTTTACTTTGTAAAAATATGTACTTTATATAACAAAACTCGTGAATGACCGAGTTAAATATTCGAGAACGTTGAAATGGTCTTCATTTTTTTTTTTTTTTCGCGAATGACTAAAACTCGCGAATGTTAAGGAATTACTGTAATAACTGTTTCTGGAGATGTTTCTTTAAAAAGATAATGGACTATTAAAAATCTCCAGTAAACTGTTTTTTCATTCGACAATTTTTAAAAATAACGGTTACCTGCAATATTATTAAGTTTATATGACCGTATTATGAACCCTATCACAGTCAGAGTAAAGTTCAATTTTTGATATGTTACCATTATCAATAAAAACATTCGAATGACTATACAGTTTCTTACAATGTTGTAATATTGTGGAACATGTTGTATTAAAAGAAACATTTAATATTAAACATTTATTTTGGAAAAAAAATGACACGCGTAAAGAAAACGACGTATTTTGTTTAAGTTAAATTAATAATGTGGGCCCCTTACAGCTACAGAAAGCGACCGTTACATTGTATATTTTGCTTATTATGCATATGTATATGAATAAAATTCGGAAATAGGTTAAATTTATAAATGATTAATTTTTAGTCACCAGAAAAAATATAAAAGATTTTTGTTAATTATTTTGTATGTAAAGTAATGTATATTTCTCTTCTTGTCATCAACTTTCATTCGAGGAAATCTGTTAAGCTTCGCTTGCAGATGACTGAAAAATAAAAACAAAACTAGAAAACAGGAATTCTGCTTTTTCAGAATTTAGTGTCGCCCCGATGAAAAACAAAAATATCTTTATATATAAATAGTACAAAACATATTTCAATTTTAAGACTTAAAGCATACGCTTTTATTTTATGAAAATGACGCCATTCGCACCCGCTTAAGAATTTCACTTTTACGATCCACTCTTAAATAGCTACAGTAAAGTATGCACAGGACATGACTATCGCCAAATAGTATACAAACGAAGCAAAAAGATGCCGTCATTCAATAAATTCGACAAAAAAGACAATTTTATGATTCATATGCCTTCATTTGTTTGTAACATTAATATAGATAATTAAATTAAATATAGTTGATAATAGCTCCATGTTTTAACAGAAATCATTCGCTTATATTTTTTCAAAATAGCATGTATTTTAATTAATTTTTTTTCGGTTGTTATGAGAAAATGGCAACAAAAATATATAATTGCTATTTTGCAAGTATTTTTCCTTTACTTTTTACAGAAATGGAGTACTTCCGTTGCCAATAGTAAGCAAAAGGCTTTAAAAACTACAAAAAAAAAAATTAATATTTCAAAAATAAATTGAGATGCAGTTTTCAAACAAATTGTATTTAAAAGTGAATATTTTTCTTAATACGACGGTATAAAAATTGAAAATGTGCGATGATTAGAAGTTTGAGAAATTGCAGAAGAGTATTTAACAGTACAATAATACACCTGTTTTGTTTTACGGCTGGTTTATACAACGTAACGTTATTTTTTGGAGACGACACTAAATAAGCTGGGAGAAAGGAACATCATACTGGGGGCTAAAAAGAAATTGTAAGTGTTTTAAAAAATGGTATGCGGTTATGCACTTTCCAGTTCGATGAATTTATACAAAATCCCAAATTGTTTAGTAAATATTACTAAATTAGATGTACAATATGAATCCAATTAGCAGATTTACATGCATTCGCTTATACATTGATTAAAATTTCATCAGTCGAGCATATCCAGTTCGTAAATTACTGGGGTTTTAACCTATATGACTACATACGAAATTATTCTATGTTAATTTGTGGGGGAAATGTTATACAGTATCCACGCTAAAGTCCCTTGTCAACCGCTTAACTTCGAAATGGCTGCTGCTATATTCATAAAAGTGGTGTTTACGTATAATAAAGTAGCAATGCGCACTAAATGAAACCGCCTACGGCGTCACATGGTGGGGGCCTGCGGAGTTAGCATTCCTATCTCGAAAACGGGAAAATATAGGGGAAAAAAGTGATTTACAAAGTTATAAAGAATCATCGATTTAGAACGAAAAGACGCCTTGTGGACATTAATGCAAAGAATAGAACGGTTTAAACGCGAATTTGTTTTTTCGTGATTTCCTACACTGTGATGTGACAAAACGATCTTAGAAATGAATAAAGGGTCATGTGCGAGTATTACTCGCTCTCAGAGGATTCCGAACAGTAAATATATGAAATATTAACGGTATTACAAAAAAAAATCGTTGCTAAAAGAATAATGAAACTTTGTAAAATACTATACTATGTAGGGTTGGTTATAGCTGTATATGCTAGAAAAGTATGAATGGGTATACCTTAAAAGTTCGAAGAAATCTAGAGCCTAAATAAAATCAAATATTGCAATTCATTATAACTCTTTTTTTATTCTTATCCTGATCTGTTTATGATGACCTTAATTTGGTATTGACAATAAAAGTAGTGCACATATAGACTTCATTTAACATTTCATAAAACTAAATTCAGCATTGTAATAATCTTTTCTTTTTAGAGTGTAGCTAAAGCAAGGGTCAGCTAGGTGGGGCGGCCTACCAAATGGCTTAAGCACTCGCAAGCCCCAACCAGCGGTTTTCATCTACTACCGCCGTCACCACACACACACACACAAAAAAAAAAATAAATAAATAAAAATAAAAATAAAAATAATAAATAAATAAAAGGCCCGAAGGGAGCTACAGGAAAGCCAATTGAGAATATTAAGATTAAATACAATATAAATACAATATATACACGATGGAAAGCCCAATTTTTACTGGGCGTTTACGAGAGAAATTTAGACATTTGTAATTAATAAGATCATGAGATAATACATAATAGGATTTTTAAACTTGTTGGAGCGGCAAAAGCTCAATTACTCTGCTAAGCTGGGCGTTCTGCAAAAATACAATAAAAGCTACGTATATGTATACTAAATTAGAAAGAGATTCATAATTATAAAAATAATGTAGAATATAAAAAATAGGTAAAATAGTGAATAATTATGATGAATATTATATAATTATATACACACACAAAAGTTCAAAAATCTATTGTTCTTGCAACAGTTCAATTATAGTACAATCGTGTTGTTTGTGGCTAAGAGTTTATTTTGAATTGGTGGTATCTATCTATTTGTTAAGATACGTTCTCCTCATCATCTATAAATGGCAAAACATTTTGAAACAAATAATGGTTGTTTTCTAAAACTTTCATACATTCAATTATCTTTTGACAAAATGATGGATTCGACAAAACCACTGAGAACCACTGAGACAAAGAAATTTTTGGAGATTTTCTTATATGGTAATATGATGTAAGGGTACAGTTAAAGATATAATGCAATGATGTAGCTCGCTGACCACATACACATAATGGAGAAAGAACCCTGTCAAATAAAGATATGATGAAAATGGGCCGTGGTTAGTGGCAAACAGAAAAAGATTTCTATGCAGCAGGATTCTCTTTTCCGAGACTTTTGGAGCTAAAGCGTATGTGTACAGTCCTGTGGTACCATAGTCCCAGCGAGTCTGCCATTGCTGGTGTAGAGATGATTTTAGAAGCTTCTTCAAGTAAGAAGGAGGGTTGGGAAAGAATTTGTATTTGGCATGTGATGTGGCTTTTGTTGCTTCTTTTGCCAAAGAATCTGCATGCTCATTCCCCACATTACCCACATGTCCACGGACCCATTTAAAGAAGATCTTTTTTCTTGTTTCTTGGAGTAGTTTGATAAGTTGTACTGCGATGAGATTTTTTGAAAAAACATCTTCTATTGCTAAGAGACTTGAGAGACTGTCCGAGTGTATTAATACTTCTTTATGAGGGGAGTTCCTAATCCACAGCACAACCTCTTCTATGGACAGGAGTTCTGCCTGAAAAACGGTATTTTCTTTACTTAACTTAGTTTGATCCTCGTGGATTAACTCTCCTCTCTGATACACACAGAAGGCATATACCGTTTCATCTTCTATCTTGGAACCATCCGTATAAATGTTTATTTCTACATGTGGAGTATTTTCTGGATCTATTTGAAAGAAATATTCTTTAAATGGTTCAACTTGATCTGACTTCATTTTTGGCTGGTAAAATATTGGTTCTTGATTTCCTGTCGGGATTCCAAGACGTAAGACTCTTCCTGTTGTTGCTATATATTCAAGTTGAAGTGCCAAGGGCGGAATACCTGTTAAAACACAAAGGGCATCCGCCGAAGTTTTTCTGTAGGCACGTGAAACTAATAACAGGCATTGGTATTGTATTGATGAGATCAGACGAAGCCCATGGGCTTTGCTTATCCGGTGAAACCAAGTTGCTGCAGCATACGTGATCTTCTTCTCCAAGATACTATTGTACCAAATCTTCAGAATTAATTTGTTTACCCCTCCGTAAGCTGAGGCAAACTTCAATAGGTCTTGCTTAAGTTGTGTAATTTCCTGTCTTTTCTTTCGTAAATGGGGGAGAAACGACAACGTACTATCCAGAACGATACCTAAGTATTCTAAAGTTGGCTCACTTTTTAATGAATGGTTGTCAATTTTGAGTGTTGGAGCTCTTTTCAAAAATTTTGGTCTTCTAAGGTGGAGAACTTTACATTTATTGTAAGATATTTTCATGTTATGATTTGACATCCACCTACTAATATAATCTAAGATGTTCTTTCCTAATTTTTCTAATTCTCGCCTTGTTTTACCATTTAATATAATTAAAATGTCATCTCCATAAGCTATTATTATGTAACCTAACGATTTTAAATGGCGTAAGAGAGCGTTTAGGAAGATTCTCCATAGGAAGGGCCCAAAGCATGAACCTTGTGGGCACCCCTTTCTAAACCAATGAATTTCTTGTGCTAGCCAATTTGGTTTCGCTCCTCTGTGAGATAAAAAGGATTTCAGGATATTAACATATGGCTCCTCCAACCCCAAAAATTCCAGTTCTTGGAGTGTTGCGTCCCAAGGTAAGTTGTCAAAAGCATTTTGAATGTCTAATAATATTAATGAAATGTAGTTGTTTTCTTGTTGAAGTAAGTCAATTGTTGAGAGAATTTCTTGTATCGCTGATTCAGCCGATTTACCCTCTAAGAATCCGTGTTGAGAACTCTGTAGAACTGTCGAATTTCGAAAATGATAATTAATTTGTTTTAATAATAATTTTTCAAAAAATTTCCCCAGAATTGGGAGTAGGGTTATTGGTCTGTATGACTGAGCAGATTGTGGGTCCTTACCTGCCTTTAGAAAAAAGACTAGTTCTCAAATTTTCCAACTTTTTGCGAAGTAATTTAAGTTTAATAGAGTATTGTAAAGATTCAGTAATAGAGAAGAATGTGAGTGGTAAATATTTCGTACAATCAGATGGTCAACATTATCAGGACCTGGTGCTTTATTCCGATTGAACGAGAAGATGGCAGCTTTTAGCTCTTGGAGTATAAATGGATTCACTGGCTGGGTTGAGCGCGGATGAATTTGATCCGGTTGCAAGTCCGAAGGACCAAATATTGAATTGGCAATTTCTGCATAAAAAGATTGTCTTGAGTGGGTTGCTGTAGTGGAATCAGAAAGAGCGTAGACTTTCTGTCTGTAAAAATCTCTAAATGCCGTCTTTTTTAATTTCCCAAAGGGGTCTTTGGTATTTGAGCAAAAAGAACTCCACGCTGTTT
Organism: Maratus speciosus; assembly: GCA_963932465.1. Taxonomy (NCBI): domain Eukaryota; kingdom Metazoa; phylum Arthropoda; class Arachnida; order Araneae; family Salticidae; genus Maratus; species Maratus speciosus. The sequence goes on from OZ010797.1 coordinate 457,428,872, forward strand.
TCTTTGCTTCCAGAATTTTCTTTTTATAGAGTGCTCTATACTTTTTTAATTTGATCATGTCTTCCTCTGATGCAGACAAAAGATTTGTTTTCCTATAAAGTGCTTTAACAAAGCTTCTCATTTTCCCAAGTTCCGCTGTCCACCAAGAAACTGTTGGTTTAAATGTGGAGTTTTTTTTCTTTAAAGTATGGTCACAGGTTTGTGTTATTATATTTATAAAGTTGTCGTACTCTTTTTCGAATGCCCCCGTCGTTTTTATATCCTGGAAAGTTATATTATTTTCTTGCAATGATTTAGATAATTTTCTATTGATTTTTTTCAATGAGACATTCTTTGTCCGATATCTACGCTTTGGAAGCTTCGGGGTTTGGATATCCATATACAAGGTTATCAGCCTGTGGTCACCGTAGTGCATATCATCCTCAACAGTCCATAAGGAAACTTTTGGGAACAGTGGGAAGGATGCTAGTGATACATCTGGCCAACCTTTTAAATGCGTGGTTTCAAATGTTGGTTTTGAGAAAGGGTCATTTAGGACTAATAAGTGCATCTTATTGAGATGATTGATGAGGTGTTGTCCTGTTTCTTTATCATTCTCATACCCCCACAGGACACTATGAGCATTCAAATCACCCAGCAACAGAAGTTTTGAACTCATACCCGACGTGTTCGCCCAATCTTGTAGATCTTCTTTTAAATTAGCCGATGGTGCGGAATACTGACTGCCTATAGTTATTTGTCCTTCTGTTGAGGAGATATTCACGAAGACTGAGTTATCATTTTGTTGAACTCTTATATGTTGTAACGATGTATCTATGATTATTATTTGGCAATTCTTTTTTTTTTTTGAAGAATAGCAAGGAAGTCCTGAGGGAAGGCCACGTGGTCTTCCTTTGACTATATTGGAGTCCTGTATGCATGCTATTTTGTAGTCTTCTTGAATTAAGAATTGAAGGAGTGAAGCTGTTGCACTTTTATTCTTTTGAAGATTAATCTGTGCTATTTTAAAGGATGATGATATTTGATTAGTTGTTGAAGGTACTTGCATGTTTGATGTTGTCCTTGCGGAGAAGAGTTCGAGTCCGAGAGATGAGAAATTTGAGTAGAATTTGAAATTGAAGGTGAGTTTGAGTTTTTGTTTGTATTTGATGAAACGATTTTGGAGGTATTTTTCTTTAAGTTGAAAGTGGATTATTGATTGGGATTATTGATACGATATTTTCTATTTTGGAGAAGATTTTGGAAAACTTGGCACTTGTTTCAGTTTGCACTGTGCTTGTAGGTAAATGTCATGCCATTCTCATCAACAGTATTATAACAATTTATGCATCTTTGTAAATTCGGATTATTGCGCTTAGGACATGCACTAGACTCATGGCTGTGCATGCAATACGCACACGCTTGTTTTCGCCTACATTTTTCATGGGCGTGTCCAAATAATTGACAGTTTCCACATCTTATAAAAGGGACATAATTTGCAAGTCTGTATGATACTAAACCTATATATATATAGCCTTTTGTTAGCATACGAAGAGCCATTGGTTCCTCTAATTCCAACATTAATTGAAAAGTTTTTGCTTTTGGACGTGTTATAACTTTGTTTATGTTATCTCTTACATTTTGACTTATTTCTGTTTCTATTAATTTCAACACTTCTTCCTTCTGAACATAATGTATGGAATCCCTAGAAATATGATCTTCTTTCTTTTTTCTCCCAGATACTTCAGATCTAACAGGCTTTGTATTTTTTCGTTGTTTTGTAGAATGTTCAGCGTTTCGTCAACTTCCTTTGATGTGCAAGCTTTTAAGATGAAAGAATTCTTGTCCTTTGACAGCGTGCAGAACAATTTTGGTAGTTTTGGTTCGTTTTTTAATTCGCTGTCCAATATTCCCCTTATGTTGTTTATGGACATCTTCGTTTGCTTTTTGCGTGTGAGAAGAATTGCCGCAGTTGAGAGAGTTGGTGCCGGAATAGAATGTGTTTGTTTTAATCTCGATGAGTATAGATTTGGAATGGATATTTTTTCTGTAGTTGAGGAACTTTTCGGTAGTTCTTGTTGTAGCAGAATATTGGGTGACATTTGGTTTTGTACTATTTCCAATATTTTATGCAGTTTATCGTCATGGTGTTGGTACATTAACTTTATTGAGTCTTTTAATTCTTCTTCCTTGGGTAGAGATTGTAATGTTGATTCTACATAGGTTTGTAGATGCTTTAGCTGAGTATTCAGTTCTCTTATTTGTTCTGTTTTAATTTCTAACTGTTTCTTAAGAATGGTTATGTCTTCTTTTATAAGTTGTGAAGGTAGTTTCCCTGTTTCTGGGTCTTTATCTTGAGGGAGGTGTTTAAGGAGCTGAATATTTTTGTTGATTCTCTCTTCCATGGTAATGGATGAATGAAGCTCGTTTTTCTTTAATTGATTTATTTCTTCTTCTTTTTCTTTTAAGATTGTTTGCAGTTCTACTTCTTTTTCTTTTATTATTTCTTGCAATTCTACTTCTTTATTTTTTACAGTTTCAATAAGATTTTCTATTTCATTATTTTTTTTTGTCTAGTGCTACTGTTGCTTCGATTAATTTCTTTTCTAACAGCAAATTTTCATTCTTTAAGTCCTGAATTATTTTCTGAACTTCCTCTTGTTTAGATGTTGATTGAATCTCTGCTTTTACTGTTAAATCCTGGATTATTCTCAAGATGTCTTCATAATATTTTTCCGCTTCGACCTTATAAGCTGTTTCTCGTTTTTTTGAGGTGTCTCTTCATCTGGTCCATTTTGTCTTCTAATGACATATGCAGTACTTCATCATCTTCGTATTCAAAAAGTTTCTTACCCTGAGGCGGAAGGTTTGCGTTCGAAGGTTTTGTTGGAGATGTATCATCAGTCTTCTTTTGGTTTTGGTTCTTATCTGTTTCTTTACTCAATGTTTTCCTGCGAGGTAGAAATTCGATGTTTGATTTTTCGATAGAAGAATCCATGTTATTTAGAGAAACCGATCTTGTTCTATTTTGAAGATCTTGTTTCATTAAACTTCTCGTTATACGTTGAATATTGTTGTCTAATTCTTCTTGTTCTGACATTGATGAATAGTAATAAACCTTAGATTCCATTTTTTTCCCTTGCTTCTTTTATGTGTAGACAGACCGGCGTAATTACTTCAAATGATGATGAATACTTTTTCAGATCCTTAAATTTCCTTATTGTTAATGAAACTTTAGATTTAGCCCCACTAATCAAGGTTTTATAGCCTAATTTTTGCAGTTAAATGACACTTATCCAGTAAGATATAGTTGTAATTATAACGAACCAGGCATCACTAGAGATCATTCTCGGTCTCATTGAAAGAAAGGATGTGTATAGGAAAGATAAAAAGCAAAAACCAGTGACCTAGATCACTGAAAATAACTAAGATAAAGACTAACCGCCAAAAATGGGACAATTTTGAGGGGGAAAAATGAATAAATAAAATAATAATAGATTAAGCCAGTCAATTATAAAAGTAAAGAGAGTTTATACGGGAATAATTATAAAATGGGAAAAGTTGGGTCTAATAATTCATATTAATAAAGATTGGTATATAGAACAATATAGCATCTTCCCGAGCTTTAAAAATGTTGCTGAAGATCACAAACAATAGTATAAAATGACATATTAAAATATAAGTAAAAGTAGAATTATATGAGCAAAATGAATATTTATATACACAGTGCAAAAATGACTGTTATAATGTGAAAAAGAAAACAGTGCGGTTGGGGGAGGAGGGAAGTGTTAAATAATAATTAAAAAAAAATGAAATAATGAGCCCACTAAAGGTGTTTCCGAATAATAGGATGCTAGAAAAGAAGAAGCTGCAGAAAGAGAAAAAAAATAAATAAAGATGGGGCAACCCCTAAAAACTTACAAATTAAGACAAATGCGAAATGAATCGAATTAAAAAGAGGTGGAGAAGAACATCTTTAAAGGATGTAAGACAAGTTCCAACGGGCGAAAATAGCGGAAAGGTGCCCCTTATAGGCAGAATGGTGAAGTTTAAAAAAAAAAAAAAACAATGACAAGAAAGTAAAAGTGTTGGTCCTGGCCTTTTAAAAGAAATGCTACAAGGCCTAGAGGGCAAAATAGCGACCCCTATAGGCAGAAAAGAAGAGCTAAAATAAGTTATAAAAAAAAAAAAAAAAAAAAAAAAAAAAAGTAAGAGCCTAGGTCATGACCTTTGAAAGATAAAATATAAAGCCTGTTAAAAATAAATAAATAAATAAATAAAAAGTAATAAAAATTAAAATTAAAATTAAAGTGCTCCCAAAAGGCAAAAAAAAAAAAGAAGAAAATCGGAGTTGTATGAAAATAAATAATGGGAATGAGCAGACAAGGACGAGACCTATGCAGTGATATGCATAAACTTATAATAGATAATGGATAGGAAAAGCTTTGACCAAGACCTTTCCAACAAGGTATTACAAGTGCCTATTAAAAAAAAAAAAAAAAAAATCCCCCTCTCCCCTTTAACTCTCCCCCCCCCGATACAGCTAGAGAAAAACAAAAAACGCGAAACGATGCGGCCTGCCCAAAATAGTCCGAATAGGAAAGACGAGCCTCTAAACTCAAAATTAGGGTAAAAAATCAAATAAAAAAAAATAATGAAAAAAATAAAATAAATGTGATACTGCTCTGAAACCCGTAGACCTTCAAAGGGTTAAGATATTATGAATGGGAAGGAATTATAATGAAAACCCAGTAAACACCGATAGTATTTACTCTGCTTTACTGTGAAACTGTTAAAATGAGTGGCAACCGCCACTAAGATACCTCTATACTGACTGAAACTCTGAGAATAATATAATACTCATTATGTATCACTTAGTTTTCGTGAACATACTCAAATTCGTAAAAATAAAAAAGTCAGGTAGAGACGACTCCATCGTTTGAATCTCCGTCAAGAATTGGGATGAAATTCCTGATTAATCTTCCAATCAACCAATCCTTTCTTAGATTAAAAAAAAAAAAAAAAGTTTAAGAGCTAAATAAAAATACTTCCTGTCAATTTAAAAATACGAGGTTGGAGGCGGAGTAAAATATAGAGCTTTATCTATCCGAAAAACCACTTCTCTAAACAATAGCTTAGATTAAAGTATTGTATTTGAAATTTTGAAAAAAGGTCACTCCTAATGATAACCTATGGGGAATTCAAAATGAAGAGATAGCAAAACGACATATTTTCAATGAATTTTTAAAAATATTAATTTTACACTTAGAGCAACGTGAATGGTTGCGGAACAAACTAGAGATAATGGAGTTATCAGAAATGGCATTTGTTAGTCAAAATAAGTTCATCTTGATAACTTTAAAGCCATGAATAAAAAGGTAAACAAACCTCCATTTCCCATGTATTCCTATGGGAGACGCCAAAGTGACAGGTGTCAAAACAGCATTTTTTGAGAAATTTATTTGAAATACTTAGAGTGCTCAAAACTTAACAAAAGTTATAACGGAGGAAAGAAGACATTCCAAAGTTTAGTACCATGCCATTTGTTTGACAGAAAAAACTTGATATGACATCTTTACAGACATAGTAAAAGAGGGGACGCCACTATGTAAAGTGTATGGGGAAAAATTTTGCCAAAGTGTAAAAATGATGATTAATCAAATGCTCATAAATAAAAGATGCTGCAGAAAACTTGACGTAATTAGTACTAAATGAAAGATAAAGCTTTAATGTACATAGAAATTGCAACAGAAATGAGATATCGATAAGTTAAATATACACAAAAAGTATATGAAAAAGAAGTCATTTTGAAAATGGCGCAAATTTGCACAACAACTGCAAAAATTCAAAAATTTGTAACTTGGTTAATAATAAACATAGAGACATGTATAATAGCTGAAAATGTTCGTATTTAAGCATAAAACAATAATAAAACATCATAAAAAATATATACACAAGTGTAAGTAATACAATAAGCTCGGGAAGTCTGTAAAGCCAAACTGGCTGGGGCAACATTAACTAAAACTTTGAATAACCAAAACTTTTGAAAAAAAAGATGAAAATAGGCCCACAGTACATCAAAATTTTTATCTTAAGAAGAGGAAGAGAATGAGACCGGGATCATGCTTCTAGCTTACCTGGTTACGGACTTCTAGCCGCTGTACATGAGAGCTTTCGAAAACGCAACTCTGATTACTATTTGTTGCTGTCTTATCTTGTAGCTAAAGCAAAACCCTTGTTCAAAGTTTAAACTTGGCATTGTGATAAGCGCGCTTCGAAAGAAGGTCGCAAAGTTGCAACACCGCCTTGGTCCGGCCGCGTTTTTTTTAGATAGGTTATAAAATTAACTTTTAAAGACACGGGACGCGTATGGAGAGATCTACTCAATTCAAACTAGTCGGGAATCCCATAGTATTCATGTGATTAATTCTAATTAAATTAGTATGTTTTTAACATTTGAACTTTTTTGCTTTTATACTGCTACTGGGCTTTGAATTACACAAATATATTATTAACACGTTAAGCACAACGTCAGTCACCGGTGACTGACACTGAAATTTCCGTTTAAAACGTGTCATTCACCGATGAGTGACGTCTAAAATATGATATAAAACTAAAAATATATATATATAATTTTACGTAATTACTGAAAATTTATTTAAAATTTACCTACCTTTTATTTATTACAGGATTATACTTTCTTAAAAATTACTTAAAACGTTGTAAATTTTTCAGGGCTTCAGTGTCAGTCACCGTGGCACTCAACGTGTTAAAAGTTGTTATCTAGGCTATGTAAAAGTCGATGGTTCATAGTGTTACACCGCTCCTGTCATTATACATATCCTAACCGTCCGTGTCTTTAAGGGATAATATCTCCGCTAATTACCAAAGATTTGTTTTCGAAAATCATTGTCAAGAATCATTTATACTTCTGATACGATAGGTGCCTCCAGCGCTTCTCATCACCTTTGCTGAATGCCCGCAAATCGAAATTTGCGGGTAACGGAAAAATGCGCTTTTCTCAAAAGCTTTGTGACCTGTAATCGCTATAGCAAGCTTTAAATTAACTTCTACCTATAATCTTTTCATAATTTTAATTTCACTAGATTCGGAAATAGAAGGGTGGGACATATTTTTACAATACATGTTCGACAATATATCTGAAAGTATAATTCCTAAAATTAAAAGAAATGTATTTTTGAGTTTAGCGTTACGAAAACTTTCACACGATGTCCCACACGATATACAAAGAAAATATTTTTTTTAAGTAACTTAATTAGCCCCTCTACGTTTTTCCTAAATATATTTGTAAATGATTAATAATCTGTAAATATGTGGGTCAACAGTCTTTATTACTTCCCCCAATTTGAACATTCCACGTCTCATAGTTTACGAGCAAAATTGCTGTGACAGACAGACGCAGGAGTGATCTTATAATGGTTCCGTTTATTTTTTAAATGCGGCGCTCTAAAAGACAACTAGTTATAGCAATATATCTTTATTTGAGATATTCAGAATTTGAGAATTCAAACTTCTCACCCTCAGCTGCAATTCACATTTGGATGCACATATGTTGAAAGATAATCATTTCTGCTTCCGTTCAAGTTTCCTGACGTCACAGAGTAGGAAATCACGAAACAAAATGCGCGTTTTAACAATTCTAGTTTTAGCATTAATCTCCACAAGGTGTCTTTTCATAGTAAACCGATGATGCTCTACAACTTTGTAAATCACTTTTTTTTCCTATCTCATTCCGTTTTCGGGATAGGAATGCCAACTCCGCAGTCTTCCACCAAGTGTGCTTTAGACGCTTTCATCCAGTAGCGCATGACTACTTTACTCCAAAGCTGCGGAGTACGTGGAAAAAAATGGACGACTCCGACTCCTGGAATTTTAACAGATCCGACTCCGACTCCGACGCTTTACCTCAAGCATGGGCCGGATTCTGACTCCGACTGCTCAGCCCTGCTTTTAAAATGGACGACTCCGACTCCGCAGCCCTGCTTTACTGTACATAGACATCACTTTTATCAATATAGCCCCAGCCGTTCCGAGGTTAAGAGGGTGGCAAGGGACTTTAGTGGTCATACAGTATAAACATTTGAGTTCATACCGTATAAACATTTAAAGAAATTATTATCAACTTTCGTTAGTGTGAACTGCCAAGGGAGGACATTTTTCGTCTGCATGAAACGAGGCAGGCATTTTAATGGAGAATATCTATATTATAAAGGACAAACATATCTGTGCGTAACGCATAAGTCATTTTGCGAATGGCAACACTTTGAAATTTGAAATAAAATTTTGGTTTTGCAATTTTCTCTACTGCAAATTTTTAAACTTCTAAACAGTGCACATTTTAAATTTTTACACCGTCGTATAAGGAAAAAATTGCTCTTTTAAATGCAATTCGTTTAAAAGCTCTATCTCAGTTTATTTTTGAGATATAAATTTTTTTGCAGTTTTTAATACCATTTTTCTTATCGTGGCAACAAAAGTACCCCATTTCTATTGAAAGTCATTGAAAGTAAATGAAAAATAGTCGAAAACAGGAGATACTGTATTTTTTTGTTTCCATTTTCTCATAAAACCTGAAAAAAAGTTGAAATTAAAATATGGCCCATGTCAAGAATATTGTCTGTTATACCGGACAATGACGTCATATGTATATTTTTCTATATACGAAGTTTAATACTGGATTGTAAAAGTGGATTGCTTTAGTGCATGTAAATTACGTCATTTTATAAAAAAAGCGTGTATTTTAATTCTTAAAACTGAATTATGTTTTGTAGAAGTGCGTCATTTTCACAGACCAGCTGCTTTGAAATTCTTCACAGATGAAAATGCTTCACTTTTAAAAATAATATAATCGAAATAACACACTGATAAAATGCAATGTTTTACAAAAATGTAGAGTGTCTTTATAAAAGAGAGGTGACATGCAAATAATAGCGATTTATATTATAGAAATTTGTGATTCTCGCCTGGATGCATTTTCTTCGCCGAGTTAGACAAGCAAACAAATAATTCGCGGTTTAAAATAATATCATGTTCCTGAAGTTTTTGTCAAAAATTCTCTCGAATAATAAAATTGTAATGCTATTCTTTAGGACATTCTACTATAATTTTATGAAAATAACATACTTTGCATAATTTAATTGTTTCCTAATTTTATATAATCTATACATTTAAAACAGAAGTGTGTTTTTTAGTCATCTGCCCTGATCTTTCACTGAACCAATTTCACTAATATATATATTTTTTAAACTGAAAGCTCTTCATTTGTAGATATGATCGCACTATCTGTTTTTTTTTTGTTTTTTTTTTTTTTTTACATAGTTTTCATTATTGCAGACAAGAAAGACATAATGAAGTATTTTTATCTTTATTCATGCTATTTTCTGATAAAAATTGTTGTATAGGGTCGCAAATTGGAGGGGGGTCGCAAAATCCCATTAGGAGCAGAATATTATATTTATTAACGGAAAATGGCATACTGCTTTTAGGCATTTTTCCTCATAAATTTTCTATATTGTTTTTCCCTCTGCATGCGTACTGATACTAAATTTCAGACACTAGACGAAATGCTTATTTAAGTGAAAATGAAGTCACATTAAAAAAAAAAAAAAAAAAAAAAAAAAAAAAAAAAAAAAAATTCTTAAATAAAACTAAACATTTTAACACAAATGCGTCTAAAAAACATAAATTACGGAAATTTTTACTCTCCGGAATTGATAATAGTATCTCAACAAAAGAGTGCGCCTGTTCACATAAAAGATATTGCTGACAATCGTGACTTCACGTTTTGAGTTTAAATGATTTTTAAATGATCAAAAACAAAATACAATTTTAAAAAAATGATGAATATGGATATGAGTAGTGCGTATGCAAATTTTGAGAAGGTGAAAATTACTGTTTTCATTCCCAAAATCCAAGCATAAGAGCCTCAATTGATAACCATATCCTAATAACTGATATTTATTATATTTTACTGATTAAGTATCTATATTATAAAGAACAAACGTATCTGTGCGTAACGCTGACATCATTTTGCGAATGGCAACACTTCACTATTAAATTTCGGTCTTAAAATTTTCGCTACTGCAATTTTTTAATTTTCTGACCATCGCGCATTTTCAATTTTCGTCGCATAGGGAAAAAAATTTACTTTCAAACGCAATTTGTTTAAAAACTGTATCTTAAGTGACTGATATATTATTTTTTGAAAAAAATATTTAAGCATGATTTTTTTAATTTTATCTTATCACGTGCCTGTTTCAAAATCTATTTATATAAAATCCAAGTCTCTGTGTGTCCCTCACGATTCCGGTAGGACCGCTTCAAATGAGTAATTGTTGAGAAAAACTAATGCAGGGTTACCACAGTAGTGCCAAATGTTAGCCAACTTGGTGATAGCTGGCTAATTTGGCGAAATACCCATTTAAAACCATTAATCTTTCATAAAGGAGGTCACCAAAATTTAATTTAAACTCCGCTCTTTTAAGATATTTTTCAAAATCTGTGAGTGAGAATTTAAAGTACATCTTTACATCTTCCTCCGGATGCTACTAATAAAATAACTGCCAATAGACGACGCTGTACTGTGTGAGCTCCTAACTGCGATATTTTAATGTGTTTTAGGTACTTTTCCAGTATAGGTACTTTGGGGAAAAAGGAAATTTGGCAACATATTTTCCGGGAACCTATCCACTGTTTCATTTTATATACACACGCATTTTTTTTTCGATATTTATACGATTTATTTAATATAGAAAAGACATTTCTCTAATTTTATAAAGAAACAGATGTGATTTGTACATAAAAACATCAATAATATACATGTAAAATAAACATATAAAACAAACAAAAATGCTCATCAAGTTTGATTTCATAGCTGTTTATATGATTTGACAACAAATCTCGATATTTTTCCGTTATACGGACACCATGCCAAAATGTATGCTAATGCGCCAATTATTTCAAAATGCTAAAAGATATTTGTAATTTTATGCCAGCAGTTTAATATGAGTTTTATTTTATTGCTTTATTTTATAACAGTTATTTGTTCACTTATTTTAAGTATATTATTGTGATTTAATGAAATAGTTCGTAAAAGTCTGGAATTTTCAAATGTTATATTTTTTAAATGCTCATTTTAGTATCGACAATGTTTTTTCTTTTATTTTTCAAATGTTTCAATTCCGTGATTTTCATTTTGCGCCAACTATTACGCTTGGTGACAAAGGTATCCGTATAACGGAAAAGAACCCAAATCTTACTTTCTGATGCCCAAATTACACCAAGCTTTTTTTAAAAAAACGCCAAAGCTCCTACAGTGGAAAAGTACCAAACTGTCTATTATTTTGCGCTATCTGTGTTATAGTTTGTACTATATGTAAGGGGTGTGGAGTGAAGAGTTTAAAAAATAAATATTAAAGTTTCGGCACAGATGTCATATACGCCCCACATTGCCGCGATATTTTTCTGACGCCAATGTCATATACACAACGGGTACTTAACTGGCGGCAAATTGTCGTTATTTTGCTTGATATGGTAACCCGGATGTTGTTTATGCTGTTGATGCGCCAAATTGATGTATATGAAAACTGTGCCAAAGTTTCTATAAAGCAGTATAAGACTAAAAAATTAAGAATAAAATAAATGCAAAATAAAACTAAAAAAGAAAGAAAAATCATGCGTTAAGCATAGAATATGAAACACTTTCCAACACATCCTGAATGCTTTAACAAAACTTCGTTATTTGGGGAAATAAGATAACTAAGTAAACATTTTAGAAGACGCATAAAAAATTTAAAAAATTGATTTCAGCAGTTACCGTCCATAGCCAATAGTATCGTTATTACATGCAACTATTTAGCCAAAATTTAACTTAAATTACTCTTAAAACTACTGAAATCACATTTCCAGATATTATCATCCATAGACGGTTATGTATCCAATTCATTGCGTGACCCTGTATATCATTTTATCTATATTCTACAAACATTTCTTAGTAAACTAAATGCAGTTCAGCGTAAAAACGCATAATTCCTTTAAAAACCACCTTTAAGCAATTTACTCTCATACTCAGTAACCCTTACGAATTCTTTTGTGTAGTTTTATTCTTTTGTGTGTTAGTCAATATGAACTGTAGCATTTATACACACAGTATAGTATGCATAAATGTAGTGAAACATAAAAGCGCATATCATAATTAAAAATGCATTTCTAGCAATCATTGCTTATGTACAATACTTCGGAGAACAGTTGCTTGGCGAGAAAGAATTTTGCCAACGTATTTTCTGACAACCTATTTACTGCTTCATACTCACAAGCGATTTTTTCCATATATATGCAATTTATTTAGGTAGTTGTTAGCTATCCCGTCGACCAGTTTCGCCAAATTATATAAATCGCCAAACCACTCTCCAAATTATACAAATTGACATAATTTTTATTTTAAACAACGAAAGATCAATGAAATTAGCAAAACATTAATAAAAATACAAATATAACGTCGAATTAAAAATCACTTGATGACGTAACAAACACATGATCATGTTTAATGTCAACCATTATTGGCATTTAATCTTACAATTTGGCGACAGTAATTTGGTCGACGGGATAACTCGCAACTACTTTTATTTAATGTAAAAAAAGCTATTTACCCATTTTTTATAATAAACAGAAGTAATTTTGGCACAGATGTCATATTCGCCCCATATTGGCGCGATTTTTTTCCGACGCCAATTTGGCGAAAACACCAACAGCATAAACAACAACATCCGGGTTACCATATCAAGCAAAATAACGACACTTTGGCGAGAGTTAAGTTCCCGGTGTGTATATGACATTGGCGTCAGTAAAGAAATCGTGCCAATATGGGTCGAATATGACATCTGTGCCGTAATTTTTGCACAGATGTCATATACGCATCGGGGTTGGCGTGATTTTTCTCTGACGCCAATTTGGCAGAAATCTCGCTTTCGAATACCAGTTAATTATATATTTTTAAATTATTTGCTATCATTTTGAAAAGGAAATAACTATAAATAAATAAAAGTTTGAATAATAACTATAGAAAAAAACAGTTTATATAATTAAAAACAGAAAATTAAAGTAAATGAACAATTTATTAATAAATAAAAAATAATAGCCGGGTTACCATAGCAGGCAAAATAACACCATTTTGGCGCCATTTAGGTATCCCGGTTCATATCTGAAATCTGTGCCGTAATTTGTATATAAAAAAAAAATATTATATATATTTAGAAACGATTTTTTTATGTATATAAGTGCATATATGAACAAAAATAAAAGTTCATTAGATTTGTTTTCATAGCTGTTTATATATTTTGGCAACATATCTCACTTTCTGATGCCCAAATTGCGCCAAGCTTTTTTTAAAAAGGCGCTATAATGGAAAAGTACCTAAATAAATAATTAACAGAAATAACAAATTATACAAACTAAAACTTTTTATTTCGAGATCAAAGCATTGTTTTTAATTTGGCATAGATGTCATATTCGCCCCATGTTGGCGCGATATTTTTCGGTGCCCAATTTGGCGAAAACATCAACAGCATAAACAACATAATCCGAGTTGCCACATCAAGCAAAATAACAGCACTTTGGTGCAAGTTAAGTACCCGTTGCCTATATGATATTGGCGTCAGAAAAAAATCACGCCAGTATGGGGCGAATATGACATCTGTGCCTTTAATTTCAATTAAAAATACATATATCCTTGGATAACTTTAGTTGAAATTAGGTTCACAGCTTAATATCTCATTCCATAAACCTAAACAAACACAAGTGATTCATTCATCGTGAAAATTAAAAATTTTTTTAATCATTGAGGTAATCATTCACAAAGTAAGTTCTCCAACAATCAATGGACAATATTCTAATGACATCATAATAGGTAAAATGGTGGCGGTATCGTTTGTTTATGGTTTGAAATCACAAAGTTTTAATTTTGCAATGTCTCTTAGTTACATTATTTTATTGTCATATTTATGACAGATTCATATAATGTCATATAATTCATATAATGTCATATTCAGAACAAAAGCATATTTTTTCATTATTTATTTATTAAAGACGGAAAAGAATTATACATGCATGATTTGTAAAATTTAAATAATTTTCTTTCTTAATAGTAAAAAATAACATCGGGAAGTAACAGCGGGTTTAAGTTAAATAAGTTTAACTGTTTAATTCTGTTGTAATACACAAAATAACTGTATTTATTAGACTTCAGTAAACAACATCAGGCCCCGATTAAACTTTGAAGTTAGAGGAATTACAATGTCATTTCAGGACCTTTCTTTTGGAGAAGCTTTTCTAAATTTCATATATACATGGAAATTCTTCAATGTTAGAAATATTATTATTAGGACTGACGTAACATGAGAACGGCCTGCAATTTTACACAAGTTTTTGAAAACTACTTTATATCAGAAATTTTGCAAAAAACTGGTTACTTTTTTGTTATAGTGGCCCACACTATTAGGACTATGACAAGTTAGAGCCAATTTCGCCAACGTCGTAACCAAGATCGTGAAGCACACACATAGTATAATACCATATAATACCATTTCTTGAAATCGCATACGAAAATTTAATAGTTTTTAACTTACTTCAAGTGTGAAATTTATTTATTTTTAAGGCTTAACAATTGAAATTGTCCAATATATGAATTTAAAACAAGTGGGTAAGTGTGATCACAGATCGCACAGAGGGTTTCGTTTAATATTCCTTTCAAAACACTTTATCCTTTTGAAAACTCTGTTAGTTCCACATTTTGCAACCAGGGGCGCACTCTATTCTAAACAAACCTCTATCCGAACGAAACTCCGTTTTGCATACTATCCGTATATATATCCGTACAAGGGATTGGGCCCATAGCACCCGAGATACGTAAGCGTCCCTGGCGGTAAAAAGTGGAACTAAAATATGTAAGGCTATGGTGCATAATATGAAAAAATGGTCAAAGGAGTGTCGGCAAAAGTTGGAAAAGTGCTCCCCGGGTGAAAAGGGCGGAGGTTAGAAAAATTGCTTAAAATATACAAGTTAGAGCACAGAGCAGTAAATAATATAAGACTTTTAGACAAATTTATGATTTGTCGTGTGGTCTGAGGTATTCAGCTATACGTATGCAAAAATCCATGTCTCCAACTTAATTAGGCGCTCTCTTAGAAAGAATTGGTTAAAATACATATGTGGTAGCTCAAAGAGTTAAACGTAAGATTTTTTCAAGATTTTATGATTTGTCGCCTGGCCTCAGGTGCTCTGCTATAAGTATGCAAAATTCCAAATCTCCAATTTAATAAAGGGCTCAGTTAGAAACAATTGCTTGAAATACGCATGTGGAAGCCCAAAGGGTTAAATGTACGACATTTTGAAAATTTTATGATTTGCCGTTTGATGTGAGGTATTCAACTATAAGTATGCAAAATTTCACGCACCAACTTAATTATCGTTCACTTAGAAAGAATTGTTTAAAATACACATGTGGGAGCCCAAAGGGTTAAATGTGCGACTTTTTCAAAATTTTATGGTTCGTCGTTTGATGTGAGGTATACAGCTATAAGTACGCAAAATTTCACTCCTCCAACCTAATTAGAGGTTCACATAGAAATAATTGTTTAAAATACACACGTGGGAGCCCAAAGGGTTAAATGTACGACTTTCTCAAAATTTTAACATTTGTCGTTTGATCTGAGGTGTCCATCTATAAGTACGCAAAATTTCAGGCCTGCAACCTAATTAGGGACTCACTTAGAAAGAATTGTTTAAAATACACATGTGGGAGCCCAAAGGGTTAAATGTACGACTTTTTCAAAAATTTATGATTTGTCGTTTGATCTGAGGTGTCCATCTATAAGTACGCAAAATTTCATCCCTGCAACCTAATTAGGGACTCATTTAGAAAGAATTGTTTAAAATACACATGTGGGAGCCCAAAGGGTTAAATGTACGACTTTTTCAAAATTTTATGATTTGTCGTTTGATCTGAGGTGTCCATCTATAAGTACGCAAAATTTCACCCCTGCAACCTAATTAGGGACTCATTCAGAAAGAATTGTTTAAAATACACATGTGGGAACCCAAAGGGTTAAATGTACGACTTTTTCAAAATTTTATGATTTGTCGTTTGATCTGAGGTGTCCATCTATAAGTACGCAAAATTTCACCCCTGCAACCTAATTAGGGACTCACTTAGAAAAAATTGTTTAAAATACACATGTGGGAGCCCAAAGTGTTAAATGTACGACTTTTTCAAAATTTTATGATTTGTCGTATAATGTGTGGTACTCATCTATAAGTATGCAAAATTTCAAGTCTCCAACATGTATAGTTTCTGAGAACGGGTTCTGGGACGGACAGACAGACAGAGGAGCGAGACGAATAGAGTTTCGTCAGATGAACGAAACCCTAAAAATGTAAACAAAGATTGAATAGACATGACCGCAAAAAGCCTCAAATCTGCATAACACTTGGAACCAAACTGTGCAGATTAGTGGTCTTCTACTGTACGCAGTTTTTCATAAATGTGTTTCGTTCTTTAAATGTGTTATTTTCATCTATCACTGCGGAACAAGCGAGAAAACTCATATTCTTGCACATGAGTGTTATATATCTTTATATCTAAATTTCCGTCATTTTTGACGGGCTACCTTTCTAGTATAATTATAATAAACATTTTACATATAAAGCAACAAACATTTTTCAGCATTTGTTTCTGACTATTTTTGCATAAAGAAATTAATACTTCCTTTATAAACAAATAAAAGAATAATATTAAAAAAAAAAACCCACCAAGCTAACATATTTGTGAAAGACAAATTAAGGAAATTAATACCTCTTTTATAAACGAATAAAAGAATAATATTGAAAAAACACAAATCTAACATATTTGTAATCGTACAATTTAAATTTTTAGATCACCAAATAGGATTTTTTATCAAATGGAATTTGTTTGCAAAGTTCATCTCAGTTTACTGATTGTCTATGGTTTTAAAAACAATTTTAAACCATGAATTTTTTTTTTATTTATCAATATCACGCGGAGCTCGATTACGAAAAATTAATCCGTTTGCCCTTAAAATAAAATAAAGAGTTCATCATTTTCTTACGGCTAATATCCATTTAAAAAAAACTTCCCTATGAATAAATAAATAAAATAATATAAATAAAACTCAAATTTAACAGACATGTATAAGCTCCGAAATTGTCAGAATATAAAAGGATGCCATAAGTAGCAAATTCTTGGTCAAATAATTCTTAGCATGCGGCTAATAAGAAAATATTGCTTTCGATAAATTTCAAAAAATTATTTGATTGTATAATTCGTATTTCCCATATGAAAATTCTTTTTTAATGTAAGTGGGCAATCTAAAAAATTTATTGCATATAAAAAAATTATTAGTTTTCAATTAAAAAAAAAAAAAAAAAATCACCTTTATTCTTTAACCTGGGAACCCCGGGTGCGATCCCCTAGTGTTATTAAAAATCTTGAATGGTTTTAATAATTCACTATAACGCCATATATGTCGTTACTGTCTTCTGCAACTATAGTTGTAGAAGACATTAACGCTCATGTAAATTTTAAAATTTGCTAAATTTAAAGGCAAAGCGACGAAATAGGCTTTTATTTTCTTAATAAAAGTAAAAATTGTTAAACAAAAACGTTTTTTTTAAGCATTTAATGGTCGTTTTTTCTCTAAAATTCCCGCTGCTGTACATTAATTTGGCATAGGCACCGAACTTGATTATGAAAAATAAACGGCTTTTTTATGTTAGGTAGAAATCTCAAGCAAATGAATTTATTAAAAAATATATAATTTTAGTTCTTTTTGGTAGATTTCGTAAGAAATACTACCTATTGCAATCTCCCCAATGTTGGAATTTCTGAAAATGTTTTGCAGATCTACGTTGATTATGCATAATGAATTTATTAAAAAATATATAATTTTAGTTCTTTTAGGTAGATTTCGTAAGAAATACTACCTATTGCAATCTCCCCAATGTTGGAATTTCTGAAAATGTTTTGCAGATCTACGCCGATTATGACCCCTAGAACACAAAACCACCCCCAGTTCAAAACTTTATCTATCTATATCACTTTTTTATGGACACGATAACTTCCATAATTCTGCATAAAGCTCTTCCAAACTGATACTTAAAATGAAGTGGTAGAAAATCTCAAACAAGTTCGTTAACGGTAAAAATCAGACCAATGGGATGGAAATAGGGAGGGGTTTTGTGGAAACCGAACAAAAATACATAACTTCTTAATTTTTATACCTATCAAATCAGTTTAAAGTTATTATTACTTCTAGGAAAAGGGTCATAAATTTATGTATCACAGATTTTTGATTAAATTAAAAATGGGTTCAAAGGGCGCAAAAAATAGTGTTTGGGGGTGAAAAAAATTCATAACTTTGTCTATTCTTAACATCTCAAATTCACTTAAACTTATTATAAATCTTCTTAATATTACCTACAACTTTTATTTTGACAAGTTTTTGATAGGACCAACTCTTACTACAAAAAATAAATAAATAAATAAATAATAATAATAATAATAATAATAATAATAAAAACGAAAAGCAAACGAGGGGATTGAAGAAGAACAAAATTCATAACTTCATCAATTCACAAGATATCCAAACCGCTTAAATTGATTATAAATTTTCTCAATATCATTTACAACTTTCATACTGACAAGTTTTTGTTAGGATAAACTCTTACAGCAAAAAATAAATAAATAAATAAATAAATAAACAAATAAACAAAAATAGGGTTTGACGAAAAAGTTATCGTATTAAGGGTGTACTCCAATCCAAACGGCTTATTTTCTGACTCATTTTTAACACTTTCCAACAAAGTTGAAAAGTGTTTATGTCTTCGGTTTGTCTGTCCGTCTGTCCGTCTGTCTGCGCTCTAACTCCCGTAAATATACTCGGATTGCCCTGAAATTTTTAGAGGTTATTGACGTTTACCATAGCACGTTCCCTATTTAAAATGATGTTTTTGGCGCGTTTATTTCATTTACAGGGGGAGTCAAAAGTTTTCCGTTACATTAGAGCCTATGGGAAGATATCGTTTAAAAGAATTTTTAATGATGTTACACGATTCCAAACATAACAAAATTGATATGCATTTATGAAGTGTACTAAAACATGCATTCTGTATAATATGCGGTTCAAAGAATAGTTATTATTCTTTTACAGGGCCACGCAAAAGAATTCCGTTACATAATGATATAGGGAGGAAGGGGGGAATTGTTTGCGGCGTATTTTAATTATGTTAAACTGTTTCACATATAATGAAATTGATATATGTCGCTGAGGTTTACTATAAGTTATTTTATGTAGATTACGAAGCGCATTGCATTTACAGGGACACACAAAAGTTTTCAGATAGTATATTGTATCAGAAGTACTGTACATTAGCGGTGATTGCTGGAAATGCATTTTTAATTCTGATATGCGCTTTTATCTTTCACTATATTTATGCATACTATGTGGTGTGTATAAACGCTATAATCAATATACAGGACTGCACAAAAGAATTCGTAAGGGTCACTGGGTATGAGCGCATATTGGTTAAAGGTGGTTTTTAAATGTGTTATGCATTTTTACGCTGAACTGCACTTAGTTTATTAAAAAAAGTTTGTAGAATATAGATAATATGATATGCAGGGTCACGCAAAGAATTGGATACATATCGTCTATGGATGATAATTTTTGGAAATGTTGTTTCAGTAGTTTTAAGAGTGTTTTAGTTTGAATTAAATTTTAGCTAACGAGTGGCGTGTAATAAAGGTGTACTAGGTAAACTACAAGGCTGTACAAAAGTATTCAAGTATTTTTTTCATTTAATTGTATAAATTCCTGAAAGAGAAATTTCAACCTGCTATACATTTTCTTGCTAAACAAAATTTTCCCATTATATAGTATATATATCAACATACAGATAAAATACAGAGCTGCTCAAAAGAACTGGAATACATATTTGGTTATGGGTGGTAACTACTGAGATCAGATTTTTAAATGTTTACTTAGTTATCTTATTTACCTTATTTCCCTAAGTAACGAAGTTTCGTTAAAACTTTCAAGGAGTGTTGGAAAGTGTTTCATAATCTATTCAGTACGCATGATTTTTCTTACTTGTTAAATTCATTTTCACTCGCAAAGGCATCGAATTGGCAGGTTCTCTTATTCAGAAACTATATATAATGCCGTATTGGTCGATGTTTTGATAAAGGCAGAATATATTTCAAAAAATGCTGTCAAAGTGAGCATTTTGAACAGATTTCCCGAAGTGATAGTGCTGGAAATAGAAAAGAATGGTCGTACTGAGAAAATAATTGTAATCAAGTTCTAATTAACTTTTATTTTGACAAGTTTTTGATAGGACTAACTCTTACTGCAAAAAAAAAATAAATAAATAAATAAAATAAAATAAAATAAAAGGAAATAAAAACGAAAAACAAATGAGGGGATTGAAGAAGAAAACAATTCATAACTTCATCAATTCACACGATATCCAAACAGCTTAAATTTATTATAAATTTTCTCAATAATGTCTACAACTTTCATGCTGACAAGTTTTTGTTAGGATAAACTCTTACAGCAATATATATATATATATATATATATATATATATATATATATAAACAAATAAACAAAAATAGGGTTTGAAGAAAAAGTTATCGTATTAAGGGTGTACTCCAATTCAAACGGCTTATTTTCTGACTCATTTTTGAATTCATTTTCGCTCGCAAACGCATTCAGTTGGCAGGTTCTCTTATTCAGAAACTATATAATGTGCCGTATTGGTCGATGTTTTGATACAGGCAGAATATATTTCAAAAAATGCTGTCAAAGTGAGCATTTTGAACCGAATTTCCCAAAGCGATAGTGCTGGAAACAGAAAAAAATTGGTCGTACTGAGAAAATAATTGTAAATCAAGTCCTAATTAATTGAACGAAAAATAAAAACACTGGTCGTTTATAAATCTCTTCAAAAAATCATGTCAGCAAGTTTCATGTTTTTACTTTTAAAAATGAGTCTAAAAATGTGTCAGAAAATTTCGATCTGTTGAACGTGGAAAAATATTTTTTTGAATACTGCCTTAATATGTTTCTAATAAAACGAGCTGTTACAGAAAAATGAAATTAAAAATTCGTCAAAAGCGGCCAAATAAAATGGTTAAACTGGGTTTTCTCTAATCTTGATTTAGTTTTTTTTTTTTTTTTAACCATTTGGAAAAATGGTTATTGTTCTCGTCAGGATGGGAAATGAAAAGCATATCTGAAGGTTTTCACTGGTTTAATCCACAATTTATTCTTTATCTGATTGGTCTATACAGTAATCTGTATTTCCCTTTGGTTTCAACAACGATGGACAACAGAGTGTTGCCACTATGACAAAAAAGTAATAAAAACTACAAAAAAAATTAATAAATCAGAAACAAAATGAGATACAGCTTTCAACAAATTGCATTTAAAAGAACATTTTTTTCTCTATCCGACGGTATAAAAAGTAATATTGTCGGATGTTTAGAAGTTTAAGAATGAAATTTTATTTAAAATTGGTCGTGAGATTTTTTGGAAATCTGATGATAGAAAAGCCTTTTCCCGAACAGCCAATGAAATGCTTAAATAATACGCAAGTTTCAGGTGGATGATAACTATTGAAAATGAAAGAAAATGAATAACAGTTTCTGCCAAAGAGTTAATTTTAATTTGTAAGATATTCACGTGCAAAAGAAAAATGGAATAAGCCAATTAAAAATAACAAAAAAGATAAATAGGACAGGAATGAATATATGTAAATATTTCACACCAAATACGAGTCGCAGGCGATTTCTGTCGCTTGGAATTTTTACGTGTAATAACACTATTAATGTTTAATTCATGGCGTACGTAATGTATGATAAACTCGTGCGATTTTTTTATGTCTTAAATTTTAGTCTTTGAAAAAATCATTTTCCAAATGGTCGTTGTAATTTGTTAAATTGCTTTTTTTTTTTTTTTTTTTTTTTTTTTTTGGTGAAATTAGTACTTAAGGGGACGTAGACCTTTATTTGAGAAAAAAATGAGCAAAAAATATATTTTTATATTACTCTATTATGAAAATTAAAAGAAATTTTTTTAACGTATACCGTCTCCTTAAATTCGAAATAAAATTTTTTTTTATTAAGAAAGGGGATTGGAAGGAAAAATGGGTCTAAATATGTGTCAAAAAATTTCGATTTGTTGAGCGTGGAAAAATATATATTAGGTAGCTTTCTTTACAAAAAGCTACCTATTGCAGCCGTTCGGAGGAAAGCGATTTCAAAAAATTTTGGTATATTTTAATCGATCATGACCCCCAGACCCCGAAACCACCCTCCGTTCAAAATTGATATATATATATATATATCTGACCTATGTCACACTGTAACTCTCGTATTTATGAACCGATTTGGATGTAATTCGGTGTGTACATAGTACATACCAATGTCTCGACCGAGTTCGTTGGCCAGCTTCATCCGCCATTTTGTTTCAAAATGGCGGCCATTTAAAAATTTTAAAAAAATTTTAAATTTGAAATGTGGTACCAAAAAATTGAAAATGGAAAAATATTCTTTTCTTATGTATTTGACCTTTATACAAAGACTCCGTAACAGTTTTTGTTTCGTCTATATCTTAAAAAATGGCTGAGTTATAGCATTTTGAATTTCTAGAGAAGCTGACATTTTGAAACGTCCTGAATTTTGTCACGCGATAAAAGGCGTATTTATGAACCGATTTGGATGTAACTTCGTTTATACATAGTACAGACCAATGTCTCAAACAAGTTCGTTGGCCAGCTTCATTCGCCATCTTGTTTAAAAATGGCGGCCATTTAAAATTTTAAGAAAAAGTTAAGTTTGATATGTGGTGGCAAAAAATTGAAAATTGAAAAAATATTTTTTTCTTATGTGTTTGACCTTGATAAAAAAATTCGGGAGCAGTTTTTGTTTCGTCTATATCTTAAAAAATGGCTGAGTTATAGCATTTTGAATTTCTAGCGTGGCTGACATTTTGAAACGTCCTTGATTTTTGCCACGTGATAACAGACGTATTTATGAACCGATTTGGATGTACCTTGGTGTGTACATAGTACATACAAATAACTCAACCGAGTTCGTTGACCAACTTCATTCGCCATCTTGTTTCAAAATGGTGGCCATTTAAAAAATAATTTAAAAAAATTAAATTTAAAATGAGATACCAAAAAATTGGAAAATGAAAAAGTTTTTTTTGTATGTGTTTGACCTTAATACAAAGATTCCGGAACAGGTTTTGTTTCGTCTACATCTAAAAAAATGGCTGAGTTATAACATTTTGAATTTCTATTGTGGCTGACATTTTAAAACGACCTGATTTTTGTCACGCGATAACAGGCGTATTTATGAACCGATTTGAATGTAACTTGGTCTGTACATAGTACATACCAATGTCTCGACCGAGTTCGTTGGCCAGCTTCATTCGCCATCTTGTTTCAAAAGGGTTGCCATTTTTTTTAAAAAAATGTAATTTAAAATTTAAAATGAGGTATTAAAAAATTGGAAAATGAAAAAGATTTTTTTTATGTGTTTGGCCTTGATACAAAGATTCTGGAGCAGTTTTTGTTTCTGAAAATTTGTTCTTTTGTTTATATCTTAAAAAGTGTTTGAATTATAGCACTTTGAATTTCTATCATGGCTAACACTTTGAAACGATCTTGTATTTGTCACGCGATACCACACGTATTCGCCTATTTAGATGGAAGAAGGCATGTGGATAGTATACATCAATATCTCGACCAAGTTCGCTGGCCAGCTTCATCAGCCATCTTGTTTCAAAATGGCGGTCATTAAATTAAAAAAAATTATATTTAAAGTGAAGTGCAAAACAATTAGAAATTGAAAAAGGTTTCTTTCTTAAGTATTTGACCTTGATATAAGGATTCGGGAGCATTTTTTGTTTGTCTTTATCTTAAAAAATGGCTCAGATATAGCAGTTTCAATTTCTAAAGTGGGTGACATTTTGAAAAATCTGATTTTTTGCCTGCGACAGCACTCGTATATATCAACCGATTCCGATATGAGTGAGCATGTGGACAGCAATTACTAAGGTCTCGACCAAGTTCACTGGTTAGCCTCATCTACCATGTTGTCTTAAAATGGCAGGCACTTTAAGAAATCGCCGAATTTGGCAGCCAAATATAAGTGACTTTAAATAAAAGCAGCTTGGATAAAGCTGACTAATTTCGCGAAATTCTCATTCATAATGATTTAGTATTGATAAAAATTAGTATTGAATCTCCTACATTCGGTTTCCACTTAATTGAGCTTCGTGTGTTTGAATAATATAAGTTGGCTTTTTATAAATAAGGAATATGAAAGCTACCTCTTCCTCCCGGCACTGGCCGGAAGGACTTTTTTTTAAATACTGCCTTAACCCATTTTCGGCCAAAGGTGCATAAACGCACCATTTCAATAAATATTTTTTTTATTAACACTGTGACGAATATTTTTCACTAATCTTATTTTTCTGCTTTTTTTAAGGGTTCTGGAGACATCTATAAAATATCAGTAATTCAATTAAAGTAAACACTTTCTGTTGAGAAATTTTCAAAATACGCTACACTGCAAATGGAGGCGTCTTAAATTCAGACACATATGTGACTGAAAAAGTAATTCAGACACTTAAGTGTCTGAATATGAAATTTCAGACATCATAGGTGTCTGAATTTAAGACACTGAAGTGTCTTACTGTGATCATGGTATAAATGAACTAAGAAAAATGTCTTTATGATGATCATGTGATTGAAATTAAGACATTTAGAATTCCAGACACTTATGTGTCTCAATATGTAATACAATTATACCATATGTATGATAACTGTAGATACAATTGTATCGCAATATATATTGCAGCAGGATCAGAAAATGTTTTCGAATTTGTGAAAGATGTTTAAAATACTGTGCCATCCACCAATTTGTATTATTTTATAAAATAAGCAATGTGATTGGAGCATAAGGACGTCAGCCGAAATTGTAAATGTCCGTTTACTAACTTTTGGAATTAAATTATTTTTGTGGCAATAAGTAGCTAAATAAGCTTTCCACAAAATATAAAATTCTTCAAAAACTACTTCCACTCATAGGTGTACGTAGGAAGGTTCAAGGAAGGGCCGCTCCCTAAGTGTTCGCAGAAAAATGTAGGGAGGAGGAAGATTGAACAGATGTGCCTGGAGTCCACTGCCTAGTTTGCCTAACTAAAAGTAAAATTTATAAACATGAAATAAGCTAAACTAACAATTTTTTGCCAGAACGCCTCGTGCAAGAAAGTTTTTGTATAAAAGAAATATAAAAACGTAGCAAGTAAGAAGTATTAAATATTCAAGAACATATTCCTAACATTTTTTCCTCATATTGTATTTTGCTCTTCTGAACACCCCTTACCTCACAATTTAAGATAAATTTTAAATATATGAATGTAAAAAGGAAAACAGAATTAAAAATTGATTTTTACAAGTGGTTCAGGAAAAAAGAAGAGCGGGGTGTGGGGGGGGGTGCTTCTCTGACGAAAAATTCTTATTTCCTTTTTCTCTTAATTTTTAATTGTGTAATCATTTGGAAGAATAAATTTTATTATTATTTTTTTTTAATATAAAGAAGAATGTGCTTCATGAAAACTCTCTGAATTATTTGGAAATGTTACGACATTTTTTAATGTTTATAATATATTTTCCTTCTGTCTTAAAGTATGAAAATTAATAATTGTATTAATATAATATATAAATCTAAGCATTATGAAAAAGACCAAATAAAGAAAATATTTCTGATTTCTTCTTATACAGCGCTCTATTTTCCGCTGATAAAAAAGTTTTAATCAGCTCACTGTGCAGTAAACCGCAAGACCATTGAAGATTTGCATTGGAAACGCTTATTTCATCGGTTTTCTTTGTCAGTCAACTTCTGCCTCTGAGTTCTGAGACCGTTGACGCATTCAAATTTAAAAGTTCCTTCAACAGTTAACGTTAACTTCTTTGACGAGATCGAGTCTATTTTATTTCTGAAAATTTCTGTAATTATGTTATTATAGTGGCTGCGTCATTCCATATGTGGAAGTGTAAAATTTGGAAGTATCTTACATTACGGATGGTTGGATGGATGTTATTCGTTCATATATCTGCTTCTCACGTTCTATTTACTTCTGTAATAATTAAGTGATATGAAAAAAAAACATGGCAAATATCAAATGTTTTTGAATATATTTAATTTTCTGCTTTCTCTTAAAAGTCTAAAGATATTATAATATCAGGTCAACAAAACGTCGCATTTATTTTGAATTTATATTTATACATTTACGCTTATGTGTGGATTACACTTAACAGATAATATGAAAGGTAAGGAATCTGTTGTATGTATATTTACAAGCATAAAATTTTAGTTTAGAAATGGAACTTTCACTTACGTAGTGTTATTTATTTATAACTTAAATGTATTAGAATAATATGCGTTTATCTTATTTGTACCTTTTTTAGATTTAATAAATATTTTTCATTGTTCCATTATATGTATATTTTTATGATCTTCAACTAAATTTATATCATTATCAAGACTAACAAACTGAAAAAAAAAAAAAAAAAAAAAAAAAAAAAACATAAAATTTCCTAATCTTGTTGTAGAAGAAATACTGTGTTTAGAAGATTTTTCTTATTTACTTTTTAAACTTTGATGTGCATGAATTTAAAGTTTTCATCAATATGTTGAATTTTTATAACATTTTCTTTCACGGTTAAAACTATATTTTAATCTCGACTGACTTTTAAATTTAATTTTTTGATCGTTATGAAAAATATGCAATTCACTCTATATTTAATACTGAAAATTATAAAATGATAAAACACTCGTTGTGATTTATTTTTTAAATTTTATAATTAGATTTGTACTTTTTTTGTGTGTGTGTGTGTGGGGGGGGGAGCTGTATTTGGAAAAAACGTTCTTTTATACAAATGTCAACTTGAATACATTTTATAAGTTCCACATGATATTATTTGGTTTGAGAGTAAATTTATTTGTATTACATATGTTTTTTATGTTTTCTAAACTATCTAAATGACAGTTAAAAGAAAAAAAATGTTGTGACTTTGTGATATATAAAATCAAATCAGTATTAAAAACTTCCATTATTTTAATAGTTAATTGTATTTTGAAAATATTTTTACAGTGATAATTTGATTTCCTCTAAAAAAGTAAATAAATACATCATAATTTACTCGATTTATTGCTCAAAATTTTATGTTTATGTTTCCAAAACTTTAGAATTCGAAAACTAATTTTAATATTCATTTTTTTTTATTTTTTTTTCAATATTTATCTTGTTATATATGCATGTATATGTGTGTGTGTGTGTATTAAACGAATCATAAACGCATCAGAACGATGTCATCGTGAAATTTTGAACATTTTATAAATATTTTTTTTTATTTTTCCTATGGAAATTAAACCATTCTTTTAAAAAATTCGAAATTAACATTAAACTGCATGACATTTTTTTTTTCTTTTTAATAATGAAACACTTGTGAAAACTTGTTTAGAATACAAAAACTACATTTAGATGTATTTTATGTGTGTTCCGTATCAATAACAAATTTAAATTTGAAGAAACAAAGCCATTTTGAAAATACAGCAAGAACCAAAATCGATGTACTTCAATGAATATGATCTTTAAAGAGTAAATAAATAATATTGAGTAACATCATAAGTAGAACATTAATATAGTATGGAACGAAAAAAAAAATGTGTGTGTGGAGGGTGGAGATGTGTATAGGCTAGACCAATGACTCATGACAGCCAAATATTTTTTTTAAGGAATTTTTCTTTTTGGAATAAAATGTCAGATTTAACTCGTTCTGTAACTTTTTTTCCTTCCTTACTCTTTCTTTTTTCTAATCTTGTCTGTTTAAGTATCCTTATACAACATGTAAAATATAGGTTGCTGAAGAAAATTTAATATATTTTGACATTTTTCAATTTTTTATTTTACTGTTTTCTATTCTTTCTTTTTTCTTTAATAAAGAGTCCTCATAACACCAACTGATTTTTATAGATGTTAATATTTGAACGAAAATGTAAAATATTTCGAGAAAGAAAAGAGCTTTTATTTTATTTTATTTTTTTATTATTGTTATTTAACTATTTTATTTAAATGTAAAACTAATTCCAAGCACACTTCAAGGAAAGAAACTAATACTTTTTACTAAGAAAACTGAATTATATAAGATATTTATTGTATATCAATATTAATTTTGATGGTTTTTTACGGTTCTTCATAACAAATTAAGCAGAAGTGTTTTTCTGTAATAGTTTTCCATGAAAGCAAAATGAAATGAGCATTAAAATGAAAATATAATAATTGTCTGAGCGAAGCGAAGGCTAATACTCAGCGAAATATTACTGTCCGGACACATTACAGCTACGATGGATATTAACGCCATGTCCTACTAAAAAAAAAAAGCCTAATAAAAACATTTCGTCAAGCATAACTCAAAAAATATTTGTCGGATTTCGTTTCTGATTGCACCAGAAGGTACCTATGAGGGCCACCTACTGAATGCACCTACTATGAAAAATAAGTTAAAAACCGTTTAAAAATTATATTAAAAAAACTGATAAAAAAGCACAATTTATCTCCATACGTCACAGAAATTTGGTGTGCGTCACTTTCACCGGTGGATGTTTTCGTAGACAACTGGTTTGAACACATGGAGCAAATATAAAAAAAAATACGCACGCAGTAATATTGAATAGATGAGTTTCAACCACGTGATCACAAACCTTGCAACAACCCGTGGCAACCAGTTTTGGTGGGCAAACAAATAATAATACAGTACTCCGTACCACGGTGAACGTTTTTAGCCTGTTTTATAAAATCTGGCCTGTTGTATGACATACAATTGTGGATGATTAAAACAAAAGACATGAGTGTTTATTGCTCCAGAAGGTTATCTTTCTCTGGATGCCTGTCTGTCTATCATACAGCATGCAATTTTCTTGTAAAGGATGATATTATTATGCAGTAAAACCTCCATAACGGACACACCTGATTAGTGGACACCTCTATTTAGCGGACATTTTTTCGATTACCAACACTTAAATAACTGTACATTTTTTACTCTCAGTAGCGGACACCTCCAAATAGAGGACAAATTCTGCCCTCCCGATGTATTCGCTATTCAGAGGTTTTAATGGTAAAACCTCCATAGCGGACACACCTGATTAGCGGACATTTTTTTCGATTATCAACTCTTAAGCAACTGTACATGTTTTACTCTCAGTAGCGGTCACCTCTAAATAGAGGACAAATTCTGCATTCTCGATGTGTCCGCTATTCAGAGGTTTTACTGTATATAATATTGATAGTTATTTTACAGGGCCGCCCAAAAGAATAAGAATATATGAAACGAATATAAACTAAATACGGGATTGGTAGATCGCTGATGGTAATGTAATTTTAGGATGTTGTTACAGTCATCCGCAACATGTTTTTAGAGTTTCGGTCATCTAACGTAACCCTACCTGTCTCACTCCTTTGTCTGTCTGTCTGTCTGTCCGTCTGTCACAGAGCCCGTTCTCAGAAACTATATATGTCGGAGACTTGAAAATTTGCATACTTATAGCTGAACACCACACATCAAACGGCAAATGATAAAATTTTGAAAAAGTCTAATATTTAACCCTCTGGGCTCTAACTTGTGCATTATAAGCAATTTTTCTAACTCAGCCCCTAATTAAATTGGAGGCATGAAATTTTGCATACTTATAGCTGAACACCTCACAACAAACGACAAATAATAAAATTTTGAAAAAGATCTAATATTTAACCCTCTGGGCTCTCACTTGTGTATTTAAAGCAATTTTTGTAACTCAGCCCCTAATTAAGTTGGAGACATGAAAGTTTGCATACTTATAGCTGAACACTTGCGATAACACGATAAATCATAAAATTTTGAAAAAGTCATATTTAACCCTCCATTCTCTAACTTCTGTATTTTAAGCAATTTTTCCAACTCAGCCCCTAATTAAGTTGGAGACATGACATTTTGCATACTTATAGCTGAACTCCTCACATCAAACGACAAATAATAAAATTTTGAAAAAGTCTATTATTTAACCCTCTGGGCTCTAACTTGTGTATTTTAAGCAATTTTTCTAACTCAGCCCCTAATTAAGTTGGAGACATGAAAATTTGCATACTTATAGCTGAACACCTCACATCAAACGACAAATAATAAAATTTTGAAAAAATCTGATATTTAACCTCTAATATTTTGTCTCGCTCAATTTTTTAATTTAAACTGTTTTGCAATACTATTTTTTGTTCATTTTGCATATTAAGTGTAATGTGACGTAATTTCTTCTCTTTCAGACTTCTAACGCATGTTAAGGAATTTATTTTACAATATCCTTTCTCTTTTAAAATTCACATGTAAATATAGTTTTTATGGCGTAATTTCCCATACGTGCCTGCTTTTTATACCTAATTATTTAATTCTAATTTGAAGATTTTTTTCTGTTTATAATAGTAACGTGTAAATATTTTTTTTTTTATTTGAAGCAAACATCATTGTTTGCGCTGTTTATACAGTTGGCAACAGTTTAAATTAATACCATTTTCTAAAATATGTAAAAAATATCTGTCGAAATGCTGAATATTTGAATTTAAAATAGAAATGAAACCTCAAAAAATGAGTCAAATTAAAAAAATTAATGGAATCTGCACACCGGGATCTTCTATTGAATAAAATGATCTAAAAATGATCAAATTCCCATGTATAGCTTTTGCTCCTATAAAACTTTTTTAATGGAACGATGTTGCTCAACTTTAGCATTAAATAGCTCTTAAAATAATTCTTCGATTTGAAAACTATATGCATTAGCGTGTTGATCAAACATTTCACTATAATACCACCGATTTTCATATTTTTGTATGCAATATTTTTCTTAATATTAACGAAGAAATATCTCCGGTCACAAAAAATTCAAAACCGGTGGCGGTGGCGGTGACAGCGTTAGTTACTTTTTTTTAGAATAGAGAGATATATAGAAAATGAAAATGTGTCTATCTGTCTGTTTGTAATTCTATAAAAATCCACAATTTGGAAGCCAAAATTGTGAAAAGATACGTACATGTGTATTAAAACATGGCCGAGGCAACTAAAGTAATCCGGAATCGAAATAATTTATAGTTAATTTTTAATTAATTAAAAACCACCAATTTAACAGCAATTTCTTATCAAATGTAAACATTTTTCGTTATAGCAGTTGCCAACAATTAAAAAACACAATAAAATTATTACTACAACAATTAATTTTCTACTGCAAGAGATTTCCACGTGAGAAAATGAAAATGACATAAATAGTTTGCCGAACTTAAAAAAAGGTGAATATTACCTCATAACTTTTCTATTGTAAGATTTTCACGTGAAAAATTAAAATGAAATAAATAGTTTGACGAATTTAAATGAGAGTGAATATAAGTTCATAACTTTTCTATTCCAAGGTTTCCACGTGAAAGAGGAAAATATTACGTCATATTGGAAATATAAAGGACGTGGTGGATATAGTATAACGTCATATGACTGTGAAAAATGTATTGAAGCATGATAAAAACCCGATTAGGGAAATATTGGCGTATTTTAACATTATTCCTCCAATTTTAAATTGAAATAAGTTCATTTATAGCTGTATTCTTTTGCGTCTGTTATATACATTTATACATTTTTACATAGCGTTTTCATATAATTCATTCATACACTATTTCGACTGCTTTTTTTAATGTTTGTTTTGTGTTGTATGTTAAATTTTGAAATTGATTTTTCAGAACAAACATCCTTCAAATTCTGGGCAACGCCGGCACTTTAGTTTGTAACAGATAAATGGCTTTTGTATTTGTACATCTAATGCTAATATTATAAAGCGTTATAATATTATAAAGTATATAATATTATTAATGCTTGTATGTTTGTGAGGTGTTATCTCTGAAACTACATAGCCAACTTAAAAAAATGTTGGTGGCCATCTCTGCTCCGAAAAAAAGACTTTTTTTATGTCAGTGCAAGAACCTACATCGCTGCAGGAGCAAAAAGGTTTTAAAATTGTGATTTCTGCGATATTGATTGGGTTAGAAACTTTAAATTTGGTGCGGTAGTTATTTTTAAGATGTAAATACTCGTAATGAACGCTCTCTAAAAGGTTCAATTTGACGGATAAACGTAAAAATTTCTAGAAAGGTTCTAAACTATGATTTATTTGGAATACTGAAATTTTTCGGATACTGTTGGGGTTAGAAACTGGAACTTTGGCATGGTAGTAATTAATAAGATGTAAATGCTCATTGTAGAACGAATTCTAAAAAATAAAAAGACTAAAGAAAGCGGAAAAAGATCTAAAGATGATCTAAGTAACGAAGTACATCTAATTGTTAGGAATATAAACATGAAAAATTGACATGGCTGTATTTATCATGGCGTAAATTCTCGCAATAGAACAATTTCTAAAAGTTTCGCTATATAAAACAGTGCAGAAACAAAAAACTTTCGAAAATTTTCTATTTCTGTGTTACTGCTGAGCCCAAAATCTTGAAATTTTTCTTCGGGTTAGTTTTAAAATATACAATTGTCTCTATGAATGGTTTCTAAAAATTTAAAATTTAAAAAGATGAACTTAACGAAAAGCAATCTCAATTACCATTAATTTGGAATTATTAGGAACAACAACTTTAAATATTTCATAATGCTGCATTTCCTCCGCAAAACATGCAATTTAAATGCAACAAAACTGATAGATACCCACCTAGCATTAGATAAATTGTGTAAATATTGAATAAAGACCTGTATGAAACAGTGAGTAGGTTGCCCGAAAGTACTTGTTAAAGTATTCCTTCTCTAGGCTTTTCTCTCTCTCGCCAAGGCCACTAACAGAGGGAAGTGCCGTTTTAAATGTGATATGAATTTTTTATCCGATTCATTTTTCTAGACATTTTATCATAAGGTCATATTCTCAATTATCATTAGTAGGTTTTTTATATATTAACTTATTCTGGTGAAATTTTATAATAGGGTTCATATTAGCGTATGTTAGCTTGCATGATTTGCTGAATAAATATGTATGGATTTATAAATTACTTCAAATGACACTTTGACAGCTGAAAAGTTATGCAGACGATATATTCAGATCTTGTGTCATACTTTATATTGTAATCATTGCCGATTTCTTTTATTTAATACATGCTAAATACAGCTCAGCTTGTGCAGAATATGTTTGAAAACAAAATAATACAGCGTATGGTGGCCAGCATACACTCATCATTTAAATCCGATCGAGCATATCTAAAACACACTCTAATGAAGCATTGCATGCCACTGTTGATGTATTCGGTACTTTGATACTATATCAGATTTTGAGAAGAGAATTCCTTAAATGTTATCGACAACCTCATTGCATCCGTGGAAAACAGATATTGTACAATATTAACTATTCCGGGGGAGCACACACGACATAAAGTATAGTCCATTCTTTTTAAACATCATATATTTGTCATTTAAAGTTACTCAAATTGGTACGGAGCGTCTGATTATGCTCTTGACATCATTTTATACAGTTAAAATTCCGATATAAGTAATTTAGTGTTTCATTTTCTATTTTACTTTCAATATATTGCGTACTTTCAATTTTATATCCATGCATGGCTGTCTTGAATGGTTTGATTTCCCATTTTTTTAAACAGTGTATACGAATTTATATATAAGATTTTGTAATTCTACGATTCGTTTATTTTCATCATTTCAATTTTTCGCAGTATATGGACAATTAAAGATAACATCTCCTTTTTTTGCTTCCACATGTTATTATTAAATCTATGTTCTCAGCAATATCGCTCAGACTAATCCCTCTGAGGGAAGTCCTAGTTTAATACATGATTTGCAATAAAATATCTCTTCAATATTGGAAAAGGTGATCAATTTCATAAAATTAAGTGATGTAAGTAAGTATAATTAAATTATGCATAGCAATAAAAAAGCCTACATATGTAAATATGCAAATCCAAATGGACATTCATGAATTAATATTTTTCATTTTCTGAAACACTGATTTAATTGCTGTTTTTTTTTTTTTAAATATTTTAGATTTATAATTTGAAATTTTATCTTACAAGTTTTGTAAAAATGTTTTTTCCAGTTCAGAAATAATTGTTTCATTAAATATATATATAATTATCATTATTTAATTTAATGTTTCACAGAGAAGC
The DNA here is from genome assembly GCA_963932465.1 of Maratus speciosus. Taxonomy (NCBI): domain Eukaryota; kingdom Metazoa; phylum Arthropoda; class Arachnida; order Araneae; family Salticidae; genus Maratus; species Maratus speciosus. The sequence continues at coordinate 457,463,198 of OZ010797.1, forward strand.
AACTATTAAACTGAAAATTCGATTGAATTAAAGCAAAAAGGTTGATAAATAAAAAAAATAACTTTCTATAAAAAATGAAAAACGAAAAAACTCTACGACTGGTTAACTCTGAAACCTCAAATATAAATTTCATTGTTTGCATTCGAATATGTGTTGTAGATTAATAAGAGTTCACTGTATGCATTTTAGAGCATTTAAATGAAATGATACATTTTGTGATTCTGAGATTTTTGCTGAAATTGAAGTGTTTGTTTACATTTAATGAGCGGTTATTCTGTTATGAATGTATTGTTTTATTTTATTTTATTAATTTGCTTTGCATTGGAGTTCTATGCTATAATTTAATGTATATTTCACACGTTGAATGAGATTTTTATATCATTTCAAATATAAAATTTTAAATTAAATTGGATTTTCAATTAAGCATTGGAAACAAGAGGCTCGGGCATTTTTCTTTCTTTTTTTTTTCTTTTCTTTATTAAGCAGTGAAGCCATCTGTGATGAGAGCCGCAGATAATTATTTTTAAAGAACTAATGATACCAATCATGTGGATAAGAAATGGCTTTTGCAACTGCCACTCCATGTGTGATCACAAACACCGTGCGGGGAGCAGAAATGAAGGATTTCTGTTTCCAGTGATATTTGCTACATTCTTTATCCTTTAAAAAGTGACAAATAGACATGCTGTCCCTAAATTTGATGTGAATTTTCCATAAAGCTGATATTTGAAAATTGTTTTGATCTTATACTTATTTTAATAAACATTTTGTACTTTTAGAACATGATAAGTTAAGGAAAAGGATATATTTATCCAAATATGTATTTGACAGCATCGAAGAGGCATAAATTATTTTTTTCTGAGAGTATATGAATTGTGGAAAGAGGGGTCGAATGAATACTAGGTCTTTAGACTAGAATTAATTTGAAATTCTCACTAAAAGTAATAAATGTTTTTGATGCCGTAGGACATATATATATATATCACATAAATACATATTTTGATGAATATATATATAAACACATATTATCCTATTCTAAAACTAAAAATACTGGTTACAATCATCATAAGGTCAAAAGTGATTTAAAATATCAGCTTTATGAAAATTTCATACCCAATTTGGGGTACCCTAAAATCAGGGGGCAGAGAAAAATCCCAGTTTTCCCACGCTGCAATCAGCTCTGCTTTATGGTAACAAATTATTCCCATTTGTAAAAAATTATTCAATGTGGTCAAACATGGCTGAGTATATGGCTTTGAAAGAAAAGTGGTCAAAGATGGCTTCATATTAGCAAGGGAAAAAAAAAAAAAGATGGTCTCAATTAAGACATTTGAAATGTCGGAAATTCAGATGTAAGAAGTGTCTGAAGAATTTAAGACATTTTAAAACGTCTTAAAATCGAAAACTCTTGTTTCAGACACTTAAATGTCTGAAATTCAGACGCAAGAAGTGTCTTAAAATTTTAAGACATTTTAAAACGTCTGAAAATTGAACACTGCTTTTCAGACACTTAAATGTCTGAATTTCAGACATTTCTGTTTACAGTGTAGTCTTTTAAAATTGAAACGGTTAGCGGCAAATTCGACTTTTTGAAAATGTATAATTATTCCACTTGAGATTAATCATATGTTTTTTATAATGGATTAAAGTTGCAAATTCTGTAAATAAAATAATAATAAAACAAATGTCATAAAATATTTTTAAAAATATTAATTTTAAATTTAATGGTGCGTTAGCGCATCATTGACCGAATGCATGAAAATGCCGAATGCATTTTATTTCTGAAATAAAATATTATTTTTCATGCACGAAACTTTTTTTTGTTGTCTTATTGAATGCAATTTAAGCATATTTTAATGAAAATAATACCACATTTTATAAAATTTCTGTGCTTGGTCTAAAATGGGTTAATACAATTGTAATAAAACGAGCTATAACAGAAAAATTGAAATTAAAAATTCATCATATGCGGCGAGATAGAATTGTTAAACTAGGTTTATCTCTAATCTTGATTTAGTTTTTGTTAGTGAAATTAGTACTTAACTTCAAAATCTACCTCCGCCTGTAGGCCGATTTGACTGGTAATTTCTTTTATTAAGAAAACTGATTGGAAGGAAAAATGAAACATTATTTGACACTTTGAGGTCTAAGACCGAGTGTCACTCGTTTTGCCTTTTTAGGTGGAGCGAACTAAACCCGAGAGTCTCTCGGGGTCAACTTTTAACTCTCTGTGCTATAAAAATATCTACTATTTACGTTCGCAGTCTTTTCAGATATTACCTACAAACCTTATATTTGAAAAAAAATAGGTGACAGCAGTAAACAGAAGTAAGTACATTAAAATATCTAGAATCAAAGCTTAATTCGAACTTATTGTGAATCTTGTGGTGTTGCTCTTTGTGCTTTGAAATGTACCACAGAAAACCAAATTTTGCTAAATAATATTTACATACAAATAAGACCTATTTTCAGATATTTTTACAACTTTTGGGTAAGTTCTTATTCAAGTCTATGGAAAGTTTTATTTAAAAAAAAACTAGGAGGGCTCCGCCCCCAGCTCGCTACGCTCACCAATCCCCCGCGAAATCCCTTCGCGATTCCGTTAGGTATCGCGAAGTAAACCCTATTTTCTAGCCAATCCCTGAAGAAGTTGTTTCGCGTTTCCATTCTGGATCGCTTCACGATTCCTCATTTTCTATTCATTCAATTTTTAGATTCCACTTGGTATAAACGCGCTCCTCACCAACTCCTGATGATTTTTTCCCTTATCTCCACGTAGGTAATCATTAGAGCTTACAGAGTTCCATAATTAAAAGAATTATTAAATATAAAATCATTAAAAAAGGTAAAATTTATAATGTATTTGAATAATTACAAATTAAATAAAAATTACACAGGCCTACAAAAAAAAATATTTTTTTTTGTGCCTATGATTTTACAGCTGAATTTAGATATTTTTAGGACACTGAATCTAAATATGAAATCGGTTTTTCTCTATCAGCTCCACTTTTTTAGATATGCGAAGAGAACTAAAGATTTTTTAGAACTGAAGTGACCTCCAACGTTTAAACTGGACTTTGACACATGGGCCTGTCGCAACGCTCAAAGCGATTTGAGAGGCACTGAAATTTCAGAACACCCTGAGAAAACAGATGTGCAAGTATAACTGAGGTTATGCGCATGCTTATGATTTCGCGCCGCTTATCCATAAAGCCAAATAGAATAGCCGCAAAGAGATAAGTTTAGTTTGTGAGTTTTCTCCGTGGAGAGTAGGCGTTATTGACCTGTTGCGATATTTGTGTTTAGTATAGAATTCTTATAAAGTTAATTTAAAACGTACTGTATTGTAGATCGTCGTATTTGTGTTGTTGAATATAATTTAAATGCGTTCAAGTAGAAGAAGTTGTGTAAATCATCCTGATGTGTTTTGCTACATATGCGAAGAATATATGTTAAAAGAGAACAGAAAAAAATGTTACTGACTTTGTAAAGAGAGCTTATCTTGCATACTTTGGTGTTAAATTTGGTGATCAGGATAAAACCTGGGCACCGCATCTGGTCTGTAAAACTTGCACAGAACACTTACGACATTGGACCAACGGGAAAAGAAAAAGCCTCAAATTTGGTTTACCGATGGTTTGGAGAGAACCCCAAAACCACTTCGATGACTGTTATTTCTGCCTCGTAAATATTAATGGAATTAATCGAAAGAACCATAGTAAGTGGACTTATCCTGATTTAGTCTCTGCAAGACGCCCGGTTCCTCACTCAGAGGAAGTGCCGATCCCAACGTTTTATCAGCTACCAGAGCTCTGTGAGGATGAATACTGCCCCTCTGATCATCCTTCCGATACTTATGAAGGTGACGGTGATTATGAGGAGATGTCATCAATGCCTCAACGTTTCAACCAGGATGAGTTAAATGATCTCACCAGAGATCTCAACCTGTCAAAAGGGGCTTCTGAATTACTGGATTCAAGATTGAAGGACAAAAATTTACTGGAACAAGGAACCAAAATTACCTTTTACCGCACAAGAGAAAGGGGTCTACTACCCTTCTTCTCCCAAGAAGACAATCTTGTATTTTGTCACGAAATTAGAGGACTCTTGAAAAAAATGGGTCTTCCTGAATATTTTCCAGATCATTGGCGCTTATTTGTAGACAGCTCAAAGCGGAGTTTAAAATGTGTCCTTCTACACAATGGAAACAAATATGGTTCAATACCAATTGCTCACTCAACGAAAATGAAAGAAAAATATAACACAATAGCTTTGGTCTTTGACACGATAAAGTATCATGAACATCAATGGGTGATTTGTGTGGATTTAAAAATGGTAACCTTTCTCCTTGGACAGCAAAGCGGTTACTCCAAATATCCTTGCTTCTTGTGTCTTTGGGATAGCAGGGATAAAACACACCACTGGGTTAGAAAAGAGTGGCCTAAGAGAGAAAACATAGATGTTGGGGAAAGGAATATCATTAATAACCCCTTAGTTGGGCGACACAAAATCATACTTCCTCCACTGCATATCAATCTCGGCCTTATGAAGCAGTTTGTAAAGGCTCTTGATAAGAACGAGTCATGCTTTGCATATATAGGAGAGAAAATGCCCCAATTGAGTTATGAAAAAAATTAAAGCAGGCATATTTGACGGGCCACAAATAAGACAACTGATTAAGGATCCTGCCTTCGTAAATTCGATGAATGACACTGAGTGAAAAGCCTGGATCTCTTTTGTCGCAGTTCTCGAAAACTTTCTGGGCAAACACAAAGCAGAAAACTATGTAGAACTGGTAAACGAAATGCTTGATAGTTTTAAATCTCTTGGGTGTAATATGAGCATTAAGGTGCACTATTTACACAGCTACTTAGCGCATTTTCCTGAAAATTTAGGAGACACCAGTGAGGAATAGTGTGAAAGATTTCACCAGGATATTAAGACTATGGAGGATCGCTACCAAGGAAAATGGGATACGCACATGATGGCAGATTACTGTTGGAGTTTAAAAAGGGATTGTTCAAAAATACATTCAAGAATGTCACGGAAAAGAAGCTTCCGAAATGTTCATTGAGAATTGGTCTCATCGTTGACTTTTTCCTCTGTCTTTGTGAGTAAATATATCTGTATAATATAATTTTTTTTAAATATTATTTGAATATATGTATATTATAATAAAGTAAAATAACATTTGTATATTATAAAAAAAAAAATCTGAGTTTATTTATTTTATTTTTATTTTTGTTTAATTCATGGATTTAACTTAAAATAGTGTAACATATATTTCAAAAAATGCTCTATATCTTAAATATTTGAGCTCCTAGGCAAAATTTAATGCCATATTTGAATTCAGGACATCGAATTCATATAAAATCAGCTTTAAAAACCTAGGCACCAAAAGAGCTGTTGGCTTGTGTTATATATATAGTGTTACGAATATTGTAAATAGTTAGTGTTTGGGCTTAAAAATAATGTAAATAGTTCAATTAAGCTCTATTCATAAATTAATATTAGTTTTGGTTGCATTGAAATATCTCAATTTGTTGATTTTCTGCAAGCAAATAAACCCTAATGGATTTTAATGGGAGTCTATGGAAATTTGGCGAAATACTGGAAATAGCACCAAGCTAGTGTCACCTTTGGCGACTAATTTTGGTCACCAAATTTGGCAATATATCGCCAGGTTGGCGACAAACTTGGCGAAGTTTGGCAACAGAGCCGGGACCCCTCCCTTGTTAACCTCCCTTATAGCGTCAGAAAGCTCTAACCAATCAGATGCGTTTCACGGTATCTACGCAGATTTTCATTGGTTCATTACCAAAGCGTTACTTTTTTTATATATATAGAAGGATATGTTTTCTTATGCGGAACTTTTTTAGAAAATATAAAACATGCTTTTTTCAATAATGTCTCATTAAATATTAAATTATAGTACATTTAAATAGTTACTTGATTATGAATAAGAACAGTTTGAAATTTATGATTAAAAAAATGTATAAAATACATATATTTCATGTATTTTTTTTAAATTCATGAAAAGTACCAAATACAAAGAAAATAAGTTAAAAATTGGTGTGAATGAATAAGAACAAAAAATCTTCTTAAAACACCATCAAAAAATTATAAATGCGCTATTGTCTTCCTGTTGCTTTCATAGTAGAAGGACGTCTTCTTTGCGCCTGACGAAGAAAGACTAAGATCTTTCGAAAGGCCTAGCGCATTTATAATTTTTTGATGGTGTTTTAAGAAGATTTTTTGTTCTTAGTACCAAATACGTTCCGGTCCAGAGGGAGATATGCGGTTGAAATATTTCAGACATCAAAGTATTAAAGATAAAGCGACGAAATAGGCTTTTATTTTCGTAATAAAAGTAAAAATAGTTTTAAAAAAAAAAACATTCTTTTATAAGCATTTAAATGGTCATCATGAAAACACCACATATGTTCATGTTTTTCTTCCAAAATTCCAGTTGCAATACATTAATTTGTCATGGGCAACGGACTCGATTATGAAAAATACACTGCTGTCTTATGTTTAGTACAAATCTGAAGCAAATGATTTAATTAATATATATATATATATATATATGTATATATTTTAAGAAAGGGGATAGGAAGGTTAAATGAAACATTATTTAAGCAATCAATTTAGGATTTCGAAATTGATTTCATGAATGTACAATCGTAGATTAACTTATACAACTCTTAATTAATAAAAGCGTATTTTCTTTACATTATACTATTATTTTTTCTTTAAAATTTATGTGTTTCTTATTAAGTGACACTCAGAATCACTTAATTATATATATTCGCAAAAATACAAATAAGAATCCAATTCCAGGGTTCCTTTCCATCTTTGTGAAATTTAAAGAAACAAGGAAAAGCATATAAATTCAAGCAGAATTTTTAATAATAGCACAAGACAATATCGTTATATGCAAATTCGAATCAACCATTAGATAACTCTTAGGAAGAAATACATGGCCTCTTAGCCACGAGTCAGTTTACATATATAAACAAGTAATTAAAACTTCACATAAATATACTTACAAACCTACAATTTAAATAGTTATAAAATTAAGAAATACACAGAAAATGAAACTAACATTCAGCGAAATTCCAAAGTTTTAAGTAATTCTTTAAAAACTTTCAACAAAACATCTGTGGAAAAATTGTTTTCAGAAATAAGAAGTATACGTTAAAACACATAAACGTGCTCAATGGTTCACATAAACAATTCTGATAGAGTCAAAACACTGTATTTAAAAAAAAAAAAAAAAAAAAAACAGTGTTGTGAAGGAATTTTTACTTTGTTATTAATATAAGGTTTAAAACATACTTATAATTACTTAAAAGGTGACACAAACATATAAAGCTCTTAAATAATATATAATCCCAACAAAAAGTTTTCGGTAAAAAAAAAAAAAAAAAAAAAAAAAAAAAAAAAAAAAAAAAGCGCCAAGTTCTCCTTAATGTTTCGGCCAGAAAAAGTAGTGATATCTGAAGTTCGCCCAAGGGCACAAGTTAAAAGCCAAACATCCCAAATCTTTCATTGAAAATGGCTTCCTGCGACTTGGCCGTTAATGCCTTCTACAGCATTTCAAAATTAATGATTGGAAATTTTGCATTTATGAATTATTTAAATATTAAAATTAATATTAGTATGCAAAGAGGCAAATTCACATAAAGACATTATAAGTAAAAGATGTCTGATAAATACCATCAATTTCAACAAACAATAGTTTTGATTACAGATCATTTAGTCCACATGTGGTTTAATTGTCATTTCGTACGGTCTAAAGCTAAAGTCATTAACGTAAAACCTAAGAAATAAAAGAAAATTTACTTTCTTCAAATCTCACAATATGTTACATTATATTTTATTGTATAATATTGAAATCTTGTGCATTGACGAAAGAGATTTTTTTCGTTTGAACATTTATTATAGTTTGTTTGCATACATTAAGAGGTATTCGATTTATAAACTGTTAAAAGCTGATACTAATTATGTTTTAGCAATTAGGGATATTACCTTCTGAATACAAGTATTTTGTTATATTTAACTTCTAAGCATTTAAGGAGACTGAAATGGTTTAAATACTTTTTTTAAATGTGTATTTTACTTCTGTACTTTGTGCCACAAAATGCCTAAAATAATCAAAAAATGTAGTTGTCATGTAGCTCATTTGTACATACTTTAAAATTTGAAAAACCCTCTCGAAGGCATTAACGGCCAAGTCGCATGAAGCCATTTTCAATGAAAGATTTGGGATGTTTGGCTTTTAACTTGTGCCCTTGTGCGAACTTCAGATATCACTACTTTTTCTGGCCGAAACATTAAGGAGAACTTGGCGCTTTTTTTTTTTTTTACCGAAAACTTTTTGTTGGGATATCACTACTTTTTGTATGTTTTTTCTAGTTTTTTCTAAGCTATATTAATATAAAAAAACTTAAATTTCAGTACTTTTATGTTAGCCGAGAACAAATCTCCTAATTAGCATTTAGTTTTTTCGCCAAAAGAAGTTTTCATTTTTCACATGTGTAAATTAGAAACAATGCTTTGATTTTCAAATAAAATATTTTGGTTTATGTTATTATTTGTTATTTATTTATTTATTTCTATGTTAAAATTCTATTAAATAAAATGAGGGAAATGCATCTATTTTAAATGAGATGACTGAAAAGTTTATATTTTTAAATGAAATAAATGCAATATGAGCAATAGAGTTAGGGACAGTATTTGGCGATTTGCCATTTCGCACCCGGCTAGCATAAAAATACCTAAATTTATTTTATTGAGCTTTATAAATTCATACTTTATTTCTTTTTATACTAAAGTACTAGCCGACTCTAGCAAGCAGTATATACTCTATTAATTGCATATTAAACGTTGCATCATGTTACTGTTATTCATAATTTAATTTACTTGTCCATTCTTTCGAAAAGTCGGAAGCTTTTGATAGAGAAATCAAGAACTCTTTACGATCATGGAAGCACAACATATATTTTGTGTTGTTATGTATTTCATTCTTTCATGACAAATATCTCTTAACTCACTTATGCATGTTTCCTTATCAGTTACGATTCGTTCTCTAATGCAGAAATTTTTAATCTTATTAAGTAATCTTTTCTGATTGTATTTTATTACTGTATTTTAACTGATACGATTAGGTACAAGTGAAATTATTCTTATTACATCCTTTGATAATATCTGCATTTAATAATAATATTGATAATATCTGCAACCATATTGATGCTAATATCTTTTTGTTTCATGCTAACCTTTTCAATAGACTCGATTTCGAAAGAATAGAAGGTCTACGGGCTCACTGCTATGATCCATTTGAAAATCTATCATTCTTCTCATCTAATCGTGTTGAAGAACTAGCCAATTTGCCATGGTTTTAAGTTTTTAGCTAATTTTATTCGAAACCTGAAAACTAAAATGCGAGGAACCGGATTATAGAAGATTCCTTCTAACGGTACATATCGATTAACAGGTTACATATTATAAAATTATAATAATCATAAAGATAATTGTCAGTTTCGGTGCTTTAATAGTTTCCGTAAATTCTATTTATATAATACAGAAGTTTCAGCAGAGTAAAGCTTAACAACATAGTCACAGTAAGTATAATAACAGTACAATATATTAACAATAGCAGAGGTTTTGTGCAGTGACGAAACTACTGGCACTTTGGAAATATCCGTACGTTATATTATTTAACTATTCAGATGATATGCGGAAAATATAAATAGATGGCTCGCATTAATAATTAACTCATTGAAAAATAGCCACAAACGTCAAATACTCGCCAAGCTTGGCGACATTTAGCGAAGTGTCACCAAATTTGGTTATATATCATGTCAATTCTCAAATTTGGTTACAAAAAATGTTTTGTTTGTTCTGACGTCATAATGATGCAAAATGTATTATTTATTATACACATACCTATAATAAGTATGATGCAAATGTATTACGTATTATATGCATATGTATAATATGTATGATGCATATGTATAAAGTTCTTTAACATTACTAAAACGCACTTAAAGGAATAGTGTTCCATAAATAGTAGGGATACTTGCCAGATTGACCAGAGTGCTATTGAGATTAGAATTCCGACATTTATAATAGACCGGGAGGCGTCTGCACACACCATCACCCATCGAGTTTACAGCTGAAATTTTAGGATTAGTTAAAACTAGATTAGTACATTAAAATGCAACTGGTGGTAACATTAAAATGCTTTAGTGGGTGACTGATAGGTTTACTATTGTATTTTCCTGCATCCAATAGTATGGAAACATGGAGGAATGGGCGCAGGAAAACACAATGGAAAGTCCACCAATTAACCGGTAAAATCGGGTCTGTGGGTGGTTTCCACAAAGATAGGACTTGGCAGACCAGTTACATTTTAATACGCTAATCGATTTTTAACTAGTCCTAAAATTTCAGCCGTCAATTCGATGAGGTGATGATCTGTTCAGACGCCTCCCGGTCTTTAATAAAATTTGTTTTAAGGAAGTAAAAGATAGAAATATGGACAGATAAACTGAAATATTTGCCTTATTAAGATTTTTGTAAAAGCATATAAAATTTCATTCAGCTTGAAATCATGTAACACCTTTATAACTCAGGCTAATTTTCTGTAATCGAGTTTTGGCAACCAACATATCTGATCTATAACTATAATCTTTTTTTTACAGATTTAAAATTAACAATAAATTAACAGTAAGTAGGCTAATAATACAATATAATAACATTAGCAGCGGACTTCGGACACCGCATCTGTCGCACATCGTTAAAGACAGTTTATTAGTTACACATTTCATTTAATTAAAAGCAGATTTTTAAACTTTCATATGAGAATTAGGATATTTTTCCACTATAGGGACCTTGGCGTTTTTTAAAAATCTTGGCGCAATTCGGACTTCAGAAACTGAGATATGTTGCCAAATGATATAAACAACTATGAAAACAAATCTGATGAACTTTTATGTTATTCATATATGTACTATTTATATACATATAAACATTTTATTTATACACGTATAAAATATTGTTTTTTATATACAAATTATTTATGTTGGTATATAAAAATAAATAAACGGGTTCCTTACATTAAATAAATTGTATACATATGGAAAAAATTGCTTGTGTATATGACACAGTAGATAGGTTGCCAAAAAATACGTTATTATCAAATTTCTTTTCTCGTCAAGGCTATTTTCTCTATTTCGCCAAGGCTACTATATCGGAAACATACCGAATTGAGGTTATATTTTGTTAAATGTTTTATTGTTTTAATATCGTGAATATATCATAACCTATACTGATTAAAATTTTTAGGTATATTCATTTTTTTCTATTTAACAAACATCTTTGGAAAAGCATGTATATAAAGTTTTATTCTGCTTGAAATTACGTGACCCCTTCAAAACTCTGTAATCGAGTATTGGCGACCAACACTGGCGCAATTGAATGTGAAGGAACTGTTTACGGCCAAATCAACACCCCCTTTTAAGGGTTTAGAGGCGGAAATTCTATGTTTTCAGATTTTTCTGGTTAATTATGCTACAAACCCGACTTACTTGTGAAATTTCATGATTCTACGACTTTTAGAAGTACCTTAGTTATTTGATGATGCGAAGTGAGTCAGTGACAAAAAAGCGCTTTTTCGGAATTTAATATTTCGAAAACTACTAAATACAGAAACATGAAATCGTGGAACCTTGGTTCAGTTTGATCATACGAACATGTGTATAAAAGAAAAAATTCTATATCTCTCCCTAAAACGACGTTATGAGGGGGTGAAAAGCATGCCAAAATGGTTCAGGAAAAGGTAGCTTACGGCTTGTGCGAACTTGGCGGACGCACTGCCGTGCTCCCAGATCCTAAGAACTTTCAAACAAACAAGCGTTCATTTTCAAATGGAAAAGATGACTGCACATGTTAACTGTACATTTTTTCTTAACAGCTCAATTTTAGCTTACCACTAAATTTACCAGTAAATTTTGCTTAACCCTCTAGTGCATGATTTTTTATTTTTCCTTTAAAAAAAAATATTTGATTCCTTAATGGGCCTACATTAAAGGAAAAATACTGAAAAAATTATCATTCTTATATTTTTCCGTATTTTGGATTTTTTTAAATGGTTTCCAAATGGCAACACCATGCATTAAGCTTACTCTTACAATACTTCTCTGGTCTTTTTTCTATTAATTTTGCAGCACGGGATTCTGTTTCTTGTTATTATTCCAAGGCACGAAATTACTTTTGATTTTAAAAGTGTCATTAGCTTCACTGATGTTTAATAGTTATCAGAATACAGTTCATGATGGTTCAACAACTGGATGAGTTAGTCTAGAATTGACTCAAAGGCTAACCTCCAAGTCATGCTCACTTGGCAAACAGGTTCTATTTTTTTCGCAATAAATATAAATTTTACGCAAATCTTGATACTCCTGCGAAAAATAACAATTTGAAACCATATTTATGGAATTTTTTTTTTTTGGGGTGGGGGGGGGGGGAGAAGGGATGTACTGCTTCATGTGGGGACGAGCCTTTGACGCATTTATTTGCTCATAAACACAGATATATTCTTCCATGGGAATGGATAAGAATGGATGAGAATGTCCCGAATAACTTATCTCCCCCAATAGACAACGTATTAACGTTCAGATGGGAAAATTGACGTATACTTTCAAATGTGTTCAAGATAGTAGACTATCTGGTACTACACCAATGACAGATGATGTACCCCAAACAATCTTATGATTTTAAAGTTTGCCACGCTACTCAAGATAAAATTCTTAGATACTTTTTTATGTCTGTTGAGCATATATTAAGTGGATTTGAATGTGTTTTAGAACACTATACAGACTTGTTTGTTCAGAGATATGCTCGAAAAGTACTGGGTAGAGAAATACAAAAAATATTTATATGATGTTTTTAATAATTAAACACTTTCAGGCAGAGAAACATGTCCAATAATCTTTATACAAGAAGGATCTGGCTGAAGGTTTTGAAGCTTTCACTACGTTTACCTGACTGTTTTTGCATTGATGTAGATGGAATATTCACTATCTAAACGTTTCCAGCAACATTCTAGTAAATTTCATTAGCTGATTTATCTGCTTGTAAATCACAATCAGTCTCATCATAAGTGTCTGAATTGTTTTTGAACAGAAGGTTTGGATTAAAATATGGATCGTCATCGCTGTGACTGTCAGAAATGCCACTTTCACTTGACAATACAATCCATATTTCTTCTGTTAATATTTTTTTTAGTGTCTTTGCTTTAAAATATATGTTGAACATGATAAGGCTTCAGAACAAATTTTTTGATGAAAAAATAGACAAAAAGCAATAGGACATAATCAACGAATTCATTGACGAGAATATTAAAAATGAAAATAGAAGCGGAACTCAATTCATGGTGCTGCCAAATGGAAACAAACGTATATTCGCATGCATACAATATTTGATCCAAAAAACTTTACTGGAAATTATTTAAGATAACTTTTAAAAGCCTATTCTTTTGAAAAAGATTTTTTTCAAATGAAATTTTGCATCTTAAATATTTTTTATTTGTGTTAGAAATCCATCTATGGCTAGGAAAATGGAAGGCTCCAAGAGTTCATTTTTATTTGTAACTGATAAACAACAATTATCACTTATGGTATTTTTAAGGAACTAAACCAAAGTATAGGGTCAAAATGAATACGTAAAGAATAAAGTTATCAAGAGGCAACGGTAAATAAGCGATAAGGATAGAAAATTTAATTTGTTGCCAATTGGCAACAGTATGCACTAGAAGGTTAATTTGATGGCCAAAATTTTATATTTTTTTTAACTATCAAGATTGACAAAAATTTTTGTTAAATTTTAGTGGTAACAGAAAACTGTATAAGTTGGCAGTTATGCCATTGTATTAACATCGTCAGAATTGCAGCCGTTGCCTCTTCTTGCTGCTTAACGTATTCAATATATTTTTAATGGAACATAATCTTCGGAATACGTCATTTGCTTCTGACGGATAACGTTTTCATTATTGAGAAACAGTCATTGTCAATGAACTGCTAGGTGAAAATAAAAGAGCAGTCATAAATATTTAGAACTTGTAAAATACAAAAATCTGGTAAAATATAGTTTTCAGGTAAAATATAAAAACAAACGGGCTATTTCTTTCTTCTTCTTTTTTTTTTTTTTTTTTGTGTGTGTGTGTTGGTGTGTGTGTGTGTGTGTGTAACCGTGTTAAAGAAAAAACTCGGTTGAGCGGGGCTCGAAAAATCGTGACTTCAATGTGACATTAAAAATCCCTTTAGTCGTTTTTAGAACATATTAGAAAAGATATGCTCTGCAGTGAGTTACCCACACGAAACCAATAAATAATTAGTATAAACCCTATAAAAATAATTAGTATATAAAACAAATTAGTATTAATCCCGGTAATAAATAGTTATTTATTTCCGGAAAAGGAATATGTTCTGGTGTTGATTTCAATTAGTAGTTTATGAGACAACGAACTTGCATGAAGTGTCAAAAGCCTGTGTTAGAATTTGAAAAATGAAGATTGGTGCATTTTGAATATGATCCGAAAATTAATTTATGCGTTGCATTAATGGTACGCATTATTCACCAATTAATTGGTATTTATATCATTTTCATGCTGTTATTTGCAGTAGAATTAGTAGGGAGAGATCACATTTCTTTTCGATAATTGTGCACATTTTATTTCTTTTAGTTGCTTTCTACAAGATTATTTTATGTAACAAACTGGTACACTTTTAAAATTTTGTGGATGTTTCTATTTTGCTTTTCCAACAATTCCTCATATTTATTTAAAATGATGACATGTGTGATAAAAAACAACTCACTTCATTTTCGCATTCACCACCTCCAAAAGCATAAAATCCAATTATTGTAGTTTCTAGACTAGTGTAATTATTAAAATTAAAGCTATCTGAATTACTTGCTTTAAAAATTTTTAATACAATTTCGATGCGAAGCGAAAATCTTTCTTATTGCACAATTTCTTTAATAACACTGAAATATATATGATCAAAATAAAGGTCGCAAAAAAACGCCGAAATCACAAAATCAATTTTAATTTTTATAAACGTCAGAATGTCCCATTATATCGGAGGAATAAGAACTCCATTTTAGAAGTACTAAATTAAATAAAAAGGGCCCCAAATCGTAATTTAATTTTGAGTCACTTACAGAAATCTATTCATTTATCTCCGCTAATGGAAAAGTGATAGATTCTATCTACTAAGGTAATGAAATTACAAGTAATTCTGTGAAGGATTGCATTTACTATGAGGAATCAATCACACTGAAACTTAAAATAGAAACATCTGCCTACGTTTTGATATATTTTATATGTTTTACGATAATTCACTTAAATCTCCTTGTCAGTGAGTGGGGCAGTATAAGTTTTTTTCATTCGATATTTCATGCAATATTAAATGAAGAAAATAATGCATCGGTTGAGAAAAAAATCATTAATATAGGGTGTCCATAAAAAAATTTTCGAGTTTAATTTAGACTTTTTAGAGGAATGTAGCGTAATGCCGCTCACTTAAGGGGAAATATGAATAGCTAGTCAAATTTACACAAAAATCACTATTTTATTAACGTTAAACTCCAAAGCATAAGGAACAGTTTTCAATCAACTAAACTGCATAAAAGTTTTAAGAATTTTTTTGCATCGTTTTATTTAATTAAGCATGAATTGAGCGGTAATGCCCGACATGGTAGGGTAATTGCGCTCAAAATTTGAATACAACATTTAAGTATGACAAAAGTCTCATATGTAGTTCTGTGGGCTGTTCACACCACAGCAGACTTTATGCGACCACATTCCACATATTGTGCGGCGTAATTACGTTTCGTTATTTCTCCCGAATTCTCCGCAAAACAGCAGATTTCTGTCTTCATATCCTGTCCGATTAGAAGCAAATCATCTGGGTCATCATCATCACACACTTCCGACACAATACGGTACCGATAGCACGTTTTCAATTCTATTCTGTCTACAGATATTTGAGTGAGCGGGGTTTCCCAGTGAGATGTCTTCATTTAAGCTGGTATCATATAACTTCATTTTTGAAGTCATAAGTTTCGTTGTAAGTTTGACGTTTGACTTCTTCGAAGCATTTTTCTTTATAATTTTTTGTTCTGATTTCTCTGATTTTCGCTTTTTTAATCCGCCATTTTTTTTATGGAGAAGCTGTTAAAATTTCCGAGTGTTTTTTTTTTTTCGAATTGTTGTTGGTTGGTGCTCTTTTAAGATCGAGGAATTGGCGAAATCTCTGCTACAAACACTGATCTTTATGGTTAAATTGAAGGACAATGAATGCATGTAGGCCTAACATCCTCTACAAACGCTGGTCTTTAGCTTGAATTGAAGAGGTAAGCATTTGTTCCTCGTTTCCATCCTTTAGCATTTCTGAACAGTGTTGCCTGCGGACTATTTTTTTAATTCAGGTTTTTTGATTGTCACCACTTTTCCACTTTTGTGAAATCGTAAAATTGGCCTTGCAATTTGAATTAAAAAAAAGTAGACCACTGGCAATAGTGCTTCTGGAATTCCCCGTGAGCACCCTTCATCGCCATGTTGGATTTTAATGCAATATATCTGGTGTAACAATTCACTACAAAAATAAATAAAAGCATGAACGTACAGCTAAATGTATATATTTTGTAGACATAATTAGTAAATTAACATTTGAAAATAAGAGTGTACACTTACCTACAAGTTAAATGTTGTAGTATAATATAATAAAACAACTGCAAACTAATAATGTGAACACACCAAAGTACTTTCCTCCCGACGGTAACTATATCTTTACTGGAAACTTACGAAGAAGTTCGCTAGGTATCGGTACCGATCGCACGTTTTCAATTCTATTCTGTCTACAGATATTTGAGTGAGCGCGGTTTCCCAGTGAGAGTCATTACTCTACTTTCCCCTACAGCAAATCATACATCAAATTAAAGGTAAACTAATCTTGTTTTCTTATAAATGTTCAATTTGTACATCTTTCGTTATAAGGAACACATCCACCCTAAAGTTCAATTCTTCGCACACATCGGTTAACAAGTCAGGAGTAATGGAAGCAATAGCCTCTTCAATTCTGTGTCTCAGCTCTGGCAGATCATTACGTAGCGGCGGAACGTAGGCAGGATCTTTTATAAAACCCCAAAAGAAAAAAAATCGCATGGCAGTAAATATTCAGATCTGTAATAATGCATTACGCTCAGGAATTTTTGTGTCACGGGTCCACATGAGTAACATGGCAAACGAGCAATTAAAGCAGCATGCGCTTATCTAAAACTGTTTGAATTACACTTTATTTGTGACCTTGAACCGACACTACACAACGGTTTCAGTTAATACTATTAAAATTTATAACTGGGACATTCTTTTATGTGCATCCTGTACTATGCAATGTGTTACATCTGCCAAATTTTTACGAAGTTGCGAAATTACTACGATTACGAAAAACCGTTCCGTTTACCTTCAGAACTCTCATTCTTCTACTGCTTAAAAATAAGCAAATTTGAACCATTTCTAAGTAGTTTTTACAGTGCATTAATTAGCTTTCTCAACAGGAAATACCGGTATTTCAGATATACCAATTTCCGCGTAAATAGTATCATGTTTTACAAACATCTTCAAATGCTAAATTAACATAATTTACATTAGTATTAGAAAAACTTTATTCTGTTATTCTTGCATATATAATCTCTCTATCTTGTATATGTTCTCATAAAAGGCTGAAAATGTTTATTTGAGATTAAATAGCAGACAAGGAACCGATAATTTTTATTGAGAAAGCTTATTCATAAACTGTAAAAACTGTTCGAAAACGTTTCGGGTTTAATCGCATTTTGAAACGGGTAGCAAAAGAACTTTATGCTTCATTAATGATTTTCTAAATGTCGAAAAGCTATTTTTTTCCCTTGAGGTCATTCCCTTTGATGTGTTTTTTTTAAATTATAATTCAATTTTCCGTAATATTTTTAAAGGCTATCAAAATAACGTGTTTTTACAGTCTGAAGGAGACTTGGCGAGCATTGCACCCTAGTTTATAAACTAATAACGTTCATATCATATGTGCACTAAAACCGAATGTGAGCATGATTAACTACACCATACATTACCGGGTTAATATTCAAAACTTTGTTATGAAAAACGGTTTAGATTCAAGTTCAACTTTTGGTTTTAATCATACAACGAAGCGCTTGAACATTATAACTCAATCTCAGTTTCCATTGAACAGAAATGCATAAAAATTTATATTTGAGATTGCATGAGGAGTTTTGTTATTGAATATCCAACAGACAGCTCAATAATACTATTCCTTTTTCATTTAATGATCACTAAAATTCAGTGTCCAATTCAAAGAATCATACTGAATATATCTAATTGAAAATTATTTGTGCATTTATTGCATTTTTAAATTAATAATGTTATTGTGATGTAGAAGAGAATTTTCTAATGGCCGCATCCATACTACACTGCTCAAACAATTAAAGGATATTTGAAGTTTTATATAAAATAAAGATATAAACGAAATTTTTTTTGCCGAAAATAGAAGAAGAGAATCACAAATGCAAATTTTTCTGGTTTTCAAACTGTGGAGTATGCAAAATTTGAGTTCGACGTCAAAAACGTCGCTTCAGCGGCAGCGAATGAAATTTGACTTTCAACTGGATAAAAGAGAATGAAGACAAGGATGATCGGCATTCAGTGATTGCTTTGTTTCGATGAGTACGATGTCTCAGCGAAGTCATTTGACAGATTCAGAAGCTTTGAGAATTGTTGGTAGGTTAGAAGGGGGCCAAACTCAAGCCAAAGTAGCGCAAGCCATTGGAGTGTCACAAAGTGTCATTTCCAGGATCTGAAACCGTTTTTTGGAGAGTGGATGTGCAGGGCGAAGACCAGGGCAAGGTCGTAGACGGACAACAACGCCCAATGAAGATCGGTATTTAGCGTTAACAGCTCGGAGACACCGAACCATGAACGCTACTCTTCTCCAACAACACCTTCGCTCGGCTACAGGCACCACGATTTCAACTCAGACTGTCCGAAACCGGCTCCATGCTGTAGGTCTGTATGCTCGCCGACCGATGGTATGTGTTAGATTAACATCAAGGCATCGTCGCGACCGCAGGGAGTGGGCAACCGAGCATGTCAACTAGAGGAGAAATGAATGGAGCAATATTCTGTTTTCTGACGAGTCCCGTTTTTCTGTGCATCCGGATAATAGGCGTATTTTCATCTGGAGGGACCGTGGCAGTAGGAATAATCCTGCGTTCGTGCACGAAAGTGTCAGATTTGGCGGTGGAGGAGTGTTGGTGTATGGTGGCATCTCCATTGACGGGCGCACTGACCTCTACATCATTCGAGATGGAGCTCTGACTGGTCGCCGATATAGGGATGAGATCCTCAGACCTATTGTAGTCCCTTACGCTGCAGCAATCGGAGATAACTTCATTTTAATGGACGATAACTGCAGGCCACATCGTGCAAACCTGGTGGAGGATTTCCTTTTCGAGGAAGGAATCGTCCGAATGGAATGGCCAGCGTGTTCTCTAGACATGAATCCAATCGAGCACGTTTGGGACGCTCTAGGAAGACGAGTTTCTGGCCGCCAACAACCCCCACAAACTCTCCAAGAACTGGAAAGAGCTCGTCTGGAAGAGTGGGGCAGAATACCCCAACTCGTCATTAATAGCCTCATTGAGTCCATGCCTCAAAGGTGTTCAACGTTGCTGGCCGCCCGTGGAAACCATACCCGCTAGCTGAAAATGATTTTCTTTGAAGAAAACACCTTTTCTTATTCTTTTTTTCTCATATGCACAAATTGTGTTTTTTTCCTTTAGTACACAAATGCGCAATAAAATGCATTTTTTTCTGCCAAACATGTGTAATTTATTCTCATATAACCTACTATGTCTGTCGACCATGTATCAATCAGCTAAACAGTTTACCAGATACAAAATCCACCTAAAACTGCAATATCCTTTAATTGTTTTGAGCAGTGTATTTTATTACAATATTATAAGAAACCTTCAATTTAATTTAATAAATACATTTTAAATATCAGGTGCAAAAATAATGTGTAGTACAGCAGTACAATCTAGGGAAGTGCCTGCGTGTTTACATTTATTTCATGTCACCAAGCAGACAAGATGATTTCTAGTTTTGAAATGAACATTATAGTTGTGGAAAACAATTTTGTTTTCGAAGATTTCAAAACCCCGACTTTTCATACTGGCTGTGTTAAGTTTTTGACAATTTTCAAACTCGATTCTTAAAGTAGCAGAAAGAGTTTTCCTTTTTGCCTACATCTCACAGTTCGATTTCTATAAGATAAAAGGCTCTGCCGTTGTTATCAATTAGTTTCAGTTTCGATGCAAATTTTCAGAAAAAAAAATCCGTTTCGATTGCGATTTTTTTCTTAAGATCTAACGAACATGATATTTAATCATACTCCGTGCCTGAGTTCTTGAGATACAGCTATTACAGAAATCGCATGACAAAAGCAGCATTGTAGTGTCACCAGCTATGTGATATACTCCCACATCAAATATGCACAGAATTTTAACAATGTCTAATTGATTATGCAGAAATTGTGTGCATTAGTTTTCCATATATAGCTGTTTCAAAAATCTTGAAAAACTTAGTATGTCACAACCCCGGTTGTACGGTATACATCTAAACTTATCCATAATAAACTTATGTCAAAGTCTAGGTCAATCTTATTAAAGTATCTAAAATTTGATTAAATTCTGTGCATTAGTTCCTGAGATAGATAGGCCACAAAATTTCTGTCACAGAGAAACTAACATACAAACAGACGAAGAGAAAGCAATACAGAGACATTTCCTAAAAATATCAAATCTTGCTAAGGGCATCTTAAAGCGTTTAAGCCCATCTACGTATAATCTGAAAATGAACAATCTGAAAATGAACATTTTCACGATCTCAGTAGATCCTTTTTATGTATGTGGAAGAATCTAAAAAGAAAGTTCCATTTTGTTTCATCTAACAATATTTCTTTATATTTAAATTTTTTTATGTTTTCCTACATTCTTTATGTTATTAAGATAAAAAAAAAAAAATCCGAAGTATTTTATAAGATATTAATATTTTTGAAGTAATACATTTTGTTTATGAATGAAAAAAAAAAAAAAAACTTTCAAAGATCAAAATTTTAAGTCCTTTCATAGACTTTTGCATTGAAAAAAGTAATAATACAGTTTTTCGAAATATTTTTCCAGTGTTAATACATTCCACAGAAATAAAATATTGGGAAAAATTAAATAAATATTCGAATAAATATGACAACATGTTTGGGTTTATACAGGAAAATTTATATATTATAAACTTTTTAACCCATTCTTTTTAAAAAAAATTGAGTTCTATGAAATATTTTTAAAATGTTTATTTTATATATTTATTTGTTTTTTGTTGAATTTCTATAAAGGTATTAGCCAATTTTGATGAAATTTAAGTGAGACCAATTAGACCAACTAGAGAGTAGTTTATTTCAATTTAAAACTAGTCGGATGTACCAATCCCAAAAACTTTTTGCTGTCTCATACGTGTTAATACTTCAAATTCGCTATTACAGTGAAAAATTAAATGACAATCTATGCTCATCCTGAGTATTCTAAAGATGTGAAATACTTAAGTGCATTAGTTCATGGGTATGCCTATTGCTACAATCGCGAAAATCCAGCAAAATTCAGATTAGCAGCGACACCTATTGTTAATTTATACCAAAACCTAATCAAAACAAAATATGTCAACGTATAACTGAATCTGAAGTTGGATGAAAATCCGTGCATTAATTTTTGAGACAGAGCTATTTCAAAAATAGTGAAAAATCCAGCATAGCAGCACCACCTGTTGAGCGATTTACACCAAAATATAATCAGCAGCAATATTAATCAAGTATACTTGAATCTTAAGTTTGATGAAAATTCGTGCATTAGTTCTTGAGATACAGCTATTGAGGAAATCGTGAAAAATGTGGCACAGAAGTGCCATCTAATAGGCGATTTACACCACCACATCATAAGCATCAATTCATATCAAGGACTGACTGAATCTGGAGTTTGATGAAAATCTGTGCATTAGTTCTATAGACAGAGCTATTGCGGAAATCAAGTAAATCCAGCAAAATGCAGCATGGCAGCGCCACCGGTTGGACGATTTACATAAAAACATAAGCAGCACCAATTTATATTCAATGACCAACGGAATCTGAAGCTTGATGAAAATCCGTTCATTAGTTCTTGAGATAGAGCTATTGCGGAAATCATGAAAAAGGCAGCATAGCAGAGCCACCTGTCGGGCAAATTACACCAAAAACTAATCAGCAGCAAGTTATATCAGGGACTACCTGCATGTAAATTTTTATTAAATTCCGTGCGTTAGTTCTTGAGATAGAGCGCTCACAAAATTATACAGACAGACATACAGCGTCATAGAGTCACAGACAGACATTTTGTATAAACATGTTTTTCGGGATCTCTGTTCCTAAAACACTTAAATCCGTCGAAAACTGGAAGTCGAAAATTTTCACGAATCCAATACTTTCTTATTGTAAAAATAGAAGGAAGTAAAAATCCTATGAATCGGAAGTGTAGTTTCGAAGTAATCGGTGAATATACATAAAAGCAGTCGAACTAAAAAACCTCCTTCTTTTTTCAGAAGTCTGTTAATTAATCAAATAAATAAGTATAATATCTTTAATCGTAATTATAATACTAATAAGAAATTATTATAAAGATCAAATAAATATTAAACAAAAAATATATATATTCGACAGTTTCTAAAAATAAATAAACAAAAAAGAAATGAGTACAACATGAGTACAATATGTCTGTAGGAAGTATAAGCCCTCTGTTAATAAGACGTGTTCTTGATATAAATTGCTGTTTAATTGATTTATTTTTATTCATGTATTTTATTTATTTGTATATTATTATCTAAGTACTTGCGTTATGGACAGATTCTCTTATCTATGAGATTAAAATGAGAGATGTATATAAAAGCAGATTCCAAAAAGTAATTAATTTTATTTAGGAAACAAACATAATATAATAGCCACGTATTTGATGAGATAATCTTGAACAAAAGATAATCTCATATGATGACATTTATGCTGATGCAGTAGGTGTGCGAGTCAGAAGAACATATGGGGTTGACAGTGGAAATACTGGTGAAAACCTGGAATCTGTAGGCTTCAACATCGAGTTTGGTGGCAACGTTTTTGGAGTCATTTTCTGTTTGCAGACGAGTCCCGATTCAGTCTGGATGTGACATCTGATGTGTTTTGTCATGGAGAGAAAGAGGCACTCAAAATAATCCCACATTCGTTCGTGAAAGATCACATTACAGACGAGGTGGGTTGATGCTGTGGGCTGGAATGAGCATAGGTGGACGTACGGGCCTGCATATCATTCGGAATGGCACTTTGACGGTCCGAAGTTACACAGACGAGATACTGAGGCCTCATATCGTATTTTATGTTCCAGTAATTAGTGATTTCTGTTTTTCAATGCATGGTAATGCCAAACTTCATACAGTTCGTCTTGTGGAAAACATGCTTGAAGCTAAAACAATACAGCATATGTAATTACCAGCATACTCTCCTGACCTAAATCCGATCGAGCATGTTTGAGACATACTCAGACGATGTATTGCTGGGAGATCAAGGCCTCCTTATACTGTCCGGGACTTGGAGATTACAATTCTTGAGCAGCGGAACAGTAATCTCCAAAGTCTTATCGATAAACTCATCGCATCAATGGTAAACAGATGTGCAACAGTCTTAGACGGGGAGACCACACGTCATATTAAAAATCTTATATCATTTCTAAACTAGGACTTCCCTCAGAGGGATTAGTCTGAGCGATATTGCTGAGAACATAGATTTAATAATAACATGTGGAAGCAAAGAAAATGAGATGTTATCTTTAATTGTCCATATACTGCGATAAATTGAAATGATGAAAATAAACGAATCGTAGAATTACAAAATCTTATATATAAATTCGTATACACTGTTTAAAAAAATGGGAAATCAAACCATGCAAGACAGCCATGCATGGATATAAAATTGAAAGTACGCAATATATTAAAAGTAAAATAGAAAATGAAACACTAAATTATCTTATATCGGAATTTTAACTTTATAAAATGATGTCAAGAGCATAATCAGACGCTCCGCACCAATTTGAGTAATTTTAAATGACGAATATATGATATTTAAAAAGAATGGACTATACTTTATATAGTGTGTGCTCCCTCGGAATAGTTATTATTGTACAACATCTGTTTTCCACGGATGCAATGAGGTTGTCGATAACAGTTAAGGAATTATCTCCTCAAAATCTGATATAGTATCAAAGTACCGAATACAACAACAATGGCATGCAATGCTTCGTTAGAGCGTGTTTTAGATATGCTCGATCCTATTTAAATGATGAGTGTATGCTGGCCACTACATACGCTGTATTGTTTTGTTTTCAAACGTATTCTGCGCAAGTTGAGCTGTATTTAGCATGTGTTAAACAATTCGGCAATGATTGCAACATAAAGTATGACACAAGATCTGAATATATCGTCTGCATAACTTTTGAGCTGTCAAAGTGTCATTTGAAGTAATTTAAAAATCCATACATATTTATTCAGCAAATCATGCAAGCTTACATACGCCAATATGAACCAGATTATGACCTTATGATAAAATGTCTAGAAAAATGAATCAGATAAAAAATTCATATCACATTTAAAACGGCACTTCCCTCTGTTAGTGGCCTTGGCGAGAGAGAGAAAAGCGAACACTTTAACAAGTACTTTCGGGCAACCTATTCACTGTTTCATACAGGTCTTTATTCAATATTTACACAATTTATTTAATGCAAGTGGGTATCTATCAGTTTTGTTGCATTTAAATTGCATGTTTTGCGGAGGAAATGCAGCATTATGAAATATTTAAAGTTGCTATACCTAATAATTCCAAATTAATGGTAATTGAGATCGCTTTCCGTTAATTTCATCTTTTTAAAATTTAAATTTTTTAGAAACCATTCATAGAGACAATTGTATATTTTAAAACTAACCCGAAGCAAAATTTCAAGATTTTGGGCTCAGCAGTAACTCAGAAATAGAAAATTTTTGAAAGTTTTTTGTTTTTGCACTGTTTTATATAGCGACATTTTTAGAAATTGTTCTATAGCAAGAATTTACGTCATGATAAATACAGCCATGTCAATTTTCATGTTTATATTCCTAACAATTCCATGTACTTCGTTACTTAGATCATCTTTAGATCTTTTTCCGCTTTGTATAGTCTTTCGATTTTTTAGAATTCGTTCTACAACGTGCATTTACATCTTATAAATTACTACCATGCCAAAGTTCTAGTTTCTAACCCCAACAGTATCCCAAAAAATTCAGTATTCCAAATAAATCGTAGTTTAAAACCTTTCTAGAAATTTTTACGTTTATCCGTCAAATTGAACCTTTTAGAGAGCGTTCATTACCAGTATTTACATCTTAAAAGTAAATACCACACCAAATTTTGAAGTTTCTAACCCAATCAATATCGCAGAAATCGCAATTTTAGAACATTTTGCTCCTGCAGCGATGTAGGTTCTTGTACTGACATAAAATACAGCCTTTTTTTCGGAGCAAAGATGGCCACCAACATTTTTTAAGTTGGCTATGTAGTTTCAGAGATAACACCTCACAAACGTACAAGCATTAATAATATTATAGACTTTATAATATTATAACGCTTTATAATATTACCATTAGATGTACAGATACAAAAGCCATTTATCTGCTACAAATTAAAGTGCCCGGCGTTGCCCAGGATTTGAAGGATGTTTGTTCTGAAAAATCAATTTCAAAATTTAATATACAACACAAAACAAACATTAAAAAAAGCAGTCGAAATGTTGTATGATTGAATCATATGAAAACGCTATATAAAAATGTATAAATGTATATAACAGACGCAAAAAAATACAGCTATAAATGAACTTATTTCAATTTTTAATTGGGGCAATAATGTTAAAATACGCCAATATTTCCCTAATCGGATTTTTATCATGCTTCAATACATTTTTCACACTCATATGACGTTATACTATATCCACCACGTCCCTTATATTTACAATATGACGTAATATTTTCCTCCTTCATGTGGAAACCTTGAAATAGAAAAGTTATGAAGTTATATTCACTTTCATTCAAATTCGTCAAACTATTTATTTCATTTTCATTTTTCACGTGAATATCTTGCAATAGAAATGTTATGATGTAATATTCACTTTTTTTTTAAATTCGGCAAACTATTTATTTCATTTTCATTTTTTATGTGGAAATCTTGCAGTAGAAAATTAATTGTTGTAGTAATAATTTTAATGTGTATTTTAATTGTTGGCAATTGCTATAACGAAAAATGTTTAATTTGATAAGAAATTGCTGTTAAATTGGTGGTTTTTTAGTAATTAAAAATTAAGTATAAATTATTTCGATTCCGGATTACTTTAGTTGCCTCGGCCATGTTTTAATACACATGTACGTATCTTTTCACAATTTTGGCTTCCAAATTGTGGATTTTTATAGAATTACAAACAAACAGATAGACAAGTTTTCATTTTTATATATCTCTCAATTCTAAAAATGTAACTAACGCTGTCACCGCCGCCGCCGGTTTTGAATTTTTTGTGACCGGAGGTCTTTCTTCGTTAATATTAAGAAAACTGTTGCATACAAAAATATGAAAATCGGTGGTATTATAGAGAAATGTTTGATCAACACGCTGATGCATACAGTTTTCAAATAGAAGAATTATTTTGAGAGATATTTAATGCTAAAGTTCGACAAAATCGTTCCATTAAAAAAGTTTTATAGGAGCAAAAACTATACATGGGAATTTAATCATTTTTAGATCATTTTATTCAATAGAAGATCCCGGTGTGCAGATTCCATTAATTTTTTTAATTTGACTCATTTATTTGAGGTTTTATTTCTATTTTGAATTCAAATATTCAGCATTTCGACAGATAATTTTTACATATTTTAGAAAATGGTATAAATTTAAACTGTTGTCAACTGTATAAACAGCGCAAACAATATTGTTTACTTCAAATAAAAAAATATTTACACGTTACTATTATAAACAGAAAAAACTTTCAAATTAGAATTAGTAAATAATTAGGTATAAAAAGTAGGCACTTATTGGAAATTACGCCATAAAAACTATATTTACATGTGAATTTTAAAAGAGAAAGGATATTGTAATGCGTTAGAAGTCTTAAATAGAAGAAATTACGTCACATTACACTTATTATGCAAAATGAACGAAAAATAATATTGCAAAACAGTTTAAATTTAAAAATTGCGCGAGAGAAAATATCAGAGGTTATGTATTAGACTTTTGCAAAATTTTATTATTTGTTGCTTGATGTGAGGTGTTCAGCTATAAGTATGCAGAATTTCGTGTCTCCAACTTAATTAGGGGATGAGTTAGAAAAATTGCTTAAAATACACAAGTTAGAGCCCAGAGGGTTAAATATTAGACTTTTTCAAAATTTTATGATTTATCGTGTTATCGCAAGTGTTCAGCTACAAGTATCCAAACTTTCATATCTCCAGCTTAATTAGGGGCTGAGTTAGAAAAATTGCTTAAAATACACAAGTTAGTGTCCAACGGGTTAAATATTAGACTTTTTCAAAATTTTATTATTTGTCGTTTGATGTGAGGTGTTCAGCTATAAGTATGCAAAATTTCATGTCTCCAACTTAATTAGGGGCTGAGTTAGAAAAATTGCTTAAAATACACAAGTTAGAGCCCAGAGGGTTAAATATTAGACTTTTCCAAAATTTTATTATTTGTCGTTTGATGTGAGGTGTTCAGCTATAAGTATGCAAAATTTCATGTCTCCAACTTAATTAGGGGCTGAGTTAGAAATATTGCTTAAAATAGAGAAGTTAGAGACCGGAGGGTTAAGTATGACTTTTTCAAAATTTTATGATTTATCGTGTTATCGCAAGTGTTCAGCTACAAGTATCTAAACTTTCATATCTCCAACTTAATTAGGGGCTGAGTTAGAAAAATTGCTTAAAACACACAAGTTAGTGCCCAACGGGTTAAATAATAGACTTATTTCAAAATTTTATTATTTGTCGTTTGATGTGAGGTGTTCAGCTATAAGTATGCAAAATTTCATGTCTCCGACGTAATTAGGGGCTGAGTTAGAAAAATTGTTTAAAATACATAAGTTAGAGCCCAAAGGGTTAAATATTAAACTTTTTCAAAATTTTATTATTTGTCGTTTGATGTGAGGTGTTCAGCTATACGTATGCAAAATTTCATGTCTCCAACTTAATTAGGGACTGAGTTAGAAATATTGCTTAAAATACAGAAGTTAGAGACTGGAGGGTTAAATATGACTGTTTCAAAATTTTATGATTTATCGTGTTATCGCAAGTGTTCAGCTATAAGTATGCAAATTTTCAACTCTCCGACATATATAGTTTCTGAGAACGGGCTCTGTGACAGACGGAGAGACAGACAGACAGACAGACAGACAAAGGAGTGAGACAGTTAGGGTTTCGTTAGATGAACGAAACTCTAAAAACATGCTGCGGATGACTGTAACAACATCCTAAAATTACATTATCATCAGCGATCTACCAATCCCGAATTTAGTATATATTCCTTTCATAAATTTTTATTCTTTTGTGCGGCCCTGTAAAATAACTATCAATAATATATACAGTAAAACCTCTGAATAGCGGACACCTCGAGAATGCAGAATTTGTCCTCGATTTGGAGGTGTCCGCTACTGAGAGTAAAACATGTACAGTTATTTAAGTGTTGGTAATCGAAAAAATGTCCGCTAAATAGAGGTATCCGCTAATCGGGTTTGGCCGTTATGGAGGTTTTACCAGTAAAACCTCTGAAAAGCGAACACCTCAGGAGGGCAGAATTTGTCCTCTATTTGGAGGTGTCCGCTACTGAGAGTAAAACATGTACAGTTATTTAAGTGTTGGTAATCGAAATAATGTCCGCTGAATAGAGGTATCCGCTAATCGGATTTGTCCGTTATGGAGGTTTTACCAGTAAAACCTCTGAAAAGCGAACACCTCAGGAGGGCAGAATTTGCCCTCTATTTGGAGGTGTCCGCTACTGAGAGTAAAAAACGTACAGTTATTTAAGGGTTGGTAATCGAAAAAATGCCCACTAAATAGAGGTGTCCACTAATCGGGTGTCCGTTATGGAGGTTTTACTGCATAATAATATCATCCTTTACAAGAAAATTGCATGCTGCATGACAGACAGACAGACATCCAGAGAAAGATAATCTGCCGGAGAAATAAACACCTCAGGAAGCAGAATTTGTCCTCTATTTGGAGGTGTCTGCTACTGAGAGTAAAAAATGTACAGTTACTTAAGGGTTGGTAATCGAAAAAATGCCTGCTAAATAGAGGTGTCCACTAATCGGGTGTCCGTTATGGAGGTTTTACTGCATAATAATATCATCCTTTACAAGAAAATCGCATGCTGTATGATAGACAGACAGACATCCAGAGAAAGATAATCTCCCGGAGCAATAAACACTCGTCTTTTGTTTTAATCATCCACAACCGTTTCTAAATTTCGTTATACGAGTATTAAAAAAATCTGTTAATTTCCAGTCGATAGACTGACAACTGTCTTTTAGCCTGAGTTTTTTGCCGGATTTAGCCTGCTGTATGTCAAACAACAGGCCAGATTTTATACAACAGGCAAAAAACGGTCACCGTGGTACGGTATTATTATTTGTTTGCCCACCAAAACTGGTTGCAACGGGTTGTTCCAAGGTTTGTGATCACGTGGTTGAAACTGATCTATTCAATATTACTGCGTGCATATATTTTTTATTTGCTCCATGTGTTGAAACCAGTTGTCTACGGAAATATCCACCGGTGAAAGTGACGCACACCAAATTTCTATGACGTATGCAGATAAATTGTGCTTTTTTATCAGTTTTTTTAATATAATTTTTAAGCGGTTTGGAACTTATTTTTCATGGTAGGTGCATTCAGTAGGTGGCCCTCATAGGTACCTTCTGGTGCAATCAGAAATGAAATCCGACAAATATTTTTTGAGTTATGCTTGACGAAAGGTTTTTATTAGGCTTTTTTTTTAGTAGGACATGGCGTTAATATCCATCGTAGTTGTAATGTGTCCGGACAGTAATATTTCGCTGAGTATTAGCCTTCGCTTCGCTCAGACAATAATAAATTTTTTTTATAATTTACATGAAACCAAATCGTTGCCCAAAATCATCTTTTTATGTTCTTCCCATCTTTTCAAAGAATAAAAGCTCCCTTACAATTTTTTTTGCGTCTCCTTTTCTGTATTGTGCATTGATACACGTGTATTATCCATTTTATGCTCATACATGGCTATCTTGCACTGTTCTCTTCAGTTTTTTGCTTGCTCCCCTAATTTTTTTGAACAGTGTATTTTCTTTATATGTACATTAGCTTCTTTTATAGATTGCTCCATGAGTTCAGGGATAGAAGAAGCAATATTTGAGAGCAAGAGAAAAAAATCGGAAAATGTAAGTCTTACGTGGCGAATGAGGTGCTTTCATACTATAACTAGTTTTATAAATATTTCTATCTTGGTGGAATAGCTATTGCAATTTTACACAATAATGCATGAATGCAAAATTTATTACAATTTTATATATTAAATTCAGTAATTCGGAAATAATATGACTCCATCTTAAATAGGACGTTTTCATCCTAATCCAAAAACCTTCAGCTACATAGCAGTAAATTAAAAATGAAAAAAATCAAATAGTTTAGTTTATATCCTCCTCGAATCAGAAATATATACTTTTTGAACCGAGGAAGTTAAGGACTAGAAGTTATCACGAAAAATAACTGTGAACACTTAAGCAACGCAACAATATTCCATACTTCAAAGGCTTCATAAACTGTAGTATTTTTATTATAATACTTTTAAAAGGGGTCGTACTTACCCTGAAATTTCGACTCCAGAAAATTATTCGGTACCAGTATTTGCTTATAGAAAATCTCTTCTTCAATAAGGCGTTAAATTTTGCGCTATTAACCTAGATTTATCTACCCTATCTATATTATAAAGGACAAACATATCTGTGCGTTACGCATACGTCATTCTGCGAATGGCAACACTTTCAAATTTGAAATGAATTTTCGTTTTGCAATTTTCGCTACTGAAAATTTATAAACTTCTACACATCGCACATTTTCAGTTCTTATACCGTCGTATAAGAAAAAAATGTACTTTTAAATGTAATTTGTTTGAGAGCTGTATCTCAATTTATTTTTGAGATATTATTTTTTTTTATAGTTTTTAGTACCAATTTTGTAATTGTGGCAACAGAAGTACTACATTTCTGTTAAAAGTAAAGGGAAAATATAATAGGGTTTATTTATCCTTATTGATGCCACTTTCTCATTATAATTAGAAATAACATTTTTTCAGTCTGAACAGAAAATGACGTCACGCTTTAAAAAACACACATCCCCCCCCCCCCCCCTTAAAGCTATGTTACATTTCAGTATATTTTCATTCCGCTGATACCGAGTTTGAGACACTTGGCGCAGAGCTTCAGTAAGTGCCGTATTTAAAAAAAAAATAATCCTTTTCTTAGACAAAACTAGATATTTTGCCACGAATGCATCTAAAAGACATGAGTTTCTGGAATTTGTACTTGGCGGTACTGAGATTAGAACCGCAAGTAAAAAGAATGAATTTTCACATGCAAAGTTGTAGCTGACAAACGTGACTTCAAATTTGAAAGTCTATCTACATTATAAAGGAAAAATGCGTCCGTGCGTTACGCTGACGTCATTTTGAGAATGGCAATGCTTGAAGATTAAATTTCAGTTTTGCAATTTTTGCTACTGTAATTTTTTTAAGTTGTAAACATTACCCATTTTCAATATTACACCGTTATATAGGGGAAAAAAATCTACTTTCAAATGCAATTTGCTTGAAAACGTTATCGTCATTTATTTGTTTATTATGGTTTTTAAATAATTTTCAAGCATAACCTTTTTAAATCTATCTCCATTGCGTGCAGGCTCCACTACGAATTAACCCATGTGCACTTAAAACAATATAAACAGTTGAGTATTTGTCTCCGGCTAATTTTCATAGCGAAATAAAAACTTCATCAGTCTTATTATATTAAAAAGTGACTGCCCGTTTGTATTTCACAACTCCTCCTCCTACAAAATGGAACGTTGTACGATCAAATTAACTCCAGCTATCCGCATTGATTCGAGGATATTAAAAGTAGTCGTAGAATTTTAAAATGTGAAATAGTTCTTTAGATATAATTTTTTTCGTTATTTTTAATGACATTATTATTTAATGTTGGCTCCATTTTGGTGGATAAAAGCGAAAAAAGGGAAAATGATAGGGATTATTAGATATCATTGTTTGACATCATTTTTAAATTGAAATTAACTTTTATTTGAAAAAATAGCGAAATTAATATTGTCATTGAATTGTATTTTGAAAGAAAATTTCAAGAAATACAAACTTATTTTCACATATTCAAGCTTCAGGAATCAGTTCATTTTGAAAAACAAAAATTCCGACTGTCGACTGGAATATTGAGATATTTTCTGTTGACGCCAAAAGAAAAAAAAAAACATCGTAAGTTATTTTTATTTAATTTAAAGTAAGAAATATAAATTTTCAACTATTGGCTTAAGATGGCGATTAAAACTTTTCAGAAGCGAACTTTGTTAAAAACAAAATGTTTCACCAAGAAAAAATATATTTCTCTAAGTATTTATTTTAATTCCTAAATACAAAATGCTTCTGAATAAATTCGTCAAAACAAAGTCATTTTTGTATAAGTTGACCCAAATGACATCGCTTCTACCAGCTCCGAGATTCGAAGCCAAATCTTGGAAGAGCGAAAATCTTTTGAAAAATAAAGTTATAGAATATGCGCACTTTTATTGGGAAAGCTTTTGACTTAAATTGTAAATATAATTTATTATTTAAAATATTGTATTTAATTAAACGCCTGAAATGTATCGATTCTTTGAATGGACTGATTAAACAACTGATTTTGTTTATCGGCGATTTCTGCTAAAATATGGAATACTTTGCGATGAAATTAACACCAAAAATCCGTGTTGATCCACAGATCTCAAAACTGGTATTAGAATTTTTAAATTCGAATTAGTTTTCGAAATATTAATTTTTTTCTAATTTGAAATACATTTTTTTCTAATGATGACAACTCAAATTTTAATCATAACAGAAATTTTTTTTCATAATTCAGAAAAGGTTACTATTTGAAATTAATTTGGCGACAGTTGGGCCTCCTTTAAATTTATGCTAAGAACAATGCTTTTTTTTTGTATTTCGTTGTCATTTTATTAAATACAAAACTTTCATTTAAAAATGAAACATTTAAATTGATGGCTTTCCCTTCTTTTTTTTTTTTTTTAAACAAAACGAAAAAAAAAATATTAGACACAGATGTCATATACGCACCGGGGTAACTAATTGGCACACAAATGGCACTATTTTGATAGACAGGGTAACCCGGCTATTGTTGTTTATTTAATAATAAATGTATATTTACTTTTATTTCTTTTTTAAATTTATATAAATTATTTTGTTCTATAGTAATTAATTATTTTTTTTGCTAGTTCCTTTTGAAAATAATAAAAAATAATTAAAT
Source organism: Maratus speciosus (assembly GCA_963932465.1). Lineage (NCBI taxonomy): Eukaryota > Metazoa > Arthropoda > Arachnida > Araneae > Salticidae > Maratus > Maratus speciosus. The sequence goes on from OZ010797.1 coordinate 457,496,999, forward strand.
AATTCGGTACAATGTAGTAGTTATTCCGTCACCCAATTTCGCAAATTATATAAATCGCCAAACCACTCGCCAAATTGTACAGATTGACAAAATTTTTATTTTAAATAACGAAAGAACAAATAAATTAGTATAACATTAATAAATATGAAAATAAAACGTCGAAATAAAAATCACTTGATGACGTAAACACGTGTAACTTGCTAAAAGTCAAGTGAATGCGACATTTACGATCAAGCATTATTGACATTTAATTTCATAGTTCGCGATAGATTTTTTGTCGACGGGATAACTAAGTAGTACCAAAAATACATATGTAACTGGTATTCGAAAACGAGGCTTTCGCCAAATTTTCGTAAAAAAAAAAAAAAAAAAAAAAAAAAAAAAAAAAAAAAAAAAAAAAAAAATCATGCCAAACATGCGGTGCGTATATGGCATCTGGCGAAATATTAAATTATGTAACAAACCATGACATTTAATTTCAACTTCAAATCAATGTTTTAATTTACCACTCGAACAATAAAAAATATGCTAACTGGCGAGTTGAAAAAAAGATATTGGCGAGATTTTCACCAGACTTTTTTTCTTTCGGCACAGATGTCATATACGGCCCCATATTGGCGCGATTTTTTTCTGACGCCAATGTCATATACGCAACGGTTACTTAACTGGCGCCAAAGTATCGTTATTTTGCTTGATATGGTAAACCGGATGTTGTTGTTTATGCTGTTGATGCGTTCCCCAAATTGGCGTTGGAAAAATATCGCGCCAATATGGGGCGTATATGACATTTGTTCCAAGCTTTCATATGAAAGGCGAAGGGATCAGATCGTATTTGTTTATGGCATTTGATGACTTGAACTATTATAATATAGATGAAATGATGGGGATAGAATAATATTTGGCGACTTATCACCTGTGCCTGCATAACATTAAAGTATCAAAATGGGACCTAGAGTATAAAAAGCAAAGTGTTCCGCCCGGAACTGTTGATGATAGTCACATGATTTAGGCTATTGTTATAGAGATTGTTTTAACATATCGGTTGACAAAGACTCTGGATGCTTATTTCATTTTATTTTAGCTTCTTTTCAAATGTTTAACTGATCCTCTTTAATCAAAAACGAAAAAAACCATTGGATGTCTTAACAGCAACTGATTCTCCGTTAAATTTTTGCAATCAAAGGGAATTGAATGGAAACCCGTTTACAGGGAGATCTGCACAGCTTTTTCAGTATAATTTAATCTTCTCTAAAATTTTAAAACCCATTAGATTTTTAGATTTTCAGATTCTGCGGTGTCTGAACGGGGGTTGGAGGTTGTAGGGGGCAGAGCCCCCTAGTTTTCCTATAAAAAAAATACCGATATTTGTCCTGAAAAAATTACTACATCCCATGTTTAAATTATGTAGGGGATTTAGTAATATTTTTGAGTAGTAATACATTTGATTACTTTCAGAGTCCTTAGATACATATGCCACTGAGCGCATAAGTTTTACAAGAAAATTACTTTCAACAGTGCAAAAGGAAAGTAAAATAAAAATATTTTGGCGAGAATATTTTCACACAAAATAATATCCTTATTTAAAAAAAAAAAGAAGTCACACAAAGAAAGTTATTTTTTACAATATGATTTTACTTTTCTCAATCAGTGTACTGTACTAGATAATGTATTGTTCACGTTTTAAAAAAATCATTATCGGAAAAATTTCGTGCTTGTGGCATCTAGAAATGATAAATCAAGAGTTATCTCTAATCCAGTGATTTTCTTCTTCTCTTTTACATACTTCATGCATTAATAACAAGTTGTAGTGTGCTTTTTTAAAGCGATATTCAATTTTTCTGACCATTTGACTTAAAAATGACTGTAAAAAAATCTTAGAAACACTTTAATAATTTTTTAGAGAAATAATTTCTTATAATATGCAATATTTATATTATATATTCATATTTTAACTTCTGTCTTTACAAGAAGTACTGGATTCGTAAAAGTTTTCGACTTCCGTTTTTCGCCGGGTTTACACGTTCTAAGGGTGAGAGATCCCGAAAAACATGATTTTACAAAATATCTGTCAATGAATCTGTGACTCTGTCTGTATGTGACACAAATTTTGTCAAGAATCGCAAGAATTGATGCACGGAATTCAATAAAAATTTATATTCAGTTAGCCCTCGATATTAATTTGTGCTCATTACGATTTGCTGTAAATCGCTCGACAGATGGCGCTGCTGTGTTTCTTTTTTTTACGATTCCCACAATAGCTCAAACTCAAGAACTAATGCGGATTTTCATCAAACCTCATATTTTGTTAGACGTCGACACAACATTTTGCTGAAGAGGTTTTGGTGTTATTCACCCAATAGGTGGCGCTGCTATGCTTGATTTTTCACGATTTTCGCAATAGCTCTATCTCAAAAACTAATGCACAGATTTTCATTAAACTTCAGATTCAGTTAGACGTTGACATAAGTTCTTGCCGATTAGGTTTTTGTGTAAATAACCCAACAGGTGGCACTGCTATGCTGTATGTTGTAGGATTTACACGATTTTAGCGATATTCCTATATCAAGAACTAATGCATGGAATTTCATATCTTTCTTCATAATGAGCATAAAATGGCATTTAAATTTGGTAATTTGATAGAAAATTTAGAATTATTAACATGTATGAGATAGAAGAAAGTTTTGAGATTGGCCGTCGAACTAGTTTAGTATAGTCTTCAGAGATATGTTTATATTCGAATACGAACTTGCTAAAAAAATTAAGTAAAGTTAAAATTAATTTCATTTAGATAAAGTATTTTCCTGTAATAACTAACTTAGGAATAAAATTTAGAATATTTTTTTAAGTAAACAGTATTTTAGGAGTACAAAGATCTACATGCTACATGCAAGTGACCTTTCAAGTAAAGGCTCTTATTTAAGTAGTACTAGTAACATTTTACTACGTTTAGTTAAGTTACTAATAAATTCTATAAATTCAATGATCTGATGAACTGTGATGAATTGTTTGAGAATTTGAACGCTTTGTTAATTGTTCTAACCTGAATATTTCTTGAAATAATTCAGAGCTTTATTATCAAATACTCTATATGTAAATAAAAAGAAAATATCTTTGTTATTTATTTTCAAATAACGCGCATACTCTTTGTTCCAAACATGAAAATATTGGTAGAAGATATTCATGAAGTAATATCGATTCTATGATGCTGTTACAAATAGAATAGACACGAAATTAAAATAATTTATTTCAACCTTAAATAAACAATTTTTTTTTATTTTTTTAGCTCTGACGTTGTTTTATTAAAGGAATAAGTTGTGAAATATTATAATTATTTTTAAAACTTACAAAACTTTCAAACTTTTATAATTATCAACATCAATTTATCTTTGTTTTACTCGTATAGATTTCACAGTGTTAAGTTAATATTCTGCTCTATAACTAATTTTGAAAATCATCTCTTAAAGTTTTTAACTGTCTGTAAAATTTAATATCAGAATTGATCGACTAAGAGATATAATTTTAAAGGTAGCTTAAAATTAATTCTTCTATATTTAGATTTTAATTTTGTTTCATATAGACAGGTCATAGTGAAGTTTTAAATGATTAATCGATATTTTTCGAAAGTTTCCCTCTAATTTAATTATTCTCTGTCAATATTTAGGTAAGCGAAATGCAAAATATTTTAGAAAAGTTCAACAGGATATCTTTAGATAATTTTATTAAAAATTATAAGCCTTCAATGTGAAAATGATATAGAATCAGATTAAAAAATTAACTAGCATATGTAGGACAATTACACAATAAAATATAATAAATATATTGTATACGTTAAAAGCACATAAACTTGCTCAAAGGTACATGTAAACAAGAACTTTTATATAAACTTGTACAAGTAAAATTAATGATAAAGCATAATATCGATGTTTCGAACTGCTTCAGCAGCCGTATTCAAGATAAATATAATGTTGAAAAGCTTAAAAGCCTTGAGGTTACCTGTCGAGACTTGATCAATTAGTGAAAGTGCAGAAGCAGTTCGAAATGTAGATACTATGCTATATCATTAAATTTATTTGTACAAACATATATAAACGTTCTTATTTATATACACCATTGAGCAAGTTTAAGTATTTTTAGCTCACAGGCTATCAAAGCCTAAGAGCTAATGTGCCCGCTGGTTCTGTATGTATGTACGTACGTACGTATGTATGTACGTACAGAACGCGATAACTTTTGATAGAAACATCCGATTTGATTCAATTTTTTTCTAGGTTCATTCTGATAAGGCGCTTCCCTGATTAGTTTTGGGGTTTCATTGGTGAAGTATAAAAGGGCGAAAGGGTGTTAGTCCCCCCTGAATTTAGATAAATGGGTTTTTCATGCAGAATTATTCGATTTGCTCCAAATTTGGTATACCGGTTTATTATGCCAAGGAGCTTCTCTGATTAGATTTGGAGGTTCATTAGTTAAGTATAAAGGGGGGAAAGGGGGGCTAGGCCAACTCCTTAATTTATATAAATGGGTTTTTCATGCAGATATATTCGATTTGCTCAAATTTGGTATACCAGTTTATTATGTTAAGGAGCTGCCTTGATTAGATTTGGAGGTTTATTGGTTAAGTATAAAGGGGGGGAGGGGACTAGTCCCCCCTTAATTTAGATAAATAGGTTTTCCATGCAGAATTATTCGATTTGCTTCAAATTTGATATACCGGTTCATTCCGATATGGCGCTTCCTTCATTAGATTTGGAGGTTCATTGGTTAAGTATAAAAGTGGGAAAGGGGGGCAAGTCCCCTCCCCTTAATTTAGATAAATGGATTTTCATGCTGAATTATCCAATTTACTTAAATTTTATTTTCTATGTTCATTCTGATAAGAGCTTTTCTGATTAGATTTGGGTGTTCATTAGTTTAGCATAAAGGGGAAAACGGGGGCTTTGATCCCCCTTTAATTTAGCGATATGGTTTTCTCATGCAGAATTATCTGATTTGCTTAAATTTGGTATACTGGTTTATTATGTTAAGGAGCTTCCTTGATTAGATTTGGAGGTTCATTGGTTAAGTGTAAATTGGGAAACGGGGGCTAATCCCCCTTCATTTATTTTTTGAGGTACATTATTCTTTGAAAGAAGAGTATAATATACAATTAGTGTGAATAGTCTGTGAGCTCAATGCCATCAGTTTAACTGGGCACTTATCTGTTTATTAACTTATATATCAGTATTTATAATAAAAATAAATTGATATTAACTGAATTCTCTATAAAAAAAAAATTTAAGGAAACTGGGAATAATTAAAATTTAAAGTAGCATGTCTTTGATTATTAAACCATTATAATGAAACGTATATACAATGTTTGCTTGTGGTTTTTAACACTTGTTTAAATGTGTAATTTAACACAGTAAAAATAAATATATGTTTCAGAAATCTTCTCCTTTGCGTTGCCCAAAATGCCTGAAAAATATAAAAATGGCATTAGGAAGCAGCAAATATATATAAGGCTAGTTGGATGGGTTTTTGTAGTATAAGTCACAAAGCTGATAACAGCTATGTTTGTTGGCCACCATTATTTTCGAAAAGATTGTTTCGACTTATCCAATCAATGAGATATCTCCGATAAAATAAGTCACGTTTTTTCGTTCTACAATACTGGTAGCCAAAAATCGTAGCATGTGACTTACACTACAAGTACTCAGGGAAATAGCCAGTAGATAGTTCAAAACATATTTCAGTTTCAAGACCTAATATACGCGCTTTTATTTTAAATAAAATGACGTCATCTGCATCCGCTGACGAATTTCAGATTTAAAATCTAGTCTTAAAGAACATCTATTAGAAAAGTATGCATATCACGTCACCATCGCAGAATATTACACAAACCCTGCGAAAAGCGATGGCGTAATTCAAGAAACTCAACAAAAATGGTGTATCTAAAGATTCATATACCTTCATTTGTTTCTAATATTAATATGGATACTGAAAATTAAATATAGTTTATAATACCTCCATGTTTTATCAAAAATTCATTTATATAATTTTCAAAATTCGGAAAAAGTTATTAGACATGGATTAATAAAACTGTATTCTTTCATATTTTTGATGGGAATTAACTAAATGCGGACAAAATAAGTCACACAAATATTCTTTAAAATGCATTTTTATAGCAGCTGATAGTCTTTGCATAGAACGTATTTTAATTCCATTTTTTTCAGTTATTTTCAGAAAATGACAACAAAAAGATATAGTAATCTACTTGTTTTTCCTGTACTTTCCACAGACATTAAGTACTGCAATTGCCATCATTATAGAAATGGCATTAAAAACTACAAGAAAATTAATATGTCAAAAATAAATTGGAATGCAGTTTTCAAATGTACTTTTTTCGTATACGACGGTATAAAAATTGAAAATGTACGATGGTTAGATGCTTAAATAATTACAGTAGATTATCAGTATTTAACTGTACAGCGATATACCTGCTTCGTTTTTCTAGTGGCTGATGGTTATGTGTAACGTTATTTTTTAGTGGCGACACTTTAATTGTTGTCTGAAAAAATGGCATGTCGGGGCTAATAGTCATTATTTTATGGGTAACATATCCAAGTTAGATGCTTAAATAATTGCAGAAAATTATCAGTATTTAACTGTACAATGATACACCTGCTTCGTTTTCTAGTGGCTGATGGTTATGTGTAACGTTACTTTTTAGTGTCAACACTTTAATTGTTGTCTGAAAAATGGCATGTCAGGGGCTAATATTCGTTATTTTATGTGTGTAACATGTCCAAGTTATTTTTTTAGCAATGAAAAATTTTCATAAAACCTTATATAATTAGAAACAAATTCGAATTTCCAAGTTTTGATTTGTTCTTCCTTATACTAAAAAAGTTTCATTCTACACTGACTCACAATAGAAACTTTCTCATAAAGTATGAAAGTATGAAGATAATCTATTAAATATGCGGCATTCAGTATAACATTACATTAGCTGTTTGTATTAACGCATTTCATATCTGCGACATACCAAAAGCCAACAATACTTGTACAATGTGTTTTAAAAGATGATTTTATTTAATGCCCCTACTGTCCAACACAACAGTTAATATACAGGGTGTCCTCTCTCAACGGCGTCCAATGGTTAATTACTAAACCGTTAGTCATAGACATATAGTTCCAACTACAAAAATGTCTTAAATGAGGTAAAGAAATATTTTAAAAGCGATCTGTTTCAATAAAAGCATTTCTTAAAAAATTACGAAATTTAAATTTTTATACGGTTCCCGGTCCTATAAGTTATATTTAGTAAAACTTTCTTATTACACTGACAAGTAAGACGAAAAAAAAAAGTCCCACTCATATAACCCTAAAATTGACCGAGTTAGGAAACTTTAAAAATGCTTGACTAATACCACTGTTCTGCATCTGAACACAAATGAGTTCGGCCATACATTGAGGTGTCATATACAAACTGCTTATAGTATTCGTAGAACTTATTTAATGTGTATCTCCTCTTCGAAAAAAATCGTGCAAGTATTACGATTGAGTTAAATTTTGTTGAGTTTAAGATTGGCTAAAATAATTGTATTTTAACATATATTTTATATTGTAAGGATTTGAGACTGTTTCTTTTCATGATTTCCTTTAACAAAACTTGTGTTATTTTTATAAGTTTTTATTTTACTTCAACGATCGTATGTAGGTTTTTCCAGTTCAAAATTTGTACTCGAGTTTTAACTCACTTTCCAATAACCGATCGAGATTAGATTTTACATACTGACGCAAATCCGATGACAATCTAATATTATTATGATCTTCGGTGGTTACCATTTATACATATTTTACAGGATAACACAAAAATTTCGGATAGATCACCGCCAAGAAAATTAAGTATAAAATTTTAGATTAGATAACACAAGACTGCGGTAGTTGTTTTTTATTTAACTTTTATGCATTTTTTAGCACTGAATCCGAAAAATACTGTAATTTTTAACCATCATGTCAGGATTTTTCGCAAGTCATAAATTCTCAAAGTCAAAAAATAACAAAAATCGGATACTTAAAAATAGAGGAGATAGCTATGTTTTTTGACTTTGGATAATTGATATTTATGTACTTTTTAGCACTGAATCTGAAAATGACCTTCATTTTTAAGAGTCACGTTCGATTTCTTTTTTTTTTTAATCATAAATGTCAAAGTTAAAATATAGCGAAAATCTGATACTATAAAACAGATGAAAAACTTTTTTGCTTTATTTTATTTTGTTTAATTCAACAATTTATTCAATTTTTTTGGCTTATACTGCGATTCTTACAGCTAAACAGCTGAAGGGTCCGAGGAGGTGGGGGAGGAATTTCAGTTTTAAATTTGAGCTTTTTAACTTTGAAATTTACAATTTTCGAAAAATCCTGACGTGATGGTTAAAAATGAAGGTCATTTTTGGATTCAGCGGTAAAAAATACATAAAAATCAATTATCAAAAGATAAAAACACAACAATAGAATCTCTTTTATAGTATCGAATTTTTTATATTTTTTTTCCTTTTTTACCTTTAAAATTTACGATTTGCAAAAAATCTTTACGTGATGGTAAAAAATGAAGACCAAATTTGGATACAGCGGTACAGAATACATGATAATTAATTATCAAAAGCTAAAAAACAAGACATAACCCAACTTTTGCAGGCCAGTGTAATCTAACGACATTTTAAAATGAGTATCAGTTTGCAAATAATTGAGGCTGTTAATTTTTTATTTTATTTAACAAAAATTCTGTTTGTTATTTCTTCTTATATATTTATTACAAATTGTATATTTTGCATAAATATGTCAGAAGGATTAAAGATTTCAAATTTATATTGTAATGTTAATTTTACTCTTAACCATTTTTAAATATATCTGGCGAAATGATATTTCTACTAAATTTGTGAATCACTCCTAATTTGCAGCAAAAAATATACTCCAACTTTAAACAGCTATTACTCGGTCAATTTCAATCGTAGAAAAACTGGGCTTTCTTTTGTCTTACTTGCCAGTGTAACAGGAAAATTATACTAAATATAACATATAGGACCTGAGGGACGTATAAAAATTTAATTTTCGTAAATTTTTAAGAAATGTTTTTATTGACCCAAATCGTTTTTTAAATATTTCTTTACCTCATTTAAAACATTTTTGTAATTGAAACTATATGTCCATGACCAACGGTTTGGGAATTAGCCGTTGGACACCGTTGAGAGTGGACACCCTGTATATTGTTCACAGAATCCTAAACAGACCTCGATTCTCAGTTAATTTTTAGTGCCAATATTTTATTGATCATTTGAAGGGTTTCGCATCGTTATTGCTAAAACCAACTTCTTAAATTATGTAAAATTGACAAAAAGCTTGAGACGTCCAAAAGTACATTTTTTATAAAGGTAAGTTTGCATAATTTACAATTTTTTATTAGAAAATTGACAATATTTATGAGAAGTATGTAATTTTAAGTTTATATGAAAAAAAAACTACGTTTTAGTCGTTTAGTATTTTTTTTATGTTTTTTTTTTTTTTTTTTTCAATAGTTTTTTACAGGCTTAAAATTCTCATCTTTAACATCTGAGTAAATATTTCTTAGTTAAGAGTTATCGAGGCACAAGGGCTTATGTTTAAAAAGTATTTATGTAACAGACATAAAAGATATGACATTAATGCAATATTTTCTTAGAAACCACTAAATTTGTAATTTTTTTTTATTATTTTAATAGTACCTTAGGAACAACAAGTCGAAAATTGTCGTAATTGAGGTGCGTTCATAATATAACTACCTTTATAAATATTCTGATCTTGATGCAATAGCAGCTCTTATGAAAATACCAATGTAGCAATATATAGCAATAGCTCTTATGAAAAATGCAAAATTTACTTCGATTCTATATATTAAATTGAGCAATCCGGAAATAATAGGACAACATCTTAAAAAGGACGTCATCACCATGACAACCTAGAATCATTATCTATCATGGGATATCATTGATTTAATTACTTATGATAGGATTTAATAGAATGGAGAACACTTTTATTATTATATTTTTAAGTATTGATTCGATTTTCATAAAATTTGAAATGACTCGACAAAATTCTGCAACGATTACATATATATTAAATTTCAATCCATTCGGTTGAGTAATTTTTTCGCTGTTATATGCAGACAGGTTGACAGACCAGACGACGACTGTAGTTGCTATGTATTTATATAACTATGAACGCTCCTAAAAGAGACGTTACTTACACTGAAAAAAAAAAAGACACATTTTTTTAAGTTTGCAAAAATACAACTAGGAACAATAATGAAACATAACCTCTTCCGAGTTCCCACGATTGCGAAAAATCTTTTTCTGTAGAAACTTCAAAAATCAATATATTTTCGAGATTTAAACAATCATTTTAAGAGACAATATTTCTTTTGCTGCCATTAATTTTTGTAAATGTTTTCGAGTGGTCTTTATCGTGTTTTAATACGTTCTATAAACCGGAATGTCAGTTTTGGGAGTGCAATATATTCTGAACTAAACTTCTTCTGCTATACAGAATTTGTTCATACAATAAAAGCAAATAATATTATTTTTAGTGTTAATATTAATACTTTTAATTTATGATGTTCGTCTGTAAAACGTGTTTGTTGAAAAGAAACATGTTTACTTTAGAACAATTAGCGTACGCAAAACCTATATTTCCTTTAAAAAAAAACTGATTAATAAATTATAAAAGATACTGGCAATTGTTTCTGACAATCAATGAAGGCAAAAGAAACATTATTTTTATGAATGTTTCTTTAAGGGGACAGTTTATCATTTAAAGAATTTTGTTTATTTTAAAAAATATGGTTCAAATGGTAAACTCAATGCATTTCAATGTTCAACTAAAAGTACGTTTTCAACAAAAATAAAATTTTTTGACTGCATTATTTAATTAAAATTTTAAAAATGTATAAAAAATTGAAATTTTAAAAATCCCTACTACGTTTTTAAATATTGATTTTTTTCCCAATTTTTTTAAAGATTTTCAAATGTGTATTACACAAGACTCCGCATGGATTTTTAGATACATCTAATATTAGATTTAATATAAATTTTTTACTGATATCTATAATGTAAAACGATGAAATCTAACACATCTTCATATACTTTTTTTTTTTTTAATAACAAAAAACCTGAAGGCCTTGCGCAGATTTATCACATACATAATAAAGAACCTGTACAAAGAGGTTTAAATCTCTATCTCAAATACACAAAAAAATGCAATTTAACAAATTACAACGACCATTTGGAAAATGATTTTTTCAAAGACTAAAATTTGAGGCATAAAAAATCGTACGGAGTTGATCATACATTACGTACGCCATGGATTAAACATTAATATTCCTGGATCAATTTTAAATGAAATTTCATTCTTAAACTTCTAAACATTCCACAATATTAATTTTTACACCGTCGTATAGAGAAAAAAATATACTTTTAAATGCAATTTCTTTGAAAGCTGTATCTCAATTTGTTTCTGAGTTATTATTTTTTTTTTGTAGTTTTTATTACTTTTTTGTCATAGTGACAACAGAAGTATCCATCTCTGTTGAAAGTAAAGGGAAAATACAGATTACTGTATAGACCAATCAGAAAACGAATAAAATGCGGATTCAACTAATAAAAAGCTTCAGATATGTTTTTGATTTTCTACCTTGACCGAGGACAATAACCATTTTTCCAAATGGTCAAAAAAAAAAAAAAAAAAAAAAAAAAAAAGCCTTAGCATTTTTAATACATGGAAGAAAATATGAACATGGAGAAAACGTCATTTAAAGTTTTAATTTGTGCGGGTAATTTCGCCGGCTGAATTAACACAATTTACAATATCTCGCGGTATATTTGACGTACGTGTAAAAAATGATGTACAAAAATTATCTTAATTAAGGAAGCTTTAATTTATTATTTAAAAATTAAAAACGATTTTTTGATCAATTTCTAGGTAAACTGTTCCCTTAAATCATAAAAATATATTGACTTGAAAGAGTTCTAAAGACAAAGAACACTTTTTGGAATAGCAGGTAACTCAGAAGACGTTATTTTATATATTCGTTTGTAGTTATAAGGTCGGTCTCAAAAATCAAAGCAGAAGTATAAAATGTCGATTTTTAAAGAACAATAAAAATTAGAATAATTAACATTATTTTTTAATTTGCGGGTTTCGTAACTTTATTTAAATAAGTGACATCAAAAGTACCAAAAATAAATAAATAAATAATTGAAAAAATATAATTTAAATATGCTCAAAGAAAATTGCTTCAAAAGTTTATGAACAATGGCAAAAACAGCTACATTTAAAATTTTTAAAAAACTGTTACATACAAATTCTTTTTTCGTCATTTTGGATTAGTTCAAATAAATGTGCGTCTATCGAAATTAGTACTTTTTGTAGGGTTTCTGGTGTCAGAGAGTACCATGCTTTCTCAAAGGACTTTTTGAGTTCAAGAGAGGCTTACTGTTTACCTTTGCTGTAAACTTAACGGATTAAAAGGCCCGACATTCTCAATCGGGTTAAAGCCGGAATTTAACGCTGAGCAAGCAAGAATTTTAACATTTTACTGTGAAAGTCACAGTTTTATAGAATGTGGTATGTGGATTCAGGTATTATCTCGTCGAAAAATACATTCAGGACCCCTCAAAATGTCACCGAATGTTGGTTCAGCGTCTTTTGATATTTTTGAGAATTTGGTCTTCCTTTTAGAAAATCAAGACAAGTGAAGCCTTTCAAGCCCAATGCCCGCCCAAACTGTAACAGACTTACTGCCTTGCTGCCTGCTGAAAAAATCCATTGGTTCCTTTCGTATATTATGCCAATACGTATTCCATTCATCAGGGCCATCTAATTTCCATTATTTTGTTATCACTGAATAAAGCAGTAAGCCATACTTGTCCCGTAGGACATATGTGTTTTAGCCCAGTTCATTCTTGTTAGTTTGGGGTGTAGTTTGAGAAATTTACTTTAGTATATTTGTAATCATGTTATTTACGTCTATGTATAGTGTCTTTGGACACCTGTACGCCGAGATAATTTTTAATTTGCCGCATGGACATATTTTGTTTAGACACCAACCTCTGTATTCTCCGATCCGTCTGAACAATCGTCATACATGGGCGTCCACATATTGTTCTTCGGTTGAACTTTATTGTGTAGTACAATGTCATTACACCCGTCCAATCCAATTTTCTAAACAAAATTGTGTAAAGTGCTTAAACTTTTGAGACGGTGTTTCTTCAAGGACAAAAGTAAATTAAATAAAAATTAAATGACATTTTTAATTTAACCTACAAATATTACTTATTTTATCTGATATTGATTAAATGTCGAGTACATATTGTAAATTATTTGCACAATAATTTCTTCTTCAGTTTTTTAAAACCAGATTTGCAGAGTACTTTAACGAACTATATTATATTTTTCTAGATTCAGAAACATCTGTCTTTTATTTATTTTGTACGCAATTACGCAAAAGAAAAAAAAATCTCAGGATTTTTTTCTTTTTTGGATATTACGCAACTATTGCACTTTCTCTTTTTTTCCCCAAACCATTGATTAAAAATTTAACTACTTCCGAAACTATTTTTAAATTATTGAAATCCTTTGAGTGTTTCTTTAAAAAAGGTATACCGTTGTCAGCTGTTTTACATCTGATCTCGTAACTCTCTTCTTAATTAAACAAATCTGAAGAAGCGCTAATGGGGAAACAGTTATTTTGAAGTTTTAATATTTCATTTCTGTTTTAATTAAAATGCATGGGCTTTAAGCGATTAGAATTTAATTATAAAAGGTGAATATTTTTATTCTGCACGGTAATTTATTTTCTGAATCTTCGAATTTAAAGAATATACAAATATCGTTTCAGATGTATTACTCAAAGTTATTTCGAATTTGTCATGTATTGGAAGAAAAGTTAAAAAGTAATTGAGAAATAACATGTGTTATTTTTTAAAGGATTTTCATATATAAATAGAATACAAAAGGAAAACTTGTAGCCACAACCTAAACATATATTAATTTTTTTAAAAAATCACAGTGTTTTGAAACATATCAAATTGTACTTAAATGTACATAAACATTGGAAGCTTTTTACATCTAAATCTTATCATGGAGGCTTTTAAAGAAAATGTATTTTATTTTATTTTTTAATTTCTTTCATTTATAATTTTGTCGTGTATATAATTTATGTTTCATTTGAATATTAAGATATATTTTATATTGAAAAATATTGTCACATATGAAACATACCAAATTGTACTAAACTTATATAAACAGGAATTGAAGCTTTTTACATGTAACCTTTTCTTGAAGGATTTTAAAGTAAATGTATTTTAAATTGTTTAATTTATTTCATTTATCATTTTGCGTTGTTTGTAATTTAAGATCAGTCTGCCTAAATGTGATAACCCCTAAATGGGAGAATGTTCTTTTACATAAAATCTTAATGCAAGAATCGTAAATAAATGTTATATATTGAAGCATACGAACTTCAGAAACAAAACCCGAAACATTTTTTGCATGTAAAACGGTTTCTTTAAAAGAAATTTCCAATCAAATACACATCGTTCATTTTACATCGCCCCCATGTTTCGGAAATGCGACAAAAATTCCCGAAAGTGGCTCACGGTTTTTATTTTTTAACTTTAAAATTCAAATAACCCTATAAACGTCAAGAGCTACGTTATCCGTTTCAGTTAGCTGACCAGTTAAACTAAAGAAAATTCGATCAGTTTCCGGTTTAGAATTTGAAGTGGACTACGCATTTAGGAGAGCTTGTTTTAAGCCTGTGCCTAATACCGACATAGATATTGCTGCAAATGTGGCGAAACATTTAGAAGATTAACGAAGAAATTCATATGGGATATTTCATATATTGTGTTAAAATGACATTTAAATCTAATTTTATGTTTAATTAAGCTGTGTTGAGTCAGCTTAATTCTCCAATAATGTTTTTCTTTAACCAGGTGTTTAAATATGTATTTAAGACGATCAAAAAAGAAAAATACTCTTCTTTAAAAATTTTTAATAAAAAAAAGGTGTAAGAAACGCAGTGTCTATTCCAGTAACATAATGTAGACATATGATTAAGGAATTTGCAATACTTTTACATAATGAAAATTCTGGAAAATCTTGTGTAAATTTAAAACAATTTATGTTTATTTTAATGCGGTTAAGTAAGTTAATTTTACCAATATTATACCATTCGATAGCTTAAATGCTGTCTCCGATTAAAACGCGTTGCAATTGTGTTAGTACCTGGTTTAGGAGTCATAATTTTTGTTAGCACTTTTATAAAATCTAATATTTTAATTCTGTTTTCAATTTTTATTCGTTATAATCGACATTTTCTACTTTTAAATTAGTAAAAGATAAAAAATAAATAAAGCCATGTTTATCTAAACGAATATTTGTTTCCATTAGGCACAGAGCTTCTCTTTGGCTTAATCAGAATTATTAGAAATATTGTACGATTTTATCTATTTCTAAGGCTGATACATTTATCATGTGACATTTTTAAATAAAGTTATATGTAATAAATAGTCTAGTTAACAATATTAAAAATATCTTTTAAATGCTCTTTTAACCCGTAAGCTCCACACTGTGAATTCGCACCGACCGAAATGTCGGCGTCTTTAATTAATTCGCATTTCTCATTCACAAAATAAGAATTTTGATAAAATCAAATATTTCATTTGGATTCCTTATTAAATTTCGTATATGGATCATGTAGTTATATTTCATTATCAACAGATTGTCAGCAAAATTATGTGGTTACGGAAACCCAAATCGCACTGGTGTAAATTATGGGTTAATATTGACGAGCGAATTTCGTGAATTTTAAACGATGTTTTCTGCGACAATCATTTAATTATAGTTATGGCCATAGCTCCTTGGCAAAGAGGGATAAGAGTTTTTTATATTAGGAACGCATTTATTTATTTGAGGGTTATTTATATCAGGCATTATACGCAGCATTCAAATAACTTTTGCATATTAGCAGTGTAAAATTGACAAACAGCATGGTGCTGCGCCGTGATAAACATTTTAAGAATAATATTGGAAAGTTTAATTATAATAGTCCTGTACATAAATTTTAGTACAGAAACAGTACCCTGTGAGTTAATAAAGACTTTCATTCATTTTTTAATCAAGTGGTCTCGGAGACCGCTCACAGCAGTTAAAGGTTAATTAATTCAAAAAATAATTACAGTTCGCCCTTAACTGCTGTCAGAGCTGCTTTTTTTAAACAGTTTAACTTGTAATTTCCAGTTTAACTATCGATACAGCGAAATTTAGCTTCCTTTGGAGCCTAGAACTATTGCTTGAAATGTTTGAAAACTCAAAATTTTATTAGAAATACTACTGCATAAACAGTTTAGTGCAAAACAGTATTTTATGAGTTAATCGTGCATTTTATTCATCTTTCAATCGAATGGTTTCGCAGACCGCCCACAGTTGTTATGTGGCAATTTTCTGTCACAGCAGTTAATCGTTACATGAACTTTTTCAGATGAATTGTCATGTATAAAATGCATTATCACATTTAGGACTATGAACGTCTCATTTAGGTTTTATCTGCCATAAATGCGACAAAAATGACCTAAATGCGACAATCCTATATTGTGGTTTTATACTGCAGATAATTATTAAATTTCTAGAAAACAAGTTAGTTTTCAACTAAAGGTACAGTATTCAGTAATTTGTTGCTTAATAAAATATAAATTTATGTAATAAAATGCCAAATATATCCTAAATGCGACAAAACTACGGGGAATCGCGTCTAATTTAGGCGGGTTGACCTTATATTTTATTTGAATACTAAAATACAGTAGCGCTCAAAAGTATTTTGACAACCTTATATTCTCTCTTATTTTAATTAATATAAAAATGTAAAAGAAAATATATTCCCTATAATTGAGAACACTGTGACTGCATTTATTCAAATGTATCAAGTTTCAACTTGTTTGTTTACATTCGGCGCCACCGATGAAATATGACTCCGCCTTAGCTCAAAAGTATTTTGACAATTAGTTTGCATTTAATTCTTGAAGGTGTCAGTGGCGCTATAGCTCCGATTAGTGTTTTTATTGACTTATTGTGATTATTTTTAAGGATCAGAAATGCCAAAAAGTAAAAAAAATATTGAAGTGATTCTAGAAAAGCCGCTGTAAATGCCCTTAAGAAAGGTGAACTGCAAGCAGAACTAGCTCGTTCTTTTAACGTGTTCCGACAATTTGTTATTACATGGAATAAAGTTTTTAATAAACAGAAATACATCGAAAGTAAGCCTCAAAGTGGCCATCCGAAAAAAACAACTTGAAATATTGACTATATTATAAAAACGATATCTACAAGTGATTGTCGTAAGTCCGCTGTAATAATAAAAAATGAATTGAAAGAAAATTACGGCATAGACATACACGTTTCATCAGTCAAACGACGGCTAAACCTCTATTATTTACATGGTAGAAGACCAGCAAAACACGTTTGTTATCTACTAAGAATAGGAAGGATAGAGTTGCATTTGTAAAACGGCATAACCCTTTCAGGGGCAAAGCAATTCCATTGCGAAAGTGTTGAAATTAACGATTGACACCGGAATTTGAAAACAAATTTATTTTTAAATAAGAAAAAACTGTATTTCACACACATAATAAACCGAATTTTTTTTAACCGAAATTCTGGTGTAAATCATTAATTTCAACACTTCAGTAATAGCATTGCTTTGCCCCTGAAAGGGTTATGCCGTTTTACAAATGCAACTCTAGCCTTCCTATTCTTAGTAGATTAGAAACGTGTTTTTGCCGGTCTTCTGCCATGTAAACCATAGAGGTATTGGCGTCATTTGACAGATGAAACGTGTATGTCTATGCCGTAATTTTCTTTCAATTCATTTTTTTATTATTACAGAGAACTTACGACAATCACTTGTAGATATCATTTTTATAATACAGTCAACATTGCAAGTTGTTTGTTTTTCGGATGGCCACTTTGAGTCTTATTTTCGATCTATTTCTGTTTATTAAAAACTTTATTCCATGTCATAACAAGTTGCCGAGACACGTTAAAAGAACGAGCTAATTCTGCTTGCAGTCTACCTTTCTTAAGTGCATTTACAGCGGCTTTTCTAGAACCACTTCAATATTTTTTACATTTCGGCATTCCTGATCCTTAAAATTAAGCACAATAAGTCAATATAAACACTAATCGAAGATATAGCGCAATTGACACCTTCAACAATTAAATGCAAACTAATTGTCAAAATACTTTTGAGCTAAGGCGGAGTAATATTTCTTCGGTGGCGCCGATTGTAAACAAAAAAGTTGAAACTTGATACATTTGAATAAGTGCAGTCATAGTGTTCTCAATTATAGGGAATATATTTTCTTTTACATTTTTATATTAAATGAAATAAGAGAGAATAAAAGGTTGTCAAAATACTTTTGAGCGCTACTGTATTTTTTATTTAGAAAATAGTCTGACATATGAAACATACCGAATTCTACTTAACTGAATATAAACAACAATGGAAGCTATTTACATGTAATCTTTTCCTGGAATGTTTTAAAGAAATCTAATTTTTATTTTATTTCTTATGTTTATAATTTTGCTGTGTTTGTAATTTATGTTTCATTTGAATATTAACGTATGTTTTATATAGAAAAATAGTCTCATATATGAAACACACCAAACTGTACTTAACTTATACGAACAACAATTCAAGCTGTTTACATGTAATCTTTTCAAGGAGCTTTTTAAGGAAAATTTATTTTAATTATCATTCTGCTGTGTTTGTAATTTATGTTTCATTTGAATATTAAAACATGTCCTTCTATATTTATATATATATATATATAAAATGAACGATTTGGAAATGAACCAATGAAAACCTGCGTAGATACCGCGAAAACGCATCGAGAAAGTACACTTGGGCTTTTTAAATCGACTCGCATCTCAGAAACTACCGACCCGAAAAACTCGAAAATCACACAGATGGACGCAGAAAAAAATCTACTTTCAGAAATTCAAAAAAATATTCCGATGCATACAGTAGAACCGAAAAAATCGGCTAAAAATCGATCGATAGAAAATTTCTTTTATTTCATGCCCATGGGCTGCCACAATGAGAAAAGCAGGGCTTCCAGATGCAAATTTTAAGCAATAATATTTATTGGTGGTTTTAAAAGGGGTTTAAAAGATATTAATTATTATTTAACTAATTGGTTTGTTTCTATTAAATGTCCATTTTAAAAGGCTGTTACGTGATTTTTTTTTTATAATCGCATTCTTCAAACGTTCTAGAATATTTAAAAATGCATCATAAATGTTACTTATTCAATCTACTTATTAAACATAAAAATGTCAAAAGTTTATTTACCATTATTCTCAAATAGTAATTTCATGAAATATCTTAAATTCTTACTTAAAACCGCCACCCCCTCAGAGTTTCGTTCAGACACAGTTTTGTTAAGAATAGAGTGCGCTCCCTGGTTGTGGAATGTGGAGCTAACAGATTTCCAAATTTTGTTAAAATTTAGAAATCTAACAAGGCGATATATTTTAAACGTTAAGATAGTTTATAACACATAATAAAAATTTTAAAAAAGAAGGCGCGTCCAAAAGGGGGTGGGAGGAGCGCGTTTTTACCAAGTGGAATCTAAAAATTGAATGCATAGAAAATAAGTGATTGCAAAGCGATCCAGCATGGAAACGCGAAACAATCTTATCTTAACCCTAGATCTACCGGGAATTTTATTCAAGTTTTAATAAAACGTTCTACACCAGAATTTTTATTTAAAACTATTTAACTTATTTATTTACCTTATTTTTGTCTGCTTTATATACTTAGTTTATTTTAAAGAAATTTCTGGTTTGAATGAATATTTTGTATGTACCTGTCGGGTCCAATGGACCCGTCTGGTAGACGGAGGGTTAATTGTGCTTCCCTCCTGGTTTAAATAATCCGTACTTGCTTTTTTAGTACCGTCAACTGTGGTAACTTTTGCCCAAATTTCTGTGTTTCATGGCATATTCAGCATCTCCATTCAGTTATTTTTACCAAAAAATGTTTTTAAAGATTTAGGGCAATATAACCTTGAATGGGGGGGGGGGTAACAATGCCCATGTGTTAACACGAATGTAATAGGGACTACAGCATGGTGTGGGCAAATGTTACCTGATTAAAAAGGTGAGACAGGATAAGAAGTGTAAACATGTATAAAGACAGTAAATTAGAACATATTTTAATAAAAAAATATTGCAAAAGTCATAAATTTTACTTAATGTGGATTGTCCATTTCTGGGACTAAATACTGATTTCTCTTAGACAGAATTTAGGTACTTTTACCATAATCTCGATCCATTCATACATCTTCGAGTCCGGTCCACTAAGTTCGACCAACGGCAACACTTTAACTTATTTTCCATGTAGTCAACAACACGACCCGCCTTTGATTTCAATGTAATCCTTCCGAGATATAGATTGCCATTAAACAAAACAAGTACAAAATTTCCAAGAATACAATCATCTTTTTCAACAGCTTTCATGATTGGTTCAGTTCGAACGAATACACTGGGTGAATCTTCAGCAACATTATTGTTTGTATAAGCACAAATCTCTATTTTCATAACTATAGGGTAAGGTGCTCTATTATCGTTCCCCAGTCACTTTTAAGCTCTTGGAAGTTGTAATTTTTAGTGAAAATCTACCAAATTTGGATGGACGCACATAGAAACATAGGCAAATATCGTACAAAAAAATTTTAACAATGCGAAAAATTATTTATTCAAAAGAATCTAAAAAATGCAAAAGAAAAAAATGGTCCCAATTTCGTCCTCCAAAAAATCCAATACGCCGAGCCTTAACTTATAATTAAATCAAAACTTATTTCTAAATGAGTAAGTAATTTAATTTACATTAAAGTAAGACACAAAGAAATGTACTAATTATCAGTGGAAGAATAACATAATGAAACATTAGCCATCCAAACATGAGGAAAAAATTGAAAAAAATGTCATGAAAAAGCATTCTTAATTTCTTCCCTGGGACGAAAATAAGTACTGAGAGGGGGACGAAATTAGGACCACGCTACTTCCCAATAGAACGGAGCTTCAGTTTCCGTAAGATGAACTGAGCGTCCTAAAACTCACTCTATACTACTGTCAGTATCTTACCTACGTAAAATACATGCAATGAATAAGAAATAATTACTTACAGTACAGTAAATAACGTTCTACAAACGATGTAATAAGAAATCCGGTCTTCTAAAAATAGAAAATTCGCCGTCTTTAATTTAGGTATACGTCTTGTCGAACGAAACTTTCAATACTGACCCCTTTTATCTCCCGTCCCCTGTGTCTTGCGTCATAAGTGGGGCCACTTTCGCAGAAGCGGAGAAGTTAAGGGGACGAAATTAGGAGAAGGGACGAAATATGGGCACTTTACCATACCAAAAATAAACAAAAACATTACCTCATAAACATCATTGTTTAAAATCAACTAAATAAGAAAAATTTGCTTTTCAAAAGTAACCTTTGTTATGGAATGACAGGAAGTACGAGTATATACAAACTTTAAATTATAATTGGTTGTGCCAATGTTACACCAACTTAGAAAAACGCTTTTTTTTCTCAGGAAAGCAATGCACAATCCTACATTAGGCCTTGATCTACACTAATAAGGTTATAATAGCATGTACTTTCCAAGGTCCAAATGATTTAATTTTCAGCTTGACAGAAAAAAGTTGTAAGAGAAAAATTCTCACCGTCTTCACATATTTTTGTTTGACTGGTGCTGCCACGACAATGGGCTGCCAGCATGAAGCTATTGCTGCAACCTATATTTTGAGACCAGAACTCTATCGATAACTCAAGCGATGTAGAAAATATAGCAGATTTAATCTTTGTTCTTTCGTTTGGGTAAAAGTTACTCTTAATAGGACAAAGCTACCCAATTGACTGTACTGGACATACTTTTTAATAGTATTCAATACCTGATTGTTTTCGGTAAAGTTTTATATGGAATATAATTTTCATGATAAAAAGAAATAAATTCACATTGTTTTAGATTACGGCTGGATTAATAAACGCTGTTTAATATTAATTCGTCTCTGTTTCAATATAAACAGTTTTCACCCTTTTAATGTCAGCTTTTCAATTTAAAAGTTTCAGAATTTTAGAAAAGCCGTATTTTGTTATTTAACGTCAGATGCTTCAATAATTAACACGCAAGAGAATGCTAAAACTTTCATAACAAGACGCTGATAAATATTTGCATACATAATTTGTTGTAAACATTTTAGGGGTTTCAAAATATGCATTACTGAATTTGAAAATAATTTTTAAAGTATGTATCTTTAGAATTTAATACTAAATTGATTTCTTTAAGTCGAAATAAAATCCAAAATGAAAATATAAAAGTATACAGAATTTAAAACTTAATTTAAACAATTTCAAGAAAAGAAGGAAAATAAATTTTAATGATGCAATTAAGGATCATTGTTAATTATCTGAGTTAGAAATATTAATGATGCAATGAATAAATTTAGAACTACACATTTCGTAATCGCGTTAAGCAATGCAGTACATAATAAAAAGTAGATTCATTAAATTTTACTTTAGACTTCATTTTCTGTAATAATGTCTGTACAATTCATAAGAAAACTGCATAAAGCCTAATTCAATGAAGATTAACTTCATTAATGTTATTCTACAATGAAATGCTTATTACTATGCAACCCGTAAGAGTCGATCAAGAGTGAATATTTTCTGTTAATCGTTTGATGAAGTAGTAAATGTGACAGTGGAGATAGTTTGGATTTAAAGATGTTCATTCTAAAACTTAAATAAGTGATATGTGAACAAACCACACATTCTTTGCTACATTGGTGTATAAGCACTTGATAGACATTATACAATATTAAAATATTCATTCTACATTTTCAACACACCTCAGTGGCCTTATTCAGGAATGTAAATAAACAGCTCGATCAGCAACGTCAAAACTCCTTTTGACCTCGGAGGTGTGTTGAAACTGTACAAAGACTATTTTAATGTTTTACAATGTCTATCAAATGTTTATACGCCAATATAGCAAAAAATTTGTGGTTTTGTGCACATCTCACTTATTTAATTTTTTTTATCTAAGGTGTAATGGTCAAAAATTATTTATAGATGTTCATTCTGTTAATGGAGTCCCAATGCAGTCTTTTTTTTTCTTTGGACATCTCTCATTTGTTTTATTACATTTTTTGTGGTAGTACAACAATTTCAAGAAAATGCTCATCACGAAGACAGTTTCTACGGCATTTGCAAGAAGAATTCAAAATGAAACTTTTCATGAGAAAATAATGGAGGTCCAAATTTTGATTTGATCATCTTTTAAAGAGACCGCTCCGAGGACTTTTAATGCCACTGTGCGACATTAATTGCCCGCAGTTGAAAATGACGGTGTCATAATAACTTGAAAATGACGGTTTATACTTATGTGCTGCAAGCACTTCTTTCCACGTATATCATTATACAACACCACAAAATAAATCTACAGCTTCTATACCAAGAGTATTTGAAAAAAAAATAATGCCCAATTAAGTTAATTGAGAAATAAGTCTGATTCATCGCAGGCATATTTGCATAGTTATATTTTTGTTTAAATTGGAAAGCACAACCATCATATAAAAAAGCAAAATGGATACACTTTAGGAAAATACAATCCCCTTATGCTATGTTGAAATTTTACATACGAGAACATTTACAGAAAATTGATTATGCGTTACATTGTCTGAAATAATAGCATAAGATTTTACTTTACTAGGATCATACTAAATAATGGCTGAAAATACAGTCGCTTGTGGATTTGACGAATAGTTCAGTATTTCGTAACAAAATTTCGTCCTGGCATAAAAATGTACAGTTTTCAGAAAATCCACTGACATAACGATTCTTTGAGAAATGGTTATGCTTTTGGCGCAATCAAAATAATCCTGTGTACAAGATTGAATGAATGTGTGCCATAGAAATTAATTTAGTTGTTTTCTAAAATCTTATAAACAATCAGAAATGGTTTCTTCAACTGTTACATTTTCAAAACATTTATCAACGTTTTGAGAAAGTAATAGTATTGACAAAATGTTGATAAATGTTTTGTCAATAGCAGAACATTTGTCAACGCTTTGCTATTTACAATAACTTATAAGAAGTTCTGTATTATGGACTTCCGTTTCAAATAGTTCTTCGATGTTATCTTCGCAAATTAGATATTCTTAATTCGTACATTCTAATTATGATATATCTCAGCAGACAAAGTCATTAACTCCTTCACAGGAATGTTTAATGCAGGAAATACACCAGTCACTGCATTATGAATTGCTTGAATGTTTCCGCGACAACGACAAATGCAGATATTCTGATGAATAATTTTCTATTGTTTAATGAAAACGGCCTTAAAAGCTTCTGAGGAATCTCCATTTTTTCAATTTAGGAAAGCTTCTTTAAACAAAAAAACGTATTCTTTTAGCAAATGTCACCTAGGACTGGTGAAATTATGTGACCTTTTTCACGCCTAACTAATGTAGATTTAGCTGAAGAATGACCTCTTTTTAAAACTTCATTGACATAAAATTCCTCAAATCTGTGGAGTTAGATTTTGTTTTCGTTACAGAATCCGAGGTTAGCTAGTTCTTTACTTTTCCTTTTCTTAATATTTCCATTCTCTTGCTGAAGCTTTTGCTGGCTCTAAGACTTCTTCACTTTATCATAATGTATTTTGGTTTGTTTCTTTCTCACATTAGCATATTCAATTGAATTCTTAGATTTTCAATACACTTTTTGACGCTTAACAGAATTTTTCCTGCTCTTTAGAACAATGTCGTGTATAAGAAACAATATTAAAATCCTTTATTTAAAATACACTATCAGAATCCTTTCCATAAGAGTTTCTATAAGAATCTCTGTAGGTCTTACAGCAGAATTTAGTAAACGAAACTTTCCAAAGGCTATAAAATATCTGATCAAAGACCATGTGCTTTAAACCAAAAGAAAGTACGCAAAAATGACACGAGTTCAGTTCTTTTAATCAATATTTAATTATTGTCATGATTATTTTATAATATTAAGTAATAACAAAAATGAATAAAAATAAATCCATCCATTAAAAAAACACTAATAAAGATAATTTATCTTCCTTAAAATTTACAAAATAACCTTAATTATGGCTAAAACTCTTTCAAGAACTGTTCTAATAACGGAAAAACAACAAAACTTTAAACATTCTGTTAGTTTTGGATGTAATGCAGCGTTATGTCAAACTGTGGACAAAAGTGTTATGTGTTACTCTTGTGACACTGATGTTTGTTACTCTTGTGACAACACCCCAAAGCCTATTCCATGCATAGCATAAGCAAAATATTTAATGTAAAATCTACCTTATACCTCGAAATCAGAGAATTAA
Source organism: Maratus speciosus (assembly GCA_963932465.1). Taxonomy (NCBI): domain Eukaryota; kingdom Metazoa; phylum Arthropoda; class Arachnida; order Araneae; family Salticidae; genus Maratus; species Maratus speciosus. Next base: position 457,522,494 of record OZ010797.1, read on the forward strand.
AAATTTTGGGTAAAAATTTTAAGTAGTTTTTATAAAATCAAAACTTTAATATGTTTTCTGTTATTCTTGTGACACTTAATTATTAACTAATAAATAAAGTTAAAACTGCATTTAATACCTTAGATAAAACCTTTTAACTATGTAGACCTGACGGATATAATAATATCTTGTTATTTTCAATCCATAATAATTTCATTTAATGAACATAAGTAAAATAACTGTATAACCCAATAAGTGTATTTTTATGCTCAACTGTAAATTAATTTTAATACTGTAAGTTTCCAGCCCAGTTTCGGTGTAGACTTATTCCTATGGAATTAAAACTTACAAATTCATATACTGCAACTCTTTAGCTTTAAATTGATGTATCACACTTATATGTCCGTTTAAGTTAATTTTTTAGCAAAAAATTTCCATTGCCTTTGACGTTCCCATAGGTTAGGTACTTGTAACACGTTGACAAAACAAAAAGAATGTGCTAACATCTGTCGACAATATCCGCAATCACTTAGTTGCCAATCCAAAACAAACGTAGTGTGATATATTCCTAGTAACCACTACCTAGATACTAACTTTAATAGAATTAATATAAAGTGCCATTTTGCAGTTATGCCATTATCCCCCCCCCCCTCAACAGTAAACCTTGAATATTTGCTGCTCTAATGATTAGACTTATATTATGTGTTAAGAAATTTCAAAATTTCTTAAAATCCATATTTTTTTTAATCCAAGTGTTAATTAGGTTCCGCTATAGTTTGTTTGTCCTTTTTTAATCGAAAAATCAAACGTGCTAAATTAACCCTTTGATTACGGGTTGAAACATATGCGTCCCAGTGAAATATTTCTTATTCTACTCGTACAACAGTTGAAAAACAAATCTTAGCCATTTACATATACAAGGATATTTTCAAAAGAAATCTTCCAGATTCGGTTGAGTATAAAAATAAAGCGGATACCTGCCCTATAATTAAGCGGTTAAAAATAATATGAAGCTTAATAATACACAAAATTTTGAAAATAATACAGCTTTTATTGATATTGAGATTACTGTAGATACATATTTTTTTTTTTTTTTTTTTTTTACTTTCTTCTATCTTTACAGGATAAAAGTATTGGATTCTTAAAAATATTCGACTCCCGATTTTCAAAGAATTTACACATTTTAAGAGTCGGAGATTCCAAAATCGATGATTTTAGAAAATGTCTGTCTGTGAGTTTGTGAGTCTGTGATTTTGTCTGTATATATGGGGCACAAAATTTGTGGGCGCTCCATCTCAAGCACTAATGTACGGAATTTAATAAAAATTTAAATTCAGTTAGTCACTGATATAAGGTGATACTGATTAGTTTTTGATGTAAATCGCCCAACAGTTAGCGCTGCTATGCTGCATTTTTTACGGTTTCCTCAATAGCTCTATCTCAAGAACAAATTCACGGATTTTCATTAAAAAAGACCAGATTTAGTTAGTCTTTGGTATGAGTTAGAGCTGTTTAGGTTTTGGTGTAAATTGCCCAACAGGTGGCGGTGCTATGTTGCACTTTTCATGTTTTCCGCAACAGCTCTATCAAAAGAACTAATGCACGGATTTTCATCAAACTTCAAATTTAATTAGTCCTTGGTATGAGTTGGAGCTGTTTAGGTTTTGGTGTAAAGCACACAACAGCTGACACTGCTGTACTGCATTTTGCAGGATTTACACGATTTTAGTGATAGTCGTATCTCAAGAACTAATGCACGGGATTTCATATCTTTAGAATCCTCATAATGGTCATAGACTGCCATTTATTTTTGGCACTGTGCTAGTGAAGTTTGAAGTATTAACATGTGTGAGAAACAAGAAAGTTTTGGCATTGGCAACTCCGTTCAGGAAACATTTGGCAATTTTTTGCTTATAAAACCGAATATCTAACAAGGCATCTAATTTTTATAAAATATTTCTTGTTTATTTTTCCGGTGACGAAGTATTAATATAATCAACATAAAACTCTTAGTGAATTTAAAAGCAAACATACAACTTTTGAAAATATACTACTTTTTTGTTTTCACGGTAATCAAAATATTTTTGGTTAAAACAGGGTTAAACTTCAATACACCTGGAGCTTTTCAAAACAGATTAAATTTAAATCATAAATAAAAAAGTTCCTTAAAAACATCGTAAAACTCAAACTAAATATCTTATTGTAACTTAAACTAAAACATATTAAAATCATGACGATAACATTAAAGAAACGAGCAGAAAAGAGAGATCAGCGTTTGATTATCGAAAGGCAATTTATACCTTTGAAGAAATTGAACTGGACTATTCCACTATATAAAAGGGTAGACCTGAGAATAGTCGATTACGGAACAGCTAATGTCATCTATGAAACATTTAAGTTTAATGTCGGTTCCTTTAAATTAATTTATGTTTTATAAAACAACATTATATTCTAGATAATGAAGGTATTGCTTTTAAAATAAAGAAGTTCTATAAGCATTAAAAGGTAGAAAGAAAAGCTACTAAATCAATATAAGTTTATGTAAAGTTTAAAACCCATATTTGCCATAAGTTACAAGTAAATCTGGCTGGCTAGACAACAAAAACAACATTACAACTAACTTAAAAGTCTCCTAAATGTAATGAAAAAATTCGAATCCCATGGTGACATAAGTGTCTATTTGAACCATTTTTGGCGTCAAATTAGTAGAATTGGTTTGGATGCGGAAGAATAGATCATCCATTTACTAGTTTTTTTTTTTTTTTTTTTTTTTTTTTTTTTTTACCTTGAGAAATTATTCAGTTTATTTCAAGAGAACTGGAACATAATGCATCAGACTATGATTAATTAAAGAAATTGTTGCTAAAAAAGTTCAAATTATCACCAACATTATTACAAATTGGTCAATTTAGACAGAGGTTCGCTGAAAATTCATGAAAAAATTTGAATCCCATGGTGACATAAGTCTATTTGAACCATTTTTGGCGTCAAATTAGTAGAATTGATTTGGATGCGGAAGAATGGATCATCCATTTACTAGTTGGTTTTATTTTATTTTATTTTTTTTTACCTTTAGAGATTATTCAGTTTATTTCAAGAGAACTGGAACATAATGCATCAGACTATGATTAATTAAAGAAATTGTTGCTAAAAAGGTTCAAATTATCACCAACATTATTACAAATTGGTCAATTTAGACAGAGGTTCGCTGAAAATTCATGAAAAAATTCGAATCCCATGGTGACATAAGTGTCTATTTGAACCGTTTTTGTCGTCAAATTAGTAGAATTAGTTTGTATGCGGAAGAATGGATCATCCATTTACTAGTTTGTTTGTTTGTTTTTTTACCTTTAGAAATTATTCAGTTTATTTCAAGAGAACTAGAACATAATGCATCAGACTATGATTATTTAGAGAAATTGTTGCTAAAAAGGTTCAAATAATCACCAACATTATTACAAATTGGTCAATTTAGACAGAGGTTCGCTAAACACCGTGAAGATCTTTCATCCTCTTGGCCTGATTTTGCGTTCGCAATGAACACTTTTTTGGATGAATGGCTAGCAAGATTAGAGATAAAAAAATATGATGAACTGCGAGATTTTATGATAGTTGATCAAATTAGAAAAAAATTACCGCACGATCATCGCGAACGTTTTTGTGACAAATTACCGAAAGTTACGAAAAGAGAAGATTTGATTAATAAATTGAATGATTATGGAGCCTCTCGTAATAATATTAGGAGAACTGAAGCATACTGGGACAGATTATTGAAGAACTCGTGGTTTTAGGGAGCAACGTGGAAATATGGCAAGTAACGACATTTATTTTGCCTTAGGATTTCGCAAATTGCATGAAAATTACGTAACGTTGTCAGGCACTAGTTGTAGCAAAGTGACACCATTAGGTTTCATAATTGTAAATGTAGAAATTGATAATTACGGTTTCAATACTAATGTTTATAAATAGTTTAAATCCCGATATAATTCTGGGTAGGTAGGGGAAGGTGTTGTACCTCTGACCATATTGTTCCTTCGACCACCTAGGCTGTAGCGCCATGTAGCAGCATTTTATGAATTTTGGTGTAATTAGTGCATAGTTCCTTCACTAGAGGGCTTGTGCATCCTACTGTGGATTATTCAAGTCAAAGGGCATACCTGTGAATAATAGTAATCTATTTCCATGATAAAAATGTAAGTATCTATTTGTTAATGTTTTGCCTAATAATATATTTTGTGCTATGTCTTTATTGATAGAAATAATTTGACATGGTAGCTATAAACTTTTATAAATATGGTGCGGCTTGTGGAATTGATTATCCTAACCCTAAAACTGTAGTATGCGTTGTAATTTGCACTAGCATAGTGTTGTACCTCTGACAATGATCAGTTGTTGTTCCTTTGACCAGGTCAAAGTTACAACACCCTTAAAATTTTTTCTAAACATTTAAACTTTTATGACTTATTTTCTACAACTGTCTTGAAATTAGTTTACGATATTTTTTTACTTCAGGTTTTAATAAATAATAATAAAACTCATAGCCCTCAAAGGAAAAAAAATAAGTTAGAGGGATAAAGTCTGCCGAAAGGGGAACAACTATCACTATGATTAATGCATTAGGAACTGTTAATGCATTAGGACTGTTGACTGTTAATGCATTAGGAAAATTACCTTTTTGTTTGTTTTCTCCCTGTCAACTTTAAAACATTTATGATTCACAGAACGCCTCTTGGATTAATCGGGGCTCGAAACCCGTCAGGCTGGTCAAATGAGACCATATTCCAACAGTTATTTCAACATTTTCTGAAAAATGTTAGACCTAGTACTGAAAGACCAGTATTGTTATTATTTGACAACCATGAATCTCATATTACTATACCAATAATTGTTTTAGCCAAGGCTAGTGGTGTGACTAATGACGTTTCATCCACGCTCTAGCAACAAAATGCAACCCCTTGGTAAGGTTGCGCATGGTCTGTTGAAAGCCTTTTATAATCAAGCTGTAAATAATTGAATGGTTGCTCCAGGAAATGTCAGAAAGCCTGTTTCAATCTACAACATAGCTGAACTTGCGGGCATAGCAGATTCTAATGCCGTAGTTCCAAACAATATTATGAAAGGTTTTAAGGTTACAGGGATTGTGCCTTTCAATGTTAATGTTTTCTCTGATGACGAATTTCTTGCAGCTACTGTAACAGACAGACCGATGCTAAATGAAACTGATTTTGGTAAACCATCAGCGGGTGGCGCAGCTCAAACTGACAATATCATTCCTCAATGTAGCAGTTCAAATTTAACTCCACTTATGATAACCCCTGAAACTGTGAGACTTCATCCAAAAGGGCAAGCAAGGAAAATGTCAAATAGAGGTCGGCATAAAGGGAAATCTTGTATCCAGACTGATACTCTTGAAAAGCTAATTATTGAAGCTGAAAGAACAAACAAAAGCAACACCCTAAATGCAAGAAACAATGATATTGAATAAAATTATTTTTTCTTCATTGTTGCGTTGTCTAGTTGGCTGGTCAGAGGTACAACAACCCATGGTCAAAGGTACAACACATAGTTGTACCTTTGACCACAATGTTATTATTTTTAAAAAATGAGATTAACTATAATAAAAGTAATTCTAGAAACTTGAAAAAAATACATATGATAAACCAGATGATACAGATTATAATAAAACAAAGAAATTGAATTTAGCCTTAATAGTTAAGCTACGAAAATTAAAATATTGCAAAGTGGTCAAAGGAACAACACCTTCCCCTACTTTTTGAAGCAATTACATTTTAACAAACTTGAAAATTACTGGGAAGTGAAAAATGAATGAAGTCAAAGTCAATTACTTCACAATGTCTTCACAAGTAACCGCAGATAGAAAAATCACGCAGGTTCAAATCCCACATGTCAGGTATGTCGCACCCAAAAATTACTCGACATTGTGTTCAGAGATCGCATGATTCTTATGCCTTGTTTCTTGTTCATTTCTGTCCAATTTCAAATTCTTTAGCTTATATTTTCTCACTTCTTAACATTTTGTGTTTACACTCAGCGCGTATCGCGTGCTTGAAAATTATAATAAATATTCTTGTTTTAAAAGTGCGCGAGATATGCTGGAATATCCGAAAATTTATTAAGGGGGTCCGCAACACAAGAATCTTCAAATTTTTCAAAAACATTTTTTTTTATAAAAAAATTTCCTGTTTTGTCCTGCTTAAAATGACATTTAAATCATGTTTCTAACTGAATTAGAACAAAAAATATTAATGTTTTCGTTTAGGTTTGTTTTCAAAATCTAGCTATCAAACAACGGCTGTCATGGAAACGACTACTTGTAAAAATGCGTTTTTCTTTATGATTGGTTATTTCACCATTTCTCATATTTAAATTCTTATAACTCGAGAACCGTTAAAGATACAGGGCTCAAACTTGGAACATATCTTTTTCTAATGTTTAACTTTCATTTTGATTCAGCATATTTGAAAAAAATATTTTCTTTTGAAAATATGATTTTTTTTTAAAAAGTTGCACCACTTTTTTTGAAATTTTTTCGTTAAATATTTTTAATTTTTTTATAAATTAATATTTTCAAAAATGCTGAAGAAAAATTCAAACTTTTATATTTTTGTTTATTTAAATGAAAAAAAATTGAAATTCTATAAATAGTATTTCGAGTTATAACTATTTTAAATTACCCTACTTTTTTAATACATTTTAAATTTAAATTAAAAAAAAATTCTGAGAAGTTTTATCATGTGATTTTGTTTACAAATGATAAGGTTAACCATCACAAAAAAATTCAGAATTTTAACTCAATAAATAAAAATTATTTTAAAATGTGTCCCGGACCCCTTTAAATTATATATTTAAATACTAAGGACAGACTGGCGTATTATACATTGTTTAAAACAAATGGCCACACCCGGACACAGTACCACTGATTTTTTAATATAGAGTACAATGTTAAACTTTGTTGACAAAATTAAACGAAGAAAAAAAATCGAACCTAAACTTTCTTAATTTTTTACAAAAAAAATTTAATAGAAATAAATATCATCCTAAGGAGAAAGTTAGCACCCGCTATTAATTATTATCCCAAATAATAGTAGGAACAAAAGTATTAATCCAGTGGAAATAAATCTTTTTACAATGGTTAAAATCTGCGTATAACGTCCATTTGTCTTGTCGTCTGTCTGTATGTACGTTTGCATGTTTTTTAACCCAGTAAATATACTCAGATTGTCATGTAATTTACATAAATTATTATGAGTATTAGCTCCCCCATTTCTCTCTTTATGCTGAACCAATGAATTTTCAAATGTAATCAGAAAAGCTCCTTATTAGAATGAACCTAGAAAAAAAATTAAACTAAATTAGATAATTCTGCATGAAAACACATTTATCTAAATTATGGAGAGGGGCAATTGCCCCCCTTTCCACCCTTTTATACTTAACCAATGAACCTCCAAATCAAATGAAGGAAGCCATATCGTAATAAACTAGTATATCAAATTTGAAGCAAATCGAATAATTCTGTATGAAAACCCATTTATCTAAATTAAGGGGACACTAGCCCCTGTCCCTCCTTTATACTTAACCAATAAATCTCCAAATCTAATCAAGGCAGCTCCTTAACGTAATAAACCGGTATACGAAATTTGGAGCAAATCGAATAACTCTGCATGAAAAATCCATTTATCTGAATTAAGGGGGGGGGGGCGTCTAGCCCTCCTGTTCTCCCTTTATACTTAACTAATGAACCTCCAAATCTAATCAGGGAAGCTCCTTAACATAATAAACCGGTATCCAAATTTGGATCAAATTGAATAATTTTGCATTAAAAACCCGTTTACCTAAATTAAGGGGGGGGTGTACCCCCCCCCCCCCTCCCTTTCCTCCCTTTATACTTAACTAATGAACCTCCAAATCTAATCAAGCCATCTCCTTAACATAATAAACCAGTATACCAAATTTGAGCTAATCGAATAATTCTACATGAAAAACGCATTTATCTAAATTAAGGGGAGAGACAATTGCCCCCCTTTCCCCCCTTTATACATAATAATGATCTTCCAAATGTAATCAGGAAAGCTGCTTAACATAATTAACCGGTATACCAAATTTATTGCAAATCGCATATTTCTGGATGAAAAACCCATTTATCTAAATTACGGGGTTGGGTAGCCCCCTTTCCTCCCTTTATATGTAACTAATGATCCTCCAAATCTAATCAAGGCAGCTCCTTAACTTAATAAACCGGTTTACCAAATTTGGAGCAAATCAAATAATTCATCATGAAAAACCGATTTATCTAAATTAAGGGGGGTAGCCCCCTTTTCCCCCCTTTATACTTAAATAATGAGCTTCCAAATCTAATCAGGGAAGCTCCTTAACACAATGAACCGGTATACCAAATTTGGAGCAAATCGAATATTTCTGCATGAAAAACGCATGTATATAAATTAAGGGGGGGGGGACTACCCCTCTTTTCCCCCTTTATCCTTAACCAATGAACCCCAAAAAATAATCAGGGAAGCACCTTATCAGAATGAACCCAGAAAAAAAGTGAAGCAAATCGGATATTTCTATCAAGAGTTATTGCGTTACGTACATACGTACGTACGTACACATCTACATACAGAATCGGCGGGCACATAAGCTCTCAGGCTTTGATAGCCTGTGAGCTAAAAATACAGATCTATCTCTGTGAGCTAAAAATATCACCCTGATCGGATAATAAGTGGTCATTTTTCAATTAGCCTAACGCTTTCTAGGATGTTTGCAATAAGCCTGAAAAATATCAGGCTAATTGGAAAAAGGGAGATGTATTCTCCAATTAGCCCGGCTCTTTGCAAAGAGCCTAGGCTGTTTGTAATGAGCCGGATTTCTCAATTAGCCTACGACATATATAAAATTTGCTTAGGGGGCCGTCTACATATTAAAACGAATCCAAACTTCATTTTTTTCAATGGCAATACCCAATTTTAACAAGATATTTCAAATCTTCGGTTTAAACTATGTCTAGACACCAAATTTCAAGTAATTTAAATGGTAAGCATTTGAATTATAAACATTCAAAATTTAGTGCTTCTAATGTTAAATTACATTTTCAAATTTTTATCAATATTGCCTGAAATTATACTCCTAATGTGCTGATTTATTTGTGTAGCAATAATACTAATATACACAAACATAAAGACGTTGAATTTGCAATTTTTATAATTTTATGATATGAATTATTAATTATTAAATTAATATTCGAAAAAATTATGAATTGCAACCTACAATTTTTTTTGATAGATTTAGATTTATTAAGATCTGCTTCATGGAAATCCAAAATTTCACATATTTCTTTCAAGTAGTTTTCAAATTATGTTTAAAAAACGGCAAAATGATGATTTAAGGGGCCGTCTATGATAAAAGTGACTAGCCCTTTTAAAATTTCGTATGCTATCCTGTAATCTAGCAGTCTTCAATGAATGCTTGCGTGGCGCTTAAAATGCCTTGATGAAGAAGGGGGCTCTCTCGATCAACAATCGAGTACCGAACTTCAATTTGGATTCAGCCCCTAAAATACACACGTTTTAAAATAATTAATTTCTCGGAAACTTATCGTACGAATTGCATAAAAATTTGTTCTTATGCTAATTGAAGTGTGTAGAGTTCATTTATGCTCTCAGAATTGTGTACTACTATTGAACAAAACAAAGTTACGGTTTGTTTTAATATGTAGATGGCCCCCTAAGCAAATTTTATATACATCATTTAAAAGTAGATTTTATTAACAATCGTGTGGTACCAGTAACTTTCTTGTACGGTATTTTTTTGCAGAGTTAGTAAGGGGTGTTTACTTTTTTTTCCACGACTGTACGTTTATCAGTAAATGTTGTTTGCAAGTCATGGAATAATGAATAATAACATTAGTGACTACTTACACAAATACATTAAAGTCTAGAGGTATTAATGAAATAATGTAGTTTAACACCTTGAGGAGCGGTGATATGGTTATGAAACCACTTAATTTCAATTCCCAAATGCCACATTGACTCCAGAATTTTGGTTTTTAAAAAATTGCGCTAATTATGTGTGTGTGTGTGTGAAATATAGCTTTTTCTTATTTAAAAATAAATTTGTTTTCGAATTCCGGCTTCATTCATTAATTTCAACACTTTAGCAATGGAATTGCTTTGCTCCTGAAAGGGTTAAAACCAAATGAGCGTTCTAATCGTGTAAAGTGAATGAATAAGATTAACGATAAAAGTAAATTTTGTTTAGAAATTATTTTATGAAACATTAACGTGGTATGAAAAATCACTCAGTAATGCTCAACGATTTCAGATGAAACAAAAAACGTCAGTTAAAAAAAAATATTTTCAATGATTATGAAGAAAAAATAATAGATATTTACTACTTTTCTGTAATTTACCAAACCATTATAAATATTTGAATAAATCTGTTGACCATACAAATGTTTGGACAAAATAATGAGGTTTGGACAAACCGGCGGCAATTCCCCCGTAAGATTTGTCGTCGCCTCGAATAGCGGCCAATATGGGATCGCTCGGTCCACGCAAAGTTTTTTCTTAGTCTTATCAATCTATTTTAGAACTAAAAAAATAATAATTATACAATAAAAATATATATATTAAATTGTTCTTTGGACATTCTTTGCCTGAAGTTTATCATGATCAGCTGTATAATTGTAATTAATTTTTCAATAAATTTTCAGCAGTGGAATTTTGCGCTTGAAATTATTGTATTATAGTGTAAATGCCCATTCTAGGACGGTGGGTAAAAATTGTGTTTTTCACTTTAAATTTAAAAACTGATAAAAATAATTGACAATATGGAAACGTTTAGATTAGCAAAGTTCGGCTAATTTATATCCTAATAAACACACTATTAGCATATACAATACTTCTGGGTAAACCAGGCTTTCCGGCTAATATACATAACAAAATTAAGATCTCTAAATGAAACAAAAATTTAACACATTCAATAAAACTGCGTAAATAAAGTATGCTGCAACTATTGAAATAATACTATTTAATACTAATTTTTTATAACACTTTGAAATTGTATTTTTATTGTCTAGCTCCTCCCCCCACCAAAAAAAAAAAAAAATATATATGTATATGGATTAATAAATAGGATAAATTTTAAAACCCAGCATATTTTTTTTTCTCTGTACAATCTTTGCGTCACATTTTAGCAGAAACCATGGGAGAATGAAGACTTTAATCTTTATAGCTGCACGGCAGAAATGAATGTACGGATGTGTCTCGGCGAAAAAGAACTCCCTTCAAAAAGGGCAATCATTGCTAAAAAGTTCATCACGCCTATTGATGTTTTTCTTCTATTCACCCGCGGCTGACGTCACATGAGTAAGCATAACGCAGGAAGGACAGCTTCAAGTGACGTCATTTATGTTGTCTCCTTTCAGCTTTATAGCTCCATGGTTTTTTTTTTTTATTATTATTTTTTTTTTCAAGACTCTCCAGCTCTTTTTGTTTACGCGGCTTTACACTACATTTCTTTTCAACTCGATTCCTGAAATGGTTTTTCAACAGCGCAAATCATTGAAATTTTGCTAATTTTGGATCTTTTATAGAAAATTATGTTGAACAGAAGGGATTTCAGGTAGAAAAGATTTGTATTTAGGCAGATAAGTTTTTTCATACTCATCTCAAATCGAAATTAAGCCTAACGTGGCTCCATCTTAACGGAGACTGGTAAGACTAAAGGGTTCGCCACGGTTTCGTTACACTGTGTTTTATTATATAGGGCTTGTTAAAATAATTCACGGTTTTTTTTTAAAGTATAAATCACGTATTAAAAATATTCAATAATTTCGAGCGTAATTTCACTGCTGAAAATTAATTGAAAAATAACTTAAGCTTACATATGTGTTCACCGATGCTGGGTTTACTTTTGTGTCTCATGTTTCGCTGCATGACTGTGTGCACATGAAAACTATTCCATCTTGTGCTGAAGTTACAGCCATATCTTCATATGTGAGTGAGCGATGCTAAGCTAGGTATCGTCCGCGTAGCTTAAATGGTAGAGCACTTGGAGCGCTATTTCAAGGGTTCCTGGTCCGATTCCCGGTTTGGACATTTTGCACTCTGTTGGTTCTACGCTCAGTTAGCAATGTGATAAATCACGTATTCAAAATATTCAATGATCAGCTGTTTTAAATGGTATACCAGACGTTATTGCCAAAATCTTCTTTGATTGAATTACGTCCACTATAGTTATCCAGATAACTTCGTTAGCCGAGCCATTGTGCGGTCATAACTAAAAGACATGACTTTCGTGAACACATTTTTTCGAAGTGAGGAAAATTTCAATTCGTATACTAGAAAAGTATTTATTTATTTAAGTATTGAAATATAAATTTATAGATGTTTATTAAATCTTAAATTTCCAAGCATTCGAAACTTATTTATTAACCCGAGAGCAGTCCCATGGGGTGTGACATACCCCGGATGTGTGCGGTTTTTACAACTGTTGCCACTATTTTTTCAAAAAGTATTCTTCAACTTAATTTATTTCATAATTTATTAGACTTTGCAAGATTACGATTACTATTTGTATTTATTGGTGACAAAGTAAAAACCGTTCGCAGTCTGGGTATGTGCGACTTACCCCGGGTTAATCGTAAACTCAAATACTTTATGTGCAGTCGTGCAAAAAAAAAAGTTAACATCTCCTACTAATTCTGTAAAAAAATATTCTAGAAGAAAGTTAAAGGTACCAAATGATTGGAAATAATGTCTACTTTTAAATGATGTACATAAATATTTATTAGGGGGCCATCTACATATCGAAACGAAACAAAACTTTGTTGTTGTTTTTTTCAATAGCAATACCCAAGTTTATCTCCATAAATAAATTCTACACCCTTCAATTAGCCTCAAAAGAAATTTTCATGAAATTCGCACAATTAGTTTCAGAAAAATTAATTATTTTAACCCTCTGTCTACCAGAAGGGTCCAATGGACCCGACATGTATATTCAAAATATCTATTCAAACCAGAAAATCCTTCAAAACAAACTAAATGTATAAATCAGACAATAATAAGTTAAATAAACAAATTAAATAGTTTTAAGTAAAAATTCTGGTGTAGAATGTTTTTATAAAACTTGAGTAAAATTTCCGGTAGTTCTAGGGTTAAAATGAGCCTATTTTAGGTGATATATCCAAATTGAAGTTCAGTACTTGATTGTTGAAATGCTTTAGAGTGACTATGTCACTTCTATTAATGTATTATTTCTTGCCAATATGACCATTTCATTCCCTTAATATCTTTCTACTATTGCCAGACCAAATGTTTCCATAAAATGAGTAAAATAAATATTTTTTTTCTTCAAATTATACTTTTTTGCATATTAGAGACCATCATTTTGACGTTTTTTAAAAATAATTCGAAAACTACTTGAAGCATCTTTAGAACTACTTTGGAAACTACGTGGTCGTCCGATGTGGCAAACGCACCAGCCTCCTCGATTCCAGTAGCCGATGCGTTAAACTTACGGAATTCAGAGCTTTTAAAAATTTCCGGTGACACGTTTGCCGCTACAATTCAAGTCAAGTGTCGAAGAAATAAAGAGGCGTTCGATGGTTGCGCGGCCGCCTTTTATGTGAAGTGACGGCGCCGCCGCTTTTGCATTTTGCAAAGTGCACCTATTTTCTCTGATTATTAACTAATTATTAAAATGCTAAATGCGCAGGTATTTTTACAAGAGCAAAAGTGTTACAAAGTATTTCTTCTTTTCTATAAAAAGCAACAAAATTAAAAGTAAAATATTTCTTTTTGTAAAAAAATATTAAACATTTTTATACCGTTAATTGTGTTCTATAGATATGAATGTACAGTCGTGGAGAAAAAAGTAAACACACCTTGCTAACTCTACAACAAATTATAGTAGACGAAAGGTACATGTACCAAGCGATTGGAAATTAAGTCTGCTTTTAATTGATGCATATAAAATTTCCTTAAGGGGCCATCTACAAATCAAAACGAACCCAATCTTTGTTTTTTTCAATAGCAATACCCAAGTTAGACACCATAAATAAATTCTACACCCTTCAATTAGCTTAAATCCAAATTTTCATAAAATTCGTACGATTATTTTCTGATAAATTAATCAGCTCAGAATGAGCCTGTTTTAGGGGCTGTATCCGATTTGAAGTTCGGAACTCGATTGTTGAAATGCTTCAGGATGACTATGTCACTTCTATTAATGTATTATTTCTTGCAAATATGACCATTTCATTCGCTTAATATGTTTCGACTATTGCAAGACCAAATGTTTTCATAAAATGAGTAAAATATGTTTTTTTTTTTTTTTAAATATGATTTTCTGCACATCAGAGAGGCCTTAAACCATCATTTTGACGTTTTTAAAAAATAATTCGAAAACTACTAGGAACAAAAACTTTAAATTGAGAATTCGCGTAAAGCAGGAGATAATAAATATAAACCTATCAAAAAAGTTCTATTTTAAAAATCTTTTTTTTTTTTTTTTTTTTTTTTTTGGATGTTAATTCATATTATAATTTTTTTTAATTACAAATTCAATGTTTTTAGCATTATAACCACACAATAAATTACCACGTTAGGTTATAATTTCAGGAGATATTAATAATAAAAATATGAAAATGTAATTTAGCATTAGAAGCTCGGCATTAAGAATGTCTATAATTCAAAAACTCATCACCCAAATGACATGAAATTTCCTTTCTTTTCATATTAGTTTGAACGGAAGTTTTAAAATATATTGTCAAAATTGAGTGCTGCTTTTTAAAAAGAACAAAATTTGGTCTGGTTTTGATTTGTGCATGGCCCCTAAGCAAATTTTATATACAGTATTTAAAAGCAGGCTTTATTTTCAATTTTTTGTTACCAATAACTTTCTTCTATTATAAATAGTTGCAGAGTTAGTAGGGGGTGTTTACATTTATTTTCCATGACTGTATAACAAAGGGTGAATAACAAATGACGATCTTAGATGATAAAAGTGGCATTTGTCAAAATAAAAACAAATGTGTTAATCATATGATTGAAATTAAGTAATGGTACCTTTGTTAAAATTACGATTTGAAAAAACCAAATACTCGTAGAGATTTTAATTGATAAAGCAGGCATTTTTAACCCTTTCCGGCACAGACAAATTTTGTTGTAAAATGAAGAAATCCTTGACTGACACCGGAATTTACATACGACTTTTTTAGAAATTAGAAATTTATTATTTTACTCTTTCATTGTTAACGCAAAATTTTATTAAAATATTCTTGGTATCGATTGTAAGTTTGGAATTAAAATTAGGTATCCCGACCCGGGCACACTGTGTCGGAAAGTGTTAAATAAACGCAAACAGATATATGGGTATTTACAACCATTTTCTCAAAATTATGATTGTGTCACTTACCAACTTTATAATTCGAACTCTTCAAATGTCCCCTTATACTTTTTCTCAACTGTTCATTTTTTTGTTGTTGTTGTTAACACTTTCCAACAAAGTTGAAAAGTGTTTATGACTTCGGTTTGTCTGGCCGTCTGTCCGGGCTCTAACTCCCGTAAATATACTCGTTCTGAAATTTTTGTATGTTAGTAACCTCTACCGTAGCACGAACCCTATTTCAAATGGAGTTTATAGCACGTTTAGTTCATTTACAGGGTCTGTCAAAGGTTTTCCGTTACATTACGGCCTATGGGAAAAAATCGTTTAAAATGATTTTTAATTACGTTACATGCTTTCAAACATAATAAAATTTATATGCATTTATCAAGTGTACTAAAATATGCATTCTGTAGAATATGCGGCGCAAGGAACAGTTATTATTCATTTACAGGGCCACACAAAATGATTCCGCTACATAATGATATAGCGGTGGAGGGAATTTTTTCCGGCGTATTTCAATTATGTTAAATTATTTCATGTATAATGAAATTGATATACGTTGCTGAGGTTTACTATAAGTTATTTCATGTATAATACGAAGTGCATAGAATTATTTATAGGGACACACAAAAAATTTCAGATACTATATTGTATCCGAAGTACTGCACATTAGCGATGATTGCTGGAAATGCATTTTTAATAATGGTATGTGCTTTTATGTTTCACTATATGTATGCATTGTATATGGTGTGTAAAAATGCTCTAATTGATATACAGGGCTACACAAAAGAATTCGTAATGGTTACTGGGTATGATTGCAAATTGTTTAAAGGTGGTTTTAAAATGAGTTATGAATTTTTACGCTGAACTTCATTTAGTTTACTAAGAAATGTTTGTAGAATATACATAAAATGATATACAGGGTCACGCAAAGAATTGGATACATGGCCGTCTATAAATGATAATTTCTGGAAATGTGATTCCAGTAGTTTTAAGAGTGTTTTTCTTTGAATTAAACTTTAGATAAATAGTGGCGTGTAATAAAGGTACTAGGTTAACTACAGGGTTGTACAAAAGTATACAATTATGTTTCCATCTATTAGTATAAATTGCTGAAAGAGAAATTTCAACCTGTTATATGTTTTCTTGCTAAACTAAATTTCTCCATTATATAGTATCTATATCAACCTACAGATCAAATACATGGATGTTCAAAAGAATTGGAATGCATATTTGCTATGGAAGATAACTGCTGAAATCAGTTTTTCAAATGATTTATGCGTTTTCTAAAATGTTTAGTTAGTTCTCTTATATACTTTATTTCCCTAAAAAACGAAGTTTTGTTAAAGCATTCAAGAAGTGTTGGAAAGTGTTTCATTATCTATGCTTAACGCATGATTTTTCTTACTTGTTAAATTGTTATAAAATACAAAAAAAAATATATATATGAATAAAACATATATCGTTGAAAATGTCACATTCACCTTGAAAAATAGCGAAATAAAATCAAAGAAAAATTTGCTTAAAAGGTGCATTTTATATAAAAGATGTCACAATATAAAAGATGTTATTACATATTATACTGTTATAAAAACTTAAAAAACGTTCACAATATTCTCGCCGAGCGGTTTCAATGAAAACCTTGATCATCTTCAGGGCAGCTTTGCGTACTGACGCAAGAAGTACAAGTGTACGCAAAGATGCCCTGAAGATGATGAATGTTTTGATTGAAAGCGCTCGGCGCGAATATTGTGAACGTTTTTTAAGTTAAAAAAAATATATAATGATTAATAACATCTTTAGTTTAACATCTTTTATATAAAATGCACCTTTTAAGCAATTTTTTTTTCTTTGATTTTATTTCGTTGTTATAAAATATTTAAAAGAAAATTTATGTATTGTACCTACATTCCTCTTGCTCCATGGTTAATCTCTTTTACCCACTTTCCCAATCAAAGAGTAGAAACCTCAGTTGTCGAATGCCCAGGATGTGGATTCTCGAACAAGAATTTCGAACAAAATTTGATGCAGTTCTCGAACAAAGATTTGGTTCTCAAATACTCTGAGTGTCGTGACAGATCAACCGAATCAACAAAATGTTAACCGAATTAATTTTGATCCAAATCTTGTTAACTCCTTCGCGATGAAAACCCTGTGCTTAATTTATAATCTTTGACCACCGGTTTTTCATAATAGAAATTTTTCTGTAATTGAATCGCGAAAATGCTCTGATTAAATAAGGTAAACTTTACAATAAAAAATAACTCGTGGGAATAATGAAGGATTCAGAGCACCTTAATCCATTCGCTGCCAACCACGAGTATACTCATGGCTTTAATACTCGTGGCTTTAATTTATTAATTACTTTGTCATCACTATTTTAGAATTTTAAAAAATGCCTTATTTATATATATATTGGCAGAAATTTCGCTGTATTAGTAAAGCAAAATTTACTTTTCTGAAATTGTGGTTGCAAACGACTTTCAACAAGAAATTTGAAAATTCTAACTTTATAGTTTTGGCAGTGAATGTGTTAAGTGTCACGTATACTGGTCGCTCGTCCCCAAGGGGTGAAACACAAAGTTTACAATACAAGAGGTACACTGATAGAAATGTTAACAAAATTCAGGCATTTAGATGTTCTTGTTCAGCATGGTTGTTAATCCCACCTTTTTTTTTTCATGTATGCTAAATATATATATCAAACTCCTCTGACGATTCTGTAGGTTATTTATAGTTTCTTATTTTACATATCTGGTTTCCAATGTTCATATCTTGTTCATCTTTAGAATTTTACCAATTTGCTCATATATTTGGGATTTCACCTTTATTATACATACACTATATGGCTATTAATGACCGGCAACTTTCAATTTTAGACATTTTGTCAAATATTTAAAAATACACTTGACAGATTATTCTGGAATTACAGGATTAAAAAGAACAGGTATGACCTCATATTTAGCAATGTCGATTTGTTAAGGGGGACAATTAGGGGGCCAACAAAAAATCAAAGAAAAAAAATAATACTTGGGATCATCCTGTAAAATAAAATGCACGAAATGATCTACCGCTCCCGAATATATATAAACAGACATTGCGCAATATGTGTATTCTTTTCTGTAAGAATAGCACGTATATTAATAGAAATATAGCGATTTTTTTTTTAAAATTAAAAAATGCTTGCATGTTTTTTGCTTATAACATGCAGGGTTTTCAACCAAATTTAACGCCGGTTTGAGAAAATTGACAAAATATAGTGGAAAAAATATATTGTGATTGGAATATAAATATATTAAATATTTTAGGAAATATGAGCAGTTGTATGAAATGATTTTCATCTGCGCATGCTCGAACGATAACGAAGATCATTTTACATCATTTAATAGTCAACTCTATGGAGCAACTTATTAAAAAAATCTAGTCAAATATAGTCAAAATTCAGAAGGATATCGGCATTAAAGTGAGCAAATTTTTAATTGTTCTCTAAAAGCAGCTGAATGCTAAGGGATTTTACACAAATTGTCATTTTTTATTAACTGACTTTCAGTAAAAAAGTTAGTATTTAGTGAGTATCAACAAGTAGATTTGGAAAAAATGCTTCGATTTTGATACTTCTTTTGATCATGGTACAGGCTCGTTCTGGTGGTTATCCAAGAAGAACTAAAGCATCAATAAAAAATTAAAATTTAAAAAAAAATCATAAAAATTAAAAATGACAATTTGTGGAAAATCCCTTATCATTCAGCTGCTTTTAAAGAACAACTAAAAATTTACTCATTCTAACGCCGATATCTTTCTGAATTTTTACGATATTTGACTGGATTTTTTTTAATAAGTTGCTCCATATAGTTGACTATTAAATTATGTAAAATGATCCTTGTTATCGTTCACGCATGCGCAGATAAAAATTATTTCATTCAACTGGTCACATTTTTAAAAATATTCAATATATTTATATTCCAATTGTACTATATTATTTCTACTATATTTTGTCATTGTTTCTGAAGCCGGAGTTAAATTTTTTTGAAAATCCTGCATGTTATAAGCAAAAAACATGCAGGAATTTTTTTTATTTTTTTTTTAATAAATCGCTATATTTCTCTTAATATACATGCTATTCTTACACAAAAGAATACACATATTGCACAATGTCTGTTTATTTATGTTCGGTAGCGATAGATCATTTCGTGCATTTTATTTTACAGGATGATCCCAAGTATTATTTTGTTGGCTCCCTAATTGCCCCCCTTATCAAATCGACATTGCTAAATATGAGGTCATACCTGTTCTTTTCAATCCTGAAATGGCAGAAGAATCTGCCAAGCATATTTCTAAATATTCGACAAAATGTCTAAAATTGAAAGTGTCCGGTCATTAATGGCAATATAGTGTACAGAAGTGTGAAAATTATTAGAATAATTGTGATTTTTTCAGTTTTTCTTGATTAATATTGTATATACTTGCAATGTTTCATGAAAGGTGATTTGTTTTGTTGATCCAGTCAATTTTTCGCTCTTTTAGAACAGTTTTGGTAAAATAATTTTGTTAAATGTTGCCATTTTTTAAAAAGAAAAATATTTGATCCAAAGTAATCAAATTGTTTGCATTGCATAAAGAATTTGTTTGATTAACAAACAAATTTGAATTAAAATATTAAAACCGTCTGCTTGCTGTGCTAGTATTTTCTTTCTTTTCTTGAGTTGGCATCAGTATTATGTTATTCTTAAAACAAATATTTTCGCCGTTTTGATTAGTTTATACTAATTGGTAGCTTTTTTTCGCTTGTCAAAGGATTATTGCGTGATTATGGGTATAGCAAGTGATATTTCTCTTAGAAAACAAGCTGTGGTAAAGTGTCTCATCCAAGAAAATCACTATAGATAGCTCTAAATTGCTAAAAAAGCAACAATTTCGCAAGCACCTGTGTGTAGAATAAAAAGATCTTTGGACTCCAAATGTGAATATGAAAATTCTACAGTAGGAAAATGCGGAACGAAAAGTAAATTTACTGCAAGAAGAGAAAGGAAATTAATTCAGATTACTAAAGGTAACTGAAAAGCAACTAGACATGAACTAAAAATCTCCTTACAAGCATATGGAGTAAATGTATGTGATTCATCTATCCGTAGAAATCTCATCTCAGCAGGACTCCGTGCTTGTCGTCCTCGAAAAAACGCTAAAATCGCATCTGCTATGGCAAAGAAGAGTTGCTTGGGCAAAAGTTGTGCAAGAACAATTCGGAAATGACTGAAGCAATGTGAGAAATATCAATTTTCCTTTAATTAATCAACTGAATTCAAGTTTTTCATTCCTTTTCCTGAAATCATGTTTTTCGCACACAGACTAAAGATGCAGAACTGTTTATAAAATTGATTAAAAATTTCTTTATAAGAATATTTCTCTACAAATTACGTACCTTAAAGTATTTTTAACTTTTTAGGTATGGTTTTCTGATTAATCAATATTTGCGATATCGGAAGAAAGCAGTCAATATGTCAGGAGAAGTACCAGTGAAGCACTTTTCACTACTTGCATAGCACTTACGGTTAACCATCCTACTAAAGTAATGGTTTAGAGCGTGATGTCTGCTCAGGGTACTGGACGTTTATACATTGTAGGAGGCATGGTGGACCAGTATCAGTATTAAAAAACGCTTGAACAAAGATTAATTCCACAATTAAAAGACTTGTTTCCAAATGGAGACTTCATATTCATGCATGATGGAGCTCCGTGCTATAAAGTTTCATCTGTGACCACATATTTGTATTTAAAAAAATAAATATAAAAACACTTCCATGGCCTGGAAACAGCCAGATATGATCCCCATAGATAATCTTTGGGCCATTGTAAATAAAAAAATAAAGAAAAACAACATTACAAACAAGAATGGTCTGATAGAAAGACTCATCCAAATTTGGCACCTTGACAACGAAATAGAATTTAATTGCCAAAAACACATAGAAAGTATGCCAAGACGTATAGAATCTTTAATGAAAAACAAGGGGATGGATACTAAATATTAAACGTATCAATATTTTTTTAATAATGTATTAATTCTTTAATATAACAAGATTTTATTGTAAATTTCACAATTATTCTAATAATTTTCACACGTCTGTATATACACATATATCGTCCTTGTGGCAATGAATTTCAGATTCATTTTCAGAAATGGGAAAATATGGGAAAGTAATGTGAAGTATGGAAGATCATACTCCGTATTTCAATTATTTCTTATGGTAAAATTTGATTTGGTTGTGTCCAAGATATGAGGCATCATTCTAAATAAGAATTTTATTATTATTAAAAATATTATGTAACTTTAAACTCATAAATAAAAAGCCTCTTCTTTCCGTTGACATCCCCAGAAAACTACGAAAATTCATAAAATTAAAAGCATCATAACAAGAAGTTTTGTTCGTAGAAGCATGGTATTTTTCCTGTTTTACGTTTAATAACACGGAGAAAGTTTTTCTAAATATAACTTTTGGGACATAGGGACCATATATAAAACCGTGTAACGTAAATAATGTTTGAAACACTTTGCAAATGGAAATATAAAAATAAAGACCATGAGAAAATACACCTTGTATATATATATATATATATATATTTATATTTATAGTTGAAATTTCCTATCTATTTATACTAGAAAAACCCGCATAAATATTAATGATTTTATAAATATTGAAAAATAAAGCAGGTTCATTTAACTTAAAAAAACAATGCGTATATTTTTTCAGCTATAAAAGACATTCGAATGAAATACATCTTTCTTTTTTTTAAATGTATTTATAATGTCATACGCATTTATTGAAAATAGATAAAGTAAATACCGTTTTGCTTTTGCAAAAGTTGAATAATTTGAAAAATAAAATATTAATGAATAAATTAAAATTTCTTGTGCATTGAATTTCAATTGAAATGATATCGCAAGAGTGGCTATGTAAACATAAATTAAATAACTTCCCATTCAAAAACTATTGTTTATTATATTTTAACTAACAAAATATTTTAAAATCTCTCCATATTATTTATTCTATTTGTAAAATTTGTACAAAATGTAAAATAATGCATATACAGAAATAATAAAATCTTTAATTTTATAAATATTTGAATGTATCTGAATGTATAAGAAGATATGACTAATTTTGAAGCATAAATTTTATAACGGCAATTCATGAGTTGTTTTGCAACTGTGGCACACAAAAAAACTAAACAAATGTCTCGATCAAATTATTTAATACCGTAATTAATTTAAATTTGCCATTTTCCGATGCTCCTGTTCAACAATTTACCATCTACTGTTCAACAATTTATCCGCTCATGTTTACTAATTTTACTAGTTCATGGCTGAAATTTATAATTGGACTGCAGCACCAGAATCTTATGGTTGTCAAGTTTCAGAATCTTATGGTTGTATATACTGCAATAAGAACGATTGGTTCAGTAAAACACTAAATTTTTAATAATGAAAACACCGGGATTATCTTCTCGTGATAGTCTATCACAGCTATCAATTCGCATTTGTTTTGTGTATAAGTTCCAACCTTAAGCAGTTACGTTTCGTCGTAATTGAATCTCTTTACCTCTTCAGCTGCTTACAAAATAATACTATTTACTCAATCACCTGCAACATACACTCACATACATACAAGCGCACGCATATATATACATATATAATAAATATATATTTTTTGTTATTCACTAGAGGTAAAATAACATCTTTTTTGGAAAATAATATTTTTTGATCCCATAACCTCATTTTCAGATTGTATTTTTTGTTAAAAGGCCGATATCTCTTTCTTTTCAGGGTTTCTCTGAAATGCTGCCCAAATAACTAATAAATTAATTCTACACGCTGTGTAAGATAAGGCCTAGAAAACGTGATATAAATTTCATGTATTTTTCTAAGAGTTTGAGAAAATACATTAGAGGAAATATTCAACACGTGTAAGAAATTAGCATGCTTAGTTACTGATTTTACTTCTTAGAATATGCATGTATTTTAACACAAATGTGTTTCAGATGATATACTCGTATAATTAAACCTTTTCAAACAAAATAAGCCTCCTTCCTTTTTTCCAAATAACTGATAACCCATTCGCGCCCGTCGGTCTAATCGTTGGGATTTTTCCGTGGTTTTCTTCGAACCTTGGATTACGATGCGTAAATACGGATTAGGTTCCCTTAAAAAGACCCCCACCGAGAGCATATCTCTTCGGGCCTATATCTCTTGTGGAAATAATCGGGCGTCATGAAACAACACCTACACCAACACCAATTAACTGATTTACGTATTAAATATACATGGCTGAAGAGTTGGTTCTTTTTTTTTCAGACGTTTTTTCTCATGTTTTGCACAAGACAGCTAAACAAATCAGGTCCTCCCTTTAATCTCTTTATGCCCTTGCTTCAGAGCAACAGCATGACACCTAGTAATAATAAAAAATGAGATGTATGACTTACTGCTATGAATAACTGTGTTTGCATATAGTGGAACAACGTCTGAAACACAAAGTTATGTTTAATACTATTATCTCAGATGTGTTTTATAAAAATCCCCCACTGTTCCAATAAATGCGGCCCCAGATTTCCATAGCAGTATGTCAGACATCTCACTTTCGATAATTACTAGATGTACTGTTGTTGCTCTGACCCGACAATATGTGGACATTTAGTCTTTAGCTCACAGGCTTTCAAAACCAGAGAGCTAATGTGCCCGCAGAGTCTGTATATAGGTACGTAGGTTACGCGATAACTCTTGATAGAAATATCCGATTCGCTTCAATTTTTTTATAGGTTCATTCTGATAAGACGCTTCCTTGATTCGTTTTGGAGGTTCATTGGTTAAGTATAAAGGGGGGGAACGAGGGGACAGCACCCCCCTTAACATACATAAATGGGTTTTTCATGCAAAAGTATCAGATTCGCTACAAATTTGGTATGCCGGTTAATTGTGATAAGGCGATACCCTGATTAGATTTGGAGGTTCATTGTCTAAGTATAAAGGGGGAACGGGGCCAAACAACCCCTTATTTTAGATAAATGCGTTTTTCTATCCGATTTGCTTCAAATTTCGTATACCGGTTTATTTTGATAAGGTACTTCCCTGAATAAATTTGAAGCTTCGTTAATTAAGTATAAAGGTGGGGACGGGTGGCTAATACCCCCTTAATTTAGATTAAGTTAAGTATAAAGAGGGGAAAGGGGGGCTAATCCCTACCCCTTAATTTATTTTTCAAGGGGCATTATTCTTTGAAATAAGAGTATAATATACAATTAGTGTGAATAACCTATGAGCTCAATGCCATCAGTTTAACTAGGCACTTTTCTTTTTATTTATAATTATAATTACTGTCAATAATAAAAGAACAAAAAATTAATATTAACTTATTCACTACAGAATCCCTCAACAATAGAATAAAAATTATATGGTTTGGCTGCACTCATAGTGTTATGTCCGATGTACAGTTAGAGATATAAAAAAAGCATGAAGAAATTTTTCGGCAGTCGGTGTTGTTGGATTACTTTAAATCGTTAACATTCGATAAAAGTAATATCAGATTTATTAAATATATTAAGTTTTAATAATTTGTAGAAATGTAAGAAAGAATTTTACTGGCGGTTTTTCATTTTATAGGAAATCATTTTATTCCTAAACTACCATTAACTCTCAGCCGCCACAAATGTGGACGTTACTTTTCTGTGAATTTTTATTGTTTTTTCCATTTTTGTTTCTTTTGAACTCTTATTGATATAAAATTAATAAATCGTAAAAAGGACTAGTCGGATGTGGCAATTCGAAAACTTTCTCCTATCTCATACATGTTAATACTTCCTGTAAATACAGCCGGTTAGATGATTTACACCAAAATCTAATCAGCAACAACTTATGTCAACTTCTAACTGAATCTGAAGTTTCGTGAAAAACCGTGCATTAGTTTTTGAGTAGAGCTATGGCGGAAATCGTAAAAACTTCTGCATAGCAGCGCCACATGTTGGGCGATATGTACCAAAACCTAATAAGCAATAACTTAAGTGGACTTGATAACGGAATCTGAAGTTTGATTAAAATCCATGGACCCCTTCTTGAGATAAAACTATTGCTCGAATCAAGAAAAATACAGCACAGCAGCGCCATCTGTTGGGCGATTTACACCAAAACGTAGTCAGCGCCAAGAAATGCAGGCTCAAAAATATGGATCTAAAACTACAAACCACTTAAAAACATCAATTTAATAACCATTAACCTAAATTAACGCAATCACAAATTAAAGAGCTTTAAACAAGTAAATAATCTGCAAATCCTCAAAAATTTTTATTGAAAAAGATTTAAGTTAAATACTTTTGAAAATTTCTTACTTTCTTGGTCATACTGTCTTTTGGGCATTTTTAGGCATTTTACAAACTCAGATGAAAATAACATTTATTTTATGTTGGAATCAGCTTAGATGCTGCCATTTATTCATTTGCTATGAACGCAAAAAAACATTCAGCTATTTGATGTGAAAGTGTAAAAAAATCGGACATTTTAGTTTTTATAAGGAAAAGAACAGAGGTCCCCGTATGGGGACCCAGGGACCAAAGATGTTAAAAAAAAACATCTTTGATTTCTTTAATCTCAGAAAAATAAAGTGGAAAAAAATTAAAAAAAATATTAGTACCAAAATTCAATGGACTCTTACACACGCTGAAAGAAATACTTCTTCTGTATCCTCCATTTTTGTGTAAGGGCTGAGGACTAGCATGCATAGAGGCATAGGTGCTCGTGGTTGAGTGGTGGTTGATCTCACTTGGCCATGGAGCATTCTGTGGGCTGACGAAGCCCACTTTTGCTTCAATGTTCAAGTTAACATCCACAATTGTCGAATTTGGGCAGCAGATAATATTCACGCTCTCTAGGAAAAACCCTTGCATCTTGAAACAGTGACAGTTTGCTATTTGATTGTACGGCTATTTTTATTTTCTTCTATCTTTACAAGAAGAAAGTATTGGATTCGTGAAAATTTTCGACTTCCGGTTTTCGACGGATTTACACGTTTTAGAATGCCCAGAACACGATTTGATGGTTTTTAGAAAATGTCTGTCTGTGAGTCTGTCTGTCACCCTGTCACGCTGTCACTCTGTCACTCTGTCACTCTGTCTGTGAGTCTGCATGTGACAAAAATTTTATGGGCGCTCAATCTCAAGAACTAATGCACAGAATTTCACAAAACTTATTATTTAGTTATACCTTGATATAAACTAGACCTGATTAGTTTTTGGTGAAAATCGCCCAACAGGTGGCGCTGCTATGCGGCATTTTTCACGATTTCTGCAATAGCTATATCTCAAGAACTACTGCACGGATTTTCATAAAACTTCAGATTCAGTTAGTCCAGGATATAGTTTGGTGCTGATTACTTTTTTGTGAAAATCGCCCAACAGGTGGCGCTGCTATGCTGCATTATTCATGATTATCGCAATAGCTCTAACTCAAGAAAAAATGCACGAATTTTCCTCAAACTTCAGATTTCGTTAGCCCTTGATATAAATTAGTGCTGTTTAATTTTTGGTGTAAATCGCCCAACAGGTGGCGCTGCTGTGCTGCATTTTCACGATTTTCGCAAGAGCTGTATCTCAAGAACTCTTGCACGGATTTTCATCAAACTTCAGATTTAGTTAGTCCTTGACATGAATTGACGTGTAAATTAGTGCTGTTTAATTTTTGGTGTAAATCGCTCAACAGGTGGCGCTGCTATGCTGTATTTTTTGCGATTTCCGCAATAGCTTTATCTCAAGAACTAACGCTTAGATATTCAACAAACTTCAGATTCAGGTATACCTTGATATCATTTAGTGCTGTTTATTTTTAGTGTAAATCGCTCAACAGGTGGCGCTGCTATGCTACATTTTTCAGAATTCCCGCTGTAGCTCTATCTCAAGAACAAATGCACGAATTTTCATCAAACTTCAAATTCAGATATACTTTGATATGAATTGGTGCTAAATTCATGTAATTTCTTGTACTATTTAAATGATTTAATTGATGTGATTTATATAGAAGAAAGTTTTGTGATGGCCACAACATACTAGTTATCATTGGACCGTATGCTTTTGAAGAAATAACTGCAAATAGAATCCGAATCTGCTCCGTTACAGGACAACTGTTCCGTGAAATGCTGAGGGATTTTGTAATCCTATAGCTTCAGCAGCGTGGATGCCTTCAGAACATCATTTTCATGCAGTATACCGCACTTCCTCCCATTAATCATCATGTAAAGCAATTGCTAAGATAACATTTCACAGAAGCAAGGGTAACCAGCCGCCATTTTCCAACAGCATCGTTTCTTCGTTTGCCAGATATAACCCCTACGATTTTTGGTTGTGGAGTTTCCTGAAGGACAATATCTAACGTAAAAGGCCAGAATCTGTGCCAGAACTAAAGCACAGCATTTGCCGCCATGCTTTTGATATTGTGGCAGACACACCAGTCAGTTGTGGAAAATATAGTTCTGCGTTTAGAGCACACTGTTCAAAATAAAGGGGGACATATTTAGCAGTTTGAATGCTATTTTTTTTTTGTATTATTTAACATTAATAAAGCATTTTAAATATTTTATGTGTATTACAGCCCCACCTGTTAACGGATAAATGTCAAGCGCATCATTTGAATTGCCCGTAATTCAAATTTTATCTCGTTTGGACCAGTAGAATGCACTGTAGATATATGTGAAGTGCAAAACTTATTTCTTGATATCATTATTTCTATGTTTTCAGGTTTCGTCGCCAAATGCATTGATTTTAATGCGTTTGGATATTACTAGTCAAATAAGTGTTTAAATATTGGTATCTTAACTTTCGAAAAGATTTTGAATTTTATTTCTAATCTTACTTAAAACTTTGTAGAACGAAAGTTACGGACAAATTATTAACTTAATAAGTCGCTCTGCAATTAAAAAAAATTGTTTGCTAAGAGAAAATTTCAATAAAACATCAAAAGCATTACTGGAGGCTGCCACAGCTACCGCTTTTACGATTTTTTGCCATCATAATTTTTAAGTAGAAAATTTCATCTAATTTAAATGTAGATTTATGCAAATAAACAAGTAAGAAAAATCATGCGTTAAGCATAGATTATGAAACACTTTCCAACACTTCCTGAATGCTTTATCAAAACTTCGTTATTTAAGGAAATAAGGTATATAACAGAACTAAGTAACCATTTTAGAAAACGCATAAAACATTTGAAAAACTGATTTCAGCAGTTACCATCCATAGCAAATATGTATTCAAATTCTTTTGAACAGCTCTGTATTTGATCTGTAGGTTGATATATATGCTATATAATGGTGATATTTAGTTTAGCAAGAAAACGAATAACAGGTTGAAATTTCTCTTTCAGCAATTTATACTAATAGAGGGAAACATACTTGTACACTTTTGTACAACCCTGTAGTTAACCTAGTACCTTTATTACACGCCACGATTTAGCTAAAGTTTAATTCAAAGTAAAACACACTTAAAACTTCTGAAATCACATTTCCAGAAATTATCATTTATAGACGGCCATGTATCCAATTCGTTGCGTGACCTTGTATATAATTTTATCTATGATATACAAACATTTCTTAGTAAACAAAATGGAGATCAGCGTAAAAATGCATAACTCATTTAAAAATCGCCTTTAAGCAATTTACAATCGTACCCAGTAACCATTACGAATTCTTTTGTGTAGCCCTGTATATGAATTACAGCATTTGTACACACCGTATACAATGCATAAAAATAGTGAAACATAAAAGCGTATCACATAATTAAAAATGCATTTCCAGCAATCATCGCTACCGTACAGTACTTCGGATACAATATAGTATCTGAAATCTTTTGTGTGTCCCTGTAAATGCTATGCACTTCGTATTACACATGAAATAAGTTATAATAAACCTCAGCGACGTATATCAATTTCATTATACATGAAATAATTTAACATAATTCTAATACGCCGGAAAAAATTCCCTCCACCCGTATATCATTATGTAACGGAATTCTTTTGAGTGGCCCTGTAAATGAATAATATTTATTCTTTGCACCGCATATTCTACGGAATGCATATTTTAGTGCACTTGATAAATGCATATTAATTTTATTATGTTTGAAAGTATGTAACATCATTAAAAATCATTTTAAACGATTTTTTCCCGTAGGTCGTAATGTAATGGAAAACTTTTGACTGTCCTTGTAAATGAACTAAACATGCTACAAATTTCATATGCAATAGGGTTCGTGCTATGGTAGAGGTCACTAACATCCAAAAATTTCAGAACGACCCGAGTATATTTACGGAAGTTAGAGCGCGTACAGACAGACACACAAACCGAATGCATAAACACTTTTCAACTTGGTGGAAAGTGTTAAAAAGGAGATGTTTCAGGAATAGCGTTGATAAAACATCGCAGAAGTTGACAGTTATGCTGGGTATAGTTAGTGCTCCTATGATATTCAATTTATATACTATTATTGTCATCTTTGATCAGGAATATTTTCGGATGGAAAATTACAATTTTCAGGAAATTGATTTTAGGAAACTAGTTGCCCATAGACTTTTCTGTTTCTATCCCCCCCCCCTTTTTTTTTTTTTTTTTTTTTTTTTTTTTTTTTTTTTTTTTTTTAAGGATAGAACTATATTTTTATGTTTCACTAATATTTAACATTTTGTTTGATCGCAAAATTTTATAACGCAAGATTTGTGTAAAGAAGGGAGCTAAAAATTCGGTAAATATTCAAATAAACATAACACGGAAATTTTTCTTGGATACTGGATTTTTTTTCAATTTTTGATGTTCTTCTCCTAAAACATAATAGGAACACATTTACTATGAAATGATTTTTCAAATATCAACTCCTATGGTGTTTAAATAGATAATCGAAAGTATTAGATCATTTTATCTCATCAATGGTTTATGATAGGAGCGTGATATGCTGTCTAACAAATCTACTAAACAAGTGGCTAAGTGTGATCGAAGATCGCAGAGAAGGTTTCGTTTAACATTCCTTTTAAGAGGACACAGTACCTTTTAAATTACTTTTCAGTTTTCAATAGTATTGTAATATACAATAATATCTCTGGTGGAATTATGTTTAATACTATAATGCAAATAAAATTTCAATTTTTTTTCTTTTTGCAGAAATGCCTATTTAACTAAAATTTAAATTTTTTTAATAATTTTTAACTTTTTAAAAATCCCTACTACTTTTTTAAATATAAATATTTTTGCTTCAAAAGTTTCTTCCGTAATCCTAAGAACATACTACATAAAATTGTGCATGGATTTAACATTCAAGGTTATAGTTATTTTTTTAAGCATTTGAATTATGAGTTTGTTGAATTTCCTTGACTTTTTACTATACAAAAGAGAAAAAGATTCATATTAAATGTAATATCCCATACATCTAAAAATCCATGCACAGTTTTATGTAGTATAATCTAAGAAATGTGGGGAAAAAAATTATAAACGAAAATATTGATATTTAAAAAATAAGTTGGGATTAAAAAAAATTAAAAAAATTATTTAAATTTTAGTTAAATAGGCTGTTTTACAAGATTTTTTTTATTTATTATATTTGCTCAATAGTATTAAATATAATATCACTACAAATATTACAATATATTACAGTATTATTCAAAATTGAAAAAGTTGTTTAAAAGGTACTGTGTCCCCTTAAAACACCTTATATTTTAATTAAAAAATCTAAATCGTCAAGTTTTAATAATTAAATCCTTAGCATTTTTCAATAAGAGTATAGATGAATAACAATACCATTAAATTTACATTTACCATTAAAAAATTTTACAGTTGAAAGATATTTTTTTAATCAAATTAAAAATATTCAAGATTTGTTTCTATGATAATTGTAACTGCATATGTTTGTATATCTGAAAATCATATTTAATTACATGTTTTATTTTAGATAAAGAAAACAATGAAATAAACATGTAAAAAAAATACAAAATTTCTTTTTATTAGGTCCATCGAACAATGAAATGTGGTCATTTTAAAATTTCGCAGTTTCTCAAAAAGGAATTTTTTAATTTTAAAAAGTTAAATGGCAAAATATTTTAAAACAACGTTTGACTGGAAAACGAAAAAAAAAAACAATTAAAATGAATCTGTAAAATTTAATCTATTACATAACGAAATGTATTCATTAAAAAAAAATTAAACTCCAAAGCTGACCTTCGAACCGAGAACCTTTCGTTTAGCAGGCAATTGTGATAACACGGAACTATCTATCCTGGTCGAAAAAGAAAATTATGTTCTGTTTCAAAACCTAAATCGAAAAAATTATCGGATGTCATTAAATTAATTTATTTATCTAAAATAATATAAAACTTTTCCAATTTTTTTTAGGATTTGTCTTGTGATCGGAGGTATTCAGCTATAACTACACTGTTAAAAAAAATCTGTAGTTCTACAGATGTAAATTTACATGCTTACTAAACTTCCATCTGCAACTGTACAAAAAAAGCTGCAAATCTACAAAACTAATTTTTGTAAAGCTGCAGAAATCTGTAATTTTAAAAATGAATCTGCTGAAATTACAGCAATCTTACTAAAATTTTATCTGTAACCCGGGTTGCAGTTACATGAAAAGTTCTAGGCATCCTAGTTTCCTAAAAAATTCTTAGTAACCTTACATATTTTTTGATTTTCGGCGCAAAAGTGTGTTTGTTACATGGATTTTTGTTGTTGCCACTACATAAAAAGTTCCAGGAATCCCAGTTTCCTAGAAAAACTCTAGTAACTTTAGAGAATTTTTTTACAGTGTATGCAAAGTTTCAAATCTCTATTTTATACAGTTTCTGAAAACGAACTCTATGACAGATTGGCTGACAGAGGAGTGAGACAAATAGAGTTTCGTCAGATGAACAAATCCCTAAAAATGGTTAAACGCAAATTTCAGATATTTTCAAAATTCAATGTATAAGTGGTTTAAAGGCGTTGCTAAAGATAATACACAACTGATTCTTTCGTAATCAGATCTACAGTCATTTTCCATATTTTAGCAACCGTGGTTTGGCACTAAACTACTTTTATTGTTGAAACCATTATTTCCCATCTCATAATCTTGAAACTATGTTGTTGCTAGCATTGCTCATGTTTGTCGCCAATTTACCCAGTTTGTATAGGGCCCCGATTATGGTAAATCCGACAAATAAGAGAAATGCTACTACTTTTTAATTGGATATTTTGGGTAGGACATTTCATCTGGTAACATTTTGTTTAGTGTATGTTTGCTTTTTTGTTCGGCAGGACGGGCACCGTGAAACGTAACACGAGAACGGGCGCGGGGTGTCAGCACACCCGAAGCATATTAAATGGCATAAATACGAAAAAAATCTTTAGAATTCTATCTGTTAATGAAATTCATGATAATTTAACTCTTTTCCGTGAAAAATGATAACTGAAACGTTAAATTATTATTAATTAAAAAAAATAATAAAAATTAAATTAAAAGCACTCACCTTTATTTTCCTTATTCGAAAAACTTATTTTTTCTCTAAAATTTTTATTATCATAAAATTATACATTGTTGCGGATACAAATACTGAGGTTTATGAATTTGCATAATAATTAGGGTGTATATGGATCAGAAACTTTAGATTTTTTGCAGTTTTTACATATTAGCTTCAATTTCTATAAGACATTCTACAATTATATAGACTAAAATAGAGTTTCACACGCTATGCACAGTAGGTGACCTTGGAAGCAGGTACTGATGGACTCGACCACTTCGGTTTATAGGGAGAGACAGTAGATGAATATTTTCGGGCGTGTCAAAACACCCCGCGCCCGTCTTGCCGGGTTATAACTGTTTTTACACTTTTCGTGCTTCAGTGAACGGATTTCAATCCTTATACAAAATATAATACATTTCCTCCTCTTTTGAGAAAGCAGTTTTTAGAAAGAAAATAAGTATGATTTAAATACTGATTGCTAAAAGCGATTCTTGGGCTGAGAGTGCACAAAGCACTGTTATAGTGATAGTCGTATTAACGTTTTATGTCTGCGAAGCGTACAGCGCCCTGTTATTTCTTATCACCGTATTAAAAATTCGTAGATGTGTAATGTACAGGGATCAGCCACAATGATCTTGTCTGATAAGTTATCCCATTTTATATTTACTCGGAAGACCCCCCCCCCCCCCCCCTAACCACATAGTTTAGCACGGACAACTCCAGACGGTTCTAGTAGTAATCTGTATATATATATATATAAATCGTTTTCGGTTTGAAGTTACCTATAAAAATCTTCAATTTTTGAATTTTTGTTTAATTCTAACTCAATCTGCGGTGTCTGAAAAATGTTTGGACTCGTTTTGGGCACAGTAGTCTCTGGAAAAGATTAATTTTCTTTTATTTGTGAAATTGCGTAAATATTGCATTTTCTATTTTTATTTCTTGCCGAACAATCAACTTCTTGCAACTGACAGGAAAATAACTTTGTATATATTTTGAAGGAATATAAAAATTATAATATTCATATTTATGCATATGTATGCATATTTCAACGTTTTCGTAAAGCAATTGTGTCTATGAAAAACATTTTCTTTTTGAAGGACTAAAATAAACCCAGACAATGTGTAGTAACTAATTACTTTTAAAAATGATAGAAAGTGCCTGACTTTGATGTCTGTATAACTTAAACATTATTTTTTTAAAGTAAATATTGCATACAGACGTAAAAAAAAATCTTTTGCAGTCTTTACGACACTCATGTGAGCGTCTGAATTCTTGAGTCACCATTATTAAATGTGTTTGTCATGAAATATGTTTCCTTTTGTTCACTGACATAACAAAGTTTACCCCAACAAAATATTTCTTTGTATATTCTTTGTATTGCCCAAGTCAATTCCTCGTTTGTAAACATCTTATTTCTGCAAGTGGACCGGTCTTTTCATTTATCTTGCGTAAACAAAGAAATAAAGTAACTGTGAAAATTGCTTCGCGTATAATTTTTTTCCCGACATGCGTTTCTGAATAATATACTTATTATACATCTTCTTCTACATCTATATATCTATATATATGTATGTATAGATACATTTCGCATTATTATAGAATATCTTAAATAAAATCAAATATAATATAATAAATGAAAAATCATTCATTTTGCAAGAATTATTTAACTCTTTCCAAAACTAATGACAATATTGCTATTAAAACTCATTTTTACATTCTTCTATCTTTACAAGAAGAAAGTAATGGATCCATGAAAATTTTCGACTTCCGGTTTTCAACGGCTTTACACGTTTTAGTGGTCAGAGATCCCTAAAAACATGTTTTTACAAAATGTCTGTCTGTGAGTCTGTGTGTCTCTCTTTCTGTCTGTCTGTATGTATGCGGCACAAAAATGTTGTGCGTGCTCTATCTCAAGAACTAATGCACGGAGTTTAATAAAAAATTTATATTCAGGTAGTCCCAAATATAAATTAGTTCTGATTAGTTTTTGGTGTAAATCGTCCTACAGGTGGCGCTGCTATGCTATATTTTTCGCTATTTCTGCAATAGCTCCATCTCAAGAACTAATGCACGGAATTTCCTTAAACTTCAGATTCAGTTAGTCCTTGATATGAATTGGTTCTGATTACGTTTTGGCGTAAATCTCCCAAAAGGTGGCGCTGCTATATTGTACTTTGCAGGATTTATACGATTTTCGCAATAGCTCTATCTCAAGAACTAATGCACGGAATTTCATCGAACTTGAGATTCTGTTAGTCCTTCATATGAGTTCTTGCTGATTTCGTGTTAGTGTAAATTGCCCAACAGGTGGCGCTGCTGTGCTGCCTTTTTTGAGATTCTCGCAATAGCCCTATCTCAAGTACTAATGCACGAATTTTAATCTAACTTCAAATTTAGTTAGACGTTGACAGAGGTTGGTGCTGATTAGGTTTTGGTGTTAATCGCCGAATAGGTGGCGCTGCTATGCTGGAATTTTCACAGTTTTCGCAATAGCTCTATCTCAAAAACTAATGTGCGGATTTTCTCCAAACTTGGTGTTCAGTCAGACGTTGACATAAGTTGTTGCTGATTAGGTTTTGGTGTAAAGCACCTAATAGGTGGCGTTGCTAGGCTGCATTTTTCTGGATTTACATGATTTCAGCGATATTCATATCTCAAGAACTAATGCACGGAATTTCATATATTTAGAATCTACATGAGGGGCATAGATTGCCATTTAATTTTGGCACTGAGATAGCGAATTTTGAAATATTAACATGTATGAGATAGAAGAAAGTTTTGGGATTGGTATATCCAACTAGTTTCTGAAATGAAATGAGATATCTCAATAAACAAATCAAAAAGCACAGAAAGCAATAAAATTCCGTATTCTACAACATTTATATATGTTCGGTAAGGTATGAAGCCATGTATATCATGTAGACAACGCACCACGCAATACCTTAAAAATTAGTTAAAATTAAATATAATTAATTACCGCAAATGAAAAAGCACTTCCAACGTTTATCGATCACAGTCAGCCCTGCAATTTCGAATTTTTTTGTGCGTCTGAAATCATAGATAAATGCTATGCACACCATCTTTTATAGAAAATAATTTGTAATGCTTCGTATCACTTTCAAGAACTTTTTAGTATCATAACATCAATGTAAAATCTCAAACAATTTTTCCCAGAAATCATAATATAATTGAACACTTTTTTTTGTCCTGTGCATGGATCTATACATGCTACTTATTCTATACTTCATATAAAAACATTTGTAGTTCCTGCCCTTAATGCATATTAATTTCATTATGTTTGAAGTAACTTAACATCATTAAATTGCACCGAAAATGGGTTTTCTCCCATAGAATATAATATAACGTGATATTTTTATGTTTGTTTTTGTCCACGAATATCACCCGTACCATCGAAATGTGCCATCAATATTGATAATTCTTGTGAATTACCTGAATTAGATATCGGAGAACCCGTCATTTGTATTTTTACTGTCTTCTAACTTTACAAGAAAAAAGTATTGGAGTCGTGAAAAATTTTCGACTTCCGCTTTTTGGTGGATTTATACATATTAGAAGGCACTGACCAACATTTGATAGATTTTCGAAAATGCCTGTCTGGCAGTCTGTCTGTACGTGGCAAATATTTTGTGGACGCCTTTTGTGGACCTTTTGTGGATGTCTTGCCATCTCAAGACATAAAGCACGGGATTTCACAAAACTTTAAGTTCAGTTTGACCTTGATATAATCTGCTGCTGATTAATTTTTGGTGTACATCTCCCAACAGTTGTCTCTGCTGCGCTGCATTTTTATCGATTTTCGCAATAGCTCTATCTCAAGAACTAACACACGGATTTTCATCAAACTTCAGATTCAGTTACAAGTTGACTTGAGTTTTTGCTTATTAACTTTTGGCGCATATCGCCCTACAGGTGGCGCTGCTATGCTGCATTTTTCATGATTTCAGAAATAACTCTATCTCAAGTACTAATGTGTGGAATTAAAATAAACTTTAGATTCAGTTAGAACTTCACATAAACTGGTGCTGATTTTTTTTGTGTGTGTGTAGGTCGCCCAAAAGGTGGTGGAACTAATGCTCGTATTTTCATCCAACTTCAGATTCAGTTAGACGTTGACGTAAGCTGTTACAGATTAGGTTTTGGCTGAAATCGAGCAACAAGTGGCGCTGCAATGCTGAATTTTTCACGATTTTCGTAGAAGCTATATCTTAAAAACTAATGCACGCAATTTAATCAAACTTAATTTTCTGTTACATTTTCACGTAAATAGATCCTTATTGGATTGGGTATATATTGAAAAACTGGTGTTGATTTTATAATCTTTGGGTTGGAAATTTTGGTTGCGTACATCCAAGAGGGTGAGTTGAGAGATTCAATGAATTGTTTAAAACAATGCAATATTTACATCTTGTTAAATGTATCCAATTCAACGAAACTATACACTTTTACAATCCTCATGATGGACGTATATTGTCATTTTACTTTGGCAAAAGTGATAGCAAATTTTGAATTATTAACATGTACGGGATTGGCACTAGTTTACTTTACTTTGACGTTCCCTCTTTCATAATTCACATTCTCTTTCATTTTCTGCTAGGTGTAGCTTTTTAGGTGCGTTCGTAATTATATAAATACGTAGCACCTATAGTCGTCGTTCAGTCCGTCCGTCTGTCCGTCCGTCTGTCCGCATGTAACAGAGCAAAAACTACCCAACCGAATGGTCTGAAATTTCAAATATATGATTGTTGCAAAATTTTGTCGAGCCATTTCAAATTTTATGAAAATCGGATGTATAGTTTAATTACAGGGACAGTCAAAAGTTTTTCTTTACATTACGGCCAATGGGAAAAATTATTGCAAGTGGATTTTAATGATATTAGAGCCTTCCGAATGATCTGAAATTTTAAAGATATAACTGTTGCAAAATTTTGTCGAGCCCTTTCAAATTTTAGGAAAATCGGATGTATAGTTTAATTACAGGGACAGTCAAAAGTTTTTCTTTACATTACGACCAATGGGACAAAATATTGCAAGTACATTTTAATGATATTAGAGCCTTCCGAATGATCTGAAAGTTTAAAGATATAACTGTTGCAAAATTTTGTCGAGCCCTTTCAAATTTTAGGAAAATCGGATGTATGTTTAATTACAGGGACAGTCAAAAGTTTTTCTTTACATTACGGCCAATGGGAAAAATTATTGCAAGTGCATTTTAATGATATTACAGCCTTCCGAATGGTCTGAAATTTTAAAGATATAATTGTTGTAAAATTTTGTTGAGCTATTTCAAATTTTAGGAAAATCGGATGTATAGTTTAATTACAGGGACAGTCAAAAGTGTTCCGTTACATTACGGGGAATGGGAAAAAATGTTGGAAGTGCATTTTAATGATGTATCAGACTATGCGCTTTATGAAGTGCAAAAAGTTATACATTCAGTACAATATGGGGTGCAAAAAATAATTATAAAACTAGTTATAGTACGAACGCACCACATTTGCCACGTTTGACGAGCAATTTCCAACTTGTTTTAATTTGTATTCTTTTTTGTTTTCCTGCGGGAATTTTTTTTTTCTCGTTCCTTGTCGAAATTTTCTTTCTGCTTTTCCTTATTAAAATTTTCTGTCTCTTTTTTCTTCTTGTAGTCTTTTTTTCTGCAATTCTTTCTGAAACTTTTTGATTTCTTTCAGTGATGATTATTTTAACCGATCTTTAACAAAATCAATATAATAATCTTTGGACTCAATCACTAAATGGATTACATTTAAAAAATTGGATTTTGAGAAATGTCCAGTCAGTCACAAATTATCACATAAATTTAATAAATCTACCTTTCTCGCTTTATTAAATATGACATTATCTATTTTGCTTGTTTTACATTGAAATAAAAACTTCAAAAGTTATTTACTCACATTTGAAACAATTGAAGATGATGTCTTTTTACGTTAAAATTCTCAGTTCAATCAAATCTTTAAATTCAAAACTTGGTTTAAGTTAATTTTCATTTACATCCCAGTTCAAGTTATATATATATATATACTTTTTAAATTTAGATTCACCAGATTCTTTATTGGATTTAGATAAACAATAAAAACTTAACAACAATGAAGATTGCACCTGAAAATGAAGACAATTAACAACTAATTAATGAGACATGAAATGCACTAGAATAACTAGAAAATAGGTTCACAGTGGATCAGCAGAACTAATGATGTGTCCATTTGATTATTTTACTTCACTAATAAAATGTAGAAGCAAATTTTCTTTCGCCCATTAAATAAAGATAATCAGCTACATAGCCCTTACCCGAACAACCACCTAGCTTAACCGAAAAAAAAGTCGAACAATAGTTTTATCCATGATAATCGACGGTGAATCTATTATGGTTCGAGAACTTTTTATGATATAAATATACAGAGCTATTACAAATGATGGACCTGATTTTAAAAAATAATGTTTTCGAAACTACTGCACATATTGCAATAAGTGATACATGAATTTAAAGAGAAATATACCAAGTTTTTTTAGTTACAAATGCTCGATGTGTGACCCCTTGTTACGTGGCATACGCCCAATAGGGTGGAACGAAAAAAATAAATTTTTAATTTCGATATGTAATAGAGATAATAAGTTGTCTAATGCTTTTGTTAAGACAGTGTTAAAATACTTTAACAAACATAATATATTTAGAGGTGCCGCAAAAGATTTGAATATATGTATTTTTAAGTAGATTTTACGAATTTTGATAAATTTGGTTTAGTAAAAAAAAAAAAAAAAAAAACTATTTTAAATACCAAATGCCTGTTTTCAATTATTAAATAATACACATAAACTACTTTAGTTTGGTTTAGTAAAAAAAAAAAAAAACTATTTTAAATACCAAATGCCTGTTTTCAATTATTAAATAATACACATAAACTACTTTACAGTAGAAATTTACAGTTTTATACTGCATACCTTTAATATTTATGCTACTAAATCTTGCATCTTTTAATTTCCATTTTTTTTAGATTTTAACAGTATTTCGTAATAACATTTCGATTAACCTTACTTTTAACTTAAAAACGCTGCAAAATATTTTTTAGTTCTGAAAATTAATAGTCAAATGGAGAACAGTACTTGTTTTGAAGTGACCTTGATTCAGGCCTGGTTATTGCCTGGTGTAGGGTGGCGGAGTTGGAAGAGAAATATGTAACCTGTTTCTGTCGTCAGTCAGTGCAGGCAAACGAATCGTTTGAGTAACAAATGTTTTTATGGTGTTCTTTACTGGATATTATTTTGTTTATGAATATGTCAGTTTGAATATTTGTATAATAATTTATTAGTAAATACTTTACTTTCAGAGTGATGGCAGTGTCAAGACCAGTTCAGACCAGACAAAAATTAGAATGCACAATTTTGGGGTACCATAAACAATTATGTGATATAAGATTTTCAACTTATTATGACAATATGAAATATTATCTTTATATTCGACATGAGCTGAAACCGGACAAAACATCAAAAGAACGAACGGTGAGTGAAATATTTGATATACTTATTAAGAAAGTTGAATGTATTTGGTCGTCAGTATCTATTCCTGTAGTAACTAGCACTCGCATGTTAGAAATGGGAAAAACATATCATGATAAATACAGAAGTATTTTAAGATCAAAAGGTAAAAAAGGTACCGAAAAATATGATTTGATTGCAGTAAAATTTTTAAATGAAAGCAAACGTCTTTTTTATGTAGCAACCTATAAGTGCAAATAATTTTCTGTCTGTCAGTGCGAAAAAAGAAAAAAAAAATACCTAAACTTGAGAAAGATTTTTTACTTGACCAAAGAACAGTAAGAAAAATGTGTATAAGTGGAGTCTATAAAGTTATTTCCAAGATTAACACAAAGAGAAGAGAGGAAGCAACAGGTAATACAGCAACAATTAAAGTATAACTACAATCAGAAATTAGTAGTTAAGGCTACTAGAAAAGCTGAAAATGATGCCATTCAATCAGATCCTGAGCAAGCATTTAAAGGAACCTTAATATACAATCCCAAAAATTCTTCTACTTATTTTTTGGATTCAACTAAAGCGAGCAAATGCGAGTAGCACTTCCAACAGTAGCAAGTGCTTATGACCGAAATGTTATTTCAGACAGAGTTGCTGCGACTATCGCAAGTACTGTTCTTAAAGATGTTGGAATGATTACAGAGGAGAACAACAGTAAGATAATTGATAGGATGAAAATTCGAAGAGAGAGAACCAAGAATCGAACAAAATAGATAGTAAGAAGCCTTAACCAAGTTGACGATAATATAGGTTTGTTTTTCGATGGAAGAAAAGATAAAACAATTGTGCAAGATAAAAAAGTAAACAAATTTTACAAAAACACGGTCATCGAAGAATATATTCCTTTATTAAAAGAGCCCAATTCATCCTTTCTAGGACATGTAACATCTGCTTTTGGAACAGGTGAAGCTATAAAAAATAGCATGACAGTCTACTTTATTGGTAACAATCATTTGAACATATCAACTGTAACTGCTATTGGGTGTGATGGGACATCCACAAACACCGGGGTTAATAACGGTGTGATTGCTTTAACAGAAAAAGATCTAAATAAGCCACTGCAGTGGCTGAATTGTCTGTTACACTTAAAGGAATTGCCTTTGCGCCACCTGTTTCATGAATTACATGGAAAACCAAAGGGTCCTAAGGAATTTGGCAGGGTTTTCAGCAAACAACTTGAAAATTGTAGCGAACTTCCAGTGGTTAAGTTCTTGCCACTAAAATTTCTAAAATTTCAAAAATTCCAATGGCTGCCATTTTGAAACAAGATGGCGGATGAAACTGGCCAACGAACTTGGTCGAGACATTAGTATGTAGTATGCATATGAAAAATTTCATCCACATCGGTTAAAAAATTCGAGAGTTACAGCATGACAAAATTCAGATATATATATATATATAGTATATATATAATTTTATTAATATTACTAATATTTATTGTTAATTTATTATAATTAAAACATTGAATATGGTTAAATAAAACAAATGATTGTATTTTGTATTTTATTATACTTTTCAATTAAGTGAATTATTATCTTTGTCAAAATACTTTTGAGCGCTACTGGTTTATTTAAAAAACTGTGTTTGAACAACTATTTGTAAGCAAAAAAGTAATCACAACAGTTAAATTGAAACTGATATTACATCTTGATTTTTTTGAAAAAAGTTCATTTATTTCACTTTTTCAGTAAATGAATGCATTAATTTACAACAATTAAACTTAATATTATTTTTGTTATAGTAAAGAAACATCTATAGATTGCTGTTAAAAACAATATTTGATTTTAAAAATGTGAAAATAAAACAGTGAAAAAAATTATAATTTAATGTTACATTTCGACTTTTTGTAAAAAAATCCTTATATTTAAGGCCCTTGCGGCACCTCAAGATATAAATTTATAAAGAAAAAACTTCATAGTTTTATTGTTAACATACAAAGACAGCTTTTAATTGCTATTAGAAAATCATTTGCGGAGAAAAATATTTTGCCCTATAGTTCGTCCGCAGCATTTTGTAGCATCACTCTGCCAATGTTTCTGAGATCTGCACAAATGCGTTCTTTAAGTTCTGACAGTGTCAAAGACATTGTTTATGGACCACCAATGCCGAAAACAAAGTGTTCAGGATTTAAAGAAGCGTTTGTGAAGCTTCCAGAACCATTGACAGAGTGATGCTACAAAATGTTTGGAACGAACTCGATTACAGATTGGCCGTATGCCGTGTAACAAAAGGGTCACACATCGAACATTAGTAATTGAAAAAAACTTGGTATATTTCACTTTAAGTTCATGTATCACTTATTGTAATATGTGCAGTAGTTTCGAAAATATGATTTTTTAAAGTCTGGTGCATCATTTGTAGAAGGCCTGTATATCTACCCTATATATATAAAATCCTAATGAAACGAATTTATGAAACGGAAGTGTGAAACGGAGGTAACGGAAGTTAATGAATCGACTGATTAAACAACTGATTATGTTTTACGGCGATTTCTCCTAAAATATGGAATACTTTGAGATGAAATTAACACCAAAAATCAGCATTGATCCGGAGATTTCAAAACTGGTATTAGAATTTTTAAATTCGAATTAGTTTTTGAAATATTAATTTTTTTCTAATTTTATATACATTTTTCTAATGATGGCAAATCAAATTTTAATCAAACAGATTTTTTTTTTCAGAAAAGGTTGACATGGTAGCCCGGCTATTGTTGTTTATTTGATAATAAATGTTTATTTACTTTTATTTCTTTTTACAAATTATATAAATTATTTTATTCTATAATTATTAATTATTTTTTTATTTCCTTTAGAAAATAATAGAAAATAATTAAGAAATACAGTACTACTTAGTTATTCCGTCGACCAATTTCGCCAAATTATATAAATTGCCAAAACACTCGCCAAATTATACAAATTGACATAATTTTTATTTTAAATAACGAAAGAACAAATAAATTAGTATAACATTAATAAATATACGAATAAAACGTCGAAATAAAAATCACTTGATGACGTAAACGCGTG
Organism: Maratus speciosus; assembly: GCA_963932465.1. Taxonomy (NCBI): domain Eukaryota; kingdom Metazoa; phylum Arthropoda; class Arachnida; order Araneae; family Salticidae; genus Maratus; species Maratus speciosus. Next base: position 457,565,982 of record OZ010797.1, read on the forward strand.
TAACTTGCTTAAAATCAAGTAAATGTGACATTTACGATCAACCATTATTGGCATTTAATCTTACAGTTTGGCGATAGATTTTTGGTCGTCGGGATACCTAAGGAATACCACAAATGCATATGTAACTGGTATTTGAAAACGAGGTATTCGCCGCAATTTCTTAAAAAAATAAAAATCACGCCAAACCTGCTCCAATATTACCAAATCTGGCCAAATATTACCAGTCTAAAAAAAAAAAAAATGCTACCTGGCGAGTTGAAAAAAAGCTATAAGTGAGATTTGCATCCTTCTAGCGTAACAGTACCTAGAATTCTTTGCGACCATAGATACTTTTATGTAGTTTTATTCGAAAAAAAAATTTTGATTTTTTAATCAAAATGGAAAACATGCGGTCCCATATTGGCGCGATTTTTTTCTGAAACCAATGTCATATACGGAACGGGCACATAATTGGCGCCAAAGTATCGTTATTTTGTTTGATATGGTCAGCCGGATGTTGCTGTTTATGCTGTTGATGCGTTCCCCAAATTGGCGTCGTTAAAAAATCACGCCAATATGGGAACTATATGACATCTTTGTCAAACTTTCATATGAACGGCGAAGGGATCAGACCGTATTTGTTTATGGCAGTTGACGACTTGAACTATTATAATATAAATGAAATGATGGCGATAGAATAATATTTGACGACTTATCACCTGTGCCTGGCTAATATTAAAGTACCAAAATGGCACCTAGAGTATACAAAGCGAAGTGGTCCGCCTGGAACTGTTGATGATAGTCACATGACTTAGGCTATTGTTATAGAGATTGTTTTAAAATACCGAGAGACAATGACTCTTTTACTTAATTTATTTTATTTTAGCTTCTTTTCAAATGGTTAACTGATCCTCTTTAATCAAAAACGAAAACAGCCATTGGATGTCTTAACAGCAACTGATTCGCCCTTAAATTTTTGCAATCAAATGGAATTGAATGGAAACCCGTTTACAGGGAGATCTACACAGCTTTTTTCAGTATAATTTAATCTTCTCTAATATTTTTCAAACCCATCAGATTAGCGTGTTTTTAGATTCTGCGGTGTCTGAACGGGGGTTGGCGATCGTAGCTTGCAGAGGGCAGAGCCCCATAGTTATATTATAAAAAGCTAATGTTCGAGAAAGTTTTAGATCCGGGCACAAACCTGTCCCTTATAGTTATAGAGACACCAAATGAGACTGTAAGATATGTTGTGTTATTCGTAATTTTTTGTGCATTGCGAAATAATTTAGGATGCATTTTTTTGTGTGTCCCCGATGCATTGAAAGAGAAGCCTAGATCTTAGTTGAAAAAGAAAAAACTCAAATTTCTAATTAATTTCGTATAAGTCATAGATGCTGTGGAAGAGGGAGAGGGGGCACACATTTGCCCCCGCAGATTGTGACATTTTAACTTTTATGATATTTACTTTACTGACATTATACTTTGACATTTTATTTTATTGTTGATGAGTTTTTTTAAAGAATTATAATAAAATGTTTTTTTTAAGTTATTTAAATTAACCGAACAGAAAAAATAAAAAAAATATTTATTGATTGCATGTATTTTTTTATAATATTACAGCATTCATTTCTCATAAAACGTCTTTCCCCACTCCGAAAAAAAAAACCATGACCCGCTTTGATTTTTACTGTCAACTCCGATATCAGAAATAATTTATATGAATAAAACTGTTAAAGTTATTTTTGCTCGTTTATTAGTTTTTTATAAAGAATAAATCCCAACTGAAAATCTTAATTTAATATAAAAACAATTTTGGTGGAAAAACATGGTACACTCTTCAAGTATTTTTCAAAAATTGTCTCATGAATGTTACGATTTCAACAAATTTCAACAAATTATTTTTAACGGATGTGATTAAGGTATGCTACCGTAATTGGTCTGCAATTTTAAAAGGTTTCCTGGTGCTTTAAAATTTGTTTTATATACTGCTGTATATTCAACACAAAGTCTCATGCCATTTTCATAACGTATTTTAGTTTTAAGTGTGATATTTGAAGCTTTTTTTTTTCTTTAAATTGCTATTATTATAGTTATTTTATTTATACTAACCGCCTTTAGCAACCAGTTTGTCCTCCCTTAAAATTTATGTTCGGGAAAGCATGCTAAGCATTGCATCATGTTACTTTAAGTCATAATTTAATTTACTTGGACTCCCTTAAATATAATTAACATAATCCCTTAAGCTAATATAGTATTTATTGCACTAAAAAGGTCTCAATTTGTTGATTTTCTGTAAGCAAGTAAACCCTATTGGTATACAATGGAAGTCTATGCGAATTTGGCGAAATATTAGAGCTATCGCCAAGTTGGCGACTAATTTTGTTCACCAAATTTGGCGATTTATCGCCAAGTTTGTAATAAACTTGGTGGCATTTGGCCGCAGAACAGGGTTCGCCCTATGGGAACCCCCCTTATAGGTATGGATGTGCATTAAATGCTGTTCAATAACCAATGAGATGCGTTTCATTCGAGTGTTGCCATTAAACAATTAACAAATAATCACGATTTCTGTGCCACGTACGATAGCGTAATATATATATATATATATAGCTTCTAAATCAGCAAAAAGTTTTGTATTTTTATTTTCTAATTGCATAGTAACTTCAATTGGTCAATTTAGATATAATTTTCCTATAGGTTAATAATTAAGTGCATATACGTTTATTTGCACGGGCCCCACAAAAATAATTCCTGTCGAAGGCCTGAAATGATTTGTTACGGCCCTGTTCAAAATATTTTTCTCTTTCAAATATATTTAAAAAATAAGTTACGGTTTACAATGTAACTTCATGTCCTAGTAGTCTTTCTGTCACATTTGTGGTGTAATGTACAATCATGGGGGGGGGGGGGGGAGAAGTAAACAACCCTACTAACTCTGAAACTAATTATAATAGAAAAAAAATTATAGGTACCAAACGATTGGAAATGAAGTCTACTTTTAAATGACGCGTATAAAGTTTTTTAAGGGGCCATCTACAAATCAAAACCAAACCAAAATTTGATTTTTTTTTCAATTGCAACATCTAATTTTGACAACATTATTTAAATCTTCAATTCAAACTATGCCCAGAAATAAAATTTCAAGCGATAAGTGTTTGTGTAAGCGATAAGTGATGATAAGTGTTTTAATTAGAAATATTCAAAATCTAAAGCTTCTAGTGTTAAATTATAATTTCATATTTTTATTAATATATCCTGAAATTATAATCTGAATGTGATAATTTTTTGTTTGATTACAATTCTAAAAATCCCAAACATAAAGACATTGAATTTGTAATTTAAAAAAAAACTTATAGTATGAATTATGAATTATAGAACTAAAATCCGAAAAAAATATGAATTGCAACCTACAATTTTTTTGATAGATTTATATTTATTTTGCCCTGCTTTATGCAAATTCTCAATTTAAATTTTTTCGTCCAAGTAGTTTTCGAATTATGAGTAAAAAATATCAAGATGATGCTTTAATAGGAAGCATGATTATAAGAACAATAGTATAGAAATAGGAGCAAGCACAATTTGAAAAAATAAATATATTTTACTCATTTTAATGAGACATATTTGGGCTAGCAATAGTCGAAACATATTAAACGAGTGAGATGTTCATATTGGTAAAAAATAATACAGTAATAGGAGTGACATAATCATTCTGTAGCATTTCAACAATCGTGTACGATTTTAAATTTGGATACAGCCCCTTAAATATGCTTATTTTAAAATAATAAATTTCTTGGGAACTAATCAAACTGAATTTCATTAAAATTTGGATTTAAACAAATTGAAGGGTGTAGAATCTATTTATGGTGTCAAACTTGTCTATTGCTATTAAAAAGAAAAACACAATTTGGGTTTGTTTTGATATGTAGATGGGCCCCTAAGCGAATTTTGTATACATCATTTAAAAGTAGACATAATTTCCAGTCGTTTGGTACCAGCAACTTTCTTATACAATAATTTGTTACAGAGCTAGTAGGGGGTGATTACTTTATTTTCTCCATGGGTGTACATGACATGCAGCGACGTCTCTGTGGTGCCATGAAAATTTAAAATTTAAAACTTTGTCAGGAAAGTATATTTTTAACAATGAAAAATATATTCCCAAGTGTTCTTATCGTTATTTACGTTTTTGAAGAACTTCAGATTTTAGACAAAATGGGACGTGTGATGTTTGATCACATGTCCATGATCACATTTTGGCCACAGACGTAAAGCGACCAGCGTGGTTTGCTGCAACGTTACTGCTACCCAGTGTTGCCAGGTTGGGGACTTTTTTAATTCAGATTATTTGACAGTCACCACTTTTTAAAAATAGTATAATTCGGCTTATTTTTCAGAATTTTTAATCTATTATTGAATACGCCGAATATTTCTATTTAAAAAAAGCGGTGACAATCAACGATCTGGGATAAAAAATCCCCAATCTGGCAACACTGCTGCTACCATGCTTGCTATACGGTTAAGGATCGTCCATTCAATCAATTAAGTCAGTTACAAAATATATTTTGAATTTTTGTCAGGGAGAATATATTGATACGTTGAAAACGCACAAAGTGAGAAAATTAATTTAAAGAGCGTAGCTCTGGATCATTTAAACCGAAGTGTATGCAGTAAAAATATTTGTTCGTGTATTTTAGTCGATAGTTTTATATTGGTAATAAATTTATATTTTGCTGCTCATTCCATATTCATAATTAATTTTTTTGTATTACAAAAGGAGTTTAAATTTCAAATAATCACCGTAAATAAATTCATACAGTAAAACATTAAAAAAAATACAGAGTGTCCCAAAAGTCTCCGTAGAACTTCAAAAATTTGTTACATCAAAAAAAAATATATATATATCAGGCCTAAAGAAAAAATAATTACAACAGTACATAGAGTAACTGAAAAGTTTTCTTTTTACTACCTTAGTACACTTCTACATGAGATCCTTTCGTTTCAAGCGACATTTCCATGAGATGAAGTATTTCTACGGCAAATTTGAAGCGTTTCGCATAATCATCTGTTTATAATGCCTGCAAAGCATTCGTGACTGGTAAGAGAAATTTTATGACAACGGGAAGTGTGAATGATAAAAAAAGAAGAAGTCATCCTAGTACTAGTGAAGCAAGTGTGGAACGAGTACGTGACACTTTTTCTAGGAGTCCTGTAAAATCAATTCGAAAAGCATCGCAAGAACTTATTATGTCAAAAATCACAATACACAGAGTGCTTCATGAACGATTACAACTTTCAGCCTACAAAATTCAGATTGTGCATGCATTACAAACGGATAATTGGGCGAAACGCTTCGAATTTGCAGTAGAAATGCTTCATCGCTTGGAAACGTCGCGTGCAACAAAGGGATCTTAGGGACCATCCACAAATGATGTCACGCTTGGAAGGGATGGGGGGGGGGGGTCGTGAAATTGTGACAGTTTGTGACAAGGGCGTAGAGGGGGGGGGGGAGAAGAAGTGTGACATTACACATTTTGGTTAAAATAAAAGCATTAAAAGTCAGCAGATTAAATTTTGAAGTTATTTTAAAATTAAAGTATTTTGTATTCATAAAGTAAGGACAAGATTTAAAGCCAAATATATTAAATTCTATTTCAAATTACAAAATACTACTGTTTTCAATTGCGCTGTCATAATAATATTTTATGACTATTGTATATTAATCATGCTTTTTGTCGTAAACCTTAATCTTATTTCATACAAAATAAGCACACGAATCATTGTTCGGTCGTTTTTATGCTATGCATTATTGGCAATATCTTTTGTTGTCTGCGTTTGTTTATACGAGTTTATAGAATGTTTTTGTTGTGAAAGAGGTAGCCATGAGTGGCTCTTGTGATATTATTTAATGAAAAACAGTGCACTGCAGTTTTGTTATTTTGTGTATTTGTGAGTATTTAATATGAGTTAACATAATGGTCCGCCGAGCAACGAAGAAGCAGCCTGGAATTAAATTCAACGAGCTTCTAAAATCAAATTTTAAGTTGAGTGAAACGCCGAGATGAATGATAAGTTCTAAGAGTTCCGTGCTACGAAATTCGTCAAAAGATTATTCGAAAAGTAAATGAACGTGATTTTTCTTATCTTTACTGTTATACATATATTAAGCAATGTTTAAAGGTGCAAAAAAAGAGGATTTAAGGCTTATAGCCACTGAAATAAATCTAAATGTTAATGAAAATATGACAATTGCGGATTTAAAAGTTATTATTGAACACAGTGAAATGTATAAAAATAAACCAGATCTTGTGAAAGATATAGCAAACGATATAATTGAAAATCGTAAACATGAAGCGCAAAGGCGAATTGATGAGGAGCAAAAGCAATTTGATCTGGAAAAAATGAAACTTGAAAGATAAAAAAATGAAGTAGAACTAGCTAAAATTAAATCTGAAGCTAAATCTAATATTAGTGAAAGTGAAATAAAAATAGAATCGTTAGATCAATTGATAAAAAGTATTCGAACTTTGACTGTAAAAATTCCTATACGTCCTGAAGCATGGGGGGTTTTCTTTTCTTCTTTAGAACGAGCTTTTAAGACTAAAAATGTCCCAGAACAATATAAAGCAGAAATTCTGTTAAATTTATTAGGGGATAAAGCATCTAACATATTAACTTACTTACATGATAGTGATATCGAGAATTATGCAAAAATAAAAGAATTAGTGTTAAAAGAATTTCAACCTACACCTTATTTTTGCTTAGAGCAATTTAGAAAAGCTGTTAAACAACCAAATGAGACGCATGTACAGTTTGCTTCACGTCTAATGACAAACTGGGAATATTATTTAATTTAAGAAATGTCTCCAATTTCGAGAGTCTAAAACAACTTATAGTATCGGATAAATTATATCAAACATTAGATAGAGAAACAGCTTCCCACATTATTGTGAGACAAGGTGATAAATGGTTTTTACCAGAAGAGTTGGGACGAGAGATTGACTTATATTTCACATCACGCGGAAAATCTGTTACTGAGAATTTTAGTGTTAATCGTAAATATACTAACTCCAAAAGTGTATCTAAAGTATTCTTATCAGATGTTAAAACATTAAGTTGTATTTTTTGCCACGAAAATCACACTCTTTCAAAATGCCCGCATTATTTAAAATTATCTGTCAATGAAAGGGTGAACGTTATAAAATGTAACAAGTTATGCTTTAATTGTTTAAATTCACATTCAGTTGCAAATTGTCCATCAAAGTACACGTTCTTTTGTAAAAAACGTCATCATAAAACTATACATTTCCCAAAAACAAATAACAACACATACGTGAAAGAATATGTTTCATCGGAACAAAATAAACAAGGAAAAGTGAATGTGGAAGAATGTTCAGATTCTAGGCCAACAAATCGTGGCACGTCAGTCTTGAACGCTAATGCAGAAGAGTTCGTTTAGAAAACCTTTATTAGTAACTATTCGAATAAAAATAGCAAAGTTTTACTTTCAACTGTTATATGTTTTCTAATTGATGAATCGGGATGTAAACATAGAGTAAAGTGTTTATTAGATGTAGGCAGTGAGTCTAATTTTTTATCCCGCCATTTAATAGAGCTAATGCATTTAAAAAAAGAGAGAACAAACATCTTAGTGTCAGGTCTAAATGACGCCTTCACGTCCAATTGAAATCTCAATACAAGATTTACCTAATGTAAAATTAGCAGATGCTAGTTTCAATATCCCAGAACATGTAGACATGCTCTTAGGAGCAGGAATTTTTTATGAGCTTTTGAGACCGGGACAAATTCGTGTTAATAATTCTGATCTTATTTTGCAAGACACAGGTTTCGGTTTTGTTGTATCGGGAAGTTTTCCGTCAGAGAATGAAAACAAAGTTCATTGTGGGTTTATTAAGAAAGAAACCAACCTAGACAAGACACTTAGGAAATTCTGGGAGATAGAAAATATCGAGGTTGAAAAACCAAAAAGTAAAGAGACTTTAATTTGTGAGAAACATTTCGTAGAAAATTATACACGAGACAAAAGCGGTAAATATATTGTTAAAATGCCCTTAAAAGAGGATCCAGCTATTTTAGGAAACTCAAAACAAATCGCTACGAAAAAATTAAATTCTTTATGGAATCGTCTAGCAAAAGATCCTGAGTACTTAAGATTATATTCAGATTTCTTAAAAGAATATCAACAGTTAGGCCATATGGTTGAAGTTAACGAAAGCGAGGAAGAAAGTGGATCCTATTACATTCCCCATCTTGGAGTGTATAGAGGAATAGAAAAAAGTATATCAACGCCTTTGAGAGTTGTATTTAACGCGTCTTCTTTAACAACTAAGGGAAACTCACTTAATTCTATTCAATATAACGGAGGTGTAATACAAGATGATTTATTCTCAATTATGTTGAGATTTAGAAAATATATCGTCGTTTTCACTACAGACATTCAAAAAATGTATAGAGCAATCTCTATTCATCCAGATCAGAGAAAGCTGCAAAAAGTCTTATGGAAGGAAGGTCTTAACGAGCCAATTAAAAATTTTGAATTAACGACAGTTACTTATGGTACTGTTAGCGCACCTTTTTTGGCCATGAGAACACTACTTCAGTTGTCTAAGGATGAAGGAAGCAAGTTTCCTTTAGCAGCACCCGTACTGAGAGAAGACATGTATATGGATGATATTCTATCTGGAGCTGATTATTTAAGTTCTGCATTGGAACTCCAAAATCAATTAATAGAAATTTTAAACAGTGCAGGAATGTTATTACATAAATGGTGCAGTAATGCTCCACAACTTTGTAAAACAAATGTCGAAATATACCCCTTTGGTGATTCAGAAGAATCTAAAGCGTTAGGTGTTTTGTGGAAATCGAAGAAAGATTGTTTAAGTTTCAATGTTAAAATCCATAATGATGTCAATGTCACTAAGAGACAAGTGTTATCAACTATATCAAGTATATTCGATCCCTTAGGTTTAGTATCTCCTGTTATAATTAAAGCAAAAATATTTATGCAGAAGTTATGGTTATTACAATTAAATTGGGATGATTTGCTAAACGAGAAAGAGGCTAAGGAATGGAGAGAGTTTTCTGATACCCTACAATTAATTAATAAATTTGAGATTAGTAGGTGTATTTTATTGAAAGATGCAATTATGATCGAGTTACATGGTTTCAGCGACGCGTCTGAAGCAGCCTATGGTGCGGTAATTTACTGCAAATCAGTGACAGAATCAGGTCAAGTGTCTGTAAAATTAGTGACAAGTAAATCTAGAGTTTCTCCCTTAAAGCAATTAACTGTTCCAAAACTTGAGCTTTGTGCAGCAGTTTTGTTGACAAAGCTTATGAAACGAGTGATTTCTTCGCTCAAAATTAGTGTAAACAAAATCTTCTTGTGGTCCGATTCCATGATAGTATTATCCTGGATTAAAAAAGAACCATACGTTCTAAAAACTTTTGTTGCGAATAGGATTTCTACAATACAAGAACTAACTCAAGGGATGCAGTGGCGACATGTTCCATCTCAGCATAACCCTGCTGACCTTCTAACAAGAGGAGCTAATCCTGATAAACTATTATCAAATGAGTTATGGTGGAGTGGTCCATTGTTCCTAAAGGAAAAAGACTATCCCAATACAAATATTCCTGTAGCAGTTAATTCCAATGACTTTTCAAATGAACTGGAAAATATTAATATAAGTGACTTTAAAAGCATATCTGTTTTTACAGTTTCTATTAATTCTTTTGTGCATGATATAATTGATTTAAGTAATAACTATTGTAAAATAATTCGTATTTTAGGATTTATTTTCAGGTTCCTTAGTAATTGTAAAAAAGAAAAAAAGGAGGGTCCTCTGGACCTCGAAGAGCTCAACAAAGCAGAAAGTTTTTTGTTAAAAAGTGTTCAACGTGAGTTTTTTGACAAGGAAATAAAATCCTTGCAAAAATCAGGTAATATTAATCATGATAGTCAGTTAAAAAACTTACATCCATTTCTTGATAAAGAAGGTCTTCTAAGAGTAGGAGGTAGATTAGCGAACAGTAACTTAAACGCCAACCAAAAATTTCCAATTTTACTACATAATAAAAGTAAACTTACTCAAAGGATAGTAGAATACTTTCATAAACGGTATTTACATATAGGTCCACAAGCTTTACTTTTTCAGTTAAAGCAGAAGTTTTGGCCTTTAAATGGTCGTGCAATATGTAGAAAAACAGTTCATAATTGTATTATTTGCTTTAAAGCGAAGCCCATCTCATGTCAACAGTTCATGGGAAATTTACCAAAAGAAAGAGTAACTGAGAACTATCCATTTAATTGTTCAGGTGTTGATTTCACTGGGTCTTTTCTCATAAAGTATAAGTACCAACGTAAAGGAATTTATCATAAAGTATATGTAGCCATATTTATTTGTTTTGTAACACGTGCAATCCATTTAGAGGTTGTTACTAAATTAACTTCGCAAGCTTTCATAGAAGCTTTAAAGAGGTTTTTTGCTAGGAGAGGAAAAATTGCTTGTCTTTTTTCTGATAATGCTCAAAATTCTGTAGGCAGTAATAATGAACTCAAACGGTTACATAATTTAGTTAGAATTCCTGACGATAATTTGTCTGGTTACTTGAGCAGTGAGGGTGTTAACTGGAAATTTATTCCACCAAGGGCTCCAAACTTTGGAGGCCTTTGGGAAGCAGGAGTCAAATCCTTCAAATATCATCTGAAGCGTGTGATGGGAAATTCAAAATTAACCTACGAGGGCTTTTTGACTGTAATAACACAAATTGAAGGAATCCTAAATTCACGTCCTCTTGTGCCTTTCTCATCTGATCCAGATGATTTGAACGCTTTGGCTCCTGGCCACTTTCTTATTGGTAGGCCAATCAATTCTATTGTTGAACCTGAAATAACTAATGTTCATGATTCAAAACTAAAAATATGGGAAAGAACAACAAATATGATTCAGTGTTTTTGGAAAAAATGGTCCAAAGATTATTTGAGCTCCTTACAACAAAGAGTAAAGTGGATGTTTGAGAAAGAAAATGTTAAAATAAACGATTTAGTAATTATAAAGGAGGACAATGTTGCTATTTGCAATTGGCCTCTAGGTAGAATTGTAGAGTTATTTCCAGGTAATGATGGAATCATTAGAGTGGTAAACATAAAAACACAAAGAGGTGTTTTCAAGAGACCAATTTCAAAAATTTGTCTGTTACCCATGGAAAAATGATTATTATCTTTTGTAATTTGTTAATTTATTGTTTACTAGTACATGCTGTATTATTTGTTTAAAATTTGAGGTGTAATAATGTATTATAATTGTGGCTGAATGAAAATCATTCCACGGCGGCCGGTATGTTCGGTCGTTTTTATGCTATGCATTATTGGCAATATCTTTTCTCGTCTGCGTTTGTTTATACGAGTTTATAGAATGTTTTTGTTGTGAAAGAGGTAGCCATGAGTGGCTCTTGTGATATTATTTAATAAAAAACAGTGCACTGCAGTTTTGTTATTTTGTGTATTTGTGAGTATTTAATATGAGTTAACACATTTTTATAGTTATGCTCACAAATGTCATTAAAACACATAGTTAAAGTTAAAAAATAAAATTTTAAATAGGATATAACGTAGTGCTTTGTTTCTGAACTGCAAGTATACGTTTATGTAATATAGCGTGTTATGTGACAAGTGTGTGGGGGGGGAGGTAAGGTGAAGTGTGCCACTTTGTGACACAGGAGGGGAGGGGGTCAAAAATAGGGAAAACAAGTAATATAAAAATTTTGTTTTTAAAGTCAATTCTTACTTAGGCCATCAAAGAAAAATTTAATATAATCAAGCTAATATTAGTTTTTGTTGCATTAAATTTTTTCAATTTGTTGATTTTCTATAAGCAAGTAGGTTTATAATGGAATTCTATGGGAATTTGGCGAAATATTACAGATATCGCCAAGTTGGCGTCACTTTTGGCGACTCATTTTGGCCGCCAAATTTGGCGATATATCGCCAAGTTGGCGACAAACTTGGTGGTATTTGGCGACAGAACAGGGTCCCCCCTATGGTAACCCTTATTGAAAATACTTTCATTGAACTTCAATAACCAATGGCCGCCATTTTGTTTCCCATGCAAAACTAAAATTAATTAATTAAAATTTAATTAATTAATTAATATTTGGAAAAACTGTATTAACATCAATTGTCATACAGTACAAGTTAAAAAAAATTATTTCAACTTGATAGGATGAATAATGAGTATTTTATTAACGATTGAAAATTTGAACAAGATAAATATCTATATATATAAAAGCCGTTCTCTGTGTGTATGTCCTTTATACAAATCTTTAATTTTTGACCGTTTTGCCCGAAACTTGCTGTACATAGGCTTTAAAATGTGGAATAGATCCCTGTCACCTTTAAAAAATCATCAGACCAATATTTATCCCTTTTTTCTATCATCTTTCATAATTTAACATTATAGAAACGAGGTGGAACCCGTCGAATTTCGACGAAAGAAAATGTTTACTAAGGAACTGTTGCATCAAATTTATAATACATCGACAACAATAATTACAATAAAAAATCCATCTTACACTTGTTAATTTAACTCTCCAAAGACATATTTTAACCTAAGATTAACAAAATACTTTTTTCATAAACTTCAACTGTTAAAATTATTGGAAAATTAAACTTTATTCATATACGTTACGTAATCAGTAACATATAATCAAGGTAAGTAATTTTGATTAAGTTATCAATTGATGCTTGGTATTACGGAATGAAAAAATCAGCAAAAAGGATTTCACCTTGACATAATCATAGAATCCCCCCCCCCCTTTAAATCTAAACAAATCAAGCCATTTTCAACGTTTCACATCAATATTAACCATTTAAAAACATTTTAACGCGCAATAGGTTATTGATAAATATATTTACAAGCTTTAAGTCACGTTTGTCAACTATTACAACTTGCCATGTTAAAATTCCCACTCGTGATTTGAGGTCTTATAACAATCTCTGTACCTGCGCGTAAAAATTCCAGAAATTTATAACTTTTAGACGTATTCATGGGGAAATATCTCGTTTTATCAAATAAAATTATCGGTTTCTTTCAAATATGACGTCATTTTCAGTCGCTGAAATATTTTGCCTATTGTCTTAAACTCAAAGTCAGCGAACTGAAAAAATAGTGAAATATAACAGCATCATCAGGGTAATTGTGTCTTTTTTAAAGCGTAACGTCATTTTCTGTTCAAATTTTTAAAAAATATATTTTTAATTGTAATGAGAAAATGGCATCAGTAAGAATATAATCAATAAAGATAACTAAACCACTCTTAATAGAAATGAAGTACTTCAGTTGCCACGATTAGAAAATTGGTATTAAAAACTATAAAAAAAAATTAATATCTCAAAAATAAATTGAGGTACAGCTTTCAAAGAAATTGCATTTAAATGTGCATTTTTTTCTGCATACGACGTTGTAAACATTTAAAACGTGGTATGTTTAGAAGTTTAAAATTTTGGAGTAGTGAAAATTGCAAAACCAAAATTTTATTTCAAATTTCAAAGTGTTGCCATTCGCAGAATGATGCATGCGTTACGCACAGATATGTTTGTCCTTTATAATATAGATATCTCATTTTAAATTTTCAAATTCAATAGCTTCTTTCCTGTTGCCACACATCTAAAAAACTGCTCAATAATTTTTTAAAAAATGATAACTCGAGTACTTTGTTTTATTAGCCAATAAAAATTCAGACTCGACTGCTATATTTGTACATTTTTGAAATCGACGTCATTCTAATCAGAAAATGCACATTTTTATATATTTATGTAAAAACTTTAACTAAGCATGTTTTAAAATGACCTTAGAAGTACTTTAGTTGAATGTTAAAAAATCTATTTTAATGAAGTCGTTTCAATATGAAGAATCAAATAAGGAAAATGATAATAGTAAAAAAAAAAAAAAAAATCGTTTGCTAGATATGACGTCAATGTCATCAATATAATTTCAAACTGGCTCTAAAAACTGGATGCTACAATTTATTCCCTAGTTCTTAGTAATCTTTAATTATATCATTTAGATAAATGTTTTAATACCTGAAATGCAATGATAACATTCTACGGTTTGTATCAAATACGGTTACATAAAATACGATTTTTGTACGATTTATATTAAATAGAAATTATAGCTACTATTTTTTAGGGTAAGCTTTTTTTCTTTTTTAAACAAAATTTCATGACTGACAGACTTTTTTGTTAGACGTTGAAATAATGGAATGCATGATGTTTAGAGATCAAATTGCAGTAAAAGCGTAATTTATGGTACGGTTAGGTTGTTGCCACCAACAATATGGTGCTACGCGTTACTCATAGATATGTTTTTTCTTCATAATATTGCATTAATAGCAAACGGATATATCTTTCTGAATTGGGTTACAGGTATATTTAAAAATATATCCGTGATTGAAAATTAATTTAAAATGGATAAACAATCCGTAAATTGAAATAAGCTTTTCAAAAAAAAAAAATACTGAAAGTACTTTTTGTATTCTATTAGATTTTGGAATAATCAAATGTGCGATGTTTAAATGTCAAATTGCAGTAAAAGTTAAATTTATCGTTGGGTTAGGTTATTGCCACCAACAATATGATGCTAGAGTTACTCATAGTTCATCAATGTCTTTACTTTATAATATTGCATTAAGAGCAAACAGGTATATCTTTCTTAATTGGGCTGCATGTAGGGATGAGATTTCCACGTTTTTGCACACCGGTATATTCTTAAAGAAAATGTTGTTCTGTTAAATCAAGAGAGTGTCCCGATTAAATGAAATATCATTTACTCTAACAAAATACTGGTGTGAAAAAATGCGGAAATCTTATCCCTGGCTGCATGCAAATCAAAAATATCCATGATTGAAAATTACTTTAAAATCCATTCACATGAAAAAATTGAGATACAATTTTCAAATAAATTTCATTTGACAGAAGCTTTTTCTATTCGACAGTGTGAAAAACGAAATTGTATGATGATCATAAGTTAAAAAAATTTTAGTAAAGGCAAAATTTATGGGTTAGGTCATTGCCATCATCAGTATAATGTCACAATTGGCACTGTGTTTGTAGTTTTATATATATATATATATATATATTCTGAAGATGACTCAATGAAAGAGTCGAAACATGTAAATTTTTAATATTTTTAATGTTTTTTGTTATTTAAATGACGCTTTTTAAGATAATAATTGTACTTTAATATATGTTATGACATTTGTTTGGAATATACATTATTATGGTATAGTTAATAGTAGACGCAATTAAAACTATTTTACTTATATTTCTTATCGGTCTTTTAACGATTCGTGGACGGTAATGCACCAATCTCAGTTATTGTCACTGCCGTATTTATGTCACTGCCGTCATTTTAATGTATTTTACCCGGGTGGACCATTATTATTGACACGAGCGAAGCCGGGTAGATCTGCTAGTATATAAATAAATAAATATAGGGAGAGTGTGAGCTAATAGTAGGAATTGAAAAAGTGTGACATCATTTACGGACCGCCCCTTATGTAGAAGTATACTAAGGTTGCAGAAAAAAAAAACTTTTTAAGTTACTCTATGTACTGTTATAATTATTTTTGCTGTAGGCCTATTATATTTTTTGTAATACATTTTTGAAGTTGTACGGAGACTTTTGGGACACCCTGTATATATTTAATTGGAGAAAGTTCATTTTCCCCGAAACGGACATCAACAAAAACACAAAAGAAAGTTATGTAAAATCAGTAATCACCATATCCTATTTCTTAACTTTATGCTGCCAACATAGAAAATAAATGATTTAAATTTGGTTAATCTATTTTTTTAGGGGGGTATCACCATAAAAGAGAATTGAGTTTAACCTGTGTTATTTAATTTTAACTTGAAAAATGTTTGCCATGTGAGAAAACAATACTAAAATTTATTTTCAGTTTTATAAGTACAAAATTTTGCAATATCCAATCAGGGCGCTACCAGTGAAGAAAAAGCTTATCATGAGATTTTTTTATCAATTCATAAATTTGACCTTGGTAGAAGCTTATTGTGAAGACTTATATAAATATAAAGCCGCTGTAACCACAAAAGGAAATTTGTGCTAAATCTATGCCCCTTACTTTTACACTCGTTTATTTAACTCAGTTTGTTTTTTACCCGACTGCCAAGAAGGGTTATGTGTTTCACGCGTATCTGGCTATGTGGATTTATTTATACCCACGAAACATCTCAACGACTGAATGGATTTTAATGAATGAGGTCTCTATCGATTCGTCTTAACCGTCCGATGGTTATTGGCTAGGTTTTATTTTTATAAATTCAAAATGGCGGCCGTAAAATACAAAATGGCGGTAGGGACGAAAAAAAAATGTACACACCCTATTGCGTGGTATATTATTGGATAGGTCTTTCAAAATGAAGACGATGTTTTATTGACCATTTTACAGTCAGAAGCTCCGTTTAAATATTACACAACCTGGAAGTTGTGTAGGTAGGATTTCTAGCTTTACTGCAACTCTAACCTTCATAGACACTATAGGTCTCATGAAAACAGTGTTTATAGATAGGAACTAACAATTAAACACAACTTAAAAGTCATCAATACAAGTAAATTTAAAAAAATAGTTAAATAATATAAAAAGTAGTTACACATTGATGAGAAATAATTAATTAGTTCGCTTTTTGCGCAGCCGGGTTTTTTGATTTTTTAAAATTCAATTCATTTATTGTATGCAAAATAATCCATTTTTAACTTACTTCTTCATATGTTACAATTACAACAATTATATACAGCGATGTGTTTCCGATGACAATAGAACTTTTTATTTTTTTTAACTTAATAATAAATTAATAACTTAATTAACTTTAAGACTTCTTCCCGTTAATTCGCCACAAGTCTTGCTTTTTATGCTTTATTTTTACAATCATTAACCGGTTTTATAATTTTGATCAAGTAATGTAGATAGCCAGATTGTCTGTGTTTCAATTAAAAATTAACTTCTGTGTAAAAGTTATTATTTCGAGTTTTGAATATTTAACAACTATAAAGAATAATGCATAATCATTATAAGAAAAATATCCATTGATTTTCAATGAAATCGGGAAATTTTGAATTATTAAAAAACAAAACTTCTTAAAGTAAATAAAAAATGCCCTAAAACGTTTCTTGGATATATCTCATGTAGATGGAAAGTTACAAAAGAATTATATTAAATCATTAGTTTGGAAATTTTTAACCAAACTTTCATATATTTTTGAATATTTTATAATATTTTAAGGTTAGGATAATCAGGAAAACAATCTTAATACAGAATTATTTCACTTCTACGTATCCAAAACAGGTCGGAAATTGTACGGCAAACATGGCAAATAGTATGAAGAAAGCAAATCCTATTTTTTTTTTTAATTAATAATATCATTTCAGTTAAAATATGTTAAGTTTTAAAATAACATCTAAGCATTTTTAAAAACTATTTTTAAGTACCGTGAAAAAAAGCACAGTATGATTTCTTATGTTTTCCAAAATCCATTAAGAGTTTTAAGTTAATCATATAATATTATTACCGGAAAAATAAACAAAAAGTATTTTATAAAATTTAGAGGCCTGATTAGCAATTAATCGGGTTGTGGTGACTTTATAAAAATGTTTCATGAATTCAGGCTGTCGCGAAAGGTAGCCTGACAAATAAAACGATACGGAAACTGTACGTCAAACGTGGAAAATGAGGTGCGTTCGTTCTAAAACTAGTTTTATAAATGTTTTGGTGCAATACCAGAGGCACTCATATGTATGAATGCAAAATTTACGTATAATAAATTAAATAATACGGAAAAAATATGACTCCATCCAAAAAAAGGACGTTTGCATTATAGGTTGTCAACATGACAACCTATAATCTCTACCTATCATGGAATATCATTGAATTAATGACGTATTATAGGATTTAATAGAATGAAGAAAACTTTTATTAATATCTTTTTATGTTTTGCCTCCATTTTCATAAAATTTGAAATGACTCGACAAAATTCTGCAACCATTAGATACATTTAATTTCAAACCATTCGGTTGGGTAGTTTTTGGCTGTTTTACGCGGATAGACGGATGGACCAGCCGACGACTATAGGTGCTACGTATATATATAATTACGAACGCACCTAATAACCACAAACGGGAATATATAATAACAACTTCCGACTTTCGTATAATTTCAAAAAGTGCTCTTTGTGTTTAAAAACCAATATATTTTCGAGATTGAAAGAAGCTTTTATAAAAACAAAGTTTTTTTGCTGCCATTGATTTTCGGATACGTTTCGGAGTAGTTTTTGTATTAAGCAATTTCCTCATGCCGATATACGAAATTTTCAGACACTATCCATTCTCATTTAAACATTTTCAACAGCGTAATTGAATTTATACGCGTTAGAATAACAAAAATTTATTGTTGTTAATTTATCAAGTTTGTAAACCTTGTTTGTTCATCTTATAAATTTTCACTTGAGAATCAATAAAATACAAAAAAACGGCATTATGGTTATTGAAAAATGGATTAATACACTAGGGGAGAGTTGTACAAAACCAGGTTGGCGGGTAAAACCGGGTAGCGCAGATTTCTCCTTGATATGAACTTTTATTTTTCAAACAAAACCAGGAATTGCTTGTCGAGAGTCATTACAGCATTTGTAGCTGAACGAAACGCTACCTTGCGAGGTTAATTTTGTGTGAAGGTTTTCGTTTCAATTTCTCTTAAAAATTGTTTTGTTTGTTTCTAGGTTTTATGCATATATTAACTGTTTGACAGCATATTAAATATTGGTATATACTATATTTCATTCTATGCTTTCCTGCTAGTATTTTAACAGTTTCCGTTTTCTTTTACTATAGGACTGGGAGTAGTGACGTCATGTTTAAAAATCTATGTCACGTTGGGGTAAAACCGGGAACTTAAGAGTGGGTCCAAACCAGGTATACCCGGGTTTGCCCTACACTCATGGAATGATTTTCTAGGATAGTTAATACTTCAGCATGCAGTTTTAAATTGCATTTGAATGCTGTTAAGTACTTTTAACACTTTGATGTGTCAGTCATGGCACCTCTAAACTTATTCTACAAACAAGAGGTGAGGAAGTGGTTACTTGAAATCCTGGGTGATCTGTAACAATTTACTAAATTGGAAAATTATTCAAAGCTGCATTTTTTAGAGCAGTAGTTGCAAATACCCCAATCAGAAGGTTTGAGAAAACAAGAGTTTTACCTTACAATAACGATGTTTTTCCTGACCTTCTATTTGTTCCATCGGAAATGACAAAGAAGACCTTTAAAGTCAGTGATAACACACCTAAGTCTACGCAGCCATATACAATGTAGATAATTTGCTACAGATTTATTTTTCACACATGGAAGAACACATTTGCAGTTTCGTTTTGCTAAATATAACAAAATTGTATGTTTTTACTACATTAAACAAGAATTTCTTTAAAGAAAATGAGATCTCCATGAATTTGAAATGGATACCCGGTTTTACCCATCAAGTGCGGTAAAACCGGATTTTTGCATATGTCTGAAAAAAAACTATTTTTAAAAATAATCAATTACATTTTTATCGAAAAGAGTATGTTTAAATATAGTCAAAGATCCATTTAATTTTAAAAACGGTGTTTAGAGTTTGTTTTTCCATTTGATTGCGTTTGAGAATAACAAACATTTATGGTACCCGATTTTGCCCCCACCTTCTCCTACAAAACTACTCGGAAACATTTCCGAAAATCAGCGACAGCCAAAGAAAGTTTACCTTTGTAAATGTTTTTTTAAAGCTGGAAAATATATTGGTTTCTGAGTTAGTTTTCAAAAGATGAAGAACGCTTTTTGGAATCATGGATAACTCGAAATAGGTTATGGTAAATTTTCGTTGCCTTGGATTACGAAAAGTTTCTCTTTTTAACACTTTTCAACGTAGTTGAAAAGTATTTACGGTTCCGGCTTGTCTGTCTGTCCGTGCTCTAACTCGCGTAAGTATAGTCAGATCGCCATAAAATTGATGTACAGTAAAACCTCCTTAAAGCGACCTCGTTTCGTTCCAATAAAATTTGGTCGCTTCGAGAGGTGGTCTCTTAATGGAGGTCATGCTTAAATCTAGATTTTAATTGTTGAAAAAAGGTAACAATTAATGTTACTAAAATTTATTTTTCACATTAGGAAAAAATAGGAAAATTTCAGTATCGAATCAAAAGTTAATTAAATAAGTTAATTACTGCAAAGTTTAAAAAATGAATATATTGACGCTTGCTTTGATTTTACCGTTTTATCTTTCATAACTTTTATTTCCAAGTCCTTTCAAAGTTCCTTAAGTAAATGGATTTTTTTTGGGGGGTGTGGGGGGGGGGGGGCAAATAATAACGACTTCAGAGTTTCCAAACAGAATAGGGCAGGAGAGTTTATTGACCGCTATTCATAATGCGTCACCAGAGATAAATTCATTGCCTAAAAAGCCACAAAGGGGTTTAAACACTTAAAAGTTACCAGAATAATAATAAAAAAATTTAAACTTAGTTTAGAAGTTCGACGAATAATGTTCCCACCGGAATTATTTTTCTAATAAAACTTTCTTCAAGCGACCAGAAAAAACGGAATTTATTTCATTTTCTTCAAAGAAATGGGGGACGCTCATGGAGGGAGTTCAAGTGGTATGGTTTCTGAATGATGGTAAAATTAATATTGAGCCTATGGGAATAAATTTCGTTCCATGAAAAAATGATTGCTCAGGGAGGTGGTCGCACAGGGATTGATATTCACTGTAGGATGTTCGGTACTGAAAATCAAGCTTATAGCAGTTACAGAGACGTTCAAAAGAATTCCGTTACATTACAGCATACGAGGAAAAATCATTTGCGGTGATTTTTAATAATGTTTCACAATTTCAAGCTGAATGAATCTTATATATATATAGCTCTGAGGTACAATGCAAAATATTTTTAATAGGATATGGAAAGGATAGCATTCATAGTGTATTTACAGGGACACAAAAAATAATTCCGTTACGTTATGGTCTAAGGGGGAAAATCGTTTGCTGTGTATTTTATTCATGTTACACAATTTCAACATATTGGAATTTATATATATATATATCTCAGGTGCACTGCAAGATATTTACTACAAAATATGATGTGCTAGTATTCATCATTTAGATACAGGGACACACAAAAAAGTCAGTTACAGTATTTTCTATGAACAATAATTGCTAGAATTGCGTTTTCTTTTGTAGTACGCACTTTTAAAATAAACTTTTTAAAATTGTTCTTAGACTGTATAAATTCTACACATCACATACAGGGCTGCACAAAACATCTGAAGTACTTTTCCGTTTATTGATGGAAATTGCTGAAGGGTAATTTTCAACTGTGCTATGCGTTTTCTAATTGAACTAAATTTTAGCATACTATATGTATATGTATATGTAAACTATATGTATACTACATGTATTATATGATTAATCTATAGTTCATATACAGAGTTGCGCAAAAAATTCAGATTTGTTTTCTTTTTTTATGAGTTTTAATAGGAATTAATGAAAATTGCGTTTTCAAAGGTGTTATGTGTTACGCGTTTTGCAAATTGTTTATTTAGACATTTTTTCACCTTATTAAAATGTGAAGTTTTATTATAGAATTCTGAATGTGTTGGAAAGTGTTTCAAATCGATACCTAACGCATGATTTTACATTCTTGTTTCACATTGTGGGGAGCTCTGAACAAATAAGCACTCCTATAAATTTTGCAATATTTGAAACAGGAAAAAAATCTATAAACAAACTTTTCCTATGAGGATACCAATCTCTTCTAGTAAAATAAATATTGCATAGGTTGCGTGTTAGCCAAGTGCGTTGGAGTACCGTTGAGAATAATAACATTGCGCAGATAGGGTTCCAACTATTGTAAAATGCAGTTTTTTTTTTCAAGAATCTTTCAGTTTTAATCATAAAGCTGATTAAATTTTTGTAATTTTATTAGTACAGTTATAATAACATTTAAATGAAGTTAAAATGACAGTGTTCTAACAAATTATGTCTGATATAAAAACACAAACACAATCTCTGAATAATTTGTTTTATATAATATTTAAATAGCCCCCCGGTATGCTATTTCTTTCTCACTTACGTTGTATAAGCCAGCCGTAAAACAAATCAGATGTATCATTGTACGATTAAGTTCTCTACAGCCTTTTTTTTAAACTTCTAAGCATCGCCCATTTTCAATTTTTATACCGTCGTATAAGGAAAAAAAGGTACTTTTTAATGCAATTTGTTTGAAAACTGCATGTCCATTTATTTTTGAAATATTAATTTTTTTTGTAGGTTTTGGAGCCATTTGCTTAATATTGGCAGCGGAAGTACTCCATTTCTGTAGAAAGTAAAGGGAAAATAGTTTTTAAATAGCAATTATACATTTTTGTTGCCATTTTCTCATAACAACCGAAAGAAAATGTAATTAAAATACGTGCTATTTTGAAAAAATATAAACGAATGATTTCTGTTAAAACATGGAGCTATTATAAACTATATTTAATTTTAAGCAACTATATTAATGTTACAAACAAATGAAGACCTATGAATCATTAGATAGTCGTTTTTTTATCACATCTCTTTAATGACGGCATCTTTTTGCTGCGTTTGTGTATTATTTATGTTATATAGTGACGTCCTATGCATACTTTAGTGTAGATATTTAAGAGTGTTAGATGTAAATTTCCAACTGCGCGAAAAATGTTCGGATCAGGATTCGAACCAGGGATCTCCTGGCTGAAGCGTATCCAGCGATTTCTGGAGTTCCATTACCTGAGAGTTATTCTGTTGAACTGAACTAGGTTTCAGACCAGAAGCTATAATCATTAAGGTTAGCTAGGTGAACTTCAGCCAGGAGATCCCTGGTTCGAATCCTGGTCCGGACATTTTTCAGTTTGGTCTCGACAGACATGGGGGAAGTTTCATGAGTAATTACCGGTATAACCCAGCATGCAAGTCTTTAGCCTTGCAGTCTGTCTCCATTGGATGTTTTCTTTTTGTTCATGGTTTTGTTAGTAAGATTTTTCCATGGTTATTTTGCTAATTTTTCTCTGTAGTTCAGGAGCTTTGGGATTGGATGAATAGTATGTGTTTTTGGTATTATATATACAGTTATAATTTACTACACCAGGGGGAATTTTTAGCTAAATTTTGACGATATTGTTTAACGGTTTTTAATTAATTTAATAGTGCATTTTAATTATGTAATTACTTTCTATTTATATTATTTTATATTATATTAAAAGTTATTTAACATTTATTTCAATATGTATTAACTGCATCCTATGGTATCAATTACTGTGATTTCTTAACCGTTTTATTAACCTTAATCTTTACGATATGGGTGCCATGTGAGCGTGGATTTATTCTAAAATATTAATCGGTATGGTGTTTATTATTTCATTTTATATCCTATAAATATTTAAATAGGTTTTATTGTTTTTTCCAATTCATATTATTTGTTTCTATTCTGTTTTCATTTTTAATCAATTCACTTGATTTTAATGGTTGTTAGGGCACAGGGGAAAATAACTTTTAGCTTTAGCTTATTTTTCCAACAGAAAACAACCATTTTGCTTATATCATTGAATTCTGTGCCCTTGAAAACGTAATTCAATATATAAGCATTTCCATTATTTGTCGGTGTCCACTTTCTTATTTTTCTTCCATAATAATTCTAATAAATAATTTAATCTTTTTTTTTATATATATATATACTTACAGCTTTAATTCATAATATTACGGTTTTTGATGGTGGTAGGTTATGTTTAATTATTGGTTATATGTATATATATATATATATATATATCACTTTTTTACGGACACGATAACTTCTATAATTCTGCACAAAATCAAGCCATAAAATCAAGCGGAAGAAAATCTCGGTCAAGTTCGTTATTGGACAAAATCGGACCAGGGGGGTGGATATAGGGGGTGGGGGGGGGGTTGTGTAAAAACAAAAAAAACCCATAACTTTCTTAATTATGATACATATCGAATCAATTTAAAGTTATTATTACTTCTGGGAAAACGGCCGAAAATTTACGTATCACAGATTTTGATAAAATTAAAAATGGGCTCAAGGGGTGAAAAAAATAGGGTTTTAGGGAGAAAAAAAATCATAACTTCATCAATTTTTAAAACATCAGATTCACTTAAACTTATTATAAATCTTCTTAATATTATCTACAACTTTTATACTAACAAGTTTTCAATAGGACCAGCTCTTAGAGAAAAAAAAATTAAAAACGAAAAAAATGGGGGGGGGGGGGGGTTGAAGAAGAAACAAATTCATAACTTCGTCAATTCACAAAATATCCAATCCGCTTAGATTTATTATACATCTTTTCAATATTATCTACAACTTTCATATTGACAAGTTTTTGATAGGACCAACTCTTACAGCAAAGATAAAGCAAACAAAAATAGGGGTTGACAAATAAATTATCGTGTTAAGGGTGTACTCAAATCCAAACGGTTTATTTTCTGACTCAATTTTAAATTCATTTTTGCTCTCAAGAGCATCCAATTGGTAGGTTCTCTTACTCAGTAAACTATAATCTCTATACTATAAACTATAAACTATAAACTATATAATGTGCTTTATTGGTCAATTTTTTGATAAATTTAGAATATATTTAAAAAAATGCTGCCAAACCGAATTTTCCGAAGCGATAGTGCTGGAAACGAAAAAAAAAATGGTCGTACTGAGAAACTGTTTGTAAATCAAGTTCTAATTGATTGAACGAAAAATAAAAACACAGTTCACTTATAAATCTCTTCAATGAATCACGTCAGCAACGTTCATGTTTTTGATTTTAAAAATGAGTCTGAATTTGTGTCTGAAAATTTCGAGTTGTTGAGCGTGAATTTTTTTTTAATACTGCCTTAATACGATTTTGATAAAACCAGCACTTACAGAAAATGAAATTAAAATTTCGTCTTTAGCGGCGAAATAAAATTGTTAAACTGGGTTTTATCTCGAATCTTGATCTAGTTTTTGTTGGTGAAATTAGTACTTAACTTCAAAATCTACCTCTGCCTGTAGGTCGAACCGGCAGGGATTTTTTTTTTCATTCGGATATTTTATATATTTATCTGACAAACCAGGGGAAAATCGGTAGAATCAATTAACCAACCCATCTTTCAATACTTAAAATCTCGAGTACAAATATTGATTAATTTTAATAAATATTACGGCTACTGATACATCTAATTAAAGTTTATTAAATGAGAATAATTACAATTTAGTTTATGATTTAAACATTTCATTTTAAAAGGTGAATTCATGAGTATTCTTCCCGAAAAATCGAAATATCTTTAAAAATGTAAATGCTACCCAAAAAATTGCTACACAGCAAGAATTATATGCTCTATGAACAAACAATTTAACAAATCAGTATTCCTTTTTCATCTCATTATTATGATATCCTTAAAGGACAACTCTCATAAAAAATCTTTTTTCCGTTAACAATGCTATTCATTTTGTCAAATTGTCAAGTTATTGCCTTATTAGAACACTTAACAATAGAATTTAATCAAAAGATAAACTTCTTGATTTCCGAAAAGAAATGAGATGGTAAAATGAGGATATAATTATTTCATGTGTTTACAATGCACTTATCAATTAAGCAGAATTAAGATACGCTTTAATTAACATACCTGCATTTTTTGATAAGGCAGGTACATTCATTATAAATGTGTGCGATACTAAGAATTGAAAGTTATTTAATGGATTTAAAACGATGCTGCACAACAATAATTATATGCGATATACGTAAAGAATTTTGTAAATCACTATTTCCTTGTCATTTCATTGTTATGATATCCTTAAAGGATAACTCTCATAAAAAACATTTCTTCGTTAACAATGCTACTATTCATTTTATCAGATTGTCAAGTACTGCCTCATTAGAACTCTTAATGATAGAGCCTAATTTCAAAATAAGCTTCATTACTTTCGAAAAGAAATGAAATGTTAATATGAGGATATATTTTATTTTTACAATGCACTTATTAGTTAAGCTCAATTAAGATAACAGCAATTTTTGATAAGGCAGTTAGTTATACTCGTACATTCATTATAAATGTCTGTTATACTAAGAATAGAAAGTTATCTAATTAGTTTTATTATTGCTTGGCATTATTTAAAGTTAATTGTCAATTATAAACATGAAAGTAGAATCAGGATAGACAACCTTAATAACAGAAATGATGTTTAAAAATTTAAATACATTGTAACTCTTATCAAATTATAAAATCCCTGCTTAAAAATGCTTGTTACTTTCGTAAAATACATCTAACGTTCTGGAAAACAGTTTCTAACTAGTTGGATGTGCCAATCCCAAAACTTTCTTCTATCTTATACATCTTAATATTTCAAAACCTAGTTACACATGTTAATACTTCAATATTATTAGTTCAACTATACCAACTTTGATTTTCATCTTAAATTTCTGCTCAAGTCAATTAAACGGACTAAAAACGAGTTAATCTATATCATGATATTTGTTAAAATTATTAATTTTTCCTTATTCTATCGTTATCAGCCGTTTGCGAATAGCCGGCATAGCAGGAAGCGAGTTCCCGCCGCTGCATGAGCCGCCGATGCACAATAGAACTACGAAAAATCCAGAAAAGTATACAAAAATCGCTAGCACGGAGCCCCTTTACAGCGCAATATTTCCAAATTCAAGGAGAACCTGTTGGCCAAAGCCAAAAACAAGCACAAACATTTTGGTTCAATTGTATGCATAATTTTATACGCTGTTCGATGGTACAATAATGAAAATGGCACAGAGATCGGAATTATAGCGCCCCCTTCTTTCGGAATTTTTTCAAGTTCAGGGAGGACTTGTTTGCCATAGCCAGAAACATGCACAAAAATTTGGTTCAATTATATGGATAACTTCGTACACTTTTCGATGGTACAATAATGAAAATGGTACAGACATCGCAAGTATAGTGCCCCCTTCCGGTAGAATTTTTCCAAATTCAGGGAGGACCTTCGTGACATGACCAAAAATAAACACATAAAATTTGGTTCAATTCTATGCATAACTTCATACACTTTTCGGCGGTACAATATTCAAAATGGCACAAAAATTGTACAAAAATCGCTATTACAGCGCCCTCTACGAGCGATTTTTTTACAAATTAAGGGAGGACCTCCTTGCCATAGCCAAGAACTTATTTTTTTTTTTTTTTTTTTTTGGTTCAATTCTATGCATAGCTTCATACACTTTTCGATGGTGCAATATTCAAAATCGCACAAAAATCGCTATTACAGCGCCCCCTAACGGCGAATTTTTTGCAAATTCATGGAGGACCTTCTTGCCATATCCAAAAACTTAAAATAAAAATTTGGTTTAATTCTATGCATAACTTCATACACTTTTGGACGGTACAATATTCAAAATCGCACAAAAATCGCTATTACAACGCCCCCTACCGGCGAATTTTTTCCAAATTCAGGGAGGACCTGCTTGCCATAGCCAAAAACTTAAAATAAAAATTTGGTTCAATTCTATGCATAACTTCATACACTTTTCGATGGTACAATATTCAAAATCGCACAAAAAAGGCATTTACAGCGCCCCCTACCGGCGAATTTTTTCCAAATTCAGAGAGAATCTGCTTGTCATATCCAAAAACTTAAACTAAAAATTTGGTTCAATTCTATGCATAACTCCATACACTTTTGGATGGTACAATATTCAAAATCGCACAAAAATTGTTATATCAGCGCCCCCTACCGGCGAATTTTTTCCAAATTCCGGGAGGACCTGCTTGCCATAGCCAAAAACTTATAATAAAATTTTGGTTTAATTCTATACATAACTTCATACACTTTTTGATGGTACAATGGCGACAGACAGACGGACAGACGGACAGACGGACAGATGGACGGACGGACAGACGGACACACAGACAGACAGACATTTTCTATAAACATGTTTTTTGGAATCTCTGACCCCTAAAACATGCAAATCCGTCGAAAACCGGAAGTCGAAAAAAAATTTCGATTACAATACTTTCTTCTATTGAAGATAGAAGAAAGTAAAAATAGCTGATTAGATGTATTACACATTTTCGAACATTTTTAGCTGAAAATATAAATTACATGTGTACCAATTCTTAAATATTCCCTTTTTTTTCTTGTCTAATTTGAAGCATCAATAATATATATATACTAGGAGTTCCTTTCCCGTACGAGCTGTGCTCACCAACCTCCTTTCAGATACCGCACAATCTAAAGACGCACTGATTATACTTGCTATAAAATTATTATGGAAAATTGAATAATAATGAAACGATCATTGTTCCCTGTAATCGAGTTTGCATTAATTTCCCTTTGACTGGCGGATTTTAAAGTCGAATCAACTGCTACTGAGACATCTAATGTCTGTTTTCGTGATTGATTAAATAAGATCAGTTAAGCATTTGAAAATCATCTTATATTTATCAGTTTATAATCAGCTCTATCATTTTAGCCGTGCTCATATTAAACGAGTTAGATTGTATGCATATATAAATCTTCTATATGAGATTTTTTTATTAATTTTTGTTAATTAAATGGCGTTGCTTTCATTTGTAAAAATCATATATTAAAGGTTCAAAAGTTTATAAATTTTAATCAACAATTTAAATTTTTATTTAATTTGTCTTTACGATGTTTAAATAGTACTTATGGTACCGGTTTAACAAAAAAAAAAGAAGAAAAAAAAAGCCAAATGGCTGGGCAGTTTATTGCAAAATTTTAACAGTGTAGTAAAATTAGAAAAGTATTTTTACGTTACTGCAAGTGTTATTTTGCACCA
Source organism: Maratus speciosus (assembly GCA_963932465.1). NCBI lineage: Eukaryota > Metazoa > Arthropoda > Arachnida > Araneae > Salticidae > Maratus > Maratus speciosus. Next base: position 457,594,880 of record OZ010797.1, read on the forward strand.
TTCTAACAAACAAATATTTATTATTTACTCACATCATAATAGATTTTTTTTTAAATTATGCCTGAAAATGTTTAAAATTATTTAAGATTCTTAATTGTCTTCTCCACGTAAAAATTTTCATTAAAATTACTCCATTAATTCGTAATTAAAGTATGATTCTATGAAAATATTTCACTTTCATCTAGAATAAGGCAGTACACAATTTCCAGAATCCCAGCACATCATCAGCGGAGTGATAAATTGATATCAAAATCCCATCTTAAATGAACAAAGATCTATGTTAACCCTTTATGCACTGAATTATGAATTCGTGAAAATTGTATCTTCTAAAGCAATTTTCGTGAATTTTTTAAACTACATTAGAAGATTTACATAATCGTTTAATAAATTTTAGAAGCATTTTAGAAGGATTGGGGGATTTAGAAGGATTAATTAAATTTGAATTTATAGGTATATTCGCAATATTTAAAGCCCCAATTAAATCTTTTATTTTAAATATTTTTTCGTGGTATGTTGTAGAATTAGTAAATGTACAAATATAATGCTCTTACAATAAGAATATATAGAAATATTTCCGAATTGAAACCTCCCCCACCCCCCCCCCCCCACGCCAAGAAAGCTGAAAATATAGATTACAAAATTTAGTCAAAATCGTTAGATCCGTTTTTTAGATAAATAGATTTAGATATGACCCGAAGTGACCTAAAAATAACCCATTAATCGAAATTTCTCGAACATGTGACCTGGCCCAATAGTTTTCTAGTGCCCAAACACGGTTGGATATAAATTTAGTTAAACTCAGTTGAGCCTTTTTTTTTAGATATAATTAGCTTGAACCTGACCCATTATGACTCAAAATGACAAACTAATAGCATTTTCTCGAACACATGATCTAGTCCAATGATCTTCTCGTGCCGAAAATGGTAAAATACAAAATTTAGTTTAAATCATTTGAGCCGTTTTCAAGATAAATGTTACATACACACACACAATTTTTGCTCGTATTATAATATAAGATGAATACAAAAATTAATTAATTCTTTTCTGTCTTCCAAATCACATTACCCAGTACTTACAGACACTTGATCACTCATTTTTCAAACCATTAAAAACATATTGGCGACCATTATTGTATATAACCAATTAAATAATGGGCATGATGGTATATTTTTTATTTATCTTATCATTTGAATTTGGGGGGGGGGGGGTATTTTTCAGTTTGGAAAAATTTCTATATTTCTATTGTAAGAACATTGTATTTGTACATTTCCTAACTCTACAAAATACTAAGAAAAATATTTAAAATAAAAGATTTGAGTAGGGTTATAAATATTGCACAAAATCCCTATGAATTCAAATTTAGTGAATCCTTCTAAATCATTCAGTTCTTCTAAAATCCTTCTAAAATTTAATAAATGATTATGTAAATCTTCTAATGTAAGTTTAAACAATTCACGAGAAATGCTTTAGAAGATTAAACTTTCATGAATTCATAATTCAGTACATAAAGTGCTTAATACATGGTTTGCAACCAGTGTTCTATGGTTATTTATTCATCCACTTGATGTCTTCTATCGCCGCTATTTATTTTTGGTCGAAGTTTGGAACACCCTGAATTTGTTTTCTTAATTTAATTAAAATTATTTTTCGAATTACCGTCGTACTGGTCCTTGCGGGGTTACTTTGGTCCATCCCATAAAAATAGATATTATTCTTAATATTGAACAAACAATTCGGAGTTTTTGCCCTTGAAAAATATTTTAGACCCTACTGTGGGGTATTTAAATAGTTTGGGGGTAATTACATTTTTTAGAGGCAACACCGGATGTGTTTGTAAACAACAGTTTTCGTGTGTAGATTTTAACTTCCCAAACTTTCTATAGTGAGACAATCTGGGTAAGAGATACAAATAAGGTAAATGTCAAAATAATACCTTTAGCAACTTGTAACCCATGTGTGATCATAATTTTTTCTTTAACTTTTTATTTTGACTTAAACGTTTACGTTTTCATAAAGCTAGCATGAAAACCAGTTTTTCGTGTCTACTTTGTACCACGCCTTTTTTGGTCCGGAAGTAGCCCCAGTTATTCAGAACTGCCTTTTATACAAACAAATCTCTTAAAAAATGTATTAAGTAACATTTTTTTCAAAAGTTACTTTAGCAAAATGTTAAAGTAATTATTTTTGTTCCAGTTGCTGAGGATCACATGATGAAAACTGTTTCTCATGTCCTTAATATTAACATTTGGTTTATGGTGTTTAAATGTAAAAAAAAAAAAAAAAAAAAAAAAAAAAAAAAAAAAAAAAAAAAATTGTTTATTAAGTTTGCAGTGTTAATTTATTAGCAGATCCTATTGCAATCAATTGCTAATTGATTTCAATATTCCAACATATGAATTGTATTCATTTTATATGAAAATAAGTGAATGGACCAAAGAAGCCCCCAGCAGGGGCTACTTTGTTCCAAAACTTTAAAAATAGTTAACAAATAAAAAAATTAAAAATTACCTCTTTAAAACCTTATAGTTTGCTTCATTGTTTCCTATTAACTGATTACATCTCCATATCGACGTTGAAAAATCATATATAATATTTTTTAATGATGGAAATGTGAGTGAAACCAGGAAAAAGTAGCCCAAAGTAACCCCAAAGTCAATGGTAATTGATTTGTTAATACGCATTCTGTTAGTCATATTTTTTTATGTCAATTAATTCTTGAAATAGAAAAGAGATGCATTTTTGTCATATTCTAGGAATGATCTGTTTAAGTTTTTTAATCCAGGGAGTCGGATCTTCATAACCAGTTTTGTAGATTTAAAACGTTAGTAGTATTGTTTCGTTTTTCCATTAATTTTGTCTGTAGGCTTAACAGGATCAAGTACCTTAGAGTGTAATAAATCTTGACGGAAATCATTTATTAACAGGAAAACTATTAACGGGGGATAAACAATTGTTACAAGAAAAAAAAATTAAATGATTAGTTATAAAATGTAACATGCATTTTAGCTTGCGTTCATGTTCGTGTACTAGCTTTCGCGTAGTTTTCGCAGCTAACTTTAATTTTGATTAATCATTTTTAAACTTTAAATTTAGTAGTTTTCGTAACTACAGCTATACTCTAAGCCTATTTTTTCCAATTTTATTTTATTAACTACATATTAATCTTACCGTGATTTAATTTTCAATCTTAATCTTTTAAATTTTATTCAAATTTTAAATTCTTTATATTTTTCTTTTATTGTCATTTACTTTTTAAGTAATTCAAAACTACATTTGTTCTATTTGCGAATGGCTCGCAATATAACAAGACGATGAAACAATAGACGGGATGTTAGTTTGCTATCAACTATAGGAAGCCCCTCAATGCTGCCTAACTTTTTAGCACGGTTCAGCTTTGTTCAGCACTGTGCACTGTTCAGCATTCTCTCGAAAGTCTAGTAATATCTAAATAATCCAAAAAGATAGATGAATAAAAAAACAATTTTCAGATTTCTAAGTCAAATAGCAGTGATTCCGAAACCAAGATTTCTGTATTACAAAATCGATATTCAAAATTTCCACGTGCAAGTGTTATGAAAGATAATTCTACGTTTCCAAACATAATTTGTATGATTTTGTATCTAAAATAATACATAAATTATTTTTCATTCATTGACTTTATAGTAAAGAAACATTCTACACGAGTAGAAAAGTATGACATCAGCATCTACTTTTCCTGGAGAACAATTAAATGGGAGCTATTTTATGTTAAGTTCTGAAGATGATGAAACATTGAATGCTATTAAAGATGCATAAACATGTGTACAATGTACAGACGCAAAAAAATGGCAAAATGATTACACAAATATTTCATACAATTGTATTTCTCTCAATACTACTGGAATAACACGTCCTCGCTAAAATGTTTTGAAATACTTTATAAAAATACATGGTTAAAACCTTGTGTGGTCAGATTTTGCGTTGATGATTTCCTTGATTCTGTCAGAAACTGATTTAACAAAGGTTTTTGCACTTGTTTGAATCAATGGCTATCCAAACATTTCGTGCTGTCCTTTATTACCTTCATTGAGTTTGACTTGAACTCATATACCATTGTTTTTCACAATACCCCATACATTTTCGTTAATTCATATTCTGTTGATCATAGATTTTTGTTACGTAATTTAATTGTTTAAATCGGAATAGAGGTATTTCTGTAACGTTGTTGAAATTTTCTTAGCCTTTTTCGCCAGAGAGTCCACCCTTTCATTACCAGTTAGGTAAATAAAAATCATAGACAGTATCGTTTCAAATTTACCTTATTCTTAACTATAGCTTTGTCGTTACAGGATCTGGAGGTTCGCATACCATAGAGAGGGAAATTTTAATGTAATCATTTATTAACAGAAAACTATTAATAGCGAAAAAATAATTCTTACCGGAAAAATGTATTAACAGAGTCTTCGCACTTGCGAATCTATCACTACCCAGGCTTTTAACTCAGAGTCTTTTATTTCTTATGTTCAGTTTAGCTGAAATTTAAAAACCATTTTTTCCCAAAATATATCAGATTATTTCCGATATGATTGATATATTGACTGTATTCTGGCAACTCCTTGAAGCACATTATTTTCATGAAGAAAATGTTTCAATATCCAAAACTTGTGGCACGAAGCATTGCCATCCACAAATATAACATTAATATACCTTCAAATAGATCTTCTAAATTAGGAAATGGAAAATTTTACAAAATTGAAACATATTTCTCTAATTTTTTCATTCACTAAGAACCGCCTTCCAGATTTTTTAAAAGACTTGCAGCACCAAATTATGATTATATGGGGAAACTTAATACTTTGAAGAGAAAAGTACTTATGTGAATAAATATTGAAATGATTAATTGATACCAGGTTTTACAAACAAATTTAATTGAAAAAAAGGCAATTTTTTTCTTCATAATTATTATAGAAGTAAAAGTTTATTCCAAAGTTCTGGTGCCATTGTGGTATTTGTGGATTTAAATTTATGTTGGATATATCATATCCCACTGCTCTTACAGCTGTTAGGCGAAAACAGAATGGAGCAATTTTCATTCTTCCTTTCATTTTTCATAATTAAAGAATATTCCCCCAATCGCCACGTAACAAATACAGATATCTGATACATTGTTAAATGAAGGATCACCTTTAGCAGCTCGATATTGCTTGATTTTAACACAATATAAAACAATTTTGGAACTATAAATATTTCCTCAAATTAAACATTTTTTTTAGTAAATTGTACAAATCTTTGTTTACACATTCCTTCAAATCTTTTTACTGATAAATAATTAGAATTTTGTTTAATTAAGACATACTAATTAAGGATTTTGAAAAGGGTGATTTGATATACATCTGTTGCGCGCAGGATTATTAAAAATATATTCCATATATCCACTTAAGATTATTTATATATATATTCTTAAAATGCTGTAATTTAACTTCAACCTAAATTAATAATCAAGTTTACAGGATCAGGATCACTCTGCCAGGGAGCCAACCAAAAATGGCATAGGCATGAACCCCTAACAGAAAAGTACCCTCTGCGACCTGCAAAACCACAGCTGGGGAATAGCCCAAGAAACACAATGACAAAAAGAAAAAATAAAAGTAAAATTCACAAAGAGCGCCCTGGCGCTTGAAAAGTGGTTAAAATAAAACAAAGATTAAAAATCAAAATTTATATTTTATAAACGAAAAATGTTTATTTAGTTCGTTGTAAATAAGTCTGAGTCTGTGATAATTTGATTTCGAGAACAGTATGTTACGCATGTTCCAGCTAAGTGTCCGGTTACGGATAAAATTAAATGAAGTAGGCATCAATGGACATTTACCAAACAGATAATGTTTGACATCACCGATGTTTCCACATAGGCATTTATCACTCTGGCGTTTTCCCCTTTTATAAAGATAACTAGGAAATGCCCCATGTGCAGATATAAAATAGGCATGGACTTGCGAGAAACACAAAAATGAGGTATCCACTTTTTTAATAATACTATGCGTGTCTCTTCCCTTATCGCTATAAGACCATTCGTTCTGCCAAATTTTAATAATATTGCTTTTGTAGAACTGCTTCACAAACGAAACAGGGATAGGAATGATTATTTCAGCATCAAATGTACCAGTCTCAGTGACTGATTTGGCAAGGTAGTCTGCGTGCTCATTTCCGACGAAACCAACGTGGGATTTAATCCAGCCTATATTAATAGTTTTATTATGCAAAAGTCGTAAATTCGTATAAATATTAAAAAGAATTTCGTCCGTTGGAAAAAGATTTTGAAGCGCTTGAACTGAGGACAAGCTGTCTGTATAAATGTGGAATACACTGTATGAGGAGTCTCTACACCACTCAATTGCGGAATCTAAGGTGGTAAGTTCAGCCTGGTATACCGTATTAAATAATTTAAGTCTAATTCTCTTCTCAAAGGTAATATCTTCTTTCAAAAATACCACAAAAGCCGCTCCAACGCCCGTAGGCATCTTAGAACCATCTGTATATAAAACTGGGTGGTTATACAAAGGGACCTTCTCAGTAATAGCACGTACGAAATTGACATGATGATCATAATAAAAGTAGGGATAGTGAAAAGTATAAACTTTTTTCATCAAACGATCTGTTGAAACATAAACATCTTCTATCCAATCTGAACCATCATTATTCTGAACTTCAAAACATAAAGCCAGTTGTTTTAATTCTACTTCGATTGGAGGAACTCCTGAAAGTACACAAAGTGCCTGTGTTGATATTGACCGATATGCGCGAATGATAGATAAGAGACATAGCCTTTGGCATGAGGATAAACGCTTAATTCCATGGCTCCGTAAAACATTAAACCAAATTTCGTAACCGTAAGTAATCTGTTTCCTTAGCACTGAATTGTACCAAATTTTTAGAAACTCAAGTGGTAATCCTTTATCACGAATTCTTGTCTTTTGGATATTACAAGTAAAATCTTTTATCTTATCGCGGGTCATATCGAGATGCTCCAACCAATGGAATCTACTGTCAAGATAAAATCCCAAGTACAGCAAATTATCCTTAACAGATATGCTCCTACCCTGGAGTTTAAAAATAGGTCGACGCTTTCTTGAAATATATTTTCCAAAAAGCATTGAAGCAGATTTTTCAACACTAACTGACAGATGTAAACCACTACAGGCTGCAGCAAAGTGGGAAATGCTAGCATTGATGGTATTCTCAAGTGCAGGTCTTGTATCACTGACTTCAACAATAATAGAGTCATCAGCATAAGAAATAATTTTCGGACTGTGTCGCTTAGAAGTTTTGATAATCTTATCAGCAACAATGGTCCAAAGCAGGGGTCCTAAACAGGAACCTTGCGGGCAGCCCCGGAAGATTCTAAACCATCTTATGCCTCTAACAAACTTGAATCCTATGAGACGATGACTGATATAATTCTTTAAAGTCGTTTTTAAATACTCATAAATCGGAAGCTAATCAATTAATTCAGCCAAGATAAACCAATCCATCTCATCAAAGGCTCCAACCACGTCAAAAGAGATGAGCGAACAATATTTGAATTCTGAAAGTGTGTCCTTAATTATTTTCTTTAGTGCTGCAAGAGCTGAAATTGTGCTGCGTGATTCTCTAAAACCATGCTGTCCATCTACCAAATATGACATAGATTCCAACATTGTAACGGTTCAGATCTTAACTATTCTTTCAAAAACCTTTGCAATGATAGGAACAAGTGTTATTGGTCTATAAGATTTCGGTAACTTGGGATCATGGTTACGTTTGCGAAAAAAATATTATAATGCCTTTCTTCCAGCATTTCGAGAAGTGACCAAACATCAAACAGGTATTGAATAAAGAAATCATAAAAGCTGTAAAATTTTTACAAAGGTTCTTGATAATCAGCGCATCTATCTCATCGTAACCGGGAGCCTTATTATTTCCTTGTCGACTAATAGCAAAAAATAATTCTCTTTTAGTAATTGGAACAAAATCATCAGAATCTTCAAAATTAACATCACCGATATATTCAAATGTATTCAGAGGAGGATTATTTACCTCAAAATGCTCTGACATAAGATTTTCCGCAATATCACCATATGGATCAAAGACTTGAGAGTTTTCAAGAGTGGTAAAAATTAAATCATTCTTAGATAAAGATTTTTTTGAAATAAATTTGTATAGACTTCCGTAAACATTGTCTGTCTTCTCACAAAAACCTACCCAGGCAGAACGCTTAGCTTTTCTCAGATTTTGTTTATACATTCTTCTGGCAGCTATATACTTTTGTTTATACTGTAAATTATCAATGTTTTTCATATACCGTTTGTACAAGGCATTAACCCTATTACGTCCTTTTCTAAGAGAACTGTCATACCAGTTTACAGTAGGAGTATGTTGTATAACACCAGAACAAGTGTAACAACAAGTTCCATCTGTAATCAAGTTTACAGATGGAAATATTTTTTCAAGCAATTAAACGATAAAATACAAAATTTATGATAAAATTTCAATAAAAATATGAAAAATAAATATATCGCAGGTACTTACCTAAAAATAGGTAGAGATTATAAAACTATACAAAATACAATATAATACAAAATATTACGTTTCTATGTAACTTAGTTTTGAAAATATGGTGCGCCCAATGTCAAAAATCTCTGTTTTGAGAAAACTGGCTTTACTTTAAAATTTTAAATCTACCTTGATTTGGATAGGTATTGCTCCACGTATTTTATCTTAAATCCAGTCCTATTTGGAGTATCATCATATTTTTATTTTTTTATTTTTTTTAGTTTGGTATCATGTTATAATTTAATAACAGACAAAAAAAGTTTTTGAATTTTAAAAATTTTTAAGGGTCTCAAAGCTTAATGCTTCAAAATTTTCGAAATTTTATTTTTTTAACATTTTGATATATATGTTTACTTGAAATCCCCATTAGAAGAAAAGTTATGGCTTTTAGAATAGCTGAAGCGGAGCTTCCGAAACTTTGAAGTCATTTTTCTCCAAATGAAATTTTTGGGCATAACGTTCACGATATCTCAAAAACTTCTGAATATTTTTTCAAAAATTTTTAAAAACATATGTTTTATGTCAGTATGTATGAATTGAACCGAAAATTTCCTTGTTATTGTCCAAAAAAATTTTTTTTGGTAATTATACTGTTGAAATTTTCAAAAATTTCTAATAGCTAAATACAACTTTGTATTAAAAATATAAAAATGCTTTAAATACAAATTTATTTGGGATGCAGGGTAATTATTACAATCTGAAGTATATGTAAGCACCAAACTTTTCATTCCAGTTTCAATATTTATTTTGCAATTCTGTGTGTAAGCTGTTATACCAATTTTCTACACGTCAAATGTCTGACACTTTGGAGCCCCCTATTGGAGCTAATTCTGCATCTTGTTATTTTTTAACTACATGAAATGAAAGAACATATATTTTATCTCCAGTCATTTTATTTTTTTTAATCATATACATTTTAAGATATTAGATGTTGAAAATTGTCTTTTTTGTTTGTTTGTTTGTTTCCAATTTTAAGCGTCTTGAGACCCCTTAAGATGATCTCCCACCTTTAAGCACGTTCTTACCCCATCGATCAACAGACTATAGTCCTGGTGTGACCCATAATAATCTGCCCAGTTTGCGCTCAGAGCTTAGGTTTTGACTTTGCAGAAAATTCTCTGCAAAGAATTTTCTGCAATTAAATTTAAATTTCCGAGCTTTCTGAACAAGAAATTTAACAAACCTTATCAATACCGAATTTGAAAAAACCCGTACCTTCATTTTAAACTCTTCCTCTACGAAGTGCCTAGCCTAGTGGTTAAGATGCTCAATTCGAAACGCGTGGTACCAGGTTTTAACCCAAGGCACGGAAGAACGAGAGACTTATTTTTTTAAATACATTTTCGGATTACGGAAATTTTCTGTCACAGAACGGAAATTTCTTCAATTGGTAGATATTTTCTTCCTTGTCATAGAGAAAAAAGAAACGGACAGTCTTCAATTCTCGGTTTTATTCCGGTAGCAGTGCTGCCAGGAATATGTCCGTGAATTGGAGAAAGTATTTCTGATAGTATGAAATTCTGAATTATTTCGGCTTTTTACCAAAAGGAACCGGTAAATCATAAAATTTACAGAAATGGTTGGGAAAAGTCATATATAGAAGCTTTAAGGAGTATATTTCGGTGTTTTACTAACTCGCTTTGGTAAATGCTAGCATTACTGGTTCCTTTTGGTAAAATTCCGAAATAAACCTAGGATTTTCCAGACTTCGAGCTTTGTCAGTTACATAAACAATTCAAATATAAGCAGGTATGCAAAAAATATGACTTAGTATTTCTTTATTTTTGAATCATGCATCGTTATGCATTTCTACAATCATTGGATATTTATGTGATAAATAAAAATATGAACAAAATTATTAAATAAAGTTCATAATTGGACAAAATTTATTTTCTTGTAATGCTGAAATATCCCAAAAAGGTTCTCATTAGGCACATGGGAGAAACTAACGTGACGCACGTTTCCTGTCATCAATGAAAATTTTGAAAACAATTAATGTCAAAATATCGCCTTTAATATTAATATTTTAGGATTTTATTCACATTATTCTGTGACATAAGAGACTTAGTTGTAAAATCAATACAGTTATTCGATGACATTAACGTCCTTTAAGAAATGTGTCAACTAGTTAGGAGCAGACAGTTTTAATATCTTCACGAAGTTCCTACAATAATTATTAAAACTTTATGACAAAATAAACGTTTTGTTGCATATGTACCTTGATATTTCAAATAGATAAAAAATGTAAATTCATAAATACTATCTAACTATATTATAAGGTACAAACGTGTCTATGCGTAACGCTGATGTCATTTTGAAGTTGGCAACAGTAGACGATTAAATTTGACTTTAAATGCAATTTTTTGATCCTTTAAATATCCCACATTTACAATTTTTAAACCGTTCAGTGGGGAAAAATTTGTTCTTTTAAGTGCAAATGGTTTGAAAACTGTATCGCAGTTTGTTTGAGAACTGTATTGCAGTTTGTTTGAAAGGTGTATCGCAGTTTGTTTGAGAAATCTATTGCAGTTTGTTTGAAAACTGTATCGCAGTTTGTTTGAGAAATGCATTGCAGTTTGTTTGAAAACTGTATCGCAGTTTCTTTGAGAACTGTATTGCAGTTTCTTTGAAAACTGTATCGCAATATATTTGAAAACTGCATTACAATTTACTCAGGTTTTTTTCTTCTATCGCGCACAGATGATTACAATTTACGAAAGCTAAATCTATTTGCACTGAAATTAATATAAGTATCTCAGCATTAGTTTCCAGCTTATATGCCATAACGAAATTAAAACAAACGCCAATAAATAAATAATAATTATAAAAAAAAATAAATAAATAAGCATAATTAGGACTAAGCATGTAAAACACTGAAATTAACAAAATCAGAAAGGAAGATTGAAACAGTGATATTTGGTGATTTCTTCGTGTTAAATCATGCAGTGAGGCCAATAAGAAAATATACCTTTTTATAAATTTCAGAACTTTATTTTAACGCATTGTTGCTATTTTTCACATGAATAAAATTTTTAGTATTGTTAGTGGGTGCTGAAAAAATATATTTTATTGTAGAAAACTATTGTATAAAGCTATCAATTAATAAAGCACAGTAGATCCGTGCGACGCTTTATTGCCGCAATCTGAGATTATTTCCTGATACGAGTTTCCTTTAATTTTTTATTAATTGCATTTAAATTTAATTAAACAACGTGTTTTAATGATATGCACGTTACATCAAAAACTGTTTACAGGACCTTTCAAAAAATACCTCATTCATAGCTGTGCCTTTGATATGTGCAGAGAAAAACGGATATGCATATCACAAATACAGACGTGTGAAAATTATTAGAATAATTGCGAAATTTACATTAAAAACTTGTTATATTAAAGAAATATTTAAAAAATATTGATATATTTAATATTCATTCTGCATCCTCTTGTTTTTTATTAAAGAAATAATGGCATACTTTTCTTGGCATACTTTGTATGAGTTTTTGGCAATTAATTTGTACTTCGTTGTCATGATGCCAAATTTGGATGAGTCTTTCTATCAGATGAGTCTTGTCTGTGATGTTACATTTCTTTAATTTTTTCTTTACAATGGCCCAAAGGTTCTCTACGGTGTTCAAATCTGGACTGTTTCCAGGCTATGGAAGTGTTTTCTTTAATTAAATTAAAGAAATGAAACATCACAAACAAGAATGTTCTGATAGAAAAACTCATCCAAATTTAGCACCATGACAACGAAATACAAATTAATTGCCAAAAACTCATACAAAGTATGCCAAGACGTATCGAAACTTTAACAGGATGCACACTAAATATTGAATGTATCAATATTTTTTAAATACATTATTTCTTTAATATAATAAGATTTTAATGTAAATGTCACAATTATTCTAATAATTTCCTAACGTTTGTAATATATATTGTGCTTTTCCTTTATATTCTGTTACCCGGAATCTACGAGTTTATCCCATAGTTAATATTATAATGGTAATCTATTTTGGAAAATACATAACAAATTTAAAAATCCGATTTTAACAATTACCATCAGTAGTTGGAAAAATATCATTTTTTTTTTTTTTTTTTTTTTTTTGGCTGAAACCATATATATGATATATACACTATATTGCCATTCATGGCCGGCAACTTTCAATTTTAGACATTTTGTCAAATATTTAGAAATATACTTGACAGATTTTTCTGGAATTTCAGGATTGAAAAGAACAGGTATGGCCTCATATTTAGCAATGTCGATTTGATAAAGGGGGTAATTAGGGGGGGGCAACAAAAAATCAAAGAAAAAAATAATACTTGGGATTACCCTGTAAAATAAAATGCACGAAATGATCTATCGCTACCGAATATAAATAAACAGACATTGTGCAATATGTGTATTCTTTTGCGTAAGAATAGCATGTATATTAATAGAGGTATAGCGATTTATTTTTAAAAAAATTAAAAAATTCTTGCATGTTTTTTGCTTATAACATGCAGGGTTTTCAACCAAATTTAACGCCGGTTTTAGAAAAATTGACAAAATATAGCAGAAACAATATAGTGCAATTGGAATATAAATATATTAAATATTTTAGGAAATATGAGCAGTTGTATGAAATAAATTTTATCTGCGCATGCGCGAACGATAACAAGGAACATTTTGCATAATTTAATAGTCAACTCTATGGGGCAACTTATTAAAAAAAATCTAGTGCAATATCGTAAAAATTCAGAAAGCCGTTAGAGTGAGCAAATTTTTAGTTGTTCCCTAAAAGCAGCTGAATGATAAGGGATTTTCCACAAATTGTCATTTTTAATTTTTTATTTTTTTTTAATTTTCATTTTTTATTGATGCTTTAGTTCTTCTTGGATAACCATCAGAACGAGCCTATACCATGAACAAAAGTAGTATCAAAATCGAAGCATTTTTTCTGAATCTACTCGTTGATACTCACTTAATACTAACTTTTTTCTGAAAGTCAGTTAATAAAATTTGACGACATCGAAAATATTGGTGGGTTTTCTTTTCTTTTACGAATCTTTTAACGCGAAAAAAAATTTTGGTCCCCTCAGTTTCGTGTTAAATGTATTTCACTGTATATGGAATTAGTCTGAAATTTTTTACTATGCTAACCTTTTAGCTAATGATTGACTATCGATTTAGTTCGGATTTCACCGTGAGAAAAATAGTTTCATGAAAAAATTTTACCCTGTATTTCGATCGGGAAAAAAAATAAAGACAAAAAAATTTGTGCGTAAAAGAATGATTTTTATTATTTTTGCAGAATAATTATACACAATATTTATAACTGAGAAATTTTGTTCACAATATATAGCATATAGGAAGGAGTTAAAGCGCCCAATTAAAAAAAAATTGTCATATATTCAATTAAACAGAAGAAAAAAAATTAAAGAAAACAGAAAACTATATCAATACCTTCGCATTAAAATTATATACACGATTTGAACAGTAAGAAATGTATTTTTTATTAATGAAAAATTGATTTTATTTTTAAAAGGCGTTGAATTCTTACCCCTCCCCCACACACACATAACTGAAACGGGGCAAGCCCAGAATTAGATACACACGCATATATATATACACACACTGTTAAAACATTTTAATACACAAATAACGTGTTCTGTATAAAGCAATAATATTTGTGTTCTGAAAATTTCTTCGGCAGAAGAAAAGAAAAATCTTTCTGCTGTCCTACATCGCATGAAATTAAAAAGCAAAATATTCAAAATTCTAGAGAGAAGATGTGTAAATTCGTTACGACATTACCATAAAATAGATTCTGAGTCACAAATAAGTAACAATATTTGAAGTCTTCAGCTGTCCAGGCGTGGCCGAGAGGATAGGACGGATAGTCTAGTAATCAAGAGGTATCCAGCGACGGGTAAATGCAATCGTGTAAAACGTGCGGGACCTTGTACTGAAATATGTGTGTGTCCTTCCTTGAAAGCAAATTTTTTTATTTTTTAAATGCAGAAATTAAAAGAAAAAAAAAATTAAATTTTTGTGGAAATTGAAGAAGATTTCCATTAAAATAAGTAAATTGTACTGGCGTTTTTATTGGCGGTACAATTTTTCATTTTAAAGGATTTTTTTTTTTTTCTGTGTATAAGGCTTACCGAAAAAAAATGTGAAAAAAGGCTGCTTTTGCAGAGAAAATAAACGTGGTCAAACATGGATGCAATTCAGATGTTTGAAATGTCTTAAATTTAGACACATACAAGCGTCTTAAAAATTTAGACACTTTAAAATGTCTGAAAATTGAACACTCAGTTTCAGACACTTATGTGTCTGAATTTCAGACATTTCAGTTTACAGTGCAATGCCAAAAAGCAACAAAAAACCACGTCTTCTCACAAAGAAACTTCGTCTTCAACTGAGGCCAGGAGCCACCGGTTATAACTCAGGTTTCTAAAATAGACATAGATAGACGTACCAATTAGTTAACTATTAAAAAAATGATTTTTACAATTGTTGACGAAATGTAAATTTTTGCATTTTTGGCCAGGGTTTTGGGTCAAATACTCCAGCGTGCGACAGTCAAATCAAAATATTTCGGACTTTAAAGGCGATGTTAACATTGTTGTATGACAATAAAAAATATGGGCAATTTTCATTAATTCACTAAAATTAAGAAAACTAATCAAGATAGATCAATTCGAAAATTTCAAAGCAAATGTAAAAAAAAAAAATAAATAAATAAATAAAATAAAAAAATTACAACCGAGCATCCATTTGTTTTTTTATTAGTCGGTAAATTTTCTACGGAATTTGTTTCTTTCAACTCAGCTGACGATTTCCTTTAGATTTTCCGGCGCGTCTGCAGCACGCATGCTATACGGTGCACTTTTGACTCATCTCGGAGGTTCGTTCTGAAAGAATTTTGGTCGGAATACACTGCATAGTAATGGTGGTTTGTTTGGAAAAAATGACGGTCCTGTGGAATGCCGGGCGGTTCCGCTACAACCAATTAAGCGTAAAAAAAATATTAAAATATTTATAGAACAATTTTTACAATAAATATCTGTATATATAAAAGCCGTTCTCTGTGTGTATGTCCTTTATACAAATCTTCAATTTTAGACCGATTTGCACGAAACTTCATGTACATACATTTTAGAACGTGGAAAAGATCACTGTCTACTTTAAAAAATCATCAGACCCGTATTTATCCCTTATTTCTACCATCCTCCATTATTTAACATCATAGAAATATCTCTTTTTTAATTTTTCTAATTCAACCGTTTCTTTTCTGTTGCCACACATCTAAAAAACTGCTCAATAAAAATAAAAAAAATATATATAACTGGAGTGCTTTGTTTTATAAGCCAATAAGAATTCATATTGTCTTACTATATGTTTGCTGTTTTTGAAATTGACGTCATTCAAAGAAGAAATGCACATTTTTCATTTATGTATGTAAAAACTTTAACTAAGCGTGTGTTAAAATGACTTAGTACCTTAGTTGAATGTTTCTGAAGCTGAAAAATCTATTTTAATGAAGTCGTTTCAATATCAAGTAATTAATTTAGATATAAGATAATAATAAAAAAATCGTTTGGTAGCTATGACATCACTTTCTAACTTTCCAATAACGTTTTATTCTGAGGGTAATCTCTGAAATTATTTCTTTTTATTATCATCCATACAGTGAAGGCTGTATTTTTAAGCCACGCGAACTAAAATTTCAGTAAATACAAAATGATTAGGGTGTTTTTATTGCACTTTTCTCTGTATTGTCAAGGAAATCGTATTTTACTGTCAAACTTGCTGAAGAAAACAAGCATTCTGATTTTAAAAGATGAAACAGTAATTACGTCAAAATGATGTACTTTTATGGAATACAAACGGTTGCTACGTTTTATTTCCTATTTTGCTGGCACGCTATATCATTAATTTCCCCATTTAACTAAGTGTTTCAATATCTTAAATGCAATGAGAGCATTCTGTGATTTATATTATTACAATTACATAAAATACGACATTTCTAAAATTTATATTAAATAGAAAATGCAATTTAGCAAATGTTTCTAAGAGTTAGGCCCTTCTCTTTTAGAAGAAGCTTCCAGATTAGATATCAGGACTGAAAGCTTATGGAATTTGATTTCATTTTCAGGTCAGTCGCTGTAGATTTAGTTTTCATGAATGAAAGTTTCCACTTAAAAATAATCAGGCAATACACCCTGGAATATCCGTGGTTAAGGATTGCCATATACAGCCCGTTCACAGCGCAGAAAAAAAATCGCTTTTAATTTAAAACACTAAAAGCTTTTTACATTTACGATTTTTTTATCTTAAAATGTTCAAAGTGATGTTTAAAGTTGAGGGATCTTACTATAGTTGCGACATATTAACGTCATATTTTCTTATTATATTTTTTATCTTTTATTGACGAGAATGCACAAAGATCCATTATTGTGATTGCCATATTATTTCATTTTACTTTATTTTAACTGGTAGGCTTTTAAGTTTAACACGGGCAAAGCCGGGTAGTTCTGCTAGTCATAAATTTTAATTATCACTTAATATTTATGGTTTGAAAATTATTTTCATTTTAAAGAGAAATTATATACTACTAGCTGAACCGACCGGCGTTGCCCGGGCCCGAAATAATATTCTTAAATGAATCCGAAATTTTTATCGCAAGTCTGTACAGGGGAAGGGGTATTGTAGACGGTGCAAATTACCAGGGACTGACTCTTGTTCAGTTCCAAAGTTGTGCAAAGTAACAGGTTAAGTTTTTTAATTTTTATATATCTCATTCTTTAAACTTTTTTATTTCAAATTAATTGATGAATTCAATTAAAATTTAATTATATTTTCAATTGATTAAATTTTTATTTGAAATCTTTAGATGAAAAAGCAATTACAAATACAACATAAACTGTAACACTCAAAAAGAAATGATAAAATTGTAAGCAAATATTACTAATACATTTTTTTTTTAAGTACCATCAACCAAATTTATTTTCTAATAGAGTAAAGCCTGATTATAACGGAGTCCTGCAATAAACGAAAAATAAAATTTCCAACTCCCCCCCCCCACTCCTCCCTTCCAAAATGCTATTATGCTTTGTTCAATTTAAATACCCTGCATAAAACGGAATTTATCACAGGTCGTTTTCGTTTCCGTCTAAGCAGGTTTTATTGTATCTTAGTTTTCGTGGGCCAGTAATAATATTCTTAAATGAACCTGAAATTTGTATCGCAGGTCCGTACAGTCAAATCGACCCGTGCGTACAAAATTACTTTAACGACATGACAATATTTTGTAAACTTCTTGCTGCTGTTTAATTCGCATTTCCACTACAGTGCTCTGCAGAAATGGCACGTTTTACTCGAAGTCCCACAGTTATGCCTCGGAGCGTTTAAATCAGTAATTTGGATTTCAGACGCAATGCGTGCATACTACGATTAGTAGGCCTATTTTGGCAATCGCTTAACGTCGTTCTCGATCCAATCTATTTCGATTTGATTCGAAATCGAGATTTCTGTGTCGTGTACCGTTAGCGTAATATATATATAGAAGGTTTTTCACATGGAAATCATAAAACAGAAAAATTATGACGTAACATTCACTTTTGTTTTTAATTCGTCAAACTATTTATTTTATTTTCATTTTTCACGTGGAAATCTTGCAGTAGAAAAGTTATGATGTAATATTCCTTTTTTTAAAAAAAATCGTCAAACCATTTATTTCATTTTTTCACGTGAAAATCTTGCAATAGAAAACTAACTGTTGTGGTAAGAATTTTATTGTGGATTTTTAATTGCTGGCAACAGCATAAAAAAAATAGATCAATTTGATCAAAAATTGCTGTTAAAATTGTGGTTTTTTTTATTAATTAAAAATTAGCTATACGTTATTCCGATTCTGGATTTCTTTAGTTGCCTCGGCCGTGTTTTAATACACATATACCTAACATTTCACAATTCTGGCTTCCAAACTGTGGATCTGTATAGCATTACAGACAGACAGACAAATTTTCATTTTTATATATTAGATTTGATTTTTATATTTAATTTTTAAGGAATGAAGATTTTGTTTTCATTAATTTCCTTTTCATAAATAAAAGACTTGATTGAGATAACAAAAATCTTCCTTAGTAAAAGAAAACAAAACGAATAACAACGGGGAGATTTTTCCGAAGTCTTTTCTTTCAAAAAGGAAAGTCTATTATTCTTCTCTTTTTTATTCGGTAATCAGCTAAAACTTCTTTTCAAAATTCCCGTAATAGCTTAGATTAATTTGCATAAAACCACCCTAATGAAATAGTTTAAGAGAGTTTATATATATATATATATATATACTCTTAACCCTAAAGCAAGATAATTAGCTATAAGACGCAATATCGGATTTAATATGTTATTTTATAACTAAAGGTTAATAAGCTTTTTAAAAAGTAGAAAAAAATTATCTGTAAAGAAATATAATTACAATACATCAAAAGAGTATCTTATAGCAAAAAGCTTATCTTAAAGCGAATAAAAATAAATAATAAATTAATAATTAAATAAAATCAGTATAAAGATCAATCATACTTCATGAAAAATATCTAGAGATTTTATTTTATTTTGCTGAAGCTTTGAATATTTATATTTTTTAAATAACGATATTTTAATCCCATATATTATTAGTCTAATTAGTTTTTAACAAGAACGAAAAATCATGCACACAGCATAGATTATAAAACACTTTCCAACACATTCAGAATACTATAACAAATTTTCACAGTTTTCTAAGGTGAAAGATGTTGTGGGAACGTCCATTCGTTACTCTTGTGATAATTAGAGCAAATTTTTGTATATAATTCTAATTATTTTATTACAAAATATAAGTAAGATAAAAATTGATATAACCAGCTAAATACTAATATGTTCCACACACAAACATATATCTAATTTATAACAAAAAAAAATACTTATATATATATTAAATGATTCTTGTGACACTCTGGTCACAAGAGTAACAAAATTTTGATTGATTATACAGACAAGGGAAATGCTTTTTGTTACAAATTAGATATATATTAAATGAGTGGAGCACAATAGTATTTTACTGGTTATATCACTTTTTATCTTAATTATATTTTACAGTAAAATAATTGCAAGTATTTGTAAAAAACCGCACGAATGGTCACAAGAGTAACAGTGGACGTTCCCATGTCTAAATGAACAAGGAACAGGAACACTCTACCGGGAAGCCAACCAATAATGGCAAATGCAGAAAAATCCCCTCTGTTAAGTGCAAACTGGCAAGGAAGCAGCCCCAGAAAACAAACAACGCTTAATAATAATAATAATAATAATAATAATAATAATAATAATAATAATAATTGAACACTGTTGAACTGTTAAACAGTTTTCAAGATACAGAACTTCAAACATGCAACTTTGGACGATAGAGTACATGCCATTCTATATCACAAGTTTTTTAAATGTCCAAAACTGCTAAAAAAATTTATTTTTTGTCAAGATATTTTGCAGAGCAATACTTGAATATGAATTGAACCTGTGCATCGAATGTCATTAAAATTGGTTAGTATGTGGCCACGACTTTTTTTTACTTTTTGCTCATTTTACATGGAATGACCCTATAATGTGTAATATTAGCGACGACTTTTTAAACTGTCAATCATAAAAAGTATTTCTGATAATCACATTCCTTATCCTATACACATACAAAACGCACAATAATGAATGTGGTACGATATGAAAAGTTTCTGAAGAGGCTTTTCACATAGTACATTCATCAGTGATAATGTTCTTATAGTTAATTTAAGATCGTCGTTAATAGTAGAACCGCAACCCATTATAGGAAACACTGTTTGTTAAGAATAGTGTCCCGATCAAAGAAGTTTCTAGTGGAAAAATTTAAAAGAGAAATTCAAGAAGTTAAGACAAAGTACAATAAATACAGTTGCTTCAAAAATGCTCAATATGTGACACTACTAGCCCTCTTTTGCAGTTTTCGGACAAGAACTTTTGACGAAATTTGTATCCTCAAACAAGTGAAGAAAGTAATTTCCTCAATTTGACGAAATGTTCGCTTTGAACTTTTCCCAGTAAATGTTTTCGTCAAAGAAGAAGAAACATTCGTGAAACCTAAAAGTGCTATTACACGAGGCGTCAAAGTTGCTTCAAATTCCAGGCGTCTCCATGTTATCCTATGGCTTCATGGGAGTCGCTTCGAAAGCAAGCAACTGTCTTGTGTCGGAGCGATTTTTACGCCTGAAACGAAGCGAGTTGCCAGTAACAGCCAATAAAATGCTTGGAAAATTGGCGATATAAAAGCCTTTACCCGAATAGCCAATGAAATGATTGGAAAACGAAAAAAGTGGTACACATGTTATTGGAGAACTGACGAGTCGGAGACAATTTTTGTCGCTTAAAATTTTTACGTGTAATACCACTGTAAGTGTCCATTTCTGAGTGTCTACAACAGAGGAAAACGCACTATTATCACACCAACAATTATCAATCTTAGACAGTTTTTTTTTTTTTTTTTTTTTTTTTTTTTTTTTCGCAGAACTATTTTGTGCATCTGTGTAAATGGAAAATAAATGATATTTCTCATTTGTGGAAAACATTCAGTGAACCTAAGTTACTTCATTAAGGTGAACCACAAACAGTTTTTCCCCATAAAACCTAAGAATATTCTAAGGAATCCCCATAGAATCATTTTGTGTAAATGATACACAGCGTGTTTCAGAAAAGCAGTTACAAAGTTTCTGTAGAGATGGAGTACACCTAGATGATGGAAAACCACATAGAAATGCATGGTCGGAAATGCTTTCCTGGCGTGGTAGGGACAACACAAACAAAAGAACGGAAGGTCACAAACCGGGTGAGAAAACATATTCATTATTCTTACCTGAAAATTGCTGGGACAATGATGGATAGTGCTAAGGAACTTGTTGTACGTATTGTGGAAGCTGCTGGATAAGTCCGGGACATGGCCGGTGTTTTCTAGAGCATAGGATCTTCCATGCGCCAGAGATGTGAGGCCTGTATCACGGCTCGGGGTCGTAATTTCGAACACCTTCTTTGATAATGATCGTTGTCTCGCTTTTTGTTCTTATTTCATAGTATTTTGCTGTACTAAGAATAACAAATATGTCTTCTCACCCTGTTCATGTCCTTCCTTTCTTGTGTTTTGTGTCGTCCCTACTGCACTTGTGAAGCGTTTCCTAACATGCATTTCTATGTAATTTCCCACCGTTTAGGTGTACTCTACCGCTGCTTAAACTTTGTAATCGCAGTGCTAAAACACCCTGTATAAATGTTACTTATTCTATATTTATGAGAAAGCATATTGTAGTCCATTTCAATTATGTATCATCTCTCATTAGGCTTTAAATATCGTAACATCAATAAAATGCATAGCAAATGATTTTCTAGCATAGGCCAAATTTAACGGATTTAATTCGCGAGTCTCCATAAATGAACTACACTATATGGGCAAAGGTGACCGGTCACTTGCGATTTTAGACGTTTTGTTAACCATTTCAACGGTTACCCCGAGATAAGTCGGGGGTAAAAACACTGTTTTCCTATACCCGTCGCCGGTGAAGTGTTTAAATATCTAGAAAAATACATGAGGAATTAACCTGCAACTTTAAGTGTATAAACAGTATAGTATAGGTCACATATTTCCACGAAGATTTTTTCCTTAAATACCATAGGGGGCCGTCACCAAATTGAAAAACAACGAATATCTTTTGGATAACCCTGTAAAAACTAATGTAGCAAAAACTTTCAAACACGGGATTATTAATAAGTGTCTTATTGTAATATACTGTGTTCATTTTTATGAAGAGAGCATGTATACTCGTAGGGAAATTAAGGTTTTTATAAAAACAGCCCCAAATTTCGCCAAGTTTTTTTATTATAATTTGCAGAGTTCTTAATGTAAAAAAAAAAGTTCTTTTCGGAAAATATGACAAACAACATTGTACATAATACCCTGCAATCAAAATTAAAAAATAATAAAAAATGGATGAAAATTAAGCAGGTTTACTAAAAAATTTTTCACTGCGCATGCCGAATGCAATCAAAATATCCTATTTTCTATTATTTCCAAATATCTCAGGCTTCGTGATAGGTCTTTGAAATTAAAATTTGATCGTTTTTCGGATTGTTTTCCAATTTTCTTTTATCATTTAATTACTATCCCTAAAATTGTTCGAAAGACTATTTTTTGTACAAATGTATTTTAATCCTAACACAGTTATGTAATTAAAATTGCTAGGTTATAATTTTAATATCATTTATTAAATATTCAAAAAAAATTTCCTTTGACAGATATGCTAAAAATAAAATGTTGATAACAAATAAAATAAAATGTAGTCCGTGTTGTAGATTTAAAAAAAAATATGATTTATTTCAATGCTAATAATTGTAACACAAGAAATTCCTCAACTTCTAATTATTGATACTATCTTCATTATTGCCTTTGTACTGCGATTTGTGTTCGAACTTGGTCAATGTACTCCTGGACTCCAGTGTAGCACGAACCAGACCATCGCGGGCAACATAACCACAAACAGCAGAAGATGCTTCTGTGATAAGTTTCGCACCCCTCTCTACTGCTTGACTGGGGCAAGGAAGATTCATAATACTCCAAAGAGAAACAGGTCCACTATTTATCATATGCTGAAGATCCTCAGTTGATGTACGTCTTGTGAGTTGATGTTCTTTTAACTTACAGACTTGTCAATTTATAAGTTCCGAATAGTCACTTGCGTTGAAATTCATGGTTGGGATGGCAAAAGATCTGGTTTCATCAGATGGAATACTCCTTGCTTTTATTATTCTCCTGAGGCCCAACTGTCTTATATGTTCTCGATCATATCCTAACATAGCAAAAAATAAATTTTCTGGATGAGCAAAGTAACAGTTTCTTTGAATTGCAGGATCAACGATGTTCTTCAAATCTTGAGTTAGGTATCGGGAGAGTTGATTCACTTGCCAGAGATGTTTGGCTCCATATTTAATTGAAGGTTCCGATGTGATTTTGAACCACATTGGGACGTAGACCTTGCTGATTGATGATATATATATTAAGTGGCATATATATTAAAATTATGGTACATATATTAAATTCAGTAATACGGAAATAATAGGATTCCATCTTAAATAGGACATAATTACCATGGCAACCTAGAATCATTACCTGACACTGGATACCATTGAATTAAATAGGTATGACAGGATCTAATAGAATAATCACCATGGCAACCTAAAATCAATTTAATAGACTGAAGAAAACTTTCATTATATCGTTTTAAGTTTTATTTCGATTTTCATAAAATTTGAAATGACTGGACAAAATTCTGCAACGATTATATATATAAAATTTCAAACCATTCGGTTGCGTAGTGATTGCGTTGTTATATACGGACAGACGGACAGAAAGACAGAAGAACGGACCAGATGACGATTATAGGTGCTACATATTTATATAATTAAGAACGTACCTAAAAAGTAAATAATTTCAGCATAACATTTTTAGTTTACAAAATATAAATTGGGCTACAATTTATATAAATTGATGCTTTCGATATTTAAAAATATATATATGTAAATAACTAATATACGGTCATTAATCGAAATCATGTTGTTATTGAATGGAATATGCATTTAATGAATGTCAAGCGAGTCAATTGAATAAGGACAGTCATTTAATACTTAATTTCCTAGACTGAGCTTAGATTCATTTCCTGCAATTATTTCTCAGATTGCATTTTGAATAATTTCCTACAGTAATTAAACACACTAGTGGAAAAGTGCGTTATTAATTTAAATGGATAAAGTCGATAAAACATTTTGCAGAGATTTTTGAATGAAAACTCAATGCGTTATCATGCATTTCATTCATATTCAGGTATTCACAGCGCAATTTTGCTTACATTTTCGACTAAGAATTTAGCTTGTTACTGGTTGTCCAGACAAAGGAATTATCTACTATACGTATAAAATACAATTGGAATTTCGTTCCGGCTGCTTATAACATGCGTTCTGCTGAGTGGATTTTGATGGGGTTTGCACTAGCAGTTGCATAGTTTTCCTGGAAAGGTTTTGGTATATTGCATATCTTTCTATGTTGATATGTTGTAGAATTATAGGGAAAAGTACTATAATTAAGTTAACCCGATTATGAAAGTTTAGCCTTTTCCAAAAGTTCTACTGGATAGATTTTTATGAGACTTCCATTGTTAGTTATAGATAGGGAGGCGGCGACACAAACAACCTCCTCATCGAGTTCTAGGCGGAAATTCCAGAATTAGTTAAAACGCAATCGGTCCGCCAATATATATCTTGGTGGTAAACGCCTAAAAACCCGATTTTAGTGGTTCATTCGTAGTTTTACCATTATGTTTCCCTGTACCCAAAGGTATGAAAACATGGAGGGCTGGGAGCAGTGTTGCCAGTGGGCTACTTTTTTTAAATTCAGATTTCTTGATTGGCACCACTTTTTTGAAACTGTAAAATTCGCATTGTTTTTGCCTTAATTAATATGTCATTAAATAAGGCACATTTTACTATTTCAAAAAAGTGGTGCCAATCAAGAATCTGATTTAAAAAAAATGTAGCCCATCTGGCAACACTGGCTGGGAGCAGGAAAACACAATTGTAAACCTACGAGTCAAGCGCTAAAATCGGGTTTTCAGGTGTTTTCCACCAAGATATGACTTGGCAGACCGATTACGTTTTAATATGCGAATCGAGTTTTAACTAATTCTGGAATTTCAGCCATGAACTCGAGGAGGTAATTGTCTGTGCTGCCACCTCACGGTCTATTAGACAGTGATTAAGGTATACTGAATATTGCTCTGCGTTGTTTAATTGTAGAATTATGAGGCAAAGTTTCATAACAAGTGCACTCGATTATGAAAAATTAGCCTTTAAAGAAGTTCAACCGGACGAATTTTGTTGAGACTTGCATTGTAATTAAATAATTTTTCAAAGATGGTTTTATTATATCGCAAGTCTTTATATCGTTTTTTACCAAATCTTACTTTAAATGATCAATTAAAAGAGCTGGTGCTTTATATCCCAAATTTATTCAAACACATTAGAAAATTCCACCCAAACAGTTCTTGTATTGTTTTCAGCAAAGCAGAAGGACATTCCAGATGAAGGTTTATATTGCTTTAAAATACAAGGTCAAATTCACCGATATATTTTGTTCGTTTGGATAAACCGACCAGCGTAGCGGTCGAAGCCTACTAGTTGTCTATAAAAGCAAGAATATTTCTCCTACTTGGTTGAATTAAAAAGTGCACTTGATCCACTTCTGGTACTTTTCCGTTATACCAACACCATTTTCGCCAAGTGCAATAGTTGGCACCAAATGAAATTCATATGAAATTGAACATTTCATGAAAAAATAACATTATTGGTATGCAGGTGAGCATCTAAAAATTATAACATTTGAAAAACACAGACTCTCGTGGATTATTTTTAGCCCAGTGGTTAGGGGGTTGAATTCGGAATTAATTAGGGGAAAGCTGGAAATTGTTTTAATCCCTTCATTTGAGGTCTAGAATGAATATGTTATATTTCCCCCCCTCGTACTAGATGAGCGTTAGGAAATATGTATAGATTTATAGTCAAAAAACACGTTTTTTTTACATACCATAACAGTATCTCTAAACGGCTAACTATGTCAAAAACATTGTCAATACAAATGTTGTAAAGCTTAAAATTCCGAGTAAAATGAGTACCTACACTTAATATTTTTGTTGAACTTTAAGGTCACAATTCTACTTTAAATTTTCTTATTACTACCCGGTGGTCAGGGGGTTGAACTCAGAATTAATTGGGAGAAAACTGGAAATTGTTTTAATCCCTTCAGTTTAGGTATAAAATGAACTTACTATGTTTTCTTCCTCGTACTTGGGTGAATGTTAGAAAATATGTACATATTTATTTTCGAAAAGTACGGTTTTTTTAATTACCTTAACAATATCTCAAAACAGCTAACTCTATAAAAAACATTGTCTATACAAATGTTGTAGAGCTTAAAATTTTGAATAAAATGAGTACCATCATTAATATTTTTGTTCAACATTAAGGTCTCAACTCTATTTCAAATTTTTTCAAATCAAGAGCTTGGAGCCAGGGGAGACCAAGTTAACTTAACAATACCTCAAAACTGCGGCCTTAATATTGAACAAAAATATTAAGTGTAGGTACTCATATTACTCAGAATTTTAGGTTCTACAACTTTTGTACCGATAATGTTTTTGATAGAGTTAGCAGTTTTGAGATATTGTTAAGTTAATTTGTTATTTCCTGGCTTCAAAGTCTTGATTAGTGATTAAGGCAAGATTTTGAAATGGAATTGCGACCTTAATGTTGAACAAAAATATTAATGATGGTACTCATTTTATTCAAAATTTTAAGCTTCAAAACATTTGTATTGACAATGTTTCGTATAGAGTTAGCTATATTGAGATATTGTTAAGTTAATTAAAACTAGTATGTTGTGGCCATCACACAACTTTCTTCTATATAAATCACGTCAATTAAATCATTTTGAATAGTACAAGAAATAACAAAGATTTAGCACCAATTCATATCAAAGTGTATCTGAATTTGAAGTTGGATGAAAATTCGTGCATTAGTTCTTGAGATAGAGCTATAGCGGGAATTCTGAAAAAAAAGTAGCATAGCAGCGCCACCTGTTGAGCGATTTACACCAAAAGTAAACAGCACTAAACGATATCAAGGTATACCTGAATCTGAAGTTTGATAAAATTTCGTGCATTTTTTCTTGAGTTAGAGCTATTGCGATAATCATGAATAATGCGGCATAGCAGCGCCACCTGTTGGGCGATTTTCACAAAAAAGTAATCAGCACCAAACTATATCTTGGACTAACTGAATCTGAAGTTTTATGAAAATCCGTGCAGTAGTTCTTGAGATATAACTATTGCAGAAATCGTGAAAAATGCCGCATAGCAGCGCCACCTGTTGGGTGATTTTCACTAAAACTAATCAGGTCCAGTTTATATCAAGGTCTAATTAAATATGAAGTTTTGTGAAATTCCGTGCATTAGTTCTTGAGATAGAGCGCCCACAAAATTTTTGTCACATACAGACTCACAGAGTGACAGACAGACTCACAGACAGACACTTTCTAAAAACCATCAAATCGTGTTCTGGGCATTCTAAAACGTATAAATCCGTCGAAAACCGGAAGTCGAAACTTTTCACGAATCCAATACTTTCTTCTTGTAAAGATAGAAGAAAGTAAAAAAGGGTTTTTCGAAAATAAATATGTACATATTTTCTAACATTCACCCAAGTACGAGGAATAAAACATAGTAAGTTCATTTTATACTTAAACTGAAGGGATTAAAACAATTTCCAGTTTTCTCCCAATTAATTCTGAGTTCAACCCCCTGACCACGGGTCTAAAATTTTAAAGTAGAATTGTGACCTTAATGTTTAACAAAAATATTAAGTGTAAGTACTCATTTTACTCAGAATTTTAAGCTTTACAACATTTGTATTGACAATGTTTTTGACAGAGTTAGATGTTTGAAGATACTGTTATGGTATGTAAAAAAAAGTGTTTTTTGACTATAAATCTATACATATTTCCTAACGCTCACCTAGTACGAGGGGGAAAACATAGCATATTCATTCTAGACCTAAACTGAAGGGATTAAAACAATTTCCAGCTTTCCCTTAATTAATTCCGAATTAGGCCTTTTTTTGCTCCCCTACCACTGGTCTATTTATTAAATCAATGCAGATGGATACAAGAAAAAATTAAATATTATGCAATAAAGTGATAAAATAAAACTCAATTTAAACTGCAGGCATGAAATCGTAAATATATCTTGGTACTGCAATAAAAATTTCACTTTTAAATGATTCATGGATTTTGAAGAAAACTTTTTCAGGTGTAGTTCCAAATTTATAAAACAATTCCATTGTATCTCCCTCTTCATCAGGTAACTGCGAATTTGTAAAATTTATCTCAGTGTCAGTAATAAATGTAAGTTATAATAATTGACAAACTTCTCAATTTAGATTGCACTCTAACATGAAATTTTTGTTTTAGAAATAAGTGATTTCCTAATAATGATGATTTGCATTGCTTCAATGCTGTATTAGGATCCCTTAAATAAAATATTTTAGGAACTTTAAAATTGATTTGATTTGATTGACTAAGAGGAACTGATCAGACAAAAAACCAAGTCTGTGTAGCATGGTGTTCCTCCTGGTCCCTTTATTGAAGTTTTAAAAAATATATACTGTTTTCAACCAGAGATGCAGCCGCCAGAAAACGCGACAGTGGGCGATATTTCCACAGCAACACTGTAATAGCTTTCGTATTCTATTATCGCAATGATTAAATTACTGCAATATCTATTTACCGGCGCTATTTTTATTTTCAGCCATATGAGCTGTAAAGAAAATTTTGTTTAATCAGTAGTAAAATTTTACAATTGAAATCTTTAAAAATATTCATTGAGCATTCATTAAATTGTGCACTTTATATATACAGAGTGTTCCAAAATTCGACCGACAAATTCGGGGGGGGGGGGTGATAGCAAGCATCAAGAGGGTGAAAAATTGCCTTAGAACATGGGGTCGCAAACCACTTATTTAGTCAAAAATAAAGCTTGTTTAATCGTATCTCAACTCGGATTGGCGGTAATAGTTTTAAGAAAAATAAAAAGATTGCAATGAAAATGCAACGATCACAGATAACGTCACACAGAAAAACAAAAAAGACAAACTGTTTCACAGTGATAAGAAGTTAATATTCAGTATGTTCGAAAAGTTCGCCATTGCTCTCGATACACGTTTTATTCTTGAGAGTAATTTTGCATGCACATTTCTCAACATGGAATGTCTACTGCAAGCCTCTTCAATACGACGACATAGATTTAACCCTTTCCAATGGCGGTAGCTAGATGGTTGTGCCACCTAATTTTGATTCCAAAACTGTCAAGTAGTACCAACAAAACTTTAACAAAATTTTTCTTTTGTAATGCAAGTGCAGATTAGTGGGTTTTTATTTTCTAAGAAATTCGTTTGAATATTCTGGTGTCAGTCAATTATTTCATTAGATTAAAAATTCTTCTGCCCCTGAAAGGGTTAATCTAAAATTTTAAATGCATTTGAAATTAAATTTTTACAGGCATTACAGTACAGTACAATGTCACAATCTGATATTGTGCACTGCTACATTTCCGGACTGTGAATATGCAAAGTAGAATCGTCGCTCATCGATTTCGGACATTTTTGGGTATACAGGCAACGATTTATTTCATCCGTGTGAACCAAATATCGTTTCGTACTAATTAATTGATGCTCTAAAACCTTCTATTTGGGATTTGTGCTATATCTCTTTTCTTTTTCGATTTGCGATGGCTATCTTCCAAATTTCGCCACTAAGGGCACTGCTGTCGTTTGCATTAGGTCGGATGTAGTCGCTTTACTATACCGTTACCTCACTTGTATAAATGTAGTTATCTCCGTTCGCAAGTATTTTCAGGATAAAGGGACTCTTTCCTTTACGACCTGTATGTACCTTTTATATTAGTTTATCCTACATATTACTTTAAGCTATAGTAAATTTTAACCATAATTTACTAGATTTTTTTTTTCTGTTCATGTTGGTCGGTTACAACATTTTATAAAAATCTGATTCAAGTATAATGTAAATTGCAGTACTGTATCAACTTTCATATTCTAAAAACGCAATGATCAAAACATTTCAATGTTTATTCACATACGCCATTTTTTCTTTCAGGAACATGACAGGTAAAAAATATTTCTTTTAATCAATACTCCCCTCTTTGACTTGAAAGAAGAAAGAAATTCACTGAAGATTGCTCAGTGTACTTTTTTCACTCTGCATTATCCTGTTTCTGTCACTTCTTGTAATGACCAAAAATTTCGGGACAAGTTACAATTGAATTACATGCGGTACATAAGAAAATTCAATTATATAACTTCTTTCTCCATTCATTTCTCTTTTGGTCAACTTCCACAGTGTTATTTTGACTTTCTTTTCTAGATTGGATATCTTTATTTGTTAGAAACGATAAAAGGAATTATTTTTTAGACCAAGATTAAATTTTCTATACATGTGTCAAAATATTTACTATTGCCTTGTAACATTAACTTGTAACATTATAAAAATATGATTTAAGTATAATGTAAATTGCAGTACTGTATCAACTTTCATATTCTAAAAACGCAATGATCAAAACATTTCAATGTTTATTCACATACGCCATTTTTTCTTACAGGAACATGGCAGGTAAAAGATATTTCTTTTAATCAATACTTCCCTCTTTGACTTGAAAGAAGAAAGAAATTCACTGAAGATTGCTCAGTGTACTTTTTTCACTCTGCATTATCCTGTTTCTGTCATTTCTTGTAATGACCAAAAATTTCGTGACAAGTTACAATTGAATTACATGCGTTAAGGTACATAAGAAAATTCAATTATATAACTTCTTTCTCCATTCATTTCTTTTTTGGTCAACTTCCAAAATGTTATTTTGACTTTCTTTTCTAGATTGGATATCTTTATTTGTTAGAAACGATAAAAGGAATTATTTTTTAGACCAAGATTAAATTTTCTATACATGTGTGAAAATATTTACTATTGCCTTGTAACATTAACTTGTAACATTATAAAAATATGATTTAAGTATAATGTAAATTGCAGTACTGTATCAACTTTCATATTCTAAAAACGCAATGATCAAAACATTTCAATGTTTATTCACAAAAGTCATCTTTTCTTTCAAGAACATGACAGGTAAAAATATTTCTTAAAATCAATACTTCCCTCTTTGTATTGAAAGAAGAAAAAAATTCCTTGAAGATTGCATAGTGTACTTTTTTTCTCTACATAATCCTTTTTCTCTCACTTCTTGTAATGACAAAAATTTCGTGACAAGTTACAATTGAATTACACGCGTTAAAGTACATAAGAAAATTCAATTATATAACTTCTTTTTCCATTCATTTCTGTTTTGGTCAACTTCCACAGTGTTATTTTGACTTTCTTTTCTAGATTGGATATCTTTATATGTTACAAACGATAAAAGGAAATATTTTTTTAGAACAGGATTAAATTTTCTATACATGTATAACTAGTATGTTGTGACATTCACAAAACTTTCTTCTATATAAATCACGTCAATTAAATTATTTAAATAGTACAAGAAATTACATGAATTTAGCACCAATTCATATCAAAGTATATCTGAATTTGAAGTTTGATGAAAATTCGTGCATTAGTTCTTGAGATAGAGCTATAGCGGAAATTCTGAAAAAATGTAGCATAGCAACGTCACCTGTTGAGCGATTTACACCAAAAATAAACAGCACTAAATGATATCAAGGTATACCTGAATCTGAAGTTTGTTGAAAATCTAAGCGTTAGTTCTTCAGATAAAGCTATTGCGGAAATCGCAAAAAATGCATCATAGCAGCGCCACCTGTTGAGCGATTTACACCAAAAATTAAACAGCACTAATTTATACGTCAATTCATGTCAAGGACTAACTAAATCTGAAGTTTCATGAAAATCCGTGCAATAGTTCTTGAGATACAGCTCTTGCGAAAATCGTGAAAATGCAGCACAGCAGCGCCACCTATTGGGCTTTTTACACCAAAAAGTAAACATTTCTAATTTATATCGGGGACTAACTAAATCTGAAGTTTGATGAAAATTCGTGCATTTTTTCTTGAGTTACAGCTATTGCGATAATCATGAATAATGCGGCATAGCAGCGCCACCTGTTGGGCGATTTTTACAATACCGTAATCAGCACCAAACTATATCTTGGACTAACTGAATCTGATGTTTTATGAAAATCCGTGCTGTAGTTCTTGAGATATAGCTATTGCAGTAATCGTGAAAAATGCCGCATAGCAGCGCCACCTGTTAGGCGATTTTCACCAAAACCTAATCACGTCCAGTTTATATCATGGTCTAACTAAATATAAAATTTTGTGAAATTCCGTCCATTAGTTCTTGAGATAGAGTGCCCACAAAATTTTTGTCACATACAGACTCACAGAGTGACAGAGTGACAGACAGATATTTTCTAAAAACCATCAAATCGTGATCTGGGCATTCTAAAACGTATAACTCCGTCGAAAACCGGAAGTCGAAATTTTTCACGAATCCAATACTTTCTTCTTGTAAAGATAGAAGAAAGTAAAAATATTTACTATTGTCTTGTAACATTATAAAAATGTGATTTAAGTATAATGTAAATTGCAGTACTGTATCAACTTTCATATTCTAAAAACGCAATGATCAAAACATTTCAATGTTTATTCACAAACGTCATCTTTTCTTTCTGGAACATGACAGCTAAATAATATTTCTTTTAATCAATACTTCCCTCTTTGAATTGAAAAAAGAAAAAAATTCATTGAAGATTGCTTAGTGTACTTTTTTTACTCTACGTTATCCTGTTTCTCTTACTTCTTGTAATGACCAAAATATTTCATGACAAGTTACAATTGAATTACATGCGTTAAAGTACATAAGAAAATTCAATTATTTAACTTCTTTCTCCATTCATTTCCCCTTTTTTTGATCAACTTCTCCAGGGTTATTTTGACTCTCTTTTCTAGATTGGATATCTTTATTTGATAGAAACGATAAAAGGAAATATTTTTTAGAACAGGATTAAATTTTCCATACATGTGTCAAAATATATACTATTCTCTTGTAACGTTAACTAAAATCTTGAAAAAAAAATATATATATATATAAATCTTCGTAGTAGGGAAGACCGAGGCTAGTTGGCTACAAGGGTAAGTAGGCGCAGTCCTCATAAATCGCTGTGTTTGTGGATAGATTGCGCAACCAGTTACAGAGTACCTTTCTTATTACTTTTTACAATCCTCAATGTAGTTTTGCATCGTTACCTACGTGCAGTGGACATTTATTACGATTTTTGTGTTTTTTGCACTCATGAGTAATTTTTTGTTGCTTTATTCTTTTTTCTAATTTCTAATACTTATCTTAATAATTGCGATTTAACTTGTGCAGTTTTTCTTAGTGTATGATTAACTGTACCTACCCCATATGTGATTTACTTGGATTATTTATGCTTCGAGGATTTCGTGTCCCTTTTGTGAAGAAATTTATTATGGGGCAAGTAGGCGCATTGAACACAGGGCAAGTTGGCTCGGTGTTTCGTGTGCACTGGTAGATTGAAAATCGGCAAACAACGAGAAAAGGGGTTGCAATGCAAGATTTTGGGCACACGTGGCTTGCCCAAACGGAGACACTCGATTTTTTATTTGTGGCAACTGTAACTCTGATGATGATATAGAGTAGGAGAGAAGTTACTCAATGTCAATGTTTTATTCATTATTTTTATGTCTGTATAATTTAGAATTTACATTGTACGGCGATAACGTCTTTGTTTAAACTTAATGGTAATAATGAAATTCATTTCGCTTAATTGCGTACCTTATTTGAGCTTCATTTAAATTTTTATAAAACTTGTGCCAAGTTACCCCATAGGTAGAGGCAACTTGCTCCGTGACGGGGTAGGTTAGCGCACAATTTTCCTTTTACTTTAGGCTTCCGCTAAACATAAACTACAAAAGCTACAAACTCAAAACTCCGGGTATTTATAGCCAAATGTCTGTTCTTTAAAAGTGCAGTTAAAGTTTGTTAAAAAACTTAAATACAAAATTTATAAAAATCAAAAACTAAAAACTGCGCCTACTAGCCCCGGTTTCCCCTATACACTCTCAGAAATATCAGGTTGTAACGAAAGTTTCCCGCCACAGCTAATATCGTCTTTTCAAACAGTTCGCGTTGTCGTATTTGCTCATATGTTGTTAAACGGCTTTTGGCATTTGAGAGAAAGAGACTTGCTTTATAACACTGTGTTGTGAAATTTGTAACACAATATAGTTATCACTAAATACAGGGTGTCTGAAATGGAACTATCACGCTACCAGAATAGCACCATCATTTACTTCCAGTTCTGTTGCAAAAAGTCAGCTACAGAATGTCATCGAATCATGTGTACAGCTTTAGGCACTACTGTTGAATCATATGACACTGTGAAGTTTTGGTACCGAAGGTTCAAAAACAAGGACTATGACATTCAAGAAGCAGAGCGCTCTGGCCGGCCTACTGATGTTGATGTTTCCCGCCTGCAAGAATTTGTGGAAGAATATCAATATTCAACCACTCAAGAGTTAGACTAAGCAGTTAGACGTTAGTGCCATGTCCATTAGCCGCGCTATGCATTGCATAAACTTGACGTACAAGTTCAATCGATGGGTGCCGCATGAGCTGACTCAGGCAGATAAGTGCAGACGTGTTCAGGCCTGCACTAATCTGCTCGAATATCAACGCAAGGACAAAATTCTGGACCGTTTCGTCACTTGTGACGAAGACTGGATTCACTTCAACAACACAAGCCGAAAAAGGGGTTGCTCTACTCCCGGTGATCCCGTCGGCAGCGTCGCAAAGCGCAATTTGACTAACAAAAGGATAATGCTTTGTATCTAGTGGGATTGTCGTGGTATTATCCACAAAGTGTATCTGGAAAAGGGTAAAACCATGGACAGTAAGGTGTACAGCAAGATGCTAGTCCGTGTTGACGCTGCTATCAAGGTAAAATGTCAAAATGAGTTCCAGTGCAAGAAGATAATGTTTCATCAAGATAATGCTAGATCACATGTGTCTGCATTCACCGGCTGGGCTCTGTATGGACTCGAATGGGATCTTTTGCCACACCCACCATATAGCCCCGACATCACTTCTTCGGACTACTACCTTTTTTCACACTTGCAGCTACATCTTGCTGGTGCTATCTTTAACTCTGCACAGGACGCCCGAAATGAGGTTGATCTGTTTTTCGACTCGCGGCCCCCAAGTTTCTGAGCCGAAGGTTTTGAAAAACTACCAAAACCTTGGCAGAAAATTATAGATTCGGATGGTGATTACTACCCTCACTAAAGGTACTGCTTTCATGTTTTTTTCTAACTTTATTAAGAACTTTTTTTGGCGGAAAACTTTCGTTACAACCTGATACTTTCTTCAATTCATAGAAAATTTCCTGGCAGCAGTGCTTAAGTGGATTTTTCCGTTAATAGACGATTATCCGTTTCTTTTTTTTTCTCCGTTAGAGTAGGTAAAATAAATGTCAATTGAAGAAAAATGGGATAAAATAAAAAATTGCTGACCCTGGGATAGAATTAGCTACCTTAGTGTTACGAGATCAGTACTCTAATCGCTCGGCTACACTTGTACAATAGTGAAACATCTTCAAGTAAATATGTTTGTCTCAAATGGCTTGATTAATTTCTTTAGAAAATTTTGAATTTTGTAGTTAATTTCGGGACGATTTCGTCTTTAGTGGGATTGTGACTGGGATTTTAATACTTTAGTGTTAAAATATGATATAAAAAATATTGAGAAATATTTTTATGTGCTTGATAGATGTAAAATATTAATAACATTTCTTTTTGAGTAAAATCGACTTTTTTATATTTAGTATTTTAATTAAAATATCTATTTTAAATGTGTTCATTTAAAATATATTTTAAGTAATTTAGTAAATCCAAGTACTTTTTTTCTTTTAATAAATAAATATATACACACACACACACACATATATATATATATATATATATATATATAGGTAAATAAAAGTATTAAGTATGCCTTGTTTAGGGGAGATTTCTGTAACCAAGTAAACCAACCTTATAAAAAAATTCTACTTTTTAAATTTTTTAAGTACAATTATAAAAGAAGGTCGGTTTACAAGATTACAGAAATCTCCCCTAAATATGTACAATTGCAACAGAAAATATTGTCCATATATTATATATACTCCATTGTGATTTAATATTTCAAATGCATATATGGATACTTCACGTTTTTTAGTTGTGGTCGTAATTACATAAATACGTAGCACCTACAGTCGTTGTCTGGTCCGTCCGTCTGTCTGTTTGTATGTCTGTCCGTCTGCCTGCATATAACAGAGCAAAAAATTCTTAACCGAATGGTTTGAACTTTAATATATATAATCGATGCAGATTTTTGTCGAGTCATTTCAAATTTTATGATAATCGAATGAAAACTTAAAAATATATTAATTCAAGTTTTCTTCATTCTATTAAATCCTATCATTCGTAATTAATTTGATGATATCCCATGACAGGTAATGATTCTAGGTTGCCATGGTGATTAGGTTCTATTTAAGTTGAAATCAGATTATTTCCGTATTACTGAAATTAATATATATAATCGTAATACATTTTGCATTCATGCATTTTTGCATAAGAATGCAACAGCTATTGCAGCAAGATATGAATATTTATAAAACTAGTTATAGTACGAACGCACCTCATTTACCACGTTTGACGTACAATTTCCGACTTGTTATTTAATAAAATTGGAAATATATCCTAATTTTGAGAAATGAAAATAAGAAAACGTATCACATTTAATACGTTCACTGCCAAGCCTATAAAGTAAGAATTTTCAAATTTCTTCTTGAAAGTCGTTTGCCACCACAAACTCAGAAAGGTAAATTTCGCTTTACTAATACAGCGAAATTTCTTCCAATAAATAAGGCAAATTTTTTAATTGTAAAATAATTGTGACGAAGTAATTAATAAATTAAAGCCACGAATATTAAAGCTACGAGTATACTCGTAGCTTGGCAGCGAACGTGTTAATAATTATCCAGAAGCTTTCAATAACCTTGGAATAACCTTACAGACTAAGCTAAAATGTAAATATTTAACAAATTAATAACTGTAGAAGCCTATAATATGAAAATATTTTCGTGTCAAGTGCAATCTAGCAATATATTAAGCTTATTAACAATCAACTAGAATCAAAAGACATATGAGACACCAAATTACTGAAGCTACCGCTATATATCAAGATATACATTGACTGATATCTTCCTTAATAAGCACTGTTCCTCTAGTCTTGCAGAATTCCTGTGAAAGGGAATTCTTTATTGACAACAATTACTGCATAAGATGATACATTAGCAAATAATCGAATTGCGTTACTTGGAATGTTGGAAATCAATTTTCTAAATATCTAAAAAGCAAGAATTAAATTTTATAATAAAATATGTAACTCATACTTAATCCTTTTTAAGTTATTTTTATTAGTGAAACCGTAGAAAGAAAAGTAAACACCTCTACTAACTCTACAATTAATTATAACTAGGGGATCGAACCCGAGCTCCTCGGGTTACAGAATATAGGTGAAAACCAATTTTTTTTTAATCTAATTATTTTTTTACATGTAATATATATTTTAGATTGCCCACTAACACCAAAAAGAATTTTTATATGAAAAATATCAGTTATGCAATCAAATAAAGTTTTGAAATTTATTAAAAGCGATACCTTCACATGTCACCACATGCCAGGAGTTATTAACCCAAGATTTTGCCACTTACGTCAGTCTTTCTGATCATTTCGGTGCATAAGCGCGTGGTTCAATCACATGTCTGTTAAATTTGTTTCTTATTTACATTAATTTATTTATTTTTCTATAGAGGAAGTTTTAACATTGTTATGGAACATTAGAAGGAAACATATGCTGAAATTTTTACATTGTTTTAAGAGCAAGCGGATTAACCTTCCGTAATCGAGCTACACGTGATAGAGATAAATTAAAAAATAATTTATGCTTGAAAATCTATATATATATATACATATATATATATATATATTACGCTATCGTACGTGACACAGAAATCGCGATTAATTGTTGGTTAATTGTTCAATTGGTTAATTATAAACAATTGGCGGTTAATTGTTTAATGGCAACGCTCGAATGAAACGCATCTCATTGGTTATTGTGTAACCATATTTTTTAAACCATATATTTTTTAAAAAGTGAATAACAATAAATAAATAAAAAGTTTAATTAATAACTATAGAACAAAACAATTTATATAATTTTAAAAAATAAAATAAAAGTAAATAAACAATTTATTAATAAATAAACAACAGCATCCGGGTTACCATATCAAGCAAAATAACGACACTTTGGCGCCAGTTAAGTACCCCGGTGCGTATATGACATTGGCGTCAGAAAAAAGTCGTGCCAAACGTAGTGCGTATATGACACGTGTGCCGTATTTTATTCATCTAATTTAAAATACAATAAATAAAAAAATAAATGAAGGTGCTTTTCCAGTATAGGTACTTGGCGAAATAGAGAAAAGGTCCATGGCGAGAAAAGAAAATTTTTTCTGGCAACCGATTTAATAAAAATATTTTTTTTTTCAAATAAAACTACATAAAAGTGTCTATAATCGCAAAGAGTTCGTACTTTTATGTTGGCTGTGTGCAATTCTCGCCAATAGCATTTTTTAACTCGCCAGCAGCATTTTTTATTTTTCGAGGGGTAAATTAAAACAATGCATTGATGTTGAAATTAAATGGTTTATGGTATTATTTATTCTTTTTCATTTCTTTTTCTTTTTTAAAAGAATTTTTTTTAAGTGAAAGTCATGAATTTTAAAGGTTTTATTTTTAAATTAAAGTCATCTATTCTAAATAAAATGAGTGAAAGGATTATATTTTAATCTGAATTAACGAAAAAAAAATGCGACGGGTACAATGTTTGGCGATTTATCACCTGTGCCCGACTAACATAACAGTGGGGAGTTCTCGATTTCTCTACCAGAATCTTCAAATTTGGCGAAGGATTGAGCAAGTAAATTAAATTATGAATAAAAGTAACATGATACAATGCCTAGCATACATTTAAGGGAGGCGAAATTGGTCGCCACGGGTGGCTAGTTATTTTAAAAACCATAATAACTCAGTCAATTAAGATACAATTTTCAAACAAATTGCATTTGAAAGTAGATTTTTTTTTCTATTTGACGGTTTAAAAATTGAAAATGTGCGATATTTAGAAATTTAAAAAATCGCTGACATAGCACGTCTTTTAATTTCAATTTATTTTTTCAGTTTTTATGAGAAATCGGCAACAAAAGGTACAGTAATATATTATTTTCTTTCTTCCGTGATTAGTTTCCCTTTACTTTCAAGCCTCCACGACTTTCAACAGAAATGGAGTTCTTCAGTTGCCACAATTACAAAAAATGTATTAAAAAGTACAAAAATAATTAATATCTCAAAATTAAGTAGAGATAGAGCATTCAAACAAATTGCATTTAAAAGAGCATTTTTTTTCGTTACACGAAGGTGTAAAAATTTTAAATATGCGATGTTTAGAAGTTTAAAAATTTGCAGTAGAGAAAATTGCAAAACCGTAATTTCATTTCAAATTTCAAAGTGTTGCCATTCGCAGAATGACGTATGCGTTACGCACAGATATGTTTGTCCTTTATAATATAGATAGAACAAAGTTACTGGTACCAAATGTTTGGGGAAAAAAAGTCTTCTTTTACATTATGTATATAAAACTGGCTTAGTGGACCGTCTACAAATCAAAACCAGACCAAACATTATTTTTTTCAGTGACAACAACGAATTTTGACAATATATTTTAAATTGTTAGTTCAAATTATGACTAGATACAAAATTTCAAGTCATTTGGATGGTAAGTTTTTGAATTATAAGCCTTCAAAATTTAGAGTTTCA
The DNA here is from genome assembly GCA_963932465.1 of Maratus speciosus. Taxonomy (NCBI): domain Eukaryota; kingdom Metazoa; phylum Arthropoda; class Arachnida; order Araneae; family Salticidae; genus Maratus; species Maratus speciosus. The sequence goes on from OZ010797.1 coordinate 457,635,102, forward strand.
AAGGTTTAATTACATTTTCATATTTTTTTTAATATCTCTTGAAATTACAAACCTAGTGTGATACTTTATTGTGTGGTTATAATACTAAAAAAATCCAAACATAAATACATTGAATTTGTAATTTTAAAGATTTTATAATATGAGTTATGAATTATGAAATTAATATTCGAAACAATTATGAATTTTAACCTAAAATTTTTGATAGATTTATATTTATTATGTCCGGTTTTGTGTGAATTCTGAATTTTAAATTTTTCTTACAGGTAGTTTTCTAAATATGATAACAAACATCAAAATGATGGTTTAAGGGGCAATCTACGATGTGCAGAAAAGCATAATATGAATAAAATATATTTTACTAATTTTATTGAAGCATCTGGGCTGGCAATAGTCGAAACATATTAAGCGAGTGAAATGGTCATATTGGAAAGAAATACAGTCGGACCTCTATTTAACGAACCTCTATTTTGCGAATTTCTCTATTCTGCAAACTTTTACTTGGAACCAAGAACATTTTGTAAATTTCATCGTAAAATAACCTCCAAATAGCGAAGTGCATTCTCTATTTAACAAATTTTTCCTTGGGACCTAAATTTTTTTTCTGGCTATTTCTTAATATATTACTGGACATTTCAAACTTATTTTTTCTTTCAACACATTTTATGATGATCATTGACCATGAACAGATCATACCAGGCACCTAACTCACTGAGAGCAGTAAAATCGCTGTGATTCTTTGCTTTCCATCCGAGAAGTGCAAACTTTCAATATCCCCTTTTAACCCTCAATGGAGCTGCCCCGTGTTCTTAAACTATAGTTTCCCGTTTTCTAGATTGTTGATCATGATCAATCGTGTTGGTAATTTAGGCTCTTGTAGCTCAAAAATGTCAAAGCGAAAGTGCTTGAGAATCAAAAAAGCAAAAAAATATTCTTGATGAGGTGGATAAAAGCGTGAAGAAAAAGAATACTGCTTTAAAATTTTGTATATCTCCAAACAGATTATCAACCATAATAAAAAATCGTGATTTTAATGTAAAATTATTTTTTAAACTGAAAATATAATGTATTTCCAGACAATGTTTTGTTTCATTCTTATTTCCCTTGAAGATTTCATTTTGATGGGTAAAATAAATAAAACAAATAGGTATAATTTATAAAAAAAGTGTGACTAATTACTTTTTAAAATTATATTTAGTGTTTATGGGCTTAAAATATGTTTTATGTAGTTTAAAGTATTTGAAAAAGTGACTCTCTATTTAACGAATTTTCCATATAACGAACTTTTTTTCGGTATTTAGTGACTTTGTTAAATAGAGGTCCGACTGTAATACATTAATAGAAGTAACACATTCATTATGTAGGATTTCAACACTCGAGTACCGAATTTAAATTTTGATACGCCCCCTAAAATAGGCTCATTTAAAAATAATAATTTCTCTGAAACTAATCATACGAATTTCATGTAAATTTGTATTTAGACTAATTGAAGGGTATACAATTTATTTATAGTGTCAAACGTGGGCATTGCTATTGAAAAAAAGCAAAGTTTCCGTTTGTTTTGATATGCAGATGTCTCCTAAGGGAATTTTATGTGTTTTAAAGTGGTATTCAACAAACATCATCTCGCTCACACGCAAGAAAAGTGACACATGCCGACAAAAGTAAATTTCACAGGAGAGGAAAAAGAAAGTTTGCATGATTTTACTAAAAAATGAAATTATAGCACTTACCTCTATATGCAGGAATAAAAATGTGCATAAAAGTGTAAAACCCTTAAGAATGAAGACTTAGGATGAGGTTTGGAGGTTTGGGTAATTTTACCTCCCCGCACAAACCACCTCTCTTCTGCGGTCACTAATGGACATAAAGCGTAATAAAGTGATTTTCCGTTAACTACACTTATGAAACATTTTGTGTAGCAAGACGCACCTATGACAGAACTAATAGTGTAATAAAACGCAAAATTAATTTTTGCGAGATGTGTCACTTTTCTTGCTAGTGAGCGACCTGTAATGGGCCACGAAAAGTCTAATTAAGGTCCATGAGGATTCAAAATCTTAACAAGAAAATAGCGGTTAATTGGTAAAACGTCAGCCACAATAAGCCATTAATGTTTCTCATCTACACATGAAACAAATATAGAAGAGGAAATTTGTGCAGGGCTTTCCACAAAACTCATTTTCATTTTTTTTTCCGAAATTCATTTCTTCTTTTGCAGACGATTGCGATAAGTATTAATTTATGATTACTGATTTATAATTATTTGTTCTTTCTTATACTGATATATAATTATTTGTTCTTACTTATACTAATATATAATTATTTGTTCATGTCTTCTCTACTTTAACCCGCCACGTGCCACATCTGGCACATACCTAAAAACACTGTAATTCTTATTATGTGCCATGAATTTGGCCAATATGATCTCTATTCCTCGTCAAAAAAAGTCCAACGAATGGGATAACACATATTTTGTCCATGTCAGATGGCTGCATTTGACAAAAAACTAGAATTTGTCATCGGAAACAAAAAAAAAAAAAATTCGATCAAGCTATTAAGGTAAACTTTACTTTCATTATTTTTAATGAATACTTCAAAATATTAATATAAAAAAGTTGCAAGGTGTTAAGCAGATAAAATTAATTAATTTAAGCTCATTTAGTTATAAAATATAGCAATACAATATTTTAAAACCTTAATTCTGTACATAAGGTACACGTCATAAAATATAAAATTTTAGCTGAAAATTTGAAATTAATTTTTTCTTTTTACTATTTTTTCCATTATTAGACCGATATATAGATTTCAAATATTTTTTTTCATAAAAATAGAAAAAATCCTGCAGTGAAAAGTTAAAATATTCTTGAGATAAAAATAATCTGAAGTTAAGAATGAGGGTTTCTACATTTAGAATAGACACTTTTATCTACAATGTCAAATTATTTTTAAATTTTAAGAGCTTCCATTTTTTTTTTCAAACAAGTAGTAGAAATATTGCCTTTCCAAATCAAACTTTCTCATTTATTTTTTCTCATTAAGGAATAAAAAGACAATTACAAATATGCACCAAGCTGTTACTTATTATTGTTCTTCAGTTTTATTATTATTCATCAGCCAATAATTTTTTAAAAATAAGTATAGCGTATCCATTCCTAAGACACGCAGTCAAAATTGAAATTTCAAATATACTGACAAATTTCGATTTTGTATCAACTTTCAATATAAGTTTTAATATTTAAATAAAAAATACTGAAATCTATTATTTTCCATTTACTCATAAATAAATAATATCTAGTTACATGCTGATTTCCCTTAAACGCTGTGATATGTCTTCCACAGCTGATTTGCTTAGTTTGTATGAAATGACTCATATGCGTACGTTCGCTCTTATATACCGCGTCCCAAAAGTCTAGACAGTCCATAAAATGTGCATTAACATAAAAAATAATAAGGTACAATTAAAATTCGCGAGATAGGTAATAAATTAAAGCAATTTTGATGATATACACATATAAATTATGATCAGAGGTTTGAAATTATAAAATATGCATTAAATTGTATAAAAATATGCTGTCCCAAAAATATAGACACCTGCATTTGTTTTTGGTTTTACATTTATAAAAGTAACTAAAAAGTTACTTTTAATATTTAATTGTATTTCCAAGACACTTTATAACATCATATACACGTTGTTCCATAGAATTAACTAAGCATTGCATTACAGAAGGAGGTATTTCATACCACGCTTTGTCATTTACAATTTTTAAGTCATTTACACATGTATATTGCTTTTCATTTTCATACATTTTACGAGATAAGATCTCCCATAGGTTCTCCATGGGATTCAAATCTGGTCTAAGTGCTGGCCAATCTAATAGTGTGATATTGTTTTGCCTAAACCATGTTTCTTATGATTTGGAGGTATGGATGGATGCCCCATCTTTTTTGAAAACGCAGACTGGTCCTGCTAGCAAATCCGTAATCGGCAGTAAATTGATGCCTAAAATATCCTGATAATCCTCTGATGTCAGTTTTTTGTCCATAAATTCTAGAAATGTTCGACCGTTGAAAGAAAACCCTCCCCAGGTCATTACGGATCCTCCGCCTTGTTGTCTGCTGAAACAGTTCTTGGGTTCTTTTCTTAGGTCATGTTAGTAAAATTTATGACCATAAGGGCCGTCTAAATTCCATTTCTTTTCGTCACTGAAGATTGCAGAAATCCATTTTTCACCGTATGACATATGTTTTCTAGCCCACTTTAGACGTGCATCTTTATGTATCTGCTTTAAGCAAGGTTTTGTATCTCGCCAAACATTTCTAGGATTTATGGAAGGAAAAATGAAATCAGAGGATTATCAGGATATTTTACGTACCAATTTACTGCCAATTATGAATTTGCTAGCAGCACGGACTGTGTTTTCCAACAAGAGTCCATACCTCTCCATACCATCCATACCTCTACATCATCGAAAACATAGTTTAGGCAAAACAATATCACACTATTAGACTGGCCAGCACTTAGTCCAGATTTGAATCCCGTGGAGAACATAAGGGGGATCATATCTAGTAAAATATATGAAAATAAAAAGCAATATACATGTGTAAATGACTTAAAAATTGTAATTGACAAAGCGTGGCATGAAATACCTCCTTCAATAATATAATGCTTAGTTAATTATATGGAACAACGTATATATGATGTTATAAAGTGTCGTGGCAATACAATTAAATTTTAAAATTAAGTTTTTAGTTACTTTTATAAATGTAAAAACCAAAAAAATTACAGGTGTCTATACTTTTGGGACAGCGCATTTTTATATAATTTAATGTATATTTTATAATTTAAAATCTTTGATCATAATATATATGTGTATATCAGCAAAACTGCTTTCATTTATTACCTATCTCACGAATTTTAGTTGTACCTTATTAATTTTTATGTTAATGCAAATTTTATTGATTGTCTGAACTTTTGGGACACTGTGTAGGAGCTTTAGGTATGTTTATCACACTCTCAGGAACACTGGGGGTTTAAGAAAAGATGCACTGTAAAAAAAGTTATGATTTTTCCTGCGCTTTATGTTGTAATTTTTGAAACACCGATGTCATATTTCAAACACGACCAGCAGCTTGTATATTTTACAGCAACTGTGTTGGCAGTCACGAGGAGGTCGGCAACTTTTGTTCTAAAATACAGTGATTTTTCCTACATTTTAAGTTGTAATTTTTCAAGCAGCGATGCTGTGAAAGCGAATTTAAGCAACAAGCGAAGTAAAAATCGAATTCTTTATGTCACGTGCACCACAAAGCCTATAACAACGCGAATTTCCCCAGACTTGAGAAATTTTACAAAACTTTTAAAGACAACAGCTTGTATATTTTACAGCAACTGTGTTGACAGCCGGTGTGCCAGCACAATTTGTTGTAAAATACAGATTTTTTTCTTACTGTGTGGGAAGAACGAATGACCATTACAATTTAAACATTCTCCTTTATGTAAGAATTTTAATAATGGCCATACATAGATTTTTACTGTCCCCGTAGGAATTGTCAAGACACATATTTTTAGAGTGAATATAAAGTTACAAGATACTATAACGTCTCTACTTTGCTTACACCGTTCAGAATCGTTCAGCATATAGTGAAGTGAAAGAGTAATAGATGTAAATTAAAATTCAGGATCGCAGTAATCTAAATATTTAAAAGACCAGGCTGTTTTTTTAGTCATCAGCCCTGAGCTTTCTACTGAACCGATTTTGATAACTAATGTTTTAAATGAAAGCCCTTTATTTGTAGATGTGTCCGCAATTGCTATTTTTTAAAATAATCCAATTTTTATATTTTAATTTTAATTTTAAAGGTCCCGTATGAAATTTCTTTATATTGGTGGCAATCGGTTACTTCCACTGTTGAAGAGAAAAGGGAAACAGTACGAATTGCCATATCATTACGGATGCCATTTTTGTATTACAATTAAAAATAACTTTTAAAAAACTTATGAACATAAAATGACATCACAATTTAAAATAACGCATTTTTACGTATAAAACTGCTGCATTTCAATACTTTTTTCATTCCGCTGATACTAAGATTAAGACGCTCATCTCAGAGGGCTTCAAAGAATGAAAATGATGTCATAGTAAAAATGATTGAGTATTTTCTTTGATAATAAAACTAAATATTTCAATACTAATGCGTCTAAAAATACATTTCAGAATTTCACCGGCACTCAGATTAGAAGTACAAGTAAACAGTGCGAATGTTTACATGCAAAATTGTAACAGGCAAGCGTGACATCAAGTTGGCGTTTTTTAAAACGAAGGATATGAATATGAAAAGTGTGCATGTGAATTTTGTGACGGTGAAAAGGATGTTATTTTTAGATTTCTTTGAAAATAAAATTATAATTATGTCATAGTGGCGCAATTTTCGTTGTTTTTTATTACGTAATTCCAAAGATCAAAGCCTCAATTAATAACATCAGAATTTCATTATATTAATATCATTAAATTATATTAATTAAATCATATCATTATATTAGTTTCATTATATTATACGTATTACAATGTAGGAATAAAGTTAATTTTTCAGTAATCTCTAAAGTTGAAACTAAACTTTAGTTTAAAATAATATATGTTTTAAGAGTTAGGCTAGCCAATATAATATTGATTTATTGTTGTAATTATTTTTGTTATATTTTTTATAAATTCAGTCAATCCGTTAGTTCATTTTATTATCATTCGTCGAATTGGAAGGGTTTCGACTCGTATATTCTTAACATGATAAAGCAATAGTACTTTTTGTTAATTTATGAATTATGTTTCCGAAGTCGTAAATTTATATTTGTGATTTTAATTAAAGTTTTTCATTTCGAGGTTTATTCGGATTTAAATTATACATCGAGTGAAAGCATTTTTGAATAAACTGAAAGTAAAAGTTGATAGTAAATAAAATACTTTAAAATCGAATTTTTTTGTATAATGTCACTAGGGGCCCCTGCAAGCTACGCTCGCCAACCCCCCTTCAGACACCGCAGAATCTAAAAACACGCTAATCTGTTGGGTTTTAAAAATATTAGAGAAGATTAAATTATACTAAAAAAAGCTAGTCATATCTCCTTGTAAAAGGATTTCCATTCAATTCCCTTTGATTCCAGAAATTTAAGGGCGAATCAGTTGCTGTTAAGACATTAAATGGTTGTTTTCGTTTTTGATTAAAGAGGATCAGTTAAACATTTGAAAAGAAGCTAAAATAAAATAAATTAAGTATACAGAGTCTTTGTCTCCCGGTATTTTAAAACAATCTCTATAACAATAGCCTAAGTCATGTGACTATCATCAACAGTTCCAGGCGGACCGCTTCGCTTTTTATACTCTAGGTGCCATTTTGGTACTTTAATGTTAGCCAGGCACAGGTGATAAGACTGCAAAATTTATTCTATCGCCATCATTTCATCTATATTATAATAATTCAAGTGATCAACTGCCATAAACGAATACAGTCTGATCCCTTCGCCATTCATATGAAAGTTTGGCATTCATGTCATATACGTTCCATATTGGCGCGATTTTTTAACGTCGCCAATTTGGGGAACGCATCAACAGCATAAACAACAACATCCGGTTTACCATATCAAGCAAAATAACGATACTTTGGCGCCAGTTAAGTGCCCGTTCCGTATATGACATTGGCGTCAGAAAAAACTCGCGCCAATATGGGACCGTAAGTTTTCCATTTTGATTAAAAATTCAAATTTTTTTTTCGAATAAAACTACATAAAATTTGCCATGGTTGCAAAGAATTCTTGGTACTTTTACGCTAGCCGGATGCAAATCTCGCCAAAAGCTTTTTATTAACTCGCCAGTTAGCATTTTTTTTTCGAGTGGTAATGTTTTGCCAGATGTCATATACGCACAACTGGTTTGGCGTGAATTTTTTTTTTTTTTTTTTTTTTTTTTTTTTTTTTTTTTTTTAAGGAAAATTTGGCGAAAACCTCATTTTTAAATACCAGTTACATATGCATTTTTGGTATTACTTAGTTATCCTGTCGACCAAAAATCTATCGCCAAACTATAAGATTAAATGCCAATAATGGTTGATCGTAAATAGCACATTCACTTGACTTTAAGCAAGTTACACGTGTTTACGTCATCAAGTGATTTTTATTTCGACTTTTTATTTGCATATTTATTAATGTTATACTAATTTATTTGTTCTTTCGTTATTTAAAATAAAAATTATGTCAATTTGTATAATTTGACGAGTGTTTTGGCGATTTATACAATTTGACGAAATTAGTCGACGAAATAACTAAGTAGAACCATATTTTTTAATTATTTTCTATTATTTTTCTAAAGGAAATATAAAAAAATAATTAATATTTATAGAACAAAATAATTTATATAATTTATAAAAAGAAATAAAATTAAATAAACATTTATTATCAAATAAACAACAAAAGCCGTGTTACCATGTCAACTTTTTCTGAAATATGAAAAAAATATATATGTTTGATTAAAAAATGAGTTGCCATCATTAGAAAAATGTATATAAAATTAGAAAAAAATTAATATTTCGAAAACTAATTTAAATTTTAAAATTCCAATACCAGTTTTGAGATCTGCGGATCAATGCTGATTTTTTGTGTTAATTTCATCGCAAAGTATTCCATATTTTAGGAGAAATCGCTTGAAACATAATCAGTTGTTTAATCAATCGATTCATATATCCGTTTCATAAATTCGTTTCATATATCCGTTTCATAAATTCGTTTCATTAGGATTTTATACATATAGGGTAGATATATTAATAATAATCTTCATTTGTTCTACCAATTTATTTACAGACAGTAAAACACACTAAGATGTTGTAATTTAACATACACCCAAAAAATAGTGTATATGTCAAAAGTTTAAAACACATATATTCTCTAAAACTGTATTTAAGATGGTTTAAAAATATTTTCATTTAAAAAATGTCGAAAAATTAGCAAATTACAATAGTTTAAATTATGCATTATTAAGACAAGCCATTGAAATAATCTCATCGAAATCAGAAACCTGTAATGATGTATTGCACGAAAGTATCAACAATAGACGGCGATACCTTTTAAAAATAGGGATAAATGGCAGGGAAAATTTAGAAAGCAATAATTAGCGAGAGAGAGACAGACGAAAAGATCAGTAACTGAAGATGCTTCGGTAAGAAGGAGGTGAAAATATTTTTAAACCATCTTAAATATTGTTTTGGAGTATATATGTGCTTTAAACTTTTGACATGTACACTATTTTTTGGGTGTATGTTAAACTACGATATGTTAGTGTGTTTTAATGTCTGTAAATAAATTGGTAGAACAAATGAAGATTATTTAAATACTTTATTTCGAAGATAAGTTCTTCTTTTATTAAATATCAATTTATCAAATTAATTATTTTATGCGAGATGCAACATTATCTCTTAAGAAGTTTTAGAAACTTTCTTTCTCATTAGTAGAGGATTACGTTCATTCTAAGAAGGCTATGCTTTTTTTAAAGTCATTTTAGGAAATAATTGGTTACAGAATAAATATATTTAATAAACTTCAAAATTACCAACTGTAACGTATTTGAAAGGAATCGTATCAGTATATTAGTCTCCTAATTTACATTTTTATATAGTGCTAAATGTTAAACATATGAATATTTTTTTAACTAGTAAATCTGCAGATCAAGAGCCTCAACGTCATCTCTGCAACTCCTTGTTTTTAGCAAACTTTGCGTAACATTAATCTTTCTACAAAAACAAAATTTAAACTTTTTAAATTACACAAACATTTATAAAAGGAAAAAAAAAATATTTCGATGGTTTCAAACATTAGAAGCGTTAAATTAAACCCCCTAAACCGCCATTGTGTAATTTATTTTACATTTGTAATTTTCTATTGATTGAGTTAATGATTATCCTATATATTAGATTTCTTTTTACACTGCTATTTATAAGGATAAGCAACAATTTGGTAAATAATTTTACGTTATCCTAATATCCATACAGTAGTATTTACTTGCCTGCTAACCACAAACACCTGTATCTAATTGATAAAGAACTTTAGGAAATGTAAACTGAGACATCTAATTCAGAAATCTAATACCTTTATAATTTTTGTTTCCAAAAAATAATTTTGATTACCATTCTGCAATATTTGTATCTAAGATCTAATCTAAATATCAAAAAATGTACTCGATAGCATTAACTTACTAAAATCACCCTAAAGTAGGGGGACTTCTAAACCTAACGGTTAATAATTCATCATCGTGTCCACTTCCAATTGACTAAATAAATAAACGTGATTTGCCGCCGTTAAGTATTTTTTGTGATAGCTTTTTAATAGTATCCACATTTAATTTAAAATCGTGATATTACAAATACTGTTGAAATTTGACACAAACCTATGTTCAGGTCAAATTACGAAAGGTTAACTAACCTTTTATTTCCCTTAGCCGGACTTTCTGTTTCATTTTTTGTAATAAGGATTATTTTAATAATTTAATTTATTTTACACTCTACAAGCTGTTACACGGGACGTTGTTCACGTAGCATTAAAATAGAGATAAATGCATTAAGTAAAACATTTTACTCCCAACCAGACATGCCAAGTCCCAGGCTTTTTGCACATCACTATTATCTTAGAGAAAATGTTCTTTTAAATCGCGCAAATGTTTCAATTAAATAAAGTAACATTTTCTGTATTAAAATACTGGTACCCAGAACGCCGGAGGCTTGGCAGCTCTGCTCCTCTTAATAAAAACATACATGATTAACCAACACTTTATCACATTTTATAGGAGACAATACGGAATTTCTTATTTGTATGTCCTCACATATATCTCAGTCATAAAAATGTAAAATTTTGTGCCAATTAATACACACAATTGCGGAAATGAAATCGGAACCAATAAGAAAAGGAAGTCCAAGTAAAATCGTGTAAATCGAGGAATCTTTCTTCGTAGTGATGGGAAAATACTGCTAAAAAGTTATTTTAGGTGGTATTTGGTGTGAAATGTTTATATGTATTCATTCCTGTCCTATTTATCTTTTTACTTTCTTCTATCTTTACAAGAAGAAAGTATTGGATTCATGAAAATTTTCGAATTCCGGTTTTCGACGGATTTACACGTTTTAAGGGTCAGAGATTCCAAAAAACATGTTTTTACAAAATGTCTGTCTGTGACTCTGTGAGTCTGTCTGTCTGTCTGTGTGTATGTGACACAAATTTTGTGGGCGCTCTATCTCAAGAACTAATGCACGGAATTTAATAAAAATTGATATTCACTTAGTGCCTAATACAAATTGATGCTGATTAGTTTTTGGTGTAAATTGCTCAAAAGGTGGCGCTGCAATGCTGCATTTTTCACGATTTTCGCAATAGCTCTATCTCAAGAACTAATGCACGGATTTTGACCAAACTTCGGATTTAGTTAGTCCTTGATATGAATTGATGATGATTACGTTTTGGTGTAAATCGCCCAACAGGTGGCGCTGTTATGATGAATTTTGCAGGATTTACACGATTTCCCCAATAGCTCTATCTTAAGAACTAACGCACGGATTTTCATCAAACTTCAGATTAAGTTAATCCTTGATATGACTTGCTACTGATTAGGTGTTGGTGTAAATCGCCCAACAGGTGGCGCTTCTCTGCTGCCTTTTCCACGATTGCCTCAATAGCTCTATCAATAGAACTAATGGACCAATTTTCATCTAACTTCAGATTTAGTTGTATGTTGACACAAGTTGTTGTTAATTAGGTTTTGGTGTTAATCACCCAATAGGTGGCGCTGCTATGCAGAAATTTTCACGATTTTCGCTATTGCTCTATCTCAAAAACTAATGTACGGATTTTCTCCAAACTTCAGATTCAGTCAGACGTTGACATAAATTGTTGCTGATTAGGATTTGGTATAAATCACCCAATAGGTGGCGCTGCTAGGTTTGCATTTTGCTGAATTTAGACGATTTCAGCGATAGTCATATCTCAAGAACTAATGCACGGAATTTCATATCGTTAGAATCCTCATGAGATGCATAGATTGCCATTAAATTTTGGCAGTGCGATAGCGAATTTTGAAGTATTAACATGTATGAGATAGAAGAAAGTTTGGGGATTGGTACATCCGACTAGTTTATTATTTGTAATCTGCTTATTCCATTTTCCTTTTGCACGTGAAAATCTTACAAATTAAAATTAACTCTTTGGGAGAAATTGTTATTCCCTTTTTTTACTTTCTTCTATCTTTACAAGAAGAAAGTATTGGATTCATGAAAATTTTCGAATTCCGGTTTTCGACGGATTTACACGTTTTAGAGGTCAGAGAACCCGAAAAACATGTTTTTACAAAATGTCTGTCTGTGACTCTGTGAGTCTGTCTGTCTGTCTGTCTGTCTGTGTGTATGTGACACAAATTTTGTGGGCGCTCTATCTCAAGAACTAATGCACGGAATTTAATAAAAATTCATATTCAGTTAGTCCCTGATACAAATTGATGCTGATTAGTTTTTGGTGCAAATCGCTCAACAGGTGGCGCTGCTATGCTGCATTTTTTATGATTTCCGAAATATCTCTATCTCAAGAACTAATGCACGGATTTTCATGAAACTTCAGATTCTGTTAGTCCTTGATAAGACTTGATGCTGATTACGTGTTGGTGCAAATCGCTCAACAGGTGGCTCTGCTATGCTGCATTTTTACAATTAGCGCAGTGGCTCTATCTCAAGAACTAATGCACGGATTTTAATCAAACTTCAGATTCAGTTAATCCTTGACATGAATTGAAGTTTTGTACAGTTTGGTGTAAATCGCTCAACAGGTGGCGCTGCTATACTGAATTTTTTACGATTTCCGCAATAGCTCTATCTCAACAACTAATGCTTGGATTTTCAACAAACTTCAGATTCATTTATACTCTGATATGAATTAGTGCTGTTTGTGTTTTGGTGCAAATCGCTCAACAGGTGGCGCTGCTATGCTGCACTTTTCAGAATTTCCATTATAGCGATATGTGAAGAACTAATGCAACAATTTTCACTAAACTTCAGAATCAGTTAATCCTTGATATGAATTAACATTTTGTACATTTTGGTGTAAATCGCTCAACAGGTGGCGCTGCTATACAGCATTTTTCACGATTTCTGCAATCGCTGTATCTCAAGAACTAATGGACATATTTTCATCAAACTTCAGATTCAGTTACTCTTTGATATGAAATGATGCTGACTACGTGTTGGTGAATATCGCCCAATAGGTGGCGCTGCTATGCTGCATTTTGCACTATTTCCTCAATAGCTCTATCTTAAGAACTAATGCACGAATTTTCATCAAACTTCAGATTCAAGTACACCTTGATAAATGTTGATACTGATTATGTGGTTGTGTAAATCGCTCAACAGGTGGTGCTGTTATGCTGCATTTGTCATGATTTGCGCAATAGCTCTATCTTAGGAACTAATGCACGGATTTTCCCCAAACTTCATATTCAGTTAGACATTGACATATGTTGATGATAATTAGGTTCTGGTGTAAATCACCCAATAGGTGGCGCTGCTATGCTGCATTTTGATGGATTTACACGATTTCATGGACAGTAATATCTCAAGAACTAATGCACGGAATTTCATCTTTTTAGAATCCTCATGATGAGCATAGATGCACTGTGATAATGAATTTTGAAGTATTGACAAGTATGAGATAGAAGAAAGTTTTGTGATGGCCGCAACATACTAGTTTTTTTTTTGGCAACAATAAAGTTTATAAAGTTTAACAGGATAATGTCAGTTTATTCTATATGAAAATAACGAACTTTTTCATTTATAATCAAAATAGTTGAATAAATAAATAAAAATTTTATTCTATATAGTATATAAATAATATTTTCATTTCTGCGTTTAAATCAATCTGTATGCAAATATCTATACAAAGGCGTTCATTAATTCATTCCTTTTAACTTTGATTTCACTTACAAAACCAAACATACCTTCACACTTATGATATTTTTAGATGAGATGCAGTTGCTACCCAACAATTAAAATAAAAATATGAAATATAAATAAATTCATAAAATAAAATGTTTTATATTTATTCGAACACATGTATAAAATTCGAATACACCTAATTTAAAAGCTCTGACAAATGTTTTGACAAAATTGCAAACTAATAGAAATAATTTAATACACTTATTTAAAAATTTCAGCATCCAAAATTTACCATTTAAATCTATTATTCATATAAGAGATTTCTTTCAACAAATGAAAATTTGAAAATTGTCTGACTTCCCATAGAAAAGCATTATGTCGCAAAATAAAATGTTCTATATATTCCGAACGAATGAACCAAATTTAACTAAAAACTATACAGCTAAATCCGGGGAGCTCACCAACATACATCCTTAATTTCAAGCTAATCGGATGCTTTTTACGGCAGTTACCGCGGGACAGACAGACTAACAAAGAAACAAACAAACAAACAGACGGAAACCAAAAAAATTTCGGGTCTCCACAGTAAGCCTTCACTGACGTTTCGGCAATTATGCGTATGTTTATTTAAAGCAAATATTTGAAGAAATATTTAATGAGTGTAATTGTAAATTGTAATTACATTTACTAACCCTTAACAGACCGATACCGCCTTATAAACGGTATGGGCACCATTAACCAAATTTATTCGCTCCGCACCCCTTTTTACTTTCTTCTATCTTTACAAGAAGAAAGTATTGGATTCATGAAAATTTTTGACTTCCGGTTTTCGACGGATTTACACGTTTTAGGGGTCAGAGATTCCGAAAAACGTGTTTTTACAAAACGACTGTCTGTGAGTCTGTGGTTCTGTGAGTCTGTCTGTCTGTCTGTATGTGACACAAATATTGTGGGCACTCTATCTCAAGAACCAGTGCACGGAATTTAATAAAAATTTACATTCTAGTAGTCCCTAATATACGTTGGTGCTGATTAGTTTTTGGTATAAATTGCCCAACACGTGGCGCTGCTGTGCTGCATTTTTCACGATTTCTGTAATAGCTCTATATCAAGAACTAATGCACGGATTTTCATCAAACTTCATATTTAGTTATCCCTTGATATGAATTGGTGCTGGTAACGTTTTGGTGTAAATCGCCTAACAGATGGCGCTGCTATGCTGCATTTTGCAGGATTTACACGATTATTTCAATAGCTCTATCTCAAGAAATAATGCACGGATTTTCATTAAATTTCACAGATTCCGTTAGTCCTTGACATGAATTGACGCTTCGTACATTTTAATGCAAATCGCTCAACAGGTGGCGCTGCTATGCTGCATTTTTGCGATTTCCGCAATAGCTCTATCTGAAGAACTAATGCTTGGATTTTCAACAAACTTCAGATTCAGGTATGTCTCAATATGAATTAATTCTCTTTATGTTTTAGTGCAAATCGCTCAACAGGTGCTATGCTACATTTCTCAGAATTTCCCCAATCTGTCTCAATAACTAACGCACGAATTTTCATAAAACTTCAAATTCACATATACTTTGATATGAATTTGTGCTAAATTGATGTAATGCTACGTTTCGTTAAGGGTTAATAAATGGTAACTTTAAAGTAAATACCAATTTTATACATTATAAAGATATATTTAAGCGAAACATTACAGGCACAATATTGCTTCGTTTTTTATATAAAATAAGCGACGTAGTGTAAAGCTGGGTGCTCCAGTGTAATGCTGAAAATTCTAATGTTGGCATAGCCTATTTAATTATCCCATTTTGTGTTAGTAATGGTAATCTCAATAATCTTTTTTACTTTCTTTTATCTTTAGATGAGGAAAGTATTGGATTTGTAAAAATTTTCAAATTACGGTTTTCGACGGATTCACAAGTTTTATAGGGTTAGAGATCCCGAAAAGCATGTTCTTACAAAATGTCTGTCTGTGAGTATGTCTGTCAGAACCTGCCTGTCTGTGTGTGACATAAATTTTTTGGGCGCTCTGTATCAAGAACTAATGAACGGAATTTAATAAAATTTTATATTCAGTTAGTCCTTGATATAAATTGGTGCTGATTAGTTTTTGATGTAAATCATCCAACAGTTGGCGCTACTATGCTGCATTTTTCTCGATTTCCGCAATAGTTCTATCTCAAAAACTAATGCACGTATTTTCATCAAACTTCAAACTCAATTAGAAGTTCACATACGTTGTTGCCGATAAGATTTTGGTGTAAATCACCTAACCGTTGGGGTTACTATAATGCATTTTTCAGGAAGTATTAACATGTATGAGATAGAAGAAAGTTTTAGGATTGTCACATCCGACTAGTTTTTTATTGGCTGGTAACGAATTTAAAATACTTTTGGAGGGTTTTAGTATCATTACATTTGACCGTGAACCGTCCTAATATTCATAATTCTAAAGCTATTAAAATGCACTATGGGTGTTCTTGATATAGAGCATTTTTACATAGAGTAAAGTTGAAGCTTTAGCTTTATATGTAATGTTGCCAGGTGTCCTGCGTAAATCAGTGTTCAAAATTCTCTGGGTACAACTAATTCCTTCCAGTCTATCTCGCCACCTTTAATCGCAGATAATTCTGCGTTTGATAAGGCGAAGAAAATTACTTTGCAATGCTGGTGTCCAGATCATTTGGGGTCCCGATTTATTCGGTACACCTGGCAACACTATTTTGCCACCTGTTGGGCGTTTTACAGCAAAACGTAATCAGCACCAAACTATATCAAGTTATAACTGAATCTGAAGTTTGATGTAAATCTGTGCATTAGTTTTTGAGAAATAGCAATTACAGAAATCATGAAAAATGCATCATAGCAGTGTCACCTATTGGGCGATTATACCAAAAAATAATCAGCACCCAATTATATCAGAGCCTAAGTGAATCTGAAGTTTTATGAAAATCCGTGTATTAGTTCTTGAGAAAAAGCTATTGCGGAAATCATGGGAATGTATCATAGCAGCGCTGCCTGCCTGGAGTTTTATACCAAAAACTAATTCGCATCAGTTTATATAAGGGACTAACTGATTCTAAAGTTTTATTAAATTCCGTGGATTATTTCTTGAGTTAGAGCACCCACAAAATGGCGACAGATACACGCACGTCCAGACAGACAGATTCACAGACAGACATTTTGCAAAAACACATTTTCCGGGATCGCTGACCAGAAAACGTGTAAATCCGTCGAAAACCGGGATTCGAACATTTTCACGAATCCAATGCTTTCTTCTTGCAAAGATAGAAGAAAGTAAAAAATGCAGTTTTCATCATATTACCCCATGGCTGGGGAATGGTAACGAAATTTACCTTATATTTTTATAATCCCCTGGTGTGACCTTGCATGGTTAAAAAAGGCATCTGAAAATATCCATGTTTTCAAGCAAGATATGGACGAAGTTCTCATGCTAATATCTGTTCATAATCCATTCACAGTGGCTAAGAACAATTGCAGAAGCTTATCTTCGTCATATTTCCCAGCCTTCCCCTATATGATTACATCTTATCAAATGTTGAGTTTTCGTTATAGTTGTCTGTATGTTATGGGGTTCACAACCTATGTGCATCAGTGACTTTTCATTCTTGTTATTTTATAAATAACAATAAGCCTGATTAAAACTTGAAATTGAAAACTATAACGAAAGCCTGCAAAATGCATTAAAAAAATAAAACCTTATTTGTTCTTAACTTTTATGGAAAATTCAACTCAAATATCCATATTTTTTTTGCTTAGTTTTCTTATTTATTCTATTTTAATTTAAATGAAGCATAATTATGAACAAAATATATATTTGAAAAAGAATAAATCTGAAGCTCGGATAGCTATGTAATCTATTAGGTAGATTTCGTATGAAATACTACCTATTGGGATCTCCCTATGTTGGAATTTCAGAAAAAAAAATTCGAATTTACACGGATCATGACCCCTAGAACTCAAAAACATTCCCAGTTAAAAACTTTATTTATCTATCTATCTATATATATATATGTGTGTAGGAAAATTATAAAGGTTAAATAATTATCAAGAAGGAGCTTGGTGCAATATAATAGAAGTGTAAAAAATAACGACGTAAAAAAGCACCATTTTTTTAAAAGCAAGGTCTCATTACTTCGGTTGCATTTCCCATCTATTTTCCTATTGGCTGTTACCTGCAATCCTCTGTTTTCCTATTGGTCTAAACCTTTAACTTGAATCCACATCTCTCCTATATATGTGAGCAAATTTCCGCCATCCATAGCATTGAGGAAGGTATGCTATATGCTACCAAAACCGGTGTGCTTAAAATTTAAAATTTTTGGTGCTTTTAATGTTGTTAATTTTTAGACTTCTATTATAAAGGTTAAACCTATTAATTCGTTTTTGTAATGAATCGCCCCTCAATTTTGATACGATCCCAATGACTAATAATCATGAGTTTGGCAGAGTAGCCACTTAATCCATTTTATAGTTAAAGTAATAACACCACATGGCCCTTTCTAATTGGTTACCTTATGGAGATGATAAATTTCAGATATACCTCTACGCCACTTGCTGTCAGAAGTCAATCCTGTATGCAGCTATGGAATGTTATGGCTATATTTTTAATTATTTAAATAAAACTTTATAAAGTGAATTGCAAAGAATTCTGTCAATTTGAAATGTGACACATAATATATATATCACTTTTTTATGGACACGATAAATTCCATAATTCTGCACAAATATTTTCCAAACTGATACATAAAATCAAGGAGCATAAAATCTCGGCCAAGTTCATTAATGAGCAAAATCAGACCAAGGGGGTAGAAATCGGGAGGGGTTTTGTGAAAAACGAAAAAAACCCATTGCTTCTTAATTATAATACATATCGACTCGGTTTAAAGTTATTATTACTTCTAAGAAAGGGGCCAAAAATTTATGTATGACAGATTTTTTATAAAACTACCAAGTTGGAACTTGTACGTCAAACGTTGCAAACAGGGTGCGTTCGTATTATAACTAGTTTTATAAATCTTTTTGCATCGCATATTCTACTGAATGTATATTTTAGTGCACTTCATAAGTGCTTATCAATTTTATGCTGTTCCAAAGGCTGTAACATCATTAAAATGCACACGAAATAATTTTTTCTCTTTGGCCGTAATGTAATGGAAACTTTTGACTGTCCTTGTAATTAAACTATACATCCGATTTTCATAAAATTTGAAATAACACGACAAAATTTTACAACAATTATATATTTAAAATTTCGGACCATTCTGTTGGGTAGTTTTTGCTCTGTTACAGGCGGACGGACGGACAGACAGACAGATAGGCGTACAGACAGATGGACCAAATGACGACTATAGGTGCTACGTATTTATATAATTATGAACGCATTTAAAAATTGGCCAAAAAGGAGAAAAATAGGATTTTGGCGGGGAGAATGTTCATAACTTCGTCAATTCACAAAATGTAAAATCCCCATGAATCGATTGTGTATCTTCTTAACATTATCTACAACTTTTATATTGACAAATTTTTGATAGGACCGACTTTTACAGCAAAAATAAATTAAAAATACAAAAAGGTTGAAAAAAAATCGTATTAAGGATGCACTGAAATCCAAACTGTTTTTTTTTTCTGACTCATTTTTAAATTCTTTTTTACTTTCAAACGCATCCAATTGGTACGTTCTCTTATTCAGAAACTATATAATGTGCCATAACGGTCAATTTTTTAATAGAGGCAGAATATATTTTTCAAAAATTATGTCAAAGTGGGCCTTTTGAACCAAATTTCTCGAGTCGATTATGTTGGAAACGAAAAATATGATCCTACTGAGGAAATAATTGTTTATAAATGATGTTCTAATTAATTGAACGAAAAACAAAAACATAGGTTGCTTATAAAACTCTTAAAAATTCAAATCAGCAAGTATCATGTTTTTCCTTTTAAAAATGAATCTGAAAATGTGTTAGAAATTTTCGAGTTGTTGAGCATGCAAAAATATTTCTTGAATACCGCCTTTACATTAATCTGATGTACCCAGCTTAAAGTAGGTTTATCTCTAATTATGATTTATTTTTTGTTGGTGAAACTAGTACTTAACTTCGAAATCTACCCGCGCCTGTAGGCCGAGCCGTCAAGGATTTTTTTTCTGTTGTTGTATTTTACATCAAAAAATTAAAATGGATCACCAAATTCTTCTTTGAAAATATGCTCGATTTAAAAATCAGTTCATTTATTAATGGGCTTTTACTAAATGAAGTTTTCCACGATTTGTTTTCAAAAGGATAATTGTGTTTTAACCTCTGTAGTTAAATATCAAAAAAAAAATTAATTAAATACTGTAAAAAAATGCTTTTCTTGATTTTTAAACAACTGTTTAACACTAGAACGGCAGGAAATTTTGCTCAAGTTTTATAAAAAATATTTCACATCAGAATTTTTATTTAGAACTATTTAGCTTATTTATTTAAGTTATTTTTGGACAACAAATATTAATCTTATATTATAAAAAAATTCTGGTTCGAATCGAAATGTTTTCATTCGGCAAGGGTCAAAATGACCCCTCGCCGCCGTTCTAGTGTTAACATGGCGATAGTGCTACATTTTACGTTTTCATCAGGTACTAAATGTTTTGAATCGAAAATTTTTTCGACTTACGGTTTTCGACGAATTTACCCGTTTTTGGGTCAGATATACCAAAAAACATGTTTATAGAAAATGTCTGTCTGTCTGTGTGTCCGTGTGTCCGTCTGTCGTCTGTACGTCTGTCCGTGTATCCGTCTGTCGTGTGTACGTCTGTCTGTCACCATTGTGTCATCAAAAAGTGTATGAAGTTATGCATAGAATTGAACAGAATTTTTTAAAAAGTTTTTGGCAATGGCAAGCAGGTCCTTAATTCATTTGGAAAAAATCTGCCTGAAGGGGGCACTGTAATAGCGATTTTTGTGCGATTTTGAATATTGTACCATTGAAAAGTGTATGAAGCTAGAAGCTATGAAGTAGAATTGAACTATTTTTTTAAGGTTTTGGCTATAACAAGCAGGTCCTCCCTTAATTTGAAAAAAATCCGCCAGTAGGGGGCGCTGTAATAGCGATTTTTGTGCTATTTTGAATATTGTACCATCGATTAGTGTATGAAGTTATGCATAGAATTGAACCAAATTTTTGTGTATGTTTTTGGTCATGGCAAGAAGGTCCTCCCTGAATTTGGAAGCGTTCCGCTGGAACGGGACGCTGTAATAGCGATTTTGTGCCATTTTCATTATTGTACCTTCGAAAAGTGTATGAGGTTCAACATAGAATTAAACCAAATTTTTTGTGTATGTTTTTGGCCATGGCAAGACGGTCCTCCCTGAATGTAGAAAAATACCGCCGGAAGGGGGCGCTGTAATAGCGATTTTGTGTAATCTTCTTAATTTTTCGTAATTCTATTATACACCAGTGGCTCGTGAATCGACGGGAACATCCTATCCTGATAAGCCGACTATTCGCGACTATTCGTGATTTTAATAATTAGCATGATCGAGATTAAATCGTTTTTACTCCGATTAATTGACTGAAGCAGAAATTCAAGATGAAAGTCAAAGTTGATATAGTATTGAACTAATAAAAAAGAAATATTGACGTCTGTAACAACATTTTAAAATATTAAAATATATGAATATATGAGATATAGTTTTGGGATTGGCACATTCAACTAGTTATTATATATAATTGAAAGTATAATTTTTTTTCTACGATCTATCGCATCAAGATTTTACTTTTGCAACCCTCAGAACAATTCATAAAGCTGTAATGATATTAATTTTTAAATATTAATTTTTTCAGATACGAAAGCATTTAAAGATTTTCTTTACTTTTTCACAAAACTGGAGTTTAATTTTTTAGTCATATTAACACAGAAAATTTCTAGGACAACAATGTTATTATTAAATTGGATTTTCTGAAAGCACTTTTCCTGCAATGCTCTATACAACACCGTACTTTACTGAAATTTCAAAGTTGATTCTTTCAGATTCCTCTCATTCACCAAACTGTTTGAACAAGGTGAGATTTGAATCCGCTTTGAATTGATTGAACACGCATTTCACCCTTTTCCAAAAATCCAACAAATGTATAAGATAATGCGGCGGGAGAGGGGGGGTGTAACGGATTTTAGGTAGGAGTAGGATTCAGACAGTTTATACAGGATTTCAAATGAAAATCAAATTACAAATTAATTGCTTGAAAGGCGCACGCAGGCCAACATAGGGAAAAGGATTCCATGCCGGGATTCGAACCCGGGCCATCAGTATAATGCACTGACGTTCTACCGACTAAACCACGTGGAACGATACCCAGCCTGGAAAATTTACCACTATTACATGTTGGCAAGGCTGCAAATTCAGCATATGGAATATATTTCGTGAGCCACCAACCAGGGGCATACACAAAACTTTAATTAAATCCATCATCTATTGAAACTATATTGATACATGGACAATTTTCCAGAGAGAAAACATTCGCCTTGCTTACAATATTTCAAATAAAAATCAAATTTCAAATTAATTGCTTCAAAGGCGCAAAGGCCAGCATAGTGGAAAATATTCCATGCCGGGACTCTAACCCGCACCATAAGTATAGCGCATTGACATCCAACCGACTAAACCACATGGAACGATACCCAGCCTGGAAAATTTCTCACTATTATACTAATTAATTTCTCACTAATAGTGAGAAATTTTCCAGGCTGGGGTCGTTCCATGTGGTTTAGTCGGTAGAATGTCAGTGCGCTATAATGATGGCCCGGGTTCGAGTCCCGGCATGGAATCTTTTCCCTAAGTTGGCCTTTGCGCCTTTTAAGCAATTAATTTGAAATTCGATTTTCATTTGAAATATTGTAAGCAAGGCGAATGTTTCACTCTGAATAAAGGTGTCCATGTATTAATATAATTTATACAGGTTCGCTAGAACCATCATCAGATCCGTCGCCCTGTTCGAGATCAGATTTTTGAAATTTCATTGCAATGCGGTAATCACTTTGCGGTTCTTGCTCTCTCTAAATGTTCATGTGCGCAACACATATTCAAACTATAATAGCATGACACGTTTCCAATTACATATTTCATTGACATTGATGTCACAACTTAAAGCAAAGCATGTATTTCAAGAAATCAAGACATCTATCCCTTTTGGCACATAGAATTCGTTTTTCAAGAATATTCCTGATTAATATTGAAAATGGTTAAAAGTATTTCTAGCTAAATCAGGTGTATAAATACCAATGTTCGACAATCACGTAGGTTTCCTAGGATATGTGAGACTTCAATCTGTTGTACATTTAATTTTGCTTAAAGCTAACTGCTTGCAACTTTAGAGGGTAGATATGAATCTCTTTTTGTGGTCTTCTGTTTGTTCTATTATGTTATTTAATGAATTTTTTGTAAGAATACTTTATCAGTGTGTTGTCATTGTTGAACACTCATTAAATACATGGCGTTCATTTAACGGCAGATAACATGTTGAAACATATTTTTTTTTACTATCCCACGTGATCAAAGTTGCGATGTTTTAATATTTATGGAAAGTGTTTAATAATCTGTATGTGACGTATCTTTTTTCGTCTCTAATTATTTGAAAAAGTCACTAAGAGATAGAACCAATTGTTAGGTTATTTGTATACCGTCACTGGTTTTTCGGAATGATTTTGTACGGACACTGTACAGGGCAATACCAAATAATGGACATTTAAAAAAATCATATTTTCGAAACTACTGCACGTATTGTAATAAGTGATACATGAATTTAAAGAGAAATATAGTAAGTTTTTTTCAGTTACGAATGTTCGATGTCTGACCTTTTTGTTACACGGCATACGTCCAATCTGTAATCGAGTTCGTTCCAAACATTTTGTAGCATCACTCTGTCATTGTTTCTGAAAGCTTCACAAATGCGTTCTTTAAATTCTAAACACTTTGTTTTCGGCATTGGTGGTACATAAACAATATCTCTGACACTGTCAGAACTTAAAGAAGGCATTTGTGTAGAATTCAGAACCATTGACAGAGTGATGCTACAAAATGTTTGGGACGAACTGGATTACAGATTGGGCGTATGCCATGTAACAAGAGGGTCACACATCGAACATTTGTAACTGAAAAAAATTTGGTATATTTCTCTTTAACCCCTTCGAGA
Source organism: Maratus speciosus (assembly GCA_963932465.1). Lineage (NCBI taxonomy): Eukaryota > Metazoa > Arthropoda > Arachnida > Araneae > Salticidae > Maratus > Maratus speciosus. Next base: position 457,659,255 of record OZ010797.1, read on the forward strand.
CGAGCGTCTTTTACAGAATTTTTAATCTTTAATCACCGGTTTTTTAAAACAGAAATTTTTGTCTAATTGAATCGGAAAATGCTATCATTAAATAATCAAAATTTACAATAAAAAATTACTGGTCAGAATAATCCCCGATTCTGAGCACCTAACGCGGCACGAATACCGGTGGCTCGTCCCCAAGGGGTTAAATTCGTGTATCACTTACTGTAATATGTGCAGTAGTTTCGAAAATATAATTTTTTTAAAATCTGGTCCATCATTTGTAATAGCTCTGTACAGTGTCCGCAAAAAATCATTCCCTAAAACCAGTTAATATTCATTTTAATACTGATATAAATTATCTAGAGGGGAAAAGGGCACTAATTTCTTTTCAGTAGAAATTTCTACATATATTTTTTAAGTTTGTACTATAAAACATTACTAGGAATCTTTAGATCAAATAGGCTGAACTCAACACAAATACGTAATCGATTAATACATTATGCAATTATACTACATATGAAAAGAACATGCTTTGCTTAAAATTTTATTAAGTTCAAGTTTTATTTAATGTGATAAACACATTAGACGAAGAACTAAAATTAGCATTTAAACGTCTTCATCATGTTTAACAACCCAAGAAATAATAGTTTAAGAAAAGAATTATATTTCACAAAACAATGTATTTATCTTGCAAATCCAAGATGCTTGCGATGTTCGCGATTTCTCAGAGAGAATGGCCAAATGTGTTTAACAAAAATACCGACTCGGTTCCTTAAATTACAAATTGAAAATTTACGATGATAAATAAAACGCATAACCTACCCAGACAGCAAAATATGTCGAAATGAATTAGGCCGTTTATCCGAATTATTGGCGAAATACCGGTAATCACCCACTGACATTATTATGATGTCAATAGATCATAGTATGTTCCAGTAGTCCAACGCTGGTATCGGCACGAGATCGCACTAACTAATAGATTTGAAATGTTAATATTTACTCAGAAAATAACATCGGCCGACATTCCTGGGGCGATTAATGCCCGACAATGTGCGACCCCTCATCAATACCCCCTGCAGTTTCAGAATATTTCCGAAACACATGACTGCCCACTCCCTTTCAAGGTCTTTCTCACCCACCTTATCAAACCCCTCAAGATTTTGTTTCCCTTTTTATGTTGCAAGCAAGGTCATTTTTAACCAGACAGAGAAGGGATACGGGAATGCGAGGATACGTCATGTAAAGTAAGAGAGTGAGTATAAATTTCTAAGCTTTTTCTTCAGAAGTTAGCAGTTTTTCACCTTTCAAAAATAAGCGATCGTTCGATATATACCGCAAATATTTCTAGAAATTAGAAGGAGTGTGCACCCTTTTTTTGAATTACGAATAGTTACTCATACTTAAAAATTTGCTTTAAAAATAGAAAAAAGTTAATTATATACTTAATGCAACGACTAGATTGTTTTTATGATTTATAGGAATAAATTAATAATAAAGAATATTTAATAATAAAATTAAAACATTAAACAATTATTTGCGTTTTTTTCTTTTTTGTTTCCTTTTTTAAGTTAGGATTAGGGAAAGTATGGAAAACTGGAAATATTACCGTAAGGAATATCCTACTTGAACGAGATGTTATAATATAAATCCTGAATACTTTTTACCTTGCAATTACTGTAATAAGGGGGGGGGGGGGGTAAGAAAAACCTAGAATGTGAGAATTTAATTTTTTTTTTCGGGATTTATGAAAAATTATTATCAATAAATTTTTATGCATGGCAGGAAATAAAATAATGCTTTCTTTTATAAATTAAATGCATTTCAGAAAACGTGAAACATTTTAGTTTATTAATAGTGTATTATTAGTTAAACCTGATTAAAGATTTAATGTTCGAAATTATTCTGATAATAATAATAAAAAAAAATATTTCAACATGTCTCTTAAAAATGCGATGCTAAATTTATTATTTCAACTCATCAATTATTTATCCTTACTTTAAAAACGCATTTATTGCAAATAATAGTTTTAATATTTAATATTCAAAATTTTAACTATTATCTACATACTTTATTTGAATTTATTCATTTAAATCGCCCAAAATAACCTAGTTTTTATACCCTAGTATTTAAAGTGTACAACAGTGTATTTCATTACGTTTTACTTATCAAAATATTATTTAGGTATGACTGACCATTCATAATTCATTAAAAAAAAACAGTAAAAAAAACTTCTTCTAATAATAAGACTTATTTTGTAACATTTGTTGGGATGTCATTTATTTTTTTTTAGATGAGAGTTTGCTAATTTGTGTAGAAAATTTGCTAAGCAATTTATATTCATCAAAAATAACTTTTAGGTGTATTACTTAAAATTAATTTCAAAATCATAGATTAATAATTCACATGAAAATAAATGTTATATTTCTTTATAAATTACTTTTAATACAAAGTGCACTTTTAAAAGGTATGGTTTTCACAGCTAGCACACCACGAAAACAAGAGGGCAAAAAACTTGGGGTGGGGGAGGGGTAAAAAATAACAAGAAAACAGCTTGAACTCAGTAGTCAAAAAGACGTCGGCAATATGTCAAAAATCTGTGCACAACATATCAGGCTAATACGATCCTCAGATCGTTTGCCGTGCGGCCAAAAAGCCTTTACTGCCGATCTCAGGAAATGAGGTCGACCGGGCGAAAAATAGTCATATTAGGACATGCGGCGGAGGTTCGGCCAGGGATTATTTGCTGCTTGGGTATGTTCTACTTTGTACTAAAATAAATATTTAAAAAAAAATAGACACCGGAAACTATATCAAAGAAAATTAATAATTTAAAATAAATTTTATTTTGGCATGAAACAGGAATTTATAATAACCAGTGATCAAGCTACCTAACTGCGTCTTTCAACCGGTTAGAAAAGGCATAATATGAAAATAAAATATTCATTCTATATCTCCTGATAATATCCAAAATTCAATTAACATGCTTATGGCAAGTTATAAATTACAAACACCATTTGTACAAATTCTCTAAAGCTCACTGACTGCGGCAATAAAGTTTTTATTGGATTTATATCAAACAATTAAAGGACGAAATATCCCGTTTCAAAAATGAAACAGTCAAAGTTTCTATTAAATGTTAAACAGTAATGCTAGTAGTATAACCAAAGAATTTTTTTATGGAAAGTAATGACATTCACAAATTGCATAAAAACTTTTATGAGTTTGGAAATACCATAGAAATAATACTTTTGGACAAGCATATAAGTTACAATTGAAAAAAGACACTGCTACTTAACGTATTTTGTATTTGACAAATCAAACAGTTTACTGACTTTCATAGCACGAATAGCACTGAAAAAAAATTTTTTTTAATACATACAAGATTAATCATTCATTCTTCGCAAAAAGTATAGCTTATCAAGAATACGCTTCTCCGATCAAATTTATTATTATTTGCAAATTATACTGTTTCTCCACCATTAAAAAAAATATTATATCCCGATTTTATTCATGTTTTTATTATTATTATTATTATTATTATTATTATTATTATTATTATGACACTTACTGCAGATCGAAAAAATTTACAGCAACTTGAAAACCTGTAAATAATTAAACAGTAATTTTAATGTAGTAATGCACTCAGAAATATAATGAATGCTTACAATTTAGTAAACAATTGGGGTTGAGGAAAAAGTAATTTTGTTTTTTTATGTTTTTCAAAGCGAGTTTATTCATATAAATTTAAAACGCTAATCGATGATATATACGACCCTTTATTTTATACGAGCCGTGTTATTACAAATATAAATATCAGAATTCAATGTCTATGCCGATCCTTTATAAGTAACAACAAATTAATAAATAAATCTATTAGAAGCATTTGTATTGTAATCTTTTTCTTTAGAATTATTCAGAGTTAAAACAGAAATAGAAAGAATAAACAGAATAAAAAAATCTATATTTTTTAAACTTACGCAATTTAACATCCAATCGATATTTAATAATAAATTAAAGTTATCATCTACTTAACACAATACGTGGATTTCTTGTAGTTTTTTAGCCCCCGGTATGCTATTTCTTTCCCCCAGCTTACTTTGTGTCGCCTTCAAAAAATAACAGAAGCCAGCCGTAAAACAAAGCAGATGTATCATCGTACGATTACATACTCTATAGCAATTTTTTTTAATTTCTAAGCATCGCCCTTTTTCAATTTTTGTACCGTCGTATTGGAAAAAAATGTACTTTGAAATGCAATTTGTTTGAAAACTGCATCTTAATTTATTTTTGAGATAGTAATTTTTTTGCAGTTTTTAGAGCCATTTGCTTAATATTGGCAACATAAGTACACCATTTCTGTAGAAAGTAAAGGAAAAATAGTGGTAAAATAGTAATTATATATTTTTGTTGCCATTTTCTCATAACAACCGAAAGGAAAAGTAATTAAAATACGTGCTATTTTGAAAAAAAATATATAAACGAATGATTTCTGTTAAAACAAGGAGCTATTATAAACTATATTTAATTTTAACTGTCGATATTAATGTTACAAACAAATGAAGATCCATGAATCATTAGACAGCTGTTTTTTTTTTTGTCGAGTTTCCTTAATGACGGCATCTTTTTACTGCATTTGTGTATTATTTCTCGATAGTGACGTCCTATGCATACTTTACTGTAGATGTTTAAGAGTGGATCGTAAATGTGCAATTCTTAAGCGAATGCGAATGACGTCATTTTACATAAAATAAACGCGTGTGCTGTAAGTCTTAAAATTGAAATATGTTTTTTACTATTTATATATACACATATTTTTTTTCATAGGGAACGACACTAAATTCTGATGAAGCAGAATTCCTGTTTTCTAGTTTCTTATATTCTAATTTCGCTGGATGGAGTTTTTCGGGGATCAAAATAGGTGAGCTTTGTTGCATCACAAACTCTTTCAACGCATAATGCGAGGTCATCGAAGATTATCACAGTTTACTCAATACTCTCGTAGATTCCTTAAAATCCAGCCCTTAAAACTGTGGAAATGCTGACATGCTTACTGTGAAGCATTGAATCGAAGAATAATGCATTGCTAGAAGTTACGTAACTCCTACAGATTTAATGCAGAATATCAGTCATGAATCGAATCATTATGATTCGATGAATTGCCGATGCATTGTGTTGACGTTGGTGCAGGTCGTGGAATGAAAAAAGAAGGAGTTTCACCATTACGAAATAATGAGTCAGGTTAGGCCTTCATATCTTTATTAACAGCACATGATCGAAAACATTTCCAAATTACCATTGATAAGCTCAGGTCTTAAGATGTTAATAAAATCATCTTTATGATCGTGAAGCAAATTAGATAAAAAACTACTGTCAAAGAACTACCAGTCAGCAGTATTTTGGCAGGTGAAAAATGAACAAATTTTGCGGGATCGTTCCATGCGTCACTTTTTGTCATGGCTCGCATTAACACAAATCATGACGCCGCGCGCTCTGGCCAACGAGTGAATTAAAGGCACACATGAATCCTATCGCCACGTCCAACAGGAGTGATTTTGTAAAGAGTTTTGTCAATTTGGGAGCGGGTGGATTTCTAAGTAAAAAATACCCCAGCGCGCGAAAGATTCTCAGAATAAAATAAGTAAGAAAGAAATGGCTTTTTAAAAACATTCGAATTCACACTAACTAATAGAAATGGTCAGAAATAACGATACAATTCAGGAATAAACTAAAAGCTCTATATTTATGTAAATTGAGTAGGATAACAATTAATTTTAGGAGAATTTAATTGGATTGAAGATAGATATTATTAAAGAATAGGAAATTAGTGAATATGCCGGTCATTTAGTATAATAAAACGAAATATTGCAAAGGAAGAATTAATAATATAACATACAAGGGGGCTCTGCCCCCTGCAAGCTACGCTCGCCAACCCCCGTTCAGACACCGCAGAATCTAAAAACACGCTAATCTGATGGGTTTTAAAAATATTAGAGAAGATTGAATTATACTGAAAAAAGCTGTGCAGATCTCCCTGTAAACGGGTTTCTATTCAATTCCCTTTAATTGCAAAAATTTAAGGGCGAATCAGTTGCTGTTAAGACATCCAATGTTAATTTTCGTTTTTGATTAGAGAGGATCGGTTAAGCATTTGAAAAGAAGCTAAAATAAAATGAATTAAGTATACTGAGTCTTTGTCTCCCGATATTTTAAAACAATCTCTATAACAATAGCCTAAGTCATGTATCTATCATCAACAGTTCCGGGCGGACCTCTTCGATTTTTATACTCTATGCGCCAATTTCGTACTTTAATGTTAGCCAAGTACAGGTGATAAGTCTCGAAATATTATTCTATCGCCATCATTTCATCTATATTATAATAGTTCAAGTCATCAACTGCCATAAACAACTACGGTCTGATCCCTTCGCCTTTTATTTGAAAGTTTGGCACAGATGTCATATATTGGCGCGATTTTTTTCCGACGCCAATTTGGGGAAAGCATCAATATCCGTCTTATCATATCAAGCAAAATAACGATTCTTTGGAGCCAGTTATGTACCGGTAGCGTATATACCGTATGACATTGGCGTCAGAAAAAAATCGCGCCAATATGGGTCAGTATATGACATCTGTGCCAAAAGATTTCCATTTTGATTAAAATAAAACATTTTTTTAGAATAAAACTACATAAAAGTTGCCATAGTCGCAAAGAATTCTTCGTACTGTTACGCTAGCCGGGTGCAAATCTCACCAATAGCTTATTTTCAACTGGCCAGTTTCATTTTTAGGGTTCCATACTTAAAAAGTAAAAACGTAACCATTATAAGATCACTCCTGTGTTTGTCTGTCTGTCTGTCACAGCCATTTTACTCGTAAACTATGGAACGTGGAAAGTTCAAATTCGGGGAAGTAATAAAGCCCATTTACCCACATATTTTCAGATTAATAAACATTCATAAATATATTTAGTAAAAAAGTAGAGGGGATAATTATGCTACTTGAAAAAAAAAATATTTTCTTTGCATATCATGTGGGGTATCTTGTGAAAGCTTTTGTAACGCTGAACTCAAAAATACATTCCTTTTAATTTTAGGTATTATATTTTCAAAGATATTGTTGAAAATGTATCGCAAAAATATGTCCCCCCCCCCCCCCCCCAACTAATTCCGAATCTTCTGAAACTAAAATTATGAAAAAATTAGAGGTAGTAGACGTTAATGTAAACCTTGCCGGAAAATTATAGCGATTACCCTAGGTCACATAGTTTTTGAGTAATTAGCATTTTTCTGTTATGCACAAATTTCGATTTACGGGCATTCAGAAATTTGTTGAGCATCGCTGAATATACCTACCATTGCAGAAGAATAAAAACATTGTGGATAATGTTACCACAATGTAATGTTCACCTAGTTAACAACTTTTGATGATATATATGTGTAATGTGTATCCAGTAACAGTATAAAAGCAATAAACGTCAAATTGTTAAAAACATACTAATTTAAGGGGTCTCTGGACTCTAAAAGGTGGAAAAAATGAAGAAAAGACCATTTTCAACATTTAATGTCTTAAAATGTATATGATTTTAAAACACAATTTTAATTGGAATAAAAAAATTGCAAGACACAGATTTAGTATTTATAGGGGGCTCGAAACTGTTAGACATTTGTCGAACAAAAAATTGGCATAACAGTTTACGCGCAGGATTACAAAATAAATATTGCAACTAGAATGAAAATTTTGGTGCTTACTTATACTTCAGATTGTAATAATTTCCCTGAACTTAAATAAATTTGTATTTAAAGCATTTTTATATTTTTAATGCAATGTTGCATTTAGCTAATACAAAATTTTGAAAATTCAACAGTAAAATCACCTAAAAAAATATTTTTCTGAACAATAAAAAGGAAATTTTAGGTTCAGTTTATACAGACTAACATGAAATATATGCTTTGAATATTTCATGAAAAAATATTCAGAAGTTTTTGAGGTATCCCGCGCGTTATGCCCAAAAACCGTCATTTGGAAAATAATTACTTTAAAGTTTCGGAAACGCCGCTTCAGCTATTGAGCGGGTATAATTCTAAAAGCCAAAACTTCTGTTCTAATGGGAATTTCAAGGAAACAATTATATCAAAATATTCAGAAAAGATAGGAGTTTAACATTTTAAAAAATTAAAATTTCTTAAATTTTGAAGCTTTAAGAGTCCTGCGACAATTTCATCCTTTCCGACACGGAGTAATTCTATTTATAATCTTGTGAAATAATGAACTGACACCAGAATTTATAAACGAATTTATTAGAAAATGCGAACTTGCTTATTTTCACGTACATTATAAAAGGAAAATTTTAATTAAATATTCGGCACAGATGTCATATTCGCCCCATATTGGCACGATTTTTTTTTCGGTTGCCAATTTGGCGAAAACATCAACAGCATAAACAACATAATCCGGGTTACCACATCAAGCAAAATAAGGACACTTTGGCGCCAGTTGAGTACTCGTTGCGTATATGACATTGGCGTCAGAAAAAAATCGCGCCAATATGGGGAGAATATGACATCTGTGCCAAATATTCTTGGTGCCGTTTGTCTGTTTTGGAATTAAAATTAGGTGTCCGTTTTTTAAGGGCATCGCCCTCGAAAGATTTAATTAGAATGAATCGCATAAATACTGTGTAATTTGCGATAGTTTGCATTGAGTGTATCTCTCAATACGCCTCGAGTGACTTTAAAAGTTAATTAAACACCTATCTGGAAAAACGCGGCACTGACGAAGGCGGCGTTGCAACTTTGAGACCTCAATTCGAAGAGCACTTAGCACAATGCCAAATTTAAACTTTGAACAAAGCTTTTGTTTTAGCTACACTGTAGAAATAAAATTTATTACTACGCTGAATTTAGTTTCATGAAATGCCAAATGAAGTTTAACTATTCACTGCTTTTATAGTCAGTACCGAATTAAGTTCATCATAAACAGATTAGGATAATATTAAAAGAAGAGTTATACGAATAGCTATATTTGATATTATTAGGTTCCATATCTCTTTGAATTTTCATGCTATACCCATTTACACTTTTCTAATATATACAGTTATACCCAACCCTACGTTGTATAGTTTTTTACAAAGTCTGAGTATTCTTTTAGCAACTTTTTTTTTTTTTTTAATAATACAATTACAAATTCATACATTTATTCTACGGAACCCTCTGTGCGCGAATAATGCTCGCACTTGACCGTTTATTTTTATTTTTCGAGTGGTAAATTAAAGCATTGATTTGAAGTTGAAATTAAATGTCATGGTTTGTTGCAATATTTAATATTTGGCCATGCGTCATATACGCACCCGCAGGTTTGGCGTGATTTTTTTATTACGAAAATTTGGCGAAAAGATCGTTTTCAAATATCTGTTACATATGTATTTTTGGTACTACTTAGTTATCCCATCGACCAAAAATCTATCGCCAAACTATAAGATTAAATGCCAATAATGGTTCATCGTAAATGTCACATTCACTTGACTTTAAGCAAGTTACATGTGTTTACATCATCAAGTGATTTTTATTTCGACTTTTTATTTGTATATTTATTAATGTTATGCTAATTTATTTGTTCTTTCGTTATTTAAAATAAAAATTATGTCAACTTGTATAATTCGGCGCAATTGGTCGACGGAATAACTAAGTAGTACCGTATTTTTTAATTATTTTCTATTATTTTCAAAAGGAAATAACAAAAATAATAATTGATAGAACAAAATAATTCATATAATTTTTAAAAAGAAATAAAAGTAAATAAACATTTATTATAAAATAAACAACAATAGCCGGGTTACCATGTCAATCAAAATAATGCCATTTTGGCGCCAATTAGGTACCCCGGTGCGTATATGACATCTGTGCCTAATATTTTTTTTAAGTTTTGTTTAAAAAAAAGGAAAGAAGTGAAAGCCATCAATTTTAAATGTTTCAGCGGTACTTTTCCGTTATACGGACACCATTGTCGCCAAGCGTAATAGTTTGCTTAAAATGAAAATCACGTGAATTTAAACATTTGAAAAATAAAAGAAAAGACATTGTCGATAGTAAAGTGAGCATTTTAAAAATATACCATTTGAAAATTTCAGACTTTTTGAACTATTTTGTAAAACCACAAATATATACTTAAAATAAGTGAACAAATAACTGTTATACATTAAATTAATAAAATAAAACTCATATTAAACTGCTGGCATAAAATTAAAAATCCTTTTCATGATCAGGGTTGAAATAATTGGCGCATTAGCATACATTCTGGCATGGTGTCCGTATAACGGAAAAGTACCGTTTCAGTTTTAAATGAAAGTTTTGTATTTTAAATAAAATGAATGAAAGGATTATATTTTAAATGAAATTAATGAAATGTAAGAAAATGCGACGGGAAAAATGTTTGGCGATTTATCACCTGCATCTCGCTAACATAAAAATACCGAGTTCTTGATTTCTCTATCAAAATCTTTCGATTTGGCGAAAGATTGTTCAAGTAAATTGAATTATGAATAATAGTAACATGATACATTTCTTAGCATACATTTAAGGGATGCCAAACTGGTCGCCAAATTAGTTTAAAATAATAACCCTTTCTAAAATATGAAGAAAAAAAATCTGTTATGATTAAAATTTGAGTTGCCATCATTACAGAAAAGTATATAATATTAGAAAAAAAATAATATTTCGAAAACTAATTCGAATTTAAAAATTCTATTACCAGTTTTGAGCTCTGTGATCAATAGGGATTTTTTGTGTTAATTTCATCGCAAAGTATTCCATATTTTAGGAGAAACCGCCGTGAAACATGATCAGTTGTTTAATCAGTCGTTTCATGAAATCGTTACATAAATTCGTTTCAATTCAGTCGTTTCATAATATCCGTTTCATTAGGATTTTATGTATATAGGGTAGATATATGCACCTCTTCTATATGCGCTTTATGTAGAAGATGTACAATAGAGAGTATACGCTTTAATTACAAGGGTACTTAGTCAGCTATTTACAAAATTGTTTCTCACCCATCCGATTCCTTCCGAAGCTATCGCACACTGCTAGAAATGTTGTCCTTTATCACAAAGAGCACAGCTTTTCAACTTTTTCTACTGTTCACGGGCGTATATCCCGATACCAGTAGGGGACACCAATAATAATTGCGTCAAGTTGATGTAAAATTCAAATTAAAACGCACTAAATAATCACGCATACTCATTTTAGTCATAGCAAAAGGTCCAAACAATTGTTTAAACATTGGCACAGACAAAAGTCAAAAACAAAAATTGGCTTACATTATTACAAACTACAAGTACAAGAAGTAAAATGAATAAATGGTAGAATTGTTTAAACTGAAATCACCACCAAATTGTTGGCTCGAACTTTATGAAGTGAGATACGTTAACACTGGAATGTTTATAATCACTCCCGCGAAAGGCGCGTGTCACTGCGCGATATCCAAAGTCTATTTCATAAGTTTAAATTTACAAGCACCCATTACTGGTACAGTATCCATCACTTGTACCCTTGCTTTACTTATAAAAATCTAGTCAAAAATCAGGAGGAAATTAATTTATTTTACATCGCTTCGTAAAACGTTAGTTTACTATTTAAAGTTTATTAAGTTATGTAAAATACTAGAATTCAGAAGCCAGGTGAGTAGTTTATAGTTTGTAATTAACGTTCAACTATTAATACAGGGTTGCCACGCTTCAGGTAATTTTCCCTGAAACATATCTTTATAGGAAAATAAATCTTGGTTTAATGCACGAAATTTCCCCTTATTTAGACAGAGGTTTTCTATAAGAAAATACTGGTACCGAAGAATTTCCTGGTCTGGAAATTCCCTGAAGCGTGGCAACCCTGTAATATAAGAAATCTGAAAAATGTGTTATAAATTTCCTATTTAAACTTATCAATTGCTAGATCTTAGAATATAATAATAATAATAATAATAAGATTATTGTACACTGTAAAAAAAAATCTGTAAATCTACATAACTAGTTTTTGTAAAACTACAGAAATCTGCATGTTTACTAGAATTTTATCCGTAATCGGGGAAAATATTTACCACTCGCATAGTACAAATACATGAAATATCTTAGTTTGACCTGTCAGCCAATGAGAAAGGACTTCAATGGTGACGTAATGACTATTCACGCAGCCACAGAGGCGTTCAAGGCATCCATCTTGATTATGATTTCAAATTAGTAGGTAAGTAAATATTTCTTCTTTATGAGTTAATTTTTTTAATATTTCCATTCTACTTGATTCCTAATAAGTACAAATCAACTACACAGTAAGACTGTTTGATTTCGAATTATAATATAACATGATTTTAGCAGGTATTAATGCGTAATCTTCCTATTATTTTTTGTTAAATATTTATTATTCAGTCAAATGACTATTCTTTACACCAGTGTTTATTAGATGCGTGCAATTTCTAATGTTTTATCTTTTAAATCAAATTTTATTGCAATATGGTTAGCAGATTAAATATTTTATTTTTAATTATTGATGCAATGAATAGTACTCCCCCCTTTGACTGATAATGAAGGCCAAATATTCCACTATTCTTCCGCAGAATACTTAAAATGTATACCAAAATTATCTGTCTTAATATTAGTCGTGCTGAGTAATCGGTATTTATTGTACTGGATTCCAGCATCGCGTCGGGTTTACTTTACTATTTTGGTTCGGATCGGGTCGGTTTGGGTTTCTTCGAATCTTGCGTGTCGGGTTCGGGTTGACTGATTTTTCAAAAGAATGTCCAAAATATTTTTTTCATGCTAAACATCTAGGTGTAGGGCAGATGTGCCAGTAATGGACAAACTTCTACATATTTTGTTTATAAAAAAAATTAAACAATAAAAATTTTACTTTAAAAAAATTTCATAACCCCCCCCCCCCCTTACATGTTTTATAATCTGTATTATTGTTGATACTCTTAATCAAACGAATTAGGAAGCAAAAAGTGATCCTTCGAAGTTCCACTGTTTTTCATTTATGTTGGCGAACATGCAACGGTTTAACTTAATAAATTTATATATTCTTTTACTTTCCGGCAAAATTTATTAATGACTATTAATGTTAATAATGACTATTAATGACAATGACTTGTTTATGCATAGATGTAATTGTTTCCCTATTTATGGAACATTATACTGTATATTATCCATCATATAAACTAAGCCTTAAAGAATGGTTCTAAGCCTGGATTAAACTAAGCATGGGACAAATTTTGAAACTTGCAATTTCTTTAATTATAAAATTGTTTCTGAAAACTATGTTTCTATATTGTTCAAGGACATTAGAAATTTTTTCATTTTGTATTCTATAAACTGAAATATTGTTTTTGTGTCAAACAAAGTTCATTTTCTTATTTTTGTAAAAGGTGTCCCATTCCTCCACACTTTCTCCTATGATTCTAACTCTGAATATTGGGCACTTCTCTATCTATATGCACGTATCATGGGTATATGTGTTAAAACTATCAGAAATATTATATATATGAATGCGTGTATATGAAAAATGAAATGTTGTAATATTTTTACCTATTCCTAGAGAAGAATAAATGGTTCTTAACTGTGCCGTAAATAAAAAGGATTTATCACATTTCTTATATACTTTTGATTTCTTAACCTTTAATTGATGTTACCGGTCTCTCAGACCGCGGCTTTTTTTAATTTTTATAGTTTAACTTGCAATTTTCAATTTAACTACAAACACTATTGAAATTTTGTTCCGTTTGGAACTTTAGTTCTATCACCAGAGACTTTTGAATAGGTGAATTTTAATTATAACAGTGCTGTACAAAAAGTTTAGTACAAAAACACCATCCTATGAGTTAATCGTGCCTTTTATTCATCTTTCGATGAAACGGTCTCACAGACCTCTTCACACTAGTTACGTGACAATTTATGTGACATCAGTTAAAAGTTAAGCAGTATATTGAAATATGTATTTATTTTATCTGAAAATTGTTCTGCTCAAACTTTTTGTAAAAATCTTAACAAGACTTGGAAAAAACCTAAATATAAACATCTGCATTTTAATTTTACGTGAAGTTCTGAGCAATAAAATGCTGAGTTTTTACTTTCTCATGCAAAGAGAGGTATAGGGTAGGTAGGGGTAAAGATACGAACGGGGCAAAAATACGCACCGGCTGATTTCATATGAAGCAACATTTCGGCTATCATGACCAATAGGTGGCAGTTTCGTTTCAAGTGTACTAGTCATTTATTTAAACCTTTTGATAAAAGTAGCAATTTGTGGTAAGAAAATGAGGTAAGTTTAAATTTTCGAATTTTGATATAATATTTTGTATATTTCACTTTTTTCTTTACTTGACAATACCTGGAATTTTTACAAATCCAAAAATTCAGTGGAGATCGAAAGCTTTTTAGCTTCTAAATGCCGTAGTTTACCTCGATCACATTTGTTTATACTTATAGGTAGCCGGTTAAGCAAAATATTGCAGAATGGGGTAAAAGTACGCATACGCCTTGGGACAAAGATACGCACATGTTTATGATACGGGACTTTGCCATATCGTTTTAGCTAGATGCAAAGCTTTCCACTTTTCTAAATTTGTATTATATAAAATATAATAGATGCATAACTAATATAAGTTAGTAAACTACATTTTCCTTTTTCTAGTTAAGTTTTTTAAATATAGAACATATGTTCTACCTACCTACTTTTAAAAATCAATATTCTTGTTTCATGAATCGCTTTTGTTTTAAACCTTAATCTTTAACTCCTGTTAACGGTCTCACCGACAGCTGCAATATTCAGTTTTCATAATTTAACTTTTAATTTTCAATTTAAGTATTAATTTTTGTTTAATTTTGATTCGTTCGGTAAATTAGAAGTATAGCTGAAGACTTCTGAATGCGGGAAAGTTTACTATAATAGTCCTTTACATAAAGTTTAGCGCAGAAACCGCCTCTTATGAGTCAGTAAACCATTTTATTCAATCTACGATTAAGCGGTCTCGGAGACCGCTTACAGTATTTATGAAACAATATTTGTCACAATAGCTAGAGGTTAACTGCTATTCGCGATCTTGCAGACCGCTGTTTTTTCATGGTCTAGTTTACAATTTTCAGTTTAAATACTATAAAAATTTACTAATGCTTTTACATTACTCATTCATTTTAGTGGAAATGGGGCAAAAATACGCACTGCGTATCTTTGCCTCATCACTGCTTACTTTTACTCCAACCAATGGGGCAAGGAGGAGGATGGCCACCCAGGGAAACCCAGCAAATGCTTTTGAGTTTTAGTGCAGTCCCTGGGCGAAGAAACCAATGGGGGAAAGATATGCAGAGCAAAAATTACAATTTCTTACGGAAATGTAATTTGACAGAATGTCGTATGATAGTGGAACGTGCCTAAGGTTTTAATACAACATTTTAATAAGTCGTCGCATATCAATGTTTTCGTTAAGAATCAAAATTAATGATAAGTGCGTAATTTTACCCCCCACCTACCCTATATCACTTAGGTGTGTCATGTGATTGTGAGCCATGTTGAGGACAACATGTCACCAAGCGCCATTGAGATCAACCATGATAGCGTTTTTTAACAAGCTGTCCTCACTTCAAATACTTGTGGGCATGATACCTACATATGTTTGAATATTAAAGTATATACATTTGTCCATTTTCCTACATAAAACATAAATTGTTATTAGAGATGTAATTGTAGATTACATTTCATAATATCAATAAAACATGATTTACTTTCCTTTTATTTCGGGTTCGGGTTGAGATAAGTCTGGGTTGAGTTGCAGGTTGCCGAAAATTATTTTAGCTGATTCTGGTCAGTTTGAGGATCGAGGAAATATTTTTGGCGTGTTCGGGTCGAGTTGCGGGTTGACTTAAGTATTATATTCTGTTTTGTGTCGGATGCAACTTGACCCATGCATGACTACTCTGTAGTCGGCTAATTTTCAATATATCAGGATTCGCACGGTCCTTAAAAGTACTTACATGTTTCAAAAGGATTTTTTTGTGCTTGAAAGTGCTTATTTTCATACAAATTTTTTTAAAGTCCTTAAAAGTGCTTTACTATCATTCTATTTCTTAATCGGTGGTGGAACTCTTCTGCATTTCTTTTCATTTCTGATTAAAAAAAAAGCCATTGCTAACCTTTCTTCTGAAATTTGACCTCCCCTTTTTGCTCCCTTCTGCACAATACCAAAGTTTAAACTGTTTAAAACTTTTTTAACCTTTAACTGATGTTACCGGTCTCTCACAGACCGGTGCTTTTTTCAATTTTCATAGTTTAACTTGCAAATTTCAGTTTATCTACAAACACTATTGAAATTTTGTTTCGTTTGAAACTTTAGTACTAACACCAGAGACTTTGAATAGATGAATTTTAATTATAACACTCCTGTGCAAAAAGTTTAGTACAAAAACATCCTATGAGTTTATCGCGGCTTTTATTCATCTTTTAGTAGGAGAGCTGTTGAACATTTTTGAGTAGGTATTTGAGGCACCCTGAAAATTTGTGCAACACTTCTTTTGTAATGCCTGAATACAAAATCGAATGTCTGGCTGAAGGATCGTGGCCCAAAAACTGTGCCAGACACGTGCCAAGTGCCATTTGGCACTTGACACGTGTCTGGCACAGTTTTTGTGCCGACTAAATTGTCTGTCATTTTCAAAATACTTTTTTCTAAGCATAAATATGATTCTGCCTGAATCTCAGCGTGCCTCAAATACCTTTTTTGGGTAGTCAAAAAATGGCACTTGGCACGTGTCTGGCACAGTTTTTGGGCCGACTAAAGTGTCTGTCGTTTTCAATATATTTTTTTCTAAGTATAAATATTATTCTGTCTCAATCTCAGCGTGCCTCAAATACCTTTTTTTTGGGTAGTCAAAAAATGGCACTTGACACGTGTCTGGCACAGTTTTTGGGCCACGATCCTTCAGCCAGACATTCGATTTTGTATTCAGCCATTACAAAAGAAGTGTTGCACGAATTTTCAGGGTGCCTCAAATACCTTCCCTAAAATGTTTAACAGCTCTTGGACTATTTCTATGGAGCGGTCTCGCAGACCGCTTCAGACTAGTTATGTGACAATTTCTGTGACATCAGTTAAAGGTTAAAAAATGGCTCTACTCTATTTGTTACTTTATAGTGAATAAATAATCAGCCCTAAATTTCATTAACTATTCATTCCATCATATTCATTTCATTAAAATTTTAGTCTAGAATGAATGTACTAAGTTTTCCCCCTCTTACTAGGTGAGCGGTTGAAGATATGTACAGATTTATAGTCAAAAAACACATTTTTATTAATTATCATAACAATAACTAAAAAAAACTAATTCTATCAAAAACATTGTCAATACAGATGTTGTAGAGGTTAAAATTCTGATTGAAATGTGCACTTACACTTAACATTTTTGTAGAATTTTTACAATTATAATTTAAAGTTTTGCCTAATTCGTTAAGTTCTTGAAGCCAGAACAGACGTTGTTATCAATTTACCCTGTTTCTAATTTATATATATATTTTTAATTTATTGAGGTATTATTTGAGGATTTTGTAATTATTTTAGGCTTTATTTTGGATATTTTCAGAATTATGGCTTAACCTCTTGATTACGGATTATAGCCCAGTGGTAGGAAATGAAAAAAAAAGGCCGAATTCGGAATTAAATACGGGAAAGCTGGAAATTGTTTTAATCCCTTCGACATAGGCCAGAAACAAACGTACTAAGTTTCCCCGTCCTACTAGCTGCAGTTTTGCCGCTACGAACAAATACATAACTTAAAGTGTATTATTTCATGATTTTTAGCATATTTCAAAAATGATTTGTAAATGATGGGAAATATTGTTTACGATCTCTGATATTGTATTTGAATTATGCGTCGTATTTAATTTGACATATATAGTGAATAACAGTGCGTATGCCTCACATTTAAGGAGGTCGAAAATAGTGGGAAGGAGCGAGGGAACAAATGAGCCTTGTCGCTACAGGAATTATAGGTCAACCAATAGCACGATTTTAAACTTCGATATTTTACTAAAAGAACTAAGATGGTTTTAATAAAAAATATTTTCGACTAGTATACGAGCATCTTAACACGGGAGAACTCGCTGCATGAGATTTTCTCTCACAGTCGTACTTTTTTAAGACTCGTATTTAAACCATTTTTCATTTTAATTAAAATTTCAAAATGTTATTTCAATTATTTTACCTCTTTTGTGAATAAAATTACTAAGCCAACCAAAAAAAGTTGATATTATATGAATGTAAAGTAAAAGAAAAGGAATTGGGCATTCTCACTAGCGAGTTCTCCCAGGTTAAGTTAAATTCATAGAATTTTAAAACCTTTGGAATATTGAAAAAAAGTATTATAATCTTTACGTATTTTTTTTTTTTTTTAACTAAGGTTTAAGTTTGACGATATCAGTTGGGAAATGGTATGTAAAACGGCTGTCAATTATATACCTCTTTCTCGATAACTACTAAATTATAATCCTCAAAATATACAAAATAAAGCATTAACATAATTACAGAAACATCGGGAGGTCCTCAATAACTTAAAGAAAATACATGTATGTAGTAAACGGAGGCAGGGCGGATTGATAACTCTTTCTCTTGATTAGCGATTAACCCGGGAGAACTCGCTGCATGAGATTTTCTCTCACAGTCGTACTTTTTTAAGACTCTTATTTAAATCATTTTTCATTTTAATTAAAATTTCAAAATGTTTTTCAATTATTTTACCTATTGTGTGAATAAAAGTATTAAGCCAACCAAAAAAAGTTGATATTAGGCGAGACCGGGGGAATGGCGACACCTTAAGGGAATTTAAATTTTTTCACCTCGAAAAAATTTTTATTTTCTAATAGTGAAAATTCTAAAGCTGAATCATGATCTTTAGTATCTGTATAAATTTAACCGTAATCATAACTGTAAAGTAAGCATATATAAAAAAAAATATTTTTTAAACCTCTGCACAGTGGCGGCATTACCCAGGACACTGGATAATTCCGCCACTGTACTGGGGTAATGCCGCCACTCTTTAATGACCTAGTACAAAATCAAATGGATACTAGGAAACCCACAACCTACTGAAAATAGTTAGAAAGCAATGTAATTGAGCAGAATAATGGTTAAGCTTACAATTTACTTCATATTGCAAAAGTCACTCTACTGAATCGGCTCCACTACATTAAAATGAGGCCATTTCTCACCCGATTTTCATGGCGGCGGCATTACCCCGAGAGGACAATATGGCGGAAATCCTCAAGCAAAGCCGAAAGAAGAACCGAACTTGTTCAACACATTGCATCAAAATGTCGACGAATGCATGTAGATTACGGGTCATATTATCTTAAATAAGTAATGTTACAATAAAAGGTGCTTATCTCTACTCATTTGAAGCTCCAAAATAATAAGCAACTAGATGAAAACTACATTTTTCACTAGAACAAACGAACGACGTACAGCAAAGTCACTCTCAATTTAGGCACTGTTTATATTGTTGGCCTCTATAGTGCAGGCACATTCACTATCTCAAACTGCCCTAAGTTTTTTAACTAGGTGGGGTGGCGGCATAACCCAGGTTGGCGGCATTCCCCCGGTCTCCCCTATATGAATGTAAAGTAAAAGAAAAGCAATTGGGCATTCTCACTAACGAGTTCTCCCGGCTTAAGACAAAATTTTGAAATAGAATTGCGACCTTAATGTTCAGCAAAAATATTAATATGGGTACTCATTTTATTCAGAATTTCAAATTCTACGACATTTTTATTGACAGTGTTTTTGAAAGAATTAATTGTTCTGAGATATTAAGATAATTTAAAGGATTTTTCGACTATAAATATGTACATATTTTCTAATGTTCACCTAGTACGAGGGATAAAACTTAGTACTTGCATTTTAGTACGGAAGGGATTGAAACAATTTCCAGTTTCCCACCCACATAATTGTGAGTTACATCCGCCGATCACGGGGCTTTGAAATAGAATTGTGACAATGTTCAACAAAAATATTAAATGTAGTTCTCATTTTACTCTGAATTTTAAGCTGACGACGAGCTGAACACGAAAATTGCAAAACCTGAATTTCATTTTAGATTTCAAAGTTCTGCCATTTGCAAAATGACGTCAGCGTTACGCACAGATATGTTTGTCCTTTATAATATAGATAAATATAGATTTTATTTTCATATCAAAATCTTAGTGTTTTTTTTTTTTCTTTTCAAACTTTTTTCACTCTTAAATCCATTTATATCTGAACCAAATCAATGCTCGATCATTTCAAAGCTACCGTATAAAATCAAGTGTGTATTTTTAAATAATATATACGTAATGTGGGTCATACAGTAAAATGCGCAGAAAAAATGAAAAGTGACTTCGGACAATGAATTTTTTTTAAAGATTAATTTTTGTATTTTTTGTTTAATGTTTTGCAGTATTTCAAAGAGAATTGAAAGTATATGCTTTTTGGTATTGTTATTATTATTTGGTATTAATATTCTGCATAATTTGATTTTTGGAGTCTTATATGTAATTTTGAAATATGCCTGGAAAGGGATGGGGAGGACACGGTTCTTCCAGAATTTTAAATTCTAAAAAGTTTGTCGTTATCATCCAGACTCTTTGAAATTTTTAGACGTTAAAAACATAATGTTTTCGTAGCCCGAGTGAAAAAATATTAATATTTCGTGGAAAAAAGGCTGGTAAGATTTTTACCACGATGTAACGCTCAGGTTTTTACTAATTTTGTCGAAGTTTTTGCACATTTTATTTACTAAAAAATATTTCTATTTGTCCGAATGTTTCGAAATTTTCGTAGGTAAATGTAAATCTGGCCTGTTGTGTAAACAGATTGTGTTAAAATACGGACGTTTAGTTAGTTTTAGGGTAGAAAAAATATAGCCTTTGTGAGGCGCGAAATGACCTATTAGTCCCCGAGCCAGGTACAAATTTCGTCAGTTATTTCCTCTCGGCCGATAATTTGTAAAATGCTTCAGAGAGTTGTATCATGAAGCTCCGTGAACGTTAGCTGCAGTTCCGTGGGTGGGTTGAGCAGTTGTAGCCTCCCACGCACGTAAAAAAAAAAAAAGTCACTTTCTCCCGATTGAAAAATTTTCAAATTATAGATAACCTATTATACTGAAGAAAAAAAAAGTCAGCTAATTATAAAGTGGTGGTTAATACGTCAGCTGGTCACACGAACATGAAAAAATACACAAGGTGCAAAGGAAAGTCTCTTTAACCTGAAAATACTTGCGAAAGGAGAGAGATACATCTATGTATTGAAGTAACGGTATAGTAAAGCGAATACGCCCGACCTGATGCAAACGACAGAAGCGTCTCTAGTGGCGAAATTTGGAAGTTACCTATTGAAAACCGTAAGCGAAAAGAGATAGAGCAAAATTTCCAGTTTGAAAGATTTGGAGCATCAATTAATTAGTACGAAACGACATTTGGTTCACACGGATAAGATAAATCGTTGCCTGTATACACAAAAATGTCCGAAATCAATGAGCGACGATTCTACTTTGCATATTCACATTCTGTAAATGTAGCAGTGCACAATTTTAGATTGTGACGTTGTACTGCGCTGTAATGGCTGTAAAAATTTAATTTCCAATGCATTTAAAATTTTAGATTAACCCTTTCAGGGGCAGAAGAATTCTGTTAGTAAACTTATGAAACAATTGATTGACACCAGAATATTCAAACGAATTTCACAAAAAATAAAAGCTCGTTAATTTTCACTTTCAATAGGAAAGCAAAATTTTGTTAAAATATTATTGCTGCCATTTGTCCATTTTGGAATTAAAATTAGGTAGCTAGACCATCTAGCCACCGCCCGTGAAAGGTTGAAATCTATGTCGTCGTATTCAAGAGTCTTGCAATAGACGTTCTATGCTGAGAAATGTGCATGTAGAATTACGCCACGAACACAATTGTGTATCGTGAGCAATGGCGAACTTTTCGAACAAACTGAATATTAACATTTTATCACTGTGAGACTGTTTGTCTTTTTTGTTTTTTATGGGATGTTATCAAAATACATTCAGATAAGCACATATTTATACCAGAAATTGTACGTATTTCTTCATACTTCTGGCTATTCCATCCAAACGTTTACACAAAATAGAGTGCTTCAATTTTGGACCTTTTTGGGTATACAGGCAAACATTTATCTTATTCATGTAAACCAAATGCCGTTTCGTACTAATTAATTGATGCTCTCAAACATTCTGATTGGAAAATTTGCTCTATCTCTTTTCGTTTTCGATTTGCAATGGCTATATTCCAAATTTCACCACTAGGGAGCGCTGCCGTCGGTTGCATTAAATCGGGCGTTGTCACTTTACTATGCCGTTACCTCACTTCCATAGCATTAGTTCTCTCCGTTCGCAAGTATTTTCAGGTTAAAGGGCCTTTCCTTTGCACCCTGTATATATTTTTCATGTTCGTGTGACCAGCTGACGTATTAACCACCACTTTATAATCAGCTGATTTTTTTTCCCCTTCAAGATATTGGGTTAGCTATAATTTGACAAATTTTCAATCGGGAGGAAATGACTAATTTTTTTACGCGCGTGGGAGGTTACCGCTGCTACACTCACCCACGGAACCGTAGCTTTTGTTCACAGAGCTTCATAATACAACCTTTTGAAGCATTTTACAAATTATCGGCCGAGAGGAACTTGGTCATCAAAATCTGTTGCTGCCTCGCGGACTATATGTTCACCAATGTATTTGAAAGAGTTAAAATTCATGTTTTTTAAAAATCAATTGCATTATCAGTTAGAAGATTTTAATTTTTAGAGCATATATATATATATATATATATATATATATATATATATATATATTATTATTTTTTTTTTTTTATTATTTATTTATTTATTTATTTTTTTGCCGATACTTCTAAAATGTTATCCTGGAATAAATTGCTACAAGTTTTCGAAAAATCTTTTCTATTTATTTATTTTTTCAAAAGTTTAACTGCTGGGTGGGGAAAATATAGTAAATTTAATATCGGAATATATCAACGTGTTAATATTGGTGATATATCGCGATAACTACCGTAAAGTTTATGCGAATAGAAAAATTGCTTACTTTAAAAGATAAATAGCATGTGACCTAAAATTTTAGTATAAACAGATGTAGAAAGGAGTTAATAAATGTTTCATGCTATTTTCTCCTACAGCATCCTTTAAATATATGTATATATATATATATATATATATATAATATAGGGAAGGTGGGGCAAAATCGGGTACCATAACAGTTTGTTAGTCTCAAATGCTGTGAAATGGGAAAACAAATTTTGAACACTGTTTTTAATGTAAAATGAATCCTTGGCTATAATAAAACATTCTTTTCAAATATATATATATATATAATTGTTTATATAAAAAAATAGCTTTTTTCACACGTATGAAAAATCCGGTTTTACTTCGCTGGTTGGGTTAAACCTGGTATCCATTTAAAACTATTGGAAAACTCATTTTGGTCAAAAATGTCTTTCTTTAATATAGTAAAAAATACATTTTTAATATTTTTAACAAAAAGAAATTGCACATGTGTTCGTCCATGTGTAAAAAAAATAAATCGGTGGCAAATTTTCTACGTTGCATAGGCCTGCTTACTTTACTCTGTACGTTTTAAAGTTCTTTTAGCTTCAAAAATCACAGATGAATTTGTCATCATATTCTTCTGCATTATATGTTTCGTGGGCCTATCCGTGGCATCTCAAACATCGTATTTGGATTTAGAGTTTGAGTAAAGTTCATAGCAAAACATACAGGTTTAATTATCCTCTTCTTCTGATGATGTGTTCGCAATCTTTTTTTGCTTTCTTTTTTTCTTTTTAAAGAATCTTCTTATTTCTTCGTCTTGCAGTTTGTTTGGCTTATTTCTGCTTAATATCTGTTTCAATCTGTAATTTATAGGGAGAAGAAATCAAAAGTTTTTCCCTTTCTTTTTCTCAATTCTGAAGCCTTCCTTAGAAGGGGATAATAACATTTTAGGCAAAATTGGAAATTCAGATTGCTGGACTACATAGTCTGAAGATGTCAAATAGATAATTTTACTAATATATTCTGTAGATGTAACATTTTGAATCAGTGATGACGTCTGTGATTGTGATGTTAACTGCTGCATCTGGAAGCAGCTCGACGTGAAAGACGCTGGATAGTGTCAACTTGTTGATGTTCGGAAGGTTGAGCTCCAATATCCTGTGATGTATCAGAAATTTTTATTTCTGCCGCTATGCCAACCTGTGGCTGGATAGACCTAGGTGTGTTAGCATGACTTTCATGGGTTTCTCTGTCCCTTCCGAAGGAGCAAAAAGATGGTCTGAAAAAATATCATTGTTGTAGGGGAAAATCCCTGTTTTCTCGAACCTTCTGATTGCAATATTTACAATTGCTGCTCTCGAAAATGTAGCTTTAAATAATTTTCCAATTTGCTAAGTTGTTACAGATCACGCAGTGTTGGAAAATAACCACTTCCTCACCTCTTGACCTTAGTATGAGCTTAGAGGTGCATGAATGATGCATCAAGGGGCTGAAATCGATGCGTTGCGTAAAAAAAAGAAGTTTAAATAAATACATTGCTTTCTCTTACTAGATTAACTGGATTCTTTTAGTGTGAGTTGAATACCTATGAAGGATTTAAAGAACAGGCTTTTCAGGACAAGGATTGGAAAAAATCTATACATCTTTTAACCAAATAAAATAAAGACCTCTTTCGTAATCCACACTGTAAAAAGAAATACTGCCAGTTTTCGGGTAGGAATCGGAAAAATAGTTGCCCTTATCGTATCGGAATAATTTCCGACCCATCTCGGAATAAAGTCCGTAAAAATAAGGAAATATTCAGTAAAAGGGTATTTTACGGATTTTATTCCGATTTTACGGATTTTATTCCGAGCTGGGTTGGAAACTATTCCGGTACGATGAGGGCAACTATTTTTCCAATTCCTACTGGAAAACTGGCATTATTATCATTTTTTTTTTTACAGTGCATCCACTCCTATTATATACAGCAAAAGAGTCTGGGAAAGCATCATCCACCAAGAGAAGGTTTTTTTCCTGCCTGTTTAATATTTGAGAAAAAAATCTTGTTATATATTAGGTAGTCTAGTTATATAGGATTGAGATTTTAATGATTATTTGTCAATTTGGGAAGATTATTTTATTTAGAGAAACAAGTCACGAAATATATTTGCATTTTACCTAGACCTATAACGCAAGTTATTACACCCCAGATTAGAAAGTTATTTATTAAAATGCAATAAGCATAATATAAAATTATGCCTTAATCAGTGCCATTATTTTGTTCAATAATAATTGCAAGTTATTTAATTTCATAAATGTAAGTTAAAAATTAGACCCACTTTTTAATAAAAAACAAAATCAAAATTAAAGTTTTCATTATAACTAGAAAGATTTAGAATTATAACTTAACAGCATTAAGAATACAATTTAAAGTTCCATGCTAATTTATTAACTATGCTAAAAAACCATTCTATGAGTGCCGGACAAAACCCCGGGTATACCCAGTTTTGACCCAATCTCAAGTACCTGGTTTTACCCCAACATGACACAGTTTAAAACATGGCGTCACTACTCTCAATCCTATAGCAAAAGATCAGTAAAAATGTTTAAATATTATCAGGAAAGGAAAGAATTAGATATGTTCAGTAATATTTAATATGCTGAAAAAAGTGGTTATACGCGTAAAATCTAGAATCAAATAAAACAATTTTTTAAGAGTAATTGAAACTAAATCGTTCACACGAACGAGAACCGCACACAGTAACGTTCCAATCGGCTATACATGCCATAATGGTTACCGATAAGTAATTTCTCGTTGTTGGCTGATAGACAGAAGTACAAATGAAGGAGGGGTCTGCGCTACCCGGTTTTACTCGCCTACCCTGTTTTGTACAACTCATCCACACACACACACACACACACACACACACACACACACACATATATATATATATATATATATATATATATACATACACAAAATAAAAATATTTTTAAACAAGAAAGTAAAATAATCAAACTTCAACGATAGATTATAATTTTCCAACAGATTCAGAATTATGTAAAAAAAAAAAAAATCAACGTTTAATAAGGTTAAATATGATGGCTAAGTAAGCAAATTACAAAACACGTAACACATTTCAAAATTAAAGTTCAGCAATTATTATCAGTCATCTGAAAAATATCAGAATTCCTTTTTTGCAACGCTATATATGATCTATAGATTTGAATATATACTGAATAGTATGCTAAACATTAGTTCAGTTAAGAAACGCATTTGCACAGTTTAAAATTCCCCTTCAACATATTTCGCCAATAAACGGAAATGAATACATCTTTTTTGCAGCCCTGTATATGATTTACAGATTTTATACATACGAAGTAACTAAATTAGTTAAATAATAAAAAAAACTCGTACCACAACAGATAACGAACTACCAGCAATTGTTTATTTATACAGATAAGCGAATCCTTTTGTGTCCCCCCCATAAAAAAACGATGGATGCTATGCTCATCATGTTCTATAGTAAGCATCTTTTTGTACACCTCAGTGATGTGTATCAATTTCTATATGTTTGAAATAGTGTAATATCATTCCAATATACTACAAATGATTTTTCCCTATAGACCATAGAAAATTTGTGATTTTAATCAATGATTTTTTTTTAAATCAGTTGATTAAAATCATGATTTTAATCGTTGATAATAATTGTTAACACCCGTTTACAGTCAAATGGCAAGAATGAGTTTTTGTTAATCTCGATTGATTGATAATTTTTTTCCTTCAACCAACTGACGCTTTTTGCAATATTTTTCCACATTTGATTCAAGAATTTCACAATATTTTGATTCTACCCAACAATTGGAGAATTTTGCAGCTTTTTCTTACAAACTTCCTTGGCAGTTATCCAAAGTTTTCTGCATAATAAAATATAAAATTATAACTAAAAATTAAATAAACAGCACATAAAGAAAAACTATGAAATTATTAATTTAGATATTTTATTTCCAATATTTCGATTGACTGAGGTTTAATGCAGTTTTATTTATTTATTTTTAAAAATAAATAAAATTGTGTGATTTGTGTTTGGTTGCGGTTTTCTCTGGGACGGGAAATTTTAAGTTTACCTGTGACCCCGTGAGAGAGGGTGGAAAAGTTACTATTCCTGCTGACCACTAAAATTTTCAAATTAGTGGTCCAAATGAATTTTTGGTGTTCTCGGACCAGCGGACCACCAATGATTTCGAACACTGATTGATTTTTCAAATGCTGAAGATTTCCTTGTAAAAGATATTTAAATTGATATACTGTTTAATTTTTTTATTATTTTCCTTGTGTGAAATTTGATTATTGTTATGTCTGCACAAGAAACAATTTTATGTCTTAAAATATTTACTCTTCTATTTAAAACAGGTGGAGAAATTAACCTGATGCGTGGACCTATTCTATTTTACCTGACTTGAAATTCTGATTCAGAACATACTAAGCTTCAAGAATTCTTTATATTTGATGACCTGAATGGTCAGAGAGGGTGCAGCACCCTCCTAAAACTGTGAGAGAAACTTTATGTAAAATGATATTATATTACAGTAAATATTAGTCTGACATACTATACATATAATTTAATGATTATATAATTTGTATTTTCAATAAATGGAGCGGCATACCGCAAACCAGCTTTAAATGTGTTGCTATTTAATTGTCTGTAATCATTTAGTTTTTCAGCTATTGCAAGGCTGCTGTTGGTGAATACTTTTCTTTTCTACGAGCATTGTTATAAAATAAATAAATCTTCGTCATAGATTACCATTTTGGAATACTGAAAAAATACATATATAAGTAACAATAATTAGTCGCTTGGTGGCGACATTGCTGTTATTAAATTAACCCTTCAAAGTAAGTATTTAATATACTATAGAAATACATTGTGTATTTAAAAAAAGCTTTAAAGTTTAAAGTAATACTTTTGTATTAGCTGATATTAGTGGTTAAATGGATTCTGCTACTTATAGCTGCCTTTTTGATGCTGATTATTTCATTGTTGACGCATATACTTTGATTATGTATCAGTTATGTTTGTGCTTTATTTATTCAAAAGTGTTATATTCATTATTGAATGTTAAACAGAAACAAATGCTGAACTTTTTTTGTTGTTGTTTTATATTCAAATGAATTAATTTTGCATAATTGAGCTGTGTTGCAATATAAATTTTAATATTTTTTGTGTGTGTGTGTGTGTGTGTGAAAAGGTAAAAATTTGAAAACTGTACAATATAAAAATTTCAGCATCTATAGATTCACAACAATTAAAGAAAAAAAAACAGATCATGGAAGTACGGTGCATAGGCACTAAGTGCATAATGGAAAAAACCTTTTCAAACTCGTGCAAAAATTAATATTGGTTGAAGATATTCATTCAGCCATTGTTTAAAATAAAATAATAATAAAAACAGGTATGTATTTAAATGTAAGAAAATTATTTTTTTTTTAAATATTTTCTTTGTGAATAAGCAAACACTAAATGGACTATAAGTGTAACCGAGTGCGGAGAAATATTCCAAAATGTACAAGGACAGAATGGTAATATTTGTGGGGGAAAAAAAAAGCAATTATTTTGTGAAATAGATCAAACTGGTTTACATTTATTTTTAAATATATTTCAAAGACAATAGAATCAATAATTAAAACTTTAATAATTTTCAGTTTAATGAAAAAAAAAGTTTTCTACTGCAAGATAATCTCGCAAAATCTGAAATTTTGTTTTTTATTACACCATAATGATAAATCGAAAACCAAAGTGAGGGGGAAAAGGAAAGCTACAATCCAGTGTAACCTTTCCCCATAAAGATGAGAGAAAATCCTGAATCGTGGTTCAAACTTTTAGCAAAAAATTGGAATGGAGAAAACCTTGAATTTTGATTTAACCTTTCACCAGAAAATTTTATTTAAAAAAACTCTGAATCATGGTTAAACCTTTTACCAGAAAATTGTATTAAAAAAAAACTAAATTATGGTTCAAACTTACACCAGAAAATTGGATTAAAAAAAAAAAAAAAAACCTGATTTATGGTTCAACTTTTCACCAGAAAATTGAATTAAAAAAATCCTGAATCATGGTTTAATATTTCACTAATATAATGGTATTTGTGAAAGCACCAATAAACTGGTGAAACTTATCACCAATATCTTGGTTGCAGCTAAATTTCAGCGACTTTTCACCATTTTCTTGGTGAAACATCACACTTTATTTTTTAGTGTATCGGTAATATATATATTTTTTAAATTTAGGCATACTTTATAAACTCAGTAATAATACTTTACTTTCATTATTGCTTATATTCGCTTTTTTAATTTAACAAAAAACCGTAAGATCTGCTTCTACTTATCTGCTCATTTACTGCTGTTGTTATAATGTTCATTTAATATCGACATGATTTTGTACCTATTTGAACATCTACAGTAAAGCTTCATTCATTTTTCTAATGCCATAACATATAAATATTTCTGTCAATTGCTGTGGTATTGCTCACGTCAGGCGATATTACTTATTTTGCATCGAAGTATTTTGATTGAGGAAAATTCCACTCTAAATATCTAAAACTGTAAAAATTCAACTCCATATTGAAAGAATACCATAACAATAACTCTAAATAATATAAGTATTAGTATACAAAAACAATTACGTAAAATATTTTCGTAATACTGCTGAAAAACCGTTAGTGATCTACTGTAAATTTTTTTTTACAGTTACAAATACCTTTTGATGATTGTAATTTTAGACAGAACAGAAAGAAATCATTAGCAACTGTACTGCAATATCTCTTGCACGGTTACAAAAAACTTTATGGCGAGAATACAAAAACTCTTTTAGATACAATAGTAAAAAATCATTGGTAATTTTCCTGAAGGTACTTTAATAAAGTTACCGAAATTTTTTTGCAAAAGTATATGCAAAGTTTTGGGTAGAATACTAAAAAAATTCATAGTAAATGTACTATGAAATCCTTCGCAAATTTAGAAAAAAATTCTTAGTCAATGTACTAAAAATTCCTTTGTAAGTGTACTAAAAAATCATTAGAAAATTCACGAAGTATTGTTTAGGAAACTACCTAAAAAATCGTTAGTACCTTTACTAAAAAATCCTAAGTAAATTTACGAAAAATTCTTTAGTAAACTCGCTAAAAAATCGTTAGTAAGTTTACTGAACAATATTTAGAAAACTTACAAGGAATTCTTTGGAAAACTCTCTAAAAAATCCTTAGTACGTTTATTAAACTATACTTGGAAAATTTACCACAAATCCTTTAGTAAACTCCCTAAAAAATCGCTAGTAAGTTTACTAAGAAATATTTAGTAATTCACAAAAACTAATTAGAGAAACTCCCTTGAAAAACCATTAGTGAATTTACAAAAAGTTTTTGGAAAACTTCCTAAAAAATTGGTAGTACGTTTACAACATATTCGTTGGTAAATTTACTAAAACTTATTTAGTAAATTCCCTAAATAAGCATTAGTAAGTTCACTAAACAATATTTAGTAAATTTACAAAAGTTGTATTGGGAAACTCCCTAAAAAATCACTAGTACGTTTACTAAACAATATTTAGTAACAGTTACTGAAGAAACTTTTGTAATTTTACATGATTATCTTTTGTTGTGGTTACATAAAATGTTCTAGGAATCCCAGTTTCCAACAAAATTCTTAGTAACCTTACACTTTTTTTTTTACAGTGTATATCAAATCATTAAATAATGCTTTTATTTTCAAGCAATGTTTCCATTTAAATTGTTTATTGGCAACCATACATTTTAATCTTGTACAACCGAACAAGTAACATGCAAAATGCATTTTGAAGTAGCAAAAATGATACTTTTTGAAATAGCAAAAATGATACATTATGATCATAGAGTAAGAAAGTTTAATCCTTTTGCCGCATTTCTTAGCTTTATATATTCATTTTTTAAAATACATTTTATCGTATATTTCAAAATGCGTAAAAGAAAATAAATATCTTAGTTACAAAGTAGCGATTTTGAAATATAAATTTTTTATGAGCCCAAATTGCGCTTTCATATAAAATTTCTTTATTTTAGTTTCAATGCATTATTAATGGAGATATGTAAAATGGAAAAATCAAAAATGCAAAAAAAAAAAGAAAGTTTAACATATCTCCTTTATAATACATTAAAATTATTTCTTTTTTTTTTTTTTTTTTTTTTTTTTTTTAAATGCAGGTAGTGATAATTTAAAACATCTTTTTATATTTAAATTCGAAGCTCTCATTCTGTATTATTTTAGCCTTTAAAATTTTTATTATTGTTATAAGGAAATTTAGTAATGTTTATTTTTTCTGCGTATAACTGCTCTTCTATAAGAGTTCTAATTTTTTTCATTTCATGATATCTCAGCTTTAACATTAATATATCGGGTTTTTAAAAATTATGTGTTTTTACTATCTAAATTTGCATTAAGAAGGTTTATTATTGCATGAAACATTTGTAAATTTTAAAATTTTATACTCAAAGTACTCATATTTTCATACCGAGTATGCAGCGTATATACATAATTTAAACAACAAACACACGCAAATAATATAATACAGTAGATTCGTGATTTTACTATAACCGATTTAAACGGCCCCTCACGATTTAGCGACCATCGGATCAGGTCCCAGCCGTTTTCAAATACTCAAAATGTTTTCCTCGCTCGTTTTAATGACTCGTAAATAACTTGAATTTTGATTTTGCGACCTTTACGAGAAAACTGAAACTGGTTGGGTTGGATTGATTTTTGACGGCCAATTATCTACTCGAGGGATATAGGCCCAGGGCGTGTAGCGCCCTTCGTGTGGGGGGGGGCGTCTTTCTAAGGGAACCTAACCCGTATTTACGCATGGAAATCCATGGTTCGAAGAAAACCTCGAAAACTCCGAACGATTAGGCCGACGGGCACGATTGGGTTCGAACCCAGCACCTCCCGTCTACCAGCTTCGAGAGTAGAACATCTAGGCCACTGGTGAGGCCAAAAAACTGAAACTGAAGATTTCAATCATATAATGCAAGAATTACGAAAACATGTTGTTTTGGTGGAACTGAGGGGGAAATTTTGGAAAATGACTTAATCTTAAACAGGACATTCCAAATAATTCTTCCTCGAGGAAGCTGACCATGTAGCAAAAAAACATCTCCTACATCAAAAGAAGCGAAGGTTGCCATCAAGACTCTAAGGGAAAGTTTTGGAAGGAAAGAAAATTCTAACGACTAGTTTCAGATGATCAAAGGCCCCATTCTGGAAGTTTCCATCCGCCATTTGAAGCAAAAATATATAACGTCATTTCTCAAAAATGTTAATTAACTAGTGTAAGTAATTTTTTAGTTTTGAAAAATGTTTAAATCAATTCTTATAAAATGATTCCATAATTTTTATGCATTTTTTAATTCTAAAGCTTAACACAAATTACAACAAATATATAGATTTTTATTGTATAAAAGTACATAATTTGTGTTACTGCATTAGAAAATTAGGTATTATTGAACTGCATTAAAAAATATATATTACCAACTTTTGATTTAACCACCATTCGATTTAACGTCCGAATTGCCGAAGTCCCGTGAAGGTCATTAAATCGCGAGTCTAATCTATAAATATAACATATGAATTATCAAAAACTTCTGTTTTTGACATTTTCACTATATCTTAAGGAGAAATGAAAAGTCACATGGATAGATATTCAGTGTGTATTGCGTCTCTGAACACCCATGAAATGGACGCATTTTTATAAATTACTTTTTATGCTCGTTCGTAATTATATAAATGTAACAACTATAGTCGACGTCTGGTCTGTCCCCATATAACAGCGCAAAAGCTACCCAATCGAATTGTTTGAAATTCAGCATATATAATCGATGCAGAATTTGTCGAGTCGTTTGAAATTTTATCAAAATTAAAAAAAATACATTAAGTTTTCTTCATTCTAGTTAATCCTATCATACGTATTTAATTCAGTGATATCCCATGATAGGTAATGACTCTAGGTTGCCATGGTTTTTATTCTTTTAAATCCTATTATGCGTACTGATTAAAGGTCGCCATGGTTTTTATTCTATTAAATACTATCATATATAATTAATTCAATGATATCCCATGATAGGTAAGGATTCTAGGTTGCTATGGTGATTGCGACCTATTTAAGATGCAGTCATAGTATTTCCGTATTACTGAATTTAATTCATAGAATCGTAATAAATTTTGCATTCTAGTTTTATTCCATAAGAGTGCACCAGCTATTGCACCATGATCTGAAAATTTATAAAACTAGCTATAGCACAAACGCACATCATTTGCCACGCTTGACGTACAATTTCCGACTTGTTATGATATATCGCCATTTTTTGGTTGGCTCCCTGGTTAGGTGTTCCTGTTCCTTGTTGTTATTTATCACATGCTATGGTATTAATCGTTAGATGTTGAATACGAAATGTCTTCTGCAAACAGGAAACATTAGCTCTCATATTCACCATTTACCTCAACTCCCGGTTAAGTACGATACCTCGATCGAAGGTTTAAGTGGTCTCAGGATTCTTAAAATCGGAAAAAAAACGAAACAAAAAAGGACCATTTTGAACATTTACTATCTTAAAATGTATACGGATTTAAACCTTAAATGCCTGATTTTTCAAAAATCATTGTCATAATGTTTTTCGTTTTTCATTTTTTAAATAAATCACGGGAAAAATACTTTAAAAAGTCATATTTTGTTTTAAGTATGGTTTACGGCTAAAAAACTCTTTGTTACTAATCGACAATACTGGTCTTTAATTGAAAAAATAATTTTCCTTGATAAAATTCAATAATATTAAACACACAAGAATTTAAGGGACTATAATAAGAAATAAATTTTACTTGCTCACTTCAGAACAAAATAGGGTATTTCGTAAGCTTCCAAACAAAACGAAAAGAACAAGTAGCAACAATTGAAAAAATTAATCTATCTTTATTCTTAAATAGCACAAGTGTTGCCATCTACATGTTGAAAATTGATTTAATAATATTTTCAGAATATATTTTATTGGTAACATTAGGCATTATAGCTTTAATATTATTCTAATACTATTTTAGAGCCCAAATTGGGTATGTTGCCGAATAACAACACCCGGCATTTAAGGGTTAAAACACAATTTTTACAGAGGTGAAAGGATATAAGTATGTTCTTTGATTTCATATATTTGAAAAATTACAAGATGCAGAATTATTATTTATAGGGGACTTCAAACTGTCAGACATTTGTATGCTGAAAATTAGTTTGACTTCTTACGCGCAGTATTGCAAAATAAATTTTGCAACTAGAATGAAAATTCTGGTGCCTAATTGTACTTCAGACTATGATAATCATCCTGAAACTAAACAAGTTTGCATTTAATGTATTTTTATATTTTTAATATAAAGTTGTATTTAGCTATTACAAATTTCTTAAAATTTCAACAGTATCAACACCTAAAAAAGTATTCTTTTGTACAATAAAAACGAAACTTTAGGCTCACTTTATACAGACTAACATGAAACATTTTGAAAATTTCATGAAAAAAATATTGAGAAGGTTTTGAGATATCCTGCGCCTTATACCGAAAAACGTCATTTTGAGAAAAATTACTTCAAAGTTTCAGATACGTTGCTTTAGCTACTGAGTTGGATATAATTCTAAAAGCCATAACTTCTGTTCTAATAGGAATTTTAAGGAAATGATTATATCAAAATGTTCAGAAAAATCAGGTTTTTCCTTCTATATGTAAAAAAAAGTAACGATTTGGAAATGGACCAATGAAAATCTGCGTAGATACCGCAAAACGCATCTGATTGGTCAGAGCCTTCAGACGCTGTAAGGGGTGTTACCAAGAGGACGGCTCTGTCGCCAAATGCCGCCAAGTTTGTCTATAACGTTGCGATATATCGCCAAATTTGGCGACCAAAATAAGTCGCCAAAAGTGACGCCAACTTGGCGCTATTTCCAGTATTTCGTCAAATTTCCATAGATTCCCATTGAAATCCAATAGGTTTACTTGCTTGCAGAAAATAAACAAATTGAGATATTTCAATGCAACAAAAACTAATATTAGCTTATGAATAGAGCTTAATTGAACTATTTACATTATTTATAAGCACAAACACTAACAATTTACAATATTCGTATCACTATATATATAAATTTATATTTAATAATTATTATAATTATGAAACTCTCTAAGCTCTAATGATTATTTGATTGAAGATAAGGAAATAAAATTGTCAGGAGTTGGGGGGGAGTGCGTTTTTACCAAGCGGAATCTAAAAATTGAATTCATAGAAAATAAGGAATCGCGAAGCGATCCAGAATTGAAACGGGAAAACAATTACGTCTGGGGTTGGCTAGAAAATAGGGATTGCCTCCCGATAGCGAAAGGAATCGCGAAGTGATTACGCGGGTGCTTGGTGAGCGTAGCGAGCAGGGGGACGGAGCCCTCCTAGTAATATACAAAAAAAATTTTATTTCCTAAATTTTGAAGCTTTTAGAGTCCTGAGACCCCTTAAATGGTATTTCATTATTGGACAGACTGCAATCAGGTCTAATCTGGTTAATAGTGAATAACATCTGAGCGACTGACCAATGTTATGGAGCTCAACCGGGAGTACAGGTAGAAGATGAATATGAAAAGATGTTATTCTTAGCAATTTAGATACTAATGAAACAAGCATGTATTTCTATGAGCAAAAAGTATTGTGCCATGTGCGATGCAGGCAGCCGTTAAGTACCGTATATTTTCTTATATGAACCGATCCGTATGTAAGCCGAGTATACGTCTTTTCAGGAAAAAAATAGTCCAAACTCGGAAATCCGTATATAAGACGATGTTAAAAAAATGTGATGAAATATTCAGCCAACGAAAACTTAGAAACTGCAATTTTTGTACATAGCTAATGAAAACAAAATGAGTTCTCCGAAATTACTGATGTCTCCTATTTTATCCTAGGGTGCTGCGAATCCTATTTAATTGCGTTCCGCTCATCCTATTATGGTTTGCTAGTTCATAAAAATCAAGCCTCCAATTTTTTTTGCATGGGAAAGTCTTTCTCTACTCCACGTGACTACTAACTATTACATCGGCTTAAGGAAAGTTGGTTTCACAAAAGCGCACAGCTTATAAAGCGGGCTTTATATTGAAAGTCATAAATTTTTCGGGGCAGTCGAATAACTTAGTGGCTGCTCGTCATTTCACGCTCAATGAAAAACAACTGAAAAAATAGAAAAAAAAAAGACGAAATTTCAAAAATTCCAAAATTAATGAAAGCTGCACGTGGATGCAAACCGTCGCTTCCTGTATTTGAAGAAAATATAGCCGACTGGGTGCAAGTGTCTCGGCAAAACGCGTTTATTGTAACCCGTAAAAATATTCATATTAGGTTACGTATCTAAATTCGCACTAAAATTGTTCGAAAACTTCCGACAGAGCCGGAAGTTAGAGTTCAGTTTTTTCAAAAGCATGTCGTCCAATTGAGAAAGAAATATAACTTTGAATTTTCACAAATAAGAAACATGGATGAAACTCCTGTATGATTTGATTTATCGACAAACCGCACAGTGGAGAAGAAAGGTGAATATTGTTTTTATTAGAACAACTGGTTATGATGCTCTTCATAGCTATTTTAAGCTGCATGACGGACGGAGCACGTTTATCTCCAATGATAATTTTTAAACGAAAAACGTTGCGTAAAAGGATACTTTTCCCAAGTTGCAAAATCGTCCGTGTCCATCCGAATGGTTTCAAGATGAAAATTGAATTTTTGATTGGCTTAAAATTATTTGGGGTAAAAGAAAAGGAGCGGATTTAAAGAAGCCATTTCTGATTGTTTGAGATACGTTTAAAACAGGCACAGAAAAAGTAAAACAACTTTCTTGTGAAATGGGATCCTTGGTAGATTTCCAGTTGCCTTACTTTTGTTCTGCAACCACGGTGCGTTTGCCTAAATAGGCCATTTAAAGACAGGCTCCATTCGAAATGAACCGAGTTGATCTCATCTAGGATTGCAACTGGTGGCAAACGGCGGTAATTAAAAAAAAAGTTGACATCATGACTATCAGTGAATGGGTGAAAGAAGCTTGGCTTGAATTACCACAAGAAATGATTCTCCCATTTTTCAAAAAAGGTTGCATCAGTAATGCGATGGATGGAACTGAAGATGGTAATATTTATGAAGAAAATAGCGATGCTAATAAAGATTAATTTGAAACTGGTGATATTCATCTTCATGTACCAAAGAGAAAGCTATTGAAAGAAAGCGATTTTAAGGATTTGATTGAAAATTCTATAATGACTTGGTGAATGATGACTGGTGACGTAATGAATGGTGATTGGTGACTTTTTTTAATGCAGAAGAATAACGTGTTAAAGCCTTTAAAAAAAAGTAAGTATATTTTTTTTTTTTTGCTTTTTATAGTTACCATATTTTTTTTATTTTAGAATATCTTTTTGAAAATTTTCTGAGGCTCGTGTTATAAATCCTCTTCCTACTTTGGATCAAAAAAAAATTCCCAAATATTCTCGATTTATACACGAAAATATACGGACTTGCCATTGAGCAAATTTTATAGATATTATGTGTAATTGCAAATTGTGCTATTCCCACTGGTGTCAAATGATAGATTTTAAAAGATTCCGATTTATGGTTCTTTTAATTGCGATTAGAATAAAATAATCTCAAATGATTTCTAAAACATTAAAAACTTATTTTTATACTTACTAGTTTTAAAAATTACAAGTAAAATAAACATAAATCAAAACTTTAAATACTGTCATTTGACAACGGAAGAAATAGTGTTAAAAGCTGGAACTAATACTAATTAAGATAAACAGTAAAGTGCGAGTATTACTCGCGCTCAGAGGGTTCTGTACAATAAATATGTGAAATATTAACTGTATTATTAAAAAAATCGTTGTTAAAAGAACAATAAGACTTTGTAAAAAACTATACAACGTAGGGTTGGGTATAGCTATATGTAGTAGAATCCTATAAATGGGTATACTATAAAAGTTCAAAGAGATAAAAGCCTCAATAATATAAAAAGTTGCTGTTGTGTATAACTCTTTTTTTTTATCTTACCCTAATCTGTTTATTATGAACTTAATTTGGTACAGACAATAAAATTACTGCCACTGGCGACTATTTTAATATTCTATTCATACCACTATATAAAGGAAAATATTTTTGTAGTATTTTTCTCTTGCACATACTGTCAAAGTACAAATGTATAAATGTATACTGTCAAAGTACAAGTTTTGAGAAAGTGGTGCGAGACAGAATAATAATAATTAAAAAAAAAGAAAAAAACGCCAGTGGCAGCTCTGAAATAAATCCTTAGCCAAGGTGTTAAACTTCATTTGGAGTTTCATAAAACTAAATTCAGAGTGGTAATAATGTTCTGTTTTCACTGTACCTAAAACAAAAACCTTCTTCAAACTTGGCATTGTGCGGAGCTCGCTTCAAAAGGAGGTCGCAAAGTTGCAACGCAAGCTTTTGTCCGTCTCAGGTTTTTCCAGATAGGTTGTTAATTATCTTTTAAAGACACGGAAGGCGTATTAAGAGATCCACTCAAAAAAACTAGTCTCGAATCCCATAGTATTTATGAGATTAATTCTAATTAAATTAGTCTGTTTTTAACAATTTGATGTTTATTGCTATTATTCTGCTACTGGGCACTGCATTACACAAATATAAATTAAAAGTTGTTATCTAGGCTTTAAAAGCCGATGGTGCAGTCGTGGAAAAAAAAGTAAACACTCCCTACTAACTCCTCAATAAATTATCGTAGAAGAAAGTTACTGGTACCGAAGGACTGGAAATAAAGTCTACTTTTAAAATATTTCAAATCTTTGGTTCAAACTATGCCTAGACACAAAATTTCAAGTTATTTGAATGATAAGTTTTTGAATTATAAACATTCAAAATTTAGTGCTTCTAATGTTAAATTACATTTTCATATTTTTATTAACATCTCCAGAAATCATACTGCTAATGTGCTAATTTTTTGTATAGCAATAATACTAAAATACCCAAACATAAATATGTTGATTTGCAATTTTTATAGTTTTATGATATGAATTATGAAATTAATATTCGAAAAAAATGAATTGCAACCTGCAATTTTTTTATGGATGTAGATTTATTTAGTCCTGCTTTATGCAAACCCAAAATTTCACATTTTTCTTCCAAGTAGTTTTCAAATTATGCTTAAAAAACGGCAAAATGATGGTTAAAGGCCCCGTCTATGATAGAAGTGACTAGATATTTTGAAATATCTTATGGAATCATGTAATCTGACAGTCTTCAATAACTGCTTGAGTGGCGCTTAAGATGCCTTGATCAAGAAGAGGCTCTCTCGTTCTCGGTCAACAATCGACTACCGAACTTTAATTTGGATACAGCACATAAAGTACTCTCTCTTTAAAATAATTATTTTCTCAGAAACTTATCGTACGAATTGATATGTTTTTAGGCTAATTGAAGGGTGTAGAGTTCATTTATGTGGTCAGAATTGTGTATTGCTATTAAAAAAATAACAAAATTATGGTTCGTTTTATTATGTAGATGGCCCCCTAAGCAAATTTTTTATACATCATTTAAAAGTAGACTTTATTACCAATGGTGTGGTACCAGTAACTTGCTTCTATGATAATGTTTTGCAGAGTTAGTAAGGGGTGTTTACATTTTTCTGTCAGAATCGCGTACTGCTATATTTTATTCACACGTTATGCTTTTCTGCACATCATAGACTGCCCCTTATCCATTAACGTGCGGTGTCCACAAAAAAAGTTCTACTAATTTTCAATTCCAAAACTGACAAACGGCATCAAGAATATTTAATTAAATTTTCCTTTTATAAAGTACGGAAAAATAAGTAAGTTTTTATTTTTTTAAATTCGTTTGTAAATTCTGATGTCAGTCCACCATTTCATCATTTTACAAACAGACTTATTCCGCGCCGGAAGCGGTTAAACCATCATTTTGACGTTTTTTAATCATAAATAGAAATCTACTTGGAAGAAAAATTTTAAATTGAGAATGCACATAAAGCAGGAAACAATAAATATAAATCTATAAAAAATTATAGGTTTGAATTCATAATTGTTTCGAAGATTAATTTCCTAATTCATAACTCATATTATAAAGTTTATAAAATTACAAATTCAATGTATTTATGTTTGTAGTTTTTTAGTATTATAACCACACAAAAAATTATCACATTCGGTTTATAATTTCAGGAGATAATAATAAAAATATGAAAATGTAATTTAACATTAGAATCTC
This sequence comes from Maratus speciosus, assembly GCA_963932465.1. Taxonomy (NCBI): domain Eukaryota; kingdom Metazoa; phylum Arthropoda; class Arachnida; order Araneae; family Salticidae; genus Maratus; species Maratus speciosus. The sequence goes on from OZ010797.1 coordinate 457,699,655, forward strand.
TAAATTTTGAAGGCTTATAATTCAAAAACTTATCCAAATGATTTGAAATTTCGTATCTAGTCATAGTTTAAACTAACGATTTAAAATATAATGTCAAAATTGGTTGTTGCCACTGATAAAAACAAAGTCTGGTCTGGTTTTGATTTGTAGATGGTCCACTAAACGAATTTTATATACATAATTTAAAAGTAGACCTTATTACCAATCGTGTGGTACCAGTAACTTTCTTCTACGATAATTTTTTGCAGAGTTAATAAGGGGTGTTTACTAATTTTTTTTTTTTTTTTTTTTTTTTTTTTTTGCCACGAATGTACATAGAGTATGCCGCCACTGTCAAAATAAATTAAAAAAATAAAAAAACAGTTTTTAAATAATTTTTAGAGCTTACAATGACTGGTCCGGACATTTTTCGCCCAGTTAGAAATTTACATCTAATATTACAATGATTTCTTTAAACAAGCGAGATGTAGGGTAAGGTGCCCTATTATCGTACCCCGGTTACTTTTAGGCCCTTGGAAGTTGTAATTTTCAGTGAAACTCTACCAAATTTGGATTTTACATAGACTAACTACCCACGCACATAGAAACATAAGCAAATAGCGTACAAAAAAATTTTAACGATGCGAAAAATTGTTTTTTCAAAAGTTTCTAAAAAATGCAAAAGAAAAAAAATGATTCTAATTTCGTCCACCTAAAAAATAGAATACGCCGAGGCTTAACTTATAACTAAATCAAAATTTATTTGTAAATGAGTAAGTAATTTAATTTACATTAAAGTAAGGCACAAAGAAATGTACTAATTATCAGTGGACGAATAACATAACGAAACATTAGACATCCAAACCTGAGGAAAAACATTGAAAAAAATGTCATGAAAAAGCATTCCTAATTTCGTCCCCGGGATGAAAATAAGAACTGCAAGGGGGACGAAATCGGGACCACGCTACTTCCCAATATGACGGAGCTTCAGTTCCCGTCAGATGAACTGAGCGTCCTAAAACTCATGTATTTTAAGTTGGTAAGATCCTGGCAATAGCATACGAAAGAAATACTTACAGTACAGTAAATAACGTTCTACAAATGACTTAATAAGAACTCATGTCTTCTAAAAACAGGAAATTCGCCGTCTTTAATTTATGTATGCGTCTTGACGAACGAAACTTTCAATACTGACCCCTTTTAATTTCCGTCCATGTGCCTTGCGTCATAAGTGGCGACACTTTCGCAGAAGCGGAGAAGTTAAGGGGGACGAAATATGGGCACTTTACCCTATAACTTTCCTTAAAAAAAAGCAGAGCAATAATATATTAAGTCAATGTCAAATAATAAGCTGTTAATGTTTGATAATATTATAAACTACAAATTTCTTTTTTAACAACCTAATAGATATGTGTATTTATGTAAGTGGCCTTCACAATATCCCTTAGTTTTGGAATCATTGAAGACTACAGTCGTTGCCAGATGGCGCAAATACCTACTCTAAATTGTATTTTCTCTACTGTAAATAATGCTTATTAAGTGTTACTTTCATACATAAAAATACGAAAACGTCTCTCAATATGCGTTATAAAAGGTATAGATAATATGCGTATATTTTGCCTCGGCGTTTTTTATAGTGCAAACAGAAAAACTGAAGGATTTTGAGATAAAATAAATAAATACAATGCTTTAAACCTAAGCAATTAAAAATATATTAAATAACACGCTACTTTAACTCTAAAAACAAAGATTATAAGTAAATTTCCGTATTTGTTTAAAAAAATTAATTTAAATTAAATTAAATTGCAAATAATTTTTTTTTAATATTATTACTAGTTTCAAAATATTAAGAAAATTAGCCAAAACTTTTTCAAAAAAAAAAACAAATTATTCTCAAATCAGAATAACTTTTTAAACCATTCAATTATTTTTTGCACCAGACTTCTTGATGTAAAATATAGGCATAAAAAGTTGATTGCGGACAACTTTGGATAATAGTAAACATTAGAGGTACTGAAAATGAAGTGTACAGGGAAATAGAAAAATAATAATCATTATAGGTTTCTGCCATTTTTAGGGAAAAAAATTAAAACAGGGGAAATTATAAAATCATATGTTTGAATTTGAGGCAGTTATACTATAAAAACTATAATAAAATATATTTACACAATATTAAGAGAATAAGCAAGTTCGCCAGTATCCAACAATCAACACGCTACGAAATATTACTTTCAGAAAATTGATTATTTTTGCACGATTCTTAATTAATTTAAAAAATATAGATATATGTGCATTGCAAACAATTTTCAATAAATCTGGCCATTATATGTGTTGATCTGAAATATTCAAGTATGTAGAAAAATAACAAAATTACGTATAAAATTAAATATTCTAATTCTGGACACTGAAGGTATAAAACTATGATACAATTAAAAGGATATTTTCATGTTTCATAATATCAACAAAATAAGATAGTATTTTTGCCAATAATAGGCAATCAACCCATATCGATTTTTTCTTTTTCAAAATAGGGATAGGTCGATGATTCTTAATTATTAAGAAAATATATATTCTGTACATTGCAAACAATTTTCAATAAATTTAGCCATTATATGTGTTGATCTGAAATATTCAAGCATATATAAAAATTATAAAAGTACATATAAAATTAAATATTCTAATTCTGTACAGCCATGGTATAAAAGTATACGATTAAAATAAAAATATATTTACATGTTTCATAATATACAAAAATAAGAAAGTCTTTTTGCTAATATCCGGCAATCAACTCATGTCGATTTTTTTTTTCAAAACATGGATATTTACATAATTCTTAGTTATTTAGAAAATATATATATCAGTACATTGCGAACGACTTTCAATAAATTTAACCTTTATATGGGCTAATGTTAACTATACAAGTATATAGAAAAATTACAAAATCACGTGATAAAATTAAATATTCTAATTCTGGACAGTCATCATATAAAAGTGTACGATAAATGTATATAAATATGTATATATTTACATGCTTTATAATTAAAAAAAAAAAAAAATAAAAAATAAAAATCGCAGGTCTTTTCGTCAATATCCGGCGATCAAATCATTTCGATTTTTTTTCTTTTCTTAAAAAAAAAAAAAAAAAAAAAACAAAAAATACGTGGACATTTACACGATTCTTAATTTAGAAAAATATAGATATGTGTACATTGTGAACAATTTTCAGTAAATTTAAATATTGTAGGTGCTGGTCATGGAATGCGGGGAAACAAAAAACTAATAATAAATAAATAATATTTTTTTCATGTTTCATTATTTTAAAGAATTAATAAGTTTTTTTTTTTTCTTTCAACAGTTTGTACTCCAAATTTGAAGGAAATTCATTAAAATAAATTTCTGAAATTTTTTTAGTGAATCGTATGTGCAGTATGGAACACAGCAATAAACCGGATTTTACTAAAAGAAAATCAAAAATCGCATTTCCAGTTAAGTTATACCTAAGAAAACACAAGCGTGCAAGGAAAATTCTTCATTAGACACAGTAGGTAAAGGCGCCCCCTACAATTCTCCGGAGATAAACTCTGATTCCCCGAAAACAAAGGCATTTCGACTTTTTGTTACGGCCGTATAAGGCAGGCGATCGAGTTTGGCCGTGGTACCATGTGCACGTGCAGGGCATTTTGTCCGTTTTTCATGGTATGGCCCCACACAGATGTTTCATTTTTCTGTCAGAGCACTGGTATTAAGTATTCAGGGGGCGGTACTTATGTCCCTCATTACTTGACATTTCTATGTCCTACGTAAAATTACCTGGGGCGTGCGGATGAAGATTACCCTAACAAGTTCTTGTTCTAGTCTTTTGTTGATATCGGCCAATGGACGATTTACTCGATTATCCTTTAAAAGGGGACAAGGGACCTTAAAATAATTTTTTTTATTTTTTGTAAATTTCACCTTAAATATTATTCAAGGGTACATTATATGCATTATGCCATGCATTTATCACAAAAAAATTTAAAAAAAAAATTATTTTTGAGAAAAAAATGGAATTTTACGCGTCGTCTTAGAAATCTTCGAAATGCCCCCTGCGTCTTCCATATCAATGAAAATCCCCAATACTTTTTATAAAAGTTTGGTTTATATATATAAACAAAATAGAGCATCGAATTTTATATATTTCAATTTAAAGGTAAAAAAAAAAAAAATTGAAAATTTTTGAAATTTTTTCGAAAAAATTTCAAAATTTCAAAGTTTTTAAATTTTTTCTTTATTTTTTGTAAATTTCATCCTAAATATTATTTAAAGGTACATTATATGTATTATGGCATGCATTTATCACAAAAAAATGTAAAAATAAATTTATTTTTGACAAAAAAATGGAATTTTACGCGTCGTCTTGGAAATTTTCGAAATACCCCCTACGCGTCCCATATCAATGAAAATCCCCAATATTTTTTATAAAAGTTTGATTTATATATATAAATAAAATAGAGCATCGAATTTTATATATTTGAATTTAAAGGTAAAAAAAAAAAAAAATTAAAAATTTTGAAGTTTTTCCGAAAAAATTTCAAAAATTTTCATTTTTTTAAATTTTTTGTAAATTTTATCTAAAATATTATTCAGGGGTACATTATATGTATTATGGCATGCATTTAGCACAAAAAAAATAAAAAATAAATTTATTTTTGAGAAAAAAATGGAATTTTACGCGTCGTCTTAGAAATCTTCGAAATGCCCCCTGCGCATCCCATATCAATGAAAATCCCCAATATTTTTTATAAAAGTCTGTTTTATATATATAAATAAAATAGAGCATCAAGTTTTATATATTTGAATTTTAAAGTTTAAAAAAAATTGAAAATTTGAAAATTTTTGAAATTTTTTCGAAAAAATTTCAAAATTTTTAATTTTTTTTTTTTTACCTTTAAATTCAAATATTTAAAATTCGATGCTCTATTTTATTTATATATATAAATCAAACTTTTATAAAAAATATTGGGTATTTTCATTGATATGGAGAACGCAGGGGGCATTTCGAAGATTTCTAAGACGACGCGTAAAATTCCATTTTTTCTCAAAAATAATTTTTTTTTTAATTTTTTTTGTGTTAAATGCATTCCATAATGCATATAATGTACCCTTGAATAATATTTAGGTGAAATTTACAAAAAATAAAAAAAATTATTTTTAAGGATTTTAAGGTCCCTTGTCCCCAATTTGGATTCTGACAAGTATTTCATGGAATTATTGATTTTATATATTACAAATTTATTCATTAAATTATACGGTATAAGTTTTTAATTTATAAGATTGTAATTGCAATTTGCAGAATGTACAGTCGGTATTAAAAATCGATACGCCTACCTTTATTAGCAGACCCCTCATAGCATGCATGGTCACGGTGACGTCGTTGTGACGTCACTGTAAGTCACTGTGGTCACGTCACATCTGTGACCAAAATGCCACCACTCAGTGATGTCACATTGTGACTGAGATGTGAAATTCTTAGAAAACCTTAAAAAATTACGAAAATTCTTTAGAACATGTTATTTACTGTAAAATTATATTTTTCTGGCAATTAAAAAAAAATTGTGACGTCACTGTTATGTCACTGCTATGTAACGTACGTCACGTCACATATGTGACAAAAATACACTATATTGTAAGTCACAGTGTGACAAAAATATGAACTTCAAAAATCTTTGAAAATGAAGAGAAATGTGAATACTCGTAAAAGAGAATACTCGTGACTGTTTAAGTCACGAGTTACAGCAGCATAAGGAATGAAAATATATTAGTGGATAGCAAATGGTAAATTCTGTCACTTAATGGGAGGGGGGGGCTTAATTAATAAAGTGCACTATACAAGCATTAATAAACTAAATTTTCAGGCTATATTTTATCAATTTGATATCTAAGATAGTGAATGTATACTTTTTCATGATTTCAATTTTATCTAGCATTTGGATAATATATTTAGAATTAGGAATATTAAATTTATACACTTTACATTTTTAGTTTGCTGGGAGGAAATTTCTTTTTTCTTTCTTTTTTTGCCGACCGGGATTATTCGAAACACTTCTGTGGTTTCAAACTAAAAATTTTCTATTACAGTTAAATCTACACCTTTTAATGAGCCCGTAGAAAGAGTCTTCAGAGTTTAGTCATCTATGCATTTCTTGCTTTAGAATATTTTTATAATTTGTATTCAAGTCATAAATTCTACTTCTTTCAGACTTTTTAAATAAAATTAGCATTTTCCGAAAATAAACGAAATATACAAAATTTGTGCAAAACAAATTTTACTTTAAAAAAAAAAAGAAAAAAAAAGGTGGGGGGGTCGTTATTACCATTAAATTTATTTTTTCACCTTTTAAAAATTTAAACAATGTTTTATCTAATAAACTCTAATTATGAATATTATTATTATAATTATTTAGAAAAAAGGAACTTTACAGTACATTTTAACTTGAATTATTTGGTACGGATAAAAAGAAAAGGTACATATACATTGGACATTTCTTCAAATACAAAATTTTAATTAACGATACTTTCAGAAAATTACTGCGCATTCAAGTTCTATATTTCTTGTATACAAAAACAAATAATCTGTAACAGACCATCTGCTTGAAAATCGTCTGCCCACAGAAAAATAAATATGAGAAGATGCGGCAAATAGTTCACTGTTTTTAGAACATCACCACGTCTACAACACTTTAAGATAAGGAAATGACCATTTTAGGATACACGGATATTAATGGAACGTATATGTAAGTGCTATTTAATTTAAATATTTTGTTCCTGATTTGTATATTATGAGTTAAATAGTTTTATGTTATATTTGTAAGAGACTGATCTTTAACTGTCAGAAGCGATATTTTCCAATTCGATAACTGTAAAGAAAAATATATTAATCTGCCATCGCTTGAAAAAAAAAAAAAGAAAAAAACTGCGCAGAGACTGATTAATGCCTACATTCATACTGGAATTAATATAAACATTAATTTACTCTTACTTGAGATTGAAAATGTATGGAACGACAATGATTTGGAATTATTTTATCGGCTTCTTACTATTTTTTGATTACTAACGCTTATAGTTATTATTATTTTGGGGTTAAATATGATGTTCGATTATCATGAGATTACGAAACTGTTTCAGATTAGAAATTAACATTATACTGGGAAAATGTATTTTTACATATTACAGTAGTGAAACATTTGAAAGAATTTTCTTTTAGTGCTAATAATATTTTAAATTATCTTTTAAAATCCTAAATGTTCAAACGAATGTTTTCAGATTTAACATTTGCCAAAATTATAAAATAATAGGAATTCCTTATACCATATGGAAATATTTTTGAGATATTGTTAAATCTAATAATGCATTTAATTTATCTATTGTAGTTTGCTGTTGTTTAATAGTACAATTATAAATACTAATCATTATTTTTAGTGTTTTTCAAATTGGTATATTTATTTTTTTAAATTGTATGTAAGCATTTTTCTGCTTGTGATTTTAATCAAACATTTAATTATAGACATTCTGAATCGGTTATTAAATTTTCTTCTATTGTAAATTCATTTTCTACGTCTATGATACGCGTAATTATCGGCACTAAAAAGTAAAATATGATATTTAAGCATTGAAATAAAGTGTTTTTCATGCCTGATAGGAAGCTATAGATTAAACTGCTTTAGTATATATTTTTTAAAAGTTCATATAATACAGGATATATAATATAGGGCACAAGTTGAAAAGTGCTTATGACTTAGGTTTTTCTCTCCGTCTGTCCGTCTAGCAGTCTGTCCGCACTCTAACTCTCGAAAATATACTCGGATTGCTCTGAAATTTTTGGATGTTATTGACGTTTACCATAGCACGGTACCTATTTGATATGAAGTTTGTAGCATGCTTTGTTCATTTACAGGGCCAGCCAAAAGTTTTCCGTTACATTACGGCCTATGGGAAAAATCGTTTCAAATGATTTTTAATGATTTTACGCAAGCTTTCAAACATAATAAAATTTATATGCATTTATGAAGTGCACTAAAATATGCATTCTGTTTACTATGCGATGCAAAGAATAGTTATTGTTCATTTACAGGGCTAAAAAAGGAATTCAAATGCATAATGATATAGGTGTGGAGGGAATTGTTTGCGGAATACTTTAATTATGTTAATCTATTTCATATATAATGAAATTGATATATGTCTCTGAGGTTTACATTCTATAAATTATTTCATGTATAATACGAATAATACGTATATAGCATTTACAGGGACACACAAAATATTTCAGATACTATATTGTATCCGAAGTACTGTTCATTAGCGATGATTGCTGGAAATGTATTTTTAATTATGATATGCGCTTTTATGATTCACTATATTTATGCATAGTATATGGTGTACATAAATGCTATAATTCCTATACAATGCTACACAAAAGTATTCGTAAAAATTACTGGGTATGGCCGCAAATTGTTTAAAGGTGGTTTTTAAATGAGTTATGGTTTTTTTCGCTGAACTGCATTTAATTTACCAAGAAATGTTTGTAGAATATAGATAAAATGATATACAGGGTCTCGTAAAGAATTGGATACATGGCCGTATATATTTTAATAATTAAAGGAAATGTGATTTCAGCAGTTTTAAGAGTGTCTCAGTTTGAATTAAATTTTAACTAAATAGTGACGTGTAATAAAGGTTCAAGGTAAACTACAGGGTTGTACAAAAGTATCCAAGTATGTTTCCATACATCAGTATAAATTGCTGAAAAAGAATTTCAACCTGTTAGGCGTTTTCTTGATAAACTAAATTTTCCCATTATATAGTATATATACACTTAAAAAAATGGGTACTCAAAATTGAGTAAAAAGTACTCAATTTTAAATGCGTCACATACTCAAAATAGCTCCGATCCAAAAGTACTCAAAGTTGAGAAACACATGTACTCATTATGTATCCCATGGTTGTCATCAAATATGAATCGTTATGTACTGCCCCCTCCCCCCCAATAAACCCTAAAATTTAAAGTAAAAATGTACTGACATTTATTCCCCGTTCAAAGTTCTTAACAAGAAATGTTTAATTGATTATTTATTAAGAAAAATAGCAAAATTCTTAACAAGATACTCAAATCGAATATTTTTATGACAAGAGCATTATTTCCAAGCACTTTTAAATTATTTTTAAAATGCTGTGCATAGTTTAATATTTACATTAATAAACATCATTTATGCCGCTATAAATGAAATGAACCATTACAGGGTAAAAAGTATTCATATGTTTGAGTTTGATAACATGTGATGTTTCAAAATAGAGAAAACATAAGTTCATTTTTGATCCAAAAATATTCAATTCGATATGAGTACGTCGGTTTACTCATTTTTGAGTACTTCATTTTTTTCAGTGTATCAACCTACAGATCAAATACAGGGCTGTTCAAAAGAATTGGAAAACATATTTGGCTATGAACGGTAACTGCTGAAATCAGTTTTTCAAATGTTTTATGCGTTTTCTAAAAAGTTTACTTAGTTATCTTATTTACGTCATCTCCCTAAATTACGATTTCTTGTTAAAGCATTCAGAAAGTGTTGGAAAGTATTTTATAATCTATGCTTAACGCATCATTTTTCTTACTGTTTTTTTTTCTATTTCCCAGATCAGTCTTTTCCTATAAAACATACCAAATCTGTTTAGCTCAATTTCACAAAATACAATATACACGGGAATAAAAAATTTAAATAAATATCGCTTATCATGCCGCTCTATAAATAATAGTTGTATTAATATCCGTTAGTCCCCATGTTCATATTTAATAAAGCAATGACAAATCACAACAAATTAAAAAACTTACACATTCTAAATATCAAGGTTGAACTCAATATCAAGCATAGAACTTAATAAAAAAATATATCAGTTGATAAGCATTGTTTTTTATTTGGAAAAATTTTAAATGTTTTAGAAGAATAGGACTCCAAAATAGCGATATTTTGCTAAAAAGTACAGTAAAAAGATAAGATTTTATATTTACAGCAAAAGTTTATTTTAAAATTCATCGCTGTATTAATACTTAGAAATTCTTCCAGAGAGAATCATTCGCCTTATATACAATATTTCAAATGAAAATCAAATATCAAATTAATTGCTTAAAAGGCGCAAAGGCCAACATAGTGAAAAAGATTCCATGCCGGGACTCGAACCGGGCCATCAGTATAGCACACTGACATTCTACCGACTAAACCACATGGAATGACGCCCAGCCTGTAAAATTTCTCACTATTACATGTTGGCAAGGCTACAAACGCAGCACAAGATGGAATATTTATCGTGAGCCACCGACATGGTGTAAACACGAAACTTAATTAAATCCAGCATCGATTGAAACTATATTAATAGTTGGAAATTTTTCCAGGGAGAAAGATTCGCCTTGCATACAGCATTTCAAATTAAAATTGCCTTTTAAGCAATTAATTTGAAATTTGATTTTCATTTGAAATATTGTATGCAAGGCGAATGGTTCTCTCTGGAAAAATTTCCAAGTATTAATATAATTTCAATCGATGCTGGATTTAATTAAGTTTCGTGTTTGCATCATGTTGGTGGCTCACGCTAAATATTCCATGTTGTGCTGCGTTTGTAGCCTTGCCAACATGTAATAGTAAGAAATTTTCCGGCCTGGATATCGGTCCATGTGATTTAGTCGGTAGAATGTCAGTGCGCTGTACTGATGGCCCGGGTTCGAGTCCCAGCATGGAATCTTTTTCACTATTTGCGTCTTTTAAGTAATTAATTTGAAATTTGATTTTCATTTGAAATCACAGTGTTTATGACAAGTTCGTCACAAATGACACATATTTCACAAATTGGTCACAGTGTGACTTCAACGCATTGTCGCTTTCTTCACATGTTTGTCACAAAGTTAATGCCAAAATAGTCACAAATGACACACTTTTCACAAATTTGTCACACCGTGACTTCACCGAGTGATCACAATGTGACGTCACAAAGACCTCTAAAACGGCCATAACGACCTCGCATTCTAGTCACTATGACGTCACATCGACGGTCACAAAATCACAGTGTGGCTTCACAACGACGTCGCCGTGACGTCACCATGCCTTACGAGACCTTTATGATAAAATAACACCAAAAGTGTCACTATACTCGGAATATTGTTTCCTTTCGACAAATGAATATAGTGTTTGAACTAGCGGTTATCTGCAAATTAAAAATTGTACCAACTTCAATTTTTCAAATGTTAACAGCCACTTTAGACACTTTTTGTGAATTCCTTGGATCAAATCAGCTAGAAATTGCATATAGTTTAAAAAATAATGTTTTCAAAAAATAATGTTAATACAATAATGTTTTCTTCAAATCTTTTTATTTATTTATTTATTTATTTATTTTTATTTATTTTATTTTATTTTATTTTTATTTATTTATTTATTTATTTTTATTTATTATTATTATTATTATTATTATTATTGCTGTAAGAGTTGGTCCTATCAAAAAATTGTCAATATAAAGGTTGTAGATAATATTAGGAAGATTTATAATAAATTCAAGCCGACTTGGTATCTTTTGAATTAAAGAAGTTATGAGTTGCCATATGTTCAAACTGTCCGTCTCTTTAAGGGTTAATATTTCGGCTAATTACCGACGATTTTTTTTTTCAAAAATCCTTATCAACAATGCTTCTGTACTTCTGCGACGATAGGTACCTCCAGCGCTCCTCAACACCTTTGCTGAATACCCGCAAATCGAAATTTGTGTGCAACGGAAAAATGCATTTTTCCCAAAAATCATGCGACATGGGGTAATCGCTATAGTTTTCCTGCAAGGTTTAAATTAACGTCTACTACCTCTAATTTTTTCATAATTTTAGTTTCAGTAGATTCGAAAATAGAGGGGGAGGACATATTTTTGCACTACATTTTCGACGATATCTCTGAAAATGTTTTACATAAAATTAAAAGAAATGTATTTTTGAGTTCAGCGTTACGAAAGCTTTCACAAGAAACAAGATATACAGAGAAAATATTTTTTTTTCAAATAACTTAATTACCCCTCTACATTTTCATAAAAATATTTGTGAATGTTTAATAATCTGTAAATATGTGCGTCAATAGTCTTTATAACTTCCCCCAATTTGAACTGCCCACGCTCGACAGTTTACGAGTAACATGGCTGTGACACACAGACTGACACAGGAGTGATCTTATAATGGTTCAGTTTATACTTTTTTAAATACGGAACTATAAAAATGGTTTGTTAGTAAGTGAAATGATATAAACTATATAAGGTTTCTTGAATCTTAAATTCACCTTATTATGACAAGTCATATAAATTATTTCGTAAAAACGAAATTCCATTTACAATTACTAACATGTTTTATTAAAATATATATATTGCTCAACTAAAATATCAAAACAAGTACTTTTGAGCCAGTGTTGGCAGGTTTTTGACATGCGTCAGTTTATATCGGGTTTAAACTATGGTTTAAACCGTCATGTCAAAAACCATCTGTCAAAAACCTCAACTATTACATTGATCTGTAAAATTTCACATTAAATGTCACACATAACAACATTACAAGCAATATTTAAAATTCACTATTACTGTATATCAATAATTAGTACATAATAAAGTACTATTGTCAAATGCGACTGGTAAAATTATGCTTTTCTAAAAAGTAGGCCTTATGCTATCCTGAGCTGTACACTTTTTCTCTTACTTAAAATCTTTTTAATTTCTCTATTACTTTTGAGAGCCTAAAGTATTACCCAGGATTTTTTTTTTTTTTTTAAGAAGAAAAAAACTTAGAAAAGTTCCTTTTTTTGTACATATAACAAGATAATGTGCATCAATTTTATTCTAGTCTACGCAATAACCATTCCATTCAAAATTGAATTAGAATTATTAATCTTAAACATTTACAAAATAAGAAATAATTTTTTTAAAACCCAAAATCTTTTTAAAACATGCTTTTTTGAACATATAAAAATATTTTTTTGATTTTAAATCGGAATAAAATTGTCTCGATCTTCTAAAAGATAATTTACTTAAGCCCCATATTGGAAAAGTGCTTAATAGAATGGATCAAATCATGAACCCATACCATTGTTTAGCTTATATTTTGCATCCCAATCATCAGGGGCAAGTTTTGACTTATGTATCTGTTTATTTAGCTCGCAGTTGGGCTACAGAGAGAATTTATGGATGCTTATCCGTACTGACTGTGTATGAAGCTAAAGAATTCTCTTTCCCGTCTTCTTATTTCAGTGCTATAGGGAGGAACCCATTATTTGGTGGAAAGTTTCATGAAATGCAATAGCTTTTCGACTGAGCCTGCTTCAAATAAATATATATATATTGTTTTAAGTAATTACTGAAAATGTATTTAAAATTTACTTACTTTTTATTTGTTACAGGATTAATTTCTAAATAATTACTTAATACATTGTAAATTTTTCAGCTTCAGTGTCAGTCACCATGGCAGTCAACGTATTAAGAGACAGATTATTTTCTAATGCTTCATACACTCTAAGTTCAGAAATCATTTAGGTGTAAATAAATGTGCTAAAAGGGCTGTGTTCTGCAGCATGCTGCGGGGTAAAATTGATCCGAATTATTTAAAAATACAAAATGATTTTCTTCTGATTGAAAATTCCAAACAATAACAATATTTTATTGCAATTTATAATTAATTTTCTTTTAATTATTAAATTACAATAATTTAAAATTAAAGATTGCATAAATCATAGACTTATTTAATGGTTACCTATTATTGTTGTTAAAATGTTTTAGTGTGTTACATGTTTTTGGCAGTTTTCGAAGGTTTAAACCAGTTTATGACAGTTTAAACCAGTTTTTGATGCTTGTCATGTCAAAAAACAGTTTTTGACGTAAAAAACCCAACCCTCCTTTCGATTATCTGACGTGCTCAGCACTGATCATCATCGATGTAATCGAAGAAAACACTTTAAAGTAAGTAAAAATGGAATTTTGGTTTTAAGAAATAAATTATATGATTTTACAGCGTTATTATGCTTCATGTGTCAAAGGACAGCTTTCAACAGTGAATTTTTTCTCCAAAACACAAAACAGCCATCCCCTGCCTAAGTACTAAATTGTACCATATAGCGCAAAACGTTTATTCATATGTAATAAAATTCCATTTATTTGTTCAATTAGTGATATAAGTATTATTCATTTTTAAGAAGTTATTTTGGAATGAAATGAAACTGTTAAAGACACAAATACTATAAACTAATTAAATTTCAAATTAATTATTTCAATTACATTTTCTTTCTGTTATGAGAATCCTTAAAGCTGCTCTGAAATCAAAAAGGGAAACTTTCTGACGTAAGTTGCAATTTGTTTTTGTTCGGAAATGCATGGGACTAACAGGTGTTGTTGTTCAGAAACTATATAATAGAACTTTTTTCCGTTTTTTTACAAACGCATAGATCTTTCTGAAAATAGAGTCAACGAGGGCATTTTGAACCGAATTTCCGCGAGAAAGAAGAATAACCACTCAAGAAAGGGTGAAAAACGCTTTTTTACGTAATCAAAATCGCTTATAACCCAATAAGTAATTTTTTTATCAAAAAATGGAAAACACAGTTCGATTCCAAATCGCTTCCATAATCGCTTCCAAATTTATATCTTTCCGTTAAAAAATTAATTTTTAAATGTGTCAAAACATTTTGCGCTTGTTGAACAGAGCAGTTGAGTAAATAAGTTTAGCCTTAATTCCAATTGTTTTCAAAGACGTTAAAATCTCTCTTCAATGTTCACCGATAAAACAAAGAATTCAAAATAATACCTTAAAAAGTTTTCAAGCCTAGAATCAGCCTGAATTCTATTTTTAACGATGTTAAATTGCTTTCTACAAAATACATGAATCAAACTTAACTGATTTTTATCAGATATTTAAGAAGTTCATATATATTTTAAAGAAATCGGGATATACGAATAATTTAAAGTCTAATTAAATTTATTTACATTCACGTATGGCAGTCAGTTTCACGAAATTTTGAATGCCTGCTTTCAAAGTCATTCATATTTTCATTTCAAAGAAGATCTGCAAAAGCATTTTTTGAATGATATGTTAGGAGTGTTTGCACGTAAATGTATATCTGTATTCTAAAAAAAGTAACTAAGGCTGTCACCGCCGCAGTAAATGAATTTTTTGTGACCTATGGTCTTTCTTTGCTAATATTAAGAAAACTACTGCATACAAAAATATGAAAATCGGTGGTACTATAGAGAAATGTTCGATAAACACGCTGATTCAGACAGTTTTTAAATCGAAGGATTATTTTAAGAGATATTTATTATTTAATGCTAAATTTGGTCATAATCATTCCACTAAAAAAGTTTTATAGGAGCAAAAACTATACATAGAAATTTAATCGTTTTTTCTACGGATGTACATTAGAAGCTCTCAGTGTGCAAACTGTATTTATTTTCTTTTATTTGACTCATTTTTTGAGGGTTTATTTCCATTTTAAATTCAAATTTTCAGCATTTCTAGAGATTTTTTAAAAACTATTTTAGAAATGGTTATGATTTTAAATTGTTGCTAATAGTAAAAACAGCGCAAAGAATAATATTTCTTTCCAATTAACAATTTATTTACACGTGACTAAAAAACAACAAAAAAAAAACCCCTTTCAAATTAGTATTAAATGATTACGTATTAAAAGCAGGTAAATATGGAAAATTGCGTCATAAAAAATTTATTTACATGTGGATATTAAAGGAGACAGAAAATTTTAAAATAATGAAATCATTAATGTGCGTCAAAAGCCGTAAATGGGGGAAATTTTGTCATATTTAAAATTACAAAATATATTGCCAAACAGTTTAAATTTAAAAATATATTTACACGAGCCACTTATTTCTCATTTTTAGATGATCTTTTAAACCATTGTTACCAGTTCTAAGACAGCGCAAATAAAAATATTTCCTTTCTGGTTAACAAAGCATTTTCACGTGAATATTGAAAAGAGAAAGAAAACTTTAAAATAATAAATTCATTAATATGAGTGAAAAGTTGTAAACAAGAGAAATTATGTCGTATTTAAATGACCAAATAATAAAATTGAAAAATAGTTTAAATTAAAAAAATTATTTTCACGAAACATTTATTTTAAATTTTGTGATGATCTTTTTAACTATTGTTATGAATTCTAAGACAGCAGAAATAATATTTCCTTTCTAAGGACAAATATATATTCTCAATCAAAGGAAAATGAATGGAAACCCGTTTGTAGGAGGGTTCATCACGAGTTTTTTTTTTTTTTTTTTTTTTTTAATTATAGTTCAATCTTCGGCAATATTTTAAAGCCAATAAAAATTAGCGTGTTTTTACAGTTTGCTGTGTTTTAATGGGGGTTGGCGAGCGTAGCTCGTAGGGAGAAGAGACCCCTAGTTGTTGAAAATTTTGCAAGACATGTATTATTTAAATTTTTTTAGCAAACAGTGCAGTCATTCTACAGTATTTACAGATAACGGTTACTAAAAAGTAGGATTAGCGAGACCCCTAGTTGTTGAAAATTTTGTAAGACATGTATTATTTAAATTTTTTTAGCAAACAGTGCTGTCATTCTATAGTATTTACAGATAACGGTTACTAAAAAGTAGGATTAGCGAAATCTTTGTACATTAATTGTCTATCATTGATCTATAACACGGTAAGAACATTATTAATTTACCAAGATTTTGTTTAAAAAATAATATAATAAAAAGAAAAGTGCCCAATTAAACTGATGGCATTGATCTCACAGGCTATTCACACTAATTATATAATCTACTTTTATTTTAAAAAATAATACCCATCAAAAAATAAATAAAGAGGAGATTAGCCCCTTCATTTCCCACCTCATTATACTTAACCAATGAGCTCCCAAATCTAATCAGGGAAGCTCCTTATCAGAATAAACCTCTATAACAAATTTAAAGCAAATCGCATAATTCTACATAAAAAACCCATTTAGCTAAATTAAGGAGTGATAGCTCCCCCTTTCCCACCTTTATGCTTAAACAATGAGCCTCCAAATCTAATCAGGGAAGCGCCTTGTCAAAATAAACTAGTATGCCAAGTTTAAAGCAAATCTGATATTTCTGGATGAGAAACCAATTTATCTAAATTGGGGTGGGTAACCCTCGTCCCCCCTTTATACTTAACCAACGAATCCCCAAAACTAATCAGATAAGCGCCTATCAGAACGAACCTAGAATTTGTTTTTACCAAATCGGATATTTGTATCAAGAGTTATCGCATTACGTATATCCGTACATACAGAAACTGCGGGTACATTAGCTCTCAGGATTTGATAGCCTGTGAGCTAAAAATTATCATTCAGAAAGTTTTCATGAATCTGGGAAAGTAACCGTAATTTATATTTTTGCTGAATAACGCAATGAAAAAACTTGCTGCAAACTATCCGGTCGTTCGATACACCCGTTTTAAGCCTGAGAGCTAATGTGCCCGCATGTTCTGTATGTACGTATGTACAGTCGTGGAAAAAAAAGTAAACACCCCCTACTAACTCCTCAACAAATTATCGTAGACAAAAGTTACTGGTACCGAACGATTGGAAATAAAGTCTACTTTTAAATGATGTATATAAAATTTGCTTAGGGGCCATCTACGTATTAAAACGAACCATAACTTTGTTTTTTTCAATAGCAGTACCCAATTCTGACAGCATAAATGAGCTCTACACCCTTCAATTAGCCTAAAAACGAATTTTTATGCAATTCGTACCATAAGTTTCCGAGAAATTAATTATTTTAAAACGAGCTTATTTTAAGGGTTGTATCCAAATTGAAGTTCCGTACTGGATTGTTCACCGAGAGAGCCCCTTCCTTGATCAAGGCACCTTAACACTCCGTCTACCAGACGGGTCCAATGGACCCGATGGGTACATTCGAAATATTTATTCTAACCAGAAATTTCTTTAAAATAAACTAAATATGTAAACCAGACAATAATGAGTTAAGTAAATAAGTTCAATAGTTTTAAATAAGAATTCTGATGTGTAATATTTTTATAAAACTTGAGTAAAATTTTCGGTAGTTCTAGGGTTAAGCGCCACTCAAGGAGTCAATGAAGCGTGTTAGATTACAGTACAGCAGAATAAATTTCAAAATGTCTACTCACTTCCATCATAGACGGTCCCTTAAACCATCATTTTGCCGTTTTTTAAGCATAATTTGAAAAGTAGTTGGAATAAAAATGTGAAATTTTTGAATTTCCATAAAGCAGGACTTAATAAATCTAAATCCATCAAAAAAATTGTAGGTTGCAATTCATAATTTTTTCGAATATTACTTTCATAATTCATAATTCATATCATAAAATTATAAAAAATTACAAATTCAGCTTATTTATGTTTGGGTATATTAGTATTATTACTACAAAAAAAATTAGCACATTAGAAGCATAATTTCGGGAGATATAAATAAAAATATGAAAATGTAATTTAACATTAGAAGCACTAAATTTTGAATGTTTATAATTCAAAAACTTATCATTCAAATGACATGAAATTTGGTGTCTAGGCATAGTTTGGACGGAAGATTTGAAATATCTCGTTAAAATTGGGCATTGCCATTGAAAAAAATGAAGTTTGGATTCGTTTTAATATGTAGATGACCCCCTAAGAAACTTTTATATATATCATTTACAAGTAAACTTTATTTCCAATCGTTCGATACCAGTAACTTTCTTCTACGATGATTTGCTGAGGAGTTAGTAGGGGGTGTTTACTTTTTTTTTTCCACGACTGTACGTATGTATGTACGTAACGCGATAACTCTTGATAGAAGCATCCGATTTGCTTAAATTTTTTTTCTAGGTTCACTCTAATAATGCTCTTCCCTGATTAGTTTTAAGGATTCATTGGTTAAGGATTAAGGGGGGAAAGGGGGCTAGCCCCACCTTAATTTAGGTAAATGGGTTTTTCATGCAGAATTATTCTATTTGCTCCAAATTTGGTATACCG
Organism: Maratus speciosus; assembly: GCA_963932465.1. Lineage (NCBI taxonomy): Eukaryota > Metazoa > Arthropoda > Arachnida > Araneae > Salticidae > Maratus > Maratus speciosus. The sequence continues at coordinate 457,718,665 of OZ010797.1, forward strand.
GTTTATTATGTTAAGGAACTGCCGTGATTAGATTTGGAAGTTCCTTAATTAAGTATAAAGGGTTGAAAGGGGGGCTAGACACCCCCTTAATTTAGATAAATGTGTTTTTCAAGCAGAATTATTCTATTTGCTCCAAATTTGGTATACCAGTTTATTATGTTAAGGAGATGACTTCATTAGATTTGGAGGTACATTCGTTAAGTATAAAGGGGTGAAAGGGGTCTAGACCAACACCCTTAATTTAGATAAATGGGCTTTTTATGCAGAGTTATACGAATTGGTCCAAATTTTATATACTGGTTTATTATGTTAAGAAGCTGCCCTGATTAGATTTGGAGGTTTATTGGTTAAGTACAAAGGGGGGGACTGGGGGCTAGCCCCCTCCCGTTTTAAATAAATGGGTTTTTCATGCAGAATTATTCGATTTGCTTCAAATTTGATATACCAGTTTATTCCGACATGGCGCTTCCTTCATTAGATTTGGGGGTTCATTAGTTAAGTATAAAAGGGGTAAAGGCCTGCAAGTCCCCTCCCCTTAATTTAGATAAATGGGTTTTCATGCAGAATTATTCAATTTACTTTAGTAGATATATATATATATATTGGTTCATAATGATAAGGAGCTTTCCTGACTAGATTTGAAGGTTCATTGGTTAAGTATAAAGGGGTAAATGGGGGAGCTAATACCCCCCTTAATTTAGCGAAATGGTTTTTGCATGCTGAATTACCTGATTTGCTTCAAATTTGGTATACCAGTTTATTAAGTTAAGGAGTTTCCTTGATTAGTTTTGGAGGTTCATTGGTTAAGTATAAAGGACGGTAATGGGGGCTAATCCCCATTCATTTATTTTTTGATGGGCATTTTTGTTTGAAATTAGAGTATAATATACAATTAGTGTGAATAGCCTGCGAGTTCAATGCCATTAGTTTAACTGGGAACTTTACCTTTTATTGTAAATAGCGGTAAATAGACCATATTATGTAGAATTATCATTTGTCAAGATCGATTAAAACTACACTTAAGTAACCCATATCAATAAAAACGTTCGAATGTGAACAATTCATAATATTGTTAATAATGACCATATTAATGGCCAGAATAAAAATGAATTGCGGCTGTGTAGCAGTTTCTGTAGAAATGGTCGGATAATTGAACAGTTAACTGCAAATTTTTAACAGTGTATTTACATAAAATTACTGTTAGGTAACAGTTATCATTAAAAACAATTGAATAACCAGGCAGTTTAGTTTAATTTTTCACAGCATATTAAGGCTGCAAATATAACTTTTAAATAAATAGTCAAGTGCGAGTATCACTCGCGCACAGAGGGTTCCGAGGAATAAATATATAAAATAGTAATTGTATTATTAAAAAAACCGTTGCTAAAATAATACTAAGACTTTGTAAAAAACTATACAACGTCGGTCTGGGTATAACTGTATATACTAAAAAAGTAAAAATGGATATACCATGAAAGTTCAAAGAGATATGGAACCTAAATAATATCAAATATAGCCATTCTGTATTACTAATTATTTTATATTATCCTAATCTGGTTATGATGAACTTAATTCGGTACTGACAATAAAAACAATGCATATTTAAACTTCATTTGGCATTTCATAAAACTAAATTCAGCGTACTAATAACCTTTCTTTCTACAGTGTAGCTAAAACAAAACCTTTGTTCAACATTTAAATTTGGTATTGTGATAAGCGCGCTTCAAAAGGAGGTCGCAAAGCTGCAACGCCACTTTTTTCCATATAGGTTTTTAATTAACTTGTACAGTCACTCGAGGCGTATTGAGAGATTCACTCAATGCAAACTAGCCGCGAATCCCATAGTATTTATGTGATTCATTCTAATTAAATTAGTCTGTTTTTAACAATTTGACATTTATTGCTTTTACACTGCTACTGGGCATTACATTACACATATATATCATTAAAAGTTGTTAACTAGGTTTTAAAAGTCGATGGTACATAGAGTAAGCCGCCCCTGTCATTATGTATGATAAACCGGTCCGTATATTTAAGAGTTAGGCAGCCTAAGAGAGACTGCTCAAGGCCAGCTAGGCCTGCCCCTTAGAGCTTAACGTCTCTCCCAGTATGTTCCCCGACACGTTGGAGCTCGTTAGTGAGTACAGCCCTGTCCGGCCGTATGCAGACTGAGAAACACAAAATGCTCAAGGGGCGACGCTCACCCGCTAAGGGCGTCTATGCACCACCGACCACAGAACCCAGAATTTATTTTTAAAAGAACAAAGTGGGATTACAAAAATTAGACGAATGCCTTCCCGCCAGGAAAACGCCTACTCGCGACAGAGGGCGGGAGTATGAGAACATTTAAAGTAAAAATAAAATAAAATAAATAATAATAATAATAATAATAAACATCACTGATCCTGGCCGCCGGGGTAGGAACCCCTCTCGCGACAAGGGGCGGCAGGAAGGAAAAGAATGGAATGCGTGGCACAAGTAAAATGGCACGAGCAAATACTCAAGCGTCCATTGGAGATGTAATGATTTGTGTGGCACAAGTAAGATGGCACGAGCAGATACTCAAGCGTCCATTGGAGATGTATCTCTTGATAGAATGGTCAGAAGCACGAGCAGAGGCTCTTGCGATCGTAGGAAACCACACATTGATGAGTAGAAGAATTTGCTGGAGCCTACAAAGAGGACTGGATTCTGGTGCTGTTTGAAGATTGATATGGTGGCAGTGAGACTGGATAAGCAGAACCAGGGCTTAAGTTAAGTTTGTTAAGTATGTAAGGAAATTGTGAATGTGTTTTAATTTGTTGAGTAGGAGGGTGCGGGAAAGGACGTTTTGGAGCCAGTTGACTGGCAGTATGTCTGGACGCCTCAAGTGCCAGCGTTGCGTGAGAGTACAACTGTAGTACGGGTGACTTATAGTGCCATCTTCACCGCAGACGCAAGTGGCAGTGGATCTTATTTTGAAGCGGTCCAGATATGCCATGAAAGGGCCATGTCCTGTTAAGAAGCTAGTGGTGTAGGGTGTTAAGTTATATAGTGTGAGAGAAACTTTAGGAATTAGCTTATATGTGTGCCTGCCCTTTTTTGAAGTATCCCAGTGCTCCTGCCATCGCGTCAGTATCCTTGCTCTAAGGACCTTTTTGACGTATGACTGGGGCACTGGGAGGTGTGTGTCTATTGTTTCTTTCTGTGTGGCCTTCTTCGCTAGGTTGTCTGCTAGTTCATTGCCAAAGATACCTTTGTGAGCCGAGACGTGACCTAGTGAGATACGATGTTGGAGATTCTTAAGTTTTAGTTTGATTTGCAGTACTAGAGGATGTTTTGTCCTGTGTGCCTGTATTGCCTGCAGGCCAGAGAGGCAGTCACTGTAGATGATAATACTATTGCTAGAGTGGGATTCCACCCACTCTAATGCGTTTAGTATTGCGAACAGCTCCGCTTGGAATACGGAGTTATTATCATCTAGCCTTGCAGACCACTGATGGACCACCACCGTGCCCTCCGTGGCGCAGAAGGCTGCGCCCACGCCAGTCTCTGTGCCTGAACCATCAGTGAAGAGTGTGGTGCTAAGGGCAGGTGTGTAGCTGTTGCGTGTTGTGTTTACTTGAAAATGTGAAGTCTCCTCAGCGGGGTGGAGCTGCCAGCTCCTGACTTTGTATTGCAATGTTGTGTTTGGAAAAAGAGAATCTATTACTGTGTCACGTTTTAGCTGTAGGATTGAGGATTTGGCGTGTTCGTATTCCAGTTGAAGTGTGATGGGTGGAATACCTGTAAGTATATGTAGTGCATCTGTGGATATTGTGCGGTAGCCTCTTGAAATTTGTAGAAGAAAAGTGCGTTGTATTTATTTTAGTTTAGGTTGTGCTATGGATGATAAATTACCCCCCCCCCCAGATACAGGCCCCGTAAAGTATTATTCTTTCGATTATTGTTAGGTACCAGATCTTCAGTGTTTTGTTGTCTACCCCTCCCAATTTAGAAGTTAGTCTTAATGAATTATTATGATATGCTGTCAATTTAAGTTTTAGGTCGTTAATGTGTGGGATCCAGTTAAGATTTGCGTCAATAGTTATACCTAGGAGTTTTATGAATTGTACGTGTCGAATGGAGACATTATTGATCCTCATCACTGGAGGGCGTTTTGGATCATATCTGTGTGGTTTGGTGAATACTAGTGCTTGAGACTTTTGTGGTGAGAGTGTGAGGTGCAGTAAATCCAGGAGCCGGCAGAAAATAGGAAGAGCTACGGCAAACTGTTCCTCCAGATGACGTCTGTAACGACCGGAGAAAATGAAGCTGAAATCATCGGCGAAGGCAAATAGTTTAAATCCCAGCCGATTTAGTTCTGTTAGTAGCACATTTGCTACAAGCAACCAGAGGATTGGGACAAGGCACGAGCCCTAGGGGCAACCCTTCTGTAATCGGTGGGTAGATGTGCCAGCACCCCAGTTAATCAGGACGCTCCTCTGTGAGAGGTAGGAGCCGATGAGACCAGCTATGTTCCCCGGACAGTTGAGTGCTTGTAGTTGTAAGAGAATGTCTCGCCATTCTACGTTGTCGAATGCGCCTTGTATGTCTAGTGAAACGAGTGATGTTGCGTTGCCCTGGGCTATGCTTTCAGTACAGGCAGTCATTATGGCATGAAGTGCGAGCTCGCATGAGTGGCCCTCGCGGAACCCGAATTGTCTGGGGTGGAGAAGGTTGTTTGACTCCAAGAAGTGTGTCAACCGCATAACCAGAAGTTTTTCCAGAAGCTTTCCCAGAGTGGGAAGAAGGCAGATGGGTCTGTATGACTTGGGTTCGGAAGGAGACTTGCCTTGCTTCAGAAAGTAAACTACCTCTCCCTGCCTGAGTACTAAAGGAAAGTATCTCATGGTGAGGCAGAGGTTAGCCCAGCGCGTGAATATGTGTGGAAGTTGTTTGTGAGTGAGTTTTAGTATCCGAAAGTCAATTGAATCCGGCCCTGGGGCCTTCTTGTCATTCAATGTGTATAGTGCTGTTTTTACTTCTGCCTTTGTGAAGCGTTTGTCTTCGTGTGCTGTGAAAAGGATATCCTGGTTGTCTTGTTGGGGATAAGCCGAGGGGCCAAAGAGAGTGTGTGTCAGGAATTCCAGGTTATTTTGTCGCGAGGTTTCGTGAGTTGGTCTTTCTAGACGTATTTCATCCGGAGTGAAGAACTTGCCGGTCAGAAATTTTTGAGTGATGTCGAAAGGGTTCTCATTGTTGCTGCAGAATTTCTTCCACGCCGCCCGTCTCGCCGCCAGAATCTCACGTTTGTAAACTGCTTTAAGTCTCGTACGACGTGCTGCAAGGGTCTTTACTTCAGGGGGGATAGTATTGAGCAGACGCAATGTTTTAATCTTGCGTCTGAGGGCTGTCAGCTGGTTCCTCCGCTTTCTAAGATCCTTGTTCCAGAATGAGAAAGTGTGTGATTTTTGGACTGTTTTCAGTCGAAAGGAAGCCTTCGCCGCAGTCTGCATGGTTTCGATTAAATTAGATGTGAAAGAGTTGAGTGTGTCTTCGCTGTGCACCCCTTCGAGTTGTGCTGAAAGGGATGACTTATGACTTTTGATGACGTTGTTAAATTTGCGAAGGTTTCCGCGAGTTGTGTTGTAGCGTATACGTTGCGTGTAGAGTGGAGAGGTCATGTAAGAAAAGTGTATGTATTTATGGTCTGAGCCACTGTGTTTGTCTGATACGGACCATTGTGATATTCGTGGTAGGGTGAAGGAATTTGTAATTGTTAGGTCAGGCCAGCCTTCTGCTATGACTCTGTCTTCTGTATCTCGTCTTTCGAAAGTGGTTTCAGAGTTGTGCATGTTTGCAAGTGCCAAGTTATGGATAATTATGTGTCCTGACAGCAAGTCACCCCGGGCGTCTTCACGCGGACATCCCCAGAGGGATGAGTTCGCGTTGAAGTCGCCACCACAGATGAAAGCCTTCCTGTTTGTGATGGTGTGTTCCCATTCCGAGAGACAAAGGCCAAAGTTTGCCGAGGGGGCTGCGTAGCAGGATCCGACGACAATCTCGCCCTCCTTCGCCGTTATGGAGATGAAGACGCTATTGTCGCCGGTAAAGAGATGGGTACATACAAGACTCGAGCTCCTGACAACGATGTGCGCGGAGAGATTCCGAGAGGAAAACCTTCTCCAGTCCTTGCTGAAGATAGCGAGGTTTCCATCGGAGCAGTAAGCATCCTGCAGTAGAGCGATGTCAATCTCGTTCTCTTCCATGTGGTTGATTGTGCTTACACTGGCTGCTATGCAGTGATTGAGGTTTACTTGGAGAAAATTTAGACGGCCTAAAGGAAGGGGTGGGTGGGGAGAAGGTGCTGAGGATGACATTGTATTGTGTATGTTATAAAAAGTTTAAAACCTCCTACCTTGAAAGCCCAAGTTCTGCTGCTGGCTGAAGTAGTCCTCCTGGTAGTAAGGTGAGTAGAGGTTCGGAGGTGGAGCATGACTCGGAAAAGGAAAATAACCTCGATGTGCAGGAGGATGTTCGCCCAGGAGTCCCGGACCAGAGTGGGAGGATGGAGCCGCCGGGGGAGGTGCTTGGGGATTTCGAAAGGGAAGTTGGAAGAGATCGTTCAGTCTTGCCCGCTCTCTGTTATACTCGAACTTGAAGGTTGGACAGTTGGAGGCAGAGGCTATGTGATCAGTTCTGCAGTGTGCATTGAAAAGGTTATTTGCGCGTCTACAGTTCACGCACGAGGGGGATTTGTTGCAGGTTGAGGATGGGTGGAGTTCTCCGCAAATTTCGCAGGTTTCATCATTATGGCAGTACTTTGCTACGTGGCCATACCGCTGGCAATTTCTGCACCTTTGGACTGTGGTGTGTGGCCGCAGTCTGCAGAGATTGTATCCCAGTGGTATGCCTCCATCTTGGATTACTGCCATGGCTAATTTTTCTGACAGAATGAGGTGCCAGTCCTTGCATGAGGGTCTTTTAGAAGGAACGGCTTTAATGAATCGGATTTCGTCTGGGTGATAATCGTAAATTTCATCCAACGTCGAGGTAATATAAGTTAGTGTTGTTCCGTCGGGAACTCCAAACAGGATAGTTTTGTGAAATGGGAGGGTTTTAATGCTGAAGAATAGATCTTCAGCAATTCTAGCATGGAATTTTAGATCACTTAGGATGACTTTCGTTTCTTCGGCGGATCGGCAGAAGAGTTCCAGTTGTCTTCGAAGGCATTTGATTTCCAATACTACTTTTGGACAAGCGATATTTTGTTTTTCGAGCAGGTTTCTAATAGCCAGTCCGGACATGGAGCGTTTCTTGCCCCTGACCACAATTGTTCGAAGATGCCTCTCCTCTCCTGGCCTCCGCTGTGGCTCCGCCGATACTACCTCCGCTGTCGGTGAAGGGAACTCTTGAGACTTAACGTCCTGATCATTATAGAGCAGGGAAGGTTGTTGACTACGAAGGTATGCGTCCCTATCATTATCAATTCTTAATTTGTCTAGTCTGCTATGGAGACTTTCCTCAAGCCTGGCTACTATTTCTTCAGTCTTTGGGATCTGTTGGATCTGGCTGGCAATGTTCTCGTTTAGTGTGGTGAGCTGTTCCTTAAGGAGATCTGCTTTTAAGCGGAGCTTTTCAAACTCCTGTTTGGACTCCTGTACTGATTTTTGATTGGCGTGGTCTTGTTTTCTGATCGATTGGAGGATCAGTTTCACATTTTTCAGGTGGTCAGCAGATTCCTCTGTGAATGAATTTTCGTCCTCTGACAGGATTAAGGTAACGAGGGATTTAGCCTTGTTTGCCAATTCGGCAATGGAATATGTTTGGCTTTCTCCCATTGTGAGCAGCGATGGTATGTGAGAAAAAATAAAAAATGGCTTTGAGAACTAGAATGGCAGATATAGTTTTAAAAAAATATTATAAGTCAGAAGAATGATCCGCGGGTTGTGGGAACCCATCTACAGGCCCCTGTGCGCCGTCCCGGCCTGTTGCATGTTTTGGTTTGGAATAGTGGGTGGGAAGGTAACGAGGCATTTAGTCTGCGAGCCCCTGCATCTGCTCAGCACTGTAATTAGATATGTTAGGAGTTGTTTTTGGATAAAATTGTTGTAATTTTATTTTAGGGCGTGGGGGTACTGGACAAGATGAATTTAATGTGGGTTTGGACATGAGTGTCGAAATATTCTAAGTTTCCAGTAAAAATAAAATTTATGCAAAAAAAAAAAAATGAAAAAGAAAATTAGAGCTCGAATTAAATGTGTATTAGGAGATGAAAAAACACATTTATTGTTGAAAATAGAGAATTTAATATTTTTGCTGAGTAAGTTAGTCCAGCAGAACACGGGAACACAGGTTAAAGTTTAAAAATTTGCTGGACACAGGAACATAGGGGACTGGACATTGAAGAAAGTATGGGGGGGGGGGTTGGACTTAGATGAATTTTGAAGAGGGTTTGGACTTTGACGAAATTTAGGATATAAGTGCCGAAATGTTCTAAGTTCCCGTAAAAAAAAAAAAAAAAAAAAAAAAAAAAAAAAAAAAAAAATGAAAACGATAGTTAAAGTTCGAATTTAATATGCATTGGGAGATGAAAAAACAAGTTTATTGTTGAAAATAAGGAATTTAAAATTCTTACTGAAAATAAGATAAGGGTCCAGCAAAACACAGGTTAAAAATTTAATAAGTTCTGCTGGATTCAAAGTTCCTAGTGATTTTTTTTTCTTTTTTCTCGCAAAAAGGAAAAAAGAAAGTTAAAGTTCGAATTGTTGTATTGTTATTGTATTGTAAAGTTCGAAAGTATGTATTTGGAGATGAAAAATCATGTTTATTGTTGAACATGAGGAATTTAGTATTTGTACTGGAAGTAAGTTAAGAGTCCAGCAGAACACGGGGCAATGAGGGAAAAATCTTTAAAAGAGGGGTGGGAGAATGAAGCATTTTTGAAATATTGTTGGAATATTTAAGGGTTAATATCTCGGCTAATTATTGACGATTTTTTTCGAAAATCATTATCAACAATGCTTATATGCTTCTGCTACGATAAGTTCCTCCGGCGCTGCTCAACACTTTTGCTGAATGCCCGTAAATCGAAATTTGTGTGTAACAGAAAATGCCATTTTCTCAAAAACTATGTAACCTAGGGTAATTGCTATAATTTTCCTGCAAGGTTTAAATTAACGTCTACTACCTCTAATTTTTTCATAATTTTAGTGTTAGTAGATTCGGAATTGGGGGCAACATATTTTTGCGCTACATTTTCGACGATATCTTTGAAAATATAATACCTAAAATTAAAAGAAGTGTATTTTTGAGTTCAGTGTTACGAAAGCTTTCACACAATACCCCACACCATATACGAGTAGTGCAAATAGTTTAATAGTTTATAGTAGTATTATTTTATAGTTTTATTATTTTATAGTTTTTATTTTATAGTTTATAGTAGTAATAAATTTTTTTTCATGTAACTTAATTAGACCCTCTAAATTTTTACTATGTATATTTATGAATGTTTAATAATCTGAAAATATGTGGGTTAATAGTCTTTATTACTTCCCCAATTTGAACTTCCCACGTTGCATAGTTTACGAGTAAAATGGCTGTGACAGACAGATGGACAAACAGAGGAGTTATTTTATAATGGTTCCGTTTTTACTTCTTAAGTACGGAACCCTAAAAAAAGGCGTGTATTCTCTTTCCAAGCAGACTTGGAAGAGTTCAAATTGGAACAGTTTTTGGTATCTGCTTTTTGAAACTGACGAAATATCAATAATTTCATCTCATTCAATAATTTTATGATAAACAAAAATAAACTAAACTCTTTGAATACTGTTAAGTGAATTATAAAAGATATGATAGTTTTTTATATTTTCACAGACATTAGGGGCTGTACATATATAACGTTATCCTTTCAGGGGGGAGGAAGTGTCGGGGACTTGATGTCGTAAGATATTTCTGGGGGAGGGAGGGATTGGTCTTTATCGTTATAATCTTTTATTCAACAGAAATTTTCTTTTTTTGGTAACTTTTCTTACATCTATATAGACTATTGATTTTTTCTTCTTTTTTTTCTGGCCTGTTATCTATTTTTATGAAAATCCAAAGTTATTCTTAAAACCATTAAATAATTATAAACAATTTCATTCCAAAATATTTAATATCCCAACGTTCGCCATTCCTAGACTACTTCCATATGCGCATATAATTCGTTATTAGAGAAACCAGCTTCGAAATGATACTTGCCACGTTTACTAGTAAAAAATGGCGAAGAATGTAGTACCGCTGTTTTTGTTTATAAGAAATTCTGCTTACCCCCGTGCAGGGGGCAAGTGCAAGAAGACAATATTACTGTTAAATGCATTATGTAACATAAAGCTATTAATGAATAATTTTAAAGAGTATTTCTTTAAATGTTATTTTATGTAAAGTTATTTCATATATTATAGTGATATTTTTTAGTTTCTTCTAATCATTTGAATCAGTAAAGAATGCGAATAAGAACAGTATAACTATACCTGAATATTATTGAGAAAGAAAAATAAAGAAAATAAATTGTAAAAATAAAAATAATTTTTAGGCACTGATAACGATATCGTTTGGGGAGGGGGGGGGCTTCAAGGAATGATAATGTATGATATGATAAAGGAAAGAGGGGGTCCAAAATTGCCAAATAGTTGATAAGGTTATATCTGTATAGCCCCTTGTTTTAATCTCGAAACGAATTTACTTTTTAAAAAATATATAATTATTCCTAAAATATTTCAGATTTTAAGTGCTTTTAATTATTGTTTAAAAAAATATCGTTCTATCATTAAGATGTTATTCCGATTAAGTAATATATTTCGAAGTTAAAATATCTATTATTATAAGAAATTTCACCTTTTATTATCACACTTACAGCAGTTGTATTATCCTTTAAAAATGATTTTTTTAGGCAGAAACATAATTATTCTCTTAGCATTTCCAAGACACCATAATTCATATGCAAATTAATAACTTTTATTTCACTTTCTTCGATTTCGAAAACTTTAAGAAAAACCGCAATTGAATCCTTTATTTCAGAAAATCTTATTCAGCTTACTTTTAGGTGTATCACTTCAAAAAACACATTCTAATCGCAACAAAAACAATTTGCATAGTTTAATTGGCAAAAAGCACATAGAGATTCTAGGATAAGTAAAGTATGACGACGTACAAATCAGTGTAGAGTGTAATATTTAAATAAAAATACACATATTACTTACAACAAAATACAATTTCATATCTGGGGAATTCTCACAATCTTTTGACTTTTAAGTCCCTGAATAATAATTTTTATTTTAGTACATATAATTGTGTTTTTTTTTTTTTTTTTTCATATACTGGGGAACATCCCATTACATGATTGTATAACAATATTAACGAGATAAATAAGTTTTGGAAGATGTTGGGTGGTCCAAATACCAGGAAAACTCCTGTACCATCCCGTGTCCCTGATGTTGATTTTTAAGTTTGGAGCTGTGTGTATAAAATTGTTTCAATAAAAGTGGTTCGATATAATTTTTTTCCGAAACTGGAACAATGATTTTATATAAATAAGTAGCAAAAAATTAACCTGCACACATTTTTACGGTTGATATTATTTTTTTTAACTCTGTCCCTGGGTTTTAGATTCCTTACCATCCCTCTTGCTAAACTTATGCAGAAAATCACTTCAGATGCAGCCACAGAATTTTTTTCAAGTTTTTTCTCATGCAGAAGCATGCTAGAGAAAGAATGTCTAAAATTCTGTGACAGTAAATTTACTGCAGAATTTAAATCAGCATTTAAATATCAATTTCAAGCAACGTGGCTTTATTGGTAGTCTTACCGTCCCCAAAGTTTATTCCTGGACTTTTCGTGGTAAATTATTTTTTTTTTAATTTAATCTAATGTAAATAACTGTTTCTAAAAATCAATGAACATTGTGGCTATCACTTAGTTTTAACATGATTTGCCTAAAAATAGCGGTAATTTTCCTTACCGTCCCATTCTTACCATTTCTTTTTTTCCATTACGTCCCTTTACGCCTATACCATCCCCTTCTTTTCTTTCCGTCCCTTCTTTACCACCCTTTTTAGACAATGTTATACGAAAATTTTGTACTGAAAATACTACATTGTTATTATTTATTATTTGAATGTCCTGTGGGTACTATGCAAATTCATTATAAGTAAAAATTTAGAAGAAAATAAAAAGTTATAGTGGCAAAATGGTAAGGAAAATTAAACTCGCAAGTTTAACTTAAACCTCAGTTAAATAAAAAAAAATTTCGCTGCTGACCTTTTTTTCTTTATTTTCAATCATCAAGGCTTTCGTCTATTAGATTAAAATGTTATTTCAGCAAGTTTAATTTCACCAGATTTTTATTCCCGAAAGTCAAAAGATTGTGAGAATGCCCCATGTACATTTTTGGGGTCAATAAACAAACTTGCATATTCTTAAGGGTCAGAATCTGAAGGAACTTCTAGGTGAGTTTCTAAAGGCTCGCAGGAACGTTGCGTTATTTTGGAACCAGTGGTATTGCATATGCTATCAAGTCGTCCAGGTTCCATTTATAAGCCAAACAACGCTCGCAATATACTGCGAGACTCTTGCAACATTATTTACAAAGATATGGTGTCCTTCCATGGCTTGTCAGGTCACCAGATCCTGCTCCAATCGAGCATATTTGGGACATGTTGCAAAGGTGACTTTAGCCGCTTTGGAACACCTCCGAAGTAGTTGATCGGTTGTTACACTTTCGGCAGAATCTATCATAGAGGAACACCGGTAGCTTAATAAACTTCATGCCCCACCGAATATTGGCTTGCTGCAAGGGGTGACTTTACAATCTACTGAAAATGACATTCTTTTATCTGCTATTAAAGAAAATGTTTTTGTCCTAAATTTGTAATCATTTGTTTATCTATACAAACACCAAGCAAATGTAGAGTTGGTCGTGGCTCAATTTTTCCTGTGTACATATATTTATTTCGCAACACGATGTATTATAGAATTATACATGCAAACAAGTAGGACAAAAATTAGTTAAATTTTAAAAAGAGTACCCACAGCTAAAAATCCATTTCCAGCAGCTATTGTTAATAGACAGTACTTTAAATGAATTATTTTGTGTGTCCTTGTAAATGAACGATAGTAGTGTGTATTTGCGTGTTTCACGCCCTCTGCGTTGCGTCGGTGGTGCGGTGTGGTGGTGTGCTGGCTCGTGGTGGCGCACCGCGCACGCGCGCTGATAAGAGTCGGTGGTGGTGGAAACGTATCTCGGTGGTGGGAGAGGCGTTGTCGGGAAACGGATAAGAACTTGTCTTACAGTACGAGGGTATTTATTTTATTTTGAGGAAATAGAAAAATTTTTCGAATTTTATTTTGAGAAGATAGAAATTTTTCGAGGAAATATTTTTTTTTTCGAATTTTATTTTGGGGAGATAGAAATTTTTCGAAATTTTTTTTCAAGTCTTAGAAAATTTTTGCGACCTGAATTTTTTTTCGAACTTATTTTTATTTTTCGAATTTTATTTTGAGGAAATAGAAAATTTTTACGAATTTTATTTTGAGAAGTTAGAAAATTTTAACGAAGTTTTATTTTACGAATTTTATTTTCAAGTCTTAGGAAATTTATTTTATTTTGACTAGTTAGAAATTTTATTTTCAAATGTTAGAAATTATTTGCGATCTGAATTTATTTTAGCATACTTAATTTTTATTTTGAAATCTTAATTTGAATAGTTAGAAAATTGGTTTTAACGAAGTTTTGTTTTCGAATTTTATTTTTAGGTGTTAGAATTATTTTAGGAATTTTTATTTTCATGTCATAGAAAATTTATTTTTCGAAGTTAATTTCTTTTTCGAATTTTAATTTAGCAAAGATAGAAATATTTAGCGAAACTTTTTTTTTTCGAATTTTATTTTCAAGTCTTAGGAAATTTATTTTATTTTGACTAGTTAGAAATTTTATTTTGAAATGTTAGAAATTATTTTTTGAATTTTATTTTAACGTACTTAATTTTTATTTTGAAATCTTAATTTCACTAGTTAGAAATTTTATTTTAATGAAGTTAATTTATTTTTCGAATTTTATTTTCAAATGTTAGAAAATATTTGAGAAGATTTTTATTTTCGAACTTTATTTTAGGGGAGATAGAAAATTTATTTTGAGAATTAAATTTTTGAGGAGATGAAAATATTATTTTGAAAAGGATTTTTTAAAAATTTGTATTTGTGTGGTTTTCATTCATTCAATTAACCAATGAAATTGTCCAATTCGTTACTTATTGGTGACGGTGAAAAACAACGCTATTGTTTAATTAGAAGCTTTTCAAGACATTTAGGCGATCTGACACATCGTGATGGGACTACCTATTATTGTTATCGAAGCCTCCACTGTTTTTCGAGTCAAGACCTGTTAAAGAAGCATAATGAATATTGTAGTAAATTTAAAGCTTAACGGATTCAAATGTCTACTCATAACAACCATATACTCAAGTGTTCCTAGAAATGCCTTTGGAGTTATTAGCAGGTTTCGAACCCACAAACATTTAACCAGACTTCTCCTTTTTAACGCATTGCATTAACCACTAGACCACGTGGGTCCGTTATTTTCTTACATGAATAGACTTTTCATCTTTAAGTTTTATAGCTACTTATATTGATCTATATATTTCCTTTTAAAACAAGTGGGAGATAAAAAATTTAGTTGAAGCGTTTTATAACATGATGATATTTTAAATTTTTGTTGCGCGAATGAGTTTTACTTTGTTTACTTGGAAAAATATTTTTTTTTTCTTTTAAAATGATCTATTATACGGTACTCGAGAAATTTTATTAATGAATGAGAGACATTATAATAATTTTAGACCATTTGGAAATGAACGGGTGTTAGACAATTTTCGATCGAATATGGTAAAATGGAATCATGATTTCATAATCTTTCGGATGTTAACTATGCCTTCGCAATATTCGGACAATTATCAGCAACCCTTTCTTATTCTTTCTGTGGAAACCGCCGCTATTATCCACAAGGAGTCATTCAGTCTAGCAAGCATAATAGCGCAAATTTAAAGAGTTCCTCAAATGCTTATCACTCAATAGAGCTCTTAAGTATATCGGTAAAATGAAATGGTTAAGTTGAAAGTATTATCCACGCTAATCACCTCTATTGGGAAATGCCGATATCAGATGCATACGGACAGCGAGAGACAATATGTCTACACATTATAATAGACCAAATTTTTGCTGTTTATTCACAAAGTGAATAATGATTTCACTTTGAGAATATAGTACATTTTAAAATAAATACCGGTTGATATCTTTTATTAGTAAATGAATGATAATCGTACAATTCAATTTAAAAGAATATATTTCAAAGCGCTTTGATTATTATTTGAAATAAGTGCAACCAAATTTTTGCTGTTTATTCACAAAGTGAATAATGATTTCACTTTGAGAATATAGTACATTTTAAAATAAATACCGGTTGATATCTTTTATTCGTAAATGAATGATAATCGTACAATTCAATTTAAAAGAATATATTTCAAAGCGCTTTGATTCTTATTTGAAATAAGTGCAAGATGTTTTCATAAAAAGAATTGTCACATGTTTGTGTTTTCGTTGAATGTATTACAAATATACTTTTATTATTATTACTATTAATTTTGCAAATTAGGGTTTTAACAATTTCGTAATTAGGGTTTTGACATTTTTTGTAAATTAGGGTTTCGTTAAAATTTTCAATCTTTGAAATGAGTTGAAATCATTGGATTGTCTACTTTAACAATTAAAAGTATTTTCATTTAAGTGATTGGAAAAAACTATTTTTATTTATTTATTTTTATACATATATTTATATATGGTGTAATCATTAGTAGGGAAATTATTTATTAAATAAAGTTTCAATAAAAATAGATATTCATTTTCTAAGTCTCTGAAAAATTATTACATTTCTAACATATGCAAATTAGATAAACAGATAATCTTTAGGCTGTTCTCAACTGCTCTGCTCACCAAGCGCAAAATGTTTTGACACATTTACAAATTCGTTTTAACGGAAAGATATAAAATTGAAAAGCCTGACCATGGAAGTAATTTGGAAATAAATTGTGTTTTCATTTTGGATTAATCATTTGTCTATTGCATTTTAAGCGATTTTAATCACGTGACAAACACATATTTCGCCCACTCTTGAGTGCTTTTTCTCCTCTCACGCAGAATTTCGATTCGAAACACCAACTTTGACACTATTTTTGAAAGATCTATTGCATTTGTTAAGAAACGGGAAAAAAACATGAACAACTACATCACCAACTAGTTTCATGTATTTTCGAAGAAAAATAAATTAAAATTTTTGACAGAAAGTCGTCCTTTTAGATTTCAGAACACCCTTAATAGATGAAAATTAGGTAAAAACGCTATTGAATCCTAAATGGAATATAATAATTTTATTAATTCAAATATTATGCATCTTGATAATATACAAATATTATCTAAAATTTTATATTAAGGATAAATATTCACAGAAAATGTAGTTAAGTGTTTGATCCCAATCTATTAACTAAATTCATTTATTAGACATTTTTCAAATTTTAAATAGAAATTTGAGATTTACGATTTCTTTTAAAGGAAATGAATTGATTTTATTTTAATTGAAACTAAATAGAAATGTCACTTACTATAATCTTCATTTAGAAAGAGTTGGAGACTTTTCGGTTTCCAAACATCACTTCAAAATTAAATATCTTAAACGCTGAAGCTAAAATATAACGTTACTTTTAAATTCTTTGAAAAATGAAACGCAAAAGAAAAATGCATGTTCACGCAGAGACATAGAAATTTTTTTTGACTTAGAACTATCTTTAGTTAAATTTTGGTTTGACTTTAAACTTTATCAACCTGTTTAAACTCTGTTAATTTATATTTTGGAACTATTGAAAACATTTTTGAGTGAAAAATCTTAGAATTTTAAATTGCAACTCGCACATAACAACGTTTCATATTTTTTCCAAAATATGAGCGAGTTGACTTTTTGAAAACTTTTGAACTATCGTTTAGAAATTACTTGTAACAGCTTAGCAATTTCATATATGATGATATTTCCAGTCACTAACAAGATTTGATACTACAATGTGACTTATGTGTCACCAATGATCTTTCCCTCACAAAATACATTTGAAAACTTTATTTTTACTTATACGTTTAAATACATAGAGAAAAATTTAGCTTACCTGAAGCCATATACTTTAAGCATATCTCTTCCCTCACCTGATTAAGAGAAAATGGTGGATTTCTTATCTGTTAAACACGAAAGCCATGCATTATCACATGACTTCACTCTACTATGTGAATGGCTGATAGTATAAACACGTTATTCGATATCAACGTCCTCAGTAGGCGATTAGAATAGCTAGA
Organism: Maratus speciosus; assembly: GCA_963932465.1. Classification (NCBI taxonomy): domain Eukaryota; kingdom Metazoa; phylum Arthropoda; class Arachnida; order Araneae; family Salticidae; genus Maratus; species Maratus speciosus. Next base: position 457,736,050 of record OZ010797.1, read on the forward strand.
CTTTTGTGGTATAGCATTGCTATCCGAAGCTTGTTTGAACTTGTTTGTACTACCTTGCCTGTATTGTAAGTTTATTTTTAATTACTTAGATATTTAAAATCACCATTTGCTATTTGTAATTAGATCATTAATTGATTTTTATAATAATAAGTGATTTATTTTTATATTGTTTAAATTTCATTTAAGTGTTGATCTTAGAAATAACTTAAATTTCTTTAAATTTCATTCACTTAAGTCTTTAAAATTTTGTTTTGTATGTTGGAAATTATTTCAAAGTATTGAAAGTCGTATTTGTGAAATGGTTCATTTTTTAGAAAATGAGTCTTGAAAAATAGTCATGGAAATTATTAGTCTTGAAAATTTTTGAAAGACATGAAAATAACCCGAAAAAATTATTTGACTTGTAAAATATTTGAAGAACTGAAAATGGTTTATTTTTTAGAAAATGAGTCTTGAAAAATAGTCATGGAAATTATTTGGCTTGAAAGTTTTTGAAAGACATGAAAATAATCGAAAAAATTATTTGACTTGTAAAATATTTGAAGAACTGAAAATGATTTCACTGCTCGAAGTTGAGTTGAAAAATAATTGCATAACTCGAAGAAATTATTAGAGATGTAAAATATTTGAAAGTGCTGCCATTGAAAAAGAACTTGGTTTCTTGAAAACATATACTTAATTTCTAAAAATTTTACGAAAATTGCATGCTTGGTAGAATGAACGAGAAGAACCAACCCTTGGTTTCTTTAAAGTTTTTTAACACTTCCATGGTCGAAAGAACAATGGCAGTCCCTAGTTTCATGAGAACATATGCATGATTCCTAATAATTTTATGAAAAATGCATGCTTGGAAGAATAAATGATGAGAGTTCATGGATACCTTTGTGAACTCATTCGTGAAAATTCTTTCTTGATACATCATGGGCCCGGAGTGTTGAAAGTTTGTTTTGAAAATCTATTTAATACCACGATTTTGTAGGAAAAAAGAAAGAGAGTCCTTGTTTTCTAAGAAGATTTATATTGATTAATGCTCATAAATATTGCATGAGTTGAACTCACGTTTGGAAGAAAGAACAATGAGAGTCCTTAGTTTCATGAAAACTTATGTATGTTTCCTAAAAATTTTAGGAATTGAACACTTGCTTGGAAGAATAAATGATGAGAGTTCATGCTTACCTTTTGTGAACTCATTCTTGAAAAATATTTCTTGATATATCATGGCAATTGAGTCGTGCTAGTTTGTTTTGAAAATCTATTTAATGACATGATTTTGTAGGAAAAAAGAATGAGAGCCCTTGTTTTCTAAGAAGGTTTATTTGATTAATGCTCATAAATATCACATGGGTTGAACTCACACTTGGAAGAAAGAATGATGAAAGTCCTTAGTTTCATGAGAACATATGTATGTTTCCTAAAAATTTTATGACTTGAACACTTGTTTGGAAGAAAGAATGATAAGAATCATGGAAGGTTAGAAGGTTTGCTTGATTTCTTAAAGTTTTTGGTAAATGCATGGATCAAACACATGATTGAAAGAAAGAACGATGAGAGTCCTTGGAAAATTCATGAGAACTAATTTTAAAAATATTTGTTAGTTAACAAAGCAAAGGTTTTGCAAAAACAAGTTAAACAAATTTAGTTGAGAAAAAATTAAGTTAAAAAAATTTAAAGGTTTGAAAAAAAAATTAAATTAAGAAAAAAAATTAAATTAAAAAAAAATTTAATTAAGAAAAAAAAATTAAGTAAAGAAAAAAAAAGTTAAGTTTAGAAAAAAATCACGTTTAGAAAAGTATTTCAAGGTTGAATGTTTGTAAAATTTGATTGTTTTCTGCTTTAACTCTTAAATGATTTCATCCTAGCATTCAATTGTTCATCCTGCCAACCATATATTTATTCAACACCTAACCAACCAAGCATCTTCTTACCACACCAATCGATTATTTATAGTATTAACCCTTTATTTCTGCACAAGTGCAGAAAGTAAACCGAAGATAGAATCGAAAAAATAAGTGACTTATCAAATAGACTTTGTTGAAACTCGACATTATCCAATATTTTCGAAAAGATAAACTTAGACTCAGAAACTCATTTAACATCAATTTGGAATGAAAATTTGCAAAATTGTTGTTCATTTCCCGCGAAAACTCACTTATGCATTTTTGGAGATATGTAAAAATCACAACAATATTATATTTAAATTAATTAAATTCTCACTGTTTCATATTACTTTGCAAGTAATTAGAAATATTTCTAGGTTAACTAGGTTTTATAGTATTACAACTTAATCATTTCTTTGACAGATTTTCTATGATAAACCTTGTGTAACTAACCTTTTTAATTCAACTTAATTTCATGAGATTTACCTGCAAAACTTTAAATTCTTCTATTCAGTTTAGTTATCAATTTCAAATTATTTTTAAAAGTTTTATTATTGCTTGAAAAATAATTATGTACTCTAATACCTGTATTTTAAAACATTTAAACTCTAACATTTAACAAATCTAAAATTATAATATATATAATTAAATTATAACTAAATTATAATAATCAACACTTACCTAATATACCAGTTTGGTCATGACAAGTGTGTTTAACAGGACAACTTTAAGTGAAATGGCAAATCCTTATCGTGAGACATGTTATCACGTGACAACTTCCTCTCGTTCATTGGATGATAACGCAATCACGTGATTCCTTATCTGCAATGTCACTCAACGATAAGAACAACTCTGAGAAGCCACATTCACCCCATTTTATCACTCTTTTCAGGTGAGTACCCGTGCGCGTATTTCAGAAATGCACATTCACAAGGCGACCGGGAGAAATACTGTCCTCCGATTGGTTGAAGGAATTTCGTCACTACCAGCGAAAGTTTGTTTACTTTCACAGAGCAGTTCTGCCGCCTATAAATAGGCGGTTATCTGAACTAAAAACACGCTAAAAGATAGTTACGATAGGATAGGTTTTTTTAATTAAGGTATAAATTTTAATTTTAGTCAGAAATTAGTTATTTACATAAAATTACATACCATCTTTAATAATTCCATTCCAATTGCATGTCGCCGATATGCAATACTACTTTTAATCTCAGAATATTTTTAAATATATTAAAATTATATGTTTAAATGACTTTGTTAAACATAATTGTACTGCAGTAACATGTGATTTTGACAAATGAAATTCTTGATGAAGATAGAATTATTTAGTATATTAAAAGTAATTTAATTTAACTTTATCCATTCTTTAACAGAAAAAAAAGGAAAAAAAAACATTGCTTTCTCTTAAGGAAAAAAAATTGCCTTCATTACTTATTATCATGTGACTTTCACACCATAAGTTAAGGCATTATTTCTTTTCTTTTTTGTTTAGCTCTTATTCAAATTGATTTCACTTACTTTTTATGGAATGTCAGTTATTTTATTAGTAAGTTTACTTTCATTTAGCGGTTCTGCCATCTATTGAGAAATCTTTTAACTAATAGCGCACTAGTTTTTTAAAATTAAAGTATATATTTTAATATTTTTTATGTGTTTAATTTGTAGTCAGAAATTAGTTATTTACATGCCACATATAAGAAATAATGCATGTCAATTGCATGTCACAGATAAGCAATGCTGCTTTTAATCTCAAAATATTCTGAACAGATTCTCTTTAAAAAAATCTATATATACTTCCATTACTTATTATACAATCATATATTTTTCACACCATAAGTTGAGGAATTCTTTTTCTTTTTTTATTGAATGCTACTTATTTTATTATTTAGCACTTTCTTTAGCAGTTCTTCCATTTTTTGAGTAATATCGTAACTAATAACATTTTAGTTTTTTTGTTTTTTTTAATTAAGGTATAAAATTTAAGACCTTTTTATGTGTTCAGTTTGTATTCAGAAATTAGTTATTTATATGCTATATGCTTGCCTTTATGTCATCTATAAGCAATGCAGCATTACATCTCATAACATTCTGAACATTTTTTTTAATAGTTTAAATTTAAGTCTCTACACTGAACCTTTCACTTTAAATAACCTTTTTAAACATAATTGTACCAGATTAACTTGATTTCAGGAAATGAAATTCTTGATGAAAGCAGAACAGTTTAGTACATTAAATGTAGTTTATTATTATCTGTCTGTTGCAGAAAAATGGCCTTTCTCTTAAAAAAGGAACTAAATAACTACACGTATAATAATACGTGTACAGTCATGACAATATCACATTATCAGTTGTAAGCTTTTATTTTTTTCCACTTATATTCAAATTGGCTATTGGCTCCATTTACTTTACTTTCAAGGAAATTAAATTCTTGATGAAGACAGAATTCTTCAGTAGATTAAAACTAGTTTATCTGGCTATTCCAGAAAATTAACCTTTCTTGTTAAAAAACACTCATTACTCTCAGTCATGACAATATTACATTATCAGTTATTTTTTCCCCATTTGTATTTAAACTGGCTCCACTTCTTTACTTTACTACCCCCCCCCCCATGCCCATGCATGAGGAACTTTCAGCATAGCCTGTATTCACCCTCTAGTATGAAGAAAATCGCATAAACCTACACAAATGACAAAGTTGACTGCAGAGGTGTAGTGAAGGGTATACGGACAGTGTTGTAGTCGTAAAAAAATCAGAAGGTATACGCTGTAGGAAGAGGGTATACGCTAGCGTCATGAACATTTATGGATACAGTATACGGCAGTGCTTTATTTGAGAAACAGAGTGTATATGGAGCTTCTCAAAAAAATCCAAAGAGCAGCGTATACCTCCGTATGCCCTCCACTACATACCTCTACATACACCTATATACGGATACATACATATATATACCTTCTGGATTTTTTAAAGAAACTATGTATACCCTCTGTTTCTCAAATAAAGATATAACGTATATCCCAGCCATGAACGTTCATGACTCTATCCTATGCTTTCTGCCTATAGCATATACTCTCTGCGTTTTTTATGATTACAACGCTGATCAACTGTAATTCTATCATATTTATTTGAATATTCGGTAAATCTAATAAGAATGGTGCAGGTCAGAAGCATCACCTTGATCAGGAAGCCTCCCTACCTGCCTATATGTGACGACTTGGGAAATTTGAGCCCATTGATTGAAAATTCTAATTTCAGAGATTTTTTTTTTTTTTGGCTGTCAAAAATTTTTATACATCATTCAAGTTAGAAATTTTGCGATTCAAGTTTGGAGATTTTTGAGTTCTTCCCACTGGAAAAGATCTTTTAGCTATGCCTCTGTGCAAGGTTTTTTTCAAACCGTAAATCCTATCCTTTGTTTACATGCATTGTTCACATTAGATTAGCCGAATATTATAATACTTTTTTATAGAAGAAAGTATTATGATGAACACACAAATGAATAAAATTAGAAATAATTGATTTTCTCCTCCTCAATTGCAGTTCTAATTTGATAATTTAGAACTTATAGATTTTCTTACTTATTAAGATCTTTTTATTTCTTCAGTTTTATGTTCTTTAAACTTTCCCTGTGTTAGAACAAATAGATCCAGAACATATTTTACATTATTGAAAAATGTTCTAGATGTATTAATTAGAATAATATAATATTTGTCAAAAAATGGTATAAAAACATATTCTTTAATTAAATGCTAAATATTTTGAATATTTTTTGACATAATTCAATTACAATTGATAAATAACAAGATGAAAAAGTTTTAAATCATTTTTTATTAATATTGCATAACTTATAAACATATTTATTCGTTTTCACATAAATTTTATCGAAAGTAAATAAAGGAATTGGAAAAATATAATAACATTAAATGAAGTTCTCTATATTTAAATATAAATGCAATTAAATATATCTTCTGTTCATTAAAGATTTATGTGACTATATGTGACTATGTACTATATGAATACTTATTCTATGACATTTTTAACACATTTAACATGAACAATAAAATTCAGAGATATTTCCAATTAACCCTCAAGAGAATAATTTCAACCTTATAATATTTTACATAAATGACAAAAAAACATTCTTTTTTTCAAATTAACTAGTAGAAAGTACCATTTAAAAATAATCGAATATTAAGTATATTCTGTCGTGATTATTTTAAACATAAATGATAGTTTTTCTATTTGCGGATCAAGTTAAAATAAGATCACCCCCCCCCCCCATTTATTTAAAATTCTATGTATATAAAGCTTTTAATTGTGTCATTATTTATAATTTTTAGCAATATATCATTTTATTAAATTCGGTATTCGGCCGAATATTCATTTGAACTTTTAACCAATATTAAGTATTCGGTGATTCATTTGAACTTGTAAAAAAATATTAAGCATTCGGCGCATCTTTGATATTTAATATTTTTATTACATTTTGTTTCCTGTAGCTTGAATGATGGCATTCATAATCACGAGAAAAGTATATCTAGAAGGTTTTTTATGACGCGATTTTCGCTAATTCCAAGGCGTATTTGAAGTGCTCTAAAAATCAGTCAGCCACTTTTGAAAGTCCTGTTCACCAGATAATTTTATTCTTAATGAACAAGAGCAATTTTTTTTTTCGAAACATACGCACTTTCAGTAACTTTAAAGTCGAAATTAGGTGGGAAAAGATTTATTATATTACCGCCGAGATTTTTAAAATCATTTCTCATTTCTGCCATAATGCAAACGTAAACAAAACAAAATCGGTTGCCGGTAGTGACGAGTTTCGTTCAACCAATCAGAGGACAGTATTTCTCCCGGTCACCTTGTGAATGTGCACTTCTGAAATACGCTACCCGTGCAGGTTTGTCTTTGATATCCGTCCCTTGTATAATCATGTCAAATCATGATTTAACTTGTCTGAAGTTGTCTAAACATGTTATTGCTACTTACTTAACCTAAAATACAAGTTTAATCACGAAAGAAATGTATATATTTATATTTTTGTTAGATTAGATAATTGAAATAAACAATTTCTAAGTATAATTAAATCACTTCCGTTAATTAATAATTACATTAATTAAAATAAAAATGATTTATATATGAACTAATTTATAATATATATATATAATATCGATTTCAGAAATAACATAAGTTGCGTTTCCAAGCGAAAAAGAATAATTCAAATATATATGAGAGTTAGAAAATTCTTATGTGAGAAAACTGGAAAGGAAGAACGATGACACCCTTTGGATATATCTTGAAAACTCAGTCATGAAAAATATGATTTCTTTTAACTCTTGAAAAATGCATGATTAGTGTTAGCTTGAAATATCCAAGGTCTATCATCATTTTTTTTTTCTAGTTTTCTCACATAAGAATTTTCTAATTCTCATATATATTTGAATTATTCTTTTTCGCTTGGAAACGAAACTTAAGTTATTTCTGAAATCGATATTATATATATATATTATAAATTAGTTCATATAAAAATCATTATTATTTTATTTAATATAATTATTAATTAACGGAAGTGATTTAATTATACTTAGAAATTGTTTATTTCAATTATCTAATCTAACAAAAATATAAATATATACATTTCTTTCGTGATTAAACTTGCATTTTAGGTTAAGTAAGAAGCAATAACATGTTTAGACAACTTCAGACAAGTTAAAACATGATTTGACATGATTATACAAGGGACAGATATCAAAGACAAACCTGCACGGATACTCACCTGAAAAGAGTGATAAAATGGCGTGAATGTGGCTTCTCAGAGTTTTTCTTATCGTTTAGTGACATTGCAGATAAGGAATCACGTGATTGCGTTATCATCCAATGAAACGGGAGGAAGTTGTCACGTGATAACATGTTTCACGATAAGGATTTGCCATTTCACTTAAAGTTGTCCTGTTAAACACACTTGTCATGACCAAGCTGGTATAATAGGTAAGTGTTGAATATATTATAATTTTAGATTTGTTAAATGTTAGAGTTTAAACGTTTTAAAATACAGGTATTAGAGTACATAATTATTTTTCAAACAATAATAAAACTTTTAAAAATAATTTGAAATTGATAACTAAACTGAATAGAAGAATTTAAAGTTTTGCAGGTAAATCTCATGAAACTAAGTTGAATTAAAAAGGTTAGTTACACAAGGTTTATCATAGAAAATCTGTCAAAGAAATGATTAAGTTGTAATACTATCAAACCTAGTTAACCTAGAAATATTTCTAATTACTTGCAAAGTAATATGAAACAGTGAGAATTGAATTAATTTAAATATAATATTGTTGTGATTTTTACATATCCCCAAAAATGCATAAGTGAGTTTTCGCGGGAAATGAACAACAATTTTGCAACTTTTCATTCCAAATTGATGTTAAATGAGTTTCTGAGTCTAAGTTTATCTTTTCGAAAATATTGGATAATGTCGAGTTTCAACAAAGTCTATTTGATAAGTCACTTATTTTTTCGATTCTATCATCGGTTTACTTTCTGCACTTGTGCAGAAATAAAGGGTTAATACTATAAATAATCGATTGGTGTGGTAAGAAGATGCTTGGTTGGTTAGGTGTTGAATAAATATATGGTTGGCAGGATGAACAATTGAATGCTAGGATGAAATCATTTAAGAGTTAAAGCAGAAAACAATCAAATTTTACAAACATTCAACCTTGAAATACTTTTCTAAACGTGATTTTTTTCTAAACTTAACTTTTTTTTTTCTTTACTTAATTTTTTGTTCTTAATTAATTGTTTTTATTTAAATTTTTTTTCTTAATTTAATTTTTTTTCAAACCTTTAAAATTTTTTAACTTAATTTTTTCTTAACTAAATTTGTTTAACTTATTTTTGCAAAACCTTTGCTTTGTTAACTAACAAATATTTTTAAAATTAGTTCTCATGAATTTTCCAAGGACTCTCATCGTTCTTTCTTTCAATCATGTGTTTGATCCATGCATTTACCAAAAACTTTAAGAAATCAAGCAAACATTCTAACCTTCCATGATTCTTATCATTCTTTCTTCCAAACAAGTGTTCAATTCATAAAATTTTTAGGAAACATACATATGTTCTCATGAAATTAAGGACTTTCATCATTCTTTCTTCCAAGTGTGAGTTCAACCCATGTGATATTTATGAGCATTAATCAAATAAACCTTCTTAGAAAACAAGGACTCTCATTCTTTTTTCCTACAAAATCATGTCATTAAATAGATTTTCAAAACAAACTAGCACGACTCAATTGCCATGATATATCAAGAAAGATTTTTCACGAATGAGTTCACAAAAGGTAAGCATGAACTCTCATCATTTATTCTTCCAAGCAAGTGTTCAATTCCTAAAATTTTTAGAAAACATACATAAGTTTTCATGAAACTAAGGACTCTCATTGTTCTTTCTTCCAAACGTGAGTTCAACTCATGCAATATTTATGAGCATTAATCAAATAAATCTTCTTAGAAAACAAGGACTCTCTTTCTTTTTTCCTACAAAATCGTGGTATTAAATAGATTTTCAAAACAAAATTTCAACACTCAGGGCCCATGATGTATCAAGAAAGAATTTTCACGAATGAGTTCACAAAGGTATCCATGAACTCTCATCATTTATTCTTCCAAGCATGCATTTTTCATAAAATTTTTAGGAATCATGCATATGTTCTCACGAAACTAGGGACTTTCATTGTTCTTTCGACCATGAAAGTGTTCAAAATCTTTAAAGAAACCAAGCGTTGGTTCTTCTCGTTCATTCTACCAAGCATGCAATTTTCGTAAAATTTTTAGAAATTAAGTATATGTTTTCAAGGAACCAAGTTCTTTTTCAATGGCAACACTTTCAAATATTTTACAACTCAAATAATTTCTTCGAGTTATGCAATTATTTTTCAACTCAACTTCGAGCAGTGAAATCATTTTCAGTTCTTCAAATATTTTACAAGTCAAATAATTTTTTTGAGTTATTTTCATGTCTTTCAAAAATTTTCAAGCCAAATAATTTCCATGACTATTTTTCAAGACTCATTTTCTAAAAAATAAACCATTTTCAGTTCTTCAAATATTTTACAAGTCAAATAATTTTTTCGGGTTATTTTCATGTCTTTCAAAAATTTTCAAGACTAATAATTTCCATGACTATTTTTCAAGACTCATTTTCTAAAAAGTGAACCATTTCACAAATACGACTTTCAATACTTTGAAATAATTTCCAACATACAAAACAAAATTTTAAAGACTTAAGTGAATGAAATTTAAAGAAAATTAAGTTATTTCTAACATCAACACTTAAATGAAATTTAAACAATATAAAAATAAATCACTTATTATTATAAAAATCAATTAATGATCTAATTACAAATAGCAATTGGTGATTTTAAATATCTAAGTAATTAAAAATAAACTTACAATACAGGCAATGTAGTACAAACAAGTTCAAACAAGCTTCGGATAGCAATGCTATACCACAAAAGTCTAGCTATTCTAATCGCCTACTGAGGACGTTGATATCGAATAACGTGTTTATACTATCAGCCATTCACATAGTAGAGTGAAGTCATGTGATAATGCGTGGCTTTCGTGTTTAACAGATAAGGAATCCACCATTTTCTCTTAATCAGGTGAGGGAAGAGATATGCTTAAAGTATATGACTTCAGGTAAGCTAAATTTTTCTCTATGTATTTAAACGTATAAGTAAAAATAAAGTTTTCAATTGTATTTTGTGAGGGAAAGATCATTGGTGACACATAAGTCACATTGTAGTATCAAATCTTGTTAGTGACTGGAAATATCATCATATATGAAATTGCTAAACTGTTACAAGTAATTTCTAAAAGATAGTTCAAAAGTTTTCAAAAAGTCAACTCACTCATATTTTGGAAAAATATGAAACGTTGTTATGTGCGAGTTGCAATTTCAAACTCTAAGCATTTTCACTTAAAAATATTTTCAATAGTTCCAAAATATAAATTAACAGAGTTTAAACAGGTTGATAAAGTTTAAAGTCAAACCAAAATTTAACTAAAGATAGTTCTAAGTCAAAAAAAAAAAATTCTATGTCTCAGCGTGAACATGCATTTTTCTTTTGCGTTTCATTTTTCAAAGAATTTAAAAGTAACGTTATATTTTAGCTTCAGCGTTTAAGATATTTAATTTTGAAGTGATGTTTGGAAACAGAAAAGTCTCCAACTCTTTCTAAATGAAGATTATAGTAAGTGACATTTCTATTTAGTTTCAATTAAAATAAAATCAATTCATTTCCTTTAAAAGAAATCGTAAATATCAAATTTCTATTTAAAATGTGAAAAATGTCTAATAAATGAATTTAGTTAATAGATTGGGATCAAACACTTAACCACATTTTCTGTGAATATTTATCCTCAATATAAAATTTTAGATAATATTTATATATTATCAAGATGCATAATATTTGAATTAATAAAATTATTATATTCTATTTAGAATTCAATAGCGTTTTTACCTAATTTTCATCTATTAAGGGTGTTCTGAAATCTAAAAGGACGACTTTCTGTCAAAAATTTTAATTTATTTTTCTTCGAAAATACATGAAACTAGTTGGTGATGTAGTTGTTCATGTTTTTTTCCCGTTTCTTAACAAATGCAATAGATCTTTCAAAAATAGTGTCAAAGTTGGTGTTTCGAATCGAAATTCTACGTGAGAGGAGAAAAAGCACTCAAGAGTGGGCGAAATATGTGTTTGTCACGTGATTAAAATCGCTTAAAATGCAATAGACAAATGATTAATCCAAAATGAAAACATAATTCATTTCCAATTCACTTCCATGGTCAGGCTTTTCAATTTTATATCTTTCCGTTAAAACGAATTTGTAAATGTGTCAAAACATTTTGCGCTTGGTGAGCAGAGCAGTTGAGAACAGCCTAAAGATTATCTGTTTATCTAATTTGCATATGTTAGAAATGTAATAATTTTTCAGAGACTTAGAAAATGAATATCTATTTTTATTGAAACTTTATTTAATAAATATTTTCCTTACTAATGATTACACCCTATATAAATATATGTATAAAAATAAATAAATAAAAATAGTTTTTTCCAATCACTTAAATGAAAATATTTTTAATTGTTAAAGTAGACAATCCAATGATTTCAACTCATTTCAAAGATTGAAAATTTTAACGGAACCCTAATTTACAAAAAATGTCAAAACCCTAATTACGAAATTGTTAAAATCCTAATTTACAAAAAAATGTCAAAACCCTAATTACAAAATTGTTAAAACCCTAATTTGCAAAATTAATAGTAATAATAATAAACGTATATTTGTAATACATTCAACGAAAACACTAACATGTGACAATTCTTTTTATGAAAACATCTTGCAATTATTTCAAATAAGAATCATGCGCTTTGAAATATATTCTTTTAAATTGAATTGTACGATTATCATTCATTTACTAATAAAAGATATCAACCGGTATTTATTTTAAAATGTACTATATTCTCAAAGTGAAATCATTATTCGCTTTGTGAATAAACAGCCAAAATTTGGTTGCACTTATTTCAAATAAGAGTCAAAGCGCTTCGAAATATATTCTTTTAAATTCAATTGTACGATTATCATTCATTTACTAATAAAAGATATCAACCGGTATTTATTTTAAAATGTACTATATTCTCAAAGTGAAATCATTATTCACTTTGTGAATAAACAGCAAACATTTGGTCTATTATAATGTGTAGACATAATGTCTCTCGCTGTCCGTATGCAACTGATATCGGCATTTCCCAATAGAGGTGATTAGCGTGGATAATACTTTCAAATTAACCATTTCATTTTACCGATATACTTAAGAGCTCTATTGAGTGATAAGCATTTGAGGAACTCTTTAAATTTGCGCTATTATGCTTGCTAGACTGAATGACTCCTGGTGGATAATAGCGGCGGTTTCCACAGAAAGAATAAGAAAGGGTTGCTGATAATTGTCCGAATATTGCGAAGGCATAGTTAACATCCGAAAGATTATGAAATCATGATTCCATTTTACCATATTCGATCGAAAATTGTCTAACACCCGTTCATTTCCAAATGGTCTAAAATTATTATAATGTCTCTCATTCATTAATAAAATTTCTCGAGTACCGTATAATAGATCATTTTAAAAGAAAAAAAAATATTTTTCCAAGTAAACAAAGTAAAACTCATTCGCGCAACAAAAATTTAAAATATCATCATGTTATAAAACGCTTCCACTAAATTTTTTATCTCCCACTTGTTTTAAAAGGAAATATATAGATCAACATAAGTAGCTATAAAACTTAAAGATGAAAAGTCTATTCATGTAAGAAAATAACGGACCCACGTGGTCTAGTGGTTAATGCAATGCGTTAAAAAGGAGAAGTCTGGTTAAATGTTTGTGGGTTCGAAACCTGCTAATAACTCCAAAGGCATTTCTAGGAACACTTGAGTATTAGGTTGTTATGAGTAGACATTTGAATCCGTTAAGCTTTAAATTTACTACAATATTCATTATGCTTCTTTAACAGGTCTTGACTCGAAAAACAGTGGAGGCTTCGATAACAATAATAGGTAGTCCCATCACGATGTGTCAGATCGCCTAAATGTCTTGAAAAGCTTCTAATTAAACAATAGCGTTGTATTTCACCGTCACCAATAAGTAACGAATTGGACAATTTCATTGGTTAATTGAATGAATGAAAACCACACAAATACAAATTGTTAAAAAATCCTTCTCAAAATAATATTTTCATCTCCTCAAAAATTTAATTCTCAAAATAAATTTTCTATCTCCCCTAAAATAAAGTTCGAAAATAAAAATCTTCTCAAATATTTTCTAACATTTGAAAATAAAATTCGAAAAATAAATTAACTTCATTAAAATAAAATTTCTAACTAGTGAAATTAAGATTTCAAAATAAAAATTAAGTACGTTAAAGTAAAATTCGAAAAATAATTTCTAACATTTCAAAATAAAATTTCTAACTAGTCAAAATAAAATAAATTTCCTAAGACTTGAAAATAAAATTCGAAAAAAAAAAGTTTCGCTAAATATTTCTATCTTTGCTAAATTAAAATTCGAAAAAGAAATTAACTTCGAAAAATAAATTTTCTATGACATGAAAATAAAAATTCCTAAAATCATTCTAACACCTAAAAATAAAATTCGAAAACAAAACTTCGTTAAAACAAATTTTCTAACTAGTCAAATTAAGATTTCAAAATAAAAATTAAGTATGCTAAAATAAATTCAGATCGCAAAAATTTTTTAACATTTGAAAATAAAATTTCTAACTAGTCAAAATAAAATAAATTTCCTAAGACTTGAAAATAAAATTCGTAAAATAAAACTTCGTTAAAATTTTCTAACTTCTCAAAATAAAATTCGTAAAAATTTTCTATTTCCTCAAAATAAAATTCGAAAAATAAAAATAAGTTCGAAAAATCAATTCAGATCGCAAAAATTTTCTAAGACTTGAAAAAAAAATTCGAAAAATTTCTATCTCCTCAAAATAAAATTCGAAAAAAAAAATATTTCCTCTAAAAATTTCTATCTCCTCAAAATAAATTTCGAAAAAAAAAATATTTTCTCTAAAAATTTCTATCTCCTCAAAATAAAATTCGAAAAAATTTTCTATTTCCTCAAAATAAAATAAATACCCTCGTACTGTAAGACAAGTTCTTATCCGTTTCCCGACAACACCTCTCCCACCACCGAGATACGTTTCCACCACCACCGACTCTTATCAGCGCGCGTGCGCGGTGCACCACCACATTGCACCACCGACGCAACGCAGAGGGCGTGGAACCCGCAAATACACACTACTAACGATAAATGGTCAGCACACCATATTCTGTAGTAAACATCTTGTAGTGCACCTCAGTGGCTCAGTGAAAGCAATTTCAATATGCTTTAAATTGCGTAACATCATTAAAATGCACTGCAAAGGATTTTGTCTTTTAGACCATAATTACGGCATCGCGAGAGAGCCCCTATAAATGAACTATAAATGCTACACACTTTATGTTCAATCGCAAACATCCCACGTTAAGCATCAATAACATATATCAATTATATGAAAATCTTTAACAACTTTATGTACATGAGTTATAGCACGGACAGACGGTTAAACAAATAGGCGTACTGACAGACAGACGATCAGACAAACCGAATTCATAAGCATTTTTCATATACTGGACAGTGTTCAAAGTGGATTTCGACTCAGTGTCTTTAGTAATAAATATTTAAAACTGCACAATACATTTTAAACAAATTTTAAATACTTTAAAAACTTTTTTGTTACTAATGTTTAAGCTATTTTTATATAAAAGCACATTTATTACAGTTCTGGTACTCCTACGCAAAATAAATATTAAGAATTAATTATATTTCTTCTACTTTTGTTTCGTATCACGCCTTCTGGATTTCAATAAATATTTTTGTTCAAGGAATGTTAAACTATAATAAAATATTTACTCATATCATAGTCACAATTTAATCAAACATAAAGTAACATAAAGAATATTGTTTTTTAACAATTCAGATATAACACGTTAGTTTAGTGAACAAACCTTCCCACTTATGGAATTTGCTTTGCAATATTATGAATTTAAAATAGGATAGTTAATAAGACAACATACCGCCTACTCCTTAAATTTTAAAATATTTTTTATTAAGTTTGTCTTATAATATGGGTAAATATAGAAGTTTCAGTTTATTGTTAATTCTTAAGGAGTCTCAAGACTCTTAAATTGGAAAAAAAGACCATTTTCTACATTTAATATCTATCTTCTTATTATCTTAATTATCTCTTTAATTCTATCACGAAATGACGATAAGAAAATTTATTAAAAATAAATTCTGTATGATGTTCTGTGGGGTTTTTTGAAATATATTTTTCTAATAAAAAATGAGGGTGGATTAGGAGAGGTATTTAATTCATACTGAAATCTTAAAGTAAATTAAGTGCTTTATTGAGAAAAGTTTTGGTACTTAGTTAGTATCTATGTATATATGCTCAATAAAAAGTTTGTGATTTTATGGATGAGAAAAAAATATATATATATAATTATATATAAATAATATTATATATTATATATATAATATTATAATTTATTTATTGTTGGATCAGTTCCGTAGTTTCGAATTTTTGGTTTGGTTTTTGGATATATTATATATATATATATATACAGTCGAGTCTCTCTACAACGAAACTCCATACGTCGAATTTCTCTATATAACGAATTTTTAGTAGTAACGGTCCCTTTTTCCCATGATCTCATTAAAAACAGTCTCCCTATAACGAAATATCTATCTCCATATAACGAATTTTTTCATAAAATGTTCTTTATTTATTGTTTTAAAAAAGCTTCCAAATCACATGGAATCCATTTTCCATCACTGATTAGTGATTTATCGTTCAGTGCTGAGTTTTTTATCTTACCTTTCTACCTTGAATTTCCTTGTTTTATATGCCCAACGAATTCATCTCCCTGTCCCACACACCTTCCAACATACTTCTTAAAACAGTGTCAATTGGATTGTTACAAATATAAGAGCGGGATCAGAGAGGTAATTGAAGTTTAAGGTGAATGAGAATTCAAATGGAGGAAAATGTTCCCGATAGAATTCTTCATTCCTTGCTAAAGTGTGAACATTTTTTCGAGAGTGTAACAATTTTGAAATCAAAACAGCGAAAAATTACAGATTTCTTCGTCTAAAATTAATGTAAGTTTTCCTTAAGTGATTTTTATTATGCTTTCAAATAAATGTCTGTTTTCTTTTTTGAAACTGTTTAAATAATTAAGAAATACAATATTAGGTTAATATTTATAATTAAACACTTCAAATTCTTAATTAAACACCTCAAAAGTAATTTTTGTTCAAAACTTACACATTAAATGGAGATTTTTACTCATTCTCTATATAACGAATTTTTTACTGGAACAATGGATTCCGTTATATAGAGACTCGACTGTATATATATAATTTTTCAAAACGCAAGAGAAAAATATTTCATTTTTTGTATTTATTTTACATTTTTGTCCTTTTGTATACATAAAATCTTGAATTAATGATTGTTTTTAAAAAAGTATTGAACTAGGTTTTAAATTATAATTTAATTTAATAAAAAAAAACAATAAAATTTAAATTTTTTCATAATTTCTTAGAAGGATTTATCTTAAAAAACGTATTTTTTTTTTTCGTTATGTCAATATTACTTCTTAAAAACATTTAACATAATAAATATTGCTATAAAAGTTTCTGGTTCGGTTATCAGTTCTTTCTGAAAATATCTATGAAACATATTTTTTTATTTAAAATTTATCCCTCTATTTTCGCATGAGTTTTACCATTAATGTAAAAGGCCTCAGTAATTAGAAAGCTTTTAAAAGAAGTATGAAACAAAAACATACAAAATATAAAAATGGTGCGAATATTAGAAGCCGATTTCCCTATAACGCACTTTCTCTTTGGACAACTGCTATAGAGATATGTGGCGCTAGTGTGCACAAAGAAATTCAATGAGTGCAACCACACGATCCAAATTTATCCACTTTGTTTTACATATGTAAATTTATATTCCAAATCTACAGAATGGGACTCTCAAGAATGGATGAGAAAGAAATAATTTAAGACAGTTAAAAATAAAGATTATATTTTATAATAAAATTAACTTTTAATTAAAAGTGGTAGTTATAGATTTTGTGTTGGAAATGGCCATTTTTTAGAAAACAAATTTTTCTAGAGTTCCACCATTCCCTTCACCTTTCTATTTTCATAGAGCAGGTCGTGTAAATCATGCGAACACTCGCGCAATTTTCTTAATATTTTTACTCAGAATTTTCATAGAACAGCTCTTGTAAATCATGCGAACACTCGTGTAATTTTCTTAATATTTTTACTCTCAATTTTCATAGAACAGCTCTGGTAAATCATGCGAACACTTGTGTAATTTTCTTAACATTTTTCCTCTCTATTTTCATAGAACAGTTCGTGTAAGTCATGCGAACACTTTTATTTTGACCATGTTAACATCATATCATAGTAACTGCTTTGGAAAAAAAATTGAATGAAATGCCGTCAACGTTTTGGACGAAATTAAAATTAGATTTTACAAATCCCGTACCAAGTTAATAATCACGTAACACATCCATCTTTTTATTATCTAAATTATCACATCAAAATTAAGTGAAGCCTGACATCTGCATTTGTGATTATTTTCTTTTTCTGCTTTTTAACTTTTTCCAATACAGTTGAAAAGAGTTTAGGAATTTGGTTTACCTGTCCGTGCTCTAATTTATGTAAATCTACTTGGATTGCCATGAAATTGATATATGTTATTAAGGTTTATATTAAAAATGAAGCCTGTACATTTACAGTGCATTTACAAGGCCCCTGAAAAGACATCTGTTACATTATGGTGTATAGAGAAGAATCGATTGCAGTGTGTTTTAATATTGTTACACAGAATTTCAAACATATTGAAATCGATATAATCATTGAAGGAACATACAAGAGGCTGTAGAATATGCTGTACATAACGTTAATAGTTTCATTTTACTGGGACACACAAGAAAATTTAGTGAAATCTGTGTCTATGAGCAATTATGGCTGGAAGTGGTTTTTCAATTACGGAACGTGTTTGTATTTTTTTTTTTTTTTTTTTTTTTTACTATTTCTTGGTTTGCATAATTTAATTTCTATACCTCATACGTAGGACTGCGCTGAGGAATTCCAGTAATATTTTTGCCCACGGAAATTACTGAAAGATAATTTCCCCACCGCATTATGTATTCCCCAAGTGAACTACATACTTACGAAAAATGTACTACATTTATAAATCTGTTGATTTTTCTCTCTATAGATGGTAATTGCCAAAATTGTTTTTTTTTTTTTAAAAGAGCTATGTGTTTTCAAAATTGCTTAATTTCCATGTTAGGTTTTCTCTATTTGATAATATTTTATAGTCTATTTTTTTTTATCGGTTTGATAAATTAAATGGGATTCTTTATTAATTTCACTGTGCGTACAGCCAATTATTTTTTCAATAACCGTGATTCAGTATTATTCTTAGATTTATTTTTTAGCTCTCTCGATTTCTAAAATTTATCAAAAAGTAAATTATGCTAAACGACAGTCAATCGCGAATAAAATATGGCTATAGCTATACAGGCTATTCGCAAAAATCCCTAGGAACTTAAAGTATCCATACATTGATAAGAAAAGCTTAAGGGACTTTTGAAAACCACAAAGTAAAGTTTATTACGTTTGCGACTAAATAGGTATAGCGAACGCAATTCATAAAAATATTGAGAAACGCACATAGCGTATGTATTCAACGTGGGACTTTTAAAGTGTGTTGTCACGTTATTTAATTTTAATTTTAAGACTGTTTAGTGGGAAGCCTATCCAACTCAACCATCAACAGTATAATTTCGCAATTTTCTTTTTATAACACAATAACCTGACGAGCTAAAGCGAATTATCGTATATACAATAATACAACAACCAAACAAGCATACACATGTATGCACATGCATTTATAGAAGTTGAAGGAAAGCAATTTGAACAACTATTGTAGTTTACAGCAAATAAATAATGTTTTGGAATTTCTTTGTTTTTTACTTTTTATTTTATTTTATTTTCAAATTTCGTTGTCTAAAGTAAAGAATACGGGTGCAGGTAATATAGACGATTTCAATTTCACATGATGAGAAAAAAAACGATAAATCTTTTGACATGTATGTCTAAAGTAACACCTATTAAGACTCAATACCATAACTTGAATTGTGTTCGGCTCTTCTTTTGGCAAATTTGCTAAAAATGTTTTTTCATGATTTAAGTTTTACGGGGAATGAAGTATTTCGTGGAATGATTCCATGGTTGCGTTGGAGTTTCTTTCTTCAGAATCACCTTGTTGGCAAACCTTTGTTGCTAAGCGTGTTTCAAAAATCCAAGAAGCACTTTCTAATGTTCCGTGATATCATGTTCGTGGATTCAAAATCCAGCTTACTGCGACAGAAAGGGCATGTTAGCGAGTGCTTCTTTTGTGGTCCTCGATGGTTAAGAAAGCCACTGGACGACAAACAATTTAATAAGACTTTTAAAGCTCAGGATATCCCGGACATTGTTGTAAAGGAACAAAAGAGAAAGTGTTTTGTAAGTGTGATTGAGTTTAATGATGATCATGTGATTTTCAGATATTCCACATGGAATAGACTGGTACGAATTGTCGCGTAGTGTTTGAGATTTGTGCACAATGCAAGGAAGTTATCTAAGCGAATAAATCGTTTATTCATGGCATCAGAGCTTTTAAGAGCTACAGCGATGATTGTGAAATTGGTACAACACCAGTGTTTTTCTGAGGAGGTCTTTGCTTTGAGTCATCATAAGTTGTTAAGACGTTCCACTAACCGTCTGACGTTAAATTCATTTCTGGACCCTAATTGTATTTTGCGGTTTGGAAAAATGTTGAGACATGGCAATGTTTCTGAAAAGCAGAAACATCCAATAGTGTTGCTTAAGTCTCACCATATTACAGCATTACTCATTAAGTATTATAGTACTACTCATTTACTTATTGCATACTTCTACAAAGCTTGTTTTAACTGTCTTTTGAACTAAATTTTGGATTCAAAGTGGTCGAGCTGCAGTACGAAAAATTGTGAAGACATACTTAAAGTGTTTTCATGATTCATCAGCTATTGTTACCCAATTAATATATAACCTTCTCGTCATACGTCTCTGACTTAGTCGTCCATTTATTCCGGTCCTTTTATGTGTAAAGAGAGAAATCGTCGAAATATCATGGGGATTAAGAGTTGCATATCTATTTTCGATTGTTTTTCGACTCGTGCTATTAATCTTTAATTTGTGGTAGATTTGTGCAACTCCAATGTTTTTGGCTGCTCTGAAAAGATTTACTGCCCGCAAAGGCAAGCCAGCCGAATTAGTAAGTGATTGTGCTACAAATTTTAAGGGTGCAACTAAGGGATTGAGAGAATTATACGATTTTATATCGTCCACCTATAAAGATCAATCGTTACAGAATTATGTAGCAAATGAAAGCATCGTATGTTAATTTAATCCTCCATCGACTCCACATTTGGTGGCCATGGGAAGCTAACATAAAGACTATGAAATATCATTTATGTACAACAATGGGAAATTCGCTAAGAAGAAATTGTTCCTAGAAAAGTTTTCAATATTATTGTCAAAAATAGAAGCCTGTATAACACAAGACCTATATGTCCGCCGTCAAATGATCTATATTATCTACAAGTTTTGACACTGGTTACTATGTGACTGGTGCTTCTTTGACAGCTATTCAAGAGTTTGATGTTTCTGACGTTCCGCCTCCCAGATTGGCAATTGTCGCAGAGTGTATTCCAGCACATTTTGGAGCGATGGAGTGCAGAGTATCTGTCACAGTTTCAGCAACGTCCCAAGTGGTTGCGTCTGACATCAAATTTAAGGGTTGGTGACTTAATGCTAATTAAAAATGAACTTATGCCTGTGCTTCAATGGAAATTTGGAAGAATCATCCGAACCTCTTTAGGTAGTTATGGTTACGTCAGAATGGCCATAGTAAGAACTACGACAGCAGAATTTAAACGTCCTGTTCACAAACTTTGTCTTCTACCATTTGACTGAGAATATTTATTTGTATCCATTGAAGGTTTCAAGTTCAGGTGTGTATGTTCGAAAATATTTATCTAACACGTTTTCGATTGAGCTCAAGTATCGAATGACACATCGATAAGTGAACTTGTGCTTCGCAATTACTCGTACATCCGAAGAAACTTCGTAAGTGATCTTGAGTTTTAATGCATCGAAAGATAATTTGCAGTTTGAATGTTCTGATTCTTTTCTTGTTAATTGTCAAAGTAACAGTTTTTTTGTAAGTTTTCAGTTGAGCGCAGTACGCTCGCGTGTGTTTGATGGCAGCCGCTGTCAGAGTTGTAACCAAGAGGGTTTTTAATGTTTTAATTAAAATTACAGTTCACTTTTACGATGTTCTATTTAGTGCGAATAATTTTTTGAGTTAGAGTGACATATGGTTATAACAGTGTTAAAATGTAAATATAGGGAGAAATAGTTCGTGTTTTCAGGCTTGTTTATGTTAAATAAATTAAATAAATATCTAAACAAATTCTTGTTTATGTGAGATAGTGAATAGGTTGTCAGAAAATCTGTATGAAAAACTCCTTCTCTCGCCAAGACCATTATCATAATCTCGCTAAGGCGATTTCTCTCTTTTCACATACTTGAAAAGTACCAATTTTCATATGAATATCAAAACAATCCTTAGTAACTCCTGTAACGCCATACATGATAAAGTATGGAACATTCTATTTTAATTAAAAGCACTATGGGCGAAAAGGTATTTGTAGAATAGTATTTTATTTTTTATTTAGCTTGATATATACATAAAATATTTAGCATACGATTAAGAATTAAGATTCAATAATCTGTATTTAAAACTGTAATTTTGTTAAATGAAATTATATGGCATAGCAGTTTACTTATATGAATATATGTTGAATGTAGCAGTTACGATGCACTATGGTTTCAGATTGCCAATTGTTACAAGTTCATATTTCTATCTAGGGCCAAGGAATCTAGACTTTTAAAACACTGAAAATATCTGGCATAGCAGTTAAGTTAATTTAACTTATGTTGACAATAAGGATTCTGCACGATTCCGTATATTAAACGAACCAATTAGGATAGTGTATGTTATCAGATTAAAAATTTTTACACCTATAATACTTCTGTCTATGGCTAAACTATCAAGAATTTTAAAACACTAAAAATTGAAATTAGGATGCCATATGTTACCAGATAGCCAATTGTTACATGTATCATACGTCTGTCTATAGCCAGACTTTATAGATTTTAGAAACAATGAACATATCAAGCATAGCAGCGATGCATCCCTCCTTTAGGTTTCTATTCCTCGCGTTCATAATCAACCGTAATCAAATAATCCCATACCAACTCAAAACACAGTATAGTGTTGACGTAATAACTTTACAGTCCTGCGTAATTGCCAAGTCAAAAAAGATCATGAACTAAAGGTGTAGAGAGTAGAAGTAATTTGTGAATTAAATATTTAAAGTTTATAAGCGAGCTAAACTTTGCTCTACATATGATCTCAGAAATTGTAAGTTAAAGAGTCATGAGACATAAAGAACTCTGTTCGGAATCTTGCATATTTCGGCAAGGATTATGTTATATTTTCGTATGAGGTCATATAATATTTTTGTGGAATATTAAATATTTACTTTTATTTACAGTGTAGGGCAGCAAGTATCAGACTTTTATCGACGAACAAAATATCGAATATTTTAAAACCTTTTGGATCTACATTTACTTTGTTAAAGAATTTCTTCCATTATGCTCATGCTAACATTAAACGCTTTTTCAGTTCAAGTGCACATTTGTTGCAGCAGATGAAAATAAGTACACACAGCATAATTCGTTGATGAAAACCCAAGTAGAGAAGAAACATACAGGATTTTTCTTCTTAGTACGTTTCTTGTCTTATTCTTTGAAAAAAGTTTCCTTTTAACTGTTGATAGAAATGGTCTTATCAATTTCAAAATAATCCTTAGTAACTCCTGCAACGACATACACAATACGATATGAAATTTTCTGTTTTTATTGAAAATATTATGGTTGAAATATTATTCGTAGATTTGTATTTAATTTTTCATTTAGCATGTCAGGAACATAAAATATGTTGCATATGATTAAGAACTAAGATTCCGTAATGAATATGTAAGGCTACAAGTTTCTTAAATGAAAATAGCATAGCATTTCATTTATTTGAATTTATGTTGAATGTAGCAATTAGGATACCGTATGTTACCAGATTGCCAAATGTTACAAGTATCATACTTTTGTCTATGGCGAAGCTATCCAGTATTTTAAAGCCTATGGCATCTGTATTTATTTTGTTAATTAATTGAAGAGTTTCTCCTACTTTATTCGTGTTAATTGGTAAATCACATGCAGCACTTTTCACTGCAAGTGCGCTATTCGTCACAGCAGATGAAAAGAAGCACATAGTAGAAAAATTTAACGACGAAAGCAAAAGGGTGAGAACAACATAAACGATTTTTAATCTTCCGGTAAGCTTAGTAAACAAGAGCAAGTAGCAACTGTGAAATGTTGCTCCATTCAACAATATAAAGCTCACTAAAATTATTGGGTGCAATGTCTGATTGAGAGTTGATATCAAAGTAGATATATCATGATAAATTTTGTGGATAAAATGTAAATCTGTTTCATGATCTACCATCATTTTCTTGAATTCATGCAGTATTACCTTTAAAACAAAACATAAACTACAAAAATAAATCACCAAAAAACTCGTCATAAAACTGCATGAACCAATAATAATTCCGACACGATATGCGGTCGTAGAATATGGCGAGTGTATAATTCCGTAGGTAAAATTATTTCCTTTGTATTCAAAGTCCAAAAGTTTTTCTTTTGAAAGTAATATTAGACTCATCGAAATGTTTTTAATATCGGTAAGCAACAAAATAATAGATATTCCATACTTGAATGAAAGTAAGCTTTTCGATGTTAGTTTGTAGTAAATCTTGAATATGCGCTTAGTAACTATGTTTAGCTTTTTTGTATTCACGTGAAGTTGTATTCTGAGCAAAATTTCAAACAATATTACAATGGTAAGAATTATGTCATCTCTGTTGTAGTCACCACCTGTTATATCATGAAAACGTACAAAAGCTAAATAAATCATATTACCTTCAAATATAAGAATTATCAATACTTGTATTATTAATATTGCTATACATTTACATCCTAATTGAAATTTCGATATGGAAAAAAATCC
Organism: Maratus speciosus; assembly: GCA_963932465.1. Classification (NCBI taxonomy): domain Eukaryota; kingdom Metazoa; phylum Arthropoda; class Arachnida; order Araneae; family Salticidae; genus Maratus; species Maratus speciosus. Next base: position 457,760,837 of record OZ010797.1, read on the forward strand.
ATGAATCCATAAATAGATTTTGAATACAGCAAAACAATTTTCTTTGCGTAGTTTATCCAGTTTCCGTTTATCTCTAATTCTCTCCAAATTAGAAGCCTTTGATGTTTTTTCCATTTTCTCTAAAAGTAACTATAATTCACGAACTTCTGAAAAAAATGTGAATAGTTGTTATATATTAATCAACACTGCAGTGAATATCTTTTGAATTCAATTAATAAATGCCAAAGTAATTGATGATATTCATTTAATATGTTAGGTGTTTTAAATTCTGATATTAGCAAGCTTTAGATAATAGGTATAAATTATTATATTCTAATATAAAAGTTTCTGTTTATTAAAAAAGTATAAAATTTGAAAATTTTAACATATTTTTAAGATCAGATTTGAATAATGCTTCTTTTACTTAGGCGCAGATGCTACAAAAACGAGTGAAAACGTAACAATCTTTTGCTTTAGATCTTTTGTAAAGTTGCTTTATATTTTAGATTCATTTTATGGTTTCTTCCCAGATTACTGAATTGGACTTTGTAATGTTCAACTAGATTTTTTTATAATTTATTATTATTATTATTATAAGATAAATTCGAAGAAAATTTGGTGCTATAAAAATATTTCTGTTTAAGATTTACCTTGCATGTTTTTTGTTGTTGTTGTTGTTGTTGTTTTTCACGAAAAATGAGAAAAGAGAAAAAAAAATGTTTTTTTGTGCAAAATGGTTTACAAATAAATACTGCTTTACAATATAATACAGAAGATTTATTTGAAATATCACCTTCTCATCCTCGTCTAAAAATCACAGCAGTTTACCGTAAAGTTACATGTACAATAATTCAACTTTTCTAGCGTCACACTAATTAAAGTATTTGATAAAGATACATATTGCACAGTAGCATCTTGTTTTATCGTCCTTGTTGAGGGACGAGAAAAATTACAATATATCCAAATGTACGAAATAACCATGGCATTAAAAATATTATGAAATACACTAATCTATGAATAAATGATTTTTATATATCTTAAGCATTTTATTACATATTAAAAATTTTTAAATAAAATTAACAGCACGGATCAGCGGTTACTTTTTACATGCATATGCAGTTTCTAAAAAAAAAATGCAATTAAGTTTAAGCTTTTCATTTTTTATTTTTTTTTTTTGTGGTTGCTGTTGTTTTCGGGAGATGGGGGAAATATAGTCGTAAGCTCGAGTGAGCTATATATCGTAGTGCAGTATATCTGTGGTCTAGTGTATTTCAAACACGAGTGCACTGATATTTAGTATGATGCTTTTTTATAAATTTTAGTTGCATAATTATTTTCTTTGCGTTAAAATGCCTTTTTATTTTGCGTTTAAAGATAAAATGTAGGATTGAGAGTAGCTTTTCTAAATGGTTTTTATAAAATTTATCACTCTTTTGTTGAATACTGAAAGTATTTTAAACTAAGCAGTTACTTTTTAAACTTTCGTTAGTTTACATCTAATTATAATTTTTTAAATTAAAAAAATGAATTATCAAAATATTTGAGTTAAAATTAAATTAAATCAAATAACTAAAATCATGCACAAAAAATCGCTATCTATCTAAACAGATGATTTTTTAATAATTAGATAGATAAAAATGCAGAAATCTTAAGATACTTTTAAGAAAAAGCAATTTCTAAGTATTCCATGCTTTATCATAATTTTAGTTAGGTGAAAAATATCTTGAAAAAAGTAAAGTTGAATATCATAATCAGCTGTATACATCAAAATTAGACAAACACAGGTTCATTATTTCTGCAAAGTACATGGATCTTAACATCTATCACACAAATATAGTGTATTCTCGTGAAATTTGCATTTATTCTTTTTTTACACTGTTCAACACACGGAAAATTATAGACACTAACGTCACTTCAACACAATCATGAATACAGATAAAAAGAATATACTTTTTAAAAATATACGTGTTCTAATGCTACTGTCATTTTTTTACAAAATGAACATTTTCCTACCATCATATCCTTAAAAATATTTTACATTATGTATTCGAGATATTATTATAGAAAAATTTCAGGTGGAACCTTTTGTGTGGGATATCGATTAGTTCTTATTTTTTGCAATCTTTTAAAAAGATTGTCTTTCAGTATGATGTCGAACGTTTATCTTGTTTCAAAACTAATTTCTTTTTTTATTATTTAATTTTTCTTTGTTGACAAATGCAAAAAAACTATTAATTTATCGTATACTTTAGTTGAAATGACTCTAAAACTTTTCACATTTTCTTAATCAATTTTTCCATAATGATAATAGCAATTTCTAAAATGATTTACAGAAATTTGGACGACATTGGTTTTAAAACTTATATACATGGTCCTCCAAAAGTCAGTTTTATCTTCTTTTACTTATCAAGAAAATGGATTATACTTTTGGAATACATTGAAATACGTTTTCAGTCAACTCAAAGGAGACTTTATCTCGTTAAAACTTTTTGTTGCTGGAAAGTGCAGGACAGCTGGGTTTCAATTTTAAAATTACAAAGATCTTGTGGCATATCACTGGAATGAACTCGATGACACAAAAAAAACTTAATTAAAGGCAGAATGTTTCGACTGCAATATTTCTTAAGGAAATTATGATTAATTAATGTTTTAACTCTTAATTTAAAGAAAAAATTACTTTTTTTAACATGGACTTAAACCATCGATAGAGACGTTAGTACACCATTTGTAACTGCTTCAAATTGTCGATGAAATTGGATGGAGTCTTGTAAGTTATCGCATTAAAGTGTTCCCGCAGTAAAACAATTATTTGTCATCATGTGGAGAAGTGGCAAACCTCATACCATTCGATTCTGGTGCGAATATAATAAATATTTAATGGGACCAAGACCTAATATACCATAGAAATGAAGGTTTCTGCTGACGTTCTGTGATATAATATCATTGGTCATTCATTTCTGATATACAATTTCTAGCAAGCACTATTTAAAAATGTCACAGGATGCCATAAATCGTATGCTCACAAAAGTTGTTTAAATTATCGCCAATTTCCAGAAGATTGGTTTATTTTCGGAGGAAAATCATTTTCCAAAAGGATGACTATCATACGAGTTACAGAAAAAAATCTCAGATTAGTCTCTGACACCTTTTCTGTAATTCGAGTAACGCCATCCGGTTGAAAGACGATTTTCCTTCCGAAATACCAATCAGAATTATCTAAATTCATGGATAGAGAAGTAAGGATCATTTTAGAATAGCCTTCCCGTTTTCTAGGTCTCACGTCTAATCACTCTCTTCTGTGTGTAAGGTGGGGAGGGGTAGTTGGATACGGTAATTTTCAAGAATACACATAGTTTCTTCGTAGAATTGAAGCATCAATTACAGACGGCTATAATAACGTTTCTTCAGCAAAATTTAATGCAGAGGAATAAATGTCTGCAGCATTTCTATAATTGCCGAGATGTGCAAAATAGACAGTTATAGAACATTTTATGTTCATGCCCAATAACGTAATGCTGGCCTTCTACATCACAGTGTGAGAGTCTATAATGATAGACATACATGCAGACAGACTCAAAAACGTTTTGCTTTGTTTTATTGATACAAATCAGTTAACCACGATCTCGACTGTTACTTTCTTCCTCAAAGAAGAACTACACAAAAATATAACAGAACAGTCAGAATTATTCCTTAAAATTAAAGTAAAGAAAAATTTAGCAAGCTCCTTTTGAGAAGTTATAATGTTAAGTAAAGGGGGAAAAGTGTTTTCTTTTTATTAGCCTCCAGTACGGTATACTATTTCTTTCTCCCAGCTTATTTTGTGTCCAAAAAATAACGTTACCTTACAGACGCTAGCCGTTAAACAAAGCATTACGATTAAATACTTTTTAGCAATTTTTTAGACTTCTAAGCATCTCACATTTTCAATTTTTATACCGTCGTATTGGAAAAAAAAGTTCTTTTAAATGCATTTTGTTTGAAAACTGTATCTCCATTTACTTTTGAAATATTAATTTTTTTGTAGTTTTTGGAGCCATTTGCATAATATTGGCAACGGCCATTTCTGTAGAAAGTAAAGGAAAAATAGTTTCAAAAAATATAAACGAATGATTTCTGTTAAAATAATGGAGCTATTATATACTATATTTAATTGTAAGTATCTATGAATCACTAGATAGCAGTTTTTTTCTTTCGATTTTCTTGAATGACGGAATCTTTTTGCTGCATTTGTGCATTATTTCGCGATAGTGATGTGCTATGCATGCTTTACTGTAGATGTTTAAGAGTATATCGCAAATGTGGAATCCTTAAGCGGATGCGAATGACGTCATTTTACATAAAATAAAACGCGCGCTTTAAGTCTTAAAATTGAAATATGTTTTGTACTGCAGTAGAGTCCCGCTTAACCGAGATATTTTCCTCTGATGGACTGGTGGCTTCTATTATTATGAAACAGCCATTATAAATGAAATATTAGGTGAAGATGAAAGAGCAGCCGTAAAAAAAAAAAAAAATGGCCATTTTCTCCCCCCATTCTGACAGAAAATCAGAGTTCTAACTTTTTATGGCTGCTCTTTCATCTTCACTTAACACTTCATTTATAATAACTGTTTCATAATAGTAGAAGCCATCAGTCCATCAGAAGAAAATGAAGTAATGAAAATGCCGGGGCGACACTAAATTCTGAAAACGCAGAATTCCTGTTCTCTAGTATTATTTTTTCCTGAGAATTAGCTTTTAATAACTTTCAAAATAATGTCATCATACATTATATAATAATTTAATAAGAAGGTTAATAGATTATTAAACATTTCTAAGATTAATTTATCTGCCATAGCTCTTCCGTCCGATTATCACAGGAGAAGAAGAACATAACAAAGAGTTGCGGCACTGTTGATGCGATTTTGATGCATGCAAAATTTTATTATTATGGAATATAAAATAGATATTTCGAATGGTTCTGCTTCTTACAATAATTCTTTTTAATGGTGCGTTAAAGAGGCATTTTTTAAACTATCACTTAGATGCATTTACTGAAAATTTGAGTTATTATAGTGAAGAGCATGGTGAACGGTTCCATTAAAATATCAGAATAATGGAGCAAAGATGTCAAAGAAGTTTAGATCGCCACATAATTGCTGAATACCTATCACATCAAAATACAATGTTACTAAAAATGTAAAAATATGTCTTTGTATATTTAATGTTATTTTTCCTGTACTTGTGTCATTATCGGAATTTTTCATTTTATCCCAATTCAGAAAATTTGCTATCATTTTCTTTTCAGCAGACCAAAATTACTCCAAATCCGTTGTCCAATGCCGTGCCGCAAAATCACTGTTCCACGATGTTATTCCGGCACTTTCTCTTAACTTTTTCGATCGAAAACATTTTCATCAGTTTTAGAATGCTTTCGTAAATAATGACGCAATTACCATGCATTGCATAACTATAGTATGATATCGGAATTATATATGAAAACAAAAAACCTTAACGGGCTAAAAGTTTGTGACGCAATAATTTATCTTATGCTCTAAGAATTTTAAACACGGAACTTAAGAATAATGCTGTCAAACTTTGAGTGACGCTACGCTATTTCTTAAAAAAGTATATATTTGTATTATTTATTTCATCATTTTATTTTTCTTCTATTTATAATCGCATGTGCAAAAGTTATGTTCAACATGAAAATCTGTATAAAACTTTATTTGCTGTTGCTTTATCATCTACATCTCTCATAAATTCAAAATATGAGTTTTAAAAGATATGATATAAAATTTAAGTGACGCCTTGATGTGGCTTTAAAAGGTTTGTTTTTAACTCAATTCAAATTATTTTTGATTTGGTTAAAATATATTATCACATCTAAACAACTTTTAATTTTCCAATTCACTGTTAAATATATCACTTTTATTGAATCTAAACTATGCATTGAAAGGTATTTATTTCAATAAATTAATTTATCTTTTGTGTTACGATTTTCAAAATGTAAGTAAGATTTATTTACAGTAGAGCGCCGATCATCCGAAAAAGTCGGGACCGACCCTAGTTCGGATAAGCAAAAGTTCGGATAAATGGAGAGACAATTTAAGGGGTGTTCCTGACTATACTAAAACCTTCACACTTTATCCAGGCTAAGGACTGCGAGTATCAGTTAGAGCTAGTATGTTTAAAAACTGTTGTATTTTTTTTTTTTTTTTTTTTTTTTTTACTTTTTTATCATTTAAAATTTTCTTTTTTTCTTTTTCTCTTTTTTTAAACTCCATGCATTATAATTTAAGTAAAAAAGCTTTCGATTGTTGCTTGCTTCAAAGAAGACGTTCTTTCCAATTCTGCTATATCTCGAATTCTTCTTAAATACGTTTGTTGAATAGGATCAGAGTTCTTCTGCCGTTCGAGCGATTTCATACCTGTTTCCAAACATTCAAAGGCTTCGTTTTGTGATGGACCTAAGTTATTTTCAGAGCATTCGTTTTTATTTCTTCAATTTGTTTTTCATCTTAAATCTCATCCACAATCTCATCATCATTAAAAAAAAATGAGAGAAATAGGCTGTTCTTATATATGAAAGTTCGGTTTAAAAATTTTTTTTGGGAGAAATAGGCTGTTCGGATAATTGGAAGTTCAGTTAATTGGAGTTCCGATAATCGACGCTCTACTATAATTGGTATCTTTGCGTCAGACTATCCATTTGCAAACATTTCACTTAGTTTTTATACAATGACGCAACAAATTGAACAATGCTTTATTGTTAACATAATACTGTATTTTACATTTATTAATTTATTAAGTAATTATTAATTTGAATTCAATAATTGTCCAGCATTCCCTTCAAACGAATCACATTCCGCTCATTGCGAACGCCAGTATTTTGAAATCGGGTTGCAACAACTACTATGGTAGATTGCTCCTTGAGGCTTGGTTCACTGTATTGCGATCGCAGACTTTGAATGATGCTCGTTCTGTCCCTAGTAAATATTGTTTGTTTTTAAAATAACTAACTGTAACTGTTCTTGATTTGTTCTGTCGTTTGAAATGCAATGTATAATTTTTTTACTGATGATGCCTTGCGTGTCGCTTGGCGAAACGTTTACATATTGTATTTTTAATTGTCTTTAAGTATGTTCTTTATAAATTTTATTTTTTAACTGTGCTCAAGTCTGTCTTAGTTTATTTTATTTAGTGTTTTAATAATACTGTATATTCGTTTCTCTTGGTTTCAATGGTACAATTAATTTCCCTTCATCATTCATTTTTAAAACACCTAAACGTTTTAAACCTCTGTGATACAAAGGTGTGGTGCATTTAGTTTTAGTAAAAGTCACTTCAGAAAATATTTTAGAGTACTTTGCTTGAGAAAAATAAAAATGATCGTCTTCTCGTTTAGTCGCAATTAATGCATTTAACTTTTCAAAAAAAAAAAAAAAAAAAAAAAAAAAAAAGAAAAAAAAGAAAAAAGCAATTTAACAAATTACAACGACAATTTGGAAAATGATTTTTTTAAAGACAAAAATTTAAAACATAAAAAATCTCACGCAGTTGATCATACATTACGTACGCCATGAATTAAACATTAATAGTGTTAATGCACGTATAAATTGCAAGCGACAAAAATCGCCTGCGACTCGTCAGATTTCCTTAAACTTACGTATTATCCACCTGGAACGTACATATTATCCAAGCATTTCATTGGCTGTTCGGAAAAGCTTTTCCATCGTCCGATTTCCAAAAAATCTGACGACCAATTTTAAATGAAATTTCATTCTTAAACTTCTAAACATCCCACAATATTACTTTTTACACCGTCGTATAGAGAAAAAAATGTACTTTTAAATGCAATTTGTTTGAAAGCTGTATCTCAATTTGTTTCTGAGTTAGTAAATTTTTTTTGTAGTTTTTTTTTACTTTTTTGTCATGGTGGCAACAGAAGTATCCATCTCTGTTGAAAGTAAAGGGAAAATACAGATTACTGTATAGACCAATCAGAAAACGAATAAAATGCGAATTCAACCAATAAAAAGCTTCAGACATGTTTTTGATTTCCTACCCTGACGAGGACAATAACCATTTTTCCAAATGGTTAAAAAAAAAAAAAAAAGTTCACGGTTCAGTGCAGTATCCATTCAATATAAATTAGGGTATCGAATAAAAAATAAAATTTAAGAAAACATTGCGCGCACCATCAAACCTTGCATAAGACTGACAAAGCTGACTGACTCGCAGCAAAACAAAAGATTTGGCGAAAGACTGTAAGCCTCTTTCTTGTGCTCGGCTTTTCTTTTCGACCTCCACCAGAGCATATCTGTGCTTGTCGACATACACCGGTGATAGTCCGAATGTATCAGAATATAATCAAATATTCGGTCTTTCACCGGAGTATTTGGTATGTGTTGACATTCCCCGGTGAAAGTCGACATTCTCCAATTTCGGTCTTTCACTTTACCTATATATTTACAAAGATTAAAAAAAAGTTAAAATATTCAAAGTGATTCTAAAGGTATTATTTGAAAACAAAATTCTTTAGAATAAAATAATTACTTCTCGCAACACTATTATTCTAAATATTTATTCAATTGCAAAATGTTACTCAATTTTTTTGTTTTTTAAATTATCGTACAAAATGCAGATATTTATGATAATATACGTTTTCCGTTATACTAAAACGAATATCAAACTCATTTCCTAAATTTAATTCAACATTTACATAAAGAAACGTTGTATTAGTGGTAAAATTTCGGGCAAAAGGCTTATAATTAGTATTTTACTACAATTAATGGTGCTGTATGTATTTCATCCTTTATCAAAATGTCTCAATTATTCATAGAACATGTGATAAAAATAAACTGTTTTTTTTTTTTTTGAAAAAATTGTAGTCATTTAAAATTATGAAAAGATCATTTCATAACAAAACAAATTAATAATTTAGTTATTTTTTATTATCTTTATAATACCACTTCAATATAAATTTCTAATGTTCCGAATTTATGAACAAGCTTTAATATGAAAAAAGATTAATTTAGTATGAATTTAAATAAAAGTAAAAATAGTTTTTAACTATAATTTTAATTAATTTTTCAATCAATTTTTAACAGCGACATTACGCTCGAACTTATTGAATGTTTAATACGTATGATTTATCACATTGCTAACTAAGGGTAGAACCAACAGAGTGAAAATTTTCCAAGCCGGGAATCGAACCCGGAACCCTTGGAATAGCGCTCCAAATGCTCTACCATTTAAGCTACGAGGACGATATTCAGATTAGCATCTCTCACTCACATATGTTGGTAAGTCTGCAACTGAAGCACAAGATGGAATAGTCTGCCTGAGCACGCAATCCCGCGGCGAAACATAAAGCACAAAAACACGCAGCATCGGTGATCACATATATAATTTTTATTAATTTTTCAATTAATTTTCAACAGCGACATTACGCTCGAACTTATTGATTATTTAATAAGTTATTTATCACATTGCCAACTAAGCAAAGAACCAACAAAGTGAAAATTTTTCAAACCGGGAATCGAACCCGGAACCCTTGGAATGCTCCATGTGCTCTACATTTAAACTACGAGGACGATACCCAGATTAGCATCTCTCACTCACATATGTTGGCAAGGCTGAAACTGCAGCACAAGATAGAATAGTCTGCATGAGCAACAATCCTGTGGTGAAACATAAGGCACAAAAAAAACAGCATTGGTGAACACATATATAATTTTAATTAATTTTTCAATTAATTTTCAGCAGCGATATTACGCTTGAACTTACTGAATATTTAATACGTGATTTATAACATTGCTAATTAAGTATAGATCCAACAAAGTGAAAATTGTCCAATCGGGGAATCGAACCCGGAACCCTTCATGTGGTCTACCATTTAAGCTAAGAAGACGATACACAGATTAGCATCTCTCACTGACATACGTTGTAAGGCTGCAACTGCAGCACAAGATAGAAGTTTTCTGGAGGAGCTCACGATCCTGCGGCGAAACATATAACACAAATAAATCCTGCATCGGTGAACACATATATAATTTTAATTAATTTTTCAATTAGTTTTTAACTATTTTTTGTTAACTATTGATAACTATATTAACTATTGTACATATAAGTATATTATTGTATTGTTATATATAATTATACATTTAACTTCATTTAGCTATTGTTATTAATTATTTAACAATTGTTAACTACAGTTTTCTTAACCATTACCGACGCGGAGTAATTCTGTTTATAAACTGATGAAATAATGGACTGACACCGTAATTTATAAACTAATTTATTAGAAAATACGAAATTGCTTATTTTCATGTACATTATAATAGGAAAATTTTAGTTAAATATTCTTGGTGCCGTTTGTCAGTTTTGGAATTAAAATTAGGTGTCTTTTTTTAAGGACACCGTGCCGGAAAGGGTTAACTATCTGTAACTAATAGTGTTTCTTAAACAATTTAGCAGAAAATTAAGTTTACGTTATAACAATAAATAAGCATATGCAATATTATCCTTATGAGAAAATGTTTTATTTTCAAACAGATTACTTTCCCCCCTTAAATCTCAAATTTCGAAATCAAATTTACGCTGCATCATTATCTAAATGGTTAGTACATTGCATTGAAATTTCAAAGCCATTGCGTAAAATGTGTTTTAAACAAAATGTGCGTAACCTAAATCCTTTGGGAAAAAGCGAAAAAAAGGAAATTTGGCAAAAATGATTTTTCGAAATGAACTCTTTTCAAAGTGCTAATAATCATATTTTTTTAAACCTAAGAAGTCTTTTAAAAGTTAAAGGCACGCTCAAGAAGCGTGTGTAATTTGTGTTTTCTTATTTAGATAAAAAAAATCCGGGAAGAACGTTAAAACATTGCCAAAAATATGGAGTTAGCGAAAGTGACTCACAGCGTACGTTTTTGAAAGGTCTTTACGTACGTACGTTCAGCGTACGTTTTTTTAATATTGATAGAATTTAAAACCGAAGGTAGTCTTGTAAAGAAAAATGAATGTCGATATGATTTAGTATCTTTAGTTTGTTCGTATTTTGATTTCAGAAGTCGATTGCGATTTTTAAACATGGCACAATAAAACGAAATTTCAGAAAGGTGACTTTCGGAAGCGATTTTTTTTTCAAAAGGTTCATATTTTTCGAAACAGATAGCAGATCTGAAAATGGAAGTAAACGTATATATGGCCAGGTATGTTTAGGTTTTTTTTCAGTAGCTTAATTAAAAAAGCAGATTCGAACTTTGAAAAATTAAAGAAATCGTTAAAGTGACTTACGGAAACTAACGTTTTAAAAGGCTTAATATAAATATATTTTCAAACCAAAAGTTTTGTCATAAACGCAATTAAATATAGATGTGGTTAGGTATCACTGGTTTGTTTGTATTCCATAATAAAGAGACAACAGACGGGGCTGGATCGAATAGAGTTTAATGAGTTACATATTCATAAGAACTACAAAAAATGAAAGAAAAAACAAAAAAAACGGGAAAATAAAATGCGTTTATAGATTTTGAAAGGCCCATGACAAACAGGTAGCGAATGCAGAAGAGAGCAATAAAGCTAGCGAAAAGAACCAATCACAGTTAAACAAACAAAATGGCATAAAAATTTTAAACTGAATTAATAGCAATGTAATGTAATGTCTTGATTACAATATTCTAACAACCGCCCATAATCTAGGATTACATCAGAAAAACTAAAAGAAAATTCTAGTACACAATCATAAAAAATAATATGACACATTTTTAAACAGCACTTATACAAAAGACATAACAGTTCATAAAATTTTACTTTAAGTAATACTTTTTTTTAACATATGAGCAATTTGAATATTTGTAGGAAGTGGAATTTATTCAATTTCGACATTATTTTCTTTTTCAACATTAGCAACAATTTTTAGATTTATGTCAATGTTTTTCATTCGACAATAATTGTTCTCATTACTGATAAATTTTATGCATATTTGATTATCCTAAAAAATAACTAAGTTTTTAAGATTTACAATTTCGCAAGCAATGTTTTTAAACCCTAACAAATCTTGCAAACTTTTAGTTAAAGCAATAATTTTAGCTTCAGTAGACGGTAATACAAATGAGTTTTGTTTATTACGACACCACAAAACAGTCGTGTTATAGAACATCAAAATATAACCTGATACTGAATTCCGTTGATTTGCTCTTCACTCTAGTGAGCTTCAACATACATGGATAATTTAGGATCGGTGTTTTGTTTTTTACACACAAGTTTTAAAGATAAGGTTACTTTAAACATATCTAAAGATTCTCTTCAGTGTAATCCATGCAACTTTGTGGATTTTCCTGCATTTGATTCAAAAAGTTAACTTCATACAAAATATCGAGTCGTGAAATAATGCTAAAAACAATAAACAACCCACAATCTCACGATTTGGACCGTTTAATGGTTTTCTATTTTTGAAATCAGGTGGAGTGGACTTAGGGGTTGCATGAAAATCGCTACGCTTACATTCTAGCATATTAAACTTACTTAACAATTTAATTATACAGGGTGTCCGGTCTCAACGGTGTCCAATGGCTAATTCCTAAACCGTTAGTCATAGACATATAGTTCCAATTACAAAAATGTTTTAAATCAGGTAAAGAAATATTTTAAAAGTGATTTGGGTCAATAAAAACATTTTTTAAAAAATTACGAAAGTTAAATTTTTATACGGTCCCCCGGTCCTATAAGTTATATTTAGTGAAATTTTCCTTTTACGCTGACAAGTAATACAAAAAAGTCCCGTTATTCTACGATTAAAATTGACCGAGTAATAGCTGTTTAAAGTTGGAACATATTTTATACTGCAAATTGGGGGTCATTGACAAATTTAGTCGAAATATAATTTCATGAGGTATTTCAAAAAATGGTTGAGAGTAAAATTAACATTGCAATATAAATTTGAAATCTTTAATCAATCTAACATATTAATGCAAAATATACACTTTGTAATAAACATTTAAGAAGAAAGAAAAAACAGAATTTTTGTTAAATAAAATTATGTTAAATTAACAGCTACAATTCTTTACAAAATGATACGTATTTTAAAATGTTATTAGATTACACTAGCCTGCAAAAGTTGGGTTATGTTATGTTTTTTAGTTTTTGATAATTGATTCTTATGTATTTTGTACCGCTAAATTCGAAATTGACCTTCATTTTTAACCATCACATCAGGATTTTTCGCAAATTGCAAATTTCAAAGTTAAAAAGATCAAAATTAAAATTGAATCTCCTCCCTCATCTCATCAGACCACTCAGCTGTTTAGCTGTAGGAATCCCAGGATAAGCAAAAATATTAAATAAAAAAGAAAAGTTTTACATATGTTTTATAGTATGAGATTTTCGGTATATTTTAACTTACACATTTACGATTTGCAAACAAAATTCTAACATGATGGTTAAAAATGAAGGTCATTTTCAGACTCAGTGCTAAAAAGTACGTAAAAATAAATTACCAAAAGTTAAAAAACACAGCCATCTCCTCTACTTTATAGTTTCGATTTTTGTTATTCTTCCAATTTGACAATTTATGAATTGCGAAATATCCAACATGATGGTTAAAAATTAAGGTAAGTTTCGGATTCAGTGCTAAAAAATACATAAAAGTTATAAAACCCAACAATCGCAGTCTTGTATTATCTAATCTAAAACTTTTTCTTAAAATTCTTGGCGGTAAACTATCAGAAATTTTTTGTGTTATTGTAAAATAAGTATAAATGATAACCACCGAAAATCATAATAATATTAGATTGTTATCGGATTTGCGCCAGTATGTAAAATGCAATCTCGATCGGATATTTGAAATTGAGTTAAAGTTTGTGTACAAATTTTGAACTGGAAAAACATACATACAATCGTAGAAGTAACATAAAATCTTATAAAAATAACATAATATTTGTTAAAAGAAATCATAAAAGAAGCAGTCTCAAATCCTGACAAAATAAAACATATGTTATTTTAGCCAAACTGAAACTTAATAAATGTTAACTTAATCGTAATACTTGTACGATTTTTTTCAAAGCGCAGATACACATGAAATAAGACCTTCGAATACTTTAAGAACTTGATATGTGACCTCTCAGAGCCAAGCCGAACTCGTTTGTTTTCAGAGCAGAAAAGTGACATAAGTCATGCATTTTTAATGTTTTATAACTCGCTCAATTTTAGAGTGATATGAATGGGACTTTTTTTGTCTTACTTGTCAGTGTAATAGGAATATTTTACTAAATATAACTTATAGGACCGGGGACCGTATAAAAATTTAAATTTCGTAATTTTTTAAGAAATGTTTTTATTGACCCAAATTGCTTTTAAAATATTTCTTTACCTGTTTTAAAACATTTTTGTAATTGGAACTATATGTCCATGACTAACGGTTTAGGAATTGGCTATTGGACACCGTTGAGACCGGACACCCTGTATATGACTCTTGATACATTATTCAACTATCGGGATAGGATTTCATTTGAATACCTAGAAATTCTTAAACACACTCTGACTTTGACATGTGAAACTCTTTAGATAATAAGGAAATAACTACATTAGTTTCATTTACATCTGAACCTTCTAATAACATATCATCTACAGACAGAGCAATAATAATTTTATGACCATGGCTGTGCCGAAAAAAGTACAAGGCTCATTATCATGATATTTAAAGTTTAATTTTGAAATATATTCCAGAAATCTTGCAACCGATTGTGGTGGAGATTGTTTAAAACCATATAAACCTCTTTTAAGCTTACACTTTCGCCCACCTTTATCATCACAGCCTTGCGAATGATCCATAAAAACAAGTTCATTTACCTTACAATTCAGTAAAGCTCGTTTTACATTGAATTGAAATTCATGCAAGGTTTTATTTAAAATCACAACAAGCATTAAACGTAAAGCATGCTTATTTATTACAGGGCGAAATGTTTCAATATAGCCTAATTCTACTTTTTGCATGAAGCCACGAGCTTCAAGGGGAGCTTTATACTGACCATCTCTTTTGATGGTAAATACGCACTTGCGGGAAATAGCTCGTTTGTCAGGTGGTAGTTTTTCGAGATCCCAGACTTCGCTGATCTTCATGCATTTTACCTCTGCGGCCATAGCTTGCTCGCACAAACGTTGATTATAAACAAGGAGAATCTGGAATCCGAATGGATTGTTTTCTTAATCTCTCGGATTTTCACGTTATGTCTTCTGTTACTTCAGCGTCACCTGATCCTTCTCTCGTACTTTCTTGAACATCTGGGTTAATTTCATTATAATGCAGTTCTTAATTATCTACAGTATATTGTTTTGATTGTGCGGTTTCTGTTTTTTTTCAGTTCATCGCATTTCACATTTCTTGATATAGTTATGCGCTCTGTCTCAGGATCGAACAATCGATATCCCGTTGAAGAATAGCTTTTGAACATACTTTGTTTAGACGCATTGTGAAGCTTCTTTTGATGGATAAAATGAATTAGCACGTAGTAACTGAATCCCAAAACACGTATGAAGTGAAAAGTCAATCCGTGATTTTAGGACACCATATTACAGAAGAAAACCCAAAAGCGAAGCCCAGTCAATGCGAGCGAGAGCATGCCAGCACAAAGGGAAAGCGAGACGGATTTGAGCACAAGTAAGTAAGTAAGTAATCACCCACCCTGGGAACCCGCTTTTGGCTTATGGTTAGGCGTAACCACCAAGCCCAGGGCAGGGAAAAGTTTTACTACCTGCGGAACTCCTTCAATATTCTTTTTTTTTTTTTTTTTTTTTTTTTTTTTTTTTTTTTTTTTTTTTTTTTTTACAGTTTAGGAGAAATGACAATGTTAGATATTGACAGTGTGTGCAATAAATATTTACAGATGACCCCTATAATTACATTTGAGAGAAATATTCATTATTATAACTTAGAATTTGATATTAAATTTTTTTTATCACAATTACCTACATATTTACAACACTTTTATGTTATTTTCAGGATTCACAATACTGACATCAATTTAAACCATGTACAAATGTGATATTTGCAACACTTAAAGCTATTTTCAAGGTATATGATGCAAAATTATTTTTAACTCTATACTAAAAATAAGTATTAAGGTACAAGATGCAAATAATAATTAATATTATGCACTATTATGAAAGTATAAGTAATTGTAGATAATAATTATTTACAAATTTACAATACAATGATACTATGTTTGAGATATTATGTAAGATACATGATGCAAAAATTATTTTTAAATCTACACTAAAAATTTAGTATTAAGATACGAACAATAATTAATATTATGTACTATTATAAAAGTATAAGAAATTGTGTATAATAGTTATATATAAATTTACAACACAATAATACTCCAATATAATTAAGAATCTGTACTGGAATAATGAAAGTTGCTATTTACACTTTATACAAAAGAACTGGTATTTGAAGATGACTCAGTCGAAGAAAACTTGCCAGGAGTATAAATTAACTACATTTTATATAAAATAAGACCACGCCGACACGAATACCCCAGACCACAGCCAGAACTAAGTTTGGAAAAGTTAAATAGTATGGAATTAAGCTAGAAATTTATAATTTATGAATGAGTAAAAACTGTTGAGAATGTTATAGTTTTCATATAACTTTTTGAGCTGAATGGGATCATTAATAATCTTAAGAATATCTGCGAAGATTGAGGGTCCTAATTCATAAATTTACAGTTGCCAAATAGATAATGTAGTGAGTCTCTTCGGACACCACACTTGCAGAGATCGTTATCTTTCTTGTTTATGTGATTAGGAGGATATAATGGAAATAAATGGAAACGTTGTCGTTAACAATTAGCTTTTTTTTAACCTTTGACACAATCTGATGCGTAAATCGGCCTCTCCCTGAGTGATCCCAGTTGTGCTGCCACCTATCCAGTAATTGTGAATTGATGCATTTTAATAAATATGATCGAGGTAATCAAATACTCCGATCTACTGGAAGGTTGCAGTACTGAGCAGCGTCATTTGCTAGCTTGTCCGCCAGTTCATTTCCTGCTATTCCAATATGACCTTTAATCCACGTTAAGTAAACTAATTTATTTTGATGTTTTTTAATTTTAATTTGAATGTGATAGATATCGGGATTTGTTGGGAATAATTTATGTAATGCTTTAATTGGCTGTCAGAGAAAATTTGGAATCTGTTGTGAGTAGAATTTATTGCCCAATTAATGGCTGTGATGGCTGCATGCAGCTCTGCCTGAAAAATAGAATTATCTGTACGTATTTTAACAGTTTTTCAAAAATTTTTGTGTTTTGAAGATAGGCCACTACAGCATATGCCGTGCCAGAGTCCACCTTAGAACCGTCAGTGTGCATCTTGATAATGTTTGGATGACTGATTATTTTGTCAGTATTAATTAAATTGTTAATATTTATTTCAGGATTTATTTGATATTTGTGTAATTTATTTTCTACGTGTTTTTTTACTAATTGGTGTGTGTTTAGTTAATATTATTTCTTTATTATGTAAAAATTTGTATTTAATGGATTTATGTTCTAATGTGACTAATAATGGAGGGATTCCTAATAAAATTTGTAGTGTGTGCGTTGAAACGTTTTTGTATGATTTAGTGATAGATGTTAGACAGATTCTTTGTATGGACTGGAGGGAACGCTAATCGATCACCCTGAGGTCACCAAACCACACCTCCGATCCATAAAGTACAATTTTCTCCAAAACAGTGATATACCACGCTGTAAGGTATTTCCTGGACACGCCCCACGTGGCCGCCCGAAAGTCACCAGGGACAAGAAATCCGTGCGCTCACGATAAGTCCGTTCGCTGGGTCAAAGCTATTAGGCGTAGTCAACGCCGCCGCACTGAAACACCAGACTCTACATTAAGGGAGGACTTAACCAGAAAGTGACCCGAATTATCGTTAAGAACAAGGTAAAACCATGATAAACCTTGTGCGGTCACCCATCCGAAACGCATCGACACTACGGCATCGGACTCCTCTAAAAGAGAGTATGCATCGAAATGATTTGAGATTTGCGTTCGAAAACTTCGAGACTAGATTCGAAAGAGCTCAAGAACCAAAACGACCGCCAACCCAATCTAAAGTACTTGTCAGAATTTCGCTGACAATAAACGCGACACTTTCCTTGCGGTAATGATTAAGGCAAATGTCGGTAAGCGCTCGAATGTGAAAGTCGCAGGGAAATTGATTTTCCCTGACAGATCTCCACAAGAGGCACTCATAGACACAGTGTATAATTGCGCTGTTTCCTGTTCCGCAGAAAAACGCAGGGTTGCTTCTAAAAAACGGACTCTGTGATGACGAAAGGAACCATGTCCCGTTAAGACCTGGTTAACAAAGAAATCCCACTGGAGTCTTTATGTGGAGACTTTCTGGAAAATCGCATATGACACCCGACCCGCCCTCACACTGGTCCCACCTACTCTGCCAAATGATAAGTGCTCGACCAAAGAGCCTGCTCTTCATCTGATGACAGGAAGATGAATCTGCACATCTAAAGTGGGACGAGTCTCAGCTTCTTTGGCCAGGGCATCAGCACGCTAATTGTAGACGTAAGAAATGTGGGCTTTGATTCAATGCATAAGGACTCTGATTACATTACTTTTAACAAGGTCTCTAAACTTGGCAACTTCTCTATGGCGAGACACGAGAGAGAAAACTCCTGGAGCGCAGACCTCGAATCCGATAAAATTTCGAGTTCACCAAGACCTTACCAAATAGCGTCCGAAATCGTCTCCTTGATCGCATGAACCTCGGCAGCGAAAACGGTCAACCCATTGGTCAGGCGGAACTGACCCTCCTCGACAATCCCGCCCTTAGTGGCAAGGAGCGCACCCCACTTTATCATCTTCTAGCGTTGATCCATCCGTGTAATACGTAAGGTGTCCTCTGGCTGAGATCCGGAATCCACGGGATTCTCCAAGAACTGTCTCGCCGAGGTGGGTTCCTCCAAATCTACATAGAATCTGGCCTGATACTGACATTTCTACGCTATCAGCCAATCAAGTGCGGGCTTCAAAGTCGCGCTCGATACTAGCACGGAGGTCCAAGGAAACAACCCCGGACAAAACAGGGAAAAAAACGCGTATGTGCTTCAAATCGAAATCTTCTCCGTATTTCAGGAAGTACGCTGTTAAGTTGTCAATACAGCTGTTTAGCATTCGGTTTTTCAAGTAAGCTGCTTAAAGAATAGCTTGACCTCAAAATGTCTTTGGTAAATTTGATTCAGCAATCAAATCCTTTCCTATATTCAGGAGACATCTATTACATCTTTCAGCAATGCTATTTAAAGATGGAGTGTATGGAGGAGCAGGATCCATCAATATACGAAAGTCTCTTCTGAAATTTACTAATTCATTATTTAAATATTCCTTGCCTTTATCATAACTAATTTTTTTACTGTAAGATTAGTTTTCAAGAAAACTTTCAATTCTTCAGAAGCTTCGCTTTTATGCTTCAATAAACCTACTTCAGAGAAATGAGAAAAATCCTCAATGGGAGTCATAAAATAACATTCACCAGAAAAAATTTTAGTAAATATAGGACCATATATGTTAGTGTGAATCATAGTCATTGGCTTAGTTTCTCTTTGCCTGGGTTCTCAGTTCCTGTAGGTATAGGTATTGGACTCTGTTATGCCGTAGCACAAACATCGCAAAAAGAAAGGGATGCCGGAAGCTTCATATCTTCAAACACTTTATCGCTCAGATGACCCAATCTACGATGTCGAATATCGCAATAACTTCCTTTAATGCGAGGACAGTTTCATAAACAGGTAAACCAAACAAAGGAACAAAGTCACTTATGTATTGTTCATTCGGATCACGCTCAACAAAACAAAACCGATTTCTTCCTTTTACAAAAAACATTTTTTCATTCTTGAAAATAACTGCATAGTTCTAACTTTCAATTTTCCTAACGGAAATCAACTGTCCAAGTAAGAATGGAACTTAAAGCACATTATTTAGTGTAATTTCCATTCCATTTCATAACTTTCCTATTATATTTCCAACACTTTTAGTTTCAAGATTCAATTTTTTCGATGCATGCTTAAAAGTTCATGAAGAAGGTACTAAAAACGTGAGGTATTTCTTATTAAAACACACATGGGAAGTTGCTACAGGATCTAGTATAAATTCATTCTTTCTAACATTTCCAGCAACAAAGCACATTGCTGAAGATGCGAAATTTTCTTCATTTGAATTTTTAACAGATTTACAGTTACTTTTCAAATGCCCAGTTTTTCAACATAAATAATACGTAACTTTTCTTCTACAATACTTTGCAGTACGCCCCTTTAAATTACAAATTTTACAAAAGAATTTTTTGTGAGTTGTCGATCCAAATGCAGTATTATCATGAACGGTTTTAGTATGCAATTTTTATTTTTTTTTTTTATCAAGTATAAGTGCTTCAGCATCTATCAATTTTTGTGTAGGAAAATCCAATGACAAAACAGCATTCGGTTGATTTTCTAAAGCAGTCTTAACATTTTCAAATTCCACAGGCAACAACATCAATATATCCTCCTGAGACCCGTGTCCATTCTATTGGACGTTTTAAATTTTTATCTAAAATACTTAATTTCAGTAGGTACTTGTAAATACTTGCTGTCCATTATACTAGATAGTCTAGTACTGCTATCTGTATGCCGAAATAATGAAAAAATTGCAACTAGGTATGTATTTCAATCATTTGAAAGTGGCAGGGAACAAGAGAAAGAATGTTGAAGGCACTGTTCTAATGCTAATTTTAAATATTTTTTTTAATTAATTTGATATTAATACTACACTGTAAAAAAAATTCCGCAACGTTCCTGGGAAAAAATGGGCAGCTGAGTTGCCCATTATTTCCAAGAAACATTTCTTGAAAATGACTGGAACTTTACTGTATATGTTAAAAACTTTCTACAGAAATGCCAGTAAGTTTCCTGCGAAATAACAGGAATATTTCTGTTGACAGCAAAACATTACTGACATTTCACAGCATGCGGGATCCGCAGACGATTTTTACATTTCCAGTTGACAATTTTCGCTTTATTATCAGTATTTGTTAGAATGAAAAAATATTTTGAAATTGACATCAAATTTATTATTTATAATTTACACGAAAAAAATAAATTTTCAGTTAAAATTCAATAAAGTAAATATATATATGATATATTGTTTCTGAACTTTGCTTAAAATATAAAAATATATAAATGTAAATAATAATTAGAAAAAAATCTAGACATAAAATATTTTGGATTTTCGTTAGTAATTATGTTAGTTTAGAAGTTAGATAAAATACATATAAATTTTCATGAAAAAAAAACCTAAACGTAATTGTATATTTTTTCCGAAAATAAAAAAAAAATTCATATTTGCAGCAATTCAAAGTGAAAAGATATATATCAAATTTAAATCAAATTGTAATAAAGTGTTAAAATATAAAATTAATTAAAAAAGAAAAAAAAAGTCCAGAGGTAGCATCGAACTCGGGCCGTACGGGTGGCGTGCGAGCTTTCTGCGTCCACACCACGAAAGATACGCTGAGAACTGCAAACTAATGGGTATTTGAAACGTATGCTAAACCTCGGCATCTAATTTCTGAAAATCTAAGTCCCATTTGAAGAAATCCTTTCACAAGAATAATTAGAGATAAGAACTCCAAAACATACTTTAAATTAATCAAAATCGGTGAGAATCATGTTTGATGGTCCCCTGGTTAATGGAGATCCAAATAATAGGTGTATTTTTTTTTTACACGGTCTGCTCCTTAAACATTCCACAGACAAGTACGAGAGATAATCTCTTAGCGATTTCACGAAGGTATTGTATTTTCATCTGAATTGTTTTGACAATAGAGACGTAAAGGATTATGTCGTCTATTGATTTATTTGCATTCCATATTGATTTTTTTACATTCATTTAAGGAATTCTTTTTCGACACTCGCTCGCGAGCAACGGATTATAGCAAAAAGATAATAAATGGTGGCCGCAGCGTTTTGCTGTTTCCAACTTTTGTGTCAGGAAGATTTCAGATAGGAAAACCAGAATTTCACAGGAAAGAGCTAAATTATTCTGAAAACCTGAGAAAAGGCGAAACGTTCCTGGATTTTACATGGAACGTTACCATTTTTTTTTACAGTGTACAGACATCTAATTTTAAGTGTTGCATCAATGAAATGACATTGCAGTTTAAGTAATTTAATGTATATTTTAGAGAAAAAAAATTTTCTTTAAATGTCCATTCTATTGGACATTGGGTCTTTATCAGTTGTTTTTATTCATATTATACTCTTTTTGTATACTGAAGAGGCATTAGTTTTTGCTTAAAATCAACACAATATTGAAACAAATAATAGATACATAAGTGGATAATAAATTTTCTCAAATAAATAAAAGGATATTTAAATGTTATTCTAAAAATATATAATTTTACTGATAAAATACCTGTTCTAAACCAGTACATTTTTAAATTTTTGACATCAGTGATCTTTTTTTTTTTTTTTTTTTTTTTTTTTTAGCATTTGGTAAACATAGATAATTAAGCTTTTATTATGTTTTATTCTTATTCATTGTAACTATTTTTGGTATTATTTTTCTGTTAGTATGCTATTTATAATTGAATTAATTAAAAATTTTATCATATTTAATTAGCAATAAAAATTTTAACAAAATATAATTATAGATAACAGTATAAGATTTTAAATAAACTCATTTTGATCTACTTTTAAATTTCTTCATGGCACTTACTTGCCAATTGTGGTAGCTGTGCCACTAATTATAATCATTATTCTAATAAACAAATGATTAGTGTTGAGAAAAGTTAAAAAACAAAACAAATGTTTTGATTTTTTTTTTTTTTTTTTTTGAAAATTACTAAATTGATCAACACGTTTCAAAGTACACTTCTTCTATTTGAGGATGCAAAAATTGAATTTATGTAACAATTGGAAGTGACGTATGAGCGATAAAAACATACTTCTGATATCAGAGAAAAGTTTGTGGTGAAAGAAATAGGAACTTGATGCTAAAAATCTTGATTTTGAAGCCTATGTAGCGATCTTATATTGCTTGATAAGTATAAAATAAAATAAGGTTGTGTGCATGAAATGCAACTGGTATTTGTATATTCGTTTAAATTAAAAAAATTATTGCAAGCTTTTTATATTATTTTACTGTTCGTATGCTGTTTATAATTAAATTAGTTAATTTGATCGAATTTAAACAGAAATAAAAATTTAAAGAAAATATAACTGAAGATAATAATTTAAGATCATAAATAAACTGCATTATTTTTCTTTTTAATTTCCTTTGGCATCGAAATGTCAATTGTGATAACTGTACCACTAACTATTTATAATTTCTCTTTAGAAAAAAACTTATATTGATCAGATATATTTTTTTTAAACTCCTTTTTAAAAAACTATTTAAAAAGTCACTTTTATACTATTTAATATACTTTAGATTTTAGATTTTCAATATACTTTATGCTTATAGATTTATACTTTTCAATAATATCTCATCTAAAAATACTTTTTTTCTCTTTGATAATGAAAAAATTTAAATTGTACAATATTTACAGGTGATGTATGAACGATAAAAGCACATTTATAATGAAAGAAAATTTTTAAAGAGAAAAAAAAATTAAAGAAACTATATCTGAAGATAATAATTTAAGATTATAAATAAACTGCGTTTTATTTCTTTTTAATTTCCTTTCGTCATCCAAATATCAATTGTGGTAACCGTGCCACTAACTATTTATAATCTTTTTTAGAAATAAACATTTATTGATGTAATAGATTTTTTTTTAATTCCATTAAAAAAATATTTAAAAAGTGACTAAATTGATTTATACTTTTCTAATAAATTTCATCCAAAAATAATTTTTTCTGTTTGTAATGAAAAAATTAAAATTTTGCAATATTTAAAGGTGATGTATGAACGATAAAAACACATTTATAATGAAAGAGAATTTTGCAATTAAAAATTTTTCATTCAGAATCATGTAATTCAATAATATGGTTTTTACAGGACTAAGACCCAATGTCCATATTGGACACGCCAAAACTCTATATATGTTTTAGTTTTAAAAATAAATGAATATATATAAAGTTTTCTAGCCCCCATAAAGAGCCTTAATCCTAAAAATGAAAATGTGTGCGAAAAATGCGAGCTTGGGACTCAAGAGGATATAAACAATCCTATCGGTTTTCTTTACTTCTCTTATAGAGAGTTTAAGATCCGATATTAATGTATTTATCTGGTTAATATAGTTTCCCATAGATACAGCACAATCTTTCTTAATAGTTGCCAACATCATCAGAATCAAAATTTGATTCACTGCACTCTTTGTATCGTATGTGCTTTCTAATTTGCTCGAAATTTTATACGCCATATTTTCATCTTGAAACGATGCAAGAACTTGAAACGAACAGTGTTAATCATAAAGCGTATGGCTTTTCTGCTTTCACAGAATCCGCAGCAGTACCTTCAGCTGGTTCATTTTCAAAAACGTTTTCTAATTCCCCAAAAATTGCAGTGACTGATCTTTTCCAGATGGAAATTTTTTTTACTATCGCCTTCAAAAAGTTCTTTCTAAGACTCCATTCTGCTCGATAAAACACAAAAACTGAAGGGAAATGACTTTTTTACTCAAAATCATAGAAAAAATGAAAAACAGAAAAAGAAAGGCGTCAGGCATCAGGTGGTCATTTCGACATCTGCGAAAATTACGATCTGCTGATAATGAAGAAACAAAATGCGAGCCTGGATCGAACAGAGTATATTATTAAAATATTAAAATAATAAAGCTTTGTAAAAAATTACCATAAAATAAAACAAAACACAGGACGCGTTTCGAGCTAAAAATATTAACAGCTCGTCATCAGATACAGTAAACACGTGTCCGAAAGAGGACAAGGTTTAAAATGAACTGAAAGGTAAAGAATGCGACAGATGGCACTAGCTGAAAGGGCCACATGCAGAAGACGAAAGTGTTGCCAAAATGATAAAGGAGAAATTTAAAGGGAAAAGAGGAAATAAAAAAAATTAAAATAAAATAAAATAAGTAAATTAAAAAATATAAATATAAAAAATAATAATAAAGAAAGAAATATAAAAGAATAAAACAAGAAAAAAACCAAAAGATCCTTTTTTTTCTCAAACAAAATAAAAAGAAAAGAAACAAGAGAAGAGGGAAAAGAATTACAAAAGTAATTTGCACGCTGGAGAGATGAAAGGAGATGATGAGAGCTCATTGATAAGATTATCAGAATTTTTAGAAATAAAATATCCTTCATGAAAATTCAAGTGAGAGGGAGAGGCAGGGGAAGGACAACAACTGAAATAAAACAGAGAAATAAAATGTACTTATAGTTTCTAAAATGCCCATGACAGGCCGGTAGAGGACGTGGAAAACAGCTATACATCTAGCGTAAAGAACCAATCACAGTTAAACAAATAAAATTGCATAAAAAATTGAAAACTAATTAATAGCAATTTAATGTAATGCTCTGATTACAATAATCTTACAGTATTTGTATTTACGAAGGAGATACACAAATTTAAAAATCGCAGAAAAGTGAAAATCACAAAAATGAGTTTTGCAAAAAAAAAAAAAAAAAAAAAAAATTGAAAGGGTTAATATTCTTATTTTTCAAAACAGAAAGCATATTTCGAAATGGCAATTAACGTATAAATAGTCTGGTAATTTAAGTTTTTTGTAGCTTGATCAGAATCACTGATACTGCTTTTTAAATACTGCAGAAATCGTGAATATCGAGAAAAATCTACGAAAAACGATTTTTTTAAAGGTTTCATGCATTTTTTAAAAATCCGTACACAGCGTTCAAAAAGCAAAGTACGAGCTTTAATTTGGTATAATCGGATTTTCCAAATTTCTTTTAGTTCGGCAAATGTTTGATTCGTAAAGTGGGAAATATAGAAAAAGATAAATTCGATGTTTCGTAACTCTTTTTTTTTAAAGGTTAACTTTAATAATTTTTCGAATAAATTGTTTTCAAAATGTAAATCTACAAAATTTAAGAATATTTCATTCGTTTTTCTGTATATTATATCATTTGGATGTACGAAGTTAGCAAAAACAGCAAAGAAAAAAAACCCGATCTCACACTTTCCGTTTTCCTCTGCTTGTGAGCTTCGGAACTCTCCGAACTGAGCATGGGCCTGCTTACCAATTTTGTAAAAAAAATAATGCATTTTCGATGAGTTTTTAATTAATAAATGTGCTAACTACCAAAAAAAAATAAAATTCTAAGTCTCAAGCGCACCAGCAGAGGCAATGAACTACCCTCACCCAAATTTGCAATTGCGCGCGCGCACACACACACAGACATTGCGAAACTTTCTTTTATTAGTACTATATATATATATATATATATATATATATATATATATACCGCCCGGAATTTTGAGTGAATTTTGAGTGAAATTTTGAGTGAGGTGGGGTAGAAAAGTTCATAATATGAAAGAGTGGTCCGAGGATTTTCCAATGATATATCACACGAGGGTTTAGCAGAGGTACTGCGTACGCACTGCAAAATCTTGCAAAATAATCGATCTAGAATCTTTTAGTTCCACATTCCTCCACCAGGGTTGAAATCTATTCATAACAAAACTGTTTCTGAACGAAACTCTGTTAAACAACCTACCCGTAAATATATATTCAAGGGGATGTCGGACTTAGGCAAGAATTTAAGAGATTTGCTTAAATTACTATTCAAAAATAGTAGTGTGTACACTTTTGAAATTTTTATATTAAATAAGTAATATTTATCGATATTTATCCGTCAGAAAAACGCATCAAAAACGGTAGAAATCTGTACGGTTTTAAATATTCGATCGCGCATCCTCAAAATTTTTTTTTTCGCCCCCACCTGAAAATTGATGCCCCTTACTTTTAAAGATTTTTATAGTGTGTTATAAACTATCTGAAAGCTCCAAATATATCGGTTTCTCCACTTTTCTTAATTTTAACCTGCCCGTAGATATATTAGATACGCATTAGAACAATGCATTTCTTTTCCTGTTTAAAAAAAGATTTTTTTTTCTATAAAACAAAAACTGACGGATCTATTTTTTATAAAATTTATATATTATTAAGCAGCGTTCAAAGGTAGGGCTAGATGCATAACTTTAGAATCTGTAAATTGTATATTTTATAAAATTTGAAGGCTTTCCAAAGAATCCTAGTATAACAAGTAATATAAAAAAATGTAAAGTCAATTCCTACTGAGGTCAATAATGAATTAACTTTGATTAATGAATTAATACTTAAAAAAACTGTATTAACATCAAGTGTCATCCGCTACAAGTTTTAAAAAAAATGTGTTTGAACTTGAGTGGATGAATAATAAGAATTTAATTAACGATTGAAAATTTTAATAAAATTTATTAACTAAATTTAATTAATGAATTAATATTGGAAAAAACTGTATTAACATCAAGTGCCATTCACTACAAGTTTAAAAAAATGTATTTGAACTTGAGTGGATGAATAATAAGTATTTTATTAACGATTGAAAATTTGAATAAGAGAAACTTTTTCTCCCATATAAAACTAAAATTAGTTAATTAAATTTAATTAATGAATTAATATTTAAAAAAACTGTATTTGCATTAAGTGTCCTCCACTACAAGTTTAAAAAATGTATTTGAACTAGAGCGGATGAATAATGAGTATTTTATTAACAATTGAAAATGTGAACAAGATATATAAATATATGTAGGGAGTGTGTGAACTAATAGTAGGAATTGAAAAATCATTTGCGGTTTGGTGTTTTTATTCCATAGCCACCCGACTGCATTTCAAACAGCGCCCTCTCGCTATTTCTCAAAAACTTGAGTTTCTTTGAACGGTAATAAAAAAGATTTTACAAATGGATTTTTAATGGATTGTTCAACTATTTACAGGAGTATACGAATAATTTTAAGAATTTCTGAAACGAGAATTTTTTTCTGCGTCTGGTTGTGTAATTTTCGAGTTTTTAGACCAAGTAGAATTTAAGATGCATCCCTTTAAAAATAAGTCATGTATATTTATCGCCCTGGCAACGCTGTGTTTGTATTAACCCCTCCCCCTCTCTTCAGCTTTTCTAAGAAATATTCTGTAGTTTGATAAAAATCTATACTTTTGATGAATTACGAATACTTTTACAATCGTTTAATTTCGGCTTTTAAATTAAATTGTCAACTAATTATTAGAAATTTAAAATTCTGAAACTGCGGTGCACCAGGAGAGGTCTTCTACTATCTTCACAAAAACTTTCAGCTTCGTACGTGCCGTAGAGTTTGCTAGTCATCGCACGCACACACACACACACACAGAGAGCGAAACTTTGTTTTATTAGTATAGAAATATATGTAAGCACGTTATATAAAATTATTAACACGTTGACTTCCACGCTACGAGTATACTCGTAGCTTTAATATTCGTGGCTTTAATTTATTACTTTCCCACCTTTATTTTAAAAAAAAAAAATGCCTTATTTATTGGCAGAAATTTCGCTGTATTAGTAAATCGAAATTTACCTTTCAGAATTTGTGGTGGCAAACAACTTTCAAGAAGAAATTTGAAAAATCTTACTTTTTGCAGCAGTGAACGTGTTAATAGAAAAGCAATCGGATATGTTCTTTGAAATGCAAATATATTTTAACTTTTTGTCGGTGAATATGAATTTATTTCTCTAATTCGAAAAACGCAGGAAGAAAAGTTTGACATAATTTTTTACTCAAAATTGCCTTGTTGCATTAGCACTGAAGTATAGATATATTTATCAACAGAACTGGCTTGCTGGTACATATGCATGCCAATAGAATGTTCGGTCCGTATTTGTATGTGCTGCATAAAACATTACGCATGACAATGATAGAAAATTAAATCAAAAGTAAGATGTACTAATCTAAATTCTAAACAAAAAAAAAACAAAAAAAAAAAAAAAAAAAAAAAAAAAAAAAAAAAAAAAAGATACATAATAACAGTCCTCAGCATAAAAGGCGTCACATTTTTATCCTATATAAATATGCATATAACTTGAATTATTGATTCCGTACATTAACATTACATGTCGCCAATGACTGAACATTCAAATAATTTGCCAGTTTGATAGAGTAAACTAAATACTGATTGCACATCATATTCCACATAAACACTGTAAATGCAAAGTTTTCTTGTAAAAATAGACATGACATTAATACAGTCACCTCTCACTTATGCGCGTTTGAAGGTATTGATTTAAAATCGCGCATACCTGAGAGCCGCGCATAATTGAAAGGGTGTTGTATGTAGTAATTCTTTATACACATTATGAAAAAAAAAACATTTTTAAATATAAGAATTATGATTAATAACATTTTATAAAATAAAAGAGGTATAATATTAGTATAATGTACATAAAATCCTTGCAATGTTTTCTCTAAAATTTAGTTTAAAAAATACAATAAACGAAAAATTTCATTTTACATAGAAGAAAGTATGCCAATTAGTCCTCTTTTAAGAAGTCATCGATGCTAGTTTGTTTTTGCTTAAGCCGCGTTTGTACAATGACCTTTTCTAATCCATTAAAGTGCGTCATTGTACTTGATGCTACATCAGCATATTGAAGATAACATCTCAATGCGTCCAGAGCTTCTAAAGCGGTAGCATAAGATGGGACAGTTACAATATCAGTTTCATCATTATCATCATCTTCTCCTTCTTATTCAGCTGTCATGTCATCAAAAACAGTTTCAATATCTCTTATAGCCGTTAATATCAACATTGACGAAATCTTGAAAAAGAAGATAATCTTGTCTTATGCTGTTCCATTCTTCTTCGTCTATTTTAAAATCATTGCTCTTGTTTACATTTTCCTGTAATGGAATAGCTTCAGCATCATTTGAATGAACAAAATTCGCTTTTCTAAAGCAATTAAAAGTTGTTGTGGCTGTTCTGTTTTTCCAAGAGGAAACGAACATATAAAACATATTCATTTTCAAAACAATCGAGAAATATCATTCGTAGTAATAAAATTATTTCGAGAAAAAACATATTTTTTTGTAATCATAGGCGATTCCTTTTAAACAGAGGTCGTGCTCTTAAGTCATCTTTTCAGGACAAATATCACTATTTGTTTATAGAAAAATAAATCTAGGTTAAACGCGCGAAATTTCGCCTTATTTAAGAAGAGCTTTTTCCATAAGAAACTACTGGTACCGAAGAATTTCCTGGTCGTGAAATTTCAGGACAAGTACGACCCTTGCTTTTAAATAATTAATCTTGATGGTATTTTCATCTTTTATTTTTTACAGCACAGCAAGACGACACATTGCACATTTAATATTTAACATTTAAAATAAGATCATAAATTCCGAGAATGTGATACAATTATGCATCTCAGCCAAGCAATAAAGCTATTAAGAATCTTCTAGTTACAATAATTCAAGTATCACTTCACTATGTTAAATCACACATGTTAATATAAATATTTACAATTCCGAGGAAACATTTTTTCCCGAACGAGCACAATTCAAGTTTTAATACATATAAAGAATTCTAACATCAACCAGACAGTTTATTCGCGGGCTCTGGCGCCACACGACCGAGTCACGTGATCTCGGCTATTTTTAGATTTCTTCCGAACGCAAATAGGTGCGAATTCGTAACAACATATGCATACCATCCAGAATCCAAATTTTCTTGAATTCCTTTTTCTATTCTGGTATATAAACATTCTTCGCACCAAAATTTCCTATACTGGTTTTAACTGACCTTAGTATAAATAGTTCTAATGAGTGGAGTATGCTAGTACAATTTACAGGGGGAAGTATGCCTCGTGTATGTGTCAGCAATGGTAGATATGAAGGATGGGCGAGACACTGATCCATAAATAGCAAAACTTTTCTTTTTTTAGCCATTTTCATATGAAATTCCTTCCAAATATCTAAAAATAGTGTGTTATTTCCGCGTATAACTGAGAGAGATAATTCAAACTAGCGCTTATAAGTGAGAATCTTCAGTATAATTTTCCTACTCCTCGTAACGGGACCTTACAAAAATCACATATAACTGAGAGACGCATAAGTGAGAGGTGACTGTAATATCATCCATACTACGACATTTATATGAAATTGTTATTCTGCCTCTAATTTCCTGTTAAAGGAAATCAGATAGCTTGATTGTCGTTCCAAGAGTTCAACAACATATTTTGCAATGGTTTATTTTTTTAATGAAACTTTATTTCAAACTATTTTTCTGGTAACTATTTCAGATATTTTTTAAATATACCGGTAATAATTTCTTATTGTTGAGCAATAGTTCATTCTTACATTCTTATTTTTATACATACACTTCAAACTGCAAATAATTTTAAATGAGGTTCACCATATTATTAAATTACAGTTTACAAAAATAGCTTTTTTGTAAAAGTAAAAAGAAAAAAAAATATCGTTCCTGAGTAATATAAATTTCCTAGATATTATATTTATAAAAACATTCTGTGTGCTATAAAGAATAAAACGAAAGACATCTTTCATTCTCCGTCAAAAACTCGCCGAGTTATGTTATTTAAAATCTTATACATTTCAGCGTATTCTTGTGTTCTTAGTATCGGAAAATATTAAAATCTCATAAAATATATAATATCTCAAATCGGGGAGCTTTCGTCATACAAGAAAGATATCTTTTCTTTTGTTGTACATGTTAGAGAATGAAAAAAAGCCTGAAAACAGGGATTTAATATATTTTTTTAAATCTATAAATCTACGAAAGTATGTATTTTTATTTAATTGGCCTCTAAAACGATGAAGACGATACTTTCTGCATCTAGAAGGGTAATTCCAAAATGAACGGTTTTTGAATGGTTTATTACTCAAAGATAAGAAGGGCGTGCTGTATATAAAATGCCACTAGTATAATTGCTAATAATTAAATATTTCTAATGTAAGTTACACTCTATACAACTGTAAAACATTCACTAATATCTAAATTGTATTTTACATCTTAAAAATAACCAAATATCCTTACGTGTCACAGTTTTAAGTTAACCGAAATTAGTTATTAATCTCACAGATAATTTAAAATACGAGGGTATTTTTAAAGACGCACAGGACCTTTGAATTTGTCAAAACGATCAAAAACATCGCGTTTTTCAAAGTATCAAAACACAAATAATATGCAATTAAGATTTTTCCCCCTTTCTACCTAAAGTATACATTCTTAACTATATTATTCAGAAAAATAAATGCTGTATATATAAAATTAATATTTAATTTTTAAATTTAAAAATTCATCTCGCTAATGCGTGAATTAAAATTTTTAAGTGCTTCGCTCATGGTAAAACTCTGACTTATGCATATAGAAAACAATCTTTCAACAAATTAGAATCATAACACAACTACTTCTAAATTAAAACAAAAATATACACAAAAAGTTTAGTTTAACACAGAATTAAAAAAACTCCAAAATTTCAAAATTTATTTTGAAGTGTTTCGAGTGCAAAA
Organism: Maratus speciosus; assembly: GCA_963932465.1. Lineage (NCBI taxonomy): Eukaryota > Metazoa > Arthropoda > Arachnida > Araneae > Salticidae > Maratus > Maratus speciosus. The sequence continues at coordinate 457,793,327 of OZ010797.1, forward strand.
AATAAAGAACTAGAATAAAGAACTAGAATATGTGATTTTTTTTGTTTTAGAATGTGGAATTTAAAGAAACGCATATTTGGTTAATTTTAAAATCTGTAGCTTACATAGTTTAAACGAAACGGTGCGCATAAACTCCAAATTTGCTAATCTGAGAAAACGCGTTTTGAAGTTTCAATATCTACGGATCTTCACTTATACTCACAGTCTATAAATTATTATAACTCAAAAAAAAAAATCAGATTTTTGAATGGGGTTTTTTGCATAATGTTGAAAAGTTTTAAAGAATTCAGAAAAAACAAAAACCGAAAACTGATTTTTTTTTAGTTCAAAGGTGCTGTTTGTACCATTAGTAAGTAAAACAAGTAGGAAATTGCACGAAATACGTGGCAAATGCGTTCGTACTATAACTTGTTTTATAAATATTTTTTGAGCAGCATATCGTACTGCATGTATATTTTAGTACACTTCATAAGTGCATATCAATTTCATTCTGTTCTAAAGGATGTAACATCATTAAAATTCACTTAAAATATTTTTTTCCCATTGGCCGTAATATAACTGAAAACTTTTGACTTTTCCTGTAATTAATAAATTTATTCATCCGATTTTCATAAAATGTGAAATGACTCGTCAAAATTTTGCTACAATTATGCATTTAAAATTTCAGACCATTCGGTTTGGTAGTTTTTGCTCTGTTATATGCGGACGAACAGACAGAAAGACAGAAGGATGGACCGAGCGACGACTATAGGTGCTATGTATTTATATAATTAAGACGCTCCTAAGAAGAAACGAGTATAATTTTCTTATCAATTTTATTTTTATATGTAAGCCTGTACCGCAATTTATTTTCTATAATTTCCTCCAATATTAATGCACTTATCGTATGGTGTAAAAAGTTTTTGAATTTCCTTATCATAGAAGTCTGCGCCTGATTTGACACCCACTGCAATACAGTGGTTTCGACTTCATCATCGTCGCTGTGGTAAAAACCGTCGATATGCTCTTTTAAATGTAGCGAACATGTGGAACATCAACCAAATCTTCATTAATGATTGCAGCTCTCCAACTTCGTTCCTCGTCATGATTATTCGTGAAGTCATCTTTAAAAGCTGTTTTTATATTCGTAATTATATAAATACGTAACACCTATAGTCGTCGTTCACTCCGTCCGTCTATCTGCTGTTTGTCCGTCTGCCCGTCCGCATATAACAGAGCAAAAACTACCCAACCGAATGGTCTGAAAATTTAAATATATATTGTCGAGTCATTTCAAATTTTATGAAAATCGGATGTATAGTTTAATTACATGGAGAGTCAAAAAAATTTTCGTTACATTACGGCCAATATGAAAAAATTTTTTCAAGTGCATTTTAATGATCTTGCAGCCTTTCAAAGAGAATGAAATTGCTATGCACTTATGAAGTGCATTAAAATATACATTCAGTAAAATATGCGGTGCAAAAAATATTTATAAAACTAGTTATAGTACGAACGCACCTCACTTGCCACGTTTGATGTGCAATTTCCATCTTGTTTTTTTCTGTAGACCATAATGCAGCCGCACAGTTTTCAGTGCCCTTTTAAACGAAATATAATGCTACACGCTTCATTATCAATTTCTATCATTCCATGGTAAATCGCAATAACGTATATAATTACTTGGCAATCAAATTTAATTACGCGAGCTTATTGGCGTTTCCGTTTATTGGCGGAAATTCCTGAATGGAAATTTTCAACTGCGCTATGCTTTTAATTGAACTAACTTATAGCATACTCTATAGTATTCATACATATTAATAGATGATATGCAGGGCTGCACAAAAAAAAATGTAGGGGGGGGGGGGTAGTACACAGTTAGACGAAAATTATTATTACTTAACAAATGGCGACGATTTTTATTCTTTTGAAAAAAAATTTGCTACATCGTTAAGCTACACAAATCCGCTACACATTCATGTATAAATGGTTTTAAAAAAGCTATTTATAAAAGCCCAGAAGCAGCATAACGGAGTATCGAAAATTGTCTCACTGTGTACCACAAGTAGTACACAGTGAGACAATGTATATATTTTCATAAATCATACATTTTTACACTCTATCAATAATTTTCTGCAGTTTATGATTTCTAATTAATATTTCTAGATTTTCAAAATATTAAAAATATGAGCCTCGGGTGGACAATGGCAGACCTTGGGCTACCTTCATGCAAATTTTCAGCCTCTTACGTTTAGTAAATTTCCCTAGCCATCGCACGCCGACACACTCACACAGAGAAAGACAGAGGGAGAGAAAAACCTTCTTTTATTAATAAATAACTTTTTTAACATCAGAACCACATAGTAGGTCCACAATAAGACACGTCTCACTGTGTACCACAACTGTGTGCCTCACTGTATACTTTCGTTACGTTGTAACAAAATGGATACCACGTCTGTTACATCAATTTCATCGCTTTAAAAAGTTTATGTCGTTTTGCCGAAATAGTCTATTATTAGATATAGCTAGGTTTGTAAATATATGTCATATTGAAGGAAATAAACTTTAAAATAGACGTTTATGTAACTTTAACCACTGTAAAATAAGGAATTATTTACTATTTTGTCAGACGAGGAACTGAAGTGCCGAAACTACATCCACGTGTTGCATAAGATGAGGTCATTATGTGTGTGTGCTAGCTTAAAGAAAAAGTTACAACTATATGTCAAAGTGGCTGCTGTCTCACTGTGTACCATGTCTCACTGACAAGGAAGGTCTCCATACGGACATATTCAGAAAAATCTGAAAACATTACAGAGTATTCTTCTCATGTGTATGTATATGTTTATAAAAAATTTTTTGGCGGAAACTCGGTAGAACGTTCGTAAAAAATAATGAAAATTTCGTTTATTTGGCGATTTATCATCGGTTGGCGATGAAATGAAATTTCGAAAAATGCTTTTTTGTGTCGAACACTCTTTAAGATAAAAATGTTTCGCATTGAACTTGTTTAAATAAATTTATTGTGAATAACTTTAGTTTTGTCAGTTTTAGTTTGATTTAACTATAGTTTTGTCATGTATATATATATATGTATTTATAATGAAAGTTAAATATCAAATTTTATGAATTAAAACAAAATTAAAATAAATTAAAATTGCTTCAGTATCTCAAAATTAAGTCCAGTTGAGCACTGTCGAGTCGATTCAATTTTGGTGCTATGGAAACGACAAATTCTTTGATATTGAAATGAATAACTGGTAAATGAATCTTGCCTTTATTTTGGAATACGCTTAAATATATGAAAGTATTTTTTATGTATGAAATTGTTTTTAAAGTAATAAAATTAAATAACAAGCAGCATAAATATGTAATACGAAAAATGCATTTATTTACCCTCTCATTGTTTATGTTTAAATTCATTAAATACTTTTTACACGCATTCTAAAAATCAATTAACAAGCAATTTTCAGGTACATTAAAATCGTTTGCTTTTGGCGAGGAAAAGTACTGCTCGACAAATCGTGTGACACTTTTCTCTTTCCGCGCCAAATACTCAAAGGTATTTTATTTTTTTACAGACTTTCTACTGTAATTCCGCCGCTAAATTTGACTGATACTTTATTACATACATAAGTAGTTTAATTGGTATTTTTTTCAAAATATTCTGCATAACCCAGTAAGGAGACCTTCCTTGTGAGTACTCCCCTACCCTATATTTCCTCGAATATTCGTGGTAATAGCAGAAATTTGGTTTTCAAATACGTTATGGTTATGCCTTTTCCAATATTGTTATTAGACACCATCTTTCACAATAGTAAACTGTGACATTTTGTTATAGAATTGAGAATGTGTTGGAAAGTGTTTCATAATGTAGCTATACGCACAATTTTTCATTCTTGTTTAAAAATATTTTTAATAATTAAGACACCTTTTTTGGTAATAATATTTAATTTATTTTTATATAATAACATATTTATTACATTTCCGGTCTTCCTACGCAAAATAAATATTCCCTCTTTCATAAATTAATAACTTTCTTTGTACTTTTGTTCCATATCATGTTTTATTGATTTAAATAAATATTTTATTCAAGGAATATTAAACAATAGTAAAATAGTTACTCTGACTTCTTTGTTGCAATTTAATCAAATATAATTTAGTAACATAAAGAATGTTTTTTTTTTTTTTTTTTTTTTTTTTTTTTTTTTTTTTTTACCGATTGGGATATAACACCTTAATTTAGTAAAGCCAACTTTCCATTGATCGATTTTTTTTTTTTATCAGTATTATGTATATGAAATAATAGAGTTTATAAGGCAACTATTCGCCCACTCCATCGACTTTAAACTGTTTATGTTGCATTGATTATTCGACTTATAATATAGGTAAATATAACAATTTCAGTTTATTGTTAGCTTTTTAATATTTTACGATAGTTATTACATCCAAAACAGATGAAACAGCAGCCGTAAAACGCTAGAACTCTGATTTTCTGGTCAGAATGCAAAAGAAAATGACCATGATTTTTTTTTTACTTCATTTATAATGGTTGTTTTATAATAGAAGCCATCTGTCCATCAGAAGAAAATAACTCGGTTAAAGCGACAACTAGGTTAAGCGGAACTCGGATAATCGGGACTCTACTGTAGTTCAGTTTTAAGACATAAAACACGCGAAAGAATTCCTCATTTGCGATCCAGTATTAAACAACATCTACAGTAATGTACGCATAGGAAGTCACTATCGCTGAATAATGCACAAAAAAAAAAACCAGAGATATCGTCACTCAAGAAACTCGGCCAAAAAAAATCGGTTATCTCATATTCATAGGCCTTCATGACTTTCATTTGTTTGTAACTTTAATATAGATACTTAAAATTAAATAGTTTATAATAGCTTCGTGTTTTAACAGAAATCATTCGTTTCCTATTTTTTCAAAATAGCACGTATTTTAATTACATTTTCTTTCGGTTGTTATGAGAAAATTGTAACAAAAATATATAATTACAATTTTACAACTACTTTTCCTTTGCTTTCTACAGAAATGGAGTGCTTCCGTTGCCAATATTAAGCAAATAGCTCTAAAATCTACAAAAAAATTAATATTTAAAAAAAAAATGGAGATGCAGTTTTCAAACAAATTGCATTTAAAAGTACATATTTTTTTCCAATACGACGGTATAAAAATTGAAAATGTGCGATGCGTAGAAGTTTAAAATTGCTATAGAGTATTTTTAATTGTACTTTGTTTTACGGCTGACAAAGTAACGTTATTTTTTGGAGACGACATAAAATAAGCTGGGGTAAGGAAATAGCATACTGGGAGCTAATATCCCGAAGATAGCGCAGAAAATATTTTTTTTTATTTTAATCTCATTAAACATTTCCACACAGAAGCGTCTAATTTCTAGATAAGCCAAAGAAATATTATCGTATAGAATTGCATTAACAAATCTAAATTAATTTTTAATAATTCGTCTAATTTTCCCGGTGCAAATGGTTTTCTCATATTAGTATAAATTAATGATATTTATTGTAATATTTGTGTAAAACGGAATGCCTGGGTCTTGCTGTGGGACTTGCTTATTGGATGCATTGATTATAATGCGAAAAACTAAGATAAAAATAACTTCTTAAAAACACGATAATTCTTTTTATAAATGCGCACACTTTTGTGAGCACGCAAATACGTACATTTTTGTGCATTTATTAAAAATAAATTATGGTGTTTTTATCTTATCATTTCACACCAGCTTATATAATTATTAAATGCGAAAGACTACTAGTGATTCAAAATACTTATTATTTCTATCTTTTCAGCTTTACGGCTCATTTTTTCAAGTTGATCATTACGTTTGATTGAATTCCCATTTTTTTCTTCATTAATTAGAATGCTCAAAAATGATATTTTTATGTAAAATTTTCACTCAATGCCTCATTTAATTATAAATTTGAAAGGCATATGTTTATAGAATGGACTGCTAAAAGGGATTTTCCGATTGTTTATTATTTTACGTTGCCTTTAGAACGTATGTGCATTTCGTTCGGAAAGGTATGGCCAGGAAGAAAATTTGCCCCACCTACACAAAGTAATAGTATCCCATTTTAATTTTCAAAATCCGATTTCATGTTCGGCAAACCATAAAACTTACAGGGATACATTCTTTTGCAAAACTTTCCAATATCAAAAATGTTATGAGTCAAAGCGTTTTCGAAACGTTTTCTCAAACCAATATATTTTTTAACTGTGTAGGTTGTAGAGACTTCACCTTTGAACTAATTGACTTGAAAAAATCCCTCCCGGCTCGGCCTACAAGCACAGATAGATTTCGAATTTAAGTACTAATTTCAAGAACTAAAACTAAATGATGATTAAAGATAAACCCACTTTAACAATTTTATCTGGCCAACAATTTTATTTAAAATATTTTTCCACGCTCAACAACTCGAAATTTTCTGGCATGTTTTCAGATTCATTTTTAAAAGAAAAAATATGAAACTTGCTGACGTGATTTTTGAAGCGATGTATAAGCGACCTGTGTTTTTATTTTTCGTTCAATTACTTAAAACTCGATTTATAAACAATTATTTTCTCAGTAGGACCTTATTTTTCGTTTCCAACACAATCGCTTCGGGAAATTCGTTTCAAAATGCCCACTTTGACATCCTTTTTTTAAATATATTCTACCTCTATCAAAAAATCGATCATTACGGTATATTATATAGTTTCTGAATAAGATAATATACCAGTTGCATGCGTTTGAGATCAAAAATGAACTTAAAAATGAGTCAGAAAATAAGAATTTTGGATTTGAATACAACCGTAATACGATGATTTTTTCTTCAACCGCTATGTATTTTTTTTCAATTTGTTTTTGCTGTAAGAATTGGTTCTATCAAAAACTTGTCAATATAAATGTTGTAGATAATATTAAGAAGATATATAATAAATTCATTCGGATTTTATATTTTATGAATCGACGAAGTTATGGATTAATTTCTTGTACAATCCCCCCCCCCCCTTTTTGTTTTTATTTATTTTTAGCCCCCGGAACGGTATGCTATTTTTTTCTCCCAGCTTATTTTGTCTACAAAAAATAGCGTTACCTTGCGGAAGCTAGCAATAAACAAAGCAGATGTATCATTGTGCGATTAAATGCTGTGTAACAATTTTTTAAAATTTCTAAGCATCGCACATTTTCAATATTATACCATCGTATTGGAAAAAAAAAAAGTACTTTTAAATACAATTTGTTTGAAAACTGTATCTCCATTTATTTTTGAAATATTAATTTATTTTTGTAGTTTTTAGCACCATTTGTTTAATTTTGGCAACTCAAGTACTCCATTTATGTAGAAAGTAAAGGGAAAATAGTTGAAAAATAGCAATTATATCTTTTTGTTGCCATTTTCTCATAACAACCGAAAGAAAACGTAATTAAAATACGTGCTATTTTGAAAAAATATAAACGAATAATTTCTGTTGGAAAATGGAGCTATTATAAACTGTATTTAATTTTAAGTATCTGTGGACGCTTTCAGTGGTTTTGGTTGGAAACTGATCCAAACAAACGGTTGCTATGCATCATTTCTTTTTAATTATAAATTGTGGAAAATATTACCTGTACGTATCAAGTATTAAATCACTTGGATGTGAGATATAGGTATAAGATATAGCTAAAACACATAAACAAAATAGAAAATACAACATAGCAACCGTTTGTTTGGGGTCAGTTTCCAACCAAATCGTCATGACTGACGTCACGACTGAAATCGTCTATATTAATGTTATAAACAAATGAATGCCTATGAATCATTAGAGAGCCGTTTTTTTTGTCGAGTTTCTTTAATGACGGCATCTTTTTGCTGCATTTGTGTATTATTTTGCGATAGTGACAACCTTCTGCATGCTTTACAGTAGATGTTTAAGAGTGGATCGTAAATGTGGAATTCTTAAGCGGATGCGAATGACGTCATTTTACATAAAATAGAAGTGTGTGCTTTAAGTCTTAAAATTAAAATAGGTTTTGTACTATTTATATATACATATATATTTTTTTTCATTGGGGGCGACACTAAATTCTGAAAAAGCAGAATTACTGTTTTCTAGTTTTTTTTTTTTTTTTGGGGGGGGGGGGAACGAATTGATCCCATCAAAAACTTGTCAATATAAAAGTTGTAGATAATATAAAGAACATTTATAATAAATTTAATCGGACTTGATATCTTTGGAATTGACGAAGTTAGGATTTTTTTTCTCCCTAAAAACCTGTTTTTCCCGCCCCTTGAGACCATTTTTAATTTTTTCAAAAATCTGTGATACCTAAATTTTTGGCCCTATTTTTAGAAGTAATAAAATTTTTAAACTGATTTGATATGTACAAAAATTAAGAAGTTGTGGGGTTTCTTCGTTTTACGCAAAACGCCTCCCTATTTCCATCCCCTTGGTCCGATTTTGCCCATTAACGAACTTGACGGAGATTTTATGCCCCTTGATTTTTTGTATCAATTTGGAAGAGATTTCTACAGAGTTACGGAAGTTATCGTGACCATAAAAAAGTTATATATATATATAGATAGATAGATAGATAGATAGATAGATAGATAGATAGATAGATAATTGACAGCTTATCAGTTACTGACACTTCAGCAAAAATATAACTCAAATAAGCATTTACTCATTTACTTGCAAAATTCGGCAAAGTAATGTTATTTAGTGATAACTTATTTGTCTTAACTGTTATAACTTATGTGTCATTATTGGTGTTTTAATTAGGGATGTTATCAGTTACTGGAGTTATTGCCCATATTTATGAAAAAAAATATTTAGTTATAAAAACTAATTCCGTAAAATACCGTTTTATTGACTATTTCCTTTTTTTTAGGGATTATATTCCAAGCTGGATCGGAAAATTTTCCGGTACGATAAGGGCAATTATTTTTCCGAATCCTTCAAGAAAATTGGTCGGATTTTTTTTACAGTGTATGTATAAAATAGATTTTAAACTTTATAATGCATTGTTAAAATTTTGCTTTCATTCTGTCCAGTCACTTGACCGTTTTTATCGAAAACGGTTACATAACCGTTATTTAACACTATTCTGACCCTATTATTGGCCATTTTATGGTCAGAATATAGTTAAATTATGGTTATGAAACAGTTTTCTTTTTTCTCAAAAAACGGTCGAATGACTGCACAGAATGCTGCAAATTTTTAACAGTGTAGAGATTTAAATGCATTTCTGATTTTAGAATAAGATTTGAATAAGCTGATACATATGTCCACAGTATTTTCCAAAGTCAAGATTCCTCAGCCCGCCATATTGGGCATAATTTTATAACACTTTCTAACATAGTTTAAAAGTGACTATGAATTCGGTTTTTCTGCCCGTCTGTCTGTCCGTCCGTGCTCTAACTGGCGTAAATATAGTGCAATTTCCATGAAATTCATATGTGTTATTGAGGTTTACTGTGAAATGCTCGCTATCGAAAATAAAGTGTGTAGCATTTACGGTTCATGTACAAGGACACTCAAAAGAATTCTGTCAGATTGCGGTGCATGGGAAAAAATCGTTTAAGTTGTATTTTAATGGCATTACACATTTTTTTATTATTTTAAACGTATTGAAATTGATATATATCACTGAGGTGTATTACAAGGTGTCCTAGCAGGTTCTTATTATAGAACATGGTGTACATAGAATTTATGGTTCATTTACAGGAACCCACAAAACAATTTGACTGCAGAAAAAAAATGACAAGTAATTGAACTATTAAGATCTATGAAGAATAATTGTTGGAAATACGTTTGCAGTTGTGGTGTGCGTTTTTAAATTTAACTATTATTTAACCATTACTTGGTGTTTATGAACTCTATAGATCAAAAACAGCGCTGCACAAAATTTCTCAACAAGAACCGTTAATTGACGGAAATTCCTGAATGGAAATTTTCAACTGATCTTTGCGTTTAATTGAACTAACTTATAGCATACTATGTAGTATACATATATATCCATAGATCATATAGACGGCTACACATAAAAGCATTTATTTTCTCGACTATTCATCGAAATAGCAGAAATTGGGTTTTCAAACACGTTATGGTTACACTGAAAGAAAATACTACCAGTTTTCCTGTAGGAATCGGAAAAATAGTTGCCCTTATTGTTCCGGAAAAATTTCCGACCCAGCTCGGAATAAAATCTGTAAAATGCCGTTTTATTGACTATTTCCTTTTTTGTACGGATTTTATTCCGAGCTGGGTCGGAAAATTTTCTGGTATGATATGGGCAACTATTTTTCCGATTCACACAGAAAAACTGGTAGTATTTTTTTTACAGTGTATGCGTTTACCAAATTGTTCATTTTGACAGCATCTTTCCCCTTACTAAACTGTGGAGTTTTGTTATAGTATTAAGAATGTGTTGGAAAGTGTTTATTATAATCTGTGCTGTACGCATGATTTTTCGGTTTTTTTTTTCGTTTGATAAGGAAATATGATTCAATTCTAAAAAGATAAATAAATTATTTTTTATTATTATTCTATTATTTCTGTAGAATCAGGAACACTCTCTTTTTAAGCAATATTTTTTATATAATTTGCTATTGGATAAAACGAAACAATTCTAGTATTTTAGATAATGAAAGTAAATGAGGTCTTAAGCTGCAGTTTACAAAACTTACGTATCATACTAGATAATCTATTCTCTAAAAATATTTAATTACCTAAATATCTGCTAATTAGTCATAAGCAGAAAAAGCAAGAACTTTAAAAATTTAGAAGTTTTTATTTTGTTTTATTTTGTTTTTTTACGGTAAAGAAATATGATTAAATTGTTAACAGACTAATAAAACGTTTCCAAAAGACTAGGAATATTCTATTTTTTCGCAATTTATTCTATATGTTTCGTCTACTGTCTAAAAAGAGAGAAAAACCAGTTCTATTATTTTTGCTAATGTAGGTAAAATAGGCCTTAAACTTCATGCCTACGAAAATTACCTATCATACTACGTAATATATTCTCGGAAAATAGATAATTCCTTAAATATTTGCTTAGTTATAAGCAGAAAAGGCAACTAATTTAAAAACTTTCAAGTATTTTTTTTTTTTTTTTTTTTTTGAAGTATTTAGCATTTTTTCCAAAGTTGTTATGAAAATAAAAAATAAATCTGAATATTTTTTACTTGTTGATGAACAAACAGTACTATTATCAAGCAGAAATTAGAAATAAATACATTATGATGTTCAGTGTTTATGTATAGTATTTAGTGCGTAATAATAATTAACTAAAAATAAGCAATCAAAAATTATAAAAAAAAAAAAAAAAAAAAAAAAAAAAAAAAAAAAAAAAAAAACGATAAATAAGAAATAACTTAAGGGTTTCAATGATACTAAAAACAATAATTTATTTTCTGACACAAATGAAAAATAATTCATTAACTAATATTGCTGAAAAATATTTATTTATTTCTATGTACTCTAACATAATCATATATCAAAATGAAAATGGTACTTTTGTCCTCTCTTTCTGAATAAAAAATATAAAATTTCAAAAGTGCAGAAATAAAATAAAAATGCGTATGGCATTGTAAATTATTAATTGAACATTGAGAGTTCGTAATACTAGCCGTGAGAGTTAGACTTTAATTCTTATTTTTGTGTCGCAGAAAGTCCCGCACAGGTTCTAATTCTGAAAAGAGAATATGCTGGGAAAATAAATTACTGAAGCAACGCTAAAGTTCCATGGAAAAACTTTTTAATCTTTGAAAGTATATCCTCCTGAGACTCAAGCAAAGTATAATGCATATATTTTTTTAATATGAGTTTTTTTCAACAAATAGGCATAAAAAATAATGTTTTTAAAGAAATTTATAAATTTCGATTTTTTAATTTTGTTTTACAGCACGTCCTTGTAAATGGATATTCAGGCCATAACTCGCCTTAAAATAATTTTTAAAATGCTAAAAGTATGGGAAAGAACAGAATTTATTATAAAGAACGTAAGACAAATATTAACATCTGCTATTAAAATTGCAAAAAAAAAAATGGTTTAAACAAATTAAAATAACATAAAAACGAAACTTACCAGCAGAACGTAGAATTCCAACTTCACTCATTTATTACGCCATTTTGTAAAGAAAGTAGTTACCCTTGCCAAAATCCAAAAGCTGAATGTTCATTTTTGATTCATACATTACCATGCCAAACCGGTTTTAGATTGCTGCAATGAAATTTAGCGCAGTAGAAGGAGAAAGAAAAACATCCATTTATATGGATGCCAGGTCTCAGGAGGATATATGAATAACATTGTGTGGCCTCCCCGTACTCAGCAAAACTTTGGAGGTTCTCTTCTTTGATAATCAGAGGCGAAGTTCAGTTCAATCTGCGTAATTTAATAAGCCAAGAATACCTGCGTGTTGAGCTAATACGCCAATCACAAATTAGCGGTTAGCTTGCGAGCCGTATTAAAATTTGAACGAGATAATAGTTAAGGAGGGGTGTCACATTTGGCTAACTATTAAAAAATGAAATAAAAAGGCAAACCTATGATTGCTTATAGAAGTATAATGGCGAGGCTAATTAAAGACAAATATCTATTTGCAAGCAGATGTAAAACATAATTTATGGGTCTTTAATGCTTATACAAGGCGCCAGATAGCATAAATTAAATGTATGATTTTTAGATTATGTAAACAGATTTCTAAGTTTATCTAATAAAATATCAATAACAGAATATTTATGCGAGAATAGCGATTGCGCTTAAATTAGAAATAAAGATAAAACATTTTTTAATGCTAGCTTTTAACAGAAAAAAGAATAAAAAATTTAGATAAATAAGAAAAGTGCCCAGTTAAAATGATGGCATTTAGCTCACAGTCTATTCACACTAATTGTTATACACTTCAAAGAGAACTCCTTTCGAAAAATAAATTAAGCGGGGAGGGAGATTTTCACATCTTTATACTTTACCAATGAGCCTCCAAATGTCATCAGGGAAGCACCTTATCAGAATAAACCGGTATACCAAATTTGAAGCAAATCGGTTAGAAAACCTATTTATAAAAATTAAGTGGGGGGGGGGCATTACCCCCCCCCGTTCCCCACTTTATATCTAATCTATGAACCTCCAAATCTAATCAGGGAAGGGCTTTATCATAATAAGCCGGTATACCAAATTTGAAGCTCTCAGGCTTTGATAACCTCAGAGCTTCAAAGACTAATATATGACCTCGCCATAATGCAATATACAGGGTCATCGAAAAATAATGCCTACATTTAAAAAAATCATAACATCGAAACCTTTTATATTAAATGAGTAATTCTTTCACTACACGATAACTGGTGAACGCAAGTTTGGTTATGGTTCACCAGAATTCGTTTGCGTGTCTGTGTTATGAGCGGATTAGTTGCGCAGTCGTCAAGGTCAGCCGACGCTTTGTCATCAGGAGCAGTTTGACCTGGATAAGTTCTCCGAAAAAGCCGCTGTACACTGACTATGAACTTTGACTCCACATACCAAATCACGCACTGTGCTTTTTTGTTGCACGGTCAACATCGTACTGAGGAGCTGCAGTCTGGCGCATCGGCTGACCTTGACGACTGCGCAACTAATCCGCGCATAACACAGACACGCAAACGAATTCTGATGAACTAAAACCAAACTTGAGTTCAACAGTTATCGTGAAGTGAAAGAATTACTCATTTAACATAAAAGGTTTCGATGTTATGGTTTTTTTAAATCTAGGCATTATTTTTCGATGACCCTGTATATTGTATATATCCAAGTTTAGGCATAAAAAATGTTTGTTTAGCAATTGCAGTAACGTAGATTTTTTTAATATTGAATAGATATGCCATAATAAATAGCAATAATAAATAATTAAAAAATCATATTGAAAAAAAAATAGAAAAATAATTTATGTTCACCACTGAAATTGAATATAGTCATAGACTTAACGAAACTAGTTTTCTGAAGTATATCATAAAATATTTATTAAATAAAAATACGCGATCAAACATTCTTTAAAACCTGCTAAATAAATAATATAAAATCGCATTAAAAATTACTTAGTTTAAATTGATACTGCAGTATAATAGTTTATCTAGTAGCTCTACAGAAATAGAATTTATTTATTGACATGACAGTAATGTAACTTATTTATGGGCTTTTTAGAAATATTTATTTCACTTGCATCATAATCTAATATCTATTCAGAAAATAACTCAATTTTGAGATACGCTTGAATTATAACATGAAAGATTTATTAGTAAATAATGGCGGACTCTATCTGTAAAAATATATTTACGCATGGATTATTTAAGTGAAATGGGTATTTTGTTTTCTAAAAACAAAAGACTTTATTTATTTTGAAAGTAATATATTATTTTTAATATAAGCGAATTGAGGTATAATTTTTTTTCAAGCTTTATGCATCCTTATACCTTCAGCAGTAAGGTAAAATATAGAAAATTAAAATTGTAAATTCAGTCGTTATTTGTGGGAAGGATACATAACATATAAAAATATATAGAATAAAATAGCGCAAATGAGATTAATATCAAAGTTTGGCATCAAAGAGCATCTCTTTAACTATATAAGTAAACTTAAATGTTATATTATATTGAATAAAATATAAAAAATTATATTAAAAAAAAATCAGAAAAAGACAGCTCATTAGTCATACTCCTCAACAACGTCGAGAAAATCAAAAACGAGTTCTAATAAGTCGAAAATTGTATGTAAAACGTGGCAAATGAGGTGAACTCTTACTGTAACTAGTTTTAAAAATATTCAGGTCTTGGTGCAATAGCTGTTGCACTCTTAAGCAAAAATGCATGAATACAAAATTTATTGCGATTATATATATAAAATTCACTAATACGGAAATAATACGACTCCAGCTTAAACAGCACATCATCACCATGGCAACCTAGAATCATTATATATCATGTGATATCATTGAATTAATTGCATATGATAGGATTTAGTAGAAGGAAAAAAACTTTCATTAATATATTGTTAAGTTTTGATTCGATTTTTATAAAATTTCAAATGACTCGACAAAATTCTACGACGATTATATATATTAAATTTATAACCATTAGGTTGGGTAGTTTTTGCGCTGTTATATGCGGACAGACGGCAGGGTTTGCAAAGCTGGGCCGAGGACGAAAAAACCCGGTGGGTTTTTTCAGAATGGGCCCACTTGAAAAAGCCCACTGAAAAACCCATAATGTGGGTTTTTTCAATTTTCAGAAATAATTTAAAAATTTAAACAACATATACATTTAATGAATTTAAGTCATTTCAGTTATTTTTGAAGAAAAAATAATATATAAAAGCCATTACATACACATCTGAAGTAAAAGAAAAATATATTCCAGCACATTGAAATACTTTACTAACATAGAACCTAGTAGGCAACATACATAGTACGTAATTATAGGTAAAGGTTATATCATGAGAATGTTTTTATATAAAAAATTTAAATCAACTATATTCATGGAATTAAAAAATATGTATTTTTACTTTCTTCTATCTTTACAAGAAGAAAGTATTGGATTCGTGAAAAAATTTGTCTTCCCGTTTATGATGGATTTATATGTTTTAAAAAGGTCCTGAAGACAATTTGATGGTTTTTAGAAAATGTGTCTGTATGCGAAAAAATTTTTGTGGGTGCTCTATCTCAAGAACTAATGCGCAGAATTTCACAAAACTTTAGATTGCGTTAGACCTTGATGTAAACTGGTGCTGATTAGTTTTTGGTGTATATCGCCCAACAGTGGCACTGTTGTGCTGAATTTATCTCACTTTTTGCAATAACTTTATCTCAAGAACTAATAATGCATGAATTTTCATCAAACTTCAGATTCAGTTAGACGTTGACATAAACTGTTACTGATCAGGTTTTGTTGTAAATTACACAACAGGTGATACTTATATCTCTTTGTTAAATGCATCCAATTCAACAAATCTATATTTTGCAATCCTCATGATGAGCCTATATTGTCCTTTAATTTTGGCACTGTGATATGAACACAGTGCCAAAATTATTAACATGTTTGAGATAGAAGAAACTTTTGGGATTGGCACATCTGACTAGTTTACCCCTTTTTTTTCTTTCTACTTATATATTTTATATTTTAATATTCTATTCATTATTTGATTTTAAAGCAAATTAACAATTTTATATCTTCTATTATATTTAAAACTAATTTGTGAGAAACACTGACATTTAATTAATTTAAATTCATATAATTTATACATTTTATAATTTGTAAAATAGCATTACAGTTATATTGTATATAAGGGAACAATGTATTTTTTATGTATAGTGTATATAATATATAGAAAATATAGTATACAATAATGTAATTATGCATACAGTATACTTTTGAAAAAAACCGATTTTCCGCGGGGAAAATTGGGTTTTTCATGAAAAAACCCATGTCGGTTGGGTTTTTTCAGAAAAACCCGAGTTTTTGCGAACCCTGACATACAACAGACGGACGGACCAGACCAGGGTTACCAGTTTGGCCTCCACTTTTATTTCGAAATTTCAGATTCACACGGGAAATTTTAAAAGAAGAATCTTTACTGTATGTAATCACAAGATTTCTATCATTAACCTTCCGTCTACCAGACGGGTCCATTGGACCCGACATGTACATTCAAAATATTTATTCAAACCAGAAATTTCTTCAAAACAAACTAAATGTATAAATCAGACAATAATAAGTTAAATAAACAAATTAAATAGTTTTAAGTAAAAATTCTGGTGTAGAATGTTTTTATAAAACTTGAGTAAAATTTCCGGTAGTTCTAGGGTTAAATAAAGCAAAGAATACTATTTTTAATTTCTGTCACGAATTAAGATTTTCTGAATAAACGTGGAGGCCAAACTGGCAACCATGAACCAGACGACGACTATAGGGGCTATGTATTTATATAATTACGAACGCACCTAAAAATAGTGAATAAGATCCACAATAGAAGACAAACCAAAATGCACTCCATAGTATATCCAAGAAGTCCTGCACCGACACTTCAGATTAGAAGACTTCTATCTAATATTTAAATCGCCGACTTTGCAAATTCTTAGTTTAATTGCATCATTCATAATCTTTTTCAGAGATTAAATACGACAAAAAAATATCAAAAATTGCGAAAAACAAGACACACTAGAGATGAATGAGATCGTACCCTCAAGTCCCTGCTTGAGCTCGAAGTAATTATTTTATTAATTCTCCAAAGAAAACATATCTTGTTATATGGTAAAAAAATATGTGCAAGTCTTTTTAAAGTATTTTATACTCTGCCACACACTTAAAAATCAGTTTGGAAGAGATTTGAATTGTTAGGGATGTTACTTAAGGAGAAGTGTTCTGTTGATGACTTTCCACGGTCAATATTAGGAATGAAAAAGCCGTGGGATATACGTCATGTATCCTTGCTCTCTGTTTGAAGTCGTTTTCCAGAATTACTGGTCAAACGCAACTCATATCTTTCTGCCATTGTTATATAATCGTAAATTTCGCAGATTGCCAATGGTTGGGAATGAAAAATAAATTTGCTATTTTATACAGTTTTTCCGGGACACCAAAATTAAGAAACGTTACCCAGAAAGAGTATTTAGGATTCTATGCAATAAGAGATTTTTTAAAAAGAAACTATTCTGGAAACATTTAAAAAATGCGATTAACAACTTTCTGCTTTCGCTAAAAGGACTGGACTGTATTCTCGTCTGATGAAGTAAAATGTTTCGGGCGCAGGCGGGCTCGGATTTTAAATCACCCGACTCGTGCTCAAAAACAAGTACCCGAACTCATCCCTATACGGTTATCATCTTAGTAAAAATGAATACCATATAATATCGAATATATGTAATAAACTATAAAAATATTAGAAATTTTTTTTTATTTTCTTCGTGGAAATAGTTCATTTTTATGTGCGCATCGACAATAGTTCTCTGATACGAGTTTTTTCTTCGAATTTGTATTCATGGACTTAAAATGGTCTTTCCCCTGAAGACTTCTTTTAAGGTAAAGGGTGTCCCAAAATCCACGCAAGAAGTAATTTTGATAGAAAACACAGGTTTATAATTAAAAATTATAATTTTTTATTGATTCATAACGTATACAGTATAAGGTTATGTATGGAATAGCATATATATGTGTCAGGAAGTTTTCGTAGAGCGATATTTTATTTCATTACTTCGTAAAATGTTGTAGAGATCTGGAACGATGGTAGAAGGCCGGATTTAGCAATATTGCATTGCGTCAACATTCGCAGAACGCACGAGTTATCATCCCGAAATGCTCAATTCAACACAAAATAAGCACAAAGTCTTCCACGAACTATAGTTTACTACGGTAACCAGAGAGAAAGGCAGGTGATTCCCCTAACACGAACTTAAAATTTTCACATCCTTAGCGTTGAAGAGCCAGTAGCCAAGTCCCAAAGAAAATATTCCGTCGAACCACTCAATCCGTTAACTTAAAAATCCGTTAGTTTTACTACATATAAAATTCAAAAACTAATGACGTGAATCTGTCAATAGATTACCGATGAAAAATGTTTCATAGTGATTAACTGAAAATGAATATTAAATCTTTAAACGTGTTATTATTTTGTTTATCTCTATTCACAGACTTTAAATTTCTATCATAAACATTAAGCGAAGATAAACGAAATACAATGCTCAGAAAGGAAAGTACTTTTTCTTTTTTTACAGGAAATAATATTATTATGAAAGAGAGAGAGATTAGATGAGATAAAAATAAAGTTATATTAGACAGTAAATGAATAGATTTTAAGATTTATGAGAGCACAAATAAAATAACGGAATGTAATTTAATAACAAACATGATCTTGACTATTATAAATTACCAATGTATGATTCTACATCATACGGGTAAATGGCATACACGTCTTTTCTGGCATATGCGCACTCTTTTGCTGAAATTTCCCATGATCGTTTTGCATAAATTCGTTGATACTATGCTCAAAGCGTGGGTGGTCGAGACCTTGTTGGCATAAACCTTACACTTCAAAAATTCCAAACAAAAACTCCAACGGCGTTAAATCGCATGATCTAGGAGGCAATTCTGATCACCAAAACGAAAAATTACACGACCAGAAAATAACTCTTAGAGTAATTGAATTGTTTCTCCGGCTGTATGACCTGTGGTACAGTCTTTTTGAAACCACATGTCGTCCACATTCACATCTTCCAATTCAGGCACAAAACTTTCGGACACAAATAGCGCAAAACTCAAATTTTGCATTAATTTGGGGAGATCCAGCAAAGCCGTGAAGTTCATTTACATAACATGTTATCCCATACATATCCCTACTGTATGCATTATGCATTAATAAAAAAGTTACAATTTTTTCAATTCCTTTCTTTTCAATGAAAATTACTTCTTGCATGAATTTTGTGATACCCTTTATTATTAAAAGTTTAAGTTAAAAGTCATTCAACAAATATTAAAATGTGGTATGGCATCCTACAACAAATAATTTTTGTATGTAAAACCAGTGTCCTAATTCATTTATTCACTTAAAAATACAAAGTGCCTCCTTTAATGTACTAACCAGGAATTCGGATCATATCCCTGACAATAATGGAATTACTTTAACATAAATTACAACATACCATTTTTTGTGACGTGTAATGATATCAAAAAAAGTGGCTGAATTGATGACCATCAACATCCAAACACTGCTAATTTAAGCGCTTCCTATTTTGAAATCAAATTACCATTACACATATTCTTAATGCAATAAATGTTGTCCGCTACCAGAGCTGCAGCAATTTCATCTCTCCAAAACAAAGTAATTCTGGTGAAAAGTTTGTTAAATTATCTTTGTCTTGATTAAAATTAAGAACAATGTCTGCATTCCTACTAGATTGGGACATCGTGCATTTTTGATTGAATAAATGGATTATGACCCTGGCTTCCTATTCAAAATTATTTTCTTCATATTCAAAATTATTCGCTTCATACTTTGAAATCGAATTACCGTTATATACAGTCTTAATGTAAGAAATGTTGTACTCTACCAGAGCTACTGTTATTTTATCTCACCAAAACAAAGTACTTCTGGTGAAAAAATCGTTAAAAAATCTTTGTCTTGATTAAACTTAAGAAAAATGTCTGCGTTCCTACTAGATTGGGACATCGTGCATTTCTGGCAGAATAAGTGGGTTATGGTCCTGACATTCTACTCAAAATTATTTTCTGTTAGTATACTCTACCACCACTTAAAGTTTGCCAAAGTGACTTTTGACTCACTCTGTATTGTTCCAAATATTCGATTTTCACTGAAAGCATTTAAACACATAAATCCTTGATATTAATTAAATTTAACCCCTTAACTGTTTTTGCCGATTGCCGCTCGAGCGAAAAGAGTTTGCGAGCTTCGATACTAAAACCTTTTCAATACAACTTAATTTTAACTGTAATCTTTGGTTTGTTAAATGTCATACCTTTTTCGATTGTACAAAGTAAATTATTTTAGTTTAAAAAAAGTGGTGCCGGAACCTTATTTTTAATTTATTGTGTCAAAAAAAACAAAAAAAAAACAATAAATAATAAAAAAAAAAGCAACTTAACAAATTACAACGATCATTTGGAAAATGATTCTTTCAAAGACTAAAATTTAAGACATAAAAAATCGCACGGGGTTGATCATGCATTACGTACGCCATGAATTAAACATTAATAGTGTTATTACTCGTAAAAATTGCCAACAACAAAAATCGTCTGCAAATCGTCAGATTTCCTGAAACTGACGTATTATCCACCTGAAACTTACGTGTTATCCAAGCATTTCATTGGCAGTTCGGGAAAAGTTCGCCAGATTTCCAAGAAATCTGACGGCCCATTTTAAATGAAATTTCATTCTTAAACTTCTAAACATCCGACAATATTACTTTTTACACCGTCGGATTGAGAAAAAAAATGTACTTTTAAATGCAATTTGTTTGAAAGCTGTATCTCAATTTGTTTCTGAGTTATTAATTTTTTTTTGTAGTTTTTATTACTTTTTTGTCATAGTGGCAATAGAAGGTATCCATCTCTGTTGAAGGTAAAGGGAAATACAGTTTACTGTATAGACCAATCAGAAAACGAATAAAATGCGGATTAAACCAATAAAAATCTTCAGATATGCTTTTGATTTCCTACCCTGACGAGAACAATAACCATTTTTCCAAATGGTTAAAAAAAAACAGTTTAAGGGCTAATACACATTCTGCTATCAACAGCTGTTTAGATGTCATTAAATAGTTCACTATGAGTCGTATAATATAGTTTTTGATTCGGGATATTGCAAAATAAATTGAAGTTTCTTTGACATAGACCGTGAGGAGTATAAGGAACATCAGGTTAAATTACGTTAAAAAGGATTTATTTGAAATTTGAAAACATGATAAATCGAGGCGTGGGAGCCATGAAAAAATTGTCTAAGAGGTACAGAGTGTGTGATAAATCACACATGCTTTCAGTGAGTACAATATCGCCAATGTATTCACCAAATGGCTGCCATTTGGCACATATTTCTCAGAAAGAAACATTCTATGAGCGGAGCAATTTTGGTTCGTTATCGCCAAAACTTCGAATTAATGTAGTGTAAAGGAGGAATTTTAAAACGTTGTAGATTGCCAGGCGAGGAAAGGGGCTCGTGAAGTTAAATCAAGGTTTTAGACGGGCGCTCGGATAAAACATATATGCAAATCTTTATATTTCTGCAGAGGTCAGGAGAAATACATGGGAACGAAAGCTTGCGTCTCATAAGTACTTTAGAAATAACAGGCCAGAAAGAGTAGACCCAAGTGAATGTTTACATCTGGAGAAAAATCGTGAGGCGGGATTGCTGCTAGTCATGACCAAAAAGGAATGATTTGACGGTTGAAACAGTGAAACTAATTTTAGGTTCATAATTGCCTCTCTTCTGTTTTATTATACAACGGATAGCTGGAAAAGGGAAATATACACATATTAAAAGGCAATTAACAGGAGGATGTATTAAAAAGAAAATTAGTTATTATAAGAGTATATTGGGATAAAGTTACATGTTGGTGAATAAAACGAACGTGTATAATTAAGTGAGAAGGGACTTTTTTAAGATGTCAAATAAAAGTAAAGGGGAAATAGTACTAATATATGATTCCGATATCATATATTTGCAAGTGAATTTTTACATCTGGAAAAAACTCGTTAGGCGGTATTGCTGCCAGTCATGACCAAATAAGGAAATAGCTTGATTTGACGGTTAAAATAGTGAAACTAATTTAAGGTTCACCATTGCCTCTCCTTTTTTATTATTATACTAGGGGTCTCGGCCCCTTAAGAGCTGTGCTCGCCAACCCCCGTCCAGACACCGCAGACTCTAAATGCACGCTAATATGATCGGCTTTAAAAAGATTGCGAAAGATTGAATTATAATTTAAAAAACAGTGGCGATCTCCCTATAAACGGATTTCTATTCATTTCTCTTTGATTGGGGAATTTTAACGCCAAATCCGCTGCGGTACTACTTGATTATCCCGTCGACCAATTTCGCCAAATTATATAAATCGCCAAACCACTCGCCAAATTATACAAATTGACATAATTTTTATTTTAGATAACGAAAGAACAAATAAATTAGTTCTACATTGATTAAAATACAAATAAAACGTCGAAACAAAAATAACTTGATGACGTAGACACGTGTAACAACATTTCAAAATAAGCTAATATAAAAGGAATAAAGTAAACAGTCTTTGTCTCCTGGTATTTTTTAACAAAGCGAAAAGAAAGTTCTTTTAAATGAGACATTTTAAATTAATCGTTTTTAATCTGACGTAATTTTGACCAAGCTATTCTTTCTCTTTTAAATATTCACGTGAAAATACTTTTGTTAGAAATGAAATATTATTTGCGCTTTCCTAACAAAAATAGTTGAAAAAATCCTCTCAAAATATCAAATAAATGTCTAGCGCAATTTCTAAATTTAAACTGTTTTGCAATATTTTGTGTTCATTTTATGTAATAACTGTAATGTGATGTAAATATGGCGTAATTTCCCTATGACTTCTAACGCATGTTAATGAATTTATTATTTTACAATTTCATTTCTCTCTTAAAATTCACGTGTATACTTTTTATGACGTAATTTTTAATAAGTTCCTGCTTTTTGTACATAATTATTTAATTCTAATTCCAAATGATTTTTTCTGTTTATAACAGTCACGTGTAAATTAATTTTTTATTTGAAGCAAACATTATTGTTTGCGCTGTTTATACATTTGTCAACAGTATAAATTAATACCATTTTCTAAAATAATGTAAAAAATATCCCTCGAAATGCTGAAAATTTGAATTTAAAATAGAAATAAAACCTCAGAAAATGTGTCAAATTAAAAAACTAAAAGCAGTCTACACACCGGGAAATTCTGACGCATAAAATGATCTAAAAAGGATTAAATTCCTATGTACAGTTTTAGCTCCTATAAAACTTTTTTAATGGAATGATTTTGTCCAACTTTGGCATTAAATATCTCTTAAAATAATACTTTGATTTGAAAACTGTCTGCATCAGCGTGTTTATCAAACATTTCTGTATAATACTACCGATTTTCATATTTTTGTATGCATTATTTTTTTTAGTATTAACGAAGAAAGACCTCCGGTCACAAAAAATTCTAAAATCGCCGGCGGCGGCGGTGACAGCGGTAGTTACATTTTTTTAGAATAGAGAGATACAACGGCCAGCTAGAAACGGAAATTATGTACATATTAAAAGGCAACAAACAGGAGGATGTATTAAAAAGAAAATTAGTCATTATAAGAGTATACTGGGATAAAATCACATGTTTTTGAATAAAATGATCGTGTTAGATTACGTGAGGAGGGATTTTTTTAATATGGCTAATAAAAGGGAAGGGGAAATTTTACTAATATGTGTTCCAATGTCATAACTCGAATAATTATTATATAGATATTATTACTATTATTTGGAAGAAATCACCTTCCAAAAATCATTTAAAATGCCTTTAACATTACCTTAAAACATTTTGTTTCGTTGTAAGTAGATAAAAATTAAAATTTATTTTAAATGAAAATAAATATTAAAAAAATATGCCTCAAAACATTATTTGCACATTAATTCTGCGTATATTTAGAGTGAAATGTTTGTATAATGTTGTTAAAGGTGAAATGTTTGTTACCATTGTTGTAGTAATATTATATTCTTAACCCCTTGAGGCGCAATATATTGGGATATATTATATCCCACTTAATTTTAATATTGATTCGCACCAGAAACTTTTAATTAAATTGTACTTTTTTAACATTGGTAGAAATAAGTGATTAATTTGTTTTCCCCCATTTAGAAGCAATTTTTTTTTAATTTTTCGATGGGGATTCAACATTTGAAGAAGGCGATTGCTTGCCACTGAAAGGGTTAAGATACTATTCGAAAATAAGCATATTTAGGGGGGGGCTGAGATAAGATCTTGAAAGAAGTTGATGGGTTCCAGTCATGTACTACACATCCATGCATGAGAATTTAATTCGGGGAAAAATACTTAGATATTCAAGCCCCTGTGACTTCGGTGTGATATTATTTGTGGAACACATATCAACAAGTCTAATCCCTTGGTTAATGCGATAGCCTGCCGATACGAGTGTTGAAATGTACTAGATAGACTTCAAAGAAGGTAGTTTTATTCATATCATAATAACAACACTCGGCGATTACTAAATTCTTTTCGATATTTCGGATAGTCCGCTGAAATTAAACAAATATATTTTTCTATTTGAGCTCTATGTTTGAACAAATATTACACGAGTCTTCGCTTAGAACTTGATAGATTTCATCAAAACTTGCATAATGATTTTGGGAATGTTCAGTGTACTGCAATTTCTGACTGCAGATGGCAGTACGCTAAACACTACCGAAATCACTTCGCGTGTTTAGCTTGATTTTTTTTGTTTCTTAAACGTTGTTTTGTTTAACCCTTTCAGGGGCAAAGCAATTCCATTGCTAAAGTGTAGAAATTAATGAATGACACAGGAATTTGAAAACTAATTTAAAATAAGAAAAAGCTATACTTCACTCGCATAATAATCCGACATTTTTAAACGAAAACTCTGATGCTAATGTGGCCCAGTTTTCAATTAAATAATTACTAGTCGAACAAAATTTGTTCAGAAATTTATTTTAAATAGTGCAAAGACATAACGTCAGCAGTAAATCAAATTATTCAAAAAACAGAAAACAATTATTAACTTATTTCATTTCTTACACAAACAAATTTTAGATATGGATGCTCAATATAAAACGTTTGTAGTAAGAAATAATATAGCTATTAAAATCTATAAAGCTATGTTCACTTTTAATAATGTATTTTTAAAGATTGTTTTTCTATAAGAAAATATCAATACGACACATTAATAAAATTAACAAAACCATTTCATTTATAAAATATCGATTGAAGATTTTTTCTTATGTATCTTAACACATTTTTTTTGTTACAATGTATACAATAGAGTGAAGGACGTTAAACAGAAAGCAATGGCGGCAAATTCGAGATTGCATTCGAATCAGATTTCATTGTCACTTATAAAGCAGTAGGTTATTCTCTTTTCAAATACTTCTAGGGACGTAGCAGCATATTTGTTTACTAATTTTTTATCTGTAAAATTTACTTTTAGCGTTTATAATAATACGGTATGTAATAGATTAATGCTATATGTGAAAGGTAAAAGATTTATTGTTTAAAACGTCTAAGTGTTACTGGCCATATTTCAACCCACCATTTGGCGTTTTTGAAAAAAGATGCCAAAATGGCGACTTTTTATTTGCATTTAACGTAATGTAACCCCAATAAATAAAAGGTAGAATGTTGCCTTCCTTAACTTTTAAATATGGTTACTCATACGGAAATAATGGTTTTAGTGATAAAAACGTCGCTGGAAAGAAGATTGCCTTTACATGAGCGTAGAAACATACCGGATGTGAAATTTGATTCGTTCAGAGAATTTTGCACAAAAAAATTATAATGGAAATACAGAATTTTGAAATTAAATCATAATTAAACGGATGATTTTTTTCAGATGTCGCATTTATTAAAAAAAAAAAAATCACTGGACGCGGCAACCTCGTTGTATTCGAATCGAAAAATCCGCGAAAATTGTTGATGCAGCGATCACTTTACCGCATGTATGAGCGCTTCGCGCGCATGGAAACTAAAAAGGATATTACTGAACGCAGCAACCTCCATGTACCGGAATCCCAAAAATACCCGAAAGTCGTTAATGTAGCGATCAATAAAACATCGCCTATCGGTAACTTTCATCAATAAAATTTACGATACATTCATGAAAACAAAAAAATAGTAATCTTAGATATTTATTTGTGAACACTATTTCTTAGATATTTATTTACTTACTCCTTCGGGCATACCTCTAGACTCTTGCATTCGAGAGCAGTGCTTCAGAAATCGCCATTAGAAAATCGCCATTAGCTTCTAATTAATTCCAATGTTCTTAAAGTAAAAAGTAAATTTCATTAAGACTTACAAAAACAGAATTTTTAAAATATGACAAAAAAAATCGTCATTTATTATCATCAAAGCAAGAAAGAAAAACAGTACATAAATAGCCTTTCACGATTAGAAGGGAGGGTTAATTATCTCTCTCGACTGATGGATAAGTGACTCTAACAGCTTCGATGAATCTTGTGAATGTTGCATTTGATACTGTGTAGCCATGCGATCTTCTCCACATATATTCTCCTAATTATTGATCAAACTGACCCCTCGCATAATTAGGATGGTTTCGCAGGAATTTTTTGATCGCAGACCGAGTCCCTTCCATAGAATTTGCGTGCGCTCCTGTGTCTGGATCTTTAAAATGTAGGGAATGGTTGACACGGATATGATGAAACCCTTCGTCTCTGAGGCAATTATATGACTTAAAGCAATCTCACATGCCTCACACACCTATTCATTCTATCTTATACTCTATTCATTATTTTAACTGTTTGATTTTAATAAGTTAATGTAATTTTAATACAATAAACATCAAAATTGTTCTTTTTATATTGCAAAAGGAATGGTTTATAAAGTAAAACAGATAAAAGATTTTCGTTAATCAAACTAAATAAAAGTCCGTGTTTAAAATAGACTAAGTCACGCAAACACTAGTCACATTTATATTTCTATCTAATAACTATAGGTGCAGATTCCCAAAATTTTTAATGAGCCAGTGGCTCCTAAACCAAAATAATCCAGTGGCCAGATTGTGAAAGAAAGGCATAAAAGCAAGAGCGTTTTTATGAAAAAAAAAAATAATAAGGAATTCAAAGTGAAAAATGATCTACACATGTACAAAAATACACAAACTAATTACATCAAATGTGTAAATTTCATTTAATCAAGAAATTCTTTTAATTTGAATATAAATTAAGTAGAATATAAATCTTAATTCGTCAAAGCATCGAGGAAAAAAATGTTAATTTTGTCAAAGGATGGCAAAAACAAGCGAATTTCGTCAACAGTATCAAAAAAACGTGAATTATATCAAAGGATCACACACACCAAAAAAAAAAGGCAGATTTCGTCATGGGATCGCGGAAAAATGTGAATTTTGTCAAAGCATCGTGAACAAACACCGCTAATTTCGTAAAAGGATCGCTATAAAACCTAAATTTCACCAGAGGATTCGTCAAAGGATATCGGGAAAAAACGAGAGATTTGCCAAAGAATGGAGACTTAGACGCCGAAAATTAGTCGCCACATGGCGACTGGTGACCGTAAGTACATCTGCACCTACATTAATAACCTGAATACTTTTTAAATGAAATTTCTCCCTTTTTTAAACTTCTAAATTTTCTCTTTCTGTTTTTACAACGAAAGAAAAGTTTTGATCAATGTAAGTTCTAGAGTCACCGATTAAAAATGGAGTAATTTTATAGTAAAATTATTCAGTCACTGATTAAAAATCAGTGACTTTGTCCTCTAGAAATTTAGATTGATCAAAAATTTTCTCTTGTGGTAAAAAGAGAAAGAAAAAAATTCTAAATACAGTTGTACTCGCTTAATACGAGCACAACGAAAATGAGGACGTGGTTTAAAAAAGCAATTTTTCCGTTTATAAAGGTTTATTATTTAAATCAGCCATACTCAACCTGCGGCCTGCGGGCCGTATGTGGCCCGGCGCTCTTTTATAAACAGCCCGAAACACTTAATCATTAATTCATATTTCATAAATAATTGAGATGTTTGGGGTTGAGATGAAATGTATTTAAGACCTTGAATGTTGTTTTAGTTATTTTTATGGGAAGACAAAATCTGTCCTGTTTTTCACAATATAAAATTACGTTTAAACTTTTGAAATGCCGTTTCCTTAGTCATAAGTTATTTTTAAATGTAGTTCTAGTTGTTATTACAGTGGTGTAATCTTCAACACTAATCAAATATTATTGAAAATTAATTAAATTTGCATTATATGTTTCTACATTTAAAAGAAGAAAAAGGTTTGGCATTGATTGATTTATTAGAGAGAATCTCTGGATTTTTTTTCTCTTTAGAATTTGGAAATTCTACATAGTTATATTAGCACATTTTATGCGTATTATATAACTAAAACTGCTTTTTAGAACTGAACGTTTGTCGCGGAAAAGATTGGCACCAAAACTTTTCTACACCACTATTTCCAATCAAGAAACTTTGCCGTATATTTCTATAACAATTACAATAAAAATCTATCATTATTATTTGGAAATAGCGGGTTAAAATGTTATAGTACATTTCTTCCGGGACAAACGTCAAACCTTCTAGTAAATATTAACTTTGTTATACTACTTATGTTATCTTACTATTTTAATGCTCCTACCTTTTTATAAGTTTGTTGTGGCCCGCCTAACGTCACAAACATATGTTTGCGGCCCGCGAGAAAAAAAGGTTGAGTATGGCTGATTTAAATGATATAAATATATTTTGTTTTCTTACCTCCGCTCATAATTATACAAATACGAAGCACCTATAGTCGTCTGCTTGTCAGTCCGCATATAACAGCGCATAAACTACAAACCGAATGGTTTGAAATTCAATATCTATAATCGTTGCAGAATTTTGTCGCGTCATTTCAAATTTTAGGAGAATCAAAACTTAAAAAGATATTAGAAAAAGTTTTATTCTTCCTATTAAATCCTATCATACGTAATTAATTCAATGATATCCCATGATAGATAATCGTTCAAGGTTGCAATTTTGCTTACGTTCTATTTAAGATAGAGCCATATTACTCAATTTAATATATATAAATTTTGTATTCATGAATTTTTGAATAAGAGTGCAACAGCTATTGCACCAAGATTTGAATATTTATAAAACTAGGTATAGTACTGACGCACCTCATTTGTAATGTCTGACGTATAATTTCCGACTTGTTTTAATTTAAAGATGTCACAAAAGTGTTGGAAATGCACTGTAATTCAATCAGTATATGATTATCAACATGCTGAATTATGGAACGGGAGGGGGGAAATAATTTTATCAATCATCGGTTAATTTTGATTATACTGTTATTGAAGGAGGGTCATGGGGGGGGGGGGGTAGATTTCTAAAGAAAGTGCCTTGAGATATCGTTCTTGTAGAAGGAAAACCCTGAGAACTAAGGGGTGAAATCATTACATTTGGGGATTTTGAACTCTCTAATTTTGTATTCATGCATTTTTTTGTATGGGTGTAACAGCTATTGCACCAAGATCTGAATATTTATAAAATTAGTTATTGTACAAATGCACCTCATTTAGCACGTTTCTCGTACAATTTCCGACTTGTTTACTAGCTACAAAAGCTAGATACGAACAAAGCATCTGTTCATTTCAATATTACTTTTAAGTAGCGAAGAATTAGGAAAGAAATCCCTTTGATAGCAAACATTGTCTCCCTAACATTGTCCCATCTAATTCTATATATCAACTGTCAATCAAAATGTAATAGTTCATTAGTTTTAATAGACAAATTTTCAATTTTTAAGGAGACCCCTCCACACACACGCACTCAAGAAAATTAAAAGAGTGTCTTGAAATCCTTAAAAAATTATAGAAATAACAGAGGGATAAGAACAATTAAAATACCGACCTTTTGCAAGAAATACAACTGATCAATGGAAATAAAGATGCATTGAAGAAAACATTTGTTTCTTTCTTGAATTAAACCTGAATTATGTACCATATTAATAAGGACCAGTTCCATGGATTTTTGTAGTGTAAGTCACATAGCTGATAACTGCTATGCTTGTTGGCCACCGTTAATTTCGGAAAGTTTTCTTGATTTTATTCAATTAATGAGATATTTCCGTAAAAATAAGTCACATTTTTCTGTTCTAAAATACTGGTAGCCAAAAATCCTAGCATGTGACTTACACAACAAGCACTCATGGAAATACCCTAAGCATTTTCATGTCTGTTGCTGCACTGTTAAAATGAAAAGGATGTGTGAACTCAATAGCTCTAAAATTGCAGAGACTGTTGCAATGTTAGACCTCCCTTTTTTTAAGGAGAAGGGATTAGTTGCATTACCATATGGCCTTTGATACTTTCGACTTACTAGTTCTGTAGAAGCTTAGACTTAAAACTGTTTGGTGGACTTTTTTAATACAATTCCACCTTTAGACTTACCTATGGTTTAGTCAAGCAGAAATTGTATTATAAAATGATTAAAACTTTACAGTGACTTTGACAACAACAAAAAAAAATATATATATATATATCATCCACTTAAAATGAACTCAAATCTTAAAGGAGATAACAGGACACAGTAATATATGGGTTGTTCTCTACAATACTTGCAAATTTGACCAAGCAGTCTGACTTGAATGATACATATGTAAATTTTCATAAAAATTAGATAAATGGTAAGAAATCAGTCAATTATTGAAGATTTTAATAGTAGCAGAAATAGTTTTAAAAATTTGACTTAACAATAAAAATAAAATAAAAATTTGTGGAAAAAATAAAATAAAAAATGTGAGGGAATGACGAGTGAGGGAATGATGAAATAAGACATTTTTACTAAGTTGTAGGGAAAAATGCAAAATTATGAAGAAATCCAAACTGTTTCCTTTAAGAGCAACACTTAATATATAATGTATGATAAAATTAAAATTTTTGATATTTGTAAAAAAAATTGTATTCTGTGTGAGGGAATGACTGCTAATAAAAACGCTTCCAGATATATTGACTGAAATTTTTTTTTTTTGAAAAATTAACAAAATCTTACACCACCAATTTATGTTGCTGGACTGATAAGTGCTCAAAATGGCTTCTTTTCTGTGAAGGATGCTAGACTGCTACTGTTCTTTAGTGGTAGATATTTGAGATAATAGCAACGTGTGAGGGAATGATGGTCTGATATGGGGAAACATATAATTGATTGAGTAGACTATATAATAATAGTAAAAAATAATATTTTTATTATTTTTTGTAATGTACCAAATACGAACTTTATTTTGCTTAGGGTATTTTTAACTATTTTTATTTCTGGATGGAAAGAAATAAGCAAAAAAATATGGTAGTGCAGGTGGGGAAAGGTGAGGGAATGATGTTTGCATGATATATATTACATTTTTAAATACTAAATTTATTTTTTTTTTTTTATTTTACTTTCTGTCCCTAATAAACTATGTTTAGATCTTCTAATAAAAATAAAAATAAATAAAAATGTAATGAAATTAAGAGCATTTATATGACTGGGAAATACTTTTTGCACTATTGTAGAGAATAACCCATATATTCGAAAGCCAAATACAGGTCACAGTTCATGGGAAGGAGTGACTATGCAAATTTTGATAAGATTATGTGTACATTATAATCATGTGGGTGGATATGCACCATATGTTGAACACACATCCAATAGGGGAAGAGGAAGGTATATCTCTATTGGTTAAGAGATATAGAGGACATTTTCCCTCTACCCTTTCAAAAGAGAAAGATTTTCTCTCTCTCTCTCTCTAGCTGAATTAAGAGAAGTCAGATATAGAGAACAGCTTCTTTTAGAAGATGCACTTTTGACGATTCTGTCGTCGCATTTTCAAAGGAGAATAACTTAAAAAAAAATTTTGATTTTTGAAGCATGATAATTAGTCTCACTGCTGAAATGACTCAGAGACCACAGATTAATGCCTCCTAAAGAGTGTTCTTCCTGATAGATGTGTAGACGTCGTGTGGGTGCTCCAAAAGATGTCGATAAGAGGGACAGAACTCGATCACCAATGAGGTATTGAAACATTATTTTAGCAGTAAATAATAAAATTGCAATTATGCAATTTAACGAGAGAGTGAGAATAAAACGCTCCTTATCATCATTATTCAAGTATCATGTATCCAAATCTTATTCTTAATCTTAATTATAAAATTTTAGGATACTCATTTAACCTCAAATATTCAAGATCCTTTAACTTTTGAATTTTTGTAATGTATAAATGCATGTGTAAATAAACTTTTATTTATGTTAAAATTTATTTTCTTCGCTTTATGCTTTGCATTTAATTAATTAATTATCATTCTGGAAATCGGCGATTCTCTCACAGGATAGGTTATATGTTGTGACAGATTTATAAATTAATTCATAACTTCTCCAGATCACCTATAATTCCTATGTGATTGATAGAGTTCTTGTGCTTCGAAATAACACAACGCAAATAAAATTAAATCATGCAATTTTAATTAATATAATGATACATTAATTCCAAGTTGCATCACAAGAACTTAGAATCATGGTGCTTTTCACTATACAAATACATCATGGCATATATGCCTAAGAGACTCCCAATTCCTAATGTTGTCCGTAAGCTGGATTCAAATATTTATTTTAGTAACTTCTATTACTAATCAATTAGTATGCACAGAGCATTCCAGCACTGTTCTTTTTTGTAAAGTATAAATAGGCGTCCATAAAAATAACACACTAATGGTAAGAGTGAATATTTTGCATTAAGATATTAATTTAAATTTAGTATCGATAAATTTAAAGCAATTAATAGAAGTCATAAGTTCAATTACGTGCATGATTTTTAGATTTTTACTATCTTCACAGATGTTACAAGTAACGATTAATATGAGCGCAGTTCGACTATATTTCCCTTATAGTAATAATAAGGAAATTTCAATTACAGTACAATAATAATGAAAAAGGTACACACTTCATAAATAACGTAAACCATATAGGATCACTTGGGGTAAAAATAAACAGGGAATAATTGCTGAAATGTCAGTGAAGGTTTACTCTGGAGACACGAAAAGTTTTGGTTTGCGTTAGTATGTCTGTTAGTCTGTCTGTCGGTTCCGCGATAACTGCCGCAAAAGGCATCCGATCAGCTTGAAATTAAGCTGGTATGTTGTTGAAGTACCTGGATTTAGCTATATAGTTTTTTGTTATAATTGGTTCATTCGTTCGGAAAATATAGAATATTTATTTTGCGCAATAATGCTTTTCTATAGCAATTCAGACGATTTTTCCATTTTTATTAGTTGAAAGGGAAAGTCTCATATGATCGATGGATATAAATGGTAAATTATAAATAATAAAATTTCCTAATTGTCTGAGCGAAGCGAAGGCTAATACTCAGAGACACATACAGCTACGATGAATATTACCGCCATGTCCTACTAAATAAAAAGCCTAATAAAAACCTTTCGTCAAGCATAACTCAAAAAATATTTGTCGGATTTCGTTTCTGATTGCACCAGAAGGTACCTATGTGGGTCGCCTACTGAATGCATCTACTATGAAAAATAAGTTCAAACCGTTTAAAAATTATATAGAAAAAACTGATAAAAAAGCACAATTTAACTGCATACGTCACAGAAATTTGGCATGCGTCAGTTTCATCGGTTGATGTTTTCGTAGACAACTGGTTTGAACACATGGAGAAGATAAAAAAAAAACGCACGCAGTAATGTTGAAGTGCCATAAAACACATTTAAATTTAATCAAACAAGAAAATAAATCTGTTTGTTTTTCCATTAAAAAGAAAAAAAGGCATAAAAACTTTGATTTGAGATTTTGCGATTGTCTCTAAATAGCATTTTTTAATCGCCAAAAGCATATTTTACATTTCGCGTATGAAAATTAGAAACAATTATATAATGTGTAATAAAATATTTTGCTTTATAGCATCATTTCTTCTTATTTTCTTTATTTTTTTTACATGCTCCCTTTTAACTTACAATTATATTTGTCTGGGGCACTTCTTGTGATTCATTTTTCACCCATTCCCTGTTGACATAGAGTTTTGAAATTTGGAATATATATGTATTCCTGGGGGCAATATATGAATTGGACATTGATTTTTTTAAATTCGATCCCTAAGGGGGCAACGGTTGGGGAAGGGTGAATTACTTAATGGTTACGTTTGATTTTCTATAGAGAAATCAGCATTAGCTTCAACAATGAGTATTTGTTGAAAAGTACTAATGACAGGGTTACCACGATATCGCCAAACTTTGGCCAACGTGTCGAAATACCGCCAAATTTGTCAACAAAAAAGGTTCTATATATGAAGCCAACTTGGAGATAGCTGGCTAACTTGGCAAAATTACCATTTAAATCCATTTATCTTCCATAATTGAACTCACCGAATTAAATTTAAACTCCGTGCATTTAAGGTTTTTTTCAAGACTTTTCTAATATTTAGTGCATTCAAAAAACATATACATTTTCTAAATTTTTGTGAATTTTAATGAAAGCATGATTTTCAAAGAAACAGTTTCCATTTATATTAATTTCTTTTTAGTCTTTAAAAATGAAATTGGTACTTTTCCTGTATAAGGGCCTTGGCGATGTAGAGAAAAAGTTTAGCGAGACAAGTAAGCTTTTTATGCGTATTTTCGTGCAACTTATTCATTGTTTTATATACTCAAGCAATTTTTTAAAGATTTATGCAATTTATTCTGTGTTAACAAGCCACTTACCTATTTTTATATACAAACAAAAGTAAATTCTACATAAAAAGCAATGATATTATATGTATAAATAAAATATTTATATTTATGGAACAGACGCCATAAACGCACCGGGTTTGGCGAGATTTTTTTTATGCCAATTTGGCGAAAACGTCGTTTTCGAATACCAGTTACATTAGCTCGCTATAATAGTACGTTATTTTTTATTTCAATATGAAAACAAAATAAAGTGATAAACAAAACATTTTCTATTATTTTTAAAAGGAAATAACAATCAATAAATGATATAATTATAGAACAAAACAAGTTATAATAGCGTTACATATGGTTACATCAGTGATGGCTCGTGACTGGCATTTTGGGGAGCACTAAATCCATAGCTGCCAAATTTATTCTTCTCTTACCACTATTGCTTTAAAAGAAATCTTTGCCATATTTGTTGGCAGAATATTCAACCATTAAACTAGTATCCGTCAGGCCGAAATGTGGGAGCATGGAGTCGTATAAACTTAACGCATAACATTTTAAAATTTAAAAAAAAGTTTAATTTTCATGATTACTGTTTAATAGTACAAAATTAAATTTGAAATAACACCCGTTGAATCCTCATTTTCTAGTGTTTAATTCAGTCATAAGTTGCCTCAGGTAATGCTCAAATGCTGACTTGCGGCATGGTAATCAACAAAATGAACCATTATAGCCTGTGGCAAGCCTGGGGGTTGAAATCTTGGGTCATAGACAGTATCTTTTACTGTACTCAGTATCAATCCCCACTCCATCCAGATATTGGTATGTAACATAACTCTGCATCCAACGGCTGAAAAAAGTCCAGCCTGAAGTCCAAACATGTGATCATCTTCACTACATCTTACTTTTAATTATTGTGGTCTGCTAACATTCTTGTCATTGACCACTTTGATTTAAGATTTACTTCTTGATTATGTTCTTTCGCTTGCTTGTTTTTGGAAAAAAGACATATAGCATCTTGAAATCATTCAAGTTGAGCCGGAAGCAGTGTAGCTTTCCACCGTTGCATATGGGATGAGAGTAGTCTGAAACTTGACCTAAGCAAAGGGAATATAGTGTCTTTCGAAACTGTCTTTGCTGATCGTCATTTTGTCTCAATGAGTTTGTTAATGTGAAGCAATTTTCAAAAGCTCTAAGCATTTTTTGTCTACGAAGAGCCAAAATGCCTTTTATAGAATGTCGCTTATATAGAGGGATGTCTTTTACGCGATGTAACTACCTAATACCTCCAAGGATTTAAACAAAGTACCTTTGCGACATCTTTGTTCAAATTCAGCCATAAGACGACAATTGAAAATTCGTCAATAAAGATAAATAATACTGTATCCATTCTGAGCTGTAGATTTCTTTCTGCCTGACTTTTTAAATCATCGAACTATTTAAAACACGGTGGTTTTTTAATCACTGAGTGAATTAACTTTCCTTCGACATTAAGCGCAGCAATACCTGTTAGTGCCAAAAGAATGACAGCTTCTGATCCTAACTGCTCTATGATTGTTTTACTAATTTCTTTGATTATCCTCCTTTTTCCAGCTCTTGCTTTTCCAATAATAAAAGTTGAC
This sequence comes from Maratus speciosus, assembly GCA_963932465.1. Lineage (NCBI taxonomy): Eukaryota > Metazoa > Arthropoda > Arachnida > Araneae > Salticidae > Maratus > Maratus speciosus. The sequence goes on from OZ010797.1 coordinate 457,829,865, forward strand.
TTAGAGAAAATTGTAACTTTTCTTTACAATTACGAAAGCTGTTCTGTGCATAAATAAAGTACATTCTGCTGCTCATCTGTAAATCTGATGTCAGAATTATCAAAATTTTCATGCAGCGTGATTTGCTGTTCTTTAAAATAATTCAGAAATATTAAAAGTAAAGAGAATTCATTGAATAAGAGAGTCTACGGTAAAGAGAACAAATGACCACCGAGGATGTGTTGGGCGATTTTGATTTGTTTAATGCAGCTCCGATCTTTGAGAAAATCAGAAATTGGAACTGGGTCCATCGAGCTAACGGCAGAAAACTACAAAGCCCCTTCAAAGACTTGCATGTCTGACATAGCCCAGACTTATTTAATATGGTATAAGGGAAAGGTGTGTAACACATATGTAACACGCACACATGGGTAATCTGGGTAATCTGCTATACTCCTCTATCACACTTGATACTTTTGTTCACCTGCGTTATGGTTATATCGTTATTCTCGCAATTACTCGTAGGCAGCTGGGTTATTTGTATGTGACTTTTCCACATAGAATTACGTTGAATAACTTTTTTCATCTAAATTGCTTTCTGTTAACGGGCATTTTCGAAACTTTTGTGTATAATGTTACACATATAGAAATATGGGCATTTCTTAAAATGTACACTACATCTAGGCAACAGGTTAAAAAAAATCACGGAATGATTTATGACTTTTAGTGAAGTTGATTTCTCACGAATTATCTTTCATTTTTGTATCCATTTTCCCATTATAAGCATAAAACTATATAGTCATATACATTAACATCAAAATTTTCGCCAAGCTTGGAGACATATCACGAAATTTCACCAAATTTGGCGACCAAAACTATGTTGATATAAATGCAGCGAATTTAGCTGTAGCTTCCAAATTTGGCGAAATTTCCACTCAAATTCAACACTGATGATTCTTCTCTAATCGGGTTCTTTGCATTTTAGCTTAGTGTTTTACCGTAAAATTAGTTAAAATCTTAAAATCAAAAAATAAGTAAGCTACCTTTTCTTTACGCTTTTAGGACTTTTTTATTTTGTTATCTACATATTTCTGTTTTCAAGTGTACATCTAGGTCAAAAATGCTTTTCTCATTTACTTCAGAATGTTTACTCGCATTTCAGTTGCAACAAATTTACTTACGGTGAATTAAAAAAAATGAGTAACCTTCTGTAATTGGAACCACTTCCAAATGGTTATATTTGCGAATAAAACGGCGCTCACTAAATTATGAAATTTTCTACCAACCCGATTACGGAAATTTCCTAATACAAACATACATACCTCTGAATAAAAACATACATAAGAATACATACATATAAGTAATACGTACATAACATTATATTTTTCTCGACTTCTTTTATTACCATTCATTGCCATGCGGTTAATACTGAGTCTGTTATCATGCAACTAACATCCAAAATCGTATTCTTTGTATTCGATTTATTTTTATTTCTCTTAATTTAAAATTCAAAGTGAATCGCATCGATTTGGTAGGTTACGGAAAATGTTCACTTGCATTTCAGTTGCAGCACATTCACTTACGGTGAATTAAAAAGAAAAATTAATAACCTTCTAAAATTGGGACCGCTACCAAATAGTTAAATTTGCGCATCAAACAACACTCACTAAATTATGAAATCGTCTACAAACCCGATTACGGAAATTTCCCAATACAAACATATATACGTTTTAATACAACCAAACATACATAAGAATACATACGTATAAGTAATACATACATGATTTTTCTCGATTTCCTTTATTATCATTCGTATCCATGCGGCTAATACTGAAATCGTTACCGTGCGGCTAATAAACGAAATCGTATTCTCCGTATTCGATTTCTTTTCATTTCTCTTAATTTAAAATTCAAAATGAATTGCACCGATTTGGAAAGTTACGGAGAATGTGCATTTCAGTTGCAGCACATTCACTTTCAGTGAATAAAAAAATGAGTAACCTTCTGTAATTGGGACCGCCACCAAATGGTTAAATTTGCGCATCAAACAACGCTCGCTAAATTATGAAATTGTCTACAAACCCGATTGCGGAAATTTCCCAATACAAACATGCATACGTCTGAATATAAATATACATACATAAGAATACATACATATAAGTAATACATACATTACATTATATAAGGGTTCGTACGACTCCTGGAATTTTGCGACCGGGAAATTCTTCTGCACCGTTATTTTCTTACAGAAAATATCTCCTTATACGAATGCGAAATTTCACCAGTTTAGCCTAGATTTCTTTTTCTATTAAAAAAAAAAAAATACTGGAAACTCTCCTGAAAAATACCCTGATCCGTACAAAACCCTGTTATATTTTTCTCAATTTCTTTGATTTATCACTCGTAGCCATGCGGCTAATACGAAATCTGTTACCATGCGGCTAAGACCCAAAATCGTATTCCCCGTATTCGATTTCTTTTCATTTCTCTTAATTTAAAATTCAAAATGAATTGCATCGATTTGGTAGGTTATGTAGAATAAATGGTTTGCACTAAAAAAAAAGAAAAAGTGGTACGGACGTAGAAAGTAAAACTTCTGAAAGTCAATATATATCTCAGGTCACAAATATTGACGACGCCATAACGATTCGGATGAGGTTAAAATGCATAATTTACAACAATGGAGCTAATGTTTTGTTTAATAACGAGATGAAACCCCGCCGTATTTTGGCGAAAGAGACTGTTCAACGTATTAAAAAATAAAAATGTATTATTATACCTAACTAAGATAAGTAATTATGATGAAATTACCCATTGAGGCTCTTATATTTGAAATTTCCGATTGAAAATCAGCAAAAATGATTTCAACATGGGCCAATCATAGAATTATTTTTAGCGTGAAATCTAAACATAACGTCATTTTCAGCGTCTCAAAATTTACATACGCACCTCTCAAATTTACATTCACCATTTCAAAAATATCGCAGTACGCAATAAGTTATTAATGCATATATTTCCAAACTTGAAATCAAGTTTGTTAACTACGACTTTGCATGTGAACATTCACACTCTTGACTTGTGATTCTAATCTCCGTATCGGCGAGTAAAATTCCAGAAATTTATATCTTTTAGAGGTGTTCGTAGTAAAATATTTCGTTTTATAAGACAAAATGATGGTTTTCATTTAAATATGATGTCACTTTGCCTCATTGAAGCATTTCACATAGCGTCTCAAACTCAATGGACTGAAAAAGTATAGAATTGTAACAACTTTTTGAGGAAAAATTTAGTGTTCTTTTAAAGCGTGACGTCATTTTCTGTTCCCTTTTTTTACAAAGTTAAACGTCTAGACCGCCGCGGTGAGCGGCCCATCTACGTCCGCAGCATTTATTCTTCTACTCTAGTCCGACTCTTTTGCGGAAGCAAGATTCGTAGGTCCCCAGCCACATCCCGAGTGAAAGACTCTCTAGCAAAATCAACGTTGAAAAAAAAAAATTGAAAATTGAAACCGGACAAATTTAAAAGGGAAATTACCCAAATTAAAGACACCGAAAAGCGGGATGGGTTGGGCTCGGGGCGATGAAGCTACCGAACGACTCCTAGCTATTTTGAGCTCATTATTGAAGTTTATTAGAAACTGGCATCAATAAAGTTAAACATACTTTATTAATTTTCTTTTCTTTAAAACAATGGAAGTAATCCAATTGCTACCATTTTGAAAAAAAAAATCATAGAAAATTTTTAAATTTTAAATTTAAGTATAAAAATGGGAATATTTAAAAAAAATAGCTAGCGCTCAAATCTACAAAGAAACAGCTATCATTTAAAAAAAGAATTATTAAAACTGGTTCAGAAAAAAGCTCAAGGTAGATGTCTAAAAAAAAAGCCTCATCTTTCAAATATACAGATTTAAACCCGCAATGTTATCTCTATGGGAAAATTTTGAGCAGACATTTCATGCCGTTAGGTTTGAAGAATATTTATGATTTTCAATACGCACCGAGATTTCGGCACTACCAACGTCCATTTAATTTTTTGTGTCAATACGACAAATATTTTGGACGCTATCGTGTTAACAATAAGTGTAATTTTTGCAGGGAAGCCGGAGCTGAGCTCCGACAATAAATATGGATAGCACAAAACATATTTCAGTTTTAACACGCGCTTTTATTTCATACAGAATGACGTCATCCGCATCCGCAGAAGAATTCTTAATTTACGATAAAGTCTTAAACAATTTCTACAGTAAAGTACGCATAGGACATCACTATCGCTGAATAATACACAAATCCCCCCCCCCCCCCCCACCACCACCAAAAAAAAGATGTCTTCATTCAAAAAACTCTAAAAAAATTAAACAAAAAAACCTCTAAAAAAAAAAAATCGGCTATCTCATGATTTATATGCCCTCATTTGTTTGTAATATTAATATAGATACTTAAAATTAAATTTTGAAAATGAAATCATTCATTTAATTTTTTTCAAAATAGCAAGTATTTTAATTACATTTTTTTAAGTTGTTAAGAAAAAAAGGCAACAAAAAGGTATATTTACTATTTTCCCCTACTTTCTACAGAAATGGAGTACTTTAGTTGCCAAAATTAAACAAATGGCGCTAAAAACTACAAAAAAATTAATATTTAAAAAAAAATTGAGATGCAGTTTTCAAACAAATTGCACTTAAAAGTACTATTTCTCCCCAATACGACGGTATAAAAATTGAAAATGTGCGATGTTTAGAAGTTAAAAATCTTAAAATAGTAAATAGAGAAGGTTAATTTAAATTGAAGTTAAATTGCATTACAGTATTTGGTACTACTTAGTTATCCAGTCACCAAAAGTCTATCGCCAAACTATAAGATTGAATGCCAATAATGATTGATCGTAAATGTCGCATTCTAAGTACATTATTACCATGCATTTAATGCTTTTCATGGTACTTCGCTGACTGGACTTTGGCGCTTTTGTAAAAAGCACGCAATTCGGGGTTAAGAAAGTGAGATTTTTTACCAAATGACTATCAATATAAAACGGAATAAGTATTATACGGGTTTATATACATATATTTAAAAATGCATCTGCTAACACGTATTAGATAATTTATTTATTTTTGTATATAATCTAATATATAAAAATGAAAATTTGTCTATAAGTCTGTTTGTAATTTTATACAAATCGACAGTTTGGAAACCAAAATTGTGAAAAGATACGTACATGTGTATTAAAACACGGCCGAGGAAATTAAGTAATCCGGAATCGGAATAATTTATAGTTAATTTTTAATTAATAAAAAACCACCAATTTAACAGCAATTTCTTATCAAATTTAAACATTTTTCGTTATCGCCGTTGCCAACAATTAAAATACACAATAAAATTCTTACTACAACAATTAATTTTCTACTGCAAGATTTCCACGTTAAAAATGAAAATGAAATAAATAGTTTTCCGAATTTAAAAAAAGGTGAATATTACGTCCTAACTTTTCTATTGCAAGATATTCATATGAAAAATGAAAAGGAAATAAATAGTTTTACGAATTTAAATGAAAGTGAATATAACTTCATAACTTTTCTATTTCAAGGTTTCCACGTGAAAGGGGAAAATATTACGTCATATTGGAAATATAAAGGACGTGGTGAATATAGTATAACGTCATATGAGTGTGAAAAAACGTACTGAAGCATGATAAAAACCCGATTATGGAAATATTGGCGTATTTTAACATTATTGCTCCAATGATAAATTGAAATAAGTTCATTTATAGCTGTATTCTTTAGTGTCTGATATATACATTTATACTATTTTATATTGTGTTTTTATTTGATTCATGCGTACAACACTTCGACTGCTTTATTTAATGTTTGTTTTATGTTGTATGTTAAATTTTGAAATTAATTTTTCAGAGCAAACATCCTTCAAATTCTGGGCAACCCCGGGCACTTTAGTAAATGGCTTTTGTATCTGTACATCTAATGCTAATATTATAAAGCGTTATAATATTATAAAGTGTACAATATTATTGATGTTTGTACATTTGTGTGGTGTTATCTCTGAAACTACATAGCCAACTTAAAAAAATGTTGGTGGCCATATCTGCTCCGAAAAAAAAGACTATATTTCATGTCAGCGCAACAACCTACATCGCTGCAGGAGCAAAAAAATTCTAAAATTGCGATTTCTGTGATATAGATTGGGTTAAAAACTTTAAATTCGGTGTGGTGGTTACTTTTAAGATGTAAATACTCGTTATGAATGCTCTTTAAAAGGTTCGAAAATTCAATTTATCAGATAAACGTAAAACAGTCTAGAAAGGTTCTAAATTATGATTTATTTGGAATACTGAAATTTCTGGGATACTGTTGGAGTTAGAAACTGTAACTTTGGCATGGCAGTAATTTATAAGATGTAAATGCTCGTTGTAGAACGAATTCTAAAACATCGAAAGTCTAAACAAAGCGGAAAAAGATCTAAAGATGATCTAAGTAACGAAGTACTTAGAAGTGGAATTGTTAGGAATATAAACATGAAAATTGACATGGGTGTATTTATCATGACGTAAATTCTCGCAATAGAACCATTTCTAAAAATGTCGCTATATAAAACACTGCAGAAACAAAAATCTTTCGAAAATGTTCTATTTCTGTGTTACTGCTGATCCCAAAAACTTGAAATTTTGCTTCCGGTTAGTTTTAAAATATAAAACTGTCTCTATAATTGGTTTCTAAATATTTTAAAATATAAAAAGATGAAATTAATGGAAAGAGGTCTCAATTACCATTAATTTGGAATTATTAGGTATAGCAACTTTAAATATTTCATAATGCTGCATTTCCTCCACAAAACATGCAATTTAAATGCAACAAAACTGGGGAGATACCCACCTAGCAATAAATAAATTGTGTAAATATTGAATAAAGACCTGTATGAAACATTGAGTAGATTGCCCGAAAGTACTTGTTAAAGTATTCCTTCTCTAGGCTTTTCACTCTCTCGCCAAGGCCGCTAACAGAGGAAAGTGCCGTTTTAAACGTGAGATGAATTATTTTTCTGATTCATTTTTCTATACTTTTTATCATAAGATCATATTCTCAATTGTCATTAGTAGATTTTTTTATATATTAACTTATTCTGGTGAAATTTCATAATAGGGTTCATATTAGCGTATTTTAGCTTGCATGATTTGCTGAAAAAATATGTATGGATTTGTAAATTACTTCAAAAGACACTTTGACACCTCAAAGGTTATGTAGACGATATATTCAGATCTTGTGTCATACTTTATGTTGCGATCATTGCCGATTTCTTTTATTTAATGCATGCTAAATACTGCTCAACTTGTGCAGAATATGTTTGAAAACAAAAGAATACAGCGTATGTAGTGGCCAGCATACACTCATCATTTAAATCCGATCGAGCATATATCTAAAACACAATCTAACGGCGCATTGCATGCCACTGTTGATGTGTTCGGTACTTTATACTATATCAGATTTTGAAAAGAGAATTCCTTATCTCTTATCGACAACCTCATTGCATCCGTGGAAAACAGATATTGTACAATATTAACTATTCCAGGGGAGCACACACCATATAAAGCATAGTCCATTCTTTTTAAACATCATATATTTGACATTTAAAGTTACTCAAATTGGTGCGGAGCGTCTTATTATGCTATTGCCATCATTTTATACAGTTAAAATTTCGATATAAGATAATTTAGTGTTTCATTTTCTATTTTACTTTTAATATATTACTTTCAATTTTATATCTAGGCATGGCTATCTTGCATGGTTTGCTTTTCCATTTCTTAAACAGTGTATACGAATTTATATGTAAGATTTTGTAATTCTACGATTCTTTTGTTTTCATCATTTCAATTTATCGCAGTATATATACAATTAAAGATAATATCTCATTTTCTTTGCTTCCACATGTTATTATTAAATCTATGTTCTCAGCAATATCGCTCAGACTAATCCCTCTGAGGGAAGTCCTAGTTAGAACCATGCATTATTCATATTAGTTTGAAATTTTGTGTATACATTTGTCAGAGTTTTTAAATTCGATGTATAACTTATGGAGGGATTTTATACATGTGTTCCAATAATATTAAATTAAAAAATAATATACAATATTATTTTCTTTTAGAGATTTTCTTTTTTTAAATGCACATACTTCCTTTTTTTAATTTTCTTTTAACTGTTGCCTTGCAACGGAACTACACCTAAAAATATCGTAAATGTGAAAGTATGTGTAATTGTTTGGAGTCAAATCAACGTCAAAAGGGATGAATTAATGTCTTTTGCGTCTTTACATATAGATAGAATTTACACCAGAAATAAAGAAAGGCTATGTTCGATTTATTTTGTTCAAATATTTTTCTTTTAAATTAAAAAGTTCATTATTTTCATAAGGAATAACCTGGCATTTTGCTACGAAATTTAGAAATATTTTTTTTTACCGTTGCCAAGAAAATCAGATCCCGGATTAATAATTTATCCTAAACAGTTAATATTGATTTGAAAGAGTTTCATGTGCAAGAGAAAATGAAATAAAAAATAGACATGGATATTGGAAATAAAACAAAAATACGAAAAGAAGGTGAATTTGACCTCATATATCAAAAATAAAATGAATACCCTTTGAGGTTGAAATAAAAGGGCCTTGTGTTATGATATTAATTCTTATTATTAAAAAAAATGTTACCACGGTTTATCGTCTGCACACGGCTAACAGAAATGTTTAATTTTTAATCGAAAATTTCAATGAGAAAAAAAAAAAACTTTTGAAAAGCAAATAGATAGTAAATGTCAAAATTATGCACCGCAAAATAATCTCTGTCGAAAATGACGTCATTGTATCTGGAAATAAATATTTTCTTTCTTAAAAACCACGCATTAAATAGATTGTTTCAAAAAAAATTTTTTTTTTCGAGTGTTACTTCTTAATGCCGCCTCATTTCAGAAAATATGAATGAAAATTATTTTATTTGTAAAATGAAATTACATTTTCGTTCATAAAACCTAAACTTTTAATATAATTGCCTCAGTGTAAACCATTTTCTGTCCACCGATATTGAAAAATGGGGCTCGGAAGTGTAAAAAGAAATCTAAGATTTACAATAACCATTAGCGCAATCAATAAAAAGTTTTAAATCTAAATTTAATGAGACCATGTGGGGGGTCAGGGGGCGTAGCCCCCTGAAGAAATCTACTATATTATCTAAAAAATACCAGAATTAGTAGCTCATGAAAATTTCAAAATATCCTTACATAACAACGTTTTTAATTTAACGCTTCTAATATCTGAAAACTTCGTATTCTTATATTCTAATAAATAATTAAGTAATTTGAAAACTTTAAATTGCGGTTTGCAGGAAATTGAATATTACCAAAGTGTGGATACAGCGAAACAGCACCGAAAACTGGCGATATGAAGCAATTAAAATAATAAAACTTTGTAAAAAATCACCATAAAATTAAAACAAAACACAGGACGCGTTTCGAGCTAAAAACATAACAGCTCGTCATCAGCTAAGCATACTTAGCTGATGACGAGCTGTTATGTTTTTAGCTAGAAACGCGTCCTGTGTTTTGTTTTAATTTTATGGTGATTTTTTACAAAGTTTTATTATTTTAATTACCAAAGTGTGTTTAAAAACAATGACTTGCAGAGCTGACGTTGAGGCTCCTGATTTGCAGATTTACTAGTTGCCGAAACGTCAGTGAAAGCTTACTGTGGAGACACGAAAAGGTTTGGTTTCCGTTACTCGGTCTGTCTGTTAGTCTGTCTGTTCCGCCATAACTGCCGCAAAAAGCATCCGATTAACTTGAAATTAAGTGGATATGTTGGTGAGGTACCCGGATTTAACTGTATAGTTTTTTGTTATATTTTGTTCATTCGTTCGGAAAATATAGAATATTTTAATTTGTACAATAATGCTTTTCTCTGGCAATTCAGAAGATTTTTCCTGTTTTATTTGTTAAAAGTAAATGGCTCATATGATTGAAGATGAAATGATAAAATTGATGATGATAAAATTTCCTAATTGGAATCATACATTATTCATATTAGTTTGAAATTTTCTCTATACATCTGTCAGAGTTTTTAAATTCGGTGTATAACTTACGGAGGGATTTTATATATGTGTTCCAATAATATAAAATATTTTCTTTCATAAATTTACTTCTTTAAAATGTAGGCATTTCATTGTTTTAATTTTCTTTTAACTGTTGAATAGCAACGGAACTACAACTAAAAATATCGTAAATGTGAAAGTATCTGTAACTGTTTGAAGTCAAATGAATGTCAAAACGGGATGAAGTAATGCTTTTTTGTCTGAACAAAATATAGATGGATTTTACCCCAGAAATAAAGACAGGCTGTGTTCTATTTATTTTGTTCAAATATTTATAATGCTTTTTCTTGTCTTGTGCTGTCTGTTTTGTTATAAAAAAAACTCCTTTAAACTGTTTTTTCTAGTGTTTTTTCATGATTATAAATTGTCTTACATTTTTGTTTTATTGTTCTATTAACACGATTTCTTTCTGTCATCTATTCCCATTGTGTTACCAGACTTGGCGAATGCCGTCCTCTTTTCCCCTTGTTCCCCTATGCTTTTTGTGTTTTTATCAGTTCTGTTAGTCTGAACTCTTATCAGTGATGTTTTTTATTATCGCTTTTTATTCTTTATTGTGCATTAACTTATAAACTTTTATCATTATTTTTTTGTAAATATGTAAATTTTTCCATTTTTTCTAAACTATCGTACTTTGCTTTGCATTTATTTGCGTTAAACTAATGTATGGTCTCTGAAAAGAGTCTTTTAGGAAGCCTTTCATTACAAAAAGCTACCTATTGCAGCCGTTCAGAGGAAAGCGATTTCAAAAAATTTCGGTATATTTTCATCGATCAAGACTCCCAGACCCCGAAACCACTCTCCATTCAAAATTGATATATATATATATATATCAATTTTATATCAATTTTATTTCAGATATATATATATATATATCAATTTTATATCAATTTTATTTCAGATATATATATATATATATATATGACCTATGTCACACTGTAACTCACGTGATTATGAACCGATTTCGATGTAATTCGGTGTGTACATAGTACATACCAATGTCTCGACCGAGTTCGTTGGCCAGCTTCATCCGCCGTTTTGTTTCAAAATGGCGGCCATTTAAAATTTTTTAAAAAATTTTAAATTTAAAATGTGGTACCAAAAAAATTAAAAATGGAAAAGTATTTTTTTCTTATGTATTTGACCTTTATACAAAGATTCCGGAGCAATTTTTCTTTCGTCTATATCTTAAAAATGGCTGAGTTATAGCCTTTTGAATTTCTAGCGTGGCTGACATTTTGAAACGTCCTGAATTTTGTCACGTGATAAAAGGCGTATTTATGAACCGATTTCGATGTAATTCAGTGTGTACATAGTACATACCAATGTCTCGGCCGAGTTCGTTGGCCAGCTTCATCCGCCATTTTGTTTCAAAATGGCGGCCATTTAAAATTTTAAAAAAAATTTAAAATTTGAAATGTGGCACCAAAAAATTGAAAATAGAAAAATATTTTGTTCTTATGTATTTGACCTTTATAAAAAGATTTCAGAGCAGTTTTAGTTTCGTCTATATCTTAAAAAATGGCTGAGTTGCAGCATTTTGAATTTCTAGCGTGGCTGACATTTTGAAACATCCTGAATTTTGTCTTGCGATAAAAGGCGTATTTATGAACCGATTTGGATGTAACTTCGTTTATACATAGTACATACCAATGTCTCGACCGGGTTCGTTGGCCAGCTTCATCCGCCATCTTGTTTAAAAATGGCGGCCATTTAAATTTTTAAGAAAACTTTTAATTTGAAATGTGGTACCAAAAAATTGAAAATTGAAAAAATATTTTCTTCTTATGTGTTTTACCTTGACAAAAAGATTCGGGAGCAGTTTTTGTTTCGTCTATATCTTAAGAAATGGCTGAGTTATAGCATTTTGAATTTCTAGCGTGGCTGACATTTTGAAACGTCCTGACTTTTGTCACGTAATAACAGGCGTATTTATGAACCGATTTGGATGTACCTTGGTGTGTACATAGTACATACAAATATCTCGACCGAGTTCGTTGGCCAGCTTCATCCGCCATCTTGTTTCAAAATGGCGGCCATTTAAAAAATTTTAAAAAATAAAAAAATTAAAATGAGATACCAAAAAATTAGAAAATGAAAAAGATTTTTTTCGTATGTGTTTCACCATAATACAAAGATTCCGGAACAGTTTTTGTTTCGTCTGTATCTAAAAAAATGGCTGAGTAATAGCATTTTGAATTTCTATTGTGGCTGACATTTTAAAACAACCTGATTTTTGTCACGCGATAACAGGCGTATTTATGAACCGATTTGTATGTAACTTGGTCTGTACATAGTACATACCACTGTCTAGACCGAGTTCGTTGGCCAGCTTCATTTGCCATCTTGTTTCAAAAGGGTTGCTATTTAAAAATAAATTAAATTTAAAATTTAAAATGATGTATTAAAAAATTGGAAAAGGAAAAAGATTTTTTTTTATGTGTTTGGCCTTGATACAAAGATTCCGGAGCAGTTTTTGTTTCTGAAAATATATTCTTTCGTTTATATCTTAAAAAATGTTTGAATTATAGCACTTTGAATTTCTAGCATGACTAACATTTTGAAACGATCTTGTATTTGTCACGCGATAACACACGTATTCGCCTATTTCGATGTAAGAAGGCATGTGGATAGTATACATCAATACCTCGACCAAGTTACTGGACAGATTCATCAGCCATCTTGTTTCAAAATGGTGGCCATTAAATTAAAAAAAATATATATATATATATAAAGTGAGGTGCAAAAAAATTAGAAATTGAAAAAGGTTTCTTTTTTAAGTATTTGACCTTGATATAAGGATTCAGGAGCATTTCTTGTTTGTCTTTACCTTAAAAAATGGCTCAGATATAGCAGTTTCAATTTCTATTGTGGGTGACATTTTGAAAAATCTGATTTTTTGCATGCGACAGCACTCGTATATATCAACCGATTCCGATGTGAGTGAGCATGTGCACAGCAATTACTAAGGTCTCGACCAAGTTCACTGGTTAGCCTCATCCACCATGTTGTCTTAAAATAGCAGGCACTTTAAGAAATCGCCGAATTTGGCAGCCAAATATAAGTTACTTTAAAGACAAGCAGCTTGGATAAAGCTGACTAATTTCGCAAAATTCTGATTCACTACATTGATAAAAATTAGTATTGAATCTCCTATATTCGGTCTCCATTAAATTGAGCTTCGTGTGTTCGAATGATATAAGTTGGCAATAAGGAATAGTTTTAAAATAAGTTTTAAAATAAGGAATATGAAAGCTACCTCTTCCTCCCGGCACTGGCCGGAAGGACTTTTTTTATGCTGGGGCTTCCTTTCAGTAGCTTTTTCGACTGTCACGGACATTTTATTTGGATCATATGGAACTTTCTTTTTTCTGTTTCTCTCTCTCATTGATATACTAACAACTTTTAATGGTTTTTCTTCTCTACATTTAGTTTTTACTTGTGGCAACCAGCCGCGTTTAAACTTTATTTTTTTATGGCTCCCAATGCATTGAATCACGCAATATTTATAGCCTGGATGTAAAGTTGCAACGCAACTAGTGATTCCAAGAACGCTGCTCACATTGTTCCATTGTTCTTAAAAATTAAAAACTTCATTATTTTCATAAGGAATAATTTGACATTTTTTTATTAAATTTAACTATCTTTTTTTTTAAATCGTTGCCAAGAAAATCAGATCCCGGAATAATAATTTACCCTAAACAGGTAATTTTGTTTGAAAGGTTTTCATGTGCAAGAGGAAAATGAAATAAACAATTGACATGAATATACGTTTTCATATTGGAAATACAAAATACTAAAAGAAGGTGAATTTCACCTCAGATATCAAAAACAAAACGAATATGCTTTAAGGTTGAAATAAATGGTCCTTGTGTTATGATATTAATTCTTAATGTGAAAAAAAAAAAAGGCCAATATCTCACCGTTTATCGTCTGCGCACGGCTAACAGAAATGTTTAATTTTTAATCGGAAATTTCAATAAGAAAAAAACTTTTGAAAAGCAAATAGATAATAAATGTCAAAAGTATGCACCAAAAAATTATCTCTGCGGAAAATGACGTCATTGTATCGGGAAATAAATATTTTCATTCTTAAAAGCCAAACATTAACTAGATTGCCTGAAAAAATATTTTTTGATGAGTGTTACTTCCTAATGCCTTCTCATTTCAGAAAATATAAATGAAAATTATTTCATTTTTAAAAGGAAGTTACTTTTTCGTTCATAAAACCTAAACTTTTAAAATAATTGCGTCAATATAAATGATCTTCTGTTCAGAGGTATTAAAAAATAAGCCTCGCAAGTGTAAAAATCAATCTAAGATTTACGATAAACGTTAATACAAGGAATAAAATGTTACACATGTAAATTTAATGAGAACATGTAAATTTAATGGGTCAGGGGGCGGAGCCCCCTGATGAAATCTACTTTATTATCTAAAAAAATACCAGAATTAGCAGCTCATCAAAATTTCAGTATAGCCTTACGTAACGTTTTTAAATTAACGCTTCTAATGTCTGAAAACTTCATGTTTTTTATTCTTATAAATAATTACGTAATTTGAAAACTTTAAATTGCGGTTTGCAGGGAGTTGAATATTGCACAAAGTGTGTTTAGAAATAATGACTTGCAGAGCTGACGTTGAGGTTCCTGATCTGCAGATTTACTAGTTATAAAAATAATCCATATGAACGCTTACCTGAGCGTTGGATGAACTGTAGCAATGCCTCGGCTTACGTCAGCAATTCGTTCAAAAACTAGCGACATAAGTCGAAAACGACGTAAATCGAGGAATATTTAGATATATTTAGATTATAAGTAATAAAAATTCGCCAAAATCTAATGAACATATTCTATTTTATTTACGGATTATGATACCATGCATTTAACATTAGCAAGAGAATGCGTTTGCAATACAAGAATTTGGAATAAACCAATAAGTTGATATCTTACAATTTATTGTTTTTGTGGATGTCCCGTTCGAGTCTTTGAGGATGTCAAAAAAAAAAAAAAAAACAACCTTCAATGAAGTTCAAAACGACAATTTTTTTTTTCTCTCTTAGAAGCTCTTTGTAACAGCATAATGAGTTTTCTAAGCTTTTTCTGGTGATTTTTTTTTTATTTGTTTGTCACTGTCATGTGACAGTCGCTGGAAAGTGTCCCTTCATAGAATCAAAGATCTTCAAAAACATTCAAAGTGCGCGTTAATTAAAGAATTTTCCAGGCCAGTCGACGTAAATGCGAGGTGACGTAAGTCTAGGGGACGTAAGTCGGGGTACTACCGTAATTGAGAAGAGAAACCGTATCGCTCCATCACACAAAAGAGATGATACTACTTCTACCGTATTTTATTTTGTGCTACAATTGGCAGAGTCGTTATAAAGGTAGTTTGGAAATGCTAAATAAAATGTAACTATTCTAATGTAGTTTAAACAATTCACAAAAAATGCTTAGGAAGAAAAAAATCTCATGAAGTCATAATTCTGTACATTAAGTGTTAAAGTCTATGGCATCAAATATCAGACTTTTATCAATGCCCAAAATGTTGAGAATTTTGTAACTAATTGGATTTTCCACTTGCTTTGTTGATGAACTTGAGAATTTCTCCTGTTCTACTCATGTTAACATTAAGCACTTGGTCAGTTCAAGTACGCATTTGTTGTAGCAGATGTAAATAAATACACAGCAGCATAATTGGTTCAGCAAAACAAAAGTAGGGGAGAAACATACGAGATTTCCCTTGATAGTACTTTTCTTCTCTTATTCTTTGACAAAAGTTCCTTTTAACCATTGATAGAAATTCTCTGGAACTTTTCATGTAAAGGAACGTAAGCAACTTTATAAAGAGATTGACTTCAGAAAGTGCGATTTGTTGACAAATGATGTAAACAGAATGGACTCTATTCCTGTGACGTCACAATTGGTAAAATGTCGATTTGTATAGCCTCGAACCGAAAGGGGGAATATGGTCCACTGTTTATGGATTATTAGCTGGAAACAAATGCTAAACTAAATACTTTCTTTTAAGTGTAAACGAAATTTTCTGTAATCGTCTGCATGCGGTAAGTACAATGGACAGTATTCCTGTGACGTCACAATTGGTAAAATGGCGGTTTTTATAGCCTCGAACCGAAAGGGAGAATTGGGTTCATATGACAAAAACCTAGTGAACTTTTATGTTTGTTTATAAATGTATATATCGAAAAACTTTATCTCTATAGATTATTTGTATAAAATTTACTTCTATTTACATGTAGAAGTAGACAAATGGCTTGTTTACATTAATATATATATATATATATATATATTGTGTATATGAGACAGTGATTGCCTCAAAATTGATTGCCAAAAAATTTTAATAAAAAACTCCTTCTCACACGAAGCCAATTATATCTATTTCACTAAGCCCCCTATACTTTAAAAGTACCAATTTTCTTATCAATTTCAAAAGAACCCTTAGTAACTCTTACAACGACTAATAAGGTATGGAATATTATGCTTTAATTGACAACGTTATGTTTTAAATGTTATTTGTAGATTTGTATTTAATTTTTCATTTAGCATACCATGAACATAAAATATGTTGCACATGATTAAGAATTAAGATTCAGTCATTAATATGTTAGGCTATAAGTTTATTAAATGAAAATGTCGGGCATAGCAGTTCATTTATTTGAATTTAAGTTGAATGTAGCGATTAGGATGCCATATGTTACAAGATTGCCAATTGTTGTAAGAATCATACTTCTGTCTATAGCGAAGCTATCCAGAATTTTAAAACCTATAGCATCTGTATTTATTTTATTAAAGAATTGAAGAGTTACTCCTACTCTATTCATGTTAATCGGTAAACCACATAAAGCATCTTTAACTTCAAGAGCGCTATTCGTCACGGCAGATGAAAAGATGCACATAGCAGAAAAATACAATGATGAAAACAAAAGGATGAGAGTAACATAAACGATTTTAAATGCTCTGATATTTGAAGCAAACAAAATTATGTAGCAACTGTAAAATATTTTTCCTATCAAAAGTATAAAACTCACTAAAATCATTGGATGCAGTGTTTGATTGAGAGATGATATTAGAGAAGATACATCAGAATAATTTTTGTGAATATAATGTAAATCTGTTTTATGATCGACGATCATTTTCTTCAATTCGCTCAGTATTTTCTTTAAAATGAAGCAAAAACTGCAAAAGTAAATCGCAAAAAAAGGCGCCATAAAACTCCATGTACCAATAATAATTCCGGAACCATAAGCGGGTGTGGAATATGGCGAAGGTATAATTCCGTAATTGAAATTATTTCCCTTGTATTCGAAGTTCAAAAATTTGCCTTTCGACAATATCATTAAGCTTATTAAAATGATTCTAATATCATTAAAAAACAAAACGATAGATATTCCATACCTAAATGGAAGTAAGCTATTCGATGTTAGTATGTAGTACATCTTGAAGATTCGCTTAGTAAATATTTTTAATTTATTTCTATTCACGTGAAGTTGTATTCTCAGCAAAATTTCAAACAACAGAACGATTGTAAGAAATACGTAATCTCTGTTGCTGTCACCATTATATATGTTTTGAAAACGTACAAAAGCTACATAAATCATATTACCTTCAAATATAAGCATCATCAGTACTTGCATAATTAATGCTGTTATACATTTACATCGTAACTGAAATTTTGGTATGGAAACAAATCCATGAATCCATAAATAGGTGTCGAATGGAGCAAAGCTATTTTCTTTGCTTAACTTATCCAGTTTTCGTTTACTTCTAATTCTCATCAAATTTAAAGAATTTGATGTCATTTCCATTTTCTCAAAAAAAGTAATTATAACTAACTAAATTGTGAATAAATGTGCATACTTGTTAAATATTTATCAACAGTGCAGTAAAAATGTTTTAAAGTTAATTTTCAACAAGCTTGAAAGTTAATAAATTCTAAAATAAGGCCTAGGAGTCATTTAAATGTTATGTGTTTTAAATTCGGATTTTTAACAAGCTACAAGTAATAGGTATAAGTGATTGCAATTTAAAAGAAAAGTTCCTCTGTATTAAATAAGTATCAAATTTGAAAATGTTAATATATTTTTTTTAGTTCAAATTTGAAAAATGCTTTCTTTTATATAAGCGCAGATGCTGCAATAACGAATAAAAATGTAACAAACTTTTGGTATACTCGTAGTATTTTGTAAATAAGTTTTACATTTTCGATTAGTTTTATGGTATCTTCACTGATTAGCTTAATTACATTAATTTATTATCGAATTGGACTTTGTTATGCTTTTTTCAGTGTGTTGTTTGTTATGGATTTTTTTGTTGTAGGTCAAGCCGAATAAACATGTAACTACGAAAAGATTTTGGTTTCTGATTTCAAACGTGTTTGTTGTATGTCACAGAAAATGAGAAATCAGAAAAAGGTGATTTTCCCTGCGAAATGAAACAAAATCACTTCGGGTTTACATTACAATAGAACATATTATTTGAAATGACATATAACTCTCTCACATTCTTCTAAAAGTCAACGTTTGTATAAAGTTACATGTTACAATAATTTAAATTTTTTAGCTTCACAATAATTAAAATATTGAAAATATATATATATTGCACATTAGCCTGTCGTTACATTGCTTTGTTTGGAGACAAGAGAAAAGACAATACTGTATTCAATTGTGTGAAACAGTCAAAGGCACTAAAAAATTAAGAAGCATACCAGTTGCAGATAAATGATTTTTCTACCTTTGAATCGTTTACATGAATATTCAAATATTTACAATAAAATTAACAACATATAACAGCAGTTATTTGTTACATATATATGCAGTTACATTATAAGTGTTGTTTGGTTTAAACTTTTCATTGTTTTTCTTTTTGGAAGACGAGGAAAAACAGCGATATGTCCGAATAGCTATATATCGTGGAGCAGTATAGCTAAGGCCTACTGTGTTTTAATTATTAATGCATATATATTCGATATAATGCTTTTTTATAAATGTTATTAGCGTATGTATTTTCTTCATACGAAAGTGCGATTTCACTTTGCATTTAAGGATGAAATGTAGCATTGAGAGATATTTTTCTAAAGGTTTTTCTTAAAACCTATTACTTTTTTGTTGAATACTAAAACTGTATTAACGCAGTTACTTTTGAACTTTCATTAGTTTAAATCTCATTATATTTTTTAATAAAAATCATATCAACAGAATTGAGTTTAAATTGATTTAACTTATAAAACAAACATTAACGCAGAAAATCGTTATCTAAGTCCACAGGTAATTTTTTAATATTTCTATTAATAAGGTACAAAAATCAGGAATCTTAACTTACGTAAGCACGAACGTTCACATATTTTTAAGACACGCGGTTTTCAATGTATTTAAAGATTTGTCATACATTTAGTTTTAGGTGAAAATAATCTTGAAAAAAAATGAAAGGTGGGTATTATAATCAGTCGTATTCATCCAAATTAGATAAACCCAGCTCCGTTATTTCAGCATGTTACAATGTATCTTAGTGTCTATCATAAAAATAGTATATTCTCGTAAAATTTTCATATATTCTTTTTTTCCACCATTGAAAACTCGAAGCATTGTAGGCAATAACGTTATTTCAACACAATCATGAATAAAGATAAAGAAGAAAAACGTCATGAAAGTCTACACGTTCTGCTGATACATTCATGTTTTTGACATTACGCAATTTTACTAACATCATATCCTGAAAAATGTTTTTCATTATTTAATCCAGGTATTTTTATAGACAAATTTCAGGTGGAACCTTTTGTGCGGATTATTGATCGTTTCTTTTTTTTTTTTTTTTTTTTTTGCGTGTGGTCTTTTAAAACGAATGTTTTTCATTATAATATTGAACTTTTATGTTGCTTTAAAGTACTTTCTTTTATTGCATTTAGTTTTCCTTATTGACAATGCCGAAAAAATATTATTTTATTGCAAACTTTAACTAAAATGACTCTTAAGTAATAATTTTTAAGATTTTCTTATTAAATTTTTACATTATGATATTAGCAATTTCTTAAATGCTTTTCAGAAACTTGGACGACCTTGATTTTAGAACATAAATACATAGTCCACTAAAAATCAGCCTTACCCCTTCCCTTACTTATAAAATACGTTACACTTTTGAAACAAGCAGAAATACGCATTCAATCAATTCAAAGGGGGCCTCATACAGTTCAAATATTTTGTTCCAAGAAAATATAGGGAGGCAGCTGCTTGTGAACTTTCAAATTTCTGAAGATCTTGTAACATATCGCTAGAAAAGAGTCTAAAACACAAAGAACCTAATTCAAGGCCATTTATTTTGCACTGCTCTGCTTCTTAAGTCAGTTATGATTAATTAATCTCTTAACTCTTAATTTAAAAAATTAAATTTTTTTAAGATGGCGCAACTTAATCCAAAAACTGATTGATTGTCGAACTTACTAACATTTCTTAAAGTAATTCATTCCTGACATATTTAAATGTCGCTATAGAAATGTTATTACAGCATATGCAATTCACTGCCTCAACGTTTGGATTAAATCGAATGGTCCCTTCTAAACTACGCATTTTTGAACAAGAGGGCAACAGCTTTTGCACAAAGATCTAAATATTTGTAAAACTAGTTATAGTACGAACCCACCTCGTTTGCCATGTTGTACGTACAATTTCCGACTTGTTTATTTTCTAAGGAAAAAAAAAATAAAATAAAATACACGAGCTATTTCAGGTATCAATTTTTTTTCTTTCATGTTTTATACATCATTATACCCTCAACATAAGCATAAAGCAATATTTCAAATGAAAATCAAATTTCAAAGTAATTGCTTAAAAGGCGCAAAGGCCAACATAGTGAAAAAGATTCCAAGCCGGGACTCGAACCCGGGCCATCAGTATAGCGCACTGACGTTCTACTGATTAAACCACTTGGAATGATACCTAGCTCGGAAAATGTCTCACTATTATATGGTGGCGAGGCTACAAACGCAGCACAAGATGGAATATTTATCGTGAGTCATCGACCTGGGACAAACACGAAACATAATTAAATCCAGCATCGATAGAAATTTCATTTGAAATATTGTATGCAAGGCGAATGTTTCTCTCTGGAATAATTTCCATGTATTAATATAAACATAAAGCATCGAAATTAAAATTGAACCTTCAATTGTTATTTCTGAAAAAGACAGATAACATGTAAAAATCTATAGGAAGACAATAGCAAAAATGACATTAATATCCGAATTGTGTCATTAAAAATTGTCTATTTAACAATAAAAGTATGGTAGACCGGGGCACGTATACGCGGTTTTTTTTTCAATGAATTTTCTAATTTTTATGTTTTAACTTAGAAAATTTTAAAAATTGTGGTTTTATAAAACAGTTAATAAAGTCAAAATTTGTGTATTCTGTTGTTGCCCTATTTGTATTTTTAACCGTAAAAAAAAAACTTTTTTTAGGTCCAAGTCTTTTGCGTAAACTTGCCCCGGCAACGAGGCCAGTTTACGCATCAAGTAGGGCATGTTTACGCATATTATAAGTGATGCCAAGGAGTAAGTGAAATAAATGTTTAATCAAATTGAAATGTTTTATTTAAAACTTAAAACACTGTTAAAAAATAAAGAGAATTAATTAAATAACATTTTATAGGCTAAACTGAAAACATAGAACTTATTGCTAATTAAAAACAGAAACTATTTAGTCAACTTCATCATCACTGTTACAGTTTTTACAAACGAAAAATAAAGCATTTCCTTTTGCACACTTGTCATGGGACCACCTTTTGCATCTAAGACATTGAACCCAGGTTTATCATTTTTTGGATTGGCTGTAGATTTCAAACGATAAATACACACACAGTTTTCATCTTTGTCATCACATTCATTCACTATTTTCTTTTCTCCAGAGTGTACCAACTTTTTCCCTTTTGCAATTTTTGGTTTCATACTTTTTCCTTTGCTGCCTTCTTGTTCTGCTTCCATAGGAACTAATGAAATTTTACGTAATTTCTTATTTTTGAACGTGCGTAAAGGTGCCCACATGTAAATGCGTAAACGTGCCCCGTCGACATGTTTGGATTTATTTTTAACGAACAGAAATGTTTATTAACATTTCTGTTCATACAAATACAGTTCTCAAAAAAGGATAAAATTCTGCTAATGTTCATACATTTGTTTATCCTTAAATAAGTATTATTAGTTCACAATAAGTTTCAATAAGTTCAACCCAAAAATTACCCACCTTGACAGAAAACAGACTATCCTTTCTTCATGCTAGACCGACGCTCGACTGACGCTCAAAAACATGTGTGAATAGCCACTAGGGAACAGCATTAATCTGTTATGACTGGTGGCGCGCCAGTTATAACTCGTTTCGGAAAAAGTGCACTGCGTAAACGTGCCCCGGTCTGCCCTATACTTAAAAGTTATATAATATTGAATTAGATATTAAAAAAAATCATAATAATAATTTTTTTTATATAATATCCAAACCTCGCAATCATAAATGAACTCTTATCAATAGAAGTCAATCAAAGTATATCCCTTAGTATATCCAAGTAGTCCGGCATCGACACTTCAGATTAGAAAATGCTATCTAATAGTTAAATCGCCCAATTTGTAAACTCTTAATTTATTCGCATGAGTTCTAATATTTTTCAGCGATTAAACAACACAAACAAATGTAATACAAAATTACGGTAGAAACACGCGCCAATAAATTCAAGATTTGACACCGGAAACTTCAGCCTGTGCCCGGGCTCAAAGTAAATGAGTTAATTATTCGCAAATTTAAAAAATACTTACCATTTGAAAAAAAGTATATACAGTCGTGAAAAAAAAGTAATCAACCCCTGCTAACTCTGCAACTAATTATAATAGAAGAAAGTTACTGGTACCAAACGATTGGAAATAAAGTCTACTTTTAAAATATGTTTATAAAATTTGCTTAGGGAACAATCTACAAATCAAAAACAGACCAAACTTTGTTTTTTTCAATAGCAACACCACATTTGACAATATATTTTATATCTTCGGTTCAAAATTTGCCTAGAAACAAAATTTCAAGTGATTTGGATGGTAAGTCATTGAATTATAAACATTCAAAATTTAGAGCTTATAATGTTAAATTACATTTTCATACAATAAAAAATTTGGTCTGGCAATAGTCGAAACATATTAAGCGAGTAAAATAGCCATATTGGCATACATTAACAGAAGGTACATAATCATTCTGTAGCATTTCAACAATCGATTACCAAACTTCAATTTGTATACAGACCCTAAAAATGCTCATTTAAAAATAATTAATTTCTCGGAATCTAATCGTATGAATTTTATGGAAATTTGGATTTAGGCTAATTGAAGGGTGCAGAATTTATTTATGGTGTCAAAAATGGGTATTGCAATTGAAAAAAATAAAGTTTGCGTTCGTTTGGTACGAGTAACTTTCTTCTAGAATAATTTGTTACAGAGTTAGTAGGGGTGTTCACTTTTTTTACCACGACTGTACAGGTTTTTTTTTTTTTTTTTTTTTTTTTTTTTTTTTTTTTTTTTTTTTTTTATTTGTGTTACACTCCTTTAAGAATATATTTGAAAGAGGTATGAATCGTTATGGGTGTGATTTAAGAAGAAGTGTTCTATCTGATGTTGAAACCTTTCTACAGTCAATTTTAGGATCGCAAAGAAGCCGTGGGATATACGTTGTCTATCCTCGTTTATTACTTGAAATCCTTTTACAGAATTACTGGAAAACAGAACTCAAGTATTTCTGCCGTGGCTGTACAATGGTATTTTAAAATCATAACAATCTTGACTTTTGCAGATTTCTGTCAGTTTTTGGGTGTACATAGACTTTACTATTTTAATCCCTTAATCCTCGCGTAATTTCACCAATAAGGGCGCTGCCCGGGAAGTTATCAGACGCGACCATTAAGGGGTTAAACAGATTTTTCGGGTCACTAAAATTACGAAAAATTGCCATGAGGGATTTTTTTGGATTAATACTTATTTCTAGTGAACAAAAGATTTTTTAAAAGATATTATTTTTCTTGAGATATTTTTTAAGTGTTGTTAACAATTTTTTGCATTCGGTACCGATATCGGACGAGATCGAGCTCTCAGGACACAAAATGTTTGAAGCACAGGCGAGCTCGGATTTTAAATCACGGGGTTTGTGCTCCAAAAAAATGCCCGAATTCATCTTTAGTACCGTATTATCTGAAAACCTAAATACTATAATCTAAATACTAATATACCTAAATACTATATATCGAAGTATGTGTAATAAACAATAAAAATCATTTAAAAATAAATGGTCAAGTGCGAGTATTACTCGCGTACAGAGGGTTCCGTAGAATAAATATAGGAATTTGCAATGGTATTATAAAAAAACTATTGCTAAAAGAATACTGAGATTTTGTAAAAAACTATACAACGTAGGGTTGGGTATGGGTATAACTGTATATATTAGAAAAGTGTAAATGGGTCTACCATGAAAGTTCAAAGAGATATGGAACCTAAATAATATGAAATATAGCTACTCGTATAACTCTTTTTTAATAATATCCTAATCTGTTTATGATGAACTTAATTCGGTACTGACAATAAAAGTAGTACATAGTTAAACTTCATTTGGCATTTCATAAAACTAAATTCAGCCTAGTAATAACCTTTATTTCTACAGTATAGCTAAAACAAAACCTTTGTTCAAAGTTTAAATTTGGCATTGTGCTAAGCGCGCTTCGAAAGGGGGTCTCAAAGTTGTAACAACGCCTTGGTCAGTGCCGCGTTTTTCTAGATAGGTGTTTAATTAACTTCTTAAGTCACTCGAGGCGTATTGAGAGATACACTCAATGCAAACTATCGCGAATCCCACAGTATTTATGCGATTCGTTCTAATTAAACCTTTCGAGGGCGGTGCCCTTAAAAAAAGGACACCTAATTTTAATTACAAAAGAGACAATCGGCACCAAGAATATTTAATTAAAATTTTCCTTTTATCATGTACGTGAAAATAAACAAGTTCGCATTTTCTAATAAATTCGTTTATAAATTATGGTGTCAGTTCGTTATTTCATAAGTTTATGGATAGAATTACTCCGCGCCCGAAACGGTTAAGTGGTCGCAGGAGTCTAAAATTTTTCAAAATTTAAGAAATTTTAATTTTTTTAGATATTAAACTCTTATCTCTTCTGAATATTTTGATATAATTGTTTCCTTAAAATTCCCGTTAGAACAGAAGTTATGGCTTTTAGAATTATACCCGCTCAATAACTGAAGCGGTGATTCCAAAACTTTGAAGTCATTTTTCTCCAAATGGTGTTTTTTGGGCATAACTTGCAGGATACCTCAAAACCTTCTGAATATTTTTTCATGAAATGTCAAAACATGTATTTCATGTTAGTCTATTAAACTGAACCTAAAATTTCCTTTTTATTGTTCAAAGAAATATTTTTTTAGGTGATTTTACTGTTGAAATTTTCAAAATTTTGTATTAGCTAAATGCAACATTGCATTAAAAATATAAAAATGCTTTAAATACAAATTTATTTAAGTTAAGGGAAATTATTACAATCTGAAATATAAGTAAGCACCAAAATTTTCATTCTAGTTGCAATATTTATTTTGTCATCCGGCACATAAACTGTTAGCCCAATTTTTTGTTCGACAAAAGTCTAACAGTTTCGAGCTCCCTATAAATACTAATTCTGTATCTTGCAATTTTTTAAATACATGAAATGAAAGAACATACTTATATCTTTCATCCCAATTAAAATTGTGTTTTAAAATCATATACATTTTAAGACATCAAATGTTGAAAATGGTCTTTTTTGCATTTTTTCTACTTTTTAGAGTCCTGACTGAGACTTAGTATGTTTTTAACAATTTGACGTTTATTGCTTTCATACTGTTACTGGACATTACATTAAACATATATATCATTAAAAGTTGTTAACTAGGCATAGAGTACGCCGCCCCTGTCCATATGTATGTCCAAACTGGCCTATATTTGAAGGTTAATATCTCAGCTAATTACTGATGATTTTTTTCGAAAATCATTATCAACAATGCTTTTATACTTCTGAAACGATAAGTATATCCAGCGATGCTCAACAATTTTTCTGAATGCCCGTAAATCGAAATTTGTGTATAACAGAAAAATGCTAATTTCTCAAAAACTATGTGACCTAGGATAATCGCTATAATATTCCGGCAAGGTTTATATTAGCATCTACTACCTCTAATGTTTTCATAATTTTAGTTTCAGTAGTTTCGGAATTAGATGTGGGGGGTGGGGACATATTTTTGCGTTACATTTTCGACATTTTTTAAAAAAATATAATACCTAAAATTAAAAGGAATGTATTTTTGAGTTCAGCGTTACGAAAGCTTTCACAGGATACCCCACATGATATACAAAGTAAAGATTTTTTTTTTTTTTCAAGTAGCATAATTTGCTCCCCTACATTTTTACTAAATGTATTTATGAATGTTTATTAATCTGAAAATATGTGGGTCAATGGTCTTTATTACTTCCCCGAATTTGAACTTGCCACGTTCCATAGTTTATGAGTAAAATAGCTGTGACAGACGGACAGACACAGGAGTGATCTTATAATGGTTCCGTTTTTACTTTTTAAGTACGGAGCCCTAAAAATATTAAAAGAAACATTTATCTTTATTTTCGAAAGCGTCCTTTTTTACATGATCATCGACAATTGTCCTCTGATATGAGTTTTTCCTGTACACTGTAAAAAAAACCTGTAAGGTTACTAAAGTTTTTCTTGGAAACTGGGATTCCTAGAACTTTTTATGTAACGGCAACAACAAAATTACATGTAACAGATACACTTTTGCACCGAAAATCAAAAAATCTGAAAGGTTAGTGAAAATTATTTAGGAAACTGGAATGCCTAGAATTTTTCATGTAACTGCAACCAGGGTTACAGATAAAATTTTAGTAAGATTACTGTAATTTTAGCAGAATCATTTGTAAAGCTACAAATTTATGTAGCTTTACAAAAACTAGTTTTGCTGATTTACAGCTTTTGTTGTACAGCAACAGATGAAAGTTTAGTAAGCATGTAACTTTACATCTGTAGAACTACAGACTTTTTTTTTTTTTTTTTTTTTTTTTTTTTTAACAGTGTAAATCGGTTTCTATGTACGTGATGGTCTTTTCCCTGAACATTTCATTTTATTTTTCATTTAGAGGATGGTTCAAAAGTCATTCAACAAACTTTAAGGTGCAACAAATAATTTTTCTGTATGAAACCAGTGTCGTAATCCAATTTATTCACTCAAATATGCAAATTGTCTCCCTAAAGTTCTAACTCCGAATTTAGTTTATATCCTTGACAACAATCTATCTTTCACAGGAATCAAAGCTATCTTTTACAGAAATTGCAGCATACTTACTTTTTTCGTGTGTTATATAACGATATCAAAATAAGTGTCTGAAATGGTCACCATCTGCGTCCAAATATCGCTGAATGAAACTCTTCCTATTTCCGAATGGAATCCGCACTACATACGATCTTAATGAAAGAAATGCTGTACTCTTCTCGCGCTTTTCGTGATGTCATTTCCTCTCACCGAAATCAAAATAATTCTGGTGAAAAGTTCATTAAAATATCTTTGTTTTGAATAAAATTAAGAACAATAACTCTCTTTCTACTAGATTTTGACACCCTGCATTTTTGGCGGAGTAAATGGATTATGATCCAGGCTGTTTAGTCAAAATTATTTGTTGTATTGCGCTATACGGCCCTTTAAAGTTTTTCAAAGGACTTTTGACTCTTACTATAATGTTAAGAATCTTCGATTTTCTGTGAAAACATTTTAAAATTTGCATTCTAGATATTATTTAATTTTATGTGCATTCTACATTTTTTATTCCGTCGGGACCGGCGTCTCTTACGCAAATTTTACTCAATTAGCACCACTTATTTTTATCAAGATACTTTCACATACGTAATTACAAGAATGCTCTAATTGAAAAAGGCAAATATTTTTTTCTTTATTACTGGTACGAGAAACAAACTCTGTACGCAGCTTTTAAAGATGCAAATATTAACCCATCGCACCGAACGTGTTAAACAACTCTTTAGATGTCATTAAATGTTTTACTATAACTAGAATAATTTTAACACAGAAATTGCTATAAACTGCAAAAAAGTGCCTTCCAAAAAGCATTTAAATTGCTTTGAACATTAACCTGAACATTAGTTCTTTTGTTATCGCTGTAAAATAAAAAATTAAAATTGAATATAAGCGAAAATAGTTTTTTTTTTTTTTTAAATATCACTCCAAAGCACTATTTCTACATCAATTATGCATATATTTAGGGGAAAATCTCTTAGGCAGATCGTGATTAACAACGAGGGAAACTTTCACCAGTAAATTTTAATAGAATTTTTTGCTTTATTTAAAAGACCAATTCATGGAAAAATTAGTCATGAAGGAGACAAAAATTTCTATTCGTTTTTACTGGTAGAAGTTTGACGCATTGGTATTTAGGCATTGCCCTTAGGTGATAGGTTTGTGGCCATCTTAACAGTAATATTATATTTTCAATATACTATGTCTAAATAAGCATATTTAGAGCTGTTGATATAGGATCTTGAAGGGTGTTGATGGGGTTTTTTTTAGACATGTGATACATGCCGTTTCAAGGGAGTTTAATGCGGAGAGGAATATATGGATAATCATGTCCCTATGATGTTATTTGTGTGAAGAATAATGTTCATATATTGCACGAAATTTCACGTTATCACAATTTAAATCCAAGGTTGGGAGAGCTTAATTATAGGCCTCACGATTCAAGATATTTTTAAATCATATTTGGGAGAGCTTAATTATAGACTTCACGATTCATGTAAAATCACATTAAAATAATAAAACATATTTCACAACAGAAAATAGCGCTGGTGTTTTCAGTATAAATCCAAGTCAAGCACAGGATAATTAAAAACTTTGTATATTTACACTTATAAATATTTACAGTATTTACAATGAAAACATTTGGATACTATTTCTTTAAAAACATGTAAATATTCCACACTGGGAATTCAAGTTAATCATATTAAAATTTCTTTTATATGTTCAAGAATATTTATTTCTCCCTTTTCGGAAGATCAAGAAATACACAGCCAGCATGCTACTTTCGAGATTCACATTTAAACTGAACTATAAACAAGAGAAATGCTTTTAAAACAATTAATACTTCAGAAACTATTTCTTCTAATAGAAGACCACGATAAAAAACCTATACGCAGCATATTACTTGCTGCGTTCAAGATTCACATTCACAAAACCAACTAAAAAAAAAAAAAAAACAAGAAAGAAAAAATGTTTTTAATATCAATTCTCTAGTCAGACCACGTGACCTGGAATGGCTGGCGCCTAATCAGTCTGGCTGAGAAAAGAAGAGGTTTTCGAAATTTCACAAACTCCCCCCCCCCCCCCCGATGAACAAGAGTTCATCAAAATGGGGATTCAAAATAATTAAAGTAGAAATAAAATTATTCTAAAAAATTATCAGTTACAAAAAACATAAATACAATACAAATCAAAATATATACTTACATACTGGACTTCAATAAAATAATTAAACAATTTAAAAGATTTGAGAACAAGTTTCTGCTACTAAAAATAGAAAGAACAATTTAAATCTATACAAATTCTAGAATATTCATCACAAAAAAAATTAAACTAAAAATTAGAAATATTATCAAACAAGAAACCTTTTTTTTTTTTTTTAAGTGAAAAAAAAAATTTTTTTTTTTTTAAGTCAATAAACAACAGAGTTCTTGAGTCTCTAATAATATCAGAGTTTTTTTTTTTTCAGTTGTATTAATAAAAAAGTTCAGAGTTTTTTCACTTCTAAATTATACACAAGAATGAATAGGTCTTTTAATGATGGAATTATTTGCCTTCAGTTCATAAGACCTCATTTTTTTAAATCTCCGTCCACAAATACCTAACTTCCAGAAAGTTCTTGATACATGTTCATATGCATAAAAATCACATCATATATTTCAAAGTCAGAAGTATTATTCTGGTCCGTGTAGTGAGCAGATTGTAAGTTGAGAAGTACTCATTTTTCAAGCGCTTCCAGAAATGATTCAGAAGAGTCTCACGTAAACGGAAGCATTTTACTAAAGATTCTTTGGTTGCTAGTAAAATCAAATCGTTCACTTTTATGGTAGGTAAACACAAGATATGTTTTAGAGGTGCTCTAACTTGTTCACCAGGGCGTGCGCTAAATTTCTTGGAGATTGCACGTTTGTTTAGGATTGATTTTATGCACTGTCTAGATTTTAAAATCCAAAACTTTTCATGAGTTTGTACTAATGTACTGGACACTCTGGAATGAAAAACTTTTTCATGTGCATCTTTCACGACTATTTCAGTAAGTTTGTGTTTAGCAGGAATCGCAACAGGATGTTTTTCATAAAATGAGGAATCAGACTTTCGTAACCGTCCTCGTACCAACAGCAAAACTTCATCTGACAACATAGGAATTAACTGTAGAAGATTCAATTCTTTAGGGATACTCTTGCTACATTTCAAGTATTTTACAACTTCAGGGAAACTTTTTTCCTGCATTAGCTTTAACCAAAAATTTTCAGCATGTAACATTTCCTCAGCTGATAATTCTGAAAATTTTCTTTTTTCTACCTTTAATTTTACATTAGAAATAAATCTAAATAGCCATGCAGTTACTCGATACAATTTCTTTAGGGAGCTACAATTTTCAAGAATAAAAATGGGAATTTCATCAGATTTATTTGTTTGAACAACACAAGAGAAGGTGGCTGCTTTTTTATACTTCTCTTCAGAAACATCAGGTAATCGAGATGCAGCAATTTTAACACTAGGCCACTGCTTTTCAGGCAAGGAAAGAAATTCAGGAACACACACATTAGGGTTAGCATCAAGAAAAACATGCAATTGGAGATGCTCCTTTTCCATGATCAGGTTGCTAAAATACTGCCAGGGAATTTTCAAGTGAGCGAGATCAGGGATTTCTGAAAGCCAATTTTGCCAATCATTTTCTAGTTCACCAGAAACAAAAGGGGCAATAAATCCGGCTGAATCAAGGAACATAGTTGCAATTTTCAAAACATTGTGTTTAGTAGAAGAATCATTATTTAATTTTTCTAACAAGGGTCGTAATTGTAGTCCTAATTTATCTTCTGTATTGATCCAGATCAATCCTAAAATTTTCAAGGAAGTATTTGGGGGTTCGAAACTCGAAACAGGAATGTTTTCATCATCTAAAACATTAGAATTCAAGTTAGGGACATGATACAAACATTCGTTTAATGATAGAGAATCACCATATTTGGAAGAAGCATCATAGACTATGCGCATTTTTGTTGTAGTTTTGTCGTCACGGATAACAGGTCTGTGGGGCATGTAATAGGAATTATTAAAATGTTTCTCGATGCACAATTCTATCACACTCTCATTAAACTGCTCTAGCAAAATGGAGTTATATTCCTTAATTAAAGAATCGTTTTTCAAGAATTTATTTTCTAAACTAGAAAACCGCTTCTTTGCTGCTTCAAGATTATTTCTAAGTAATTCGCGAGAATCTTTCCAGAATAATTTTGCTTCATAATGCCCATTTACGAATTTTAGATTTTCTTTAAATTCTTTTATTACCTCATGATCGGTAATGTTCTTTTCATTGCTTTCAGCAATGCCAATTGATTCAAGATCCCAAAATGCTTTCAGCTGAGTATTTATATTTTCAACTGAAACACGCAAACAAGCTACTTCTTTTTTATTAGACTCTATTTGCCCTTGCACCGTATGACCGAAAATAGTTTCTGCAACGTATAATTCTTTTGTCAATTTTCCCTCGATTCCCTTTAATATTTTCCACAAAAAGTCAGACCCTAGCAAAATATTTATTTCCTGTTCAAGACCTGTATCAGCAGGCTTAAAGCCTCTTGTTCTCATTATGTCTAGAAGTTCTGGTTCAAGTGTTTTCACAGAAGCTCCAGTTATATTATCAACCACTAGTGCTTCGATATTTATCGAGTTAATAGGTTGCACAACACTGGATAATTCAAGAGAAACTACTTCATAACAAGATTCATAAGGGCGTCTCCGCCCAAAAGGATAAACTAATAAATTTTCTCTTCGCAATGGCTTCAATTTTAATTTTTGTACTAGAGATCTCTTCACGAAGCATTTTTCTGAACCACTATCACATAAAACGCGAGCCAACAAGCATTCCTTACCAGCAGACACAGAAACTGTACAAGTCTGCAATAATGTAGATTTATTTTGTTTATATTTTTGTTCCGACATCATAGATACAATTGCACCTTTCATTTCTTTTTCAGGATTTTCTTTTGCTGTTTCTTTAAAACAAAACAATGAACTATGGATAGTGTTACCACATTTGGAACAAGGGTTAATTTTTGTTCTACAGTTTAGAGATAAATGTGACTTATTTGTGCATTTGTAACAGCGGCCTTCTTTCTTTAATTTATATCGTTTTTGTTCATCAGTGAATTTCGAACAATTTAGTCCTACATGATCAGAAGACTTGCAAAATATGCAAAACTCTTTTGTAGATGTACTTAAAGCAGCAGCTGAAGGTATATTTTTCTTTTGCGGAAAATTTTGATATTTACTTGAAGGATTTTCATATTTAGTTTTAGAATTTTCATAAGTCTTGGTTTGGGAATTGTTTACTAAATTAGTAGCTTCACGACATCTTAATTCCGTTTTAATAAAATTTATTAAATCGGTGACTTCACAGTCCTTATCGGGGTCACGTTTTCGATGAAAATCTAGTATCAAATTTTCGGGTAATAATCTTATTAGTATTGGTAGTAATAAATGGCCGTAAGAGCCTGATGTTACTCCTAACGCATCAAGATTTCTCATACTAGTTTCAATATTATCGTACAGCTTCCTTAAAGAAGTAACATTGTTAGAGGATTTCACTGGTTCAAGATTTAGAATTTTATTCATGTAACAGTTTATGATATTTTCCCGCTTACTATACCTCTCTTCTAACAATTTTAAACAAGTAGAATAATTTTGATCTGTCAGTTCAAAACCAGGTACAATATTATATGCAGGACCAGACAACAAGGATTTGAGATATTGGAATTTTTCAATTTTTGATAACGATTCGTTTGAATCTATCGCACTAGTAAATAAATTAAAAAATTCTAAGAACTGGCTTGCATCACCAGAAAATTTTTCTATGTTAAGTTTAGGAAGCTTCACTGCCGAAACTGGCTTACTACCGATTTTTGAACCGTTACTTGATTCTAGTAAAACTTTTGGTTCAGTTTCGATTTTACATTTTTTAAGCCTCATCTTAATTTTAAATTTCAAACTGGATATTTTTTCAGAATATTCTTCTACCGATTTTAGTTCTTTTTCATATTCAGTTTTTTCCTGAATTAGCTCATCTATTTCGGAATCTAATTCCTTTAGTAGAGCTTCCTTTTCATTTACGAGCTCTAACGATTCCATTAAAGAATCGCAATCAGTTTTATCAATATCAACAGATAATAATGTATCACATTTTGTGATTAATTTCGTAATGGCTGCACGAACAGTAGCTCTTTTACTTTTAAGTTTATCTGTCTTATCCATGTTTAAAATTAAATTAAATTTTCAAAATAAATGATCATGAAAAATGCATATTTTCAAGAAATCAACAGTCATGCAGAATAATAAAGGTATTTCTTACCTTTTTTCCGGGTCTTTTCGGCACCAAAACATGAAGAATAATGTTCATATATTGCACGAAATTTCACGTTATCACAATTTAAATCCAAGGTTGGGAGAGCTTAATTATAGGCTTCACGATTCAAGATATTTTTAAATCATATTTGGGAGAGCTTAATTATAGACTTCACGATTCATGTAAAATCACATTAAAATAATAAAACATATTTCACAACAGAAAATAGCGCTGGTGTTTTCAGTATAAATCCAAGTCAAGCACAGGATAATTAAAAACTTTGTATATTTACACTTATAAATATTTACAGTATTTACAATGAAAACATTTGGATACTATTTCTTTAAAAACATGTAAATATTCCACACTGGGAATTCAAGTTAATCATATTAAAATTTCTTTTATATGTTCAAGAATATTTATTTCTCCCTTTTCGGAAGATCAAGAAATACACAGCCAGCATGCTACTTTCGAGATTCACATTTAAACTGAACTATAAACAAGAGAAATGCTTTTAAAACAATTAATACTTCAGAAACTATTTCTTCTAATAGAAGACCACGATAAAAAACCTATACGCAGCATATTACTTGCTGCGTTCAAGATTCACATTCACAAAACCAACTAAAAAAAAAAAAAAAACAAGAAAGAAAAAATGTTTTTAATATCAATTCTCTAGTCAGACCACGTGACCTGGAATGGCTGGCGCCTAATCAGTCTGGCTGAGAAAAGAAGAGGTTTTCGAAATTTCACATTGTGAAACACAGATCAACTGGTCAAATCTCTTGGTTAATGCGATTTCAGTCCGAGTCTTGAAATTGGCAGATTTACTTCCTAGGAGGTTATCTCACAAATATCATAATAAGGTCACTAGGCGATTACTAACTCTTTTTAGACATTTCGGATAGTCGACTAAACACTGTAAAAATAAAATTCCGTTAAAATCAAGACGTCAGTACTGTTTCCGTATTTTAACGGTAATTTTTTTTTCGTAAATTTCAGAAAAATTCCGTTATTTTACAAAAGTTTTCCTTTTTTTTTTTTTTTTTTTTTTTTTTTTTTCATATTTCCATATTTAAAATTTCCGTCTCAAAGTCAAAATATAATAATTTTTCAAATAGATACTTAATGAGTTTGACACTTCGCTTTCCAAGTTAATGTTTACATCAAGGTCAGAAATTCACAATTTAATTCAAACAACACTAAATCAACAACACTTACCCTAACGGGATTCGGACCAGGGAACTGTCCTCTTCCAGGTTAACGCCCTTAACGATTACGCCACGGCTTCACAAACTACGTGTTCAAATATTGTTACTTATTTCAGATATCTTTTATAAAGCAAAGGATAACAAGGTATTTTCGTAGAGAAAATATTTTTCAATTGAGTATATAATTCTGAATATTTTTCACATTTTTTTCCTATAATTTTGAATATTTAGCTTTGCAGTTTCATGCTTTACAGAAGATAAATTTTACTCTTTAAAATATCACATGTGTGAGAGATCGTATTAAGAGTAATGACTGTTTCTTTTTTGAAAGATTTTTAAAATTTTATTTTAATATTATTTTTATTTAGTTAGTTAGTTAGTTAGTTTTGCAGAAATACCAACATTTTATTTTCAAGCATGTACTTTTTCAAATTTTGTACTGTAACTACTGTAAACGCAAATAAAGATAATTACTACATGGTATTAAAATAAATTTTCTTTATTGCTTATTAAACTTAGATAAACGTCAATTTTATAATACAGTGAAACCTCCCAGTGCGACCACCTCTCTGAAGGACCGTTTTTTCATGGAACGAAATTTATTACCATAGGCTAAATACTAATTTTACCTCCATTCAGAGACCATCCCAGTTGAACTCCCTCCATGAGCAACCCATTTCTTTGAAAAAAAAATGAAATAAATTCCGTTTTTTTCTGATCGTTTGAAGAAGATTTTATTAGAAAAATAATTCCGATGAGCGCATTATTCATGAGACTTCTAAACTAAGTTTAGATTTATTTTTATTGCGGTAACTTTTATGTATTTAAACCATTTTGTATCTTTTTAGGCAATAAATTTAACTCTGATGACAAATTATGAATGACGGTCGATGTACTCTCCTGCCCTGTTCTGTAAGGAAACTCTCAAAGAAATAGATTAATATCGTCATTATTTGTTCCCGTCCCCCAAAAAAATTTACATTTATTTACTAAACTTCGAAAGGACTTGGAAATAAAAGTTATAAAAGGTAAAACCGTAAAATAAAAGCAAACGTCCATGTATTCATTTTTTAAACTTTGAAGTAATTAACTTAGGAAATAAATTTTTGTTTTGATGCTTAAATTTTTATATTTTTTCATAATGTGAAAAATAAATTTTAGTAACGTTAACTGTTACCTTTTTTCAACAATTAAAATGTAGATTTAAACATGACCTCCATTAAGAGACCATTTCTCGGAGCGACCACTTTTTATTGGAACGGAACTTGGTCACTTTAGGGAGGTTTTACTGTAATTTCATTATTATATTTCAGATATGTTTTAAATATTATGTGCAAATCTGTTCAAGTGAATAGATTAAAAAATATTAAAATTAAAAATAGATTTTTTCCTTTTAAAATATCCTAACAGAAACTTAAAAATGTATTAACAGCTTGCTATAAATAAGTCAAACATTATTTTAAAATCATAATGAAAAATAATCTCTCTGTAACATTTCCTTTTTAACGGTCTCAAACTTAACAAGTTGGAAATTGCTCGTCAAACGTGGCAAATGAGGTGCGTTCGTACTATAGCTAGTTTTATAATTATTTTTTGCACCCCACATTGTAGTGAATGTATATTTTTTTGCCCTTCATAAGTGCATAGTCTGTAACATCATTAAAATGCATTGCAATAATTTTTTTCCCATTCTCCGTAATGAAACGGAAAAATTTTGACTCTCGCTGTAATTAAACTATACATCCGATTTTCATAAAATTTGAAATGGCTCGACAAAATTTTACAACAATTATATATTTAAAATTTCAGACCTTTCGGAAGGCTGTGACATCATTAAAATGCACTTGCAATAATTTTTCCCATTGGCCATAAAGTAAAGAAAAATTTTAATTGCCCCTGTAATTAAACTATACATCCAATTTTCATAAAATTTGAAATGGCTCGACAAAATTTTGCAACAATCATATATTTAAAATTTCAGACCATTCGATTGGGTAGTTTTTGCTCTATTATATGCAGGCGGACGGACGTACAAACGGACAGACGGACTGAACGACGATTATAGGTGCTACGTATTTATATAATTACGAACGCACCTAAAAAGATATTAATAGGATTTCAATGTTTTTAAATTTCGTAAAAATACGTTAGCTTTTTTAAAAAAAAAAAGAAAGAAAAAAAATTATAGCGATTTCTTTAAAAACTAGGGGGCTCGGCCCCCTACGAGCTACGCTCGCCAACCCCCGTCCAGACACCACAGACTCTAAATGCACGCTAATTTGATCGGCTTTAAAAAGATTTCGAAAGATTGAATTATAATTTAAAAAACAGTGGCGATCTCCCTATAAACGAATTTTTATTCATTTCCCTTTGATTGGGGAATTTTAACGCCAAATCCGCTGCGGTACTACTTGATTATCCTGCCGACCAATTTCGCCAAATTATATAAATCGCCAAACCACTCGCCAAATTATACAAATTGATGTAATTTTTATTTTAAATAACGAAAGAACAAATAAATTCGTACAACATTAATAAAAACACAAATTAAACGTCGAAATAAAAATAACTTGATGACGTATACACGTGTAACAACATTTCAAAATAAGCTAATAGAAAAGGAATTAAGTAAAGAGAGTCTTTGTCTCCTGGTATTTTTTAACAAAGCGAAAAGAAAGTTCTTTTAAATGAGACATTTTAAATTAATTCTCAAAATATCAAATAAATGTCTAGCGCAATTTCTAAATTTAAACTTTTTTGCAATATTATTTTGTGTTCATTTTATGTAATAACTATAATGTGACGAAAATATGACGTAATTTCTCCTAAGACTTCTAACGCATGTTAATGAATTTATTATTTTACAATATCCTTTCTCTTTTAAAATTCACGTGTATACTTTTTATGACGTAATTTTTAATAAGTTCCTGCTTTTTATACGTAATTATTTAATTCTAATTTGAAAGTTTTTTTCCTGTTTATAATAGTCACGTGTAAATAAATTTTTAAACTGAAGCAAACATTATTGCTTGCTCTTTTTATACAGTTGGCAACAGTTTAAATTAGTACAATTTTCTGAAATCTGTAAAAAATATCTCTAGAAATGCTGAAAATTTGAATTTAAAATAGAAATAAAACCTGAAAAAATGAGTCAAAATAAAAATAATTAATGCAATCTGCACTCCGGCAAATTCTAACGCATAAAATGATCTAAAAATGATTACACTGCCATGTATAGTTTTTGCTGCTATAAAACTTTTTTAGTGGAACGATTTTGTCCAACTTTAGCTTTAAATAACTCTTAAAATAGTTCTTCGATTTGAAAACTGTCTGCATCAGCGTGTTTATCAAACATTTCTGTATAAAACCGCCGATTTTCATATTTTTGTATGCATTATTTTTCTTAATATTAACGAAGAAAGGCCTCCGGTCACAAAAAAATCAAAACCGGCGGCGGCGGCGGCGGCGGCGGTGACAGCGGTAGTTACTTTTTCTTAGAATAGAGAGATACATATTATATATGGCGTCATATTTTTAATCGGTTTTACTGCAAAACTCATGTAAAACGAACTATTTATTCAATTGGAAAATCATTGAATATATTTTCAATATACAGCCGTATTTAGTCAATAATGGGATTTCTATAAAAATAATATCACTGTAAGACAAGTACCGGGTGAGTGAAAAGTCCGTTTAAACTTTAAAAATTAATAGTAAAAAAGGAAGAAATTATGAAAAGGAAGTGCGGTTTGAAAGAAAGTGCTCACAAGGTAGTCGGATTTTTTTAGAAGAAAAAAAATAGTTAAAAAATCACATGTAGAGGGCGTTGACTACCCGAAACACAATACACAGGACAACAATTACGCTCCATTCATTTGTTCTTCCAATAACAAATATTCAACATGACCTCCAGAACATTCTGCGACACATTTGTTGTCCTGTTCATTGTGTTTCGGGTCGTCAGCGTCCTCTACATGTGATTTTTTAACTTTTTTTTATTTTTTTCATTCTCAAAAATATCCGACTACCCTGTGAGCGCTTTCTTGCAAACCGCACTTCTTTATCACAATTTCTTATTTTTTTATGAATTTTTAGAGTTTTAACGGACTTTCGGCTCACCCGGTAGATACAACAATTAATTACTTTGCTTTCCAAACAAAAGCAACTATTTCAAAACATCATTTGCGGAACTTGTACTGTTTTGAAAGCAATACAGTAATATTCCGTAAAATTTAGGGAAAACTTATTGCATTTATACAGATTTATAATCTCAAAATGTCAATTACGGAAACTGAACTGTTTTCTTAGAAAAAGTTTACGAAAAAATGTCTATATAGACGAATTTTTTTACAACGAAGTTAAACAGATTTCATTTGCTATTTGCGATATGTTTAAACAACTATTAGATAAATAAATAATACAAAACCAGAACTTAAAAAATTTCATCAAAAATTGCATACCGATTTCGGTAACATTCAGTTTACTGTCATCACTGGTTTCAGATGACGGTAAGCTAAACGGCACCAAAACCGCTTTGCAATACTGGATGAATGTTTTGGCTCTTTAAACGGTGGTTCGTTTACTGGCAGTTTATTTGCATTGCGTTAGGTTTCATGTTTCATTTCCATTTTAAAATTAAATAATTGCTTGTCTGTGAAAATTTGTTCAGAATTTAATTATAAATAGTGCAAACACATAACAATTTTGGATGAATTTTTAGGTTATTTAAACGTTGTTTTGTTTACAGTTCATTTGCATTGCTTTAGGTTTCATTTCAGTTTTCAATGAGTCGAGTTAAATTTGTTTAGAATTTCATTTTAAAATTGTGCAAAGGCATAACGTCAGCAATAAATCAAATTATTCAAAAAACAGAAGAAAAAAACGTAAACTTATTTCATTTCTTATACAAAGAAATGTTAGATATTGATGTTCAATATAAAATGTTTGCAGCAAGAAATAATATAGCTATATAAATCTATAAATCGAAGTTCACTTTTAGTAATGTATTCTTAAAGATCGTTTTTCTATAAGAAAATATCGATACGAGACATTAATAAAATTAACAAAACCATTTAATTTATAAAATATGAATTGAAGATTTTTTTTTATGTTTCTTAACACATTTTCTTTTGTTACAATGTATACAATAGTTTGAAGGATGTTAAACAGAAAATAGAAAACAATGCCGACAAATTCGACATTGCATTCAAATCAGATTTCATTGTCACTGTAAAAGCAGTAGATTATTCTCTTTTCAAATACTTCTTGGGACCTAGCAACAAACTTGTTTACCAATTTTCATGTGTAAAATTTACTTTAAACGTTAATAATAATGAGATATGTAATACATGAATACTATTTGCGATGGGTGCACGATGTATTGTTTAAAACGTCACCGTGTTATTTTAAAAAAGTGGTCGAAATTGTTAAAACAGCATTTTCATGTGATAAAAAATGTGAAAGTGTTGTTAAGTAGTGAATATTTTTTATCTAGCTATGTGGTTTACATTATTCTAAAATAAGAATAATTCTTTAAATTATCCTTCTTTATGGAAACTATTATTAAATGTTTTTTAATTTATATCACTAGAACGACATACATTCTATGCGCTTCTTATAATATAAGGCATTCAGGTCATAATAAAAACTACTGTAGTCAATATATCCTGTATTTTTTTATAAATGCTTCTTTAATTTAAAAAAGTAGCATTTTAAATTAAATAAAATTTAAATATAAATGCTAAATTAAATAAAAAACTTTCCCCAGTTAAAAAACTGAAACATATAGTTAGTTCTTCTTCTACTAATGCATGGTGTTAAGTTGTTGTGTTTATCTGGACTCACTCATTTATATCGCGTGTGAAACCAACGCCAATTTTCGTAGGTCTGAGAAGCATTTATTTATCTTCTGGTACTTTGTAATCTGCGAACTCTCTGTATACTTAGGATTCGTTTAAAAGAAATTCGTTATTCTTCTACCAGACAATTATATTCAAACAAAAATGATAATTATATACAAAAACATTACGAAAACTATCTTTTGTAACAGATGATAGTGTTGAGTTTGATTTTTAATATATTTGGTTTGAATATATCTTGTCGAAAAGACAAAAAAATTGTAATTGCTGCATTAAAAGTGTTAAAAATTGTTGCAATCTTTCAAATGGTCGCCCATTTTCTCTCTTTAGCTATACTTTTCTTCACACGCGAGCAATTTACAAAGCAAAAATTAAAACCACTAATATCCAGTTTGGCAATAAAATGCGGTTCATGCATTCTTTGAGGTTACATCTATTTATCTCAGAGAAAAATGGCAAGAGTTATTAAAAAAGTGTGCATGCTAAGAAAATCAAAAAATAATTTGTCAAAAATATTTAAAACTGTTGTTATGTTATATACTCTTATAGTGTGGGTATTGTTTATTATTACTGAATTGTATCCTTTTAATGGTCGTAAAAGTCAGTACAATCTGGCAGTATACTATATAAATATCAACGAAAATAATAGAAGCAATCTAAATTTCTTGGCAGTTTTGATATTGATTTCAAAACATGCTTTTCATTTATTATTCCCGCAATCTTTTATTGTTCTATACATTATAATGTGTCATACTATGTATTCTGTACTAACATTATATATTCAAAAAATCAATCTGAGACATCGCAAAGAGAAAAACATATGAAGAAGAATTTCGATTATTATAATTTAATTCTTCGCACTTTACAAAAGTTTGAATCTATTTTCTCATTTGGTACTTTCATATCATTTTCATGCAACATTTTAAACATGCTGGTAAATGTGTTAATTGTTGTTGAATGAGGAACTAACTTTCTTAACATTAGTAAGCTGCTGTGAGTATCATAGCAGTAACTTCAGTTACATTCATAGCTGCACGACTTAACAAAACTGACAAGCTTGCCAAAGAAATCGATTTACAAACCTTGGAATTTCTTTTAAAACCAGGAAAACGATTTCAGCTTGATTATGTTGTCAGTATTTGGAGATTAAACAATTCTCCTGCTTTCACTCTAAGTGCAGGGGCTGTTTCAGATTTACAAAAACCCTCTATTTAAGCATAAGTGGCCTTGTTACATATAATTTACTGATGCTAAATTTGTAAAAGAAGCGATGCTGAAAATATAAATCTCAAGAAGTAGGTATAATTATACGAAAAAGTATTTTTACTTTTTCCAAAATATAATTTCTCGATGTTAAATAATCCTCTACTAGTGTAAATGCCCGTCTTAGGACGGTGGGTAAAAATTGTTTTTTTCTCTTAAAATTTTAAAAACTGATAAAAATAATTGACAATATGGAAGCGTTTAGATGAGCAAAGTTAGGCAAGTTTATGTTCTAATAAACGCACTATTAGCATTTACAATACTTCTAGGTAAACCAGGCTTTCCGGCTAATATACCATTACAAAATTAATATTTCTTAATAAAACAAAATTTTAACAAATATGCAATAAAACTGCGTAATTAAAAAAGTCTGCTGCTTACTATTGAAATAATACTAATAT
Organism: Maratus speciosus; assembly: GCA_963932465.1. Lineage (NCBI taxonomy): Eukaryota > Metazoa > Arthropoda > Arachnida > Araneae > Salticidae > Maratus > Maratus speciosus. The sequence continues at coordinate 457,872,448 of OZ010797.1, forward strand.
TTAATACTAATTTTTTATAACACTTTGAAATTGTATTTTTATTGTTAATCCCCCCCACCCCCCCCAAAAAAGTATATTGATTAATAAATAGGATAAACTTTAAAGAAATAAAACAGTCCCAGTGTGTTTTAAATCTGTCAATAAAACTTATAAGCAAAAGACGAAAGTTATTTTTATTCGAGCATAAGTTTTATAAATGCCTTTTAGTGTTTCGTAACCTTAATTTTGTTATATATCTATGTAGTTTTTAAATTATTGTAATTCAAAGAAGAATCAAACATAGTTAATGCCCATTTATAATAGCTGTACAAAACTTTTGTACTTAATATTTTAATGTATCAAACGAAAATTATCTTTTATTCTTTCTTTCACAAACGACGCTAACTTGTTAACGAACAGCGAACGCCGTTTGAACTTCGAAAACGACCGCCAAAGAATCTTTTGCAACCCCGGTGGATCTTTTCCATTCAAGTTGTGGGGGTGCAGAAAGCGGCATTTCCCCAGCATGTTTTTTTTCTTTGTACGATCTTTGCGTTCCATTTCAGCAAAAACGAATTTACGGAAGTGTCTCGGAGGGAAGAACACCCTCCGAAAAAGACTGTTTATAGCTGTACAAGGGGAAGCATTGTTAAAATGTTTTTCACGCCTATTGGTGTTTTGATTCCGTTTACCCGCAGATGACGTCACATAAGTAAGCAGGAAATGGACAGCTTCAAGTGACGTCATTTATGTCGTCTCCTTTAATCTTTATAGCTCCATGGTTTAATTTATTTCAGTGAATCACAAAAGTGAATCACTCGCTACCACTCCTCTTGTTTACTCTTTACACTACTTTTGTTTTCAACTCTTTTTCTGAAATGGTTTTTAAACTGCGCAAATCATTGTAATTTTGTTAGTTTTGAATCTTTTATAGAAAATTATGTTGAACAGAAGGGATTTCAGGTAGAAAAGATTTGTATTTAGGCAGATAAGTTTTCTCATACACATCTCAAATCGAAATTAAGCCTAACGTGGTTCCATCTTATCGGAGACTGGTAAGATTGATGTGTTCGCCCCGGATTCGTTACGCTGTGTTTTATTATCCCCTTCGGGACGAACGTCTTTAACAGAATTTTTAATCTTTTTTCACCGGTTTTTCAAAACTGAAGTTTTGCCTAAGCGAGAAAATGCTCGGATTAAAAAAGGCAAAATTTACAATAAAAATTTACTGGTGAGAATATTCACGGATTCTGGGCATCTTACGCGGCACATATACCGGTCGCTCGTCCCCAAGAGGTTAAATAGAGATTGTTTAGTTCAGCAATTCGTAAACTGTAAGTGGTAGGCCTTACTATCACGTTCAATTAGTCTTGCCTGGTGTCCCGCATAAATCGGGCTCCAAATGTTCTGGACACCACTATTTTAAAGTAATTTTCTAAGCCTTATATATTAGCATAATTATCCTTGATTAAAGATGGCGATATAAAGAGTAAGAAATTACTGGTGTCTAGATATATATACTCGAGAACATCTGTAAAGTATTGGAATAAAATTCTTGAATTGACTGGACTATTTAAAAAAGGATCTTGATATAACGTATCTAATGGGCAAAACTGCAGATCGCATAATTTTAACCACTTGTGAAAATTCTGTAAAATTGCACATTTTAATTGATATTGTCTGTTTTATTTCCTTTCTAAAAAACAAGCGCTTTTTGTAAGGAAATTAATCACAAATTTTACCTTTTTTCTTTCTATTTTGCTTCATTTTTTTAAAATACGTAATTTTCTGTTCTGTTATACTGTTTGTGCAAATTATGTAATATTTATCACACTTTTTTGTACTAAAATATCAATGTAATGTGTTATCTTTAATATAAATGTTTTAAATAAATTGAATAATGAAATTGATTTTTATAAAAAAAAAAAAAAAAAAAAAAAAAAAAAAACTGATTTTTTTCATTGTAACGTATTTTCCAGCATGATATACGATTATTTTTTACTTTATCCGTTTTAGTAAAGAAGACACTGAGAATTTGTATATAATGGATCATATGAATAAAATCATAAAATCAAAGCTTTCCTTTCTTGCATACTTTATAAGTTTTTCCAACTAAAAAGTGGCTAATTTTAATTAGATTATGTATACATGAGACATATTACCACCTATCCTGTTTATAAATGATTTTTAGCATGATATATTTTATTATTACAGCAAACAAATTATATGTTATTAAAAAGATATTGAACTACTCCCAATTTTCCTGTTCTAAATATTCCTTTAAATCCCAACCCCCGTAAAAACCAGATTTTCCTTGTGAGATACAATCGGCACTTCAAGAGACTGATAAAGCCACCAGATTTCATAACACAGGCCTGCGATGAAAAAAATACAAGGGAATTTATAGCTGAAGTTTATGTATTTTTTTGGTGCTAATTAAAAAAAAAAGTAAATGAAAAAATTCTATCACATCACGTTTTTTTTTTTTTTTTTTTGCTTTTTTTTTGTTTTTTGAAAAATTCAATTTTAGTTAGATTTTTATGAACATTCCATCGTCCATACGCCCCGTTACTCATGGATATTATGTACCAGTGCCTTTGCCTCCAATTGAGTTGCAAAGTCATCTCTTTAGACTCAGAACATCCAGAAGTTCAAGGCTCCGATGATGAATATAAGCCCTCTGGAAGCGATTCACCTCAGTCTATCTCTCAGGTTGAACTTAATGATCTGACTAGAGATCTGGGCCTTTAGAAAGAGGCAACAGATTTGTTGGGCTCCAGATTGAAAGAAAAAAATTATTGGCCAAAGGAACCGCTTTTTATTGGTACAGTAATCGAGAAAAGGAATTTGTTCAGTAGTACTTCGAGGAAGAGGAGAACCTGGTCTATTGTTCTAATGCTCCCGCATTCATGAGCAATTTTAATATCACCTACGATAAAGATGAATGGAGGCTGTTTATAGATTTATCGAAAAGGAGCCTTAAAGCAGCCCTTCTCTGTCACGGAAGCCAGTATTCATCTGTACCAGTTGGATACTCGATGCATTTAAAATAACGCTATGGAAACTTAGCTCTCGTCCTCAACAAAATTAAATATGCCAACCTCGGTTGGACCGTTTTCATTGATTTGAAAGTTATCTCCATGCTTATTGGTCGATAAGGCGGATGCACAATGTACCTATGTTTCATTTGTGAGTGGGACAGCCATGGTAAGCTCAACATTGGGTCAAAAAAGAATGGTCGAAAAGACAAAATCATAAACCAGGCGCCAAGAATGTGATTCGGAACAGCTTAGTTGAGCCAAAAATTGTATTGTTTCAAATGATTGCGATTGTTTCAAATACCTGTGCAAAACGTTTCCAGGTTTATCCGAATCCAAATTGAAAGAAGAAATCTTTGTTAGTCCAGATATTCGCCAGCTTGTGAAAGATAAAGAATTTGGGACTAGCATGGCAACAAAGGAAAAAGAAACTTTGGTTGCCTTCAAAGATATCGGCAGTAAATGTCTGTGTAATTGCAAGGATCTTGACTATAAATCAATTGTTATGAATATGCTTGACAAATCTCAAGCGTTGGGCTGCTCCATAAGTATCAAAATACATTTTCTTCACTCACATGTGGACTTTTTCACCCGAAAATTTAGGATCAGTCAGCGAAGAACGAAGCGAAAGGCTCCATCAAGGCATCAAAAATATGGAGAGAAATATCAAAGAAGATGGGATAAGAACATGCTCGCCGGCTACTGATGGATGTTAACACGATATAGACCTGAGATTGAACATAAAAGAAGAACATCAAAAAGAAGTTTCATAGGAAAAAGAGTATGCACTTAAATAGAAACTTTTTGTTTTGTTTTTCTTTGTTTTTTGCCCAGTTTAAAATTTGTCTGAAACTTTCATGTACACATACCTAATATTTGTTCCTTTTCGTCAGTCATCTATTTATGTACATTGCCTTAGTGAAAACAAATTAAAATAGTATGTAGATGATTTTTATGATTTGATAGAAACCGCGCCATAATTTGATATAAAAAGTTTAAACTCAGGGAACTTTTTTGTTTTTCTCTCGACTAGAGTCAACTCATGCGATATGGCAACAGCTGTTTCCCTCCATTTAAACCTATAAAAAATAATCGATTACTGAAAAATCAATTTGCCTCACCAAGAATCGATTATTTTACATACATTTACATGGATAAAATCTACAGTTACCAGATAGTACACGCAAAATTGTTAGAGAGAATTCCTTTTCAAATAGGATTATAGCAAAAGTACCGATATCGATTTTACAAAAAATCCTGATGTGATGGTAAAAAATGGAGGTCATTTTCGAAATCAGCACACCAAATAACATGAAAATCTGTAAAAGTTTCTCTTGTATTTTTCAAAAACTTCAATTTCGCAGGCCTGTGTAATAAAACAAAAAAGGTTCCAAATAATATTTCTTTTTACCTTCTTCTATCTTTACCAGTAGAAAGTAAAGAATTCGTGAAAATTTTCTATTCTACGACGGATTTACACGTTTTAGGGCTCAGAGAATTCGAAAAACATGTTTTTACAAAATGTCTGTCTGTAAGTCTGTGAGTCTGTGACTCTCTCTGTCTGTATGTGACACAAATTTTGTGGGTGCTTTATCTCAAGAACTAATGCGCGGAATTTAATAAAAATATAGTATATTCAGGTAGTCCCTGATATAAATTTGTGCAAATTAGTTTTTGGTGTTAATCGTCCAAGAGGTGGCGCTGTTATGCTGGATTTTTCACGATTCCTGTAATAGCTCTATCTAAAGAACTAATGCACGAATTCTCATAAAACTTCAGATTCCAGTAACTTGATAAACATTGATGCTGATTATGTTTTGGTGTAAATCGCCCAACAGGTGGCCCTGCTATGCTGCTTTTGTCACGATTTCCGCAGCTCTACCTCAGGAACTAAAGCATGAATTTTCATGAAACTTAACATTCAATTAGCCTGTGACACAAGTTGTTGCTCATAAGTTTTTGGTGTCAATCGCCCCATAGGTGGCGCTGCTATGCTGGGTGTTTCACAATTTTTGCAATAGCTCTATCTCAAAACTAATCTACGGATTTTCATCAAACTTCAGATTCAGTTAGAAGTTGATATAAGTTGTTGCTGATTAGGTTTCAGTATAAATCTCCCAACAGGTGGCATAGCTGCGCTGCATTTTACAGAATTTACACTATTTTAGCGAGAGTCATATCTCAAGACCTAATGCACGAAATTTCATATGTTTAGAATCCTCATGATAAGCATGCGTTGTCATTTAATTTTGGCACTGTGATAGTGAATTTTGTAGTATAAACATGTATGAGATAAAAGAAAGTTTTTGGATTAGCACATCCGACTAGTTATCGTATGTTTCGCCGTTACTCATGTTAGTAATAGCCCCGTATTCAATCCTTCAGACAACTAATGTTCACAGCGGCCTTTTTTAACAGTTTCCAACATAATTGAAAAGTGTTTATGAATTGGATTCGTCTATTCTTCTGTCTATCCCTCTGTCTGTAAGAGATCTAACTCACGTAAATATATTGGAATTGCCATGTGATTGATATATTATATTGAAGTTTACCATGGCATGTTCGGTATTGATAGCGATGTTTGAAGTATTAATATGTATGAGACAGAAGTAAATTTTGGGATTGGCACATCCGACTAGTTTTTACTTAGCATGCATTTTTTTAAAATTGAAGACGTTATGCTTAACAGTGCTCAACAGTGTAACGTTTTTAGGCGCTTTAGTATTGACAGCAACTTCAGGCCTAGTCTTATTGTCTTATTGTTATTGTCTAATTGCTAGTATAATTGTCTTATTGTTAGTGCGCTATTTGGAAAAATAAAGTCTAGATCTAATTTATAAACTACGTAAATAATTTAAGTCTTCTAAATTAATGATTAATCCTATATCAAAAAAAGCGGTAAAATAAGAAAATTACAGAATAATTGAAATTATAAGGCTTTAATTTTGTGAAAAAGTGAAAACTGAATAAAAAGTTTAATAAATTATATATTAAGTTTTAAAATATTTAAAGCACAGTTAAAAAGTATGTAAAGCACTGTCAAAGCTGAGTAAAGACAGGCCAGTCAAGGATGTGAGATAAAACACAGTGTCCTTTCAGAAAATGTGTTTATTATTTTGTGGAAAAAAGTGGTATGAGAAGTATTTTTTAATACAAATACGAAAAGGATGATAGACATATTTTATTGAATTACCAATTCTAGAATTCATTAAACTATTTGTAAGTATTTATATTCTAACTTATTAACAGTAAATATTTTAATTTTTTTTTTTTTTTTTTTTTTTTTTTTTTTTTTTTTTTTGCAAACTCTTGTTACTCTTACATAAAGGTGCTTCGGAAATTTGAAATTTGCTAGTGATATTTTTATTTCAGTTAAAGTTAGATGTTGTTGAAATATCTAGACACACGGCAGTGTGTCAGCCAAGTTCGTCTGACATACTAGTGTGTTATATTACATGAACCATTTCGAGCTGTTTTCGCCAAATTTCGGCACTCTACTACTGATAATCTATTTGACTTACGTATTTGTAATACGAAGTACGTTGTAAGGCCCCCCTAATTACCCAGAATCCAGTATTTTATAAATAGCGCATAATTCGTTTCCGAGATAATGACCTTTGAAAATGTCTGATGATCGATAATTTTATCACTGACTGACTCACTCATCAAAAAGATCTCATATATCTACTGCACCAAAAGACTTCAAATTTGGTGCGAAGTTCGTTTGCACTATAAAACTAAGGAATCGAAAAATGAATTGTGAAAAGCGATTAATTACCCACTTGGAGGTGTCCATTTTTACTTTAACATTATGTCTATTAGGCGAAATTTTAATTTGCCAATAAAAGCGCCAAATGTTGAATCCGGGCTGACCAAGAAGCAAAATCACCTGAATATCAGCCATTTTCCGTTAATTTCAGAGAATTAATTTTTAAATAATGGTGCATAAAATTTACCTTTTTATACACATTGTGGAAAAACGAAAACATCTTGAGAGAATACATATATCGAAATACGCATATATTTCGAGACATCCGCAGTTGAAATTCGTTTAATCCTAGAATTAAAAAATGTAAACAAAAGAGAGTGATTCCTATGATTCAAATAAATATTGATCATGGATGTGTGGCTACTATGAGTCTAGTCAGTCTAGCCAAAGAACGTAGACGCTACATTTCTTTGGTCTAGCTGTGGACAACCGACTTTCGTTTTCATTTTTATTTTCACGTGGACCATGCACTTTTTTTACTAGCATTGCGTGCAATATCATTTTTTCTTTCCGTCATTATTTAATAATAAAAATTGGTTAACGCAAAAACTAAAATGATAAATTTCAAATAGATTAATCATATCAAAATCCCATAAACACTTACTTAAAGAAATGAGCAAACTCTTGGAAACTGAAATCAAATGGAATAAACAGTACATGTAAAATTTAATTAAGCAAACACATTTGAAAGCACGTTATTTTTATTTTATTAACCATTTGGAAAAATGGTTATTGTTCTCGTCAGGGTAGGAAATCAAAAGCATATCTGAAGGTTTTTATTGGTTTAATCCGCATTTTATTCGTTTTCTCATTGGTCGATATAGTAATATGTATTTACCTTTACTTTCAACAGAGATGGACAACAGAGTGTTGCCACTATGACAAAAAAGTAATAAAAACTACAAAAAAATTAATAACTCAGAAACAAATTGAGATACAGCTTTCAAACAAATTGCATTTAAAAGTACATTTTTTTCTCTATACAACGATATAAAAAGTAATATTGTGGGATGTTTAGAAGTTTAAGAAATAAATCTCATTTAAAATTGGACGTCAGATTTCTTGGAAATCTGACGATGGAAAAGCCTTTTCCCGAACAGCCAATGAAATGCTTGGATAATACGTACGAGTCGCAGGCGATTTCTGTCGCTTGCAATTTTTACGTGTAATAACACTATTAATGTTTAATTCATGGCGTACGTAATGTATGATCAACTCCGTGCTATTTTTTGTCTTAAATTTTAGTTTTTGAAAAAATCATTTTCCAAATGGCCGTTGTAATTTGTTAAATTGCATTTTTTTTCTTATTATTATTATTTTTTTTTTAGTGGCAGATTTCATGGTAGCACACCCTGAAATACATCAACGTTTGTTCTATCGGTGAAAATTATGTCAGTTTAAAAAGAAACTTTTAACATTAAAATAAAATTAGAATGTAGCACTGAAATTTGGAGTAACAAATGACGTTTCCGCCTCTGAAACTGCCGACTACTGCCTAGACCCTTGGTAGTCGGACATCCATGATCAATATTTATTTGAATCATAGGAATGACAGTTCTGTTTACATTTTTAAATAATTTACTGTCAGTTTCTTTCAAACTTATATGCTGGGTCAAATAAATGTTATAATTAAGCAACAGGTGCATTAGCATGTTGTTTTTAATTATAGTTTGAGCGAATACTTTCTTTCCCCAGACTACAAACGTACATTAGTTAGGGCTAAAAGTTAGCCGGATTTTGTTGTGAGTGCTTGTTTAAACTTTATACTATTTGTTTGATATTATTTGGATAGCTTCGTCATTTTATTTGTAAATTTGAATCGGACTGTTGATTTATATGTTAATGAGTCTGTAATGGTAAAACATAAAATTATTGCCATGCCAGGCGATGGAAATTGTCTGTTCCACGCTATAGATTTTTCTTTGCACAATTCGCTGGATAACCAAAGATCAAATCAAATTAGATTAGCAATTGCGGATTATGTTTTTTCAAAGTGGAAAGATTTTTCTCTATTGACGAGTAATGAAAACGGTGAACCATTCAATTCAAAAATGGATTATTCTAGAAGTATGTCTCAATTGTCTACATTTGGAGCTGCTTCGAAATTAAAAGCAGCCGCACATTTGTATTCCATTAAGATTGAAGTTTATCGATATCCAGATGGTATCCTGCTTGCTCTGCTTGGAGACGAATGGCTTCTTACAAAGCGTTTTCTATTGTCAGGTAGTCTATCTTGAAGCCATTGTGATATTTGTTTACCGATCGATCATGAAAATTTGAATGGAATAATCTCGTATAATAATGTACAAGTTGAGACGGCTGAAAATACAAAACATACGGGAAAGAGTATAATGAAACGGAAACGAGGTCGCCGTAAAACATCAAACAAATCAAGATCGGTTCAAGTGCATGAAGCTAACAAGCGGTATAGACAGACACATCCTGAGGTTAATAGAAAAGCAGTTGCGCGCTATGCGAAAAAGAATCCTGAGATACATCAGAGAGCAGTTAAGCGTCATACAAAAAATAAACCTGAAATTCATCTGAAAGGCATAATTCATTATAGTCGCAAAAATTTGGAAGTAAATCAAAAGGCTGCCCACATTTACCAGGCGAAGAAGAAATTATCTTTCAAAGAAGGAATCATTACAATAAAAAAAGTAACTGATAAAATTAAAAACCAATTAGAAGCAGAGAAATTGATGAAATGGGTTCTTCAACTCCGTAAAAATATGCTGCATAATTTTTTAAAACTTTTAGATCACATTCAAAATACAATTACGATTAGTATGGTAAAATTTGAATGCCTTGCTCTTGATACGAAAATGGAAGAAAAATTACGGTCCTTGCAGGTGAATCAAAACATCATAGCACACAAGAATCCTATTACTATGAAACTTCGTATAAAGAATTTAAATGTGAAGAAAATATCGTTATTAATGATGAAGGACAAGCGATGATATTTGAATTGATAGATGAAAATTCTTGGTTGTGCCATTCTAAACTCTGTTTGTTAGACGAAGATGTTTTATACAATGTAAAATATGGGTACTTCTTAGTTATCCCGTCGACCAATTTCGCCAAATTATATAAATCGCCAAACCACTCGCCAAATTATACACATTGGCATAATTTTTATTTTAAATAACGAAAGAACAAATAAATTAGTAAAACATTAATAAAAATACAATAAAACGTTGAATTAATGGTTTTATTGGCCATTATTGGCATTTAATCTTACAATTAATTAATTAATGGCAAACCATTATTAGCATTTAATCTTACAATTTGGCGACAGTAATTTGGTCGACGGAATAACCAAGAAGTACCAAAATGTGCTTATAAAATTTTGATTTCAAAGTCAGCTGCAGATATGTTTAAGTTGATAAGTGATGAGGGTAGTGAATTTTTAACTTCAATTAAAATTCTAAATGACATGAAAGCCCATTTTCCGAAAGTAAGAAGTTTAATCAAGAATATTTATCAGTTAACATTTTATTGCAAAAGTATCAATAAAATTGATTATGATCTGAAAACCGTTAATGTTGATAAACTAAAAGAGATAGGCATTCCGCTAAGAAATGCGGTCAATTTTGAAGTTAATAATGAAGATTTAAACTTAAATGAAGATACAATAATAGAAGAATATAAATGTGCTTTCAACATTATGAAGAAAGGATGCGCCGATATGCCCAGACAGCACTGCATATTCTGTCACACACTTCTATGCCTTCGAGACATGTCAGCTATTAACAGATTAAGAAAACCTTTTGAAACTGAAGTATGTCAGAGATTAAAAGATTTAAACGATTCTCATCATATTGAACTTTGTCCTTACCTTTGTCAGTTATGCCTAACAAAAATTAGAGCCGATGAATTGCCTTCAAATTATATAATTAATACCCTATATTATGGCCGAATACCTCAGAAATTTAGTAATCTTAGTAATTTTGAAAAAAATTTAATTCAACGTGCTAAGACTTTCCACGTCATTACTAGCTTGGCTCAAGTGCGAAATAAAAATATACCTAATAGGCAAATGATTAAAAAGATAAAAGGAAGGACATTCCACTTACTCTTACCACTAGAAAAATACATTAATGAAATTACCGAAACCTGAAGATCTAATAAATATTGACCCAGAAGTTGTTATACTCGTTAGGAGCAATCCAACAAAAAACAAAATAATGCGGGAAGACATTGTGAACGTCAACAGCGTATACACTGCATTACGTTACCTAAAGAAAAACAACATTCACTACAAATATATTATTCTATCTCAAAACCCAACTAATTTATTAGATAATCTTGAACAGAATATGAAGTATGATGTAGAAGTTAATGAAGAAAAAGTAACAGATGATGTTGAATTTAATAAAAAATGGCTGAGTATTACCAATTAAAGATAATCAGGATGCAATTCTCACGCAAGTAACAGAAGATCAAGAGAGTATATATGATGAATATACTATCTATCCATGAAAAGAGAAAAAACATTTCAGCCACAGCACTTTATCAAATGCTTAAAGTAAATGCTGTTGCCCTTGATAATCGTCAAAAGGACATAGATACATTATGCTTCCCAGACATATATAACGAAGGTAAAATTGGCCAGTATTATCAACGAGAAAAACATATAACTACTGCGGAATTTATAAAATCGCGTTTAATGTCGAAAGATTCTAGATTCAGAAGAAATCAACAGTATTTATTTTATTAATTAAGTGACGCCAATATGAGACAATTAAGCGCAAGTATATTTTATAAATTATATGTCGCGAATCAGAGAGAAAAAATGACAGCTGAAAAATATTTAAAAACAATAGCTAATGAAGAAAGTGAGGGAGATTTAATAGCAATATTCTGTCGGTTACGCAACACTGAGCAGTTTTGGAAAAAGTCAAGAAGCGACGTCATGTGCATGACTCGTCATTTCGGACCTGCCACGTGGTTTGTCACTATCAGTCCTTCAGAATGGACATGGGCAGATTTCGCAGACTATATCAAAGAAATTAACGGGCCTGACGTTAAAAATAAATCCACAAGTGAGTTAGTACCTATAGATCCAGTTGCTGCGTCAAGCTTTATCGACATCAAATTTAAATCTATGCTAGATTTCCTAACATCATCTGATTCCCCATTGAGTGAAATAGAGCACTACTTCTGGCGTCGCGAATATCAAGCTAGGGCACTTCCACATCATGTTGTGGGCAAAGAATGCCCCAGTACTGGAAGAGTCAATGTCTGATGGCGTTGCAAGATTTATCAGCAAATACGTTACGAGCGCTCTTCCCGATAAAAGCATTTCTCCAACATAGCACGAACGTGTAGTAAAATATCAGACATAAGCATTATTCATATTGCTTACGTAAGAAAAAAACAAAATCAGGATTCCGAACAGCATGTAGATTTGGATTTCCTTGACCAGTCACAAAAACTCTTACAATGAGGAATGTAATAGAATCGATAGTTGGGAGAAAAACGTTATCAAATAATATGCTTTATGATATACCCCGTAAAGAAGAGTCTCAATATATTAACGACTATAATCCAGCAATCCTTCTCGCTTGGAACGGTAGTATGGACTTGCAATATGTTGGAGAAAAAACAGCTGTATTAAATTATTATATTACTAAATATACCACGAAAAGCGAAAAACGTCATACTGTAGATTCTTTTGATAACATCAATTCGACCAAATCTCTCTCTAGCAGGCTTTACAGTGTAGGTATTCGCGCTCTTAACAATGTGGTGCACTTGAAGCGAGTGATACACTATTAGGCATATCACTTTAAGGCACGGACCCGCAAACCACAATCAGATGGCTTGATGTTAATGTTTACCGAAATCATAGAGTAAAATCTAAAAAAGAAATAGATCAACTAGAATCTAATTCCATCGACATATTTTTCGAATCTTGGGTGGATAAGTATTATCCCCAACGAACTAAAGTCTTAGAAATTATGAATTTATACGATTTTGCAAGATAGTATGACATAAGTGCAGCCTCACCCTATGCAGCATCACTTGCAGAAGTGCATAAGTTATCATCAAATAAATTTGTAAAAAAACGAGCCCGACCATGTTTAATAAATCACTATGTTTACGATGTTAATAAAATTCCTGAAAAATATTACTTTTCGCTTTTACTTATGTTTATCCTTGGAGAGATCTAACCGCACTTAAATCAGGACAAAACACATATACAGGAGCATTTAATTTCTTAAAAGACAAGATTAAAGATGGACTGAATTATGGAGATATGCAAACCGAATACTTGAATAATATAGAAAAAGCTTTCGAAATGATTGAAAAAAAAGTATCGGAGATTGTGGAGAACAGACAGGAAGATGATCAAGAGAATGATGGTATTGAAAATCCGCTGGATAATATAGAATATTATTATATATTAATATTATATTTTGAGATTCAATAGGCATTCGTGCCTATTTTTAAAAATTGAAAAAAATGATAAAAGGTCTCAACGCGGATCAAAAACGCATTTTCGATAATATTACAAATAGTTTGATAGACAAAAAAGCTATCTTGAGGTTATTTATTAATGGAACAGGAGGCACTTGAAAAAAGTTATTTAATAAGTAGTATCAAAAGCTGGGTTGGGAAAGATTTAAATAAGTTAGCTGCTATTGCTGCACCAACGGGAATTGCCGCTTTTAACGTAAATGGATTGACCGTGCATAGACTCCTACAGCTGCCAGTAGAGCACGGAAAGTGTACAAACTACACTTACCTATCAGATGAAGTGTTGCAGGTTTTAAGAAGCGATTTCAAGAATATAATTCTTCTGATAATAGATGAGGTCTCTATGATTTCAAATGTAATGTTAATGTACCTCCACCTTCGTTTAACAGAAATTTTTGACACGAGTGAGGTAAAAGATGGCTGGTTTGGTAGAATTAATATAGTCTTATTGGGAGATGTACTCCAACTGCCCCCCCCCCCCCCGTAAGACAACTTTCTCCGTTTGAAAGTATGATTTTTTCAGATGTTCAGAAATTATTGGGTTCCCTGAGCGCACCGAATATATGGAAAAATCTATTTACATACGACTAATTATCTATTAACACGAGACAGTAAAATGCTCAAATGTATGGCGAACTTTTGAATCGAATAAGATTGGGTGTGGTCACTCAGCAAGATCTAAATGCTCTATCTAGTCTGATTATAAAACGAAATTCTGGAAACCAAAAAAGAGCAACAAATTGAGATAATAAAATATTTTTCTACGTTGCCTGCAACTACAGTTTGTTTGTCACCTACAAAATATATGTAACGAGTTCAATAATGCCATGTTAAAAAGTATGAAAAAATCAGAAATTCAATTATACGCGATAGATGAAATAGATTGTCCTCGATATTTTAATAAACGAGCAAGAAATGTGCTAAAGAGAAATGAAGAAGATTCTTCACTTACTGCTGGTTTAGAAAACCTTCAAAAACCTCACAGATACACTGTAACAGTTAATATAGGAGCGCGAAGAAATATCGATGTCAGCAAAGGCCTCATGAATGGATCTATCGGAATAATAGAAGATATAATATGGGATATCGACGAAAATACTAAAGCGAGAAAAATTAAAATAAAGTTCAATAATAAGTTAACTTACGATTTGGAACGTGTCAAAACAAAGTTTCAAATATTCAATAATGTCTATGTTCATCGAGAACAATTTCCTATTTGCTTGGCATATGCAATAACCATTCACAAATCACAAGGTCTTAGTCTTGATAATGCATTAATTGATATAGGGTCCTCAGTATTCTCTCGCGGACAGGCATATGTTGCATTATCCCGAGTCAAAACCATAAATGGTGTTCATCTTATAAACCTAGATCCCAGCCAAATAAAAGCTCAAGAAAGCTCCATAGTGGAATATAACAGACTGCGAAGTTTATACCGGCCAGAGTTTAAAAAAACTTTTAATAAATAGAAAACGTGTGAAAAAAACTACCGACCGTGAGTGGGTTATGCGCTCAAACATATCATATATACAAGAAAACCTAGAAGACGATAAGAAACATCGTAAACGTCAAAAAATTGTTTGAATTGTTAGTATAAAAAATACTAGCAGACGAGTGCTACATTTCACAAACCATTATGAACTGTTTCCACCAGTTTTCTAATGAAAGTCTACTTGACCTACATGGTTGTCTATTAATATAAAATCCAAGTCTATGTGTGTCCCTCACAATTCTGGTTGGGTTTCCCCATCGTAATGAATAACTGTTGAAAATACTAATGGCAGGATTAGCACAATAACACCAGATGTTGACCATTTGGCGAAATATCGGCAAATTTGGCGACAAAAATGAGTTTTCATATATGCAGCCAATTTGGCGATAAATGGCAAATTTGTTGAAATTCCATATAAAACCATTAATCTTCCATAGTCGAGCTCACTGAAATTTAATTTAAACTCAGCGCATTTAAGGGTTTTTTTTTATTTTATGGGCCAGAATTTAAAGTATAATGGACGAAAATGTATGCCAAATATTTTGATGTAGGAAATTTAAATTAAATTGAATGTTGCCTGTTGAATAAAATGGTCGCTTGTAAACACATTAAAAACCATTAAGTAAGGTGTCTAAGACCATTGTAACCGTACAAAAAGTAATAATATCTAACAAAAACTTAACTGTGAAAAAAGGGAGCCAAGTTCTGTAAAAAAAAAAAAAAAAAAAAAAATGCCAAGAAAAGAAGTGGTATCTAAGTGGGTGCAAACTTCTAATAAAATTCAATCAAACTTACCTACTGAAGTATTAAAGCATTGTTTAAATCCTTCTATATATAAAAAAAAGTTTTGATTTGGAAATGGACCAATGAAAATCTGCGTAGACATTCCGGGAAGATCGGCATCCAATTTGACTGCTTAAGCATGGCCTTTCATAATATAATAAAACTAATATTAATATTAAATAAACTATAATATTAATATTAAAAAAACTGTTGCATACAAAAATATGAAAATCGATGGTATTATAGAGAAATGTTTGATAAGCACGCTGATGCAGACAGTTTTCAAATCGAAAAATTATTTTAAGAGATATTTAATGCCAAAGTTGGACAAAATCGTTCCATTAAAAAAGTTTTATAGGAGCAAAACTGTACATAGGAATTTAATCATTTTTAGATCATTTTATGCGTCAGAATTTCCCGGTGTGCAGATTGCATTTAGTTTATTAATTTGACTCATTTTTAGAGGTTTTATTTATATTTTAAATTCAAATTTCCAGCATTTCGAGAGATATATTTTAGATATTTTAGAAAATTGTATTAATTTAAACTGTTGCCAACTGTATAAACAGCGCAAACAATAATGTTTGCTTCAAATTAAAAATTTATTTTACACGTGACTATTATAAACAGAAAATATAAAAAGCCGGAACTCATTGAAAATTACGTCATAAAAACTATAATTACACGTGAATTTTAAAAGAGAAAGAATATTGTAAAATAATAAATTCATTAACATGCTTTAGAACTCTTAAATAGGAGAATTTACGTCACGTTTACGTCACATTGCACTTATTACGTAAAATGAACAAAAAATAATATTGCAAAACTGTTTAAATTTAAAAATTGCACGAGACATTTATTTGATATTCTAAGATGATCATAATATTTCATTTCCAACAAAAGTATTTTTACGTGAATATTAAAAAGAGAAAGAAAAGTTTGGTGAAAATTACGTCAGATTATAATTGTCAGATTCAAATTATAATTCAGTCTTCCGAAGCCTTTTTAAAGCTGATCAAATTAGCGTGCTGTTAGAGTCTGCGGTGTATGAACGGGGGTTGACGAGCGTAGCTCGTAGGGGGCAGAGACCCCTAGTTATTTAAAAATAAAAAATTTTGATAGCATATTAATGATAAATCTAGAATTGGCAAGTTTTTGATAAATGCTATGCCTAACATTTTCATGTCTTTATAAAATGGTGATGTTAATATTAATAACAATGTCGTTATAAAAAACTTAATATAGTTAATATTATAAGCAAATGACTCATGTTAAAGATTTGATAAACCAATAAACAAACAGATACACTCCCACTCACCTTTGGTTATCAGTCTAACGACCCCACCCCCACCCGCAAACCTCAATACAAACAGACTAAAAGGCCTGACAAAGAGGCAGAAACTTACGCTTGTTCTTGTTCATCACTCTAGAGACGGCACCCTTTTAAGAACACTCAACACATTGAAATTAAGGCTTCCAAACATGAAATAACAAGTTTTGTAATGTCATTAATAAAACTAAATGACTCGTAGGCAAAAACTTGCCAAGTTCTAGATTTATTATTAATATGCTATCAAAAATTTTTATTTTTAAACAATTTAAACAACGCTTTAATACTTCAGTAGGTAAGTTTGAGTGAATTTTATTTGAACTTGGCACCCACTTAGATATCACTTCTTTTCTTGGCATATTTTTCTTTTTTTTACAGAACTTGGCTTCCCTTTTTCACAGTTAAGTTTTTGTTAGATATATTTTACCAGTTGGTGGATACATGAGTATGAAAAAATATATGCTTATGATCTCAAAAATGAAATCCTGTTACTGATTAATTTTACAGAATTTATTATGTGATAAGATAAAATTAAAATTATTTTAACGTTTCTAGCGCCTTCTAAAAAGTCATTAAAATAGTATTTTTTTTTTTTTTTTTTTTTTTTTTTTAGCCTCCGGTACAGTATGCAATTTCTTTCTCCCAGCTTATTTTGTGTCCAAAAAATAACGTTACCTTACAGAAGCTAGCCGTAAACAAAGCATTAAGATTAAATACTCTTTAGCAATTTTTCAAACTTCTAAGCATCGCACATTTTCAATTTTATTTAATAAAAAATATTAATGTTTAGAAATATTAATTTTTTTGTAGTTTTTGGAGCCATTTGCAAAATATTGGCAACGGAAGTACTCCATTTCTGTAGAAAGTAAAGGAAAAATAGTTTTAAAATTGTAATTATATATTTTTGTTGCCATTTTCTCATAACAACCGAAATAAAATGTAATTAAAATACGTGCTATTTTGAAAAAAATATAAACGAATGATTTCTGTTAAAACAATGGAGCTAATATATGCTATATTTAATTGTAAGTATCTATGAATCATTAGATAGCCGGGTTTTTGTTTTATTTTATTGAATGACGGAATCTTTTTGCTGCATTTGCGCACTATTTCGCGATAGTGATGTGCTATTCATGCTTTTCTGTAGATGTTTAAGGGTAGATCGTAAATGTGGAATTCTTAAGCGGATGCGAATGACGACATTTTACATAAAATAAAACGTGTGCTTTAAGTCTTAAAATTGAAATATGTTTTGTACTGCACTAGAGTCCCGCTTAACCGAGTTATTTTCTTCTGATGGAGTGGTGGCTTCTATTATTATGAAACAGCCATTATAAATGAAGTGTTAGGTGAAGATGAAAGAGCAGCCGAAAAAAAATTATGGCCATTTTTCCTCCCATTCTGACCAGAAAATCAGAGACTAACTTTTTACGGCTGCTTTTTCATCTTCACCTAACACTTCATTTATAACGGCTGTTTCATAATAATAGAAGTCATCAGTCCATCAGAAAAAAGTAAGTAATGGAAATGCCGGGGGCGACACTAAATTCTGAAAAAGCAGAATTCCTGTTCTCTAGTTTTTTTTTTTTTTTTTTTTTTTTGCAAGTCAATGTAGAAATTATATTTAATGTCTGATCTGGAACATTTAATAATTCATATTTCAAACTATGATTTTGTGAATGTAAACGTACCGTCTCATGGATATTGAGGGTTTTTTCCTGAGAAAGTCCATACCCCAAAATGCATAATTTAAATTAATTTATTAGTTTAAAAATAATGCATAACTTAAATTAATGCATGCTTTAGATTAATTTTTGAATCTAACCAATAAATAAATAAAATGAAATGAAATAAATTCCCGCTAAACTAAATTCAGATGTATTCTTGATATTTATAAGATTTGTGAAGTTTTATGTATAATTTGCACACAACAAAGATGTTTGAGCAGAAATTACACAATGGGATTATCAGTTTTAATACTAGAACGCCCGGAAGTTTTACTGAAGTTTCATAAAAATATGTCGGTACTTACGTATTAACGCCACCGCAGCAATCATAATAATAACTATATATATATATATATATATATATATATATATATATATATATATGTTATAATTTTTATCTAATACGATAATTGCGTTTGACTGGAAAACAATATCGTCGAACTCATAGCGAAGTATATGAAGAAGATGAATGTAGCATGGAGTTGGCGCATAGGCGTACGAACATGAAGTAAAGTATACTAGAGCATCAGCTTCGCCTATTTAATTGAACAGCGTACTCTTTATATACGATGATCATTCCTCATTAAAGATGATTGGCAGTCCAGTGGCTTATGATAAAAGACAATGGACATGAAAATTGGTATTTCTCCAGGAGGCAAGTAACAAAAGCAATAATGTCCACAGGATTTTATTCAATATAATATTCAAATATTCGGGCAGCAGTTCTCGCAACTCACGATGCAGTTCCATTAATAGCTTCGATGTAGAAACATCTATCTACAATAGTAATAATTTGATTACATCCAAAAGGTAAAATCTTTAGAACTAACTTCATTTTCTCAGACACACAGCCAGGGGGCAGTTTACAATTCAAAAAACTCAGCAAATCTGCTGGAGAATCGTGTGTAACTGCTTTTTACTCTCCAAATGTAGGAATACAATTTTGACGTAGTACGCGCTCTAAAGCAATTAAGATGCAAAGAAATCACGCCATGAAAAGAGTACTGACAGAGCGAGTGGAGGGATAATAAAGCAAAAAGGAACCCCGGAATAAAGCGCGGGAAGGTAAAACTAGGCTGGAATAAAAATAAAAATCGCTACCAAAGAACATTCTAAAATGCGAAAGATCGGAAATGGAACATTTAAGATTACCAAAAGCGTAATAATTAAGTGAATTAGACAAGCGAGACATTAAATTAAAAGAAATTCAACATAATTAATGATAGAGATTATTTAAGAATAAGAATTTAGTGAATATAGATCAGTAATTTAGAATAGTACAGGGAAATTGCGGAGGTAGATCTAATATTGTAACATAAATATATATGTATATACAAATATACATATATATATACCCACCCACCCACACACACACACACACATATATATATACATATATATATATATATAAGCTGCGGTGGCGTTAACGCGTATGTACCAATATTTCACTCCAGAATTTTTATTTAAATTTGTTTAACTGATTTTTTAACGTAATTCTTCGTCGCTTAAATTTAACTTATTTTATGAAGAAAAATTCTGGCTCCAACGGACATTTAATTATGTGGTCTGAGTCGAATCGACTACCTCCGGGCGTTCTAGTGTTAAACCATCAAACAATCGATTTTTTTTTTGTTTTTCATATATATAAATTTTTAATTATACAAATTCGAATCAAACATTATAAACTGTATTATAATGTTTATGCATGGTATTATTATATGCATGGATTTTTTTTAATTTGAATCTTTTTTTGTTTGTTTTTGATAATGTGTACTCCAAATGAATACGTTTTCTATAAAAATGACGAATGACTGGACAGTTTGCTGAAAGATTTTAACAGTGCATGACCATGTAACTGTTATTTATAAAACCTTTACTTAACTGCATTTTATTTCTATTATGACCAATGATAACTTTTAAATCTCTGACCATCTAGCAAAAAGGCGAAATTGTAATGTTGTTTTCTCTGTATTTTCTCTTAAAAGTGTAAATAAAAATTATTCTTTCAACATTATATTTTAAAAAAAACTGCATTACTAATCTGAAGGTAATTCCTCGAGAGTATTAATCATTAGATCAATTTTTAACACACTTATTCAATTGGTAAATAAATCATAACAGTTGTAAATTTCTAACTGAGTGAAACAATTTTGGTGTTTATTTTCTAAAGGGGGTCCGAGGCTAAAAATTCCCAAAAAAATGCACTTTTTGTTTATTGGCTTAAAACAAATACTGAGTTTTTAGCGTTAAATGCCGCAAACCGCATGCTTTTATCTTCATTAGATCCAGAGATACAACACCTTTTGCCTTGAGAAACGATGCATGAGCTGCCCGTTGACGAGAGCTTCAGCTCCATTTATCTCAGAATGAATTTTTTCACGATTTGTCAACTTTAAAAGAATATGTCTAAAGTTCCTTGCAAGATATGTGTATGAAATTTATAACAGAGATTTTATGCTATATTTCTAACGGGTTGTCTTCAGGATTTTTAATTTTGAGTGATGACTGTGAAAATATTCTAATTAATGCAAAACCAACTCATAAAAAAATTTCTTTTTTTTACTTAAAAGTTTTTTATAAAATTCCTAATCAATATTTTAAGAAATCCTGAAGACAAATTAAAATGACACGTTTTTTGTACACAAAAGTGTACAAATTTTGTAAATCGAGTTATATCTTCCAGAGTTATATCAAAAATTAAATATGTTTAAAATTTCAAAATTTAAATTAAAAACAAAAAATTAAAATGTTTCAGTTTCTTTTATATGCAATATTCATATTATATTAAAAGATATTTCAGCAAAAAATTTCATAACAAAATCACTATAAATAAAAAAAAACAGAATTTTGAGCCCCGGACCCCCTTGAACTGATTCAGATATCAGACTAGTTGCTGTGATCGATAAATGTTATTTGGGTGAATTAGCCCTCCAGATTCGTCCGGGTTGGCTCAGTTGGTAGAGTAATGGTGACTTCAGCCAAGCCATCTTTCCTTCGAATTCTGGCACGGACTTTTTTCACCCACTTGGATCCAATTATTAAAGGCCCCACCAGTGGCCGAGAGGTTCTGCTCTCGAAGCTGGTAGACGGGAGGTGCTGGGTTCAAACCCAGTCGCGCCCGTCGGCCTAATCGGTCGGAGTTTTCGTGGTTTTCTTCGAGCCATGGATTTCCATGGGTAAATACGGGTTAGGTTCCCTTAGAAAGACCCCCACGAAGGGCACTCCCCCCTGGGCCTATATCCCTCGTGCAGATAATTGGCCATCAAAAATCAAACCAAACCAAACCAATTATTAAAAATGCACTAAATCTCTAGATTCATACTGCTTTAAATAATGCTTATACTTTAGTGAAACATGGAGCTTAGTGAACGTATTAACACGGCCTCGCCGCCCCCTGAATACTAGGTCTGAACACTGACACAAAAATTGCGGCTGCTGAAGGCGGATATTTTTCAGCCTGAGTACGGCCCCTTGGTACCGATAATTTTTTTAAAGTTTTTTCCCCTTT
Organism: Maratus speciosus; assembly: GCA_963932465.1. NCBI lineage: Eukaryota > Metazoa > Arthropoda > Arachnida > Araneae > Salticidae > Maratus > Maratus speciosus. The sequence goes on from OZ010797.1 coordinate 457,894,557, forward strand.
ATTTTTCTGAGATTAAAGAAGTCAAAGAAATGTTTTATAAAATATTAGTTTCAAAATTTAAGGGACCGGACGTACGTTTAAAAAAAAATCCGCCTTCATTAGCCGCCAATTTTCGTGTCAGAGCTCAGGCCTCGTATTCAGGGGGCGGTGACAGGCTTGTCCGTGAGAGGGTTGAAATATGGTCAAGTGTCTGTTCTCTTTCAAATAGGTCCAATAATTGGAAAGTTTGCTGCGATTTTTACAGTGTAGACTGTTAAAAATCTGCATCAAACTTTCCAGTCATTCAATCACTTTTTGTAAATAACGGTTACTTGGCCACATTATGAAGAGTTCTTATTGGTGAGATTCGGTTAAAATTATGGCTAATTAACCGTTATCTATAAAAACTGTCGAATGACTGTACAGTTTGCTTTAAATTTTTAACAGAAAATAGTACTAAACTGAATCAGGTTAAAGAAAGAGCACTTAAAAAATTCTTTCGACGTAGCTTCAGAGATTTAAAATATATATTTATTTTTCAGAATTACAGACAAACAAATTACATTTCTGCAATTATCAAAGAAAGTCTTTTTGTTTTTCCAGCACAATAATGTACAGTTATAGATATGTGGTTGATGAGAAATGAATGCACGTCGAAGGGAAATGAATGTATATTCATAAAGTATAGACTGAAATAACGGACTAAATCTATAACGTTACACACGAAGACATTAACCCTTAACTGCTGTTAGCGGTCTCACAGACCGCGGCTTTTTCAATTTTCAAAATTTAACTTGTAATTTTCAGTTTAACTATAGATACTAGCGATATTTTGTGTCATTTGGGGCCATAGTACTATTGTTAGAGACTGTTGAATAGGTGAATTTTAATTATAATAGTCTTGTATATAAAGTTTAATAGAGAAATGCCTATTAGTTAATCGAGGCATTTATTCATCCCTTGATTAAGCTGTCTGGGAGACAGCCTCACAGTATTTATGCGATAAATTTAGTTACAGCAGTTAATGGTTAACAAAGAATAGAAAAATATTCTTGTCCCTTAGTGTCCATGTAAATTAACAAACGAGGTAATAGGGGACTAGCTATGTTGAAAATAGCACCCAATTTTTTTTCACAATTTATAAAGTAGGACGTGAATTAAAATCTTATTTTTCAAAAACTGACGTATCAACTATATCTAAAATTAAAGGCTAGAAAATTTTATTATGCAAAAGTATTGAATTATTATGAGTAGTTTGAAGTTAATATCTATATTATAAAGGACAAACATATCTATGCGTAACGCATACGTCATTTTTCGAATGGCAACACTTTGAAATTTGAAATGAAATTTTGGTTTTGCAATTTTCTCTACTGCAAATTTTTAAACTTCTAAACATCGCACATTTTTAATTTTTACGGAAAAAAATGCTCTTTTAAATGCAATTTGTTTGAAAGCTGTATCTCAATTAATTTTTGAGATATTAATTTTTTTGCAGTTTTTAATACCATTTTTCTTATTGTGGCAACAAAAGTACCTCATTTCTATTGAAAGTCATTGAAAGCAAACGGAAAATAGTTGAAAATAGGAGATGCTGTATCTTTTTATTGCCATTTCTAATAAAACCTGAAAAAATAGTTGAATATAAAATATGGGCTATGTCAAGAATATTGTCAGTTATTCCGTGATAATGACGTCATATGCACACTTTTCTATAGACAAAGTTTAAGACGGGGTTGTAAAAGTAGATTGCTTTAGCGGATGCAAATGACATCATTTTATAAAAAAGCGTGTATTTTAATTCTTAAACCTGAATTATGTTTTGTAGAAGTGCGTCATTTTCACAGCCCAGCTGCTTTGAAACTCTTCACAGGTGAAAATGCTTCACTTTTGAAAATAATGTAATTGAATGCACACACTGATAAAACGCAATGTTTTACAAAAATTTAGAGTGTCTTTATAAAAGAGAGGTGACATGCAAATAATAGCGATTTATATTACAGAAATTGATGATTCCCGCCTGGGGGGATTTGCTTCGAAGAGTTAGACAAGCAAACAAATAATTCTTGGTTTAAAATAATATCGTGTTCCTGAAGTTTTTGTCAAAAATTCTCTCGATTAATAAAATTTTAATGCTATTCTTTAGGACATTCTACTATAATTTTATCAAAATAACATAATTTGCTTAATTTAATTTTTCCTAATTTTATATAATCTATATAGTATTTAAAACACAAGTGTGTTTTTTAGTCATCTGCCCTGATCTTTCTGCTGAACCAATTTTACTAATATATATTTTTTTTTTAAACTGAAAGCTCTTCCTTTGTAGATGTGGTCACACTATCTGTTTTTTTTTTTTTTTTTTTTTTTTTTTTTTTTTTTTTTTTTTTTTTTTTTTATCCCCACTTTTATATTTTAATTTTAAAAGCATTTTATGAAAATTTTTCAAAATGATGAAAATTAGATAGATTTCATTGCTGCAGACAAGCGAGAAATAATGAGTTGTTTTTAACTTTATTCATCCTATTTTCTGATAAAAATTCAAAATTGTTGATAAAAATTGTTGTATAGGGTTTAGTGGCGCAAAATCCCATTAGGAGCAGAATATTATATTAGGGGCATAATAACGGAAAATGACATACTGCTTTTGAAAACACACATTTTTCCTCATAAATTTTCTATAATGATTTTTCCTTCTGCATGTGTAATAATACTAAGTTTCAGACACTAGGCGAAATGCTTATTTAAGTGAAAATGAAGTCATATTTAAAATAAAACGATCATTTTCTTAGATAAAACTAAGCCTTTTAACACAAATGCGTCTAAAAACCATAAATTACGGAAATTTTTACTCTCCAAAATTGAGATTAGAATCTCGAATAAAGAGTGCGTCTGTTCACATAAAAGATGTTGCTGGCAATCTTGACTTCAAGTTTTGCGTTAAAATGATTTTTAAATGATCAAACTAAATACAATTTTTTTTTAAATGATGAATATGGATATGAGAAGTGCGTATACAAATTTTGAGAAGGTGAAAATTGATGTTTTCATTCCGGAAGTCCAAGCATAAGAGCCTCAATTGATAACCATATCCTTATAGCTGATCTTTATTATATTTTATTGATTATGTATCTATATTATAAAGAACAAACGTATCTGTGCGTAACGCTGACGTCATTTTGCGAATGGCAATACTTCACGATCAAATTTTGGTCTTGAAATTTTCGCTACTGCATGTTTTCAATCTTCTGACCATCATACATTTTCAATTTCTGTCGCATAGGGAAATAAATGTACTTTCAAATGCAATTTGTTTCAAAACTGTATTCATTGACTGATGTATTATATTTTCTAAAATAATTTTTAATCATGATTTTTTTTAAAGTTTATCTTATCACGTGCCGGTTTCAATACATAAAATAATAAACATTTTGCACATAAAGCAACAAACATTTTTCAGCATTTGTTTCTGATTTTTTTTGCATAATGAAATTAATACTTCCTTTATAAGCAAATAAAAGAATAATATTAAAAAAAAAACCACCAAACTAACATATTTGTGAGAGACAAATTAACGAAATTAATAATTCTTTTATAAACAAATAAAAGAATAATATTGAAAAAACACAAATCTAACATATTTTTAATCGTACAATTTAAATTTTTAGATCACCAAATAGGATTTTTTTTAATGGAATTTGTTTGCAACGTTCATCTCAGTTTACTGATTGCCTATGGTTTTAAAAACAATTTTAAAGCATGAAATATTTTTTTAATTTATCTATATCGCGCGGAGCTCGATTACGAAAGATTAATCCGTTTGCCCTTAAAACAAAATAAAGAGTTCATCATTTTCTTACGGCTAATTACCATTTAAAAAAAAAACTTCCCAATGAATAAATAAATAAAATATCATAAATAAAACACAAATTTACCAGACATGTATAAGCTCTGAAATTATCAGAATATAAAAGGATGCCATAAGTAGTAAAATCTTGGCAAATAACTCTTAGCATGCGGCTAATAAGAAAATATCGCTTTTGATAAATTTTAAAAATGTATTTGATTGTGTAATTCGAATTTTCCATATTAAAAATGCTTTTTTAATGTAAGTGGTCAATCTAAAAAATTTATTGCATATAAAAAAATTGTTAGTTTTCAATTAAAAAAAAAAATGTTTTCACCTATATTATTTAACCCGGGAAGCCCGGGTACGATTCCCTAGTATTTTTAAAAGAAAAAAAAATTAATAAGTAAAAACTATATTTTAGCATATTCTTTACATTTTCAAAATTTAAAAAGGGTAAGCTTTTTTTCTTGTCTCTTATTACCCCCCATCACCCCTTCGTCTAATTATTTTTCTTTACTAGTGAAGAACAAATTCCTTTAAAATATAAAAAAATCCATTTAGTATTAATTAAATCATTCAACATACCCAATGTTGCGTAGGAAATTGTCAACATTTAAGTATCAATTTTTTATAAATAGAGGATGACACAAAAGAAGTCCACAAAATTATGCAGGTATAATACACCTTAAGACAAATAATTTTTAAATAGAAAAACAGGGTTGAAAACTCCTTATCTACTGTATTTATTCACTAATTAAAAATATTGGTTGTCCCATTATTAGAGAAACACCGATTTTCGCGCATAAGTTTAGTAATAATGAAGATATTTTAACTAAATTTTCAACAGGAAAAATTTTCTTTATGTGAAATATTATGTCACCAAATGACGGCCTAGAAGTGCACTGTAATCTGATTATTGGTTCTGTATGTAGTGTCAACTATAGCGTTAATTAATAGGCGTCGAGCGCAATTTTGTGTAGGGTAAAGTGGGAATAGACACCGCGATGGGACAGAGGCCGCACATATTGTCTACGTGATACTAGCGCTCCCTAGACCAATTTATGAAGTTCGTAGTGTTCCTCTGTGCTATGTGCTGTTTTGTATGAGTTTCCACAGCTTAATTGTCAGTATTTACATATTTATGCCAGTTTTTATGCTTCGAACCTGCATGGTAAGTTGCTAAAATTATTCTAATAAAGTTTTATTGCTTATTTTAAGCCAAATAAGTAGAGATTTTATCTCAAAACCGATTGCAACTGTAGACTAGATCCTCGTAGAATGCAGACATGTGCTTACCGTTCTCTCACGTCGCTCATATGACACAAAATGGCGGCGCTGCATCTTACCCGCCATTATGGGAGAGATGCCGCACCGAGGTTGATGGACAGACGGCCGCAAAAAATATTTTTGTTTTTCGGTTCTATAAATTCATCACTGCGATTTAAGTAGAACCAGGGTTCTCGTAGACTATTCACCAGCGTTAGCAATTTGGCTAATCAGAAATAAAAAACACTCGCCAAATCAAACAAAATGATAGTAAAATAAATTCGTCGTAAAACATTGAAAATTAGATCTTTAAAACCTTAATGTACGACTTCCTCTTTTTTTCAATATGTTCAAAATAAAATTTTTGTAACTGCTTATAGATCAGTTATGAATCTAAATTTAATTATCCACTACAGAAACCAAAAAGATAATAACTATATTCTAAATGCCTTGCGTGATCAAGAAAAAATTTCCAAACCCCATTTAACTCAATATAATATTATGAAATAAAACTTCCAATCCCATTTAACTCAGACTTTTCAGATGTTATATTCAATGAGTTCACAAAAATTGAAAATATGTCTGAAAAACTTTGCTTTTCTAGAATTCTAGAATTTCTTTTTCCAGACATAGTGATTAGCTGACAAGAGAGAATCACCTATTAGATTGACACATGGTGATTTGACACCGTCCGCATAACCCTTACTATGGCTTTGGCTAATGCTGAATCGAACTAGTGTTGGATAACTATCGTTAATAAAAATAATGTAAATAATGCGTTACGATTGAACATAAGCGACATTAAACTTTCAATATTTCAAATACGAGTGTCGCCTCTACTGGCATACACAGAAAAATGAGAACCAAAAAACAGAGCACTCGTAATTTGGCGAGTTTAATCGTCTGTTTACTCGCCAAATGAAACATTTTGTCTCGATTTGGCCCAATGGCGAGCGACAGCGAGAACCCTGAGTAGAACTTATATTTAAATTAACGTATATTAGCGCATTCTGCTACTTATCAAAATATTCTGAGCAGCAATGTTGGTTGAACATGTGTGAATGCTGAAAACTTAGGCCTTTTACAATTTTCACCGTCTAAACTATTAAACAAAATATGTTCAATTCCAATGGTCAAAAAACCTATACAGACAAGTAAGAGAGCACAAAAGTATGCAAATATTACAAGCACAGAGTTTATAAACAAGAAAACAGAAGAAGAAAATAAAAGAGCAATAGAAACTAGAAACCGTCAAAGAACGACAGCTTGGCGGAAGTAAAATGTGTAAAAATAGGAAGGGAAAGATCAACTTGAAAACACCCTACTTGAGGAAGAAACTGAAATGTGAGTAATTTTCCAACAATGACGAAATTGTTCCGCTTATGGATTCTGATGGCAGTATTGGATTGGAACTTGATGACTTTGAATTTGCTGAGTGTCTAGAGCCTTATCAAGAAACAAAGTCTGAAGCGAACAAAATTCAGTGCATCAAATTCAATCAGTTGCTTCATGAAAAATGCTCACTTTACGTTTGCAACGGGAAGTGTGGTGTGATTGTGGGCGAATGCAAATACAAAATTAAAGAGTGAGAAGAAAGGCAAAAAATAAGCAGACTAGGGCCTAAATAAGTGATTTATATCGTTTTTGTAATTATGCTGTCTATTGTTTAAAGTAATTAAACTATCCATTCATGTAAATTCAAATGTTTTTCTTTTTATTTTAATTTTTTGTCTTAAGTTTTATTTTTTGAGCTTACAATTTTGCATTTTCGCTAAACATTTCGCAATTTAGTGATATATATAATTTTTGTAAGTTTACTGTTACTTATTTTCATTTTAAATAGTTTGAGAAAGTAAAAATGTAATTTGCTTGAAAAAAATAAACAGCCTAGCATTTTTCTGCATGCGGCATCTGACCCAGCACATAAAATATTATGTTAAAAAATGACATTTGGGAAAACAATTATTCCTACTTTATTTAAAAGGTTTTAACTTTTTTAAAATAGAAATTAGATTCTAAAGAGTTTGATTAATGATTTCTACTACTTAGTTTGTTGTTTTTTGCTTTATTGTGCATTTTACAAGAAGAAAAGTAAAACTGCGGCATCTGTCCATTCTTTACCCTAAATACATAGGACAGACTCCTTTTCAGCATTTTTCTGATTGACCTCATCTTTTTCAGAATTCAAAATAAGCCTCAAAACAATATCGTTAAAATATTATTATTGTTGTTATAATTATTAATGAAAGTACCAGTCGCCCTAAAGGGCAAATGAAGTATTTTTAACCGAATAAATTACTTACAGACCTGATTTATCATACTAAAACCGTTTCGAGAATTTTAACACATTAAAATTATAACCTTGTTTCCTGTTATACCTAACAAACCTATGTGTATGTGTATGCGTGAGTTACCTGACATTTTGGTCCTGACATTTCGTACCTACCCATTTCGGTCCCTAGACAATTCGGTGCCTTGCCATTTCAGTGCCTACTACCTTACAACCCAGACTCTATTTGTCGTTAGACCGCCAAACTTGATTATTAGGAAAAATATTGTGTTTTCAGAAAACTTTTGAGATTCTCCCTCCCAACCGATCCTGTTTTTTTCTTTAATAATTGTGACTTGCATTGTTTTAAACAGTCTTCCCACCTTTTGAAGCTCATTTTTGAGTAAATATTTTTTTTTGAAACTGGGCCTATTTCGTTTAAATAAAATGATTATTTTTGATTTTATGTAATAATGTTACTAATATTTTAATTAATTTTATTTTCATTTTTTGACTAACAAGCGAACTAAATAATTTTGCATATGTCATTTTTTCATTTTTTTAAATTTTCCTTTTCATCCCTCTTCCCCAGAAAAAAAGTTTAATAAATTGTTATTTTAGTTTTATTATTAATTACATTAATAATTTTAAATTTCTGTAGCTTGAAATATAAAATAAATAAACAGGTAAAGGTTAAATTTCCGTTTATAGCTACTATAAAAGTTTATATGTATTTAACAGTACTTACTATAGCAGCTACTATAACTGTTTATAGCTAAGTGTTTGTAGTTATCGAGCCCTTATATTCCACGCTATACTAAAATTGAAAGGCTTCCAATAAAAATTTCGTCATTGTTCCCCATAAAATTACGTCCCACTTTTCACGTACACAGAATTTCAGCTTGCTGGAGAAGGGGCCGAAATGGCGTCGGGCCCGAAACGGCGAGACCGAAACGCCAAGACCGAAATGTCCTGCTTCAGTATGCGTGTGTTATTATATTTGTTATAAATATAGTTATTTTAGAGCACTACAGTAAGCGATTTAATTATTAGGAAATTGTATTGTTTAGAATATTAGATTAATTGCAGTAAATTAGTATGGAAAATTAATCAAGATTTCGCTTGAAATACACCAGATATTTGCCATAAATCAATATCATCACATATCAAGGGCAAGAACCAATGGAAAAACTAGAGTCTCCTTACAGCCCCCTATGCCAAATTCTTATGAGAGAAATAAATTGGCGTATTTTAGAGACGATGTATTTGCGAAAATTAATGTCGTTGTTGTAGTTTATTATTGTTGTTGATATTATTAATATTATTATTACTTTCTCCTGTCTTCAACAGAAGAAAGTATTGTAATCGAAATTCATTTCGACTTCCGATTTTCGACGGATTTACATGTTTGGGGGGGGGGGGGTCAAAGATCCCAAAAATCATGTTTATACAAAATGTCTGTCTTTCCGTCTGTCCATGTGGCGCCATTGTACCATCGAAAAGTGTATGAAGTTAAGCATAGAATTGAACCAATTTTTTTGTGTACTTATTTGATTATGGCAAGTAGGTCCACCTTGAATTTAGAAATATTCTGCCGGAAGGGGGCGCTGTAATAGCATTTTTGTGCCATTTTCATTATTGTACCGTCGAAAAGTGTATGAAGTTGTGCATAGAATCGAACCAATTTTTTTGTGTATGTTTTTGGTTATGGCCAGTAGGTCTTCACTGAAGTTGGAAAAATTCCACCGGAAGGGGGCGCTGTAATAGCGATGTCTGTGTCATTTTCATTATTGTACCATCGAAAAGTGTATGAAGTTATATATAGAATTGAACGAACATTTGTGTGTATGTTTTTGTCTATGTCTAGCAGGTCCTCCTTTAATTTGGGAATGTTCCACCAGTAGGGGGCTGTTTGTGCCATTTTCATTATTGTACAATCAATTAGTACATGAAATTATGCATAGAATTGAACCAAATTTTTTGTGCATGTATTTGGGTGTGGCCAGCAGTTTCTCCATGAATTTCAAAATATTTTGCTGAAGGGATTCCTGTAATAGTGATTTTTGTGCCATTTTCTTTATTTTACCATCGAAAAGTGTATGAAGTTATAAATAGAATTTAACTAATTTTTTTGTGTATGTGTTTGGCTATGGCCAGCAGGTCCTCCTTGAAACTGGATATATTTCGCCGGAAAGGGGAGCTGTGATAGCAATTTTTGTATAATTTTCTTGGTTTTTCGTAGTTCTGTTGTCCATCGGCGGTTCGCGCAGCGATGGGAACTCGCGTCCTGCTAAGAAGGCTATTCGCAAACAGCTGATGTAAAACAGAATAACGAAAAACTATTGATTTTAATATATATCATGAGAGAGATTAACCAATTTTTACTACGCTTCATTGACTGAAGTAGAAATTAAGATGAGAATGAAAGTTGGTATAGTATTGAACTAAGATTATTGCAGTATTAACATCTGTAACTACTTTTTGAAATATTAAAATGTATGAGATGGAAAAAAATTTGGGATTGGCACACCCAACTAGTTATTAATAGTATCAAATTTCACTTGTAAATCTTAGTTAAAGAGTTTTATGACAGAATTTTCCAATTCGCGTGTTACTGTTAGTCCCTTGAGGGGCAAGCAATTGCGCTTGTGTAATGCTGAATTCCCCCCGGAAATTTAAAAAAAAATTATTTTAAAATAAGGAAAAGCACTTTTGCGACTTTTTTTCACCACAGTTGAGAAAAGTAAAATTTCATAACATTTTTCTGGTGCAAATCTTCATTAATCATAGGTGGGATAAAATATATCCCGCCATCACTCTAGGGGTTAAAGTGTAGCTATAATTCCGTAATTGAAATGTACTAAAACTTACATTCATACTTATCAAAATAGTACTGATAATCAAAAATAGCATTTTATATTTGCATAGATTTACGAATTGGATTAAAGAAGGGGTATACTCTGAAATTAAAATTTATAGAATTTTTGACTTTGTAACTCTGATGAATAAAATTAAATTTGAGATTCCAACAGGAATATCAGAAACACATTAAATTCGAATATACCACGATCGCTATAATGCATGTACGCGCGGTTCACGCCCATAAAAAAAGAAAAAATAGATAATTAAATCACTGTACTCTCGCAGCAAAATCGTTGTATAGGAATCCCAAAATTACATGAAATTAATTAAAACTGTAATGTCTATAACACATATGGGGCATTCTCACAATCTTTTGACTTTTAAGTCCCTGAATAATCATTTTTAATTTAGTACATATTCTTGTGAGTGTTTTTTTTTTTCATATACTGGGGAACAACCCATTGCATGACTGCATAACAATATTAACGAGATAAATAAGTTTTGGACGATGTTGGGGGTCCAAATATCGAGGAAACTCCTATACCGTCCCGTGTCCCTGAAGCTGATTTTTAAGTTTGGAGCTGTCTGTATAAAATTGTTTCAATAAAAGTAATTCGGTGTAATTTTTTTCCAAAATTGGGATTATTGTTTTATATAAATATGTAGCAAAAAATTAACCTGTATACATTTTTACGATTGTTATTATTTTTTTAACTCTGTCTCTGGGTTTTAGATTCCTTACCATCCCTCTTCTACAATTATACAGATAATCACTTCAGATGCAGCCACAGAATTTTTTTCAAGTTTTTTCTCATGCAGAAGTATGCTAGAGAAAGAATGTCTAAAATTCTTTGAAAGGAAATTTACTGCAGAATTTAAATCATTATTTAAATATCAATTTCAAGCATCGTGGCTTTATTGGTAGTCTTACCGTCCTCAAAGTTTATTCCTGCACTTTTCGAGGTAAATTATTTTTTTTATTTATTTAATCCAACGTAAATAACTGCTTCTAAAAATCAATGAACATTGTGGCTTTCAATTAGTCTTAACATGATTTGCCTAAAAATAGGTGGTAATTTTCCTTACCGTCCCATCCTTACCTTTTTTCCTATGCCGATCCCTTCTTTACCTTACCACCGACCCTTCTTTAACACCCCTTTAAGACAATGTTATACCAACATTTTTTACTAAAAATACTACATTGTTATTATTTCTTATTTGAATGACCCGTGGGTACTATGCAAATTTATTATAAGTAAAAATTTAGAAGAAAATAAAAAGTTTTAGTGGTAAAATAATAAGGAAAATTAAACACGCAAGTTTAACTTAAAACTTAGTTAAATACAAAAAGATTTCACTGCTGACCATTTTTTCTTTATTTTGAATCATTAAGGCACTCGTCTATCAAATTAAAATGTTATTTTAGCAAGATTAATTTCACCAGATTTTTATTCCTGAAAGTCAAAAGATTGTGAGAATGCCCGATATATGTACGCTTCGCATATATTAAAACAATAAAAACAACAACAAAGGATATCGCTGCATAGGAATCTCAAAAATTCATCAAATTTATTAAGGGGACCAGGAAAGCTCTATCTCCGCCATGTTAAATTCATCAACTGTATGTACTTTTTTCTCAGAAATGGTGAAAGATAGAGGTCTAGATTTTTTAGAGTAGTTAAAATAACATTATTTAAGTATTTTAACAGACCATTTTCTTTCTAAGTGAAACTCAAAAATAATTATTAATTATTTATTGAAAGGCATTTTTAAATTAGCATTTTTGGTAAGATTTCACTGCCTAAAATAAATAATTCTCAATACATCATTAAATCCCTGTGTTAAAGAATGCACTATAACATAATATAAGTATTAAAAAAATCTGAGTTCTTAAGTTTAATAGATATTGAAAAAAAGGAACATAAACATGAAAAATCCAAGTTTTGAGAAAAAGTCAATTAAAGATTTAAATGGCCATTAAGCTGTGAAGTACTCTTAGAAAGAATGAATAATTTCAACACTTATATTTTTCATATATAAACATGTGTGACACATCGGTGGAAAGTTAAAAGTTTAAAGTATTTAATGATATAAAAAGTAAAAATTTATTTTTTGGTTAAATTTTGCTTTCCCGGTCCTCTTAAAGCCACGATAACTATAACGCAAGTATGGTCGCTTCACAAGTAAGACAAAAGATAAAAAAAAAAAAAAAAAAAAAAAAAAAAAAAAAAAAAAAAAATCAGCAATCTTGTTTTATATATCAGTCTGTAAAAGGCGTTAAATTCTGTAATGCTGCAATCACTGTAACGAGTGTATGTGCGCATTGCACCTATGGAAACCAGAATTTATATCATTATTTGATGCAACAATCTCTTTACATAGGAATGTATAGAGTACATAAAACTCCGTAATACAAAAAATTCAGCGTTTTAAATGTACAACCCCTTTACGGATTTAAAAACGTGAGCTTAAAAAAAAACAACCATCGAGATTTGATATTAACATTTGCGTTAATAAAAAAGAGTGTCTAATAAATAGTCAAAAGCTCCTGGTCTTCAGTAATCGTATAGAATTTAACGTAACTAAAAAAATTCATTTTTCGTTAGCTATAATTCTGTGGGAATTGCTTCGTGTTTATATTCTTAAGTTAAAGAGATTTCTTAAACAACATCATTTTCCTTTTAGGTAGATTTCGTAAGAAATACTACCTATTGCAGTCGTTACCATTGTGCGACTTTTGAAAAATTCCTTCATAACTTTTCATTATATGACCCCAGGAACCCAAAACCACCCCCACCTAAAAAGTTTATATATATATATATATATATATATATATATATATATATATATATAACTTTGTATGTTTTTATGGGTGTGAGCGTGTATAAGTGTAATGTATATATGCTTATATATTGTATGGACATATAATTTAAAAAAAAAAAAAGTACGGGGTATCATGCATTTAACACAATATATTTCCACATATTGCATCATCATTTAAGGATATATTTTTCTGTCTCAATGTTCCTCATTGCTTTTTAAATTTTCAAATTTATTTACATAATATAAGGCTAAATTTTACTATCTCAAATATTCCTCATCTTTTAAAATGTTATTTATATTCTCATTTTTTTATATTACAATTTTTTGTCTTTAAAACGTTAAATTAATCAATTGCCTTTTTATTATTTTTTTATTTTTTAATTTTATAATTTTTATTTTTTTATTTTATAATTGTTAATGTCCTGTGTGAGGCGTATCTTTCTTTGGATCTCTTGGCTTTTTATTATCTGTTTTTTGTAATGTTTGCGTTATTAGGAGCTAAATTTTGTCATTTTAGGCTTAATGCCGACAAAATTGGATGAAATAACGCATCTTCTATGAATGAACTCACAAGCTCCTCTGATGATTCTGTGAGTCATTTTTCATAGTTTCTTATATTGCATACTGGTTTCATATGTTCATTTCTGGATCATCTTTAAAACTTTATCCATTTCTTCATATATTTGTGATTTCAAATTTATTACTATTATATATATATATATATATGTGTGTGTGTGTGTGTGTGTGTGTGTGTGTGTGTGTGTGTGTGTATGCATGTATGTACTAAATTTTGAACGTACGATAAAAGTCGCAATTATGCACGGATCGTCTTCAAACTCGCCAACATCTTTGAGATGGTTAGTATCTCGGCGGGGATTGAAAATGGGCAAAATCGGCTCAAGGGAATGGAAATGGGGAGGGTTAAAATTTTGAATACAGTATTAACATGATTCTCATAAAACCATCTCTTACACAACAATGACAGGAAATAATAAATATTTTTCGTTATAGCAGTTGCCAACAATTAAAAAAAAGCAATAAAATTCACACCACAACATTTGCTTTTCTATTTCAAGATTTCACGTGAAAAATTAAATTAAATAAACAGTTTGACGAATTGAAAACAAATTGAATATTACGTCATAAGTTTTCTAGAGCAAGTTTTCCGCATGAAAACTTAAAATAAATAGTTTGACGAATTAAAAAAATATGTAGTATATCGCGTCATTTTGGAAATATAATGGACCTCAACAGGTGAATATGTGACGTCAGGTGAGTTTGAAGAAACGTATTGAAACATGATAAAAACCCGACTATTGAAATATTAACATATTTTAACACGTTAAGGTTCTCTGAATTTGCTGTATCCATTTTCAAACCTATTCCATATACCTACATGCTTGTGTGTATTCGTGTATAATACAATTTTCACAAGAAGTTTAGCTCCCTAGAGCTCATTCTTAGTGAAGAAACTGGGTTCATCTCTAATCTTGATTTAAGTTTTGTTGCTGTATTTAGTACTTAACTTCGAAATCAACCCCGAGCCGGCAGGGATTTTTTAACTATTTGGAAAAATGGTTATTGTCCTCGTCAGGGTAGGAAATCTAAAGCATATCTGAAGCTTTTTATTGGTTTAATCCGCATTTTATTCGTGTTCTGATTGGTCTATACAGTAATCTGTATTTCCCTTTACTTTCAACAGACATTGATTACTTCTGTTGCCACTATGACAAAAAAGTAATAAAAACTACAAAAAAAAATTAATAACTCAGAAGCAAATTGAGATACAGCTTTCAAACAAATTGCATTTAAAAGTACTTTTTTTTTTCTCTATACGACGGTGTAAAAAGCAATATTGTGGGTTGTTTAGAAGTTTAAGAATGAAATTTCATTTAAAATTGGTCGTCAGATTTCTTGGACGATGGAAAAAAAGCCTTTTCCCGAACAGCCAGAGAAATGCTTGGATAATACGTAAGTTTCAGGTGGATAATACGTAAGTTTTAAGAAATCTGACGGGTCGCAGGCGATTTTTGTCGCTTGCAATTTTTACATGTAATAACATTATTAATGTTTAATTCATGGCGTACGTAATGTAGGATCAACTCCGTGCGATTTTTTATGTCTTAAATTTTAATCTTCGAAAAAATCATTTTCCAAATGGTCGTTGTAATTTGTTAAATTGCTTTTTAGGGTTTCGTTCATCTGACGAAACCCTATTCGTCTCGCTCCTCTGTCTGTCTGTCCGTTCTCAGAAACTACACATGTTGGAGATTTGAAATTTTGCATACTTATAGATGACCACTACACATCATACGACAAATCATAAAATTTTGAAAAAGTCGTACATTTAACCCTTTGGGCTCCCACATGTGTATTTTAAACAATTCTTTCTAAGTGAGTCCCTAATTAAGTTGCAGGCATGAAATTTTGCGTACTTATACATGGACACCTCAGATCAAACGACAAATCATAAAATTTTGAAAAAGTCATTCATTTAACCCTTTGGCCTCCCACATGTGTATTTTAAACAATTCTTTCTACGTGAACCTCTAATTACATTGGAGGCGTGAAATTTTGCATACTTATAGCTGAATACCTCACATCAAAGGACAAATTATAAAATTTTGAAAAAGACGTACATTTAACCCTATGGGCTCCCACAGGTGTATATTAAACAATTCTTTCTATGTGAACCTCTAATTAGATTGGGGGCGTGAAATTTTGCATACTTATAGCTGAATACCTCACATCAAAGGACAAATCATAAAATTTTGAAAAAGTCGTACATTTAACCCTTTGGGCTCCCACATGTGTATTTTAAACAATTCTTTCTAAGTGCGTCTCTAATTAGGTTGCAGGCGTGACATTTTGCGTACTTATAGATGGATACCTGAGATCAAACAACAAATCATAAAACTATGAAAAAGTCATACATTTAACCCTTTGGGCTCCCACATGTGTATTTTAAACAATTCTTTCTATGTGAACCTCTAATTAGATTGGAGGCGTGAAATTTTGCATACTTATAGCTGAATACCTAGCATCAAAGGACAAATCATAAAACTTTGAAAAAGTCGTACATTTAACCCTTTGGGCTCCCACATGTGTATTCTAAACAATTCTTTTTAAGTGAGCCCCTAATTCGGTTGCAGGCATGAAATTTTGCGTACTTATAGATGGACACCTCAGATCAAACGACAAATCATAAAATTTTGAAAAAGTCATACTTTTAACCCTTTGGGCTCCCACATGTGTATTTTAAACAATTCTTTCTATGTGAACCTCTAATTACATTGGAGGCGTGAAAATTTGCATACTTATAGCTGAATACCTCACATCAAAGGACAAATCATAAAATTTTGAAAAAGTCGTACATTTAATCCTTTGGGCTCCCCCATGTGTATTTCAAACAATTCTTTCTATGTGAGCCTCTAATTAGGTTGGAGGCGTGAAATTTTACAAACTTATAGCTGAACACCTCACATCAAACGACAAACTATAAAATTTTGAAAAAATCGTACATTTAACCCTTTGGGCTCCCACATGTGTATTTTAAACAAAACTGTTCTTAGTTTTTTGTATCACTTATAGTTTATTTGCAATCGACCAGAGTTCATTGCGAAGATTCATCGATGAGAACAAGCATTATGTGGTAGTCACACATAACGATAACTTCCCTTCATCACACACGAGAAATTAAAAGCTGTAATTTTCGTTGATCCTCAAATCGAAAAACTGATGAAGGACAGAGATTTTGAAAAAACGATGAATGAGACAGAAAAAGACGCATGGACCACTTTTAAATGTGTTATCGGAAACTTTCTAGGGGATAAGAAAGATCCAAATTACAGGAATATTGTTGAAACAATGCTGGAAAATTTCAAGAAGTTGGGCTGTAATATCAGTGTAAAAATGCATTTCTGCATTCCCATATCGACTGGGACATTACATTGAAGAGTACAAATGGAGATGGAATGTAAATATGATAGCAGACTACTGTTGCATGTTGAAGAGGGACAAAAACAATGAAGGAGGATCTGCAAGAAAGTCAAAAAGAAGAAAGTTTGTCAAATTGAAAACTGTTTGCTTTTCGTTTTATTAAAGAAATTTCATGAACTTATAAGGGCGTTTTTTACAGTATTTTTAACGTGTTTAATGAAATATTCTGTATGAAATTGTGATAAATTTTAGATTGCATTAATTAAAATGTTGAAAAGACAACTTCTTATTTTTTTGTAAAATCCTGACGTGATAGACAAAAATGGAGGTTATTTCCGGAATAAGCATCAAAAATTGATTCAGAAAAACTTGTTCATAAGAAATCATCTCACAAAAAGTTTTAAAATGCAGGATAGTGTAATCAGCTATAATCAAATAATCCCATCCCAACTCAAAACACAGTACAGTGTTGACGTTTAATAACTTTCCAGTCCTGCGTAATCGCCAAGTCAAAAAAAGATCATTAACTAAAGGTGTTGAGATTAGGAGTAATTTGTGAATTAAATATTTAAAGTTAATAAGCGAGCTAAACTTTGCTCTACATATGATCTCAGAACTTTTTAAAGTTAAACAGTCATGAGACATAAAGAACTCTGTTCGCAATCTTGCACATTTCGGCAATGATTATGTTATATTTACTTATGAGGTCATATAATATTTTTATGGAATGATAAATATTTACTTTTATTTACAGTGTATGGCAGCAAGTATCAGACTTTTATCGACGAACAAAATATCGAATATTTTAAAACCTTTTGGATCTACATTTACTTTGTTGAAGAATTTCTTCCATACTCCTCATGCTAACATTAAACGCTTTTTCAGTTCAAGTGCACATTTTTTACAGCAGATGCAAATAAGTATACATCAGCATAATTCGTTGATGAAATCCCACGTAGGGAAGAAACATACAGGATTTTTCTCCTTAGTACGTTTCTTATCTTATTCTTTGAAAAAAGTTTCCTTTTAGCTGTTGATGTCTTACCCATTTAAAAAAATCCTTAGTAACTCCTGCAACGAGATATACAATACGATGTGAAATTTTCAGTTTTTATTGAAAATATTATGGTTGAAATATTATATGTAGATTTGTATTTAATTTTTCATTTAGCATGACAGGAACATAAAATATGTTGCATATGATTAAGAACTAAGATTCCGTAATGAGTATGTAAGGCTATTAAGTTTCTTAAACGAAAATATCTAGCATAGCAGTTCATTTGTTTGAATTTATGTTGAATGTAGCAATTAGGATACCGTATGTTACCAGATTGCCAAATGTTACAAGTATCATACTTTTGTCTATGGCGAAGCTATCCAGAATTTTAAAGCCTATGGTATCTGTATTCATTTTGTTAATGAATTGAAGAGTTTCTCCTACTTTATTAATGTTAATCGGTAAATCACATACAGCACTTTTCACTTCAAGTGCGCTATTCGTCACAGCAGATGAAAAGAAGCACATATTAGCAAAATTTAGCGACGAAAGTAAAAGGGTGAGAGCAATATAAACAATTTTTAATCTTCCGGTAAGCGAAGTAAACAAGAGTATATAGCAACAGTAAAATGTTTCTCCATTCAAAAGTATAAAGGTCACTAAAATCATTGGGTGCAATGTCTGATTGAAAGTTGATATAAGAGTAGATACATCATAATAAAATTTGCGGACAAAATATAAATCTGTTTTATGATCAACCATCATTTTCTTGAATTCGCACAATATTATCTTTAAAACAAAACAAAAACTGCAAAAGTATGTCACCAAAAAATTCGTCATAAAACTCCATGAACCAATAATAATTCCGGCACGATATGCGGGCGTGGAATATGGCGAGTGTATAATTCCGTATGTAAAATTATTTCCTTTGTATTCGAAGTCCAAAAATTTTTCTTTTGAAAGTATCATTAGGCTCGTCGAAATGTTTGTAATATCAGTAAAAAACAAAATAATACATATTACATACCTGAAAGTGAGTAAGCTTTTTGATGTTATTGTGTAGTAAATGTTGAATATGCGCTTAGTAAATATGTTTAGCTTTTTTGTATTCACGTAAAGCTGTATTCTGAGCAAAATTTCAAACAATATTACAATGGTAAGAATTATGTCATCTCTTTTGTTCTCACCACCTTTTGTATCATGAAAACGTACAAAAGCTAAATAAATCATATTACCTTCAAATAAAAGAATTATCAATATTTGTATTATTAATTTTGCTATACATTTACAACTAAATTGCAATTTCGATATGGAAACAAATCCATGCATCCATAAATAGATTTCGAATACAGCAAAGCTATTTTCTTTGCGTAACTTATCCAGTTTTCGTTTATCTTTAATTCTCACCAAATTAGAAGAATTTGATGTTATTGCCATTCTTTCTAAAAAAGTAATTATAACTCACTAAATTCTCAAACAAATGTGAATATTTGTTTTATATTTATCAACATTGCGCTAAATATGTTTAAATTCAATTTTCAACAAGTTTAATATGTAATTAATAAATTCCAATATAAATGATGATATTCATTTAATATGTTAGGTGTTTTAAATTACGATTTTAACAAGCTTCAAATAATAGGTATAAATGGTTACATTCTAAAATAAAAGTTCAACTTTGTTAAATAAATATCAAATTTTAAAATGTTAATAAGTTTTTAGTTAAATTTTACATACTGCTTCTTTATTAAGCGCAGATACTGCAATAACTAGTGATAACGTAGCTTTGCTATAGTATTTCGTAAAATTATTGTGCATTTTTTTATTAATTTAATAGTATCTTCACTGATTACTGAATTGGACTTTGTAATGTTCTGTATGTTTGTTTTATTTATTTATTTTTGTATATAAAGTCGATGAAAATTTGTATCTGTGAATAGGTTCTGGTTTCAGTTTTCAAATTTGTATGTTTTTTGTTCCGAAAAATGAGAAAAAAGAAAAAAATGATTTTCCCTGTGAAATATTTTACAAATCAATACAGGTTTTCCATATAACACAGCAGGCAGTTTGAAATTTCCTATAAACCTCTCATATTCTTTTACAAATCATAGTTTATTTACAGTTACATGTTACAATAATTTAAATTTTGTAAAGCCACAATAATTAAAGTATTTATAAAATTATATATATTGTACATTAGCCTCTCGTTTTATCGCATTTGTTGCAAGAAATAATCGAATGCATTGAAAATATAAGAAAGATACTAATCAACTGATAAATGACTTTTTATATCTCTGAAACGTTTATATGAATTTTTAATTTTTTATAAAAAAATTAATAACAGAGAACAGCTGTTACTTCTTACATGCATATGCAGTTTCTAAAAAGTACAGTTGTTAAGATTAAGCTTTTCATTGTTTTACTTTCCGGGAGACAGGGGAAAATAAGTATATTCCAGAATGAAGTATATATCGTGTTGCAATATGTCTATGGTATGATGTATTTCAAATGCAAGTGCATTGATTATTTAATATGATATATTTCTTTTGCATAAGTTTTTTCTTCCTGTTAAAATGCGATTTCACTTTGTGTTTAAAAATGAAATGTAAGATTGACGATAGTTTTTCTAAATGATTTTTATAAAACCTATCACTTATTTTTCGAATACTGAAAATACTTCAAATTAAGCAATTACTTTTTAAACTATCGTTAATTTATATCTAATTATATTTTTTCTAGTAAAAAGTATAAATTATCAAATGAATTAATTTTAAATAAATTTAACTAAAATAGCAAAATTCAGGCGCAGAAAATTGTTATCTAAGTCAACACATAATTTCTTAATAATTATATTAATAAAGATACAGAAAACATTGATCTTAAATACTTCTAAGAAACCACAGTTTCCAAAGTATTCCATGCTTTATCATAGTTTTAGTTTTAGTTGAAAAATATCTAGAGAAAAGTAAAGCTAAATATCACAATCAGTTGTATGCATCAAAATTAGATAAACACAGGTTCCTTATTTCTGGAAAGTACATCGATCTTAACTACTATCATACAAATGGTACATTGTCGGAAAATTCGCATTTACTCTTTTTTTAAACTGCTCAACATACGAAAACTTATACACACTATCGTTACTTCAACACAATCATAAACACAGATAAAGATAAGATAGTTCTTGAAAATGTACTTGTTCTACTTTTATTTTCATTCTTTTTATAAAATTAACGTTTTCCTAATACTCATATCCTCAAATATACTTTACATTATATATTCGCGATATTTTAACAGGAACATTTCAGGTGGAATCTTTTGTGCGGGTAATTGATTAGTTCTTTTTTATGCAGCCTTTTAAACAAATTGTCTTTCATTGCAATATCGAACTTTCATCTTGTTTTAAAAATATTTTCTGTTTTTTTCATTTAATTTTTCCTAGTTGACACATGTCGAAAAACTATTAGTTTACCGCATACTTTAATTGAGATGACTCTAAAGCTTTTGACATTTTCTTAATCAATTTTTCCATTATGATAATAGCAATATCTAAAATGATTTACCAAAATTTGGACAACATTGATTTTAGAACATATATATACAAGGTCAGCCAAAAGTCACCTCTAACTTCTTCTCTTTATTCAGAAAATGCGTTACAATTTCAGAATACCCTGAAATACGTTTTCAATCAACTAAAAAGGTTAAAATATTTTGTTGCTGAAAATGGCAGGTGGCACTTCGCAGCAACTTTAAAATTACAATTCGGAGAGAAAGATCGGAAATACCTATCAGAATTACCTAAATCAATGGACAGAGAAGTAGGGATAATTTGAGAATGGCCTTCCCGTTTTCTAGATCTGGCGCCTAATGAAAATTTTATGTGTACGCATGACGATTGGGGGAATGATCACTTGAATACAATAATTTACAAGACTCTACATAATTTCTTCGAAGAATTGAAGCATCGGATTATAGAAGGCTATAAAACATTTCTCCAGAAAAATTTATTACAGTTAGGAATAAATGGCTGTGGAAAGTGGAACTAACTGATTTTGTAGAGATAGCGCAGCACGCCAACTGTTAGGTTACAGTATGGTTATGTTACAGTTAGGTTACACTTTGGTTACGGTTACGTTACAAATGGTTTACGGTTAAGTTACTGTTACGTTACGGTTATGTTACAAAGAGGTGACGGATAGGTTACGGTTATGTTATTTTGCAGCACGCCTGCTATACGATGCCGCCGGCAGCGCAACCCGTGTCGGATATTCGTATTGCGACCCATGGCGTTGGAAAGTGGCACTAATGGTTTTTGAAGGGCATGCGCAGAATGCTTGCTTTACGGTGGACCTGTATTGGAATTTCTTTCGGAAAGTGGATTGTTTAGAACAGAGTGGTCCCCTGGGGCGGGGAAAGTAAAACTAACAGATTTTGCAGAACGTGCGCATAACATCTTCCGTTCTGTGCCGCAAGCAGACGTTTCGGAGGTTATTCAGATTGTGCCCTCTCGTGGTGGAAGGTGGAAAAACAAGATTTTCCGGCAGCACATTTATTTCTTCATTTTTATTCTACTTCTTTAGTTAGTTCACTCTGTATACCACTGTTGCGCTGCGCAAAATTACTGAGAAATTACTTATAAATTTCTTTCGAACCCTTGTAATTTGACAAAATATAACGAAAGACTAAAAGTGCCTAATCATGTGATTAATTATAGATTGTAGCAAAAATTAATCATTTACCTTACCAAGTGAAAAACCTTATTTTTATTTGTTAAATGATGATTTTTTTTTTCCAAATTATACATGCGGTAACATCTAACCAGATGTACAGTATTCTATATATGATATGCTTTCACTAGTATGATAGAAACATATCGGGATTAAGCAGTACTCGTTATATAACTCCAACTGAGAAATCAAACTTTTGCAGTCGTGAAATCATGATCAGAGTGGAAGATCTCGCCTACATCCCTTGGTAGTTTTCCCGCAAATAGCAACTGAAGCCGATAGATGCATCAATTATTTATTAGGTGATCATAAAATGCACCCACTCCACTAGCAATTATGATACCCATAGTCGGGTCGTAGCTACGTCGTAAATGTAAACTACTAGATGTTAAATATTAGAACAACTTGACGAAAATACAGGAAACAAAGCTCTCCAGGTGACACGGGTTTTTGAAGCAATATAATAATCGTAAAAAAATCTGCTCTCTAAGAGAATGTAAAAGGATAAATACTTGCGGAAAACAGACGCGTAAGTATACCAATCCAAAACAAGGCCAATCCAGTTAAGTGGAAGGTGGGATGAGAGTGGAGGCTATGTCAGCAAATGGCTAACTCCGGAGCAGAGGGTGGGGAAAACGTGACTTTTTACAGGGACTTAATGACTGGCGCGTTAGCTTTATTGAGAAAATAGGGTGCTTGCAAGGCCTTATGGGATATCGAACTAAAAGAACAGATGATATTAAATACATTCGAAAAAAAATTTAGTCTTAGAATAAAATGAAAGAAAGTAATTTAGTGGGTTTTATAAGAAGTAAGCTACGAATGGAATAAGGTTTTTAGAATAATAAAAGAATACGCTAAATTTAAAGCATGAAAAAAGGATAAAAGTTATATAATATATTATTAAAGTTAGATAAAAACGGAGATATTATAATAATTTGGAATAGTTTAAGTAAGATAAAAGGGCAAAAATTTTTATTATTACATGTATGTGTTAACATAGTGACTGAAATTCAAAGTTAGAAACTATTTTTAAAACACGTTATGCATTCATACATTTAAAAATCTATTCCGTTCTATGACATTATAGCCTAATTTAATTTACCATAGGAAATGCCGTACAAGTTATTATGTCAAGTTTCTTTTCTTTCATTAGATAAAATATAGTGTTAACATGTTTGTAGGATTTGAACTTGGGTAGCAACATTTATTTTACGTATGACGTACGTAATAAAATCAACTAAACCTCTCGTAATTGCTCTTGTCTACGATTTGAAAGCATTAGATAAAAAAGCGAAATTCACGGATCAGGAGCACAAGGTCTTTAGATTTTGAAAATTACAAAAGAGTCAGTCTTTTATATTTCCATCATTCATGAAGTATTGACATGGGAGATGTTAATAAAGGCGGTATTTGGTCTAACTAGACTGTTTTAGAGCTATTGTATAAATTATATGCTTTAAGTGTTAACTTTAGTATGTTTGAAGAAGCTAGTTGTAAAGGATAAAGCACTGTAAAATTGTCATTAAGAAATAAAATCAAACTTCGTATAATTTCAGCATTCTGTTATAATTCGATAACTTCAATAAATTAACGTTTTGCACATCTTTTTCCTACAATTTTGCCTGAATGAAAATGCATTCGACTTTAAAAACTTCTTTTGTAATAGACAAAGCCTGTATCAAGAAAGTTTTTAATAATCTATTGTTTTCTACTTTTAATTTTTAATTATTTACATTTTTAAATGATTTAATTACTTGCATGAATATTAATACAGTTTTATAATGATCAGAATTTCTGCCATTGTAAAATGCATGTCCCCGAAGTACTTTAAATTATTAAAAATTAAATGTAAACGTATTAATATATTTACAAAGATTAAAAACATTTTTAATATTCAAAGTGATTCTAAAGATATTGTTTGAAAAATAAATTCTTCCGAATAAAACAATTACTTCACGTAACAGTATTGCTTCAAATATTTAGTCATTTACAAAATGTTACACAATTTAAAAAAAAAAATTACCATGTTAAGTACATATGTTTATGATAAAATACATTTTCAATTATTCTGAAACAACTATCAAACTCTTTTGTTAAAGTTAATTAAACATTTCAGATAAAGAAACATCATGCAAAGAGTAGAATTTAGGACAAAGTGCCTAAAATTAGTTTTTTATTAATATTAATGACGCTTTATGTAGTTCAACATTTATCAAAATATCTCTTATTAATATAACATGTAGTAATAATCAAATGTTTTAATTTTATTTGAGAAAATTGTAGTCATTAAAAATTATGAAAACACCATTTCATAACAAAATAAATTAATTATTTAATTATTTTTTCTCATCTTTATAATACAACGTACCTCAATTTAAATTAATAAAAATATAAATTCATAAACAAGATTTTATAGGAAGAATGATTTAGTATCTCTCTAGAAAATGAATTTTTGTTGATCCGAGGTCTTTCGCGTCTAATATTAAGAAAATTATTGCATATAAAAATACAAAAAATAATATTTTTTTATAGAAAAATATTTGATAAATAGGCTGAAGTAGACAGTTTTTAAATAGGCGCTATATTTTAAGAGATAAATAATGTTTAATTATATCAAAATAGTTTTGTTAAAGTAGTTTTATAAAAACCAAAACTTTCATAACAATTTAACCATCCTTTTGCAGGGAACTTGACAAGCTTGTGGTGTTCTGTGTGAAATTAGATTTTTAATTTGACTAATTTTTTTACTGCAATTTTTCAATTTTTTTTTTCATATTTTCATTATATGGATAGAGATTTATTTTATATTTAGAAAAGATCATTTGTTTAAATTGTTGCCAAATATGAAAACAGCACAAAGTATAATATTTCCTTTAAATAAAAAAATGTACTTACAAATAACTATTAAGATAAAAATAAAAATTTAAAATAAAAATTAAATGATCACGTGTAAAAAGCAGCAAATGGGGAAAGTTAAGCCAAAAAATGTATTTACACTAGGATATTAAAAAATTATAAAATAAAAAATAATTAAATTAGTCCACGCGAAACGCGTTTGATGTTGAAATTGACATATATTAGAACAACACAATTGAAACCATTTTCTTATGTATAATATTCATGTGATATCACAGTACGATCACATTGTGCAAAAGTAACTCGGTTAGCAAATTTATATGCTTCTTCACTTCATGCATAATAAATACAGGTAAATGCATGTTTAACATACTTTTGTACCAATCACTACTCCATAAATACATATTAAAAAATTCGTATATACTTATTAATTAAAATTAACAATTTACACTTTTAAAATAACATGAAAATATCCATGAAGGTGTATTAAAATAGAGAAAAGAATTCTTGCATAAGGTATAGCTGTTTATGTAGCTATGTAAAACTCGATATAAACATAAAATATAAGCGAATTTTTTTTAAACAATGCTTTTTAGTGCCGCGGTCCTAAATGTTATTCCCAAGCAGACGAATTTTCGTAAAGTTAAACACAAACGAAGAATATTGTACATAGAGTCGATAGAAAAGTCCGAGAGGCAGCGACATTTTTTACATAAGCATTTTATACAAACTGATTTTATAATGTGTAGGTGATCTTCCTTACCAATCCCAAAAAAAAGCGGTCAGATGTCTTGACATTGGTGGATGAGGTCATGTGAACCGGAAAACGCACCTAAAGGAAAAGCAGGCCAACCAGTGGACAGAAAATCGTTGCCTCTCGGGATAATATCATTCAATCTTCTGTAACTGGGTAACCTTGTTAAAACAGGGCACTTAAATTTTCAGCAGCTGGGGTGTCTAAACGAGGACAGAAACACATAATCAGCCAAAACAAAATTAAAAATAGTTTTTTTAAAACATATGTTTTTTAAGAGTTCAAACTTTACCTTAAAAATCACACCTAATTTCGTAACTATAACCCATGCAGTTCCGAAACAAATCCCGTTCTTAGATTGAATTGAGACCTACATTAAGGTCCGATTTATTTCAGTGTAGATGAAATTCAAGGGAAAGTTGGCCGATTCAGAATACATCCCGCGACGCCCCGGCCATTGATTAGGCTGAGGCTCCTCAGAACACCCAGGAGATTGAACAGAATGGTGTATTGGTCTATACCGATCGGTCAATAACAGACCATGGTTTCTGGTCTGGTGCAGTTATTTATGATCATGGTGTCCTAGTGGTGGAACGTTCTTTCGGATTTCCACCGTATGCTACTGTGTTTCAGGCTGAATTAGTGGCAATTTGGAAAGCGTTGAAGTTTTGTGGCTAATGTATGAATTTTTTTCAGTGCTCAGTGGTTCAATGCCTTTGTTCATGGCTTTTCCAAATCCGAGCTATCAAGATCCGCTTGTTAAGGAGATTCATGAGTCAATTGTGGGCCTGGAAGTTAAATCGTACTAGATTAAGGCCCATGTTGATGTTCGAGGCAACGAAGCTGCAGATCGCTTGCAAAAGCAGGTGCTGAGCGTGATGGTGTCAGTGCCCAGGTTGATCTTCCGACCAGCACAATTAAGCATTTCCTAGGTCAGGAAATTATTTGCACCTGGCAGGAAAAGTGGGAAGGTGAGATCCAGAACAGAAGCCTTTTTCCTGTACTACCAAGGGTTTCTGAAGAACGTGCTTGGACATCTCCCCTAATCAACTGGGCAGTTACAGGACACGGTCCTTTTCGAGCCTACTACAAAAGCTTCTGGGTCAAGCCTTTGGCCCTGTACATGCCCATTTTACTCCACTCTGAATCCAGCTACCAGTGAACATCTTTTGATGGAGAGTACTGGGGCTCATCCGCTGAGAGCCAGATTCTGCCCGAGGATTTGTGCAGTCTCAGCACGTAACTACTTTGTGATTGAGAACCTGATGAATTCTCTTGAGGCATTTATGAGAGTAGTGGAGCAGCACCTTTGGGGGGACAACATTACGGCAGACTGGTTTCGCAGTGTAAGAGTTTCATTTAGTGAATGGTCATTCGGATGCTATGCCGAAAATTTGTTGAAGAAGTAAGAAGAATGAAGATCAAATCATAGGCCATACAGTTGTCACGCCTCAGCACGTAACTACTTTGTGGTTGAGAGCCTAAGGAATTTTCTTGAGGGATTTCTCAGAGAAGTGGAGCAGCACCTTTGGGGAGACAACATTACGGCACACTGGTTTCGCACTGTAGGAGTTTCATTTAGTGAATGGTCATTCGGATGCGATGTCGAAAATTTGTTGAAGAAGTAGGAAGAATGAAGATCAAATCATAGGCCATACAGTTGTGAATAATATAAATAAAACTTTTGTTCATTTCTTTATTATTAATAATATTATCCTTATCCCTTGTAGTCTAACATGTGCTGGTGGTAAACCTTATTATTATTATTATTTGTGTGTTTGTAAATCCGCACTCGTTCGGATCACACCCATTTCGAATGTAGCGTAATTTCCGACGTATGATCTGCGGATCAAACAATTCTGTTTATACCCAGAAATTTTATATAGTAATTGAAGCCAAATATTTACCAAAATGTAAAAAGTTACATTTTATTTTTAAAAATTTCTGGGTCTAAAAATGATTGTTTGATCCGCGGATTA
Organism: Maratus speciosus; assembly: GCA_963932465.1. Lineage (NCBI taxonomy): Eukaryota > Metazoa > Arthropoda > Arachnida > Araneae > Salticidae > Maratus > Maratus speciosus. The sequence goes on from OZ010797.1 coordinate 457,922,861, forward strand.
TACGCCGGAAATTACGGTACTTCTGATGTCTTATCAATAAAGTTGTGGTTTGAAATAAGTGTTTAAGTATTTATTTCACAGGGTTCTCGCCAAATTTGAGGGTGGTGTCAGCGATCTAGGCGGGCCTTACTGCGGGGAATACTTCCTCGCTACGTTTGAAAAGCATGCAAAGGATGCTAGACCATCGTTGCGGGGTTAGTTGCTTGTGCGAAGTGTTGAGGCTGCTAAAGCAAGGTCAGATGTCGATTTTTAACTTTTGGAGTCCTAACTTTGACCTAATGTGTCCGCTGTCCTCCAAGCGCTTGTGTAAACCTAGAAGAAAGCCAAAGAGGAGTCTCTGCCTTGATTGAAACCAGGAGTGGATTCATCTTTTGAGTGGTCCTCGAACTTAGCCGTGAATTCTAATGCAATTTTCGATCGTTTTTGGAAAGATCCGTTTGGATATGAACTACGATTCTCTCGGCAGCATGGACACCGTGGTGGTCCCTTCTAGATGCAAGGTGTGATAACCTGTATTGGCTGAGGACACCTATCAATAGTTTATCTTCACAAACCATTTTTATAAGGACCAATCAAAAACCTTTAAAAAAATATAGTTCTGAGGTTAAGAATAATGTTTCTGAAATAAAAAGATTCTTTTTTTGCCCATAAAAATTTTCAAAAATGTGTATTTTCGTAAATATCTTGAATTTACATTTTTCTAACTGGTTCTTCTTCTAACAGATTTTTTTTAAAGGGATATATGACTCGATCTGTTAGTAACAACAAATTTATATTGAATTCCCGTGCACATTCCTCACATATCACAGTTTGTTTTTCAATAAGCGCGGGATCCGAAAACTCTTCATTAATGGGCCAGTGAATGAACTTATTACAGCTTATTGTTTGATGTCTAAAATCAATAATTGGGTTGACATCTTGTTTTATTTATTTTGAATTAAAAGTTATTGAAATGTATTTAACGAAACAACTAATAGAATTTTCTGCAGGTTTCGAGTTAATTTGGTTTTGAATTAAAAGTGTCGCAGATGCCAGTTATGTTTTCGTTCAATGAAAACATTCACAGAAGGCCCCTAAAAGAGATAGTATCTGGTCCTCAAAAGAACCTGTAGAGCGACATGGATCGTTTTACTTAGAGATTTGGGGTTTCTAATTTAAGTTAGAACTGATGTCACTGGTGTAAACAAGTTGGAAATTCCACGTCAAACGTGGCAAATGAGGTTCGTTCGTACTATAACTTGTTTTATAAATATTTTTTCAATCGCATATCGTATTGAATGTATATTTTAGTGCACTTCATACGTGCATATCAATATCATTCTGTTCGAAAGCCTGTAACATCATTAAAATGCACTTGCAATAATTTTTTCCCATTGGCCGTAATCTAACAGAAAACTTTTGACTGTCCCTGTAATTAAACTATGCATGCGATTTCCATAAAATTTGAAATGAATCGACAAAAGTTTGCAACAATTGTACATTTAAAATTTCATACCATTCGGTTGGATAGTTTTTGCTCTGTTATATGCGGACGGACAGACAGAGAGACGGATGGAACGACAACTATAGGTGCTACGTATTTATATAATTGCGAACGCATCTAAAAACTACAAACGTAAGTAACTATTTGCAGTATCGAGTCAGGATAGAGGTCAATGAGAATAACGTTTATCGATTCTAATCTAACATATAAAAATGAAAATTTATCGGTCTTTCTATATAAATCCACAGTTTAGGTGCAAAAATTGTGAAATTTTATAGACATGCATATTAAAACACGGCCAAGGAAACTAAAGTTATCCGGAATCGAAATAAATGACAGTTAATTTTTAATTACTAAAAATCCAACAATCTAACAACCATTTCCTTTTCAATTTTTCGTTATGTCAGTTGCAATAAATTCAAAACCCACAATAAAAGTCTTTCCAATGCAATTAATTTTCAATGAAGATTTACATGCGAAAAATGAATGAAATAAAAAACTAGTACGTTGTGGCCATCACAAAACTTTCTTCTACGTAAATCACGTCAATTAAATCATTTAAATAGTCGAAGAAATTACATCAGTTTAGCACAAATTCATATCAAAGTATATCTGAATTTGAAGTTAGATGAAAAATGCATTAGTTCTTGAGATAGAGCTCTAGCAGAAATTCTGAAAAATGTAGCATAGCAGCGCCACCTGTTGAGCGATTTACACCAACACATAAACAGCACTAATTGATATCAAGGTATACCTGAATCTGAAGTTTGATGAAAATTCGTGTATTAATTATTGAAATAGAGCTATTGCGGAAATCGCAAAAAATAGCATAGCAGCGCCACCTGTTGAGCGAGTTGCACGAAAATGTATAAAGTATCAATTCATTTCAAGGACTAACTGATTATGAAGTTTGGTGAAAATCCGTACATTAATTATTGAGATACACCTAAAGTAGAAATTCCGAAAAATACAGCATAACAGCGCCACCTTTTGAGCAATTTACACCAAAATGTGCAAAATGTCAATTCATGTCAAGGACTAACTTAATATGAAATTTGATGAAAATTTGCTCGTTAGTTTTTGACATACATCTATAGTGAAATTTCTGAAAAATGCAGCATACCTGTTCAGCGATTTGCACCAAAACATAAACAGCGCTAATTCATATCAAGGTATACCTGAATCTGAAGTTTGTTGAAAATCCAAGTATTAGTTATTGAGATAGGATTATTGCGGAAATCGCAAAAATGCAATATAGCAGTGCCACTTGTTGAGGGATTTACACCAAAATGTATAAAACTTCAATTCATGTCAAGGACTAACTGAATCTGAAGTTTGACGAAAATCCGCGCATTAGTTCTGAAGATTGAACTAATGCGGAAATTGGGAAAAATGCTGCATAGCAGCATCACCTGTTGAGCGATTTACACTAAAAACTAATCAGCACCAATTTATATCAAGGACTAACTGAATATTAATTTTTATTAAATTCCGTTCATTAGTTCTTGAGATAGAGCGCCCACAAATTCTGTGTCACATACACACAGACAGACAGACTCACAGACAGACATTTTGTAAAAACATGTTTTTCGAAATCTCTGACACCTAAAATGTGTAAATCCGTCGAAAACCAGAAGTCAAAAATTTTCATGATTCCAATACTTTCTTCTTGTAAAGATAGAAGAAAGTAAAAATCAAGAAATAAAGAGAAGATATTTTCAAACGTTTGACAATAATACAAGCAGTATGAATACGAGTAAATACAGAAAGCGGCTAAATATGATGTCGTTAAAAGAATTAACAATTTAGAAATTTCACATCAAACGTGACAAATAATGTGCGTTCGTACTATAACTAGTCTTACAAATATTTTTTGCATCGCATATTGTACTGCATATATATTTAAGTGCACTTCATAAGTGAATATCAATTTCATTGTGTTCGAAAGGCTGTAACATTATCGTTAATATACAGTATTTCTGGTACCGTATAGCATCCGAAATCTTTCGTGTGTTACTGTAAATATTATGCACTTTCTATTACAACGGAAGTAACTTGTAGTAAAATTCAGCAATGTATATTAATTTCATTATATTTCAAATAGTTGAATATAATTAAATTACGCAGCAAACAATGTTTCTCCCTATACCATATTATCTAACAGAATTCTTTGTGTGGTCCTGTAAATATCTAATAAATATTCTTTGCACCGCATATTCTACAAAATTTATATTTTAGGGCACTTCAATAAATGTATATCAATTTCATTTTGTTCTAAAGGGCGTAACATCATTAAAATGCACTTGAAATATTTTTTCCCATTGGCCGTAATGTAACGGAAACCTTTTGACAGTACCTGCAATTAAACTATACATCCGATTTTCATAAAATTTGAAATGACTCGACAAAATTTTGCAACAATTATATATTTAAAATTTCAGACCATTCGGTTGGATAGTTTTTGCTCTGTTATATGCGGATGGACAGACAGACGGGCAGACGGACTGAACGACGATTATAGGTGCTACGTATTTATATAATTACGAATGCGCTTAAAAAGAATATGAAAATGACGTCATTACAACAATTAAAAAGTGAATATGACGTCTTACAGGAAGTATGACGGACATTTTCGAATATGTGTCAATAATACATGGAGTGTGACTGTAAGTAAGTACAAAAAGCTGACGAATATGGCGTCGTATTTGAAATAAAACGAACATTTTCAAATAATACAACGATCCTCAATATTAAATAGGTATAGAAAGCAGGTGCCTTTTTATAATTTTAGGAAATTTATATAAACCTTTTACAAAAGTTCTAGGGAAATTTTATTTGCATTCTCTACATGCATAAATTTAGAAAATAATCATGTACTAGAAAATAATGTGGCTGTAAAGTGGAGAACGTTTAAAAATCTGAGAAAAACCTATTTTTCCATTATTATTTTTATCATTTTAGATGGAAATAAATTTAACAGATGGTAAATATGTAATTTTTTGTTTAAAATTTTAACATTCAGATTTCGAAGAATAGTTCTGCCATTGGTTTTTTTTGTATGGTAGCTAGAAAGAGTTTCTTATTTCTTTATTCATATTGAAATAAATATCAAGTTTCAAAGAAGCAGAAAAATAGATAAATTTACTTTACATTCGATATAAATGGGACATACGTTCTGTTCCTTTATCACCCGAGGCACCATTGAATAAAGTTTATAGTATTAAACATCATAAAAATTTCCTTTCGATAGCCTTTATCAAACATTCAGTCGAAGGTTATTTCAAAAATAAATATTTTTTATTTAAGTAGAGTTCATGAAAATGTCCAAGTTTTAGTTTCAGTTTATATTTTTAAATATATATATGTTAGATTATTCTAACATTGGAAGGTTTTTCTCGTGAACGGAATAACTGCTTGTTATGTTACCAGTAGTTCAATGTTGAAAATAATAGAATCACAGGTAGAGTTGAATTCTCGCCGACTAATATAATGATATTACGTTATATGGTGATTCGAAAGTGTGGTTAGTTTCGATGTCATAGTAGATGAATAATCAATCTGGAAGCCGTACATTAGATTAAGCTGAAATAGAATGATTCGTAGTAAATCAACATGGATGTTGGAAAGTAGTTGCAGTCATCGAGTGGTAGGACGGGGAACACATTTATCCCGTGTAAGTTTCTCCGTAATAATTGAGACAATGCATAATTTAAACTCAGGCTTTTATTGAAAGAGCTTTTGGCGGTGCAGTTTCCACCGATTCATTTTTATAAAGCCATCACTACGTAGTATTTAATCATGGGTAAGCAATTATAGATAATAAAAAATATCAGACGGTGACCAGGAGTGGTTATCAAAGTAGAAATACGACAAATTCTGCTGAAACACAGCGAGTATCGCCTTTTTGTTCCTCCAATGTAAGGATACAAATATGACGCAGATCGCGCTCTCAACCAATGAATAATTTAGAATGTCACGTCATATAAAGAGTGCGGACAGAGCAAGCGGATGAATTTGAAGGGAAAAGGCCTTTTCCCTTCAAATTCCTGAATTTCTGAGGGAACCTCAAATTTCTGAGGGGAACCTCAGGGGGGATTTTTAGGGGGGGGGGAATTTGAGGGGAACTTCAAATTTCTGAGGTTATCCCTAGGGATAACCTCAGAAATGCGCGGGAAAGCAAAATGGAAGGTAAAAGAATATTCTCGAAAGAAAAAAGCGCGGAAATTGAACATTTAATTTAAGAATACTAAAAGCGCAATATTTAAGCGATTTAGACAAGTGAGACATTAAATTAAAGGGAATTTAACAGGGTTAACGATAGAGATTATTTAAGGATAAAGATTTAGTGAATATAAAGTAGTAAATTAGAATAAGATAAAGAAATCGCGGAATTAGATCTAATAATGTAACATATATATATATATGTTATGCAAAAATTTTACTTACAACATTCATTTAAATTATTCTAAATTGCCGGCTTATTCATTATTTCCTTATTTCTCCTTATACTCTCCATTATTTATTTCTAGTTAAATTCCCATAAAATTAAAACGCGTATCTTAATAATAATTTTATTCAAAAACTTAATCTAAACATTTAATCCCTTCATTAATTTTCATCAATTACCAAAACTGTAAAATTCTGAGCGCAGTTACTTTTATTTTTCGAACGTTTATAAAATTCATTTTTACTATTTTATTTTATTGCATATCAATTTCCCACCATAATGTTTAGCGTCAGCCATATTACATCGAAATTACTCCGTCAGCCGAGCCGGGTCTTATTTCTATGACATTCCTCTCTCGCTCTCCATTGGTTAAGTCACGGTTCGCATTTTCTTTCGTGTCTCGCTCATGAATTTGTTTGATTAGTCTGAAGTTTACATTTCGATCGGTATTCATTCGCGTAATTTTTGTGCTGTTTGATTGTTTATCTATTCTGATGGCTGGTTCCAAAGTCGCGTAGAATATCTAAATCGTCCTTTAACATCTTTTTCTCATGAAATACTAGTTTCTGTTCTAGCATGATGGCTGTGATAAATACTCACCCTGTGGGAATTGTTTACGTTTATCTGTTGTGATGAAATAAACAGTTTCAAGTGAACTCGGCCTATATTTTATTGGAAAAACCCCGGATTTCTTAATCTTTCATTCACCACTCATGCGGCCAAATCTGCATTGACTGTATCACGAATCGATGGTGTATCGATTAAACTTCGCCAATCTCATCACTATAAACAATCGATGGAGTTGATTAAATCAGTCAGCTGAAGTATTCTATCTGTCCAAAGTTGCTAATATTCCACAATATTGATACCTCCAATACCGATACTTGCACTAAGTGGTAGTAATGTTATACAACCTCACCAATGCCTGCGTAAAATATAATAATAATCCAGCAGGATATCATAAAAAGCACGACGTGATTCTTCGACTTAATCCACTTATTCTTTACATAATATATGTATTTCCCCAGAATAAATATTAATAAATATCTGAAACTATATTTTGAGTATATAATATGATGAAATACGCCCGAGTGATAATAAATCTGAATTTAATTACATGAATCTTTATTCCCATTTCAAACAAAATGTAAAACCAACAGAGTGAAAAGTATCCAGGACAAGATTTGGACCTGTGTCCTTGGCTCAGCGCACCAAATCTCTGTCAACTGATCCACCTGGACGATCCCAGCCTGGCACCCTTAATTATGATATGCACCATACAGCCATTAATCACAGGAAACTTTCAATTTTGGGCATCGAATATTTAATGATATACTTGTCGGATTTTTCTGGAACTTCAGGTTTATGAAGAATATGTTTGACTAAACATTGTTTAACGTCTGATATACAAAATTAAAAAATTAGAAATATATTACAATTCATCAGATATACAAGCAAAAATTACATAAATACATATACAATTAAAAACGCAAAACTTTTGGGCATTCAAATACAAATGACCATTCAAATAACATTCAAATGACCAGAAGACTATGTATCATGTTTACCGCTAATAATTATTAACAGTTAAAATCAAATAAATTATAAAGAACCATATCAAAGCAATGCTGTCTATTCAGGTGGTACTGCACAGGACTCATTAATCGACGAAATTTGCTTACGAGTGACCACACCTTCAAGGTAAACTCTACTTTTATCTGGCCTATGAATTGTATCAAAGAATGCTGTACAAGTTTAGATTTCAGGCTTCCATATTTGTAGTGACGTTTATGTTCGGTAATGCGAATGGTGCATATGCGACCGGTTTCACCAATGTATACATAGTCGCAATCTTTACAAGGGATGCTGTAAATTGGACCGATTCTAAGTAAGGGAAGGATTTTAGGTTTTGACTTAAAAAGTGAATTTTTCAAAACATCTAACATGTCTTGTAATATCAGTACAGTATTCAATCCACAAAACATTTTGAAAAATTCACTTTGTAAGTCTATACCTAAAATCATGCACCCCCCCCCCCCCTCTCTTACTTAGAATCGGTTCAATTTACAGTATCCCTTGAAAAGATTGCGACTCGGTATATATTGGTGAAGCTGGTCAAACATACGCCATTCGCCTTGCCGAACATAAACGTGCCTACAAATATAGAAACACCCAGTCTAAACTTGTACAGCGTTCTTTGGATACCACCCATAGCACAGATTTCGCAAATATGACAGTTATCAGATCGAGTGGCATTAACGTTAAAAGTAGTTTTTCTTGAAGTTGTGTTCACTCGTAAGCAAATTTCGCAGATTAATGAATCCTGTGCGGTTCCACCTGAATACACAGCATTGCTTTGATATGGTCCTTTATAATTTATTTGATTTTAACTGTTTGTAATTATTAACTGTAAATATGATACATAGTCTTCTGGTCATTTGAATGTTATTGCACTGATGAGGGGCTAGAACGTAGCCCGAAACGTTGGAGTTTTCAATTGTATATGCATTTATGTAATTTTTACTTGTATGTCTGGTGAATTGTAATATATTTCTAATTTTTAATGTTTGACTTCATATTTATCTATGGCGATTTCATCAGAAAAACAGTTAGGAGGCCAACAAAAAAGCAAAGAAAAATAATAATATTTGGGATCACGCTGTAACATAAAAAGCATGAAATGTTCTCTCGCTATAGCTTACGAATATGTGGGTATTCTACAATATGTGTATTCATTTGTGTAAGAATAGCACGTATACTTATGGAGATATATTGATTTATTTTTAAGTTCAAAAAATTCTTGCATGTTTTTTGTATTACATCGTACAAGTTTTTCTACCAAATTTAACGCCAGACTCAGAAAATTTGACAAAGTGTAGTAGAAAGAGTATATTGCAATTGGAATGTAAATACATTAAACATTTGATGAAATATGAGCAGTTTTATGAAATATTTTTTATCTGCGCATGCACGCACGATAAAAAATATTCTTTTTCATGATTTAATAGTCAATTCCATGGAGCAACTCTTTAAAAAAACCATTCAAATATAAAAATTCAGAAATATTACGGCGATATAGTGAGGTGATTTTTAGTTGTTCTCTAAAACAGTTAAAAGGTAAGGGGATTTCCCTAAATTGTCGCTTTTTATTTTATTTTATTTTTAATTTTTTTATTGATGCTTTAGTTCTTCTTGGAAAACCGCCATAACGGCCCTGCCCCTTGAATAAAAGAAGTATCAAGATCTAAGCATTTCTTCTGAATCTACTCGTTGACATTCATTAAACACAAACTCCTTTGCTGATAGCCATTTAATTAAATAAAAAAGAAAAGTGCCCAGCTAAACTGATGGCATTGAGCTCACAGACTATTCACACTAATTGTATATTATACTCTTATTTTAAAGAATAATGCCACTCAAAAAAATAAGTGAAGGGGAATTAGCCCCCGTTTCCCCCTTTATACTTAACCAGTGAACCTCCAAATCTAATCAGGGAAGCTCCTTATCATAATAAACCGGTATACCAAATTTGGAACAAATCGAATAATCTTACAAAAAAAAAAAACATTTATCTAAATTAAGGGGGTGGACTAACCCCCCTTTATCCTTAACCAATTGATCGCCAAAACGAATCAGGGAAGCTCCTTAACATAATAAACCGGTATACCAACTTCGGAGCAAATCGAATCATTCTGCATGAAAAACACATTTATCTAAATTAAGAGGGGCGGGCTAACCTCCCTTTTCCCCCTTTACCCTTAACCAATGAACCCCAAAACTAATCAGGGAAGTTCCTTAACATAATAAACCGGTATACCAAATTCGGAGCAAATCGAATCATTCTGCATGAAAAACACATTTATCTGAATTAAGGGGGTTGGACTAACCCTGTTTTCCCCCCTTTATCCTTAACCAATGAACCCCCAAAACTAATCAGGGAAGTTCCTTAACATAATAAACCGGTATACCAAATTCGGAGCAAATCGAATGATTCTGCATGAAAAACGCATTTATCTGAATTAAGGGGGTGGACTAACCCCCCTTTTCCCCCTTTATCCTTAACCAATGAACCCCCATAACTAATCAGGAAAGTTCCTTAACATAATAAACCGGTATACCGAATTCGGAGCAAATTGAATGATTCTGCATGAAAAACCCATTTATCTGAATTAAGAGGGGCGGGCTAACCTCCCTTTTCCCCCTTTACCCTTAACCAATGAACTCCCAAAACTAATCAGGGAAGTTCCTTAACATAATAAACCGCTATACCAAATTCGGAGCAAATCGAATCATTCTGCATGAAAAACACATTTATCTGAATTAAGGGGGGTGGACTAACCCCGTTTTTCCCCCTTTACCCTTAACCAATGAACCTCCAAAACTAATCAGGGAAGTTCCTTAACATAATAAACCGCTATACCAAATTCGGAGCAAATCGAATCATTCTGCATGAAAAACACATTTATCTGAATTAAGGGGGGTGGACTAACCCCGTTTTTCCCCCTTTACCCTTAACCAATGAACCCCCAAAACTAATCAGGGACGTTCCTTAACATAATAAACCGCTATACCAAATTCGGAGCAAATCGAATCATTCTGCATGAAAAACACATTTATCTGAATTAAGGGGGTGGACTAACCCCGTTTTTACCCCTTTATCCTTAACCAATGAACTCCCAAAACTAATCAGGGAAGTTCCTTAACATAATAAACCGGGATATCAAATTCGGAGCAAATCGAATCATTCTGCATGAAAAACCCATTTATCTGAATTAAGGGGGGGTTGTGGACTAACCCCGTTTTTCCCCCTTTATCCTTAACCAATGAACTCCAAAAACTAATCAGGGAACCGTCTTATCACAGTGAACCTAGGAAAAAATTTTGAAGCAAATCGGATGTTTCTATCAAGAGTTATCGCGTTACGTACATACGTACATACATACATACATACATACATACATACAGAACGGGCGGGCACATTAGCTCTCAGGCTTTGATAGCCTGTGAGCTAAAAAGTGACAATTTATGGAAAAAACCTTATCCTTATCATTCAACAACTTTTAGAGAGCAACTAAAAATCAGCTCACTCTGTCGCCGATATCTTTCTGAAGGTTCACAATATTTCATTGCCTTTTTTCTATGAGTTGCTTCATAGAGTTGACTGTTAAATCATGAAAAAAAAACATTTTTTTATAACGCGCGTATACGCAGATAAAAAATACTTTATACAACCGCTCATATTTCATCAAATGTTTAACATATTTGCATTCGAATTGCACTATATTCATTCTACTAAATTTTGTCAAATTTCCTGAAACTGGCGTTAAATTTGTTGGAAAACCCTACATTATATAAACAAAAAACATTCAAGAATTTTTTTTAACTTCTTAAAAACATCGCTTTACCTCCATGAATATACATGCTATTCTTACACAAATGAATACAAATACACATATTGCAGAATGTCCACATGTCCGTAAGCTATAGCGACAGGTATAGCGTAAGATATAGCGACAATGCCTACAACATTATGCAAATCACGTTTAATACGCTACTTTTGTTCAGCCCTTTGAAACGCGCCTTAACCGGGTTAGACTGTATTATATTCTCTTTGATTAAGAAATATTTGTCTTTTTAATGCTTTCCAACAAAGTATAAAAGTGTTTGTGAATTCGGTTTGCCTATCCGTCTGTCTGCCCATGCTCTAACTTGCGTAATTTTTTTCGGATTTTCATGCAATTGATATATGTTAATGATGTTTAAAATGGCAGGTTCAGTATGGAATATGAAATGTGTAGCATTAATAGTTTATTTACAGGTTCACTCAAAATAATTCCGTTACATTATGATGAATGGGGGAAAATGTTAATGACATTTTAATGGCATTATGCTATTTCAAATGTATTGAAATTGATATAAATCACTGAATTCCACTACAAGATGATTACTACAGCACAGGGCATTCATAGCATTTGTCGTTAATTTACAGAGACACACAAAAGAAATCGGTTACAATACTGACTTTGAGCCATAATTGCCGGAAGTACGTTTTCAATTTCAGTATGCATTTTAAATTGAACAATTTTTTTGCATGTTATTCGTTGTTTATAAATTCTATGCCTGGTATACAGGTCTGCACAGAAGAATTTACGTACAATTCTCCTTATTAGCAGAAATTGGTAGGAATTTTCAACTGAGGTATTTATTCCCAAACTGAAGTGAAATTTTTGAATGCATGTAATTAATAGATACAAACATAAATAGTGTAATATATATACAGGGCTGCTCAAAGAACTCGGATAAGTTTTCGGCTGTAAGTTGGAATTGCTGAAATTGGGATATCAAATATGTTATGTGTTTCCAAATGGTTCATTTAGACATCATTTACCCACTAATTAAAAGGGAAGTTTTGGTACATTATTCTGAATGTATTGGAAAGTGTTTCATAATCTATGCTTGACGCATGAGTTTTCTTTCTTGTTTTATAGTGTAAAGACAAAGTATTACTATTTTTAAGAAAAAGAGAAACTAGAGAACAGGAAGTCTGCTTTTTCAGAATTTAGTGTAGCCCCCGGCATTTCCATTACTTCATTTTCTTCTGGTGGACTGGTGGCTCCTATTATTACGAAAAAGCCATTATAAATGAAGCGTTAGGTGAAGATGAAAGAGCAGTCGTAAAAAGTTAGAACTCTGACCAGAAAATCAGAGTTCCAACTTTTTACGACTGCTCTTTTATCTTCACCTAACGCTTCATTTATAATGGCTGTTTCATAATAATAGAAGCCACCAGTCCACCAGCAGAAAATAACTCGGTTAAGCGGGACTCGGATAATCGGGACTCAACTGCAAAACATATTTCAATTTTAAGACTTAAAGCACACGCTTTTATTTTATGTAAAATGATGTCATTTGCATTAATATAGATTCTTAAAATTAAATATAGTTTATAATAGTTCCATGCTTTATCATAAATCATTCATTTATATTTTTCTCAAAATATTTTAATTTTTTTTCAATTTTTATGAGAAAATGTCAACAAAAAGATATAATTGCTATTTTTCATCAATTTTTTTTCTTTACTTTCTACAGAAATGGAGTATTTGAGTTACCAAAATTAAACAAATTTTGCTAAAAACTACAAAAAAATTAATATTTCAAAAACAAATGGAGATGCAGTTTTCAAACAAATTGCATTAAAAAGTACTTTTTTTCCCCAATACGACGATATAAACATTAAAAATGTGCTATGCTTAGAAGTTTTAAAAAATGCTGTAGCGTATTTAATCGCAAAATAAAACACCAGCTTTTGTTTTACGGCTAGCGTATACAAGGCAACGTTATTTATTGGCGACAAAGTAAGCTGGAAGAAAGAAATAGCATACCGGGGGGCTAATAATTCTTAATGAATCTCTTATCTTTCTCAGGTCTGCGAAAATATAATATTCTTCCGAGTTACCAACGACTACTAAAACCGTTTCTCCCGCTATAAAACCTATAATTTCCGAGATTTAAAGGAACAATCTAAAACTAAAGTTTCTATTCCTGCTGTAATTTTCGGAAACGTCTCAGGGATCTACTTACAATATATGGATGAGTTTTTTAAACGAAATATCAGTTTTTAGGATGTTATCAATCATCAGGGAAACATTTTCATGCTCAACAAACACTAAAAATGAAAAGCATTAACATTAACAATAAAGCTAATTGCATTAACATTAAAATTAACATTATTTTTTTACTCTTGCATGCATGAGTTCTGTTGAACAGTTAAAAATGTTTAATTGAGAATTTATAGCATCAAAAATAGTATATTCTGTGTAGAGAAAAATGAATAAAACACTATGAAACCTACACGTAAATGTATTTTGTTACTCTTGTATGTATGAGTTTGGGTGCACGGATGAAAGTGTTTAACAGAAAATTAATAGTATCCGAAAAAAAGGATATTTTGTGTAAAGAAAACTCACTTTAATACACTATTAAATCTATTCTTAAAGGTATTTTGTTACTTTTACACGTATGAGTTTGGTTGCACAGCTGAAAGGGTGTAATTGAAAAATAATAGCTTCCGAAAAAAGATATTCAGTGTAGAGAAAACTCATTAAAACGCTATAAAACCTACTAGTCAACGTATTTTGGTACTCTTACATGTATGAGTTCTACCGCACAGTTGAAAATGTTTAATTGAGAATTGATAGTATCCGAAAAAATGATATTCTGTTAGTCCAAGAGCCGGCAGCACAAAAACCTATGTTATCAAGCACAAGAAAAAAATCTTTATTTTATGGAAGAGTAGAAGTAGGGGAATCTAATGATCCATGTCTGCCGGAAGTGACGTAGTGCATAAGCCAAAAATTAATACCGCCATTGGTTGACTCGTAGGTTTATCATTGTGTTTTCCTGCTCCCAGTCCTCCATGTTTTCATATCTTTGTCTGTAGAACAAGCACAATGATAAACCTACGAGTCAACCACTAGTGGTATTCATTTTTGGCTTATGCACCACTTCACTTCCATCAGACATTGATCATTAGATTCCCCTACCTCTACTCTTCCATAAAATAAAGGTTTATTTCTTGTGCTTGATAACACAGGTTTTTGTTCTGTCGGCTCTTGGACTATGTGTAGAGAAAACTTACTAATGCACCATGAAATCTACACGTCAACATATTTTGTTACTCTCGCATGTATGAGCTCTTCTATTGCACAGCTAAAAATGTTTAAATGAGAATTGATAGTATCTGAAAAAACAATATTCTGCGTAGAGAAAACTGACTTTAATGCACTATGAAATCTACTCGTGAACTTTTTTTGTTATTCTTGCATGTATCAGTTCTGCACTGTAAAAAAAATTCCGCAACGTTCCTGGGAAAAAATGGGCAGCTGAGTTGCCCATTATTTCCAAGAAACATTACTTGAAAATGACTGGAACTTTACTGTATATGTTAAAAACTTTCTACAGAAATGCCAGTAAGTTTCCTGCGAAATATCAGGAATATTTCTGTTGACAGCAAAACATTACTGACATTTCACAGCATGCGGGATCCGCAGACGATTTTTACATTTCCAGTTGACAATTTTCGCTTTATTATCATTATTTGTTAGAATGAAAAAATATTTTGAAATTGACATCAAAATTATTATTTATAATTTACACGAAAAAATAAATTTTCAGTTAAAATTCAATAAAGTAAATATATATATTATATATTGTTTCTGAACTTTGCTTAAAATATAAAAATATATAAATGTAAATAATAATTAGAAAAAAATCTAGACATAAAATATTTTGGATTTTCGTTAGTAATTATGTTAGTTTACAAGTTAGATAAAATACATATAAATGTTCATGAAAAAAAAAAACCTAAATGTAATTGTATATTTTTTCCGAAAATAAAAAAAAATTCAAATTTGCAGCAATTCAAAGTGTCAAATATATATCAAATTTAAATCAAATTATAATAAAGTGTTAAAATATAAAATTAATTAAAAAAGAAAAAAAAAAAGTCCAGAGGTAGCATCGAACTCGGGCCGTATGGGTGGCGTGCGAGCTTTCTGCGTCCACACCACGAAAGACACGTTGAGAGTTGCAAACTAATGGGTATTTGAAACGTATGCTAAACCTCGGCATCTAATTTCTGAAAATCTAAGTCCCATTTGAAGAAATCCTTTCACAAGAATAATTAGAGATAAGAACTCTAAAACATACTTTAAATTAATCAAAATCGGTGAGAATCATGTTTGATGGTCCCCTGGTTAATGGAGATCCAAATAATAGGTGTATTTTTTTTACACGGTCTTCTCCTTAAACATTCCACAGACAAGTACGAGATATAATCTCTTAGCGATGTCACGGAGGTATTGTATTTTCATCTGAATTGTCTTGAGAATAGAGACGTAAAGGATTATGTCGTCTATTGATTTATTTGCATTCCATATTGATTTTTTTACATTCATTTAAGGAATTCTTTTTCGACACTCGCGCGCGAGCAACGGATTATAGCAAAAAAATAATAAATGGCGGCCGCAGCGTTTTGCTGTTTCCAACTTTTGGTTCAGGAACGTTTCAGATAAGAAAACCAGAATTTCACAGGAAAGAGCTAAATTATTCTGAAAACCTGAGAAAATGCGAAAAGTTCCTGGATTTTACATGGAACGTTACCATTTTTTTTTACAGTGTATTGCACCGTTGCAAATGCTTAATTGAAAATTGATAGTATCCGAAAAAAAAACGAACTTCTGTGTAGAGAAAACTGACTAATACATTATGAAATCTAAACGTCAACGTATTTTGTTACTCTTGCATGTATGAGCTCCACTGTACAGCTAAAAATTTTAATTGCGAATTGATAGCATCCGAAAAACCAATATTCTTTGTAGAAAAAATTGACTTTTTTAATACACTATAGTATCTTCTCATCAACGTATTTTGATACTCTTGCATGAATGACTTATATTGCACAGTTGGAATCGTTTAATTGAAAATTGATAATATAAAAAAAACGAGATTATGTGTAGAGAAAACTTATTAAAACACAATGAAACCTACTCGAAAACGCATTTTGCTACTCTTGTATGCATGAGTTCTATTACACAGTAGGAAGTGTTTAACTGAGAATTGCTAGCAACCGAAAAACGATATTCTGGATAGAGAAAACTAACTAATACATTATCTACTCGTCAACGTATTCTGTTACTCTTGCATGTAAGAGTCCTATTGCATAGTTTAAAATGTTTAATTGAGAATTGGCAGTATCCGAAAAAACAATATTCTGTGTAGAGAAAACTGACTAATACACTATGAAATCTACACGTCAACGTATTTTGTTAATCTTGCATATATGAGTTGTTATATTGTACTGCTAAAATTGTTTAATTGAGAATTGATAATATCCGAAAAAACAATATTCTGTGTAGAGAAAACTGACTTTAATACACTATGAAATCTACTCGTAAGCGTATTCTGTTACTCTTGCATATACGAGCTATATTGCACAGTTGGAAATGTTAAAATGAGAATTGATAGTATACGAAAAAACAATATTTTACGTAGAGAAAACTGATTAAAACACTATGAAACCTACTCGAAAACGTATTTTGTTACTCTTGCATGTATGAGTTCTATTGCACAGTTGAAAATGTTTAATTGAGAATTGAAAGCATCCGAAAATAACGACATTCTGTATAGAGAAAACTGACTTAATAAACTTTGAAATCATTTCGCCAACGAATTTCTTACTTTTGCATATATGAATTTGTTTTCACATCTGTAAATGTTTAATTGGGAATTGATAGCATTGGACAAAAAATGGATTTTTTGTGTAGAGAAAACTCATTAATACACACTGAAACTCACTCGTAAATTGCGGACAGCAAAAGGAAATGTTTGTTTGAGAAATGCTTCTTCAAATATCGGATATCTAATGCAGTAAAGGGCCGATTATCGGAACTCCAATTAACAGAACTTCCAAGTATCCGAACAGCCTATTTCTCTCAAAAATAATTTTTTAAGTGAACATCCATTTCTCTGAACAGCCCATTTCTTTCATTCTTTTTTTAAATGCTGATGATATTGTGGTTGATATTTAAGATGAAAAAGAAATTGAAGAAATGAAAACGAATTCTCTGAAAAGGACCCAGGTCCATCACATAATGAAGTCTTTGTATGTTTGGAAATAGCTTTGAAATGGCTCTAACGGCAGAAGAACTTTTATCCATGAGCCGTTAATTCCCAAATTGGCTCAGCCGAACTCAGCAATCTGATTGCTCGTTAATATTAATATTTTGGATTACTTTACTGTGATTTTGATCAAATTTAACAAAATAAATCAATTTAAGTCATTATAATTGCATTCTATTTTACATTACACTACTTCATAAGAAAATACACTCATGTCCAAAATTAAAGTCACAGACATAAAATCTGCGAAAACTGATGAACTATTCACTGTGTTGCCACGAAATTTGGCACAGAAGTGTATTACAATAGGAGAAAAATTATGGCAACGTAACAATATGGAAAAGATTTTAATTGTGAATGAAGATACAGGGTATATCAAAAAATGTAAAATCATGAATCAGAGATAAAGCATTTATCTCTGGAAAAATCTGTCTAATATGGAGTGTGATCACCGTGTCCTACTATATAAGCCTCACAACGAGCTCTCATACTGTTTATGGGGGTGTCAAGAAAAGTTTGTGGCAACAAAGCCCATTTTTCCAAAAGCGCAGCTTTTAACTCATGGCGGGTCCTGGGCGGGGGGGATACGGCTCTTCCTGGACCTTCTCAAACATCTTCAATAGGATTTAGGTCCGGATACCTCGAGGACCAATTCATGCGGTGAATATCCTCTTCTTCAAGAAAATCACCAACAACGTCAGCTCTGTGTAGGTTTGCATTCTCGTCCATAAATATGAAGCCCGGGCCTACAGCACCCCAAACAACCTCACATAGGCTTCAAGGACCTCATCCCTAAAAGGATGTGCGTTGAAAGTATCCGCATCAAAGACGTGCAGTGGTTTACGACTTCCGACATTATCCCGCCACAGACAAGGATTCCTTTGCCACCAAATCTGTCAATTTCTTTTGCGTAGGAAGAATGATAGCAAGCTCCATGTTCTCTTCAAATGAAGATTTGACGAGAATCACTTTTCGGGGTAAATCTCGACTCATCACTGAAAAGAACACGCCCCATTCTTGATGTGTCTAAGACCGATGTCTTTGGCTCCATAACAACGGGGCTCTCATGTTGGATGCAGTGAAAGGGACACACACGACTGGACGCCGCGCATATCGGATGAGGTCCTAGAAGCCCATGCGAGATTGTTCCGGTTGCTGTAGTCCCGGACTCCATGCTTATGAACGATAACGTGAAGCCACACAGGGTTCACATTGTTGATCATTTTCTTGAAGAAGAGGTTATTCGCCGTATGAACTGGTCCTCGGGGTCCCCAGACGTCAATCCTATTGAACATGTTTGGGATGGTCTAGTAAGAGCCATTGCACGGCATAATCCCCCTCCCAGGTCCCACCAGGAGTTAAAAGCTGCGCTTTTGGAAGAATGAGCTTTGTTGCCACAAACGTTTATTGACACCCTCATAAATAATATGAGAGCTCGTAATGAGGCTTGTATAGCAGTGCACGGTGGTCACACTTCATATTAGTCAGACTTTTCCCGAGATAAATGCTTTATCTCTGATTCATGATTTAACACTTTTTGATATACCCTGTATCTGAATTCGCTATTAAAATCTTTTTCATACTGTTATGTTGCTATATTCTTTCTCCCATTGTAATAAACCTATGTGCCAAATTTCGTGGCAACACAGTGAATTGTTCATCCGTTTTCACAGATTTTATATTTGTGACCTTAGTTTTGGACATGAGTGTAAATATAATTTTCTACTATATAAATATCAGTTTTAGCCAATCAGACTGCTGAGCTCGGATGAGCCAATTTAGGAATTAACGGCTCGTCTTTTATCCTATTCAACTAACGTATTTAAGAAGAATTCGAGATATGGCAGCATTGAAAAGAAATTATTCTTTAAAAGAAGCAATAATCAATAGGTTTTTTTTTTTTTTTTTTTTTTTTTTTTTTTGCATAAATTATAATCTCTGGAGTTCAGAAAATGTTAAAAAGAGAGAAAGAAAATTTTAAATGATAAAAAAATAAACAAAAAAAAAGTTTTTAAAAAGTCAGTTAGCACTAACTTGTGCAGCCAGTCCTAAACTTGGATAAAGTGTGAATGTTTTAGTATAGTCAGGAACATCCCTTAAATTGCCTGTCCATTTATTCGAACTTTTGCTTATCCGAACTAGGTCGGTCCCGACTTATTCGAGTAATCGGCACTCTACTGTAGTTTTAGAGACTTATTAACTAAAAGGAACGCTTTTAAGAATCGTGGGTAGCGAGAAAGATATTTCATAATAAATTGCTAAACCTTACGAAAGGTTCCTTTCTAGATTAAAAAAAAACTAGTCGGATGCACCAATCCCAAAACTTTCTTCTATCTCCTACATGTTAAAACTTAATTCGCTATCACAGTACCAAAAATGAATGGCAATCTATGCCCATCATGAGGATTCTAAAGATATGAAATTCCGTGCATTAGTTCTTGAGATATAACTACCGCTAAAATCATCTAAATCCTGCAAAATTCGTCATAGCAGCGTCACCTGTTGCGTCATTTACAATAAAACCTAATTAACAAAAACCTATGTCAGCGTCTAAATGAGTGTGATGTTTGCTGAAAATCCGAACATTAGTTTTCGAGATAGATCTATTGTGAAAATCGGGAAAAATCTAATATAGAGTTGCAACCTATTGGGAGATTTGTACCAAAATATAATCAGCACATATATTTATCAAGGTATACCTGAATCTGAAGTTCTTTGAAAATCCATGCAATAGTACTTGAGATAGAGCTATGCAAAATTCGTGAAAAATTCAGCATAACATCGCCACCTGTTGGGCGGTTTACACCAAAACGTAATCAGTAACAATTCATATCAAGGACAAACTGTTTCTGAAATTTGACGAAAATTCGTGCTATAGTTGTGAGATAGAGCTACTGCGAAAATCGTGCAAAATGCAGCATAGAAGCGCCACCTGTTGGACAATTTACAACAAAACGTAATTCGCAACATTTCATATTAAGGAACAACAGAATCTGAAGTTTGATGAAAATCCGTGCTTTAGTTCTTGAGATATTGCGGAAATCGGAGAAAATGCAGCATAGCCGCGCGACCTGTTCGGCGATTTACACCAAAAACTAATCAGCACCAATTTATGTCTGGGACTAAGTGAATATAAATTTTTATTGAATTCCGAGCATTATTTCTTGAGATAGAGCACCCACAAAATTTGTGTCACATACAGGCAGACAGACAGAGTCACAGACTCACAGACAGACATGATTTAACATGTAAAAACATGTTTTTTGGTATCTCTGTTCGCTAATACATGTAAATTCGTCGAAAACCGGTAGTCGAAAATTTTCCTGAATCCAATACTTTCTTCTATAAAGATAGAAGAAAGTAACAAGTATCGTATTTTATAACGTATTAAATGTAATAAGCAATATTAGAACCATGTCCTGTTATTAGAAATTCATATCCGGTAAAATACTAAAACTTTCTATACCAAACAAATAATTCAGGTTTGACTATGATTAAATCTAAATGATTTTCATAGTAAATTTATTTAAATGGTTGTATATTTAAATTTTTAATTCACTATATTGGCAAAACTGATTTTTAAAGAAGGTTCTTCAATTTTCATGAATAGAAAAGGCATATCTGATATCTGTTGAACCAATTGAAAGCTGATCTAATTACGTAGTTCTAGTGACTTAATGCTTTCGACTAGACGAAATATTTGAATAAGTCATGAATAGCTTAGCAATATTAAATCTCTCAACGCCAGATTATTCTGATAGTTACTAGAACTATTAGGGATATTTACGTTTAATATATTCTATCTAATAATGTTATTTTCCTATAATAGGCATTTTCAAAAACTTTAATCTTTTCATTTAAAAAAAAATCACATAGAGCTCGAACTAATTAAAATTTTTATTATTTTTAATGTATAATTAATTACATATATTTCATAGACATTTTATATATTTTTATTATCTACACCAGGTGTGCCCAACCTTTTCAGGAAGAGTGCCACTATCCTACAAAAAAAAAAAAAAAAAAAATGCGTGCCACTTCCACTTTTCCAACATACTAAAAAATATAAAAAGGCGAAAACATGTTATTTATAGGATGATTATGTAATTTTTTACGCAAATAGTGCATTTTGTTACCTGTAAGCCTGAGTAGTGGAAATTTAAAAAATAATATAATAAAACAAAAGTATAAACTTAGGTTTTATGTATAAAAATTATGTATAAAATAAACATATTTAAAGCTTCTGCCAAATTATGTATAAAATAAAAATGATTAACTTCAAACGTTTAATCCTTATGATATAAATGTCAATGTGTGTCCGAATGTTTGAATGAAGACAGCGTCTAAACGGATGAATTAATGCTTTTGTATTTTTGGTTATAGATGGATTACAACCCGAAAATGAACATAGGCTATGTTTATTTTATTTTATTTAAATATTTTGCTTAATAATCCAAAATTTCATTTTCTTTCATGCACAATGAATTGACATTTTTCTAATAAAATTTAACCATCTTCCTTTTTTCGTTGCCAAAAAATAAAAACCCAGAATAATAATTTAATTTCCAATTGAAAGATTAAAACGGAAATTTTCAAGTATTTTTAATAATACAAGGTGCATGGATTTTGAGTAAGTGCGGGAAGAAGGCAAATGTGACGTCATATATGGAAAATAAAATGGATATGCTTTGATGTAGAAATAAAATAAGATTGTGTTATGGTATTAATTCTTATTATTTAAAGAAACTTGTTATGAATGCTTACGGTTTATCCTCTGCGCGCGGTTAACATAAAGATGGAATTTTTAATTTAAAATTAAAAAAAAAAAAAACTTTTGAAGAGCAAATGTCAATAATATGCGCAGTAAAATTATCAATGTCGAAAATCGTCTGCGCGTGGTTAACATAAAGATGGAATTTTTAATTTAAAATTTAAAAATAAAAAAAAAATTTTGAAGAGCAAATGTCAATAATATGCACAGTAAAATTATCAATGTCGAAAATGACGTAATGATTATCAGGAAATGTATTTTCATTCTTGAAAAGTAAAAAGTTAACTAGATTACCTGAATAAAACATTTTTTTGTGAGTGTTAATGTTTAAGCGTTCATTCCTGGTGATTTAAATTACAGTTACTTTATTTTTAAAGAAATTTACATTTTCGTTCAAAGAACATAAAGGTTTAATATGATTGCGTCATCAAAGTAACATTCAGTATAAATGTTTTTATTGGAGAAACCTTTGCAAATCGTAGTGTGCAGCTGAATTTTAATTCTGCATTTCTTTTAGCTTTAAAAGGGTAAAATATTTCTTGACATTTTAAAAAGTAGCTCTTTTTAGTGTTCTTTTTTAGGAACAGATGTTATATATTCCAGCGGCCGCCATCTTGGATCTTTTCTTGGCGTGAACACTCCTTTCCGCCAAGTAGTAAATGTCGCCAAGCAGTGTTTTATGCTAATGTTAGGCTTAACGAAAATAAAATGTAAAACATCGCCAAGAAATCTCAAAACATCCAAGATGGTGGCCGCGGAAATATGCTGCATCTAAGCCCTTTTGGATAATAGTTTTTTGTGAAATATGATAGATTGAGATAAATATGCCTTAGCTTTTAATACAATGTCTAACTGAATTTAAAATGTTATAAAAATTTAAACAGAGGAATGTCATCAAAGCGAAATAAAATTTATCGAGAAATTCACGTAATGCAAGGGCATTGAAAATATCAAAAATTAATGAAACTTTTCCTCAAGCAGAATTGCGTAGACATGAACAAGCCGATCGTCAGGCTAATCTTAGAGATGCTGATACAGCTGAAAAGTCCCAACTGCGTCACCATTATAACGCTGCTTATTTGGCTTCAAGGAGGGAATGTGGATCACCTGAACTGTCCCAACATAGGTTAAAAAAAGACACTGACCGCAAGTAAATAAACAATTTATTAATAAATAAACAACAATAACCAGCGTTACCATGTTAAGTAAAATAAGCTATTTAGGCGACAATTAGGTACCCCGGTGCGTATATGTCATCTGAGCCATTTTCTTATTACTTCATGATATAAACGGACATCCTGGTTCAGCGTATAAACCTGAGTTATGTCAATGACCTTATAATAAAGAAATATCTTATACTAGCCTCCCTTGGTGACCAGTTTGGTTTCCTTAAAATTTATGTTTGGAAAAGCATGTTAAGCATTCTATAATGTTACTTTTATTCATAATTTAACTTACTTGGACTCCCCTAACCCTCTCGCTGCGCAACCCGAGATTTCCTCGGGAAAGGTAAAAGTAGCAAAATTCGTGCAATCCGAGATTTCCTCGGGGATTCAATTTTTCCACTGGCGACTATTTTTTAATTCAACTCGGACCACTTTTTAAGTACAAAAAATTCCTTATAGACATTAACAACATCTACATGAAAAATACACTGCAAAATTGATTTTCTTAAAATAGTGGTGCAAAACTATAAAAATAGTCTCCAGTGACAGCCCTGATTTCGCCTTAGGCTGCAAGAGGGTTAACTATAATTAATATAATCCCCTAAGCTAATATTAGTTTTTGTTGCATTAAAATATCTCAATTTGTTGATTTTCTCTAAGCACGTAAAACCCATTGGTTTACAATGGAAGTCTATGGGAATTCGGCGAAATATTAGAGATATCGCTAAGTTGGCATCACTTTTGGAGACAAAACAGGGCCCCCTATGGTAACCCCCCTTATAGGTATGGGGATGTATTAAATAACCAATAATAACCAATGTTCAATAACAAATGTGTTCAATAACCAATGAGATGCGTTTTATTTGGGAGTTGCTATTAAACAATTTAGAAATAACTGCGATTTCTATGCCAAGTATGATAGCGTAATATATAAATAGATTGTCCACTGTAAAATGTGATAAAGAATTGGTTTATTATATATGTTTTTAATTATCGGTAGGGGAAATGCTTTGCTTAATTAATTCATTTCTTCTTCTTCTTTTTATGTTGCGTGAACGACGTCACGAGTAACAGCTAGTTCTAAATAATTATTAAACAAACAGTCAGTAGTTATTTCTTGAAGGTGGCTTTTGAATTTTTAGCTTTTTCACTAAGTCATCCATATTAGGATTAATTTTTGAAGATACTAACAAAATTAGGTATTTTAGGTGCATATCAGTTAATCTTGAAATATGTTCCTTATATTTGCCGTTCAGCATAGTATGGTACTGTAGGTCTATAATTTTGATTTGGGTTTCAGGTGGGTAACAATTAACTTCTTGCAGAGAAATTGAAAAATGATTTGAAAAAGATCCACATTTTTTTTTTCGAAACCATCGTCGATTCACAGCTCGAGCTCGTATTTTGTTGATACAGCGCACTACAGGGTCAACAACAGAAGGCAGGCGCAAAGAGCGAATTGATGGATAGTACAGTGATAAGAACTTTTCTTCCCAAACAATTTTCAAGCAATCTAACACAGTCTTTTATCCTGCAAGTCATGCAAGGTGTACATCTGTGCAAATGCTATCTAATTTTATCCCCTCTACTTAGTTAACTTTAATTGCATTTTTAAGTTCTTTAAAAATGTCCTCACCTGTAGCAAAAACTAACTGACGCAAATAAAGAAGTTCTTCCACAATATCAAAATTATCGTTCGCGTAACGCACAAATATGTTTAACTGCGCACAACTTTCATTCAAAGTTAATGAAAATTATTTGCAATATTGTAGTCCAGAGACAGTTTATGTTCCGACATCCTGGCCCATGTCATCTATACGGCGCATGACGGCATTTCTAGATAAGGCTATTTTACCAACCATATTTTTGACATTTTTGGCAAATATTAAAAGGCTATTTTTTATTATCTCCTCTGAGTCAGTTTTTTTACTTTCTTCTATCTCTAAAAAAAGAAAGTATTGAATTCATGAAAAATTTCGACTTCCGGTTTTCAATGGATTTATACGTTTTAGAATGCCCAGAACACGATTTGATAGTTTTTAGAAAATGTCTGTCTGTGAGTCTGTCTGTCACTCTGTCACTCCGTCACTCTGTCACTCTGTGAGTCTGTATGTGACAAAAATTTTGTGGGCGCTCTATCTCAAGAACTAAAGCACGGAATTTCACAAAACTTCATATTTAGTTAGACCTTGATATAAACTGGACCTGATTAGTTTTTGGTGAAATTCGCCCAACAGGTGGCGCTGCTATGTGGCATTTTTCACGATTTCTGCAATAGCTATATCTCAAGAACTACTGCACGGATTATCATAAAACTTCAGATTCAGTTAGTCCAAGATATAATTTGGTGCTGATTACTTTTTTGTGAAAATCGCCCAACAGGTGGCGCTGGTATGCTGCATTGTTCATGATTATCGCAATAGCTCTAACTCAAGAAAAAATGCACGAATTTTCATCAAACTTCAGATTCAGTTAGTCCCTGATATAAATTAGCGCTGTTTAATTTTTGGTGTAAATCGCCCACCAGGTGGCGCTGCTGTGCTGCATTTTTCCCGATTTCCACAAGTGCTGTATCTCAAGAACTATTGCATGGATTTTCATCAAACTTCAGATTTAGTTAGTCCTTGACATGAATTGACGTATAAATTAGTGCTGTTTAATTTTTGGTATAAATCGCTCAACAGGTGGCGCTGCTATGCTGTATTTTTGCGATTTCCGCAATTGTTTTATCTCAAGAACTAATGCTTGGATTTTCAACAAACTTCAGATTCAAGTATACCTTGATATCGTTTAGTGCTGTTTATTTTGGTATAAATCGCTCAACAGGTGGCGCTGCTATGCTACATTTTTTCAGAATTTCCGCTATAGCTCTATCTCAAGAACTAATGCACGAATTTTCATCCAACTTCAAATTCAGATATACTTTGATATGAATTGGTGCTAAATTGTTGTTATTTCTTGTACTATTTAAATGATTTAATTGACGTGATTTATATCGAAGAAAGTTTTATGATTGCCATAACATACTAGTTTCTTCTGGGCTAACAACAGAGAAGGTTCACCATAAGAAGCCTTCACCATAATTCCCATTTCGTCATTTCTCTTCAGGAACGGGATTGTTGGGCGGCTAGTATTTGCTTTTTTTATTGATAAATTTCATTCGTAAGTGTGATCCGACAGGATATTTACTATTAGAATCACTATGCAGTTATGTGAAATGTCGGTTCAGATTAAATTTTCTCAGCACTGCTATACAAATTCCAGATGTCAACAGGCTTGTAAGTATTATGATTCGTAAACAAAAATTGTTTTTCCCAGACAGATTTAAAATCACGAATTGCAATATCTTTTTAATATTTTCTTTTCGATGTCAAAGGTTCACAGGTGGACATAGTGAAAATAGAAGTTTTAAAAACAACTACGCTCGATGCTAGAATCTAAAAACAGTTTTAAAAAAGCTTAATATCTTGCTCGGCAGTTCAACTAGCTTCTCGCTGAAGTACTGTTGCCAATCTCTGCATGGGGAAAAACTGATTTTTCCGTTTGCCGTTCGCTGGCTCAAGAGTGCGGAAGAAATAATACAGTGAATTCGGACGAAACGGAGGATTTGTGGTAGATTCGTCACGGCCATTACACGGCCGTCTTTAGTGATTCACTGATTCACCGTGTGATGACTGAAAAAGTTTGAGATTTTTAGTCGTTGTTAATAAATTTTAAGATATTTCTAATGCATTTCAAATAATTTTATATTATATGTATGCAACTGCAAGTAATTTTAGTACAATTATTTGTGCTTTTTTATATGAATTTTAATTAATGAATGAGTTTAATATGAATTTTATTTATTTTATGTCTTGTATAACAGTTCAAATTCTTTTCTCAACAAACAATACAGTATTTTATGTGAATAGAAGTCTATAAAGCAATACTTTATAAAGTGTTATCCAAAAATCTTTTGACAGCTTTTTTAACACTTGTAAACTTAGTCAAAAAGTGTTCATGATTTCTGCCCGTGCTCTAACTCGCTTAAATATATCCAAATTTCTATGTGACTAAAATATGTTACTGAGGTTTACTATGGAATGTTCGGTTCTTACTAATTTTGCCGTACAATATTAAAACTTTTTTTTTTGTTTATTTATCAATTATTTTTATGTTTACAATACAAAAATAAACAAATAAATAAAAAGAAGTACAGTAGAACCTCATTTATTCGAAACTCTTTTAACGGAAACTCTCGGTTAACCAAAATCTATTTTTAAAGCTTTTTTTTTTTCTTTTTTTGTTTAAGTATCACATTCTTTGTGTGCAAAATCCATTTTGAAAGCTTTTTTTTCTTTTAGCAAAGATTTCTTTTTAATAATGCAGCTAATAATTCATATACTTATTGTACGAAGCACTCTGAGCGCGAGTAATACTCGTACTTGACCATTTATATTTTTTAACTACCATATTCCTTTCCAAACTACGAGTACATATAAATGTTTTCGAGCCCCTTTCTTTGAGTTCCTTTGAATTTGACTTGAATTCCCGTAAGCTGTGGTGTGGAACGAAGAAACGAACAAATTAGCAATTCTGAAGCGTTTGAATGTTTTGCAAAAGGTTTGGCATGGCTGGAGCAGCAGAAAGACTCTGATACTGGTGAAATAATAATATTGGAAAACTCCGGGATAGAGCTTCAAAGCAAAGGCAATCGAGACTGCTTCAAACAAAACATTTTTTCAAACCCTTGTGATATATGTAATAGGTACTTAATTTGAAAATTAAAATCCAGGTAATTTATTCTTGTTTCTATTTTGCTATCGCTTTATTTTTATTTAAGCGCTTGTTACCATAATAAGAAATAATGCATATATTTCTCCTTAATTTTAAAATTGAAGCATTCTAGATTATCCAAAAATTTCTATTTTCCGATAGATGGTCGGTCCCAATTACTTCGGATAATCGAGTTTCTACTGTAATAGTCTAAATTAAATATATTCGTACTAATCCACTGTCAAACTTCAGTCAACTGATCGATCTGGGTAAATGAAAAAACTGAAATGAAGCAAACAGGAAAATGAAACAGCATCAGCAAATGATTCTCATTTTGCACGCAACAGCCATATGTAATCCTTAGGTAAGAAAAATTCTCAAAATATATGAAAATATAAATTTCCCCAAAATCCTTTCACCCTTTTTAAAAATTAATGAATGATTCTCGTTCATCCACAAATATTAGCAATGCCCAACAACAAGCACATATTCGACCGCTAGAGCAACCATATCAAAGAATAACTAAGAATTCATCTTAACTCCTGAACTGAGGTTGCATAGGTAAACAATACACATTGAGCTGCAGATTTTTTTCCCTTCCTGTGTCACATAAAAATCTCATATGAAGTTTAATAATGCTTGCGACATACAACAACAGAAAAAAGAGCTTTTTCATTTTAGGATATTTGCTTGGAAAAACCGGCTTTAACATTTTTTTATCTTTTCTCAACGAGAAAAAAATTCTCAAAGATTTAATCCTTGTAGGTCTAAATAAAAATATGCACAAAAAATGTTTTATTTTTATTTATATATTTATTTTATCCTGTTTCTTTATTCTTTATTGTTATTTTTTCTTGAGTTTTTGTTTTAAGATGTCGAAGTTGAAATTATCATAAAAAAGTATTTAATAATAATTAATAACAATTTTTTTAGTGATTGTAAATAATACATAGCGGTCAGTTTATAACTGTGTAATAATCGTAAGATTTATGAAACATTCAACATTATATGTCCGTAATAATTCATTTTAATTCTAATAAACTAGTGTAAATGCCCGCCCTAAGACGGTGGGTAAAAATTGTGTTTTTCACTTAAAATTTGAAAAACTGATAAAAAAAATAATTGTCAATATGGAAGCGTTTAGATGAGCAAAGTTTGGCTAGTTTATGTTCTAATAAACACACAATTAACATTTACAATATTTCTGGGTAAACCAGGCTTACCGGCTAATATACTATAACAAAATTAAGATTTCTTAATAAAACAAAAATTTAATAAATATGCAATAAAAGTGCGTAATTAAAACAGTCTGCTGCAACTATTGAAATAATACTATTTTTTTAATAACACTTTGAAATTGTATTTTATCGTTTATCATCCCCCTTCCTCCCCCCCCCTCTCCATTTTTTTAAATATGTATATTGATTAATAAATAAGTATCTCAGGTTGAATCCCAACCGTCTAATCCCCTAAGCTTCTGTCCTCCTAATGCAAAGCTATAAATCAAAAATTATTAATTTTACTTTTCGTATAAATATTAATTTTTTACTTTTAAAATATGGGATGTGTTTTTTTATTTATTTTTTTTTATGTTTAAATTTACATACACCTGTATATAGAAAAGGAAAATATAAGTAATGTGTAATTTAAAAATAAGTTACAAAATGCCAGGATATTATTTCAGGGGGGGGGGGTCTAATCCCCTAAGCTTCTGTCCTCCTGATGCGAAGCTATAAATAAAAAATTATTAATTTTACTTTTCGTATAAATATTAATTTTTTACTTTTAAAATATTGAATATGTTTTGTTTTTTTTAAGTTTAAATTTACATACACCTGTATATAGAAAAGAAAAATATAAGTAATGTGTAGTTTAAAAATAAGTTACAAATTAATAAGCCTAAAATATTTAAATTGATTACTTTTTTAAAAGAAAGTCAGTTTTATCAATTTTTTGCAGGAAAAAAAAGGATATTTTTAAAAATACCATATCATTGTTTTCCGTGAATCACTTTATATGAGAAATAAATTAAAATTCCTTACATGTCGCAAAGAAAATTTAATATGATTGCAACTTAATACTTGAAATAATCTCAAATGACACTTGGGGATTTATTTTGATGGTGTAATGCGATGTGCATTGCACTGATTTGTTAGGAAGAAATGTCTACCACTGCTCAATTATCAGGACTTGTAACCTTGAGAAGTAATCGCGGGATTCATGTTTCTTGTCAACCAATGGGAGAATGGATCCTTCTCCCCTTTAGTCTCTTCCTGGGAGACTGGTAAGATTGATGGATTCGCCCCGCCCAGCGTTACACTGGCTTTTATTATATAGAGATAATAGAAATAATTCATAGATTAATAGAAATAATTCATCCTTGATAATTTGAAATTAACGCAAAATAAATCGTTAATAATATTAAAATCGTAAACAATTGCCATACTATAATTCAATAGAATTGTAAAAGAAAAAATATTTATATAAATCTTAGCTTTTTAGGTGCGTTTGTAATTAAATAAATACATAGCACCTATTGTCGTCGTTCACTCCGTCCGTCTGTCCGTCCGTCGGCATATAGGGGAGAGTAGCCGAATCTGGACCACTTCACTTATTTTCAGGAGTAACTCACTTAATTTTTGTAATATATTCAAAACAATCAAAAATCAATCAAAACAATCAAATATTCATAACAAAAAACTGGGTCAATCTATTCATCTAGTAACTAAATAAATCTTTAGATAAATTTCTTTTTGAAAATTATTAAGTTTTATTTTAATTTGAAGAATTTCTCAAAAGCGGTACAAATTCAGCAACTGGTCGCCTATGTTGAACCCCCAGTCGCCTAAATTGGACCAAACAGTATCAGGTAGTTTTAATGACTAGGGAGTATAGCTAATTTTATTTAAAGAAAAGTTTGCGATTCATGAAACAATCAAACAAAATAACAACAATGAAATATAATGAAATGAAATATCTGAAAATAAGAGTAATTGTTTTAAATCAAAATGTTTTCAAAATATAAAGCAAAGCTATCAGTAATTAAAAATAGAAATTATGGAACTAATTGCAAGTCACTTGAATATCATGTAAGAAGTGATGCAAAGCTTACACATGAATTTCGTTTACTTATTTTTTATTCCAGCGCACACAACATGGAACCATATTTTGCAATCTGAAACAGAATTATTTCTGCTATTTTATTCCTCTTACAAAGTAGGCAAAACCAATCATCATTGTCTTGATTTTTCTTTATAGATTCTGAATTATAAGACTTTTTTTACAACAGAAGTTTTCTTTACATTATGTTTGTAGTTCTCCCCTTCAATCATTTTCTTTCTAATTGCATTACGCCTATTTTTTAAAACTTGGTGTTCTAATTGCTGTTGTGCTATGAGAGTTTCCTTTTTGTTGTTTTTTTTTTTTTCATTTTAAGTTTTACTTTATATGTCAAAGATGTTACCACAACCGTTTTTTGGCTCCCTCTGTACTTTGATTTAACTGAATTTAGCAAGGGAGATAACATTTCTAATGATGCTTTGGTTTTTAGGGGGTGATTTGTATCTGCAGCCTTGTTGCACGTCAATTTCTTCACAATTTACTCTCTCCTTTTCGTTTCCTAAATCTTTAATAGCTTTTGCTGTCACAGGCGTTTTTCTTCCTGACAGTTGTCTGTGTCGTTTTCAACATTTTTCAATTATATTAAAAAAGTGTTTAAAAATATGCTATACTGAAAAAAAATGCGATAAGATTAATCAATCGCAAAACATTATACATGCAAATAGTGTTGAATTCAGGGAATCCCCGCACGGGAGCATTGAGATAACCACTCCCGCCCACCTGAAGGTTTGAGATTTTATGCGTTTTAATGGCAAAAAAGTGTAATAACACTCTTCAGAGCTGTAAAATGGCAGAAATCGCAAAAAATGCAGCATAGCAGCTCCACCTGTTCAGAGATTTACACCAAAAACTAAACAGCACTAACTCATATCCAGGTATACCTGAATCTGAAGTTTGTTGAAAATCCAAGCATTAGCTCCTGAGATAGAGATATTGCGGAAAGTACAAAAAATGCAACATAGCAGCGCCACCTGTTGAGAGATTTACACCAAAATGTATAAAACTCAAATTTATGTCAAGGACTAACTGAATTTGAAGTTTAATGGAAATTCGTGCATTAGTTCTGGAGATTAAGCTATCGTGGAAATCATGAAAAATGTTGCATAGCAGCGCCACCTGTTGAGCGATTTGCACCAAAAACTAATCAGCACCAATATATATCAGGGACTAACTGTATATAAATTTTTAATAAATTCCGTGCATTAGTTCTTGAAATAGAGCGTCCACAAAAGTTTTGTCACATACAGACAGACAGACAGACTCACAGAGAGACATTTTGTAAAAACCAGTTTTTCGGAATATCTGACCCCTAAAACGTGTAAATCCGTCGAAAACCGAAAGTCGAAAATTTTCACGAATCCAATACTCTCTTCTTGTAAAGATAGGAAAAAGTAAAAATTATAGGAAACGATTTTTTGCAGAGAAACAAACGCCTGAAAACGTTCAGTCAGCATTGTATATAATACCAGCAAACACCGCGGCTTTGCTCGCGTAATATTTGAAATATGCCAAGTGATATTTTTATGTCTAATTTTTATTAAAATGTACCAACTAAATTTATATTTTATTAAAAGGTAATATTTTATTTTATTAAAAGTTTTTTTATTAAAAGGTACTTATTACTTTTAGGAATAATTTAAAAATTACTTTAAAACACAGTTTGATTAAACATCATTATTATACTGCATTAGGCAGAAATGAGACTTAAATTAATAAAACGAAATAAAACTAAATAAATGATGATATAGAAAATATTTTGAAACTTTTATGCTCAATTAATACGCTCATTTCAGTATTCATTTGAAGTTTCGAATTTTTTAGAAACCATCTTCTTACATCTTAAAATCAACTATCATCTCAAATCACAACTCCTACCACCTCTCTCAACAAAAAGGGCTATGTTGAAATAGGAACTGTCACCATTAATTTGCCAACATTAATTTTGAAATCGGTTTGTTATTACATAATATTCCACAGAAACGTAATTTAAAAGCTTTTAAAGGCCTTTTTAGAACGTTTGCTGTTCCTGTGAACCTCAGGTGGTAGAATCATCGGTATAAAATATAGCCTGCGTAGGATCAGATACTGTTACCATTGATTCACAACTATTACTTTTATAATCGGTTTATATTCCTTGAAATCGCATAAAAATTGTAATTTAGGAATTTTTAAAATGATTTTCGCACCTCCCCTTCGCTTCACTTCTTTTTAATTCGAATTTTTTACAGTCCTTCGAAGGCATTTATATTTTATAAGTAACTACCATGCCATATTTAAAGTTTCTAGCCTTTTCAGTATCACAGAAATAGCAATTTAGAAAGTTTTTAACTCCTGGCGGTAGTGGCACAGATATAAAAGATAGCTTATGTTTGAGCAGGTTCTATCACCAGCAATTTGTCATCATTATTTTTTAATCGGTTTGTATTTGATAAGATTGCATAAAAATTGTAATTTATAACGCTTTTCGCTCACTTCATCTTTTTAAATTTGGAATTTTCTTTCGATTGTTCTTAGAAAGCAGTTGCATCTTGTAAGTAAATACAATGCCATAAGTGTTAGAGCTCTCAGTTGTGAAAAAAACGCAAATTAAAACATGTTTTGCTTTTGCAACCCTCAGATGGCAGTGACAGCAACATAAAATATAACCTATGTTATAGCAGGGGCTGTCACCATTGATTTGCAACCTTTACCTTTGAAATAGCTTTGGTATTTCCTGAGATTGAGTAGAAATCGCAATTTAGAACGTTTTTAGAACGCTTTTCGAGCATTTTCTCACCCTTTTTAAATTTCTAATTTTTTCGAAACTGTTCTTAAAGATAATTTATATCTAATAAATATGTACCTTGCCTAATTTTTAAGTTGCTATCCCCTACCGATCACAAAAATC
This sequence comes from Maratus speciosus, assembly GCA_963932465.1. Taxonomy (NCBI): domain Eukaryota; kingdom Metazoa; phylum Arthropoda; class Arachnida; order Araneae; family Salticidae; genus Maratus; species Maratus speciosus. The sequence goes on from OZ010797.1 coordinate 457,957,169, forward strand.
GAAATTTAGAACGCTTTTTTGCACCTGCAACGTCTAGGTGATAGTGATACCGACATAAAATAGCGTCTATGTTAGAGTAGAGGCTGTCAGCATCAATTTCCTACCATTACTTTTGAAATCAGTTTGATTCTTCTTGAGATATTGCTGACAAATCGGCATTTAGAACATTTTTAGAACGCTTTTCGCGCATTTTGCTCCTGCATCGCCTCTGGGGTAGGGGAAATAGATATAAAATATAGTATATCTTGAAGAAATATCTGTCACCATCATTTTTACACCATTATATTTGAAATCGGTTCACTACTTCCTGAGATTGCATAGAAATCGCAATTTAGAACGTTTTTTACAACGCTTTTTGCGCATTTTGACCCCCCCCCCCTTTTAAATTTCGATTTTTTTAGGAAATGTCCTTAGAGATCATTGATATCTTATAACTAACTACCATTCCAAATTTCATATTTCTAGGCCCTTCAGTAACGCAAAAATTGCATTTTTAGAACGTTTTTTGCTCCTGCACCCCCATTGGGGTGGAGGACATAAAATATAGCCTATGTTCTAAGTTGGACTAGCACCATCATTTTGATACCATTACTTTTGAAATCGGTTCAGTAGCTCCAGAGATTACCTCTAACAAACAAACAATTTATACTTCTTTATAATATTAGTATAGATTAATACAAAAGACCTTAACGTGTTAACACTTTGAGGTCTGTGCTATATCAACCGCATATCTCCCTCTGGAAATGAGCGCGTGTATTTAAAAGCTAATTTAGTGTTTTAATGAATGACATAAATATTTTAGCGAATTAGTTAAAGCAAACGAATTGGTTTTTCTTATGAATTTAAGAATAATTAAGTATTTAAGGAAACTAGGGGATCGAATCCGAGCTCCTCGGGTTACAGACTACAGATAAAACATTTTTTTTAAAACTCTACTTATTTTTGTACAAGTAATATATACTTTAGATTGCCCACTAACAACAAAAAGAATTTTTATATGAAAAATATCAATTATGCAATCAAATAAAGTTTTGAAATTTATTAAAATCGATACTTTCACATGTCACCACATGCCAGGAGTAATTAACACAAGATTTTGCGACTTACGTCAGTCTTTCCGATCATTTCGGTGCTTTAAGCGCGTGGTTCAATCACATGTCTGTTAAATTTGTTTCTTATTTACACTATTTTATTTATTTTTCTAAAGAGGAGGTTTTAATTTTGTTATGGAATATTAGACGGAAACAAATGCTGAACTTTTTACATTGCTCTTAGGGCAAGCGGATTAACCTTTCGTAATCGAGCTACACGTGATAGAGATAAATTAAAAAATAATTTATGCTTGAAAATCTATGTATATATATATTACTCTATCGTACGTGGCACAAAAATCGCGATTATTTGTTAATTGTTTAATGACAACTCCCAAATGAAACGCATCTCATTGGTTACTGCGTAATATTATTAAAAAAGGAATAACAATAAATAAATAAAAAAGTTCAATTAATAACTATAGAACAAAACAATTTATGAACAATAAAAGTTTATTTAGTTTAATTTTATTGAAATTTATGAACAATTTATAAACAATAAAATAAATAATTTATTAATAAATAAACAACAACATCCAGGTTACCATATCAAGCAAAATATCGACACTTTAGCGCTAGTGAAATACCCCGGTACGTATATGACATTGGTGTCAGAAAAAAGTCGCGCCAACGTAGTGCGTATATGACACATGTGCCGTCTTTTATTCATCTAATTTAAAATACAACAAATAAATAAATAAATGAAGGAACATTTCCGGTATAGGTACTTGGCGAAATAGATAAAAGGTGCATGGCGAGAAACGAAATTTTTTTCTGGCAACCGATTTAATCAAAATATTTTTTTCAAATAAAACTACATAAAAATTGCCCTGATCGCAAAGAGTTCGTACTTTTATGTTAGGTGGGCGCAATTCTTGCCAATAGCATTTTTTAACTCGCCAGCAGCATTTTTTTATTTTTCGAGGGGATTAAAACAATGCTCTATGTTGAAATTAAAAGGTTTATGGTGTTATTTATTCTCTTACTTTTCTTTTCTTAAAGATTTTTTTTTTTTTTTTTTTTTTTTGTAATGAAAGTCATGAATTTTAAAGATTTCAGTTTTAAATTAAAGTTATCCATTCTAAATAAAATGAGTGAAATGATTATACACTGGTTATCAAAAATTAAGGAACAGTCACAAAAGCCAATTTTTAAATACGAGAATACTCAAAAGGAAGTAATATAATTCGAATAATTACTATTCCTGCAGAACAACCAGTCCATATAACATCTCATTCAGGTCACACATCGTCACAAGAGTCACAGTCACTACGGCGAAACAAAAAATAGGAAATTCCATACGTCTCTTTTATGAGTCTCAAATGACTACTATATGTGACTCCACTGACAGGTCACTGTGACTGCTGCTTTGTGGCGAGTCACCAGGTGACTTTACAATGTCATTTAATTGAGACTCTCGTGTGACTCTCATCTGGAGACTCAATTTCAAAGTCATTGTGAACGATGCATTATGATAAATCACCAAATAATGTCAAATTAAAGTCACGTGGTGAATTTTCACCACTTTTCACAGTGGTGACTTTACAGTAGGGTCTCTGTTACCATTTGACAAAGTCATGTGACAGAAAGTCACCATACAAACTTCAGATTCAGGTATACCTTGATATCATTTAGTGCTGCTTATTTTTGGTGTAAATCGCTCAACAGGTGGCGCTGTTGTGCTACATTTTTCAGAATTTCCGCTATAGCTCTATCTCAAGAACTAATGTACGAATTTTCATCCAACTTCAAATTCAGATATACTTTGATATGAATTGGTGCTAAATCGTTGTTATTTCTTGTACTATTTAAATGATTTAATTGACGTGATTTATATAGAAGAAAGTTTTGTGATGGCCACAACATACTAGTTTTTTCAGTTTTTATGAGAAAATGGCAACAAAAAGGCTTAGAAATATAATATTTTCTTTCCTCCGTGATTATTTTCCCTTTACTTTCAACACTTTCAACCCTTCACGACTTTCAACAGAAATGGAGTACTTCAGTTGCCACAATTACAAAAAATGTATTAAAAATTACAAAAAAATTAATATCTCAAAATTAAATTGAGATACAGCTTTCAAAAAAATTTCATTTAAAAAGCATTTTTTTTCTTTATACGACGGTGTAAAAATTTAAAATGTGCGATGTCTAGAAGTTTAAAAATTTGCATTAGAGAAAATTGCAAAACCAAAATTTTATTTCAAATTTCAAAGTGTTGCCATTCGCAGAATGACGTATGCGTTACGCACAGATATGTTTGTCCTTTATAATATAGATAAATTATTTTTAGAGGTTTTGTTCAGTTAACAAAATTGTCTTATTAGTAATTATAATTGTCTGAGCGAAGCGAAGGCTATTACTCAGCGAAATATTACTGTTCGGACACATTACAACTACGATGGATATTAACGCCATGTCCTACTAAAAAAAAAAGCCTAATAAAAACCTTTCGTCAAGCATAACTCAAAAAATATTTGTTGGATTTCGTTTCTGATTGCACCAGAAGGTACCTATGAGGGCCACCTACTGAATGCACCTACTATGAAAAATAGGTTCCAAACCGTTTAAAAATTATATTAAAAAAACTGATAAAAAAGCACAATTTATCTGCATACGTCACAGAAATTTCGTGTGCGTCACTTTCACCGGTTGATGTTTTCGTAGACAACTGGTTTGAACACATGGAGCAAATAAAAAAAAAATACACACGCAGTAATATTGAATAGATCAGTTTCAACCACGTGATCACAAACCTTGCAACAACCCGTGGCAACCAGTTTTGGTGGGCAAACAAATAATAATACAATACTCCGTACCACGGTGATCGTTTTTAGCCTGTTGTATAAAATCTGTACAACAGACTAAATCCGGCTAAAAACTCAGGCTAAAAGATAGTTGTCAGCCTATTGACTGGAAATTAACAGATTTTTTTAATACTCGTATAACGAAATTTAGAAACTATTGTGGATGATTTAAAGAAAAGGCATGAGTGTTCATTTCTCCTTTAGGTAATCTTTCTCTGGATGTCTGTCTGTCTATCCTACAGCATGCAATTTTCTTGCAAAGGATGATACTATTATGTAGTAAAACCTCCATAACGGGCTCACCCGATTAGGGGACACCTCTATTTAGCGGGCATTTTTTCGATTACCAACCCTTAAATAACTGTACATTTTTTACTCTGAGTAGCGGACACCTCCAAAAAGAGGACAAATTCTGCATTCTCGAGGTGTCCGCTATTCAAAGGTTTTACTGTATATATTATTGATAGTTATTTTACAGGGCCGCATAAAAGAATAAGAATATATGAAATGAATATAATCTAAATTCGGGATTGGAAGATCGCTGATGGTAATGTAATTTTAGGATGTTGTTACGGTCATCCGCAGCATGTTTTTAGAGTTTCGTTCATCTAACGAAACCCTACCTGTCTCGCTCCTTTGTCTGACTGTTTGTCCGTCTGTCACAGAGCCCGTTCTCAGAAACTATATATGTCGGAGACTTGAAAATTTGCATACTTATAGCTGAATACCACACATCAAACGGCAAATAATAAAATTTTGAAAAAGTCTAATATTTAACCCTCTAAGCTCTAACTTATGTATTTTAAGCAATTTCTCTAACTCATCCCCTAATTAAGTTGGAGACTTGAAAGTTTGCATACTTATAGCTGAACACTTGCGATAACACGATAAATCATAAAATTTTGAAAAAGTCATATTTAACCCTCCAGTCTCTAACTTCAGTATTTTAAGCAATTTTTCTAACTCAGCCCCAAATTAAGTTGGAGACATGAAATTTTGCATACTTATAGCTGAACACCTCACATCAAACGACAAATAATAAAATTTTGAAAAAGTCTAATATTTAACCCTCTGGACTCTAACTTGTGTATTTTAAGCAATTTTTCTAACTCAGGCCCTAATTAAGCTGGAGATATAAAATTTTGCATACTTATAGCTGAACACCTCACATCAAACGACAAATAATGAAATTTTGAAAAAGTCTAATATTTAACCCTCTGGGCTCTAACTTGGGTATTTTAAGCAATTTTTCTAACTCAGCCCCTAATTAAGTTGGATACATGAAAGTTTGCATACTTATAGCTGAACACCTCACATCAAATGACGAATAATAAAATTTTGAAAAAGTCTATTATTTAACCCTCTGGGCTCTAACTTGGGTATTTTAAGCAATTTTTCTAACTCAGCCTTTAATTAAGTTGGATACATGAAAGTTTGCATACTTATAGCTGAACACTTGCGATAACACAATAAATCATAAAATTTTGAATAAGTCATATTTAACCCTCTGGTCTCTAACTTCTGTATTTTAAGCAATTTTTCTAACTCAGTCCCTAATTAAGTTGGAGACATGAAATTTTGCATATTTATGGCTGAACACCTCACATCAAACGACAAATAATAAAATTTTGAAAAAGTCTAATATTTAACCCTCTGGGTTCTAACTTGCGTATTTTAAGCAATTTTTCTAACTCAGCCCCTAATTAAGTTGAAGACATGAAATTTTGCATACTTATAGCTGAACACCTCACATCAAACGACAAATAATAAAATTTTGAAAAAGGTTTAATATTTAACCCTCTGGCCTCTAACTTATGTATCTTAAACATTTTTTCTAACTCAGGCCCTAATTAAGCTGGAGACATAAAATTTTGCATACTTATAGCTGAACACCTCACATCAAACGACAAATAATAAAATTTTGAAAAAGTCTAATATTTAACCTCTGATATTTTGTCCTCTGATATTTTGTCTGATATTTGCTCCTATAAAACTTTTTTAATGGAACGATTTTGACCAACTTTAACATTAAATATCTCTTAAAATAATCCTTCGATTTGAAAACTGTATGCATCAGCGTGTTGATCAAACATTTTTCTATAAAGCCACCGATTTTCATATTTTTGTACGCAATAGTTTTCTTAATATTAACGAAGAAAGACCTCCGGTCACAAAAAATTCAAAACTGGCGGCGGCGGTGACAGTGTTAGTTACTTTTTTTAGAATAGAGAGATATATAAAAATGAAAACTTGTCTATCTGTATGTTTGTAATTCTATAAAAATCCACAATTTGGAAGCCAAAATTGTGAAAATATACGTTCATGTGTATTAAAACATGGTCGAGGCAACTAAAGTAATCCGAAATCGAAATAATTTATAGTTAATGTTTAATTAATAAAAAACCACCAATTTAACAGCAATTTCTTATCAAATTTAAACATTTTTTGTTAAAGCAGTTGCCAACAATGATAATACACAATAAAATTGTTACTACAACAATTAATTTTCTACTGCACGATTTCCACGTTAAAAATGAAAATGAAATAAATAGTTTGCCGAATTTAAAAAAATGTGAATATTACATCATAACTTTTCTATTGCAAGATATTCAGGTGAAAAATGAAAATGAAATAAATAGTTTGACGAATTTAAATGAAAGTTAATATAACTTCATAACTTTTCTATTTCAAGATTTCCATGTGAAAGAGGAAAATATTACGTCATATTGGAAATATAAAGGACGTGGTGGATATAGTATAACGTCATATGGGTGTGAAAAATGTATTGAAGCATGAAAAAAACCCGATTAGTGAAATATTGGCGTATTTAAACTTTATTGCTCCAATTATAAATTGAAATAAGTTCATTTATAGCTATATTCTTTTGAGTCTGTTATATACATTTATACAATTTTATTTAGCTTTTTCATATGATTAATTCATACAACATTTCGACTGCTTTTTTTAATGTTTGTTTTGTGTTGTATGTTAAATTTTGAAATTGATTTTTCAGAAAAAACATCCTTCAAACTCTGGGCAACGTCGGGCACTTTAGTTTGTAGCAGATAAATGGCTTTTGTATCTGTACATTTAATGCTAATATTATAAAGCGTTATAATATTATAAAGTGTATAATATTATTAATGCTTGTACGTTTGTGAGGTGTTATTTCTGGAACTACATAGCCAACTTTAAAAAAATGTTGGTGGCTATCTCCGCTCCGAATTTTATGTCAGTGCAAGAACCTGCATCGCTGCAGGAGCAAAAAAGTTATAAAATTGCGATTTCTGCGATATTGATTGGGTTAGAAACTTTAAATTTGGTGCGGTAGTTATTTTTAAGACGTAAATACTCCTAATGAACGCTCTCAATTTGACGAATAAATGTAAAAATTTCTAGAATGGTTCTAAACTGTTATTTATTTGAAATACTGAAATTTTTGGGATACTGTTGGGGTTAGAAACTAGAACTTTGTCATGGTAGTAATTTATAAGATGTAAATGCTCGTTTTAGAACGAATTCAAAAAAATCGAAAGACTAAACAAAGCGGAAAAGATCTAAAAATGATCTAAGTAACGAAGTACATGGAATTGTTAGGAATATAAACATGAAAATTGACATGGCTGTATTTATCATGACGTAAATTCTCGCAATAGAACAATTTCTAAAAATGTCGCTATATAAAACAGAGCAGAAACAAAAAACTTTCGAAATTTTTTATTTCTGTGTTACTGCTGAGCCCAAAATCTTGATATTTTGCTTCGGGTTAGTTTTAAAATATACAATTGTCTCTATGAATGGTTTCTAAAAAATTAAAATTTAAAAAGATGAAATTAACGGAAAACGATCTCAATTGCCATTAATTAGGAATTATTAGGTATAACAACTTTAAATATTTCATAATGCTGCATTTCCTCCGCAAAACATGCAATTTAAATGCAACAAAACTGATAGATATCCACCTAGCATTAAATAAATTGTGTAAATATTGAATAAAGACCTGTATGAAACAGTGAGTAGGTTGCCCGAAAGTACTTGCTAAAGTGTTCTTTCTCTAGGCTTTTCTCTCTCTCGCCAAGTCCACTAACAGAGGGAAGTGCCGTTTTAAATGTGATATGAATTTTTTATCTGATTCATTTTTCTAGACATTTTATTATAATGTCATATTCTCAATTATCATTAGTAGATTTTTTATATATTAACTTATTCTGGTGAAATTTCATAATCGGGTTCATATTGGCGTATGTTCGCTTGCATGATTTGCTGACTAAATATGTATGGATTTGTAAATTACTTCAAATGGCACTTTGACAGCTGAAAAGTTATGCAGACGATATATTCAGATCTTGTGTCATATTTTATGTTGCAATCATTGCCGATTTCTTTTATTTAATACATGCTAAATACAGCTCAACTTGTGCAGAATCTGTTTGAAAACAAAACAGTACAGCGTATGTAGTGGCCAGCATACACTCATCATTTAAATCCGATCGAGCATAGCTAAAACACACTCTAACGAAGCATTGTATGCCACTGTTGATGTATTCGGTACATTGTTACTATATCAGATTTTGAGGAGGGAATTCCTTAAATGTTATCGACAACCTCGTTGCATCCGTGGAAAACAGATATTGTACAATATTAACTATTCCGTGGGAGCACACACCATATAAAGTATAGTCCATTCTTTTTAAACATCATATATTTGCTATTTAAAGTTACTCAAATTGGTGCGGAGCGTCTGATTATGCTCTTGACATCATTTTATACAGTTAAAATTCCGATATAAGATAATTTAGTGTTTCATCTTCTATTTTACTTTTAATATATTGTGTATTTTCAATTTTATATCCATGCATGGCTGTCTTGCATGGATTGATTTCTCATTTCTTTAAACAGTGTATACGAATTTATATATAAGATTTTGTAATTCTACGATTCATTTATTTTCATCATTTCAATTTATCGCAGTATATGGACAATCAAAGATAACATCTCATTTTCTTTGCTTCCACATGTTATTATTAAATCGATGTTCTCAGCAATATCGCTCAGACTAATCCCTCTGAGGGAAGTCCTAGTATAGTTACATGCATTGCGTTAATGTATGTGACACAAATTTTGTGGGCGCTCTATCTCAAGAACTAATGCACGGAATGTAATAAAAGTTTATATTCAGGTAGTCCCTGATATAGATTGGTGCTGATTAGTTTTTTGTGTAAATCACCCTGTAGGTGGCGCTGCAATGTACCATTTTACAGGATTTCCGCAAAATATCTATCTAAAGAGCTAATAAACGGATTTTTATAAAACTTAAGATTCCGTTAGTTCTTGACGTGAATGGATGTTGTTTACATTTTGGTGTAAATCGCCCAAAAGGTGGCGCTGCTATGCTGCATTTTGCTGGATTTACACTATTTTCGCAGTAGCTCTATCTCAAGAACTAATGCACACATTTTCATCAAACTTCGGAATTAGTTAGTCCTTCATATGAAATGATGCTGAGTACGTGTTGGTGTAAATCACCCGATAGGTGGCGCTGCTGTGATGCATTTTGAACTATTCCCTCAATGGCTCTCTCTCAAGAACTAATGCACGAATTTTCATCAAACTTCAGATTTAAGTATAACTTGATTAATATTTCTGCTGATTATGTGTTGTTGCAAATCGCTCAACATGTGGCGCTTCTATGCTGCATTTGTCATGATTTGTGCAATACCTCTATCTCAAGAACTAATGCACGAATTTTCCTAAAACTTCATATTTAGTTAAACGGTGACATAAGTTTGTGATAATTAGGTTCTGGTGTAAATAACCCAATAGGTGGCGCTGCTATGCTGCATTTTGTTGAAATTCACGATTTCAGCGACAGTCATACCTCGAGAAGTAATGCACGGAATTTCATATTTTTAGAATTCTCATGATGAACACAGATTGCCATTTAATTTGGCACTGAGATAGTGAATTTTTAAGTATTGACATGTATGAGATGGAAGAAAGTTTTGTGATGGCCACAACATACTAGTTTTTTTAACATGAGAAAACTTATTCTAATAAATAATTAGTTGGAAATTGATCACTTTTAATTAGAATAAGAATTCATTTTATGTCATTTGATGATTTAATGTATAATATATTTTAATGACAATGTAGCAGTATTAATTCTTTTACTTATCATCATTTTTACTTCTATCTTTACAAGAAGAAAGTATTGGATTCGTGAAAATTTTCGACTTTCGGCTTTCGACGGATTTACACGTTTTAGGGGTCAGGAGCCCGAAAAACATGCTTTTACAAAATGTCTGTCTGTGAGTCTGTCTGTCTGCCTGTCTCTTTGTCTGTATGTGACACAAAATTTTTGGGCGCTCTATCTCAAGAACTAATGCACGAATTTTCCTAAAACTTCATATTCAGTTAAACGGTGACATAAGTTTGTGATAATTAGGTTCTGGTGTAAATAACCCAATAGGTGGCGCTGCTATGCTGCATTTTGTTGAAATTCACGATTTCAGCGACAGTCATACCTCGAGAAGTAATGCACGGAATTTCATATTTTTAGAATTCTCATGATGAACACAGATTGCCATTTAATTTGGCACTGAGATAGTGAATTTTTAAGTATTGACATGTATGAGATGGAAGAAAGTTTTGTGATGGCCACAACATACTAGTTTTTTTAACATGAGAAAACTTATTCTAATAAATAATTAGTTGGAAATTGATCACTTTTAATTAGAATAAGAATTCATTTTATGTCATTTGATGATTTAATGTATAATATATTTTAATGACAATGTAGCAGCATTAATTCTTTTACTTATCATCATTTTTACTTCTATCTTTACAAGAAGAAAGTATTGGATTCGTGAAAATTTTCGACTTTCGGCTTTCAACGGATTTACACGTTTTAGGGGTCAGGAGCCCGAAAAACATGCTTTTACAAAATGTCTGTCTGTGAGTCTGTCTGTCTGCCTGTCTCTTTGTCTGTATGTGACACAAAATTTTTGGGCGCTCTATCTCAAGAACTAATGCACGGAATTTAATAAAAATTTATATTCAGTTAGACCCTGATATAAATTGGTGCTGATTAGTTTTTGGTGCAAATTGCTCAACAGGTGGCGCTGCTATGCAACATTTTCTGCGATTTCTACAATAGCTCAATCTTCAGAACTAATGCACGAATTTTCATCAAACTTCAGATTCAGTTAGTCCTTGACATGAATTGATGTTTCAACCATTTTGGTGTAAATCTCTCAACAGATGGCGCTGAAATGCTGCATTTTTTTGTAATTTCTGAAATAGCTCTATCTCAAGAAGTAATGCATGGATTTTCAACAAACTTCAGATTCAGGTATACTTGGATATGAATTAGTGCTGCTTAGTTTTTGGTGTAAATCGCTCAACAGGTGGCGCTGCTATGCAGCATTTTTCAGAATTTCCACCATAGCTCTATTTCAAAAACTAATGCACGAATTTTCATCAAACTTCAGATTCAGGTATAGCTTGACATGAATTGACGTTTTATAGACTGTGGTGTAAATCGCTCAACAGGTGGCGCTTCTATGCTGCATTTTTTGCAATTTCCGCAATAGCTCTATCTTAAAAACTGATGCTTGGATTTTCAACAGACTTCAGATTCAGGTAGGACCTTGATATGAATTAGTGCTGGTTTTGTTTTGGTGCAAATTGCTCAACAGGTGGCGCTGATGTGCTGCATTTTTTAAATTTTCCATCTTAGCTCAATCTCAATAACTAATACACGAATTTTCATCAAACTTCAGATTCAGGTATACCTTGATATCTATTAGTGTTATTTATGTTTTGGTGTAAATCGCTCAACAGGTGGCGCTGCTATGCTACATTTTTCCGTACTTCCGCTATAGCTCTATCTCTACAACTAATGCAAGAATTTTCATCAAACTTCAAATTCAGATATAATTTGATATGAATTGATGCTAAATTGATTTAATTTCTTGTACTATTTAAATGATTTAATTGATGTGATTTATATAGAAGAAAGTTTTGCGATGGCCACAACATACTAGTTTAATCTTAAAATAAAACAGAAATATTAATTTATCTTTTTTTTTCTATCGTTTGGTAAATACTTTTTTAGAAGGGGGAGATTTCTGAATCTTTCTTTTAAATTTTAATGCTAAAAAGATGGGTAGATTTTTTGATATTTTTATAGCTTCTAAAATAATTATAAAAACTTTTAATAATTTGTTTTTTAAATAAAATAAGAAATTTAGCTATTACTTTTAAAATGAACATATAATTAGAAAATAAGTTGAATTATCTTATTAAGTATTTTTTTCTTTTTTTCTACCATGAAGTTTATAATGAATAATAATTTTAAGGAGCTATTTAAAAAAATCTTTTGATGATTCAAATAATTGTAAGTCCTTTTTAAAATGAATTCAAAAACAATTTTTTTAAATTAATAATTATAGGCTACTTTTGAAAAATTTTCTGTTTATTACTGTTAGAATTTTATATAAAATATATGAAATATATAACTCTTATCAAAACTCAAACTCACACAAAATTAAGAAAAAGAAAAAATGTCGGCTAAGACTAAAAATTCCGGATTCGGACCTATGTTGCCAAATCTAATCGGACTACTTTCAGAAATCACATATCGGTTCTGCGTGACTTGCCGGTGTAAGTCGCTTGCCGATATGTAACCATAATGATTATGGTAACGGGCAGTCGGAAAAGCAGATTCTTAAGTTTCAGTTGCCGACATGCTGCCAACACTTCGCCGAAAGCACTATGCCGACGCTGACACTTAACCGACACTGCCAACTGTGGTCCAATAGTGTGCCGAAAGGTATGTGTTTGCTGGGTACCGCCAGAATCGGAAAGCGGCAGTCAACAATTAAATGATTATAAAATCATACCATTCCAAAATATGAAATATTCCGATATTCGCCATTAATATTCTTCTGCCATATACGCAAAAAATTTCTTTGTTCGAGAAACCAGGTTCGAAATGATACTTAATATTTTTACTAATAAAAAATGGGAAAACGTTTTGCCACCTGTTTTGTTTATAAGAAGTTCTGCTTACCCCCATGCAAAGGGCAAGTGCAAAAAGATAGTATAACTGTTGAATTTTTCATTTAGCAAAAAGCTTTTAAATACTTTTACATAGTATTTCTTTAAAGTGTTATTTAATATAAAGTTATTTCATTTTTAACAGCATAGCTGCCAAGTTTTACGCTTTTTCCTACCACAATTATTTAACAGAGAAATTTATCTTCTTTAATCATCGAAAACATGGATTTAAATAAGCATTTTTTTCTGATTAAAAATAGTAGTAGGAGAAAAGCGTAAAAGTTGGCAGCTATCTAAAAGTGTTGTTTTAATACTTGTACTCTTTATTAAAATCAGAAAATTATATGAATTAGAAACTTATAATTATATCTGTATATTACTGCAAACGTATAAAAGAAAAATAACTAAAAAAATTGTAGAAATAAAATAATTTTTAAACAGTGATAACGATATCATTAAGGGAAGGGGGGTCCAGGAATGATAACGTATGATATCGTAAGACGGGAGGGATCCAATATTGCCGAAAAGTTGATAAAGTTACATAAATACAGCCCCCATACAAGATATAAATAACTATTTATGCTTCGCATAGAACATTTTTTTTAAATATTTATATTTTAGAGAGAAAGTAACAATTATACAAATTAGTAAAATCTTTTTAACCAATTAGCGTTTTCTACACTTATATATTTTTATACTCTAGTGACTCTTCATTAACCATTACCTGCTACATTTAATTAAGTTAAAAATGTGCATAAAGTTTGATGAACTAAGCGTCGCCTGTTTCATGGCGTTTACACTGTTTACAAAATGTCTGATTTTCCACGAATTTATTCGGACGGATTTCAACACTATTGTAAAAGAGATCTGAAGTCTAGACGGATTGTCTTACATGTAATCATGATAATGTATTTTTAGTTTTAGAAGGGATGTCTTGTATCATTTCTATGTCACAAGCTATCATTATACCCGTTACCATAATAAGTATTAAGAAACATATTATTTAGAAATCTAGAGGGGGAGGGGGAATCAATTGCGAAATCCTATTAAAAACAGCTGATATTCATGTACCCTTTTCTCTGTATTTAAAACGATTTCAATAATATGCCACTTTTAATTTCTAAAAGGTGTAAATTAAAACTTTAAAAACAGTACATATAATATTTACCATTAAATGTGAAATCTTATACTATAATACGAGCAAAAATTGTGTGTGTGTGTATGTGTGTAAATTTTATCTTAAAAATGGCTCTAACGATTTTGACTAAATTTTGTATTTTGCCATTTTCGGGCACGAGAAAACTATTGGGATAGGTCACATGTTCGAGAAATTTCGATTAGGGGGTCATTTTGGGGTCACTGTGGGTCAAGCTAATTTTACCTAGAAAACGGCTGTAACGATTTTCACGTATTAAACGCATGGTATTTTGAAATTTTTAAGCTTACATTTTATGTTTTGATCGAGTTTTAGATACTTTCAGGAACAGGTACAGCTTATTCATGATTTTTTCCTTTATTTTCATACACCATCATGCATATTTCAAAATGCATCTTGTTTATGTTAATTAAGAAGAATATTCGAATTTTCTAAAATTTATTTATTGAATAGTAATTTGTACAAAATAAAACGTATTTTACGCTTGCATTTCCGCTGCATCAAGTAATGTAGTAATATAACGTAAGTATAAAAAAAAAATGCTAGTCGCACTACTTTTATAGCATGTGGCGTCGCATTAAAATTCTCCAGAACGAAAATCGTTTTAAATGTATTGTTTAATTATACGACTATTAAATGCATTTCTCATGTATTAATTTATTTATTTTAAACGTTTTCTTCGTTTAAGATTCACAGATACATATAGTATTTAATTTAAAAGTGTTTGGAAATATTATTAACTAGCGAACTTGCCCGGCGTTGCCCGGGTACGTCAAAAAACAGCAGGAAATACAAAAAAGCTCTGAAAATCCCAATAAGATATCGCGAAAAAATTTTAAATCGCTTCTCTTATTTTGAAAAGAGAGAAAAAAATTATATATTGTGTTCGAAGATCGCAAGTTGATTCCATTCACTAATGTGGAAAAAAAGTAGCAAATTGCTAAAATACACTAAAAATCACATACAAAATTCCCGAAAAATTCAAAAATTGCTATACAAAATCCGAATAAATTTTATTAAAATGAGGGCAGAATGTACTTTAGGTCAAAAATGGAATGTCAAAAAATTGCAGCAGATCGCGAAGAAACGTAAAAATCGCATTAAAAATCACAAAAAGTTCAAAAATCACGAAAGTCAAAATTTTCTACAATTGGATAAAAGTTTCAAATCTAATTCCTTTGACCTATGGGCTCTCTTAAAATTTATGTTTTGGAAATCATGCTAAGCATTAGATCATGTTACTTTTAATCGTAATTAATTTACTTGGACTCCCTTAAATATAATTAATATAATCCCTTAAGTTAATATTAGTTTTTGTTGCATTAAAATATCTCAATTTGTTGATTTCCTGTAAGCAAGTAAACCCTATTGTTGAAATATTAGAGATATCGCCAAGTTGGCGTCACTTTTGGCAACTAATTTTGGTCGCCAAATTTGGCGATATATCGCCAAGTTGGCGACAAACTTGGCGTTATTTGGCGACAGGACTGGATCCCACCTACGGTAACTTTCCCTATACGTAGGGAGATGCATTACATGCTGTTCAATAATCGCATAAATAATTCGCTAAAAATTCAAAAATCGCTGTACGAATTCCGGATAAACTTTTTTGAAAAGAAAACAAAATTTACTATGTTGGGTTAAAAGAAAGAAACCGTATTATTTTTCCTAATATGGAAAAATCGAATTAATATAATCCCTTAAGTAAATATTAGAATTGTTGCATTAAAATATCTCAATTTGTTGATTTTCTGTAAGCAAGTAATCCATATTGGTTTACAATGGAAGTCTCTGGGAATTTGGAGATATATTAGAGATATCGCCAAGTTGGCGTCACTTTTGGCGACTAACTTTGGTCGCCAAATTTGGCGATATATCGCCATGTTAGCAACAAACTTGGCGGTATTTGGCGACAGAACTCTGTCCCCCCTACGGTAACCTCATTATAGGTATGGAAATGCATTAAATGCTGTTCAATAATCGCATAAAAAATTCGCTAAAAATTGAAAAATCGATGCACGAATTCCGAATAAACTTTTTTGAAAAGAAAACAAAATTTACTATATTGGGTTAAAAGAAAGAAACCGTATTCTATTCACTAATGTGGAAAAATCGCCTCGAAACTTAAAAAAGTGCTAAAAATCGCATAAAAAATTAAATTAAATAAAATCTAATCAAAAAATCGAAAATCGGGCTTCGAGGTGCAAAACTTCATATATAGGCGTACCTTTTCCCCAAATTTTATAGCTCTACATGCAGTGGTCTCTTCAGAACACCGTCGACACACTCACTCACACACAAACTTCTTTCTTTATTATTATAGACTAGCGAACTTGCCCGGCGTTGCCCGGGTACGTCAAAAAAAACAGCAGGAATTACGAAAAAACTCTGAAAATCACAATAAGATATCTCGAAAAAATTTTTAATCGCTTCTCAAATTCTGAAAAGAGAAAATATATATATATATATTATGTTCGAAGATTGCAAGTTGATACCTTTCACTAATGTGGAAAAATAGTAGCAAATCGCTAAAATACACTAAAAATCACATACAAAATTCCCGAAAAATTCGAAAATTGCTATACGAAATCCGAATAAACTTTATTGAAATGAGGGCAGAATGTACTTTAAGTAAAAAATGGAATGTCAAAAAATTGCAGCAGATCGCGAAAAAACGTAAAAATCGCATTAAAAATCACAAAAAGTTCAAGAATCACGAAACTCAAAATTTACTAAAATTGGATAAAAGTTTCAAATCTAATTCCATTGACCTGTCGGCTCTCTTAAAATTTATGTTCTGGAAATCATGCTAAGCATTAGATCATGTTACTTTTATTCATAATTAATTTACTTGGACTCTCTTAAATATAATTAACATAATCCCTTAAGTTAATATTAGTTTTTGTTGCATTAAAATATCTCAGTTTGTTGATTTTCTGTAAGCAAGTAAACCCTATTGTTTTACAGTGGAAGTCTATCGGAATTTGGCGAAATATTAGAGATACCGCCAAGTTGGCGTCACATTTGGCGACTCATTTTGGTCGGCAAATTTGGCGATATATCGCCAAGTTGACGACAAAATTGGCGTTATTTGGCGACAAAACTGGATCCCCCCCTACGGTAACCCCCCTTATATGTATGGACATGCATTACATGCTGTTCAATAATCGCATAAAAAATTCGCTAAAAATTCCAAACTGGCAGCACGAATTCCGAATAAACTTTTATGAAAAGAGAACAAAATTTACTATATTGGGTTAAAAGAAAGAAACCGCATTCTTTTTCCTAATGTGGAAAAATCGAATTTATATAATCCCTTAAGTTGATATTAGTTTTTGGTCCCGGGTTCGATTCCTGGCTCTTTCTAATTTTTCACTCCAGTTGGGTTTATTGTATTTATTGTTTGTATGTCTGTATAATATTTATATATACCTTTAACTGTTGAATTCAGGCGTTTTTTATGTGTGTATGTGTGTTTTAATATATATTGTAGTATGAGTATTTTATTATAAATATTAGTTTTTGTTGCATTAAAATATCTCAATTTGTTGATTTTCTGTAAGCAAGTAATCCATATTGGTTTACAATGGAAGTCTATGGGAATTTGGCGAAATATTAGAGATATCGCCAAGTTGGCGTCAATTTTGGCGACTCATTTCGGTCGCCAAATTTGGCGATATACCGCCAATTTGGCAACAAACTTGGCGGCATTTGGCGACAGAACTGTGTCCCTGTACAGTAACCTCCATATAGGTATGGAAATGCATTAGATGCTGTTCAATAATTGCATAAAAAATTCGCTAAAAATTCAAAAATCGCTGCATGAATTCCGAATAAACTTTTTCGAAAAGGAAACAAAATTTACTATATTGGGTTAAAAGAAAGAAACCATATTCTTCTCACTTATATGGAAAAAATCGCCTCAAAACTTAAAATAGTGCTAAAAATCGCAAAAAAAATTAAATTAAAAAAAATCTAATCAAAAAATCGAAAATCAGGCTTCGAGGTGCAAAAGTTCATACGTAACTTTTCCCCAAATTTTGTAGCTCTACGTGCAGCGGTCTCTTCAGAACACCGTCGACACTCTCACTCACTCACACACAAACTTCTTTCTTTATTATTATAGACTAAATTGGATTAAAAGAAAGAAACCGCATTCTTTTTCCTAATGTGGAAAAATCGAATTAATATAATCCCTTAAGTTAATATTAGTTTTTGGTCCCGGGTTCGATTCCTGGCTCTGGCTAATTTTTCATTCCAGTCGGGTTTATTGTATTTATTGTTTGTATGTCTGTATAATATTTATATATACCTTTAAATGTTGAATACAGGCGTTATTTATGTGTGTATGTGTGTTTTAATATATATTGTAGTATGAGTGTTTTATTATAAATATTAGTTTTTGTTGCATTAAAATATCTCAATTTGTTGATTTTCTGTAAGCACGTAATCCATATTGGTTCACAATGGAAGTCTATGGGAATTTGGCGAAATATTAGAGATATCGCCAAGTTGGCGTCACTTTTGGCGACTAACTTTGGTCGCCAAATTTGGCGATATATCGCCATGTTAGCGACAAACTTGGTGGTATTTGGCGACAGAACTCTGTCCCCCCCTACGGTAACCTCCTTATAGGTATGGAAATGCATTAAATGCTGTTCAATAATCGCATAAAAAATTCGCTAAAAATTCAAAAATCGATGCACGAATTCCGAATAAACTTATTTGAAAAGAAAACAAAATTTACTATATTGGGTTAAAAGAAAGAAACCGTATTCTATTCATTAATGTGGAAAAATCGCCTCGAAACTTAAAAAAGTGCTAAAAATCAGATAAAAAATTAAATTAAAAAAAATCTAATCAAAAAATCGAAAATCGGGCTTCGAGGTGCAAAACTTCATATATAGGCGTACATTTCCCCCAAATTTTATAGCTCTACGTGCAGTGGTCTCTTCTGAACACCGTCGAAACACTCACTCACTCACACACAAACTTCTTTCTTTATTATTATAGACTAGCGAACTTGCCCGGCGTTGCCCGGGTACGTCAAAAAAAACAGCAGGAATTACGAAAAAACTCTGAAAATCACAATAAGATATCGCAAAAAAATTTTTAACCGCTTCTCAAATTCCGAAAAGAGAAAATATATATACATATTATGTTCGAAGATTGCAAGTTGATACCTTTCACTAATGTGGAAAAATAGTAGCAAATCGCTAAAATACACTAAAAATCATATACAAAATTCCCGAAAAATTCGAAAATTGCTATACGAAATCCGAATAAACTTTATTGAAATGAGGGCAGAATGTACTTTAGGTCAAAAATGGAATGTCAAAAAATTGCAGCAGATCGCGAAAAAACGTAAAAATCGCATTAAAAATCACAAAAAGTTCAAGAATCACGAAAGTCAAAATTTACTAAAATTGGATAAAAGTTTCAAATCTAATTCCTTTGGCCTGTGGGCTCTCTTAAAATTTATGTTCTGGAAATCATGCTAAGCATTAGATCATGTTACTTTTATTCATAATTAATTTACTTGGACTCTCTTAAATATAATTAACATAATCCCTTAAGTTAATATTAGTTTTTGTTGCATTAAAATATCTCAGTTTGTTGATTTTCTGTAAGCAAGTAAACCCTATTGTTTTACAGTGGAAGTCTATCGGAATTTGGCGAAATATTAGAGATACCGCCAAGTTGGCGTCACTTTTGGCGACTCATTTTGATCGGCAAATTTGGCGATATATCGCCAAGTTGACGACAAAATTGGCGTTATTTGGCGATAAACTGGATCCCCCCCTACGGTAACCCCCCTTATATGTATGGACATGCATTACATGCTGTTCAATAATGGCATAAAAAATTCGCTAAAAATTCCAAAATCGCTGCACGAATTCCGAATAAACTTTTATGAAAAGAGAACAAAATTTACTATATTGGGTTAAAAGAAAGAAACCGCATTCTTTTTCCTAATGTGGAAAAATCGAATTTATATAATCCCTTAAGTTGATATTAGTTTTTGGTCCCGGGTTCGATTCCTGGCTCTTTCTAATTTTTCACTCCAGTTGGGTTTATTGTATTTATTGTTTGTATGTCTGTATAATATTTATATATACCTTTAACTGTTGAATGCAGGCGTTTTTTATGTGTGTATGTGTGTTTTAATATATATTGTAGTATGAGTATTTTATTATAAATATTAGTTTTTGTTGCATTAAAATATCTCAATTTGTTGATTTTCTGTAAGCAAGTAATCCATATTGGTTTACAATGGAAGTCTATGGGAATTTGGCGAAATATTAGAGATATCGCCAAGTTGGCGTCACTTTTGGCGACTCATTTCGGTCGCCAAATTTGGCGATATACCGCCAAGTTGGCAACAAACTTGGCGGCATTTGGCGACAGAACTGTGTCCCTGTACAGTAACCTCCATATAGGTATGGAAATGCATTAGATGCTGTTCAATAATTGCATAAAAAATTCGCTAAAAATTCAAAAATCGCTGCATGAATTCCGAATAAACTTTTTCGAAAAGGAAACAAAATTTACTATATTGGGTTAAAAGAAAGAAACCATATTCTTCTCACTTATATGGAAAAAATCGCCTCAAAACTTAAAATAGTGCTAAAAATCGCAAAACGAAATTAAATAAAAAAAAATCTAATCAAAAAATCGAAAATCGGGTTTCGAGGTGCAAAAGTTCATACGTACCTTTTCCCCAAATTTTGTAGCTCTACGTGCAGCGGTCTCTTCAGAACACCGTCGAAACACTCACTCACTCACTCACACACAAACTTCTTTCTTTATTATTATAGACTAAATTGGGTTAAAAGAAAGAAACCGCATTCTTTTTCCTAATGTGGAAAAATCGAATTAATATAATCCCTTCAGTTAATATTAGTTTTTGGTCCCGGGTTCGATTCCTGGCTCTGGCTAATTTTTCACTCCAGTTGGGTTTATTGTATTTATTGTTTGTATGTCTGTATAATATTTATATATACCTTTAACTGTTGAATGCAGGCGTTATTTATGTGTGTATGTGTGTTTTAATATATATTGTAGTATGAGTGTTTTATTATAAATATTAGTTTTTGTTGCATTAAAATATCTCAATTTGTTGATTTTCTGTAAGCACGTAATCCATATTGGTTCACAATGGAAGTCTATGGGAATTTGGCGATATATTAGAGATATCGCCAAGTTGGCGTCACTTTCGGCGACTAACTTTGGTCGCCAAATTTGATGATATATCGCCATGTTAGCGACAAAATTGGTGGTATTTGGCGACAGAACTCTGTCCCCCCCTACGGTAACCTCCTTATAGGTATGGAAATGCATTAAATGCTGTTCAATAATCGCATAAAAAATTCGCTAAAAATTCAAAAATCGATGCACGAATTCCGAATAAACTTTTTTGAAAAGAAAACAAAATTTACTATATTGGGTTAAAAGAAAGAAAACGTATTCTATTCACTAATGTGGAAAAATCGCCTCGAAACTTAAAAAAGTGCTAAAAATCGCATAAAAAATTAAATTAAAAAAAATCTAATCAAAAAAATCGAAAATCGGGCTTCAACGTGCAAAACTTCATGTATAGGCGTACCTTTTCCCCAAATTTTATAGCTCTACGTGCAGTGGTCTCTTCAGAACACCGTCGACACACTCACTCACTCACACACAAACTTCTTTCTTTATTATTATAGATAATCCCTTAAGTTAATAACAGTTTTTGTTGCATTAAAATATCTCAATTTGTTGATTTCCTGTAAGCAAGTAAACCCTATTATTTTACAGTGGAAGTCTATGGGAATTTGGCGAAATATTAGAGATATCACCAAGTTGGCGTCACTTTTGGCGACTAATTTTGGTCGCCAAATTTGGCGATATATCGCCAAGTTGGCGACAAACTTGGCGTTATTTGGCGACAGAACTGGATCCCCCCTACGGTAACTTCCCTTATACGTATGGAGATGCATTACATGCTGTTCAATAATCGCATAAAAAATTCTCTAAAAATTCAAAAATCGCTGTACGAATTCCGGATAAACTTTTTTGAAAAGAGAACAAAATTTACTGTGTTGGGTTAAAAGAAAGAAACCGTATTATTTTTCCTAATATGGAAAAATCGAATTAACATAATCCCTTAAGTAAATATTAGTTTTTGTTGCATTAAAATATCTCAATTTGTTGATTTTCTGTAAGCAAGTAATCCATATTGGTTTACAATGGAAGTCTATGGGAATTTGGAGAAATATTAGAGATATCGCCCAAGTTGGCGTCACTTTTGGCGACTAACTTTGGTCGCCAAATTTGGCGATATATCGCCATCTTAGCGACGAATTTGGTTGTATTTGGTGACAGAACTCTGTCCCCCCCTACGGTAACCTCCTTATAGGTATGGAAATGCATTAAATGCTGTTCAATAATCGCATAAAAAATTCGCTAAAAATTCAAAAATCGATGCACGAATTCCGAATAAACTTTTTTGAAAAGAAAACAAAATTTACTATATTGGGTTAAAAGAAAGAAACCGTATTGTATTCACTAACGTGGAAAAATCGCCTCGAAACTTAAAAAAGTGCTAAAAATCGCATAAAAAATTAAATTAAAAAAAATCTAATCAAAAAATCGAAAATCGGGCTTCGAGGTGCAAAACTTCATATATAGGCGTACCTTTTCCCCAAATTTTATAGCTCTACGTGCAGTGGTCTCTTCAGAACACCGTCGACACACTCACTCACTCACACACAAACTTCTTTCTTTATTATTATAGACTAGCGAACTTGCCCGGCGTTGCCCGGGTACGTCAAAAAAAACAGCAGGAATTACGAAAAAACTCTGAAAATCACAATAAGATATCGCGAAAAAATTTTTAATCGCTTCTCAAATTCCGAAAAGAGAAAATATATATACATATTATGTTCGAAGATTGCAAGTTGATACCTTTCACTAATGTGGAAAAATAGTAGCAAATCGCTAAAATACACTAAAAATCATATACAAAATTCCCGAAAAATTCGAAAATTGCTATACGAAATCCGAATAAACTTTATTGAAATGAGGGCAGAATGTACTTTAGGTCAAAAATGGAATGTCAAAAAATTGCAGCAGATCGCGAAAAAACGTAAAAATCGCATTAAAAATCACAAAAAGTTCAAGAATCACGAAAGTCAAAATTTACTAAAATTGGATAAAAGTTTCAAATCTAATTCCTTTGACCTGTGGGCTCTCTTAAAATTTATGTTCTGGAAATCATGCTAAGCATTAGATCATGTTACTTTTATTCATAATTAATTTACTTGGACTCTCTTAAATATAATTAATATAATCCCTTAAGTTAATATTAGTTTTTGTTGCATTAAAATATCTCAGTTTGTTGATTTTCTGTAAGCAAGTAAACCCTATTGTTTTACAGTGGAAGTCTATCGGAATTTGGCGAAATATTAGAGATACCGCCAAGTTGGCGTCACTTTTGGCGACTCATTTTGGTCGGCAAATTTGGCGATATATCGCCAAGTTGACGACAAAATTGGCGTTATTTGGCGATAAACTGGATCCCCCCCCTCTACGGTAACCCCCCTTATATGTATGGACATGCATTACATGCTGTTCAATAATGGCATAAAAAATTCGCTAAAAATTCCAAAATCGCTGCACGAATTCCGAATAAACTTTTATGAAAAGAGAACAAAATTTACTATATTGGGTTAAAAGAAAGAAACCGCATTCTTTTTCCTAATGTGGAAAAATCGAATTTATATAATCCCTTAAGTTGATATTAGTTTTTGGTCCCGGTTTCGATTCCTGGCTCTGGCTAATTTTTCACTCCAGTTGGGTTTATTGTATTTATTGTTTGTATGTCTGTATAATATTTATATATACCTTTAACTGTTGAGTGCAGGCGTTATTTTTGTGTGTATGTGTGTTTTAATATATATTGTAGTATGAGTATTTTATTATAAATATTAGTTTTTGTTGCATTAAAATATCTCAATTTGGTGATTTTCTGTAAGCAAGTAATCCATATTGGTTTACAATGGAAGTCTATGGGAATTTGGCGAAATATTAGAGATATCGCCAAGTTGGCGTCACTTTTGGCGACTCACTTCGGTCGCCAAATTTGGGGATATACCGCCAAGTTGGCAACAAACTTGGCGGCATTTGGCGACAGAACTGTGTCCCTGTACAGTAACCTCCATATAGGTATGGAAATGCATTAGATGCTGTTCAATAATTGCATAAAAAATTCGCTAAAAATTCAAAAATCGCTGCATGAATTCCGAATAAACTTTTTTGAAAAGGGAACAAAATTTACTATATTGGGTTAAAAGAAAGAAACCATATTCTTCTCACTTATATGGAAAAAATCGCCTCAAATCTTAAAATAGTGCTAAAAATCGCAAAAAAATTAAATAAAAAAAGTCTAATCAAAAAATCGAAAATCGGGCTTCGAGGTGCAAAAGTTTATACGTACCTTTTCCCCAAATTTTGTAGCTCTACGTGCAGCGGTCTCTTCAGAACACCGTCGACACACTCACTCACTCACTCACACACAAACTTCTTTCTTTATTATTATAGACTATATTGGGTTAAAAGAAAGAAACCGCATTCTTTTTCCTAATGTGGAAAAATCGAATTTATATAATCCCTTAAGTTGATATTAGTTTTTGGTCCCGGGTTCGATTCCTGGCTCTGGCTAATTTTTCACTCCAGATGGGTTTATTGTATTTATTGTTTGTATGTCTGTATAATATTTATATATACCTTTAACTGTTGAATGCAGGCGTTATTTATGTGTGTATGTGTGTTTTAATATATATTGTAGTATGAGTGTTTTATTATAAATATTAGTTTTTGTTGCATTAAAATATCTCAATTTGTTGATTTTCTATAAGCAAGTAATCCATATTGGTTCACAATGGAAGTCTATGGAAATTTGGCGAAATATTAGTAATATCGCCAAGTTGGCGTCACTTTTGGTGACTCGTTTCGGTCGCCAAATTTGGCGATATACCGCCAAGTTGGCGACAAATTTGGCAGCGTTTGGCGACAGAACTGTGTCCCTGTACAGTAACCTCCATATAGGTATGGAAATGCATTAAATACTGTTCAATAATTGCATAAAAAATTCGCTAAAAATTCAAAAATCGCTGCATGAATTCCGAATAAACTTTTTTGAAAAGGGAATAAAATTTACTATATTGGGTTAAAAGAAAGAAACCATATTCTTCTCACTTATATGGAAAAAGTCGCCTCGAAACTTAAAAAAAATGCTAAAAATCGCATAAAAAATTAAATAAAAAATATCTAATCAAAAAATCGAAAATCGGGCTTCGAGGTGCAAAACTTCATATATAGACGTACCTTTTCCCCATATTTTGTAGCTCTACGTGCAGCGGTCTCCTCAGAACACCGTCGACACACTCACTCACTCACACACAAACTTCTTTCTTTATTATTATAGAAGATAGACTAGCTAACTTGCCCGGCGTTGCCCGGGTACGTAAAAGAAAGCACGAATTGCGAAAAACCTCTGAAAATCACAATAAGATATCGCGAAAAATTTTTAAATTGCTGCGCAAATTTCGAAAAGAGAAATATATATATATATATATATTATGTTCGAAGATTGAAAGTTGATTCAAATTCTATCAACGTCTTTCACTAATGTGGAAAAATGGTAGAAAATCGCTAAACTACACTAAAAATCACATACAAAATACCCGAAAAATTCGAAAATTGTTATACGAAATCCGAATAAACTTTATTGAAATGAAGGTAGAAATTACTTTAGTAAAAAATCAAATATATAAATATATGTATATATATAGTATATATCAAGTATAGTTAAAAATGGAATGTCAAAAAATTGCAGCAGATCGCGAAGAAACGTAAATATCGAATTAAAAATTACCTGATGACGTAACAAACATGTGTAAAGTGTTTAATGTCAAGTAAATTTGACATTTACGATCACCCATTATTGGCATTTAATCTTATAGTTTGGCGATATTTTTTTTGGTCTATGGGATAATCAGGTAGAACCACAAATTATTTCTGTTCGTATTTAAAAGTAGATAAATAGCTCTTCTTTATATAAATAAATAAAATAAATATTGAAAAAAAATGCTTATATGTATATGGAAAGTAAATAGTTTGCCAGTAAATATACGTAAAATTCACTTCACTCACCAAGGCCATTTTCTCTAACTCACCAAAGCCCATATATTAAAAATATACTAAATACTCTTCAATCTGTTGCCTGATACTAACAAGGAAGGTCTCCATACTGGGCATACTCAGAATATGTTGAAAAAAATGCTAGTGAAAGTACTCATGTATGTAATAAAGGATCAGTTAAAATTAGCGGCGGAATTACAGTAGAAAATTTGTAAAAAAATAAAATACTTTCGAATAATTGGCGTGAAAAGACGAAATAGGCACGCAATTTTGCGAGCAGCACTTTTCCTCGCCAAAAGCAAACGATTTTAATGAATCTGAAAATTGTTTGTTAATTGATTTTGAGAGAATATGCGGTATTTAATGAATTTAAACGTAAACCATGAAATAATTTATTACTATTATTATTATTACATTTTGTATTATACTTGTTGCTTGTTGCCTATTTGAACGAAATTTTGAAATTGTTTTATTCTCCAATCCACAATTTTTTTAATTTAAACGGCTTTATCTGTTATAAAAATAACTTTTAACGCCGGATGAATAATG
The DNA here is from genome assembly GCA_963932465.1 of Maratus speciosus. Taxonomy (NCBI): domain Eukaryota; kingdom Metazoa; phylum Arthropoda; class Arachnida; order Araneae; family Salticidae; genus Maratus; species Maratus speciosus. Next base: position 457,984,015 of record OZ010797.1, read on the forward strand.
CTGCCGTAATACATTTCCATACCGAAGAAGTTGTTTCCATAGAAACAAAGTTGAATCGACAGTGCTCGATGGGCATATTTTTGAGTTTGGAGCAATTTTAATCAATTTAAATTTTGTTTTAAATCGTAAAATATGATAGTTAAAATTCGTTATGAGTTCATATAAATATATATGACAAAACTATAGTTAAAACAAACTAAAAATGACAAAGCTAAAGTTATTTAAATTGAACTTATTTAAACAAATTCAACATAATTTTTTTTTTCCTTAAAGAGTATTCGACAAGCGTATTTTTTTAATTTAATTTCTTCGCCAAACGGCGATAAGTTGCCAAATAAGCGAAATTTTCATTATTTTTTTACGGACGTTCTACCGAGGTTCCGCCAAAATTTTTTATAAACATATATACCCATGGGAGAAGAACATTTTGTTTTTTTTTTCAGATTTTTCTGAGTATGCCCGTATGCACCTTCCTTGTAAGTAATCACAATAATGTAAATAACTATTAGGCATAGATACGTACCGGGTTTGGCGCGATTTTTTTTCGCGCCAATTTGGTGAAAACATCGTTTTCGAACACCAGTTACATATATATATTTAAATTATTTTCTGTTGTTTTAAAGGGAAATAGCAATAAATAATAAAAAGTTTAATTAATATCTATAGAACAAAACAGTTTATATAACTGTAAAAAAGAAAATAAAAGTAAATAAACAATTTATTAATAAATAAACAACAATAGCCGAGTTACCATGTCAGGCAAAATAACGCCATTTTGGAGCCCATTATGTACCATGGAGCGTATATGACATCTGTGCCAACAAAACTTTCAATAATATAGTAAATATGTCATTTGATGGTGGCTTGATTATCGAAGATTATAAAATATGTGTGTATATGGCACATTTTTACACTAAAATTTAAATACTTGACTACATAGTTATAATTTTAAATCCTTTTTATATAATTTACATTTGAATATAAAGATTTACTCCAAAATGTTCTCCTATACTTAAAAAAAATATTGCGACCTTCGCCTGGCTTATTTCACGTTTCTGCCTTTGTGGCTTAAAATTGCATTGTTTGGCGACCAAGGTAATAATTAAATATCATGTAACTCACAAATAAAGCCTTTCTCCTGTAAGACATACGATACATAAAAATGATAATTAAATTGAATAAAAAAATAAAGAAGGACTAAAAGACTGTTACTTAAATTTTATTTCTTCAAGGTTTTTCAGGCACATTTTTATTAACCTGGCGAAGCGAAAAATCGCCAAATAATGTATCAATTGCTTCTTTCATACTAATTTATTTTTTAAGTTTTATAAACATTCCTTTCATATTTAAATTAAATATTTTCATTTTATAAATTTTATCTCGCATTAAAAAGGTTTTTGATTCTTTTTTTTTAAATTAAACAAATAACAGTTATTTTCTTTTAATTTGCGAGTTGTTTACATTATTTTATAACGGATATAGCCATTTCAATTCATTTATAAACTATAATTTTCGGCAAAATGACCACTGGCAACCCTTTTGTTGAAAATATCAATAAAATACAATAATCTAAGCATTGTATCATGTTACTTTTATTCACAATTTAATTTTCTTGGATTCCCTTAAATATAATTAACATAATCCCTTAAGTTAATATTAGTTTTTGTTGCATTAAGATATTTCAATTTGTTGATTTTCTGGTAAGCAAGTAATCCATATTGGTTTACAATGGAAGTCTATGGGAATTTGGCGAAATATTAGAGATATCGCCAAGTTGGCGTCACTTTTGGCGACTCATTTTGGTCGCCAAATTTGGCGATATACCGCCAAGTTGGCGACAAACTTAGCTGCATTTGGCGACAGAACTATGTCCCTCTACGGCAACCTCCGTATAGGTATGGAAATGTATTAAATGCTGTTCAATAATTGCATAAAAAATTCGCTAAAAATTCAAAAATCGCTGCACGAATTCCGAATAAATTTTTTTGAAAAGATAACAAAATTTACTTAATTGGGTTAAAAGAAAGAAACCATATTCTTCTCACTTATATGGAAAAGTCGCCTCGAAACATAAAAAAGCGCTAAAAATCGCATAAAAAATTAAATAAAAAAAATTTAATCAAAAAATCGAAAATCGGGCTTCGAGGTGCAAAACTTCATATATAGACGTGCCTTTTCCCCAAATTTTGTAGCTCTACGTGCAGTGGTCTCTTCAGAACGCCGTCGACACACTCACTCACTCATTCACTCACACACAAACTTCTTTCTTTACCATTATAGAAGATTAAGCTTTTTTAATATGATCTAATATTCACCAATAAAAGTTTTTCACGAGTAATAATTTAATTATTTTAGGCACTTTAAATGTGACGATATTTAATAATTGGGAATTTTACATATGACGTAATTATCATCTTTAAGTGCGTTTCGCGCGTAAAAATTTTATTTCTTTAAACTTTTCGTACTTTTTTAATATTTACGTATAAATACTTTGACGTAATTTACTCTATATTCTCCTTTTAACACGCGATCATTTAATTCTTATTTTAAAGTTTTCTTCTGTATTCAATAATTTTACTTTTCAATCTCATTTTGAAAATGACGACAAAATACAAGTCTAATTTTTATTTATTTATTTATTTATTTTTTTTCCTGAAAAACATTATTTAATCACAATACTCTTTCATTATTGTTTGAAATAAGAGATAATTTCAATTTCAATTTGAAAATAGTGAAAAAGAGGAAATCTAATAATCCTTATATTTTTTCCATGTTCTCCCTCTTTTCTACAAAAATGGAGTAATTTAGATGCCATCATTTTAAAAAAGGCATTAAAATTAGAAAAAAAAATAAAAACTCAAAAACTAATTCAAATTTTTTAATTCTGATACCAGTTTTGACATCGGTGGATCAATACGGATAATTGGTCTTAATTTCCCCGCCAAACATGCCATATTTTAGAAGAAATAGCCGTGAAACGTAATCAGTCGTTTCATAAAATCGTTTCGTAAATTCATTTCATAAGTTCGTTTCATAAATTTGTTTCATTTAGATTTTAAATATATAGGGTAGATAAACACATTATATGGTTTTAAACATTATGCTAAAGTTCGAAAACCACTCAACAGATTACCTTTAAATTTTAGTTCAAACGTTCGGACCCGAATTCCCTTTGTGGCTGTATAGGAATTTTTTTAATTTTAGATTTTTACATGCATTATGTGGCTTTAATGGGATCAAATTGATCTTCTTTTTTCAAAGGAAATTACCACCATCGAAAATATAAAAATTTTGAAAACATCTTATACTTCACCGTGGCTGATACGGTAAATTGCATTAATATTCTTTAATTATCTAGGGGGTCGGAGCCCCCCTGTTCGCTACGCTCACCATCCCCCCGCGTAATCGCTTCGCGATTCCACTCGGTATCTCGAAGCAATCCCTGTTTTCTAGTCAACATCAGGCATAATTGTTTCGCGTTTCCATTCTTGGTTACTTCGCGATCCCTTATTTTCTATGCATTCAGTTTTTATATTCCACATGGTAAAAACGCGCTGATCCCCAACTCCTTATTTCCTTATCTGAAAGCACATAATCATTAGAGCTTATAGAGTTTCATAATTATAAAAATTATAAAATATAAAATTATATATAAAGTGTTGCGAATATAGTTAGTGTTTGTGCTTAAAAATAATGTAAATAGTTTAATTAAGCTCTATTCATGAGCTAATATTATTTTTGTTTGCATTGAAATATCACAATTTGTTGATTTTCTGCAACCAATTAAACACTGTTGGATTTCAATGGGAATCTATGGAAATTTGCGAAATACAGGAAATATAGCCAAGTTGGTGTCACTTTTGGTGACTAATTTTGGTCACCAAATTTGGCGATATATCGTCAAGTTAACGACGTTTGGCGACAGAGTCCTTCCCTTGGTAACCCCCCTTATAGCGTCAGAAAGCACTGAACAATCAGATGCGTTTCGCGGTATCTACGCAGATTGTAATTGGTCCATTTCCAAAGCGTTACTTTTTTTTTTTAATATAGAAGGATATTTTGATGTTTTACGACTACCTTATGCAAGCGTCTGGTTAACACTGCTTTTTCAGGATGTCGTCGTTTACACGGATGAAATATTATTTTTGTTTTCATGAAAAACTACTGTTCACTGTACTGTATATTATTATTATCTCCATTCCTTATTATTATCTCCATTCCTTATTATAAAAATTATTAATTATTAATTAACCTATAACTATATAAAAATAGTGCTATGCTGCAATTTAATTTTATCTTAAATATTTACTTTTAATATACTGTTCTCTTGGGCTCGCCCTGACATTTTGTTATACTGTTTATTAGTCATTCTGTTTGTTTTGTCATTTTAATAATTTTCATTAAACAGGGTCTTCCAACCTGCTGGTACTTCTGGGCTCGTTCGCGGGTGCTGGGGTTTCAGCGGGAAGGGGGATATGTGTTTTCCCCTCGTGGACTAATCAGCTCCTATACCGAAAGGTTGGCTGTCCACGAGTGGGTGATTAGTGATTAGTGACTAGTACTGTATACTGAAAATCCCGAAAAGTTTACGTTGAAATTCGCAAACATTTCTAAATATAATCTTTTCCGATGTTCAAACCTTGTGCCATTCGCGACCCCTAACCCTTAATTTTCCACGATTAACAAACGACAGTTGCATTAATCGTTAAATACCGGGTGAGCCAAAAGTTCGTTATAACTTTAAAAATTCATAAAAAGGAAACAAAATATGATAAAGGAGCGCGGTTTGCAAGAAAGGGCTTACAAGGTAGTCATTTTTTTCTAGTGGTAAAAAAAAATAGTTAAAAAATCACATGTAGAGGTCGCTGATGACAAATCTACATGTTGAAAATCGATTTAATAATATTTTCAGAATATATTTTATTGGCAACATTAGGCATTATAGCTTCAATAATATATTTACACGTACATTACAGCTTTATATCATATTTCGAGATGATCTTTTTAACTATTGTTGCCAATTCTAAGACAGCGCAGATAATAATATTTCCTGCGTAACAATAAAAATATTTGCAGGTGAATATTACAAATAGAATGAAAAGTTTTGTGAAAATTGCGTCCGTTTTAAAATTTTAAATTTAAAATCATTTTCTTATAGCGTTCTTAAAAAATACCACTGAGCAAAAACCCTGTTGGCTTAGTTCATTTTATATTAGCTAATTTTCAGATAATTAACTAATCTTATTTAATCAAACACACAAACAAGTAAAAATTAAATTTTAAAAATCCAAAAAAACCGACTGGCGAACTAATTAATTATTTCTCATAAATGTGAAACAATTTTTTTTATAATACTTACCTGTTTGATGACTTTTAAGTTGTGTTTATTTGTTAGTTCCTATCTATAAACACTATTTTTATGAGGCTTTTAGATGTTTATGATGGTCAGAGTTGCAGTAAAACTAGAGATCCTATCTACACAACTTCCAGGATGTGCAATATTTAAACGGAACTTCTGACTTTAAAATAGTCAATGAAACATCGTCTTCGTTTTGAAAGCCATAATATGCAACTCAATAGGGCGCGTGAAAAAAAAATTTCGTCTCTACCGCCATTTTTGTATTTTACGGCCGCTGTTTTGAATTTATAAAAACAAAACCTAGCCTATAACCATCGGATGATTAAGACGAATCGATAGAGACGTCATTCATTAAAATCCATCCAGCTGTTGGGATGTTTCGAGCGTATAAAGAAATCCACATACCCAGGTACGCGTGAAACACATAACCCTTCTTGGCAGTCGGGTAAAATAGCAATTAACAGCAGCTGATTTGGCTTTAAAATCGCTCAGTAAAAGAGAAATAAATTTTTACAGGGAGATCGCCACTGATGTTTTAATTATAATTAAATCTTCCGTACTCTTTTTAAAGTAGATCAAATGAACGGATTTTTAGAATCTGAACGGGAATTGGCGAGCATAACTCGTAAGGGGCAGATCCTCCTATTAATCGTAAAATTTAATACGAAAATCTTTATAGTTCATTCGCTTCTCGTATTAACGAAGTTCGACTACATATGTATATATATCCCTCCACCTGCTGAAGAAAGTTTTTTTTTTTTTTTTTTTTTTTTTTTTTTTTTTTTTTTTTTTTTTTTTTTTAAATAGAACATCTGATTTACTGATGCATAAAGTTACAGTACCTATTTAGGAAACCACTACGAGTATATCGAAGACATTTAGAAGAGGACGGATATTTAAGTTTAATTTCATACAAAATATCCGGTCAATTGAGTAATAATAAAAAAAGTATACTTTTAAAATCATTCAAAAACGTAAAAAGGGAAATTTTATATAAACTAAGAGCAATGTCATGTTTAACATACATTACGCATTAATGGAATATTTTTAATGGAATATTTCAGCTTTACTAAACAAATAAAAGAAAAAAAGAGTATTTTATTCTCGAAAATAGCAATACGTAGAAAAGAGAAAGAAAGAATGAAGTTCGTCCAAAATAAAAAAATAAACGTTCCATTTCTGTTACATTGAGGCATTCCTTTGTTACTTTTTTGCAATCTTTAATTGAGCTATACAAAGGAATTTTCTTTCTTAGAATTTTTACATTCTTCAAATTAATTGTTTACAAGACAAAAGCTAAAATGAATCGTATATTTTTATTTTTTTTGTGTCCATAGTCTTCTAAAAATATCAAATTAAGTTATGTAGAGACGTCTTAGTATATTTTTGGAATTTGCCTTTTTTAAAATTTTATATTATAGCAAGCAAATTACACGCAATTAAACAAAATTACAAGAATTATATCGTAATTTTCTTCTTCGTTGAATTATACTTTTGTAATAACTTGATTAATTATAGTTAGCTTATTCTTCTCCGTGTTTTTAGCGTGGTGTTTATTAAGATTACTCTTAAATTCTTATTTATTATTTTCCGAAAGTATGAATTTTTTTTAATAAAAAAAATGTTTCAGATGTTCTAAATAAATATTCGAAATAAGATTTCAAGTAGCAACAAGATCGTAAAATTATGCGTCCAGCATAGATCCAACACTTTCAGAATACTGTAACAAAACTTTACAATTTATTAAGGGGTCTAAGGACTCTTAAAATTGGAATTATAGTTTTGTAATAACTTGATTAATTTTAGTTAGCTTATTGTTCTCCGTGTTTTTAGCGTGGTATATATTAAGATTACTCTTAAATTCTTATTTATTATTTTCCGAAAATATGAAATTTTTTTAAATAAAAAAAATGTTTCACATGTTCTAAATAAATATTCGAAATCAGATTTAAAGTAACAACAAGAACGAAAAAGTATGCGTCCAGTATAGATCCAACATTTTCAGAATACTGTAACAAAACTTTACAATTTATTAAGGTGAACTATGTCTAAATGAACAAGGGATGACAAGGTATGACCGCCCCGGGATGCCTAAATAAATAATTTAGAGCAGGGCGCGAAATTTCCGCTCGCCAGGTCGCCAATGGCGAGTAAATATTTAAGGCTGGCGAGTAAGTTTTGTCTTCTAAAATGCTGTTTTATAAATCAAACTACGCTTAGAATATCGTGCCTCAATCCAGCGACATGAAAATCTAGTAGATTCCTTCTGGTTAGCTGAGAAATGTGGATATTTTAACAAAGTATGGCAATGAAAAACAATGCAGGTATTTTATCCATTTTATTGCTGAAACTATGTAGTTAGATTTAGTGTAAAAATTAAATAGTGTAGATATATCAGCATTCTGGTTGAAGGTACTACAGATAGATCAGATGTTCGACATGCAAATGTGTATGTTCGATGCGTGCATGCAAAAGATAATCATATCAAAGAGGACATTTTAGGAGCTGCCAAATTCTACTTCATCCAGTTATTTTCACAGACATAACAGATTTTATAGATAAGAATACACGTCAAATGAATATAGAAACAGTTGTTATATTGTAGGCTTGGTTACTGGTGGTGCTCCAAATATAGCGGGATACAAATCAGGAATTTTTATGAAAAATAAATCTATATGTGCTAAATTAATAAACATTCACTGCCTTTCACACCATTTACAGTTGGCTGTATTGGATACATGAGGTGAACTTGAATATCTGAAAAGATATGGTTAGAAGTATTTTTAAATTTTACCATGTCTCGGCTAAAAGACTTCATATGTTAAAAGAAACAGCAGGAATTCTAGAAGAAAGAATCCTTAAATTGAGTGATATTTACACTATTAGATGATTATCCATCATAGAAAGAGCTGTGAAAGCTCTTTTGCAAGCTGTCTTGAATAGGGGGCCCTCGGAAATGACAATGATAGTGCTAAAGCTAAAGGTTTTCTGAAAAGATTGAAGGATTATAAATTTCTTTATGTTCTGTATCTCCTTTTGGAATTCTACAGGAAATTAAACCCTTTAAATGTGGCATTAAAAAACAATGAACATGTCATTTCATCTAGAAATAAAAATTAAACATTGCATCTCAGTTCTGACTGATCTCGAATCTAGTGTTGCACCAAGCGAAAAGAAGTTTTTGGACCAACGATCCATCTCGGGGATAATCAAGGTTGTACAGCTGGCAAATATTAAAAATGGGGAGTGAGAGTTTCAGACTTTAAAAAAGAGTTAAATTAAACATGCAAACATTTACATCACAAGAAGACTGTAATCTATGTCAGCAGATGTGTCCCTGCATGTTTTTGACACTTTGGTTTGACCTCTCAAAGAAAAAATTCTTGAATTTGTGTCAGAAGAAATATAAAAGCTCTTCATGTGTTTGAACCCAAGTCTCCTTAATGAAAAAGTGAATACTGTATTGGCAGAGTGGGCAGGATTCAAGTCTATGTTCCCTTCACTAACACTGAAAGATATGCGGGAGAAGTTTTACAGTGAAAAGTACTCAGCAAGATTCTCGAATTCGCTCCAGATTCTAACAATTTGTGCTGTTCTACCAGTGAGCATAGCTTCGTGCGAGAGGCTTCAGCTGTTACGGTAGAGTCAATATTGCATATAGGAACTCTCTGAAGACTAAGGCACTGCTAATTTATTCAGAATTTCTATTAAGGGATCCAAACTAACAGATTTTGACACTACAGCTGCGATTGACAAGTGGTATTTCAGTGGTATTTCATGAAGTTCTCAAAGCACAGGAACTTTTTCTTTCATAAATTTTTAGTGGTATGTGAAAATTTCTGTAACCATTGAAATCTTATGGCAACCTTATTTTGAGTTAATATAATTTTTTTTCTTTTACAGTAAATATGTTTCGATTTTCCTATTTCCGCTTTCTTTTATGAGATCGGATACCAGAAAGTTCTTCATACTATATCTGTTAACACTTTAAATTGTTCATATTTCTCATGAATGTAAAATATTCCTGATTTAACAGAGAGATTCTTCTAACAACTGTCAATTTAAATTCAGTTTGTCATAAATAGTTCATTTTCTGGGCAAGTGTGGTGACCGACGTTGCTGCTTGAATGAATGTAAAATAATGGCGAGCAAAAGTTTTAGTCGGGCGAGCATCTCTTGAACTGAAATTTCATGCCCTGATTTAGAGAATGCATAATGTATTTGAAAGCCCAATTTCTACAATTACCTAGAATAGTTCGACCTAGAATAGTTTTTGACCTGTTATGCGGACAGATGGACAGTCAGACGGACAGACGGGCGGAAAGACGACTATATGTGCTACGTATTTATATAATTACAAACGCATCTAAAAATAGACTGTTAAAGCTGTCAGTCAGGCAGCTTCCTAATTTACCTGGCTAATGTCAAACCCATGGGCGTAGTATGGATAGAATGTTCGTGTATTTAAAATATCTCCTCAGGAAAACTACTGTTTGGGGGGGGGGGGGGTACTTTTCCTAAAGGGTATCTGTATTTATGCTTTCGTTCTTCTGGCGAAACACTTTTCGACGCATTCCTCTGTCTGTCCGAAAAAAAGTTCGTTCTCGGAAACTGTTTAAGCCATAGAGCATATTTTGAGTACCTAAATACCTCCGATCACACGAAAAATCATAAAATTTCGAACAAGTCTTACACTATTGTAATTAAATGAATTAATTTAATGACATCACATTGCTTATGTGATTCAGATTTTAAAAGTGAACAACACAGTAGAGCGCCGATTATCCGAACAAGTTGGGGCCGACTCTAGTTCGGTTAAGCAAAAATTCGGATAAATGGACAGAGAGAAACTAATATAGCCTCAAACGAAAACTTAAATGATCGTAAAAGTTCCAAAATGCATTCTAAATTAACATTTATTTAGAACAAGTTTATGTTCTTCCTATCAATTTAATTATCATTTTCGCCTAATGCACCGTAATAATGAAGTTTAGTGGGATTAATTAGTAACTGAATTTAGTGTGGATTAATGAGTAATTTTTTTAATTATTCCTAATAATGTTATTTTCTAATAAAAATAGGTACATAAATACCACTTCGCATATTTCAACCATTTCAGCGAGCAAAGCCGCGGGTTTTGCTAGTTTTAAATAACTTGACTTGAATATTTAATTTGATTCAAATATACCTTCCTTTTGTAATAATTTTAAAATTAAATTTAATGGTGATGCCATCTATCTAAGGATTTAATAATTATAAATTAATGAATTTCATTTATTAATTAAAGGATAAAGTGTTTCGAAAGGAATATGAACCCTGTGTTATTAACATCTGTGTATAACCATCTGTGTTATTAACATTTGCCTCCTTTTAACCCTTATCTACTGACGGTACTTATAAGTACCACTCGCTTTAAACTTTCATCCCATAGTGAATATTACTCATATTCTAATGATACTTTGCAAAAAGTTTCTTTTAACTCTACTTTTTCAGAATGCATGGCAGCAGTAGTTCTAGGTTCGTTATTTTAGCAAGGAAGAAGGCTAACTTTGGAACAGTCGATGTGATTTGTGCCGACATTTGTACAAATTGTCACGCTTGGATTTTTAACGCTGCAAACATAGTAAAGGACGTAACGTAAGTGTTGGATTTTTTTATGTTTTCATTATGTTCTTAGAATACAATTTGAGTAGCTAATTTAATTGAGTGGTGTTTGCATTTGATTTAAAATTGAATTACTCAGCTGTACTTACAATTACCGCCAGTACACTGGGTGAAGGAGAAATTTTCTTGCTTATTTTTCATCTGTGTAGTTATCCATCGATTTTATCTGCTTTATAACGTAATTACTAAATTGCAGTGTAGTAATGTTTTCTCTGGTATTTGTTTTCTGTTTCATTATTTTTTTTTAATAGGAAATCGAAAGAGTTGTGGTACCAGCTCTTTTTTACTATACTAGAAATAGCATATGTAAATTCATATATTGCATATGTGGAGATGCGAGAGAACATGTTGTCCTTGGAATATATGCGTTGTATAACTAAAGGACTGCCAACAAAATCGAACCCCCCGAAAAATTAGGGGTTTTTAACACCGTCAAATTTGAATTTTTACTCATTTTTCGCGTGTAAAATAAAACTATGTCAACTTAATATTTTTTATCGTTAACTTATGAGCGTCTTCTTCTTATTTAGCATTTTTATGTGTTTAAACTTTTTATGAAATATCACGTGAATTTTCTGTTACGGGACTAATCTAGGCGGTACTGACGGTACTGACGGTACTTTAAAGTACCACTTTAATTAATTACATCTAACGAATTAAATTTCTCCGGGTAAGTATTTTTTAATGTTTATCCTTTGCTTCTCATTGTAGTAACTGAAAAAAAAAATTACATGAAAAAAATTGCTATAGATCATAATGCAGTAGATAAAGAGCTAAACGAAACCTTCTGTGTGGTCTTCTATCACGCTTACCCACTTGTTTTATTAACTGTCAAAATATTTCTAAAATATGTGTTTAATTTAATATTTTATGTATTAAAAAGTGAAGTGCTGCGAGTAAGATTTTTTTCAATTAACATAAAAATATGAATATATTTCAGAAACGTTTTGACAACTAAGAAAAAAAAGAGAATTATTTTAAGAAGAATCAGTACACAGAAAAAGAAATTAGAAATATTATTTTTTGCGGGATATTTTTATAATATACGAATGCATTAAAACGACCGTATGTTTAACATTAGCGAGGGGAATTAGGAAGTTGAGTGACTAACAGCCTTAATTATCCTTTGTAATTTATCTTTCAGAAAACTTTCTAAATGGTTATGTTTTACAAAAAATTTCTACACTGAAATAATTTGAATACAGTACTTTAATCCATTCATGTCAGGTATTTTGGATTTTGTTCAAGAAATTCACATATGCTAAATAGGCAAATGTAATTTACTAGGGGAATCAAAAAGTAATGCGTCCATTGTTCTAAATTTTCTTTCTTTCACAGCTACCGGACTATCTATGCATAATATTATAGAGTTAACATTAGAACAGCAGATTATTTTATACAAGCTTTATAAAAAAAAATTTCACACCAGAATTTTTATTTAAAACTATTTAACTTATTTAATTAGCCTATTTCTGTGTTTCTTACTTTTAATATATCTTATGAAGAAATTTCTGGTTCGAATCGAATATTATCAATTTCGCAGGGGTCAAAATAACCCCTAATGGCGGTTCTAGTGATAACTTAATTTTATTTGTATAATATTTTTCTTTATCAGATTGGCTGATTAGAACCATGGATCTCAAGCTAAAAGAAAGAGTCGTCATTTAATTTCTGGTACAAGAATGTTGTGCACCTAAGAAAATCTATAATCACTGGAAGAATGTTTATGTTGACTCTGCAATGGGCATCAGCATTGTGTGGCGATGGGTGAAGAAGTTTGGAAACCGAGAAACGGAAATTGCAGATAAACCGAAAAGCGACAGGCCGACAACCTCAGTCTCACAAGGGAACCACTTTAGGTGTTGCTCGCACCTAGAATCGAGACCTGGTGCATTTTGTAGCCCTATGCATAAAAGTTAGAGAACCGATAAAAATTCTTTGTTAAAATCATATTTCATATATTTTTTTTACATTTATAATTTTTTATTATTGGATTTTTATTTGTTAATTTTACACCAAAAGAGAGTTAATTCGCCATATATGGCACTTCAAATTTTTCACTAGCTTTATACTTGTAATAGGTTTACGTCCAAATCATTACAACACGGTGCGTAGCGAAAATACTGAGCTAGGGTTCCGGAAAACTGTACGGGGAAAAAAAAGACGCCAATCTTTCCCCGCCAAATATGTAAATATAATATTGTATTTTTTTTTTTAATCAAATTCGTAGGTTCTTGAAGGAATTTTAAAACTTTTTTCAACATTTTATAGTTATTATTGACTAATTTATATTTTTAACAATTTTTTTTTTTAAACTTTTACTTTAACAGCCCGAAAAGTGGTCTCTAAAATTGCATTTTCAGAAAGTTAATCTGCTGTAAAATCAAAAAATATTATTTTAACAAAAAAATTTTATCGATTCCCAAACTTCCTAATATAGAGCTTTAAAATGCACCAGGTTTCAATACTAGGTGCGAGCAACACCTAAAGTGGTTCCCTTGTCAGATGCAAATCGAGAACGTGCTGATGAACTGATTTGAGGAGGCAGGCGCGATACAGTTCAGAATGTTGCTGATGCACTGAACGTTTCGTTAGACTCTGGAATAATTATTAGCTTAGGAATAGCTAAGTTTGTGCTAAATGGGTTCTCAACAGAAAGCGTGCCTTTTTTCAAAGAAAAAGGTATATATATTTTTTCTGAATAAATATATCAAAAAGTTCGTATTACGTAACTACGAGTAGAGGAGACTAGGAAGGGTTGACCCACTTTTTACAAAATGATTTTCTATTTTTTTAAATATTGAACGTAGAATAAAGTTTTATATATCATTTTATTCCTTATACAATCAGTTATCAAAATAAAATTGCTACAAAAGTGTAACATATAAGAACTTTGAAAAATGATTGATTTTAATCATGAAAAAAAATGGGTCAAGGCTCCCCAAATATGGGAAGATTGACCCACTATATAGGAGTATTGACCCGCTTTGTTTCATATTGCGATATTTTTGAAGAAAAATAAAATCAGTTTTAAAAAAGTAAAATAACTTTATGCTACACGCTTTAATTATTTAAAAAATATTTTTTAAAATATGATGCTTAAGAAAACCTGTTTATATGCAATCGCAAGTCAGAGGAGAAAAAAATTGTTTTAAACAGAACTTTGTCTGAGCAGGTATAATTGCACAGCAGGGAAAATGAAATTTTAATATTTAAGACAGTATTTTGTTAGAAACAGGTTCCGCTTTCATAGGATTTCATGTATTTTTATGTCCGGATTTAGTAGTCAATGTCCAGCATTTTTTTGTATCTTTGTCTTGCTTTTTGTGACAATCGACTTGAAAACTCTAGTGGTCACATAGTTTGGCTTCATCTCACTGTATTCATCCGGGTGAAATTTGTCTACATATCTTCCTAAAGTTTTTGATCAATGCTATGTTATTTTGCAGCCGCATGAGCATTTAACTTATCATTAACATTTTTTAACCCTTTTAGGGGTTAATTAGTACTTTCAGTACTAAAATGTTAAAAAAATGATTAGCACCATAATTTACGAAGAAATTTATTTGGTAATACGAAAAATGGTATATTTCACATACATATTAAATGGAAAAGATTTTAGCAAAATTCTGGTGCCATTGTAGCGTTTGGGAATTAAAATTAAATAGTTTCATAAACATACCCCTGCCACTGAAAGAGTTAAGACTGCTGCTTTCATACTTTCTGGCATTTTCTACTGTTTCTATTTAGCAATTGTAAATAATATTTAAATGGGCAAAAGTTCATATCAACTTTCCCATTTATATTTCATTAAATTTTTTCTTGCAGTGGATACTATAGCAATTTTTCGCGTCTTTCTTTAATCAGTTTTAAACATTTTCTTTTCCATCACCCCATTTTACTGTAGCTTTACAGAATAAATTTACATTCTTTTTTATATATAAACATTAACATTTTACTATGCACAATGTATAATAAAAAGATTTCCAAAGCCACTTAATTAAGGGAGTCTTGAGCATCTGGTCAACCCTCTCTCACACTGACTGGGTCAAGCCTCCCCACATAGCCCTTTTCTAACGAATAGCACATTGTTATGTTAAGCCTAATTTACTGTGCAATTTTTATTCCTAGAATGAAAGCTCGATATTTTTGCATTACTTATAACCTACTTACTTAAATTTCTATGGTATATATTATCTGAAAAAAAGCTTACAAAATACTTCTAAAAAACCCAACTTTTAGGTTGAAAACACCTCACAAATGATTTTTTCCACACCTATTTTGATTATCTGTATGAAACGAAGACTGATGTTTGAGCATTCCAGTAGCTTTGTTTGACACCTATTGATAAAACTCTAAAATTCTTTTAAATATGAAAATTGATGGGTGGGTTAAGCCTCTCGTATGGTCAACCATCCCTAGTCTCCCCTACTAGATATTTTTTAGAATAATAGTCGTAAAAAGAATTTTTATTGATCCTTAAAATAGCGTGAGCCCATTTTTCTGTACTTACAGGTTCGTAAAATAGTTTATTACTATTTAGAAGAAAATGTGCGTGTTTCACTCTTTATTTTATTTTTTTTTAAATTCTTGTTCAGTGTATTAGTTTTAAAGAGCAACTACATAAATAGAAATAAAAAAAATTATGACAGTAAGAGGTAAAATTTTATTGAGGATTTCATTCCGGTGATGAAGAGCTGTAGCAGATGTCGCTGCAATCGATATTTATCCTGTAGCATCGTTACACATTTATCGGATTCAATTTCGTAGCACTTTTTAAAGCACTACTGAAATAGCCGGGTGCCACACATTATACCTTCTAGACACTATAATTAAAGTATACATATCAACGTTATAGTACCAATTAGGATATATCCATGTAGTTTGTTTTGTTGTATTCAGAATTGTAGAAGTTTTATAAATTATGAAAACCAAAAATTCGATTTTTTGAAAGTTTAAAACAGACGCTTCCTTAAGACCCCATGAATATACTTTTTTAAATAATGCTTTTAATTCAAATACAAGTAGAGATTCTGACTTATAAACTTATAAAAGAAATGTATTCGATCAGATCCAACAGAACTGCAGCCAGAAAAGCAATATTTCTATAACCAAACTTATTTACTACCTATTTTTAGAATAGCTAGTAAAAAGACTTTTTATTGATCCTTAAAATACACTGCGTTACACCATTTTTGTTGTATTTACAGGATCGTAAAATAGTTTTATTACTCTTTAGAAGACAATGTGCGTGTTTCATTCTTTTTTTTAATTCTTGTTCAGTGAATTAGTTATAAAGAGCAACTATATAAATAGGAATAAAATTTTTATGACAGTATAAGGCAAAATTTTATTAAGGATTTCATTTCGGCGATGAAGAGCTAACAGCTATGATCGGTATATATAGCTCAGCATCGTTACACATTTATCAGATTCAATTTGTTAGAACTTTTTAAAGAAGTACCGAAATAGCTGGTTGCAACACCTTATACACTATATGGCCAAAGGTGACCGGTCACTTGCGATTTTTGACGTTTTGTTAAATATCTAGAAAAATACATGAGGAATTAACCTGAAACTGCAGGTGTGCAAACAGGTCATATATTTACGCGAAGATTTTTTCTCGAAACCCCATAGGGGACCGTCAGAAAATTGAAAAATAACAAATATCTTTTGGATAATCCTGTAAAAACTAACGGAGCAAAAACGTTTAAACTCGAGATTATTAGTAAGTGGCTTATTGTAATATACTGTGTTCATTTTTATGAGGATAGCATGTATACTCATAGAGAAATTAAGGTTTTTATAAAAACAGTCCCAAAATTTCGCCAAGATTTTTGCTTATAATTTGCAGAGTTCTTAATATAGAAAAGTTCTTTTCAGAAAATATAACGAACAACATTGTACACAATACTCTGCAGTCAGAATTAAAAAATAATAAAAAATAGATAAAAAATGAGCAGATTTACTAAAAGTGTTTCACTGCGCATGGGCGAATGCAATCAAAATGTAATGTGTATAATGTGGTAGCTAAATCTATAGAGCAACTTTTGTAAAAGTCTCAAAAACATAGTTTGAAAAATCTGATAATAATCGTTTATAGAATAAGCTCAAAATCCGTTGTTCTTAAAGTGAAGTAAAAAGATGAGGAGTTGTATCCAAATACAGTAGTACGTGCAATATTGTGTATGCTAAATTGGCACTAATCAATGGATATATTGATACAACCCCTCATGTTTTTGCTTCATTTTGGGAACAACGGAAATTTCAGATTATTCTATAAACGATTATTATCAGACTTTTCAAACTATGTTTTTGAGACTTTTTCAAACGTTGCTCTATACATTTAGTAAACACATTATGCACATTATATTTTAATTGCATTCGCGCATGCGCAGTGAGACATTTTTTAGTAAACTTGCTCATTATTCTTCCAATTTTTATTATTTTTTAATTCTCACTGCAGTGTATTGTGTACAATGTTATTCGTCATATTTTCTGAAAAGAACTTATTTTTTTATTAAGAACTATGCAAATTATAAGCAAAAAACTTGGCGAAAATTGGGACTGTTTTTATAAAAAACTTAATTTCTCTACGAGTATACATTCTATCCTCATAAACATAAGCACAGTATATTACAGTAAGTCACTTATTAATAATCTCGAGTTTAAACGCTTTTGCTGAATTAGTTTTTACAGGGTTGTACAGAAGATATTCGTTCTTTTTCAATTTTTTGACGGTCCCCTATGGGGTTTTGGGGAAAAATCTTCACAGAAATATATGACCTATACAATACTGTTTACACACCTGCAGTTTCAAGTTAATTCCTCATGTATTTTTCTAGATATTTAACAAAACGTCAAAAATCGCAAGTGACCAGTCACCATTGGCCATATAGTGTATCCTCTAAATACTATATTTAAAGCACACATATCAACATCATAGGACTAATTGGGATTTTTCCATGCGGTGTGTTTTTCTGTATTCAGAATTGTATAACTTTTACGAATTATGTAAACCAAAAAATCGATTTTTTGAAAGTTTAAAATTGATGCTTCCTTAACACCTCATGAATACAATTTTAAAAATAATGATTTTAATTCGAATACACGTGGAGATTCTATCTTTAAATTTTATAAAAAGAAGTATTCAAACAGATCCAACAGAACTGCAGCGAGAAATGCAATTTCTATAACCAAACTTATTTACCAGATATTTTTAGAATAATAGTCTATAAAAAAATTACTATGGATCCTTAAAATGCACTGTGTGACACCATTTTTGTTGTGCTTACAGGATCGTAAAATAGTTTTGTTACTCTTTAGAAGAAAATGTTCGTGTTTCATTCTTTCTTTAAATTCTTCTTCAGTGTATTAGTTATAAAGAGTCACTAAATGAATAGGAATAAAACTTTTTGTGACAGTAAAAGTCAAAATTTTATTAAGGATTGCTTATGAAGAGCTAGCAGATGTCGCTGCGATCTATATTTATCCTTTGGCATCGTTACACATTTATAGGATTGAATTTTTTAGCACTTTTTAAAGCACTACTGAAATAGCCGAATGGCAGACATTATATCTTCTAGACACTATAATTAAAGCACACATATCAACATAATAGTATCAATTGGGATATTTATATGTGGTGTGTTTGTTGTATTCAGAATTGTATATTTTTTACAAATTATGGAAACCAAAAAATCTATTTTTTGAAAGCTAAAAACAGATACTTTCTTAAGACCCCACGAGTACAGTTAAAAAAAATATTGCTTTTAATTCGAATACACTTGGGGATTCTATCTCATATACTTATTAAAAAATGTATTCAATCATATCCAATAGAATTGCAGCGAAAAAAACAATTTCTATAACCAAACTTATTTACTAGCGATTTTTAGAATAACAGTCCATAAAAACACTTTTTATTAATCCTTAAAGTACAATGCGTGACACCAATTTTGTTGTACTTACAGGATCGTAAAATAGTTTTATTATTCTTTAGAAGAAAATGTGCGTGTTTCATTCTTTTTTTAATTCTTGTTCAGTGAATTAGTTATAAAGAGCAACTATATAAATATAAATAAAGCTTTTTATGATATTAGAAATGGAAATTACACTTTTCATTTAACAAAAATAGATATTACTAGGGTGTAAAAGTAAGCTTTTGATAAAATCACACTTATGATGTTCCCTGTATGCGGTCATTTAATTCCAATTATAATGACTAGTAAATCTACAAATCAGGAGCATCAAACGTCAGCTCTACAACTTTGTTCTTTTGTTAACTCTGCTCTGCAACTCTGCTCTGCTGTTTTGTTTGTTGTTTTTGCTAACTTTAACTTTTGTTTCCAAAAAATAGTTTTGATTGCCGTTCTACAATATGTATATCTAAGATCTAATCTAAATAATAATCTAAATAATCTGAATAATAATGCGTAATATTAATATTTCTACAAAAACGCAATTTGAAGTTCTTAAATTACATAAACATTTACAAAAGTAAAAAATATTTCGAAGGTTTCAGACATTAGAAGAGTTCTCATGAAATTCTCGTGATCTACTTATTCTGGTAATTTTTAGATAATAAAGTAGATTTCTTCACGGGGCTCTGTCCCCTGAAGTGTAATTTAATTTATATTTATATTTTTTCATTGATTGTGTTAATGATTATCGTATGTCTTAGATTTCTGTTTACACTACGATTTATAAGGATAAGCTACAGTTTGGACAAGCATTTTACGTTATCCTAATATTCATATAGCAGTATTTACTTGCCTGCTAACCATAAGCACGTGTATCTAAAGGATAAAGAAACTTTTGGTAATGTAAACTGGGACATCTAATTTAGAAATCTAATTTTTTTTAACTTTTGCTTCCAAAAAATAGTTTTGATTGCCGTTCTACAATATGTATATCTAAGATCTATTCTAAATATCTAATAATATGCTCGATAGCATTAACTTACTAAAATCACACCAAAATAAGCATATTTGGAGACTTCTAACCTAACGGGTAATCATTAATTATCGTGTTCACTTCCAACTGACTAAATAGCAAACGATGATGTGACAGAAATGAGTGATAGAAATGATGTGACGCCGTAAAGTATTTTTTGTGTTAGCCTTTTGACAGTAGCCACATTCATTTGAAATAGTGATGTTACGGAACACCATCTATATTTGTCGCAAACCCTTGTTTCAGATCAAATTACGAAAGGTTTACTAACCTTTTATTTCCCTTAGCCTGGCTTTCTGCTTATCGTTCGTAATAGGGATCATTTTAATAATTTATTTTATACTCTACAAGATGTTACACGTGACGTCTTCGTTCACGTTGCATTAAAAGAAAGGTAAATGCATTAATTAATTAAAACATTTCACTTCCCATCAGACATGCAAGGCTCAGGTTTTTTGCATATCACTATTATCTTAGAGAAAATGTTGTCCTTTTAAATCGCACAAATATTCCAATTACATTAAAAAACATTTTCTGTATTAAAATACTGGTATCCAGAGACACCGGAGGCTTGGCAGTTCTGCGCCCCTTAATAAAAACATTTATAATTAACACGGCTGCCACAGACGACTATTTTTCAGTTCTGTTCCCACCACTATTTAAAAAAACAGATTTTCTCGTATATTTTTCATGCAAATGTTCTCGAACAGTTTGCCAATAATTTTTGTTTTCAGATAGTGGTGTGAGGTAAAATTAAAAAATAGTCGCCTGTGGCAGCCCCGAATTAATCAACACTTTATCACATTTTATAGGAGACAATACGGAAGTTCTTATTTGCATAGTCTTACATATACCTCAGTCATAAAAATGTGAAACTTAGTGCCAATTAATATACACAATTGTGAAAATGAAATCGCAACTAATGAAAAAAGGAAGGCCAAATAAAATCGTGTAAATCGAGGAATCGTTCTTCGTAATGCGGAGAGAATACTACTACAACAATTATTTTGGATGGTATTTGGTGTGAAATATTTATCTGCATTCATTCCGTTGTATAAGACTTTACAAAAATCTGTTGTAAAAAATATATTTAAAAAAAGCTATTTTTAAAAATGACAAAATACTTTTGCAATTTTAAAGCTAAAAGAAATGTGGAATCAAAATCCGGTTACTACTATGATTTACCAAACGTGTCTCCAATATACTTTGTGTTTTCGAGTCTTAATTTCGATACCAGTGGAGGGAAAATGATTTTACTTTGTTGATATCATATTAAAAGTTTAGATTTTATGAACGAAAATATCATTATTATTTTTTTAAGCAATTTTCGTTTATATTTTCTGAAATGAGATGACTTTAAGAATTAGCACTAGTCAAAGAATATTTTTTTAAACAATCTAGGTTATTTTTTCGTTTTTAACAGTTAAAAGAAATATCTCCCGCTATAATGACATCATTTTCTATATTTATAAGTTTGCGTTGTATAGTTTTGACATTTAGTATCCATTTGTTTTCAAAAGTTTTTTTTTATTTAAATTTTTAATTAAAAATTAAATCTTTATGTTAATCGTAAGCAGACGATAAACTGTAAAGCACTGATTACATTTTTTTAATAAGAAGAAAAGAATATCATAACACAAGACCCATTTATTTCAGCATTAAAGCGTATTCATTTTATTTCGATATAAGACATCATATTCGCTGCTTTCTGTACAGGAAGGTCTCCTTAACCGCTATACTCAGAATATTTTGAAAAATAAAACACCGATTAAACAACTTATGTATGCAATAACGGATCAGTTAAATTTTGCGGCGGAATCACAGTAGAAAGACTGTAAAAAAATAAAATATTTTCGAGTATTTGGCACGCAAAGACGAAAGCGTCACGCGATGTGGCAAGCAGCACTTATCCTCCCCAAAAGCAAACGATTTTAATGCATCTGAAAATCGCTTGTTAACTGATTTTGAGAATACGTGTAAATAATATTTAAGGAATTTAAACTTCAACAATGAAAGAGTTTAATTCATATATATATATATATATATATATTTGTATTACATATATATGTTGCTCGTTGCTGCAGTTATTTAAATTTATCACTATAAATATATTTTCATATATAAAAAATAATTTCAAATATAAAAAAAAATTCATATATAAAAAATATTTTCATATTAAAAAATATATTTTCATATATTTAGACGTATTCCAAAATAAGGGCCAGATGAAGAATACTGCAGTTTTCCATTGCAATATCGGAGGTTTTTGTTCCCACAGCAACAAAATTGAATCGACAGTATTAGATGTAAATTTCCAACTGGGAGAAAAATGTCCGGACCAGGATTCGAACCAGGGATCTCCTGGCTGAAGCCGCCAGTGCTCTACCATCTGAGTTATCTCGGACGAATCTGGTGGAACTTTTTTCACCCAGCTAACCATAATGATTACAGCATCTGGTCTGAAACCTGGTTCAGTTCAATAGAATAAATCACAGATAATGGAGCTCCAGAAATCGTGGATACGTAATTACACTAGATTAATTTAAACACAATTATTCTAATTGGTAATTAGATCACATTATATGTAAATTTCCAACTGGAAGAAAAATGTCCAGACCAGGATTCGAACCAGGGATCTCCTGGCTCAAGCCGCCAGTGCTCTACCATCTGAGCTATCCCGGACGAATGTGGTGGTACATTTTCACCCAGCTAACCATAATAATTATAGCATCTGGTCTGAAACATGGTTCAGCTCAACAGAATAAATCACAGCTAATGGAGCTACAGATATCGCTGGATACGTAATTACACTAGATTAATTTAAACACAATTATTCTAGTTGGTAAATAGATCATATTAGATGTAAATTTCCCACTGGGAGAAAAATGTCCAGAAGAGGATTCGAACCAGGGATCTCCTGGCTAAAGTCGCCAGTGCTCTACTATCTGAGCTATCCCGGACGAATGTGGTGGAACTTTTTCACCCAGCTAACCATAATGATTATAGTATCTGGTCTGAAACCTGGTTCAGCTCAACAGAATAAATCACAGGTAATGAAGCTCCAAAAATCGCTGGATACGTAGCATGGTAGAGCACTGGCGGCTTCAGCCAGGAGATCCCTGGTTCGAATCCTGGTTCGGACATTTTTCTCCCAGTTAGAAATTTACATCTAATATGATCTATTTACCAATTAGAATAATTGTGTTTAAAATGATCTAGTGTAATTACGCATCCATCGATTTCTTGAGCTCCATCACCTGTGATTTATTCTGTTGAGCTGAACCAGGTTTCAGGCCAGATGCTATAATCATTATGGTTAGCTGTGTGAAAAAGTTCCACCAGATTCGTCCGGGATAGCTCAGATTGTAGAGCACTGGCGGCTTCAGCCAGGAGATACCTGGTTCGAATCCTGGTCCGGACATTTTTCTCCCAGTTGGAAATTTACATCTAATATGATCTATTTACCATTTAGAATAATTGTGTTTAAATTAATCTAGTGAATCGACAGTGCTTAATTGAACTTAGCTTTGAGACTGAAACAATTTTATTAACTTAAACTGTGTTTTAATTCGTAAAATTTCACAGTTAACTTTCATTATATATATGACAAAATTGGAGTTAAAGACAAAATGAAACTGACAAAACTAAAGTTATTTAAATTAAATATACACTGCTCCAAACAATTAGGGGAGCACATGGTTTTAACGAAATTATGCAGATATTTACACCGATAAATAACGTAAAATAAAACATCTGAGTTTGGGACATACTCAGACGATGCATTGCTGCGATACCGAGGCCTCCTTTTTCTGTCCGGGACATGGAGATTGCAATTCTTGAGCATTGGAACAGTATTCCCCAAGTCTTATCGATAACCTCATCGCATCCATGGGAAACCGGTGTGCAGCGGTCTTATGTGTTCGAGGAGACCCCATGCCATATTAAAAATCTTGCATCATTTCTAAACAATATTTTTTTTATGATTTACATGAAACCAAATTATTGCCCTAAACCATCTTTTCATGTTCTTTTCATCTTTTTAAAACATAAAAGCTCCCTTACCATTTTTTGCGTCTTTTTTTTTTTTGTATTGCGCATTGCTACACGTGTACTATCCATTTTATGTCCATACATTGCTGTTTTGCACTGTTCTCTTCACTTTTTTGTTTGCTCCCCTAATTTTTTTGAGCAGTGTATTTAAACAAGTTCAACATGAAAGAAACTTTAAAAAGTATTTTTAATAAAAAATGCTTGTAAAATTTAATAGAAAAATGGCATTTTATTCTGTATGAAAATAACGAAATTTTTCATTCAATAGCAAAATAGTTGAAAAATAAATAAAATATTATCTATATTCATTTCTGAGTTTAAATCCATCTATACGCAAACATCTATACAAAGGCATTCATTAATTCATTCCTCTTGACGTTAATTTGACTTTAAAAAATCCTACATACTGTCACATTTATGATATTTTTAGGTTCCTAGGTAACGGATAAAAGAGAAAAAAAATGAAGTAGATACATTCAAAATAAGTAAATACTTAAAATAAAATGTTTTATGTCATTTGAGTACACGTATAAAATTCCATCATAAGTTATACCCCTAACTGAAAAATTCTGGCAAATGTCCTGACAAAATTACAAACTAATAGGAATAATTTTAGACACTTATATAAATATTTCAGCATCTATAATTTAAAATTTAAATCCGTTAATCATATGAGCAATTTTTCTCAACAAATGAAAATTTGAAAGTCGTTTGAAATGCCTTAGAAAAGCATTATTGCGCAAAATAACATGTTCCATATTTTCCGAACCAATGAATCAAATCTAAAAAACAATTAAGCAGCTTAATCTGGATACCTCACCAACCTGCCCACGTAATTTCAAGCTAATCGGATGTTTTTTGCGACAGTTATCGCGAAACAGACAGACTAACTAACTATCTAACAGACGGAAACCAAAAACTTTTCTAGTCTCCACAGTAAGCCTTCACTGACTTTTCGGCAATTATGTTTATCCCTATTTTTAATACTATCTAATAAAGTTTTAAAATATTTATGAAATCAATTTGTGTGTCTTTCTGTCTCGCCGTGTTCCGACTATCGCAAATATCCTCTGGTTAACTTCGAATTTTGATATATTATTACAGCTTCGTATAGAATGTCCAGTCTTTAAAGTGGAGTATCAACAGAATTACAACTAGAAAACCAATATCTATAACTAAATTTATTTGCTATCTATTTTTAGAATAATAGTCTGTAAAAAGACTTTTTATTGATCCTTAAAATACACTGCGTGTTACCAATTTTGTTGTACTTACAGAATGGTAAAATAGTTTTCTTACTCTTTAGAAGAAAATGGGCGATGCACGATTAATTATGGAAATTATTCTTAAAACAAAAGAAATGTAAAAATGTAGTTATCGACATATGAGATTGTAATGCCTGTATTTATAAATAATCGTTTAGATACCAATTTCAGACATTATTTCACATTTTAAATACAATTTTGAATCTCCGTAATATATGCAGGTCTGTTTCTATAAAATACTAGAAGGTAGCCCGTCAGAATGACGTGTTTGCATTTTCAAAAGAATGATATAGCATTGCATTATAAAAAGAATTATGAAGTAATAAATTTTATCTTATCTGACTAATAAAATAAGGTGGGAATAAAAAAGTTATAAAAACAGTTTATTTATAATTGAAACTTAATTTGCAAGAAAGAACTTCACTCACAAAATTTAAAGTCCTTCACAAAAAACATGCAAATTAGAATTAATAATGCTATTTAAAAATATATTGTCAATTAACTTTCGTCTTCGTTCATTGCTTTAAAAAAATCAATAACCTTCAATTTCTTATAAATCATAATAATAATAAATACAAAAAATTAAATAAGAGACCTTCACGGATTAATTACCGATAGCTGACGCCAAAATAATAATTATATAACTTATATTTTAAAAAGTTTAACTCAGATTAAATCCTCATTTTTTTTTAAAACATGCATAAAGAAACCTATAATAAATTTTAATCATTAAAAATGATCCTTTATCACTTAAGTAAGTTGTAACTATTAATTGCATTAACAGATTTTTTTTTCTCAAATTCTTTTATTAAATTACAAATTTATTTTCCCTACAAAATACAAAAATGCAAAATTTTATTTCCATTGTTATATATATATATATATATGTACCTTGGAACAAAAAGGGCCAATGTCCAAGATTGAGAAATTTGAGTTAAATGCACGAATGAATTCAGGATGCCATATAAAGTAATTGTTAAAAGGGCCAAAGTCCTCCCAATATTAGATCATTGAAACCAAATTTTTTTTTGAGGCCAATGTTACTTACTGTTAATGTAAAAATGGCCAATTTAAAATGTAAAAAAAAAAAAA
This sequence comes from Maratus speciosus, assembly GCA_963932465.1. Lineage (NCBI taxonomy): Eukaryota > Metazoa > Arthropoda > Arachnida > Araneae > Salticidae > Maratus > Maratus speciosus. Next base: position 458,010,400 of record OZ010797.1, read on the forward strand.
AAAAAAACCAAATCAATTTAACATTCATTAGATTGTAGTGAGAAAAACATTACTGAATTGTCAAAGGCACAACTTTGAAAAATAATAGTACAGAAATCGTAGCAAGATTCTTAAACTTCCTCAAACTTAAATTGGGTTTCCTGCCATTTGAGAAAAATGGACATTGGCCCTTTTTGTTCCAAGGTACAGATATATATATATATATATATATATATATATATATTCTACACGGCATTAAGTATCCCTGATAGTCTAATTATATTTTATAAGAAATACTATTCATTTTTTCCCCCAATGTCTTCAGAGTTCAAAGAATTTCTAAAGAAACTTCTTTTTTATTTTAACTACGACAGATGGCGCCAACAAAGCTCAAAGTTCACAATGAATGCGATACAAATGAATGTTTACTTATGGAGAGAGAGGGCCAAACGAATTTCAACTGAAGTTATCTCAGAATATGTACATAATTAAATGTAAGTCATCTCTCAAATGTTAATTTATTTTGAATAATCTTTCTAAAAATGTAACTTTTATGAAGCTTAATTCAAAAAAATAATTTTCAATAAAAATGGCCGAATGAAATACGATAAAGCGAAGTGGAATCCGGATGAGTTCAACACCGGAAGCGTTATACACTTTGTGTCATTATATATATAATACTTGATGTAACATTTAAAAATATATTAGACGCCACATTTAAAAAAAGCATATTAAAAAGTTCATCTCAATAACGTTTTCGTTCATACTAAAACATCCTGATGATGTTCTAGTCTTGATGTCATCACTAAATGTTCTACTGTGAACGAAAAATTTATTGAGATTAACTTTTTAATATGTTTTTTTAAATGTGGCGCTTAATATATTTTTAAATGTTACATAAATTTTATTTTATAGAAAGAGACCTGTATATATTACGGAGATTTAAAATTGTATTTCAAATGTGAAATAATGTCTGAAATTGGTATGTAAACGATTAATTAAAAAAAAAAGAAATGTTTCCCCAAAATCAGTGCAACTTCTTCTTGCAGTCACTCGCAATTCTTCAAATTGTTCTCTTATCTTTAGACGCTTTTAGCATATAAACTAATCAGGGACTTCAACAACTCATATGTTTCTAAAATTACAAAAAAAACCTCTTTTCTGAAATTTACGGGAAAAAAATTATTTGAAGCCTCAGAAAACTACTCGTTTATGAAATCTAAAGCTGTACTCACATGTACTGTCCTAATAAATATCCGATTTTTCCTAATAAATAGATTTTTCAGGATTAAAATGGTCGAGAAGGTCGAATATAGTGCAATAGTTTACTTCTCGTAACTGTGCCAATGATGATGTTATTACGGTTTGTATCTCCTATGATGCATATCAGCTCAAATTCCCACAACCAGGGCGTTCTAAAAATAGTTTTAACACTTTCCAACAAAGTCTAAAAGCGGTTATGAATGCGGTTTGCCTGTCTGTATAGTGATAAAAAGTTATCCTTGATTAAAAGAAGATTAATGAGTTCAATAAAAATATCCCGAGAGAAAAAATTATACAGAAACAATATTTTTATAGTTGTAATAACTTTAACTGTTTATACTGAACATTTTCATTTGATGGAGTTAATCGATTTGTGCACTGAACTGCTCATATATCACTGAAGCGCACTACAAGATGCTTACTATAGAATAAGGTGTGCATAGCACTCATCGTACATTTACAGAGACACACAAAAGAATTCGGTTACAATAATCTCTATGAACAATAATTGCTGGAAGTGCATCTTCTACGGAATGCGTTTTAAAATTTACCTAACTTTCTGCATATACTGGTGCACAATATATACACTTGGTGTGTATATATTGTATAAATCATGTAAAGGGCTACCACAAGATCTCGAGTACATTTCCAGTTATTGACAGGAATTGCTGAAGGAAAACGTTCAACTGTGTTAATGTGTTTACTAACCAAGCTAAAATGTACCATGCTATTTATAGTATGTATACAAATCTATAGATCATATACAGAGCTGCACAAAATAATTCCGATATTTGTCCGACTATTGATGGTAATTGCTAAAATTGTCTTTTTAAAAGTGTTATGTCCTAATTGTTTAGTTCGACATCAAATTTCCACCTTATTAAATGGTAATTTTTGTTATAGTATTCTGAAGGTGTTGCAAAGTGTTTCATAGTCTATGCTTCAAATATGATTTTTCGTTCTTGTTTTCTTTATCGTTTCTAAAAATAATTTGATCTTTGGGTTACTCTTTAAAATACAGCGATTACTCGCCAGATTTTTCACATTTTTCTTACATTTGTGGGTTCCATATAATCGTCAAAAGAACTTTACTTACAGCGCAAAAGCGCAGTTCAAGCAATTGAGAGGAAATGGCATATATTTTAGATCGTACGCCAGTACGTGTTTTTAGAACTGAAGAATTATTCTTTACCAAATAGTTTATGGAGATAACAGAAATATTTTAGTAATCGCATGTAACTACGAGACTAACTGGACTTTTTATAAACATTTGTGCTATATTAGGACAATTTAGGAAACTTTTTTCAATGTATCCATAGCATCGAAGGACATTTTTCATAAAAGAAGGATAATTCTTTTTTTGTGTGTGTGATAATATAGTACTGCACCATCTTTTTCTATGTAAAACTGTGTAATTCTATGAGAATTCTTGAATTTTATGAAATTAATTTAATTATACAAATGATTAGACATCCATTAATTTTCGTGATATTTTCAATCACATGCAACAGCAATTTAATTGGTGAATAAAGAAAAATATATTCTGGATTGAAAAATATTTTCCCAAAATAGGCCATTAAAAGGAAAGATTTTTATTTTACGGATAACTACAATTATTTCTTTTCCGTTTTTTCTAATTTGTTTCATAAATTGTAAGGCGCTAACATACTTCAGAAAAAACTCTCTGCTTCTCGGGAGAAAATAACTTTTTCACGGAAAAATAGATGTGGCGTTAAAAAGTTAAAAAAAAATACTTTTCGAGAAAACTTAAAAGTAAATCACAAACTAGAAGCTTTTTTTTAACGTCTTCAATAAGTAAAAAAAAAATATTTAACGAGCAAAAAGCTTTATGTTTCCACATAACAAAGTCAACTATAAAAAACTCATTTTTTCTCATTGTTTTATGTTTATTTCCGTTGCCTTTTTTTAGGAAATTACATTTAATAATAGATTTAGCTTCTTGTATAGTATTTTGCTACTTAATGTTAAAAATAAAAGGGACTGTTTAAGAATACAAGTCTTACTTCTAGTAATAAATAATTTTCGTGCTAATGTATCTGAATTCTGTTTATTAAGAAAAACAATCGTGTATGCTATTGGAATAGAAAATTCCGTATATAATGAAATATACATTAATAACTAATTTTAATATAGATTTGAAGCACAAAACAAGGTATCATAGTTTGGTGAATGCGTTTATGAAGATATTCGTAATGACTTCTTACATAAATTAATAAACGTTTAATATATCCTTTCAATACTTTGTGACTCAGGAACTCCTATTCGAAAAATATTTACTCAGATGTCAGAACACACCATTTTAAGTATGTAAAAAAGTAGTTAAAATAGAAAACGAAAATTCTGCTTTTTCAGAATTTAGTGTCGCTCCGATGAAAAAAAAGATATATATGTATATAAATATAGAGAGTACAAAACATATTTCAGTTTCAAAGCTTAAAACACACGCTTTTATTTCATATAAAATGGCGCCATCCGTATCCACTGAAGAATTCCACATTTACGATCCAGTCTTTAAACAACATCTACAGAAAAGTATGCATATGATGTGACAATTACAGGCTAATACAATGCCAGTTAAACAGAGTTTATAATAGCTCCATGTTTTATAATAAATCATTCATTTATAATTTTTCAAAATAGCAAGAATTTTAATTACAATTTTTTTTCAGTTGTTATGAGAAAATGGGAACATAAAGATAAAATTACTATTTTCAAAACTATTTTTCCTTTACTTTCTATAAAAATGGAGTACTTCAGTTGCCAACACTAAAGAAATATTGTTAAAAACTACAAAAAAAATTAATATCTCAAAATAAACTGAGAGGCAATTTCCAACCAAATTGCATTTAAAAGAACTTTTGTTTCTGTATACGACGGTATGAAAATTAATAACTATGCGATGCGCTGAAGTTTTAAAAAAATCATTGCCGCTCGGCCTACATGTGCAGGTAGATTTCGAAGTGAAGAACTAATTTCACCTAAAAAAACAAATTATGATTAGAGATAAACCAAATTAACAGTTTTATCTGGCCGCTTTTGACGATTTTTTAATCTCATTTTTATATAAGAGCTGGTTTTATCAAAATGTTAAGGCAGTATTTAAAAAATATTTTCTCATGCTCAACAACTCGAAATTTTCTGACACATTTTTAGATTCATTTTTTAAATGAAAAACATGAAACTTGCTGACGTGAATTTTTAAGAGATTTAAAAGCGACTATATTATTATGTTATTACAACTTGATTTATAAACAATTATTTTCTCAGTAGGACCCTATTTATCGTTTCCAACACAATCGCTTCGAAAAATTCGGTTCAAAATGCCCACTTTGACATATTGTTTAAGCATATATTCTGCCTCTATCAAAATATGGCCCATTAAGGCACATTATATAGTTTCTGAATAAGATAACCTACCGTGTTTGAAATCAAAAATGAATTTAAAAATGAGTCAGAAAATAAGCAGTTTGGATTTGAGTACATCTTTAATATGATTTTTTTTTTCAACCTCTATGTATTTTTAATTTATTTTTATTGTAAGAATTGGTCCTATCAAAAACTTGTCAATTTAAAAGTTGTAGATAATATTAAGGCAATTTATAATAAATTTAATTTGATTTGATATCTTGCGAATTGACGAAGTTATGGATTTTTTTTCTTCTTCTACCCCCTCTTTTTGTTTTCGTTTTTTTTTTTTTTTTTTTTTTTTTTTTTTTTTTTTTGTTATAAGAATTGGTCCAATCAAAAACTTATCAGTATAAAAGTTGTAGATAATATTAAGGCAATTTTTAAAAAAAATAATTGGATTTGACATCTTGAGAATTGATGAAGTTATGAATTTATTTCTCCCCAAAACCCTATTTTTTGCACCCCTTGACCCCATTTTTAATTTTATCAAAAATCTGTCATACATGAATTTTTGGCCCTTTTTTAGAAGTAATAATAACTTTAAACTGAGTCGATATGTACTATAATTAAAAATTTATGGGGTTATTTCGTTTTTCACAAAACCCCTTCTTATTTCCACCCCCTTGGTCCGATTTTGCCCTTAAACGAAACTGACCGAGATTTTATGCCCCTTAATTTTATGTATCAGTTTGGAAAAGATTTGTGCAGAATTATGGAAGTTATCGTGTCCATAAAAAATATATAAAGATAGATAGATAGATAAAGTTTTTACTGGAGGTGGTTTTGGGTTCTAGGGGTCATGGTCGGTGTAGATCTGCAAAAATCTTTCCGAAATTCCAACATACGAACGCTCCCAATAGGTAGTATTTCATACGAAATCTAACTAAAAAATGCAGTAGCGATTATTCGTATTTAACCGTACAATCATGCCTTGCTTTATGGCTGTCTTAAATAACGGAACGTTTTTTTTTTTTTTAGAGACGACATTTTAATTGTTACCCGAAAAAAATAGCATATCGGAGGCTAATGAAATAATTTAGTACATTAAAAAAAAAAAAAAAAAAAAAAAAAAAAAAAATACTGACTGAAAAGTACTTTTTTTCATGTCTGAAATAAACAGAAAAGTACAGGTTACTCATAAATATTGTCAATATTTTAATGTAAAATTGTACAGTATATAAACTTACCTGTATAAAAAAAATCTATTTCTAGACAGCCTTTTTAATTTTACATAATATACGAAATTCATTTCAGCAATAATGATGTGAAACTGTTCAAATGACATGTAAAACTTTGGCATGCAAAGTATCGCCCTCTGTTCAGAATTCTGCGAACAATTTACATCAACTGCTATCTTCGGATGTAGCAGCAATGAAAAAGATCCGTATTTTAAAGTCCAGTCTATAAGTAACATTAACTTTTGACTGCAATGCAGATATGCAACGCGGTGATACAAAGAGTTAAACTAATGTTTGTCATTTGAATGCACTTTTGAAAATAATTGTACGATTCATAAAAATTGCGGGCGAAATGCCCTTTCAATATCACCTAAAGAAACTTATCACATGGCTTTGAACTTTCCCATCCACATTTTCGTTGGAAACATTTTTGACTCGTAGATGAGTTTTGCCTCTTGGGCATCCACCGTACTCATATAATCTGGCTCCATCACACTTCGTTCTTGAGAAATATAACCTATTTCTTATAACAAAACTGAAATATTGCTAAATTTAAAAACACATTTTAGACTTTGTATAAACGTTAAGTACTTTTATTAAATGGAAAATATAAAAAAATGGCATATTTTGTATTTTAGATGTTATTAATCACATGTTTTCGACTAATATTTCTAAATTATTTGATTTGTTATTAAAACGCATTGTTTTTGTGACAATGCGAACTCAAAATTATATTTAACTAGCAAACCCCGCGGCTTTGCTCGCGTAACAGTGGGAATATGCCAAGTGATATTCATATGTCTAACTTTTATTTTTTTTTAATTATAATTTTAGGAATAATTCAAAAATTACTATTTAAAACACAGTTTAACTAAACCTCATTATTACACTGCATTAGGCAGAAATGTGTATGTTCATTTCATACGCTCATTTCAGTATTCATTTGAAGTTTTGAATAAACTGTTCTTAGTACGCATTTACATCTAAAAAATAACTGCCATCTCAAATTCCAAGCTTCTTGTCTATCGGTCTACCACCTCTCTGGTAGCAGTGGCACTGACATAAAATGCCTATGTTCAAACACAAACTGTCACCATTAATTTGGCAACATTAATTTTGAAATCGGTTTGGTATTTCCTAATATTCCATAGAAATGGTAATTCAGAAAGTTTTTAAAGGCTTTTTTTAGAATATTTGTTGCTCCTTCTGCCAACCCGATGTCGTAGTGGCATTGGCATAAAATATAACCTCTGTGGAATCAGACACTGTTACCATTGATTCGCAACCATTGCTTTTATAATCGGAATATTATTTCCCGAGATTGCATAGAAATCGTAATTTAGGGCTTTTTTTAGTACGCTTTTCGTTCCATCCCTTCGCTTCACCTCTTTTAAATTTCGAATTTATTTTCAACAGTTCTTAAAAGAGCATTTTGTTCCAGCACCGCCTTTGGGATAATGGCAACGACATAAAATATAACCTATATTGGAGCGAGGGCTCTCACCATCATTTTGACACCATTATTTTAGGTAGCTTTCTTTACAAAAAGCTACCTATTGCAGCCGTTCGAAGAAAAGCGATTTCAAAAAATTTTGGTATATTTTCATCGATCATGACCCCCAGACCCCGAAACCCCCCTCCGTTCAAAATTGATATATATATATATGACCTATGTCACACTGTAACTCTCGTATTTATGAACCGATTTGGATGTAATTCGGTGTGTACATAGTACATACCAATGTCTCGACCGAGTTCGTTGGCCAGCTTCACCCGCTATTTTGTTTCAAAATGGCGGTCATTTAAAAATTTTTAAAAAATTTAAAATTTGAAATGTGTTACCAAATAATTGAAAATGGAAAAATATTTTTTTCTTATGTATTTGACCTTTATACAAAGACTCCGTAGCAGTTTTTGTTTTGTCTATATCTTAAAAAATGGCTGAGTTATAGCATTTTGAATTTCTAGCGAAGCTGACATTTTGAAACGTCCTGAATTTTGTCACGCGATAAAAGGCGTATTTATGAACCGATTTGGATGTAACTTCGTTTATACATAGTACAGACCAATGTCTCGACCGAGTTCGTTGGCCAGCTTCATCCGTCATCTTGTTTAAAAATGGCGGTCATTTAAAATTTTAAGAAAAATTTAAATTTGAAATGTGGTACCAAAAAATTGAAAATTGAAAAAATATTTTTTTCTTATGTGTTTGACCTTGATAAAAAGATTCGGGAGCAGTTTTTGTTTCGTCTATATTTTAAAAAAGTCCTTCCGGCCAGTGCCGGGAGGAAGAGGTAGCTTTCATAATCCTTATTTTAAAAAAGCCAACTTATATCATGCAAACACACGAAGCTCAATTTAGTGGAAACCGAATATAGGAGATTCAATACTAATTTTAATCAATATAATGAATAAGAATTTCGCGAAATTAGTCAGCTTTATCCAAGCTGCTTTTCTTTAAAGTAACTTATATTTGGCTGCCAAATTCGGCAATTTCTTAAAGCGCCTGTCATTTTAAGACAACATGGTGGATGAGGCTAAGCAGTGAACTTGGTCGAGACCTTAGTAATTGCTGTGCACATGCTCACTCACATCGGAATCGGTTAATATATAGGAGTGCTGTCGCATGCAAAAAATCAGATTTTTCAAAATGTCACCCACAATAGAAATTGAAACTGCTATATCTGAGCCATTTTTTAAGGTAAAGACAAACAAAAAATGCTCCTGAATCCTTATATCAAGATCAAATACTTAAGAAAGAAACCTTTTTCAATTTCTAATTTTTTTTGCACCTCACTTTAAATATATATATTTTTTTTAATTTAATGGCGCCATTTTTAAACAAGATGGCTGATGAATCTGGCCAGCGAACTTGGTCGAGGTGTTGATGTATACTATCCACATGCCTTCTTACATCGAAATAGGCGCATACGTGTGTTATCGCGCGACAAATACAAGATCTTTTCAAAATGTTAGCCATGCTAGAAATTCAAAGTGCTATAAATCAACCATTTTTTTAAGATATCAACAAAAGAACAAATTTTCAGAAACAAAAACTGCTCCGGAATCTTTGTATCAAGGCCAAACACATAAAAAAAATCTTTTTCATTTTCCAATTTTTTAATACCTCATTTTGAATTTTAAATTTAATTTTTTTTTAATGGCAACCCTTTTGAAACAAGATGGCGAATGAAGCTGGCCAACGAACTCGGTCGAGACATTGGTATGTACTATGTACAGACCAAGTTACATCCAAATAGGTTCATAAATACGCCTGTTATCGCGTGACAAAAATCAGGTAGTTTTAAAATGTCAGCCACAAGAGAAATTCAAAATGCTATTACTCAGCTATTTTTTTTTAGATATAGACGAAAGAAAAACTGTTCCGGAATCTTTGTATTAAGGTCAAACACATACAGAACAAATCTTTTTCATTTTCCAATTTTTTGGTATCTCATGTAATTTTTTTTATTTTTTAATTTTTTTAAATGGCCGCTATTTTGAAACAAGATGGCGGATGAAGCTGGGCAACGAACTCGGTCGAGATATTTGTATGTACTATGTACACACCAAGGTACATCCAAGTCGGTTCATAAATACGCCTGTTATTACGTGAGAAAAATCAGGACGTTTCAAAATGTCAGCCACGCTAGAAATTCAAAATGCTATAACTCAGCCATTTCTTAAGATATAGACGAAAGAAAAACTGCTCCCGAATCTTTTTATCAAGGTCAAACACATAAGAAGAAAATATTTTTTCAATTTTCAATTTTTGGTACCACATTTCAAATTTAAATTTTTCTTAAAAATTTAAATGGCCGCCATTTTTAAACAAGATGGCGGGTGAAGCTGGCCAACGAACCCGGTCGAGACATTGATATGTACTATGTATAAACGAAGTTACATCCAAATCGGTTCATAAATACGCCTTTTATTGCGTGACAAAATTCAGGACGTTTCAAAATGTCAGCCACGCTAGAAATTCAAAATGCAATAACTCAGCCATTTTTTAAGATATAGACAAAACAAAAACTGCTCCGAAATCTTTGTATAAAGGTCAAATACATAAGAAAAAAATATTTTTCCATTTTCGATTTTTTGGTACCACATTTCAAATTTTAAATTTTAAAAAAAAATTTAAATGGCCGCCATTTTGAAACAAAATGGCGGATGAAGCTGGCCAACGAACTCGGTCGAGAGATTGGTATGTACTATGTACACACCGAATTACATCCAAATCGGTTCATAAATACGCCTTTTATCGCGTGACAAAATTCAGGACGTTTCAAAATGTCAGCCACGCTAGAAATTCAAAATGCTATAACTCAGCCATTTTTTAAGATATAGACGAAACAAAAACTGCTCCGGAATCTTTGTATAAAGGTCAAATACATAAGAAAAAAATATTTTTCCATTTTTAATTTTTTGGTACCACATTTCAAGTTTTAAATTTTTTTAAAAATTTTAAATGGCCGCCATTTTGAAACAAAACGGCGGATGAAGCTGGCCAACGAACTCGGTCGAGACATTGGTATGTACTATGTACACACCGAATTACATCGAAATCGGTTCAAAATTACGGTAGTTACAGTGTGACATAGGTCAGATATATATATATATATATATATATATATATATATATCAATTTTGAACGGACGGTGGTTTCGGGGTCTGGGGGTCATGATCGATGAAAATATACCAAAATTTTTTGAAATCGCTTTCCTCCGAACGGCTGCAATAGGTAGCTTTTTTGTAAAGAAAGCTACCTAAAATGGCTGAGTTATAGCATTTTGAATTTCTAGTGTGGCTGACATTTTGGAACGCCCTGATTTTTGCCACGTGATAACAGACGTATTTATGAACCGATTTGGATGTACTTTGGTGTGTACATAGTACATACAAATAACTCAACCGAGTTCGTTGGCCAGCTTCATCCACCACCTTGTTTCAAAATGGCGGCCATTTAAAAAATTTTTTAAAAATATAAATTTAAAATGAGATACCAAAAAATTGGAAAATGAAAAAGATATTTTTTTGTATGTGTTTGACCTTAATACGAAGATTCCGGAACAGGTTTTGTTTCGTCTATATCTAAAAAAACGGCTGAGTTATAACATTTTGAATTTCTATTGTGGCTGACATTTTAAAACGACCTGATTTTTGCCACGCGATAACAGGCCTATTTATGAACCGATTTGAATGTAACTTGGTCTGTACATACTACATACCAATGTCTCGACCGAGTTCGTTGGCCAGCTTCATTCGCCATCTTGTTTCAAAAAAGGGTTGCCATTTAAAAAAAAAATGTAATTTAAAATTTAAAATGAGGTACTAAAAAATTGGAAAATGAAAAAGATTTTTTTTATGTGTCTGGCCTTGATACAGAAATTCTGGAGCAGTTTTTGTTTCTGAAAATTTGTTCTTTTGTTTATATCTTAAAAAGTGGTTGAATTATAGCACTTTGAATTTCTATCATGGCTAACACTTTGAAAAGATCTTGTATTTCTCACGCGATACCACACGTATTCGGCTATTTCGATGGAAGAAGGCATGTGGATAGTATACACCAATATCTCGACCAAGTTCGCTGGCCAGCTTCATCAGCCATCTTGTTTCAAAATGGCGGCCATTAAATTAAAAATATATATATTTAAAGTGAGGTGCAAAAAAATTAGAAATTGAAAAAAGTTTCTTTCTTAAGTATTTAACCTTGATATAAGGATTCAGGAGCATTTTTTGTTTGTCTTTATCTTAAAAAATGGCTCAGATATAGCAGTTTCAATTTCTAACGTGGGTGACATTTTGAAAAATCTGATTTTTTGCCTGCGACAGCACTCGTATATATCAACCGATTCCGATGTGAGTGTGCATGTGCACAGTAATTATTAAGGTCTCGACCAAGTTCACTGGTTAGCCTCATCCACCATGTTGTCTTAAAATTGTAAGCACTTTAAGAAATCGCCGAATTTGGCAGCCAAATATAACTTTAAATAAAAGCAGCCTGGATAAAGCTGACTAATTTCGCGAAATTCTCATTCATAATGATTTAGTATTGATAAAAATTAGTATTGAATCCCCTACATTCGGTTTCCACTTAATTGAGCTTCGTGTGTTTGAATAATATAAGTTGGCTTTTTTAAAATAAGGAATATGAAAGCTACCTCTTCCTCCCGGCACTGGCCGGAAGGACTTTTTTAAATCGGTGCGTTACTTCCTGATATTGAGTAGAAATCGCCATTTACAACCGTTTTTAGAACGTTTTTTACGCATTTTTACCCTCTTTAAATTTCGAATGCTTTAAAAAATATTCTTAGAAATCATTTATATCTTATAAGTAACTACCATTCCAAGTATCATGTTTCTATGCCCTTCAATAACACAAAAATCGCATTTTAGGATTTATTTTGCTCCTGCACCCCGCTTGGGGTAGTGACACCGACAAAAAAAAATAGCCTATGTTTGAGAAAGGGCTGTCACCATCATTTTGACATCATTATTTTTTAAATTGGTTTGTTACTTCCTGAGAATGCGTAGAAATCGCCATTTAGGACGTTTTTTGCACATTTTCACCCTTTTTAAATTTCGAATGTTTCAAGAAATATTCTTAGAGATCATTTATATCTTATAAGGAACTACCATTCCAAGTTTCGTGTTTCTAGGCACTTCAATAACACAAAATTCGCAATTTCAGAATGTTTTTTGCTCCTGCACCCCTTTTGGGTTAGTGGCACGGACATAAGATATAGCCTATCCTGGAGCAAGCGTCATCACCATCATTTTGACACCAATATTTTTAAATCGGTTTGGTATTTCCTAAGATTATGTAGAAACTACCATTTAGAATGCTTTTTAGAACGCTTTTCTCACATTTACACCCCTTTAAATTTCGAATTTTTAACAGCATAGCTGCCAAGTTTTGCGCTTTTTCCTACCACAATTATTTAACAGAGATGTTCTATGTTCAGTTATGTTCTATGTGGGACTAGCGCAATTTTGATACCAATACTTTTGAAATCGGTTCGGCAGCTCCAGAGATTACCTCGAACAAACCCTCAAACAATTTATTTTTACTTCTTTATAATATTAGTATAGATTACAAGTTACAAAAAGACAATGCCTTTTTTTTCACACTTATACGAATATTTTATGGATATCTACAACATGATTTACTATAATTCCTGAAATATTAACTCTTCGATAGTCTAACACAAGCATAAAACGTTTCTAATCGCTTGTAAAACTGTGGAATTATAAAGCAGATGCGTATTTCCTAATAAAAATCAACAAGGTATAATTTGATTTAATAAGGAAATCAGCTTAATGGGGTCTCGGGACTCTTAAAATTTAAAAATTTTTTAAATTTAAATTTTTTTTATGTTAAACTTCTACCTTTTCTGAACATTTTGATGTACTTGTTTCTTTGAAATTCCCATTCGAACGGAAGTTATGGCTTTTATAATTATACCCGCTCAATAGCTGAAGAGGCATTCCCGAATGTTTGAAGTCATTTTTCTCCAAATGACGTTTTTGGGCATAACGCGCACGATATCTCAAGAACTTCTGAATATTTTTTCAGGAAATTTTCAAAACATAAGTTTCATGTTAGTCTGTATGAACGGAACCTAAAATTTCCTTTTTATTGTTAATATATATATATATATATATTTAGATGACTATACAGTTGATATTTTCTAAATTTTGCATTCGCTAAATACAACTTTGTATTAAAAATACAAAAAAAATGCTTTAAATGCAAATTTATTTATGTTAGAGTAATTATTACAGTCTGAGGTATAAGTAGGCCCCGAAATTTTCACTCTGGTTGCAAAATTTATTTTGTAATGGTGCGCGTAGTCAGTTATGCCAAATTTCTGCTCGTCAAATGTCTGACTGTTTGGAGCCCCCTGTAAGTGCTAATTCTGCATCTTGCAATTTTTTAAACACATAAAATGGAAGAATATACATATATCTTTCATCCCAATAAAAATTGTGTCTTAAAATCAAATACATTTTAAGATAATAAATGTTGAAAATGGTCTTTTCCCCCCCTATTTTTCAATTTTAAACGTCCTGAGACCCCTTAAATATGCAATGTGGCCATGATCTGCAGCAACGTATGGGAATGCCTGCGAATGCATGGGTATTGCCAAAATAATTTTGCGATTGATTTTTTCTTTTCAATCAATCATAGTGTTCGAGATAGAATTGATAACTTCCAAAATTCGCCTCTACGGCCGCTGCAGTTACTCTCACATGGTAGCGTAATTGTTTAACTTTAGATTGACAATTACTTTACAAGTCTGCATTTATCATTCCAACCGTTTGTTTTTTAGAGTAAAAACGGTTTCTTATGCACCCGGTATATGTCTTTGTTTTTGTTTTCGTTGCCTCATTAAAAAATGTGTTTTCCGAGTAATACAGTAGATATTTCGCCAGAGTTCTGATTGCCTGTCTCGCTGATTTGGACATTTTAAAAATTACTCAGCAGAATTACACTGTAACATAAAGCTCAACATTTTACAGATTCAAAAGGGTAACACTGCATTTCACAACCTTCTAAAATGGCATTCTAAATATTCGGGTGGTTAATTCAGCCATTACATAATGTCTGAATAATACTTAGCTATATTGCTGACGCATATACAGGGTGTCCCAGAAGTAATGGGACAAACTTTAAGGGGAGGAGGGGACATCACAAGGATTCAGAATTGCATAGCAACCCATGGTCGGAAACGTCATGGGAAGGTAGTATGACAGGTACAAGGGACGAAGAGACACAAGACTGAGATCATCTGAAATAATTTATTTGTCAAAGATATTACATTTACTGTGGTAGATGATATGTGAAAATATTACAAAAGATGTTCAAAGTTTTTGACAATTACTAGCGATGCATGCATTACACCGTCGAACCATGGATTTGCGGACTCGCTCAAATACACCTCGATTTTGTTGGATATCTGCAGCAGTACAGTCGAGTCTTGCAACCAGATCCATATCAGAATACACAGGCGTTGCGTACAAAGCACTTTTTAAGTGCATCCCAGGTAAAGAAATGTATGCTGCTTAAATCTGGAGACCGTGGTGGCCAAGAGCGTGGGGCTTGGGAGCAACACCACCTAGCGCCGAACGAGGCCGTTTCCGACCATGGGTTGCTATGCAATTCTGAATCCTTGTGATGTTCCTTACCTCCCCTTAAAGTTTTTTCATTACTTCTGGGACACCCTGTATGTAAGAAACTTACAATGACGTCAATTCACGCCGCACATTTGCTGAAAAATAGAAACTTGATTTGTCAATATTAAATAAGGTGTCGAAACTGGTATTTGATGTCTTTTCACAAAACATAATGCTATGTACCATAATAAATAGATGTTGAAGTTTTAAATGCCCTTTCTACACTGTAAAAAAAAAAAAAAAAAAAAAAAAAAAAAGAAGATAAAATTTCTCAATTTACGAAAATATACTTTAATCTCTCCCGAGTAACCTTTAACTCAGAAAAGAGTTCTTTATCTTTAGAAAAATCAAATCATTCAAATAATTAATTAAGTTTAGTTACCTATAGTGCTTTTAAGGAACATTAAAATGCAAAAGAAAGATTTTTTGATGTCAAATCTTTATTTACTAATGTTCCGACTGAAAGTGCTCTTTTATGCTTGGAAAAAAGATTACGTGAATTTCATTTCTCTAATATTGAAGTCAAAGATTTTTTAAATTTAACTAAACTTGATTTTAAATCTTTATTTACTAATATTCCGATTGAAGGTGCCCTTTCATGCTTAAAAGAAAACAAGTCGAAAAAAATCTTAAATCTGTCAATAAATATTTGTTTTTCCAAAACTCAAAAAAATATGAAAACAGTTTTATTTATAATCATATATTAATCTATAAATCAAAATATAATGAGTTTAAGAAGGTTAAAAAGTAAATAAATTTACTTAAAATGTGTTTTCATATTTCAGTTTTAGAGCAGCAAAAAACGCTTTGAAAATCTCTAAAATATATGACCTGTCATTTTGAAGTCATTTACTTGACTTCTACTCTTATATGAATTTTATTCCTTCCTTTACAAATAATATCACCTTACATTTTTTATTAACCTCAGAAATCAATATATTATCGAGATTTCAAGAAGCATTTATAAAAACAATATCTTTCTTGAAATTACATTGGTTTCTGCGGTTTCTAGAGATAAGTAATGCTTTTCGGAACCCATGCTTTTTATCGGAATATATTATTGTATATTTTCGTTCATGGTTCTATTATATCAACCTAGATTACGAAACATCCATATTTTTTTGCAGTGTATAAAAATAATGAAGAATTCTTAGATTATTAGCAACTAAATTACTTCCTCAATTTTCTAAATTTATATGCCATTGAAGAACGTCTTTTTTAATCTTTGTCCATATGCAGAATTCTTAAAGATTCATATAACTGGTTATGCTACTCAAACATCAATGGAATAGTGAGGAATGTGCTAAACTTTTAGCTCCTTTTTTTTTGCACAAAATGTGTAAAGCTAAACATTTATTAAATTAATCCAAAATTGTAGACAATAACAAAGAACCAATCTATAAAACATAACTCACGACTGAAAAATTAAAAAAAAAAAAAAAAAAAAAAAAGGCAAAGGAAAAAAAAATGAAAATTAAAAATTGACAATGGGTTTAAAATGGGCTAGGTTATGTCTATTATTTTGATTTAATTTATAATAGAGATTAAATACTGTTTTTTTTTAGTTATTTGATTTCATCAAATGATTAATTAAATTTAGTTACTTATAATGCATTTAAGTAACATTAATATGCAAAAGAAATCCAGTCGAAAAAAATCTTAAATAAGTCAATAAATATTTTGTTTTTCCAAAACTCAAAAAAATATTAAAGTTTTATTTATAATCATACGTTAATCTATAAATCAAAATATTATGAGTTTAAACAGGTTACAAAAATAAATAAATTTACTTGAAATTTGTTTTCATATTTCAATTTTCAAACAGCAAACAAAACTAGTGATGGGCGATAACGAGATGTTTTTCTCGATTTTCTCGATTGTATGGACATCTCGATATTTTTCGATTGTATAAATTTTTCCTCGATGACTACAGTTTGTAAATTTCATTTATAAACCATATATTATGTATTATATACGTCATACATTTATCAAGAATCGTCTGCGGGTGAACTGGAATGAGTCGATGTTAATAAAGACTAGGTGACTTTGACCGCTAGCGGGCCCCTCCTTTAATCGGGGCCCCCTAATTTATACCTAATCTTGTAATATGAAATCACGAACAGGTTACCCGCTATATACGGCACTGATATATGATAGCAGGCGGGTGTGGTGTGCAAACACTACAAAATCTTGTAAAAAATATAATATCGAAACGAATGAACGTCGGACCAGATCTCTTGGGGGAGGGGTCAAAGCGAGCGGAAGGGCACAGTAGCTGCATAATATGATTAAGTCGTCACAGGTCTTTAGGCCTTTCCAACCATATGTCACATGAGAAGTCTGGATCTGAATTTATAAAAATGCCCTCCCCGTGGGGGGGAAAGGGGGTGCGGGAGGTGGATAACATGAGTAAGTGGTCATAAGCCTTTCCAACAATATGTCACATGAGGGGTCTCGGCTAAATTTAGAAAAACACCCCCGTGGGGGAAAAGTGGGGGGGGGCGGTCACCGGAGGTGCATTACATCAATAAGTAGTCACAGACCTTTCCAACGATATCTCACATGAGGGGTCTTGGCTAAATTTGAAAAAGTGTCCCCCGGGAGGGGCAAATTGGGGGAGACTGTCACCGGAGGTGCATAACATCAATAAATAGTCACAGACCTTTCCAACGATATCTCACATGAGGGATCTTGGCTAAATTTGGAAAAGTGCCCCGGAGGGGGCAAAGTGGTGGTGGGGACACCGTAGGTACATAACATCAATAAATAGTCACAGACCTTTCCAACGATATCTCACATGAGGGATCTTGGCTAAATTTGGAAAAGTGCCCCGGAGGGGGCAAAGTGGTGGTGGGGACACCGTAGGTACATAACACCAATAAGTAGTCACAGACCTTTCCAACGATATATCACACGAGGGGTCTTGACTAAATTTGAAAAAGTGTCCCCCAGGGGGGGTAAAGAGTGGGGGGGACTGTCACCGGAAGTGCATAACATCAATAAGTAGTCACAGACCTTTTCAACGATATCTCATAAGAGGGGTACTGACTAAATTTGGAAAAGTGTCCTCCGGGGGGGCAAAGTGGAGGGGGGCGGCCACCGGAAGTGCATAGCACTAATAAGTAGTCACAAACCTTTCTAACGATATGTCACATGAGGGGTCTTGGCTAAATTTGGAAAAGTGTCCTGAAATTTCATATATTATAAATAATATTTAGCGGAGGGCTCTATAAAAAATCCGATCTAAAATGATAAAAGCGGAAAAAACTACCCTCGCAGTGGGGGCCAAATTGGGGAGGGGAGGAAGAAAGTCTCATAATATGAAAGAGTCATCCGAGAGCTTACCGATAACATATCACATGACTGGTCCAAAAAAAGTTTGCAAATTGCTCCCCCTCTCTCCCCCCCGTGGGCCCACTCTTTCACCCCGGAATTCACACAGCCGCCACTTTAAAATTTTTATGTTCAATAAATAATACAATTTACCGGAAGACTGCATAAAAAACCCATTTTTAAAGTGATATTTAAATTTATTATAGAAATCGGCTACGGTTTTAAAAATTTGTTCGCCCCTTCCCCACCCCCCTTTGAGCGAAGAAAGGTTCATAGTATGAAAGAGTGGTCAAAGGGCTTTTCGATTATATGCCACAGGAAGGGTTCGGTAAAATTTTTAAAATTGCACCCCATGAGTCCACTCTCACGTCCTCCTCCCTCGAAATCACCCGACCCACCTTCCTCTTTGAAAATTTTATATTTAATAAATAATTTTTATCGGAGGGTTCCAGGTATGTGACATCTTGGTAGGGCTAAAATAAGAGAAACTTTGAAAATTAAAGCTTCATTTCACAGCTCATTGTCATGCCTTTTTCTCTATCTCGTCCCTTGGTACTCTCGATAAATTTTCTTACTTTTCTTCTCTGCCGAGGACGAGAGAAATCGTCGAAAAGCTTCTCATAGCGAAATGTTGAAAAGCGCGAAAGAAATCCTCGAAAGGCTTTTCATTGGGAGATTTCGAAAAGGACGAGAGTAACAAGAGAGAGGCTTCAAATCGGGAAAGGTTGAAAAGGGCGAGAGGAAACTCTCGAGAGACTTCCCATCCCGAAAGGTTTAAAACCGCGAGAGAACCAACCATCGAGCAGCTTCCCATCTGGAAGCTTCGAAATGCTGGAAAAATCATCGAGATGAGATTTGCCGAAATGCGAGATGGAAATGAAGCTTTCAGAGTCAAACTTACCGCATTTCTGGTTTAAGTCATAATTTCTCAAAGGAGTCCATCTGCTTATCCAATCTCTTTTTAGCTCACAGGCTATCTAAGCCTGAGAGCTAATGTACCCGTCGGTTCTGTGTGTATGCATGTACTGTACGTACGTACGTACGTATGTATGTACGTAACGCGATAACTCTTGAATAAAATGTACGATTTGCTTCAATTTTTTTATGTTCATTCTAATAAGGCGTTCCGCTGTTTAGTTTTGACGGTTCATTGGTTAAGGATAAAGGGAGAGAAGGGGGGCTGGTCCCCCCCTCCTTAATTTAGATAAATAGGTTTTTCATGCAGAATTCTTCGATTTGCTCTAAATTTCGTATACCGGTTTATTATCTTAAGGAGCTTCCCTGATTAAACTTGGAGGTTCATTAGTTAAGTATGAAGGAAGGAAAGGGGGATAGACCAGCTCCTTAATTTAGATAAATGGGTTTTTCATGCAGAATTATTCGATTTGCTCCAAATTTGGTATGCCGGTTCATTATGTTAAGAAGTTGCCTTGATTAGATTTGGAGGTTTACGGGTTAAGTATAAAGGGGTAGAAGGGGGCTACCCCCCCCCCCTTAATTTAGATAAATGGGCTTTTCATGCAGAATTATTTGATTTGCTCACAATTTGGTACACTGGTTTATTATGTTAAGGAGCTTCCCTGATTAAACTTGGAAGTTCATTGGTTAAGGATAAAGGGGGAGAAGGGGGGGCTGGTCCGCCCCCCCCCCTTAATTTAGATAAATGGGTTTTTCATGCAGAATTATTCGATTTGTTCCAAATTTGGTATACCGGTTTATTACGTTAAGAAGTTGCCTTGATTAGACTTGGAGGTTTACGGTTTAAGTATAAAGGGGGAGAAGGGGGGCTGGTCCCCCCTTAATTTAGATAAATGGGCTTTTCATGCAGAATTATTTGATTTGCTCCAAATTTGGTATACCGGTTTATTATGTTAAGGAGCTTCCCTGATTAAACTTGGTAGTTCATTGGTTAAGGATAAAGGGGGAGAAGGGGGGCTGGTCCCCCACTTAATTTAGATAAATGGGTTTTTCATGCAGAATTACTCGATTTGTTCCAAATTTGGTATACCGGTTTATTATGTTAAGGAGCTTCCCTGATTAAACTTGGAGGTTCATTAGTTAAGTATAAAGGGGGGAAAGGGGGTAGACCCCCTCCTTAATTTAGATAGATGGGTTTTTCATGCAGAATTATTCGATTTGCTCCAAATTTGGGATACCGGTTTATTATGTTAAGAAGCTGCCTTGATTAGATTTGGAGGTTTATGGGTTAAGTATAAAGGGGAGGGGCTAGTCTCCCCTTAATTTAGATAAAAGGGTTTTTCATGCAGAATTATTGGATTTGCTTCAAATTTAATATACCGATTTATTCCGATATGGCGCTTCCTTCATTAGATTTGGAGGTTCATTGGTTAAGTATGCAAGGGCGAAAAGGGGGCAAGACCCCTCCCCTTAATTTAGATAAATGGATTTTCATGGAGAATTATTCAATTTACTTTAATTTTTTTTTTCTATGTTTGTTCTGATAAGGAGCTTTCCTGATTAGATTTGGAGGTTCATTAGTTAAAAATAAAAGGGTTAAAAGGGTTAGACCACCCTTAATTTAGCGGTATGTTTCTTTTTTCATGCAGAATTATCTGACTTGCTTCAAATTTGATATACTGATTTATTATAGTTAAGGAGTTTCCCTGATTACATTTGGAGGTTCATTGGTTAAGTATAAAAGGGGCAAACGGGGGATTTTTCCCTTCATTTATTCTTTGAGGGACATTATTCAAGAAATAAGAGTATAATATACAGTTAGTGTTAATAACCTGTGAGCTCAATGCCATCAGTTTAACTGGAACTTATCATTTTATTGCTATTAACCGATGTGGGTTATGAAGCATGGTGGTTTATGTATTCAGTTCTGTATAGTCCTAGTTTCAAACTTTACTGTTAAATTTAGTGTCATTTTGCCACGAATTTTCAATGTTTCTCTTATTTTAGCTCTGCCAAGCTGCCCCATACCTGGAGACTCAGATAAATACTATTTATTAAATATAAAAAGCTCAAAGAGGAAGGTGAGTGAATTCTGGGGTGCGCGAGAGTGCACAAAGGGAGGGGGGGGCGGGAAATTTCCAAACTTTTACCAAACCTCTCCTTGACATATCATCGGAAAGTCCTTTCACCACTCTTTCATATTATGAACCTTTCTCCTCCCAGAGTTGAATTCCGGAAGGGGTTCGGGGGGGGGGGGGGAGCGGTGCGGGGGTGACTTTTTTTTTAATTGTAGAGATTTCTACAATAAATATCATTAAATGAGGTTTTTTAATGGAGCTCTCCGATAAATATTATTTATTAAATATAAAATTTTAAAAGTGGGGCTGCGTGATTTCCGGGTATATTCTAGGATAAAAGAGGGAACCCACGTGGGAGGGGTAGATTTCAAACTTTTTTTGGACCAGTCATTTGATCTATCATCGGAAAGTTTTCGGTTATCATCGCAAAGTTACTCTTTCGTATTATGAACCTTTCTTCTTTCTTCCTTAGTTTGGCGCCCCGAGAGAGGCACTTTTCGAACTTTTTTGAAATCGTAGCGTTTTTAAACATTTTAGATCGAATTTTTTTACGGAGCCCTCCGATAAATAATTTTTAATATATGAAAATTTCAAAGAGAAGGATGGGCAGGGTATATTTCGGGGGAGGGGGGGAGGGACACGATAATTGGAATCCTGGGAGTTGGGACTCTTTTCTATCTTTTGCTGACACACCTCCTGTGATATATCATTGGAAAGCTCTGTGACTACTATTTCATTTTATATATCGCCCGCGCCCCTCCCCTTACTTTGGCCCCGAGCGGGGGCACTTTACTAAATTCAGCCGACACCCCTCATGTGCCATATCGTTGGAAAGTCCTGTGACCACTTATTCATATTATGCACTTTCTTTGCCCCTCCCTCCTACTTTGCTCCCCGCGGGAGTTCGTTTAATGTATTCCAGTCGAAGACTTTATAAAAATGGGGAAATTAAAGATCCAATCTCAAATGACGTAGAAAAATCAATAAAAAATTTTGATCCCTTTTATCATCCTTTAGTTCATATTTTTGCCACTAGGGGTGCTTTTGATTTTTATTTCTTTGGCCATTTTGGTACTAATTGCCGAAAAATTCTAATTTTTGATACTTAAACTCCCCTTACCGCTTCATAGCTACTCGCGTTTTTTCAGCTTTTTTCAACCAGGGGGCACCCTTACAAGACTTTTCCAGTCTTATGGCTCCTTTATAGTTTCCCTTTGGTTTGTTGTTTTTTTATTCCATCTGTTTTCAGTTACCCTATATTTAATAAAATCTGCCTTATATATATGTAAAAACAATGATTTCAATAATCGATTCTAGAACATCTCCTTTGTAGATTCTCGAAAGTAATCGATGACTGTATCGATTGTGTATTTTACGATAACGATTTTTTTCGACTGGTAAATTTTCGAGAATCGCCCATCACTAAGCCCTATCACTACTATGAAATTGTCGGCCAGAATAATAGCTAAATTTTCCAATAACTGTTTTTAGCTTTTCTCGTTATAATCGATTGTAAAACATCTCGATTGTAGATTCTATGAATTAATCGATGGCTGTATCGATTGTGATTTTTTACGATGACGATTTTTCTCGATTGTCGAATTCTCGAGAATCGCCCATCACTAAACAAAACGCTATGAAAATCTCTAAAAAATATGACCCGTCATCTTGAAGTCATTTACTTGACTCTTATATGAATTTTATTCCTTCCTTTACGAAAACAATCGCCTTACATTTTTTATTCGGTTTAAAAGCTTTCTGATAGACACATCAAATACAATATTGCAGTGTTTTGACTCGCATTTGGGTCGAAAATTTATAAAAATGAAAGTAGTCTTCTTTTTCTATAGGTTTTAATATCAAATGAACTATGAAAACTTATCAATACATTTAATTTACTATTTTAACTTTTTGCACTCGAAGCCGATATGGGGAAAAAAGCAACTCGACGAGTTCTTTTTAACCCTTTCAGGGTCAAAGCGCTTCCATTCCTAAAATGTTGAAATGAATTAAACACACAATTACAAGAATTTACAAGCACATTTATTTGGAAATAAGAAAAATGCTATATTAACATAGTACGTAAAAACTGAAAATCATTTTAGAAAAAATCTGGTGCCATTGTGGCATTTTGGAATTAAAATTAAGTGGTTTCATAAACTTACCACCATCCCACAAAAGGGTTAAAGCAAACACAGAAATTTATCTATTACAAGAATATATTTATTAGTAAACCTAATTTATTTATTACCTGAATATACCGGGTTTCCCAAAAATGACTGATTGATTTTACAATTCAATAACTTGCAAACGGTGACAGATATTTTAAAAAATCTTGCAGGAGGGTTATGTATGATTCCAGGATATTTTTACTGTGATTCTTGATTTTAGTTCGAATTTCAAACAATAGATGGCAGTGAGAGCAATAGGTGCTCAGTCCAGACCCGATTTTTGGTACTTCGGGATCCATTCAATACATTTTAATCTCCTTTTTTCGCATAGAAGAAGAGAGAGGCCGAAAAATCGAACCTGGATTTAGAGGTTATCGCTTGCAGCGCCATCTATCATTGCTATTTGTAACTGAGAATCGCAGCATAAAAACTCCTGACATGTTATATAACACTCCTGCAAGAAATTTTTTTATGTCTGTCACCGTTTGCAAGTTATTGAATTTTAAAATCCATCAGTCATTTTTCAGACACCTGGTATGTTTATAATATATTTATTACATGAATATATGATTGTGTAAAACTTATTTCTTAAGTTCTATAACTTTCATTAGTATGGTATTTCTGGAAACACTCATCAAGACTCATTCTGGGTTTGTCGGGGCAAGTATCACAAAAATACATAGTTTGGCCTATTTTACTTTGCGGTGTTCCTCTAGAGCAGACTTTGCAGTCCTGTTTCTTTCCTCAGTAGCTTCTCATTTAATTGGATACCATCACAGCTTATAGAAGATGAATCGAATGAGCTAAAAAATCTAAATTCGCAGCCAAGGGCTCTGGTACCTTTACTTGCCAGTCACCTATCGAATTGTCCCAAAACACTAAGTGGTGAATGAGAGTTACCTCTCGAGATGCCGCAATACATTGAATGGTGAGTGAGAATCACCTCTCGTGTTGCCGCAATATATTGAGTGGTGAGTGAGAGTCGCATCTCGAGTTGCCGCAATACATTCAGTGGTGAGCGAGACTCACCTGTCGAGTTGCCGCAATATATTGAGTGGTGAGTGAGAGTCACATCTCGAGTTGCCGCAATACAGTGAGTGGTGTGCGAGAGTCACCTATCGAGTTGCCACAATATATTGAGTGGTGAATGAGAGTCAACTCTCGAGTTGCCGCAATACAGTGAGTGGTGTGCGAGAGTCACCTATCGAGTTGCCACAATATATTGAGTGGTGAGCGAGAGTCAACTCTCGAGTTGCCGCAACACATTGAGTTTTGTGAGAGTCACATCTCGAGTGCAAAGAGTTTTAAATGTTTAGATCTAATGCAGCCTTACACTTTTAAAAAGACAAATGTTTCTTAATCTGCGAAAATATAACATAACCACGTCTGAAAATAGACAATAACATCTTAGGAGTCATCTAAGATTTCAAGAAGCGTTAATTTTCTATATAAATTCAGAAACCAATTTATTTTCAATTTTTAAAAGAGCATTTATAATAATAGTTTCTTTACTTCCACAGATTTTCAGAAACGATTCTGCGTACATTTTTTAGTGTCCCGTTATTATAGTAGTTTTCAGTTTTCTCAAAACCCGGAATATAATGTTTTTTAGATGTTATCAAATATCTACTAAACATCTTAAGCTGCGTAACTGAATTTTTATATGACATAGTAACTAAATAATATTAATTTTAAAATTAATAATGATGCTGTTATTCTATCCCGTTTGTTGAACGTGAGAAGGTTTACTTGATATATAATAGCATCGAAAAAAACTGTATTCCGGGATCAGAAAACGGATTAATACACCATAAAAACTACTATGAAACGTTTCCAAAAACTGGAGATAGCAAAAGAAACTCTTTAAAAGGCTTGTTAAAATCTAGAAAATACAGGGTGTCCATAATTAAACGACCTTACTTTAAACTTTAAATTTTGTGGAGGACATAATGAAAGGATGGGTTTTTATTGGAGTGAAAAAGCGTAGTTTAAACTTTCGCCACTAGAGGGCGTTTTTTAATTAATTACACATTTAGTATACATTTAAGATAGTTTGCAAATTTTATTGCATCAAAAAATATTCCACGTAACGGCCAATATTTTTTACTGTCATCTGGGATCGTAAAATAGCATGTTACGCACTTGGCCGTAGTGTGTTCTTAAACATAATAAAAACATGTTGTAAAATGCTGTTTTTAAGATAAGGTAAATTTCTTGAATTATCACGACATAGCAGACGTTTCAAACGCCCTCAAAGCAAAAAATGAAATCGATTGATGTCTGGTGATCGGGGAAACCACAGATTACGAAAGTTGCGGATAATGATACATTGTACTGTGAAGTGATTTTTCAGGACGTCTTTAACACAAAGGCTAATGCGTGGAAGAGCCCTATCATGCTTAAAAATTGTATGTAAAAGGCAATTACGTCCTTGCAGATCGGACAATTTTATGCTGTAACAACGATGCGTATCGCTGCCCGATGATCGAGCAGGTTAGTCGACTTCTAGCAATTAATTCCTCGAAAAAGTACGGGCCGAGACTAAATGATTCAGGAAACCATGTCAGTGCTTTTCACACACAATTTTTATGCAAGATGAAGCTCCTCCACACATTAGCCATTGTGTTACAGACATCTTCAAGCATCACTTCATACAAGGATGTTTCACCAGCCGCCACTTTCATAACATGTGGCCTCCTCGAAGCCACCAGCACCGTGCGAAAGGGGGGGCGAAGGGGGCGGTCGCCCCGGGCGCGGAAATTAGGGGGCGCCAAATTTGTACTACTAATTTCCGTTTTTTTTTTCCTTTTTTGTAGTTGATCATTTTTATTGGAATTTTTTTTTTCACTCTTCGATGTTCTATTTTTTTTTTTTTGTTTTTGTTAAAAAAAAAGTATATATTTACATCTCGGGAATTTTTTTCCCAATGAAAGCATGTACATTTTTCAGTTCAAAGTAATTGCATCGCTCACATTTACTTTTTATTGAGTTCTTTAGATTTGGTGATTTTATAATATGTTTTTGTGATATCTTGTTGCAGTGTTTCTTAAACTTTTGCACTCTCAGGCTCCTTTTACATCGAATACGAAAGTTTCTGCGACCTCCTACACTCAGTGAATATGAATTGCTAACCTATTCTGATTCCACTATGGGATCATTCTTATAGTCATTCGGTCATTACTTTGCTCTTTAAAAAAGGTCCATCCCAGGATGAAAAATGCTGATTACATGAAATCTGCGGTTGTACAAGGACGAAAATTTTTCAAACTAACGTTAAAGAAAATTACACCAAGTGGAGAAATTATTAACGGTGATTGCGGCTTAGTATTGAATAACTTAAATAAGGGAATATTATATTTTGTTTTCTCTGTCTATTATTCACCAATTATCATGATCGCCCTCCAAAGTTAGCCAATCCAGATTGTGGGTTTTTCAAGTGGAAAAAATTAAATCCTAAAATTCCTGAGCATAAAGATGCTCCAGAACACAGCAATGCATAAATTCACTAAAAGGAACTTGAGAGACGTTTAAAATTAAATCATGTATTCGACAGCAAATTTGAAAAGAGCAAAAGGAAAAATTATTGAAAGTGAAAAAGATAAATGGTGAAATATATTAAGGATGAAATTATGAACCTTCTTGCCAATGAAGTAAGAAAAATGATTGTAGAAGAAATTCATAGAGCAAGGTATTTTTTTCCAATTTCGTTCAATCTCACTCCATATACCGAGTGTCCTAAAATGGACTGACTGTTTTTAAAATTCAATAACATGTAAATGGTGACAGCTATTAAAAAAAAAAAAAAAAAAAAAAAAAAAAAAAAAAAAAAAAAAAAAACTGCGGGAAAGTAATGTAAAATGTCAGTAGTCCTTTTTTTACCTCGATTCCCGGCTTTAGTTCCAAATAGCAACTATAGATGGCGCTGCAAGCAGGGATGACTACGTCGGGAACTAAGCTTACCCTTTAGAGTGATAGTGCAACCCTGAGGGGAGACCCAAATCCACTAGCCGCTCGCGTTACAAATAACTTTTTGAATTATTATACTGCAGTTTTACAATTTCACATTACAACATAAATATCGATGATTTGTTGAAGAATTAAACAGGTTTATAGTAAATTCAGGTTACAGCAGTATACTTTATTAAATTATATTCGTGAAAATAATCAAGTTTATACTGAATTGACAACTATGCCAGCAATGTATAACCACACAAGCACTATAAAGACAACATCTAGCACCATAGGCGATCAATAAAAGCCAAAACTAAAATCGTCCAACTCTGATGCGGAAAGAGAAGGTTAAATATATAGAGTGTGTCTCATTCTCCAATACTATCTTATTTTTAGGGGCCTACTCTATATATTTAGCCTCCTTCCTTCGCATGATGCTAGGGGATTTCAGTTTAGACCTCCATTGAGAGATTATGTCTTTCCACCTATCTCTGCTATTTGGAACTATAACCGAGAACCGCGGTAAAAAGACTTCTGGTATCTTACATACCTCTCCTGCGAGAATTTCTTTTAATAATTGCCACCATTTGCAAGTTATTGAATTTTAATCTCAGTCCAGTTTAGGAATCCAGTACACCTCACAAAGAACAAATGATGCAAGTTATACGATACCGAAAATGAAAAATTTTGAATTGTGGAAAGGTTTCTTGATTACATCAAGTCAAAAAAAAAAAAAAAAAAAAATAGCGCAAGAATTTAAGATAAGCTAATGTCCGACAATCTCGACATTCACAGTTGCATGAGAGGTTCTGCTCTCAAAGATGGTAGACGGGAGGTCCCGAGTTCAACCCAATCGCGCACGTAAGCCTAATCGTTCGAAATTGTCCGTAGTTTTCTTCGAACCTTGCGTAAATACGGGTTAGGTTTCCTTAGAAAGACCTTACAGAGGACACCCCCACCCCACTCCGGCCTACTGTATCCAACTTGTAGATAATCGGCCGTCATAAACAATACCAATATCAACCCTACAGAGCTCAGTGTTGTGATATGGTGCAAATATGGCTTCCCAAGATAATGTTGTGTAAGCTCCAATCGTCGAAGTAAATAAATTTGTCTATTTTTTACCATGTTCTGCACATTCTCTAAACTTTGAGTTCGTGCTGCTGGTGCATGCCCAAAATGTCCGGAACTGCATAAAATGTGTTTGTTTTTTTTCTTCTCTTCTACTGAAAAATGGGAATATGTCCCACTTATCAGTTTATTTAAAGTAACATTGCGATACTCTGTGGCCATGAAAAAATAGAGCTATATCTGCAGTTTACAAACAATTGCCACAGATTTTAAAAGCTCTGGAAGACCTTATATAAATGAAGTAAATTGAGTAAACTTACTCAGGAGCAAAAAGTTTAATAAAGCAAATAAATAAATTCCCCTTTATTTACGGCCTAGTAGTTTTGCACAGCATTTTAAATGAATTAGAAAAGTTAATATTATTCTCACGAAAAAAAAGAAGAAAAAAAAACTGTCAATGTTTTGATCGCCAACTAACTAATTGAAACACTAAAGAACACATTTCAGACAATAAGAGGGGAAATTTTTGAAGAAGAAAGCGAAGATTTGGTTATGTCCGTAAATGTAGAGTCCTTATTTGAGCAAAACAGAAAACGTAAAATTCGCAGATCAATTTGACTTCGAAGCTCCTAAACCGGGAGCTGGCAACAGAGACAACCACCTCATCGAGTTGGAGGCTGAAATTCCAGAATTAGCTGAAACTCGATTCCCATATTAAAACGCAATCGGTCTGCCAAGTCATATTTTGGGGGGAAAACACCTAAAAACCCGATTTTAGCGGAAATTGGCTATCCCTGTAATACTTTAAAAAGTGCTAAAATATAATTGTATCCTATAAATGTGCAACGATGCTGCTGTAATATACAGATCGCAGTGACATCTGCAGGATATTTTCTACATCTGCAAGATATTGCTAGTCTATACAATGTAATACGAAAATCCCGCAGATGTCGCTACGATTGGCACTTGGGATTTTAGCAGTATCGTTGCACATTTAAGGGATACAAATTTTTAGCGTTGTTTGGAAAGCATATTTCCGCACTAGGTATTCTAGACGCTGTACTACGACCCTACGATTCAACCGGTAAAATGGGGTTTTTAGGTGTTTTCCACCAAGATAAGACTTGGCAGACGGATTGCGTTTTAATATGGGAATCGAGTTATAGCTAATTCTGGAATTTCAGCCTCCAACTCGATGAGGTGGTTGTCTCATGGTTCGTACGCCTCCTTTAATTTTGCAGATCAGAAAATTTTTCGGCACCAGTATTACCTTATAGAAAATCTCTTCTTAAAAGAAGGCGAAATTTTGCGCGTTTAACCTAGATTTATTTTTCTATAAAAAGATACTGGTCGTTTTCCTGGAAAAATAACGGTATCCATACGAACAATGTGTCTGTGCTGCCGGCTCCCGGTCTATCCTGATGAAAGTGGAAATTTATATGAAAGTGAAAGATTTCGTGTTACACAGAGACACTATAACCGAGCAACTGATCTGGAGGTTTACGAAACTGAGAAATGTATAACAAGAATTTGAGTTTCTGGCTGGCGCGAATCTAAAATCAACCGAAAATATGTTAAGTTAATATTGCCTGGGCCTTTCCCTTTATTGCTGGCTTGAATGGACTTGAATTGTTAAGCGAGGTTTTAAATGCGAAAACATTATTTCTATCATTAGATAAGAACTTTTATAAAATGGATCATTTAGAAATTCTTTAGTTACTGCATAATTTTAAAACTTAGGGAGAACAAGGAATTACAAAAACATGGAGACAGCGTTCATAATTTATAAGTATTCCAGTAACAATAAAATAGTAAAAAACTACTTAAGATCTACTATGAGTCAAGAGATTAAGCAACCAGAGTTTACTTTCTATAAAATTCAGTGTGACGCAATCTTTACATACAAAATAATAAATGATTTTACTACCCTAAACGCAAGAAAAATAAAATGGAAGTAAATGTATTTACCTGATATTATATTTTATTTTATGTTAATTAAAACATTGTATTTTTATCGTTTACATTATGTTCTGCAGGTTTTTTGTTTGTTTTGCTTTTTTAGTACTTATAGGTTGAAGGGACCAGTTGTTTCCAACCTGGTTGTTAGCGATTTTTACCCATTATCTGCACCTTAAAGACTAACAGCAACTAAAAATGGCTAGAAAAATATGTGAGAAAGGTTAAGAAAAATCTGTCGCAAAGCATCATGATCTCATTAACAAATAAGTGCAATTTTCTTTACTGTTATTTAGTTGTTTGGAATATCTGAATTAAAATTAAATCTTTTAAAGTTCCAAAATAAACGCAGAATATTTATTCAATATAATTTATTTCTGTTTCTGCCCTTTATCAATTTTGAAGGAGGGGGGGGGGCGCCAAATTGACACGCAGCCCCGGGCGCAGTTTTCTCTTCGCACGGCCCTGGAAGCCACACCTCAATCCATTTGACTTTTGGTTTTGGGAGGATTTGAAACACCTGGTAAGCCATGATAATCCAAGAATTTTACCTGATCTTAAAGACAGCATCTCGTATGACATGTTGTTACCATTTCTCGGAACACGCTGCGGTCAACTTTGCAACATGCTATGCGTGTTAACAGCGATTTTTGTGCAATTTTCATGTATGACGTTATGGACAGAATTGAATAAAATTTCATATATAGGTTTTTGGCTATGGCCACAGCAGTTCCCATTACAATTTGGCGATATTCCGCAGGAAAAGGGCAGTATAATAGCGATTTTTGCTCAATTTTCATTACTGTACCATCAAAACTGAAGTTATGCATAGAATTGAATGAAAATTCATGTATAGGTTTTTGGCTATCTCCAGCAGGTTCCAGTTCAATTTGGAGATATTTCGCCGGAAAGGGACTGTAATAGCAATTTTTGTGCCATTTTCATTATTGCATCCTCGAAAAGTGTATGAAGTTATGCAGAGAATTTGGCGTAATGTAAAATATAGGTTTGGTTGGTTGTATTTATGTCGGCCAATTATCAACATGAGGGATATAGGCCCTAAGGGGGGGAGTGCCTTCCGTGGAGGTCTTTCTAAGGGAACCTAACCCGTATTAACGCGTGGAGAACCAAGGTTCGAAGAAAACCACGAAAACTCCGAACGATTAGGCCGACGGGCGCGATTGGGATCGAACCCAGCACCTCCCGTCTACCAGCTTCGAGAGCAGAACCTCTCGGCCACTGGTGAGGCCATATAGGTTTGGATATAGGCAGCAGGTCCCAGATGAATTTGAGGATATCTTGCCGTAAGGGAGCTCTGTAATAGCAATTTTTGCGCTATTTTCATTATTGTATCATCGAAAAGTGTACGAAGTTATGTATAGAATTGAACAAAATTTCATATATATATTTATTTGTGGCCAGCAAGTCATAGTTAAATTTGCGGATATTCCGCAGGAAGAAGAAGTTATAATAGCGATTTTTGTGCAATTTTCATTATTTGTCATCGAAAAGGGCAAGAAGTTAAGCATAAATTTGAACCAAAGTTCATACATACATTTTGACTGTAGACGACAGGTTCCAGTTGAAAATCGAGATGTTCCCCTGAAAGGAAGCGCTGTGATGAAAATTTTTGTGCTGCGATTTTCTCGATTTTTTTGCAATTCTGTTGTACATGCTCTTGTTGCGACGTGTACTTCGTACCTAGCTAACCCGGCCATTCGGTAACAGCTGACGTACAGTGTAATAACAATAATTTTGATTTTATTAATATTTTCGAGATTAAATCGTTTTTACTCTGATTTATAAACTGAAGTAGAAATTTAAGCTGAAACCTAATGCTGGTGCAGTGTTGAAGTAATAACATTGAAGTATTAACAAGTGTAACAACATTTTTAAATATTAGCATGTACGACATTAAAGAAAGTTTTGGGATTGGCATATCCGACTAGTTTTATTCAGAATTAATATCATCTGCTATAAATTTCATACAAAGTTACAGATATAAATTTGTAAAATCGCTACTCTAATTTCTTTCATTTTATGTCTGAATAAATATTTGATTACACTGCGAATATTTTTTGCTCACGAGGTTTAAATAGGCAAGAGCCGATAGCTGAATGTTGAATTCGAACTATCACTGCAACCAATTAGCAAACTTACTTGAAATAAGCTTGAAATACAATGGAATTAACACAATTGATAATTTTAGCCCAATTTCTAAACTCTTGGAATGTCTGTGATATCTTTCATAGTACGTGCCCCTAATTAAATAGATTGATGTCAAAAACATTGTCAATCAGCCGATTGCAAACAATCTAATGCTTTTGAACCAGCTACTATTAAATACTTATTAAATAAAATAAGTAATAAATCGTTAATTATATTAAGGACACTGCATATTATTTTCAAAATAAAAAAAATTTAAATTAATGTTTTATCAATAATCTTATTTTCAATAAATTATATGAAAAATCCTTTTCATATTTTTAATTCATTAATTATTCTATGCATCTTGAATTTAGATAAAAAATATTTATTATTTAATCTTTTGTGTGTTAAAAAAGTATAATTTAAAGAAGCTATATAGTATATATATATTCACATTTCCAGCGAATAACTTTGTTACCAATACTATGAAATAAAAAAAAAATATTTTTTAGGTATGTATATACTATAGTGCGTTATTTATACTTTTCTGGCACAAAATAGTAAATATTCAAGCACATTGATAAAGTTGTTACATAATAGACAATCAAAATCAATTTACATCGTATTTTCAATTTTATCTATTTCATATTTGGCGTATTTCTCAATCCTATTTGAAACAGTTTTTTTTTTTCCAGCATACATTTTTGAGTATTTTAGCTATGAAATACAGTTAGAAGGAGTGAGTATCATTAGATTATTACAATCTCCGAATATGGAATTCTACACAACTGGTATCTCGCCACTCTAGTTACATACTTATTCTTTTATCCTTTGACGTAATATCTAATAGAATATCAATGATCATTTTTAAAGCAGTGTGGTTTCCTTGGAAATGTCACAATGTAAGCATATAAGCGGCTTAAGTACTTTCTATCTTAAATTCCGTATGCCATAAATCTTACATTATATTCGAAAAGCACTTTATTTCTATAAACATAGGAATATCTTTTCCAGGTGCCAAAGAACATACATTTTGTTAATACGTTTAACGCAAATTGTATTTATATCGTTTTATTTGTATAAAATGAGATATTTTTTAGCCGCATTTCAATTTTGTTTCTAATCATTTTATTTAGAAAATACAGTGTAAGACCAAAGAACCACCGGACACCCTCGATTTTAGACATTTTATCAAATAACTTGAGAGATACTTGACGATTTCGTGTATCATTTTACTAATATAAAGAAACTTTTGACGTCATATGTTTCAACGAATATTTTCTCATGAATGTAATTAGGCGACCAACAACAAATTGAAATTATATTTGGGACCACCCTGTAAAATAAAACACACGAAATAATCTGTCACTGCAGTACATTTCTATGAGGATAGTGTGCAACATTTGTGTTCATTTTTGTAAGAATATCGCTAAGAATTAAAGAAGACATAATGTTGTTGTTGTTTTTAATTCAAGAACTTTTTGCATGTTTTTTGTTTGTAGCATGCAGAATTTTCAACAAATTTTAACGCCAGTTTGAGAAAATTCGGCAAAATATAGTAAAAACCACATTGTATAATTAGAATATATACATGTCAATAATTTAATGATATATGTGATATATATATGATATAAAGATAAATATGAAAGGTTGTAGGAAATAATTTTTAACTTCGCATGTGCGAATTATTGGTAATATTTTTTTTTCATTTTTCGGAAATCAACACTATAGAGCAAGTAATATAAAAATACCAATCGAATATCTTGTCTTAGCTCAGTCAAATGTTCAATGGTTCAACAGCATTTGAGGCCATTATCATTTGTTATCAATCCAGCCCAACCCCCCCCCCCAAAAAAAAAAATATATATATTTATTTATTTATATATTTATATATATATATATATATATATATATATATATATAAACCAGGAGAAGACCCTTTAATTACCTTCAAGGAGGACTTAAAGGAATCGACTGGGAGCGGAGACTTAATGTCCAATCCGCACCTTCCACCGGTACAGCCTGTTAGTACCCTTGCCTAGTGCATGGGGAACGAACGCGGATGGGCTTCCTCCAACCCGCTTGGCCAGCGTGGAGGAATTTGGCCACCTACCCCCCTTATTTTACCATGGATTCACAAAATAAATCACG
This sequence comes from Maratus speciosus, assembly GCA_963932465.1. Lineage (NCBI taxonomy): Eukaryota > Metazoa > Arthropoda > Arachnida > Araneae > Salticidae > Maratus > Maratus speciosus. The sequence continues at coordinate 458,045,203 of OZ010797.1, forward strand.
GCCCTTAATTCCCGGCGGTCTGAATGTTCCTGGTTACGGCAGCGATCAGAAAGACATGAAGACAGAGGGTGCTAAGAATAACCGGGCTCGGCTAGGCTGCCATAAGTTGATGACCTTGGCTACGTATAATGGACGATCCCTATCTTCGGAAAATCGTTTACAGGAACTTGAAGAAGAATTAGAAAGAATCAACTGGGACATCCTAGGATTATGTGAAGTAAGAAGAAAAGGAGAAGAGAAGATACATCTTGCCAGCGGACATGTATTATACTACAGAGGCACAGAAGATGGAAGAACAAGCGGTGTAGGATTTCTGATTCATAAAAGGTGGAAGAATCACATCGTAGAATATGATAGTGCATCAGATAGAGTTGCAAGGTTAGTAATACAGGTGTCCAGAAGATACAAGCTGTAAATTACCCAAGTTTATGCACCAACAGTAAGCTATACTGATGAAGAAGTTGAAGATTTCTATGAAGAAGTAGCTTCAATGCATCAAAAGGGAAAATGCTACATAAAATTAATGATGGGAGACTGGAATGCTAGAATTGGGGGAAAAAAGAAAGGTGAGTTATCAGTAGGAAATCATGGATATGGGGTGCGAAATGAAAGAGGAAACAGATTGATTGAGTTTGCAGAATGTGAACAGTTGTATATCATGAATTCATTTTTCAAGAAAAAGCCACAAAGAAAATGGACATGGCGTTGTGCAAATGGCCCAACAAGTGAAATCGACTACATCTTAACAAACAAAAAGCATCTTATTCAGGATTGCAGCGTTCTCAATAACTTCAATACAGGAAGTGATCACAGGTTGGTTAGATGCAAACTGCTGTTAAATACTAAAGTGGAAAGAATGAAGCTTTTGCAACACTCAAAGAAATCAATCGATATAATAAATCTCCAGAAACATAAAGAAGAATTCCATTTGGAACTTAAAAACCGTTTCCAAGTACTTCAATCAACTTTAGAAGAAGAGCAAGATGTTACAGTAGTGAACAAGAAACTAACCAGTACTCTACAAGATATTGCAAAGAAGATAGCCGGCGATGCACAAGTAAAGCAGACAAAGAAAATAACAGAAGAAACAAGAAGATTGATGAAGAAACGCAGAGAATTTAAAATGAAGAAAAACGATCGTAAATCAAGAGTTGAATATGCTGAATTATGTAAAACGGTAAGAAAATTTGTTACAGAAGATATCAGAAAATTTAACTCTGATCTTGTCAAGAAAATTCTAGAAGATAACAAAAGTTTAAAATCAGCTAGGCGAAAACTTTGTGTTGGAAGAAAAGGTATTTTTGCACTAAAGAGGGCAGGTGGAACAATCACAAAATCAATAAAGAAATAGTACACATTGTCGAAAAATTCTATAACGATTTATATAAATGTGAAGATCAGAGGGAAATCAACTTATGTGATCCACGAGAAAACTTAACAGAAACCGATGCCATAATCCCAGTGATGACAGACGAAGTTTTACAAGCCATTAAATTTATGAAAAAAGGTAAATGCCCCGGAGAAGATGGAATTACAATCGACCTTATCAAAGAAGCAGGAGAAGAATTTGCAAAAATGCTATCCTTACTGCTTTCCAAATGTCTCCAGAAGTCAGATGTACCAGAAGATTGGAATAATGCTGTGATGGTGCTACTTTACAAGAAAGGAGAGAAGGAAAACATTAAAAACTACCGTCCAATCAGCTTACTGTCAGTGATTTATAAAATTTTCACCAAAGTTTTAACGACAAGACTTGAATCAGCTGTGGACTCAGCTCAACCTAGAGAACAAGCAGGATTCCGAAGTGGATTCAGCACAATGGATCATATCCAAACGGTAAGGGAACTCATAGAAAAACATAAGGAATATAATTTACCTCTTTGCCTTGCCTTTATTGATTATGAAAAAGCATTTGATTCGGTCTACACATCAGCAGTAGTAGAATCTCTGGAGGACATTGGTATAGACAAACCTTACATCAATATTATAAAGAAGATTTACAAGAAAGCAACAGCAACCATCCGCTTGGACAAAGGAAAAGCAAAGATCAAGCTTGGAAGAGGGGTAAGACAAGGAGACACCATTTCGCCTAAGCTTTTTACTGCTGTCTTAGAAAATATTTTCAAGAAGCTGGATTGGGAAAACAAAGGGATTAGAATAAATAGGGAATATTTAAGTCATCTCCGATTCGCTGACGACATTTTAATTTTCAGTAACAGTCCTGAAGAATTGGAAAATATGCTAAAAGTTTTGGCAGAAGCTAGCATAATGTGGGATTAAAAATAAACTTGGAAAAGACTAAGGTGATGTTCAATTCATTTGCATCAAAAAAGAAATCGTCTACAACAACACTGAAATTAAAGAAGTGCAAAGTTATGTGTACCTTGGGCAAGAAATATCATCTGATAATAGTATCATGAATGAAATCAATAGAAGAATAAGAAATGGATGGAGTGCTTTTGGGAAGAACAATATTATTCTGAAGAGTAGCATGCCCCTGTGTTTGAAAAGAAAGGTATTTAACCAATGTGTTTTGCCTGTCCTACACTGTAAAAAAAATGGTAACGTTCCATGTAAAATCCAGGAACGTTTCGCCTTTACTCAGGTTTTCAGAATAATTTAGCTCTTTCCTGTGAAATTCTGGTTTTCTTATCTGAAACGTTCCTGAACCAAAAGTTGGAAACAGCAAAACGCTGCGGCCGCCATTTATTATTTTTTTGCTATAATCCGTTGCTCGCGCGCGAGTGTCGAAAAAGAATTCCTTAAATGAATGTAAAAAAATCAATATGGAATGCAAATAAATCAATAGACGACATAATCCTTTACGTCTCTATTGTCAAGACAATTCAGATGAAAATACAATACCTCCGTGACATCGCTAAAAGATTATATCTCGTACTTGTCTGTGGAATGTTTAAGGAGCAGACCGTGTAAGAAAAATACACCTATTATTTGGATCTCCATTAACCAGGGGACCATCAAACATGATTCTCACCGATTTTGATTAATTTAAAGTATGTTTTAGAGTTCTTATCTCTAATTATTCTTGTGAAAGGATTTCTTCAAATGGGACTTAGATTTTCAGAAATTAGATGCCGAGGTTTAGCATACGTTTCAAATACCCATTAGTTTGCAGCTCTCAACGTGTCTTTCGTGGTGTGGACGCAGAAAGCTCGCACGCCACCCGTACGGCCCGAGTTCGATGCTACCTCTGGACTTTTTTTTTCTTTTTTAATTAATTTTATATTTTAACACTTTATTACAATTTGATTTAAATTTGATATATATTTGACACTTTGAATTGCTGCAAATTTGAATTTTTTTTTTATTTTCGGAAAAAATATACAATTACGTTTAGGTTTTTTTTTTTTTTATGAAAATTTATATGTATTTTATCTAACTTGTAAACTAACATAATTACTAACGAAAATCCAAAATATTTTATGTCTAGATTTTTTTTCTAATTATTATTTACATTTATATATTTTTATATTTTAAGCAAAGTTCAGAAACAATATATCATATATATATTTACTTTATTGAATTTTAACTGAAAATTTATTTTTTCGTGTAAATTATAAATAATAATTTTGATGTCAATTTCAAAATATTTTTTCATTCTAACAAATAATGATAATAAAGCGAAAATTGGAAATGTAAAAATCGTCTACGGATCCCGCATGCTGTGAAATGTCAGTAATGTTTTGCTGTCAACAGAAATATTCCTGGTATTTCGCAGGAAACTTACTGGCATTTCTGTAGAAAGTTTTTAACATATACAGTAAAGTTCCAGTCATTTTCAAGAAATGTTTCTTGGAAATAATGGGCAACTCAGCTGCCCATTTTTTCCCAGGAACGTTGCGGAATTTTTTTTACAGTGTAACTTATGGAGCAGAAACATGGACGATAACAAAACGGATGGTACAAAGATTACAAACAACACAGAGAAGTATGGAAAGATGTATGCTAGGTATAACTAGAAGAGACGGAAAAAGAATAACCTGGATAAGAAGTCAGACGAAAGTTTTTGAGATCATTGAAAGAATTAAACGGCTAAAATGGAAATGGGCTGGGCACATCGCAAGAAGACAAGACAATAGATGGAGCACAAACACCCTACAGTGGTATCCCAGAGATGTAAAACGGCCAAGAAGACGATCTCAAGTAAGATGGAGTGATGAAATCAGAGAAGTAGCCGGTGTAAATTGGATGACTAAAGCACTAGACAGGAAACATTGGAAAAATCTGGGGGAGACCTACATCCAGCAGTGGATTGAAAACGGTTGATGATGATGATGATGATGATGATGATATAAATCTGAATATAAAAGTCCGAGAAAGTTAAACTTTAGTAACTCGTGATAATGAAATCACAGCGCTCTGAAATTTTGTCTGATTGAACAATATGACATAACTTTACAGAAGGACATTGTCTTTTTCTTTTTTTAAGAGGATTGATGTTTTAATTTTTTTAACTTATTATTATTATTAGGTATTTTATATATACCATACTCTACCTTAAATCCATATTTTTTTTATGGTGGATATCATGCATTTCATTGGAATTTCTAAATTATCATCAATTTAATTATAAACAAAAGCTGTGTTTATTATTTTCCCTTCTAATTACACTAATAATAAATGTCTTCAATATTCAATTAGACACTTATAAGCTATTTCACGCAAATATTTGCTCAAATCACCCCTCCACACTACCTCCTTTAATTAATTAGAATTGAGATACATTAATTGAAGCACAAATATTTAATCTTTCTTATTATTTTATACTATTATGTTGCACCTTATATATTTGTTTTCATAAGTTACTTTACCATGATAAACATTGGGAAAACAATAGCGAATTGCTTGCCAGCTGTGCTACGAAAAATATTTTGTTACAGAAAAAATTTTTAGGTTCCTCCCTCCATTTTTTTTTTTTTTTTTTTAACAATCTTTCCAGCTCTTGAAGCTGATTTTTGTCTGTAAATTTTATTGAAAACTGGGCATATTTCTGTTTGATAAAACGATTTTTTTTAATTTTATGTAACAATGTTACTGATATTTTAATTAATTTTATTTTATTTTTTGACAGACAAAACTAACCTTTTGGCATTTATCGTTTTTTTTTCTTTTTTTTTTTTTTAATTGCCTCTTTCCTCACTCTTTCCCCGATAACAAGTTTAATAAATTTTTATTTTAGTTTTATTATTAATTATATTAATAATTTTAAATTTCATCAAATTAAAATTTAAAATAAATAAACAGGCAAAGGATAAATTTTTGTGTATAGCTGCTATAAAATATAATAATAAATTGAATACAATATAACTATATTTGTAATGAGTTTATTTTAAACTAAAATTTTATAGTTTATATTAATAATGTTATTAGTTTAATAAATCTATCTACCCTATATATATAAAATCCTAATGAAACGAATTTATGAAGCGACTTTATGAAACGATTTTATGGAACAACTGATTATTCAACTTATTATGTTTCACAGCAATTTCTCCTAAAATTTGGAATATTATGCGATGAAAATAACACCAAAAATCCGTATCGATCCGCAGATCTCAGAACTGGTATTAGAATTTTTAAATTCGATATAGTTTTTGAGATATTGATTTTTTTTCTAATTTTAAATACTTTCTCTAATGATGGCAACTCAAATTTTAATCATAACAGATATTTTTTTTTTCATATTTTAGAAAATGTTATTATTTTAAACTAATTTGGCGACCAGTTTGACCTCCCTTAAATGTATGCTAAGAAATGTATCATGTTACTTTTATTCATAATTCAATTTACTTGAACCATCTTCCGGCAAATCTGAAGATTATGATAGAGAAAACAAGAACTATTTTTATGTTAGCGCGACGCGGGTGATATTTCTAGCCAAACATTTCTCCTGACGTATTTTTTTTTTAATTTCATTATCATTTTATTTAATACAAAACTTTTAATTAAAACTGAAACATTTAAAATTAATGACTTTCACTTATTTCTTTTATTTTTAAACCAAACGAAAAAAATATATATATTAGGCACAGATGTCATATACGCACCAGGGTACACCTAATTGGCGCCAAAATGGCGTTATTTTGCCTGATATGGTAACCCGGCTATTATTACTTAGTTATTAATAAATATTTATTTACGTTTATTTTCTTTTATTTAAAAAAGGATGTTATAATTTCTTTTGCTCTAATACTGAAAAATAATATACTGGACTACTAAAAATATACTAAAATAATATACTAAAAATAAAAATACTGGAAAATAATTTAAAAATACATATGTAACTGGTATTTGAAAACGAGATTTCCGCCAAATTGCCGTAAAAAAAATTACTCAAATACATATGACATCTGCGCAATACATTAAATAATGCGACAAATCATGACATTTAATTTTTACTTCAAAGCAATGTTTTAATGCTATTATTAAATTAACCCGATGACCACTTTCGCCAAATTATATAAATCGCCAAACCACTCGCCAAATTATACAAATTGACATAATTTTTATTTTAAATAACAAAAGAACAAATAAATTAGTATAACATTAATAAAAATACAAATAAAACGTCGAAATAAAAATCACTTGATGGCGTAAACAAGTGTAACTTCCCTAAAGTCAAGTGAATGTGACATATATGATCAACCATTCTTGTAGTTTGGCAATAGATTTTTAGTCCATGGGATAACCAAGTAGTACCGTTTTAATTTACCGCTCGAAAAATTAAAAAAAAAAAGGCTAACTGGCGAGTTAAAAAAAAATATCGACGAGATTTGCACCCGGCTAACATAAAAGTACCAAGAATTCTTTGCGATCATGGCAACTTTTATGTAGTTTTATTCGAAAAAATAATTTTGATTCTTTGATCAAAATGGAAACCTTTCATAAGAAAAGCGAAGGGATCAGCCCGTAATTGTTTATGGTAGTTACATGACTTAGACTATTGTAATTTAAGTGAAATGATGGCGATAGTATAATATTTGACGACTTTTCACCTGTGCCTGGTTAACATTAAAGTACCAAAATGGCTCCTGGAACATACAAAGCGAATGGATCATCCCGTAATTGTTTATGGCAGTTACATGACTTGGACTGTTATAATATAGGTGAAATGATGGCAATAAAATAATATTTGGCGACCTATCACCTGTGCCTGGCTAACATTAAAGTACAAAATGGTCACCTGGAATATAAAAAGCAAAAGGATCCGCCCGGAACTGTTGATGATAGTCACATAACTTGGGCTATTGTTATAGAGATTGTTTTCAATTCTAAAAACAGCGCAAAGAATAATATGTCCTTACGATTGAAAATTAATTTACACGCGACTATTAAAAACGGAAAAAATCTTTAAAATCACTATTAAATGAGTACGCGTTAAAAGCAGGAAAATATTGAAAATTATGTCTTGAAAATTGTATTTACACGTGAATATTAAAAGAGAAATGAAACTTTCAAATAAAACATTACTATACGTTTAACCCTTTCAGGGGTAAGGTACTTCTATTCGTAAAATGTTGAAATCAGTGAATGACACCAGAATTTACAAACAAATTTATTTCGAAATACGAAAATGCTTTTGCTCACTTACTTAATAAAAGGAAAATTTTCATTTCAATATTCTGGTACCAATGTAATATTTAAGAATTAAAATTAAGTGGTCCAAAAATGAACCACCGCCTTTGAAGGGGTTAAAGCAGTAAATTGTAATAATTTTAGTAATTGTAGTAAATTGTATTATGTCAATCGTTTTATAACGCTATTAAAAAATACAGGGAGACAAAGACTCTGTTTACTTAATTCATTTCATTTTAGCTTCGTTTCAAATGTTTAACTGATCTTCGTTAATCAAACACGAAAACAAACATTGGATGTCTTAACAGCAACTGATTCGGTCTTAAATTTTCGCAATCAAAGAGAATTGAATGGAAACCCGTTTACAGGGAGATCGCTACAGGTTTTTGTTATTATAATTCAATCTTCTGTAATGTTTTTAAACCGATCGGATTAGCGTGCTTTTAGATTCTGCGGTGTCTAAACGGGGGTTGGCATGCGTAGCTTACAGGGGACAGAGCCCCCTAGTTAAGACTATATAAAATAAAAAAAATATTTAATAAAATATTTATTTAATTTGTATAATAAACTTACTAACTATTTTAATAATTAATAAATAACAATTATTCATCAATTAATGTTTTTATATTCAAAATTTTTGATTTATTCTTCCCAAAAAATGAAAATGCAATTTTTTGATAAATCAATCAACACATGAAGTCTAAGTAATTATTAATTAGTAATAATAATAATAATAATGAAATATTGTACAAATATACGTAAAAATAATTTTTAATATTGTAGGTGATATTATTGTCCAGATGATGATTTTGATTTTTAGGTGCGTTCGTAATTGCCGAAACGTCAGTGAAGGCTTACTGTGAAGACACGAAAAGTTTTGATTTCCGTTTGTCTGTCTGTCTGTCTGTCTGTCCGTCTGTCTGTCTGTCTGTTCCGCGATAACTGCCGCAAAAAGCATCCGATCGGCTTGAAATTAATCTGGCATGTTGATGAGGTACTCGGACTTAGCTGTATGGTTTTTGGTTAAATTTGGTTCATTCGTTCGGGAAATATAGAACATTTTATTTTGCTCTGTAATGCTTTTCAATGGCAAGTCAGACGATTTTCAAATTTTCATTTGTTGAAAGAAATGGCTCATATAAAAAATGGATTTAAATGGTAAATTTTGGATGCTGAAATTTTTAAATAAGAGTAGTAAATTATTCCTATTAGTTTGCAATTTTGTCAAAACATTTGTCAGAGCTTTTAAATTAGGTGTATAACTTATGATGGAATTTTATACATGTGTTCGAATAATATAAAACATTTTATTTTATGAATTTACTTATATTTCATTTTTTTTCTTTTAACCGTTGCGTAGCAACTATATCTCATCTAAAAATATCATAAATGTGAAAGTACGTATAGTTTTTTAAGTCAAACCAAAGTTAAAAGGAATGAATTAATGAATGCCTTTGTATAGATATTTGCATATAGATTGATTTAAACGCAGAAATGAAAATAGTATTTATATACTATATAGAATAATATTTTTATTTATGTATTCAACTATTTTGATTATAAAGGAAAAAGTTCGTTATGTTCATACAGAATAAACTGACATTATTCTATTAAACTTTATAAACTTTATTGTTGCCAAAAAAAAAAAAAAAAAAAAAAAAAAAGGAATAACAATTTCTCCCAAAGAGTTCATTTTAATTTGTAAGATTTTCACGTGCAAAGGGAAAATGCAGCAAATTACAAATAATAAAAAAGATAAATAGGACAGGAATGAATACATATAAACATTTCACACCAAATACCACCTAAAATAATTTTTGTAGTGGTATTTTACCACACTACGAAGAAAGATTCCTCGATTTACACGATTTTACTTGGCCTTCCTTTTCTCATTGGTTGCGATTTCATTTTCGCAATTGCGTATATTAATTGGCACAAAATTTTACATTTTTATGACTGAGGTATATGTAAGGCCATATAAATAAGAAATTCCGTATTGTTTCCTATAAAATGTGATAAAGTGTTGGTTAACTATATATGTTTCTATTAAGAGGAGCAGAGCTGCCAAGCCTCCGGCGTTCTGGATACCAGTATTTTAATACAAAAAATGTTACTTTATTTAATTGAAACATTTGCGCGATTTAAAAGAACAACATTTTCCGTAAGGTAATAGTGTTGTGCAAAAAGCGTGAGACTTGCCATGTCTGGTGGGGAGTGAAATGTTTTATTTAATGCATTTATCTCTATTTTAATGCTACGTGAACAATGTCCCGTGTAACAGCTTGTAGAGTGTAAAATAAATTATTAAAATAATCCCTATTGCGAAAAATGAAACAAAATGCCCGGCTAAGGGAAATAAAAGGTTAGTTAACCTTTCGTAATTTGACCTGAACACAGGTGTGCATCAAATTTCAACGGTGTTTGTAACATCACGATTTTAAATTAAATGTGGATACTATTAAAAGGCTATCACAAAAAATACTTAACGGCGTCATATCACGTTTATCTATTTAGTCAATTGGAAGTGGACACGATGATGAATTATTAACCGTTAGGTTTAGAACTCCCCCTACTTTAGGGTGATTTTAGTAAGTTAATGCTATCGAGTACATTTTTAGATATTTAGATTAGATCTTAGATATAAATATTGCAGAATGGTAATCAAAATTATTTTTTGAAAACAAAAATTATAAAGGTATTAGATTTCTAAATTAGATGTCTCAGTTTACATTTCCAAAAGTTCTTTATCCATTAGATACAGGTGTTTGTGGTTAGCAGGCAAGTAAATACTGCTGTATGGATATTAGGATAATGTAAAATGCTTGACCAAATTGTTGCTTATCCTTATAAATCGCAGTGTAAAAATGAATCTAAAATATAGGATAATCATTAACTCAATCAATAGAAAATTACAAATGCAAAATAAATTACACAACGGGGGGTTCAGGGGGGGGCACCCCCCTGAAGAAATTTGATTTATTATATAAAAATTACTAGAATAAGTAGCTCGTGAGAATTTCAGAATATCATTACATAACAACGTGTTTAATTTAACGCTTCTAATGTCTGAAACCATCGAAATATTTTTTCCTCCTTCTATAAATGTTTGTGTAATTTAAAAGTTTAAATTTTGTTTTTGTAGAAAGATTAATATTAAGCAAAATTTGCTAAAAACAATAAGTTGCAGAGATGACGTTGAGGCTCTTGATCTGCAGATTTACTAGTTATATAAATACGTAGCACCTATAGTCGTCGTTCAGTCCGTCTGTCCGTCCGTCCGCATATAACAGAGCAAAAACTACCCGACCGAATGATCTGAAATTTTTAATATATAATTGCTGCAAAATTTTGTCGAGCCATTTCCAATCTTATGAAAATCGGATGTATAGTTTAATTACAGGGACAGTCAAAAGTTTTTCTTTACATTACGGCCAATGGGAAAAAATTATAGCAAATGCATTTTAATGATTTTACAGCCTTCCGAATGGTCTGAAATTTTTAATATATAATTGCTGCAAAATTTTGTTGAGCCATTTCCAATTTTATGAAAATCGGATGAATAGTTTAATTACAGGGACACCCAAAAGTTTTCCGTTACATTACGGCCAATGGGAAAAAATTATAGTAAATGCATTTTAATGATTTTACAGCCTTCCGAATGGTCTGAAATTTTTAATATATAATTGCTGCAAAATTTTGTTGAGCCATTTCCAATTTTATGAAAATCGGATGAATAGTTTAATTACAGGGACACCCAAAATTTTTCCGTTACATTACGGCCAATGGGAAAAAATTATTGCAAATGCATTTTAATGATTTTACAGCCTTCCGAATGGTCTGAAATTTTTAATATATAATTGCTGCAAAATTTTGTTGAGCCATTTCCAATTTTATGAAAATCGGATGAATAGTTTAATTACAGGGACACCCAAAAGTTTTCCGTTACATTATGGCCAATGGGAAAAAATTATTGCAAATGCATTTTAATGATTTTACAGCCTTCCGAATGGTCTGAAATTTTAAATATATAATTGCTGCAAAATTTTGTCGAGCCATTTCAAATTTTATGAAAATCGAATGTATAGTTTAATTACAGGGACAGTCAAAAGTTTTCCGTTACATGACGGGGAATGGGGAAAAAATTATTGTAAGTGCATTTTAATGATGTTACAGACTATGCACTTATGAAGCGCAAAAAATATACATTCAGTACAATATGGGGTGCAAAAAATAATTATAAAACTAGTTATAGTACGAACGCACCTCATTTGCCACGTTTGACGAGCAATTTCCAACTTGTTTTTTTAAGCACAGTTATAATTTAGTATTCACGAAGAGATAATATTATTAATTAATTATATTTAAAGAGCTAAAAAAAATATTATTAACTAATAAATAAATAAACAAAATATTTATCCTCAGAATCCTTATCATTTTTATACATCCTAATGTATTTAATAACATTATAGTAACCGAAATTTTTAAAAAAATATTTTTTCATTTACCTTGTAATAACTATTACATAGTTTATGTAATAATTTTTAAACAAGTAGTTGATAAATTAGTTATATAAACAATTAATAATTGAATTAATTTTGAATTGTTGTTAATAAACATATTTAATAAAAATAATATAATTTTGAGAATTCTGGAGAAGGGACCGAAATGGCTATGGACCGAAATGACATCAGAACAGAAACGCCAAAACCAAAACGCCAGAACCGAAACGTTGGGACCGAAACGCCAGGACCGAAACGGCGGTACAAGTGTCGGAACGAAAATGTCCTGCTTCCCGTGAATATATCAGCGAGATAATGAGCTGACTTACGGTTAAATTCAAAAATAAGCTGGATGAATATGGATTCTCTAAAAATCGTCATTTTCTTTTAACTAAAGAGGTTAGTACATTAACCTCTTCGGTTTCTGGGTCTCCATACGGGGACCTGTGCTCTTTTCCTTATAAAAACTAAAATGTCCGATTTTTTTTTACATTTTCACATCACTTCTTTATAGCTAAATGTTTTTTTTTTTTTTTTTTTCTTTTTGCTTTCAAAGCAAGCAAATAAATGGCAGCATCTAAGCTGATTCCCACATAAAATAAATTTTATTTTTATCTGAGTTTGCAAAATGCCTAAAAATGCCCAAAAGACAGTATGACCAAGAAAATGAGAAATTTTCATAAATATTTAACTTAAAACTTTTTCAATAAAAAATTTTGAAGATTTGTAGATTATTTACTTATTTTAGGTTAATTTAGGTTAATGGTTATTAAATTGATGTTTTAAGGGGGTTTGTAGTTTTAGATCATATTTTTTAACCTAAATTACTAAGCACCTAAAGGATCAATTTCAGAAAAGGTATTTTTTCTGTCATTTACGGTGTCATTTTGTTCAGAAAAAACAATGAATAAGCATTTGTATTATTATTTCAGCTTCGGAACTGAAGAGGTTAAGGAGTTAGTACAAAATGAATGTGAAAGAGTAGCTTTGAAACGGATGTTTCAATTTTTATATTTATTTTTTGTTGGAATTGGCTCGTTCTGGTGGTTTTCCAAAAAGAACTAAAGCATCAATAAAAAATAAAAATTTAAAAAAAATTTAAAATGGCAGTCTGTTATCATGCAACTTGTTTTCGAAGGTACCCGAAATTCCACTCACTGCTTATACAGCCGCTTATACAATTTTGTTTTTTCAAGATATTTGACTGGTCATTTTATATGACTTGTTATATAGAATTGACTACCAAATCTTTGGTATAATTCGGGCATGCGCAGTTAGAATTTATCTCGTACTAAGTCTCATATTTTATCAATTGTTTAATTCATTTATATTCTAATTGTACTATATTATATCTACTGTACTTTGTAAAATTCTGATGGTTTTCTAAAAAGAACTAAAGCATCAATAAAAAATTAAAATAAATAAAAATAAAAATTACAGTCTGTTAACATGCAACTTGTTTTCGAAGGTAACCAAAATTCAACTCACTATATTGCCGGTATAGTTTTGTTTTTTCACGATATTTGACTGGCAATTTTACATGATTTGTTATATAGAGTTGACTACCAATTCTTCGGAAACATTCGCGCTTGCGCAGTTAGAATTTATCTCGTACTAATTCTCATATTTTATCAAACATTTAATTTATTTATATTCTAATTTTACTACATTATATTTACTGTACTTTGTAAAATTTTCTGAAAGTGGCGTTAAATCTGGCTTAAAAACCTGTATGCGATAAACAAAAAAAGTTGATGTCTTTACGTAAATGAACACAAATGTTGTACAACATCTATATAGCTAGTCAAGCACTGCAGTTACACATCAATTCGCTCATTTTATTTTACAGGGAGATCACAAATATATTTTTTATTCAACTCGATGTTCGTCTCCTAATTTTCCTTGTGATTAAACCTTCACTGTCAAATATCAAGTCAAACATTTGTTCCTGAAATTCCCGAAGAATTCACCAGGTATTTTTTTCTAGATATGCGACAAAATATGTAAAATCGGAATTGTCCGGTTTGGCAATAACTCGTATTTTCGTTTAATTGCATTTCGATCGATGCATTCAATATAACTGAATTAGTTCTTTTTATAAATTTACCATTTTTTTTATATAAAATTTCACTCAATTTAGACGTCAAAGTGCTCATCCCAACATGATAAAATTGAAAATATAGTTAGCAGGTTCCTTTCCGAACTACCGGGCGCGAAGATATTATATAAGGTTATCGGAGTGGGGGAGGGGTGTCAGAGATGTTGTGTAATGTTATAGGGGTTGTATAAGGTATAAGGTTATATAAGGTAGTTGTGTAAGGTTATAAGGTTCTATCAAAGATCTTAATAATCTCAAATCCAACTACAATTATGCAAGAATCATGCTACATATGTGTAAGGTTACAGATATGTACAGATGTGTACAGTTGTGTAAGGTTATAGGTTCTATCAAAGATCTTAATCATTTCAAATACAGCTACAATTATGCAAGAATCATGCTACAGATATCACAACATAACTGAACCACCAATTGGGAGAAGGGAATAAACGCCACTTCTTGGCACATTCCTTTTTCTATATTTTTACATTCTCTAGACGTGTAGCGCTTAATTGTGAGTTCGAAGAAAATAACAAAAACTATTCGCTTCGTATGTTTTTTTTTTCATCGAACTCACAACTAAGCGCTAAGTCTAAAGAATGTAAAAGTGTGGAAAAAAGAATGTGTCAAAAAGTGGCGTTTATTCCCTTCTTCCAATTGGTGGTTCAATTATTTGTTGTCCTCACCTTTTTTTCTGCCAATCTTTCCTATTTTTAAACAGCGCTGTTCCTAAATAGTAATTTTCGTCTTAATCAATCGAAATGTCGCAATAGAAAATTTCCTTTCAGGAATAGTTGTGCTCATAAATCGAAAAATGTCTACTTACCAATGTGCCGGCCAACACCTATCGTGGTGCATTTTATGAATGAGTGTTATTTCTAGCCCGATCTTAGGCTAACTAAAAACTTATTTGTTATTGAAAAAATTATTCAGTTTGAGGTCTCGAAGAATTGGCACTGGCTGGATTTGAACCTGGAGCCTATTATTTAGTGGACGAGCGCCGTAGCACGAAGCAAAAGGTCAAATGTTCCGTGCCAGTGAATCCTCATATATTGTTCGTTGAAGACAGTGTCACGATTGATGAGTCTCTACACACTCCACCCCTAGTAAAAGCGTCTGACTTAGGCATTGTCATACGCTCTTTCGCTATTTCCTATAAGGCTTTGCCTGTTAATGATGAATTCGTTGTGATAATGCCATCTGTTGTGAAAATTGTTTGTTTGTTAAAGTTACACTAAGTGCAAAATTACTTAAAAGATGACACAGTATTTAAAATGTTAAATTATTTTAATACCTTAGTATACTTTCAACTATAAAACATAGTCTTCTTCGGAGGAATATAAGAAATACAACAGTTATTGATTGAACGCCTAATTTTCAAAATCCATGTAGATGGTGACGAAAGGAGTGAAAGTGGAAGTTAATTTATAGATCCGGAAACATTGGGAAAATAAAATAAAATAAAACATGGATATAAGGAAGTGGAAGATTACTTGTTTTTTTCTTTCTTTAAGCAAACTGAGCCAAATTCTGGGTATATTGTAGGATAAAACGTTATTACAAACTGTATTTCCTTTAGTAATAATTTCTATTGATTCACGGATAATTAAATCATGATAATTCTTTGAGGGATATATAATTTTTGCGTTTTCGAAATTAACTTGTATATTCTGCTTTTGGTTAAGTCTTGACAGGGCTGTTGTAGGTCGGTTATACTTTAAATCTCTCAAATGTTCTTTAATACGAACTTTAAGTTTACGTGAAGTCATGCCTATGTATTCGAGATAAATATCTTCAGTTTTCACTGGAATTACATATACCCCAGAAACTTCATTCCTCGGGATCGGGTCCACTTTGGCACTAATCAGATCTTTCAGTTTTGCAGGAGGAGTGGCGACCAAGTTTACGCCAAAGCGAAAAAGTGCATGTCTGAGTTTTTCGAAAAGTCCTGGTATGTACTTCATTTTGCAATATCTCATATTACTCCGTGGAGTTTTTTGTATTTTCATATGGTTCTTCTGCGAGTTGATTAGCTTATCAATAATGCGTATTGGGAATCCACTCTCAACTGCAATGTTTCTAATTTTAAGTAATTTTGCACTTAGTGTAAGTTTAACTTTAACTTTTAAAGATGAATTAAGCATTTCTATTTATTTATTTACTGATGTTTGTTTGTTTTACGGTCAACAATGTGATTTGAAAATCTTATCATTAATGCATACATAAAAACTAGTCGTTGGGGGCCACCGTAATTCCTCCCCAATATGGATATGTATGATATAAAATATGAAAATAAAACATGTGTAAACTATTTATAAAATGCATTGCAATTCCAAAATACAATTTGAACGTATATTTAAATATTTTTAATACATAGTAATGCTCTATTACTGAATTGAAGGTACTACTTGATTATCCCGTCGACCCATTTCGATAAATTATATAAATCGCCAAATTATGCAAACTCGCAACTACCTATAGCTACCGCGAATAACTACTCGCAAAATTATACAAAGTAGCCGCCCTTGGCGACCAGTTTGGTCTCCCTTAAAATTTATGTTTGGGAAAGCATGCTATGCATTGTATCATGTTACTTTTATTCATAATTTAATTTAATTGGACTCCCTTAAATATAATTAATATAATCTCTTAAGCTAATATGAGTTTTTGTTGCATTAAAATATCTCAATTTGTTGATTTTCTGTAAGCAAGTAAACCCTATTGGTTTACAGTGGAAGTCTATGGGAATTTGGCGAAATTTTAAAGGCATCGCCAGGTTGGCGACAAATTTGGCAGCATTTGGCGACGGAACAGCATTTTAAATAACGAAAGAGCAAATAAATTGGTAAAAGATTAATAAAAATACAAATAAAACGTCGAATTTAAAATCACTTGATAACGCAACAAACACGTGTAGCAGTTTAACGTCAAGTGAATGTGACATTTACGGTAAGCCATTATTGACATTCATTTAACCTTATAGTTTGGCGATAGCTGTTTGGTCGACGGGATAATCGAGTAGTACCAAATTGAGTAAAAGAAACATCCTTATAACTCCAAAAATTATAATCATACTAATAGTTTATTGCGTCGGATTAAGCGTCTCATTTCCTATTAAAATATATCTTTGAATTGAAATTTGAATGAAATACAGGGTCGTGAAAAATCGAAGAGTGTGAAAAATATGATTACAAATATCTCGGCAACTAATTATCCGATCGACTTCCTTCTTTATGCAAAATTTATGTTCCTTTATTGTCTTTTATATTCACTCCTTCAAATAAACAATTTCGAAAAATTTTGTATACCTTTTATCAGAACGAATATTTCGAGAGTCCGAAAAAAATAGTTCCGTATGATCGAGGTCACTGATACTCAATACGCTTCTTCCCATTATTACATACTAAGCACACACCAAATTCCAAATCTCTATCTCAATTTGCTCGGGAGATAGAGTGTTTACAGACACACACACACACACACACAGACGGACAGCAGTTTTTTTTTTTTTTTTTTTTTTTTTTTTTTTTTTTTTTTTTTTTTTCAGAATCTCCAGTGTATGAAACGTGTAAATCCGCCAAAAAAAAAATTCAGTTTTTAAAACGACTACAAGACTTACCCTATACTACGTATGATGGATAAGTAATAACAATCAACGTAATAGTTTTTATCCTTTTTCTAAAATTGGAAACTATTCATAATTTATATAGGTATGTAATTGAGCTAGATTTTTGCTCCATGTTACGGAGCTCGTTTTCTATATAGTAGGTGCCTGGTTCAAACCCAGTATACGGAATTTCCTACAGCGATATACTGTATAGAAGACGAGCACCGTAGTATTGAGTAAAAGGCTAGTTTAACCCTTAAATGCCTGATTTTTTAAAAATCATTGTAATAATGTTTTTCGGCTTTCATTTTTTAAATAAATCATGGGAAAAATACTTTAAAAAATCTTATTTTGTTTTAAGTATGGTTTACGGCTAAAAAACAGCTTGTTATTAATCGGCAATTCTGGTCTTTAAATGAAAAAATTATTTTCCTTGATAAAATTCTATAATATTAAATACACAAGAATTTCAGGAACTATAATAAGAAATAAATTTTACTTGCTCACTGCAGAACAAAATAGGGTATTTCGCAAGCTTCCAAACAAAACAAAAATAACAAGTAGCAACAATTGAAAAAATAAATCTATCTTTATTCTTAAACAGCACAAGTGTTGCCATCTACATGTTGAAAATCGATTTAATAATATTTTCAGAATGTATTTTATTGGCAACATTAGGCATTATAGCTTTAATATTATTCTAATAGTATTTTGTAACCTAAATTGGGTATGTTGCCGAAAAACAACACCCGGCATTTAAGGGTTAATTGTTCTGTGCCAATGACTCGTCATCCGGAATCTTGTGACGGAAAACGCACGCCTTCAGATAAATGAACGGTAGATATTCTAAGTGAAAGTTTTTTTATATTCTAAGCAAAGCTTTGACTAAAACGTTCCGACACGATTCCTGTATAGAACTTGACCATTTTGAAATAAGGGATTCATTTAAAAGGTATTTGGGTTGACTTTTGGAAATACACGCTAACTTCAAAAATTACATCGAAATTACACCTAGATGCAGACAATGATCAGATGTGATGAAACATGTAAAGATCCCCGGTCGAAGCTTTACTTTAAGAAAATGGCCGAAAATGAACATAACCTTACGGCGTAAAGTACATGGTCGTACCATAGTTGTTCATAATAAGGTTAGTGACACCCACAATGCGAATACCTTGAGTTGTCCCTGTTCAAATAGACCGAAACTACGGTTCCCGCCAATTAAACCTTTGCCCCGCTGATTATACAGACTAACGCGAGTTCAGTTTATACAGACTAACGTGTGTACCGTCGTATAAGAACTCACTTAAGAAAGATTCTTAATTAGAAATTAAAAGAACTTGGCGTTCGTTTTTTTTTCAGAGTTTTATTAGACGACACGGGACACACACATAACAAGCACACGTAATATTTACACGGCAAAAAGTTAATCTTTTTCGGAGCGAGACGTTCCTTTCGGCAGGACCGAGAACTCGACCGTCTGGGGTCGTGTCACAGCAGATACTCTCCCTCCACGGGGGCCTTGTTTTTCTGACCTCAGTTCATCTCCTAAATACCCCACGTGAGGTCTTGACTCATCTTAGTCAACAAGTTCAGTTTATAACATTTCTAAGCAGCACTTTTTCTCCAGATATTTACATGATTAAAACTGTTTACATGTTCCATCTGTTTTGGTGAATCAGTGACATGTGAAGTTATAGCAGGAATCTGGAGGTTCCAATTTAAAGATATTTATTTCGTTAGGGGCATCTGGTCTCTGAGTCCTCAGATAAAACGTCACACGTGAAACATATGTTTTGAAAATTTCATGAAAAAATATTCAGAAATGTTTGAGATATCCTGCGCCATATGCGCAAAAAGGTCATTTGGAGAAAAATGACTTCAAAATTTCGGAAATGCCGCTTCAGCTATGGAGCGGATATAATTCTACAAGCCATAACTTCTCTTCAAATGGAAATTTCAAGGAAAGAATTACATCAAAATTTTCGGAAAAGACAGGACTTTAACATCTAAAAATATATAAAAATTTCAAAACTTTTGAAATTTTAAGAGTCTTGAGACCCCTTAACTGTCGGTGATGCTAGTTTTCGGCAGTTAGCGAAGGTAATTTAAGTTCTTCATACTGTGTGTCTTCATATCACCTATTATGGAACATTATAGTTTTTACCTTTAACTTTTTCTGTTATTTACGTGTCCGATATCATAAAGTTTTTTATAAGGGGATTCTCTGATTACTGTAACATCTCCCTTGGAATTCATCATTGTTTTCTGTATTACCCTAACGGCAAATTTACGAGTCTGTGCTGGATTGTTGTTTACAAACAGGCCGATAGGCAAGAATTTACTCTCATTATTGAAATTTTTATGTAATTTTTGGCACCATTCAATGTAGCTGGAAATTGTGTTTATGATTTTGATTTTATGTCTGTCTGTTCTGCAGAACGTATGTGTAAATCAAGCGTCAGTACCATCCCCGAACTCTAAAAAAACGAATGTTCTTTAATATAGGAAAATATAATATAACCTCTTCCAAGTTAATCAAAATTTCGAAAGTAATTCCTTATCCTTAGGAACCCCAGAAACTGATATATTTTATATATAGAATTAAAGGGGGGTTTATGAAAGTTTCTTTTTTTTTGTCACTGATTTTCGAAAACGTTTCCAAGTAGTTTTTATAGTAGTAATTGATTTATTAGTAATCAATTTTCTTATGCCGGAATATAGGTTTTCGGATAATATCCATTCTCAATTAAACACTTTCATGTTCGAACTAGTATGTTGTGGCTATCACAAAACTTTCTTCTATATAAATCACATCAATTAAATCATTTAAATAGTGCAAGAAATTACATCCATTTAGCACCCATTCATATCAAAGTATATCTGAGTTTGAAGTTCGTTGAAAATTCGTGCATTAGTGCTTGAGATAGAGCTACAGCGGAAATTCTGAAAAATATAGCATAGCAGTGCTACCTGTTGAGCGATTTACACCAAAATATAAACAGCACAAATTGATATCAAAATATACCTGAATCTGAAGTTCGTTGAAATCCAAGCATTAGTTCTTGAGATAGAGGTAGTGCGGAAATCGCAAAAAACAGCATAGCAGCGCCACCTGTTGAGATATTTACACATAAATCTATAAAATGCCAATTCATGTCAAGGACTAACTGATTCTTAAGTTTCATGAAAATCCCTGCATTAGTTCTTGCGATACAGCTATAGTGGAAATTCTGAAAAATGTAGCATAGCAGCGCCACCTGTTGAGCGATTTGCACCAAAACAGAAACAGCACTAATTCATATCAAAGTATACCTGAATCTGAAGTTTGTTGAAAATCCAAGCGTTAGTTCTTGAGATAGAGCTATTGCAGAAATCGTAAATAATGCAGTATAGCAGCGCCACCTATTGAGCGATTTACACCAAAAACTAATCAGGTCCAGTTTATATCAAGGTCTAACTGAATCTGAAGTTATGTGAAATTCCGTGCATTAGTTCTTGAAATAGAGCGCCCACAAAATTTTTGTCAGACACAGACTCACAGAGTGACAGAGTGACAGACTCACAGACAGGCATTTTCTAAAAACCATCAAATCGTGTTCAGGACATTCTAAAACGTATAAATCCGTCGAAAACCGGAAGTCGAAAATTTTCACGAATCCAATACTTTCTTCTTGTAAAGATAGAAGAAAGTAAAAACATGTTATACAAACAAACTTGATAAATTAACAGCAAAAACATTACCATTTAAATAAATATATTTTGTTACGCTTGCATGTGTAAATTCTTCTACGCATTTAAAAATTTTTATTTGAGAACTGATAGTATCTCGTAAACCGATATTCTGGTTTGAGAAAACTGATTAATATACTATCTATGCTACTCGGGAACGTTTCCGAAAAACAGTGGCAGTAAAAGAAACTGTTTTTTATAACTGCTTCGTTAATTCTCGAAATTATGTGAAGTTTCTGAGATTTCTAATTGCAAAAATGGCTTTTTGAATCTTTTGTTATTTGTAAAAGGTTATTGTATATTTTTTGGTGATTACATTGTATTTTTCGCAGAGTAATAAACGACTGTTTTATTAAACATCTGTCTGAAATAAAGCGAAAGAAATGTTTACAATTTCTTCCAAAATGTAATGAAAGTACTTTATGATCCTGTAAATACAACAACATGGAGTCACGCATTGTGTTTTAAGGGTGGAAAAAAGCTCTTTTTACAGAATAATATTCTAAAAAATAAAATAAATGTTTAAAAAAATTTAAACCATGCTTTCATTAAAATTTATGAAATGTAGAAAATATATGTGATTAATAAATGCACTAAAATGTATAAAATAACTTTTGGGCAAAGAAAAAGAAATTATTTTATTGTCTCATGTCAAAAGAACCTAGTTCGATGTGCCAATCCCAAAATGTTCTTGTATCTGATGCATATTAATACCTCAAAATTAGCCATCACATTGCCAAAACTAAATGACAATGTATGTCTATCATGAAGATCCTAAAATATTTATTTATGTTAAAGTGTAACATAATATGAAGTTTCATTAAATTCCGTACATTAGTTATGGAGATAAAGCTACCGCGATAATCGTGAAGTATGCCGCCTAACAGCACTACATGTTGGTCGATTTACACCAAGCGTACACCAAATTATATCAATGTATAAATAAATCTGAAGTTTTATAAAAAAAAATCTGTGCATTAGTGACCTATAGCAATTCCGAAAATCATGAATAATGCAATATAGCAGCGCCACCTATTGAGCGATTGAACGTGTATCTTAAGTCTTAAAACTGAAATATGCATTATACTATCTATATTAATATATTTTTTCATAATGGGCGACACTAAATTCTGAAAAACAGAATTCCTGTTATCTAGTTTGAAAAGCTTCATAAAAAATTAAATATTAATTCTGAATTAATTTTCAATCATACGTCGGAACAATATCCAAACTTCAAAAATTTGGATGAAAAGAAAACGGTATACTGGGTTGACTTTCCTAATTAAAATAAAGTTTTCGCCGTATTTCATTGGACAACTACGAGCACTCCTCTCTTAATTTTTTTAACTTATTTAAAATACTGTTGTCCGCTTTTTGTCATGACATAATGTGCTACTTGAATAAATGTAATCGTTAAAAAGTTTTAAACATTCTTTTCGAGAATATATGGAAATAAATCCCTATCTAAAAGCTTTTTCTAACAGCTTTAATGGGTACAAAAAATAGTGATTGTGCAAAAGCTTTTTTAATCTTTATAATGCAAATAATGTGAAAAAAAAAATTATGCCTCAGTCTTTTATGTGTATTTGCGTTGTTTTTTCAGAAAACTGCATTTAATAATAGAGTTAGAGTCTTATTTAATTTGTAAGTCCTTAGTATCAAACTCGGAAAAAAAAATTTACAGGCCAATTTTTTACTATCAGTGTAAAAATGTCTTTGCATTAACATATGGGAATTAATTTTTAGCAAAGTTAGCACAATATTTATTTATTTATTACGCAATATTTTACGCGATGTATTTATTGATTTAAAGTATTGAAAGCAGAATTCAATAACGTGAATATTAATGCACGTTTAAAATACAATTTTCATGTGTAGTAGATTTTTTTAAATTAAGTTTTTCTTAAACGTAAGTTATAAACACGGTTGCGAATGAAATTCCGTAAAATTATGTGCTTTAGATTTTATAATAGAACTTTAAGTTTATACTTTTGAAATTAAATCTTTTCCATAACCCAATATAAAGCTTAGACACTGATAAAAATTGGCTCGGCAAAATCAAGAAAATGAATTCATTTTTGAGTATTTTCTCGTGAAAGTTCATGAATCCAATAAGATTATCGTAGCTTGGGAAAATGCTTAAATAAATTATTAGACTGTAATACATTAACAAAAACATTTATACATAACGAGGCAAATTTATATTATTTTTTAATACAAACAAATTACATATTCGAAAACACACCTGCCGGCTCGTCCTACAGGCGGAGGTAGATTTCGAAGTTAAGTACCAATTTCTCCAACAAAAACTAATTCAAGAATAGAGAAAACCCAGGTTAACAGATTTACCTGGCTGCTTTTGACGAATGTTTAATTTCATTTTCCGTAAGAGCTGTTTTTCTTAGAATCATCTTAATACGTTAATTTTTTTCTTCAATCCCTATATTTTGACTTTCTTCTATCTTTACAAGAATTCCGGTTTTCGACGGATTTACAAGTTTTAGGGGTCTGAGAACCCAAAAAACATGTTTTTACAAAATGTCTGTCTTTCCGTCTGTCTGTGTGTCTGTGTGTGTGTCACACAAATTTTGTGGGCGCTCTACCTCAAGAACTAATGCACGGAATTTAATAAAAATTTATATCCAGTTAGTCCCTGATACAAATTGATGCTGATTAGTTTTTGGTGCAAATCGCTCAACACACTGTAAATTAAAATGTCTGAAATTCAAACACTTAAGTGTCTGAAATGGAGTTTTCAATTTTCAGACATTTTAAAATGTCTGAATTTTTTCAGACACTTTTTGCGGCTGAATTTCAGACACTTCAAATGTCTGAATCGCATCCTTTTTTTGTAAGCATCATACGTAGCCATGTTTGACCACGTTGAATCCTGGAAAAATATTTGGCTGTGGTCCTGCTCCTTCCCCCCCCCCCCCCCCAATACAGCCTGATTTTTTTGGTGCTCTCAGTTTTGGCATGCAATTTTCGTTACGCTGATAATTTAAATCTTTTACGACATTGTACTGATTATAATCAATATCTTGAACTTCAGGAGTAGAACAAGATTAAAAAACAAAAAATATTTATCTAAGTATTAGATTTTTTTTTTATTTATTTTTTTTTTAACCTTATTTTACTTTAAAAGTTCAAAATATTGATTATAATCAGTACAATTTCGAAACAGATTTAAAATATAAGCTTTACAAATGTTGCACATCAAATTTGGGGGCACTACAGTCGTAGGGGGACGGGGCACTTCCCAGTTTGCCCATCTTTTAATCAAGAAGTACTTTTGCAAAAAAAGCAACCCTGCATTATAGTTGTCTAAATTGAGATGTCCGGTATTCGGGAGTATCCATTGTGGAGGTTACATTCCCGAATAGCGAACACCTCTATTTAACAAATGCTTTTTTAATCAGCAGACATACATATTTATATATTTTTACCTCATAAAAGTAGACATCTCCAATTATCGGACAAATTCCGCGGTCCCGAAGTGTTCGCTATTAAGGGCTTTTAAGGTGCATAGATAAATATATATATATTTTATAATCTTGTCCTACTCTAAAAGTTCAAAATATTTATTATACTCGGTTGAATGTCGAAAAAGATTTAAAATATCAGATGTACGAAAATTGCAACCCCCCCCCCCCCCCCCCCAAAAAAAAAAAATGAAAATTCATAATTTAAAAATTAGATTTTTTTAAAAATATATTGCCACATAAGCAATTTTACATATACGCCACTTGATAATCACAACAGCCATTTAACTATGAATAATGAAAATAAATAAATAAATATTCTACTTTAATAACGTTGGGGAAAAAATTACTTTGATATTTTGTTTAATATATTTTGTAATTTTAATCTTGTCCTACTCTAAAAGTTCAAAATTTCATTATAATCAGTGCAAGATTTAAGATATCAGCTTTACGAAAATTTCATGCAAAATCCCCCCTCCCCCCACCCCAAAAAAAATTAAAATACTTATTTAAAAATTACTTTTTAAAAAATTTATATTTCCACATGGCCAATTTTTTATGTAGATCAGAGGGTAATCACAAAAGCTATTCAACTATCAATAAAAACAAATAAGTACATATTCTATATTAAAAACATGAGGAAAAAATAACTTATAGTTTCCAAACTTCTTTCGTCTTAAATATATACAGTAACATCTGTCATTTTTGTATTTTTCGTATAAGTGCATATAAATAAAGTTACCACAATTTTAAATACGAAATCTAGTTATAGGTTTTTACTTTTTCCTATTATAAATTTCAAATTACTTTTTTATTAAAAATAATCAAAAAATCAGTATTAGAGTTGATTGCAAATCAAATACATATGTATATTTTTACAGGCAGCTTCACATAATAGTATCATGTACTTTATTTATCTTTTTTTAATCTGTGGTTTTATGCCAGGAAGTAAGAAAGCATTAGGTCATCTTTCAAATTTTTTTTTCTTTACTTCCTTGTGGCCGTCGTTTACTGTGAGATAAGAATTATCCATTCCCTCATAGCATGCATGGTCGCAGTGACGTCATTGTGACGTCACTGTAAGTCACTGTGGTCACGTCACAACTGTGACCAAAATGCCACCACTCAGTGATGTCACATTGTGACTGATATGTAAACTTCTTAGAAAACTTTAAAAAATTGCAAAAATTCTTCAAAAGATGTTATTTACTGTAAAAAATATTTTTCTGGCAATTAAAAAAATTGTGACGTCACTGTTATCTCACTACATGTAACGTACGTCTCATTATGTGAAAAAAAAAACCCTACCATATTGTAAACTCACATTGTGACAAAACATATGTTAAGATTAAAACGTTTTCACTTCAAACAATAAAAATAATTCAGTGTTTTTTCCCGGCTAATATTTCACAATGAAATTGAAAACTTCAGCAAAAATGCACATAAATAAAACGCAAATTTAATAGACATGTAATCGAACTGCTCGCTTAGACTACTAAAACTATTTGAATTTAAAAAACTGCTGTAGGTAGTAAAATATTTGGCGATTCTTTCGACTATTAACTCTTGGAATGTTGCTAATATGAAAGTATCGCTATTGAATTTTAAAACTTTAATTGAATACGTAATTCATATATTTCATATAAAAAAGTTTTTTGGTGTTATTAGTGGTCAATCTAGAAAAATGTATTAACTGTAAATATATATTAGATATTTCAATAATAAGAAAATGTTTTCCTCCTGTATTCTATAATCCGAGAAGTTGGTTTGTTATTTATAAATTATTCTTATCAGCGGAAATGGAGAAATTAATGCACAGATGAAGAAAGCAAAGATTTGTTTGTGTGTAGGCATGGGAAGGGACGGAGTTTTGTAATAAAGCAGTGCTTTATTATAATAAATAAAAACACTTGCATATTTTCAGTAATAAATTTTTCTGCTAGTGTTTAAGTAATTCTTAAAATTTTTTTTTTGCTACTTGAGTCACACTTTTTAAATAAATTTAACTTTTTCCGAATATAAAATAAAATATACAAAATGTATGCAAACCGCATGGCGTAGTTAATTATTCATATTTATATATTTTTTTTTTTTGTTTCTAGAAATTTATTTCGAAAAATACTGTTATTTTACAAGCTGTTTTACTCTAGAGAAAATTAAAATAGAAAAAAAGAGTAATGAGAGCCTGATTCTCCCCCCTCCCCCACTAAAAATATTATTTCGCCAGTTATTTTATTTCCTTTTTATGAACATATTTACATTTACTACGTATAATATAAACTTTACTTTTATATTTTCAAAAGATCTCGCATTATTGTATATTAAAATGAATTTTAAATACTCTAAAAATGTAAACATTGTTTACTTTGTTATACTCCCTGTATTACTATAATTATTGTCATATTTGACAAAAAAAAGTAGCTTTGCAAAACTTAAAACTTGAACTATTTTGAAACATATCGAAAAAAAGTTAAATGCATCAAAAAATTCTTGAATCAATAAATTTGAATTGGAACTATGTTTATAAAAATATTACGTCCTAAAAATTCTGTTTTTTTTTTTTTTTCGCTTTCATCAGAAAAAAAGAGTGCGAAATACCGCAGACAATGAAAACTATTAAAGACAACATATTGCGTTTAATCATTGGAATAGACGGAGGGAGGTTTTTTCCTATGCAATAGTTAGTGTTGTGAACGTGCAGTCTGTCAGATATAAGCATTTAACCTAACAAATTACTAGGAATAATCATTCCAAGAACTTTAGACAAAAAATATCACTTCGAGATAAGTACACTAGCTTTGGTGTTTTTTAAAATGATCCCCATCATTGCTATTGTATTTATTATTGGAGATATTTTTAACTTCTAAAATTCGTTCTTTCTAAAACATGGATTACATCGGAATTTAAAGAACGGCGTTAAGGAAAGAAAAAAGTATGAAAAAATATTTTATTCAGAGTTTGGTTTTTTTTTTTTTAATTATAACGATTTTAGTATTTTCTTATAAACATTTCATTAACCTAATAAATTTTAGTAGATTTATTATTTAATTTATTGATATAAATAACTGTCTATCAACAATTTTAATCAGATGATTAAATCAATTATATACATTTATTTTACTCAGATTTGTTTTCTTTTAATATATTATAGGTTAAAATCATATGTTTTCTCAAACTTTATAATGACGTAGAAAAATAGTATAATCAAAGTTTAACATAATTAGCAAATGTTTAAATGTTCTTTAACGTACTAAATAAAAAGGCCTTTTTATAGAATAAAATTTTTTGTTGGTCTGAAACAATTTGCGTTGCACATTTTTATTTAAAAATTAATATCTGTTCAGAAAATATATTTAGAAGAAATAAGAATTTTTTTTTTACATAATGGAGTACTATTTAAAGGATTTCATGCACTTGTAGTATCAAGGGGCGAAAAATCAGTGTCAATGAGTATTATTCGATGTGATAAAAGTTATAAAAATTTATAAAGATATATCCTTAGCTGCTAAGAACTTTTCAGTTAAACATTATGAACGAAAAGTTTTCAAAGTAAACCGGTGTTTCAATTTGTTGACAAATATAGAAATTATGCAACCCAGTGAGAATTTAAATATGGTTTTATTGAAAGATTTTAATTATTAAAAAACATATCCATATACTTGAATGAATGAAGCTAAAATATAAAGTATATTTCAGTATTTATTTATTTTTTATTCTGGATACTTTTAATATTTTATTTCCTGAATGGTTTTATATGCATAAACTTCAAAATATCTGTACTATACACTCTATTAGAAAACAGGATTAAAGTGGGCTTGTTACTTATAATTATCATCTAAACCTGTAAATAAAATAATAATAATAATAATGAACAATGTGTGTTTCTATTTTGTGTTTATGGTTTGAATTTTTATACTTTATTCACATAAAAATGGCTAACTATTTTATATTATTTTCAGTATTTTTTATTTTACTGTGTCATATAAAAGTAAATATGATTACCTGCATTTGTAACAGGCTGTATATATAAAATTTTCACCACACGTTATTCTAAAACCTTTATAGTAAATTAAAAACTTCATCAAAAAATGTATATAAATTAAACACGAATTTTACAAACATGTAATCGAACTGCTCGCTTAAACTACTAAAACTATTAGAATAAAAAAAAAAATCTGCTGTAGGTAGTAAAATCTTTGGCGATTTCTTCGACTATTAAGTCTTGGACTGTTTCTAATATGAAAGTATTGCTATTGAATTTCAAAACTTTATTTGAATACATAATTGATATTTTTCATATAAAAACGCTTTTTGGTGTTATTAGTCAAATGTATTAATTGTAAATATATAATAGAGATTTCAATAATAAAATAAACTTTTTTCGCCTGTATTCTATAATCCGGAAACTTACTGTTCTTGATAATATCAGAGCTATAGTGGTCTTGGCAATGGACATCCAGCCAGATAGATCCTCCACGAATTGTATAAAAATTTTCACATTAGACTCCGAATAGAGTAGCTGCAGTGCATAAACATTTAATGATTGTTGTTTCTTAAAAATCTTAGACAGTAAGAGTTGTTATTATTGTTACTATATAATTTCATAAATAAAAATGTAATTTTGGAAATCAATTTTTAAAGTTATTTTTTAATAACCAAAAGATGTTTTTAAATATGTGTTTTACTGCAAGCAGACCTTGATATAAAATGAATTAACCTTTTGCATCACCTCACCGTGCTGCATATTTGCAATATACCCCAAAGTCAAGGTGAATTATACATATAGTGTAACAAAAAAAAAAAAAAAAAATCATGATTTAAAAAAAAAAAAATCATAATTAAAAAAAAAAAAAATTGGATTTTTTTTTATTTTATTTAAATCAGATTTTTTTAAATTTAAATCGGATTTTTATGACTTTTTTCCCTGCATTAAAACACGGACTAGCTTTCAATACTTTGGGGTTTCTAAAACAATTAAACCTCTAATTGCTAAGATAATCTATGTTTTAAGCTTTAATTATAATTATTAGTTAGTGTAATTAGAGTGATTATAAAACACCATTAATTTTCATTAGTAGTATGCAATAATGTTAAATACATTGATATATTGTAATAATTATCTAAAACTGTATTAAATACTATTGATATTTACAGTTATTAAAATTATTAATCTCTGCACTTAATATCAAATTGTTGACAATGTTTGAAATTAATCATTTTTCCAACAATTAACTTTCTAATTAGGAAAAAATATATTTTGATGCTTTAATTCTTAAAATGATAATTTAATATTCATTATAGAAAAAAAGGGGTGCTAGTTCAGTTAAAACAGAGCATTACTTCATGAGTAAATGTATCAGTAATGTGTTTAGTAATAATATAAGAAAAAAATATAATTTGTTAATATAATGAATAAAGTGACATTAATTTTTAAGAATTTTATGAATTACAAATTGAAAAATACAATTAAATAACGACATGATTTAACAATAGCTTGTATTTTCTAAAGAAATAAAGTTCCATAATTTTTGCAAGGTCTTGGGCACACCGGTTTAAAAATACTGTGATATGGGGAAGTTTTTTATAAGAAATCTCTGATTGCAACTAAAGGTGAATTTCCCTATTTTTTTTTTAAAAAAGGGTGTATTTCGCCTATGTTAAAAAGAGCAGGGTGCTGCAACTTTAAAAAATGGCCTAGAGGGAACAGTAAGTAATCCAGAATTAATAAAAACTGCAAATAAGCATCATTTAGTTAGTGGCACAAATAAGCATATATGTATATCCCTGTATATGGCATAATAAAACATGTGTATATAATATATATGGGGCCGTCAACTGTTCAGGGCTAGCATTTCCCCTAAAATTCCTAAATTTCCTGCTATTTTACTCCCTAAAATTCCCAAAAATTTCCTAAAATTTTCTTTTTGTTCCTAAAAACATTTTGTTCCTATACATTAGCTCGTTAACTCCGTAAATCGCAAAGTATTTCGAGATCGCCAAAATTTGACCGAAAAACATCGCGAATTTTGGCAGATAGTAACCGAAAAAAAAGCGTATTTTGTCAAAAGGTCGCTAAAAAACACGAATTTTGTCAAACGATCGTGATATAAACACGAATTTAGTCAAAAGATCGCGGAATAAAGCGAATTTCCACAAAGAATTGGGGAAAAAACTCAAATTTCGTCTAATTATCACACTGGGGAAAAAGCGAATTTCGACAAAGAAACTAAAAATACACTCAAATTTCGTCTAAGGATCACGGGCAAAAAACAAAAAACTAATTTCTTCAAGTGGTCGCAAATTTTGCCGCGAATTTTGCCAGAAGATCTCGAAAAAAAAAACGCGAATTTCTTCAAAAGATCGCGGAATAAACGTGAATTTCGATAAGGAATCGCGAAAAAAACCCTTACATTTCGTCAAAAAATCACGAAAAAAACAGAATTTCATCTAATAATCGCGGGGAAAAGCGAATTTCGTCAAGAGATCATAAGGAAAAACGCGAATTTCATCTGAGAATCGCAAATTTTGTCAAAAGATTGCAGAAAAAAACGAATTTTGTCAAAAGATCGCGAATAACACGCGAATTTTGTCAAAGGATAGCGAAAGAAACGTGAAATTGTGTCAATAAAATCGTGCAAATTCAACGAATTTCGATTTAAGAATTCTTTTATACGATTAATCGTAGAAAAAACGTGAATTTCGTCAAAGGACCGAGACAAATGCAAAATTTAATAAATCTCGCATTTAAGATGAATTTCGTCAAAGGATCACGAAAAAATGCAAATTTCGTCAAAAGATTGTTGAAAAAAGGCGAATTTCGTCAATGGACCGCAACAAAGGCGAAATTTTGTAAATAAATCGCGAATAAGGCGAATTTTGTCAAAAGATCGCGAAAACAATTTTAATTTCTTCAAAAGGTCGTGAAAAAAAATTGACTTTCATCTAAGAATCGCAATTTCGTCAAAAGATTGAAGAAAAAACGTGAATTTCGTCAAAGGATCGCGAAAAAAGCGAATTCCGCCAAAGCATAGCGAAAAAAGCGAGTTTCGTCAAAGGATAGCGAAAAAACGTGAAATTTTGTCAATAAATCGAGCAAATAAAACGAATTTCGCCGAAGGATCACGAAAAAAACGCAAATTTCGACAAAGGATCGTTAAAAAAAACATTCGGAAATTTTTCTGTGAAATTCAGAATTTTCTTTTACTCATAATTACTCCTGCCTCCATTGTCGAGGTTCATTGATTAGACTCGAATAGCGATTTCATTTTTCAATAAATGTCTTGCCTCTTAACGCTGTCACAATATTGTCATTGTTGTCACATATTCGTCACAAAGTTAATGACAAAATCGTCACAAATAACACAATTTTCTCAAAGTTGTCACAATGTGACTTTACAACATTGTCACTGTCGTCACAAAATCATCACAGTGTTAATGACAATTTCGTCACTAATGACACATACTTCACAAATTGGTCTCACCGTGACTTCACAATTTGATCACAATGTGACGTCACAATTGAGCTCTAAAACGGCCATAACGACTTCACATTGTAGTCACTATGACTTCACATCGACGTCACGTGACGTCACATCGACGGTCACAAAGTCACAGTTTGACTTCACAACGACGTCGCCGTAACGTCACCATGCCTTACAGGTTGAAACTAAAAACTGACATTGAATATATAATTCGTAATAAAGGACAACGTCATAAGTTTAAAAATATATACTTCTAGAATTAGTGGGGTTTTTTGCGAACAGATTCAAAACTAATTAAATTTCATGCAGGAGTTTGTTTAGTACAATAAATAAAATCATAAAATACACTAATTTTAGTTCTATAAAGAAATTATAGCACTTACTTCAGTTGCTGCAAGAGGTAAGAAAAATTCCTCGATTTGGAATTTCAAAAACTACCCCAGTGAAGGAGAAAGGCTTGCATCATTTTAGTACGAAATCCCATAATATATCCGACTAGCCATATTTAAAGAATGAAATGTTTCATCCTCAAAATAGGACCCGCCAGACAAAAGTTTCTTTTTTTTTTGCTAGCTTCGACAGGACGAAGATGAATAACACATTATTATTGATATAAATTAATACGAATTAACACTAAGTCCATTGCACACGCTTTGTAGAATTTCCGGGTGTAATCTTCAAGCGTCGTCTACTTCTGTTCTGTGTCTATCCCGCCGTTATATCGACGACAGCTTCTAAGAAACATTTGATGTCAAGCACACACGTCATATGTATGTATTCAATAAATAAGTAATCTAAGTGAATACGAATTTAAATCACAGAACTTCACATTCCGCGAAAAACGAGTTAAAATACACGCGTACATAAAAACAAACTTTGTTTGAATTACAACGTATACCAACTTTGAACGAAGATATCTAAAACGCATGCGCGCTGGCAGTGCCCCCTGGTGGTTATTGCGTCGGAAGAATCAAAACGTCTTAAATTAAGACACGTTTAAAGCAATGAAGTGTCTTAAAATAAGACGTTTGCGGATATTTTAGACATTATTCTCAGTTCGTTTACACCATGATCATAGTAAGACGCTTATGTATCTTAAATTAAGACATCTATAGTGTCTTAATTTTCAGATTAAGACACTTAAGTGTCTAAAATTCTTTTTCAGTCACATGTGTGTCTAAATTTAAGACGCTTCTACTTGCAGTGCAGGGGCGCTGCATTTTTTATGATTTTCGCAATGGCTTTATCTCAAGAACTAATACACAAATTTTCATGAAACTTCAGATTCATCTAGTCCTTGATATAACTTTATGTTGATTACGTGTTGGTGTAAATCGCTCAACATGTGGCGCTGATGTGCTGCATTTTGCACGATTCTTGCAATAGCTCTATCTCAGAAACTAATGCACGAATTTTCATCTAACTTCAGATTTAGTTAGATGTTAACACAAGTTGTTGCTGATTAGGGTTTGGTGTTAATCGTCCAGTAGGTGGCACTGCTATGCTGGAATGTTCATGATTTTTGCAATAACTCTATCTCAAAAAGTAATGCACGGATTTTCCCCAAACTTCAGATTCAATTAGACTTTAACATAAGTGGCTGCTTTGTGGTTTTGGTGTAAAGCACCCAATAGGTGGCGCTGCTCGGCTGAATTTTGCTGGATTTAAACGATTTCAGAGATAGCCATATCTCAAGACCCAATGCACGGAATTTTCATATCTTTAGAATCCTCATGATGGGCATAGATTACCGTTTAATTTTGGCAGTGTGATAGCGAATTTTCAAGTATTAACATGTATGAAATAGAAGAAAGTTTTGGGATTGGTACATCCAATTTCTTTTATTTGTTTTTGCTGTAAGAGTTGGTCCTATCAAAAACTTGTCAATATAAAAATTTTAGGTAATATTAAGAAGATTTATAATAAATTTAAGTGAATTTGATATCTTGAGAGCTGACGAAGATATGATTTTTTTCCCTGAAACCCTATTTTTTCGCCCCTTGAGGCCATTTTTAATTTTATCAAGTATTAACATGTATGAGATAGAAGAAAGTTTTGGGATTGGTACATCCGATTTCTTTTATTTGTTTTTGCTGTAAGAGCAAAAGTTTTTGCTGTACCCTATCAAAAACTTGTCAATATGAAAATTGTAGGTAATATTAAGAAGATTTATAATAAATTTAAGTGAATTTGATATTTTGAGAACTGACGAAGTTATGATTTTTTTCCCTGAAACCCTATTTTTTCGCCCCTTGAGCCTATTTTTAATTTTATCAAAAACCTATGATACCTAAATTTTTGGCACTTTTCCTAGAAGTAATAATAACTTTAAACTGATTTCATATGTGTTATAATTAAGAAGTTAAAGGGGTTTTTTGGTTTTCACAAAACCCTTCCCTATTTTCACCCCCTTGGTCCGATTTTGCCCATTAACAAACTTGAGCGAGATTTTCTGCCCCTTGGTTTTATGTATCAGTTTCGAAGATATTTAAGCAGAAATGTGGAAGTTACCCTGTCCAATAAAAAAGTATATATATGTATATAGAATTATGTATATAGTTTTGCATATAGTTTTGAATTAGGGGTGGTTTTGAGTTCTAGGGTCATAATCGGCAGAGGTCTGCCATAAAATTTTCAGAAATTTCAACATTGAGGAGATATAATAGGTAGTATTTCTTGAGAAATCTGCCTATAAAACGATATCACACTTATTTTGGAATAACTATTGGAACTTCATGTATCAATCTAGATCTTAGATTTATGACCGTACAAATCAGCTATAGATTCATATTTTCATAGTACTTATTACATCAACGATATATTCATTCCTTCAACTATTAAAAAAATCTAGTTTTGAAATATCTCTCTCTATATATACATATATATACATAAAGCTTAAAGGTTGGGAAATGTCTTATTTCTTTTTTTTTTTTTTTTTCGTTTTAAACTTTTCAATTTCGTTAAAAAGATTTTTTTATAAAGGTCTTTTAACATTTGTTATTGCATCTGTGATACCATTAAAAGATAAACGTGTCACTGATCTCATTATGCTTGACTTGATAAATGCGTTTGAGAAATGTAAGTCTTTCCAAAATTCATTTCTAAACATTTTCTTTAAAAGACAAAAAATATCCTCCCAAACTATGTTATTAAGGGTATATTGCAAAGGTGGTTGTAATGATGATAAATAAAGAAATAAAATTTAAAATATACTAGTAAAGCAATTGCAATTGGATGTTTTAATAAACTTTTTCATTTTTTAAATGTTTCAAGTATATATTTTCGTTCCTTAGATAAACTGATTAATCTAGAAATTTTTATATATTTTTAAAAAGTTCCATAAAATAACAGACAGAATACATTTTAATGATATTATATGTATACTTTTGTGATTTTGCAGTTTCTATGCAACAATAGAGATGACATAACCTAGGAAATCCATATCCATATATAAATGCATTTTACATGGAAATTCAGTAACAAAAGAAAATTTATTTATTTTTAAACAACTAGGGGGCTCTGCCCCCAACGAGCTACGTTCGTCAACCTCCATTCAGACACCGCAAACTCTAACAGCACGCTAATTTGATCGGCTTTAAAAAGATTTCGGAAGATTGAATTATAATTTGAATCTGACAATTATAATCTGACGTAATTTTCACCAAACTTTTCTTTCTCTTTTTAATATTCACGTTAAAATACTTTTGTTAGAAATAAAATATTATGATCATCTTAAAATATGAAATAAATGCCTCGCGCAATTTTTAAATTTAAACTGTTTTGCAATATTATTTTTTGTTCATTTTACGTAATAAGTGTAATGTTTCGTAAATGTGACGTAAATTCTCCTATTTAAGACTTCTAAAGCATGTTAATGAATTTATTATTTTACAATATTCTTTCTCTTTTAAAATTCATGTGTAAGTATAGTTTTTATGACGTAGTTTTCAATGAGTTCCTGCTTTTTATATTTTCTGTTTATAATAGTCACGTGTAAAATAAATTTTTAATTTGAAGCAAACATTATTGTTTGCGCTGTTTATGCAGTTGGCAACAGTTTAAATTAATAACATTTTCTAAAATTTGTAAAAAATATCTCTCGAAATGCTGAAAATTTGAATTTAAAATTGAAATAAAACATCAAAAAATGAGTCAAATAAGAAAACTAAATGCAATCTGCGCATCGGGAACTTATAACGTATAAAATGATCTAAAAATGATTAAATTCTCGTGTATAGTTTTTGCTCCAATAAAACTTTTTTAATGGAACGATTTTGTCCAACTTTAGCATTAAATATCTCTTAAAATAATTCTTCGATTTGAAAACTGTCTGCATCATCGTGTTTATCAAACATTTCTCTATAATACCACCGATTTTCATATTTTTGTATGCAACAGTTTTTTTAATATTAACGAAGAAAGGCCATGCTTAAGCATTCAAATTGGATGCTGATCTGCCGGGAATATCTACGCAGCTTTTCATTGGTCCATTTCCAAATCAAAACTTTTTTTTATCTATAGAAGAATAAAATATTAAGAAGTTCCGGTGCACTTTTTAAAATAATTTTTATTTCTTGAGTTGAAATTTTCAATTTTTGTGATGGTTAATAATATTATTTGTAAACAAAATCATATGATAAAACTTATAATTTTTTTTATTTAAAATTTTAAATTTATCAAAAATATGGGATAGTTTAAAATCGTTATAACTCGAAATATTATTTGTAGAATTTCATTTTTTTTTCATATAAATGAACAGAAATATATAAGATTTAATTTTCATTCAACATTTTTTTAAATATTAGTTAAAAAAATTAAAATTATTTAAATTAAAAACTAAAAAACATACATATAACTCCTTTTTTAAAAATCCTATTTTCAAATGTAAATACAGTCGAGCCTCTCTATAACGAAACTCCATATATCGAATTTCTCTATGTAACGAATTTTTAGTAGGGATGGTCCCCTTTTCCCATGATATCATTAAAAACAGTCTCCATATAGCGAAATATCTATCTCCATATAACGAATTGAATTTTTTCATAAAATGCTCTTTATTTATTCAGTTTTAAAAAAGCTTCCAAATCACATGGAATCAATTTTCTATCACTGATTCCGGATTTCTTGTTCAGAGCTGAGTTTTTTATCTTACTTTTCTACTTTGAATCTCCTTGTTATTTATGTCCAACGAATTCATCCCCCCCCCCCCTCCCACAAACCTTCCAACATCCTTCTTAAAATAGTGTCAGTTGGATTGTTACACATGTAAGAGCGGGATCAGAGAGGTAATTGAAGGTGAATGAGATCGAAGATCATTCATAAGGTTAAATTAGAAAAATAAACTCTCTTTTAATAAAACACAACAAGTCGATATTCATAATATTCCCTGCCAGCAAGCTCCCGAGATCCACTGGCATGATACGTGACCTGATGCACCCCCAAGAAAGCGGGCGGGAAAGAAGGCGGAAGCCGCTATTGGTCGAATGGAATATCCTCCCTCGACAGCTGCAGCCGCGAGAGCAGATCACTGTCATCATTTAGAACACGTTTGCATCTATCCAAAATAAAGCCCTCAACCCTTACAGTTAGAGTAGATGTTTATTGTTTCTGGCTTTTTTTAGTGTGAAAGATTCACAAAACATAATCTGTTTTAATGCGTTTTTTTACTGCTTCTGCAAAAAAATGTCTCTTAGGAACTGCCTAACTCTCTGTGATAAAGTGAAGATTTTGAATGATATTGATAAGGGATTGAAAAAAAAAAGATGTGGCAAAAAAGTTTGGGATTCCGGCAAGCACTCTGTCAACAATCATAAAAAATAGAGAGTCAATAACCGAGCAGAATTCAAATCTTGCTTCGGCGCGAAAAAGAAAGGGGAGATGCCAATACGAAAACTTGGACGAAGCAATGTTTAAGTGGATTAAAGGTATAAGGGACCGGGATCTACCACTTTCGGGACCAATGATTTTAGAAAAGGCTCTAGAATATGCTTCATCTCTTGGGCACTCTGACTTCCAAGCCAGCATTGGTTGGCTAGAAAATTTCAAGAAGAGACATGGGTTATTCCAGAAAACTATCTGCGGTGAAAGTGCGGATGCTCCGGTGACAGCATGTGAGATTTGGAGTCTTAAAGTAGCAGAAATTCTAAACGAATTCGCTCCTGAGAACATTTTCAATGCTGACGAAACAGGCCTCTTTTACAAGTGTCTCCCAAACAAGACTCAAGAAGATAAATGTTTTGGCGGTAAACAAAGCAAACAAAGGATTACTATTCTGTTGTGTGCTAACATGAAAGGGAAAGAAAAATGAAAGATGCTAGTCATTAGGAAAAGTAAATCCCCTCGGCGTTTTAAAGGCGCGAAGTCCTTAGAAGTGGACTATGATTTTAATAAAAAGTCCTGGATGACCACTGAAATTTTTGACAAATGGTTAAAAGCACTTGACAATCAAATGAGAAAACAACGCCGAAAAAATTGCTTTGCTTATTGATAATTGTCCAGCTCACTTAAAAAACTTCAAAATGTTGAAGTTATTTTCTTACCACCCAATTGCACATCAAAACTGCAGCCCTTGGACGTGGGAATAATAAAAAATCTAAAGGTGCATTATAAGAAAATAATTCTTAAAGAACTGATCATAACTACTGAAAAAAATGATTCCACCCAAGACATCATTAGTCTTAGAAAGTGTATTGCGGAACTTTATAAAGCTTGGAGATTTGATGTAACTGAAAAAAACTATTTACAATTGCTTCAAAAAAGGCCGGTTTTTCTAAACTAGAGAATAATGCGGATTCTGAGAACGAAGAAGATGTGGCTTTGGCATACTTAAAAGAGAAATGGATATTAATTAAGGAACTCTGAAATGTCGAAGAAAATGTTACTCTCTCTGATTTTTTTGGACGTGGATGACAATCTCACTATTGCACAGTATCCTACTGATAGTGATATTTTAAGCAGCATTATGAACAATAATGGTGAGAGTGACAATGAGCATGAAAACGAAAACGTACAACAAGAGAAAAAACCATCACACAGTGAAATGGTGAGTTCTTTTGATCTTATAAGGAGAGGTCTTCAAATGGAGAAAAATGTGCCCGATACAAATTTTCATTCCTTGTTAAAATGTGATCCTTTTTTCGAGAGTGTAACAATTTTGAAATCAAAGCAGCAAATAATTACAGATTTCTTCGTCTAAAATTAATGTAAGTTTTCCTTATTATTTTCCTTAAGATTTTTATTATTCTTTCAAATAAATGTCTGTTCTCTTTTTTGAAACTGTTTAAATAATTAAGAAATACAATATTAGGTTAAAATGTATAGTTAAACATTTCAAATTCTAATTAAATACCTCAAAAATATTTTTTGTTCAAAATTTACACATTAAATAGGAATTTTTACTCATTCTCTATATAACGATTTTTTTACTGGAACAATGTATTTCGTTATATAGAGACTCAACTGTATTTTTTTTTCAAATTTGCTGAGTCAAAATTTAAGTAAAACAATTGAAAAAGATATGTTCCAAGTTTCAAACATTTATCTTTACGATTCTTAACTTACAACAACGTAAAGACGAGAAATGCTGAAAAAATCCATCATGGAGAAAAAAACATTTTCACAAGAAGTCGTTTCTATGACAGCTATTGCTTGAAAGTTAGATTTTGAAAACAAACCAAAAGGGGAAAATTAATATTTCTTGTTCTAATTAAGATAGAAACATGATTCAACCGTCATTTTAAGCGGAAAAAAACAAAAACATTTTTAGTGCAATAAAATGTTTTTCGAAAATTTTACGATTTTTGTGTTCCCCTTAAACGGACAATTTAGGCTTTTCGAAAACCTTTCACTTCACATAAAAAATTTTCTTTTTCATACACTGCTTTTAACAATTGTTATCTTGTCTGGAATGTCATTTTAAGATTGATTGCACCACTGATCTTTTTACTCTTCATTTGATAAATGCGTCTGGGTTATGTACGTCTTTCTGAAATTAATATCGAAATTTTTTTCTTTAGAGGGCAAAAAAGTACTTAGGCATGACATATTCTTATTATTAACGTGTAATTTTTGTAGAAATGGCGGTGTCCATGCTCATAGATCAAAATTAATACGGTTCAAATAATAATAGTTTAGAGTTTATAAG
Organism: Maratus speciosus; assembly: GCA_963932465.1. Taxonomy (NCBI): domain Eukaryota; kingdom Metazoa; phylum Arthropoda; class Arachnida; order Araneae; family Salticidae; genus Maratus; species Maratus speciosus. Next base: position 458,085,841 of record OZ010797.1, read on the forward strand.
TACTCATAAATGTTTCAAAAATGTATTTTGTTTCCTAAAACTAGTTTGGGAAATTTAAAAGACGTTTCGAAAAACATTTAAAAGGACTTACAGTCTTGAATAAGTTTCATAACATATTTGAATCTTTTTAATAATAAATATTATTTGCGTAAATTTGGGATTTTTCAGATTGTATGTAGCAAAGCATGTATTATAGATGCGCTTGAGAAATGTAAGTCTTTCCAAAATTCATTTCTAAACATTGTTCTTTATAGGACAAAAAATATTTTTCCAAGCCTTGTTATTAAGGTAACATTTATATTGCAACGATGGTTCTTATGATGAGAAATAACGAAATAAAATTTTTAAAAATGCCAGGAAAGCAATTGCTTTCCAATGTTTTTAAAAAATGTTTTTATTCTTCCAGCATATATTTTGTTTCCTAAGATAAACTTATTAATGTATAAATTATATATATATTTTTTTAAATGCATGAAGTACTAGACGAGTATATTTTTAATGATATTATATGCGCACGTTTGGGATTTTTCAGATTCTATATAACAATAAATATGACATAACGTAAGAAGTCCACATCCATATATAATGCATTTTTGCATGAAAATTCGATAATTAAAAAAAATCGTTTTTTTTTTAACGATAAAATATTACAAGGAGAATTTAGCCTTTTTGAAAAATTTTTACTTCACGGAAAAATTCTTCTTTTTCATACGCAGCTTTGCAGAATTGTTATTTTATCTGGAATGTCATTTTAAGATAAACTGCGCCACTGATCTTTTTCACTTCACTTGATAAATGAGTCTATGTAAGGTATGTCTTTCCGAAATTAATCTCGGAATTCTTTTCTTTAGATGGCCAAAAAGTACTTTTTCATGACATACTCTTTTTATTAACGTGTAATTTTTGTATCATGATGGTTGCCATACTCACAGATGAAATAATAACACGGTTCAAACAATTATAGTTTAGTGTTTAAAAGTATGATTTTCATTTTGTATATCTTTCAAGAATGTATTTTGTTTCCTAAAACTTGTTTGTGAAATTTAAAAGACTTTTAGAAAAACTTTTAAAAGAACTTAAATTCTTGAATAAGTTTCATTACATATATTTGATTTTTTTTTTTTTTTTAATAAGTATTATTTGTATTAATTTGTGGTTTTTCAGTTTGTATGTAGCAAAGTATGTGGTATAGGTGCGTGTGAGAAATGTAAGACTTTCCAAAATTTATTTCAAAAAAAATTTCTTTAAAGGGCGAAAATTATCCTTCCAAGCCTTGTTGTTAAGGTAATAGTTATATTGCAATGATTGTTGTTATGATGATAGGTTTCGAAAGAAAATTTAATAAATATTAGAAAAGAATTGGTGTTCAAGGATTTTAAAAAATGTTTTATTTTTTATTTTTTAATAATTAATTAATTCCAGCATAATGAAATTAACTGCTATATTAAAAATGTATATTTGTGAAAGGAATTATTTTATATTATTGTTTCATCATTCTGTATAAAATCTCTTTCCAAATTTTAGGAAGATCCATGGAACTGAATCAATCCACATATTATCATTGCGTAAGAAGATCTCTATTAATCCACGGATAATAGATGGCAAATAAAATCTTGATGGATAAATTATTCTACTATTTTTAAAATTAATTTGTAAAGGTTTTTATTATATAGTCTGACTGAAGCTGTAGTTTTCTTGTTGTATTTTATGTCTACTATATGCTCTTTGATTCTAGTAGATCCTAGGAATGACAAACAGAAAGGTCAAAACTGGGATCAAAGAACATATAGCACACATCAAATACAATAAGAGAACCACAGCTTTAACCAGACTATATAACAAAGAACCTTTACAAATTAATTATAAACATAGTAGAATAACTTATGCATCAAGATTTTATTTGCCATCCATTATCCGAGAATTAATAGAGATCGTTTTACGCAATAAGAATATATGCAATGATTAAGCTTCAATGGAGCTTCCTAAATTTGGAAAGAGATTCTCTACTGAATAATGAAATAATAGTATACAATAATTCACGTTCACTAATAATCCATTTTTAAAATTTCTGTTAAATTCATTATGCTTGTATTCGCGTGATCTTTGTTTACTAGTTTACAATTTAAAAAAATTTGCGAAAATATTTGCATCATTTTAATTCTTGAGAAAGTTGCCGTCAGAGCAATGAAACATGTCGAATCTCAATAAATAAAGGCATTTTTTGCATTTTAAATGTATTTTTATCACTTATAGCAAATATTAAGATACTTTAATAAAATATGACATGGAGAATTTAGACTTTTTGAAAACTTTTCACTTCACTTAAAAATTATTTTTTCCACAAGCTGCTTTTAACAATTGTTATCTTCTCTGGAATGCCATTTTAGGATAAAATGCGCCGCTGATCTTTTTACACTTCACTTGATAAATTTGTCTAGGTAATGTGCGTCCATCCGAAATTAATACCGGAATTATTTTCTTTGGGAGGAAAAAAAATGCTTTTACATGACATAGTCTTATTATTAACGTACAATTTTTGTCGTGATGATGGTTGCCATACTCAGAGATAAAAAGTAATACGGTTCAAACGATTATAGTTTAGTGTTTAAAAGTATGATTTTCATTTCCTTAATGTTTCTGGAATGTATTTTGTTTCCTAAAACTTGTTTGATAAATATAAAAGACCTTTATAAAAACTTTTAAAATGAATTAAATTCTTGAATAAGTTTCATAAAATATTTGTATCTTTTTTAATAATTGTTATTATTTGTATAAATTTGTGATTTTTCTGCTTCTATTTAACAATGCATATGGCACAACGAAAATCTACATCCTGGTTCAATGAATTTTTCCATAAAATAGTCCCCAAGAAGATAATTCCCTACGAAAATAATGTTTTCCACTAAATATGTGAAATGGAAATGTGAATTTCGTTCCGATCGATTTTAACTTGAATTCTGCCTAATGGATTTTGATGGTACTTGTACTTTTAGATAATTTTAGAGATAATTTTCTGGTATATTACGTATTGCCCTGCATTGCTTAGTTATAGAATTATGGGAGAAAGTTCTTTAATCAAGTGAACCCGATTATGAAAGGTAATCCCTTATAAAAAATTCTACTTGACGGGTTTATCCCTCTGACAGTCTTGGAAAAGGGCAAAATTGTAATGTTGTTTTCTCTGTATTTTCTTTTAAATGCTAAAAAAAGATTATTATTTCAACATTTTATTAAAAAAAAAACTCAATAACGAATATGAATGCAATCCTTGGAAGTATTAATCATTGTTCAGTGCATTAAAAATACATGAAATCAGTAGAATTATATTACTTTAAATATTGATTGTATTGCAGTGAAACCTGGAGCTTAGGGAACGTATTAACACGGGCTTGTCAGTGAGGGGGTTATTGAGACTTGCATTGCTAATTAGATATAATTTCAGAGATGATTTTAGAACATTGCATGCCATTCGATCATTTACCAACCCTATTGTAAATGATCAACTTAAAGAGTTGTTCCTTGACAGTTTGAATTTTTCCCTCACCCATTAAAAAATATAATACCGCAATTGCGAGTGTATTGTTTTTAGCAATCCGGAAGGACAGTACAGGTAATGGTCCATTTCACTTTAAAACAAATTCACCTATATATTTCGTTTCATTCAAGATTTGTTTGGAGAAACCAACCAGAGTAGCGGTCGAAGCCTACTCGTACAGCGTCTAGAATACCTGGTGTGGAAATATGCTATCCAAAAAACGCTAAAAATTTGTATCTCTTAAATGTGCGACGATACTGCTAAATTCCCAAGTGTTGATCACAGCGACATCTGCATGATTTTCGTATTACATTGTATACACTAGCAATATTTTGCAGTTGTAGAAAATATCCTGCAGATGTTGCTGCGATCTGTATATTTCAGCAGCATCATTTCACATTTAAGGGATACAATATTTTAGCTCTTTTTTAAGTATTACAGGGATAGCCAATTTCCCCACTGTATATTCTAGGCACTATACTAGTATATTTATATAATTCGCAAGTGAGATGACGATCCGGTTCTTACTCATCCTCGAGAAAAGCATCTTATCGCGAACATGTTGCACAAATATGATGTTAAAGCCGAATAATATTAATAACGAATGAATACGCACATCAAGAGTATTCTTATATTTAATTATTTTTCTTTGATAACAAGTGTGGATGAATTTTATGACGTCTTAAATCGGGACTTTTTAAAAACTTTTAACTCTAAAATTTAAAATTTTTTTAGTTTAAAAAATCTCTTACGTGTCATACTACCTTCTAAAAAGGTATTAAAATATTTAAGTCAAAAACTGCGGGAACTGTGTAACACCACGGTCCTCAAAGTTGAGGACGTCCTGGAATTTCGAGGATGTTTTATCACCTATTTTACAATTTATTTGATTCACATTTTTATTATTATTTTTATTTTTTAGACTTTAATTCATCTGCTGAAAAGTTACTTATATATATATTAATACATATATAATATATACATATTAATTTATAACTGCAATTTTAATAAACATTACTTTCATTACATATTTGTTTGTTAGTGCTGCAAGTTTTGGTAGCTCAAATAGACTTTGATCAACTATTAAATATCGAATTCGAACAACTGCAGTAAATTTCGAACCATGATTCAATTTCCATGTTTTGTAACTAACCATCAGTGATATAACATATTGATAAGTTGCATTATTTATACCAAAGAATTCATGTAATTCGATTGCATAACTTATATCAAACGAAATAAGTAACACGAATTTGATTGGTTCGAAATTTATAAATATATTTGTCGCTGGATGGTGTTGGTGTTATTTAGGACAGCCGATTATCTGCACAAGGGATATAGGCCCGAGGGGGAGTTCCTTCTGTGGGGGGGGGTCTTTCTAAGGGATCCTAACCCGTATTTATGCAAGGTCAACCAAGGTTTGAAGAAAACCATGGAAAACTCCAAGCGACTAGGCCGACAGCCGCGATTGGGTTCGAACCCAGCATATCCCGTCTACCAGCTTTGAGAGGAGAACGTCTCGGCCACTGGTGGAGCTATTTGTCGCTCGAAATACTATTTATACTCACGAAAAGCATATTTTATTTGTATTAAATACATATAGAAAACTAAAGAATATTTGGAGCTTTAAATCAATTTTGGAGTTATAGAAGTAAAGCGAAGCGCAACAAACAGTAGCGAAAACTTTAAATGCGTTTTTTTTTTTTTTTTTTTCTCATTTTAAGAACAGAATTTCTAAAACCGTTTGTCAATTTGATCTTTTTGAAACTTAATATCACATATTTGTCAGTTGAAATATATACGGGTTTATATATATATATATATATATATATATATACATATATATATATATATATATATATATATATATATATATATCGATTGTTCGGACCTTGTGCGCATGCCGAACAAGCTCCGCAGTTTTGCGGTCATGTGACCCAGTCAGTTGTTCCTTAGCTGCCATTGTGGCACGTTGTATTTTAGCGTATTCTTATCCCCAATTATAATGTTGTTGTTCTTGAGCTGCCATTGAGGCACGTTGGTTTTTAGCGGGTCGCATCCCCAATCATTCTATTTATGTTACAGCGGGTCTTATCTCCAATTATTCTGTTGCTTATAGCGGGAGTATTCCCCACAATATGTTTTACGAACGTCACTTACTCTAATAGCGGCTTATTACCCCAAAGTCGCTTTATCTTCTATGTGTTCTTCAGTGTTTGTGATTGTTTGTAACATTTGTGTGCTGTGTATTATAAAAAATGTGAAAAAGAAAACTATTCGTCTTCAATCTTAAAGTTATATACAGTAGTCACATACATCGATATAGAGCTATTTTGTTGAAAATTTACAATATTTACATTATTTTCCAATTACAATATTCTTGAAAACAGCTGCGTATTACACTAGCGTTTAAACTAAAATATTAATTTTTTTGTCTCCTTTTTCTAGGTGTTCTACGAATGTGTGCACCGCTAAATACATTATTTTCGAAACGCTTTCACAGATAAGCTTTCAAGCAACCAATTTTTAGTATATCATCTAAACATAATACACTGTTCTACTTTTATGTACGCATAATACGGCTATTATTTGTTTTAAAATGAGGAATAATTTAGTCTATAAAGAAGAATGTTTCTGACAGTGCAATTTTAATTAAATCTAATGTATATTTATGACACTTATACTTAATTTTCGTATGTGTGTTTCTATCACCCTTTGTTTTTAACTAATTTTTTACACTTCATAAACATAAATCACTAAAAAATTAAATATATCACGTAAAGATACTTAAGGAGGTACTTAATGCATTACTTACGGAGATACCTTATTTTATGAAATTTGCTTTTTCTTATATTTGATCACTAATTATCCCAAAATTATAATTAGCAATAAATCATTAAATCTCTGCGCTTACTCAAGTGGGTGAAAAAAAAATATTTTGAATATATTTTTCGTGCTTTAGATTTGTAAGAAAGGAAAACGCTATGAAAGTCTCTCAAAATATGACTTGTCACTTTAGAATAACTTATTTTACTTTCACTATGTGAAATTTATTATTTCTGTTACAAAAAATACAGTCGCCTTACATTCTTTATTGAGTTTAAAAGCTTTTTTGATAGATACATGAAATGCAATATTCCAGCGTCCTTACATTCGTTTGTACTGTTTTTTTTTTTTTGTTTTGTTTTGTTTTTATACTTCTTACCTTTTAATATAAAATGTATTAAAGGCAGCTGTAAATGTATATCATTTAAAATTTAATATGTGTGTTTCTATTACCGTTTGTTGGTAAGTAATTGTTTACACTTCATAAACCTAAACCAATAAAAGTAAATATTTCATTTAAAGGATATAATCAGGGTTCTCGCTGCTGCTCGCTATTGCGACAAAATGCTTCATTTGGCGAGTAAACGAACGATCAGACTTGCCAAACTGAGAGAGCTCAATTTTTGCTCCTTTTTTGTGTGTACCAATACAGTCGGGATTCTTATCCGCGTTATTACTCGTTACTGAACGATTTATGTCTCTCTTCATGTTCAATCGCACACTGAAAGGATTATGCGATAGTTGTTTCTCTATTGTCAGTTAATCACTATCTATGCGCTGGTGTCGTACTGGTAAAAACACAAACAAAATTACTCATATCAATCGCCAAATAGAGAAAGGTTTTGCTGGAATACGGGGTTGAAATTAGCCATTTAACATACTATTTATTAGTTGTATGCAAAGTATCATTGACCGGTAATTTTTTTCTATCGGTTACAGCTGAAATCTCATAGCAATTTTTAATGTAAATTTTCCCAGCGGTAAATCAAAGATAGCTGTTTTGAATTTCTTTTTAGACTGTTAAAATAATATCCGAAGCATTTAGACATTTAGGAGACATTTAGAATGTTTTTACCCGACTGAAAAGAAGGGTTATGTGTTTCATGCGTATCTGTGTATGTGGATTTCTTTATACCATCGAAACATCCCAACGGCAGGATGGATTTTAATGAATGAGGTCTCTATCAATTCGTCTTAACCGTCCAATGGTTATAGGCTAGGTTTTGTTTTGATAAATTCAAAATGGCGGCCGTAAAATACAAAATGGCGGTAGAGACGAAAACAATACGCACCCTATTGAGTGGCATATCATTGGATAGGTCTTTCAAAATGAAGACGATGTTTCATTCACTGCAGTCAGAAGCTCCGTTAAAATATTATGCAACCTGGAAGTTGTGTAGGTAGGATCTCTAGCTTTACTGCAACTCTAACCATCATAGACATCTATGGACCTCATCAAAACAGTGTTTATAGATAGGAACTAGCAATTAAACACAACTTAAAAGTCATCAATACAAGTTAATAAAAAAAATAGTTAAGTAAGATAAACAAGTAATATAAAAAAAAAGTAAATAAATTCCTACTTAGGTCAATGAGAGAATTTTTTTCTCCCATTCTTCAATCCTCTTGAGTGGCGCTTAAAATGCCTTGATCAAGAAGAGTGCTCTCTCAGTCTTAAAATACCTTGATCAAGAAGAGGGTTCTCACGATTATTGAAAATTAATTCATTTAATTTAATTAATGAATTAATATTTGAATAAAAACTGGATTAACATCAACTGTCATCCACTACAAGTTTAAAAAAAATTATTTGAGCTTGTTTGGATGAATAATAAGTATTTAATTAACGATTGAAAATTTGAACAAGATATATCTAGCGAGAGTGTAATAGTAGGAATTGCAAAAAAATAGTTTAACATTGATGAGAAATAATTAATAAGTTCGCTTTTTACGCAGTCGGGCTTTTTTTTTTTTTTTTTTTTTTTTTTTTTTAATTGTTTATTATTTTTAATAGTTTCTATAGCGGATAGTATTCGAAATTCTATTTTACAAGAAATCACAACAAATTGGATTATTTTAGAACATATTAAAGAAAAAGTAATATAAATTTTTTTTTTAAAGTCAATTCCTACTTAGGCCATCAAAGAAAAATTTAATAGAATCCCTTAAGCTAATATCAGTTTTTGTTGCATTAAAATATCTCAATTTGTTGATTTTCTATAAGCAAGTAGGTTTACAATGGAACTCTATGGGAATTTGGCCTCATTTACTCATGTTGGCCGCCATATTTGGCGATATACCGCTACGTTGGCGACAAACTTGGCGGTATTTGGTGACAGAACAGTGTCCCCCCTATGGTAACTCCTTATTGAAAATACTTTCATTGATCTTCAATAACCAATGGCCGCCATTTTGTCTCCCATGCAAAACTAAAATTAATTAATAAAAATTTAATTAATTAATTAATATTTGAAAAAACTATATTAACATCAATTCTCATCCAGTACAAGTTAAAAAAAATTTATTTGAACTTGATAAGATGAATAATGAGTATTTTATTAACGATTGAAAATTTGAACAAGATATATAAATATATAAATACTAGGGGGCTCTGTCCCCTGCAAGCTACGCTCGCCAACCCCCGTTCAGACACCGCAGAATCTAAAAACACGCTAATCTGATCGGTTTAAAAAATATTATAGAAGATTGAATTATACTGAAAAAAGCTGTGCAGATCTCCCTGTAAACGGGTTTCCATTCAATTTCCTTTGATTTCAAAAATTTAAGGCCGAATCAGCTGCTGTTAAGACATCCAATGGTTGTTTTCGTGTTTGATTAAAGAGGATCAGTTAAACGTTTGAAAAGAAGCTAAAAATAAAAGGAATTAAGTGTACAGAGTCTTTGTCTCCCGGTATTTTAAAACAATTTCTATAACAATAGCCTAAGTCATTTGACTATCATCAACAGTTCCGGGTTGACCGCTTCAATTTTTATATGCCAGACGGACAATGTGGTAATATAATATTAGCCGGGCGCAGGTGATAAATCGCCAAATATTGTTCCATTGCCATCATGTCATCAGTATTATAATAGCTCACTTCATGCGATTGTCATAAACAATTTTTCGCGTGGTAAATTCAAACAAAGCTTTGCTTTTTTAAATTAAATGTCATGGTTTTTGGTATAATCTGGGAGCACGGCAGTGCGTCCGCCAAGTTCGCACAAGCCGTAAGCTACCTTTTCCTGAACCATTTCGGCACTCCCAGATTCCGAAAAAGCGCTTTTTTGTCACTGACTCACTTCGCATCATCAAATAACTAAGGTACTTCTAAAAGTCGTAGAATCATGAAATTTCACAAATAAGTCGGGTTTGTAGCACAATTAACCAGAAAAATCTGAAAACACAGAATTTCCACCTCTAAACCCTTCAAACAGGGTATTCATTTGGCCGTAAACAGTTCCTTAACACATTCAATTGTGCCAATGTTGGTCGCCAAAACTCGATTACAGAGTTTTGAAGGGAGTCACGTGATTTCAAGAAGAATAACATTTTATATATATGCTTTTCCAAAGATGTTTGTTAAATAGAAAAAAAATGAATATACATAAAAATTTTAATCAGTATAGGTTATGATATATTTACGATATTAAAACAATAAAACATTTAACAAAATATAACCGCAATTCGGTACGTTTCCGATATAGTAGCCTTGGCGAAATACAGAAAATAGCCTTGACGAGAAAAGAAATTTGATAATAATGTATTTTATGGCAACCTATTTTGGTCCGCCGAGCAACGAAGAAGCAGCCTGGGATTAAATTCAACGACCTTCTAAAATCAAATTTTAAGTTGAGTGAAACGCCGAGATGAATGATAAGTTCTAAGAGTTCCGTGCTACGAAATTCGTCAAAAGATTATTCGAAAAGTAAGTGAACGTGATTTTTCTTATCTTTACTGTTATACATATATTAAACAATGTTTAAAGGTGCAAAAAAAGAGGATTTAAGGCTTATAGCCACTGAAATAAATCTAAATGTTAATGAAAATATGACAATTGCGGATTTAAATGTTATTATTGAAGACAGTGAAATGTATAAAAATAAACCAGATTTTGTGAAAGATATAGCAAACGATATAATTGAAAATCGTAAACATGAGCGCAAAGGCGTATTGATGAGGAGCAAAGGCGAACTTATGAGGAGCAGGAGCAAAGGCGAATTTATGAGGAGCAGGAGCAAAGGCGAATTGATAAGGAGCAAAAGCAATATGATCTGGAAAAAATGAAACTTGAATTAGAACTAGCTAAAATTAAATCTGAAGCTAAATCCAATATTAGTGAGGGTGAAATAAAATTAGAATCGTTAGATCAATTGATAAAAAGTATTCGAACTTTGACTGTAAAAATACCTATACGTCCTGAAGGATGGGGGTTTTACTTTTCTTCTTTAGAACGAGCTTTTAAGACTAAAAATGTTCCAGAACAATATAAAGCAGAAATTCTGTTACATTTATTAGGGGATAAAGCATCTAACATATTAACTTACTTACATGATAGTGATATCGAGAATTATGCAAAAATAAAAGAATTAGTGTTAAAAGAATTTCAACCTACACCTTATTTTTGCTTAGAACAATTTAGAAAAGCTATTAAACAACCAAATGAGACTCATGTACAGTTTTCTTCACGTCTAATGACAAACTGGGAATATTATTTAAATTTAAGAAATGTCTCCAATTTCGAGAGTCTAAAACAACTTATAGTATCGGATAAATTATATCAAACATTAGATAGAGAAACAGGTTCCCACATTAGTGTGAGACAAGGTGATAAATGGTTTTTCCAGAAGAGTTGGGACGAGAGATTGATTTATATTTCACATCACGCGGAAAATCTCTTACTGAGAATTTTAGTGTTAATCGTAAATATACTAACTCCAAAAGTGTATCTAAAGTATTCTTATCAGATGTTAAAACATTAAGTTGTATTTTTTGCCACGAAAATCACACTCTTTCAAAATGCCCGCATTATTTAAAATTATCTGTCAATGAAAGGGTGAACGTTATAAAATGTAACAAGTTATGCTTTAATTGTTTAAATTCACATTCAGTTGCAAATTGTCCATCAAAGTACACGTGCTTTTGTAAAAAACGTCATCATAAAACTATACATTTCCCAAAAACAAATAACAACACATACGTGAAAGAATATGTTTCATCGGAACAAAATAAACAAGGAAAGGTAAATGTGGAAGAATGTTCAGATTCTAGGCCAACAAATCGTGGCACGTCAGTCTTGAACGCTAATGCAGAAGAGTTCGTTCAGAAAACCTTTATTAGTAACTATTCGAATAAAAAGAGCAAAGTTTTACTTTCAACTGTTATATGTTTTCTAATTGATGAATCGAGATGTAAACATAGAGTAAAGTGTTTATTAGATGTAGGCAGTGAGTCTAATTTTTTATCCCGCCATTTAATAGAGCTAATGCATTTTAAAAAAGAGAGAACAAACATCTTAGTGTCAGGTCTAAATGATGCTACCTTAGTAATAAATCATAAAGTTAATGCATCAATATGCAATAGAGATGAAAGTTTTGTGAAAAATTTAGATTTCTTGGTAGTTCCGAAAATAACTGCAGATTTAACGCCTTCACGTCCAATTGAAATCTCAATACAAGATTTACCTAATGTAAAATTAGCAGATGCTAGTTTCAATATCCCAGAATATGTAGACATGCTCTTAGGAGCAGGAATTTTTTATGAGCTTTTGAGACCGGGACAAATTCGTGTTAATAATTCTGATCTTATTTTGCAAGACACAGTTTTCGGTTTTGTTGTATCGGGAAGTTTTCCGTCAGAGAATGAAAACAAAGTTCATTGGGGGTTTATTAAGAAAGAAACCAACCTAGACAAGACACTTAGGAAATTCTGGGAGATAGAAAATATCGAGGTTGAAAAACCAAAAAGTAAAGAGACTTTAATTTGTGAGAAACATTTCGTAGAAAATTACACACGAGACAAAAGCGGTAAATATGTTGTTAAAATGCCCTTAAAAGAGTATCCAGCTATTTTAGGAAACTCAAAACAAATCGCTACGAAAAATTTAAATTCTTTATGGAATCGTCTAGCAAAAGATCCTGAGTACTTAAGATTATATTCAGATTTCTTAAAAGAATATCAACAGTTAGGCCATATGGTTGAAGTTAACGAAAGCGAGGAAGAAAGTGGATCCTATTACATTCCCCATCTTGGAGTGTATAGAGGAATAGAAAAAAGTATACCAACGCCTTTGAGAGTTGTATTTAACGCGTCTTCCTTAACAACTAAGGGAAACTCACTTAATTCTATTCAATATAACGGAGGTGTAATACAAGATGATTTATTCTCAATTATGTTGAGATTTAGAAAATATATCGTCGCTTTCACTACAGACATTCAAAAAATGTATGGAGCAATCTCTATTCATCCAGATCAGAGGAAGCTGCAAAAAGTCTTATGGAAGGAAGGTCTTAACGAGCCAATTAAAAATTTTGAATTAATGACAGTTACTTATGGTACTGTTAGCGCACCGTTTTTGGCCATGAGAAAACTACTTCAATTGTCTAAGGATGAAGGAAGCAAGTTTCCTTTAGCAGCACCCGTACTGAGAGAAGACATGTATATGGATGATATTCTATCTGGAGCTGATTCTTTAAGTTCTGCATTGGAACTCCAAAATCAATTAATAGAAATTTTAAACAGTGCAGGAATGTTATTACATAAATGGTGCAGTAATGCTCCACAACTTTGTAAAACAAATGTCGAAATATACCCCTTTGGTGATTCAGAAGAATCTAAAGCGTTAGGTGTTTTGTGGAAATCGAAGAAAGATTGTTTAAGTTTCAATGTTAAAATTCATAATGATTTAAATGTCACTAAGAGACAAGTGTTATCAACTATATCAAGTATATTCGATCCCTTAGGTTTAGTATCTCCTATTATAATTAAAGCAAAAATATTTATGCAGAAGTTATGGTTATTACAATTAAATTGGGATGATTTGCTAACCGAGAAAGAGGCTAAGGAATGGAGAGAGTTTTCTGATACCCTACAATTAATTAATAAATTTGAGATTAGTAGGTGTATTTTATTGAAAGATGCAATTATGATCGAGTTACATGGTTTCAGCGACGCATCTGAAGCAGCCTATGGTGCGGTAATTTACTGCAAATCAGTGACAGAATCAGGTCAAGTGTCTGTAAAATTAGTGACAAGTAAATCTAGAGTTTCTCCCTTAAAGCAATTAACTGTTCCAAAACTTGAGCTTTGTGCAGCAGTTTTATTGACAAAGCTTATGAAACGAGTGATTTCTTCGCTCAAAATTAGTGTAAACCAAATCTTCTTGTGGTCCGATTCCATGATAGTATTATCCTGGATTAAAAAAGAACCATACGTTCTAAAAACTTTTGTTGCGAATAGGATTTCTACAATACAAGAACTAACTCAAGGGATGCAGTGGCGACATGTTCCATCTCAGCATAACCCTGCTGACCTTCTAACAAGAGGAGCTAATCCTGATAAACTATTATCAAATGAGTTATGGTGGAGTGGTCCATTGTTCCTAAAGGGAAAAGACTATCCCAATAGAAATATTCCTGTAGCAGTTAATTCCAATGACTTTTCAAATGAACTGAAAAATATTAATATAAGTGACTTTAAAAGCATATCTGTTTTTACAGTTTCTGTTAATTCTTTTGTGCATGATATAATTGGTTTATGTAATAACTATTGTAAAATAATTCGTATTTTAGGATTTATTTTCAGGTTCCTTAGTAATTGTAAAAAAGAAAAAAAGGAGGGTCCTCTGGACCTCGAAGAGCTCAACAAAGCAGAGAGTTTTTTGTTAAAAAGTGTTCAACGTGAGTTTTTTTACAAGGAAATAAAATCCTTGCAAAAAACAGGTAATATTAATCATGATAGTCAGTTAAAAAACTTATATCCATTTCTTGATAAAGAGTGTCTTCTAAGAGTAGGAGGTAGATTAGCGAACAGTAACTTAAATGCCAACCAAAAATTTCCAATTTTACTACATAATAAAAGTAAACTTACTCAAATGATAGTAGAATACTTTCATAAACAGTATTTACAATTAGGTCCACAAGCTTTATTTTTTCAGTTAAGGCAGAAGTTTTGGCCTTTAAAAAGTCGTGCAGTATGTAGAAAAACAATTCATAATTGTTGCATGTTTCATGTTATAAATTTTGTAAAAAGTTCTTATATTTTCTGAATGCAATAGGTTGTATGAGATATTTTGAGTGTAAATATGTAAAATTAAGCTAATTTCTGTTTGATTTTGAATGTATTATGTGTTTATCAGAAAAAATATTTATACAAAAAATGTGTATTGAGAGTGTATATATAATTCGAGTTATTTAAATGACATTTATTTTATCCAGAAGGTTTGAGTTTTCAGTTTTGATAAAATCGAGTGTGTTAACCTTTAAATACTTTAAAATAAAGTATTTCTGAGTTATTTTTTAAATAAAATATGAGAAAAGAAATAAATTCTTGCAGCATTTAAAACAAATTTAATTTGAGTGTTAGATGTCATGAGTGTACATCATTACATAATGCATACAGAATTTTAGAGTAGTAAACATAATAAACAACGAGGTGTTTTCAAGAGACCAATTTCAAAAATTTGTCTGTTACCCATGGAAAAATGAGTATTATCTTTTGTAATTTGTCGATTTATTATTTACTAGTATATGCTGTATTATTTGTTTAAAATTCAAAGTGTAATAATGTATTATAATTGTGGTTGAATGAAAATCATTCAACGGGGGCCGGTATGTTCGGTCGTTTTTATGCTTTGCATTTTTGGCAATAACTTTGATCGTCTGCGTTTGTTTATGCGAGTTTATAGAATGTTTTGTTGTGAAAGAGGTAGTCATGAGCGGCTCTTGTGATATTATTTAATAAAAAACAGTGCACTGCAGTTTTGTTATTTTGTGTATTTGTGAGTATTTAATATGAGTTAACATATTTAATGTGTCATATACAAAAGCAATTTTTTCAATATGTATACAATTTATTTAATGTAAGGAACCCGTTTATTTATTTTTATATATCAACATAAGTAATTTGTATATAAAAAATAATATTTTAAACATGTATAAATAAAATGTTTATATGTATATATATACATGGTACTTCTTAGTTATCCGGTCGACCAAATTACTGTCGGTAAATTGTAAAATTAAATGTCAATAATGGTTTGCCATTAATTAATTAATTGTAAGATTAAATGCCAATAATGGCCAATAAAACCATTAATTCGACGTTTTATTCGTATTTTTATTAATGTTTTACTAATTTATTTGTTCTATCGTTATTTAAAATAAAAATTATGTCAATGTGTATAATTTGGCGAGTGGTTTGGCGATTTATATAATTTGGCGAAATTGGTCGACGGGATAACTAAGAAGCACCAAATACATATATAAATAACATAAAAGTTAATCAGGTTTGTTTTCATAGTTGTTTATATCATTTGGCAACATATCTCAGTTTCTGAAGTCCGAATTGCGCCAAGATTTAAAAAAAATGCCAAGATCCCTATAGTGGAAAAATCTCCTAATTCCATATGAAAGTTTAAAAATCTCCTTTTAATTAAATGAAATGTGTAACTAATAAACTGCCTTTAACGATGTGCGAAAGATGCGGCGTCCGAAGCCCGCTGCTAATGTTATATTGTGTTATTAGCCTACTTACTGTTAATTTATTGTTAATTTTAAATCTGTAATAGAAATATTATAGTTATAGATAAGATATGTTGGTCACCAAAACCCGATTACAGATTATTATCCTGAGTTATAAAGGTGTTACATGATTTCAAGCTGAATGAATTTTTACATGCTTTTACAAAAACCTTAATAAGGCAAATCTTTCAGTTTATCTGTCCATCTTTCTATCTTTTATTTCCTTAAAACAAATCTATATTATAAAGGACAAAAATATCTGTGCGTAACGCATAAGTCATTCTGCGAATGGCAACACTTTGAAATTTGAAATGAAATTTCGGTTTTGCAATTTTCTCTACTGCAAATTTTTAAACTTCTAAACATCGCACATTTTAAATTTTTACACCGTCGTGTAACGAAAAAAATGCTCTTTTAAATGCAATTTGTTTGAAAGCTGTATCTCTATTTAATTTTGAGATACTAATTTTTTTGTACTTTTTAATACATTTTTTGTAATTGTGGCAACTGAAGAACTCCATTTCTGTTGAAAGTCGTGGAGGGTTGAAAGTAAAGGGAAACTAATCACGGAAGAAAGAAAATAATATATTACTGTACCTTTTGTTGCCATTTTCTCATAAAAACTGAAAAAATAAATTGAAATTGAAATACGTGCTGTGTCAGCGATTTTTAAATTTCTAAATATCGCACATTTTCAATTTTTAAACCTTCAAATAGAGAAAAAAATCTACTTTCAAATGCAATTTGTTTGAAAATTGTATCTTAATTGACTGAGTTATTATGGTTTTTAAAATAACTAACCAGCCGTGGTGACCAATTTGGCCTCCCTTAAATATATGCTAGGCATTGTATCATGTTACTTTTATTCATAAATTAATTTACTTGCTCAATCCTTCGCCAAATTTGAAGATTATGATAGAGAAATCGAGAACTCCCTACAGTTATGTTAGTCGGGCACAGGTGATAAATCGCCAAACATTGTACCCGTCGCATTTTATATATTTATATATTTCGTTAATTCAGATTAAAATATAATCCTTTCACTCATTTTATTTAGAATGGATGACTTTAATTTAAAAATAAAACCTTTAAAATTCATGACTTTCACATAAAAAAATTCTTTAAAAAAACAAAAAGAAAAGAGAAAGAATAAATAATACCATAAACCATTTAACTTCAACATCAAAGCATTGTTTTAATTTACCCCTTGAAAAATAAAAAATGCTGCTGGCGAGTTAAAAAATGCTATTGGCGAGAATTGCACCTAGCTAATATAAAAGTACGAACTCTTTGCGATTATGGACACTTTTATGTAGTTTTATTTGAAAAAAAATATTTTGATTAAATCGGTTGCCAGAAAAAAATTTCTTTTCTCGCCATGCACCTTTTCTCTATTTCGCCAAGTAATAAATACTGGAAAAGCACCTTAATTTATTTTTTTATTTATTGTATTTTAAATTAGATGAATAAAAGACGGCACACGTGTCATATACGCACTACGTTGGCACGACTTTTTTCTGACGCCAATGTCATATACGCACCGGGGTACTAAACTGGCGCCAAAGTGTCGTTATTTTTCTTGATATGGCAACCCGGATGCTGTTGTTTATTTATTAATAAAGTGTTTATTTATTTTTATTTTATTTTTTAAATTTTATATAAATTGTTTTGTTCTATAGTTATTAATTAAACTGTTTATTTATTTATTGTTATTCACTTTTTAAAAATATTACACAATAACCAATCAGATGCGTTTAATTCGGGCGTTGCCATTAAACAATTAACCGCCAATTGTTTACGATTAACCAATTGAACAATTAACCAACAATTAATCGCGATTTCTGTGTCACGTACGGTAGCGTAATATATATATATATATATAGATTTTCAGGTAACAATTATTTTTTAATTTATCTCTATCACGTGTAGCTCGATTACGGAAGGTTTAATCCGCTTGCTCTTAAAACAATGTAAAAAGTTCAGCATATGTTTCCGTCTAATGTTCCATAACAAAGTTAAAACTTCCTCTATAGAAAAATAAATAAATTAATGTAAATAAGAAGCAAATTTAACAGACATGTGATAGAACCACGCGCTTATGCA
This sequence comes from Maratus speciosus, assembly GCA_963932465.1. NCBI lineage: Eukaryota > Metazoa > Arthropoda > Arachnida > Araneae > Salticidae > Maratus > Maratus speciosus. The sequence continues at coordinate 458,104,043 of OZ010797.1, forward strand.
CCGAAATGATCAGAAAGACTGACGTAAGTGGCAAAATCGTGGGTTAATAACTCCTGGCATGTGGTGACATGTGAAAGTATCGCTTTTAATAAATTTCAAAACTTTATTTGTTTCCATAATTGATATTTTTCATATAAAAATTCTTTTTGATGTTAGTGGGCAATCTAAAATATATATTGTAAAAAAAGTATTAGATTAAAAAAAAAATGGTTTTCAGATATATTCTGTAACCCGAGGAGCTCGGGTTCGATCCCCTAGTTTTATTAAAGACTGGGAGGCGTCTGCACAGATCATCATCTCATCGAGTTGACGGCTGAAATTTTAGGATTAGTTAAATATCGATTAGCGTATTGAAATGTAATTGGTCTGCCAAGGCATATTTTTATGGAAACCACCTACAGACTCGATTTTACGGGTTAATTGGTGGATTTTCCATTGTGTTTTCCTGCACTCATTCCTCCATGTTTCGAAACTTTTGGATGCAGGAAAATACAATAGTAAACCTATCAGTTAACCACTAAAATTAGGTCCTCAGGTGGTTTCTACCAAGATATGACTTAACAGACTAGTTGCATTTAAATATGCTAATCTAGTTTTAACTAATCCTAAAATTTCAGCTGTAAACTTGATGAGGTGATGGTGTGTGTGTGTACTCCTTTCGGTCTATTATAAATGTCGGAATTCTAATCTCAATAGCAATCTGGTCAATCTGGCAACTATCCCTACTATTTATTGAACACTATTCCTTTAAGTGCGTTTTAGTGATGTTAATGAACTTATGCATATGCATCATACATATCATACATATGCATATAATACGTAATACATTTGCATCATACATATTATAGGTATGTGTATAATACATAATACATATGCATCATTATGACGTCAGAATAAACAAAACATTTTTTGTCGCCAAATTTGAGAATTGGCCTGATGTATTACCAAATTTGGCGAAACTTTGCTAAATGTCGCCAAGCTTAGCGAATATTTGGCGCTAGTGGCTATTTTTTAATGAGTTAATTATTAATGCGAGCCATCTATTTTTATTTTTCCGCATATCATCTGAATACTTAAATGATATAACGTACTAATATTTCCAAAGTGCTAATAGTTTCGTCACTGCCCAAAACTTCTGCTACTGTTATTATATTGTACTGTTATTATACTTACTGTGACTATGTTGTTAATCTTTACACCGCTAAAACTTCTGTATTAAATAAAGAGAATTTACGGGAACTATTAAAGCATTGAAACTGCCAGTTCTCCTTATGATTATTATAATTATATAATATGTAACCTGTTAATCGATATGTACGTTAGAATGAATCTTCTATAATCCGGATCCACGCATTTTAGTTTTCAGGTTTCGAATAAAATTAGCTAAAATCTTAAAACCATGGCACATTGACTAATTCTTCAACACGATCAGATGAGAAGAATGATAGATTTTCAAACGGATCATGGCAGTGAGCCGGTAGACCTTCTATTCTTCCGTAATCGAGTCTATTGAAAAGGTTAACGTGAAACAAAAAGATATTAGCATCAATATGGTTTAATGCAAATGCAGATATTGTCAAAGGATTTCATAAGAACCATTTCACTTGTACCCAGTCGTATCAGTTAAAATACAACAAGTGGCAATGAGCCCAATTAAAAAAGATTACTTAATAGGATTAAAAATTCCCGCATTAGAGAACGAATCGTAACTGCTAAGGAAACATGCATAAGTGAGTTAAGAGATATTTGTCACGAAAGATGAAATACATAACAACACAAAATATATGATGTGCTTCCATGATCGTAAAGAGTTCTTGATTTCTCTATCAAAAGCTTTCGACGTGGCAAAAGAATGGGCAAGTAAATTAAATTATGAATAACAGTAACATGATGCAACGTTTAGCATGGAATTAATACGGTAACTACTGCTTGCTAGATGCGGCTAGTACTTTAATATAAAAAGAAATAAAGTATAAATTTGTAAAGTTCAATAAAATAAATTTAGGTATTTTTATGTTAGCCGGGCGCAAGTGGCAAATCGCCAAATACTGTTCCCAACTCCATTGTTCATATTGCATTTATTTCATTTAAAGATATATACTTTTCAGTCAACTCATTTAAAATAGATGCATTTCCCTCATTTTATTTAATAGAATATTTAACATAGAAATAAATATATAAATAAAAAATAATAACGTAAACCAAAATATTTTACTTGAAAATCAAAGCATTATTTCTAATTTACACATGTGCAAAATGAAAACTGCTATTGGCGAAAAAACAAAAGGCTAATGAGGAGATTTGCTCCCGGCTAACATAAAAGTACCGAAATTTAAGTTTTTTCATATTAATATAGTTTAGAATAACAAACTTGAAAAAACATACAAAAAGTAGTGATATCCCAACAAAAAGTTTTCGGTAAAAAAAAAAAAGCGCCAAGTTCTCCTTAATGTTTCGGCCAGAAAAAGTAGTGATATCTGAAGTTTGCACAAGTTAAAAGCCAAACATCCCAAATCTTTCATTGAAAATGACTTCCTGCGAGTTGGCCGTTAATGCCTTCGAGAGAGTTTTTCAAATTTTCAAATAGGTATAAATGAGCTACATGTCAACTACATTTTTTGATTATTTTAGGCATTTTGTGGCACAGAGTACAGAAATAAAATACACATTTGAAAAAAGCATTTAAACAACTTCAGTCTATTTAAATGCTTAGAAGTTAAAAATAACAAAATACTTGTATTCAGGAGATAATATCCCTAATTGCTAAAACATAATTAATATCAGCATTTAGCAGTTTATAAATCGAATACCTCTTAATGTATGCAAACAAACTATAATAAATGTTCAAACGAAAAAAATCTCTTTCGTCAATACACAAGATTTCAATATTATACAATAAAAATATAATGTAACATATTGTGAGATTTGAAGTAAGTAAATTTTGTTTTATTTCTTGGGTTTTACGTTAATGACTTTAGCTTTAGACCGTACAATATGGCAATTAAACCACAAGTGGACTAAATGATCTGTAATCAAAACTAATGTTTGTTGAAACTGAATGGTAGTTATCTGAAATCTTTTACTTATAATGTCTTTATGTGAATTTGGCTCTTTGCATTCTAATATTACTTTTAATATTTAAATAATTCATAAATGCGTAATTTCCAATCATTAATTTTGAAATGCTGTAGAAGGCATTAACGGCCAAGTCGCAGGAAGCCATTTTCTATGAAAGATTTGGGATGTTTGGCTTTTAACTTGTGCGAACTTCAAATATCACTACTTTTTCTGGCCGAAACATTAAGGAGAACTTGGCGTTTTTTTTTTTACCGAAAACTTTTTGTTGGGATTTATTACTTTTCTTTTTTCTTTTCTTTTTTGTCTTTTTTTAAGAAATAATTGAGAGTTATAAACTTAAATATTTCAGTTTTAAATTAAAATTATGTATTTTAAATAAAATAGTAAAAGTATATTTTAAATGAAAGTAATGAAATACGAAAAAATACGACGGGAACAATGTTTAGCGGTTTATCACCTGCGCACGGCTAACAAAAAAATACAGAGTTCATGATTTCTGTATCAGAATCTTCCGATTTCGCGAAGGATTGAGCAAGTAAATTAAATTATGAATAAAAGTAACATGATACAACGCTTATCATACATTTTAGGGAGACCAAACTGGTCGCCAAGGGCGGCTGGTATATTTTAGAAATTTATATATAAAAAAAATAATGCGATGTAATTTAATTTCTGTTTTTGCATCTTAATATCAAGTTAATTTTTATGCAAACTGAACCGGATTTGCCTGATAAGTGCTTTCAGCTTGAGTTTTGATATTATTCATTTGTGAAAACAGTGATCCGAAATCATAGATAGGCAGAAAAGCTATTAAAATGACAAACGTCAGTTTCTTTGAATAGCTCTGAAATAAACTCCAAAGTTGCCATAACTTTACCATCGGAATTTAGTAATGCCTAATAACCAATTCTTGCCGATAGTTTTCAAATATCGTGTTTGTTTGGAAAAAATTTGAGACCATAATTAATTAGATTGTAATATAATTTGGTGCAATTAATATTTTCAATTTCCATTTATTCGAATTTAGAAAAGATCAATCGCTATTTTATGTAATTTCACTTTATTTTGATTTAGAGGCAAAAGCAAGGCCGTGCCAAAAGTGGCACGTGTGCCATAGGTTCGCCATCCCTGGAATAGGGCATTCACAGCATTTGTCGTTCATTTACAGGCATACACAAAAGAAATCGGTTGCAATACTATCTTTGAATAATAATTGCTGGAAGTGCGTTTTCAATTTCGGTATGCGCTTTAAACTGAAAAAATATTTGCATGCTACTCGTTATGTATAATTTCTGTATCTCGTGTAGGGGAGGTAGGGGAGGTTTGATACATTGACAATTTTTCTCAAGAAATGGCATTAACATCCATTCTAACACATGTGAAAGCTTCTTTTATTTGCTGAAGCCATCATTAGCTGGACTAGTCAGTAAAGAGCTGACAACTTTTCTTTTCTTTTAATTTTGATGGTTTTTGGAATGTCAATGTAAATTTTTTCATTAACTGATTTTCTTCCATAATCTCATTATTGTGAAGATAATATCTTGTATTTTTTTTTAATTTATAAAGCACAATGTTAGGATTAGTTTTACTAGAATGTAGATTACGATTGTGCAACTGCATTTGTACAAAGTTATCGAAAATCCAATAAGGCATAATAGGGAGAAATGATACATTAGTACTGGGGAGAAATGATGCACTTGTATATTTGAAATTTAATAGTTTTTTTAAGTTTGCAAACTAATATAGGACTGTAATATTCATTATCGTTTTACAGCAAGGGCTACTGAAATTGATAACGAAGAACAAAGAGACTATTCATAGACATTATGTAGGTTACATAGAAAAGCTGTGCGATGATAGATGGTTAGTTCGCTTTGCTCGTCATGTAGAAGGGTTGGGTTGGGTTGTTTTTTGACGGTCATTTATCTACACGAGGGATATAGGCCCTAGGGGGAGTGCCTTCCGTGGAGGTCTTTCTAAGGGAACCTAATCCGTATTAACGCGTGGAAATCCACGGTTCGAAGAAAACCACGAAAACTCCGAACGATTAGGCCGACGGGCGCGATTGGGTTTGAACCCAGCACCTCCCGTCTACCAGCTTCGAGAGCAGAACGTCACGTAGAAGGGAAAACGTTTAAATGGCCTGAAAGTGAAAATGTTTCTATAATTTACGAAGAACAAACTGAAAAAACGTTAAGTCTGTCCGATTTTACTTATCAAAATGATAGAGTTATTAGTTTTTCTTTTAACCATTTCAGGGGTGGTGGTATGTTTATGAAACCACTTAATTTTAATTCCCAAACGCCACATTGGAACCAGCATTTTGGTAAAATATTTTCCTTTTAGTATGAAAGTGAAATATATCCCTTTTCCTATTTCTAATTAAATTCGTTGGTAAATTCCGGTGCCATTCATTTATTCAACACTTTAGCATTAAAAATGCTTTGCCCCTGAAAGTGTTAAAGGAATCTTAAATGTGCTAAATTTATGTTAAAATGTTTTCAAATCAGCAAAGTTCACTTCATTTTTCATTGCAGCTTGATCTCTAGGGGTTTTTTTATTCTTTATTTTCTAAAAAGTGTGTTAACAGGATTGTTTAAATAATACCAATAGTTTAAATATTTTTGCAAAAAACATTTCTGAAACAAAAATATGTGAATGTCGTTTCGTTTCAAATTTTACTTAAATATTTCAAGATTTATCATAAAAAATTGTATGACGCATAAATTGAATTGTCTGTGGTTTTTTTATTCAATTTACATAACAATGTATCAAACCTCCCTTGCTAGTGTATCAATCCTCCCCTGTAATGGGGAGATTTGATACAGTAGTAGCCATTCAAAATAATTGGGATATATTTTTTGAATGACTATTTTTTAAATTCCCAATATTTTTAATAAATGAATAAAAGGTCACTTTATAAGAAAACACGTAAAATTTGTTTAAAAATACCTTTCTAACGGTTGTAAAAAAATAGTAAAAAAAAGTGTTTCATACCTCCCCTACCTCCCCTACATGGTTGCACAAAAGAATTCAAGTACGATTATCCTTATTAGCGAAAATTGCTAAAAGGAAATTTTTAATTGAGATATGTATTACCTAACTGAACTGAATTTTTGCATGCATGTAGTTAATAAATACAAATCTATATATGATATACAGGGTTGCTCAAAGAATTCGTATAAGTTTCCGACTGCAGATGTGAATTGTTGAAATTGGGATTTCAAATGTGTTTTGTGTTTCCAAATGTTTCAATTAGGCATCCTATTTCAATTTATTAAACGGGTACGTTTTGTTATATTATTCTGAATGTATTGGAAATTGTTTCATAATCTATGCTTAAAGCATGACTTTTCTTTCTGGTTCTTATATTTGATCACTCATCCTCATAAACATATAACTAACAATAAATCAAAAATTTCTGAACTTACTCAATTAATTACGTTTTGGAGATAGTGGCGCCGATGGGATACGAACCACGGATCCCATGATCAGGAGACGAGAACGCTAGCGTCGAGCAAAAGGCCAAGCCAGTTACTCTAAACTAGTAACTCGCTTTATACTGATCATGCGAGATGAGATCGCTACACACTCACTCCCCAGTGTGAAAGACATCTTGTAGATGTCTGACGAGCGATATGCACTCGTGAGTCGTGAGTGATGCGCAAAATGCCAGGCTGTTGTGCTGTGCGCGTCGTTTCACAGGCTTATTGCTAGAGATGATTTGTTTGGTGCTGCCATCTGTTGGTTATGAGGGGAGGTGATTGTTGTTGAAGGTTGCGTGTTTTCTCCGGACCACCACTTTGATGAGAGTGGCGCCGATGGGATACGAACCACGGATCTCATGATCATGAGGCGAGAACGCTAGCGTCGAGCAAAAGGCCAAGCCAGTTACTCTAATCTAGTAACTCGCTTTATACTAATCATGTGAGATGAGATCGCTACAACTTATATTAATTAAGAAATAATTTTTCTTGTTTCAACTTTGTAGGAATAAAAAACGCTACGGAAGTCTCCAAAAATACGACTGGCTTAAATGCTTTATGTTCCCTCAGTTGCCTTATGTTGCTGCTTTAGGAGTTTTTTACATTTTGAGTTTGCTACAAAACGAGAACTGCTGATTTTTAAGAATGCTACACCGCGAGAAATACTGAATGCAGTGAATTTTTTTTCGGTTAATGTGCGCGAAGCGTACATTCAACGATTACTGATTGCCATTTTAGCGAATTTTGTTTATTATTTACATTTTATTTTCGTTAATCCAAACATGCGTATAAACCGGTGTTTGGCGACATTTACTACTTGGCAGAAAAGGGGTTTTCACGCCAAGAAAAATGCCAAGATGACAGCCGCGGGAACTTATGACATCTGTTCCATACGACTTCTCACTTTGAAATAATTATTTTACTTTCACTCTTATGTGAAATACATTCTTTCTGTAACAAAAATACAGTCGCCTTATATGTTTTATTGAGTTTAAAAGCTTTTTTTATAGATACATCAGATGCAATATTTTGCCATATTCCGCACTGTGACACTCGCTTGCGAGGCACACTTATAAAAGTGGGTATAAAAGTAAAAATAGTTTTAGTAGCTTTCATTACAAAAAGTAAAAAGCTGCCTATTGCAGCCGTTCGGAGGAAAGCACTTCCGAAAAATTTTGGCGTATTTTCAACGATCATGACTCCCAGTCCTCAAAACCACCCTCCGTTGAAATGTGACCTATATATATATAGTATTAATTTAATTTTAACAATTAGAAACAGCTGACGAATTGTAATTATGTAAATATATATATATTCAATGTCTGCTATTTTCTACTATGTTTTCATTGTAGTAACTCTAAAAAAAATACATGAAAAAAATTAGTTAAAGAGCTAAGTTAACAGGGAACTTTTTAAAGTTCATATTGTGTAATAATTTATATTTTAACAATCTTATCTATTTTTACTTTCCGCCCACATATACAGTAAGAAATGTATTTTAATCATCGTACTCAAATGTTATAATCTTGGTATATTTTTGCATTTTAAGTTCCTTTGAATTCTGTTTCGCTATTTTTACAACGATTTCATTGGTATGTACAGTCGTGGAAAAAAAAAAGTAAGCACCCCCTACTAACTCCTCAACAAATTATCGTAGACGAAAGTTACTGGTATCGGACGATTGGAAATAAAGTCTACTTTTAAATGATGTATATAAAATTTGCTTAGGGGGTCATCTACATATTAAAACGAATCCAAACTTCATTTTTTTGCAATGGCAGTACCCAAATTTAACGAGATATTATAAATCTTCGGTTCAAACTATGCCTAGAAACGAAATTTCAAATCATTTGAATGATAAGTTTTTGAATTACAGACATTCAAAATTTAGTTATTCTAATGTTAAATTACATTTTCATATTTCTATTTTATCTCCTGAAATTATTCTCCTAATGTGCTAATTTTTTGTGTAGCGATAATACTAATATGCCCAAACATAAATACGTTGAATTTGCATTTTTTATAATTTTATGATATGAATTATGAATTATGAAATTAATATTCGAAAAAATTATGAATTGCAACCTACATTTTTTTTGATGGATTTAGATTTATCAAGTCCTGTTTTATGGAAATCCGAAATTTCACATTTTTCTTCGAAGTAGTTTTCAAATTATGCTTAAAAAACGACAAAATGATGGTTTAAGGGGCCGTCTATGATAGAAGTGAGTAGATATTTTGAAATTTCTTCTGCTGTCCTGTTATCTAACAGGCTTCATAAGGTACCTTGATCAAGAAGGGGGCTCTCTCGGTTAACAATCCAGTACCGAACTTCAAATTGGATACAGCCCTTAAAAATACACGTTTTAAAATAATTAATTTCTCAGAAACTTATGGTACGAATTGCATAAAAATTTGTCTTTAGGCTAATTGAAGGGTGTAGAGTTCATTTATGCTGTCAGAATTGTGTACTGCTATTGAAAAAAAACAAAGTTATGGGTCGTTTTAATATGTAGAGGGCTCCTAAGAAAATTTTATATGCATCATTTAAAAGTAGACTTAATTTCCAATCGTTCGGTACCAGTAAATTTCTTCTACGATAATTTGTTGAGGAGTTAGTAGGGGTGTTTACTTTTTTTCCACGACTGTACATATGTATGCGTGCATATTATGGCGGTGTTTTTTTTTACGTTTTCTTGTCCACCTGAGTCCGTTTTTAATGTTTTTTTCATTTATGTAGGTATATATATGCGCGAGTAAGCGAGGATGAAAATGCTTTTGTCTGAGCTCCCCTCTTGTGAATATGTTGCATATCACTGTTCTGTGGAGAATTATGTTTTATTGGCGATTGAGCGATAAATAGATGGCGGTGGCTCTATTCTTTACGAGGGGTTGCTCGCCTCCTGTGCTCTCTGTATGACTCTCTGTATGAGTAGGTGTGTGTTGATAGAAGGATTTTTAAGAATATGTTTCGATTTTACTGTACGTAAATGTAGTAGCTATAGTGTAATATAGGTGTAAATATGTCTTCCAATAAAAAACTAGTCGGATGTACCAATTCCAAAACTTTCTTCTATCTCATACATGTTAATAATTCAAAATTCGCTATCACACTGCCAAAATTAAATGGCAATCTATGCATCTCATGAGGATTCTAACGATATGAAATTCCGTGCATTAGTTCTTGAGACATGACTATCGCTGAAATCGTCTAAATCCAGCAAAATGCTGCCTAGAAGCGCCATCTATTAGATGATTTATACCAAAACCTAATCAGCAACAATTTATGTCAGCGTCTGACTGAATCTGAAGTTTGGAAAAAATCCGTGCATTAGTTTTTGAGATAGAGCTATAGCGAAAATCGTGAAAATTCCTGCATAGAAGCGCCACCTATTGGGTGATTAACACCAAAACCTAATTAACAACAACTTGTGTCAACATACAACTAATCTGAAGTTAGATGAAAATTCGTCCATTAGTTCTATAGATAGAGCTATTGAGGCAATCGTGAAAAAGGCAGCACAGAAGCGCCACCTGTTGGGCTATTTACACCAAAACGTAATCAGCATCAATTCATATCAAGGACTAACTAAATCTGAAGTTTGATCAAAATCCGTGCATTAGTTCTTGAGATAGAGATATTGCGAAAATCGTGAAAAATGCAGCATAGCAGCGCCACCTGTTGAGCGATTTACACCAAAAACTAATCAGCATCAATTTGTGTTAGGGACTCACTGAATATGAATTTTTATTAAATTCCGTGCATTAGTTCTTGAGATAGAGCGCCCACAAAATTTGTGTCACATACACACAGACAGACAGACTCACAGACAGACATTTTGTAAAAAAATGTTTTTTGGAATCTCTGACCCCTAAAACGTGTAAATCCGTCGAAAACCGGAATTCGAAAATTTTCATGAATCCAATACTTTCTTCTTGTAAAGATAGAAGAAAGTAATAGACCATGGGACGAGTGGCGAAATTGTTCAAGTCCGTTTACCAACTCCGGGAACTAAGAAATTTTGCATGCAATACAATTATACAATACTTATTAACTAAAAAACGCAAAGTTCACCAAAAAATATTTGCACATTAATTTTTTATACCAATTTAAAGTGGTACCCTAAAGCTGACATTATAAAGGTAATGTTCAGTGTTTTGGTTAGTATTTTCCCTTTTAAATAAGAATGAAGATAAAATTTGTTGAATTGTCATCATTTACTAATAAATATTAAATACTGACAATAAAATATTTTCTTTAATATTAGTATTCTATTTAATATTTGCTGTTTAAGAAGTTGAATATTTTTTAATATATTTTACACGAATGTAGCTTAAATAATAGATTAAATGAAACTTGAAAGTTAAAATAATAAAATAAAAGTACTCTATACTTTCAGAACGTATGTAATAACACCTAATGAAGTAATAAATATAAAATTTAAGGATTTGCCCTCATATGTCGACACCTATATTAATTGTTGAAAAGAGCAATTTTGACTCTTAAACTCGACATTCCCTTTAACTATTAAATTTTTGAGGTAAAAACATTTCTAATAAAACTAACAATTTTTTTTAGTACTTCTAATAAAACGATAAAAGGTTTAAGTAACACAAGGCTCTTTTAACATAAAATTAAATATTCAAAAATTGCTCAACTAAAGCTGCTACCTTTTCTGATACTAGCAGGCAGCTTTTCCAAAAACTAAATTGGAAACTGGGATCTTGAAAGATACAAGCAACATTCTTGCTCACATAATTGTAATGGGGCAAACATCATAACCTGATATAAAAAATGTCATGACGTATAATTTAACTGCCTATCCCCCACCTATAGCAAACCCTGATTGTTCTATCGTAAAAACAAATAACGCAGCATTGACTCATTTTGTGCTGAAATCAGTGGATCAGTATCAAATTCCGAGTGAGATACCTGAAAATAATGCCTTAATTTTGGACGGTATGGGAGTTTTGCAATAAATGCAGAATATTCCAAATACTTTTGGAGATCTTGCTTTACAAGTATTGGAATATATTATTGGTATGGGTGTTAGCTACAAATATAAAGCAATTCACTTTGTAACTGACACATATCCTGTTTTCAAGATTTAGTGCAGCGAGTGACAAAGGATGGCTACAGGAGGTGAAACTGTTATTAAAATATGAAGTTCAACGCAAAAAAAAAAAAAACCTCATCAGTTAAAATTTCTAGCAAATGGGTCAAATAAGGCAGCTTTGGTTGAATTTCTTTTTAAAAAATGGTCCTCAGTAGATCCCCAATTCTGAAAAGTGTATTGTTGATTGTTGCACATGGGGGAAAAGTGTCATATCATAAGCGGTGAAAACAGTCATCTGATAGTAAGGGATATGCCCGAACTGCATTCTGATCACCAAGAAGCAGATACAAGAATGGTGTTCCATGTAGAAAATGCTTCGATATGTTTCATACATGTTATTATTAAAAGTTCGGACACATGTTTTCATCCTCTCACTTTGTATGAGTAGATTTTTAACAACAGAATTATATTTGCTTCTGGGTACAGCGAGTAATTTAGAATTTCATAATGTTTTATCTATCGCTACTATTTTAGGTCCAGACATTTGTGATAGTTTAGTAGGCCTTCGCAGTTTTACAGATTGCCACAGTTGTAGAGCCTTTAAAGACAAGGGCAAAATTAAAGCATTGACTATAATGAATAGTAAAATTGACTATAATGAAAAGTAAAATTGACTATAATGAAAAGCAAAATTGTTTATATTGATGCATTTAAAGGGTTTGGAACTTCTTGGACTTTATCAAGTGCTCTTATTCAAACCCTTGAACTATTTGTTTGCGAACTTTATGGCCAACCTACTAAAACCTCAGTAAATGATTCAAGATACACATTGTTCAAACTGAAGTTTAAAATTGATGTTGCTTTACCACCAAATTATGATGCTTTAGTATGCCATATTAAAAGGGCAAACTATCAAGCATATATTCATCGTCGGTGTTTCCAAAACATAATGAGTGTCCCTAATCCTGCTGAACATGGGTGGATCATTAATGGGATAAATATAAGGATTTGTTGGAACACAATTCTTTGTATTCCATATAGTTTACTAAAAAACATTTTGTGCAAGTGCCAGAAGACCGTTTGTTTATCAAGTAAATGCTCATGCAAATTAAATGGAATTTCTTGTTACGAATTATGTTCATGTACTAATTGGAAAATTCCAATGAACAAAATTAATTTTTCAGTGATACTTTTGAAGTTGATTCAGACATATGAAGATATTGATAGTTTGCATAATGTAAATGATATTTTCTAAAAAAATGTACCAAAATAAATAATATTATACATAAAACATGCCTAAATTAAAGTTTTTATTTAAGACAAGCATTTAAGCATGAAACAATGTGATCTTATTGATGGACTTCCTAGTTGCGTGGCAACTTAACATCCAGTTGAAGAGGTGATCGTGTTGCAAGGGCATTATGGAGCCTTAAAAAATGAATGTTTAAACGTGGCTGGTAGCCACAATGAGAGAAATCACTAGAAAAGTTAAGAAAAGAATAACTTAAAGTGAGAACTTGAAGTACTAAAAGTTTAACAATGTAAGAGAAAAAAGAAAATTTAGATTAAAAAAAAAAAGAGAAAGAAATTCCATTAGTTCCAAAAAGGACAGGCGAAAAAGCTACCAAGGGATATCCCATCTAAAAAAAAGGGACTCTTTTCAGTGACCATACATTAAGTTTAAGTTGGCTAAAAATGCTATTTATATAGCAGATAAGCAGTATTATATTTAAGCATTACCAATTTTCTAAAATCATTTAGATATTGTTTGTCTAATTTTTCCTGTAACTTCTTAAGCATTTTATTAAGAGGTAAGTGCATTATATCAAAGTCTCTTTACTGTTATTATATTGCTTAAAGAGCCTTGTGTTACTTAAACCTTTTATTTATTAATTAGAAGTATTAGAAAAAAATTGTTAGTTGTATTAGAAATGTTTTTACCTCAAAAATTTAATAGTTAAAGGGAATGTCAAGTTTAAGATTCAAAATTGCTCTTTTCAACAGATGATATAGGTGTCGACATATGAGGGCAAATCCTTAAATTTTATATTTATTACTTCATTAGGTGTTAAAACATACGTTCTGAAAGTATAGAGTATTTTTATTTTATTATTTTAACTTTCAAGTTTGATTTAATCTATTATTTAAGCTACATTCGTGTAAAATATATTAAAAAATATTCAACTTCTTAAACAGCAAATATTAAATACAATACTAATATTAAAGAAAATATTGTACTGTCAGTATTTAATATTTATTAGTAAATGATGACAATTCAATAAATTTTATCTTCATTCTTATTTAAAAGGGAAAATACTAACCAAAACACTGAACATTACCTTTATAATGTCAGCTTTAGGGTACCACTTTAAATTGGTGTAAAAAATTAATGTGCAAATATTTTTTGCTGAACTTTGCGTTTTTTAGTTAATAAGTATAGTATAATTGTATTGCATGCAAAATTTCTTAGTTCCCGGAGTTGGTAAACGAAAACTGGTTTTTAGCCACTTTTGATGCTTCGTCCCATGGCCTATAATAAGAGAAGAAATTATATCCCGTTTCGAATAAATTGAGTACGCGCCAGTTATTTAAATTAAGATAGCGGCTGTTAATAAAGAAATCCATTGAACCAGGACCGGTAGTAACAACTGGGCAATATTCATTCTCTTCAAATAGGCCGGCGGGTTTGGAATCTAAACTACTTTTCAATCATTTTGTTATTATTATTATTATTATTATTATTATTATTATTCAATTATTCAATTACTTATTTTTACATTCTTTTATTTTTGCAAAAAAAAAAAAAAAAAAAAAAAAAAAAAAAAAAAAAAAAAAACTAGTATGTTGTGGCCATCACAAAACTTTCTTCTATATAAATCACCTCAATTAAATCATTTAAATAGTACAAGAAATTACATGAATTTAGCACCAATTCATATCAAAGTATATCTGAATTTGAAGTTTGATGAAAATTCGTGCATTAGTTCTTGAGATAGAGCTATAGCGGAAATTCTGAAAAATGTAGCATAGCAGCGCCACTTGTTGAGCGATTTACACCAAAAATAAACAGCACTAAATGATATCAAGGTATACCTGAATCTGAAGTTTGTTGAAAATCTAGACGTTAGTTCTTCAGATAAAGCTATTGCGGAAATCGCAAAAAATACATCATAGCAGCGCCACCTGTTGAGCGATTTACACCAAAATTTAAACAGCACTAATTTATACGTCAATTCATATCAAGGACTAACTAAATCTGAAGTTTGATGAAAATCCGTGCAATAGTTCTTGAGATGCAGCTCTTGCGAAAATCGTGAAAATGCAGCACAGCAGCGCCACCTGTTGGGCGATGTACACCAAATATTAAGCAACACTAATTTATATCAGGGACTAACTAAATCGGAAGTTTGATGAAAATTCGTGCATTTTTTCTTGAGTTAGAGCTATTGCGATAATCATGAATAATGCAGCATAGTAGCGCCACCTGTTGGGTGATTTTCACAAAAAAGTAATCAGCACCAAACTATATCCTAAACTAGCTGAATCTGAAGTTTTATGAAAATCCGTGTAGTAGTTCTTGAGATATAGCTATTGCAGAAATCATGAAAAATGCCGCATAGTAGCGCCACCTGTTGAGCGATTTTCTCCAAAAACTAATCAGGTCCAGTTTATATCAAGGTCTAACTAAATATAAAGTTTTGTGAAATTCCGCGCATTAGTTCTTGAGATAGAGCGCCCACAAAATTTTTGTCACATACAGACTCACAGAGTGACAGAGTGACAGACAGACATTTTCTAAAAACCAACAAATCGTGTTCTGGGTATTCTAAAACGTATAAATTCGTCGAAAACCGGAAGTCGAAATTTTTCACGAATCCAATACTTTCTTCTTGTAAAGATAGAAGAAAGTTAAAAAAAAAAAAAAAAAAAAAAAAAAAAGAACATAAATTGCAATTCAAAAATTATGCGTGATTTTCATTGTGACCATTGAATGCTTAAGAAAGAGTGTTTTAATTAAAAACAAGTTAGAAATTGCTCGTCAAACGTGGCAAATGAGGTGCGTTCGTACTATAACTAGTTTTAAAATTATTTTTTGCACCCCATATTGTACTGAATGTATAATTTTTTGCACTTCATAACATGCATAGTCTGATACATCATTAAAATGCACTTCCAATAATTTTTTCAGAACACTTTTGACTGTCCCTGTAATTAAACTATACATCCAATTTTCCTAAAATTTGAAATAGCTCAACAAAATCTTGCAACAATTATATCTTTAAAATTTCAGACCATTCGGAAGGCTGTAATATCATTAAAATGCACTTACAATAATTTTTCCCATTGGCCGTAATGTAAAGAAAAACTTTTGGCTGTCCCTGTAATTAAACTATACATCCGATTTTCCTAAAATTTGAAATGGCTCGACAAAATTTTGCAACAATTATATCTTTAAAATTTCAGATCATTCGGAAGGCTCTAATACCATTAAAATCCACTTGCAATAATTTTTCCCATTGGCCGTAATGTAAAGAAAAACTTTTGACTGTCCCTGTAATTAAACTATACGTCCAATTTTCCTAAAATTTGAAATGGCTCGACAAAATTTTGCAACAATTATATCTTTAAAATTTCAGATCATTCGGAAGGCTCTAATATCATTAAAATCCACTTGCAATAATTTTCCCCATTGGCCGTAATGTAAAGAAAAACTTTTGACTGTCCCTGTAATTAAACTATACATTCTATTTTCATAAAATTTGAAATGGCTCGACAAAATTTTGCAACAATCACATATTTGAAATTTCAGACTATTCGGTTGGGTAGTTTTTGCTCTGTTACATGCGGACAGACGGACAGACGGACGGACTGAACGACGACTATAGGTGCTACGTATTTATATAATTACGAACGCACCTAAAAACTATTATTTGAACTTTTACTTTTTAGATGGCTGTCGCATATCGTTGAAAAGTTTACTGTTTCTTGAAGTTTCAGTAAAAATATTCTTCCGAAATTTATTTTGTTTAATGCGTTCTCCAACTAGCCTTTTACGAAGAAAATAAACACTCTGCTCATGCAAATTTCGTACTTTAAAAACGTTAACAAATCTGCATCGCATCATTTACACATCTAAACTATGACGTTTAAAACTAACTTTATTTAGATTGGCCTAAACTCATACTATTTATATCTCATTTTTGTTGGAATAACTAACATTATTTTCAACTACATGTGACATTTGTAGTTATTTTTATTTATTTTTTTTTTTCAAAAGAGTTTTGGAAAATATCCCTTTTTTTTTTTTTTACTTTTTTTCTTCTTATTGAAAAATAAACAAAAGCATAATTCATTCTTGCCCACTCACTAATGTTCTAGAAGTAAAAGTATACAATCATTTGGATTATATTGAAACTGTTTACGAAAGCAGTCTATCTTTGCGAATATGGGTTATAGATTAATGAATCGAAAAGGATTTTTCTATGAATTTTTCCCCAAAACTTTTTCTCAGTTGAAATGTTTTTTTCTTAATTATTGTTCAAAACACCATTAAGCCGTTCATGACCAGCATCTTTTATATGAACTTTATTCTAAGTACACCCCTTTTCGTTAAATAGTTAACTTTACCTCATTAATCAGGGAAATGCTGTAATTAAATAAAGAAAATTTTACTGTTATTTTTTACTGTTTGCCAAAAACAAGTGCTGTAAGTATTATTTTGAAGGTACATATATACACCAATGGTCACGAAAGGGGTTAACATTATCTATATTTCGCAGTTCAAAATTCAAAATTTTCTAAGAATGAAACTAAACAGACATTTGTGGGCAATATTTGTGCTTTGCTGAACACAGACTTTGCATATTTCTTTAATGTAGAAAAAAAATACATAAGGGGTTAAAAAAAATTTCAAAATAGTAGTTATTTAAGCTACATGCGGGACAATGTTTGCAACATGAGCAAATAAGGCATCTTATTTATATGTTAAGATGTATAATTTATTTAGTTTGCCTTAATTCTAAATATGTATTTTCCTTTTACGTACAAATAGTTGGTAGGCTTTGAAGTTTACATAAGACACTTAATTTTACATTCTTTTACTTACCTCATCCTGGTTTTTGAGTGTAAAGATAGAATTTTGCAATGAATTTTTTACACATTTCCTGATAAGCTAGAATTATAAAAATTATGAACAATGATGTGATTCCGATGACAATACAATATTTGAATAATTGTACAACTTATTAATTTTTACATTAATTTTAAGGCATTTTCCAATTAGCACGTCACAGGTGATAAATCGCCATTTGAATACGATTTAAAACAACAATGGATTTCAATAATGAGCCAATAAATGCTTTACAATATGCCAAATGTCTGTGAATGTCTGTGTTGTATGTGACACAACAAAGAAAAATTTTAAAGCTTAAGTTATACAAATAAATTTAAAATAAATAATTAAGAGTGTAATATTTAAAAAAATATGCTTTTATCAGCAATTAGTTTACATTTTAATTATTTATTATTACACTTTGAAATACCAATTGAATAATCTTAAAAAGATAGCTTAAATAATATTTCATTTTCTTCTTCTGTTCAAATTTCTTAAAAGTAAACAAGGCAAAAATAATATATTTTTTAAGAAATTCATTTACTTTAGCTTGCGACCTTGCGTAAAAAAATAGTGAATTTTTCATGATCAAGTTCGTGGCCAACGCCATATTAATGTATTATAACGGGAATTTTTGGGAAAAAACGTGAATTTCAGCCAAAAAATTACGCGGTATTTTCAAGTTTGCTATTGAATGCTTATAAAAAATGTTTGTAAAAATAGTATTTTTAAAAAAACTAGGGGGCTCGGCCCCCTACGAGCTACGCTCGCCAACCCCCGTCCAGACACCGCAGACTCTAAATGCACGCTAATTTGATCGGCTTTAAAAAGATTTCGAAAGATTGAATTATAATTTAAAAAACAGTGGCGATCTCCCTATAAACGAATTTCTATTCATTTCTCTTTGATTGGGGAATTTTAACGCCAAATCCGCTGCGGTACTACTTGATTATCCTGTTGACCAATTTCGCCAAATTATACAAATTGATATAATTTTTATTTTAAATAATGAAAGAACAAATAAATTCGTACAACATTAACAAAAACACAAATAAAACGTCGAAATAAAAATAACTTGATGACGTATACACGTGTAACAACATTTCAAAATAAGCTAATATAAAAGGAATTAAGTAAAGATAGTCTTTGTCTCCTGGTATTTTTTAACAAAGCGAAAAGAAAGTTCTTTTAAATGAGACATTTTAAATTAATTCTGTAATTATCAAATAAATGTCTACCGCAATTTCTAAATTTAAACTTTTTTGTAATATTATTTTGTGTTCATTTTATGTAATAACTATAATGTGACGCAAATATGACGTAATTTCTCCTAAGACTTCTAACGCATGTTAATGAATTTATTATTTTACAATATCCTTGATCTTTTAAAATTCACGTGTATACTTTTTATGACGTAATTTTTAATAAGTTCCTGATTTTTATACGTAATTATTTAATTCTAATTTAAAAGTTTTTTTCCTGTTTATAATAGTCACGTGTAAATAAATTTTTAATTTGAAGCAAACATTATTGCTTGCGCTTTTTATACAGTTGGCAACAGTTTAAATTAGTACAATTTTCTGAAATCTGTAAAAAATATCTCTAAAAATGCTGAAAATTTGAATTTAAAATAGAAATAAAACCTGAAAAAATGAGTTAAAATAAAAAAAATTAATGCAATCTGCACTCCGGCAAATTCTAACGCATAAAATGATCTAAAAATGATTACACTGCCATGTATAGATTTTGCTGCTATAAAACTTTTTTAGAGGAACGATTTTGTCCAACTTTAGCATTAAATAACTCTTAAAATAATTCTTCGATTTGAAAACTGTCTGCATCATCGTGTTTATCAAACATTTCTGTATAAAACCACCGATTTTCATATTTTTGTATGCATTATTTTTGTTAATATTAACGAAGAAAGGCCTCCGGTCACAAAAAATGAAAACCGGCGGCGGCGGCGGCGGCGGCGGCGGTGACAGCGGTAGTTACTTTTTTTTAGAATAGAGAGATAAATTTTTATTTTTATTTTATTATTAATCACGTTTATCTTATTTCACTACAACAGTCTTTTTTCACTTACTATGCCATTTAATTTAATAAAACTCCTTTTTTTAATTCAAAAGCAAATAAACAATTAGAGCGAGTCTATCTGATTTGTTATAATATAAAGAAATTTGTACATCGTTAAGGAACAATAGCGATATACAGGATGTCCCAGGATTATTGGGACAAACTTTAAGGGGAAGTAGGGGACATCACAAGGATTGAGAATTGCATATCAACCCATGACCGAAACGTTTCGCACGGCACTAAGGGTTGCTGTTCACGAGACTGGAAGGGAAATATCTGCTTTATTGCAATGATTCGAGCAGCGATCGGGTTGAGAAGGACTTTAATTCAAATTTACAGCATCAGTGTTTGAAAAATTAAAACTTAAAGTGCAGGAAAAATCACAACATTTTTTTTTTGTAGTGCATGCATGGAGAAGCAATTTACTTATTGCATACAGTCGTGGGGGGGAAGTAAACACCCCTACTAACTCCTCAACAAACTGTCGTAAAAGAAAGTTACTGGTACCGAACGATTGGAAATAAAGTCTACTTTTAAATTATGTATATAAAATTTACTTATGAGGCCAACTACATATTAAAACGAACCATAACTTTGTTTTTTCAATAGCAGTACACAATTCTGACAGCATAAATAAACTCTACACCCTTCAATTAGTCTGAAAACAAATTTTTATGCAATTCGTACCATACGTTTCCGAGAAATTAACTATTTTAAAACGAGCGTATTTTAAGGGCTGTATCCAAATTGAAGTTCGGTACTCCATTGCTAACCGAGAGAGCCCCCTTCCTGATCAAGGCACCTTAAGCACCACTCAAGCAGTCAATGAAGCCTGCTAGATTACAGGATAGCATAAGAAATTTCAAAATATCTAGTCATTTCTATCATAGACGGCCACTTAAACCATCATTTGGTCGTTTTTCAAACATAATTTGAAAAGTACTTGGAAGAAAAATGTAAAATTTTCGATTTCCATAAAGCAGGACTTAATTATTCTGAATTCATCAAAAAAAAATTGTAATTTGCAATTCATAATTTTTTTCGAATCTGGGAGCACGGCCGTGCGTCCGCCAAGTTCGCACAATTCGTAAGCTACCTTTTCCGGAACCATTTCGGCATCATTTTCACCTCCTCATAACGTCGTTTTAGGGAGAGATATAGAATTTCTTCTTTTATACACATGTTCGAATGATCAAACTGAACTAAGGTTCCACGATTTCATGCTTCTGTATTTAGTAGGTTTCGAAATATTAAATTTCCGAAAAAGCGCTTTTTTGTCACTGACTCACTTCGCATCATCAAATAACTAAGGTACTTCTAGAAGTCGTAGAATAATGAAATCTCACAAGTAAGTCTGTTTTGCAGCACAATTAACCAGAAAAATCTGAAAACACAGAATTTCCGCCTGTAAACCCTTCAAACAGGGGGTGTTGATTTGGCCGTAAACAGGTCATAACACATTCAATTGTGCCAATGTTGGTCGCCAAAACTCGATTACAGAGTTTTGAAGGGGTCACGTAAATTCAAGCAGAATAAAATTTTATATATATGCTTTTCCAAAGATGTTTGTTAAATAGAAAAATTGAATATAACCTAAAATTTTTAATCAGTTTAGGTTATGATATATTTACGATATTAAAACATTTAACAAATATAGTCGCAATTTGGTACGTTTCCGATATAGTAGCCTTGGCGAAATAGAAAAAATAGCCTTGACGAGAAAAGAAATTTGATAAATAACGTATTTTCTGGCAACCTATTTACTGTGTCATATACACAAGCAATTTTTCATATGTATACAATTTATTTAATGTAAGAAACCCGTTTATTTATATTTATATACCAACATAAATAATTTGGGCACAGATGTCATATTCGCGCCATATTGGCGCGATTTCTTTCTGACGCCAATGTCATATACGCAATGTATACTTAAGCGGCGCCAAAGACCAAAGTGTCGTTATTTTGCTTGATATGGTAACCCGGATGTTGTTGTTTATGCTGTTGATGTTTTCGCCAAATCGGCGTCGGAAAAAATCGCGCAATATGGGGCGAATATGACATCTGTGCCATAATTTGTATATAAAAAACAATATTTTATACTGTATAAATAAAATGTTTATATGTATATAAAAAACATAAAAGTTCATCAGGTTCGTTTTAATAGTTGCTTATATCCTTTGGCATCATTTCTCAGTTTCTGAAGTCCGAATTGCGCGAAGATTTTTAAAAAAAGGCCAAGGTCCCTATAGTGGAAAAATATCCTAATTCTCACATGAAAATTAAAAAAACCCCTTTTAATTAAATGTAATGTGTAACTAATAAAGCTGTCTTTAACGATGCGCGACAGCGTCCGAAGACCGCTGCTAATGTTATTATATTGCAATATTAGCCAACTTACTGTTAATTTTAAATCTGTAAAAGAAAGATTATAGTTATAGATAATATATGTTGGTCGACAAAATCCGATTACAGAAAATTAGCCTGGGTTATAAAGGTGTTACATGATTTGAAGCTAAATGAATTTTTATATCTACCCTATATATATATATAATCCTAATGAAACGAATTTATGAAACGAATATATGAAACGGCTGAAATGTGTATCGATTCTTTGAATCGACTGATTAAACAACTGATTACGTTTCACGGCGATTTCTCCTAAAATATGGAATACTTTGCGATGAAATTAACACCAAAAATCCGTATTGATCGACAGATCTCAAAACTGGTATTAGAATTTTTAAATTCGAATTAGTTTTCGAAATATTAATTTTTTTCTAATTTTAAATACATTTTTCTAATGATGGCAACTCAAATTTTAATCATAACAGATATTTTTTTTCATAATTCAGAAAAGTTTACTATTTTAAATTAATTTGGCAAACATTTTGGCCTCCTTTAAGCCTATGCTAAGAACAATGCTTTTTTTGCATTTCGTTATCATTTTATTTAATACAAAACTTTCATTTAAGAATGAAACAATTAAATTGATGGCTTTCACTTTTTTATTTTTTTTAAAAACAAAACGAAAAGAAAAATATTAGGCACAGATGTCATATGCGCACTGGGGTACCTAATTGGCGCAAAAATGACATTATTTTGATTGACATGACTATTGTCGTTTATTTAATAATAAATGTTTATTTACTTTTATTATTTTTAATTTATATAAATTATTTTTTTCTATAGTAATTAAATATTTTTTTGCTATTTCCTTTTGAAAATAATAGAAAATAATTAAAAAATACGGTACAACGTAGTTATTCCGTCATCCAATTTCGCAAATTATATAAATCGCCAAACCACTCGCCAAATTGTACAGATTGACAAAATTTTTATTTTAAATAACGAAAGAACAAATAAATTAGTATAACATTAATAAAAATAAAAATAAAACATCGAAATAAAAATCACTTGATGACGTAAACATGTGTAACTTGCTAAAAGTCAAGTGAATGTGACATTTTCGATCAACCGTTATTGGCATTTAATCTTATAGTTCGCGAAAGATTTTTGGTCGACGGGATAACTAAGTAGTATCAAAAATACATATGTAACTGGTATTCGAAAACGAGGTTTTCGCCAAATTTTCGAAAAAAAAAATCATGCCAAACATGACATCTGGAGAAATATTAAATTATGTAATAAGCCATGACATTTAATTTCAACTTCAAATCAATGTTTTAATTTACGACTCGAAGAAAAAAAAAATTGTAACTGGCGAGTTGCAAAAAAGATATATTGGCGAGATTTGCACCCGGCTTTTTTTTCTTTCGGAACAGATGTTATATACGGCCCCATATTGGCGCGATTTTTTTCTGACGCCAATGTCATATACGCAACGGGTACTTAACTGGCGCCAAAGTATCGTTAGTTTGCTTGATATGGTAAGCCGGATGTTGTTGTTTATGCTGTTATTGCGTTCCCCAAATTGGCGTTGGAAAAAAAAATCGCGCCAATCGAAAGGCGAAGGGATCAGACCGTATTTGTTTATGGCATTTGATGACTTGAACTATTATAATATAGATGAAATGATGGGGATAGAATAATATTAGGCGACTTATCACCTGTGCCTGGATAACATTAAAGTATCAAAATGGCACCTAGAGTATAAAAAACGAAGTGTTCCGCCGGGAACTGTTGATGATAGTCACAGGATTTAGGCTATTGTTATAGAGATTGTTTTAAAATATCGGGAGACAAAGACTCTGAATACTTAATTCATTTTATTTTAGCTTCTTTTCAAATGTTTAACTGATCCTCTTTAATCAAAAACGAAAACAACGATTGGATGTCTTCACAGCAACTGATTCGCCCTTAAATTTTTGCAATCAAAGGGAATTGAATGGAAACCCGTTTACAGGGAGATCTTCACAACTTGTTTCAGTATAATTTAATCGTCTCTAATATTTTTAAAACCCATCAGATTAGCATGTTTTTTTATTTTTAGATTCTGCGGTGTATGAACGGGAGTTGGCGAGCGTAGCTTGCAGGGGGCAGAGCCCCCTAGTGCTTTTATAAAAATCTTAATAAGGCAAATCTTTCAGTTTATCTGTCCATCTTTCTATCTTTTACTTCCTTAAAACAAATTTTATTAAAGACCGGGAGGCGTCTGCACAGATCATCACCTCATTGAGTTGACGGCTGAAATTTTAGGTTTAGTTAAAAATCGATTAGCGTATTAAAATGTAACTGGTCTCCCGAGTCATATCTTTGTGGAAATCACCTACAGACTCGATTTTACCGGTTAATTGGTGGATTTTCCGTTGTGCTTTCCTGCACCCATTCCTCTATATTTCCATACTTTTGGATGCAGGAAAATACAATAGTAAACCTATCAGTCAACCACTAGGTCTTCAGGTGGTTTCTACCAAGATATGACTTAACAGACCATTTGCACTTTAATATGCAAATCTAGTTTTAACTAATCCTAAAATTTCAGCTGTAAACTCGATGAGGCGATGTGCAGACGCCTCCCGGTCTATTATAAATGTCGAAATTCTAATCTCAATAGCACTCTGTTCAATCTGGCAAATATCCTTATTATTTATGGAACACTATTCCTTTAAGTGTGGTTTATTTTTACCCTTTTATATTATAAAATAGTATACATTCAACTAAATAAAAAGTATTTTAATTAATATATAATCTAAATCAATCTTACAAAAATTATGTTTTATTTTTATCTATGCCATATTTCGCCTATTTCTTAACACGTTAAGCGCCACGTCAGCCACCGGTGGCTGACAGCGAACTTTCCGTTTAAAACGCGTCATTCACCGATGGCTGACGTCTAAAATATGATACAAAACTGAAAAAATATGCATTGTTTTAAATAATTACTGAACAAATATTTAAAATTTACCTACCTTTTATTTATTACAAGATTATACTTTCTTAAAAATTACTTTAAACATTGTAAATTTTCAGTGCTTCAGTGTCAGTCATCGTGGCACTCAGCGTGTTAATCTTACTTATAACTATTTGTTCTCCAATATTTCTTTATTATTTTAATATTTTATGTATACAAAATCGATGTTAAATTGTTACCATTTCACTATAAAATTGAAACAGCTAAATCTCGATAGAGTCATTTTTATTTTTATTCTTCAATCTTTTCACGTATACAAAAATAAAATATCGATGAATTTTTTAAAACAATATAGTTTCCTTGAAAATATCGTGTTATAAGCCTTTAAGCTGCTAAAAAAATTTCTATCCGAGATTACGTGAGCCATATATTTTATGTTATATTTATCAAGTATTTTTATTGTAAGCATGACTTTTCAAGCTTCAAAAACGATCGAAATGCTCAATTTATTTTATTATTTTTTTTAATTCCGTTGTAAAAGAAATCAGCTTTATACTCCTTTTTTTTTATAACAAGGAAATTGTTTTCATGTTATT
This sequence comes from Maratus speciosus, assembly GCA_963932465.1. NCBI lineage: Eukaryota > Metazoa > Arthropoda > Arachnida > Araneae > Salticidae > Maratus > Maratus speciosus. The sequence continues at coordinate 458,129,761 of OZ010797.1, forward strand.
AATCTTGTTCTAAGGAAATGTTTTTTTTTTTTTTTCATAGACATCTACTTGTGTAATAAAACAAAACAAAATTCCAAGTTTTCAATATACAATGCATTACTTCTGAAATATTTATTATAAATATGTATACTATGAAAAAAGAAACACGTAGTGTATTTTAACTACCAAAGTGTTGGAGAGACAAAACAAGAATATCTGTTTGTTTAAGAATTATATATTTTTTTATAACTAGGACTTCCCTCAGAGGGATTAGTCTGAGCGATATTACTGAGAACATAGATTTAATAATAACATGTGGAAGCAAAGAAAATGAGATGTTATCTTTAATTGTCCATATACTGCGAAAAATTGAAATGATGAAAATAAACGAATTGTACAATTACAAAATCTTATATATAAATTCGTATACACTGTTTAAAAAAATGGGAAATCAAAACATTCAAGACAGCCATGCATGGATATAAAATTGAAAGTACGCAATATATTAAAAGTAAAATAGAAAATGAAACACTAATTTACTTATATCAGAAGTTTAACTGTATAAAATGATGTCAAGAGCATAATCAGACGCTCCGCACCAATTTGAGTAACTTTAAATGACAAATATATGATGTTTAAAAAGAATGGACTATACTTTATATGGTGTGTGCTCCCCCGGAATAGTTAATATTGTACAATATCTGTTTTCCACGGATGCAATGAGGTTGTCGATAACATTTAAGGAATTCTCTTCTCAAAATCTAATATAGTATCAAAGTACCGAATACATCAAAAGTGGCATGCAATGCTTCGTTAGAGTGTGTTTTAGATATGCTCGATAGGATTTAAATGATGAGTGTATGCTGGCCACTACATACGCTGTATTGTTTTGTTTTCAAACATATTCTGCACAAGTTGAGCTGCATTTAGCATGTAATAAATAAAAGAAATCGGCAATGATTACAACATAAAGTATGACACAAGATCTGAATATATCGTCTGCATAACTTTTGAGCTGTCAAAGTGTTATTTGAAGTAATTTACAAATCCATACATATTTATTCAGCAAATCATGCAAGCTAACATACGCCAATATGAACCCGATTACAAAATTTCACCAGAATAAGTTAATATATAAAAAATCTACTAATGATAATTGAGAATATGACCTTATGATAAAATGTCTAGAAAAATGAATCGGATAAAAAATTCATATCAATATTTAACACGGCACTTCCCTCTGTTAGTGGCCTTGGCGAGAGAGAAAAAAGCCTAGAGAAGGTTCACTTTAACAAGTACTTTCGGGCAACCTACTCACTGTTTCATACAGGTCTTTATTCAATATTTACACAATTTATTTAATGCTAGGTGGGTATCTATCAGTTTTGTTGCATTTAAATCGCATGTTTTGGGGAGAAAATGCAGCATTATGAAATATTTAAAGTTGCTGTACCTAATAATTCCAAATTAATGGTAATTGAGATCGCTTTCCGTTAATTTCATCTTTTTAAATTTTAAATTTTTTAGAAACCATTCATAGAGGCAATTGTATATTTTAAAACTAACCCGAAGCAAAATTTCAAGATTTTGGGCTCAGCAGTAACAGAGACATAGAAAATTTTTGAAAGTTTTTTGTTTCTGCACTGTTTTTTATAGCGACATTTTTAGAAATTGTTCTATTGCGAGAATTTATGTCATGATAAATACAGCCATGTCAATTTTCATGTTTATATTCCTAACAGTTCCATGTTCTTCGTTACTTAGATCATCTTTAGATCCTTTTCCGCTTTGTTTAGTCTTTCCATTTTTTAGAATTCGTTCTACAACGAGCATTTACATCTTATTAACTACTACCATGCCAAAGTTCTAGTTTCTAACCCCAACAGTATCCCAAAAATTTCAGTATTCCAAATAAATCATAGTTTAGAACCTTTCTAGAAATTTTTACGTTTATCCGTCAAATTGAACCTTTTAGAGAGCGTTCATTACGAGTATTTACATCTTAAAAGTAACTACCGCACCAAATTTAAAGTTTCTAACCCAATCAATATCGCAAAAATCACAATTTTAGAACTTTTTTGCTCCTGCAGCGATGTAGGTTCTTGCACTGACATAAAATAATCTTTTTTTTCGGAGCAGAGATGGCCACCAACATTTTTTAAGTTGGCTATGTAGTTTCAGAGATAACACCCCACAAACGTATACCACAAACTTTATAATATTATAACGCTTTATAATATTAGCATTAGATGTACAGATAGAAAAGCCATTTATCTGTTACAAACTAAAGTGCCGGCGTTGCCCAGAATTTGAAGGAAGTTTGTTCTGAAAAATCAATTTCAAAATTTAACATACAACACAAAACAAACATTAAAAAAAGCAGTCGAAATGTTGTTGAATGAATCATATGAAAACGCTATATAAAAATGTATAAATGTATATAACAGACGCAAAAGAATACAGCTATAAATGAACTTATTTCAATTTATAATTGGAGCAATAATGTAAATACGCCAATATTTCCCTAATCGGGTTTTTATTATGCTTCAATACATTTTGCACACTCATATGACGTTATACTATATCCACCATGCCCTTTATATTTCCAATATGACGTAATATTTTCCTCTTTCAGGTGGAAATCTTGAAATAGAAAAGTTATGAAGTTATATTCACTTTCATTTAAATTCGTCAATCCATTTATTTCATTTTCATATTTCACGTGAATATCTTGCAATAGAAAAGTTATGATGTAAAATTCACCTTTTTTTAAAATTCGGCAAACTATTTATTTCATTTTCATTTTTCACGTGGATATCTTGCAGTAGAAAATTAATTGTTGTAGTAATAATTTTATTGTGTTTTTTAATTGTTGGCAACTGCTATAACGAAAAAGGTTTAAATTTGATAAGAAATTGCTGTTAAATTGGTGGTTTTTTATTAATTAAAAATTAACTATAACTTATTTCGATTCCGGATTACTTTAGTTGTCTCGACCATGTTTTAAGACACATGTACGTATCTCTTCACAATTTTGGCTTCCAAATTGTGGATTTTTTATAGAATTACAAACAGACAGATAGACAAGTTTTAATTTTTATATATCTCTCTATTCTATGAAAAGTAACCAGCGCTGTCACCGCCGCCGCTGCCGGTTTTGAATTTTTTGTGACCGGAGGTCTTTCTTCGTTAATATTAAGAAAACTATTGCATACAATTATATGAAAATCGGTGGTATTATAGCAAAATGTTTGATCAACACACTAATGCATACAGTTTTCAAATCGAAGAATTATTTTAAGAGATATTTAATGCTAAATTTGGACAAAATCGTTCCATTAAAAAAACTTTATAAGAGCAGAAGCTATACATGGGAATTTAATCATTTTTAGATCATTTTATTCAATAGAAGATCCCGGTCTGCAGATTTCATTAATTTTTTTTTAATTTGACTCATTTTTTGAGGTTTTATTTATATTTTAAATTCAAATATTCAGCATTTTGACACATATTTTTTACATATTTTAGAAAATGGTATTAATTTAAACTGTTGCCAACTGTATAAACAGCGCAAACAATAATGTTTGCTTCAAATAAAAAAATTATTTACACGTTACTATTATAAACAGAAAAAAACCTTCAAATTACAATTAAATAATTAGGTATAAAAAGCAGGCACTTATTGGAAATTACGCCATAAAAACTATATTTACATGTGAATTTTAAAAGAGAAAGGATATTGTAAAATAAATTCATTAACATGCGTTAGAAATCTGAAATAGAACAAATTACGTCACATTACACTTATTATGCAAAATGAACAAAAAATAGTATTGCAAAACAGTTTAAATTTAAAAATTGACAAAATATTAGAGGTTAATCGAGACAAAATATTAGAGGTTAAATATTAGATTTTTTCAAAATTTTATTATTTGTCGTTTGATGTGAGGTGTTCAGCTATAAGTATGCAAAATGTCATGTCTCCAACTTAATTAGGGGCTGAGTTAGAAAAAAATGATTAAAATACACAAGTTAGAGCCCAGAGGGTTAAATAATAGACTTTTTCAAAATTTTATTATTTGTCGTTTGATGTGAGGTGTTCAGCTATAAGTATGCAAAATGTCATGTCTCCAACTTAATTAGGGGCTGAGTTAGAAAAATTGCTTAAAATACAGAAGTTAGAGACCGGAGGGTTAAATATGACTTTTTCAAAATTTTATGATTTATCGCGTTATCGCAAGTGTTCAGCTATAAGTATGCAAACTTTCATGTCTCCAACTTAATTAGGGGCTGAGTTAGAAAAATTGTTTAAAATACATAAGTTAGAGCCCAGAGGGTTAAATATTAGACTTTTTAAAAATTTTATTATTTGTCGTTATGTGAGGTGTTCAGCTATAAGTATGCAAACTTTCATGTCTCCAACTTAATTAGGGGCTGAGTTAGAAAAATTGCTTTAAATACACAAGTTAGATCCCAAAGGGTTAAATATTAAGCCTTTTACAAAATTTTATTATTTGTCGTTTGATGTGAGATGTTCAGCTATAAGTATGCAAAATTTCATGTCTCCAACTTAATTAGGGGCTGAGTTAGAAAAATTGTTTAAAATACATAAGTTAGAGCCCAGAGGGTTAAATATTAGACTTTTTAAAAAATTTTTTATTTGTCGTTATGTGAGGTGTTCAGCTATAAGTATGCAAACTTTCATGTCTCCAACTTAATTAGGGGCTGAGTTAGAAAAAATGCTTCAAATACACATGTTAGAGCCCAGGGGGTTAAATATTAGATCTTTTTCAAAATTTTATTATTTGTCGTTTGATGTGAGGTGTTCAGCTATAAGTATGGAAAATTTCATGTCTCCAAATTAATTAGGGGCTGAGTTAGAAAAATTGTTTAAAATACATAAGTTAGAGCCCAGAGGGTTAAATATTAGACTTTTTAAGAATTTTATTATTTGTCGTTATGTGAGGTGTTCAGCTATAAGTATGCAAACTTTCATGTCTCCAACTTAATTAGAGGCTGAGTTAGAAAAATTGCTTTAAATACACAAGTTAGATCCCAAAGGGTTAAATATTAAGCCTTTTACAAAATTTTATTATTTGTCGTTTGATGTGAGATGTTCAGCTATAAGTATGCAAAATTTCATGTCTCCAACTTAATTAGGGGTTGAGTTAAAAAAATTGCTTAAAATACAGAAGTTAGAGACTGGAGGGTTAAATATGACTTTTTCAAAATTTTATGATTTATCGTGTTATCGCAAGTGTTCAGCTATAAGTATGCAAACTTTCAATTCTCCAACTTAGTTAGGGGATGAGTTAGAAAAATCGCTTAAAATACAGAAGTTAGAGCCCAGAGGGTTAAATGTCAGACATTTTTCAAAATTTTATTATTTGTCGTTTGATGTGAGGATTTCAGCTATAAGTATGCGATATTTCATGTCTCCAACTTAATTAGGGGCTGAGTTAGAAAAATTGTTTAAAATACACAAGTTAGAGCCCAGGGGGTTAAATATTAGACTTTTTAAAAATTTTATTATTTGTCGTTTGATGTGAGGTGTTCAGCTATAAGTATGCAAAATGTCATGTCTCCAACTTAATTAGGGGCTGAGTTAGAAAAATTGCTTAAAATACAGAAGTTAGAGACCGGGGGGTTAAATATGATTTTTTCAAAATTTTATGATTTATCGTGTTATCGCAAGTGTTCAGCTATAAGTATGCAAACTTTCATGTCTCCAACTTAATTAGGGGCTGAGTTAGAAAAATTGCTTTAAATACACAAGTTAGAGCCCAAAGGGTTAAATATTAAGCCTTTTTCAAAATTTTATTATTTGTCGTTTGATGTGAGATTTTCAGCTATAAGTATGCGAAATTTTATGTCTCCAACTTAATTAAATTAGGGGCTGAGTTAGAAAAATTGCTTAAAATACACAAGTTAGAGCCCAGAGGGTTAAATATTAGACTTTTTCAAAATTTTATTATTTGCCGTTTGATGTGTGGTGTTTAACTATAAGTATGCAAATTTTCAAGTCTCCGACATATATAGTTTCTGAGAACGGTCTCTGTGACAGACGGACAAACAGTCAGACAAAGGAGTGAGACAGGTAGGGTTTCGTTAGATGGACGAAACTCTAAAAACATGCTGCGGATGACTGTAACAACATCCTAAAATTACATTACCATCAGCAATCTACCAATCCCGAATTTAGTTTATATTCGTTTCATATATTCTTATTCTTTTGTGCTGCCCTGTAAAATAATTATCAATATTATATACAGTAAAACCTCTGAATAGCGGACACTCCGAGAATTAAGAATTTGTCCTCTATTTAGAGGTGACCGCTACTGAGAGTAAACCATGTACAGTTATTTAAGTGTTGGTAATCGAAAATATGTCCGCTAAATAGAGATATCCGCTAATTGGGTGTGTCCGCTATGGAGGTTTTACCAGTAAAACTTCTGAATAGCGAACACCTCGGGAGGGCAGAATTTGTTCTCTATTTGGAGGTGTTCGCTACTGAGAGTAAAAAATGTACAGCTATTTAAGGGTTGGTAATCGAAAAAAATGCCCGCTAAATAGAGGTGTCCACTAATCGGGTGTGTCCGTTATGGAGGTTTTACTGCATAATAATATCCTCCTTTATAAGAAAATTGCATGCTGTATGATAGACAGACAGACATCCAGAGAAAGATAACCTCCGAATCAATAAACACTCATGTCTTGTTTTAATCATCCACAATTGTATGTCATACAACATGCCAGATTTTATACAACAGGTTAAAAACGGTCACCGTTGTACGGAATACTGTATTATTATTTGTTTGCCCACCAAAACTGGTTGCCACGGGTTGTTGCTAGGTTGTGATCACGTGGTTGAAACTGATCTATTCAATATTACTGCGTGCGTATTTTTTTTTATATGCTCCATGTGTTCAAACCAGTTGTCTACGAAAAAATCAACCGGTGAAAGTGACGCACACCAAATTTCTGTGACGTATGCAGATAAATTGTGCTTTTTTAAGAGTTTTTTCTATATAATTTTTAAACGGTTTGGAACTTATTTTTCATAGTAGGTGCATTCAGTAGGCGACCCTCATAGGTACCTTCTGGTGCAATCAGAAACGAAATCCGACAAATATTTTTTGAGTTATGCTTGACGAAAGGTTTTTATTAGGCTTTTTTCTAGTAGGACATGGCGTTAATATCCATCGTAGTAGTAAAGTGTCCGGACAGTAATATTTCGCTGAGTATTAGCCTTCGCTTCGCTCAGACAATTACATTAATATGCTTAAAGAACCGTATCCGTATTGCAATAGTAAAAAAACAAAAAAAATACGCAAACATTTAATTTTTACACTAAAATTCGAATTTAGACCAATGTCAGACGGGCATCTTTTTTGCTGCTTTTAGGTAGCTTTCATTACAAAAAGCTACCTATTTCAGCCGTTCGGAGGAAAGCGATTTCAAAAAAATTTGGTATATTTTCATCGATCATGACCCCCAGACCCCGAAACCACCCTCCGTTCAAAAGTTGATATATATATATATATATATATATAACCATTAATTAAACATAACCTGCCACCATCAAAAACCTTAATATTATGAATTAAAACTGTAAGTATGAAAAAAGTGCCAACTAATTTATTATAAGAATTATTATAGAAGAAAAAAGAAGAAAGTGGACACCAACAAATAATGGAAAAGCTTATATATTGAATTACGTTATCAAGGGCACAGAATTCAATGATATAAGCAATATGGTTGTTTTCTGTGAGGAAAATAAGCTAAAGCTAAAAATTATTTTTCCCTGTGCCCAAACAACCATTAAAATCAAGTGAATAGATTAATAATGAAAAAAGAATAGAAACAAATAATATGAAATAGAATAATCAATAAAACCTGTTTAAATATTTATATGATATAAAATATAAAAAATAAACACCCTACCGATTAATATTTCAGTATTTTTCAATATATCCACGCGCACATGGCTACCAAAATATCGTAAAGATTTAGGTGAATAAAACAGTTAAGAAATCACAGTAATTGATACCAATGGATGCAGTTAATACATTTTGAAATACCATGATAAATACACTTAATATAATATAAAATAAAATAAATAGAAAGTAATTACATTATTTAAAATAACTAAAATGCACTAATAAATTAATTAATACTATTTAACAATATTGTTAAAATTTAGCTAAAAAATCCACCTAGTGTAGTATATTATAACTGAAAAGAGCAGCAAAAGGCAAAATTTATGACATATCGTCAAAAGACAAATTTTGGTGCTGCCATCTAGTAGTACTTTTATTATTCAAATGTCACAAGATAAACATTTGTAAGCCTTTGAATGTAAAAAAATTTTATCAACAGCAAATCCAAACAAATCCTTATATATAGATAATTATAAACCTAATATAAACCACACTATGTATTTTTTAAAAAACTATTGTTAATAAAATTTAAAAAAAAAAAAAAAAAAAAAAAAAAAAAAAAAAAAAACATACAAAATATTCTATTATCTAACACATTTAAACTACACTAAGAATTTAAATAATTCTATAACATTGATTGTATATAGCATATAGCTATATGCCATAAAACTAAATAAATTCAATAATAATTAATATAAATAATTATTAAAAATAATATAAAAATCTTTAATAAAGACTATTATATATAGGATAATTATAAAATGAACAGGAAATAAAAAACATACGGAAGTATATAGAACATTATCAGATACTTAAATTCCCATTACCTAAAAATCTCAAATATAGTGTGTGGATTATTTGCATACATCCATAAAAATCCTAAAAGTATGAATGTGGGACATTCAAAAACATTAAACCGATAATAAATTTTATAACACAAAGTGAAAATAGATCAATATTAAAAAGAATAGAGGAATAATAATAAAAATAATTACCCAATTTTAATACAGACAGTATAACTTTATATATATTAAATATACTTATATGTATATTAATCACTATAAAAATGGCATACTATTAGTAATTAATATGATATTGTCCTTATTAAATTAAAATTTAATAACATAAGTGTTGGTTTTGGGGGCACACAGAGTTAGCAGAATAGCTCGACATAAACATTTATTAACACTAACACGAAGACAAAAATATATACATAGCTTAAGTGCGACTAAGCACTGACATGTTTTTAACAGAACTAAATAATCTCGCTCGCAGAGCGGATTTGTAGAAACGTCACTGTACGCGCATGCGCTGAAAGAAAAGGGTAAGATAAATGGACGTTGTATTCCAACAATTCCTCCTTTACAACGTGCATTTTCTTAACAAAATAATATTCTCCTATTAAGCAAATTACAGAGAAATAATATTAATATAAAAATTACAAATACAAATTATATACTTATATAAAAAGGATACAGAATAATGCTGAAAAATTTTAAACATTTTGTCCTATCATTTCACAACATTTTTTATGTTTATAAGCATTTAAAGCTTTGGTTAAAATGTCTGCAGGCATATTTTCTGTCTCTAGGTATTTAACCTCTATTTCGCCATTGTCGTAAATTTCACGCACAAAATGATGTCGAATATCGATGTGTTTGGTGCGCGAATGGTAAACCGGATTTCGTACTAATTTTTGAGCAGACTGGTTATCACAAAATATTATAGTAGGCGTAGTCACTGTTTTAGGAGAAAGTTCACTTAAAACCGTCTGAGATGCAAAATCTCTTTGGCGGCTTCTGACAATGCCATGTACTCCGCCTCTGTTGTGGATAAGGCGACAGTTCGTTGTTTTCTCGATTCCTACGATATGGCTCCACTGGCGTATTTAAAAATGTAGCCAGTGTACGATTTTCTGTCATTCACATCCGACGCCCAATCGGCATCGACAAATGCAATCAAGGATTCAGAATCACGTTTAAAGATCAGTCCTTGATCTTGGGTTCCTTTCAGATATCGCAAAATTCTTTTTGCAGCTATCCAATGAGGTTTACCTGGATTGTTGTTAAATTGACTTAGGAAACTCACAGCGTGAGTTATATCAGGTCTAGTAGCAACTGATAAATACATAAGGGATCCTATTAATTGACGGTAGGGAATATTATTCATTTCAGACTTTTCTTCTTCAGTTTTGGGACACATATCTTTAGTAAGCTTCACGTTATTATCAAAAGGTGCAGATATTGGTTTGGATTCTTGCATATTAATTTTGCTCAGAATATCTTCAATGTATTTCTTTTGTGTAATTTTAATATTGTCCCCGTTTTGCATAAATTCTATGCCCAAACAATAGTGTAAGAGACCTAAATCTTTCATTTTAAATGATTTTGCTAATTCATCTCGAATATATTGATAATCTTCTTTACATTTAGTAAGAATTATGAGATCATCAACATAAACAATGATAATAGCTTCAATGGGAGATTTAGAAAAATACACACATTTATCAGCATTTAGTGATTTAAACTTCATTTGTTTCAATTTTTCATCTAATTTTTTGAACCATTGGCACCCGATTGTTTTAATCCATAAAGGGATTTTTTTAATAAACAAACTTTGTCATCATTAGATTCATTTTTAAAACCTTCAGGTAATTCCATGTATATTTCTTCAGTTAAATTACCATTTACGTAAGCCATAATAAAATCTAATTGATATGCAGTGAACCCATTTTGGATGCCATATGCGATCGCAGTTCTTATTGAACTTAATCTAGCTACAGGAGAAAAATTTTCGTCAAAATCGATACCAGGTTTTTGTGTACAACCTTTTGCTACCAATCTCGCTTTAAATTTCTCGATTGACCCATCTGGCTTATATTTTGTTTTTAAAACCCACTTAGATCCTATAATTTTCTTATGTTTTGGCCTATCTACTATTTGTCATGCATTTTCTTGCATTAATGAATTAAATTCTATATTTATCGCATTTATCCATTCGTTTTTATACGGACTATTTAGAGCTTCAAATAATTCAGGACAAGAGTCAAAAGAATTATTTACTGCAGTTTGAGATTTTTCTTCTTTCGGAATAATAATTGTTTGATATTCCTTTCGAGGTCTCCCTTTTCTACCTGTTTTTATTTTTCTTGGCCTCCCGCGCGTTCTGAAAGAAGGGGGGTCGGAAATTTCATCAGATTGCGAATCAATTTCTCTTTCACTGTCGCCACTAGAATTGTCTGGTTCCGTTTTCATGACTGAAAATATTTCTGATTGTTGCGTAATTGTATTTGCGCTCGTATTTTCATTATTTTGAGAGAAAGGAAAAATTAATTTTATTTCGGTGTTACAGGAGGGATCATTTTCAAATTCGTTGATAAATCGAACATCACGGCTTATAACAATTTTTCTAGATTTCTTGTTCCAAAGCCTATATGCTTTTGATTCATTAGAATAACCTACAAAGATATGTTCTTCTGATCTAGGATCAAATTTTCCTTTATTTTGCCTTTTATTAAGTACGAAACATTTTTGCCCAAATATTTTGAAGTATGATAAAGTTGGCTTGATGCCAAAGAATACTTCATATGGAGTTTTATTTTCGCTTAAACGTCGTGTCGGGCAGCGATTGCGTATGTAAGCAGCACAATTTATAGCTTCGGCCCAAAAAGATTGTGGAAGATTACTTTGTAATAGTAAACACCTTGCCATTTCAGTTAACGTTCTATTCGATCTCTCAGGAGTGCCATTTTGCTGAGGGGTTAAAGGGGAAGAAAATTCTCGTTTTATACCGCATTCTTCGATATATTTATCAAATTCTTCGCCGCAATATTCTAAGCCATTATCTGTACGAAGAAATTTTATTTTCTTTCCTAATCGGTTTTCGACTGCTGCTTTGTATTTAACAAATGCATTCTTAACCTCATCCTTGGTTTTAAGAAAACTAACTTCAATATAACGTGATTTACCATCAATAAAAGTAACAAAATATCGCGATCCTCCATGGGAAGGGACTCTCATGGGCCCACATAAATCTGAATGGATCCAAAATAATAAATCATTACTTTCAAAATTTGATTGTTTAGGAAAAGGGCGGACAGTTTGTTTACCTTGAATACAAACTTTACAATCTTTAAGAGACTCATCATCATTGAAATTTAAATTTCTAACCATATTATTAGATTTAAGTTTCTTTAAATCAGACTCATTTAAATGTCCTAACTTTAAATGCCATTTTACAAAATCACTTACCTGTGCTATTGCAGCTCTTTCGGGGATTGGATGTACATAATATAAATCACCTTGACGAACAGCTTGTACTAGTATAGAACCATTAGGCTCAATTATTTTAGCATATCGTTCTTTAAAAAGCACAGAATGATTATTAGCCGTTGCTTTTGACGTTGAAATCAAATTACATTTTAACTCTGGAACACACAGAACGTTCTTAAGTGTGAGATTAGTAGTCTCACTACCGTTAGGCACTGTAATAAGAACTGTTCCTATTCCTGTGATTTTTGCTGTTTTATCAACCGCAAGCTGTATTGTAGAATTATCACGAGGATGAAATTCTGTAAATAAATTTTTATCTTTGCACATATGAGATGTACAACCACTGTCTAAACACCATGCAGTAGATTCATGATATACGTCGTTAAGTGCCATACTAACCGGTTCTTCATAACTAATCATTGAACCTTGATTTCCTTTATTTAAAGATGCAAGCTTTCTGTCAGCTATTTTCTTTCTACATTCGTTAGCTTTATGCCCGATTTTGGAGCAATAATTGCACTTGAAATTACGATAATTTCTCTCTGCAGGAAAATTTTTATTCGTATTAGTCTTCCATTTTTCATTTTTCTTCTGTTCTTGATTATTTCTCTTGTTTTCTATATAATAGGCATTTTGAGAATCATGAGTCGTTTTTCCTTTTCAAGCTTCCCATTCTTCTAGCATCTTAATTTTCAAAGAATCGGGTTTAGGTAATTCATCTCTCGATTCTATAGCGCATCTAAAATTTTCGAAATTCTCAGGAACACTGTAGAGTAGAAGAATTGATAACAAATCATCCGCAATTTCTATTTCCATTTCTTTTAATTTATCAACAATCTCAAAAAAGATATTTAAATGTTCAGACATCGTTTCACTGAAACTCATCTTTCGAAACAGAAGCTGTTTTAACAGCGTTGCTTTCTTTGCAGGGCCTCTTGATTCATAAACGTCTTTCAATTTATTCCATACAGAATTTGAAGTCGCACAATGCTTGATGTGGCACAATTCACTAGGATTTATGGCCAGAATTATATCAGCACGGGCTTTTTGATCAGCCTGGAGCCATTTCTTTTCATCAGCGCTACCTTCGGCCGGTTTCTCTTCTTTGCCGGTTACATAATCCCAATGATCATTTTTTATTAATACTGCTTCAATTTGAAGTTTCCAGCTATCAAAGTTATCTTTGCCGAGCTTTTCAATTGTCGTAACATGTGACATGATTAAATAAAATATCTCGCAGCCACAAATCAAAACAGTTAATGACAGAACGTAGAAGAGTTCTTAGTTTCGGTTTAGGCTTAAGACTTTATGATTCGAAAGTTCGAATTAAAAAAATATTTCTGCTATTTATAGCGCAGTGAGTAGCGTCTCTGGTACCCATAACCTTTGTTGGTTTTGGGGGCACACAGAGTTAGCAGAATAGCTCGACATAAACATTTATTAACACTAACACGAAGACAAAAATATATACATAGCTTAAGTGCGACTAAGCACTGACATGTTTTTAACAGAACTAAATAATCTCGCTCGCAGAGCGGATTTGTAGAAACGTCACTGTACGCGCATGCGCTGAAAGAAAAGGGTAAGATAAATGGACGTTGTATTCCAACAATAAGATTGTAAATAAGATTAAACAATAATTAAGCTAAATATAATATTAATGAAAGTCACCAATTACATATAAAATATCAAATCAACATCCTAATAATATACGTATCAAAAAGATAGTAATAATACAAAAGCCCCATTTTTTTAAATTAACCATTGCGTATTATCCAGACAACACCACCCTCCTCCGTACTCTAACATCTACCCACCCATCCAACCTATAATAATTTTTTTATATTATTTTACAATTTTTAATTTTTCATAGATATTTTTTTATTTTATATATTTTTTTGTAATTTTGTTTACGCATGTGTTAATTTGTTTTAAAAGATCATGTAAGTAAAGTACAAATTGTATATTAATGAATATATGAATTTTTTTGGAAAACCATGATTTAATGCATCATAAATTAGTTTTTTAATATTATTGTTAATTAGAGGAGAAGAACATAAACATTTTATTCTATATAAATGATTAAGTATTATATTTCGAAATACAGAATGATGTACACAAGATTTAAAATTTGTAAATGTATTAACTTTGAATTTAAATTCTTTTCGTTTGTCATATAAATCTGTGATTGTTTTGTTGTCTTTTATTGTAATTTTAAGATCTAAGAAGTTAATTGTATTGTTAGATAAAAGGTTTTCCGTTAATACCAAATTAGTGGGATAATCTACTGGAAATTGAGTAATTGCAGATTGATCAGTATCAATTAAAATTATGTCATCAATATAACGATATAAATGAAGATTATTATTAGTAAAAGTACGTTCATAATGATATAAGTCAGATAGTAAACTGGATGTACAACCGCCTTGAGGTATACCGACATGCTGTAAATATAAAGTGTTATCTTGCAATATATAATTATTATAGATAATGAAGTTTGTTAAAGATTTAAAATATGCAATATCTATATTAGAAGGTAATTCCAGTTTTTTATAATACTTTTTAAATAATGCATTTATAATTTTATGTAAATCTAATAGGTCTATATTATTAAAAAGATCTTTGAAGTCATATGTCGTTATATTATATACACAATGAAGATTTTTTAAAATATTGACAAGTTGATAGCTATTTTTTATACAATGTGTATTATCATTGTTTGTAGTAAGCACATATAATTGATTAAGAATTTTTAAGAGAAGTTTATTGGCTTTATTATTATATGTATTGCAACCAATACTTACAGTCCTAAATTTAATTGGAGTTTTATGAAATTTGGGAATAAGAACTAAATATGGATAATTAAAGTTAGTAGATAAAATATTCAATAGTTTATAATAACTTCGAATTTTACGATTATTTACAATTACATTTTCATTAGTTTTTTGAAATGACTTATTAGAAGAAATACAATTTGTAAGAAGTTGGTGATAATAAGATTTACATATAATAGCATAATTATTAGGAGATTTGTCTACATATGTAATAACGTAGCTTTTTGTAATTTAGTAATTTGTTGGAAAAAAATGCTTTCTATTAATAGAAACCAAATCAGCAATATTATTTTTTAAAGCCATAGTTAATTTTTCAATTACTAAAATTTTCCATTGATTAAAATATTCAATAGGCTTATTATAAGAGATAGAAATTTTATAAATAAAAATATCAATATCATATTTAAACTGTTTGATAATAGATTTAACATTAAATTTAGACGGAAGTCTATAGTTAGTACCATAACCCATTAGTTGTTTCAATTTAAAATCATTAACAATATCAAGATTTCCAGTGATTATATGTCCATGATCATTGTTTATGTATTTTTTTAGATATATATATATATATGTCTGATCTTTGTCACACTGTAACTCTCGTATTTATGAACCGATTTGGGTGTAACTCGGTGTGTACATAGTACATACCAATGTCTCGACCGAGTTCGTTGGCCAGCTCCATCCGCCATTTTGTTTCAAAATGGCGGCCATTTAAAAAATTTTTAATTTGAAATGTGGTACCAAAAAATTCAAAATAGAAATATATTGTTCTCTTATGTGTTTGACCTTGATACAAAGATTCCGGAGCAGTTTTTGTTTCGTCTATATCTTAAAAAATGGCTGAGTTATAGCACTTTGAATTTCTAGCGTAGCTGACATTTTGAAACATCCTGATTTTTGTCACGCGATAACAGGCGTATTTATGAACCGATATGGATGTACCTTCGTGTGTACATAGTAGATACCAATGTCTCGACCGAGTTCGTTGGTCAGCTTCATCCACCATCTTGGTTCAAAATGGAAGCCATTTAAAAAAAAATTTAATTAAAATTTAAAATAAGGTACCAAAAAATTAGAAAATGAAAAATATTTTTTTCTTATGTGTTTGACCTTAATACAAATATTCTGGAACAGTTTTTGTTTCGTCTATATCTAAAAAATGGCTGAGTTATAGCATTTTGAATTTCTATTGTGCCTGACATTTTGAAACGACCTGATTTTTGTCATGCGATAGCAGGCGTATTTATGAACCGATTTGTATGTAACTTGGTGTGACATAGTACATACCAATATCTCGACCGAGTTCGTTGGCCAGCTTCATCCGCCGTCTTGTTTCAAGATGGCGGCAATTTAATTTTTTTTAATTTAAAATTTGAAATGTTGT
Organism: Maratus speciosus; assembly: GCA_963932465.1. NCBI lineage: Eukaryota > Metazoa > Arthropoda > Arachnida > Araneae > Salticidae > Maratus > Maratus speciosus. The sequence goes on from OZ010797.1 coordinate 458,146,169, forward strand.
GCCAAAAAATTGAAAATGGAAAAATATTTTTTTCTTATGTGTTTGATCTTTATACAAAGATTCCGGAGCAGTTTTTTTTCGTCTATATCTTAAAAAATGGCTGAGGTATAGCACTTTGAATTTCTAGCGTGGCTAACATTTTGAAATGTCCTGATTTTTGTAACGCGAGAACAGGCGTATTTATGAAGCGATATGTATGTACCTTGGTGTGTCCGTAGTACATACCAATGTCTCGACCGAGTTCGTTGGCCAGCTTCATCCGCAGTCTTGTTTCAAAATGGCGACCATTTAAAAAAATTAAAAAAGATTTTTAATTTAAAATGATGTACCAAAAAATTAGAAAATGAAAAAGTTTTTTTTTCTTATGTGTTTGACATACAAAGATTCCGGAACAGTTTTTGTTTCATCTATATCTAAAAAAAGGCTTAGTTATAGCATTTTGAATTTCTATTGTGGCTGACATTTTGAAACGACCTGATTTTTGTCACCCGATAACAGGCGTATTTATGAACCGATTTGGATGTAACTTGGTGTGTACATAGTACATACCAATGTCTCGACCGAGTTCGTTCGCCAGGTTCATCCGCTATCTTGTTTCAAAATAGCGGCCATTTAAAGAAATTAAAAGAAAATTTAATTTAAAATGAGGTATCAAAAAAAATTGGAAAATGAAAAACATTTTCTTATCTGTTTGACCTCGATACAAAGATTCCGGAGCAGTTTTTGTTTCGTCTATATCTTAAAAAATGGTTGAGTTATAGCACTTTGAATTTCTAGCATAGCTAACATTTTGAAACGATCTGATATTTGTCACGTTATAACACACTTATTTATTAACCTATTTGGATATAAGATGGTTTGTGGATAGTATATAGCAATGTCTCGACCAAGTTCGCTGGCCAGCTTCATCCGCCATCTTGTTTCAAAATGGCGCCATTAAATTTAAAAAAAAATTATATTTAAAGTGAGGTGCAAAAAATTAGAAATTGAAAAAGATTTCTTTCTTAAGTATTTGACCTTGATATAAGTATTCCGGAGCTTTTTTTTGTTTTGTCTTTATCTTAAAAAATGGCTCAGATATAGCAGTTTGAATTTCTTTATGTGGGTGACATTTTGAAAAATCTGATTTTTTGCCTGCGACAGCACTCTTATATATCCCGATTCCGATGTGAGTGAGCATGTGCACAAGAATTACTAAGGTCTCGACCAAGTTCACTGGTTAGCCTCATCCACCATGTTGTCTTAAAATGGCAGGCACTTCAAGATATCGCCGAATTTGGCAACCAAATATAAGTTACTTTAAATAAAAGCAGCTTGGATAAAGCTGACTAATTTCGCGAAATTCTCATTCATAAGAATTTAGTATTGAAAATTAGTATTGAATCTTCTATAATCGATTTCCACCAAATTGAGCTTCGTGTGTTTGAATAAAATAAGCTAGTTTTTTAAAAATAAGGAATATGAAAGCTACCTCTTCCTCCCGGCACTGGCCGGAAGGACTTTTTTGCTTAAGTATTATCGCCCAGTTGGAAATTTACATCTAATATGATTTGTTTACCAATTAGAATAATTTTGTGAAAATTAATCTAGTGTAAGTATTATCCACTCACAATGCTCATTTTTGCTGCTTTTTTGATTAAGTATTATCCATTCACAATGCTATAGCATTGTGAATGGATGCTATAGCACACATAGAATGGATGCTATAGTGTCACAATGCTATAGCATTGTGAATGGATAATACTTAAGCAAAAAAGACGCCCGTCTGACATTGGTCTTAGATCTGCAAAATTGCATAGTTATTGTCACGATATTTCTATGTTTAGTTCTAGAAGAGTTCAGTATTAAAAACTGGGCTAGTTTGGGTAGTCGTCTCAGAAGTGAAAAAGGTTACGATAAGGTTTAGATTTAAAACACATTTTATAAATACCTTTTAGTGGGAAGTATTATCTGCGGTAGAAAAAGGCTAAGTAAATAGTTTAAATATTCTAACAGCTATGTCACAGTTATTAAAACTTTTTACAAAGATATTTTTTTCAATAACAGTACAGATCTCCAAACTCGAATAAACACTGTGAAAAAAGAACACAGGGTTCCTAGGAAATAATAGGTTGCAAGTTTTCAAAAATAATAATGCAACTTTTCTTTAAAAAAATTAGAAATTCCCGTTTCACGTGCTGTAATTATCCATGTCTATCAGAGCTGCTTCAGAATAAAAAACAAGAAAGAAAAAATCATGCGTCAAGCATTGATTATGAAACACTTAATTCGTGAGAACCCAAAACCGGCCTTATCCGTGATTCGGGTTGACTTCAAATATAATTTTTGTGTTCAGGCCGAGTTTATTCCAAGACATGAAGAATTTGAATGTATATAACAGACAATATTTAATAATGTAATAATACATATAATAATACATAAAATACCATAAAATACAGATAAGAAACAATCCATTGAAGTCGGTTTTATTTTTTGTTAGAATCTACTTGCTTATCGGGGGGGGGGGGATCAAATGTTAGAATCATATTTCAATTAATTTTACATTTAAATATTTGCGTTAAATTATAATCGATTTTCTGACAGATGAGAATTGAAAAAACTGAGAAACACCATCTTAACCCAAGTATGACTAGCGTCCCATTTTTGGGACGTTTTAAATTTTAGTGTTTTTTATAATTTTCTTCTTCTTCACAACATGAAAATTGTATGTAGTAATTTTCTATAAATGTCTTCATCTATTGCCGAGATATGGCAGTATAAAATTGATATTTAATTGCTTAAATGAAGGCCTTTATTCGGTGTTTATATGTTTTTCATTTTTCAAGATAGCGAAATGTAAAAAATAAGTTTACTTGTATTTTTTGTATCAAGGACCCAAATAAATAATTCATAATCTTATCTTAGCTTGTAGACTTCTGTGAAATACGTATTTTTTTTAAATAGCGAAATTATGTGTTCAAGCCTATTTTTTATGCACGTTTTTAACGTGCAAACTATAGGGCGCTATGCGCAACTGGGTACATATTTCTATTAGCCGTTAGGGGACACTTATTTATGTAAAGTCCTTTTCAAGATTATTTTAAAATAAACTGTTTTCTAGCCTCAAATAAGACTAGCCTTAATTTATTATTAATAATACTTATAATGTTATTAGTCTCAGTAAAGAAATAAATATATTTTTTAATAGTTCATAAAAATACTAATTATACTATACATTATTTAACAGATTAAAAGATTAATTTATATAAATCTAGACCTAACATATAATTATGCATTTTCCACATATGGATATTCCCATATTTAGTACGTCTACATTTTATCAAGTAAATACAAGAATATTTTAGCGTAATTCTTATAGCATTTTTCTAGTTCATTTTGTAACATTTTAAAGTGATTTTAGCAAGAAATTTGAGAAAACAAAAATTCAGGCATAAATGGGTTAGTTCTAAACATCATTCCTTTTAATGTTTTTATTGAAATATAGAATATGAAGAAGAAGAAGGATAAAACATTTCACATACGTTTTAAATTATAGAGTTTAAATTCATCAAATTTATATTCGTTAATCTTCTATTACAGTTGAAATTGCAGTTTAATATTTCACATCATATTACTTTTCTCCTTTACCTACTTCCTGAAAAGGAAATAAGCAAAAATAAAAATAAATCATATGAAATTTGAGTTGCAGTAATAATAATGATAAATAAATAAATAAATAAATAAATAAATTCCTGGTTATAAATTTGCTTATCGCAATAACATCAATTTTCAGTTTCAATCTAATAAAAAAAATAATCATATTTCTTTCAATTGGAAATAAATTTTGGAAGAAATACTTGATTCTCCTCAATGCTTGAATAACAACAAATAAAAATAAACTTTTCAATTCGACAAAAATATCGTTTTTCAAAATATTATTGATTTTTATTCTTTCTTTTCATGCTATCTATATTATAAAGGACAAAGATATCTGTGCGTAACGCATACGTCATTTTGCGAATGGCAACACTTTGAAATTTGAAATATAATTTTGGTTTTGCAATTTTCTCTACTGTAAATTTTTAAACTTCTAAACATCGCAAATTTTAAAATTTTTCACCGTCGTATAAGAAAAAATATGCTCTTTTAAATGCAATTTGTTTGAAAACTGTATCTCAATTTATTTTTGAGATATTAATTTTTTTGTACTTTTTAATATCATTTTTCTAATCGTGGCAACAAAAGTACCCCATTTCTATTGAAAGTAAACGGAAAATAATCGAAAATAGGAGATTAGTGTATCTTTTTGTTGTCATTTTCTTATAAAACCTGAAAAAAGAAGTTGAAATTAAAATACGGGCTATTACGGGTCAAGAATATTGTCTGTTATTCCGTGATAAAGACATCATTTGCATACTTTTCTATAGACGAAGTTTAAAACTAGATTGTAAAAGCGGATTGCTTTAGCGGATGCAAATGACATCATTTTATAAAAGTGCGTGTATTTTAATTCTTAAAATTGAATTATGTTTTGTAGAAGTGCGTCATTTTCACAGCCCAGCTGCTTTGAAATTCTTCACAGGTGAAAACGCTTCACTTTTGAAAATAATGTAATCGAAATCACATACTGATAAAACGAATGTTTTACAAAAATTTAGAGTGTCTTTATAAAAGAGAGGTGACTATCGATTTATATTACAGAAATTGATGAATATCTCCTGGATGGATTTGCTTCGCCGAGTTAGACAAGCAAACAAATAATTCGAGGTTTAAAATAATATCATGTTCCTGAAGTTTTTGCCCAAAATTTTCTTGAATAATAAAATTTTAACGCTATTTTTTAGGACATTCTACTACAATTTTTATCAAAGTAATATAATTTGCTTAATTTAATTTTTTATCATTTTATATAATCTATATATTTAAAACACATGTGTGTTTTTCAGTCATCTGCCCTGATCTTTCTGCTGAACCAATTTTAATAATATTTATTTCTGACTGAAAGATGTTCATTTCTAGATGTGATCGCACTATCTGTATTTTTTTTTAAATATTCCCACTTTTATATTTTAATTTTAAAAGCATTTTAAGAAATATCTTCAAAATGGTAAAAAATTACATAGCTTTCATTATTGCAGACAAGAGAGAAATAATGAGGTTTTTTATCTTTATTCATGCCATTTTCTGATAAAAATCCAAAATTGTTGATAAAAATTGTTGTATAGGGTTTAGTGGCGCAAAATCCCATTAGGAGCATAATATTATATTAGAGGCATAATAACGGAAAATGACATACTGCTTTGAAAACACGCATTTTTTCTAATACCTTTTTCTATATTGTTTTTCCTTCTGCATGTGTACTGATACTAAGTTTCAGACACTAGGCAAAATGCTTATTTAAGTGAAAATGAAGTCATATTTGAAAGAAAGCGATCATTTTCTTAGAAAAAACTAAACATTTTAACACAAATGCGTCTAAAAAACATAAATTACGGAAATTTTTACTCTTCGGAATTGACATTAGAAACTCAAGTAAAGAGTGCGTCTGTTCACATAAAAGATGTCGCTGACAATCGTCACTTCAAGTTTTGAGTTAAAATGATTTTAAAATGATCAAACAAAATACAATTTTTTTTTTAATGATGAATATGGATTTGAGAAGTGCGTATGCAAATTTTGCGAAAGTGAAAATTGCTGTTTTTCGTTCCAGAATACCAAGCATAAGAGCCTCAATTGATAACCACATCCTGAAAACTGATCTTTATTATATTTTACAGATTAAGTATCTATATTATAAAGAACAAACGTGTCTGTGCGTAACGTTGACGTCAGTTTGCGAATGGCAACACTTCACGATCAAATTTCGGTCTTGAAATTTTCGCTTACTGCAATTTTTTAATCTTCTGACCATCGTACATGTTTAATTTTCGTCGCATAGGGAAAAAATTTTCTTTCAAATGCAATTTGTTTAAAAAGTGTATCATAATTCACTGATGTATTATGTTTTCTAAAACAATTTTTAAGCATGATTTTTTTTTTATTTTATCTTATCACGTGCCGGTTTCAATACATAATAAAAATAAACATTTTGCACATAAAGCAACAAACATTGTTCAACATTTGTCTTTGACTATTTTTGCATAACGAAATTAATACTTCCTTTATAAACAAATAAAAGAATAATATTAAAAAAACACCAATCTAACATATTTGTGAAAGACAAATTAACGAGATTAATACTTCTTTTATAAACAAATAAAAGAATAATATTAAAAAAACACAAATCTAACATATTTCTAATCGTACAATTTAAATTTTCAGATCACCAAGTAGGATTTTTTTTTTTTTTTTTTTTTTTTTTTTTTTTTTATGGAATTTGTTTGCAAAATTCATCTCAGTTTACTGATTTTCTATGGTTCTAAAAACAATTTTAAAACATGAAATATTTTTTTAATTATCTATATCGCGCGGAACTCGATTACGAAAGATTAATCCTTCGGCAATTAAAACAAAATAAAGAGCTCATCATTTTCTTACGGCTAATATCCATAAAAAAAAACTTCCCTATGAATAAATAAATAAAATAATATATATAAAACACAAATTTTCAACAGACATGTATAAGCTCTGAAATTATCGGAATATAAAAGGATGCCGTAAGTAGCAAAATCTTGGTCAAATAACTCTTAGCATGTGGCTAATAAGAAAATATCGCATTTGATAAATTTCAAAAATTTATTTCATTGTATAATTCGCTTTTTTCATATGGAAAATGCTTTTTTATGTAGGTGGACATTCTAAAAAATTTATTGCATAAAAATATATATATATATATTAGTTTTCAATTAAAAAAAAATGTTTTCATCTATATTCTGTAACCCGGGAAGCCCGGGTACGATCGCCTAGTATTTATAAAATAACTGGAACATTACAATTATAAAAGATTCAGTAACAAACAAAATCTTGTAAGATATAGAAAGAAAGTTATGTTTTCGTTATTACCAACACCATTGTCGCTAAGCTTAATAGTTAGCACAAAATGAAAATCGCGAGAAACGAAACATTTTAAAAAAAGCCCCGCCGGCTCGGCCTACAGGCGAGGTAAATTTCAAAGTTAAGTACTAAGTTCACCAACAAAAACTAAATCAAGATTAGAGATAAACCCAGTTTAACAATTTTATCTGGCCGCTTTTGACAAATTTTTAATTTCATTTTTCTGTATCAAAATCATAATAAGTCGGTATTAAAAAAAAAAAAAGAAGTATTTTTCAACATTCAACAAATCGAAATTTTCTGACACATTTTCAAATTCATTATTTAAAGCAAAAACATGAAACTTGCTCGCGTGATTTTTTAAGCCATTTATAAGCGACTTGTGTTTTTATTTTCCGTTCAATTAATTCGAACTTGATATACAATTATTTTCGCAGTGCGACCATTTTTAGCTCACAGGCTATCAAAGCCTGAGAGCTAATGTGCCCGCCGGTTCTGTATGTATGTATGTATGTACGTACGTATGTATGTAACGCGTTAACTCTTGATAGAAACATCCGATTTGCTTCAATTTTTTTTCTAGGTTCATTCTAATAAGGCGCTTCCCTGATTAGTTTTGGGGGTTCATTGGTTAAATATAAAGGGGGAAAGGGGGGCATTCCCCCCCTTAAATTAGAAAAATTGGTTTTTCATGCAGAATTATTCAATTTGCTCCAAATTTGGTATACCGGTTTACTATGTTAAGAAGCTGCCTTGATTAGATTTGGAGGATCATTAGTTAAGTATAAAGGGGGAAAGAGGGGCTAAACCCCCCTTTATTTAGATAAATGTGTTTTCCATGCAGAGTTATTCGATTTGCTCCAAATTTGGTATACCGGTTTATTATGTTAAGAATTTGCCTTGATTATATTTGTAGGTTCATTAGTTAAGTATAAAAAGGGGAAAGGGGGCCTAACCCCCCACACTTAATTTAGATAAACGGGTTTTTCATGCAGAATTATTCGATTTGCTCTAAATTTTGTATACCGGTTTATTATGTTAAGAAACTGCCTTGATTAGAATTGGAGGTTCATTAGTCAAGTATAAAGGGGGGAAAGGGAGTTACACACCCCCGTTAATTTAGATAAATGGGTTTTTCATGCAGAGTTATTCGATTTCCTCCAAATTGGGTATACCGGTATATTATGTTAAGGAGCTGCTTTGATTAATTTGGAGGTTAAGTTATTAAGGGGGTCTGGGACTAGAGCCCACCTTAATTTAGATAAATGGATTTTCATGCAGAATTATCCAATTTGCATTAATTTTTTTTCTATGTTCAATCTGATAAGGAGCTTTTCTAATTAAATTTGGAGGTTCATTAGTTAAGTATAAAGGGGGGAAAGGGGTTAGACCCCCCCTTAATTTAGCGAAATGATTTTATCATGCAGACTTATCTGATTTGCTTCAAATTTGGTATACCGGTTTATTATGTTAAGGTGCTTCCCTGATTAGATTTGGAGGTTCATTGGTTAAGTTTAAAGTGGGGAACATGTGCTAATCCCCCTTCATTTATTTTTTGTGGGCATTATTCTTTGAAATAAGAGTATAATATACAATTAGTGTGAATAGCCTGTGAGCTCAATGCCATCGGTTTAACTGGGAACTTTTATTTTTATTTTTTTCGTTTTCAGCACTATTGCTTCGGGAAATTCGGTTCAAAATGCCAACTTTGACAGCATTTTTTGAAATATATTCTGCCTTTATCAAAAAATCGACCAGTACATAGCACATTATATAGTTTCTGAATAAACGATCCTGCCAATTGGATTCGTTTGAAAACGAAAAGGAATTTAAAAATTAGTCAGAAAATAAGCCGTTTGGATTTGAGTACACCCTTAATACAATAATATTTTCGTCAACCCCTATTTTTTTTCTTTTTTTTTTTTTTTGCTGTAAGAGTTGATCCTATCAAAACTTGTCAATATGAAAGTTGTAGATAATATTAGGAAGATGTATAATAAATCTAAGCGGATTTGGATATCTTGTGAATTGATGAAGTTATGAATTTTTTTTCTTCTTCAACCCCCCACCCCACACACACACACACACACATTTTTTTCGTTTTTTTTTTTTTATTATTATTTTTTTGCAGTAAATTTGGTCTTATCAAAAACATGTCAGTATAAAAGTTATGTATAATATTAAGAAGATTTATAATAAGTTTAAATGGATTTGATACCTTAAGACTTAACGAAGTTATGAATTTCTTTCTCCCTAAAATGCTATTTTTTGCGTCCCTTGAGCCCATTTTTAATTTTATCAAAAATCTGTGATACATAAAATTTTAGCCATTTTCCTAGCAGTAATAATAACTTTAAACTGATTTGATATGTATAAAAACTAAGAAGTATTGGGGTTTTTTCGATTTTCACAAAAACCCCCATTCCCTTGGACCGATTTTGCCCATTAACGAACTTGACCGAGATTTTCTACCCGTTGATTTTATGTATCAATTTGGGAGAGATTTGTGGAGAATTGCGGAAGTGATTGTGTCCATAAAAAAGTGATATATATATGGATAGATAGATAGATAAAGTTATTTACTGAGAGTGGTTTTGTGTTCTAGGGGTCATGATCGGTGCAGATCTGCAAAAATTTTCCAGACATTCCAAGATAGAAGAAATCGCAATAGGTAGTATTTCATACGAAATCTACCTAAAAATATATAACATTGTTTTTACGGAAGCGGGCATTTAAAAAGTATAAGATTTATAAATTACAGACTTTTATGATCTACTTCATGAAATCATTGCAAATATATACTTAAAATAAAAGGACAAATAAATTTTGAACAATGCAGCAGATATTTTTTTAACAAAACATTTTTATGCGTAATCCTAAAGTCCTGAAACAATTTTATTGCAGTTTCCTCAACATCAAGTAACTACGAAATGGAAAAATCCATCTCAGTGTCACAATACATAATGTAATAATATGTGTGCACATAAATGTCAGTTATAATTTAATTATAAATACTTTCGGCTAGAAAAATTCGAAGATAAATGTTTCCAAGTCTGCTATTACATAAAAATAATTCTAAAAAATCCCTGCCGGCTCGGCCTACAAGCGCAGGTACATTTCGAAGTTAAGTGCTAATTTCAAGAACTAAATCATGATTAGTGGTAAACCAACTTTAACAATTTTATCTGGCCGCTTTTGACGAGTTTTTGATTTCATTCTTATATAAGAGCTGGTATTATCAGAACCATGTTAAGACAGTATACAAAAAATATTTTTCCACGCTCAACAAGTCGAAATTTTCTCACACATTTTCAGAACCATTTTTAAAAGGAAAAACATGAAACTTGCTGACGGGATTTTTTTAGAGATTTATAAGTGACCTATGTTTTTATTTTTCGTTCAATTAATTAGAACTTGATTTATAAACAGTTATTTTCTCAGTAGGACAATATTTTTCGCTTCTATAAATTCGGTTCAAAATGCCCACTTTGACATCATTTTTTGAAATATATTCCGGCTCTATCAAAAAATCGACCATTACGGCACATTATATAGTTTTTGAATAAGAGAAGCTACCAATTGGATGCGTTTGAAAGGAAAAATGAATTTAAAAATGAGTCAGAAAATAAGCAGTTTGGATTTGAGTAATACGATATTTTTTCTTCAACCTCTATGTATTTTTAATTTGTTTTTGCTGTAAAAATTGGTCCTATCAAAATCTTGTAGCTATAAAAGTTGTAAATAATATTCAGAAGATGTATAATAAATTTCTGCGGATTGGATATCTTGTGATTTGACGAAGTTATAGATTTTTTCCATCTTCAGCCCCCCACCCCCCAAACTTTTGTTTTCGTTTTTACTTATTTTTTTCGGTAAGAATTGGTCCTATCAAAAACTTGTCAATATAAAAAGTTGTAGATAATATTAAGACAATTTATAATATATTTAATTGGATTTCATCGCGTGAGAATTTACGAAGTTATGAATTTTTTTCTCCCCAAAACCCTATTTTGTTCGCCCATTGAGGCAATTTTTTATTTTATCAATAATCTGTCATACATAAATTTTTGGACCTTTTTTTAAGAAGTAATATAAACTTTAAACTGAGTCGATATGTATTATAACTAAGAAGTTATCAGGTTTTTTCGTTTTTCACGAAACCCTTCCTATTTCCACCCCCTTGGTCCGATTTTGCCCATTAACGAACTTGACCGAGATTTATGCCCTTGATTTTATGTATCAGTTTGGCAAAGTTTTGTACAGAATTACGGAAATTATCGTGTCCATAAAAAAGTGATATAGATAGATAGACAGATAGACTGATAAAGTTTTTTACTGGGTGTGGTTTGGGGTTCTAGGGGTCATAATCGGTGTAGATCTGCAAAAATTTTTCCGAAATTCCAACATAGGGGAGAATGTAATAGGTAGTATTTCATACGAAATCTGCCTAAAAAAGACTAGAAAACAGGAATTCTGCTTTTTCAGAATTTAATGTCGCCTCCGATTTAAAAAAAAATATATATATATGTATATAAATATAGATAGTACAAAACATATTTCAGTTTTAAGACTTAAAACATACACCTTTATTTTGTATAAAATGACGTCATTCGCATCGGCTGAAGAATGCACATTTATGATCCAGTCCTTAAAAAAACATATACAGGAAAGTATACATAGGACGTCACTATAGCAGAATAATACACATATCCAACAAAACGCGATGTTGTCATTCAATAAACGCGGCAAAAAAAAATCGCCTATCTCATGATTCATACGCCTTTATTTGTTTGTAACATTAATATAGATACCTAAAATTCAATATAGTTTATAATAGCTTTATCAGATAATATTAATTGTTTTATCAGAAATCATTCATTTATATTTTTTCAAAATAACACGTATTTTAATTTTTTTTTTTTTTTAATTGAGTTGTTATGGGAAAATGGCAATCAAAAGCTATAATAATCTACTATTTTCCAACTATTTTTCTTTTACTTCTTACTTGGAGTACTTCTGTTGCCAACATTCAAAGATTTCGCAAAAAACTACAAAAAAATTAATATCTCAAATGTAAATTGAGATGCAGTTTTCAAACAAATTGCATTTATAAGTACTTTTTTTCCCAATACAACGGTATAAAAATTGAAAATGTGCTATGCTTAGAAGTTTTAAAAATTGCAGTAGAGATTATCCCGTATAATGATACATATGTTTTGTTTTACGGCTGGCTTATATAAAGGATCGCTATTGTTTAGAGACGACACTTTAATTGCTGGTCCAAAGAAATAGCATATCGGGTGCTAAAAACATAATTCACGTTCATTAAATAGCAAATCAGAATGTTTGTAACGGGTTGAAATAAAAAATCTTTTGTTCGGTGATGGTTAAAATAAATGGCGCATTATCATACATTTTGGCATGGTATTAGTATAACTGAAAAGTGCCGGAAGGAATTTTTTATCAATGCAATATTGGGAGAGTGTTAAGCCAGAAAATAACCAATATACCGAACACGTTTTTTTATTAAGGTTATTATATGATACCCACACTATAAAAAAAATCCGACTAGTTTTCCTGTAGGAATCGGAAAAATAGTTGCCCTTATCGTACCGGAAAATGTTCCGACCCAGCTCGGAATAAAATCCGTAAAAAAAGGGAAATAGTCAATAAAACGGTATTTTACGGATTTTATTCGAATTTTACGAATTCTATTCCAAGCTGGGTCGGAAATTTTTCCGGTACGATAAGGGCAACTATTTTTCCGATTCCTACAGGAAAACTGGTCGTATTTTTTTTACAGTGCACGTGAAATATTCAGAACAATATATTTATAATTTTCTTTGGTTATTTTATAGCTAGAGGTAAGACGTTTAGAAAGACAAAGAAGTATACATGGTGTCCATAAAAAAGTCTCATTCAATGATATATTATAACGGTTTAATTTAAACCACACTGTAAAAAAATAATGCCAGTTTTACGGTAGGAATGGGTAAAATAGTTGCCCTTATCATACCGGAATAAATTCCAACCCTGCTCGGAATAAAATCCGTAAAATACCATTTTACTGACTATTTCCTTATTTTTACGGATTTCATTCCGAGCTGGGTCGTAAATTATTCCGGTACGATAAGGGCAACTATTTTTCCGATTCCTACCGGAAAACTGGCAGTATTTTTTTTAGAGTGCATTTACAACAAATCATACGTCAAATTGAAAGAAAATTAACCTAGTCTTTCTGACAAATGCTCAATATGCGCATCTTTAGTTATACGGCACACATCCAACCTCACTTCGGTTAACAAGTTCGGAGTAATGGAAGCTAAAGCCTCTTCGATTCTGTATCTCAACTCTGGAAGATCATTAGGTAGCGGCAGAACGTAGACAAAATATTTTATAAAGCCCCTAAAGAAATTTTTTTCCGGTAATGAAAAAATATTTGCATGTAAAATATATTCTAAAATATATTCTAATAAATATATTCTATACATTTAAAAAATATATAGTAATTCAATCAAGTTAAAAAAATTGATTTTATTAAAAAAAGAAAATATTTCTTCTCGAATTTAATGAAAAATATAATATTCATATTTTACATCGAACAATCAAATTATGTGTTATCAAAAACATGTCTAATATGTAATAATTTTATCCTCTATTACTCTATGTTAAAATACTAAAAATCATTTTATAACGACGAAATGTCTCTGCAATTACTTTTAAATTTCCGAACATCGTGAACAACAAATTTAACAAGCCTTATCATTCCCCCATTTGAAGAAACACATATCTTCATTTTAAACTCGCTTTCTGCAAGTGGTCACTGGCCGAGTGGATAAGGTGCTTGATTCGAGACACGTGGAACCGGGTTCAAATCTAAGCAGACCAACGGAGAAAGGAGAAATGTATTTTTCAAAAAACACCTTTTTTCAAACTACGGAAATTTCTGTCCTAGAACGGAAATTTCTTTAATTATCGGATCTTTAATTTCCGTAATCTGGTCCAAAGATAATTGGCATGTTTAATGTAATTATTTTAACTCTCACAGTTAAATAATATTATTGCTAGCATCATTTTCCTTTGACGCCAACCTTGCCTGTAGATCTACAGGGTGGCTACTAAATACTGTTACACTCCAAAAAATACGAATTAATTTTAATCGTTGGGAAAACAATTCATTTCTCTATTTTAGGATTTGGCAAGCTTCTATTAGTGCAGACGAATTTGGTTATAAATCGAAGATTTAAAATTATTTTAAAGAGAGAAGCCAAAAGAATGATGATTAAACAGCTCTTTGATCGCAGGTTTTCCTCAGGTAAAACCTTTAAGCAATTAAAATGCCCCGGTTTTTATGGAACATTTATATATAAAACTGTAAATCGATTACTGGATACTAATAGGTATGTAAATATCGATCTAGGTCTGGTCGTCCACGCTCAGTTCTCACAATAGAGCGCATCAAAAGAATTCGCGAAAAGGTGTGAAGAAATCCACAACGTTCTGCAAATAAAATGGCTGCAGAAGAGAACGTGAGTTGCAGAACTATGCAAGTTATTATAAATGAAGATCTGGGTTATTGCCCTTATCGCAAAAGAAAAATTCAAGGATTGACTGCTGCACAAAGTATAAAAATATTACAAAGAAGGAAGAAATTAATGAAGCGGCATGGTACGAAAAGTGTTGACAGAATAATATTTTCTGATGGGAAGCTATTTTGCACTTAACAGTGTTATAATGCATAAAATGATATCCTATATTTAGCAACCCTCGAGGATATACCTGAAACCTTTTGAATTGTTAAACGCTTTCAGAACAAGAATTCTGTTATGGTTTGGGCTGCAGTGTCAAACAAGGGAAAATTGCCTTTCAAGTTCATCGATAAAGGGATAAAAATCAATGCGAATATTACAAACAGGAGATAGTGACTACACATTTATTACCACATGCTGACAGGTTGTATCCCAAAAAGAATTTGATATTTCTGCAAGATTTTACACCTTCGCACCGAGATATATCAACACAGGCTTGGCTCCCTGTCACCTGTCCGAACTTTATCATGCAAGAAGATTGACCACCTTCTTCACCGGATCTAAATACCTTAGATTATTGCGTCTGGGGATTTTAGAGACTAAAGTAAATAGCAACAAACACAGAAGTTTGGACTCTCTCAAAGCTTCCATATTGCATGAATGGCACCGACTAACTCTTAAAATGATTCGTGCCGCAGTCGGACAATGGCATAACAGATTATCTTTGGTAATCGATAAAGATGGCGGTCAATTTGATTAAAATTATTTCCGGTTAAACTTTCATCTCTGATGTTCATCATGTTAGTGTAGTTATCATTTTCTATTTTACATTTGCAAAATAAAATGACTGAATATTTGTAACAGTATTTAGTAACTACCCTGTAGTTAAGCAATATTACCTATTTTTCTAAACAGGTATAACATAATAAATTACTTCATTTCGCATAGAACATGATATTTGTAATATTAGTTTACAGTAATCCCTTAAAATTCGCGAGGGTTAGGTTTACGGAAACCAGCGCGAATGTCAAAATCGCGAATGTTGAGACTATCTTCCCGTGCATAAAAGGGAATTAGGTTTTAAGATTTTGTTCTAATGGGAGAAAGTAACTGAAACGTAAAAATATATTTATTAAGCTAAAAAATGCATGCTGTAAATAAATTTGAATAATTATAAACACATTGTACGAAGTTTAGTTGATAGCTGAAAAAATTTATTTATATACGGTTTTTTTGGAAGAACAGGGGTCTTTTGTTTATGAATTTCCATGTATGGAAATGTTGCTGTCGTGATTTTTCTTTTAAATTTGAGATCCTCACCAGTTAAAGATCGCATTCTATTGCTTTCTGAATAAGTTGCTGTTGAAGTTATAAAATTTCCCATATAATTTTTGCAGAAAAATTTTGAGCTACAATAAACTTTTGAATGTCAGAAAAACTAGGATTTTTTCAGTTTTAGCATCAGTTTAGGTTTCGGGTTTCTCGGAATTACTGACTTGTGTTTTGTCTCGATATAAGAGTTGAAGTTCTCGGAACTTAGGCTACACAATACAATGTAGTTGTCTAATGTAAAATAGTTTTATGTAATTGGTAAAACTAAACGAGTTTATTTTGTAAAAAAAAAAAAAATATTTTTTATGAAACAAAATTTGCGAATAACTAAGTTAAGTATTCGCGAATGTTGAAATGGTCTACATTTTTTATTTCGCGAATAATCAAAACTCGCGAATGTTAAGCGATTGCTATACTTCATTTCACGTTTTGGCAGTTCTTGAGCACTTTTTGTGCTTTCTGCAATGATTCCCACACTGCGAAGAAAAAACATATGAAAACGATTTTTCTCAAACATGACATCCTGACAGATCGATCTTTAAACCCAATAATTGGTCAAGTACGAATTTTACTCACGCACAAAATGTTCTGTACAACAAAGACCTTGTAGAAAGTCTAAATTTAGCAGTGTGACAAGCGCTCTTCGATAGGAGGTCCCAAATCTGCAACGCCGCCTTCGTCAGTGCCGCTAATTTCCAGATATGTCTTTAAATAATATCTAAGCTAACAACCGCCATTTTTTTGGAAAATCATTACAAACAATCCGAAGACTATGCGGCGTCTACAGATACCTTGAGAGCCCACAAAATAAAGTTTGCGTGTAATGGAAAAATAAGATTTTCTCAAATACTATGTGACCTAGAATAATCCCTCTAATTTTCCTGCAAGGCTCCTACTACCCTTATTTTTTCATAATTTTAGTTTTCGTTGATTCAGCGGGAGCAGGCAGGACATATTTTTCATGTATAAGGCGTGTTCAAATGAAAGTCATTCGAAGCGTCGCATGCGGACAGTTTTCAATGTATTTCCGTGAAACAAACGCGATAGTGAAGGTGTATGTACCACGCGTGCGCAAGAGCAAGCAGATTTGTGATAACTTCATTTGTAAGGACGTAGCATTCACTTAAAAATGGCTGGTGTGGATGCAACTGCGTCCAAAAGGGACCAGCGAGCTATAATTGAGTTTTTAGCACTGGAAGGGTGTAAGCGGGTTGATATTCATCGCAGAATGCTGGCTGTGTACAGTGACAAGTGTGTGTCACCGCATACATGTAAGCAATGGATAGAATACTTAGCGACGGCCGACAGGAGACAACGGATTTGCCGCGGCTCAGTCAGGCGCATAAAGTTGTGACAGAGAAGTTGATTGCGGACAATGGCACTCTAGTACATCTTTGTACTGCTGAAGAAAAGCCTAAAGGGTCAACAATTTCATTCCAACGATGACGTAAAGGCTGCAATTTTTAACTGGTTCCATGATCAACTAACATCGTTCTTCGCGGACGGAATTCATAACCTTCCTAAGCAATGGGACGCCTGCCTAAACGCCATGGGTGATTTTTTTACCAAACTTTGTGTGCATTTCACTAATTAATTGTTGTTGTTTTTATCTCTCTCATTTCTGTCCCTACGTATCTCATGGATACACGACTCGAATCACTTTCATTTAAACACACCTCGTACATTTTCGACGATATCTCTAAAAATATGATACTTGAATTCTAAAAAAGTACAAGGATAAGCACCTCGGAAACTCAGCTTTCGCTTTGAAGCTTTAATGCAATCCTGATATTTTTGAGTTTGCTGTTAGGAGATTTTTCAAACGATACTCCACACGATATACAATTTATTTATCAAACAACCTAATTAGCTTCCCTAAACTCTTCCTGGAATATTTATGAATAGCTAATAATCTATAAATATGTGGGCCTTTATAACTCTCGCAAATTTGGACTTTCACGATCCATAGTTTCCGAGAAAAACGGCTGTGACTGATAGGCGACTGGTATTACCAATATCTTTTTAGGTGCATTCGTAATTATATAAATACGTAGCACCTATAGTCGTTTCTGGTCCGTCCGTCTATCTGTACACATATAACAGCGCAAAAACTACCCAACCGAATGGTTTGAAATTTTGTATATATAATCGTTGTAGAATTTTGTCGGGTCATTTCAAATTTTATAAAAAATCGAATCAAAAATTAATTCAAAACTATTCCGTTACATTATGGTCTATGGGGTACAATAATTTGCACTGTATTTTAATAGTGTTGCACAATTTTAAACGTAATTAAATTTTTATAAATTATTTATATGCCAAAGAAAATTGTTACTGTGGAATCTGATATGTGTAGCACTTACTATACATGTCCAGGGGAACTCAAACGTATTCCGTTCTATCATATTCTATGAAGAAAAATCGTTTGCGGTTTGTTTTAATGATGCTACTGTGTTACAAATATAATAAAATTGATATGAATTTCTGCGGTGCAGTAAAACATGCTTTATGTAGAATATATGCGAAGCATTTATCATTTATTTACAGGGTCGCACAAAAGAGTTCGGTTTTATAAAGTTCTTCAAGGAAAGAAATGTTCGCAGTGTATTTTAATTATATTAAACTATTTCAAAATTGATGGAATGTATAGTGTATGCATTATTGAGGTTTAGTACAACATGCTTTCAGTAGAATATGATGCACATCGCATTTATCGTTCATTTACGGGAACACAAAAAAATACTGTATCCAAAGTATTGTCTATTAGGGATGGTTGCTGAAAGTGTGTTTAAAGTTATGGTATGCGTTTTAAGTTTAACTAAAATTTAGCTCACTTCGTGTTGTGTATAAATTCTATAGACCATGTACTGGGTTACACAAAACAATCCGTAAGTATTACTGGGAATGAGCGTGAATTGCTAAAAGGTGTTTTTTACAGATATTCTTTTTCGGTTCGTTCGTGATTATATGAACACGCAGCACCTATAGTCATCATCTGGTCCATACGTCTGTCTGTCCGTCTGCCCGCATATAACAGTGCAAATACTACCCAACCGAATAGTTTGAAAATTAGTATATATAATCGTTGCAGAATTTCGTGGAATCATTTCAAATTTTTTTAAAATCGAATCAAAACTTAAAAAGATATTAATAAAATTATTCTTTATTCTATTGAATCCTATCATACGTAATTAATTCAATGATATCCCATGACAGGTCATGATTCTAGGCTGCCATGGTGATTACGTTATATTTAATATGGAGTCTTATTATTTCCGTATTACTGAATTTAATATATATAATTATAGTAAATTTAGTATTCATAATTTTTGCATAAGAGTGCAACAGCTAGTGCATCAAGATCTGATTATTTATGAAACTAATTATAGTACGAACGCATCTCATTTGTCACGTTTGACGAACAATTTCCGACGTTACTTTTTAAGTACGAAGCTCTAAAAATCTCCTTAACGGTCCTTTTTCGTGGAAATCATTAGTTCGGCAGCCCACAAATACACTCATGTCCAAAATTAAGGTCACAAACATAAACTCTGTGAAAACAGATGAACTATTCACTGTGTTGCCACGAAAATTGGCACAGACGTATATTATAATGGGAGAAAGAATATAGCAACATAATAATGTGGAAAAGATTTTAATTGTGAATTAAGAAACAGGGATATCAAAAAGTATTAACTCATGAATCAGAGGTAAAGCATTTATATTGGGAAAAGTCTGTCTAATATGGAGTGTAAACCGCGTGTACTGCCATACAATCCTAACAACGAGCTTTCATACTGTTTATGATGGTGTCAATAAATGTTTGTGGCAACAAAGCCCATTCTTCCAAAACCGCGGCTTTTAACTCCTGGCGGGTCCTGGGAGGAGGATTACGCTGAGCAATGGTTCTTCCTAGACCATCCCAAACATGTTTAATAGGATTAAGGTCCAGAGACCTCGAGGGCCAGTTCATACGGCGAATATCCTCTTCTTCAAGAAAGTCATCAACAGTGTGAGCTCTGTCCATTATCGTCCTGGTCCTTAAACATGATGTCCGGGCTTACAGCACCCCGGAACAACCTCACATAAGCTTCAAGGACATCATCCCTAACGCCCGGCGCCCAGTCGTGTGTAACCCTTTCGCTGCATCCAAAAGGAAAGCCGTTGTCGTGGTGCCGAAGACATCAGTGTTGGACACAAGAAGAATGGGGCGTGTTCTATTCAGTGATGAGTCGAGATTCACCGCACAGAGTGATTCTCGTCAAATCTTCATCTGGAGAGAACGTGGAGCTCGCTATCATCCCTCCTACGTAAAAGAAATCGCCAGATTTGGTGGCAAAGAAAGCCTTGTCTAGGGAGGCATAAAGTTGGGCAATTGTACGCCACTGTCCGTCTTCGATGCGGGTACTGTCGACGCACATCGCTATAGGGATGAGGTCCTTGAAGCTTATGTATTCCGGGTTGCTGTAGGTCCAGACTTCATGTTTATGGATAAGAATGCGAAGCCTCACAAAGCTCACATTGTTGATGATTTCCTTGAAGAAGAAGATACTAGCTGTATGAATTGGCTCTCGAGGTCTTCGACCCTCAATCCTATTGCACGTGTGTGGGATGGTCTAAGAAGAGCCATTGCACAGCGTAACCCTTCTCCCAGGGCCCGCCAGGAGTTAAAAAGCGCGATTTTGTAAGAATGGACTTTGTTGACCCAACCATTTTATTGACAACCTCATAAACAGTATGAGAACTCGTTGTGAGGATTGTATAGCAGTGCAGGGGGAACACACAACATTTTAGACAGACTTTTTCTGAGATAAATGCTTTATTCATGATTTAACACTTTTTGATATACCCTGTTTCTTAATTCACAATTAAAATCCTTTCCATATTGTTATGTTGCTATATTCTTTCTCCCATTGTAATATACCTCTGTGCCAAATTTCGTAGCAACACAGTGAATAGTTCATCGGTTTTCACAGATTTTATGTTTGTGACCTTAATTTTGGACATGAGTGTATATAAATGTATCTATAATTAAATATATTTAAAATATATACAAGAACTGTTCGTTTAATAACACTGGACAACAGTAGTTTTGTCCTAGAACTAAAATTAGTTGATTCTAGATCAGATTTTGGCGGTGATTCCGAATATGCTTCCGTTCATCTCTAAGTGGTGCAGGTTTTGAGAAATTTGCATATTTAAATTTATGCAAATTTAAGCTTTTTGTTCTATTTTATGCAAATTTTAGATACAATATATGTCACATCTAATTACGTTTTCTAGATAATGATTACTTGACTATTTGCTTCAGATAAATGTCACGATTTGCATATTCTTAACATTTATTTATCAGTTATTAAGCTTAATTTGCATATTTTTCAATGGTGTAATGTTTGCATCACTATTAACTTTAAAATAGTTGCCACAAAATTGACTTAATCTTTTTCTAGACTAGATTTTTATGTTGATTTCAAATCTGCAGTCTGTTTTCTTATGTCACTAGGGGGCGCTGCCCCCTACGAGCTACGCTCGTCAACCCCCGTTCAGACACCGCAGACTCTAAAAGCACGCTAATTTGATCGGCTTAAAAAATATTTCGGAAGATTGAATTATAAGTTTAAAAACAGTGGCGATCTCCCTATAAACGGGTTTCTATTTATTTCTCTTTGATTGGGGAATTTTAAAGCCAACTCAGCGGCTGTTAAATGATACAATGGCTGTTTCCGTCTTTAATTAAATAAAATCTGTTGACATTTCAAAATAAGCTAATGTAAAATGAATTAAATAAACAGAGTCTTTGCCTCCCGGTATTTTTTAACAAAGCGAAAAGAAAGTTTTTTTTTAATGACACTTTAAATGTATCGTTTTTAATCTGACGTAATTTTCACTAAACTTTCCTTTCTCCTTTTACTATTCACGTGACAATAATTATGTTAGAAATGAAATATTATTTGAGCTAGCCTAATAAAAATAGTTGAAAATATCATCTTAAAATATTACATAAATGTCTCGCGCAATTTTTAAATTTAAACTGTTTGCAATATTATTTTGTGTTTATTTTACGTAATGTGTAATGTGACGTAAATGTGACGTAATTTCTCCTATTTAAGACTTCTAACGCATGTTAATGAATTTATTATTTTACAACATTCTTTCACTTTTAAAATTCACGTGTAATATAGTTTTTATGATACTTTTCAATGAGTTCCTGCTTTTTATATTTTCTTGTTTATAATAGTCACGTGTAAAATAAATTTTTAATTTGAAGCAAATATTATTGCTAACGTTGTTTATACAGTTGGCAACAGTTTAAATTAATACAATTTTCTAAAATGTGTAAAATAATATCTCTCGAAATGCTAAAAATTTGAATTTAAATTAGAAATAAAACCTCAAAATATGAGTCAAATTAATAAACTGAGTGAAGTCTGCACACCGGGAAATTCTGACGCATAAAATGATCTAAAAAGGATTAAATTCCGATGTACAGTTTTTGCTCCTATAAAACTTTTTTAATGGAACGATTTTGTCCAACTTTAGCATTAAATATCTCTTTAAATATTTCTTCGATTTGAAAACTGTCTGCATCAGCGTGCTTATCAAACATTTCTCTATAATTCCACCGATTTTCATATTTTTGTATGCAATATTTTGCTTAATATTAACGAAGAAATACCTCCGGTCACAAAAAATTCAAAACCGGCGGCGGCGGTGACAGCGGTAGTTACTTTTTAGGTGCGTTCGTAATTATATAAATACGTAGCACCTATAGTCGTCGTTCAGTCCGTCTGTCTGTCCGTCCGTCTGTCCGTCCGTCTGTCCGTCCGTCTGTCTGTCCGTCCGCATATAACAGAGCAAAAACTACCCGACCGAATGATCTGAAATTTTTAATATATAATTGCTGCAAAATTTTGTTGAGCCATTTCCAATTTTATGAAAATCGGATGTATAGTTTAATTACAGGGACAGTCAAAAGTTTTTCTTTACATTACGGCCAATGGGAAAAATTATTGCAAGTGAATTTTAATGATGTTACAGACTTCCGAATGGTCTGAAATTTTTAATATATAATTACTGCAAAATTTTGTCGAGCCATTTCCAATTTTATGAAAATCGGATGTATAGTTTAATTACAGGGACAGTCAAAAGTTTTTCTTTACATTACGGCCAATGGGAAAAATTATTGCAAGGGAATTTTAATGATGTTACAGACTTCCGAATGGTCTGAAATTTTTAATATATAATTACTGCAAACTTTTGTCGAGCCATTTCCAATTTTATGAAAATCGGATGTATAGTTTAATTACAGGGACAGTCAAAAGTTTTTCTTTACATTACGGCCAATGGGAAAAATTATTGCAAGGGAATTTTAATGATGTTACAGACTTCCGAATGGTCTGAAATTTTTAATATATAATTACTGCAAAATGTTGTCGAGCCATTTCCAATTTTATGAAAATCGGATGTATAGTTTAATTACAGGGACAGTCAAAAGTTTTTCTTTACATTACGGCCAATGGGAAAAATTATTGCAAGGGAATTTTAATGATGTTACAGACTTCCGAATGGTCTGAAATTTTTAATATATAATTACTGCAAAATGTTGTCGAGCCATTTCCAATTTTATGAAAATCGGATGTATAGTTTAATTACAGGGACACCCAAAAGTTTTCCGTTACATTATGGCCAATGGGAAAAAATTATTGCAAATGCATTTTAATGATTTTACAGCCTTCCGAATGGTCTGAAATTTTAAATATATAATTGCTGCAAAATTTTGTCGACCCATTTCGAATTTTATGAAAATCGAATGTATAGTTTAATTACAGGGACAGTCAAAAGTTTTCCGTTACATTACGGGGAATGGGGAAAAAATTATTGTAAGTGCATTTTAATGATGTTACAGACTATGCACTTATGAAGCGCAAAAAAATATACATTCAGTACAATATGGGGTGCAAAAAATAATTATAAAACTAGTTATAGTACGAACGCACCTCATTTGCCACGTTTGGCGAGCAATTTCCAACTTGTTTTTAGAATAGAGAGATATTAGTTTTTGAGTAAGATGAATTTTTACTTTTGCACGGCATTAACACAGGTTTGACATAAGATGCTTTTTAGGGGTGTGTAATTCATGGACAAGAAGGTGAACAGGGTCAGATTCATATCAGAGACATAAACAAAAATTTATATAATCGAAAAAAAATAAGTAGTAGAATCTATCCTAACTAGTTGAAGTTTATCATACTGTCATCATAAAAAGCTATTTCTGGCTTTTCTGACCAAAAACTAAAATTTCACTTTTTTGAAAAACTAGACGTGATAGAAGAAAACAGATACAAGATTTGAAATCAGCTCAAAAAACAGGTTTAGAAACATATTAGCGTACTCGTGCGGCAGAAATGTTTGAACGTCAAGAAACATTATTAGAAAAACATGAAAAATATGCAAATTAAGTACAATATTTCACAGTCACATGTGAGTATAATCTCAGAACAACGTTTTTGTGAAGTAAGTTAGGTAGTAATCATAACATAACACAAAAAATCCTGTCTGATATTGCTTTATACCTTAAATTTGCAAATAATTGTATAAAATTTACTAAATTTGCATAAATTGAAATATGCAAATATCTATCAAACTTGACGTGCTGGAGTAAATCTAAAACTAGATTCGGAATCAGCACAAAAAACCGCATAAAAAACAACTAATTTCTGTTTTAAGACAGAACAAAAATTGAAATTTGTTGACCAGTGTAATTAAAGGTTTGCCCATGGGTTCCTCTGTTATACGTCACAGATCAAGCCACGTTTAGGCAACTCTCTAATTAATGAGACAAAGGTATGTGAATTTAGATAAAAGGATATATTATAGAATAACTATTTATGTAAAAAATAATTAATATCACATATTAGATAAAAGTGTGTGTTTTAATTACATCATACTGTATTCAAACATTTGTCTATGAACCATTAAAAATTTAACAAAAATTAGTTGCTTCCTGTCAATAAAATGCAAATATCTGCATTGCGGTTTCTTTGACTCTACCTCTGCCCCCTACGAACTACGCTTGCCAACCACCGTTCAGAGACATTCGCAGACTCTAAAAGCACGCTAATTTGATCGGATTTAAAAAGATTACGGAAGATTGAATTATAATTAAAAAACCGATGGCGATCTGCTTGTAAACGGGTTTCCATTCATTTCCTTTTGATTAGAGAATTTTAAGGCTGAATAAGTTGCTGTTAAGAGACCCAATGGCTGTTTTCGTCTCTGATTAAATAAGACCAGTTAAACATTAAAAGAAATACTAATATAAAATGAACTATGCCAACAGAGTCTTTTTCTTCCGGTATTTTTTAGCAACGCTACAAGAAATTTGGTTTAAATTAGACATTTTAAATGTATCGTTCTAAATCTTATGTAATTTTCATTTTCATCAAAGTTTTCTTTCTCTTTTTAATGTTCACGTGAAAATACTTGTGTTGTTAGAAAGGAAATATTATTTGCGCTTTCTTAGAATTTACAACAGCAGTTAAAATGATAATCTCAAAATATGAAATAAATGTCTTGTGTAAATACATTTTTAATGTTAAACTGTTTTGCAATATTATTATTTGGTCATTTTAAATATGACGTAATTTTTCCTATTTACTGCTTTTAACGCATATATTAAGGAATTTATTATTTTAAAGTTGTTTTTCTCTTTTTAATATTCACGTGAAAATACTTTTCAAATATACTGCAAATATATAATGAATGTAGATAAAAATATGTATTCTAGAATAAATACTTTATTTAAAAATACATTAATATCACATAATCGTTAAAGGTGAGTGTTTTAATTACATCAGGTTGTATTCAAACTTTCCACTAAGAACCATTAAAACTTTAATCAAAATTAGTTGCTTTCTGTTAATAAAACACAAACATCTACTTTGCTATAATAACACACTTCGCGCATCTACCAAAGCATGTAGTTTTCATTAGTGGGATGTACTCTAGTTTTTAAAGCTATCAATAATTGATTAAATGAAGGTGAGTGAAGTTTCCCATAGAGTCATGCCTCCATGTTATCCCCTACTTTAGCATACAATTTAGATTAAGAGTTTATTTCAGTTCCATTTCATCAATGAACTTTAGTTTTATGAAAAGTTCGGTGTGCTTGATTAGTTTAGGTAGTAAAGTAGTTAAGTAATATTAATTATTTAAGGTTAGTTTATTGAATACATAAAAGGTGAAAATTATACAAAACGCGTAATATACAAAAATGCGTAAAAGAGAATTTCTCATGTAATTCTCAATCATCTCATTTTTATATTAAAACATTCATAATAAATTAATTTTACAATTTTTCATTATAAAGACATCTATAATCTAAAGAAAAAACATGCCTGTGAGTACCGCTGACTTCATATTGACGGTGACAACAGCTGATCAAAAATTTCGCTTTTACTTCAATGTTAACAACGCACAACTTCAAGTTTTAAACAATATAATAGGGGAGGGGGGTTCTTTGAAATGCAATGAGTTTGAAAACTGTATCTCAATTTATGGTTTTTAAAATCATTTTCAAACATGAATTTTTTAAATTTTCTATCTATTGCATGCTATCTATTACAAAAGATAAACTCGTTTCCACTTAAAACAAACAGTTCAGCATTTGTTTCCGGCTGATATTCTATAATAAAATAAAAATTCATCAATACATAAATAAGGTAATAAACTAATATAAATGAAACAAGAATTTAAAAGATTTGTAATCGAACTATGTGCTTAAACCACTGAAACTATCAGAATCAAAAGGACTGCTGTAGATAAAGAAATCTTTAGCGCTTTCTTCCGCTACTAACTCTTGGCATTTGGCTGAAAAGAAAGCAGCATGGTTTCTAATACATTTCAAAACTATATTTGAATGTATAATTGATATTTTTCACATATCAATTTTCATCATATTTGAATTTTTCATCAATTCATCATTTCGCATTTGGGGAGTTATTGGGAAACCTCAAAACTATATCAAATATAAAAAATGTTGTAGAGTTTTCAATTTATAAAAAAATGTTTTTCATATACATTATGTAACGCGGAATTCCCAGGTTGGACCCCCTAGTCGTTTTAAAATAACGTAAAAAACTCATAAAAATGTTATAAATACATTAGTAAGTGGCTTGCAACTTACTCACGTGTATACTTGGCTTGGCTATGCCTCCGACGAAGTATACACAATAAATGTCTTCAACTCTAATAACCCTTTAAGACCCAGCCCGCACGATCGTGAGGGTTAGACATACATGTAAATTTTTACTTCTGAAACAGTCGTATGTTATAAAACCCCGAATCGAACGATAGTTCTGGTTTGCAAAAAGAGTAAAGTATCATTTTTTATCAACGGATGGCGGTTGTAGTACATGTTTTACTTTTAGCCGGCATGATTAGCTTTGTTTACAAGTACAACAAAAAAAGCTCATCATTTTATCTATCGTAAAAAGGTAATTATCCGTATATTTCTAATTGCTTAGATAAATATTTTTGCTTTAATGTCTAAATAAGTGTAATATAATAAAAAACATTAATTATACACTATTTATGTTACTTATAGGACTTCAGATTTCGTTACCCGCACGATCATGCGACTTGGGCGTTACGTTAGTCAGTGCTACTGTAAAGGTAAGACCTTTCTCAATGTTCATTTTGTTTTCTGTTTCAATAATTTTGGTGACAGCCAGATGAAAAGCGAAGTATGTTATTATATAATTAATGCCATATATTCTTGGGTGTTGTCACGGATGAATTATTTTTTTCAATTAAATTTTACTTTTTTTCTTTTCAATTAATAAAATTTTCTAAGACATTTTTTTAAATGCTTTGTTAACTTTTAACAAAGCAAAATAAAATACTTTTTCAGATGCCTAAATGAAAAAGAATTCTCACACAAGAAGAAATATTGCAATTGATGAATAAATCAGACCCTGAATTTAGAGGTTGCGAACGAAATATTTCAAGCAGATTTATTTGAAGGATTGTCAAGTTCAGATGGGCTCGATGAAGAAAAAAATACAAATATTTCTAAAGAAATGGCAATATTGGATCATTCTTCCTCATCAAAGTCCCCTGAGCCCATTCCTCAAAGTTCTACCTCCAAGCCAGTTTCGGCAAAGGCTGAGATAATGAAAACAACAGCAACAACAAAAAACAATGCATGTGGGATGTTAAGAACTTCATTTCTGTACCTCGTTCTGCTCCTTTAGATTTCAAGCAATTGCAGGTATGTCTTTCATTTCTTAAATTTTAATTTAAAAAAGTTACAGACTTATAGAAAAAGTAAAATCGATATCATAATTTTTTTTAATAAGGCAAACATTTTTAAACTAATTAAAATAGGAATTTTTTGAAGTCGATAAGTACATCTCCAATATCAATTTTTTTTCTCCTTTTTTAGGCTTTAGAGCCAGTAAGGATTCCATTGCAATTTTTCAGCCAATACATTCCAAATCATCTTATAAGTAATTATTTTACAGGAAATGTCCAACCCGTACGATCGTGCGGGTATGGCTTTCTTAGAAAAAGCCCAACCCGCACGTTCGTGCGGGTAATCTCCACGCTCCAGGGGGTGACGAAAATTTTTTTTATTATTTTTTTAAGTGTCATTAGGGTCAGCATAGAGTTAATAACTAGAAGAATGTAATATTTAAATGTAAAAATGTTCCGGGTCTTAAAGGGTTATAAATCTGCTTACAAGCAATGTTTCCAGTTCGCTACTTTTACTTTATTCAGTTTACTTGATTGGCAACACTTTTTAAGCAATATAATTCGACTTATTATTGAATTATTTGATATGCTACAAAATAAGACACTTGCTCAAAATCTACACATCAAAAACTAATCGAATGATCAGTTTCGATTAAAAGTAAACGAGAGCATTCCGACTCTCGTAGGCATTTGAAAGCATTGGTTCAAATAAGGCAAGTATTTCTATTTCAAAAATGAGATGGAAATAAAGCAATCTCAATTTTTTTAGTTGCAAATTAGCAACACTGGTTGTAAGTTTTTACTTTACGCCCTCTAGCAGTTGAAAAGAAAATTAATACTTTATTTTATTTCTTTTTAATTTACAGAAATTTAAAGTTATAAATTTGTGAGACAATTTCGCGGCGCTTCCTTTATCGACCTATAAATACATATTATGTGAACTTATAAAACGGTTGCTGAGCTGAAGCTATGACACAGTTGTTTTTTTCTATAGGATTTTCACACTAAAAATGAAGGAACTATTATTTAAACACAATCAAACTAATTGGTAAAGTTATCATAAGAATTGAATATTTCCAACTGAGCTAAAAAATGCCCAGGCTGGGAATCGAACCCAGATCCTTGGCTTACAAGGCCATTCCAACCAGGTAAACGATGGGTACGTATGTAAACTATTTTTTAACACAAACTGATTGGTAAAGTTACCATACGAATTGAATATTTCCAACTGAGCGAAAAAATGTCCAGTCGAATCCAGGGATCTGGGTTCGATTCCCAGCCTGGACATTTTTTACCTCAGTTGGAAATATTCAATTCGTATGATAACTTTGCCAATCAGTTTGATTGTTTTAAAATAATAGTTCATCTACGTATCCATCGTTTATATGGAGTTCCTTTACCTGCGGTTTATTCTGTTGAGTTCTCTACATGACGGACCAGATGTTACTACCTATAAGTTTAACTGAGCGAAAAATGCTAGCTGGTTGTCGGCCCAGTTAGCTTAAACGGTAAAGCATTGGCCTTGTGAGCCAACGATCTGGGTTCGATTCCCAGCCTGCGCATTTTCTCGCTCAGTTATAAATATTCGATTCGTATAAAAATGAAGGCTGTATTAAATATGGTGGTCATGCTTTCCGTTAGGTTCCTTTCCAATCACTGCTAGGTTTGCCCAATCGTACTTTATCGTACCTACAAAGACGGGTGATACATGGCAAGATACATACACTCACCAAGTTTAAAAGCTCGCTTCGTGGCTCGCGTGCTGGAACACATCACTGCTCCTGTCACAGGCATTGACATAAAAATGCTATTGAACATATGGACGGAACTGGATTACGGTTGGGATGAGTGCCGGGTGACTAAGGTCGTACACATTGAACATTTATAGTATGTACTACAGTCGTGGAAAAAAAAGTAAACACCCCCTACTAACTCCTCAAAAAATTATCTTAGAAGAACGTTGCTGGTACCGAACGATTGAAAGTAAACTCTACTTTTGAATGATGTATGTAAAATTTGCTTAAGGGGCCATCCATCTACATATTAAAACTAAAACTATTTTTTTTCCATGGAAATACCCAATTTTAACAAGATATTTCAAATCCTCGGTTCAAACTATGCCTAGACACCAAATTTCAAGACATTTGAATGATGAGTTTTTGAATCATAAACATTCAGTTTAGTGTTTTTAATGTTAAATTACATTGTCATATTTTTATTAATAACACCTGAAATTATACTCCTAATGTGTTAACTTTTTGTGTAGCAATAATGCTGAAATACCCAAAACATAAATACGTTGAATTTTCAATTCTTATAATTTTATGATATGAATTAGGAATTATAAAATTAACATTCGAAAAAATTATGAATTGCAACCTACAATTTTTTTTTATGGATTTAGATTTATTAAATCCTACTTTATGGAAATCCAAAATTTCACATTTTTCTTCCAAGTAGTTTTCAAATTATGCTTTAAAAACGGCAAAATTATGGTTTAAGGGACCGTCTATGATAGAACTGACTAGATATTATGAAATTTCTTATGCTATTCTGCAATCTAGCAGTCTTCAATGACTGCTTGAATGGCACTTAAGAAGCCTTGATCAAGAAGGAGGCTCTCTCGGTCAACAATCCAGTACCGAACTTCAATTTGGATACAGCCCTTAAAATACGCTCGTTATAAAATAACTAGCAAATCCCGCGGCTTTGCTCGCGTAATTTAAGTATTGCGCGGCAGCGCAATACTTATTTATTTTCAGTGTCACTTCTCAATGTTAATTTAACTTTGAAAAGCCTATGGAGATCATAACTTTTTCATTTTTTCTTCCCACCTTTTTGTCCCTGATGCCACTCATTTTTTATTCTTCACTAATTCTAATGATATAAATTTAAAGTGTAAAAACGATTGTCTGACGTCAGGTTCAAAACGAATGGTGAAATGCCTTTGCATATGGGTGAATTACAACCCAGAGAGAAACATGGGCCAATTTGTTTTTACATTATTCAAATATTTTTCTTAATAATTCCAATTTTCGCTTTTTTCATTGAAAATCAACAGACATTTTTCATAGAAAATGTAACATTTTTACTTCATTGTTGCAAAAATTTCAAAAGCCGTAATAGTAATTTATTTCTTTTTAGTTGCAAGATTTTCACGTAAAATATTAAATTGAGCTAGTTTTTTTTTTTTTTTTTTTTTTTTTCAAAAATTAAAAAGGTGAATATGGCGTCATAGTGGAAATGAAAAGGATATTTTCAGAATAAGTTTTTACTTTGGTCAAGTTTAAATTTTAGTAAAAAGTTTCTAATGGATAGCTATTTTTACGCAGGTAGCGAACTTAGTAAGGATATTTTCAAAATAAGTTTTTGCTTTGGTCAAGTTTATATTTTAGTAAAAAGTTTCTAATGGATAGCTATTTTTACGCAGGTAGCGAACTTAGTGGGGAATTACATAACTCAAATTTTAAAATGTATTTTTTTTCCGAGATGAGAACTATTTATACCCCAAGTTAAACTTGGGTAATAATTTTCTGATGTGTTTACATCATCCCTTGGGAGAGAATAAGGTCTAAAAATTTAAGCAAAACTTGTATTTCTTATTTTTTACTGTATCACAACTATAATATTGTTAAATATTAGCAGTAAGGATTCAACACAATTTACATTTACATTCATAGCGTTTCTGAGTGGGAAATAGGGTATCTAAATTTAAGTGAAGTTAATTTTTTATGTTTTGATTATAGATTTTTTACGTTCAGATTAGAAGTTTTTGTCCAAACTACCGCAACCTGCATTACTACAGTGGGGAAACATTTTGAATTACACATTGGTAAACTGCATCCCACATAGTGATGCAATAATGCATACATCATCAAAGCCTGATGATGATACTCTCTATTAATTTTGAAATGCGTTCGTCTGAGTGCAGTAGTTATTAAAAAACTTGACATATTAAACAAAAACATAATTTGGAGAACAAATAAAAAAAACAAAATTTATTTCCTACATTCTTTAAGCCCAAGAAGGGACAGTTATTAAGTTATTTCATTCAATTAGTTCTATATTTAATGTTAAATTTTTGTAACAAATTAGTTAAGCCAATTGAAGATTAAAAAATAAAAATAAAATTCATACAATATGATACTTAAAATACCCTAAAAAATTACATTACGTTCAAATGAAATCGAAATAAATCTTACACTTTTTTAAAGTTTTGTATTTTGCATGCATCTTATCATTTTATGTACAATTGTCATAAGCATAATACAAAATCTGCAATACAAATATTTTCAATTAAAAATGGAAGAAGTCTAAGATTTACTTCGATTTCATTTGAACGGAATCTAATTGTATAGGGTGTTTTAAGTATCACATTGTATGAATTTTATTTTTATTTTTTAATCTTCAATTGACTTAACTAATTTGTTACAAAAATGTAACAATAAAAGTAGAACTAATTGAATGAAATAACTTAATATCTGTCCCTTCTTGGGCTTAAACAATGTAGGAAATAAATTTTGTTTTTTTAATTTGTTCTTCAAATTATGTTTTTGTTTAATATTTGAAATATGCCAAGTGATATTTATATGTCTAATTTTTATTAAAAGGTGCAAACTAAATTTTTATTTTATTAAAAGGTAATATTTTATTTTATTAAAAGGTACTTACTTTTAGGAATAATTTAAAAAAATTACTATTTAAAACACAGTTTGATTAAACATCATTGTTACACTGCATAAGGCAGAAATGAGACTTAAATTAATAAAACGAAATAAAACTAAATAAATAATAATTTAGAAAATATTTTGAAACTTTTATGCTCAATTAATACGCTCATTTCAGTATTCATTTCAATTTTTGAATTTTTTAGAAACCATCTTCTTACATCTTAAAATTAACCATCATGTCAAATTCCAAGTCCTACCACCTCTCTCAACATAAAGGGCTATGTTGAAATAGGAACTATCACCATTTATTTGCCAACATTAATTCTGAAATTGGTTTGTTATTTCCTAATATTCCACAGAAACGTAATTTAGAAAGCTTTTAAAGGCCTTTTTTAGAACGTTTGTTGTTCCTGTGAATTCCACTTTGTAGAATCATCGGCATAAAATATAGCCTGTGTAGGATCAGAGGCTGTTACCATTGATTCGCAACTATTACTTTTATATTTGGTTTATATTTCCTGAAATAGCGTAGAAATCGTAATTTAGGACTTTTTTAGAATGCTTTTCGCACCTCCCCTTCACTTCACCCCTTTTTAATTCGAATTTATTTTCGACAGTCCTTCGAGGGCATTTATATTTTATAAGTAACTACCATGCCATATTTAAAGTTTCTAGCCTTTTCAGTATCACAGATATCGCAATTTAGAAAGTTTTTAGCTACTGCAACCCTCTGGTGGTAGTGGCACAGACATAAAATATAGCTTATGTTTGAGCAGGTTCTATCACCAACAATTTGTTATCATTATTTTTTTAATAGGTTTGGTATTTGAAAAGATTACATAAAAATTGTAATTTATAACGCTATTCGCTCACTTCATCTTTTTAAATTTGAAATTTTCTTTCGACAGTTCATAGAAAGCAGTTGCATCTTGTAAGTAAATAACATGCCATACTTCAAAGTGTTAGACCCTTCAGTTATGCAAAAAACGCAAATTAGAACATGTTTTGCTTTTTCAACCCTCACATGGTAGTGACAGCAACATAAAATATAACCTATGTTATAGCAGGGACTGTCACCATTGATTTGCAACCATTACTTTTGAAATAGCTTTGGAATTTCCTGAGATTGAGTAGAAATCGCAATTTAGAACGTTTTTAGAACGCTTTTCGCGCATTTTCACCCCTTTTTAAATTTCCAATTTTTTCGAAACTGTTCTTAAAGATCATTTATATGTAATACATATGTACCTTGCCTAATTTTAAGTTGCTAGCCCCTACCGATCACAGAAACCGAAATTTGGAATGATTTTTTGCTCCTGCAACGTCTAGGTGATAGTGATACCGACTTAAAATAACGTCTATGTTAGAGCAGAGGCTGTCAGCATCAATTTCTTGCTATTACTTTTGAAATGAGTTTGATTCTTCCTGAGATATTGGTGACAAATCGGCATTTAGAATGTTTTTAGAACGCTTTTCGCTCATTTTGCTCCTGCATCTCCTCTGGGTTAGTGGAAACATATATAAAATATAGCCTATATTGAAGCAAGATCTGTCACCATTATTTTAACACCATTATATTTGAAATCGGTTCAGTATTTCCTGAGATTGCTAGAAATCGCAATTTAGAAAGTTTTTTACAACGCTTTTTGCGCATTTTGACCTCCCCCCCCCCTTTTAAATTTCGACTTTTTTAGGAAATGTCCATAGAGATCATTGATATCTTATAACTAACTACCATTCTAAATTTCACGATTCAAGGCCCTTCCGTCACGCAAAAACTGCAATTTAGAACGTTTTTCTCCTGCACCCCCTTTGGGGTTGTGTCACCGACATAAAACATAGCCTATGTTGGAGCAAGTGTTTTCACCATCATTTTGACGCCATTATTTTTTTTAATCTGTTTGGTATTTGCTGAGATTATGTAGAAACTACCATTTAGAACGTTTTTTAGAACGCTTTTTGTGCATTTTCACCCCCTTTAAATTTCGAATTGTTTAAGAACTGGTCTTAGACATCATTTATATCTTTTAAGTAACTAATATTCCAAATTTCATATTTCTAGGCCCCTCAGTAACGCAAAAATCGCTTTTTTAGTACGTTTTTTGCTCCTGCACCCCCTTTCGGGTAGTGGCACCGACATAAAATATAGCCTATGTTCTAAGTTGGACTAACACCTTCATTTTGATACCATTACTTTTGAAATCGGTTTGGTATTTCCTGATATTATGTAGAAAATACCATTTAGAACGTTTTTTAGAACTCTTTTTGTGCATTTTCACCCCTTTCAAATTTCGAATTGTTTAAAAACTCTTCTTAAACATCATTTATATCTTATAAGCAACTAATATTCCAAATTTCATATATCTAGGCCCTTCAGTAACCCAAAAATCGCATTTTTAGAACGTTTTTTGCTCCTCCACCCCCTGCGGGGTAGTGGCACCGACATAAGATATAGCCTATGTTCTAAGTTGGACTAACACCATCATTTTGATACCATTACTTTTGGAATCGGTTCGGTAGTTCCTGAGCTTATCTCCGACAAATAAACAATTTTTTCCTCTTTATAATAGGAGTATAGAAGTATAGATTAATTTCTCAGAAACTTATCGTACGAATTGCATAAAAATTTGTTTTAAGGCTAATTGAAGGGTGTAGAGTTCATTTATGCTGTCTAGATTGTGTGCTGCTATTGAAAAAAAAACAAAATTATGGTTCGTTTTAATATGTAGATTCCCCTCTAAGCAAGTTTTATATATATCATTTAAAAGTAGACTTTATTACTAATCGTGTGGCACCAATAACTTTCTTCAACGATAATTTTTTGCAGAGTTAGTAAGGGGTGTTTACTTTTTTTCCCACGACTGTACCAGAAACTTGGTGAGTGTATGTTCTTTTCATGTATCACCCGTCTTTGTAGGTCGTATACCTCTCAATACACAGTGTTTTGAAACCCGATGAATCCTTTAGACTAGCCTTGTATATACATATCTTAAATACACTGACCTCCAAAAGTTATGGAACAGGGACTGGATGCTTTCCATTGTGCACGTTTTGTTGAATATCTACCAAAATTATTGACGAATTGTTCTTGAACTTCTGGGATGTAAAGAACATCTTTAATTTCATATTTCTCATTGAAGATTTTGTCTGGAGGACAATTAGTGTGTTAATAATAAATTCAATAATAAAATAATATATGCGATCACCTATGTAATAGAAAATGCTGAAAATGGTTTGTCACTGTGTTAAATGACTATTTGGGTCATGTTCAACATTTGTGTGCTTTTGTGTAAGCATAGCACTCATATTCGTGAAGATGTTAATGTGTCTGTAAAAAAATTCAAAAGTTTTTTGTTTATAGCATACAGAGTTTTCAATCAAATTTAACACAACTTTCCGAAAACCTGATAAACTACAGTAGCAACAGTATATGTCAATTAAAACATGAACATATTGAATATTTGATGAGATATGGGCATTTTTTTGAAATACTTTTTAACTGCACATGCGTGGAAGATTTCAAAAATTTTATTTCTTAATTTGGTAGTCAGCTATTTTGGGAAACTCTTATAAAAGTTCAGTCAAATATTGTGAAAACTCAGAAAAATATAGTGAGCTGACTGAACAGTTGTGGAATATCCCTTATAATAAAGCTATTTTTAGAAAGCAGCTCACTATAAGCAACACACTAGCAACTCGCTCCAATCTTTGTGAATTTTTGCGATATTTGACTGGTCCTTTTATATAAGTTGCCCTATATAACTTACTACCAAATTATAAAATAAAAACTTTAGAATATTGTATATATGTGTGTTTAGAATATTATAATTTTAGAATGCGCAGTTAAAAATTATTTCATACAAGTGCCCATATCTCATAAAATATTCAATATGTTCATGTTTTAATTGCAGTATACTGTTGGTACTGTTCTTTGTCAGGTTTTCGGAAAGTTTTGTTAAATTTGGTTGAAAACTCTGTATGCTTTAAACAAAAAACTTATGAATTTTGCACAAACACAATAACATCTCCACGAATATGAATGCTATGGTTACACAAATGCACACAAACGTTAAACCGGACCCTAATAGTCATTTAACACAGTGACAAACCATTTTCAACATTTTCTGTTACATAGGTGACAGCAAATATTATTTTATTATTAAATTTATTATTCCCCCCTAATTGTCCTCCCGACTAAATCTTCACCAAGAAATATGAAATCAAACATGTTCTGTTCATCCCAGAAGTTCAAGAACAATTCGCCAATCATTTTGATAGATATCCGACAAACCGTGTACAATCGAAAGCACTCAGTCCCTGTTACTTAAATTTTGGAGGCCAGTGTAATTAAAAATCTAATACTGAAGACATTATGTGCCATAATTATGCTGTGCAGTACTTCACTCAGGTGAGAACATGAGCTAAAATTAACTTTCGTTTTATTGCTATCCCTAAACATGACTTAAATGTTATAGTATTGTGAGCTAAAAGTGTCTCCATTCTATTTTTTTTTATCTTAAGTTTTGATGTTTTATTTATTTTTTAATATGTAGTTTAAATTAAAATACAAACATTCATTTTTGTAATGATTCCAACTAAAATGTTCACGACCACGATATTTTTTAGAATATTTCGATTTGTTTCTGTTGCTATAATTAATTTTTAATTTAGAATAAGAAACATAACTGGAAAATTTGCAATGAAATGCTCCCATAGAATAAGGTGTTACAATTTTTTTTGGAAAACAACAATTGTAAATTTTAATAAAGGGCTGTTTTTAAGGACATTCTTTAAAGAAAACATCACTTAAGTTCCAAATAGACGTAAACTTAAACTGACGGCGTTTTTGTTGTGGTGAAGCGGTGTCTTTCATTTTAATTGCACTTCAAGTATACTGAACTGTCATTCTTTAGGACGAAATATACTAATCTACCCCATCTCATTCTTAAATCTCCCAAAACTGTTGGAGAAGAATGGGAATAATCGTACTTCAAGTTGAAGAAAAATAAAAAAGCTTGTAAACTCAGTTTAAGGCTGCGTTTAAATGTTTTGTCATCACTCAACACTTTTCTGGGAAAAGTATTGTTTTCCACCCCTCTGTGGTTTATTCAGAAAAGGGCAGGAACATTCAACAATGGGCCAGGAGAAAAGAAGATTAGATCAACCTGAAGGAAAGGTTTTCCTATTGCAGGATGTCCGTCAGTTCCATTTTGAAGCCATTGAAGTAGAAAAACACAGCGTGGCCACAAAAACCCTGATATGCTAAATGACAAAAATGTTACTTCTATTTGCACTTTACGCATTCATTTAGTAGGGTGTGGTAAATGATGGCAGTATAATAAAACCATAACAAACTAGTGACATAAAAAATCTTACAATGAAGGTCTCCATACTGTGCATACTCGAAATATGTTGAAAAAAATGCTAGTGAAAGTACTCATGTATGTAATAAAGGATCAGTTAAAATTAGCGGCGGAATTACAGTAGAAAATTTGTAAAAAAATAAAATACTTTCGAATAATTGGCGTGAAAAGATCAAAGCGGCACGCAATTTGGCGAGCAGCACTTTTCCTCGGCAAAAGCAAACGATTTTAATGAATCTGAAAATTGCTTGTTAATTGATTTTGAGAATATGCGGTATTTAATGAATTTAAACGTAAACCATGAAAGAATTTATTATTATTATTATTATTACATTTTGTATACTTGTTGCTTGTTGCCGATTTGAACGAAATTTTGCCATTGTTTTATTCTCCAATCCACAATTTTTTTTAAAATTTAAACGGCTTTATCGATTATAAAAATAACTTTTAACGCCAGATGAATAATTCTGCCGTAATACATTTCCATATCGAAGAAGTTGTTTCCATAGTAACAAAGTTGAATCGACAGTGCTCGATGTGGCATATTTTTGAGTTTGGAACAATTTTAATCAATTTAAATTTTGTTTTAAATCGGAAAATATGATAGTTAAAATTTGTTATAAGTACATATAAATATATATGACAAAACTATAGTTAAAACAAACTAAAAATGGCAAAGCTAAAGTTATTTAAATTAAGCTTATTTAAACAAATTCAACATAAAAAGTTTTTTTCCTTAAAGAGCATTCGACAAGCGTATTTTTTTTTTTTTTTTAATTTAATAGTGCCGTATAAGTACATATAAATATATATGACAAAACTATAGTTAAAACAAACTAAAAATGGCAAAGCTAAAGTTATTTAAATTAAGCTTATTTAAACAAATTCAACATAAAAAGTTTTTTCCTTAAAGAGCATTCGACAAGCGTATTTTTTTTTTATTTAATTTCTTCGCCAAACGGTGATAAGTCGCCAAATAAGTGAAATTTTCATTATTTTTGTACGGACGTTCTGCCGAGGTTCCGCCAAAAACTTTTTTATAAACATATATATACATGGGAGAAGAACATTCTGTATTTTTTTTCAGATTTTTCTGAGTATGCCCGTACGGAGACCTTCCTTGTTAGTTCTTTTCAAAGATAAATATGGTAACCCTAACAACTACAATCCTGGCACCTTTAACTTGTAACCAGTTTCAACATTGCATGACACGCTTTGGTTCGAGACATTCCTTTTGGCTGTATCAAATTAATGTGCCGTAAGATGATTCTGTCCAAGGTAACATAAATTTCAAGGACTATTAATTAAATTATTATCTTTGATTAATTTATGAATGGTGAATTTCCTAATATTATAAAAAAATAATATAACTATTTTTTTCATTCTTAAGATCATAGTTTGTAGAAGTGAACTTATCTGCAATAAAAAATAATAAAGAATTTTTTAAATTGATTAAATTGATTTTCCCGAAAAACTTGGAAACAATTTACGAGTATGTCTATCTTATCATTCAATCTAGGAAAATTATTCCAAAATATGTCAAGTTTGCCAAGTGCATTAAATGTTAATTTATATTTAAAAAAAAATGTTTTGAAGTGTGGTTATATACGTTTCTCCATTAATGTAAAACCATACATAATAACTTAAGTTTACAATTTGTCATTATAAAAAACATATAAAAGGAATTTAGTTATTACATTATTTTCGAAAGTAGTTGAAATATCAGTATAATCGACATATAAAAAAACGTTTTGAGCAAAAATTAAAATAAGGTTAAAAAAAGAAAAAAGAAAAAAAAAACTTTCGCAGAGTACCCAGGTATATCGCTGAATAAGTAGACAAATTCTTATTGAATGGTCAACATTGTAACTACCATCATTTGAAACAGAGGAAAATTTAACTTTGCTAAATTTTACTTATTTAAAGCATTATGATTACACATTTTTGTGTCTGTAACTCATGCACCTGTTCTTCTTTCCAAAACTTGGGTATTGTGAATGTGTCGAATGAGCTTTACTTCTACGGTCAATATTTTTGTATGCAAAAGAATGCCACCGTACCGAACCATTACGCGGAACATAGAATACATTCTTACACGAAACACTAAACAGTGGATAACAGTAAAATAATGCGAAAAAAAATTCGTAAAACATGTACCAGAAAAATACAGCGGAAAATACTATTTAAATTAAATTGAATTAAATTTTATGGAGTGTCTTCCTTATGGGTTTCTAATCGAGGTATCTAACTAAGCCTGTGAGGCTGTTAGAAATGGTGGATAAAATAATTCATGTAGATGTTTGTTCGCAGAGCTTAAATTACCCTCGTTGCGTCTCTCGATTTTGCATTGGATAAAGATAGCAAAGATGTAAAGCTATTTACCAAAAAACTATTTGAGTTATTTCAGTATTTAAAACATTA
This sequence comes from Maratus speciosus, assembly GCA_963932465.1. Classification (NCBI taxonomy): domain Eukaryota; kingdom Metazoa; phylum Arthropoda; class Arachnida; order Araneae; family Salticidae; genus Maratus; species Maratus speciosus. Next base: position 458,186,711 of record OZ010797.1, read on the forward strand.
CAACTGTATAGCTGCGAACTTGTACGGATTTTTTCTACCACTAAAATTTAACAGAAATCTCTGTCTTATTTAATTATCAACATTCACTGCAATTCGGCGATTGAATTAGGCAAAATTTTCCATTAAATTTTAGTGGTAGCAAAAATCCGTACAAGTTGGCAGCTGTGCAACTGTTATAACCAGGGTCCGAAAAACCCGGGCGACTAAAAATTTCCTCTTCCCGACTAACTTTTTTACCTACTTATGATTTTAATTTTGTTTTCTTCAACCAAAAAAATTCCATGTGCGAAGATATTTATTTTTAATAGCAGGATTATTTGCAGTGGAAGAAAATACACCATACCGGAGCAACAAATTTCCCTAATTTTTCAGAAAACAGAGTTTTTGTTAAGCCAAACTAAAGTGCATGTTGAAAGAGCACCGCTTAGATTAGAAAACCTTAAAAATACTCCAGTAGAAAAGGGAAAAAATTACATGATGTTTTAATAAGTGGAATGTGCCAAAATGTGCAGTTGTCAGATATATCTCACAAAAATGACAAATGGACAAATGGTATTTCAAATCAAAATCTCAAAGGTGTACACAATTTCTTGTTGGGAATTAAAGGTAAGAATATTAATTTGTCTACTGCTTTAATGATTAATTTCATAGTTTGTTTCTATTTAATTTTTACAATGTAAAAGTGGTATTATCTTAAAATTTTTGATCAGTTTGATTTTTGTATTGAATAGTTAACTTATTCACTGCAAAATGACACATACGCTGCAAAATGACACGCTCTCAAAAATAGCCGAATAAGTTTATGAGTAGCCAGTGTTCCATATTGCAGTGAATGCGTTAATGTCACAGAAATTATTCTTCAAGCTGGCTCCTAAGACTTTTTCCTGGCACCTAAGAATTTTCAACTTTTGTCAGTCACTGGTTATAACCATATTACATTACAAGTAAAATGTCGCCGAAAAACTTTCTGTGATACCTTCTAATTAATGATGTTCTATATACCTCTAAATAATCCAAATCCTTATAAATCCAAAAAAAAAAAATCCTCACTGCTACTACCTGGCCTACAGGCACAGATAGATTTCGAATTTAAATATTAATTTCAACAACAAAAACTAAATCATGATTAGAGATAAGCTCATTTTAAAAATTTTATCTGGCCGCTTTTGACTAGTTTTTAATTTCATTTTTATGTAAGATCTGGTTTTATCAGAATAATGTTAAGGCGGTATACAAAAAGATACTTTTCCATGCTCAACAACTCGAAATTTTCTGGCATGTTTTCAGATTAATTAATATATATATATATATATATATATATACATACCGGGTGTCCCAAAAAGGACTGACTGATTTTAAAATTCAATAACTTCCAAACGGTGACAGATATTAAAAAAATTCTTGCAGGAGGGTTATGCATAAAGTCAAAAGTTTTTTTACAGTGATTTTCGATTTTAGTTCGAATTACAAACAATAGATGGCATTGCGATCAATAGAGGCTAAATACAGGCTCAATTTTTGGTACTTCGTGGCCCGGATAATACATTTCCATCTCCTTTTTCTGCATGGATCAACAGAAAGGACCAAAAATCGAGCCTGTATTTAGCGACTATTGCTTACAGCGCCATCTATTGTTTGTAAATTGAACTAAAATTGAAAATCACTGTAATAAAACTTTTGACCTTATGCATAACCCTCCTGCAAGAATTTTTTTAATTTCTGTCACCGTTTGCAAGTTATTGAATTTTAAAATCAGTCAGTCCTTTTTGGGACACCCGGTATATATATGAAACTTGCTGACGTGATTTTTAATGAGATTTATAAGCGACCTGTGTTTTTCTTTTTCTTCCAATAATTAAAACTTGATTTATAAACAATTATTTTATCAGTAGGACCATATTTTTCGTTTCCAACACAATCGCTTCGGGAAATTCGGTTCAAAATTCCAACTTTGATATCATTTTTTGAAATATATTCTACCGCTATCAAAAAATAGACCAATACGGTACATTATATAGTTTCTGAATAAGAAAACCTACCAATTGGATGCATTTGAAAGCAAAAATGAATTTAAAAATGAGTCATAAAATAAGCAGTTTGGATTTGAGTACACCCTTAATACGATGATTTTTTTCTTCAACCGCTATGTATTTTCTTTTTCTGTAAGAATTGGTCCTATCAAAAACTTGTCAATATAGATATTGTCGATAATATTAAGACGATATATAATAAATTCACGCGGATTTTATATCTTGTGAATTGACGAAGTTATGGATTTTTTTCTTCTTCAACCTCCCCTTTTTGTTTTCGTTTTTAATTTTTTTGCAGTACGAATTGGTCTTATCAAAAACTTGTCAGTATGAAAGTAGTAGATAATATTAAGAACATTTATAATAAATTTAATTGGATTTGATATCTTGAGAATTAACGAAGTTATGAATTTTTTCGGCATAAAACCCTGTTTTTTGCGCCCCTTAAGCCCATTTTTAGGTGCGTTCGTAATTATATAAATAGGAAGCACCTATAGTCGTTGTTCAGTCCGTCTGTCTGTCCGTCCGTCTGTCCGTCTATGCGTCTTTCTGTCTGTCTGTATGTCCGTCTGTCTGTCCGTCCGCATATAACAAAGCAAAAACTACCCAACCGAATGATCTGAAATTTTAAATATATAATTCTTGTAAAATTTCGTCGAGCCATTTCACATTTTATGAAAATCGGATGTATAGTTTAATGACAGTGACAGTGAAAAATTTTCCATTACATTACGGCCAATGGGAAAAAATTATTGCAAGTGCATTTTAATGATGTTACAGCCTTCCAAATGGTCTGAAACTTTAAATATATAATTGTTGCAAAATTTTGTCGAGTCATTTGAAATTTTATGAAGATCAGATTTATAGTTTATTTACAGGGACAATCAAAAGTTTTCCGTTACATAGCGGCCAATAGGAAAAAATTATTGCAAGTGCATTTTAATGATGTTACAGATTATGCACTTATGAAATGCAAAAAAATATACATTCAGTACAATATGAGGTGCAAAAAATATTTATCAAACGAACGCATCTCATTTACCACGTTACACGAGCAATTTCCAACTTGTTAATTTTATCGAAAATATGTGATACATAATTTTTTGGCCCTATTTTTATAAGTAATAAAATTTTTTAACTGATTTGATATGTACAAAAATTAAGAAGTTGTGAGGTTTTTTCGGTTTTCACAAAACCCCTCCCTATCTCCATCCCCTTGCTCCGATTTTGCCCATTGATGAACTTGATCGAGATTTTATGCCCCTTGATTTTATGTATCAGTTTCGATGAGATTTATGCAGAATTACGGGAGTTATCGTTTCCATAAAAAAGTGATATATATATATAGATAGATAGATAGATAAAGTTTTTTACTGAGGGTGGTTTGGGGTTCTAAGGGTCATGATCGGTGCAGATCTGCAAAAATGTTTCAGAAATTCTAACATAAGTGCGATCGCAATAGGTAGCATTTCATACGAAATCTACCTAAAAGGTGTACTCTTCCAAATTTATGGTATTCAGCTTATATTATGCGCACCCTATTTTTAACACGGAAACATGAAAATAGTTATGTATCTGTTATAAGATGCAGTTTATTAATACAACCTGTGGCCAGAAAGTTCGGTGAATGAATTTTTATTTCAAATACAGTATTCTACAGCATCAAATGCAATTTACTGTCCTTCAAAATAATCTCCAAGTATGGTAATGCACTGTTTAGAACGAGTATATAAGTCCTGGAAACTCCTGTAAAACAGTTCTTTCGGAATGGCTTTCAGCTCGGCCGTCACGTTGCGTTGAATGTCGGTGATGTCCGTAAATCTCTTTACTTTCAGGGATGACTTCAATCTGGGGAAGAGGAAGAAGTCTGCAGGTGCCAAATCAGGTGAATAAGGGCGGTGATCAAGTGTCACAACTCCATTCGTGGCCAGAAACTGCCGTACAACCAAGGCAGTGTGTGGCCGGTCATTATAGTGGAGAAGAGTCCGGGAGTCCATTCATAAACACTCTTTGATGTGACGGCTTCATCTTTATAAACTTCTTTGAACATTTCGTGAGTTTCTTTTGCCGATTTCCCAAGTTTGAAACAAAACAACATGTTTATTCTCTGATCCATTTTGTTTAGCTCGACAATCCACAATAAAACTTTCGCGCTCGGCGTTAAACGTAACAGGGAATAAACGCACTTGGAACTTTGCCAAACGTTCAAACATATATTGACCTTCACCATGCGCAGCGGTTTGATATTCTGCTAGTACAGCAGCGACTTCTACAGGCTCATTCACCGAACTTTCTGGCCACAGGTTGTATAACGTAGAATATCTGTAAATTTGAAAGCAATAATTCTGTAGAAAATCCTGACTCCATAGCTCCCACTGGTCCATTTTTTGAAAGCCAGTATTTCCGAAGAATTATCTTCGTGATTGGTTTCTACAGTATTTGCCATAGAAATAAGCTTCAGGATATGTTTCTATAAAATTTCCAAGAAAAATCTAAAAAAGAAAACAAGTTTATGAAACAAATAATTGCACCTAGTCCCTAATCCCTGCGATTAAGGGGAAAAAAATCTCTTATATAAATATTTGTATCTGTTCATCATATGTTATTCCCCTTAATAAAGTCACATAATTAACGTTACCGCTTTATGTAATTAAAGGTAGATTTCGTAAAAAATAGTACCTATTGCGGTCGTTACCATGGTGCGACTTTTGAAAAATTCCTTCATAACTTTTCATTATATGACCCCAGGAACCCAAAACCACCCCCACCTAAAAAGTTTATATATATATATATGAATGTATGTACTAAATTTTGTCCGTACGATAAAATCGCAATTATGCACGAATAGTCTTCAAACTTGCCGAACACATTGAGATGGTTAATATCTCGGCGCGGGTTGCAAATGAGAAAAATCGGCCCAATGCAGTAGAAATGGCGGAGGGTTAAAAATTTTGAATGCCGCCTTAACATGATTCTGATAAAACCAGCTCTTACAGAAAAATGAAATGAAATTTAAACATTTTTCGTTTATATTGTTACAAACAATTAAAAAACCACAATAAAATTCTTTCCACAACAATTACATTTCTATTGCAAAATTTCCACGTGAAAAATAAAAATCTATATATATATATTGCACTATCGTATCTCCATACATATAAGGGGGGTTACCATAGGGGGGACCCTGTTCCGACGCCAAATGCTGCCAATTTTCTCGCCAACTTGTCGATATCTCTAATAATTCGCCAAATTCCCATAGACTGCCATTGTAAACCAATAGGTTTTACTTCCTTACAGAAAATCAACAAATTGAGAAATTTTAATGCAAAAAAAACTAATATTGATATACTACTTGGTCATCCCGTCGACCAAAAGTCTATCACCAAACCATAAGATTAAATGCCAATAATGGTTGATCGTAAATATCGCATTCACTTGACTTTAAGCAAATTACACGTGTTTACGTCTTCAAGTGATTTTTATTTCGACGTTTTATTTGTATTTTTATTAATGTTGTACTAATTTATTTGTTCTTTCGTTATTTAAAATAAAAATTTAACTTTTAACTTCGAAATCTACATGCGCCTATAGGCTGAGCTGGCAGGATTTTTTTTTTTTTTTTTTTTTTTTTTTTGAGTAGCTAATTTCGTTTAAATATTTTAACAGTACTATGAAGCAACCAGAATTACAAACCATACTGTCCGGTGCATAAAACATTGTGAAAATCGTTTTTAAGTGAAACTCTCACAAATATTTTACAAATAATATATATTTTTACATTGCCAATCAACTACGTCAAAAGCATTTTTGCATAAATATTAAATATGTATTCGAATAATAAAGGATATAAATTAACACATGCTGGACAATTGCACCCTAAAATGTAATAAATAAGAAAGTATTCGTTAAAAACACAAAGCATAAAAACTACCCGACAGAATATTTGAATTTTAATGTATATAATCGTTGAGAACTTTGTCGAATCATTTGACATTTTATTAAAATCGAATTGAAACTTAAAAAGATATTAATAAAAGTTTTCTTCATTCTATTAAATCCCACCAAACGTAATTAATTCAATGGTATCCGATGAGAGGTAATAAATTCTAGGTTACCATTGTGATTACGTCCTATTTAAGATGGAGTCATATTATTTCCGTATTACTGAATTTAATATATAGAATCGTAATAAATTTTGTACTCATGCATTTTTGCCTGGGAGTGCAACAGCTATTGCACTAAGATCTGAATATTTATAAAACTAGTACGAACGCACCTCATTTGCCACGTTTGACGTACCATCTCCGTCTAGTTCTCAACTAATATGTAGCGTACAATAATGAATGAGGTATCATTGGGTAGGATCTTTTACCCACATGTGACATTGCATACTGAAATTTTGTCATAAATTTAAGTTAAGTATCATCATATATATTATGTCAGCATCCTTTTCCTATGTACATACAAAACGTAGAACGATAAAAAAATGAGCTAATCCCGATCATTATATTTATTAAAATCACTGTTAAAAATATCCTTGTAAAATTACGGGCAGAGGCCGTCACCAGGTTAGAAATGACCCATGATAATCATTAAAATGAACCCTTAAAGACTGTGGCAAGATTGGTAGCTGAATTCCTGAGTCATAGATGATACCTTTTACAGTACCCAGTGCAGCGTTTACCAATCCCCACTCTGTCTCGTTATCGGTACGTAGTAGCATAATTCTGCATCCAACTGAAAGTGAAGTTCAACCTGAAGTCCAGACGCGTGATCATCTTCACTCCATCTTGCTATTTAATTATTGTGGTTCTGCTAATATTTTTGTCACTGGCCATTTTGATTTAAAGAGTATTTATTGATTATAATTTTTAGCTCGTTTGTTTTTGGACGAAAGGCATATGCCATCTTGAAGTAATTCAAGTTCAACCGGAAGCAATTTAGCTTTGCGCCATTGGATAAGGGATGAGTGGTCGTCTGAAACTTAACTCACGGAAAGCGAATTAAGAGTCTTCCGAAACTATCTTTTCTGATCGCCGCTTTGCATCATTGACTTTGTTAGTGAAACATTTTTCACAAGCCTTCTAAACTTTATTTGTCCGCGAAAAGTCAAACTTTCTTTTATAGAATGACTCTTATTTAAAGGGATGTCTTTTACACCCTATAACTGCCTAATATCTCCAAGGATTTAAACAAATAAGCCTCTAAAAGACTGAATGTTATCTGCTTTACCTTCGCAACATCTTTGTTCAAGATAAGCAATCAGACGACTCCGATCATTGAAAATTCGTCAATAATGATAACTGACACTGGATCCATGCTGAGCTGTAGATTTCTTGCTGCCTGACTTCCTAAATCAGCGACCCATTTAAAACACGTTGGTACTTTTAGTTCTGAGTGAATTACCTTGCCTTAAACAATAATTTCAGTAGAACTTGTTTAGTGTCAAAAGCATGATAGCTTCTGATCCTAACTACTCATTGGCTCTTTTACGAATTTCTTTGTTTACCTTACTTTTTTCAGATCCAGCTTTTCCAATAATAAAAGTTGACTGAGGGAAACGTGTAACTGTTGTTTGCAAAGACGAAAGCTGTTCTGTGCATAACTGAACTATCTTCTGCAGCTCATCTGTGAATCTGATGTCGGAATTACAATAATTTTAATGTACTGTAATTTGTTGTTCTTTTCAAAAATCAGAAATGTTGAAAGTAAAGTGAAACCACTGGATAAGAGAGCATACGGTAAAGAAAAACCACCTGATGTATTTGAGCTATTACCATTAAAGAAAATAAGTTAAAACTGGTGTGAATGAATAAGAAAAAAAGAACTTCTTAAGCTATCCGAACACCTTTAAAACGCAATTTTCGATCAAAATATCGATATTTCATTTTTGCAATAATATTAAAATTGAATCTTTTATCTATCGAAATCTGCTTAAATTTTGTCTCTATCTAAAATAGAACCCGAGTTACATCCGTTTAAAATTACATCTATTACGTTATTTACATTACGTTATATCTATCCTAAAAGTTATTTTTAGCTTTTTCTCAAAATAAAGTTTTTCAGATTTTTACTATACGCAAAACATCCTAAAACAAAAAATTATGCATGAAATGCCACGAAATTTTTTGTACTTCTTTTACAAATGCTATTTGAGGGAATAGACTACACTCATGATAATATATTAAATAGTTTTTTAGTTACACTGGTATAAATGACAAACTTGACACAAATTTTGCGAATTTTTCATTACATTAGTACTTTAACTGCCATATCATCTGAGATAGAGATGCGATTATAATGTGTGTAGTCTAAGTCCTAGAGAAAGTTATTCTGTTTGTTATGCAATTTACAAAATGTCAATACATTGTTTTATTTTTGAGTTATCATGTTTTGCGGAAATGTCAATTTTTGACATAATTTTGATTATTTTTCCCTTTAAAAAATTATTTCTGGGTAGTTGCTAAGATTTTTATATTTTTTTCAAAGTTTTAAAGTAAATGTCATTATAATAAATGCATAACAGAAAATTTCAAAAATTCCAAAAAAACACTTCCGAAGGTGTGCGGATACCTTAAAACACCATCAAAAATTTTTAAATGTGCTAGGCCTTTCGAAAGATCTGAGTCTTTCTTCGTCAGGCGCAAAGAAGACGTCCTTCAACTATGTGAGTCTTGCTGCTGCTTTAATAGTTGAAGGACGTCTTCTTTGCGCCTGAAGAAGAAAGACTCAGATCTTTCGAAAGGCCTAGCGCATTTAAAAATTTTTGATGGTGTTTTGAGAAGATTTTTTTTTCCAATTACCATTAGTTCAGTGTAGCTCAGATCTTTCGATCAAAAACTGGAAATGGATCCATCGAATTAGCGACAGAAAACTTCAAAGACTTGTATGTCTGGCACAGACCAGAATTATATAATACTAGGGAGCTCAGGTCCCTGCTCGCTAAAGCTCGCCAACCCCCGTGAATTGCTACGCAATTTGCAATGGAATCGCTACGCGATCCCAGTTCGCTTCGCTTGCTCACCACTATTTGTGTCAACTCTAGCCAGAATGAGTGCTATCATAAATCATTATAATGTATTAAATTTACAAATATTTTTAATGTATAAAAAAGTAATGGAAAACTTTGTACACAATAATGTATAATGCTACACAGTTCATTTTCAATACCAAACATTCTATACTAAACTTAAAGAACATGTAAAACTTTCATGGAAATCCGACAATCTGTACGAGAGTTAGAGCACGGACACTCATAACGCAGTCAGACAGACTGCAGACAGACAAACCGATTTCATAAACATTTTTCAAATACATGTTGGAAAATTATCTGTTCAAAATTTCTGGTTCAAATTTTGAATAAAGTAGGCTCTGATCCAAATAAATTGTGTCCCCCATGTTTGCAAAAAATCAACGTATGGACGCTGGTTAAACGATTAAATAAACTTTGTGGAAATAACAGCATTGTAATCAACAACCTTCAAGAAACCGTTTTCTGTTTTTAATGAAATTGGCATCGAAAAATAAAAGATACTTGCAAATTGTTAAAATCTGAAAGTTTATCTTTGAAGAATATTATACTATTTTTACGAACAGGAAATGATTTATTCTATGATATCCAATATCTTTAAAGATAAGGTAATTTTAGACAAGAGATAACAATTTGAAAAGGCGTTTTAGATGACAAAAAGTCTCAAAAGTTTTCAAAGCAATTTAATTCTTCGTTCTATCATACTTTTTTAAAAATATTTTGAGGGTGAGGCAAGTTTTTAAAATCGTTATAAATTTGATTCCTTAAAATAAATTCTTCTTACGAAGAAATAAAAAAATCTTTCAATTTTCGTATGCGTTAGATGTACAGGATCACAAATGATGGTTGATTGTTACAAGAACAAGTAATATAAAAATTTTGTTTTTAAAGTCAATTCCTACTTAGGTCATCAAAAAAAAAATTAATGTAATCCCTTAAGCTAATATTAGTTTTTGTTGCATTAAAATATCTCAATTTGTTGATTTTCTACAAGCAAGTAGGTTTACAATGGAAGTCTATGGGAAATTGGCGAAATATTAAAGATGTCGCCAAGTTGGCGTCACTTTTGGCGACTCATTTTGGTCACCAAATTTGGCGATATATAGCCAAGTTTGCGACAAACTTGGCGGTATTTCGCGACAGAACAGGGTCCCCCTATGGTGACCCCCCTTATAGATATGAAGATGCATTAAATGCTGTTCAATAACCAATGGCCGCCATTTTGTCTCCCATATAAAACCCTCGAAGCTGGTTGACGGAAGGTGCTGGATTCGAACCCAATCGCGCCCGTCGGCCTAATCGTTCGGAGTTTTCGTGGTTTTCTTCGAACCGTGGATTTGCACGCGTAAATACGGATTCTGTTCCCTTAGAAAGACACCCGCGGAGGGCACCCCCCCCCCTTAGGGCCTATATCCCTCGCGTTGATAATTGGACGTCATAAATACAACCAACCAACCAATCCATATAAAACTAAAATTAATTAATTAAAATTTAATTAACGAATTAATATTTCAAAAAACTGTATTAACATCAATTGTCTTCCAGTACAAGTTAAAAAAAATTTATTTCAACTTGATAGGATGAATAATAAGTATTTTATTAACGATTGTAAATTTGAACAAGATATATAAATAAATATAGGGAGAGTGTGAACTAATAGTAGGAATTGAAAAATCAGAATAAACCATTGTCGTTGCTTGTAGCGTTGTCGTTCTACCATTCTACTGTAATAAACAAGCTACAAAAATATAGCAACTATTCTGTACAGTAGTACTTTGATTTTAAATATTCTCTTTCACACTGTAAAAAAAATTCCGCAACGTTCCTGGGAAAAAATGGGCAGCTGAGTTGCCCATTATTTCCAAGAAACATTTCTTGAAAATGACTGGTACTTTACTGTATATGTTAAAAACTTTCTACAGAAATGCCAGTAAGTTTCCTGCGAAATACCAGGAATATTTCTGTTGACAGCAAAACATTACTGACATATTCAAGGCTGGAGTAGCACAAGAGCGAAAAAGGTCCAGACCAGGGATCGAACCTGGATACTTGGCGTGCCGTGCCAATGCCTTACCTGTTAGGCTATCCGGACCGATACCTGGCTGACATAATTCACTCTGGATGTTCGTTCCCTTCATTATGACATTACTGACATTTCACAGCATGCGGGATCCGCAGACGATTTTTACATTTCCAGTTGACAATTTTCGCTTTATTATCATTATTTGTTAGAATGAAAAAATATTTTGAAATTGACACCAAAATTATTATTTATAATTTACACGAAAAAATAAATTTTCAGTTAAAATTCAATAAAGTAAATATATATGTGATATATTGTTTCTGAACTTTGCTTAAAATATAAAAGTAAATAATAATTAGAAAAAAAATCTAGACATAAAATATTTTGGATTTTCGTCAGTGATTATGTTAGTTTACAAGTTAGATAAAATACATATAAATTTTCATGAAAAAAAAACCTAAACGTAATTGTATATTTTTTCCGAAAATAAAAAAAAAAAAATTCAAATTTGCAGCAATTCAAAGTGTCAAATATATGTCAAATTTAAATCAAATTGTAATAAAGTGTTAAAATATAAAATTAATTAAAAAAGAAAAAAAAAGTCAAGAGGTAGCATCGAACCCGGGCCGTACGGGTGGCGTGCAAGCTTTCTGCGTCCACACCACGAAAGACACGTTGAGAGCTGCAAACTAATGGGTATTTGAAACGTATGCTAAAACTCGTCATCTAATTTCTGAAAATCTAAGGCCCATTTGAAGAAATCCTTTCACAAGAATAATTAGAGATAAGAACTCTAAAACATACTTTAAATTAATCAAAATAGGTGAGAATCATATTTGATTGTCCCCTGGTTAATGCAGATCCAAATAATAGGTGTATTTTTTTTACTCAGTCTGCTCGTTAAAGATTTCACAGACAAGTACGAGAGATAATCTCTTAGTGATGTCACAGAGGTATTGTATTTTCATCTGAATTATCTTGACAATAGAGACGTAAAGGATTATGTCGTCTATTGATTTATTTGCATTCCATATTGATTTTTTTACATTCATTTAAGGAATTCGTTTTCGACACTCGCGCGCGAGCAACGGATTATAGGAAAAAAAAAATAATAAATGGCGGCCACAGCGTTTTGCTGTTTCCAACTTTTGTTCAGGAACGTTTCAGATAAGAAAACCAGAATTTCACAGGAAAGAGCTAAATTATTCTGAAAACCTGATAAAAGGCGAAACGTTCCTGGATTTTACATGGAAAGTTACCATTTTTTTTTACAGTGCAGGAACCACACTAGATAAATTTACATGGAAAATACTCTTTCATCTATGCGTCATAGAATTTTCTTATTAAGTACCATTAAGTAAACTTTTGATCTTAGATTAGCTGATCCGCCCGGCGTTGCCTGGGACCGTGATGAATGACCCTTAAATTATCGTCAAATTTGTATAATTTTATATCTTTAACTCGATTTTATCTGAATTTATATTATTAATTGAAAAAATATTTTATTGAAGGTATATGCTATTTTCCATTTAATTTTCTGCGTAATTTGATTTTTGGAGTCTATAGAACCGAAAGGGGACGAAACCGCGACGAAACACTTAGGTTTTTACGGATTTCGTCGAAATTTTCACACCATTTTATTTTGTAAAAATTGAGATGCTCTAAAAGGATTGCGTTAAAATAAGGACGTATTAGTGTAGAAAAAATATAGTCTCCGTGAGGCGCCCTGTGACCTGCGTTCGCCGGTGCATTTGAAAGGGTTCAAATTCACATTTTTAAAAATCGATTGCACCGTCTATTAAAACACGATTTCAGCTTTGAGAACATATTTTTGGTTTGTCGGTACCACTAACATTGCGCCCTGGAGGGGCGTTGTAATAGCGGAAAAAATGTTTTTTGGAAAAACGCCCCTTTTTAATTTTTTTTTTCAAAGAATTGCGATATTTTAATAATTGGATACTGCATTTGAGATGTAACAGATGTAACAGATCTTTCAGAATATGTCTGTTTTAAATTTCTAAGCAATTTGGCCGATGTAATTTAATTAATAAGGACAAAATACCCACGAAATTCCTTCTTTTTGACCTTCATTTTCAACCGATGCATAAATAGGGCTTCTGCGCCCGCTCCAGTGCTTTTTCCCTCTCTAAAGAACCGATATGACTTTTTCATGAGAGTGAGTTGCGATTTTTAATTAATAACTCAACTTATTGTTAGAATTTTCAAATTCTGAGTCTCAGGAGCATCAGGAGACACTTTGGACTAGCCTCACAAACGATTTCAGACTCGTACGTGTCGTAGATTTTGCTAGCCATCGCACACGTACAGATACGCACACACACAGACAGAGCGAAACTTTCTTTTATAAGTACACATTACTCCTTATAAGATATGTTATGTCAAACTCCTCACGGTTTGTGAAGAATCTTTTAAAGGGTCAGGTACCTTCTTAAATAATCAAAAATCTGATTTTTTATGCACGTATATATTAAAATTTAGTTTTTTTTTTTTTTTTTTTTTTTTTTTTTTTTTTTTTTTTTTTTGAGTAAAGCCGCATTGTAAATTTCTCTGTGGAACAATATATACAGCAAAAAATAAAAATAAAATAGCTATCGCCATATAGGGGAAAGTCGCATACAGCGAGACTATAAAAACTTTGTAAAAAGCGTTAATTAACAGATTATACATGCGACTGAATAAATTTTAGGCATTGCATAATTAAATCTGCCGATTGAGAACCTATTGCACACCAAATTTACCAATGCATACGAATAGGAACAGAAAAAAGAATCACTTTTAAATATCGTAAAAATTGGTCACATTACCACACTAAGTACTTACTCTGTGAGACAGTGCTGATTTTTGAAGTGTTTTATCGACGCATTCAGCGAATCTGATATATGACTGTCAAGTGATTTTGGAGCGTCTATATATTATCGACTTATTGTAGAACGCTTTAAAGGGTCCAAAAACAGATAAATCGAGTAATTGAAGTTCGTAGTTGCTATGTGGGGGTAAGGTTAAAAACGTGTTTCTTTATTAATGGCGCTCATGTCTCAAGGACATAAAAACTTATTAAAGAATTTGCAATATACATGCATCTAAAATCTTAATTTGAAACTTTTAAAAGACTAAATCAAATAAATCAAATAAAACAGACTTGAATACAGTTTTACTAAAAACATTAAAAATACATTCAGTAAACGTTTCACCAAGCAACCGCAAGACCTCATCAGTTCAGTTTAAACAATCTAAAAACAAACAACAGAACAAATCAAGGACAGTTAAAGTTAAGGTTAATTTTTAAAAACAAAAAGTATTCATCAGGAATCGAACATGCTTCATTCAATGTTTGCGAGCATTCACATTTTAGGTTTACATTGGTGAAACGGGTAGATCAATGGAAATTCGCCTGAAGAGGCATATTAGCGCTCTCAAAGAGGAAATCTAAATTTAAAAAGTCCTTCCGGCCAGTGCCGGGAGGAAGAGGTAGCTTTCATATTCCTTATTTTAAAAAAGCCAACTTATATTATTCAAACACACGAAGCTCAATTTAGTGGAAACCGAATATAGGAGATTCGATACTAATTTTTATCAATACTAAATTATTATGAATGAGAATTTCGCGAAATTAGTCAGCTTTATCCAATCTGCTTTTATTTAAAGTAACTTATATTTGGCTGCCAAATTCGGCGATTTCTTAAAGTGCCTGCCATTTTAAGACAACATGATGGATGGGGCTAACCAGTGAACTTGGCCGAGACCTTAGTAATTGCTGTGCACATGCTCACTCACATCGGAATCGGTTGATATATAAGAGTGCTGTCGCAGGCAGAAAATCAGATTTTTCAAAATGTCACCCACATTAGAAATTGAAACTGCTATATCTGAGCCATTTTTTAAGATAAAGACAAACAAAAAATGCTCCTGAATCCTTATATCAAGGTCAAATACTTAAGAAAGAAACCTTTTTCAATTTCTCATTTTTTTTGCACCTCACTTTCAATAATTTTATTTTTATTTTGATGGCCGCCATTTTGAAACAAGATGGCTGATGAAGCTGGCCAGCAAACTTAGTCGAGATATTGATGTATACTATCCACATGCCTTCTTACATCGAAATAGGCGAATACGTGTGTTATCGCGTGACAAATACAAGATCGTTTCAAAATGTTAGCCGTGCTAGAAATTCAAAGTGCTATAAATCAACCATTTTTTAAGATATCAACAAAAGAACAAATTTTCAGAAACAAAAACAGCTCCGGAATCTTTGTTTCAAGGCCAAACACATAAAAAAAATCTTTTTCATTTTCCAATTTTTTAATACCTCATTTTTAATTTTTAATTTAATTTTTTTTAAATGGCAACCCTTTTGAAACAAGATGGCGAATGAAGCTGGCCAACGAACTTGGTCGAGACATTGGTATGTACTATGTACAGACCAAGTTACATCCAAGTAGGTTCATAAATACGCCTGTTATCGCGTGACAAAAATCAGGTCGTTTTAAAATGTCAGCCACAAGAGAAATTCAAAATGCTATTACTCAGCCATTTTTTTTAGATATAGACGAAAGAAAAACTGTTCGGGAATCTTTGTATTAAGGTCAAACACATACAAAAAAATCTTTTTCATTTTCCAATTTTTTGGTATCTCATTTAAATTTTTTTATTTTTTTATTTTTTTAAATGGCCGCCGTTTTGAAACAAGATGGCGGATGAAGCTGGCCAACGAACTCGGTCGAGATATTTGTATGTACTATGTACACACCAAGGTACATCCAAGTCGGTTCATAAATACGCCTGTTATTACGTGAAAAAAATCAGGACGTTTCAAAATGTCAGCCACGCTAGAAATTCAAAATGCTATAACTCAGCCATTTTTTAAGATATAGACGAAACAAAAACTGCTCCCGAATCTTTTTATCAAGGTCAAACACATAAGAAAAAAATATTTTTTCAATTTTCAATTTTTTGCTACCACATTTCAAATTTAAATTTTTCTTAAAATTTTAAATGGCCGCCATTTTTAAACAAGATGGCGGATGAAGCTGGCCAACGAACCCGGTCGAGACATTGGTATGTACTATGTATAAACGAAGTTACATCCAAATCGGTTCATAAATACGCCTTTTATCGCGTGACAAAATTCAGGACGTTTCAAAATATCAGCCACGCTAGAAATTCAAAATGCTATAACTCAGCCATTTTTTAAGATATAGACGAAACAAAAACTGCTCCGAAATCTTTGTATAAAGGTCAAATACATAAGAAAAAAATATTTTTCCATTTTCAATTTTTTGGTACCACATTTCAAATTTTAAATTAAAAAAAAAATTTTAAATGGCCACCATTTTGAAACAAAATGGCGAATGAAGCTGGCCAACGAACTCGGTCGAGAGATTGGTATGTACTATGTACACACCGAATTACATCCAAATCGGTTCATAAATACGCCTTTTATCGCGTGACAAAATTCAGGACGTTTCAAAATGTCAGCCACGCTAGAAATTCAAAATGCTATAACTCAGCCATTTTTTAAGATATAGACGAAACAAAAACTGCTCCAGAATCTTTGTATAAAGGTCAAATACATAAGAAAAAAATATTTTTCCATTTTTAATTTTTTGGTACCACATTTCAAGTTTTAAATTTTTTTAAAAATTTTAAATGGCCGCCATTTTGAAACAAAACGGCGGATGAAGCTGGCCAACGAACTCGGTCGAGACATTGGTATGTACTATGTACACACTGAATTACATCGAAATCGGTTCATAATTACGGGAGTTACAGTGTGACATAGGTCAGATATATATATATATATATATATATATCAATTTTGAACGGAGGGTGGTTTCGGGGTCTGGGGGTCATGATCGATGAAAAGATACCAAAATTTTTTGAAATTGCTTTTCTCCGAACGGCTGCAATAGGTAGCTTTTTTGTAAAGAAAGCTACCTAAAATTATTCAGAATTTTCCCGAAACGGATCACATCCCGCTATTTGCGAACGCGTGAATTTTGTAATCAGGTTGTAACAGTTATCATGGTAGATAGTTTCTAGAAGGCAGGTTTATTCAATTACGTTCGCCAACATTGAATGCAGCCTGTTCCATTCCTGGTGAATATTGTTTGTTAAAAAAAAATAACATTAACTGTGCTTGTTTGTTTTTACAATGGTTAAATTGTACTGATGAGGCCTTGCGGTTGCTTGGCAAAACGTTTACTGAATGTTTTTAGTAAAACTGTATTCAAGTCTGCCTTATTTTACAGTAGCGCTCAAAAGTATTTTGACAACCTTATATTCTCTCTTATTTTATTTAATATAAAAATGTAAAATAAAATATATTCCCTATAATTGAGAACACTGTGACTGCAGTTATTCAAATGTATCAAGTTCCAACTTGTTTGTTTAGATTCGGCGCCACCGAAGAAATATGACTCCTCCTTAGCTCAAAAGTATTTTGACAATTAGTTTGTATTTAATTGTTGAAGGTGTCAGTACCGTTATAGCTTCGATTAGTGTATATATTGACTTATTGTGATTATTTTTAAGGATCATGAATGCCGAAATGTAAAAAATATTGAAGTGATTCTAGAAAAGCCGCTGTAAATGCACTTAAGAAAGGTAGACTGCAAGCAGAACTAGCTCGTTCTTTTAACGTGTCTCGGCAATTTTTAGGTGCGTTCGTAATTATATAAATACGTAGCACCTATAGTCGTCGTTCAGTCCGTCCGTCCGTCCGTCTGTCCGTCCGTCTGTCCGTCCGTCTGTCCGTCCGTCTGTCCGCATGTAACAGAGCAAAAACTACCCAACCGAGTAGTCTGAAATTTCAAATATATGATTGTTGCAAAATTTTGTCGAGCCATTTCAAATTTTATGAAAATCGGATGTATAGTTTAATTACAGGGACAGTCAAAAGTTTTTCTTTACATTACGGCCAATGGGAAAAATTATTGCAAGTGCATTTTAATGATATTAGAGCCTTCCGAATGATCTGAAATTTTAAAGATATAATTGTTGCAAAACTTTGTCGAGCCCTTTCAAATTTTAGGAAAATCGGATGTATAGTTTAATTACAGGGACAGTCAAAAGTTTTTCCTTACATTACGGCCAATGGGAAAAATTATTGCAAGTGCTTTTTAATGATATTAGAGCCTTCCGAATGATCTGAAATTTTAAAGATATAACTGTTGCAAAATTTTGTCGAGTCCTTTCAAATTTTAGGAAAATCGGATGTATAGTTTAATTACAGGGACAGTCAAAAGTTTTTCTTTACATTACGGGGAATGGGAAAAATTATTGCAAGTGCATTTTAATGATATTACAGCCTTCCGAATGGTCTGAAATTTTAAAGATATAATTGTTGCAAAATTTTGTTGAGCTATTTCAAATTTTAGGAAAATCGGATGTATAGTTTAATTACAGGGACAGTCAAAAGTGTTCCGTTACATTACGGGGAATGGGAAAAAAATATTGGAAGTGCATTTTAATGATGTATCAGACTATGCGCTTTATGAAGTGCAAAAAATTATACATTCAGTACAATAGGGGGTGCAAAAAATAATTATAAAACTAGTTATAGTACGAACGCACCTCATTTGCCACGTTTGACGAGCAATTTCCAACTTGTTATTACATGGAATAAAGTTTTTAATAAACAGAAATACATCGAAAATAAGCCTCAAAGTGGCCATCCGAAAAAAAAAAAACTTGCAATGTTGACTGTACTATAAAAATGATATCTACAAGTGGTTGTCGTAAGTCCGCTGTAATAATAAAAAATGAATTGAAAGAAAATTACGGCATAGACATACACGTTTCATCAGTCAAACGACGCCTAAACCTCTATTGTTTACATGGCAGAAGACCAGCAAAAACACGTTTGTTATCTACTAAGAATAAGAAGGCTAGAGTTGCATTTGTAAAACGGCATAACCCTTTCAGAGGCAAAGCAATTCCATTGCTAAAGTGTTGGAATTAATGACTGACACCGGAATTTGAAAACAAATTTATTTATAAATAAGAAAAAGCTATATTTCACACACATAATAAACCGATTTTTTTAAACCAAAATTCTGGTGTCAATCATTAATTTCAACACTTCAGCAATGGGATTGCTTTGCCCCTGAAAGGGTTATGCCGTTTTACAAATGCAACTCTAGCCTTCCTATTCTTAGAAGATTAGAAACGTGTTTTTGCTGGTCTTCTGCCATGTAAACAATAGAGGTTTAGGCGTCGTTTGACTGATGAAACGTGTATGTCTATACCGTAATTTTCTTTCAATTCATTTTTTATTATTACAGCGGACTTACGACAATCATTTGTAGATATCATTTTTATAATACAGTCAACATTGGAAGTTGTTTTTTTCGGATGGCCACTTTGAGGCTTATTTTAAATGTATTTCTATTTATTAAAACCTTTATTCTATGTAATAACAAGTTGCCGAGACACGTTAAAAGAACGAGCTAATTCTACTTGCAGTCTACCTTTCTTAAGTGCGTTTATAGCGGCTTTTCTAGAATCATTTCAATATTTTTTTTACATTTCGGCATTCCTGATCCTTAAAATTGATCACAATAAGTCAATGTAAACACTAATCGAAGCTATGGCGCCACTGACACCTTTAACAATTAAATGCAAACTAACTGTCAAA
Source organism: Maratus speciosus (assembly GCA_963932465.1). Taxonomy (NCBI): domain Eukaryota; kingdom Metazoa; phylum Arthropoda; class Arachnida; order Araneae; family Salticidae; genus Maratus; species Maratus speciosus. The sequence goes on from OZ010797.1 coordinate 458,206,450, forward strand.
ATACTTTTGAGCTAAGGAGGAGTCATATTTCTTCGGTGGCGCGGAATGTAAACAAACAAGTTGAAATTTGACACATTTGAATAACTGCAGTTATAGTGTTCTTAATTATAGGGACTGTATTTTCTTTTACATTTTTATATTAAATAAAATAAGAGAGAATATAAGATATTCAGAATACTTTTGAGCGCTACTGTATTTAGTTTTTTATAAAAGAATCATATACATAGATGCCAACATCTCTTAATTATTCCGGAGTCTGATCCAAGACAAGCATGTTTTAAGCCGGGAAATATATGTAAGGCAGTGTGTCTTTTAAGGTGTGTCTATTAGGTGCATTTTAGATTTCATTTTGAAATTTTTTAGCCCCCGGTATGCTATTTCTTTCTCCCAGCTTATTTTGTCTCCAATAAATAGCGTTACTTTGTATACGCCAGCCGTAACACAAAATCTGATGTTTCATTGTGCAAATACTCTACAGCATTTTTTAAAACTTCTAACCATCGCACATTTTCAAGTTTTTTACTGTCGTATTGGGGAAAAAAGTACTTTTTAATGCAATTTGTTTAAAAACTGCATCTCCATTTGTTTGTGAAATATTAATTTTTTTTTGTATTTTTTAGCGACATTTGTTTAATTTTGGCATCTCAAGTACTATAGAAAGTAAAGAAAAAATTTTTGAAAAATAGCAATTATATCTTTTTGTTGTCATTTTCTCATAAAAATTGAAACAAAAATTAATTAAAATACGTGCTATTTTGAGTAAAATATAAATGAAGGATTTTTGATAAAACATGGAGCTATTATAAACTATATTTAATTTTAAGTATCTATATTAATGCAAATGACATCATTTTACATAAAAAAAAGCGTGTGCTTTAAGTCTTAAAATTGAAATATGTTTTGCAGTAGAGTCCCAAAGTCCCGCTTAACCGAGTTATTTTCTTCTGATGGACTGGTTGCTTCTATTATTATGAAACAGCCATTATAAATGAAGTGTTAAGTGAAGATGAAAGAGCAGCTGTAAAAAGTTAGAACTCTGATTTTCTGGTCAGAATGAAAAAAAAATGGCCATAATTTTTTTTTCTGGTCAGAATGGGAAAAATGACCAAATTTTTTTTTTCAAAAAAAATTATGGCCATTTTTTTTCCATTCTGACCAGAAAATCAGAGTTCTAATTTTTTACGACTGCTCTTTCATCTTCACCTAACGCTTCATTTATAATGGCTGTTTCATAATAATAGAAACCACCAGTCCACCAGAAGAAAAGGAAATAATGGAAATGCCGGGGGCGACACTAAATTCTGAAAAAGCAGAATTCCTGTTCTCTAGTTATTAAATAAAATTTCCGGTTGAAAACATTTTCCTCTTGGATCACACTCCGGAATAATTAAGAGATGTTGCCATCTATGCGTATAATGCATATTATTCCTTATAGTATTGGTATATTTGCATGGACACTCAGTATTTATCCTTAAATCATAAATTCAGCAAAACTTTATATATCAGTAATCAAATCAAACTAGAAAAAATAATTTTCATAAATTCCTCAAAAGCTAAAATAACTTTATAAAATAACACTATGTCAGATTTGACGAAAACATAAATATTATCATTAAATAAACACTTTAAGCAGATAAATTAATAATTGCCGAAACGTCAGTGAAGGCTTACTGTGGAGACACGAAAAGTTTTGGTTTCCGTTAGTCTGTCTGTCTGTTAGTCTGTCTGTCTGTTCCGCGATAACTGCCGCAAAAAGCATCCGATCGGCTTGAAATTCCCTGGGCATGTTGATGAGGTCCCCGGATTTAGCTGTATAGTTTTGGGTTAAATTTGGTTCATTCGTTCGGAATATACAGAACATTTTATTTTGTGATATAATGCTTTTCTATGGGAAGTCAGACGATTTTCAAATTTTCATTTGTTGAAAGAAATCGCTCATATGAATAATAGATTTAAATGGTAAATTTTGGATGCTGAAATTTTTAAATAAGAGTATTAAATTATTCTTATTAGTTTGCAATATTGTCAAAACATTTGTCAGAGCTTTTTAATTAGGTGTATAACTTATGATAGAATTTTATACATGTGTTCGAATAATATAAAACATTTTATTTTATGAATTTACTTATATTTCATTTTTTCTTTTAACCGTTGCGTAGCAACAGCATCTCATCTAAAAATATCATAAATGTGAAAGTATGTATGGTTTTTTGAAGTCAAATCAAAGCAAAAGGAATGAATTAATGAATGCCTTTGTATAGATATTTGCATATAGATTTATTTAAACGCAGAAATGAAAATAGTGTTTATATACTATATAGAATAATATTTTCATTTATTTATTCAACTATTTGATTATAAATGAAAAAGTTCGTTATTTTCATACAGAATAAACTGACATTATTCTGTTAAATTTTATAAACTTTATTGTTGCCAAAAAAAAAATGAATAACAATTTCTCCCATAGAGTTAATTTTAATTTGTAAGATTTTCACGTGCAAAAGAAAAATCGAATAAGCAAATAAAAAAAAAAAAAGGATATATAGGACAGGAATGAATACATATAAACATTTCACACCAAATACCACCTAAAATAGTTTTTGTAGCAGTATTTTCCCAGCACTACGAAGAAAGATTCCTCGATTTACACGATTTTACTTGGCCTTCCTTTTCTCATTCTTTGCGATTTCATTTTCGCAATTGCGTGCATTAATTGGCAGAAAATTTTACATTTTTATGACTGAGATATATGTAAGGCCATGCAAATAAGAAATTCCGTAATATCTCCTATAAAATGTGATAAAGTGTTGGTTAATCATATATGTTTTTATTAAGAGGAGCAGAGCTGCCAAGCCTCCGGCGTTCTGGATACCAGTATTTTAATACAGAAAATGTTACTTTATTTAATTGAAACATTTGCGCGATTTAAAAGAACATTTTCTCTAAGATAATAGTGATGTGCAAAAAGCTTGAGACTTGGTATGTCTGGTGGGGAGTGAAATGTTTTACTTAATGCATTTATCTCTATTTTAATGCTACGTGAACAACGTCCGTGTAACAGCTTGTAGAGTGTAAAATAAATTAAATTATTAAAATAATCCTTATTACGAAAAATGAAACAGAAAGTCCGGCTAAGGGAAATGAAATGTTAGTTAACCTTTCGTAATTTGACCTGAACATAGGTTTGCGTCAAATTTCAACGGTATTTGTAACATCACGATTTTAAATTAAATGTAGATACTATTAAAAGAAAATCACAAAAAATACTTAAAGGCGCCAAATCATGTTTATCTATTTAACGATGATGAATTATTAACTGTTAGGTTTAGAAGCCCCCCTACTTTAGGGTGATTTTAGTAAGTTAATGCTATCGAGTACATTTTTTAATATTTAGATTAGGTCTTAGATATAAATATTGCAGAATGGTAATCAAAATTATTTTTTTATAAACAAAATTTATAAAGGTATTAGATTTCTAAATTAGATGTTTCAGTTTACATTTCCAAAAGTTCTTTATCCATTAGATACAGGTATTTGTGGCTAGCAGGCAAGTAAATACTGCTGTATGGATATTAGGATAACGTAAAATGCTTGACCGAATTATTGCTTATCCTTATAAATCGCAGTGTAAAAAGAAATCTAAGATATAGGGTAATCATTAACTCAATCAGTAGAAAATTACAAATGCAAAATAAATTACACAACGGGGGGTTCAGGGGGGCAGAGCCCCCCTGAAGAAATTTGCTTTATTATATAAAAATTACTAGAATAAGTAGCTCGTGAGAATTTCAGAATATCCTTACATAACAACGTGTTTAATTTAACGCTTTTAATGTCTGAAACCATCGAAATATTTTTTTCCTTTTATAAATGTTTGTGTAATTTAAATAGTTTAAATTTTGTTTTTGTAGAAAGATTAATATTACGCAAAGTTTGATAAAAACAATGAGTTGCAGAGATGACGTTGAGGCTCTTGATCTGCAGATTTACTAGTTATCAATAAGGTTTGCTAACTCTTTCAACGTTCTCAAACGGAGACGCATTATTATTAATCCAAAAAAGTTGAAAAGTGTTTATGCATTCGGTTTGTCTGTCCGTCTGTACACGCTCTAACTCCCGTAAATATACTCGGATTTTCATGCATTTGATAAACGTTATTTAGGGTTACCAAGGAATGTTTGGTATTGTATATGAAGCATGTAGAATTAATAGTTCATTTACAGGGGCACTCAAATAATTCCGTTACATTATAGTGAATGGGGAAAAATCGTTTGCAGTATAGTTTAATGACATTACTGTATTTGAAATGTATTTATATTTATATAAGTCACTGAATTTTACTACAAGATGATTACTATACAATAGGGTAATGCAATATATACAGAGCTGATCAAAGAGTTCGGATAATTTTCTGATTGTAAATGGGAACAGTTCAAATTTCAGTTTTCGAATGTGTTATGCATTTCCATATGGTTGAATTAGACATAATATTTTAACTTATTAAGCAGTACAGTTTTGTATCATTATTCTGATTGTGTTGGAAAGTGTTCATAATCTATGCTAGACGCATGATTTTTCTTTCTTGTTTAAAATATGTGTGAGAATATAAAGTTATTAAGAACTTCTCAAAAGTGCTCAACAAAATCAAAACAAATTCCCCCTTCCGTCAAAGAAACTGTTCTTCCCTACGCAAGAAAACTCTCAAATGGCTCTCTGCACTATTGCTATCAATCAATTACTTCTAATAAATTATAAAACTTGTGGATTTGCGATACATTTCAGTCATCGAATGTCAGACCACCGCCCCCTGAATACTAGGCCTGAGCACTGGCACAAAAATGGCGGCTGCCGAAGGCGGATTTTTTTAAACGTATGCATGGACCCTTAAATTTGGACACAAATATTTTATTAAAGATTTCTTTGATTATTTAATCTCAGAAAAGTAAAGCGGAAAAATCTTTAAAAAATTATTCGTACGAATATTAAAGGGACCGTACACACGCTAAAAAAAATCCGCCTTCGGCAGCCGCCATTTTTCTGTCAGCGGTGATCAGACTAAAAAAAAAATAAATAAATAAATAAACAAATAAAATGCAATTTAACAAATTACAACGACCATTTGGAAAATGATTTTTTCAAAGACTAAAATTTCAGACATAAAAAATCGCACGGAGTTTATCATACATTACGTACGCCATGCATTACATTTTTCGGTACTGTAAATTTTTTAACTTCTACGAAGCTGGTCATACATTACGTACTCCATGGATTAAGCATTAATATTCCTGGACCAATTTTAAATGAAATTTCATTCTTAAACTTCTAAAGATCCCACAATATCACTTTTTACACCGTCGTATAGAGAAAAAAATGCACTTTTAAATGCAATTTATTTGAAAGCTGTATTTCAATTTGTTTCTGAGTTATTAATTTTTTTTTTGTAGTTTTTATTACTTTTATGTCATAGTGGCAACATAAGTATCCATCTCTGTTGAAAGTAAAGGGAAAATACAGATTACTGTACAGACCAATCAGAAAACGAATAAAATGCGGGATTCAACTAATAAAAACCTTCAGATATGTTTTTGATTTCCTACCCTGACTGAGGACAATAACCATTTTTCCAAATGGTAAAAAATCATAAATTGCTTAAAAGCCAAACAACGTGTCAAGTTTGACGAAAACAAAAACTTTATCATTAAATAAACACTTTAAGGCTGATCGTCACTCAGCTGCAGAATTCCCCTCAGTAATGTTAAGTCTATGGACGTTTCATGCATTCGTATATTTAAAATATCTCCTCGGGAAATTCATATTTTTGACTTCTTTTTTGTGTGTACTCTTCTTAAAGGATGTCTCTTTTATTCTTAGTTGTTAAAATATTAAAATATTAAGTTAAGCATAGATTTAGAAATTTTATTTGAACTAAAAGAAAGAGATATCCTTTAAGAATGGAAGAATCACGTAGAGCGTATGAGTAATGACCGATTGCCGAAAAAGCTTCTGAATTACAGACACCGTTACTGAGGCAGACCTACGCTCCGATGGATTGATCAATGGAGCCGAAACAGGCTGATTTAGCCTAACCTATGCTGAAGATGATGATGATGATGATCCTTTAAGAAGAGCAGACAGAAAAAATGAGTTATAAATATTAATTTCCCGAGGAGATATTTTAAATTTACGAATGCATCAAACGCCCATACACTTAACATTAACCCATATTGGACCACACCGATTAAATCCTTCTATATATAATAAAAAGTTTTGATTTGGAAATGGACCAATGAAAATCTGCGTAGATATTCCGGGTAGAACTCATCCAATTTAAATGCTTAAGCCAAGGCCTCCTTATCGAAATAACAGGCCTCGCAATCGCTAAGTTTCCTTTGTCCGCTGTATACGTGGTTAGAAACCACATAGTTTCCCGTGACTAGCGCCATCTAACGCGAGAAACAGAAATATTTTGTAATTTGTTTTCCATTTGTCTTTTACCATTATGTTTACGATGTGCTTTGTAGTTTGCAAATGATAGTTGTTAATCTTAAAATTTTCATATGTTCTAGACATTTTACTTAAAAAAATGAACTTTTTTTACTGTTAAACAAAAAATGTTTACTGCTGTATTCCGTTATGTAAATAAATGATGATAATAATAATAATAATAATCAGGAAAGAAAATTATTTTACCATGAATTTCTCAGTGATATTAGTTATTGAAATAAATGGATAGCATCTAGATCCGGAAAATGTAAAATATTTCATTTTCTCTTTTATATTTTCAAATATGTGATTTATTATATTTCTGCTATTTCTTTTCTTTTCACAATTAATTTCACCTTACAGTATTAATTTAACATCGCTCCTTCAATTTGTTTCAATGCACAGTCTCATTTATTTATTTATTTGCCTATCATTTGTTTTATTTTTGAAGGTATGGGGGATCATTTCAGTTTAACATACTTTAGATGAAAGCTTCACTGTTTTTTCATATAAAGTTTGTATGTATTAATCTATGGAAAGTTTCATAATTGGCTCCACAGCCAATTGGCATATCTTGGCGGGCATAGTTTGGCGCATAATTAATTTTTATGTTTTAACTCACATAAGTTATGTAAGTTTTACTAAAATGTATCAAAGTATTTTAGAAAAGTTAAAACGCGCATAGATACACAAAAAAAAAAAAGACTGAAGTCATAAACACTTAAAAAATTGGAAAAATAAAGTTTAATAATCACTTAAATTTATAGATGTCCCTCAACTTTCCGCAAATACCGTATTCTTGTCATGCTACGATTTTGGTGTTTGTAAATCTTAATTTGAGTATTCTTCCTTAATCAGACCTAGAGCCAATTGGCGTAAATGTAGTTTGGCGCAAAATTAATTTTATTTTTAAACCGTATACTTGATACCACATTATTCCAGCATCGCGTTTTTGTAGTCAACTTTGACTGTGGAACAGATTACAGAACATTAGCTAATACTACATTATATAATAATAAATCGGTATTTTTCAAGTATAGGGGCCTTGGCGAGAGAAGAAAATTTGGCAACGTAATTTCTGGAAGCATATTCACTGTTTCACATAAAGAAGCAATATTTTCCAATATTTGTACAATTTATTTAATATAAAAAAGGCATTTATCTATTTTATATACAAATATAAACAAATCGTATATAAAAAACAATAATAATATCTAGAAACTAAATTTATACATGTAAATTCGGCACAGATGTCATATTGGCGCGATTTTTTTCTGGCGTAAATGTCATATACGCACCGGATACTTAACTGGCACCAAAGTGTCGTTATTTTGCTTGATATGGTTATCCGGATATAGATGATATGGTAACGAGGTTTTCGCAAAATTGGCGTTGGAAAAAAATCGCGCCAATATGGGGCGTATATGACATCTGTGCCGTAAATTCTTATAAAACAAGATGACAGTTCATAAGTTTTGTTTTCATAACTGTTTATATCAATAGGCAACAAATCGCTCTTTCCGAAGCCCAAATTGTGCCAAGATTTAAAAAAAAAACGTAAAGTCCCATATACTGAAAATGGTACTTGTTAGTTATCCCGTCGACCAAATTACTGTCGCCAAATTGCAAGATTAAATGCCAATAATGGTTTGCGATAAATTAATTAATTTTAAGAAAGTCCTTCCGGCCAGTGACGGGAGGAAGAGGTAGCTTCCATATTCCTTATTTTTAAAAAGCCAACTTATATTATTCAAACACACAAAGCTCAATTAAGTGGAAACCGAATGTAGGAGATTCTTTACTAATTTTTATCAATACTAAATCATTATGAATGAGAATTTCGCGAAATTAGTCAGCTTTATCCAAGCTGCTTTTATTTAAAGTCACTTATATTTGGCTGCCAAATTCGGCGATTCCTTAAAGTGCCTGCCATTTTAAGACAACATGGTAGATGAGGCTAACCAGTGAACTTGGTCGAGACCTTAGTAATTGCTGTGCACATGCTCACTCATATCGGAATGGGTTGATATATAAGAGTGCTGTCGCAGGCAAAAAATCAGATTTTTCAAAATGTCACCCACATTAGAAATTGAAACTGCTATATCTGAGCTATTTTTTAAGATAAAGACAAACAAAAAATGCTCCTGAATCCTTATATCAAGGTCAAATACTTAAGAAAGAAACCTTTTTCAATTTCTCATTTTTTTGCACCTCACTTTAAATATATTTTTTTTTTAATTTAATGGCCGCCATTTTGAAACAAGATGGCTGATGAAGCTGGCCAGCGAACTTTGTCGAGATATTGATGTATACTATCCACATGCCTTCTTCCATCGAAATAGGTGAATACGTGTGGTATCGCGTGACAAATACAAGATCGTTTCAAAGTGTTAGCCATGATAGAAATTCAAAGTGCTATAATTCGACCACTTTTTAAGATATAAACAAAAGAACAAATTTTCAGAAACAAAAACTGCTCCAGAATCTTTGTATCAAGGCCAAACACATAAAAAAAATCTTTTTCATTTTCCAATTTTTTAATACCTCATTTTAAATTTTAAATTAAATTTTTTTTTTAAAAATGGCAACCCTTTTGAAACAAGATGGCGAATGAAGCTGGCCAACGAACTCAGTCGAGACATTGGTATGTACTATGGACAGACCAAGTTACATTCAAATCGGTTCATAAATACGCCTGTTATCGCGTGACAAAAATCAGGTCGTTTTAAAATGTCAGCCACAATAGAAATTCAAAATGTTATAACTAAGCCACTTTTTTAGATGTAGACGAAACAAAACCTGTTCCGGAATCTTTGTATTAAGGTCAAACACATACAAAAAAATCTTTTTCATTTTCCAATTTTTTGGTATCTCATTTTAAATTTAATTTTAATTTTTTTTTTTTAAATGGCCACCATTTTGAAACAAGATGGCGAATGAAGCTGATCAACGAACTCGGTTAAGTTATTTGTATGTACTATGTACACACCAAGGTACATCCAAATCGGTTCATAAATACGTCTGTTATCACGTGGCAAAAATCAGGACGTTTCGAAATGTCAGCCACGCTAGAAATTCAAAATGCTATAACTCAGCCATTTTTTAAGATATAGACGAAACAAAAACTGCTCCCGAATCTTTTTATCAAGGTCAAACACATAAGAAAAAAATATTTTTTCAATTTTCAATTTTTTGCTACCACATTTCAAATTTAAATTTTTCTTAAAATTTTAAATGGCCGCCATTTTTAAACAAGATGGCGGATGAAGCTGGCCAACGAACTCGTTCGAGACATTGGTCTGTACTACGTATAAACGAAGTTACATCCACATCGATTCATAAATACGCCTTTTATCGCGTGACAAAATTTAGGACGTTTCAAAATGTCAGCTTCGCTAGAAATTCAAAATGCTATAACTCAGCCATTTTTTAAGATATAGACGAAACAAAAACTGCTACGGAGTCTTTGTATAAAGGTCAAATACATAAGAAAAAAATATTTTTCCATTTTCAATTTTTTGGTACCACATTTAAAATTTTAAATTTTTTAAAAATTTTTAAATGGCCGCCATTTTGAAGCAAAATGGCGGATGAAGCTGGCCAACGAACTCGGTCGAGACATTGGTATGTACTATGTACACACCGAATTACATCCAAATCGGTTCCTAAATACGAGAGTTACAGTGTGACATAGGTCAGATATATATATATAGATAGATAGATAGATTGATATATATATATATATATATATATCAATTTTGAACGGAGGGTGGTTTCGGGGTCTGGGGGTCATGATCGATGAAAATATACCAAAATTTTTTGAAATCGCTTTCCTCCGAACGGCTGCAATAGGTAGCTTTTTGTAAAGAACTAGGGGGCTCGGCCCCCTACGAGCTACGCTCGCCAACCCCCGCCCAGACACCGCAGACTCTAAATGCACGCTAATTTGATCGGCTTTAAAAAGATTTCGAAAGATTGAATTATAATGTAAAAAGCAGTGGCGATCTCCCTATAAACGAATTTCTATTCATTTGTCTTTGATTGGGGAATTTTAACGCCAAATCCGCTGCGGTATTGCTTGATTATCTCGTCGACCAATTTCGCCAAATTATATAAATCGCCAAACCACTCGCCAAATTATACAAATTGACATAATTTTTTATTTTAAATAACAATAGAACAAATAAATTCGTACAACATTAATAAAAATACAAATAAAACGTCGAATAAAAATAACTTGATGACGTAGATACGTGTAACAACATTTCAAAATAAGCTAATATAAAAGGAATTAAGTAAACAGAGTCTTTGTCTCCTGGTATTTTTTAACAAAGCGAAAAGAAAGTTCTTTTAAATGAGACATTTTAAATTAATCGTTTTTAATCTAACGTAATTTTTACCAAGCTATTTTTTTCTCTTTTAAATATTCACGTGAAGATACTTTTGTTAGAAATGAAATATTATTTGCGCTTTCCAAACAAAAATAGTTGAAAAGATCCTCTCAAAATATTAAATAAATGTCTAGCGCAATTTCTAAATTTAAACTTTTTTGCAATATTATTTTCTGTTCATTTTATGTAATAACTATAATGTGACGTAAATATGACGTAATTTCTCCTACGACTTCTAACGCATGTTAATGAACTTATTATTTTACAATATCCTTTCTCTTTTAAAATTCACGTGTGTACTTTTTATGACATAATTCTTAATAAATTCCTGCTTTTTATACGTAATTATTTAATTTTAATTTGAAAGTTTTTTTCCTGTTTATAATAGTCACGTGTAAATAAATTTTTAATTTGAAGCAAATATTATTGCTTGCGCTTTTTATACAGTTGGCAACAGTTTAAATTAGTACAATTTTCTGAAATCTGTAAAAAATATCTCTAGAAATGCTGAAAATTTGAATTTAAAATAGAAATAAAACCTGAAAAAATGAGTCAAAATAAAAAAATTAATGCAATCTGCACTCCGGCAAATTCTAACGCATAAAATGATCTAAAAATAATTACACTGCCATGTATAGTTTTTGCTGCTATAAAACTTTTTTTGTGGAACGATTTTGTCCAACTTTAAAATTAAATATCTCTTAAAATAATTCTTCGATTTGAAAACTGTCTGCATCAGCATGTTTATCAAATATTTCTGTATAAAACCATCGATTTTCATACTTTTGTATGCATTATTTTTCTTAATATTAACGATGAAAGACCTCTGGTCACAAAAAATTCAAAACCGGCGGCGGCGGCGGCGGTGACAGCGGTAGTTACTTTTTTTTAGAATAGAGAGAAGCTACCTAATAAATGCCAATAATGGCCAATAAAACCAATATTTCGATGTTTTATTTGTGTTTTTATTAATGTTATACTAATTTATTTGTTTTTTCGTTATTTAAAATAAAACATTGTGTCAATTTGTAGAACTTGGCGAGTAGTTTGGCGATTTATATAATTTGGCGAAATTGGTCGACGAGATAACTAACAAGTACCCAGAAAAAATACCAATAAATCGTATATTTAAATCTTCATTTTTGATATGTTTCATTTTTTAAAGCCGGAACATAATTGTGCGAAATATTTTTTTTACGCCTTTATTTTACTGGAATTCGAAAAATATTTTGCCAATAACACAACATTTTCAAATTTTTACTATGCATTTGTTTATGGAGTATTACCAGGAGTATACACCAGGTGGCGTAACTTACGGGACAAAGTCAGGTAATAAGTTGGCAATTATCGGGGACATTTTCACCCATAGACTTTCTCCGGATTGTCAAGTCTGTTAGGTAGCTTTCATTACAAAAAGCTACCTATTGCAGCCGTTCGGAGGAAAGCGATTTCAAAAAATTTTGGTATATTTTCATCGATCATGACCCCCAGACCCCGAAACCACCCTCCGTTCAAAATTGATATATATATATATATATATATATATATATATGACATATGTCACACTGTAACTCTCGTAAATATGAACCGATTTTGACGTAATTCGGTGTGTGCATAGTACATACCAATGTCTCGACCGAGTTCGTTGGTCAGCTTCATCCGTCGTTTTGCTTCAAAATGGCGGCCATTTAAAATTTTTTAAAAAAATTAAAATTTAAAATGTGGTACCAAAAAATTAAAAATGGGAATATGTTTTTTTCTTATGTATTTGACCTTTATACAAAGATTTCGGAGCATTTTTTGTTTCGTCTATATGTTAAAAAATGGCTGAGTTGCAGCATTTTGAATTTCTAGCGTGGCTGACATTTTGAAACGTCCTGAATTTTGTCACGCGATAAAAGGCGTTGTTATGAACCGATTTGGATGTAACTTCGTTTATGCATAGTACATACCAATGTCTAGACCGGGTTTGTTGGCCAGCTTCATCCGCCATCTTGTTTAAAAATGGCGGCCATTTAAATTTTTAAGAAAAATTTAAATTTGAAATGTGGTACCAAAAAATTGAAAAAATATTTTCTTCTTATGTGTTTGACCTTGATAAAAAGATTCGGGAGCAGTTTTTGTTTCGTCTATATCTTAAGAAATGGCTGAGTTATAGCATTTTGATTTTCTAGCGTAGCTGACATTTTGAAACGTCCTGATTTTTGTCACGTAATAACAGGCGTATTTATGAACCAATTTGGATGTACCTTGGTGTGTACATAGTACATACAAATATCTCGACCGAGTTCGTTGGCCAGATTCATCCGCCATCTTGTTTCAAAATGGCGGCCATTTAAAAAAGTTTTAAAAATTAAAAAATTAAAAAAATAATATGAGATACCAAATTTGGAAAATGAAAAAGATTTTTTTCGTATGTGTTTGACCTTAAGACAAAGATTCCGGAACAGTTTTTGTTTCGTCTATATCTAAAAAAATGGCTGAGTAATAGCATTTTGAATTTCTATTGTGGCTGACATTTTAAAACGACCTGATTTTTGTCACGCGATAACAGGCGTATTTATGAACCGATTTGGATGTAACTTGGTCTGTACATAGTACATACCAATGTCTCGACCGAGTTCGTTGGCCAGCTTCTTTCACCATCTTGTTTCAAAAGGGTTGCCATTTAAAAAAAATTAAATTTAAAATTTAAAATGAGGTATTAAAAAATTGGAAAATGAAAAAGATTTTTTTTATGTGTTTGGCCTTGATACAAAGATTCCGGAGCAGTTTTTGTTTCTAAAAATTTGTTCTTTTGTTTATATCTTAAAAAATGGTTGAATTATAGTACTTTGAATTTCTAGCATGGCTAACATTTTGAAACGATCTTGTATTTGTCACGCGATAACACACCTATTTCGATGTAAGAAGGCATGTGGATAGTATACATTAATACCTCGACCAAATTCGCTGGCCAGATTCATCAGCCATCTTGTTTCAAAATGGCGGCCATTAAATTAAAAAATATATATATATTTAAAGTGAGGTGCGAAAAAATTAGAAATTGAAAAAGGTTTCTTTCTTAAGTATTTGACCTTGATATAAGGATTCAGGAGCATTTTTTGTTTACCTTTACCTTAAAAAATGGTTCAGATATAGCAGTTTCAATTTCTATTGTGGGTGACATTTTGAAAAATCTGATTTTTTGCATACGACAGCACTCGTATATATCAACCGATTCCGATGTGAGTGAGAATGTGCACAGCAATTACTAAGGTCTCGACCAAGTTCACTGGTTAGCCTCATCCACCATGTTGTCTTAAAATGGCACACACTTTAAGAAATCGCCGAATTTGGCAGCCAAATATAAGTTACTTTTAAAGAAAAGCAGCTTGGATAAAGCTGACAAATTTCTCGAAATTCTCATTCATTATACTGATAAAAATTAGTATTGAATCTCCTATATTCGGTTTCCACTAAATTGAGCTTCGTGTGTTTGAATGATACAAGTTGGCTTTTTTAAAATAAGGAATATGAAAGCTACCTCTTCCTCCCGGCACTGGCCGGAAGGACTTTTTTATGATAAAGGAGTCTTGGCTTAAGCATGGCCATAGCCTACTATGATATATAACGGCCCGCGCATTTCGCCGAAAAAGTGAAGTCGGATCCAACTTCAAACTCTGAACCAAAACTTCCCAACGTGCTCTTTGTTTACATTTATACCCTGCCCAGATAGAAGCTTGTTTCTCATCGTCGAGGTTTTAGAATCATTGATCGTATTTTCATGTAATAAATTAAATATTTATATTCTTCAATTTCCTTCGATTTAAAAGGCTATTTTACACAAATTGTAGCATTTTAGTGTTACACTTACTTTTAAGATTAGCTAAATTATTTATTGTTTACCTTGATCGTTTGGTTCATTCATGAAAAATGCCGGTTCTGTTATTCTTTTTTGAATGTCCCGTATATATATATAAATAGCTTGGTTTCATATACACGTTTTAAAATTAAAATTTGATTTTTATCAAACTACAGTTCTCATAACTGACTTGAAGGAGCTATTTTTGATTAATTTACTGTTACCGGTAAAATATTTGTTTTTAATATCGCCCGAACCAAGAAGAAGAAGAAAAAAAAAAGCCGATCTTCCTTAAACATTAAATATTCTTATTTTAATCAGAGAAAGAAATGGTGATCACGGATTTAAATATCGTTGCAATATTCTATGTTATCCAAGCAATTTTGATTAAATCATTTAAGGGTATTTGTTACTTAATAAATTACATTTATTAATTATTACAAGAAATTTTATGAGTATTTTAATATATTAAAAAAAAAATTCTATCACTTTTATTGTTTCAGCAGTATAAATAGTAAATAAATGGTACTTAGTTATCCCATCGACCAAAAATCTATCGCCAAACTAAAAGATTAAATGCCAATAATGCTTGATCGTAAATGTCACATTCACTTGACTATAAGCAAGTTACACGTGTTTATGTCATCAAGTGATTTTTATTTCGACGTTTTATTTGTATATTTATTAATGTTATACTAATTTATTTGTTCTTTCGTTATTTAAAATAAAAATTATGTCAATTTGTATAATTTGGCGAGTGTTTTAGCGATTTATATAATTTGGCGAAATGGGTCGACGGGATAACTAAGTGGTACCAAATAAATTTGTGACATTGATGTTTTAGACTAAGCATGTGTTTTTTTATTTATATATTTTTATGTGTGTTGGTTTAACAGTTTTAAAGAGAAACACATTATATTACTCACTTAAATAAATAGAATTTTATATTTACATTTATATGGACAGTTTATAATAACCCTTAACAGCTGTATTCGAATTAGCTGTCATTTCTAAGCTTGATTGGAATTTCAGCAGAATTTTAAACGTAACCATGGCGACATGACGTAATTTTGGTGTTTGTTTACATATCTACCCTTCCAGGTTGTTTCAGTTACGGTCAGAGTCAAATTTCAATTTTGGGCAGGGTATCAGAGTCCTCTGGCGAGCGACTTCATACATTAAACACAAATCAGTCTGCCTGTAGTAGTATCTAAGTATGCCTTGAACATGGCCTTTCTTCGTTAATATTTAAAAAAAAAACTGTAGTATACAAAAATATGGAAATCGGTGGTATTAAAAAGAAATATTTGATAAACACGCTGATGCAGACAGTTTTCAAATCGAAGAATTACTTTCAGAGATATTTAATGCTAAAGTTGGACAAAATCGTTCCATTAAAAAAGTTTTATTGGAGCAAAAACTATACATGAGAATTTAATCATTTTTAGATCATTTTATAGGTTATAAGTTCCCGGTGTGCAGATAGCATTTATTTTTTTTTATTTGACTATTTTTTGAGGTTTTATTTCTATTTTAAATTCAAATTTTCAGTATTTCGAGAGATATTTTTTACAAATTTAAAAAATGTTATTAATTTAAACTGTTGCCAACTGTATAAACAGCGCAAACAATAATGTTTACTTCAAGTTAAAAATTTATTTACACGGGACTATTGTAATCAGAATTTTTTTTTTTAAATTAGAATAAAATGATTACATGTTAAAAGCAGGAAAATTGCGTCATAAGAACCATATTTACACTGGAATTTTAAAAGAGAAACAAAATGTTAAAATAAAAAAATCATTACTATGCGTTAAAACCTGTAAATGGAGGAAATTACGTCATATTTAAAATGGCCAAAAA
Source organism: Maratus speciosus (assembly GCA_963932465.1). Classification (NCBI taxonomy): domain Eukaryota; kingdom Metazoa; phylum Arthropoda; class Arachnida; order Araneae; family Salticidae; genus Maratus; species Maratus speciosus. The sequence continues at coordinate 458,223,031 of OZ010797.1, forward strand.
ATATAGCAAAACAATTTAAATTAAAAAATATATCTGCGCGAGACATTTACTTGATATTTTGAGATAATATTTTCAACTATTATCGTGAATTCGAAGACAGCGCAAATAATATTTCCTTCTAACAACAAAAGTATTTTCACGTGAATATTAATAAGAGAAATAAAACTTTGGTGTAAATTACGTCAGATTTAAAACGATACATTTAAAATGAATTATTTAAAAGAACTATCTTATAGCGCTGTTAAAAAATACCGGGAGACAATGACACTGTTTACTTAATTCATTTTACATTAGCTTATTTTCGAATGTTTAACTATTTTTTTTAATTAAATACGAAAACAGCCATTGTATCTTTTAACAGCAGCAGATATGGTCTTAAAAATCCCCAATCCAAGAAAAACGAATGGAAACCCGTTTACAGAAAGATCGCTACTGTTTTGTTTTTTTTTTTAATTTTAATTCAATATCAACGTGGGTTGGCGAGCGTAGCTCGTAGGGGGCAGAGCCCCCTAGTATTTTTTAAAAAATTTTTAACTTCGATTATATAATTAATATGGTGTAATTAAGTAGATACTGTAGCAAAATTTTGAAAAAAAGTTTTTAATTTTTTAAGTAACTTGCTGTCCTATAAACAGGACATATTAGTTGGACACATAGTAAGGACATATAAAATGCATACATAAACTAATTTTATGAGCAAATATTTTATTTTACTTTAAAAATACTGTTTATGTTGTGCATGATTTCTCCAATAAAAAGATAATAACGGTAAAATTTTAGATTATAAGATCACAATTTTTAAAGGAATTTTTAAATAGATTTTTTTCAATTAAATTTTAATTGGTTACTTGTTTTTTTTTGTTTATATGTTATACTTTTATGTCTTTTAAAGACGTCGTCATAACAAAATGCATCCAGAAAATCCTTACCAATTTTATTTTTAAAAATGTTTTATTAGCTGTCCTATTTATAGGACAGCGGTCCAATATGGGTTAACGAGGGTTATTCGGAAGCTCAATGACGAGCAGCCTTAAGCACAGAAATTAATAATTTAAAGAATATTTGGCAACTCTTGCAACGTTCTCAAATTGAGACGCATATAAAATTAATGAGTTCTTTTAATGAGTACTTGAAAATCTAGGGTGATTGACATTTTGAAACAAGACAACAATTAAAGAAAATCAGGTATTAATTTACGAGTGTTAGTGAACGTTAGCTTCATATTCTCGCCAAGCTTTGCGACGCTTGGCGAAATATCGCCGAATATGGCGACCAAAACTAAGCAGCCATAAATGATACCAACTTGACTATAGCTTACTAATTTGGCGCAATTCTCATTCAAATTCAGTATTGACGAATATTTTTTATCAGGTTTGTAGCAATTTAACTTCTTAAAATTTGAGTAAAATTTGTAAAGTTTTAAAACCAAAAAATAAGGAATTCTTATTGAATCATCTAATCGAGTTCCACTAATTTTAGCTTAGTGTGTTTGACTTTAAAAAACAAGGAATATGAAAGCTATCTTTTCTTCCCGGCACATGCCGAATGGATTTTACTTGAATTTTAACAGTCTTGCTTTAATTTGTGTTAGAATAGAACTGTATCAATAACTTGTCACATTTCTCAACAACACGAAAAGAAGCTTTTGATCCCCCCCCACCCCCACCCCCCCAAAAAAAGAAATAGAAGATCTTTATCTACTCTCCAAGAAAGTCTGAAATGGCACCTCTGCTCTGATAATGTCAATCCAATACTTCTAATAAATTATAAAACATGTGGATTTTCGCAATAGATTGAGCACTCCAGACTCTATTTCATTATTAAATCCCTAGTCCATTAAAATCTCAGCACGCTTAATCAACTTAAGAGTGTTTACTGTCCCCAAATGCTTTCTATTTGCAAATGAGGGTACAGTAAGGACAAAAAACAGTTTCGAAAGCGCAGAAACTGAAACTTTCGACATATTAGTGCTTGATAATCAGAATAAACAAGCTAAATAAATTTAGTTTAAAGTCAAAAGTTCTGAACAAATTACTTTTAATAGAATCACTTTCCATTGATATTTACTTGAAGAAAACATTTACAAATAAAAAATGTTTGCTTTTATCGGAAAAGAACTGTTATTAAAACGAAACACCTACAAATTATTTTCTATTAAATCAAGATAAATATCAGAACTTTTATAAATAAATATCAGAACGCTTTCATTTTCTATTTTCTTCTATAATGGTAGATAAAAACTCGATTCCTGTTTGTATTCCAGTTTTTGATGAATTTACGTTTTTTCGAGTTTCCTGAATACCATTTAACAGTTTTTTGATTAACCTCTATTTGCTGGTGTGTCTATTTATGTATTACATAATTATTGTAAATGCTGTAACTCAATAGTTAATGTAGAGAATAACATAAAATTTAATAAATAGATATACCTAGGCATACTTTGTTGCTAATAAGATTTTGGAATATCTCAGCCAATAGGGGACGCTGCTTTGCACGATGTGCTTAATAACTATTAGATTTTAAATCAGACTGAATTTTATCTTTCTTGTTTACGTTTTTAACAATACGAGGTGGAACTCGTCGAATTTCAAAGAAAGAAAATATTTATGAAGGATCTGTTTCATTGATTTATAATAAAACTACAAAATTAGTTAGAAAAATCCCTGCCGGCTCGACCTACAGGCGGAGGTAGTTTTCGAAGTTAAGTACTAATTTTAACAACAAAAACTAAATAAAGATTAGAGATAAACCCACTTTAACAATTTTATCAGTCTGCTTTTGATGAATTTCTAATTTTTTTTTTTTTTTTTTTTTTTTTTTTTTTTTGTAAGAGTTCGTTTTTTCAGAATCTATATAAGGCGGTACTCAGAAAATTATTTTTCAACGCTCAACATCTCGAAATTTTCTGACACATTTTCAGACTCATTTTTAAAAGTAAAAATATGAAACTTGCTGACGTGATTTTTTAAGAGATTTATAAGCAACCTGTGTCTTTATTTTTCGTTCAATTAATTAGATCTTGATTTACAATTATTTTCTCGGTACGACCAATTGTTTTTCGTTTCCAGCGCTATCGGTACGGGAAATTCGGTTGATATTGCCCACTTTGATAGCATTTTTGAAATATATTCTGCCTTTGTCAAAAAATCGACCAATACAGCACATTATATACTTGTAGTTTCTGAATAAGAGAACCTGCCAATTGGATGCGTTTAAGAGCGAAAAGGAATTTATTATATATAATATTTATTTGTAATTTTATTATATAATGAATTTATTATATATAATATTTATTTGTAAATTTATTGTATAATGAATTTATTATATCTGTGAAAAACCGCAGGCCTAGCTGGATTATATCAAGAAGAAACCATTCAAATAAATTTCAATGAAAGTAACATAATTTTTCCTTCCAGTCTATATTATCCATATGATAAGAGAAACCATCGAGATTGTAACACGCACAAATTCAATATGTAACGATGCAGCATCATTTAACTTACCAAAATTATGGTTTGAACTACTCAATGGTTATGAAAATAAAATAAGCATCCAAGTAAAATCAGAAAAATAACGTGCATAATATGGAGATAATAATGTGGAAAATTGAATGGTGTTACATAAACCGTGCAATTTTAGAATTTTTTTATTTTTTGCATTGAAATTGACTCGGGTAGAGTTGAAACATGTAAACAGTGGAATAAAACTATTTTTACAGTTTTGAAAGTTTTAATTTTAACATCAAAGAATTACTTTCTGCCTCGGCATATTTTGAATTCTATAATACTTGTGAAATATAGCAATAGTTACATAGTTATTTTCCTTTTCTATTATTCAATTGCAATATCCACCTTTGACTAATTTTGTTTCTATTCTCAACGAGAGAAGATTTTCTCAAAGAATTTCTGTTCTTACATCCAAACAAAAACACGACCAACAATGTGGAATTTTATTTTGCAATAAGTGTGCAACGTTCACTCTATCACACACAAAAAAAAATATGGCTGAAAGTTCTAGAACAGGCGAACCCAATTATTATGAACGATAAGCCTTTTCAATAAGTCCAATTAACGGATTCTGATGAGATTTGCATTGATAATTTATCATGAGCGCGTTTAGTATATTATATATTGTTCTACCGTTCTGTACCGAATCCTACACTAAATTATCAACTAAAGAAATTGGCCCTTAACAGCCTAAATTTTGTATGACTCAATAAAAGATATAGCATAATGACGTTCATATGGTGTTCAGCAATTCGGTTAGACATTCGAGGTAAATGTACATATTGCTTTAAAACGTATGATCAAATTCACGGATATATTTCGTTTGATTCAAGGTTTCTTTAGAAAAATCGACCAGCGTAGAGAGCGAAGGCTGCTAGTACACTATAAAAACTACTCTGAAATGTACTAATTTCAAATGCTAAAAGGTGTAAATTAAGACTTTAAAACCAGTAAAAATGTTTATTTCGACTGTTTACATGTTTCGACTCACCCTGATTTATTTTCAAAACAAATAAATAAAACTATTCTAAAATTACATGGACTACGAAACGCCATCATTCAAATTTACACGTATTCTTTCATATTATGCACGTTATTTTTTATTTAATTGGATATTTAATTTATTTTTATTTTCATAATTATTGGATATCTCGAGCCATATTTTTGGCAAGTGAAATGATGCTGCATCGTTACATATTGAATTTTTGCGCGTCACGATCTCTGTGGTTTCTCTTATAATGGATGTACATAGTACAGACTGGAAGGAATTTTTTTTTTTTACTTTCATTGAAATTTATGTGGATGGTTTCTTCTTGATAAAATCTTGCTAGGTCTGCGATTTTTCTACTACATTTAATATCAGCTATATGCGCCTTTTTTCTATACTTAAATTTCCTGCTAGTCATACCAATTTCGCGTACCAAAAATATGGCTCGAGTTACTCAATAATTATGAAAATAAAAATAAAATAAATATCGAAGTAAAATGAAAAACAACGTGCATATTATGAAAGAATACGTGGAAATTTAAATTATGGCTTTTCGTATTCCGTGCAATTTTAAAATAGTTTTATTTGTTTTGAAAATGACTCAGGGCGAGTCGCAATATATAAATAGCTGAAAAGAACGTAATTTTACTGGTTTTAAAGTTTTTTTATACCTTTTAGCATTTGAAATTAATATATTATTACAAGGTGTTAATTTGCTGTATATTTACTCGGAAATGTTTCCAAATCAGTTGTAGCAAGATAAACATTGTTTTTATAAAGGCTTCTTTCAATATCGACAATCTATTGGTTTCTGGGGTTTCTAAAAATAAAGAAATATTTGAAGAATAAAGCAATAAAAAATATGTTTCTAAAAATAAACTCTTTTTCGAATCGTGGGTAACTCTAAGGAGATTATCGTATATTTTTGTACGTGGTTATATTATATTTTCCTTCATATAGAAACACTTGTCTTTTTTCACAGTGTACCGCGGTGGGCCATTTGACCCGTTTAGTAAGTTGCGTGCATACATGCTAATTTCTGCAGTTGTAGTCACTAGTATTTCCGAATAGTTTATTCTGAATCCTTATATAATCGCAGAAATCTGTGATTAATTACGGTGAAAATTACTTTTGAAAATGGTGGTGACTGAAAAAGGTTTGCATATTGTTAATTTTAAATCCAGCTGTAAATGGACATTTTATCCATTTTTGTGTATTTTTAATTAACGAACTAAATAAATAAAAAACATTATTTTGTCAAAATTGTTTTAGTTATTCACTTAATTACAGTAAATGGCATATTTTTTATATACATACATTTGATATACATATGTAAATGGTTTGCTGCAGACCGAACATGTAACCCGCTATGGGAGAAATCGGTATAAATAAAATATTAGTAGAGTTGTTGTTAATACATCCAATAAATTACAAAAACTGTAAATTTACATAATGCATTTATCGAGTGGCTCAAAACCTATTTCATCATCGATTCACCATTCGATCAAAAGCTTGGCACATTTAATCAACTTAAGAGTATTTACCTATCACTATCGGCTTTCCTTTCGCATTTTAGTGTACAGTTTTGAAGCGAAGAAACGGAAACTTACGAAATATATTTTTAATTTATATCAAGCATATGCAAGGCAAATTTCTTTAACGAAAATTAATAGTTTTGAACAAATTGCTTTTAACAAGCTTATACTTTACATGATACTTCTATTTAGCCCATTTAATCATTTTGGCAGGAGTTCCTACCAGCAGATAATTTTAGTGAACGAACTCCTATTTTCAAAAAATAACATTTTCGTTATTTAATACATATGTTAGATAAGGCGAAAATTATTGTTTGACAATAGTAGCATTCAAAAATTGATACCGTACTGTTTCTTTATTTGCATCTCATGTCAAACACATAAATGTTAAAAAAACAGCGATTCATTTTGCCAGTTAATTGTAAATGTAAATAGCCCCTATTATACTTAATTTTTGTTTTTTGCATAATCTAATTTGTAGATTTGGTGCTTTCCTATGTACTTATTCGTATACTCATGTTCGTATACTTATACACGTTTCATTTAACCGTGCGGTTTTCCACTGCCAAGTTATCCTGCAAAGTGAATAAGTATGGTAGAAAGATTGAGTCTCGTCTCCCGTTGCAAAGGAAAAGCCTGCTTTACATTTCTACCCAAAATTCTTTTCTCTCCACGCAATTTACTTTTTAGCAGCAAACCACATTATGTTCACTCTCTCCTTTCAAACTTACTTTTCAAGGTAAGTTGCACCAACTATTCGACTTCAAACAAGTACGAAAAATCATGCGTCGAGCATATATTATGAAACACTTTCCATAGATTTGGTATAGTATATACTACATATTATACTAAAATTTAGTTCGGTTAGGAAACGCATAGCACAGTCCCCCTAAATTCCCCTTCAGCAATTTTCAACAATAAACAGAAATGTGCTCTTTTGTGCTGCCCTGTACATCATCTATACAATTTATACACAACGGGTAATGGGCAAAAAAATAGTGTAATTTAAAAATGCGTACCACAGCTTAAAACGCACTTCCAGAAATTATTGTTCGTAGACAATATTGTCACAGATTTTTTTTTGTGTTTCCCTGTAAAGGAATGATGAATGCTATGCGCACCATAGTAAGCATCTTGTAGTACACCTCGGTGATATATATCAATTTCAATATGTTTGAAATGGTTTATCATCATTAAATTATACCGCAAACGCGATTTTTCCCATAGCCCGTAATGTGACGAAATTCTTTTGAGTGTACCTGTATATGAACTACAAATACTGCACACTTCAATTTCAATACCGAACATGTCATAATAAACTTCAATAGCATATATCAGTTACGATCCGGGCATATTTATGCAAGTTACAGCACAGACAGATGGTAGACAGACAGATAAACTAAATTGAGGAACTAAAAATGGAAAACGCTGCAAGTCCAAAAGAGGAAATTTTTCAAGAGAGCGGAAAAAAACTCCAACTTCTGGTACTTACAGCGTTTTCCCCTTCACTTCTTTTGGGCTCTTAGTTTAACACTTTAAAATGTAGGTACCTAGCTTCCTTTCGTTTAGTGTTTAAATACCTAATATTATCATTTGTAAACATTTCTTTTATTTATGTGTTTAATATTTTTCGCCTTGCTTAAAAATATCCCATTGATGTAAACTATAAGAACATGAGTCAGTTGTAATGGCCACCACTCGCATCTTACCACTGGCACTTTCAGCGTCTCCACTTCACTTCGTGCGGCACATTCAGCATTCTGCACTTCATTTCGTGTGGCAGTATCAACCAGTGACATTTTTTACTCTTTTTTGAACTATTTCTACTAGGGTTGGCACTTAAAGGGTTCTCCTATTTGTTAAGCTTGTCATATAAGACATTTCGTAAAAAAAAAAAAAAAAAAAAAAAAGATTTTTAATTTTTTGCTACTTTCAACGTTTTTCTTTTATAGTCCTCAATTCATTAAACTTTTGAATTATGTTCGAAAATGTTTAAAACACCCCTTCTACGTTCACCAGTATTACGACGTAAGTCGCCGTGCTGTGTAGCGCTAAATTGACAAAGATATTCATAATTCGGAACCGACCAATGCAGTAAATTTCAGTAAATCACTAAAATAGCGCTGCGGCCACGACGCACGGCGAAGATACTAGTAAGGTGGATCGCTGTCATGCAGTTATCTTGCCCCAGACCAACGCTCCCTAGATAAGGAAGAAAGCCTTGACACGCATCACGAAAACGTCACACAAAGCAGGCAAAACTAAGGAAAAAATTCGAACAACTTGCATTTTTTTTTGGGGGGGGGGGGCTAGTGGAATTATTAATTATTCTTAGAAAATAAGAATTAATAATTCCACAAGCCAAGTCGAAACATGCAAGTTGTTCGAATTTTTCTTTTCTTTGTTTTGTCTGATTTGTATAACGTTTTCATGGCGCGTATCAAGACTTTCTTACTTATATAGGGAATGTTGCCCAGGCACACAACCGTTGAGTTAGGCACTTTTGCCCATCCGGTAGAGGCCTGGTTACAGCTGTAAAAAAAAAAAAAAAAAAAAAAGTAAATAATAAATGCCAAATGTCCTCAGGCTTATTTAAGACGTACCCCGAAAGGAAGAGGTGAATGTTCAAAATGTCACGAATCTCAAGAAGTAATTTCCTGAACAAACCAGATAATGACAAACATGTACTTCTAAAAGAAGGTATAATTGGTGAAAAAATCCCCATATTTCAGAACACAAATCCTCAACTGTGGTCTTTCAACAACAAAATTGAAATACTTCCGCATTTTACTTTATAAATACGTAAAAAATGCGTATTTCAAAGCAGTCTAAAAGCTAAGATTGTGACTTATTTATTTGAACCTTTGTTAGAAAAAACACAAATAAACTTACTTTTTACATTTCGTCATCTTGAAAAGTGAAAAATACACTGCTCAAAACAATTAAAAGATATTTGAAGTTTTATATAAAATAAAGATATAAACGAAATTTTTTTTGCCGAAAATAGAAGAAGAGAATCACAAATGCAAATTTTTCTGGTTTTCAAACTGTGGAGTATGCAAATTTTGAGTTCGACGTCAAAAACGTCGCTTCAGCGGCAGCGGATGAAATTTGACTTTCAACTGGATAAAAGAGAATGAAGACAAGGATGATCGGCATTCAGTGATTGCTTTGTTTCGATGAGTACGATGTCTCAGCGAAGTCATTTGACAGATTCAGAAGCTTTGAGAATTGTTGGTAGGTTAGAAGGGGGCCAAACTCAAGCCGAAGTAGCGCAAGCCATTGGAGTGTCACAAAGTGTCATTTCCAGGATCTGGAACCGTTTTTTGGAGAGTGGATGTGCAAGCCGAAAACCAGGGCAAGGTCGTAGACGGGCAACAACGCCCAATGAAGATCGGTATTTGGCGTAAACAGCTCGGAGACACCGAACCATGAACGCTACTCTTCTCCAACAACACCTTCGCTCGGCTACAGGCACCACGATTTCAACTCAGACTGTCCGAAACCGGCTCCATGCTGTAGGTCTGTATGCTCGCCGACCGATGGTATGTGTTAGATTAACATCAAGGCATCGTCGCGACCGCATGGAGTGGGCAACCGAGCATGTCAACTGGAGGAGAAATGAATGGAGCAATATTCTGTTTTCTGACGAGTCCCGTTTTTCTGTGCATCCGGATAATAGGCGTATTTTCATCTGGAGGGACCGTGGCAGTAGGAATAATCCTGCGTTCGTGCACGAAAGTGTCAGATTTGGCGGTGGAGGAGTGTTGGTGTATGGTGGCATCTCCACTGACGGGCGCACTGACCTCTACATCATTTGAGATGGACCTCTGACTGGTCGCCGATACAGGGATGAGATCCTCAGACCTATTGTAGTCCCTTACGCTGCAGCAATCGGAGATAACTTCATTTTAATGGACGATAACTGCAGGCCACATCGTGCAAACCTGGTGGAGGATTTCCTTTTCGAGGAAGGAATCGTTCGAATGGAATGGCCAGCGTGTTCTCCAGACATGAATCCAATCGAGCACGTTTGGGACGCTCTAGGAAGACGAGTTTCTGGCCGCCAACAACCCCCACAAACCCTCCAAGAACTGGAAAGAGCTCTTCTGGAAGAGTGGGGCAGAATACCCCAACTCGTCATTAATAGCCTCATTGAGTCCATGCCTCAAAGGTGTTCAACGTTGCTGGCCGCCCGTGGAAACCATACCCCCTACTGAAAAGGATTTTCTTTGAAGAAAACACCTTTTCTTATTCTTTTTTTCTCATATGCACAAATTGTTTTTTTTTTTTCCTTTAGTACACAAATGCGCAATAAAATGCATTTTTTCTGCCAAACATGTGTAATTTATTCTCATATAACCTACTATGTCTGTCGACCATGTATCAATCAGCTAAACAGTTTACCAGATACAAAATTCACCTAAAACTGCAATATCCTTTAATTGTTTTGAGCAGTGTATATAAACTCAGAAAAAAGCCTTCATTTAAGCAAATAAATATCCATCTTCCGCCGTCATCTTTCGGTAACAAATAAAGACAGATAGATAATTTTTACTTACAACTTTTATGCTATAAAGAAGAAGAAAATTACACAAATTTATTAAAATTCGAAGTGTCCTAAGAATGGGACGCTAGGCATAAATGGCATTAAAATGATCTAGTTTATGATCACTAAAATATGTGTTTAATAATTTAGTTTTTCTGAATGAATTAAAATAAAATTTTGGGATTTCTTTCAGGATAAATACCCCATAGGTTTTCAATTGTTATTGTTTTGCCCTAAAAAATTTTTAATATTTGAAATGTCATAGTCATACTCATTACCATGGTATTTTGGAGTTATGGTTTGAGAGATAAAGTAATACACTTTAAGACTTTTAGAAATTCATTATCACTAGCGACCCGCCCAGCGTTGCCCGGGCAGACCGTCATTGAAAAATATAACAGTCGAGTGGACATTATAAAAAAAGACTGAATAATATTTATTTATGCTAAAAATTCGTAAACAAATCAATAGCTAAAATTTCAAAAGTATAACAGTTACGTTTAAAAAAAAAGTGTACTACTTGGTTATCCCGTCGGCCAAAAATCTGTCGCCAAACTTTAAGATTAATTGCTAATAATGGATCATCGTAAATGTCACATTCACTTGACATTAAACATGTGTTTGTTACGTCATCAAATCTTTTTAATTCGACGTTTTATTTGTATTTTTTTCGTGTTTTACTAATTTATTTGGGTACTACTTGATTATACCGTGGACTAAAAAACTATCGCCAAACTATAAGATTAAATGCAAATAATGGTTGATCGTAAATGTCACAATCTCTTGACATTAAATACGATACACGTGTTTTTAACGTCATCAAGTGATTTTTAATTCAACTTTTTATTTGTATTTTTATTAATGTTTTACTAATTTATTTGCTCTTTCGTTAATTAGAATAAAATTTATGTCAATAGATGGAAGTTAAAATTCTATAAGTCAAAATTAAAAATTATGTCAATTTGTATAATTTGGCGAAATTGGTGGACGGAATAACCAAGTGGTACCTTTATTTGTTCTTTCGTTATTTAAAATTACTGAATTTTTTTTTTCTTTAAACCTGTGTTTAATGTTTACATACATTTTATAGTTATACCCGCCTACGTTTGTTGACTAAATAGAGTGCATTAGGTTCCTTACAATTTTCCTTTATTAGCCCCCAGTATGGTACGCTATTTCTTTCTCCCAGCTTATTTTGTGTCGTCTCCAATAAATAACGTTACCTTACAGAAGCCAGCAATAAACAAAGCAGATGCATCATTGTACGATTAAATGCTCTATAGCAATTTTTTTAATTTATAAGCATCGCACATTTTCAATTTTTATACCGTCGTATTGAAAAAAATGTACTTTTAAATGCAATTTGTTTGAAAACTGTATCTCCATTTATTTTTTAAATATAAAATTTTTTGTAGTTTTTAGCACCATTTGTTTAATTTTGGCAACTCAAGTACTCCATTTATGAAGAAAGTAAAGGAAAAATAGTTAAAAAAATAACAATTATATCATTTTCTCATAACAACCGAAAGAAAATGTAATTAAAATACGTGCTATTTTGAAAAAATATAAAGGAATAATTTCTGTTAAAACATGGAGTTATTATAAACTATATTTAACTCAACTGACCCAAAAACTATCGCCAAACTATAAGATTAAATGTCATAATGGCTTATCGTAAATGTCACGTTCACTTGACATTGAACACGTTACACGTGCTCGTTACGTCATCAAGAGATTTTTAATTCGACGTTTTATTTGTATTTTTATTAATCTTTTACTAATTTATTTGATTTTTCGTTATTTAAAATAAAAAATTATGCCAATTTTGCATTTTGTGAGTAGTTTGGCGATTTACATAGTTTGTCGAAATGGGCAGACAGGATAATCAAGTAGAACCCACAATTCAGTAATAGAGCATTAGTATGTATTCAATATATTTAAATATATGTTTAAATTTCATTTTGGAATTGTAATGCATTTTATAAATAGTTTACCATGTTTTATTTTCATATTTTATATTGTGCATATCCATGATAGGTAATTATTACGATGGCCCTCAAAGACTAGTTTTCGTTTATTGGCGGAAATTGATGAAGAGAAATTCGCAACTGCGAATGTGTCATATACAGGGTGTGATCATATACAGGGCTTTAACGAAATAATTCGGATATTTTCCCGATTGTTGGTGGTAATTTCTAAAATTGGGTTTCAATATGTGTTATGCTTTTTCAAAATTGTTTACATAAACACTCACTTTATTAAAGGGAGGAGTATTGGTAAAGTAGTCTGGAAGCGTTGTTAAGTATTTCATAATCGTTGCTTGACGCATGATTTTTGTTCTTCTTTTGTTTTTGTTGAAGTTTTATCCTGAGAAAAGTTTCACTTTCGGGATAACATTGGTTGCTTGGTTCCAATAATGAAACTGTCCTTGAATGAAATTAACCAGAATCGAAAAAGCACAAAACTACAAAGTTCGACATTGTCCTCAGAAACCCTATTCAAAAAGAATCATTTGAAAATATTCTAATACAAACTAAAAATTCAAAGAAAGCCTCCATTGGTTTAACATAAACTTGTGAGTGTCGCCACGTTACTAGTGTGCGTATAATCCATGAACCCTGTATATATCATGATCTCATAGAAAACAACGTAAAATTAAAACACATGAATAAAAAGATTCTAAATAAATCGTAATTTGGTACGTTTTTAGAACGTCTTCCACTCATTTCCCCCTCTAAAATTTCGATTTTTTTAGAAATCGTTCTTAGGCAGTATTACATCATATTTTTTGTATTTCTTCTTCTCATTTATTCATATTTTTGTAATTGTTTTTAAAGCAGTTATTGATCAAGCTAAATATACTATCGGTTATAGAAACTAGTGTTCGACCGAGACCTAATTTAAGTTATATTCCTAGTTTAGACTGGAAACGAAACTGTCTTAAAAACAAATTTAAAGTAATTAATACAGTCACACTTATATACTATACAGGGTGTCCGGTCTCAACGGTGTCCAATGGCTAATTCCTAAACCGTTAGTCATAGACATATAGTTCCAATTACAAAAATGTTTTAAATCAGGTAAAGAATTATTTTAAAAGCGATTTGGGTCAATAAAAACATTTCTTAAAAAATTACGAAATTTAAATTTTTATATGGTCCCCCGGTCCTATAAGTTATATTTAGTAATTTTTTCCTATTACACTGACAAGTAAGACAAAAAAAGTCTCATTCATATAACGCTAAAATTGAGCGAGTTATGAAACTTTAAAAATGCATGACTTACGCCACTTTTCTACTCTGAAAATAAATGAGTTCGGCTTGGCTTTGAGGGATCATATATCAAGTGTTTAAAGTATTCGAAGATCTTACTTCATGTGTATCTGCGCTTTGAAAAAAAAAATCCTACAAGTATTATGATTAAGTCTCAAATTGGCTAAAATAACATATGTTTTATTTTGTCAGGATTTGAGACACTTTCTCTTACGATTTCTTTTAACAAAAATTATGTTTTTTTATAAGTTTGTATGTTACTAACAATCGTATGTAAGTTTTTCCAGTTCAAAATTTGTACTCGAACTTTAACCTACTTTTAAATATCCGATCGAGATTGCATTTTACATACTGGCGCAAATCCGATAACAATCTAATATTATTAAGGTTTTCGGTGGTTACCATTTATACTTATTTTACAGGATAACACAAAAAATTTCGGATAGATTTCTGCCAAGGAGTTTAAGAAAAAGTTTTAGATAAGATAATACAAGACTGCGATTGTTGGGTTTTTTAACTTTTATGTATTTTTTAGCACTGAATCTGAAAATTACCTTTATTTTTAACCGTCATGTCAGGATATTTCGCAAATCATAAATTTTCAAATTTAAAGAATAACAAAAATCGAATACTATAAAGTAGAGGAGATGGTTGTGTTTTTTAACTTTTGATAATTGATTTTTACGCACTTTTTAGCACTGAATCTGAAAATGATCTTCATTTTTAATCATCACGTTAGAATTTTTTTGCAAATCGCAAGTGTGTAAGTTAAAATATAGCGAAAATCTCATACTATAAAAAATATGTAAAACATTTTTTATTTTATTTTATTAAAAAATTTATTTGATATTTTTGCTTATCCCGGGATTCTTACAGCTAAACAGATGAGTGGTCCGATGAGATGGGAGAGGAAATTCAATTTTAACATTGAACTTCTTAACTTTGAAATTTACAATTTGAAAATCCTGATATGATAGTTAAAAATGAAGGTCAATTTCGGATTTAGCGGTACAGAATATATATAAGAACCAATTATCAAAAGCTAAAAAACATGACATAACCCAACTTTTGCAGGCTTGTGCAATCTAATAATATTTTTAAATACGTATCATTTTGTAAAGAATTGAGGCTGTTAATTTAGAATCATTTTATTTAACAAAAATTCTGTTTTTTCTTTCTTCTTAAATGTTTATTACAAATTGTATATTTTCCATTAATATGCCAGAATGATTAAAGATTTCAAATTTATATTGCAATGTTAATTTTACTCCCAAACATTTTTTATATCTGACGAAATTATATTTCGACTAAATTTGTGAATGACCCCCAATTTGCAGCAAAAAATATGCTCCAACTTTAAACAGCTATTACTGGGTCAATTTTAATCGTAGAATAACGGAACTTTTTTTGTTTTACTTGTCAGTGTAAAAGGAAAATTTCACTAAATATAATTTGTAGGACCGGGGGACCGTATAAAAATTTAAATTTCGTAATTTTTTAAGAAACTTTTTTATTGACCCAAATCGCTTTTAAAATATTTCTTTACCTGATTTAAAACATTTTTGTAATCGGAACTATATGTCTATGACTAACGGTTTAGGAATTAGCCATTGGACACCGTTGAGACCGGACACCCTGTATATATACACTGCTCAAAACAATTAAAGGATATTTGAAGTTTTATATAAAATAAAGATATAAACGAAATTTTTTTTGCCGAAAATAGAAGAAGAGAATCACAAATGCAAATTTTTCTGGTTTTCAAACTGTGGAGTATGAAAATTTTGAGTTCGACGTCAAAAACGTCGGTTCAGCGGCAGCGAATGAAATTTGACTTTCAACTGGATAAAAGAGAATGAAGACAAGGATGATCGGCATTCAGTGATTGCTTTGTTTCGATGAGTACGATGTCTCAGCGAAGTCATTTGACAGATTCAGAAGCTTTGAGAATTGTTGGTAGGTTAGAAGGGGGCCAAACTCAAGCCGAAGTAGCGCAAGCCATTGGAGTGTCACAAAGTGTCATTTCCAGGATCTGGAACCGTTTTTAGGAGAGTGGATGTGCAGGCCGAAGACCAGGGCAAGGTCGTAGACGGGCAACAACGCCCAATGAAGATCGGTATTTAGCGTTAACAGCTCGGAGACACCGAACCATGAACGCTACTCTTCTCCATCAACACCTTCGCTCGGCTACAGGCACCACGATTTAAACTCAGACTGTTCGAAACCGGCTCCATGCTGTAGGGCTGTATGCTCGCCGACCGATGGTATGTGTTAAATTAACATCAAGGCATCGTCGCGACCGCAGGGAGTGGGCAACCGAGCATGTCAACTGGAGGAGAAATGAATGGAGCAATATCTTGTTTTCTGACGAGTCCCGTTTTTCTGTGCATTCGGATAATAGGCGTATTTTCATCTGGAGGGACCGTGGCAGTAGGAATAATCCTGCGTTCGTGCACGAAAGTGTCAGATTTGGCGGTGGAGGAGTGTTGGTATATGGTGGCATCTCCATTGACGGGCGCACTGACCTCTACATCATTCGAGATGGAGCTCTGACTGGTCGCCGATATAGAGATGAGATCCTCGGACCTATTGTAGTCCCTTACGCTGCAGCAATCGGAGATAACTTCATTTTAATGGACGATAACTGCAGGCCACATCGTGCAAACCTGGTGGAGGATTTCCATTTCGAGGAAGGAATGGTTCGAATGGAATGGCCAACGTGTTCTCCAGACATGAATCCAATCGAGCACGTTTGGGATGCTCTAGGAAGACGAGTTTCTGGCCGCCAACAACCCCCACAAACTCTCCAAGAACTGGAAAGAGCTCTTCTGGAAGAGAGGGGCAGAATACCCCAACTCGTCATTAATAGCCTCATTGAGTCCATGCCTCAAAGGTGTTCAACGTTGCTGGCCGCCCGTGGAAACCATACCCCCTACTGAAAATGATTTTCTTTGAAGAAAACACCTTTTGTTATTCTTTTTTTCTCATACTAGGGGGCTCGGCCCCTTACGAGCTACGCTCGCCAAACCCCGTCCAACACCGCAGACTCTAAATGCACGCTAATTTGATCGGCTTTAAAAAGATTCCGAAAGATTGAATTATAATTTAAAAAACAGTGGCGATCTCCCTATAAACGAATTTCTATTCATTTCTCTTTGATTGGGGAATTTTAACGCCAAATCCGCTGCGGTACTACTTGATTATCCCGTCGACCAATTTCGCCAAATTATATAAATCGCCAAACCACTCGCCAAATTACACAAATTGATATAATTTTTATTTTAAATAACGAAAGAACAAATAAATTCGTACAACATTAATAAAAACACAAATAAAACGTCGAAATAAAAATAACTTGATGACGTATACACGTGTAACAACATTTCAAAATAAGCTAATATAAAAGGAATTAAGTAAAGAGAGTCTTTGTCTCCTGGTATTTTTTAACAAAGCGAAAAGAAAGTTCTTTTAAATGAGACATTTTAAATTCATTCTCAAAATATCAAATAAATGTCTAGCGCAATTTCTAAATTTAAACTTTTTTGCAATATTATTTTGTGTTCATTTTATGTAATAACTATAATGTGACGTAAATATGACGTAATTTCTCCTAAGACTTCTAACGCATGTTAATGAATTTATTATTTTACAATATCCTTTCTCTTTTAAAATTCACGTGTATACTTTTTATGACGTAATTTTTAATAAGTTCCTGCTTTTTATACGTAATTATTTAATTCTAATTTGAAAGTTTTTTTCCTGTTTATAATAGTCACGTGTAAATAAATTTTTAATTTGAAGCAAACATTATTGCTTGCGCTTTTTATACAGTTGGCAACAGTTTAAATTAGTACAATGTTCTGAAATCTGTAAAAAATATTTCTAGAAATGCTGAAAATTTGAATTTAAAATAGAAATAAAACCTCGAAAAATGAGTCAAAATAAAAAAATTAATGCAATCTGCACTCCGGCAAATTCTATCGCATAAAATGATCTAAAAATGATTACACTGCCATGTATAGTTTTTGCTGCTATAAAACTTTTTTAGTTGAAAGATTTTGTCCAACTTTAGCATTAAATAACTCTTAAAATAATTCTTCGATTTGAAAACTGTCTGCATCAGCGTATTTATCAAACATTTCTGTATAAAACCACCGATTTTCCTATTTTTGTATGCATTATTTTTCTTAATATTAACGAAGAAAGACCTCCGGTCACAAAAAATTCAAAACCGGCGGCGGCGGCGGCGGTGACAGCGGTAGTTACTTTTTTTTAGAATAGAGAGATGCACAAATTGTGTTTTTTTCCTTTAGTACACAAATGCGCAATAAAATGCATTTTTTTCTGCCAAACATGTGTAATTTATTCTCATATAACATACTATGTCTGTCGACCATGTATCAATCAGCTAAACAGTTTACCAGATACAAAATCCACCTAAAACTGCAATATCCTTTAATTGTTTTGAGCAGTGTATATATATATATATACATATGTACTCATGTGCATGTATGTATGTATCTATGTATATACAGTACATACATAATTATTAATTTATTATAAGTATATAGAATCATACATCTAACAAATACACACACATATTTGTGCGTGTATAAGTTTCATATAAAAAAAAAGCAGATATAATAATAATACAGCTTTTATATTTTCTAGCAAAACCGCGGCTTTTCTCGCGTAATTGCTGAAATACGCTAAATGGTATTTATGAGGTTATTTTTAGTAGAAGAAATTATACTGCTAAGGATAATTTGAAATATACTAATTAAATCATATTTTGACTAAACTTCATTCCCATACTACATTACTAAGTTATACAAGCTTCTGTAAAACTATATCCCAACAAAAAGTTTTCGGTAAAAAAAAAAAATGCGCCACGTTCTCCTTAATGTTTCGGCCAGAAAAAGTAGTGATATCTGAAGTTCGCACAAGTTAAAAGCCAAACATCCCAAATCTTTCATTGAAAATGGCTTCCTGCGACTTGGCCGTTAATGCCTTCTACAGCATTTCAAAATTAATGATTGAGAAATTACACATTTATGAATTATTTAAATATTAAAAGTAATATGAGAATGCAAAGAGGCAAATTCACATAAAGACATTATAAGTAAAAGATTTCTGATAACTACCATTCAGTTTCAACAAACATTAGTTTTGATTACAGATCATTTAGTCCACTTGTGGTTTAATTGCCGTTTTGTACGGTCTAAAGCTAAAGTCATTAACGTAAAACCCAAGAAATAAAACAAAATTTACTTACTTCAAATCTTACAATATGTTACATTATATTTTATTGTATAATATTGAAATCTTGTGTATTGACGAAAGAGATTTATTTCGTTTGAACATTTAATACAGTTTGTTTGCATACATTAAGAGGTATTTTATTTATAAACTGATAAAAACTGATACTAATTATGTTTTAGCAATTAGGGCTCCTGAATACAAGTATTTTGTTATTTTTAATTTCTAAGCATTTAAATAGACTGAAGTTGTTTAAATGCTTTTTTCAAATGTGTATTTTATTTCTGTACTCTGTGCCACAAAATGCCTAAAATAATCAAAAAATGTAGTTGGCATGTAGTTCATTGGTACATATTTTAAAATTTGGAAAACTCTCTGGAAGGCATTAACGGCCAAGTCGCAGGAAGCCATTTTCAATGAAAGATTTGGGATGTTTGGCTTTTAACTTGTGCGAACTTCAGATATCACTACTTTTTCTGGCCGAAACATTAAGGAGAACTTGGCGCTTTTTTTTTTTACCGAAAACTTTTTGTTGGGATATCACTACTTTTTGTATGTTTTTTTTTCAAATTCGTTATTCTAAACTATATTAATATGAAAAAACTTAAATTTATTTACTTTTATGCTAGCCGAGAGCAAATCTCCTCATTAGCCTTTTGTTTTTTCGCCAATAGCAGTTTTCATTTTTCACATGTGTAAATTAGAAACAATGCTTTGATTTTCAAATAAAATATTTTGGTTTACGTTATTATTTCTTATTTATTTATTTATTTATTTCTATGTTAAATATTCTATTAAATAAAATGAGGAAAATGCATCTATTTTAAATGAGATGACTGAAAAGTATATATCTTTAAATGAAATGAATGCAATATGAACAATGGAGTTGGGAACATTATTTGGCGATTTGCCACTTACGCCCGGCTAACATAAAAATAACTAAATTTATTTTAATGAGCTGTACAAATTTATACTTTATTTCTTTTTATATTAAAGTACTAGCCGCCTCTAGCAAGCAGTATTGACCGTATTAATTCCATGTTAAACATTGCATCACGTGTCTGTTATTCATAATTTAATTTACTTGCCCATTCTTTTGCCAAGTCGGAAGCTTTTGATAGAGAAATCAAGAATTCTTTACAATCATGGAAGCACATCATATATTTTGTGTTGTTATGTATTTCATCTTTCGTGACAAATATCGCTTAACTCACTTATGCATGTTTCCTTAGCAGTTACGATTCCTTCTCTAATGCGGAAAATTTTAATCCTATTAAGTAATCTTTTCTAATTGGGGTCACTGCCAATTGTTGTATTTTAACTGATACGACTGGGTACAAGTGAAATGGTTCTTATGAAATCCTTTGACAATATCTGCATTTGTATTAAACCATATTGATGCTAATATCTTTTTTTTTCACGTTAACCTTTTCAATAGACTCGATTACGGAAGAACAGAAGGTCTACCGGCTCACTGCCACGATCCATTTGAAAATCTATCATTCTTCTCATCTGATTGTGTTGAACAATTAGTCAATGTGCCATGGTTTTAAGATTTTAGCTAATTTTATTTGAAACCTGAAAACTAAAATGCGAGGAACCGGATTATAGAAGATTCATTCTAACGTACATATCGATTAACATGTTACATATTATAGAATTATAATAATCATAAGGAGAACTGGCAGTTTCAATGCTTTAATAGTTTCCGTAAATTTTCTTTACATAATACAGAAGTTTTAGCGGTGTAAAGATTAACAATATAGTCACAGTAAGTATAATAACAGTACAATATAATAACAATAGCAGAGGCTTTGGGCAGTGACGAAACTATTAGCACTTTGGAAATATTAGTACGTTATATCATATAACTATTCAGATGATATGCGGAAAAATAAAAATAGATGGCTCGCATTAATAATTAACTCATTTAAAAATAGCCACTAGCGTCAAATATTCGCCAAGCTTGGCGACATTTAGCAAAGTTTCGCAAAATTTGGTAATATATCATGTCAATTCTCAAATTTGGCGACAAAAAATGTTTTGTTTATTCTGACGTCATAATGATGCATATGTATTATGTATTATACACATACCTATAATATGTATGATGCAAATGTATTACGTATTATATGCATATGTATTATATGTATGATGCATATGCATAAGTTCATTAACATCATTAAAACGCACCTAAAAGAATAGTGTTCCATAAATAGTAGGGATAATTGCCAGATTCACCAGAATGCTATTGAGATTAGAATTCCGACATTTATAATGGACCGGGAGGCGTCTGTACACGCCATAACCTCATCAAGTTTACAGCTGAAATTTTAGGATTAGTTAAAACTAGATTAGCATATTTAAATGCAACAGTTCTGTCAAGTCATATCTTGGTAGAAACCACTTGAAGACCTAATTTTAGTGGTTAACTGATAGGTTTACTATTGTATTTTCCTGAATCCAAAAGTTTGGAAACATGGAGGAATGGGTGCAGGAAAACACAATGGAAAATCCACCAATTAACCCGTAAAATCGGGTCTGTAGTTGGTTTCCACAAACATAAGACTTGGCAGACCAGTTACATTTCAATACGCTAATCGATATTTAACTAATCCTAAAATTTCAGCTGTCAACTCGATGAGGTGGTGATCTGTGCAGACGCCTCCCGGTCTTTAATAAAATTTCTTTTAAGGAAGTAAAAGATAGAAAGATGGGCAGATAAATTGAAAGATTTGCCTTATTAAGATTTTTGTAAAAGCATATGAAAATTCATTCAGCTTGAAATCATGTAACACCTTTATAACTCAGGCTAATTTTCTGTAATCGGGTTTTGGCGACTAACATATCTTATCTATAACTATAATCTTTCTTTTAAAGATTTAAAATTAACAATAAATTAACAGTAAGTAGGCTAATAATACAATATAATAACATTAGCAGCGGACTTCGGACGCCGCATCTGTCGCACATCGTTAAAGACAGTTTATTAGTTACACATTCCATTTAATTAAAAGGAGATTTTTAAACACTCATATGGAATTAGGATATTTTTCCACTATAGGGACCTTGGCATTTTTTTTTTTTAAATCTTGGCGCAATTCGGACTTCAGAAACTGAGATATGTTGCCAAATGATATAAACAACTATGAAAACAAACCTGATGAACTGTTATGTTGTCCATATATGTATGTATGTATATATATAAACATTTTATTTATACATGTATAAAATATAGTTTTTTATGTAAAAATTATTTCTGTCTGTATATAAAAATAAATAAACGGGTTCCTTACATCAAATACATATGGAAAAAATTGCTTGTGTATATGAAACAGTAAATAGGTTGCCAGAAAATGCGTTATTCCTAAATTTCTTTTCTCGTCAAGGCAATTTTTTCTATTTCGCCAAGGCTACTATATCGGAAAAGTACCGAACTGCGATTATATTTTGTTAAATGTGCTATTGTTTTAATATTGTGAATATATCATAACCTATACTGATTAAAATTTTTAGGTATATTCATTTTTTCTATTTAACAAACATCTTTGGAAAAGCATATATATAAAATGTTATTCTGATTGAAATCACGTGACCCCCTTCAAAACTCTGTAATCGAGTTTTGGCGACCAACATTGGCACAAGGAACTGCTTACGGCCAAATGAACACCCCCTGTTTGAAGGGTTTAGAGGCGGAAATTCTGTGTTTTCAGATTTTTCTGGTTAATTGTGCTACAAACCCGACTTACTTGTGAAATTTCATGATTCTACGACTTTTAGAAGTACCTTAGTTATTTGATGATGCGAAGTGAGTCAGTGACAAAAAAGCGCTTTTTCGGAATTTAATATTTCGAAAACTACTAAATATAGAAACATGAAATCGTGGAATCTTAGTTCAGTTTGACCATACGAGCATGTATATAAAAGAAAAAATTCTATATCTCTCCCTAAAACGACGTTATGAGGGGGTGAAAAGTATGCCGAAATGGTTCAAGAAAAGGTAGCTTACGGCTTGTGCGAACTTGGCGGACGCACTGCCGTGCTCCCAGATTACAGAAATTACAATTTTAGAACTTCTTTTCTGCAAACTTTAAAATTTCTAAATTTTAAAAAAATGTTCTGTTCATTTACGTCTCTATGTCCATGTAAAATTTGAAGTTTCTATATCTCTATCTATTTCAGAAAAATCATAGTTTAGAAGATTTTTAGAACGTTTGCCTTTTAAATTTCGATTAGCGAGCAATTAAATTTTAAATATAACTGTCATGCCAAATTTCAAGTTTCTACCCCAGTATCATCACAAAAATCACCATTTTAGAAGGTTTTTTGCTTCTTAGATCTTACAACTAATCACCATACCAAATTTCAAGATTCTACAACAAGTGTATCCCATAAATCACAGCTTTAACCCTTTATGTACTGAATTATGAATTCATGCAAATTTTATCTTCTAAGCAATTTTTGTGAATTGTTTAAGCTGCATTAGAATATTTACATAAACATTTAATAAATTTAAAAGATTTTAAAAAGATTGAAGGATTTAGAAAGATTAATTAAATTTGAATTTATAGAGATTTTGTGCAATATTTATAACCCCACTCAAATCTTTTATTTTAAATATTTTTCTTAGTATTTTGTAGAATTAGGAAATGTACAAATATAATGTTCTTACAATAGAACTATAGAAATATTTCTATAATAAATAATATTTATTATATAATATTTCGAATTGAAAAATTCCCCCCACGCTAAGAAAGATGAAAAGATGCAAAGGCAAAAGAAATCATCCTTTTAAAAATATCTGGGAGCACGGCAGTGCGTCCGCCAAGTTCGCACAAGCCGTAAGCTACCTTTTCCTGAACCATTTTGGCATACTTTTCACCCCTTCATAACGTCGTTTTAGGGAGAGATATAGAAATTTTTCTTTTATACACATGTTCGTATGATCAAACTGAACTAAGGTTCCACGATTTCATGTTTCTATATTTAGTAGTTTTCGAAATATTAAATTCCGAAAAAGCGCTTTTTTGTCACTGACTCACTTCGCATCATCAAATAACTAATGTACTTCTAAAAGTCGTAGAATCTTGAAATTTCACAAACAAGTCGGGTTTGTAGCACAATTAACCAGAAAAATCTGAAAACACAGAATTTCCGCCTCTAAACCCTTCAAACAGGGGGTGTTGATTTGGCCGTAAACAGTTCCTTTACACATTCAATTGTGCCAATGTTAGTCGCCAAAACTCGATTACATAGTTTTGAAGGGGTCACGCAGTTTCAAGCAGAATGAAATTTTATGTATCTGGGAGCACGGCAGTGCGTCCGCCAAGTTCGCACAAGCCGTAAGCTACCTTTTCTTGAACCATTTCGGCATACTTTTCACCTCTCATAACGTCGTTTTAGGGAGAGATGTAGAATTTTTTCTTTTATATACATGCTCGTATGGTCAAACTGAACTAAGATTCCACGATTTCATGTTTCTATATTTAGTAGTTTTCGAAATATTAAATTCCGAAAAAGCGCTTTTTTGTCACTGACTCACTTCGCATCATCAAATAACTAAGGTACTTCTAAAAGTCGTAGAATCATGAAATTTCACAAGTAAGTCGGGTTTGTAGCACAATTAACCAGAAAAATCTGAAAACACAGAATTTCCGCCTCTAAACACTTCAAACAGGGGGTGTTCATTTGGCCGTAAACAGTTCCTTGCGCCAATGTTGGTCGCCAAAACTCGATTACAGAGTTTTGAAGGGGGTCATGTGATTTCAATCAGACTAACATTTTATATATATGCTTTTCCAAAGATGTTTGTTAAATAGAAAAAATGAATATACCTAAAAATTTTAATCAGTATAGGTTATGATATATTCACAATATTAAAACAATAGCACATTTAACAAAATATAATCGCAGTTCGGTACTTTTCCGATATAGTAGCCTTGGCGAAATAGAAAAAATTGCCTTGACGAGAAAAGAAATTTAGTAATAACGCATTTTCTGGCAACCTATTTACTGTTTCATATACACAAGCAATTTTTCCCATATGTATACAATTTATTTGATGTAAGGAACCCGTTTACTTATTTTTATATACAGACTGAAATAATTTGTACATAAAAAACTATATTTTATACATGTATAAATAAAATGTTTATATGTATACATACATATATGGACAACATAAAAGTTCATCAGGTTTGTTTTCATAGTTGTTTATATCATTTGGCAACATATCTCAGTTTCTAATGTCCGAATTGCGCCAAGATTTAAAAAAAAAATGCCAAGGTCCCTATAGTGGAAAAATATCCTAATTCCATATGAGGGTTTAAAAATCTCTTTTTAATTAAATGAAATGTGTAACTAATAAACTGTCTTTAACGATGTGCGACAGATGCGGCGTCCGAAGTCCGCTGCTGATGTTATTATATTGTATTATTAGCCTACTTACTGTTAATTTATTGTTAATTTTAAATCTTTAAAAGAAAGATTATAGTTATAGATAAGATATGTTAGTCGCCAAAACCCGATTACAGAAAATTAGCCTGAGTTATAAAGGTGTTACATGATTTCAAGCTGAATGAATTTTCATATGCTTTTACAAAAATCTTAATAAGGCAAATCTTTCAATTTATCTGTCCATCTTTCTATCTTTTACTTCCTTAAAAGAAATTTTATTAAAGACCGGGAGGCGTCTGCACAGATCACCACC
This sequence comes from Maratus speciosus, assembly GCA_963932465.1. Lineage (NCBI taxonomy): Eukaryota > Metazoa > Arthropoda > Arachnida > Araneae > Salticidae > Maratus > Maratus speciosus. Next base: position 458,248,849 of record OZ010797.1, read on the forward strand.
TCATCGAGTTGACAGCTGAAATTTTAGGATTAGTTAAATATTGATTAGCGTATTGAAATGTAACTGGTCTGCCAAGTCATATCTTTGTGCAAACCACCTACAGACCCGATTTTACGGGTTAATTGGTGGATTTTCCATTGCGTTTTCCTGCACCATGTTTCCAAACTTTTGGATGCAGGAAAATACAATGGTAAACCTATCAGTTAACCACTAAAATTAGGTCTTCAAGTGGTTTCTACCAAGATATGACTTAACAGACCTGTTGCATTTAAATATGCTAATCTAGTTTTAACGAATCCTAAAATTTCAGCTGTAAACTCGATGAGGTTATGGCGTGTACAGACGCCTCCCAGTCTATTATAAATGTCGGAATTCTAATCTCAATAGCATTCTGGTCAATCTGGCAATTATCCCTACTATTTATGGAACACTATTCCTTTAAGTGCGTTTTAATGATGTTAATGAACTTATGCATATGCATCATACATATTATACATATGCATATAATACGTAATACATTTGCATCATACATATTATAGGTATGTGTATAATACATAATACATATGCATCATTATGACGTTAGAATAAACAAAACATTTTTTGTCGCCAAATTTGAGAATTGACATGATATATTACCAAATTCTGCGAAACTTTGCTAAATGTCGTCAAGTTTGGCGAATATTTGACGCTAGTGGCTATTTTTAAGTGAGTTAATTATTAATGCGAGCCATCTATTTTTATTTTTCCGCATATCATCTGAATAGTTATATGATATAACGTACTAATATTTCCAAAGAGCTAATAGTTTCGTCACTGCCCAAAGCCTCTGCTATTGTTATTATATTGTACTGTTATTATACTTACTGTGACTATATTGTTAATCTTTACACCGCTAAAACTTCTGTATTATGTAAAGAAAATTTACGGAAACTATTAAAGCATTGAAACTGCCAGTTCTCCTTATGATTATTATAATTCTATAATATGTAACATGTTAATCGATATGTACGTTAGAATGAATCTTCTATAATCCGGTTCCACGCATTTTAGTTTTCAGGTTTCAAATAAAATTAGCTAAAATCTTAAAACCATGGCACATTGACTAATTGTTCAACACGATCAGATGAGAATAATGATAGATTTTCAAATGGATCATGGCAGTGAGCCGGTAGACCTTCTATTCTTCCGTAATCGAGTCTATTGAAAAGGTTAACGTGAAAAAAAAGATATTAGCATCAATATGGTTTAATACAAATGCAGATATTGTGAAAGGATTTCATAAGAACCATTTCACTTGTACCCAGTCGTATCAGTTAAAATACAACAATTGGCAGTGACCCCAATTAGAAAAGATTACTTTATAGGATTAAAAATTTCCGCATTAGAGAACGAATCGTAACTGCTAAGGAAACATGCATAAGTGAGTTAAGCGATATTTGTCACGAAAGATGAAATACATAACAACACAAAATATATGATGTGCTTCCATGATTGTAAAGAGTTCTTGATTTCTCTATCAAAAGCTTCCGACTTGGCAAAAGAATAGGCAAGTAAATTAAATTATGAATAACAGACACATTATGCAATGTTTAACATGGAATTAATACGGTCAATACTGCTTGCTAGAGGCGGCTAGTACTTTAATATAAAAGAAATAAAGTATAAATTTGTATAGCTCAATAAAATAAATTTAGTTATTTTTATGTTAGCCGGGCGTAAATGGCAAATCGCCAAATAATGTTCCCAACTCCATTGTTCATATTGCATTCATTTCATTTAAAGATATATACTTTTCAGTCATCTCATTTAAAATAGATGCATTTCCCTCATTTTATTTAATAGAATATTTAACATAGAAATAAATAAATAAATAAATAAGAAATAATAACGTAAACCAAAATATTTTATTTGAAAATCAAAGCATTGTTTCTAATTTACACATGTGAAAAATGAAAACTGCTATTGGCGAAAAAACAAAAGGCTAATCAGGAGATTTGCTCTCGGCTAGCATAAAAGTAAAGAAATTTAAGTTTTTTCATATTAATATAGTTTAGAATAACAAATTTGAAAAAAACATACAAAAAGTAGTGATATCCCAACAAAAAGTTTTCGGTAAAAAAAAAAAAAAAGCGCCAAGTTCTCCTTAATGTTTCGGCCAGAAAAAGTAGTGATATCTGAAGTTCGCACAAGTTAAAAGCCAAACATCCCAAATCTTTCATTGAAAATGGCTTCCTGCGACTTGGCCGTTAATGCATCCGAGAAAGTTTTTCAAATTTTAAAATATGTACCAATGAGCTACATGCCAACTACATTTTTTGATTATTTTAGGCATTTTGTGGCACAGAGTACAGAAATAAAATACACATTTGAAAAAAGCATTTAAACAACTTCAGTCTATTTAAATGCTTAGAAATTAAAAATAACAAAATACTTGTATTCAGGAGCCCTAATTGCTAAAACAAAATTAGTATCAGTTTTTATCAGTTTATAAATCAAATACCTTTTAATGTATGCAAACAAACTGTATTAAATGTTCAAACGAAATAAATCTCTTTCGTCAATACACAAGATTTCAATATTATACAATAAAATATAATGTAACATATTGTAAGATTTGAAGCAAGTAAATTTTGTTTTATTTCTTGGGTTTTACGTTAATGACTTTAGCTTTAGACCGTACAAAACGGCAATTAAACCACAAGTGGACTAAATGATCTGTAATCAAAACTAATGTTTGTTGAAACTGAATGGTAGTTATCAGAAATCTTTTACTTATAATGTCTTTATGTGAATTTGCCTCTTTGAATTCTCATATTACTTTTAATATTTAAATAATTCATAAATGTGTAATTTCTCAATCATTAATTTTGAAATGCTGTAGAAGGCATTAACGGCCAAGTCGCAGGAAGCCATTTTCAATGAAAGATTTGGGATGTTTGGCTTTTAACTTGTGCGAACTTCAGATATCACTACTTTTTCTGGCCGAAACATTAAGGAGAACTTGGCGCTTTTTTTTTTTTTTTTTTACCGAAAACTTTTTGTTGGGATTTATTTTTGTGTGTGTAACCAATAATGCTTTTGAAACAAGATAAAGTAATGTATCTATAACTCATTCTAAATCACAACTAATCGATGTATTATATAAATTTTATAACAAGATTTTAATGGTAATTTATTTTAATGGTAATTATAAATACCGTCAGTAGATAAAGGGTTAAAACTTTTTTGCTGCTGCACACTTTTAAATTTCAAATTCTTTAAATATTGTTCTGGACGAGCAATAAGTAAGTTAAGTAACAAGGCGACTAAGTAACAGCCAAGCCAAATTTTAAGTTTCTAGCGCTATTAACTCCAAATAAATCGTAATTTAGAATGCTTTTAGAAGGTCTTCCACTCATTTCACACCTTTAAATTTCGAATGTTTTAGAAACCGCTCATAGCAAATATTTACATTATAAAAGTAACTCCAACAGAAAATTTAAATAATATCACAGAAATCGAAATTTCAGAACTTTTTTGCTCCTGCACCCCTTGGAGATTGTTGTGCCGACATGAAATATTGCCTATGTTGGAGCAGAGATGGTCACCAGCATTTTGCCATCATTATTTTTGAAATCGGTTGGGTAGTTCCATAGATTACCCCCTGCAAAATCACAAACAAACATTACTTCTTTATAATATTAGTAATGGGGAACTTACATATCTATGATAAAACAGTAGCGCCACCTGTGGGCAATTTACACCAAAAACTAATCAGCACCAATTTATAACAGGGACTAACTGAATATAATTTTTTATTAAATTCCGTGCATTAATTTTTAAGATAGATCGCCCATAAAATTTGTGTCACATACAGACAGAAAGAATCACAGGCTCACAGCAGATATTTTGTAAAAACATGTTTTTCAGGATCTCTGATCCCTAAAACGTGTAAATCCGTTGAAACCCAGGAGGTCGAAAATTTTCACGAATCCAATACTTTTTTCTTGTAAAGATAGAAGTAAGTAATAAAAGAAAAGTTAGTATCAAAATAAACTACTAGAAAACAGGAATTCTGCTTTTTCAGAATTTGGTGTCGCCCCCAATGAAAAGAAATATATGTACAGTGGCGGTCAAAAGTTTACGGCCAGCATAAAATTTTTGGTTAATTTGTAAGTATACCCATATGAAGAGGAATCTCAAAGTGATACTTATACACTTCATTGACATGACAGTTAAGAACTTATTTATGGAATAAAAATTAAATAAATAAATTTAATTGACAAAATCAATTGCAAAAGAAAACGCATGTTCTCAAAAGTTTCACGCCACTTTGGCAAGTTTGGAAAAAAATGGTGTCATAAAAGAAAATAACAGTGATCAACAACATTTACAATTAGTAATTTGTATTCATACATTTAGCAATATGTATTACGGCGCAGCAACGTGGCATTGATTCAATGAACGGTTTTAGATCATCAATGTTAAATTTTGTCCACGGTTCTGGCAATTTTTGTGAAAATGCTGCTGAATTGGAATATTTATAATTCCACACACGTTTTCAAGTTAGTTTCAAAGATTTTCTGTTATATTCAGATCGGATGATTGGGCTGTTCATTTCAAAAGCGAAGTTTTTTTGTGCGAAAGCCACTGCTTGACGAGCTTGTATGTATGCTTTTGGTCGTTATCATGATGACACAAATAGTTGCGACCACATTTTTTCCTCCAGTAAGGCTGCAAATGATCTTGCAAGATATCCTTATGCATTTCACTATTCATCTTGCTTCGGATTTCAAATAACGGACAGGCGCATTTTCCAGAAAATGCTCCCACAGCATAACGTGTCCTCCGCCATGCTTCATTGTAGGAATAATATATCTAGAACCTTATCTTTTATTTTTAAGTCATCGGTTGTAATGATTTTTATCACTCACAAAAAGATTGAACGTTGAATCATCTGAAAATAGTACTTTTTTCCAGTTTTCAGTTGTCCAGTCTTTGTATTCCTTGGCAAACGCCTTTCGGGCCCTCTGAATTTTATTACTTATGGAAGGTTTTTTAACACCGACTGTTCTATAAAGTTCTACGTCACATAAGCGTCTGGACACTGTAGATAGACTTGTTTCAGCAATAACCATAACACCATAAATCGCTTTTAACTCCATACATGGCGTGGAATTTCAACGGCATTTTTACGCGGGTCATCAACTGCTTTTCTTCTGATAATTCTGTCCACAAGAATAGTCGTTTTCCGGGGTCCCCCGGAACGTGGCAAGTTCCGAAAGCCATGACCATCTTTGTATATTTTTTAAAATATCGTTTTCAGCAAATTTTCCGATCGACAACTTTGCCGCACTCTCACGAGAGGGTTGCCCCTTTAGCGACAAACAAATCACTCATTTAGGAACAATAAATTGTTAAACTTTTCATTTTTGAATTTCAAATACATTATTCACCTCGATTAATTAACAAACATGGCCAAAAAAACACTTTAGCGATAGGAAAAACTAATGAATGACGAATGGCCGGAAACTTTTGCACGCGCGAATTTTGAACTCCTCCCGTTTGCATCAAGTATCTTAAGTAACCAATCAAAATTATCACGTGAACAGAGGTAATTTGCTTATTCCTAACTTTTGGAGCAATTGAACTTCTTCTTCGTTAAAAAGTTCTGTCAAACAAATTAAAAAAACTAACAAGCCGGAAACTTTTGACCGCCACTGTATATATAAATAGTACAAAACATATTTCAATTTTAAGACTTAAAGCACACACTTTTATTTTATGTAAAATGACGTCATTCGCATCCGCTTAAGAATTCCACATTTACGATCTACTCTTAAACATCTACAGTAAAGCATGCATAGGACGTCACTATCGCAAAATAATACACAAATAAAAAAAGAGATTTCGTCAATCAAGAAACTGGACAAAAAATATCGGCTATGTCATGATTCATAGGCCTTCATTTGTTTGTAACATTAACATAGATAACTTAAAATTAAATATAGTTTATAATATCTCCATGTTATAACAGAAATTACTCGTTTATCTTTTTAGGTAGATTTCGTATGAAATACTACCTATTGGGATCGTTCCTATGTTGGAATTTTTTAAAACATTTTGCAGATCTACACGGATCATGACCCCTAGAACCCAAAACCACCCTCAGTAAAAACCTTTTACATATATATATCTACCCTATATATATAAAATCCTAATAAAACGAATTTATGAAACGAATATATGAAACGCCTGAAACATATCGATTCTTTGAATCGACCGATTAAACAACTGATTTTGTTTCACGGCGATTTCTCCTAAAATATGGAATACATTGCGATGAAATTAACACCAAAAATCCGTGTTGATCCACACATCTCAAAACTGGGATTAGAATTTTTAAATTCGAATTAGTTTTCGTAATATTAATTTTTTTCTAATTTTAAATACATTTTTTCTAATGATGGCAACTCAAATTTTAATAATAACAGAAATTATTTTTCATAATTCAGAAAATGTTACTATTTTAAATTAATTTGGCGACAGTTGGGCTTGGGCCTCCTTTAAATCTGTGCTAAGAACAATGCTTTTTTTTTTATTTCGTTATCATTTTATTAAATTCAAAACTTTCTTTAAAAATGAAACATTTAAATTGATGGCTTTCACTTCTTTTTTTTTTTAAAGCAAAACGAAAAGAAAGATATTAGACACAGATGTCATATACGCATCGGGATACCTAATTGGCGCACAAATGGCATTATTTTGATAGACATGGTAACCCGGCTATTGTTGTTTATTTAATAATAAATGTATATTTACTTTTATTTCTTTTTTAAATTTATATAAATTATTTTGTTCTATAGTAATTAATTATTTTTTTGCTATTTCCTTTTGAAAAAAATAGAAAATAATTAAAAAATACGGTACAATGTAGTAGTTATTCCGTCACCCAATTTCACAAATTATATAAATCGCCAAACCACTCGCCAAATTGTACAGATTGACAAAATTTTTATTTTAAATAACGAAACAACAAATAAATTAGTATAACATTAATAAATATAAAAATAAAACGTCAAAATAAAAATCACTTGATGACGTAAACACGTGTAACTTGCTAAAAGTCAAGTGAATGTGACATTTACGATCAAGTATTTTTGACATTTAATCTTATAGTTCGCGATAGATTTTTTGTCGACGGGATAACTAAGTAGTACCAAAAATACATATGTAACTGGTATTTGAAAACGAGGCTTTCGCCAAATTTTTCGTTAAAAAAAAAAAAAAAAACTTCAAATCAATGTTTTAATTTACCACTCGAACAATAAAAAAAATGCTAACTGGCGAGTTGAAAAAAAGATATTGGCGAGATTTGCACCCGGCTTTTTTTTCTTTCGGCACAGATGTCATATACGGCCCCATATTGGCGTGATTATTTTCTGACGCCAATGTCATATACGCAACGGGTACTTAACTGGCGCCAACGTATCGTTATTTTGCTTGATATGGTAAGCCGGATTTGTTGTTTATGCTGTTGATGCGTTCCCCAAATTGACGTTGGAAAAAAATCGCGCCAGTATGGGGCGTATATGACATTTGTTCCAAACTTTCATATGAAAGGCGAAGGGATCAGATCGTATTTGTTTATGGCATTTGATGACTTGAACTATTATAATATAGATGAAATGATGGGGTTAGAATAATATTTGGCGCCTTATCACCTGTGCCTGGGTAACATTAAAGTATCAAAATGGCACCTAGAGTATAAAAAGCAAAGTGTTCCACCCAAAACTGTTGATGATAGTCACATGATTTATGCTATTGTTATGGAGATTGTTTTAAAATATCGGTTGACAAAGACTCTGAATGCTTAATTCATTTTATTTTAGCTTCTTTTCAAATGTTTAACTCATCCTCTTTAATCAAAAACGAAAACAACCATTGGATGTCTTAACAGCAACTGATTCTCCGTTAAATTTTTGCAATCAAAGGGAATTGAATGGAAACCCGTTTACAGGGAGATCTGCACAGCTTTTTCAGTATAATTTAATCGTCTCTAATATTTTTAAAACCCATTAGATTTTTAGATTTTCAGATTCTGCGGTGTCTGAACGGGGGTTGGCGAGCGTAGCTTGCAGGGGGCAGAACCCCCTAGTATATATATATATATATATATATATATATATATAACCATTAATTAAACATTACCGGACATCATCAAAAACCGAAATATTGTGAATGATTGACAACAAAATGCGCCACAAACCAACAATATAGAACTGTATGTATAATGTAAAGTACCTTATACCTAATTACAAGAATTAACATGGAAGAAAAAAAAAAGAAGAATATGGATTCCGAAAAAAAATTGAAAAACTTATATGTTGAATTACGTTTTCAAGAGTACAGAATTCAATGATATAAGCAAATCGGTTGTTTTCTGTGAGAAAAAAGCTATAAGCTGAAAAAAAAATTTCCCCTGTACTCAAACAACCAATATAACCAAAATAATAGTTTCAAGATGAAAACAGAACATAATCAAATGACATGAAATGGAAAAAAAAACTACAACCCATTAAATATTTAATTTATAGCAATAGAAATCTTACAAAACATACCGAATTAATTCCGAGTAGATTTTCAAAATATATTCCCGCACATGGAATCCAAAAAGCATGATAAGATTAAGGTGAATAAAACAGTTTAGTTAACACCGAAATTAAGACCTATGGAGTCAGTTAATTCATGTTGAAATACCGTGATAAATATAATTAATATAATATAAATAAAAAATAATTACATTATTTATAATACCTAAAAACAATTTTAAATTGTCTAATAACAATTTTACAACATTGCCAGTATCCAGCGTTAATTACCACCTGGTGTAAAAAATTTAAATTATTACTTTATTAGAAGCTTTAAAAATAACAAAATTTATGGTGCTGCCATCTATTATTTTATTTTAAAACAATTACATATATATATATATATATATAACTTTCTTCTGGACACGATAACTTTCGTAATTCTGCACCAATTTCTTTCAAGCTGATACATAAAATCAATGGGCATAAAATCTCGGTCAAGTTCGTTAATGGGCAAAATCGGAACAAGGAATGGAAATAGGGAGGGGGTTTGTGGAAACCGAAAACCCCCCATAACTTCTTAATTTTTGTACATATCAAATCAGTTTAAAGTTTTTATTACTTCTAAAAATAGGGCCAAAATTTTATGTATCGCAGATTTTTGATGAAGTTAAAAATGGGATCAAGGTACGCAAAAATAGGGTTTTTGGGAGAAAAAAATTCATAACTTCGTCAATTCTCAAGATATCAATTCCAATTAATTTTATTATAAATCTCCTTAATATTATCTACAACTTTTATATTCACAAGTTTTTGATAGGACCAATAATGATGACCCCAATTTGATAGGACGTACCGGAAAAAAAATTAAAAACGAAAACAAAAAGGAGGTTTGAAGAAGTAAAAAATCCATAACTCCGTCAATTCAAAAGATATAAAATCCCCATGAATTTATCATATATCTTCTTAATATTGTCTTCAACATCTATATAGACAAGTTTTGGATGGGACCAATTCTTACAGCAAAAACAAATTAAAAATACATAGCGGTTGACGAAAAAAATCATCTTAGTAAGGGTGTATTCAAATCCAAACTGCTTATTTTCTGACTCATTTTACAATTCATTTTTGCTCTCAAAGGCTTCCAATTAGTACGTTTTCTTACTCAGAAACTATATAATGTACCGTAATGGTCAATTTTTTGATAGAGGCAGAATATATTTTTTAAAATGCTGTTAAAGTGGGCATTTTGAACCGAATATTCAGAAGCGGATTGTGTTGGAAAAATCTTTGCGTTAAGGAGGCACTCAAATCCAAACTGCTTAATTTCTGACTCATTTTTAAATTCATTTTTGCTCTCAAACGCATTTAATTGGTAGATTCGCTTATTCAAAAACTATATAATGTATCGCAATGATCCATTTTTTGATAGAAGCAGAATATATTTCAAAAAATGATGTCAAAGTGGGCATTTTGAACTGAATTTCCCGAAGCAATTGTGTTAGAAACGAATAACAGTGTCCTTCTGAGAAAATAATTGTTTATATATCAAGTTTTAATTAATTGAACGAAAAATAAAAACACAGATCGCTTATAAGTCTCTTCAAAAATCACGTCAGCAAGTCTCATATTTTTTTTGGTAGATATCGTATGAAATACTACCTATTGGGATCGTTCCTATGCTGGAATTTCTGAAAAATTTTTGCAGATCTACACCGATCATAACCGCTAGAACCCAAAACCACCCTTAGTAAAAAACTTTATATATATATATATATCACTTTCTTCTGGACACGATAACTTCCGCAATTCTGCACAAATCTCTTCCAAACTGATACATAAAATCAATGGACATAAAATCTCAGTCAAGTTCGTAAATGGCAAAGCGGACAAAGGGATGGAAATAGGGAAGGGTTTTGTGAAAACTGAAAAATCCCCATAACTTTTTAATTTTTGTACATATCAAATCAGTTTAAAATTTGTATTACTTCTAAAAATAGCGCCAAAAATTCATGCATCACAGATTTTTGATAAAATTTAAAATAGCCTCAAGGGGCGCAAAAAAATAGTGATTTTGGGAGAAAAAATTCCTTACTTCGTCAATTCTCAAGATATCAAATCCAATTAATTTTATTATAAATCTCCTTTATATTATCTACAACTTTTATATTCACAAGTTTTTGATAGGACCAATTCGTACCGCAAAAAAAAATAAATAAAAACGAAAACAAAAAGGGGGTTTGAAGAAGTAAAAAATCCATAACTCCGTCAATTCAAAAGATATAAAATCCCCATGAATTTATCATATATATTCTTAATATTGTCTTCAACATTTATATAGACAAGTTTTTGATAGGGCCAATTCTTACACCAAAAACAAATTAAAAATACATAGCGTTTGAAGAAAAAAATCATCTTATTTAGGGTGCATTCAAATCCAAACTGTTTCTTTTCTTACTCAATTTTAAATTCATTTTTGCTCTCAAACGCATCCAATTGCTAGATTCTCTTATTCAGAAACCATATAATGTACAGTAATGATCGATTTTTTGATAGAGGCAGAATATATTTTTAAAAATGATGTCAATGTGGGCATTTTGAACAGAATTTCCCGAAGCGATTGTGTTAGAAACGAAAAATATTGCCCTACTGAGAAAATAATTGTTTATTAATCAAGTTTCAATCAATTGAAAGAAAAATAAAAACACAGATCGCTTATAAATCTCTTCAAAAATCACGTCAGCATGTTTCATATTTTTTTTATTAAAAATGAATCTGAAAATGTGTGAGAAAATTTCGAGTTGCTGAGCATGGAAAAATATTTTTTTAAATATCGCCTTAACATCATTCTGATAAAACCAGCTATTTTATAAAAATGAAATAAAAACTCGTCAAAAGCAGACAGATAAAACTGTTAAAGTGGATTTATATCTAATAATGATTTAGTTTTTGTTGGTGAAATTAGTATACTTAACTTCGAAATCTTCCTCTGCCTGTAGGCCGGGCCGGCAGGGATTTTTTCAAAATAGCACGTATTTAATTACATTTTCTTTCGGTTGTTATGAGATAATGGCAACGAAATGATATAATTGCTATTTTTCAACTGTTTTCCCTGCTCAGTGGTTTTCCCTTTACTTTCTACATAAATGGGGTACTTCAGTTGCCAAAATTAAACAAATGGTGCTAAAAACTACAAAAAAATTAATATTTCAAAAATCAACCGAGATACAGCTTCCAAACAAATTGCATTTAAAAGTACTTTTTTTCCAATACGACGGTATAAAATTTGAAAATGTGCAATGCTGTCAAAAGCAGACAGATAAAACTGTTAAAGGGGATTTATATCTAATAATGATTTAGTTTTTGTTGGTGAAATTAGTATACTTAACTTCGAAATCTTCCTCTGCCTGTAGGCCGGGCCGGCAGGGATTTTTTCAAAATAGCACGTATTTAATTACATTTTCTTTCGGTTGTTATGAGATAATGGCAACGAAAAGATATAATTGTTATTTTTCAACTGTTTTCCCAGCTCAGTGGTTTTCCCTTTACTTTCTACATAAATGGGGTACTTCAGTTGCCAAAATTAAACAAATGGTGCTAAAAACTACAAAAAAATTAATATTTCAAAAATCAACCGAGATACAGCTTCCAAACAAATTGCATTTAAAAGTACTTTTTTTCCAATACGACGGTATAAAATTTGAAAATGTGCAATGCTTAGAAATTTTAAAAAAGGCTATAGAGTATTTAATTGTACAATGATACATCTGTTTTGTTTATTGCTGGCTTCTGTAAGGTAACGTTATTTTTTGGACACAAAATAAGCTGGGAGAAAGAAATAGCATACCGTACTGGGGGCTAATAATATCTATCTATCTCCAACAGTAAATCTTTCTTCCTTTCGTTTTACTTTGCATAGATTGAATTTTTCATAAGATAAAAATAAAATTTATTATGAAAAGAAACATTTCGTATGCATATGTAAGAATTATTTTTAAAGATCAACTCACATCAACTATTTACTAAAAACATCTGAATAATTCATAATTTCTAACTTTCATGATAAAACAGTTTTCAGTCAAAGGAAAATTAGTAATTTTCTCAGCGAATTTGTGGGGAACTTTAATTCATTATTAAGTCATACATTTTAATTCAAGCGTTGTATTTAAAATTAATTAAATTTTTATCATATTAATTAATTTAAAAAATGATAGTACTTAATTATTCTTGATTGGCCAACTTAGAAATTATAAAAGTGTCATACAATTTATAAATCAAACACAAATTTTAATTAAAATTCTTTTTAGTTAATTTTTTATGTATCATTTTACAGCATCTTGGTTTGACTTCGTTTTAATTTCTATTTACTAACTAATTTAACCATTTTATTTTTTTTTAAACTTTAGATAAAATTTTATGAAAAATGGTTTTTGTTATTTTTTAAGACGAAAAATGGAATTTAAAAATGAAATATTCGTATTCATTGGAATTTTGTGAAAAAAGGTAGATTTATAACTATTTCGGTTAGCCTAGATTTTAACGACATGTGTTTTTTAATGCAGACCTGTACAACCTTTAAAAAAGTGGGGCCAACGTTAACCAGAGGCTACCAATGAAGGTTGCCATTGTTCACGCGATTACTAACATGAAGCAATATATCTCAAAGTTGTTTCCGTAAAACCACTAGAAAAACAAAACAACAACAACAAAAAACAGACGGATGTGGCAATCCCAAAACTTTCTTCTATCTCATATATGTTAATACTTCAAAATTCGCTATCACAGTGCCAGAATTAAATGGCAATCTATGCCTGTCATGGATCTAAAGCTATATGAAATTCCGTGTATTGGTTCTTGAGATAGGATTATCACTTTAGTCGTGTAAATCCTGCAAAATGCAACATAGCAGTGCCACCTGTTCGGCGATTAACACCAAAACCTAAGCAGGAACAACTTGCGTCAACGTCTAACTGAATCTGAAGTTTTATGAAAATCCGTCCATAAGTTCTTGAGATAGAGCTATTGTGGAAATCATGAAAAATGCAGCATAGCAGCGCTACCTGTTGAGTGATTTACACCAAAAACTAATGAGCACCAATTTATATCATGTACTAACTGAAGATAAACTTTTATTAAATTCCGTGCTTTAATTATTGAGATAGAGCGCCCATAAAATTTGTGTCACATACAGACAGACAGATAGACAAACAGAGTCACAGAATCACAGACAGACATTTTATAAAAACATGTTTTTCGAGATCTACGATTCAGTCAAAAACCGGAAATCGAAAATTTTCACGAATACAATACTTTCTTTTTGTAAAGATAGAAGAAAGTAAAAAGACAAGTTACAGAAAAAAAAATAAATCCCACTAAATTTATAGTCTGAGAAGGAACATGACATTTTGGTAACCAATTTTAGCGTGAATGATTTTAGTATATATGATTGATTAGATAGTGGAGATAACGAAACAACTAAGTTGGCGCACCTATCGTAAGGGGTTAGGGTTACTTTACCAACATCCTACACGCGATTAGTGGTGTTGCCTTCCAGTCTAATCAATCGGGTCAATAATCGATTTGCCACTCATTTCACATTATAGCAGATGGCGTGATATTCCTATGACCCCCCCACACACACACACACACACACACACATCCTGCCGCTGGTGTGGCAGGCTGACTGGCAGTTTCGTTATCTGCATCATCTAATCTATCATATATATCGAAATCACCAACGCTAAAATTTGCTGCAAAAATATGACGCTGCAAACTATACTATTAGCATACTGATTTCGGGCGAGCTATTTCAAGTATATTGCAGGGGACAAAACAAAACTCTTAATGTGTTTTCAATATAAATAAACACTGATACATTAATGATTTTAAGACAAAAAATCCTCTTAAATGGATTTTTTTTAAAGCAGCAAGTGACAAAAGACCCTCAAATGGTGCCAACAGGTGCCATATTCAACGCTTCTTTAATGTATATTTATAGATATAAATTATTTTATAATAATTTACCTAATTTTAAAAATATTTTTTGTAGACCAGTGGAAGACTATCAGAACATAGCCAACTTGCCGGTACATTTATTCTAAACTGACCTTTTTTGTGAGACTCTGTAATCTCCTATTTAAATTTCTACAGTTATAATGAAGAATACTTAGCTTCGCACCCCTCACCCATTTAGCAGTCTCTTAATAAAGAGAAAATTTTACTGCACTTTCTTACCATATATTCCAATGATTTATATACAGGGTGCTCCTGCTTATTGTCCACGAATAGCTGATTCCCAAACCGTCAGTTTTAGAGCAATAGTGTTGCCAATTTTGTATTTTAAATGTTAATATTGTTGTTATTTAAAAATTTGTATTTTAAGTGATTTTTTAAAATATTTATAATTAATGAAATTTTTATATGATGTCTGGTAGAGGGAAGTTCTCGAAGTTTTTTAAATTGCAGATTGACACCCCCTTCCTCCTTTATTTTATCAGAATTTTTTACTGATGGTATTTTTTCTTTATTACCAGAAATTATTAAAACTCAGCAGTTTAGATATAAAGCATTATAATTTACATAGTTTCAGGGTGACGAAATCGGTATTTGCATGTTTTTAAAATATTTTGCCTTCAAAACAGTGGGTAGATTACCAGAATTTGCTTCTGTAACCTTATATCATTGAGCTGTATGCATATTTTTATATCGAATGAAAGTTCAAAATTATCTTGCTTGTGTGGTGTATTCTTTAATGCATAATGACTTCTTAACCCTTAAATGCGCGATTTTTTATTTTGTTTCAAAAAAATTATATATGATACTCTGAAAGGTTTATTAGCCAGGAATAACAATGAAAAAATCAGAGATATATTTTACATAAAATGCGACAATCTTTTCTTCTGTTGCACATCTGCAATATAAGTAAAAACTACTGTCGTGTGACTGTTTTACTAAAAATATTGCAAATTAGTAAATACTTTAATAAGTATGTGTCCAAATACCTTATTTTATATAATTATTTATTTTATAAAACGTAGCCTTTAACCCTTTAATTCCCATGATAGAATACGTTCTAGATATTACGTAGTTCAGATAATCTGACTTTACGCCTGAAAGTTTCAATGGTTAATTTCGCTTTATTTAAATACAGAATGTCTGTTTTTTAATTAAAGATAATATTGCTATTTTAATTTTCTGGTGTGAATTAGGTATATGCGAATAATAAAAAATCTATTAAATTCAAAACAGTGTTGTTTGCATATATGCAAACCTGCGCACTAAAGGGTTAAGATTTGTCTTGCTGCCCACTGGATTGATTGGTATACACTTTATACAGCCTTATCTAAAATTAATTCTTGGCAAACGAACCAACTATATCTCTCTCCTGGATGATTTTCCTAACTTGTACAGTGAGTTGTCATCTCCTTTAAATGCCTGTCAAATATCAAATGCAACTATACAACACTTGGAAGGAAAAATTCTGTTGATTACCCAAAGGAATAAATGGAAGCAATAGAGATAGACCAGGAGCCGGCAGCTCAGACAATCACCTCATCAAGTTCACGTATGAAATTCTAGGATTAGTTAAATCTTGATTCGCATATTAAAACGCAATCGGTCTGCCAAGTCATATCTTGGTGGAAAACACCTGAAAACCCGATTTTAGCGGCTGGCTGGTAGGTTTACCATTGTGTTATCCTGCACCAAAAGTTATACATGGAAGACTGGGAGCAGGAAAACACAATGGTAAACCTACCAGTCAGCCGCTAAAATCGGGTTTTTCGGTGTTTTCCACCAAGATATGACTTGGCAGAGCGATTGCGTTTAAATATGCGAATCAAGATTTAACTAATCCAAGAACTTCACCCGTGAACTCGATGAGGTGATTGTCTGTGCTACCGGCTCCCGGTCTAAGAGAGAGATAAATGACGCTGACCAAGATCTTGCGAACAGTACTTCCCAGAAGATGCTGTATAGCTGTGGAATAGCATTTGCTACGCATTAAGGTGGAGTATTTGAATTTTCAACTTCAAATACTCTCCAGCTTTCCATACGGGTACACATTCCACAGTACATGGATAAAAATGCTTCTACTCACAATATTGCTTCAAAGTTTGAAAGTACAGTACAACCTCGTTTATCCGAATTAGTTGGGGCCGACCCTCTTTCGGAAAATCAAAATTTTCGGATAATCGAGAATGCTTCAACTTTAAGATTGGGGAGAAATATATGCAGCATTTCTTATTATGGTAACAAATGCTTATTAAAAACAAAGTAATAGCAGGATAGAAATAAGAATAAATTATCTGAATTTTAATTTTGAAATTAAGTACCTTTTACATATATCACAAGGGTTGGAAAAAATGTTTTGTTTGTCGCAGTTTCGATTGTTTTTTCTTTGAAGTTCCATGACGGAGTTTTTTAATATTATTAGTTCACCAGTATCACAGTCTTTCTGCTGCTCCAGCCATGCCAAGCCTTTTGAAAAACATTCAAAGGCTTCAGAATTGCTAATTTGTACGTTTTCTTCGTTCCACTCCGCAAGTTACGGGAGCTCAAGTTAAATTCAAAGGACCTCTAATAAAGAGGATCGAAAATATTTATATGTACTCGTAGTTTACAAAACACCGCTTGCACACAAGGAATATGGTAGTTTAAAAAAAACTTTCAAAATTGATTTTGCACACAACGAATGTAATAGTAAAAAAAAAAAAGCTTTAAAAGTGGATTTCTGTTAAAAGAGTTTAGGATAAAAGAGGTTCTACTGTATTTCAGAAACTTTAGCCATTACCATTCAAAAGCTTTAGACTTCAATAATCAACAATGGGTAACAAAGAGGTTGAAAAGAATGAGAAAAAGAAATGGATGAACTTAAAATTCTATGGAATTCACCTCAAAAAAAATTCGGTCTAACAGTGTACATACTACAAGCATTACAGAGAAGAGAGAAGACAAGATTTTACAAAATACAGATGCAGAGAAGGTTTTACAAAACATAAAATTGCTAAACGTAGAAGAAAATTTCCGATCTAAATTTGGTGCTTTTGAATTTGAAACTTCAAATATTCACCAGTTTCTTATACGTGAACACATTCCACAGTATGGACCTAAAACTTCTTTTAAATTTCAAATCTTTAAGTGGCAACATTTTGAAACAAGAAGGCGGATGAAGCTGAACAACGAACATAGTCCAGACATTGGTAAGTTCTGTACATATAGTCCAGGCCATTTGTAATAGAACATGGGCAAAATTGTAACAGAAGCTTTTTACATAATTTTTTAATCAGGAACTACTGCTTAGTAGCATAGTAAAAATCAGACAAAATCTGAGCACGGGAACGCCTCTATATACGGATTTCAAAATGGTGGAGGGATTTTCTGGAACTAAGGCAAAGAATATATCGCTTATGGAAATATATCGCTTTATTTTCACAATTTAAGTTTGAAGTATAGTCAAAAACGATAAACAGTACGCAAAAGTCTACTATTCCTTACAAATTACTGCTTAAGTTCATTTTTACAGAAATGTTCCAGTGAAAAAAAAATATCAACAATTTTCATCATATTCATAGTTAGAAGTTAGGTACTTCTTGTTACATCCATTGACTTGGCACACCCCAGAAGCTGTAGAACAGGGCAAACAATTACGCTTGCATCCGCATCGGAAAGTAGAACAGTTTGTCTTTCAAGAACATCGAATCATATTAGGTAGATAATCTGTAGCTGGTGGTAAGTCGCATAGTATTGGGAAGCACGAGTTCTTTTTTACATACCAACCCCATTCTTCTGGTTTGGTTCTTTCTTCAGATATTTATTTGTAAGTAAGTGTGATAGCCATGATATTTTGTTGAAGAATCGGTCGGAGGCAAACGCTCAGGTGTAATAAATTATTTTACTGTAGTTACCTTCCCTACCAACATTTATTGACGCAGTTTATCTGTCTATGGAATCCAGTGTCTTGCAGTCATAAAACAGAAGCATTGCTTTTCTTAAAGCCTCAGCCATTTCTGAATGTAGGTATGAATTTGAACAAAAGATTTTTGGAATAGAACGGAGCTCTGTCTCCTTCATCAGTTTGAGAAATGCTGAGGATTTCCCAATCGAAAAAAATTATAGATGTTGTATCGCAGCCCTTGAAAGCATGCAGAAATAGAAGGAAATTGCGATTTTCACAACCTAACAGAGACTGCATGTTGAGGATATGATAGACTGGTTTGGAACATGATCCCTGTCTTATGTCACTGCGATAGTATAGCTTGAAACCATTATCCTTTGCTGGTAAAGAAGGAGAATCAGCAAGTCGGTATCTTCACCTATTACAGTGGTATGTGCATGTTCTGAAGATGAGACTGAAGCGCGAACAATGTCTATATCGGCATACCCATCTGCGTTGTGAACAGTACTGTCTTGTTTCTTAAGCAATTCGATTATGAGGGAAATCATTGCTTGCTTGTTCTTTTCATTGGCCAAGAACTTTTCCTTTTTGCCAATATATTTCCTGCATGGGCTGAAATTAATATCTCTACTGGTGTTTTTGTAGCATCGTCTGTGAGCCACATCGTTGATCGTTGGATACCCAATGTAATTATGAAAACAATGATAGGTTTTCCATATTGTTTAACAATAAAATCAGCGTAAGACAGCAATGTTTTCATATGTACCATTTTTACACCAGTAAATGCGATGCAAGAAAGATCCTCCATCCAAAATGTACCTTTCTGTACTTTCTACGTTGTCAGATTTTTCATTGTGCAAATTTTTAATGTGTTTGACTAGTGCTTGAGCTAACTGAGATTTGTCTGAATTCCTCATCATACTTGGTGATTCAAATAATGCTGCAGGGTACGCACACAGTTCATAACGCATGACATCTCCGAGGTTCATTTCACCACAAGTGCCAACAGTCATCATTCTTTGAAAGGGGAGCGCTGGATCTATTTGTATATCTAAGTCATCTTTATTACCACAGGTGGAGGTAGCAGATCCTAGAATTTTCACTTTATTTGACCTTTTAGCCGAATACCTAAATATATACTTCCCTATCATTTTGGAGAGGATTTTCGTACCAAATAAGTGCAACTCATCAACATTAACTTATTTTTCAGCTGTTACGCTTGTAATTAATTGCGTGGAGTAGAATCAGAATGAAATGGCGATATGGGTTCCAGTTCATTGGTCACTTTTTAAATGTCATTGCTGCCCCTTTTCTGTTTGCTGTCCCTTATAAGCATTTTGGATAATTTTATAAAAGTTACACACTCCCAATGTTATTCCTATGGGAGTTTGAAGCTAAAAGTTAGCATAGAACACAATTTTTAACAATTTTCAAAAATCCAATTAGTACACTTAAAGTTGATATTTTGAATTGAAACTGGCGGCAGAGCAAAGTATATACTCTTAAGTTAATAAAAAGCACAGTATGGAGTCGTTTATCGCATTTATTATGTACGTTAGAGATTAATTAAAAAAGGTTAACATTGCAATAATCTCCTCAGAGATGCATTATTAAATGGCCGCCAATGGCAAAGCATGTACTTTTCAAGGGCTCATTAAAATAGTAAAAATTATAAAAATAATTTAAAACTCAGTCACTAGTGTTGTATAAGCTTCAAATTACACAAATAATGAAGTAATCCGCGGTTAAGAATCATTTAACACCATAAATATAACCTTGAAAAACACTGACATGACAGATTACTCTGGTCAGATCATAATCACAGCATGTATAAAAAATATCGATATCTTTGCTTAAAGTCCCCTTAGTAAAGTAAAATTGGTTATAAAATGTTCATAAATGCAGGGGTCGTACGTGTCCTAAATTTTACAGCGAGGAAACTTTTCGGTACCAGTATTTTCTTATAGAAAATTTCTTCTTAAATAAGGCGAAATTTCGCGCGTTTAACCTAAATTTATTCTTCTATAAAAGAAATACTGATATTTGTCCTGAAAAATTCCCTAAAGCGTACGATCCCTGTAAATGTTTATTGTATCTATTAAAAATGTTCAGATGCCTGGGAAAATTATGTACAGCTATTTATAAGCATTGGAATCGATTCGGAACTAGCTGCAATTGCAGAGACATGAGATACAGGAACGTTATTAACAAAAAGTAGGGAAATTTAAAAGAACTATATCTCACGAACCACTGGACCGATTTTGATGCAGTAAGGCTTAAAATGTTCAGGAAGAGTTAATATAAAGAAAGAAATGTGAGGCCGGAGATATATCTCCTCATCGCCGGAGCTTTAAAAACTCACCGCATACCGGATGACTGTTAGGAGATCGGTCTAGTATAAATACAGTTTAGAATGCGTTATAGATACTTTACTTTATCTTGTTCCAAAAACATTATTGGTTGTCATTTGTGCTATAGAAAAATTAATATTTGCAGTCCAAATTGTTTAGTACTGCCCTCTCTTGTCTTCCGTCTCTACTAAAAACTATACAACAGCACAACGTAAAACGACATATGATTCAGTCCGTTTCCAAATCCATTTTTAAGGGTATTCTAGTCAATCAGTAATGTGTCCAAAATCAGTTAACAGAGCTTCTATTACAATTTTGCCCAGGTTGAAGGTGTATTTACTTTAATTTGCCTGGACTAATATGCTTAATCACACTCAAGTCGGTTCACAATTACGAGTGCTATCGCATGATAAAAGTAACAGCCATATATATTTATATACAGGGTCGTCATAAAAAACTTCCCCGATATATGAACCCCTAGCGGCATAACTGTTCAACCAATCGAAAAAAAATTAGATATACTTATTTGAAGGTATGCGCTCGAGATCGTGAGGATTTAAGGGGTCTCAGGACTCTTAAAGCTTTAAAATTTTCGAAATTTTATTTTTTTTAGATGTTAAACTCCTATCTTTTCTGAACATTTTGATATAATTGTTTCCTTGAAATTCCTATTAGAACTGAAGTTATGGCTTTTACAGTTATACACGTTCAATAGCTGATGCGTTGTTTCGGAAACTTTGAAGCCATTTTTCTCCAAATGACGTTTTTGGGCATAACGCGCACGATATATCAAAAACTTATGAATATTTTTTCCTGAAATTTTCAAAACATATGTTTCATGTTCGTCTGTATAAACGGAACCTAAAATTTCCTTTTTATTGTTCAAAATAATATTTTTTTAGGTGATTATACTATTGAAATTTTCTTAATTTTGCATTAGCTAAATACAACTTTGTATTAAAAATATAAAAAAGCTTTAAATACAAATTTATTTAGGTTTAGGGTAATTATTACAATCTGAAGTATAAGTAGGTACCAAAATTTTCATTCTAGTTGCAACACTTATTTTGTAATCGTGCGCGTAAGCTGTTATGCCGCTTTTTTGCTCGAAAAATGTTTAACAGTTTGGAATCCCCTGTCAATGCTAATTCTGCATCTTATAATTTTTTAAATACACGAAATGAAAGAACATACTTATATATTTTATTACAATTAAAATTGTGTCTTAAAATCAAATACATTTTGAGATATTAAATGTTGAAAATGGTCTTTTTTTTTCTTTTTTTCCAATTTTAAGAGTCCTGAGAACCCTTAAAACAACAGAGCTCTCGTGGTTACGTTGAAAATTTTTCAAGATTTTTGAATGGCAACACACATTTTTTTTTCATGCGTAAATTCATCAGCGCTTTGAAAAACCATAGATGGTGTCACAATAATATACGTACCATGAAAATTGCCAGCGAAAAACACTTTACAAAAAAGACCATTTGTATGGACAAATGACAACACAACAGAGAAGAGATAAAAAATATTTATTTTAGTTAGCAGTTTTCAACATGCCCACTTTCGTAGACAATAATGCATCGCATGTGTGAGACTGTAGACAACAGTGCCGAACGTAACATCGCAGAAGGAATCTGTACAACTTCACGTTTTATGGCATCTTTGAATTCTGACAATTTTCTTCGATTTGATGTGTACACCTTTGATTTCAGATAACCCCAAATTTGAAAATGAGAATTATCTCTCTATTCTAAAAAAAAGTAACTACCGCTGTCACCGCCGCCGCCGCCGGTTTTGAATTTTTTGTGACCGGAGGTCTTTCTTCGTTAATATTAAGAAAAATAATGCATACAAAAATATGAAAATCGGCGGTTTTATACAGAAATGTTTGATAAACACACTGATGCAGACAGTTTTCAAATCGAAGAATTATTTTAAGATATATTTAATGCTAAAGTTGGACAAAATCATTCCACTAAAAAAGTTTTATAGCAGCAAAAACTATACATGGCAGTGTAACCATTTTTAGATCATTTTATGCATTAGAATTTGCCGGAGTGCAGATTGCATTAATTTTTTTATTTTGACTCATTTTTTGAGGTTTTATTTCTATTTTAAATTAAAATTTTCAGCATTCCTAGAGATATTTTTTACATTATTTTAGAAAATGGTATTAATTTATACTGTTGCCAAATGTATAAATAGCGCAAACAATAATGTTTGCTTCAAATTAATAATTTATTTACACGTGACTATTAGAAACTGAAAAAATCATTTGGAATTAGAATTAAATAATTATGACCAAAAAGGAGGAACTTTTTAAAAATTACGTCATAAAAAGTATACACGTGAATTTTAAAAGAGAAGGGATATTGTAAAATAATAAATTCATTAACATGCGTTAGAAGTCTTAAATAGGAGAAATTACGTCATATATACGTCACATTATAGTTATTACATAAAATGAACACAAAATAATATTGCAAAACAGTTTAAATTAAGAAATTGCGCTAGACATTTATTTGATATTTTGAGAGGATCTTTTCAACTATTTTTGTTAGGAAAGTGCAAATAATATTTCATTTCTAACAAAAGTATTTTCACTTGAATATTTAAAAGAGAAAGAATAGCTTGGTAAAAATTACGTCAGATTAAAAACGATTAATTTAAAATGTCTCATTTAAAAAAACTTTCTTTTCGCTTTGTTAAAAAATACCAGGAAACAAAGACTCTGTTTACTTAATTCCTTTTATATTAGCTTATTTTGAAATGTTGTTACACGTATCTACGTCATCAAGTTATTTTTGATTTCGACGTTTTATTTGTATTTTTATTAATGTTGTACTAATTTATTTGTTCTTTCGTTATTTAAAATAAAAATTATGTCAATTTGTATAATTTGGCGAGTGGTTTGGCGATTTATATAATTTGGCGAAATTGGTCGACGGGATAATCAAGTAGTACCGCAGCGGATTTGGCGTTAAAATTCTCCAATCAAAGAGAAATGAATAGAAATTCGTTTATAGGGAGATCGCCACTGTTTTTTAAATTATAATTCATTCTTTCGAAATCTTTTTAAAGCCGATCAAATTAGCGTGCATTGAGAGTCTGCGGTGTCTGGACGGGTGTTGGCGAGCGTAGCTCGCAGGGGGCCGAGCCCCCTAGTATGTAGAGAAAAAAGAAAAAGAAAAAGTAAAAAGAAGGGTAAAAAGCAATAAAGGTGAAATGAGGTGCTATAGTTTTGAAATATTGTGGCTAGAACCCGATCCAGATGAAAAATCCCGTGTTCACATCTCAAACGCTAAGTAAAGAAAAAATTACAATTGAAAGTTTCTGGTATGAATGTGGAATTTCTGAATAAAAAAAGAAATTCCTTATATGCACTTTTCGAAAGCAAACGGGTTAGGGCTGTTCTAAGAGATATTTTCTGTCGTTCAAGAACGCAAAGCTTTGCTATACATTTATGGACTCACTTTTAATCGCAAAAGCATGCTACTTAATGTTATGACAGGCAAGGAAAAACTCTTCAGTTACATAGTTTCTGACTTAGAGCAATTGTAAGTTTCATGTGTTTATTAGCAAACATGAATTCACAAATATATCAAAAAGTAGCCAGTTTGGTTTAAGAACGGCCTTAAGAAACTATTTCACCACAATAAACAGATTAAATTAATAATCTATGCACGTACACGTGTTTAGACTTTTACTGTGTTATTTTACATGAGTAATAGGGTATTGATTTTATGGTTTCCATTACCAAATGAATTTTCAAGAAATAATCAATATAGTTGTAAAATAAACATTGTAACAAATTGAGTTTTATTCTATTTTTGCAAAAAAAAAAAAAAAAAAAAATCATAAAATAATTAATATGGGTTGTTTCTTGTACATACATTTTACGATAAGCTTCCATTCCGAGAAAGGAGGATGTTGAAATCATTATAAAATCACAGGAAATTTTCGGTTTAGGAGGAAAACCGCGTCAAATACTTTTTTTGCATTTCTGAAAAAAATTAATAATGCTCATCCATATTCAAAGAAATTGTTTTACTGAAATGTATTTATAACCAGGATGTTACAAATGTAAGTACTTTTACAACTGACAATCTGATTAAAAACAACAGTATAATATACATAAATCACACAATTTTCAAAGCTATTAATATTATTTTTATTATTAATAATATTATTGTAGTGAAATCTACTTTTGCAGCGATTGAAACCTAAAAATCCTATTCAATGACTGATTCCTTCACCAGTGAAAATGACGCTTGGTTCCACCAGTGAAAATGACGCTTGGTTCCATCAGTGAAAAAGACGTCAAATTTTAAAGGAGTAAAAAAGACTCAAATCATTTTTAAACGATTGCGCTAAATGATGACTTAATCTCGGAAGTTGTGCCATTCAACTGTAGTTGTCAATTCAAAGAAATGTTCTTTTGAAAAGTATTTATAAAAAGGATGATATAGTCCTAGGCATGTCTACAGCAAATAATCCGATCAAAAACAAAGATATAATATAGATATGAGACAATGTTTTAACAACGTCTTATTATTATTACTACTACTAGTAGTTGTAGTCACATTTGGTGAATATAACGCCTTATTCTAATAAAATAATTCTTTTTTAAATTTATATTACTATTCTAATGATTTTTTTAATTAAACTATTGCAACTCGCCAATTATTGTTCATGTAAATCGCCAAAAGTGTAAAACATTGTAAAGTTAATTTATATTTAAAATTATAACATATGATTAAATTGTGGATCTTCGTAGCCATTAAATGCAGCCAATTTTTTCTCCTTCAATCGTGAAAGTTGCGACAGGCACGTTTTAGTTATTATATTTAATTTTAAACACTAAATACTATTCTAAAAAAAAAATAGAAATTCATACTTGAGGACATCAATGTTTAATTAACTCTAAATATAACAACAATTTATAAAATTAACAAGAATAAATATTTTACATAATTCTGTGAAAAGGTTATTATAAACATTAAAATAATTTTGCTGAAAGCTAATATCCCATACTAGCTGAAATGCTTGGCGTTGCCCGAGATTTTAAGCATGTTTGATTAGAAAAATCAATTTTAAAATTTTAAAACCGTACGGACTGTGAATCTCATGCAATTATGCTCTCTTTTTTAATATATTGAAAGCTTTAAGAAATTTTGCTTTTACACCAGAATTTAAAAAAAATGTTTCCTAAGCCTAGATAAATATAGTCTTGACTCTTGAAAGCAGATTGAAAAAGAAATGTAAATTCATGAAAAAACCCTTCATGATATCACTTTCTCTTGTAAAAGGCATGTATTAACTCTTGTAAAAACCATGTATTAACTCTTGTAAAAGCCATGTATTAACCATATATTCCTATTAAATATGAGGTCATACGTGAATTAACCTATATTATTCACAACCGAAAAGAAATAGTGCATCTAGTATTTGTCGAGAATAAAATAAAAATCCTGCACTCGCGACATCATAATTCACTTTTATATTTTAACAGAATAATAAGGCTCCTATAATTTGTGACTCGTTCTATAGACAGTATACACGTCAAGACAGATTGCCTTATCTTTGTTCATTATCTTTTTACACGTGAAGGCTTCGCTACGGTACTCCACTGTGAATTTTAATGATTTTTAAAATTCAAAATTTCAAAAACAGCATAATTATTAGGTTTGAAATTTGTATCAAGAAAAATACAATTTTTTACCATTCTAACACAGTTTGTCTAACCATTTTCTGGCAAGTACTTTTCAAGCTATTAATTTTTTCAGTAACTTCAAATGTTTCATTTTTCGAGATTATTTTGTGGCAACGATTAGCGAAAAAGCCAGTCGTCAGCAACACGTAGCTTTTTATTAAAGAGGATAATGAATACTATCGGTACATCAGGAAAAATAAAGATCATTATAACAGATATTCCAGAAACATCGAAAGAATGTCTAAATTGATGTCTAAATTGTTCAATTGTTCAACTGAAAATAGAAATTGTTTCCAAAACTCAAAAACAGTTCTGTTTTGGATTTTCTCTCTTTTAGGTTTCGATATCTTTCATTGTAACAAAACCACGTTTCAAAATAAAATTGTATGTTTCTGCCAAAAATTATCATTTTTATGCATAATCGCGCATATTGTACTTCTGACAGCGAAATTATTAACTCTTAATCACTTGACAACCCACACAACCAAGGCAATAATTTCTAATTTCGTTTTAGTATGTATTTCAGCTTCATTGTGGTGTACTTTGTACTTTTCCAACGAAAACGTATCTAAAGTAATGAAAGATTTAACGAAAATCAACCATATATGCAAAGTGAAGACATCTTACACTTTTACAGTTAGCTGCTTTGCAGTCACAGTTGCAGCTTATTTCATATCTGTTGTTTATAAATTATACCCGTTTACTGATGATGAATACAGTAGAATACTTTCGTCTGTCTATTTCCTGGATTTGGAGAATGAAAGCTTTGTTAAAGTTCTGGCTATATTTCTAACCGTCTGGCGTCAGGCGTATGTTATTTTTATGCCGAATTGCTTAGTTACTATGTACGTTATAACATGCAATTACATGAAGAATATACTCCATTTTTATGTCCAGAAAAAGAAATCTGGTAAAGAAAACAGCGCTAACTGCTTAAATTTCTACAATTATGTTCAAAATATTTTCCATTCCTTCGAATCCATATTTTCACTACCGATTTTTATTGCATTTTCTAGCAATTTAGCGAATTTGCTTTTAAGCATCTTAATTTTTAAAAGAAGCGAAGAAACTATCCCCTCAGTGTGCATGGCCGTTATTAATACTGTAGCACTATCTTTAACAATGTTATCTGCATCAAGTGTTCATGAAGCAGACAAAACCGCCAAAGAAGAAAACCTAGATTGTTTGGAGACAATGATAAAACCATGCAAGTGCATTCAGTTCAAAGAAATAATGAAACTTTGGAGAATAAATAATTCACAGGCCTTCAGTCTCAGCGCATGGGGATTTTTTAGTTTCACGAAAGGCCTTTATCTAACTTCTATGGGCTGTATGGTAACATATATTTTACTGTTAGTAAACATGGAATAATATGACTATTTCGTTGAAAATATTTTTCCAGACATTTGTAATGTAAACGAAATAATGTTTCCTATTAGATCGGGAGGCGACTGCACAGACCATCACCTTATCAAATTAGCGGCTGAAATTCCAGGATGAGTCAGAAATGGATTAGGATATTATCAGAATAAGGAAAGAGCATGTTTACAAACAAACACTTCCGTCAACCAATTTACCACTACATTTTTATCATAGCGATCATTGCAGGAAACAACTTGGTTACGTAGGCCAATCATATCATAGATCTGTTAA
Source organism: Maratus speciosus (assembly GCA_963932465.1). NCBI lineage: Eukaryota > Metazoa > Arthropoda > Arachnida > Araneae > Salticidae > Maratus > Maratus speciosus. The sequence continues at coordinate 458,277,034 of OZ010797.1, forward strand.
ATACCAATAAAATTCCCTTAGTTCATGTGTACAGTAGGGGTCATATGAATGAACAGGTTTTTCTTGCTGACCAACAGTAATTCGACCAACAGTGACGTCAGCTGCCCTTTCCTTATACTTGCATCTTCCATCAATCTATTTTGTCGAGAAACCTTTCTTTCTTTGTAACCGATGACCAGGCACCTACCTGCCGGGTCGCCCCAGCTGAACGGGTTTGATACCTGGTATTGGGGCAGTGACCGCCTAATCGCCGCGTAGCGTCAATAAATCTGACGAGAGCCTAGATCTCCATCCTATCGGCTGTGCCTGCTGCTTAGATGTGAACTTAGTTAATCCAGTTACTTAACATTTTGTTCTTGTTGTTTTGTACCTTCGCTTTACTACTCAACTTGGCCTCGTAATTTAGAGCCTGATCAGGTGACGAGACCTTCACCTGGCAAGGCACATCCAGAGGTATAATTCACAGGTAACTTGGAGGACTTTGCATCCACGACGGATTTTACATGCACCAGGCGCCATTAGTGTACATGGCGGACATCGGCTGACTCCAAACAAATGACCAGATCCCTAGCTGTCAGATTTCCCTTGCCGAACGAATATACCTGTCTGGCGTCTGGGCGGTTGTCCGCTTGTTCGCCGCATGACGGCCATCCAGTAGACCAACGGCCCGACCGACCTTGTCGAGAAACCTTTACTTGTGACGTATACGAAAATATCTATATCATGTTTTTATCTGGAACATTTATATTGTGTTTTTTGTGTAAACAATATGAAAAACTCTGAATTAATAATCAAGACAAACTTCACTAACTGTCAACAGAGGACGACACCAAAACTCAGTTTGATCTATTTCTAAGAGATGGCAGCACTAAACAAGGCAAAGCTGAAGAATTCATTTCAGAGACTTAATATTCCACTTCAGTCACGGGAAGAAAGAAAAAAGTTAATGTTAAGTCTATGGGAGCGTTATTTTCAAATTTCTTGCTTTGATTTTAATACTTTTGAATGATTTTCTTTTGCATAGCAAAGATGAGAACGATCTACATTCCGGCTAGTTTTTACTTTTCAATTATGGTTTCAGATTTAAAAAAAAAATCCTTTCATTTTCAGAACCGGTTGGAAACGGCTCTGAAATTGAAACTACCTTAATATAAAAAACTATAACCAAAATTGAAAACATAAAAACTAAACCGGTTGTACATCGTCCTCATCTATACAATTTAAAAAAATCACTCAAAAATATTAAAATCAAAGCGAGGTATTTCAAAATAACGCTCCCATACACTTAGCATTAGCGTTCGAGTTTTTCCGCGTGACTAGTGCGGCCTCTTAATCTTCTCTAACAATGAACAATGCCTTTTGATTATCTCAGCGAATTTCCTTTATGCAGGACTGTAACAACCTTGTGAACACTTGTGACTACCCCAAATCCTCCATTTCATGTTTGGAGATTGTCCAAGGTGGACCCTCGATAATTAATATATCGGTTTTATTGTTCTGAAAGCTGCTTGCTTCACTGTCCCAGTCACTTTACATATTTAAAAGGCTGCTTAAAATAGCAGTAAAAAATAGTGTTAATCTACAGAATTGATACTTGTTTGTAATTATATTTAATAATGTCTTTTCATATTTTAGTCCAGTTACTCCAATAAATAAGTGTAAAGTAAAAAATCGCCCCACGAAGATAGTCTCGTGTCATCACTGTTTCGAGTAATTTATTTTTCACACTGAATAAAATATTTTCAGAAAATTCGCAGATTTAAACACTACTGGATAAAGCGCAGAAATCGACAGTTACGAGACCTGTGGTTGAAAACAGGTAGGAAAGATTTTATTTCCTTTGATTCTGTTTTGTGAGAATGAATGCATAATATATGTCAAGGAGCTAGTACACGTATTTAAGCACACTTATTTAATATGATAAAGTATTTACAAAGTTATGTACAGGTTTATTACAGATGCGGTCAGCAAAACGCACGACCGTAGACATGGGCAAAATAACGGCGTCTGTGTTCACAAAGTGTTTTGGGGAAGTATTTAACAAGAAATATCTGCTGAGCACGCTACTTTCTCACAAGGGAATCGTGCAACGTGGCTAATCATGCGACGTTGTGAAAAGTGCTGACATAATGATTTCACTTGTGATATAACTTTTGCTGAGTTTGCTCCATTAACTGCAGAATCAGCCTGTTGTTAAGCGTGAGCTGTTTAGATTACTTTTAACGGATCACATCCATCGGTCAGTGACACATACTGTTTCCTGACTCGACACTCGGCCATTTTGATTGCGGGAAGCCCTCTGACCGCTAGAAGTAACGCAGAAACAGCAACGATAACAACACTAACACTGTATAAATATTGCAAAACAGTACACACAATATAAAACAATATATAAAACAGTAACTACTAAGAATTCAAAATATACTACATAAATAAAAAAACTAAAATGATACCGCTTAACTCTTCATATTTCTGAGTTGTCTAACTTTTTAAAAAAATTTTCATCAAAATCTTAAGTAAAAAAAAAATTAAGTGTATTTAAACATCATTAAGCTTTATTATATTCACATATGCTTCTTCAAAAAATTCAAAATTTAAACAAGAAAAAATTCACTTCCTGATGTTGTGTTTTTTTTTTTCACATCTTTGAAGGCTGTCTTCTGAAAAAAAAATCATCTTTCCCAAATTTAAGTGAACTTAAATTTCTGCTTATATCTTTAAAAGATTCACCTTTAAAATATTCCTCATCATCTTTAAACACAACAAAAGAAACTATATCTTCGTTTTACTATCTTACTAAAGCTAAAATACTTCTTAGAGAGGTGTTACTTAACAATTAAAAAAACAAGTTACATCTTAATAGGAGAGAAAAAAAACTAATTTTTCCTATCTGTCTTTAAAAAAGAATGAAATTTCTCTTTTCTTTTCAATATGTCTGTGCGAACGTTAAATTCTTTACTCTAAAAAAATAAATTCTGTCAGTCTTTTCTCTTAAAAAAATTTATTTCTTTACCTCATAAAAGAAATGGCTAATTAACTGAGAAACAAAAGTATAACTTTCATACAGTAAGCAAAAAAGAAAGAAAAGTTATCCGTTTCCTCTATCGTAAACACATAAAATAATCATCTGAAAAAGACTTACCACTTATAACACTGATACAGAAAATAATGATATAAATAACAACAAACACTGAAATCTTAAACCGTCTGAAAAATGTCGATCACTAGATGATTAAAAAATAGTGTGAAGGCAAAAAATAGTCTTTTTTTCTTCTTCTTCTTTCTTATCACATTGCATCCTAAAATGTCTTATCATGGAAATGAAATGAATGTTTGTTGGTAAGGCATCTGAGATGAATAAATGTTAACAAGAATCACTACTCACTAAGGCACTTCAAGTCAGTTCCGACCTAATGACTGAAACATTCTGAGTCATGCTTATCAGACATGATTAAGTTGAGAAGTACACTTGCAAATAACATCAGTGAGCGAAAAAAAAATAAATCACTCGCTCCACTGCTGGAAATAAAATGTGACGAGGTTTTGCACCTGTCTATCTGTAGTTGTACACAAAATCTGACTATAAAAGATGCACTTGAAGAGAAAAAAAAATCGACACTGTATATAACATTTAACAAAACACTGTTGAATCGGTGGAAAGGTTTCTCATTATTTATCACACATGATAAATATAACTGTACACTGTTCTCTTTTAACACTTCATGAAAAAATGAGACGGTAAAATTAACTTCTTGAAGAAAAAAAAGGAAAGGGAAAAAAAGTTTCCAATTAGAATATATACATCTTCTTATGATTCAACATCTTGTTTACAGATACAAATTTTCTGTCTGCGTCTCTTTCTTTCTTTTCTTCTCTTTCGTCTTTTTATCGGTATTGGAACAACATTGGATTGAGAGAGCGGTAACAAAGTGGTCATGAAAACTACGGCACTTATGACGAGGTCGGAAAGTGGGTCATTCCTTAGGGAGGGTGCATCTTGTGAGTGAGTCAATATACAGACAATGATTATCGCTAGTACTTTTATAGATTTGACAAATTCAGAGAAAAATGTTGTACTATTGGGGGTATTTCTTTTCACTGCTGCAGGGAAAGTGTCATTTAAGGGGGAAGATTTTAAATCGGGTGCTTTCACTTTGTCGGGCACTTCGACAGGAACCTCTAAAACGGAATAGTTTCTTCATTTAGGCAGATTTCGAGGGGGGGATTTTTTAACTTAGATTCGCTTTCGGCTAAGGATTTAGTGACTACGGAAAGCGTTTCATTGTGCTTAGGGACATTTTTGAGTAACATTAGATTAATGGTGTCCGTTTTAAGGGGATTTTGTTTGTGGCTCACGCCAATATAATTTATAGTTGCTTGTGGGGTTTTTCTAGGGAAATTCCGTGTTCATTACAGATTAAGGTACCTTGTGCCAGGACATCTCTACCAATAATGACGGGAATAGACATGTGTGATGAATCCGTAACGTAGATTTTGGTCGAAAACGGGGAGTTGTCAATGTGTATATCCGTTGGATAAGATTCTAGTATTTTTATATTGGATTTTCCAAAGCCTTCTACATGTGTACTGTCTTCGCTTAGGGAGGGAACCAATTAGTCGGTAAAAATCGTGTCTCATCACCGAAATCTCACTACCGGTATCGAACAGGGCTTCTACCCCAATGTCTGCGATTTTCACAAATTTTTTCATATTTTTGTGCGGTTGACCGCGCTCGACTGTGTGAATTTTGGGAGGAGGTGTGCCTTGAGTGGACGTCTTGCGTTCTGTGGTGCGCTCTCCGCAGTTATGACTTACATGTCCGAACGAGTTACATTTAAAACACTTAGGGCCTTTATTTTTAATGGGACAATTTACGGCTATGGGGTTAGCTCCACAATTATGACAGTTAATTTTTTGGGGTCTGGGCGGCGGTGCGCGTGGTGCACTGGATGTAAAATTCTCAGTACGGGAACGTGACTTGCGGCTGGATTGGCAAATTTCATCGTATATCAAAAGTGTTCCATTAAATTGCGCTTAATCAGTACATCCGAACAATATTGCTTTATTTTGGGATGCGTCATCTATTCCCTGTATCACATAATGCATTAGGGAGTTGTCGTCAATATTGCCGTTATTCGCAATTTCTCGCATGTGCAAAAAATATTGTATTGAATTTTCTCTGTGATTACGCGTACGGAATGATAATAATTTATGGATATGGGCGGGAGTTGAATAACATGAAAATTCTACAATTAATGCTTTTTTGAGCTTATCGTGCGAGGTAATATGGGGGTCACTCTGCACAAATAATAGTGCTAAATCTTAAAGCACGTTCAACAAAGATGAATTTCTGAATTTCAGAAAGGGCGAACGATTGCGCTAAATTTTCAAAACGTGTAAACCAATTAACTTTCTGTGTTCGATCCGCGAAAGAGGGGGGGATTAAATTCTCAAAATCCGTAAATGAAATTATTGGCTTCGAGGGGATCGGGTCAACAGTTCTTGCAGCCATTGAATTTATATTTGCAGCGGGAATAATTGTCGGGGGGATCGGGTGTAATATCTTCCAATTCCGAATCTGTCGCGATCTTAAGGGAATTCGCGAACGTTTCTAATTCCGTTAATGCAGTTAAAATACGACTTGCGATTTCATCTTCAGTCCCGCATATTTCAATTGCCATCAAATTTGCTACCACTATTAATTCTAACTTCGAAAATTTGCTAGTTATGTCCTGTAATTTAGTCGTAAATTCACCGCTTTTTGCATCATATGAAAAACCCTCAAATTTACGTAAATTTTTACGATTAGACCTTGCTTCATCTTTGTCGAAAATTAATTGATGCAATAATTTAATTTTATCTGCTTTAACCAATTTAAGCAGCGACTTTAATTGGGGAATATCCTCTAAATACATTATTAATTTAACTAGTAAGACTGGGGAAAAGAAAATAAAATGACTGGGTACTCACTCGCTCAAGGCAGGAAGAATAAAAAGCAATATCAAGTGCTTCACCTCCGTACGCATTCGAGGATAACTCATTCGAACGTTCAACTTTTCCTCTCTGTTACTCCTTTTCTCCGTTACTTCATTACTTTACGTCAAAATGTAGGTCAAACTGTACCTTCTTGTTTTGGAGAAAATCTTTTTCCCGTGGTTTTTTTGGTGCAGAGAAAAATAAAGCAGAAATTATCCGTGCAGGCTGCGATGTTGAGAGGACTTTTCCCGTCTCGCGTCTCTTTTGAAGATGGGGAGTAGGAAAATAAAGATCTCTTCTAGGCGCGGGGCCTGCGTCTCAGCGTCTTGCAGTAGTGGAGCAGGTCGGGACGGGTTTGCGTGCTAGGCCGTCAGGGACGGGTTTACCGGAGCTATGGTCATCGGGCGTCGGGCGCAGGCGAACATTATCCAGGCTGAAAGCTGGAAGTTCGGGCAATCGTCAGTCGGTGCTGCTAGGCGAGGACCGGGGAATTCAGCATCTGGAACCAGAGAATTAACCGGGCTTGCATCGGTAGAGCCGCTGTCATCAGCTAGGTATCACCGCTGGAACTAGAGAAACAACCGGGCTTGCATCGTCAGGGCCGCTATCATCAGCTAGGGGCCGGATTAGGCATTCGGTCGGCTGGGCTTTATCCATCTAGGGGTGTCTGGACTGTAGGCTGAGCCCCCATGTCAAGGAGCTAGTACACGTATTTAAGCACACTTATTTAATATGATAAAGTATTTACAAAGTTATGTACAGGTTTATTACAGACGCGGTTGGCAAAACGCACAACCGTAAGCATGGGCAAAATAACGGCGTCTGTGTTCACAAAGGGTTTTGGGCAGTATTTAACAAGAAATATCTGCTAAGCACGCTACTTTCTCACAAGGGAATCGTGCAACGTGGCTAATCATGCGACGTTCTGAAAAGTGCTGACATAATGATTTCGCTTGTGATATAACTTTTGCTGAGTTTGCTCCATTAACTGCAGAATCAGCCTGTTGTTAAGCGTGAGCTGTTTAGATGACTTTTAGCGCATCACATCCATCGGTCAGTGACACATACCGTTTCCTGGCTCGACATATATATATAATATTTTATCTGGGTATTTTTGCCAAAGGCATTCGGAACTCACGATTTTCTCCCTTCTGCATTTTTAAAACATATTAAAATGCAACTGGTCTGTCAAGTCATATCTTGGTGGAATCCACCTGCAGACCCGATTTTAGTGGTTGATCGGTAGATTTCTCATTGTGCTTTCCTGCACCCAAAGGTATGAAAAAATTGAAGACTGGGAGCAGGAAAACACAATGGTAAACCTACCATTCAAGCACTAAAATCGGGTTTGCAGGTATTTTTTACCAAGTAATGACTTGGAAGACCAGATGCACTTTAATATGCGAATCGATTTTTAGCAAATCCTGGAATAGCAATCGTCAACTCGATGAGGTGATGGTCTGTGCAGCCACCTCCCAGTCTATATGTTCAGAATGTTTAAATGAAAGTCGATTGATTTTGCAGTCAAAATTATAATAAAAAGTTATTGTTCAAATACAAGGACTATCACAATATTACAGTCATTCATCATGGAATGATGTAATATGATGTATAGAAACCATTATATGATTACTTATACTAAAATAAAAAACAGAATAGAGATTTCTTTATGAATTTCATCAGTAAACAATACAAACGCCCACTATGGAAATTTAAGATGGATGAAATAATCGTATAATTGACATTATCTAAATATAGATAAGCGAGATTAATGTTTAAATAAAAATCAATTCATTTTACATTCAAAATTATAATAAAATTTTATTGTTCAAATACAGGAACTATCATATTATTATACAGATGGGTGACAAAATAATACGAACACCCATGAAAAAGACATGGTCCATTTCAAGGAATCAGAACGCGCATGTCAATTTGCACTCAATTCTGCTACCTAGCGGTTATGAAAGGTAAGGTATCAGTCGCTCAGCATCAGTCATAGGTGTTGCATGCGCTTACCAACGCTCTGGAAAACTCAATAATGACTAACCTGTCAGAGTTCGAAAAAGGAATGATTGTTGGAATGCGGTGCGCTGGTTGCTCCGTGACGGAAACAGCCAATTATTTGAGGCGTGCAAGGGGTACTATGTTAGCCGTTATGACAGCGTACACGAAATGCGGAAAAGTGTCGTCTGCGAAGTCCAAAAGTATACGGAAAAGAAAGCTTTCTGAGAGGGATAAGAGAGAGTTGACTCGCATAGCGGTCCGAAAGGCAGGCAATCTTTATCCCAGATAACGTCACAGGTAAATAGTCATCCCAAAAATCCTATTTCAGAAAGAACAGTCCAAAGGGAACTTCATGCTTCGAACATTTATGGAAGAGTTGCAATTCGTAAGCCATTGGTGACATACGTGTTCGGATGATTTTGTCACCCATCTGTAGTTATTCATCGTGGAATGATGTAATATGGCATACAGCGGTAATTGAGAATTAAACGTTGCAGTCTACACAAGCATAGAAAAATGTTCGAAACTGGTACAAAGCGCCCTATATCTGAATCCTTCTTTAAATTCAATCGTAAAAGCAATAATAGTACTGACTAGTGGAAGAAGCTTCTTATTAGAAGAATGGCTATACAGCCTCAAAAAGAGCGAGAACTTTTCAGAAATTCCATAAGATTATTTTCAATAAGAGAACGAGTTGATGATTACAATAAAGAATGCTTACGCTCATCTGGTCATCCAGTTGCCTTCATCCCTGTTCGACATAACAACAGATGCACCTATAAAGCTCCTGATGACGTCGACCAGTAACTTCCTGAGATTTTATATCTATCGATTGCATGTCAAGTTATACTACGAAAGAATGTATAGACTGAAGTTGGTCTGGTAAATGGCTTTTTTGGAACTGTCAAAAATATCATATATAACAATTCTTGACACCCCAGTCTTCCTCTTAACGTGTTGGTCGAATTTGATAACTACAAAGGTCCATACTATAAGGATAACTTAGTGCCAATTGTTCCAATCACAAGAACGTGGAAGGCCTTAGATATTGAATGTTCAAGAATTCAATTGCCTTTAAGTTTGGCACATGCCATCACCGTACATAAGTCACAAGGATGAACACTACCACTAGCTGTAGTTGATTTTGGAGACAAAGAGGTTATACCAGGATTGGTTTATGTCGATCGCAGTAAGGTGAAAAAATTAACGACTTGATGCTTGAAACTTGTGCTGATTTTACCAATTTTTTAAAGAACAATAAAAATGTTTTATACATAGAAGAATTTCTCAGACAATTTTATTAACTCTAATAACGATCAAGAGCTCCTAGATGTGTATCAACTTTAAACAAGGACTACACAAAGAATTATCATAATAGCTATTACTATATGAATTGATATGTGTAATTTTGAATGCTAACATTTTTATTTTGCTCATTTTCATTATTTGAATTTGTATATCTATATTATAAAGGACAAACATATCTGTGCGCAACGCATACGTCATTTTGCGAATGGCAACACTTTGAAATTTGAAATGAAATTTTGGTTTTGCAATTTTCTCTACTGCAAATTTTTAAACTTCTAAACATCGCACATTTTAAATTTTTACACCGTCGTATAAGGAAAAAAATGCTCTTTTAAATGCAATTTGTTTGAAAGCTGTATCTCAATTAATTTTTTAGATATTAATTTTTTTGCAGTTTTTAATACCATTTTTCTTATCGTGGCAACAAAAGTACCTCATTTCTATTGAAAGTCATTGAAAGTAAACGGAAAATAGTTGAAAATAGGAGATGCTGTATCTTTTTATTGTCATTTCTCATAAAAACTGAAAAAATAGTTGAATATAAAATATGGGCTATGTCAAGAATATTGTCAGTTATTCCGTGATAATGACGTCATATGCACACTTTTCTATAGACGAAGTTTAAGACGGGGTTGTAAAAGTAGATTGCTTTAGCGGATGCAAATGACGTCATTTTATAAAAAAGCGTGTATTTTAATTCTTAAACCTGAATTATGTTTTGTAGAAGTGCGTCATTTTCACAGCCCAGCTGCTTTGAAACTCTTCACAGGTGAAAATGCTTCACTTTTGAAAATAATATAATCGAAACCACACACTGATAAAACGCAATTTTTTACAAAAATTTAGAGTGTCTTTATAAAAGAGAGGTGACATGCAAATAATAGCGATTTATATTACAGAAATTGATTATTCTTGCCTGGAGGGATTTGCTTCGAAGAGTTAGACAAGCAAACAAATAATTCGTAGTTTAAAATAATATCGTGCTCCTGAAGTTTTTGTCAAAAATTCTCTCGAATAATAAAATTTTAATGCTATTCTTTAGGACATTCTACTATAATTTTATCAAAATAACATAATTTGCTTAATTTATTTTTTCCTAATTTTATATAATCTATATATTTAAAACACAAGTGTGTTTTTTAGTCATCTGCCCTGATCTTTCTGCTGAACCAATTTTACTAATATATATATTTTTTTAACTGAAAGCTCTTCCTTTGTAGATGTGGTCGCACTGTCTGTTTTTTTTTTTTTTTTTAATATCCCCGCCTTTTATAATTTAATTTTAAAAGCATTTTATAAAATTTCTTCAAAATGATGAAAATTAGATAGATTTCATTGCTGCAGACAAGCGAGAAATAATGAGTTGTTTTTAACTTTATTCATCCTATTTTCTGATAAAAATTCAAAATTGTTGATAAAAATTGTTGTATAGGGTTTAGTGGCGCAAAATCCCATTAGGAGCAGAATATTATATTAGGGGCATAATAACGGAAAATGATATACTACTTTTGAAAACACGCATTTTTCCTCATAAATTTTCTATAGTGATTTTCCTTCTGCATGTGTACTAATACTAAGTTTCAGACACTAGGCGAAATGCTTATTTAGGTGAAAATGCTGATTATTAACACAAATGCGTCTAAAAACCATAAATTACAGAAATTTTTACTCTCCAAAATTGAGATTAGAATCTCGAATAAGGAGTGCGTCTGTTCACATAAAAGATGTTGCTTGCAATCTTGGCTTCAAGTTTTGAGTTAAAATGATTTTTAAATGATCAAACAAAATACAATTTTTTTAAAAATGATGAATATGGATATGAGAAGTGCGTATACAAATTTTGAGAAGGTGAAAATTGCTGTTTTCATTCCGGAAATCCAAGCATAAGAGCCTCAATTGATAACCACATCCTAATAACTGATCTTTATTATATTTTATTGATTATGTATCTATATTATAAAGAACAAACGTATCTGTGCGTAACGCTGACGTCATTTTGCGAATGGCAATACTTCACGATCAAATTTTGGTCTTGAAATTTTCGCTACTGCATCTTTTCAATCTTCTGACCATCATACATTTTCAATTTTTGTCGCATAGGGAAATAAATGTACTTTCAAATGCAATTTGATTAAAAACTGTATTCATTGACTGATGTATTATATTTTCTAAAATAATTTTTAATCATGATTTTTTTTTTTAAGTTTATCTTATCACGTGCCGGTTTCAATACATAAAATAATAAACATTTTGCACATAAAGCAACAAACATTTTTCAGCATTTGTTTCTGACTATTTTTGCATAATGAAATTAATACTTCCTTTATAAGCAAATAAAAGAATAATATTAAAAAAACCACCAAACTAACATATTTGTGAGAGACAAATTAACGAAATTAATACTTCTTTTATAAACAAATAAAAGAATAATATTGAAAAAACACAAATCTAACATATTTTTAATCGTACAATTTAAATTTTTAGATCACCAAATAGGATTTTTTTTAATGGAATTTGTTTGCAACGTTCATCTCAGTTTACTGATTGTCTATGGTTTTAAAAGCAATTTTAAAGCATATTTTTTTAATTTATCTATATGGCGCGGAGCTCGATTACGAAAGATTAATCCGTTTGCCCTTAAAACAAAATAAAGAGTTCATCATTTTCTTACAGCTAAATACCATTAAAAAAATACTTCCCTATGAATAAATAAATAAAATAACATGAATAAAGCACAAGTTTACCAGACATGTATAAGCTCTGAAATTATCAGAATATAAAAGGATGCCATAAGTAGTAAAATCTTGGCAAATAACTCTTAGCATGCGGCTAATAAGAAAATATCGCTTTTGATAAATTTCAAAAATGTATTTGATTGTGTAATTCGTATTTTCCATATTAAAAATGCTTTTTTAATGTAAGTGGTCAATCTAAAAAATTTATTGCATATAAAAAAATTGTTAGCTTTCAATTTAAAAAAAATGTTTTCACCTATATTCTTTAACCCGGGAAGCCCGGGTACGATCCTAGTTAATTTAACGAATTAAAGGTAGCTCATTTTCTGCACTTGTAAAATGTTATGTCTGTGTCTTCACTTGTCAGAAAATAAATCCATGCTCGCAGCAAAATCGCTCAGACTAATCCTTTTGAAGGAAGTCCTAGATAATACATACTTAAATTTACATAAGTGTAAATTAATTATACGTGTTATTAATTATGCATAGTAAATAATTAATTATGCCTCTGACCGAAACTTTCTAGTCATGCTTCGATTTATCTTTTATAATGATTTTTGAAAATTATCATCTGTTATAGTAGAACTTTCTCAAAGAGTATTCAAAACACTTCCGCGGTTTCAAACTAAAAATTTTCTATTACTGTTAATTCTGCAGATTTTAATAAGCACGTGAAAAGTGTCTTCAAAGTTTAGTCCTATATGCATGGTTGATATTATAAACAGTGAAGTTCATAGCAATAAATAAAATGTGTCCCAGCTGCTACAGCAATAAAGAGCTGCAGCAGCTATAAATAAGCAGCTACAGCTCAAACTAATGAGCCGTTTTAAAAATGTCCGAATAAAGAATGAGATTTTTGGAATACATATAATTTCGGTCGAGTGTCTGTTTGGTCGAATTTTCGGCAGCCTTCGGCGCCGAAAACAAATTTTCGGCGAAACTCGGATTTTAGACCGAAAACGAAACCGAGTTTTCGGTCGACCTCTCAGTATTATTATTATTTTTACTGCGAGATGCAAACTAGAATTATGCCTATCAATGGAAATGAAATTTTATTCCGCTCTATTTTGTATCGTATTTATAATACAACAGATAGGTATCTCGTAGTCAAATTAGAAAATGTAACTAAATTTATGACTATGGGGTAGATTTATCCTTTTAAGATAGAGTACACATGATACATTCAACATTTTAGATTCTGGCAAGTCCTTCAATTCAAAATGAGTCTCACACGAAGAAACAGAAATTATAAAAAGAGTACTTCAAAAAGAATTTGTGAACGTGTAAAATTTCATTTATCTTCTATTATAAATACTAGGGGATCGAACCCGAGCTCCTCGGGTTACAGAGTATAAGTGAAAACCATTCTTTTTTATATTGTAATTATTTTTTTACATGAAATATTTTAGATTGCCCACTAACATCAAAAAGAATTTTTATCTGAAAAGTATTAATTATGCAATCAAACAAAGTTTTAAAATTTATTAAAAGCGATACTTTCACATGTTACCGCATGCCAGGAGTTATTAGCTCAAGATTATGTGACTTACGACAGTCTTTCTGATCATTTCAGTGCTTTTAGCGCGTGGTTCAATCACATGTCTGTTAAATTTGTTTCTTATTTACATTATTTTATTTATTTATCTATGGAGGAAGTTTGAATTTTGTTATGGAACATTAAACGGAAACAAATGCTGAACTTTTTACATTGTTTTAAGGGCAAGCGGATTAATCTTTCGTAATCGAGCTACAGGTGATAGATAAATTTAAAAATAATTCATGCTTGAAAAAATATATATATTATCGCGATTATTTGTTAATTGTTTAATGGCAACACCTGAATTAAACGCATCTCATTGGTTACTGTGTTATATTTAAAAAAAGGGAGTAACAATAAATAAAAAACGTTTAATTAATAACTATAGAACAAAACAATTTATATAATTTAAAAAAATAAAATAAAAGTAAATAAACAATTTATTAATAAATAAACAACAACATCCGGGTTACAATATCAAGCAAAATAACGACACTTTGGCGCCAGTTAAGTACCCCGGTGCGTATATGACATTGGCGTCAGAAAAAAATCGCGCCAACGTGGTGCGTATATGACATCTGTGCCGTCTTTTATTCATATCATTTAAAATACAATAAATAAATAAATAAATAAAGGTATTTTTCCAGTATAGGTACTTGGCGAAATAGAGAAAAGGTCCATGGCGAGAAAAGAAATTTAGCAACGTATTTTCTGGCAACCTATTTCATCAAAATATTTTTTTTCGAATAAGCATTTTTTTATTTTTCGAGGGGTAAATTAAAACAATGCTTTGATGTTGAAATTAAATGGTTTATGCGTTTATGGTATTTATTCTTTTCTTTTCTTTTTCTTTTTTTAACCCCTTAACGCTCGAATTAAATTACGGTTTAAAAATTCAATTGCTTATTGGCACCACTTTTTATGAAAAAGAAATATTCACCTTATTTAATGACAGTTAAAACGATATACACTAAAATATAGCCAATTTCACTATTTTATAAAGCTGGTGGGAATCAAACAATCTGAGTAAAAGACACAGCCCATGAATATGACGGGATCGTGAATTAATTGGTTAAAGAATTTTTTTTTTAAGTGAAATTCATGAATTGAAATGTTTCAGTTTTACATTAAAGTTATCGATTTTAAAATGAGTGAAAGGATTATATTTTAATTTAAATTAATGAAATACGGAAAAATGCGACGGGTACAATGTTTGGCGATTTATCACCTGTGACCGACTAACATAAAAAATACCAAGTTCTTGATTTTTCTATCTGAATCTTCCGATTTGGCGAAGGATTGAGCAAATAAATTAAATTATGAATAAAAGTAACATGATACAATGCCTAGAATACGTTTAAGGAAGACCAGACTGGTCGCCACAGGCGGCTAGTTATTAAAAAAAATAAATTTAAAGTGCATTTGAAAGTAGAAATTTTTCTCTATTTGACAGTGTAAAATTTGAAAACTGTGCGATAGTTGGAAACTTAAAAAATCGCTGACATATCACGCATTATAAATTCTTTTTTTTTTTCAGTTTTTATGAGAAAATGGCAACAAAAGGTACAGTAATATATTATTTCATTTCCTCCGTGATTATTTTCCCTCTACTTTCAGCCCTCCATGACTTTCAACAGAAATGGAGTACTTGAGTTGCCACAATTGCAAAGAAATGTATTAATAACCACAAAAAATTAATATCTCAAAATTAAATTGAGATACAGCTTTCAAACAAATAGCATTAAAAAGTTCATTTTTTTCCTTATACGACGGTTTAAAAATTTTAAATGTGCGATGTTTAGAAGTTTAAAATTTTAAAATTTTGCAGTAAAGAAAATTGCAAAATCAAAATTTCATTTCAAATTTCAAAGCGTTGCCATTCGCAAAATGACGTATGCGTTACGCACAGATATGTTTGTCCTTTATAATATAGATATATATTTCTTCCGATAGAAAAAAAAATCGCTCCCTCCCAGGTCTTGAAGGTTACAATGGCTTTGTCGTGAGTCCATATTAGTGATTAGTAATTACCATCTATAAGATTTTAAAAAGTTTTTTCTCAACAGATCAAGGCGTCAAGTCTTGACGGGTAACAACTAGTTATTAATGCTGCAGCAATAACTTTATCGATATTATCCGAAACGAGTATTCAACAAGTGTTCATTAAGTTGACAAAAGAGAAGAACTCTACAAAAGAGGAAAATCTAAATTATTCGGAGAAGATAACAGAAACTTACAGGTGTATTCAATTTAAAGGAATTAGAAAGCTTCAAAAAATAAATATATTTCCTACCTTCGGCCTAGAGGATTGTGCTAGAGAATTGTTTAAATTTGCGAAAAGCCTTTATCTAACTGCTATGAGGGTCATTCCATGTCAGTTCAGGCAGGCATGTAACCCACCATCACAGATTTTGATGAAACTGCGTGTGTTTGTTCCTTTTATTAAGATATGATTCCCAGTATTTTTTTTTACTCCTTGGTCAAATAGTTTCTGAGAAAAAAATTGTCAAAATTTTGAAAAACTGCCATCAGTTGGCATTCTTGACTGCTCGATTTTCAAATGTAGCATGACATAAATATGATCATATTTCAATATCTATTCCACAAATTATCTTCAAATAAATTATGCATAATATATTGGGTACGTATTTTATGAAAAAAAATACTGTTACGCTTATATAACATATTAAGTGTGTCTAAAAAAATGTTTAATCTTTGAAGTCGTGATTTTTTTATGAAAAATAATGCATTAACTAAAATAGCATTATTAACAAAAGGCGGTATTTTTATTAAATTTATTTTTTGTGGGGGATATACTTAAAGGTGTCCTTTACCTGATTCTGAAATAAAAGTAGTGGGATTTTGGGTGTTTTTAGTAGTATTTCATATTTAAAAATATTTTGAGGCGTATTTCAAATCAAATCAAGCAGAGTCATTCCATGTCAGTTCGCCTAAGACATTTAATTCACTGTCACAAATTTCAATGAAACTGGGTATGTTTATAGCTCATTTTATGACAGGATCAAGGAAATTAAAGGTGATTACAAGTAAAATATTTTTTAAGATAAAAAAAAATATCTAAATTTTGAAATTTTTTAAAAATGTTTTTAATGACAGATCTATATTCAAAGACTGCATAAAAAAAAGTCATTTCAATATAAAATCACTAAATAAGTTTCAAATAATGTATATGTGACAAATAATGTAGGCAGATTATTATTTATTGTTGTTTGTCATGTTTAAATGCTAAGAGTGTGTTTAATCTTGTGAATTCTTAAAATCAAGAATTTTGTGAAAAATAATGTGTTAATCAAAAATTTATTATTAACCGAAGGCAGGCTGTTATTACTTTTTTTAATTGTACGTAAAAATATCTTTTCAATAGTTATAAAATAAAAATAGTGAAAATATGAGCAATTTTAACAAAATTTTCATAAAATGTGAATGTTTAATGATAAATATTGAAGCTTTTCATGCTAAGATGTACTAAAATGACTACGATATCGTGTATTTCTACTCTTGCTTAAATATAATACATACAATAATAAAATAACAAATATTATTTACAGCAATAAAAATTAAATTAAATAGTACCAGTTCCTTTACCAACACTACATTGCTCAACAGCCGACTTAAAATCAACAGCCTACTCTTATTGAAAAATACTTTCAACTGTTCAAATAATAAATAAACTGCATTTAAAAATTTTAATATCAACTTATTATCTTAAGACGATAATAATAACTAAACAACATGATGAATTTATAAATCAGCTTTTAATTGAAAAGTCATGAAATGGTCCCTTTAAATATTGTTGTTCATCGAGTCAATCAAAACAAATTATATAAAAAAAAATAGTGAGCCTAATATGCTGACTGCAATGACACTTCTAACAAAACTAATTAATTCAATACCATCTGAAATCAAACCCGAAAGATCAAAAAGAAAAAAAAATCATCTGTAGTGTGAATGTGACATACTCAGTGGTTGTTGAGGTAGGAATGTCTTTGTGACATTTTCACCTGTACTTCAATAAAATATAAACATGTAAGCTTTTTTCATTCATCCAAATTAAGTAAAACAATTATAAAATTTTGTTGTCATTACACCAGATGTTAAATTTTTCGTTACATACTATTAGATAAGTTCTTTACTTTTAGACATTATTGACATAATATCATAAAATTTACTATACGTATTTTCTATAAGTGTATAAGCAATATATATATGCTTTATTAAACATAAATGAATAATTTTTAAATAATATGTTTGAGAACAGGGATATATATACACACATATATATGTAGAAAATCCATCTTTCAGCAATAGTGTGATGAAATAAATCAAATTACCGTAATTTCCGGTGTATAGCCCGCGGATCAAACAATCGTGTTTCGACCCAGAAATTTTTTAAAATAAAATGTAACTTTTTAGATCACAGTAAATATTGGTCTTCAAATACTGAATAAAATTTCTGGGTCCAAATTGAATTGTTTGATCTGCGGGATATACACCCGAAATTACGGTACATATCATTAGAAACTGAATAAAGTTACAAAAGTGCAACTCATTAAGTTTTAAATATTTTTTCAGATATAGTTATTTGAAAGATATAAATATAATGGATTATGCATTTTTTGCATATATTTAAAGCACAATACGTCAAAATTTTCTTCAAAAGAGTGAAATTTGGTATTTTTTTTTCAATATTAGCAGCTCAATGCTAAATTTTCAATATTAACAGCCAAATATGAGTTTAAAGATTAGGACTGTCATTTTGAAAATTTCTATTGGGCGGTGAGGAGCTAGTGATTTTTCTCTTTTTTGGAAAGGGATAATTGCTCTTCGCCCTAGAAGTTTTACTAAAAAACAATATTGTTTATTTTTTCCTTAAGAAACGAACATAAAAGATAATTTGAAAAATAAAATAAATGTATAAATAAAAATATTTCCAGGGATGATACATTGGATAGGTTTTACATTTGAAAATATTGATAATTTTAAATATGATTTAAATACTACTAAAACCAACCAAAATCCCACTATTTTTATTTCAGATCCAGTTATAATGTAGTATTATGTACAATTTAAAATTAAAAAATTAGTCATAGAAACTCCGCCTCAGATTGATAAAGATTTTTTAATAATTTCATTATTTTTTGTAAAATATTTTTGATTTCAAAGATTATACAATTTTTTAGACACATTTAAATATTTTTTAACATTACAGCAATATTTTGTTTCATAATCTACATACTTTATTTACCTTGCTTAAATTATTCGAAGAAGATTTCTTTATTAGTTATTGAAATATGATTTTATATATAAAATGAGGCCTTTGAAAATTGAACAATCATTAATGGCAACTCGTGGCATTTTTCCAAAATTTTGATAATTTTTTCTCATATGTTCACTATTTTTATTTTATAACCATTTAAAAGATATTTTTACGTACAATTAAAAAAAAGCAATAACACCCTGTCTTCGGTTAATAATGAATTTTTGATTAACACATTATTTTTGACAAAATTCTTGATTTTAGAAATTCATAAGATAAAAGACACTCTTAGTGTTTAAACGTGATAAAAAACAAGAAATAATAATCAGCCTACATTATTTGTCACATATACATTATTTGAAACCTATTTAGTGATTTTATATTGAAATGACTTTTTTTTTTTTTTTTTTTTTTTTTTTTTTTTTTTTTTTTTAATGCAGTCTTTGAATATCGAACTGTCATTAAAAAAATTTAAAACAATTTTTCAAAATTTTGATATTTTTTATCTTAAAAAATATTTTACTTAGGATCAAGAAAATTAAAGGTGATTACGTCTTAAAATAAGCTATAAACAAACCCAATTTCATTGAAATTTGTGACAGTGATTGAATGGCTTAGGGGAACTGATATGGAATGACTCTGCTTGATTTGATATGAAATGCACCTCAAAATATTTTTAAATAGGAAATACTACCAAAAACATCCAAAATCCCACTATTTTTATTTCAGAATCAGGTAAAGGACACCTCTAAGTATATCTCCCATAAAAAATAAATTTAATAAAAATACCGCCTTTTGTTGATAATGCTTTTTTTGTTAATGCATTATTTTTTATAAAAAATTCACGACTTCAAAGTTTAAATATTTTTTTAGACACACTTAAAATGTTATAAGCGTAACGATATATTTTTTTCATAAGCTGCGTACCCTAAATATTGTGCATAAATTATTTGAAGGTGATTTGTAGAGTAGATATTGAAATATGATTATATATATGACATGCTACATTTGAAAACCGAGCTATCAAGAATGCCAACTGACGGCAGTTTTTCAAAATTTTGACAATTTTTTTCTCAGAAACTATTTCACCAAGGAGCAAAAAAAATTACTGGTGATCATATCTTAATAGTAAGAACAAACACACGCAGTTTCATTAAAATCTGTGATGGTGGGTTACATATTGATATTTTACTGCCTGATTTGACGTGGAATGCCCCATGAGCTACATTGTAACTTACAATTTATACTTGGTAAAAATGTAATAAGAAAAATATTTTTAGATAAATATAGTGTATCAGATGTAAATTTCCAACTAGGCGAAAAATGCCCGGACCAGGATTCGAACCAGGGATTTGTTGCCTGAAGCCGCCAATATTCTACCATCTGAGCTATTCCGGACGAATCTGGTGAAAATATAATGTAAACAAAACAATATCACAAATGCATAAAATTTAATAAAAATTAAATAGTTTAAGGCTCGAAATTGTAAACAAGAAACTAGTACTTGTTTCATAACTAAAACTACTATGCTATAGTTATTCATTGTGCAGTAACATAATTTCTCGTGAAACAATAAGACATTTTATGCTGAAACAAATGAAATAAATTACTTCATTAATGACGGTTTTATAATTAGGGGAAACAATCCTAAAATAAACATACCTAGGGAAAAAATGCTTTTATTGATATATTTTTTCTCATGGCCATTATTTTCTACTAACTTTGGGAAGTAGGGTAAAGCGCCCATATTTCGCCCCCTCTCCTAATTTCGTCCCCTTTAACTTCTCCGCTTATGGCGCAAGGCACAGGGGACGGAAGGTAAAAGGGGTTAAAATTGAAAGTTTCGTTCGCCAAGACGCATATATAAATTAAGAACGGCGAATTTTCTATTTTTAGAAGACCTGAGTTCTTATTACGTTGTTTGTAGGACGTTATTTACTGTACTATAAGTATTTATTTCTTATTCATTGCATGTATTTTACGTTGGTAAAATGTTGACAGTAGCATGACAGTGAGTTTTAGGACGCTCATTTCATCTTATGGGAACTGAAGCTCCGTCATATTCGGAAGTAGCGTGGTCCCGATTTCGTCCCCTTTGCAGTGCTTATTTTCGCCCCGGGGACGAAATTAGGAATGCTTTTTCATGACATGTTTTTCAATATTTTCCCTCATGTTTGGATGGTAAATGTTTCGTTATGTTCTTCTTCCACTGATTATTAGTACATTTCTTTGTGCCTTACTTTAATCTAAATTAAAGTACTTACTAATTTAGAAATAAATTTTGATTTAGTTATAAGTTAAGCCTAGGCGTATTGGATTTTTTGGGGGGACGAAATTGGTACCATTTTTTTCCTTTGCATTTTTTAGATACTTTTGAAAAAACATTTTTTCGCATTTTTAAAAGTTTTTTGTACAATATGTGCGTATGGTTCTATGTTCGTGGGTAGTTAGTCTATCTAAATTCCAAATTTGTTAGATTTTCATTGAAAATTACAACTTCCAAGGCCCTAAAAGTGACTGGGGGACGAAAATAGGGCACCTTACCCTACGCAAAATGCAATAGTGCCTTTTAAAAAGTAACAAAGTTACACCGTCATACTAACGATTTACATAAAATGCTGCCACTGTGTTATTTACTTCTACTTACAGTGCCGGTCAAAAGTTTCCGACCAGTTAGTTTCTTTGATTTGTTTCCCAGAACGTTTCAGCGAAGAAGAAGCGCAATTGGACCAAAAGTTAGGAATATGCAGTTGAACTTTGATCACATGATATTTTGTTTATGGATACTTAAGACAGTTGGTGCAAAGGGGAGGAATTCGAAATTCGCGTGTGTAAAAGTTTCCGGCCACTCGTCATTCGTTAGTTTTTGCTATCGGTAACGTGTTTAATTAGCCGTGTTTGTCAGTTAATCAACGTGAATAACATAGTTGAAATTCAAAGTTGAAATATTCAACAATTATTGTTCGTAAACGACTGATTTGTCTGTCGCTAATGGACCAATCCTCTCTTGAGATTGCGTCAAAGTTATCGATCGGAAAATCTACTGTGAACGATATCTTAAAAAATACATAAAGATCGCCCTGGACTTCAGGACTTAAGACGGTCCGGGAGACCCTGGAAAATGACTATTCGTGTGGGCAAAATTATCAGGAGAAAAGCATTTGATAACCCGCATAAAAATGCCACTGCAATATCCCACGATTTACGAAGTGAAAATATTGCGGAAATAAGTTGGTCTACCGTGTCCAGACGTTCACGTGACGAAAAACATTTTAGAAGAGTCGGTGTTAAAAAACGTTTTATAAGTAAAAAAAAATCAGCGGGCCTGACTAAAGTTTGCCAAGGAACACAAAGACTGGTCAAGTGAAAATTGGAAATAAGTACTATTTTCCGATGAATCGAAGTTCTTTTTGGGGGTGATGTCAGACACTACGTCTCTACCTAAAACAAGAGATATGATTCGAGATTTATTATTCCTACAATGAAGCATGGCGGAGGACATGTTACGCTGTGGTGAGCATTTAAAGAAAAAGGTATTGGTCCGTTAGTTGAAAGGATATCTTGCACGATCATTTGCTGCCATATTGGAGGAAGATAACTGTACAAAGCATGCATGCAAGTTCGCCAAATAGTGATTTTCGCACAAACAAATTCCGCTTTTGAAATGGTCAACAGAATCACCCTATCTGAATCCAATAGAAAATCTTTGTAACTATGTTTAAAAACGTGTCTGGAATTATAAATATTCCAATTCAGCAGAAATTTTCCTAAAAATAGCAAGAAGAGTAGAAAAAACTAACCATAGACGACGTTCAACCGTTCATCGAATCTATGCCATGTAGTTGCGCGGCAGTATTTATTGCTAAAGGTATGACAACAAAATAATAATTGTAAATGTTCTTGATCACTCTTATTTTCTATTGTAACTCCATTTTTTCGAAAATATCCAAGATGGACGGAAAATTTTGAGACCATGTGATTTTCTTTGCAATTACTTTTGCCAATAAAATTTATAGATATTTATTTGTCATTCCATAAATAAGTTCCTAACTATTATGTCAATAAAAAGTACACATATGACATTCCGATCTCCTTTTATCTATACTCATACTCATCTATCTATACTAATATTATAAAGAGGTAAAAATTGTTTATTTGTAGGAGGTAATCTCTGGAACTACCGAACCGAACCCAAAAGTAATGGTATCAAAATGATGGTGTTAGTCCAACATAGAACATGGGCTATATCTTATGTCCGTGCCACTGGCCAAAAGGGGGTGCAGGAGCAAAAAACGTTCTAAAATGCGATTTTTGTGTTACTGAAGGGCCTAGAAACATGAAATTTGAAATGGTAGTTACATATAAGATACTAATGATCTCTAGGGACATTTCTTAAAAAAAATCAAAATTACAAAGGGGTGAAAATGCGCGAAAAGCGTTCTAAAAAACGTTCTAAATGGCGATTTTTACGCAATTTCAGGAAGTACCAAACTGATTTAAAAAATAATGGTCTCAAAATGATGGTGACAACCCTTGATCCAACATAGGCTACATTTTATGTCGGTAGCACTACCCCTAAAGTGGGTGCAGGAGCAAAAAAACGTTCGAAATTGTGATTTTTGGTGTTACTGAAGGACCCAGATACATGGAATTTGGACTGGTAGTTACTTATTAGATATACATTATCTCTAAGAACATTGCTAAAAAAATTCGAAATTTAAAAGAGGTGAAAATGCGCAAAAAGCGTTCTAAAAAACGTTCTAAATGGCGATTTTTACGCAATCTCAAGAAGTACCAAACCGATTTAAAAAATAATGGTGACAACCCGTGCTCCAACATAGGCTACATTTTATGTCGGTAGCACTACCCCTAAAGTGGGTGCAGGAGCAAAAAAACGTTCGAAATTGTGATTTTTAGTGTTGCTGAAAGTCCCAGATACATGGAATTTGGCATGGTTTTTACTTATTAGATATAAATGATCTCTAAGAACATTTCTAAAAAAATTCGAAATTTAAAAGGGGTGAAAATGCGCAAATGGCGTTCTAAAAAACGTTCTGAATGGCGAATTTTACGCAATCTCAGAAGTACGAAACCGATTTCAAAAATAATGGTGTCAAAATGATAGTGACAACTCTTGATCCTACATAGACTACATTTTATATCGGTGCCATTACCCCCAAATGGGGTGCAGTAGCAGAAAAAACGTTCGAAAATGCGATTTTTGTGTTACTGAAGGGCCTAGAAACATGAAATTTGGAATGTTAGTTACTTATAAGACATAAATGATGTCTAAGAACATTTCTTAAAAAATTCGAAATTTAAAAGGGATGAAAATGCGTGAAAAGTGTTCTAAAAAACGTTTTAAACGGCGATTTCTGCGCAATCTCAGAAAGTACCCAACCGATTTCGAAAGTAATGGTTGGAAATTGATGATGACAGCCCTTACTCTAATATGGGATCTACTTCATGTCGGCGTCACTACCACCTTGCGATTGCATTTTAAAAAAACGTTCTAAATTGTGATTTTTGTGATACTGAAGGGGCTAGCAACTTGAAATTTGGCAGGGTAATTACTTATGAGATGTAAATGCTCTTTGATAAGAGTTCCTTAAAAATTTGAAAATTAAATGGAGTGAAAATAAACGAAAAACGTTCTAAATAGCGATTTCTACGCAATCTCGGGAAATATAAACCGATTTCAGAAGTTATGGTTTCAAATTGATGGTGATAGTCCCGCTCCAACATAATCTGTATTTTTCTTTGTTGTCACTACCACCTGGGGGTTAAAGGAGCAAAAAATGTTCTAAATTGCGTTTTTTTGTGATAAAGAGGGGGTCTAACATTTTTAATTTGGATTGGTAATTACTTCAAAGATGCAAATGTTTTCTAAGAATTGCCGAAAGAAAATTCCAAATTTAAAAGAATGAAGTGAGCGAAAAGCATTCTATAAGCGTTCTAAATTACGATTTTTATGGAATCGTATGAAATACGAAACCAATTTCAAACATAATGGTTGCAAATTGATGGTGATAAAACCTGCTCAAACATAAGCTATATTTTATGTCGGTTCCACAACCCCTAGAGGCTTGCAGGAGCAAAACAGTTTCTAAATTGCGATTTCTGCGGTACTGAAGGGGCTAGAAACTTTAAATATAGCACGGTAGTTACTTATAAAATACAAAAATCCCCTAAGAACAGTCGAAAATAAATTCGAAATTAATAAGGGGTGAAGCGAAAGGAAGGAGCGAAAAGCATTCTAAAAGTGTCTTAACCCCTTAACGCTCGAATTAAATTACGGTTGAATAATTCAAATTGCTTATTGGCACCACTTTTTTGAAAAAGAAATATTCATCTCATTTAATGACAGTAAAAACGATACTAAAATATAGCCAATTTCACTATTTTATAAAACTGGTGGGAATCAAACTATTTGAGTAAAAGACACAGCCCGAGAATATGACGGGAGCGAAAATTAAGGGGTTAAATTGCGATTTCTGGGGAATTTCAGAAAATAATAAACCGATTACAGAAGCTACTGTTTGCGAATCAAGAGTGATAGTCCCTGATCCAATACGGGCTCCATTTTATACGGTGTCACTACCACTTGGTTGGCAGGAACTAAGAAAGCCTATAAAAACACCTGAATTCCGTTTTTTATACAATATTAGGAAATACCAACCATTTTCAAGGTTAACGTTTTGCAAATTAATGATGACAGTCTCTGTTTCAACATTTTTCGAGACATTCTATTTCAACTCTGTTTCGGTATTTTATGTTGGTGCCACTAACACCAGAGAGGTTGTAGACTGTTAGACAAGGAATTTGTAATTTGACATGATGGTTAATTTTAAGTTGTAAATGTGTTAAGATGGTTTCTAAAAAATTCAAAACTTCAAATGAATACTGAAATGAGGGTATGAAATGAGCATAAAGATCTCAAATTACTTTCTAAATTATCATTTATTTGGAATTAATTTTAGTTTTTCTTATTAATTAAAATCTCATTTATGTCCATTGCACTTTTATAATGAAGTTTAGTCAAACTGTGGCTTAATTTGTAATTTTTGAATTATTCCAAAATGTGTTCTTTAATAAACATTAGAAAATATCACTTGGCATATTTCAACTATTACGCGAGCAAAGCCGCGGGGTTTGCTAGTCTATCTATATCTATACTCATATTATAAAGAGGTAAAAATTGTTTATTTGTAGGAGGTAAGCTGTGGAACTAGCGAACCGATTTCAAAAGTAATGGTATCAAAGTGATGGTATTGGTCCAACTTAGAACATAGGCTATATTTTATGTCGGTGCCACTACCCCAAAGGGGGTGCAGGAGCAAAAAACATTCTAAAAATGCGATTTTTGCGTTACTGAAGGGCTTAGAAATATGAAATTTGGAATATTAGTTACTTATAAGATATAAATGATGTCTAAGAACAGTTCTTAAACAATTCGAAATTTAAAAGGGGTGAAAATGCGCGAAAAGCGTTCTAAAAAACGTTCTAAATGGTAGTTTCTACACAATCTCAGGAAATACCAAATCGATTTAAAAATTATTGGTGTCAAAATGATGGTGACAACGCTTACTCCAAGATAGGCTATATTTTATGTCGGTGCCACTACCCCAAAGTGGGTGCAAAAGCAAAAAACGTTCTAAAAATGCGATTTATGTGCTACTGAAGGGCCTAGAAATATCAAATTTGGAATGATAGTTAGTTATTAGATATAAAGGATTTTAAGAACAGTTCTTAAACAATTTGAAATTTAAAAGGGGTGAAAATGCGCGAAAAGCGTTCTATAAAACGTTCTACATGGTGGTTTCTACACAATCTCAGGAAATACCAAACCGATTAAAAAAAATAATGGCGTCAAAATGATGTTGAGAACCCTTGCTCCAACATAAGCTATGTTTTATGTCGGTGCCACTACCCCAAAAAAGGTGCAGGAGAAAAAGTTCTAAATTGCGGTTTTTGCGTTACGGAAGGGCCTAAAATCGTGTGAAATTTGGAATGATAGATAGTTATAAGATGTAAATGATCTCTAAGGACATTTCCTAAAAAAAATCGAAATTTAAAAAGGGGTCGAAATGCGCAAAAAGCGTTATAAAAACGTTCTAAATTGTGATTTCTATGCAATCTGAGGAAGTACTGAACCGATTTCAAATATAATGGTGTAAAAATGATGGTGACGGATCTTGCTCCAAGATAGGCTATATTTTATATCTGTTTCCACTACCCCAGAGGAGATGCAGGAGCAAAATGCGTGAAAAGCGTTCTAAAAACATTCTAAATGCCGATTTGTCAGCAATATCTCAGGAAGAATCAAACTAATTTCAAAAGTAATTGTAGGAACTTGGTGCTGACAGCCTCTGCTCTAACATAGACGCTATTTTATGTCGGTATCACTATCACCTAGACGTTGCAGGACCAAAAAAGCGTTCTAAATTTCGATTTTTGAGATCGGTAGGGGCTAGCAACTTTTTGAAATTAGGCAAGGTACATATTTATTAGATATAAGTGATCTTTAAGAACAGTTTAGAAGAAATTGGAAATTTAAAAAGAGGTAAAAATGCGCGAAAAGCGTTCAAAAACCGTTCTAAATTGTGATTTCTACTCAATCTCAGAAAATACCAAAGATATTTCAAAAGTAATGGCTGGAAATTAATGGTGACAGTCCCTGCTATAACATAGGTTATATTTTATGTTGCTGTCACTACTATCTGAGGGTTGCAAAAGCAAAACATGTTCTAACTTGCGTTTTTGCACAACTGAGGGGTCTAACAGTCTGAAGTATGTCATGGTATTTACTTACAAGATGCAACTGTTTTCTAAGAACAGTCGAAAGAAAATTCCAAATTTAAAAAGAAGAAGTGAGCGAAAAGCTCTATAAATTACAATTTTTATACAATTTTATCAAATACCAAACCGATTAAAAGAATAATGATCACAAATTGTTGGTGATAGAACCTGTTGATAACAGTTAGAATCGAAATCGTTCTACAGGGTGGTTTCCACACAATCTCAGGAAATAACAAATTGATTTAAAAAATAAAGGCGTCAAAATGATAGTGACAACCCTTGCTCCAACATAGGCTATGTTTTATGTCGGTGCCAATACCCCAAAGGGGGTGCAGGAGAAAAACGTTCTAAATTGGGGTTTTTACGTTACGGAAGGGCCTAGAATCGTGAAATTTAGAATGGTAGTTAGTTATAAGACATCAATGAACTCTAAGGGCATTTCCTAAAAAAAATCGAAACTTAAAAGGGGTCAAAATGCGCAAAAAGCGTTTTAAAAAACGTTCTAAATTGCGATTTCTATGCAATCTCAGGAAGTACTGAACCGATTTCAAATATAATGGTGTAAAAATGATGGTGACAGATCTTGCTCCAAGATAGGCTATATTTTATATCTGTTTCCACTACCCCAGAGGAGATGCAGGAGCAAAATGCGAGAAAAGCGTTTTAAAATGTTCTAAATGCCGATTTGTAGAATCAAACTGATTTCAAATGTAATGGTAGGAAATTGATGCTGATAGCCTTTGCTCTAACTTAGACGCTATTTTATGTCGGTATCACTATCACCTAGACATTGCAGGAGATAAAACGCGTTCTAAATTTCGATTTTTGTGATCGGTAGGGGCTAGCAACTTAAAATTAGGCAAGGTACATATTTATTAGATATAAATGATCTTTAAGAAAAGTTTCGAAAAAATTAGAAATTAAAAATTGGGTGTAAATACGCGAAATGCGTTCTAAAAACGTTCTAAATTACGATTTCTACTCAATCTCAGGAAATACCAAAGCTATTTCAAAAGTAATGGTTGCAAATCAATGGTGACAGCCCCGGCTATAACATAGGTTATATTTTATGTTGCTGTCACTACCATCTGAGGGTTGCAAAAACAAAACATGTTCTAATTTGCATTTTTTGCACAACTGAGGTGTCTAACACTTTGAATTATTGCATGGTATTTACTTACAAGATGCAACTGCTTTCTAAGAACAGTCGAAAGAAAATTCCAAATTTAAAAAGATGAAGTGAGCGAAAAGCGTTATAAATTACAATTTTTATGCAAATTTATCAAATACCAAACCGATTAAAAAAATAATGATGGCAAATTGTTAGTGATAGAACCTGCTCAAATATAAGCTATATTTAATGTCTGTGCCGCTACCACCAGAGGGTTGCAGGAGCTAAAAACTTTCTAAATTGCAATTTCTGTGATACTGGAAAGGCTAGAAACTTTAAATATGGCATGGTAGTTACTTATAAAATATAAATGCCCTCGAAAGACTGTCGAAAATAAATTCGAATTAAAAAGGGGTTGAACGAAGGGGAGGTGTGAAAAGCATTCTAAAAAAGAGTCCTAAATTACGATTTCTATGCAATTTCAGGGAATATAAACCGATTATAAAAGTAATAGTTGCGAATCAATGGTAACAGTCTTTGATCCTACACAAGCTATATTTTATGCCGATGATTTTACCTCCCGGGGTTCACAGGAACAACAAACGTTCTAAAAAAGGCCTTTAAAAGCTTTCTAAATTACGTTTCTGTGGAATATTAGGAAATAACAAACCGATTTCAAAATTAATGTTGGCAAATTATTGGTGACAGTTCCTATTTCAACATAGCCCTTTTTGTTGAGAAGGGTGGTAGGACTTGGAATTTTGCATGATGGTTAATTTTAAGATATAAGAAGGTGGTTTCTAAAAAATTCAAAACTTCAAATGAATACTGAAATGAAAGTATTAATTGAGCATAAAAGTTTCAAAATATTTTCTAAATTATCATTTATTTAGTTTTATTTCGTTTTATTAATTTAAGTCTCCTTTCTGCCTAATGCAGTGTAATAATGATGTTTAATCAAACTGTGTTTTAAATAGTAATTTTTGAATTATTCCTAAAAGTAATAAGTACCTTTTAATAAAATAAAATATTACCTTTCAATAAAATAAAAATTTAGTTAGTACCTTTTAATAAAAATTAGACATATAAATATCACTTGGCATATTTCAAATATTACGCGAACAAAGCCGCGGGGTTTGCTAGTATGGATATATTTACAAAAAAAAAAAAAAAAAAAAAAAAACCGAAACATTGTATGCTGGCCGAAAACTTTTAACCGCTACTGTATATATGTAAAATACAAACGGAAATTTTGTTCCGGCTTCTTATAATTCGAGTTTTACTGAATGGGTTTTGATGGAACTTGCACTGTTCGACAGATATTATTTCAGAAAACGTTTTAGTATATAACACATCGTTCTACGTGGATTAGTTATAGAATTATGACGGAAAGTTCAGTTATTTTGGAGGATACAGTTACCATTTTATTTCTTGGCAAATTTTATCGTTGATTAAAAAATTGAAACTGCTATTACACCTCGAAAAAAAAAAGAAAAACTGTTACTAATTTTATTTAAAAGAAAAAAAAGAAATAAATTATCATGAGTGATAATATTAAAGAACGGAAATATTTAATTTAAACATAAAAGTGTGTTTCAGTACTGCATAAAAAATTATTCACTTGAATTCACAAAATTGAAACAAGATTTGGCGATTTATCTTTGCGTAAGGTTAAGAAAAATGCATCTGAAAAATTGAAAATATATCAAGGAAGTTCTCCAAAATCGCATACTCAGAAATATTTGAAAAATATTCTTCTTGTGAGGATATATATGTTTATAAAAACAAATCGGCAGAACTTCGATTTAGCGTTCGTAAAAAAAAAAAAAAAAAAAAAAAAAAAAATTAGTGCAAATTTCATATTTGGTGACTTAACGCTGCTTGGCGACACAATAAATTTTGTATAATACTATGATAAATATTCTTTAAGAAAAACTTTTTCAAGTGTTCAAACTTTTACAGTGCCGTGATGCATTCAGCTTATCTTTTTGATCAAGATTATCTTTTAGACACAGTACGTTTTGTTTACATTTCTTTAGCGTCATGTTTTTCAAAGAGTTTTAAATGAATTTAAGCCGTGCTGTGCAGTATTATACGCGAAAAAATGCATTTTATTTGCATTTGCAACGAAGTTTTCTTTTTAAAGCATAGTTTTTTTTTTAATTAAAAATAATTGAAAAGTTAAAGATAGTTAAATGCAGAAATAGGATGCAAAAATACTGGAAAATTCATAAAATTAAGAAAATGTATTTTTTTTTCCTTACCTTTATATTCAAATATGTAAAATTCGATGCACAGTTTTATTTGTATATATAAACCGAACTGGCATAAAAAAATATTGGGGATTTAAATTGACATGGAATGCGCATGGGGCATTTTGAAAAGTTCTTCATAACGCTTAAAATAATTCAGGAAAATTCCTCATTTTCCTCCATATATTTTTTTTAATTTCTTGTGTTATAAATATATGCCATAACTAATATAGTGGGCCCTTGAATAGTATTTAAAGTTCAATATAAATAAATAAATAAATAAATTATTTTGAAGGCCCCTTGCCCTCTTAAAATGCCGATAAAAAATGCTAAAAATCATATTTATAGAAAAAAACAGCAATAATGCGTTCAAATAAAGTTTTGAAATGTATTAAAAGCAATATTTTCCTACTGGTCTCGTGTCAGAATTTAAGAGCCGAAGAAATCGTCAAAGATCGCTATTTACAATCAGCCTTTTAAATTAGTTTCATTTCAGGGGTTTAGGCACGAAATTCGATTGCATGTCTTAAAATTGTATTTTATTTATATTTTATTGTTTTACTTTTTGGATGGTTTAATTTCGTTATACAATATTAAGCTGGATTGAAATTGTAAGGTATTTATATTTATTTAAGTGCAAACTCATTTACCTACCTATTGCAATCCTCTGCACACGATAAAGATAGATTTGAAAAAATAATCATGCTTGAAATTATTTTAAAAACAATAAAAACTGAATAAATGGCGATACGGTTTTCCAACAAATTGCATTTGAAAGTAGATTTCTTCCCTATTTCAGGGTGTAAAAATTTAAAATGTGTAATAAAAAAAGCAGTCAAAACGAAATTTGATCGCCTGCTGTTGTTATTCGCAAAATGATGTCAGCGTTACACACAGACACGTTAGTCCTTTATAATATAGATAGACAGTAGAGAATTTATAAAAGTCAAAATTGTATTATAAGAAGTGAGTAAGTTATAAGACATCCAATAGCTGATAGATAAAATCCTCTTGTATACTCAAAGAAATCCCATCCGGAAAGTGCAAAAGCTGGAGCGTAGCATATTTGTATTGCAATTTCGACGTTTTGTTTCGCCTGACTTCTGTCTTCGTTTTTCAAAGATCGTACAACTCCAATGTTTGTCTCTTTCGCCAATTTATCGGCTTGATTAACTGAAGAGGCAGCAAATGTGATGCCAGTAAATAACGCAAAATTGGTGGCAAATAATAAAATATCTTTAGGAAAAATTAAAGTCTTATTTTGTAATAACCTCAGAACGCCGTAAAGAATTCCACAAGCGTTATAACTACTCTCTAAAAATATTGGATAAGACAGTAATGAATTAATCTCTTTGAATATAGAAAGTATACCATTGTAACGCATAAAACACGTTTCATAGTCAGCACATGTTATAAAATGCAATCTTAATACACTCTCGTTAATTTCAACATGTTTGGATAATATGCACATCATATAATGACAAACAATGATGTAAAATAATGCAAAGTAACAAACAAAATAGTAACTATAATAAATCTCAAAATGATATATATGCCAAGATATTAAAAATATATGCCAGTCTAAATTAAGAGTGTCTAATGTATTTAAGGTAAACATTCGAAAAATATCCTTAGCTCTTTCTTCGTCGTACTCAAGGGTATATAATGCAATTGTCATAATACATGATATTAAAAATAATGAGTACGAGATTAATATGATTCTCCGTGGAGGTGAAATATTTAGCATATTTAATAAATTTTCTAATTTTACGATTGATTTATAAAGCTTTGTTTGGAATTTAAATATGTAACACCAAATTAAAATTGATCCTGCAGTCATTGATATTGAAACTAAAAGTCTTTTAGTACTTTTGACACCAACTATCAGTATGCACGCTGAAGAAAATAGGTTTATTGATATGCTTAACCAAATGAATGCCATTAGATATTTCACTATAGATGCAATAACATTTTTGATTTTATTGTTCTTTGCCTTAAAAATATCAATACCAAATAATTTAAACAATCCTAAATATGTATTCAGATCACTTTCTGTACTTTTTGTTCTATTTTCTGACAGAAATGTTTTGCATATGATGAGATTAGATTCCTTGGGGACATCCATTTTATCTTTTGTAATATACTTTCTTTTGGAATTATTATCTTAAACATCGGGTATACGTATCTTCTTGCAGCAAAGAAACTTCAATGTTTGCAGTAAAAATGGAAATATTTAAATTAAAAACCAATATTTGTAGCTATAGCAACATTGATTTTTATATACAAAGCTAAGAAAATATTAGATTAAGGAAAAAAATTAATTGCAATAATATTTATGAAATATTTTTAATTGGTTAAAGTATTCGATATAAAATATAACGAATGCATTTATGAAATTGAATTTAATGCATGAATCAATCACTATATTCTTCTATTTTAGGACAGCCGATATTGATTTCCTCTAATTGGCTTCAACTGCTTCGGTATGATATTGTTTCATCTGTATGTGTATGCCTGCAAGAAAAAAAATGTATATATTTTATAAGACACGTGAACTTTATTTAATATAAAGCATTTTATTTATTTAAAATGATGAATGCTTTTAATTGGAGTAAATTAAGGACATGAGTTTCGAAACTCACCTTATCCAGAAAATCAAATTTTGGGAAATCCAGAAAAACCTCTGACCGCGTCCATTAGTTTTCATTATAAACCAAGATTTTGCAGTGCCAGAAAAACACAATAAAACTAGGTTTTTTTTGCAGATTCTAGTGTTTTTTCGATACAGGTTCAACAATAGAATAGATAAACTAAACTCATTTTTTAAAATTTTTGGATAAGGCGAGTTTTGAAAATCACGTCCTCATATACAGGATAAAATTTCGTTACATTACGAAGCATTACACTTTTTTTTTTGACCGACTTCAACAAAGCAGGTTATACAATTCAGTTTCTTCCATTTTGCATTTGTTTTTATTTTATCTTTAAGTACGCGATCCAACTCGGGCGTTCCGTGTTAAAATATATAGGTGAAAATCAGCTCCTTTTTAACACTTTCCAACAAAGTTGGAAAGTGTTTATGCATTCGGTTTGTCGGTCCGTCTGTCCACGCTCTAACTCCCGTAAATATACTCGGGTTTTTATGCAATTGATAAAGGTTATTTAGGGTCATCAAAGCATGTTTGGTATTGTATATAAAGTATGTAGGATTACTAGTTCATATGCAGGGGGTATCAAGAGCATTCCATTACATTATGGTATATGGGGAAAAATCGCTTGCAGAGTATTTTAATGACATTACGCTATTATAAATGTATTGAAACTGATATAAATCACTGAATTTCACTACGATCACGTTAGAAAAGGCCATTCATAGCATTGTTTTATTCATTTATAGTTCAGTTTCAAAACAAATCCGTTACAGTACTGAGTAATAATTGCTGGAGTGGTTTAAAATTCGGTATCCGCTTTTAAATTTTATTCATTTTTTTACATGTTACTCGTTATATATAAATTCTATACCTCATATACAGGGCTGCACAAAAGTATTTACGTACCGTTCTTCTTATTAGAGGAAATTGCTGAAGGGGAAATTCCAACTGAAGTATATGTATTTTTTAAGTGAACTTAAATTTTGGCATGCATGTAGTTAATGGATTCAAATCTATATCACATACAGGGCTGCTGAAAAAATTCAGATAATTTTCCGATTGTAGAAGGGAACAGCTGAAATTGGGTTTTTAAATGTGTTATGCGTTTCCATATGTTTGAATTAGACGTAATATTTTAATTTTTTAAAGAGTGCTGTTTTGTTACATTATTCTGAATGTGTTGGAGAGTGTTTCATTATCTATGATTGAAATATGATTTTTTCTTTCTTGTTTAAAAATTGAAAACTATAGTGCATTCCTTGCCAACAACTAGGTAATAAGTTATAACGCAATCTATTAATTTTTTATATTATAACCAGGTATTCGATAGTTGATAAAGTTTGCAGTTAAGGCATTTTTGAGAGGTGAGGACATTTTTACTTTCTTCTACCTTTACAAGAAGAAAGTATTGGATTCGTGAAAATTTTCGACTTTCGGTTTTCGACGGATTTACACGCTTTAGGGGTCAGGGATTCCAAAAAACGTTTTTACAAAATGTCTGTCTGTGAGTCTGTCAGTCTGTCTGTCTGTGACATAAATTCTGTGGGCGCCTATCTCAAGAACTAATTCACGGAATTTAATAAAAATTTATATTCAGTTTGTCCCTGATATAAATTGGTGCTGATTAGTTTTCGGTGCAAATCGCTCAACAGGTGGCGCTGCTATGCAACATTTTTCACGATTTCTACAATAGCTCAATCTCTATAACTACTGCACGGATTTTCATCAAACTTCAGATTCAGTTAGTCCTCTACATGAATTGATGTTTTATACATTGCGGTGTAAATCGCTCAACAGATGGCACTGCTATGCTGCATTTTTTGTAATTTCTGCAATAGCTCTATTTCAAGAGTTAATGCTTGCATTTTCAAAAAACTTCAGACTCAGGTATACCTGGATATGAATTAGTGCTGTTTAGTTTTTGATGTAAATCGCTCAACAGGTGGCACTGCTTCACGATTTCTACAATAGCTCAATCTCCAGAACTAATGCACGGATTTTCATTAAATTTCAGATTCAGTTAGTCCTTGACATGAATTGACGTTTTATAGATTTTGGTTTAAATCGCTCAACAGGTGACGCTGTTATGCTGCACTTTTTGCAATTCCCGCAATAGCTCTATCTCAAGAACTAATGCTTGGATTTTCAGCAAACTTCAGATTCAGTTATACCTTGATATGAATTTGTGGTGTTTACGTTTTGGTGCAAATCACTCAACAGGTGGCGCTGCTATGCTGCATTTACAGAATTTCCACCATAGCTCTATCTCAGTAACTAATGCACGAATTTTCAACAAACTTCAGATTCAGGTATACCTCGATATCATTTAGTGCTGTTTATGTTTTGGTGGAAATCGCTCAACGGGTTGCGCTGCTATGCTACATTTTTCAGTATTTCCGCTATAGCTCGTCTCAAGAACTAATGCAGGAATTTTCGTCAAACTTCAAATTCAGATATATTTGATAAGAATTGGTGTTAATTTGGTGCTAAATTGATGTAATTTCTTGTACTATTTAAATGATTTAATTGACGTGATTTATATAGAAGAAAGTTTTGTGATGGCCACAACATACACTCTAAAAACGACGTTTTCAAAAATGAGTAAAAAATACTCAAATCTGAGTATGTCGCATCGTCAAAATGGCTCCGAAACAAAATTACTCAAGTTTGAAACATGTATATACTCATTTCTGAAAACATGCACACACTTAATAATGAAACATCATGTGCTCATTTTTGAGTATGCCAATGTTTCAAAAATGAGTATGAACTGACCACTATGTGCTCATTTTTGAGTATGTCCATGTTTCAAAAATGAGTATGAACTGACCTCTATGTGCTCATTTTTGAGTATGTCCATGTTTCAAAAATGAGTATGAACTGACCTCTATGTGCTCATTTTTGAGTATGTCCATGTTTCAAAAATGAGTATGAACTGATCTGTATGTGCTCATTTTTGAGTATGTCCATGTTTCAAAAATGAGTATGAACTGATCTGTATGTGCTCATTTTTGAGTACGTCCATGTTTCAAAAATGAGTATGAACTGACCTCCATGTGCTCATTTTTGAGTACGTCCATGTTTCAAAAATGAGTATGAACTGACCTCCATGTGCTCATTTTTGAGTACGTCCATGTTTCAAAAATGAGTATGAACTTATCTGTATGTGCTCATTTTTGAGCATGTCTATGTTTCAAAAATGAGTATGAACTGACCTCCATGTGCTCATGTTTGAGTACGTCCATGTTTCAAAAATGAGTATGAACTGACCTCCATGTGCTCATGTTTGAGCACGCCCATGTTTCAAAAATGAGTACGAACTGACCTCTATGTGCTCATTTTTGAGCATGTCTATGTTTCAAAAATGAGTATGAACTGACCTCTATATGCTCATTTTTGAGCATGAAAATACTCAAAATTTACATGTATTTTTAGGTTTAAGGTGCATTGGCGAGATATAAAATAATTACCAATCCTGCACGCCTCCTAAGAGAAAACTGGTTCACTTAATAAAATGAGCATATATTTGAAGCCTGTAAATATATTGAAACTATTTTATAAAAAATGTATCAGTCGGTCAAAAAAAAATAAATAAATAAACCGTATTAACTCTAATACAAATTATAGAAGTGAAATAAAATTGCTGTCTACTTCAATTTTAAGACTTTAAAATTTTTAATCAAGGGGTCATCTACATATTAAAATGAACAGTAACTTTATATTTTCAATATAAACCCCCCAATTTGATAACAATCGGAAAGAAAACAACTCAATTTAGCCCAATTACAAATTTTTAAGACATTTCACAATTAGTCCAAGAGTTAGTAGACATAGGACTAATGAGTTCTCAGAGTGAAAGATTTTTCTCTTAAAAAAAGTGTTTATAAAATTCGTGTTACTTATAATTCCTACCTCTAATAAATCTTCAATTGTAGAAACGTCTCTTAAAATAGTACTTCGGGTAGTTGAGTGTGTTCTTTCTAACTACATTGTCAAATTTGGAGGTTTACATTGAAAAAATTAAAAATTTGTGGTCAAATTTGGAGGTTTACATTGAAAAAATTAAAAATTTGTGTTCACCTTATCATGTAGATGAAACCCTAAGGAAAGTTTTAATAGGTTAAATTGAAATAGACAATCCATGTTGATTGATACCAGTTTCATTTCTCTATGATACTTTTTATTCAAATTAGAATTTTTTTTTTTTTGACCAACTGTACATAAAGCTTCAAATGCATGCTTGTTTTAATAAAAGCGCCAGTTTTTCTATAGCAAGTTGTTTAGAAAATTAGCAATTTCTCTATACCTCAGCATACACATTGGTCGTCCATCAGTTTATATGTGAAAGTTGAAAAAAATGTGATGTGTGATACAGTTTTATTGGTCCAGCAAGAATAATTTAGTAATGAGTTTTATCAATTATGTATCGTATCTTTAGTACTATGGTTTCTTTCATTTGTGGTTTACTTCATCAGTGCAGATGTCAGAAATACACTACACTAAATCAAACACTTATAAGTTGATGATGGAGTACAAACAGAACACAAAAACGCATCTGACGGGATGTGTTAATTTTAAAAGTTTTCATAAGAGCAATCTCATCTTTTTTCTCCAAAAAAAAAAAAAATATATATGCTCTGAAAATTTTTATTAAAATATAT
Source organism: Maratus speciosus (assembly GCA_963932465.1). Classification (NCBI taxonomy): domain Eukaryota; kingdom Metazoa; phylum Arthropoda; class Arachnida; order Araneae; family Salticidae; genus Maratus; species Maratus speciosus. The sequence goes on from OZ010797.1 coordinate 458,315,349, forward strand.
TTATTTTGCAGATTTCTAAAATCTAATGTTTTTTTTTTTTTTTTTTTTTTTTTTTTTTTGTATACATATGATGTGAATGACTGATTTGCATAACAAAAATGCTTTTGAAAAATAATTTAAAAACCAGTTGTAAATTCAAATCATTTAAGTTTCAAAGAAGTCCCTCTGAGTCTTAATTTTAGAAATGTTTATTATATTTATATAAATAAATATTTAGTTTTTATTTGAAATTACACCCACATTTAAAAAATGGTTGGGTCCCTGGGACATTCAAAGAGTCCATTCACATCACTGTCCTTGCAGTCTATTCATTTTGACAGTCTTTCATATAATGTAGGATTTATCCAAATCCGCTAATGATTTCATGTAACATGTTCAAAATTTTATATTTCAGAAGAAATGTCCTCATTAAATTATATCATAATTGTCTTTAATATCACTTTCACCCTAGAGATTAATTTGAAAATGCACTTCTGCATTTTACATATATTGACTGAAAATGGACCAGCACCCATTATTATAACTTGTCAGAAAAATTCAAAGTGAATATTTCCTCAAATACAATCATCAATCCTTTTGAATTGACACTTCTCAATTACTAAACTGAAAAAAAAAGAAACCAAATACAGTAGACTCTCTCAAATCCGCACAGCTTGGGACCAGAGGTTGTGTGGATTTCTGGTCATTGATTTGTTTACATTTTTTTAAATGTAATTTGAATGTAATAATGCAATCAAAATTATAATGAATGCTTGCAATATAGTAAAATAATTAAGCAAAGTAATAAACTAAAATAATAAAAATCAAGATAATTTTTAAAATGATTAAATTATTAAAAGTAAAGGTCAAGTAAATGATGTACAATTAAATATCCATAATCAAGATGAGGTACATTTTCCTTGAATTATTCAAAGAAACTTTCCTCTTAAAGGTACCCAATTAATTTATATCAAAATCATGAAAAAAGGAAGACTTAATAACAGAAAAGCTCGATTATTACATAAACATATTTGCTAAAAAGATTGTGATTACCATTGATATAAGCAAAATCTTGATTTTTTTTTCAGAAATAAATTTATGCTTCCTTCATGAAAAACCATGAGTTCAGTCATATCGAGAATTACATATTAAAATACATACGGAATGATATAAAACTAAAATTTTTTGTCATTTTGACCCTCCATCTGAAAAAGTTTTATTGTGTACATCTGCGATTATGTGCGAATTTGAATGAGTCTACTGTACTATGAAATCATTGCTTTCTTATGTAATATGTTTGATTTCAAACATTTTTATGGTATGTGCCAAAGCCAATTCTTGTTTATTGCTTCTGTGTTTTTTTAATAAATAGTCACAGCTAAAAGCAATGGGAAGTTAAGGCTATTCTCAACTGCTCTGCTCAACGAGCACAAAACGTTTTGACACATTTACAAATTCATTTTTTAACGGAAAGATATAAAATTGGAAAGCCTCACCATGGAAGCGATTTGGAATCGAACTGTGTTTTCCATTTTTTGATCAATCAGTTACCTATTGAGTTATAAGAGATTTTGATCACGTGATACGGCATTTTTCTCCATTTACTGACTGGATTTTCTTCTTTCGTTCGGAAGTTCAGTTCTAAATGCCAACTTTGACAGTATTTTCTGAAAGATCTATTGCGTTTACAAGAAAACGGAAAAAAACAGTTTGATCACATAGTTTCTGAATAACAACACCTGCTAGTTTCATGCGTTTGCGAACAAAAATGAATTAAAACTTATGTCAGAAAGTTGGCCCTTTGGATTTGAGAACAGTCTTAAATAATTTTTAAGCAAAGCTTCTGCTACTGACTATACATATTTTTTTATAAATTTTCTAATTGAGCAGTTTATGATATTTGCTTAAAAATCACTCAATTGTAAACTTAAAATTACACGAGGCTCTGACTTTTATACATGAAAAGAGCCTTTCTTTTTTCAAAAAGATTACTACACGTTCTTCTGCTATACCTTAAAGTTACTAGAAACTCATTATGCCCATTATAATTAATAAACATAAAAATAAAACTAAAGTAATATCAAAATTGTTTATTTAAAATCTAACAAGTATTTTTACAATCGATAAAACACAAAGCATCAGTACAAAAATAGAAACTTAATCTCTCTCTCTATATATATGTAAAACAGTTAGTACAAAATTGCCAAGTGCTTTAAATACTACAAAACTCAAAATATAGCAGAAAGTATTGAAACCAAATTATTTGTTATGACATTTATTCATTACAGGTCAAATTCAAATCTATTATTATTTGATTTTTTACTTTTGTTCTTATTCAGTCAGGTGCTTTCGATGGCTATTCCCTGTCTTCTTGGGGGCTCTTATATTCCTTGCAGGCGTGGCGTATGTCTGCTTTCCCCCCTTTCTCGTTTGTGGGCTTCTCTGTCCGGTAAGCATGCAGTACCACCTTCCGTCCAATCTGTAATGTTCGGTTTCATTTACTGTATTTCCAAAATTACAGTGGAACGGAAGGCGGTACTGTATGTCCACTAGAGAGAGAAGCACATAAGCCAGAAATGAGGGAAAGAAGATACATTCATCCCGGGGAGAGATATATCAGCCCTCAAGAAGAGTGGGAATAGTGATTGAAAGTTTGAGGCTGAATAACAATTCAAGTTTAAATAAAATGATAAACATAAAAAGTAAACAATTTATTGCAGAGTAGTTTTGTATTAGTCTCATATGCTACCATTATCTCTGACTAATGTGGATTCTAGCAAAAAGCTACTAAATTGTTTCAGGAGATAAAAGTTGCAAGATAACATTCAAAATTTTGAAAGTAAATTAAAGAATCTTAATTAAAAAAACATTAAACTTGACTTTGGAGTTGGGAGGGAGATCCATCAACATAAAAATCTGGCTTACAGGCAATGTAATATGATTATATATGCATAAACTCGTGTGGAAATTAAAACCGTTAATTATCATAAACAATTTATGATTAAATATGGTTCCATCGGCAAAAGGGAAACGAGTCAGAGATTCATTCGGCCCCAGGTCAGATTTTAGGAAATTTTTTTATGTAATGAGGGGCTTACCGCAGCAGGGAGACGAGACAGTTTTGTTTGGTTTGAGGTTAGTTTTTCGCTAGAGGTTCTGGGGCCCACTAGCCAGCGAAGCCAGCTAGTCCTTTTTTATATGGATCTTTTGTTCAATAATAACCTATTAAAACACAGATGCAGGTAAAAATTCAGACAAATATACATGCACATTGGCATACAATCATACTTTTGAATACGAAACTGTTACAAAGCTGCCAAAACTTTGTATTTACCTAATATATAGCTGGATCCCCTTCAATTAGTTTTAGATAAATGTCTGCTAACTTCTTAACCTAATCTCCTTAATATAAATCTTTTTTATAAAGTTATACGTAGAGAGATAAGCAGAACACCTAAGTGAAGGAAGTGGTTCAGATGTATTTGCAGTAAAAGAGCAGACACATTCAGCATTATCTGGACAGGTATAATATCAGATACATTATTAGCTATGGTAAAACATCACATGTTTCTATTTCCAAACCAGAAAGAACGCTTTTGGGATTTGAAATGGCGTCAAAATTTATGTCTAAACCAGAAAATTTTCAAATAGACCAAGATGGTCATTGAAACGAAAAGATGCTGGAATTTTATTATAATGTTATTGCTATTGTTGAACCTTTCAACAATGTAAAACTTTCTTTGTTGATTCCTTTACCTAAAAAAGTGCATTGATGCAAGAGAGTTAAGAAAAGACTGTGAAAGCAGAGACATTAAGAAAAGTATATGAAGTATGGCAAATAGATAAATAAAATGGGCAAGATTAGAGTTTGCTGCCCATAGAAAAAACAGCTGGATGCAACCATAATAATATTTACATAAAATGCAAAAGTCTTTTCAAAATTTTCCTTTTAAATGTTATATTTTAATTACACAACAGTTTAAGTTAGATTTTTTTGCCAAATTTAACAACTTTGGACAATACATTCTATGGTTATTATTTCAAATTATGAAAAATAATGAAAGCCAATCAGCTATTAAAATAGGTGTTTTACTGCTGCTTTGTATTGTACAATATAAAAAATCCCTTACCACAAAACATATGATACAACCCCATACAAATTAACAAATTTTTGGCCAACTAGAAACATAAAACTGACTGTACTACAAATATAAAGAAAACAATTAGTACTAAATTTTACCTCACCACTGATCCATAAAACTATTTCAATTGAATACTGAAGATTTACAACAATAGTTTCCTGATATTCATAATTTTAACAAAAAGAACAAAACTAAATATAAATTTATTTAAAAAACAAGCAATCTTTTAAATTATTTCAAATTTTTCATTTGTACAGAATGGATTATACCGCAGTGTAACATACACTGATTTGTCATTTAAATCATATGAGTTTCTTATATGCAATGGAACATAGTTAAATAAATCGTTTATGTTTATTAGATTAACAGCACCAGTAGAACTTACAACATATCAGTGAAAATGGCTGTCAAAACCTAAAAACTCAAACAAATCACAAATTAAAAATGCATTATTATTAAGGACAAACATTTTTTTTGATTTTACCAAAAATAGGTAACTCATCAATGCAAGAAACAAACATAACCATATTTTTTGAATATGTTGTGCCATTATAACGAAAACCATTACACTGCATTACTTCCGAATTGTCACTCAAACCGTTTACTTCAAGTTTCAAATTATGTTCCTTTTAACTATGCATTTTTCCATATGTTGTTTCCAACACATTTGATATTGCATTGCATTTAAAATATTTCTCATGTAAAGTATGTGCAATTTATAACTGATGGCGTATGGCTACTGTTTTAGCAACATTTACAAAATTTTTGCTAGCTGATGCACATCTTTTTGAAGGATAATGTTTGCTTACATATCGCATGCTCCAATACATAACTGGAGGCCCTAGCTGCCTTATGATCCTAGGATAGTGTACTGCAAAATGCATTTTTGGTGATAAATGTTTATCTGGAAAAAGCTCTAAAAAAAGTTTGTGATGATCTGCTATATTTTCTGCTAATTCAAAAGTTTCAGGTAATGTCTGGAGCCATAATAGTATCAATTAATTTCAACATAAGATTAAATAACTCCCAAAATTCGTTATCTTCAGAAATTTTGTCACCAATTAATAAGGGTATGTTTCGAATCAAGGTCCACATTTGAGATGCACTTTGCCCATTAGAACCATCAAGATTTAAAAGTTTTTCTCTGTTTATTGACACTGGTTTAGAACTTGATTCATATTTACCATAATTAAAATTTATTATCTTATCATTTAAAAGACTAAGTGAAAATTTTGGCTTTAAAAACAAACTGATGTACTATTAAGAAGGTTTCACTAGCACACCAACCTTCAAAAAGATCGTGCATTACATCTACAATCAAATTATTTGTCACATGCCAATAACTTAAATCATTTAGGCAGCAAGGAGTTTTAACACCACATTCTGATACTGTTGTGTCACCAGAAGACACTTTATTAACATGCATGTCATGCTCAGTTTTATTACGTAGTAAACTAATATCTTCCTTTATCTTTTTATACAAAATATATTTTTTTGCTAGACAAAATCTACAACAAAAATTAGCAGTAAAGCTCTCAACAAACCCCAGCAGTTTATTCAACCCTAAATTATCACCTACCACTTGCCAAATTACAACTTTGTATATATTTCCCTGAAATTCTATACCTTCATCTGAAAGCTTTTTCAAATCATGAACAAGTCTATCTAGTATTGTCCGATAACCATATTTTTCGACATCAAGAGAATAGTGTATGTTAGTTATAAATATTGAATCTAATAAAGATTGAAGGTGCACAGGCAAATCTTTAATTTTAAAATATACGAATCCCAATTTATGTACACCGGTATGTGACCCCAATGGATTTTGTAAGCTCCACATCATCTATATACAACTCGATTACTATTGTATCCACAGAGCTTAAAATTGCATTGGAATAATAATAAAATCCATCTTGGATACTACAAAGGGTTGCATTTCTAAGACTTTTGTTTTGTTTGTATGTTTTGAAAATATGCAAAAATCCATCAATAGAAATAATTTTTTTCATTGTGTCTACTATACTTATGTATTGGCATGTGTCATTTTTAAGAATTTGGTGAGGTAGCCATCTATAAACTTTTGTTCATATTGTGTACCCAAAGCAATCTCCTTTGGCTCAACATAGCGACCACTTGCTTTAATGGCATTGACTATTTTATGTTTTGAATCAAATGTAGACAATGAAGAAGCAGCAAAATCAAATGTTGCCATCAGTGATTTTGTGTTTTTTTCACATTTCATTCCATTTTCAGTTAAAAAATTTACTGTTTCTGATTTTAAATAATTTACAGTATTGTACAGAAAAGATGAAGTACTATTGATAGATGAGATAATACTAGAACAGTAGTACACTGCTTTTGCTACATGTTTCACTGCAATATTGCAAAATATCCTTTTGAAATTGTTCATGTTTACATATTTCTGAATCACCCAAAAAATTGATTTGAAAATATCAATTTGAGGGTAAATCATCAGAAGACAAATCACCATCTTTACTATTTATCGGCTGATTTGAAAAATTACGACTTTCTGAAATGTCTATTTCTACGTCACTAGCATGAAATCTTTTCAGATGTCTCTCATAGTTAAACAACTTCATAAATGCTTGTCTACAGCTTTCATCATAACACACATACGGCTTAAGTATACATGTCTTATGATAATTTCGAATGTGACGGCAAAGATCATGTGGATTTTGAATTTTTTTTTTTTGCAAAGTGAACAAAACATGGCTGCAAATTTTTAAATACAAGTTGTAGCTGATAAAATATAAGAAAAAAACAGAATTTAAATGTTCTTTTAATTCAGTCTAAAAACAAGTGCAGAAATATTAAAGTCCCTCTCCCAACTCCCTATGAGAATATTTATTTCTCAAATGACAATTTACATTAAGATTAAAATATTATATTAATAGTCCTTTTTAGTTCACTGATATAGGATGTCACTTCATTTTGTTTTTTGTGCATCACATTTAGTATAAAACAGGCATTGAGAAAGTTTCATACATTACTACAGTAAGGAGATGAAAGGCTTTCCTACACCAGCCCCAAACAAATGACTATCTCAAATGAAATAAAATTTACATTAGATTAAAATATTATGACATTCAGTTAATATCTATAATAATAAAAAAAGGATAACTAGGATGAAAAGTTTCATACTGGTACAATGCAAAGTAAAAATATGATATTTACACACTTAAAAAAATCCGTTCTTTCAGTTCTCTGATACAAGATGCCATTTCATTTTGTGCATCACATTTATAAAAACAGACATTTAGAAAATTCCATACATTACTACAGTAAGGAGAAAATTCCAAGTTTAAAATATGTTATCTTAAAGCATAAATCAACTACTTTTAACATACTACTTGTTTTTATACAATGGTTTTCAAAAATTAATGTTTGTACAGGGTTTAACGTCCCAATAGCTAATACAAGCGGTTGTTTACAGTCTCCACCCAATAGTCTGTCTTCTTTCATAAACTTTTCGATGCCTTGGCACTACCTATAAACAAAAGAAAAACATTTTAAAAATAAGTGCAATAATTTCTTGATTGTTGTCACCCTGTGAACAATTTACAAAAGCAGCATGATTTAGGGCACTTCAGAAATATATACAGATTGTAAGAACTTTGTGTCGTGTAATGAACTCTTTTTGTGAGCTCCTGTAAGTACTGTATCCCATGCATAAATACTACACACTTAATTTTCAATAGCAATCTTGCTGCAATAATCCAATAGCATATATCTTTCACAAGATTTGGATGTAAATACAGAATTATCAGCACTTACAAACTAAATTCAAAAATAAATAAATAATGAAAAGTGTTACATTTTTGTGGGGTAACATTTATGTAGTAATTTTAGAATTCATTACAAAATATTTTTTTAATTGAATAGTTTTAAAAACAAAAACGTGATAATTATCCTACTGTTGTTATCATATAAACCTCACAAAAATACAATACTTGATATTTATAATAATACAACTAATATTTTAATGTAAATCAACAATCACAAGAGTTATTGGCAGACCCATAACCAGGATTTTCCTTCGGAGGGGGCTCAATCTTGGAATTTTTTCTGATATGATAGCAATAATTTGCACACTTTAAAGTATGAATAAAAAAATAAACAAGGCTTAAACTAAGGTGTATTCCTCCTTATAGTATACTTGATACCCATGTCAAAAATTCTATTTTAAGTGAAATTTTATTTTATGATCAAAAAGACAGAAAACGTACTGGTGACTATTTTTATATTCTATTCGTATCACTATTTTAAAAGATAAAACTTTTTAGTACATTTCACTTGCACACATTGTCAAAGTACACTATGTGACATTGAACATGCAACACCAAGAAGTAGGAGAGGACAGATATTTATTCAAATTTCAGGATAGATGCATGTCATAGAGTTATTTAAACGATATGAAATGCGCAGCTCTCCAGTGCATGTTGAATAAGATATAACGGAAGGAACCTGCAAAATGGGCAGTATTCGTAGCTTTACTTCTGCTAGGGAAAGCATCGTAGAAATTTTGTTCTTGTCTCCCAGGACGCGTGTAATAGCAGAGAATGCCAGGCCACTGTCAACGGAGACATTTACAGCAGACAGACGATTTTACGAAGGGCATGGTGATTGGACTGAGACGGACAGGTTGGTCCATATGTCATATTCGCAGCTGAGACACATCTGTATGCATCCACAGTGCACCGCTGTGGCGAAGGTGGTTGGAACGAGGAAATGTGGAAAGTTTGAAGGGTGCTAGTGCAGCCAGAGTGACGTCAGCACATGTGGATAGACGCTTCCCCCGAAAAGCAGTAGTGAACCCGCAAGCCACTTCTACCTCCACTTTGCAGTGTGTTCAAGACACCCTGAATGTTCCCATATCGACCAGAACCATTGTAGTACTCTCATTGACTCTGTACCTAGACGTGTTGCTTCGTGTATCGTTATCCACGGTGGTCCTACATCCTACTGAGCTGATGGTATTCTCGCTTTGTATTATGGCTATATTTTCGAAATATTGTTCAATTCAACTACTGTCCGTTGCTGTCTCTCTCTGTTTGTCGAGTTTCATCATTTTCTGGCCACTCTTTCCTGGTGTTGCATTTTCAATGTCAGGTAGTGTATATGTGAAAATATTTTGGTTTGAGAAAGTGGTGCAAGACAGAATTAAAAATTAGTTACCAGCGGATATTTTATTATCAATAGAGATCTATCATCATTATCTCTATCATAATTAAAGAAAGATTTTTTAAACTTTCGGGGGTGCTTCAGCCATCTCTCTGGCTATGTGATTGTGTAAATTAAACAATAGAAGGATACATACAGACAGAAATTTGATGAAATGATCAAGAGACTGGGTCCCAGTGGGTTTTATTATTATGTGCTTAGAATTTTTGGAACCAGATTTTCTAAATACTCCTTGGTAAAGTAACATTGGGAGTAAAATTAATGCACAAAAAATTTCTGAAAGAGGAAAAAACTTTGTAAATACCAAATTTTAGATTTCTCTGAAATCATAATCTTAAAAATAACACCTACTAGCTGAACCGCCATTGCCCAGGCATATGATAATAACATTAAATAAACCTCAAAATTATGATTTTATATATTTGACTCTATTTTGTCTGAATTTATATTTTTAAATGAAAAACTTCTTGAAAAAATATTTATTTTTAGTGATAAAACTGCTTTTAAGAAGACATTTTTTCACTTGGTTTATTTCACTAGTTCTTGTCTGAATTTTTTAAGATATTCTGTAGTTATAATATAAATATGAGAGTTATAGATCCCATAACAAAAATTCGAAAACAAAAATACTGATATCTAGTTGATAAAGAACTGTGTGTTTTTTTTTTTTTTTTTTTCACATCAGCTCCATCCGTACAAAACTGTGAAAAAACACAAAGTAAAATGCATGTTTGGATCTTCCTTTCATCCTAATGCACAATCTGATACTAGGCATGCATTACTGGTTGACGCAGAATAAGAGATGAGGTTTTGATGAGAGTTCATTATCATTTTTAATTAATATCTTGACTAATTAACAAAAAATTGAAAATTATCTGGTGCATTAGAAAAGGTCTTGGCATGGTTCCAAGTTACAAAATGTGCCAGGACTGAAAATATTTTTGATTCCCCCTTTCCCCCAGCTGAAGTTGAAAGGCTAAAGTATATAAAATTTAAGAATGTGTGCAAATACGTAATATTAAAAAAAATTAATCTTGATACTGCTCTAGGGAATTTTTAAAAGACAAATATGTCATGTCCTGGTGACAGCCGACGGAAGACTTGCACCCATGAGCCTTGGACTACCCTCACTCAAATTTTCAGCCTTGATGTACAGTTCGTAATTTTTTTCTAGTCATAGCGCACAGAGCAAAACTTTGTTTCATTAGAATAAGATATGGGTCAATAAGAAAAAAAATGGTTCATTTTAGGAGGGGTTGGCACGGTTGAAACCGTTTTTTTTTTTTTTTTTTTTTTTTTTTTTTGTCAAAAAAAATCATTTGGTATTTTTAGAACAAATTTAATATAACATTTTTTCTTTTTTGTAATTTAAGTGCTTTTAATTATTAATAAAAGTAATTTCTACTTTTAACACTTCATTTCAGCAGACAACATGAGACATAACGAGTCTAGATCATGTTTCCATGCATGTAAAAGGAAAAATAGCATGTGCTGATGAACATGTCTTGTCTGGTACTCTAAAAGTTTATCTTAAAACATACAAAATTAGAAAAGATAAAATAGATAATAGTCCAGGCAATAGGGAATTTTACCTAGCAAAATTAATGGTAGTTCTGGAAATAGGCTTACTTATGTTTTTTGGGTCGCTGAATCCGAATTTGTAACTACCCACCAAGATTTCCCCCGGCAACACCCCCAAATTTTGGTAAAAAGCCCCCCCAAAAAGTTTATTAAAAAATCAATTTTTTTTTTGTTTTAGAGAAAAAGTATCTAGAAATTCAGAAAGTAGACAAAATTTGCAACAAATTAGATATATGACATTATGACTTAGGATGAAGGGGAAGGGGGATCTGCCTTGGAACATGCGCCGCGGTGCTGCGTGGACTAAGTTGCACAATTCCACTTAACCACTCACACGTTTACATTCGCCCTCCCATGTCCCCTACGAACTTTCTCTATAAGGTTTACTTTAAGTTTGTTGGGTCGCTGAATCCGAATTTTTAACTAAACCCCCAAAATCCCCCACCGAAAACCCCCCAAAATAGTTGTTTTTAACTTTAATTTCTTATTTTTTTAGTGGAAAAGCATTACGAAATTCAGAAACTAGACAAAATTTGCAACAAATAGGATATATGACATTATGACGTAGGATAAAACAGGAGAGAGGGGGCTGCCTCGGAACATTCCCCGCGCGCTTTTCTCAAAAACCAAATTTTTTCAAAAAAAACAATTTTTTGGGGGGTTGCCGGGTGAAATTTTGGTGGAAAGTTACAAATTCGGATTCAGCGACCCAAAAACCATAAGTTGAGTCGAAATCCATAACTAGTATTAATTTTGCCAGGTAAAATCCCCTATTGCCTGGACGTAATAACTTAGTGCATGTAGCGCCGCAGTGCATGTTCAGAGGCAGCACTCCTTCTCCCCGTTCATCCTACGTCATAATGTCATATATCCTTTTTGTTGCAAATTTTGTCTAGTTTCTGAATTTCGTAATGCTTTTCCACTAAAAAAATAAGAAATTAAAGTTAAAAACAACTATTTGGGGGGGGGGATTTTGGGTGGAAGTTAAAAATTCGGATTCAACAACCCAAAAAACTTATTTTTAAGTAAACCTTTTAGAGAAAGTTCGGAGGGGAAATGGGAGGGCAAATGTAAACGTGTGAGTGGTTAAGTGGAATTGCGCAACTTAGCCCATGCAACACCGCGCGTATGTTCCGAGGCAGATCCCCCCTTCCCCTTCATCCTAAGTCATAATGTCATATATCTAATTTGTTGCAAATTTTGTCTACTTTCTGAATTTCTAGATACTTTTTCCCTAAAACAATTTTTTTAATAAAAACCTTTTTTGAGGGGCATTTTACCAAAATTTGGGAAGGGGGGGTTGCCGGGCGTAGCTCATAGGGGGCAGAGCCCCCCAGTATCTTAAAACATACAAAATTAGAAAAGATAAAATAGATAAATAATTTTCAATATTTAGCATAAAATATTTTCATTTAAAAAATGCAGATTATTAAGAGCTGTTAATAACAAAATACAATGATCTTTAAGATTTTGTCAAGTTGTGAAAGAACATTTTCTTGATTGGGGGAGATTATTCTTAAAGAATTTTAAAAACTAACTTAAGATATGAAGTTGAATAATACAGATTGCAAAAATTGAGTGCTAGTTACAGTATTTCAATAATGCCAACCAATCTTTTTTGTTACTTGCTGAACCTAACGGTAAAAATTTTTAACTTGGACACTTGGAGTATCATCAGAAAACAAAATAACCAGAAGTATTTGTATATTTAAAACAAATAATAATAACTACAGAACATTATATTTTCATGAAAAGGCATCAAATATTTATGGATTATTATATTATTAATCAAAAGTTTCTTCATGCGATTTTCAAGGTATCAATGTTTCACTATGTAGAACAGTTTACTCTTTGAATATACAACATAGCGTTACTAATAGATAATGTTTAAATTAGAAATTGATTTCAATTTTCTACTTAATTGACTACTATTTACTTTTAATATTTTCAAGTGAAGTTATATTTCTTATAGATACAATATCCAACAATGTTTATTTTATCAACAGATATGTAGTTGTATGCAATAGCAAATTATATATTAATCTGGGTTTTTTACAAAACAGATTTTTGCCACCCCTGATTTTAGGACCCTTCACAGAATTCCATTTCCTAAAATGAATCCTTCACAGAATTATATTTCACAAAAAGAACCATTCACAGAATTGTATTTTTTACACAAGGACAACATCATAAAATTTGCTTTATTTTCTATTCTATTAAAACAGTCCTTTCACATGTATTTAAATTTTTAACTGTGTATGTTGAACGAGACATTCATACTTTTTGTGGAAGATTCATATATAGAAATGTAAATGAGTCCGTAGGTAGAAAATGCATCCCCCCCCCCAAAAAAGGATCATTTTTTTATTATGCTACTTTTATTTTCACAAGTATTAGGGGACAAAAAATCGCAAAATTTCACAAAAACACCCTGTCAAAAATGTTAATAGAACAGTTAAATTTATTTTAGTAAAAGTAATGAATTTACTATAGAATATACATTTAGAAATTTACTATACATGCACATAAATATTTACTGCATACTTTCATTGCAGGGTTCAGCTGTACTCATATCTAATTCAAGCCAATTTGCAAATTCCTCAGCTGCGGACCTTCCGCAATGCCTACCTTGTAAGAAAATGGAATTTGAAACTATTCCAAATTCTGAACAAAAGCTGTCGCCTTTCCTTTCATCAAAAATTAATTTGAATTCAGAATCAATCTATAAAAAAATTAATATACAATAAGAGATGCATTATAATATTAAATACAATTATATTAATAGCTATGATAATAAAAAGATAAAGCAAAAATTTTAAGCTTTTCATTATGATTGTCACACTACATGTAAGGATAAACCAAATCTCCTAAATTTCAAAGCATTTTCAAAATGTTAGGAACTTTAAAAGCATCCTACCTTTATGAATTGCTAACTTGTGCAAAACTAATGTTAACCTTGAGAGATCTAGGTAAACTGTAACTTGTATGCACGGGTGATTCTGAGTAAAAATAAATCTTTTGAAATTCACAGCAAATTATCTCAATGGTTACAATAGAGGGCGGGGGATCCTACTCTGGGGCTAATTATGCGATCCATTGACGAAAATCGCATGTTATATGCAATTCTTTGACAAAATTTGCATTTTACATGCGATTTTTTGATAAAATTCGCATTTTCTCCCGCAATCTTTTGCTTAAATTCGATTTTTTTCGCAATCCTTTGACTAAATTCAGGCTTTTTTTTGTCACGCTTTGATGAAATTCAGGCTTTCTTCCATCATCCATTGATGAAATTCAGGCTTTCTTCCATCATCCATTGATGAAATTCAAGCTTTTTTCCATCATCATTTGATGAACTTCAGGCTTTTATCCATCATCCTCTGATGAAATTCAGGTATTTTATACAGTCCTTTGACAAAATTAGTGTTTTTTTGAAATCCTTTGATGATATTAGCATTTTTGTGTGATCCTTTTACAAAATTTGAGTTCTTTTTCAGCGATCTCTTGATGAAAAGCACGTTTTTTCCACGCGATCCTTTGACGAAATTCACGTTTTCCCCTGTGATCCTTTGACGGAATTTTCATTTTTCACTGCGATGCTTTGACAAAATTCGCACTTTCCCCATGATGTATTGATTAAATGGATTTTTTTGGTGCCCATTTGTCAAAATTTATGATTTTTTTATGTCTGAATTTTCAGACGGATGGCCGATATTTTAAAACTTTCATAACCGAAGATTTAAATTTTCGAAAAATTTAGAACAGAATCACCCGTGATTGTATGTTTTTATTTTTATTTATTTATTTTATTTTGCTAATTTATAGGGATGCACCGAATAGTGATTTTGGCCGAATGTCGAATATTCGGCCTACAGGCGAACCGAATTACCGAATATTCGGCTGGACAAATAATTTTTTATTTCAAAGGCATTAAAATATTAATTAAAAAATACATAATACTTAATACAGAAAATAACATTTGGATAAACAGGAGCTTTTTATAAGTAAACTTTATACTGAAAAAAAAAATCTACTTTGAGTTACTTAAGAATAGGATAGTTATAAACTTTTTTAATTAATAAAATTTTAAATTTCATGACTTCATCTGTGAATTAAAGCAAATGAATATTTTCTTAAATTCTAAAACAAACATTTTAAAATCAAAGAGAAATTGTGAAAAAAATTGGAAGAAAAACTTCACAGGGTCATATATACTCTTTATTTGTCCGGAAGCGACTAAAGTAAAAATAAATAATACAATCTATACAAATGATGGCAACTCAGCAAGGAAAATTTTAAATGGCATCCTAGATTAGTCTCTGAAATTTGCGATCCTAAAATCTTTCAACAAACTTTTAATGGAGATAATGTGGTCAAGAAAATCTTTTTTTTTAAACATTAATTTACTAATTTTCTTAACTTTAATTTTACAAACAGCAAATAATGTAAAATTATTATTTTTTTTATTTAAATATAATTCTATTTATTTAATTGTTCTGGATATCATTATAAGTCGACAGTTAACATTAGAAGTTGTGCAAGGTTTTTTCAGTATTCGGTGCGCCAATATTCGGTGAGATGTCCGAATACCGAATATTCGGTGCATCCCTATCCCTACTAATTTACTTACTGTACAATAAAGTGTCGTGTAATGTTTGCATCTTATAATACAGGGTATATACAATGATCCGTTTATATGTTTAAGTTAATAAGATAACAGATACTGTATGAACATTACTGAAATTGCATTTTTTAGCAATGTCTACATGGGGTGTCCATTACTGGAAATTGACTAATTACGTGTTCCAGTAATGGACCTAAAAAATAAATGATAATAAACCTAAAAAATAAATGAAATTTTGTAAATGGCCATTAGTATATTCATAAAATTTAAAGTTTTCTATTACTATAAGTTATCTATTACTATAAATCAACCATCTTGTGCGAGTTTTAATGCATAAGCTAAAACCTTTTACAATGTTCAAATGCACAAATACGTACAATACCATGACACAAAAAACCACATACGGCCGTTTCAAAGAGTATTCTTGGATCCCCTTTCTCAGTGTGATAAAAAAAATATTAAAAGATTAAAATGGGGTCAAAGAATCCCTCGGTTATAGACCCTGGCTATTTTTGTGATTCACCACCGCGCCCCTCGCACTGAAGAAGGAGATCCAAGAATCCTTGAAACGGCCGTATGTAGTTTTTTGTGTCATGGTACTGTATGTGTTTCAGCGTTCGAAATCCTTGGTGGTCCGCTGGTCCGAGATCACTAAAAATTCAATCGGACCACAAATTTAAAAAATTTAGTGGTCCGAAGGACCAGTAACTAACAGTAACTTTTTCCCCTCTTTGACAGGTAAACGTAAATTTTCCCATCCCTGAGAAAACTGCAACCAAACATTACAATAAGCATAAAATTTGCATAAACACTTAGTCAGTTAAAATAAATAGACGGAAATAAAAAACATAACAATTTCAGTTTTTGTTTATGTACTATTTATTTAATTTTTAGCAAATTATAATTTTACATTTTATTATGCCGAAAATTTTGGGTAACTGAAAGGAAGTTTGGTTTATATTCTCGGCGGAGGAGAGGGGGGGGGGGTGTCACTCAAAGGGTTAAGGTACTTATATAATTTTATGTAGCAGTCCAGTAACGATGTCTGCAGACCAGTAAACTCTGATGTTTACTGGTCCTTGGGATCAGTGATTTTTTTTTAATCAATTCTACCGCTGAAAATAGTCAGGGTTGCAAAATCGCTAAAAAAAATGTCGGTCATAACAAAAAAGATGACAGACCATCAAGGGAGAATATGCAAGGGATATACAAAAACTCATTCAATTTCATTATAAAAATTAATATAAGGTTAACAGATAATATTAAAAATTCAAAACAATATTCTTGTATTTAATAACATTTGTTATAATACTTGTCCCCAAGCAGCATTAGCGATAAATACAAAATATTATTTTGTCTTCAAAAGCATCGGTAAATTAGAAAAATTTTGGTTAAAAAAAAAATAAAAAAAAAAGATGTATTCAATCTATCTTTTAACATGCTTTTACAAACAAAATACCAAAGTTCTCCAAATGTTATTTTATGAAAAAAGAGAGAGCGAGAGAGATGGGGGAGGGGGAAGAGAAATTTGTAAAAAGCAAATAGTATAAAATTTTGTAATGATAATGATTCTGAGATTCATATAAATATTAAAATTGATCTAAGTCCAATAAAAAACAATGATGTTTTCAAAACAAAATACCAACATTTTCCAAACGTTATTTCTAAAAAAAGAGAGGGGAAAGGGAATTTGTAATATAGATAGTGAATATGAAATAGTAAAAAAAAAAAAAAAAAATTGTGCATGCATGTGGCAGTAAGTAAAAAATACTGCATGTATGAGCACTGCATGCCCATAAAGCAAAAATTCAAAATATTCTTGTATTTAATAACATTTGTTAATGCTTGTCCCCAAGCAGCATTAGCGATAAATACAAAATATTATTTTGTCTTCAAAAACATTGGTAAATTAGAAAAATTTCGGTTAAAAAAAAAAAAAAAATCTATTCAATATGTCTTTTAACATTCCGCTGAAGCAAGTAACTTTTTTCCCTCTCTGACAGGTAAACTTAAATTTTCCCATCCCTGACAAAAACCGCAACCAAACATTACAATAAGCATAAAAACTTAGTCAGTTAAAATAAATAAACGGAAATAAAATACATAATTAATAATTTCAGTTTTTGTTAATGTACTACTATTTAAATTTTAGCAAATTATAATTTTACATTTTATTATGCCGAAAATTTTGGGTAACTGAAAGGAAGTTTGGTTTATATTCTCGGAGGAGGAGAGGGGGGGGGGGGTCACTCAAAGTGTTAAAGGTACTTAATATAATTTTATGTAGAGGGCCAGTGACGATGTCTGCGGACCAGTAAACTCTGATGTTTACTGGTCCTTGGGACCAGTGACATTTTTTAATCATTTCTACCGCTGTGTTTGTGCATTTGGAGATTTTAAAAGGTTTTAGCTTATCTATTTTCTATTACTACTCCATCAAAAATATTCAAATATTTCAAAAAAATTGAAGAATATATAAATTTATTAAATGAAGCCAGCTCATAGAATCTTCATTAAGATTTTCCCTGAAAAACTGCATAAACTTTGAAACATTATTTTCTGTTTAATGATTGATTTGATTAAGGGTGTCAATAATAATCCAGATTATAAAACATGCAAGAGGGAGTTTTGAAAAAACAAAATAATGCTAAAAGTTTATTGGTTATTTTTTTTTATAAACCAAAAACATTAAAGCGTGTCTACTACTGGCACATCTACCCTACATATTATTCAATCAGGAAGAAATTAAATACATGACAAATGCTAAAGTCAAATGTTATATGGTATTAAAATATCTTACAGAAACAACATGCATACATTTATACACTTAATAATTTCCAGTACGTATGAAAACATGTGCAACAGTACAGAATCAAATCAATTTCGAAGCTTTTTATCAGCAATTTTTTTTTTTTTTGGTGCCTAGGGATGCACCGAATATTCGGCCTACAGGTGAAGTGAATACCGAATATTTGGCTCATCGAATACTTTTATATTTCAAAGTTTATAGCCATTAAAATGTTAAATTTTAAAACAATTTTAGAAAATATTTAAAACAGAAACTTTTATTTTAATAAAGAGCTTTTTTTCAAGTAAACTTGGTACTTTTTGGTTAGCTGGCCGGCAGTATTATGTATACATAAATATGTATACATACATATTTATATACATATATACTATGTGTGTGTATATATAAAACATATGCATAGATATATAATGTATATATACATGTATGTATGTATATATATCTATATATAACACTGGCGCCCAGCTAACCGAAAAGTACCGTAAACTTTATGCTGAAAAAAATCTGTTTTGAGTTATTCAAGAAGAGGATAGTTATAAACCTTTTTTAATTAGTAAAATTTTAAATTTCACGGCTTCTTCTGAGAATTAAAACAGATGAATAAAATTTTCTTAAATTCTAAAAGAAACATTTTAAAATCAAAGAGAAATTGTGAAAATATTATGCAGGATCATATATTATTTGTTGGTCAGGAAGAGACTAAAGTAAAAGTAAATAAATAATACAATGTATTCAAATTTTATATGGTGGCAACTAGTGATGCAACGAATAGTGGTTTGGCCGAATAACCGAATACCGAATATTCGGCCAAGTTGCAGCCGAATATTCGGCCTATTCGGCCGCCGAATAATGAACTTATTTTTGCCTGAAAACAAAATATGGTATGCACTATATGCACAATTCTTGTATATTTCACATTTAAAATGTATTGTTTTCTTTTAAAAAATTATTTATATACAAATTTTTAATTTTTTAAAGCATTATTTTACTCTGAAAAAATATTCGGCCATGTTCGGCCTAAAAATTGCCTCAATAATATAATTCAGACCGCCCCCCCCCCCCCAAAAAAAAAAAAAAAAAAAAATTCTTAGCAAAAGTTCCTCATCAGGTACTGTCTAGTTACATTTTAATAGATATTATATGTGTTGTTGTTACATTTTAAAATAATGACAAAATTTTAAAAGTACTAGGAAACATAAATTTCAGCTTTCAGATGAAATAAAATAAAAAATAAGAAATCTTAATATCTTAAGAAAAACCACTGATAGAAAGGGTGAAAGGAATATCCTCTAAAATGGTGGAAAGAAATCACTGTAGACTTTATAAAGCTCACAATTAACAAAATTTTTATTTATCTTTATTTTTTTTTTTTTTTTTTTTTTTTTTGCTGTCAGCAGTGAAGCCTCTTTAGAAAGTGCGCGTCAATGTGAAGAGTAAAAGAATTTAGTAATTTTCTTTCCCAGCCACTACTAGAAAGACAACAGTGTCCTTTGGGGTGGTGGGCGAAAAATTCAGAAGACTTTCTAAACGTTTCACAATTAGCCAAAAAGTACCTTTCTGCACCAGGAAGTACCATATATAGTGAGAGGTTATTTTCAGAAGCAGGTAACATTTACGAGAAAAGAAAAAAAAAAAAAAAAAGAATATCATCTGAGAATGCTGATTATTATTATTTCTGCATCACAATCTACGTTTATTGAAAACATTTTAACTGTTTTTTAAGGCATTACAATGCTATTCTTGAAAAAAATATCTAAAACGTAAATGCATACTAATTAAAAGAATTTAGTATTTACATTTCTTTCATTATTTAATAAGAAATAGTAACAGGCTTTAAAAAAATCACTTCAATTATATTTCACTTTTAAGCGTATTTTACTAAAAAAAAAAAAAAAAAAAAAACCCTTAACTATTGCAACATATACGACTTAAATATCTTATACATATAATACAACTATATCTAATCAATCATATATTTATGTTCTTTATAGGTATAATTCAAAATATTATTGAAAGAAATATTTTTTTATGTAACAAGGGTTAAATGTTAAACTTCACATTATGATTAAAAAAAAAAAAAAAAAAAAAAAAAAAAAAAATTGAATTAGCTTGTTACAGCTGTATTAAAACAATTTTGAATAGATTAATTTTAAATTTAACAGATTATGTTAGCTTATTACAGATACTTTTTGTACTTACTGATACAGCATAATTTTTTTTTAACATGATTCCTAAATTAGCCTCTTATATAAAAATGGGTAGATAAAACCCATTCAGAGTATGAAAGTTAATGGGAAAAAAAAGTGTTAGTTAATTTCAAATAAAATTTTCATTATATATGATGAATATAAATTGTCAAATTAAAAAGTTATACTGTGTAAATATAAAAACATTTATTACAGTGTATTATTCGGCCAAGGCCGAATAATGGACTTGATATTCGGCCGAAGCCGAATATTCGGCAGACAGGCCGAATATTCGTTGCATCTCTAGTGGCAACTTAACAAGAATAACTGTTCTACTCCCTTTGATTAAGCAAGGAAGTTTTTTAATGCATTCTACATCAGTGTCTGGAGTGGGAAATCCTTTTCAGAGATTGTAAACGTTGTTCTGAAAATCTTAGAAAGAAACAGATTATTTACGGGAAAATATTCAGAAACTTGCATCTGTACATAATTAATTCCTATGAAAATCCTTGTGATTGGTTAATTTTCTTAAATAATACTTAACAAACAGCAAATAAATAATGTAAAATCATTCTCTTTTATTTAAATATGATTCTGTTTCTAATTATTCTGAATATCTTTATAAGTTGACTCTTAAACTTAGAAGTTGTATACGGTTTTTAATAAAATGTTTAAAAAGTTTTTTTTAGCCGAATACTTCGATATTCGGCATACCGAATAGCTTGATAATCGGCCAAACCGAATATTCGGTAACATGGCCGAATACCGAATAGATACCGAATATTCGGTGCATCTCTATTTATAACATTAATATTTATTTTAATTCATTAATAAGGAAGATTAAGAACTAGAATAATTCATTATTTGGCTGAGATAAATACAAAAGAATACAGAATATTTGTGAGATTAAACTCTATGGGTACGGTTATTTTCGGAGAATAACTAAATATGAGAAAAAAATTCTCTTATTTTCATTCTATTAAACGTATTTATATAAAAATCGTAATGCACATTATTTTAAACTTCATAATATGCTATCAATATAAAAACAGAATACTGAATTTCAAATCATAAAGGGAAAATCTTGTTTGTTTCATTTACTGCTTTTAACAAATGTTGCAACTAACTTTAAGAGGGAAGGGGGCGGGGAATCTAAATAAAAATTGGATTTCATAAACGAAGTGAAAATTTAAGCGCCAAGTAAACATTAAGTTGATTACGTGAGTTTCATAGTCTAACGATTGCTATTATCATTTTTATATGAAAAATAAAGCATTATATATCAAAATTAGTAGTCAAAATAACAGAAAGAACAAATGAAGACAAAAACATTAATGTTACAATCATCAAAATGCCGAATGTGAAACATCGTGTATAGCTAACCCTAATCTTAAGACAACTTACAGAAATTGTGAAAACAATAAAAATATGGGAAAAAATTTCGACAACAACAAAATGAATGAACTTACTTTCAAAATTTTCGACGAATTCTTCCAAATTCCACTGCCGAAGTCTTTCGTTAACGTGATCGTCCATTTGCAACCTTGAGTAGAGCAGCAACAACAACAAAAAAAAGCCTCTACGCTTCCGCTTCTGCGATCTCACCTTACGACGGTTTTTAAATGTTCTTCCGCGGACACAATAAAAATGTAGTTCGCCACGTTTCATGTAATAAAATATTACTGACAGGAGCGCTTCATTCGAAATCATAAGAAATAGTGATTAATGTTAATAAATTGAACTACCTTGGTGAAATTTACCCCATTTAACGAATAAAAAGTAATTTTGTTTGAAACTGAGTATGGCTGGTATTTCAAAATTGAAAGCATTCGGTTTTCATATTTGAAACAAAAAGTTTCAAAATAAAATGAAAACATCGATTTACTCAGATTTGAAAGCGTCATTTTTCTCAGTGTACTACTTTATAAATCTCGCGATTTTTTTAAAATTCTTGAAGGATATTTTTTGGACTTTTAATCTTTTTTTTTTTTTGTCATTTTTTTGAAATATTAAATTTTTGAAATATTAAATTTTTAAAAGAGTTCTAGATTTGAAATGAAAATGTGAAATGAAAATTTACGGGTGGCTATAGAAAACAAATTTCTGAGAATATAATTTTCACCTGGTTTAGTATAAAGGCAGTTAAATGTTTCTTTATTACCACTGCACATTAAAATATAATAAGAAGCGATCGATAAAACAAAAACACATGGCCAAAGAAAACGTCCTGACTACAGAATTGAAAGAAAAAAAAAAAAACGTAACTCCATGAATATATAACAATACTAGGGGGCTCTGCACCCTGCAAGCTACGCTCGCCAACCCCCGTTCAGACACCGCAGAATCTAAAAGCACGCTAATCTGATGGGTTTTAAAAATATTAGAGAAGATTGAATTATACTGAAAAAAGCTGTGCAGATCTCTCTGTAAACGGGTTTTCATTCAATTCCCTTTGACTGCAAAAATTTAAGGGCGAATCAGTTGCTGTTAAGACATCCAATGGTTGTTTTCGTTTTTGATTAAAGAGGATCAGTTAAACATTTGAAAAGAAGCTAAAATAAAATGAATTAAGTATTCAGAGTCTTTGTCAACCGATATTTTAAAACAATCTCTATAACAATAGCCTAAATCGTGTGACTATCATCAACAGTTCCGGGCGGAATACTTTGCTTTTTAAACTCTAGGTGCCATTTTGATACTTTAATGTTATCCAGTCACAGGTGATAAGTCGCCAAATATTATTCTATCCCCATCATTTCATCTATATTATAATAGTTCAAGTCATCAAATGCCATAAACAAATACGATCTGATCCCTTCGCCTTTCATATGAAGGTTTGGAACAAATGTCATATACGGCGCGATGTTTTTCCAACGCCAATTTGGGGAACGCATCAACAGCATAAACAACATCCGGCTTACCATATCAAGCAAAATAACGATACGTTGGCGCCAGTTAAGTGCCCATTGCGTATATGACATTGGCGTCAGAAAAAAATGACGCCACTATGGGTCCGTATATGACATCTGTGCCGAAAGAAAAAAAAGCCGGGTGCAAATCTCGCCAATATCTTTTTTTCAACTCGCCAGTTAGCATTTTTTTTATTGTTCGAGTGGTAAATTAAAACACTGATTTGAAGTTGAAATTAAATGTCATGGTTTGTTACATAATTTAATATTTCGCTAGATGTCATATACATGCATGTTTGGCATAATGTTTTTTTTTTTTTTTTTTTTTTTTTACGAAAATTTGGCGAAAACCTCGTTTTCGAATACCAGTTACATATGTATTTTTGGTACTACTTAGTTATCCCGTTGACAAAAAATCTATCGCGAACTATGTCAATAATGCTTGATCGTAAATGTCACCTTCACTTGACTTTTAGCAAGTTACACGTGTTTACGTCATCAAGTGATTTTTATTTCGACGTTTTATTTTTATATTTATTAATGTTATACTAATTTATTTGTTCTTTCGTTATTTAAAATAAAAATTTTGTCAATCTGTACAATTTGGCGAGTGGTTTGGCGATTTATATAATTTGCGAAATTGGGTGACGGAATAACTATTACATTGTACCGTATTTTTTAATTATTTTCTATTATTTTCAAAAGGAAATAACTAAAAAAAGTAATTGATAACTATAGAACAAAATAATTTATATAAATTTAAAAAATAAATAAAAGTAAATAAACGTTTATTATTAAATAAACAACAATAGCCGGGTTACCATGTCTATCAAAATAATGCCATTTGTGCGCCAATTAGGTACCCCGGTGCGTATATGACATCTGTGCCGAATATTTTTCTTTTCGTTTTGTTTTTTTTGTTTTTTTTTTAAAGAAGTGAAAGCCATCAATTTAAATGTTTCATTTTTAAATGAAAGTTTTGTATTTAATAAAATGATAACGAAATACAAAAAAAAGCATTGTTCTTAGCATAGATTTAAAAGAGACCAAACTGTCGCCAAATTAATTTAAAATAGTAACCTTTTCTGAATTATGAAAAAAAAATCTGTTATAATTAAAATTTGAGTTGCCATCATTAGAAAAAATGTATTTAAAATTGGAAAAAAATTAATATTTCGAAAACTAATTCGAATTTAAAAATTCTAATACCAGTTTTGAGATCTGTGGATCAACACGAATTTTTGGTGTTAATTTCATCGCAAAGTATTCCATATTTTAGGGGAAATCGCCGTGAAACAAAATCAGTTGTTTAATCAGTCGATTCAAAGAATCGATACATTTCAGGCGTTTCATATATTCGTTTCATAAATTCGTTTCATTAGGATTTTATATGTACTAGGGGATCGTACCCGGGCTTCCCGGGTTACAGAATATAGGTGAAAACCATTTTATAAAATTGAAAAGTAATATATATATATATATATATATATATATATATATATATTTACACGCCATATATTTTTTTGATTGGACACTAAAAATAAAAAGCATTTTTCATATGAAATATATGGATTATACAATCAAATAAACTTTTGAAATTAATCAAAAGCGATTTTTTCGTATTAGCCACATGCTAAGAGTTATTAGCCAAAGATTTTGCTGTTTACGGCATCATCTTATTTTCTGATAATTTCAGAGCTTTAAACTGGTAGTTCAATTATATGTCTGTTAAATTTGTGTTTTATTTGTATTATTTTATTTATTTAATCATACAGGAAGTTTTATTTTTGTTTACGGAAAATTAGTCGTAAGAAAATGATGAACACTTTATGTTGTTTTAAGAGCAAACGGATTAATCTATCTTAATCGAGCTCCGCGCGATAGAGATAGATTTAAAAATTAACCTCTCATATTCGCAATCACCCTTTTTAAAAAATTGGTGCTTTTATTTATCATTTTAAAATCATTTTTGCCAGCAAAATCTTTGCATGTGAACAGTCGTACTCTTAACTTAAGATTCTAATCTCAGAGCCAGAAAGTAAAATTGCCGATTTTTTTTTTTTTTTTTTTTTTTTTTTTTTTTTTGACGCATGACTTTTGAACGTGTTAAAAAGTTTAGTTTTATCTAAGAAAATAATCGTTTTCTTTAAAATATGAAGACATTTTCACTTACTTAAGCATTTCACCTATGTCGCACAAATATTCTTTAAAATACTTTTTTATTTTTTATTTTTTTTTTTTGTAAAGAGAAAGTGTTGTATCGTTTGTAAAGTTAAATTGCAATAAATTAAAAATTATTTAATCGATAAATAAAAACATAATAAAGCCAAGACTCTTCGGGTTTTTTAACAGACGATATTCTTGACATAGCACGTATTTTAATTTCAATTTTTTCCAGTTTTTATGAGAAAATGACTACAAAAAATATATCAATCTACTATTTTCCCTTTATTTTCAACAGAAATTGATAACTTCAGTTGCCACGATTACAAAAAAAGTAATAAAAACTGCAAAAAAATTAATATCTTAAAATTAAATTAAGATACAGCTTTCAAACAAATTGTATTTAAAAGAGCATTTTTTTCCTTATACGGCTGTGTAAAAATTTTAAATGTGCGATGTTTAGAAGTTTAAAAATTTGCAGTAGAGAAAATTTCAAAGCCAAAATTTTATTTCAAATTTCAAAGTGTTGCCATTCGCAAAATGACGTATGCGTTACGCACAGATATGTTTGTCCTTTATAATATAGATAGGGTAGATTTCTTTTAAACATTTGTATTCAAATTGCCGCCCTGTCAAAGGAACTACACCTACATGAGGCTTACAGTCGTATCATAAAGTCAGGATACATGTTATTTCGATCCCATTCCCGTATAATTTATTAAACTTTTAAAATTAATGCAACTATGCTTATCATATCTAAACATTACATATTGGTAATATATTAAAAATTAACTTAACAATATTATGGTTCGAGTTACTCAATGGTTACGAAAATAAAATAAACATCCAAGTAAACTAAAAATAAACAAATAAAGGTATATATAAATATTATACAGACATACATACAATAAATAAAATAAACTCAACTTGAGTGAAAAATCAGCCAGAGCCAGGAATCGAACCCAGGACCACAGTATACAAGACTGCTGCTCTAACCACTGAGCCACTCCGGCCGATGCATAAGTCTGCAATTTCTCACTAATAAACCATGTTGGGGAAGTCACCAGCCATCTATACGACAGCCTTGGATGACCGGACAACGATGAATAGATTTTACTATTACATCGATCTACGATAAATATAATAAAACGATAAATATTGTAGTATGTGTGTATTATTATAAAAAAAAAAAAAAGTTGGAAATTGCTCGTCAAACATCGCAAATGAAGTGCGTTCCTACTATATCTAGTTTTATAAATGTTTTTTGCACCGCATATTATAATTAATGTATATTTTAATGCACTTCATAAGTGCATATCAATTTCATTCTCTTCGAAAGGCTGTAACATCATTAAAATGCACATGAAATAATTTTTTCCCATTGGCCTTAATGTAACGGAAAACTTTTGACCATCCCTGTAATTAAACTAAACATCCGATTTTCATAAAATTTGAAAAGACTCGACAAAATTATGCAACAATTATTTATTTAAAATTTCAGACCATTCGGAAAACTGTAACAACATTAAAATGCACTTGCAGTAATTTTTTCCCTTTGGCCGTAATGTAACGGAAAACTTTTGACTGTCCCTGTTATCAAACTATACATCCGATTTTCATAAAATTTGAAGTGACTCTACAAAATTTTCTAACAATTATATATTTAATATTTCAGACGATTCGCTTGGGTAGTTTTTGCTCTGTTATATGCGGACAAACAGACGGACGGATTTGAACGACGACTATAGATGCTACGTATTTATATAATTACGAACGCACCTAAAAATACAGTGCATAATATGAAAGAGTACGTGAAAAATTGAATTATGGCATTTCATAGACGGAGCAATTTTAGAATATTTTTATTTATTTGTTTTGAAAATGACTCGGTAGAGTCGAAACGTGTAAACAGTCGAATAAACCTATTTTTACTGTTTTTAAAGTTTTAATTTACATCTTTTAGCCATTAAAACTAGGATATTACACAATGCTGTTCATTAATACAAAACAAAAATACTTTTCTGCTTAATAATATCTTTTTCTATTGAATTAAACGCTATTTTCTACTTAAATAATGTTACCATTTCTAGTAACTAACATTCTGCTATTTTTTTCTTTCGAGTATAAATACTAGTTTCATAATTATAAAAACTTTTCAAAATAACAGACATTACATTACATTAAAAGATAAAAACACTCAAAACAATTTAAAAAGACGTTTCGGATTCATCCTGAATACCTCATCAGCAAATTCCTAACGTAAAAGTCATACTAGGTTTTAAAGTTCAACAAGTAGAAAAACATTACATCAAGATAGACTAAGAACATTACATTCAGAATGAATTGAAACGTCCTTTTAAATTGTTTTTCAGTGTTTTTATCTTTTAATGAAAAGTAATGTAATGTCTGTTATTTTGAAAGAATTTTATAATTATGAATCAATTCTGACGTAGTCTCTTTTAGCTCACAGGCTATCAAAGCCTGAAAGCTAATGTGCCCGCCCGTTCTGTATGTATGTACGTATGTATGTATGAATGTATGTATGTATGTATGTACGTAACGCGATAACTCTTGATAGAAACATCCGATTTGCTTCAAAAAAATTTTCTAGGTTCATTGTGATAAGGCGCCTCCCTGATTAGTTTTGGGAGTTCATTGGTTAAGGATAAAGGGGGAAAAACGGGGTTAGTCCAACCCCTTAATTCAGATAAATGGGGTTTTCATGCAGAATCATTCGATTTGCTCCGAATTTGATATACCGGTTTATTATGTTAAGGAACTTCCCTGATTAGTTTTGGGTGTTCATTGGTTAAGGATAAAGGGGGAAAAGGGGGGTTAGTCCACCCCCTTAATTCAGATAAATAGGTTTTTCATGCAGAATCATTCGATTTGCCCCGAATTTGGTATACCGGTTTATTATCTTAATGAACTTCCCAGATTAGTTTTCGAGGTTCATTGGTTAAGGATAAAGGGGGAAAAGGGGTGTTAGTCCACCCCTTAATTCAGATAAATGGGTTTTCCATGCAGAATCATTCGATTTGCTCCGAATTCGGTATACCGGTTTATTATGTTAATGAACTTCCCTGATTAGCTTTGGAGGTCCATTGGTTAAGGATAAAGGGGGGTTAATCCACCCACTTAATTCAGATAAATAGGTTTTTCATGCAGAATCATTCGATTTGATCCGAATTTGGTATACCGGTTTATTATGTTAAGGTGCTTCCCTGATTAGTTTTGGGAGTTCATTGGTTAAGGATAAAGGGGGAAAAACGGGGTTAGTCCACCCCCCTTAATTCAGATAAATGGGTTTTTCATGCAGAATCATTCGATTTGCTCCGTATTTGGTATACCAGTTTATTATGTTAAGGAACTTCCCTGATTAGTTTTGGGGGTTCATTGGTTAAGGATAAAGGGGGAAAAGGGGGGTTAGTCCACCCCCTTAATTCAGATAAATGGGTTTTTCAAGCAGAATCATTCGATTTGCTCCGAATTAGGTATATCGGTTTATTATGTTAAGGAACTTCCCTGATTAGTTTTGAGGGTTCATTGGCTACGGATAAAGGGGGAAAAGGGGGGTTAGTTCATCCCTTTTAATTCAGATAAATGGGTTTTTCATGCAGAATGATTCGATTTGCTCCGAATTTGGTATACCGGTTTATTATGTTAAGGAACTTCCCTGATTAGTTTTGGGGGTTCATTGGTTAAGGATAAAGGGGGAAGGGGGCTAGTCCACCCCCTTAATTTATATAAACGGGTTTTTCATTCAGAATTATTCGCTTTGCTCCAAATTTGGTATACCGGTGTATTATGTTAAGGAGCTTCCCTGATTCGTTTTGGGGATTCATTGGTTAAGGATAAAGGGGGGCTAGTCCACCCCCTTAATTTAGATAAATGGTTTTTTTGCAGGATTATTCGATTTGCTCCAAATTTGGTATACCGGTTTATTATGATAAGGAACTTCCCTGATTAGATTTGGAGATTCACTGGTTAAGTATAAAGTGGGAAATGTGGGCTAATCCCTCTTCACTTATTATTTTAGGGGCATTATTCTTTAAAATAAGAGTATGATATACAATTAGTGTGAATAGCCGGTGAGCTCAATGCCATCAGTTTATCTGGGCACTTTTCTTTTTAGTTCACAGGCTATCAAAGCTTGAGAGCTAATGTGCCCGCCCGTTCTGTATGTATGTACGTATGTATGTATGTATGTATGTATGTATGTATGTATGTATGTACGTAACGCGATAACTCTTGATAGAAACATCAGATTTGCTTCAAAATTTTTTTCTAGGTTCATTGTGATAAGGCGCTTCCCTGATTAGTTTTGGGACTTCATTTGTTAAGGATAAAGGGGGGGAAACGGGGTTAGTCCAACCCTTAATTCAGATAAATGGGTTTTTCATGCAGAATCATTCGATTCGCTCCGAATTTGATATACCGGTTTATTATGTTAAGGAACTTCCCTGATTAGTTTTGGGGGTTCGTTGGTTAAGGATAAAGGGGGAAAAGGGGGGGTTAGTCCACCCCCTTAATTCAGATAAATGGGTTTTCCATGCAGAATCATTCGACTTGCTCCGAATTTGGTATACCGGTTTATTATGTTAAGGAACTTCCCTGATTAGTTTTGGGTGTTCATTGGTTAAGGACAAAGGGGGGGAAAGGGTGGTTAGTCCAGCCCTTTTAATTCAGATAAATGGGTTTTTCATGCAAAATGATTCGTTTTGCTCCTAATCCGGTATACCGGTTTATTATGTTAAGGAAGTTCCCTGATTAGTTTTGGAGGTTCATTGGTTAAGGATAAAGCGGGGAATGGGGGGTTAGTCCACCCCCCTTAATTCAGATAAATGGGTTTTTCATGCAGAATCATTCGATTTGCTCCGAATTTGGTATACCGGTTTATTATGTTAAGGAACTTCCCTGATTAGTTTTGGGTGTTCATTGGTTAAGGGGGAAATGGGGGTTTAGTCCACCCCTTTTAATTCAGATAAATGGGTTTTTCATGCAAAATGATTCGTTTTGCTCCGAATTTGGTATACCGGTTTATTATGTTAAGGATCTTCCCTGATTAGTTTTGGAGGTTCATTGGTTAAGGATAAAGGGGGAAAAGGGGGCTTAGTCCACCCCCTTAATTCAGATAAATGGGTTTTTCATGCAGAATCATTCGATTTGCCCCGAATTTGGTATACCGGTTTATTATGTTAAGGAACTTCCCTGATTCGTTTTGGGAATTCATTGGTTAAGGATAAAGGGGGGGCTAGTCCACCCCCTTAATTTAGATAAATGGTTTTTTTTGCAGGGTTATTCGATTTGCTCCAAATTTGGTGTACCGGTTTATTATGATAAGGATCTTCCCTGATTAGATTTGGAGGTTCACTGGTTAAGTATAACGGGGGAAACGGGTGCTAATTCCCCTTCACTTATTTTTTTGAGGGGCATTATTCTTTAAATAAGAGTATGATATACAATTAGTGTGAATAGCCTGTGAGCTCAATGCCATCAGTTTAGCTGGGCACTTTTCTTTTTTATTTTTATATCAAATACTAGTTTCGTCAACATTTGGTTTTGATGCGGATAGAATTATTTTAATTTGTGTTGATCCACGAATGCTTTTTTGTTTATTGCACTCTAGACTAAAAGGTTTTTTTTTTTCGTATTTTTCAAGAAGCGACCAGCTTTTTTATGTAGTTTTGCTACATTCGATTCAGCCATCGCTTCTCCAGCCTTGCTACGAACTTGCTTTTTAGGTGCGTTCGTAATTATACAAATACGTAGAATCTAAAGTCGTCGTCTGGTCCGCCCATCTGTCGGAATTTAACAGCGTAAAATCTACCCAACCGAATAGTTTGAAATTTAATATGTATAATCATTGCAGAATTTTGCCGAGTCATTTCATATTTTATGAAAATCGAATCAAAATTAAATAAAAAAGAAAAGTGCCCAGGTAAACTGATGGCATTGACCTCACAGGCTATTCACACTAATTGTATATTATACTCTTATTTTAAAGAATAATGCCCCTCAAAAAAATAAGTGAAAGGGAATTAGCCCCCGTTTCCCCCTTTATACTTAACCAGTGAACCTCCAAATGTAATCAGGGAAGCTCCTTATCATAATAAACCGGTATACCAAATTTGGAGCTAATCGAATAATCCTGCAAAAAAAAACCATTTATCTAAATTAAGGGGGGTGGACTAGCCCCCCTTCCCCCTTTATCCTTAACCAATGAACCCCCAAAACTAATCAGGGAAGTTCCTTAACATAATAAACCGGTATACCAACTTCAGAGCAAATCGAATCATTCTGCATGAAAAACGCATTTATCTAAATTAAGAGGGGCGGGCTAACCTCCCTTTTCCCTCTTTATCCTTAACCAGTAGGGTGTCCCAAAAAAATCAACTTTTAAAATTGCGAACTCTCACCGCTAAAAATGTTCTTCCTGTGAATAAAAAACACCTTGAATTGTTTCAGAATTAAAAAAAAATATTTAGAGGTCCCCCAAGGTCATTGAACTTATATATGCCAAAATAATGTGAAATGCAGCATTTTTTTATTAGCTACATTAAAAACCATTAATATTCAAATGACATTTTTTTCATTTATGAAAGCTTCTTATATATTGTTTCAAACAAATTTTGTATAAATTATGTTTTTGCTCCGGTAGGGAGAGATATAATATATTACTGAAATCAAGAAGAATGTGATTTTGCAGACATTTCTACGTTCTGTGTAATTATGCACAAAAAGTGAACTTATGTAAACAATTACCTTACAATTAGTAAATAAAATCATCGAAGAAGCATGTTTTAAAGTTATCACATACTTAGTTACACATTCACACATTTTTTATCAACTACAATTCAAAACGATTTTGGCGATTGCTCTTTACAAAATCATTACAGAATCTCTTTGCATCCCTGTCTCTACGACTTGTAACATAAACTATTCTTGCTCTTCGTTCTTTGTTGAACAACTAAAGTCATGTATGAATACAACAGCTTGTTCAGCAACATCATTTACACAAAGCAAGTTTTTAGCAAATATTGCAGCTTTTTTATAGGATGGCGTTTTGGACCAATCTTTGACTGGTACAGTGTGGAAACAATCTTCAATTTTACCCATTTCAAAGAAACTATTAGAAATACATAAATTATCCAATTTGAGAGAAAGAATTTCTAATAGATATGAATTAGAACTCCTTTGTTTTTTAGTGTTCAAAACTATCGTTGATTTTTGCTTACCAGAAAGAAGATCTGAAAACAAGCTAAGTGTTGCAGTTCTCCACTCACATATACTATAAATGATATAACATCGTTTTTAATCCAATATTGCTTATGTGTTAGACATCATATTCTTTCAACCTTTGAATCAGTGAAACCTCATTAGGAAGAGGATCAATAGCAGATCGGTAAGTAAACCAAGACTGCAAATGTACACACACAACAAATCGTTTAAATTATTGTATAGCTTAAAACTCTTGAGCAGTTAATACCATTGTGCTTTCGTTCCCATTAAACAATAACTTTATTTTCAAGGAATAAATTGCTTTGCAATTGTTTTCCAAGGAATAAATTGCCATCGAGCGAGCTCGGTGAAGACCATGTGGCTTTCGAATTCTAAATTGAATATCTAATCCAATCATTATAATGATGCAAGATTTAAAATTTCTTTGTAATCATCCCAAAGCAGTTTTGTAGCAGTTTTTACCTGAGTAGAAGTAAAAGTTTTTAAACTGTCTGATACTCTTATGAAGGGTACTGATTACTTGTTTAGTTCATGGTGGTTGACCTTAGACCACTTTTCTCGGAATCTCTTAAATAAAAAGATTTCAGGTCCAGTAGATTTTTCAAAACACACACTAAATGCATCAGAAAGTAGAACCTGAAATATGTGATGCCTACATGCTATCCACAAAAGGTTTCTGCCTATTTTTTGCTCAAAAATTGTACATGCTCCTTTGAATCTTCCACTGCTTATATGGGTTGTATCGAAACAAATACCAATTATTTCAGATTCACATTTCCGCGATTTTAAGAGCTCGAAAACAGCATAGGCTGCTTCTTTGCCAGTTCCAGACAATAACTTAGAAACTCCAAGAAGCTTGGTATGTTTATCTTGCAAAGAAAAAAATAGTACCGCTAAATGATCAGTATTTCCTATGTTTTTTTATGACAAATTGGCTAACAGTTTTCCACCTCAATGAACAACTGACTTTGATGTTTCAAACTGTGTTTTTAATTGTTGAACAGTTTCTTGGCGAAGATATTGCCGTTCCCGATGAACTCTATTTTTTTAAAAAGCACTATGGATTTTTACAAGCAGGTCAGACGTCATGGTAGAGGAAAAGCGACCTTCTTTGTTTATTGCAGATGCTATTATCATTGTGGCTATTTTATGCTGGTCTTGGTTCAAGCTAAAACACCAACAACTCTTGGAGTAATAATGGATCTGTGATTGCTGAGCTTAGATTTATTTCCTTTGACCTTTGTATTATCATTTAAATGTATTTTTACTACAACTTCTTCCCCAGAGGTTTCTTCAGAAGATTTATTGGTTCATGGATATCCAAAACCGAAGACTGATAAATATTCAATTAAACTTTCCTTTAACACCTGCTGGAGCTGCTAGGGTCAGGTGGGGTAAAGTGGTCAGGCGGGGTAAAGTGGTTATAATTCATAAAAAGGGCTAAAATCCTAACTAATATAGAAATTTGAATAATTTTCTTTTAATTTTAGATTTATTAAGTATTGATCAAAGTTTCTCACCTAAAAAAATATTTTTAGTAACATGTTTGAGCCACTGAGCACTCATTTTGTCTGTCTTTGTGACACCTTGTTCTTTTAACTCTTTAATTAACTTTTCTGCTGCATTTTGTTTATCCCAAATTTTGTTAAATTGGCAGTTCAGAAAGCTTTTCACATATCTCAAGAACATATTTTCATTTATAGCTAAGTTATATTTATCACAGATTTTATTTTATAATAGTTTTAGGTACTTGCGGTAAAGTGGTCATAGAGTTAGGCTTAACTTATAGATATTTTATCTGAGTTAAATTATTCATTATATACAATGCCAGTTTATTAAATACTAATAATTATTAAAAACTAACTGCAAATAGTTATTATTTAATAATAGTTTATAATATGGGGGTTCAAAAAGGTTAGGTTTAATTTTTAATAGGTTCAGAATAGTGAATGAATTAACAAAGTGTAAACACGAATTGCTTGCAAAGGTTACATCAACTAATTTAAAAACCAACACATTAACTACTTTTTCTAATACCTATACTTGTATTATATAAGAAAATGGTCCGCAAGAAAGTCCTGGAAGAATTTTTAATGTTGATGAGGCTGGAATGGATATGGACAGCTAAAATAGTTCAGTTCAAAAAATTTTACGCAATGCAATGAATTATATAAAATTCAGAAACCAAAGGAAATATAATGTTTAGTGTTCCTTTTGGTATATCAACTAGTGGTTATTGTTATTACATTCTTCCATTCACAATTTATGAGTGAGTATATATGAATTATGGATAAAGAGTGGTCGTGCAGGAGCATTGTTATGAATCATGGAATCTGGATAGATGCAGGATTCTGTACTTGAATCTTGAATGGATCATTTTATTAAGTAGATAGTACACCAAAAGCTTACAAAAGCCTGCCCTTTTGTTTATGATTGTGATGGACATAAATGAATTATGACGCTGTGAAAAATAGCTATCGACAATCACATAATACTCTGCCTGCTACCTCATACTAGTCATAGTCTACAACCATTAGATCTAGGTGTATTTCCCCCCCTCCCCCTTAAAAAAAACCTGGAAAGGAATTTTAAAGAAACAGTATCAAGAAAGCAGACTGCGAAATATGTAAAAAAAATTAAAATAAGTTACATTGGCAATATTATCTACACTCATTTCAGATGTGAATAGAATTGTTAGACATAGTTTTAAAGGAAAAGGAAATGTGTCCAGTCCAAGATTGGGGTAGTATTGATAGAAAAAACACTTGCATTATATCTGCAAAAATAACAAGAGGAATAAAATACTTAAAAGTTGCTTAAATTTCCAAGAGGAGAAAAACAACAAAATATCCCTAGTCAACATTCTCTTTTAAATCCATTTATAATCGCTAAAGATGACATCTCAAACCATATCTATAGGACCTTGAGTGTTGCTAAGATATGAATAAATCAATAAAGCAATTTATTGGGAAAAAACATGATTATTTTTCTTAAAGTATGTTAAAAAAAATCCAAATTTGGCAATCATTATACTTTTCGAGAATCAGATGTGATCAAAATCCTTGAAGAACCAAATTTTAACAACAAACAATTTTAACATTACAAATTTACACTTTAATAAAATAAAATGGCAGATAACTTATTATAAAGGTTTTTTGAAATGTTTGTAAATAATAAAATGTCACTTTTTATTCATTAGTTTATTTTTTTATTACACTTTATCAATGTGACCACTTTACCCCGTGCACTACTCACTTTACCCCACCCCCTGGGGCAAAGTGGTCATAAAAACATGCCTGGAAAAATATGTTAAAAAAAGGTGTTTTTCCCAAAATTATTTCTGAAATGGATATGGATGTACTCTAGAGTAATGTAATGTAAAATAACACCCAAAATTTTAGAAAACATCACAGAAATTCTGATGTTTATATCCTCTGAAAGTTTGGAAAGCCTGTTTTTATGACCACTTTCCTCCCACCTTACCCTATCTGTTATTAATATTAGAAACATTATAGTTCATGATATTAATTTAATGAAATCCAGTAGATTAATAAAGATTGAAGAGCATTAGAAGAGTAATGATCAGAAAAATGAAATATGGTCTTCAGATAGTAATTTTATAAATTTTGATAAAAAATTTTAATAAAAATAAAACATCAAATGAAATCATTGTTAAACATAATAAAGTGTTTCTTAAACAAGTTTTAGGATAAAATAATTTGTAAGAGAAGTGTGGTAGAATTCTGCAATCCTGCATATTAATTAGAAATTAAAGTTTTCCATAAATTCCCTATTTTCTATTAGCTTGGGGGGCCCCTAAACCTTTATGAAATGACTTGAATTTTTTTGTAATATCATATTATGATAGAAAGAAAATTTTTAAAAGGTGAGACTTGGCATTTTCAAAGTTTTTATTTTTTTGGCCTCTCCTGGGACACCCTATTAACCAGTGAACCCCCAAAACTAATCAGGGAAGTTCCTTAACATAATAAACCGGTATACCAAATTCGGAGCAAATCAAATCATTCTGCATGAAAAACGCATTTATCTGAATTAAAAGGGGTGGACTAACCATCCTTTTCCCCCTTTATCCTTTTAATATATATTTAGTAATTAATTAATAAAAATTAAGAAAACTCTCAATAACGAAGTCGTTGGTAGATATTAAAACATTTAATATGTACTTCACAAGCAAACACAACACTTACAGAACATAGATCACATGACTACTCAAAAGTAAACAGAAGAGAATTCTCTGGAATTGAATTGTGGGAAGAAATGAAAGTTTTGATGCTGCCATCTATAGTTAATAAACTGAAATACAAACATGACAATCCTTAACCAATGAACCCCCAAAACTAATCAGGGAAGTTCGTTAACATAATAAACCGGTACACCAAATTCGGAGCAAATCGAATGATTCTGCATGAAAAAACCGTTTATATAAATTAAGGGGGGTGGACTAGCCCCCTTCCCCCTTTATCCTTAAGCAATGAACCCTCAAAACTAATCAGGGAAGTTCCTTAACATAATAAACCGGTATACCAAATTCGGAGCAAATCGAATGATTCTGCATGAAAAACCCATTTATCTGAATTAAGGGGGTGGACTAACCCCCCTTTTCCCCCTTTATTCTTAACCAATGAACCCCCAAAACTAATCAGGGAAGTTCCTTAACATAATAAACCGGTATACCAAATTCGGAGTAAATCGAATGATTCTGCATGAAAAACACATTTATCTGAATTAAGGGGTTAGACTAACCCCGTTTTTCCCCCTTTATCCTTAACCAATGAACTCCCAAAACTAATCAGGGAAGCGCCTTATCACAATGAACCTAGAAAAAAATTTTGAAGCAAATCGGATGTTTCTATCAAGAGTTATCGCGTTACGTACATACATACATACATACGTACATACATACAGAACGGGCGGGCACATTAGCTCTCAGGCTTTGATAGTCTGTGACAGTTATCATATCTTTCTATTTAACAACACTTTTTTGCACATTGTAAAGGCCAGATTCTATTACATGTTTCACGGTATGCTTACTCTTCAAATTTTTAAACTTTTTTTGTCAGAAAACAAACTTATTGTCTGTCCCTTGCATTATTGTTTTGCATGTTAGGCGACTCCCACAAGCATAAAATATTAGAAAAATTGGTTTTTCAAGTTGTTTTTACATGTTTGACTCCAAAGTTTTAACTTGAAATTTGACGTATTTTGGTATTGTATATGAAGTATGTAAAGTTAATAGTTCATTTACAGGGGCTATCAAGAGTATTCCATTACATTATGGTATATAGGGAAAACCTCTCAATAGCTCAAGACCGTCGAATTTCTCCGCCATTCCGAGGTGCCTGCTTTTCTGAAGTAAAAGTGTATAAAAAATGTGCATGTTATGAATAAAAAATGTGCTTCCTAAAAAGTGGTGTCTTTATTTATGAGTGTCCGTTATGGAGATTTTA
This sequence comes from Maratus speciosus, assembly GCA_963932465.1. Classification (NCBI taxonomy): domain Eukaryota; kingdom Metazoa; phylum Arthropoda; class Arachnida; order Araneae; family Salticidae; genus Maratus; species Maratus speciosus. The sequence continues at coordinate 458,353,651 of OZ010797.1, forward strand.
GTTCAAATGGAGATTTTACTGCAAAACCATACGGACAAATTTATTTAGCGAGCACTCAACTTTTTCAATCTATAACTTATAGATAAACATAAATTTTTAACTCAGAAAAGCGAACACCTTCGAATATCAGACAAGTTCAGTGTTCCCGAGGTGCCCACTTTTGAGAGGTTTTTACTATATTCGTGAAATACAAACAAACACGCTTTTGATATATAAGTTTATCATGTTCACTAATTCAAGTAGAACTAATTATACATAATTTTCTTCTCAAAAAAGTAACTTAAAAGTATCTTGAAGTTTAAAGTGTATATGTAAACTAAGGGGCTCTGCCTCCTGCAAGCTACTCTCGCCAACCCCCGTTCAGACACCGCAGAATCTAAAAGTACGCTAATTTGATCGGTTTTTAAAAGATTAGAGTAGATTGAATTATAATAAAAAAAATTAGCGATCTCCCTGTAAACGGGTTTCCATTCAATTCCCTTTGATTGCGAAAATTTAAGGCCAAATCAGTTGCTGTTAAGACATCCAATGATTGTTTTCGTGTTTGATTAAAGAAGATCAGTTAAACTTTTGAAAAGAAGCTAAAATAAAATGAATTAAGAAAACAGAGTCTTTGCCGACCGGTATTTTTTAACAGAGTTATAAAACGATTGACATAATACGAATTACAACAATTACTACAATTTACTGCTTTAAACCCTTCAAGGGCGGTGGTTCATTTTTAAACCACTTAATTTTGATTCTTAAATGCCAAATTGGCACCAAAATATTGGAATGAAAATTTTCCTTTTATTAAGTAAGTGAACAAAAGCATTTTCATATTTCGAAATAAACTTGTTCGTAAATTCTGGTGCCATTCACTGATTTCAACATTTTACGAATATAAGTACCTTGTCCTTGAAAGGGTTAAACGCATATTAATGTATTTATTATTTTAAAGTTTACTTTCTCTTTTAATATTCACGTGTAAATACAATTTTCAAGACATAATTTTCAATATTTTCCTTCTTTTAACACGTACTCAATTTTAAAGTTTTTTTTTCTGTTTTTAATAGTCATGTGTAAATAAATTTTTAATCGTTAGGAAATATTATTCTTTGCGCTGTTTTTAGAATTGAAAACAATCTCTGTAATAATAGCCTAGGTCATATGACTATCATCAAGAGTTCCTTCGCTTTTCATAAGAAAGGTTTCCATTTTGATTATAGAATCAATGTTATTTTTTCGAATAAAACTACGCATACATACATAAAAGTTGCAATGATCGCAAAGAATTCTTGGCACTTTTATGTTAGCCGGGTTCAAATCTCGCAATAGCTTTTTTTTAACTAGCCAGTTAGCATTTTTTTATTTTTCGAGTGGTAAATTTAAACGTACTATTTAGTTATCCCATCGACCAAAAATCTATCGCCAGACTATAAGATTAAATTCCAATAATGGTTGATCGTAAATGTCACATTCACGTCACTGTAAGGAAGTTACACGTGTTTACGCCATCAAGTGATTTTATTTCGACGCTTTATTTGTAATTTTTATACTAATATATTTACTCTTTCGTTATTTCAAATAAAAATTACGTCAACTTGTATAATTTGGTGAGTGGTTTGGCGATTTATATAATTTGGCGATACTGGTCATTTGCTTTGAATTTGAAATTAAATGTCATGATTTGTTGAATTATTTAATAGTTAACACAGATCTCATATACTCACCGGCTTCGGCGTGATTTGTTTTACGACAATTTGGCGAAAACCTCGTTTTCGAATGCCAGTTACATATGTATTTTTAAATTATTTTCTATTATTTTTAAAATGAAATAACAATAAATAAAAAAAATTAATTAATAATTCTAGAACAAAACAATTTATAACATTTTTTAATACAAAGAAAATAAATGTAAATAAACATTTATTAATAAATAAGCAACAGTAGCCGGATTACCATGTCAGGCAAAATAACGCGAATTAGGTACCCCGGTGCGCATATGACATCTGCGCTTAATATTTTCCTTTTCGTTTCGTTTAAAAAAAATGAAAGAAGTGAAAGCCATTAATTTTAAATGTTTCAGTTTTAAATGAAAGTTTTGTGTTAAATAAAATACAAAATGAAATGAAATGATAATGAAATGATAATGAAATACACAAAAAAAAAAGAAGAAGAAGCATTGATTTTAGCATACATTTCAGGGAGGCCAAACTGGCCGCCAAATTAGTTTAAAATAATAAACTTTTCTAAAATATGAAAAACAATATCTGTTATGATTCAAATTTGAGTTGCCATAGTTAGAAAAAAGTATTTAAATTTTTTAAAAAATTAATATTTCGAAAACTAATTCAAATTTAAAAATTCTAATACCAGTTTTGAGATCTATCAATACGGATCTTTGGTGTTAATTTCATCACAAAGTATTCCATATTTTAGGAGAAATCGCCGTGAAATATAATCAGTCGTTTCATAGAATCGTTTCATAAATTCGCTTCATTTCAATCGTTTCATAAATTCGTTTCATTAGGATTTTATATATATAGGGTAGATATTAAAAATTATACACTAAATTTACATTTAAAATAATTTTTATTCCTTAATATTTGTAAAACTTCAAATGCATTTTTAAGTCTAGCTAATACTCCCTTACATAAAAGTGCTCATCAAACAAGAAATATTCGAAGTATTTTTTACCTGTTTTTGACAATGTAAATAATATTCACAAGCTTAAAGGGAAAAAAAATTACGAAAACAAAGAAAGAAAGCATTCCTTAAAGTTGTATATATTGCCAGATTTCAACTAAAAACTTATGGAACCCTTATGTTCCCAACAAATGTCTCAAAATATTTTATGAATTTTGTTTTTTGAAAATCAACAATTCCTGAAATTTTAACTTGCTTAAGGTTAGTAAAACCAATAGGGACAGGAAAATTAAATATATGTCAGGGGTTCACAACCATAGTAGACCAAATCCATTTTGAAAATAAATGAGATAGTCCCTTTAGAAGGTACATAAAATCTATTTTATCTACTCCCACAGTGAACCAAGACTATTTTCACATTCTTTATGATATATAGCATCTGTTTACAGACTTGGTTGCCTGTGGGAGTGAATAAAACATATTTTGTGCACCCTCTAAATGGACTATCTCATTTTTTTCAAAATGGACGGTTGTGAGTCCCTCATATATAAGTTTATACATTTTATGAAGTTAAAACTTTTTTTTAAAGCACAATATAAGTTCAATGAATAAATTTAAAACAATTATCTATTTCACCACACTTTAAATCCATATTAGAATTTTCTGAATAAACATAAAGACATAATCATACTTATTGTGACTGACACATATAAAGTTACCAAAAAAACCCTCTTATGTAGGACTTATTATTATTACGAGACGTGATAAGAACATATCTGAATAAGCTGTATATCGCGGCGTGATATAACGGGAAGTTATTGCATCATGAGGTAAAGTTTCTTATAAAAACATATTAAAAAACTAGTAGGAAGTGGCAATCCCAAAAATTTCTTTTATCTAATACATGTTAATATTTCCTGAAAAATGAAGCATATTAGTGTCACCGATTAGGTGATTTACACCAAAATCTAATCAGCAACAATTTATGTCAAGTTGCAGCTGAATCGGAAGTTTGATGAAAATCCATGCATTAGTTTTTGAGGTAGAACTATTGCGGAAATTGTAAAAAAATCTACATAGCAGCGCCACCTGTAGATCGATTTACTCCAAAAACTAATCAGGACTAATTTATATCAGGTACTAACTGAATCTAAATTTTAATGAAAATTCATCCGTTAGTCCTTGAGATACAGTTATTGCGGAGATCGTGATAAATGCAGCCTAGCAGCGCCAAATGTTGGGGGATTTACACTAAAAACTAAACAGCACTAATTTATATCAGGGGCTAACTCAATCTGAAGATTTATAAAAATCCGTTCATTACTACTTGAGATTTAGCTGTATCGGAAATCGTGAAAAATGCAGCAAAGCAGCGCCATCTGCTGGGCGATTTGCACCAGAAAGTAAACAGCACCAGTTTATATCTGGGACTAACTAAATCTAAAGTTTTGTTAAATTCCGTTCATTAGTTCTTGAGGCCGAGCTATTGCGATAATCATGAATAATACCGCATAGAATCGCCACCTGTCGGGCGATTTGCACGTAAAAGTAATCAGCACCAAATTTTATCAAGTACTAACGTAATCTGAAGTTTTGTAGAAATCCGTGCATCAGTTCTTGAGATATAGCTACCGGGTGTCCCAAAAAGGACTGACTGATTTTAAAATTCAATAACTTGCAAACGGTGACAGATATTTAAAAAATTCTTGCAGGAGGGTTATGCATAAGGTCAAAAGTTTTATTACAGTGATTTTAAATTTTAGTTCGAATTACAAACAATAGATGGCGCTATAAGCAATAGTCGGTAAATACAGGCTCTATTTTTGGTCCTTTCTCTTGTTCTATACGGAAAAAGGAGATGGAAATGTATTATCCGGGCCACGAAGTACCAAAAATCGAGCCTGAATTTAGCGTCTATCGGTCGCAGCGCCATCTATTGTTTGTAATTCGAACTAAAACTGAAAATCACTGTAAAAAAACTTTTGACCTTATGCATAACCCTCCTGCAAGAATTTTTTAAATATCTGTCACCGTTTACAAGTTATTGAATTTTAAAATCAGTCAGTCCTTTTTGGGACACCCGGTATATGGGAAATCGTGAAAAATGCAGCATAGCAGCGCAACCTGTTGGGCGATTTACACCAAAAACTAATCACGTCAATTTATATCAGGAACTACCAGAATATAATTTTTTATTAAATTCCGTGCATTGGTTCTTATGATAGAGTACCCGCAAAATTTGTGTCACACACACACAGACATACAGACGGACTCACAGACTGACATTTTGCAAAAACAGTAATTTTGGTCAACTATCCCGGACCTCACGGTTAGATCTCCCCCCCCCCCACACACACACACACACTTGATCGGGAAAGATACTCCCACCAGTAGTTCTGGTAGCAGGAAGAAATATGGCTGCAATTTATAAACTAACGCATTATTCGATACCTTTTTCAACAACATTCCCTAAATATTTCATGCAAAACCTCTAATAAATACATTATATTTCATATGCTACTAGCTCTATATTATGAGAGCATACAACACAGGCCAAACTTACCTTTTTTGATGAATATAACTGTTTTTTGAGAGAATAAATCGTGTAACTTCGCCTACTACGCATTTTTATAACAATCGGATATAGAAGAACGCCAATCGCTCCGTCACATGTCCAATAGCTGAAATACGATGACTGGGGCAACTAACCCGATGGGCACCTAACCCAGATTTACCGTATCCCAAAAGTGTTGTTTTTAATTAAACCTGGTTTTCAGAATTTGTTTTAATCTTCAGTAATAATTATATAATTTAAAGTTGTTTTGTTCATTCTTTTTCTGACAAAGCAAAATTTTAATGTGATTTGTTTAAGTTTCTCTAAATTTCTGGAACATGTTTTCTAAGTAGTATTATACTTACACATGATTTGTATCTTTATTAAAAACTTTAACAGAAATATTACTTCATATGCATAACATTTAATTAATAAGTGGATAGTTATACAATACTATAAATTAATAAAAATGCAGTGGTAAAGAATAATAAAAGTCATAATTGTTTTATAAGTAGCGAATACGTTACAAGACGTCTAATAGCTGCCAGGTAAAATCCTCTGGTAGTAGTGTTATACTTACATACGTTTTGTATTTTTATTAAAAACTTTAAGAGAAATATTTGGGTAGACCGGGGCTAGTTGACCATAGGGGCATGTTGGCCCAGTCGCGATATTTTTTTAAACTTTGGGTTAGATGACATTGTCAGTCCAGCCAAGTATGCGGTGCTTCACTTTCCTCCTCCAACATCAGCACCATTCAAGTCGGAGCGTTCGTTAGAGAATTATTGAAAATTTTCAAAATTTTGCAAAGTTGAGTAAATTTTCTCTCCTATAAACAATTGTTTTTTTTATTTATTTGTAGATTACATTTTAGATTTTGATATATAAAAATTCAGAAAAATAATTGTTCATTGTTATTGTAGGGCATGTTTTTTTATTGAAATCCTTTCAGAATAATTCCTTATAGTCATGAAAAACAAAAATAGCGATACGGGGTTAGTTGGCCCGCCGGGCCAACATACCCCGTTGGAATTTGGCTCTAGGGTATTGGAATTTTGATAGTTTTAATGAATTATTTTAATAAACATTTATGATTATTTTAATTAATTTATTATTAATTAATATTAAGGAATTATTTTATTAATTGAATTCCTGGTTATTCCAGTCAATCTTTTAAAAAAATGAAATTATAATGTTTTTTACCTCCTCCCCAAATTAAATCAGCTGCTCCTGTTGTACAAAAACATTTATAACTTTCATAGTTATAGAAAAATCCATGTTGGCTTGGCCTACAGGCACAGGTAGATTTCGAAGTTAAGCACTAATTTCACCAACAATTTAACGGATTAAGGGAAATGTGATTTTTTTTTCTTATACAACCACACCCCTCCCTTCCCACACACTTTTTTGTTTTTAATTTCTTTTGCTGTAAGAGTTACTCCTATCATAAGCTTGTTAATACAAAAGTTGTAGATAATATTAAGAGGATTTATGATAAATTCAAGTGAATTTGATATTTTGTGAATTTACGAAGTTATGAATTTTTTTCTTCTGAAAACCCTATTTTTTGCACTCCTTGAAGCCATTTTTAATTATATCAAAAATCTGTCATGCATAATTTTTGGCCCTTTTCCTAGAAGTTTTTAAAACTTTAAACTGATTGGATATGTTATCGTGTCCATAGAAAAGTAAAATATACATATATATATAGTGAGAGATAGATAAAGTTTTGAACTGGAGATGGTTTTGGGCTCTAGGGTTCATGATCGGTGTAGATCTGCAAAAGTTTTTCAAAAATTCCAACATATGGGGGATTGCAATAGGTAGTATTTCTTACGAAATCTACCTAAGAGTTCGGCCTCCTAGTGTTACATACTACCGCTAAAAGTAATAAATTTAACAAGCAAAATCTACTCGAGTCTGATATTTCTCAAGTATTAATAAAATCCCCTTGTTCCGCCGTCCAGAGAAGAGTTTTTGCCACAAATAATGCTTTAAATAACATCACATTTTATGACGTGAAAACCTCTGACCTGGGTAGTTATTCGTTGAAACTAAATAATCCTTACTGTCTTCATAATCCATAAAAAGGGCAGTTTCAGGAAAAAAATTTTTAATTATATAAAAATATATTTTCCTTTAAGAGACATGTTGTCACTTCCACAGACAGAATGGAACTACATTTCCTGAACCGTTAATAAAGATCAGCAGTTCAAACAAAAAATATAAAAATATGATATCATCCAACATAATTGTATCAAGCACATTGCTATATTCTAACTTATTAGATTATCTAAAACTCATTATACTAATAATAAATCATGAATGTAATCAATAATATACAAATTTCATGATAAACAAACTGGATTTTTTTATACTTCATTAGGAATTAAAGTTTTATATAAACGAAAATTATCATTATTTCAAAGAAGCTGGCACCCTTCAAAGCATCGTGAAGCAATATTACATTTTACTGACAGAAATTGGAAGGGAATGATGCGTTAGAAAAACATAATAAACGAAAGAAAAGAATTATTGCACTTAACAGATGTACAGAGGCCTTGATATAATTTATTTATCATCTGGTGTTTAAAACAAATCATCTAATTAAGGATGAAGGATTTCTTAAATTTCTGTACTCTAAGATTTACGGTGTTTTAACACCTAGCATGCCTTAATTAAAATTTATTACTTTTCCGTAATGTATTAAAGACATTTTTTATGAGAAAATAAAATCAATTTTTAAAGCAATTTTTGGTCGAAGTTAAAAATTTGAATAGCTCACAGTTTTAATATTTAAAATTTTTATTTTAATTTAGCAGGTTATATTGTGTTTTCGTTCGCAAGAAATAAAAATTAAGATTTGGTAAAATTTTTATCATTTCTTAAACTTCCACACTATCATAACATTCAAAAGCGATTTGATGTCAATTTGAGCTTCTAAACTAATACTTATAGTTAATATTTTCAAGTTTAACTATTGTTACTTCTTCCTGAAAGTACACTGATAGTGGTATCATAAAAAGAATTTAAAATGTTGAATTGCAATTGTTTTTTAATTATTAGAAGAAAAAGCGGGCCAGCTAGCCCCGGTCAACCCCTACTTCATATGAATGACATTTAATTCATAAGTGGGAAGTTATACAATACTATAAAATAATAAAAATGTAGTGGTAAATGTTAATAAAAGTCATAATTGTATTATAAGTAGCGAGTAAGTTACAAGACATCCAATAGCTGTCAGGTAAAAGACTCTCGTAGTAGTGTTATACATACATATGTATTGTATTTTTATTAAAAACTTTAAAAGAAATAGTACTTCATATGAATAGCATTTAATTAATACGTGGAAAGATATACAATGCTATAATTTAATAAAAATGCAGTAGTAAATGTTAATAAAAGTCATAATTGTATTATAAGTAGCGAGTACGTTACAAGACATCCAGTAGCTTTCAGGAAAAAGCCTCTCTTAGTAGTGTTTACTTACATATGTTTTGTGTTCTATTAAAACTTTAGGGCAAATATTACTTCATATGAATGACATTTAATTCATAAGTGGAAAGTTATACAATACTATAAAATAATAAAAATGCAGTGGTAAATATTAATAAAAGTCATAATTGTATTATAAGTAGCGAGTAAGTTACATGTAATACCTGTCAGGTAAAAGCCTCTTGTAGTAGTGTTATAAATACATACGTTTTGTATTTTTATTAAAAACTTTAAAAGAAATAGTACTTCATATGAATAATATTTAATTCATAAGTGGAAAGTTATACAGTTCTATAAAATAATAAAAATGCAGTCGTAAATATTAATAAAAGTCATAATTGTATTATAAGTAGCGAGTACGTTACAAGACATCCAATAGCTCTCAGGTAAAAGCCTCTCTTAGTAGTGTTATACTTACATATGCTTTGTGTTTCTATTAAAACGTTAGGAAAAATATTATTTCATATGAATGACATTTAATTCATAAGTGGAAAGTTATACAATACTATAATATGAATAATATTTAATTAATAAGTTGAAAGTTATACAATACTGAAATTTAGAAAAAATGCAGTTGTAAATGTTAATAAAAGTCATAATTGTATTATAAGTAGTGAGTACGTTACAAGACATCCAATAGCTCTCAGGTAAAAGTCTCTCATAGTAGTGTTATACTTACATATGCTTTGTGTTTTTATTAAAACTTTAGGGAAAATTTTACTTCATATTAATGACATTTAATTCATAAGTGGAAAGTTATACAATACTATAAAATAATAAAAATGCAGTGGTAAAAATTAATAAATGTCAAAATTGTATTACAAGTAGCGAGTAAGTTACAAGACATCAATAGCTCTCAGGAAAAAGCCTCTCTTAGTAGTATTATACTTACATACGTTTTGTATTTTTATTCAACACTTTAGGAGAAATATTACATCATATGAATAACATTTAATTCATAAGTGGAAAGTTATACAATTCTATAAAATAATAAAAATGCAGTGGTAAATATTAATAAAAGTCATAATTGTATTATAAGTAGCGGGTAAGTTACAAGACATCCAATAGCTGCCAGGTAAAAGCCTCTGGTAATAGTGTTACACTTACATATGTTTTGTATTTTTATTAAAAACTTTAAGAGAAATATTATTTCATATGAATGACATTTAATTCATAAGTGGAAAGTGATACATTACTATAAATTAATAAAAATCCAGTGGTAAATATTAATAAAAGTTATAATTGTATTATAATTAGCGAGTAAGTTACAAGACATCCAAAGTTCTTAGGTAAAAACCTATCGTATTAATGTTATATTTACATATGTTTTATATTTTTATTAAAAACTTTAGGAGAAATATAACTTTATATGAATAACATTTAATTAATAAGTGGAAAGTTATACAATATTATTAATTAATTAAAATGCAGAGGTAAATATTAATAAATGTCATAATTGTATTGTAAGTAGCGAGTAAGTTACAAGACATCAATAGCTCTCAGGAAAAAGCCTCTCTTAGTAGTATTATACATACATACGTTTTGTATTTTTATTAAACGCGTTAGGAAAATAATTACTTCATGTGAATAATATATAATTAATAAGTGGGAAGTTATACAATACTATAAATTAATAAAAATGCAGTTGTAAATATTAATAAAAGTCATAATTGTATTATACGTAGAGAGTAAGTTATAAGACATCGAATAGCTCTCAGGTATAATTGCCTCTCATAATAGTGTTATACTTACATATGTTTTGTATTTTTATTAAAATCTTTAGGAGAAATATTACTTCATATGAATAACATTTAATTAATAAGTGGAAAGCTAATAGAATACTATAAATTAATAAAAATGCAATGGTAAATATTAATAAAAGTCATAATTGTATTATGAGTAGCGAGTAGGTCACAAGACATCCAATAGCTGCAAGGTAAAAGCCTCTCGTATATTCAAAGAATCCCCATCCAGAAAGTGCAAAAGCAGGAGCATGGCATATTTGCGATAAAATGTCAACGTTTCCTTTAGTCTGATTCCTGTCTTTCCCTCTTAAAGATCGCATAATTTTAATATTGGTCTCCTTTGCTAATTTATCGGCTTCATTAACTGAAGCAGCAACAAATGTAGTTCCAGTAAATAATGCAAAGTTGGTGAGTAAAGAGAAAATGTCTTTGGCATAAATTTTACTCTGGTTTTTTAATATTTTTAAAGCTACGGAAAGAACACCACAGCCATTATAAATGTTCCCTAAAAATATAGGAAAAGACAGCGTCGAATTGATCGCTTTGAAGGTAGATAGTATAGCGTCGTAGTGGAAAAAACAAGCATCAAAATCTATAGAAGTTATAATGCGAAATTTTAAGACGCATTTACTCAGTTCGATATATCTATATAATATTAGTCTCATACAGTGACAAATAATTATATAAAACAGCGTAAAGTAGCATGCAAAAAAGTGACAATAATTGAGTTCAAAATAAAATAAATGAAACGAAATTATTAGTAAACGCCTGTCTATATTACGAATAGCTATTTTGTTTAAAGTGTATACTCGAAAAAAATATTCAGATATTTCTTCATCATAGCGGTAAGGATATAAAACAAGTGTCATGATACATATTATTATGAAAAATGAACAAGACATTACCATGAGTTTCTGAGAACATGGAATTCCTAAAACTTTATGCAAATTTTCTAATTTTGCAATTGCTTTGCATATTTTTGATTGATATTTAATCATATGACACCACATTAAAAATACTTCTAACGTCATGAAAATGACAACTAATAAACTTCTAATGCGTTTGTAATCAAACACTGTCATATATGCTAAAGAAAGTACCATTTCTGTCACGGCTAACCAGTAGAATTTTATTGCAATCCTCACCGTGGACAGAATAAGTCTATCCACTTTGCTTTTTTCAATATTGCAAATATCAATACCAAATATTTTAAATAATCTAAAATATGCATTCAGACTTTTACACACATTTTGTCTTCTGTTTTTTAATCTAATAGACTGATGGTTAACTGATTTATCGATAGGCTTCAAATCACCCATTTTTCTTCTAAAACGTAGCTTAAGTTGTCCTATTTCTTTATATCTGGAAACTTCTGAGTTTCTTAAATCTGTTTTAAAATGTCTAGTTTCTTATTCTTTGGAAAGATTTCTTAAATCTCTGATATATGCGTTTATTAGTAAAGTAATATTTTTATACGAAATAAGTCTAATTAGTCAAATAAATAGCTGTTTTATGTAAAAGAAATGGCTAGTCAGAGGTGTAGATCTCTTATACTGGCCGGAGGCAAATGCCATTACTAGGCTCCAATCGTTAAAATTTCTATAACACGGACTATCACACGATTTGAAATATATGCTACTGTGTCTCGCATAATTCGAACGACACTTTCGTGTCACAAGTAGGGTTATTTTGAAGACTGAAGTTAATACGCAAATGTAAGTAACCCGTGAAACATTTGGCGAGGAATCGCAACTAAGAGTTTTAAAAAGTAGTGTAAAGCCTGTGAAGGTAAAGCAACTTTTTTTTAGCTTTCTGCGTGATGGAGTTCAAGCTGATACCTATCGTAAGAGAAAAAAAGCAGCGATAAGTTCGTCTATGAAGAGATTACGTGAAGTGCACTATCACACGGAGCATTTACGACAAAACCTGTTTCTGAGGAAATATTTGATACTGCCTATGATAGGATAGTATGTGTGATTACGTCTTAAGAAGGCTAGAAGCTATTTGTCTCGCATCTTGTTCAAAAAAATCCTCGTAGTCTAAAACAGAGCATTCGAAACAATTATGTATCAAGTGAATAGATCCGAAACCAACACACTAGCTGTCACTGAATAGATCCCAAAATATCAAATTTCATGTATCTTAAGGGAATATTTTCAATGTGAGTTAACATGTAAGCAATAGTGCGGCAATCACTATCAGTGTAAAGCACATTCAAAATAAAGAATGAAATCGTCATTAAACATAGGCTTTTTTAAAATAAAATCTTTTTAGTGACTGAGTTGAAAAATCCTTTGTATCAGCATTGTAAATAATGAACTGTATTTGTTCTAATTTTCATTAAAAATTTGCTATCATAATTTAGCTGTTTATAACTATAGTACAACACGTCCAAACTCGAAGTGAAGGATCTGCTCCATTATTCTAAGATTTGCAATATTAATGCAAGCAACCAAGGTAACAACTCTATTCACGCCTAAGAATACTATTTTTAAAGGATATTTGAATACGGATTTATTCTTAATGAAACGTTTTTTCCAGAATTCTCTCATTTCTATTGAAACAGACCATGAAACAACCTTCGTATCTATAACAACACCGATCGTCTTTAGAAATAATAAAGCAGATTGATTTCTAGATCATAATTAAAATGTAGAAATATCTATGAAAAACTTTTAACCTGATTTAGTTACAATATTCAGGAAATATCGATATGCACTTAACAAATTACATTTCATATGTATATATCAGCTAGCATTATTCACACTATACTTACAGATTCATAAGTAATATTTCATTTCTCCTATGTGACTTCAATAAGATCGATAAAAGCCATTCTGTCAGAAACGCACATTTTCAGTGAGCTAGTTCTATGGCTTTTTGTAGTGTAAGACACATAACTGATAACTGCTATGCTTGTTGGTCACCATTATTTTCGAAAACTTTCGTCAGTCATATTCAATTAATGACATTGGGTGACCAAGAAAGTAGTTGATCAAATAAGGTCGGTGATACTGGGTTTTTATTATATTTCCCTCCTTTTACGTTTTAGAAGTAAACTAACATAATTGCTACAACCATTAATGAATGTCCTATAATGGGCAAAAATGAAATCTGCTGTAATTAAATAGCAACAAAATTATAAGTAAATAGTTTCTTTAATAGCCATTTTCCCAGTAGTTGATCAATCGAAGAAATCAGTTGAAAATTCAAAAATTAATCTTTAAAAAATCATGCTTAAGCTGTGATTAACAATAATTCATGTAAACTATTATTTGAAATAAGCAAGATGAAAGTGAGTTATTTTAACTTACCGTAATTGTCTCCAACTAATCAAAAACTAAATTTTTACATATTAAAGACGTGAATTACCACTTTGCTAACTAAGCATAAACCAACAGAGTGAAAAATGTCCAAGCTGGGAATCGAACCCGGGCCCCTGGAATAGCACTCCAGGGCTCTACCACTAAACCACGAGGACGATGCCTAGCTTAGCATCTCTCACTAACATAAGTCGGTAAGATTGCTACCGCAGCTACTAGATGGAAAAGTCTTCATGAGCACACAATCTCGCGGCTTAACATGAGACGCAAATGAACCCAGCATCGGTTAATATACAATTTTAATTAATTTTTCAACTACTTTTCAGCAGTGAAATTACGCTTGAAATTATTGAATATTAAAGACGTGAATTACACGAGCGGTTAATTCACAAATTGGCTCAGCCGAGCTCAGCAATCTGATTGGCTAAAACTGATATTTATATAGTAGAAAATTGCATTTATTTTCTTATGAAGTAGTGTAATGTAAAATAGAAAGCAATTATAACGACTTAAATTGATTTATTTTGTTAAATTTGATCAAAATCACAGTAAAATAATCCAAAATATTAATATTAACGAACAATCAGATTGCTGAGTTCGGCTGAGCCAATTTGGGAATTAACGGCTCGTGTGAATTACCACTTTGCTAACTAAGCGTAAACCAAGAGAGTAAAAAATGTCAATGCCGGGAATCGAACCCGGGCCCCTGGAATAGCGCTCCAGTGCTCTACCACTAAACCACGAGGACGATGCCCATCTTGGCATCTCTCACTCATATAAGTTGGTAAGACTGCTATCGCAGCTACTAGACCGATATTCATCGATGCTGGGTTCATTTGCGTCTCATGTTACGCCGCAAGATTGTGTGCTCAGAAGACTTTTCCATCTAGTAGCTGCGGTAGCAGTCTTATCGACTTATGTGAGTGAGAGATGCCAAGCTGGGCATCGTCCTCGTGGTTTAGTGGTAGAGCACTGGAGCGCTATTCCAGGGGCCCGGGTTCGATTCCCGGCTTGGACATTTTTCACTCTGTTGGTTTACGCTTAGTTAGCACAGTGGTAATTCACGTCTTTAATATTCAATGATTTCAAGCGTAATTTCACTGCTGATTAGTAGTTGAAAAATTAATTAAAATTAAACTTTTACATTTTCTAATAAAAAAAGCACAAAATTGCTTCTCTACAGTAGGCAGCTGACAACAATGTGACAACAGATGGTCCAAAATCCAAACAGAAATATTATGTCTAGTGCCACGTGTAAAACTCATTTCCACATGAAATGGCGCAATATTTCAAAAATTTGATTAGCTACTGGAGGGGTATCAAGTACTGATGCGGTCACCCTATCTGCCATAAAATAAGTCACATTTTTTCCGTTCTAAAATACTGGTAGCCGAAAATCGTAGTGTGACTTACACTACAAGTACTCATGATACATTTTCTGACATAGCAAATGAATTTAAGGCTAAAAATACTCATTTATTCTACGGCTTTGAATTTATCTAACATCATGCTAGTGTCACATATAAAATAAAAAGATTTACTAAAAGACTTATATTACACACAAAAGGTAAAACTTTCAAAACATTAAATAAAATTTTAAAAGCCTAAAACTGACACGTTTCAGCCACACTGTGGCCATCATCAGAGTCTCACTTCAGTTCAAGATAGACAGATGGGGCATTCTAACAATCTTTTAACTTTTATGTGCCTGAATAATAATTTTTATTTTAGTATATGTTCTTGTGTGTTTTTTATTTCATATACTGGACAACATCATTGCATGATTGCATACCAATATTAACGAGATAAATAAGTTTTGGACGATGTTGGGAGTCCAAATGCCAGGAAAACTCCTATACCGTCCCGTGTCCCTGATGCGGATTTTTAAGTTTGGAGCTGTCTGTATAAAATTGTTTCAGTAAAAGTAGTTCGATGTATTTTTTTCTGAAACAGGAGCTATTGTTTTATATAAATATGTAGCAAAAAATTAATCTGTAACATTTTTAGGGTTGTTATCATTTTTTAAACTCTGTCCCTGGGTTTTAGATTCCTTACCGTCCCTCTTCTAAATCTATACAGAAAATCACTTCAGATGCAGCCGCAGAATTTTTTTCAAGTTTTTTCTCCTGCAGAAGTATGCTAGAAAAAGAATGTCTAAAATTCTTTCACAGGAAATTTACTGCAGAATTTAAATTAGCATTTAAATATCAATTTCAAGCATCGTGGCTTTATTGGTAATCTTACCGTCCCCAAGGTTTATTCCTGCCCTTTTCGAGGTAAATTAATTATTTTTTTTTATTTAGTTTCTAAAAATCAATGAACATTGTGGCTACCACTTAATCTTAACATGATTTGCCTAACATAGGTGGTAATTTTCCTTACCGCTCCATCCTTACCGTCCCTTTTTTTCCCATTTCGTCCCTTTTTTCTTGTACCGCCCCCTTTCTTTACCTTACCGTCCCTTCTTTAACACCCCTTTAAGACAACGTTATACTAAAATTTTGTACTTGAAGTACTACATTGTTATTAGGTATTTCTTATTTGAATGTCCTGTGGGTACTATGCAAATTCATTAGTAAAAAGTTAGAAGAAAATAAAAAGTTTTAGTGGTAAAATGGTAAGGAAAATTAAACTCGCAAGTTTAACTTAAACCTCAGTTAAATAAAAACAAATTTCACTGCTGACCATTTTTTCTTCATTTTGAATCATTAAGGCTTTTGTCTATCAAATTAAAATATTATTTTATCAAGTTTAATTTCACCAGATTTTTATTCCCGAAAGTCAAAAGATTGTGAGAATGCCTCTAATACTTATTAGTTCGTAAAAGTCAAAAGTAAACATACTGCGTTGAAGACGTCACCATAACAGCGCCATCTGTACAGCCGCAGTACAACCATCCAAGCTCAAAAAAAGAACAACTTGAAGAAAGATTATTATTAATATCAATAACTGTGTTAGACCTCTTTAACTTTGAGTTAAATTCTGTTTCAAAAAATATAACCACAACATATGTAAATCGTAAGAAACTCCTTCATTACAAACATCTCCAACTCTCAATTCGATATCTAGAGATTCTCGAATTATTCTTTAGAGAATCCCTAAAAATCGAATTGAGAACTGTAGACGTCTGTAATGAAGGAGTTTCTTACGGTAAGAGAATCCCTAGAAATCGAATTGAGAATTGGAGATGTTTGTAATGAAGGAGTTTCTTACAGTATATATAGGTTGCGGTTAAAATTTTTGAAACAGAATTTAACTCAAGGTTAAAGAGGTCTGACGCAGTTCTTGACATTAATAATCTGGTCTCTCTTCAAGTTTTCCTTTTTTTAAGTTGGATGATTAGACTGCGGCTGTACAGGTGGCACTATTATGATGACGTGTTCAACACAGTATGTTTACTTTTGACTTTTACGAACTAATAAGTATTTGTCTATCTTGGACTGAAGTAAGAACCTGGTGATGGCCACAGAATGGCTGAAACATGTCGGTTTTAGACTTTTGAAATTTTATTTATTTTTTTTTTTTTAAGTTTTAGCTTTTGTGTATAAAATACGTCTTTTAGTAAATCTTTTTATTTTATATGTGATACTAATTTCAAAACGTAACAGTTCTTTAATTTATTTTATTATGCTAGTTTTTTCCCTGATCATGAGAAATGTTTAAATCAATTTACCTGTTTATTACGTAGATTCTATGTCCGTAATCATGTTCATGGTAATGATACTGCAGACAAAAATACATATTTTACACAGATAACATATGAAATACGTTGCCACCTTTAAAATGACTAACTGGTATCTTTTTCAAGCAAAATTTTTGTTGCTACTGTCTGTTGAGCTATTTATCAGCGAGTAATTTTTTGTCTACGGACATGACTCAATTTCTTGTGACAGTAGTAATTTATCAAATAAAACAATAAATAAAAAGAAATACTTTGGGGAACTGAATTTGAGATCAGCCTTACCATGCAGCGAATTAAAAGTAAATAAAGTATTATGAGAAACAAAAAGATATGAAACTACTTTATAGCTTTTCAAGTTTCTTTTTTTATTTCTTCTTCATCTTTTTTTTTTATATAACGTTTAATACAGGGTACAGATAATTGCTTTTATTACGTGAGTTATTTTTAGAGCTGGTTTTAAAAATTAATTTGATTTGAATTAGCTTGGAAAAACGCTCTCACTGGCATCTTCCCAGTGTGTCTGTTAGGTTACTTCCAGTTGCCGTTGACACATCGTAGAGAAATATCTAGTGTTTGTCTATTACAGAGAGTGCTTGTGACTAGTTGTGCCGTATCGGTGCAGATCATTTTTGGAAAGTGGAAATACATTGTCGTACAGGCATAGTCAAAATGTACTATTTTTAACACTTTACAACAAAGTTGAAAAGTGTTTATACATTCGTTTTGTCTGTCCGTCTGTCCATGCTCTAACTCCTGTAAATATACTCGGATTCTCATGCAATTGATAAACTTTATTTAGGGTCTCCAAAGCATGCTTGGTATTGTATATGAAGCATGTGGTATTAATACTTCATTACCAGGGCACTCAAAAGAATTCCATTACATTATGGTATATGGGGAAAAGTCGTTTGCAGAGTATTTTAATGAGATTACGATATTTCAAATGCAATGAAACTGATATAAATCACTGAATTTCACTAGAAGTTCATTACCATAGAATAGGGCATTCATAGCATTTGTCGTAAATTTACAGGGACAAACAAAAGAAATCGATCATAGTACTGTCTTTGGGCAATAACTGCTGGAAGTACTTTTTAAAATTCGGTATGCGCTTTTCAATTTAAATAATTTTTTGCATGTTATTCGTTGTATATATATTCTATACCTCGTATACAGGGCTGCACAAAAGAATTCACGCACCAATCTCCTTATTAGCGGAAATTGCTGAAGGAGAATTTTCAACAGAGGTATATGTATTTCTTAACTAAACTAAATTTTGACATGCATGAAGTTAATAGATACAAATATATATATATATCATATGCAGGGATGCTCAAAGAATTCGGATAATTTTCTGATTGTAGATGGGAACAACTGAAATGGGTTTTCAAATACTTTATGCGATTCCATATGGTTGAATTAGACATAATATTTTAACTTATTAAACAGCTTTGTTACATTATTCTGAATGTGTTGGAAAGTGTTTCATAATCTATGCTTGGCGCATGATTTTTCTTTCTTGTTTTATTTTGCGGAAGACGAAATTGCTTTACATTTTGTAAGTAATGTGTGAAATATAAATACACTGGTGTAGGGGACGGCAAGATGCTCTATGGTTGTTATTACTGCAGAATATTAGAGCTCCGGTACTTTTTTTTTTGTTGTTATATTACTAGGGGGCTCTGCCCCCTACGAGCTGCGCTCGCCAACCCCCGCTCAGGCACACCAAAATCCAAAAAGCACGCTAATTGCACGCATTTGATCGGCTTTTAAAATATTGAATTAAAATTTAAAAAAAAAACATTAGCGATCTCTCTGTAAACGGGTTTCCATTCGTTTTCCTTGGATTGGGGATTTTCAAGACCAAATCTGTTGCTGTTAAGAGATACAATGGCTGTTTTCGTATTTAATTAAACACATTAGTTATTTGAAAATAAGCTAATGTAAAATGAATTAAGTAAACAGTGTCATTGTCTCCCGGTATTTTTTAGCAGCGCTATAAGATAGTTCTTTTAAATAATTCATTTTAAATGTATCGTTTCAAATCTGACGTAATTTACACCAAACTTTTATTTCTCTTATTAATATTCACGTAAAAATACTTTTGTTGTTAGAAGGAAATATTATTTGCGCTGTCTTCGAATTCACGATAATAGTTGAAAAGATTATCTCAAAATATCTCGCGCAAATATATTTTTCGATTTAAATTGTTTTACCATATTTTTCGGGCATTTTAATATGACGTAAAATTCAAGTGTAAATATGGTTCTTATGACGTAATTTTCCTGCTTTTAACATGTAATCATTTAATTCTAATTTTAAAGTTTTTTTTTTCTGTTTGTAATAGTCACATGTAAATAAATTTTTAATTTGAAGAAATATTTGATATGATAATTTTTTCGCTGTTTATACAATTGGCAACAGTTTAAATTAATGACATTTTCTAAAATTTGTAAAAAACATTTCTCGAAATGCTGAAAATTTGAATTAAAAATAGAAATAAAACCTCAAAAAATGCGTCAAATAAGAAAAATAAATGCAATCTGCGCATTGGGAACTTATAACGTATAAAATGATCTAAAAATGATTAAATTCTCATGCATAGTTTTTGCTCAAATAAAACTTTTTTAATGGAACGACTTTTTCCAACTTTAGCATTAAATATCTCTTAAAATAATTCTTCGATTTGAAAACTGTCTGCATCAGCGTGTTTATCAAACATTTTTCTATAATACCACCGATTTTCATATTTTTGTATGCAACAGTTTTCTTAATATTAACGATGAAAGACTTAACTCTTAATCATTCAATTCAAAGAACTTAATCATTCAAATTGGATGCGGATCAACCCGGAATATCTACGCAGATGTTCATTGGTCCATTTCCAAATCAAAACTTTTTTTTTATATATAGAAGGATAAGTCCTGGTCATAAGTGAGTTATCCTTATCACATGAATAAATACATAATAGTTACTGGTAAACGATACAATTTAATCTATAGGTTAAAAGATTGAAATGATAGCTATCTTGAAAATTTTCATAATCTTAAGCATTCATGGGTGTTCCGCGCGACAAAACACTCTCAAGGAAAATATTCGAGTAACAAATATAAAAACAAGGCAAACTCGGTTATTTAATAAGAAAGGTTTCTGAAATTTAATACCCAGCTGAATTATTTATTTTCTGGGTCATCTAACTTCATTTAAATTATCTTCTAGTTATTGTGAATAATTTTTCTACTCTCACTAAAGGTTTTTTTCTTGTTTTTTTTTTTTTTTTTTTTTTTTTTTTTTCAGTGAAAGGATTTTCAAAGAGACCTTGTGTAAAATCATGATCTGGAATTACTGAAATATATAATTAATTTTATCCTACTTTTGTTTTATTCGCTGTTTCTTGATCTTAAGTGCTTTCAGATTTTAACTCTAGCTTTTTTAAGTCTAGCTTTTCTGCCAGAAAACTGATGCTCTTGATGGGTAAATTCAAGAGTATTAAATTAAGTGTAATAGTAATTAAGTATAATTAATAGTGATTAATGCAATTTATTCATTTAAAAATGAATAAATGCGTTTATTCATTTACAAGTAGCAGGGGGAAAAATTCTTTTTAGCAAAAAATTAAACATCACAGATAAAAATCAGATTACATTCAAGCTATACGTAGAGATTTTTCATCTTTAGGTTAAAATTTTAGTTGGAGTTTCGCAAAAGCGTCTTTTATTATCTGTCTGTCATTTTCAGAAATTGTTATAATCACATGAAATATTCTTATCATTCAAAGAAGCTACTGATTCATTTTCTAATAAATGCATACCTTAATCACATTTATTTTAGTTTCTTTGTTGGATTTCTGAGATGAATTCGTCCACTTTCTGAGACGCGTAAATCACGTTAACGTCTAGTTTCATTTTATTTTTTATTAAATAATAAGTCTTTAAAAAAGATTTAATTAAATAATTTTTTAAAAAATCATGCAATAAATAATGCAGCAATTGTTATTTATAAAAGTTAAAATTTTACTATAAGTAGCAAGTAAGTTACAAGACGTCCAATAGCTGTCAGATAGAATTATCTTGTATATTCAAAAACATCCCATTCAGGAAGTACAAAAACAGGAGCATGGCATAATTATATTAAAACTTTGACATTTTATTTAGTTTAATTAAATTTTTATCAAAACTTTTAAGGTACAGGCAGTAATACCTTAGATAAATAACATTTATTTAATAAATCGCAAGTTATACGATACTATAAATTAATAAAAATGCCATGATAACTATTAATAAAAGTCATAATTGTATTATAAGTAGCGAGTAGGTCACAAGGCATCCAATAGCTGCCAGGTAAAAGCCTCTCGTATATTCAAAAAATCCCCATCCCGAAAGTGCAAAAGCAGGAGCGTGGCATATTTGTGATAAAATGTCAACATCTTCTTTAGTCTTATTTCTATCTTTTCTTCTTAAAGATCGCAAAATTTTAATATTATTCTCCTTTGCTAATTTATCGGCTTCATTAACTGAAGCAGCAGCCAATGTAGTGCCAGTAAATAATACAAAGTTGGTCAGTAAAGAGAAAATGTCTTTAGCATAAATATTACTCTGTTTTTTCAATATTTTTAAAGCTACATAAAGAACACCACAAGTATTATAGGTGTTCCCTAAAAATATAGGAAAAGACAGCGTTGAATTGATCGTTTTGAATGTAGATAGTATAGCATCGTAGCGGATAAAACAAGCATCACAATCCACACAAGTTATAAAGCTAAATTTTAAGATGCGTTTATTCATTTTTGTATATCCAGATAATATTAGCATCATACAACGACAGATAATTACATAAAATAATGTAAAGTAACATGCAAAAAAATGACAATAATTAAGTTCAAAATAAAATACATGAAACAATATTATCGGTAAATGCCTGTCTACATGACGAGCATCTATTTTATTTAAAGTGTATATTCGTAAAGCAAGATTAGATATCCTTTCACTATAGCGGTAAGGATATAAAACAAGCGTCACGATACATATTACTATAAAAAATGAATAGGATATTACTATGCATTTCTTAGGGTATGAAATTCCTAAAACACGATATAAATTTTGAAATTGTGCTATTGCTTTGCATATTTTTGATTGAATTTTAACCATATGACACCACATTAAAAATACTATTGCAGTCTTGATTATTATAATTAATAAATGTTTAAGATACTTGTCATAAATAATTGTCATATACATCATAGAAAATAGCGTTACTGACAAAACTAACCAGTAAAATTTCATTACATTTCTCAGAGTGAATATCTTTTTTACTTGATTGCGCGTTAGGTTGCAAATATCAATTCCGAATATTTTAAATAAACTAAGATACGCATTTAATTTATTACAGTCATTTTCTCTTCTATTGATTGAATCAGAAGATGGATTTTTATCTGGCTTATGAATAATATGTTTCTTGAGAACCTCCATGTTTGAGCTTCGAAATTGTATTTTAAGTGTCTAACTTCTTGGAGATATAAAAGTTCTGATATAGGATTTGTTTTTATTTATAAAGAAATAAAAAACATTTAACATGAAACAAATATATAAATGGTTTAACAAATACACGTTTGTTTGTTTTTTTTTTTAAATAATGTGAGAAGAGACCTGACGGGTCAATGAGAAGAGTTGGAATTTGAAGATTGGTGGATCCAAATTCTTTTATTACGTTCCAATAGCTAATTATGTCAAGATTTATCTGTTGCGTGATCTTAATTCACCTCATAAATAAGATTATGGAATCATTACACTGGAGTTTACGAATCTTAATTCAGTTGAGCAGTTTATGCACTTAATGGTCTTTCTAGTTAACATTAATTTACGTCTATCGAAGAATAGCTGTATTTCTAAAACATACGTAACCGTAAGAGCGACGAAGTCTAACTGAAGTTTAAACTACATTTTAGTAAGTATAATATTTAATATTGAAATAAATCTAAAAAGCGTTTAGAATAGAATTAAAAATGATAAATATAATTAAATAAAAAAAAGTAGTCGAGCAATTACGTAGAAAAATAGAAAAAAAAAAGTTGAAATGTTAAAAGGTTCACATGTCCAAAAACACTTGAGACAGAAGGAGCAAAAGCCCAAGACGTTAATACAAAAGCACTTTTTAGTTATAGCGATACATTTATTAACTAAGTAACAACATTGATCTAATCTTAATTTATAGAGAAGAGAAATTTTCAAAACTTAATAATTAAATGAATTTTCTGTAATTTGATTAATTTCTTTCGGGCCACATATTCAAACAATATTCGCAGCCATAGCGACATTGATCATCTTTAAAAAGGCAAAGAAAATATTTTATTCAATAATATTTATGTTATATATTTAATAAATTAAATTGCAATATTCAGAAAAAAATGGACTAGCACTTAGAAAATTACATTTAATATGTGAATCAGTTAGTATTCTTCTTATATAGATCTGTAAAATAATCTTTTGTATATTTCTCAGCAGTTTCAATAGGTCAATAACGGTACGTCGTTACGTCTTTCTTTGTATACTTAAAAAGAAAAAAAAAGATTTTTTTTTATATATATACAATTGAAATCGCTTTCAGTGAGCTTGGATTTGACGAGAATATTGCCTCAAAGAGCAAAATAATAGAAAATGGTTGTCAACAGAGGTTCATTATCATGATTGAAAAAACTTTAACCCTTTATTTACGGAATTATTTTGCAAGAAATTGCTTCAGCTCAATAATTATTTTATTTAATATTTGAAGATATATACTAGAATTTTTAAATAAATGTGAAATTTAGATATGTTTTTTCATTAAAACTGATAAAATATATCAGCAGTTATAACTTTTTTTTTTTTTTTTTTTTTGTAAAACATTTACAAAAATAATGTTATGGAAATACCACAATTCTTATAAAAACAATGTATTTAAATATATTAAAATCCTCTCTGTAAATGGAAAAACTTTTGAAGTTGAAAATGTTTCATATAACTTTTTTTAAAGGAAAAGCTATACCTATGAAAATGATTAACATCATGACCACTTTTTGAAAATATTTCGCTTCGACTGTTTCTCTACTCTATCTAAATTTGATCAAGCAGAGTATATTCAGTGGAAAAAAACTTTTATTAATAGACAGGGTAAATAAATTTTATCTTAATTTTTCTCCAATGGTACTTAAAAGTACCGTCAGTGCATAAAGAGTTAAAAATACAAGCAATAATAATGAGAAAAAAGAGTTTTTTTTTGTTTGTAGAACGAAATTGTAAAATATTAATATGAGAGCTCTTGTAGGTAAATTATAATTTACATTTTTCTTGTAATATAAAATTGCCTGACAATCCCGACTTTCCCTGTTTTGTCTTACTTGTTAGTATAATGGGAAATTTGTACTTAATATCATTTATAGAACCGGGGACCGTATAAAAATTTTCGTTTCGTAACTTTTTAAGAAATGTTTTTATTGATAAAAACGACTTTAAGATGCTTCTTTACCCCATTTGAAACATTTTTGTGATTGGGACTATATACTAACGGTTTAGAAATTAGCCATTGGACGCTGTTGAGAGTGGACACCCAGTATATGACCTGCAAGATCGATGCAAAACATAATCCTTATTTCATCCATTCAACCCTTATTTCCCTTGTTCAAGATCACCCCCCCATTCATTTACAATTTCAGTAACGATGTTTACTTTTATTTTAAGATGATTTGTTTTCAATATTATACATACGATACGAAACAGCGCGAGATAGATAGTATCCGTCTCCTTTGATGTTAATAGGTATTCTATTCTCCACCAAATGAAGTCTTTTTTATTTGTCAGTAACTAGGGGGTTCTGTCCCCTACGACCTACGCTCGCCAACCCTCATTGAGACACCGCAAACTCTAAAAACACGCTAATTTGATCGGCTTTAAAAAGGTTGCGGAAGATTAAACTGTAAAAAAAAAAAACAGTGGTGATCTACCTGTAAACGGGTTTCCATTCATTCCCCTTTGATTGGGGAATTTTAAGACAGGATCGGCCACTGTTAAATATCTACTGGCTGTTTTCATGTTTGATTAAATAAGATCAGTTAAACATTTGAAGTACACAGAATCTTTGCCTTCTGGTATTTTTTAAACAACGCTATAAGGAAATTGTTTTAAATAAGGCGTTTTAAATGTATCGTTTTAAATCTGATGTAATTTGAGATTTTAAATATGACATAATTTCTTCTATCTTAACGCATATTAATGAATGACGTAATATCCTCCATTTACGGTTTTTAACGTATATTAATGAATTTGTTATTTTAAAATTTTCTTTCTCATTTAATATTTACGAGTAAATATAGACGTAATTTTCAATACTTTCCTGCTTTTAATACGTAATCACTTAATTCTGATTTGAAAGGGGTTTTTTTCTATTTATAATAGTCACGTGTATATAAATTTTTTGCGCTGTTTTTACAATTGGCAACAATTTAAAATAATAATCTTTTCCAAAATAAGTAAAAATTATCTCTCGAAACCGCTGTAAATTTGAATTTAAAAGGGAAATAAACCCTCAAAACATTACTCAAATTAAAAAAATAAATGCAGTTTGTTTATCTATTATTAAAAACAATTTATAAATATTAAAATATTTACATGAATTAATCGGTATGTAAGTTATTAAAGTGTAACGATTTTCCAAGTTAAAATGGAATCATAAATATAATTTATGTGACAGAAAATAATATTCTATATCATATAATGAATGGCCAACATTCTCTCTTAAAAAATTTTCTAAATCTTTTGTAATACATAAGGTATTTTATATGCGAAAATGAAAATAAATATAAATCATACTTTTATTAGTTTTACAAGTTTTATTATAAAAAAAATAATTGAACACATAGCATTTCGTTTAAATTTCTGTTCGATATATTACGATTTTTTGAAATTAATAAATAATTCAATCAAACATACTGAAATACAACGTATATCAGTTTCAATAATTAATTTTATAAGGCTGAATACTTGCAACTACATTTCTTGAAGAAAAATTCAGATTAGACGTACACAAAAGTGCATAACATTTTACATTACTTTTGAGATTTTAATCCGATTACAGTTTTACAAATTTGGAGAAAATTAATTCTCTTGAGATGTAGCGTGATTTCATAAAAAAATATTAGAACAAAATGAATTTTTAATCCGTTTTAAGCAAACAATGAAGCTAGACATGATTATTTAAAAAATTCTCAGTGAAAGGGCCAAAATGTATATAACTTTTCTTCATTTCTTATTCAAGCGTATAAAAGATGTATTGAAAAAAAAAAACACAAAGAGAAGAAAGGATTATATTGTAAAACGGATATAGATTATTTTTAATCTATTAATATTTTACTAAAAATTTTTTCAGTTTTGGATATCTGCGGTTTTCAACCTGTTTTATATTAATATAACTTAAATGTATTGTACGGAATTATGATAAATGCCAATTAATGTATTATTTATTTATAAATTTAAATGAAATCCATAATTTCATTTGTTATTTTATTTTTTTAAAATTTCGATGTCCTATTAAATTTTTTAGATTAGAAATGAATTTTTAATTACTTTAACTCTGTAATATTTAATAGTTTCGGAAATCACATTACTTTATTTTTGACTGTATTAGTTGTGAATTTGAAAAATTGTATTACTCGGTGATAAGTTTAAATGAAAAGACATACAATTAATTATTTTTTAAATTATAGTATTTCAAGGTTGTTTTTTCTTAACTATAACCCCTTTTAATCAACAAATATACAGTCAAATTTTGATGCAGTTGTGTGCAGCATTCATCTTCTAATTTAAATTTCTAGCATAGAAATGTATTTGCTTGTATTTCTATAAAATTAATTATTTAAGAATTTTAAAAATTGGTATTGTTTTGATGTAACCTTATGCAAAATTGCGTTTTGCTTAGAAGAAGAATTTCATTAGCATATTGCATATTTATATTAATTTTAAATTAATAAACAATGCATTCCAACATAATATTGAAATACGATTCATTGAATTTAATTAATTAGTTTTATAGTGTTAAAGACTTACGTATTATATTCTAGTCAAAAACTTTCGCTTAAAAGCTGAAAAATATATACAAATGTATCGAATTGTGTCTATATATATATATGATATTTTAACCCCTTAACGCGCGAATTAAATTACGGTTTATAAATTCAAATTGCTTATTTTGGCACCACTTTTATGAAAAAGAAATTTTCACCTTATTTAATGACAGGTAAAATGATACTAAAATAAAGCCAAGTACACTATTTTATAAAACTGGTGGTAACAAACAATCTGAGTAAAACACACAGCCCGAGAATATGGCGGGAGCGAGAATTAAGGAGTTAAGTGGGTTTTTGTAAAAGAAAAGAACTTGGAATACTATAAGATCAGGGCTGCCACCGGGTGACTATTTTTATATTCTGTTGAACCACTATTTTTTTTTAAATAAATTTTGTATTATATTTCTTTTGCAAATGCTGTCAACGCATAAGTAAAAGTTTATTGCTTTGAAAAAGTGGTGCGAAATTGAATTAAAAAACAGTGGCAAGTGGCAGCCCTGTAAGATAGAACGAATTAATTCACAGAGTTGAAAATCCATTTTATTAAGCAAAATAGAAGAAAATGACCAATTTATCAGATTTCTGTAAACAATGAATATTTACATAATTACACATACCTACAAAATAGTACTTTTAACGTTTTCTTCATCGTTTCAGGTGTAATATTTATCGAAGCACTGAGTTGAAAACTGTTGAGATTCATGTAAGTTTCTTTTGACACTGTGAGGATTAATAACAGAGAAATATAATGCAGAATATGTAATAAATTAAAATAACTTTATTGATGAAACGCTTAACTTACATTTTATTAAGTAGTTACTTTTGTCATAGTTAACAAACTTTATAAAGATTTTATTAAATATTTTATTTTATAATATGCATAATCTAACAATAGGCCTAAATTATTATACGTACAAATTTCCTCTTACTTTTCGATAAATATATTAGGTACTCTATATAGGCAAGGTACATACATTTCTTGGAATTTCTGAGGAATATGCTACCAGATTTTTGGATTAGAAATTTTGTTTAACTCACAGAATTTTTAATCACACTATTTATTCGTAGAATTTGTAATATTTTTCTCCTATTAAATAAGGCAAAAAATTATTAAAAATTGTGGTAGAACTGCACAAAAATAAATGAAAAATAGGTTTCTGAAATACTTTATCTACATCAAAGAAATTAAAGCTAGGGGTTCCCAAACTTTTGAACTGATGTATCACTAAATTGAATTACATAATTTTGCCGTACACCAGGTAACATAAGCAATGCTAACAAGGATTGGTTTACATCAGGAAATTAGACGCATGTACCCTGTGTCCGCCCTCTCAAGGCAACCGAAAACCTCTAAAATAGTCCTAATAAATAATATATATATATATATATATATATATATATATATATAAAGTGCACAAAGGAGCTCCAAAAAGAATGTATATCCACGGCACCAAAATAAGAAAAAACATTTCCTTAATGCTAATGTTTAAATTTGTATGATTTTTACTAAAATGGTAATTAAATCACTCTATTCTTAAAAAAAAAAGTAACTAACGCTGTTACCGTTGCACCCAGTTTTGAATTTTTTGTGACCGTAGGTCTTTCTCCATTAATATTAAGAAAAATGTTGCATACAAAAATATGAAAATCGGTGCTATTATAGAGAAATGTTTGATAAACACGCTGATGCAGACAGTTTTTAAATCGAAGAATTATTTTAAGAAATATTTAATGCTAAAGTTGGACAAAATCGTTCGATTAAAATGCTTTATAGGAGCAAAAACTATACATGTAAATTTAATCATTCTTAGATCATTTTACACGTTAGAATTTCCCGGTGTGCAGACTGCATTTTTTTTTCAATTTGACTCATTTTTGAGCATTTTTTTCTATTTTAAATTCAAATTTTCAGCATTTCGAGACATATATTTTTTACTTATTTTAGAAAATGGTATTAATTTAAACTGTTGCCAACTGTATAAACAGCGCAAACAATAATGTTTGCTTCAAATTAAAAATTTATTTACACGTGACTATTATAAACAGAAAAAAACCCCTTCAAATTAGAATTAAATTATTATGTATAAAAAACAGGAACTTATTGAAAATTACTTCATAAAAACTATATTTACGCATGAATTTGAAAAGAGA
Source organism: Maratus speciosus (assembly GCA_963932465.1). NCBI lineage: Eukaryota > Metazoa > Arthropoda > Arachnida > Araneae > Salticidae > Maratus > Maratus speciosus. Next base: position 458,383,322 of record OZ010797.1, read on the forward strand.
AAGGATATTGTAAAATAATAAATTCATTAACATGCGTTAGAAGTCTTAAATAGGAGAAATTACGTCACATTTACGTCACATTACACTTATTAAGTAAAGTGAACAAAAAGTAATATTGCAAAACAGTTTAAATTCAAAAATTGCGCGAGACATTTATTTGATATTTTGAGATGATCTTTTCAACTATTTTTGTTAGGACAGTGCAAATAACATTTCATTTCTAACAAAAGTATTTTCACATGAATCTTAAAAAGAGAAAGAAAAGTTTGGTGAAAATTACGTCAGATTAAAAACGATACATTTAAAATGTCTTATTTAAGAGAACTTTCTTTTCGCTTTGTTAAAAAATACCGGGATACAAAGAGTCTGTTTATTTATATCATTTTATATTAGCTTATTTTGAAATGTTTAACTGATTTTATTTAATCAAAGACCGAAAACAGCCATTGTATCTTTTAACAGCTTCTGATTTGTCCTTAACATTCCCCAATCAAACAGAAATGAATAGAAACCTGTTTATAAAGAGATCGCCACTGTTTTTTAAATTATAAATCAATCTTCCGAAATCTTTTTAAAGTTGATCAAATTAGCGTGCTTTTAGAGACTGCGGTGTCTGAACGGGGGTTGGCGAGCGTAGCTCGTAGGGGGCAGAGCCTTCTAGTTATCTTAAAAAGAAAAAATCCAAAAGTATCTTAAACTCCCCCTTCCCCCCCCCCCCCCCGCCGTACCAAAAAAATAAAAGCAACACACAACATTACTTAAAAATGGGGATCTTGGTTGAAAAATTAATTGAAGAAGTTTAATAATAAGGATTTATATACATTTATCTTACATATTTACAAAAATCGAATCAATTTATTAGGAGACACAATTCTTCATTTCATATTCAACCATTTGTCCTTTTTTTTTTTTAAATCATTTTTCTTGACGTTCACATTTGGACTAGCATAACGGATATATAATAATAAAATGAAAAATATAATAAAATAATTTAGAAGGTAGAGGGATTGTTATAATTTATTAGTAATTGGCATGAGTTTATAAGTAACTATTAGCTGACATTTGTACTTTCTTGTCTACATTATCTGAACTTTTATAATTGATGCAAGCAGATATCCGGTTCAATATTAGTAATTTTGGCCTTGTCTGATACAACACTTAATTTTATTTCTGAATTTCGTTTACATTTAAAGAAGGAAAGAAAACGCATTCTTATTTATTTAGTCGAGTGAAATTGTTAGAAAATACGGCCGATAGATGCAAAAATTCTGCTAGAAGATTTTACGTTTTTAAAGCGTTTATGGGGATACAGGAATTAATTGTTTTCCAACAAAATATCTCGAGGCTAAACTTTGTCGAGCCAAAAAAACGAGAAATTTTCGGACTTTTTTTAGTATTTTGCCTATAACTTGAAAATTATAAAGTTTTTGTGTACCATACTTAGTTATAAAAAGAAAGATTATTAAATTTTCTACAAATTTCATAGCAAAAATGTTTTTCTATACCCAATACTAAGCGCGCTACGGTTTTTTGAAAACAACACTTTTTTTTCAACTTCACAGAAAGTGCCCTATTTTTCGCCTCCTATCCCAAAAAAATTTCTTTTCATCACTAACTGTGGAAATGAAATGTACCTATTGACGAGTAAGGAGTGACAGATAATTAAGGAGGGAAATTTTCAAGAAGAGTGGGTAGAAGGTAGGTTTGCCAAGTTGTACGTTTTTCTCGTAAGTTGTACGATTTTTAGTGCTATTTAAGTCTATAGCGCTTTTTAGGTATTAGGTGTATGTTTAAATGTGTCCGTATGCCGATTTTTTCCGTTTTTCTACCACATCTCACTTTTGATAGTTTAAAAAGAAATCTTTTCCTGTTTTCTTTAAAATTTCACCTTTTGCCGAAAGTAAGTTATACACATACGCATCAAATGTAAAAACGGCTTGTTTCAGATCGGTAATACAAAAATCATGGGAAAGTTGTGTAATATTAACTGCGCATTTTCTGTAGCATTAGATCATGTGAAATTGACCTTATTATAGATTACAAATATACACATTATTAAATTTTAAATTTAGTATAACTGTATCTTAAGTTTAGATATTTTGTTTGATCTATTATCACCCTTTATGCATAACCCCTAATCGTCGAGCCCGATACAATTACAGGCAATTTGTCTGTGAATGTATCGGGCGCGACAATCACAGGGTTAAATAAAAAATTTATTTTTGTAGGGTGTTCATTGCTAAAATTTTCATTATCTTCACTGAATTGTAGGATGATCTGATTTATCTTTATTCTTACAATTCGATTAATTTTTCATTCATAATGGGATATGACTGCAAAATTAGTTAAAAAATTGTAACAGAATAATGTAATACAAATATAGTTGGATAATAATGATTAAATCGATTAATTAATAGTAACCTCTTTTAAAAAAATTCGTTAACGAAAACGTTACTGACACATTCAACATAGTTTAGCATAGTACGAAAAAAGACGATACCGCAATAAAACAAAAACTAGCTAGTGTCAATCAAAATCTTCGGTCACGACAAATTTCTAGCCAAAGAAAGAAACACGAATCGCTTCATTTAACTTCTTAAAACAGAGTTTCAAAATAACAGAATTCAAGCTGACTAGGCAGAAGAAGACACTGATGTCCTGATTGTTACATCAGCCATTTGAAGAGACGAAGCCTTTGAAAGTTTAGTATTGTCGGAGAAGACATTGATTTTCTCGTGATCATGACGTGCTTGGGATATCAACTCAAAAATCTGTTTTTCCAAAATCCAGGCAGTGGTAACATCGAAACCAAGTGGTTTTCAACTATGTCATACAAATACAGTTACAACTATGTTCTTTTCACTCATGCAGTCAGAGAATGCGATACAACATCCGCTCTTTTTGGGCAAGGAAATTCAAAGTTTCGTAGCACTTTGAAAAAACACGATCACTTTAAGGAAATAGTCTGTGTGTTCAATAAACCAGAGTCAACCCGTCAAGAAATCCTCAAGGCTGGAGAAAAATTCATCATTGCACTATACATCGGATGCATAGACACCACACAGGCATTGAACACCTTGATGTAATCGTTATTTGCTAAATCTGCCACTAAAAGCAAACTTCATCTTGCAAGGCTACCACCTCATAAGTAATTACCATGCTAAATTTCAAGTTGCTAGCTCCTTCAGTATCACAAAAATCACAATTTAGTTAAATTTAGTTAGAATTGTTTAAAATGCAACCGCAAGGTAATAGTGACGCCAACATGAAGTAGATCCTATGTTGGAGCAAGGGCTGTCATCATCAATTTCCAACCATTACTTTTGAAATCGGTTGGGTACTTTCTGAGATTGCGTAGAAATCGCCATTTAGAACATTTTTTGGAACACTTTTTGCGCACTTTCCCCCCTTTTAAATTTCGAATTTTTTAAATGTTCTTAGAGATACTTTATATCTTATAAGTAACTACCATTCCAAATTTCATGTTTCTAGATCCTTCAGTAACACAAAAATCGCATTTTCGAACGTATTTTTGCTCCTGCACCCCCTTTGGGGGTAATGGCACCGGCATAAAATGTAGCCTATGTTGGAGCAAGGGTTGTCACCATCATTTTGACACAATTATTTTTTAAATCGGTTTGGTACTTCTTGTGATTGCGTAAAAATCGCCATTCAGAACGTTTTTTGCGCATTTTCACACCTTTTAAATTTCGAATTTTTTAAGAAATGTTCTTAGAGATAATTTATATCTTATAAGTAACTATCATGCCAAATTCCATGTATCTGGGCCCTTCAGTAACACAAAAATCGAAATTTCGAACGTTTCAAACTGGCAAATTCTCTTATTTAGAAACTACATAATGTGCCGTGACGGTCGAGTTTTTGCTAAATGAAGAATATATTGCAAAAAATGCTGTCAAAGTTGGCATTTTGAACCGAATTTTCCGAAGCGGGAGATCTGGGAATGAAAAAAATCGTCACACTGAGAATACAATTGTTTAAAAATCAAATTCTAATTAATTGAGCGAAAAATGAAATCACACGTCCTCTTATACACCTCTTCAAAAATCACCTCAGCAAGTTTCATGTTTTTACTTTTAAAAATGAGTCTGAAAATGTCTCAGAAAATTTCAAGCTGTTGAGGGCGGAAAAACATTTTTTCGAATACACCATTAAGGGTAATGGTACCGACATAAAATGTAGCCTATGTTGGAGCGACGGTTGTCACCATCATTTTGACACCATTATTTTTTTAATCGGTTTGGTACTTCTGGCGATTGCGTAAAAATCGCCATTCAGAACGTTTTCTAGAACGCTTTTTGCGCATTTTCACCCCTTTTAAATTTTGATTTTTTTAAGAAATGTTCTTAGAGATCATTTATATCTAATAAGTAACTACCATGCCAAATTCCATGTATCTGGGCCCTTCAGTAACCCAAAATTCGCAATTTCGAACGTTTTATTTGCTCCTGCACCCCCTTTAGGGTTAGTGGCACCGATATAAAATGTAGCCTATGTAGGAGCAAGGGTTGTCACCATCATTTTGACACCATTATTTTTTAAATCAGTTTGGTACTTCCTGAAATTGCGTAAAAAAAGCCATTTAGAACGTTTTTTAGAACGCTTTTCGCGCATTTTCAACCCTTTTTTATTTTGATTTTTTTAAGAAATGTCCTTAGAGATCATTAGTATCTTATAAGTAACAAATGAACAATTTTTACCTCTTTATAATATTAGTACAGATAGGTGATTGAAAGCTAATATTTTAAATCTAAAACTTCTTTTACTTTTTATCCCAGATCTATAAAGTTACCATTATGAAATGTATTTATTAATTAGGAGTCCATTGTATTGTTCTCCGGTATATCAAACATATTTTCAATTCTCTGTAAATTTGAGTTTTCCTCTTTTTCTCCTGCATTTGACAATGTTGGAAAATAATTACTAAATTTCATATTATTCTGTGAAAGGAAGTATAATGCTTCACTCAAAAAAATATTTGCAACGTCCACAGAATTGGTGGCAGCCTTGCTACCTGTATTTTATGGAGTAATTTAACCGATATAACTGGTGTTACCTTACACTACTGTGTAATATTACAAAAGTTATATCAGTTTAAATTACACCGCTATATAGGGGAGAGTAGTACACGGTGGGACAGCAGCCACTTTGACACATATTTGAAACTTTTTCTCCAAGGGGGCACACACATAACGACCTCATCTTATGCAACACTTGGATGTAGTTTCGGCACTTCAGTCAGTCGTCTGACATAATAGTAAATAATTCTTTATTTTATAGTGGTTAAAGTTACATAAACGTCTATTTTAGAGTTTATTTCCTTCAATATGACACACTTTTACTTAACCAAACCTAGCTATAGCTAATAATAAACTATTTCGACAAAACGACATAAACTTTTTTAAATGATGAAATTGATGTAACAGGTGTGGCATCCATTTTGTTACAACGTAACGAAAGTACACAGTGAGACACACAGTTGTGGTACACAGTGAGACGTGTCTTATTGTGTACCTACTATGTGTTTCTGATGTTAAAATAAAGTTATTTATTAATAAAAGAAGGGTTTTCTCTCTCTTACACTTTTTGTGTGTGTGTGTGGGCGTGCGAGGGCTAGGGAAATCTACTAAACGTAAGAGGGTGAAAAGTTGCATGATGGTAGCCCAAGGTCTGCCATTGTCCACCCGATGCTCATATTTTTAATATTTTGATAATCTAGAAATATTAATTAGAAATCATAAACTGCAGAAAATTATTTATAGAGTGTAAAAATGTATGATTTATGAAAATATATACATTATTTCCCTGTGTACTACTTGTGGTGCACAGTGAGACAATTTTCGATACTCCGTTATGCTGCGTCTATGCTTTTATAAATAACTTTTTTAAAACTATTTATACATTAATGTGTAGCGTATTTGTGTAGCTTAAAGATATAGCAATTTTTTTTCAAAATAATAAAAATCGTGGCCATTCATTAAGTAATAATAATTTTCGTCTCACTGTGTACCACCCTCCCCTAAGTTAAATTAGTCCATAAAGTTTTTATAATGTTAAGAAAGAGATTTGTAATTTTGTATTTAACTCCATTATTGTTGTTATTCAATTGAAAAATATTTTCTAAAACAGTCCGATCACACTTTAGTTAGCTAGTACTAGATATAAAGTCGAAAAAAATTTTCGCAAGATAACACGCAATACATGAATGTACCGGAGCAAGACGAATTGAACAGCAGCAAAGAGTGGTTAATTAACATATAAACTGTAGTAGTAGCTAACAATAAAGAATGCTTCAAATTTTGTCTAAACTCTGGCCTAGCATTTGGTGAATTTTTAAACTTAAATGTCTATAAACACTTAAAAGGTCATGTTTGCGATGTTTTTCAATTTCAAGAACAATGTCTTCATATAGTAATTGAATATGAATAGCCCAAGTAATCAAATCTATAGTCAACGGATATAAAATTTGTCTTAAAAATTACAACACCAAAATGATGCGATTGTAATATTACTTTCTATTGGAAAGAATTCGTTTTAATGGTGATTAAATATAAAGCTCATTAAATACCAAAAATAGTACATTACAATAACACACCAATGCGGGTTAATCCGCAATTAACAATTTTCTAAGTTTACACACTTGTTTGAGTTTTTGAAAGGATAAAAAACTTAGTATTTTGTAGAATTATAAAAGGTACAAATATAAAGTTCTTGCAATAGAAATATTTCCGAATTGAAAAATCCCCCCCCCCCCCCCAACGCCAAGAAATCTGAAAAGATGCAAAGGCAAAAGAAATCATCTTTTTAAAAATATTTTTCTTTTCTGTAACAAGATAAAATAATGTATCTATAACTCATTCTAAACTGTATTAGAACTAATCGATGTATTAAATGATTTTTAACAAGTTATTTTAATGGTACTTATAAGTACCGTCAGTAGATAAAGGGTTAATGAAGTAAATCGTGATTTTTTTAGCTCCAGTCCGTTTTTCTTTCTTTTTATTTGTTTTACTTTTAATGTAAGTATATTAAAATTACTAGGGGATAGTACCTGAGATTCTCGGGTTACAGAATAAATATGAAACCATTCTTTAAATTAAAAACTAATAACTTTTTTGCATGCAATATATTTTTTAGATTGCCCACTAGCAGTAAAAAAGCATTTTTCATATGAAAAATATGAATTATATAATCAAATAAAGTTTTGAATTTTATCAAAAGCGATAACAGGAACTTGCTCTCGTTCTTTTATGTCATGCAGAACGAAATTTTGTTCCAATCGTTTCACGTAAGTTGTGAAAGATTCTACTTTTTATCAAACTCTTTGAAATGGGTGAACATTTTACTTTATTAAAAGCAGAGAAGAGAAAAAAATGTAGAAGTAAATGCAATGTAAGATATCATTTACCACCGCCGAAAATACTGTAGAAGGCTATGACTTATTAATACACTGCTCAAAACAATTAAAGGATATTGCAGTTTTAGGTGGATTTTGTATCTGGTAAACTGTTTAGCTGATTGGTGCATGGTCGACAGACATAGTAGGTTATATGAGAATAAATTACACATGTTTGGCAGAAAAAAATGCATTTTATTGCGCATTTGTGTACTAAAGAAAAAAAACACAATTTGTGCATATGAGAAAAAAAGAATAAGAAAAGGTGTTTTCTTCAAAGAAAATCATTTTCAGTAGGGGGTATGGTTTCCACAGGCGGCCAGCAACGTTGAACACCTTTGAGGCATGGACTCAATGTGGCTATTAATGACGAGTTGGGGTATTCTGCCCCACTCTTCCAGAAGAGCTCTTTCCAGTTCTTGGAGAGTTTGTGGGGGTTGTTGGCGTCCAGAAACTCGTCTTCCTAGAGCGCCCCAAACGTGCTCGATTGGATTCATGTCTGGAGAACACTCTGGCCATTCCATTCGAACGATTCCTTCCTCGAAAAGGAAATCCTCCACCAGGTTTGCACGATGTGGCCTGCAGTTATCGCCCATTAAAATGAAGTTATCTCCGATTGCTGCAGCGTAAGGGACTACAATAGGTCTGAGGATCTCATCCCTATATCGGCGACCAGTCAGAGCTCCATCTCGAATGATGTAGAGGTCAGTGCGCCCGTCAATGGAGATGCCACCATACACCAACACTCCTCCACCGCCAAATCTGACACTTTCGTGCACGAACGCAGGATTATTCCTACTGCCACGGTCCCTCCAGATGAAAATACGCCTATTATCCGGATGCACAGAAAAACGGGACTCGACGATGCCTTGATGTTAATCTAACACATACCATCGGTCGGCGAGCATACAGACCTACAGCATGGAGCCGGTTTCGGACAGTCTGAGTTGAAATCGTGGTGCCTGTAGCCGAGCGAAGGTGTTGTTGGAGAAGAGTAGCGTTCATGGTTCGGTGTCTCCGAGCTGTTAACGCTAAATACCGATCTTCATTGGGCGTTGTTGCCCTTCTACGACCTTTCCCTGGTCTTCGGCCTGCACATCCACTCTCCAAAAAACGGTTCCAGATCCTGGAAATGACACTTTGTGACACTCCAATGGCTTGCACTACTTCGGCTTGAGTTTGGCCCCCTTCTAACCTACCAACAATTCTCAAAGCTTCTGAATCTGTCAAATGACTTCGCTGAGACATCGTACTCATCGAAACAAAGCAATCACTGAATGCCGATCATCCTTGTCTTCATTCTCTTTTATCCAGTTGAAAGTCAAATTTCATTCGCTGCCGCTGAAGCGACGTTTTTGACGTCGAACTCAAAATTTGCATACTCCACAGTTTGAAAACCAGAAAAATTTGCATTTGTGATTCTCTTCTTCTATTTTCGGCAAAAAAAATTTCGTTTATATCTTTATTTTATATAAAACTTCAAATATCCTTTAATTGTTTTGAGCAGTGTATATCAAATTGAAGTATTTATTGCACAGAACAAATGTAGTGCTTGAAATTCAAAACATTAGCCATTTCCATTTTGTTACCTTATTTTAAGTAAACTTTTTCCGGTCAAGATGCAGCATTTTTTCCAACGTCGCCATTTATAATATATTTAGTAACTACTTAATAATAGTTAACACAACTCTTAATGATGAGATAGCTCGTAAGCATATAAACATTTAATAATCATTATACAAACAAGCACATCACTTACAAGACATCACACATGACACAAGAGAGAAGGACATTTCTCTGATATTTATTCCTAATGAATTGTGGAGAGCTTTGGTGTTTCCATCTAGACATAATAAATTGAAGCACAAACATGACAAATTGATATAAATTTTGAAAATACAAAGGTAAAAGTTATTAGGATAAAATACTTTCTGTATTAATTAATAATCGCCCTATAGTTTATAGAACAACAGCAAAAAATATAGGTGTTTTGTTCGTCACATTTTATCATTTCAGAAGAATGATTAATTTCTTCTGATATTTGTAAGAAAATGGTTTTGAATTATTTTAAAATAGTCCACTATTATTATATCGTATTAGACATATTATATATTTCAAAACTTCATAGCATCACTATTAAATTATTTCTTCACCTCTATCATCTTCCGCTTACCTTTTCTTTTCTGAATTAAAATGGAAAATGTATAATGCAAATGAAATACCTTGCAAAAAAGAGTGATATCTCATGAGAACTCGTTGTAAATGATCCCGCCAAACAACAAATCTAAAACGACAGTCATAAAAAGAAGTGATATCACATAAAAGAAGCTATATATAAGTGCATACTCAGAGTGCTGTGTAAAAACATATCACTATTCATAATGTTTCCAAAGGACTCGGAGTGAGGTACAATATGTGAAAACTATTTGGCGACCTGCAGGCGTACATACGATATATGCAGCATATCAATTTGGAAAATTTTAAAAAATCGAAAAAATAAATTTTTAATTCTCATTATATCCCTTTCATAAATATTTGCCAGCAGAGCCGTCCTTAGGGGTGTGCGACAGGTGCGGCCGCACAGGGCCTCGCGCCTAGGAAGGCCTCGCGCCAAGGAAGGTGTCGCGCCCAGAAAAAAATACAAAATGACTAAATATTTATTATTTATTTTGTTGAGTTATTTATTTCATAATAAAAGTTATGTATGTAAGTATATGCTTATTTGTAAAATGTAAAATGTTTTTACCAATAAAATGTTCGGTGCAAGTTGTGGACGCTCGAGAAAAAAAAAAATTGTTTGTGTCTTTTATTCATTCTATAGGCATTGTTACACTGTAATCTAGACAGCACCAGGCGTAAGAAACTGAATGTTAATTGTTGAGTGCTGATGATAATCCTGACAAACGTCTCACCGTTATTTTAATAACTAAAATGCTAATTGTTATTTTAATGACTATTTTTAATGTAACAGTACAGATTTCTTTACTTTTGTGTAATCAATTTTTTTTTTATTATTACACGAATATCGATGTCCCTTTTTGAAAGCATATGTATGACCTGTCGCATAAAGACGGCGGGGTATCAATGGAGCTGAAAACCCCAAAAGATTTAAAGTCTCCCAAAAATTATGACACGTTAATGTTTTTAAAGTTTCTTAGAAAAGGGAAAATTTTCGCAAATACTGATTCTGACTTTGGGTTTTTTCCTACTTTTTAAATTATCTTATTAAGTTAAAAATATTAACCTGATTAATATTAGCCAATTAAGCTAAAAAAAACATATTACAATTTGAAAAAAAAAATAGAGTTTACAAGTTAAAAGTTTTACCTTTATCATATTCATTACTACATAACATGAAGTGCACTGACCGAATAATTTACGAAATTTTTTTTTATTACAAATTGCTGCAACTGGTTACTAGTTCGTTTATTCTATTCGTAGAACTTTTTCAAAAAAAATATGGCACGCTTCTATGACAATTTCGACAAAAATCTATCAAAAAGATTTTTTTTCTCAAGTAAATAGTAGTGCAAAACAAATTTTAAAATATTCTATTGTGGCAGCCCTGCAATCAGTCCGTGGGACGTACATGTCCCACTGTAGTCAAATACATAGCCATTTTAAGTATTACCTTTGATATATGTTTCTGCTTAAATTATTAGAAAGGAATTTTCATTTTTTTTCCAACAAATTGTTTTAAAAATTTATCAATTTCGGATAATTTTAATCGATTTTTGGCTGATCACTGGTCTTCTGTTGACGAATGTCACATGAATATATTAGAGGTCTGCATGGGCCGAAATTATCAAACCGCTTGAAAAGGTATCCTGGCAAAGTGTAAAAGCGAAAAGCTCGGTCGCGCTTGAACCGATCAAAATCCATTAAATTCAGGCCCGACCCGACTGAATTTCTACAAATATTTCCGCTATTTGTTAGCCAGTATTATTCGGTAATTAAAATTCTTTAAGAGTAGAACGCCCGAAAATTTTATTCAATATTTATAAAAATATTTTACACCATAATTTTTATTTAAAACTATTTAACTTATTTCTGCGTACTTTATGAGTAACCTATTTTATGAAGAAAATTTTTATTCGAATCGACATTTAATCAATTGGTCGGAATCGAATCGACTACTCCTGACATTCTATAGTGTTACAAAATATTGGATACATATTTAAACAAACATTTTAAAATACAGCATTTTTCAAATTATTTGTCCCCAAGCCATGGTATACGGAATTACAATATTAATGACCGCATAAGGCAATTTAGCTTGAAATGAAGACGATAAAATTAAATAGTTTAGAAAGAAGGAAAAGGATGATTAAAAAAGTCATAATTTTGAAGTTTTATAAAGAAAAAAAAGTAGATTAAAAAATATTTGTAATTTATGAATCCAAAATAAATTTATAAAAATTTCGTTAACAAGTGTAGGGTTCAAGAGAGAGAGAGCAAATCATATTTTTTTAATAGACAAATTGTGTCGGAGAGATGCGAGAGGTACTCTTCGACTCAGAATTTTATATACTTTCAAAATATGAATGTAAATTTCGAAATAAATGTCTTCTAGATATTAAACATTGTGCCAACTAGAAATGTTTAGATGATATCACTCACTATTAACACCCATAAAAATAAAATAAACAAAATAAATAATAATAATAATATTAATAATAACAATAATAATAATAATAATAATAATAATAATAATAAGTAAAAAAAAGTTGAACTTGAATCAAGGCAGCCTGAAAAAAAGTACAGTTTATATACTTTTCTTAAATCTTCATAGAGTTATAAATTTAGAAAAATAAAAATTTCTTGAGATATACCGGGAACATTCAATTAGTTACTCCAGTTTATATATAAGGAAATACTATATTTTTTGCGCTTACTTACAAACATTTCCTTTTCTGTATAGGACTTAATAAAAGAAGATGATCCCTTTAAGTTTAGGCCATCAAAAAGTAAAATTTATCTCGAAAACTAATCATTGGAATCAGCTGTACACTTACATCACCCCTTTTTTTACAATCGTTGTTAATTTTCTATGAAAATTAATGTTGATCATAATTTAAAAACTTTTAAACATGAATTTATCAATAATTTTCATAATTCAAAATTTGTTTTTGAATTTTTAAAAAAATGCATCTTTGGGTCTATACATTGTATCGTATAAAAAATTAATCGGATGATTTTTTGTGGAAGATAATAAATAAAAGTATTTCGCTGAATTAACATTAGCATCCTCAAACTTCGATATCTAACTCTACGGAGATTTAAGAAAAAGTATGAAGTTGATCTCTTTTTTGGGGGGGGGGCTACCTTGTTCAAAGAAACTAAAATATTGTATCAAAAGTGGGTGTTACTATTGAAAAATTCAAAGTTGATACAATTTTTAATATGTAGATAACTTCTATTTCAAAATTTGTATTAAAATTCGAAAAGTAGACACGATTTCCAGTCGAACAGTTTTCGCATCTATCTACGGCAATTTGCCGGTAAAAAAATATGGAGATGCTCTCTCTTTTTTTTTTTTTCAACGAATATACGATATCACCAATTAAAAAAAAAAAAGAAAGAGAAAGAGAAAGGAATGCTACCCCGACATGACATACCAAAAATGAATCCGGCCAGCCCCAAATGTATAGAAAAAAAAAAGAATTATCCTATACCTGTACGATTATTATGAAAGGAAATTCGGCGTGGGTCTGTAAAACTTTTACTAAAACATAATACCCCCCACCCCACCCACCCCCCAAAAAAACGTAATTCTTGGTGCACCCCTGTGTACGTCGTGAATAAGCTGTTTTAAAAATGTGATTGCTCTTCAAATAGTTACCTTCACTTTATTTAATCACGGAATCTCTGCCATTCAATAAGCAAAAATTAGTAATCGAAATATCTGGTAGAAGGATAAAAAATATCAGCTAAAATGGCAACATTAGTGGGAATAAGGGGAGATTAATTAGTTTGGAAGGGAAGGGCATCGCAAAAATTTTTGAACCCGGCCTCACTTTCGCTAAGGACGGCTCTGTTTGCCGGAGAATGATCGGTAATAAATCAGAAAGAGTTGTAAGACAAGCAGGAAATGGTATGTAATTGTGATAATCGTCTATTATTACAATTATACTTTTCAATACTTTTTAACATGATATTTAATTTTATAAATAAGTTTAATAATGCATAGTTTCAAAATTAAATGGAAAACTGGAAAAATGGAAAAATGGATCCTGTTTATGACGGAATTATTTCTTAAACGAACAATGTCTTGTTTCCAACATAAGGAATATTATACAGGGTGTCCGGTCTCAACGGTATCCAATGGCTAATTCCTAAACCGTTAGTCATACACATATAGTTCCGATTACAAAAATGTTTTAAATCAAGTAAAGAAATAATTTAATAGCGATTTGGGTCAATAAAAACATTTCTTAAAAAATTACGAAATTTAAATTTTTATATGGTCCCCCGGTCCTATAAGTACTATTTAGTAAAATTTTCCTATTACACTGACAAGTAAGACAAACAAAGTCCCATTCATATAACACTAAAATTGTGCAAGTTATGAAACTTTAAAAATGCATCAATTATGCCACTTTTCTGCTCTGGAAACAAATGAATTCGGTTTGGCTTTGAGGGATCACATACCAAGTGCTTAAAGTATTCGAAGATCTTATTTAATGTGTATCTGCGCTTTGAAAAAAATCGTACAAGTATTTTGATTATGTTCATTCAAATTGGCTAAAATAACATATGTTTTATTTTGTCAGGATTTGAGACTGTTTCTTTTATGATTTCTTTTATCAAAAATTATGTAATTTTTGTAAGTTTTTATGTTACTTCAATGATCGTATGTATGTTTTTCTTGTTCAAAATTTGTACTGGAACTTTAACTCACTTTCAAATATCCGATGGAGAATACATTTTACATACTGGCACAAATCCGATAAGAATCTAATATTATTATGATTTTCGGTAGTTACCATTTAAACTTATACAGGATAACACAAAGAAATTCAGATAGATTACCGCCAAGAAGTTTAAGAAAAAGTTTTAGATTGGATAATACAAGACTGCGATTGTTGGGTTTTTTAACTTTTATGTATTTTTTAGCACTGATTCCGAAAATTACCTTAATTTTTAACCATCATGTCAGGATATTTCGTAAATCATAATTTGTCATATTTAAAGAATAACAAAAATCGGATACTATAAAGTAGAAGAGATGGTTGTGTTTTTTAACTTTTGATAATTGATTTTTACGTACTTTTTAGCGCTGAATCTGAAAATGGCCTTTATTTTTAACCATCACGTTAGAATTAATATAGCGAAAATCTCATACTATAAAACATATGTAAAACTTTTTTTATTTTATTTTATTTTTTTGTATTTTATTGTATTTTATTTTTTTTTTCAATAATTTATTCGATATTTTTGCTTATTCTGGGATTCTTACAGCTAAACAGCTGAGTGGTCCGATGAGATGGGGGAGGAGATTCAATTTTAACTTTGAACTTTTGAACTTTGAAATTTACAATTTGCGAAAAATCCTGAGTTCATGGTTAAAAATGAAGGCAAATTTCGGATTCAGCTATACAGAATACATAAGAATCAATTATCAAACGCGAAAAAACATGACACAACCCAATTTTTCCTGGCTAGTGCAATCTAATAATATTTTAAAATACGTATCAATTTGTAAAGAATTGAGGCTGTTAATTTAGCATCATTTTATTTAACAAAAATTCTGTTTTTCTTTCTTCTTAAATGTTTATTACAAGTTGCATATTTTGCATTAATATGTCAGAATGATTAAAGATTCCAAATTTGTATTGCAACGTTAATTTTACTCTCAAACATTTTTTAATATATCTGACGAAATTATATTTCGACTAAATTTGTGAATGACCCCCAATTCGCAGCAAACAATATGCTCCATCTTTAAACAGCTGTTACTCGGTCAATTTTAATCGTAGAATAACGGGACTTTTTTGTATTACTTGTCAGTGTAAAAGGAAAATTTTACTAAATATAACTTATAGGACCGGGGACCGTATAAAAATTTAAATTTCGTAATTTTTTAAGAAATGTTTTTATTGACCCAAATCGCTTTTAAAATATTTCTTTACCTGATTTAACTAAACCCGATCTTCCTTATTTGTAACTGGAACTATGTGTCTATGACTAACGGTTTAGGAATTAGCCATTGGACACCGTTGAGACCGGACACCCTGTATACTGAAATGGAAGCCTTAATAGAAAAGATTTTTGCCAGTCATCTGCACTTCCGTTTACGCAGTCTTTTACTGCAATATATTTTAGTTTAGTTAACGTCTATTATTAGGTACATTGTTTTTAACACGCATATGATCATTATTTTTTATTATTATTTTACGAACTCGAAATGTTTACATGTTTACTTAGAAAATCCTCCTAGAAAAAGTTGTATTTCTCGTTCAAATATTGGTAAATAAAATCAACAAATCATCCCACATGATGATAAATAAGAATGAGCATGCAAACCCAAAAACTTCAACTTTTTACAATTTAATGGGAGCAGTAATGCAAGAAGAAAATTGTTAAACGTATAGTCATATCTAAGTGCAGGAAAAACAAACATTATAAAAGGCTGCAGGTCACCAAGCAGTTTTCACATACTGTATCTCACTCCGAGTCCTTTGGAAACGTTATGAGTAGTGATAGATATTTATACGGCACTCGGAGTATGCACTTCTACATCGCTTCTTTTTATGTGATATCATTTCTCTTTATGATTGTCGCTTTATATTCGCCGCTTGGCGGGATCATTTACAACGAGTTGTCTTTGATGAGATATCGTTTTCCTAACTCTGTTTTAAAAAGACAGTCAGGTAACTCGGTGAAACATACTCTTGTTTGCATTTTCGATATATATTTATTGAAAATTTATTTCTAAATTTTCTTTTAACTTTTTCTGGTTTTGACATTTTTTATATTTTTGTATCTTCTTATATCTGTACAAGAAGAAAGTTTTGTATTCCTGAAAAATATCGATTTCCGGTTATCGACGATTTATGCATTTTAGAAGGTCCTGAACACGATTGATGTTTTAGAAAATGTCAACACTTGCGTCTGTACGTCTCTCTGCATATGACACATATTTTGTGGACACTTTAATTCACGAACTACTACTATGTAGAATAAAATGTAATTCCATGTAAAGTAAATAAATAAATAGAAATGCTTAATTCATCTTTAAAAGTTAAAATTAAACTTACACTACGTGCAAAATTACTTAAAAGATGACAAAGTATTTAAAAATGTTAAATTATTTTAATACCTTAGAACTTTCAACTATAAAAAACATAGTCTTCTTCAGAGGAATATAAGAAATACAACAGTTATTGACGCCTAATTTTCAAAATCCACGTAGATGGTGACGAAAAGAGTGAAAGTGGAAGTTAATTTATAGATCCGGAAACATTGGGAAAATAAAACATGGATATAGGGAAGTGATTTACCTAATTGTCATTTACCTAATTGTCATAACTCGGTGAAACATACGCTTCTTTACATTTAAATTGCCATTACATTTAGTTTGCTTAAAGAATGATAAAACGAGTAATTTTCCACTTCCCTATATCCATGTTTTATTTTCCCATTGTTTCCGGATCTATAAATTAACTTCCACTTTCACTCCTTTCGTCACCATCTACGTGGATTTTGAAAATTAGGCGTCAATAACTGTTGTATTTCTTATATTCCTCTGAAGAAGACTATGTTTTTTATAGTTGAAAGTTCTAAAGTATTAAAATAATTTAACATTTTTAAATACTTTGTCACCTTTTAAGTAATTTTGCACGTATTGTAAACCCATGTAAAGTTTTATCTTTATATGAATTGGTGTGGATTACTTTTGGGGCAAAATCTCTAAAAAAGAGATTGCCGCAAATCTACGATATCTCCGACCTATGTGATGTTTATAAAACTTAAAAAAATGCATTATCTTTAATAATAATAATAATAATAATAATAATAATAATAAGACTTTGTCCCCTATAAAATTATGTCACACTGTTCAATCAAACAAAATTTCAGCTCTTTATGATTTCATTAACACGAGTTGTAACAGTTTAAATTTATCAGACTCTTACATTCATCTTTTTATAAAATTTGGGAAGGGGTGATAAAAGTTAAACAAAAAAGCCCCGAATAATGTTGAACATACAGCGTTTCGCGGTCTTACGACAATTAGAGACCGTATATGGTGGTGGGCACCGAAATGTCGTGTACCCCGTTCGAAGTGTGCAATTCTATATAGCTTTTTTTATGTGATATCACTTCTTTTTATGACTGTCGTTTTAGATTTGTTGCTTTGCTGGACCATTTACAACGAGTTGTTTTTCATGAGATTTTTAATTTATTCAATGTCTGCATTTTAAATGCCTATTAATTTTAGTAAGTAGCTCTTAAATGTGCTATAAGCTCTCTTTCAAAAGAGTTAAAGAGGAATACAGCGAGTCAAGCTTTTAAAACTTTTTATTCGGTAGAAGTATTGTATTTCATACTAACCTGAAATAGGCAATATCGAATTCTATTCCACAAAAAGTTCCAAAATAATGAGAAAAAATATTTCACATTTTGCTCTACACTGTAAAAAAAAATCTGTAATTCTACAGATGCAAAGTTTTAGAAATCTGGATGCTTACTAAAATTTTATCTGTACTCTGTATTAAAAAAAAAAAAAAAAAAAAAAAAAAAAAAAAAAAAAAAAAGATGTAAATCTACAAACGAATCTACTAATATTACAGTAATATTACTAAAATTTTATCTGTAACCCTGGTTGCAGTTACATAAAAAGTTTTAGGCCTCCCAGTTTCCTAAAACATTCATAGTAATCTTATAGATTTTTTTGATTTACAGTACAAAATTGTATCTATTGCATGAATTTTTGTTATTGCCGTTACATAAAAAGTTCTAGGAATCCCAGTTTCCTAGAAAAATTTTAGTAACTTTACAGATTTTTTTTACAGTGTAATTGCTTCGATTTTTTAAAATCTGGTATGAATTTCAACAGCCAATTAAGTGCTTTAATATTTGTCACGTGTGAATTTCTTTTTTATAACTGGTGTATCTATATTAAATAACTGCACTCGAATTTTAATATATTTTCTGTTTTTATCGATTCATTGGTGTTTATGCAGGTTGTCATATGATTTAGCAGCCTTGTATATAATTTTAACCAGAAATAAGAATTATCATCAAATTATATTTCTCAAAAAGTTCTGAAATAGTGAGGAAACAAATTACACATTTTGCTCTAATTGATTCGATTTCTTTTCATGGGGTATGAATGTCAACAATTGATACATTTCATTCAATTTTTAATATTCGTCACAAGTTAATTTCATTTTTACAACTTGTGTAATAATATTAAATGACTGTGCTTGAATTTTAATCTATTATCTGTTTTTATCCATTCACTGATGTTTACTCACACACGTTGTCGAAATGTTAATGTGTAGATTAAAATATATAAAAGACAATATGACATTAAAATAGAAAAAATAATCTGAGCAGGGTTTTCGCTGCCGATCGCTATTGCATCAAATCTTGACAAATTTGCGCCACATCGCCAATTTGCTAGAGTTTATTTTTAAAAATTATCAGCATAGTTGAAATTACCAGTTCAGTGTGCCTGTCTGCCTGCCGTCTGTCTCCCTTAATTGCCATGCAATCGATATATGTTACTGGGTATCACTATGGCATGTTCGGTATTCAAAATGAAGTATTTACAGATCATTTACAGGAACACTCAAAAGAATTCCGTTACTTTACGGTCTACTGGAGAAAATCGTTTGTGGTGTATTTTAATGGTGTTATACTATTTCAAACATATTGAAATTGATATATATCACTGAGGTTTACTACAAGATGCTTACTGTAGAACATGGTGTCCATAGCATTCATAATCAATTTACAGGGACACACAAAAAAATAGGTTACAGTACTGTTTGTCAACAACAATTGTTGAAAGTGCGTTTTTAGGTGCGTTCGTAATTATATAAATACGTAGCACCTATAGTCGTCGTTCAGTCCGTCCGTCCGTCCGTCTGTCTGTCTGTCCGCATGTAACAGAGCAGAAACTACCCAACCCAATCGTCTGAAATTTTAAGTATCTGATTGTTGCAACATTTTGTCGAGCCATTTCAAATTTTATGAAAATCGGATGTATAGTTTAATTACAGGGACAGTCAAAAGTTTTTCTTTACATTACGGCCAATGGGAAAAAATATTGCAAGTGCATTTTAATGATGTTACAGCATTCCGAACGGTCTGAAATTTTAAATATATAACTGTTGCAAAATTTTGTCGAGCCATTTCAAATTTTATGAAAATCGAATGTATAGTTTAATTACAGGGACAGTCAAAAGTGTTCCGTTACATTACGGGGAATGGGAAAAAAATTATTGGAAGTGCATTTTAATGATGTTACAGACTAGGCACCTTATGAAGTTAAAAAAATTATACATTTAGTACAATATGGGGTGCAAAAAATAATTATAAAACTAGTTATAGTACGAACGCACCTCATTTGCCACGTTTGACGAGCAATTTCCAACTTGTTATTTGTGGCACGCTTTTTAAAATTTAACTACTAATATTTTAACTATTACCCGGTATGTATAAATTCTATAATAGATCATATATAGGACAGAACAAAAGGATCTCGAGTACATTTCCATTTATTAACGTAAATTGCTGTAGAGTTATTTTCGATATTACTTGATTATCCCGTCGACAAATTTCGCCAAACTATTATCCAAATTATACAAATTGACGTAATTTTTAAATTAAATAACGGAAGAACAAATAAATTAGTATAACATTAATAAATATACAAATAAAAAGTCGAAATAAAAATCACTTGAAGACGTAAACACGTGTAACTTGCTTAAAGTCAAGTGAATAAAAATACAAATAAAAAGGTCGACTTGAAAAGCACTTGATGACGTAACAAACACGTGTATCGTGTTTAATGTCATTTAATGTGGCATTTACAATCATCCATTATTGGCCTTTAACATTATAGTTTGACTATAATTTTTTGGTCGACGGGATAACCAAAGTAGTACCGCATTTTCATGTTTGCTCTGTGTTCCCTAACTGATCTAAATTTTAGATTACTATGTAATATAGGGTAACTCTAAGATAGATGGCCATAGTTTTTAAAGATTGAAATAAAAATTCTTAGAATGAAAATACAGGAAATATTGATGCATATTTAAAATTCTTATACATATACTCATAATATTTTATGCAAAAAATAATTAAATATTGAAAACAAACAGTGTTAAACAAAATTGAAATTTAAATGGCAGATGGCCTCTCTCCTTAAACCCGAGGAGAGATGGCCATCCAATATAAGAAAGAAAAAGTCAATTTAAATAGCAAAAAAATAACACATTTCATACACTGTAAAAAAAAAAATCTGTGAAGTTACTTAAATTTTTCTAGGAAACTGGGATTCCTAGAACTATTTATGTAACGGCAACAACAAAAATTCATGTAACAGTATCTGTTACATGAATTTTATCTGTTGCCGTTACATAAATAGTTCTAGGAATCCCAGTTTCCTAGGAAAATTTTAGTAACTTCACTGATTTTTTTTACAGTGTATAGTTAATCATGAAAAACATATAGCAATTTGTAAAGATGCAGTTATATGATGGAAAATGAGTGAAGAAAACTCGAATAAACAAAGTGAAGTATAATTTCAATACTTCACTTTTCGTAAAATCTTACCACATGCTTGGCAAAGGTCTTGATAATTTGTACTCGTTTCATGGAACCACTTCAGGGACCTTATGCATTGTATCCAGACATTCTTTTTGGATGTGTTATTATATTGTTTTTCACAACCAACACAATGATCCTAATCCAATTCTATTTACTCGGACTCTGTAGAATCTGATAATTTAAATGTATTTCGTTCTCTTCGCTACTAGAATTGTCGTGTTTTTTTCCTCGCGTTAATTGTAGATTTATTATGTTAATTTAGTTTATTTATCAACTTTATCAGTTTCTGTAATGAAACATTCTGACGTTTTTCAGCATTTTCTGAAACAAATAAATCGTTAGGTCTTATTATATTATTATTATTATTATTATTATTATTATTATTATTAAAATATTTATATTAGTTAAAATTTAAATAATTATATCACTTAATATATTTATAAACGTAAACTATATTTATTTTAAATTTAATTATATTTAGTTAAAATCATCACTAAGTATAATTTTGAAATATTGATTAAAAGTGGCCGCCATCTCTCCTCGATTTCATGTGGCTATGTATCCTGAAATTGAAGGAGTGATGATCGCCCAATTTAAAGCATCAATACACTGTAAAAAAAAAAAAAAAAAAAAAAAAACCTGTAAAGTTACTAAAGTTTTTCTAGGAAACAGGGATTTCTAGAACTTTTTGTGTAACGGCAACAACAAAAATTCATGTAACAGCGTCTGTTACACGAATTTTTCTTGTTGCCGTTACATAAAAAGTTCTTGGAATCCCAGTTTCCTAGAAAAACTTTAGTAACTTTACAGATATTTTTTTTTACAGTGTAGCCATTGTACATCTTTATTTTAGTCTTAGAAGTAAAGATTATATTATATACGTGCCTTAAAAGTTCATATAGTAGAAAATATATGTAACGTACGTACTGCAAAACATTCAGATTCCCCAAGTCAAAAAAATATTCCATCACCCATTTAATTTACATAAAAATAAGTCAAAATTAAACTTACTTTTTATAATCGAAAACCACAACTGCACATTGCACAGTAAAAAAATCCGAACAGTATCCCTGTAGGAATCGGAAAAATAGTTGCCCTTATTGTACCGGAAAATTTTCCGACCCAGCTCGGAATAAAATCCGCAAAAAAAAGGAAACATTCATTAAAACGGTACTTTACGGATTTTATTCCGAGCTGGGTCGGAAATTTTTCCGGTACGATAAGGGCAACTATTTTTCAGATTCCTACAGGAAATCTGGTCCTATTTTTTTTTTTTTTTTTACAGTGTACAATAAATAAACACGTTGAACTATTTCATACGAACAATGTTTATATTGTAATCTGTGATCAAGTTTTGGAACTATTTAGTTGGTTGGTTGGTAGGTTGTATCGAGTTTTATGGCGCAAAATCCGCAACGGGACATACTGCGCCAAACAAAGGCGCGGAACTATTTAGACTGGCCATCTCTCCTCTATGGCCATCTATCCTAGAGTTACCCTATATACAAACCTATATAGATGATATATAGAGCTTCACAAAAGAATTCGAAAGTGTTTTCGATTATTGATGGAAATTCCTGAAATTCGGTTTTCAAATGTGTTATGTATTTTCTAAATGGTTTACTTATACATCATCTTTCATTTTAATAAACGGGGGAGGTTTATTAAAGTATTCGGAATGTGTTGAAAATGTTTCATAATCTATACTTGACACGTGATTTTTCGTTTTTATTGCTTTCTTTCAACGATACTGTCAGTGATGTTATTAAATGATTGAAAACTTTTCTTTCTAATTTATTACTAATCTTTTTTTTAGGGTTCCGTACTTTAAAAATAAAAACGGAACCATTATAAGACCACTCCTGTGTTTGCACTCCTGTGTTTGTCTGTCTATCCGTCTGTCACAGCCATTTTACTCGTAAACTACGGAACGTGGAACGTTCAAATCGGCTTAAGTAATAAAGACTATTGTCCCACATATTTATAGATTATTAACCATTCACAAATATATGGAGTAGAACATCTTTTATCCCAAACTCTTTTAACTGAAACTCTCGGTTAACCGAAATCCATTTTTAAAGCTTTTTTTTTTTTTTTTTTTTTTTTTTTTTTTTTTTTTTTTAGTATCACATTTGTTGAGTGCAAAATTCATTTTCAAAGTTTTTTTTAACTATCATACTCCTTTTGTGTAAGCGGTCCATTCCAAACCACGAGTACGTATAAATATTTTCGATCCCCTTTCTTAGAGTTCCTTAGAATTTAACTTGAGCTTCCATAAGCTGTGGAGTGGAACGAAGAAAACGAACAAATTAGCAATTCTAAAGATTTTGAATGTTTTGCAAAAGGTTTGGCGTGACTGGAGCAGCACAAAGACTGTGATATTCGTGAACTAATGATATTTAAAAACTTCATGATAGAGTTTCAAAGCAAAGGCAATGGAAACTACGACAAACAAAACATTGTTTAAAACCCTTGTGAAATATGTAAAAGATAGGTAACTTGATTTCAAAATTAAAATTCAGGTAATTTATTCTTGTTTCTATTTTGTTATTGCTTTATTTTTATTAAGCACTTGTTACCATAATAAGAAATAGCGCATATATTTCTTCATAATCTTAAAATTGAAGCATTCTCGATTATCCGAAAATTTCGATTTTCCGAAAGAGGGTCTGTCCCAATTACTTCTCATAATCGAAGTTCTACTGTATATATAGGAAAAATCTATAGAGGATAATTAAGTTACTTGGGAAAAAATCCTTTCTTTGTACCTCATGTGGGATATCGTTTGAAAATTTATGTAACGCCGAACTCAAAAATACATTTCTTTTAATTTTAGTTATTATATTTTCAGAGGTATCGTCGAAAATGCAATTCAAAAATATATTTCCCACCCTCTATTTACGAATCTACTGAAACTAAAATTGTGAACAAATTAGGGTTGTACAAGTTAATTTAAACCTTGCAAGAAAACTATAGCAATTACTCTAGCTCGCATTACTAGGTGACTAGTTTTTATGAAAATCGCATTTTTTTGTTACACACAAATTTCGATTTGCGGGCGTTCAGCAAAGAAGTTGAGGACTGCTGGAGGTACCTCTCGTCGTAGAAATATAAAAGTACTGTTGATAAGGATTTTAAAAAGAATTGTTGGTATTTAATTGAGATATTAACCCTTGAGATCACGGACTATTTGGATATATACAAAAACACGGACGGCAAACTCTATGCGCCATCCGCTTTTAAAGCCTAGTTAACAACTTTTAGTTATATATTTGTGTAATGCTATGCCCAGTTACTAATTCATATATATAGTGTACGGAACCCTCTGTACGCGAGTAATACTCAAACTTGACCAATATTTCTTTTTAGAACTCGTTGACATTTTTAAAAGTATATATTAATTTATTTGTTTTCCTTTAAGCCACTAACATGCAATACCGAATCATGAGTTAATTCGGGCTTTGTTTCAAAAAACTATTTCGGAATAAATCGGTCTAGAATTTTTTTTCTCGACATTGCAAAGCATATAAAAACACTTGTTTTATTAGTTTCTAATAACCTATACCATATTTTAGATCAATAACTTCTCTAAAAGCAATTGCAAAAAAATTGAATAGCCACTGAAAAGGAAAAATAGGAAACTCTATAGAATTAAAAACGGCTTTAGAATCAGTGTTTCACGACAAATCTATTGCGAACATTTTTTGAATTTGACTTAGAGGTTTTCTTTGACGATTCCACAAATTGTTGGGATAAGTCAAGAACCAATGAAAACCCTGTATCCGAGCATGAGTGTCAATAAATGCATCACACTGTTGTAATTTACGTTCGGGTGAATATTAACCATCACCGCTAAAAAAATATTTTTGTTTTGACGAATGGCCAATACAGTCATTATTTTATTATAAAATGCCCGAAGTCCGCTAAATGTTTTAATTAGGGTCACCAAAATACTTGCTATAAGGAGCTTCTGCCACGGCCGCTAAAAGTTTACGCCCAAAAGTCTATAAAATGACTAGACATGGCACTACAGCATAAAGTCTTTTTTCTGATTACAAATTTATTGGGTTGAGTTGATTTTTGATGGCCGATTATCTACTAGAGGGACATAGGCCCAAGAGGAAGTGCCCTCCGTTGTGGTCTTTCTAAGGGAACCTAGCCCGTATTTACACAAGGTTTCCCAAAGTTCGAAGAAACCCGCGAAAACTCCGAACGGTTAGGCCGACTGGGTTCAAACCCAGTACCTCCCGTCTGCCAGCTTCAGGAGCATAACCTGTCAGCCACTGGTGGGGCTCAAATTTATTGAAAAAAAAACTATTAATTTTACATACCTGCGTATAACGCGCACCTACGGTTTCAGATATTATTTTTTTATTTTTATGTATATTCGCCGTGTTACGCGCATCGCCATTTTACTTCAAAGAAACGTTCATGAAATATGTAATATGAGATATGTAATATGAGATATGTAATATGAGATATGAAAATAACAAAAAGAACTTTTAAAATTTAATAACTAGCAAAAACATAAAAACTAGTCGGATGTGCCAATCCCAAACTTTTTTTTACTATCGTTAATCCTTTCGTTAAACTTATCGTTAAACTTTTTTTTATTTAGTGTTATTTCATTTTAAGAATACTGGAAAATAATTTAAAAATACATATGTAACTGGTATTTGAAAACGAGATTTTCGCCAAATTGCCGTAACAACAACAACAACAACAAAAATACTCAAATACATATGACATCTGTGCTAAATATTAAATAATGCAACAAATCATGACATTTAATTTCAACTTCAAAACAATGTTTTAATAGTACTACTTATTTATCCCGTCGACCAATTTCGCCAAATTATATAAATCGCCAAATTATACACATTGACATAATTTTTATTTTAAATAACGAAGAACAAATAAATTAGTATAACATTAATAAAAATACAAATAAAACGTCGAAATAAAAATCACTTGATGGCATAAACACGTTGTAATGTAGGAGACTATGGTATACTTTAACAATGAACACAGTTGATAAATGAAGAGGCCATCGGATGGTTTTTCTTGATTTAATATGACATTCACAAAACACAAATTTACGAACACAAAACACAAAATATAATCGCGGTAACAATTTCTACTTTTTTAACTACATCACTCGTCGAGTCACCTTCACAACCAAAAAAACACTCTGCGCGCTCACTCCAGCTTCTCGCTTCGGAGTTCGAAAAAACAGAACAATCTTCTATCCTCTGATGACTACCGCCATCTATCGGTGGAAAATGTTAGTTTTCTGTAATGAATTAGTTCTTTACAGACTCCTCCCCACCTGGAGAAAACTTTTCACTGTCGACGGGGAAAAGTTTCTTTGTGAATTATTGCTTTCAAGCACCAGTTCTAAACAAAATTTAGTACCGTGAACCACAACTGACTTATTCCCACCATGAAAACATAAATATATAAAATACAAATAAAATTTATAAATATTCAAACATTATACTCAAGATACAAATGAAAAACAATTTACACATATTCAAAACAATAAATTCAAATTTAACTGTTATACAAATTATCATATTTACATATTAGCATTCTAATCAAACTTAGGCTTTTAGGGCTCGACTCAAACTATCAGCATTCTGATGATGTTTTCCCTTTTTATGAACAATTTCATAATTAAAGGACTGTAAAAGTAAGGCCCATCTTAAAAGTCTAGGATTAGTTCCGCTGTTTTTATCTAACCATACTAAGGGGTTGTGGTCCGTCTGGATCTGAAATTTTTGATGTCCATCCAAATAGCATCGTAGTTTTCGCACTGCAAACACAATAGCAGCACATTCTTTTTCGGTGGTACTAAAGTTTCGTTCTCTGTCTGAAAACTTTTTGCTCAGATATAATATAGGATGTTCTTCATTATTTTCATTCAGCTGGGATAACACTATACCAATTCCCAAATTTGAAGCATCACACTGAACGATGAAAGGTTTCGAAAAGTCAGGACTATATAAGACAGGATTTTCAGAGAGTTTACCTTTCACTTCATCAAATGCCTTTTGGCAGTCGTCATTCCAGTTTACTATTGAATTGCGAACTTTTCCTTTTAATAAATTAGTGAGAGGCGTTGCAATTACAGAAAAATTAGGAATATAGTTCCGATAATATCCGGCTAAAACTAAGAAGGATCGGATTTGAGTTTTAGTAGTAGGAATTGGAAACTCTTTTATGGCTTGAACCTTCAGTTCACCTGGAGTTCTAAGACCCTGACCCAATAAGTGTCCAAGATATTTTACATAAGCTTGAGCGAATTGACATTTAGATGGTTTAATATGCAGGTTTGCTTCACTCAGTCTTTTGGAAACGTCTTCCAGGTGCTTTAGATGATCTTCCCAAGTTTGAGAAAAGACAGCAACATCATCCAAATAAGGCACCGCATACTCTTCACAGTTTCTAAGTAATCCAGCCATAAGTCGGCTAAATTCATACGGAGCATTTTTTAAACCAAAGGGAAGGCGTAAAGGTCTGTACGTCCCAAAATTTGTCACAAAAGTTGCATACCTTTGAGCACGTTTGGTTAACGGAATTTGCCAATAACCTCTGGTCAGATCTAAAACTGAAATATATTTAGCTGAAGACACCTTTTCTATTAACTGGTCAATGTTGGGCAAAGGATAAAATTTTGTGCGAGTCAGTTCATTTAAACGGCGATAGTCTATGCAAGGTCTCGCTTCTCTGCCTGGAACTTCAACTAAAATTAACGGAGAGGCAAAGTCAGATTCACCTGGCTCAATGACTTCCAGTTTCAGCATTTTCTCGACTTCGGCCTTAAGGATTTCCGTTTGTCTAGGCGACATTTTATAAGGCCGGGCACAGATTGGTTTTTCTGATTCCAGCTCAATATCATGTTCAGCTAGATTCGTGCACCCTGGTTCAGTCGAAAAAGAGTCAGCATATTTTCCAATAAGTTGTCCTAATTCTTCTCGTTGACTTTCATTTAATCTGTTGTTTTTTTGTATGTCTTGCAATACTTCTAACAACGCATTGTCATTATTTTCCTCATCCAATTTAGGAATTTCATCTTCTTCTTCATCATTAGAGGTTGTTTTTATAGTCAGTAAATTTATACTTTCAATTTTTCTTTGATGGTAGGGCTTTAACATATTTACGTGATACACTTGGGACTTCTTTCTCTCTGGATCGTATATAACATAGTTTCTGATAATCTCTTCATTACTTCTCCAGGTCCTATCCAACTAACTGACAGTTTATTTGGTTTGGACGGGGCCACAATTAAAACTTTATCTCCCTCTTTAAACTCTTGTTTTCTGGCTTTTATATCATACCAATATTTTTGGTTTTGTTTCTCTTTTTCCAATATTTTCTGCAGCGAGCTCTTGGCATTTCTTCATTCTGTTCATTAAGTCAAATACATAGGATATCACACTATCTTCTTCTATCTCTTGCTCAGTCAATTTTTCATAGAGTAGCATCATTGGAGTTCTTAAGTTCTGGCCATGGACTAATTCTGCTGGACTGAACCCAGTGCTATTGTGAGTTACAGTTCTTAATGCAAAAAGGGCAGGAGGTAGTACTTTCTCCCAATCAGCTCTAGATTCTAAACAAAGTACTCTGAGTATCCGTTTCAAAGTCCTGTGCATTCTTTCAACTGGATTACTTTGTGGATGATAAACCGAACTTCGCACAACTCTAACTCCAAATTTCTCTAAGAATTCCGTTGTAAGTACACTCATAAATTACTTTCCTTGGTCAGTTTGTAGTATACGAGGAAATCCAAGTCTACTGAAAATTTGCAATAAAGCATCAATAATCGTCGTATAATACAAATTAGGTGTAGGAACCGCATCAGGATATTTCGAAGCTAAACAAATTACAGTTATTATGTATTTGTTCCCTAGTGTACTGACAGGTAAAGGTCCACAAGCATCAACATTTAGCTTTGTAAATATTTCTGAAATAACTGGAACAATCTGTAAAGGTGCTTTCTTTTTGTCTTGAGGCTTTGCAACTCGTTGACAGTAGTCGCAAGTTCTTACATAATCTTCGATATCTTTAAAGCAATTTGGCCAATAAAAAGTCTTAAACAAAGCATCTTTAGTTTTAGCTACCCCCAAATGAGTTGCAACAGTTTCATGACAAAATTTTTTTAACTGCTCACGAAACCTTTCCGGGACAACTAATAATTTTCTTTCAGTACCATTCCTATCTTTTCTTTTATAAAAAAGCATATTTTTCTCCAAAATAAATTTGCTATCTTTGCTATTTTTCTTTTTAGCTTCTTCGATAAGAGGTTTTAGCTCTTTGCTCTTCTTTTGTTCTTCAGAAAATGTCTTAGGAGAAGTTTTTATAAGCTCTTGTACTGAGACAGTTTGACATACTGGCAAAATTGAGTCTTCTTGGTTTTCTAACTTCTCTTCTTCTGATTTATCTTTATCTTTTTTCGCTTCCATTTTTTTGTTTTCTCTTTCTATACTATTTCTATGATTCTTTTCTACAGTTTCATCAGAAATTTTGTGCATTTCAGGTTCTTCATGAGAAACCTTCTCTGCTTCCAGAATTTTCTTCTGAGCTCTGGTTTGAACAGCATTAATCATATGCTCTTTCACTGCGTTTTCTTCTTTACAATGTTCAAATAAAGCGGCTGTTTTATTTCCTAACAAATATCTTCCTAAATCTACAGAGTCTCTTGAGACAGCAGCTTTAGTTATCACATGTCCCATTTCACAGTCTAATTCAATCTCTGCAAGAGGTAAACAGAATAGACCATCGTGTAAGGGCACCCGTACCCACATTTTTTCGTTCAGATACATATGCGTTTTGACATACCTTTGTGCAATTAAATCTATTGTCGCACCCGTATCCCTTAAAATTTCCATTTGTACGCCGTTTGCTTTCCCCACACTAAGATAAGGCGTTATTGACGAATCTTGCCCAACTTCCACCTTAACATGAGAAATGATTTCTGGCGATTTCTTAAGTTTATCACATTGAGGACGAAGATGAGTGCTTGATCCACATTCGTAACAACGTAACGTTCTCTTCTTATCAAATTCTCTTTCTGTATGATTCCCAGTTAATGATTCTGATTTAATTGGCAATTTAGGCTTATTATCCTTACTTTCTTTCTTGTAGTCAAAGTTATTTGAATTTTTAAATTGGGATCGAAAATTAGACATGGTCTTTTCCGGAAGTTCTTTCTTTTTAAAACTTTCTTTGATACTTTCATAGTCATCCAATTTCTTAGCCAAATCTAAAGGCGTCACAAAATTTAACCAATTGTCTAGAAGATGTTCTTTTGTTTCCGCGGGCACTCGAAACTTTAACTGTTCTGTAATAATTAAATCTTTAAGTTGATCAAACATTTCAACACCTAATTCTGTAATCCAGGCTGTAAAATAACTAGTGAGTTCCTGCGCATAATTCCTCCAAGATTTGTCTAGCGTTTTATGATGCCGATAAAAACATTGCTTCAGTTTCTCGCTATTCAACTTATATCTTTCTAATATAAGATTTTTAACAAAATCGTAGTTAATCGCATCTTCAGGCGATTCCCTAGCTAACATGTTTGTAACCTCTGTGGGCAAAACAGCTAACAAGTATGCAACCCATTCACTCTTCGAAACTTTAGCCATCTCTGCTCTTCTCTCAAAATTAATTAAAAAGAGACCCATCTCATCAGATTTTTCGTCGAATTTCGGAACAATTTGTGCCAACTGTATTTTTGGTCCGACATCAACCTTTCTTCCTGATCCATCGTTCTGTTCAGAAGTTCTTTGCAATTTCTCCAATTTTTTTAATTCTAGTTCATGTTCATGAGCTTCCTTAGCCATACGTTCTTCCCTTTCTTCTTGTCGAATTCTTTCTTCTCTTCTTTCTCTCTCTCTTCTCTCGTTTTCCTATCTTCTATTACTCGGTCTAACATGAGTCTAACCTCTTCTTCTTTGTAAACTTCGCTTTCTACAATAATTTTCTTAATTTCTGGAATCTTTTTCGAAAGATCAACTTCCAATTCCAATTCATCACAAATTTCCAACAAGTCTGCTCTTCTAGCTTTTGCTAAATAGGCCATCTTAATTTTAGATAAACCGAAACAAAATCAGAATGCTTAATTTCTAATTAATAGAACTCAGAAGTCTCCTACTTAAACTAGCAACAAAACTTTTAAGCCGATATAATAAATTTTAATTAATAAAGCAATTCTAAAATCCACCTCTATCAAATTCTTAGTAAATTAAACACTGTGCAACTTTTTAAACAAATTAAATAAGTAAATATGTAATTGTGTCAAAAATATAATTAAGATGATAAAAGAATTTTTTTTCAACATTCAGAACTGTATTTTATTCAATAAACACACTTATTTCAAAAACAATAATTAAATTACGCAATTAAAATTAAACCAATCAAACTAAGTAAATACGAGAATTTTTCTTAATTATCAACCCTTTTTTATGCAAGCATAACAAATTACTCGCAAAAAAAAAATTTTAAATGACCCACTTAACATTTTCATTTCTTTACATGAAAAGAGTAAATTACAAAATATTCAACTCAATTTCTTTTTCCAAATGAAAATAACACTTTTATCTTTTACTCGATACTTATCAAGTTTTTATTTTTTTACATAAACTCAACAAACAAAACAGAATTATTTATTTTTCCGTTTTAAACTCAATAACTTTTTTCTTTAAAAATAACAAAAAAAATATCAAATCCACATTCACTTTTCAATCAGAAATCAAAGAACGAAAACCTCAACTATTCTATTTTTAGAATAAACTAAATAAACAAATAAAGAAAGAAAAACAAAACAGAATTCATCTGCATTTCAACACTTTTTCTTTCGAGCTTTGTAATTTTGGCATCGATCCAAATAACAGAATGGTAAGATTGGAAATTTTATTTTTTTCAAAATCTCGTTCCTTTAAAGAATGAAATGATACCATTTAATATTAAATCATTTTGATTCAAAAGAATTATCACCATCATAAGTATCCCCCAAAATATATAAATAAACTTTATTTATTATTATTTCAACTTTAAGAACAGATCTTAATATCTCTAAGATAAAATGCCTAAGAACACAATATTTTATAAAGAGAACAGCTTAATGAAATAAATTTCAATATTATTCAAATTTTTTTATTTGATTTGATGGGAATAAGTTCAGTATATATCAGTACATGAAATATGCCCAATTAACCCGCGCTTTTTCTAAAGCTTGAAATTAATTTACGCAAGCAATTAAATCTAGTTAATCCAGATTAAAAGAAATTTAATCGATAACAGATGATTCAAGGTACTAATAAATACAAAAAAAATATGGAACTGGCTTACTTGCTAGTTGCATCTTTACTTAAGAACACTGGTCATTTCACCATGGAATCGTACCGGGCTGCCACCATTTTTACTCGTCTGTAATGTAGGAGACTATGGTATACTTTAACAATGAACACAGTTGATAAATGAAGAGGCCATCGGATGGTTTTTCTTGATTTAATATGACATTCGCAAAACACAAATTTACGAACACAAAACACAAAATATAATCGCGGTAACAATTTCTACTTTTTTAACTACATCACTCGTCGAGTCACCTTCACAACCAAAAAAACACTCTGCGCGCTCACTCCAGCTTCTCGCTTCGGAGTTCGAAAAAACAGAACAATCTTCTATCCTCTGATGACTACCGCCATCTATCGGTGGAAAATGTTAGTTTTCTGTAATG
The DNA here is from genome assembly GCA_963932465.1 of Maratus speciosus. Taxonomy (NCBI): domain Eukaryota; kingdom Metazoa; phylum Arthropoda; class Arachnida; order Araneae; family Salticidae; genus Maratus; species Maratus speciosus. Next base: position 458,416,264 of record OZ010797.1, read on the forward strand.
AATTAGTTCTTTACAACGTGAAACTTCCTTAAAGTCAAGTGAATATGACATTTACGATCAACCCTTATTAGCATTTAATCTTATAGTTTGCCGATAGATTTTTGGTCGATGGGATAACCAAGTAGTACCGTTTTAATTTACTACTCGAAAAATAAAAAATGCTAGCTGACGAGTTAAAAAAAAAAAAGCTATTAGCGAGATTTGCAGCCGGCTAACATAAAAGTACCAAGAATTCTTTGCGATCATGGCATCTTTTATTTAATTTTATTCGAAAAAATAATTTTCATTCTTTAATCAAAATGGAAACCTTTCTTATGAAAAGCGAAGGATCAATCCGTAATTGTTTATGGCAGTTACATGACTTGGACTATTATAATATAAGTGAAATGATGGCTATCGAATAATATTTCGCGACTTATCACCTGTGGCTGGCTAACATTAAAGTACCAAAATGGCCGCCTGGGATATAAAAATCGAAGGGATCAGCCCGTAATTGTTTATGGCAGTTACATGACTTGGACTATTATAATATAGGTGAAATGATGGCGATAGAATAATATTTGGCGACTTATCACCTGTGGCTGGCTAACATTAAAGTACCAAAATAACCGCCTGGAATATAAAAAGCGAAGGAATCCGCCCGGAACTGTTGATGATAGTCACAGGACTTAGGCTATTATTATAGAGATTGTTTTCAATTCTAAAAACAGCGCAAAGAATAACATTTACTAACGATTAAAAATTTATTTACATGTGACAATTAAAAACAGAAAAAAAAAACTTTAAAATTACTATTAAATGAATACGTGTTAAACGCAGGAAAATATTGAAAATTATGTCTTGGAAATTGTATTTACGCATGAATATTAAAAGAGAAAGGAAACTTTAAAATAATAAATACATTAATATGCGTTTAACCCTTTCAGGGACAAGGTTCTTATATTCGCAAAATGTTGATATCAGTGAATGGCACCAGAATTTACGAACAAATTTATTTCGAAATATGAAAATGCTTTTGTTCACTTACTTAATAAAAGAAAAATTTTCATTCCAATATTCTGGTTCCAATGTGGCATTTAAGAATTAAAATTAAGTGGTCCAAAAATGAACCACCGGCTTCGAAGGGGTTAAAGCAATAAAGTGTAGTAATTGTAGTAAACTTTATTATGTCAATCGTTTTATAACACTGTTAAAAAATACTGGGAGGCAAAAACTCTGTTTACGTAATTCATTTTATTTTAACTTCTTTTCAAATGTTTAACTGATCTTCTTTAATCAAACACGAAAACAACCATTGGATGTCTTAACAGCACCTGATTCGGCCTTAAATTTTCGCAATCAAAGGAAATTGAATGGGGAGATCGCTACAGGTTTTTCATTATAATTCAATCTTCTCTAATCTTTTTAAAAGCGATCAAATTAGCGTGCTTTTAGATTCGGCCGTGTCTGAACGGGGGTTGGCGAGCGTAGCTTGCAGGGGGCAGAACCCCCTAGTATGATACATAATTTCCTTCTTCTAATTCCATTCAATAAACTTACTTCTTTTGCTTGTTATTTTCGAATTTCTCTGTACATAATGTATTTTTGTAATGTATTTTATTACGTGATGTACTTTTCTATAAATACGTAATTCTTCTAAGTAATGTACTTTTGGATCATAAAGAGATGGCATTTTCAATTACTCTAAAATCACTTTCGCAATTATTTAATTATTTTCCAATCCCATTCAATAAACAGGGAAAGTGGGAAATTTTGTTGTTTGTCATATTCAAGTTGATTGCCATGCAACTTTATACTACAAGAAAAATGTAACTTTTAATTTATCTAGTTGTTATATTATTTTTTTTACAGTTTCGTTCAATAAATCAAAAAAAATATTTTTTATTATTATTATTCCTTGTACTTTTAAAGTTTTCCCAATACAATCATGATGATGAACCTTACTATTACAACAACGTTTTCTCTCTTTTTTTTTTTTTTTTTTTTTTTTTTTGCTCGTTGAAGCAATATTTTCGTCAAATACGAGCTCGCTCGGAGCGAGTTATATCAAGAAAAGCATTTTTTTTTTTTTTTCGTTTTTAAGTATGCTAAGACAGACGTAACGTTATTGACCTATTGAAACTGCTGAGAAACATACAAAAGATGATTTTACAGATCTATAAGAGTATAAGAAGAATACTAGCTGATTCACATATTAAATGTAATTTTCTAAGTGCTAGTCGATATTTTATGAATATTGCAGTTTAATTTATTAAATATATAATATAAATATTATTAAATAAAATACTTTTTAGCTTTTTTAAAGATGATCAGCGTCACTATGGCAGCGAATATTGCTTGAAAGTTTTGTCTCAAAAGAAATTAAACAAATTCCCGAAAATTCATTTTATTAATATGTTTTAAAATTTGCTCTCCTCTATAAATTAAAATTAGATCTATACTTATAATTTGTATAAAAAAGGATAAGTAAATGTATAAATATTAATTTTAGGTGCATACATCCACACTATCTATATTATAAAGGACAAACATATCCGTGCGTAACGCATACGTCATTTTGCGAATGGCAGCACTTTGAAATTTGAAGTAAAATTTTGGTTTTGCAATTTTCTCTACCGAAAATTTAAACTTCTAAACATCGCACATTTTAAATTTTTACACCATCTTATAAGGAAAAAAGTGCTCTTTAAATGCCATTTGTTTGAAAGCTGTATCTCAATTTATTTTTGAGATATTAATTTTTTGTAGTTTTTAATACCATTTTTCTAATCGTGGCAACAAAAGTACCCCATTTCTATTGAAAATAAACGGAAAATAGTCGAAAATACGAGATACTGTATCTTTTTGTTGCCATTTTTTCATAAAACCTGAAAAAATTTTGAAATAAAAATATGGGCTATGTCAAGAATATTGTCTTTTATTCCGTGATAATGACGTCATATACATACTTTTCTATAGACGAAGTTTAACCCTCTGTCTACCAGAAGGGTCCAATGGACCCGACATGTATATTCAAAATATCTATTCAAACCAGAAATTTCTTCAAAACAAACTAAATGTATAAATCAGACAATAATAAGTTAAATAAACAAATTAAATAGTTTTAAGTAAAAATTCTGGTGTAGAATGTTTTTATAAAACTTGAGTAAAATTTCCGGTAGTTCTAGGGTTAAGACGGGATTGTAAAAGTGGATTGCTTTAGCCGATGCAAATGACGTCATTTTATAAAAAAGCGTGTATTTTAATTCTTAAAGCTGAATTATGTTTTGAAGAAGTGCGTCATTTTCACAGCCCAGCTGCTTTCAAATTCTTCAGAGGTGAAAATGCTTCACTTTTGAAAATAATGTAATCGAAATCACACATTGATAAAACGCAATGTTTTACAAAAATTTAGAGTGTCTTTAAAAAAGAGAGGTGACATGCAAATAATAGCGATTTATATTAGAGAAATTGCTGATTCTCGCCTGGATGGATTTGCTTCGCCGAGTTAGACAAGCAAACAAATAATTCGAGGTTTAAAATAATATCATATTCCTGAAGATTTGTCCAAAATTATCTCGAACAATAAAATTTTAATGCTATTTTTTAGGACATTCTACTATAAATTTATCAAAATAACATAATTTGCTTAATTTAATTTTTCCTAATTTTATATAATCTATATATTTAAAACACGTGTGTTTTTTAGTCATCTGTCCTGATCTTTCTGCTGAACCAATTTTACTAATATATACATTTTTTAAACTGAAAGCTGTTCATTAGTAGATGTGATCGCACTATCTTTTTTTAATTAAATATCCCCACTTTCATATTTTAATTTTAAAAGCATTTTATAAAATTTCTTCAAAATGGTGAAAATTAGATAGCTTTCATTTTTGCAGACAAGAGAAAAATAATGAGGCATTTTTATCTTTATTCATGCCATTTCTGATAAAAATCCAAAATTGTTGATAAAAATTGTTGTATAGGGTTTAGTGGCGCAAAATCCCATAGGAGCATAATATTATATTCGGGGTATAATAACGGAAAATGACATACTGCTTTTGAAAACACGCATTTTTCCTCATAAATTTTCTATGTTGTATTTCCTTCTGCGCGTGTACTGATACTAAGTTTCAGACACTAAGCGAAATGCTTATTTAAGTGAAAATTAAGTCATATTTAAAAGAAAGCGATCATTTTCTTAGATAAAACTAAACATTTTAACACAAATGCGTCTAAAAAACATAAATTACGGAAATTTTTACTCTCCGGAATTTAGATTAGAATATCAAGTAAAGAGTACATCTGTTTACATAAAAGATGTTGCTGAGAATCGTGACTTACAGTTTTGAAATAAAATGATTTTAAAATGATCAAACAAAATACAATTTTTTTTTTTTTTTAATGATGAATATGGATATGAGAAGTGCGTATGCAAATTTTGAGAAGGTTAAAATTGCTATTTTTCATTCCGGAATACCAAGCTTAAGGCCGCAATTGATAACCATATCCTAATAACTGATCTTTATTATATTTTACTGATTAAGTATCTATCTATATTATAAAGAGCAAACGTATCTGAGCGTAACGCTGACGTCCTTTTGCGAATGGCAACCCTTCACGATCAAAGTTCGATCTTGAAATTTTGGCTACTGCAATTTTTTAATCTGCTGACCATCGTACATTTTCAATTTTTGTCGCTTAAGGAAAAAACTTACTTTCAAATGCAATTTGTTTAAAAACTGTATCTTAATTGAATGATTTATTATGTTTTCTAAAACAATTTTTAAGCATGGTTTTTTTAAAAGTTTATCTTATCACGTGCCGGTTCCAATACATAATAATAATAAACATTTTGCACATAAAGCAACAAACACTGTTCAGCATTTGTTTCTGACTATTTTTGCATAACGAAATTAATACTTCCTTTATAAACAAAAAAAGAATAAAATTTAAAAAAAACATCAATCTAATATATTTTTGAAAGACAAATTAACGAAATTAACACTTCTTTTATAAACAAATAAAAGAATAATATTGAAAAAACACAAATCTAACATATTTGTAATCGTACAATTTAAATTTTTAGATCACGAAATAGGACTTTTTTTTTCAAATGGAATTTGCTTGCAAAGTTCATCTCAGTTTGCTGATTGTCTATGGTTTTAGAAACAATTTTAAAGCATGAAACATTTTTTAATTTATCTATATCGCGCGGAGCTCGATTACGAAAGATTAATCCGTTTGCCTTTAAAACAAAATAAAGAGTTCATTTTCTTATGGCTAATATCCATTAAAAAAAACTTCCCTATGAATAAATAAATAAAATAATATAAATAAAACACAAATTTAACAGACATCCCGTAAGGCATGGTGACGTCACGGCGACGTCGTTGTGAAGTCACACTGTGACTTTGTGACCGTCGATGTGACGTCACGTGACGTCGATGTGACGTCATAGTGACTAGAATGCGAGGTCGTTATGGCCGTTTTAGAGGTCGTTTGTGACGTCACATTGTGACCACTCTGTGAAGTCACGGTGTGACAAATTTGTGAAAAGTGTGTCATTTGTGACTATTTTGGCATTAACTTTGTGACGAACCTGTGACGAAAGCGACAATGCTTTGAAGTCACACTGTGACCAATTTGTGAAATATGTGTCATTTGTGACGAACTTGTCATAAACACTGTGATTTCAAATGAAAATCAAATTTCAAATTAATTGCTTAAAAGACGCAAATAGTGAAAATGATTCCATGCTGGGACTCGAACCCGGGCCATCAGTACAGTGCACTGACATTCTACCGACTAAATCACATGGAACGATACTCAGGCTGAAAAATTTCTCACTATTACATGTTGGCAAGGCTACAAACGCAGCACAAGATGGAATATTTAGCGTGAGCCACCAACATGATGCAAACACGAAACTTAATTAAATCCAGCATCGATTGAAATTATATTAATACTTGGAAATTTTTCCAGCGAGAACCATTCGCTTTGCATACAATATTTCAAATGAAAATCAAATTTCAAATTAATTGCTTAAAAGTCAATTTTAATTTGAATTGTTGTATGCAAGGCGAATGTTTCTCCATGGAAAAATTTCCAATTATTAATATAGTTTCAATCGATGCTGGATTTAATTAAGTTTCGTGTTTACCCCATGTCGGTGGCTCACGATAAATATTCCATCTTGTGCTGCGTGTGTTGCCTTGCCAACATGTAATAGTGAGAAATTTTACAGGCTGGGCGTCGTTCCATGTGGTTTAGTCGGTAGAATGTCAGTGTGCTATACTGATGGCCCGGGTTCGAGTCCCGGCATGGAATCTTTTTCACTCCTTTGCGCCTTTTAAGCAATTAATTTGATATTTGATTTTCATTTGAAATATTGTATATAAGGCGAATGATTCTCTCTGGAAAAATTTCTAAGTATTAATACAGCGATGAATTTTAAAATAAACTTTTGCTGTAAATATAAAATCTTATCTTTTTACCGTACTTTTTAGCAAAATATCGCTATTTTGGAGTCCTATTCTTCTAAAACATTTAAAAATTTTCCACTTAAAAAACAATGCTTATCAACTGCCATATTTTTTTATTAAGTTCTATGCTTGATATTGAGTTCAAGCTTGATATTTAGAATGTGTAAGTTTTTTTAATTTGTTGTTATTTGTCATTGCTTTATTAAATATGAACATGGAGACTAACGGATATTAATACAACTATTATTTATAGAGCGGCATGATAAGCGATATTTATTTAAATTTTTTATTCCCGTGTATATTGTATTTTGTGAATATGAGCTAAATAGATTTGGTATGTTTTATAGGAAAAGACTGATCTAGGAAATAGAAAAAAAAAACGAGTAAGAAAAATCATGCGTTAAGCATAGATTATAAAATACTTTCCAACACTTTCTGAATGCTTTAACAAGACATCGTAATTTAGGGAAATGAAATAAATAAGATAACTAAGTAAACATTTCAGAAAACGCATAAAACATTTGAAAAACTGATTTCAACAGTTACCGTCCATAGCCAAATATGGTAAACGTCAATAACATCCAAAAATTTCAGAGCAATCCGAGTATATTTTTGAGAGATAGAGTGCGGACAGACTGCTAGACGGACAGACGGAGAGACAAACCGAAGTCATAAGCACTTTTCAACTTATGTCCTATATTATGTATCCTGTATTATATGAACTTTTAAAAAATATATACTAAAGCAGTTTAATCTGTAACTTCCTATCAGGCATGAAAAACACTTTATTTCAATGCTTAAATATCATATTTTACTTTTTAGTGCCAATAATTACGCGTATCATAAACGTAGAAAATGAATTTACAATAGAAGAAAATTTAATAACCGATTCAGAATGTCTATAATTAAATGTTTGATTAAAATCACAAGCACAAAAATTCTTACATACAATTTAAAAAAATAAATATACCAATTTGAAAAACACTAAAAATAATAATTAGTATTTATAATTGTACTATTAAACAACAGCAAAATACAATAAATAAATTAAATGCACTATTAGATTTAACAATATCTCAAAAATATTTCCGTATGGTATAAGGAATTACTATTATTTTATAATTTTGGCAAATGTTAAATCTGAAAACATTGGTTTGAAGATTTAGGATTTTAAAAAATAATTTAAAATATTATTAGCACTAAAAGAAAATTCTTTCAAATGTTTCACTACTGTAATATGTAAAAATATATTTTCCCAGTATAATGTTAATTTCTAATCTGAAACAGTTTCGTAATCTCATGATAATCGAACATCATATTTAACCCCAAAATAATAATAACTATAAGTGTTAGTAATCAAAAAATAGTAAGAAGCCGATAAAATAATTCCAAATCATTGTCGTTCCGTACATTTTCAATCTCAAGTAAGAGTAAATTAATGTTTATATTAATTCCAGTATGAACTTAAGCCTGAATCAGTCTCTGCGCAGATTTTTTTTTTTTTTTCAAGCGATGGCAGATTAAGATATTTTTCTTTACAGTTATCGAATTGAAAAATATCGCTTCTGACATAAAGATCAGTCTCTTACAAATATAACATAAAACTATTTAACTCATAATATACAAATCAGGAACAAAATATTTAAATTAAATAACACTTACATATACGTTCCATTAATATCCGTGTATCCTAAAATGGTCATTTCCTTATCTTAAAGTGTTGTAGACTTGGTGATGTTCTAAAAACAGTGAACAATTTCCCGCGTCTTCTCATATTTATTTTTCTGTGGGCAGACGATTTTCAAGCAGATGTTCTGTTACAGATTATTTGTTTTTGTATACAAGAAATATTGAACTTGAATGCGCAGTAATTTTCTGAAAGTATCGTTAATTAAAATTTTGTATTTGAAGACATGTCCAATATATTTAACCTTTTCTTTTTATCCGTACCAAATAATTCAAGTTAAATGTATTGTAAAGTTCCTTTTTTCTAAATAATTATAATAATAATATTCTTAATTAGAGTTTATTAGATAAAACATTGTTTAAATTTTTAAAAGGTGTAAAAATAAATTTAATGGTATTAACGACCCCCCCCCCTTTTTTTTCTTCTTCTTTTTTTTTAAGTAAAGTTTGTTTTGCACAAATTTTGTATATTTCTTTTATTTTCGGAAAATGCTAATTTTATTTAAAAAGTCTGAAAGAAGTAGAATTTATGACTTGAATACAAATTATAAAAATATTCTAAAGCAAGAAATGCATAGATGACTAAACTCTGAAGACTCTTTCTACGTGCTCATTAAAAGGTGCAGATTTAACTGTAATAGAAAATTTTTAGTTTGAAACCACAGAAGTGTTTCGAATAATCCTGGTCGATAAAAAAAGAAAAAAAGAAAGAAATTTCCTCCCAGCAAACTAAATATGTAAAATGTATAAATTTAATAATCCTAATTCTAAATATATTATCCAAATGCTAGATAAAATTGAAATCATGAAAAAGTATACATTCACTGTCTTAGATATCAAATGGATAAAATATAGCCTGAAAATTTAGTTTATTAATGCTTGTATCGTGCACTTTATTTATTATGCCCCCCCCCCCCACTTCTCCCCTTTAGTGACAGAATTTACCATTTGCTATCCACTAATATATTTTCATTCCTTATGCCGCTATAACTCGTGACTGCTTAAAATATTTCTCTTCATTTTCAAAGATTTTTGAAGTTCATATTTTTGTCACACTGTGACTTACAATATAGTGGTTTTTTTTGTCACATATGTGACGTGACGTACGTTACATAGCAGTGACATAACAGTGACGTCACATTTTTTTTAATTGCCAGAAAAATATAATTTTACAGTAAATAACATGTTTTGAAGAATTTTCGTAATTTTTTAAAGTTTTCTAAGAAGTTCACATCTCAGTCACAATGTGACATCACTGAGTGGTGGCATTTTGGTCACAGATGTGACGTGACCACAGTGACTTACAGTGACGTCACAATGACGTCACTGTGACCATGCATGCTATGAGGGATGTTTAAGCTCTGAAATTATCTGAATATAAAAGGATCCATTAAGTAGCAAAATCTTGGTCAAATAACTCTTAGCATGCGGCTAATAAAAAAAATATTGCTTTTGATAAATTTCAAAAATTTATTTGATTGTATAATTCTAATTTTTATATGAAAAATGCTTTCTTAATGTAGGTGGGCAATCTAAAAAAAAATTATTGCATATAAAAAAAATATTAGTTTTTAATTTAAAAATATGTTTCCACCTATATTCTTTAACCCGAGAAGCCCGGGTACGATCCCCTAGTATACATAAAATCCGAATGAAACGAATCTATGAAACGATTTTATGAAACAACTGCTTAAACGACTGATTATGTTTCACGGCGATTTCTCCAAAAATATGGAATAGTATGCGATGAAATTAACTCAAAAAATCCGTATTGATCCGCAGATCTCAAAACTGCTATCAGAAAATCAAAATTTGAATTGGTTTTCGAGATATTAATGTTTCTAATTTGAATTTAATTTCTCCAATGGTGGCAACCAAATTACTCCCTTTTTGTGGGAAAAGGTAGAAAACAGATAACGATAGGGTTTGTTAGATTTCTCCTTTTTCGCCATTTTCAAATTACATTGAAATCAGTGTTGCCAGATAGTCAAAAGTCAATTTCCCCAAAATTTCTGAAATTTTCCCCAAATCAGTGTTTTTTTCCGCAAAAGTCCCCACCTCAGTTCTTACTCAAAAAGGGAGTTTTTAAATGTTCAATTTATCACTATAAAAAATATTTAAATAATTTAAGCTCAAAATATTTCCCCAAATCAAGTCTTTTTTTGAAAAAAATCCCCATTTACAAAAAACAAACTTTTAAACTGGGCTGAATGTATATTCTGTAGCTACATTATGAGAATGAGAGATATATTTTACAATGACAAGTTATTTTACGTTTGTTTTTAAAAGTGTTGTCTAACAATGTTGGACTGTTGTTACATTAGCTCCATAGCTTTAGACAATCTCTTATCAGTTGGGATTTGAATGAATCCGAGATAGTACGCTGTTTAAATTTTTTTGTCATCCCTATCCCTGTACTGAAGTACATAATCATAATGCAAAGTATTTTCGCTATATCAATCGATGTGCTTTTGTATATCATAAGAGAAAAATATCTGCTTTTCACATATTTAAATTAAAAAAAAATTTTAAGTACGGCGGAAGAATTTTTCGCATAAGTCGTGCAGATTTAGTCACGTGCAGGTTTAAGCTGCTTAAAGACTTAAGAGTCAGATGCATCTGTAATACATGTAAACTATAATGTGGTAAACAACGAACACGACCGCATACAAGAGAATAATGACTGATATTTCCGATTTGTGGATTGTATTTTCGTTTTTCAAATCAAAATTGAGTTCGAGACAGATTCAGTTTTCCCCAAGTTTTTCCCCAAAATTTTTTGTAGTCCCCAAAAATTTCAACACGAACTACTTGTCCCCAAAAAATTCCCCAAGAGGTTCAAAATTCCCCAAAATGGGGACAAAATCCCCAATCTGGCAACACTGATTGAAATTATCTTTTATTTCAATCAATAGTGAAGACAATATTTTGATTAAATTACGTTTTTCAAGAAAATTTGAAAAATAATTAATTAACTGAAAGCAAATAAATCGAAACTGGTGTGAATCAATAAGTATTAAAAGAACTTCTTAAAACACCATCAAAAACTTTTACATGCGTTAGGCCTTTCGAAAGATCTGAGCCTTTCTTCGTCAGGCGCGAAGTAGACCTGCTTTTTCTATGAAAGCAGCAACAAGACACCTGCTGCTCTGAGTGTCTTGCTACTGCTTTCACAGGAAAAGCACGTCTACTTCGCGCCTGACGAAGAAGGACTCAGATCTTTCGAAAGGCCTAGCGCATGTAAAAGTTTTTGATGGTGTTTCAAGAAGTTCTTTTAATACTTAATTCATTAACTATTAATAATAATAATAATAATTTATTATTTAGTTTAATTAAATTTGCATGATTTCAAGAGATATTTTTTGCATATTTAAGAAAGGATTTTATTTCAAATTGTTGCCAGTCATAGAAACAGTGCAAAAAATAATATTTCCTTACGATTAAAACTTTATTTACACATGTGACTATTTAAAACAGAAAAAACTTCAGAATTAAATGCTTACATTATAAAAGCAGGAAAATATTGAAATTTACGTCATAAAAATTGTATTTATTATGACTGCTAAAAGAGATTTTTTAAGTAATAAATTCATTCATATGCATTAAAAAGCAGTAAATGTGGAAAAATTACGTCATAAAAATAGACAAGTAATAATTCTACCAAACAGTTTAAATTTAAAAATATATTTACGAGACATTTGTTTCATATTTAGATATGCATTTTTTAACGTTTGTCGTCAATTCTAAGGCAGCGCAAATAATAAAACTTCCTTTCTTACATCCAAACTATTTTCATGTGAATATTAAAAAGAGAAAGAAACATTTATGATAAAATCATTAATGTGTGTTATATGCAGTAAATAGGAGTAATTACATCGTATTTAAAATGGACAAATTGTAATATTGACGAACAGTTAAAAATTTAAAATATAACTATGCGACTTCTGATAACTATCAATTCTAAAGATATTGGGGGTTTTTTTGTTTGTTTGTTTGTTTTTGTATGTGTTCCCATAACAACAAGATGTATTAAATTTCAATAAAAGTAATAACGAGTTTCTACAAGTTCATGGAGGCTACAGACTTTTAAATTAAATAATGTATCTACCCGTGAATATAAAAAGATAAAAAACTTAAAAATAAATAAATTATGGCATGAGAAATCTATTTAATAGGGTAAATTGCGTCTTATTTTAAAATGATACGTTTAAAACGTTTTTTATTCCGGAGAATTTTAATGTGACGTCACATGAAATAAAAGTTGTGCGGCTTTCAAATTTATTTGTATATTACATCACTTGATGCAGCATAAATACAGGTAAATGTATGTGCAAAATATTTTTAATTAAAATTTGATAAATACGTACTAGAAAATTCGGATATTCCTAATAATTAATATAAGCAATATGCAATGTAAAAATAACATAAAAATTTGCATGATGGTGTATAGAAATAGAGAAAAGAAACATGAATAAGCTATACTTGTTCCTGAAAATATCCAAAATTTGATCAAAACATATAATATAAGCGCAAACACAATGGTTTTCAATACCGTGGTTCTAAAAGATATTCCCAAGCAGAAGGAGCTTTTTAACCTCGAACCGAAAGAAAGAATATTGTCCATAGCGTCTTTATAAAAGTCAGAAATATAGTGACATTTTTAACGTACCATTTTATACAGGCTGATTTTCAAATGTGTAATTGATCTTACTTATCCACATCATCAATTGTTACGGCAATTATGGATGAGGCCAGGGTAAAAGAAAAATGCCCCATTCAATCGGAGAAGCATGGAAACACGATTACATAAAATAGCCGCCACTATGATGGTAATATTATTCAATCTTCCGTAACCTGGTAATATTTTTTAAACAAAGCACATTATTATATTTTCAGAGGCTGCGAAGTCTGAACGGGTGTTGGGGGGCATAGCTCGCAGGGGGCTGAGCCCCCTAGTATAATTTAAAATCATTTAACATTCATTAAAAATATATTAAAATATATTAACTTTCATTTAGATCTATACTGTTACTCAGTTAATAAGTGCTCGGCTTTCACTAAAAAGTGCTTTTGTACAAACATCTTGGTCCATTCCTTCTTCCATCTCAACTCTTTTAGACATGTGAACATTTTAACATTTCGACATTTTATTTTTCTCTTTTTCAGTGTAATTACTCTATTTTTTATATAATTATATTTGTCATTTCCAATTCTATCCTAAACGCTTTTTTATATTTATTTCAATATTAAATATTATACTCACTAAAACGTATTTTAAACTCCAGTTAGACTTCTTTTCTCTTATGGTTACCTATGTTTTAGAAATACAGCTATTCTTCAATAGGCGTAAATGAACGTCAACTATAAAGTCCATGAAATGCCTAAATTGTTCAACTGAATTCACAGCTGAACTACTCACATGGTGAACCAACATTCTTGCTGAGAATATTTTGATAAGTAGCATAATGCGCTAATATACGTTCATTTAAATGTAAGTTCTACTTAAATCGCAGGTATGAATTTACTGAACCGAAAAACAAAAATATGTTTGCGGCATCTGTCCCTCAACCTCGGTGCGCATCTGTCCCATAGTGGAGGGTGAGATGCCGCACGGCCATTTTGTGTCATGTGAACGACGCTAGAGAAAGGCAAGCACGTCTGTATTCTACGAGGATCTAGTCTACAGTTGCAATCGGTTTTCGGATGAAATCTCTGTTTATTTGGCTTAAATATGGAATAAAACTTTATTAGAGCAATTTTAGCAACTTTCCGCGCAGGTTCGAACCATAAAAACTGGCACAACTATGTAAATACTTATAATTAAGCGGTTGAAACGCATACAACACAGCATACAATTCAGAGGAACACTACGAACTTCTTAAATTGATCTAGGGAGTGCTAGTGTCGCCCACACAATCTCTGCGGCATCTGTCCCACCGTGGCGTCTGTCCCCACTTTACCCTACCTTAAAATTTTTAATAAAATTTAATCAGACTAAAGAAAATGGTCAAAGTTTTATCCTAATTATGCCATGCTCTTGTTTTTGTACTTCCTGAATGGGGTTTCTTTGAATATGCAAGAGAATTTTATCTGACAGTCATTGGATGCCTTCTATCTTACTTGCAACTTTTAGCAAAATTTTAACTTTTATAAATAAGCATTACTGCACTATTTACTGCATGATTTTTTTGTTTATTTAATTAAATATCATTTTTATAAAAGAATTATTTCCCTTAAAAAATAAAACAAAAAATGAAAATAGACATTAACGTGATTTTCGCATCTCAGAAAGCTGATGAATTCATCTGAGAAATTTAACAAAAAAAACTGAAATAAATGTGATTAAGGTATATATTTATTAGAAAACAAATCAGCAGCTTCTTTTAATGATAGTCATATTTCATGTGATTGTAAGATTTTCTGAAAATGCTAGTATTTTATATAGTAAATGACACTTTTGTGAAACTGCAACTATAAAATTAAGCTGAAGAAGAAAAAGCTTTAAGTACAGTTTGAACGTAATCTGTTTTTTAGCTGTGATGTTTAACTTTTTGCTAAAAAGAAATTTTATCCCTGCTATCTGGAAATGAATAAACGATAATAATTAATAAATGATTATTGTTTATCTTATTTTCTAATTGCTAATTTTTATTTTATTTGACTATGTTTTATATATTTGCCGAAACGTCAGTGAAGGCTTACTGTGGAGACACGAAAAGTTTTGATTTCCGTTTGTCTGTCTGTTTGTCTGTCTGTCTGTCTGTCCGTCTGTCTGTTCCGCGATAACTGCCGCAAAAAGCACCCGATCAGCTTGAAATTAATTGGGCATATTCGTGAGATACCCGGACGTAGCTGTATAGTTTTTGGTTAAATTTGGTTCATTCGTTCGGAAAATATGGAAGATTTTATTTTTCTTTATAATGCTTTTCTACGGCAAGTCAGACGATTTTCAAATTTCGAGTAGTTGAAAGAAAATGGCACGTATGATTAATGGATTTAAATGTCAAATTATGGATACTAAAATTCCAAATAAGGGTTTTAAATTATTCCTATTATATTGAAGTTTTATCAATATATCTATCAGATTTTTTTATTTACGTGTATAATGTTTTGAGGACATTTATACATGTATTCCAATAATATAAAGAATTTTTAAATTAATTTTCTTGTTTTACATGATACATATTTCTTTTTTTTTTCCCCTTTTCTTCGTTGCCTAGCGACTGTTATTCGTAGCCTATCATTGCGTCAAATATGAATGAAGTTAGTAAATTACGTTAATTTTGTTGCAGGTACTATTAAAAGGCTATCACAAAAAATATTTTATCGCGCCAAACCGATGCAATTTATGCAATTAACAGTGGACACGATAATGAATTATTTTCCAGTAGATTTATAGATCTCCAGATATGCATATTTTGGGGGGCTTTTAATATGTTATTGCTATCGCATGGATTAGGATGTTTAAACTAATGTTTAACCATGCTATAAGTGAAAAAAAAAGTACAGTTAAAGGCATGTAAATCCTTTTTAACACTTTCCAACATGGATGAAAAGTATTTATGACTTCAGTTTTTCTATCTGTCGCCTGCCGTGTTTCTCTACGTGCTCTAACTCGCGTAAATATAGTCGGGATTACATGTAATTGATATACGTTATTGAGGTTTGCCAAAGTATGTTTGGTATTAAAAATGAAGAGTGTAGCATTCATAGCTTAATTACAGGGGCACTCAAAACTATTCCGTTACATTATAGTCTTTGGGAAAAATCGTCTGTGGTGTATTTTAATAATGTTACACAATTTTAAACGTAATGAAATTTATATACTTTATTAAGGTGCACTAGAACCTGGTTACTATAAAATATGTTATGTGTAGCACTTACAGCATGCGTACAGGGAACTCAAAAGTATTCATAATATTACAATCTTTGAAGAAAATCCTTTTGTGGCGTTTTTTAATGATGTTACTCTGTTACAAAATAATAAAATTGATATGTATTTTTGAAACATTTTTGTAGTATATGGGGTGCAAAGCATATGTTTTTTTCAGGGTCACACAAAAGTGGTCGATTAAAATGTGGTCTACGGGGGAAAAAAAACTCTTCACAGCTTATTTTAACACATTAGCGACGGGAAACGAGAATTCTCGCTTTTATTCAGAATACATCATTGGCTAAGGGAGTGACTTCTACCTTACAGAAAAGACATTTATATTGTGTTGTCCATATTTTTTATAGATTATAAGACATTATATATTACATCCGTACATTGAAAGATATTTACTGCTGCATAAACATGAAAAACATATCTCAGAAACCAATTTCCGAGACACTTTCAGAAGAGGGAGGAGCTTCTACTGTTTTTAAACACAGATTTAATTAAATTGCCTGTCGTCAGTGTGTTAATTGTGTTGCACTAATTCAAACATTATGAAATTAAATTACATTACTGTGGTTGACTACAAGAAGCTTGAATATGATTTGTATCGTATTTATCGTTCATTTATAGGGTCACATAAAAAATTTCGGATACAGTTCTGGTCTATTAGGGATGATTGCTGAAGAGCATTTTCGATTATGGTGTGCGTTTTGACGTTAAGTAAATTTGTGATTAATAAGTAGTGCTTAAATATTGTATACACCATGTACAGGGATACGCAAATGAATTCGTAAGTATAAATGAAAATGAACGCGAATTGCTTCAGTGGTTTTTTTTTTTTTTTTTTTTTTTGAGTTATGTATTTCCCAGACCAATTACATTTAGTATACTAACAAATGTTTGCAGAAATTAAATAGAACCATATACAGGACTCCGCAGAAACTGGATATATGGTGCACACTATGCATACTAATCCCCGGAAATGTGATATGAGCGGTTTTAAGAGGGTTTTTTGTCTGCATTAAATTTAAATGTTATAGACGACGCGTAAAAATCTTCACGTAATATACATCGCTGTAGAAAAGAATTCATGTACGTTTCCGTCTGTTGGTAGAATTTACTAAAGGACATTAACACAATTAATTGATAATTACAAATGTAAATTAGATTACACTACGAAGGGGTTCAGGGGGGCCCCTGAAGAAATCTACTTTATTATTTAAAAATTACCAGAATAAGTAGCTCATGAGATTTTCAGAATACCATTACATAACAATGGGTTTAATTTAACGCTTCTAATGTCAGAAACCTTCGAAATATTTTTTCGTTTTATAAATGTTTATGTAATTTCAAAACTTCAAATTTCGTTTTTTGTAGAAAGATTAATATTACTCAAAGGGTGCTAAACACAATGAATTGTAGAGCTGACGTTGAGGCTCCTGATCTGCAGATTTACTAGTAGTATTTATTAATTTGCTTCATTATCCACCTGCTGGTATGTGTTCTTCTCTTCGGGTAATCCTTTCGTGTGATTACCTGGTGCCTTCTGCTTTCGTATTGGCTGTTTCCTACCCATGCTTTCCTATTGGCTGTTTCTTCAACTTGTCCCTTTCCCCTACCTGTTCTCTGTCAGTCATGCTACTGTGTACAAAGTAGTACGGCGTGTTCTCTACGCCTGATGAAGAAAGACTAATTCTTTCGAAACGCCTGTCACAATCATTAAAATTTTTATGGTGTTTCTAAGAAGTTATTTTCATCTTATGAATAAACGTATTTATTCACTTCCCAACGAATAAATTGCAATAATCACTACTATTGCACTTGATTACTATTACTCTTAATTTAATTACTACTATTACACTTGAAGTGACTCATCAAGTGCATCAGTTTACTGGTAAAAAAAGTAGACTGGAGATACTCTAAAAAGACTTGACGAGGATAAAATTAATGATATTTTGCAGCAATTCCAGATCATGGTTTCACATTGGGTCTCTTTAAAAAATATATCACTGAAAAACGAAGAAAACAAAATTTTGGAGAGAATAGAAAAACTGTTTACGATAACTAACAGATAATTTAAATGAAGTTGCAGAATCCAGAAAATGAATAATTCAGCTGGGTATTACATTTCGGAAACCTTCCTTATTAAATAATCGAATTTTCCTTGCTTTTTACTCGAATATTTTCCTGGAGAGAGTATTTTCGCGCGAAACACTCATGATTGCTTAAGGGGTCTCAGGACTCTTAAAATTGGAAAAATGAAAAAAAAGACCAATTTCAACATTTAATATCTTAAAATATATATGATTTTAAAACACAAATTTTTTTGTGATGAAAGATATATGTATGTACTTTCATTTTATGTATTTAAAAAAATGAAAGATGCAGAATTAAAATTTATAGGCGACTCCAAACTGTCAGACATTTGACGAGCAAACAAATTGGTATAACAGCTTACGCGCAGGTTTACAAAATAAATTTTGCAATTAGAAGAAAAGTTTTGCTGCCTAAATAATACTTCTGATTCTAATAACTACCCTGAACCTAAATATTTTTGTATTTAAAGCATTTTTATATTTTTAATGCAAAGCTGTATTTAGCCAATGCAAAATTTTGAAAATTTCAACAATATAATCACCTAAAAAATATTTTTTTAACTATAAAAAGGAAATTTTAGGTTCAGTTTATACAGACTAACAGGAAACATATGTTTTGAAAATTGCATGAAAATATATTCAGAAGTTTTTGGGATATTTTGCGCGTTATGCCCCAAAACGTCATTTGGAGAAAAATGACTTCAAAGTTTCAGAAACGCCGCTTCAGCAATTGAGCGAGTATAATTCTCAATGCCATAACTCCTGTTCTAATGGAAATTTCAAGAAAACTATTGTATCAAAATGTTCATAAAAGATATGAGTTTAACATCTAAAAAAGTTAAAATTTCGAACATTTTGAAGCTGTAAGAGTTCTGAGACCCCTACAGAACATGAAATTTTTCAAGATAGATATGATATCAGTATTTTAACCTACATATCAAATTGTATCGTTTACCAAATAACAAATACTATGTGATAGCCCATTTATGAGCCAGGGCTTAAATTATAATATAAAAAGTATCGGAGCTCTAATATACTGCAATAATAACAACCATAGAGCATCCCGCAGTCCTCTCCACACGTATATTTATTTTTTATACATTATTTGCAAAATTTAAAGCAATTTCGTCTTCTGCAAAATAAAACAAGAGAAAGAAAAGCACGCGTCAAGCATAGAATATGAAACACTTTCCAACACATTCAGAATAATATAACAAAACTGCAAGATTTAATAAATTAAAATACTATGTCTAATTCAACTATATGGAAACGCATAACACATTTAAAAACTCATTTCAGCTGTCCCCATCTACAATCCGAATTCTTTGAGCATCTCTGAATATGACATATAGATTTGTATCTATTAACTACATGCATGCCAAAATTTAGTTCAGTTAAGAAATACATATACCAGTGTTGGAAATTCCCCTTCAGCACTTTCCACTTATAAGGAGATTGGTACGAGAATTCTTTTGTGCAGCCCTGTATATGAGATATAGAATTTATATACAACGAATAACATGCAAAGAATTATTTAAATTTTAAAGTGTATACCAAATTTTAAAACGCACTTCCAGCAATTACTGCTCAAAGGCAGTATTATAACCGATTTCTTTTGTGTGTCCCTAGATTTGTATCTATTAACTACATGCATGCCAAAATTTAGTTCATTTAAGAAATACGTGTACCAGTGTTGGAAATTCCCCTTCAGCACTTTCCACTTATAAGGAGATTGGTACGAGAATTCTTTTGTGCAGCCCTGTATATGAGATATAGAATTTATATACAACGAATAACACACAAAGAATTATTTAAATTTTAAAGTGTATACCAAATTTTAAAACGCAATTCCAGCAATTACTGCTCAAAGGCAGTATTATAACCGATTTCTTTTGTGTGTCCCTAGATTTGTATCTATTAACTACGTGCATGCCAAAATTTAATTCAGTTAAGAAATATACGAGTGTTGGAAATTCCCCTTCAGCACTTTCCACTTATAAGGAGATTGGTACGAGAATTCTTTTGTGCAGCCCTGTATATGAGATATAGAATTTATATACAACGAATAACATGCAAAAAATTATTTAAATTTTAAAGTGTATACCGAATTTTAAAACGCACTTCCAGCAATTACTGCTCAAAGGCAGTAATATAACCGATTTCTTTTGTGTGTCCCTAGATTTGTATCTATTAACTACGTGCATGCCAAAATTTAGTTCAGTTAAGAAATACATATACTAGTGTTGGAAATTCCCCTTCAGCACTTTCCACTTATAAGGAGATTGGTACGGGAATTCTTTTGTGCAGCCCTGTATATGAGATATAGAATTTATATACAACGAATAACATGCAAAATATTATTTAAATTTTAAAGTGTATACCGAATTTTAAAACGCACTTCCAGCAATTACTGCTCAAAGGCAGTAATATAACCGATTTATTTTGTGTGTCCCTAGATTTGTATCTATTAACTACGTGCATGCCAAAATTTAGTTCAGTTAAGAAATACATATACCAGTGTTGGAAATTCCCCTTCAGCACTTTCCACTTATAAGGAGATTGGTACGGGAATTCTTTTGTGCAGCCCTGTATATGAGATATAGAATTTATATACAACGAATAACATGCAAAAAATTATTTAAATTTTAAAGTGTATACCGAATTTTAAAACGCACTTCCAGCAATTACTGCTCAAAGGCAGTAATATAACCGATTTCTTTTGTGTGTCCCTAGATTTGTATCTATTAACTACGTGCATGCCAAAATTTTGTTCAGTTAAGAAATACATATACCAGTGTTGGAAATTCC
The DNA here is from genome assembly GCA_963932465.1 of Maratus speciosus. Taxonomy (NCBI): domain Eukaryota; kingdom Metazoa; phylum Arthropoda; class Arachnida; order Araneae; family Salticidae; genus Maratus; species Maratus speciosus. Next base: position 458,437,200 of record OZ010797.1, read on the forward strand.
CCTTCAGCACTTTCCACTTATAAGGAGATCGGTACGAGAATTCTTTTATGCAGCCCTGTATATGAGATATAGAATTTATATACAACGAATAACATGCAAAAAATTATGTAAATTTTAAAGTGTACACCGAATTTTAAAACGCACTTCCAGCAATTACTGCTCAAAGGCAGTATTATAACCGATTTCTTTTGTGTGTCCCTAGATTTTTGTCTATTAACTACGTGCATGCTAAAATTTTGTTCAGTTAAGAAATACATATACCAGTGTTGGAAATTCCCCTTCAGCACTTTTCACTTATAAGGAGACTGGTACGAGAATTCTTTTGTGCAGCCCTGTATATGAGATATAGAATTTATATACAACGAATAACATGCAAAAAATTATTTAAATTTTAAAGTGTATACCGAATTTTAAAACGCACTTCCAGCAATTACTGCTCAAAGGCAGTATTATAACCAATTTCTTTTGTGTGTCCCTGTAAATGAACGACAAATGCTATGAAAGCCCTATTCCATCGTAATCAACAATAATTCGTTTTATGAATTGTTCTTGTTGCCGTTACATAAAGAACTTCAGAAATCTCAGTTTCCTAGAAAAATTTTAGTAACATTACAATTTATTTTTACAGTGTAAGTCATATGCGACGATTTTTGGCTGCCAGTATTTTAGAACGGAAATATGTGACTTATTTTATGGATGATATCTCAGTAATTGAATAAGGCCAAGCACACTTTTCGAAAATAACGGTGGCCAACAAGCATGGCAGTTACCAGCTATATGACTTACATACATACAAATCACTACAAAACCTCACTAAACTACAAACTTACACTACAAAAATTCACGGAAACTAGCCCATTGAAAATGTGCGTTTCTGACAGAATGGCTCATCGATCTTTTTAAAGTCACATAGGAGAAATAAAATATTACTTATGGAAATGCAATTGTAGTGTGAATAATAGTAGCTGATACCCACGTAAAATGTAATTTGTTAAGTACATATCGATATTTCTTGAATATTGCAACTAAATCACGTTAAAAGTTTTTCATTGTTATTTCTACACTTTAATTCTGGCGTAGAAATCAAGCATCTGCTTTAGTATTTCTAAAGACGATCGGTGCTGTTATAGATACGAATATTGTTTACAGGGTCTGTTTCAATAGAAATTAAACAATTCTGGAAAAAGCTTTTCACTAAGAATAAACCCGTATTCAAATATCCTTTAAAAATAGGATTCTTAAGCGTGAACAGAGCTGTTATATTAGTTGCTTGCATAAACGTTGTAAGTCTTAGATAATGGGGCAGATTATTCACTCCGAGTTTGGACGTGTTGTGCTACAGTTATCAATAGTTAAATTATGATGCCAATGAAAATTATAATGAATATAGTATATTATTTACAATTCTGATGCAACGTATTTTTCAATTCAGTCACCAAAAAGATTTTTTTTTAAAAAAAGCCTGTGTTTAATAACGATTTCATTCCTTATTTTGAATGTGCTTTACACTGATAGTAATTGCCGCACTATTGCTTATGTGTTTTCTCCTATTGAAAATATTCCCATAAGATCCATTAAAATTTGATATTTTGGAGCTAATCTGTGACAGCTAGTGTGTTGGTTTTGGATCTATTCACTTGATACACAATTGCTTCGCATGCCTCTACTTCAGACTCAGAGGATTTTTGAAACACAATGCGATACAAATAGCTTCTAGCCTTCTTAAGCTGTAATTACACATACTATCCTATCATAGGTAATATCAAATATTTCCTCAGAAACAGGTTTTGTCGTAAAGGCACAGTGTGATAGTGCACCTCGCGTAACTTCTTCATTCACGAACTTATAGCTGCTTTTCTCTCTTACGATAGGTATCAGCTTGAACTCCATCACGCAAAAAGCTCAAAAATAGTTGTTTTCACTTCACAGGCTTTACAACACTTTTTTAAACACTCGGCTGCGATTCATCGCCAAATTTTTCAGTGGTTATTTGCATTTGCATATTACCTTCAGTCTTCAAAATAACCCTGCTTGTGACACGAAAGTGTCGTTCGAATGATGTGAGACACAGTAGCATATATTTCAAATCGTGTGATAGTCCGTGTTATAGAAATTTTAACGATTCGAGCATAATAATGGCGGTTGCCTCCGCCCAGTTTATGAATTCTACACCTCAGAATGGTCATTTCTCTTACATAAAACCACTATTTATTTGGCTAATTAGACTTATTTCGTATAAAAATGTTACTTTGCTAACAAACATATATCAGAGCTTCGAAATCTTTCCAAACAATAAAATACTAGACATTTTAAAACAGATTTAAGAAGCTCAGACGTTTCCAGATATAAAGAAATTCGACAGCTTAAATTACGTTTTAGAAGCAAAATGGATGATTTGAAGCCTGTCGATAAATCAGGTAACAATAGGTCTATTAGATTACAAAACAGAAAACAAAATGTGTATAAAAGTCTGAATGCATATTTTAGATTATTTAAAATATTTGGTATTGATATTTGCAATATTGAAAATAGCAAAGTGTACAGATTTATTATGCCCACGGTGAGGATTGTAATGAAATTCTACTGGTTAGCCGTGACAGAAAGGGTACTTTCTCTGGTATATATGACAATGTTTGATTACAAACGCATTAAAAATTTATTAGTTGTGATATTCATGACGTTAGAAGTATTTTTAATGTGGTGTCATATGATTAAATATCAAACAAAAATATGCAAAGCAATTTCAAAATTAGAAAATTTCCATAACGTTTTAGGAATTCCGTATCCTCATAAACTTGTGGTAATGTCTTATTCATTTTTCATAATAATATGTTTCATGACACTTGTTTTATATCCTTACCGCTATGATGAAGAAATATCTGAATATTTTTTTCGAAAATACACTTTAAATAAAGTAGATGTTCATCATATAGACAGGCGTTTATTAATAATATCGTTTCATATATTTTATTTTGAACTTAATTATTGTCATTTTTTTGCATGTTGCTTTACAATATTTTATATAATTATTTGTCACTGTATGAGACTAATATTATATAGATACACCGAAATGAGTAAATGCATCTTAAAATTTCGCATTATAACCGCTATAGATTGTGATGCTTGTTTTTTCCGCTACGATGCTATACTATCTACCTTCAAAGCGATCAATTCGACACTGTCTTTTCCTATATTTTTAGGTAACATTTATAATGGTTGTGGTGTTTTTTTCGTAGCTTTAAAAATATTGAAAAAACAGAGTAATATTTATGCTAAAGATATTTTCTCTTTAGTCATAAACTTTGCATTATTTACTGGAACTACATTTGCCGCTGCTTCTGTTAATGAAGCAGATAAATTAGCAAAGGAGAGTAATATTAAAATTATGCGATCTTTAAGGGGGAAAGCCAGAAATCAGACCAATGGAAATGTTGATATTTTTTCTCAAATTTGTCACGCACCTGCTTTTGCCCTGTCTGGATGGGGATTCTTTGAATATACGAGAGGCTTTTACCTGACAGCTATTGGATGTCTTCTAACTTACTCGCTACTTATAATACAATTATGACTTTTATTAATAATTACCACTGCATTTTATTACATTATAGCATTAGTTATGTTATATTTATATAGTGTTATTAATAGTGTTATACTTTCATATGTTTTGCATTTTTATTAAAACCTTTAAGAGAAATATTACTTCATATGAATAATATTTAATAACTTTTCTCTTATTAATTAAATATTATTTATATGATGTAATATTTCTCTTAAAGATTTTAATAAAAATGCAAAACATATGAAAATATAACACTATTCAGAAAACATACCCCAGAAATTTAGAGAAACTTAAATTAATATCACTAAAACTTTCATTTGCCAGAAAAAAAGTTAACAAAACAACTTTATATAATTATTACAGATGATCAAAAAAGTTTCTGAAAGTCAGATTTAATTAAAAACAACACCTTTGAGAAACTGACAGCGTAAATCCGGGTTAGATGAATATCAACTACAGCAGAAAAACTTCCTGAACAGGTATAACCTTCAAGGGTTTCTTCCATCTCTGTCTTTTCCCCTTCATTCAAAGATCGTAATGCCATACTTAAGACAATTTCCAATTAACACTTGTATCAGAAGGAACAAAAACTCATTTCAAAAGCAAAGCACAAAAAGAAAAAGAAGTCGGAAATGGTAAGCCAAACGTGGCAAATGAGGTGCGTTCGTACTATAACTAGTTTTATAAATATGCAGATTTTGGTGCAATAGCTGTTGCACTCTTACGCAAAAATACATAAATACAAGATTTATTATGACTATATATATTAAATTTAGTAATAGGGAAACAATATGACTCCATCTTAAATATGGCGTCATCACCATGGCAACCAAGAATCATTACCTATCATGAGATATCATTGAATTAATTATGTATGATAGGATTTAATAGAATGAAGAAAGCTTTTATCAATATCTTTTTAAGTTTTGGTTCGATTTACATAAAATTTGAAATGACTCGACAAACTTCTGCAATGATTATATATATTAAGTTTCAAACAATTCGGTAAGGTAGTTTTTGCGCTCTTATATGCAGACAGACGGACAGACAGTCATAGGGACTAGACGACGACTATAGGTGCGACTTATTTATATAATTACGAACGTACCTAAAACGCGAGTGCGTAGCAAGGCTGGAGAATTGATGACTGAATCTGATGTAGCAAAACTCGTTCTACATAAAGAAGCTGGTCGCTTATGAAAATATGCAAAAAAAAAAAAAAATGTGTAGCGTGCAATAAACAAAAGAGTATTCATGGATCAACGTAAAATAAAATAATTCTACCTGCATCAAAATCAAAAGTTGAGCGTTTATAATCGAAAAAAAAAAATTAGCAAAGTCCTTGTTACTAGAAATGTTGCATTATTTAAGCAGAAAATAGCTTTTAGTTCAGCAGAAAAAGTCATTATTAAGCAGAAAAATAATTTTGTATAGTATTAATGAACAACTTCGTGTAATTTTTTGATATGATAAGTAAAGTTATATTAATTTTAAAAGTTTAATGAGTTATACAGAGACGGGATCGAAATATCATGTATCTAGAATTTGATATTACTCTGAGTCTCGTGTTTTTCTTTGGTGGGCGACTATTTCTTTGAATTAGAATGTTCAAAAGAAATATTGTTATGTATATTCATGGAGTTATGGGTTTTTTCTTTTCATTCTGTCGCCAGAATGTTTTCTTGAGCCATTTATTTTTGTTTTACCGATCGCTTCCTAAAAATAATTTTATGGACAGTGGTAATAAAGAAACATTGAACTACCTTTTTACTAAAGCAGATAAAAATTATATTCTTGGAAGTTTGTGTTCTAGTCACCTATAAATTTAATTTAAACGATTTTGTACATTTGTACGATTGTACATTTGTACATTTGTACGATATTTGTTGTGCATTAATACGATGCGTAATTGTACATTTGTACGATATTTGCTGTACATTTGTTGTGCATCATTTTATAAACGATATTTGTTGTATATTTTATAAACGAAAACTAACACTCAAGCAGCTACATAAACACTCTTTACACATCTTCAATTTCAATTGCGTGCATATCGTCTACAGGAAAAAAAACAGAACAAAAAAATGACATAAAATCAAATCATAAACAAGTCGGATGTACCAATCCCAAAACTTTCTTCTATCTCATACATGTTAATACTTCAAAATTCGCTATCACACTGCCAAAATTAAATGGCAATCTATGCATCTCATGAGGATTCTAAAGATATGAAATTCCGTGCATTAGTTCTTAAGATATGACTATCGCTGAAATCGTCTAAATCCAGCAAAATGCTGCCTAGCAGCGCCATCTATTAGATGATTTATACCAAATCCTAATCAGCAACAATTTTTGTCAGCGTCTGACTGAATCTGAAGTTTGGAGAAAATCCGTGCATTAGTTTTTGAGATAGAGCTATAGCGAAAATCGTGAAAATTCCTGCATAGCAGCGCCACCTATTGGGTGATTAACACCAAAACCTAATTAACAACAACTTGTGTCAACATACAACTAAATCTGAAGTTAGATGAAAATTCGCCCATTAGTTCTATAGATAGAGCTATTGAGGCAATCGTGAAAAAGGCAGCACAGAAGCGCCACCTGCTGGGCGATTTACACCAACACATAATCAGTAGCAAGTCATATCAAGGACTAACTGAATCGGAAGTTTGATGAAAATCCGTGCGTTAGTTCTTAAGATAGAGCTATTGGGGAAATCGTGTAAATCCTACAAAATTCATCATAACAGCGCCACCTGTTGGTCGATTTACACCAAAACGTAATCAGCATCAATTCATATCAAGGACTAACTAAATCTGAAGTTTGATCAAAATCCGTGCATTAGTTCTTGAGATAGAGGTATTGCGAAAATCGTGAAAAATGCAGCATAGCAGCGCCACCTGTTGAGCGATTTACACCAAAAACTAATCAGCATCAATTTGTATTAGGGACTCACAGAATATGAATTTTTATTAAATTCCGTGCATTAGTTCTTGAGATAGAGCGCCCACAAAATTTGTGTCACATACACACAGACAGACGGACACCAAGACAGACAGACTCACAGAGTCACAGACAGACATTTTGTAAAAACATGTTTTTTGGAATCTCTGGCCCCTAAAACGTGTAAATCCGTCGAAAACCGGAATTCGAAAATTTTCATGAATCCAATACTTTCTTCTTGTAAAGATAGAAGAAAGTAAAAAAGGGTCTTTTCAGTTCACACAACTTGTTATTTGACCGCGCCCCAAGGAGTTTGGAAATTGGGTCAGAAACTGCAACATCCTCCGGCCCAGAAAGACAAGTTATTCATCCTTATAATTCTCAAGTTCCAATGGGTATAAGTGTTGCACTGCTCGCCGAATGAAACTGCCGAATGAAAGTCCAAAAAATCTCCTTCAAGAATTAAACTGTTGATTGAAACTGCCGAATGAAAATCCAAGGAATATCCTTCAAGAATTTTTTAAAAAATCACGAGATTTATATAAAATGTCCCTCACCTTTCAAAAATGCCTTAACTGCAAACTTCATCAACTGTCGAGACCCTGGTTATAAAAGAAAAAAGTAATAGATTGTGTTATAACTTATTAGGTAGTTGTTGGTAAAAAATGCATTAGAGTTTTCAATTTTTGAAAAAGGAACTGCTTTTCGCCTATATATTCTAACACGGAATGCCCTATTTGGATCTCCTACTTAAAAATAAAATAAAAACAAAAACAAATGCAAAATGAAACAAACCGAACTGTATAATCCGCTTTCTTGAAGTCGGTCAAAAAAACGTATAATGCTTCATAATGTAACGAGATGTATCTTGTATATGAGGACGTGAGTTTCAAAGCTCGCCTTATCCAAAATAAAAAATCGAGTTTTGTTTATCAATCTATTCTATTGATGAACCTGATTCGGAAAAACACTAGAATCTGCAAGACAAAACAGTATTATTGTGTATTTCTGGCCCTGTAAAAGGTTTAACTAATGGACGAGCTCAGAAGTTTTTCTCGATTTCCCAAAATTTGATTTTCTGGATAAGGCTGGTTTCAAAACTCAGGTCCTTAATTTTGTCCAATTAAAATCATTAATCATTTTAAATTAATAAAATGCTTTGCATTAAATACAGTTCACGTGTCTTATAAAACGTATACACTTTTTTTTCTTGCAGGTATACACACACAGATAAAACGATATCATACAGAAACTATTAAAGCTAATTAGGAGAAATAAAAATCGGCTGTTAGATTTAGCTGTTAATAGTGATTGACTCAGGCATTAAATTCAATTTCATAAATGTCATCGTTATATTTTATATCGAGCTACTTTAACCATTAAAAATATTGCACAAATATTATTCCAATTAATTTTTTTCCCTTAATAAAATATTTTCTTAGCTTTGTATTAAAAAAATCAATGTTGCTATAGCTGACAATATTGGTTGTTTATTTAAATATTTCAATTTTTACTGCAAACAGTGAAGTTGGTTGGCTGCAAGAATATACGCATATCCGAAGTTTAAGATAGTAATTCCAAAAGCAAGTATGTTACAGAAGATAAAATGAATGGCCCAAGGAATCTAATCTCATCAAATACAAAACTTCTCTTTCAAAAAACAAAAGACTAAATTCCAAATGTGGTCTGAATTGTTTAAAATATAGTTTAAAATTAGTATTGTTTAAAATATTTGGTATTGATATTTTCAACGCAAAGAACAATAAAATGAAAAATGTTATTGCTTCTATAGTGAAATATCTAATGGCATTCATTTGGATAAGCATATCAATAAACCTATTTTCTTCAGCGTACATACTGATCCTTGATGGCAAAAATACTAAAATACTTTTAATTTCAATATCCATGACTACAGGATCAATTTTAATTTGGTGTTACATAATTAAATTCCAAACAAAGCTTTATAAATCAATCGTAAAATTACAAAATTTACTAAATATGCTAAATATTTCACCTCCACGGAGAATCATATTAATCCCGTACTCATTTTTTAGGTGCGTTCGTAATTATTGCCGAAACGTCAGTGAAGGCTTACTGTGGAGACACGAAAAGTTTTGGTTTCCGTTAGTCTGTCTGTCTGTTCCGCGATAACTGCCGTAAAAAGCATCCGATTATCTTAAAATTAAGGATGCATGTTGGTGAAATCCCCGGATTTAGCTGTATAGTTTTTTGTTAAATTTGGTTCATTCGTTCGGAATATATAGAACATTTTATTTTGCGACTTAATGCTTTCCTATAGCAATTCAGACGATTTTTCCATTTTTATTTGTTGAAAAGAAATGGCTCATATGATTAAAAGATTTAAATGCTAAATTAAGGATGAGGAAATTTCCTAATTAGAACCATACATTATTCATAGTAGTTTGAAATTTTGTGTATACATTTGTCACAGTTTTTAAATTCGGTGTATATCATATGGGGGGATTTTATATATGTGTTTCAATAATATAAAACATTTTTTTTAATATAAATTTTCTTTTTAAGCACATATTTAATTGTTTTTATTATCTTTTAACTGTTACCTAGCAGCGAACTACACCTAAAAATGTCGTTAATGTGAAAGTATATGTAATTGTTTGAAGTTAAATCAAAGTCAAAAGGGACGAATTAATGCCTTTGTGTCTTTACATATAGAAGGAATTTACCACAGAAATAAAGAAAGACTATGTTATATTTATTTTGTTCAAATATTTTTCTTTTAAATTAAAAAGTTCATTATTTTCATAAGGAATAAATCGACATTTTGCTATGAAATTTAACAATCATTTTTCTTTTTTTTTGCCGTTGCCACGAAAATTCAATCCCGGAATAAAACTTTATCCTAAACAATTAATTTTGATTTGAAAGATTTTTATGTGCGAGAGGAAAATGAAATAAAAAATAGACATGAATACGCCTTCATATTAGAAATAAAGTGAAAATACGAAAAGAAGGTGAATTTGATCTCATATATCAAAAATAAAACGAATACGCTTTGAGGTTGAAATAAAAGGGGCTTGTGTTATAATATTAATTCTTATTATTAAAAAAAATGTTACTAATATTTCATGGTTTATCGTCTGCACAAAGTTAACAGATCTTAACAATTCTTAATCGAAAATTCCAATGAGGAAAAAAAAACTTTTGAAGAGCAAATATATAGTAAATATCAAAATTATGCACCGCAAAATTATCGCTGTCGAAAATGACGTCATTGTATCGGGAAATAAACATTTTCATCCTTAACCCCTTCGGGACGGGAGCCTTTTACGAAATTTTTAATCTTTTGTCACCGTTTTTTAAAAACAGAACTTTGTGTCTTGTTGAATCGAGAAAATGCGGTGATTAAATAAGGCAATTTTTACAGTAAAATTTTACTGGTGAGGAAAAATAAGGATTTTGAGCGCTTCATGCGGCACGTATACGTGTCGCTCGTCCCCAAGGGGTTAAAAACCAAGCATTAACTAGATTGCCTGAAAAAATGTTTTTTGACGGGTGTTACTTCTTAATGCCGCCTCATTTCAGAAAATATGAATGAAAATTATTTTATTTTTAAAGGAAATTACATTTTTATTCATAAAACCTAAACGTTTAATATAATTGCGTCAATGTAAATCATTTTCTGTGTTACCAGTATTGAAAAATAAGGCTCGGAAGTGTAAAAAGAAATCTAAGATTTGCGCTAACCATTAGCGCAATCAATAAAAAGTTACGTATGTAAATTAATAAGACCACGGGGGGTTCAGGGGGGCGGAGCCCCCCTTAAGAAATCTACTTTATTATTTAAAAAATATACCAGAATTAACAGCTCATGAAAATTTCGAAATATCCTTCCATAACGTTTTTAATTTAATGCTTCTAATGTCTGAAAACTTCGTATTTTTTATTCTTATAAATAATTACATAATTTGAAACCTTTAAATTGCGGTTTGCAGGAAACTGAATATTACCAAAGTGAGTCTAAAAACAATGACTTGCAGAGCTGACGTTGAGGCTCCTGATCTGCAGATTTACTAGTTGCCGAAACGTCAGTGAAGGCTTACTGTGGAGACACGAAAAGTTTTGGTTTCCGTTTGTCTGTCTGCCTATCTGTCTGTCTGTCTGTCTGTTCCGCGATAACTGCCGTAAAAAGCATCCGATTAGCTTAAAATTAAGTATGCATGTTGGTAAAATCCCCGGATTTAGCTGTATAGTTTTTGGTTAAATTTGGTTCATGCGTTCGGAATATATAGAACATTTTATTTTGCGACTTAATGCTTTCCTATAGCAATTCAGACGATTTTTCCATTTTTATTTGTTGAAAGGAAATGGCTCATATGATTGAAGGATTTAAATAGTAAATTATGGATTTTATTAATTAGAATTATTTTATTTTATTTATTAGAATTAATTATTTTATTTATTAGAAATTATTAATTTCTAATTAGAACCATACATTATTCATATTAGTTTGAAATTTTGTGTATACATTTGTCACAGTTTTTAAATTCGGTGTATATCATATGGAGGGATTTTATATATGTGTTTCAATAATATAAAATATTTTTTTTAATATAAATTTTCTTTTTAAGCACATATTTAATTGTTTTTATTATCTTTTAACTGTTACCTAGCAGCGAACTACACCTAAAAATATCGTTAATGTGAAAGTATATGTAATTGTTTGAAGTTAAATCAAAGTCAAAAGGGACGAATTAATGCCTTTGTGTCTTTACATATAGAAGGAATTTACCACAGAAATAAAGAAAGACTATGTTATATTTATTTTGTTCAAATATTTTTCTTTTAAATTAAAAAGTTCATTATTTTCATAAGGAATAAATCGACATTTTGCTATGAAATTTAACAATCATTTTTCTTTTTTTTTTGCCGTTGCCACGAAAATTCAATCCCGGAATAAAACTTTTTCCTAAACAATTAATTTTGATTTGAAAGATTTTTATGTGCGAGAGGAAAATGAAATAAAAAATAGACATGAATACGCCTTCATATTAGAAATAAAGCGAAAATACGAAAAGAAAGTGAATTTGATCTCATATATCAAAAATAAAACGAATACGCTTTGAGGTTGAAATAAAAGGGGCTTGTGTTATGATATTAATTCTTATTATTAAAAAAAAATGTTACTAATATTTCATGGTTTATCGTCTGCACAAAGTTAACAGATCTTAACAATTCTTAATCGAAAATTCCAATGAGGAAAAAAAAACTTTTGAAGAGCAAATATATAGTAAATATCAAAATTATGCACCGCAATTATGCACCGAGTTTTTAAATTCGGTGTTTAACTTATGGAGGTATTTTATATATGTGTTCCAATAATATATCTTTTTATAAATTTACTTTTTTTCAAAGCACATATTTCATTGTTTTATTTTCTTTTAACTGTTGCCTAGCGATGGAACTACACTTAAAAATATCGTAAATGTGAAAGTATTTGTAATTGTTTGAAGTGAATCAAAGTCAAAAGGGACGAATTAATGCCTTTGTGACTTTACATATAGATGAAATTTACCCCAGAAATAAAGAAAGACTATGTTCTACTTATTTTGTTCAAATATTTTTACTTTTAAATTAAGAAGTTCATTGTTTTCATAAGGAATAAATTGACATTTTGCTATAAAATTTAACAATCTTTTTTTTTCTTACCGTTGCCAAGAAAATCCTATCCCAGAATAATAATTTATCCTAAACAGTTAATTTTGATTTGAAAGATTTTCATGTGCAAGAGGAAAATGAAATAAAAAATAGACATGAATACGTCTTCATATTGGAAATAAAACTAAAATACGAAAAGAAGGTGAATTTGATCTTATATATCAAAAATAAAACTAATATGCTTTGAGGTTGAAATAAAAAGGGCTTGTGTTATGATATTAATTCTTATTATTAAAAGAAATGTTACTAATATCTCATGGTTTATCGTCTGCACACAGCTAACAGAAATGTTAATTTTTAATCGAAAATTTCAATGAGAAAAAAAAAACTTTTGAAAATCAAATATATAGTAAATGTCAAAATTTTACACCGAAAAATTATCGCTGTCGAAAATGACGTCATTGTATTTGGAAATAAATATTCTCATTCTTAAAAACCAAGCATTAACTAGATTACCTAAAAAAATATTTTATGACGAGTGTTACTTCTTAATGCCACCTCATTTCAGAAAATATGAATGAAAATTATTTTATTTTTAGAAGGAAATTATATTTTCATTCATAAAACCTAAACTTTTAATATAATTGCGTCAATATGAATCATTTTCTGTCCACCAGTATTGAAAATTAAGGCTCTGAAGTATAAAAAGAAATTTAAGATTTGCGATAACCATTAGCGCAATGAATAAAAAGTTACATATGTAAATTAATGAAACCACGGGGAGTTCAGGAGGCGGAGCCCCCCCCTGAAGAAATCTGTTTTATTATTTAAAAAAATATCAGAATTAGTAGCTCATGAAAATTATTTCAAAATATCCTTCCATAACAACGTTTTTAATTTAATGCTTCTAATGTCTGAAAACTTCGTATTTTTACTTTCTTCTATCTTTACAAGAAGAAAGTATTGGATTCATGAAAATTTTCGAATTCCGGTTTTCGACGGATTTACACGTTTTAGGGGTCGGAGATTCCAAAAAACATGTTTTTACAAAATGTCTGTCTGTGACTCTGTGAGTCTGTCTGTCTGTCTGTCTGTCTGTGTGTATGTGACACAAATTTTGTGGGCGCTCTATCTCAAGAACTAATGCACGGAATTTAATACAAATTCATATTCAATGAGTCCCTAATACAAATTGATGCTGATTAGTTTTTGGTGTAAATCGCTCAACAGGTGGCGCTGCTATGCTGCATTTTTCACGATTTTCGCAATACCTCTATCTCAAGAACTAATGCACGGATTTTGATCAAACTTCAGATTTAGTTAGTCATTGATATGAATTGATGCTGATTACGTTTTGGTGTAAATCGCCCAACAGGTGGCGCTGTTATGATGAATTTTGTAGGATTTACACGATTTCCCCAATAGCTCTATCTTAAGAACTAACGCACGGATTTTCATCAAACTTCCGATTCAGTTAGTCCTTGATATGTCTTGCTACTGATTATGTGTTGGTGTAAATCGCCCAGCAGGTGGCGCTTCTGTGCTGCCTTTTTCACGATTGCCTCAGTAGCTCCTTCTATAGAACTAATGGACGAATTTTCGTCTAACTTCAGATTTAGTTGTATGTTGACACAAGTTGTTGTTAATTAGGTTTTGGTGTTAATCACCCAATAGGTGGCGCTGCTATGCAGGAATTTTTACGATTTTCGCTATAGCTCTATCTCAAAAACTAATGCACGGATTTTCTCCAAACTTCAGATTCAGTCAGACGCCGACATAAATTGTTGCTGATTAGAATTTGGTATAAATCATCTAATAGATGGCGCTGCTAGGCAGCATTTTGCTGGATTTAGAAGATTTCAGCGATAGTCATATCTCAAGATCTAATGCACGGAATTTCATATCTTTAGAATCCTCATGAGATGCATAAATTGCCATTTAATTTTGGCAGTGTGATAGCGAATTTCGAAGTATTAACATGTATGAGATAGAAGAAAGTTTTGGGATTGGTACATCCGACTAGTTTATTCTTATAAATAATTACATAATTTGAAAACTTTAAATTGCGGTTTGCAGGAAATTGAATATTACCAAAGTGTGTCTAAAAACAGTGACTTGCAGAGCTGCCGTTGAGGCTCCTGATCTGCAGATTTACTAGTATAAATACGTAGCACCTATAGTCGTCGTTCAGTCCGTCCGTCTGTCTGTCTGTCTGTCTGTCTGTCTGTCCGCATGTAATAGAGCAAAAACTACCCAACCGAATGGTCTGAAATTTTTAATGTATGATTGTTGCAAAATTTTGTCGAGCCATTTCGAATTTTATGAAAATCGGATGCATAGTTTAATTACAGGGACAGTCAAAAGTTTTTCTTTACATTACGGCCAATGGGAAAAATTATTGCAAATGCATTTTAATGATGTTACAGCCTTCCGAATGGTCTGAAATTTTAAATATACAATTGTTTCAAAATTTTGTCGAGCTATTTGAAATTTTAGGAAAATCGATGCATAGTTTAATTACAGGGACAGTCAAAAGTTTTCCGTTACATTACGGGGAATGGAAAAAAAATTATTGTAAGTGCATTTTAATGATGTTATAGACTATGCACTTATGAAATTAAAAAATATATACATTCAGTACAATATGGGATACAAAAAATAATTATAAAACTAGTTATAGTACGAACGCACCTCATTTGCCACGTTTGACGAGCAATTTCCGACTTGTTTTTTAATATCATGTATCATGACAATTGCATTATATACTCTTGACTCTTGAGTACGATGAAGAAAGATCTAAGGAAATTTTTCGAATGTTTACCTTTAATGCATTAGATACTCTTAATTTAGACTGGCATATATTGTTAATATCTTGGCATATATATCATTTTGAGATTTATTATAGCTACTTTTTTGTTTGTTACTTTGCATTATTTTACATCATTGTTTGTCATTATATGATGCGCATATTATCCAAACATGTTGAAATTAACGAGAGTGTGTTAAGATTGCATTTTATAACAAGTGCTGACTATAATGCATCTTTTATCCGTTACAATGTTATACTCCCTATATTCAAAGTGATTAATTCATTATTGCCTTATCCTATATTTTTAGAGAGTAGTTATAACGCTTGTAGTGTTCTTTACGGCGTTCTAAGATTATTACAAAATAAGAATTTAATTTTCCCTAAAGATATTTTATTCTTTGTCACGAATTTTGTGTTATTTACTGGAACCACATTTGCTTCCTCTTCAGTTAATCAAGCCGATAAATTGGCTAAAGAAACTAACATTGAAGTTCTACGATCTTTGAAAAACGAAGATAGAATTCAAACGAAAGGAAACGTAGAAATTGAAACACAAATATGCTATGCTCCAGCTTTTGTACTCTCCGGATGGGATTTCTTTGAGTATACAAGAGGATTTTATCTATCTGCTATTGGATGTCTTATAACTTACTCGCTTCTTATAATACAATTGTGACTTTTATAAATAATCTAGCATCTATATTATAAAGGACAAACGTATCCATGTGTATTGTTAACGTCATTTTGCGAATGGCAATACTTGACGATGACAATTCGATTTTTACTTTCTTCTATCTTTACAAGAAGAAAGTATTGGATTCATGAAAATTTTCGAATTCCGGTTTTCGACGGATTTACACGTTTTAGGGGCGAGAGATTCCAAAAAACATGTTTTTACAAAATGTCTGTCTGTGACTCTGTGAGTCTGTCTGTCTGTCTGTCTGTCTGTGTGTATGTGACACAAATTTTGTGGGCGCTCTATCTCAAGAACTAATGCACGGAATTTAATAAAAATTGACATTCAGTTAGACCCTAATACAAATTGATGCTGATTAGTTTTTGGTGTAAATCGCTCAACAGGTGGCGCTGCTATGCTGCATTTTTCACGATTTTTGCAATAGCTCTATCTCAAGAACTAATGCACGGATTTCGATCAAACTTCAGATTTAGTTAGTCCTTAATATGAATTGATGATGATTACGTTTTGGTGTAAATCGCCCAACAGGTGGCGCTGTTATGATGAATTTTGCAGGATTTACACGATTTCCCCAATAGCTCTATCTTAAGAACTAACGCACGGATTTTCGTCAAACTTCAGATTCAGTTAGTCCTTGATATGACTTGCTACTGATTATGTGTTGGTGTAAATCGCCCAACAGGTGGCGCTTCTCTGCTGCCTTTTTCACGATTGCCTCAATAGCTCTATCAATAGAACTAATGGACGAATTTTCATCTAACTTCAGATTTAGTTGTATGTTGACACAAGTTGCTGTTAATTAGGTTTTGGTGTTAATCACCCATAGGTGGCGCTGCTATGCAGGAATTTTCACGATTTTCGTTATTGCTCTATCTCAAAAACTAATGTACGGATTTTCTCCAAACTTCAGATTCAGTCAGACGTTGACATAAATTGTTGCTGATTAGGATTTGGTATAAATCACCCAATAGGTGGCGCTGCTAGGCAGCATTTTTCTGAATTTAGACGATTTCAGCGATAGTCATATCTCAAGAACTAACGCACGGAATTTCATATCGTTAGAATCCTCATGAGATGCATAGATTGCCATTTAATTTTGGCAGTGTGATAGCGGATTTTGAAGTATTAACATGTATGAGATAGAAGAAAGTTTTGGGATTGGTACATCCGACTAGTTTATTTTTGCTACCGAATTTTTTTTAATTTTTTGAAAGTCACACATTTTTAATTTTTAGACCGTCATAGAGGAAAAAATCTACTTTCAAATTCAATTTGTTTTAAAACTGTATCTCAATTGACTTATTTATCATGGCTTCTATCTATATTATAAAGGACAAACATATCTGTGCGTAACGCATACGTCATTTTGCGAATGGCAACACTTTGAAATTTAAAATAAAATTTTGGTTTTGCAATTTTCTTTACTGCAAATTTTTAAACTTCTAACCGTCGCACATTTTAAATTTTTACACCGTTGTATGAGGAAAAAATGCTCTTTTAAATGCAATTTGTTTGAAAGCTGTATCTCAATTTATTTTTGAGATATTAATTTTTTTGTAGTTTTTAATATCATTTTTCAAATCGTGGCAACAAAAGAACCCCATTTCTATTGAAAGTCATTGAAAGTAAACGGAAAATAGTCGAAAATAGGAGATACTGTATATTTTGTTGTCATTTTTCCATAAAACCTGAAGAAAAAAATTAAATTAAAATGCTTGCTATGTCAGCAATTTTTTAAATTTCTAAATATCGCGCATTTTCAATTTTTACGCCGTCAAATAGAGAAAAAAAACTACTTTCAAATGCAATTTGTTTGAAAATTTTATCTTAATTGACTGAGTTATTATGGTTTTTAAAATAACTATCCGCCCGTGGCGACCAGTTTGGTCTCCCTTAAATGTATCCTAGGCATTGTATCATGTTACTTATATTCATAATTTAATTTACTTGCTCGATCCTTCGCCAAAGAGGAAGATTCTGATAGAGAAATCAAGAACTCGGTATTTTTATGTTAGTCGGGCACAGGTGATAAATCGCCAAACATTGTACCCGTTTTTCATATTTCATGATTAAAATATAATCCTTTCACTCATTTTATTTAAAATGGATAGCTTTAATTTAAAACTGAAACGTTTAAAATTCATGACTTTCACTTAAAAAGAAAATCTTTAAAAAAGAAAAACAATAAATAATACCATAAACTATTTAATTTCAACATCAAAGCATTGTTTTAATTTACCCCTCGAAAAATAAAAAAATGTGCTGGCGAGTTTAAAAATGCCATTGGCGAGAATTGCGCCCAGCTAACATTAAAGAACAAACCCTTTGTGATCATGGCAACTTTTATGTAGTTTTATTCGAAAAAAATATTTTGATTAAATAGGTTACCAGAAAGTACGTTGTCAAATTTCTTTCCTCGCCATGGACCTTTTCTCTATTTCGCCAAGTACCTATACTGCAAAAGTACCTTTATTTATTTATTTATTGTATTTTAAATGAGATGAAGTCGTATGTTTGTTGTTCGATAAATAAATAAATAAGTATAAGACGGCACAGATGTCATATACGCACCACGTTGGCGCGATTTTTTTTCTGACGCCAATGTCATATACGCACCGGGGTACTTAACTGGCGCCAAAGTGTCGTTATTTTGCTTGATATGGTATCCCGGATGTTGTTGTTTATTTATTAATAAATTGTGTATTTACTTTTAATTTTTTTTAATTATATAAATTGTTTTTTCTATAGTTATTAATTAAACTTTTTTTTATTTATTGTTATTCCCTTTTGAAAACTATTGCACAATAACCAATGAGATGCGTTTCATTCGGGGGTTGCCATTAAGCAATTAACAAATAATTGAGATTTCTGTGCCACGTGCGATAGCGTAATATATATATAGAGAGAGAGAGAGAGATTTTCAAGCATGAATTATTTTTAAATGTATCTCTATCACGTGTAGCTCGATTATGAAATATTAATCCGCTTGCCTTTAAAACAATGTAAAAATGGCAGCATTTGTTTCCGTCTGATGTCCCATAACAAAATTAAAACTTCCTCTGTAGAAAAATAAATAAAATAATGTAAATAAGAAACAAATTTAACAAACATGGGATTGAACCACGCGCTTAAAGCACTGAAATGATCGGAAAGACTGCCTTAAGTAGCAAAATCTTGGGCTAAGAACTCCTGGCATGTGAAAGTAACGCTTTTAATAAATTTTAAAACTTATAATATATATTACATGCAAAAAAATAATAATTAGAGTTAAAAAAAAAAAAAGAAAAAAAAAGAATTGTTTTTACCTATACTCTGTAACCCGAGGAGCTCGGGTTCGATCCCCTAGTTTATATAAAATCCAAGTCTCTGTGTGTCCCTCACAATTCCGGTAGGACCGCCTGGTTGTAATGAGCAATTGTTGAAAATTACTAATGCACGATTAGCACAGAAGCGCAAAATGTCGACCAACTTGGCGAAATATCGTTAAATTTGATGAAATATCGCCAAATTTGGTGACAAAAATAAGTTGTCATATATGAAGCCAGCTTGGCGATAGCTAGCTAATTTTGCAAAATTCACATTTAAAGCCCTTAATATCTCATAATCGAGGTCACCGCAAATTAACTTAAATTCCATGCTTTTAAGGGGGGTTTTCAAAATCTATGAGTGAGAATTTAAAGTGTAATATACGAAAATGTACGTCCTTGCATCTTCATCCTGATGCTACTAATAACATTCTGTCCCTCGGGATTGCACTAACACTCTAAAGCGAAAGCTAAATTCCCAAGGCGATCATCGCTCATCACTTGCTACTAATAACATAACAGCCAATAGACAGCGCTGTACTGTCTGAACTTCTAAATGCCCGATTTTAATGTGCTTTAGGTACTTTTCCAGTATAGGGGCCTTGGCTAGATATATAAAAATGAAATTTAGTACTATATTTTCTAGCAGCTCATTCACTGTTTCATATACACGAGTAATTTTTCAATATTTATAAAATGTATGGTACTTGTTAGTTACCCGTCGACCAATTTCGCCAAATTATATAAATCGCCAAACCATTCGCCAAATTATACAAATTGACGTAACTTTTATTTTAAATAACGAAAGAACAAATAAATTAGTATAACATTAATAAAAATACAAATAAAACGTCTAAATAAAAATTACTTGATGATGTAAATACGCATTCTCAAGTGAATGTGACATTTACGATTAATCATTATTGACATATAATCTTACAATTTGGCGACAATAATGTGGTCGTCAGGATCACTAACAAGTACCCAATTTATTTAATATAAAGAAGCCATTTAACTATTTTTCTATACGAACTGAAGTAATTTGTGTATAAAAAACAACAATAATATAGATATAAATAAAATGTTTATACATTACAGGGCTTGAATTTCAGGGCGGGATGGCGGGATTTGCGCCCAAAATTTTGAAATCCCGCCCAAAATAATATCGTGCGCGGGAGACTCCCGTCCAAAAAATTTCATAATTTTCCTGAAAATTTTGCATCTTGAAATTACGATTAACTCTCGCGAACGCCTTGCAAATTTCCCGACATTTTCGCGCGACTAACTGACACATTTTGCGTTTTTTTTTTTTTTTTTTTTTTTTTTTTTTACCGCGAAAGATCGTTGAAACTCACAAATTTTCGATGCGACCGACAGACAAATTTCATTATTTTTTTCTCGAGATCAGTTGACAAGTGTCCGCGACCGATTGGCGAATTCAGGGGTGATTCTGTTACGAATTTTCCGAAAATTTAAGGCATTAGGTTCCGAAAATTGTGAAAAATCGGTCATCAGTTCAACAGAAAAATATCGTGAATTTCGACAAATGATCGCCGAAAAAATCAATTTTGTCAATCGTTCGAGGAAAAAATCGCCAATTTCGTCGCAAAGGATTGCGAATAAAACACAAATTTTGTCATAGGATTGCGGAAAAACATGAATTTCGTCAGATTGCGGAAAAAAAACTTGAACTTCATCAAAGGATCGCAAAAAAACGCAAATTACATCAAAGGATAGCAAAAAAATCATAAATTTTGGCAAAAGAACGCGGAAAAAATGCGAGTTTCGGCAAAGGATCGCGAAAAAGAGAATTTCGTCAAAGTATCGCGGAAAAAGCTAATTTCGTCAAAGGATCGCGGAAAAAAGCTAATTTCGTCAAAGGATCGCGGATAAACACGAATTTAGTGTTTAGACAAACGGCCGTTGAGAACAAAACCGCGAATTTCATCAAAGAATCGCGAAAAAAACGCGAATCTCATCAAGGAATCGCGAAAACCACGAATTTTGTCAAAGGATCGCGAAAAAAAGCGCAATTCGTCAAAAGACCGCGGGAAAATGCAAATTTCGACAAAGTATCGCGAAAAAACGCGCATTTCGTCAAAGGATCGCGAAAAAAATGCGCATTTCGTCAGCGAATGGCGAATTTCGTCCAGGGATCACGAAAAAAACACCCGCGAATTTCGTCAAACGATCGCGGAAAAACGGCAAATTTCGTCAAAAGATCTCGAAATAACAGCAAATTTTGTCAAAAGGTCGCGAAATAACGGTAAATTTCGTCAAAGGGGCACGAAAAAAAAATAGCTAGTGCTGGGAGTGCCCCCCGCCTTCATCCCCTCTGTTGTAACCTTTCAGAAAATTTGCTGTCAGTTTCAGATTTTTTTTTTTTTTTTTTTTTTTTTTACTCAATCACCCCCGCTTTTTTACTTTTTTAAATAAAAAAGCATTTTGCATCATTATTCTGAGTTGTTGATTTAAATTGCTTCAATGGTATTCTGTCATGCCTGTATTAATACAAACATGACAAAATAATTAATGCAAATCTTTAAAAAGCACATAAAATAACAATGGGTTTCATATTTTTTCTCCCTCCCAAATAGCTCAACTCCCCTCCATTTATAAATGTTGGTAGGGAGATTCCCCTTCTATGAAAAATTGAATTTCAAGCCCTGCATTATATAAATAAACTTAAAAAATCATTTATTTTGTTTTCATAACTGTTATATCATTTGGCAAAAAATTTCGCTCTTGAAGCCCAAATTATGAAAAACTTTATAAAAGTACGCCAAGCCCCTATACTGGAAAAGTACCGCACCTCGCTTTATACAGTGGGATACAAAAGTTAAATTCTGTACATTTCCACTTTAGGGGCCTTGGCGAAGAAGAAAAATTGGCAACCTATTCGCGTACACACGCATTTTTTCAATAATTATACAATTTATTTAACACAAAGAAACCATATATCTTTTTTTTTAAATATAGACATGACCTGTAATCTGCAAAAAGCCTCAAATCCGCATAACACTTGGAACCAAGCTGTGCCCCTGCGGACCCATTTTCATAAATGGATTTCGTTTTTAAAATCTGTTATTTTGATCTATCACCGCGGAACAAGCGAGAAAAACTCATATTCTTGCACATGTGTTGTATATGTATATATATATATATATATATATATATATATATCATATTCAGTCATTTTTGACTGCCTATCTGCCTAGTTTAAAATAATTTTTAAGCATGATTTTTTTTAAATCCATCTCCATCGCATGCAAGCGCCACTTCGAAATAACCCATTTGCACTGAAAACAATATAAAAAGTTCAGCATTTGTCTCTGGCTAATTTTTCATAACGAAATTTAAACTTCATCAATCTATTATATTAAAAATTTTTGTATAATTTTGTATTTTCCTATTATTGTCACATTTATTTGCTTATTGTATACACCACGCCCTCCCTATGTCGGGCTTATCGGCGGGCTCAGCTTTGGCTGAAATTGTAATTTTTTTTTAAACCACAATAAAGGGTACCGGAAGGGACATCTATGCTCCACAGACATTATTCTTAGTCTGAGCAGTTTCTCGCGGGCAGTAAAAGAAAAAAAAAACAAGAAAGAAAAATCCTGCGTCAAGCATAGATTATGAAACATTACCCAACACATTCAGAATAATGTACACTGTTAAAAATTTGCAGCATTCTGACAGGTCATTTGACCGTTTTTTCCGAAAACGGTTACACAACCGTAATTTTAACACTATTCTGACCATATTATTGGCCATTTTATGGTCAGAATATAGTTAAATTATGGTTATGAAACCGTTTTTTCAAATTTTGCAAAGTTTTGCAAAATTTTTAACAGTGTAACAAAACTTCATAGTCTAATAAGTTAAAATATTACGTCTAATTCAACCATGTTGAAACGCATCACACACTTGAAAACTCAAACTTTAGATGTTCCCATCTACAATCGGAAAATTATCCGAATTCTTTGATCAACCCTGTATATATTGTATTGCCCTATTGTATACTTTGAGCAGCGCTGTATATGATTAAAATTTAAAAGCGCAAGCCGAAATTGAATACGCACTTCAGCAGCTTTTACTCAAACACAGTATTGTAACCGATTTCTTTTGTGTGTCCCTGTAAATGAAAGACAAATGCTATGAATACCCTATTCTGTCGCAATCATCTTGTGCAATTCCGTGATTTATATCAGTTTAATTACATTTGAAATAGCGTAATGTCATTAAAATACTCTGCAAACGATTTCCCCCATATGGAAAAATAAAGTAATGGAATTCTTTTGGGTAGCCCTGTAAATGAACTATTAATCCCAGATACTTCATATGCACTACCAAACATGGTTAGGTGACCATAATAATGGATTATAATTTGCATGAAAATCCGAGTATATTTATGGGAGTTAGAGCGTGGACAGACGGACAGACAAACCAAATGCATAAACACTTTCCAACTTTGTTGGAAAGTGTTAAAAAAATGATACTCGTTCTAGAATAGAGAATATTGGGCGATCAGATTTTAAGGGGGTCCGGGACACATTTTAAAATAATTTATATTTATTGAGTTAAAATTCTGAATTTTTTTGTGATGGTTAATCTTATCATTTGTAAACAAAATCACATGATAAAACTTCTCAGAATTTTCTTACAAAAATTTAAAATTTAAAATTTATTAAAAAAGTGGGGTAATTTAAAATCGTTATAACTCGAAATATTATTTATAGAATTTCAATTTTTTTTCATTTAAATAAACAAAAACATATAAGTTTTAATTTCGGTTCAGCATTTTTAAAAATATTAATTTATAAAAAAATTAAAAATATTTAACGAAAAATTTTTAAAAAAAGTGGTGAAACTATTTTTTTTTAAATCATATTTTCAAAAGTAAATTATTTTTTCAAATATGCTGAATCAGTATTAAAGTAAAACAATTGAAAAAGATATGTCCTAAGTTAGAACCATTTATCTTTAGCGGTTCTCGAGTTATAAGAATTTAAATACGCGAAATGGTGAAAAAACGTATCATAAAGAAAAAACTCATTTTTACAAGAATTCGTTTCCGTGACAGCCATTGCTTAAAAGCTAGATTGAGAAAACAAAATAAAAGGAAAAAAATAATATTTGTTGTTCTAATTCGGATAGAAACATGATTTAAATGTCATTTTAAGCAGTAAAAAAAAAAACGAAAAATTGTTAATGAAATAAAATGTTTTTGCAAAATTTGAAGATTTGTGTGTCCCGGACCCCCCTTAATGCCAGTTATCCGCATAGATCCACTGATGTCAAAAATGGTCTTGAATTTTAAAATTTGAATTAGGTTTCGAGATATTATTTTTTCGTAATCTTTGATGAAATTCCTGTTATGATGGCAACTAACTTGCTCCATTTTAGTGGAGAAAAGGGAAAACGATAGTGATTACCGTATATACTCGAGTATAAGCCGGCCTTTTTAACACTTTCCAACAAAGTTCAAAAGTCTTTAGGTATTCGGTTTGTCTGGCCGTCAGTCCGTCTGTCCGTCTGTCCACACTCTAACTCCCGTAAATATACTTGGATTTTCATGAAATTGGTAAAGGTTATTTAGGGTCACCAAAGCATGTTTGGTATTGTATATGAAGTATGTAGGATTAATCGTTCATTTACAGGGGTACTCAAAAGTATTCCATTACATTATGGTATATGGAAAGTAACTCCCGTAAATATACTCGGATTTTCATGAAATTGATAAAGGTTATTTAGAGTCACTAAAGCATGTTTGGTATTGTATATGAAGTATATAGGATCAATCGTTCATTTACAGGGGCACTCAAAAGTATTCCATTACATTATGGTATATGGAAAATAACTCCCGTAAATATACTCGGATTTTCATGAAATTTATAAAGGTTTGTTACGTTCACCAAAGCAAGTTTGGTATTGTATATGAAGTATGTAGGATCAATCGTTCATTTACAGGGGCACTCAAAATTATTCCATTACATTATGGTATATGGAAAATAACTCCCGTAAATATACTCGGATTTTCATGAAATTTATAAAGGATTGTTACGGTCACCAAAGCATGTTTGGTATTGTATATGAAGTATATAGGATCAATCGTTCATTTACAGGGGCACTCAAAAGTATTCCATTACATCATGGTATATGGAAAATAACTCCCATAAATATACTCGGATTTTCATGAAATTTATAAAGGTTTCTTACGGTCACCAAAGCAAGTTTGGTATTGTATATGAAGTATGTAGGATCAATCGTTCATTTACAGGGGCACTCAAAAGTATTCCATTACATTATGGTATATGGGAAATAACTCCCGTAAATATACTCGGATTTTCATGAAATTTATAAAGGGTTGTTACGGTCAGCAAAGCATGTTTGGTATTATATATGAAGTATGTAGGATCAATCGTTCATTTACAGGGGCACTCAAAATTATTCCATTACATTATTGTATATGGGGAATAACTCCCGTAAATATACTCGGATTTTCATGAAATTGATAAAGGTTATTTAGGGTCACCAAAGCAAGTTTGGTATTGTATATGAAGTATGTAGGATTAATCGTTCATTTACAGGGGCACTCAAAAGTATTCCATTACATTATGGTATATGGAAAATAACTCCCGTAAATATACTCGGATTTTCATGAAATTTATAAAGTTTGTTACGGTCACCAAAGCAAGTTTGGTATTGTATATGAAGTATGTAGGATCAATCGTTCATTTACAAGGGCACTCAAAAGTATTCCATTACATTATGGTATATGGAAAGTAACTCCCGTAAATATACTCGGATTTTCATGAAATTGATAAAGGTTATTTAGAGTCACTAAAGCATGTTTGATATTGTATATGAAGTATGTAGGATCAATCGTTCATTTACAGGGGCACTCAAAAGTATTCCATTACATTATGGTATATGGAAAATAACTCCCGTAAATATACTCGGATTTTCATGAAATTTATAAAGGTTTGTTACGGTCACCAAAGCATGTTTGGTATTGTATATGAAGTATGTAGGATCAATCGTTCATTTACAGGGGCACTCAAAAGTATTCCATTACATTATGGTATATCGAAAATAACTCTCGTAAATATACTCGGATTTTCATGAAATTGATAAAGATTATTAGGGTCACCAAAGCAAGTTTGGTATTGTATATGAAGTATTTAGGATTAATCGTTCATTTACAGGGGCACTCAAAAGTATTCCATTACATTATGGTATATGGAAAATAACTCCCGTAAATGTACTCGGATTTTCATGAAATTTATAAAGGTTTGTTACGGTCACGAAAGCATGTTTGGTATTGTATATGAAGTATGTAGGATCAATCGTTCATTTACAGGGGCACTCAAAAGTATTCCATTACATTATGGTATATGGAAAGTAATTCCCGTAAATATACTCGGATTTTCATGAAATTGATAAAGGTTATTTAGAGTCACTAAAGCATGTTTGGTATTGTATATGAAGTATGTAGGATCAATCGTTCATTTACAGGGGCACTCAAAAGTATTCCATTACATTATGGTATATGGAAAATAACTCCCGTAAATATACTCGGATTTTCATGAAATTGATAAAGGTTATTTACAGTCACCAAAGCATGTTTGGTATTGTATATGAAGTATGTAGGATCAATCATTCATTTACAGGGGCACTCAAAAGTATTCCATTACATTATGGTATATGGGAAAAAATCGTTTGCAGGGTATTTTAATGACATTATGCTATTTCAAATGTATTGAAACTGATATAAATCACTGAATTTCACTGATCACGTTAGGACAGGATATCCATAGCATTTGTTATTCATTTACAGGGACACGCAAAAGAAATCGGTTACACTACAGTACTGTCTTTGAGTAATAATTGCTGCAGTGCACGGTTTAAAATTCGGTATTCGCTTTTAAGTTTAAATAATTTTTTGCATCTTACCCGTTATATATAAATTCTATACCTCAAATACAGGGCTGCACAAAAGTATTCACGTACCGTTCTCCTTATTAGAGGAAATTGCTGGAGGTAAATTTTCAACTGAAGTATATGTCGCTCTTAAGTGAACTAAATTTTGGCTTGCATGTAGCTAATAGATTCAAATCTATAAATCACACAGGGCTGCAATTCGCATAATTTTCCGATTGTGGATGGGAGCAGCTGAAATTGGGTTCTGAAATGTATTATGCGTTTCCATATGGTTGAATTAGACGTAATATTTTAATTTTTAAAACAGTGCAGTTTTGTTACTTTATTCTGAATGTGTTGGAAAGTGTTTCATAATCTATGCTTGATGCATAATTTTTTCTTACTTGTTTTTACCTAAAATTGTATTTTGAAAAGGTGGAGTCGCTTATACGCGGGTCAGATTTGTGGAGCAAGCTTCTATGCCACTAATCAATAGAAAACACGCTTCAATGTTATCTTATCTTGCTTAGCAAATTGCTCTAAATTACACCAGTCATTTAAGAGGGAAAAAATTGCATGCAACGTAAAATTTCTGGCTGGAATAATTATCAGGCCAGGTCAATTCCGTCGTAACTGGCGTAACACTTGATCATTGAATTTTGTTTTCTA
Organism: Maratus speciosus; assembly: GCA_963932465.1. Taxonomy (NCBI): domain Eukaryota; kingdom Metazoa; phylum Arthropoda; class Arachnida; order Araneae; family Salticidae; genus Maratus; species Maratus speciosus. The sequence goes on from OZ010797.1 coordinate 458,464,745, forward strand.
AACTGTGCAGAAAATTTACTAATAATAAACTAATATTATATATTTACTAATACCTAGAACACATTTTTACAATTTAAAATATTTCTTACCAAGAACTTAATACCCAAATACTGCAAATTATTTAAATCTCTCATTTAGTCCCAAAAAACTGCAATTCAAAATCCTGTAACTGATGCAACATAAAATAGACAATCATTTTTTATGACTACATTGAAGTGTAAATATTATCAAAACTATCTATATTATAAAGGACAAACATATCTGTGCGTAACGCATACGTCATTCTGCGAATGGCAACACTTTGAAATTTGAAATGAAATTTCGGTTTTGCAATTTTCGCTATTGCAAATTTTTAAACTTTTAAACATCCCACAATTTAAATTTTTATACCGTCTTATACAGAAAAAAATGTACTTTTAAATGCAATTTGTTTGAAAGCTGTATCTCAATTTATTTTCGAGATATTAATTTTTTTATAGTTTTTAATACAAATTTTCTAATTGTGGCAACTGAAGTACTTCATTTCTATTAAAAGTGGTTTAGTTATCTTTATTGATTACATTTTTACTGATGCCATTTTCTCATTACAATTAAAAATATCTTTTTAAAAATTTGAACAGAAAATGACGTTACGCTTTACAAAAGACAATTTCCCTGATGATGCTGTTATATTTCACTATTTTTCATTCCGCTGATATTGAGTTTGAGAGAATAGGCAAACTATTTCAGCGACTGAAAATGACGTCATATTTAAAAGAAAACGATAAATTTATTTGATAAAACGAGATATTTCCCCTTGAATACGCTTAAAAATTATAAAATTCTGTAATCTTTACGCGCAGGTACAGATATTATACTAAGTCCTCAAATCACGAGTGGGAATTTTCACATGGAAAGTTGTAATAGATGACAACCGTGACTTCAAGCTTGAAAATATATTTATTAATAACCTTTTGCGCATTATAATGTTTTTAAATGATTAATATGGATGTGAAACGTGGAAAATGACTTGATTCGGTTTAGATTTAAAAGGGGGGGGGGGGGGATTCTATGATTATGCCAAGGTGAAATCATTTTTGCTGATTTTTCATTCCGTAATATCAAGCATTAATTGATAACTTAATCAAAATTACTTATCTTGATTATATGTTACTAATTACGTAATATGAATAAAGTTTAATTTTTCAATAATTTTAACCGTTAAAGTTTATGAAAAAAATATTTTGTTAATCTTAGGTTAAAATATGTCTTTGGAGAGTTAAACTAACAAGTGTAAGATGGATTTTTTATTGTAATTATTGTTGTCGATATATTATAAATTTGATGCAACATCTCCTTTGTAAACATTTTCTTTCGTCGAAATTCGACGGGGTCTACCTCGTCTCGTTAAAAGAAAAAATGATTTAATGTTCTCAACAACACTAAGTAATGACAAATTATAACAGTAACTTATTTAATTAATTTCTGAACAATAAAAGAGAAAAAATGGAATTTGCACATGTAACTGACGTAACTTTTATTGTGTAACTGACGTAACATTATAACTTTACAAAGACAATAATGGTACTTAACTTAGTTTGTAAACAGTAATTTACAATGCTTTTTTACTAGGAGTTTATTATGGAACATAAAAATATCAAGCTTTCCAATCATACCCTTAAATTAAACATATTATAAATTTTATTGCCCCACCCCCCTCAAAAAAAGAGAAAGAGAATTTTCTGTGGAATTGAACGCCACAAAAAAACAGTGGTTGGATGGTGTGCAGGCGTCTACCTTCACATATTAATATTAATGGTTTTCTCTTTCCCCCCTTTAAAATTATGCCTTTTAAATTCTTAAATTTAATTATCTGTCTTCCTTTGGATTCAATTCTTTTTCTAGCGCTCTGTTCTCTTCATAAATTAAGCAGTCATATTTCTGTATCTGTAATATTTTAACCGCAGCGCACTGCGTTTAAAAGAAAAGAAATAATTTCCTTTCCCGCCTAGCAACAGCGTTCTAGATTTTCATCTTTCTGCCTTACTTTTGATGACATGCAGAAATTTGTCAGACATATTACTTCTACATTTTTAACCGTTGGTCCAGATGCAATAGATTAGTCATTTCAGTTATTAATCTTGTCTTTATTTTGTTTTAGTTTATTATCGTGCGCTTTCTGCCGCCTGAATCCCGTGAGATCTTTGGCAACCCCTATGGAATGTTCTTTCGCGGTTTATGAACTATAATTCCTACGCAATTAGTTGGCAGTAAATATTTCTTATTACTCTTTTACATTCCCCATTCAATTTCAATTATCGTACTTTGACCGTCAAGGGCGTCGCCAGAGGCGGGTCCGGGGGGCATGTGCCACCACGTCGGGCATACCTGGACCCCCCGTTGAGGTCAAATTTAATCGTCGTCGGGGAAATTTTTTTGACTTGAGTGTAGAGTCCTGCATCGGGTCGGGTAACCCGATTTTTCCCGACCCGACCCGAGCCGTGTCGAGTCGGGTGCATGTTAGTTTTTAAAAAAAGATCTCTGGTTAGTTTATAGAAAACCCGACCGACGGATACGTTTGCCGCAGATTTTTTTTTCTTTGGAAGTCGGATTGGCTTGGCTATATTTTTTTCGGTTTCGGGATGACTTTTGATTCTTACGCGTCGGTCTTTTTTAAGCCGATTTTTCAAAAAAAAATGCCTAGAATTATATCTCAGATTAGAGTCCTGCATCGATTCAGGTTGCCCCATTTTACCTACACACGACCCGACCCACGGCTCGGATTGAGGATAACATTTTTCCAAATTTTTACGAGTTTAATCTAAATTAAAATTTTATTCCTTAGTATGCGACGAGAAAATTTAAAATTTAACCAGATGTCGGTTACAGTCTGTCGTTACAACCTTGTTACCGAAAACCTTACACATTTTGCCTAGAACTCATGTTCACTCCTGTCCAATGTTTATTCGATTGACCTCAAACTTAGGCGCCTATAATAAATATGATTTCAAGAAGAGACAGGACGTGGAAATTCATCTGCTCACTTCGATCGTCTTATTAAAAAGTCCTTCCGGCCAGTGCCGGGAGGAAGAGGTAGCTTTCATACTCCTTATTTTAAAAAAGCCAACTTATATTATTCAAACACACGAAGCTCAATTAAGTCGAAACCCAATGTAGGAGATTCAATACTAATTTTTATCAATACTAAATCATTATGAATGAGAATTTCGCAAAATTAGTCAACTTTATCCAAGCTGCTTTTATTTAAACTAACTTATATTTCGCTGCCAAATTCGGCGATTTCTTAAAGTGCCTGCCATTTTAAGACAACATGGTGGATGAGGCTAACCAGTGAACTTGATCGAGACCTTAGTAATTGCTGTGCACATGCTCACTCACATCGGAATCGGTTGATACATACGAGTGCTGTCGCAGGCAAAAAATCAGATTTTTCAAAATGTCACCCACGTTAGAAATTGAAACTGAGCCATTTTTTAAGATAAAGACAAACAAAAAATGCTCCTGAATCCTTATATCAAGGTCAAATACTTAAGAAATAAACCTTTTTCAATTTCTAATTTTTTTGCACCTCACTTTAAATATATATTTTTTTAATTTAATGGCCGCCATTTTGAAACAAGATGGCTGATGAAGCTGGCCAGCGAACTTGGTCGAGATATTGATGTATACTATCCACATGCCTTCTTCCATCGAAATAGGCGAATACGTGTGGTATCGCGAGACAAATACAAGATCGTTTCAAAGTGTTAGCCATGATAGAAATTCAAAGTGCTATAATTCAACCACTTTTTAAGATATAAACAAAAGAACAAATTTTCAGAAACAAAAACTGCTCCAGAATCTTTTTATCAAGGCCAAACACATAAAAAAAATCTTTTTCATTTTCCAATTTTTTAATACCTCATTTTAAATTTTAAATTACATTTTTTTTAAAAATGGCAACCATTTTGAAACAAGATGGCGAATGAAGCTGGCCAACAAACTCGGTCGAAACATTGGTATGTACTATGCACAGACCAAGTTACATTCAAATCGGTTCATAAATACGCCTGTTATCGCGTGACAAAAATCAGGGCGTTTCAAAATGTCAGCCACGCTAGAAATTCAAAATGCTATAACTCAGCCATTTTTTAAGATATAGATGAAACAAAAACTGCTCCCGAATCTTTTTATCGAGGTCAAACACATAAGAAAAAAATATTTTTTCAATTTTCAATTTTTTGGTACCACATTTCAAATTTAAATTTTTCTTAAAATTTTAAATGGCCGCCATTTTTAAACAAAATGGCGGATGTAGCTGGCCAACGAACTTGGTCGAGACATTGGTCTATACTATGTATAAACGAAGTTACATCCAAATCGGTTCATAAATACGCCTTTCATCGCGTGACAAAATTCAGGGCGTTTCAAAATGTCAGCTTCGCTAGAAATTCAAAATGCTATAACTCAGCCATTTTTTAAGATATAGACGAAACAAAAATTGCTACGGAGTCTTTGTATAAAGGTCAAATACATAAGAAAGAAATATTTTTCCATTTTCAATTTTTTGGTACCACATTTTAAATTTTAAATTTTTTTAAAATTTTCAAATGGCCGCCATTTTGAAACAAAATGGCGGATGAAGCTGGCCAACGAACTCGGTCGAGACATTGGTATGTACTATGTACACACCGAATTACATCCAAATCGGTTCATAAATACGAGAGTTACAGTGTGACATAGGTCAGATATATATATATATATATATATATATATATTGATATATATATATATATATATATATCAATTTTGAACGGAGGGTGGTTTCGGGGTCTGGGGGTCATGATCGATGAAAATATACCAAAATTTTTTGAAATCGCTTTCCTCCGAACGGCTGCAATAGGTAGCTTTTTGTAAAGAAAGCTACCTAAAAGCGTACACTGTTAAAAAAATTTCTGTGAAATTACAGAGAATCTACGGGTAATCCATTATCTTAAGTCTTATGTAAAATTACAGTGATTAGGAAAACAGAGATTTTGTTAAATCACAGAGAAGTTATACGATAAATTTACAGTAGAGTCTGTAAATTAACATCGCTAAAAATACACAAGACTCTGTAAATTTATTTTTAATGATAATAATATTTTAGTTTTCAAAATTAGTAAATCATTCAGTTTTCAGTGAGCTTCAAAGAAATTGAATTTTTCGAGTACATTTGAACTGCTGCGTCCTTTAATATTTACATATATTTTCCCGTCCTGGGTTTTGTACCAGGACCTTCCAGATAGCAGAGGAACACCTTAACTGAGTACAAAGTATGTCTTTTATGATTCAGCGGGGAAAATCTATTGTGCTTTTCAAAGATTTCGCTTCAAATATATTCGTTAAAAAATTCGTAAACGGTTTATTTTAATTCATTTTAGACCGATACATATTACCTAGTATTGTTTTTAATCAATTTTAATTTTTTAACTAGTTTCAGTTATTACAAAAAAAAAAAAAAAAAAAAAAAAAAAAGAATCTAATTCATTTTTACAACAATAATATTTTAGAGAATTTTTCGAAATTGTCGCATACTATTTATTTTTTAATGGTCTAATATTTTTTTAAAGAATTTTTTAGTAAGAAATAAGAGAAAAATAAACAGAGTAAATCTAATTTATTATTTAAACGTGACTTTTTACGTTTTCATTATTTTATTCATTTTGTGTAATATGTTTCTAAAAGATTAATATATTTTTATGAGCCCTTTTTTTATGACGCATTTACCAATAAAATAATAATAATAATAATAATAATAATAGCATTGTAATGATAATAACAGCTTTGAAATAATACTACGCAATATACCTTTAATATTACCAAATTTCTGATAGTATATGGTGAAGGGAACAACTGCAAAGTGGTTGTCGATAAAAATCCCCATTAACTCCGAGGAGATGATTTTTCCCTATTAAATTATTCTAAGTTTTAAAAAAAAATTAAACTAAATTTTCTTCTTTAAAATGTCTAATAACATTGGAAAAAAATTTTAAAATTGTGTATTTTGAATTATAAGTTTTAACAAAGATAAAAATATCTTTAAATAAAGACATGGAAATCTCTACAGGGAATTAGATATAAGATAAGGGAAATGTCTGTAAAATGGTGATCGAGAAACTCAATCGAATGCATTTAACCGAGAACTAGTGTGAATTTACAGAGAGTCTCGCCTTTTTTTTCTGTGTTTTTACAGAAAATTTTAACAGTGTAGGGTAAGTATTTTTTTTAGAAATGAATGAGTAAATAAAAATATAGTTTTGTATAATTACTCAAGCTAACTTAGTATCAAACTAAAAATTTCTTCTTTGTTCATTAATTTTAATATAGAGTAGAGTTTAATTTTATAATAATATGGATATTAATCTCTATTTAATATATAGAATAGAAATGGAAGATATGAATGAGAAAATAATTATACACATATAACTTCATTGTAAACTGCGGGAAAATTTGTTGTCGCGTTTTGGGTCAACGGAAATTTTTTGGTAGGTTTCGGATTGACTTTAAGTTGAATGTTTGGGTTGGGTATAACCCAACAAGCGCAGGTATCTATTTCAGATAAAAACTACGTATTTGAATATGAATGACTCTTTACATGTTTATTTTTCGACATAAAAGAGAACATTAATATTAGAGATATTGTTACAGACTATTTTTCTTTAATTACATTATATGTATTTTGATCAATTTTCTCCGATTCCGGGTTTGAGGTTGGGATTGGAATTAAGTGTTTCGGGTTCGATCGAGTTACGGGTAGACGGAATATTTTTGATTGGGTTTGGGTTGATGCTTGGTTTTAAATATAATTTGCAGGGCTGCAAATTTTATTTATTAACTTAGAGGGACCCTAATTAGGTGTAAGGTTTAACAGCTAGTTTTCATGATGACACTTTCACTAACAAATTAAAATAATTTTAAATTAAAATAATGTTTGGTGAATGCATGCGTTTTCGATAGGGATTTGTCAGCTGATTTTTTCCAGTTACCTTACATTAAAATACATGGTCAATCCGCCCTGAACGCGAACCGCGTTTCGAAAAAAATTGGTTATCCACCTTACCTGATGCGGGACTCTTGTTTCTAGACCTTTGCATTTTCTTAAGGGGCGGCGTGATCCGCCTCATACCGGAGAACTGTTCCATACGTTGTCGCTCACACAGTGCTGTGTATGGACCATACATGTGCACGTAAAATCTATAATATTGAATGACCTCTTATTGGAAGGTTGCTGGGTGAGAAAATAGTACGAAACAGTGTTTTTCCTTTCGGGTAATGCTCAAAAGTGCGGAAACTTTCTCTTTTGTGGAATTGTCCGCCTTCAGGGCTTAATTTGAGCCGGAACCTACCGGAGCTCATCTCCGGTACTTCTTCGTTTTTGGTAAATATCTAAGTATTGGTCGGAATTCACCGGTACTCATAAATACAGGGCTCCGGAGACCAGTACAATAGCGCTTTTTTTTTAATCATGAACGTTGCCCATTTTAAGGCACATTTACGAAGTCACTTTCATTTGTAAGTAGATTTAATTGCCATGTTTTGTTATTCTGATAGAAAGCAAACGAGATATGTTTCCTCTTTTTCTATAAAAGCATCGAATCTTTTTAATTTAATCTGATTTTCAGGGACTCACCACGAAAGATTGCAATGCGGAAGGAATCGATTACAGTTTAAGATATGCACGTTTTATAGTAATTTGAAAAACGTTGCTCTATTCTTCAGCATATAAATATTAATTTCTGTAAATTTCATTATTTTTTCTTTTTTCATAAAAAATCCATAGCTGACGAACTATTCCTTTTTTGTATTGCCACTATTTCCGAATCATAATCCTTACCAAATTTAATCCTAGATTTCTCTAATTAATTAACATTAAAATTAGGCAAAGATTTCTATTCCAAAGGAGCGATAACTAAAAAGTGGAATAGTTTACATTTAAGTATATGCTGATAGATATATTTAAAATTTTTATTTCTCTAAAGAAAAAAAATGCTTTAAGTTTTGCAAATAGTGTATGGAATATAAATATGGAGATTGGAGTGACGGGTTGGGGTGGGGGCACGCTACGGTTGTTAGTACTGCAGAATATTGGCGCTCCGGTACTTTTTTGTTAGAAATTGAGCCCTGCCGCCTATGAAGATTAGGTGACTAGTAGCGTGTTTCCAAAATAACCTTAAGAGCTATTTTCACTTTATTTATCTACTATATTCTTTGACAAGCTTCTAAAATTATATTTGGAATAAAAATGTTTTGGACCTGTGCAATTCATCTCTAATTTTAATAGCAGTGTGAGTGTTAGAGACCTGGGCGTTCCGGGATATGCCAAATTCGGACGCGAAATATATTCCAGATGTTATTTAAAAAACGAAAATAAAAAGAAACAAAGAAATGTTTTATTGTTCATTTAAACCGCTAATAAAGGAGAAAAGTTATCACGACATGGGAAAAAAATTAAATACAGTCCCGGTCCGGCCCCAACCAACAGAAAAAAATATAACACCCGGACGTGCCCCGAGAAGAATGAAGTTCGAGTCCGGACCAACTTGTTTAAAGCTAAAATTTAGCTCGAGCCCGTACCGAGTTTTCAGATAAAATTTAAGCCCATCCCGAGTTTAATGAAAGAAACTTTTACCGAGCTCGGGCTGCGGGACAAGCTCGGGCTCGTGGAGATCTCTTATACAGTAGAGCGCCGATTATCCGGACCGGTCGGGACCGAGGCCGATCCGGTTAATGAAAAATCCGGATAATTGGACAACTTTTAAAAGCACCTAATGGCAATGTTTTTTAAATCACTTTCCTTCACACTTTTTCCAGGCTTAGGACTGGCAATTGTGGTAGTGCACATTTTTGCGTATTAAGGCAGATTTAGAAGTTGTTGTTTTTTTTTTTGTTTTTTTTTACTTTTTTAAAATTTTATTCTCTACAAAATTGGTCCAAACTTAGACGTACGCGTAGAAATTATTACATGTATATATACACATACACTTTATAGTACGTACATTAAAAAAGTCATTGTGATAGGAAAAAGAAATTCTTGATAGACTTCTGCTTCCTAGAGGGCATTTTCTTTTTTCTGCTTGGGACTCTCGCGCGTTAGAAATGAAACTTCTTAGGTTCTAGAAACAGTTTATTTTATGCATTGTTGTCTTTGCATTTGTTGGCGATTTTATTATTTCCTGATTAGGAAATCGTTATTTAACAGTTAACTTTCGTGACATCCATGCAAATTCACCCTGGCTCGTCTAAAGAAGTTTCACAGGGGACCGTATGACCCTTGACCGATCCGCTTTATTGGACAATCCGGTTAATCGGCTTCCGGATAATCGGCTTCCGGATAATCGGCACTCTACTGTATATATCATAAATTCGGCCCCTCTGTCGGGGATACTGTGCCCCCCCCCCCCGTCGGGCAAGTTCTGGCGCCGCCCCTGTTGATCGCATGTCTTCCTCTCTTTAATCTCGCCATATACCATATGTATTTGGCGAAATTGTGTATGTACTCTTGCCAACACTCGAGCATTTCGAGAAAATGTAACTATATCACTTCCTTCTTGACGCTCATGCTGTGAGCATAAAAAAATGTAACACTTTGCTCCCTTCTCCAACACCGGCTTTCGCCGGATAATCCAGGCGTGTTTGAAAGAATCCCGTGGCGTAATAAAGACCTTCAGTCATCATACCACTGAATCCACTTATTTTGAGTGCTTCTTGTCTCGTTACTCAAAATAATCAATTCTTGATTTTGCAGCCTCCTGATGTGTCTGAAGTATCAATAAAGGAACCATCCTATTCAAGAAAGTCTCCGTCATAGCTGGATGATAGAGGAATCATGGGAATATTGGAAACTGTGTGGGGTAAAAAACCCAGGGCTGTATTTAAGAAATCAGTGCTGTTTGTATGGGATACATTTAGCGCTCATACGACCGACAGCACTGAGGATGATTTTATTTATGAAAGTGATGACAAAAATTCATCATATCTTGAGTCCGAATTTTATGACGAGAAAACAACGGAATTTGACTTCATCAAACTTTTTCCAGATTCAGATAGTGATTCCGAATGTGAAGGATTCGTTTCATGTTTCTTAATTTTTTATATAATTATTTTTGTTTATTTAGTATTTCATTAAAAATGTGATTTTTGTGTGATATTACATCAGAATTTTTTACAGTCGGCTTATACGCGGGTCAAGAATTTTACCATTATTTTGTCATTCAAAATAGGGGGTCGGATAATTCGCGAACGAGCTTATACGCGAGTATATACGGTATTAGATTTCTTTGTTTGATATAATTTGCAATTTGCAATTAATTTTATTTGAATAGATAGTGAAAATAACTTTGTGATTGAATTGTAGTTTTCAAGAAAATTTCAAGAAATACAAACTCATTTTCACATATTCCAGCTTCAGGAATCAATTTATTTTAGAAAGCAAAAAATCGTCTGTCGACTGGAACATTGAGATAAATTCCCTTGACGCAAAAGAAATCCATCTGAGCTTTTTTAATTTAATTTAAATTAGTAAAACAGATTTTCGACTATTTCCTCAAGATTACGATTAAAAGTTTTCACAAGAATTTTAAAAACTAAATGTTTTAGCGAGAAAAATTATGTTCCTCTAAGCATTTGTTTTATCTCATAAATATAAAATGATTTTGAATAAATTCGCCAAAACAAAGTCATTTTTGTATAAGTTCGGCCAAATGACGCCATTTCTACCAGCTCCAAAATTAGATGCCAAATCTTGGAAGAACGCAAATCTTTTGGCAAATAAAATTTATAGAATATGTGTATTTTAATTGGGAGAGCTTTCGATTTAAATTGTAAATATAATTTATTATTTGAACTATTGTATTTAATAAAATTAATACTACAAGAGAAGCGGGATTAGCTCCGCTACCCTGGAAATAATTTATGAAGTCTCATAATTTTATCTTTCACAGAAATTTAGACATAAAAATTTAAAAATGAGTAGGTTGACAAAATACATTCTGAGACCAATGAATTTAAATTTTAATGATCTTCTTAAAAGAAATAAACTGTCAGGTTCAATGTCCTGTACAGATGTATTAATTTTAAAATGTGTTAGTCACTTTATTAAACATTTTCAGTTCCATACAAAATTATCCCTAAGGAAATAGTTTTATTATCTAAGTGTAACTTATTCTTGGTGTTATCCTTATAATTTACTTAATTCTTGATAATATACATAACTATTATCTCAAGAAAAAGTGACCTAAACGTTACCTTAATGTGATTTATAAAAATGCGAAAGAAGTCGAAAAAAGCCTTTCAATGCTTAGTGAACAGGAAAACAGGAAATAATCGTTGTGTGACAAAAACTTCACGAAATTCATATACGGCATTTTCGGGTATAAGAACTTAAAACTCAAACAGACAATACTACATTTATCTTCTTTTGTAATAAATTATATTACATAATACCGGAAAAAAAATAAAAGAAAATATTTAAAAATTAATATAAACTTTTAGCCATCGTACTCTTTTCAATTGTTTCATGATCAAGCAAGTAATTTAGCTGTTTTTATTTTGTGGAGGCTATTGAACGAAAAGTTATGTAAATTTAAAACCCTTTCGACGGAGTGTGGCTCGGTTTTAAATTTTTCCGCTGTCGTAAATAAATTCGTCGGCCGCTGCGGCGAGCGGCCCATCTTCGTCCGCAGACCTTTATTCTTCTACTCTAGTCCGACTCTTTTGCAGAAGCAAGATTCGTAGGTCCCCAACCACGTCCCGAGTATAAGAGATTCTAGCGGAAGACAGAAATGGAAAAAAAATCAAAACCGGACAAATTTAAAAGGGAAATTACACAAATTAAAGACACCGAAAAGCGTGGATGGGAGGGCTCGGGGCGATGAAGCTACCGAACGACTGCTGCTGCTTCTAGCTTATTATTAGACGAATGGTCGGAATACTTAACCCGGGAGAACTCGCTAGTGAGAATGCCTTTTCTTTTACTTTACATTCATATAATATCAACTTTTTTTTGTTGGCTTAGTACTTTTATTCACATAATAGGTAAAATAATTGAAAACATTTTGAAATTTTAATTAAAATGAAAAATGATTTAAATAAGAGTCTTAAAAAAGTACGACTGTGAGAGAAAATCTCATGCAGCGAGTTCTCCCGGGTTAATTTTAATTTCAAACTTACGAACGGCACCAAGAATATTTTAGTAAAATTTTGCTTTTACAATGAACATGTTAAGTAACGTGTTTTTAATATCTAAAAAAGTCGTTTGTAAATTCCGGTGTCAGTCAATCATTTCATCATTTTACAGCAAAAATTGTCTGTGTCGGAAAGAGTTAATCCTAATAAGAGCTATAGTATACATTATTTATATGGGCAAAAATTTCCAAACGCTATTTCACAATTCATACAAAACACTTAATGATCTGTGTTTTGTGGATGAATATTAGTTCTTGTGAATGAAATAATGCATTCTCAATTTTCCAAACTGTTATAGGCTAAAAATATATAAACAGAAGACTATTTTAACTTTTCGTCTAATATTTCTGTTTTTCTAAAAGTTATAACAATTTAATTCTTCTATACGAAAAACTACTTAAAAGTCAGATTAATTAGCTGAGGTGTTAAGATTAAGTTACACGAGTCATAACCCGCCGAATTCGTCAAATGAAAATGTTTAAAACAAGTGCTTAAAAGTCAGATTAATTAGTTGAGGTGTTAAGATTACGTTACACGAGTCATAACCCGCCGAATTCGTCAAATGAAAATGTTTAAAACAAGTGATTGACTAAATTTATAAAAATAATCACAAAAAATAAATACAATGCTTAATCAGTGTTATATTGTCTAGCCGAATTCTTAAAACAAATTTTATTTTCAACTAAATAAGTTTAATTTTAACTTTTCAAATTATTGAAAAAATTAAACCTTATTCCTATATTTCATCAGTAATTTGCAAGTAAGATTGTGAAATTATGAAGTTATTAATTGAGGCTTTGATCTTTGGTATTACGTAAAGTAAAATCAGCGAAAATTGTGCCACTATGACATAATTACAATTTTTGTTTTCAACGAAATCTAAAAATAACATATTTTTCAGCGTCGCAAAATTTACATGTATGCATTTCATATTCCTATTCTCTATTTTAAAAATATTTTAACGTGCAATCGATTATTAATAAATATATTCCCATACTTGACGTCACGTTTGTCAGTTACAATATTGAATGTAATACACATTTCATTTTTACTATGACATCATTTTCACGCATTCTGAGCGTCTCGATCTCAGTATCAGCGGAATGAAAAAAAAATACTGAAATGTAACAGCTTTAAGAAATTAATAAATAAAAAGAAAAGTGCCCAGTTAAACTTATGACATTGAGTTCACAGGCTATTCACACTACTTGTATATTATACTCTTATTTCAAAGAATAATGCCCACAAAAAATAAATGAAGGGGATTAGCCCCCGTTCCCCTACATTAAACTTAACCAATGAACCTCCATATCTAATCAGGGAAGCACCTTAACATGATAAACCGATATACCAAATTTGAAGCAAATCAGATAATTCTGCATGAAAAAACCATTTCGCTAAATTAAGGGGGTGTCTAACCCCTTTCCTCCCCTTTATACTTAACTAATGAACCTCCAAATCTAATTAGGAAAGCTCCTTATCAGAATGAACATCGAAAAATAATTAAAGTAAATTAGGTAATTCTGCATGAAAATCCATTTATCTAAATTAAGGGAAGGGGTCTTGCCCCCCTTCCCCTTATTATACTTAACGAATGACCCTCCAAATCTAATTAAGGAAGTACCATATCGGAATAAACCGACATATCAAATTTGAAGCAAATCGATTAATTCTGCATGAAAAACCCATTTATGTAAATTAAGGTTAAGGGGGGCTCTAGACCCAGCCCCTACCCCTTTAAACTTAACCAATAAACCTCCAAAATTAATCAAGGCAGCTTCTTAACATAATAAACCGGTATACCAAATTTGTAGCAAATCGAATAACTCTGCAGGATAAATCCATTTATCTAAATTAAGGGGGGAGTCTAGCCCCCCCTTATACTTAACTAATGAACCTCCAAATCTAATCAAGGCAGTTTCTTAACATAATAAACCGGTATGCAAAATTTGGATCAAATCGAATAACTCTGCATGGAAAACCCATTTATCTAAATTAAGGGGGGGGGACTTGCACGTTTCCCCCCTTTATACTTAACCAATGAACTCCCAAAACTAATCAGGGAAGCGCCTTATGAGAATTAACCTAGAAAAAAAATTTGAAGCAAATCGGATGTTTCTATCAAGAGTTATCGTGTTAGGTACATACATACATACATACAGAACCGGCAGGCACATTAGCTCTCAGGCTTTGATAGCCTGTGAGCTAAAAATGCGTTTTTTTTAAATCGTGACGTCATTTTCTGTTCAAAAGTTTTTAAATTGTTATTTTTAATTATAATACGAAAATGGCATCCGTAATGATATAGTAATTCCCATTGTTTCCCCTTCTGTCTTCAACAATGAAAGTAACCCGATTGCCACCAGTGTGAAGAAATTTTATAAAACAACTTTTAAAACTAAAATTAAAATATAAAAATTGTATTATTTTATAAAATAGCGAGTGCGGGCACATCTACAAATAAAGTTCTTTCATTTAAAAGAATAATGATCAAAATCGGTTCAGTAGAAAGCTTATGCCAGATGACTAAAAAAACAGCCTGGTCTTTTAAATATATAAATAATTGCCTTCTGAATTTATAGTAAAATAAGATTTCATTTTCCCCAAAAGAATCGAATGATCTCATTGTTGTGCACAAAAGCACAAAATACTAGTTTTAATATTTTTATTTTTAGTTATACAGGGTGAATCTAAACCCTTGGGCAAAACTTTAAGGGGTGATAGTACACATCAAGACAAACAATATTAAATAGGAAACTAAGAGTACCAGACGTCTTCCGAAGGAAATAAGCGCCATTAAAGTTTAGGGACCAATATTTCAAATGATTATAAAAAACGGAGAAATTGGTCGGTTCGTTTGCGGTTTTCGCTAAAACTATGTCAGTATTTTATACATTATAGTATTTTATACATAGAAATACAAACCGAAGTCTAAATTACCTGTACCTATCCTTTCCATCTCCAAGCTTTTGCATTCTTTTTTACCAAAACACTTATATGTGACGTAATGTGTCTCACACGTAAGAGATGGGGATAAAACGGACTCAATTTTTATATCAGTTTTTGGGCTTGGACTGACTCGAGCTCAATCTATATTACAATTAAAATTTTATTTATTCATGTATAGAAAAAAAAATTCTTCCTTTAAAATTGCGCATTATATTCCATTTAAAATCATTTTAATGATATTTTGATCAGAATGAAGGGGAAACAGAAATCGTGTTTTTCTAGTTCAAATTTATGTCGGTGATGACGTGTTGATACTGCGTCACTCAAGAGACTGAACAATGATTTTGAATTCAGTTCGATTTTCATTTGTGATAGTGGGATATATATATATTTTTTAATATCTTACCTGAAAAGAATATTTTCTGTTTTAGCCAACGAGCTTAAAATTTTAAGCCGCAGGGTCACATGATGGTTTCTTTTGATGTTAAATCATTATTTACAAACGTTCCGGTTGAGGGGGCTTTAGATTGCCTCAAGAAAAGGCTTTGTGAATTCCATTTCTCTTATTTTGAAATCGAGGAACTTATACTTCTCACTCGCGCTTGCTTGTCGCAAAATACTTTTGTTTTCAATGTTGATGATGTTTATGTCCTGATTGAAATGAATTCGGATATTAATCATATTCTCTCTATTATAAATCCCATTGATCCCTGCATTGAATTTACCTCTGAAATTGAGACCAATAACTGTCTTTCTTTCCTGGATGTCCTTGTTATTCGTTGTGAAAATGGCTTTCAGACTACCGTCTTTCGTAAACCTTTTGCTGTCAGTCTCCCACCTCACAGGTATTCTTCTCATCCCCCTAACCAGAAATTCGCTGCTTTCAATACTTTTGTTTTTCGGGCTACTAATATTTGTTCCACTCCTCAGTTACTTAGTGCTGAACTTAATTACCTCAAAGCTATTGCTGTTGATCGTGGTTATTCCTCTAATATTATCGATTCTATTTATAAGAAATTGACGAAATTCGACCATTCTGAAAAGCATTCTAATTCTAACTCTAATACTTCAGTTGTATTACCATTTTTTCCCTAAAATCAGTCAGCAAGTTGCTAAAATCCTAAGAAGGTTTGATTTTAAAGTTATTTTTTCTCCTGTTAATAAAATCCCTTTTTCAAATCTCAAACATCGTGTTGATCGCCTAGATAATTGGGGCATTTACCAGATCTCTTGTCAGTGTGGTCTTTCTTATATTGGTCAGACTAAACGTGCTCTTAGATTTCGTTTAAAAGAGTATGAAGGTTATGTTAAAAATCAGGAGCTCAAACGTTCTTCTATTGCTCAACATTCTTGGTCTTCTCAACATAGGTTCGATTTTTCCTCAGCCATCATTATCCAAAAATGTTCTTCTAACCTTGATCTTGATTTTTGGGAAGCTTACCATATCATTAAAAATTCTCACTCTTTAGTCAATGACTTATCTAGTACTCCAGATTTTCCAAGTATTTGGAAAGTGTTAATTTAATTCCCCTTTTTTGGTTTCTTTTCTCTACTTCTCCGGTAGATGTCGCTACTTGTCCACCCAGTCGTTTCCACTGCTTCTCTCTCATTGGTTGTTTCGGCGCCTTCGCCACCCGCATAGGGTATAAAAGCCAGCGCGTCTCTGTCTATGATTTTGCTCAGCCTTGCTTTTTCTAGCACGCTGTTCCTTTTGCACTGAAGAAGAATCTCGCTAGTAGATTCGAAACAGCTGTTTGCTGCTTTTCATATATTATTTGTGCATTTTAAACGTTGTTTTTTTTTCTGCTTTTTAACATCATGTCAGGATATTTCGTAAATCATAAATTGTCAAATTTAAAGAATAACAAAAATCGGATACTATAAAGTCCAGGAGATGGTTGCGTTTTTTAACTTTTGATAATTGATTTTTACGCATTTTTAGCACTGAATCTGAAAATGACCTTCATTTATAACCATCACATTAGAATTTTTTTGCAAATCGTAAATGTGTAAGTTAAAATATAGCGAAAATCTCATACTATAAAACATATGTAAAACATTTTTTATTTTATTTTGTTTTATTTTATTTTATTCAATAATTTATTCGATATTTTTGCTTATCCTGGGATTCTTATAGCTAAACAGCTGAGTGGTCCGATGAGATGGGGGAGGAGATTCAATATTAATTTTGAACTTTTTTAACTTTGAAATTTGCAATTTGCGAAAAATCCTGATGTGATAGTTAAAAATGAAGGTCAATTTCGGATTCAGCGGTACAAAATATATAAGAATCAATTATCAAAAGCTAAAAATCATGACATAACCCAACTTTTTCAGGCTAGTGCAACTTTTTCTGTAGTGTTCTATTAATATTTTAAAATACGTATCATTTTGTAAAGAATTGAGGCTGTTAATTTAGCATCATTTTATTTAACAGAAATTCTGTTTTTTTCTTTCTTCTTAAATGTTTATTACAAATTGTATATTTTGCATTACTATGTCAGAATGATTAAAGATTTCAAATTTATATTGCAATGTTAATTTTACTCTCAACCATTTTTTAATATATCTGACGAAATTATGTTGCGACTAAATTTATGAATGACCCCCAATTTGCAGCAAAAAGTATGCTCCAACTTTAAACAGCTATTACTCGGTCAATTTTAATCGTAGAATAACGGGACTTTTGTTGTATTACTTGTCAGTGTAAAAGGAAACTTTTACTAAATATAACTTATAGGACCGGGGGACCGTATAAAAATTTAAATTTCGTAATTTTTTAAGAAAAGGTTTTATTGACCCAAATAGCTTTTAAATTATTTCTTTACCTGATTTAAAACATTTTTGTAATTGGAACTATATGTCTATGGCTAATGGTTTAGGAATTAGCCATTGGACACCTTTGAGACCGGACACCCTGTATAATCCGCCAAGTAATGGGATGCGTACAAGGACAATTCAACAGAACAGCAGGATGGTGGGAAATTTTATTTTTATCTCTTACTTGAAAATGGCTGTTATTATTCCATATTTTGTTGTTGTAAATACAATATAAAATTTTGTGAATAGGTAATTAATCTCATTTTGGAAACACATTTCTATGGCCAGGTTTTATTTTATAAAAAAATGTTTAAACAAAATTGAACAAAAAAATTATTATAGTAAACAAAAAAATAAGAAATGGAAAATTTAACTTATTAGCATTTTTTACGGTCATTTTGATGCAGGTATTTTTGTTATACAGATTTGCATATGCTATTCTTCATGTATAAATTTATGTGTGAAAATAATCCAGAATTGTCAAAATAGTAATAATAATAATAATAATAATAATAATAAATAAATAATTGATATTAAGAATAACCATGGAAGAGGTATAATTGATGAAAATTTTGAGGACGATTTATGCAAAATAAAAATAAAATTTATTATTGTATGTTTATATGTGTTTTCCTTTCTTGTTCTCTCTTTTCTATCTCATTCCTATATTTTAGTGGATGAATTTTAGTTATTTACAAAACATTTTACTACCCCTTTTAAATTATTCATAATCATAATTTCTAGTAAGTTACCCGAAAGGGTGACTATTCCGAGAATCCTTCACTTATCCCTTGCGGGAAAAAAATTACTAGATATACTATCAGATGTTAAACAATTTAACCTTATATTTTGTGATGTAACGTGTGAACTAAATGTTTATAATAGGTTGCAAGACAAAATTGCATGAAGAACAAACTCATGTGCTTGGTGCGTTTGTTCTCCTTCAAACAGAATTATTTTAATAACATAAAATAGTGTACCTTTAATGTACAAGAACAGGATCATTTGAAATTATATTTATTGCATCCCATCTCTCTGATAAAGTTGTTCTGAAGCCCCAAAATTGTATAGTAAAAATTTATGAACAGAACCTGTATAATCTCAATAAATACATTGTAAAATAAAGTTTTGAAAAATAAGGAAATCGTCACGCCAGTACTATTTTCTTATTTTGGCGGATTTTTTTTTATTAATTTCAGTCATTTCTTTTCAAAAATACATTTATATCAAGAGGAGAAACTCTCTACTTAATTCAATCTACAGTAAAAAAGCAATACTTACCGGAACGGGTTACGAACTAAGCAACTTCGACTTTCTAAAGCACCGCATTAACCATTCAGCTATGACTACACAAGATAAGCTTTCAAGTATCGATATTTATTGATACGGTTTTCTACGTTTACACACTTGTTTGAGTTTTTGAAAGGATATAAAATGACACACTTCCATGAAGCCCATATATACAGGTAATTTTTTTTCGACAAGAGTGTAAATTTTATGACAAAAGTGTAATTTTACAAATTTACACATAAATCTATGTAAAAGTGACTACTTTACACATATAGTTTTTAGAATGTACTCAGGACACTATCCATTACAAAATGTAATTGAATTTTGATTTAACCGTTAAATGCATGGTTTTTTATTAACATTGCATAACATATGATTCTAATAAGAAAGGTTTACACAGGGAAAATAATGAAAAACATCAGTGATACATTTTTCGTATAACACGTCAAAATTTTTCTTATGTTGCACATCTGCAAAAAAAGCAAAAACTACTGTCGTAATTAAAATAGTGCAAAAAATAGTAATTATTTTAATAAGTATGAATCTGGATACCTTGTTTTGTGTGAATTTTTATTTTGATAAACTTAATTCTAAGTACGAATTAAACTATACAAAACATTAGCGAATTCTGAATATCTGATGTTCTATGTTGCTTCCCGCCAAATTGACTAAATATCAGCCCTACTGCCATCTATTGGAGGAAATGTGCGATGATCCTTCTTAAAATACAATGTAGCAGATATGAAACATAGATTAGTTAAAGGAAACTCCACCAGATGTCATAAAAAAAACATTTATTTACATGTTGCAGATATGCTACACGATGCATTTAAGGGTAAATTTTGAGGAGATAAATTCTCATCAAAATCGCAAGACATATTAAGAATCACCAAACATTTTACTATTTACATTTAAAACAGAATCAACATAAGTAAATAAATACATAGACATGCTTAATTCATCTTTAAAAAGTTAAACTTAAACTTACACTATGTGAATTACTCAGAATCAACATAATTAAAAAAAATTAACATATTTCTTAATTTGCTGGGAATTGAGAGAATTTACAGGCATAATCCCATTTTATATGTTTTTAACATGTCTATAAGCGAATGATATAAGATATACAAAGAAAAGAAATATAAAATATAAAAAGAGTACTTCAGAAGATTTTATTTTCTTCAAGTTCTTCAATACTATCATAAAATGCATAAATCTTTTCACAGAAATCCTCTAACCCATTTCCATTTCCATGGGACGATTCTCACACTTCTACAACTAGAGTTATATTAGCATTATTTGTAACAGTATCTGCAATCTGCATGTTGAGATTTTTTTTTCTTTTAAGTTCTTCAATACGATCAGAAAATGCATAAATCCTTTCACAGAAATATCTAACCCATTTTCATGGGACGATTCTCACGCTACTACAACTGGACATATATTAGCATTATTTGCAATGGTACCTGCAGGTTAAGATTTTTTTTTGTTGTTGTTGTTGTTTAAATTCTTTAATACTATCAGAAAATGCATAAATCCTTTCGCAGAAATATCTAACCCATTTTCATGGGACGATTCTCACGCTACTACAACTGGACATATATTAGCATTATTTGCAATGGCACCTGCAGATTAAGATTTTTAGTTGCGTTCGTAATTATATAAATACGTAGCACCTATAGTCGTCGTTCAGTCCGTCCGTCGTCCGTCCATCTGTCTGTCTGTCCGCATATAACAGAGCAAAAACTACCCAACCGAATGGTCTGAAATTTTAAATGTATGATTGTTGCAAAATTTTGTCGAGCCATTTCAAATTTTATGAAAATCGGATGCATAGTTTAATTACAGGGATAGTCAAAATTTTTTCTTTACATTACGGCCAATGGGAAAAATTATTGCAAATGCATTTTAATGATTTTACAGTCTTCCGAATGGTCTGAAATTTTAAATATATAATTGTTTCAAAATTTTGTCGAGCCATTTGAAATTTTAGGAAAATCGGATGTATAATTTAATTTCAGGGACAGTCAAAAGTTTTCCGTTACATTACGGCCAACGGGAAAAAAATATTGCAAGTACGTTTTAATGATGTTACAGCCTTCCGAATGGTCTGAAAATTTAAATATATAATTGTTGTAAAATTTTGTCGAGCCATTTAAAATTTTATGAAAATCGGATGTATAGTTTAATTACAGGGACAGTCAAAAGTTTTCCGTTACATTACGGGGAATGAGAAAACAATTATTGCAAGTGCATTTTAATGATGTTATAGACTATGCACTTATGAAGTTAAAAAATATATACATTCAGTACAATATGGGGTACAAAAAATAATTATAAAACTATTTATAGTACGAACGCACCTCATTTGCCACGTTTGACGAGCAATTTCCGACTTGTTTTTTTTTTGTTGTTGTTGTTGTTTAAATTCTTTGATACTATCAGAAAATGCATAAATCCTTTCACAGAAATCATCTAACCCATTTTCATTATTCATGCAGGATTGAACACTTAAACATGAGCTACTTCGTTCCCTGAATCAGTCGACATAGCGATATGCCTCGAATTGAGAGCGCGGGAAAGAAATCTGATTCACCCGCGCCAAATCGTCTTAACACAAATCAACTCGCAAACATGACAATATTACTCTTTTTCGCATAATTGACCTATATTGAAAACTTAATATTTTTTAAATGTAAATTAAAAAGTACTAGAAAAGTACTCCAGTGCCAGCATATTTAAATAATCCTGCAATAATTATATTTCATGTAAAATAATATTTTAATGTCACCTTTAAATGTATTTCTGTTCAGTTATTTTACAAAAAATTATGACTCTATTCGTCTGCCTATCTGTTCGTTCTCCAGGTTTCACAAAACTTCTAGATACTGAATTTATGTATGTTTTCAATGTTCTAGGGCATATTCTCCAATTGTAAATGTTGTAAGTAGAAACTATGGTTCATTTAAAAGGACGCACAGAAGATTTCTGTTTATATTATGGACTATGAATGACAACTAGTTAAAGGCATTTTAATGACATTAAGAAATTCATGCACTTTACTCAAATGCGCCACAATTTTTTTTAATTATAATACATTGAGTAGAATTGATATTTCTTTTTAGCGCAAAATGCTGAAGAATTGTGATACATTCTATAAGTGGTAAGGTTTGGAAGTGAATTTTTAACTTTCTCAGCTAACTTAAATTTTAGTATAACTCATACTCAGGGAGCCAATGCAAGTGATACGACATATAGAGCGACTAGTAAAAGGAGACCTATCCGACAGCTCTCAAGTAGTTAGATTCTGGCAATCATTTTTTTTTTTCAAAAGAAGAGCCAGTAAACTTCATTATTTTTTTTAAACGAACAGATATCAAATACCTGAGTAAGTAAAAATTTTATTTAATATTTTAAGCTTAATTAATAGATATGCAAACCAATGTACTAAAGTCTTATTTTTTTGTTAGGGAAAAAACATTACTTTTAAATATAAAAAATGTTCAGAAATTTATATACAGGGGCCATAGGAAATTCTTTCTATGCTGAAGAAATTTGTAAATGAAAACAGCTACAGCTACATCTATGTACTAAGTGCGTACAGTAAAGTAACTATACACTCTACCTAATGCTACCAATAGCAGCACCCTTTGTTTAGGAATTTAGATGTGTTCGACTCGATTTCGAACGTATGAAAGATAGCGATAAAAAGTCAGCTTTTTAAAATGTTAAAGCATTCTCGATTTTGTGTGAAATTATGTCTTACGTGTAACAATTATAATATTAGAAGCCTTAAAATGTAATTATTTTATATTCAAACTCTATCTTAAACACGCCACTGACATCATGCAGAAGTGCAGATTTATACGACAACTGTACATTTATTTAAAAAATTAAAATATGCAGGCATACTACAATTTATTTTAATAAGAAAATCGAGTTTACTAAATGTTCCTAACATCGGGACAAATGGAGAATGCACTATGTATGCATACATTCAAATGTGTTTGTAATAATAAATGGAGTCACAAGACACTGGGTAAAAATGTGTAGAATTTTCTCTGAAGACTAACCAATTAAATTAGCTCGACCTTCTTCTGATTTCACTCACTCAGAAATATATTTTTTTACATGTATTACAAGAGAGTTTGTGTTAAAGACGTTCAACGTGTAATAAAATTACGCAATCGACATTCCATCATACTATTTATTGTGAAACTGCAAACAGTTGAAAGGATTTTGTTAGGACAGGCCTGATATTCACCGAGAACTGATTGTGCTCATATGAGCGTTGAGCATTTTCATATCGTAAAATATTTCATTAAAAATATTACGGTTTATAATGAAATATTTCTAAGAATCTAAAACAAAGTATGTCGCATATTTCAGCTTTTTCCTTCAACCACTTTTTAACTTACAATTGACTTATGGACACACTTACTCGCAATGCACCAGGAATTATTTCTGAAAGTCACAAGTTTTGAATAAGTAGCGAATAAGTTATAAGACTTCCAATAGCTGATAGATAAAATGCTCTTGTATACTCAAAGAAATCCCATCCGGAAAGTGCAAAAGCTGGAGCATGGCATATCTGTGTCGCAATTTCGACGTTTTGTTTCATATGACTTCTGTTTTTGTTTTTTAAAGAACGCATAATTCCAATATTTGTTTCTTTCGCCAGTTTATCGGCTTGATTAACTGAAGAAGCAGCAAAAGTGATTCCAGTAAATAATGCGAAATTGGTGACAAAGTAAAAAAAATCTTTAGGATGAAATTTATACTGATTTGTTAATAGTTTTAGAAGCCCGTAAAGAATGCCACAAGCGTTACAACTACTCTCTAAAAATATGGGATAAGACAGCAATGAGTTAATTGTTTTTAATATAGAGAGTATAGTATTATAACGGATAACACAGGCATCATAATCAGCATACACTCTAAAACGCAAGCTTAATACACTTTCATTGATTTCAACATGTCTGGATAAAATATGCATCATATAATAACAAACAATTATGTAAAATAATGCAAAGTAATAATCAAAAAAGTATTTATAATGATCTAAAAAACAATATACATGCCAAGATAGTAATGAAATATATCTATCTAAATTAAGAGTATCTAATGTATTGAAAGTAAGCCTTCGAAAAGAGGTCTTAGACCTTTCTGAATCAACATCATATGTATATAATGCAACTGAAACGATGCATAATATTAGAAAAAGTGAATAAGATATTAATATGATTTTCCGTGGTGATGACGCTTGTATCATATTTAGTAAATCTTGTAATTTTACGATTAATTTATAAAGCTTTGTTTGGAATTTAATCATGTAACACCAAATTAAAAATGATCCTATAGTGGTGGATATTGAAATTAAAAGTCTTTTAGGAATATTAAAATTTGTTTTAGGTCTTTTGTCATCAATAATCAGTATGTACGCTGAAGAAAAATACATCATTGACACACATAACCAATAGAATTTCATTAGATACCTCATTGTGGATTCAATACTTCTTTTCACTTTATTGTTATCTTTGTGGCAAATATCAATGCCAAATAATTTAAGCAACTTTAAGTATGTATTCATACAGCCATCGACATGTTTTCTTCTACTTTTTAAAAAACTAGATCTGTATTTGATAAAATTGCTAGCAACAGATTGCTTGCAGACATTCATTTCTCCTTTTACAAAGTATCTCAGTTACTTTACTTCTGGATTTTTCTGGACAGGTGTCCTTTCAGCAAAATCAGCTGTTTATTTGAAATGAAAACTTAAATAGTTAAATACGAAACAATATTTGTAGTCATAACAACATTGATTTATCGTCTTTTTAAAAGTTTGAAAAAAACATATTATTTTTTTTTAAATTAAATTGCAATGATGTTTGACAATATTTCTGTTTACATAAATCTCTAGATAGAAAATATATTGACAACCACTTAAGAAATTACATTTAATAATGTAATAGTTTGTCGTTAATATTCTTCCTTTCCTAGAAATTCCAATATTGATTTCTCTATATTGGTTTTAATCATTTCGATGCAGTATAGCCTTTGCATACTTGAACAGTGAGAATTAGATTTCTTCATATGTATTTTATTTAAGTTAAAACATTAATAATTAATTAAAATTTTGAATAGTTTAAATTAAAATGGGTTAAAAAAAACAATAAGTTTAATTTACGAAAATTCTATACTGTAAGGCTGCTCGCCACTCAGTTTCCGACTTCCTCGCTAATGTTAAGTCTATGGGCATTTGATGCAATCTTGTATTTAAACTATATCTTCGGGAAATTAATATTTTTAACTTCTTTTTTCTATGTACTCTTCTTAAAAGATGTCTCTTTTTTCTTAGTTCTCAAAATATTTCTAAAAACTATGTTTAATTTTATATGAAGTGTTAAAATTTTACTCGCAGTTCGTCCGTTTTAAACACATAAAACATTAAATTAATCATATATTTATAAATATTTTTACAACTAAGAAAAAAACAGACATCCTTTAACCCATTTATGCCTAACTTTCCATTTTTGGGACGTTTTGAATTTTAACAAATTTTTATAATTTTCTTCTTTTTTACAACATGAAAATCGTATGAGGTAATTGTCTATGAATGTCTGTATCTATTACCTAGAGATGACAGCATAAGATAGATATTTATTTGCTTAAATGAAGGCCTTTTTTCGGTGTTTATAGGTTTTTCCTTTTGAAGATCTCTAAATGTAAAAAGTAAGTTTATTTGTATTTTGTGCATCAAAAATCCAAATAAATCTACCCTATATATATAAAATCCTTATGAAACGAATTTATGAAACGAATATATGAAACGCCTGAAATGTATCGATTCTTTGAATCGACTGATTAAACAACTGATTTTGTTTCACGGCGATTATTTCTTCTAAAATATGGAATACTTTGCGATGAAATTAACACCAAAAATCCGTGTTGATCCACAGATCTCAAAACTGGTATTAGAATTTTTAAATTCGAATTAGTTTTCGAAATATTAATTTTTTTTTCTAATTTTAAATACATTTTTCTAATGATGGCAACTCAAATTTTAATCATAACAGTATTTTTTTTTCATAATTCAGAAAAGGTTACTATTTTAAATTAATTTGGCGACAGTTGGGCCTCCTCTAAATCTATGCTAAGAACAATGCTTTTTTTGTATTTCGTTATCATTTTATTAAATACAAAACTTTCATTTAAAAATGAAACATTTAAATTGATGGCTTTCGGATCTTTAAAAAAAAAAAAAAAAAAAAAAACGAAAAGAAAAACATTAGGCACAGATGTCATATACGCACCGGGGTACCTAATTGGCGCACAAATGGCATTATTTTGATAGACATGGTAACCCGACTATTGTTGTTTATTTAATAATAAATGTATATTTACTTTTATTTCTTTTTTAAATTTATATAAATTATTTTGTTCTATAGTAATTAATTATTTTTTTGCTATTTCCTTTTGAAAAAAGTCCTTCCGGCCAGTGCCGGGAGGAAGAGGTAGCTTTCAAATTCCTTATTTTGAAAAAGCCAACTTATATTATTCAAACACACGAAGCTCAATTTAGTGGAAACCGAATATAGGAGATTCAATACTAATTTTTATCAATACTAAATCATTATGAATGAAAATTTCGCGAAATTAGTCAGCTTTATCCAAGCTGCTTTTATTTAAAGTAACTTATATTTGGCTGAGATGTTGATGTATACTATCCACATGCCTTCTTACATGGAAATAGGCGAATACGTGTGTTATCACGTGACAAATACAAGATCGTTTCAAAATGTTAGCCATACTAGAAATTCAAAGTGCTATAATTCAACCATTTTTTAAGATGTAAACAAAAGAACAAATTTTCAGAAACAAAATCTGCTCCGGAATCTTTGTATCAAGGCCAAACACACAAAAAAAATCTTTTTCATTTTCCAATTTTTTAATACCTCATTTTAAATTTTAAATTTAATTTTTTTTAAATGGCAACCCTTTTGAAACAAGATGGCGAATGAAGCTGGCCAACGAACTCGGTCGAGACATTGGTATGTACTATGTACAGACCAAGTAACATCCAAATCGGTTCATAAATACGCTTGTTATCGCGTGACAAAAATCAGGTCGTTTTAAAATGTCAGCCACAATAGAAATTCAAAATGCTATAACTCAGCCATTTTTTTTAGATATAGACGAAACAAAAACTGTTCCGGAATCTTTGTATTAAGGTCAAACACATACGAAAAAAATCTTTTTCATTTTCAAATTTTTTGGTATCTCATTTTAAATTTAAATTTTTTTAAATTTTTTAAATGGCCGCTATTTTGAAACAAGATGGCGGATGAAGCTGGCCAACGAACTCGGTCGAGATATTTGTATGTTCTATGTACACACCAAGGCACATCCAAATTGGTTCTTAAATACACCTGTTATCACGTGACAAATATCAGGACGTTTCAAAATGTCAGCCACGCTAGAAATTCAAAATGCTATAACTCAGCCATTTTTTAAGATATAGCCGAAACAAAAACTGCTCCCAAATCTTTGTATCAAGGTCAAATATATAAGAAAAAATATTTTTTCAATTTTAAATTTTTTGGTACCACATTTCAAATTTACATTTTTCTTAAAAATTTAAATGGCTGCCATTTTTAAACAAGATGGCGAATGAAGCTGGCCAACGAACTCGGTCGAGACATTGGTATGTACTATGTACAAACGAAGTTACATCCAAATCGGTTCATAAATACGTCTTTTATCGCGTGACAAAATTCAGGACGTTTCAAAATGTCAGCCACGCTAGAAATTCAAAATGCTATAACTCAGCCATTTTTTAAGATATAGACGAAACAAAAACTGCTCCGGAATCTTTGTATACAGGTCAAATACATAAGAATAAAATATTTTTCCGTTTTCAATTCTTTGGTACCACATTTCAAATTTCAAATTTTTAAAAAAATTTTAAATGGTCGCCATTTTGAAACAAAATGGCGGATGAAGCTGACCAACGAACTCGGTCGAGAGATTGGTATGTACTATGTACATACCGAATTACATCCAAATCGGCCCACAAATTCGAGAGTTACAGTATGACTAAGGTACATATGTAACTGGTATTCGAAAACGAGGTTTTCGCCAAATTTTCGTAAAAAAAAAAAAAAAAAAATTCATGCCAAACATGCCGTATATGACAACTGGCGAAATATTAAATTATGTAACAAGTCATGACATTTAATTTCAACTTCAAATCAATGTTTTAATTTACCACTCGAACAATAAAAAAAATGCTAACTGGCGAGTTGAAAAAAAGATATTGGCGAGATTTGCACAAGGCTTTTTTTCTTTCGGCACAGATGTCATATACGGCATCATATTGGCGCGATTTTTTTCTGACGCCAATGTCATATACGCAACGGGTACTTAACTGGCGCCAAAGTATCGTTATTTTGCTTGATATGGTAAGCCGGATGTTGTTGTTTATGCTGTTGATGCGTTCCCCAAATTGGCGTTGGAAAAAAATCGCGCCAATATGATTATATGACATTTGTTCCAAACCTTTATATGAAAGGCGAAGGGATCAGAGCGTATTTGTTTATGACATTTGATGACTTGAACTATTATAATATAGATGAAATGATGGGTATAGAATAATATTTGGCGACTTATCACCTGTGCTTGGATAACATTAAAATATCAAAATGGCACCTAGAGTATAAAAAGCAAAGTGTTCCGCCCGGAACTGTTGATGATAGTTACATGATTTAGGCAATTTTATAGAGATTGTTTTAAAATATCGTTTGACAAAGACTCTGAATACTTAATTCATTTTATTTTAGCTTCTTTTCAAATGTTTAACTGATCTTCTTTCATCAAAAATGAAAACAACCATTGGATGTCTTAACAGCAACTGATTCTCCGTTAAATTTTTGCAATCAAAGGTAATTGAATGGAAACCCGTTTACAGGGAGATCTGCACAGCTTTTTCAGTATAATTTAATCTTCTCTAATATTTTTAAAACCCATTAGATTTTTAAATTTTTAGATGTTGCGGTGTCTGAACGGGTGTTGGCGAGCGTAGTTTGCAGGGGGCAGAGCCCCCTAGTAAGTTATAATCTTAGTTTGTAGACTTCTTTGAAATATTTATTTTTTTAAATTGCGAAATTATATGTTCAAGCCTATGTTTTATGCACGTTTGTAACGTACAAAATATAGGGCGATAGGCGCAAATGGAATAGGTATATATTTCTATTAGCCAGTTATGGGACAGTTATTTATGTAAAGTCCTTTTCAAGATGATTTTGAAATAAATTGTTTTCTAGCCTCAAATAAGATTATTCATAATTTATTATTAATAATACTTATAATGCTATTAGCCTCTTTAAAGAAATAAATATATATTTTTAATATTTCATAAAAATACTAATTATAGTATTATAATATACAATTTAAAAGCTTAATTTATATAAATTTAGACAAAACATCTAACTAAGCATTTTTCCACATATGGATATTCCCATTTTTAGTACGTTTACATTTTGCAAAATAAATACAAAAATATTTTAGCATATTTTTTTTAGTATTTTTCCAGTTCATTTTGCAACATTTTAAAGTGATTTTAGCAAGAAATTTGACAAATCAAAAATGCAGGCATAAGTGGGTTAAGAAGAGCACACAGAAAACAGGAATAAAAAAATATATATCCTGAGAAGATATTTTAAATATAAGAGTGCATCAAACACCCATAGACTTAACATTACCGAGGGAATTCGGAAACTGAGTGGCGAGTAGCCTTACTGATGTAAATCGTTACTTTTTCGTTCCAGTCCGTTTTACTTTCTTATTATTTACTAGTAGAACTACCCGGCTTCACCCGTGTCAATAATAAGGGACATCCCGGGTGAAATACATTAAAATGTAATAATACGGCAATGACATTAACTGAGATTGGCACATTCCCGTTCCCCAATCGTTAAAAGGAGCAATAAGAAATATAAATATAAGTAAAATAGTCTTAATTACATCTACTATTAATTATACCATAATAATATATATTCCAAACAAATGTCAAAACATATATCAAAATGCTCTTATTTACTTAAAAAATGTAATTTCAATAAAAAAAACACATTAAAAATACTAAAAAATTACATGCTTCCACTCTTTCATTGTGTCATCTTCAGAATATATAAAAAAAATTACAAACACAATGGCAATTGTCACATTATACTGATAATGGCAACGACCTAACGAATAAATTGTGCCTTTACTGAAATTTTTCTTATTTTCTCAACATCGTACAATTTCATTTTTCACACTGTCGAATAGAAAAAAGTTATTTCAAATGAAATTTATTTGAAAATTGTATCTCAATTTTCTTATTTGAATGGATTTTAATATAATTTTCAATCATAGATATTTTTAAATTTGCATGTAGCTCGATGACGAAAGATATACCGGGTGTCCCAAAAAGGGCTGACTGATTTTAAAATTCAATAACTTCCAAACGGTGACAGATATTAAAAAAATTCTTGCAGGAGGGTTATGCATAAAGTCAAAAGTTTTATTACAGTAATTTTCGATTTTAGTTCGAATTACAAACAATAGATGGCGCTGTAAGCAATAGTCGCTAAATACAGGCTCGATTTTTGGTCCTTTCTGTTGTTCCATGCAGAAAAAGGAGATGGAAATGTATTATCCGGGCCACGAAGTACCAAACATCGAGCCTGAATTTAGCCTCTATTGATCGCAGCGCCATCTATTGTTTGTAATTCGAATTAAAATAGAAAATCACTGTAAAAAAACTTTTGACTTTATGCATAACCCTCCTGCAAGAATTTTTTTAAGTCACCGTTTGGAAGTTATTGAATTTTAAAATCAGTCAGTCCTTTTTGGGACACCCGGTAGCTGTCTTCTCTTAATGCAATATTTTAAAGAAAAGACATTACCATGAGTAACTCTAGCATCATATTGTTAATAGCAACAACCTAACCCAACCATAAATTTAACTTTTACTGGAATTTAACCTTTAAACATCGCACATTTGATTGTTCCAACGTCTAATAGAATACAAAATGTACTTTCAGTAATGTCTATCTAACAAAAACATAGCTGAGAAAAAAGGGAGCCAAGTTCTGTAAAGACAATGGCAAGAAAAGAAGTGATATCTAAGTGGGTGCCAAGTTCAAATAAAATTCACTCAAACTTACCTACTGAAGTATTATAGAATTTTTTAAATTGTTTAGAAATAAAAATTATTGATAGCATATTAATAATAAACCTAGAACTTGGCAAGTTTTTACCTGCGAGTCATTTATTTTTAATAATGACATTATTATATCAAATCTTGTTATTTTATGATTGGAAGCCTTAATTTGAGTGAGCTCCTTCCCCTTGAAGGGCGGTGGGATAAAATATATCCCACCTAATTTAACTGCAAAATGCCACATTGACACCAGAATTCAGGACTAAAAAGTTTAATTTTATTAAATACGTGAAAAGAAGCTTTTACCCATTTTCAAACAAATTTGTTTTTAAATTCTAGTGTGATTCAATCGTTTCAGCATTTCACGAATAAAAGTTATTTGCCCCTGAAAGGGTTAAAGGGGTGCAGTCTCTAGAGTGATGATCAAGAACAAGCGTAAGTATATCTGTCTCTTTTTCAGGCATCTTAGTCTGATTGCATTGAGGTTTCTGGAGGGTGGGTGCTAGAGTGATAACCAAAGACGAGCGGGAGTGTATCTGTGTATTTATTGGTTTATCAAATCTTTAACATGAGTCATTTGTTTATAATAATAACTATATTATTTTTTTTGTAATGTCATTGAAATTAATATTAACATCACCATTTTATTAAGACTTGAAATTGATAGGCATAACATTTATCAAAAACTTGCCAAGTTGTAGATTTATTATTAATATGCTATCAATAATTTTTATTTCTAAACAATTTAAAAAATGCTATAATACTTCAGTTGGTAAGTTTGAGTGAATTTTATTTGAACTTGGCACCCATTTAGACATCACTTCTTTTCTTGCCATTGTCTTTACAGAACTTGGCTCCCTTTTATCACAGCTATGTTTTTGTTAGATATCATAACTTTTTGTAAAGTTACAATATATTTAGACACTTTACTTAATGCTTTTTAGTGTGTTTACATGTGAATATTTTATTCACCAAGTAACATTCAATTTTAATTTAAATTTCCTACAACAAACTATTTGGCTGTCAATTTGTGGCAGAAATCTATATTTTAATACTGCTACATTGAATGGATGTTTTGAAACGAAATGTATTGATTCGAAATTTTTATTGTTTCTGAAACAACAATTCCTATTAATTTCCTATATTAAATTTACCTATTAAATTTTCCAATTAGATATCCTATAGCGGGGCCTGCTTTTTTGTACTGAAAGTGAAAAATAAAGTTATGTGCTTATGCCACTTTGTATCATTCATCCATGATGCCGGCAAAGAGGCAGTGCAGAGAAAGGACATTGCCCTTGCCTCGATTTTCAAATTTAATTAACTAAATATCCTTTTCTTTGATGATTTTGAAAATAACAAGTGGGTAAGTGTGATCACAGATCGCACAGAGGGTTTCGTTTAATATTCCTTTCAAAACACTTTATCCTTTTGAAAAATCTGTTAGTTCCACATTTCACAACCAGGGGAGCACTCTATTCTAAACAAACCTCTATCCGATAGAAACTCCGTTTTACATACTATCCGTAGATATATTAGTCAAGGGGATTGATACCATAGCACAAGAGATAAGTAGGCGCCCCTGGCGGTAAAAAGTGGAACTAAAATATGTAAGGCTATTGTGCATAATATGAAAGAATGGTCAAAGGGGTGTCGGCAAAAGTTGGAAAAGTGCTCCCCGGGTAAAAAGTGCGCAGGTTAGAAAGATTGCTTAAAATACACAAACTAGATCCCGGAGGAGTAAATAATATAAGACTTTTTGAAAATTTTATGATTTGTCGCGTGGTCTGAGGTATTCAGATATACGTATGCAAAAAGTCATGTCTCCAACTTAATTAGGGGCTGCCTTGCTTAGAAAGAATTGCTTAAAATAAGAAGAAAGAATTGCTTAAAATAGAGAATTGCTTAAAATACGAATTGCTTAAAATACATATGTGGTAGCTCAAAGGGTTAAGCGTAAGACTTTATTCAAGATTTTATGATTTGTCGCCTGACCTCAGGTGCTCTGATATAAGTATGCAAAATTTCAAATCTGCAATTTAATAAGGGGCTCAGTTAGAAAGAATTGCTTAAAATACGCATGTGGAAGCCCAAAGGCTTAAATGTACGACTTTTTTAAAATTTTATGATTTGTCGCATGATGGTGTTCAGCTATAAGTATGCAAAATTTCACGCCTCCAACCTAAATAGGATCTCGCTTAGAAAGAATTGTTTAAAATACACATGTGGGAGCCCAAAAGGTTAAATGTATGACTTTTTCAAAATTTTATGATTTGTCGTTTGATGTGAGGTGCTCAGCTATAAGTATGCAAGTTTTCACGCCTCCAACCTAATTAAGGGCTCACTTAGAAAATATTGTTTAAAATACACATGTGAGAGCACAAAGGGTTAAATGTACGATTTATTCAAAATTTTATGGTTTGTCCTTTGATGTGAGGTGTTCAGCTATAAGTATACAAAATTCCACACCTCCAACCTAATAGGGGCTTACTTAAAAAGAATTGTTTAAAATACATGTTGTAGAATATTTAACAATATCCTTATTTTGACAAATTCTGGTGTTATTAAAATCCCCCCTCTTTATATATATATATAACATTGTATGCTTTCATCTTAAAATTATTAATTTTCTTCAATTATATCCCCCCTTTGTCAAAGAAAAATGTCAGACAAAATTTTCATAGTTTAAGAATATTACTTAATGCCAGAGAATTCCTTTTTCTCAGTTTCAGATCTAGAAAAACACGTATTATTTCAGTGGAAACAAATACTAGGGTACGTGTAATCTTTTATCTGAGAACGTAAACACAAGCAAGATGTCCCTTCCCTTTTTTTTCCAAGAAAAATGCGAAAACTCCTCGCTTAACCTTGGATTTGGGCAGCTGTTGGAAACGGTCAAGTATTTCCCCCACTATAGAGCGGTGTTACCATAGCAACGCCAGCTCGTAAAATCAAAACCCCCTCAGTCTGCCTTTGTAATATCACATAGGATGCAGTAAAAACGTGTTTTCCATGTGAATTTCATACACTTCTTTTACTACGTTCGTTATCACAGCCTAAAATCCTGCTTGGGTGGCCATCCATATATATAAAATTTTATGAGCCTTTTAAGTAAAATGCTTGGTGCAATTTTATAACCCTCCTTTTAAAAGTTATTGTCAAACAGACAATTTGGGAGATTTTATGGGAAACTGCCGTGGGAAATAGATAGTTTGCTTGGCATTTAAAGATGGGTGGCCCATTAGAAAAATGTGTAGGGTGGAAAGTGGACAACACACCCTTTTAGTTAAATGGTTGAAACCTAGCCAGATTAGCAAATAGGAGCATCTGACGTCGGCAAGAGTATTGCACGTGTGATTTTTTATTACACGCTACGGGGAAAGGTAAGTCAAGACAAGGGCAGCAAAGAGTGAAGACGCTGATTCTTGGCTCTCTTTTTTTTTAATATGTGGTGGCAGAGACGAATTTAGGGTTTTCTTTTTAGCCCTCCCCCTGACCAATGGAGTTTTCTGGAGTGACAAAAAAATAAAAATAGTTTAGGAGAAGAAGAGTAGATACTGACTAAGGAGGTCGTCTGTTTCTCTTGTGTATCAAGCACGGGCACTCTCTTGAGAGCCGAGGTTACGCCGGGCAGTTTAGCATCGATGGAGCAGTTTATGCCTAATAAGAATCATGATACAGAGAATCCAATCCAGCTGGTGGAAAGTGACGACTTGTGAATCGGGAATACTCGTCGATACTTTTTAGTAAAATTTCGTTCAAGTAATCCTGTTTTCTTTCGGAAAGACTGGACGAATCTGTGTCTAGTGCAGAGGACCATCCGATGAGGTTCTAAACACGCAGCTATACATCCCGTAAAAAAAAAAAAAAAAAAAAAAAAAAAAAAAGTATTCGCACAATCGTCAACACACTCAAAATCTGAAGAGAAGAAAAATGTGAATAAATCACCAGACACTTTTCGGAATTTTATATAGTGGCTTATCTCCTCCAAAGATTCTGATGTTCATGAGTTGATTAACTGCACAGCTAACAGTACTATTTTATAGTGTATCTCCAACTTCCAAATTTTAATATATGTGCCCTCGAGAGGACTGCCAACAAAAAGGATATAATAGAGTGTAAAGCCATGGGTTCAGCATTTACCCTGCTCAATGATGTGTAATGTAAGTAACTTTTGCATTATTGTTTTGATATGTTGAAAATATATGTTTAAAAAAAAAGGAAAAGGAATGAGTCATGTTAAATTAAGTAGTTTTAAGTATCTGTTTGTAATGTTTATTGAATTCAAGACTCTTTGCAAGATAGTAGTAATTTCTCGAAGTTTTTGAAAATTATTTTGAAATGAATTCAGCTATGTAAATATAAATTTGATATCTCTATACTAAAATTTCTTTGCAACAAATTGTTTAAAAATAATAGAAAATTCTTTAAAAAATAAGACTTAAAACTTAATAAAATGATATTAAATGTATTGCTTTACTCTGTTTCTTTTTTACTTAACCAATTTAATCTTTAAAGCGTAATATCATTGATAAATAAAATTAGTACATAAAAAAAAAAATCTTAAAGTTTTATAACCAGGAGTAATTATTTCTATCAGATTTTAAGTGAGGAATGTTGTCTGAGACGAATTGAGGGTTTTGTTACCTTTTATGATTGATTTAAAAATTAATTTTAATGGTTGTCACCTCTCTTATTACCTTTCTTTTCTGGTTGTATTTGTTTCAACTCTTAAATCCTTTGAATTTGGTAACTAAGTATTATGGTAACAAGATCTATGCTAGGTGGAAATTCATAAACACATATATTCCTTGAGAGATTTGAATCAAAATAAATTTAATAAATAAATAATTTCTGAAAAGAGTATGTATTGTTCATTAAATTTAAAAAACAAAAACTGAAATTGATATAATTGCTAGAATGTTCAGGGCAACTCCTAAAATATAAAAAAAAAGGAAAAGAATTCAAGAAGTAATTTTGTTTGCAGTGTAAAACATCAGTTAGATTTAATGATTTTCAATGCTAATGATCTATTATACGATTATGTGGCCCCTGGATTTGAGAGTATAAGTGCAGTCACAATCTTGATATTAAATCCTTTTAAATTATCAAAACACATTATTTGATATAATGCGGACTCAAGAGTTTGCCTTTCGGTTGTGAAGTTCTGTGGTAATCAATTTAGCTTTTCTTATTTTAATGTGAATGCATTGTATTCTCAAATTCAGAAGTGTTGGTAGTTTTCTCTTCATAAGTTGTGAATGGTTGAGGATGTTGTTACTGTTAAATAATTAAGGTTTAATTTCACATTTCTAATAGTAATTTTTTGATTTACTTTAAGTTAGTTTATGCATTTCCTCTTTGTTTTGTTTTTTTTTTCTATTGGTAATTATTCTAAGAGTTTTTTTAAAAATCAAATTAGTATCTTTCTAAGCATATTGCTTATTTTTATTTTTCCTCTTTTTGTAACAACATCCAGGTGTTGGTAAGCTGTTCACACCTTGTTTAAAAATTTAAGGTCAGGCTAATATCATTAGTGACAGTTAATTGAGTAAATTAAAAGTGGAGTGTAATTAGAAGAAGAGAAAACCACCCAACAAGAATGGTACCGCGACATTTAGTCCTGGTTTGTTGTTTTTGAAATTTTGTTGCATTTTTATATAAACATATGTGGAAGGTAAGTGTGTGGTTCTGTACTACTGATTAAGGATTGCTGTGGATATTTTTTTTTTCCATACTGGTGTAATTTTAAGAGTTTTCTTGGTATTTATTTTTATGAATTTACTTTTCTGTGAATGGTTACACCCCTCTTGAAATTTTCTTGTACTAATTATGGCTACTGACGAGC
Source organism: Maratus speciosus (assembly GCA_963932465.1). Lineage (NCBI taxonomy): Eukaryota > Metazoa > Arthropoda > Arachnida > Araneae > Salticidae > Maratus > Maratus speciosus. Next base: position 458,502,061 of record OZ010797.1, read on the forward strand.
ACATCAAAGATTTTGCACTGGTCCAAAAGAAGAATGCACTTATGGAAAATATTTCCTCCATTCCACCTTTTAGCGGTGAGGCAAATTCAGTGCCCTTCAATGAATTTTTTGAAAAATTTCATAGTTTGGCTAATTTTTTCAAATGGGAAGAGGAAGAAAAAAAGTTTGCTTTGTTTAGTAGAGTAAATGGGGGAGCAGCTAGATTATATAAGCTTAATAAGGGAAAAACAGTAGATGATATTATAAAAAATTTTAAGGAAAGATATACCCACCATATCACTCCGGATGTAGCACTCTCGAATTTTTTCAGTTTCAAGCAAACACCCCATATGTCTGTGCAGGATTTCTATGATAGGGCATATGATATGTCGCTTAAAGCGTTGGATATTGATGGGCTGCAGGGTGATGTAGTAGAAAAAAATAGGAATGCTATTTTGCACTCGATGCTCCTTGGTAACCTTTCCCCTGAAATTAGGAGGGGGGTTATCACAAAAAATCCACAGACACCCGAAGAAATCCTCAGAGTTGTGCTTTTAGAAGAAAAAGCATGTAGGAGTGTTAGTGTAAACCCTTTCTACAATCTGCAAAATAACGTTAGTACCCCTTTTACACCTCAGTGTGTACAACAAAGTGTAGCGTGTGCCGCTGTGCACCCAAAAAGCGAATCGAAACAGTCACAGCAGGAAATAAATAAACTAAGGGAACAAGTAGAATTACTCACAGCGAAAATCGAAAGTTTGGTGCAAAGTAATAATAAACGGAGCGAGATGCAGAGCCAGGAAAGAACAAACATGCGTAATTTTTCGTGTTACATCTGTTCTGAGATAGGCCACTTTGCACGAGATTGCCCGCAAGCTAGGTATCAAAACAATTATGGTAGGGGCAGGTTTAGTAACTATAGGGGCCGTGGGGGCTATGGCAACAATTATCGAGGGTATCCTGGCCAGCCTGATAATACTTATTTTAGGGAAAATAGAGACAGAAATGATTATAGTTATAATGGTAGAGATAGACAGGACTTTAACTATAGGGGAACTAGGGGTAGAAGTGGTAATAACAATAGGGGCAGAAATGATTATAGTGATAGGGATAGGAATGATTATAGCAATAGGGATACTGATAATCAAGGGAACAGTAATAGGGATCAAACGAATAATGTAAATGTAAATCAACCTAGTAGTGACAGCAATACACAGGGTGCTCCTAAAGTACCTTTAAACTAAATAAGGCTGGATCTGAAATGGTCGGACTGATCCCCCAGAAGCCGAACGACTCCACCCCAGTATAAAGTGTTTTTTCCCCACAAGTGTACAGTCTCCCAGTGACGAGTATGATTGTAAATAATAAAACTATCACTGCATTATGCGATTCTGGATCTGCGATAAATCTTTTGAGTAGTGCTATGCTAAATTTTTTTTTGGAGAGTAACGTAGAGGAATGTTGCACACCCATTGTGACTGTAACTGGCGAGAAAATGAATCTAAATCAATGTGTGGTAGCAACGTTTAAAATTAATGTTATTCTGTGCAGTGCTAAATTTTTTGTTGTCCCAGGGAAACTGGCGGATGAATTTTCTGCCATTTTAGGAATGCCTTTTTTAAAAAAGTACAGAGTTACCATTGATTGTTCAAATAATACTGTCAGTCTTAAAAGCTCTGAACAAACACAAGGTAAACAAACAACTGAAGACCAGGATCATTCCAAAGTTGAGGGAAATTCAGGTTGCCATAGTATTCGCACAGTAACCGAGGATGTAGAAAAGTGTCAGAATAGTACCAAATTGTGTCAAAACTTTGTAAATAATGCTGTAAATAATTCAAGTAAATGTAATTGTAAATGTAAATGTAATATAGCAAAAATGTGTACAAATTGTGGGAAATTTACTTGTGAGAACTACCAGTGCAAAAGTGTAAACAAAGCTAATAGTGAACAAAAAGTAGCCTGTAGTAGTGGTATAGAGGCATTTCAGGGTACCATAAGTAATGAGAAGGAAGAATTAGGTAATAGAGGGCAAAAGAAGTTACTAAATGAAAGTAATAGTAACTTGCAAAGGGAGAAAATCACCGAGGAAATTGAGAGTACCATAGATAACCACAATATACCACAAACTACTCATGTTCACCAAGTAAACCTTATTTCGCAAGACACAGGTAGGATACAGCAAGGAGTAGATAAAAAGAAACCTGATGCGGTGCAAATTGCTGATATTGAGGAGGATTTAAGTGGTGACAATGAGATTAGTGAAAGTGAAAATAAAGTTAATGAAAATGAGAGTAATGACAAAACCATCATAGGTATAGCCGCATTATGTGATAAAATAACAATCCCTCCCCAAACTAAAATTTTGACAAATGTTAAGTGTAGTAAAGAATTAAATGTAAGCGTAAATGATCCTATAATGTTAGAACCCCTTGCTAGGAGTTTGCATCAAGGCCTCCTTATTTCCAGAACCATTTGCACACAAGAGCATGGTTTGTTTTTATCTTTTGCTAATTTTTCAGACAATATGATTCACTTAAATAAAGGAACGTTTGTAGCTAAAATTCTTAAATGTACAGATAACTTAAATTTAACTCATGATGAATGTAATTTAACTTCAAGTAAATGTAATTCAACTCCAAATAAATGTAACTTAACCTGTAATGTAAATTTTGACACCCCAATAGCAGATTTTGATCACGCTGATTTAAAGTGGAGTTCAGAAATTAATTTGGATCACTTAACACCTCCTTTAAAAACTCAAATGCAAGAATTCCTTGATAAAAATAAAGATGTGTTTGCAGCCTCTGTACTCTATTTACCCGGATGTAACACAATTCCCCATACTATAAACTTAACTTCTGACAAACCGGTTCGCTGCAAAGCTTATAGAGTTCCCTACAAACTGCGCCAGGAAATGGAGGATCAATTGAATATTTTGTTAGAAGCTGATATTTTGTCACCTTCAATGTCAGAATTTGCCTCTCCTGTCATCTTAGTGGAAAAAACAGATGGTAGTTATCGGCCTAGCTGTCGATTTTCGAAAGCTTAACAAGAATTTGGTAAAAGATGCGTACCCTATTCCTAATATCACAGACTCTGTAGATTCTTTGTCAGGTGCTAAATATTTTTCAACTCTTGATCTCACGAGTGGGTTTTTTCAACAAGTTATTAGACCTGAGGACAAGCATAAGACAGCCATTATAACACATAAAGGATTATTTGAGTGGTCCCGCAACTGCTTCGGTTTGGCGAATTCTGGTAATTCGTTCCAAAGAATGTATTTATTTGAAGAACTTATGAACTTATGAATGCCAAAAGAACTTATGAATGCCATTTTTGGGGACCTAGGAAACTTGGGTATTTTGGTCTACATTGATGATATAGTGGTCTCGTCGAAAGACATTGAGTCTCACATCAAGAAACTCAATCTTGTATTTGAAAGGCTTCGCCAACACAAACTGAAACTTAAACCTAGCAAATGTAAATTTTTAACAGATAAAATTCAATATCTTGGTTTTGAAATTCATAGTGGCAAAGTGTCTCCCATTAATAAGAATATTGAAATTATTGAAAAATTGCAACCTCCTACTACTCGTAAAGGTGTCAGATCTTTTATCGGCACACTTTCTTTTTACAGGCGTTTTATCCCAGATTTTACTAAAAGAGCAATTAATTTAATAGATTTAAGTAAAGAAACTGGGCCTTTTGTCTGGAATGAGGCAGCCCAAAAGGAATTTGAGGATCTTAAGCAAGCGCTTATCTCAAAACCATGTCTCACCTTGCCAGATTTTAACAAAGAATTCATTATATATACAGATGCAAGTAGTGAATCTCTAGGGGCAGTCCTTTCACAACTTGACGAGAACAAGATGATACACCCTGTTGCCTTTGCTAGCAGGAGACTCAAAGATGCTGAGGTAAGATATTCGGCCACTGAGAGGGAGCTTCTTGCTCTTGTCTGGGCCACTGCCCATTTTAAATGCTACCTTGCCAACACTCATTTCACCATTTATACAGATCATGCACCACTAACTTTCATGTTAAAGATTCAAGACCCGACGTCACGAATGGCAAAATGGATTTGTACTCTATCAGACTATAACTTTACTATAAGTTATGTCCGTGGTAAATGTAATAGTGTGGCAGACTTTTTATCCCGTTTTGTTAAGGTAGACGAGCCTACATGTGCAGTCAGCTGCAATTTCAATATTCAAGTTGCTAAAGAGACATCCTTTGAACCATACTCCAACCTTATAGAAAAAATTAGTGAATGCCAAAAAGCGGACAAGAAGTGTTGTGAGATTGTAAAGAAATTAGAGCAAGGTTTGGAAATTTCACCTAAATACATGAAGTTTTTTTTTAGAGATGATATCCTAGTATGTGAAGATACGAGAGATTCTTTAATTGTAAATAATCCTATCAAATTAGTTGTTCCTAAAGCATTAATTTTACAAGTATTCACTCTAACACATGACTCTCTAGCTGCCTGTCATCAGGGGTTCCAAAAAACGATTGACCGCATCCGTGAGCATTTTTACTGGCCGGGGATGTCGTCAGATGTCAAGCACCTAGTGGAATCATGTATTAGCTGCCAAGAAAAAAGAGCCCATAAGGCAAACCATCTTGCACCACTGCAACGTCTTCCCACTCCCCAATTCCCTCTTAATAAAGTACACTTAGATATAATTGGAGTCTTGCCACTGACCTTTTCTGGAAATAAGTATATAATTACCTACATTGACTCGTTTACAAAGTGGCCAGAAGCATATGCTGTCAGTTCGGTCACATCTGATGTGATAGCAGACACTTTGGCTGATTTCATATCGCGATATGGAGCACCGTGTTATATTACAACAGATAATGGTAAAAACTTAATATCAGAAGCAATTGAACATGTGTACAATATGTTTGGCATAAAGCATATCAGAACAACTTCCTATCATGCTTCTAGCAATGGCCAGATCGAACGCCAAAATCGTACATTAAAAAATGCACTCTCTCATATTGTGAATGAAAATCAATCTGACTGGGATACTAAGCTCAAATTTGCCCTTCTTGCAATGCGTACTGCTGTACACTCTTCAACAAAACTTACTCCGGCAGCCGTAATGTATGGAAGAAACCTAAACCTTCCCTATAGTCTATTTTCACAACCACCTAGAATCAATTACAACGATGCACCATCTTTTTGTGAACTCATAATCCCCGCCCTTCAAAAAGTGTATGCTGAAGTTCACAACAATCTTATTTCAGTAGCTGAGAAGCAAGAAAAGTACAGAGAGAAAACAGCAGTTTGTAAAAATCTAAAAGTGGGTGATCTTGTGTGGCTTTACACACCTAAAATTGAGCCAGGTCATACAAAAAAATTAAGTAAGTTAAATAATGGTCCTTTCACTATAATAGAGCAGTTAAATGATGTTAATTTTAAAATCGCGCTAGTTGCTAACCCGAAAAATACTCAAGTTGTGCATATTGACAGGCTCACTTTATTCAAAAACAGAACGATTGCAGACCAAAACAATCCACAACAACAACAAACGACTAATGGGGATTCGATTCACAGTCCGCCCATCGATGAAACAGAACCGATTCAGAGTAGCGAGCGAGCAACCCACCCCCGCACTAGTAGACGTAGGAGATGCTATGCATGGGTACCGCCCCCTGTAATGCAACGTAATGTAAGTGAAAGCACCAGGGAAATTGAAACTAATAAAAATAGAGGCAGTACTCCCGATGACGCACGTAGGGATCCAACGGAAATTGTTGCTCTTTCCCCGCAACCGCAGGAAGCTCTGGGAGGAATAGAATCGCAACCAGAGATTGCACCGGGAGGGGAATGTTTAGGTTGTTCACCAGATGCATCTAGCGTTGCTGAAAGGGTCAGGGACGAAATTGATCATCCAGATAGCAACAATGCAGGGACGTCGGGTGATTCAATACGAACTGTCGCGACATCGAAACGCGTCAGTCGATCCAGGTCGACTACACGAACCGAATATTCGTTTCGGGATAGAAGTGTGCGACCAGATTATAGGGAGTAACGATTTTATTTGTTGTTTTTTTTTAATGTTTTCTGTACATATATTTTAATTAATTTGTATTTATATGTGTTTTAATCTGTTTCTAGGTAAATGTATTTAATTTAAAACTCAATATCGAAAATGTTGAAGCTTCAAAATGGGTTTGTTTTGATTTGTCGTCCGTAAATATTAGTAGCAGTTTTTGGAGCTTTATATGTCCTATTTGGAAAAATTCTCATGTTTTGTGTTATATTATGGCCTGCATGCCGTTCCGCACCAGTTTTGAAAAAGTTTTTAGTCAATTTTAGCCAAAATTTAAGCTAATTTTGGGGAGTTTGAAATTTTCAGGTGTGTTTTGAAAATTAGGTGCTGCAACTGAAGCGATATGTTTAAATGTCTACTTACGTTTAGTTAAGTGTATTTTGTATTGTGTATCCAATATCTTTGACATATATATCCTTTTTTTTTCTCTCTGAAATAAATAAATTTTGGGGTATTTTGCAAAATTTTCGGAATGGTATTATGTTTATACTTCTCTGTGTTTTTGATGTGAGTTATCTACTGCCATACTAGCACACGCTCATGTTCTTTATGCTTTACATGTTTTATTTTCTTTAGCTGTAAATATGAGTAAATGTATAAATTCTCCTTATTTATTTTATTATTATTATTATTCTTTCCTGTTAATTTTTTTTCTTCTTTGATTAAATTTGGTAGGCATGTTTATTGGATGATTGTAGACAATACATCACTATCCTTGCATTGTTTGTGTAGTTTATTTTTGCCTTTTTCTAAATTTTTCTAAGCTATGGGTAGTGTATTCCTAGTAGTACAGAACTGCAGACATACACTGTTTGCACAAATGGTCTGTAAGTGCATTTGTAAATTTCAAGTTAAAACCCCACCCTTTGGACAATGAACTTTTTCACGATAGGGGTTACAAAATTTTTTTTTCACAGTACAAATTTTACACACCCTGTAATGTTATTGATGCTTTTCTATTTAAACATATGTATGTATATAATATCATGTTAATGCTGTAAGTTAGTTTCAATGATCTTTTTTTTAAGTTATGAATCAGATACTGTTATGTGTTTTGCAAAAGATTTGATTTTTTTTGTGTGTGTATGCATCTGCATCTCCAGCCTGTGTCTAATTGATGTTTATGCATATGTGTAAGTACCGGTTGGCAGTCCTTCATATATTTATTCCTCCACATTAATTTAAATTTCTCTATTTTAGAATTTTTTTAGGCTCAATTGCAGATGTAATGGGCATGTATGGTCAGGTGTGGTGTCCATTCGGTAAGAGTACTAGTAGTACTAAAATGAGAGTTCACTGTCTACATGTTTAGGTCAAAAGTATAAATAGGTAAAATTATAGATAAATATTATGTTGTGCAGATAACTTTGTGCTAGTGTGACGGCTGGGATTGGGATTCAGCTGGCTGTGGATTACTTTTATGGCTTAATATTTAACTTTTTTTTGGTTTATTCAACTTAAAGTTCCTGTCTGTTAAGGAAGTATTCAGGTAATCGATTCGTTGTAAGCAGCTCATATTGCACATTCCGGACTGTGCAGAGTGGTGTGTCAGGTACGTAGTGCTTCGAGACTCTTCGAGTCGCTGTTTGATTTGTTCGAGTATCAAGTGCTCATGTCGATGATACTCCAGCATTGCAATGGACATACTAATATTTTCGCTTCTTTCAATTTTTAATTTAATATCCTTAGTTAACTTACTTTGAGTGGAAAAATTGAGTTCTCCGCTGGGAGTTTAGTTTTCGTTTACCTTTCCAAAAAAAAAAAAAAAAATTGTGTTTTAGAATTTTTTTTTGTTTTTTTCTTCAAGATAGGGGAGCCATGTTGTAGAATATTTAACAATATCCTTATTTTGACAAATTCTGGTGTTATTAAAATCCCCCCTCTTTATATATATATATAACATTGTATGCTTTCATCTTAAAATTATTAATTTTCTTCAATTATATCCCCCCTTTGTCAAAGAAAAATGTCAGACAAAATTTTCATAGTTTAAGAATATTACTTAATGCCAGAGAATTCCTTTTTCTCAGTTTCAGATCTAGAAAAACACGTATTATTTCAGTGGAAACAAATACTAGGGTACGTGTAATCTTTTATCTGAGAACGTAAACACAAGCAAGATGTCCCTTCCCTTTTTTTTTCCAAGAAAAATGCGAAACTCCTCGCTTAACCTTGGATTTGGGCAGCTGTTGGAAACGGTCAAGTATTTCCCCCACTATAGAGCGGTGTTACCATAGCAACGCCAGCTCGTAAAATCAAAACCCCTCAGTCTGCCTTTGTAATGTCACATAGGATGCAGTAAAAACGTGTTTTCCATGTGAATTTCATACACTTCTTTTACTACGTTCGTTATCACAGCCTAAAAGCCTGCTTGGGTAGCCATCCATATATATAAAATTTTATGAGCCTTTTAAGTAAAATGCTTGGTGCAATTTTATAACCCTCCTTTTAAAAGTTATTGTCAAACAGACAATTTGGGAGATTTTATGGGAAACTGCCGTGGGAAATAGATAGTTTGCTTGGCATTTAAAGATGGGTGGCCCATTAGAAAAATGTGTAGGGTGGAAAGTGGACAACACACCCTTTTAGTTAAATGGTTGAAACCTAGCCAGATTAGCGAATAGGAGCATCTGACGTCGGCAAGAGTATTGCACGTGTGATTTTTTATTACACGCTACGGGGAAAGGTAAGTCAAGACAAGGGCAGCAAAGAGTGAAGACGCTGATTCTTGGCTCTCTTTTTTTTTAATATGTGGTGGCAGAGACGAATTTAGGGTTTTTTTTTTAGCCCTCCTCCTGACCAATGGAGTTTTCTGGAGTGACAAAAAAATAAAAATAGTTTAGGAGAAGAAGAGTAGATACTGACTAAGGAGGTCGTCTGTTTCTCTTGTGTATCAAGCACGGGCACTCTCTTGAGAGCCGAGGGTACGCCGGGCAGTTTAGCATCGATGGAGCAGTTTATGCCTAATAAGAATCATGATACAGAGAATCCAATCCAGCTGGTGGAAAGTGACGACTTGTGAATCGGGAATACTCGTCGATACTTTTTAGTAAAATTTCGTTCAAGTAATCCTGTTTTCTTTCGGAAAGACTGGACGAATCTGTGTCTAGTGCAGAGGACCAGCCGATGAGGTTCTAAACACGCAGCTATACATCCCGTAAAAAAAAAAAAAAAAAAAAAAAAAAAAGTATTCGCACAATCGTCAACACACTCAAAATCTGAAGAGAAGAAAAATGTGAATAAATCACCAGACACTTTTCGGAATTTTATATAGTGGCTTATCTCCTCCAAAGATTCTGATGTTCATGAGTTGATTAACTGCACAGCTAACAGTACTATTTTATAGTGTATCTCCAACTTCCAAATTTTAATATATGTGCCCTCGAGAGGACTGCCAACAAAAAGGATATAATAGAGTGTAAAGCCATGGGTTCAGCATTTACCCTGCTCAATGATGTGTAATGTAAGTAACTTTTGCATTATTGTTTTGATATGTTGAAAATATATGTTTAAAAAAAAAGGAAAAGGAATGAGTCATGTTAAATTAAGTAGTTTTAAGTATCTGTTTGTAATGTTTATTGAATTCAAGACTCTTTGAAAGTAGTAATAAAGTAGTAGTAATTTCTCGAAGTTTTTGAAAATTATTTTGAAATGAATTCAGCTATGTAAATATAAATTTGATATCTCTATACTAAAATTTCTTTGCAACAAATTGTTTAAAAATAATAGAAAATTCTTAAAAAAATAAGACTTAAAACTTAATAAAATGATATTAAATGTATTGCTTTACTCTGTTTCTTTTTTACTTAACCAATTTAATCTTTAAAATGAAGAAAGCGTAATATCATTGATAAATAAAATTAGTACATAAAAAAAAAAAAAATCTTAAAGTTTTATAACCAGGAGTAATTATTTCTATCAGATTTTAAGTGAGGAATGTTGTGTGAGACGAATTGAGGGTTTTGTTACCTTTTATGATTGATTTAAAAATTAATTTTAATGGTTGTCACCTCTCTTATTACCTTTCTTTTCTGGTTGTATTTGTTTCAACTCTTAAATCCTTTGAATTTGGTAACTAAGTATTATGGTAACAAGATCTATGCTAGGTAGAAATTCATAAACACATATATTCCTTGAGAGATTTGAATCAAAATAAATTTAATAAATAAATAATTTCTGAAAAGAGTATGTATTATTCATTAAATTAAAAAAAAAAAACTGAAATTGATATAATTGCTAGAATGTTCAGGGCAACTCCTAAAATATAAAAAAAAAAGGAAAAGAATTCAAGAAGTAATTTTGTTTGCAGTGTAAAACATCAGTTAGATTTAATGATTTTCAATGCTAATGATCTACTATACGATTATGTGGCCCCTGGATTTGAGAGTATAAGTGCAGTCACAATCTTGATATTAAATCCTTTTAAATTATCAAAACACATTATTTGATATAATGCGGACTCAAGAGTTTGCCTTTCGGTTGTGAAGTTCTGTGGTAATCAATTTAGCTTTTCTTATTTTAATGTGAATGCATTGTATTCTCAAATTCAGAAGTTTTGGTAGTTTTCTCTTCATAAGTTGTGAATGGTTGAGGATGTTGTTACTGTTAAATAATTAAGGTTTAATTTCACATTTCTAATAGTAATTTTTTGATTTACTTTAAGTTAGTTTATGCATTTCCTCTTTGTTTTTTTGTTTTTTTCTATTGGTAATTATTCTAAGAGTTTTTTTTAAAATCAAATTAGTATCTTTCTAAGCATATTGCTTATTTTTATTTTTCCTCTTTTTGTAACAACATCCAGGTGTTGGTAAGCTGTTCACACCTTGTTTAAAAATTTAAGGTCAGGCTAATATCATTAGTGACAGTTAATTGAGTAAATTAAAAGTGGAGTGTAATTAGAAGAAGAGAAAACCACCCAACATACACATGTGGGAGCCCAAAGGGTTAAATGTACGACTTTTTGAAAATTTTATGATTTGTCGATTGATGTGAGTGTTCAGCTATAAGTATGCAAAATTTCACGCCCCAACCTAATTAGAGGCTCACTTTGAAAGAATTGTTTAAAATACACATGGGGGAGTCCAAAGGGCTAAATGTACGACTTTTTCAAAATTTTATGATTTCTCGTTTGATGTGAGGTGTTCAGCTATAAGTATGCAAAATTTCACGCCTCCAACCTAATTAGGGCTCACTTAGAAAGAATTGTTTAAAATATCTCAATTTTTTGATTTTCTGTAAGCAAGTAAACTCAGATAAACCCCCAGTAATTAGATAGGTTTACAATGGAAGTCTATGGGAATTTGGCGAAATATTTGAGATATCGCCAAGATGGCTTCACTTGGCGACTAATTTTGGCGATATATCGCATGTTGGCGACAAACTTGGCGCTATTTGGTGACAGAACAGTGTTCTAGTTTTGTTCTAGTGTCCTAGCGGAGCCCCTTAGTTTTGTTTAAAAAGAAAAAAGCTTATTATAAAAAATAGTAGCTATGTTACAATTTGTATTTAATATAAATCGTAGGAAAATCGTATTTTATATAACCGTATTCGATATACACCGTAGAATGTTATCACTGCATTTCAAGTATTAAAACATTTATCTAAATGATATAATTAAAGATACAGCATTACAAAGAAATAAGAAATAAATTGTAGCAGCCGGTTTTAGAACCAGTTTGAAATCATATTGACGAAATTGACATCATATGTAGCAAACAATTTTTGTTTATTATTATCTTTTTCCTGAACTGTTTCCTTGAAATTCAAACGCCTGTATTAAAATAGATTTTTTAACTTTAAAAACATACAAAGGAAGATACTACGTCATTCTACCGCTCTTATAGTTAGGGTTTTAATTTTATATATTTAAAAAAATGTTCATTTTCTTTTTAGAATGACGTCAATTTTAAAAATGCAAAAATATAGCAAGAAAATCTGAATTTTTATTGGCAAATAAAAACAAACTATACGCGTTATGGTTATTTTTTTCACATTATTGTGTAATTTTTTAGTTTGTGGCAACAGGAAAGAAACTAATGAATTACAAAATTTAAAAAGCGATATTTCTATAATGTTAAATTATGGAAGGTGGTAGAAAACAGGAATAAATAGTAGTCTGATGGGTTTTTTAAGGAGACAGCTATCTTTTCCATGTTCCAAAACGTATGTACATCAAGTTTCGTGCAAATTGGTCAAAAATTGAAGATTTGTATAAAGGACATACACTCTGAGAACGGCTTTTATATATACAGTACAGGACCCATTATCCGGAAATCCAAAATCCGGAAGGACCCGAAATCCGGAATTGTTTTTTCTATAAATTTGTAAATTTTTACTAAAATTACACAATTTCTGAAAATTTTACAGATTCCTTGCAATGTGTAAACACTAAAATATTTTACATCAGTGATGAGGAAACACGGTGCCCCTTATCCCCCCCCCCCGCATTTAGAAAAAAATCATTTTTCTGTCAAATTTTAGTCTAAAATTAATTTATATTAAGATTTCTTTAAAGAAAAGAATATTTTTCACGCCCTCCCTCTCACTTCGACAAAATATTATGACTGCACAATTATGTTACTTGAATCAGGGGTGATTCTGAGTAAAAAAAAATCTGAAATTCCCCCAAACTTTTTAAAAGTTTACAGAAGAGAAGGGGAGGGGACTCTCGGCACTAATTATGCATTTTTCCGCGATCTTTTGACAAAATTAAGAGAGTTTTTTGCGATCCTTTGAGGAAATTTTTTTTCGTTATCTTTTGACGAAATTTGCGTTTTTTCCGCCAGATTTTGATGAAATTTGCGTTTTTCTTCCGCAATCCTTTGACTAAATTTGCGTGATTTTTGCGATCCTTTTACGAAATTTCGTTTTTTGTGATCTTTTGACGAAATTTGCGGTTCTTTCGCGATCTTTTGATGAAATTTGCGGGGTTTTTTCGCGATCTTTTGACAAAATTTACGGGAATTTTCGCAATTTGTTGACGAAATTTGCGGATTTTTTCGCGATCCTTTGAAGAAATTCGTTTTTTTCGCTATATTTTGCCGCACTTTGCGTTTTTTTTTCGGTGCTTAGAAGGAAATTGAAATTTGTATTTTTTCGCGATTCTTTGATGAAATTGCGTTTTTCCCGCAATTTTTTTTTGACAGAATTCGGGAAGACCCGAAATGCAGAAAATTCCAAAATCTGGAAAGCCTTTTGTCCCGAGGATTCCGGATAATAGGTCCTGTACTGTATGGATTTTACTTTTAATGTCAGAATATTATAATTATAGGTTCAGGTCATACACAGTGAGACAGATGGCACACACAATGATGTCACCTTATGTGGGCCCTAGGGGCGTGAGCTCACCCAATAACATGGCCCAATATCATTCATTTCCCATCGATTTGTTTGATTAATCATTTATTCATTTATTAGCTGATCTGCCCGGCGTTGCCCGGGTCCATCAAAAAACAGCACGAATTGCGAAAAAGCTCTGAAAATCACAATAAAAAATCGCGAAAATTTTTAATGTCGGTGCACGAATTTCGATTAAGCTTAATCGGAAAGAGAAAAAATATATATTGAATATTAAAAAATATATATGGGTTAGAAGAGTGAAACTGGATTCCTTTTACTAATGTGTAAAAATCGTAGAAAATCGCCGAAACACACTAAAAATCACATTAAAAAATCCCAAAAATTTCGAAAATTGCGGTACAAAATCCGAATAAACTTTCTTGAAAAGTAGGCAAAATTTACTAGAATATAAAAAATTCGCAGCGGATCGCGAAAAAACGTAAAAATCGCATTAAAATCGCAAAAATTTCAAAAATCACGAAAGTCAAAATTTGCTATATTTGGTTAAAAGTTTTAAATCCAATTCCTTTGATGAATGTCAAGTCGTGAAACGCGGAAAAACGCGATAAAAAGCGGTTAAATATCAAAAATCGCACAGGAAAAAAATTATTATATTAGGCTAAAAGTTTGAAACCGAATTCCTTTTCCGTATCTCAAAAGATCACCGCGAACTCTAAAAAAAGATAATAAACGCTAAAAAATTGCATTTCAAATCGCATTAAAAATCGCTACACTTCAAAAATAGCACAGCGGAACTTTTCCCATAATAGGCTAAAGGTTTGAAATTAAATTTCTATTAGGCTAGAAGTTTAAAACTTTTAAAAATGTTAAAAGCCATTGTGAAACCCGAAAAATCACATTGAAAATTGCTTTAAAAATATCACTGAAAATCGCTTTAAAATTCGCTTTGGTAAACATTTACTATTAAGGGATAAAACATTTAATTCAAAAAAATTACTAAATAATCAAAAAGTCTGAAATCGAAATCAGTTTCTGAATATCAAAAAAATAGGCCCGGAACTCGAAGAATGGCTAAAAATCACATTGAAAATTGCATTAAAAATCGCTAAATGTTTAAAAGTCACTACTGTAAAAGTTTAATATTAAGGTGGAAAACATTCTAATCGAAAATCCTTCATGAATTGCACAAAATGGACACGGAGCGCAAAAATTCTCTAAAAATCACATTGAATATCGTATTAAAAATTGGTCAAATTCAAAAAGCGTACAGGACAAAATGTACTACATTAGACTAAAAGTTAGAAACCGAAATCATTTTACCAATGCTAAAAAATTGCTACGGAGCTCAAAAAATTGCTAAAAATCGCATTACAAATCACTAAAATTCAAAAATCACGGTAGGCAAAATTTACTATAGTGGGATAATAGTTTGATACAAAATTCCTTTTCCAAATGTCAAAAAATAGCCGTGGGACTCGAAAACCGCTAAAAATCGCATTGAAAAATGCATTAAAAATCTCTAAATATTAAAAAATCGCATGAGTCAAAATTTAATCTAATGGAGTAAAACATTGTAATCGGAAATATTTCATGAATGACAAAAAATCGATGCTGAACGCAAAAAAATTCTAAAAATCGCATTGAAAATTGCTAAGATTCAAAATTCGTAGATTGCAAAATTTACTATATTAGGCTAAAAGTTTGAAACCAAATTCCTTTTCCGAATATCAAAAATCAGCCGTGGGACTTGAAAAACCGCATTGAAAAATACATTAAAAATCGTTAAATATAAAAGTATTCCAGGAATAAAAATTTACTCGAATCGGGTAAAACATTGTAATCGTAAAATTTTCATGAATGGCAAAAAATCGACTCGAAACATGAAAAAATTTTGCAAAATCGCTAAAAATCGCATTAAAAACTGCTAAAATTAAAAAATACCAGATGGTGAAAATTTCTATTTTAGTCTAAAAGTTTGAAACCCTATTCCTTTTTTAAATGTCAAAAAATCACTGTGGGGATCGAAAAAATGCTAAAAATCGCATTGAAAATGCATTAAAAATCTCTAAATAATAAAAAATAGCTGGGATCAAAATTTGCTCTAATGGGGAAAACACTGTACACTAAAAATCGCATTAAAAATCGCTGAAATTCAAAAGTCGTATAAAAAAATTTGCAAAAGTCAAAATTTACTCTAATGGGCAAAACATTGCAATCGGAAATCTTCCGTGAATGATAAAAAATCGACTCCGCACGTAAAAAAATCTTCAAAAATCGCTAAAAATCGCGTTTAAAATGACATTAAAATCGCATTAAAAATCACTAAAATTCAAAATCGTAAATGGCGAAATTTACTATATTAGGCTAAAATTTTAAAACCAAATTTTATTTCCGAATGTCAATTAATCGTCGTAGATCTCGAAAAAACGCTAAAAGTCGCATAGGAAAATGCATTCAAAAAATAAAATATTAAAAAATCACAGGGGTCACATTTACTCTAATAGGGCAAAATATTGTTAAGGGAAGTAATTTATAAATGACAAAAAAAACGACGCTCAACGCAAAAAATCGCTGAAAATCGCACTGAAAATCGCAATAAAAATCGCTGAAACTGAAAATTCGTAGCAAACAAAATTTAGTACGTTAGGGTAAAAGTTTGAAACCAAATTCCTGTTACCAATATCAAATATGTACGAATTCCGAATAAACTTGAGTGAAACGAGAACATAATTTACTATATTCGGATAAAATAATTAAAACGTATTCCTTTCACTAATGTGGAAAAATTGCCTCGAAACTTAAAAAAAAAACGCTAAAATTCGCATAAAAAATTAAATTAAAAAAATCTAATCGAAAAATCGAAAAACGGGCTTCGAAGTGCAAAACCTCATGTATAGGGGTATATTTTCCCCAAATTTTGTAGCTCTACGTGCAGCGGTCTACTCAGAACGCCGTCGGTACACTCACACACAAACTTCTTTCCTTATTATTATAGATTTAAACGCTGAAATAAAATTTGGTTTTATTAACGTTCTCAAAAGGATTTTTTTTAAATAGTAAGGACATCAATAGACTTACATAAACACTGAAAGCACCCTTAGCGAATGTACAGTCATGGGGGAAAAAAGTAAACACCCCCTACTAACTTCTCAACAAATCATCGTAGAAGAAAGTTACTGGTACCTAACGATTGGAAATAAAGTCTATTTTTAAATGAAGTACATAAAATTTGCTTAGGGCGGCATCTGCATATTAAAACGAGCCATAACTTTGTTTTTTTCAATAGCAGTACACAATTCTGACAGCATAAATGAACTCTACACCGTTCAATTAGCATAAAAACAAATTTTTATGCAATTCATACGATAAGTTTCCGAGAAAATAATTATTTTATAACCAGCGTATTTTAAGGGCTGTGTCCAAATTTAAGTTTGGTACCGTTTGGATTGTTAACCGAGAGAGCCCCCTTCTTGATCAAGGCACCTTAAGTAGTCAATGAAGCCTTGTAGTTACTTCTATCATAGACGGCCCCTTAAACCATCATTTTGCCATTTTTTAAGCATAATTGGAAAACTACTTGGAAGAAAAATGTGAAATTTTGGATTTCCATAAAGCAGAACTTAATAAATCTTAATCCATCAAAAAAAAAAACTGTAGGTTGCAATTCATAATTTTTTAGAATATTAATTTCATAATTCATATCATAATTATAAAAATTGCAAATTCAACGTATTTATGTTTGGTTATATTAGTATTATACCTACACAAAAATTTATCACATTAGAAGCACAATTTCAGGAGATATAGATAAAAATATGAAAATGTAATTTAACATTAAAAGCACTAAATTTTGAATATTTATAACTCAAAAACTTATCATTCATGTGACTTCAAATTTCGTGTCTAAGCATAGTTTGAACCGAAGATTTGAAATATCTCGTTAAAACTGGGTATTGCCAAGGAAAAAAATGAAGTTTTGTTTCGTTTTAATATGTAGATGGCCCCCTAAGCAAATTTTATATGCATTATTTAAAAGTATACATTATAGCCAAACGTTCGGTACCAGTAACTTTCGTCTACGACAATTTGTTAAGGAGTTAGTAGATAGTGTTTACTTTTTTTTTTTTCCACGACTGTATAATTTCATTTCTCTCAAGAACAAATTTTCCTCTATATTTTGTCACCTGTTCTAATATCTTGAATCGATTTAAGTACTAAGGTGATTAAAATGTATGTTTTTCTTGATAATTAGTTTTTTGCACTTTCGCTAGTTCGCAAATTTTATGCTATTTGTAATAGATATTAACGTATTTATAATGAAGAACTTAAAGAATATAATTTAATAAAATGGTTATTAAATTACAATAATTTTATAATTTTCTTAGAAAAACCTTAATTTGACTTTAAATTGTCATCTTTAATCATTTGCTCCTCGCCCGAATCTGTCTCCACACAGACGCACAAACGGAGGAAAAATTATGTGTTTTTTCAACATTTTTGTGCCCATTCAATATTTTTCAAAAGTTTGCGCTACTGTGACACAGTGAAACAGAGTATACAGTGAAATAAAATGCATAGTGAAAGAAATAACGGGTATCGTGTGAAAGCTCTCGTAACACAAAACTCACTCGAACTCAAAAATACATTTGGTTTAATTTTAGGTATTATACACAGTGTACATAAATGAATATCCCAACTTTACAGGGCTATTAAAAGAAAACAAAACTAGTTGGATGTGCCAATCCCAAAACTTTCTTCTATCGCATGTCAATATTTCATTTTAATTAGATTTATTAGTATTTTTATTTGAATTATGCATAAC
The DNA here is from genome assembly GCA_963932465.1 of Maratus speciosus. NCBI lineage: Eukaryota > Metazoa > Arthropoda > Arachnida > Araneae > Salticidae > Maratus > Maratus speciosus. The sequence goes on from OZ010797.1 coordinate 458,520,226, forward strand.
TTCATACACTTTTCGATGGTACAATATTGAAAATTGCACAAAAACCGCTGTTACAGCGGCCCCTTCCGGCAATAGCTATTAAAGCGCCGCCCCCTTCAGGCGGAAATTTTCTAAATTCAGGGAGGACCTTCTTGCCAGGGTTCTCGCTGCCGCTCACCATTGCGCCAAATCGCGACAAAATTCTTCATTTGGCGAGTAAACCAATAGTCAAATGCACCAAATTGCGAGTGCTCAGTTTATGTGTATGGTGTGCCAATACAGCCAAGATTCTTAGGCGCGTTACTGAATGATTGACGTCGCTTTACATGTTCAATCACACCTTGCCATTTACATTGCTTTATTTATAGAGATACTGAATCAACACCAATTTAGTTTAACAACCGGCAAAGACACAGAAAGGATTATCGATAGGTATTTCTCTATTGTCAGTTTATCACTATCTATGCTCCAGCGCCGCGGCAGTAAAAACGTAAACAAAATTACTCGCTATTAAGCGCCAAATAGAGAAAATTTTTGCTGGAACGCGGTGTTGAAATTAGCCATTTACCATACTATTTATTAAATGCATGCAAAGTATCATTGGCTGGTCAAATTTTTTCAATAGGTTAAGAGTCGAAATCTCAGACATTTTTAGTGTATATTTTCACAACGGTAAATCAAAGATTGCTGTATTTAATTTTTAATTAGACAGCTAAAAGAATGTCTGAAACATTTACACATTTATTAGACATTTAGAAAGTACTTATTTTTAATAGTTTCTGTAGCGGATATACTCGACTTTCTATAGAATAAGCAATTACAAAAACTTAGGTTATTTTGGAACACATTGAAAAAAAGGGATACAATAAAGGATTAAAGATAGATTTTTTCAGTGTTTCAAGCCGAATCTATTTTGCTAACATTTCAGTTCATTTGGCTACTGTTTTTCATTTCTTATTCGCCAAATCGCTAATGTTGGTTAAAAGCTGGCGAGAACACTGCTTCTTGCCATGACCAAAAACATACACAAAAAATTTTGTTCAATTCTATGCATAACTTCATACACTTTTCGATGGTATTATATTCAAAAATCTCTATTACAGCGGCCCCTACAGGCGGATTTTTTCCAAATTCAGGGAGGACCTTCTTTCCATGGCCAAAAGCATACACATACAATTTGATTCAATTCTATGCATAACTTCATACACTTTTCGATGGTACAATATTCAAAATGCACAAAAATCACTATTGCAACGCCCCTACCGGTGGAATTTTTCCAAATTCAGGGAGGACTTTCTTGCCACGGCCAAAAACATACACAAAAAATTTTATTTAATTCTATGCATATATCTTCGTATACTCTTCGATGGCACAGTATTCAAAATGCACAAAATCGCACAAAAATCGCTATTACAGTGCCCCCTACCGGCGGATTTCTTCCAAATTAATGGAGGACCTGCTTGTCATAGCCAAAAACTTTTTTAAAAAATTTAGTTCAATTCTATGCATAACTTCATACAATTTTTGATGGTACAATGGCGACACACGGACAGACAGACATTTTGTATAAACATGTTTTTTGAGATCTCTGACTCCTAAAACGTGTAAATCCGTCGAAAACCGGAAGTCGAAAAAAAAAATTAGATTAGAATACTTTCTTCTATTGACGATAGAAGAAAGTAAAAAGTACAACCTTGAAGTTCATCAGAAATAAAAACTAACAGTGAAAGTTTAAATTCAACACAGTTATAAGTATTCATTGTGAGCCTCTCTAGAAACACGAACGATATCCAAGCGGTACGATAACGCAACACACAGCTTTTTTAACATGGCCGGTGTGAGTCTTTAAATGGTTGCAGATATGCGTGTCCTAAGTTCGCCCACGTCAGTTGGTAGCGGTTGAACAAACACCTGATCTTTAATAAGGCCCCACAAAAAAAAACAAGTTGGAAATTGCTCGTCAAACGTGCCAAATGAGATGCGTTCGTACTATAACTAGTTTTATAATTACTTTTTGCACCGCATATTGTACTGAATATATTTTAGTGCACTTCATAAGTGCATATCAATTCCATGCTGTTCAAAGGCTGTAACATCATTAAAATGCACTTGAAATAATTTTTTCCTATTGACCGTAATGTAACAGAAAACTTTTGACTGTCCCAGTAATTAAACTATACATCCGATTTTTATAAAATTGCAAATGAGTTGACAAAATGTTGCAAGAATTATATATTTAAAATTTCAGATCATTCGGAAGGCTGTAACATTATTAAAATGCACTTTCAATATTTTTTTCCCATTGGCCGTAATGTAACGGAAAACTTTTGACTGTCCCTGTAATTAAACTATACATCCGATTTTCATAAAATTTAAAATGGCTCGACAAAATTTTGCAGCAATTATATATTTAAAATTTCAGACCATTCGGTTGGGTAGTTTTTGCTCTGTTATATGCGGACGGACGGACAGACGGACTGAACGACGACTATAGGTGCTTCGTATTCATATAATTACGAACGCACCTAAAAATCATTATCAGAAAAGTGTGGGAGGAGTTATCGCATCGCCTCGATATCATTCGGGTTTCTGGAGGGGCTCACATTGAATACTCATAACTGTGTTGAATTTAACTCTTTATCTATGGCATTGTGATCTACCGCAATTTTTTTCATGTAATATTTTTTTTTTCAGTTACTGTAATGAAAATTAAAGGATAAACATAAAAAAAATACTCACCCGTGAGAAATTTAATTATTTAGAGATTTTATTAATTAATTAAAGTGGTACTTTAAAGTACCGTCAGTACACTATGACTAAAATATCGTAACAGAAAATCCACAAGGTATTTCAACTAGCACCAGAAAATATTTTCCATTTAATAAGTATGTGAAATATAGGCTTTTTCTTATTTACAAATAAATTGTTTAGCAAATTCCGGGGTCAATCATTTATTTCAACATTTTAGAATTGAAAATACCTTGCTCCTGAAAGGGTTAAAAAATTTTGTTTTTTTAGGTTTCGATCTTGTTAGCAGCCCTTTAGTTATGCGACGTCAATATTCCAGGGACAACATGTTCTCTCGCCAAATATCGCCAAATTTCCAAATATGCAATATGTGACTTTACATATGCCATTTCTAGCATAGCAAAAACTTGCCAGTGGCACAACTTTTTTGATTTCCTATAAAAAAAAAAAATAGCAATGCAACAGAAAAGAAATACCAAGAAAATCAGTACTACACTACATTTTAGTAATTACACTTTAAAGCAGATGAATACGATGGATAACTACACAGACGAAAAGTAAACAAGAAGTTTTTCTCCAACACCCAGTGTACTGACGGTACTTATAAATACCACCGAATAATTCAATAGTTAAATCAAAAACGTAACCGTTCACCTAAAATAGTTACTCATATTGTATTCTAAGATCATAATGAACATATAAAAAAAATCCAACACTTATCTTATATCCTTTACTGTGTTTGTAGCAATGAAAAGACGAGCGTGGCAATCTGTACAAAATGTCGGCACAAAACACATCGACTGCTTCAAAGATAGCCTCATCCTCTCCAAAATAACAAACCTAGAACTACTGTTGCCATGTATTTGGATAAAGTGGAGTTAAAGGAGCGTTTTTTGCAAAGTACCATTAGAATATTAGTAATATTCACTATGGTATAAAAGTTTAAAGTGAGTGGTACTTATAAATACCGTCAGTAGATAAAGGATTAAACTTTTAACTGTTATTCAATTCCTACTATTAGTTCACACTCTCCCTATATTTATTTATATATTTATATATCTTGTTCAAATTTTCAATCCTTAATAAAATACTCATTATTAATCCTATCAAGTTTAAACAAATATTTTTTAAACTTGTACTGGATGACAATTGATGTTAATACAGTTTTTTCAAATATTAATTAATTTTAGTTTTGCATGGGAAACAAAATGGCGGCCACTGGTTATTGAAGATCAATGAAAGTATTTTCAAAAAGAGGTTACCATAGGGGGGACCCTGTTCTGCCAAATACAGCCTGTCTGCCAAAAAATGCCTGTCTGTTCAAATACAGCCAAGTTTGTCGCCAACTTGGCGATATATCGCCAAAAGTGACGCCAACTTGGCGATATCTCTAATATTTCGCCAAATTCCCGTACAGTTCCATTGTAAACCTACTTGCTTATAAAAAATCAACAAATTGAGATATTTTAATGCAACAAAAACTAATATTAGCTTAAGGCATTCTATTAAATTTTTCTTTGATGATTTAAGTAGGGATTGACTTTATACAACAAGGTTGTACTATGAACAACAAGGTTGTACTCTTTTCATTTTCTTTCAATAGCGCAATAAAGTTGGGATATTCATTTATGTACACCCTGTATTTTCAGAGATATCGTCAAAAATGTAATGAAAAAATATGTTCCTGCCCTTTATTTTCGAATCTACTGAAACTAAAATTATGAAAAAATTAGGGATAGTAGATGCTTATTTAAACCTAGCAAGAAAACTATAAGGAATGCCCTATGTCACATAGGTTTTGAGAAAATCGCAATTTTCCGTTAAACGCAAATTTCACTTTTGCGGGCGTTCAGCAAGGGAGTTGAGATGCACTCGAGGTACCTAGGAGGTACCGAGGTATTACATTATTTATATTAAAGTCATTTAAATACAGTCTAGTTTATTGATTGTTCAAATGTCATAAGAACTTGGATATGCGAAGAATTATTTATATTAATGTTTCGCTTTTAATCGTAAAGTTCCTTGTTTAGAACATCAAGTTCTTTCATAATTGCTTTTATGAATCATGTTGATACATGAAAGTAATTTATTGAGTATGATTTATTTTATCTTCTTCATTTGCAGATTACATTTCGTAACATCTGTTAACAGTTGTATGGCATTTTTTTCACCTTGATTCCTAATATCACCCCTCTGAATTTGTCTGTCGAATTTTGGAACACTCTGTATACCCTGAATAAGAAACCTTTGTCTTTAGTTACAGTGTTTATGTAGTGCCAGAAGGTAATGTAGCTATCCACATTCACACGTATCGCCTCTGTTTGCATCTTTATTGATATTATGTAGTCTGTTTTTAAGGGGGCTCAGGGCTTGAAAACTTTCAAAAAATCGATTTTGTATGTGTGTGTGTGTGTGTGTGTGTGTGTGTCTATTTTGATTATTCAATTAATTCTGAACACAGTGCAAAAAACCGCATAAAAATATTTTCATTTTTAACGGAGTGATAAGCATTTATGTAACAATCACTTTCAAAGCCACTTCGACCACTTTCACATTTAATTGCAACTTTAAGTCGCGTTTTCTCAAAACTTGATTTTTGACGACTATCCGTAAGATTTAAAAAAAAAAAAGCAATTTAACAAATTACAACGACCATTTGGAAAATGACTTTTTCAAAGACTAAAATTTAAGACATAAAAAATCTCACGGAGTTGATCATACATAACGTACGCCATGAATTAAACATTAATAGTGTTATTACACGTATAAATTGCAAGCGACAAAAATCGCCTGTGACTCGCCAGATTTCCTGAAACTTACGTATTATCCACCTGACGACCAATTTTAAATGAAATTTCATTTTTAAACATCCCACAAATTACTTTTTACACCGTCGTATAGAGAAAAAAATGTACTTTTAAATGCAATTTGTTTGAAAGCTGTATCTCAATTGTTTCTGAGTTATTAATTTTTTTTTTGTAGTTTTTATTACTTTTTTGTCATAGTGGCAACAGAAGTATCCATCTCTGTTGAAAGTAAAGGAAAATACAGATTACTGTAAAGACCAATCAGAAAACGAATAAAATGCGGATTCAACCAATAAAACGCCTCAGATATGTGTTTGATTTCCTACCCTGACAGAGAACAATAACCATTTTTCCAAGTGGTTAAAAAAACTATTTGACGAAATGGCTTTTTTTTTTGCATGCATATAAAATCATTATCTGTAGAATGAATTAATATATTTTAGATAGTTTAATATTTTGAGTATTTTTAGTGAAAAAATGTATTTTTTAGGGGGTTTTTAATTTTTAAATTTGAGAGTTTTTTAAAATAAGGTTTCCTGGTTTCCTTTGAGTCATATCCTTAATTCATTCAATAGAGTAAAGTTTTCTGATCATTTTAAAGCAAAAATTAAGTTCTTATGTCAATTCAACATTAAGATATCTAATAGTGTTATTACACGTAAAAATTGCAAGCGACAAAAATCGCCTGCGATTCGTCAGATTTCCTGAAACTTACGTATTATCCACCTGAAACTTGCGTATTATCTAAGCATTTTATTGGCTGTTTGGGAAAAGGCTTTTCCATCGTCAGATTTCCAAGCATTTGATTGGCTGTTACTGGCGACTCGCTTCCTTTCAGGCTTCAAAGATGCTCCAACAGAAGAAAGTTACTTGCTTTCGAAGCCACTCCCCTGGAGTCATGGGAATAACATGGAGATGCCTGGAATTTGAAGCGACTTTGACTCCTCGTGTAATAACACCATAATAACACCATTACGGATGGTGATATGCCACCTAAATTTTTTTTCGAAAATTGTGTTACATAAAGTTTGCTATATTTTTTTATTTTATTACATTGAAGTACTTCATTTTATAATTTTATAAGACTACAAACATACCTTAAAAATATCAGAAATTTTAATTAGTTACATTGAATACTTCTGTTTTTATATGAACTCGAAGAGAGAGCTCTGTTTACATGTTTTTCGGTATCGATCAAGTCCTGAGCCCCCTTTAACAACAAAAGCGTGCTAGAACTATTTTTTTTTATTTCCCTTCTAATGAACACACGATAAACTTCTTTTGACGCATCTCATGTAAATTTATTAATGTAATTCTAAATGTATTTCTGTTGTTATTCAATTTTGTTTTCACGATTATTAAACACTTGACACAATTTTGAAACACTTAGCAATATTATTTTATTTTATTATTCAGTCCCATCATTGCCATCATTTTAATAACTTTTAGTAGCAATTCCATTAAAGCTTACGCCTTTCAAATGTTTTACCATTATGTCTATTGAACGATAATATTCAGAAACATAAATGTTTAGTATATTCTTTCTGTTTGACAAGAAATAAAAACAATTTATATTCCTACTAAAAAAATATGAGGAAAACTGAAACCTTGTTGTTCCTAACCATACTAAAGCCAAACTTTTAAAAATATTCAATTTATCCCCATTGTTCACATTTAAAAAGGATTTTTTTTTTTTTTTTTTTTTTTTTTTTTTTTTTTTTTTTTTACTGAAGGTTTCTTTTTCTTTCAGTCAAATTGATAAATTGTGTATGTTTCAATAATTTTTTATGTCATTTATTGTTAAAACACTTACTTAGTATTGTCACCATAGAAATGGAAAATGCTTATTAATTCTACCCATTTTTCTTTTGGTCAAAACCACAAGGTTTATTTTTTTTATTACAGCAGTTTAAAAAGGGAATGTGTTACATTTTTTTATGTAAATAGACGGAAAGGTGATAGCATAAAATGTATTCTGAAACAGAAATGGAAGTATTTAGGATTTATGTTACACATCGGTCGTCACATACGTACGCATGGATTTTCAGGCATTGGAGTTGACGCCGTTTTCACGTATGTTGGGGGGGTTTATGTATGTAATGCAAAAAGCTACCCAGTGATTCAAAACGCTTATCTCTTTCTAGCTTTTTGATTTTATGTACACCTACTATTATCAACACAGACGTAACAGTTCTTTCTCATACAATAATAAATTTCACCTGTCGTGTTTTATTTTTACGCAGCCTATAAAAAGTTATCAATATAGTCTAGTATTTTTGGTCGATGATATTAGTCGATATTTTCTGTTTAATAAGAAAAAAATAATTTACGTATCTTCTACAAAACAGATGAGAGACTGAAAACTTATTTTTATAAGTACAGCATATTATAGAAATATATGACTTGTAAAAATGTGAAATTTATTCGATCGTTCGCTTTTAAAAAAGTGTCTTTTGATATAAATTTCTTATCTCCTTCAATCAAATTAATAAGTTATGTGTGTTTCAATATAATTTGTTTCACATTAATTATTAAATCACTCCCATAGTCTTGTTGTCATGGAAACGGAAAGTACTTATTAATTTAGGGTTTTTTCTTTTAACGAAAGGTTCATTTACTATACTGAAACAGATAAAATAACGCAAAAAGTCTCAAGGTTTTAATGCATCTAGATGAAGTTGTGATGCTTTAACGTATATTCTCAAACAAAAATGGAAATATTCAAAGTATATGTAAAAAACGAACCGGCAAAACATCCGGTTACGCATTCAGAAGATAGACGAAAAAAATTACATGGAAATTTGCACATTTATCTGAAGTTATTTAAAATGTTTGGTATCGACATTGATAGCCCCTGGACTATTCCACTGAAAACAAAAGCTTCAAGTATTAGAAGAAATCTAATGAAGCTCTATTGGACTACTCTGTTATTCGCTATTCTTTCTTCAATATATGTAGTATCTGTGCATAGGCAGAATCCTAAAAATCCCTTACTTACATTAATTATGATTCTAGCATCGTTTTCTATGTGGCGTCATACAGTTAAGTTTCAAAGAAAAATAAATAAAATTACTGAAAAATTACAAAAGTTGCAGTGCACGCTAGACATTCAACCACCTCAGAAATTCATTGCATTTTCCTTTTCATTTTTTATAATATTTTGCTTTCTCTCAATTATTTTACATGTATACCCTTATGACCAAGAGAAATCTAAACTCATATTTAGGCTTGTTACATTTGATAGTCAATGTATAGATTGGCGGGTAACATTATTAACTTGGCATATATATTGCTTTGTAGTGAATTATCATTATTTCTTTACATGTGCCTTTGCGTTATTTTACATAATTATTTGTCGTTATATGGCGCTTATATTATCTAGGCATGTTGATATCAACAAAAACATCTTAAAAATAAGACTCATAACGGCTGTCGACTGTGATGCTTGCTTTATGCGATACGATGCTATTCTCTCGACTTTCGAAGTAATCAACTCATTGCTGTCTTTCCCGATATTTTTAGAGAGCTGCTTCAGCGTTTGTGGAGTTCTCTTCGGATTACTGATGATTTTGATGCATCAAAAAGATAAAATTGCTACAAGAGACATTTACTTCTCTTTCACAAACTTTGTCTTATTTACTGCAATTTCATTTGCCTCTTCTGTTGTTAATGAAATCGATATAATGGCCAAAAAGACAAATCTCAAAATTCTACGGTCACTGAGCACCGTAGAGAGAAATAATACGAAAGAAAAAATTGAAGTTTTATCACAAACATGTCATGCCCCAGCTTTTACACTTTCCGGGTGGAATGTTTTTGAATATACCAAAGGATTTTACCTTACAGCGCTTGGATGTTTTACAACTTACTCGTTACTTATAATACACTTATAAGCGTGCAGCATTACTTCTAAGTAATTTTTAATTTTCCACGGTCACTCAGTGCAAATACTAAATTAAATTCGTTTTCATATAGATCATTTTCTTGCCAGAAGTAATCGGGCATAAAAAAAATGTATGGACCTTGCAATTTCTAGAGGAGCAATTATCTCTATTTCTTTTCATACGCCATAGCGTTATTACACGGGATTGCTTGTTGTTATATGTTTGTTACATTATACTTATATTACCTAGTTATACCAATACCATCTCAGAGATTGTTTATCACAAACATGTCATGCTCCAGATTTTACACTTTCCGGATAGAATGTTGTTGACTATACAAAAGGATTTTACCTTGCAGCGCTTGGATGTCTTACAACTTACTCATTACTTAAAACACTTATAAGAGTGCGACATTACTTCTAAATAATTTTTAATTTTCCACAGTCACTTAGTGCAAATACTAAATTAAATTCGTATTCATATGGATAATTTTCTTGGCAGAAGTAATCGACCATAAAAAAATTTAAGAACCTTTCAATTTCTAGAGAAGCAATTATGTCTATTTCTTTCCATGCGCCATAGCTTTATTACACGAGATTATTCATTCTTATATGATTCTTACATGATACTTATATTATCAAGTTGTGTAAATACCACCAGAGAGATTTTTTATCACAAACATGTCATACCCCAGCTTTTACACTTTCCGAGTGGAATGTTTTTGAATATACCAAAGGATTTTATCTTATAGCGCTTGGATGTTTTACAACTTACTCATTACTTATAATACACTTATAAGCGTGCGACATTACTTCTAAATATTTTTTAATTTTCCACAGTCACTTAGTGCAAATACTAAATTAAATTCGTTTTCATATAGATCATTTTCTTGCCAGAAGTAATCGGGCATAAAAAAAAAATGTATGGACCTTGCAATTTCTAGAGGAGCAATTATGTCTATTTCTTTTCATACGCCATAGCGTTATTACACGGGATTGCTTGTTGTTATATGATTGTTACATTATACTTATATTACCTAGTTATACCAATACCATCTCAGAGATTGTTTATCACAAACATGTCATACCCCAGCTTTTACTTTTTCCGGGTGGAATGTTTTTGAATATACCAAAGGATTTTACCTTACAGCGCTTGGATGTTTTACAACTTACTCATTACTTCGATATAAGCACATATATATACACTTATAAGCATGCAGCATTACTTCTAAATAATTTTTAATTTTCCATGGTCACTCAGCGCAAATGCTAAATTAAATTCGTTTTCATATGGATCATTTTCTTGCCAGAAGTAATCGGGCATAAAAAAATGTATGGACCTTGCAATTTCTAAAGGAGCAATTATATCTATTTCTTTTCGTACGCCTTAGCGTTATTACACGAGATTATTTGTTGTTATATGATTCTTATATGATACTCATATTATCTAGTTATGTCAATACCAACAGAGAAATTCTTAAATTATGTTTTTTATATGGTTAAAAATTGTGATGCTTTATGTGTTGCAGTGCTCTTTATTTTTAAAGCATCCAATCCATACAATCATTTGCGATATTTTCTGATAGCTGTCATAATGCTTATAGAGAGCTCTGAAGCAGTATTATACTTTATTATTATATTAATATTGCATCATTCCTATATGATTTCGGTATGTCAATATCAAAATAAACATTTTAAAATAATGTTTTTTTATGGTAACCAACAACAATACTTTCTTTATGCGGTTGCAGTGCATATATTCGAAGCAACCAATTAATACAATCATATGCGATGGGTTTGGAGAGCCGTCACAATTCTTATGTAGTGCTTTGAAACAATGTAGTTGTTTGCTGTTATATTATTTTTACATGATTCTTATATCATCTAAATGTGTCAATATCAACAGTGCTATTTTCCGTATTTCGAAGCATCCAACTCTATATAATCGTTTGTAAAATTTTCTGATAATCGTCACAATGTTTGTGGTGTGCTCTGAAGCGATGTAATTGTTAATTGTTATATGATTCTTACATAATTCATATATTACCTATGTATGTCAATATAAAATTGAAATTATGTTTTTATGGTTAATCATTGCGACGCTTGCTTTAAGCGTTGCAGAACTATTATCTGTATTTTCGAAGTACCCAATTCTATACAATCAATTGTGATATTTTTTGAGAACCGTTACAATGCTTGTGAAGTGGTCTGAATCAGCGTTATTGTTTATTGATATATGCTTCCTACATGATTCCTATATTATGTAGGTGTATCAATATCCATTTAAAATTATGTTTTATGGTTACTGGCTGCGATACTTGCTTTAATCATTTGCGATACTTTTTAAGAGTCGTCAAATGCTTATGCGGTGCTCTGAAGTAACCTTGTTGTTTATTGTTATATAACTCTTATATCTTTCCTATATTATCTAAGTATGTCTATATCCATTTAAAATTATGTTTTTATGGTTAGTGACTGCGATATTTGACTTAAGCGTTGCAGTGTTATTCTTCATAACTTTGAAGTCCCAATTATATAGAAGCATTTGCGATTTTTTTTTTTAGACTCGTCACAATGCTTGTGGAGTGCTCTGAAACAGTGTTGTTGTTTATTACTTACCCATTTTACGTAGTATAGGATAAGTCTTGTAATTGTTTTAAAAATCGGAAAAAAATGACGGATATACACGTTTCATACACGAAAAACATATTTTTAGAAAAAAAATTGCCGTCTTCCTGTGTGTATGTGTGTCTATAAATGCTCTATCTCCCGAACAAATTGAGATAGAGAGTTAAAATTTAGTGTGTACTTAGTATGTAATAATGGGAAGAAGCCTATTAAATATCAGTAACCTCGATTATCCGGAAATATTTTTCCGGACCCTCGAAGTATTCGTTCTGATAAAAGGTATATAAAAATTTTCGAAATTGTTTATTTTAAGGAATGAATATAAAAGGCAATTTAAAAAAAACATAAATTTTGCATAGAGAATGAAGTCGATCGGATAATTAGTTGTCGAGATATCTGTAATCATACTTTTCACACTCTTCGATTTCTCATGACACTGTATTTCATTCAAATTTCAATTCAAAGCTATGTTTTAATTGAAAATGAGACGCTTAATCCGACACAATAAACTGTTAGTTAATATGATTATCATTTTTGAGGTTATAAGGATGTTTCTTTTACGGAATACGGTACTATTTGATTATCCCATCGACCAAAAAACTATCGTCGAACTAGACGAATAAATGCCAATAATGGCTTATCGTAAATGTCACATTCACTTGACATTAAACACGTACCACGTGTTTGTTGCGTCATAAAGTGATTTTTAATTCGACGTTTTATTTGTATTTTTATTAATATTTTACTAATTTATTTGTTCTTTCGTTATTTAAAATAAAAATTATGCCAATTTGTACAATTTTGCGAGTAGTTTGGCGATTTATATAATTGGTCGAAATTGGTCGACGGGATAACCAAGTAGTACCCACAATTCAGTAATAGAACATTACTATATATTAAAAATATTTAAATATACGTTTACATTTTATTTTGGAATTGCAATGCATTTTATAAATAGTTTACGCTTCTTTTATTTTCATATTTTATATTATACATATCCATGATGGACAAGTATTACGGTGGGCCCCAACGACTAATTGTTATATGATTATTACATAATTCCTACATTATCTAGGGTGTCAATGTAAGCAAAAACTTTTTTAAACCATTTTTTTAAACCATTTTTTTTATTTATTTTTTTAACCATTTGGAAAAATGGTTATTGTCCTCTGTCAGGGTAGGAAATCAAAAACATATCTAAAGCGTTTTACTGGTTGAATCCGCATTTTATTCATTTTCTGATTTGTCTATACAGTAATCTGTATTTTCCCTTTACTTTCAACAGAGATGGATACTTCTGTTGCCACTATGACAAAAGAGTAATAAAAACTACAAAAAAAATTAATAATTCTGAAACAAATTGAGATACAGCTTTCAAATAAAATGCATTTAAAAGTACATTTTTTTCTCTATACGACGGTGTAAAAAGTAATATTGTGGGATGTTTAGAAGTTTAAGAATGAAATTTCATTTAAAACTGGTCCAGGAATATTAATGATTAATCCATGGCGTACGTAATGAATGACCAGCTCCGTAGAAGTTTAAAAATTTACAGTACCGAAAAATGTAATCAATGGCGTACGTAATATTTGATCAACTCCGTGCGATTTTTTATGTCTTAAATTTTAGTAATTGAAAAATCATTTTCCAAATGGTCGTTGTAATTTATTAATATGCATTTTAATCTTTTTTTTTTTTTTTTTTTTTTTTTTTTTTGTTACCGACTGCGATACTTGCTTTATGCGATGACTCTCTACTTTTGAAGCAATCATTTTCGATGTCTTTTGAGGCCATCACAATGTTAATGGAGTGCTCTGGTGTACTATTGTCAAATCAGAAATTTTTTTTATAAAAATAACCACCGCTGGTTTAAAATTTTTTTTAATTTCGCTTTATTTAATTACACAGATTATGCTTCTTTCCCACTTTTTTTTTTTTTTTGCTTAAGAAAGATTTATTTTTAATTTCTTATAGAATTACATATATATATTCTCATTATATTCTTTCTTATATATATAATTATATATATTTTTTAATTTCATATATATATATATATATATATATACACATACATTATAAATAGATAAGGCAGACTGGGTGAAGATGCCGTGGTTTTTGAATTAATTATTTTAAAAATGACCTGTTGTTTTTATTTGTTATAGATTATTTTCTTGTTAAAGTTTGTACCTTTATGTATGATTTAAAAACTTATTTCATTTTACAGATATTATAGAAAGCATCGGAAATTTTGTTTTTGCAAACGCTTGCATTTCGGCATCTTACCCCAAGCTTGGGGTAAGATAACCTACTATCTAGGGCCTTCTGGAGTTTCAATGTAAACAATAATTTCTATGAAGCAGGATAAAACTTAATAAGACGAATTAAAGTAACTTTAATATTTTAGACATACTAAAGTTGTTAACTTACTTAACATTAGGATTCTACAAAAAAATATGAATGTAGCAAACGCTGGTGAAATAAAAAAAAACAAACGTATGCCAATATTTAAATATATATATAATTATATATAACTAATATTTTTTTTTTAAAAGGGCTATGTTCTACTTAATATTTAAAAGAATTATGGCTCTTAAGTACGCCTGTTTTTAAAACATTATAATAAGTTTAAATACGGTAAAGCCAGTGTGATAAAGTGCTTCAGAGTCCAGCTTTTTAATGTTTTTCATATGTTTCTTAAGCAATATCCCAGATCTACCACAAACTTCACCTTTGTGTAGGAACTTTGAGGTAACCAATAGTTTCAGTGAATGCACTTGATCCAATCATATATTTCCGATGATTTATTGCCCTCTGCTAGAAACTCTAAACAATTATTCTCATTCACTTTAGAAAAATCCTGAACTCCCTTATCTTAGAAGGAATTTTAATCATCCTCCACATCATCGTCTGTTGGAAATTGTCCCTCTCTAGCCTTTGACTTCTTCCTAACTAATTCCTTTATAGAATGCTTGAGGCTCCTAGAAATTCGCAACTGCTATCGTCACGCCGATTTAGTTTGGCTTTTATAGGCCTTAAAAATTATTTTTATGTAAACATTAAAATGAGAAACAAAACTTTGGTGAAAGTTACGTCATATTTTAAACGACACATTTGAAATGTCTTATTTAAAATAAATTT
The DNA here is from genome assembly GCA_963932465.1 of Maratus speciosus. Classification (NCBI taxonomy): domain Eukaryota; kingdom Metazoa; phylum Arthropoda; class Arachnida; order Araneae; family Salticidae; genus Maratus; species Maratus speciosus. The sequence continues at coordinate 458,535,409 of OZ010797.1, forward strand.
CTACAGCGTCTCTATAAAATTGTTTACTTATCCATTTTATACAAACAAATTTTGAATTGTTGGGTTGATCTTATTTAATCAATCACAAAAGCTGTTCCGACAGTAATTCATTCGGCCTTAAAATCCTTCAGACAAAGGGAAATGAATAAAAATCCGTTATTTAGGATTTAATCTTCCGTAATCTTTTTAAAGTAGATCAAATTAGCAAGTTTTGTCTGGACGGCGAGCGTAGCTCGTATGGGGCAGAGATCCCCAGTTATCTAAAACTATATTATATACTACCGATATTTACATTTAAGTTATTTACAACTGCATTTAGCATCAAATTTTTAACGATGATTAAAATTAATAATTATTAAACAATTATTTATAAAAGAAATAAGGATTATTTATAAGGCAAAATACATATTAAACAAAAACCTAATTTGCAGAACAAATTAAAAAAACAAAATTTATTTCCTAAATGGTTTAAGCCTGAGAAGGGACAGATATTAAGATATTTCATTCAATTCTTTTTACATCTAATGTTAACTTTTTGTAACAAATAAGTTAAACCAATTGAACATTAAAAAATAAAAATAAACTTCATACAATATAATGCTTAAAACACCCTTAAAACATAGATTCCGTGCAAATGAAATCGAAATAATAAATCTTAGACTTTTTTCCATTTTTAAGTTGTAAATACTTGTATTGCAGATTTTGTATTACGTTTATGACGATTGTACATAAAATGGTAAGATAATGCAAAATATAAAACTTTAAAAAGTCTAATATTTATTTTGATTTCATTTGAAAAATGAAATCATGATTCGAACGAAATCTGAGTTTTTAGGGTGTTTAAAGTATTATACTGTATGAATTTCGTTTTTATTTTTTAATGTTCAATTGGTATAACTTATTGGTTACAAAAATTTAACATTAAAAGTAGAACAAATTGAATGAAATATCTTAATATCTGTCCCTTCTCGGGCTTAAACAATTTATGAATTTTTTTTTTTTAATTTGTTCTGCAAATTAGGTTTTTGTTTAATATGTCAAGTTTTTTAATAACTACTGCATTCAGACGAACACATTTCAAAATTAATGGAGGGTATCATCATCAGGCTTTGATTTATGCTATATCGCATCACAATTTGTGATGCAATTTACCTGTGTATAATTCAAAATGTTTCATCATTGCAGTAATGCAGGTTGCTGTAGTTTGGACAAAAAATTCCAATCTGAACTTGAAAAATCTGTTTGAAAATGTTATTTTTATTTCCACTATGACGTCATATTCATCTTCTTTTTAATTCTTAAAAAAACTATTACAGTTTCATTTTTTACGTGAAAATCATTCAACTGAAAATAGACAAATTATTATTACGGCTTTTAAATTATTTACAATAATGAAGGAAAAAACATTAAATTTCATTGGAAAATGTCCGTTGATTCTCAATGAAAGAAGCGAAATTCGGAATTATAAAGGAAAATATTTGAATAATGTAAATAAAAATTAGCCCATGTTACTCTCTAGGTTAATATTCACCCATACACTGTAAAAAAACCACTGTACATTTGCCAGAACAAACTCGATCACAGTGAATGTGCTGTATCTTTCTTTGGTTTCCTGGCTATATTAACATGGAAAATACAGCAGTTGCGTAAAATTAACAGCACAATGTGCTGGCAATTTGGACGCATTTTTTTACAGCACAAACTGCTGGCGTCCAAATTGCTAGCACATTGTGCTGTTAATTTTACACAACTACTGTATTTTTCATGTTAATATAGTCAGGAAACCAAAGAAAGATACAGCACATTCACTGTGGTCGAGTTTGTGCGCGAGATGAACAGTGCTTTGTACTGTAAAAATGTCGTTTTTTTTTTTTTTTACAGTGTATGTAAAGACATTTTATGATCCGTTTTTACTTCACTCCAAGCAAACGTTTTCACAATTTAAATTTATAATATTATTAGAATTAGCAAAGAAAAAAAGAATTGTGGCATCAGGGGCAAAACGGTGGGAAGAAAAAAATGAAAAAAATATGAGCTCCATAGGCTTTTCTATGTTAAATTAACATTGAGCAGTGACACTGGAAATAAATAAGTAATACTTAAATAGAAACTTTCCAAATTATGTTCATCTTAGATTATAATATGCCTTTATGTTATTTTAAACACTTAGAAAATTTATAATTTTAATCAATGAATTTTTTTAAATCAGTTGATTAAAATCACGATTTAATCACTGAATTAAAAAAAACTGATTGAAATCGTTTACACCTTAGTTAATAAATACCCAATATACCCAAGAGTAATTTAAGACAATGAAGAAAAACCTGGCATTTGACCGCAACGGAAATAATCGGCATCTTACTCCAACGAAAAATAACCGGCATCTTACCCCAAAAAAATAATTCGTCGCCTCACCCCAAAGTATTGGGAAAGACGCCGCTCCGGCCACTAACGTGAAGAAGCGGGAACCAACCACCATTTATGCTTTGCAGAAAGGCTACGTACAAGTACTCTCCAAAAACACCAGATTTATTTCTCTGAAGTTTAAACTAAAACATTTTCAGAATGGTCAGAATCTTGTTTAATATTAATAAGTCCCGAAGTTTCAAGATCCCAATTTTTTTTTATTTGACCAGAAATTAAATGTTCTTCAATAATTACATTAAAAATCAATGAAGATTGGTTTTCGCTTTTTTTTTTTTACCTTGGAGGCACCAGCCAAAGATGGTTTCAACAGCAACAAGATTTTGTTCAAATGTTTTATATTACCTGTTACTATTTCATAGTAATAGTCTGTTCCTGTGATAAGGGAAAATATGATCCTGACATTGTGGTGAGTCAGCAAGGGTTAAATTCTGCAAAATGCTCACCTCTCTCAATTCATTTACTTCTGGGGGATGGATGTCAGAATCAGAGATTTCGTCTGTTACTAAAGCTTCTATTTCTAAACTTGACTTCGAAAGATGTTTATTTTCCAATTTAAGCTTAACAACATCATAATTTTTTTGAATTGGGGTTTTACTTCCAAATGTGAATACTGATAGTTTTTCCTTTCTCAATATTTTAAGTAGTAATTTGTCAGCAATTTCCAGAGTTAAAAATGTCGCATTGCAACAGTGTCTAATAATAATCGAACGACAAGTTCTTTATTTTTATTTATTACTTTCGCACTGCAAGTCTGCAGGAAAATTCTATTTTTTCCAATACACGAAATAGCTGACACAATTTCGTTATTTGTTTCATTTTGTGCATTCGCTGCTTCCAAATTTTATCTGGATAATTTTTATTAGTAGGTGAATTATATTGTTTACAAATATCTCGACTATGTCTACCACCACAGCGTATAGTACAGTTTAGTACAGCGTATTTTAGAAAAACAGTTTCTAATTCGATGTTTTGGCTTCAGGCATAATAAATTTCTACCTTCTGATTTCAAAATATTTTTCTTCTTTTCAACATCAAATGCATTGCATAATTCTGACAAATGATTATTCTTACAAAGAAAGCAATTTTGTTTATCTGTATTTTTTTTTCTTTTGTCTGAGGCTGTAGTCATTAATTCGTGCGAGGATGAAAAGTTTAATTCTTGTTTCGGAGGTTTTGTAAATTTCTGTCTGTTTACTTCTAATTTATTTCATTTTGAAAATAAAAAAGACAATTCTAGACTTTTAATTTCGGTTTGCAAGAAATTCAGTAGTTTGTTTATATCAGGGTTACATGATAACTTAATTTTTTGATTATTAAATTTTAAATTTAAATCGGAGGGCAGTAAATTCAAAACTACGGCTAAAAGCATGGAGCTGTAAGCCTGTGGTTCGAGTCCCAGTGTGGTTAAAGACCTTACATTTATCTCAATATCATCATGAAGTTTCTGTAATTTTGAAATATCATTTGACTTAAATACAGGAGATAAATTTAGCAATTTATTCATGTGATGATTAATTATCATCTCTTTATTTCCAAACCTACTTTCAAGAATTTTAAGTGCGGTGTCATAATTTGATACCGAAACTTCTAATCCTTCAATTGTTTAATCCTTATATTCTTAAAATATTAATTTAGTTACCAATGTAATATAGAGAGGACGCTGCGTCGCCTAGAAAATTATCCTTGTGAGCAGGAAAAAAATTCCCTTCGAGTGTGTGTGAAACTTTCGTTCGGATATGTGTGTCAGACAAAATTGTGTGAAATATTCAAATCTAGGTTGTAATATTAAATGGAAAAACAGCACAACGATTGTCATTAATTAGTGTTATTTAAGAACCAGCAATATATACAGTCCTTGTTTCAGTGAATTCTCAACATAAAATAAAATGGTCCGGCGAGCCGAAGTTTGGAAATTAGTTTAGTTTCGTTTCGAATGCTTTGTGAAATCGTTCTGTGATATTCTACTGATTACGCAATATGCGTTTGTTGTGAAAAGAAGTACATAATTTCCTTTTTTGCTGCTCGAAAAATTTATTTTTCTTCACTTGGATAGTACTTCAAAATAACTGAGTGGTTTCCATTCTTTATTTTGTTATTGTTTTTTATCAGAATCATATTGTGTTTTCATTGTTTATTCATTAGTTCAGTTAGGGAATATACTTTGAGTTTCATTTCTGGAGTTATAACTGTATTTCTGTATCTTATTTGTTTTTCATAATGGATATAAAGGCATATTTAAATCAAAAAAAGGTTGCAAAAACGGCTCTAACCCGATTAAAAAATAAAACTACAGACGAATTAGATAGTTTAGATTCAGCTAAATTAAACGTAATTCGAAACAGATTTAGCGATATTGGAGAGGAATTAAAAGCTATTTTTAGTAATATTTTCGGTTTATGTAAAGATGATGAGATTGAAAAATATAGTAATGAACGCGAAGAGCTTTTTGAAACTTTAGATGAAATGTTAGCTACTATTGATAGAATAAACATGAAGGGAAATGAAATAAAGGATGAAATAAATAATGTCACTTCTAATTCTAATTATAATGAGATTAAACTACCTACTTTATCCCTTCCACTTTTTTCGGGTACTGTAGATGAGTGGTTAACATTTTCGGATTTGTTTAAAGCTGCTGTTATAGACAATCAAAAACTATCAGGGGCTCAGAAACTGCAATATCTTAAGGGAGTTTTAAAGAATGATGCACAAAAAATAGTGCAATCCCTTTCGATCACTGATGATAATTTCAAAATAGCTTGGGACCTTTTAACAGAAAGATATTTTCACAAACGTGAAATTTTGGGTTCCTTGATGAAAAAACTGTTAAATATGCCCCAGTTAAATAATGAGTCGCATTCTCAAATTTTGAATTTAGTTGATTCTACTAAAGAATATGTCAGATTACTCGAAACTTTGGATTTAAAAATAGACGAGACAGCAGACACGATGCTTTTATTTATTGTGCAATTTAAGTTAGATCCAGCTACTAGAAGTTGGTGGGAAAGATCCTTAAAGAATGATCAAATTCCAAGGTTAAACGAATTGCTAGAATTTCTTTCAAATCATGCTAGATCGATTGTTTCAGGTAATCAGGGAGTAAAAAAGAATTTTTCTAAAAATGTGACATTGTTGGCTTCAGGATTTCAAACTCAATGTATTTTTTGCAAAGGAGCTCATACACTAAATAAATGCGATTCATTCTTAAAGTTATCTGTAAATAAACGTGTGAATTTTGTAAGGTCTAATAATGTTTGTTTTAATTGTTTAACTCCATTTCATCGTAAATCAAACTGTAAAAGTACGGCTAGGTGTCAGAAATGCAAACAATCTCATCATACTTTACTACATTTTGATAATAATGTTGAGTCAAGATCTGATCGTGATCAATTAGTGACAAATTCAGCTAATGCTAGTTTATCTGCTGCAGCTACGGTTTTTCAACCTGCTGTTTCTCTTGGTTCTAATAGAGATTCTAATTCAGTTAGTGAAGTTGGCAGAAACTCTAGTATTACTTCATGTTGTTCTGATTTTGGCTCGGATGCCCAAGTGCTGCTCTGTACAGCAATCGTAAGCGTGAATGATTCTGAAGGAAAAGTTCAATTGTGCCGGGCTCTTCTAGATCCTGGAAATCAAGCCTGTTTAATCACAAATGATTGTCTTAAAAGGCTTGGACTACCAAAAAAGAGAGCAAATGTTCTAATTTCTTGTTTAGGTTCTGCGGACACCTATACAAATGGTGTTTCACAAATTACCTTTTCTCCTCATTTTCCATCCAATTCCTATTTTTCTACACCTGTTTATGTTGTTCATAAAATTGTTGGTAAACTTCCTCATGTTAGTTTAGATTCTTCTTGGTCTGAACCGTTTAGCTATTTAAAATTAGCTGATCCTACTTTTTATAAAAGTGCTGCTGTTGACATTTTGCTTGGTGTAAATATTGCCTTACCAATGTTGAAGGGTCAGATGCTTTCTTTTGGTAAAGGGAAACCCTTTGCCATTCGTTCAGACCTTGGGTGGATCATCGCGGGAAATGCTAATGCACCTTTGAATGCAAATTGCTACCTTTGAATATGTTTTTGGATAGCAATGGTATAATTCGTGTAGGAGGCAGACTAGCAAATCATTCAAATTTAAACTATGACCAAAAGCATCCCATGCTGTTGCCAAAAAACCACGAATTTACAACTAAGCTCATATTATATTATCATGTCACTAACCTTCATGCTGGTCCACAGCTTACTGTCACTAATACGACAAAAGTTTTGGTTCGTAGATGGTCGTTCTACAGTTCGTAAACAAATTAGAAATTGCATAAAATGCCTTCAATGGAATTTAAGGGCTTCTCCTCAATTGATGGGAGATCTACCATCCACTCGGATTATGCAGATTCGTGCTTTTGACATCGTAGGATTGGATTATGCCGGTCCTATCTATACTAAAGGTGCTCATAAAAGATCGGTCGCCAAATTCAAGTCGTATATTTGTCTCTTCATCTGCACAGCTACAAAGGCCATACACCTTGAATTGGTGTCTGAGCTTTCTACTGCATGTTTCCTTGCTGCATTACGCCGATTCATCTCTCGAAGAGGCTGTCCGAGTAAGATAATCTCCGATAACGGTTCTAATTTTAAGGGAGCTGCCAGGCACCTTAAGGAACTAGCTCTATTGTGTCGAGAAGAAAAGGTACAGGATTTCTGCTCTATGAAGGGCATTGAGTGGTCCTTCATTCCTCCATATATACCACATTTAGGAGGTTTGTGGGAAGCAGTAGTTAAAAGTGCTAAACAAATGTTAACGAAAGTATCTAACTCTGCACTCCTTAGTTTCGAAGAGGTTTACACCCTTCTTCTTCAAATAGAGGCTTATTTAAATTCCAGACCTCTCACTGCATTATCGCCAGATCTCAGTGATTTGAATGCGTTGACACCAGCGCATTTCCTGGTTGGCGGTCCTATTCACCAATTTCCTGAATCAGTGCAACCAACGAAAAACTTGTGTCTTAGTGAAAGGTGGCGTCTCATTCAAAAACTTCGTCAACAATTCTTGGACCGTTGGTCCAAAGAGTATTTACATCAATTGCAACCGCGTTCCAAGTGGTAGAAATCGATACCTAATCTCAAGATTGGAGATTTGGTACTTGTGCACATGAACAATTCGGCACCACTGCAGTGGACACTTGAACGTTTTACCCAGCTTTTTCCTGGACTTGACAAAAAAGTTCGTGTTGTGACAATAAAGACTAAATATGGACACGTAAAGAGAAGTATGAATAAGATGTATTTACTCTCAATGTAATTATTATTGTGCATGTTATTATTTAGTGTTTTTTTTAACCCTCCTGGAGGCTTCAAAGGGGGCGATATGTTTAATCCTTATATTCTTAAAATATTAATTTACTTACCAATGTAATATAGAGAGGGCGCTGCGTCGCCTCGAAATTTATCCTTGTGAGCAGGAAAAAAATTCCCTTCGAGTGTGTGTGAAACTTTCGTTCGGATATGTGTGTCCGACAAAATTGTGTGAAATATTCAAATCTAGGTTGTAATATTAAATGGAAAAACAGCACAATGATTGTCATTGATTAGTGTTATTTAAGAACCAGCAATATATACAGTCCTTGTTTCAGTGAATTCTCAACATCAATTGCGTTTAAATCGGAGGAGCCTAAGTAACTTCGTAAAAAATTATACTTTTCAATTTTCGTTAATGAATTATTATCATTTATCGAAACTTTAAAAGTGTTCCAAAAGTTTGTAAACTGTGTGCAATCCCCGTAAAATTTCTGTATATTCAGTTTGGGAATCTTTACAAATTTATGTTTATTATTTTGGAAAGAATCATTAACTGAATTACTCAATATTTCTGTTATTTTCTTTAAGTTTTTTTTCGGCGCGAAAATTCGTTAAAGATATTTTATCAGAATATTCATAGGTTGTGATCATATCAGCCTCGTATTCGTCCAAATTGAACAAAGGTTCTTCAACAAATGTTTTTGATTCCAAACTTATTTCACATTTTCTTATGTCACAAACTTTGTCTCGAAGAGGCAATTTTATTTACTTCTTCTGCTGTTAATGAGATTTATAACGGTTGTCGACTGCGATTATTGCTTTATGCAGTACGACACCGTTCTCTCGAATTTTGAAGATACATTGCTCTCTTTCCCGATATTTTTAGAGAGCTGTTACAGTGCTCTGGGGATTATTTATGGTTTTTATCCATCAAGAAGATGAAATTGTTGCAAAGAACGTTTTTTTGTTTGTTGGTTGGTTTGTTTGTTTTTGCTTTCCAAACTTTGTCTCATTTCACACTTTCTTTTGTCACAAACTTTGTCTCGAAGAGACAATTTTATTTACCTCTTCTGCTATTAATGAGATTTATAGCGGCTGTCGACTGTGATTATTGCTTTATGCAGTACTACACCATTCTCTCGAATTTTGAAGATACATTGCTCTTTTTCGCTGTCGACTGCTTTATGCAGTACGACACCAGTCTCTATAATTTCGAAGATACATTGTTCCCATTCCCGATATTTTTAGAGAGCTGTTACAGTGCTCTGGCCTGGGGGATTGTTTGTGGTTTTGATGCGTCAAGAAGATTAAATTGTTGCAAAGGACGTTTTTTATGTTTTTGCTTTCAAAACTTTGTCTTATTTCACATTTTCTTATGTCACAAACTTTGTCTCGAAGAGGTAATTTTATTTACCACTTCTGATGTTAATGAGATTTATAACGGTTGTCGACTTTGATTATTACTTTATGCAGTACGACACCATTCTCTCGAATTTTGAAGATACATTGTTCTCTTTCTTGATGTTTTTAGAGAGCTGTTACAGAGCTCTGGGGATTGTTTATGGTTTTGATGCATCAAGAAGATTAAATTGTTGCAAAGAACGTTTTTTGTTTGTTTGTTTGTTTTTGCTTTCCAAACTTTGTCTTATTTCACACTTTCTTATGTCACAAAATTTACTTCGAAGAGGCAATTTTATTTACCTCTTCTGCTGTTAATGACATTTATAACGCCTATCGACTGTGATTATTGCTTCATGCGATTCGATACCATTCTCTCGAATCTCGAAGATGCATTGCTCTCTTTTCCGATATTTTTAGAGAGCTGTTATAGTGCTCTGGTGATTGTTTATGGTTTCGATGCATCAAAAATGTTAAATTGTTGCAAAGAACGTTTTTTTTTTTTTTTTTTTTTTTTTTTTTTTTTTTTTTTTTCCAAACTTTGTCTTATTTCACACTTTCTTATGTCACAAACTTTGTCTGGAAGAGGCAATTTTATTTACCTCTTCTGATGTTAATGAGATTTATAGCGGTTGTCGACTGTAATTATTGCTTTATGCAGTACGACACCATTCTCTCGAATTTTGAAGATACATTGCTCTTTTTTACGATATTTTTAGAGAGTAGTTAGAGTGCTCTGGGGATTGTTTATGGTTTTGATGAATCAAGAATATTAAATTGTCGCAAAGGACGCTTTTTTTTTTCACTTTTCAAACTTTGTCTTATTTTACACTTTCTTATGTCACAAACTTTGTCTCGAAGAGGCAATTTTATTTACCTCTTCTGAAGTTAATGAGATTTATAGCGGTTGTCGACTGTAATTATTGCTTTACGTGATTAACACGTAAAACATATTAGTTAGTGATGAAATTATGTTGTATAGATACAAAACATACTTTCATCACTGAATAATATTTTTTTCCAATCTTCTTCGCTCCATAAACGTCTTGATTTACACCAATTGAATCTTACACGTTTTTGTTTTGCAGTCATGAGAGATTTTGTTTTCGGTATACGAGATTCAAACTTAAATTTATGGAGACGTCTTAATGTTCTCTATGTAGAAATTTCAACTCCTTCTTCTTTCCATTTTCGGTGCAAGAATCGCACACTTTTAAAACGGTTTTTCTTAACTATACGCTTCAGTTTCCTGTCAGCTCTAGCAGATGCGTTTGGTTTTCGGCCTCCATTTCGGCGATTATTCTGAAATTTTCCATTTTTTTAATATCGTGTTAGTATTTTACTAACGCTTGATTGCGAACAATGTAAATAATTCCCTATATAACATTGATTTTTACCGTGCCGATACAAATCAACCATACGAAGTTTAATAGATTCAGGTCTGTTACCCACACGACAAATTTTAAGACGAAAAAGCAAACAAACTGTAAAACGAACACCGATTTTAAATAAAATCGTCTGAATTTAATCAATGATGCCACCAGTTATGAATTGGTGATAATTAAAAGAGAATTAATGCGAAATATTCTAATATTTTGAACCACTTGAATAAATATTCTAATATTTTGACTTTTCAAAATAATTTTTTTTTCAATTAATGTTTTCAGAAATGATATTAATTTTAAGGTAATGAATAAGTTTAATCAACAATAAGTTCTTAATAAAAATATTGTTTGCATATTTGCATTAAAAGATGTTAAATTACCAAACGATATTTCTAGTTTGTGAAAAAAAAAGTAATTATTTTAATATTTTGAATATGAGTTGTATGTTTCACAGTTGATAATTTCTCCAAAAATATGGAACTTTTGGCGGTGAAATTAACACTAATTATCCGTATTCATCCACAGGCGTCAAAAGTTGTATTAGAATTTTAAAATTAGAATTAGTTTTCGAGATATTATTTTTTTCTAATTTTAATAAAATTCTGTAATGATGGCAACTAAATTACTCCATTTTTGTAAAAAAAAAAAAAAAAAAAGGAAAACTATAGGTATTATTTCTTCTTTTTCGTCATTTTCAAATTTAAATTTAAATTATCCTTTATTTCAATCGATAGGGAAGACAACATTGTGATTAAATTATGTTTTTCATGAAAATGTGAAAAAATAAAAAAAATTGTTTCACATTTCGATCGTTAGGAATCGGTTTATTTTAGAAACCAAAAATCGTCTGTTATCTTCAACTTTGATATAAGTTCTATAGACGTAAAAAATATATATTCCATTTTTGTGGGAAAAAAGAGAGAAAAGAGAAAACAAAAGGGATTATTGGACTTTTTTTCCGTCATTTTCAAATTGAAATTGAAATGTGAAATTATTAAATTATCTGTGGAGCAAAATGGATACTATTACTTTTATAGAAACCATCGTTCATTTCCTTTGTTTATTACACGGAAGTAATGAGGAAGCAAAAATATCAGCCTGACGTCTAACCAGCACGATCATACAGTCTCGGGTATAAGGGATATACCAGAGGTCGGCATTCTGCGAATAATTTAAGTAATGTTCAAATATTTTTAAAAAATTTTATCGAGGTCCGGCGAAAATAAAACACATAAGTAATATAAGTAATCATTACTTTTAAATTTTTATTTTTACACACACATACATACAATATAAAATACAAAAGTCAGGTATACGTTCTGAAAATGCTTACATGCACATTATAAAATAGAAAAGGCAGGTATTCGTTGAAAAATTAATGCGAAAAATTACACTTGCGATCTTGAGTCATTTTTTTTATAGTTTGCTTCCCGTGGTGAACAGCTAATCCTAAGAGTGTCTTCAAGGATAACGTCCGTTAATCTCGAACGATATTTGTTTTTCAAAAAATTAGTTTTGGAGAAAGTTGTTTCACATATATATGTGAAGCGAAATTTAGTACCCAGATTAATAGACAACGAAAATGAACGAAAGTTCCGCACAAGATCGCGATCTACGACTGACAAGACGAATCCACTGCCTCCCACAGAGGAATTCTCCCGCATGCGCTTCACCGCAGCCGGCCGGTCCCACCGCTGCGCATGCGCACCAACGCAGCCGATCAGTTCACTGAGTTCACTCCCTCTTACCTCCGCGCCGCGCTCCAAATCTGTATTTTGAGTTTCACATTATAGCAACTATGCATCACTATTAAAAAATCAAATTAATCACGCTATTACTTGAAAAATATTAGAAACATTGATAAGGCCATTGCTCAAACTCATCTATTATATGTAAATATTAATAAATTATTTATTTAAATTGAAAAAATTGGCGGTCCAGGCTTCGACCTTCTGCGGTCCGCCTGTTGCCGACCCTTGGGATATACGGTTTTATTTTCGGTAAACACCAATTAGCTCTATACAGATTCTTTCATAACATATCACGGCTAAAAACCTTTTATGGTTCTACGAAATATAAGTGCATTTATACCTATATACGTATCTACATTATTCACAACTGAAGGAATTTTATTATCTTGGTCGGAATAAGACATGAGAGTTAAATTATTTTTTAACGAGGCGAGGCGCTTTTGAGAAACAGATCTTCCCTCTACAGATCGTGAAATCCCATGTTAATTTATGGGAAAGCTTAAACAAAAGATGACTTTTTACCAATATAATTATCAAAATTTGGTTTTCATTAAATGAAAATACCAACGAACTGAGTTCATAAAACTGTCTCCTTAAATTTTAAAAATTTTTCAAAACGACATAAACTTTGAAATTTTTACCTCAGGAGAAATGTAAAATTTATCTCAGTCTTAAAAATATTTATAATTTCAGAATATATATATATTTTTTAATGTAGTAAGTTAGAATCGGAATTTCTCACGGTGAACTTTTCTCGACAGCGCGGTAGAGAGAAACTACGGGCCCCAGTAGTAATTCGAATTCGCCCCCCCCCCCTCCCCACACACACACACACCGCCTGCTATAAATATGATACTATAAAACCTGTTAAAATAGAAACATAAGCAATCGGTGCGAAAAAACGTTTTAGATATGCACTGTTTCCGTCTTTGTAGGCATAATTGCATGGTATTATTTTTAGCGGGATCAGAAAAATTTCCGTTTAAAGCAGGATTTCGTTATAGCCACCTATTAGAAAATAAATTTGCTGGATAGTACTATTTTAAATAGTGCTATATATTACCTTGCAGTTTTATCATTTTTCTTTTACTTTATTACAGTTTATGATAAATTTTCGTGATTCTACAGTCGTCACCTTTAAAAGAATGTGTTACACAGGACAAATGTGGCATTCTCTGCAAGTGCTAAAGGGGACTGTCCCCTTAAAAGTAATAGACATTTAAAATATTTCTTTAGATTTTCGAGCAAGTTCGTCTAAACTTTTAAAGTTAACAATCTTTAAACACTTTAAACACTAACTATGAGTTCTGCTGATTTTTAATACAAACTACTGTCTTTCGAAATTAAAACTCTAAATCGTCAAATATTTTATATATATACTAGGGGGCTCTGCCCCCTGCAAGCTACGCTCGCCAACCCCCGTTCTGACACCGCAGAATCTAAAAACACGCTAATCTGATGGGTTTTAAAAATATTAGAGAGGATTGAATTATACTGAAAAAAGCTGTGCAGATCTCCCTGTAAATGGGTTTCTATTCAATTCCCTTTGATTGCAATTGCAAAAATTTAAGGGCGAATCAGTTGCTGTTAAGACATCCAATGGTTGTTTTCGTTTTTGATTAAAGGGGATCAGTTAAAGATTTGAAAAGAAGCTAAAATAAAATAAATTAAGTATACAGAGTCTTTGTCTCCCGGTATTTTAAAACAATCTCTATAACAATAGCCTAAGTCATGTGACTATCATCTACAGTTCCAAGCGGACCACTTCGCTTTTTATACTCCAGGTGCCATCTTGGTACTTTAATGTTAGCCAGGCACAGGTGATAAGTCGCCAAATATTATTTTATCGCCATCATTTCATCTATATTATAATAGTTCAAGTCACCAACTGCCATAAACAAATACGGTCTGATCCCTTCGCCGTTCATATGAAAGTTTGGCAAAGATGTCATATACTTTACACATATACACGCGACTTTTTAACGACGCCAATTTGAGAAACGCATCAACAGCATAAACAGCAATATCCGGCTTACCATATCAAGCAAAATAAAGATACTTTGGCGCCAGTTATGTGTCCGTTCCGTATATGACATTGGCGTCAGAAAATAATCGCGCCAATATGGGACCGTAAGTTTTCCATTTTGATTAAAAAATCAATTTTTTTTTTTTTTTCGAATAAAACTACCTTAAAAGTAAAACTATTATAAGTACAACTCGCCAGTTAGCATTTTTTTTTTTCGAGTGGTAATATTTGGGCAGATACGCACCGCAGGTTTGGTGTGATTTTTATTTTTTTTACGAAAATTTGGCGAAAACCTCGTTTTCAAATACCAGTTACATATGCATTTTCGGTAATCCTTAGATAACCCGTCGACCAAAAATTTATTGCCAAACTATAAGATTAAATGCCAATAATGGTTGATCGTATATTAATTTATTTGTTCTTTCATTATTTAAAATAAAAATTATGTCAATTTGTATAATTTGGCGAAATTGGTCGACGGTATAACTAAGTAGTACTGTATTTCTTAATTATTTTCTATTATTTTCTAAAGGAAATATAAAAAAAATAATTAATAATCATTGAACAAAATAATTTATATAATTTGTAAAAAGAAATAAAAGTAAATAAAACTTTATTATCAAATAAACAACAATAGCCGGGTTAACGTATCAACCTTTTCTGAAATATAAAAAAAAATATCTGTTTAATTAGAATTTGAGTTGCCATCATTAGAAAAATGTATATAAAATTAGAAAAAAAATTAATATTTCGAAAACTAATTCGAATTTAAAAATTCTAATACCAGTTTTGAAATCTGCTGATCAATATTGATTTTTGATGTTAATTTCATCGCAAAATATTCCATATTTTAGGAGATATCGCCGTGGAACATAATCAGTTGTTTAATCAGTCGTTTCAAAGAATCGTTTCATAAATTCGTTTCATTAGGATTTTATATATATAGGGTAGATAAAAGAGTAGGAGCCGTGGTCTCCTGGGCAGGCCGTAAATATGTTCTAGCAAATTCAAACTTTTAAATTTTATTATTTGTTAGCTATTTAAACTTAAAAAATTTACTTCAAGAAGAACGAGTCTACTTTTTTTTTTTTTAATAAACCAGGACCGAAGTCGGGTCCCCAAGGAGAGCCGAGCCCCGGTAATTTATATTGGCTCAACCCTTCTCTGTGCGGATCTGTTTGTCGTATAAGGCTATAATTAAAATACGTATTTTTTTTTTTAAATAAAATCTATTTTCTTATTTTCTTATTTTTGATTATTTTCTTTTCAGTACTTTAAATACAGTAAAACTTCCCTAAAGCGACCACGTTTCGTTCCAATAAAAATAAGTCGCTCCGAGAGGTGGTCTCTTAATGGAGGTCATGTTTGAATCTAGATTTTAATTGTTGAAAAAAGGTAGCAATTAATGTTATTACAATTTATTTTTCATATTAGGAAAAAATATGAAAATTTAAGTATCAAAACAAAAGTTAATTACAAAAGTTAATTACATAAGTTAATTACTTGCAGAGATTAAAAAATGAATACATTGACGTTTGCTTTGATTTTACGGTTGTATCTTTTATAACTTTTATTTCAAAGTCCTTTGGAAGTTCAGTAAATAAATTCAATTTTTTTGGGCGGGAACAAAAAATGACGATTTCATTAATTTATCCATTTCTTTGAGAGTTTTTCTGACAGGCCAGGGGAGTTTATTGGTCGTCATTCTTAATTTGTCATCAGAGTTAAATCCATTGCTTAAAAAGGCACAAAAGGGTTTAAACACTTAAAAGTTACCGGAATAATAAAAAAATATATAAACTTAGTTTAGAAATTTGATGAATAATGCGCTCTCCGGAAGTATTTTTTCCTATAAAACCTTCTTCAAGCGACCATGAAAAAACAGAATTTGTTCCATTTTCTTCAAAGAAATTGGTCGCTCATGGAGGGAGTTCAACTGGGGTGGTCTCTGAATGGAGGTAAAACTAGTATTGAGCCTATGGGAATAAATTTCGTTCCATGAAAAAATGGTCGTTCAGGGAGGTGGTCGCACAGGAGGCATAGGCGTAGCGTGACCAGAAATTTTGGGGGGGGCATCAAGGCCGTGAAACTGCGCCCCGAGCGAATTTTCAATTTTGCGCCCCCCCCCCCCCCCCCAAAAAAAAAAAAAAAAAATTCTTTGTGATGGGTGTTATAAAATTGATAAAGTTGCAGAAACATAAATAAATTCTATTGAATAAATATTTCGCGTTTATTTTGGAACTTTAAGAGGTTTAATTTTAATTTAAAAATTTAGAACACCTAAATAACATAAGGAAAATTTGCACTCATTTCTTAGAGAGTTCATGATATTTTGCAACGGGGAAAAAAATGATCAAGAGAAAAAAAGAAATTCCCCGGAAAATGATCGGCGGCCAAAAAATGAATAAAACCGTGGTTCGCAGCATAAATTTTGCACCCGGGGCGACCGACCTCTCCTTTAACAACCTCTTTGCAAGGCCCTGGGGAGGCACACTAGAGGTCTGCACGGACCGCAATTTCAAGGCTCGGACCCAGCTCGGCGTAAAAATTAAAACTTCCACCCGAGCCCCGGCCGCTTTTTCGGGAAGGCTCACGTTTTCAGCACCAGCCTTGGCGAGTTGGCGAAAGCGAGAACGTTCAGCCAGCTCAAACGCCAATCGTCGTCTTGTGTTTTGTTTTGAACCGAAATGGCGGAAGACGAACTAGCGTATTTTAGAATAACAGTCCTACCTAAATTGAAGAAATATTTTCAATTATGTGTTCTAGAAGGAAATCTTCTTCGAAAGAAATTGTATTACGAACTCTTATACCCTGTTTTATCAAAGGCCTTTATTACTGATGATATAGACTAAAATTTTGATTACTTGATCCCCCCACCCCCAAAATCTACATTTTCATTCAATTGAGTATTATTAATTCAATACCTGTTAAACAAAAACTCATTTCCTTCATAAATCTAGATATTTGATTATATATAAAGATGGATTTATGGGGATGATGTTTTAATGCAGTTTCAGTGCATTTTGCCGTATATAAGCACAGATTAAAAAAAATACCTGTGGCAGAAAATTACTATATTTTCAGCGATGAACTTATATAATTAATTTAATACCAAATCATTCTGCAGAAACAGTACCCAAAGTCGAGTGAAAATAGGCTAAACCAGGGAAAAAAAACCTACCACACCCCCAACCAGGATGTTTAGAAATTTCCTTTTTAATGTGAGATGAAATTCTTAAGGGGAGGTGGGGGAGAAGGAATATTGAATGACTATCTTTTGTTACTTCAAAATAACAAATAAAATCACTAGAGAAATTTTTTAACTATGTATGATAGTGAGAGGCTGTAGATTTAAATAGTTAAATTTATCAATTAACAAATAGAAAAATAAACCAAATAATTAAAAACTTGGAATATTTAACTTTTTTGGGGGGGCGGGAGGGGTGAAAGAAAAACAAGCTTTTCTTTTTTTCGGGGGAGGGGGCAGAATTTGAATAATGGGTCCTTTACTTATGGTTACTTCAAAATAATAAATAGGACAGAAAAATTTAAAAAAATGTAATGAATTAAAAAAAAATATGAACGTGTGTCCACAAAAGGTTAATCCTGATTTTTAATATTTCATTCAATTTCTTTCCTTCTCTTTTTTATGATAAATTATTTATTTGTTACTTAAAAATCAACAGATAGAGCAAAACACAATTTTAACTAATCTTTTCAGCAACGCCACAATGAATTTTGAACAATGAATTTTAAATGGTCAAAAAAATAGTGTGCTGGAGGAGAGGGTGGGGGGAGGGAGGAGAAGAGAAAATTTTAAATGGGAGGTTGCTTCAGACGATTGATCATTAATTTATTGCCACTTCAACTTAATAAATAGTGCAATATGTGTGCAGAATGACGAAAAATGGAGTGTGTGTAGGGGGGGGGGGGGATTTCACTCGAAAGAATTTAGATGATTATTTCAAATATGGCGAATGACTATTTTAAAATAAAAAATAAAACAACTAAGACGAAATAATATTTAAAAATGTGGAAAAAATTTTAAAATAAAAAACTGAAGAATTTTAAAGATTTTCAATTTTGTGCACTAGGTGCAGACCAATGTTTTTTTCATAAAAACTCAAATAATGATAAAGATTTAACAGCATTAAAATGTAATAGTAATTGATTTAATAGCATGCATCAACTTGCAATTATTTTAACTGATTGATTTAATTGCAGGATACAGCTAAATAATTTATGATTTATCGTTAAATCTAATTATAATCGAATTGATTTTAGTTTCAACTTCCTATTAACGTCTATCGCAATTAAATTAAGAACACTTAATTTTTAAGGAATTATTTCAGTAAAAATATGTTTTATTAATGCAATCAACACGTCATACAATTATGCCGCTTAATTTAAAAAAAAAAAAAAAAACTAAATTTAGTAGTAATGCTAATAAAACTAAGTTCAATTGTGTCATAAAAACATGATCAATAGAATTATATTTATTACAAAAAAATCTTTACGTTTGTTTTTATTTTTCCTAAAAAATAAAATACGTTCTCAATTTCTTCGAACATAGCGAATTAATTAAATAAAGGAATATTACTGAACTGAAAAACATAACTTATGTTTGAATTATATATATTGTGCAATTAAAAGCATTTTAATGCGAAAAAGCTCTTTTAAGCAAAAAGCTCTCAGCAAAGGAATGGCGTTGCTGTTCGTTACGCGTAAGACGTCAGGAACAAGAAAGGGTGCGTAGCATTGAATTCATCCCCGCGCCAACCGTTACTTTGGCGATAAAGTGCTCAAAACGTGAGCCTTCTTGAAAAAGCAGCCCGGCCCGTTTATATTTTCACAGTTTATGGCCAAGCCCGGCTCGTACAAAAATCAGTAAAAACATGCACGGCCCGTGGAAAAATCAATTAAATCAGGCCCGGTCCGGCTCAACTCAATTTCTCATAAAATTCCAATTTTTCTTAGCATACAACTGCAGGGCTGCACTTGCTACTAAAATGCTACTGAAATCGACTATTTTAAGCATCCGGCGGCTATGCCGACTATTTTAGGCCAAAAAGCGACCATTTCAAGAAAACAAGCGACTTTTTTCGGATTTAAGCGACTATTTTTACTGAATATATTCGATCTTTTTTTTCAAAGCGCTTGAAAAGTCATCTTCCCAAACGCACTTTTTCAACGGTTGTTTGAGGAGATTCGCGATCTTTTCCGCGACGAATTCCAAAATTCGCGATTTTCCCCCTAATCGATTGACGAAAATACCTCTTCCTTTCTGAGATCTTTTTATACTATCGTTGAAGGAGATTTTGCGATTTTTTTCCGCGATTCTTTGCCAAATTTCGCAAATTTTTCTACGACAGATTGACGAAATTTATTTCTTTTTCGCTACCACTTGTCCAAATTTGCGATATATATTTTCCGCGACCGATTGATGGTAGTTATTATTTGTTTCAGAGATCTTTCGACGAAATTACCGATTCTTTTCTCCAGATCGTTTGTCAAAATTCGTGATTTCTTTTCACGACCGACTTACGAAATTCGTGATTTTTTGCGCGATCATTTGGTTAAATTCTCAATTTTTTTTTAAGAACCAAATTTGCGTATTTTTGTCTGCGACCATTTGACAAAATTTGCGATTTTTTTTCTTGTGATCGGTAGATGAAATTCGCAACTTTTTGTCCATTTTTTGACGAAATTTGCGATAATATTTCCGCGACCGACTGACAATAATCGCCATTTGTTTCCGCGACCTTTGTTAAATTTCAAGATATTTTTTACTGTTTGAGGAGATTTGCAATTCTTTCCGTGAAGAATTGCAAAATTCGCGATTTTTTTCCCAATTAGGGGGGCGATTTTACCGATTGGCAAAATTCGCGGCTGTTTGAGAATTGATTTTGCGGAATTCCAGAAGAAAAAAAATCGTGGCTTTCACGAAAAAAAGAAAAAAATCGCTTACGAATCATATGCCTGTGAAAGAAGTAAATTTAAAGATTCCATCCAAACGAATTTTCTTATTATGCGGGATTTTCCATTTTTGTGTGGGATTTACGATATCCTACACGTTATTTCTAACCCTGCCCCTCAAATAAAACTTTTTTTCCTTCTGTTCAACAAACTCTTGAATTTGAAAGGCCTGATGGAAAATAGTATCGGGGGTAATCTGCAAGAAGTTTTTACTACTATGTTTCCTGGTGCTGTACATAATTTTTATTGCTGAAGAAACAAGCTTATTTACTTCATAACTGAAACATTAGGGCCCTATTTTCTGGATAACTTGCTTTCTCATTTGAAGAAATCACTCTATTCTTTATTCAGTGATTTGAGTGATTTCAGTGATTGATTGATAAACTGTGAAATAAGATCTGAACATTCATAAAGTCCCTTCAGTTGTTATAGATACATTTTTTCTTCCTTTTTTTAAAAAAAGTGATGGGTATATTTTGGCTACTATTTTCGGACAAATGCTACTATTTTTTTCGTTGGCGGCTACTAAATCTACTATTTTCAGTGTCATTAGGCAGTGGCAGCACTGCATTTGAGATGCTTTTATGAAATAGAATAAAGTTTTTTTTTCTAAAAAACTCCGATTTTTTTATAAAATAACATCAAAGTTGGACTTTTGATTTCCGAATTCGAAGACTGACAATTACAAGACGGATCCATTTAGTAATCCGCTTTAAATCAAGCTGCTTCGAATTAGGAAAAATGTTAGGAAAAGAAAGGACGCTACTCGATTCTTAAGCACCTGTCACTTAAACATCTGTAATTTTCAGGCAAATAGGAATAGAAATGAGTTTATGATGTGCCAAAAATAATCACATTTTTGAGTGGGGATTTTTGTTTTTTTCTGAAAACGTATTAATTTACTAAAACAAACAATTCTGTATATTCTTACCTTCTGTTCCATTTTCGTCCTTCTGAAGCCAGACTTGCATGGATTTAAAACCAGCATGTCGTACTCCGTGACATCTATTTTTATTGAGTTTTCTATAAAAAAAATTCCTACTTTTTTATCGCGCTTGTTTTTGCGTGGTTCATTCATTCCTGACCAGTTTAAAAAATAATAACATCATTTAAGAGGCTACTTCAGTCAAATGAAAAGACCCGTTCGCTAATGCTAATCCTATGGAAGAAATTTATAACGATATCTCGGTTGCATTTCAATATTTTTAAATGATTTTTTTTTTGCATTGGATAGCTGAGATTGATCTGTGTGCAGGCCGTTTTTTACTTGTTCGATTTTGATTAATTTTTTTTATGAGGATGCTTTCAGTTTCAAAACCGGTTCCGAAAATGAAAGTGTCCTCATTAAAAATATCTGTGAACAAAATAGAAAATGTAAAAAACGGCCTTTGTACAGATCGGTCTCAGCTATCCGGTGCAAAAAAAAACATTTAAAATATTAAAATGCAACCGAGCTATCGTTATAAATTTCTTCCATAGGATTAGCATTAGCCAACGGGTCTTCTCACTTGACTGAAGTAGCCTCTTAACTACAAGCACATTCCCACAAATGACCAGATTAGACCAAACCAAGTGTGTGTATGAGTGGGGGGCGGTAGGTAAAGATGCTCCTACTATCTCACTTTGCACAAGAGGGAAACACGAGTTCAGAGGTCAAAGAAGTTCTTTGCGTGACCATGTTACTCACTGCAATTAAACTACGTAGGTGACTGGACACTATAAAAAATAGTGTATAGCTTTGCAGGAAAAAATTTTCTTCTACCGATCAACTTACAACTACTGACCAAATATCAATGATTGGCCAGCACCGTATTGATGGTTGAGAACTAAAGCGTTTTTGTTTTTTGTGGAAGAGAGAGTGGGTGAAATGCTACACACTAAAGAGGTTTAAATTTAATTGCATCTTTAAAAAAAATTAAAAATTAAAAGTCACTGCCATTTATCGTTTTTGTAAAAGTCTCAATAAGTCACAATCCTAAAATATGTGAATATAAATTTCACATTAATTTATCTGAAAATCCCATGTATAATACACTATCGCATATTCTTTTGAAACAGTGATTAATGAATGTTTTTAATAATTTGCACAATAAGTACTCCCATAGGATTAACATTAGCCTGAGCGTTAAGAGCCTACACTAGTTACGCAAAGAAACTGGATCACTAATGCTAAACGTATGGGAGCGTTCTTTTTAAATTGTCCCGCTTGCATATTAATAGTTTTAACTTTTTTTCCTTAGAAAAGCTGAGGTTGAATTCTAACCAGGTTAGTGTTTACTTTTTCGATTTTGGTCGCAAATTATTTTTATAAAGTTACTTTCACTTTCAGTGCCGGTTTCGAAACCTAAAAGTATAGCAATGCTAAAGATCAATCTAAACTATCCTAAGAAAAAAAAAATAAATAAAATGCAAACAAGAAATTTGAAAAGAACACTACAATAGGTTTAACATTAGCTTGCGAGTTTCCTTGTATTTCATATATATTTATACATTTTTGTATGAAACAACAACCAAAATCTTCATTTGGCGCTCCTTCGCCTTTGTTCTGGCACCTGGGGCACATCCTCTTTCTGCACCCCCCCCCCCCCCTAGTTTCGGCCCGGGCTATAATAGTCTTAAAAAAACATTAAAAAAGGGAGTTACTATTCTATCTTGCATATATTTCAACCCTTAGTCTTTAGCCGTTGAGAGTTGCCCGACCTCGCGCCCTTTGAGGCCGGATCTGGATGTAAAAAAAGTAATTTTAGTAAAAGGCATGGGCGACATTTTTCAGTTGTCACCTACCTAGAAGTTTCAAAAGGACGAGAAATGTAATTTGGTAAGGTAAAAGCAGGAGCGGATGCGGCTTTACTATTCATGGCGCCCTGGGTGCCAAACAAAAAAGGGCGCCATGGCGCACTTTTTTGTTTATCACGGGCAGTCACCCAAGCTCGCCTCGTCTCTCTAAGACTGGATCTAGTTGGTTGCAAAAAACATTGCCCAAAAAGTAATGCAAAAAATAATGCATCAAAAGTAATGTAAAAAATAATTGCATCAAAAGGGACAGAGCGGTATTTTTCAATTTCCGCCTAGGATGGCAAAACGCCTAGAAATGACAAAAAGAAGAGAAAAAATCATTTTGAGGGATAAAGGCAGGGACGACTTTATTAGCCATGGCGCCCTGTGCGAGATTTTTTACTGTACCACTACAAATGCTATACTCTTTTTTTCTTTTAAATGGTTTTACTAAAGCATTTAACTTTTTGCACTCCTTCCAGGGCCGAAACTAGCTATCTTTTCACTCGGGGCAAACATGGATTTTGGCGCTCCCCTCTTCCTCCGCAAAGTAAGGCCCCACCAGTGGCCGAGAGGTTCTGCTCTCGAAGCTGGTAGACGGGAGGTGCTGGGTTCGATCCCAATCGCGCCCGTCGGCCTAATCGTTCGGAGTTTTCGTGGTTTTCTTCGAACCTTGGTTCTCCAAGCGTTAATACGGGTTAGGTTCCCTTAGAAAGACCCCCACGAAGGGCACTCCCCTTAGGGCCCATATCCCTCGTGTTGATAATTGGCCGACATAAATACAACCAACCAACCAACCAACCGCAAAGTAAGTTTACGAAGAGAAATTTGCGAAAGTTTCAATTAGCGGACTTATTTTATAATTTTAATTGCGTAACAGTAAAATACGTAACAATAAAATACGTAACAATAAAATACGTAATATTGAAATATATAACCAGCTTTATCAACTATTTATTTACTAAAACCTGGGAAAAAATCGAAAGGAATCGGAAATAATTACGCTTTATACAGGTTTCCGTCTTAGCAGGCATAACTGTTGGTATTTTTTCTGTTGGGAACCATGTAGTTTTTTCATTTAAGACAAGATTCCATTGTATACACATTTTATTTTTCCTGATTTTACATGTTGTTGTAGCATTACAAATTATTACAATTGAGGCACTTTAATGTCATAGTGATATGAGTCACATCGTTTTAGGAACTAAAAAACCACGATTTACTATAGGCATAAAAATGAATTCCAGTATTGTAAAATATTTTCCTGTACTATCTACACCAGTTTTGTGTAATTATCACTTATACCACTCATCTTATTTATAGATTGATATGCCTAGATACTTTCCTGAACCTAATGCTAATTTCCAAATTTATGTGTGACTCAAAACAACAACAACAAAATTATTAAGTTTTTACTTTTTATTTTGTGAATTTTCGACCGCTTAGTTTTTATTGTCCCAGCCAGTCACCTGACCTCACCATTTCTAAGTTCAGATATGGTGATATGCCTGTAAAAAAGTAATTATATATTAAAAAAAAGAATGGGATTATTCATTTGCTGTCTTGTATATTGCAGGCGAATCTTTTTATCTATTTGACAATTTTAATGCAGATTACTCAGCTTTTCTTTTTGATTTTTCGGCTAGAAAATATTTTTTACACAAATTTCACACGCACATATATATATTGCATAAAACGGCAAACCAAATTTTCATCTGGCGCCCCCTTCGCGTGGCGCCCAGGGCACATGTCCCCTCTCCCCCCTTAGTTTCGGCTCTGACTCCTTCTCTCGTTTGTTTTTATTGTCCCGGACAGTCGCTCGACCTCGCCCATAGCAAGGCGGGAAAAAAGAAAGTTCAATGCTGCTCAGGGAGAGAGATTAAAAATAAATAGAACTACCTTCTTGGAATCTGTTTATCAGAAAAGTCAGAGTCAAACAAAATCTTCATTTGGCGCCCCCTTCGCCTTTCGTTCTGGCGTCCGGGGCATATGGCCCCTCTGCACTCCCCCTCCCAGGGAAATCGGTTGGCGGTTGGCAATTATCGGTGAGGGTAAGTTTCACACAGAAGATAGGGGTGGAGACTGACCTTGGAAAATGTTATTGATTCTCCTGACACAGGAAGGGATTTAAATGATAGAAGGCGTAAACATGGTACATTTGGAATTGTAGAACAGCTCTTTTTTCTAATTCATTTGCACTCTTCTATTATAGATGAATCTTTTTATAAATTTGTAAATTTTAATACCTTTGGTTCAGTTTTCTTTTTGGATTTTCCGGCTGTGAGACATTTTTATGCGAATTCGATATATATACATATACATTATACATTTTTATATGTAAAGACAAAAAAAATCTTCATTTGGCGCCCCCTAAGCTTTCTGTTCTGCCGCCCGGGGTACAGAAGGTTGGGGGGGCACGGGCCCCCCCCCCGTGCCCCCCCGACGCTACGCCTATGCAGGGAGGTTTCACTGTATGTATTAAAAGTTATTTGAAGAAAATGGTAAGCTTCTAACATTTTAATGAAAGCAAAGCTAAAAGCAAAATCCACTTTTTTCTTGATTGCCGGCAGTCGCTTTACTGCTGCCATCTACATTTCACGTTAAGAAAAAAGTGTCCTTTAATCAATTTCTACTTTTAAACCGATTTAGTCACACTTCATTTTTTAAGCATACTTTTTCCCAATATTTTTCCTTGTTTTTTAATTTATTGTTTTGAAAGCATAGATAAAATATTCGATTAAAGCATAGTGTTGTTAAAGGGTAATGATTGATACACCTGGTGTGTTAACGGTGTACATGAAACATACAAATTTTTACTTTGTCTGAATATTTTATATTTTTGTGGCATATTCGAGTGCTAATATTTAAACATGTGTATTCTGTTTAATTTAAAAAACAATAATAAGCATGTAATATATCCACATTAATATCACACTCACAAAAGTGTGCACATATATAGTTATACTAATATTCAAGTTGAGCCCCACTAATGATTTTGAAAACAATAAGACTATGACTGAATCGCTGAAAATGGATCAATTTTTAATTTATTAAGCTATAATTAAAATCATTTTTAAAGCAACATCTATTTTTTTCTCTTTTATTGTCTTAGATATTTTAAATATGTTAATAGTTATTTGAAGAAAATGGTAACTTTCTAAACACTCTGATTTAAGTACTGAAGAGTCCCCTCTTTCTTGGTTTTCGTGATTTTCTTCGAATCTTGGGAAACCTTGCGGTTAGGTTCCCTTAGAAAGACCGAAACGGAGGGCACTCTCCCTAAGGCCTATATTCCTCGAGTCGATAATCGATCGTCAAAAATGAACCCAACCCCATCTTTCTTGCTTACCGGCAATCACTTTGATGCTGCCATCTATGCTGTTAATTAAGAAACAAATATCCTTAAATCAATTTTACTTTTAAACGCATTTTATCATTCCATAATTTTGTTTTTGTTATAAACATACTTTTTTAGTAATTTTAAAAGCACAGAAAAGTATTCGGTTTCACGCCATACCTCTTAATCCCTCCATATATATATATATATTTTTTTTTCCTTTCTTCCTTTCAAAACATATTTTTGCCATTATTTTTTCTTTATTTAACCCTAACCGCGCGGAGTAATTCTGTTTATAAACTGATGAAATAATGGACTGGCACCAGCATTTATAAGCGAATTTATTAGAAAATACGAACTTGCTTATTTTCACGTACATTATAAAAGGAAAATTTTAATTAAATATTTTTGGTACCGTTTGTCAGTTTTGGAATTGAAATTATGTGTCCTTTTTTAAGGATACCGCCCTCGAAGGGGTTAAAAAATTGCATTATATTATTAAACGGTAATACTACAGCTCAGATTCAGGTGTGAATAATGAACATTAAAGCATTCAAATATCCACATTGTCTTATAATTTTATATTTTAATGGCATACTGAAAACTAAATTTTTGAACATGTGCATTCTGTCTAATAAAAAAAAAACTGTTTGAAAAACAATATTAAGCAGATAATATATCTTGATGTATATCACAGACACAAAATTGCGTGCATATATACAGGGTGTCCAAAAATTCCATGACGTATTTTAAAATTCAATATAAAATCAAGTAATTGCCATGCAGGAGTGCGGGCTGGACTAAAATGCTTCTCAGGATGAAAAGTCTTCGTCAAGTCTGGGTTGGTTGTGTTTATGACGGCCAATTATCAACACGAGGGATATAGGCCCTAAGTAAGGGGGAGTGCCCTTCGTGGGGGTCTTTCTAAGGGAACCTAACCCGTATTAACGCTTGGAAATCCAAGGTTCGAAGAAAACCACGAAAACTCCGAACGATTAGGCCGACAGGCGCGATTGGGTTCGAACCCCGTACTTTCCGTCTACCAGCTTCGAGAGCAGAACCTCTCGGCCACTGGTGGGGCCTTCAAGTCTGGGAGTCGTCACTTCTGTGTTACAGCGTTAAAACAAATCTGAAAATCTGAGAAAACGCATGTTTGAAACCAAACATATGGACAAGTGGCGTCATCTATGATCGAAATCTGGAACTAATTATTTTCATTCGCTTGAAGAAAACTTTTCATCCTGAGAGGTATTTTACTCCAAACCGCACTCCTGTACGACAATTAGTGGATTTTATGTTAAATTTTAAAATGTGTCAGGGAATTTTCGGACTAACAATAAAAGAGTGATAATTCTAACAATAAAAGAGTATTCGAATTGACACACCTACCAATAATTTTGAAAACTATGGTTGCACTTCTAATAATGGTGATAGTCTATGACTGCCCCTCTGATAATGGTGCAATTTTTAATTTATCGTATAAAAACCATAATTAAAATATTTTTTAAGACAACATATACAGTATAACTTCAAAAATCTGGCATCATCGGGACCAAAACTATGCTGAATTTTTGAAATTCCAGATTTTTGAAGGAATATCAAAAGTAGCACTATCTATATTATAAAGGACAAACACATCTGTGCGTAACGCATACGTCATTTTGCGAATGGCAACACTTTGAAATTTGAAATAAAATTTTGGTCTTGCAATTTTCTCTGCTGCAAATTTTTAAACTTCTAAACATCCCACATTTTAAATTTTTACACCGTCGTATAAGGAAAAAAATGCTCTTTTAAATGCAATTTGTTTGAAAACTGTATCTCAATTTATTTTTGAGATATTAATTTTTTTGTAGTTTTTAATATCATTTTTCTTATCGTGGCAACAAAAGTACCCCATTTCTATTGAAAGTCATTGAAAATAAACGGAAAATAGTTGAAATATTTCATAATGTTGAATAGTTCAAATTTCGGTCTTGACATTTTCGCTATTGCAATTTTTAAATCTTCTGACCATCGTACATTTTCAATTTTCGTCGCATAGCAAAAAAATTTACTTTCAAATGCAATTTGTTTAAAAACTGTATTCATTGACTGATGTATTATATTTTCTAAAATAATTTTTAAGCAAGATATTTTTTTAAGTTTATCTTATCACGTGTCGGTTTCAATACATAAAAATAATAAACATTTTGCACATAAAGCAACAAACATTTTTCAGAATTTGTTTCTGAGTATTTTTGCATAACGAAATTAACACTTCCTTTATAAACAAATAAAGAATAATATTTTAAAAAAAATCTACCAATCTAACATATTTGTGAAAGACAAATTAACGAAATTAATATTTCTTTTATAAACATATAAAAGAATAATATTGAAAAAACACAAATCTAACAAATTTGTAATCGTACAATTTAAATTTTTAGATCACCAAATATATATATATATTTTTTTTTTTTTTCAAATGGAATTTGTTTGCAAAGTTCATCTCAGTTTACTGATTGTCTATGGTTATAAAAACAGTTTTAAAGCATAAAATATTTTTTAATTTATCTATATCGCGCGGAACTCGATTACGAAAGATTAATCCGTTTGCCCTTAAAACAAAATAAATTGCTCATTATTTTCTTACGGATAATATGCATTAAAAAAACTTCCCAATGAATAAATAAATAAAATAATATAAATAAAACACAAATTTAACAGACATGTATAAGCTCTGAAATTATCAGAATATAAAAGGATGCCATAAGTAGCAAAATCTTGGTTAAATAACTCTTAGCATGCGGCTAATAAGACAATATCGCTTTTGATAAATTTCAAAAATTTATTTGATTGTAAAATTCGTATTTTATATGAAAAATGCTTTTTTAATGTAAGCGGGCAATCTAAAAAATTTATTTCATATAAAAAAAATTATCAGTTTCCAATTTAAAAAAAAATGTTTTCACCTATATTTTTTAACCCGGGAAGCGCGGGTACGATCCCCTAGTATTTTTAATGGTGCCTTTACTTACAGTTTAATTCATTATTAAGTGAATAATGAATTAAATGAATAATGAATAATAATGTTATGTAAAAAAAAGAGAAAATTATATAAAAAAAAATTTACTTTAATTGATATTTTCTATGTTACAGAAAAAAAATTAATAAAGAGTGAATTATTTCTTCTCTTGTATTTTCGGATACAAACTTTGTTTGCTTCAAATTTTTTGGCCAATCTTTAACAATTTTTTTTTTTTTTTTTTTTGGCATTTTATACAAATGAAGAATGTTTATTAAAGTTGTCCCCGTTGCTAAGCAACGGTGCAGCTCCCAGAAAATAATCGCATCTGAGAAATGAAAAAAAAAGTAATTTTTTTTTCTTTTTTTTTTTTTTTTTTTTTTGCGTTTTTACTTTCGATCTTGGAGTTTTTAATTCATAAAGAATTTCTATTTTTCATCTCCGATAACTTGAAGATTGCTGAGAGGTTCTGCTCTCGAAGTTGGTAGACGGGAGGTGCTGGATTCGATCCCAATCGCGCCCGTCGGCCTAATCGTTCGGAGTTTTCGAGGTTTACTTCGAGCCATGGATTTCCATGCGTAAATACGGGTTAGGATCCCTTAGAAAGACCCCCACGAAGGCACTCCCCCGGGCCTGTATCCCTAGTGTAGATAATCGGCCGTCAAAAATCAACCAACCAATCAACCCATAACTTGAAAGTGAAAAAGGAAAAAGATGGTTTCGATGCCGGATTTTTGAAATTAAACTATATATATATTATTTTTTAATACTTTAGTAATTCCAAATATGTAATAAAATGTTTTTAAGAAAATGATAGGATTATAAACATTCTAATGGAAGCGCTGCCAAAAGCGGAATTCCCTATTTTTTGCTTACCGGCAATCGTTATAATGCTGCCATCTATGTGTCATGTTTAAAAGCAAAATGTTCTTTAATCAAATTTTACTTTAAACCCACTTTATCACTCCATAAATTGTTCTTTTTCCTTACAAAACGTCGTTACTTTTTCGCATTATTTAATTTAGTAATTTGAAAAACATAGAAAAATATTCGATAAAAGCGATTTGATCTCAGTTCCTTAATACATTTAATAATACTTTTGTCTGTATTACGATAAAAAATAATGTGGAAAACGATATTGCATAACGTATGAAATTTTAACAAAAATAAATAAATGAAATGCATTGTATCTGAGCTGGAAACTATTGTTTATTATTGTTGCAGCATACTATTGCAATTTGTATTTACTTAAGACTTTGAGATTGAAATAAATGTCAGTTGTTTTCTGTCAGTACTTCTGTTTTTGGTTGTTGCTTTTTTTCCCCCTCAGTACAACTTTAGAAACAAATAGTTAATTTGTTTACTCAAAAGGGCATATCTTGCTCACATTTATGTATGTTACTAAATGTCTAACCCGTTCTACACACGGGAGTTCATGAATTTAATTCTAGAACCCAAATTAAAAATAAAATTTCGCCGAATTATCATGTTACTGTGGCAGCAGACGATAAAACGATATCTTTGGAATAAGGGAATAAATAGAATAAAAAATTTTGTTGATGTTTGTGATAAAATGTTTTTCTTTATTTTTTAAAAATGTTAATAATTAAGCGCAATTAAATAAGCTCTAATTATTTGCATGTGAGGAATTATCGTAATACCCGCTACGGCTCCTTAGTATTGCAGCGTGACGTAGGTAATATGTATGTCGCACATTGCAGTAAACATTTAGAACTTGTTAGAACTCGCGATTACGGGTTGAACATAAAAAAGACAAAAATTCTTCAAAAACACAAAATGAAAAAAAATCTATTTAAAATTTTCGAATTTTTTGCCCTAATCGTTCATGGGCCACCTACCAGCAATCCGTGTGCCAAATTTTGTGGCCCTGCGCCCTGTGGTTTCCGAGTTTTTGAGATTACATAGATAAGCGCACGGATTTTAATAAGGTAGATTTTTCATTGACATTTTAAGGAAAGCAATAAATTTATTTCCTGACAAGTATGTTGTCATTTGTTTGTTTTTTATTAATAATTATTATTATTAGTTTATTTTTATTTATTTATTTGACTTTTGGCATAAATATTTGATTCTGTTTCCGAAAAGCATTTATCGTTCGTTTATTTCAATTTATTTTGATTGAATCTACTTATATAAAATCCAAGTGTAGGAAAGCTTAGGTAACCATTCTGGGGGAACCGTGCTGTCTATTTATACTTAAAACACAAGGCAGTCTTCTTTTTTTAATCATCTGCCCTGAGCTTCCTATTGAACCGATTTTGCTAAATATTTTTTTTTAATGAAAGCTATTCATTTCTATATGTGCAAGCACTATTTTTAAAAATATTCCCAGTTATAAATTTTAAATTTTACAGAATTTCTTGTTGTTGAAATCAAAATAGCTCTATTTTTTTACTCCAGAAATCATTGCGCGCATGATAGCTTGAGAAAGTATGTATGTATTGGCATGAAATTTGGTAAATATACTAAACAAATATGTGTGTTTAAAATGAACTACTTTTAAGCATTTACAATGGTAATATTTTTAGTTATGACTATTTCTATTCCTTAAAAATATAAAATTTTTATTTTTTTTTTACAAAAATATTTTTTTTTATATAGTTAAAGAAATAATTTTGGCATAAGAGTAGTTCATTTTAAACACGCATGTTTGTTTAGTATCTTCACCAAATTTCATGAGAATCCATACATACTTTCCCGAGATATCATGCGCGCAGTGATTTATGAAGTAAAAAAAAAAAAAAGCTATTTTGATTTCAACAATACACAAATTCTGTAAAGGCTGTAAAAGGCGAATAAATTTCTAATGGTAGCGTATTACAATTACAAAGCATAATCTGTTCAATCAATATTCAAAATTTGATGTTTATACATAAAAAGTCTTTGAAGACAGACTAATTCAAACTTTGAAGTTTTTCGTTAAATTTCGTCGCGTTTAAAAGGTACAAGACCACTTAATTTAAACTATTAGTAATTTTTAATTAATTATTAATGTTTTAAAGCAAATAAAAAATACAGTCGAACCTGGTTAAAGGAATCATATGGTGTGCTAAAGTTTCAGCACCGGGTTCCGTAAGAGTGCACAAATGAAAAAAAGTCCAACTATACTTACTGGAACATACAATTTTATATAAGAACATTTCCGAGCATCTAATAATAGTGGTGATTCATATAAGTAAACGGAAAAGAAAGCCCGAGACAATAGGGTGCGCCAAGGCGCTCATTTTGTTGCATCTGTTTCATATCATGGGCAGGAGAGAAGTGCGTAGTTTTGCTAGAAGTCCAGATATCTGGGTGGTATACAATATCGCCAATTTACAAACTTTCTGTTGACTGCACGAAGCTGGACAAAGCATTGATGCTATAAATTATAAGAAATTATCTGGTATCATTACCAGACGCGTGACGCATATGTTTCCAAAAAAAAAAACGTTTTCTATTCATTTAGAAGGCGACAGAAAGACTGGATTTGTTTCATTAAATCTAAATGATTAGCTTAAATGACCGCTAATTATTATTGCGCACTGCAAAGAACAGGGAATCTGTTTCTAAATTAGACATAACTCAAGCTAACATACATGGAATGATTTCAAATACCACATTCGCATAAAATAAATGTTACTTTTTTTGTTATATTTCCTCAACAGCTGAATTTTTAAGCAATTAAAGAATGACTTATTTATAGCGTGGGCGAAAACCGATGAAAAGAAAAAGTAGTTGTAATTTTTACCAACTGCATTTCTATATATATATATATACCTATATATATATATTACACTTTATTTCTTTTAGACAAAGGGCGTTAACAGACAGAAAATTATTCTGTGGGAATAGAATTTTTGATAACTGGAGAGTAACTGACAAATGAAATCATAAAACTGAATATTTAAAAGTATTGAATTAAAGACTTTACAAAAGGGGGAAAAAACACTTAGATAAAAATCCGTATGGTTTTAAAGAATTGAATTAAAATTATATATTTCAATTTAACGAGGGGGATGGAAAGAACAAACAACATATTTTAAAAGCAAAAAAGTTATGTTTAAATTAATTTTGAAGAAAAACCGATATATAACAGAGAAATCTGTCACATCGACTCAAAAATCGAAAATTATTTTTGTGCATATTATTTTCCTGTTTGTTCTGAGCCATTTTCGAAAAAGAGCATATGCAGATGCGATTATTTTTCGCAAAGTTACAAGCGTTTGAATTTTGTACACAAACAATTTTCCGGATCTGTTTTCAGTTTTGTCAAAATCAGTTTTGAGTAAAACAGATTTAAAGTACAGTAGAACCTCTATTATACGAAACTCTCGGTTAACCGAAATCCATTTTTAACCCCTTCGAGACGGGAGCCTTTTACGAAGTTCTTAATCTTTTGTCACCGTTTTTTAAAAACAGAAATTTGTGTCTTCCTGAATCGAGCAAATGCGCTGATTAAACAAGGCACATTTTACAGTAAAATTTTACTGGTGAGGGAAAACAAGGATTCTGAGAGCTTCATGCGGCACGTATACGTGTCGCTCGTCCCCAAGGGGTTAAAGCTTTTTTTTTTTTTTTTTTTACTATCACATTTCTTGTGCACAAATTCCATTTTGAAAGCTCTTTTTTTAAACTATTGTATTCCTTATGGGCAAGCGGTCCTTTCCGAACTAATAGTACGTACATGTAAATATTTTCGATCCCCTTTCTTAGAGTTTCTTTTGAATTTAACTTGAGCTCCCGTAAGTTGCGCACTGGAACGAAGAAAATTAACAAATTAGCAAGTCTGAAGCTTTTGAACGTTTTGCAAAAGGTTTGGCATGGCTGGAGCAGCAGAAAGAATGTTATACTTGTGAACTAATAATATTAAAATACTTCGTGATAGAACTTCAAAGCAAAGGCAATCGAAACTGCGACAAACAAAACATTTTTTCAAACCCTTGTGATATATGTAAAAGGCACTTAATTTCAAAATTAACATTCAGGTAACTTATTCTTGTTTCTATTTTGCTATTGCTGTATTTTTATAAAGCACTTGTTACCATAATAAGAAATGTTTCATATATTTCTCTTTAATCTAAAAATTGAAGCATTCTCGATTATCCAAAAATTTCAATTTTCCGAAAGAGGGTCGGTCCCAATTACTTCGGATAATCGAGGTTCTACTGTATATTAATACTCTAAATCTGTTTTCCTCAAAAGTTATTTTTCAACTTTTTTAGATATTTGAAATGCTCCATGCGTCTTAATTTTTGATGAAATGGATATTCATGAAATGGATAAGTAAGAATCCTGATATCTCTCTATCTCTCTATTCTAAAAAAAAGTAACTACCGCTGTCACCGCCGCCGGTTTTGAATTTTTTGTGACCGGAGGTCTTTCTTCGTTAATATTAAGAAAAATAATGCATACAAAAATATGAAAATCGAAAGTATTATACAGAAATGTTTGATAAAAACGCTGATGCAGACAGTTTTCAGATCGAAGAATTATTTTAAGAGATATTTAATGCTAAAGTTGGACAAAAACGTTCCACTAAAAACGTTTTATAGGAGCAAAAACTGTTCATAGGAATTTAATCATTTTTAGATCATTTTATGCGTTAGAATTTGCCGGAGTGCAGATTGCATTAATTTTTTTTATTTTTACTCATTTTTTGAGGTTTTATTTCTATTTTAAATTCAGATTTTCAGCATTACTACAGATATTTTTAACAGATTTTAGAAAGTGGTATTAATTTAAACTGTTGCCAACTGTATAAACAGCGGAAACAATAATGTTTGCTTAAAAAATATATATATATATTTATACGTGTAAATAAATTAAAAATTTATTTACACGTGACTATTATAAACAGAAAAAAAAACATTTGGAATTAGAATTAAATAATTATGTACAAAAAGCAGGAACTTATTAAAAATTACGTCATAAAAACTATAATTACACGTGAATTTTAAGAGAGAAAGGAATTTGTAAAGCAATAAATTTATTAACATGCGTTAGAAGTCTTAAATAGGTGAAATTACGTCATATTTACGTCAGATTACAGTTATTACATAAAATGAACACAAAATAATATTGCAAAACGGTTTAAATTTAGAAATTGCGCTAGACATTCATTTGATATTTTAAGAGGATACTTTTCAACTATTTTTGTTAGGAAAGCGCAAATAATATTTAATTTCTAACACCAGTATTTTCACGTGAATATTAAAAAGAGAAAGTGTAGTTTGGTCAAAATTACGTCAGATTAAAAACGATTAATTTAAAATGTCTCATTTAAAAGAACTTTCTTTTCACTTTGTTAAAAAATACCAGGAGACAAAGACTCTGTTTACTTAATTCCTTTTATATTAGCTTATTTTGAAATGTTGTTACACGTGTCTACGTCATCAAGTTATTTTTATTTCGACGTTTTATTTGTATTTTTATTAATGTTGTACTAATTTAGGAACAGATGTCATATTCGCCCCATATTGGCACGATTTTTTCCTGACGCCAAATCATATAGGCAAAGGGTACTTAACTTGCGCCAAAGTGTCGTTATTTTGCTTGATGTGGTAACCCGGATTATGTTGTTTATGCTGTTGATGTTTTCGCCAAATTGGCAACCGAAAAAAATCGCGCCAATATGGGGCGAATATGACATCTGTACCCTAATTTATTTGTTTTTTCGTTATTTAAAATAAAAATTATGTCAATTTGTATAATTTGGCGATTTATATAATTTGGCGAAATTGGTCAACGGGGTAATCAAGTAGTACTGCAACGGATTTGGCGTTAAAATTGCCCAATCAAAGAGAAATGAATAGAAATCCGTTTATAGAGAGATCGCCACTGTTTTTTAAATTATAATTCAACCTTTCGAAATCTTTTTAAAGTCGATCAAATTAGCGTGCATTTAGAGTCTACGGTGTCTGGACGGGGTTGGCGAGCGTAGCTCGTAGGGGGCCGAGCCCCCTAGTTCTAAAAAAAAAGTAACTACCGCTATCACCGCCGCCGCCGCTGGTTTTGAATTTTTTGTGACCGGAGGTCTTTCTTCGTTAATATTAAGAAAAATAATGCATACAAAAATATGAAAATCGGTAGTATTATACAGAAATGTTTGATAAACACGCAGATGCAGAGAGTTTTCAAATCGAAGCATTATTTTAAGAGATATTTAATGCTAAAGTTGGACAAAATCGTTCCACTAAAAAAGTTTTATACGAGCAAAAACTATACATCGGAATTTAATAATTTTTAGATCATTTTATACGTTATAATTTCCCGGTGTGCAGAATTCATTTATTTTTTTAATTTGACTCATTTTTCAAGGTTTTATTTCTATTTTAAATTCAAATTTTCAGCATTTCGAGAGATATTTTTTACTTATTTTAGAAAATTGTACTAATTTAACATGTTGCCAACTGTATAAACAACGGAAACAATAATGTTTGCTTCAAATTAAAACTTTATTTACACGTTACTATTATAAATAGAAAAGATACATTCAAATTAAAATTAAATAATTGCGTATAAAAAGCAGGAACTTATTGAAAATTACGTCATAAAAAGTATACACGTGAATTTTAAAAGAAAAAGGATATTGTAAAATAATAAATTCATTAACATGCGTTAGAAGTCTTAAATAGGAGAAATTACATAATATTTACGTCACATTACAGTTATTACATAAAATAAACACAAAATAATATTGCAAAACAGTTTAAATTTAGAAATTGTACTAGACATTTATTTGATATTTTGAGAGGATCTTTTCAACTATTTTTGTTAGGAAAGCGCAAATAATATTTCATTTCTAACAAAAGTATTTTCACGTGAATATTTAAAAGAGAAAGAATAGCTTGGTCAAAATTACGTCAGATTAAAAACGATTAATTTAAAATGTCTCATTTAAAAGAACTTTCTTTTCGCTTTGTTAAAAAATGCCAGGAGACAAAGACTCTGTTTACTTAATTCCTTTTGTATTAGCTTATTTTGAAATGTTGTTACACGTGTCTACGTCATCAAGTTATTTTGATTTCGACGTTTTATTTGTATTTTTATTAATGTTGTACTAATTTATTTGTTCTTTCGTTATTTAAAATAAAAATTATGTCAATTTGTATAATTTGGCGAAATTGTTCGACTGGATAATCAAGTAGTACCGCAGCGGATTTGGCGTTAAAATTCCCCAATCAAAGAGAAATGAATAGAAATCCGTTTATAGGGAGATCGCCACTGTTTTTTAAATTATAATTCAATCTTTCGAAATCTTTTTAAAGCCGATCAAATTAGCGTGCATTTAGAGTCTGCGGTGTCCGGACGGGGGTTGGCGAGCGTAGCTCGTAGGGGGCCGAGCCCCCTAGTTTCTTACAAAGAAACTGTGTATGCCTTTTTTAATTCGACTTCCTTAAGATAATTAAATTTTATTTTTAACTTATTAAAAGGCAACATTTTTATGAAAATCGCTATGGAATTCCGAAAAAATCTCTTAAAAATTAAGTATTCAAAAGATTAACAAATCGATACACAGATGTGTTTGTAATAGAATTTAAAGGTATTAAAATGCAAAATCAAGGAAATACCACAGAAATTAAGATACATGGAGCATTTTAAAATGTCTTTTTAAAATTTTAAATTTTTCAAAAAATCATAAAATTATAATAAGATTGGAAATTTCTTTTAAAGTCCTCTATATACTTATAGTGAAATGTGTGTTTCCACAAAATTTAATATATGTATGATAAAAATTCAAGAAAAAGTTTTTTAACGTCTACCGTCCCCTTAAGACGCTCACGGTTAATGCACGGATTTTTTTCCGATTCCTTGAACATCGCCCATAAGACTAATGCAAAAATATCACGTTTAATACGTGAACGGTTATTACGCGATCTTACTTAATACGCGATAGATTTTCGATCCTTTGAGACAAAACGATCAAGTTTAAGACACGAATTTACTGATTAACATGCGAATTCCTTTTCTCTTCTTCAATTTTGTCAAATTAACGGCTTTTTTTATTCAGGTAAAACCGAATAGTAATATTTACTCTATTTAAATTATTATTAGCAAAAGCGAACATTGCCAATCGGAAATAGTGGTAGATACTTGAAAAGAAAACAAACCCTTCCAAATTTGCAAGACTGCAATTTTTCTTTGATCTCACGTCCTAAAATTCTTTGTCTCTCACTTCAAGTTTGTTTTTATGTAAGCTTTTGAGATAGACGAAATTCACGATACTCAGATACTTCATAAACTTCATATTAGTGCGATTAGAGATGATTATACCTGTTGTTAATGAGCTTTAAAATATACGTTATACAATGTTTTATAATACATATTACAGGCAAAAAAATCCTTGCCGACTCTGCCTACAGGCGGAGGTAGATTTCGAAGTTAAGGGTATATTCGAAAAAATATTTTTCCATTCTCAACAGCGCGAAATTTTCTGAGACATTTTCAGACTCATTTCTCAAAGTAAAATAATGAAACTTGCAGAGGTGATTTTTGGAGAGATTTATAAGAGGCCGTGTGATTTCATTTTTCGCTCAAATAATTAGAATTTGATTTTTAAACAATTATTTTCTCAGTATGACCATTTTTTTCATCGCCAGATCTCCTGGTTCGGAAAATTCGGTTCAAAACGCCAACTTTGGCAGCAGTTTTTGCAATATTTTATGCATTTATCAAAAATTCGACAAGTAGTCATGTAGTTTCTAAATATGAGTATTTGGCAGTTTGGTGCGTTTAAGAGCGAAAATTAATTAAAAAATAAATCACAAAATAAGCAGTTTGGATTGAAAAACACCCTAAATCAAAATTAGAGATAAAAACCAGTTTAACAATTTTATTTGGCCGCTTTTGATGACATTTTTATTTAATTTTTCTGTATGAGCTGATTTTATCAGAATCGTGTTAAGGCTGGGGTATTTAAAAAAAAAAAAAAATCTCAAAATTTCCTGACACATTTTTAGACCCATTTTTATTTTCTTTTATCTTAAATAAAAGAAAGTATTGTAATCGAAATTTTTTCGACTTCCAGTTCTTGACGGATTTACACGTTTTAGGGGTCAGAGATACCAAAAAACATGTTTATAGAAAATGTCTGTCTATCCGTGTGTTCATCTATCCGTCTGTCCTTGTGTCCGTCCGTCTGTCGCAATTCTACCATCAAAACTAGTTGGATGTGCCAATCCCAAAATTTTCTTCTATCTTATACATCTTAATATTTCAAAAAGTAGTTACACATGTTAATACTTCAATATTATTAGTTCAATACTATACCAACTTTGATTTTAATCTCAGATTTCTGCTTCAGTCAATTAAACGGACTAAAAACGAATTAATCTACATCAGGATATTTGCTAAAATTAATAGTTTTTGCTGATTCTGTTGTTAACAGCTGCTTGCGAATAGCCGGCTTAGCAGGAAACGAGTTCCCGCGGCTGTACGAGCCGCCGATGGACAATAGAACTACGAAAAATAAAGAAAAGTATACAAAAATCGCTATCACAGAGCCCCTTTACCGCGCAATATTTCCAAATTCAAGGACGACCTGTTGGCCAAAGCCAAAAACATGCACAAAAAATTTGGTTCAATTGTATGCATAATTTTATACACTTTTCGATGGTACAATAAAGAAAATGGCACAAACATCGCTATTACAGCGCCCCCCCTTTCGGCAGATTTTTTTTTTCAAATTCAAGGAGGACTTGCCTGCCATAGCTAGAAACATACATAAAAAATTAGGTTCAATGCTATGCTTAAATTCATACACTTTTCAATGGTACAATAATGAAAATGGCACAGACATCGCTATTACAGCGCCCCCTTCCGGCAGATTTTTTTCAAATTCAGGGAGGACTTGCTTGCCATAACCAGAAACATACACAAAAAATTGGT
This sequence comes from Maratus speciosus, assembly GCA_963932465.1. Taxonomy (NCBI): domain Eukaryota; kingdom Metazoa; phylum Arthropoda; class Arachnida; order Araneae; family Salticidae; genus Maratus; species Maratus speciosus. The sequence goes on from OZ010797.1 coordinate 458,575,675, forward strand.
TCAATTCAATGCATAACTTCATACAATAATGAAAATCGTACAGACATAGCATTTTTAGCGCCCCATTCCAGCGGAATTTATCCAAATTGAGGGAGGACCTTCATGCCATGACCAAAAACAAACACAAAAAATTTAGTTCAATTCTATGCATAACTTTATACACTTTTCGATTGTACAATATTCAAAATGGCACAAAAATCGCACGAAAATCACTATTACAGCCCCCCTACCGGCGATTTTTTTCCAAATTAAGGAAGGACCTGCTTGCTATAGACAAGAACTTTTTTTTTTTTTTTTTTGCTTCAATTCTATGCATAACTTCATACATTTTTTTTGATGGTACAATATTCAAAATCGCATAAAATTTTCTATTACAGCACCCCCTACCAGCGAATTTTTTCCAAATTCAGGGAGGACCTGCTTGCCATAGCCAAAAAGTTGAAATAAAAAATTGGTTCAATTCTATGCATAACTTCATACACTTTTCGATGCTACAATATTCAAAACAGCACAAAAATCACTATTACAGCGGCCCCTACAGGCAAATTTTTTCAAAATTCAGGGAGGACCTGCTTACCATAGCCAAAAACTTAAAATAAAAATTTGGTTCAATTCTATGCATAACTTCATACACTTTTCGATGGTACAATATTCAAAATCGCACAAAAATCGCTATTACAGCACCTCCTACAGGCGAATTTTTTTCAAATTCAGGGAGGATCTGCTTGCCATAGCCAAAAACTTAAAATAAAAATTTGGTTCAATTCTATGCATAATTTCATACACTTTTCGATGGTACAATATTTAAAATCGCTGTTATAGCGCCCCCTACCGACGAATTTTTTTTCCAAATTCAGGGAGGACATGCTTGCCATAGCTAAAAACTTAATTAACTCATTACTGAATTCCAGATAATTTCTTTTATATGCACTGTAAAAAAAATTCCGCAACGTTCCTGGGAAAAAATGGGCAGCTGAGTTGCCCATTATTTCCAGGAAACATTTCTTGAAAATGACTGGAACTTTACTGTATATGTTAAAAACATTCTACAGAAATGCCAGTAAGTTTCCTGCGAAATACCAGGAATATTTCTGTTGACAGCAAAACATTACTGACATTTCACAGCATGCGGGATCCGCAGACGATTTTTACATTTCCTGTTGACAATTTTCGCTTTATTATCATTATTTATTGGAATGAAAAAATATTTTGAAATTGACATCAAAATTATTATTTATATTCAAGGCTGGAGTAGCACAGTTCAAGTTTATTCCAACAGAGCGAAAAATGTTCAGACCAGGGATCGAACCTGGATACTTGGCGTGCCGTGCCAATGCCTTACCTGTTAGGCTATTTGGACCGATAACTGGCTGACATAATTCACTCTTATTAGTTGGACTTGGCTGCGAACTGCAGCGTTAGTTATTATTTATAATTTACACGAAAAAATAAATTTCCGGTTAAAATTCAATAAAGTAAATATATATATGATATATTGTTTCTGAACTTTGCTTAAAATATAAAAATATATAAATGTAAATAATAATTAGAAAAAAAATCTAGACGTAAAATATTTTGGATTTTCGTCAGTAATTATGTTAGTTTACAAGTTAGATAAAATACATATAAATTTTCATGAAAAAAAAAAATCCTAAACGTAATTGTATATTTTTTCCTAAAATAAAAAAAAATTCAAATTTGCAGCAATTCAAAGTGTTAAATATGTATCAAATTTAAATCAAATTGTAAAGTGTTAAAATATAAAATTAATTAAAAAAAAAAAAAAGTCGAGAGGTAGCATCGAACTCGGGCCGTACGGGTGGCGGGCGAACCTTCTGCGTCCACACTACGAAAGACACATTGAGAACTGCAAACTAATGGGTATTTGAAACGTATGCTAAACCTCGGCATCTAATTTCTGAAAATCTAAGGCCCATTTGAAGAAATCCTTTCACAAGAATAATTAGAGATAAGAACTCTAAAACATACTTTAAATTAATCAAAATCGGTGAGAATCATATTTGATGGTCCCCTGGTTAATGGAGATCAAATAATAGGTGTATTTTTTTTACACGGTCTGCTCCTTAAACATTCCACAGTCTTGGCAATAGAGACGTAAAGGATTATGTCGTCTATTGATTTATTTACATTCCATATTAATTTTTTTACATTCATTTAAGGAATTCGTTTTCGACACTCGCGCGCGAGCAACGGATTATAGCAAAAAAATAATAAATGGCGGCCGCAACGTTTTGCTGTTTCCAAATTTTGTTCAGGAACGTTTCAGATAAGAAAACCAGAATTTCACAGGAAAGAGCTAAATTATTCTGGAAACCTGAGAAAAGGCGAAACGCTCCTGGATTTTACATGTAACGTTACCATTTTTTTTTACAGTGTGTTCAAGAATATTTATTTCTCCCTTTTCGGAAGATCAAGAAATACACAGCCAGCATGCTGCTTTCGAGATTCACATTCAAACTGAACTAAAAACAAGAGAAATGCTATAAAAACAATTAATACTTCAGCAACTATTTCTTCTAAAAAGAAGTCAAGCATGATTTCATATTCGGAAATAAATTTCCCCTTTTTTTTAAATTCAACATCATTTCTTCTAATAGAAGACCACAATAAAAAAAACTATACGCAGCTTATTACCTGCTACGTTCAAGATTCACATTCACAATAAAAACTAAACTAAACAAGTTGGAAATTGCTCGTCAAACGTGGCAAATGAGGTGCGTTCGTACTATAACTAGTTTTATAATTATTTTTTGCACCCCATATTGTACTGAATGTATACTTTTTTGCACTTCATAAAGCGCATAGTCTGATACATCATTAAAATGCACTTCCAATATTTTTTTCCCATTCCCCGTAATGTAACGGAACACTTTTGACTGTCCCTGTAATTAAACTATACATCCGATTTTCCTAAAATTTGAAATAGCTCAACAAAACTTTGCAACAATTATATCTTTAAAATTTCAGACCATTCGGAAGGCTGTAATATCATTAAAATGCACTTGCAATAATTTTTCCCATTGGCCGTAATGTAAAGAAAAACTTTTGACTGTCCCTGTAATTAAACTATGCATCCGATTTTCCTAAAATTTGAAATGGCTCGACAAAATTTTGCAACAGTTATATCTTTAAAATTTCAGATCATTCGGAAGGCTCTAATATCATTAAAATGCACTTGCAATAATTTTTCCCATTGGCCGTAATGTAAAGAAAAACTTTTGACTGTCCCTGTAATTAAACTATACATCCGATTTTCCTAAAATTTGAAATGGCTCGACAAAATTTTGCAACAGTTATATCTTTAAAATTTCAGATCATTCGGAAGGCTGTAATATCATTAAAATGCACTTGCAATAATTTTTCCCATTGGCCGTAATGTAAAGAAAAACTTTTGACTGTCCCTGTAATTAAACTATACATCCGATTTTCATAAAATTTGAAATGGCTCGACAAAATTTTGCAACAATCATATATTTGAAATTTCAGACCATTCGGTTGGGTAGTTTTTGCTCTGTTACATGCGGACAGACGGACGGACAGACGGACGGACGGACTGAAGGACGACTATAGATGCTACGTATTTATATAATTACGAACGCACCTAAAAAGGAACAAGAAAGAAAAAATGTTTTTTAATATTAATTCTCTAGTCAGACCACGTGACCTGGGATCACTGGCGCCTAATCAGTCTGGCTGAGAAAAGAAGAGATTTGCGAAATTTCACAAGGACAAACACATCTGTGCGTAACGCATACCTCATTTTGCGAATGGCAAAACTTTGAAATTTGAAATAAAATTTTGGTCTTGCAATTTTCTCTGCTACAAATTTTTAAACTTCTAAACATCCCACATTTTAAATTTTTACACCGTCGTATAAGGAAAAAAATGCTCTTTTAAATGCAATTTGTTTGAAAGCTGTAACTCAATTTATTTTTGAGATATTAATTTTTTTGTAGTTTTAAATACCATTTTTCTTATCGTGGCAACAAAAGTACCCCATTTCTATTGAAAGTCATTGAAAATAAACGGAAAATAGTTGAAATATTTCATGATGTTGAATAGTTCAAATTTCGGTCTTGACATTTTCGCTATTGCAATTTTTAAATCTTCTGACCATCGTACATTTTCAATTTTCGTCGCATAGCAAAAAAATTTACTTTCAAACGCAATTTGTTTAAAAACTGTATTCATTGACTGATGTATTATATTTTCTAAAATAATTTTTAAGCATGATATTTTTTTAAGTTTATCTTATCACGTGCCGGTTTCAATACATAAAAATAATAAACATTTTGCACATAAAGCAACAAACATTTTTCAGAATTTGTTTCTGAGTATTTTTGCATAACGAAATTAACACTTCCTTTATAAACAAATAAAGAATAATATTTTTAAAAAAACTACCAATCTAACATATTTGTGAAAGACAAATTAACGAAATTAATACTTCTTTTATAAACAAATAAAAGAATAATATTGAAAAAACACAAATCTAACAAATTTGTAATCGTACAATTTAAATTTTTAGATCACCAAATATTTTTTTTTTTTTCAAATGGAATTTGTTGCAAAGTTCATCTCATGTCTATGGTTATAAAAACAATTTTAAAGCATAAAATATTTTTAATTTATCTATATCGCGCGGAACCCGATTACGAAAGATTAATCCGTTTGCCCTTAAAACAAAATAAATTGCTCATTATTTTCTTACGGATAATATGCATTAAAAAAACTTCCCAATGAATAAATAAATAAAATAATATAAATAAAACACAAATTTAACAGACATGTATAGGCTCTGAAATTATCAGAATATAAAAGGATGCCATAAGTAGCAAAATCTTGGTTAAATAACTCTTAGCATGCGGCTAATAAGACAATATCGCTTTTGATAAATTTCAAAAATTTATTTGGTTGTAAAATTCGTATTTCCCATATGAAAAATGCTTTTTTAATGTAAGCGGGCAATCTAAAAAATTTATTTCATATAAAAAAAATTATTAGTTTCCAATTTTAAAAAAAATGTTTTCACCTATATTTTTTAACCCGGGAAGCCGGGTACGATCCCCTAGTATTCTTAATGGTGCCTTTAGTTATAGTTTAATTAATTATTAAGTGAATAATGAATTAAATGAATAATGAATAATAATGTTATGTAAGAAAAAGAGAAAAATAAATAAAAAAAATTTACTTTAATTGATATTTTCTATGTTACAGAAAAAAAATTAATAAAGAGTGAATTATTTCTTCTCTTGTATTTTCGGATACAAACTTTATTTGCTTCAAATTTTTTGGCCAATCTTTAACAAGTTTTTTTTTTTTTTTTTTTTTTTTTTGGCATTTTATAAAAATGGAGAATGTTTATTAAAGTTGTCCCCGTTGCTAAGCAACGGTGCAGCTCCCAGAAAATAATGCCCCACCAGTGGCCGAGAGGTTCTGCTCTCGAAGCTGGTAGACGGGAGGTGCTGGGTTCGATCCCAATCGCGACCGTCGGCCTAATCGTTCGGAGTTTTCGTGGTTTTCTTCGAGCCTTGGATTTCCAAGCGTTAATAGGGGTTAGGTTCCCTTCGAAAGACCCCCACGAAGGGCACTCCCCCCGGGCCTATATCCCTCGAGCAGATAATTGGCCGTCAAAACATCAACCAACCAACCAACCCAGAAAATAATCGCCTCTGACAAATGAAAAAAAAAGTAATTTTTTTTTTTTTTTTTTTTTGCGTTTTTACTTTCGATCTTGGAGTTTTTAATTCATAAAGAATTTCTATTTTTCTTCTCCGATAACTTGAAGATGGCTGAGAGGTTCTGCTCTCGAAGCTGGTAGACGGGAGGTGCTGGGTTCGATCCCAATCGCGCCCGTCGGCCTAATCGTTCGGAGTTTTCGAGGTTTACTTCGAGCCATGGATTTCCATGCGTAAATACGGGTTAGGATCCCTTAGAAAGACCCCCACGAAGGCACTCTCCCCGGGCCTGTATCCCTAGTGTAGATAATCGGCCGTCAAAAATCAACCAACCAATCAACCCATAACTTGAAAGTGAAAAAGGAAAAAGATGGTTTCGATGCCGGATTTTTGAAATTACACTATATATATATTACTTTTTTAATGCTTTAGTAATTCCAAATATGTAATAAAATGTTTTTAAGAAAATGATAGGCTTATAAACATTCTAATGGAAGCGCTGCCAAAAGCGGAATTCCCTATTTCTTGCTTACCGGCAATCGTTATAATGCTGCCATCTATGTGTCATGTTTAAAAGCAAAATGTTCTTTAATCAAATTTTACTTTAAACCCACTTTATCGCTCCATAAATTGTTCTTTTTCCTTACAAAACGTCGTTACTTTTTCGCATTATTTAATTTAGTAACTTGAAAAACATAGAAAAATATTCGATAAAAGCGATTTGATCTCAGTTCCTTAATACATTTAATAATACTTTTGTCTGTATTACGATAAAAAATAATGTGGAAAACGATATTGCATAACGTATGAAATTTTAACAAAAATAAATAAATGAAATGCATTGTATCTGAGCTGGAAACTATTGTTTATTATTGTTGCAGCATACTATTGCAATTTGTATTTACTTAAGACTTTGAGATTGAAATAAATGTCAGTTGTTTTCTGTCAGTACTTCTGTTTTTGGTTGTTGCTTTTTTTTCCCCCTCAGTACAACTTTAGAAACAAATAGTTAATTTGTTTACTCAAAAGGGCATATCTTGCTCACATTTATGTATGTTACTAACTGTCTAACCCGTTCTACACACGGGAGTTCATGAATTTAATTCTAGAACCCAAATTAAAAATAAAATTTCGCCGAATTATCATGGTACTGTGGCAGCAGACGATAAAACGATATCTTTGGAATAAGGGAATAAATAGAATAAAAAATTTTGTTGATGTTTGTGATAAAAGGTTTTTCTTTATTTTTAAAAAATGTTAATAATTAAGCGCAATTAAATAAGCTCTAATTATTTGCATGTGAGGAATTATCGTAATACCCGCTACAGCTCGTTAGTATTGCAGCGTGACGTAGGTAATATGTATGTCGCACATTGCAGTAAACATTTAGAACTTGTTAGAACTCGCGATTAGGGGTTGAACATAAAAAAGACAAAAATTCTTCAAAAACACAAAATGAAAAAAAAAATCTATTTAAAATTTTCGAATTTTTTGCCCTAATCGTTCATGGGCCACCTACCAGCAATCCGTGTACCAAATTTTGTGGCCCTGCGCCCTGTGGTTTCCGAGTTTTTGAGATTACATAGATACGCGCACGGATTTTAATAGGGTAGATTTTTCATTGACATTTTAAGGAAAGCAATAGATTTATTTCCTGAAAAGTATGTTGTCATTTGTTTGTTTGTTTTTTATTAATTATTATTATTATTATTAGTTTATTTTTATTTATTTATTTGACTTTTGGCATAAATATTTGATTCTGTTTCCGAAAAGCATTTATCGTTCGTTTATTTCAATTTATTTTGATTGAATCTACTTATATAAAATCCAAGTGTAGGAAAGTTTAGGTAACCATTCTGGGGGAACCGTGCTGTCTATTTATACTTAAAACACAAGGCAGTCTTCTTTTTTTAATCATCTGCCCTGAGCTTCCTATTGAACCGATTTTGCTAAATATTTTTTTTTTTTTAATGAAAGCTATTCATTTCTATATGTGCAAGCACTATTTTTTTAAATATTCCCAGTTATAAATTTTAAATTTTACAGAATTTCTTGTTGTTGAAATCAAAATAGCTCTATTTTTTTACTCCAGAAATCATTGCGCGCATGATAGCTTGAGAAAGTAAGTATGCATTGGCATGAAATTTGGTAAATATACTAAACAAATATGTGTGTTTAAAATGAACTACTTTTAAGCATTTACAATGGTAATATTTTTAGTTATGATTATTTCTATTCCTTAAAAATATAAAAATTTTATTTATTTTTTTTTTTTTACAAAAATATTCTTTTTATATAGTTAAAAAAATAATTTTGGCCTAAGAGTAGTTCATTTTAAACACGTATATTTGTTTAGTATCTTCACCAAATTTCATGACAATCCATACATACTTTCTCGAGATATCATGCGCGCAATGATTTATGAAGTAAAAAAAAAAAAAAGCTATTTTGATTTCAACAATACACAAATTCTGTAAAAGGCGAATAAATTTCTAATGGTAGCGTATTACAATTACAAAGCATAATCTGTTCAATCAATATTCAAAATTTGATGTTTATACATAAAAAGTCTTTGAAGATAGACTAATTCAAACTTTGAAGTTTTTCGTTAAATTTCGTCGCGTTTAAAAGGTACAAGACCACTTAATTTAAACTATTAGTAATTTTTAATTAATTATTAATGTTTTAAAGCAAATAAAAAATACAGTCGAACCTGATTAAAGGAATCATATGGTGTGCTAAAGTTTCAGCACCGGGTTCCGTAAGAGTGCACAAATGAAAAAAAGTCCAACTATACTTACTGGAACATACAATTTTATATAAGAACATTTCCGAGCATCTAATAATAGTGGTGATTCATATAAGTAAACGGAAAAGAAAGCCCGAGACAATAGGGTGCGCCAAGGCGCTCATTTTGTTACATCTGTTTCATATCATGGGCAGGAGAGAAGTGCGTAGTTTCGCTAGAAGTCCAGATATCTGGGTGGTATACAATATCGCCAATTTACAAACTTTTTGTTGACTGCACGAAGCTGCAGGGGCGTCGCCATGGGGGGTTAGGGGGTAGCCCCCCCCCCCCCCCCAATATATGTGAAGTTGGGAAATTTGAGCTTAGAGTTGGGAAATTCTAGATTTTTGAGACATTTCCTTTTTTAGTAAAGAAATTAGGAAATTTTTGTTTTGGTGATTATGTTTCTGAATACTGTAACAGTAAACATGTTAAATTATCAAAAGAAATACAAAAAGAAATCAGCCACACTCAATCTATCATTGTGTTTTTCAGTTCTACAAAAATATTATACATCTACCAGACCTGAATTTCTCTACTCCTATCCATCAATAGCTGACTATTCAGTTGCTTTATTTCCTCCAAAACTTTGTTCCTTTTGGAAAAATTTCACCCTACGTCCACTTCTCGTCCCAAAAGAGAATCCAGCTATTTTAATCCAAAGGGATTGCATCTTCTTTTGAAAATTGGACTCTGTGAATTGGAGATCACTTGTAGCACAACAGAAAGGAATGTAGTTACCTACTTGAAACACAGCTGGGCAAGAAGATTTGATGAGTTTTCACAAATTGCACTAATTTTTGAGCTAATTGCGTAATTTTTGGACAATCTTTTACTCATTCTCATGATTTTTTCCGCAAAAATTAGTTAACCCTTCGATGTCAAGAAAAAATCTTTATATGAGCAAATATGAATATAAGAAGTCGCTAGTTTAGATAAATTTGTCACATTTTACATTTATTTGTGTGCAGAAATATATATCAGTCCTGTTCGTTTATATTTATAGGTGTTTATGAAATTTTAAACCAAAAATCCAGTGTTGTGTCTTTAAAACTGTACTAAAAAATGACTATAAATCTCAACACGAAAGAACCCTTCATAATAAGGAAAAGATATTTCGTGCAAGGTTTTGGACCATCTAAAAATCCATTCGAGGATGAAAAAGGTAAAAAGTGGACCATTTGAATTTGGAACAGAAATATGACCATGAAAGCAGTCCATAAACTGAAGAAAAAATCGACATGCATTGTAACACTGACACGTTGCACTTGAATAAAATTTTGAATCAATAAAGATTTCCCTATAGACAAGTTCACAAACAGTTATGAATATTAGAATGTGACTGAAGAAGCTGACTTCCGAAAGCACCGTAGAAAAATGGTTTCACCAAAGAGAATAAATAAAAATAATAGTACAGCAATGAACACTGATACACACAAGTTTTACAGGAAAGAATTATAAGAAATACAAAAAAAAATTAGTAATGGACTTAAATGATAATGTTCCCTATATCAAGAGAATATTGCACCAATACATTTCACATTTAAATTACAATTGTGCAAGGAAAATTTGAGTATGACTAACTTAGGAAAGTTAATAATGTTTCCACCTGGATATGAGAAACCGGATGTACATGACTTGCAGAGTCAAATAGAAATAAACCAAATCCCAACTCACTTAAAAAACCTTTTCTCATGCCTTGAAATTCGAAGATTATTTGAACACGCCGTCAAACTATATACTCGTATCTGAACATTCACAGCAGTTTATCTTTATGGCATTGCATCTAATGAAAGAATCTTTAGTCAAATAAAAATTTTAAAAATATATATTGCAAACTACAAAAAGGGATAACAGATTTGACAGCCTAATGATTTTAAAATGTGAAAGTGAAATAGTGGATTTTATTAAACTGGACGATGTTATCATCAGGTTGGCTTCTTTGAAGACCAGAAGAATTAATGTTAAAGGAAAACTAGTCGGATGTGCCAATCCCAAAACTTTATTCTATCCAATACATGTTAATACCTCAAAATTTGCAATCACAATGCAAAACGAATTCTAAAGGAATAAGATCCGTTTAATTGTGTGAATTTAAAAAGGAGATAGAAGCATCGCATTTTTCCAACAAATCGTTGAATTTGGGCGCACACCCTGTTATATGTCTGCAACCGAAATTCCAAACTCAAAGAGCACAAAAGCGATACCTTTGGATAGTATACACCCAAGCCCAATAAGAAATTGCAACCAAGTATGAAATTTGGCAAATTCCGTGCATTAGTTTTTCAGATATAGCTAACGCAAAAATCGTGAAAAATGCTTCACAGCAGTGCCACCTGTTATGTGATATATACAAAAGCCTAATAAGCACCAAATTATGCCAAGGTTTAACAGAATATGAAGTTTGATCAAATTCCGTGCAACAGTTTTTGCGATATAACTATTGCTAAAATCATGTAAATCGTGCAAAATGCAGCATAGCAGCGAACACCTTTTGGGTGATTTACACCAAAAACTAATCAGCATTAATTTTTATCAAGGTATAACTAAATCTAAAGTTTTATTAAATTCCGTGCATTAGTTCTTGAGATAGAGCGCCCACAAAATTCGTGTCACATACACACAGACAGACATTTTCTAAAAACAGTCAAATCGTTCTAAAACGCATCAATTATAGGTGCACATTTCCAAAGTTTTTAAGGAGCCAGTGGCTCCTAAACCGAAATTATCCAGTGGCTACATTGTGAAAGAAATGCATACAAGCAACAGCAATTATATGAGAAAAATATTCAGGAGATCAAAGTGAAAAATAATCTACAAATATACAAAAGAAACAGACTAATTATATCAAATTTGTATAGTTCATTTAATCACCCAATTCTTTTAATTTGGATATAAATTAAGTATAATATAAATCTTAAGCTATGTACTGTCAGAAGATAAAGTTGGGCAAGATAGAGGTAAAAATATATATATATATAAGAATAAGCTGAGGAATCATGGTAGTGGGGAATATTAGGAAAACAATATTTCTTATTTTCATTTTGCCATACAAGAGTTCATAAAAGAAAAAAATAAGAGTGTGTACAATTATTTTGCACTATAAAAGTCAAAACAGAATTCAAGCTTTTGTTTTTCAAGAATACATCAGAAAAATTATCTTAAAAAACAATCTTATCACAGTTTATTACGGGGGTGAGGAAAAATATCAATAATTTCGACAAGTGGACGCCGAAAAAATCAATTTTGTCAATCGTTAGCAAGAAAAAGCGCGAATTCCGTCAAAGGATCAGAAAAAAATGCGAATTTCGTCAAAGAATCTAAAAAACACGCGTCTTTTTGTCAAAGAATTGCGGGAAAAATGCGATTTTTGCCATTCTTTGCAGAAAAATCATCAACTTTGTCAAAAGATAACAAAAAAAACCAAAAAAAACACCAATTCTATAAGGATCTTGGAAAAAACGATAATTTTGTCAAATGGTCGCAAATCAGACAACGTGAATTTCGGCAAAAGATTGCAGGAAAACGTGAATTTCTTCAACAGATTGCAGAAAAAACGCGAATTTCGTCAACAGATTGCAGAAAAAAATGCGAATTTTATCAAAGGAGTGCAAAAAAAACCCCGCGAATTTCGTCAAAGTATCGCGAAAAAACCCGTGATTTTCGTAAAAACGATCGCGAAAAAACCCGTGATTTTCGTAAAAAGGATCGCGAAAAAAAACGTAATTTTTGTCAAAGGATCGCTGGAAAAAAAACGCGAAATTCGCCAAAGGATGGCGACTTAGATGCCTAAAATTAGTCGCTGAAGCAAAAAATTAAGTGCCACGTGGCGACTGGCGATCGTGAATCTGCACCAATAATATCAATCCGTCGAAAGCCGGAAGTCTAATTTTTTTTACGAATTCAATACTTTCTTCTTGTAAAGGTAGAAGAAAGTAAAAAGCTGGTTGGTTTTCTTATTAAAAAAACAATAATTGGAATTTTTATGTTTCTAGTTTAAAATTTTTTCTTTGGAAAGAAATTTTTTATGCATAAGTTTCCTTATCATTATTACACACGTTGTGCATATCACTTTAGTTGAAAATTGGAGAAATTTGTTTCAAGTTGGGAAATTTTCGAATTCTCCCCCCCCCCCCGAAAAAATATCTGTAGCTACGCCCCTGCGAAGCTGGACAAAGCATTGATGCTATAAATTATAAGAAATTATCTGGTATCATTACCAGACGCGTGACGCATATGTTTCCAAAAAAAAACGTTTTCTATTCATTTAGAAGGCGACAGAAAGATTGGATTTGTTTCATTAAATCTAAATGATTAGCTTAAATGGCCGCTAATTATTATTGCGCACTGCATAGAACAGGGAATCTGTTTCTAAATTAGACATAACTCAAGCTAACATACATGGAATGATTTCAAATACCACATTCGCATAAAATAATAGTTACTTTTTTTGTTATATTTTCTCAACAGTTGAATTTTTAAGCAATTAAAGAATGACTTATCTATAGCGTGGGCGAAAGCCGAAGAAAAGAAAAAGTAGTTGTAATTTTTACCAACTGCATTTTTATATACATATATATATATATATATATATATTACACTTTATTTCTTTTAGACAAAGGGCGTTAACAGACAGAAAATTATTCTGTGGGAATAGAATTTTTGATAACTGGAGAGTAACTGACAAATGAAATCATAAAACTGAATATTTAAAAGTATTGAATTAAAGACTTTACAGAAAGGGGAAAAAACACTTAGATAATAATCCGTATGGTTTTTAAGAATTGAATTAAAATTATATATTTCAATTTAACGAGGGGGATGGAAAGAACAAACAACATATTTTAAAAGCAAAAAAGTTATGTTTAAATTAATTTTGAAGAAAAACCGATATATAACAGAGAAATCTGTCACATCGACTCAAAAATCGAAAATTATTTTTGTGCATATTATTTTCCTGTTTGTTCTGAGCCATTTTCGAAAAAGAGCATATGCAGATGCGATTATTTTTCGCAAAGTTAAAAGCGTTTGAATTTTGTACACAAACAATTTTCCGGATCTGTTTTCAGTTTTGTCAAAATCAGTTTTGAGTAAAACAGACTTAAAGTACAGTAGAACCTCTATTATCCGAAACTCTTTTAACCGAAACTCTCGGTTAACCGAAATCCATTTTTAACCCCCTCGAGACGGGAGCCTTTTACGAAGTTCTTAATCTTTTGTCACCGTTTTTTAAAAAACAGAAATTTGTGTCTTCCTGAATCGAGTAAATGCGCTGATTAAACAAGGCACATTTTACAGTAAAATTTTACTGGTGAGGGAAAACAAGGATTCTGAGAGCTTCATGCGGCACGTATACGTGTCGCTCGTCCCCAAGGGGTTAAAGCTTTTTTTTTTTTTTTTTTTTTTTACTATCACATTTCTTGTGCACAAATTCCATTTTGAAAGCTTTTTTTTTTAAACTATTGTTTTCCTTATGGGCAAGCGGTTCTTTCCGAACTAATAGTACGTACATGTAAATATTTTCGATCCCCTTTCTTAGAGTTTCTTTTGAATTTAACTTGAGCTCCCGTAAGTTGCGCACTAGAACGAAGAAAATTAACAAATTAGCAAGTCTGAAGCTTTTGAACGTTTTGCAAAAGGTTTGGCATGGCTGGAGCAGCAGAAAGAATGTTATGCTGGTGAACTAATAATATTAAAATACTTCGTGATAGAACTTCAAAGCAAAGGCAATCGAAACTGCGACAAACAAAACATTTTTTCAAACCCTTGTGATATATGTAAAAGGCACTTAATTTCAAAATTAACATTCAGGTAATTTATTCTTGTTTCTATTTTGCTATTGCTGTATTTTTATTAAGCACTTGTTACCATAATAAGAAATGTTTCATATATTTCTCTTTAATCTAAAAATTGAAGCATTCTCGATTATCCGAAAATTTCAATTTTCCGAAAGAGGGTCGGTCCCAATTACTTCGGATAATCGAGGTTCTACTGTATATTAATACTCTAAATCTGTTTTCCTCAAAAGTGATTTTTCAACTTTTTTAGATATTTGAAATGCTCCATGCGTCTTAATTTTTGATCAAAATTCATGAAATGGATAAGTAAGAATCCTGATATCTCTCTATTCTAAAAAAAAAAGTAACTACCGCTGTCACCGCCGCCGCTGCTGGTTTTGAATTTTTTGTGACCGGAGGTCTTTCTTCGTTAATATTAAGAAAAATAATGCATACAAAAATATGAAAATCGGTAGTATTATACAGAAATGTTTGATAAACACGCAGATGCAGACAGTTTTCAAATCGAAGCATTATTTTAAGAGATATTTAATGCTAAAGTTGGACAAAATCGTTCCACTAAAAAAGCTTTATAGGAGCAAAAACTATACATCGGAATTTAATAATTTTTAGATCATTTTATACGTTATAATTTCCGGGTATGCAGAATTCATTAATTTTTTTAATTTGACTCATTTTTCGAGGTTTTATTTCTATTTTAAATTCAAATTTTCAGCATTTCGAGAGATATTTTTTACTTATTTTAGAAAATTGTACTAATTTAACCTGTTGCCAACTGTATAAACAACGGAAACAATAATGTTTGCTTCAAATTAAAAATTTATTTACACGTGACTATAATAAATAGAAAAGATACTTTCAAATTAAAATTAAATAATTGCGTATAAAAAGCAGGAACTTATTGAAAATTATTTCATAAAAAGTATACACGTGAATTTTAAAAGAAAAAGGATATTGTAAATTAATAAATTCATTAACATGCGTTAGAAGTCTCAAATAGGAGAAATTACGTCATATTTATGTCACATTACAGTTATTACATAAAATAAACACAAAATAATATTGCAAAACAGTTTAAATTTAGAAATTGTACTAGACATTTATTTGACATTTTGAGAGGATCTTTTCAACTATTTTTGTTAGGAAAGCGCAAATAATATTTCATTTCTAACAAAAGTATTTTCACGTGAATATTTAAAAGAGAAAGAATAGCTTGGTTAAAATTACGTCAGATTAAAAACGATTAATTTAAAATGTCTCATTTAAAAGAACTTTCTTTTCGCTTTGTTAAAAAATACCAGGAGACAAAGACTTTGTTTACTTAATTCCTTTTGTATTAGCTTACTTTGAAATGTTGTTACACGTGTCTACGTCATCAAGGTATTTTGATTTCGACGTTATATTTGTATTTTTATTAATGTTGTACTAATTTATTTGTTCTTTCGTTATTTAAAATAAAAATTACATCAATTTGTATAATTTGGCGAAATTGGTCGACTGGATAATTAAGTAGCACCGCAGCGGATTTGGCGTTAAAATTCCCCAATCAAAGAGAAATGAATAGAAATTCGTTTATAGGGAGATCGCCACTGTTTTTTAAATTATAATTCAATCTTTCGAAATCTTTGTAAAGCCGATCAAATTAGCGTGCATTTAGAGTCTGCGGTGTATGGACGGGGGTTGGCGAGCGTAGCTCGTACGGGCCGAGCCCCCTAGTTTCTTACAAAGAAACTGTGTATGCCTTTTTTAATTCGACTTCGTTAAGATAATTAAATTTTATTTCTAACTTATTAAAAGGCAAAATTTTTATGAAAATCGATATGGAATTCCGAAAAAATCTCTTAAAAATTAAGTATTCAAAAGATTAACAAATCGATACACAGATGTGTTTGTAATAGAATTTAAAGGTATTAAAATGCAAAATCAAGGAAATACCACAGAAATTAAGATACATGGAGCATTTTAAAATTTCTTTTTAAAATTTTAAATTTTTCAAAAAATCATAAAGTTATAATAAGATTGGAAATTTCTTTTAAAGTCCTCTATATACTTATAGTGAAATGTGTGTTTCCACAAAATTTAATATATCTATGATGAAAATTCAAGAAAAAGTTTTTTAACGTCTATTGTCCCCTTAAGACGCTCACGGTTAATGCACGGATTTTTTTCCGATTCCTTGAACATCACCCATAAGACTAATGCAAAAATATCACGTTTAATACGTGAACGGTTATTATGCGATCTTTCTTAATACGCGATAGATTTTCGATCCTTTGAGACAAAAAGATCAAGTTTAAGACACGAATTTACTGATTAACATGCTAATTCCTTTTCTCTTCTTCAATTTTGTCAAATTAACGGCTTTTGTTATTCAGGTAAAACCGAATAGTAATATTTACTTTATTTAATAACAGATTAGCAAAAGCGAACATTGCCAATCGGAAATAGTGGTAGATACTTGAAAAGAAAACAAACCCTTCCAAATTTGCAAGACTGCAATTTTTCTTTGATCTCACGTCCTAAAATTCTTTGTCTCTGACTTCAAATTTGTTTTTATGTAAGCTTTTGAGATAGACGAAATTCACGATACTCAGATACTTCATAAACTTCATATTAGTGCGATTAGAGATGATTATACCTGTTGTTAATGAGCTTTAAAATATACGTTGTACAATGTTTTATAATACATATTACAGGCAAAAAAATCCTTGCCGACTCTGCCTACAGGCGCAGGTAGATTTCGAAGTTAAGGGTATATTCAAAAAAATATTTTTCCATTCTCAACAGCTCGAAATTTTCTGAGACATTTTCAGACTCATTTCTCAAAGTAAAATAATGAAACTTGCATAGGTGATTTTTGAAGAGATTTATAAGAGGCCGTGTGATTTCATTTTTCGCTCAATTAATTAGAATTTGATTTTTAAACAATTATTTTCTCAGTATGACCATTTTTTTCATCGCCAGATCTCCTGGTTCGGAAAATTCGGTTCAAAACGCCAACTTTGGCAGCAGTTTTTGCAATATTTTATGCATTTATCAAAAATTCGACAAGCACGGCACGTCATGTAGTTTCTAAATATGAGAATTTGGCAGTTTGGTGCGTTTAAGAGCGAAAATTAATTAAAAAATAAATCACAAAATAAGCAGTTTGGATTGAAAAACACCCTAAATCAAGAGATTATAGAATCCCTAAAATTAGAGATAAAAACCAGTTTAACAATTTTATCTGGCCGCTTTTGATGACTTTTTTATTTAATTTTTCTGTATGAGCTGATTTTATCAGAATCGTGTTAAGGCTGGGGTATTTAAAAAAAAAAAATTCTCGAAATTTTCTGACACATTTTTAGACTCATTTTTATTTTCTTTTATCTTAAATAAAAGAAAGTATTGTATTTCAAATGAAAATCAAATTTCAAATTATTTTTGCTTAAAAGGCGCAAAGACCAACTTAGTGAAAGATATTCCATGCCGGGAATCGAACCCGGGTCATCAGTATAGCGCATTGACGTTCTACCGCTATTTTCATTTGAAATATTGTATTCAAGGCGAATGTTTCTCTCTGGAAAAATTTCCAAATATTAATATAGATTCATCGATGCTGGATTTAATTAAGTGTCTGTGTTTGCCCCATGTTGGTGGCTCACGGAAAATATTCCATCTTGTGCTGCGTTTGTAGCCTTGCCAACTTGTAATAGTGAGAAGTACCAGGCTGGGTATCGTTCCATGTGGTTTAGCGGTAGAACGTAAGTGCGCTATACTGATGACCCGGGTTCGATTCCCGGCATGGAATATTTTTCACTAAGTTGGTCTTTGCGCCTTTTAAGCAAAAATAATTTGAAATTTGATTTTCATTTGAAATATTGTATTCAAGGCGAATGTTTCTCCCTGGAAAAATTTCCAAATATTAATATAGATTCATCGATGCTGGATTTAATTAAGTGTCTGTGTTTGCCCCATGTTGGTGGCTCACGGAAAATATTCCATCTTGTGCTGCGTTTGTAGCCTTGCCAACTTGTAATAGTGAGAAGTTCCAGGCTGGGTATCGTTCCATGTGGTTTAGCGGTAGAACGTCAGTTCGCTATACTGATGACCCGGGTTCGATTCCCGGCATGGAATATTTTTCACTAAGTTGGTCTTTGCGCCTTTTAAGCAAAAATAATTTGAAATTTGATTTTCATTTGAAATATTGTATTCAAGGCGAATGTTTCTCTCTGGAAAAATTTCCAAATATTAATATAGATTCATCGATGCTGGATTTAATTAAGTGTCTGTGTTTGCCCCATGTTGGTGGCTCACGGAAAATATTCCATCTTGTGCTGCGTTTGTAGCCTTGCCAACTTGTAATAGTGAGAAGTTCCAGGCTGGGTATCGTTCCATGTGGTTTAGCGGTAGAACGTCAGTGCGCTATACTGATGACCCGGGTTCGATTCCCGGCATGGAATATTTTTCACTAAGTTGGTCTTTGCGCCTTTTAAGCAAAAATAATTTGAAATTTGATTTTCATTTGAAATATTGTATTCAAGGCAAATGTTTCTCTCTGGAAAAATTTCCAAATATTAATATAGATTCATCGATGCTGGATTTAATTAAGTGTCTGTGTTTGCCCCATGTTGGTGGCTCACGGAAAATATTCCATCTTGTGCTGCGTTTGTAGCCTTGCCAACTTGTAATAGTGAGAAGTTCCAGGCTGGGTATCGTTCCATGTGGTTTAGCGGTAGAACGTCAGTGCGCTATACTGATGACCCGGGTTCGATTCCCGGCATGGAATATTTTTCACTAAGTTGGTCTTTGCGCCTTTTAAGCAAAAATAATTTGAAATTTGATTTTCATTTGAAATATTGTATTCAAGGCGAATGTTTCTCTCTGGAAAAATTTCCAAATATTAATATAGATTCATCGATGCTGGATTTAATTAAGTGTCTGTGTTTGCCCCATGTTGGTGGCTCACGGAAAATATTCCATCTTGTGCTGCGTTTGTAGCCTTGCCAACTTGTAATAGTGAGAAGTTCCAGGCTGGGTATCGTTCCATGTGGTTTAGCGGTAGAACGTCATTGCGCTATACTGATGACCCGGGTTCGATTCCCGGCATGGAATATTTTTCACTAAGTTGGTCTTTGCGCCTTTTAAGCAAAAATAATTTGAAATTTGATTTTCATTTGAAATATTGTATTCAAGGCGAATGTTTCTCTCTGGAAAAATTTCCGAAAGTATTGTAATCGAAATTTTTCCGACTTCCAGTTCTTGACGGATTTACACGTTTTAGGGGTCAGAGATACCAAAAAACATGTTTATAGAAAATGTCTGTCTATCCGTGTGTTCATCTATCCGTCTGTCCTTGTGTCCGTCCGTCTGTCGCAGTTCTACCATCAAAACTAGTTGGATGTGCCAATCCCAAAACTTTCTTCTATCTTATACATCTTAATATTTCAAAAAGTAGTTACACATGTTAATACTTCAATATTATTAGTTCAATACTATACCAACTTTAATTTTAATCTCAGATTTCTGCTTCAGTCAATTAAACGGACTAAAAACGAATTAATCTACATCAGGATATTTGCTAAAATTAATAGTTTTTGCTGATTCTGTTGTTAACAGCTGCTTGCGAATAGCCGGCTTAGCAGGAAGCGAGTTCCCGCCGCTGCACGAGCCGCCGATGGACAATAGAACTACGAAAAATAAAGAAAAGTATGCAAAAATCGCTATCACAGAGCCCCTACACCGCGCAATATTTCCAAATTCAAGGAGGACCTGTTGGCCAAAGCCAAAAACATGCACAAAAAATTTGGTTCAATTGTATGCATAATTTTATACACTTTTCGATGGTACAATAAAGAAAATGGCACAAACATCGCTATTACAGCGCCCCCCTTTCGGCAGATTTTTTTCAAATTCAGGGAGGACTTGCTTGCCATAGCCAGAAACATACACAAAAAAATTGGTTCAATTCAATGCATAACTTCATACAATAATGAAAATCATACAGACGTAGCATTTATAGCGCCCCCTTTCAGCGGTATTTATCCAAATTGAGGGAGGACCTTCATGCCATGACCAAAAACAAACACAAAAAATTTGGTTCAATTCTATGCATAACTTTATACACTTTTCGATTGTACAATATTCAAAATGGCACAAAAATCGCACGAAAATCACTATTACAGCCCCCCTACCGGCGATTTTTTTCCAAATTAAGGAAGGACCTGCTTGCTATAGACAAGAACTTTTTTTTTTTTTGCTTCAATTCTATGTATAACTTCATACACTTTTCGATGGTACAATATTCAAAATCGCATAAAAATCTCTATTACAGCGCCCCCTACCAGCGAATTTTTTCCAAATTCAGGGAGGACCTGCTTGCCATAGCCAAAAAGCTAAAATAAAAATTTGGTTCAATTCCATGCATAACTTCATACACTTTTTGGTGGTACAATATACAAAATCGCACAAAACTCACAATTACAGCGCCCCCTACTGGCAATTTTTTTCCAAATTCAGGGAGGATCTGCTTGCCATAGCCAAAAACTTAAAATAAAAATTTGGTTCAATTCTATGCATAACTTCATACACTTTTCGATGGTACAATATTCAAAATCGCATAAAAATCTCTATTACAGCGCCCCCTACCAGCGAATTTTTTCCAAATTCAGGGAGGACCTGCTTGCCATAGCCAAAAAGTTAAAATAAAAATTTGGTTCAATTCTATGCATAACTTCATACACTTTTTGATGGTACAATATTCAAAATCGCATATAAATCTCTATTACAGCGCCCCCTACCAGCGAATTTTTTCCAAATTCAGGGAGGACCTGCTTGCCATAGCCAAAAACTTAAAATAAAAATTTGGTTCAATTCTATGCATAACTTCATACACTTTTCGATGGTACAATATTCAAAATCGCATAAAAATCTCTATTACAGCGCCCCCTACCAGCGAATTTTTTCCAAATTCAGGGAGGACCTGCTTGCCATAGCCAAAAAGTTAAAATAAAAATTTGGTTCAATTCTATGCATAACTTCATACACTTTTCGATGGTACAATATTCAAAATCGCATAAAAATCTCTATTACAGCGCCCCCTACCAGCGAATTTTTTCCAAATTCAGGGAGGACCTGCTTGCCATAACCAAAAACTTAAAATAAAAATTTGGTTCAATTCTATGCATAACTTCATACACTTTTTGATGGTACAATATTCAAAATCGCATAAAAATCTCTATTACAGCGCCCCCTACCAGCGAATTTTTTTCCAAATTCAGGGAGGACCTGCTTGTCATAGCCAAAAACTTAAAATAAAAATTTGGTTCAATTCTATGCATAACTTCATACACTTTTCGATGGTACAATATTCAAAATCGCATAAAAATCTCTATTACAGCGCCCCCTACCAGCGAATTTTTTCCAAATTCAGGGAGGACCTGCTTGCCATAGCCAAAAAGTTAAAATAAAAATTTGGTTCAATTCCATGCATAACTTCATACACTTTTTGGTGGTACAATATACAAAATCGCACAAAAATCACAATTACAGCGCCCCCTACTGGCAATTTTTTTTCCAAATTCAGGGAGGACCTGCTTGCCATAGCCAAAAACTTAAAATAAAAATTTGGTTCAATTCTATGCATAACTTCATACACTTTTCGATGGTACAATATTCAAAATCGCACAAAAATCGCTATTACAGCACCTCCTACAGGCGAATGTTTTCCAAATTCAGGGAGGATCTGCTTGCCATAGCCAAAAACTTAAAATAAAAATTTGGTTCAATTCTATGCATAACTTCATACACTTTTTGATGGTACAATATTCAAAATCGCATATAAATCTCTATTACAGTGCCCCCTACCAGCGAATTTTTTCCAAATTCAGGGAGGACCTGCTTGCCATAGCCAAAAACTTAAAATAAAAATTTGGTTCAATTCTATGCATAACTTCATACACTTTTCGATGGTACAATATTCAAAATCGCATAAAAATCTCTATTACAGCGCCCCCTACCAGCGAATTTTTTCCAAATTCAGGGAGGACCTGCTTGCCATAGCCAAAAAGTTAAAATAAAAATTTGGTTCAATTCTATGCATAACTTCATACACTTTTCGATGGTACAATATTCAAAATCGCATAAAAATCTCTATTACAGCGCCCCCTACCAGCGAATTTTTTCCAAATTCAGGGAGGACCTGCTTGCCATAACCAAAAACTTAAAATAAAAATTTGGTTCAATTCTATGCATAACTTCATACACTTTTTGATGGTACAATATTCAAAATCGCATAAAAATCTCTATTACAGCGCCCCCTACCAGCGAATTTTTTTCCAAATTCAGGGAGGACCTGCTTGTCATAGCCAAAAACTTAAAATAAAAATTTGGTTCAATTCTATGCATAACTTCATACACTTTTCGATGGTACAATATTCAAAATCGCATAAAAATCTCTATTACAGCGCCCCCTACCAGCGAATTTTTTCCAAATTCAGGGAGGACCTGCTTGCCATAGCCAAAAAGTTAAAATAAAAATTTGGTTCAATTCTATGCATAACTTCATACACTTTTTGATGGTACAATATTCAAAATCGCATAAAAATCTCTATTACAGCGCCCCCTACCAGCGAATTTTTTTCCAAATTCAGGGAGGACCTGCTTGCCATAGCCAAAAACTTAAAATAAAAATTTGGTTCAATTCTATGCATAACTTCATACACTTTTCGATGGTACAATATTCAAAATCGCATAAAAATCTCTATTACAGCGCCCCCTACCAGCGAATTTTTTCCAAATTCAGGGAGGACCTGCTTGCCATAGCCAAAAAGTTAAAATAAAAATTTGGTTCAATTCTATGCATAACTTCATACACTTTTCGATGGTACAATATTCAAAATCGCATAAAAATCTCTATTACAGCGCCCCCTACCAGCGAATTTTTTCCAAATTCAGGGAGGACCTGCTTGCCATAACCAAAAACTTAAAATAAAAATTTGGTTCAATTCTATGCATAACTTCATACACTTTTTGATGGTACAATATTCAAAATCGCATAAAAATCTCTATTACAGCGCCCCCTACCAGCGAATTTTTTTCCAAATTCAGGGAGGACCTGCTTGTCATAGCCAAAAACTTAAAATAAAAATTTGGTTCAATTCTATGCATAACTTCATACACTTTTCGATGGTACAATATTCAAAATCGCACAAAAATCGCTATTACAGCACCTCCTACAGGCGAATGTTTTCCAAATTCAGGGAGGATCTGCTTGCCATAGCCAAAAACTTAAAATAAAAATTTGGTTCAATTCTATGCATAACTTCATACACTTTTTGATGGTACAATATTCAAAATCGCATATAAATCTCTATTACAGCGCCCCCTACCAGCGAATTTTTTTCCAAATTCAGGGAGGACCTGCTTGCCATAGCCAAAAACTTAAAATAAAAATTTGGTTCAATTCTATGCATAACTTCATACACTTTTCGATGGTACAATATTCAAAATCGCATAAAAATCTCTATTACAGCGCCCCCTACCAGCGAATTTTTTCCAAATTCAGGGAGGACCTGCTTGCCATAGCCAAAAAGTTAAAATAAAAATTTGGTTCAATTCTATGCATAACTTCATACACTTTTCGATGGTACAATATTCAAAATCGCATAAAAATCTCTATTACAGCGCCCCCTACCAGCGAATTTTTTCCAAATTCAGGGAGGACCTGCTTGCCATAGCCAAAAACTTAAAATAAAAATTTGGTTCAATTCTATGCATAATTTCATACACTTTTTGATGGTACAATATTCAAAATCGCATAAAAATCTCTATTACTGCGCCCCCTACCAGCGAATTTTTTTCCAAATTCAGGGAGGACCTGCTTGCCATAGCCAAAAACTTAAAATAAAAATTTGGTTCAATTCTATGCATAACTTCATACACTTTTCGATGGTACAATATTCAAAATCGCATAAAAATCTCTATTACAGCGCCCCCTACCAGCGAATTTTTTCCAAATTCAGGGAGGACCTGCTTGCCATAGCCAAAAAGTTAAAATAAAAATTTGGTTCAATTCCATGCATAACTTCATACACTTCTTGGTGGTACAATATACAAAATCGCACAAAAATCACAATTACAGCGCCCCCTACTGGCAATTTTTTTTCCAAATTCAGGGAGGACCTGCTTGCCATAGCCAAAAACTTAAAATAAAAATTTGGTTCAATTCTATGCATAACTTCATACACTTTTCGATGGTACAATATTCAAAATCGCACAAAAATCGCTATTACAGCACCTCCTACAGGCGAATGTTTTCCAAATTCAGGGAGGATCTGCTTGCCATAGCCAAAAACTTAAAATAAAAATTTGGTTCAATTCTATGCATAATTTCATACACTTTTCGATGGTACAATATTCAAAATCGCTGCTATAGCGCCCCCTACCGACGAATTTTTTCCAAATTCAGGGAGGACATGCTTGCCATAGCTAAAAACTTAAATAAAAATTTGGTTCAATTCTATGCATAGCTTATTCTGTACCATCTCATTAAAAGCTGAAAACTAACTAAAAATTAACTCATTAACTGGAACTAAAAATTAACTCATTACTGTATTCGTGAAAATTTTCGACTTCCGGTTTTCGACGGATTTATACGTTTTAGAATGGCCAGAACACGATTTGATGGTTTTTAGAAAATGTCTGTCTGTGAGTCTGTCTGTCACTGGTGTCACTCTGTGAGTCTGTATGTGACAAAATTTTTTGGGCGCTCTATCTCAAGAACTAATGCACGGAATTTCACAAAACTTTATATTTCGTTAGACCTTGATATAAACTGGACCTGATTAGTTTTTGGTGAAAATCGCCCGGCAGGTGGCGCTGCTATACGGCATTTTTCACGATTTCTGCAATAGCTATATCTCAAGAACTACTGCACGGATTTTCATAAAATTTCAGATTCAGTTAGTCCAGGATATAGTTTGGTGCTGATTACTTTTTTGTGAAAATCACCCAACAGGTGGCGCTGCTATGCTGCATTATTCATGATTATCGCAATAGCTCTAACTCAAGAAAAAATGCACGAATTTTCATCAAACTTCAGATTTAGTTAGTCCCTGATATAAATTAGTGCTGTTTAATTTTTGGTGTAAATCGCCCTACAGGTGGCGCTGCTGTGCTGCATTTTCACGATTTTCGCAAAAGCTGTATCTCAAGAACTATTGCACGGATTTTCATCAAACTTCAGATTTAGTTAGTCCTTGACATGAATTGGCGCATTAATAAGTGCTGTTTAATTTGTGGTGTAAATTGCTCAACAGGTGGCGCTACTATGCTACATTTTTCAGAATTTCCGCTATAGCTCTATCTCAAGAACTAATGCTCGAATTTTCATCAAACTTCAAATTCATATATACTTTGATATGAATTGGTGCTAAATTCATGTAATTTCTTGTACTATTTAAATGATTTAATTGGTGTGATTTATATAGAAGAAAGTTATATGATGGCCACAACATACTAGTTTGTGTATGTGTTTGGCTATGGCTAGTTGGTTCTCTCTGAATATGAAAAAATTCCGCCGGAAGGGGGATGAAATAGCGATGTCTGTGCCATTTTCATTATTGTACCATCAAAAAATGCATGAAATTATGCATAGAATTGAGCCAATTTTTTTTGTATGTTTTTGGCTAGGGCCAGCAGGCTCTCCTTGAATTTGAAAAAAATCTGCCAAAAGTGGGAGATCTAACAGCGATGTCTGTGCCATTTTCATTATTGTACCATCGAAAAGTGCATGAAATTATGCATAGAATTGAACCAATTTTTTTGTTTATGTTTTTGGCTAAGGCCAGCAGGCACTTCCTGAATTTGAAAAAAATCTGCCAAAAGTGGGAGCTCTAACAGTGATGTCTGTGCCATTTTCATTATTGTACCATCAATAAGTGTATGAAATTATCCATAGAATTGAACCAAATTTTTTGTGCATGTATTTGGGTGTGGTCAGCAGTTTTTCCGTGAATTTGAAAATATTCTGCCGGAAGGGGTTGCTGCAATAACTATTTTTGTGTCATTTTATTTATTTTACCATAAAAAAGTGTATGAAGTTATGAATAGAATTTAACCAAAATTTTTCTATATGTTTATGGTTATGACCAGCAGGTCCTCCTTGAATTTGGAAATATTCCGCCGGAAAACGGCGCTGTGATAGCGATTTTGTATAGTTTTCTCGGTTTTTCGTAGTTCTGTTAGGCATCGGTGGCTCGTGCAGCAACGGGATCTCGCGTCCATCTAAGCCGGTATTTCGCAAACAGCTGATGTACAACAGAATCTACATACACATTATGCTATCGTATGTGGCACAGAAATCGCGATTATTTGTTAATTGTTTAATGGCAACGCCCAATGAAATGCACCTCATTGGTTATTGAACAACATTTAATGTATCTCCATTCATATAAGGGGGGATTACCATCGGGGGACCCTGTTCTGTCGCTAAATGCCGCTCTTTTTGTCGCCAACTTGGCGATATCTCTAATATTTCGCCAAATTCCCATAGCCTGCCATTTTTAACCAATAGGGTTTACTTGCTTACAGAAAATCAACAAACTGAGATATTTTAATGCAACAAAAACTAATATTAACTTGAGGGATTATATTAATTATATTTAAGGGTGGCCATGTAAATTAAATTATGAATAAAAGTAACATGATACAGTGCTTAGCATGCTTTCCCAAACATAAATTTTAAGGGAGACCAAACTGGTCTCCAATGACGGCTAGTATTATTTACAATACTAATGGATTAGAACAGAACGGTGCAAATAAATCTGAATTGCAGCTCCATTGGCGCACCAGCAGAAGTGTTGCCGTAGCAACGTTGCACACCACGACTCAATGTGAAATGAATGGCAAATCGATTATCGATATTACTCGGACTCGAAGACATCAGTTATCGGGTTTCCATTCAATTCACATTGCCGTGAGACGTATGATGTTGCTATGGCAACACCCTCTGTTGGTGTATTAACTGACTGGTGATTTTATTAGCTGTAACATCTAACCTATTACATACTAGCCGCCCGCGACCAGTTTTGTCTCCTTTTAATAACGAAAAACTATTGATTTTAATAAATATCATGATCGAGATTAACTCGTTTTTACTCCGATTAACTGACTGAAGCAGAAATTTAAGATGAAAATCAAAGTTGGTGTAGTATTGAACTAACATATGTAACTACTTTTTCAAACAGTAACATGTATGAGATAGAAGAATGTTGTGGGAATGCATATCCAACTACCGGGTGTCCCAAAAAGGACTGACTGATTTTAAAATTCAATAACTTGCAAACGGTGACAGATATTTAAAAAATTCTTGCAGGAGGGTTATGCATAAGGTCAAAAGTTTTATTACAGTGATTTTCGATTTTAGTTCGAATTACAAACAATAGATGGCGCTGTAAGCAATAGTCGCTAAATACAGGCTCGATTTCTGGTCCTTTTTCTTGTTCCATGCTGAAAAAGGAGATGGAAATGTATTATCCGGGCCACGAAATACCAAAAATCGAGCCTGAATTGAGCGTCTGTTGATCGCAGCGCCATCTATTGTTTGTAATTCGAACTAAAATTGAAAATCACTGTAATAAAACTTTTGACCTTATGCATAACCCTCCTGCAAGAATTTTTTAAATATCTGTCACCGTTTGCAAGTTATTGAATTTTAAAATCAGTCAGTCCTTTTTGGGACACCCGGTAGTTTGTGTGTGTTTTTGGCCATGTCTAGGAGGTCCTCATTGAATGAGGAAAAATTCCGAAGGAAGTGGCGCTGTAATAACGACTTTTGTGTAATCTTCTTAATCTTTCGTAGTTCTATTGTACCCAGTGGCTCAGGAATCGACGGGAAATTCCCATCCTGATAACTTGACTATTAGTGACTATTCATGATTTAATAAATATCATGATCGAGTTTAACTCGTTTTTACTCCGATAATTGTCTGAAGCAGAAATTTAAGAGGAAAGTCAACGTTAATATAGTATAGAACTAATAAAAATAAAACCTTGACATCTGTAACAACATTTTGAAATATTAAAATATGTGAGATAGAAGAAAGTTTTGGGATTCTCGCATCCAACTAGTTAAAAGTAAAAATATGATGTTTGCTGACGTGATTTTTTGAAGAGATTTATAAGCGACCTGTATTTTCATATTTCATTCAATTAATTAGAACTTGATTTACAAACAATTATTTCGTTCCTCTATCTTGAATAATAGAAACTATTGTAATCGAAATTTTTTCCACTTCCGGTTTTCGACGGTTTTATACGTTTTAGGGGTCAGAGATCCCAAAAAACATGTATATAGAAAATGTCTATCTATCCGTGTGTCCGTCTGTCCGTGTGTTTGTCGCCATTGTACCGTCAAAAAGTGTATGAAGTTATGCATAGAATTGAGCCAATTTTTTTTAAGATTTTGGCTATGGCAAGCAGTTTCTTCCTGAACTTGAAAAAATTCCGCCGCAAGGGGACGCTGTAATAGCGATTTTTGTGCGATTTTGAATATTGTACCATCGAAAAGTGTATGAAGTTATGCATAGAATTGAACCAAATTTTTATTTTAAGTTCTTGGATATGACAAGTAAGTCCTCTCTGAATTTGGAAAAAATTCGCCAGTAGGGGGCGCTGTAACAGCGATTTTTGTGCGATTTTGAATATTGTACCATCTAAAAGTGCATGAAGTTATGCATAGAATTGAACCAAATTTTTTGTGTATGTTTTTGGCCAAGGCAAGAAGGTCCCCCCTGCATTTGGAAAAATTCGCCGAAAGAAGGCGCTGTAATAGCGATTTTAGTGCCATTTTGAATATTTTACCATCGAAAAGTGTATGAAGTTATGCATAGAATTGAAGCAAATTGTTTGTGTATGTTTTTCGTCAAAGCAAGAAGGTCCTCCCTGCATTTGGAAAAATTCTGCTGAAAGGGGGAGGTGTAATAGCTATTTTTGTGCTATGTTCATTATTGTACCATAGCAGTATTTTACCGAAAAGTGTATGAAGTTGTGCATAGAATTGAACCAAATTTTTTGGCCCTCCCTGAATTAGCAAATATTCCGCCGAAAGGGGCACTATAATAGCTATTTTTGTATAATTTTCTTGATTTTTCATAGTTCTACTAGACACCGGCGGTTTGTGAAGTAACGGGAACTTCCCATCCTGATAAGCCGGCTATTCGCGAAAAGTTGATATACCACAGAATAACGGAAAACTAATTATTTTTATAAATGTCATGATGGAGATTAACTCGTTTTTACTCCGATTAATTGACTGAAGCAGAAATTTCAGATGAAACTCAAAGTTTATATAGCATTGAGCTAATAAATGAAATATTGGCATTTGTAACAATATTTTGAAATATTAAAATATATGAGACAGAAGGTAGTTTTGGGATTGGCACATCCGACTAGTTTTTTTTTTCAGTATGACCATTTTTTTCGTTTCCAGTACTATCGCTTCGGGAAATTCGGTTCAAAATGCCCACTTTTACAGCATTGTTTGAAATATATTCGGCCTTTATCAAAAAATCGATCAATTCGGAACATTATATAGTTCTGAATAAGAGAACCTTCCAACTGGATGCGTTTAAGAGCAAAAATGAATTTAAAAATGAGTCAGAAAATAAGGAGTTTGGATATGATTACAACCTTAATACGATCCTTTTTTCTTCAACCCCTATTTTTGTTTAATTTGTTTTTGCTGTAAGAGTTAATTATATCAAAGACTTGTCAATATAAAAGTTGTACATAATATTAAGAAGATGTATAATAAATTCAAGCGAATTAGATATACTGTGAATTGACAAAGTTATGAATTTTTCTTCTTCAACACCCACCCCCCTTTTTTTCTATTGGTAAGTATTGGCCTTATCAAAATCTTCTCAGTATAAAATATTTAAAGAGCAGTATTAAGAAGATTTATAATAAATTTAAATGAATTTGATATCTTGATAATTGACGAAGGTATGAATTTTTTTTCTCCCAAAAACCCTATTTTTTTCTCTGCTTGAGCCCATTCTTAATTGTATCAAAAATATGTGATACATAAATTGTTGGCCCTTTTCCTAGAAGTAATAATAATTTTAAATTGATTTTATATGTATTATAATTAAGCAGTTCCAGGGGGTTTGTCGGTTTTCACAAAACTCCTCCCTATTTCCATCCCATTTGTCTGATTTTGTCCATTAACGAACTTGACCAGATTGTCTACCTTTTGATTTATGTGTCAGTTTGGAAAAGATTTGTGCAGAATTATGGAAGTTATCGTGTCCATAACAAAGTGATATAGATAGATAAAGTTTTTAACTGAGGGTGATTTTTAGTTCTAAGGGTCATGTCCGCGTAGATCTGCAAAAATTTTTCAGGAATTCCAACATAGGGGAAAACGTAATAGGTAGTATTTCTTACGAAATCTACCTAAAAATGAAACTCATAATCATTAAACAAATATGACTGAGATTGTATAATTCTTTTATGTTTTATCAGCTTTATTTACTGTTTGCCGTGCTAACTTAATTTTTAAAAAAAAGATTAATAAGGATAGTTATTTTATATTAAAAAAAAAGGGCCTATTATAATGATATTCATTATCACAACGGCTAAATATTATTTAACAACTGGATTGTACTTCGAAGGTTTAATTTTTTATCTTTCTGTTAAAAAAATGGTCTAGAAGAAAAATTATTTTTGTCGAATTATTTTTGACTCTAACGTAATAATCAACAGTAAAGCCATATTTTAATCCATATTTATTTTCAATTATTCCACACCCAGAAAAAGGAATTGATTAAATCTACAAAACAGATTTTGTTAAGCACATTTTGGTTGTTTTGCAAAATATTTAGTTGAAGTAAAAAATAGGTTTTGTTGCTTGGACGAAAAAGTATTGTTAACACTTTTACAAAATTTTAACAAAATTTCATCAATTTTACTTGAATTAACAAAATTTGTTTTTTTAATTTTACAATAATTTCGTAATTTAAATTTGTAATTCCAGCAATTGTTTTTCTTTTTGCAAAATTTAAATTGCTGTGTAGTAGCCATTACTATCTCGCGTAATGTGGTTTATTTGACTTATACAGCTATATAATTAAAGGATTAGCATAATTTTTGGATAAACTTTTTAAGTTGGGACGGACCAAGGTAGTTTTAAGAATCCCCCTCTACCATTTAATTTTCTTGATTTTTATTTGAAATTTGGCTTTTGGAAATTTTTAATTGAAATATTTTAAATAGTTCACAATATTTAGCAGGTAAATTACATCAAAATAATGTGTACTGTACATAGTTAATTTTTTGTTGATGTCTTAATTTTAAGACAAAGACTCTTTTTTTTTTGGAAATAAAGTATTTGTCATATTAAAAAAAAAACTAAGTTATTCTGAAATATTTTATTACTGAACGGACTTTATTCATATACTAGCCGGGATTCGCCCGTATAGACCGGAGTCCCAGCTGCCTTCGTCTGCGTGTTTCCCGGGCACCTTCAAAGAAAACACTTCATATTTATAAACTCCTCCTAAATTTCCTTCCCATTTGGTAAAGTAGTTCTCAAGAAACAAATTAATCGCAAAGAATCACGAAATGATCATGGAAAACAGAAAAGAAAATCTTAAATCACCGGTTTTTGCGAGAAATTTAATAAATTTATGTGAACATTTTCTCGACTCGCAGTCTTTTCTGAAAAAAATAATCACTAAATTTTAGCGAAAATTTCCGGAATAAAAAAATATTTTACCGGATTTCGCGGATTTTTTTTTTTTTTTTTTTTTTTTTTTTTTGAAAATTTCGTTAAAATCTGTATTTGTTTTCAAAATTCTGTATCGTCTGAACCAGTGAAACATTACCTTTATTTTCAAATAAATTTTTTACATTTCAATTGAAAAATAATGGAGATATTCAATATATGAAAAACAAAAAAAATCATAAATCTCTCGATTTTTATAATTTCTGGTAAAAATTGTATCGACTGGCTTTATAACCCCCCAAAAAAATCGCGATTTTCCAACGAAAATTTCTGGAGGAATAAAATATTTTATCGGGAAAGATAGATTTTTGCGATTTCTTTCGAAAATATGATTAAAAATCCGAATTTTTAGAAAGGATTGAGATCGTAAAAAAGGAAAAAAAAATCGTTCTATTACGACGTCAACTCCGTGCATTTTTAAAGTGTAAATATTTAAAGAAAAACGGGAAAAAAAATCGACGTAGGTCCGAATTTTTGAACATTTATTCTTTTTACAATCTATATTATAAAGGACAAACATATCTGTGCGTAACGCATACGTCATTCTGCGAATGGCAACACTTTGAAATTTGAAATGAAATTTTGGTTTTGCAATTTTCTCTACTGCAAATTTTTAAACTTCTAACCATCGCACATTTTAAATTTTTACACCGTCGTATGAGGAAAAAAATGTTCTTTTAAATGCAATTTGTTTGAAAACTGTATCTCAATTTAATTTTGAGATATTAATTTTTTTGTAGTTTTTAATACATTTTTTGTAATTTTGGCAACTGAAGAACTCCATTTCTGTTGAAAGTCGTGGAGGGTTCAAAGTAAAGGGAAACTAATTACGGAAGAAAGAAAATAATATATTACTGTACCTTTTTGTTGCCATTTTCTCATAAAAACTGAAAAAAATAAATGGAAATTAAAATACGTGCTATGTCAGCGATTTTTTAAATTTCTAAATATCGCACATTTTCAATTTTTAAACCGTCAAATTAAGAAAAAAATCTACTTTCAAATGCAATTTGTTTGAAAATTGTATCTTAATTGACTGAGTTATTATATTTTTTAAATAACTCGCCGCCCGTGGTGACCAATTTGGTCTCCTTTAAATGTATGCTAGGCATTGTATCATGTTAATTTTATTCATAATTTAATTTACTTGCTCAATCCTTCGCCAAATTTGAAGATTCTGATAGAGAAATCGAGAACTCGCTACAGTTATGTTAGTCGGACACAGGTGATAAATCGCCAAACATCGTACCCGTCGCATTTTTTTTTCATATTTCGTTAATTCAGATTAAAATATAATCCTTTCACTCATTTTATTTAGAATGGGTGACTTTAATTTAAAAATAGAACTTTTAAAATGCATGACTTTCACTTAAAAAAAAATTCTTTACAAAAAGAAAAAGAATAAATAATACCATAAACCATTTAATTTCAACATCAAAGATTGTTTTAATTTACCCCTCGAGAAATAAAAAATGCTGATGGCGAGTTAAAAAATGCTATTGGCGAGAATTGCACCCAGTTGACATAAAAGTACGAACTCTTTGCGGCCATAGACACTTTTATGTAGTTTTATTTGAAAACATATTTGGATTAAATCGGTTGCCAGAAAAAAATTTCTTTTCTCGCCATGGACCTTTTCTCTATTTCACCAAGTACCTATACTGGAAAAGCACATTCATTTATTTTTTTATTTATTGTAGTTTAAATTAGATCAATAAAAGACGGCACAAGTGTCATATACGCACTACGTTGTTACGACTTTTTTCTGACGCCAATGTCATATACGCACCGGGGTGCATAACTGGCGCCAAAGTGTCGTTATTTTGCTTGATATGGTAACCCGGATGTAGTTGTTTATTTATTAATAAATTGTTTAATTACTTTCATTTTATTTTTTTAAATTATATAAATTGTTTTGTTCTATAGTTATTAATTAAACTTTTTATTTATTTATTGTTTTTCACTTTTTAAAAATATTGCACAATAACCAATGAGATGCGTTTAATTCGGGCGTTGCCATTAAACAATTAACCGCCAATTGTTTACAATTAACCAACAATTAATCGCGATTTCTGTGCCACGTACGATTTAATATATATATAGATTTCCAAGCATAAATTATTTTTTAATTTATCTCTATCACGTGTAGCTCGATTACGAAAGGTTAATTCGCTTGCCCTTAAAACAATGTAAAAAGTTCAGCATATGTTTTCGTCTAATGTTCCATAACAAAGTAAAAACTTCCTCTATGGAAAAATAAATAATTTAATGTAAATAAGAAACAAATTTAACAGACATGTGATTGAACCACGCGCTTATGCACCGAAATGATCGGAAAGACTGACGTAAGTCGCAAAATCTTGGGTTAATAACTCTTGGCATGCGGTGACATGTGAAAGTATCACTTTTAATAAATTTCAAAACTTTACTTGATTGCATAATTGATATTTTTCATATAAAAATTCTTTTTGATGTTAGTGGGCAATCGAAAATATATATTACATGTAAAAAAATAATTAGATTTAAAAAAAAATTGGTTTTCACCTATATTCTGTAACCCGAGGAGCTCGGGTTCGATCCCCTAGTTTTATTAAAGTTTGAGTTTATTTGGGAATATTAAATATATTTTTTTAATTAATGTGTTTTATAATACTTTCTTATTTTGCTTCAAGGAATCATTATAAAAATATGAAATAAAACTGTTATTTTTTTATTTTTATGTATTATATATGCGTGTGTGATAAATAAAAGATGTTATTAGAGAAATAAAATGATATTAAAAATATATATTTATATTTCATATATTTCATATAAAATTCTAACAGTGATAAACAGAATAAAAAAGAAATGTGCCCAGTTAAACTGAGGGCATTGAGCTCACAGTCTATTCAAACTAATTGTATATTATACTCTTAGTTTTAAGAGTAATGCCTTTCGTAAAATAAATTAAGTGGGCGATTACCCCCCCCCCCCTGTTTCACATCTTTATACTTAACCAACGAGCCTCCAAATCTCATATCAGAATAAACCGGTATATCAAATTTGAAGGAAATCGGATAGAAAATCCCATTTATCTAACTTAAGGGGGTATTACCCCTCGATCCCCTCTTTATACTTAAACAATGAATTTCCAAATCTAATCAGGAAGCGCTTTAACAGAATTAACCGGTATAATAATATTCAAGAAAATCTGATAATTCTGCACGAAAAACCCATTTATCTAAGTTAAGGGGGGATTAGGCTCCGTATCCCCCCTTTATACTTAACCAATGAACCCCCCAAAACTAAGCAAGGAAGCGCCTTACCATAATGAACCGGTATACCAAATTTGAAGCAAATCAGATAAGAAAACCCATTTTTCTAAATTAAGGGGGTATTACCACCCACGATCCCCACCTTTATACTTAAACAATGAACCTCCAAACCTAATCAGGGAAGCGCCTTATCAATATTAACCAGCATACTAAAATTGAAGCAAATCTGATAATTCTGCATGAAAAAACCCATTTATCCCAAGTTAAGGGGAGACTAGCCACCCTCCCCCTTAACCAATGAACCCCTAAAAGTGCCTTATCATAATAAACCAGTATAGGGAAGCGCCTTATCAGAATTAACCGGTATACCAAAATTAAAGCAAATCTGATAATTCTGCATGAAAAACCAACTAATCTAAGTTAAGGGGGGAAGAAGCCCCCCGTACCACCCTTTATACTTAACCAATGAACCCCGCAAACTGATAAGGGAAGTGCCTTTTGAGAATGTACCTAGAAAAAAAATGAAGCAAATCGGGTATTTCTATCAAAAGTTATCGCATTACGTTCGTACATAAGTACATACATACATATATACATACTTACGGACATACAGAGCCTGCGGGCACATTAGCTCTCAGGCTTTGATAGCCTGTGAGCTAAAAATTATAAAAAATGGCGTATATCTATTTTTGTAAATTGTTTGGGAATTCCTTTTAAAATGGAGCTACAATTATTTGAATTATCCAAAAATAAATAAATAAATAAATAAATCGCTCCTTAAAATTATTATTCATTATAAACTTAATCGTAGAAAGGAAAAAAAACTTCATTATTTAATTTCATTTATCTTCTAATTATATATTCATTTTAAAATCAATAGCTCAGTTTCTTAATTTACTTAAATCAAATTATTAAAAAGTTTTTTAAATTATTTTACAAGCTATAAAAATATCAAAACATCTACCCATCTTTTTAGTATTAAAATTTTTCGCTAAGATATTTATTTCATTTATTTAAATATTAAACTATCTTTTAAATACACCCGCATAAGACAATAATTTTTTTTTATGTTTAAAAATTCCAATTTTCGCATTTACCATTTACCTGCAATGAAAAACCATCACATTTCAAAATGTCTTCCCCTTATAACCCAATAGAATCCTGTCTTCAACAAGTCTCAGTGGCCGAGCGGTTAAAGCGTTTACCTTCTGTCCTTGGGGTCGACAGATCGAACCTCATCGGTTAAATATAACTTGAAGTATTAGCAAATGCAATGCAATAAGTTCATTTGAAGAACTAACACATACCAACACGACTCAATAGATGGCGCCATCAAAACGGAAATATTTTTTCTCAAAAGTAATTTTAAAGTAAATATTATATTGTTTCTTTAGCAAAAACTTTTGTTGTTAAAACAAAAAAAATCTTAAAATTACACAAAACAATTGTTCTTTAAACAAAAGTTTTTGTTGCCGAAAATAAAAAGAACTCTTAAAGTAAAATATTGTTACATTTATTTTTAAAAACTTTCAACAAAAGAATTTTGTTAATTTAGACATAAATGGACCATTTTATTTGAATAAACAAAACTTTTTTTTTTTTTTTTTTTCTGGCGATACAAAATTTTTTTGTTGCAGTTGCAAAAAAAAATCAACAATATTTTTTGTACACTCAAACAAAATTCCCATTGATCCATATTTAAACGAAAAGTTTTGTTGGACCAACCAATTTTTTGTTGATTCAACAAAACTTTTTCTGGGTGCCGTCGGTCCCGTAAAACGAATAATGAGTAAAATTTTACTACAATTAAATTTTATTCTAAATATACGTAAAAGACACAATTTTCAAGCGTAAACATATAAATAAAACCTCTAAAATTCACGATTAAATATTGAGATCACGATTGAGACGATTAAATATGTAAATAAACCCAGTTTCTACAATAATATGCAAATCACGTTTAATATGCGATCTCGCTTAATACGCAACTTTTGTCCATTCCCTTGAAACGCGTCTTAATCGGGTTCAACTGTATATGAAGAAAGTTCTCACTGTTCAAGTATACATAACGATAATACTATATTGAAACGATTAAAACCAATAAAGAGAAATCAATATTCTACTTTCTGAGAAAAGAAGAATATTAACGACAAATATTTACATTATTAAATGTAATTCTGTAAGTGCTTGTCATTATAGTTACTATCTAAAGATCTGTGTAAACAAAAATATTGTCAAACATCATTGCAATTTCATTTTTAAAAATTAATATGCTTTCTCAAACTTTTAAAAAGACGATCAATGTTGTTATGGTAACAAATATTGTTTACGTATTTAACTATTTTTAAGTTTTTAATTCAAATAAACAACTTGTTTTGCTGAAAGAACACATGTCTGTAGCGTTTGCTGAAAAATCCCAAAATAAAGCAAGGGAGATACTTTCAAAAAGTTTGCAAAAGGAAAAATGAATGTCTGCAAGCAATCTGTTGCTAAAATTTTCATCAAATACAGATCGACTTTTTTAAAAAGTAGAATAAAACATATTGATGGCTGCCTGAATACATATTTAAGGCTGTTTAAAATGTTTGGTATAAACATTTGCCACAAAGAGAACAATAAACTGGAAATAAGTATTGCATCCACAGTGAGATACCTAATAAAATTCTATTGGTTATGTGTGACAGTAATATATTTGTCTTCAGCATACATACTGATCATTGATGCTAAAAACCCTAAAACAAATCATAAAAGTCCTAAAAGTCTTTTAGTTGCAATATCCACCACTACAGGATCATTTTTAATTTGGTGTTATATGATTAAATTCCAAACAAAGCTTTATAAATCGATCGTAAAATTACAAAATTTACTAAATATGGTAAAAACTTCACCAACACGGAAAATTATATTAATATCTTACTCACTTTTTATATTATTATGCATCATGTCAGTTGCATTATATACTCATGATTATGATGCAGAAAGGTCTAAGACCATTTTTCGGCGGTTTACTTTCAATACATTACTCTTAATTTAGATAGACATATTTCATTAATATCTTGGCATGTATATTGTTTTTTAGCTCATTATAAATACTTTTTTGTTTATTATTTTGCATTATTTTACATAATTGTTTGTCATTATATGATACGCATATTATCCAGACATGTTGAAATTAATGAAAGCATATTAAGCTTGAGTTTTATAGAGTGTGCTGATTATGAGGCCTGTTTTATTCGTTACAATGATATACTCTCTATATTCAAAGAGATTAATTCATTGCTGTCTTATCCGATATTTTTAGAGAGTTGTTGTAACGCTTGTGGTATTCTTTATGGGGTTCTAAAAATGTTACAAAGTCAGCATAACTTTTCCTTTGAAGATATTTTATACTTTACCACCCATTTTGCATTATTTACTGGAACCATATTCGCTGCTTGTTCTGTTAATGAAACCGATAAATTGGCAAAAGAGACTAACATTGACGTTCTGAGATCTTTAAAAAACAAATATAGGACTCAGACGAAACAAAATGTCGAAATTATGACACAAATATGCTATGCTCCAGCTTTTGCACTTTCCGGATGGGGTTTCTTTGAGTATACAAGAGGATTTTATCTATCAGCTATTGGATGTCTTATAACATATTCGCTACTTATCCATAACTTGTGATTCTTAGAAATAATTATTGTGTGTTACAATTATGAGTATCCATATGTCAATTGTAAGTTAAAAAGTGGTTGCGGTAAAAATGGTGAAATATATAACATTTTTTATAGATTCCTAAAAAGATTTCATCAAAGAAGTATTATTATTATTATTATTAATGAAACAATGTGGGACCCTGTAACAGTGTTCAGTGGGATGGTTCACTTAAATGCAAAACCTCCAACCATATTACAGGAACTATGAAAATTTATTTAACATTTTTAAATTTAAAGTTACAAAAGAAATCATACTCATAATTAATTAGGAGTGAGAGAGAGAGTCCATGTTTAAAATGTACGCCTTGGCGTGACCCACAGACCACGAAGGTCTTACCTCTTTTTTTAACGAGATCAGAAGTTGAAGAGGGCGTTATTTCATAAGAATCATATAACACTAGTCAATACAACATCGCCAAATTCAAACATTGGCACACTGAACGAACTGTGGACAAGGGTTTTATTCGCGAACCAAATCATTACCCCAAAAAAATCCAGCAACCCCATGAAAACAATGAAACGCGTGATGCAAAATGGTTGCCAGAATTAACGGTTCTACATATGAATTTCTCAGCGAGCCCACAAATCCTGGGAATTATTACTATCTAACCAAATTATTACGTTAGAAATGCTTACAACACATAATCGCGAAATGCCAAGAAAGGCATCTGGTTTATAGTTCGACTATTATTCACGATAACGTAGATGAATCGCATAAAATACATTCCTTTCACTTTTGTTGTTAATAGATTTTCAACGGTTCCATATTAGCAGTGATAAAGAATGCTTTTCACTGAGGTGGGCAAAATCCGATGTGATTAAATGAAGAGATATTGTTACTAGCAGCCGCGCCTTATAATTTTTATTTATTTCTTTTTTATTAAATGAAAAGGGAAAAGAAATTGAATATTTAAGCACAATGAATCAAAGATGTTTCAGAAAGGAGGAAAACGGTTTAATAAAAGACGAATGGTTTTAAGAAAAGGAATTTAAGTATCTTTATCAGTATGAAAGACAAGGGGGAGGGTGACATGTTTAAAAGCAATAAAGTTAAGTTTTAAATTAATTTTGAATAAATAAGAAATATGTGAGAGAAATCTGTCACAGACCCGTCGAATTTTGACGAAAGGAAATGTTTAAGAAGGAACTGTTTTGTTGATTTATAATAAACTTACAAAATTATCTACAATAAAAGCATGTATTTTATATTGGTTAGTCTAACTCTCAAACAAATATTATTTTAACCTCTAAAATTAACAAAATACTATGTCTATAAAACTCAGTTCTCTAAATTATTAAAATTAAACTTTAATCGCATATGTAATCCGTAAAATATAATAAAGATCAGTTATTATAATGAAGTTGTCAATTGAGGCTCTTATGCTTGGTATTCACGAATGAAAGCAACAAAATTTATCCCATTTTAACACGATCATAGAATTTTTTCCCGCGAAATCTAAACCCGACATCATTTTCACATTCACAAAATTTACATGCGCACTTCTCATATCTTATTGACCATGTTTAAAAAAATTGTATTTTAATTTGATCATTTTAAAATCCCTTGAACTCAAAACTTGAAGTCACGATTGTCAACAACAAATTTGCAAGTAAACAGTCGCACTCTTAACCTCAGATACTATAATCTCAGTACCGAAGAATAAATATTGCCGTAATTGATGTTTTTTAGACACATGTGTTAAAATGTTTAGTATTATATAAGATCTTTTTCTTTTAAATATAACGTCATTATCGCTTACTTAAGTATTTTCCTAGTGCCTCAAAATTAGTATCAGTACGCATTCAGTAGGAAAAAAATATGCAAATTTTATAAGGAAAAATTTGTGTTTTCGAAAGCAGTACGTCATTTTCCGTTCAAAATATTTTGGCGCAGTATGTCCCTAATGGGATTTTGCGCCACTAAACCCTATACAACAAAAATTAAATCATAGAAAATTAAAAAAAAATATTTTTTCATTTTTATCAGAAAATGACATGAATAAAGATAAATAAACCTCGATATTCTCTCTTTTGTGCAGTAATAAAAGCTATATAATTACTACCATTTTGAAGACATTTCATAAAAAAAATTTTAAATTAAAATATGAAAATGGGGATATTTAAAAAAAACAACTAGTGCGGGCACATCTACAAATAAACAGCTTCCAGTTAAAAAAATTATTAGCGAAATTAGTTGAGTAGAAAGCTTAAGACACATGACTAAAAAACAGTCTTGTGTTTTAAATGTATAAGTTATGTAAAATTATAAAAAAAAAATAAATTAAGCAAATTTTGTTATTTTGATAAAATTACAGTAGAATGTCTTAAAGAATAGTAATAAAATTTTATTAGTCAAGAGAATTTTGGACAAAAACTTGGGGAACCTGATATTATTTTAAATCTCAAATTATTGCCAAGATCCTCGTTGTTTGCTTGTCTAACTCGACGGAACGAATTCATCCAGCCAAGAATCATCAAGTTTTTTAATATATATCACTGTCTTTTGGACAAAAATTTCTCATCTGAGCATGCACACTGTATGTCACTGCTCGTCTATAAAGACACTAAATTTTTGCAAAATATTGCGCTTTATCAGCCTGTGATTTCGATTATGTTATTTTTAAAAGTGAAGTATTTTTGCCAGTGAAGAATTTCAAAACAGCTGGGGTGAAATCACGCACTGCTACAAAACATATTTCAGTTTTAAGAATTAAAAAACGAGCTTTTTTAATAAAATGACGTCATTTGCCCCCGCTAAAGCATTCCACTATTACGATCCAGTCTTATGCAACATCTATAGGAAAATATGCATATGACGTCATTATCGCGGAATAATACACAAACCCTTTAAAACGCAATATCGCTCGGCAAGACAAATCGGATATCTAATGATTCGTAGGACTACACTTGTTTGTTTATAATAGCTCCATGTTTTATCAGAAATTATTCATTTGTATTTTTTCAAAATTCGGAAAATATTATTACACAGTTATAAATAAAATTGCATTCTTTAAGCTTTCTGATACGAATTAAGTAAATGCTGAGAAAAGTCACACAAATATTATTTAAAATAGATTTTTGTAAAGAGAAAGTGCTGTATCGTTTGTAAAGTATGTTTGCAATAAACTAAAAAACATTTAAATTATGAATAAAAACGAAATAAAAGCAAAATTCGCAGTATTTTATAACAGACGATATTCTTGACATAGTACGTATTTTAATTTAAAGTTTTTTTCCCATTTGTATGAGAAAATGGCAACAGAAAGATTCAGTAATCTACAGCGTGGAGGAAAGAGATAAATGGAGATGCAGTAAGGTGGCTGTGGGTGACGCCAAAAAAGTAACCCTAAAATCTGCCACAGTAGGCCCAAACACAAGCACATTCTTTCACGAAAAAAAGAAGAAAACTTTTAATAATACAGCTTTTAATTCATAATACAATGGAATGCTGCTTTAGAATGCTTAAAAATAAGCAGATCACTTTCATTTAGAGAAAAAAATGCACGGGTGATGTCAAAGAATTCTGTCCCTGTTCCAGGTGCTTGTTTTGTTTGGGCCTTCTGTGAACGTTTAAATTTGAGCGATAAATGGTTTCATATTTCAAACCTTTTTTACGGCATACTGCCTCTCCATCTATATCTTTCCTCCATGAATCTACTTATTTCCATGATATCTGATTCTGATATCCATTGTATTACGAATTTTCGTGATTCATATTATCGCGATTTGTCCTCCATGGAAATCAGTAGCTTCGTGGAGGAAAGAGATAGATGTAGATGCAGTATGCCGTAAAAAAGGTTTGAAATATGAAACCATTTATCGCTTAAAATTAAACGTCCACAGAAGGCCCAATCAACACAAGCACCTGGAACAGGGACCGAATTCTTTGACATCACACGTGCATTTTTTCTCTCTAAATGAAAGTAATCTCCTTATTTTTAAGCATTCTAAAGCAGCATTCCATTGTATTATGAATTAAAAACTGTATTATTAAAATTTTTCTTCTTTTTTTTCGTGACAGAACGTGCTTGTGTTTAAACCTACTGTAGCGGATTTTATAGGGTTACTTTTTTGGCGTCACCCCCAGTCGCCTTGTTGCATCTCCATCTATCTCTTTCCTCCATGACTGATTTCCCTTTACTTTTAACCTTTTTAACAGAAATAGAGTACTTCAGTTGCCACAATTATAAAATTGGTACTAAAAACTATAAAAAAAATAATATCTCAAAAATAAATTGAGATACAGCTTTCAAACAAATTGCATTTAAAAGTACATTTTTTCCCCTATACGACCGTGTAAAAAATGAAAGTGTGCGATGTTTAGAAGTTTAAAAATTTGTTGTAGCGAAAATTGCAAAACATAAATTTCATTTCAAATTTCAAAGTGTTGCCATTCACAGAATGATGTATGCGTTACACACAGATATGTTTGTTCTTTATAATATAGATAGATAGATAATTTACGATATGAAAAATGATCAGTGCTCATATGAGCACTATTATTTCTTGGTGAATGTCAGGCCTTTTCTAACAAAATTTTTTCATCTATTAGCGGTTTCACAGTATTTTCTGTAGTAGCGGATTAGGACAGCTTAATAGCACAATGTTAAAACTTCGACTGTATTTTGTGAATTCAATGA
This sequence comes from Maratus speciosus, assembly GCA_963932465.1. NCBI lineage: Eukaryota > Metazoa > Arthropoda > Arachnida > Araneae > Salticidae > Maratus > Maratus speciosus. The sequence goes on from OZ010797.1 coordinate 458,619,322, forward strand.
GGGTTCGCAATTTGGAGGAAGCGTAACGATGAAAGGAAAAAATCCCTAAACAGCTTTCGTACTTTTTATTTTTACATGCATTCTTTTAACTTACAATTCTCTTTGTATGTGGTAATCAAATCTTGTTACTCATTTTTCACCCATTTCCTGTTGACATAGAACTTTGAAGTTTAAAGTTCAAAAATAGTTTCAAAACTTTTTTTGTACATCTTCAAAATATCAATAAATATGTTGTAAAAAAATGAATGGTAATTATTATTGTTATTGTGGTTGTTGTTATTCTTATTATTAACCATTTGGAAAAATGGTTGTTGTTCTCGTCAGGATGGGAAATCAAAAGCATATCTGAAGGTTTTTATTGGTTTAATCCGCATTTTATTCGTTTTCTGATTGGTCTATACAGTAATCTGTATTTCCCTTTACTTTCAACAGAGATGGATACCTTCTGTTGCCACTATGACAAAAAAGTAATAAAAACTACAAAAAAAATTAATAACTCAGAAACAAATTGAGATACAGCTTTCAAACAAATTGCATTTAAAAGTACATTTTTTCTCTATACGACGGTGTAAAAAGTAATATTGTGGGATGTTTAGAAGTTTAAGAATGAAATTTCATTTAAAATGTGTCGTCAGATTTCCAAGAAATCTGACGATGGAAAAGCCTTTTCCCGAACAGCCAATGAAATGCTTGGATAATACATAAGTTTCAGGTGGATAATACGTACGAGTTGCAGGCGATTTTTGTCTCTTGGAATTTTTACGTGCAATAACACTATTAATGTTTCATTCATGGCGTACGTAATGTATGATCAACTCCGTGCGATTTTTTATGTCTTAAATTTTAGTCTTCGAAAAAATCATTTTCTAAATGGTCGTTCTAATTTGATAAATTGCTTTTTTTATTATTAGGTTGAGCAAAAAAATCTGGGAAATTTTTAATCTAAGACCAATGTCAGACGGGCATCTTATTTGCTGCTTTTTTGCTTAAGTATTATCCATTTTCAATGCTATAGCATTGTGAATGGATAATACATAAGTAAAAAAGAAGCAAATAAGACGCCCGTCTGACATTGGTCTAATAGTTACTAGAATTTCTATCGTATATAGGAGTACTAGTGGTATATTTCTAGGGGTCCATAAACTTTGGCTCCAAAATGCCTATTGAACAGTATGATTTGCGTGTGTTGACCCGGCATTATTAGAAAAAAGGCTTAACGATTCTGAAAGCCATCTATGAGATTAATGAGTATGACGGTGCTGGTAACGGCGACAAACTTAGCCAGCAAATCCGGAATCTGGCAGAACGGTGGAAGAAAGTCGTGGACTATGATGGTTTCTACTTTAAAGAATAGCCCTTGTTGCTTTTGTTGTTAATTTGCGCATAACAACGCAACTTTCACAAATTTCCCAGAACTTTTTGCTCAACCTAGTATTATTATCGAGTTCGACAAAACGTCCAAAATTTATGATTATTTAGACCAGAAAACCCCCTTAACCCGGCAGGACAAGCGCGGGGTGTTTTGACACACCTTCGCTCGAAAATATTCGTCTGCTGTCGTTGAGTGCTTTTAATTTATTGTTTACTAGCTAACTTGCCCGGCGTTGCCCGTGTACGTAAAAAAACAGCACGAATTGCGAAAAACCTCTGAAAATCACAATAAGATATCGCGAAAAAATTTTAAATCGCTGCGCTAATTTCGAAAAGAGAAAATATATATATATATATATATATATATATATATATTGTGTTCGAAGATTGAAAGTTGATTCAACTTCTATCAACGTCTTTCACTAATGTGGAAAAATGGTAGAAAATCGCTAAACTACACTAAAAATCACATACAAAATACCCGAAAAATAAGAAAATTGTTATACGAAATCCGAATAAACTTTATGGAAATGAAGGTAGAAATTACTTTAGTATTATAGGTCAAAAATGGAATGTCAAAAAAGTGCAGCAGATCGCGAAGAACCGTAAATATCGAATTAAAAATCACCTGATGACGTAACAAACACGTGTAAAGTGTTTAATGTCAAGTAAATTTGACATTTACGATCACCCATTATTGGCATTTAATCTTATAGTTTGGCGATATTTTTTTAGGCTATGGGATAATCAGGTAGAACCACAAATTATTTCTGTTCGTATTTAAAAGTAGATAAATAACTCTTCTTTATATAAATAAATAAAATAAATATTGAAAAAAAATGCTTATATGTATACGAAAAGTAAATAGTTTGCCAGTAAATATACGTAAAATTCACTTCACTCGCCAAGGACATTTTCTCTAACTCACCAAAGCCCATACATTAAAAATATACCAAATACTCTTCAATCTGTTGCCTGATACTAAGTAATCACAATAATGTAAATAACTATTAGGCATAGATACGTACGGGGTTTGGCGCGATGTTTTTTCACGCCAATTTGGTGAAAACATCGTTTTCGAATACCAGTTACATATATATATTTAAATTATTTTCTATTGTTTTAAAAGGAAATAGCAATAAATAATGAAAAGTTTAATTAATATCTATAGTACAAAACAGTTTATATAACTGTAAAAAAGAAAATAAAAGTAAATAAACAATTTATTAATAAATAAACAACAATAGCCGAGTTACCATGTCAGGCAAAATAACGCCATTTTGGAGCCCATTATGTACCATGGAGCGTATATGACATCTGTGGCAACAAAACTTTCAATAATATAATAAATATGTCATTTAATGGTGGCTTGATTATCGAAGATTATAAAATATGTGTGTATATGGCACATTTTTACACTAAAATTTAAATACTTGACTACATAGTTATAATTTTAAATCCTTTTTATATAATTTACATTTGAATATAAAGATTTACTCCAAAATGTTCTCCTATACTTAAAAAAAAATTATTGCTACCTTCGCCTGGCTTATTTCACGCTTCTGCTTTTGTGGCTTAAAATTGCATTGTTTGGCGACCAAGGTAATAATTAAATAGCATATAACTCACAAATAAAGCCTTTCTCCTGTAAGACATACGATGGGAAAATTACATAAAAATGATAATTAAATTGAATTAAAAAAAAGAAGGACTAAAAGACTGTTACTTATATTTTATTTCTTCAAGTTTTTTCAGACACATTTTTATTAACCTGGCGAAGCGAAAAATCGCCAAATAATGTATCAATTGCTTCTTTCATACTAATTTATTTTTTAAGTTTTATAAACATTCCTTTCATATTTAAATTAAATATTTTCATTTTATAAATTTTACCTCGCATTAAAAAGGTTTTTGATTCTTTTTTTTTAAATTAAACAAATAACAGTTATTTTCTTTTAATTTGAGAGTTGTTTACATTATTTTATAACGGATATAGCCATTTCAATTCATTTATCAACTATAATTTTCGGCAAAATGACCACTGGCAAAACTTTCGTTGAAAATATCAATAAAATACAATAATCTAAGCATTGTATCATATTACTTTTATTCAGAATTTAATTTACTTGGATTCCCTTAAATATAATTAACATAATCCTTAAGTTAATATTAGTATTTGTTGCATTAAAATAGCTCAATTTGTTGATTTTCTGTAAGAAAGTAATCCATATTGGTTTACAATGGAAGTCTATGGGAATTTGGCGAAATATTAGAAATATCGCCAAGTTGGTGTCATTTCGTGGCGACTCATTTTGGTCGCCAAATTTGGTGATATACCGCCAAGTTGGCGACAAACTTAGCTGCATTTAGCGACAGAACTATGTCCCTCTACGGTAACCTCCTTATAGGTATGGAAATGTATTAAATTCTGTTCAATAATTGCATAAAAAATTCGCTAAAAATTCAAAAATCGCTGCACGAATTGAGAATAAACTTTCTTGAAAAGAGAATAAAATTTACTATATTGGGTTAAAAGAAAGAAACCATATTCTTCTCACTTATATGGAAAAATCGCCTCGAAACATAAAAAAGCGCTAAAAATCGCATAAAAAATTAAATTAAAAAAAATCTAATCAAAAAATCGAAAATCGGGCTTCAAGGTGCAAAACTTCATATATAGACGTACCTTTTACCCAAATTTTGTAGCTCTACGTGCAGTGGTCTCTTCAGAACGCCGTCGACACACTCACTCACTCACACACAAACTTCTTTCTTTATTATTATAGATTAATTTTTAAAATTAACTATAATTTAACATTTCAGCTATCATTTTTCACGAGAAAGAGTGTAATTATCATAAATTTCACTAACAGACAGAAGTGATTTTTCGTATTTACACCCTTTAATATGTTTGGGGTGTGCTGACACCCCATGCCCGTTCTCGTGTTACTTTTCGTGGCGCCCGTCCTCCCGGGTTAAAATACCATTTTATATGAAATATAATTATCCCAGAGCTATTTATATATATTGACAACAGAATAGCGTGTTAGTACTTTTTAACTTTATTTAAAAAATTATTTCGTATTTTATTTCAAACTCAAATATCCCATGATTATAGATGATGAGGGAACTTGAGTTAAAAAAAACTACATAATGTCTGTTACTTTGTAACAACAAAAACTGCTTTGAAAAGTGCCTTTTTCTGTAGTAGTGGATCGGGACAGCTTAATAGCACAATGTTAAAACTTCGACTGTTTTTTGCGAATTCAATGAGCATCCGCAATTTGGAGGAAGACATAGTGATAAAAGGAAAAAATCCCGAACTTAGTCCAGGGGAAAAGTACTAAAAAAAGGCGTTACCTTGCAAAAGGTCAGGTAGAGAAAAAAATTATAATATTTATAACTCATTATATTTACTCATTATATAAATTATTTATATTTATTACTCAAAATGTCAATACGTGTGAACTATAAGAAATATTTTTTTTTAATAGTAAACGACTCGAAGTGGAAAATAAAAGTGACAAGAAAACACGTTTTAGCTTCCAAAGGCCCTCTATTACTAAGATCGCTTGGAAAGATTTTCTCTTAAATATATACATTCATTCATCACTGATTTTAGCTACCTTTAAAGTCCGGATTCTTCCGTTCTTCCGTTTAAAAATATAAATTAAATACAGACTGGAGCGTGCAGAGCACGCCCGATGTACAGTCGTGGGAAAAAAAAGTAAACACCCCTTACAAACTCCTCAACAAATTGTCGTAGAAGAAAGTTACTGGTACCGAACGATTGGAAACAAAGTGTACTTTTAAATGACGTATATAAAATTTGCTTATGGGGCCATCTAGATATTAAAACGAACCCAAACTTCATTTTTTCAATGGCAGAACCCAATTTTAACTAGATATTTCAAATCTTTGGTTTAAACTATGCCTAGACACGAAATTTCAAGTCATTTGAATGATAAGTTTTTGAATTATAAACATTCAAAATTTAGTGCTTCTAATGTTAAATTACATTTTCATATTTTTATTAATATCTCCTGGAATTATACTCCTAATGTGCTAATTTTTTGTGTAGCAATAATACTAAAACACCCAAACATAAATACGTTGAATTTGTAATTTTTATAATTTTATGATATGAATTATGAATTATGAAATTAATATTCGAAAAAATTATGAATTGCAACCTACAGTTTTTTTGATGGATTTAGATTTATTAAGTCCTGCTTTATGGAAATCCAAAATTTCACATTTTTCAAATAGCATAAAATTTGCGAACTAGCGAAAGTGCAAAAAGCTAATTATCAAGAAAAACATACATTTTAATCACCTTAGTACTTAAATCGATTCAAGATGTTAGAACAGGTGACAAAATATAGAGGAAAATTTGTTCTTGAGAGAAATGAAATTGTACAGTCGTGGAAAAAAAAAAGTAAACACTATCTACTAACTCCTCAACAAATTGTCGTAGACGAAAGTTACTGGTACCGAACGTTTGGCTATAATGTATACTTTTAAATAATGCATATAAAATTTGCTTAGGGAGCCATCTACATATTAAAACGAAACAAAACTTCATTTTTTTCCCTTGGCAATACCCAATTTTAACGAGATATTTCAAATCTTCGGTTCAAACTATGCTTAGACACGAAATTTGAAGTCACATGAATGATAAGTTTTTGAGTTATAAATATTCAAAATTTAGTGCTTCTAATGTTAAATTACATTTTCATATTTTTATCTATATCTCCTGAAATTGTGCTTCTAATGTGATAAATTTTTGTGTAGGTATAATACTAATATAACCAAACATAAATACGTTGAATTTGCAATTTTTATAATTTTATGATATGAATTATGAAATTAATATTCGAAAAAATTATGAATTGCAACCTACAGTTTTTTTTGATGGATTAAGATTTATTAAGTTCTGCTTTATGGAAATCCAAAATTTCACATTTTTCTTCCAAGTAGTTTTCAAATTATGCTTAAAAAACGGCAAAATGATGATTTAAGGAGCCGTCTAAAGATAGAAGTGACTAGATATTTTGAAATTTCTTATGCTATCCTTTAATCTAGCAGGCACTTAAGAGGCCTTGATTAAGAAGGGAGCTCTCTCGGTCAGCAATCCAGTACCGAACTTCAATTTGGATGCAGCCCCTAAAATACGCTCGCTTTAAAATAATTAATTTCTCGGAAACTTGTCGTACGAATTGCATAAAAATTTGGTTTTAGGCTAATTGAATGGTGTAGAGTTCATTTATGCTGTCGGAATTGTGTACTGGTATTGAAAAAAAGCAACGTTATGGTTCGTTTTAATATGTAGATGGCCTCCTAAGCAAATTTTATATACGTCATTTAAAAGTAGACTTTATTACCAATCGTATGGTACCAGTAACTTTCTTCTACGATAATTTTTTGCGGCGTTAGTAAGGGGTGTTTACTTTTTTTTCCACGACTGTACGCTGCTGAAAGTAATAGGGATCCCAACTTTTATTTCGTTTGGATAGATTTTCATTTGAAATTAAAAATTCTTACAGAAACGAGAGCGTACGCTACTGAAAGTGTGAAATCCTTTACATCATGATCTTTTAGAAAAAATTTCTGTTAAATATATAAAAACATTCAAGATTGATTTTAGGTATATTTAAGGTTGTTATCACGGGCCCGGGCAACGCCTGGCGGGTCGGCTAGTAATATTTAAATTGTTTGTATTAAAATATTAAATATTAATAAATAATGTATCAGATTTATATTTCTGTAGAAGTTATTTTTTTCAAAAAGAGTAGATGTTTAATGACGAAAAAACAGAACGGTTTCAATTGTCATAGAATCTTTCATTAAAAAGTAGAAATTCAATTCATCAACAATACCAATTGAGGTACCAAATCAGCCCATGGCCCAGTTTGGAGAAATACAAATAATGTTTTAACCGATCTTGGAGGAACCTATTTCCTTGGATTTAATATATTGTCCAGGTTAAAACAAATTTGCTGTCCACGGGATAGTTTATTAACTGTCTTGGACGGGATGAAATTGCTCAATCTATGAACCTAAATTTTGTTTACCACAATAGCGCTAAATTTTGACCAACTTGGCGAAATAAGCCAACTTAGAGATAGCTGGCTAATTTTGCGAAATTTCCATTTAAATTCATTAATTTAATGTTTGTTTGTTTTTTAATAAAATTAAACTACATTAAACAATGGAATTTTAGTATTGCAATTTGTTTATTTATTACTTTTTTAATTTTATTAAACGCTGCATTTTTAAATTGTTTCTATTTTAATTTAAAAAATTTAAGTTCTGGGCATATTTTAAAATTTATCGAATGTAAATAAAATTTATTATTTTAGTTTACAGACAAAATTTATGTTGAGTTTATTGCCAATTTATATGGATTAAGTTCTACAGACTTCAGTTATATAAATTATAGAATAAATACTAATATAGGTTTTCAGACAGTTGGGTAAATGTATTGTGTATTTTTTTTATATCAAAGTGAACTAACTTTAAACAACTTTAAAAAATGGATAATATTATAAAAATTTTAACTATTTAATTAGCTATTTATTTAATTTAATATTTTCTACTTCTATACTATTATTATTAGAACTTTTCCAAATTTAATCAAAATTTAATATTTTAGCTTCGTATTTTAAACAAGTTTGAAATTGCTCGTCAAACGTGGCAAATGAGGTGCGTTCGTACTATAACTAGTTTTATAATTATTTTTTGCACCCCATATTGTACTGAATGTATAATTTTTTGCACTTCATAAAGTGCATAGTCTGATACATCATTAAAATGCACTTCCAATAATTTTTTCCCATTCCCCGTAATGTAACGGAACACTTTTGACTGCCCTGTAATTAAACTATACATCCGATTTTCCTAAAATTTGAAATAGCTCAACAAAATTTTGCAACAATTATATCTTTAAAATTTCAGACCATTCGGAAGGCTGTAATATCATTAAAATGCACTTGCAATAAATTTCCCATTGGCCGTAATGTAAAGAAAAACTTTTGACTGTCCCTGTAATTAAACTATACATCCGATTTTCCTAAAATTTGAAATGGCTTGACAAAATTTTTCAACAATTATATCTTTAAAATTTCAGATCATTCGGAAGGCTCTAATATCATTAAAATCCACTTGCAATAATTTTTCCCATTGGCCGTAATGTAAAGAAAAACTTTTGACTGTCCCTGTAATTAAACTATACATCCGATTTTCATAAAATTTGAAATGGCTAGACAAAATTTTGCAACAATCATATATTTGAAAATTCAGACCATTCGGTTGGGTAGTTTTTGCTCTGTTACATGCGGACAGACAGATGGACGGACTGAACGACGACTATAGGTGCTACGTATTTATATAATTACGAACGCACCTAAAAATGATTGTCTATAGAATGGAGATTAATAACCATAGCAATATTACTAGATATGCATTCAGATATTTTGAGATAACTTATGTTCAATATTATCAAAAGCAAGTAAAAGTATTTGAAGAAATTGATTAAAATAAATACACTGAAAATTTTAAGAATTATCAAAATAAAACACTAATCTTACAATAATAAATATCATCCTACATAATAAGAACAGCATTTTGTTAGTTTTTATACATTAATTACTAGTTGACCCACCCGCCGTTACCCGGGCCCGTGATGAATGGCCCTTAAATGAACCTCAAATTTGTATGATTTTATATCTTTCACTCTATTTTGTCTCCATTTATATTTTTAAATGAAAAAAAAAGATCGCAAAAGAATATTGAATTGAAAGTATATGCTATTTTGCATAATTTGATTTTTGGAGTCTATGCTTGCCGGAAGCGAGCGAAACCGCGACGAAACACTCAGGTTTTTACTGATTTAGTCGAAACTTTCACACATTTTATTTTGTAAAAATATTTTTATTCGTCCGAACGTTTCAACTTTTTTGTAAGTGATATAAATCTGGTCTGATTGAGATGTTCTAAAAAGATTGTGCTAAAATGCGGACATCTAGTTGCTTTTAGCGTAGAAAAAACATCGTCTCCGTAAGGGGCGAAGTGACTGATAATATTATAATCAGGGGCGTGCCTAGCAGGGGGGTGTTGGGGGTGTAACACCCCCCCACACACACTTATTTGGAAGAGTTGGTAAAATTTAGAATAGTCGGAAAGTTAAGAACACAACCTGCAAAAAGTCCCCTCTCCCGTCGCCAGTATCATTTCAATTTTTAGTCTCTTATACTAATATATATCTTATTTTTAGCAAGCAAGATTTGTCTTTTTCATGTATTTTAAAATTTATGCACTTACATTACACAACAGCATGCGGTTTTATTTATAGAAACATAAATTCCGAAGTACTTCAACATTCTTAAATTGTTACTTTTGAAAACTGGTTAATGTACGGTACATCCGTACACATTTCCTTTTAAATCGTGAGCAGAATCCTAATTAATAACAGGATTCTCAACCCTACTTATAAAGTAAAATAATTAAAAAAATTTACACATACTGAATAACAGCATTTAATTTCGACTGTGGTTAAGGAGAATGGAGGTGAACACGTAAGACTTTTAGTGATTTTTTATAAATTCACAGTATTGTAGAATAGTTGACTCCGTCACTGAGGTGGGGGGGGGGGAGCTATCACAAAGCCTTTCTCACCCCCGATCTTGCAGTCGGCAAAATTCGGTTCACCCCCCCCACACACACACACACACACTAAAACATAAAACAGACTTCGGCACGCCCCTGATTATAATACGATATATATTTACACATGGGGTATATGATGTGGCGCATAAGAAGACAGATAAGAATATTGTATCAAACTATTCAGTTAGTTTCCATCACAAGTTTACTAAATAAAAAGTTTGTATTTATATAGTTTTCATAAGTAAAAATTCAAGTATCGATAGATATTGGACATTACTATAAATACTATAAATTGGATAATACTACGCAAAATTTATCTACTATACCAAGATATATCAGGTGGCACATGAGATTATACACTCAAAGTTTCCTCAAAAGCGCATCTATAAATTCAGAAATATACATATATTTTTATTCCTGCGATTTTTACTATTCAAATAATAACTCAGACGTGGCTTTGAATTAGATTAGATAAATAACCTAGGAAATATATACGCATGTAATTATGAACTTTGAATTTAGGGAAGGTCAATTACAAATTGTCAAATTAAGGAATGGCTCTTTTATGCTAATTTTACTATTAAAATAAAATTGGAGATATCATTTCGTATTGAATGATAGTATAATAATGTAAAACGATATGATTAATGTAAAAGACATATGTATATGAAGGCCGTCAAATGATGTGAGATTATGGTCTTAAAAATTTTCCCTTTCATTTCCAGCACAAATTTACAAAATATCAAGCATTTTTCTTTGTGTCATTTTCCCAAATGTAATATATTTTTATTCCTTATTTGGTATTGGTTGTTGATTAAAGTATTAAAAATATGGTTAAGGGCTATTAGCCTTTAAATATTTCTAAAGAAAATTAATATATTTTTACATCTGTTAAAAATCATAAAACACACTTTTTCTCTTTTTCAAACACTCGCATCATTTGAGAAGCATTTCGATTATAAGAAAGTATTATTTTAAAAATTATTCTTTTTAAGTAACATACTAATGGTATTTAAAAGTTACATTATAGTAGAAATGTCAGCGATCGTTTTGAGTTTAAACGATTTGTAATGATCAAATTCGCACTAAGTTCAGTAGAGATGGTAAATACGATATTTAATCTCAAAATGAAATAGAAATGAAACAACAGTCCTCCCGTTAGATTTCTACAGTAACTATTATAATGATTTCGCTCTTATTGTGACCTTCTGGCAAATCATTGTAAACGACAATTTAAACAAAATGATTTTTGTAATATAAAAGTCATTTTATCTAAAATTATCGTTTTTTATAATTGTAATTATAATCTGACTTAATTGTAATTAGCTTTATTGTAACTTAATCTTTTGTAATGGTGCACGGTGGGTGATTTACCGATTCTAGCTGACCAAAAGTCGATTTTTAAAAGTTCATCCAAGCGTAATTTATTTTTTGCCTGTTATAGCTCAGTAGTTAGGGCGCTTTACCCTCCTATTGATTTTGATATACATATAATTATATGGTCCATAGACTACCGCAAATTTGGCGCTTCTTAGTTAAGAATGAAATAATCAATTTGTGTATAGTTCTTTAATCTTACTTGAAGCGGAATAAAATACACTGCTCGATTATGGACGCTTCCAAACAAAATATGGGCTTTAATTTATCGTATTTATGTGCATAAAGTTTGCACATATCAGCTGTTCTTCGTATTTAATGTCGCAAAAAACTCTGTATTTTTTTTTCAATTTTTCAGTTTTATTACAGAAAAAAATTATATGATAAAGCAGGATTAAGCTCAATTTTTGATATGATTAAATAGTTTAGATATTTACCATTTCGTTCCAATTTAATTTGTCTGCCCGTACGTGCCCTACCAGTTTTTTTAATTGGTTTTAGCTTATTAAGTCTAAATATTTTTTTTTTTAACTTTTAGTTAAAGTACCATTTTTTTATCAAAGCCAGCAGAATTTAAGTTATTAACATAAATAAACTTTTGCACCATTATGCAACGGCAACAAGATTTAAAATTTAACGAAAATGTGAATTTGGTTGAAAATACTTTGTTTATAGAGGAAAATTACAGTGAAGAGCCCATGAAGTTTTGCAAAGAAGCAGCGAAATGTTTAAATTTATGATCAAAATTGGACAAAAATTGCCAGTTGTATGTAGATATCTCAGGACAAAATGATTTAAAATATATTACTTGGCCGCAAATTTCGAGTGGTTACAAAATTGATCCAGACAAATTCTCCAAATTCAGATTTGATACAATGTGAAACATAATGCAGACATTTTCTCCTGATATCCTTATGATTCCCATTCTTTATATAAGGTTCCTCTGTGCGGAGATAAATATAAATATACAACAGAATATACAACACAGCAATTTTCATTAAAACTGTTGAATGTTTGCCCCGTATATTAAATTTTAGAAAAAGAAATTTTAGGTTTTGTTATAATGATACAAAAATAGTTTTAACACTTTAGCTTCCATACCGTTAAGAAATCATCATTAAAATTATCAATAAGAACGTAAATTTATGCGTCAATCAGATTATGAAACATTTTTCAACGCATTCGGACTACTATAATAAAACTTCATAGCTTGATAACGTGAAAAACGATGTCTAAGTAATAATTTGTAAAACGTATAACACGTTTGAAAACACAATTTCAACCAAAGTCGAAAAAATAGCTGAAACTTTTGTACATCCCTGTATATGAATTATCAATTAAAAAACCCCTTAACGGGTTAAAAGTTTGTGATGCAGCAATTTATCTTATTGCTATAAGAATTTTAAATATGGAACTTAAAAATAATGATATCAAATTTTAAGTGGCGCTATATTATTTATTTTATCATTTTATTTTTGTTGCCGAAACGTCAGTGAAGGCTTACTGTGGAGACACGAAAAGTTTTGATTTCCGTTTGTCTGTCTGTCTGTCTGTCTGTCTGTTCCGCGATAACTGCCGCAAAAAGTACCCGATCAGCTTGAAATTAATTGGGCATATTCGTGAGATACCCGGACGTAGCTGTATAGTTTTTGGTTAAATTTGGTTCATTCGTTCGGAAAATATGGAAGATTTTATTTTTCTTTATAATGCTTTTCTACGGCAAGTCAGACGATTTTCAAATTTCGATTTGTTGAAAGAAAATGACACGTTTGATTAATGGATTTAAATGTCAAATTATGGATACTAAAATTCTAAATAAGGGTTTTAAATTATTCCTATTATATTGAAGTTTTATCAATATATCTATCAGATTTTTTTATTTACGTGTATAATGTTTTGAGGACATTTATACATGTATTCCAATAATATAAAGAATTTTAAAATTAATTTTCTTGTTTTACATGATACATATTTCTTTTTTTTTTTTCCTTTTTTTCGTTGCCTAGCGACTGTTATTCGTAGCCTATCATTGCGTCAAATATGAATGAAGTTGGTAAATTACGTTAATTTTGTTGCAGGTACTATTAAAAGGCTATCACAAAAAATATTTTATCGCGCTATTCGATGCAATTTATGCAATTAACAGTGGGCACGATAATGAATTATTTTCCAGTAGATTTATAGATCTCCAGATATGCATATTTTGGGGGCTTTTAATATGTTATTGCTATCGCATGGATTAGGATGTTTAAACTAATGTTTAACCATGCTATAAGTGAAAAAAAAAGTACAGTTAAAGGCATGTAAATCCTTTTTAACACTTTCCAACATGGATGAAAAGTATTTATGACTTCAGTTTTTCTATCTGTCGCCTGCCGTGTTTCTCTACGTGCTCTAACTCGCGTAAATATAGTCGGGATTACATGTAATTGATATACGTTATTGAGGTTTGCCAAAGTATGTTTGGTATTAAAAATGAAGAGTGTAGCATTCATAGCTTAATTACAGGGGCACTCAAAACTATTCCGTTACATTATAGTCTTTGGGAAAAATCGTCTGCGGTGTATTTTAATAATGTTACACAATTTTAAACGTAATGAAATTTATATACTTTATTAAGGTGCACTAGAACCTGGTTACTATAAAATATGTTATGTGTAGCACTTACAGCATGCGTACAGGGAACTCAAAAGTATTCATAATATTACAATCTTTGAAGAAAATCCTTTTGTGGCGTTTTTTAATGATGTTACTCTGTTACAAAATAATAAAATTGATATGTATTTTTGAAACATTTTTGTAGTATATGGGGTGCAAAGTATATGTTTTTTTCAGGGTCACACAAAAGTGGTCGATTAAAATGTAGTCTACGGGGAAAAAAAATTATTTTAACACATTAGCGACGGGAAACGAGAATTCTCGTTTTTATTCAGAATACATCATTGGCTAAGGGAGGGACTTCTACCTTACAGAAAAGACATTTATATTGTGTTGTCCATATTTTTTATAGATTGTAAGACATTATATATTACATCCGTACATTGAAAGATATTTACTGCTGCATAAACATGAAAAACATATCTCAGAAACCAATTTCCGAGACACTTTCAGAAGAGGGAGGAGCTTCTACTGTTTTTAAACCCAGATTTAATTAAATTGCCTGTCGTCAGTGTGTTAATTGTGTTGCACTAATTCAAACATTATGAAATTAAATTACATTACTGTGGTTGACTACAAGAAGCTTGAATATGATTTGTATCGTATTTATCGTTCATTTATAGGGTCACATAAAAAATTTCGGATACAGTTCTGGTCTATTAGGGATGATTGCTGAAGAGTATTTTCGATTATGGTGTGCGTTTTAACGTTAAGTAAATTTGTGCTTAATAAGTAGTGCTTAAATATTGTATAGACCATGTACAGGGATACACAAATGAATTCGTAAGTATAAATGAAAATGAGCGCGAATTGCTTCAGTGTGCGTTTTTTTTTTTTTTTTTTTTTTTTTGAGTTATGTATTTCCCAGCACAATTACATTTAGTATACTAACAAATGTTTGCAGAATTTAAATAGAACCATATACAGGACTCCGCAGAAACTGGATATATGGTGCACACTATGCATACTAATTCCCGGAAATGTAATATGAGCAGTTTTAAGAGGGTTTTTAGTCTGCATTAAATTTAAGTGTTATAGACGACGCGTAAAAATCTTCACGTAATATACAGGGCTGTAGAAAAGAATTCATGTACGTTTCCGTCTATTGGTAGAATTTACTAAAGGACATTAACACAATTAATTGATAATTACAAATGTAAATTAAATTACACTACGAAGGGGTTCAGGGGGGGCAGAGCCCCCCTGAAGAAATCTACTTTATTATCTAAAAGTTACCAGAATAAGTAGCTCATGAGATTTTCAGAATACCATTGCATAACAAGGGGTTTAATTTAACGCTTCTAATGTCAGAAACCTTCGAAATATTTTTTCGTTTTATAAATGTTTATGTAATTTCAAAACTTTAAATTTCGTTTTTTGTAGAAAGATTAATATTACTCAAAGGGTGCTAAACACAATGAATTGTAGAGCTGACGTTGAGGCTCCTGATCTGCAGATTTACTAGTTTTATTTATAATTGCATGCGTAAGAATTATGTTAAATTTAAAAGGATGTATAAAAATGTATTCATTGATGCGTTATCATTCACATTTTTCAGAAATTCAAATTATGAGTTTTAAAAGATATGATATCAAAATTTAAGTGGCGCCTTGATGTAGCCTTAAACAATTTGTTTTAAAATTCAATTTTAATTGTTTTCGATTTGGCTAAATATATTTACACATCTAACCAAAACTTTTAATTTTCCAATACACTGTTAAAAATACCACTTTCACTGAACTTGTACAATGCACTATAATGTATTTATATGAATAAATTGATTTATCTTTTGTGCCACGCTATCCAAAATCAAAAGTAAAATTTATGTAAGTGATTTCTTTACGTCATAATATCCATTTGCATATATTTCGCTTAGTTTGGATACAATGACGCAAAGAAATTACTTACATAAATTTTACTTTTGATTTTGGATAGCGTGGCATAAAAGATAAATCAATTTATTCATATAAATACATTACAGTGCATTGTACAGGTTCAGTGAAAGTGGTATTTTTAACAGTGTATTGGAAAATTAAAAGTTTTGGTTAGATGTGTAAATATATTTAGCCAAATCGAAAACAATTAAAATTGGATTTTAAAACAAATTGTTTAAGGCTACATCAAGGCGTCACTTAAATTTTGATACCATATGTTTTAAAACTCATAGTTTGAATTTATGAAAAATGTGAATGATAACGCATCAATGAATACATTTTTATACATCCTTTTAAATTTAACATAATTCTTACGCATTCAATTATAAATAAAACAAAAATAAAATGATAAAATAAATAATATAGCGTCACTTAAAATTTGATATCATTATTTTTAAGTTCCATATTTAAAATTCTTATAGCAATAAGATAAAGTGCTGCGTCACAAACTTTTAACCCGTTAAGGGGTTTTTTAATTGATATCATTACTTTTTTTAAGTTAATAATAAAAAGAAAAAAAATAAAGACTAATGATAGGAACTCATAATCGTGATTTCCATTCACCTTTAATTCCCTCCCCCCCACCCCCTCAAAAAAGCATACCTCATACTTATATTGTAAAGAGTGCTGTGCTATTTGATTTTTTTAAGAACTTTTTAGTAAGATATGGAAGTAATGTACAAAATGTGGGGGAGGGTTATGGTTTGTTTCACAGATATAGAAAGCTTTGTTAAAACTTACTATGTAAAAAGTTTACTTTCTTAAGAAAAATATAAAGAAATATTACTCTTTAAACCTTTTTATTTAAAATGCAATAAAATTGTAAGCAAAAAAATACTTTCAAATAAAATTTATTTGGAAATTAGTGATTTCTTATTTTTTAAGAAATAATTTCCCATCATGTAAGTTTTAATCTATAGTTGTATTGGGGTGGTAGGATATTAGATTTATTGGATACAACTGTATAAAATGCATAAAATACATTATTATTGCCCCCATTATTGAAAAGAAAGTTTTATTGTGATATCCCCCGCATTTATTGTTAATGCTGAATTGAGGCAATAGATGGCGATACCATGCAGAGAAGCATTTAATTATTGATGTATTTAACTAATCATGTAACAAGCAACGTAAATTACTTCAAAAACAGATTTTAATTATATTTTGTACCTTGAAATTTTTAATGCTAGGCAACGGTTTAATAATTTAGTTAGCCAACTGAGTTATTTAATTTGAGGTTTTATTTCACTTAATTTTTTCTGTGAATACATTTCCCATTTATTGTTAATGCTGAATTTAGCCAATAGATGGCGATACCATGGAGAAAATCATTTAATTATTGATGTATTTAACTCCCAGACACAGGAAAGAAGACTAGACTCGACAACACCAATTCAGCCCATGTTAACGAATGAAGTAACTGAGAGCGTGATCTAGGGACGTTTTCTGACCCTTCCAATATGGCGGCCAGTGCGAGAGCAGTGAAACTTGAATTAGCGATTATTAAAAATAAATTAACATGTATGCAATCCAAAGAGTTCTCGATTATTCCTGTTTTCATTTATGAGTAATACTATTAATTTTAAGAGATTTCTCAACTTTTATTTAATATTTATTGAGGAAATCCTTACTTGAAAATCTGAAAGAATAAGAATATCAACTGTCTAGATTGCTGCTGCTGCTGCTGCCATCTGTTGAACCAAACTTGATGAAGTTGAATAAAAAAATCTTTAACAGTAAAAATGTTTAAAAAATATGCTAGATTAAATGTTATTAAATGATGCTGAAATACTCGAGAAAAATGTGTACACCGACTCTGAAGTACTAAAATACTTCAGTTTTACTCAGTAATAAGCACAATATTCCTCCATGATTTATTTACTTAAAAAATTCCAGTTAAAAATCCAGATTTTGAGTTAGGCCTTTTTTTTTTTTGCATTAATTTCATTAGCGTTAAGTATTCTTATATATAAAAAAAAATTAAGAATAATAAAATTTAATGACAAAATTAATTATTATCCCCCCTCTCAAAATACCTTTTATTATTATTAATTTTATATCACACTAGCAAACCCCGCGGCTTTGCTCGCGTAATATTTGAAATATGCCAAGTGATATTTGCATGACTATTTTTTATTAGAAAAACACTTTTTGGAATAATTCAAAAATTACAAATTAAGCCACAATTTGACTAAACTTTATTATAAAAGTGATATAGACAGAAATGAGATTTTAATTAATAAGAAATACTAAAACTAATTCCAATTAAATGATAATTTAGAAAATATTTTGAGTCTTTTTTGCTCATTTCAACATTAATTTGAAGTTTTGAATTTTTTAGAAACCATCTTAATGCATTTACATTTTAAAATTAACCATCATGTCAAATTCCAAGCTTCTTGTCTAACAGTCTACCACCTCTCTGATGTTAGTGGCACCTCCAACATAAAGTGCCGAAATAAAGTTGAAATAGAATGTCTCGAAAAATGTTGAAACAGAGACTGTCACCATTAATTTGCCAACATTAAACTTCAAATCGGTTGGTATTTCCTAATATTCTATAGAAAACGGAATTTAGATGTTTTTAAAGGCTTTCGTGTTGTTCTTGCCAACCAGATGGTAGTAAAACCGGCATAAAATATAGCCTGTATAGGATCAGGGACTATCACTCTTGATTTGCAACCAGTAACTTATGTAATCGGTTTATTATTTCCAGAGATTCCACATAAATCGTAATTTAGGACTCTTTTAGAATGCTTTTCGCTCCTTCCCTTCGCTTCACCCCTTTGTAATTTCGAATTTATTTTCGGCTGCTCTTAGAGGACATTTATATTTTATAAGTAATTACCGTGCTATATTTAAAGTTTCTAGCCTCTTCAGCACCGCAGAAATCGCAATTTAGAAAATTTTTTGCTCCTGCAACCCTCGAGGGGTTGTTGCACCGACATAAAATATAGCTTATGTTTGAGCAGGTTCTATCACCATCAATTTGCAACTATTATGTTTGAAATCGGTTTCGTATTTCTTACGATTGCCTAAAAATCGTAATTTAGAACGCTTATAGAACGCTTTTCGCTCACTTCATCCTTTTAAATTTGGAATTTTCTTTCGACAATTCTTAGAAAGCATTTGCATCTTTGAAGTAATTACCATTCCAAATTTAAAATGTAAGACCCCTCAGTAACACAAAAAACGCAATTTGGAACATTTTTTGCTCCTGTAACCCCCAGGTGGTAGTGACAACAACGTAAAATATAGGCTATGTTGGAGCGGGGACTATCTCCATCAATTTGAAACCATTACTTCTGAAATCGGTTTATATTTCCTGAGACTGCGTAGAAATCGCTATTTAGAACGGTTTTAGAACGCTTTTCGTTCATTTTCACCCCCTTTTAAACTTCAAATTTTTAGGGAACTCTTCTCAGAGAGCATTTACATCTCACAAGTAATTACCATGCCAAATTTCAAGTTGCTAGCCCCTTCAGTATCCCAAAAATCACAATTTAGAACGTTTTTTAAAATGCAACCGCAAGGTGGTAGTGACGCCGACATGAAATACATCCTATACTGGAGCAATATGTCATCATCATTTTCCAACCATTACTTTTGAAATCGGTTGGGTACTTTCTGAGACTGCATAGAAATCGTTTTTTAGAACGTTTTTCGTCCCTTTTCAGCCCTTTTAAATTTCGAATTATTTAGGAAATGTTCTTAGAGATCATTTATATCTTATAAGTAACTACCATGCCTAGTTTCAAGTTGCTAGCTCCTGCAGTATTACAAAAAACACAATTTAGATCGGTTTTTGCTCCTTCACCCCTTTGGAGTACACCGACATG
The DNA here is from genome assembly GCA_963932465.1 of Maratus speciosus. Classification (NCBI taxonomy): domain Eukaryota; kingdom Metazoa; phylum Arthropoda; class Arachnida; order Araneae; family Salticidae; genus Maratus; species Maratus speciosus. The sequence goes on from OZ010797.1 coordinate 458,639,168, forward strand.
AAATACAGCCTATGTTGAGTGAGGGCTGTCACCTTCGTTTTCACACCATTATTTTTTAAATCGGTTCGGTACTTCCTGATATTCCGTAGAAATCGCAATTTAGAAAGTTGTTTAGAACGCTTTTCGCTCATTTTCACCCAAAATTTCGATTTTTTTAGGAAATGTCCTTAGAGATCATTTGTATCTTATAAATAACTGTCCTGTCTAATTTCAGGATTCTATACCTTTCAGTTACAGAAAAATCGCAATTTAGAACGCCTTTTGCTTCTGCAACCCCTAGGTGGTAGTGACACAGATATGAAATAAAGCCTATGTTGGAGCAAGGGTTATCATCATCAATTTCCTACCATTACTTTTGAAATAGGTTGGGTACTTTCTGAGATTGCGTAAAATAGCCATTTAGAACGTTTTTAGAACTCTTTTAGCGCATTTTCACCCCTTTTAAATTTCGATTTTTTTAAGAAATGTTCTTAGAGATCATTTATATCTTATAAGTAACTACCATTCCAAATTTCATGTTTCTAGGCCGTTCAGTAACACAAAAATCGAATTCTCGAACGTTGTTTTGCTCCTGCGCCCCCTTTGGGGGCAATGACACTGACATGAAACATAGCCTATGTTGGAGCAAGGGTTATCACCATCATTTTGACACCATTATTTTTTAAATCGGTTAGGTACTTTTCTAGATTGAGTAAAAATCGGCATTTAGAACATTTTTTAGAACTCTTTCGGCTCATTTTCACCCCCTTTTAAATTTCGAATTTTTTAAGAAATGTTCTTGGAAATAATTTATAGCTAATAAGTAACTACCATGCCAAATTCCATGTATCTGGGCCCTTCAGTAACACAAAAATCGCAATTTCAAACGATTTTTATCTCCTGCACCCCCTTTTCGGGTAGTGGCACTGACATAAAATGTAGCCTGTGTTGGAGCAAGGGTTGTCACCATCATTTTGGCACCATTATTTTTTATATCGGTTTGGTACTTCTTGAGATTGCGTAAAAATCGCAATTTAGAACGTTTTTTAGAACGCTTTTTGCTCATTTTCACCCCTTTTAAATTTCGAATTTTTTAAGAAATGTTCTTGCAAATCATTTATACGTAATAAGTAACTACCATTCCAAATTCCATGTATCTGGGCACTTCAGTAACGCAAAACTCACAATTTCGAACGTTTTTCTGTTCCTGCACCTCCTTTATGGGTAATGGCACTGACATAAAATGTTGCCTATTTTGGAGCAAGGGTTGTCACCATCATTTTGCCACCATTATTTTTTATATCGGTTTGGTACTTCTTGAGATTGCGTAAAAATCGCCATTTAGAATGTTTTTAGAACGCTTTTTGCGCATTTTCACCCCTTTTTAATTTCGATTTTTTAAAGAAATGTTCTTAGAGAACATTAGTATCTTATAAGTAACTACCATTCCAAATTTCATATTTCTAGGCCCTTCAGTAACACAAAAATCGCATTTTTAGAACGTTTTTTGCTCCTGCACCCCCTTTTGGCCAGTGGCACGGACATAAGATATAGCCTATGTTCTAAGTTGGACTAACACCATCATTTTGATACCATAACTTTTAAAATCGGTTCGGTAGTTCCAGAGCTTACCTCCTACAAATAAACAATTTTTACCTCTTTATAATAGGAAGTATAGAGTATCTCTCTATTCTAAAAAAAGTAACTACCGCTGTCACCGCCGCCGCCGCCGCCGGTTTTGAATTTTTTGTGACCGGAGGTCTTTCTTCGTTAATATTAAGAAAAATAGTGCATACAAAAATATGAAAATCGGTGGTTTTATACAGAAATGTTTGATAAACACGCTGATGTAGACAGTTTTCAAATCGAAGCATTATTTTAAGAGATATGGTAAAGTTGGACAAAATCGTTCCACTAAAAAAGTTTTATAGCAGCAAAAAATTTACATGACAGTGTAATCATTTTTAGATCATTTTATGCGTTAGAATTTGCCGGAGTGCAGATTGCATTAATTTTTTTTATTTTGACTCATTTTTTCAGGTTTTATTTCTATTTTAAATTCAAATTTTCAGCATTTCTAGAGATATTTTTTACAGATTTTAGAAAATTGTACTAATTTAAACTGTTGCCAACTGTATAAAAAGCACAAGCAAAAATGTTTGCTTCAAATTAAAAATTTATTTACACGTGACTATTATAAACAGGAAAAAAAACTTTCAAATTAGAATTAAATAATTACGTATAAAAAGCAGGAACTTATTAAAAATTACGTCATAAAAAGTATACACGTGAATTTTAAAAGAGAAAGGATATCGTAAAATAATAAACTCATTAACAGGAGAAGTCTTAGTAGAAATTACGTCATATTTACGTCACATTATAGTTATTACATAAAATGAACGCAAAATAATATTGCACAAAAGTTTAAATTTAGAAATTGCGCTAGACATTTATTTAATATTTTGATAGGATATTTTCAACTACTAGGGTGGCTCGGCCCCCTACGAGCTACGCTCGCCAACCCCCGTCCAGACACCGCAGACTCTAAATGCACGCTAATTTGATAGGCTTTAAAAAGATTTCGAGAGACTGAATTATAATTTAAGAAACAGTGGCGATCTCCCTATAAACGAATTTCTATTCATTTCTCTTTGATTGGGGAATTTTAACGCCAAATCCACTGCGGTACTACTTGATTATCCTGTCTACCAATTTCGCCAAATTATATAAATCGCCAAACCTCTCCCCAAATTATACAAATTGATATAATTTTTATTTTAAATAACGAAAGAACAAATAAATTCGTACAACATTAATAAAAACACAAATAATCCGTCGAAATAAAAAAAAATCCCTGCCGGCTCGGGCCTACAGGCGGAGGTAGATTTCGAAGTTAAATACTAAATTCACCAACAAAACTGAAATCAAGATTAAAGATAAACCCAGTTCCTTCGCTAAGAATGAGCTCTAGGGAGCTAAACATTTTGTGAAAATTCTAATATACACACACGCATGTATATGGAACAGGTTTAAAAATGGCTAAATCAAATTCAGAGAACCTCAAAGTGTTAAAATATGTTAATATTTCCATACTCGGGTTTTTATCATGTTTTAATACGTTTCTTCAAACTCAATGGCGTTACATATTCACCTGCTGTGGTCCATTACATTTTCAATATGACGCAATATTTTGTTGTTTTTTTAATTCGTCAAACTATTTATTTCATTTTGAATTTTCATGCAGAAATCTTGCTCTAGAAAACTTATGACGTAATATTTAATTTGTTTACAATTCGTCAAACTATTTATTTCATTTTGAATTTTCATGCAGAAATCTTGCTCTAGAAAACTTATGACGTAATATTCAATTTGTTTTCAATTCGTCAAACTGTTTATCTAATTTAATTTTTCACGTGAAAACATTGCATTAGAAAAACAATTGTTGTGGTGAGAATTTTATTGCTTTTTTTTAATTGTTGGCAACAGCTATAACGAAAAATATTTATTTTTTCCTGCCATTGTTGTGTAAAAGCTGGTTTTATCAGAATCATGTTAAGACGGTATTAGGTAGATTTCGTAAGAAATACTACCTATTGCAGTCGTTACCATGGTGCGACTTTTGAAAAATTCCTTCATAACTTTTCATTATAGGACCCCAGGAACCCAAAACCACCCCCACCTAAAAAGTTTATATATATATATATATATATATATATGTATGTATGTATGTACTAAATTTTGTCCGCACGATAAAAGTCGCAATTATGCACGGATTGTCCTCAAACTCGCCAACAACTTTGATATGGCTAATATCTCGGCGGCGATTGAAAATGGGCGAAATCGGCCCAAGAGGGTGGAAATGGGGAGGGTTCAAAATTTTGAATACTGTCTCAACATGAATCTGATAAAACCAGCTCTTACACAACAATGGCAGGAAAAAAATGAAAGTTTTTCGTTATACCAGTTGCCAACAATTAAAAAAATAAAAAAATAAATAAAATTTTCACCACAACAATTACTTTTCTTTTGCAAAATTTTCACGTGTAACATTAAATATTTTGACAAATTGAAAACAAATTGAATATTACGTCGGAAGTTTTCTAGAGCAAGATTTTAGCATGAAAACTCAAAATAAAATAAATAGTTTGATGAATTAAAAAATATGTATATTGCGTCATATTGGAAATATAATGGACCTCAGCAGGTGAATAGTAACGTCATGTGAGTTTGAAGTAACGTATTAAAACATGATAAAAACACGACTATGGAAATATTAACATATTTTAACAATTTAAGGTTCTCTGAATTTTTTGTAGCCATTTTTTAAACCTATCCCATATACATGTGTGTGTGTATTCGTGTATATTATAATTTTCACAAAAAGTTTAGCTCCCTACAGCTCACTCTTCCTGAAGAAACTGGGTTTTATCTCTAATCTTGATTTAAGTTTTGTTGGAGAATTTAGTACTTAACATCGAAATCTACCTCCGCCTGTAGGCCCAAGCCGGCAGGGATTTTTCAAAATTTTAAAACCTTCCCCATTCCCATTCCCTTGGACCGATTTTGCTCATTTTCAATCCCCGCCGAGAAATTAGCCATCTTAAAGTTGTTGGCGAGTTTGAAGACGTTCCGTGCATAATTGCGACTTTTATCGTGCGGACAATATTTAGTACATACATACATACATATATATATATATATATATATATATAAACTTTTTAGGTGGGGGTGGTTTTGGGTTCCTGGGGTCATGTAATGAAAAGTTATGAAGGAATTTTTCAAAAGTCGCACCACGGTAACGACTGCAATAGGTAGTATTTCTTACGAAATCTACCTAATAACTTGATGACGTATACACGTGTAACAACATTTCAAAATAAGCTAATATAAAAGGAATTAAGTAAAGAGAGTCTTTTTCTCCTGGTATTTTTTAACAAAGCGAAAAGAAAGTTCTTTTAAATGAGACATTTTAAATTAATTCTCAAAATATCAAATAAATGTCTAGCGCAATTTCTAAATTTAAACTTTTTTGCAATATTATTTTGTGTTCATTTTATGTAATAACTCTAATGTGACGTAAATATGACGTAATTTCTCCTCAGACTTCTAACGCATGTTAATGAATTTATTATTTTACAATATCCTTTCCCTTTTAAAATTCACGTGTATACTTTTTATGACGTAATTTTTAATAAGTTCCTGCTTTTTATACGTAATTATTTAATTATAATTTGAAAGTTTTTTCCTGTTTATAATAGTCACGTGTAAATAAATTTTTAATTTGAAGCAACCATTATTGCTTGCGCTTTTTATACAGTTGGCAACAGTTTAAATTAGTACAATTTTCTGAAATCTGTAAAAAATATCTCTAGAAATGCTGAAAATTTGAATTTAAAATAGAAATAAAACCTGAAAAAATGAGTCAAAATAAAAAAATTAACGCAATCTGCACTCCGGCAAATTCTAACGCATAAAATGATCTAAAAATGATTACACTGCCATGTATAGTTTTTGCTGCTATAAAACTTTTTTAGTGGAACGATTTTGTCCAACTTTAGCATTAAATAACTCTTAAAATAATTCTTCGATTTGAAAACTGTCTGCATCAGCGTGTTTATCAAACATTTCTGTATAAAACCACCGATTTTCATATTTTTGTATGCATTATTTTTGTTAATATTAACGAAGAAAGTCCTCCGGTCACAAAAAAATCAAAACCGGCGGCGGCGGCGGTGACAGCGGTAGTTACTTTTTTTTAGAATAGAGAGATTTTTGTTAGGAAAGCGCAAATAATATTTCATTGCTAACAAAAGTACTTTCACGTGATTATTTAAAAGAGAAAGAATAGCTTGGTCAAAATTACGTCAAATTAAAAACGATTAATTTAAAATGTCTCATTTAAAAGAACTTTCTTTTTGCTTTGTTAAAAAATACTAGGAGACAAAGACTCTGTTTACTTAATTCGTTTTATATTAGCTTATTTTGAAATGTTGTTACACGTGTCTACGTCATCCAGTTATTTTTATTTCGACGTTTCATTTGTATTTTTATTAATGTTGTACGAATTTATTTGTTCTTTCGTTATTTAAAAAAAAAATTATGCCAATTTGTATAATTTGGCGAGTGGTTTGGCGATTTATATAATTTGGCGAAATGGGTCGACGGGATAATCAAGTAGTACCGCAGCGGATTTGGCGTTAAAATTCCCCAGAAATGAATAGAAAGAAATTCCCAAGAAATGAATAGAAATTCGTTTATTGGGAGATCGCCACTGTTTTTTAAATTATAATTCAATCTTTCGGAATCTTTTTAAAGCCGATCAAATTAGCGTGCATTTAGAGCCTGTGGTGTCTGAACGGGGGTTGGCGAGCGTAGCTCGTAGGGGGCCGAGCTCCCTAGTAGATTAAATCAGAATTGACGTTTTCTAAATTCACTAGATTTTGCCTATCAGAAAATTTATTAAAATAAACGTCAAAAACCTGTGTTTTTGGATTTTAAACAGTTTTTATTGCATTAATTTCGTTGCCTTAAAAAATATTTTTTAGAATTATCATCATTTTTTTAAGTAAAATTATGAATAAAAAAATGCAAAGGCAAAATTAATTACTATCCATCCCCACCCCAATATCTCATTTTTTATAATGTTATTCATAATTTTAGTTCGCGTTAAATCGGAATTGACGTTTTAAAATCCACTAGATTTTGTCTACCAGATGGTTTTTTAAATAAACGTCTTAAGCTCTTAAGCGGTAGTCTTCAAATGACTAATCAGTGAATTAACAACAAATTTCTGCCTGATAAGTGATTTTTAATTATTTAAAAATTAATTATTTCGCAAAAAAAAGTATATATATATATCATTTGTTATGATTCGCAAATTATTAAAATGCAATAAAAGTTTAGCGATAATAAAAAATTCTTCTATATTTTTGATAATAAAGACTTTTAAAATAATTTTTTATACTTCATTATCCCTTGATTAGTTTTCAGCTTTACAAATCTTACTGAAGTATGAAATAATTTTTATAAAAGTGATGCAATTCATTTAAAACACTAGTAATAATTTTAATCTAGGTTCTATATTTTATTATTTTTTGTTAATAAAATTCTAGATTTAAACGTCAGCATTGAAAAGCTTACAAAATCAAATGAATGATTTTTATAAAAGTAATGCAATTAATGCAACTCATTTAAAATATTTCTTATAAATAATGCACTGAGGTGCAATATATTGCATTTACAAAATAAATATATATATATATATGCTTACTTAAGATACACATACATTTTTACATGTGAGATAAAAAAAAAAACATTTACTAATTTGTGTTTTCTTTTACCTCCAACAGATGCAACTCTTAAAGAAAAAAATCAAAATAAATAAATACATTTTTATAGAAACATAAAATAAAATTTACCTTGATAAAAAAATGCTTACAGCTTCAAAGAGGACAGACCTCGCGACCTATGTATTACGAGGCCCGCACTTAACCGACTGAGCTACGGAAGGTTCGTAAATTTTCCACTGAACGTTGATCAGAAGAAATGAAGCACGTGAATACAGTAGACGCAACTTCGGTGAAATTCCCATAAATGGTGGAGAAATATAGTCCGATTTTTCATGCTTATTATAAAACGAATAAGAGTCTTCCTGGAAACATACATGGTCTTATTCGTTTCATCTAAAATAGATTCATATTATATATTAATTTTAATAAGATCATTTTCGGAGGGGAAAAAATGTGAATTAAAAAGAAAATTAGATTTTTCCCGGAAACAAATATTGTCTTATTCCCTTCACATAAAACAGATTCCTATTGTATATCAATTTAAAGAAAATCGCCCGGGCCATTTTCCAGATTTTGACATCAGGAACTTCTTCCATCGCGTTCACTTTAAAAATGGTTATTTAGATCTCAAAATATACTGCACGTAGAAATGTAAAAATTTCAGAGTACGATTAGACTGCAGATATAAGACTGTTCTAAAAAAATCAGAACAATAGGACCTTTATCTGCTGAGTTATTAAAAGGCGGCTTTTCGCGTTTTCTTTTATGTCGAGTTAGCCGAGATATGAGTTCCGCCATTTACGAATTCTACGATACGATTTTAGGCTTAAGGCTGCGTCACTCGGAATACTACCGTCTTCCATGATAGATTTATCATATAATTCGCAATATGCTAAAATTTAGAACAGTTAGTGAGCACATAACACAGTTGAAAATTCCTCGTCAGAAATTTCCGTCAATAAACGGAAATGAACTGCAGATGTTTTGTGCAGGCCTGTATATGATTTATAGAATTTATACATACTAAATAGTATGCAATTTTTATAATTTAAAAAGTTTTCCACAACTGAAAACGCACTTCCATCAATTATTGTTCATACAGTGAAAAATACTAGTCGGATATGCCAATCACAAAACTTTTAGGTAGATTTCGTAAGAAACACTACCTATTGCAGTCGTTACCATGATGCGACTTTTGAAAAATTCCTTCATAACTTTTCATTACATGACCCCAGGAACCCAAAACCACCCCCACCTAAAAAGTTTATATATATGTATGTATGTATGTACTAAATTTTGTCCGCACGATAAAAGTCGCAATTATGCACGGAACGTCTTCAAACTCGCCAACAACTTTAAGATGGCTAATTTCTCGGCGGGGATTGAAAATGAGCAAAATCGGTCCAAGGGAATGGGAATGGGGAAAGTTTAAAATTTTGAATACCGTCTTAACATGATTCTGATAAAACCAGCTTTTACACAACAATGGCAGGAAAAAATAAATATTTTTCGTTATAGCTGTTGCCAACAATTAAAAAAAAGCAATAAAATTCTCACCACAACAATTGTTTTTCTAATGCAATGTTTTCACGTGAAAAATTAAATTAGATAAACAGTTTGACGAATTGAAAACAAATTGAATATTACGTCATAAGTTTTCTAGAGCAAGATTTCTGCATGAAAATTCAAAATGAAATAAATAGTTTGACGAATTAAAAAAACAACAAAATATTGCGTCATATTGAAAATGTAATGGACCACAGCAGGTGAATATGTAAGGTCATTGAGTTTGATGAACGTATTAAAACATGATAAAAACCCGAGTATCGAAATATTAACATATTTTAACACTTTGAGGTTCTCTGAATTTGATTTAGCCATTTTTAAACCTGTTCCATATACATGCGTGTGTGTATATTAGAATTTTCACAAAATGTTTAGCTCCCTAGAGCTCATTCTTAGCGAAGGAACTGGGTTTATCTTTAATCTTGATTTAAGTTTTGTAGGTGAATTTAGTACTTAACTTCGAAATCTACCTCCGCCTGTAGGCCCGAGCCGGCAGGGATTTTTTTTTATCTCATACATATTAATACTTCAAAATTCTCTCGTACAGTGACAAAATTAAATGGCAATCTATGCCCATCATGAGACTCTAAAGATTTATGAAATTCCATGCATTAGTTCTTGAGATAAGACTATCGCTAAAATCGTGTAACTCGTGCAAAATGCAGCATATCAGCACCACCGGCTAGGTGATTTACACCAAAATCTAATCATCAATAAATTATGTTAACTTCTAACTGAGTCTGAAGTTTGAGGACAATCCGTGCACTAGTTTTCCAGGTAGAGCTATTGCGGAAATCGTAAAAAATTCCACATAGTAGCGCCACCTGTTGAGCGATTTACACCAAAAACTAATTAGGGCCAATTTATACTAGGGACTAACTTAATTGAAGATTGATGAAAATACATGCACTAGTTCTTGAGATACAGCTATTAAGGAAATCGTAAGAAATTCAGCACAGCAGCGCCACCTGTTGTTATATTTGCACCAAAAACAAAACAGCACTAATTTATATATGGGACTAACTGAATCTTAAGTTTGATGAAAATTCGTGAATTACTTCTTGAGATAGAGCTATTGCGATTATCATGAATAATGTAGCCTAGCAGCGCCACCTGTTGGGCGATTTTCCCCAAAAAGAAATCAGCACTAAATTATATCAAGGACCAACTGAATCTGAAGTTTTATGAAATTCCTTGCATTAGTTCTTGAAATATAGCTATTGCGGAAATCATGAAAAATGCAGTATAGCAGAGCCCCTTGTTGGACGATTTACACCAAAAAGTAATCAGAACCAGTTTATATCAAGGTCTAACTGAATCTAAAGTTTTGTGAAATTCCGTGCATTAGTTCTTGAGATAGAGCGCCCACAAAATTTTTGTCACATACAGATTCACAGAGTGACAGACAGACATTTTCTAAAACCCATCAAATCGTGTTCAGGATCTTCTAAAACGCATAAATCCATCGAAAACCAGGAGTCGAAATTTATCACGAATCCAATATTTTCTTTCTCCTTGTAAAGATAGAAGAAAGTAATAACTGATTTATTTTGTGTGTTCCTGTATATCAAAGATTAATGCACATCATATTGAATAGTAAGCATCTTATAGAGTACCTCGGAGATATATATCAATTTAAATACATTTGAAATAGTGTAACATGAACAAAATACACCACAAACAATTTTTCTCCGTAGACCGCAATGTAACATAATTCTTTTTAGTGTCCCTATAAATGATCTATAAATGCTATCCATGCCATATTCTATAACAATCATATTGTAATGCACTTCATAGATATGTATATAAATTTCAAAGTATTTGAAATTATGAAACTTGATTAAAAGCCACCGCAAACGATTTTTCCCCATAGGCCATAATATAATGAAATATTTTTGAATGTCCCTGTAACGAAATTATGACTGCTACACGCTACATTTTGCAATAACTAACATTCAATAGTGAATCAATAATACTTTTCAATTTCATGGCGATGCGACTATATTGACGCCAAAAATAATTTTGGCCAGCTAGAATCGGTAAATCACCCACCCTGCGGTTTAATGTATCTATATCTATAAAAGAAAGTCTGGATTGAGGATTAATAACCGCACAGACCAAACTACTAAACCTAAAATCTTGAAAATTAGGGTAAAAATACTTCTTATGACATAGAGTGCCGCTAAGAAAGGGTTTTCTAAAATTCCACCCCTAAGGGCATAAAAAATAGAGCAAACTTTTAAAAAATTCCTTAAAAATCAGATTTTATAGTTATTTTTCAAATGATAACATACTTTAGTGTATTTTTGTATGCTGAATCGACTAACTGAATGGTACTAACCAAATTCTTTTAAGTCTATTAGTTCATGAGATATTTCATATTTTTCTAATTTGGCGATGTCTTTGGCGCCAAAACCTCAAATTTTCAAATGATAATTTCTAAAAGCTCATTCTCTTCATTCTATTACTATAGCAAGAGAAGAAATTCAAATTGAATAATTTTTTAGTCAATTCTTTTGGTTAAATATTTAAAACAACTATATCAGCTAGGGAAAAAATTACAAACGCCTCAAAAACGAAAACTAAAAAAAAAAAAAAAAAAAAAATGGTACTTTTTCGTTTTACCAACACCATGCCAAAATGTATGGTATCGCGCCATTTATCTAAACCCTACCCGTGCAAAGGAATTTTATTGTAAACCGTGCCAAACATTAACATTTGCTATTTATTGAACGTGAGCATTTTTTTTTTTTTATCAGTATTATTCCATAGTAATCTCGCAATTTTTTTTAATTTGGAGACTATGAAATATTAATGAATCGAAGCTTACAGTCTCTTTCAAAAAGTGAACAGCATTTATTTAAAGATGCAATTAGGCTGTTTTCAACGAATAAAGATGTAAAAGAATGTAATAATGAAAAATTAAAAGAAGTGCGTCAACCCGTTGCCTTGATTCAACTCTTCATAATTGTACTAAAGCAAAGTTGACCGATTCTGAAGTGACAAACGGACTTGAACCATTTCTTAGTTTATCAATTGGGTCTAAAGCAGTGGTTCCCAACCTTTTATCGGCCACGCCTCACCAAAACATCAGTAAAGTCGCTATACCCCCCCCCCCCCTCCATAATCTGTAAATTATGTCTCTTATTTTTTAAAAAGTGAAATATGTTCTCACAGATGAAGCCTTAACAATACCTCTTAAATTCACATTTTTTAACATATCAAAGAGGTGAATCTTCTGTGGCAAATGTGTTTTTAACATCATTTTACAAATGCAATGAGATTATACATCTTCGCCTTTGTGCCAAAAAGAATTTTGTTGTACTTTCTAACTTACCTCAATGTTAAAATAAAAGTGTTATATGGGCTGCATTTTTATCTTCACAAAATATCTTGAAAAGAGACTTACATTTAACGTTGAAAGTTATAACATTCACACATTTTATCATTTATTTTGTGACTTATTAAAAGTTGGTAGAAAAGCTTTCGACGCAAATTTTTTTTTAAAGATAACACAATACCCAAGAAGCATATAAAAACTATAATCTTTATGAAAATTAGGTACCCATTATTCCCCATCACAACACATTTTTTTCTGTTTCCCCTTTCCCGATATCGTTGTCTTCCATTTACCCATTCCCTTTTCTAATGCTGTTTAAGATTTATAAGTTTTATAAAGTTGGTAGTACGTCATTCAGGTACTTCAAATATATCTTTAGATTAAATATGTTCGAGATAGTCAAATTTATGCGTACTTTTAAGTAGCTTCACATTCAAAAGAATCTTCGAGTGGCATATAGCAAAGCAAATAGAAGTAAAAAGTTCTCTCAATAAATAATCGAAAGCGTTACAAAAAATTGTAAAACTATTTTTCAGAAAATTTATAATGAAACTTAATAATAAAATGATGTTATGATGTTTTTAAAAACGTTATTCGTATAATTATTCTGGTGTTGAATGTATTTCAAAGTTTTCACTGTGAACATTTAAAAAAAACTGATTTTTTAAAAATTTTGTTTGCATTCCATTCATTTTTAGTGTACAACAATGCTTTAAAAAGAAGGACAAAAGAAACTGATAGCGAATGAGTGAGCAACAAATTTGAAATTCCCCCCTAGAAAGTCAAATTGCCCCCAGTGGGGTGCACGCCCCGCGTTGGGAACCACTGGTCTAAAGTAATATTACGTTCTAATTTGTGGACCGAAAAAGGTTCAGTAAAGGTTTAGGCTCTGTTGCAGATATTGTTTATGAAGAAAATCACGGGCCACCAGACCAGATGCGCGAATAATCATGGTTAAATTTGAAAACTACAGTCATTCAACGGTACTTTCCGGTTAGCCGGACGCCAGTGTTATATATACATACATATGTATAAATACATGCATGTATATATACTTATATAATATACATATACATATATATGTGTGTGTATACAATATATGTATATATATAGATGTGTATATATACATATATGTATGTATATTTATATGTATATATAACACAGGCGCACGGCTAACCGGAAAGTACCCATTCAATTTATGAGAATTGCTGCGTTCGGATTCCACCAATAACTAAATTCTGGAAAAATGGAAATATAAATTGCTCAAGAAAACAATTTCCTCTGGAGTTAGCTTTTGCAGTTACAATTCAAAAATCCCAAGGTTTAACATTAGATAAAGCAGTTGTAGGTATTGGGGATAAAGAGACATCAGTTGGCTTAACGTACGTAGCGTTGTCGTGAGTGAAATCCCTTCAAGGTTTACCATTCAATAAAAAAATTTCCTAACGAGAGATTCTACAATATCAAAAATTCTCATATGCCAACATGCAGAAAAAAAAAAGAAGGCATTACAATGAAAAGTTAATAATTCTTAGAATCAACGTTGCAGATTTCAAATGTTTTTCCAGAAAATAGGATTTTGAAGAAGTAACTTTCTTCAAGCTCTCTTCGAATATATTATTGTAAGATTGCTATCCAAGATTTTTAGAAAACACCAGACGCTATTGGAAAATGTAAAAACATCTTTTAAAGAGTTTTTAGTTGAAAATTTAAAACTATTTTGTAAAATTTTGCTTAGAAAATATTTTTATTTATACCAGTCTTATATCATAAAAAAAGAATCTGAGGAAATTCTTAGTTATTTGGCTGAATTTACATTTCTAAAATTAAAATGCGCCAAAACATAAAATAACGTTTTTGCTTAATAAAGATTCAAAAATAATATAAAAAAATATTGTTACTTTCAAATATTTATCTTATTAAGTAATGCTTCGCGAATCCAAACAAAACATGGCTTTTGGTAGTATTTGTGCATTTCCTTATTCTATAAAATACTAAGAAAAATATTTTATATAAAAGATTTGAGTGGCGTTATAAATATTGTACAATATCCCTATAAATTCAAATTTAATTAATTAATTTTAATTTGCAAAATCCTTCTAAAATTTATTAAATGATTGTATAAATTTTCTAGTTTAGTTTCAAAAATTCACGAAAAATGCTTTAGAAGATAAAATTTTCATGAATTCATAATTTGGGATATAAAGTTTAAAAATGATATTGTCTTACAAAAGAAAAAGATTGGTTTAGCAACAACGTATTTTACTTTGTAAAAAAACAACGTTTTTTGGATTACTATCTATAAATAACAAGCTATTGATCTTTAAAAGTTACATTAGCTGAAATTTAACGATTGTTTTGCACGGAAAGGATTCTTAGTGATTAAAACTGCAATCGAGAAAGTGTAAATACCAAACTTAATCTAAAAATTGAGTACAAATGAAACTTATAGTTTTTCCATTAACTTTATGAAATAAGTACTCTAATTGAAGCCATTTATATGTCTGTGAATTTGTACTGTAGAAATGTGCGTTCCCTGTGCTCATCTTAATTAGGTTTTTAAGTCATAAAGGTGTGCAGGGTTTTTGTTTGTTTGTTTTCTTTTTCTTTTTCATGAATGATATAAATGCTTTTACTGCATTTTTAAACACTTAAAATGATTTCATGAGGGAAAAAAGTTCAAAGCTCTGTAACTTTTTATTTCAAATCGTTCAACTTTATAATGTAATTATCGTTATGTAAAGTTTAATTTGGGCTGAATATTAAAAGGCTTTTTTTTTTTTCTTTCTTCTATCTTTATATCTTTACAAGAAGAAAGTATTGGATTCGTGAAAATTTTCGACTTTCAGTTTTCGACGGATTTACACGTTTTAGGGGTCAGAGGTTCAGAAAAACATGTTTTTACAAAATGCCTGTCTGTGAGTCTGTCTGTCTGTCCGTATGTGACACAAATTTTGTGGGTTCTCTATCTCAAGAATTTAGGCTCGAAATTTAATAAAAATTTATATTCAGTTATTCCCTGACACAAATTGATGCTGATTAGTTTTTGGTGTAAATCGCTCAACAGGTGGCGCTGCTATGCAGCATTTTGCACGATTTCCGCAATAGCTCAATCTCCAGAACTAATGCACGGATTTTCATCAAACTTCAGATTCAGTTAGTCCTTGACATGAATTGGCGTTTTATACATTTTGATGTAAATTGCTCAAGAGGTGGTGCTGCTATGCTGCATTTTTTGCAATTTTCGCTATAGTTCTATTTCAAGAACTAATGCTTCGATTTTCAACAAATTTCAGATTCAGGTATACCTTGATAATAATTAGTGCTGTTTATGTGATTGAAATAGAAGAAAGTTTTGTGATGGCCACAACATACTAGTTTACTTTTGCTATTGGAAGTAACTTGATATGTTACAGATTATTCTCAATTCATTAATTTTTTTTCTATTCTTTTTACTTTTTTCTATCTTTACAAGAAGAAAGTGTTGGATTCGTGAAAAATATCGACTTCCGGTTTTCGATGGATTCATAAGTTTTAGAAGGTCCTGAACACAATTTGATTGTTTTTAGAAAATGTCTGTCTGTCACTCAGTCTCTCTGTGAGTCTGTATGTGACAAAAAAAATTGTGGGTGCTCTATCTCAAGAACTAATGCACAGAATTTAACAAAACTTTATATTCAGTTAGACCTTGACAAAAACTGGTGCCGATTACTTTTTGGTGTAAATCGTCCAAGAAGTGGCGCTGCTTTGCTAGCTTTCTTGATTTCCGCAATAGCTATATTTCAAGAACTAATGCATGGATTTTTATATAACTTCAGATTCAATTATTCCTTAGTATAATTTAGTGCCGATTACTTTTTGGTGAAAATCGCTCAACAGGTGGTACTGCTATGCTGCATTATTCATGATTATCGAAATATCTATCTCAAGAACTAATGCACGAATTTTTATCAAACTTTAGATTCAATTAGTCCCTGATATAAATTAGTGCTGTTTAGTTTTTGGTGTAAATCGCCCAACGGGCGATTTACAACGGGCGAGCGTGAAGAATTCTATGCTGAATTTTTCACGATTTCCGCAGTAGCTGTATCTCAAGAACTAATGCATGAATTTTCATGAAGCTTCAGATTCAGTTAGTCCCTGCTATAAAGGGGTCTTAATTAGTTTTTGGTCTAAATCACCCTACAGATGGCGCTGCAATGCAGAATTTTTTACTATTTAAGCAATAGGTCTATCTCAAAAACTAATGTACGGATTTTTTATCAAACTTCAGATTCAGTTAGAAGTTGACATAAGTTCATCATGATTAAATTTTTGTGTAAATCACATCACCGGTGGCGCTGATAATGCTGCATTTTTCAGGACGTATTAACATGTATGAGGTAGAAGAAAGTTTTGGGATTGCCACATCCGTCTAGTTACATAATATTTTTTTTTAAATATAAGGTCGTCAACGATAAAATTTATAAAAAAAAAGGGGGGGGGGGGAAAGTTAGTTGACAAATTAGAAATATAAGGAATTTTTTATTCAAACTTAGAGTTATTTTATTCAAATTTGTGGAATTATTTCATCCAAACTTCAACGATATTTCATAGGCACTCTGAGATGGGTCAGATTCAACGGTGACTTTTAGTTCGTTACTATTGACCCTTGATTCTGGACGACAGCGTGGCTCATTTGTGAGATCAAAGCTACCTGTACGAAATTTGGCGAACCAATTCGATACTGTCTGCGGCATAGAAATTCTAGTGCCAAATACACTATTAATGTTTTGCGCGGTCTGCGACGCCGTAGTTTCACATAAGAACTCATACTTCATAATAGTGAGAATTTCCGACAGGTTCATTTTCAACTGTATTTTAATTTTTAACAAGAAAGAAAAATCTTGCGTTAAGCATAGATTATGAAACACTTTCCAACACTTCCTGAATACGTTAACAAAACTTCGTTATTTAGGGAAATAAGGTAAATAAGATAACTAAGTAAACATTTTAGAAAACGCATAAAACATTTGAAAAACTGATTTCAACAGTTACTGTCCATAGCAAAATATGTATTCCAATTCTTTTGGACAGCCCTGTATTTGATCTGTAAGTTGATATATATACTACATAATGGGAAAATTTAGTTTAGCAAGAAAACGCATAACAGGTTGAAATTTATCTTTCAGCAATTTATACTAATAGATGGAAACTTGTATACTTTTGTACAACCCTGTAGTTTACCTAGTATCTTTATTATACGCTATTATTTAGCTAAAATTTTATTCAAACTAAAAAACTCTTAAATCTACTGAAATCACATTTCCAGAAATTATCATTTATAGACGACCATGTGTCCAATTCTTTGCGTGACCCTGCATATGATTTTTTTCTATATTCTACAAACATATTTCAGTAAATAAAATGCCGTTCAGCGTAAAAATGCATTATTCATTTAAAAACCATCTTTAAGCAATTTGCGCTCATACCCAGTAACCCTTACGAATTCTTTTGTGGAGTCCTGTATATGAATTACAACATTTATACACACCATATAAGGTTTGTTGGGGTAACTGGAACCACGAGGTAACTGGTCCATAGGCTATTTTATAAAACACTTCTGGTGTTTTTTTAAGTTTTAGCTTTTGTGAGCAATGCCCCTTTATCTCTACTTCCTAAAACAACGTGTATCAACTCAATCATAACTCTCACTTTGCTGTGATAGGTTGTCAAAAAATTACGTTTTTTTTTTTTTTAAACAACGTCAATATGGTTGAACTTCCTCGGATTTTTATTAAAATACTGTAAGTACTTTTATTAAACAATCTTTTTTTTTTAAAGATTAGACATATAACTACATTAATATTATTAGGTATCTATACATATTTCTTCATGTTTTAATGTAAGCCCGGTGTCCCAGTTACCCCATAAATGTTTCAAGAATGGGGTAACTGGGACATGTATCCGGGGTAACTGGGCCATGCTGGATCCAGTTACCCCAATAGTTATAAATAATTTTTTGTGTTTCTCTTACTACGGGAAGTAAATTTCTCCATTGGTTTTTGCTCACAATAAAGAAAATGATAGAGTACCTTATTAAAATAACGTAATGAAATTAAAAAAAAAAGCATATTGAGTGGTATCAAACCAAATTTCTTGACCCCTTGAGAGGCAGTGATGCCGTTATGGCATCACTTAATTTTAATTCCTAATTGCCACATTGGCACCTGAATTTTATAATTAAAATTTAACCTTTATTAAGTACGCGAAAATATACTTTTACATGTTTTCAGATAGATTCTCTTGTAAATATTGGTGTCATTAAATTATTTCAACATTTTACGAATGCAAGTACCTTGCCCCTGAAAGCCAGATAGTCAGACCTTGAAATTTTATTATACACAGGGGTCACATTCTATAGGCATAGCTGCCAATTTTTACGCTTTCTTGCTACCACTAAAATTTAATAGAGATTTTCGTTTTGTTTAATCATAAGATTTCGACGATTAAATAAGACAACATTTTCTATAATATTTTAGTGGTAAGAGGAAAGCGTAAAAGTTGGCAGCTATGCTATAGGGAATCTTTTATCGTCCCTACCACTATTTTGAAAATAATATCTTCATCGCACCTTTCTTTAAGGAACAATAAAATTTTCTCTATATAATGCGACCCCTGGATAAAGATAAAGTACTTAAGTACTTAACGTAGCCTTTTGTTCAGAGATTTACCTTGCTATTTTTTCCTTAAAATATCCATGTGACTTTTAAACTTATTATCTATACTAAAGTACATAAGCACTTACTTAAGTTTTATATTTTTGGTATAAATAAATCTAATATTTTCACTTTTAGTGCTTTTTTTAGGCACACTGACAGCAAAGGTTTCCCTTACAACGCTGTCTATTGACATATAATTTACATGATCTGCCTGGTTTAAATTTTTTTAAGTTTTTTACACTTTTTCAAACAGGACCTGATATCCGATATGAAAAAATATAAACGCGCGTGGAACATAGACCCCCCCCCCCTTGTCCAGTTACCCCATTTTGGGGGGCAACTGGACCCATGAGGAAAGAAAGATGAAATATGGATATTTTTATATTTTTAAATATTAAAATGTAATTTTGAGCATTTCTGCCTGATAGAGGGAACCTAACTGAACACATTTACAGAAGTTCAGACTTTAATTGAAATGAACATTAGCTTTTTGAAGCTGAATTCTCAGAAGCTCCAGAGTCACAATGTAAAATCATGTCCCAGTTGCCCCAACTAACCTTACTATGCATAAATATACTGAAACATAAAAGCACATAACATAATTAAAAATGCATTTCCAGCAATCATCGCTACTGTACAGTACTTCGGATACAATATAGTATCGGAAACCTTTTGTGTGCCCCTGTAAATGCTATGCACTTCGTATTATCCATGAAATAAGTTATAGTAAACCTCAGCGACGTATATCAATTTCATTATACATGAAATAATTTAACATAATTGAAATACGCCGCATACAAATCCCCTTCACCCCTATATCGTTCTGTAACGGAATTCTTTTGTGTGGTCCTGTAAATGAATAACTATTCTTTGCACCGTATATTCTACAGAATGCATATTTTAGTGCACTTCATAAACGCATATCAATTTTAGTATGTTTAAAAGCGTGTAACATCATTAAAAATCATTTGAAACTATTTTTTCCCATTGGCGGTAATGTAACGGAATACTTTTCACTGTCCCTATAAATGAACTAAACATGCTACAAACTTAATTTGAAATAGGGAGCGTGCTATGGTAAACGTCAGTAACATCCAAATATTTAAGGGCAGTCCGAGTATATTTACGGGAGTTAGAGCGCGGACAGACGGACAGATAAACCGAAGTCATAAACACTTTTCAACTTTGTTGGAAAGTGTTAAAAAGAGTTTTTAATATCTTTTAGAGCTTACAATGATTTCTTTAAACAAGCGAGATGTGCAACTTAACAACATGTCAAATTTTCAAGTAGTCTTATTACGAAACTATCTTACTACTGCTGTTTTTTCGTTTATTAGTAAAAGCAGAAGATTTTCAGCAAATGCTGCCAAAGTCAGCGTTTTGAACCAAATTTCCAGCCGCAACAGCGCAGAAAAAGAAAATAAATTTCGCCGAGAGTCAAAATTCGCTTGTAATTCAAGATACAGCTCATTTACCGGAAGTACCAACATAGGGGAAAATGTAACAGGTAGTATTTCTTACGAAATCTACCTAAAACGAGTTTAAAATGTACTTTCAGATAAAAAAAAAAGTTTCATTGTAAACGCTTATTATGACGCGTCAAAATCAGAAGAAACATAAAACAACCGAAGCCAGTCAAAAATCTTCCTTTTATGTCTTTGGAAGACTTCAGTGGCTTGTTATCAGTTGCAGAAAAAAATAAGTAGAGCTTAGTAGTTGAGAAGCAATCTCGCAAAAACCAACAATTCGTTAGGAAACATCTGCCATTCCTCAGAAAAGAACATTGCACATTTCTGCGACTTTTAAAACAAATCGTCGGTACTTTTGAATGTTATTCGACCCATAAAAGTTAGCTCAAATTTTTAGATTAAATAACCGAATTTGGTGATTCCCCAATTTGGTGATACCGGCTAAAGGTGGTTTCGCCGTAAAAAGAATATTGCACCCTGATTTTTATTTCGAATTACTTTAATTCATCTTTTAACTGATCCTTTAATGAAAGACAAAATCATGCGTAAAAGTCTCAAACTTTGAAATTTAATAACTGGGTCAGATTTTGTAGTACAGATGTCAAACAATATAAAATATAGTTCAAACTATAATTGTTGAACGTCACATTCACCTTGAAAAACATATAAAAAATACGATGTTACAATTCTGATAAAATTTTACTTAAAAAGGTGCTAAAAATACATAAAAGGTTTCTACAACATGAAAACCGTCAAAGATGTTAAAATCCCAAGCGCTTTCAACTGCATTATAACAGTCGTCTTCAGGGGAAAATCAGAAGAGTGAAAGTTCATGGAAAATGCTTTACTTAAGTATCGGTGGACGAGTCTATTTCAAAGGAAGGGAGGAGGGGGGGAGGAGGTAAAATGAAAAATGATTATGTTTCAAAATCGCTAGAAATATCTAGTATACTATACCAGATCTTAGATATGTTGTAGGATAAAGTATCGTTGCAAGTATTCTTTCTTTGAGTTAAAATTTCCAATGATTCTCTGATTATTGACGTGTAGTAATTTGAAGTACGGGCTATGACTCTTGCTTTACTGAAATCAATGTGAATATCTTGTTTTTGGTTTAATCTGGATAGAGCAGTAGAGGGTTTGTTATACTTTATGTCTGTAATATGTTCTTTTTGTCTCTCTTTAAAATTTCTAGTGGCCATTCCTATGTATTTGAGTTCTTTCTGATTTACTTTGTCTGTGAAAGGTATTACATATATGCCAGAAGTTTCATCGTTAGGGATTGGGTCTATTTTCCGGTTTACAAGATCTTTTAACTTGGCAGATTTGTTTTGCGATTACGTATATATTATATTTCTTTAATGCATAACTAATCCTTTCAAATAACTGAGGTATATAATTAAAACTATAAAACTTGAGATTATTTTTAATGCTATTTCTGGTTAACTCTCTATGCTGAATATCAAAGATTAATTTATTGATACATTGAGAGGGGGGGGGGAACCATTTTCTATTACAATCTTCTTAATGGTGAGTAACTCTGCTTGTAGGTATTCTCTTGTACAAAATTCAATGGCTCTATTTATATAAAATTTATAAGCTACAGTTTTGTATTTAAATGGGACATTACTATTGTAGAATATTGTACTATTTGAATTGCATGGTTTTCTGTAAATTTTCCTATCAATTTTGTATGTTGTATTATTTCTTATTAATTCAACGTCTAAAAATGGTAAGGATCCTTTTTCTTCGGCTTCCAATGTGAACTGTGTATTTGAATCTACATTATTAGCTGTATTTAAAAAGTCGTTCAATGCGGGGATACCATGGTTCCAAATTAAAAATATGTCATCGACGTAACGCAGCCATAGTTGAGGTTTCAGATCTGATTTAAATATAATATCTTTCTCAAGTGGTCTAAGTTTCAGTTCAGCTAATAATCCTGAAATGGGTGAGCCCATTGGGGCACCCTCAGTTTGTTTATAAAATTTTCTATTAAATTGAAAGACATTGTTATTTGTAATCAAGCTAATGCTTGAATTTAAAGTTGTTCTTATTTCATCGTTATATTCCGTGTTATTATCTATGAATTGCTTTATGAGGATTTCTATTTCTTTTACATTTATTGAAGGGTACAGGGATTTGATGTCCATACTTGCAAGTATACTGCTATCAGATATATGTTCGTCTTTTATTTTCTCAATAAACTCTCTAGTTGAGTTGACTACAAGATTTGTTGGAGGTAACATTTCTTTAAGTAGCGGTACGAAAACATTTTCTATAGTATATGTTGGAGCTAAACACTTGGAAACAATAGGTCTAAGAGGGTAGTTGTCCTTATGATCTTTTAAACGTCCAATTAACCTGGGAGTGACTGCAGTTTTGTTGATTTTGAGTTTAACTTTCATTTGAGTAGGCCATGTGCCATGTTTAATTAAATCTTGTGCTTTACGGTCGATTGCGGGGTTAGAGTCCTTGTTCAATTCTTTGCAGTTCATTTCTTCAATACATTCCTCCATTTTTGAGATATAATCTTGAATATTCATTATTGCTAATTTGTTAGACTTGTCAGTTTGGATCACTATAACTTCAGAGTTACTTTTAAGCTGCTTAATAACATTTAACTCTTTACTGTTATTTTGGGTTTGTTTCTTTAGGTATGAATTTACATTGTTATGTAGAATACTTCTTATTTCCTCCCTCTTTTCACTAGGTGCTGACTGTACAATAATCTCGCAATTAGTTATGACTGATTTTAAATTTGTTGAATGTTTAAATATGTGTTTTGTCTCAGGTTCCAAGACTTTATGAAGTTTGTGGTCAATAACTTTACCCGTGAGGTTTAGTAAGGGACTGGAGCTTTGAGTGGCAAATTATCCTTTAATTTGGTATCACGTAGTTTGTTTATCTTAGAGTAAATGGTCCTTTCCTTTGATATCCTCTGTCTAGTTCTATAAAAGTCAATTGTTCTCTGGAAATCGTCAAATTCACTGTCATTCATGATTCTTGTTAATTCGCAATATAAATGATAAACTTTAAGAGATAAAATGTCCAAATTTTTAAATTTTATCCTGATGTAAGTTCTAAGGCTGTCAAATTCAAATTTACTCTTGATTGTTGGCAATTCTTCCTCAATAAACCGATTATTGCATTTAAGAAAGTTTGGTATAAAACCATGATGTTTACACAACTGTAAGAATCGAACATTAATAATTTCTCTGTCTAACTTCATTCTTTCACATCTATACTTCCTCTTTAAAATATTACGTTCCATTTTGATCCAGTATCGATAATAAATAATATAAAATATAGTTCAAACTATAATTGTTGAACGTGGCATTCACCTTGAAAAACATATAAAAAATACGATGTTACAATTCTGATAAAATTTTACTTAAAAAGGTGCTAAAAATACATAAAAGGTTTCTACAACATGAAAACCGTCAAAGATGTTAAAATCCCAAGCGCTTTCAACTGCATTGTAACAGTCGTCTTCAGGGGAAAACCAGAGGAGTGAAAGTTCATGGAAAATAATGCAGTTGAAAGCGCTTGGGATTTTAACATCTTTGACGGTTTTCATGTTGTAGAAACCTTTTATGTATTTTTAGCAACTTTTTAAGTAAAATTTTATCAGAATTGTAACATCGTATTTTTTATATGTTTTTTTATATGTTTTTCAAGGTGAATGTGACGTTCAACAATTATAGTTTGAACTATATTTTATATTATTTATTATCGATACTGGATCAAAATGGAACGCAATATTTTAAAGAGGAAGTATAGATGTGAAAGAATGAAATTAGACAGAGAAATTATTAATGTTAGATTCTTACAATTGTGTAAACATCATGGTTTTATACCAAACTTTCTTAAATGCAATAATCGGTTTATTGAGGAATAATTGCCAACAATCAAGCGTAAATTTGAATTTGACAGCCTTAGAACTTATATCAGGATAAAATTTAAAAATTTGGACATTTTATCTCTTAAAGTTTATCATTTATATTGCGAATTAACAAGAATCATGAATGACAGTGAATTTGACGATTTCCAGAGAACAATTGACTTTTATAGAACTAGACAGAGGATATCAAAGGAAAGGACCATTTACTCTAAGATAAACAAACTACGTGATACCAAATTAAAGGATAATTTGCCACTCAAAGCTCCAGTCCCTTACGTAAACCTCACGGGTAAAGTTATTGACCACAAACTTCATAAAGTCTTGGAACTTGGGCCAAAACACATATTTAAACATTCAACAAATTTAAAATCGGTCATAACTAATTGCGAGGTTATTGTACAGTCAGCACCTAGTGAAAAGAGGGAGGAAATAAGAAGTATTCTGCATAATAATATAAATTCATACCTAAAGAAACAAACCCAAAATAACAGTAAAGAGTTAAATGTTATTAAGCAGCTTGAAAGTAACTCTGAAGTTATAGTGATCCAAACTGACAAGTCTAACAAATTAGCAATAATGAATACTCAAGATTATATCTCAAAAATGGAAGAATGTATTGAAGAAATGAACTGCAAAGAATTGAACAAGGACCCTAACCCCGCAATCGACCGTAAAGCACAAGATTTAATTAAACATGGCACATGGCCTACTCAAATGAAAGTTAAACTCAAAATCAACAAAACTGCAGTCACTCCCAGGTTAATTGGACGTTTAACAGATCATAAGGACAACTACCCTCTTAGACCTATAGTTTCCAAGTGTTTAGCTCCAACATATACTATAGAAAAAGTTTTCGTACCGCTACTTAAAGAAATGTTACCTCCAACAAATCTTGTAGTCAACTCAACTAGAGAGTTTATTGAGAAAATAAAAGACGAACATATATGTGATAGCAGTATACTTGCAAGTATGGACATCAAATCCCTGTACCCTTCAATAAATGTAAAAGAAATAGAAATCCTCATAAAGCAATTCATAGATAATAACCCGGAATATAACGATGAAATAAGAACAACTTTAACCCGGGAGAACTCGCTGCATGAGATTTTCTCTCACAGTCTTACTTTTTTAAGACTCTTATTTAAATCATTTTTCATTTTAATTAAAATTTCAAAATGTTTTTCAATTATTTTACCTATTTTGTGAATAAAAATACTAAGCCAACCAAAAAAAGTTGATATTATATTAATGTAAAGTAAAAGAAAAGCAATTGGGCATTCTCACTAGCGAGTTCTCCCGGGTTAAATTCAGGCATTAGCTTGATTACAAATAACAATGTCTTTCAATTTAATAGAAAATTTTATAAACAAACTGAGGGTGCCCCAATGGGCTCACCCATTTCAGGATTAATAGCGGAACTGAAACTTAGACCACTTGAGAAAGATATTATGTTTAAATCAGATCTGAAACCTCAACTATGGCTGCGTTTCGTCGATGACATATTTTTAATTTGGAACCATGGTATCCCCGCATTGAATGACTTTTTAAATATAGCTAATGACCTTGATTCAAATATACAGTTCAGATTGGAAGTCGAAGAAAAAGGATCCTTACCATTTTTAGACGTTGAATTAATAAGAAATAATACAACATACAAAATTGATAGGAAAATTTACAGAAAACCATGCAATTCAAATAGTACAATATCCTACAATAGTAATGTCCCATTTAAATACAAAACTGCAGCTTATAAATTTTATATAAATACACTCTAAAACTGGGAGGAGTGAAAAGTTCACTCTTTGAAAGAGTGACAGGCCTTTTCACTCTTTTTGGAGTGAGTTTTGTAAAAATACACTCTTTAAAGAGTGGAATTTCCCACTCTCTATAAAGGAGTGCAATATCTCACTCCGTTATCAGGAGTGACAACTTCACTCCCGAAAGAGTGGCTTGCGTATGCATTGCTTATTAACCAATCAGGCGACAGCATCCTCGTAAGATAAGAAAAATGATCACATTTTCGTCTGGTCCGCCATCTTAAGATTAACAGATTAGGATATCATTAAAATAATTCTTAATGGAATACATAAAATGAAGGTAAGTCTTATTTAATTTTAACCATTTATTCGTGTAGATATGTTAAGATTATGCACTAAATAGTTGTATGTTGTATAGGAAAAGATTGATCGTTAGTGTTCAAAAGTGATTATCTGTTATATTTCTTCGTGTAGCGGTTTGAAATATAATTCTTTTAACAATTGAATACGCACTAGACATCTGCACGGGCCGGCTCGTGCTCGGGCTGATTTTCACTCACGAAACTCGGGCCGGTCTCGGGCCACACTTTTTTCTGAAGGCTCGGGCCGGGCCTAGCTTATTTTTTCTGTACAAAGCCGGGACTGGTTCATTCCGAGTCTTCACGACCCAAAATTTTCAGTCCTAATTTTGACCCAGCCCGTATGAAAATCATTGGCTATTCAAAGGTCAGTAAAATTAGGTCTGGCCAAAAAATGTTTGCAAAAAATGCATACATTTTTAAATCGTCATTATTCTACCCTTAAACATTAAAATTTATTATTTTTAAAGAACACCAGATTTCTGCGCTTATTAAAATATAGCTAAATTAAAACATAGTAAAACGTGTGAAAAGAACCTGCGTATTACGAAACCCAGTTTCAAAC
The DNA here is from genome assembly GCA_963932465.1 of Maratus speciosus. Classification (NCBI taxonomy): domain Eukaryota; kingdom Metazoa; phylum Arthropoda; class Arachnida; order Araneae; family Salticidae; genus Maratus; species Maratus speciosus. The sequence continues at coordinate 458,666,097 of OZ010797.1, forward strand.
TCACTAACGTATTGATCCATGCATAATTAATATACTAATACATAAGAAAAGAATATATAATACATTTACACTCGCTAAGAAGGGAACTTGTCTATAACGCATTTTTTTTTCTTTTCTATACAATTCCATCTTACTATATAGCATTTTCCAGATTTTTAACACTTCAAAAAAATAAAAAATCAATGTTTTTGTTGAAATTCACTCGGGCCGGGCCGGGATTGGGCCGAGATTTTAACTTTTTTCCGGCCAGGCTCGGGCAGAACTTTTAATACCGGGCCGGACCAATTTTTTTTCTACGGCCGGGCCCAATTTTTTTTCTAAGAGTCGGGACGGGTCCTTGGAAATTTCGGCCCGTGCAGTCCTCTAAGCGCACAATGCTTAGCAAAAAAAAAAAATAATAACAATAATCCAAACTTCATTAGTTCGGGAAATGTGAATTAAAAAAAATGAGTAAAAATATTTTTTTATTTCCTTTCAATGCTGTGTTTGCAAATTATAAAACTTTTACCAACGACCAAAACAAAGAAGTCTTATCTCTTTCGTTTGAAAGGGTGAGTGACTCGTGAGAGAAGATAGATTTTCTCAATCGTAGGAGACACATTAATTTGCCGTTCTATGAGATTTTTTTTTTTTTTGGTTTAATTTTGATTTCGGATTATATACAGTTAAGAGTATTTATTATTGTTTCGGAATTAAATATGATATTACGAAAAGGTTGGTACAGTGAAACCTCCATGTGCGACCAACTCTATTAGGCGACCACCTCCCTCAACGACCATTTTTTCATGGAACTAAATTTATTCTCATAGGCTCAATACTAATTTGACCTCCATTCAGAGACCATCCCAGTTGAACCCCCTCCATGAGAGACCGATTTCTTTGAAGAAAATGAAATAAATTCCGTTTTTTCCTGTTCGCTTGAAGAAGGTTTTATTAAAAAAATAATTCATCATTGTCATCATTAAACATCTTTGACGGTTTTCATGTTGTAGAAACCTTTTATGTATTTTTAGCACCTTTTAAGTAAAATTTTATCAGAAATTGTAACATCGTATTTTTCAGATGTCAAACTTTTTTGTTATATCTGTTATGATATGAGTAAACTTTTACTAAATATAACTGTAGAACCGACTGGAGAGACCGTATAAAAAGTTAGTTTTCGTAATTTTTATAAAATTGATTTTTTATTTTAAATAATGTCACAAAATGAATATTTACCTCACTTGAAATGTTTTTGTAATTGGAACCGCTAGAAACTAAGCCCTGTGTATATATATATATATATATATATATATATATATATATATATATATATATATATATACTAGGGGGCTCGGCCCCCTACGTGCTACGCTCGCCAACCCCCGTTCAGACACCGCAGTTTCTAAAAGCACGCTAATTTGATCGACTTTAAAAAGATTTTGAAAGACTGAATTATAATTTAAAAAACTGTGGCGATCTCCCTTTAAACGGGTTTCTATTCATTTCTCTTTGATTGGGGAATTTTAAGGAAAAATCAGCTGCTGTTAAAAGATACTATGGCTGTTTTCCTCTTTGATTAAATAAAACCAGTTAAACATTTCAAAATAAGCTAATATAAAATGAATTAAGTAAACAGAGTCTTTGTCTCCCGGTATTTTTTAACAAAGCGAAAAAAAAGTTCTTTTAAATAAGACATTTAAGCGGGCTCTCGTATCAAGCACACAAGTCGTATGTTTGTTGTTCAATAAATAAACAAATAAATAAAAGACATTTTAAATGTATCGTTTTTAATCTCATGCAATTTTCACCAAACTTTTATTTCTCTTTTTAATATTCACGTGAAAATACTTTTGTTAGAAATGAAATATTATTTGCGCTGTCCCAACAAAAATAGTTGAAAAGTTCATCTCGAAATATCAAATAAATGTATCGCGCAATTTTTAAATTTAAACTGTTTTGCAATATTATTTTTTGTTCATTTTACGTAATAAGTGTAATGTGACGTAATTTCTCCTATTTAAGACTTCTAACGCATGTTAATGAATTTATTATTTTACAATATCCTTTCTCTGTTAAAATTCACGTGTAAATATAGTTTTTATGAAGTAATTTTCAATAAGTTCCGGCCTTTTATACGTAATTATTTAATTCTAATTTGAAAGGGGTTTTTTCTGTTTATAATAGTCACGTGTAAATAAATTTTTAATTTGAAGCAAACATTATTGTTTGCGCTCTTTATACAGTTGGCAACAGGTTAAATTAGTACAATTTTCCAAAATAAGTAAAAAATATCTCTCGAAATGCTGAAAATTTGAATTTAAAATAGAAATAAAATCTCAAAAAATGAGTCAAATTTATAAAATAAATGCATTCTGCACACCGGGAAATTATAACGTATAAAATGATCTAAAAATGATTAAATTCCGATGTACAGTTTTTGCTCCTATAAAACTTTTTTAATGGAACGATTTTGTCCAACTTTAGCATTAAATATCTCTTAAAATAATTCTTCGATTTGAAAACTGTCTGCATCAGCGTGTTTATCAAACATTTCTCTATAATACCGCCGATTTTCATATTTTTGTATGCAATATTTTTCTTAATATTAACGAAGAAAGACCCCCGGTTTCAAAAAATTAAAAACCGGCGGCGGCGGTGACAGCGTAAGTTACTTTTTAACACTTTCCAACAAAGTTGAAAAGTGTTCATGACTTTGGTTTGTCTGGCCGTCTGTCCGTCTGGCCGTCTGTTCGTATGGCCGTACGTCCGTATGGCCGTCTGTCCACGCTCTAACTCTCATAAATATGTTCGGATCGTTCTGAAATTTTTGGATGTTAGTGACCTCTACCATAGCACGTTCCCTATTTCAAATGAAGTTTGTAGCATGTTTAGTACATTTGCAGGGACAGTCAAAAGTTTTCCGTTACATTACGGTCAATGGGAAAAAGTCGTTTCAAATAATTTTTAATGGTGTTACACTCTTTCAAACATAGTAAAATTGATATTCATTTATGAAGTCCACTAAAATATGCATTCTATTGAATATGCGGTGCAAATAATAGTTATTGTTCATTTACAGGGGCACACAAAAGAATACCGTTCAGAATGGTATAGGGGAAAATATGTTTGCTGTGTATTTGAAAAGATTTCAGATACTATATTGTATCCGAATTACTGTACATTAGTAATGATTGCTCGAAATGCATTTTTAATCATGATATGCACTTTTTTAGGGTTTCGTTCATCTGACGAAATCCTATTCGTCTCGCTCCTCTGTCTGTCTGTCACAGAGCCCGTTCTCAGAAACTATACATGTTGGAGACTTGAAATTTTGCATACTTATAGCTGAATACTTCACATCAAACAGCAAATCATAAAGTTTAGAAAAATTCGTACATTTAACCTTTTGGGCTCCCACATGTGTATTTTAAACAATTCTTTCTAAGTGAGCCCTATTTAGGTTGGAGGCATGAAATTTTGCATACTTATAGCTGAACACATCACATCAAACGACAAATCATATAATTTTGAAAAAGCCGTACATTTAACCCTTTGGGCTCCCACATGCTTATTTTAAGCAATTCTTTCTAACTGAGCCCCTTATTAAATTGGAGATTTGAAATTTTGCATACTTATAGCAGAGCACCTGAGGCCAGGCGACAAATCATAAAATCTTGAAAAAATCTTACGTTTAACCCTTTCAGCTACCACATATGTATTTTAAGTAATTCTTTCTAAGTTAGCCCCTAATTAAGTTTGAGACATGAATTTTTGCATACGTGTAACTGAGTACCTCAGACCACACGGCAAATCATAAAATTTTCAAAAAGCCTTATATTATTTACTCCTCCGGGCTGTAACTTGTGTATTTTAAGCAATTTTTCTAACCTCCGCCCTTTTCACCCGGGGAGCACTTTTCCAACTTTTGCCGACACCCCTTTGACCATTCTTTCATATTATGCACCATAGCCTTACATATTTTAGTTCCACTTTTTACCGCCAAGGTCGCCTACTTATCTCGGGTGCAATCGGCCCAATCCCCTCGACTAATATATCTACAGATAGTATATAAAACGGAGTTTCGTTCGGATAGAGGTTTGTTTAAAATAGAGTGCGCCTCTGGTTGCGAAATGTGGAACTAACAGATTTTTCAAAAGGATAAAATGTTTTGAAAGGAATATTAAACGAAACCCTCTGTGCGATCTGTGATCACACTTACCTACTTGTTCACTATATTTATGCATACTATAAAGTGCGTATAAATGCTATAGTTCATATACAGAGCTACAGAAATGAATTCGTAAAGGTTACTGAGTATGAGCATAAATTGCTTAAGGGTGGGTTTTAAAGGAGTTATGGGAACGTCGACGGCAGAAAAAATATTTTGCTGAATTTTTTTTTTTAACGGAAATATAAGTGTGATACATCAATTTAAAGCTAAAGAGTTGAAGTATATGAATTTGTAACTTTTAATTTCATAAGAGCAAGTGTTTACTGAAAATGAGCTGGATACTAACAGTATAAAACTACATTTACATTTGAGCTTAAAATACAACTTATTGAAATGTATGATTTTTTTACTTTTTAGAATTCAATAAAATTACTATGCATTCAAATCAACAAACTATTATCATATCTTTAAGATCTACATAGATAAAACCTTTTAGATAATGTCTTTAATATATTTTTGGCTGTTTTTAAACGTTAAAACTTAAATATGACAAGAGTAACGGAAAACATACAAAAGTTTTAATAAATAAAAAACTACTTAAAATTTTTACCCAAAACTTCTAATTCTCTTATTTCGAGGTATAATACATATTTTACATTAAATATTTTGTTTATGCTATGCATGGAATAGGCTCTGGGGAGATGTCACAAGAGTAACAAACGTCTGTGTCACAAGAATAACACATAATACTTTTGTCGATAGTTTGATATAAAACTGCGTTACAACCAGAACAAGCAGAATGCTTAAAGGTTTGTTGTTTTTTAAATGTTATTAGAGCAGTTCTTGAAATAGCTTTAGCTATAACTAAGGTTATTGTGTAAATTTTAAGGAAGATAAATTATTCTTATTTGTGTTTTTTTAATGGGTGGATTTATTTTTATTCATTTTTGGTATTACTTAAGATTATAAAATAATCATGACAAGTGATTAAAGATATAATAAACAAATCAACTCGTGTCATTTTTGTGTGCTTTCTTTTGATTTGAAGCACATGGTCTTTGATTAGATATTTTATAGGCTTTGTAAAGCTGAATAACCTACAGAGGTTCTTATAGTAACTCTTATGGAAAGGATTCTGATAGTATATTTTAAAGGCAAGATTTTAATACACGCTTCTTATACACGACATTGTTTTAAAGAGCAGGAAAAATTCTGCTAACCGCCAAAACTTGTAGAGAAAAAATAAGAATGAAATTGAATATGTTGTTCTGAGAAAGAAACAAAACAAAATATAGTACGATAAGGTGAAGAAAAGTCTTAGAACCAGCAAAAGCTGCAGCAAGAAAATGGAAATATTAAGAAAAGGAAAAAGTAGAGAACTAGCTAACCTCAGATACGGTAACGGAAAAAACTCTAACTCCAGAGCTTTGGAGAATTTTATGTCGATGAAGATTTAAAAAGAGGTCATTCTTCAGCTAAATCTACGTTAGTTAAGCGTGAAAAAGGTCACATATTTTCATCAATTCTAGGGGACATTTAATAAGAGAATACGTTTTTAGTTTAAAGAAGTTTTCCTAAATTGAAAAACTGGAGATTCCTTTGCAACTTTAAAGCCTAGTTTCATAAAACAATAAAAAATTACTCACCAGAATATCTCCATTTGTTGCTGTCACGAAAACATTGAAGCAATTCATAATGTAGTAACTGGTGTATTTCCTGCATTAAACATTCCTGAGATGGATTTAATGTCTTTGTCTACCGAGATACATGATAATGAGAATTTAGGAATTCCGAATGTCTAATTTGCGGAGATAACATAGAAGAATTATTTGAAACGGAAGTCCATAATACAGAACTTCTTATAAGTTATTGTAGATAGAAAAAACGTTGATAGACGTTTTGCTATTGACAAAACGTTTATCAACATCTTCTCAATACTGTTACTTTTTTCAAAACATTGATAAATGTTTTGAAAAAGTAACAGTTAAAGAAACCATTTTTGATTGTTTAAAAATTTTCGAAAGTAACTAAATCCATTTCTGTGGCACACATTCATTGAAACTTGTACAAGGGATGTTTTTCCTAACGCCAAAAAAAATAACCATTTCTTAAAGAATAGTTATGCCAATGGATCTTCTGGAAACTGTTTTATTTTCATGCCAAGACGAAATTTTGATATGAAATACTACATTACTGGTCAAATCCACAAGCGACTGTATTTTCAGCTTTTTATTTAGTATGATCCCAATAAAGTAAAATCTTATGCTATTATTTTAGACAATGTAACTCATAATCAATTTTTTGTAAATGCTTTCTTATGTAAAACTTCCACATTGCATCTTTAAGGGAATTGGTATTTTCCTAAAATGCACCTGTGTTCCTTTTTTTGTGATGGTTGTGCTTTCCAATTAAAAAAATATATATAACTATGCAAATATTCCTGCAATGAATCAGACTTCTTTCTAAATTAACTTAATTGGGCATATTTTTTTTTTTTTAAATACTCCTGGTATAGATGCTGTAGATTTATTTTGTGCTGTTGTATAATGATATATATGGAATGAAGTGCGTGCTAAAAAAGCAATTCTAAGATATACTGCTTATTTTGTCAAAAGGAATAAAACAATAAAGTTTCATTACTTTGCGAGAAAATACCAACAGCGAAGGGCATTCAACAAATACAATTTGTTAAAGCCATGAAAAATGACACTAACTACTACAAACCTTACACTAACATTATTCGTACAAAGAATTTGTGTTTCATTAAGTAAATCATGATACAGGAGAAGTTGCAAGTGATATTATTGATAATGAAGACAATGACTTATTCTGTTAAATAGCAGAAGCTGAGAGGTTGCTATGTGGTTATAGTGTTTGTTAATTTTAGAATTTTTTTATATTATTTTATGTTATTTTAAAATTAAACCATCATTAAAAGTTGTTCTGTATGAAAAATATTTTTTTTAACTTATTTTAATTCTTTGTTTAGTATTTAAACTGAATTTTTCCTAAAATTACATTATGGACAAAATGTCACAAGAGTAACACTTAGCATTTTGTAAAATCAAATGTAACTACTTCATGTGTTATCAGATGAGTTCAATGATTAGCTCACAGGCTATCAAAGCCTGAGAGCTAATGTGCCCGCCCGTTCTGTATGTATGTATGTATGTATGTACGTACGTACGTATGTATGTATGTACGTAACGCGATAACTCTTGATAGAAACATCCGATTTGCTTCAAAATTTTTTCCTAGGTTCACTCTGATAAGGCGCTTCCCTGATTAGTTTTGGGAGTTCATTGGTTAAGGATAAACGGGGAAAAACGGGGTTAGTCCACCCCCCTTAATTCAGATAAATGGGTTTTTCCTGCAGAATGATTCGATTTGCTCCGAATTTGGTATACCGGTTTATTATGTTAAGGAACTTCCCTGATTAGTTTTGGGAGTTCATTGGTTAAGGATAAAGGGGGGGAAACGGGGTTAGTCCACCCCCCTTAATTCAGATAAATGGGTTTTTCATGCAGAATCATTCAATTTGCTTTGAATTTGGTATACCGGTTTATTATGTTAAGGAACTTCCCTGATTAGTTTTGGGAGTTCATTGGTTAAGGATAAAGGGGGAAAAGGGGGGTTAGTCCACCCCCTTAATTCAGATAAATGGGTGTTTCATGCAGAATCATTCCATTTGCTCCGAATTTGGTATACTGGTTTATTATGTTAAAGAACTTCCCTAATTAGTTTTGGGAGTTCATTGGTTAAGGATAAAGGGGGAAAAACGGGGTTAGTCCACCACCCCCCCCCCTTAATTCAGATAAATGGGTTTTTCATGCAGAATGATTCGATTTGCTCCAAATTTGGTATACCGATTTATTATGTTAAGGAACTTCCCTGATTAGTTTCGGGGTTCATTGGTTAAAGGTAAAGAGGGAAAAGGGAGGTTAGCCCGCCCCTCTTAATTTAGATAAATGGGTTTTTCATGCAGAATCATTCGATTTGCTCCGAAGTTGGTATACCGGTTTATTATGTTAAGGAGCTTCCATGATTCGTTTTGGCGATTCATTGGTTAAGGATAAAGGGGTTTAGTCCACCCCCTTAATTTAGATAAATGTTTTTTTTTTTTTTTTTGCAAGATTATTCGATTTGCTCCAAATTTGGTATACCGGTTTATTATGATAAGGAGCTTCCTTGATTAGATTTGGAGGTTCACTAGTTAAGTATAAAGGGGGAAACGGGGACTAATTCCCCTTCACTTATTTTTTTGAGTGGCATTATTCTTTAAAATAAGAGTATAATATACAATTAGTGTGAATAGTCTGTGAGCTCAATGCCATCAGTTTAGCTGGGCACTTTTTTTTTTTATTAATTGCTTTTTAGCTCACAGGCTATCAAAGCCTGAGAGCTAATGTGCCCGCCCGCTCTGTATGTATGTATGTATGTATGTACGTAACGCGATAACTCTTGATAGAAACATCCGATTTGCTTCAAAATTTTTTCCTAGGTTCATTGTGATAAGGCGCTTCCCTGATTAGCTTTGGGAGTTCATTGGTTAAGGATAAAGGGGGAAAAACGGGGTTAGTCCAACCCCTTAATTCAGATAAATGGGTTTTTCATGCAGAATGATTCGATTTTCTCCGAATTTGGTATACCGGTTTATTATGTTAAGGAACTTCCCTGATTAGTTTTGGAGGTTCATTGGTTAAGGATAAAGGGGGAAAAGGGGGGTTAGTCCACCCCCTTAATTCAGATAATTGGGTTTTTCATGCAGAATCATTCGATTTGCCCTGAATTTGGTATACCGGTTTATTATGTTAAGGAACTTCCCTGATTAGTTTTGGAGGTTCATTGGTTAAGAATAAAGGGGGAAAAGGGGGGTTAGTCCACCCCCTTAATTCAGATAATTGGGTTTTTCATGCAGAATCATTCGATTTGCCCTGAATTTGGTATACCGGTTTATTATGTTAAGGAACTTCCCTGATTAGTTTTGGGAGTTCATTGGTTAAGGATAAAGGGGGAAAATCGGGGTTAGTCCACCCCCCTTAATTCAGATAAATGGGTTTTTCATGCAGAATCATTCGATTTGCTCCGTATTTGGTATACCGGTTTATTATTTTAAGGAACTTCCCTGATTAGTTTTGGGGGTTCATTGGTTAAGGATAAAGGGGGAAAAGTGGGGTTAGTCCACCCCTTTTTATTCAGATAAATGGGTTTTTCATGCAGAATGATTCGATTTGCTCCGAATTTGGTATACCAGTTTATTAGGTTAAGGCGCTTCCCTGAATAGTTTTGGGAGTTCATTGGTTAAGGATAAAGGGGGAAAAACGGGGTTAGTCCACCCCTTAATTCAGATAAATGGGTTTTTCATGCAGAATGATTCGATTTTCTCCGAATTTGGTATACCGGTTTATTATGTTAAGGAACTTCCCTGATTAGTTTTGGAGGCTCATTAGTTAAGGATAAAGGGGGAAAAGGAGGGTTAGTCCACCCCCTTAATTCAGATAATTGGGTTTTTCATGCAGAATCATTCGATTTGCCCCGAATTTGGTATACCGGTTTATTATGTTAAGGAACTTCCCTGATTAGTTTTGGGAGCTCATTGGTTAAGGATAAAGGGGGAAAAACGGGGTTAGTCCACCCCCCCTTAATTCAGATAAATGGGTTTTTCATGCAGAATCATTCGATTTGCTCCGTATTTGGTATACCGGTTTATTATGTTAAGGAACTTCCCTGATTAATTTTGTGGGCTCATTGGTTAAGGATAAAGGGGGAAAAGGGGGGTTAATCCACCTCTTTTTATTCAGATAAATGGGTTTTTCATGCAGAATGATTCGATTTGCTCCGAATTTGGTATACCGGTTTATTAAGTTAAGGAACTTCCCTGATTAGTTTTGGGGGTTCATTGGTTAAGGATAAAGGGGGAAAAGGGAGGTTAGTCCGCCCCTCTTAAATTGGATAAATGGGTTTTCATGCAGAATGATTCGATTTGCTCCGAAGTTGGTATACCGGTTTATTATGTTAAGAAACTTCCCTGATTAGTTTTGTGGGTTCATTGGTTAAGGATAAAGGGGGAAGGGTGGCTAGCCCCCCCCCCCTTAATTTATATAAACGGTTTTTTCATGCAGAATTATTCGCTTTGCTCCAAATTTGGTATACCTGTTTATTATGTTAAGGAGCTTCCCTGATTCGTTTTGGGGATTCATTGGTTAAGGATAAAGGGGGGGGGGTGGTAGTCCACCCCTTAATTTAGATAAATGGTTTTTTTGCAGGATTATTCGATTTGCTCCAAATTTGGTATACCGGTTTATTATGATAAGGGGCTTCCCTGATTAGATTCGGAGGTTCACTGGTTAAGTATAAAGGGTGAAACGGGGGCTAATTCCCCTCCACTTATTTTTTTGAGGGGCATTATTCTTTAAAATAAGAGTATGATATACAATTAGTGTGAATAGCCTGTGAGCTCAATGCCATCAGTTTAGCTGGGCATTTTTCTTTTTTATTAAAAAGGTATAATTACTCTGCTATATTCTATAAATTTTATTTCTGTAGCCTCATATAATTCGCAGAATTTCTGCGTCAAACACAATTTTTGAAAATTGCATTTTTTTGTGGTCACAAGAGTAACAAAATTTTCATTTATTATCTAGCCAAGTAAAATGCTTTTTGTTACAAATTGTATATGGTTTATGAAAGTAGAGTACATGTATTTTTAAGGAGTTGCATCAAATTTATCTTAAATATATTTTGTAATAAAAGAATTGGAAATGTATATGGAAATTTGCTCTGGTGGTCACAAGAGTAACAGTGGACGTTCCCTTACGCGTTTTTACGCTGAACTGAATTTAGTGTACTAAGAAATATTTGTAGAATATAGATAAAATGATATACAGGGCCACGCAAAGAGTTGGATACATGGCCGTCTATGGGTGATAATTTCTTGAAATGTAATTTCAGTAGTTTTAAGAGTGTTTAAGTTTGAATTAAATTTTAGCTAAATAGTGGAATGTAATAAAGGTACTAGGTAAACTACAGGGCTGTATAAAAGTATTCAAGTATGTTTCCATCTATTAGTATAAATTGCTGAAAGATGAATTTCAACCTGTTATACATTTTCTTGCTAAACTAAATTTTCCCCTTATATAGTATATATATCAACATACAGATCGAATACAGGGTTGTTCAAAAGAATTGGAACGCATATTTGGCTATGGGCGGTAACTACTGAAATCAGATTTTTAAATGTTTACATAGTTAATTTATTTACGTTATTTCCCTAATAACGAAGTTTCGTTAAAGCTTTCAGGAAGTGTTGGAAAGTGTTTCATAATCTATGCTGTACGCATGATTTTTCTTACTTGTTTTTAGAATAGAGAGTTTGTTACAGAGATTTGAATCATATTGATTTTGATCCTGAATAAGCATAGTGACATTCGAAATTTTTTGAAAACTTATATCTAGTAGTCGGACAATGGATTTTTATTAAAAAGTTTTGATGTGTGAGTTTTGTTTAATTTATTCTGTTTGATAATTCTAGTATTTTTATTATTACTGCTGTGTCATCATATTCATATAATTCATCCATTCATTTCATTTTACAATAGTTTAAAAGTTTTCATTTGTACTTTTCCGCATTAAAAATTAAATTTTTTTCGCGAATTTACTGAAGTATTTGAATGTAAACAAATGTATCGCGATATTATTTAACCATTATGTATTTTATATTTAATTAACTCCAATCAGTGTTTGAACAAATTGTTTTAAGGAAAGTGATTCCGTTCAATTTACTTTCGATGATCTGCTTTTTAAAAAATTATTTACTTAATATTCCGTTCTTTTACTCATCTATTTACTTTCTTAGGGCCGGTCGATCTCCGTTCTTGTCCGCCACGTGACGTTTCAGTCCTGCTCTACTCTGATTGGCTATCCTTCAAATAGAACAACCTTATGTAGAAGAACCTTGATTAGAACTATATGTCTACGACCAACGGTTGAGAAATTAAAGGTCGGCGATAGATATCATATTGCACCCTGTATATATATATATATATATATATAGCGCGATATGTTTATAACGACTATAATTTCAAGAATGCAAATGAAAGCTATATTAAATGAACGAGTGATTTACGATATGGGGGAATTAAATACTTCTAAAAGAATAATGAGTGTAATTAAAAAGGCTAAAAGACTTAGTAATTAAACTTTTAAATTAAATAATCCAATTACGTGATTTACATCACAGTATTCACACGTATGTATGTTTGTATTGGGAAATTTCCGTAATCGGGTTCGCAGACAGCTGGCATAATTTAGTGACCATTGTTTGACGCGTAAACTTAACCACTTGGTAGCGGCCCGAAACCACAGAAAGTTACTAAATTTTTTTTTAATTCTCCGTATTACAACTAAAATGCAAACAGAAATACATAGATTACAAAAAAAAAAAAAAATTCCTGTACCGGGTGGAAAAGGTACCTTCTCTATTTCTTGGTTTTAAAATGTTAGCTAATTTTACTGGAAAACACGAAGCTAAAATGCAAAGTATCCGATTATAGAAGATTCAATAGTACTGAATTTGAATGCGAATTTCGCCAAATAACTCAGCTACAGCAAAGTTGGCTTCATTTATGGCGAGTTATTTTTAGTCTCCAAATTTGGCGATATTTCGGCAGATACCGATAAGCTTGGCATGAACTTAGCGTTAACTTATATAGATATATAGTTTTATGCTTATGATTGGGAAAAGGGTTATAATAATGAAAGATAATTTGCGAGAAATGACATTTACTACAACTAATAAATTAATACCTGTTTTTTTTTTTTTTTTTTTTTTTTTTTTTTTTAAATCTCTTACCTAGATTTAGTGTACATTTAAGAAGGTAAATACTTTTATATGTGTAACGTTATATATAAAAGGTGAGAAAATGCTAGTTAAAAGAAAGCAATTGTGATGAAAAGTGTTATTCAGCGTAATTCTATGTAGAAAAGTCGCATAACAATAAACCAGCTGCATTCTGAATATTTGCAAGGTATATAACAACTCGGATGAATAAGGCTATCAAGTTTGATAGAGGAGAATAGCCGACTACCTACGTATGCTGTAATACTTGTTACAGATCTTTCCCTGATACCATATTAAATAATTCTGGGCTCTGCCAGACGTGCAAGTTTTTGAAGGGGCTTTGAAGTTCTCTACCGCTAACTCGATGGATCCAGTTCCAGTTTTTGATTGTCTCAAAGATCTAAACTACATTGAACAAATGGTGATCGCTCAAATACATCCAGTGATATTCCTTTAGAGTATATTCTCTTATCCAATGGTTTCTCTTTCCCTTGAACATTTCTGAATTATTGTGCTGAACAACAACTTACAATGCATCAAAATTATGATAATTCTGACATCAGATTTACAGACGAGCAGCAGAAGATACTTCAGTTTTGCACAGAACCGCTTTCGTCTTTGCAAACAAAAGTTACAAATTTCCCTAAGTCAACATTTGTTATTGGAAAATCAGGAGCTGGAAAAAGTACGGTAATCAAAAAAATTCGCAAAAGAGTCACTGAACAGTTAAAATCAGAAGCTATCATGCTTTTTGCACGAAGAGGTACTGCTGCAATTAATGTCGAGGGTAAAACAGTTCACTTTGCGCTAAAAGTACCAACGTGTTTTACGGGCAGTTGGAAGGTCAAAACCTAAAATATTTCGATTTTTCGATTTTTTAATATTTCGAATCTACCATTTATCCTCTTTCTACTGATATATTACTTTTGTTTCTACGGCAACCAGAAGTTGGAAAATTTTTAGTAATTCTGTTTGTTTACCTACTTTACAACTAGTGCGTTTATTTATTTTAAACTTAATTATCTCAAAATGTTGTTTTTTTAACTTCGATGTACCTTTTTGAAAAAAACTATTATACATTATGCTTTGAAATTTTTGCTTGAACATTCTATACATATCCCTGTTTAATCTGAGGTGAATTGTTTAAACTCATAAAAAGAACTTTTTTTATTATTATCATTATATTTGAAAAAATTGCATGTTTTTTTTTTAATTTGAATGTGATTTCTACTTCAGATTTTTAAAAATATATATCTAAGCTTTATTTAATTATAAATTTAACTTCAGATTATTAAGAATTGTTTATTTTATGCATAAAAATTTTTGAACTCCATATCTTAAGTAGTTTATGAGAAAAGGTACATTAATTTAACATGGCAGGTATAGGGATTCCGACTGCCCTTAAATGGTTAGCTGATTTAGGGAGCAAGCAGCATCAGCAGTGTTCTCGCTGTCTTTTGACCAGCATTAGCGATTTGGCGAATAAGAAATAAAAAACAGTAGCCAAATGAACAGAAATGTTAGCAAAATTGATTCGATTTGAAACACTGAAATGTTCTAAAATAACCTAAGTTTTTGTAATTGCTTATACAATAGAAATTCGAGTATCCGCTACAGAAACTATTAAAAATAAGTACATTCTAAATCTCTCCTAAATGTGTAAATGTTTCAGGCATTCTTTTAGCTGTCTAAATTTAAATTAAATACAGCAATCTTTGATTTACCGTTGTGAAAATATACACTAAAAATGTCTATGAGATAAGCGATTGGAAAAATTTGACCGGTCAATGAAACTTTGCATACATTTAATAAATAGTATTGGCAAATGTCTAATTTCAACACCGCATTCCAGCAAAAATTTTCTCTATTTGGCGCTTAATGCGAGTAATTTTGTCTGCGTTTTTACTGCCGCGACGTTGGAGCATAGATTGCGTGAGTAACTGACTATAAAGAAATACTTATCGCATAATCTTTTCTGTGTCTTTGCCTGTTGTTAAACTAAATTGGTGTTGAGTCAGTATGTCTATAAATAGAGCAATGTAAATGGCACGGTGCGATGGAACATGTAAATCGACATCAATCGTTCAGTAACGCGCCTAAGAATCCCGACTGTACTGGTACACCACACACATAAACACACAAATTGAGCACTCGCAATTTGGTTTACTCGCCAAATGAAGAATTTTGTCGCGATTTGGCGCAATGGCGAGCGGCAGCGAGAACCCTGAGCATCAGGCAACAAGAAATCTACAGCTCAGCATAGATCCAATGTCATTTCTCATTACTGACGAATTTTCAATGATCGGAGGTAGTCTGATATGGCTGGCCTTGAACAAAGATGTCGCGAAGGTAAAGCTCATAGCATTCAGCCTTTTAGAGGTTTATTTGTTTAAATCCTTCGAGATATTAGGTAATTACAGGATGTAAAAGGCATCCCTCTATATTAGAAATATTAAATCATATAAAAGACATTTTACTTTTCGGGGACAAACAATGTTTAGGGCTTTTGAAAAATATTTCACCTTAACAAAGTCAATGAGATAAAGCAACGATCAATTTCGAAAGATTCTTAATTCGCTTTCCGTGGGTTAAGTTTCAAAGTACTACTCATTCCTTATGCAATGGCGCAAAGCTATAGTGCTTCCGGCTGAAATTTAATGATTTCAAGATGCCATGTGCCTTTTTTCCAAAAACAACCAAGCTAAAGAGCATAATTAAGAAGTACTTCTTAAATCAAAATGGCCATTGACAAGAATATTAGCAGACCGCAAAAATTAAATAGCAAGATGTAGTGAATATGACCACCCATTTGGACTTCAGGTTGGACTTTTCTCATGAGTTCGATGAGACGTACCAATATCACATAGTGAGGATTGGTATGGTAAATGGTACACTGAGTAAAGTAAAAGATATCGTCTATGGCCCAGAATTTCAACATCCAGGCTTGCCACATGTTCTAATGGTTCATTTTGATGATTATCAATGGCCATTTCTAAATGAAAGACTTTTCCTTATCGAACCTATTTTTAAATCTTGGAAAAAAGAAAATGCCTCATGCTCACGAACTTAGTTGCCTTTAACAGCTGTATGCCCTCCCTCCATGCACAAATCCCAGAGTTTAACTTTGTCATAAACTGCTGTTGACATTTGTCTAAAGGAGTTGTCATTAAAAGCAACTTACCTCACTGTTAGTATAGTTCGTCATTTAGAGGAAGTTCTCATTGAAGCGCTTTTCACAAAGGATAGGCTCGACCAAATTAGAAGGATGGACTTGCTGATAGATTGGCATTTGAGTATCACCTGAGGCAACTGACGACTGAATTAAACACTTGTTAAAGCAGCCTTTATTTTTATACAGCGTGTCTTTTCTTATTGTTTACCAAAAACTGATTTCTAAACCGTTGATTTTAGAGGCATAGTTCCAATTGAAAAAATATGTCAAATTTTGTTTTGCATCATATAAAAATCGATTTACGTTAAAGCTTTTTAAATAGTTAAGAAATTAAAATATTTTTACAATATCTGTGTTTTTATAAGTTTCCACATGTAGCATGTAAAACAGTAAAAAATTCTATTCTATGACCAAAACTTACTGAGTTGTGATACTTGCAATTTAATGAATTTTCAGAGCTTTACAATTAAAATTGGAAAAAGATGTTTTTAGAATTGCATTAATAAATTTCGATGATAATTATCATTTGTTAAAAGTGCATAAATAATATTTTCATGTTCTTGGGGAAGTTCGCTATAGACAGGAGTGTGAAAACACATCCTTTTACTCCCCACTGGCGAATGGATTTTCCAACTGGACAAGCGAATTTTGAAAGACTGCATGCTATACAGGGCGCACCAGGTATTTCAGAACACACGTTGTAGATGAAATATCACCCTGTATATCATAGTTACAAATCCTTTTCTGCTACATGTAAACATGTCAGAACCTAGACTAACTGAGGAAAGGAAGAGGCATGCTGTCATTGACTCATTGGCTAAAGAGCGCTTCGATTTAGAGGTTGTCACATTCTTGAAACTTGTCCGATTATTTGTCTTTAACGTAAGGATAGAACTGAAGGCTGCCATTTTTTATGTGTGGCAAACGTTTCATGCAGGGAACGACATTGTCAGCAATATGAAATCATCTAGACACCGTAATTCGTCGGTTAAGTCGATGAAGATCCTACGAAGGCGATGAGGACACTCGCTAGGGAGATGCAGGTTGATGAAGTCACAATCTGATATGTGATTCGCGAAAACCTTCGTTAGAGGTCGTACGTGATGAAGAGAACACAGTTCTTGCCCGAGAGAAGCAGGAATAACCACCTGACTTGAGATAAGTGCCTCCTTAACAAGCTGAAACATCAAGAGGAGCCAGGAAAGCTATTGTCTTTTCCAATGAGAAAAACTTTGCCCAGGTCAAGAAAGTGAACCTCAACATCGGTGATGCTGTAAAATCCCCGAAGAGGTTCTGATAGACATGTGCAGAAGATTTCCAGCCTCATTGACGATTCTGGGGGGAAGGGGGAGGGAGTCCTGAGAAGCGACGACGATCCGATGCCTCAAGGTACCATAATCAACGCCGTTGCTCATATCGAGGTGGTAAAACACTAAATTACGTCTGTAACACGCGGGAGGCTGTATGTTTTTTAACAAGACCCTGCTCTATCCCATACAGCCCATACAAACCAACAATGGATGACCAAACCATTGATGTCGATGTCATCCTCAACTTGTTGGCCCCTCCAGCTACCGAGATACTAACAGAATAGCTTATTACGTACGCGGTGTAATTGAGAGGGACTCCAATAGTCATCCACACAACGATTTTGCAGACTTGCAGTTTTCAAAGCAGCCGTTGTGTATGCAATGGCAAAAGTGCCCAACACTCATCTGATTATTACCTGCAGTCACTTTTGACAGCCTGTAGAAGTGGTTATTGTGACTGGCAGTGGTTTCAGTTAATGATGTCACCCAGTGTATATGTGGTCAACTGTACAGACCGTTAAAATAAAAAGAATGCTCGATCTCTAGTGTATATTCCTGTTTGAAAGCAGTCGTTGATTTGTTCTCAAATATCTGACGCACCCTGTAGAAGATACGCCAAAAACTTTTCAAATTATCGTGAGGTAAATATGGCACTATGTTCTATACAATACTAAGCTTTCCTGTGTTGTATATATTTCTTACTTTTCTCTCTATTCTAAAAAAAAGTAAGTAACGCTGTCACCGCCACCGGTTTTGAATTTTTTGTGACCGGGGGTCTTTCTTCTTTAATATTAAGAAAAATATTGTATACAAAAATATGAAAATCGGTGGTATTATAGAGAAATGTTTGATAAACACGATGATGCAGACAGTTTTCAAATCGAAGAATTATTTTAACAGATATTTAATGCTAAAGTTGGACAGAATCGTTCCATTAAAAAAGTTTTATAGGAGCAAAAACTATACATGGGAATTTAATCCTTTTTAGATCATTTTTTACGTTAGTAATTCCCGGTGTGAAGACAGCATTTATTTTTTTAACTTGACTCATTTTTTTGAGGTTTTATTTCTATTTTAAATTCAAATTTTCAGCATTTCGAGAGATATTTTTTACATATTTTAGAAAATGTTATTAATTTAAACTGTTGCCAACTGTATAAACAGCGCAAATCATAATGTTTGCTTCAAATTAAAAATTTATTTTACTCGTGACTATTATTAACAGAAAAAAAACTTTTAAATTTGGATTAAATAATTACGTATGAAAAGCAGGAACTTATTGAAAATACTTCAAAAAAAGTATATTTATATGTGAATTTTAAAAGAGAAAGGATATTGTACAATAATAAATTCATTAACATGCGTTAGAAGTCTTAAATAGGAGAAATTACGTCACATTTACGTCACATTATACTTATTACGTAAAATGAACAAAAAGTAATATTGCAAAACTGTTTAAATTTAAAAATTGCACGAGACATTATTTTGATATTTTGAGATTACATTAATAAGATTAATATTAATTTTATTGAACGTGTTTAGACTGCTTTCCAGCGACTATTTAGTAATTTAATAAAAATAAAAAAAGATTACAAGCTGAAAATGAAGTGTAATCGACAAAAAATATGATTTGAAAGAGAAAAATCTGTGAAGCAAAAAAAAAAAAATTGCTTAAATGGTTTAGTTATGATTCATTAACCTTCTGTGTCGTTTCCGTCAAAAGAAGGCTACTCTAAAAGCACGCTAATTTGATCGGCTTTAAACAGATTTTGAAAGATTGAATTAAAATTTAAAAAACAGTGGCGATCTCCCTATAAACGAGTTTCTATTCATTTCTCTTTGATTAGGGAATTTTAAGGAAAAATCATATTTTAAGGAAAAATCATATTTTAAGGAAAAATCATATTTTAAGGAAAAAGGTATTTGTGAATTATATTTGCATTTTGATGCAGATTTGCTTATTATATTAGCTTATTTTGAAATGTTTAACTTATTTTATTTAATCAAAGGCGAAAACAGTCATTGTAGCTTTTAACAGCAACTGATTTTTCCTTAAAATTCCCTAATCGAAGAGAAATGAATAGAAACCCGTTTATAGGGAGATCGCCACTGTTTTTTAAATTATAATTCAATCTTCCGAAATCTTTTTAAAGCCGATAAAATTAGCGTGCTTTTAGAGTCTGCTGTGTCTGAACGGGTGTTGATGAGCGTAGCTCGTAGGGTGCAGAGCCCCCTAGAACAGGAAAAAAATATGAAAATGCTTTGTTGTAATAGTGATTAACTACTTTTATCAGTCGCGTACATTTTCTCATAACAATTTTCAACTGTGCGTTGCGTCTTGCTGCCTAGTGAAATAAATCTGTGGCTGGTAAGATTTCCTGAAAATTCCCTACCTCTGGTTATGGACATGCGTTGATAAATATGAACACAATGATGTCGGAAAACAAATTTCATTTTATTAGAAATCATGTTGTTAAAATTGTATTTATTTTTATACAAGGTGTCTCTTTTTATCGTTTACCAAAAGCTAATTTTTAAACCGTTAGTTTTAGAGGTACTAGGGGATCGAACCCGAGCTCCTCGGGTTACAGAGTATAGGTAAAAACAATTCTTTTTTTTCTTTTTTTTTAACTCTAATTATTATTTTTTTACATGTAATATATATTTTAGATTGCCCACTAACATAAAAAAGAATTTTTATATGAAAAATATCAATTATGCAATCAAATAAAGTTTTAAAATTTATTAAAAGCGTTACTTTCACATGCCAGGAGTTCTTAGCCCAAGATTTTGAAACTTAAGGCAGTCTTTCCGATCATTTCAGTGCTTTAAACACGTAGTTCAATCCCATGTTTGTTAAATTTGTTTCTTATTTACATTATTTTATTTATTTTTCTATAGAGGAAGTTTTAATTTTGTTATGGGACATCAGACGGAAACAAATGCTGGCATTTTTACATTGTTTTAAAGGCAAGCGGATTAATATTTCATAATCGAGCTACACGTGATAGAGATACATTTAAAAATAATTCATGCTTGAAAATCTCTCTATATATATATATATTACGCTATCGCACGTGGCACAGAAATCTCAATTATTTGTTAATTGTTTAATGGCAACACCCGAATGAAACGCATCTCATTGGTTATTGTGTAATAGTTTTCAAAAGGGAATAACAATAAATAAAAAAAAGTTTAATTAATAACTATAGAAAAAACAATTTATATAATAAAAAAAATAAAAGTAAATAAACAATTTATTAATAAATAAACAACAACGTCCGGGTTACCATATCAAGCAAAATAACGACACTTTGGCGCCAGTTAAGTACCCCGGTGCGTATATGACATTGGCGTCAGAAAAAAATCGCGCCAACGTGGTGCGTATATGACATCTGTGCCGTCTTTTACTTGCTTATTTATTTATTTATCGAACAACAAACATACGACTTCATCTCATTTAAAATGCAATAAATAAATAAATAAATAAAGGTACTTTTCCAGTATAGGTACTTGGCGAAATAGAGAAAAGGTCCATGGCGAGGAAAGAAATTTGGCAACGTACTTTCTGGCAACCTATTTAATCAAAATATTTTTTTTCGAATAAAACTACATAAAAGTTGCCATAATCAGAAACAGTTTGTACTTTAATGTTAGCTGGGCGCAATTCTCGCCAATGGCATTTTTAACTCACCAGCACATTTTTTTTTTTTTTTTTTTTTTTTTTTCGAGGGGTAAATTAAAACAATGCTTTGATGTTGAAATTAAATAGTTTATGGTATTATTTATTCTTTTTCTTTTTTAAAGATTTTCTTTTTAAGTGAAAGTCATGAATTTTAAACGTTTCAGTTTTAAATTAAAGCTATCCATTTTAAATAAAATGAGTGAAAGGATTATATTTTAATCATGAAATATGAAAAACGGGTACAATGTTTGGCGATTTATCACCTGTGCCCGACTAACATAAAAATACCGAGTTCTTGATTTCTCTATCAGGATCTTCCTCTTTGGCGAAGGATCGAGCAAGTAAATTAAATTATGAATAAAAGTAACATGATACAATGCATAGGATACATTTAAGGGAGACCAAACTGGTCGCCACGGGCGAATAGTTATTTTAAAAACCATAATAACTCAGTCAATTAAGATACAATTTTCAAACAAATTGCATTTCAAAGTAGGTTTTTTTCCCTATTTGACGGCGTAAAAATTGAAACTGCGCGATATTTAGAAATTTAAAAAATCGCTGACATAGCAAGCATTTTAATTTAATTTTTTTTCAGGTTTTATGGGAAAATGACAACAAAATATACAGTACTCCTATTTTCGACTATTTTCCGTTTACTTTCAATGACTTTCAATAGAAATGGGGTTCTTTTGTTGCCACGATTAGAAAAATGGTATTAAAAACTACAAAAAAATTAATATCTCAAAAATAAATTGAGATACAGCTTTCAAACAAATTGCATTTAAAAGAGCATTTTTTTCCTCATACAACGGTGTAAAAATTTAAAATGTGCGATGTTTAGAAGTTTAAAAATTTGCAGTAGAGAAAATTGCAAAACCAAAATTTCATTTCAAATTTCAACGTGTTGCCATTCGCAAAAGGACGTATGCGTTACGCACAAATATGTTTGTTCTTTATAATATAGATAGTTTCAATCGCAAAATTTTTTTCAATTTTTATTATGCATCATTTAAAAATCAATTTATGTTAAAACAGGTACATTTTAAATAGTTAAGAAAATAAAAACAATTTTTAATGTCTGGATCCTATAAGTTTTATTCAGAAAAAGTTGCTCCATTTCCCAACAAGTAAAAGAGTAAAAATTCATTCTGCTGTAGCTAAAACTTACTGAGTTATAATACTTAGACTTTTATTAATTTTCAACGTTTTAGGCACCACAAACGAAAAAACATGTTTTTAGTGAAAGAAAAGCTGAAAATGCATGAAATTAAAAGTATCGTAGCTAGGTAAGTTTTTGTTCTAAAAAAATTAGGTTTTAAACCAAAATCTTATTTTAATGGTGTGGATTCATCTTAACAAAAGACAGCGTCTATACTTACATCCCAAAACTATTTCAAACATTTTGTTTAACCACTTCACCGGCGAAGGGTATGGGGAAACAGTGCTTTTATCCCCGAGTTATCTCGGGGCAGCCGTTGAAGTGGTTAAAAGCCTTCTAATTTAAGCATCCGTTGACAGCAAACACAGCGATTAGATATACGTTACAAAAATAACAGGTTGCAGGAACCTGCTACTTCTGCAACTGAGGAAGAATGC
Organism: Maratus speciosus; assembly: GCA_963932465.1. Classification (NCBI taxonomy): domain Eukaryota; kingdom Metazoa; phylum Arthropoda; class Arachnida; order Araneae; family Salticidae; genus Maratus; species Maratus speciosus. Next base: position 458,688,855 of record OZ010797.1, read on the forward strand.
AACCTGTTAACCGAAAGTAACTCTATTTCCCATCTCTACAAGGAAAAGAAAATCTTAGAATGAAACTGGATGTTTTTTTTTTTTTGGTTTTTTTTGAAAAATATACTTTTATAAATTTAGCTACTTTAAGTGTTTTGTATAGCATTTTTGTTACTGATTGATAGATTTTGGTACTTTTCCGTGTGATTTTAGTTTTATTTTTCTAAATTAAAAGATAAACTACTGTTTCAGAAAAAAAATATGCTTTTTCGGATATTTATAACTGATATAAAGAATACAAATAAAGTGACAGAAGTGTCTGTTAGCATTTGACAAATGGCAATTGGTGCATTAATATATTGACAATCCCCGAAGGATTAATTGTGTATCAGATTTAACAGTGACAATATTCCCAGTCGACAGACAACTATATCTTTTTTATACGATTATTTGTAGTAGAATTAGTAAGGAGAATCCCTTGAGTTTTTTCGTTCTTTCAGCAACTGTAGAAATATAGAAAACAATACTAAAAACTAATTAAAAACTCGTATATCGGATGTTATCGATAACAAGGAATGTTGTGCCGCATTGCTTAGATGAATCGCTAATGGCGGAACAATACCTGTGAAGGTTAATTCCAATATTCTAACACAAAATCTTGCTGCACTCATCAGTTTACACTTTTTCTGTCAAGAACAAAAAATCATACGTTCACCACAGATTATGTAACACTTTCCAACACATCCAGAATACTGCAATAGTTGGAAAAATATTAGATTTTTTTATTTTTCATTTCTTTTTCTGATCTATAGATTGGTATTTATATAACATCGTATGCTAAAAGTAAGTTCAATTAAAAGCCTAGCACAGTTTTAAATTCCCATCATTTAATTTCTATTAATAAACGGAAATGTACTTTATATCCTTTGTGTATCCCTTTATATGATGTATACAATTGGTCCCATCAAGTAATATGCAAAAAAAAGGGATAAATTTTAAAACGCGTACCACAACTGAAAAGCACTGCCAGCAATTATTGCTCGTAAGCAGTTCTGTAGAAAAATACTTTTGTGTGTCCCTGTAAATGATGGATACATCATAGATCCTACAGTACGCAGTTGTAATACATATCAGTGATATATATAATTTTCATATGTTTAAAATAGTGTAATATCTTTAAAATTCATCGCAAACGATTTTTAACACATGGGTCGTAATATAATGGAATTCTTTTGAGTGTCCCTGAAAACGAATCGTAAGGGCCGCACACTGCATTTTCAATACCGAACATACCATAGCAAATCACAATAACATATATCAATTCCACGGTAATCTCGCTATATTTATTCGAGTTAGCGCGCGTACAGACAGACGGAGAGACAAACAGATAAACCCAATTCATAAACAAATTTCAACTTTGTTGCAAAGTTTTAAAAAACTAATTAAAAACTCTTATATTGAATGTTATTGATAATAAGGAATGTTGTTGCACAGCAGTGCTTAAATGAATTGCCACTGGTTGGAATATTATTCATTGTGGAGTTTAAATTCAATATTCTAACGAAGAGCCTTGCTGCTTTCTTTAGTTTACACTTTTTCTTTTTTATGTAAACCGATTAATTCTCTGTGTAATCTTTTCTTTTCTTCCTTTACCCCTTCTTTTTTCGACCTACTATTATTTCTATAGCCAGAACTATAAGAGATAAAGTATAACCTGATAAAAGTATGATGAAAGCTGGTGCAAGATTTGTTAGGGTTAAAATTTCAGATATTTCTGGTTCTGTATAATTAAACAAATATTTCAAACGCAACATAAATGCTGAATCATCAAGAATTTTAAAATACAATCCTGTATCCATTATTCTGTTAATTGTCATATCTAGCAGTTCCTTGCAGCAAAAATCACGTCTTACGTACATTGATCCCATAAACTGAAAAGGTACATCGAAAATGTAAAACATACCAGAAAACATTTGCATATTTTGATTTTCGAATAAATAGGCTACATTTCTTTCTTTGACTTCGCGCGTGAAATCTAATACATCCATTCCGAGTGATTCGACGTTTTCCAAAATATTTTGGCCAATCAATCTAAGATCTTGCTGTTGGGAATTTTTCAGCACTGCTCCCCAAGCATATGCTGCAACAGACATGCATTTATAATCGCCGCTTTTAACTGCAACTGCCAAGTCCGAAATATCTCTTACACCAGTTTTAGGTGGAAATGCAAAAAATGAAAGTATGACAGAATTGTATGCCAGACAAAGAAACATAGCTCCCACCACCCAAGAATAAATTAGCAAATTTTTTGCGATTCCTTTAGGCGTTATGATAGCTGAATGCCCAAGTAAAACCGCAAGAACATGAAAAAGAATTTTCTGAAAGTCGTATTGCCTAAACAGAACAAAATATACAGCTACTAAAGCAAAAAATGTTATTATAAGAATCATCCATACTAATCCAGAAAATGTTTGAATTATGTCAAATACATTCGGGATGTGTTGAGGCTTTTTTGTTACAAATGATGCACCGTAAAGCGTAAATGGATAGCAGAAATGCACTACTTTACTGTTTTCTTCTGATCGAGGAATTGACTGAAGTGAAAAATCATAATCCCCACGGAATAATTGCCCGATACCTCCTCCCCATGAGCCATTCGGAAATTGTACAGCTGGATTTCCCCAGATAATACCAAGACTGCTATCGTGAGGAACATTAAATACTTTTGCAAACAAAAAAAACAGTTGACCTTGAATATTATTTCTCCATTGTAACCAATTTTCTTCTACCTTAGAAAGATCGCCCAGAGGTCTAACAGGTGATATACCAAATTTTAATTTTTGAATAGATGCCATATTTTTTTATAAGTCACTTTGCCTTGGTAGAAGGAACATTCAAGTTTTCTTCTCGGTTTTACATTTTTACGCCTGCGACTGATAATTTTATTTGCTTTAAAGGAGATTTCTCAACAGTCAGCATTTCCAAAATTGCAGAAACTTCTACAGATTTTAGTTTTTGTGAATTCTAAGGTTATTCAATTCATTTATTATCTTTTCTTGATATATGCTGTGTAACAAATCTCCTAAAAAATTCTCATTACTTGAAACCATTTCTTCTCAGTTTGATTTTGGGATATCTCTAATTACATTGTACAGAATTGCAATAATACCTTAATAAACAACATATTTTATTGTTACCTTGGCAATAAATGCATTTACAGTTTTGGAGATTCAGAATCTTGTGTGATTTATTTGAGTCTGTGCTTGTATGTACGACTCGATGTATGTTACTATTTTTTTTTTTTTTACTTAAAAACTCTTTGTTTTCAATTTTATTTTAGAATGTCTCTAACTAAAAATTCACAGAAAAATTAACCCTTTAATAAATAATACATTTGTCAGTATTAAATATTTCTGTGATATTCTATTTTAAAAAATCATTTAATCTTGCAATTTTGAAATGAAACGTGTATGTAAAATTTTCTTTTTATATTTTTTAATTATTATTTGAGGATTAGATATCCTCTAGTTTTTTAAATTAAAGAACTTCATTCTTATTTATTTATTTTAATCCTATTATGTTCCTGTTTTTATGGATTGAGTAAATAAATTTATTTGCAGTGATTTAATATGCACTTATTTCATTTATTTCTATAATCCTGTATGTATGTGTAATTAGGAAATTTATAAACATGCAGATACAACAAATACATCTGTTTATAATCAAACAATGTCTATGACATAATGCTAATTTCCGCCATAAATATAAAAAGTATGATGTTCTTATGTTGTTTAAAAAAATAATAATAATAAAGCTTCAGATATCACCTGATATTGGAGGAAATAGATGAAAAGGGCAAAATACATACATGATACACCTACGATAACACATGCAAACAGTAACCCAAAATTTCACATTCATGTTCCTCATCTATTTTTAAACTAATCAATGATTCTCTTAGCGTTATTTTCACAAGTATAATAATATTTCACCTACTATTTTGTAAGATGCTCAATACAGTTCAAAAAACTTATATGCATAAAATACATCAACAGATGTGATTATATGTTCAAATTTTCACAAGATAACATTCATTCCTATCACAAATTTAAAAGAACAACGAGTGGTTCAATTTTTGCTATTTTCATAATCTATCATTTTGTATAAGGTAAGATGAACAAAGCAAAAAACATACACTCGTGTGACATCAGATGGTATGAAAGGTAAGATTGTGGTGTCAAAATTCCCATACATTCACATCATTTATATCCCAAAATTTATTAAATAAAACGTGCTGCTATTTAAGTTGTTTTCACAAATACTATTTCAAATATCGTTTCATATTAGATAATACTATAATGCGAAACATATATACATATGAGGTTGTTTTCACAAATACTATTTCAAATATCGTTTCATATTAGATAATACTATAATGCGAAACATATATAGAGGTTGTTTTCGCAAATACTATTTCAAATATCGTTTCATATTAGATAATACTATAATGCGAAACATATATACATATGAGGTATATCAGATGACACATAAAAGACTGTGATCTCAAAATTTTATGCTTTCACATTCATTTCCATCGGAAATCTAACAAATAAAAAATGTTTCTATTTGCATTCTTTTTACAAATGCTACTTCAGCTACTGTTTTGCATTGGATAATATTATAATGCGAAATTTATATATCTGATATATATGTATCAGTTAACGAAAAAGATGAACGATAAGAATGTGGTTTCAAAATCTCATGATTTAAAAGTCATTTTCATCATAATTGTAATAAATAAATAATGTTTATAATTACATTGTTTTCATAAATACTACTTTAGACACCGTTCGGTATTGGATAATTCTATCATGTGAAATTCATAAACATGAAATGCATCGGATGACTCATAAGATGAGAGATAAGATTATAGTGTCGAAATTTCATACGTTCACATTCATTTCCATTATAAATTTAATAAATACTTCTATTAATATTGTTTTCACAAAGACTATTTCAAATACTGTTTCACATTAGATAATGCTATAATGCGAAAGGCATATACATAAGATATATCAGGTGACGCATAAGATGAGAGATAAGACTATGGCCTCAAAACTTGTATGCGTTCGAAATGATTTGCATAACAAATTTATTAAATTTAAAATGTTTCTATTCACATTATACTGTTTTCATAAATAAAATTTAATTTATCGTTTGTTATTGGATAATATTAAAATGTGAACTATATTTACATGGTGTACATGATGTGTCACATAAGAGGAGAGATAAAAATATTGTATCAAAATGTTAATTTCCATCACAAGTTTACTAAATAAAAAAATTTGTATTTATGTAGTTTTCATAAATAAAAGTTCAAATATCATTTAGTATTGGACAATACTATAAATAATGCAAAATATATCTACATGAGATATACCAGGTGCCACATGAGATTATACACTCAAAGTTTCCTCAAAAACACATCTATAGCTATCAGAAAAATTTAAATAACAACTCAGACCTGACTTTGAATTAGATTAGATAAATAACATAGGAAATATATACGCACGAAATTATGAACCTTGAATTTAGGCAAGGTCAATTACAAATTCTCAATTTAAGTAATGGTTTTTTTTATACTACTGTTGCCAGTAAAATAATAATGCAGATATCATTTCGTATTGGATACTAGTCTAACAATGTAAAATGATATGTTTAATGTAAAACACGTATATACGTACATGAAGGCCAACAAATGATGTGTGATTATGGTTTTAAATATTTTCAGTTTCATTTCCAGGGCAAATTTACTATGCATCAAACATTTTGTGTGGTTATTTTCCCAAATGTAAAATAAATTTTTATCCCTTATTTGGTATTGCTCGTTGATTATAGTATCAAAAATATGCTTAAGGCCTATTAGCCTTTAAACATTTTTAAAGAAAATTAATATATTTTTATATCTCTTAAAAGTCATAAAACGCACCTTTTCTCTTTTTCAATCACTCACTGTTAATAACGCATATGAGAAGCATTTCGTTCATAAGAAAATATTATTTTACAAATTATTCTTTATAAGTAACATACTAATGATCTTTAAAAGTTACATTGTAGAAAGTGTCAGACGTTGTTTTGAACTGAAATGATTCGTAATGATCAAATTCTCAAGTTCAATAGAGAAGATAAATACGAAATTACGAAATTTAATCTCAAAATTGAGTAGAAATGAAACCACAGTTTTCTCATTAGGTTTCTACGATAAGTATCATAATGAAGTCGCTCTTTTTGTTACCTTCTAGCAAATTATCGTAAACGACAATTTAAGACAAAATGACTTCTGTAATAGTATCAGGGTTCGTAAACATATTTTTTTAGAAAATATCAGAAATATCCCATATTTTGATATATATCCGATATTTTCGCTATATATCCGATATTTTTTATATATATCCGTTATTTTCAAAATAGTCTACTCACTGCTGACAATAAATATTTTCAAGCATAATATAAATTAGAAACTAAATCATATTGCACTTCACACAAAAACTTAATCAATCAATACTCTAAAAATGCATTTAGCTTTTCCTTTTTTTCTTCAACTAGAACAAAATTGAAGATTAACTAATTGAAAACAGATACAATTTGCTTTGTACACCTTTTTAAACAAAAAAAAATTAGAATTCAGTATAAAGAAAGCGGAAATTTATAAAACAAAATTTGAAAAACAAAATAGATTTTTTAAATTGAAGATTTTAACATAAATGTAGGCTTTTCTTATTTTTTATTCCCTAACATGTTGTGCAATTTAAATTCAACTAAACCAAAATCATTTTCTAATCGAGCTGTATATGGTTGATTATCTAAATTAGACAGTTTATCTTTCAATGGCTGTTCTAAATTAATTGTCTCACATAATTATTCATTTAAAAATAAAAGATTCAAACATAAATCCTGGAAAAAATATTTTTTTCTTTGGTTAAAAAAAACACTGCCAGAGACAAACGATCTTTATCTACAGAATGACACAGTCAATAACAGTTGAAAATTTCATTTACGCTTGTTTTGATTGAAAATATCAAAATTATCTTGCACTGTGATATTTTGAAAATAAATATCAAATATAATCAAATATCTTGATAGTTAAAAATAAATATCAAGTACATTAGATTATCCGAACAAGTCGGGACCGACACTAGTTCGGATAAGCAAAAGTTCGGATAAATGACAGACAGTTTAAGGGATGTTCCTGACTATACTAAAACCTTCACACTTTATCCAGGCTTAGGACTGGAAGCACCAGTTAGCAATAGCGTGTTTAAAAACTGCTTTTTTTGTCTGCTTGTTTACCTTTCTATCATTTAAAATTTTCTTTTTCTCTTTTTATAATTTTCTGAACTCCAAAGATTATAATTTAAGCAAAAAAGCTTTCGGTTGTTGCTTGTTTCAAAGAAGACGTTCTTTCCAATGCTGCCATATCTCGAATTCTTCTTAAATACGTTAGTTGAATAGGATCCGACTTCTTCTGCCGTTCGAGCCATTTCATAGCTGTTTTCAAACATTCAAAGGCTTCGTTATGTGGTGGACCTGGGTCATTTTCAGAGCATTCGTTTTCCTTTCTTCAATTTCTTTTCCATCTTCAATCTCATCATCATAATAAAAAAAAAAAAAACATTTTGAGAGAAATAGGCTGCTTGGATAAATGGAAGTTCGGTTTTTAAAAAAAAAAATTGAGAAAAATAGGATGTTCGGATAATTGGAAATTCGGTTAATTGGAGTTCCGATAATCGGCGCTCTATTGTATATGAAAATATCGAAAATATCATAAATCTTGCTATTTTAAAAATAAATATCAGATATATATCATGATATAGTATGTCCATTGATATACAGGGTGTTTCAGCACAGTGGTTACAAAGTTTTAGGAGAGATAGAGTACACCTAGACGATGGAAAATCACACAGCAATGCATAGTCAAAAACGCTTTCCTGTTGTGGTAGTGACGACACGAAACACAAGAAAGGAAGGACACGAACAGGGTGAGAAAACATGTTTATTATTCTTAATACAGCAAAAAAAAAATAAAATAAATAAATAAATAAAAAGCAATTTAACACATTACAACGACCATTTGGAAAATGATTTTTTCGAAGACTAAAATTTAAGACATAAAAAATAGCACGGAGTTGATCATACATTACGTAAGCCATGGATTAAACATTAATAGTGTTATTACACGTAAAAATTGCAAGCGACAAAAATCGCCTACGACTCGTACGTATTATCCACCTGAAACTTACGTATTATCCACCTTAAACTTACGTATTATCCACCTTAAACTTACGTATTATCCATGCATTTCATTGGCTGTTCGGGAAAAGACTTTTACCATCGTCTGATTTCTTGGAAATCTGACGACCAATTTTAAATGAAATTTCATTCTTAAACTTCTAAATATCCCACAATATTACTTTTTACGCCGTCGTATAGAGAAAAAAATGTACTTTTAAATGCAATTTGTTTGAAAGCTGTATCTCAATTTGTTTCTGAGTTGTTAATTTTTTTTTCGTAGTTTTCATTACTTTTTTGTCATAGTGGCAACAGAAGTATCCATCTCTGTTAAAAGTAAAGGGAAATACAGATTACTGTATAGACCAATCAAAAAACGAATAAAATGCGGATTCAACCAATAAAAAGCTTCAGATATGTTTTTGATTTCCTACCCTGACGAGGACAATAACCATTTTTCCAAATGGTTAAAAATAAGAACAAAAAGAGCGACAACGATCGTCATCAAAGAAGGTGTTCGAAATTACGACATCGGGCCGTCATGCAGGCCTCGCATATCCGACGCATGGAAGATCTAATGTTTTCGAAAATACCGGGCGTGTCCCGGACTTCCCCAGAAGCTGCCACGATGAGTGGAACAAGTTCGTCACCACTGTCCAGCATTTTTGCGGTACTAAGTATAATTTAACGTTGTTTTCTCACCACGTTCGTGTCCTTCCTTTCTTGTGCTTTGTGTCGTCACTACCGTGCCAGGAAAGTGTTTCCGACCATGCAATGCTATGTGATTTCCCATCGTCTTGGTGTACTCTTGTCTCTCCTGAAACTTTGTTACCACTGTGATGAAACACCCTGTATAGCAAAACTCTGAGTAGTATAAAAGCCAATTTGTCTACAATTGTCGTTTATTATAATTGTAATTATAATATAAATGTAATTAGTGTTATTGTAACTTAATCTTTTAGGACGAGAGTAATGCATACGATATAGGATACGTATGGTTTTTACACTCTTTTATTTAATTCGACCTGGGTTTTGTATGTAAAGATAGATTTTGCAATCGATTTTTTACCCATTTCTTGATATGCTAAAATTATAATAATTAAAAAAATGTATACAAAAGTGTTTTTCCAATGACAGTATAGCATTTTAAAATTTTTACAAATTGATTATTCATTAATACATTAACCCTCTCGCTGCGTAAGTAATTCTTCGCGATGAGCGTCTTTTACAGAATTTTTAATCTTTTATCACCGGTTCTTTAAAGCAGAAATTTTTGATCTTCGTAATCGGGAGAATTGTCCTGATTAAATCAAAGTTTTCGATAAAAAAATAATTGGCGGGAATAACCAAATAATAGAAATTAGACGGAAAAATACATGCCCGAGAATATCTCGAATTGAGCAGTTTAAGTTAGTGAGCAGGGTTAGTTTTAAGGCATTTTCCAATTTATATATTTTTTAGTTGATAACTTTAATAGATACAATAGCTATAATAATTACAATACGCATCATTTAACATATATATTTTTAGATTTTTCACTAAGAATACCAAACAATAATTTGTATATGAAAAATAGCAATTATGCATTAAAATAAAATCTTGAAATTTATTAAAAGCTATAATTCCGTATTGACGTATATATTTTCGCGCCAGGATTTAACAGTGGAAGAAATCGCAAAAGGTCGCTAGCCTTTTTTAATCTGATAATTTCAGTAGTTTAAGCGTGGTTCGATTACCTGTCTTAAATTTGGGTTTTATTTATATTTCATTAGTAGAATGATACAGTTTTAATTTCATTATGGAATATAAGACGGAAACAAATGCTGAACAATATTATTTATATTAATTTTAGTGCAAAAGAGCTGTACATAACGTTATCAACTTTTTGGCAGTTTTGTAACGCTCCCCTTAATGATATCGTTGAAAAATGTTTATGAATTATTTTTGTATGTCTGTCTTTCTGCCGTCTGACCGTGTTCTAACTCGCGTAACTATAGATCGATTGCTATGAAATTCATAGATGTTATTGGATATCACTATGACATGTTCGGTATTAAAAAGTAAGTGTGTAACATTTACAGAGACACTCAAAAGAATTCAGTTTTATTACGATTTATTGGGGGAAATCGTTTGCGGTGTATTTTAATGATATTGCACTATCTTAAAGATACTGAAATTTATTGCCGAAACGTCAGTGAAGGCTTACTGTGGAGACCCAAAAAGTTTTTGGTTTCCGTCTGTTAGTCTGTTTGTCTGTTCCGCGATAACTGCCGCAAAAAGCATCCGATTAGCTTGAAATTCAGTGGGCAAGTTGGTAAGGTACCCGGATTAAGCTGTATAGTTTTTTGTTATATTTGGTTTATTCGTTCGGAAACTATAGAATATTTTATTTTGCGCCATAATGCTTTTCAATGGCAAGTCAGACGATTTTCAAATTTTCATTTGTTGAAAGAAATGGCTTATATGAATAATGGATTTAAATGGTAAATTTTGCATGCTGAAATTTTTAAATAAGAGTATTAAATTATTCCTATTAGTTTGTAATTTTGTCAAGACAGCCAACTTTGCCAGAGTTTTTAAATTAGGTGTATAACTTATAATGGAATTTTATACATGTGTTCGAATAATATAAAACATTTTATTTTATAAATTTACTTATTTTAAAATGTACATATTTCATTTTTTTCTGTTATCAAAGTCAAAAGGAATGAATTAATGAATGCCTTTGTAATAGATGGATTTTAACCCCGAAATGAAAATAGTATTTATATACTATATAGAATAATATTTTTATTTATTTATTCAACTACTTTGTTTATAAATGAAAAAGTTCGTTATTTCCATACAGAATAAACTGACATTATTCTATTAAATTTTATAAACTTTATTGTTGCCAAAAAAAAACAGAAAATAATAATAATAATAATAATAATTTCTCCCAAAGAGTTAATTTTAACTTGTAAGATTTTCACGTGAAAAGAAAAATGGAATAAACAAATTAAAAATTAAAACAAGTAAAAATTTAATTTAAAAAATCAAAAAACCCAACTGAGTAAAAAGCGAACTAATTAATTATTTCTCATCAATGAGAAACTAATTTTATATTACTGACCTATTTTTTATTTACTTGTATTTATGACTTTTAAGTTGCGTTTAATGGTTAGTTCCTATCTATAAACACTGTTTTGATGAGGCCTATAGATGTCTATGATGGTTAGAGTTGCAGTAAAGTTAGAGATCCTATCTACACAAGTTCCAGGTTGTGTAATTTTTAAACGGAACTTCTGACTGTAAAATAGTCAATGAAACATCGTCTTCATTTTGAAAGACCTATCCAATGATATGTCACTCAATAGGGTGCGTAAAAAAATTTTTCGTCTCTACCGCCATTTTGAATTGATAAAAAAACAAAACCTAGCCCATAACTATCGGACGGTTAAGTCGAATCTATAGAGACCTCATTCATTAAAATCCATCCGGCCGTTGGGAATCTTCGAGGGTATAAAGAAATCCACATACCCAGGTACGCGAGGGCAGTCGGGTAAAAAAGATAAATATGACAGGAATGAACACATAAACATTTCACACCAAGTACCACCTAAAATAATTTTTGTAGTAGTATTCTCCTAGCATTACGAAGAAAGATTCCTTGATTTACACGGTTTTACTTGGCCTTCTTTTTTTCATTGGTTGCGATTTCATTTTCGCAAATGTGTATATCAATTGGCACAAAGTGTCACATTTTTATGACTGAGGTATATGTAAGGCCATACAAATAAGGAATTCCGTATTGTCTTCTATAAAATGTGATAAAGTGTTGGTTAATTATATATGTTTTTATTAAGGAGAGCAGAGCTACCAGGCCTTCGGCATTCTGGATACAGCATTTTAATACAGAAAATGTTACTTTATTTAATTGGAACATTTGCGCAATTTAAAGGAATAACATTTTCTCTAAAATAATAATGATGTGCAAAAAGCCTGAGACTTGGCATGTCTAAATGTTTTATGTAATTAATGCGTTTATCTTTCGTTTAATGCTACATTAACGACGTTGTGTAACAGCTTGTTCAGTATAAAATAAATTATTAAAATGATTTATATCGCGAAAAATTAAGCTGAAAGTCCGGCTAAGGGAAATAAAAGGTTAGTTAACCTTTCGTAATTTGATCTGAAGCATAGGTTTGCGTCAAATATGAACGGTATTCGTAACATCACGATTTTAAATTAAATGTGGATACTATTAAAAGGCTATCACAAAAAATACTTTACGGCACCAAATCATGTTTATCTATTTAGTCGCTAGTTTTAGAAGTCCCCATATTTTGGGGTTAATGGTATCGAGTGCATTTTTAGATATTTAGATTAGATCCTAGATATAAATATTGCAGAACGGCAATCAAAACTATTTTTTGGAAACAAAAATCATAAAGACATTAGATTTCTAAATTAGATGGCTCAGTTTACATTTCTAAAAGCTCCTTATCCAAACAGGTGTTTGTGGTTGGCAGGCAAGTAAATACTGCTGTATGGGTATTAGAATAACGTAAAAGACTTGTCCAAACTGTTGCTTATCCTTAAAAATCGCAGTGTAAAAAGAAATCTCAGATATACTATAATCATTAACACAATCAATAGAAAATTACAAATGTAAATTAAATTACACTACGGGGGTGTTCAGGGGGGCAGAGCCCCCCTGAAGAAATCTACTTTATTATCTAAAAATTACTAGAATAAGAAGCTCATGAGAATTTCAGAATATCATTGCATAACAACGTGTTTAATTTAACTCTTCTAATGTCTGTAACCTTCGAAATGTTTTTTACTTGTTTTAATATTTTAAATGTTTATGTAATTTAAAAAGTTTAAATTGCGTTTTGTAGAAAGATTAATATTACGCAAAGTGTGCTAAAAACAATGAGTTGCAGAGCTGACGTTGAGGCTCCTGATCTGCAGATTTACTAGTAGGGGAGACTAGGGACGGTTGGCCATACGGGAGGCTTGACCCACCCATCAATTTTCATATTTAAAAGAATTTCAGAGTTTTATCAATAGGTGTCAACCAAAGTTACTGGAATGCTCAAACAACAGTCTTCGTCTCATAGAGATAATCAAAATAGGTCTGGGAAAAATCAATTCTGAGGCGTTTTCAACCTAAAAGTTGTGTTTTTTAGAAATATTTTGTAAGCTTTTTTCAAATAAATTATATCATAGAAATTTGAGTAAGTAGGTTTAAAGTAATGCAGAAATATCGAGATTTCATTCCTGGCATAAAGACTGTACAGTAAGTTAGACTTAACAGAACAATGTGGTATTCTTTAGAAAAGGTCTATGTAGGGAGGCTTGACCCAGTCAACGTGAAGGAGGGTTGACCAGTTGCTCAAGGCTCCCTTAATTAAGTGGTTTTGGAAATTTTTTTATTATACACTGTGCATAATGAAAAGTTAATGGTATATACATAAAAAAATGTAAATTTATTCTGTAAAGCTTCAGTAAAATGATGTGATGGAAAAGAAAATGTTTAAAACTGACTATAGAAAAACGTGAAAAATTGCTAGAAAATTGAAAAGTTGATAGGAACTTTTTTCCATTTATATTGCTTACAATAGGTAAATAGAAACAGTGGGAAAGACTAGAAAGGACTAGAAAGGATGAAAGCAACAGTCTTAATCCTTTGAGGGGCAGTGGTATGCTTATATAACCACTTATTTTTAATTCCGAAACATCACAATGACACCAGAATTTTGCTAAAATCTTTCCATTTAACATGTATGTGAAATATAGCCTTTTTCTTATATTTCCAAATAAATTTGCCCATAAATTGCGGTGCCAGTCATTTATTTCAACATTTCAGTACTGAAAGCACTTTGCCCCTTAAAGGTTTAAACCATGTTAATGATTAATGTTAATGATAATTAAGTGCTCATGCGGTTGTAAAAGGACATAGCATCGATTAGTCCGCGAGCCAGCAACAGATTTGGATGACCAATTTCCTCTCAGCCGATAATTTGTAAAATGCTTCAGCGAGATGTACCATGAAGCTATGTGAACGTCAGCTGCGGTTCCGTGGGTGGGTTGAGCAGCGGTAGCCTCCCAAACACGTAAAAAAAAAAAAAAAAAAAAAAAATGAGTCATTTCCTCCCGGCTGAAAATTTGTCAAATTATAGCTAACCCAATATCTTGAAGGAAAAAAAAGTCAGCTGATTATAAAGCGGTGGGTAATGCGTCAACTGGTCACACGAACATGAAAAATATATACATGTTGCAAAGGAAAGTCCCTTTAACCTGAAAATACTTGCGAATGGAGAGAGCTACAGTTATGGAAGGGAGGTAACGGTATAGTAAAGCGACTACGCCCGACCTAATGCAAACGAAAACAGCGCCCATAGCGGCGAAATTTGGAAGATAGCTATTGAAAATCGTAAACGAAAAGAGATAGAGATAAATTTCCAATTAGAAAGTTTTATAGCATCAATTAATTAGTACGAAACGAAATTTGGTTCACACAGATAAGATAAATCATCGCCTGTATACCCAAAAATGTCCGAAATCGATGTGCGAGATTCTACTTTGCATATTCACATTCCGTAAATGTAGCAGTGCACAATTTCAGATTGTGACGTTGTACTGTGCTGTAATGTCTGTCAAAATTTAATTTCTAATGAATTCAAAATTTTAGATTAACCATTTCAGTGGCAGAAGAATTCTGTTCGTAAACTGATGAAATAATTTACTAACACCAGAATATTCAAACGAATTTCTTACAAAATAAAACCCCGCTAATTTTAACTTTCATTACAAAAGCCAAATTTTTTTAAAATATTCTTTCTGCCATTTGTCAGTTTTAAAATTAAAATTGAGGATTTCCATCTACGTCACAATCTGAAATTGTGCACTGCTACATTTAAGGAATGTGAATATGCAAAGTAAAATCGTCGCTCATCGATTTCGGACACTTTTAGGTATACAGGCGACGATTTATCTTATCCGTGTGAACCAAATGTCGTTTCGTACTAATTAATTTATGCTCTAAAACTTTCTAATTGGAAATTTTGCTCTATTTCTTTTCGTTTACGATTTTCAATAGCTATCTTCCAAATTTCGCCACTAGGGGGCGCTGCCGTCGTTTGCATTAAATCGGGCGTAGTCACTTTAATATACTGTTATCTCACTTCCATATCTGTAGCTCTCTCCGTTCGCAAGTATTTTCAGGTTAAGGGGACTTTCCTTTGAAACCTGTATATTCTTTTCATGTTCGTGTGACCAGCTGACGCATTACTCACTACTTTATAATCAGCTGACTTTTTTTTTTCTTCAAGATATTGGGTTAGCTATAATTTGACAAATTTTCAACCGGGAGGAAATGACTATTTTTTTTTTTTTTTTTTACATGTTTGGGGGGCTACCGCTGCTACACCCACCCACGAACCGCAGCTGACGTTCACGTATATACAAATCTATAGATCATATATAGGGCTGCACAAAAAAAATCGGATATTTTTCCGACTATTGGTGATAATAGCATAAATTGATTTTTCAAATGAGTGATGCGTTTTTCAAATTATTTATTCAGGCATCATCTTTCACCTTAATAAAGTATTAAGTTTTGTTACAGTAATCCTGAATGTGTTGGAATGTATTCCATAATCTATGCTGGATGCATGATTTTTCGTTCTTGTTTACCTTTTTAAATGATAACGCTAATAGTTTTTTTTTTCATTTAATATACATTTTTTAGAATGATCACTAACAATACCAAAAATCATATTTAGGGCAACTCTAGGATAGATTTCCATGGTTTTTAAAGATTGAAATAAAAATTCTTAGAATGCAAATACAATAGATATTTATGCATATTTGAAATTATTATACATATTTTGGCCAAAAAATAATTAAATGTCGAAAGCAAAAAGTGGGAACCAATTTTAAAATGGCAAATGGCCATCTTTCCTTCAAGCCGAGGAGAGATGGCCACCCAATACAAAAAAAAAAAAAAAAAAAAAAAAAAGAAGAAGAAGTTAAAATAGCAAAAAATAACACATTTCATGTAGTTAATGATGAACAACACATAGAAATTTGCAAAGGTTCAATTATATCACGCAAAATCACTGAATAAAATTTGAATAAAAAACAATTTGAAGTATAATTTCAATCCTTCTCTTTTCGTAAAATTTTATCACATTTCATTTCCGAAGATTTTCAATATTTTCTAAAACAAAAATACATCGGCAGGCCTTATTATATTATTGCTATTGAAATATTTATATTAGTTAAAATTTAAATAATTATCAATTAATGTAATTATAAACGTAAAAAATTACATAATTATTTTAAAAATTATTATATTTAGTTAAAATCCTCACTCCGTATAATTTTGAAATATTGATTATAGGTGGCCATCGTTCCTCGATTTGATGTGGCCATCTCTCCTAAAATTGATGGACATATTGCCACCCAATTTAAAGCGTCACTCCGCCATTGTACGTCTTTGTTTTAGACTTAAAAGCAAAGATTGGAATATATACGTGCCTTAAAAGTCCTTATAGTAAAAAAAAATTTAACATAGGTACTGGAAAGCATTCAGATACCTAACTCAACAAAAATATTCAATCACTAAATTAAATAAACAATTAAATTGCAATATCTTTGTACAACTGAGAAACACAGCTGCACCTCGCAGTGAATAAACACGTTGAACTATTTCTTACGAACAAAGTTTATGCTGCAATCTATGGCATAGTTTTTGAAATATTAAGACTGGCCATCTCTCCTCTATGGCCATCTATCCTAGAATTACCCAATATGAAAAATAATAATTATGCGTCCAAATAATGTTTGAAAATGTATTAAAAGCGATACTTTCGTATTGGCCTCGCTCGGTGGATTAACAGTCGAAGAAATCACCAAAGATCACTGTTTACAATCAGCCTTTTTTTTATTTTCAGTGGTTTCAGTTACATTTCAATGATTTAAGCGAATAGTTCGGTTGCATGTCTTAAATATGTGTTTTATTTAAATTTTATTGTTTTATTTATTGATTGATTGATGAATGTTTTTCGCTGATGAATTAATTTCGATATAGAATATAAGCTGGAAACAAGCGCTGAGCTATTTATATTAATTTAAGACTGAATGGATTTACTTTTCGTAGTCATCTGCATTTTATAGCAATAGATTTTTTTTTAAATCATGGTTGAAAATTATTTTTAAAAAATAAAAATTGAGTAAATTGCGATACAGTTTTCAAACACACAATTGAAAGTACATTTTATTCCCTAGTCAACGGTGTAAAAATTAAAAATGTACGATGTTTAAAAATTTAACAAATTACAGTAAAAGTTAAATTTAATAGTCTGCTACTTTCACTGTCAAAATAAGTCAGCGTTACGCACAGATATGTTTGTCCTTTATATACATGTCCTTTATATTTATTCTTCGACCTTTATATATACTAGGGGATCGAACCCGAGCTCCTCGGGTTACAGAATATAGGTGAAAACCACTTTTTTTTATCTAATTATTTTTTTACATGTAATATATATTTTAGATTGCCCACTAACATCAAAAAGAATTTTTATATGAAAAATATCAATTATGCAATCAAATAAAGTTTTGAAATTTATTAAAAGAGATACTTTCTTATGTCACCACCTGCCAGGAGTTATTAACCCAAGATTTTGCCACTTACGTTAGTCTTTCCGATCATTTCGGTGCATAAGCGCGTGGTTCAATCACATGTCTGTTAAATTTGTTTCTTATTTACATTAATTTATTTATTTTTCTATAGAGGAAGTTTTAACTTTGATATGGAGTATTAGACGGAAACACATGCTGAACTTTTTACATTGTTTTAAGGGCAAGCGAATTAACCTTCCGTAATCGAGCTCCCCGTGATAGAGATAAATTAAAAAATAATTTATGCTTGAAAATCTATATATATATTACGCTATCGTACGTGACACAGAAATCGCGATTAATTGTTGGTTAATTGTAAACAATTGGCGGTTAACTGTTTAATGGCAACGCCCGAATGAAACGCATCTCAATGGTTATTGTGTAATATTTTTAAAAAGTGAATAACAATAAATAAATAAAAAGTTTAATTAATAACTATAGAACAAAACAATTTATATAATTTTAAAAAATAAAATAAAAGTAAATAAACAATTTGTTAATAAATAAACAACAGCATCCGGGTTACCATATCAAGCAAAATAACGACAATTTGGCGCCAGTTAAGTACCCCGGTGCGTATATAACATTGGCGTCAGAATAAAGTCGTGCCAACATGGTGCGCATATGGCACCTGTGCCGTCTTTTATTCATCTAATGTAAAATACAATGAATAAAAAAATAAATAAAGGTACTTTTCCAGTATAGGTATTTGACGAAATAGAGAAAAAGTCCATGGAGAGAAAATAATTTTTTTTCTGTCAACCGATTTAATCAAAATATTTTTTTTCAAATAAAACTACATAAAAATGTCCATAATCGCAAATAGTTCGTACTTTTATGTTAGCTGGGTGCAATTCTCGCCAATAGCATTTTTTAACTCGCCTGCAACATTTTTTTTATTTTTCGAGGGGTAAATTAAAACAATGCTTTGATGTTGAAATTAAATGGTTTATGGTATTATTTATTCTTTTTCTTTTCTTTTTTCTTTTTTTATAGAATTTTTTTTTTTTTTTTAAGTGAAAGTCGTGAATTTTAAAGGTTTTATTTTTAAATTAAAGTCATCCATTCTAAATAAAATGTGAAAGGATTATATTTTAATCTGAATTAACGAAATATTAAAAAAAAAAATGCGACGGGTAGAATGTTTGGCGATTTATCACCTGTGCCCGACTAACATAACTGTAGGGAGTTCTCGATTTCTCTATCAGAATCTTCAAATTTGGCGAAGGATTGAGCAAGTAAATTAAATTATGAATAAACATAGCATCATGCAATGCCTAGCATACATTTAAGGGAGGCCAAATTGGTCGCCACGGGTGGCTAGTTATTTTAAAAACCATAATAACTCAGTCAATTAAGATACAATTTTCAAACAAATTGCACTTGAAAGTAGATTTTTTTCTCTATTTGACGGTTTAAAAATTGAAAATGTGTGATATTTAGAAATTTAAAAAATCGCTGACATAGCACGTATTTTAATTTCAATTTATTTTCTCAGTTTTTATGAGAAAATGGTAACAAAAAGGTATAGTAATATATTATTTTCTTACTTTCGTGATTAGTTTCCCTTTACTTTGAACCCTCCACGACTTTCAACAGAAATGGCGTTCTTTAGTTGCCACAATTACAAAAAATGTATTAAAAACTACAAAAAAATTAATATCTCAAAATTAAATTGAGATACAGATTTCAAACAAATTGCATTTAAAAGAGAATTTTTTTCGTTACACGACGGTGTAAAAATTTAAAATGTGCGATGTTTAGAAGTTTAAAAATAAAATTGCAAAACCAAAATTTTATTTCAAATTTCAAAGTGTTGCCATTCGCAGAATGACGTATGCGTTACGCACAAATATGTTTGTCCTTTATAATATAGATATTTATGTATACGCCTTGATATATACGACATAATTATCTCTCTAAACTTTTCGTTATTTGAAACTATATTTTATCACATTTATTTCAGACTAGTAATTTAATTAATGATAGTAATGATGGCAATGATGGAAATGACATTTTCTTACAAAATAAAAAATATTGTTTTTATCAACAACAACGTCTTTTCGATTGTGAGAAAATAACATTTTAAAAATTACTATCTGTATATAACAAGCTAATGGTCTTTAAAAGTTACATTAGCTGAAATTTAACGTTTGTGTTGCACAGAAACAATTCTTAATGATTAAAACTGCCATCAAGGAGGTGAAAATACGAAACTTAATTTCAAAATTGAACAATAGTTTTTCTTTAAATTACTGGAAATAGCTACTCTGATTGAAGCCATGTATATGTCCGTAAATTTGTACACAGATGCGGTACCTGATGTTATCTTAATTAAGTTTTTACATCATAAAAGTGTGCTTATCATTTTGCATGAACGTTATAAATGCTTTTGGTACATTTTTAATCCCGTGAAAAATGATTTTATGAGAAAATAATGTTTCAAGGCTCAGTAATTTTTAGCTCACAGGCTATCAAAGCCTGAAAGCTTATGTGCCCGCCGGTTCTGTATGTACGTACGTAACGCGACAACTTTGATAGAAATATCCGATTTGCTTCAAATTTTTTTTATAGGTTCATACTGATAAGGCTACTAATACTTCCCTGATTAGTTTTTGGGGTTCATTGGTTAAGGATAAAGGGGGAAAAGGGGGCTAGTCCCCCCCTTAATTTAGATAAATGGGTTTTTCATGCAGAAATATTCGATTTGCTCCAAATTTGGTATACCGGTTTATTTATTACATGTCATTCAGCTTTAAAATGTAATTACTGTTATTGAAAATTCATTTATGGTTAAATATTCAATGACTTTTTCATGCTACTTTTGTTATTGGAAGAAACATGATATGTTTCTGATTATTCTCAATTCATATATACTTTTTTTCTATTTCTGTTGCATAAAATGTTTTAGAAAATAACCATTAAATATTCGATCATTGCTGAATTGTATCAAATCCAAACTGGTTACTTTCTGATGCATTTTTTAATTCAATTTGTTTGCAAACATATAAATTTTTCAGGTACTCTTATTTAGAAACTATGTAATCGAACTGTTTTTTTTTTTTTTTTTTCGTTTTTCAGTAAAAGAGGAAGATTTTTCGGGAAATACTGTCAACGTCAGCATTTTCCAAAGGCGACAGCGCAGAAAAAAAAAAAAGAAAAAAAAAAAACCTGCCGGCTCGGCCTACAGGCAGAGGTAGATTTCGAAGTACAAATTTCACCAAAAAAAACTAAATCAAGATTGGAGATAAACCCAGTTTAACAATTTTATCTGGCCGCTTTTGACGAGTTTTTAATTTCATTTTTCTGTAAGAGCTGGTTTTATCAGAATCACGTAAATACGATAATTTTTTCTTCAACCCCTGTTTTTGTTTATTTTGTTTTTGCTGTAAGAGTTGGTCCTATCAAAAACTTGTCAATATAGAAGTTGTAGATAATATTAAGAATATTTTTAATAAATTTGAGGAGACTTGATATCTTGTGAATTGACGAAGTTGTGATTTTTTTCTCTTCTTCAACCCATTCCCCCTTTTTTTTTTTTTTTTTTTTTTTTTTTCTTTTTAATTTCTTTTTGCGAAAAGAGTTGGTCCTATCAAAAACTTGTCAGTATAAAAGTTATAGGTAGTATTAAGAAAATTCATAATAAGTTTAAGTGAATTTGATAACTTGGGAATTCACGAAGTTATGAAATTTTTTCTCTCTAAAACCCTATTTTTTCGCCACTTGAGCACATTTTAAATTTTATCAAAAATATGTTATACATAAATTTTTGGCCCTTTTCCTAGAAGTAATAATAACTTTAAACTGATTTGGCATGTATTATAATTAAGAGGTTATGGGGTTTTTCGGTTTTCACAAAACTCCACCCTATTTCCGCCCCCTTGGCCGATTTTGCCCATTAACGAACTTGACCGAGATTTTCTACCCCTTGATTTTATGTATCAGTTTGGAAGAGATTTGTGCAGAATTATGGAAGTTATCGTGCCCATAAAAAAGTTATATACAGGGTGCAATAAATTATCTATGGCCGACCTTTAATTTCTCAGCCGTTGGCCGTAGTATAGTTCCAATTACAAAAACATTTCAAATGAGCTAAATATTCATATTGTGGCATCATTTAAAGTAAAAAATTAATTTTATAAAAATTACGAAATCTAACTTTTTATATGTTCCCCCAGTCCCTATTGCTATATTTAGTAAAAGTTTACACATATCATAACAGATATAACACAAAAAGTTTGACATATGTACTGCAAAAATTGACACAGTTATTAAATTTAAAAGTATGAGATTTTTGCACATGATTTTGTCTTTCATTGAGGGATCAATTAAAAGATGAATTAAAGTAACTCGAGATCTTACTTTTTTAGAGAAGATTTTTTTTTTAGGTGATAGAAAATATTTCAAGGAAATTATTTTTTTATTTTTATTTTGTGAACTTAATTTATTTTGCGAACTTAATTTTTTTTTTTTTTTTTGGGGGGGGGGGTGGATCTTGGCAATAATTTAAGGTTTAAATTAATATCAGGTTCCCCAAGTTTTTGTCCAAAATTTTCTTGACTTATAAAATTTTATTGCTATTCTTTAAGACATTCTACTATAATTTTATCAAAATAACAAAATTTGCTTAATTTGTTTTTTTTATATATAATTTTACATAACCTATACTGGCTGTTTTTTAGTCACGTGCCTTGAGCTTTCTACTCAGCCAATTTTATTAATACTTTTTTAAACTGGAAGCTGTTTATTTATAGATGTGCCTGCACTAGCTTTTTTTTTTAATATCCAGATTTTTATATTTTAATTTTAAAAATATTTTATGAAATGTCTTCAAAATGGTGGTAATTTGATAACTTTCATTATTGCAGAAAACAGAGAATATTGAGGTTTATTTATATTTATTCATGCCATTTTCTGATAAAAATTTAAAAAAAAAATCTTTTACTTTTGTTGTATAGGGTTTAGTGGAGCAAAATTTCATTAGGGACATACTGCGCCAAAATACTTTGAACGGAAAATGACGTACTGCTTTTGAAATCACAAATTTTGCCTTATAAAGTTTGCATATTTTTTTTTCCCTTCTGAATGTGTATTGATACTAATTTTGAGACACTAGGCGAAATACTTACGTATGTGATAATGACGTCACATAAGAAAACGATCATTTTCTTAGATAATACTAAACACTTTAACACAAATGTGTCTAAAAAACATAAATTACGGTAATGTTTACTCTTCGGTACTGATATAGATAATTTTGTAAGAATTTTGTAAGAATCTGAAGTTAAGAGCGCGACTGTTTACATGCAAATATGTTGTTGACAATCATAGGCGTAACTAGAACTATTTTGTGGGGTGGGCACAGGCCCTCAATCTCATAAGTTCTTTAGCGGCGTTTAAAGTCGGTTTATTTGCTTTTATTTGGTTTACCCTACGAAAAACTGACGATATATAAACTGGCTTTTCTTTTTCAAGTGTTCTGTGGTCATCAACAAAAGAAAGAAGCAACGATGGACATGTCAACGACGTTCACTTGTGTACTCTTCCTCTGACCTCTTGACTTCCGATAAAAAGTCATAAAACATCAAACGGACCGCCTGGCCACATAAAAGCTTCGATGTCAAGAGATGAAATCTGTTTGGACTTTTAGGGTCGAAATAGATTACTTTTCTTGACCACAGAACTTTTCAGGTTTTATGACTTTCGTCAGATGTCTAGAGGTCAGCTGTCACCAGTGAACGTTGTTAACATGCCCATCTCCGCCTCTTTCTTTTGTTGATGGCCACAGAGCCCTTGAAAAAGAAAGACCATTTGAAATATTTTTAGTGTTTCGTCGGATAAAGCAAATAAACCGAACTTTATATTCTTTATCCTACGAAAAGTAATAAATCTTTCAAGGCTTTTCTTTTCCAAGCGTTATGTAGTCATCAACAAAATAAAGAGGTGGAAATGAACTTTTCAACGAAGTCATCTGGTAACTTCTGATCTCATGACATCCTACGAAGGTTATAAAACATGAAAGGGAGCGCCTTACCACATGAAACGTTGCGAGGAGATCAAAAGTAGTCTGTTTGGACCAAAATAGACTACTTTTCTTTGCTTAATGTCCGAGAGTCCAAACACATTTCTTTATTTTCCAGGTTTTTAAAAGAGTACCTGAACCATCCCGATTTTCCAAAATTCGACTTTTTAAAAAAAATGAATGTTTTGAACCTTACCAAATTCCACTTTTCTATTAACAAAATGTTGAAACACTTCATTCTGTGTAATCGAATACAGTAAAACCTGTTTTAAACAGAATTTGTTGAGAAATTTTTTGTAGTTACGACAGAAGGAATACCATTACAATCAAATCATACCTGCTAAAAGACTGGAACCTGTCTAAACTGATAAGTTTTCCGATCCCTTGTGATTTTATATAAACAAAGTAAACTAAGTCTATTTATTTCAAGAATAAATAAGCGAGAAATTTAACGAAAATGTTTCTGGAAATTATTAATGTAAATTCTAAATTTGTTTCAAAACTCTAAAATTGTAAAAAAGAACATTTTGAGGGAAGAAAGAACAGTTTTTATATTGGGGAGACGTGGGTCAACATTTCCATTCTGTGTTACGGCATTTGTTCACTGAAAGCTGGATACCTTACCGACTTTATTTTTCAGCCTTTTTACTTTCTTCTATCTTTACAAGAAGAAAATATTGGATTCGTAAAAAAAAAAAAATTGACTTCCGGTTTTCGATGGATTTATACGTTTTAGAAGGTCCTGAATATGATTTGACTGTTTTTAGAAAATGTCTGTCTGTATTGTATCTGACACAAATTTTGCGGGCAATCTATCTCAAGAACTAATGCACGGAATTTGATAAAACTTTAGATTCAGTTATACCTTGATATAACTTGGTGTTTGTTAGTTTTTGGTGTAAATTTCCCCAGAGGTGGCGCTGCTATGCTGCATTTTCCGCAATAGCTCAATCTCAAGAACTAATACACAGATTATCCTCAAACTTCAGATTCAGTTATACCTTGTTATACATTTGTGCTGGTTAGTTTTTGGCGTAATTAACCTAAAAAGTGGCGCTGATATGCTGAATTTTTCACAATTTTCGCAATTGCCCTGTCATAAGAACTACTGCGCGGATTTTCACCAAACTTCAGATTCAGTTAAACGTTGACATAAGTTGTTTCTGATTAGGTTTTGGTGTAAATCGTCCAACAGGTGGCGTTTCTATGCTTCATTTTCCCCCGGATGTACATGATTTTAGCAATTGTCATTATATCGGAAGAACTAATGCATGGAATTTTATCAAACACATAAGTTGGTGCTTATTAGGTTTTCGTGCAAATCATAAAACAGGTGGCGCTGCTATGCAGCATTTTTCACAATTCTTCGATAGCTATATCTCAAAAAGTAAGGCGCGAAATGTAATCAAACTTTTTATTCTATTACACGTTCACGTAAATAGATCCTTATTAGACTTGGATGCATACTGCGCGAAGTTGTTGCTTTTATACTCTTTGGTTTGGGAATTTTGAATGCAAACATCTAAGAAGGTAGGTACCGAAATTAAATTATTTGTTTGAGAGATGCGATGCTTCTATCTCCTTTTTAAAAGTGAACAATTCAACGAACCTATACCTTTAGAATCATGATGATGGACATATTATTTTGGCACTATGGTAGCGAATTTTGAAGTATTAACAAAAAAAATATGAGATAGAAGAAAGTTTTAGGATTGGCACATCCGATTTAGTTTAAGATAGAGGCACAACAAAAAATGCTCCTAAATCGTTGTATCAAGCCGGAATATATAAAGGGAAAAAATTTGAATTTCAAATTCTTTTGCACACCCTTTTGCATTTTACTTATTTATTTATTTTTTGCTTCTTGAGCCATTTTGAAACAAGTTGACGGACGAAGCTGACCAACGAACTCGGTTGAGATCTTGGTATGTTTTGTACACGACATGCTGCGTTTCATCCGCATCGGTTCATAAATACAAATGTTACACCATGACAAAAATCAGATATATATGTAAAAATCAACATTTAAACTGGAGGTAGTTTATGGGTATACAGGAGTCATGATCGATCAAAATATAAAAACAAATTCTGTAAATGCTTGTGTCCGAACGGCTACAATAAGAGGCATTTTACTTTTCGTATTGGAAGTAGAAGCAACCTAATAAAATTTATACCTGAATATCCATTAGTCAATCTTAGAATATTTTTTATACTTTTGTCTACCTTAATAATCGTTTTATTTCAACCGTAAGAAATTATAAAAGTGAAAAAGATATTTAGTTCTTGTTCTTTACTAACAATCTGCTACTGGTAATTTATCATTTATAATTTTTGCGCAAAATAAATAAGCTGAAGTTTTGTTTTCTTTTTCTATGAAATGAAAAAAAAAAGAAAGAAAAAAAAGTTGCATTCGTCAAAATTATTTATATCGCATTCGAAAGGTTTTTAAAGGTATGCACCGATTAGTGATTTTGGCCGAATACCAAGTATAAACCGAACACGAGAAAATTTCACTGGCCGAATACTCCAATATTACAGGGTTTAAAGGTATTCAAAAAATTTTAAAGCTATTTCACATCTATTTAGCACAAATACTCCCATGAACTTGATTGCTTTTCACAAGTATGCTTTACACAACAAAAAATATATGTTTTGAGTTATTATTCAAAAAGAAAATAGTTTTAAAACCTCTTTAAAGAATAAAACGTTAAAAACTCTATAGCTTCTTAAGTGAATTAAAATAAAGTAATAAAACTTTCTTGTTTTCGAAAAAAATATTTTAAAGTCGAAAAGAGATTTTTAAGTACCTTGAAGGAAAATTTTACAATCATATAGTGCTAATTTGCAAGAAAGGAACTAAACTAAGAAAAAAAACTATTCAAATGGTGGCAACTCAGCCAAAAATCCTTTATTGCTCCTTTTGATTTATCTGTGAAGTTTCAAATGTACTAGAGTGGGCAATGATTATCAGAAGTTGTACATACAGAGTGTTCCTAAAATTTTGAAAAAAGCTTTCATGCGATATAATGCGGTTAAGACAAACATTTTTTGTACAGTAGACCTACATCGCAATTCATTTTTCTATCAAAAATACAATACAGTAAATAAAAAATATAGGATGACTCACTCCAAGCTGAACCCGAATTTTCGTTCATAACTTTAACAATAATAAAGATATTTTAGTGAGATTTTCATCATATTAACTTTGCTTTGTATGCAGTGTTGATTTCAGGGGGTGGCCCGGGGGGGGACATTCTCCCCGGAGCAATGAGATGTCCCCCCGGAAGATTTGAGATTTGGGGTTTTCTGTGGTCAAAAAGTGCAATTTTCCCCCCGAACTCTATAATATCCCCCCCCCCCAGAGCCACAGAAATCCCTCCCGGAGAAAAGTGCCTCAATTCAACACTGTTTGTAGGAAAAATAAAGAAATCATTAGAAGTGACCAAATTTTGGTCAGTGACACAGCATATATTACTGTTTGGATGTGAATTTCGGCAATTTCCAGCTTTTCTAGTTACGTCAGCATATTTCACAGAAAGCAAAATAAGTCTGTTAAAAATGTCGTTACAGTATCTTCGGGCTAGCCGAATGTTCGGTATTATGACGAAATAGGTCGAATACAAAGTATCCGTTGCATCCCTAGTTTTTAATGCATAGGAATAAAAAACGCACACAAGTAAACGTGGACATTAAATCATATTATGATGTTTATTATAAACAAATACCACCCCCCCCCTTTAAAAAAAACGTTTACAAAAATTCAGAAATATTACTTTTAGAAGCATGCAAAGGACGTTCATATATACAAAACAGTCAGTTTAAAATCCAATAAGATTTGCAAACGAAAATGCGTTTATAGATTGAGCAATTTCACCCCTTCCAAGATAGTTAATAAATCAGGCCGGGCGCAGCAAATTTCTTTTAATCTGAACGAGATATTAAAACTAAAGAAACAGGTCATTCCTAGATCGTTTAAAAATTATCTGAATTTCCCCAGACCGAGACATGGGCTGAAATGGTATCTCAATTGGTATTGTTTAAGAATTGAAATTCAATTATCTAATGAAAGATTTTATGACAATTGAACTCAATATGTTGTGTTCATCATTAAACATCTGCTCTTTCTGCAAAGATAACTACTACAACAAAATACATTCTAAACAAATTTAAATAAAAATGACCGTGTAAAATTTGACCAATTTTTATCGCTATCTATTTTTGTTTAATAACAAATGGCATTAATCAAAGAGTTTCGTGGAAGAAGGTGTTATGTTATATTTTCTTAAAATATCTTTTATTTTTACGATGAAGATGTTATGAGATATTCTATCATATGGTAATGCTAAAATAATCAAGATTCTAATTAGTCTTTAAAATTTGATACATTATTTATTAACGTTTAATATTTTAATATAAAATGATTTAAATATTATTAATAATTTTTATATTTGGAAATTAAATGTTGATAAATTTTTCTGGGAGAGTTTAATACATGCCATTTGTTAACCTATTAAATATAGGCTCCAAGAAGAAAAAAACAAACATTAAATTTACAAGAAAAAGGTTTTCGTTTCAATTTTCTGGCAATTTCATTTTTGTTACATAACATCTTCCACCAAGCACTTTATACAAAATATTAAAGATCTGATCAGGAAAAAATTTACTTACAAAATTACATTCTGAAACTTCAAACAAAGTGCCACGTGGCAATAACACACACAAAAAAAGTTTCCCATATTTTAAACTACAGAATTTGTTTATTAACTGATAATTATTCAGGGAAACTGAAAGTTACCCCACACCCTTAAAACAGGAAAATAACAAAAAATTCGTTTTTCCTATCCTCAAAGGAAAGGAAGCACCCTGACAAGATGTTCTCATTGATCCTCTTGGACAATTAATGGGCTAACAATTTGACAACTATATCCTGGTTTGCCCTAACGAAAGGAGTGGGGTTAATCATCACTTCTTAGAATTGTCTCCTGTGATCATTTCCATAACCCGGAATGTTTTGAAGAAATTAGAAAAAAAATCCCTGTCATTATTGTACAAGGATAAAGTTGCATATAATTCTGTATTCTGGCTCGTGTGCCCCCCCCCCCCTTCTCTCTTTCTCACCGGCGTTGACTACAGCAGAGGACCCTTTATGACCTCGTTGAAAGAAACTGGACTTTTTAGAAATAATTTTTTCCTCATTACCTCTAGACAGAAAAGAAAACTATCGCTCAGATTTGGTGGGTTCTGGGCCACATAACTGTTGCTCCTTTGACATCCCCCTCCCTCACACACACATTCACATTCACCGCTTTTATTACATTTGTTTTCAAATCAGAAATATATAATAATACATTTGTTTGTGTAATCTTTCAAATATTTGGAAATTAAAATTTTGGCTATAACGAAAGCATAGTATTATCACTTGAATTTGAAGTTCTGGGTGGGCACTGGAACTGATGGACATAAATCAAGCTAAATTACTGTGCTAAAGATAATTTCTTCAGTTACATAAATAATACGTCGTTTCAACTCAGCCATAAATCTCTTCAAATGTATTTAACCTTGAAAATCCTTTGATAAAGATAATGACTTGTTGAGTGACTGCATTAAGACTCATAGACTACATTAAACTGATTTATTATTATTATTATGATATTAATATTACAATTATTATTACTGATTTATTATCTTATGATGTAAAAAATTTTCCATTCTGAAAATGTAGTTATTCCAGAGAAGAGGCATGAAAAATGCTCTCTCTTTTTTACAATTTAAACAATGTGAATTAAATAGCTTAAAGTGTTACCGCTTATTCATTTGATATAATAGTCTACAATTTCTTTTGTCAAAGGAGGTTATAAAGAGTTGTTGATTAAAAAATATGACAACTAACGCATTGGATAAAAACAAAGTGTGGATTTACACCGAAATGGATAAGTACCCTGAAGAAGGGTAAGTCCCAATTTACAATTTATCACGTACTCACGCCTGTTTAACGGGATTCAAAATTTCAACAAGATTATGATTACTGATCACTGATTAAAAATAAATTAATTAAATAGCCTCCACTGAAATCTGAAATATCAGATATTTGATAAATAAACTTTTAAACTTTCAAAAAGAAAAGTTGAAAGAACTTTTTAATATGTAAATAATTAAAAGTTAAGAAAATGGCAGCTTCTAAAGATAATTTAGCAATTGAAAAATTAACAGCTACAAACTATTCAATTTGGAAATTCAAAGCCGAAATGATGTTAACTAAAGAAGACTTATTTCATGTTATTGCGGAAGAACCGCCTAATCCAATTACGGACGCGTGGTCCAAAAGTGATAAGAAAGCCCGTGCACTAATTAATCTAACAATTGATGATAGTCAGATTACTCATGTTAAAAATTTACTGACAGCCAGACAAACTTGGCAAGCTATGCGCGAAATCCATGAGCGACATAATTTGTCTAGCAAACTTTGTCTCTTAAGAAAACTTTACGGGATTAAATTAGCGGAAGGTGGCAACGTTGTTAACCATATTACAAAAATAATGGAATTAGTAGATACGTTAGCGGCCATAGGAGAAGTTATAAATGATAACCACATTTCTGCACTGTTATTATGCTCCCTACCCCAATATTATGTTACTCTTATTACTGCCCTTGAATCGAGAGAAGAAATCAACTTACACCGTCATTTATTAAGTCCAAACTTATTGACGAATATAACCGACGATATGATAATCATGAGAGACCAGAAAATCCTGCCAGAGCATTTAAAGCACAGAAAAATTACAATAACAAAACAATTAATAAATACTGCTCCAATTGTCGGATGAGAAACCATTATACCCAGGAATGTTGGCATAACAAAGCCAAAACACAAAATACACCACAAAATCAACACAATAGACCAAACAAAAAACACTACTCTACATCACTAGTTTTTCAAAAGAGTGAAAACAATTTTAGAAGTGAACAAACACCGGAATCAAACCATAGGTACAGTCACTCTGAAAATGAAAACAATACATGGAGGGCGAGCGAAAATAAAAATTACGCCTTTATAACGCAAGGAATGGAAAACAAAACATTTATAGTAGACAGTGGCAGCTCAAGCCATATTGTGTGTTCAGAATCAATGTTTACAGAAATAAAATCACGCGAAAAAACAAATGTAACCATCGCAAACGGAAAAAAAACTTATCAGTTACGGGTCAGGTGACGTAAATATAAACACGCGAACATCAGAGAACAAAGTTCATGAAATAACACTTAAAGATGTATTACTAGTACCTGAAATCGAAACAAATTTATTATCGGTTAGCAAAGCGACGCAAAATGGATGTGAAATTATATTCAGAAATGACAGATGTATGTTCAAACTTAACGGAGAAATATGCTTAGAAGGGCGAAAAATAAATAACCTATACGAAGTTCAGTTAGCATTCGAAAACTATGCAAACGTAGCACAAAGCTGCAACAACAAAAATTGCCTAGAATTATGGCATCGTAGATTAAGACATAGAAATCTAACATCAATTAAAGAAATTACGCAAAAGGAATTAGCTAGAGGAATCCAAATAAACAACTGCAAGCATAACATAGATTGCGAGCCGTGCATTAAGGCAAAATTAACTGATGAACCCTATCCAAAAATTGCAGAGTATAGAGCAACTAAAAGACTCCAGCTCATTCACTCCGATGTATGCGGATCTTTTCAAACACCGACAATATGGGGAAAATCATACTTTTTGACTTTTATTGATGACTACTCACGATTTACGATCATATACCTATTGTCTAGAAAAAGTGAAGTTTACGAAAAACTTAAAGAATTCATCGCGTTAATTAGCAACAAATTTGGAGAAAAACCGAAAGCAATTAGAACAGATAACGGAGGGGAATTCACATCAGATGAAATAGAAAATTACCTCAGGGCTAATGGGATAAAACATCAACACACAGTCCCATATTGCGCAAGCCAGAACGGTGTCGCAGAGAGGAAAAATAGATCGTTAGTTGAAATGGCAAGGACAATGTTAAGTGAATCGAATTTACCATTAAAGTTCTGGGGGGAAGCAATTTGCACAGCAAATCATTTGCAAAACAGACTACCGACAAAAGCAAATGAAAAAACACGAGTTATGGACAAACAGACAGCCAAATTTAAGTTACGTTAGGGTATTTGGATGCAAAGCCTTCGCATATATCAGTAAAGCCAGAAGACAAAAATTAGACGATAAAGCTATAGAGGGAATTTTCGTCGGATATGATAATGAATCCAAAGGATACAGAATATATGTAGGAGGAAATGAAATAAAGATCGCGAGAACCGTTAAATTCCTCGAAAACCAATTTAAACATAGAAACGAGAAAGTAGAAAACAAACCAAAACAACATGAAAATCGGTTTAGGGAAAACCTTGTAGAAATAGAAATTTCAAATAGCAATGAGGCACCATTCACGTCCAATCAACCAGTAGCAGAACCTAGACGATCAGAAAGAATTAATAAAGGTGTACCTCCTGATAGGTTAATATACATGGTTAAGAACGAAAACGCTACTGAACCAAAAAATTATGAGGAAATCGAAAACATGGAAAATTTTAAGGATAAACAAAATTGGATAGATGCAATGAAAAGCGAAATGACCTCCCTTATGAAAAATAAAACTTGGTCAATTGTAGAACCTCCACCAAATAGGAGAATAATAGGTTGCAAATGGACCTATAAACTAAAACGCGACAACACAGGAAAAATCCAAAAATATAAAGCACGTTTAGTTGCAAAAGGATATTCACAAAAATTCGGGGAGGATTATGATGAAACTTATGCACCAGTCGTATCATATACAACAATAAGAGCATTATTAATAGCAGCATTGCATCAAAATTTAAATGTAAAACATATTGATATTAACACCGCATTCTTGCATGGACAGCTTGAGGAGGAGATATATATGTCACAACCAGAAGGTTTTGCTGAACCAAATGAGGAAAATAAAGTATGTAGGCTAAACAAAGCCATATACGGACTTAAACAAGCCGCGAGAGCGTGGCATAATAAAATTACAGAAACACTAAAAAAGATGAATTTCAGTCAGAGCAAATTTGACTCGTGCCTTTTTATGCGAAAAAGAGGCGATAACACAACATACATAATAACATACGTAGACGACATTTTAATTGCCGGAAAAGACGAAATAATAGAGGAAGTAATCACCAGCTTAAATAAAGAATACGAGCTAAAAGATTTAGGTGACATCAGTAACTACCTATCCATGAACATTAAAAAAGTAAATAAAAGCTACACGATAAATCAAACTCAGAAAATAGAGGAATTAATCAGTAAATTTAATTTGCAAGACGCAAAACCGTGTAACACACCCATGGAAACAAATTACACACGCTTTAATGATGAGGATAACATTTTACCAAACAACACATATTACAGACAAGCCATAGGAGCACTTCTATATCTAGCAACTATAAGCAGACCTGACATCTGTGCAGCAGTAAACATTCTTAGCAGAAGAAATGAATCACCAAGAATGAAAGACTGGAATGCAGTAAAAAGAGTGATAAGATATTTAAAGACTACAAAAAATTATAGTCTAGTTCTAAGCGGAGAAAAGAAACCGATACTTGAAGTTTATGCGGATGCAGATTGGGGAGGAGATGTAGATTCACGGAAATCAACGAGTGGGAACCTATATATGTTAGGGGGAAATCCCATACAATGGTCGACCAAGAAACAATCCTGCATTGCATTATCATCAGCAGAGGCCGAGTATGTGTCAGCAGCAAATGCAGCAATTGAAATAAAGTGGCTAGTCAATCTACTGGAAGAATTAAACCTAAAGCAAATCTTACCTATAGACCTATATGAAGACAACCAGTCAGCGATCAAGATGATAGAATTAGAAAAGCACTCAAGTAAGACTAAACATATTGAAATTAGGTTCCACCTGATAAAACAACTAAAGCAAGAAGGGACTATAAACCTAAAGTACTGCCCAACCAAATTGATGATAGCAGACCTGTTTACGAAACCAGTTCCCAAACCTGTTTTTCAAACCCATAGAAGGAACTTAAATTTGTGTGACAATGAAACTTCAGAAATTAAGGAGGAGTTGATGGACATAAATCAAGCTAAATTACTGTGCTAAAGATAATGTCTTCAGTTACATAAATAATACGTCGTTTCAACTCAGCCATAAATCTCTTCAAATGTATTTAACCTTGAAAATCCTTTGATAAAGATAATGACTTGTTGAGTGACTGCATTAAGACTCATAGACTACATTAAACTGATTTATTATTATTATTATGATATTAATATTACAATTATTATTACTGATTTATTATCTTATGATGTAAAAATTTTTCCATTCTGAAAATGTAGTTATTCCAGAGAAGAGGCATGAAAAATGCTCTCTCTTTTTTACAATTTAAACAATGTGAATTAAATAGCTTAAAGTGTTACCGCTTATTCATTTGATATAATAGTCTACAATTTCTTTTGTCAAAGGAGGTTATAAAGAGTTGTTGATTAAAAAATATGACAACTAACGCATTGGATAAAAACAAAGTGTGGATTTACACCGAAATGGATAAGTATCCTGAAGAAGGGTAAGTCCCAATTTACAACTTATCACGTACTCACGCCTGTTTAACGGGATTCAAAATCCCAACAGGAACTACCTGGGGTGGGCCCGGCCCACCCGGCCCCCCTCTAGTTACGCCTATGTTGACAATCGTGACTTCAAGTTTTGAGTTAAAATTATTTTAAAATAATCAAATTAAAATACCATTTTTTAAACATGGTGAATATGATATGAGAAGTGCGTATGTAAATTTTGCGAATGTGAAAATGATGTCGGGTCTAGATTCCTCGGGGGGAAATTCCATGATCGTGTCTAAGTGGAATTTTGTTGTTTTCATTCGGGAATACCAAGCATAAGAGTCTCAATTGACAACTTCATCATAATAACTGATTTTTGTTATATTTTACTGATTACATATGCGATTAAAGTTTAATTTTAATAATTTGGAGAACTGAATTTTATGGGCATAGTATTTTGCTAATTTTAGGTTAAAATAATATTTGTTTGAGAGTTAGACTAACTAATATAAAATACGTGATTTTACTGTGGCTAATTTTGTAAGTTTATTATGAATAAATGAAACAGTTGCATCTTAAACATTTTCTTTCGTCGAAATTCGCTGGGTTCCACCTCGTATATTTAAAAGACTAGGCAGTTTTCTTAGTCATCTAGCCCGAACTTCCAACTGAAGCAATTTTGACAGTTATTATTATTTTTTTTTTTTTATGAAAGTACTTTATTTGTAGATGTGCCCGCACTTGCTATTTTTTAAAATAATCCGATTTTTATTTTTTAATTATAAATTTAAAAGTCTTTTACGCAATTTCTTCACATTGGTGGCAATCGGGTTAGTTGCATTGTTGAAGGGAGAAGGGAAACAATTGGAATTATCATATCATTACGGATGCCGTTTTCATATTACAATTAAAGATAACTTTTTAAAAACTTTCGAACAGAAAATGACGTCAATATATAAAATCACGCACTTTTACTCAAAACGCTTTTATATTTCAATATTTTTTTTTAAATTCCGCTGACACTGAGATTGAGGCGCTCATCTGATGGCTTCAATGTGTGAAAGAGAAGTCATTGTGAAAACAAAATGAGTATTTTTACTGATAAAACTAAACATTTTACTGCGAATGCGTCTAAAATAAATTTCTGAATTTCGCCGGCACTCAGAGAACTTCAAGTAAAGAGCGCGAATGTTTACATGCAAAATTGTAATTGGCAAACTTAACATCTTTAAAGATGGAAATATATTTATTAACCATTTGGAAAAATGGTTATTGTTCTCGTCAGGGTAGGGAATCAAAAGCATATATGAAAGTTTTTATTGGTTTAATCCGCATTTTATTCGTTTTCTGATTGGTCTATACAGTAATCTGTATTTCCCTTTACTTTCAACAGAGATGGATACCTTCTGTTGCCACTATGACAAAAAAGTAATAAAAACTACAATAAAAATTAATAACTCGGAAACAAATTGAGATACAGCTTTCAAACATATTGCATTTAAAAGTACATCTTTTTCTCTATCCGGCGGTGTAAAAAGTAATATTGTGGGATGTTTAGAAGTTTAAGAAATAAATTTTATTTAAAATTGGTAGTCAGATTTCTTGGAAATCTGACAACGGAAAAGCCTGTTCCCGAACAGCCAATGAAATGCTTGGATAATACGTAAGTTTCAGGTGGATAATAACTAATAATAATGAAAGAAAATGAATAACAATTTCTGCCAAAGAGTTAATTTTAATTTGTAAGATTTTCACGTGCAAAAGAAAAATGGAATAAGCCAATTAAAAAAAAAAAGATAAATATGACAGGAATGAATACATATAAATATTTCACACCAAATACGAATCGCAGGCGATTTTTGTCGCTTGGAATTTTTACGTGTAATAACACTATTAATGTATAATTCATGGCGTACGTAATGTATAATCAACTCCGTGCGATTTTTTATGTCTTAAATTTTAGTCTTTGAAAAAATCATTTTCCAAATGGTCGTTGTAATTTGTTAAATTGCTTTTTTTTATATACTGTACAAATGCAACACATGAAGTTGCTAAACAGTCGATACTGAATTAAAATCTGCCTCTCCGTTTTTAGTTCTTTGTATTCCTTTGTGTATTTTTGGAACATGGAATTTTGGGTAATGTCAAAAACTTAAATTTAAGAAGTTTTAATTATTTATTAAATATTAATTCAATATTGTAATTATTTTTTTATAAATTCCGTCAGTTAGTTCTTTTAAATATTTTCATTCGTCGAATTCGACAGGTTTCGACTCGTAATAATAATAAAGAGGCTGCGCTTGAAAATATACACACTTTTAATGTTTTTCTCTAAATGATGCCTGAATCACAATTGATAGCTGAAAAGATGTCCGAATTTTTCATAAGTTTGTGAAGTGGAGATATTAGAGATCGATCACGAAATGCAATTACAGTTTTTTCGTAATTGGGGCGTTCCAATCTCACTAGAATTCAGCGGTGTAAAGAATTCATTAATTAACCAAATTTAAAGAATTTCTAGTAGTCCTTTTACTTACTGTTTTCTTATTTCGAATAATTTTACCCGAGTTTGAGAGAGAAAAAGTAAAGTAGTAAAACATAAAAACTCCCATCAGAAAACTTAAAAAGAAATTATTTATTTAGTATAATTGTTTGACAACATCTGCAGATCACTTCAGAGCTCATCTCATCAGCATTCTTGCATCTGCAGTTGAAGAGAGCAGAGCTTCTGCTCCGCAAGCCAGCTGCTTCTAGTTTCGTGA
Source organism: Maratus speciosus (assembly GCA_963932465.1). Taxonomy (NCBI): domain Eukaryota; kingdom Metazoa; phylum Arthropoda; class Arachnida; order Araneae; family Salticidae; genus Maratus; species Maratus speciosus. The sequence continues at coordinate 458,726,192 of OZ010797.1, forward strand.
CGTTCATTTTGCGGTGCAAAGGTCCCGCGCTCACGATTCTTAACCTGTGTTTCTCCTGTTCTACTATGTGTACTTGTGACAGCGGATTCACGATGTAGTACCGGTTCGTTTCTGAATAGGACTTTATTGTGGACTGTTGTTAACTCCTAGTAGTGCTTTTTTGAGAGTTCTACGTCGAATCTACCATGGATAATACGGATCCATTTGACTTTAATGCGAATGCTTTGCGCATTGTTAAAGGTGAAGAACCAGCTGATCTCGCTACTGCATGGAGCGAATACCCACCAGTTTCGGATGAGAAACAAATCGAAATTGTCAAGCATTTCCTTATAGACTGTGACACCCACATCAAAATAATGGTAAATGAGGCAGGCTACTCCAGCCGCGAAGATCTACAAAAGAATGTGAGTAACACTTTATCTTCTGTGATGTTTTTATTTACAGAGCCATTTAACCCCCAAAGACTTTGTAATTTACCAGAATTTAAAGCTTTTATCTTTAAATATAACTTAGACCTTTTTGAAACTTTAACTAACCTAAAGGCAATAGCGGTGAACCCAAATGAGGGCTTCCTCCCTGCCAAAAATACTACCCGGAAAAGAAACCGTGAAGAACCCAGTAGCGTCCCCTTAGCTAATAAATTTGCCATGTTAGCAGATAAGACTAAAGAAAACAATGAAAATACTGATATGGATATCCCAAATTCATCTGAAGAAGGCGCAGTCGGTGGCTCTGCTTCACCCACCACCCCTAAAATAAAAATCCACCCATTTTACATTGAAATTAAGGGTAAATGGCACGAACTTGCTGCCAAAATAAAAGAGTTAAATGAGACCAACCCCCTTATCAAAATGGACGGTGAACTTTTAAAAGTCCACTGCAAAAATGACCAAGACTTCCGCAAAACCCAAGCATACCTTGATACTAATGCAATAGCTTACACCACCCTGAGCCGTGCGGAACAGCGCCCTCGGAAAGTGGTAATACGCGGAATCCCATGCTATACGGACCCACAAATCATCATAGACGAACTTAAATTACACAATTTTTCAGCTAGTAGAGCTTCTATGATGAAGAGCAGGAAAACTGGCAAACCAATGCCCCTGTATGTAGTAAACATCCTGCCAAGAGCAAAATTTGAAGAAATCTATCAAATTACCGAAATTTGTTACATAAAAGTTACCATCGAACGATTTAAAGGCACGGGCATTGTCAAACAATGTTACCGTTGCCAAAAGTTTGGCCACTCCTCAGAAATTTGCAACCTCCCTGCAAGCTGTTCCAAATGCTCAGGAGGGCACCTAACCCCGGATTGTGACAAGATCGGTAAGATAACTCCCAAATGTAGCAATTGTTCTGGCCCCCACCCGGCTACTTATCGTGGTTGTCCAAAAACCCCCCAATTTCACAAAAATAACCAAAATTCGAAATCTTCCCCAAAAGATAAACCAACCCAATCTTTTCCTGACATGTTGGCCCAAACAATGGCTAGCTACAATTATGTTAAACCGGCCTCAGCCCCACAAGTTGCTAAGAAAGCCCCAGATACGGTTGCAACTCCAGATCCCAAAGCTGAAACTACTAAATCAAACGAAAAAGAGCCAAAAGACCCCGAAATTGCAGCACCTGAACCCTCTAACAGCTCTAATTATTTAACTGATCTTAAAGATATCCTTAAAACTTTTCAGGAGATGAAAGAAATCTTTAAATTTAATAAATTCATTCAATGTTTTCAAAACATAGCCAGACTATCAAAAAATTGCAATGACCCTATGCAAAGAATATTTATTATTATCAATGCTTTTGACAGCTTGGCCACGGAATTTAACTCACCCAATAATGAGTAATTCCTCCCCTTCCTTTTCCTCTTTAATCTTCCTCTCTTGGAACTGCAACTCTTTACATCGCAAATTAAACGAACTTAAACTTTTCATTTCAGATCACCCTCAAATTGACGTCATTTCCTTACAGGAAACTTTCAGCCCTACCTTTAATATTAACATTCCTGGGTATAGGCTATTTCACACACCCCGCTCAGACGGCACCCCGAGAGGTGGCACTGCAATTTACATAAAGCACCATATCCCCCACTATCTTTATAGCAGCCCCACTTTTACTGACATTGAATACACTAGTATTGTCATTCAGCTTCCCCACATTAATATTCACTTAGCTTCAATTTACGCACCACCTACTGGTAACTTTCCTGTTAATAGTTTAACTCAACTCTTTTCCCATCACCAACACTGCTTCTTTGTTGGCGACTATAATGCCAGGAGTAGACGTTGGAACTGCCACGGCAATTCTCCTCGGGGTACCTCCCTTCACAATCTTGTTCAACATCTTAAATTAAGCTTACATGCACCTAATACTCCTACACACATTAGCACGGCGCCTAATACCCACGATTCCATTCCTTGATCTTGCTATCTCTAAAAATCTTCCTTATCCTATCACCTCTACTGTCATTAAAGATCTTTCCTCTGACCATTACCCTGTCTGTTTCAAAATTGATATAATAAACCCTATTTCTCCGCCTCCTTCCGTGGCCATTGACTGGAAAAAATTTACCAACCATCTTGATAATCAAGTCATTACTTTTCCCGAAATTAACTCCATAACTGATATTGATGATGCTGTGGATTTTCTAAATTCCAAAATTATTGAAGCCCAAAACCATGCTACCTTCAATACCTTCAAAAACAACAACTCATTCATTCCTCCCCGTTATATTTACAACCTGATTAAACACCGTAACCAACTCCGGCGTCAATTTCAAAATTCTGGAGACCCCTCCCTTAAACCCCTTATCAATAGAGCTAACAATAGAATCAAAAATTGCCTTTTTAAAGAAAAGCAAAAAAGTTGGAATAATTTCCTCAAAAATCTCGCTAGCGAGGATAATTCTCTTTGGATTATCAAACGTAAACTCAATAAAAAATATTCTCCCATTCCACCTCTTTCGGATAATAATATTAACTATGCATATACTGACCAGGATAAAGCAGACCTACTTGCCAATTCCTACGCTTTACAATTTTCTCCGAACCCAAACCTCGCTAGCCAGGAGCATCTTGACGAAGTTAGTGAAACTGTTCGCAATTTCCTAGCCGTCCCCCTGATGACCCCCCCCCTACTATTCAGCCTATTGTAATTCATAATATTATTAAAAAACTGAAAAAACGCAAGACCCCAGATTACGACAAAATTTCTAACACTGCTCTTAAAAACCTCCCACCCAACTGTATTATATATATTACCCACCTTACTAATGCTATCTTTAAATTTAACTACTTCCCGAAACCTTGGAAACTCTCTATCATATCACCCATACCCAAACCTGGAACTGATCTCTCTAATCCTACTAACTACAGACCTATTTCTCTGCTTCCTTCTCTAAGCAAAGTCATCGAACGTGTCATTAGGACCCAGTTGCAGGACTTTATTCAGCAAAACAACATCCTTATGCCTGAACAGTTTGGCTTTCGCCCAAAACATTCAACCCAACACCAGCTCCTTCGCGTTGTTGAGTTTCTCAGCGAGAAGCTCAACGCGAAGATCCCAGCTGCTGCCATTTTTCTTGATATCGCAAAGGCTTTTGACAAAGTCTGGCACGAAGGCCTTATATACAAATTAATTAAGCTAAAATTCCGTGCTAGACTCATACATTTAATATACTCATACCTTTGCGGTCGAACTTTCAGAGTCCGCATCAATAACATTTTATCCATAATTCTCTTTATCCTAGCGGGCATCCTTCAAGGGAGCGTGTTGGGCCCAATGTTATTTAACATATTTTTCAATGACATCCCACGCTCATTACTTACTTATTTAGCCCTGTATGCGGACGATACATGTATCTACGCCTCTGCACACCGCCCAGATAGTCTATACAGGTATCTGCAGACTCATCTTGATGACTTCCTTGACTGGTGCGACCTATGGCGCGTTCTAATCAACGAAAATAAAACTAAAGCTGTCTATTTCTCCCGTAAATTTATCTTTCCTTCTAGACTAACAATCAATAACACTACAATTCCATGGTCCGACGAGGCCAAATACCTGGGTGTCATCCTTGATCGCAGGCTCACTTGGAGCAAACATATTCTCTCCGTCAGAGGGAAAGTCGCCGGAGCTTCTCTTGCCCTTAAACCACTTCTCAATAGTAAAACCCTTTCTGTCCACAACAAGCTCATCCTATACAATTCCTGTATCCTCCCCATCATTACTTATGCAAGCCCTATTTTAGGCTTTACCTGCAAATCCTCTATGGACAACCTAAGCAGACTCCATAATAAAAACCTTCGCATCGTCCGTGGCGCCTCCAGATATTTACGTAATACCACTGTCCGTAGGGACCTGAACACCATCACCCTTAGGAAAAGAATTAAAGACCTTGCAAACACTTTCTATTCTACCGTATATGACCTTCCAAATGATATTGTAGCAGGGCTCCCTGACTATGACGCGCCTTCGAGCCCCACCATCGCAAACGCCCGAAATATTCCACAATAATGGAATCCCCGTGAGCTTTGTGTTCACCGCATAAGATTGCCAAGTAAAATTTTTTCTCCTTTTTATTTTCTTTTTAGTTCAAAAAAAAAAAAAAAAAAAAAAAAAAAAAACCTCTATATAAACTTTATTATATAGAAAAAAAAAGTTATATTGCCCTGATTAGTGCCTTTTTGTTTTTGTAGGCAGCCTTGCTGCCTTCCTTAACCGCCGACCCTGCCCTTGATTGGTGTGAGTAATTCTCTGACTAGTGCTAACTTATTTTTCTCCTCATTTACAGCAGTTTGTACTGCAGCTAAACCTATATCTTAATATAATTTCATTATGTAAATCCAAGTTCTTAATCTTTTTTCTCTTAACTTTTAAAGCATCTATGCTGGTTAAATCTTTAGTTTTTTCTTTTTATAAGTAGTTGCAAACAACTACACTTTTCTTACTTTCCCAATGGCTCTTTATTACGTAAGACATCACATTTAATCAGACTGGGTGTAAAGTTGACTTCAACTAGGCAACCCCTTAACCGCTGCTTCACTGTTCAGCACTGTTCATCTGCAGATTGACAATTGATTTTATAGTGTTCAAACATCAAAGCTATCAATGTGATACGCTTTGATTCTATCATAGGATAATCTGTTCATGACTTTGGTACGCCTACGAGCGGTACTGCAGAGAAAGATATCGGTATTTGAATGTGAATTTCCAGAAGAGCAAAGCTGAATAATAATGTGAACCAAATGAGAACCATTGCTGCCGAATGTAGTATTGTTAATACTACGGTTGTGCCTTTACACTCCGAAAATATGAGCGTAGTATTTTTCATAGTATTAAATGAAAGTTTAAAAGTAGCATTTCTGTAAAGACGTGAAATAAATTAGAGAAATATAATGCAAGCCAAGACAAACTCATTATTGGACAACCGTTCATCTTCACAACCATCTGTGCATAGTTTCTGAATATTTAGTAACTCTTGATCATGGAAGGTATATGATGTTTATCAGATTGGTTTTTTTATTATCGTGTACTTCTCACACAAATTATTTTGATTTAAATATAAACTATATTCGAAATGACAGTAACACTCGTATTCACGAATAACTTCGACCCGGAGTTATGCAGAAAACCCGGGTTGAAAACTCAAATGGCATTCACCGTCAACACCACTGAACCGGTTCGAGGTTGAAATCTAATGCCGGGTTCAGTAACCCAACCTTGGTCTACAGGTGGTTCAACCCAGGATTTTTCAACCGAGCATGCGTATTTAACGAAAAACAAGCGGTGAGAGTGAGGAGAAGGAGAGGACCGCCATTTTACAATGGCGTGCTGAAGCTGATAGAATGTGCTGTGTAATATATAGAAGTTCTACTATTAAATAAAACGGAATAACATTATGCAAAGGTATGTAATCTCATATATATGTAATTATCTTCAATATTTTTATCTGATTTGTTTATATTTATGATATAGCCTCTATATATTGAATACATGTTGAATTGTTTGTTTACATAAATACGCGTGGTCGCGAAAAATTTATTTGCCTTAAAAATAGCCAATATTACTTAAACAGCCGAATAATTGCTTCTAAAGTAACAACTGTCGCGTTTAAGGTCATTTATTTTTTGCAATTTTGATGTTAAAAAATTCACAAATGTATTTTAACAGGACCGAAATAAACACCATACTTGCATAAGTTCTAATTAAAATGTGAGACTCAGGCTAATTTGCATTTTTGTTTAAGTAAAGAAATACACAGATTATCTTAGAATATCCATAGATTCTCTGTAGATTTTTGATCAGTACTTATAGAATGTTTTGTGTAAAAGATATATTATTGTTTATGTACAAACTGAGATAAATATAAATCAGATCTATAAATTAGATATTTTAACTTAAAATTTAAACAATTTGAGTTTTATTTCTTTATTGATTTTTTTTTTACGATTGTTTGTAAGCTTCTACGTATGTTTCCCAATTTTTGTGGAATTTGAAATATTTATTTTTATTGCATTTATTTTTCAACAGTATTTTAATTTCAAAATTATACATAATATAAAATATTGCATTAGTACTATTTTATACGAAAATAATAATTAATAATAAATCCTAAAATGAATAACTTTTCAATGTTACCTCCTGAAATTGTGACTTTTTTTAGAGATCACTTATAATTTTTGCTTCTTAATTGACAGCTAAATTAAAATAAATTTCTAAAGGGTTGAAATACGCTGGTTAAAAAAAAAAAAAAATGTCCTTTTTTTAAAATAACCCCACACCAAAAATATTTTTATCAGCCCTTGCATTATGACTATTATGATGACTATTTTTAAGGTAAATAAATTCTTCGTGATCATGAGTATTTATGAAAGCAAAAAATTCAAGATGTAATGAAGGAGATATAATGTATAAATATAAACAAACCAGTCAAAAAATGTATAGATAACATATATATGTGTGTATGTATGAGATTACATATATTCTTCTATTTTTGGTAATATGTACTTTAAACTTTCTTTTTATTTCTATATTTTACACAGCATCTTGAAAAACGTTTAATTAAAGAATGACACCGAAAAAGAGAAAAAAAATAGAGCGAATGGGTAGGGTGGTACAAATGGGAACTTGTTTTTCTCCACTGATTCACAAACAACAGACAGTTATCTTATTTATTAGATAATGTAAAATTATATGAAATTATTAATAATTAATTTGAGTTGTTTTGTTAGATTACAAACTATCATTATTCTACCTATTTAGTCTAGAAATCTATCATTAATCAGTCATCAAAAAAAAAAAAAAAAAAAAAAAAAAAAAAAAAAAAAAAAAAAGAATCCCACTTTTAATTTCTATTCTGAATGATATTCTTATTACATCTAATGAAGTGATATCTAAATGAGTTAAAAATATGAAATTAAGAAGCTGGAAAAAATATAGAAAATAAAATAACATTTTCTAAATAAATACATTTTTTCAAATGCAACACTGCAACCACAAACAAGTGTCTTCGTGCATGTAATAATATTTCGTAATTATCAGGCTAATTTATCAAAAAATTTGTCAAAGATAATCAAGTGAATAGCTTTGATCTTGTAAATGTGATAATAGAAAAATTCTCATACAAATGGCTGGAGGGGAAGTGGTGGGGATAGGTTTTAAAAGCTGGTCGATAAAAATTCAACTTTCTGTAATATTTCACATTTATTTGTCCAGATAATATTCAGAATACATTTATCATGATTTAGGAAAGGCCTTATTCGATTATATGTGCTGAATGGAAATTCATACACTAGTAGTCTTAAAAAGTTTAAAATATTTGTGTTCCTTAAAATAATATCTTATAAAATATCTCCACTGCACACAGTTTAAACTTAAAGGAAGTATAGAGTTTTATTTAGCGACTAGTTAAATGAAAAATGTTTATCAATTGCTCGGAAGTGATAACTATATGCGCCTATGGAGCGCCTCTGCGGCTTGGTACCTGGTGCCAGGGCACCGCTAGGATCACCTGTTCCGCTTTTTCTGCAGTTCTGTTAATATTATTTCACTACTTTTTCCTGTCAACCTGGAATATTAATTACTATCTAATACATCTGGGATATCATCTATACTAACAAAAGAAATAGTATATATAAAGTACAACAGACTACTTTCTTAATTTTTTCCCCCTTTTTCTCCATTTTAATATTTTCATTATCAGAAATTCTTTAATTGCTAACTAGAGCTATTAATAATAGAAATCATCATAATTGCTGTTGAAATAAAATTTTAGTTTTTATTCAAATCAAGTTTCAATAGTTTTGGCCCAAATCAAGTTCCATTTTTTAGCAACTATGCGGAAATTTATTTTGAAAAAGAACGTTTTAACATTTATTTTAGCAGTTGACACGTTTCATATCATTAACCTAACTCATTAATAAATTTAAAAAAAATAATTGTTTAAAAAATATTAAAACTTTCAAGAAATTAAATTAAGTTGATCCATATTTAGTGATTACAGGTTTATATTTTGTCCATACATTTTGTGGGATAAAAAAAAAAAACACTACATTGAATCGTTCATTTTTTTCTTTCTTTCTTTTTTTTCTTTTAATCGGCGTTTTTCTTTCAAAACATAAACAAACGAAGTCTCGACGCGAAACCGAACAAGGCATGTGATTTTTTTAACCAATAAACACATTTCGTTCAACCTAGGTCGAGAAACCCCGAGTTGGGTAACTTTTCATCCGAAGTAAACGGTGAATACGAGTTTTCAACTCCTGGCTCAAAATACCAACCTGGGGTTACTGAACCCGCGGTTTAACCCTCGGTCGAAGTTATTCATGAATACGAGCGTTAGTGTCGGAAGTAATTCTATGTTATCCGTGGCCATGTTATAAATCTCCAAATATTCCTCCCATATATTCGTATTGCATTCATTTATTTAAAATAATTTTCTTTCGCTCATTTCATATAAAATACAAAAAAGAAAGAAAAAAGTATCGTACTTTAAAACATTGTATTTTAACATCAATGCAATTTTTTTTTAATTTATACACATAAAAAATAATAACAGCCACTTTTGAGTTTTTTTAAAATAACATTTATACCGGGTGTCCTAAAAAGGACTGACTGATTTTAAAATTCAATAACTTGCAAACGGGGACAGATATTTAAAAAATTCTTGCAGGAGGGTTATACATGAGGTCAAAAGTTATTTTTCAGTGATTTTTTATTTTAGTTCGAATTACAAATAATAGATGGCGCTGCGATCAATAGACGCTAAATTCAGGCTCGATTTTTGGTCCTTCGGGACCCACTTAATACATTTCCACCTCCTTTTTCCGCATGGAAGAAGAGGTCGATCAAAAAATCGAGCCTGTTTTTTAGCGCCTATTGCTTACAGCGCCATCTATTGTTTGTAATTCAAACTAAAATCGAAAATCACTGTAAAAAAACTTTTGACCTTATGCATAACGCTCCTGCAAGAATTTTTTAAATATCTGTCACCGTTTGCAAGTTATTGAATTTTAAAACCAGTCAGTCCTTTTTAGGACACCCGGTATATATATTATAACCATGATATGTATAATACTAAGTAACTCCGTTAGATGGTGTCAAAGTCAAATTTGTAGCGTAGTATTTTGTAGTATTTTTTCAGAGGTAGCTGTAGTATTTTTCTGTTTAAAAATCTGGCAAAAAGTGCTCTAAAATTAAAAATTATTTTATCCTTTCTTAGTCATCATCAAAAACCAAACTGTCGTCTCCACTAAGAAAAGTCCTTTTAGAATGCATGGATTTTGTATCTTCGGAACTGCCACAGTTGCCGAAAATAATGAAACATTTAAAGATAAATGTTATTGTTTCTTATTGATTTTTAGACACTTATTGGGCATACAGAAACAAGTTAATTTTGCTCATTGCTTTATTACACAGTCAGCGAGTCAGCTCATTTTCTATCGTCCTGTATTCTGTGAGACAGAATTGCTTTCCCCCCCCCCCTCCTCAGATATTTATTAGCCAAAATTAAATTACCTCTTGAGAACTGTTTGTAAATATTAATAATTTTTCAATTTGTCCAGTGTTTGGTTTACTAAAAAAAAAGCCACTTCTCTCAAAAAACGCTGCACCGTCTATGAAATCAAAATATGTTGTACACCTAATAAAGACTTATATATATATTTTTTTTTAGTTTATCTCGGTGACAAATATGGCAAAGAACATAATGATACTATAATCAGGGCCGAAACTGGGGGGGGGGGGGGGCAGAGGGAGCATGTGCCCTGGGCGCCAGAACGAAGGGGCGCTAAATGAAGATTTTTGTTTGTCGATTTTTCTCACGTCTGTGTTTAGCACGGTATTGTTAAATTCGTCCTGTCTGGGGTATACCAAAGCATAGAAGAATCTAAGGATGATATGGCATAAGGATCTTGTATATAGCGGAAATTTTTTTCAATTCCATTTCCAAGATTTCAATGAATCAATATTTGACAAAGCAGATTAGATTACGTAGTTCAGTATTACATATTTTAAATTTTAAAATAAGGCGGCTATTAGAAAATTAGTCAAATTCTCTTTGTAAATATATTTTGCGGAGGAGGGGAGGGGGCGCTAAACTCCATGTTTGCCCCGGGTGCAAAAAAGGCTAAGTTCGGCCCTGACTATAATAATAGTTTAATGATAACGAAAATAATAGTTTTTCTCTAAGAAAAACTTTTAACAGAATCCAATGTGTTCGATGTTCTGTTGTTGTGGTTGATGCTAGTACAGCAGATGCTATGGGATGACATAGCGAAACGTATACTTTGTATGTCTTTTATTTAAATTTTAAATGTTGTTAAGTATATATTTTAATTTAGTTGTTTTAAAATGTATTCAAGTCTGTCTAACGTCTCATTGTTAGTTTAAATTAAGACTTAACCTAAATATTTTTATCGTTTCACCTACAAAAAAGAATTTATGCATAGATAAACTACGAAAAATAATATGTATTTCATTCAATTATATTTTTTAAATATACATTTTACTAACATATGTACATATTTAGGATCAATGTCCTTTTTAAAAAATTAAGGGGATTATTACCCCTTAAGATGTAGTGGTCTTTAATTTTTTTTCAATTGTATCTCCGAAACGTGGACGTTCTTCCCTGATGAAAGCCTCTATGTCTTTACGGTTTGTTATTTTTTTTTTTTTTTTTTTTTGGATATGTATAGATGTAGATACAAGATAAATAGATCTAGTGCCACGTAATTATAGAAGGGCTGGAATTTGCATACCATCGATCACAAGAAATTTTGAAACTGTCTTCGGTTTGTTTGTATATTGTAAAGGAAGTAGTTTTGAGTTCTTCTGTGTTTAGGATTTGAAACTACACAAGCACATAACGTGCACACACAAAAGATTTGAATGTGAGTTTGAAAAAGCTTCAAGAGTAGGCTTAGGAGTTGGATAATTAATTATTTAACAGTTTCTTTTTTTTCTTTTTTTTTTTTTTTCTTTTTTTTTTTTTTTTGACACAAAAGATTTGAATGTGAGCTTGAAAAAGTTTCAAGAGTAGGTTTAGGAGTTGAATAATTAATTATTTAACAGTTTTTTTTTTTTTTTTGACAGAATAAACTAAAATTAGGGACAGAAAACTACTTTTTACCAGGGCTCGCAGCATCCCTAAAATTTACACACTTTTCTACCATAATTTTAAAACGATAATATCTATTGTAGAATTCTATTGTAGATGTTATATGGTTCTGCCACGAACATTTTTGATTTAAAATACTGGTAGAAAGTGTGATAATTTTAGGAACGCTGCGAGCCCTGCTTTTTACGTATTGAAATGTTTGGCTTATGTAATGGGAAAATACCTCAGTGTTGCCAGATAGTCGAAAGTCAATTTCCCCAAAATTTCTGAAATTTCCCCACAAATCAGTATTGTTTTCCAAAAAAGTCCCCAACTCAGTTTCTACTCAAAAAACTAATATTTCAATTTTCAATTTACCGCTACAAAACTTTTTAAACTAATTTAAACTCAATTTTTCCCCCCAAATCAAGCCTTTTTTGGAAAAAAATCCCGATTTACAAAAAATAAACGTTTAAACAAAGCAGAATTTTGCACGCATATTTTCAGCTAAAAGAAGAGAATAATACAGACATCTTTCAACGACAATTTCGTTTATGCTTGCTTTTTTTAATTGTTGCCAATCGATGCTGGCCTAGCATTACGTTAACTCCATCTACGTTTATGCCAATAAGTTTTTCAAGGTTTAGACCATGTCTAATAATCAATTGGGATTTGAATGAATCTGAGATGGTGTTGACATCATCTGCTTCTATCTGACTTAACCATATAAAACGTTGTTTTCTATTTTTTGCCATCCCTACTGAAGTACCTAATCGTACTACAAAACACCTCCGTTGTATCAATCACTGTGCTTTCGCAATAATAAAAGAAAAATAGCTGCTTTCCACATCCTTATTTAATTAAATCTTTTAAAAAGCACGGCAAAAGATGTTTTGGATAACTCCTGAAGATTTAGTAATGTGAAGGTTTGTGCTGCTTCAGACCGCTGAGTTTTCATTCGAGTTTCTTATAAAGAGAACAGAGGAGTCTGCTGCATTCATTGAGCAATGTTCCGTTATAAACGTAGCAATATGATTGTAGTATGCAGTTGAATGTCTTGCAAAAAGATCTACTGTCATTCCATGAAGCACAAATTAATCAGCCTGAAGCAAAAAAAGTTAGAAAATTGATTTTATTTCTGTTGTATAAATCCACACTAATAAAATAAATGTGTATATGTGTGTGTCAGTTCACGATGACTAAGAAAATCTGCCGCACTTTGTGATATAGAAATTCAGGTGGGGATAATCCAAGGCAGGTCGTGATGCACCTGCGTTACATGTAAACTGTGATGTTGTAAACGATGAGCACGACCACAAGAATAATGAATGATATCTCCAATAGTCCAGGCAATAGGGAATTTTACCTAGCAAAATTAATGGTAGTTCTGGAAATCAGCTTACTTTATGCTTTATGGGTCGCTGAATCCGAATTTGTAACTTCCCAGCAAAATTTCCCCCGCAACCCCCCCCCCAAATTTTGGTAAAAAGCCCCCCTCCCCTCCAAAAAAAAGGTAAGGGGAAGGGGGATCTGCCTCGGAAGATGCACGCGGTGCTGCGTGGACTAAGTTGAGCAATTCCATTTAACCACTCACACGTTTACATTCGCCCTCCCATCTCCCCTCCGAACTTTCCTTATAAGGTTTACTTTAAGTTTTTTGGGTCGCTGAATCCGAATTTTTAACTTACCTCCAACCCCCCCCCTCCCCCCCGCCCCCCAAAAAAATAGTTGTTATTAACTTAAATTTCTTATTGTTTTAGGGGAAAAGCATTACGAAATTCATAAACTAGACAAAATTTGCAACAAATAGGATGTATGACAATATGACGTAGAATAAACGGGGAGAGAGGGGGCTGCCTCGGAACATTCCCCGCGCGATTTTCTCAAAAACCAAATTTTTTCAAAAAATCAATTTTTTGGGGGGTTGCCGAGTGAAATTTTAGTGGGAAGTTACAAATTCAGATTCAGCGACCCAAAAAACATAAAGTGAGTCGAAATCCAGAGCTAGTATTAATTTTTCCAGGTAAAATCCCTATTGCCTGGACTTCATAACTTAGTGCACGCAGCGCCGCAGTGCATGTTCAGAATCAGCCCTCCCCCTCGCCGTTCATCCTACGTCATAATGTCATGTATTCTATTTGTTGCAAATTTTGTCTAGTTTCTAAATTTCGTAATGCTTTTCTCCTAAAACAATACGAAATTTAAGTTAAAAACAACTATTTGGGGGGGGGGGGGGGGGATTTTGAGGGGAAGTTAAAAATTCGGATTCAGCGACCCAAAAAACTTAAAGTAAACCTTATAGAGAAAGTTCGGAGGGAAAATGGGAGGGCGAATGTAAACGTGTGAGTGGTTAAGTGGAATTGCGTAACTTAGTTCACGCAGCACCGCGTGCATGTTCCGAGGCAGTTCCCCCCTTCCCCTTCTTCCTAAGTCATAATATCATACATCTAATTTGTTGCAAATTTTGTCTACTTTTTGAATTTCTAGATACTTTTTCCCTAAAACAATAAAAAAATGGATTTTTTAATAAAAACTTTTTTTTGGGGGGGGGGTATTTTACCAAAATTTGGGGGGTTGCCGGGGGAAATTTTGGTGGGAAGTTAAAAATTCGGATTCAGCGACCCAAAAAACATATAGTAAGCCTTTTTCCAGAACTACCATGAATTTTGCTAGGTAGAGCCCCAATACGGTCTCTATTGCCTGGACTACAATTTCTGTGTTTTATTTTCGCTTACAAAATCAAAATAGAGTTCGAGGCAGATCCAGTGCTCTCAGATGACTAAAAGTAAACTTTACGTCAAATAGTAAAAAAAAAAAAAAAACCCAACTTTTCACCCCAGAATGTTGATAGTCCCCAAACATTTCACCACAAACAATTTGTCCCTCAAAAATTCCCCTAGAGGTTCCAAATCCCCCAAAATCGGGACAAAATCTTCATTCTGGCAGCACTGAATTCCTGCCATTAAATAGGACGAATACTACAGTTAAACATTAGTGGTACTGGTAGTAAAACGTACGGAAAATAGTACAGATAAAATAGTAAGGCGATATGAAATCTTTTATAACGGAAACAAAATATATTTTTTATAGCTATAATTTTTTTAGTCTATATGTCAATCTGAAGTTGAGAGAGTATTTTCTGGTGCCTGCAGAAATTTCCCACCTCTTATTAACACATTGCCGTCGGGCAATTTTTATCAAATTTGAATTTTAAAACAGCAGAAGCTCCTCCCTGTTTTGAAAGTCTTTTGTAAATCGATATGCTTGATAGGTTTCCCAAGTTTATGCATAGGTAAATATCTTTCAATGTACGAATTTAATGTAAAATCTCTTGCAATCTAAAAAAAAAATATGGACAACATGATATAAATGTATTTTCTGTAAGGTAGAAGACACGCCCTTAGTCAATGATGTTTTTTGAATGAAAAAGAAAATTCTCGTTTCTGTTCGTGAATGTGTTAACATGTTTGTTTAAGGAAACACGGAGAATTTAACAGTTAAATTGTAGGCTATTCACTGTTTAGCTCTTTAAAGAAAAAAGAATTGCTCTTTGAATACATCAAAATAAACCACGTTGAGTTGAATTTGAAAGTTTTGTCCGAATTTACCAATGACATCACAATAATAATTTTCAACTCAACCCAGTAAAATTTAAAACAATATTTATTAATAAAAAAATATGCGAAGTTTTATAGATTAAATGGATTCGAATCAGTAATAAGCGTTAAAGAACGAGTGAGCTCCAGTATGGTATAAAGTTCTCCTCGTTAAATTTACAAAAATAAATTATATAAACTAGATGAGAGCCATTGTTGCCGAAGTGGTAAATGGAAGAAATGCCGTCTAATTCTTTCATTTGATTTCATCTTTCCAAATCACAATCAAATTTATTTTAGCCTTTCTTACAGCAAAAATTTATTACTCTAGACCAGCTGTTCTTAACCTGGAATACATGGATATAATACTGGTAAAGGAGGAAATCACAAAAATGGCTTAACTAAAAACACATAAAGAAAATTAGTAGTTTTAGATAAAAAAAAAGTTTGGGTCAGGTGTAAATCCAATATGTTTCACTCAAAATGAAGGAAAAGGCCCACTGTATCTAACCGTTCATTGATAATACAATGTCAGTAGCTCCGCCCACTG
Source organism: Maratus speciosus (assembly GCA_963932465.1). Classification (NCBI taxonomy): domain Eukaryota; kingdom Metazoa; phylum Arthropoda; class Arachnida; order Araneae; family Salticidae; genus Maratus; species Maratus speciosus. The sequence goes on from OZ010797.1 coordinate 458,741,937, forward strand.
TTAAGCATATTGCACGAGTACTTACGTGCATTCTCCCCTATCTTCCCAAAAATTTTAATTAAACTTTTTTAACACCCGAAACGGTATGCTATTTCTTTCTCCCAGCTTATTTTGTCTCCAAAAAATAACGTTACCTAACAGACGCTAGTAAGAAACAAAGCAGATGTATTATTGTACGATTAAAAGCTCTATAGCAATTTTTTTAATTTCTAAGCATCGCACATTTTCACTGTTTATACCGTCGTATTGGGAAAAAAAGTACTTTTAAATGCAATTTGTTTGAAAACTGTACCTCCATTTATTTTTGAAATATTAATTTTTTTGTAGTTTTTAGCACCATTTGTTTAATTTTGGCAACTCAAGTACTCCATTTATACAGAAAGTAAAGGGAAAATATTGAAAAATAGCAATTATATCTTTTTGTTGTCATTTTCTCATAACAACCGAAAGAAAATGTAATTAAAATACGTGCTAAAAAAATATAAACGAATAATTTCTACGAATAATAAAACATGGAGCTATTATAAACTATATTTAATTTAAAGTATCTGTAGACCCTTTCAGTGTGACGTCAGTCATGACGTTTTGGTTGGAAACTGACTCCAAACAAACGGTTGCTATGCGTCATTTCTTTTTAAATATAAATCGTGGAAAATGTTGCCAGTACATATCAAGTATTAAAACACTTAGATGTGAGATATAGATATAAGATATAGCTGCAACACACAAACAAAATAGAAAATATAACATAGCAACCGTTTGTTTGCAGTCAGTTTCCAACGAAAACGTTATAACTGACGTCACGACTGAAATCTTCTATATTAATGTTACAAACAAATGAATGCCTATGAATCATTAGATAGCCGTTTTTTTTGTCCAGTTTCTTTAATGACGGCATCTTTTCGCTGCATTTGTGTGTTATTTTGAGATAGTGACATCCTATGCATGCTTTACTGTAGCTGTTTAAGAATGGATTGTAAATGTGGAATTCTTAAGCGGATGCGAATGACGTCATTTTACATAAAATAAAAGTTTGTGCTTTAAGTCTTAAAATTGAAATATGTTTTGTACTATTTATATATAGATATATATTTTTTTTTTCATCGGGGGCGACACTAAATTCTGAAAAAGCAGAATTCCTGTTTTCTAGTATGTTAAACTTCTTTTATAAACAAAAATGCTGATTTTAGGCTTAGTTTAAATTGTGGATAATATTCAGTAAAACGTTCCATAAATAGGGAAACTATTACATCTATGCATGAACAAGTCATTAATATAACAAAAAGTATAAAAAGTATATGAAACAAGTTTACTTTTGATTCTTGAAATAATCTTTTTTATACATACAATTGAAGGCTTATGCAGATCAGCAACTTTATTTCAACTGAAGATTGGGCTACCATTGCCTCATCTAATGTGTAATTCATGAAATGTTTAGAATGATACAAAAAGAGAAAAACCTACTGTCCCATTCCACCCCACTCTTCCCTACTTTATTTCACAGCTGCAATAAACATAAAATTACGTATTTCTCATAAATGCTATTGTAAAATCTCATAAATGTTATTGTATTGTCAAAATTGTAAAGTACACTTAATTACCTTAGTAAAAAAATTTAATTTTGTAAGTCTCCAGCATTTTTAATTTTATAAAATTTTCGAAGTTTATTTTAGCAGTAACGGTGTAAAACAGCTCAAATGATCCATAAAACTTTAGTAAATCTATGAACTATTTATATTCACTGCTGTGTTGAGATATAGCAGCAATCAATAAAACAGCCTTTTAAAGCTGCTGTATAAGGAACATTGATTTTTGGGTATGTTGCAGATATGCTACGCGGTGGTACAAAGAATTAAATAAACAAATCGTTTAACGTGTAGGGGAAAGTAGAGTAATGACGCTCAGAAGGGTAATCCCGCTCACCCAATATCTCTAAACAGAATTGAATTTAAAATGTGCGATCGGTACCGGCACCTAGCGCACTTCATCGTAAGTTCCCAGTAAGGATATAGTGACCGTCGGAAGGAAAGTATTTTAATGTTCTCACGTTATTAGTTTGCAGTTGTTTTATTATAAAATTCTACAACATCTATCTTGAAGGTAAGTGTACACTCTTATTTTCAAATATTAATTTACTCATTATGTCTACAAAATACATACATTTAGCTGTACTTTCATGCTTTTATTATTATTATTCCGTTTCTAATAATAATTGCAGAATACCTAAATTTCGTCAGAGCTTCTGGTTTTAATGTTTACTGTTAAAATGTGTTGAAAAGCTGGGCCGTTCTTTTCGTTTTCGAATAGGCGGAGTTATATCACTAACATGTATTAGTTGAAAAGCTTCCCTCATTTTAATGAGTTTTTCATTTGAAGTGTTTACTTATTGTTTAAGTGAATTTATTCTTTTTAATATATAGTAGAACCTCTCTTATCCGAAACTCTCGGTTAACCGAAATCCATTTTTAAAGCTTTTTTTTTCCTTACTAACACATTCCTTGTGTGCAAAATCCATTTTGAAAGCTTTTTTTTTTCTTTAACTATCATATTCCTTGTGTGCAAGCGGTCCCTTCCGAACTACGAGTACATATAAATATTTTCGATCCTCTTTCATAGAGTTCCTTTGAATTTAACTTGAGCTCCCGTAAGCTGCGGAATGGAACGAAGAAAACAAACAAATTAGCAATTCTGAAGCTTTTGAACGTTTTTCAAAAGGTTTAGCATGGCTAGAGCAGCAGAAAGACTGTGATACTGGTGAAGTAATAATATTAAAAAACTTAGTGATAGAGCTGCAAAGCAAGGCAATCGAAAACTGTGACAAACAAAACATTTTTTCAAACCCTTCTGATATATGTAAAAGGTACTTAATTTCAAAATTAAAATTCAGGTAATTTGGTTTTGTTTCTATTTTGCTATTGCTTTATTTTTATTAAACACTTGTTACCATATTAAGAAATATTGCATATACTTCTCTTTAATCCTAAAATTGAAGCATTCTCGATTATCCGAAATTTTCGATTTTCCGAAAAAGGGTCGGTCCCAATTACTTTGGATAATAGAGGTTCTACTGTAATTTCTTTTAATGCTACATGATTTTTCTGGAACCCATGTATTATAATCCCGCATCCGCCATCTTGGATTTTTTTTTTTTTTTTTTTGGCTTGAATTTAATTTTTTTTAATTAATAGTTATAATTATTATATTCCAGATTTTTCAATATTATATTAATCTAACAACAATATTTAACCACAGGCGAGATTTGCTACTTGGCGAAAAGGAGTTTTCACGCAAGAAAAAAAATCTAAGATGGCTGATGCAGGATTATAATACATCTGTTCCATTTTTCTTAATGTTTGGCTACTATTATAAAAAAAATATTAAGTTTAAAATGCAAGATAAAAAAATAAAATGTTAGAAATGTGAATTGTAATTTGTATCAATTTATTATATGTTAGTGATTAGAAGATTACTATTGGGGGAAAAAAGCATGTTTGCGTTATCTAGTTGAGTGGAGGAGGAAGAAGGTTTATGAGAAATGGGAGTACCCCGAAAAAAGGGCGGTGCCAGAGGGGTGTCCCCAATTCTCCAATTCAAGTGCGGATTGAAGCAATTTGTACAGAATACATTGGGCTAAAAATCTGGTAATAGAGTAGTTTCCGAAACTAACTGCTTATTGGTGAAATTTAAGCATAAAGTTTCAGTTTTTTTTCCAAAATTTGTCCGTTTACAAGAGGAAATTTTTCTAGCAAGGAAAACTGTCAACATGACATAATTTTTTTTACAAATAGGCCGAAAGTACTTGTTTTCTCTTCGCTAAAATAAATCCCAAATTTTTCAAAAATGCCAAAAATCGCACTTTTGAGGCTTTGATATCTCTAGTGGGGCACGAGATAAAAATCTGAAGTTCTGGTTTCTGAGAGTATTGTATGGTAGTGTTATGCACAACAAATTTCAGGATGGAGATTTGACTACAAGCTGAGAAATGGCAAGGGCAACATGTCAAAACAATACTGCCAAATTATTGTTTTATTGTAGTCACAGCTAAGTATTTATCTCAGAGTGTCATTTAAATTTATTTTTTATTATTATCTTTAAATATTAGTAACAGAAAATAAAGCCTTTTGCAAAGGTTAGCAATTAATTAAAAAAATAATTATGCCTAAGGCCTACATTCTGTCTGGTTTCAGTAATTTTTGTTGTAATTTTAGTAACTAAAAGAAACCTCAGCACTTTTACATAAAGAAAAAAAATATTTTTATACAAGACCTGGGACAAAAACAGAATAGGGGAAGAGAAAAGCTGTTAATGTTGGCATACTTGTTGAGACATGATCAAACGTGTCAAAACACATTCCTGCTTGTTGGTTTAAAAAACACAATTTTAATGCTGCTTGCCAGTCCCTGAAATTTGTTCCGACCATAAGTTTGCTCCTGTAAATGAAACATTATACGATGTTACCATGCATCAGCCTCAAGTAATTTTCAGAAAGTAAAGATATCCAAAGACCTTTCAAAATTTATACACCAAAAAAATGACATTTTTGCATAAGAAGTAAGATAGGAATTATTAATGAAGTGAGACTTGCACATAGTGATTTCAAAGTTCATTTCTATGAGCCAGCAGGGCCAAGATCTTCAATCAAGTTATCAAGAGATGACAAGACTTGGTTCCTACAAATAAAATTTTGAGAAAGATCAAAATTGTGGTTTTTAAACAAACAAGCAAGAATGTGTTTTGGCACATTTGATCATGTCGCAACAAGTATGACAACATTAACAGCTTTTCTCTTTCCCTATTCTGTTTTTGTCTCTCTTGTATAAAAATATTTTTTTCTTTATGTAAAAGTGCTGAGGTTTCTTTTAGTTACTAAAATTACTTACAATAAAAATTACTGAAACCATACAAAAAGCATGGCCTTAGGCCTAACTTATTTTTTTTAATTAATTGCTAACCTTTGCAAAGGGCTTTATTTTCTGTTACTGTTATTTAAAGATAATCAAAAACATAAATTTAAGTGACACTCTGAGATAAATACTTAGCTGTGACAACAACAAAACAATATAGACCGGGAGCCGGCAGCACAGACAACCACCTCATCGAGTTGGAGGCTGAAATTCCAGAATTAGCTAAAACTTGATTCCCATATTAAAACGCAATCGGTCTGCCAAGTCGTATCTTGGTGGAAAACACCTAAAAATCCGATTTTAGCGGTCGACTCGTAGGTTTACCATTGCGTTTTCCTGCACCCAAAGGTATGAAAACATGGCGGACTAGGAGCAGGAAAACACAATGGTAACCTATGCGTCAACCGGTAAAATCGGGTTTTTAGGTATTTTCCACCAAGATATGACTTGGCAGACCGATTGCGTTTTAATATGGGAATCGAGTTTTAGCTAATTCTGGAATTTCAGCCTCCAACTCGATGAGGGGGTTGTCTATGCTGCCGGCTCCCGGTCTAATAGTTTGGCAGTATTGTTTTGACATGTTGCCCTTGCCATATCTCAGCGTGGCCGCCCCTCCGGGTGGTTCCGAACCGACCCCTTGAGTGGGGGAGGAGACCGGAAGCTCGGCAGAGTTCGTTGTGTACGAATGCGAGGGGGCCGGATGGGGACGATTCGCCACCTCCAAGTGAGACTTGCGGTCGACAGGCCAAGAGTCCGGTGGCCACGGTTAGCGGAGGTCGTGCATGGGTGGACACGGTTTGGATGTTTACGTGCTTCCACCCCCGGCAGCCGGGTTCTCTGGCCAAGCCGGGTAGCGACACTCCATAGTCTGATCCCAGAGCCGGCGGTGGCCGGGTGGTGACTCTGGGCAAAGGATAGCTAAGGCGATAGGACCCCATCCACCAATTGACTAAGAGGGAGCCTGAAGTATGAGTGAGGGCTTTGTAGTGGAAAGTCCTCGGTGCTCGCTAGTGACGACGGGGCTCGCGGGAACGCCATGCAGGGACTCCCGGAGCAACCGAAGGGCGAGGGTTACGGACAGCGCCCAGGTTACTTTATGACTTGAGTGGCTCATCCCTCCGAGGACCTCAGCTGGAGCAGTTGGGAGCCGACCCTCAGGGTGGTAGGGTTTGGCGGTGCCCCCGTTGACCAAGGAGCGGTCGCGTGGGGAGGCCAGTATGGCTCTGGTTGCTCCACGTCGTGCCGTGACCCATGGGAGGGGGTCGGCCGGCAGGTCCACCATCGAACGCTATTCCCGCAGGGAAACGGGCCGGAGGCTCGCCGGTAACGCGGCGGCTCATCGTGCCTCAGGTGAACTCTTGGTCCGATCCAGGTCCTCCGTGTCTATGCGGTACCGGAGTTTGCCTCGCCTGGTGATGAGGACCTAGAGGTGTCTCCACCTAACTTTCGAACGAACTAACAAAGGTAGCGGTCGGTCACTGCACGGGGTCAGGGGTCTTCGGGCCTGGGTACCCTCGACGGCCGTGAGGTAAGGTAGTGGTGGGCGGGCTTCTGTCGGCCTCCGCTGGCTTCTCCGTCCTAGGATGGAGTCGAGTCGGTGGGGGCTGGCGGGACTCCGTTCCATCCAACCCCCTAGCGAGGCGGAGTCTATTCCGTCTAGGTGGAGCTTTCCGTGCCCGCCTGGGGTCGCTAACGGCACCTAGTCTGGGCCAACTGGCTCCCGGCGTGATCCGCGAGGGGTTCCGTCGGTTGAGCCGGGTGGACTGGGCGAAGAGCCAGGAGCTGGGTCGCTTTACGGCCGGAGGGATTTTCCCCGTCCTCCCTGGTTTTCAAGCTAGGGGCTCCTCACTAACTTTCCGATCGGCTGGCCCACAAAAATGTCTCTGCCGGAAAATGGTATCTGATCTTGGGGGCCTGTCCGTAAATTAAATTCGGGTCGGGAAGCCTCGGTTCGGTCCGTGGGCCCAGCGTCTTTATAGGCGTCTGGTTCCTGCGATGGCTTGCGGGGTCTACCGGCTCGAGTAACCAAGTTTAGGGACCACTTGGTTTTTCTAGCTGGGTGGTGAGGACTGTCGTAGCGGCCGTTCGTCTCTTCTTGGGAATAGCCGTCACCGTGTGCGCTGGGCAGCGGTGTCGGTTTGACCGGAGTTGGCGCGGGGTTCCGCTCTGTTGGAGCTTGTCTGGCGGCGACCTTCGGGACGCGTCGCGGGGCTTGTTTCGCGGGTGGTTCCTTGTGTCGACAAATGGGCCTGAAAAGGGCCTGGGACCGGAAGATGGACCCCCCCGTCTTGCCATATCTCAGCTTGTAGTCAAATCTCCATCCTGAAATTTCTTGTGCATAACACTACCATACAATACTGTCAGAAACCAGGACTTCAAATTTTTATCTCGTGCTCCACCAGAGATATCAGAGCCTCAAAAGTGCGATTTTTGACATTTTTGAAAAATTTGGAATTTTTTTTTAGCGAAGAGAAAGCAAGTCCCAGATCTGGAACTTGGTGTGTGAGTACAAGTACTTTCGGCCTATTTGTAAAAAAATTATGCTATGTTCGCAGTTTTCCTTGCTAGAAAAATTTCCTTTTGTAAACGGACAAATTTTGGAAAAAACTGAAATTTTATGCTTATATTACACCAATAAGGATTTATTTTCAGAAACTACCCTATTACCATATTTTTAGCCTAATGTATTCTGTACAAATTGCTTTAATCCGCACTTGAATTTGAGAAATAAACGATGAATTATTTACAATTCCTAAACCCCTTCTTGTGACAAAATTGCTGCAGACGATGAAACAAAGATGGCCGCCATGCACAAACAAAAATTAATAAAATTAAAATAATAGTCATTTTGAACTTCCATCATGTTAGGGTTGTTGTATAAAAAATTTCAGATTTTTAAAAATGGTCGAGCAACGAATAAATGATTTCCTGGACCACTTGAAATGGATTGACCCCTATAATTTTTTCGGTTTCGGGATTACTTTTGATTCTTACGTGTCGGTTTTGTTTAAGCTGATTTTTCAAAAAGGTGACCAGAATTATATCTGAGATTAGAGTCCAGCATCGATTCAGATTGTTCGATTTTACCTACACACGACCCGACCCACGGATCGGATTGAGGACAACTTTTTTCGTTGAGATTGGTTTCGGTTTCGGGTTGGGATGAGTTTAGGGTTGAGTTTTGATACTTACGAGTAGTTTTGCCAGGTGTCCCGATTTACGTGAAACGTAACGATTTTTCACCATACCCAAATTACGCCCAGTTTTTACGAGTTTAATCTAAATTAAAATTTTATTCTTTAGTCTGCGACGAGAAAATTTAAGAATTTAACCACACGTCGGTTTAAGTCTGCCGTCACAACGGCTAGATGTTACCGAAAACCTTATACATTTTGTCTAGAACTCAAATGTATTCCTGTTCATATTCGATTGACCGCAAACTTAGGCGCCTATAAGAAATGCGATTTCAAGAGACAGAACGTGGAAATTCATCTGCTCACTTCGATTGTCTTATTCAAAAGCGTAGGGAAAGTATTTTTATAAATGAATAAGTAAATAAAAAGAGAGTTTTGTATTATTCAAGCTAACTTAGTATCAAATTAAAATTTCTTTTTCGTTCATTAATTTCAATAGTAGAGTCTCATTTTATAATAATATAGATATTAATCTCTATTTAATATATAGAAGGGAAATAGAAGGTTTAAATGAGAAAATAATCATATACATACATAACTTCATTGCAAACAGCGGGCTGATGTATATATAGAAACAACTAAAATCTTGCATCGGGTCAGATAACCCGATTTTACCCGAACGTGTTGACTATTGGCTCAAAAATTTTGCTGCGGATCTGGTTCATTTCCATTTTCAGATCATCTCAGATTAGAGTTTTGTTTCTTGGGAGTCGATTCGAGTACGCCAAATTTTTTCAAAGAAAAGTCCAGATTATTGCTTGAAATGATAAAAAAAATACTTGTATATGAATGAGAATATGTATGCATTCATTTTTAGGTGCGTTCGTAATTATATAAATACGTAGTACCTATAGTTGTCGTTCAGTCCGTCTGTCTGTCCGTCTGTCCGCATATAACAGAGCAAAAAGTACCCAACCGAATGGTCTGAAATTTTAAATATATAATTGTTGCAAAATTTTGTCGCGTTATTTCAAATTTTATGAAAATCGGATGTATAGTTTAATTACAGGGAGAGTCCAAAGTTTTCCGTTACATTACGGCCAATGGGAAAAAAATTATTACAAGTGCATTTTAATGATGTTATAACCTTCCTAATGGTCTAAAATTTTAAATATATAATTGTTGCAAAATTTTGTTGAGTCATTTCAAATTTTATGAAAATCGGATGTATAGTTTAATGACAGAGACAGTCAAAAGTTTTCCGTTATATTAAGGCCAATGGGAAAAAATTATTTCAAGTGTATTTTAATGATGTTACAGCCTTTCGAACAGAATGAAATTGATATGCACTTATAAAATACGCTAAAATATACATTCAGTACAATATGAGGTGCAAAAAATATTCATAAAACTAGTTATAGTACGAACGCACTTCATTTGCCACGTTTAAGGCGCAATTTTCAACTTGTTTCAAATATAAAATTGATTTTAGAGATATGATTTCAGACTATTTTCCTGAATTGTTTTAAATTATGGATTGACCTTTTTTTTTTTTTCACTTCATGCTTAGGATCAAGTTGCAGGTTTGACAAAAAATATTTTGTCGATTTCGGGTCGGGCATAACTCGAACCGTGCAGGGTTGTAATTAACAGTTCGTGTTTAGGGTCGTAGATTCGTATTTAAGAATTTTAAAAAAATCGTGTAAATCAGAATACCGACTTACTTGATAATTTAAACTTGATTGTATTATTAGACTGAATAATTTTAATTAATAACTTAGTTATTCTTTGTAGAGGTCTGTGCGGGCAGAAATTTCCAGGTCCGGGCCCTGCCCGACTCATAGAAAGATAAGTTCGGTCCGGCGCGGTATAAAAATTAAAAGTTCGGCCTGTGTCCGGCCCTACTTGGCTCTGTATAAAAGCGAAAAGTTCGGCTTGAGCCTGGCCCGGAAAAAAGCTAAAATCTCGGCCCGAGTGCGACCCAGCCCGACGGAATTTCTACAAAACAATGATTTTTACGTGAATTTTGTTAAAAGGAAGAGTTCTGGCCAAAAATACTTATTTATTTTTTTAATTATTTATTTATTTTGTTTCATGTTTATAATTTTCATTTTTAAAGAAGCGCTCTAGGTTGCGATATACATTTTTTAATGTATCGCTATTTGTATGCAAATGTTTCAGCTATAATTAATATCGTTAATCAAAAAATTATTTGTTGGAGACTTAAAAATCTGAAAAATGCTATACAATAAAATCTTCTAAGACGGAATCGCACAGAAAAGGGAAAAAAACGCGTTATAAACAAGTTCCCTTCTTAGCAGGGGTAAATGTACTATATTCTTTTCTCACGTATTATTATATTCATTTAATTTTTCTGTATAAGACAAGATTTCGTCATAGGCTGGTTCTTTTTCACACGTTTTACTGTATTTTAATATTGCCTAGAAATCTACTATCATTTAAAACGAATAAATTTTAATGTTTAATTGTAGAATAATGTGATTTAAAAATATATACACTTTTTGCAAAAATTTTTGAGCCGGGCCAAATTTTACTGTTTTTTGCACGGACCAGGCTGGATCGAGACCGGGTCTGACAATATCGGCTTAAGAAGACCTGGGAAGAATAAAACCTGTCCCGTATGCAAATTCACAATCACTCAACGTCCCAGCGCGCTTGACGCCAACCTCTGTAGCTTTGGCGAGAAAATGAACTTCGACGCGCATGCAAGTTTGAAGCTAATTTCTACCTTCGATATTTCGTCCACGTATTTTTACTTTCTTCTATCTTTACAAGAAGAAAGTATTGGATTCGTGAAAATTTTAGACTTCCGGTTTTCGACGGATTTATACGTTTTAGAATGTCCAGAACACGATTTGATGGTTTTTAGAAAATGTCTGTCTGTGAGTCTGTCTGTCACCCTGTCACTCTGTCACTCTGTCACTCTGTCTGTGAGTCTGTATGTGACACAAATTTTGTGGGCGCTCTATCTCAAGAACTAATGCACGGAATTTCACAAAACTTCGTATTTAGTTAGACCTGGATATAAACTGGACCTGATTAGTTTTTGGTGAAAATCGCCCAACAGGTGGCGCTGCTATGCGGCATTTTTCACGATTTCTGCAATAGCTATATCTCAAGAACTACTGCACGGATTTTCATAAAACTTCAGATTCTGTTAGTCCAAGATATAGTTTGGTGCTGATTACTTTTTTGTGAAAATCACCCAACAGGTGGCGCTGATATGCTGCATTGTTCATAATAATTGATATGCTACATTGTTCATAATAATTGTCAAAATACTTTCAAATGGAATTTGTTTGCAAAGTGCATCAAAATTTACTGATTGTCTATTTATTTTAAAAACAATTTTTAATGCATGAAATATTTTAAAGTTTATTCTCTATCATGCGAAGCTTGATTACGAAAGGTTAATCCGTTTTACCTTAAAACAACGTAAAGAGTTCATCATTTTCATAAGGCTAATATTCCATAAAAAAATTAAAACCTCCTCTATGAATAAATAAATAAAATGATATAAATAAAAGACAAATTTAACTGGCATGTAATTGAACTACGCCCTTTAAGCTGAGAAATTATCAGAATATAAAAGGATGCCGTAAGTAGCCAAATCTTGGGCTGATAACTCTTAGTATGCGGCTAATACGAAAATATTGTTTTTGATAAATTTCAAAACTTTATTTGATTGTATAATTCATATTTTTCATATTAAAATGCTTTTTTATTGTTAGTGGGCAATCTGAAAAATATATTGCATGTAAAAAAAATATTAGTTTTCAATTTAAAAAAATGTTTTCACTTATATTTTGTAACCCGGGAAGCCCGGGTACAATCATCTAGTATTGGTAATGGAGCATTTGGTACTTTGTGTTCGTTATGTGCAGCATGGCAAAGTGAAGGTTATCTTTTAAAATTGGTTGGTGCCCCAAAACAACCGGGGAAGCCCTCTATCTCCAAGTAAAAGAAGAACTTAAAAAGTTTAAATTTCCTTCTTCATAAATAGTTGAGACTTCTTTTGATGATTCTGAAAATATGAGTGAAAGCTATAAAGTTCAGCAGGCACAACTAAAAAAATGACAATCCAAGTATATCCCATGTGCACTGATATGCAAATGTGCTGAATTTGGTTCTGACAGATGCAACAGAATGTTACAATTAACAACGAACTTCTTGGGCTTAATGCAAGCTACAACCGTATATATCTCAGGGTCATATAAGCGAATGAAAGTATGGGCTTCTGTGAATAAGGAGTCTGTTGGTGGAAATAAACTTCTTCGCCGATTACAAAGATTAAACACTACTAGGTGGTGGAGTAAGGATCGAGCGCTTAATAGCAGGTTTGACGAGTCTTCAAAACCTTTTAAAGATCAACATAAATTTTTAACATTGCTTAAGTGCCTATAAGGTATTACCGAAATGGACGATTGTCATATGTATCTTTTTCGGGCAAATCACTGATTGATAATTGGTGCAAGTCACAGTACATATTAATAGCAACCATTCTAAGTGACCTATTCAATATATCTATGTCCACATCGAAGTAGCTGCAGATATGCGGCCTGGACTACTTAACTGCTGTCTGACAAAATCCACACTCTGAAATCTAATCTGCTTCATAAAAGAAATAATTTTGATATGATTCTGAAAGTTGATTTGCGAAACATCTTTACAAGCAACTAATAGATAAGGAGTACACCATTGAAATTAAGAATATCCTACCGGAAAAGAGAATAGCTATAGCGAAACGTCAATGTAGTGGATAGTCTCATGAAGAAGCAAGAAGTATTATCGGATCACCATCAGACGTATTTAAGGTAAAGGTTTATAATGTCACCTTAGACACAGTTATTCAACAGTTGAATACACGATTTACTGGAAATGACTTGCCATGAAAGACATTGCCTGGTTTGATCATCGCCGCTTTAGTGAGCTTAAATTGTTAAATGAACTTGCTAAAGATTCTCTTATTACTCTGTCTGTCTTGACGAAAGTCAAGAAAGATTATGCCAAAAATGTTACTGCAGTTTTCCGTGCACTATGCTGATCATAATCTGTCGCTATTGCTGCAACAATCTCGACGTAGCGAGCTCGGGTGGCGTTTCTTTACCGCTTACACCAAAGAAACGAACGATTCAGAAGACATCATTAAATATGATGAGATATTCATTAAATATATTAACTTTACAGCGATATCACTGTAAAGTTAATAAGAAATGTAAGAAATTGGACAAATGCCTAGCTTGTGCGTTAGAATTATTATGAGAGTTGAATGCCTTTGGTCGTATTTATCCAACCTTGTACATGGCTTATAAATACATATTGACTTTATCATGGACGCAGGTGTCTTGTGAACGAGTATTCTCAACACTTAAAATTATAAAGAACTACTTGAGTTCATCTCTAGGACAAGAACTGTTAGATGAGTTTATCCTATTCAGTGTTGAATGATCTTTTATTACGATTATGATAACATAATAGATGAAGTTGCCTCAAATTCAAAAGACTTGTCCAGATATCTGACATTCTAATTAATTAGAATTCAGAGTATAAAAACACTATTCAATCTGAGGTACTATATTGATATTCTAAACAAACATTACTCTATGTACAAAGCGTATATATGTTGATAATTTCAATAACAAAATAAAATATACAAATGAAAATAATGCTATTTCAAATAACAAATTACTCAATGTATGTGTATCAATTTTAATAGTACTATCTCTTTCCAGTCAATACTAGCACTTAAAATTTACAATGTAGTGTACAGACAACTCTAAGGTTTTTTTGACGTCATAGTGACGGCATGTTAGCCTTTCACGCAAAAGTGCCTGGTTGCAAATTCCGTGTGAGGGAGGGATGTTCCTACGTGTTATCAATGCGCATATGTTATATTAAAAAGGCCCGTTATAGGTTATAGTTATGGATGTCCAATTCTCTTGGCATTCCCTTTGGGAGCTCCTTCAGAAATAGCCACCACCTATTCTAACGATATCGTTGGCCAATTGACCAGCCATTGGACTAATTTTTTTATATACAAAGAATAAAACATCTGAACCGAATTCTCGTAAGAAATTTAAAACGTTTTTGTTTATTACGTGTATACCTTTTAATTGTTTAACCCTTTATCGGGTAATGGTAATATACTTACAGCTTAATTATTATTGAAAACTGATGGATTTCCACCGGAATATTTAGTAAAATATTTTGTTTTTACAATGTAGGTGGTGTAAAAGCCGCTTTATATTTTCAAATAAATTTGTTTGTAGATTCTGGTGGCAGTGAATTCTTTCAACATTTTAGACACAGAATTGGCTTGCCCGACAAAAGGTTAATGTTTATATATTCAAAAAGTGAGTCAAAAATAAGCAAGTTAATCCCCCCGCCCCACACACACAAGTTTTTTTTTTCATGATGAAATTACTACTAATTGAAAATAAACAATTAATTCTAATATGTTTCTAATTGGAGTTAAATCATCTTCCAGCATCATCGAGCAAAGTATCGTGTTGATTGTTAACCCTCTCGCTGCGGAGCCGAGATTTCCTCGGGGATGCATTTTTCCGTCTAATTAACCCTCCTCGATTATTCCCGCCACCAGGATTTATTCACCAAGATTCCAAGATTATTCACCAGTCATTTTTTTTATTGTAAATTTTGCCTTATTTAATCGGAGCATTTTCCGGATTAAATTAGACAAAAATTTTTGTTTTGATAAACCGGTGACAAAATAATAAAAGTTCTTAAATACACAATGTTTGAAGCTATTTTGATAAAGCAATTACGCACCGAGAGGTTAAAATATTCAAATATTTTAACAATGGGGTTGTCGATTGGTGGGCCAATGCATAAGCCTAGCGGGGTGGGCCAAACTATGCCAGTCCGCCCCTGGTTACTGCTACAAATGAAGCGGAAAAATTCAAGCTACATCTTTGTAGCGTTATGAAGATGGAATGGATTGTCTATCGCGATATTAACCATGTGAATTTGTCACTTAAAAAATTCGGCATTAGTCGGTTGCAAAAAAAAAAAAAAAAAAAAAAAAGAAAGAAAGAAAAAGAAAATGATACAGAAAACAAAAATTCTGAATTTCATCAACGTATCACAGAAGAACATCAAACGGTCATTGAAATAAAAACACAAATTTTGTCTATTCGTTGTTAAAGAAAAAATAATTAAAAATTTTGTTAATCACTTGTGACAAAAAATCGCACATTTCTTTACCGTGTCGCAGCAAAAAAAAAAAAAAAAAAAAAAAAAAAAATGTGAAATTTAATGATCGGTAAAAATCTCAAGTTTTGTCAATCGGTTGTAAGAAAAAAAAATCACATAATTAGTCAATCTGTCACACAGTCGTATCAATCACGAATTTTTGCTCTATAGAGATAAAAAAAAAAATGTAATTCATAGTATATAAATTTATTACAAAAAAAAATTATACTTAAAAAATAAAAGTAAATTAAGTAACCTTTATTTCAATTATGCTTCTATTGGCAAAGGCTGTGCAAATTAGCAAAGTCTATTCTACTCACATGACGACATTCAGAAGCTAATATTAAATCAGTCGCATCCTTTACAAATTTAATGTTTGAATTTCGATATTTTAAAATGATCTATTCTGCATGGAATATCTGAGGTCTATGTCTAATGTGACAGTTTTATATTTTTGTTGCAGTTACATTCTGTAAAGAAAGTTTCTTTGACTTAACATTAGCTTGCGAATGTCATAATGTTACCTGGGTAGATTCTTAAAACGTAAAAAAAATTATAAAATTGTTCATGATTTTTACATTTTTTTAATATATACCGGGTGTCCCAAAAAGGACTGACTGATTTTAAAATTCAATAACTTGCAAACGGTGACAGATATTTAAAAAAATCTTGCAGGAGGGTTATGCATAAGGTCAAAATTTTATTACAGTGATTTTCAATTTTAGTTCGATTTACAAACAATAGATGGTGCTGTAAGCAATAGTCGCTAAATACAGGCTCGATTTTTGGTACTTCGTGGCCCGGATAATACATTTCCATCTCCTTTTTCTGCATGGAACAAGATAAAGGACCAAAAATCGAGCCTGTATTTAGCGACTGTTGCTTACAGCGCCATCTATTGTTTGTAAATCGAACTAAAATTGAAAATCACTGTAATAAAACTTTTGACCTTATGCATAACCCTCCTGCAAGAATTTTTTTAATATCTGTTACCGTTTGCAAGTTATTGAATTTTAAAATCAGTCAGTCCTTTTTGGGACACCCGGTATATATATAGTATATAAATATCTATTTCATATAATTTAAGTATTGCGCGGCAGCGCAATACTTATTTATTTCCAGTCTCACTTCTCAATGTTAATTTAACATAGAAAAGCCTATGGAGATGGTAACTTTTTCGTTTTTTCTTCCCACCTTTTTGTCCCTGATGCCACTCATTTTTTATTCTTTACTAATTCTAATAATATTATAAATTTAAAGTTTAAAAACGTTTGCCTGACGTCAGGGTCGGAACGAATGGCAAAATACCTTTGCATATGGGTAAATTATAACCCAGAGAGAAACAAGGGCCAATTTTTTTGTATATTATTCAAATATTTTTCTTAATAATTCCAAATTTCACTTTTTTTCATTGAGAATCAACGGACATTTTTAATAGAAAATCTAACCTTTTTTCTTCATTGTTGCAGAAATTTCAAAAGTCGTAATAATAATTTATTTCTTTTTAGTTGAAAGATTTTCACGTGAAATATTAAATTGACATAGTTTTTTTTTTCAAAAATTAAAAAGGTGAATGTGGCTTCATAGTGGAAATAAAAAGGATATATTCAGAATAAGTGTTTGTTTTGGTCAAGTTTATATTTTAGTAAAAAGTTTCTAATGGATAGCTATTTTTACGCAGGAAGGGAACTTAGTGGGGAATTACATAACTTAAATTTTAAAATGTATTTTTTTCCGAGATGAGAACTATTTATACCCCAAGTTAAACTTAGGTAATAATTTTCTGATGTGTTTACATCACCCCTTGGGAGAGAATAAGGTTTAAAAATTTAAGAAAACTTTTATTTTTTTATTTTTTACTGTATCACAGCTATAATATTGTTAAATATTAGCAGTAGGATTCAACACAATTTACATTTACATTCATAGCGTTCCTGAGTGGGAAATAAGGTATCTAAATTTAAGTGAAGTTAATTTTTTATGTTTTGATTATAGATTTTTTACGTTCAGATTAGAAGTTTTTGTCGAAACTACCGCACCCTGCATTACTACAGAGGTGAAACATTTTGAATTACACATTGGTAAATTGCATCCGACATTGTGATGCAATACCGCATACATCAAAGCCTGATGATGATACTCTCTATTAATTTTGAAATGCGTTCATCTGAGTGCAGTAGTCATTAAAAAACTTGACATATTAAACAAAAACATAATTTGAAGAACAAATTAAAAAAACAAAATTTATTTCCTACATTGTTTAAGCCCGAGAAGGGACAGATATTAAGTCATTTCATTCAATTAGTTCTACATTTAATGTTAAATTTTTGTAACAAATTGGTTAAGCCAATTGAAGATTAAAAAATAAAAATAAAATTCATACAATATGATACTTAAAACAACCTAAAAAATTAGATTCCGTTCAAATGAAATCGAAATAAATCTTGGACTTTTTTTAATGTTTTGTATTTTGCATGCATTTTATTATTTGATGCACAGTTGTCATAAACATAATACAAAATCTGCAATACAAATATTTTCAATTAAAAATGGAAGAAGTCTAAAATTTATTTCGATTTCATTTGAACGGAATCTAATTTTTTAGGGTGTTTTAAGAATCATATTGTATGAATTTTATTTTTATTTTTTTAATCTTCAATTGGTTTAACTAATTTGTTACAAAAATTTAACATTAAATGTAGAACTAATTGAATGAAATGACTTAATATCTGTCCCTTCTCGGGCTTAAACAACGTAGGAAATAAATTTTGTTTTTTTAATTTGTTCTTCAAATTATGTTTTTGTTTAATTTTATATTGTATCAAAATTAAAATAATTTTTTGAATTTTCAAGTCAAAATTATTGTTTGTTATATTTCCATTCCATTTTCTTTCTACAGTTGTAGTAATATATATATATTGGTTATCCTTAAAAAACCACTGGTGAATTTTGATTTAGTTATTTGCATAGCCTGAGAATACAAATGTTGTTTACAAAATAGTTTCTAAATTTACAGAAAATCCTAGAAAATTAAATTTAAAAAAAGTTTTTTCTTTTTATTTATCCATATTATTGCCGAGTATTGAGAATTAAGACAACTACCCACCTTACATTTTTTTAGAATAAAAAAACACATACCATACATGGCACCAAAAATTTAATAAAATTGTTTAATGATATGGCTTTTTTATTATTTAATAATACTAGGGGACCGTACCCGGGTTTCCCGGGTTAAAGAAGTGAAAACATTTTTTAATTGAAACCTAATATATTTTTTTTATATGCAATATTTTTTTAGATTGACCACTTACATTAAAAAAGCATTCTTCATATGGAAAATACGAATTATACAATCAAATAAATTTTTGAAATTTATCAAAAGCGATATTTTCTTATTAGCCGCCATGCTAAGAGTTATTTGCCAAGATTTTGCTACTTATGGCATCCTTTTATACTCTGATAATTTCAGAGCTTATACATGCCTGGTAAATTTGTGTTTTATTTATGTTATTTTATTTATTTATTCGTAGGTAAGTTTTTTTAATGGATATTAGCCGTAAGAAAATGATGAACCCTTTATTTTGTTTTAATGGCAAACGGATTAATCTTTCGTAATCGAGCTCCGCACGATATAGATAAATTTAAAAAATATTTCATGCTTTAAAATTGTTTTTCAAACCACAGACAATCAGTAAACTGAGATGAACTTTGCAAACAAATTCCATTTGAAAAAAAAAATCTCATTTGGTGATCTAAAAATTTAAATTGTACGATTACAATTATGCTAGATTTGTGTTTTTTCAAAATTATTTTTTCATTTGTTTATAAAAGAAGTATTAATTTTGTTAATTTGTCTTTCACAAATATGTTAGATTGGTGTTTTTTTAATATTATTTTTTTATTTGTTTATAAAGGAAGTATTAATTTCGTTTTGCAAAAATAGAAACAAATGCTGAAAAATGTTTGTTGGTTTATGTGCAAAATGTTTATTATTATTATGTATTGAAACCGACTCGTGATAAGACAAACTTTTAAAAAAATCATGCTTAAAAATTATTTTAGAAAATATAATACATCAGTCACTGAATACAGTTTTTAAACAAATTGCATTTGAAAGTAAATTTTTTTCAATATGCGACGAAAATTGATAATTTACGATGGTCAGGTCAGAAGATTAAAAAATTGCAGTAGCGAAAATTTCAAGACCGAAATCTGATTGTGAAGTGTTGCCATTCGTAAAATGACGTCAGCGTTACGCACGGATACGTTTATTCTTTATAATATAGATACTTAATCAGTAAAATATAATAAAGATCAGTTATTAGGATGTGGTTATCAATTGAGGCTCTTATGCTTAGATTTCCGGAATGAAAACAGCAATTTTCACCTTCTCAAAATTTGCATACGCACTTCTCATATCCATATTCATCATTTAAAAAAAATGTATTTTGTTTGATCATTTAAAATTCCTTTAAACTCAAAAATTGAAGTCGCGATGAGATTCTAATCTCAATTCTGGAGAGTAAAAATTTCCGTAATTTATGGTTTTTAAACGAATTTGTGTTAAAATGATCGTTTTCTTTTGAATATGACTTCATTTTCACTTAAATAAGCATTTCGCCTAGTGTCTGAAACTTAATATCAGTACACATACAGATGAAAAAACAATATAGAAAATTTGTGAGGAAAAATGCGTGTTTTCAAAAGCAGTATGTCATTTTCCGTTATTATGCCCCTAATATAATATTCTGCTCCTAATGGGATTTTGCGCCACTAAACCCTATAATACAATTTTTATCAACAATTTTGAATTTTTAACAGAAAATAGCATGAGTAAAGTTAAAAATACTTCATTATTTCTCTCTTGTCTACAATAATGTCTCTCTAATTTTCATCATTTTGAAGAAATTTCATAAAATGCTTTTAAAATTAAAATATAAAAGTGTGGATCTAAAAAACAAACAAACAGATAGTGCGATGGCATCTGCAAAGGAAGAGCTTTCAGTTAAAAAAAATATTAGTAAAATTGGTTCAGCAGAAAGATCAGGGCAGATGACTAAAAAACACACTTGTGTTTTAAATATATAGACTATATAAAATTGGAAAAAATTAAATTAAGCAAATTATGTTATTTTGATAAAATTATAGTAGAATGCCCTAAAGAATAGCATTAAAATTAATTACTCGGGAGAATTTTTCGACAAAAACTTCAAGAACACGATATTATTTTAAACTAAGAATTATTTGTTTGCTTGTCTAACTCGGCGAAGCAAATTCATCCAGGTGAGAATCATCAATTTCTGTAATATAAATCGCTATTATTTGCATGTCACCTCTCTTTCATAAAGACACTCTAAAATTTTGTAAAACATTGCGTTTTATCAGTATGTGATTTCGATTACATTATTTTTAAAAGTGAAGCAATTTCGCATATGAAGAATTTCAAAGCAGCTTTGCTGTGAAAATGACGCACTTCTACAAAACATAATTCAGGTTTAAGAATTAAAATACACGCTTTTTTAATAAAATGACGTCATTTGCCTCCGCTAAAGCAATCCACTTTTACAATCCAGTCTCAAACTTGTGACATCATTATCAAGGAATAACAGACAATATTCTTGACATAGCCCATATTTTAATTTCAACTTTTCTTTCAGGTTTTATGAGAAAATGGCAACAAACAGATACAGTATCGCCTAATTTTGACTATTTTCCATTTACTTTCAATGACTTTCATAGAAATGAGGTACTTTTGTTGCCATGATAAGAAAAATGGTATTAAAAACAACAAAAAAATTAAAATCTCAAAAATAAATATAGATACAGCTTTCAAACAAAGTGCATTTAAAAGAGCATTTTTTTCCTTATACGACGATGTAAAAATTTAAAATGTGCGATGTTTAGAAGTTTAAAAATTTGCAGTAGAGGGAATTTCAAAAACCAAAATTTTATTTCAAATTTCAAAGTGTTGCCATTCGCAAAATGACGTATGCGTTACGCACAGATATGTTTGTCCTTTATAATATAGATATCACTGCCCCCCCCCCCCCTCTTTTCATGTTGTACTTATTTGATTTAATTTCTTCAGAAAAAAATGTGGTATAAAGTGTGTTTGACATTTAAAAACTGGAAGGTTGGCAAATATGGAGTCCATTTTCAAATCCACTGGAACTAATTTCTGACACATGAAATTGACAGAAAATAATGTTAAAGTCTGCATTTTAAATGAATTTTTGGATGCGACTGCGTAGGAAAAAAGAAAAACCTGTCATCCCATGACAAAAATCACTTGTAAATCAAGTAATGTAGTTAACAAATGAAAAATGCTATTCGATTCTAAATTTCTATTTTTAGATTTATTTATGAATCTATTTTTTATCGACTTTTTCTGTTTTAAAGAATTTAATTACTATTTTTGATACCTTGCTTTAATAGGTAGCAAGTAAATAGTAATTAGGCCTACCAGTTATACTTTTTAGGTTAAAAGCATGTCAGGAAGTTTTTTTTTGTTATTGTTGAGCAGGGAATTTAAGAAGCTATTTAAGGCTGTTTTCAAATCCAAAAGGGCAACTTTATAACATAAGTTTTAATTTATTTTTGTTCGGAAATGCATGAAACTTGCAGGTGTCAAAAAATATAACTGTTGTTCAGAAACTGTGTAATCGAACTGTTTTTTCGCAAACACGATAGATCTTTCAGAAAATAGTGTCAAAGTTGACGTTTTGAACCGAAGTTCGCGAAGAAAGCAGAAAAACCAGTTAGCGAAGGGAGAAAAACGTCTTTGTCATGTGATCAAAATCGTTTATGATTCAATGAGTAATTTATTTATCAAAAAATGGAAAACACAGTTCGATTCCAAATCGCTACCATAGTCAGCCCTTAAAAATTTTATATCTTTCCGTTAAAAAATGAATTTGTAAATGTGTCAAAACGTTTTGCACTTGTTGAGCAGAGCAGCTGAGCAGCCTTAAGCTAAGTATAGACATTTTTCTTATTTAAGATAATATAGAGTTTTTCTAAATCTCAATGAATAACTGGTAGACAAAATTACTTTCTTCTGTCAGTGGGTTAAACATTTTATAAATTCATTAAAGTATGAAAGTCATATTCTAAAAGTAGGGTGTACCCCCTCCTAACTGTTCTTAAAATGAAAAATCATTAATCTGATGGAAAATGAGGGAGGGGGGTGGGGGGTAGGAAAATTGAAAAATAATGGGCCCATCTAAATGTTACAAACTATAGTCGCTTTTGAATTTTTTATTGACTTTTTCTGTTTTAAAGAATTTAATAACTATTTCTGATACCTGTATTAGCAGGGTCAACAAATCAAGGTCGTAGGAAAGAGGGTAGGTCCTATTTTTTTTATGAAATAAAAACTTTGAGGGGTGTGTGTGTGTGAGCATTTTTGGATATTTTTAACAGGATATTTTTATTCAGGAGATGATTGTTTTGCATTTAGTATGCTGGCACTAGATGGCAGCACATGGCATAAATAAATAGTTTAGGAAGAACATACTTATAGAACATATATCTATAAGATTAAATACTTCCCTTGTTTAAAATGCATGTATAATTATTCAGACGATGAAATAAGTATTTATTATTTCGCCTGGTATTCTTGCAAGTATTCCATAAACAAAAAATACGCGGTCAAATGTACGAAATGAAATATCGAAGATCGAAATTAGCTTCCGACTTGCATGCGCGTCGAAGATGCGCTTCAGAGTTCATTTACTCGCCAAAGCCCTTGGCTACAGAGCTTGGCATCAAAAGCGCTGGGGCGTTGAGTGATTGTGAATTTGCGACCGGGTAGGGGAACCTATAGGGGTAAAACTACCCCCCCTCTAAAACCATGTTTTTTATCTGATTATAGGCCACAAATAATAATCCCAGAAATAGAATTCTCCCCGTGTTACTGATGTGGCCCTCCACAGCCCAGAAATTTTTATAAGTGGCCCTTCTCTTAAAACGGTTGTGCACCCCTACTGTAAATAATAATATGGCTTGTAGTACAGAGTTTTATTAAACATTACTTTCTACTACAGTACGGAGTGACGTGTCCATTTGAAGTGATGAGTATTATTAAAGATTGTGGCGCCTTTTCGTGGAAAGTAAGAAGGTAGCTATATATATATACATATATATACAGTAGAACCTCCATAAGGGGCTATAACTAAGTGATCAACTTAGGGAATTTTTAGAAAATATTTAGTACAATATTGGAAAAAAATTAGTAAACTTTTTAGTACTTTTTAAGAAAATATTAAAAAAAAATTAGCACTTACTCATTTTTATTTTTACTGAAGTACAGCACATTTTTACAATTTTTGAAAGAATAATTTAATTTTTGTTTGAGTCCTCTTTTTGTTCATTAGGTAACTGCAAAAAGCACTTTCACAGTTTACAAGTCTATTAAGCATGCTGGGGCATTTTTCTGCAGCGAAATCTTTAAGTTACTCCATTATGTGCTTTACAGTCTTCCTTCGGAGTTGGGTACTTTTCAGTTTCGTCGTCACTTGGATCATAATTCTCTTCGCCGTCCATTTCTTGTACCTTAGAGTCCTCGCTGTGCTTAGTTGCAGAGTAGTACCTATGAGAGTATCTCATTGAAGATTGCCTCTGGGTCTGGTTCATCAGAAGTAACTAACTCATCGTCCATGGTAACATAATCTTCAAAATCAACTTCGTGAAAAACTGGCAAGGGAGATAGAGGAAACTGATCCTCTTGCACCGATGATGTAGCTGTAACAAATCCAGCTTTCTTGAAGCAGTTCTTAATCGTGGTTTGCGTAACTTTATTCCAAGCAGAATTAACCCAATGAATAGCATTCAAAGCATTTACTAACGCAGCTGTTGACGATGCAATGCAGAAGGACCACAAGTTTGTGCTTTCATAATCGCCCAATCCAGAAGTAGAGCTCTGTAGTGCACTTTGAAAGATTGAATAATGTCTTAATCTAAAGGTTGTGTTTTCGAAGTTGTGTCTGGAGGCAAAAATGTTAGCTTCACATTTGTGAGATTATTCAATTTCGGGTGGCAGCGGCAGTTGTCCACGATAAGTAGAATAGTCCGCTTCGTTTTACTGATTTCTGCGTCAATTTTTCTAACCCACTCTTCGAACAAGGCCCTGGTCATCCAAGCGGATCTATTCGCTCTCCAAAAAACAGGAAGGTCTTAATGTTTTACATTTTTAAATGCACGAGGTTTTGCGGATTTGCCGATCACCGTAGGCTTCATTTTTCCCCAGTCATACTAGCACATAGAAGAACAGTAAAACGCTGTTTTGAAAGTTTTCCTCTTTTGCAACTGCCACCCTTCATTACTAGACTTCTATCAGGCATTGCTTTAAAGAAGAGACCGCATTCATCAGCATTAAAGATGTCCTCATCTTTAAAACCTTTAGCAAACTCTGGGAATTTTTCAATAAACTTGTAATATATTTTGTATTATTAATTATATTGGCAACAGCAAACTGTAAGTTGTGGTAACTAAGTTTAACCTAGACGCCATACCGGCAGATCGTATCACTGTATCAAACATGCGTACTTGCATGGCATCTGGTAAAGTAATGTTTTTATCTTAATTTGTATATATATTTAACCTAAAAGTTATTAAATTATATAACTATCTGAAATTATAACAATGGCGACGATGTATTTCGGCGAACAGTACATTTACCGTATATTTTTAATCGTTTTGCAAAATGTATCGACCATGTCGAAGTTAGGCCTAGTTGGTCAACTGTCAGTATTTGACGATAGTAACGAGGATTTTTCGCTGTATGTAGAAAGGCTTGAACAGTATTTTCTTGCCAATGATATCGATCAAGCGAAACGAGTACCTGTATTAATCTCAGTATTGGGACCAAAAACGTATAAACTGTTAAGTAATTTATTGACTCCTCAGTTACCGAAGGATTCAACATATGATGACTTGATTAAGAAGCTGCAAGACCATTTTCGCCCGGCACCCATTACAATTGCGGAAAGATTTCGATTTCACCGAAGGAATCAAAACGATCGTGAAAGTATTTCCGAATATATCATTGATTTAAAGCGTTTGGCATCCACGTGTGACTTTGGAACTTTTCTGCCAGAAGCTCTACGTGATCGCTTTGTCTGTGGAATTCGTTGTGAGGCAACTCAAAAACGCTTACTCGCAAAAAAAGATCTCAAACTTGATGAGGCTTGTGAAATCGCCTTGGCAATGGAATTAGCAGAGCAAGGTGCCAGTAACATGAAAGTGGCAGTACCTGTTCTTTCAAATGTCAACAAAGTGAATAAAGTTCAAAGTAAGTCTTATAAAAACTCTAAAAATAATACTCAGAAATGCTATCGCTGTTGTGCATCACACGATGCAAATAAGTGTAAATACAAAACGGCTAAGTGCCATTTTTGTCACAAAATTGGTCATATTTCACCATTAAAAGATAAAAGTGCTAATCCTTCTGCTAAAAAAGTATCAGCTAATTGTGAGCAGAGTAATTCTGAAGAGTATAATCTATTTTCCATAAATGTAAATAAAGTAAATAATTATTCTAACTATATTGTTCAAGTTGAAATATGCAACAAAACACTAGATATGGAATTAGATACTACGGTAGATGTTAGTATAATTTCTGAAACATGGTTAAAACAAAATTTACCACACATAGTGCCTAAAAATATGCCAGTTACACTCAAAGATTATAATCAACAACCCATTGCAATTGCTGGGGAAGTGTCTGTTAGTGTTTCGTATGAAAATCAAATGTGTGATTTACAAGCTATTGTAGTAAAAGGTGACCGACCATCCTTATTTGGAAAGGATTGGATCAGAAAATTTAAATTAAATTGGCACAAAATTTTCTCTGTGCATAAAATACTTAAAGATATGTCTGTTAAAGTTGATTCTATTAGTGCATTGACAAACAAGTATAGCAAACTTTTTGAGGAAAGTTCCGAACCTATTAAACATATAAAGGCTTCATTAAAAATGAAAAAGGAATCCCAACCTGTGTTCTTTAAAGCGCGTCCAGTACCATATTCTTTAAAAAATAAAGTTGCTGAAGAAATTCTAAATTCCAAGCAAAGAGGTGTTTGGGATTTTGTGCAACATTCCAGTTGGGCAACTCCACTTGTGATTGTTCCCAAGAAAAATGGTGATGTACGGTTGTGTGGTGACTTTAAAGTTACTGTTAACAAGTTTATTGATCAGAATCAGTACCCTTTGCCAACTCAGCAAGATTTGTTTGCAACTCTTAACGGTGGACAGTACTTCTCAAAATTAGATTTGCGTCATGCTTATCAACAGATTGAATTAGATGAATCTTCCCAAGAGTATCTTACTCTGAATACGCATCTTGGTTTAGTACATCTCTTAAGATTATTATATGGCATAAACAGTGCATCAGCAATTTTCCAGTCAACAATTGAAAAACTTCTTCAGGGTATAGAATTAGTGATTTGTTTTCAAGATGATATCCTTATTACCGGTGCAACAGATGAAAAGCACCTAATCACTTTGGAAAAAGTATTTCAGCGATTTAGTGAGTACAATGTTAAGCTCAATTTATCGAAATGTAGTTTTTTACAGAAAAGTGTAGAATTTTTAGGCCATGTAATTGATAGCGAGGGCATTCATCCTACAGATGAGAAAGTACAATGCATTAAGAAAATAAATGCTCCTTCAAATGTAACTGAGCTAAAATCCTTTTTGGGTCTTTTGAATTATTATTCAAAATTTATACATAATTCTGCCATGCTGCTTGCTCCCCTTTACAAGTTACTCCATAAGGACACTCCTTGGATGTGGTCACCAGAATGTGAAGAAACTTTTCAGAAATGTAAAAATCTTCTTACATCAGATGCTGTTTTAGTGCATTACGATGACGAATTGCCTTTGAAAGTATCCTGTGATGCATCACCTGTGGGTCTTGGTGTTATTTTATCCCACATCATTGACAACGATGAACGTCCAACTGCCTATGCATCAAGAACTCTTTCCAAAGCTGAACAAAATTACTCACAAATTGAGAAAGAAGCAGCAGCAATAATATATGGAATAAAGAAGTTTCAGCAATATCTCTTTGGCAGAAAGTTTATATTGGTTACAGACCATCAACCATTAATAAGTATTTTTGCTCCTAACAAAGCTGTTCCTGCCATTGCAGCAGCTAGACTTCAAAGATGGGCAGTGTTATTATCTTCTTTCAACTATAGCATTGAGTATAATAAAGGCTCAGAACACTGCAATGCTGATGCCTTGTCACGTGCTCCTGTTGAATCTGAAGTTGAAACATCATCAGAAATATTTAAAATCTCGTATTGTGAAGACCTGCCAGTAACCAGCATTGAAATTGCGAAAGCAACTCGCAATGATGCAGTTTTAGGACCAGCTCTGAAGTATGTTCAAAATGGTTGGCCATGGAAGATAGACAACGAAGCACTTAATCCATTTTTTAACCCTCAAGATCAACTGTCAGTTGGTAATAATTGTCTTCTGTGGGGAATGAGAGTCATCATACCAGAAAAATTCAGGAAGAGACTCTTGGATCAGCTGCATGATACCCACTCGGGAATTTCGAAGATGAAATCCATAGCTCTTAGCCATATATGGTGGCCAAAATTGGACGAAGATATTGAAAAAGTTGCAAAACATTGTCCTGCCTGACAGAAGAATAGTCGTTCTCCTCCTGGTACACCACTTCAACCATGGACTTGGTCTAAACATCCTTGGGATAGAGTGCATATTGACTATGCACAGAAAGACAAGAAGAACTACTTATAACTTGTTGATAGCCACTCAAAATGGTTAGAGGTCATGCAGATGCCTTCCACAACTTCTCCACACACCATCGAAGCTCTATAGCAGATTTTTTCACGATATGGATTGCCATTAGCGTTAGTGTCTGACAATGGTCCTCAATTAATATCCGAAGAATTTGAATGGTTTCTGAAGTCTAACGGAATAAAACATACTCCCATTCCAACCTACCATCCACAATCGAACGGCTTGGCCGAAAGCAGTGTGCAGACATTCAAACAGGCATTAAGCAAAATGAACAGTGATGCTACAGATCATAGCTCACTGAGCAGAAAAATTTCTCATTTCGTTATGAGCTATCGCTCAACGCCTCACTCTACAACTGGACTTTCTCCTGCTGAATTGTTTTTATCGAGACCAATTCGCACACCACTTGCACTTGTGCATCCCAGCACTCAGGCTCGTGTTGAGCAAAACCAGTGTTCTCAGAAAAAATATTATGACAGAAGCCATACTAGTAATAGACGTTTTATGCCTAATGAAAAAGTTTTGGTTCGCTCCCATAAAAACCAAGAATGGAGCAGTGGAACTTTAATCAAACCACAAGGTAATAAAACTTGGGTTGTCAACATCAACAAGATGTATCTTGCACATGTTGATCAGCTTCGTCATGGGTACAGTAAAGATGACCAAGAATTTACAAAGCTCGATAATTTGGTCAACCACAGTAACCCAGGTAGCACAGCAATATCGGCCAATATCGGGAACAGCGATTTCGCAATATCGGCCAATATCGGTATATCGATATTGGCCGATATTGCATGGCAAACTTTTTTTCCAATATTGGCCTATATCGGCACCCAATACCGGCCAATATCGGCGAACGCCGGACCGGCCGATATCGGGACCCATTACTGACCGATATCGGTGAGCGTCGGACCGGCCAATATCAGGGAACGCCGGACCAGCCGATATTGGTTAAAACTGGATTCGGCACTATAAAATAGCAAAGCTTTCTTTTTTCAATATAGAAAGATATTACCTTTCTTGACATAGTATTGGTAATAAATATCTCTTTATATTAGTGAAAAAAAGTTTGCCATTTTATATTGATGAATCCAGGTTTGAAAACATATGCATATAAATATATATTTTTTAACTATTTCAAATATTTATTTTTTTTTGCTATTATAGAAATATATATTTATATATTGTTTATATGGAAAATCATAGCTAAGTTCACTGCCATGATAATGTAAAAAATATTTAAAAGGAAAATTTTTCATGATTATGTTGAAAGTGATTGCTCTGAAATAACCCAAAAATTTTGGGGAATTTTTTTTCTTTTATTAAAAGGTATCTTTTTACGAAAATTCAAGTACATTAATAAAATAATTTATTCAAATATTTTATACATTCTGATGTTTTTTTAATTTTTCTTTTCATATTCAGTGTTGTACGTAAAAATATTATGTGTAAAATTAATAATTAAATTATACTTCTCTCATTAAAAATGTCATATGCAAAATTATATCTATAATACCAATTTATGGAAATGGTAAAGTTGAAAAGTGTTATATTGTATTATTTGAATAAAATAACTTTTATTACCATATAAGCAATTTTGATAATTTTTTTTGATATAATCAATAAAAATATTCAACATATTAAAATTAAAAAAAATATTTAACTGAAATGATTTATTCTTTTCTGCCTTTACCATAAATATAGATGTTCAAATTTGTTTAACTGTATTGATGTATAAACTTTGCAAGGAAAAAAAAAACTAGTAAAAGTTAGTCAAAAACAATTTATGTTAAGGGAACACAGTACCCTTTAAACTACTTTTTCAATTTTGAATAATACTGTAATATCTGTAGTGACATTATATTTAATACTATAAAGCAAATTAAATTTCATGTAATTTAAAAAAAAAAAAAAATCTTGCCTATTTCTATTTAGCTAAAATTCAAATAAATAATAAAATTTTTTTTTTTGATTTGAACTGATTTTTTAAATATCAATATTTTCGTTTCAAATTTTTCCCTCACATTCCTTAGATTATGCTACATAAAACTGTGCCATGGATTTTTAGATGTATGGGATATTACATTCAATATAAATCTTTTTCTCTTTTGTATAATAAAAAATCAAGGAAATTCAACAAACTCATAATTGAAATTACAGAAATTTCTGAAGCAAAAAATATTCATATTTAAAAAAGTAGTAGGGATTTTTAAAAAGTTAAAAATTATTCAAAAAAATTTAAATTTTAGCTAAATAGGCATTTCTGTAAGATTAAATATATATATATATATATATATATATATTATATTATATTTGCATTATAGTATTAAACATGCCACCACAGATATTACAATACTATTGAAAACTGAAAAATAGTTTAAAAGGTACTGTGTCCTCTTAAGTTACATACGCAAAATTCTACCTTTGTTGTTTTTTCAAAAACTTTAATTAATTATTCCTACCCAATTAACTCAGAAGAAAATTTATATTTTATCTGTATGGCCATCATCCTGAATCAGAGTATGAACTTACCGATTCTATAGTGTTGGAAGATAAATACTCTCTTTCTTATGTTCACTCTACATTCTGGTGGTTTCTCTTTTTTTTTTCTTTCCAATGTTCAACATTCTACACTGAAACATTAACTTTTTGAAAAACTCATAAGTAAATGCTACTTTCCTCATTAAAAATTCATATGTAAAATTATGTCCGTAATTCCAGTTTGTGGTTATAGTGAGGTTGAAAAATTGAATATTTAAAAAAATCAATTTATCATAAGCAGATTTCCATATTTTATTTTCACATAATCAATAAACACTTAACCATTATAAAAAAAAAATAATAATAAAAATGACGTAGCTGAAATGATTTTTTTTTTGTCTTTACAATAAACGTTAACATAGTATTTATATGCAGTAGAAGATCTTTATAATGCAAACCAAAACATGCAACATTTTGCGTTATATAGGTCATTTCACACAACATTAAAACTTATCTTGTAAATACGGCAATATACAAAACAATCACAGTAGATATTTATATTGCATTCCTTAGGACCAAAAGTTGTGCAGGTTAAAAAATTTTTGAATAATATTGATCATTTCACATATTGTTAAATCGCCTATAAAAATTATCCAAACATGCTGGGACAAAATCATCTCATTACTTAATCCCAAAATTTTTACATTTAATAATAGCAATATTTTCATTTTTAAAAAAATCTGAATTAAGGAGATAAAGATGAAATAATGTTTGAAATTTAATCCTCTAAAAGGTGTCAATATTTTTGCAATACGGGTTACAGGTGCTTCTCAAGTACAAAATTCATTGCTTGCATCTCAGAAGCTGTGCATTATATAGGACTAGAAAGGTAGCCCGTCAAAAATGACGGAAATTTAGATATAAAGATATATACAACTGATGTGCAAGAATATGCGTTTTCTCGTTTGTTCCGCAGTGATAGATGAAAATAACAAATTTTAAGAATGAAACACATTTATGAAAAACTGTGTACAGTAGAAGATCACTAATCTGCACAGTTTGGTTCAAAGTGTTATGCAGATTTGAGGCTCTTTGCGGTCATGTCTATTCAATCTTTGTTTACATTTTTTTAAATTCATATATTGGACAATTTAGATTGTTAAGCCTTAAAAATAAATAAATTACACACTTGAAGTAAGGTAAAAACTATTAAATTATCGTATACGATTTCATGAAATAATATTATATGGTATTATATGTGTGTGCTTCACGATCTTGGTTACGACTTTGGCGAAATTGGCTGCAACTTGTCATAATTCTAATAGTGTGGACCTCTATAACAAAAAAGTAACCAGTTTTTAGCGAAATTTCTGATATAAAGTAGTTTTCAAAAACTTGTGTAAAATTGCAGGCCGTTCTCATGTTATGCCAGTCCTGGGAATAATATTTCTAACACTGAAGAGTTTCCATGTATATGTGGAATTTAGAAAAGCTTCTCCAAAAGAAAGGTCCTGAAATGACATTGTAATTTCTCTAACTTCAAAGTAGAATCAGGCCCTGATGTTGTTTACTGAAATCTAATAAATACAGTTATTTTGAATATTACAACAGAATTAAACAGCTAAACTTATTTAACTTACACTCTCTGTTACTTCCCGATGTTATTTTTTAGTATTAAGAAAGAAAATTATTTAAATTTTTCAAATCATGCACATTTATAATTTTTTTCCGTCTTTAATAACTAAATAATGAAAAAATATGCTTTTGTTCTGATCTCATAAATATGACAATAAAATAATGTAACTAAGAGACATTGCAAAATTAAATCTTTGTGATTTCAAACCATAAACAAATGATGCCGCCACCATTTTACCTTCTATGACGTCATTAGAATATTGTTCATTGATTGTTTACTTTGTGAATGATTACCTCAATAATTTAATATTTTTTACGGTTCACGATGAATGAATCACTTGTGTTTGTTTAGGTTTATGGAATAAGATATTAAGTCGTGAACCTAATTTCAACTAAAGTTATCCAAGGATATATGTATTTCTAATCGAAATTAAAAACAATGCTTTGATCTCGAAATAAAAAGTTTTAGTTTGTATAATTGGTTATTTCTGTTAATTATTCATTTAGGTACTTTTCCATTATAGCGCATTTTTAAAAAAAGCTTGGCGTAATTCGGGCATCAGAAAGTGAGATATGTTGCCAAAATATATAAACAGCTACGAAAACAAATCTAATGAACTTTTATTTTTGTTTATATATGCACTTATATACATAAAAAAATCGTTTCTAAATATATATAATATTTTTATATACAAATTACGGCACAGATTTCAGATATGAACCGGGGGCACAGATGTCATATTCGCCCCATATTGGCGCGTTATTTTTCCGACGCTGATTTGGCGAAAACAGCAACAGCATAAACAACAACATCCGGGTTACCATATCAAGCAAAATAACGACACTTTGGCGCCGGTTAAGTATACATTGCGTATATGACATTGGCGTCAGAAAAAAATCGCGCCAATATGGGGCGAATATGACATCTGTGCCGAACCGGGATACCTATGTCGCTAAAATTGTGTTATTTGGCCGGCTATTCTTTTTTATTTATTAATAAATTGCTTATTTACTTTTACTTTATGTTTTTAAATTATATAAACTGTTTTGTTCTATAGTTATTATTCAAACTTTTATTTATTTATAGTTATTTCCTTTTCAAAATGATAGCAAATAATTTAAAAATATATAAGTAACTGGTATTCGAAAGCGAGATTTCTGCCGAATTGGCGTCAGAAAAAAATCACGCCAACCCCGATGCGTATATGACATCTGTGCAAAAATTACTTCTGTTTCTTTATAAAAATGGGTAAATAAATTGTATACATGTGCAAAAAATTGCTTGTGAGTATGAAGCAGTAAATAGGTTGTCAGAAAATACGTTGGCAAACTTCTTTCTCGCCAAGAAACTTTTCTCCGAAGTATTGTACGTACATAAGCAATGATTGCTAGAAATGCATTTTTAATTATGATATGCGCTTTTGTGTTTCACTACATTTATGCATACTATACCGTGTGTATAAATGCTACAGTTCATATGCAGGGCTACACAAAAGAATTCGTAAGGGTTACTGAGTATGAGAATAAATTGCTTAAAGGTGGTTTTTAAAGGAGTTATGCAGTTTTACGCTGAACTGCATTTAGTTTACTAAGAAATGTTTGTAGAATATAGATAAAATGATATACAGGGTCACGCAAAGAATTGGGGCACAGATGTCATATTCGCCCCATATTGGCGCGATTTTTTTTCGGTTGCCAGTTTGGCGAAAACATCAACAGCATAAACAACATAATCCGGGTTACCACATCAAGCAAAATAACGACACTTTGGCGCCAGTTAAGTACCCGTTGCGTATATGACATTGGCATCAGAAAAAAATCGCACCAATATGGGGCGAATATGACATCTGTGCCAGAATTGGATGCATAACCGTCTATGGATGATAATATCTGGAAATATGATTTCAGTAGCTTTAAGTGTAGTTTAAATTAAATTTTAGCTAAATAGTGGCATGTAATAACGGTACTATTGGCTATGGGCGGTAACTGCTGAAATCAATTTAAAAAAAAATTATGCGTTTTCTAAAATGTTTACTTAGTTATCTTATTTACCTTATTTGCCTAAATAACGACGCCCTAATAAAACACATCCTGAATGCTTTAACGCATTCAGGATGTGTTGGAAAGTGTTTCATATTCCAAGCTTAACGCATGATTTTTCTCTCTTCTTTAGTTTTATTTTGCATTTATTTTATTCTTAATTTTTAGTCTTATACTGCTTTATAGAAACTTTGGCACAGTTGTCATATATACCCCATGTTGGAGCGCTTTTTTCCGACGCCAATTTGGCGAAAACATCAACAGCATAAACAACAACATCGGGTAACCATATCAAGCAAAATAACGACACTTTGGCGACAATTAAGTACCCGTTGTATATATGACATCTGTGCCGAAACTTTAATATTTAATGTTTAAACTCTTCGCTCCACTCACCTTGCATATAGTATAAACTATAACACAGACAGCGCAAAATAATAGACAGTTTGATACTTTTCCACTGTAGGGGCTTTGGCGTTTTTTAAAAAAAGTTTGGTGTAATTTGGGCATCAGAAAGTGAGATTTGGGTACTTTTCCGTTATACGGATTCCGTTATACGGGATACCATTGTCGCCAAGCGTAATAGTTGGCGCAAAATGAAAATCACGTGAACTGAGGCATTTGAAAAATAAAAGAGAAAATATTGTAATACTAAAGTGAGCGTTTAAAAAATATAACATTTGAAAATTCCAGACTTTTACGAACTATTTCATTAAATCACAAATACATACTTAAAATAATTGAACAAATAACTGTTATAAAATAAAGCAATAAAATAAAAGTCATATTAAACTGCTGGCATAAAATTACAAATATCTTTTAGCATTTTGAAATAATTGGCGCATTAGCATACACAGTACTTTTCCGTTATACGGACAGCATGCCAAAATGTATGCTAATGCGCCAATTATTTCAACCCTGATCGTAGATTTTTATTGTAAACCATGCGAAACATTGTGATTTGTTATTTATGAAACGTGAATCACGTGAATGATTATTGTTTAACCTTAACCTTGGAAAGTTTTTTAATCTGCTATTAATCGAATTATAAATGCTTTTTTTTTTTATAAAGTTATAGTTTACTTTTACTGCTGATACTCAGATGGATTTTATCATTTGGCAATTACCAGATGATGAGAAAGTTGTGATAAAACTGTTTCAGGAATTTGGAATTCTGCATAATAAAAGATTGTGTTCAAAAAATCATGAAATGAAATTATGGATGAGTTCTGGAAATCCGAAATTGAGATGTAGCTTACGATCATGCGAAGAAACCGTAGGAATACGACAAAAAACTTGGTTTAAAGGATCGCGGGTGACTTTTCCTAATGCTTTGAGGTTTATATATTTATCGTGCAAAGAGTTGACATCGATTGAGTTTTGTGAGCTGCAACTTGATATGAACCACAACACAACAGTGGAATGGAATAGTTATTCGAGAGAAGTTTGTGCAAATGCTTTATGTTCACGACCAAATAGAAAAATCGGTGGACCTAATAAAATTATAGAAGTAGATGAAAGTCTTGTATTATTTATACAGATATCTGGAAAGGATATAAAACAGATGAACTGCTAAGTGCTGGTTATGATCATTTCACAGTAAATCACAAATACAATTTTGTCGACCCTAATACTGGATATCATACTCCAAATGTTGAGAGATTATGGGGCATCGCAAAATGGCGCAACAAAAGACATCGGGGAGCTGTTCGTCATCATTTAGAGTCGTATCTTATAGATTTTATGTGGTGACGCCTTCATTCAAAAAATGAAATGTTTACTGCAATGCTGAAAAATATTTATAATTTTATAGCAGCAGTTTAATATGATTTTTTATTTTATTACTTTATTGTATAACAGTTATTTGTTCACTTATTTTAAGTATATATTTGTGATTTAATAAAATAGCCCGTAAAAGTTTGTAATTTTCAAATGTTATATTTTTAAAATGCCCATTTTACTATCGACAATGTTTTTTCTTTTATTTTTTAAACGTTTCAATTCACGTGATTTTCATTTTGCGCCAACTATTGCGCTTGGCGACAATGCTGTCCGTATAACGGAAAAGTACCGCATACATTTTGGCATGGTGTTCGTATAACGGAAAAATATTGAGATTTGTTGTCAAATCATATAAACAGCTATGAAAACAAACTTGATGAGAGTTTTTGGTTTTTTTTATATGTTTATTTTATATGTATATTATTCATGTTTTTATGTACAAATTACATCTGTTTCTGTATAAAATTAGAGATACGGCTTTTTTTATGTTAAATAAATTGTATAAATATCGAAAAAAATGCGTGTGTATATAAAATGAAACAGTGGATAGGTTCCCGGAAAATGTTGCCAAATTTCCTTTTTCGCCAAGTCACCTATACTGAAAAAGTACCTAAAGCAGATTAAAATCGCGCAGTTAGGAGCTCATACAGTACAGCGTCGTCTATTGGCAGTTATTTTATTAGTAGCATCGGGAGGAAGATGTAAAGATGTACTTTAAATTCTCACCCATAGATTTTGAAAAAATATCTTAAAAGAGCGAAATTTAAATAAAATTTTGGTGACCTCCTTTATGAAAGATTAATAGTTTTAAATGGGAATTTCACCAAATCAGCCAGCTATCGCCAAGTTGGCCAACATTTGGCGCTACTGTGGTAACCCTGCATTAGTATTTTTCAACAATTATTCTTTTCAATGAGGTGGTCCTACCGGAATCGTGAGGGACACACAGAGACTTGGATTTTATATAAATAGATTATAAAGATCTTCTACTGTATAAATGAAATGTTACCCCCTCTCTCCACCACACCTGAAAAAAAATGGTACTTTTTGGTTAGCCGGGCACCAGTGTTATATTTACATACACGTATATGTACATATATGTGTGTGCATGTGTACATATATATGTATGTAAATATAACACTGGTGCCCGGCTAACTGAAAAATGCAAGCAAAATTTGGTTGAAAAAAGTAAATCCACCTGTTGTTGTTTTTATTTATTTAACCAACTTTATTTTAGTTACTCCTACATTAAAAATTAGTAAAACATTAATTTATATTTTATCTTTATACTCTCTTCATTCTGAATGAGAGTCTGAACTATACTACTGGGGGATAAACACTTCGATGGAATTTTTTCATTAAATAAACACAATTGCCAGCAAATATTGAGGCAAATATTTATATTACAAGTTTTAATGGCAGTGTAAAATTGAAAGTGCAACTGAAATGACCATTTAAAAGAATAAAAAAATATGTTACAAACAATGTCATTAAACTAAGCGAGAAAATCTATTCTGGAACTAAAATTTTAATAATAAGTTTATTATTTCTATTTGTAATGTATTCATATGAAGTAAAAATAAAATCTTTCTATTTTTAATGTACATACGTACATTCAAAAAATGTACATTTTATATTTTCAAAGAAAATTTAGCAGCAAAAAAGTTCTTATTTGTAAAAAAAAAAAATCAATTTTTACAGAAAAATGTTTTTTTTTTCCAACACTTGAATCTTTCTAGAAATTATACATCCCTACAAAAAGTAGACTAACATGACATTAAAGCTATCTAAATTCCATTTCAGAATTTACAATACCTACTTAAGTTTATGTAAGCAGAAAAAAATTGTGACTGATAGAAGGTAGAAACTTTTTTAAATATATTTCAGGACATTTCCCCACCCCTCAAAAAAATTAATAGATAAATAAAAAAGAAAAGTGCCCAGCTAAACTGATGGCATGGAGCTCACAGGCTATTCACACTAATTGTATATTATACACTTATTTTAAAGAATAATGCCCCTCAAAAAAATAAGTGAAGGGGAATTAGCCCCCGTTTCCCCCTTTATACTTAACCAGTGAACCTCCAAATCTCACCAGGGAAGCCCTTATCATAATAAACCGGTATACCAAATTTGGAGCAAATCGAATAATCCTGCAAAAAAAAACCATTTATCTAAATTAAGGGGGTGGACTAGCTCCCATTTATCTTTAACCAATGAATCGCCAAAACGAATCAGGGAAGCTCCTTAACATAATAAACCGGTATACAAAATTTGGAGCAAAGCGAATAATTCTGCATGAAAAACCCGTTTATATAAATTAAGGGGGGTGGCCTAGCCCCCCTTCCCCCTTTATCTTTAACCAATAAACCCCCAAAACTAATCAAGGAAGTTCCTTAACATAATAAACCGGTATACCAACTTCGGAGCAAATCGAATCATTCTGCATGAAAAACCCATTTATCTGAATTAAAAGGGGTAGACTAGCCCCCTTTTCCCCCTTTATTCTTAACTAATGAACCCCCAAAACTAATCAGGGAAGTTCCTTAACATAATAAACCGGTATACCAAATTCGGAGCAAATCGAATCATCCTGCATGAAAAACCCAATTATCTGAATTAAGGAGGTGGACTAGCCCCCCTTTTCCCCTTTATTCTTAACCAATGAACCCACAAAACTAATCAGGGAAGTTCCTTAACATAATAAACCAGTATACCAAATTCGGAGCAAATCGAATAATTCTGCATGAAATACTCATTTATCTGAATTAAAAGGGGTGGACTAGCCCCCTCTCCCCCCTTTATTCTTAACTAATGAACCCCCAAAACTAATCAGGGAAGTTCCTTAACATAATAAACCGTATAACAAATTCGGTGCAAATCGAATCATTCTGCATGAAAAACCCATTTCTCTGAATTAAAAGGGGTGAACGAACCCCGTTTTTCCCCCTTTATCCTTAACCAATGAACTTCCAAAACTAATCAGGGAAGTTCCTTAACATAATAAACCGGTATACCAACTTCGGAGCAAATCGAATCATTCTGCATGAAAAACCCATTTATCAAAAATAAGAGGGGCGGGCTAACCTCCCTTTTCCCCCTTTATTCTTAACCAATGAACCCCCAAAACTAATCTGGGAAGTTCCTTAACATAATAAACCGGTATACCAAATTTGGAGCAAATCGAACCATTCTGCATGAAAAACCCATTTATCTGAATTAAAAGGGGTGAACTAATGCCCCTTTTCCCCCTTTATCCTTAACCAATGAAACCCCAAAACTAATCAGGGAAGTTCCTTAATATAATAAACCGGTATACCAAATTCGGAGCAAATCGAATGATTCTGCATCAAAAACCCATTTATCTGAATTAAGGGGGGGTGGACTAACCCCGTTTTTCCCCCTTTATCCTTAACCAATGAACTCCCAAAACTAATAAGGGAAGTTCCTTAACATAATAAACCGGTATCCAAATTCGGAGCAAATCGAATAATTCTGCATGAGATACCCATTTACCTGAATTAAGGGGGGGACCTTTACCCCCTTTATACTTAACAAGTGAACCTCCAAATCTAATCAGGGAAGCTCCTTATCATAATAAACCGGTATACCACATTTGGAGCAAATCGAATAATCTTGCAAAAAAAACCATTTATCTAAATTAAGGGGGTGGACTAGCCCTCCTTTATCCTTAACCAATGAATCGCCAAAACGAATCAGGGAAGCTCCTTAACATAATAAACCGGTATACCAACTTCGGAGCAAATCGAAACATTCTGCATGAAAAACCCATTTATCTAAATTAAGAGGGGCGGGCTAACCTCCCTTTTCCCCCTTTACCCTTAACCAATGAACCCTCAAAACTAATCAGGGAAGTTCCTTAACATAATAAACCGGTATACCAAATTCGGAGCAAATCGAATCATTCTGCATGAAAAACACATTTATCTGAATTAAGGGGGGTGGACTAACCCCGT
Source organism: Maratus speciosus (assembly GCA_963932465.1). NCBI lineage: Eukaryota > Metazoa > Arthropoda > Arachnida > Araneae > Salticidae > Maratus > Maratus speciosus. Next base: position 458,781,894 of record OZ010797.1, read on the forward strand.
TTTTCCCCCTTTATCCTGAACCAATGAACTCCCAAAGCTGATCAGGGAAGTTCCTTAACATAATAAACCGGTATACCAAATTCGGAGCAAATCGAATCATTCTGCCAGAAAAACACATTTATCTGAATTAAGGGGGGTGGACTAACCCCGTTTTTCCCCCTTTATCCTTATCCAATGATCTCCCAAAACTGATCAGGGAAGTTCCTTAACATAATAAACCGGTATACCAAATTCGGAGCAAATCGAAAGATTCTGCATGAAAAACTCATTTTTCTGAATTAAGAGGGGGGGGGGTGGACTAACCCCGTTTTCCCCCCTTTATTCTTAACCAATGAACCCCCAAAACTAATCATGGATGTTCCTTAACATAATAAACCGGTATACCAAATTCGGAGCAAATCGAATGATTCTGCATGAAAAACCCATTTTTCTGAATTAAGGGGGGTGACTAACCCCGTTTTTCCCCCTTTATCCTTAACCAATGAACTCCCAAAACTAATCAGGGAAGCGCCTTATCACAATGAACCTAGGAAAAAATTTTGAAGCAAATCGGATGTTTCTATCAAGAGTCATCGCGTTACGTACGTACATACATACATACATACATACAGAACGGGCGGGCACATTAGCTCTCAGGCTTTGATAGCCTGTGAGCTAAAAACACTTTGAAAATATCAGAAATTATATAAAGGACAAAATAGCAAATTTTCTTTATATGTTTTCTCTTTTGAGTCAGGGAGGGGGGGGGGGGGGTGAAGCTATAAAATACATTTTAGAAATTCAAATTGATAGATTCTCTCAACTGCGCATAAGTAAGGCATTTGAAATAATTAGAAATCGAAAAACTTAGCATTTAAATATCATCATAATTTACATTTCGTTAAAAATTCTAATTTTAGATAGATTTTATATGAGTCAATTTTTATCAACTGTGTTTCTCTAAGATAAAATTTACAAGGTGATTTTAGAAGTTTGTAAATTTATTTTATAAATTGTGTTTCATTGAAATATCTTAAACATTGGATACTAGTTTGATAATACAAAAATTAGAAGTCAATTCTTAGAATTTAAATAAAAACTTACCACGTATAACAAATAAAATTTATTAATCACAAAAAAGAACTAAATGTTTTTTTATTTACAAACTATTATTAATCATATTTATTATTTAACAAAAATTTTTTCGACAAATCATCTATTTCTTGTTAGTCATCTTCTTCTCATTTGAAAAGTGTTTCCATCCCTGTCGTCAAATTCTGCAAGCACCTTTCCAATGCAGCTAGAGATAGCAGTGGTTTCTGTTCCTTCAAACTTCATTTCCACACTAGCTAGAAAAGTACAATGAACCAAAATCACAATCAGACCAAGTACATTTTTGCTATAACAATTTATAATTTGCTATAGCTTTTTTTTTTTTTTAATTTCATAAACAAATTTTAAATGGGAGATTTGAATTTATTCACCAAAATTTCATCTTGAAAATGAAATATTTTTACTTTATTACATTAATACAGTAGAACCCTCAAATCCGCACAGCTTGGGACCAGAGGTTGTGCGGATTTTTGGTCATTGCTTTCTTTGTTTATATTTTTTAAACAGTAATTTGAATGTAATAATGCAATCGAAATTATAATGAATGGCTACTTATAGTAAAATATTAAAATAATTAAGTAAAATAGTAAATTGAAATAATAAAAATTAAGATAATTTAAAAAATAATTAAATTATTAAAAGTAAATAATAATGCATAATTAAATATACATAATAATAAAGATTATATACATTTTTCTTGAATTATTCAACCAAACTTGCCCCACAAAGGTACCCTACTAATTCATATCAAAATCATAAAATAAAAAAGTTTTATTTCAGGTTTAGGTAGACTTAATAACCAAAAAAGCTTGATTAATACATAAATATACTTGGTAAAAGGATTGCAATTACCAGTGATATCAGCAATATCTTGAATTTTTCAGAAATAAATTTATACTATTTCCTTCATGAACAAGCAAGAGTTCAGTCACATTAACAAGAATTACATATTAAAATACACATGGAATTATATAAAAATAAAAAAGTCTGTAATTTTGTCCCTACATCTGAACTGAAAGTTCTATTGTTTACATATGATGTGCGGATTTGAGGAAGTCTACTGTATCCAATAGTTAGTGCTAAAATCACACAGTACTCACAACTTTATTGTTTAATGGTTTTATAAATCAGAAAACAAAATTGCAAACCAACTACTTAACTTACAAACTGCAAACTTACAATATTAAAATTTTACTTTAGTTTTTTTTCCTCTTACAAAATTTGAACATAATATTCAAAAATGCATTTTCGAATTAAAGTGAATTTTCAAAACTAAAACTCTTTCCGTAAATAATAAAAGTAAAAATAGTTTCTAAAAGAGTACACTTTTATAAGCATTCAATGTTTATCTTGAGAATCACACCTAATTTCAGGACTACAATTTATGTCGTTAAAAAAAAAATCCGTTACAATGCATTAATTTTACAAAGAGCACGAATACGTGAATTTATTTAAAATATAATATTTGTTCTACTTATCTTTTAAAATATTGTAACAGGGGAAAAAATTATTATTTAAACTGTTATACAGGATTTCTAAACTATTTTTTTAACATACTAGGAGGCTCTGCCCCCTACGAGCTACGCTCGTCAACCCCCGTTCAGACACCGCAGACTCTAACAGCACAATAATTTGATCGGCTTTAAAAAGATTGAATTATAATTTGAATCTGAGAAATATAATCTAACGTAATTTTCACCAAACGTTTCTTTTTCTTTTTAATATTCACGTAAAAATACTTTTGCTAGAAATGAAATATTGTGATCATCTTAAAATATTAAATAAATGTCTCGAGCAATTTTTAAATTTAAACTGTTTAGCAATATTATTTTTTGTTCATTTTATATAATAAGTGTAATGTGACGTAAATGTGACGTAAATTCTCCTATTTAAGACTTCTAACGCATGTTTATGAATTTATTATTTTACAATATTCTGTCTCTTTTAAAATTCACGTGTAATTATAATTTTTATGACGTAATTTTCAATGAGTTCCTGCTTTTTATATTTTCTGTTTATAATAGTCACGTGTAAAATAAATTTTTAATTTGAAGTAAACATTATTGTTTGCGCTGTTTATGCAACTGGCAACAGTTTAAATTAATAACATTTTCTAAAATTTGTAAAAAATATCTCTCGAAATGCTGAAACGTTGAATTTAAATTTGAAATAAAACCTCAAAAAATCAGTCAAATAAGAAAAATAAATACAATCGGCACACCGGGAACTTATAACGTATAAAATGATCTAAAAATGATTAAATTCTCATGTATAGATTTTGCTCCAATAAAACTTTTTTAATGGAACGATTTTGTCTAACTTTAGCATTAAATATCTCTTAAAATAATTCTTCGATTTGAAAACTGTCTGCATCAGCGTGTTTATCAAACATTTCTCTATGATACCACTGATTTTCATATTTTTGTATGCAACAGTTTTTTTAATATTAACGATGAAAGGCCATGCTTAAGCATTCAAATTGGATGTGGATCTACCCGGAATATCTACGCAGATTGTCATTGGTCCATTTCCAAATCAAAACTTTTTTTTATATATAGAAGGATAATCATAAATTTATTACTATATGTACTCACGTGTAAATAAACACCAAAATTTTAAAGGAATGAAAATCATTCCATTTTATTATCAGTATTTTGGAATAGTTTTCATTCCCCTATTTGATTGCAGAATTCATATTAATCTTCCTTGATTAAAATTAAATTAAAACTAAGATTACTATTGTTATATCTATTGTTGTTGTCTATTATTAAATATTGTTATTCAAACGGATGGACATGTTATATATCTCAAATTTTAGGGTTGACTAATATGAGAGTATATACAGTAATAAATTATAAACAAGCATTTTTTTAAAGAAATATTAAAATTAAATTAATAAAATAAATTATTATTAATAATTAAAAATAATCAATAAAAATTAGGAAACTTAAAAAATAAAAAGCTATTTTCTTCATATTTTTTAATTTTTATTGTTCCAAATATTTCACTGTTGCAGTTTCACAGCCACTAAATATATTTTGATGTAAATGGTTTGGTGCATAATTAACTGCATTGTTTTTGTAACTCATAAATAGTTGTAATAATAAAGATTATTTGGAGATTTATCACCTGCGGCTAGGTACGACAAAAATGCCTTAAAATCAATTTATAATGAAGTTCTAAAAATATTAAAATGGCATATTGTCATTGGAAATACACAGGCATAATTTTTTTAATTCTAGAATATCAAGAAAACAGTGAAAAATCAATTACAAAATTCCTTCGGAACTACTTGTGAATACGCCCGGAGTCCGCCATCTTGTTTTTGTTTTGGCGTGAAAAACCCGTTTTCGCGCCAAGCAATTGTCGCCAAATAGTAATTTATAGCGACTTTAGGCTTAAAAAACTTTGAAAAATTCAGAGATTAAACAATTAAAGAAAAGCAAAAATAAAAATAAATTTTTAACAGAAATCAGTAATTTTCATAAATATTTCTTTTTTTTTTTTTTTTTTTTTTTTTGCTTTTCTTTAAGTGTTTAATCTCTGAATTTTCAGTTTTTCAAGCCTAAAATCGCTATAAATGACCCTTTTAAAACAGTAGATTAAACCAAATATTCAATTTTAAATAAAAAATAATGCAAAAAATAGCACTCGATTCGTTATTTATAATAATAAAAATAAGGCACCATCTCCGGGCGATTACTCAAAATCTGCGATTAGCCAAAACGTAAAATTTTAACATTTATCCCAAAAAAAGGTTAATAAAATACAATGCAAATTGAACAGAAAAAGCACTCGAATCGTTATTAATAATAATAAAAATGAGGGCCATTTCCGGGCGATTACTCAAAATCGGCGATTAGCCCAAACGCAAAATATTAACATAGTATATTCATCAATCTTAAATAAAAAACAATGCAAATTGAACAGAAAACAGCACTCAAATCCATCTTCGGGCGATTACTCAAAATCGGCGATTAGCCCAAACGCAAAATATTAACATTTATCCATCAATTTTAAATAAAAAACAATGCAAATTGAACAAAAAACAGCACTCGAATCGTTATTATTAATAACAATAAGAATAGGGGGCCATCTCCGGGCGATTACTCAAAATCGGCGATTTGCCCAAACGCAAAAATACGGACATTTATCCAGAAAAAAAGGCAATATATATTTATAATAGCCGCATTGTAACATTATACACAAAAAAAAATGATTTTTTTTTCTCGATTAAATAGCGGATAAAATGAGATACAAATGTAATTTTTTCCTTGTCTCGATTAAATAAATATGCAATAAAATGAGATACAATCGTAATTTTTTTCTTGATTCAATAAATATGCGATAAATTTAGATTAAATATAAGTTTCTTAATCAAATAAAAGAAAAAACAATATGAAACAATACAACCTTGACCATGTGTAGCTGAGAATCTTGGAACGACAAACGCACGCCTGGACGGGACAACCTCCAAAAATCAAATGACGCTTCGAGAATAATCGCGGAAGTGACGTAAAAAATTTAGGGTTACCAGAACACTACAATCGTCGGATGTCCATCGGGAGTAAAGCATCGCCAGCACGAAATCGCCAAAAAAGGCGCCAAATTCAAGATGGCGGACTCCGGGCGTATTCGCAAGTACTCCCATTCCTTCTTTACATATAAAAACAATAAGTTAGATAAAAGGGTGTAAAAATACAATATTGACTGCAATATAGAAACCCATGCTATGTGCGTTAACACTCAATCTTACAACATTTTTGAGGGCATCTCTGGCAGACAGCACAGAGGCAGAAGCCCCTCTGTCCCTATAGGCCCACACAAACCAGGAAATATATGTATGAATGATTTAAAAAACTGACATGTTTCAATATAATACAGTAGACTCCTTCAAATCCACACAGCTTGAGACCAGAAGTTGTGCGGATTTCTGGCCATTGTTTTGTTTACATTTTTTAAACAGTAATTTTAATACAGTAATGCTATCAAAATTATAATGAATGATTGTGATATTGTAAAATATTAAAATAAGTAAAGTAATAAACTAAAAGGATAAAAAGTAAGGTAATTTAAAAACTGATTAAAATATTAAAAGTAAATAATTAATAATGCATATTTGAATATGCACAAAAAAATGAGATCATTTTCCTTCAATTATTCAATTTGAGGGAGTCTACTGTATTAACAAACTTTATTTTATACACAAAAATCATCTTATACACTTTTAATTCTTCAATACCAGTTGACAAATTTTTTCTTCTTGTAATTATTACTTAATCACTAAAATTGGAGGTTGCATAAGAAAAAAATTTCCGTGCCAAGGGTCAATGCAAGGTTTTTCTTCTTTTGGCCCGTTTAATGTGAAACAAAAGTTTTGTGAAAAATAACATTACATAATAGAAGACGAATTCAAATTAACCCAAATTCAATGAACTTATTACATTTAGTTTGCCCAAGAGGAATTTAACAGGTAGAAATAGTTTATTCAAAAAATCTTAAACTTTTGGGAAATTTGCATTTTTTAATGTTTTCCTAATAGACATCAGATAAATAATAGTGCTTTAACATAGCCATTATAAAATTCATGACAAGAGTTCCATAACATGTGCAATGTGCCAGAAAACTTTGAAAGTTATTTTGGGCGATAATTGCTTAAGATGTGGTTGTTGCAATCTTTTTTTGCGCTTGGTAAGATGATTTGGTAAATTTAAAAATAAAATATTACAAATAATATTAATAAAATATAATTAAAATAAAAATTTGGTAAGATGCTAAAACAGACTTTTGGCAACATTGCTTACTTTTTTGCCAGTCGCACCAAGTGGCACAAGATAGGGAACTCTTCCCAAATGATTAAATTTCTGTATTCGACTTAAATAAGAACACATTATGCAAATTAAAGATAAACAAAATAAGGAGTTTAAAGATTTTTAACTGTATTGGTGGTAGGAAGAAGCATTATACAGAATCTTGAAATCTTAGCCCCCCCCCCCCACACACACACACACTAGATAATTTATCAGTAGAAATCTTTTTTAAAAAATCACAAATGATTAAACTTAAATAAGAGGAATCAGCTTTAACAATGTATCAAATTTTTATTTTTGGATGGAGTAAAAAATAAACCAATAAATAAATAAATGACAAAGTAAATATAAAAAGAATAAATAACCTTTGATTGTAATTGTTTGATGACTGATTTTGAGTCTTTTAACGATTTTTATATTTGGAAAATTATGTTTAAAGTAGCAAGTATGACAAAACAAAAACAAAAAATTCTATACTCTCCCTTATAAGGGAAGAAGAAAAAAAATTCCTCACACTTGAATTAGGATATCTGAAACATTTATTCCAAATTCTAAGCCAAGGACCTCAAGGTTATATAAATTGCTCACAACTTTAATTGTACTTGTGCCATTTAAGTAAGTAAATCGTTTCAGTTACGTACAATAAAAAAATAAAATCACGTTTTAATGTAAATAATTACTTCAAGAATAAAGTAAACGGACAATTTAATTAATATATAAACAATGAAAAAGTGTTTTGGTGTTACTTAAACGGTTAAATAATATACTGACTCGAACACTACCAAAAGTTCATATGCATTGCTTACTATCATTAGTGAGGAAAATCTTTAAGGATAATATACATTCCCAGACAAGTATAAATATGATATGAACAGAAAATACACACTACACAAGACTATGGATAACTAATCAAGTAATAATACCAATGTGAACAGAAAACAATATTTAAAAAACAAGTTTGAATATATGAAATCAGTCTGATTATATGTATTCAATAAACAAACATTATATGAAATATAAAGAGCACTTACCCGTTTCACATAAAGATGTGACTTTCGGATTTCACGAATGACACACCTCACTTTCCATACTACCATCACTATAAATATTCTCGTTTTTAATCTGCAACAGCCATGAAGGTAGAGTAGATATACGGCGAGAAGGCGAGAAATACGGCGGCCATGTTGGGTACTTGTCTTGTATTTGATTGGTTGGCTGGCTGGCACATCCTTGTGCATCATTGCTCCCGATGAGACCCGATATCGAGCAACGTCGGGCAATGTTGGTCAATGTGAGTTTTTCTACATGGATTTACAGAACTTAAAATGTTATTATAATTGCTTCCTGTTTTCTACCTTCCCACAAAAAGTACAATATGTGAATAAAAAATTTAAATATTCATGATTCCAGAAGTTTTAATGTTACAAATCCAACATCGGACAACATCGATCAATACTGGCCAATACCGGTAAACATGACCGGTCTTTGCCGATGCACACCAAGATTGGCCGATATTGGGCAGTATCAGGCCGATATTGCTGTGCTACCTGGGAATGTTGACATACTGGAAAGCGTTGATGCAGATGAAACGCCAGCAGAAACTCGCCCAGTGGAGAGAAATACTTCTGCCATCCCAGATAATCCTGAAATCTCCGAAACTGATGCTAATGGAAGGAACGAGAAAACACCAACCACCATACAAGCAGAGAAACCGTCAGATGATACCACAAGCATACCAGCTGTTGAACTAGAAAAGAAAATTGATATGAATGTTCGTCGTAACCCACCACGCACTCGTAAGAAACCTCTTCGTCTGGACTTATAAATATCTGGACATTCAAACTTTTTAAGGGAAAGTACTGTAATATATTTTGTATTATTAATTATATTGGCAACAGCAAACTGTAAGTTGTGGTAACTGTAAGTTTAACCTAGACGTCATACCGGCAGATCGTATCTCTGTATCAAACATGCGTACTTGCATGGCATCTAGTAAAGTAATGTTTTTATCTTAATTTGTATGTATATTTAACCTAGAAGTTATTAAATTATATAACTATCTTAAATCATAACAAAACTTCTCCACCACTTCAACTGAAAATTTATTTAATTCCCCACACAAAACTTTTTGAGAAATCTCGTATCGTAATTTGAATTTTTCAAGCCAACTGTCTGCCGCTTGGTAATCCTCTATTTCGAATTCTTTTGCTAATTTTCTTGCTACTTCCTGAAGCATAGGTCCCGATATTCTTGCATTGATTGATCTCGTATCTTTAAACCAAAAAAACGTGTCTTTGTTCACATCGTCGAGACACGTTTTTCTGCGTTTTCTTCGGAGTCCTCGTTTTCAGAAGAATATCTTTCCAGATATTCTTCCTTGCGTTTTAAAATTTTGCTCACAGTTGTCTTGCTCACACCAAATTTTCTTTGGCAGTTGCTTTCCAGAAAATTAAGAAGATCCACTTTCTCCTTTAATTTAAGTTCTTTTAGAGCTTTTCTTTGTGCCATTTTTAATCAAAATTCGCAAAAAAAGAACGGAATGTGTTTCACATGTGAGCTATACACGTTTTCCAATTCCATGTAGCTACACCGCTACGCACATCCCCCACTCCCCCGACATTTTTCGACAGATTCCAGGAATTCTGGCATTTCCCTCCCATTATATCATACTGGAAGTGAACAATGAATGGAGCACCACAAGGGGGGGGCGAGTGTCACACAGATAAGCCGAATGACTGATAAAAAAAATTCCTGGAAACCGGATGGAGAACAATCGGAAGAAAAAGCAAATTTAAGAAAACATCAGTGGTCAAGTTACAGGGAGTAAAACCTTCTAAAAGAGGTCAACATACAACTTACGGAGGTGGTCAACATAGAAAGATAAATCTCCATTGACAATGCGTTGTGACCATTCAAACTAATAAATTTCGGTCAACATAAAGAGGTGGTCAACTTTAGAGATTTTACTGTATATATATATATATATATCACTCTGAAACGGAACTTAGAATATTAAAAGGCGTTCAAATGTAAAACTTTCATCGCGAAATACCTCATTTTCTCGTATTTAAATAAGTATTTTATTATTGAAATACACGCGCCTCTGTATAATAAAAACAAAAAAAATTATCTTTATCAAAAATATCTTATTTATTATGAAAAATATAAAGCAACCAATAAAATAAAAAAACTATAAACGCAATTTAGAGCAGGAAGGATTCGTACTCATAGACTCGAGTTCAATGCTTTATCGATTCAGCTATCTAGCTCACGTTTCATTTGCAACAGAATATCTTTATAAGTAGTAAATCTGCAGATCAAAAGCCTCAACGTCAGCTCTACAACTCATTGGTTTTTACACACTTTGCGTAATATTAATCTTTCTACAAAAACGCAGTTTAAAGTTTTTAACTTTCATAAACATTTATAAAAGTAAAAAATATTTCGAAGGTTTCAGACTTTAAAAGAGTTAAATTAAACATGTTGTTATGTAATGATATTCTGAAATTCTCATGAACTACTTATTCTGGTAATTTTTAGATAATAAAGTAGATTTCTTCAGGGGGACACTGCCCCCCTGAACACCCCGTAGTTTAATTTAATTTACATTTGTAATTTTTTGTTGATTGTGTTAAGGATTATCGTATAGCTTATATTTCTTTTTACTCTGCGATTTATAAGCATAAACAATAGTTTGGACAAGCATTTTACATTATCCTAATACCCATACAGCAGTATTTACTACTTTCCTGCCAACCACCAACACCTGCATCTAATGGATAAGGAACTTTTGGAAATGTAAACTGAGACATCCAATTTAGAAATCTAATGTTTTTATAACTTTTGCTTCAAAAAATAAGTTTTGATTGCCGTTCTGTATTATTTATATCTAAGATCTAATCTAAATATCTAATAATATACTCGATAGCATTAACTTACTAAAATTACCCCAAAATAGGAATATTTGGAGACTTCTAGACCTAACGGGTAATCATTCATTATCATGTCTACTTCCCATTGACTAAATATAAAAAGTGATTTGGCGCCGTAACGTATTTTTTGTTATAGCATTTAATAGTATCCACATTCAATTTAAAATCGTGATCTTACAAATACCATTCATATTTGACGCAAACCTATGTTTCAGATCAAATTACGAATGGTTAACTAACCTTTTATTTCCTTTAGCCCTGTATTGCCATTCTATAATATTTAGATCTAAGATCTTATCTAAATATAAATACTAATCTATTTGATAGCATTAGCTTATAAAATTCCCCCCCCCCAAAAAAATGCATGTTTGGAGACTTTCAATCCTAATGGGTAAGCATTTATCATATCATCGTGTCCATTGCTAAATGACTAAATAGCAAACGTGTGAGCATGATTATTCAGGCAATCTTGTTATTTTTTTAATTTTAAAGAATGAAAACAGTTATTTTCTGCTAATCATGATGTCATTTTCGACATTGATATCTATACGGTGCGTATTATTGACATTTGCTATCCACTTCCTTTAACAAGTTGACTGCAACGCTACGAGTATACTCGTAGCTTTAATATTCGTGGCTTTAATTTATTACTTTCTCACCATTATTTTAAAATAAAAAAAAATTGCCTTATTTATTGGCAGAAATTTCTTTGTATTAGTAAAGCGAAATTTACCTTTCAGAATTTGTGGTGGCAAACGACTTTCAAGAAGAAATTTGAAAATTCTTACTTTTTGCGGCAGTGAACCTGTAAGAAAAGTTTTTCTTTTCTTTTATTTAAAAAAATTAAATCTTTATGTTAACTGTGCGCAGACGATAAACAGCAAAATATTGATAACAATTTTCTTTAAATTACAAGAATTAATATCATAACCCAAGATCATTTTACTTCAACATCAGAGCGTGGCAATTTCACCTTTTAGGTGGGAAATTCCAAATTTGTTACCTTCCCATTCACTATGGGGCTGTTCAAATATTACGCAAGCATGTTTTTGACAATTTTTGACCTCCCCTCCCCCTTGTCAGCAAAAATAAGCAAATCGCAACCCCCCCCCCTTAATAATTACGTAAGAAAATTGCAACCCCCCCCCCCACACACACACACACACACTTTCTTGAACAGTAATAATTTAATTAAAAAAAATTAGGACACAATACAAATTAAAAAAAACTCTACTCGTTTTAACAATAATAATAAAAAAATTCTTGTTTTATTTCCATACAATTATATTTAAGAAAATTTCTTAGATCACAATTTTAGAAGAACTTAGCCATTTGTAAAATTTAAATTTGAACATGCCCATATCTATTCCGATGCTCACCACGGCTGCTCAAGCAATTTTTCCATATCTGTTATGATATTGGTTTCCAGTTTTACGTGATTATCTTCATCGCTTTCTTTTCGGATGCAATCTTGATCAACTTCATCTTCATTGATCCACTGAATATCTTCCATATCTTCCACGAATTTTACGAAGCACATAAGTTCATTTGATCGACGAGCAGCAATTCTCAATGGTCGTATAAGGCAGTCCTTCTCGCTTTTTTCACAGTGTTGAATTTTTTTGCGTCTGTTTGCTGACTTCTGAGATGCATGATATTGGCCACAGCTTCCACAAGTTCTTGCAGATAATTGCAACTTTAAGGAAGGGCAAAAATAATCATACAGCATCTTTAAAAATCCCTTTACTGTAATATTCAGATTTAAGGCCAGATGGAGACTTAAATCTATAAATTCCCTCTCCTCACTTGTAATGATGTCATTTGATGATTGTATCATTTTAATTAAAGGAGGAATGAATCGTCCTTTTAATATATGAAATAATACATTACATGCAGGAGAGCAACAATTCTTTTCTTCGCATTTTACAATTTGCAGCAAGTATCAACTTTCTTGTACGTGCTTCGAATACCAATTTAAGTCATCACCAAGAGAGTGTGGGGATCTGGCATCGCCGACAACCCAAAACCAGCTTGTGAACTGACTCCTATTTTCTTCATACCACATCCATGGTTTCGATTCCGCCGTAACTGAAAACCGCGCGGATTAGCTCCGTGGTAAGGCGGGAAGAAACGTTTTACAGTTAGACTGTTGGACTGCCAGAGAAAAGCATGTTGAGGAGCTGAGCTGTAACGATATGCTTACTGTATTGCCGCACACACGTGCGATGAATGTAATTCTAAAGTAATATACACTAGTTAAGTTTTTATCGAGTCTTAAGTTTATGCTTCCAGTGTTTTATTTTATTTTATTACGTAAACGACGAAGTTATAATTAGTCATCGGGTGTTATGTTGCCCGGTGCTAAAGTGGTGACCCGATTTTGAACAGAACATTTTGCCTAGTGATCTTAATGCATCGCTTTTACTATGGCGTGGTGTACGACGCTCCTGCATTAATAGTGACCCGACAGGGTATGTATTTTTAATTTAAGCAAGATTTTTGTGCACGAGATGATTTCATGCAGTGGCTGCAGAGTTTTTATTTCATCATCTACTGGCATTCGGAGTTCTCGGCGCTAAGATATAAATAGCATGAGGATAATTCCGGTGAGTCATAATTTTTTTGATGGTGTCTCAAATTACCATTACCCTTGTGTGTGCTTATTAATTTTGCTTGCCCCGTGGTAAATTTGGCGTTAAACTTTGTGCATTTTATCTTGCTTTTGTATATATATTGTGTAAGGTACTAAATTTTTAAATGCAATTTATGTCATTGCTATCAAAATTAACATTTTTGTTTGCTTAATAATATGCTTATTTTGAAATTCGGGGTATGACGCGAGTTATTATGATATACTGTAATTAAGCCTGGCCAGATCGAATCGTATGTGTGGGTAAATCGCATTTTAGTGTTTCACACCAATCTCCTCGGCGAATTGAAGGATTGTTTACCGCATATTATCATGCTTAAAATTTTTGTTTTCATACTTATCTTTGCATTATTTTTTCTACTAGGCCTTGCTGTGCATTTGAGCACATAATTTTTTGCTAGGGTTTCTAAAACCATCTATTCTGTATATATTATTATTTCCTGCATTTATTATTATTTTTTTTTGTTTGTGTATTAAAATATTTTATGAAATGGCAACCCCAGTAAACGCCGCAGCTAGCATTCAGAGGGTTGGGGTAAAAGCGACCCCGTTTTGGCGGGGAAATCCGAAACTTTGGTTTTTACATTTAGAATCCCAGTTTAAGCTTGCAGGGATTACTGATAGTGTTACACAGTTTCATCATTTAGTTGCATCAATGCAACCTGAGGAGCTGGCGATTGCAGGTGACATCATTAGCGAGCAGCCTCCTGATCAACCGTACGAAAAGCTAAAAACACGACTAATTAGTCAGTATTCGTTAAGTGAGGATCAGTGCATTCGTGAATTGATTTCTGGTTTACAGTTGGGGGATAAAAAACCTTCCCGTTTGCTGCTAGAAATGAGAAATAAGGCTGGTAGCCAGGTCAAAGATGATTTGCTGAAAACGTTATTTCTTCAGCGCCTACCCACTAATGTTCAGCAAATTTTAGCAATTTCTAATGACCCGCTTGACAAATTAGCCGAGATGGCTGATGGTATCATTGCTGCGAATGGTCCGCCCCCCATGGTTCAAAGTATTCAGTCCAGTAATGACGAACTAAAATCATTAATTCTTGCGCTCTCTACACGCTTGGAGAAGTTGGAAGGAAAGGGGAATAATTTCAAGCAGGGTCGTTCCAAATCCCGTGACCGTTTTAGGCAGTATAAATGCGAGAAAAGTACCGAAAAGAATGACAATTCCCAAAATTTATGTTGGTACCATGCCACGTTTGCTGAGAAAGCGAATAAATGCCGCAAGCCTTGCTCATGGGAGGGAAACTAGTAAGGCCGTCACTCAAATCTGAGGGTGACGGCATAGTTCAAATAAATAGACTCCATCTCAATGACAGAACTACTCATTTGAAATTTTTAATAGACACGGGAGCTGATGTGTCCATCTTACCTGTATCAAAAGCTAATAAAACGCGAACGGCAGATAAGCTCCAACTTTTTGCTGCTAATGGCACGATTATTCCTACCTTTGGTCAGCAGCTCTTAAAGCTTGATTTAGGCCTGCGCAGGGAATTTCATTGGTCATTTATTCTCGCAGACGTTTCACAGCCAATTATTGGGGTTGATTTCCTTCGGCATTTTGGCTTACTTATTGATGTGCGCCAAGGGAAGTTGCATGACCCCAATACCAACTTACAGGCGCAGGGCATAATTGATAAGTCGGTTAGTAGTAAAATACGCACGGTTTCTGAAATAACGCCATTCCATATGCTACTTAATAAGTTCCCCAGTCTTACGGATACTTCAGCCTCCCTTAACCCCCCGAAGCATGATGTGCAGCATATTATTGAAACCAAAGGTCCACCTGTGTTCGCTAAGCCTCGCAGGCTTCCACCAGATAAGCTTTGTGCGGCTAAGCAGGAATTTCAGTTTATGATGTCTGCTGGGATTTGCAGACCTTCCAGCAGCTCTTGGGCTAGCCCGCTGCACATGGTTCCCAAATCTAAGGGTGATTGGCGCCCGTGTGGGGATTATCGTACTTTGAATGCTGCTACGGTTCCGGATCGCTATCCAGTCCCTCATATTCAGGATTGCACGCAAGCGCTCCACGGTAAAAAGATTTTTTCGACATTGGATCTGGCTAGAGCTTATCACCAGATTCCGGTGCGGCCTGAGGATATTGAAAAAACAGCAGTTACAACTCCGTTTGGGCTTTTCGAATTTTTGTATATGCCATTCGGTTTGGCCAATGCTGCTGCGACGTTTCAGCGCTTTATCCATAGAGTATTGTACGGACTTGATTTTTGCATTCCATATTTTGATGATGTACTGGTAGCATCCGAGAATTACGAGCAGCATATTCAACATTTGCAAATGGTGTTCGAGCGACTAGCTCAGTATGGGGTACGCTTGAACCCATCTAAGTGTGTTTTTGGCCAATCTAATGTCAAATTCTTAGGACATACTATCTCCGCTGAGGGCATTAGCCCACTCCAGGATAAGGTTGACGCGATTAAAAAATTTCCTCGTCCCGAAACTATTAAAGAATTGCGTCGTTATCTGGCCATGCTTAATTTTTACCGTCGGTTTATTTACCATGCTGCGCACACACAGGGGGTGTTAAACAAATATTTACAAGGTGCCAAAAAGAACGACAAAAGCCTAGTTCAGTGGACAGAGGAATCTAATAATGCTTTCGTACGTAGTAAGGAAGAACTTGCAAATGCTGCTACATTAGCATACTTCATTCCAACGGCACCCTTATCTATTGTGGTGGATGCATCAGATTTTGCGATGGGTGCAGCCTTGCAGCAGCAAGTTAATAACAATTGGCAACCTTTAGCATTTTTTTCAAAATCCTTGTCACCGGCACAGCAGAAGTATAGTGCTTACGACCGTGAACTTTTGGCGGCGTATTCCGCTGTACAACATTTTCGACATATGCTTGAAGGTCAGAACTTTACAATTTTCACAGACCACAAGCCACTCACTTTTGCATTTAGACAAAAATCAGACAAAAGCTCACCTCGTCAAACTCGTCAACTCGATTTTATTGGCCAATTTTCCACGGACATACAGCACATCAGTGGTTTAGAAAATGTGGTGGCTGACGCTTTGTCGAGAGTGAATATTTCGACCATTAAATCCGGTGTTGTTGATTTGGAACATATGGCTAAATTACAGGCAACTGATATTTCACTTCAACAGGCAAAAGAAAGTGACACGAGTTTAAAATTTCAAACGATGCCAGTAGGTGATTCAGAATTAAAGTTACAGTGTGATATCTCAACAGGTCGCATTAGACCTTTCGTGCCCACAGGCATGCGGAAGATTATTTTCCAGAAATTGCACGAGTTGTCCCACCCTGGTGTCAAGGCGACACAGAAACTAGTTGCAGAACGCTATGTTTGGACCGGAATGCAGAAGGATGTTGCGGTGTGGGTGCGATCCTGCATCTCCTGCCAAAGAAGCAAAGTCCACCGGCACACGAAAAGTGCTATTGGCACATTTGAACAGCCATCAGCTCGTTTCCAGCATGTGCACATAGATTTGGTTGGGCCATTGCCACCATCTAATGGGTTTCGGTATTGCTTGACATGTGTTGACCGGTTCACCAAGTGGCCGGAAGCAATTCCGTTGGTTGACACTACTGCTGAAAGTGTAGCAGAGGCTTTCTACGCTGGTTGGATCGCCCGTTTTGGGCCACCTTTACGTCTGACGACTGACCAAGGTCCCCAATTCGAGTCATCTCTGTTTTCGGCACTGAATCAATTCCTCGGTATTACCAAGATCCACACATCTCCATACCATCCAGCTGCAAACGGTCAGGTGGAGCGATTTCATCGACAGCTCAAAGCTGCAATCATGGCGCACAACACCATCGAATGGGCTAAGGTATTGCCATCTGTGCTCCTGGGCATACGAACTGCATGGAAGGAGGATTTGCAGGCAACGGCAGCTGAGATGGTATACGGTACTACCATTGCCCTTCCTGGAGAATTCCTGGTGCCAGCAGCTGACGATCCAGATCCGGTAAATTTTCTTGGCTGGCTACGTCAGGTGGTACGCCAATTGTGCCCAGTACCTGCTCGGTCTACAGCTGACCGTCCAATTTTCATCAGCAGGGAGCTTGAGTCATGCACACACGTCTTTCTGCGCAGAGACTGTGTTAAGAGAAGCCTACAAGCTCCGTATGAGGGGCCTTACTTGGTGCTGCAAAGAACTGAAAAAAATTTTACACTTAAAATTTCTGAGCGAACTGTCACAGTGCACATAGACAGAGTGAAGCCTGCTTTCTGGTGCTCAGGTGAGGAACAGCCTCCCAATCAAAAAGCAGCACAGAAGCAGCCAGTGTTAGAGACATCAACAAATCAATCGGAAACTCTCATGCCCAAAAGTGACCCTGTAACCACACGTTCTGGTCGGCGTGTCAGATTTAACCCTCGCTACCTCTGATAGTGGAAATTGTTTCGCTATCGCTCAGGGGGGGCTACTGTGGGGATCTGGCATCGCCGACAACCCAAAACCAGCTTGTGAACTGACTCCTATTTTCTTCATACCACATCCATGGTTTCGATTCCGCCGTAACTGAAAACCGCGCGGATTAGCTCCGTGGTAAGGCGGGAAGAAACGTTTTACAGTTAGACTGTTGGACTGCCAGAGAAAAGCATGTTGAGGAGCTGAGCTGTAACGATATGCTTACTGTATTGCCGCACACACGTGCGATGAATGTAATTCTAAAGTAATATACACTAGTTAAGTTTTTATCGAGTCTTAAGTTTATGCTTCCAGTGTTTTATTTTATTTTATTACGTAAACGACGAAGTTATAATTAGTCATCGGGTGTTATGTTGCCCGGTGCTAAAAGAGTCTGGTTCGCCTGAATCAACATATGGGACAGTAACAGGATAACCGTTAATGTTTAATGAGTTCCAGATATCTGCGAGAGTTTTACCTGCATATGCAAAATTATTTTGCTCCATTTCTTCATCAATAGTGCGACCGTTCTCATCGAGATGAGAACCATAATGGTCATGAGGGTGTATAAGACCAGACAGTTCTCGACTGAGGGTTGCCATTCGCCTTTCTACTCAATTATATGCACTTCTTACAGGAGCATTGCACGCTATGAAAATTCCATCCAAATCATGCTTTTGAAAGGGTTAATAGCAAACGATATAACTTTCCGGTAGCGGGGATTTTCGTGTGGACCTTCATCACCCGTAACTATGATTACAGGTTTAATGAAACCCTCTTCTGTTTTCACTAATTTTTCAAAGTATTTCAGTATTAATAGAGTTTCAAAATGCTGAGCATGAGTATTTGCTGTGGAAGAACTGTGTTTCCCACTTCTTATAGCTATAAACGTTGGACCAGAATAACCTATGGCTTTACTTTGACCTGCCATCCCAGGAACAATCACAATACCAGCGTAAACAGATGGGATACGTTTGTGGCGTTTAGCGATGACCCGGTAGTGGTCGGGTAAGGATACACGATACTCCATATGCATCAGTATCGGAACCTGTTTATTGGCTGCTGTAATTCCCAAAGGCACACACGCTTTGTCATCATGGTGAAAGAAGAAACACTTGCATGGGTCCAAGAATTGAAGCTAACGTTTCTAAATAGCGGATGGATGTTACTGCAAATTGGGTATCAATGTGACATCGGTGATAATCAGCCTGAGCCCAAGAAAGTTTTATCGGCACTGTGGCGACATATCTTCGACACTGGATGGTTGAGGAATTTTTTGGAAGCAAACGAAGATATGTTCTACGCCTGCCTATTGCAAAACTAACCTTTTTCAGTTCTGCAGTCAAGTTATCGAGAGTTTTGACTCGCTTCTTTTTTTTTTTTTTGGATCTGCAGCGCTTCCAATAATAGCTATGTCAGCTATTGCTTAAAGCAATAATGGTTGATCTACATTTAAACTTGTTCTTCCTACTGATTCCCTCAAAGCTAATTTTTTTAATGTCTGGATTATCATGGCAGATTTCTTCAAGCTTTGTTCGTTTGGTGGTTCTATGTTTTCTTTGGTATTCAGCATTTTGTCGCTTCCTTTTTAAGGATTGTTTTTCTTTTTTTAGATCACTGGAAATCTTATTTATCTGTTTTTGAATTTGAGATACATTGTTTTCAATTCAATTGGATTTCATTTTTAGTAAGGTACAAAATTTGAAAACAGAAGATTATCTGCTACAAAACTTACATTTTTTTAAATTTTTTCCCCCATGGATGCATTAATTTTCGAGTTATTTGAAAAGAAGAAATAAGGTTTAGTTTGGCTACGCCATATTTAAAAGTAATAACTCGTTTTTTGACATTTCCTTGGTCTTTATTTATTGCCATACTAAGTACGTTACGCCAAAGCTACACGGTCATTTTATCTTATCTATCTTTTTTCCAATTTTTACAAGTAATTATGCAAACTTAAAGTTATGAGTAAACTTTTTGTAACTTTCAAAAAGTTTTTTATACAAGATTTCTCGAAATGAAGACATATTTCTGATTTTATTTATTTTAAACAACACTACACTACAGTACTAAGAGGTTTTCAAAACTCACGAGACACCAGAGAGTAGAGCAGTCTGTCACTATGGTTATGGGGTTCAACCGCTTGACAGAGGAGGGATTAAAACAAAGAAGGTGGAATTTTACTTACGTTTTGGAAGCTCTCCCGGAAAACTCATATTATCACAATACAACATATCACATCGGTCCATTCAATTCTATTCTATTCTCACAATTGGAAATAGTAGTTTCTCAGAGATAATAAGCTCTCATCCATCAAACATGATCAGTCACCTGTAGATAAAAGAGATCGTTTATGTTTTCCTTGTGCGGTCAAAATAGCTGACATCAGAACTTCAAGTTTAATACTCTTTTGATATTTATTTTTTTTTTTTATTTAAAATTTTTAATAGTTTTTTTTTTTTTTTTTTTTTTTTTTTTTTTTTTTTTTTTTTTACAAATTAAGAGATTTTGAAAATGTCTTACGTAAGCATCATTCAAACCCCCCACCGCCCTTGTCAGCAAAAATAAGCAAATCGCTAACCCCCTCCCCCCCTTAGGTGCTTACGTAATATTTGAATGGCCCCTATCAGCTTCTTTTGTCGTTTTGTTTTGGAAAAGTAATGATGTAGACTAAAACAAATGGAATAAAGCGAAATTTAAAGCAGCTGCTTATTGAATTTTAAAAACGTTTCCAATAAAAAGTTTAAATAGATTCAGCACCAGGATAATTATATGAATAATCATTTAAGTATTTTGACATATTTATTAGAAATAAAAATTTTTATAATTTCTGGGTATAGTAGTATTTTACAATTTTTCTTAGTGCTTTTGATTATTTATGGAATGAGCTTTCATTTTCTATTCGGTCTGCTGTATGTCTCACCGGGAATCTTTTATACTTGAAGCTACTTAAAATTATATATAAGTCTGACTGTCTTGAACATATTTAATCTAAAAAGTATACGAAACATCTAAACGAGGTACTACGACATAAAATTTGTAAATCTTGAATAACGTTAGAAAATGAAATGGGTAGATAGTAAACATCTATGGTTCTAGTGCAGGCCCTTTAACGCAGTAAATGAATTTACATGATGACATATATATTTTAAATTTTAAAATTACTTAATGCATGGGATACAGTTAACGATATTGGGAAACTGAAAACGGAGAAAGAGCCTTGTGACGGAGAATAAAGTCTAATTGAAATTGATAAACATCAGAATCTTGAAAAAAGTGAGAATACTGTTTTGTGTTATCCATGTAAAGAAAATTTAGTATCTAAAGCTTTTTCACAAACTTTTAATAAATTACAAAAATGAATTATAAAATGTGTGACTGTTATAAATTTTAATGCTAAATGTAAATCTCACTTCAAGGTATTTTGGAAAGATAAAAATGCAGACCGTATAACACTTTTATTTAACATTGATGTAAATTTGAAAAGTACAAAAAAACATTTTCGTACGAAAGCGAAGATGTATAACCTCATTGCGTTTAGAATTAGTTAAAAACGCATTTGTGTCAGAAGATTCTCCTTTTTGACAAGTTAAAAAACGTGAAATGAATAACCATTGTTAAGGCTCTATTATGTTTTCACAGTTTCAAAGAAAAAAAAAGACGTAATTTACAGAGTGAGGGAGACATCGGGATTTTACAGATGCTTTGGTGGGGTGTGGCCAATAAAAGGTTGGGAACCACTGGCGAATTCGTTTTATTTTCGATATATGACGTTATATTTGCTTGCTTCCCATGCTTACTCAAATCATTCTACCTTATTATTAAGCCATATTATTAAGACATACTTAAAACTTTCCATTTTATTTCCAGTATGACGTCATGTTCTTATTTTTTTACTTTTAATTTTTTTATTTTGTTCTCTTTCTTTCACGTGAAAATCTTTCCATTGAAAATTAATTGTTTAAGAGAAATTATTATTCCGGGTTTTGATTTTCTTGACAATGGCAGAAGTATTGATAAGTTTTATAGAAAAATATTAATTGTTTCTTTATGAAAATAGAGAGCTTTTGAATTTATAATCCAAATAGTTGAATAAAATAAGTAAAACATAGCTCATTTATGGGTTAAAATCTATCTATACGCAAAGATACAAAGACATTAATTTTTCCGTTTTGACGTTGGCTTGACTCAAACATTACACACACATATTATGCACCTTTAATATTATTACAATGAATTAGAGATCTGCACGGGCCGGCCATTGAGCCAATTTTCATTCACGGCACTCGGGCCGGGCCTAACTTATTTTTAGGTAGATTTCGTATGAAATACTACCTATTGGGATAGTTCCTATGTTGAAATTTCTGAAAAATTTTTGCAGATCTACACCGATCATGACCCCTAGAACCTAAAACCACCCTCAGTAAAAAACTTCATATATATATATATATATATATATACATATATATATATATATATATATATCTGTCTATCTATATATATCACTTTCTTCTGGACACGATAACTTTCGTAATTCTGCACTAATCTCTTCCAAACTGATACATAAAATCAATGGGCATAAAATCTCGGTCAAGTTCGTTAATGGGCAAAATTGGACCAAGGGGATGGAAATAGGGAGGGGTTTTGTGAAAACCGAAAACCCCCATAAATTCTTAATTTTTGTAGATATCAAAATATCAGTTTAAAGTTTTTATTACTTCTAAAAATAGGGCCAAAATTTTATGTATCACAGATTTTTGATAAAGTTAAAAATGGGCTCAAAGGGCGCAAAAAATAGGATTTTTGGGAGAAAAAAATTCATAACTTCGTCAATTCTCAAGATATCAATTCCAATTAATTTTATTATAAATCTTCTTAATATTATCTACAGCTTTTATATTCACAAGATTTTGATAGGACCAATTCGTACTGCAAAAAAAAATTAAAAACAAAACAAAAAGAGGGTTTGAAGAAGTAAAAAATCCATAACTCCGTCAATTCAAAAGATATAAAATCCCCATGAATTTATCCTATATTTTCTTAATATTGTCTACAACATCTATATAGATAGGTTTTGAATAGGACCAATTCTTACAGCAAAAACAAATTAAAAATACATAGCGGTTGAAGAAAAAAATCATCTTATTAAGAGTGTATTGAAATCCAAACTGCTTATTTTCTGACTCATTTTATAATTCATCTTTGCTCTCAAAGGCTTCCAACTGGTACGTTTTCTTACTCAGAAACTATATAATGTACCGTAATAGTCGATTTTTTGATAGAGGCAGAATATATTTTTAAAAATGCAGTTAAAGTGGGCATTTTGAACCGAATTTCCTGAAGCGGATTGTGTTGGAAAAATCATTGCATTAAGGATGCACTCAAATCCAAACTGCTTATTTTCTGACTCATTTTTAAATTCATTTTTGCTCTCAAACACATTTAATTGGTAGATTCGCTTATTCAGAAACTATATAATGTACCGCAATGATCGATCTTTTGATAGAGGCGGAATATATTTCAAAAAATGATGTCAAAGTGGGCATTTTGAACGGAATTTCCAGAAGCAATTGTGTTATCACTTTCTTCTGGACACGATAACTTCTGCAATTCTGCACAAATCTCTTCCAAACTGATACATAAAATCAAGGGACATAAAATCTCGGTCAAGTTCGTTAATGGACAAAATCGGACCAAGGAGATGGAAATAGGGAGGGGTTTTGTGAAAACAGAAAAAAACCCATAACTTCTTAATTTTTGTACATATCAAATCAGTTTAAAGTTTTTATTACTTCAAAAAATAGCGCCAAAAATTCATGCATCACAGAGTTTTGATAAAATTTAAAATAGGCTCAAGGGGCGCAAAAATAGGGGTTTTGGGGGAAAAAATTCCTTACTTCGTCAATTCTCAAGATATCAAATCCAATTAATTTTATTATATATCTCTTTAATATTATCTACAACTTTTATATTCACAAGTTTTTGATAGGACCAATTCGTACCGCAAAAAAAATTAAAAACGAAAACAAAAAAGGGGTTTGAAGAAGAAAAATTTTAACTCCGTCAATTCACAAGATATAAAATCTCCATGAATTTATCATATATCTTCTTAATATTGTCTTCAACATTTATATAGACAAGTTTTTGATAGGGCCAATTCTTACAGCAAAAACAAATTAAAAATACAAAGCGGTTGAAGAAAAAAAATCATCTTATTAAGGGTGCATTCAAATCCAAACTGCTTATTTACTTACTCATTTTATAATTCATTTTTGCTCTCAAAGGCTTCCAATTGGTAGATTCTCTTATTCAGAAACTATACAATGTACAGTAATGATCGATTTTTTTGATAGAGGCAGAATATATTTCAAAAAATTATGCCAAAGTGGGAATTTTGAACAGAATTTCCCGAAGCGATTGTGTTAGAAACGAAAAATATTGCCCTACTGAGAAAATAATTGTTTATTAATTAAGTTTTAATTAATTGAAGGAAAAATAAAAACACAGGTCGCTTATAAATCTTTTCAAAAATCACGTCAGCATGTTTTATATATATATATATATATATATTTTAATGAATCTGAAAATGTGCCAGAAAATTTGGAGTTGTTGAGCATGGGAAAATTTTTTTTTTTAATATCGCCTTAACATGATTCTGAAAAAACCAGCTATTTTATAAAAAGGAAATAAAAACTCGTCAAAAGCAGATAGGTAAAACTGTTAAAGTGGATTTATATCTAATAATGATTTAGTTTTTGTTGGTGAAATTAGTATACTTAACTTCGAAATCTACCTCTGCCTGTAGGCCGGGCCGGCAGGGATTTTTTTTTCTGTACAGATTCGGGACTTGTTTGATATCTAGTCTTCACGGCCCAAAATTTTCAGCCCCAGTTTTGACCCAGCCCGTATGAAAATCTTTGTCTCAGCGTGGCCTGGTCCATTCAAAGGTCAGTTAAATTATGCGTGGCCTAAAATTTTTGCAAAAAATGCATGCATTTTTAAATCGCCATTATTCTACACTTAAGCATTATTATTATTATTATTATTATTACTTTTAAGATTAGTAGATTTCTCTACGCTCATTAAACGATAGTAAAACGTGTGAAAAGGAACCTGCCTATGACGGAACCCCGTTTTAAGGGGACCGGGAAAGCAAAATTCAACTAAAAAATCGATTTTTACTTTTTTATACCATTAAATAGTTTAAACTTTTATCTTTCCAACGATGTGTCACGCATGTTTATATATATATATATATATATAAATTGTTGAAATTAATCATTCTTTCTAAGAGTACTTCACAGCTTAATGGTCATTTAAATATTTAATTGACTTTTCCTGAAATCTTGGATTTTTCATTCTTATGTTCTTTTTTTTTCAATATCCATTAAACTTGATAACTCAGATTTTTATTTAATATTTATATAATGATACATTGTATATTTTAACACACGGATTTAATGTTTTGTTGAGAATTATTTATTTTAGGCAGTGAAATCTTACCAAAAATGCTAATTTAAAAATGACTTTCAATAAATAATTAATTTTGAGTTTCACTTAGAAAGAAAATGGTCTGTTAAAATACGTAAATCATGTTATTTTAACTACTCTAAAAAATCTAGACCTCTATCTTTCAGCATTTCTGAGAAAAGGTACATAAAGCTGGTGAATTTAACATGGCGAAGATAGGGCTTTCCCGGTCCCCTTAAACTGAAAAACGTGTTGATCCATGCAAAATTAATATACTAATACGTAGGAAAATAATATATAATACATTTACACTTGCTAAGAAGGGAACTTGTCTATAACGCATTTTTTTTCTTTTCTATGCAATTCCGTCTTAGAAGATTTTACTGTATAGCATTTTTCAGATTTTTAACACTTCAGTACATGGAATATGGATTAACAATATTAATGATAACTGAAACATTTACATACAACAAATAGAGATTCATTAAAAAAATAAATATCGCAGGCTGCGGCACTTCTATAAAAATGAAGATTATAAACATGGAAAACTAGTCGGATGTACCAATCCCAAAACTTTCTTCTATCTCATACATGTTAATACTTCAAAATTCGCTATCATAGTGCCAAAATTAAATGGCAAATTCCGTGCATTAGTTCTTGAGATATGACTATCGCTGAAATCATCTAAATCCAGTAAAATGCTGCCTAGCAGCGCCACCTATTGGGTGATTTATTTATAAATCCTAATCAACAACAATTTATGTCAACGTCTGACTGAATCTGAAGTTTGGAGAAAATCCGTGCATTAGTTTTTGAGATAGAGCTATAGCGAAAATCGTGAAAATTCCTGCATAGCAGCGCCACCTATTGGGTGATTAACACCAAAACCTAATTAACAACAACTTCTGTCAACATACAACTAAATCTGAAGTTAGATGAAAATTCGTGCATTAGTTTTTGAGATAGAGCTATTGAGGCAATCGTGAAAAAGTCAGCACAGAAGCGCCACCTGTTGGGCGATTTACACCAACACATAATCAGTAGCAAGACATGTCAAGGACTAATTGTATCTGAAGTTTGGTGAAAATCCGTGCGTTAGTTCTTAAAATAGAGCTATTGGGGAAATCGTGTAAATCCTGCAAAATTCATCATAACAGCGCCACCTGTAGGGCGATTTACACCAAAACGTAACCAGCATCAATACATATCAAGGACTAACAAAATCTGAAGTTTGATCAAAATCCGTGCATTAGTTCGTGAGATAGAGCTATTGCGAAAATCGTGAAAAATGCAGCATAGCAGCGCCACCTGTTGAGCGATTTACACCAAAAACTAATCAGCATCAACTTGTATTAGGGACTCACTGAATATAAATTTTTATTAAATTCCGTGCATTAGTTCTTGAGATAGATCGCCCACAAAATTTGTGTCACATACACACAGACAGACTCACAGAGTCACAGACAGACATTTTGTAAAAACATGTTTTTTGGAATCTCTGACCCCTAAAACGTGTAAATCCGTCGAAAACCGGAATTCGAAAATTTTCATGAATCCAATACTTTCTTCTTGTAAAGATAGAAGAAAGTAAAAAGGTTAAGATAAATACTTTTGGTCAGAACTTCTCATACGAAAGAAATTTTTAACCAAATCGACGTAAAATCAATGTTTTGTAGAAATTCACTCGGGCCGAGATTTTAACTTTTTCCCTTGCCGGGCCGAACTTTTAAATTTTTTACCGGTCCGGGACAATATTATTTTTTCTACGGGCCGTGCCGAACCGGGTTCGGGCTGAACTTTTAATTTTTGTATCGGGCCGGGCCGAATTTTTTTTCTATAAGTCGGGTGGGCCCGGGCCTGGAATTTCGGCCAGTGCAGACCTCTAGGATGAATTACTGTTGCTATGGTAACTGATTAAAGAAAAAGAAAAATGAAATATGTACATTTCAAATTAGTAAATTTATAAAACAATATGTTTTATTTTATCGGAACACATGTGTAAAAATTCACCAAAATGTACACAAATAATTTTAAAATTTTGACAAATGCATTGACAAAATTTCAAATTAATTGGAATAATTTAAGACCCGTCATGCGAAATTTCAGTTTCCATAATTTACCATTTAAATCCATTAAACAAATGAGCCATTTTCTTTCGGGAGAAATGAAAATTTGAAAATTGTCTGAAATGCCATAGAAAAGCATTATAGTGTAAAATAAAATATTTCATATTTTCGAACAGATGGGCCAAATGTAACCAAAAACTCAGCTAAACCAGCTAATTCCGGGTACCTCACCAACATGCTTATTTAATTTCAAGCTCATCGGATGCTTTTTGCGGCAGTTATTGCGGAACAGACAGACGGAAACCAAAACCTTTCGTGTCTCCACAGTAAGCCTTCGCTGACGTTTCGGCAATAAGCACCATAACTAGTCAATCTGCAGATCAGGAGCCTCAGCGTCATCTTTGCAAGTCATTGTTTTTTAACACTCATTGCATAATATTCAACTTCCTACAAATCGCTTTTTAAAGTTTTCAAATTACATAAATATTTATAAGAATAAAAAATACTTCGTAAAGTTTCAGAAATTAAAAGTGTTAAACAAGTGGTTATACAATGATATTCTGAAATTCTGATGAGCTAATTATTCTGGTAACTTTTTTAATCAAAAATTGTATTTCTTTAGGGGGACCTTGCCCCCCTGAACCCTCAGTCCATTTAAATTTACATTAGCAATTTTCTATTGGTCGTGCGGATGGTTATAATGTAGTATATCTTAGATTTTTTTTTTTACGCTGTAATTTATAAGGATAAGCAAAAGGTTTTAAAAAATTAATAAATTAAAACAGTCCTATTAACCGTACGCAGACGATAAATCTTGAAGTATTGATAGAAATTTTCTTTAAGTAATGTTAGTCATAGAGTAAAGAGAAAGAAGAGAGATGAAGTGTGGTGGCTGGGGGTGACACCAAAAATGGAACCCTAAAATCCGCTGGATTCGGCTCAAACACAACCACGTGCTTTTGAAAAAAAAATGAATACTTTAAATAATACAGTTTTTAATTCATAATACAATGAAATGCTACTTTAGAACGCTTAAATATAAGCAGATCATTTTCCTTTAGAGAAAAAAATGCACGGGGACGTCAAAGAATTCGGTCCATGTTCCACGTGCTTGTTTTGTTTGGGCCGAACGAGGGCATTTAAATTTGAGCGATAAGTCGTATCATATTACAAGCCGTTTTTATGGCAAACTGCATCTCCATCTATCTCTTTCCTCCGTGGATAATAGTTAATGGAGGATATTCCATCTCCGTTTTGATCACGTGGTCAAGGTAAAAACTTTTAGCGTAAAGAAGGGAAGGCTCCGTAGACGTGTAGGTAATGACCGCGCTAGCCAATGAAACAGTTCATGAGGCAAAGCAGTAGTATCTTCTCTTCTTATCAGTGAGAAGTTCCTTGGGTAAATTACCGGTATCACGTGACTTTTTTCAGTCTCGAACCATTATTTGGAATATCCTCCATTCTATTTTATCCAAGACCATTTTATTCCGCCATCTTTGTTTTCGAAAAATGACGTCTAATTGACTTTATTCCAAATCTGGGTTCGAGGCTGAAAAAAGTCACATCATTTACCCAAAGAACTTCTAACTGATAAGAAGAGAGGCTACTACTGCTTTCAGGCTGGCGAGTGTTTTTCATTACGTCTACGGAGTTGGTCAAAGTGGGAAACAAAATGCTTGACGATTCAGCCTGTATTATAGGAGCCCTAATGGACCTTATGCATGCGACCTGAGGTCGAGGCTAAAATTCGTCTGCTGGCGGTATTTAGCATAGCAGTCTATGGAGTGTGAGTTATTAATGCTTGTTTGTCAAAAATGCCGCAAAACAATTCTTTGATGCAGCAGCATACACTTAATATATTGTAATCTAAATTCAAAATGTTGTTCT
Organism: Maratus speciosus; assembly: GCA_963932465.1. Lineage (NCBI taxonomy): Eukaryota > Metazoa > Arthropoda > Arachnida > Araneae > Salticidae > Maratus > Maratus speciosus. Next base: position 458,811,208 of record OZ010797.1, read on the forward strand.
GTATGCGAGAAAATTCCCTAAGTTTGCAAATTTTCAGTTAAAATGTATGCACTCAACCTGGGTCAAGGCTAAAGTCGTCTGCTAGCGGTGTTTGCGCCTGCGCATACTGGTATTCTGCCGGTGCAGTAACTAGAATAACAGATCTTCATACCGCCAGCTCTGGCGTCACCTGAATAGAGTGCATTTCAAGCTGATCGGATGTTTTTTGAAAGACAGTTATCGTGGAACAGACAGACAAACTAACAAACAAACGGAAATCAGAAACTTTTCGGGTTTTCACAGTAAGCCTTCACTCACGTTTCGGCAATGGACTTTACCCACGAATGGCAACAGCCACGTCTATGCGGGTAGATACCCTCCGAAAAGAACTGTTTATAGGACGAAGGGAAAGCAGTGTTAAAATATTCTTCACGCCTATTGGTGTTTTTCTTCTGTTTACCCGCGGCTGACGCCACATGGGTAAAGTCCATGGAGGATATTCCAAATATGGGTTCGAGGCTGAAAAAAGTCACGTGATACCGATAGCTGCGTTTACACTATGTGGCCTGTCAGGTCTGTTGGGTCTTTCAGGTCCAAGAATCGAAAAAATTGCGTCCACACTACGGCATAAGAACTTGGCTTGCGCATGCGTATATTTGCAGGTTGGGGGAAGGGAGGGACAGTCGTGTTTGTTTGTTTACGTTTGTATTCGTATCGAAATGAACGTGTCAGAATTGTTTGCGCCGTAATTTCTTTTGCACAGACATTAATTACGTGTAAATTAATAAAAATTACGCGTTTTTCTAAGCTCATTGCCCACAAGGGAAGCAAGAAAATGCAATTGCCCCCTAATTTTCTCTTTCTCTGAAAAAAATAAAATTTATTCTTTTCAAACAGTTTAAAATAATGAAACACAGAGAGAAAATGAATCTTTTTTTTGTTGTTTTCTGGGAAAGGGGTACGATCCCTCCTTTCCACAAAATAAAATTTACATTTATTTTTCATTTCATAGTACATTTTAATTTTGTTTAGATGAATATATTAATTGAAAGCTGTATTTCAGTTACTATGTTTAAAGTGCATATGTAGAAGGAGAAAAATAGCAACATTTAAATGAATTTGCCATGCTTTATACTACATTTACATAAAATTTACTGTGATTTAAAAAATATTTATTAGATTAAAATAACTGGGTAATTTTTAATAAAAAAATAATTGATTAAGATATTGTGTTGTAGAGTAAAATGTGCCAATGAAGTATTTTTTTTTTTCTAAAACATATTTAGCTTTGCAGCAACAATGAGAGATGGATATGTTGGGGAGGGGGGGGGGGTGTGGATAGCTTTTCTCAGAGAATCTAAAAAGCTGATAAGATATATAAAAACTAATTCTATTGAGAGGAACTGGCTCTAAAAACTAACGTAAAGAAAAGCATAAGCAGAAAAAAAATTAGCATACAGCTATTTCGTCTTCTTAACAGCAAAGTATATACTATAATGTTACTACTGCTGTTTCTCACTCTTATTTTGCCTGAGGATTGAAGATTGGTCTCCTTTTATGAAACAGCTGGATGCTGAATTTATTTGGGCTGCATGTGCTTTTCATTATGTTGGTTTGTACAAGTCATGTATTTAATAAAATATACTTTATAAACATATAAAGCAATGAAATTCTTCTTTTATGAGTAATAACAGGAGCACAGACAGGATCTTTACCAAAGTGCCATTTTGATTTGAAACATTATTACTGATAAAATTTGTTGTTTTACATACTCATAATATTGTAACTCATTGTAAATACATTTCATGTAAAAAGTGATAATGAAAAGCATACACAGCCAAAATTAATTTAGCATTTAAATATTTCAATGCTTCATTAAAGGAGTCTCTATTTAATCTTCAGAGTAAAATAAAGCAGAATTAGAAGCAGCATTAACACTAACATAATACTTTGCTACTGTTTTTCTCACTTTTTAGCTCACAGGCTATCAAAGCCTGAGAGCTTATGTGCTCGCCAGTTCTGTATGTATGTACATAACGCGATAACTCTTGATAGAAATATCTGATTTGCTTTAAAAAAAATTTCGAGGTTCATTCTGATAAGGCACTTCTCTGATTAGTTTTGGAGATTCATTGCTTAAGGATAAAGGAGGAAAAGGAGGACTAGTCCCCCCCCCCCTTAATTTAAATAAATCGGTTTTTCATGTAGAATTGTTTGATTTGCTCCAAATTTGGTATACTGGTTTATTATGTTAAGGAGCTTCCCTGATTAGATTTAGAGGATCATTAGTTAAGTATAAAGGAGGGACGGGAGATAGTCCTCCCCCCCCCCCCCTTAATCTAGATAAATGTTTTTTTTATGCAGAATTATTCGATTTGCTTCAAATTTGATATACTAGTTTATTCCAATATGGTGCTTCCTTCATTTGATTTGGAGGTTCATTGGTTAAGTATAAAAGGGGGAATGGGGGAAAAGTCCCCTCCCCTTAATTTAGATAAATCTGTTTTCATGCAGAATTGTCCAGTTTACTTTTTTTTTCTAGGTTCATTCTGATAAGGAGCTTTTCTGATTAGATTTGAAGGTTCATTGGTTCAGCATAAAGGGAGAAATGGGGGAGCTAATACCCCCTTAATTTAGCTAAATGGTTTTTTCATGCAGAGTTATCTGATTTGCTTCAAATTTGGTATACCAGTTTATTATGTTAAAAAGATTCCCTGATTAGATTTTGAGGTTCATTGGTTAAGTATAAAGGGGGAAACGGGGGCTAATCCCCCTTCGTTTATTTTTTGAGGGGCATTATTCTTTGAAATAAGAGTATAATATACAATTAGTATGAATAGCCTGTGAGCTCAATGCCATCAGTTTAACTGGGAACTTTTCTTTTTATTCACTTATTTTGCATGGAAGAAAAGACTTCTATCATGAAGCATTGAAGTAGTCGTATGTTAATTTTCGTATCTATCAATGCTTTTCTTTTCATTGTTTTTCTATTAATTTTATCAGATTTAACTCTCTGTTTCACAGCTTAAGTAAATTTTAACAGATTAATTTTAATTAGATTTTCATTTTTAATTGAAAAAAAATTATGATTTCTTAATATAACTAATTTTCAGGCATGATTAAAAAAAATAATAAAATAAAATAAAATCCACATGACTCAACCGTAAACATTTGTTACAACAATGTAAAGTAACAATTGCAGTAATATAAATAAAGATGCAAAATTAAGAAGAAAGTGACAGCTTTATCACAATTGCCAGCTCATTGCCCAAACTTGGTGAGAGCTCCTTTTTCATCCTCCTGAGTATTTTTGACTTGAATGTTAATAAAATACTAAAGGGTAGAAAACAAAATAACATGTTTATTTGACAAACATATTTAAAAGTACAAAATAACTTTTTTGTGAACAATCCAATCCAGAGATTAAAAGAAAACTGCCAGAGCATGAAGATCTGAAAATAAAAATCTTAAAAATGCATTATAAATTAAATTATATTATGAATGTGATAAAAATTCCAATTTACTTGAAATATTCTTAGTAGCACCTCAAGCTCTTTATTTTGACCTCCAGATATTTGATAAAAAGTTGTTTTCTACTTTTAAGTACAATAAGTGCTTTTTTCCTTACTTTTTAGTCTAATATTTCTTTCAAGTAATTTGATTTCCGAAGACAGTTTAACCACTTTCATTTTCTTTTAAACTGTATAATAAGATATGAAAGAGTTTGTTTAAAAGACTATTTTCTGGATTTTATTATTGAGTTTCATATAAAAACATAATGTATTCTTACTTCTTTGTTTATCCTTTCATTATTGCAAATGATTTAATCCTTCCAGGCATACTGAAACTTAATTTGAATAGGCTGTTTATGAAAGTAGTAAGTAGTAGTAAGTACCAAAAAGAAAATGCAATTGCCCCCTAATTTTCTCTTTCTCTGAAAAAAATAAAATTTATTCTTTTCAAACAGTTTAAAATAATGAAACACAGAGAGAAAATGAATCTTTTTTTTTGTTGTTGTCTGGGAAAGGGGTACGATCCCTCCTTTCCACAAAATAAAATTTACATTTATTTTTCCCTTTGATTTAAGGGGGCAGTTTACCTTAAAATTGGTCAAAAAATTGATTTTTCTTTTTTAATATTAAATGAAAGCCTGTTTAATTGTGAATATTTTGATACCTCATTTTTATCCATACCGTAAATATATCGCGAGGTATTGTAAATTTTGTTAAAACACTCAGCGCAATTACCACACAAATTAAAACTTTAAATGTTTTTTCTCCATTTTCATATTTTCTTCACTTTCATGTTTTAAGGCTTTTTCTGTATTTGAGATAGAGATTTTTAAGCTTTTTTTTTTGGTGCATGTTCTTTATTACATATGTGATAAATCTGCACATGGAATTAGCATTTAGGTTTTTTGTTATTTAAAAAAAAAAAAAAAGTATATGAAGATATGTTAGATTTCATCGTTTTGCACTATATATATATCAGTAAAAAAAATCATAATAAATGTAATATTAGATATGTCTAAAAATCCATGTGCAAGTTTGTGTAGTACACATTTGAAAATCTAAAAAAAAAAAAAAAAAAAAAAAGGGCAAAAATATCAATTTTTTTAAAAAGTAGTAGAGATTTAAAAAAATTCAAATTTTTATAAAATTTTTTCAAAATGTACTTTTAGTTGAACATTGAAATTCAGTGAGTTCACCATTTGAATCATATTTAAAATAAAGAAAATTGTTGAAAAGGGAAACTGTCCCTTAAGTGTTCAGAAATTACCTTAAACAGGGGTCCAGGAGGGCAGGGACGACCCCCTGACAAAAGAGATAACTGCTTCAATTCTTCATTTAAAAAATGACAGTAGGAGCTTACTTTTGTTTTCTTAATTGTTATATGTATGGTTTGGCTTTAATGTTGACATTATGTTGCTACAATGTGAAATGAATACCAACACTGATGGAAAACCTAATCGAAGACATCACCAGTAATCAGGTTACCACTCGTTTCACATTGCAGCAGAGCGTATGGTGTTGCTACGGCAACACCACTCTCTGGTGCAACAGTTAACTGCCTGTCTCATTATTTATATTATTATCATCTGTGACACTACCTTCTGAGCAATAAATCTTTAAAACGACAATGAGGAAAAAATTAATTACTTTGACACAATAATAGTAAATTCCCGCTGTTTTATAAGGGAGAATACAGAATTTCTTTGGCACATGTAACTGGAAAAAAAAGGAACTAAATGTAACATTTCGTGAAATTTTACTTTTGGACAGTTTGAAAATAAAGCTTTTACTTTATAGATAATGGACATTAATTTCAGAAGAGAAATTATTGTCCTCACCTGATGATAAAACAATATTTTTAAATGGAAACTTACATTATCGCTTGTGAAAATTAAATCTACAATGATTACATGAAAATGACGCCATTTTCTATATACTTTTAGTCGTGATGTTACATTTAAATAAAGGTACTATGGTAACACTTATAGTAAAGGCTTAAAAATTTATATATGAAAAATATGCATTATCTGTTCAAAATGATGCCATTTTTGCATGTGAAAATACAGTGAGTCTGATTTTTAATTGATTTATAAAAATAATGCTCATACCCATTTTCTTTTTGTGGCAATATAAAAGAAAAAGTTGCATTAGAAAATTAAATAACATTTTTTAAAAATTATAAACTATAGCAGATGGTTGAAAATAGGGCTGAGAAATCTGATAATTGTTTTAAATTTGCAATAATTTTACTCCCGTTCTAAAACTATTGTATGGTGTTGTACATATATAATGTTATCAACATTTAGGTAATTTTAGTCCCCACCCCATCACTTACAATATCATACGTTATCATTCCTCGACACCCCCCCCCCATACACACACACACACCTTAATGAAATCATCATCAATGTTTAAAAATCCTTTTTATTTTTATATGTTTGCGTTTGCATAAAGATATGATTTTACATTTAAACAACTGTATATCAATTAACATCTAACTACACTTACTATTTAAAAAGGTATAAGACTATTTTGATGTAAAGAAAAAAATTAAAGCACTAAAAACAAAAAAATATTGTTTGCATTAAAAAAAAAAAAAAACTTTCCCCAAAAATATCTTATGACAATCAAACGTCAGGTCCCCCCCCCCCTCCCACACACATTAAAATGATAATTTTATATATGCACAGCCCTTAATTTGTATAAACACTGCAGCAGCAAAAGAAGGTGACATTTCAAAATTCCTCCCACAGTATTTAAAAAACTAATAAGTTGTATTGAAAATACCTTATATTATAAAGAAGCTTTTCTATGAAACCTTTAAACACATAAATGCTAAACTTATTATGTTTGCTTTTCATTACATTGGTTTTTATTTGTCACATATTGTATCCCACAAAGAGTAATAATTCTCCAAAACCCCTTACAAATAAGGATACTGGCTGCACCACTGGTATAAGGAATATACACAAATTATGAAAAATTAGGCATAGATTATGAAATACTCTCCAACAGTAGCTATTAAGAAATTTAATATTTTCATACAATGAAATGAAATATCTAAATGTGCCATTTAAAAACACGTAACTCAGTAAAAATGCATTTTCAGCACTTGTTGTCCCCATAACACTTTTTGGTGCATTATATTTATTGAATTTCACATTTAAATAGCACCCTCTATAGCGAACATCATTAGCATTTAATAATTACAATGCAATCACAGTATATTTACAAGTGTGACAAGCTGAATTCATAAATACTTTTCAACCATGTTGAAAGTGTTTTTTTCATTTTATATCTTAGCCATTTTTTTTTAATAAAAATTAAATAGATAATTAAAAACAATTCTTAAATCAAGGTTTACATGATAGACAAATCTAGCAAATACCTGAAATACCATTTATAATAAAAATATATAGTCAAATAAAAGACAACAAATCTTTAATAAATTTATTTTATTTGAAAGTACAAGTTACAGAAACAAAATAAAATTTCTTTATACAGTAGACTCCCTCAAATCCGCGACCCTAAAATCCACGAACGCCTAAAATCCGCGTATTTTTTTCAGATGTAAACAATGAAATTTACAGTTAAGTTGCAGGAACAAAATTCAAGACGGCGCCGAAATCGGCGACTACCGCAATGTTTTTTTTACTAAATTTTTTGTTAATCAATCTCTTTTGGCTATTACAGCTGATTTATTACTAAATAAATTTACATTACTTTTGATTTTAATATAAATTAGCATATCTATATCAAAAATTTCAGGGTTCGAAATGGAAAAATCCACGAACCAGAACGTTATTTTAAAATTATTGTTCGCGGGATTTTTTTTTTTAATTATCGACAAATTTATTTCTAAACATACAAAGCAGTATAACCAAAGCATTAAAGACTCTAAATAACAATGAAAAACGTTACAGTGAGCGCAATAAGCTATATATACTTATAATAGCATTAATACTGTTCTCCTTGCTATCACTAGATGGCAGCATAGGACTTTTGGAATCGATTTCATTTGTAATAATTTAATATTTTTCTAAATTTTTATTTTACATAATTATTTTAATAATTACTTACTTTTAAACTAATAAATTATTTTAATATTTTACTTATTTTAATGTTTCACTTTATTGTAAGCATTCATTATAATTTCCCTTGCTTAACTACCAATCAAATCAATGTTTCAAAAATGTAAACAAATCAATGACCAGAAATCCGCAAAATTCTAAAATCCGCACAACCTCTGGTCCCAAGCTGTGCGAATTTAAGGGAGTCTACTGTATTATGAATATTATTGAATATAATGATTACTACGTATAATAAATGAAACAATATTAATATGTATCATAATGGTCTATGATGATGACAATGTTTTGCAGAAAACTTTATTGATCTGAAGAAAAAGGTATTTATATTTCAATCTGAAAGGAAGATAATGCATTAGTAAAATTTGAGTAAAAATAAACTGTGTAACTAGCTAAATTGTGAACTATTAAGACAGTTTTTTGGAAAGAAGCGAGATAATCATTTAATAACTTTCAGTTGGTATAATAATTAAGAAGTAATAAATAGTGCATCAAAACCAAAAAGCATGCATGTTCTTGACATACCTAAAAAAAGGAGGTAATATGGAAATAATAGGATTCCATCTTAAATATGACGTGATCAACATGGCAACCTAGAATCATTACATGTCATGGGATATCACTGAATTAATTATGTACGATAGGATTTAATAGAATGAAGAAAACTTTTATTAATATCTTTTTAAGTTTTGATTTGATTTTCTTAAAATTTGAAATGACTTGACATAAAATTCTGCAACGATTATATATATATATTAAATTTCAAACCATTTGGTTGGGTATTTTTTGCGCTGTTATATGCAGACAGATGGACAAACCAGATGAAGACTATAGGTGCTTCGTATTTATATAGTTACAAACACATCTAAAAAGAGCTTAAAAAAAACACTATTTCTGTTTCCCTTTCATTCTGATAAAAATAACATTAAAATGACTTGAAATGGAATAAGTAATTTTTAAGGGAAAAAAGTTGTTTTATTTTTTTCTGTATGAGAATAAATAAAATTGTTAATTTCAGAATGAATGAGTTCGGGCCCACCCGAGCTCGAAGAATGGTACAAAAATCGAGCCCAAGGCCATATCTCTCATCTCTAGTAGTAACACAAGAACACTGAAACTAAATGTTAAACCAACGGCAATGTTCTTTTCAAAATTCTTATTTGCATTTCAATACTCTGTTTTTTTTTTTTTTTTTTTTTTTTTTTTTTTTTTTTTTTTTTTTTTTTTTTTTTGGCCTGGGCAACCTGAACCTGATGTCTAACCAAATATGTTTACTTTTTATTTCTTTGGTTGCAGTTTTTTTTTTTTTCTGAGGGCACTTTTAATTTTGAAACAAGTTCTGAAACTGAAATTTTCCTCTGAAAAACTGCACCTGAAATCAAGGGCAAAAAGATACCCAATTAGACATGTCCCATGCAAAACAGAAAAAATTATTTAAAAATATTCAAAAGCAAATGATAAATTTGTAAAGTTACCATTGGTTTAATATTAGTTTGCAAGCATATTTCCATGAGAGTTAACATAGTATAATTAATAAATAAACTTAAAATTTCGAACCCAGAATCAAAATAACATTAATTATTAATAACATTAAAACTCTTCAATTTCACGATTTGCATAGTAATATAAAAAATAATTTAAAAATATGGTACATTTCTGTTAGTCGGCACAGGCGATAAATCAACAAATATTTTTCCTTTGTCATCATTTGCATTGCATTCACTTAATTTTTAATATAAACCATTCACTCATTTCATTCTAATACATATCTCGCATTTATATACATGCCTTTCACTCATTTTGATTCAATTGCAGAAAAAAAATATATCATCAAAATATTGTTTCTAATTATCATGTGTGTAAAAAAAAAAAAGTGTTATTGGAAAGATTTGTACACGAGTGACATAAAAGTACCAAAAATACTCAGAAGTTAAATATAAGTATTAAATAGCTTAACCAGCATGAGTAATAGTCAGTGTAGAATAATTTAAATAGAAAAAATAAGAGAATATGCTTTCCACACGTAGAAGAATTCAATAAAACACACTTATTTATATTACGCACTATACATAAAGGTTATTTTTCCAAAAAAAGCAGGGGGGAGGGGGACAACCAAACGCAGCTAATGCGCAATATGTTTTACTAATAAACATCATTACTTTCCATATGTTATATTTATAAACTGCATTAATTACAACTAAATAAAATAACCAAACCATACAAGTGATAAATTTTATATCTATGGTCATTTAAATTTCTCAAAACGCTTTTGAACTAAATTCTGATTCAGCAACTATGAATATTATCATTAACATCTCAAAACTAATTTTTTGAGCTAAAAAAAAAAACATTTAAAAAACTTTTACTTGCTATGCTCACAATTTCTTAGTTAATTCATATTTAAAATAAAGTATGAGGCTGCAGCTTACTTACAAAATATATTATAGGAAAAATGTAAATTTTGTGAGCGAAATCTAAAAGCGTAAAGATCATAAAAGCATGGCTTCATATATATATATATATATTTTTTTTTTTTTGTTTAATGAATTTTGACCCAAAAATTTAGAAGACTTATTTCAAATTATAGCATTTTATGACACCGGATACGTATTAATTCCAATTTTGATTGCCGTTGAATACTAAGGTCATTCCATGGTAACTTACGTTATAATTTAAAACAATTTACAGCAGTAATTTCAGTAATATAACACCAAAAAATTTTCAAATGTTAAGTTGACATGGTTTGTTAATTAAACCTATCCAAAGGCCAATTTGGATAAAAATTACCTAGAAAATGAAAATTACATTTTTTATGGCAACTTACGTTACTTTTTCAGTAATGTCAGTTACCATAATAAATATAACTGGCAGAGTTCAAGAAAAAACACTAAAATTAGGCCATTATCATCTAAATTTATCTTTGAATAGGTTTAATTAACAAATCATGTCAACTTTGCATTGTTAATATTTTTTTTTCTTTTGTCTTTTATTACTAAAATTACTGAAGTAAACTGTTCTAAATGTAACGTAAGTTACCATCGAATGACCCAGTGAATTATAAACATTGATTGAGCGAAACAAACAATATCACTTATTTTATTTTGAAGCTCAGAGCTTTATAAAAATTAAGGTACTTTTCGGTTAGCCGGGCGCCACTGTTATATATACATATATATGTAATATAAATGTATGTATATATACATATACATTTACATATATATAAGTGTGTATATATGCAATATATGTATATGTATACATGTGTATATTTACATATATGTATGTATACAAATATGTATAGATAACAGTGGCGCCCGGCTAACCGAAAAGTACCAAAATTAATTACAATGTTGACACATTTTAATTAAATTCTAAAATACACCATATGCTCCTGATAATTTCAATAACTTATACTAATGAAATAAATAATTCATATCACTTCAAAGAATTGTAAATAAACAACCCAAATCACAACAACAACAACAAAAAAAACAAACAACAACATTAATAATAATACATTTTAGATTAGTTCAACATTAACAAATATTAAATCAAATACATTACATTATTACATATGCAGCTTAATAATTATTAAACAAATAGACCAATTCGTTAGATGGCAACGAGTCACGTGATGTCGATGAGCGTGTTCAGAGGTGCACTTTGCGCCGCGCGCGCGCTCAGAAGTTTATGCCATGGAGTAGGTCTTATCGAAGAAAGGAATTTTAACATAATTCAATTATTTCATTATTTTTATGGTTCAAAAAAGGTAAAACCAACGACTATATTTCTTCATCCTTCCAAAACATGGTTTTCGTAACAGGAATACATGCCTATGTTCACTCAGATAAAATCTAAAATAGTCGGGAAAAACATCACGTGACCTTCTTTATCTACTTTAGCCCATTTGGCATTTAAAATTAGTTAACCAACCGCGCGCAAACTCCGCACGAGCTGCTCAAAAAAATTGTGTGGGCGATTTGATCACGTGATTGTGCGTTTTCTGCTTATGTGTTATTGGTTGTGCTTTGTTTGGTAGGTTGATTGATACAATTTAAGAATTCAACTGGTGATCTAAAAATTTTAACAATTTTCTTTTTATTTATTTAAAAATGATTTATCAGTTGATTTATATCTTCCGTGATAAATAAAATGCTGTTAGTAAACCAAGATTGTGATATCAACATATGAGATTTGTTTGTAATCTACTATACTGGATGGATTTCAATGGAATTTGCACTGTTAGTTAGACAGTTTTTCAGAGAAGGTTTTAATATATATATTTCTTATTTTATGATTGCATATTTCAATACCGTGTGGATAACAGACCAAAATACATCATCAAACATGAGAAATAAATGGCATTCAAAATTCTGTTAGTATAAGCAAAATACTTATTTATACTTTCAGTAGAAAATTTATAAACATTCTGATCATACTTTATTCACTACAAAACTAGACAGCAGACCTATATATTTTATCTCTTTAAAAAATATATGTACAGGTATTTTTAGTTAAAATAATCTACAACTATTATATTTTATTTTTATAATGTTCAAAGTAAAATATGATTTCCAGCCTAGTCTCGATAAAAATTCACTCGTAAAGTACTCAAAAAAAAAAAAAAAAAAAAAAAAAAAAAAAAAAAAAAAAAATCAAGGAATTATCCTAAGTGCGATATATATTATTTTTTCATTTGGATTTGCTTAATGTTTATATCATTATACATATACATACTTAGAAACGAAACTTTGAATATTTAAAAGGTGTTCAGATGTAAAACTTTCATCTCGAAATACCTCATTTTCTCACATTTAAATAAGTATTTTATTATTATAATAAAAATACACGTGCCTCTGTATAATAAAAATAAAAAATATATCTTCATCAAAAATATTTTATTCATTATGAAAAATATAAAACAACCAATAAACAAAACAAAAAAGAATTGTAACACAATGTGGGATCGGAAGGATTCGAACCCAGAATCCCTGGTCTCGAGTTCACTGCCTTATCCATTCGGCCATCTGGCACACGATGCTTCCGTATCAAAATATCTTTATAATTAGCACCTTAATTAATCAAATCCATGATCTGTTCCTGAACACACTACGTGCCTACCTGTACACTACCTGAACACACTACATCCATGATATGGACCCACTCCATGTTCCTGACTCCTGAGCTCGCGCGCGCTGCGCGCGTGCTTCTTGAACACACTCCATATTTTTCCATGTTTTTGACGTCATCACCGTTAATGGAGCGGGAGATTTGGTGATTTTCTGGCAACCTCGTATACTTTTGTTGACATACTAAAATTGTAGGTTAGGAAGACGGCCCGGTGAGTGTGTGTGGTGTTTTTGGCGGTAGCGTTAAGCCCACGTGCGCGTAGAGGGTTGTGCTTATAGTGTGGTGAGAGTAAGTTTTTTGTTTATCGTAATACAATAGTGTTAGTGTTTTCGCGTATTATTGAATTTGTGTGTAGTTAAATTTAAGTGTGTGTTGACAGTCTGAGCACTTTGGACTGGTCATCAGGCACGGTTTGGTATAATGTCGGGAACGGAGGTAAAGATAAAAGAAAGCATAGGTTTCAACAGTGAAGAATACAAGAAATATAATTGGAACGATGGGAGGACAGCCAAGCAGCAAATTAACATGATACCGAATTTAAAAGATTATGTCATCATTACGGAAGGTGAGGAGGGCGGACTCCACAAGTTAAACCCGATCCAGCTAAAGAAGGAAATAAAACAAAGCTTTGAACATTACAAGGAAATTGATACGGCTAGATACACCAGGAACAACAAGCTGCTAATCACAACGAAAAATTATGAATGTGCCAATGAGATTGTAAACAGAGAAAAAATATTTAACAATAAAGTGAAGCATATATTAATGAATGAAAATATAACCTCTAGATTTTTAATCTTCAGAATTGATACCGATATAACATTAAAAGAAATCCAAGAAGAGATTGAAGAAGAGAATCAAGTTACGATCCAAAATATTAGAAGATTTACAAAGAGATATGAAGGCCGCACAGTTCCCACGGGAACAGTGCTTATAACCATATATGGACATGTCCTACCAGAATACATTAAAATGTTTTATATGCGACAGAAAATAAGTTTATTTGTAGACAGGCCAAGAAAATGCAATATTTGCCAAAGCTTCAACCATGGAACGAATAAATGCACAAACGACAAAAGATGCAAAAGATGTGGGAAAAACCACCCTGAGTTGGTATGCAAAGAAGCCGAAGTCAAATGCGCAAATTGTGAGCAAAATCATGAAGCAGACGACGAGGATTGCGAAATCAAAAAACGAGAGGTGGAAATTCAAAAATTTAAAAGTGAAAACCATATCACGCTGGCTGAAGCTAGACGACAGTTCAATTTGAAAACAGCTAAAAGCTACGCGGCTAAAACAAAAACAAACATCGAAAAAGTGAACGATGAAGGCAATTATCACAAGTTAGCTGTACTTATGGAAGAGAAGTTTAACAAAATAATGGACATAGTTATGAATATGTGCGAAGTTATGGTGAGCTTACAACAAAAATCAGTAAATGAAATCGAAAACGGGGCGGAAGGAAATGAAAAAGAAACGACAGTTAAAAATAAAATTGGAAAAAGAGATATCATGGGGGAGTTCTATTCTCAGTTAAGAGAGAAAAAATTAAAATTATCGAATGAAGCCCAGGAAGGTGAAAGATTGCTGTTACAGGAATATCTTGCTCCAGAGATGGATAAAATGTTGGTTGATACAGAAAATGGATAAGGGTCATGGACTGTTCTGTGGTACTAGTGCTCGGTTCATTGTCAGCTGGTGGATCGGTATCTGGATTTACTGGTATGCTGGTTTTGGGGGTAAGTGTTGATAATTTTTGTGTTTCTTAGCGTTTCTGTGTTCTTTGTGAGTTTTTTTGTTTTGTTATTGTTCATGGACACTTTTCTTTGTCAGTGGAATATTAGAGGTCTCAGGTCTAATTTACCCTGGCTGCGTACCGGGATGTTTCGCAACTGTATTGTTTGGGCGTTTCAGGAAACGCTTCTTAGCAACAATTTTAATTTATCCTTCAGGAATAGGAATTTATTTCGTGCTGATAGGCCTAGTAGTTCACCGAGGGCGGGAGGCGGCTTGCTGCTTGCGGTGTCGAAGCGGATACCTGTTAAGATGCTTCAGCTTCCTAGAATTGGCCGAGACCATGAGGCTCTTGGAATTAAAATTTGGCACAAAAAAAGGTGGATTGCTATCATAAATATTTACGCGCCGAAGGGGTTTGCGGATATTAGGTGGTTGGAGAGTATCAAAGAGGTGATCGGGCATGACTATATCATTGTTGGCGACTTCAACATTAACTTTCTGAATTGGCAAAATAACCCTAAAGCTAATAAAATGATAAATTTGATGAATTGGATCACGCACACGGATGCTATCTTAATGAATTTAGATCAGGCTACGAGATGTAGGGGCGGAGGCATGGGCTCTTTATTGGACTTGACAATTGTGTCGGATAATTTAGCTCGGATCTTCCAGGTGGATGTTCTTCCTGACCCGTTGGGGTCGGATCACTATCCTATCAGGATTCTTGAAAAGTCCAACGGAGGTAGCAGTAAGAAACGGTACTGGACTCAGGTCAGTTGGCAGCGTGTTTGCTCGGTGGTGGATGGTTTGGAAGATGATGTTTATGCTGAGGGGTTGGACAGGTGGTCATCGGATATCTCCCAGGCGTTGATTCAGTGCACGGAGAGGTTTCCAGTGAGTGGGGGCAATCTTCCGCCTGGGTGGGGGATTGTCACTCGTAGACTATTGGCTCTTAAAAGGTTTTACCACAGGAAGGCTGTTCGTTTAGGTCAGTTAGATTTATGGTGCAAATACAAGTTCTATAACGCCAAACTGAAGAAGCAGATTAAGAAAGACAATCAGAAGTTTTGGGATTCTGTTGCTAGGGAGGCTGGAAGGGGACCTCAGATTTACAAGATTATCCGGGGAATTAACAATTTGAAGGAGGAGGAGGCGAATATGGACTTCGATTTCCCAAACTGTCCACCTGATGCGGTTTCCCAAGCAAACTTGTTTGCTACTATATTCCAAAATTCTCCGATCCTTCATGACATACCTATTGACTTCTCGGGAGATGATGAGTTGGACACAAGGCTTAAGATGGACCATATGGAGAGGATAATCAGGAAAAGTAAATCTACTTCACCTGGTATTGACGGGATCAAAATGAATTTCTTTAAAAACCTAAAAACCAAGGTGTTATCTCAGGTGCTGGAGATGTATAATAAAATTCTCGAGACAAAAAAAATCCCTGAAATCTGGAAAGAAGTCATCATGCTACCCATTAGAAAACCAGGAAAGAAAAGAAACGACATAAGGGGATATAGGCCCATCGCTTTGACTGTGACCAGTAAAAAAATATTTGAAAAGATGATATTAGATATTCTGCTCAATTGGAGCATGAAAAACAAAATATTTCATAGAAACCACTATGGTTTTATTCCGTTCAGGGACTGCGAGGCTGCCGTGTACAGAATTTACAGAGATATTCGTAGAGGACGTCAAGCTAAACAGAAGGGTTTTTTGGTGGCTTTGGACATCAAGGGTGCTTATGATAATGTTTGGTGGGATGGTCTTCTGCTTAAACTAAAAAAATTGGGGCTAGGTGCAGATCTGTGTATTCTGATCCGGAACCTCATGCAGGAGCTGAGGATTCGAGTTAAATGGAGGGGCTGGTTCTCGGAGCCATTCATGTATCTGAGGGGCTTATTACAGGGCAGCCCTCTTTCTCCTTTTCTTTTTGCCATTTACTTAGCTGATATTTTTGAGATTTTTGACTCTTGTATTCATTGTGTGATCTATGCTGACGATATTTTTCTTTATGGTGTTCATGACAATGTGGAGTGGTTGAGGGACATTTTACAGGAGAATCTGATTAGGACTATCCATTGGTTACGTGCATGGAACCTTGAGGTGAATCCAAATAAGTGCCAAATCATGAAGATAGGGCGGTGGAATGAGGACGTGGAGAAGTTTAAGATTAGAGGTCAGGAGGTTGACTTTTCAGAGAAGTTAAGAGTTTTAGGAGTGTTCTTAAATAGTCAGGGGAATCTTAAGAACCATATTGCCATGCTGAAAGAGAAATCAAGCAAGAGAATGAACATGCTTAAAGTTATTGCTGGCAGGAGTTGGGGCACTGAAACCAAATATCTTTTAAAAATTACAAATAGCATGATGGGATCTCTTCTTGATGGTAACCCAAGGATTATAGCGCACTCAAACAAAACAGAAAGTCGCCAACTTCAAGTGATTCAAAATGTGGGCATTAGATGGGCGAGCGGCATGCCAAGGTGGTGCCCAATCCCAGTGCTATTACAAGAGTGCGGGGTCTGGAGCAGCCACTCAAGAAGAGAATTCTTGGCTGTAAAGAGGACTATTTCAGAAATCAAACATAAAGAGTATACTGATGTCCTGTCAGAGGATTTACTTTACAGGGAACTGAACATCCTTAGTCGGCATAACACGAATGTTAACGAAATGATAACTTACAAGTGGGGCACCAAGGTGAATGAAAATTGCAAAATTTATGTTAATGCCTGGCCTTTCCAGAATAAAAATTTCCCTGAGGAGGTAATTAGGAATTCGTTTAGCTGATTTTATCAGATGCACAGAGACAAGGCGATCATCATTGCTACAGATGCTTCAAAAGAGGGGAACAAGACTGCGATTGGAATGGTCAACCAACATACGGGCAACCGGATGGCGTTGAAAATTCCCAACATCAATTCGATTTTTACTGCGGAAGCAATTGCATTGTTGGTAGCTATTAAGTATTATATGGTGGAGGGTGGGAAATATATGTTTTTCACGGATGCCAAAAGTGTCTTGATGGCCCTTGAGAAGATCAATCGTAAGTCGGTGGCGGTTATCACCATGCTAAGGGATGAGATTAATAGGAAGAGGATGGATCAGTTTCAGATGGAGTTTATCTGGGTGCCTGGTCATAAAGGAATTGAAATCAACGAGTGTGCAGATGAGCTGGCCAGGAAGGGCCCGTATAGGAATATTTGTATTCCATGGTTTTCTCCCGAGGACTGGATGATGGTTGTGAGAAATAATAAACAGAGGGAGTCTATTTGGGAGTGGAACCAATATAGGATTGATCATTCAGGTCGTGGTTGGGATTACGCCAACATAGGGCATCCGCATCAGTGTCTTAGGAGGGAGAGTGGCGTAATATTTGCTCGGTTTCTGACCAAGACGGTTCTCACTCTGGTTCGTCAAAAGAAGTTTCTGGGTAGTGGAGATGCTAAGTGTGATTTGTGTGGTGGCGAGGAGCAAACCGAGGAGCATTTGGTTTTGAGGTGCAAGAAATTTTGTAGGATTCGGGATAAGATTTTTAGCAAGTTATCGATATCGAAGAGTATGTCGTACGAAGAGATTTTTTCAGCAATGGGGAGAAAGGATAATGATGAGTTGGTTTTGTTCTCTCAGTTATTGAATGAGATTTATCGTCACTGTCGGAGTTGGATTGGCGCTGCTGTATAGGACTTAATGTTGACAGTGGTGATACTTCATTGTGCCGGTTTATTTGGTTTCTGTCGTATCTGTCTCTTGTAGTTTATCTAGGTAGTGGATTATGACAGCTATACAGAAATAGAAAGCTGCTCACCGGGCCCGAGAGGGTCAATAAACAAACAAACAAACAAACAAATTGTAAACAAGAAGCTATTAACCAGGATAATATATTTAAGAATATTAATAAAAGCAGTGTTACAAATTATCACCTAAATAATTATTAAGTATACAGTGGATAAAAAGGTTCCATTAGCAGCTATAATCGTATAATAAAAAAATGATTTTTCACTCAAGATTATTTATTATAAAGTAAATGAAAATTTGTAGTTACAAAAAATATAACGATTGATTGACATATTGCGAACGGAAACTTCCATATTTATTAAATGTTTCAATCGTAACGCCTATTGTATATATGTATTATATATATAACCGTATTTTAAAATACTAGGCTGTAATGTCAAACCAGGATGCATTTTTTTTATTAATAATAATAAAAGCATGACACACAGAAATTGTATTGTATTTAAATTTCTTGTTATTTCTTTATTTTACTGTATTAGAATTTATCAAATTACAAAACTAATTAAATACTAATGTAAAATCAATACTTAAAATAAATGATATAATTCAAGAAATTGAGCATACATTAATATTCATTAGCAATATTCACAAGTCATAAAATGTCAGCTTTTTAGCTTTTCCTTTACAGCATTTATCACTGCTCTAAAAAATTAAGCATTCTTTTAATATATTAATTAACATTGACAAATTGAATGTGTGCTGTAGATGTTTCTTAAAATAAATCTGATGGCACATTTGAAACTCTGAAAAATGTTTTGAAAGTTTTTACAGATTATGTTTGTTGTGTTTTCACAGATTTATTTTACTTTAAAGTTTATTATTAATTGTTAAGTTAATAGAAAACTAATGTACAAAAACTTGTTAAGACAAAATCGCTAGAGACAAAGGGAAATTTTCATTTTAGATAGATTTCACTCAGCAAATATAATTATATGGTATTTCTTTCACCAGAGCCATGAAATTTTTGTATATAATGAAAAGACTGTCTTTACCTGTTAAATACTTTCATAATGGAATGACACTGGAAATAAGAAATGAATCATTTGCAACATTAATTTAATTTAACTACGTTGCACGGACAAAGACATCAACATACAAGCTAAGATACAGAAGCAGAACTGAAACTTTTTACAGACGAACTCTCAAACCCAGGAGAGTTTTTACATTTAGACCATGGAGGCAATACAGAACAGTAGAAGTCAATAAGTTCGTAGAGTCAATACATGACACTCCTCCCCTCTAGGAATAGAGTAGATAGTCACTCAAATGTTTTGGAGTGGATCGGGGACGTTCAGAACGTCGTAGTGTAGGTTCCTCATCCACAGGCTCGGAATCATCTCCACACACGGGATCGGGAACTGTTGGAGAATCAGGTGGCACTGGAACCTCCTTTGGAGATGGCGAAATCGCAGAAGGTGTACTCACAGAGGGCTCTGTTGACGTTTCTGCTGGTACACGGCTGCGAACCTGATCGACATGACGTCTGTGGATAATACCATCCACTAAATCTTGAGTTTTGTAGGAGACTGGCCCTGTTGTTTCTACAACCTTTGCTGGAATCCAAGGCGGACCTGAACAGTAATTTCGGATGTACACGGGATCGTCTATTTGAAATTGACGTAGACGTTTACTTTTGTCTACCTCAGCCAGTTTCTCTTTCTTGGATTGCATCTCCTTATTAAGATCAGGGTGTAACCTATCCAAGAGAGATGTCAGCCGCCTGTTCATTAAAATCTCTGCCGGCGATTTACCGGTAGTTGTATTCGGCAAGGTATGCTGTGCAAATAAAAATCTAGCCAGACGAGTTCTCCAGTTACCATGAATTATACGTTTCAAAGCTTGTTTTGTCGTAGCCACCATTCTCTCAGCTTGGCCATTAGAGGAAGGATGATAGGAAGCTACGAAAATAGGTCGAATCTGGTTCAGTGCTAAAAATTCTTGAAATTCAGAGGACCTAAAGGTTTTACCATTATCCGATGCGATTGAATCTGGGAGCCCATGAGTGGCAAATATAGATCTGAGGTTATCAATGGCAGCCGAAGACGACATGGAGGAAACTGGTATAACC
The DNA here is from genome assembly GCA_963932465.1 of Maratus speciosus. Lineage (NCBI taxonomy): Eukaryota > Metazoa > Arthropoda > Arachnida > Araneae > Salticidae > Maratus > Maratus speciosus. The sequence continues at coordinate 458,831,520 of OZ010797.1, forward strand.
TCCAGCCACTTGGAGTGAGAATCTACTAAAATGAAAAATGTTTTCCCTTGGAAAGGACCAGCGAAATCTATGTGAAGGCGAGACCATGGTTTTTCTGTCCATTCCCAAGGATGTATTGGGGCTTTGTCAGGTGCTTTTTGATTTTCTTGGCACAAACTACAGGATTTTACTGAATTCTCAATGGCACTATCCATATTAGGCCACCACACATAGCTGCGTGCGAGACCCTTCATCCTAACTATTCCGGGGTGTCCATTATGAAGGAGGACGAGGACTTCATTTTGGAGTGGAGTAGGTATAACAACTCTACTACCCCATAAGACACAATCTTGATGGACACTTAATTCATTGCGGCGATTAAAGTACGGTTTGAAATTACTGTCAGTCATTTTGGCAGGCCAACCATTCATGATCATCAGAGCTACTCTAGAAAGTATTGGATCTTTTTTAGTTGCCGCTGAAATTAATTTAGAATTGAGCTGAGTGACAGGGGAACATTCCAATAGTAGCACATCAGCTTGAGCCGGAATTTCACAATCAGGGATGTTCAAAGGTAAGCGGCTAAGCGCATCTGCATTCACTATGTCCTTACCCTTCCTATATTCTAGATCATAACTATAAGCTGCCAGTATTAAACCCCATCTAAGAACTCGCGGAGAAATCATTTGGGCTAAAGGCTTATTTGGATTAAATAGGCCTAAAAGAGGTTTATGGTCAGTAATAATTTTGAATTTACGACCCTGCAAATATTGATTGAATTTCTTTACCGCTGAAATTATTGAAAGTGCCTCGCGATCTGTTTGGCTATAGTTTCTTTCAGCTGTTGTTAGAGTTCGGGAATGATAAGCTATGGGAGTTTCTTTACCGTCGGGTAAAATGTGGCTTAACACACTACCAACCCCGTAAGATGAAGCATCACAAGTGAGAATCAAGGGAAGGCTTTCATCAAAATGTGCTAAAACGGTATCTTCCGCCAATAAATTTTTAGCCGCTGCGTAAGCTTTCTGGTGTGTAGGCGTCCAACGCCAAACTGTGTCCTTTCTTAGCAATCTATGCAAAGGTTCTAAAACAGAAGATCTATTCTTTAGAAAATTACAATAAAAATTTAATAACCCTAAGAAAGCTTGAAGTTCAGTCTTGTCTTTCGGACTAGGAGCTTCGTGGATGGCCTTAACTTTATTTAAACTTGGTTTAATACCCTCTTTAGTAACTTGAAATCCCAATAACTCTATTGTGGGAACTGCAAATACGCATTTTTCGCGTTTAAGGTGAATGCCTGATGATTTTAAACGTTCCAATACCTGTTTTAATTTCAAATTATGATCATCTATAGTTTTACCCTGAATAAAAATATCATCTAAGTAAGGTAATACCCCGTTAATTCCCGCCAGAACTTCCTCAATTTTTTTCTGGAAAATTGAAACAGCAACTGAGATGCCAAATGGCAGTCTAGTTACCCTAAAAAGACCCTTAATTGTATTTAAAGTTAAAATTTTAGAAGTAGGCTCATCCACCGGAAGTTGTAAATAAGCTTCGGACAGGTCCAATTTGGAAAAAATAGTACCACCTGTCATAGTCGCTAAAACCTCCTTAACGGTAGGCAGCGGGTAGCTGAATTGTTTCACAGCCTGGTTCACAGTACTGCGATAATCTCCACATAAACGAATGCTACCATCTTTTTTGACAACTGGAACCACAGGTGTAGCCCAGTCGGAATAAGAAATCGGCTGAAGAATCCCCTTATTTACCATATTTTGAATTTCATCGATTATTTTATTTCTTAAAGCGAAAGGTACATTACGTGCTTTAAGATATTTAGGAGCACAATTTTCATCAACCTTAATTGAAATGGGGGGTCCCTTAAAACTACCTAAAGTTTCACTGAAAATATCACTGAATTCTAATAAAATTGAATTTAAAGTTGGAACATACATTTTATGAACATTAGAATCACCAACATTAATATTTATTTTCAAAGCATCAAACCAACTACGACCAATTAAGGATTTACCCCTACCCTCAAGAACTAATAAAGGCAAGGTAACATCTTGTGAATTATATTGCACATTTACGTCAAAATAGCCATTTACATTTAATATTTCAGAATTCCAAGTTCTCAGATATTGATCTGAAACTGGCAGTAAAGAAGGAGGATTTACTGGCCATAACCTAGCATAAGTGCTAGAACTAATTATGGAATGTAAAGAACCGGAGTCTATCTCCATTTTATGGCTGATACCATTTAATTTTACACTTATATCGTTAGGCGGACAGTCACTAACGGAATTTAAAGCATTAATATTATATACACAATCATAACAATCGTCGATAACTGACTTACCTGAATCTATCTCGTGAACTTTAGAATTATTTATAACTGCCTTTTTGAAATTTTTTGAATTACACATCTTGGCTATGTGACCTACCTTTTTGCAGTAGTTACATGTAGCTTTTAGAAATCTACACTCCCCGAAAGGGTGATTCACCCCACACCTATGACAAGGTTTTTTGTTTTGAGTAATTGGCTTTTCCTTTGAACCCCTGTTGTGCGCTTTAGCTTTAATCAGATTCACCGGCTTGTAAGAATCATTAATATTTCCTCGAATTTCAGATGCTTGTCGTAACGCCGCTTCTCCTGCCAGAGCGATATCCATGGCTGTAGTGAGGGTTAATGCCGGATCAGCCAATAACTTACGCTGAATTTCTTCATTTCGGATTCCGCAGACCAGCCTGTCGCGGAGCATGGAATCTAACTGAGCACCGAAATTACAATTTTCGGACAGTTTCCGGAGCTCTGCAACAAAGTCAGCGATACTTTCATTTTGTCGTTGGTCCCTTTTGTTAAACTTGAATCGACACAATATTTCAGATGGTTTTGGCGAAAAATGTCCATCCAACGTCAGTAGCAGATCAGGAAAGTTCACAGCATCCGGGGAATTCGGGGTACACAAAGAACGTATTAAAGAATATAGTGCTGGCCCGGCCACACTGAGAAAAATAGCACGCTTTTTAACGGCATCATCAATTCCATTTGCTGCAAAATAGAAACCCAAGCGTTCCTTGTATTCTGTCCAATTAGTTTTTCCTATTAGAAATTCTTCTAGTTTACCGAGAGACATTATGCACTTGGCAACAAAGAACGAATCGAAACTAAAATAGTTCAGTTCAGAAAAACTAAAGAATAAAACATTACTTCAATAAAAATGAATCCGTTTGTTCTCGCTCGTCGCCAGTGTTAAATACTTTCATAATGGAATGACACTGGAAATAAGAAATGAATCATTTGCAACATTAATTTAATTTAACTACGTTGCACGGACAAAGACATCAACATACAAGCTAAGATACAGAAGCAGAACTGAAACTTTTTACAGACGAACTCTCAAACCCAGGAGAGTTTTTACATTTAGACCATGGAGGCAATACAGAACAGTAGAAGTCAATAAGTTCGTAGAGTCAATACATGACATTACCAAAATCCTGCACTAATGAATGGTCTCCTAATACACAATAAAAACACTGGAGAGTAAGATTTTTTTTTTTTTTTTTTTTTTTTTTTTTAAGTACCGGACTCTATAAACTCGGCTCCTAAAATAGAGGCTGTACCCAACTCGACCAGATAAAATGAATCCAACTTTGAAATCGGCCGGGTCAGCAGAATTAGTACAGTTCTTTGCTGAGCCAGGTTGGGAGATAAACAAAATAAACGGTCCTGACCAATATAACAAATTAAGTGGGACGACTTCCGCAACATAAATATTGGGCCATTTTGCTCACGCAAAAACACCGGCTCGTTAATGTAAATCCTAAGAAAGATATTTTTTTTTTAAATATGTCGTTCGCATTCCATTATTTTTAAATGATCTTTTTTGCATTGGATAGCTGAGGTCGGTCTCTACAAAGAGTCATTTTTACTTTTTCGATTGTGTTTATAGGTTTTTTTTTTTTTTTTTACTAGAATACTTTCCCTTATGAAACTAATTCCGAAAATCAAAGTATACTACGAAAAAACATCTGTAAACAAAATCGAAAAAGGGTCGAGATTGACCTCAGCTATTCGACGCAAAAAAAATAAATCATTTAAGCATATTGAAATGCGAACCATGTATTTAAAAAAAAATTCTTCCATAGGATTAACATTAGCGAACGGCCGTTTACCCTTGAGGGAAGTAGCTGATCCATAGGGGAAAAAATCGGCCCGGCCCGTACAAAAAATAAATTAATTAATTAATGGCCCAGCATAAAAGTTAAAAGTTTGGCCTGGCCCGGAAAACATTTAAAATCTCAGCTTGATTCGACTGAATTTCTTCAAAACATTGATTTTTACGCTGATATGGTTAAAAATTGTTTCGTAGGAAGAGTTCTCAACAAAAATACTTATTTTATCTTTTTTTTTAATGTTTATAATCTTTATTTTTAAAGAAGCGCCTAATAAAATCACTCAAGTACTCATTTATAACTAATAAACAAACGTAATTTTGTCAAAAAAAAAATTATGACCATTTTTTTCCCCCCATTCAGACCAGAAAATCAGAGTTCTAACTTTTTACGATTGCTCTTTCATCTTCACCTAACACTACATTTATAATGGCTGTTTCATAATAATGGAAGCCATCAGTCCATCAGAAGAAAATAACTCGGTGGAAGCAGAAACTGGGATAGGCGGGACTCGGTAAATTGGGACTGTACTGAATATGTCATTTTAAAAATGATCTTTAGAATATTTTTGTTGATGTTCAGAGGGACCACGCCCTTGGATCCGCCACTGTAGATTATGTAGTTCAGTGTTACATATTTTAAATTTTAAAATGAGTCGTCTATTATAAAATTAGTAAAATTCTCTTTGTAAATAAACTTTGTGGAAGAGGGGGGGGTTGGGGGGGATACACCAAAATCCATGTTTGAGCCGGGTGCAAAAAAGGCTAGTTTCGGCCCTGCAGTTATCAATAGGTGAACTGCTAAAAAAAAAGAAAGAAAGAAAAAAGGAGTGTTTCTAGTTATCCTAAAGTGTTTTCGGCAGTGTGAGATCTGCACGGGCCGGCTTTTAGGCATGGGTCATACTCTTTTCTGAAGGTTCTGTCCGGGCCGGGTTAAGGCATTACTTTTTTCCTGAAAGATCGGGCCGGGCCGGACCTAACTTATTTTTTCTGTACAGAGCCCGGACTGGTTTCATTCCTAGTCTTCAAGATCCACAATTTTCAGTCCTAGTTTTGACAAAGCCCGTATGAAAATCATTGTCTCGTCGTGGCCTGGTCCGTTCAAAGGTCAGTAAAATTAGGCCTGGACCAAAAATGTTTGCAAAAAATGCATACATTTTTAAATCGCCATTATTCTACAATTAAACATTAAAATTTATATTCTTTTTAAAGAGTAGTAGATTTCATACGCTTATTAAAATATAGCTAAGTTAAAATATAGTAAAACGAGTGAAAAGAACCTGCCTATGACGGAATCCTGTTTTAAACTGAACAACGTGTTGAGGATCTTGTCTATAACGTTTTTTTTTTTCTTTTTTATACAATTCCGTCTTAGCAGATTTTACTGTATAACATTTTTCAGATTTTTAACACTTCAATGCATAGAATATGGATTAACAAAAGTAATGATAACTGAAACATTTACATACAAGAAATAGAGACTCATTAAAAAAATAAATATCACAGCCTGCGGCACTTCATCAATGTTTTGTAGAAATTCAATCGGGTTGGGCCGAGATTTTAACTTTTCCAAGCCAGTCTTAGGCCGAACTTTCAACTGTTATATCGTGCCGGGCCGAACTTTTAAATTTTTTACTGGGTTGGGCCAATATTTCTTTTGTACGGGCCAGACCGAACTTTTAATTTTTGTATCGGGCTGGTCCGTGCCGATTTTTTTCTGCGAGTCGGGCAGTCCCGGGTCGAATTTTTTTCTACGAGTCGGGCAGTCCCGACCTAGAAATTTCAGGCCGGGCCCGGAAATTTCGGTCCGTGCAGACCTCTAAGTGTCTCTATACGATATTTCAAGACCTCTAAAATCTGGAAAAGCCGCGGCCGAAACGATTCCGGAATTGAGATTGTACAAATATCAGTTCCTTGGGTGTGGCGCTTACGTCGATAAACTTTTTTTTAAACAGATTTTCATTGGTGTGGCGCTTACGGTAGGTATTCCCGAAAATACTGTATATATCATTTTCTTTTTTCTGGGCACTGTTTTAATTCCATATTCAGTAGAACAGGAAAATAAAAATGGGAAATATAATAATTAATTTAATATGCTATCTCAAAAAATGCATTTTTCAAATTCTTTTATTAAAAAATTGATTGTTATTTACTTTTAAATTTTTTATATATTTCTTTTAAAAAATCATTTTTGGACCCAGAATTTGTAAATTTGTTTACATTCATTAAGCAATGCGAATTATAGAAAATTGTGGATTATAGATCCTTGACTGTATTTTATTACTATAATAATAGTTCTTTGAGAAAAACTGTATTTTTTGTTTGTTAGGCACAGTTGATAAATTGACAAATAGTGTTCTCGTCACAATCATTTGTATTGCATTCATTTCATTTAAAATATAAATCTTTCACTTATTTTATTCAAAAATAAACGACCAAGTGTGTGTACTACTCACGCTCAGAGGATTCTGTACAATAAATCTATGAATTATTAACTCTATTATTAAAAAAAATCATTACTAAAAGAAAAATAAAGCTTTGTAAAAAACTATACAACATAGGGTTTGGTATAGCTGTATATATACTAGAAAAGTATGAATGGGTATACTGTAAATGTTCAAAGAGATGTGAAGCCTAAATTCTATCAAATGTTTCTATTTTTTATAACAGTTATTTAAATAAAATAAAATTTGCTTTTTCTTTTTGTGTGCAAAAATTACCTTAAACGGGTTTTCAGGAGGGCAGAGACGATTTTTCTTTTTGATTTAAGTGTTCAACAATTACTTTAAAAGGGGGTTCTTTTTACTTTTGTATGTTTGCAGCGATATAAAGATATGATTTTACATTTAAATAACTTTATATCAATTAACATCTAAAAGAGATAGTTGCTATTTAAAAGGTATGACTATTTTGATGTAAAGAAAAAAAAATAAATAACAAAAAAATATATTGCTTGGATAAATAAATAACAATTTCAAAAAACAATACCCTTTTCCCCAGAAATATCTTATGACAACCAAGTGTCAGACTTCTCCCCCAACCTAAAATGATTATATATGCACAGCCCTTATATCAAGTTATATCAGCCAAAAAATGTAGATTTGTATAAACACTGCAGCAGCAAAAGGAGGTTGCATTTCAAAATTAAAATTTCTCCCAGAGTATTTAAAAAACTGATAAGATGTATTAAAAATAACTTGTGTTACGATAAAAATATGTAAAAACCAATGTAAAGAAAAGCATACGTAGCACAAAACGCTTATAATTTGTTTCAAGGCTTTATAAAAGGAATCTTTATTTCAACACAAATTTAATGAAAGAAAATGTTAACAGCAATATGGCTAATGTGAGGAATAATTATTAATTATCAGTGTGTTATTAATGTGGGTACTACTTGATTACCCCGTCGACCAATTTCATCAAATTATACAAATTTACATAATTTTATTTTAAATAACGAAAGAAAAAATAAATTAGTAAAACATTAATAAAAAACAAAAAAAAAAGTAGAATTAAAAATCACTTGATGACATAACAAACACTTGTATCATGTTTAATGTCCAGTGAATATGACATTTACGATCATCCATTATTGGCATTTAATCTTATAGTTTGATGACAATTTTTTGGTGGACGGGATAATCAAATGGTACCTTAATGTGTACAGGGTTGTACATGTATAACGTTAGCAATATTTAGGTAATTTTAGCCCCTTCCCCCTCACTTACAGTATCATATGTTATCATTCCTCACCCCCCCCCCCCTCCATAATGATATCATTATCAATGTTTAAAAATCCTTTTTATTTTTATATGTTACTACTATTGTTCTTTCCCACTCTCTTTTTTTTTTCCCTCTTTGAAGATTACAGCGGCTTTTCTATGAAGCCTTTAAACACATTAATGCTAAACTTATTTTGTTTGTTTCGGCTTTTAGTCCAGTGGTTAGGGAGTTGAATTCGGAATTAATTAGGGGAAGGCTGGAAATTATTTTAATCCCTTCAGTTTAGGTCTAGAATGAATGTGCTATATTTTCCCCCTCGTACTAGGTGAGCGTTAGGAAATATGTATAGATTTACAGTCAAAAAACACATTTTTTTACATACCATAACAGTTCCTCCAAACAACTAACTCTGTCAAAAACATTGTCAATACAAATGTTGTAGAGCTTAAAATTCTGAGTAAAATGAGTAACTACACTTAATATTTTTGTTGAACATTAAGGTCACAATTCCAGTTTAAAGTTTTAGACCTGTGGTCAGGGGGTTGAACTCAGAATTAAATAGGAGAAAACTGGAAATTGTTTTAATCCCTTCAGTTTAGGTCTAAAATGAACATACTATGTTTTCTTCCTCGTACTTGGGCGAATGTTAGAAAATATGCACATATTTATTTTCGAAATAGCCCACATTGGTTTTTATTTGTCAGATATTGTATCATGCAAGGAGTAACAATTCTCCAAAACCCCTTCCAAATAAGTATATTGGCTGCACCACTGGTATAAGGAATATACACACAAATAATAATTATGAAAAATTAGGCATAGATTATGAAATTCTCACCAACAATAGCTAATAAGAACTTTATTTTTTTCATACAATGAAATGAAATATATTAATGAGCCATTTAAAAAAACATAACTGAGTAAAAATCCATTTTCAGCACTTGTTGGTCCCATAACACTTTTTGATGCATTATATTTATTGAATTTTGCATTTAAATAGCACACAATGGACCTCATTAACATTAAATAATTACATGGCGATCCCAGTATATTTATGAGAGTTAGAAAGTGGGAAAATAGACAAACCAAAACTATTCAACTTACTGAATAAACACTTTTCAACCATGTTGAAAGTGTTAAAAATGATAATATTTTCTCATTGTTTTATATCTTAGCCATTTTGTTATTAAAAATAAATAGATAATTAAAACTTAAATGAAAACAACAAATTTTTAATAAATTTCTTTTATTTGACAGTACAAGTTACAGAAACAAAATAAAACTTCTTTATATTATAAATATTATTACATAACAAAATTTATTATTGAATATAATGATTACTACATATAATAAATAAAATAACATTGACACAATGCTTTGCAGTATAGGTGAAAACTGGGAAATTGAGTTAGTAGCCAGTGGCCGGTAGACTCAGTTTCATTAGTGGCCACTTTTTAAAGTTAGTGGCCACTATAATGTTTCAAACTTTCTTGACATCTACATAAATTATAATCGATGTATATATACATATTTTTCTACAAGTCAGAGTGTTATACCAGCCAACTATTCATGATAAGAATAGGAAAGCAGTCAAAATTCAAGAAAATTACTTTAAAACCACAAAATCTGTTACATTAATTTTTTTAGAATATATCTTTAGATTATTTGTATATGTTCATAAACACTATTATCAATTTAAATTACTATTACTTTCTTTATGTAAAAAATAACTAAATCAAAATTACAACAGTTAGGTGTATACAATTAAAAAAATATCAAATAAAGCACAATAAAATGTTATTTGGATTTTATTTAATAAGTAAATGTGTTATTAATATACTACACACATTACATACAGTTGAAATCTAAGCTGATGAGTGTATTCCGCTGGATTAAACAGTATCTCATGAAGAAAAATAATCTAACTGGTGAGCATGTGGCAGGAGTCGAAATATTGAAAATACTGCAATGTCCTTAAAATCCACTTGCACCCGGTGAAAAAAAAAAAGGAATAAAATATTTGAAATGCATGTGGAGTCAAAGCTGATGAATATATTTTGCAGAATAAAACTGTATTTCTTGAAAAAATAATCCAACTGAAGAGCAATGGCGAAAAGCGGAAATATTGAAAATACAGCTAAATCGTTGTAATCTGCTTGCATCTGGTAACAAAAAGAATCAACCACTTTGCTAATTAGATGTAACCAAAGTAGAAATGCATATGTTTATGAAAAAAGCTATATTTCACATGGCAATCGATAACAGATTTTTTATCGCCACTTGGAAAGTGGCGACTAGGGTGGCGATTGATGGCCGATTTTTTAATCGCCACTTTTACAACTTTAATCGCCATGTGGCGAGTGGTGACCGCCAATTTTCACCTATACTTTGCAGAAAACTTTATTGATCTGCAGAAACAGATATTTACATTTTAATTTAAAAGAAAGATAAAGCATTTGTAAAAATTGAGTAAAAATAGACGGTACTTTTCTGTTATATGGACACCATTGTTGCCAAGCATAATAGTTGACACAAAATGAAAATAACGTAAATTGAAACATTTGAAAAATAAAAGAAAAAACAGTGTCAATAGTAAAGTGAGCTTTTTTAAAAATATAACATTTGAAAATTACAGACTTTTAAGAACTATTTTATTAAATCACCAATATATACTTAAAATAAATGAACAAATAACTGTTATACAATAAAGTAATAAAATAAAACTCATATTAAACTACTGGTATAAAATTAAAAATATTTTTTAGCATTGCAGTAAACATTTCATTGATCAAAGATCAGGATAGAAATAATTGGGACATTAAGTACCAAATAGACTGTATAACTAGCGAAATTGTTAACTATTAAGACAGGTTTTATTTTATAAAGAAGTGGGATAATCAATTAATAATTTTCAGTTCGTATAATAATTAAAAAGTAATAAATAGTACATCAAAATTAAAAAGCATGTTTCTTGACATAAACAAAAAAAAAAAAAAAAAAAGAGGAAAGAAAGAAAATTTCAGTTGATCAATTTGATCAATTGAAATAAACAATAATTGGTAAATAATATTTAGTGAGACAAAATGAAATAAGCCTCATTCAAACTGCTAAGAATATCAGCAGATTTGAAGACATCAGAAATGCAAGTGATTTACACTCCTGTTCTATTAAAAAGAAAACATTTATGGTTTACACATCAAAATTTCTAAAAACATTACAATAATACATTTAGAATACTGTATTTACTACTCATAAGTAAGAGAAACTTACTGTGTGGGCAGAATATAGGCAAGACAAAATAGCTTTTGGACTATTGGTGTTAAATATTTATATAATTAGAAACACATCTAAACAGAGCTTAAAATTATTCAGTATCTGTATTTACTCAAGTAAGATGGAGTGATGAAATCAGAAAAGTAGCCGGTGTAAATTGGATGACTAAGGCACTACACAGGAAAGAGGAAACATTGGAAAAATCTGGGGGAGACCTACATCCAGCAGTGGATTGAAAATGGTTGCTGTTGATGATGATATCTCATTATGTCACATGCCAAGAGATAACAAAAAAGTACGATATATTTGAAAGTGTAATATAACCTGAAGACATTTTTTAAAAAATAAGAAGAAAGATAGAAGTAAATGTCTTACAATTGCCCCCAGAACATTGTTTAAATGCATATTACAACTTTTTAAAGCAAAATTAAGAACAGACTCATTTATTGTAATCAGAAAACTATTATAAAGTACAAATAAACAGTAAAAATTACAAACAAGTACAAATAAAAAGTAAAAATTATTTAAAAGTATTAACGGGTACAACTTACTTTTTTTTCAGGCAGGGGGAGATCATGAATAAAAAGAGGGCTACATCTGAATAAACAATGTAATGAAAATAAGAAAAATGATAAGTGAGGCTAGTTTTCATGTTAAAATGGCTATGAGTCGCCTCACAATAAGAGCCTATGATAGTAGTAACGGGAGAACACAAAGTAAATGTTAAACTAATGGCAGTGTTCTTTTCAAAATTCTTATCTGCATTTCGATACTTTGAATTTTTTTTAGGGCCTAGGTTACCTGAGGCTAATATCTAATCAAATATCTTTACTTTTTTTTTATGTGCAGTTTTTTTTCTCTGAGGGCACTTTTAATTTTGGAACAGGATCTGAAACTGAAATTTTCCTCTGAAAAACTGTACCTGAAATAAAAAGTAAAAAGATACCAAATTAGACATTGATCTCAAATATCTCATGCAAAACAAAAATCATTTTAAAATATTGAAATGTAAACAAGAAATTTATAAAGAAAGTTGCCATTGGTTTAATAGTAGTTTGCGAGCATCGTTGCATAACTAGCATAATTCACATTGCATCCATTTAATTTTAAATATAAGTCATTCACTCATTTCATTTAAAATACATGTTGCATACATTTCAAATATATATGCCTTTCACCCATTTCAATTAAAATACAGAGAAAAATAAATACCATAAAATTATCATCAAAATATTGTTTCTAATTTAGTAAAAAAAAGCTGTTATTGGCAAGATTTGTGTATGACTAACATAAAAGTACCAAAAATGCTCTAAAGTTGTTAATAAGCATTAAATAGTTTAGCCAGCATGAGTATAATAGTCATTGTAGAATAATTTAAATTGAAAAAATATGAGAATATGCTTTCCACAAATAGAAGGCTTGAATAAAATGCAATTATTTATAAAGGTTTTTTTTTTTTTTTTTTTTTTTTTTTTTAAAGGAGTAGGAAGAGATAATACAGCTGATGTGCAATATGTGTTACAAATAAGAATCATTATTTTCTATGCTGAACTTAGCTTATAAACTGTATACTAATTACAACTTAAGAAAATAACCAAATTATATGAATGATATCTGTGGTAACTATGGTCACTTAAATTTTTCCACACACTTTTGAACTAAATTCTGATTCAATAGCTATTAGCATTAACATCTCAAAATTAATCTTCTGAGCTAAAAAAAAACATCATGTGATATACTTAAAATTTCTTAGTTAATTCACATATTTAAAATAAAGTATGAAGTTACCCTTTACTTGCAAAATATATTATAGGGAAAATATAAATTCAGTAAGCTAAATCTAAAAGCATGGCTTCCAATTTCATTGAATTTTTCTGTAACGAATTTTAAAGAATTCAGTGATGCAAAAATTTAGAAGACTCTTTTCAAACTATAGCCTTTTATGGCATTGGATATCATTGGTGCACCCACGAGAGAGCTGAAACCCCTCCCAGACTAGACATTTAATTTTCTTTTAATTATGGAAGAGTTATTTTTTAATAGGTCCTTAAAAAATCAGAATTTTTGAAAAGATATTCATTTTGACACATATTTTTTTTTCTCTTTTATTTATTATGAAATCAAAATATTAGCATGTTTAAAATTTACTTAAAAATTTAAGGTACTTCTTAATTATCCTGTCTACCAATTTCACCAAATTATATAAATCGCCAAAATTATACACATTGACATAATTTTTATTTTAAATGACGAAAGAACAAATAAATTAGTAAAACATTAATAAAAATACAAATAAAGCATCGAATTAATGGTTTTAATGGCCATTATTGGCATTTAATCTTACAATTTGGTGACAGCAATTTGGTCGACGGGATAACTAAGAAGTACCAAATTTAATACCCCATGCAACTTATTGCTATCTTTAACCTTCATAATATTTTGATAATTAATAATAAAACTTTAAATTGTTTGATTGCAAACACAATGTAAAACTATTCAGATGCAGAAACACACCAAAAAATCACAAAAACTAAGATATATTTTAGTACAGTTATTTCATCATGTAATATGTTAAAAGCATTCAGAATTAGCCCCACCAAAACTTTCCAGAGCTTTATCCGACTCTGCTCAAGTCAGGAGAAAAAATTTAAGTCAGGACCTCATCCGGCATGGCTTATCAAATCAAATGAAAGAAAGAGCTCGGCAGCAGGCCAGGCCAAATCTGGGCATATATAGGACTCTAAAATATTCGTAGCCCTCTCCAAAGCATAATCCTGGATGCGCCACTGCTGGATATGTATATTAATTCTAATTTGCGGAGACATTGAAAAGTAAATTACAAACATTGACTGAACAAAACAAACAATGTCACTAAATTTTATTTTCGAGCTCAGAGATCTTTAAAAATGAATTACTATATTGATATTGATGCATTTTAACAGAATTCTAAAATACACATATGCGTCTGATAATTTCAATAACTTATGCTAATTAAATAAAAAATTCATCTCACTTTAAAAAATTGTAAATAAACAACCTAAATTATAACCTTGATAATAATGGCAATACATTTTTTAGATTATTTCAACATTAGTAAATATTAAATCGAATACATTATTAGGTACATATGCAGCTTAATAATTATTAAGCAAATGAAGTTATAATGTTAATAATATAGATAATACATTTCAGATTATTTCATATTAAATAGACTAATATATGCAGCTTAATAATTATTAAGCAAATGAAATTATAACCTTGATATAATCATAATACATTTCAATATTAGTAACATTAAATGATTATATATATATGCAGTCTGATAATTACTAAGCTGATATTAAATTATAATTTATAATTATCCAGGGACACCATTTCAAAAGTTTCATTGAAATGGGGAGAGTTATAATTTAATATTATAGTATACAACTAAGAAGCAATCTACATAATTATATTCAAATATATATATTTTTTTAACTAGCCAAAGCAGTCATTAGATGATAAAAGTACCCGATTTTCAGAATATTGTTATATCAAGGGTTTATGAAATAATTTTATGGACCTTAAACTTCTTATTTAATGCTATGATCTTATTTTAAACAAATCTGATAAGTTATTTTAGCTTTAGTGTAATTTCAGAATATTTTTTTATAGCTTGTGACACATTTTTTGAAACATCAAATTCCTTGAAAAGAGTGTGTGTGCACGGGGAGAGAAGAGATTAACTGTTCCTCTCTAATATGATACTCATACACTTAATTAAAGGTCAAAACAGGGAAATTTCATTACTGGCCAGTGGCCAGTAGTACCAGTTTTATAAGAGGCCACTTTCTTTAAACTAGCAGCCACTTTTTTATTTAAAAATACTAAACAGTAAACTTTTGTTAAAATTTTTATTAGGGCCTATTATCTAAAATTGAATAGCACAAATAAATATGCTAATATAAACATACTGCAACCAGAAAAAATAGAATAACATGATGAAATGCAAAAAAATTTTACTCTCTCCTTGTAGGAAAGTGGCCGATGACAGCCGATTTTTTAATAGCCACTTTTTCTCATTCACTGGCCCTGTGGCCAATAGCTAGTGCTAATTTTGACCTTGACACTTAATGTTTTTATAAAATATAGCTTGCTTATACATAACTACACGCTTTAAAAAAAAAAATGATCATTTAACACAATTTTATAAATCTGAAAGCTAATGCGAAAGAAACCTTGGTTAAAAAATTAATTATAATAAATTATAATTATTGTGTTACAAATTGACATAGCTTTAAGTGATTCTCTAAGATGCAGATCCATTTTATGGGAAAAATGACTTTATATAAAACAATATTTATAAATATACAATGTAGTGTTTAGAAAAGTAACTTACTTACAAGCATCATACTTACAAGTACCTATTACTGAAAACGCATATCATCAAAAACAAGCATGAAAACCATATGCATTTACAAAAGTGAAAGCGGGGTCAACAGGTAGTAATCAACAAGCATACGCATAATTCTTGAAAAAGTCCCATTGAAAACATTCTATAATTTAAATAAATAAATAAATTATAAGAATCATAATAAACTGATTAAAACAACATGAACAATGTAGAATGCATTTTAAAATTCCCTTTTCTTAGGGAACAGAAAATGTATTAAAAAATTACATACTTACAGTCAGTCATAATAAGTTATTACTTACTGGTCGAGTAAACATTTACGACTGTTCCTGATTGACGAGTTTCAAAAATAGCACATAGTTGAAAGGTATTGGAAGAAATTCCACTTTCTTGCAGAAGACCACAAATGGTAATCGTTTTTTATACAGAACTACACACCTGTGTTCCCCTGAGAGCAAAAAACATCGTAAAATGTGCATCTATCCTGACACCAGCAGATTCTCCAGACACTCTGTATTAAAACTTTTATGGATTTTGAAAGTTTTTCAAACTCATTCTGAAAAAAAAAAATTATGAATTTTTCCAATTTAAGCCACCCTTGGTCTGGAAAAAGGCGGGGAGGGGTGAAAAAAATTCATATTCTAGATTTTACAGTTTTAATTATACTAGTACTACTGAACAATTATTAAAGAATTTCAGAAAAATAGCATCTCAAATTTTTAAAAAGAATAAGGGGTTTATTAATAGTACCTAGTAATAATAACTAATAGTAAAAACTGTTTATTTAAAAAACAGGTTTGTTCATTTTAACAGAAGTTAAATTTTATATCTCATCAATTTTTTTTTTTTTTTTAGGGGGAGGGGGATTACACATTTATTTATTTAATATCTCATTATTTAATAACATCTGCATTTCTAATTAAATAACTCACGGTTAATTTTAGAATCATCAAATTGATGCATTTCCCGTGAATAAAATCAATTTTGACTGTAAGAAATAAAAGTTAATACTCACTATTTTCCGATGAAGAAAGATTTAAAAGCAAATTTAGAGCAAAACTATTATTTTATACAGATGAAACATTAATTGAGGCCTATAACAAGACTCCAATAGCCACAGGGCCCTGGGCAATCACCCTTTTTGCCCGATGAATGTGCCAATCCTAACAGTAAATATAATTCATTTACTACAATGCATTTTCAGGGAAACATTTTAATAAAAAATTAAGATTGATAGCTATACATTATACAGCAAAGGAAAGTTTAATATAGAACTTAAAGCCATGGTTACATTTTTTAAAATGGAAAACATGGAAATGAACAATTTTCTTCTGTTTACTGCTATACCCTGCAGTTTTATAAAGGCTATGTAAAATTCCACCAGCCTTTTTAGAAAAACTACTCACTGCTGGTAAGCACACTGAAGAAGTTCCCAAATCTGATCAAAGTGACAATTTTAGTTATGAATTTTTCCATCAATTTTACATTGCAATAAAAATTATAAAATCAAACACATTAAAAAATTGTTTTATTTATTTTTGGCCTTAATATTTTATTTAAGCTAGCATAACACGAAAGCTAAATAATAGTGCAGTGTAGAGAGAAGGATTGAACACATTAAATTTTTTTCAAGAATAAAAAACTGGTCTACAACTATTAAGAGTTGTTGTTTCTTTCACACAATTATAACTGGCGAGAGATAATAAAAAAAATTTAAGAAGGAAAAAACTCAAACAATTATTCAAAAAAGCACAAGAAATATTTATAAAACTAAAAACAATGCGGGAATTTGAAGATACGGAGAAAATTTATCAATGATCAATTTTACATAATACGAAATGGTCCAGTGTTCTAATTTTTTTTTTTATGGTGATCTTCAAAAAAGTGTTCCACTTTAATGTGTAACACACGATAAACTAATGACAATTGTCGTCATTTAAGCACAACAACAATTTAGTATCTTCATACCACATTAAATACTAACAAAAAGATTAAAACAAATCAGAAATAAAATGATCTTTGCATATCCAGAAATTTTTTCTTTTTGATTCTGTTAAAGCATCTATTTTCAAGGCAGACAACAACTTTGAATGTCTGCTGTACGTTATTTCATAGGGATTTTTTCTAATCCCAGGAAAAGCAAAAAAAACATTATTTTCAGTATTATCATTATTATTACTGCCTTGAAAGGAGTCGAGAAACGCGATATTTACTAAAACCGCTTTAAGCCTGCGTAAAATGTGGATAAATTATAGCACACTTGGCAATGCTATCAAGTGAGATAAAGAAGCCAATATGGTAAACAGAAGTACACTAAAAAGATGCTCACAAGACGTCACAAGATGGGCAGTAGATTGCGCAGATAGGAGATTTTGGTGTCCATGTTTTTGACGTCATACCAAAATGCCCTATAAAAACTATGATACTATCACAGATAATACATTTTATATTATTTCAATATTAAATAAAATATATTAATAATTAATAATATATTAATAATTATTAAGCTGATATTAAATTAAAATTATCCAGGTGTACCAAATGGAAGAAAAAGGAATTAGAAATGGAAGAGATATCATTTGATCATAGTTCACAGCTACGAAGCAATATACATAACCATATTCTCAAATATATACATTATTACTAATTAATTACTGTGCTTAAATTGCTTATTTAACACTGTGATCTTATTTTAGACAAATCTGATAAGTTATTCTAGCTTTCGTGTAATTTCAGAATTTTTTAAGTCTGAGCGACACATTTTTTGCAATATCAAATCCTTGAAAAGTGTGTATAGGGAGGGAGGTAGAGGTTAACTGCTTCCCACTAACAGAATACTCATATACTCGATGTTTATATAAAACATAGTTTACATATTTACATAAACTACATTTTTTTTAATTGATCATTTAACGCATTTTATAAATTAAAAAAACTAATGCGAAGAAAACATTGATTAAAGAATAAAAGGAATTAAATAATAAATATTGTATTGAGAATAAAGTTTTCTTAGATACAGATTGATTTTGTGAGAAAAATGACGTTATATATAAAAGATAAAACAATGATAAATAAAATACAGAACATGTACTTTTGAGAAAAATGACTTACTTACAATCATCATACACGAATATTATTGAAGATTCATATCTTCAAAAAAAGCATGCAAATCTCATGTAAAAGTCGGGTCAACAGGCAATCGACAAACATTCACATAACTGTTGAAAATGTCCCATTGAAAACATCCTGCAATGTAAATGAATAGAAAAAAAAGAGTATAATAAACTAATAAAAACAATGTAGAATGCATTTCAAAATCTCTCGTTCTAAGCAACAGAAAATAAATATATAAAAAAACTACATACTTACAGTCAGTCATACAAGTTAGTAATACTTTATTTATACGAGAGTTCTTGATTGATGAATTTTAAGTAGAAAACAACAAAACAGCACATAGTCCAAGAGCATCAGACAATCCGCTTTCTTGCAGAAGATCACAAATGGTAGTCACTTATTATAGAAGACTACACACCTGCGATATCCTGAGAGCAAACTTGGTAAAATATGTATTTATCTTGGCACCAGCAGATTCTAATCTCTACTTCAAGTATAACTTTTATAGGTTTGAAAGTTTTTCAAACTCTTTCTGAAAAAAAAAATAATAATAATTTACGAACTTTCAATCGTAAATCATCTCTTGTGGGGAAGTGGAGAGAAAAAATTCATGTTCTAGATTTTACAGTTTTAATATACTACTACTGATTAATTATTAAAGAAAACTACAGAAAGATAAACATATAAGATAAAATTTTAAAAAGAATAAGGGATGGTTTATAAATTATTAATAATAATTACAAGTAAAAACTTTATTTAAAAACAAGTTTGTTCAATTTAAAAAAAGTTAAATTTTATATGTCATTAGAATTTTTTTAGGGGGAGGATAAGAAGCTAAATACAATTCAAAGTCTTCATATTACTTTTTAGATAGTACCGTATCATTGTAAAAATTAACACATTTAAAACTGATTAATAATAATGTAAATCATGTATGCAGAGTTTGCTATGATCAGTCAATTATATAAAAATAATAGAGAAAACTTTGGAGTTAATTCAAAATTAATTCTATGGTTAAAAATTTGTTGCTAGTTTTAGGATAAATTAAAAAATTGTCAGTACTAAAAATGCATTGAAATAGAATATCAAATAAATTCCTGAAGGAAATGAAACTATTTATTCAGAAAAAAGGGATTACCGTACATTATAATAGAATGACGACCGTATTATATTAATTTGTATTCATATACTATCAAATTTGTTTTAAATTCATGCATATGAAACCAGGTTAATTTTAAAGAATTTGGAAATGAGGAACATAATTATCTATTAACAAATGCATAGGCAGCGTTGTATGTAAATACAGGAAGATGCAAATTAAAGAATTTACGAATACATCGTTTTATAGAGTTTGGTAATATTAAAAAGTAACATAGTTAACAAATTAATTTTAGTAGCGTAGTATGTAAATACATGAAAATAGTAACTTACGATTGTATAGCTTTATAAAAGAAACTTCTACAGTTATGAAACAATGTAAAGAAATGTTAAAAAACATCTGAAAAACCATTACGTACCTTTAATTTGTAAATCCCTTATTAATTTCAAATAATCTTTAAAATCATAAGCTGTCGTCTGCTTCTTCAATCTTTTAAAATGGCGGAATACAGAAAAATGAAGCACGCTGATTGGTTGGGTCTAGTATTTTAAAGGCAAGGCCTAGACCACAGAGACCAGGAGAGCCTAAAATGAGCGTGGCTCCACCTAATGCGCATGCGTCGGAAGTTACCTTTTCTTGGAATTCAGGGTAGGATCCAGTGAGGGATTACCTTTGTTGGCGATAACTCGCTCTCAATTTAGGAAATACTTGTGGTTCGAAAGAAAAGATGAGGATTGCAGTATTTGGCAGTTAATCGCTTTCAGTTCCAATTTTGCTTTTTACGTATATTGTTTTTATTTTGAAATGAATGTTAATGTTTACTTTCGCAGAGTTCAAAATATTTTAATGAAATTAAGTTAGTGTTTGAGTGTATTTAGCAAATATTTATTTTTCTTTTTTTCAAAGCATCTAGCGTATATTTGAAAAGTGATCAGAAAAGCACTAAAATCTGTTTAAAAGAAAATTGAATTGCTATGTTTATGTCTATAAATTGTTTCATTAAGACTGAGCCATACAATGTATACTATTGTATTCATGTATACTTAGCACTATATTCATAGAACTTTTCCGTAAATATTCAGTCCTGTTTACAAAACGGGTATGAATTCACAGAATATTTCGATTTAAATTTAAGCAAACAATATGACATAAAATGCAAGCTTTTCGGTTATACATTTAAAATTATTTGCTTGCAATTCTGAAGAAATTTTATATTTAATGATTAAATTCCCATAGTATTTATTGAGTTTTGTGTTGTTTATTGTGAATTCTGTATTTGCAATAGGTTTTGTTTTCATAGTAATTAATTTTTTTATATATGTTACTAGATTTTATTTTTACATACTTGGCATTTATTAATTCTTATTTATTGATTTAAGGTAATAATGGTGAATTTAAAAAAAAAAAGCTACAATTTTTAAAATCAATGTAACACCAAGATAACGCTTTTATTTTTAATGCTTTCTATTCTCATTTTATGCATAGTAAAAATGAGCATGCAAATCATTTATATAGCATTCCAATTCCTTTTTAGAAAATGGAGATAATTTTAATAACAGAAGATGATTAATAAAGTCTGATAATCAAGTTATGAATAGGCAGCTCATCTGTTGAGGCATAAAAACTATTTTAATTTAAAACAAACAAACAAATAACTGTTGATGTGATGTTTAAAAACATCAAAATTAAAGCAAAATTAAAAGAGAATTTAGAGCAAAATTTAGATTTTTTTTTTTTTTTTTTATTTTCATGTTTCAATTTATAGGGTAAATGCACCAGTTTTGGTCCCATTTAGAGAAAAATTGAAATAGAAATTATATAATTATTGGCTGATTGAAGCATATTAAATCATAATAACATCATTCTTTAGTAAATTTAATTGTATTTCTGTTGATTATAGTAACTCTCTACAGAAGATTTTAGATTATGAGTAATTATTCATTAAGTAATTTATTTCAATTTGGACCAGTTTTGCCCCCCCCCCCCCTACACCAGTTTTGGCCACTCCAATATCATGAGATTTAACAAATATTTTAATTGATAATAAGTCAAAATAAAGCATTTTCATGCTATATTTATTTTATCACATATAGGGTAGATGTGCCAGTAATGGACACCCTTCAGGAATTTCTTTAAAGATTATTTTTTTATTAATAGTTATAATTATTATATTCCAGTTTTTTCAATGTTATATTAACCTATCAACAATATTTAACCATTCTTATAGTCTCATTTCCCAATATGAATGGAAATTTAATTTTAAATAACAGAAATATATCAAAACACCCAAAAGCCTAGTAATGGACACCCTATGTTCCAGTAATGGACACCCCATAAAAAGTAATAAATATAATTGTTTTTATGACTGTATTTAGAGCCAGAATTTAATGAATACATACTAATGAAACAAAATAGTTATATTCAAATAAATTTAACAATTAGGATACCAGTAATTAATAAAATATTTGTCATAATCATTTACTGTTTGCATCAATTATTGTAATTATCAGAAGATCGATGTTTTAATTATTTTAGATGGATAGTTTAAAATACTAAATATCAGGCAATTACAGCTATCAAAGTATTGAAATGGTGGGTGATTTAAAAGATAATTAAAGAAAAAAAAAGTTTTGGAATATTAGTGTTTAGTTTTGTCTCACTATTTTTAACAATTAATCTTCCAGAGACTACTTGATATATTATTTATAATAATTAATGTTACAAATATGAAAGAAATGATATTGTAAGTTAAATATTTTAAATCCTAAATAAAATAATTTCAAAATAAAACTGTAGAACTGATGCTTGAGGCCACTGATCTGCAGATTTACTAGTTTCATGAATATTACCTATAGCTTTCATTAATATTACATTTTTATTTTTTGGTCAGAGGTGAATAATGAAACATTTAAGACAGAAAGTAGATTTTTAATAGCTTCTGTAACTTAATTGTTTTTATTTAAACGGAGAGGGATTAAGCCCTATGAGCCCCTCTTTGACTATGCTCTTAAACAATATTTTCTGCTTCCTGGCTGGTTTGATTGCCAGATTATAAAATATGCAAGGTACATATACTAAATTATAAATAAATAAAATAAAATATTGAAATTCTATTAATCACATAAAATAACTTAAAAGCAGCTATTTATAAAAGTTTATAGTGTTATTACATTTTGGTAAGTATAATTTAAAAATTAAATTTGATTATTTAGGTTTGCAGTTAAGTCAAAATATTTTATGCACTATAAACATTACTGAAATTGCATTTTTAGTACTATCTACATGGGGTCCATTACTGGAAAATGACTAATTAATCATCCCAGTAATGGACACCCCCTCTTAGAACCTTAAAAATAAATGAAATTTTGTAAATGGCCGTTAGTATATAAAATTCTAAGTTTTCTATTGCTACTCAAACAAAAACATTCAAATTTTGCAAGAAAATAAACTATAAATTAATTAAACGAAGCCAGCTCTTAGCCTTTTCATTAAGATTTCACAGGGAAACTTTGAAACATTATTTTCTGCTTCCTGACTGGCTTGATTAAAAGTGTTAGTAATAACCCAGTTTTATAAAACATACGAGGGGGTTATTATAAAAAAATAATTAAAGCTAAATATTTATTAGTTATTTTTTTATGAATCAAATATCAAGGGGCATCCATTACTGGAAGGGTGTCCATTACTGGCACATCTACCCTATATTTGTTTGCTGTATTAAGATAATTTTGCAAATTTCTTTATGAATTGATAAAAACATCAAATAAAATATACTTAGGTTGATTTTAACTGAAAATGTCAATTAAAAAACAAAAAATATATTTAATTTGATTCATAAAAGGGACAACAGTGCCTATAGGACATAAAGATTAAATATTTAATCAGTTTGATAATTATCTATGGATTGTGGATTCTTTAAAACACTTGAATCGTCACCAAAGACTTATGTTTCTTGAAACCATTTTCTGATTTTGTTTTGATTTATATTACCTTGTGCCTTATTTATGTATTCTGCTTCTTTGCAAGTTATTTTAGGGATTTCCCAATTTTCTGGACAGAATCTTACAGTTGTTCCATTTTTATAGGAAATAGTGGTATTCTGACAATATCTAAAATCTATTTGTCTAATTGATTTTTAATTTCAATTCCTAGTACCTAGATCTACTACTTGAGATTCACCATTATTAGTAGAGAAACATTGTCCCCGAAATCTTCAAAAATTATGGAACTTCTTCATTTCTTTAGGAAAAATACAAGAAATCATGCTGTAATTTTATTGAACTTTTTAATTTATAATTTATAAAATCTTTCAAAATTTGTTTTAGTTTATTTATCACATATCACCCCCCCCCCCCCTTTGGTTTTATCAATACTAAACACAATACTATATTTTCTGTAGCAATATCATTCTTTAGTAACTAGCACAGTGTCCTTCTTTCTAAAGTGAATTATCTATTGAGCAGAGAAAAGAAAACCTCTTTGATAGAACTGCCATTAGCCTTGCTTTTTTTTTTTTATTATTATTGAAGTCATACTATATAAAACAAAACTAAATTGATTGTTTTATCCAGATGTTCATAAATTTATTTAATGGCTAAAATTCCCACTTTAATGAAATATGTGACCAAAAGTGGAACATATGTTGTACCCTTTATGGCCACTTCCATGTCCATAACTGGTACATATAGCAAATTTAAAGCACCAGTTTTGGCCACTCCCTATTTAAAGTGTTAAAATAATTAATTTAAATGTGAAATTGCAATAGAGAGAAAGCTTACCTCTTAAGACCTAATATGTAGTAATTTGTTTCAGAACAAATAGAACCCAATAAGTGCCTAGTATTGAACGATTCTGAAAACGTGTCAGCTAAGCAAAAAATCTTAATACATGTGAGTAGGGGAGAGTGGGGAGGAATGGGACACTTTTTACAAAAATAAGAAAATCAACTTTGTTTGACACAAAAACAAAAATTTCAGTACATAGAATACAAAATGAAATACTTTCTAATGTCCTTGAACAATATAGAAACATAATTTGCAGGGACAATTTCATAAATAAAGAAATTAATATTTCAAAATGTGTCCCATACCTCCCCACTAACAGGGAGGTATGGGACAGCTATAAAATAATGTATGATAAGGCACAAATAGTCCAGTGTTGGCTATATATACAGTCTAACAAAGATTGTAGGTTGATAATGTCTGTTCTACAATATCAAATTCCATTACCTTCATCACTGGAAGGAAAATTCAGGATTGTCAGTCAGAGATGACATTAAAAAGTCATCAGTTTAATTTATTTACATTTTGAAGTAAATGAATATATTTATAATGTTATAATTAATATGCTACCCTCGAAAAATATTTGCATATTAGCAATTTACATTCATCTTATAAAAAGAAGAAATTAGACAGGTCCCATTCCTCCCTCTACCTTCTTTTATGTTAAACTTCTTGTATAAACAAAAATGCTGCTTTTAAGCATAGTTTAAATTAGGGATAATATACAGTATAATGTTCCATAAATGGGGAAACTATTACATCTACGCATAAGCAAGTCATTAATATACAAAAAAACATAAAAAGTATATGAAGCAAATTTACTTTTGATTCTTGAAATAATCTTTTTCTTTATACAATCGAAAGCTTATGCAAATCAGCTACTTTTTTCATCTGAAGCTTTGGGTACCATTGCTTCATCTAATGTGTGATTGATGAAATGATTAAGATGATACATAAAGAGAAAAACATACTGTCCCATTCCACCCCACTCTCCCCTACACACTACAGTTTCACACACTTATTTTTTTTTTTTTTTTTTTTTTGCAAGTCACATTTTATCAAAAAATAAAAAAATGATATTGTAAATGATAAAAGAGTGTTTGCATAAGGTTTAAGAATGCATATTACTTGTTAGCATCAATTCACAGCCTAAATATTGGACAAATTGATCCAATGCAGCCAAAACTGGAGCATCTACCCTATTTTAATTATGTAATGTATAGCATTGACAATTCAGGCGTTTGTCCAGCCTTTCCTTCCTGTTTTTCTGAAATTGTAAACAGCTTTTTACATTTGTGAATTTAAAATTATCATTATATTCAGATTCTTAATTATATATCTTTAAGAAGACATGTATATAAAATACATACATTTTCTTTATATATGTAAAAGTAGCAGGTCAGATTTTACCTTTAAATGATTAAATTTGAGAAAGGTTCAGTTTGGAGATGGAAAAGTTTTGCGAAAGGCCTATTTTAACACAAATAATTTTATGAAGGGTCTTATTTTAAGTAAAAAGTTTTGTGAAGGGTGCTGTAATGTGAAATGTCCTTTAAAAGACCCAATTTCTTCCTAAACAGGGATATCCCTGTAATTTAAAGTTATTCAATTTTTTTTTTTTTTTTTTTTTTTTGAAAAATTAGAAAAATATATTAAACTGTTAAAAAAGGTTTCAAAATGCTTGGAAACAAACATAATTTAATCATCATATTTTAATGTAATTAGAAAGATTCAGTTTTTTTTTTTTTTTTTTTTTTTTTTTTGTAGCTAAAATATGTAGTAACATTAACAGTGAAAAAAAGTAATAATCATTTTGTCTTGTTTAAACTAAATTGAGAAGCAAAATGAGATTAGACAAATCAATAAAATTAATGTTTTGCTTTAAAATTTTTAATTATCAGCTTGGAGCTATGTAATTTTTAGCTGAAGTACTTTTATTTCTTTTTTTTTAAAAAAAATTAATACTGTTTAAATACAAGTGAGTTTCTTTTTTTTTGTTTCTTATATTTTTAAGTAATGAAAACATGCTTTTGCAAAAGAATCTAAATAAAATACATTATTCTGTTTAAAAAATATATATATATCTTGTTACCAATAGTAACACTGTACAACAATGGTTTTGTCCTAGAACTAAAATTAGTTGATTCTAGATCAGTTTTTGGCGCTGATTCCGAATATGCTTTCCGTTTATCTCTAGGTGGTCTAGGTTTTGAGAAATTTGCATATTTAAATTTATGCAAATTTAAGCTTTTTTGTGCTATTTTATGCAAATTTTAGATACAATATATCTCACATCTAATTACATTTTCTAGATAAAGACTACTTGACTATTTGCTTCAGATAAATGTCACGATTTGCATATTCTTAACATTTATTTATCAGTTATTAAGCCTAATTTGCATATTTTTCAATAGTGTAATGTTTGTTGTTTGGTGTTAATGTTTGTTGCACTATCAACTTTAAAATAGTTGCCACAGAATTGACATAATGTTTTTCTAGATTAGATTTTTATGCTGATTTCAAATCTGCAGTCTGTTTTCTTATGTCATGTCTAGTTTTTGAGTAAGATGAATTTCTGCTTTTGCACGGCATTAACACAGGTTTGATATAAGATGCTTTTTAGGGGTGTGCAATTCATTAAAAAGAAGGTGAACAGGGTCAGATTCATATCAAAGACATAAACAAAAATTTATATAATCAAAAAAAAATATAAGTAGCAGAATCTATCTGACTAGTTGAAGTTTATCATACAAAGTATCATAAAAAGCTATTTCTGGCTTTTTTGGCCAAAAACTAAAATTTCACTTTTTTCAAAAACTAGACGTGATATAAGAAAACAGACACAAGATTTGAAATCAGCTCAAAAAACTGGTTTAGAAACATACTAGCGTACTCGTGCGGCAGAAATATTTGAACGTCAAGAAACATTATTAGAAAAACATGAAAAATATGCAAATTAGGTACAATATTTCACAATCACATGTCAGTATAATCTCAGAAACAACGTTTTTGCGAAGTAAATTAGGTAGTAATCATAACATAAAACAAAATACCCTGTCTGATATTGCTTTATACCTTAAATTTGCAAATAATTGTATAAAATTTACTAAATTTGCATAAATTGAAATATGCAAAAATCTCTCAAACTTGACGTGCTGGAGTAAATATAAAACTAGATCCAGAATCAGCACAAAAAAACGCATAAAAAACAACTAATTTCTGTTATAGGACAGAGCATAAGTTCAAATTTGTTGACCAGTGTAATTAATGTCAGTGATTTATATTTTAATTCATCGTATTTTTTAAAAATGAAATTGTTTTTACTAGTTTAGGGACTAAAAAAACAATTTAAGTTCAAATCTGATTTTCATTTTATTAGAAATAAGGATATTTCAACATCAAAGTAAGTATTGTTTCTAATTTACACACACAATACACAAAAACTGCTATTGAAAAGGGAGGGGGGGGATATGCTATTGGCGACATTTTCTTTTCAATATTTGCTTCCAGTTAACAAAGAAGTTCTGAAAAAAAAAATTTTTTTTTGGTTCTGTCTTAAAGCAAAGGTAAAACACAATGAAAATTTTTTTTTTTAAATAAAGAGTTTTAAAGATCTTAATGGGTTTCGAAGGTTAAGAAAAATCATATTTTCTCTGATTTTTTCTATATATAATAAATAATTTTATTCAAAATTTTAAGCATATAAAAGAGCAACATTTGAACAATATTTTCTAAAATTTTCATTAAAAAATTTGGAAAATTCAGCTGGTGGGACCTGGTTTCCAGAGACCCCTAAAAAAATGTCCTTGTGGTGGTCAGGATAACTCATGATAGCTTTATCTGAAATTAAAAATACAAATTTTTTCTGTTAGTAGATAAGTATAGCCAGCGTTCGAAATCCTTGGTGGTCCGCTGGTCCGAGACCACCAAAAATGCAATCGACCACTAATTTGAAAAATTTAGTGGTCTGCAGGACCAATAAGTTTTTCCCCCCTTTCTCACAGGTAAACTTAACTTACCCGTCCCCTAGAAAACCACAACCAAACACAAATCGCACAATAATTTAAAAAAATTGCATTAAATCTCAGTCATTTGAAATAAATAATCAGATAAATAAAACATCTAATTAATAATTTTATAGTTTTTTGTTAAATAAACAGTATGCTGTTTATTTAATTTTTAGTAAATTATAATTTTACTATGCTGAAAATTTTGGATTGCTGTAAAGGAAGTTTGGTTTATATTCTAAGAGGGGGGGGGGGGGGTCACTCAAGGGTTAAAGGGACTTAATAGAATTTTATGTAGCGGGCCAGTGATGATAACTGCAGACCAGTAAATTCTCATGCTTACTGGTCCTTGGGACCAGTGACTTTTTTTTTATCAATTCTACCGCTGAGTATAGCTCATGATTGAAGGAAGAATTTAAATAAAAATTGAAATTTGAATTTTTGGCAGTGTTGTATGCGAAACAGTGCAATTTACACTATCTATAGCCTTGTAAAATTGGTTCTAATTTGAAAAAAAGAGAAACACCTTCATTCAATCACTAGCCAATCCTATTTTGAAGAAGTGCGCAAAATTTCAATAAGATTGGTGCATTACTTTTTGAGAAATCGTGTCCACCAATTTCAAAAGTACAGTAGAACCTCTTTTATCTGAAACACTTTTAACCAAAACTCTCGGTTAACCGAAATCCATTTTTAAAGCTTTTTGTTTTTAACTATTGCATTCCTTGTATGCAAAATCCATTTTTAAAGCTTTGCAAGCAGTCCTTTCTGAACTACGAGTAGGGGAGAGTGGGGAGGAATGGGTACTTTTTAGAAAAATAAGAAAATCAACTTATAGAATACAAAATGAAACACTTTCTAATGTCCTTGAACAATGTGGAAACATAATTTGCAGAAAAATTTTATAAATAAAGAAAATGTAAATTTCAAAATGTGTCCCATACCTCCCCACTAACAGGGAGGTACGGGACAACTATAAAACAATGTAAGGCACAAATAGTCTAGTGTTGTCTATGTATACAGTCTAACAAAGATTGTAGGTTGATAATGTATGTGCTACAATATCAAATTACAGTACCTTCATCACTGGAAGGAAAATTCAGGATTGTCAGTGAGAGATGACATTAAAAAATCATCCGTTCGTAATTTATTTACATTTTGAAGTAAATTAATATATTTATAATGTTGTAATTAACATACTACCCTTAAAAAATATTTGCATACTAGCAATTTACATTCATCTTATTAAAAAGAAGGAATTTGACATGTCCCATTCCTACCTTTGCTGGCATATCCCATTCCTCCTTCTACCTTCTTTTATGTTACACTTCTTGTATAAACAAAAATGCTGCTTTTAGGCATAGTTTAAATCATAGATAATATACAGTATAATGTTCCATAAATAGGGAAACTGTTACATTGACGCATAAATAAGTCATTAATATACAGAAAGTATATGAAGCAAATTTACTTTTAGTTCTTGAAATAATATTTTTCCTTATGCAATCGCAAGCTTATGCAGATCAGCTGCTTTTTTCAACTGAAGATTGGTGTACCATTTCTTCACCTAATGTGTGATTTGTGAAATGTTTATAATGATACATAAAGAGAAAAACCTGCTGTCCTATTCCTCCCACTGTCCCATTCCACCCCACTCTCCCCTACATATAAATATTTTCGATCCCCTTTCCTAGAGTTCCTTTGAATTTAACTTGAGCTGTGGATTGGGATGAAGAAAATGAACGAATTAGCAATTCTTAAACTTTTGAATGTTTTGCAAACTGTTTGGGATGGCTGGAGCAGCAGAAAGACTGTGATATTGGTGAACTAATAATATTAAAAACTCCGTGATAGAGCTTCAAAGCAAAGGCAATCGAAACTGCGACAAACAAAACATTTTTTTCATACCCTTGTGATATATGTAAAAGGTACTTAATTTCAAAGTTAAAATTCAGGTAATTAATTCTTGTTTCTATTTTGTATTGCTTTATTTTTAATATGAAATATTGCATATATTTCTCCTTAATCTTAAAACTGAAGCATTCTTGATTATCAGAAAATTTCGATTTTCTGAAAGATGGTCAATCCCAATTACTTCGGATAATCGTGGTTCTACAGTAGTGTTTTTAGATAAATACACCTGCATCGCTTCCAGCCGGTCTTTCCTAATGAGGGGAATTTCCAAAAGCTCTCTGTCCTAGAGTTTTACTTCAATTGAATTGAAACTTTGGAAATATATTCTAGACGTATTGTACTATTAGATAAAAGAAAATAAAAAATAAATGGATTTTTTGAAATTTTCAAACTCATGTAACCCTCTAAGCTGAGGGGGGGGGGGTATAAAATTTCACTGGGTAGGGCTATCTATCAAGCTAGTAGGCTTATATATGACAGATTTATTTATTTTTTCCTATTGAGGCACAAATAGGGGAGAAGATTTTTTTTAATGAAAATTTTAAACTTTCTGTACTGGAAGAGTGGGGCATAAATTTGAGGAGAGAGACATGACTAAGTCAATGCTAACTGCACCGCCACCCCCTTTCTATTTTTAGTATCAAAATTTGAAGTATGTCAATACTTAGCTCTAATTTGCTCCCTAATATTATAATTTGATCCTGTTGCAATGTCAAGATATCTCACTTAAAAGTCTAGGGGTGACGGGAAGGGGGGGGGGTGGCTGCTGAGATTTTGAATATTGAAATTTCAAATATAGAAATATCACTCATTTTGCTCTATCTGTTATTTCAATTCTGATATCCAGAATTTCAATTAGAATGGTGAAAGGAATATGAAGTGGAAAAGGGGGGGGGGGGGGACTTTTGGAATGACAAACATTCACCACTCTTTTCCAATAGTAATTTTTACCTTCTTTATGGCAGAAATTCTGCATTTAAATTAAGCAACAATTTTTATTCAGAAGCAGGGCCGAAATTAGGGTGTGCAGAGGGAGCATGTGCCCCGGGTGTCAGAACGAAAGCCAAAGGGGCTTCATGAAGTTAAATGAAAGCCAAATGAAGTTTTTGTTTGTCGTTTCATACAAAAATGTATATGAAATACAAAGAAACTCGCAAGCTAATGTTAAACCTATGGGAGCATACTTTTCAAATTTGTGAAAGTGAAAGTAACTGTATATATATATATATAAATATCTGCAACCAAAAGTAAACACTAACCTGGTTAGAATTCAATCTCTGCTATTCTAAGCAAGAAAAAAAAAATAATTTAAAACTATCAATACAATATGCAAGGAAGAGATTTTAAAAAGAACGCTGCCATAGGATTAACATTAGCGATCCAGTTTCTTCACGTGATAAGTGTAGGCTCTTAACACTCATGCTAATGTTAATCCTATAGAAGCGTTGTTTACATATTTCTTGCTAGCATTTTAATTACTATTAAAGGATTTTTTTTTTAAGGGTATTTTCTTTTTTTGCATAGGGTACCTGCCGTCGATAACTTTTATTGTGCGTGAGGAGGTGGGGGGCGCCAAAATTCATGTTATTACGAGGTATTAATTAATAACTCCTCAAACGGCTCAATAAAAAAGAGCAATTTTTCTGAAAACCGTAAACTGTTTTTGATTTGGACCCTTGCAGCGAGGCTAGATTTGAAGAATAGCAATACAAATAACACCGACTTTAATTTCAAATTGCAGACAACTGATTTTTCTATTTTCCACTAATCACCAAATATCAAAATAACTATTTGAGATATTGATTTGAAATTCATAATATGTGTGTTGAAAAATTTTGTGCATCCGAAAATCTAACTTTTTTTTATAATCGGCTGGTATTTTTTCTTAATTTTTGCAGAAAACTTAATCAGACATGAAAGGAATTATGCAGACGAGGGATCATCTTTCAATTTCAATAAAATTTGTTTTGCTGGCCCATCCATTCATTTACTTTCTGAAGGGAAGCAAATTGACAATGGGTGAAATTAATAATAAAAGGAAATAAATTTTTTGGGGGTAATGACCGATAATAGAGAGAACTGATTAAGATTCAAATTTGAATTTAAAGTTCAGAAGAAAAAACATCTGTCAGCCATTATTGTGTTGTGCTTTTAATAACTTCTAATTATCAGAAAACTATAATTCTTTATTAATAATTGCATTAATGTAAAGGGGGTTCAATTTCAGTCATAAATTAAAAATTGCATTAATGATAAACTATCAACATTTTTGAACAATTTCGACGCATTCTTTTACACTCTAATTAAGATATAGAATTGGTAAGCATCAGTAGAAAAATATCTTACATAGGTGAAATATATTTAAAAGTATGCTTTCCTAAATATACACTTCAGTTACTGTTTTCAAACAGTAACGACACATTCTTTTCTCGGGTTTTATGTGCCTGAATTCAATGAAAATTGTTTCATTCGACCTTTAGTTACATTTAAAAGTGTTTTCCTAAATTTAGAATTCAGTTACCACCATTTTCGAACAGTAATATCATCTTCTTTTCTGGAGTTCTATGGGACAGATTTCAACTGGAATTGATTCATTCAATTTAGAATACATTCACTTATAGTTTTTAGTTCCACCTTCCACCACCAAGGGATACATTCTGATCTCGGGTTCTATAGGCCCAATTTCAATGAGATATGGCTCATTAAACTTGGTTTTCATTTGATTCATTTCATTTCAGTTTTTAGTTCCACTGCCAAGGGGTGCATTCTTATCTCAGGTTTTGTGGCCGCGATTTCAACATTGTTTGGCTCATAATTTGAAAAAAATGCTCCCATAGGTTTAACATTAGCTTGCAAGTTTCTTTGTATTTCATATAGATATATATATGTATGAAACGACCAACAAAATCTTCATTTGACACCTCTTTCGTCATTTGTTCTGGCAATTGTTTTGATTGTCCTACAATTTTTAGTTCCCCATTTCACCACCAGAGGAACACATTCTTATTTTGGGTACTATGGGCCCATGGTCGAAACTAGGAAGGGGCAAAGGTGACATGTTGCCTGGGCGCCAGAGCAAAAGGCACCAAATGAAGATTTTGTTTCTAGTTTCATACAAAAATGCATATACAGTGAAACTTCCATTTAACGAAGTCTCGTCATTACACTTAAATACTTCGTTATGAGGAAAATTCATTAAATAGAAATCAACTCAAATTCATGAAATTTGTATAATAAAATACATATGCATTACATGAAAAATACACATAAAATGGAAATATTGGGAAAATGTATTTTAATTCAAGCAGCATTTGTTTTTCTTTTTTTTTATGCAATGTAGATACATGAGAAAAATTTTATTAGAATAATATCTAAAAAATCACATAATAAAGAGAAGTAAATAAAAACTGAAGCGTAGCGTAACTTTTCTCTTTTTCTCAGTATTTCAAATCCTTAACTTTTAAAATGTCTTTAATATTTCTTTGTTACAGGTTTCTTATGTAAAATACACTTTTCCTAAAAATGTTCCCGCTCTTTTAAGTATCCGAACAATTTATCTGTAACATTTTCGTAAAACTGGAATCCCCTTCTTCTTGTATTGAAGGCTTTTTATATTTCTTCTTTTGAATGGAAATGATTGAATAAATAATTTCATATTTATACAATCCACTGAAATAAATTCATACATCCGTCGCAACAACAACCTCCCCGTTTGATTGCTGTACACGCACAAAAGTAGAATAAACTTCGTTATATAGAATATATTTTTTGTAATATAGAGATTGATTTACATGTTAATTGTGTTTAAAGTCAAGATTCAGCAGAGAATTTCGTTAAGTAGAATCAGGGCCGTAACCAGCGAGTCCAGTCAGAGGGGGCTCTAAATTTTTTTGGTGGGGCTAACATCTTTTAACAATCCATATCTTAAGCAAACTAAATATAGTAAAACTAATAAAATGGACCTGTCTTTAAAGGAACTCGTCTAAAGCGTAATCTCTCTATAACGGAACTTTCTATAATGAAACTTTTAAACAGAAAATACTTCATGGTAATCGGAAAATGAATGTAAAACAATTAGGGGCGGTGTACCTCTTAAGAAAACCTACCTAAAATAGAACTTTTCTCCATCCCGTGTGATTTAGTCTTATGTCTTATTGTATTTAATGGGGAAAAAATAGATAGCATCTGACACCTCATAAAAAATGACTTTATTTAAATTTTAATAAGGAAAACTAATGGATTGTACACTGTATTCTATTCCCATTGCAATTTTTGCATTATTAAGCATATTGCTTCTTTTGTCCCTTGGTGTCTTCGGAAAAAGGACCCCACCCTCTCTCCGCTCGCGTTTGTTCGTACAGTGTGTGCATATATACACGCAATAATTTCTATGAGTACTTCTATGTATAATTTTGTACCAATTTTGTGAAAAATAAAATTTTAAAAAAGTTAAAAAAATAACTTCTAAACAGGCCATTTGTAATATGCTAAAATGTGCACCACTACAATTGCCAGTCCTAAGCCTGGAAAAAGTGTGAAGGGAAGTTACCTGAAAAACACTCCCATAGCCGTTTTTTAAATTTGTCCAATTATCCGGATTTTCCATTAACCGGATCGGCATCGGCCCCGATTGGTCCGGATTATCAGCGCTCTACTCTATTGAACATTGATTATATATATGCATATTTGAACCGCTGATTAATCAAATCAGTCTTTCTGTTGAATAAATTAGTGTAATTTATCATGCTAGCATTCTGACAGAAAAGTGCATCTTTATATACAAAAACACCGATTCATACAACAAACATAGAAATCTTCAACCGCCCAGCATGGCAATTTTTTAAAGATGCGTTTTGAAAAAAAATGAGAAAAAGGAATCTGTTGATATAGAGGTCTGCACGGGCCGGAATTTCCAGGCGCGGGCCCGGCCCGAACGAAAGCTATCTTGACCCGATCCGTTCATGTTTTCCCAGTTCACGGCCGTACAAAAATCAGTGAAAACAGACTCGGCCAGTGGAATCAGGACCGATCCGACCCGACTCAATTTCTACAAAAAATTCTGATTTTTCTTAACGTACAATTAAGATTCTTTTAAAGAATACTGCATACATATTTATGGGATAATTTTACAGCATATTTCAAATTTACGATGTGTTCGCAAGACAGAAAATACACAATAGCAACATTAATGATTTACTTAGAGTCTTAGACGTTTCAACATTCAAATAAGGATTCATTAAAAAATTCATATTGTTTAGAATAAAAGAAAAACGGGAAGGTTAAAAACGATAACTTTTGAGGCTATATTATAAAAAGTAGATTTGCGAAAATATTTCTGTTATTCCTTGAGGCTTTTCTCAAATCCAAAGAAGCTACTTTCTGACACATTTCTTTTCGAAAACGACATTATTGAGAAAATACTGTCCAAGTTAGCGTTTTGAATCGAATTTCCGGAGACGATAGCACGGAAGAGGAGAAAAACCAGCAGTCACGTGATAAGAATCTCTTATATCTCTAAGTAATTTATTTATTAAAAACGGGAAACGCTATTAAATTCCAAATCACTTCAATAGACAGGCTGGTCATTTTTATGCCTTTACAGTTAAAAATGTGTCAGAAAGTTTTTCGTGTTTAAGCAGTGAATTTGAGAACCACCTTCAAGTATATTTCTAAAAATTCCGTTAACAGAAGTTCATTATCGCTATTAATATTTTTACAAAACACATTGCCTGCCCTAAACATCCTGAGAACAATTAAGTCCATTTCTGGCTATATTGAAAAAAAAATGCAAGCCTGATCTCGGTCCGGCACGAGTCTGCTGAAAGAATTAAGCCCGGGCTCAAACGCCATGTAACTGTCCGATGCCGATCTCTACGCTGGAAAATGTTATACACAGGCCTCCAAAAGTTAAGGTTCAGGGACTGGATGCTTCCGATTGCACACGTTTTGTGGAATATCTACAAAAATTATTGGCGAATTGTTCTTGAACTTCTGGGATGAAAAGAACATGTTTGATTTCATATTTCTTGGTGAAGATTTAGTCGAGCCGACAATTAGGGATCTAATAATAAATTTAATAATAAAATAATATTTGCGATCAGCTATGCAACAGAAAATGCTGGAAATGGTTTGTCACTGCGTTAAATGATTATTCGGGTCCTATTCAACGTTTGTGTGCATTTGTGTAAGCATAGCACTCATATTCTTGAAGATGTTATTGTGTCTGTGAAAAATTCAAAAGTTTTTTTCTTATAGCATACAGAGTTTTCAACCAAATTTAACACAGCTTTCTGAAAATTTGCCAAAGAATAGTAGCAACAGTATCCTGCAATTAAAACATGAATATATTGAATATTTGATGAAATATGGGCATTTTTATGAGATAATTTTTAACTGCGCATGCGCGGAAGATTTCAAAATTTTTATTTCATAATTTGATAGTCAGTATTTTGGGGCAACTTATATTAAAAGTACAGTCAAATATCGCGCAAATTCACAAAGATAGGGTCGATATTGTGAGTTACTTCCTAAAAATAGCTTTATTATAAGAGATTTTCCACAACTTTTCAATCAGCTCACTATATCTTTCTAAGTTTTCACAACATTTGACTGGACATTTTATAGAATTTGCTCCAAAATACTGACTACCAAATTATGAAATAAAAATTTTGAAATCTTCCGCGCATGCGCAGTTAAAAATTATCTCATAAAAATGCCCATATCTCATCAAATATTCAATATATTCATGTTTTAATTGCAGTATACTGTTGCTACTATTCTTTGGCAAGTTTTCGGAAAGTTGTGTTAAATTTGGTTGAAAACTCTGTATGCTATAAGCAAAAAACTTTTGAATTTTTCACAGACACAATAACATCTTCACGAATATGAGTTCTATGCTTACACAAATGCACACAAATGTTGAACAGGACCCAAATAGTCATTTAACGCAGTGACAAACCATTTCCAGCATTTTCTGTTGCATAGCTGATCGCAAATATTATTTTATTATTAAATTTATTATTAGCCCCCTAATTGTCGGCCCGACTAAATCTTCACCAAGAAATATGAAATCAAACATGTTCTTTTCATCCCAGAAGTTCAAGAACAATTCGCCAATAATTTTAGTAGATATTCGACAAAACGTGCGCAATCCAAAGCATCCAGTCCCTGTACCTTAACTTTTGGAGGCCAGTGTATTTCGATATTGATGCTGGCAAACTAGTATCGGCTCGTAACGCACATTTATACTTATTCTCGTGAAACTCATATTCATTGAAAATGATTCATATTTTCTCGTCTGTGCTTATATATTTATATCGGGCCGACAGACCCGCTTAATGTCTTTTATTGGCCCGGTCCAGCCCGGCAGGAACGTACAAATTTGCCGGTCCGGCCCGTTTGAAACTTCGCCTTCATTTCGCCGTTCCGGCCTAATACAGGCATCTAGCCAAGCACGGGTCCGTGCAGACTTCTACTGTAGGATACAGTTTTTTTCACATATTTTTTCTTTAAATTGAAGACACTACATACGTTTAAATATCATATTCTGCTCAATTTTTTAATATAGAGAAAAAAAGAACGAAAATTTGAGATTTTGCGTTATGCATAGATGCCAACAACACTTATCCGGAGTCTGTTACAAGACGAAAATATTTTCAACAGGAAATTTCATTTAATCAAAAATTTCAAACTGAAATCTAAAATGTACCTTATCGAAAAATGACACAATTCTTTATATATTTTTTCCAGTTTAAAACATGCTTGTTTTGGATCAGACTCCGGAATAATTAAGAGCTGTTGGCATCTATGATTATGTGTCCTATATTTATTAATTTGAATAATTCACAAACTTACTATTATCATTTAAAAATATTTTAATTCCATACGTTTAATATTTTTAATTAATAGCTATTTGTAATTTATTTAATTTTATTAATATTTTGGTTTCTGCTGAATTATTAGATCAATTTAAAATCACGGTTGTTTGTATACGATTTAATTTCGTGATGATATTGTTTCTCTTTAAAACGAGCGTTACCTAACCTTATTTTATTAATAATATGATTTATAAAATTAACCATTTAACAATTTGCAATAATAATTATATTTAAAATTCTGCATATGATTATATCATTTTAAATATGAATCAATTATTACAAATATGTATTAATTACATATTTTTAAACATACCTGGACTTAATAATAAAAAAAGAGATTGTAATTTTAATATTATATTCAATACTTTTTTTTTTCAAAGAAAACAACTTAGATTTAATTCATTTAAATAGCGATAACATAGATTTTTTTTGCATACGTTTTACATGTGTTTCATGAAATTTGTTCAATCTCATTTAGAAAAAAAAAAAAAAAAAAAAAAAAAAAGCACAAGGGCATGAATGGCCTTTTCGAACAGTTTTCATTAAATGTAGATGACTATTTATTATTATACGTTTCCCCCATTTCTAAAGATCTTTAAAAATATTCTTCTTTCACTCAATAACGAAAATTTTCCTGATACAGTTAAGAAGTAATTTTCTTTCCCTTTGCCTAAAATTTTCAGCTTCTCACATTCATGCGCCTAAGAATTGAATACCGTTTCCCATTTTCTTATAAATGCCATGATTATAAATAACATGATTTATAGTCATTTGCTACTTGATGACTAGCATTTCGTCGTTAAATGCCAAGAAAATCAGCCTACAAAGTCAAATTTGCCGTCATTTTTTGACAGATTTTTTTAAATTTTCTGTATAGTTTGAATACTTGCAAATATCTTTATAAATAAAAGAAATTCGCGAATATGTCAGGGTTTAGATTGAAAAACAGCCTCATAAAACACAGAACACAGTTTAATTCCTTGAGCTTGAATAATCATATCTGCAAACTTTATGCCTTTATCATTAAAATTATTTCGAAAATGTGTCAGAAAGTAGCGCATTTATGCTTGAAAATAGATTTAAATGAAACATAGGCCAAATAATTGAAGATATTTTTGTCATAATCTTATAATAAACTTAACCTTAATCATGCTTTTTCACTTAATGATTTTTATTGTTATATGACAAATAGAAAAAAAAAAATGTTTAGCAAATTCATGGAACACAAGAAAAAAAAATTAGACGAAAGTTCAAAAAGCAAACAAAAAAATGCCCTACCCCTGCTTTCCTACTGCCTCACCCATAGCATGAAACAATTTTTGGCTTTCAAGTAATTATTTTTCTTATTCCATTTGTATAAAATGACATTTTGTTATCTTTCTAATTTCCTTCAACAAACATTCTAGTTAGTTTCCAAATGATATTTCATTATTAACTAAATCTGCTGTCAAATACATAATGTCAACAGGCAAATCATTAACATCTAGAAACATGTCTTTTTTTGTGACTACGTTTTAGTGAAGACGTTTAACCGTTGCTTAACTAATTATCGATTAATTTGAGTAGCAGATGTCTATTTCCATTCACCCCGTATACGATCATTGCTTTTAAAATGTCAAAATGTACGAAAACATGTGGTGGCTAGTTAATGCATCTGGACTTAATTTTTTCGGGAGAAAGAAATGTTCCTACTTAGAACGCGTTTCGAGAATTATATCGCAAGCAAGATAATATAAAACAACTAATCTAATAGGGTTCTGAACGATAAAAGGTTTTGCATATTCCACTGCATTCAAGCAGTTAAAAGATCTAAATGTTTTTCTTGCTAGTTTTTTTTTTTTTTTTTTTTTTTTTTTTTTAAGAAAGTTAAAACGTACATTTTGTTGAAAAAAATAAAAAGTAGGGAAATCGTTAGAGGGGGCTCCAGAGGAAGCTAGGGGGGGCTCAGCCCCCATCGCCCCCATCTGGTTACGGGCCTGAGTAGAATACTTCGTTAAATAGGGACTTCGGTAAAGTTCGACTGTATATGAAATACAAAGAAACTTGCAAGCTAATGTTGCATGTAACATGCATTTTTATGAATTAACAAAATTCAAATGATTTGTAATGTCACATTATTTAATTTTAATCATTTCACCCAGTAATTATCATTATTTTATGTCTGATTTTTTTTTATCAATTTTAAAATTTCAGATTATTTGATAACACCTAAAATTTTTAAAAAAGGAATTCCAGAAATTTTCCAGATTTTGAATTCCAGAGGGAGTGGTGACAGCATTTTTTTTAAATTGTAGCAATAAATTAAGTTGTAGACTTGAAATTTTGCATACTTATAGCTGAACACTTGCGATCACATGACAAATCATTAAATTTTCATAAAGTTTTATATTATTAACCTTTCTGGGCTCTAACTTGTATATTATTTTAAGCATTAACCTATTACTATTATTGAACCTATTTTAAGCAAGTTTTCTTATTCAGCCCCTAATTAAGTAGGAGCCTTGAAATTTTGCATACTTATAGCTGAACCTTTGCGATCCCACGACAACTCATAAAAATTTTCAATCATATTATTGACCTTTCCATGCTCTAAGATGTATATTTTAACCAGTTTTTTTTTTAGTTCAACCCCTAATTAAGTTGGAGACTTGAAATTTTGCATACTTATAGCTGAACACTTGCAGTCACTTGACAAATCATAAAATTTTCAAAAAGTCTTATATCATTGACCTTTCTGGACTCTAACTTGTGTATTTTGAAGCGATTTTTCTCACTCAGCCCCTTATTAAGCTACAGCAAGATTCGTCCTCATTTGAAGTCTTGACCAAAGAGTCATCTCATCAAGGCCTTTCGATTGGTGTAGTGTATGTTAACACCAGGCAATTAAGGCTGTTCTTAACTGCTCTGCTCAACAAGCAAAAAACGTTTTGACATATTTACAAATTCATTTCCTAACAGAAAGATATAAAATTGGACAGCCCTGCCGTAGAAGCGATTTGGAATCGAACTGTTTTTTTCATTTTTTGATCATTGAGTTATAAGCGAATTCGATCACGTGACAAACCCGTTTTTCGTCCGCTCTTGAGTGCTCTTTCTCCCTTCGCGCGGAAATTCTGTTCAAAACGCCTACTTTGACATTATTTTCTGAAAGATCTATTGCGTTTGCAAAAAAAATGGAAAAAACAGCTCAATTACATAGTTTCTGAACAACAACACCAGCAAGTTTCATGCATTTTCGAACAAAAATAAATTAAAACTTATGTCAGAAAGTTGCCCTTTTTGATTTGAGAACACCCTTAAGGGAAATAATCCCCATTGGAGAGGGGGGTGGTGTCAGGAAATGTATTTTTTCATGAAACATATCGTTTTAAGGCTCTTGGCCTATACATTACTAAGCACCCACCTCCTTAACTCATTTTTTTTACCGCTAGTACCTTTGTTTGTCATGATATGAGTCCGGTTTTTTGGGCCATGGAGAAGGGGGGGGGGGAGCACAAACAAAGTTTTAAAATTGTAGCATTTTCTACACTAAATATCATTTTAGATTTTTTTTTTTTTACGAAGCCCTGTGATAAATATTATTTATAAAATATAAAAATTTCAAAGAACGGTGGTGTATTCCGGGGACGGGATAGTAAGGCTCGAAGAGGGGGAGGGTATTTTAAACTTTTTCCGAACCTTCATGTGATTGTATATCAGTGGAAAGCCCTGTGACCACTCTTCCATACTATGCATCTTCCGGTTCCTCTCCAATCCCCCCCCCCCCCGAAGGAGCGACTTTTCTAACTTTTACCGACACCCCTCATGTGATTATGTGTGTACATTACTAAGCACACTATATATCATTGGACAGCCATTTGACCACTCTCATATTATGCAGCATAGCCTTATACGGGGTTTCAAGTGCTGCGCAGAAATAGCGTTTTTCCTTAAATTTGTGCCAAAACGTACTTAGTACCAAAATGAAATTTAGCTCAGAGATCGTATTTAGCAGATCGTTTTAGCAAAACGATCCGAGAAACAAAGAAAAATTCCATTTTTAACTTTTCTCAGACCGCCACTTTCGTCAAAAAAGCAAAAAATCGCTATCAAAAGATTGCGAATTTCGTCAAAAAATCGCGAAAAGCACGTGA
The DNA here is from genome assembly GCA_963932465.1 of Maratus speciosus. NCBI lineage: Eukaryota > Metazoa > Arthropoda > Arachnida > Araneae > Salticidae > Maratus > Maratus speciosus. The sequence goes on from OZ010797.1 coordinate 458,873,991, forward strand.
ATTTTGTCAAAAAATTGCGAAAAACGTGCGAATTTTATCAAAAGATCGCGAAAAACGCGCCATATTAGTCAAAGGATCGCGAAAAATGGGAATTTTGTCAAAAAACAGACAAAACGCGGTCAAAAGATTGCGAAAAACGCGGATTTCGTCAAAAGATCGCGATAAAACGCGAATTTCGTCAAAAGATCGCGAAACAAATAGCAAATTTCGTCGAAAGATCAGGAAAAGTACACGAATTCCGTCAAAAGATCGCAAAAAAACGTGAATTTTGTCAAAGGATCGCTAGTTTTTAGAAAAAAAGAACAAAACGCGGTCAAAAGATAGAAAAAAATCCTGTAAATTTCTTCAAAAGATCGCGAAAAATAAGCGAATTTCGCCCAAAGGTCGCGAAAAACTTGCGAATTTCGCCAAAAGATCCCGAAAAATATGCAAATTTAGTCAAAAGATCGTGAAAAACACGTGAATTTTGTCAAAAAATCGCGAAAAAGTGCGAATTTTATCTAAAGATCGCGAAAAACGCGCCATAATAGTCAAAGGATCACGAAAAATGGGAATTTTGTCAAAAAAACAGACAAAACGCGGTCAAAAAATCGCGAATTTCGTCAAAAAATCGCGAAACAAATAGCAAATTTCGTCAAAATACCGGGAGAAACACGCAAATTTCGTCGAAAGACCACAAAAAATACACGAATTCCGTCAAAGGATTGCTAGTTTCGTGAAAAAAATTAACAAAACGCGAAGTTTTGTCAAAAGTTCGCAAAACGCGAAGTTTTGTCAAAAGTTCGCAAAAAAGCGCAAGTTTTGTCAAAAGTTCGCAAAAAAGCGCAAGTTTTGTCTATAGATCGCAAAAAAGCGCAAGTTTTCGCAGAATATCACGAAAAATGCAAATTTCGTCGAAAGATTGCGAAAAATAAGAGAAATCGTACAAAGGTCGCGAAAAACTTGCGATTTTCGCCAAAAGATCCCGAAAAATATGCGAATTTAGTCAAAAGATCGCCAAAAATGCTAATTTCGTCAAAAAATCGCAAAAATATGCGAATTTCTTCTAAAGATCTCAAAAAAAGCACTCAAATTTTGGTAAGGGATCGTGAATTTCGTCAAAGGATCGCGAAAAACGCGCTAATTTCGTGAAATGGTTGCGGAGATTTTGTGTTTATTTTATTTTGTGATTTGCTGAATTTAGGTACATAAAGGTTCCTTTTTATGCGAAATATATGGTCTTTTTTGGTCCCCTTTTTTGAAAAAAATAGTCCCCTTTTACCATTTTTTACTACAAAAGTTGAGTGGGAGTCCTGTTTGTTGTATTCATGGGCTTCTTATCGATTAGTTAAATTTACTGCTCTAAAATAATATTTTTTAAAGCCAAATAGACTGATTTTTTTTCTTCCTGCTGCTAATTTTTAGGGTTTCGTTCATCTGACGAAACCCTATTCGTCTCGCTCCTCTGTCTGTTCGTCACAGAGCCCTTTCTCAGAAACTATAGATGTTGGAGGCTTGAAATTTTGCATACTTATAGATGAACACCACACATCATATGACAAATCATAAAATTTTGAAAAAATCGTACATTTAACCCTTTGGTCTCCCACATGTGTATTTTAAACAATTCTTTCTAAGTGAGTCCCTAATTAGGTTGCAGGCGTGAAATTTCGCGTACTTATAGACGGACACCTCAGATCAAACGACAAATCATAAAATTTTGATAAAGCCGTACATTTAACCCTTCGGGCTCCACATGTGTATTTTAAACAATTCTTTCTATATGAGCCTCTAATTAGGTTGGAGGCGTGAAATTGTACATACTTATAGCTGAACACCTCACATCAAACGACAAACTACAAAATTTTGAAAAACTCGTACATTTAACCCTTTGCGCTCCCAAATGTGCATTTTAAACAATTCTTTATAAGCGAGCCCCTAATTAGGTTGGAGGCGTGAAATTTTGCATACTTATAGCTGACTACCTCACATCAAACGACAAATCATAAAATTTTGAAAAAGTGGTACATTTAACCCTTTGGGTTCCCGCATGTGTATTTTAAACAATTCTTTCTAAGTGAACCCTAATTAGGTTGGAGGCGTGAAATTTTGCATACTTATAGCTGAACACCTCACATCAAATGACAAACCATAAAATTTTGAAAAAAGTCGTACATTTAACCCTTTGGACTCCCACATGTGTATTTTAAACAATTCTTTGTAAATGAGCCCCTAATTAGGTTGGGGGCGTGAAATTTTGCATACTTATAGCTGAGCACCTCGCATCAAGCGATAAATCATAAAATTTTCAAAAAGTCGTACATTTAACCTTTTGGGCTCCTACATATGTATTTTAAACAATTCTTTCTAAGTTAGCCCCTAATTAGGTTGGAGGCGTGAAATTTTGCATACTTATAGCTGCATACCTCACATCAAACGACAAATCATAAAATTTTGAAAAAATCGTACACTTAACCCTTTGGGCTCCCACATGTGTATTTTAAACAATTCTTTCTAAGTGAACCCTAATTAGGTTGGAGGGGGGAAATTTTGCATACTTATAGCTGAGCACCTCGCATCAAACGACAAATCATAAAATTTTCAAAAAGTCGTACATTTAACCCTTTCGGCTCCCACATGTGTATTTTAAACAATTCTTTCTAAGTGAGCCCCTAATTAGGTTGGAGGCGTGAAATTTTGCATACATATAGCTGAGCACCTCACATCAAAGGGCAAATCATAACATTTTGAAAAAGTCGTACATTTAACCTTTTGGGCTCCTACATGTATATTTTAAACAATTCTTTCCAAGTGACACCCTATTTAGGTTGGAGGCGTGAAATTTTGCATACTTATAGCTGAATATCATCATTCGACAAATCATAAAAATTTGAAAAAGTCGTACATTTAACCCTTTGGGATCCCACATGCGTATTTTAAGCAATTCTTTCTAACTGAGCTATTCTAATTGAACTATTAATATGGAGATTTGAAATTTTGCATACTTATAGCAGAACACCTGAGGTCAGGCGATAAATCATAAAATATTGAAAAAGTCTTACGTTTAACCCTTTGGGCTACCACATATATATTTTAAGCAATTATTTCTAAGAGAGCCCCTAATTAAGTTGGAGACATGAATTTTTGCATACGTATAGCTGAATACCTCAGACCACACGACAAATCATAAATTTTTCAAAAAGTCTTATATTACTTACTCCTCCGTGCTTTAACTTGTATATTTTAAGCAATTTTTCTAACCTCCGGCCTTTTCACCGGGGGAGCACTTTTCCAACTTCTGCCGACACCCCTTTGACCATTCTTTTATATTATGCACCATAGCCTTACATATTTTAGTTCCACTTTTTACCGCCAGGGGCGCCTACTTATCTCGGGTGCTATGGGCCCAATCCCTTCGACTAATATGTATACGGATAGTATGTAAAACGGAGTTTCGTTCTGATAGAAGTTTGTTTAGAATAGAGTGCGCCCCTGGTTGCGAAATTTAGAACTAACAGATTTTCAAAAGGATAAAGTGTTTTGAAAGGAATATTAAACGAAACCGTCTGTGCGATCTGTGATCACACATACTCACTTGTTCATTATTGCAAACTGTACCCAATTGTCATTTAGAATGTCCATAGTTAGCAAAATGTGGGGAGAAATTTTATCTAATTATTCTTTCAAATGTCAAAATATTTTCGAGATAGCAATAATTTTAATTTTTACTTTCTTCTACCTTTACAAGAAGAAAGTATTGGATTCGTGAAAATGTTCGGTTTTCGACGGATTTACACGTTTTAGAGGTGAGAGATTCCGAAAAACATGTTTTTACAAAATGTCTGTCTGTATGTATGTGACACAAATTTTGTGGGCGCTCTATCTCAAGAACTAATGCATGGAATTTAATAAAAATTTATATTGTTAGTCCCTGATATAAATTGGTGCTTATTTGTTTTTGGTGTAAATCGCTCAACAGGTGGCGCTGCTATGCAGCATTTTTTACGATTTCCGCAATACCCCAATCCCCAGAACTAATGCACGGATTTTCATCAAACTGCAGATTCAGGTATACCTTGATATGAATTAGAGCTGTTTATGTTTTGGTTCAAAACGCTCAACAGCTGGCGCTGCTATGCTGCTTTCTTCAGAATTTCCACTATAGCTCTCAAGAACTAATGCACGAATTTTCATCAAACTTCAGATTCAGGTATACCTTGATATCAATTAGTGCTGTTTATGTGATTTATATAGAAGAAAGTTTTGTGATGGCCATAACATACTAGTTAGGAGTTTATTAGCATTAGAATTTCAGTCTGCACCAAAAACAGAATTTTAATTTTATTGCTACAAAATTAGATTTTTGCTGCTCCAAAAATGGATTTTTTTCTGCTCCAAAGGTGCTCCAAAATGGCTTTAGTGTACTTTCATCTCTGCTTATATGTTTACATTAATAGTAGTGAAGTTCCTCTTTTTACCACCAGGGGTGCTTTCTAATCTCTGGTTATATAGGCCTGATCTCCTCGACTAATACATCTACGCATGGATTATAAAACGGAGTTTTGTTCGAATAGAGGTTTTTTTAGAATAGAATGCGTCCCCTATTGGTGAATGTGGAACTAGCAGATTTTGCAACAGGATTAAGTGTTGAAAGAAATATTAAACGAAACCCTATGTGTGATCTGTGATCTCACTTGCCCAAATTTCGTGGGGTATTTTCTTAGTTCGCAGATGATTTTGAGTCAGTCGTACAAACAATCTGTAGAAAATCTTTTAGCCCTATATAATACATTTTGATCTTCTTTTCAATGAAATTTATTCTAAATTCGTATAGCGATTTTTCCATTTTGCACAATTTCTTTTTAATCACTTTAGAGTAAATTGAAGTTTCTGCTTTTATTAAAGAATCTGGTATCTAATCTTTGCCACCCAAAGTTAAATATCACAACCTTGTATGGAAAAAAATTTTTGTTTGGAAATTATATTAATATCAAAATTTTAAGTTTCTCTACCTACCTGCGGTCGTTGTAAGAGATCTGGTGGAAAAAAATATTTGTTTTGAAAGTACTCTTTTTATTTTCACGTATTTTTGACGACTACATATTGTTGATTTTATTTTCGAATAGGTAATTTTTAAAAGGAAAAAGGTGACTGCAGTTCAGCGCTCTTAGTTTGTGGTATGATTACAATTCTTCAGAAACATTCATGTTATTGATAATGCCTTTTTCTTAATTTATTTATTGCGTGCCACTTGGCGTACTTTTCAAGTGGAATATTGCAAAGCACAGTTTATGACAATTATATGCACATTCAATATAATCTACGTTACTGCCAAAGGACTGCCTTTATAAATAAAAACATAAAGACGTATCACATGCTGAGATTGAAACTTTGTTCAAACTATGACAATCAAGTTTCTAGCGATGCTAACAAAAAAAAATCCACCAGTGCAGGTGCACGAAAAGAGCATCACATGACTCTAGCGGTCTAAGGCGTCAGGTACCGCGGCAGCCTATCCTTTTTTTCTAGCCTCGGTTTCTAGAACATAACAAAACTTACCTAATTTCTCGTTTCTCGCCCACAGATCTTTTAAATTAAATATTTTTGCCTATGCCAGCAAAAGGGCTTGAATTTGAAATGATAACGTTTAGAAACGGAATTTCAAGACGGAGACATTATGAGAGTGGCGACACACGCACAGCGCAGAAGTACGGTACGGCGCACCACACACCAGAGAGACATGCGACAATAGTTGTGAGACAGGAGACAAATTCTGCTGTTAAAACAGGTTTTTTCTTTGTTAACAGAGTGAAATTGTCGCATGCCTCACGCTTTTTTGTTGCATGTCTCCCTGGTGTGTGGCGCGCCTAACCTGCATTCCAAAATTTGGCGATACGTACCTGAATGAATAAGACGTGGGTACCTCTATATGAGAGGTGCGACGTATGGACACAAAATGGACTTTACCCATGTGACGTCAGCCGCGGGTAAACAGAAGAAAAACACCAATAGGCGTGAAGAACATTTTAACAGTGCTTCCTCTTCGTCCAATAAACAGTCTTTTCCGGAGGGAAAATTCCCGCAAAGGCCATTCGTGGGTAAAGTCCATTGGATTGGTTTGGACAATCTTAATTAAAGATGAATCGTCAAATTAATTTTGTCAGGTTGTCCCACTTTTCTAGAGAACTCATCCAGTGGATTTTACCCATGTCACATCAGCTGCGGATACACAGAAGAAAAGACCAATAGGCGTGAAAAACATTTTATCACTGTTCCCCGTTCGCCCAATAAGCAATCCTTTTCGGAGAGTATATACCCGCAAGAGCATGGCTGTTGCCAGACGTGGGTGAAATATAGTTTTGTTTTACGATAATTTAGACAAAACATCTGTCTAGGTATGTTTCTTCTGCTTATGTCGGAAATCTCATACAGGGTAATTTCAGATGACGTCACAAATTGACCATTGGAGATCAAACAACGATTGGAGGGAAGTTGTGATTGGTAGATAAGAGCATTGTGGGCGCGGTTGAACGTCAAACAAGCTGTTGTGATTGGCGGATAAAAATCTCAACAGCTGATTGCAACTTCCTTATAGGAGCATCCTAGTAAGACATGTTCACAAGCATTAGTTTGGCGATAATGGCAGACTCGCGAAGATGTTTGGCGAGAAAATCGTCTCAATCGATCAAATTTCATTTTAGCAAGGAAATCGTCTCAATCGATCAAATTTCATTTTAGCAAGGAAATCGTCTCAATCAATCACATTTTATATCCAATGGACTTTACCCATGAATGGCAACAGCCACGCCTCTGCGGGAAAAAACCCTCCGAAAAAGACTGTTTATTGGACAAATGGAGAGCAGTGTTAAAATGCCCTTCACGCCTGTTGATGTTTTTCTTCTGTTTACCCACGGCTGGCGTCCCATGAGTAAAGTCTATTTTATTTTATGTCGCCAGTTTCATATGGTGCCATCGTACTTTCACTCGAATTCGCACAGAAGTTTATTATTATGTTCTGATTTATTGGTTACCGTAATTGGAATAAAACTTATTCTGAGCACGCGCTCAGTCAACGGGCCCTACAGACAATGCCGATGAGCTCGATTACCACGTCACGGCAAATCGGCCATTAGCTGATCATTCATTGGACCCTATTCTTGTGACATAAAAGTCGAAATCGAGATCGTCGTCATTGTCTATAAGGAAAGGGCATGTTTACAAACAAACACTTCCGTCAACCAATCTACTACTACATTTTTATCTTAACGATCATTGCAGGAATCGCACTTGGCGACGTAGGCCAGTCATATCATAGATCTGTTAAAGACCAATCAAATTCCCGGAGTTTATGTGTATAGTAGAAGTAATAATGAATGAACAGGTTTTTCTTGCTGGCCAACAGTAATTCGACCAACAGTGACGCCAGCTGCCCTTTCCTTATAGGTGCTAAGGCTCCTAATAGGTGCTGTAGGCTCAGTGCGTATGTCACCACTCTCTAATAGAAGCACCCTAGAGTAGAGCAATGAGATTGGCGACATATGCGTGTACAGGGCACATGCTCAGTCTGTGCTTAGAACACTATGTTTTATAATTATGAAGTTGCTTGCCGATTCATTTTTACTCAAAATCATCTCAATCAGTCAAATTTTATATTTCGTATGTAGCCATTCTCATTTCGAGGCACCCTAGACTCATTGGACATTACCAACGAATAGTAACAGCCTTGAAAAAGCCCTTTACTGTACTTAAGGCTCCTGTAATCTGGGCTGACCCACGCCGCCATTTAATTGCCGGTAGGAAAAGAACGATTGGCCACGCCACGTGTACAGCAATCGCTCATTGGTCTAAGTGGGAAACAAAATGCTTGACGATTCAGCCTATATTATAGGAGCCCTAGCTGTACCCGTCCACACACGGCTAAAAGATAAGTGTCGCCGACCGGTGTTTATCCTCTTCAGTTCCGAAGCTAAAATAATAACACAAATGCTTATTCATTGGTTTTTTCCAAACAAAATGACAGAAAAAATATCTTTTCTGAAATGGGTCCTTTAAGGGCTTAGTAATTTAGGTTAAAAAATATGGATCTAAAACTACAAAATTCCTTAAAAACGTCAATTTAATAACCATTAACCTAAATTAACGCAATCACAAATTTAAGAGCTTTAAACAAGTAAATAATCTACAAATCCTCAAAATTTTATATTGAAAAAGATTTAAGTTCCTTAAACACTTATGAAAATTTCTCACTTTCTTGGTCATACTGTCTTTTGGGAATTTTTAGGCATTTTGCAAACTCAGATGAAAATAACATTTATTTTATGTGGTAATCAGCTTAGATGCTGCTATTTATTCGTTTGCTTTGAACGCAAAAACATTCAGCTATTAAGAAGTGATGTGAAAATGTAAAAAAAATCGGACATTTTAGTTTTTAATAGGTAAAAAACAGAGGTCCCCGTATGGGGACCCAGAGACCGAAGAGGTTAAAATGGTAGATTAAATGAAATCCTAAAAATGCTGAGAGATCTAAATTATGTCTCCGGCCATTACCGGCAGGGTTCCGTCTACTGTGGTTTCCTCTAGCGAGCAGAGAGGTGACATACCAGGGTTGTAGTTGTAGATATAACCAGTGTTGTAGTTGTAGTCATAAAAAGACCAGAGGGTACACTATAGACGTGTACGGTAAAAAGGTATATACACTATAGCTTTACTTGAGAAACAGAATGTATACGCCATACACTCTCCATTACGCCCTTGGGTATACTGTTTAATGGACTGTACCCACGTGACGTCAGCCGCGGTTAAACAGAAGAAAAACACCAATAGGCGTGAAGAACATTTTAACACTCCTTCGCCTTCATTCAATAAACAGTCATTTTCGGAGGGTATCTGACCTCAGAAGATTGGTTGTTGCCATTCGTGGGTAAAGTTCATTGGTTAGAACAACTGTGGACAAAAGCGAATCGTCAACCATATCGGCAAGCTCGCCATTATCGCCAAACTAATGCTTGTTAACTTGTCTTACTAGCATAATCGAATTCGTCCGAGTATTGTCAAGTTATGGAATAAAAATTACTTAGAGAGCTCAACAATAGAACGGAGGGCTAACTCCCTATTCTGATAAATTGAATCCAGAGGTCCGCCCATGATATACCGAGGAAAATTTTTGGCAATACATAGATTCCTCCCATAGAGTTAGTAAGGGGTGGATATTTTCAAATTGGATTTTCTTTTAAAAAATTGACGAAGTTACTACAATTTTCACTGATATATATTTTTTATTGAAAAAACTATAGATTTTATTTAAATTAAACGCAATTTTTTAGTTTGATATTAGTTAAAAATAAAATTTTATGTAAGCTCAAAGAGAAAAAAATGAAAAATTTGTTAAGCATTACTCATAAAAATATCAAAAAGATATAGAAAGCACCAAAATGGATAAAAAGTATGCGGAAAAGTTTGAAAAAATTCTTGTAAGAAAAGTGCAGGACTCATTACTTGCACGCATTGAAAGTGTGATGCAGTCGCGGCAGAAAGTGGATCTGTGAGTTAGCTCTCCGTATTATTGTAGAGCGCAGTGGGTTTGCCATAGTTAGGTCAAACGCGTCTGTCAAAGTACAGTTTGAACACAATATGTTTCTACTTTCATATTTAGACTGAGCATCGCATGTCGCCACTTTCATATAGACGGCTTGCACATGACGTCACATTTCAGAAGAATCTGGCATCGCTTCATATGGCTCCCAAATATAAGGCGAATGTGGTGTCTCCATTTGACTTATTTGCACTATAATAATAAAAATCTAAATTAAACAGAAAGGCAACACGTGCTTTTAACGGCAAACGGGGAGTTCTGACGTTCCGTGTGGGCCCCAGATGCAATTGTACCAGTCGTTGCTAATAGAAACGGGACGTCAATGCAAGCCGTATATAAAGGCGTACTAGTTTCACCTCGTAAGCTCGGAACGCACTGCTCTAACAACGACCAGCGACATATTACACTGTTAAAAATATCGTGAAAAATTACTTCTGTTTATAAAGACTATATATGATCTTTTGTCAGAAAATAGATAGTATTTAAAAACAGTGGCATCTTTCACGATATTTTTAACACTGTAGGTACAGCGTCTAGCGTAGGGCCACTGCCTCCTACACTAGATGTCACTAGATAGACACCTAACGTATGGACGGTCCCCTAAATTTCCACACCAGTAGATTTCTTTGATTTCTTAAATCTCAGAAAATTAAGGCGGAAAGCACTTTCAAAAAATATTAGCACCAAAATTCAAAAGACCGTACACCTGCTGAAAAAAATCCGCATTCAGCAGCTGCCATTTTTGTGTCAGCGCTCAAGCCTAATATTCAGGAGGCGGTGCAAGGCCAGCTCATGAATTTTAAAACGTCATATGGAGTGGATCATCTTTACACAGTGATTGGTACAAAGCGGCGCGCCCATAGTTTTTCGCCAATCGCCGTTTAAAGATGATCCACTACGTGTGACATTTTAAATGTAATAGACTGGCCTTGTACTGCTCCGTATATCCTTTGTTTCTCAAATAAATCTATAGCGTATATTCTAGGCGTGACGTTCATGAATTTAGCGTATACCCTCTTCCTATAGCGTATACCTTCTGTTTTTTTACGACTATAACACTGGTCTTGTATGTCGTTGGTCGCGCTCTAACAAACCCCATTTACAAGTTGTTCGAATTTATTTCTTTGTTTTGCCTGCTTTGTGTGATATTTCGTGACGCCACAGCAAGCGTCTCCAACGGCTATCTCCAATCATGGGGGCGTTGGATCCACACACGATAGACGAGCTAAAAAAGCTGAAAACAGGCCTTAAATAGATTTTTCTATGAATTCCGTGCGCAAGTTTCCACAGCCAATGAAATTTTGAAAAAGGCAGAACCCGACCAACGTAGAAAGCCTACGAGGCTAATGAAAAAGACAGGCTACCGCGGTGGGTCCGATCTGTCTTTTTTTTACAGACCGCTGGAGTCACGTGATGCTCGAATGCACCAATGAAGATGTGCGAAAAGAGCATCACGTCACTTTAGTGGTCTGTAAAAAAGGACAGATCGGTCCCACCGCAGTAGCCTGTCTTTCTCGTTAGCCTCGGGAGTTTAGAGAATACTTTGTGTTGATGTCTATGCTTGTGAAGCATGGGCAATGTCGTCGCAAAAATTTCTAAATAGATGTTAAGCTTTTTAGGGAAATTGTGTTAAAGCTTATAAGGAAAGGGCAGCTGACGTCACTGTTGGTCGTATTACTGTTGGTTAAGCAAGAAAATCTGTCCGTTCTTTATGACTCCTACCTTTACGCATGAGCTAGGGAAATTTAATTGGTCTACGTTTAACACGTCTCTGATATGATTGGCCTACGTCACCAAGACTATTCCTGCAATGATCTTTATGGCAAAAATATAGTTGGTAGATTGGTTGACGGAAGTGTTTGTTTGTAAACATGCCCTTTCCTTATGGACTGACTTTACCCACGTCACGTCAGCTGCGGGTATATAGTAGAAAACACCAATAGACGTGAAGAACATTTTAAAACTGCTTCCCCTTCGTCCAATAAACAGTCTTTGTCCGAGGGTATATACCCGCAGAGGCGTGACTGTTGCCGTTCGTGGGTAAAGTCCATTGAAGTTCCAACAAATTTTTGGTGAATTCGGTGGCGTAAAAAGAATACTGAACTGGGACCGAATTATTGCAATTTTAAGAGCAAAGAGGGGGAGTTGGGGCTAGAACTTTACGTCCGCTTATGGGCCCGTTAGGATGGGCCCGTTAGGATGGGCCAATCTTTCTAGGGGAGAGTGTCCAGTTAGAATTCATATTGATTATTCCTTTAGAGTTATTACCCTTAATTTTAGGATTTCTGTCTTTAGTAGGTAGGGGATTTGTTTTGTGGAAACTTTGAGCAAAGAAATAGTTCGCCGGTTGATCACTTCCTCGCTCCAGGCACCGACAGGGTCTTTACTTGACATCATCACAAAGTCTTTTACATATCTGTTGGTCTTGAGTTCACTTTACATATCTGGTGTGTAAATTGCAAGTCATGTCAGAATGAACAAAAGCCTAATTAAGGTAATCAGTGTTGAATTCAGGGGGTGGCCTGGAGAAGACATCCCCCTCCCCCGAAAGATTTGAGGTTTTGTGTTTTCAATGGTAAAAAAATGCAATTTTCCCCACTGGAACTACAGAAATCCCTCCCGGCGAAAAATGTCTGAATTCAACACGGAAGGTAATACTGCGAGGCGCCCTTTTTATCCCGGTAATCTTCAAAACTGACCTCAGTTTCCATAATTTCTGTAACTTAGAAGCTGAGGTCAAATTCTGGTTGTTTTGGTATCGAAACAAAGAAAAAGGGGATGCATTTTTAGTTTGACATGGGCCTCTTATACATTTGGAAAACACGCCAAAGAAAGCTGATTCAATTTCTATTGCATCCTTCATGTCTTGGTCGCCAGTGTTGAGAGGAAGTTCCCTAAAAATCAATTGCATCTTCCAACACGTATGATTGAAATTGGACATTCTCCCGAAGCAAAATTTTCTGAACTTAACGATAATCTCCAACAGTATCAAATTTTATGTTAAATTACCCGCCCTTCTCTGGGAAATGGCAATTCTAGCATTTTTCTTGATTGTGATATTAAGGAATTGCCATTTGTCTTCCGGAATAATTTTGAATGACTGAATTCTGCTTTTTTTTTAGTTTATTAGCAGTACTAACTTTATCATTTGCAGTTAGCGAATGCGATTCCATCAAAATTAATGGCAACTTTGCTTTTTTGTAAAAAAATTAACAAAAATTGCCATATCAATAGGGGGTGAATTTATGCAGTCGAAGTCCTCCTAAAGTCTTTTTATACTCTAGAAATTTGGTTGACATCTGTGACGAGAGATGGCATCACTTCCGTCCCTGAGTCTCGACCCGGCTTTCGGTTCTCCCGACTAGTAATTATCCGAAACGGGGAGGATTTTTGCTTGTTAAATGGCAGACGGACGGCTGTAACAAAAAGTCTAGTCTTACAAACCTCGCTCACAATAGAGCTGTATGCTGTATCGCAAGGCATTCGAATCACCCACGCAGGGTTTCTTCAATTTCTCTAATTTGCAGAGTCTATTCTTAAGCACTGAAGAAGTCAGCCAAAAACTTGTCGCTCAGTCTCCAACTGCCGAGTCGTCCATTTTTTTCAATACGAGTGCAAGATTTCAGTTCATAATCACCAGTCCTCCAGAACAATCTGAGATTTACTTCCAGGGTCATGGCATAAAACGCCGTAAGTCCGCATTTGGATCGCTAAAAGCAGCAACATTCGCAATGTCCGGAAAGAAAAACGGCTGGAGATTAATTCAAGAGGTCGGGTTTAACACGACCTTGTATTTCCGTCCTTCCAATGTACGACCTGGAACCAGCTAGTGTTCGAGGTTGTTTTATTCGATCAGTTGAGTATCAGCAAGTTCTGGAATGTACACTGAGCTCCACATGTAACAGAAGTTCTGAGTCGGCGGTCAAAAACTTGCAAGGCAAAGGTAAAACATACTTCACGTTAAAAATAGCAAATAAAGTTGGCTTGGCTCAATATAATTCAATAAAATAATCAATATAATTTTTGGCTCAAGCAAATATAATTGGCTCAGCCTTGCTTTTTCTAGCATGCTGTTCCTTATTCCCTATCTTGCACTGAAGAAGAATCTCGCTAGTAGATTCGAAACAGCTGTTTGCTGCTTTTCATATATTATTTGTGCATTTTAAACGTTGTTTTTTCTACTTTTTCATACTTCACGTTGTCAATGTTAGATATTAGTGTTCGCATTTGCTATTATCCTAATATCGGATTCTCCAATCATGTAGAGGGAATGCGATAAACAACGTTTTATGCCATGAATACGAACTAAAATTATCGTGACTGTATTCTTCCACGTTGGCCATTGGAAATCATGTTAGGAAATTAAAAAAAAAAGATCTCCTGTTATATATGGAGCTTAGTGGGAATGCAGGTTTCTCATAGTTTGGACAAAAACGCCTGCCTAAGCACAGTCTGAGCATGTGTCCTGTGAGTAAGTAAATCGCCGTTCTCATGAAGACATCCTAATAAAGAAAAACCTTTTAGAATGAAACGATGTTTTGTGGACCTGGTACTTGTTTCCAATATGAACGTTTTTTCCCAACCACAGCTGGGATGTCTCTATAAAAAAGAGGTTCTGCTCTTAAAACTGATAGACATGAGGTACTGGGTTCGCTCGCTAATCACTCTCAGTTTTCCGTGATTTTCTTCGAACCTTGCATAAATGTGGTTAGATTCCCTTAGAAAGACTCCACGGAAGGCACTCTTCCTTTGGGTCTATATACATTGTATAGATAATCGTAAACAACATCAACACCTATAATAAAGAAGCGGCGATATAAGTACAAGGCGGATGCTCACGCTAAATGTTTTGTCCAAACTATGGTAAACAGTATTTCAGAACTTGGTGAAACTCGCCAGTACGAGTTTGACAAGCCAATAAACATTAGCTTGGCGATATTGGCACGCGCACTAAGAAATGGACCTTATGCACGCGACCTGAGGTTGAGGCTAAAATTCGTCTGCTGGCGGTATTTAGCATAGCAGTCTATGGAGTGTGAGTTATTAATGCTTGTTTGTTAAAAATACCGCAAAAGAATTCTTTGATGCAGCAGCATATACTTAATATATTGTCATCTAAATTCAAAATTTTGTTCTGTATGCGAGAAAATTCCCTAAGTTTGCAAATTTTCAGTTAAAACGTATACATTCAACCTGGGTCAAGGCTAAAGTCGTCTGCTAGCGATGTTTGCGCCTGCGCATACTGGTATTCTGCCGGTGCAGTAACTAGAATAACAGATCATCATACCGCCAGCTCTGGCGTCTGACGTCACTTGAATAGAGTCCATTGGGAATTTGTTTTTGTCCAAAATCTTGACTCATCAAATTTTATTTTTTTTAATGACCATCATGTTGCAGAGGCACCCTAACTACAATTGGCTAAAAGTTGCGAGTGGTGAAGATAAAATGCCTCTACAAAATAGTGGTGCCCTGATCACATGATCAGACTGAATATTTTGTCCAAATTATGGCAGCCAACAATCCAGAACTTGGAGGTGGAGATAATCTTTGTACGAGTTCGAGTAGGAGTACGAGTTCAATAGACAAGCGAGTTATCAACAAAAATATGCTTGGCAATTTGTTTTGTCCAAAATCGTCTAGACCAATCACGTTTTAATTCTCGAATGTCACCAGTCCATAAAGAACCCTAGTGGAGGGGATCTTATCAATTTTGTCTTTCCTTATTGCAGTTAGACCATAGGTCTAATCAAGTTGCACTTGTATTCACTATCGACCTCAACCTTAAGTACTGGTTAGCGCGAACATATCGATCAAACAGTCACATGTTATTCACCATTAATCTCATTAGACATAACCACGGCTGAAATCCAATAAAATTAATCGTGAATAGTTGAATTTTATATTTCATATATTACATACTCTTTTAGAAGTATCCTAGGCTCATTGTACAACACCCATGAATAAATAGTCAGAGGAACTTGGTCATCAGGAAAACAGAATTCAAATGCCCTTCACTCCTATTGATATTTATTTCTACATACTCTCAGTTGTCTTGGCATGGTAAAGTCTCTTGTTTAATCATACTTGTCTAGGCAAGTACTATGAAATTCTGGAATTTGTCGTATTTTTAAGAAAAAACATCCATTCTGGGTATAAGGAAAGGGCATGTTTACAAACAAACACTTCCGTCAACCAATCTACCAACTACATTTTTGTCATAACGATCATTCCAGGAATAGTCTTGGCGCCGTAGAGGCTAATCATATCAGAGATCTGTTAAACGTAGACCAATCAAATTTCGATAGCTCATGTGTACAGTAGGAGTTATAAAGAACGGCCAGGTTTTTCTCGCTAATCCACAGTAATTCGACCAACAATGACGTCAGCTGCCCTTTCCTCGAGGCTAACGAAAAAGATAGGCTACCGCGGTGGGTCCGATCTGTCTTTTTTACAGACCGCTGGAGTCATGTGATGTCGAATGCACCAATGAAGGTGTGCGAAAAGAGCATCATGTCACCCTAGCGGTCTGTAAAAAAAGTCAGATCGGTCCCACCACGGTAGCCTGTGCCTGTCTTTCTCGTTAGCCTCGCCCTTTCCTTATACGCTCTGTGCGTATGTCGCCAGTACTTATTCATTAAGGCACTCTATTACCGAGAACGTAAAATATAAAGTATATGAATAACAATAAAATTTGTCACAAAAGAGCACTCTTTTGTGCCTATCCACCCTTACTAAAATACACCAATTGACGCTCTCTGACATAGTTATAAAATATTTTTATCCGTACCTACATTTCAATTAAAGTAACTTAATACCATGGAGCTATGAAAGAGAGGAGTAGACATAAATGTCGTTATTTGAAGCTGTTTCTAAACCCCTCCTGCATCCGCCACATTTAGCCGAGTCTTGCCGGCCAAAGTCTAATATGGCAGACGTAGTAGAGGTAGAAAGAACTCGTTTTTCGGCATCAGCGGGTCGCCCGGTGGCGTGGTCAGTAAGCGGAGGCTGCTGTCACGCTGGAATTTTTCATTTGTATTTTCAAGAGTACCCCCACATGTTCTACTGGCTCACTCGCCTACCAAAAGGTCATCACAAGAGATTATCTTTTGTTCACAACTCTCCTTTTCACCTATAAATACCTGGCTATTGTACTATTTTTGTTCTACTGGACAATAATAGCCCCTCTTTTGGAATAATCTTCTTTTATATACTTCACTCATTTTAATCCCATAAGAGAATGTGTCCATAACTCAAATACGTAGATAATGATGCACAGATAAATAGAATACATAAAGAAAATAAAATTAATTTAATAATAATTTACATTAAGCTTATATCTCATTAACGTCAGAGACCTGCAGCTGCTATGTTGGTGGTTGCATATTCCAATTTCACACCTAATTTAAAAGAATAGAGTTACGTCACAGAATGTGCTAGTGTAAATTACCATCCGAGGATGATGGGTAGAAATCATGGTTTTCACTTACAATTTGAAATAACTGATATGGCACATTTTTTGAGTAAGACGGTTACGCACGCTACACAACGGAGTGGCACAAAGGATGAGACAAGAGAACTGTTTCAGTCCCAATCCGGGATTGCACTTATACTTTAAAGCAAAAGCTAAGTTCCCGAGGCAGTCATCCCCTGCTAACAAATGAGAAACAGATTTGAATTTCAATGTCTCCCCAAAAGAATATATACAAAATAATATTACTTCAAAGGGATGAGAGGTAAAACCATACCTCAGAATCACTCAGGACATTAGAGGTCGATCTTTTGACCAAAGAATGATTGAGAGTTAACATAAGGGTTTTTCGGAAACCCGGGAATGTCTAGATGAATAAAGCTTGTGTCTACTTTGTGGACCCATATAGTAGATAGGTACCAAACAGTATCTTCGTTCAGAACCACCCAGCGCACAAACACCTGCAAAACAAAATCCAGGGATAGGTACAATTTTGGAACATATGTACCGGGTGTCCCAAAAAGGACTGACTGATTTTAAAATTCAATAACTTGCAAACGGTGACAGATATTTAAAAAATTCTTGCAGGAGGTTTATGCATAAGGTCAAAAGTTTTATTACAGTGATTTTCGATTTTAGTTCGAATTACAAACAATAGATGGCGCTGTAAGCAATAGTCGCTAAATACAGGCTCGATTTCTAGTCCTTTCTCTTGTTCCATGCTGAAAAAGGAGATGGAAATGTATTATCCGGGCCACGAAGTACCAAAAACCGAGCCTGAATTCAGCGTCTATTGATCGCAGCGCCATCTATTGTTTGTAATTCGAACTAAAATTGAAAATCACTGTAAAAAAACTTTTGACCTTATGCATAACCCTCCTGCAAGAATTTTTTAAATATCTGTCACCGTTTGCAAGTTATTGAATTTTAAAATCAGTCAGTCCTTTTTGGGACACCCGGTACCTTCAGCCACTACCAACTTAGCAATTTGATTTATAGTGAAGAATATAAATGTGAAATAAATTTAACTAGAATTGTTTGCCAGAACTCCATGTGCAAAACAATTTTTTAGCATATGATCATAATCAGAAGAGCAAGGCGTGCCACACACCAGCGAACATGCAACAGAAAAAGGAATGTGTCAGAAGACAATTTCACCCTGTTAACAAAGCAGAAACTTGTTCAAATATCAGAATTTGTCTCAGGCTTTTTGTAGCATGTCTCCCTGGTGTGTGGCGCACTTAACAGATAACACATTAAAAATCCAACAAACTTGTACGGCCTTTATTTAAAATGAAGAACTGAAAGAGTTTATTATTTTTTTCATAAGATTAGGGACTCTGAACTTTCATTTAAGATAATTTACAAACACATATAAAGGAAATAAAAACTAATAAGTGGGTAAGTGTGATCGCAGATAGAACGGAGGGTTTCATTTAATATCTCTTTTAAAACACTTTATCCTTAAATTAATAAATTGTTAATTTATAATTATTAAATCCTTACATAAATGGCAGCACCATTGTATTTAATTTTAAAATAATAAGAAAAATATTTTTAAAACAAATTAAAAATATTCAAGAAAAATTATTTAAATAAAACAATGATGGAACAGTGTAGCAGCAGAGAATCTATTGACACCGCTAAATTTTAACTGTATTCTTTGTCTTATTTCAGGACAGAATTTCTGAATTTTTTTTAACCCGATGAATACTATTAAAATTTAGTGGTGGCAATCGCACAACTGCTGCGCCACTGTTCCATGACTGATAAAATTAAAAAGTCCGAATATTTTTAAATTCAGCAATTTAAAAAATTTAGCACAGGTATAAATAAAATATAAAAATTTTAAAAGCAAAAAATTGTTTAAAACATATTTTAAACGTTCAAATAATTCAGAAAAAATCCATATTAACTGTTTGCCCTTTCCAAACACTCACTAGATGGCACCCAAAAAGAAGATGTAAACATTTATTAAAATTTGAAATAAAAAAGAAAAAAACCTTTCAATTCCTGAATAATTCTTCTAATGGTTTGGTTTGTGTTTACGACGGCCAATTATCAACACGTGGGATATAGGCCCTGGGGGGCGGGTGCCCTTCGTGGGGGTCTTTTTAAGGGAACCTAACCCGTATTTACGCATGGGAATCCACGGTTTCGAAGAAAACCACGAAAACTCCGAAACGGTTAGACCGACGGACGCGATTTGGGTTCGAACCCAGCACCTCCCGTGTACCAGCTTCGAGAGCAGAACCTCTCAGCCACTGGCGGGGTAATTCTTCTAATGATAAGATGAAAAAAGTTCCCTATTATTTAAAAAAAATGGCCAGTAGATGTCAGCAATAAACAAAAAAATATTGGTTCTATATTGAAATTCCACATTTTCTGTGTCTTAAAAAAATATACTCTAAAAATTACCACTGCGCCAAAAAATAAAATAAGCCTAAAAATGGCCAAAAAAAGGAATTTTCCTTTAATTAAATCCATATAAAAAAAAAAGTTTAATAATAAAAATATTAAAGTTCCGCCAGAGAGATTCGAACCCACAATCTTTTGCATAGAAGGCGAATCTAAACTATGGACACTCAGCGATATATGCTGATATTAAGATTATATTTTGAAATAAAAAAAGAATGAACTCGTTTAATTAAAAATATATATAAGACTTTTTCAAAATTTTATGAATTTGGGTATGTCAGGGGGTATTCAGCGCTATGTAAAAAAAAAAAAATCACGTCATAACTTAGGTATTTTCCGAGTACGAGGCTGTGACGGACGAACAGACAGAGAAGCGAGACTAAGGGTTTCGTGAGATGCACGAAACACTAAAAATCGTCTTCCACAGGGGATTCAGGAAAAATCCTTAGTTCCTCATTGACTTGGGTTAATTATTTTAAATCCCCCCCCCCCCCCCAAAAAAAAAAAAAGTTTTGTATTTTTTTTCAAAATCAAGAGAGAAAAAGAAAACCTGGGTAATTAAATTTGATAATCCAGGGCAGGGGACTCATGACCCATCTATACTCCGTATAATTTCAATTGCATTCTCAAAGGCATCGATACCCTCTCCAAAAGGGCCGGATCCAGAAAATCGTTTTTTTTTTTGGGGGGGGGGGGAGAGACCGAGTGACATATAATCAAAGAAAGGATGAATCCGAGTAAAAAAAATACTGAAACTCACAGCATATTTTATGAAAGGTTACAACAGAGGGGTGACCGGGGGATCCTCTACCAGCTCTAATTATGCTGTTTTTCGAGGCCTTTGGCGAATTTTGCGTTTTTAACCAATCCTTTGACGAAATTCCCGTTTTTCCGTGGTCATTTGACAAAATAGGCGTCATTCCGCGATCCTGTGATGCAATTCGCGTTTTTTTACAATCCTTTGACAAAGTTCACGTTTATTTCGTGATCCTTTGACGAAATTAGTGTTTTATCCGCGATCCTGTGGCAAAATTCGAGCTTTTTCCGGGATCCTGTGACAAATTTCGCGTTTTTTCGTAATTATTTGACGAAATTCGCGTTTTTTTCGCGATCCTTTGACGAAATTCGCATTTTTCGGTATCCTTTGGCGAAATTCGCATTTTTTCCGCGATACCGTGACAAAATTTGCTTTTTTCCGCGATCCTCCGACAAAATTCACGTTTTTTCCACGATCCTGCGACAAAATTCACATTTTTTTTGCAGTCCTTTGACGAAATTCGGGTTTTTTTAGTGATTCTTTTGCGACATTCGCGTTTTTCCGAGCTTCTTTGACGAAATTCGCGTTTTCCCTGCAATTCTTTGACGAAATTTGCGTTTTTTCCGCGATCCTGCGACAAAATTAGTTAGTGTCTTTTCCGCGATCTTGTGACAAAATTCACGTTTTTTTGTCCTTTGACGAGATTCGCGTTTTTTCGCGATACTTTGACGAGATTCGCGTTTTTTCGCGATCCTTTGACGAAATTCGAGTTTTTTCGTGATCCTTTGACAAAATTCGCTTTTTTACGACCCATTAGCGAATTTAGTGTTTTATCCGCGATCCTGTGCGAAAATTCGTACTTTTTCGCAATTATCTGACGAAATTCGCATTTTTTACGAGATCCTTTGACGAAATTTGCATTGTATCTTTTGGCGAAATTCGCGTTTTCCGCGATTATCTGATGAAATTTGCGTTTTCTCCGCAATACTTTAACAAAATTTGGGTTTTTTCGCGATCATGACAAAACGCGCGTCTCTTCCGCGATCCTGTAACAAAATTTACCTTTTTCGCGGTCCTTTGACGCAATTCGCTTTTTCCCGAAATCATGTAACGAAATTCGCGTTTTTTCCGCGATCCTGTTACAAAATTCGCGTTTTTCAGCGATCCTGTGATAAAATTCGCGTTTTTCCTTAAACCTGTGACAAAATTCGTGGTTTTTCGCAGTCCTTTGACAAAATTCGCATTTTTTTCGTGATCTTTGGCAAAATTTCCGCTTTTCCGATCTCCTTTGACGAAATTCGCATTTTCCGAGATTTTTTGACGAAATTCGCGTTTATCCCACGATCCTGTGACAAAATTCATGTTTTTTCGCGGTCCTTTGACGAAATTCGCGTTCTTTTCGCGATCCTTTGACAAAATTTGCGTTTATTTCCTAATCATTTGGCGAAATTCGCTTTTTTACGATTTTTAAACGAAATTAGTGTTTAATCCGCGATCCCGTTGCAAAATGTGCATTTTTTCCGCGATCCTGTGAAGAAATTCGCGTTTTTTTCGCGATCCTTTGACGAAATTCGCGTTTTTTCCGCGATCCTGTGACAAAATTCGCGGTCTTTTGACGAAATTCGCATTTTTTCGTGATCCTTTGGAGAAATTCACTTATTTACGAGATGTTTTCTTTGGGGGGAGGGGGATGATCCTCCCCCCTCCGTAGGTGACAGGACAAAATCCTTTTTTGTTCATAAATTATCGGAGCATCAGTGAGGCTTTCTGTTGACACCCGAAAACTTTTGGGCTTCCGTAAAAACTGCTATAAAAAAGTTGGAGTTACATTTTTTTTGCCCCCCCCCCCCCTCCCGTGGATCCTTGCCTGCTCTCCACTTCATCCTTTCAATGTCATGACAGCAGTCTGTCAGTCAAATGCATTGTTACCAAAATTATTGATCTAAGCCTCTGTTCAGAAGGAAAAAGTGCTCCCTCTCCTTTAACTCCTTGAGGACGAGCGACCCGTAAGGTGCCCAGAATCCATGATTATTCTCACCAGTAAATTTTTATTGTAAATTTTGCCTTGTTTAATCCGAGCATTTTTCAAATTCAATTAGGTAAAAATTTGTTTTGAAAAACCAGTGATAAAAGATTAAAAATTCTGTAAAAGACGCTCGTCCCGAAGGAGTTAAAAGCAATAACTGGCCGTTCTTTTCCAACTGTTCTGTGGTTATGGACAAAAGAAAGGGGAGTCTCAACAATAGAAAGACGCAGAGGTGGGTTTGACGGAAAAATTTCTGACTAGTTCGGATCATTCAAAAGCAAAAAAAAAAATTGAACAGCACTGCCTAATCGCAGAAAAGACAATGACAGTTGAAGAATATGTCTATTTGGACCTTAAGACAAGGAACAGGAAAATAATCTTGTGAAGGCAATTTAAAATATATATAGTACAATTAGGTAATAAATAAAATCACAGTATTAGTTTTAGGAACAGTTAATTAACAATTCACTTTATGAGACACAACACAGAGTTGTAATTCTAGCAAAGATAAAAGCAGTTCTGTCCACATTGCAGCAACTTTTTAACTTACATGGTGTGAAAAGTTTTGTTTGGTCCATTACTGATTGCTATGCATTTGCCCAACAGTACAATTTTCCATGCAATTTGCAGTAAACAAAAATTATTGGTGATATTAATAATGTCAGCTTAATCTTATTATTATAATAACCTATTATTTAACATTATTTCAACCAGCATCAAATAACACCTTTTAAAATTTTGATTTATGGTTATTTTATAAGTTACTTTTTAAATTAAAATAATCACAAATCCTTTTTAATACTCTGAATGCTTGACTAATGATTGTCTTAGTTTAAGAATTACAAATAATACAACCACAAATCAAAATCTCAGAAGGTGTCATTTGACACTGATATAAATAGTGTTGACATTTTGCATTTATAAAGAAAATACAATATGTACAATAATTTAAAGACAAAGTAAATAATAGCAATTTCTATTTTATGCTGTTAGATTAATCTGCAAGCTTTTGCATCAATTGATTGTACCCCACCCCACATTATGAACCTTTTTCCAACCACAGAATAGCAGTGCATGCTGTTGAGTGAACGAAGTCAAAACTAAGTTGTCATCAGGGCTTAATTTGCGCCGAAGCCCAGCTCCTGTACTTCTCTGTCTTTATTAAATATTGGTCGGAATTCACCGGAGCTCAAATACAGGGCTCCAGAGCCCAGTGCAAAAGCACTGGGACAAAATTAAACAAAGCCAAAATTACCCTTTCCTTTCATTCCCATCTCCAAACTTTTGCATTCTTTTTCACCAAAACTCTTATATGTGACGTAACACACGTAGGAAATGGAGATAAAACAGACTCAATTTTTATAACAGTTTTAGGCTTTCAAGCTCAATCTGTCTTACATTCAAAATTTTATTTATTCATGTATAGGAAAAAAAAAAACCTTTTTCTGCTTCAAAACTATGTATTTAAACTACTATTTCAAATAATTTTAATGCTATTTTGATCAAAATAAAGGGAAAACAGAAATAGTGTTTTTTTCCATTTTAGCGATATTTGCAAATTTATGTTGGCGATGTGTTGATACGGCGCTACTCAAGAGACTAACAATGAATTTCTTTCAGTTCGATTTTCTTTTGTGACAGTAGGATAATTTTTAATTTGTGGCTTTTATTTAGATATGTAACCTGAAAAGAATATTTTCTGTTTTTAGCCAATGAGAATCGGCTTGAGGTTTTGTTTATTTGAGATTTTTGTCTACTATTGCGCACTAGTACAAAAATCACATTAGTGATTTTTCTATTTATTTCGTATCATGAACGCTGCCCATGTTAAGTTAAGGTTTTGCTCCGCACATTTACGAAGTCACTTTCATTTGTACCTAGATATAATTGCCATGTATTGTTATTCTGATAGAAAGTAACCAAGCAGTGTTTCGCCTTTTAAAAACTAGTATGTTGTGGCCATCACAAAACTTTCTTCTATATAAACCACGTCAATTAAATCCTTTAAATAGTACAAGAAATAACAACGATTTAGCACCAATTCATATCAAAGTATATCTGAATTTGAAGTTGGATGAAAATTCGTGCATTAGTTCTTGAGATAGAGCTATAGCGGAAATTCTGGAAAAATGTAGCATAGCAGCGCCACCTGTTGAGCGATTTACACTAAAAGTAAACAGCATTAAACTATACTAAGGTATAACTGAATCTGAAGTTTGTTGAAAATCCAAGCATTAGTTCTTGAGAAAAAGCTATTGCGGAAATCGCAAAAAATACAGCATAGCAGCGCCACCTGTGGAGCGATTTACACCAAAAATTAAACAGCACTAATTTATACGTCAATTCATGTCAAGGACTAACTAAATATGAAGTTTGATGAAAATCCGTGCAATAGTTCTTGAGATACAGCTCTTGTGGAAATCGTGAAAAATGCAGCACAGCAGCGCCACCTATTGGGCGATTTACACCAAAAATTAAACAGCACTAATTTATATCAGGGACTAACTGAATCTGAAGTTTGATGAAAATTCGTGCATTTTTTCTTGAGTTAGAGCTATTGCGATAATCATGAACAATGCAGCATACCAGCGCCACCTGTTGGGCGATTTTCACAAAAAAGTAATCAGCACCAAACTATATCTTGGACTAACTGAATCTGAAGTTTTATCAAAATCCGTGCAGTAGTTCTTGAGATATAGCTATTGCAGAAATCGTGAAAAATGCCGCATAGCAGCGCCACCTGTTGGGCGATTTTCACCAAAAACTAATCAGGTCCAGTTTATATCAAGGTCTAACTAAATATGAAGTTTTGTGAAATTCCGTGCATTATTTCTTGAGATAGAGCGCCCACAAAATTTTTGTCACATACAGACTCACAGACAGACATTTTCTAAAAACCATCAAATCGTGTTCTGGGCATTCTAAAACGTATAAATCCGTCGAAAACCGGAAGTCGAAATTTTTCACGAATCCAATACTTTCTTCTTGTAAAGATAGAAGAAAGTAAAAAGCATAGAATCTTTCAGATAACGGTGTCAAATTTTTAATTTAATCTGATTTTCGGGGACTTACCACAAAAGACTGTCATGCGGAAAGAATCGATTATAGTTTAAGGGTTGGGTTGATTTTTGACGGCCAATTATCTTCACGAGGGATATAGGACCGGGGGGAGTGCCCTCCGTGGGGGTCTTTCTAAGGGAACCTAATCCGTATTAACGCATGGAAGATCCACGGCTCGAAGAAAACAACGAAAACTCCGAACGATTAGGCCGACGGGCGCGATTGGGATCGAACCCAGCACCTCCCGTCTACCAGCTTCGAGAGCAGAACCTCTCGGCCACCGATTATAGTTTAAGATATGCAACTTTTATAGGAAATTGAAAAAACATTGTTCCATTCTTCAGCATATAGATGTTAATTTCAGTAAATTTCATTAAAATGCATAACTGCGAACTATCTCCCTTTTTTTTGTTAACACTATATCCGAATCATAATCCTTACCGTATTTAATTGCAGAATTCTGAAATTAATTACCAATAAAGTTAGGCAAAGATTACTATTCGGAAGGAGTGATAACTAAAAAGTGGAATAGTTGACAGCTAAGTACATGTTGATAGATATATTTAAAATTTTTATTTTGCTAAAAAAATAAAATGCTTTAAATTTTGCAACTAAATATACGAAATATAAATATGCAGATTGGAGTGACAAGGGGGAGGGACGGTACAGTTGTTAGTACCGGTACCGCAGAATATTAGGGCTCCGGTACTTTTTTTTGTTAGATATTAAGCCCTGGATGTCATCCATTTATACCAAGGTCCAAAAGAATATGCAGTTTTAGGCATTTGATGCCTTCATATATTTGAAATATCTCCACTTGAAATTAATATTTTTAACTTCTTTTTTTTTTTATTGTTCTTAAAGGTTGTCTCTTTTTTCCATAGTTCTCAAAATATTTCTAAAATATATACTTAATTTTATATAAAGTGTTCATAAAATATTAAATTAAGCATAGATTTTTGAAATTTTTTGAAAATTAAGGAAAAAAGAAATATCTTTTAAGAAGAGTACAAAGAAAAAAGCAATTAAAAAAACATTAATTTCCTGAGGAGATATTTTAAATATACAAATGCATTCCATCCCCATAGACTTAGCATTAGTGAGGGGAATTCAGAAGCTGAGTGACTATCAGCCTTAAGCACAAGTTAACTGAATGCTTAGATGTATCAAGATATGATATTAGGTATGTGTTAATTATCTGAAAAAGTAATCAAATTTAATTGATGCTCTTTTTTTATTTTAAGAAAACTATTTTACATTTTATAGATTATATTAAGGATGGAAGGGATAATATGGCATACTTCCCAACATTCAACTAAACTTCCATAAAATGTGAGTTAAATTGACCCAGGTTCTACGCCAGAAAACTTATTTGATGTATCATTATACATTTAAAATCATATTTCTCTATGAAATCTATTTGAATTAATTTCTTTAGTAAATTTCTGGTACGAAACCAGTTTAACCTGGGTCAATTTAACTCGCATTTTACGGAAGTTTAAGGGAAAGTTGGCAAGTATGATATGGTGAAATGTATCATTATATATTATCATGGAATATTATTAATTACACTCTTTCTGGAAAGAAAAAAAAAATTGCATGCATCAGATTTGAAGTTTTATCTTATCTATAACAGTATTTTATGATTCATTACTAATTTTTGTACTAAACCATAAATTTTATTGTTCACCCGTACAAGGTACAACCACACATTGTACAGCTAAACTATACAAGTTGGCAGTTATGCAAACTTAATCAGCACTAATTTATGTCAAGGTCTAATTGAATTTGAAGTTTGATGAAATTCTAAGTCTCGAAATGTAGTTATCGTGGAGAAATGCATCATAGCACTCAAGTGTTGTAATAAGCAACAATTTATGTCAATGTCTAACTGAATCTGAAGTTTAATTAAATTTCGAACATTAGTTATTGAGAAAGAGCTTAGATAAAATTTGTCAGATGCAGCCTATCATTAAAAAAATGTATAGGGTATTGTTGAACAAGTTGGTAGCTATGCAAACCTAATCAGTACCAATTTATGTCAAGATCTAACTGAAGTTGAAGTTTGATGAAATTTTATGTATTAACTCTTGCAGTACTAAGATCAAAACGTTATTTAAATGCATATGATGGGGTCATTTTGACCACATATGTAATTTCAATGTTTAGGCCAGAAAACTGATCAAAAGATAAAATATTGACATAATACTGAACTGGCAATCAAGATTTATTAGAAAGGAGAAAATATAATCTCCACAATACAGTAGACTCTAAAATCCACACATCACCACAGATTCAAATGTAGGGGCAAAATTACAAATTTTTTAGTTTTATATCATTCTGTATGTATTTTAATACCTATGCAATTCTCGATAATACGACTGAATGTGTTTTTCATGGAGGAAGTATAAATTTATTTGTGAAAAAAGTCAAGATATCACTGGTAATCACAATCTCTTTACTTATATATATTATATATATGTATTAATCAAGCTTTTTTGGTTATTAAGACTGGCTAAACTTGAAATAAAACTTCCTTACTTTATGATTTTGATGTGAAATAACAGGTTACCTTTACGAGGAAAGTTTCATCGAATAATTCAAGGAAAATGTATCTCATCTTTATTATGCATATTTAATTATACATTATTTTTTACTTGACCCCTTACTTTTTATCATTTTAATTTATTACTTTACTTAATTATTTTAATATTTTACTATATTGCAAGCATTCATTAAAATTTTGATTGCATTATTACATTCAAAATTACTGTTTAAAAAATGTAAACAAAGCAATGACCAGAATCTGCAAAATTCTAAAATCCACACAACCTCTAGTCCCAAGCTGTGCAGATTTGAGGAAGTCTACTGTATTACAAATATTTAAAGTAGCACAAAAACTCAAGTAGAAAAAAGTTTAAAAAACAATAACGTTTTATAAGAAGTTCAAATTGGCACCATCTTAGTATTGTGAGGGTTAAGTCTTAAAATATAGTTATCATGGAAGAACGCATCATAAGCAGTGCCACCTTACACTCAAACCTAATTTATGTTAAATCTAACTGAATTTGAACTGTAATTAAATTTTGTACATTAGTTATTGAGATAGAGATATGGTAAAAATTGTCAGATGCAGGCTAACATTTAAAAATAAATAGTGTATGGTACCTTGTATGGTTGAACAAGACTATAGATTTTGTGCAGAAATTATTAATGAATCATAAATTAATCATATCGTATTCAGACAGTCCAAAACATAAAAAAAAAAAAAAACTCATGTCACAAATTTTCACAATTCCAGTACTTTTACTTATTAGTACTTATTTTTTGTATGTATATATATATATAAAAAAAAAATCCTAACCAAATTATTTTGTAAAAATCAAGTTATATTTTTTTTTATAAATACTTGGTCATGATATAGGATGTTATTTATATGGAAGTTTTATAAATCATTGACATCACATAAGCAATTACTCATTAAATATGGAGATTTTCCCTCTCTAACAGAAGGGAACATACACAATATGTATAAAAAATTAAAGGCATACTAAAAGCAACCAATGAAAAAAAGGGGCAGGATACTTGTTCATGTTCAGCAATTATTTTATGAGGAAATATATTAGTAATAAGTTTAACAATTTAAGGGAGAAAAAAAGCATAAAATTTCTTAATATGATAAATAGTCACATTAATTTTTAATGATTTTATGAGCTGCCAATCGTAAAAATACAAGTAAATGACAACATGATTTAATAATCTTCTGTTTTATATCTAAAGTAATAAAGTTGACTTTTTGCAAGATCTTGGATATTTGATTTGGACGGTGACTGTGGTAAAGAGAAGTTTTTTTTCAAGAAATCTTCTGGGTACAACTAAATGCAAATGTCTTCTTTTTTTCAAGCAAGGTGCATTTTGCCAATTTAAAAAGACAGGACATTGTGCCTTTAAAAAATGACAAACTGAAAATAAGTAATTTGTTAAACATCTAAATGTAAACTTACACACATGTATGTGCATGCTAATCAAACCTCTTATGAGAATAAATTACACCCATTCATTCATACAGAGTAAATATAATAGCCAGTTAAATCTGAAATCCTCAAAATTTTAAATAGAAGCATTATTATCACTTGGTAGGGATTTTTAGCATTTAAATTTCAACTTAAAAAAAAAAAAAAAAATTGCCGCCTTTTCATTTTTCAATCTTTAAACAATTTCTCTATTTGAAATTTGATAAGTTCAAAAGTAAAAGAAACAGTTATTCCACTTCTGCTGCAGAAGTTCTTGCTGAGCTTATTTTAAAACAATAGTTCTTTTTCTCTTACACATTTTTTTTTACAATACCTCTTAAGTAGATGTCATTCTTTCATTGTTCTTTAGCTCGAATTTGATAAATTTATTATTGCAAAAATGTAACAAAATAAACAGTATTCTTTTAATTGCAGAAAATTATTATATTTGAATGTTTATTTTATGTAAAAGAATGAATAATTTGATTATTTAAAGGAAATTATGACATTTCAAATTAGACTTAAACTTAATTTTAAAATTAAATGCTCTTTATGCCAGATAAAAACATGCTTTTTAAAAACTTACAATAGTACTTAATTTTTTACAAGCATAAATTTTATGATTTTAATCTTTTTTTTTTTAAATTGATCTGATGAAAGTCATTGACACCCTACCTGTGACGTCACATGAATCTTGTACATAAGAAAATAAGTTTTAAAATATGATGTAATTTTTACAATTAAATAAATTTTACACAAATAAAATTTAGTTTTAAGTTTTCTTTTTCAAAATTTACATGTAAACATATTCAATTAAAAATAGTGTTTAAAAACACTAAGAAAATGGTTTTAAATGTGATGTTTATAATTTTCATCATTTATTGCTTTTTGTATGCAATAACTTACTTTAAAGTTTCTTTTCTATTTTAATATTCACGTGTAACTGTATTTTTCAATTGAAAATTTTTTGTAAATATTATTTGTGCTTTTTTAATAAGTGACAACAGTAAGTGAAAAGATGATTTTTCAAAATATGAAATCTATTGAAATAGTGCAATTTTGAGTAAAAAATTTAAAAACAAAAAAATTAGATAAATTAAAAAATGATCGCACACTGTCCACTGTAAAATAGTCAAGTACAGTGTTGAATTCAGACACTTTTCTCAAGGAGGGATATTTTATAGATCCGGTGGAGAAATTGTACTTTTGCCCATTAAAAAACATAAAATTTGAAACTCACCGGCGAGGGTACATCTCAATGTTCCAGGGAGGAACGTCCTTTTCCCTTTCATTCGACAGTGGTCAAGTATTAAGCTTGTGAAAGATGGTTAAATTTGTTATGCATAGATTTTGATCCTATAAAACTTCTTTAACAGATCAATTTTGATATTAAATAGCGTTCTTTGATTTAAGAACTGTATGTTTATTACATTTCACTATAAAACTACCAGTTTTCATATTTTTATATGCAATAATTTCTATAATTATGTGGTGAGAAAGTCAAACGCCTACAATAAATCCAACTATGATAATAGTGCTGGGATAATATGCAAGATATTATTATTATAATAATTATAAAGATTATTATGCAAGATATGCTATGATAATAGTGCAAGGATTATTAAAATTTTTTTTTTAGAATTGAAGATAGCTATTTCATCCAACAATACACGAATCTACTTACCTATATACGCATATGAAATGCAAGATTTACCACACCATCCTCTGATACAATCCAATTTTTTAATTTGATTCCCCACTGGAGGAATTTCTGCAACCCAACAATGCTGAACAAAGCTTACTATCCAAAATAAAAGCAAAATTGCATTCTCAAAGAAAATCTAGAGTCAAGAAAGAAAATTTTATCTTCTTTTTAAAGTTGTCATATAAGATTATTCAGCTAGGGCTAAATTAATCTCTGCAGTACCCACTGCCATGCTGCACTGTCTTTGACCCTAATCCTATCAGTGATTTCTTTACCATCTATAATAGTTATTCCTGCCTTAAGTTATAAAATTTTCATAAAAGGTCAAAAAGATTTAATAAAATAAAGAAAGCTTGAAAACTACATTGAAACAATGCATAAAATCAAGAGAAGAGCATTATTATGTGTAAAAAAAAAGGCAGATAATTATTTTACTTTGAAAAAAAAAAAATATTTTTTTAAAAGGACACACTGAAAACAAAATACTCAGAATTTTTGAAATGTGTATTTATATTTGAACTATTTAATTATTCACATTCATTCATTAAGAATCAATAATAAATGCATTTTTTGTCCGATGTTACCTTTGTAAAGATTATTAGCAGAGCAACTCATAATTAGCTAAATACGAAGCATTTCATTAATATATTAAATGGTTTAAACACAAAAATACTTAATTTACATGTATTATAATGAAATCTCCGAAAAAAAAAAGCTTGTGTTCTACCAGAATTCTGTATTATAACTCTTCAGGTATTTTTATTATTATAAATATTGTTTATAAACAGGACAAAACAAAAAAATTACTTAATGAAGTATTAAAAATGAAATGCTAGGGTGGGTTTTTTTAAGGAAACATTTCTCTCTGTTTTTTTTTTTTTTTTTTTTAAGAGAAGAGCAATAGAACATACCATGACAATAGCCTATATACTAAAAACCACAATATCATGAAATAAAATTATACCTTGAGATAATGCTGAAGTAGGATGTTGGATTAGAAATAAAGTCGCCTATTCCAATCTCTGCACGAAATTCCATCTTTTTCCGTTTCACAGCTAACATCTATAGAATCAAATGTAATCGAGAAAGTATTGTCAGTGATATGATGTGAAATATCAAACCATATAGCAAAGACAATACACATTCAATCAATATGCTGCGAGTTACTGGTGCTGATAATGGTAATGGTGGTTGGCAGGAAGTGTGTGTATGTGTATTTATATTTGAACTATTTAATTATTCACATTCATTCATTAAGAATCAATAATAAATGCATTTTTTGTCTGATGTTACCTTTGTAAAGATTATTAGCAGAGCAACTCATAATTAGCTAAATACGAAGCATTTCATTAATATATTAAATGGTTTAAACACAAAAATACTTAATTTACATGTATTATAATGAAATCTCCGAAAAAAAAAAGCTTGTGTTCTACCAGAATTCTGTATTATAACTCTTCAGGTATTTTTATTATTATAAATATTGTTTATAAACAGGACAAAACAAAAGAAATTACTTAATGAAGTATTAAAAATGAAATGCTAGGGTGGGTTTTTTTAAGGAAACATTTCTCTCAGGATTTTTTTTTTTTTTTTTTAAGAGAAGAGCAATAGAACATACCATGACAATAGCCTATATACTAAAAACCACAATATCATGAAATAAAATTATACCTTGAGATAATGCTGAAGTAGGATGTTGGATTAGAAATAAAGTCGCCTATTCCAATCTCTGCACGAAATTCCATCTTTTTCCGTTTCGCAGCTAACATCTATAGAATCAAGTGTAATCGAGAAAGTATTGTCAGTGATATGATGTGAAATATCAAACCATATAGCAAAGACAATACACATTCAATCAATATGCTGCGAGTTACTGGTGCTGATAATGGTAATGGTGGTTGGCAGGAAGTGTCACTGTAAAGAGAAAAGAAAAACATTAAAAAAAAAAAAAAAACATAGATTTCATAAATTACAGTCTATTAAAAATACAGTCCATGAATATTTAAAAAGTGACGTTGCGATAGCATTATATACGTAAGAAAAGTTCTTTAAAAAAACTTTGCACACTACTAAATGATCAGGGTAACAAAATAATTACATTTTTAATAGAAGAAAAAGCAGCATTTATAAATACCGCATTTTCTGTCGTGTTTGCCATTTTTTTTTCTTATGCTACGATCATTTCGACCGATGTATAAGTTTGCGAAAAGCACTTTTCGAACTGCGTTTTATATACTACAATCGTAAATAATAAATATTTTAAAACTTACTTTATTCAAATTACTAGAATCTCTAAGCTAATCAGCAGACGCAGAGTGAGATGAAATGCACAGAGGAACGCACCGCTGAATGACAAATCGCCAAGAGGTAACGCGTTCAAAGGGTTACTTGTATTGTAGAAAAAGCGATTACGCCAAACCAGATATGCTGCCAAGATGCCAAGAGGTTACTAGATGTCGTCACGTGACCCTCTGTCAGGCGCATGCGTATTAGGTGGAGCCAAGCGCATTTTAGGGTTCCCCACAGAGACCAAGCCTCGCAGACCACGCAGACCCTCCTAAACCAGGCTAAACCCACGCCTGGCAGACCTCGCAGACCTTGTAGACCTGATAAGCCATAGTGTAAACGCAGCATTATTTACCCAAAGAACTTCTAACTGATAAGAAGGGAAGATACTACTGCTTTGCCTCATGAACTGTTTCATTGGCCAGTGGGGATTTACATTACACGTCTACGAAGCCTTCCGTTCTTTATGCTAGAAGTTTTTACCTTGACCACGTGATCAGAACGGAGATGGAATATCCTCCATTAATCAACTCTGTTCCTGAACGTTTATCCATGATAGAGTCCCACTCCATGTTCCTGTCTCCTCAGCTCGCGCCAAAGTCTTTGGCTTGCGCACGCGGCACGGGTGCATCTTGAACACACTCCATGTTTATGCTCCGTGCACTGTGATTCCATGGACATCATTCTATACTTATAACTAATCAACCAGCCAACCAAGTCCTTGTCCTTTGTGTAATGCTTGTTTTTCTTATTATTCATTGTTTCGTTTTTAGATTTATTTACTTTAGCTACACTTCAAATTAGTTGGTGAAATTTCTTATTTCTGTTCCAAGGCTCACTGGCTGTAATTGATTTTTTATCAAACGCAGTCTGAAAAATTAACGAGATTTGTGCAACATTTGTGTGTTCTTGACAATTTAAAATTAATATTGCTTCTTAACTGAATAGTCGCAGCTTTTTGTGGGTTGTTGCAGCCAGTGATGTATCGAAGAGGGTACAGAGAAGTGATTGTCCTTGAACACAAAATTCTTAGGGGTGCCAAAAAAAAAAAAAAATTACAGGCACTCAAAAACTATCCTACACCACAGATTGCAACTTGAGCTTATGTGACGTAAGATCAGTAAATATAGCGATCATATCAGATTAAAAAGTTTCTTTATACTACCTTAAATAGTCTAGACGGGATTTCCTTGATTTTGCGCGCTCCCGACTTCAATGTCGTTTGCTATTTTTATATTTATCCCTTGAAATTTCATATAACTAAAGTGCGCTAAAATCAGATGATTCTATCACTACAACACAAAATAGAATTTTCAGTATAAGTGAATGAAAACGAAAGCTTAGCAAAAATGTCTTATATTGCCTTTTTTTTTTTTTAATCTCAATGAGTACCTATTGATGCCATAATTTTAAAAATGTATATAACCTACTCGATACCATAAATAGATAACTCAAGCAGCTTTTAGCAAAGGATTGTGGTAGTTTTAAAATCAGGTTCCAATATGTGTGCTATTTTTCCTTGGTTGCAATACCATTTCAGTGCTTATAAATAAAACGTATGTGATTTTAATCACATGCTTTTATGAGAAGAATGATCGTAATTTTTAAATTGTCACATTATGTAATCCATACTAAAGCTTTCCAAAACATTAAGTTAAGAATGAAATCATGGTACTTTTCGGCTTGCCGGGCACCAGTGTTCTGTATAAGGGTAGATGTGCCAGTAATGGACACCCCTTGAAGTTTTTAGTTCATAAAAAAATAACTAATAAATATTTAGCTTTAATTATTTTTTTAATAATTCTCCCTGGTATGTTTTATAAAACTGTGTTAAGCGTCGTTTACACGGAGCGAGTTTACTAGCTACAAGCCGGCGAATTCACTAGCTGCTAATAAACTCGCCCCGTGTAAACACGTTGGCTAGCGAACTATCTGGCAGCTCAGCGAGTGCGAAAAAAGTTGAAAGCCCGGCTACTTTTTTCGCTACTCGCTGGCGTGTCAGCTATCTGGCTAGTAAACTCGCTGTGTGTAAACGTTGTTGCTAGTGAAATCGCTGCGAGTATTCGGTAGTTCGGGGTTCTGTAAATGTAAACAATGTCGACTGAAGCAGTTCGTGTCGGCGTGAATGAACAAAATATATTTTTCGAATAAACTTAACAATTAGGATACCAATAATTAAAATATTTTTGACAATTATTCACTGTTTGAAATAACTACCGTAATTATCACAAGGTGAATATTTTAATTATTTTAGATAGATAGTTGAAAATACTAATGTCGGGGAATTGCAGTTGGGTCATTCCATGTCAAATCAACACACTGATTTTACTTCACTATTTCAAATTTGAATGAAATTTGGCACATAGTTACTTTTCATACAGATATAGAAAAATACCAAATTTTATCAAAAAATATCAACCCGTTTTGAAAATATACCCCCGTGAATATTCAAAAAATCAGTCAAAATACCGTGACAGACCAATTTTCAAAATGATGTAGAAACTTTCCTAATTAAGCTAGAAAGCTAAAATTGATGCCATTTTACAGCAATTTTCAAGACCTTTTCAATGATATATAACACAGTTAGGTCTTAGAAAAATTTATTTTAATAAAATTTAAATTTAAATTTAAAATTTGAATTTTTCAAAATGCGCCACTTCAAAAATTTTCAAAAAATTTTGAATAATACTTTATTTAGTACTGAAAAGATTGTATGAGTTTGAAAGTGGGATCTTTATGGGTTCATGTTAAAATATTGCATTGAATAGAGCATTCCTGATTAAAAAACACAATTTCCATAATACAACATCTTTTAAAGCCTAGAAAACATTAAAAAGAATAATTTAATAATTGAGATTAATCACATATATATATAAATTTAAAAACTGTGTAATGTGTTCTCTGGTTAGAATATTTGAATAATTCATAATTCATTGCTGGTTAAAAAACAAATTTATTTAAGAGGTGAAAGTAATAACATTGGTTTTGTATAAATAGCAAATAATTATCAGATCACATATTTATTGCTTGAAGCTCTTGTATATTTTATTTATTTGTAAAACTTCATTTTCTGACAATCTGTATACTCTCCCTGTTGGAGTTATAGGGTTTACTAAAGATAGGATTTGAATAATAGAAACCCACAATATATCTGGCCTACTTGGGAAAGAAAAAGAAGGTGAAGGTCCTGCTGGATGCAGAAAAGACACTTTTACTTCATCATCAGTTTCATTTTTTGCCAGCACATATGCAAGCCACCAATTATGTTCATACATAACGCATACATAACCTCTTACTTCTGAAAGTTGAAGTCTGTCTTCCGATAATGATACTTTCTCAACAACTGATTCAGATGCATGAGAAAATGCCTTAACTTTAATTTTTGATGTACTTGAGGCTACTGGGATAAATCCATGTAACTTCTGTGTACCTTTAATAGTAATGGATTTACTGAGACGATTTACTAAAAAATTTTCTGTATTGATGTATTTGTCTTGAGTAACATATAAAAAATTTACAGACGGAATATTTTCCACAGCCCACTGGTATAACTGTATTGGTGTCATAATTTGGTTTTCAGATGGGCGCTGTAAACTTGCCCTAGCTGCCAACCTCTTTACTGTGCCACCAACACCATCGCATGGTCCTTTACCATGTGCAGTGGCCAAAAAGTGCCACTCAGCTTCAATATTAAAATCGTTTTTGTGGAAACACAAGTTAGTGAAATTCTTATTTTTATATTGTGCAGCTGAACCGTCGGAATAATAAAAGATCCTTTCAAACTTTGCTTTCAAAAAATCAATCATTTTTCTTTGGAAGCAATACACTGCTACTGTGTTGTGTTCTAAGCATTCAGATATTACAACTAAACTCTGATGATTACAACTAAATCTTTCCTTCACTATACTGTAATAAATTACAAAAGGGTGGACAGTGGCTTGTTCACTGATCCAATGATAGCTTTGGACCTCATTCTGTAAAATAAATGTGTAGTTCTCAGAAAAGTCACGCATTACAACATATTCTGAATCTGTCAAATTGTTCTTGACTTCATTAATAAATGAAGCTTGCTGCTTTGCAATAAAATCATGCCGAGCAAGAACAAAAAGCTTTTCACAAAACAGATCAATGAATTCTGTTGCAGATCTCTAGAGTTTCTAAATTACACCGATCAACAGAAACCCATTGTCGAAACTAGGGATGTAACGAATATTCGGCCACTATTCGGTATTTGACCTATTCGGCCCTTTTGCCGAATATTCGGCCGGCCGAATATTGAACAGATATTCGGCCGAATACCTGTGGCCGAATAGTGGGACATTTGACCGAATACCTGTAGCCGAATAGTGGCATATTTGGCCGAATATTTTAAGATATTTGGTTAGATATGTTCCAGAAAATCAAAACGAAATATGATTTTAAATATTTTCGACAAACAATATTAAAAAATTATACCTAAATACATTAATTATTATAAGAAAAAGATCTCATTCTGAAATATGGGGTGGAGGAAGTATTATGAGGGGCTTATTAATTGTGAGATAAAAAAAAAGAGAAAAGTATATCTTGGTAGTAGAAAAGAATATATAATATTTTAATGGAATGAATAATTATATTTTAAGAAAATAACCTTTTTTTTTTTGACATACAGAGTGTAAATTTACTAAGTTTAAGTTGCATGAAAAAGCATATAAAAAGACACAGGACACATGCAAGTTCTTACTTTTAGGGGGTGAAAGGATTTTACTAAAATAAAAAAAGTTTCATTTTTACAGAGGTAATGAGTTCTATTTTAGATAGTATATATATATAAATTACTAGAACTAGCTATGGATTAAATAAAAAATTATGAATTAAATTATTATTTACATTTTTAAAAGTCATATGTTATCTTTAAAGTATTTTTTAAGACATTTAAAGTATAACAAAAAATACATTCAGCTGTTATGATTTTTGAAAACTCAAACAAAAAATTAATTTCAATTAGTCCTTAATTTAATTTTTTATTTTAAAATTGAAAAAAAAATTAAACAATTAAAATAAAAGTCATTTATATTAAAGTCAGTATTCGGCCTAAAACTTGGCCGAATATTCGGTATTCGGCCAAATCACTATTCGTTACATCACTAGTCGAAACGTTACTTTTTCAATCATGTTCTCATCAAATACATTTTCTAACATGTCTTTAATTTCTCCACTTCCAGGACAAGATGAACATTCTCCCAAGTAACAAGCTACTGAAGCAGGATTACATAATATTTTAGCAAGGCAATGTTTATATGTTTTTAATTTACCATCAGTTAGTGCATCAAGTTTAGTATTTTCAATCATCAATTTCACATTTTGATGGGTAGTGCATACACAAACTGTATGAGTTCCACTTTGACCAGCTAGTATGCAATGCTTAGGCCTGAGTTCAGCAAATTTAGAAAAACCAACCTTCATATTTGGAAATTTCTTTATATGATCTGTACGCTTCCATTAAATTACACAGAACTAGCCGTTTAGATAGTTTTACTTTCTCTCCATTTTCTGTTCGTACAGATACACAATCTTTCATCCCTGGCAATATTCTACTTATTTCATCACTTTCATAGAAAGCCTTTATGTTTTTAGCAATTTCTGCAGGAAGACTTTTTCCAGGCTTCTGATTAGGACTTGCTAGAATGCCTTTGTCTTGCAAGAGTTTTCTTGATTTCCTGACCATATAATTAGGAGCATTGAACTCTCGCATAATTTTCCGTATACTCCATGTTTCAGGCAAGCAGGTCAGTATCATAATTTTTTTAACTTTAGAGGTACAGTTAGAAAACTGAATTTTAAGATTGTTTAAAACTGCTTCTTCTGGTATCTCAGTCTCACTATCTGAAGATCTTTCAGCATTTACAAAAAGTTCACGTCTCATTGCAGAATTTATCTTTTTGATTTTATTTGATGCATAACCTTTGCTTTCTGTTTTTCTTTTATCAATAGGAGACTCTCCTAATTCATGTAATGAGACATTAATAGTTTTAACTATTTCAGACTTTGGAGTAAAATTTGGATCTACATCTAAACTTTCAGAATTTTCATTTTCTTCAGATTTTTGGTCTAATTCATTCTTTTTCCAAAGATACAGCTGTTTTCTACAAGAATCGCAGACTTTTGCTGTTTTTGGCATATCTTTGTAATGATCTGTCATCCAGTCTGTAACATTCCTTAATTTGCTTTTGTCTCTTATTCTGTGATTATTTTTCTTAAATGGGTTGAAACACTGTCCAGTAAAATGCCTTTGATCAGCCATATTTAAAATTTCATACAAGATTAATCTTTTTACATAATATTTATATTATATTTTAATTGAATAAGCAATTTTTAATATTAAATATATATATATATTAATTTTAAGTATACACAAAATATTTTAAGTTTAAAAAATAAATATTTAATTTTTAAGTTACTATATTACAAAAATTAGAAAATTCAATATGTTCATTAGTTTGTCTAAAAATCTCAGTAGAAAATAAACACATCTGACTGAGAGCCTATCAGCTTACAGAATACAGACTGAGTTAGAAAATTAGGGAGACAGGTAGTCTGTGACTAACAAAGCTTATCTTGACATGCACTGTTCTGTAGAAGCCTGTTTTGGTTTGCAAAGCATGTACAGATCTGTTGAATTCTGATTGGAAAGATTTTGTAGTAAAACTTTCAAGATGCAGTAATTAATTTTATATTTTTAAAATCAATAAATAAAATATATTTAATTGTGATCTTTACAATCATATTTATTATAAGGTAAGTGCAAAATGAAAATTAAAAAATAAATGAAATACACTAAGAATTTCAAGCAATAAATACATGCACTTATAATTATATATTTGATATTATACAAAGCAAATATGATTAATTTCAAATCTTAAATAAATTATTCTTTTTAATGCTTTTTTAGGCTTTGAAAGATGTTATATTAGGTAAATTATGTATTTTTTAATCAGGAATGCTGTATTCAATGCAATATTTTAACATGAACCCATAAAGATCCCACTTTCAAACTCATACAATCATTTCAGTATTATATAAAGTATTATTTAAAAAAATTTTAAAAATTTTAAAGTGGCGCATTTTGAAAAATTCAAATTTTAAATTCAAATTTAAATTTTATTAAAATAAATTTTTCTAAACCCTAATTGTGTTATATATCATTGAAAAGGTCTTGAAAATCGCTGTAAAATGGCATCAATTTTAGCTCTCTAGCTGAATTAGGAAAGTTTCTACATCATTTTGAAAACTGGTCTGTCAAGGTTTTTTGACTGATTTTTTGAACATTCATGGGGGCATATTTTCAAAACGGGTCGATATTTTTTGATAAAATTTGGAATTTTTCTATATCTATATGGAAAGTAACTATGCACCAAATTGCATCAAAATCTGTGAGGGTAAGGTAAATTTTTGTTGAAAATTGTGTTGACTTGACATGGAATGAGCCAGTTATCAAATTATTGAGACTGTACAGGGTTTAGAGGGCAATAATTAAAAAAAAAAAAAAATCGAAAAAAATTTTTTGCCGTATTAGTGAATAGATTCGTATATTTTCCACTATTTTTCTCAGTTAAACTACCTGAAAGTACTTTTAGTAATTAGTATTACAAATATGACAGGAATGATACTGAGGGTTGAATGTTTTAAATACTAAATAAAATAATTTCAAAATAAAACTGCAGAACTATGATCGAGTTTGAGGCTACTGATCTGCAGATTTACTAGTTCAGTTATTACCATAGATTTTATTAATATTACAATCATTTTTTGTGAGAGATGAATAAGTAAAAATGTTTAAGACAGATAATAATAGATTTTTAACAACTTCAGTAACTTAATTTTTTTTTTTTAATTTAATATTTCTAACTGAGCGAAAAAATGCCCAGGCCAGGAATCGAACACAGATCATTGGCTTACAGGGCTAATGCTCTACCGTTTAAGCTAACTGGGCCGACAACCGGTGAGCATATCTACAAGCCAAGGATCTGTGTTCGATTCCTGGCATGACATTTTTTCGCTCAGTTGGAAATATTCAATTCGTATGATAGCTTTAGCAATCAGTTTGATTGTGTTAAAATAATAGTTTACCGTAATTTCCCGCGTATCCGCTACGGCTTCGTTAAGTCTTTTCAGACCGGAAATTTTATTGAAAAAAAGAAGTCAAATAAGTGACAAGCAGAAGCAAGTCACATTTTATTTAAAATAAACTCTGAAAGGAAATTGAGTTATCCGAGGTGCGGCAGATGGACGCGAAATTACGCGCTTTAGTTTTTATTTAAATGGGGAGGGGCTGAGCACTATGAGCCTCTCTTTTCCACATGCCCTTAAACAATATGCTTTACTTCCTAGTTTGTTTCATTGATTGGCAGATAAACTAAACAGGGCAGAGTTATTAAAAAAATTATGTGATTAAAATATTGAAAATTTTATTAACCACATGAAATTAATTAAAAGCAGCACTATTTATAAAATTTTTGTGTTCCTATTAAACATCAGTGAAATTGCAGTTTTAGCAACGATTACATGGGGTGTCCATTACTGAAAATAGACTAATTAAACGTTGCAATAATGGACACGGGTCTTAAAACCTTAAAAATTAATGAAATTTTATAAATTATCATTAGAATATAAAATTCAAATTTCATCTTTTAATTTCGTATTGAAGTAATCTGTGTGTTTTATTTTTTATAACACTCTTGGTATATATTTAAAAACTCGGCAATATCATTTGCGTTCCACTTCAATTTTCCAAGGACACACACACACACACATAAAAAAAAAAAAAAAACAGACAGGAAAACTCGGCACTTAATATAAAAACAAACACTGTTTTCAGAAAAAAACATAAAAGAAAGCTTTAGAACGCAGCAAGTGACGCAATAGCGAGTTGGCTACTGAGCGAGCAAACAAGTTCGTGTGTAAACGATCACTATCTCGCTAGCTGACTCGCTCGCTACTTTTCTCGCCGGCTTGTAGCTAGTAAACTAGCTCCGTGTAAACGAGCCTTTATTGTTGACACTTTTAATCAAACCAATCAGGAAGCAGAAAATAATGTTTCAAAGTTTCACTGTTTTTCTGTGAAAATCTTAATGAAGAGGGTAAGAGCTGGCTTCATTTAATTAAGTTATATATTATTTATTTTTTTGCAAAATTTGAATGTTTTTGTTTGAGTAGCAATAGAAAACTTAGAATTTTATATACTAACGGCCATTTACAAAATTTCATTTATTTTTAAGGTTTTAAGAGGGGGTGTCCATTACTGGGATGGTTAATTAGTCATTTTCCAGTAATGGACACCCCATGTAAACAATGCTAAAAATGCAATTTCAGTAATGTTTATAGTGCATAAAATATTTTGACTTAACTGCAAACCTAAATAATCAAATTTAATTTTTAAATTATACTTAACAAAATGTAATAACACCAAAACTTTTATAAAGCTGCTTTTAAGATATTTTATGTGATTAATAAAATTTCAATATTTTATTCTTTTCTTTATGTATATGTACCTTGCATATTTTATAATCTGGCAATCAAACCAGCCAGGAAGCAGAAAATATTGTTTAAGAGCACAGTCAAAGAGGGGCTGATAAGGCTTAATCCCTCTCCGTTTAAATAAAAACGGAGTTAATTTAGTATTTAATTAAGTTATAGAAATTATTAAAAATCTATTTTCTGTGTTAAATGTTTCCTTATTCATCTCTGACAAAAATAAGAAAAAAAAATTGTAACATTAATGAAAGTTATAGGTAATATTCATGAAACCAGTGAATCTGCAGATCAGTGGCCTCAAACACCAGTTCTACAGTTTTATTTTGAAATTATTTTATTTAGTATTTAAAATATTGAACTCACAATATCATTTCTTTCCTATTTGTAATATTAGTTATTATGAATGATATATCAAGTAGTCTCTGGAAGATTAATTGTTAAAAATAGTGAGATAAAAACTAAACACTAATATTCCAAAACATTTTTTTTTTAAATTGCCTTTAAAATCTCCCACTGTTCCAATAATTTGATAGCTGTAATTGTCTGATATTTAGTATTTTAAACTATCCATCTAAAATAATTAAAACATCAATCTTCTGATAATTACAATTGATGCAAACAGTAAATGATTATCACAAATATTGTATTAATTACTGGTATCCTAATTGTTAAATTTATTTGAAAATAACTATTTTGTTTCATTAGTATGTATTCATTAAATTCTGGTTCTAAATACAGTCATAAAAACAATTATATTTAATGCTTTTTATGGGGTGTCCATTACTGGGCTAGAGGGTGTCCATTACTGGGCTTTTAGGTGTTTTGATATATTTCTGTTATTTAAAATTAAATTTTGATTCATATTGGGAAATGAGACTATAAGAATGGTTAAATATTGTTGATAGGTTAATATAATATTGAAAAAACTGGAATATAATAATTATAACTATTAATAAAAAAATAATTTTGAAAGAAATTCCTTAAGGATGTCCATTACTGGCACATCTACCCTATGTACTCATATATGTGTATATGTACACAATCATATATGTATATATATCAATACAAAAACCCTTAACGGGTTAAAAGTTTGTGACGCAGCACTTTATCTTATGCTCTAAGAATTTTAAATATGGAACTTAAAAATAATG
Source organism: Maratus speciosus (assembly GCA_963932465.1). Classification (NCBI taxonomy): domain Eukaryota; kingdom Metazoa; phylum Arthropoda; class Arachnida; order Araneae; family Salticidae; genus Maratus; species Maratus speciosus. The sequence continues at coordinate 458,917,962 of OZ010797.1, forward strand.
ATATCAAATTTTGAGTGACGCTATGCTATTAATTATAATCTCTCTATATATTATTTATTTCATCTTTTTACTTTTTTATAATCGCATGTGCAAAAATTATGTTCAATTTAAAAAAATGTATAAAAGTTTATTCATTGATGCTTTAACATTTACACCTCTCATAAATTCCAAGTATGAGTTTTAAAAGATATGATATCAAAATTTTAGTGACGCTTTGATGTGGCTTTAAACGATTTGTTTTAAAATTAAATTTAAATTATTTTTGTTTTGGCTAAGATATATTCACACATCTAAATAATAGTTTTAATTTTCCAATATACTTTAAATATGTCACTTTCACTGAATTTATATAATGCATTTAAATGTATTTATTTGAATAAATTGATTTATCCTTTGTCCAATGCTATTAAAAATTTAAAATAAGATTTGCGTAAATAATTTTTTTGCCTCATAGTATCCATTTGAATACATTTCCCTTAGTTTGGATACAATGACGCAAAAAATTATTTACGCAAATCTTATTTAAAATTTTTAATAGCATTGGACAAAGGATAAATCAATTTATTCAAATAAATACATTTAAATGCATTATATAAATTCAGTGAAAGTGACATATTTAAAGTATATTGGAAAATTAAAACTATTATTTAGATGTGTGAATATATCTTAGCCAAAACAAAAATAATTTAAATTTAATTTTAAAACAAATCGTTTAAAGCCACATCAAAGCGTCACTAAAATTTTGATATCATATCTTTTAAAACTCATACTTGGAATTTATGAGAGGTGTAAATGTTAAAGCATCAATGAATAAACTTTTATACATTTTTTTAAATTGAACATAATTTTTGCACATGCGATTATAAAAAAGTAAAAAGATGAAATAAATAATATATAGAGAGATTATAATTAATAGCATAGCGTCACTCAAAATTTGATATCATTATTTTTAAGTTCCATATTTAAAATTCTTAGAGCATAAGATAAAGTGCTGCGTCACAAACTTTTAACCCGTTAAGGGTTTTTGTATTGATATCATTACTTTTTTGAGGTTATTGAAAAAAATAAATAAAACAATAAACACACACAAAAAAATTAAAGACCAATACAAAGAATTCATAGTCAGGATTTCAATTCACCTTCAATCTCTCCCCCCTCCCTCCCCGCAAAAAAGGATGACCATACTTCAATTTTAAAGAGCACCGTGCAATGAGATTTTTATAAGAACTCTTTGGTAAGATATGGAAGTAATGTACAACATGCATGTTTAGAGGGTATTTCTGTTGGTTTGCTTCAGAGATATAAAAAGCTATGTTAATTTTACTATATAAAAAAATTACTTTGTTAAGAAAAATAGCAAGAAATATTACTCTTTAAACCTTTATATATATATATAACAATCATCGCTCACTTATAAAAGTAATTCCATACATTTATATTAAATCCAAAACTACAAATTTCTGCTTCTCCCTTTTCTCATTCCTAGTGCAAAAAAATTAAACATTCTTTAATTTTATATAAAATAATCTTTCACCATCCCTATTTAAAATTCTTTATTAACAATAATAATAAATCATATAAAATAATCCCCTGAGCTCCGAAGATTCCACTTCTGCTTTTGTACCCACCTCTCCAGCTTACCTAAATAATAAAATCTTTCAAAAATTAGTTTGAAAAAAAAAAATCTGCAACATTTGTTGCTCACTAACATAAATAAATAAATAAGCACTAACTTCCCTAATGTACAGTCATGGGAAAAAAAGTAAACACCCCCTACTAACTCCTCAACAAATTACCGTAGAAGAAAGTTACTGGTACCGAACGATTGGAAATAAAGTCTACTTTTAAATGTATATAAAATTTGCTTAAGGGGTTATCTACATATTAAAACGAACCATAACTTTGTTTTTTTCAATAGCAGTACACAATTTTTTCAGCAGAAATGAATTCTACACCATTTAATTAGCCTAAAAACAAATTTTTATACAATTCGTACTATAAGTTCCCGAGAAATTAATTATTTTAAAACAAGCTTATTTTAAGGGCTGTATCCAAATTGAAGTTCGGTACTCGATTGTTAACCGAGAGAGCCCCCTTCTTGATCAAGGCACCTTAAGCGTCACTCAAGCAGTCAATGAAGTCTGCTAGATTACAGGACAGCGTAAGACATTTCAAAATATCTAGTCACTTCTATCATAGACGGTCCCTTAAACCATAATTTTGCCGTTTTTTAAGCATAATTTTAAAACTATTTGGAAGAAAAATGTGAAATTTTGGATTTCCATAAAGCAGGACTTAATAAATCTAAATCCATCAAAAAATTTTTAGGTTACAATTCATAATTTTTTCGAATATTAATTTCATAAATCATATCATAAAATTATAAAAATTGCAAATTCAACGTATTTATGTTTGGGTATGTTAGTATTACTGCTACACAAAAAATTAGCACATTAGGAGCATAATTTCAGGAGATATGAATAAAAATATGAAAATATAATTTAACATTAGAAGCACTAAATTTTGAATGTTTATAATTCAAAAACTTATTATTCAAATTACTTGAAATTTGGTGCCTAGGCATAGTTTGAACCGAAGATTTGAAATATCTCGTTAAAATTGGGTATTGAAAAAAATGAAGTTTGGATTTGTTTTAATATGTAGATGGCCCCCTAAGCAAATTTTATATACATCATTTAAAAATAGACTTTATTTCCAATCGTTCGGTACCAATAACTTTTGTCTACGATAATAATTTGTTAAGGAGTTAGTAGAGGGTGTTTACTTTTTCTTTCCACGACTGTACATTTCACCTCTTCTCCCTCCCCCTACTCCCCAACATTAAAAAAAATTAAATCTTTATTTTTATACAGAAAATTCTTCTATATAAATTATCCTCCTATTCCTCAAAATTACCACTTTCCCACTCCAGCCTAGAGATTTCAATCTTTAAAACTTTTTAGAAAATCGGATCTGCAAAGTCTTTTGCTTAATAATAAAATATATAATCATGTACACTTTTAATTATTTTTCACACAATCAATTGATGTAATGATAATAGTTGTTCTGAGCGAATATTGTGTTGGCTGGGCTGTCGTACAGATAGCTCAATTGGAAGAGTACTGGCAATTAAAGCCAAGGGTTATTAAAGTTCACTGTAATTCAAGATGTTTAACCCCTTCACGACAAGAGCCCTTTGGTTAATTTTTAACCTTTTACTACAGGTTTTTAAAAACAGAAAATTTTCTGTAATTGAATCACAGAAATGCTCCCATTAAAGAAGGTAAACTTTACAATTAAAAATAAGTGGTGAGAATAATGAAGGATTCTGAACACATTAAGTGGCCAAGTATACCGGTCGCTCATTCCCAAGGGCTTAAAGATGCTTTTTTGCTATTATAACCTTTAGGATTTACAATATAAAAAAAATCTTAATCACTTCTGAGGTAAATAAAGACAGTGGAAAAAAATCAAGATGGCAATGTTTTGATTGGCAAATTCTAAGCTGAGTAATTTGTGCTACAGAATGAAAAAAATATAAAGTTGTAATAATGTCCTCTTGTTACAGATACTAAATCTTTAAGGTTTTTGATGTGTGAACTACATATGAATACAGTAGAAGATCTTTATAATGCACACCTTGGTATGAGAAGTTGTGCGTATTATAGAATTTTGCATTATATAGATCATATTTCATACATTTTTAAATTTACTTCGTATACATGCTTTAAATTACATTCCTTGGAACCAGAAAATGTGCAAATTATGATATTTTATATAATAGGTATAGATCACACATTATTAAATTACCTTAAAGATATTACCTTGAAATATAACATCCAAATATGCCTGGGCAAAATCATTATAAACAGTGGTAAATCATGACTGACAGTTTTGGGAACACTAAATGCATGGCTGGCCAATTTATTCTTTTTCAGTATTTTTAATAATGAAATCTTTGCCTTATTTTTAGCAGAATTTTCTTCCATGAAATAAGGCAAAAATTAAAAAAACTTTTGGAAAGCATGCATTTTAGTGCTGCAAGAAAACCTGTCATGAGCTGCTCTGATTATAACACTCATTTACAAAAAATTTTAATATAATAACAATGTTTTCATTACTCCAAAATAATGTGTTAAAGGCGATAATGTATCATATTTAGTGTTCCAAGAAATAGCAATATTTGTAAAATACATGTGCTTCTTAACTGAAAAATTCATTGTTTATATCTGAGAAATACATTACATCTTCTGCATTAAAATTTTTTAGTGGCAGGCTTTTGTGATTGAACAAGGACTGCTTGCAGAGTGCTTTTAAGGATTTTACAATATAAAATTATGGCTCTTGAACTACTATTAATCAAATACAGTAATAGGGATAAAAAAAAATCATTAAATAGTTTATTTTAAAAAATTACTTGTATTTTCATCAGATATACTGATTATTACTACCATATGTTATATGTAACATATTTATTAGAAAAGTTACAACTATTTTCATGAAGTTTTGGATCCCCCCCCCCCCCCCCCATGACATACTGTCAAATTTCGCGAGGTTATTTTTTCTTGTGATGTTCCTCCCCCGACCGAGAATGGAGAGGGTTTTTTACAATCAACGGATTAATTTTGTTTTCCTTTTATTGCTACTTTTTTATGTTAGTGTGGTGATCTTTCAAATGCTATTGCACAACGAGGCGATAAACGCGCTACTCTGTAAGTGGCACGGCAACCCTCCAGTGTACAGGTGGAATTGATAAAAAGAGTTTTTGTAGTCGGAATATGCGGAATGTTACAGAATAGTGAATGGTTTAATGAAAGCAGAATAAAAACTTAATATTTAATTTAAGATGCGAGTCAGATTAATATATTAATTGAAATGGTTACTGAGTAATCACTTTATTAGTTTATACAAAGTCTAATTATCATGACAGCTACAATGCAGCTGCTAATGAAATTTTGTGAAACCAATCTTTTCTAAATAGTAACATGTTCTGAATTGTTCTTATTTACAATAATACTTCATTACCACAAATACCATATAAGGGAGCTGGCTACTTTTATATTTTTTAAAAGTAAATTATTTAAAGCTTTCTTTTAAGCATATTAACTTTAAAATTAAACAAAAACAAGTATCTTACTTTTGCAAAAAAGCTGTTTTATCTTATTTATCTATAAACTTAATTACTAAATAAGGAAAAGTATCATGATGAAAATTTTTACTTTTAGGAGCTCAAAACAACCAGTCAGGATAAAATGGTTCATTTTGAGCTAATCGTGATAATTTAAGTATATAAAGTAGAATTTACTATCAGTCAAAAATATGTCCAAGACTGAAATCAGTCCTGAGACTGAAGGTCTTGCACCCATGGCTGTAATCAATTAGCCTAAAAGGTTCAGGTGTTGTTGTTTTTTTTTCTTCTGTTTTCCTTTTGTTACAGAGATAAACGGCAATAAGAATTTTCTTCCCCTTTAGGTTAAATTTTATAAAAATAAAATACTACGATGCTTTAATTTTTGAAGCTGAAAAGAGTTATAAAAAAAAATAAATAAATAAACGAAAGATGTCATTTTAAGTCAATTTTCGTTTATAATATTATTAGAAACGATTCGCAAATGAATCATTTTATAAACGGGATTGGAAATCTTAATTTTGATTTCATCATACCTTTTATTTAAATTGTGCGTTCTTTAAAAATGAAAGATTTTGTTTCATTTCTTTAAAAGAAAACTCAAAATTAAATTAGTAATCTATCTGTATTGCACTCACATATCACAAGAAATACCTATGACACACATGAACGTTATTTTGTAAGGAAAACAGCTATAAGTATTGTTGAAAATAAAAACAATTCAGAACATTATACTAATTAGAAAGGATCGGTTGCAAAGAATGCTGTCTGGATAATTAGAAATTGTACTCACTTTCTCCCCTTGGAATACCATTTCAAGATCTTTGATATTTCTTATTTCTTCAGTCAACTTCGCGTATCGCGTAGTGATACATGGCGAAGTCTTATGGCGAACGCGATGAATTTTCATTTCGATACGAGAATTTTCGATAAATATCGAATTTCGATACGAGAATTTTTTTTTAAATGTGAAATATTTTCTCATTAAAAAATGTTTACTTACTATGAATAACAATGAAATAAAATACCTATATTTACAAAATACTGTTCCATTTTAAAAAATCAGTCTAAGTATTTTAAAGCACATAATAAACTGTTTTTGTAGTTAAAAAAAAGATTTATTGCCAATATTCAGATTTTTAACTGTGACCTAAACCGCGCAAAACCGATGTGCAACGTTCTGTCTGCTAGCCCATAGAATAACATGTAATCCGCGATCCTAAGAAGTCCATTTTTTCATGCGGATTATATAAAAATTAAGAGTTTTCCTAGATACTAGGTCAGTCTTATCCACTTCGTCAAAAACAGATTCATTTTATATATTAATGTTTTTTAAAAAATCTAGACCGTTTCGGAGAAAAAAAAAAGACAAACTTACACCATCGAAATTGCTTTCAAAATGGGTTTACAGATCTGAAAATATACTGCACGTAGAATTGTAAAAAATTCAGAATAGGATTAGACTGCAGATATAAGACTGTTTTAAAAAAATCAGAACAATAGGACCTATATTTGATGAGTTATTAACAGGCGGCTTTTCGCATTTTCTTTGATGTCGAGTTAGCTGTATATATGAGTTCCGCCATCTACGAATTCTACGATACGATACGATACGATACGATTTTAGGCTTAAGGCTGCGTCACTCGGAATACTACCGTCTTCCATGATATGTAACACTGGCACCCTGCTAACTGAAATTGAAATTATTTCTTTAAAAAATGGCCGATTTTAATAATTTGTTATTACATTTGTTGAATGAAGTAAGTTTAACTGTAGGTGTAGCTCATGAGAGGTTACGGGTATAGGGGCAACTGCCCAGCAAGCTGGAATCTTACGTGGTCCTGATAAAAATTATTCATTTTAAAAATTCAAATTTTTTTTCAGTGGTACAGATGCTGCAGGCACACCTGAAATTTTTAGATTTATATTTTAGTAAGATTTGAAATTTATTAAAAGCAAAGATTTTGCTACTTACAGCAGCCTTTTTGATTTTGACTATTTCACTGGTTTAAGTGCATAGTTCAATTACATGTTTGCTAAATTTGGGTTTTATTCATAATGATGAAGTTTTAATTTCGTTATGGAATATAACCGGAAACTAATCCGGTTATACTGGTAATTAACTATTTATAGTGATTAAGTGCAAACGGATTAAAGTTTCATAATCAGGCTGCACGCAATAAACATAGGTTTTAATAAAAATTATTTTAAAAACCACAAGTAAAAAACAAAATAAATAAAAAATAAGTTTCAAACAAATTATGTTTCAAAGAATTATTTTTTCAGCTTTGACAGTGTAAAAATTGAAAAAGTTGTGATATTTTGAAGTTATATATCGTAGATTTGTCAGTAATGGACACCCTTCCAGTAATTGACATTCCTTGATGTTTCTGGTTCATAAAAATATAACTAATAAATATTTAGCTTTAATTATTTTTTTTATAATGCCCCCTTGCATGTTTTATAAAACTGGCTTATTATTGGCACTTTTAATGAAACCAGTCAGGAAGCAGAAAATATTGTTTCAAAGTTTCGCTGTTTTTTTGTGAAAATCTAAATGAAGAGGCTAAGAGCTGGCTTTGTTTAATTAATTTATATATTATTTATTTTCTTGCATAATTTGAACGTTTTTGTTTGGGTAGCAATAGAAAACTTAGAATTTTATATACTAACGGCCATTTGCAGAATTTCATTTATTTTTAAGAGGGGGTGTCCATTACTGGGATGGTTAATTAGTCATTTTCCAGTAATGGACACCCCATGTAGACATTGGTAAAAATGCAACTTCAGTAATGTTTACAGTGCATAAAATATTTTGACTTAACTGCAAACCTAAATAATCGAATTTAATTTTTAAATTATACTTACCAAAATGTAATAACACCAAAACTTTTATAAATAGCTGCTTTTAAGATATTTTATGTGATTAATAAAATTTCAATATTTTATTCTTTTCTTTATGTATAAGAAAAGAATATTTATGTCTTACCTTGCATATTTTATAATCTGGCAATCAAACCAGCCAGGAAGCAGAAAATATTGTTTAAGAGCACAGTCAAAGAAGGGCTCATAGGGCTTAATCCCTCTCCGTTTAAATAAAAACAATTAAGTTACAGAAGCTATTAAAAATCTATTTTCTGTCTAAAATGTTTCCTTATTCACCTCTGACCAAAAAAAAAAAAAAAAAAAAAGTAATATTAATGAAAGTTATAGAGGTAATATTCCTGAAACTAGCAAATCTGCAGATCAGTGGCATCAAACATCAGTTCTACAGTTTTATTTTGAAATTATTTTATTTAGTATTTAAAATATTCAACTCACAATATCATTTCTTTCATATTCGTAATATTAATTATTATAAATGATATATCAGGTTGTCTGGAAGATTAATTGTTAAAAATAGTGAGACAAAACTAAACACTAATATTCCAAAACTTTTTTTTTAAATTACCTTTTAAATCCCCCACTGTTTCAATAATTTGATAGCTGTAATTGCCTGATATTTAGTATATTTTAAACTATCCATCTAAAATTATTAAAACATCGATCTTCTGATAATTACAGTAATTGATGCAAACAGTAAATGATTATCACAAATGTTTTATTATTTACTGGTATCCTAATTGTTAAATTTATTTGAAAATAACTATTTTGTTTCATTAGTATGTATTCATTAAATTCTGGTTCTAAATACAGTCATAAAAACAATTTATTACTTTTTATGGTCTGTCCATTACTGGAACAGAGGGTGTTCATTACTGGGCCAGAGGGTATCCATTACTGGGCTTTTGGGTGTTTTGATATATTTTTGTTATTTAAAATTAAATTTCGATTCATATTGGAAAATGAGACTATAAGAATGGTTAAATATTGTTGATAGGTTATTATAATATTAAAAAAACTGGAATATAATAATTATAACTATTAATAAAAAAATAATTTTTAAAGAAATTCCTTAAGGGTGTCCATTACTGGCACAATTACCCTATATACAGTACACGACCCATTATCCGGAATTTCGAAATCCGGAAAAAATAATTTTGAAAATTTTCTAAATATGTAAATTTTTACTAAAATTTTGCAATTTCTGAAATTTTTCAAAAATTTTACAAATTTCTAATTTTTTTTTTTTTTTTTTTGATGCATTGTGTTGCAATGTATAACCACTAAAATATGTTACATCTTACATCAGTGATGGAGGACCATAGTGCCCCCCCTCCTCCAAAATTAGAAAAAAATCATTTTTCTGTCAAATTTTAGTTTAAAATTAATTTATATTACGATTCGTTTTCTAAAAAAATTGTTAGATATTTCACACCCTCCCTCTCACTTCGACAAAATATTATGGCTACAGAATTGTGTTACAAGAATCAAGGGCGATTCTGAGTAAAAAAATTCTGAAATTCACAGCAAATTTTTTAAAAGTTTACAGAAGAGGGGGGGGGGGACCCTATTGGTACTAATTATGAGTTTTTTCTGCGATCCTTTAAAGAAATTCGCGTACGTGATCTTTTGACGAAATTAAGGGTTCTTTTGCGATCCTTTGAAGAAATGGTTTTTCTTTTCCGCTATCTTTTGATGAAATTTATGTTTTTTTGCGAGATTTTGACAAAATTTGCGTTTTTTTCGCGATTTCTTTTACGAAATTTCGTTTTTTTTTGCGATCTTTTGACAAAATTTGTGTTTTTTTTTTGTGATCTTTTAATGAAATTGCAGGGTTTTTTTTTCGATCCTTTGACGAATTTTTTTTTTGCTATATTTTGACGCAATTTGTGTTTTCTTTTTTGCGGTCCTTGAAAGAAATTTGTGTTTTTCACGAGACTTTGACGAAATTTGCGTTTTCCCGCGATCCTTTGACTAAATTTGTTTGTTTTTCGTGATCCTTTTACGAAATTTCATTTTTTTTCGCAATCTTCTGATGAAATTTGAATTTTTTTTTTTTCGGGATCTTTTTATGAAATTGCGGGGTAGCTTTTCCGATCCTTTGAAGAATTTTTTTTTTTTTTTTTTTTTTTTTTTTTTTTTGTATATTTTGACACAATTTTAGTTTTTTTTTTTTTTTTCTGTGGTCCTTGGAAGAAATTTGTGCTTTTTCGAGATTTTTTGATGAAATTTGCGTGTTTCCCGTGATTTTTTGACAGAATTCGAGAGGACCCGAAATCTAGAAAATTCCAAAATCAGGAAAGCCTTCGGTCCGGAGGATTCCAGATAATAGGTCCTGTACTGTATATATATCAGTAAATGCAAAACTTATTGGTCAGGTGTTGCCACCGTTAATATGATGTAAATATTATTCACAGGCATGTTTTTGTTTTGTAATATAAAATTCTAAAATTATCCTAAATAAAAAGAAAATTGCACTAATTTCTCCTCTACACCCCCCCCCCCCCTCCTCCTCCCCCTCCTTTGTATCAGCCTCTGGAAATAACCAATTCTTGGTTTTAAAAACCCTGTAAGGTACTACTGTGTGTTTTCTATAAATATGCTTTTAAAGAGGTAAATAGTTTCATATGTTGTATGTATTTTGTTTTATGTTTTCCACAACTTAAAAATATTTAAAAATTTATTAGGTTTTATGAATAATTCTGATACATTAGTGCTTTGTTTTGAATTTGTCGAAATTTTATTTTAAAACATCCATTTGAATTGAATGAATTAAAGTAGCAATCCACTATTTTACTAACTTAATGAACAATCTAAAACAAAAATTTGAGATAGACACTTGATATTTAAAGATTACATTTATTAATAATAAAATAAGAGAGGAGAGAGAGAAAAGAATAAGAACTATAGTGCAGCTGTAATTTTTTTTTTTTTTTCAGAATTTTTTAATTTATTTTTTCATCTTGCATCACTGTAAAGATTAAAAAAATTGATAATTTTATTCTATGTTCAGTTTTAAAAACTAAGGTCTCTTATTTCTTTATACCTGATTTTTTTTTTTTTTTCAATTAGAATTGTATAGTAGCAGCAATTAATTGCATGGAGCTAAGGTAAATTTCGACTCTAGTTTCGTTTCTTGGATTCTTGTGAATGTAGCAGATTGAGATTCCTTTGATTGGGGGAAAAGTCATAGGTGAAAACTGGGAAATTGAGTTACTAGCCAGTGGCTGGTAGACTCAATTTTATTAGTGGCCACTTTTTAAAGTTAGTAGCCACTATAATGGTTCAAACTTTCTTGATATCTAGATAAACTATAATCATTGTATATAGCGTACATATTTTTCTATACAATAATAAAAGAAAAAACACGATATTTTATTTTGATTTTATTTAATAAGTAAATGTGTTATTAAAACACTACACACATTGCATACAGTTGAAATCTAAGCTAGTGAGTGTATTTTGCAGGATTAAACAGTATCTCTTGAAGAAAAATAATCTAACTGCTGAGCATGTGGCAGAAGTCGAAATATTGAAGATACTGTAATGTCCTTAAAATCTGCTTGCATCCGGTAGGAAAAAAGGAATAAATTACTTGAAATGCATGTGGAATCTTGATGAATATATTTTGCAGAATAAAACTGTTATTTCTTGAAAAAATAACTCAACTGAAGAGCAAGCACATGGCGAAAAGCCGAAATATTGAAAATACAGCTATTGAAATCTGTTTGCATCCAATAGGAAAAAGAATTAACCAGTTTGCTAATTAGATGTAATCAAAGTAGAGATGCATATTTCCATGACAAAAACTTATTTCACTTGGCGCGTAGCGACTAGGGTGGCGATCGATGGCCGATTTTTCAGTTGCCACTTTTACAACTTTAATCACCATGTGGCGAGCATTAATTTTCACTTCTAGGCAGGGTTCCTTGATATATTATATCAATCAATATATATCATGATATATATCCCATATTTATTTTGAAAATATCAAGATTTTTGATATTTTCATATTACTTCGATGTTTATTTTCACAATATCAAGATGTGCGCTATTTTCAATATTTTTGTATATTTGATATTTATTTTCAAAATATCACTGTGCAAGATATTTTTGATATTTTCAGTCAAAACCTGTGCAAATGAAATTTCTAACTGTTGTTGACTGTGCTGTTCTGTAAATAAAGAATTTTTGTCTCTGATAGTGGTTTTTTTAGCCAAAGAAGAAAACAAATATCTTTTCCAAGCTTTATGTTTGGATTTTTTACTTAACTGTAGATTAAGAGGGACATTATTAATTCAGAACAGACACTGAATAATAAACTGTCTAATTTAAATACTCAGTTATATATATATACAGCTTCATTAGAAAAGAATCTGTTCTGGTATTGATTTAGTTCAGTTTAAACTGTATAGCATGTTAGGGAATAAAAAATGTTAAAAATTTTCACTTAAAACAATATTATGTATTTAAAATTTTGTTTTATAAATTTCTGATTTCTTGATAGTTGATACTGAATCCTATAGCTTTTTTATATTTTAATGTAAGTGCATAAAGCAAATTGTTTTGGTTTTCAATTAGTTGATCTTCAATTTTATCCTAAGTAATAAAAAAAAATGTGCTTTTAGTATATCGTTTAAATTTTCATGTTAAGTGCAATATGTTTTAGTTTCTAATGTATATTATGCTTGAAAATATTTATTATCAACAAAGTTGACTATTTTGAAAATATCAGATATATATCAAAATATCGGATATTTTTGATATTTTCGAAAATATCATGATATTTACGAACCGAACCATGCCTGTAGAAAAAGTTACGAGCCAACCTGTATGTCTGTCTATTGACCTTGTGGATGGACTCCTTGTATCCATGTTTCTGTTTATAGCTTTCAACACCTGTCTATTTACTTATCATTAAGTCTTCATGTTTTAATGCTGGGGAATCATTTGGAATGGCTCTATTTGCAGATTTATTTATTGTTTACATTTAATTGATTTTCTAGAGTATAAGATTTGACAACTCAATATAATAATTAACTCTCAACAGAATTCACTTCAATTAAACTATCCATACAATTTTAATATACAAGGTGGCCATAATTAAACTGACAATACTCAGAGTGTTCTGTAGCACAATATTATTGAGATAATGACGCCAAATTTTGTAAGAAGATTAAACAAAACGGGCAACAAAGGATTCCGCGGAGAAAAAAAAAGTTCCAAAAGTCACCGCTAGGGGAATATGTGGCGCTGTGTAACAGAAAAGAGAGTTTTAATAAATGCAGAATCAATAACTGAAATAAAATTACCTTTTATTTAGCACATTTAACGATTTTAGAATTGATTCTGAATTTTTTAAATCTCTCTTTTCTGTTACACATCACCACATATTCCCCTAGCGGTAACTTTTGGAACATTTTTTTTTTTTTTGCGGAATCCTTTGCCCACCGTTTTGTTTAATTTTCTGACAAAATTTGACATCATTCTCTCAATTAAATCACGCCGCAGAACAGTCTGAGTACTGTCGGTTTAATTATGGCCATTAATGATTGGACACTTTCAATTTTAGACATTTTGTCGAATATTTAAAGATAAATTTGTTGGATTTTTCTGGAACTTCAGGATTATGAAGAATATGTTCGATTTCATATTTATCAATGGCGGTTTGATCAGAAGGACAATTAGGGGACCAACAAAAAAATCAAAGAAAAATAATAATGTTTGGGGTCACTCTGTAAAATAAAATGCACGAAATGATCTATCGCTGTAGCTTACGAATATATGGATAATGTACAATATAGGTATTCATTTGTGGAAGAATAGAACGTATATTCATAGAGATATATAGATTTTTTTTTTAAGTTCAAAAATTTTTTGCATGTTTTTTGTTTATGTCATGGAGGTTTTTTTTTATCAAATTTAACGCCAGTTTCAGAAAATTTGACAAAATGTAGTTGAAATAATATGGTGTAAATGTAAAATTAAATATTTGATGAAATATGAGCAGTTGAATTAAATATTTTTTATCTGTGCATCTGTGCACGATAAAAAAAAAAAAAAATAAAAAAAAAATAAAAAAAAATCATGATTTGATAGCCAACTCTTTGAAGCAACTCATAAAAAAAAAGAAAAAAAGCCAGTTAAATATCGAGAAAATTCTGAAAAATATTGGCAATAGTCTGGCTGATTTTTAGTTGTTCTCTAAAAACAGCTAAATGATAAGGGGTTTTCCATAAATTGTCTTTATTAATTTTTACTTTTTTTAATTTTCATTTTTTATTGATGCTTTAGTTCTTCTTGGAAAATCACCAGAACTAGCCTATTCCAAGAAAAAAAGAAGTATCAAAATCTAAACATTTCTTCTAAATATACTCGTTAACATTCATTAAGTACAAACTCCTTTGCTGAAAGCCAGATAAATGTGGAAAATCCCTTATCATTCAGCAGCTGTTGGAGAGCAACTAAAAATTTGCTCACTATATTGCCGATATCTTTCTGAATTTTCAAGATATTTCAATGGCTTTTTTATATGAGTTGCTTCATAGAGTTGACTATCAAATCTTGAAAAAAAAAATATTTTTTATCATGTGCACATGCACAGATAAAAAATATTTCATTCAACTGCTCATATTTCATCAAATATTTAATATACTTACATTCCAATTACACCATATTATTTCTACTACATTTTGTCAAATTTTTTGAAACTGGCGTTAAATTTGGTAAAAAACCCTACATGATATAAACAAAAAATTTTTGAACTTTTTAAAAAATTCGATATATTTCCATGAATATACGTTCTATTCTTCCACAAATGAATACATATATATTTTATAATATCCATATATTCGTAAGCTATAGCGATAGATCATTTCGTGCATTTTATTTTACAGGGTGATCCTAACATTATGCTTTTTCTTTGATTTTTTGTTGGCCTCCTAATTGTTCTTCTAATCAAACCGCCGTTGATAAATATGAAGTCGAGCATATTCTTCTTAATCTTGAATTCGCATTTTCCAGCTTTTTAGTTTCTAGCATATGTTCTTGTGTATGTTTGGATTTTTTTATTATTATTATTAAAAATACCATCTACTTTACATTTAAATACCATCTATTCTATGGTTTATAATAATTAAAGTAAAAGGCCATTAAAGTGAATTGTTATTAGATCATTCAATTTTTATCCTTCCAGTTGCCAGTTAAAATGTTTTGACTGCCAGTGACAATCTGCATTTGGAACCCTGAATGAGTTGCATGTTCATAGAAAAATGCTTAGAAAGGCCTGTTCTCGATTAATTGGTATGAATCAGTAGTATAATATACAATCAATAGTGTTAATCAGAAATGCCTGTTCTGGCAGATGTCTCCAAAAAATTATATTAGGCTAAAATCTAAATCTTGCTGCATCAGTTCTGTTTTGATATTGTTGGATGTTATGTTTTTATTTCAAATGTCTTGTAAAACAGTAAAATTAGAAAAAAATTCTTCTCTCTTTTTCCAATGTTATTATTATTACAGAACAGATTGCTTGCATTTACAAATTATTTAGAATATTTTATTACCTTTTGATTATTTATAATAAATTTTTTAGTTTGTTGAAAGTGTTGTAGATGAAGAACTGCTTATTAATGTTCTGTAAACATCTGTGATTTACAAATAGTTGTACTTTTTTTATTCATAATTTTTTTCTTATTTTAAAACTTTTTTTTTCTTTCAGGTTTACTGAATAGTGAAATTAAAAGGAATTATTGTTGTTTAAAGTTTAAAGTGAAGATATGCATATCCTTCAAAAATGAAGCTGTGTATTCTACGCAAAAGGGTTAAATATATAGTCCACTTTCTTTTCATGCTGAATAAAAGATATTCATTTAATTTTAGTAAGTAAATTTGCTTTTAGTTTAGAAATAATTGTAAAAGAAGTTTCACCGAGTAAGGTAAAGTGCCCTAAAGCTGACACCTAAAAAACAGTTCCTAAAGCTGGCATCTTTAAATAAAACAAATATTTAAAGCATTACCAATTTTTCAAATCCAAGATACCTTGAATTTAAGAAGTGCTGCCATTCAAGAAGAAAGAAAAACCCATTCTAAATTATTTTAGAAAATTGGTAATGCTTTAAATATTTCTTTTATTTAAAGATAGCAGCTTTAGGAACTGTTTTTTTTTTTTTTTTTTTTTTTTGGGGGGGGGGGGGTGTCAGCTTTAAGGCACTATATCTAACAAGCCCAATAACACCACCCCCCCCCCTTTTTTTTTAAATTAAAACCATAATAAAGAACAAAAATAGTACAAATTAAAAAAAAGAAGAATGAATATTAAATTAAGGAAACTGCCTACTTCATAAACCAAAATTTTGCTATTTTATTATTTTTTTTTTTCTTTAAGGAGCTATGGCTGATAAAACTTAGTTTTGGCCTAAATTATGGATATGTATTTTGTTTTTGACATTATAGATGATCCTTTAAATTTTTGTCCATTTTTAAAAAATAATAGGATCACGGGGAAACTGTTTAATACTGTTTCTACATATACATTTCAAAGGTAAAACTTGTGAAAATGAAATTGCTAGATTCCATTTTAGACAAGTATCCATCTATCAGAAGATTTCTATAGTGGTTCTTCTGTTGAGACCATAAAATTTTTCTGCTTAAGGCTTTTGGTCAGTGAAATCTCAAATTCTTCTCTTTAAAGTTAAACCTATGGGTGTGTGATGCATTCATAATTTTAAGATATCTCTGCAGGAAATTTCACTTCTTTTTTCTGTGTACTTTTTTTTTTTTAGTTGTCAATGTCAAATATTTCTAATATATATATACTTAATTTTATTTGATGTGTTAAAATCTTACTCAGTTTAACTAAGATTTTAACACGTGAAATTATAAATTAAATATATATTTTAGAAATATTTTGACAGCTAAAAAAAAAAAGAGGCATTCTTTAAGAACAGTACACAGAAAACAGAAGTTAAAAATATTAATTTCCCAAGGAGATATTTAAAAAATGTGAAAGCATCACATGCCCATAGGTTTAACATTAGCGAGGGAAATTTGAGATCTCACTCAGCAACAGCCTTAAGACAAGATCTTTTTCCACAGATTTTACTATATATATAAACACCACCATAATATAGTTATTCAAATGTTTTTTTTTTTTTTTTTTTTTTTTTTTTTTTTTTTTTTTAAATATGTCAATGTAAAAAAAAAAATGCTAAAGTATTCAAAACCTTATAGGTGTCTATTATAATAAAGGATGATGATGATAATTTATAATTATAAAGATAGTCTAAGCTGTATTCTGAAAAGAGTGCTGTACGCAGAGCTATAAGATTTGGCTGGAAGGTACCTGTATGTCTTAAGTTATGAACTTTGAAGCCAGTTTTTTTCTTTTTTGATAATTATCCTGATATTAATTTTAAACCATAATGATCATTGCTAAATGGCAAACTTCCACAGTGCTGACAATTGTGTCTGTGCCTGTCCAGTGCATTCTTCCAGCAGATAGAGGGAAAAGGTTCTGTTTCTTTCTGCATTTTGAAATTGCAATCGTCAGTACCTCTATATAGTCACATAAAAGGGGGACTTTATGATATCTTTGATTAAAAGAAAAATACTATTTCAAGAAAATTATTTTCTGGAACTCAATTCTCAATATCACCAGACTCTTTTTTTTCTCTCTCTCTCTCTCGGTATTTTCTTAGATATAATTTTGAGTTTTAAGAGAATTGTACTTTCAGGACAGGTTGTTAATATTGGAAGATATTTCACATTTTAAAATAATAATGGACTGGGCAGGTTTCTTATTATTTAGATTTTACTTTTGGTCACAATTGAAAGTTTAATAAATGTCAGAAATTAAATCAACAATTACTATCAGATTTTTTAAGAAATAAATATAAAGTTATATAAAGTCAAGGTTCATTTTCAAAAACAAACTGTAGCATACACAGCATGTGCAGCTGTATGCTGCCAAAGGCAGTAGGGGTACCCCGGTTACATACTTGCCAACCTCTGGCTTTTTTTCAATCAAAAAAACATACTTTCAACCAGAAAATTTGGTAAATTAAATGTGGTTGTTGTTTGAAATCTACTTAATTTCATCCTCTAAATAAATTTCTGGTTCGAGTGTATGTTTCTTTGATTTTAAAAAAGTCTGAGGTTGGCATGTGTGCAGTTATAAGTTTGTTTTGATAGATTTTCATTAAAAAGTAGAATGTCGTGTAAATTCAAGAATGTATGCTGCTAAAAGCAGCAGGGTTGCTGGCTTTTAGCCAGGCCAAAAAAAGCCGGCCAGCTATTTTTGGTTTTAACCACTTAAAAAAAGCCGGTTTTTATTTTTCAAAAAGGTGGTTTATAGATAATTCATATAAAATTTGGATTAATTTATTTTTAATACACTTATAAATATTTTCTACTAAAAAAATAAAAACTTCTAATAAATTTTGTCAAATAAATAAGTCCTTATAACTGCTAGAATGCAACTGCGAAGGCATTATGTCAGAAAAAAAAAATTATAAATATTCAGAAGAATACATTAAATTAGACTCTATAGTATTGGTTCTTTATTTTAGCTCTACACATACCATACATTTTAAAGATTATATGAAAGAATAATAAAATGTCACACATCAAAATAGAAACATTCTTACATACTGATATTTACTTTTCAAATTGATTAAAACTAAATAGCATATATGTGTGTAACAACTGAAATTATCTTATATAATACTTGAGGACACTCAGTAATAAGCAATTGATATTCTAACTTATAAAAATGATATATGTAAAAACAGACCCGGACTGGCTCCTTTGGGGGCCCTCGGCTAGAGACTGAAAAGAGGCCCCTTAAAATGGAAAATTTAGAAGGAATAGAGTATCAGAATATCTAATTTTTGAAAATTAAGCCTACATGCCTAAAAACCACATTTAGCTATTTTGTCACATGGAAAATAGTTGAGTAAAAAAGTGAGCTTTTTCAAATGTAGTTTACTTACTTTCAAAATAAATATTTATATTATTTTTATGTATAGTACCTAAACTACTTCCATGCTAGAAACAATAAGTATATTAGTTAATTACTAGTGGTTTATTACTTTAAAATGAGAGTGAGGAATATTTTTAATTTTAGACAAACAAATCACAGTATATAATATATATACAGGGTGTCCGGTCTCAACGGTGTCCAATGGCTAATTCCTAAACCGTTAGTCATAGACATATAGTTCCAATTACAAAGATGTTTTAAATCAGGTAAAGAAATATTTTAAAAGTGATTTGGGTCAATAAAAACATTTCTTAAAAAATTACGAAATTTAAATTTTTATACGGTCCCCCGGTCCTATAAGTTATATTTAGTAAAATTTTCCTTTTACACTGACAAGTAATACAAAAAAAGTCCCGTTGTTCTACGATTAAAATTGACCGAGTAATACCTGTTTAAAGTTGGAGCATATTTTTTGCTGCAAATTGGGGGTCATTCACAAATTTAGTTGAAATATAATTTCGTCAGATATATTAAAAAAATGGTTGAGAGTAAAATTAACATTGCAATATAAATTTGAAATCTTTAGTCATTCTGACATATTAATGCAAAATATACAATTTGTAATACACATTTAAGAAGAAATTTTTTGTGTTATCCTATAAAATAAGTATAAATGGTAACCACCGAAAATCATAATAATATTAGATTGTTATCGGATTTGAGCCAGTATGTAAAATGTAATCTCGTTCGGATATTTGAAAGTGGGTTAAAGTTCGAATACAAATTTTGAACTGGAAAAACATACATAAGATCATTGAAGTAACATAAAAACTTATAAAAGTAACATAATTTTATTAAAAGAAATCATAAAAGAAACAGTCTCAAATCCTGTCAAAATAAAACATATGTAATTTCAGCCAATCTGAAACTTAATAAATGTTAACTTAATCGTAAATACTTGTACGATTTTTTTCAAAGCGCAAATACACATGAAATGAGATCTTCGAATACTTTAAGCACTTGGAATATGACCCCTCAAAGCCAAGCCGAACTCATTTGTTTTCAGAGCAGAAAAGTGGCATAAGTCATGCATTTTTAAAGTTTCATAACTCGCACAATTTTAGTGTCATATGAACGGGACTTTTTTTGTCTTACTTGTCAGTGTAATAGGAAAATTTTACTAAATATAACTTATAGGACCGGGGGACCGTATAAAAATTTAAATTTCGTAATTTTTTAAGAAATGTTTTTATTGACCCAAATCACTTTTAAAATATTTCTTTATCTGATTTAAAGCATTTTTCTAATTGGAACTATATGTCTATGACTTACGGTTTAGGAATTAGCCATTGGACACCGTTGAGACCGGACACCCTGTATAATAGTCTAAATAATCACCATAATAATCTTAATCCTGCTGTAATATCTAAGTAAATAAAAGAGACACAATAGTAATAAAAAACAAAGCACATTGAAAAAAAACAATGTACTCTTTAATTCTGATTTAATTGTTGCAAATTGTAAAATAGATTTTATAACAAAAAGGAAAATGGCTCTATAATACTTTGGTACAGATACAGCAAACTAAAAAAAGTAATGTGATTGTGAACGCATGTTTACTAATCAGCTTTTGGCCAGTTCTTCACTGGTCCTGGCTACTTCATCTATAATAACATCTTTATCCAAGTTATAAAATAAATCTCTTTCAACATTCATGAAAAGTGGACTATCTGCAGAAAAACAATCGTGAATTTCATCAGTATGTTGCAAGCGTAAACAGAGAAATGTGCCAATCGATTGCGGAATAAAATCGCCAAATGTGTCAATTGGTCACGAGAAAAAAATTTGCTAAATTCGCAGATTGGTCTCAAGAAAAATTCGTCAATTGGTCGCGAAGGAAATCAACAAAATTTTATCTGTCGAACGCAAAAAAAAAAAAAAAAAAAAAAAACAATCCTGAATTATGTAAATTGGCTGTCAGAAGAAACTGAAATCTGCTGATCGATCATGGAAAGTATTGCGAAATTTGTCAGTCGGTCACGAGACGTGATCGTCGTTTCACAAAGAGAAATTTTCAGAAAATGATTTTTTGGGGAACGGAAGCCTCCCGCCCACAATATTCTTTTGGGCGTGAGTCCCACTATCCCGTCCCGAAATTCAAGCCCTGTATATGTGTATTAATAATATTGTATAAAAAATATAATTTAAGCATTAAAATATTATGTTTATTTGCACAATGCTGGCAGAAGTAAACAAATCTTTACACATTTATTAATATACCTATAATTGTAGAGAATTTTCGTAAGAAAATAAGTACTTTTTTTTTTAAATTTAAGCATAAAACACCGCCTACTAATACCCATGGTTGAAGAGTTATTTTCTCCAAACATAGGTGTAGTTGATGGTTTTTATTTGTTTTAATTATTTAAAATACTGTTTTACTTTAAGTCACATTTATTTTTATTTCAAGTTAAATTACTTTGATATTTAAATAAATAAAAAGAAAATTACTTTTATTTTAAATAATTATAATAAAATTATACTTTCCCTTGTAGTTTTATACAGGTATGAAACACAAGTAGTTATGCATTAAAATTCCTTTATTAAAAATAATAAGTATAAAATTTTTTTAACATACAAGTTAAAAAACAAAAATAAAAATAGGTCTATTTAAATGTTTAACTTTAAAGAAAGAAAGAATATTAATAAAGTAATACTTTAATAAACAATTTCAAATTGTATTATAAAATCTGAAAGTAAATGTACAATTGTCTAAGAGATGTAAACGTAAATTCTTAAATTTATTATAAAGAGTTCAAATATCAATATTAGGAAAGCTGGCAATTTTTTTAACTTTCGAGAGTTATATTTGACTCATGGAGAAGGAACTTACTATATTTTATACTAGCAAACCCACCCGACGTTGCCCGGGGTCCGTAAATAATAACCTTAAACATAACTCAAGTTTTATTGATTTTATATCTTTTGAAATTATTTTAAATGAACCTAATTTTGGATACCCCCATTGCTTTCCACAGCGTCTAGTGTGTTCCAATAAACTTCTCTCCGAACGAACCTGTAACCTGGGTCCCCGCTACCTAAGGCAGCATATACCGGAAGTGCTCCGCACGTGCCGGAGACAATCGAAAAACAAGTTGGATAAGCCGAACCTCGTAGTAATCAAGCCCATAGAATCCAAAAATGAATGCATCCTTAATGTTAGAAAATGTTGGTAACTGAAGTCTAAAATAAAGTTTCATAATATAGAAAGTAGCTGAATTGTAATATAAGTTGAATAAACCAAATCCCGTTGAAATTGGGCCCTTAGAATCCGAGAAGAGAATGCGCCCTCAAGCGGTTAAAGATGCCCCTTGTGAATTTCATGAATTACTTTTAACATTAACACAATGTGTTTAATAAACGGATGAAATCCTTTATCTAAAGTCGCCTTTAAAGTAACGCGATTTTTAATTTACGGCTGTAGTGAGTAAACGTAAGTTGATGCTGAAAAAGGAGATTAATGTTCGAAGAAAGTGGTAGCTAAGGTATAAAGAAAAACCGTGCCCTGGGGGCCAGGGTCTTAACTGGAATGTAGTTGAGTATTAAAAAAAAATTAGTAATTTTAAAGTAGCTGGATAACGCTGAAACTATGTTAAAGAAAATTGCAATAGAATCGAATAGTTTATAAAGGAGCTGCAACAAAGGCTCCAAGGAGATTAATAGTATTCAAAATCGGTGGTAGCTGAAGTCTGAAAAATGTTTTTGTGATAGAAGGACTTAAGAAGTTAAAAAAAAAGAAAGCTTGTGAATCGGACCGTTTTTAAGGGACCTATAACAAAGGGCCCAAAGAGGGCCAACTGATACTAAAGAGCAGGGCCCTAACATGAAAACTAGTTAAAAGGTCTAAGTTCTTAACACTTTAGATCTTCAATTAGTCAAAATTAATAATAGGGTATGAATTAATCATTAATATAAAATTTTAAAGAAATGCGCAAAAAATAGGGATAAATACTTAAAACAGTGCCCTAGAGTCCAGTAACAATAAGAGGGTGTTGGTCCGGAGAGAAGAGTTCAAGACTCAATTTTAAAATTTTGCATTGAAAATGCGGGAAAATTAGGTGATGAAAAATGCATGCCGCCCAAAATGTTCAAGGACCCCCGGATCGGGCCTCATAGAACCCTATGGTGCCCCAGGATTTTAACTGGAATAAAGAAATGGGAGAATAACTAAATGGAAAAGGGGTTCCAAAAATGAAGATCTGATTAAGAGGAGGCAGTTTAATAAAAATTTATGGGGCAGAAACTTTAAGAGGCCCAGTACCGGGCCTCAAGGGGCCAGGGATTTAAGTGGCATGTAGTTGCACGTAAAGATACTTTTTAGTAGCTTTTAATGTAGTTAGAGGATGCTAGAAATATGTTAAAGAGAATTGCAAGCAATTCGTATCACTTTTAACCCGGGAGAACTCGCTGCATGAGATTTTCTCTCACAGTCGTACTTTTTAAAGACTCTTATTTAAATCATTTTTCATTTTAATTAAAATTTCAAAATGTTTTCAATTATTTTACCTATTTTGTGAATAAAAGTACTAAGTCAACCAAAAAAAGTTGATATTATATGAATGTAAAGTAAAAGAAAAGCAGTTGGGCATTCTCACTAGCGAGTTCTCCCGGGTTAAAGAAGCTGCACCAAGGGCTCCGAGAAAGCGATTAATGTGCAAAATTAGTGGTAGCTGAAGTCTGAGAATTATTTTTTCTTTTTGTCGTTCATGTAGTAGCTGGAAAATCTACGAAGTTATTAGAAAAAAAGCTAATGAATCGGACCATTTTTAAGGGAGATATAATAGGGGGCCTAAAAGGGTCCAACTGATAGTTAAGAGGGCTCTAACATGAAAACGTGTCAAAATGTTTTAGTACTTAGCGTTTTATATCTTCAATTAGTCAAAATTAAGCATAGGATATGAATTAATCATTAGAATAATATTTTAAAGAAATACGCAAAAATTGGGTAAATGCTTAAAAATGGTCCCTAGGGTCCCAATAAAAATATAAGGGCGTTGGTCTAGGGAGAAGAGTCCAAGGCCCAATTTAAAAATTATTCGCTGAGAAGGTAAGGAAATTATGGGGTGAAAAATGCATGGCACACAAAAAGTTCAAGGGGCCCCGGGTCGGGCCCTACGGGACCCTAAGGGTGCCCCAGGATTTTAACTGGAATATAGAAACGGGAGAATAACTAAATGGAAAAAATGTTCCAAAAATGAAAATTGGATTAAGAGGGGGCAATTTATTAACAATTTATGGTACAAAAACTTCAAGGGGGCCTGTACCGGGCCCCAAAGGGCTAGGGACTTAAGTGGTATGTGGGCTACAAAGATAGTTTTTTAAGTAGTCAGAGGACGCTAGAACTATGTTAAAGAAAATTGCAAGCCATTCGGTTTTTAAAGAAGCTGCACCAAGGGTCCCAAGAAGGCGATTAATATTCAAAATTGGTGGTAACGAAAGTCTGATTTTTTTTTTCGTTCCTGTATTGGTTGGAGAACCTAATAAGTTGTTAGAAAAAGAAAGCTTGTGAATATTTTTAAGGGAGCTATAATATGGGGCCCAAAAGAGGCCAACAAATAGTTGAGAGCAAGGTCCTAACATGAAAACATTTTAGTACTTAGCGTTTTAGATATTCGATTAGTCAAAATTAAGTATAGGGTATGAATTAATCCTTATAATATAATTTTAAAGAAATGCGCAAAAAATTGGGGAAATGCTTAAAAGGGTGCCCTATCGCCCCAATAAAAATATGTGGGTTTTGGCCTCTAGGGAGATGAATCCAAAACTCAACTTAAAAATTACGTATTGAGAACGTGAAACAGTTAGGGCGTGAAAATGCATGGCACACAAAAAGTTCAAGGGGCCCCTGACCGGGCCCTATGGGACCCTAAACGGGCCCAGGGTCTTAACTGGAATGTAGAAACGGGAGAATAACTAAATGGAAAAAGGATCCCAAAAATGAAGATCGAATTAAAAGGAAGCAATTTATTAACAATTTAGAGCTGTAAAACTTCAAGGGGTCCTGTACCGGGCTTCAAGAATGCCAGAGTCTTAACAGAAATGTAGAAATGGAGTAGAAACTGAATGGAAAATTCCCCCAAAACGAAGAAGATCGGATAGAAAAGAGGCATTTATTAACAATTAAGTGCATAAAAACTTAAAGGGGCCCAAGGGCCCAGCCCTTTAAGGTTTAAAAATCTGAGCCCACAGGTGCATCAGGACCTGTCTTGGACTATTCACACCTAAATTGTCCGACTTCTACGTGCAATATAGTTTTCGCTAGCCATCGCACACACACACAACAGAGCGAAGTGTTATTTTATTAGTATAGATTTTGCATCATAAACAAAAGATTCTCTGCATTGTTTGGGGCCAAACGATTTCTGTTATCCGTATATAATCGCTTTACTGCGCTCTGCCGGATATACGATGGTAATTCGGGTATTGAAAAATCAGCCGGATATGTCGGAGATCGGATATTTACTGGATATCCGTTGCATCCCTCAGAATTACTCTAATGTAACAAATTATAAAGTAATATATCTATTTTGAATGGGGTTCCAGGGCCCCCTCGCGCCGGGGGCCCTCGGCAATCGCCGACCAGCCGACCTGGCCAGTCCGGGCCTGTGTAAAAAGTTTTCTGCTACTAAGTTATGTGACTTATTCCAGATATGTCCATACGGACAGATTAAAATCATAGAATAAACAATGTTGAAAGAGAAATTAGGACGGATATAACATTTGAGGAAATTTTAATACATATAAGTGCATAAAATAAACAGAACAATTAAAAAAAAATTCCAAATAAAACTTGTTGAATTAGAATTTTGAAAAGCTAGTTGCTATTTAAAATAGTGCATATTCATGCATAAATTATTGCATATGTTATTCATAATGCTGTTTTAATAGCGATAAATGATGTTTTTATTAAATGACTTTATGTGTGATTTTCAATAAATGTTTATGAGAAATAAAATAAGACTTGTATATCAATATCCCTTAAAATTAGTTAATAAAATATATAACTAAGCAACCATTGTCCTTTTAATTATATAAAGCAGTAAAATTAAAAAAAAAAAAAGGTGTTAAGGTCTATGTAAACCAGAGAAAGCAATTGGTATGGCTTTTTTCCAATATTAATGTCTTCATTATTAAAAAATTGGGTTGTATTGATTTCTACCTCAATTAAATGTTTTTAAAATTAATTAAAAAACACATCAAAATGTGTGATTTATAATTACTTCACTGTATAAAAGCCAATTTTGGCCAAAAAAGCCATTTAAGACCAATAAAAGCCACCGGCGTGGCTTTTTTGCAACCCTGAAAGGCAGTGGGGTCCCCTACACTAAATCCCTTCAGGAGAAAGATGTCTGAATTCAATATTTCTTTTTATGTATACTTTATGCGGTTTCGATCGATTTTGGCTCAAGTTTTCACTTACTAAATATGCATATTTTTTTCATGAAATTTCAAAGAATCATTTATTTTCACTTTTTAAATTCCATGTATTTTAGTTACATTTTTTTTTTCAGTTGATTTGAGAAAATGGCAACAAAAAGGTATAGTAATCTACTATTTTCCCTTTACTGTCTACATAAATGCAGTACTTCAGTTGCCACCATTACTTAAATGGTATTAAAAATTACAAAAAAATATCTCAAAGATAAAATGAGATGCAGTTTTCAAACAAATTGCAGTTAAAAGTACTCCCCCCCCCCAAAAAAAAAACAAAGGTGTAAAAATCAAAAATGTGCGACACTTAGAATTAAAAAAAAAATTGCAGTAGAGATTATCAATATTTAAGGGGATAGTTTACCTCAAAATTTGTCAAAAAGTCGACTTTCTTTTTTTAAACATAAAACTTGTTTAATTGTGAAAATTTTAACACCCCATTTTTACCAATACGGCAATAATATCGCGAGATATTGTAAATTTTGTTAATGCACCCAGCGCAATTATCCATTATAATTAAAACTTTTTTTTTTTTTTTTGTCACTTTCCAGTTTTAAAAATGCTAAGGCATTTTTTGTATTTGAATTAGAGATTTAAAATTTTTTTTTGTATATTCTTTACTATATATATGTGATAAAACTACTCATGGAATTAGACTTCAATTTTTTTTTTTTTTTTTTTTTTTTTTTTTTTTTTTTTTTAAATAAAGGTATATGAA
The DNA here is from genome assembly GCA_963932465.1 of Maratus speciosus. Lineage (NCBI taxonomy): Eukaryota > Metazoa > Arthropoda > Arachnida > Araneae > Salticidae > Maratus > Maratus speciosus. The sequence goes on from OZ010797.1 coordinate 458,945,164, forward strand.
GATGCGTTAGATTTAATCGTATTTCACTATGTACACGTATATCAGTAAAAAAATTATGCTAGATGTAACTGAAAATCCATGCGCAGTCTTATGTAATACACATTTGAAAATCTTAAAATAAAACATTGGGCAAAAATATCAATATTAAAAAAAAATAGTAGCGATTTTAAAAAATGCACTTTTTTAACTTTTTTAATTTTTTAATTAAATATGCAGTTAATTTTTTTTCTTCAAAATTCACTGTTATTTGAACATTGAAATGCAGTGAGTTCACCCTTTGAACAATATTTTTAAAAAATAAACAAAGTTGTTGAAAAGATAAACTGTTTCCTTAACCGTACAATGAAACATATGCTTTGTTTTACATTGACTAATGTAACGTATTACTTTTTAGGGAGGCCACTTTAATTGTTGCCGGAAAGTAATAGCATATCGGGGGCTAATAAATAAAAATAAATCAAATTTCGCAGTATTTATATCTTCCACTACATGAATGGAACATTGAGACCTTTTTTGAAATATGAGTCTTCAAATCACAATTGAAAATAGTTTTATACTAATTAAAATTTCGTTTTTTTTTAAATATAAATTTAAAAAAAATAATTAAACATTAAAAAACATATTAATGAACATTTTAAACTAAAATTTCAAGATAGGATATAATAAATTCCCCCTGGAAACATTTATTTTATCGATAATACTACAGAAAAGATAAAACGAATGAGCGTAGCATAGGCATTTCTAGCTAGGAAGCTCAGCTTAAAAGCAACCAATGAACGATCAGAGAAACTTCGCCAATGTAACGAAAATAATCAGAAAGAAAACTTTACCATTAGCAGACTCTGATTTGTTGTTCTACAGCGGAGCTTTTCAGCTGCTAAGTGATACTACGTACCTAGTCCAAAGTAATAAACTCGTATATCATTTGTTCAGTTTGATATTGAATATATCAATGCTATGACATATCTAGATAGGCCTTGATACGTCTAAACCAATAGCAGCAGCATAATTAAAACGTGGATGATAACAAGCATTCATTATTCAGTAACGATTGAAACATTACGGAGAATGATATTTGCGATTGAAACATAAGAACGAAGCGAATGTATTGGGGATATATTGGAATAGTTAGTATTAACGAAAGAGAGATAATCAATGGAGGGCGATACTGTGCTTTGAAAAAAGCGGGTAATGGATGGCGCTAAGGAAACGATTGAAAGTAGAGGATATTGCTTTAATGGTTCTGGATATTCGGCGCTTTTTTTCGGTGTTTGAAGTCGCGGTCGGTAAAAAAAAAATGGTTCTTGGGATGTATGGGTTAGAGTAAAAGCCTAGGTATCAGTATTGGGATATATTCTTCGAGTTAGAACTCCGATATTGTTATTGCGATAATTAAAATATATCAATATTTGATGATATATTGATAAATAATCCAGCCCTAGCATATATATCATAGTATAATGAACAAAGGATTATAAATATCAGTTATAGTCATTTAACACTGATATAACTTAATTAAAATCGTATAAAATTTAAAAAATCTAATTTATTGTAAAAAATATTAATTATGTAATTGTACTAAAGCTGTGACTTTTACACTAAAAAGGTCAGAAAATTCTGCCATATATCCTAAGAAACTAATTAAAAAACAACAATTTGATATTATTTATTATAATTGCATTTACTATTAATATTGAAATATTGTGGAGTTTGGTTTATTGAAGTGGGGTGAAAATTTTCCTTCGCATAAATTTTAGAAAGATCTAAATTAGAAAGAATACGTCATTTTTTAACAAAAATTGCATACATACATAAAGTTTGTTATTTTTGTCATTTCCCAATGAGTTTTAAATAAATTATTTAAGTTACTTTAATTTTAAAATGGGCTTTCTTGTAAAGATGTTTTTGGAGTGTAGCTTCCTTAAAACATTAATTTTAATTTTCTTTAGTTGTTTTATATTTTAAATAAATATTACATTAATTGAACTTTAAAAATTATTCTACTATTAATTTTGATGATGTCAATACTGAAGATGATGAAGAATTCACAATGTAAACCAGATACAACAAGAACATAAGAATATCATTTAAAGCAATATATCTATTTATATTTGAAAATAAAATATTGTGTTTTAATTTAAAATAACTGCTATTTAAAATTGTATTATTATTTAGCAATAAGAAGTGTGCACATCTAAAAAAAGATTTAAAAAAAAAAAATGAGACTACATTTCGATTTTTTGATAGAAATTGCTGAACGGAAATTTTCTGCTGTGTTATGAGTTTCCTAACTAAATTAAACTTTAGTATACTGTGTAGTGTAGTATGTATACAAATCTATAGATCATGTACAGAGCTGCAAAAAAGAATTTGGATACTTTTCTGATTATAGATGATAATTGCTGAAATAGAGTTTTCAAATGTGTTATGTTTTTCCTAAATTGTTTTACTTAGACATATTTCACATTGTAAAACTGTGAAGTTTTATTACAGTATTCTGAATATGTTAGAAAATGTTTTATAATTTATGCTTGACTCATTATTTTTCTTTCTTGTTTAAGTGTCCAATATTTCTTGTCAGATACTGTAAAAATGGATAAATAAATAATCTTAATTTTATTTTGTAATTATGTTTTGTTTTGCTGTATTTAAGCTGAATTATTACCTTTTGTTATCTATATATTTACTAGTTAGATTTGCTAAATATGCCATACTATTTCTGGATATATTTGTTTCTATTGAATACTTTATCATTATTTACTAGCAGAAATTGCCTGGCATTACTTGGGTCCAAAATAGTAACCTTAAATGTACTTAAAAAGGGGTTTTTTTAAATACCTTACGGTTTACTTAAAATATCTGTCTATGCTGTTTGGGTTTTTCCTGCCCCAAATAATAATAATAAAGCTCTCGACTGTGCATCAACAGCAATAGTTTTTGGCAATAAAGTTGTTACTTAAAAAAACAACATTAGAACCTTTTTTTCTTGCGGTATATTGGAAAAAAAAATCAATGGCTTTAGTTTCTTTAATAATTAATTAAAAAGAAACTTCATATTTTTTTTATTTTTAAATGATTAATGAAAGTTTGTTACATAAGATTGGATATAGAATATTAGATTGAATGGATAAAATAATAAAATAACAGATATTATTTGTAAAAAAAAAAAAAAAAAAAAAAAAAAAAAAAAAAAAAACCTAATTTTGCCCAACATAAATCCTTTAACATTTTTGTCTAAAGGGGGGGGGGGGGAATCAATTCAAGTTTGGAGTAAACTTTATTGAAAAAGGGATAAAAATTACTATATTCGGCTAAAATTTGGATTGCTTTTATTTGCTGGTGAACTTGAAAAATCACAAAAGTACACAAATTGTTCCTTTCAGTATAAAAATTATACAAAAATCCATAATCTGTACCTCAGATATATTTTTACTTGTCTTTGTCCATCCAAAACCAAATTTGTAGACACCATCACCAACAACCTGATAGATACACACATACACAGGCAGACAAAAACTTCCGTTTATTAATATAGACTAGCTGACCGTTGCCCGGGCTCATGATAATAACATTAAATATATTTTGAAACAGTGTTGAATGATTTTATATTTTTAGATGAAAATCTTTTCAAACGAATGTAATATTAGGGGATCAACTGCCTTGCCCTTGGTCTTGAATTTATCAGATTTTATATTTTTAAATGAAAATCTATCCAGAACCTAGAGTTAGGGGCACCACTACCTTTGGCAGCATATACCAGATGGTCTACTCACGTTTCAGTCTGTTGTGATTTTATATATTTTAATGAAATATTTCTGTATAAACATAGTGTTAGAGGCCCGGATGGATGCCTTTAGCAGTATACACCGGGTGTGCTATGTATGCTCTGATTTCTTTTTTCCCTCAAATCTGTGCAATTTTATATCATTAACCCACTTTCGTATGAATTCGTATTTTTAAATGAAAATATTCCCAATTGAACCTAGTGTTGGATGGTACCAAACAAATCTAGCAATAGGGGCTCCACGTTAGCAATTGTGATTTAATTTTTGACATTTAGATATATTAAATTTTCAATGAAAAAAGCCTCTCCTCTCTTCCTCTTTTAAAACTTGAATTGGAAAAGTTCCAAAACACATTTCTCATAAAACTTGAAATGATATCTGGAAAGGGACTGAAGAAAAAAAAAAAAAAAAAAAAAAAATCTGGCGAATTCATGACATAACTTTCGGAAAATATTTTTTTGATGTAGTAAGTACTTTATATTTTTTTAATTCAGTACATCTTTAAAACCTGAAATGTTTTATGAATAAGGTAATATTTTTTTTCCTTTGATCCGTAAAGCAGATGCAGAATTGTAAATCTGAAGAAAAAGAAAATCGGCATTCATAATTTTTTTAAAGTAAATATTAATATTTTTAAACGAAAGATGGTGTTAAAACAGCAAAAGTACTATGAACATTTTTTTTTTTTAACCTTGAAAGCAGATGGAAATTATTAAAAATGTAAGAAAAGCAAAAACCTACAAAATCAACTTTTTTAAAAATGGTAAATACTATAGTTTTTTAAGACATCTTTAAAACAGGAAAGGTACCTAAATAAGTGATTTTTTTTTTTTTTTTTTTTGTATTTTATACCAGGAAAGCAGATGCAGACTTGTCAATATGCGAGGGGGGGGGGAGGGGGGACACAAAATAGAATTCTGAAAATATTTTTTGAAACTATAAATATTAATTACTTTTTTTGAACAAATAACTTTGTTAGGATAAAGAATAAGTGGGTATTTTTTTTTTTGATCTGAAAGGCAGATGCAACAGTTTAAATTTTTCTGCATTTTATTGAATTGAATGCTGCATTTCAGCTAAAAGTTTGCTTTATTATTCTGACCCATTATTGATTATTTATTGCATTTCATTGAATTTAACTTGAATACTGCATTTAACCTAAACTTTTATATTTAGTTATTAATATAGTTACCAGACTGTTTTGCTAAATATTCTATATCCCAGATGTACTTATTTTTATTGAAATTGTCTACAATAATAATTAAAAAGTTAATCCAGTGGAATTTGATGATAAAAAATTACACTTACATTCAAAAACATTGCAAAAAGAATATTATGATAAAATAATATTGTAGATTGGAAAGCTGATATTGTTGAATAAAAAATGTGTATGATTAGGGTTCATATTATCTCAAGGAGAACTGGGAAATCAAGAGAAAAGCCACAATTCTCCCCAAACCTATAAAAATTATTCAAATTGCTCTGAAAATTTAAAAAAAAAAAAAAAAAAATCTGATTGTTTTCAAATATAACATTTGTCAGCAATCATTGTTATTTGTCGGTTTGTCATTTATTGTTAATATTGAAAAACTACTAATCCTAGAAAATAATTCAGGAAATTTTTCTGTGAAAATGAGTATGAACACTGATGACTGTAGATGAACTCCTGTTCAGAATTTAAAGGTATTACACAGTTACTTTGACTATAATTTTTAAAAAAGGGGGAATAATAAAGGTTTAGATTTGAATGAATAAATTTTAATTTAAAGAATCCGCTGTTATAATACTGTCCTCTTTGTTACATTTATTATGTATATTTAGAGACATTTTACCGCCCAGAAAATTATGTTATGTGAATGGCAGAATTCAATGGCATTTGGTTAAGCTTGTAATTTAGTTACTTAATCCTTTCTTGCATTAATTATTTTTTGATGGGTTGAAAAAAGTTGAACTTTAAATAGATTTTAAATTAAGAACAAATATTTGATTTTCAAAAATCCTACTTTTATTACAAAATTACAAAACAAATCTTATGTAAAGAAAATAAGTTTAAACTGGTGTGAATGAATAAGATAAAAAAAAAAAAGAAAAGAAAAAGAAAAAATCTTCTTAAAACACCATCAAAAATTTTAAATGCGCCAGGCCTTTTGAAAGATCTGAGTCTTTCTTCGTCAGGCGCAAAGAAGACGTCCTTCTACCATGAAAGCAGCAGTAAGACTCAAACTGTCTTCCTGCTGCTTTCATAGTAGAAGGACATCTTCTTTGCGCCTGACGAAGAAAGACTCAGATCTTTCGAAAGGCCTGGCGCATTTAAAATTTTTGATGGTGTTTTAAGAAGATTTTTTTTATTTTTTATCTTAAACCTTATGTAAGTTTAGATAAACCTAAAAAATCATTATCGTCAGTTACATAATAATTTTTGTGATAATTTAAATATGGGATACATTAATTTAAAAAAATAATAATAATTTCTTATTTATTTACATTTTGCATACTTGAAATTCTTTGAGAAAAAAATCTCATGCAATACAGAAAAAAAAAAAAAATTAAAAGGCGAATTTTTCAACTGAGTATTAAAAAAAAAATGGTTCTGCTATCGATTACTGTATTTCATATCTTTATTGAAGTTCATATGGGGTTGATATGCAATAAAGAAGTAAAAATGAACTATTGACAAGTTTTACAATAGACCCTCATCTGAGGTTACCACTAATCAGAGGATTGAATTTGTTAATGTTTGGCTAAAGAACCAAAATTTAGTATCATTTATATACATGCAGTTAAATTTATATATATACTAGCTGACCCATCTGGGCCGGGAGTAATAACCTTAAATAACCTGCCAGTCTTTGTTGAACTTGGACATTTTTTTTCTGGGAGGGATTTCTGCATTTGCTGGGAAGAGGGCATGTCACTTGCATCATCATATTAATGGCTTTTGGAGATAAGGGTATTTACTTATGAAATATCAATGTTTGAACTTTTTCCTCTTCTTTTTTGCTACATTTCAAAGAAAAAATTTATGGCTTTACTTTAATATATTTTTTTAAAACCTCTTTTATATTTTTCACTTTTTTTTAGCAATTCCTGAAAGTGAGCTCCATGTAGGGGTATAAAATATAAGATTGGAAGGTGAGGTATAAAATAGATACTGGTTGATAGAAAACAAACTTCTTATTTAAGGCAAAATAGATATTTAAAAAAAATCACAAAATATTCAAAATTTGCTGTACAAATTCTAAATACACTTTACTGAAAATAAGACAAATATTGGGCAAAACAATTGAATTTCGATTTATTTTATGAGTGGTTCAAAATCATTAGCAAACTTGGAAGATTGGGAAATATGCGAATCGCTCTACTGAACATAAAACAAGCAAAAAATTTAAATATGAGCCTCAGGTTTAGCTGTCTTTGTCTACCAGTAACCAAATTTGCAGACCTCTCTATGTGTGATAGATTTCCCTAGCCATCGCCAACAAACAGATAAGACAGCACGTGCAGACAAAAACTTTCTTTTATTATTATAGATATACACATGCATATATATATTCATAAATACATTACTAATGAATTTCAGATATGAAAGTATATAACATTTTAAATATTTTATTAAACATTTATTAAAAATATTTAGATTAGTTTCCAGGCAAACATTCAGAAATTCATTTTTTAACCGATTACCCCCCCACCCCACCCCCCCCCCCCCCCACCCCACACACACACACACAATCTGTATCATGCTTTTTTTCTCTATCAGTTCCTTTTTTTTTTTTTTTTTTTTTTTTTTTAACGATCGAGTTACCTTATTTTCCTTTTGTCTAGTTGTTCAAATCTTTATAACAATAAACTTACTACCTACTAACTAAACAATAAAATTTACTACATATCTAAACAAAAATATAACCAAAGACTTTTTTTTTTTTTTTTTTTTTTTCTTTTTTTTTTATGATAAAGTGTCTAAAGTTTAAACTGTCTCAAACAACTTTTTAAAGTTTTTAATATTTTAAAGTTTACAAATTTTCCATCAGAATCATTTTGTAATAAATGCAAGACTTTGTTTTTAACCCATTTTTAATCTATTTTAAATATAAACTATGTATTTCATCCATTTACAAATATCATTAAAAAAAACTGAAAATTTTGGGAATTTTTCAGAAAAAAATCAAATTTAAGCAATAGTGTTGTTTACACAATATAAATAAAAGTTTTAATGTTTACCGATATTGTTATATAGTTTATGAAATTTTATTGCTGTACTATTTATATCTACATATGAAAATTTTGTACAAAAGCATTGTTTTTTATTTAAAGTAAATTAAAATATGCATATCTGTAATTTTTTTGTAGCTAAATTCGTTTTTGTTTTGTTAATTACTTTTCAGTCGTCATATGTTTCATAACTTTTTAAAACATATTATGGTTATTTTGGAGAGGATTTATTAGGTAAAACTATTTGGCATCTTCAGGACTGCAGGAAGAGACCACCTGCTTTGGTACTAATTTGAATGCCTCCCCCCCTCCTCCCCAAAATTGATATAATAAAACCTGCTAAGACAGAAATGCAAACGATCATTGAAAAATGCTGTTTTAGATAGGTTGTTTCAGTCTTCAGGGGTCTGTCCAGACTTTTCTAACAAGTCCTGTTTTTGTGAAATTGTAAACAGCTTTTCATATTTGTAAAAAATCTAGTCATAATTTTGTGGATTTGAAATTATCATTATATATAGGTTCTTGCTATAGAAGATATATTAGAAGATATATACATGTAAAATATATATTTTTATTTATATATGTAAAAGTAACAGACTAGATTTTACTTTTAAATGATTAAATTTGCGATAAGTTCAGTTTGGAAATGGAAATATTCTGTGAAAGGTCTATTTTTAAGACAAAGAATTTTATGAAAGGTTATTATCCTTCATGAACTGTTTTGAGATGAAAAATTTTGTGAAGAAAAAAAAAGGAAAAGAATTTTTAAATGATTCAATTTCTTCCCTGGTCTTAGGAGGAATAGTTGTATGGTATTCGTTTTAGAAGGAACATGAAATTTTTCATTTAAAGCAGGATTCTGTTACCTACAGATTTTACTATACTAGAAAATAAATATGCTAGATGGAACTTTTTAAAAAAAGTACTGTGTATTTGTTTACATTTTTTTTTTTTTTTTTTTTTTTTTACAGCATTATAGTTTATGATGCATTTCTCTTAGCAGAATATATATTATATATTAACTTTATTTACTTCTTTCATATAATTTCTCTAATTAATTTTCAACCAATGAACTATTTTTTTACAGCAGAAAAGTTTTAATGATCTTCAGAATATTCTTATTTGATTTAGATTCTTATAATCTGTGATGATGGTTAGCAGTGCAAATCTAATCAATTTGGAATAAAGTTTCTTTAGTGTTGAAGATTAAGAAATACATGTAACATTGTAGCACAAATAACAGTACATATAAAAAGAACTTTTGAATTTAAAAAAAAACGGCATTTAAGATGTTTTAACATAGTTTTAAATGAATTAAAAATATTAGGACAAATTTTGTCTTTGAAAAAATGTAAAACAATAGTGAAGGTTTTAAGTAGTATTTTTTATGCACTACTTAACCCTTAAATGCCTGACTTTTTAAAAATCAATTTAAAAATGTTTGTCGGCTTTCATTTCTTAAATAAATCATGGGAAAAATACTTAAAAGAATCGTATTTTGTTTTAAGTATGGTTTATGGCTAAAAAACGGTTTGTTGCCAATCGGCAACACTCGGCTTTAATTGAAAAATAATTCTCCTTGATAAAATTCTATAATATTATACACACATGAATTTTAAGAACTATGATAAGGAATTTTCACAAAGTGCTTTATAAAAGTAATTAATTCTTATTACAAATACAAAAATTTATGGTAAAACTTTATAAAAATCAATGTGGAATACAAAATAGTTTATTTTATGATACTTGATAATATGAGTACAAATTATTTAGTTAGACAATTGTATGGAAATTTTTGAAATAATTATCATAGCTGCCAACTTTTATGCTTTCTTCCTACCACTAAAACTTTATAGTACATATTGTCTTATTTAATCGTCAAAATCTCACGATTAAACAAGACGAAAATATCTATTAAATTTTAGTGGTAGGAGAAAAGTGTAAAAGTTGGCAGCTATGAATTATTATTTCTATTAAAACACTGTCAAACACCACATTTTTCCTATTTTCTTACAATGTATCCTTTGCAATTTGGGAATTTGCACCTCATCTTTTTCTCTGCATATAGAGGGATATGTCCTGTTTGGTCGAATCGACATCTTTATGTGACTACTGTGATGGACCTCTATGACTTTTTTTCCCGAATTTCTTCTTCAACCATTGATGAGTGTCTTCCACACTTAGGGATGTATTTACTTCCCACCATGCATAATGGTCTTGCAAATTCTGCTCTGATCTTTAATTGAGGCATTATCTCCGATTGATGATCATTAGCATTCAAAACTCTTTTGTAGAGAAGCCATGCGTTTACTGTAGTGAATTCACGCAAATGGGAAAATATTCGTAGATATTATTTGCGACTAAGATTATTAATTTTGTAGTGGGTCGTTAAGTTATCCAAATCGATCAACTCCTCCGATATGTCGCTTTTATTCCTTAATTACGTATGGACTATCTATTTTAATGATCTTCTTCTGACTCCTGTCAACACGACTGACTTTTTTTTACAAGATTTGTTCCGGCGAAAGAAGATGCAGCGTCGTGACGAATTTATTGTCTTTCCAGACTAGTGATGAAATGTCGATTCCATCTACAGTTGTAGTATATTCGAATCAAGAACCCCAATCTAAAACTTTTAAGGGTTTTTCATCGGGTAATTTGCATCAAGGAATTCTATTTCTTCTGACTGTGTACCCAATGTATGGATGCCAGTGTTTTCCAAATGTACAATCAGTGGCAAAGACGTATAATAGTTGTCAAAATGCAACTTACGGTTTACTAATCTTGTCATTCTTCTTCACAGTCTTTTGAATACATTGCTTGAAGGGCCAAAGCCAGGTTCAGTAATTGGTCCCGTTAGCATATTTTCTTGACCTGAAAATACTTCTAAGTTATAAGCATTCCCAGAAATACCAGCAAGTACAAAAAGTTTAAATCCCCATCTATGGGTTTTATTTGACATATATTGCTTCATGTAATGTCGAACTTTCATATTGCACATTTGCTCATCAATTGGGAGATTTTGGTTAAAAGGGTTAGAAGCAAAATGATTGTTTAAAATATCAATGATAGGTCAAAATTTGTGTTAATCTATCATGTTTTGTATCATCTCGAGGTAGATGTTTTTGGTTGTCATTGAAATGAATAAATTTTCAGTCTTTTTCAAACTGATCTCTGCTCATTGTGTCCTGAGTTAAAGGAAAACCAAGTTCATGACTCCAATACAATCGAAAACTGGGAAAATGCCATAAAGACATGTATAATATTATTCCCATAAATTGCCTTAAATCTTGTGATGTGAAATTCGTAGGTTTATAACGATCTTTTTGGCAGGCATATTTAATTGCGCTCACTGACAATCTCACTGACACCTCATCTGAAGAGAAATATTTTTAAAAAGCTAGTGGTGTATCCAACTCATTTACGTTTGTTGAATAATCTCATTTCCACTAAACTTTATCTGGTTTTCATTTACCTTTATGTTCTCTTTTTTTCCAACAATCTACCTGTTTGGCAGTTTACATTACTTTGAAATCTCTTTACTGCATTTTGGAATAAACATTTTAATATCATTATGAGAGTAATTATGAACCAATTCTTGTATTTTGTTTTTGAGTCAAATACTTTTTTGAAGGCATTCTAAAAATGATAGAGTAAAATTTGCAGAAATAAAATGTAGAAAAATATCTTGAATACATTTAAAAAAAGGTGAACTACAATTATAAACAACTAGAAAAATAAACTACTTCTATTGAATATAGAAGAAAGTAAAACTAAAACTGCTCATTGTTCTCCAGGCTTAGTGGAACACTTAATGCCTGCTGTTGCCAATTGGCAACACACTCAAAAATCTGCTTACAACAAATATATTACCGTTAAATATCAAAAAGTAATCATAAATACGGGCTACATACCTTACTTTTCCATGTAATAAATTTTATTTGATCCCCACAGAACAAAATAGTGTATTTCACAAGCTTCCAAACAAAACAAAAAGATCATGTAGCAACAATTGAAAAAATAAATCTATATTTATTCTTAAACAACACTAGTTCTGCCATTGGCATGTTAAAAATTGATTTAATAATATTTTCTATATGTATTTTATTGGCAACATTAGCCATTAGAGCTTCAATATTATTCTAATAGTATTTTAGAAGGCTAAATTGGGTATGTTGCCGAAAAGCAACACCAGGCATTTAAGGGTTAATTAATTTTGTATATATGAATTAATGATTATGTGTCTTGGGCTGCACATAAAATACCGCCAGGCCGCAGGTTGAGTATGGCTGATATGGGGCTGATCCGTGGGAAATACAATTTGTGGCCATCTGCAATATTTTTTATGGTGTGAATAAGCATGAAGTTGAAGACTAAAATTTCTAAGGAGAAGGAAATTATTACAGATCTGCTGGACTAAGCTAAAAAAAACTTTCATATTCAGAAGCTCAATTATTGGATCAAAAACCAGTGGAAGATTGTCTAATTGCTGATGACAATACTCCTGTCAGTCATCAGATGACTGATAGTGAGATTTGTGGCATAATGACAAGTAATATCTCTAATGGAAGTGATGATGATGTCCAGTAGAACGAGGAGGGTCAAAAATTTTCAAATGAGCTACTGATATTTTTCATCTGAACAACTGATTTGTGGAATACAGCAAAGAAGCTACCTCCATGAACTTCAAGTCATGTCAGTATACAGGATACAATAACAATTAGTGCAGGAGACACACTATAAGTAACCAATCTCAATAGAAATGTTCTAAAAATCCAAATCAGAGGAGTCTGCTCTCATCTTATATATGTTTTTTGTAATTTAGAATGTTTTTTATTTTATGTAAATTAAGTTATTAAATAACAAATTTATAATTATGTATTTTCATATTTTACACATTTCATATTGTTATTTGTACTATTCTTAACACTTATAGTAAAATGTCCTGAATTATAGAAAAACCCCTTATCCAGAATATCTCAGGTCCCAAGCATTCTGGATAATGGATCTTATGCTGTATTATTTTTATGCATTTTTTTTAATTCTTCGTAGTAAATTCATTTTTAATTAGAAATCTGCATCTGTAATTATCATATTGTCAAATCTTTATATCATATCGTCCAAAACTAATATTTTTATGTGCTTGGCTACTTTTTAAAAAATCTTTTGTATAAATTATTCTAATCATTTTATATACTTTTCAGATGCGGACTTGACTGCCAAACTCCATTTATTTTCCAAAAAGAACATTTGTACAGAGTGACTTTAAACAGTGCATCAGTTCTTAAAAATGGCTGCTAGGCTCCGCCCAACGTTAGATGACAAGGTTAAATTAATTGAGCAATTTGAGAAATCTGGAATGTCTAAAAATGCATTTGCTAAAAAGTACAACATACCTAGATCATCTTTTAGTGATATTCTTGCATCAAAGGCTAAGCTTTATGACTCCTTACTAACATTCAATGGGAGTAAAAGAAAAAGGCTCAGAAAGTCAATCTTTAAAGATATTGAAGAAGAACTTCTTAAATGGGTCATGGAAGCCAAAGCTAAAAATATGCCCCTCTCAGGAATTATTATAAAGGAAAAAGCTTTTGAAATTGCTAAAGAACTTGGAAATCATGAATTTTCTGGAAGCAATGGATGGCTTGAACGATTCAAAGACAGACATGGTTTGTCCTTTAAGAAAATGTCAGGTAATGCAATGAATATATGGTTGCAGTGCTTGACATTACAACCCTCAGATATATCAAATGAGAAAATTTGTATTGATTCATCACCAGTTATATTTGTCTCAGTAGAAGAATGGAAAAACACCGTTCTGAAATATGTTTTGGATTGGTACCACCCTTCAGACATTTATAATTTTGATAAAACACAATTATTATATCGTCTTCTACCAGAAAAATGTTCAGAATACAAAAAAAACAAAGGCCAAATAACTGTGCTTTTAGGTGTGAATATGACTGGTACCGATAAACTTAAACCTCTTGTCATTGGTAAATGTGTGACGCCAAAATGCTTTAAAAATGTCAATATCCAATCTTTGCCTGTTACGTATAGATCTAATCCTGAAATATGTATATCATCTGAACTATGGTTAGAGACAATCAAAGAACTGGATAAAAAATTTGAAAATGAGAAAAGGAAAGTTGCTATAATTTTGGATGACTACTCTCTCTCTACAAAAGTAAAAAAATTAAAAGCAGTTGAGTTGATATGCATGCCTCCAAATGTTGCATCTGTGCTTCAGCCTTTGAACCAAGAAATTATCTTAAATTTCAAGAATAATTATCGAAAGTTTTTAATCAGAGACTGGATAAATGCTATTGATGATAACTGCAATTTCAATCCTACAATTCTTGATGCTATTGAATATACTTTTAAGAGTTGGAAAAATGTTTCAGCAAGAACTATTCTCAATTGTTTTAGAAAGGCTGGATTCCTTGATCAAGACCATATATATGAAGTAGATGATGAGGGTGATATCGAAAAAAATATTTCACTTACACAACTTTTTCAAGAATTGACAAAGCGTGGAAAAGTTCTACTAATGGATGAAAATTCTTACCTCAACATTGATAATATTTCTATTTCAAACCAAAAGGCCTCTGAAGCTTCTGCAAAAATTAAAGGTTTTGATTCTAAAAGTGATGATGAAACATCTGAAAGTGATTCTGGTGAAGTTTCTGAAAGACCGCCATCAATAAAAGAGGCTTTAAGAAGTTTTAATATTGTTAAAAAATATTTGTTGTCGATTAAAGGAACAACCTTAAAAAATCATGAATGCTTGTATCAGATTGAACATAGGATTCTAAATAGTTCTTCAGAAAACAGTCCAGCGTCAACAAATAAACATAATATCTTAAATAGTTGGTCTGAAAACAGTCCAACATCAATGATTGAACATCAGATTTTCACTAATTGTTCTGAGAACAGCCCGATGTCAACAATTGAACAAAAGTTTGTCAATAGTTATTTTGAAATTGGTCCAACAAACAACATCAGTGGAACATAAGTTTTTCAATAGCTGTTCTGAAAACAGTTCGACATCTACTTATTTTTTTCTCTGTAATACGATGTGTTTATAATTCCTGAATTTTGTTTCTATATAAATATTTTGTACATAATTGACATTTTATAAAGAAAAATGTTTTTGTATTTTATTGTTGCTAACATTTTTATGATCTTTGCACATTGTCAAATATTCACATGGAAATTTTCTTTTTTCGGAGAAAGTAAATTATTGATTACAATATTTTTTATACCTAGTATGATCTTTAAAATACCTACATTAGACTTATTAATCCAGGTAAATTGGAGCTTTAAGTCATTAATTTAAAATATATATATTGATGAGCCAAGTTATAACATCCTGTACAATAAGTTAAAACTACTTTGGAGACAAAAGGTGTACTTTTTAATTAGGAATTTTAATTTTATGATTCTTTCTTACCTTACAAATGTAGTTTGTCTAACAAAAATTTGCATAGCTTAGGATATATAATTTTTTTACTAAAAACTAGCACATACATTAAAAAAAAAAAAAAAAAAAAAAAAAAAAAAAGGTGCATTTTTCTGACAACGGAGGCTTTATGTCATTAAACTAATAATCAAAGATATTCTGCATTTAAGCTAAACTTCTGTATTCCATTTTCAATATACTATTTACCAGTCAGTTTTGCTTAATATATTATACAATTTTTGTCTGTATTACAATTTATTGAAATTATGCATAATGAATTTTTAAGTTTAAAATTAATCTAAAACCAAAAGCTTCAAAAACGTTTCATATTTAAACATCGACTCATTTTCGGTAAAACTTAATTCTGCATTCCATAATATTATTGAAAATACCCGTAGTTGGTAAACTGAGTTTCCTTGCCAGCTATGAGATAACTCGTTATTGATCTCCTTACCTAAATCAATTACGAGTATTAGCATAGAAATACATGCAATTATCTGTTTGGCGCACAGGAAGACACTAAATAATACACTTGGCATACTGAAATGGATAATTTATTTCTCAAAACCTAGATACAGTAACTAAATGTTTATTTAACAAAAACATATCTATTCACAATATATTTTGAAGAATTTTTTATACAGTAGACTACCTCAAATCCGTAAACACCTAAAATCCACACATCACCACAGATGTAAACAATGACACTTTCAGTTCAGATGTAAGGGCAAAATTACAGAATTTTTTAGTTTTATATCATTATGTATGTATTTTAATATATAATTTTCGATAATATGACTGAACTTGTGGTTTTTCATGAAGGAGGTATAAATTTATTTGTGAAAATAATAATCCAAGATATTGCTGACATCACTGGTAATCACAATCTTTTTACCAAATATATTTATGTATTAATCAAGCTTTGTTTGGTTATTAAGACTGGCTAACTTTGAAATAAAACTTCCTTACTTTATGATTTTGATGTGAATTAATAGGTTACCTTTATGAGGAAAGTTTCATTGAATAATCCAAGAAAAATGTATCTCATCTTTATTATGCATATTGAATTATATGCATTATTATTTACTTGATCTTTACTTTTAATAATTTAATAGTTTTTTAAATTCTTATTTTTTAATCATTTTAGTTTATTACTTTACTTAATTATTTTAATATATTGATTACATTATTACATTCAAATTACTTTTTAAAAAATGTAAACAAAGCAATGACCAGAAATCTACAAAATTCTAAAATCCGCACAACCTCTGTTCCCGAGAAGTGCGGATTTGAAGGAGTCTACTGTATTATGTTGAAATTTGAATATGTATATTAAAACAAAATTATGTATAAGTTTTTAAACAAATATTTAAATAACAAAACAACAGAAAATAAATTTAAAAGCATGAAAATGCAGATAGAGTTCTTGGCATGTCAGCTTTGGCAGCGAATGTGTTACATACACACTCAATTACAGCAAATGGTGAATTTATATCAGAGAGTAGTAAATTTACTTGAAAGTACACATTTTCATTCTAAATTATTAATACTTGTCCAACAGATAGTGCAATATTTGAACTTCTAAGGAGTTTTTGAATGACAAAACAGTAAAGAGGAAGCTTTTGTTAATTTTCCTGCCTATAGATATTTTTAAATATAACTCTATGGACATAGTCTTGTGTTGTGAGTGAGCCCACAAGCGAGTAAAACAATGGGATGTGGGGATATAGACATAAGAAAATGTTGAAACAGAATTATAGAATTATTCATCTATTTTGGTAAGAGAGCAATATAGTTAAATGCGTCTTTATGACTCTGCTCATTAAAATTCTTTAAAGAAAGCAAGAAATAAAGTGAAAGTGATACTCTTGAATGTTTATTTTAGTCTGCCGTAAATCGTAATTTTGAGCTTTCAAATTTAGACTAGAATCCTTTCAAGATTTTATTAATTTTAAAAAAAAGGAAACTTAAAATATTACCTAATAATATGAAAAGTTTCTGAACATAATAAAAATGCCCTACCTCCTATATAAACTAAAATAATGATCTAAAACACTACAAAGTACAAAAAAAAAAAAATGCAAATATCAAAGATATAGTAGACCCTGGTAATACAGTATAAAATTAATAGGTTATTGAAACTTGTTATCAAGCTACTGACAGAATGATGGAACTTAGAAATGAAAAGTAATTGTTTTCTCATCTCTATTGACTCTTGCTGATTATTCTGGTAGGTGGTGCTGTCAATCGTAAGCAACACATAATTTCACTGTCAACAAGAATTTTCATTGACAAAGAGCTGTTGAACAGGTCATATAGATTGTAAAAAAGTCTTGATGAAATGTAACTGACAATAATTAAATATCAAATTACTTTGAATTTTTGTTTTGGCCTTGAACACTAGAACCACGGGAAATTTTACTAAAGTTTTATAAAAATATTTTACAACAGAATTTTTATTTAAAATTGCTTAATTTATTTATTTAAATTATTTTTGTGCAGCATATATTTAACTTGTTTTATGAAGAAATTTCTGGTTCGAATCGACATTTATTCATTTGGAATGGATCAAAATGACCCGTCATCACGGTTCTAGTGTTAATAATTAGTCTTGAAAATTTAAACATGATTTACTTTTTCCTCCAAAAAATTAAAGTAGCATCTCTTTGATAGTGAACACTCCAATTGTATATAATCCAATGAAAGCTTCGAACACCAAATTCCTCTGAGTTCTTCTAAAGTTTGATATTTTTAATTGATATCTGGCTTTGATGACATTTAAATAGCAAAAACTACGCAAGAAGCATTATTATAAAACTATTTAAATATTTTGAAAAGTCACCACTTGTGTTAATACATTTACAATTGCTAAGGGGCTGTACATATATAATGATATTACATTACGGGGAAGAGGGAGACTGGCACTTGATATCGTAAGATATCTCTAGAGGGAGGGGGAAGTTGTCTTTTGATATCATTATCGTTTTTGATACAACCAAATTTTCTTTTTTTTTTTACTTTGCATCAAAATAATCTGTTAACTTTTTTCTTTGTTATCTATTTTTATGAAAATACAAAGTTATTATTACAACCATTGAAAAATTACAAAATGATTTTATTCCCAAAATATGGAATGTCCCAATGTTCGGCATTCCTATTCTTCTGCCATATGAGCATATAAAGAGTTGTTAGAAAAACCAGGTTCTAAATGATACTCGTTATTTTTACTAGTAAAAAAATGGGGAAGAATGTTGCCCATCTGTTTTGCTGATAAGAAGTTCTGCTTACTCCATTCCCATACAAGGGGCAAGTGCAAGAAGACAATATTACTGATGAATGCATTATGTAATAAAAAGCTATTATTAAATGCTTTTAAATATTTCCTCAAAGTGTTACTTGGTGTAAAATTATTTGATGTATAATAGTGATATTTTATTAACTCCTCTTCATTTAAATCAGTGAAATATGTGAATAGTAAATGTATGTCATCACATGCATATAAAAAGAAAAAAAATTATAAAAATAAAAGAATTTTTAAACACTGATAACGATATCATTAGAGAGAAGGGGTTCGAGATATGATATCATTAGGAGGGGGGATCCAAAATTGCCAAGAAGTTTATAATGTTACATATGTACATCCCCTAATGTGAATTCACATCTTTTAGATATCAGACTCACCTACAATCATTATTCTTGTACTTTATATGTTATTTCTTAAAAGCATATCAAATATTCATGTTTTTACAATCAGTGTATAGTACGTAAATACATTGAGTAGAAATTCTATCATATATATTCATTTATAATACACAGTCTGTCCCAAAATTTCCCAGACTCATCCTATAAACAAAAAATTAAGAACTAATTTTGACCTATGATTATTTGAAATAATCCCCACTGGACTTTTTTCTTTATGTACAGCATCTTTTACTTAGTTACTGACATAATATATATGTATTCATCATGTGTATATACTATATAGGTGTCTATTTGTCATTATATTTTTAACTTGTATATTAAGTAGTTAGTGGTCCTCAAAGTTATTTTTACAAAATCAGTGCTCCGCACAACTAAAAAGATTGGTAACTGCTGGTGTATAAACATGCAGAATTTTTTTATTAGATAATGCAACATGCAAAAGTAACACTTATATGCAGGTCTTATTGTTAAAAGGATGAAAACTAACAGTTGTGGATGCGTTAAGAGAATGAATATTGCAGATAATAAAATTAAAGACACACTCAAAAATTAATCTTACTAATTTTTAAATTAAATGTGTAAATTGTCAGCCTGGTGTATTATTTGTAAGTAGTTTGCATTTTTTAAAAGTGCAGTGCAACATTAAGTCATTCAGTGATCATCTAATTGTTCCCTTTAACTCTAGAACACTAATCTTTATATTTAGTACTTAAATACTAACCATGCATAAAATTTACTCACTCCATAATTAAAAAAATAATTGTTACTACAATTATTGCCACAAGTGAAACAGAATTTCTGTTGATTTTCACTGCATATTGCTGCGTGCATTTCCTGGGTGTGTGAGTAAAATTTACACAGGTTAGTATTCTAGGGTTAAAAACAAAAAAATTGTTAACTATATTTTTGAAGATACTAGGTGTCCCACATTTATTACGTTATAATTCCAGAGAGATTTCACAAAA
The DNA here is from genome assembly GCA_963932465.1 of Maratus speciosus. Taxonomy (NCBI): domain Eukaryota; kingdom Metazoa; phylum Arthropoda; class Arachnida; order Araneae; family Salticidae; genus Maratus; species Maratus speciosus. Next base: position 458,965,290 of record OZ010797.1, read on the forward strand.
CATAACAAGAGACAGGACTTTGGGGAAAGAATACCATCAACGATTGCATTCTTGCTAGTTGAAATAAAAATATTAATACATTTACTTGGTCTATTTAATTTTAAATTGATATTAATAGAAATTTTAACAAAAATTTCTTGTTTAGCTCTTTTAAATAAAAAATAGTAGTCATGTTTTAAAAAATGGCCCCTAATCAAAGTGCTACTACTAATCACTGATGAAATTTTCCAGTTCTCTTTACCAGGTGTGTTTTATTTGTTTTTCTACATTACCAAAATAATTTTATTAATAATCTTAATATAAAATTTTTATCCTTGATATAAGACAAATTTCAAATCTATTTTAAGAAGCAAACTGACAAGTAAAAGATTCATAAATTTTATAATTTTATTTTATTTTTTAGATAAGAAATTATCCAAAATAAGGAAAAAATATATATTATAAATTTGACTCCAATAATACGGTCACATAAAACTTAAATATATAAAGCATTTTTTTTAAATGTACTGTAACATTAAAATCAGTAATATGATTTAAATAATTCAATAACCTGTTCACCACCTTAACAACCTTTACAAGTATAAGCAAGAAAGTAATATCATGCATCACACATAAATTTTGAAATACTGTCCAACATTACAAGAATATTGTTACAAAAGTTAGATCTTTTTGTACAGTGAGAAAAATTACTTTTAACCTTGTTTTTGCTAAAAAAGCGCAATATATTTAAGCAAATATTGAACAATCATAACTCACTAATAAAAAATTCTACCAGTAAAGACGACAATACCATAAGAACACAAAAATAGCAGAAATTCAAGCTAATTCAATGAAGTTGCAAGCACTAGTTTTGAGAAAAACTTTAAACATTTGCTCTGTGCATGTATCAGTGCTCTTATAAAGCTATTGTGGTGGAAGACCAAAGTATTTATCTAATAGGAATTTTTGGACATAACACAAAGCTGAAATATTTTTTTAAAAAAAGTGCCTGGAACAAAGGAGAGTATATTCTGGAATTTAGCCTGTACACCTTCACACTATATGATTTAACTCAAACATCAACTTAATGAGTTAGACAAACTCATTTCTTGATTAGAAACATTCTATGGCTAGATACAGCCACTATCACTGACTCTGATTGGTTGTGGAGGTTCACTTCAACTGATTGGCTGTTTTAACTTATGTGTGTACTTCCTATTTGTTCAGATCTCAGACAACAGTCAGATTCAATGAGTTAACTTGGATGAATTTTGCAATGTGAAGAGGCATTTCTAATTCTGAGTGTACCATCTCCAAAATTCAAGCTAGGTTTACTGAAATCACATAATATGAACATAAACAAAAAGAGCAAGAAATGCAAATTTGCGATTTTTGCACTACAGGTGCCATTTTACAATCTGTTCGAAGAACTCAACAAAAAATTAAGTATTGGTTCCATAGAACTAGTTGAAACTCACCTTTGATTAAAATGCTTTATTTTGGTTAAATTGCAGTCTAATTTAATTCACTATTATGAAGTCAATTCACCCCTCCAGGTTCAGTTTTTATGCAGTGTAATATTCTTAACTGCCATGAGGATGTTTATGTTCCTGTTTTGGTGATAATTACATATAATAATCAATTAAAAAATATATCGTCTCCACTCAGTCATTTCATGAAAAGACCAAATTGTAAGAAATGAAATTTTATTTAAAAAAAGATATTTTTTTTTTTTTTTACTATTAAACATAGTTCATACGCTTTGGAAAAAATAGAAAAAGTGCTGGGAAAAAAAGTATTCATTTTCAAGGAATGAAAAGTGCTGGGAAAAAAGTATTCATTTTCAAGGAATGAAAAGTGCTGGAAAATATCGCGAACTTCGACAAATTGTTGCCGAAAAATATTAATTTCAACAATCGTTCGCTTTAAAAAATCGGCAATTTCGCCAAAGGATCGCTTTAAAAAAGTGAATTTCGTTTAAAGATCGCGGAAAAACGCGAATTTCGTCGAAAGGTCGTGGAAAAAAAAGCGTATTTCGTCAAAGACTAGAGAAATAACCCGAATTTCGACAAAAGATCTCGAATAAAGCGCAAATTTCGTCAGAGGATCGGAAAACACGCGAATTGCATTAAAAGATCGTGAAAATACGCGCGTTTTCATCAAAGGATCGCGCAAAAAACGCAAATTTCGACAAAGATCGTAAAAAAAAACACAAATTTCGACAAAAGATAGCAAAAAATTGTGAATTTCTTCAAAGGATCATGTAGGGGTGATTCTTTTCCGAAAATTTACGGCATTCATTTCCGAAAATTAAAAAAAAAATCGGTCATCAATCCGAAAATTCGGCCATAAAAAATCGCGAATTTCGACAAACGGTCGTCAAAAAAATTAATTTTGCCAATCGTTTTCAGAAAAAACGTAGATTTCGCCAAAGGATCGCGGAAAAAGCGCAAATTTCGTCAAAGGATCACGAAAAAAAAAACGCAAATTTCGTCCAAGAAACGCGGGAAAAACTGCAAATTTCGTGGAAAGATCGCAAAAAAACCTGAAGATTTCGCCAGAAAATCGCGAAAAACCCCGAAAATTTCGTCAAAAGATCGCGAAAAAACTCGAGAATTTCGTCAAAAGATCGCGAAAAAACTCGAAAATCTCGTCAAAAGATTGCTAAATAACCCGAAATTTTCGTTAAAAGATCGCGAAAAACCCCGAAAATTTCGCCAAAAGATCGCGAAAACCCCCGAAAATTTCGTTAAAATATCGCGAGAAAACGGCAAATTTCGTCAAAAGATCGCGAAAAAAAGATAATTTCGTCAGAGAGCTGCAGAAAAAACGCATAGTTAGTGTCGGGAGTGGATTTCCGCCTCTCCTGTAACTTTTCAGAAAATTTGAGGTAAATTTCTGAATTTTTTTTTTACTCAGAATCACCCCTAGGATCGCAAAAATAACGCAAATTTCTTCAAAGGATCGCGAAAAAAACACAAAATTTGTCAAAGGATCACGTAAAAAGCGCGATCTGCATTAAGAGATCGTAGAAAAAACTAATTTCTTCAAAGGATCGCGAAAAAAAGGGAAATTTCATCGAAAGGTTACGAAAAAAGACTAAATTTGTCAAAGGTCCTCGAAAAAAATGCATAGCCAGTGCCGGGAGGGGATTTTCCCCTTCTGCTATCTGCTGTAGTCTTTCAGAAAATTTTCTGTGAATTTTAGAATTTTTAAACTCGGAATCACCCTTGAAAATTTCATCTACTATACATTGAAAAAAAATCACGAATTTCTTCAATCTGTCATTGAAAAAAAATTGCAAATTTTAACAATCCGCCAGGAAAAAATAACACAAAATTCGTCCATTGGTCATCGATAAAAAATGCAAATTTCGTCAATTTGTCAAAAAGCACAAAATTCGTCAGTTTGATGCCGATTTCATATATCCCCCCCTCCCCCCCCCACAAAAAAAAAAAAATCCTTTCTAACATAGTCAATCAGTCATTAAAAAAAAAAAAAAAAATCGGTCATTTATAAAAATTGCGAATGTTGTCAATCAGTTAAAACTTCACCGAATTATATTAATTCGAAATTTTTCACTGTGTAACTGATAAAAAAATTTATTTCCTTTTTATAAATTCATTTAAAAAAAAATCTATTGTATTTAAAAAGTAAAAGTAAATTATCTATATTATTATATATTATTATATATTATTTATCTATATTATTTCAATTATTTTTGTATGGATAAGCGCAAATGCTGTAAGGTTTGAGAATTCAAAGAATATTTATTAAAAAGTATATTGTTCACAACTTCAGAAATGCTAATATATGACTCCTGATGAGTATTTAAAACATTCTTACATTGTTACTTGTTTAAAACATTCACAGTGTATAAAACATAAAATTTAACTGGTTTACTCCTGTTTTCTGCTCTTGTAGTGATACCATACCTTTTATTTATTTATTTTTTTTTTCTTTTTTCACTTAAAGAAAAGAAAATCAAGCTCTGCTGTCTTAACTTTTTATTATATATGAAATTTCTTCCCATGGTACCTTCATAAGTTAAAACACATTATTCTTTAAAAATTTTCTAACAATGTCTTGAAAATGCTTGTTTTAAAAATTAAAAGATTTGACAAGATTTCTTTGAAATAGATAATCAATGGGATGGCTATTTTCCCTATGTGTTATTCTACGCCATTTTTATGCATGTATCTAAACAGTCCTTGAATAGTGCTGGAATAGTGCTTGAAAAGTGCTTGAATTTTATTTGTTCTCGAGTGTATGAACCATGTTAAAAAAAGGTATTTAATTTTGGAAGAAATTTTTCTGACATGCAGAAGAATGTTACTCTTTTTCTCTATCCGCTCTATTTTACTTGTCATCAGCAATGTAACTCAAAATGTCTATACCAGCAGTTCCCAAACTGGTGTATGGGAGGAATCAGTTGGGGGTACTCAAACAAATTACATTCATAATAGCGAAAAACCCAAAAAATAAAATGAAAACAGAAAAACAAAGCTATAAACTTTTTGTTCACAAAAAGAAACTTGTGTAAAACTAAAATAGACTTTGCATAAAATGAAGGCAAATACTTAAACTTAGTAGGGTCAGGTGGGGGAAAATGGGTCTATATTAAAAAATGGTCCTTTTCACCACATATATTTACTTGCTTTAGAATTTTTTTTTTCTGTAGGATCATTCTCTGAGATTATGCAAAGTATTTCTAATCAAATTTTAGGATCTGGAAACAAATTTATAGATACTTAAATTTTGTTGTTTACATTCACTGAATTGTCTAATTGCAATTTGTTGTGAAAAACTTTCTTACTTCTTCTTTAGATAGTGAAAATACTGTTTTATTTTGATACAGACTATTACAGGACCCTTTAAGGAACATAATTGTATAAAAAGGCAAGAATAACTTTATCATTTTAATTTTTTATAATTTTTTTTCTGGTGTGGGATAAAATGGGTCTATAGTTAGGCTTAGCTAAAAGCTGTATGATGCAACACATTCTAACTCTATGTTTACTTTTGAAGTATTAAAAAATAAAATAAATAACAATTATTTCGTCATTAGTTCTTGTTTTATTAACCTAGTTTACAATTTTTTACCTATAAAAACTACTTTCCATTTATTTTCATCACATATTTTGAAAAGAAAATGCAATCAAAAGAAAAAGAAATGTCATTCAAACATCAAGTAAAATAAGAATTTTTTTAAAAAAGGAAAAATGGAGCTGGTGAACTTGAAAGTAAAATTGGTCCTAATTTAAAAGTAGCAGCACCACTCTCAGAAATAAAGCAAGGTTCTTGGGTAGATGTTAAATACTACAATGACTTAAGAAATAAAGTCAAACGTTTATAGGCCAAGTGAAAGAAATCAATGAATTTTATCGCATAAAAATAAAAGTTTTATTTTATGAAATTTATCGCATAGTCTAAATCTAAATTAGGGAAATGTTACATTTTTCCTCATATTGATAACGAAGATGATGTGGAGCACAGTCAGATTTGATGCATAGTAAAGGAACCAAAATTTGACAACCATGGACACTATTTCTTTAATTGAATATTAATTTTAAAAAAAAAACACATTTTTCAATAATATGCTTCTATTAAAATATGTATTTAATACAATAAAATGAGTGTTCTGTAGATTAAACATCGTAATAGCCTCTTTTTATTCAAAATATTCACTTTATTTAATACTAGGTCCATTTTCCCCCACCATGGGGGAAAATGGCTTATGAATACTCGCCTTATTAAATAAAGTACTGAAAAGTAACATTTAAATTATAGTGAAAAATAATGTTATATTTGTAATCTATATATGCCAAATGTATATAATATGTAACAAAAGTTTCATTAAGAAAATTATAAAAGGTTGATATATAAGCATTTTTGAAAATGCTTGATTTTAGACCCATTTTCCTCCCATCTGACCCTAAACTGGTTGATCCATGTCTCACCATTATATTGGCCGGCTCCTAATAATATTAAAAAATACATGAATTGTATTGGGGGTAACATTACCATAACTGAATAACATGCATTAATGGGTAACGTTTCATTCCTTTGTGAGTGCATATTTGAAATCCTAGCTAATATTTAGTATTTTGAGGAGCTTTATGTTGATATTGTGTAGTGGTTAAATATGGATAAGTAACTGAAAACAATTTCTAAAGAGAACTGCCTCTAACATTGGTAACTAGAATAAGAACATTACTAAGGAACAAAAATATTTGGGATGTGTTTATGAGAGAAGGGGTACACATAAATGATAAGTCTAAGCAAGGGGTACATAAGAGAAAAAAAGGTTGTAACCGCTAGTCTAGACAACTGTTCTTAAACTCTTAGTAATAATCAAGGAGCTCCTTTTTGTATATCTTCATTCTTTGCAGACCCTCAGGATTTAACTAAAATTATTGATATTTTTTAGATTCTGGAATATGTGATACATAACTGATTTTATCAATGAATAATAGTGGCCTTTTGCCTATTCAATAAACAACAAATTAAGATAGCACTTTCGCTTCGATTTTATTGTAGCTAAACTTTGCAAGCTTTTAAGCCTTGCATTCCATCTTTCACTAATCGATATCTGTCGATGTCCTTTTACTAATGATCCGATTCCATTCTGGTGTATCAACGAACTCGCATTCATGCATGAATTTATCACAGCATGTGACTGTTACATTTCATTGAGTTGAAAATTTTTATATGAACCATTTTCATTCCGATTTTAACACATATATTTTACAGCATTTTAGTTTTCTTTTTATTAGCAATATTTTCTTGGGATTTAGGTAAGTAAAAAAGCTTAGTTTGAATGTGAGACTTTCACGGTTTACCTGAAGATAGTTTGTATATTTTGAGGTTCGCAAGTTTAAGAACCCCTGGTCTAGGGGCAATTTCGCCCAAGTTATTTTCCATTAAGTCTGTAAAAAAAAATAATAATAAACGTTCCCATTAAAAAACATCCTAATAGTGCCATATAAGCAGGTCGTCATGGTCAATGGCATACATAAATCTGCAAATATCATAAATTTTCTTTTAAAATAATATTCTAATACTAAGGGGAAAAAAAATACTATTTCTGTTTTCGCTTTATTCTGATCAAAATAGCATTAAAATGACTTAAAGATTGAGCCCGAACCCGAAGATTGATATTATTAAAATAGTGCTTACGAGCTTAAAATAGAGCTACGCACCTGTTTATTTTTAACTAAGATATGCAACAAAATATTTAAATCCTCTATAGCATAATCCAGAGTTCCCCTAGACAGTTTCAGGAGGGTGCTGCGCCCTGCCTGCCCTTAGGTTTACAAAATAGCACTCCTCTTGCCCCTCATTAAACAAATTAGTACCCTTGTTGCCCACAGCTGAAAAAAGTGCCTTTACTTCTTTGTTTATAAAAAAAAATGTACTTGTATAATACAAATTCACTCATTGCTGTCTTTTTAAAGTAATGTCCTGTGTATTAAATATTAAAAGTAGTTTTAAAAATCAAAAGAATGCCTTTACAAATTTAAAAAAAAAAGTGCCTTTAAGAATCCAAACGTGCCCTTTTCCCACAAGCAGCACCCTGCCCTTTTTTAAAACCTGGGGGAAACTCTGCATAGTCAAAAATGGGAGGGAGGGGAGAATCGAGACGGTTCACTTGAGACATAATAGAAAAAAATTTCATAAAAATGCCTAAAAACATACATTATTAATTTTCAGTTAAGCACTTAAAAGTAATTTGTAATATAACATAGTTTAGAAAAAAAGCCTGTGTATTAAATCTGATGGCTGTTTAAATGTTTTAGTGGATGACAACTTTTATAAAACTTTTAAGAAACAACCATTTTCTGCTTATTCTACTGTCGCTCTTTTTTTTTTTTTTTTTTTTTTTTTTTTTTTTTTTTTTTAATTGGCAGTTTTAGAGGAAAAGTAGTATCAAATGACAATACACAATACTTCTTGAAACGTGTAAAGGCTCTACTGCTAAGCGTCAAATCATTCCTGGAATTCTTTATAAAAAGCTTTATTTTCAATAAAAAGATCATAATTGCACACATAATGTTCTAACAGAAAAATCAGGCATCCCAGATAACAAGTATTTTGAAGAAATGTTTTTGAATAGACATGGAGAAGTATATTATATTCATGAAAGTACATCATATATTTATTTGTAGTACTAGTAATCAAAAGATTTTTTTTATTTAGACTTTCAAGGTATCAATGTTTCACTATGTAGAGCATAAAGTTTAAATGAAGTTTAAATAAAGAGCATAAAGTTTAAATTTTAAAGAGCATAAAATTTAAATGATTTCAATTTTCTACATAACTGATTGTAATCAATATATTTAAATTATTTTTAAATGAAGTGATATATTACTTATACATCAAACAATGTTTATTTTTATCAATAAATATGTATGTATTAGGAAAACATTTTAAACCTGGCCTAAACCAAGTAAACTGGTTTTTTTGGAGTTAAAAAAAAAGTCTTTCCAACCCTTGAAGGTTTGCAAATTTTTAAGTCTTCTATTGTGCAATTTTATCCATGGTTGCCACCAGAAAAAGTTGCAAATTAAAAAGCAATCTCTATTCTTTAAAATCCTTTCATTTCTCCAAATATTTATTATATTAAAATCTAATTGTATTTCACAACTACCTTGTATAGAATGTGGAATAATGAGATTAATGCCAGTTATCTGCACATCTCCGAGGATATCGCAAGCACTATTTTAAAATTTGATTTTTTTTTTTTTTACTTAACCGTGTTTCTCTAATACCAAATAAATTACTCCATTTTAGAGCAAATAAAGGCCATTTTTAAAAAATGGAATGTCCGGAATATTTATGACTTATTTCTATATTAAAATTATCAAAAGCTGAAAGATTATAATACTGATCCATATGAAATATTTTCAGAGTTTTGTTTAAAATGTAAATAAATGGACTGTGATAGAACATGAAGACTGAACACACATACAGATCATATGTTCAGATTAAACATGTAAAATTTCCGGAAGTTTTTTAGCAACAGAAAAAATCAGTTTCCTCTAAAAATTTACTTTTCATTTAAATATCTCTCCAAAAATAAGTTATATTTTCTTAAAAATTAAACTTTTTTAAAGTTTATGTACACTTTAAAAAAATAATATATATTTTCTCTTTACATGATTATATTTAAAAAAAAAAAAAAACCACGGGATTGAGCTTATGAGTCCCTATCCCCCCCCCCCCCCCCCCCAAGGCCTTAAATCAGTGGTTCCCAACATGAGACATAGCCCCACCAGGGGGCAATTTGATGTTTGAGGAGGCATTTTTTATTAAACCATTTCGCTATCAATTTTTATTGTGTTTATTTTTGAAAAGTAATGTTGTAGACTAAAAATGAATAGAATGCAAGCAAAATTTAAAAATCAGTATTTTTGTAGAATTTTAAAATTTTCCAATCAAAATTATAAAATTATATGAACAACGTTTTAAAATCAGTTGATTTTTCCCCCTAATCATTATACAGTGAAACTTCCATTTAACGAAGTCTCATCGTTACTCTTAAACACTTTGTTATAAAGAAAATTCGTTAAACAGAAATCAACTTAAATTTATGAAATTTGTATAATAATATGCAAATGCATAAAATGAAAAATACACATAAAATGGAAGCATTGGAAACATATTTTAATTCAGGCAGTAACTTTTTATACAATGTAGACATATGAGAAAAATTTAATTAGAATAACGTCTAAAAACCCATAATGAAGAGGGATAAACAAAAACTGAAGCATAGCGTAACTTTTCTCTTTTTCCCCAGTATTCCAATTCCTTAACTTTAAAAAAGTCTGTAATATTATACTTTGTACAGTTTTCTTATAAAAAATACGTTGTTCATAAAAATTTTCTATTTTTGTAAGTACCCGAACAATTCATCTGTAACATTCTTGTGAAACTGGAATCGAAGGCTTTTAGCCAGTGGTGGGATTCAAATAATTTAACAACCGGTTCGCTGCCCAAATGATTTTTTTTTACGTATAAACATGAAAGGAAAATGAAGCATCTCACATAGATTATGAAGCACTTTCCAATTTTATAAAAACATTGTTAAAAAACTTAGATCTCTTGGCATGTTGAAGAACAAATTTCTGAAACATGTTTGCCTGTAAAAGGATGTAATTTATTTAATAAATATTTGACAGTCATGAAACCCTGATCAATATTTCTATCAGAAAATGCATAATATAATAATGATAACACAAAAATAACAGAAATTTAAGTTTAAGAATTAACCTATGTTCATGATCTAATGTTGCAAACAGTTAGATACAAAAACACCAACTGTAGGAAGAGCCCCAGATATTGCTAAGTCTCTAATCTTACGGCTCATGAGAATACCAACTCGCTGAATATCAAGCATTCATATTTCCATGCTTGCTTTGGCGATAAATGTTTCAAAGTTAATCTCAATAAATTGGCTCTAGTGAGTGGTAAGTGCTTAATTTTTTTTTAATGCATGTTTTATGCTATGTTTTGTCACCGAAGTCGCAAATTTCACCAAGATATTTGTCAATGCCGTCTTCTACAATTAATTCCAAATGACTCAAAAGTTGTTTTTGCAATAACAATAATGCGCACACGGATAAGATTTATTTTGCAAATTTTGTATCAGTAATAAAATTTAACTCTGTTTAAAAACATGGAATGTCTTTTCAAAACCTTTCATACAATGACTGCCCATGGATAACAATTGCCAATGAAATGCATCAGCTTACTATACATTTTCAGATTGAAACCAGCAAAAATAAATTCGAATTATTTTAGGTATCTTGTACTGAAAATAACTTTATATTTATGGTGTTGAAAAGTATTAAAAAGGTATTCAAAAAGGTAGTATATTATTTCATATAGTTAATACTTAAATAAAACAATAAAGGATGTAGAAAAAACTATGATGTACAGAAAATAATTTTAAAACATTAAATAGCTTGGATTATTTGAGATATTTACATATAGCTTCTTGATAAGCTCCCCACTTTCAATTTTCTTTGTCTTTACTCGACCATTATCGGATGTGTGCGTCTTTCTTAACATACCTTCACTATAAAAGTAGGAACCCAATCTTTTAGAGATAGGCCAATTAGACTAATCGTCATTATGTCTGATACATTAGAAATATTTAGCCGACTTCTCTTCTCTGACCATATTATATTTATTTTTAAAAACCCCTTTTCCATTTTTGCTGAACTTGCAGTAATTGTTCTGACAATATTTTTAGTCTTTGGAATACTTTCAAAAACCTCTTAAAATATTTAAAATATTGTAAAAAAAATCCTCGATAATCATAAATATTAACCCTTAAATGCCTGGTGTTGCTTTTCGGCAACATACCCAATTTAGGCTCTAAAATACTATTAGAATAATATTGAAGCTATAATGCCTCATGTTGCCAATAAAATACATTCTGAAAATACTATTAAATCGATTTTCAACATTTAGATGGCAACACCTGTGCTGTTTAAGAATAAAGGTAAACTTATTTTTTCAAATGTTGCTACTTGTTCTATTTTTTTTTTTTTTTTTTTTTTTGGAAGCTTGCAAAATACCCTATTTTGACCTGCAGTGAGCAAGTAAAATTTATTTCTTATTATAGTTCCTAAAATTCTTATGTGTTTAATATTATAGAATTTTATCAAGGAAATTATTTTTTCAATTAAACACCAGTATTGCCTATTTCTAATAAACTGTTTTTTAGCCGTAAACTATCTTAAAACAAAATATGATTTTTTTAAGTATTTTTCCCATGATTTATTTAAAAAATGAAAGCCGAAAAAGATTATTACAATGATTTTTGAAAAGTCAGGCATTTAAGGGTTAATATGCATCATTAAATATAAAAAATAGTTCATCTGCTTTCCATGGAAGCATTACTTCTCCAATATTTCAGTAATCTGACGGGGGAAAATGTAGTTCATTTCCTATATTCAAATTGACTAGAATTTGTTTTTAAATGTTCAGAATTCAGTAGTCTATCATTTTTACTTTCTTCTATCTTTACAAGAAGAAAGTATTGGATTCATGAAAATTTTCGAATTCCGGTTTTCGACGGATTTACACGTTTTAGGGGTCAGAGATTCCAAAAAACATGTTTTTACAAAATGTCTGTCTGTGACTCTGTGAGTCTGTCTGTGTGTATGTGACACAAATTTTGTGGGCACTCTATCTCAAGAACTAATGCACAGAATTTAATAAAAATTTATATTCAGTGAGTCCCTAATACAAATTGATGCTGATTAGTTTTTGGTGTAAATCGCTCAAAAGGTGGCGCTACTATGTTGCATTTTTCACGATTTTCGCAATAGCTCTATCTCACGAACTAATGCACGGATTTTGATCAAACTTCAGATTTAGTTAGTCCTTGATATGAATTGATGCTGATTACGTTTTGGTGTAAATCTCCCAACAGGTGGCGCTGTTATGATGAATTTTGCAGGATTTACACGATTTCCCCAATAGCTCTATCTTAAGAACTAACGCACGGATTTTCATGAAACTTCAGATTCAGTTAGTCCTTGATATGACTTGCTACTGATTATGTGTTGGTGTAAATCGCCCAACAGGTGGCGCTTCTGTGCTGCCTTTTTCACGATTGCCTCAATAGCTCTATCTATAGAACTAATGGACGAATTTTCATCTAACTTCAGATTTAGTTGTATGCTGACACAAGTTGTTGTTAATTAGGTTTTGGTGTTAATCACCCAATAGGTGGCGCTGCTATGCAGGAATTTTCACGATTTTCGCTATAGCTCTATCTCAAAAACTAATGCACGGATTTTCTACAAACTTCAGATTCAGTCAGACGTTGACATAAATTGTTGCTGATTAGGATTTGGTATAAATCACCCAATAGGTGGCGCTGCTAGGCAGCATTTTGCTGGATTTAGACGATTTCAGCGATAGTCATATCTTAAGAACTAATGCACGGAATTTCATATCTTTAGAATCCTCATCAGATGCATAGATTGCCATTTAATTTTGGCAGTGTGATAGTGAATTTTGAAGTATTAACATGTATGAGATAGAAGAAAGTTTTGGGATTGGCACATCCGACTAGTTTATTATTATTATTATTCGGTACGTTTTTTGTTTTTTAAACATCTCCCCGAGCTCACTAAAACATTTATGAGCTTCTACAAATTTGATATTTTTTTCAAGTTTCTGAAGTAATAAAACCCCCACCGTCTTTCTTTTGTATGGGCTTTTTTCTTCCGAAGCCTTTCAAACGTTTTAAAAATTTTATCATAAGCTTTCATTCTTTATGATGCTTATATGTACTTCTTGTTCCCACTGCTTTTGAAAGACAAATAATTTCAATTAAAATATGCAATCACCAAGGAAGTATCAGTTATACAATATGTAGGAAATCACTTCTTATCGCTGACTAAGAGATAATTCCTAAATTGTTAAATTTAGAATACTTCTGATTTCAAAAATATTTCAACTGTTGGAAATGTGGACTATTCAAATGTGCATCTTCTTAGAAATCATTTTTACTTTAGAAAAAAAGTTACAAAATTTAAATTTTTATGCTATCCTTTGGGTCTTATAACATATTTAGAAAAACATTATCCATGCTATAACAGGTGAGACAAATTTTTGAACGACTTTTCGAGTATGATATTTTGAATTTTAGGAATTTTTACCCTCTTGGTATAAATAACAAGCCAGACAACGCTGGAAATTCCTAAAATACAAAGTATCATGACTAGACTAGGCAAGTTTAGATCATACAATTTTTTTTTTTCATTTGTTAGATCATGGAAAATGTTTTTCTAAATATAAAACATATAAGAATCGGGGATCTTATAAAAACTTAAAATTTGATAAATTTATGAAAATAACTACTTTGTTTCAAATGAAAATCAAATTTCAAATTAATTGCTTAATAGGCACAAAGGCCAACCTAGTGAAAAAGATTCCATGCCGGGACGCGAACCTGGGCCATCAGTATAGCGCACTGACGTTCTACCAACTGAACAACATGGAACAATACCCAGCCTGAAACTCCTCACTAATACAGGTTGGCAAGGCTACAAACGCAGCACAAGATGGAATATTATTCCGTGAGCCATCAACATGGGCAAACAAGAAAACTCAATTAAATCCAGCATCGATTGAAACTATATTAATACTTGGACATTTTTCCAGAGAGAAACATTCGCCTTGTATACAATATTTCAAATAAAAATCAAATTTCAAAGTAATTGCTTAATAGGCGCAAAGGCCAACCTAGTGAAAAAGATTCCATGCCGGGACGCATACCCGGGCCATCAGTATAGCGCACTGACGTTCTACCAACTGAACAACATGGAACGATACCCAGTCTGAAACTTCTCACTATTACAGGTTGGCAAGGCTACAAATGCAGCACAAGATGGAATATTTTTCCGTGAGCCACCGACATGGGCAAACACGATATCTCAATTAAATCCAGCATCGATTGAAACTATATTAATACTTGGACATTTTCCCATAGAGAAACATTCGCCTTGTATACAATATTTCAAATGAAAATCAAATTTCAAATTAATTGCTTAGTACGCGCAAAGGCCAACCTAGTGAAAAAGATTCCATGCCGGTACAACCTGTAATAGTGAGAAGTTCCAGGCTGGGTATCGTTCCATGTTGTCCAGTTGGTAGAACATCAGTGCGCTATACTGATGGCCTGGGTTCGAATCCCGGCATGGAATCTTTTTTCACTAGGTTGGTCTTTGTGCCTATTAAGCAATTAATTTGAAATTTGATTTTCATTTGAAATATTGTATACAAGGCGAATGTTTCTCTCTGGAAAAATGTCCAAATATTAATATAGTTTCAATCGATGCTGGATTTAATTGAGTTTTCGTGTTTGCCCATGTCAGTGGCTCACAGAAAAATATTCCATCTTGTGCTGCGTTTGTAGCCTTGCCAACCTGTAATAGTGAGGAGTTTCAGGCTGGGTATTGTTCCATGTTGTTCAGTTGGTAGAACGTCAGTGCGCTATACTGATGGCCCAGGTTCGCGTCCCGGCATGGAATCTTTTTCACTAGGTTGGCCTTTGTGCCTATTAAGCAATTCTAAGATATCAAGAACGATGATTAAAAAAAAATGTAGTTGGAAGTAGTATATCACAAATCTAACGACTTAGCTATTGATAGGTGATAGCAAGGAATATTCCGTGTATTTTCAAAAGAAGCAGACAAAGCAAAGTACCTTTTATTCGAATAAAAGAAATAGTATTGAATAAGCATGCTATATAACTAGAGTTAACCTAGGCTGTCGATTTGTATCACAAAATTCTTCAAATCCTCAAAATTTCATTTTTTAAAAGTTAAATTTGCTTTTTACAGGACTGATGAAGAAAAAATATGTATTTTGTAAATGAAACATTATTTTATTAAATGAAGCAAATCAGTACATGCCACAGTGTTATGTTTGTTTGTTGTGCAGATAAACATTGAAAGAAAGTAAATTAATGTTTAAATAAAATTTTCATTTAACAACTGGTTCGCCGAACTCAATACAAATTAACAACCGTTTCTACCGAACTGGTGCGAACCGGCTGAATCCCACCACCACTTTTAGCATTTCTTCTTTTGAGTGGAAATGATTAAATAAATGAGAAATTTCATTTTCATACAATCCGCTGAAATAAATTCCTATACATTCATCACAACAGCAAAGTTCGACTGTACATTTTCTGGTTATTATTGTGTTTTCCAACTTTTCATTAGTGATGCAACGAATAGTGGTTTGGCCGAATAACCGAATACCGAATATTCGGCCAAGTTACAGCCGAATATTCGGCCTATTCGGCCGCCGAATAATGAACTTAGTTTTGCCTAAAAACAAAATATAGTATGCACTATATGCACAATTCTCGTATATTTCACAATTAAAATGTATTGTTTTCTTTTAAAAAATTATTTATATATAAATCTTTAATTTTTTAAAGCATTATTTTACTCTTGAAAAAGTATTCGACTATGTTCGGCCTAAAAATTGCCTCAATAATATAATTCAGACCCCCCCCCCCCCCCCAAAAAAAAAAAAAAAAAATATATATATATATATATATATATATCAGCAAAAGTTCCTCATTAGGTACTGTCTAGTTACATTTTAATAGATATTATGTGTGTTGTTGTTGCATTTTAAAATAATGACAAAATTTTAAAAGTACTAGGAAACAGAAGTTTCAGCTTTCAGATGAAATAAAATAAAGAATAAGAAATCTTAATATTTTAAGAAAAACCACTGATAGAAAGGGTGAAAGGAATATCCTCTAAAATGGTGGAAAGAAATCATTGTAGACTTTATACAGCTCACAATTAACAAAATTTTTATTTATCTTTAATTTTTTTTTTCTTTGCTGTCAGCAGTGAAGCCTCTATAGAAAGTGCCCCTCAATGTGAAGAAGTAAAAGAAATTAGTAATTTTCTTTCCCAGCCACTACTAGAAATACAACAGTGTCCTTTGGAGTGGTGGGTGAAAAATTCAAAAGACTTTCCAAACCTTTTACAATTAGCCAAAAAGTACCTTTCTGCACCAAGAAGTACCATATATAGTGAGAGCTTATTTTCAGAAGCAGGTAACATTTACGAAAAAAAAAAAAATAGACTATCACCTGAGAATGCTGAATTATTATTATTTCTGCATCACAATCTACGTTTATTGAAAACATTTTAACTGTTTTTTAAGGCATTACAATGCTATTCTTGAAAAAAATATCTAAAACGTAAATGCATACTAATTAAAAGAATTTAGTATTTACATTTCTTTCATTGTTTAATAAGAAATAATAACAGACTTAAAATAATCACTTAAATTATATTTAACTTTTAAGCGTTTTTTACTTAAAGAAAAAACACTTAAGTATTGCAACATATAGGACTTAAATATCTTATACATATAATACATCTATATCTAATCAATCATATATTTATGTTCTTTATAGGTATAATTCAAAATATTATTGAAAGAAATATTTTTTTTATGTAACAAGGGTTAAATGTTAAACTTCCCATTATGATAAAAAAAATTTTTTTGAATTTGCTTGTTCAGCTGTATTAAAACAATTTTGAATAGATTAATTTTAAATTTAACAGATTATGTTAGCTTATTACAGATACTTTTTGTACTTACTGATCAGGGTTGTAGTGGGTAGCTGCCCGGGTACCTGCCCAGCTGCCCGCCCGGGCTGTGTTTTTTATAAAAAGCCCAGGTAAAAAACCCGGGTTTTTTAATATATATTTCTGGAAAAGAACAGATGATGTATTGTTAAGTTTATGGTTATTTTGTTTTATTTATTCACTTCTTTGAATCTTGGAAAATATATTTGTATTAATTTGCTTGCACTTTTAGATTGGAAACAATTGGAAAACACACAATTGATAGCTTTGCAATTTAAAATTTGTTTGGGTACTTCTTAGTTATCCCGTTGACCAAATTACTGTCCCCAAATTGTAAGATTAAATGCCAATAATGGTTGCCATTAATTAATTAATTGTAAGATTAAATGCCAATAAAACCATTAATTCGACGTTTTATTTGTATTTTTATTAATGTTTTACTAATTTATTTGATCTTTTGTTATTTAAAATAAAAATTATGTCAATGAGTTAAATTTGGCGAAAGTGGTCGACGGGATAACTAAGAAGTACCTTTGTTTGTTATTTAAATTAAAGTGATCATATCTATATATGTATTTTAAGAACAGAGAAAAATGGTGAGATCATTATTAAGACTATGAAGTCTTTCCCATCTGTTAGACTATGAAGTGTTCACAAAGATTGTATTTGAGATCAGGATTGCCACTTATTTCGGCAATCAAATTTCTTGTGCTTTACTGAGCAAAATATTAAATTTTCCCAGAGTTAATTCCTCTGAGAATTTTCAAAATTTCAACGGATAAATTTTGCAAAGTACCAAAGTTTAGTAAAATTCCTTGTTTTTAATACTCATTTTTAAATTTCCTCAGATTTTCTAGTTTTCCCTATACAGTGGCAACTCTGAAGATTATTATTTGTGAGGAAGGTGGAATCATCTTCCACATTTTGGCAATTTAATTTACCCGGGGAAAATTGCCCATTTAACCCGGGTTTTTTAATAAAACCCGCCCGGGCTGGGTTTTTTCTAAAAAACCCGGGTTTTTTACAACCCTGTTACTGATACAGCATAAAATTTTTTTAACATGATTCCTAAATTAGTCTCTTATATAAAAATGGGTAGATAAAACCCATTCGGAGTATGAAAGTTAATGGAAAAAAAAGTGTTAGTTAATTTCAAATAAAATTTTCATTATATATATGATGAATATAAATTATCAAATTAAAAAGTTATTCTGTGTAAATATAAAAACATTTATTAGTATTATTCGGCCAAGGCCGAATAATGGACTTGATATTCGGCCGAAGCCGAATATTCGGCAGACAGGCCGAATATTCGGCTTCGGCCGAATATTCGTTGCATCTCTACTTTTCATAACGCTTTCCATTATATATTGAATGAGCCTTTTATTTCCATATTCTGCTGTATAGACCAGGGTCAGCGAACCTATGGCACGCGTGCCGTAGCTGGCACGTGAGAGGATATTTTTGGCACGCCGTTAATTGAAGTTTTATATAAAAATTCACTCAAACTCCCTAAAATTCTGAACCTCATTATTATTTTTTTATTAGTACACGTGCTTGACTGAAAATAGCTTGTTTTTTTTTATAAGTACTAGTGCTCCTGTCATATCATTGAACTAAAACTACCCGCTCAGAACCCCCCCTCCACACACTTCCCTGATTTCGCTCTGCTGGTGCCGGTAATTCACATAACAGAGAGAGAAATCTAACAAATCAAATTATTTTTTGCTTTTCTATACTAATAAAAGAACAATATTTCATAAATTTCTTCATTATTTAACGCATTTTTATCTGCACATGAGGCTTTATTTAACTGTTGCTGTAATTTGCTAAATAATTAGTTAATTAAAATGACAAAAATATTACGAAGACTAATAAAATATGACTTTTTTCTGATAAGAAAAAATAATAATTCGATTGGTAAAACATTTGTAAAATGAAATGAAAACTATAATCATGCTTTCAAAGATTTTTATATATTTTTATGTGTCGGCTTGAAGAAGGGGTAGGGGTAATTTATCTGGCAGACGACTGGCTGCCGACACAATTCTTTTACGTATAAAACTCCAGTAGCTAGTCATTTCATTATTATTATTCTGATTTGCTTTTATTGCATGTTTTTTTGTTATTAAACAACCTTCACTGTTAGGGCTGGTAATATAAGACTGATTAGATTGGAACATTCAAGCAGTATTTATTAAACATGGCCCATTTGGCTAAAAAACAGAAAGTACAAGATAATAGAGAATTTCAAAACGTGGTGGACTGAGAAATATGGTATGATTAATAAAAGATAAGGCTCTTTGCGTTTTATGTTCCGGAACAGTGGTCTGCCGAACGTCATCTGCAAGACGTCATTTTGAAACTAATCACAAATCTCTTTCACAAAAAAGTTATGAAGAGCAAAAAGAATTAATTGCCAATGCAATTAAAGAAAAAAATAAAGGTACTTCTTATTTATCCTGTCGACCAATTTCACCAAATTATACACATTGACATAATTTTTATTTTAAATAACGAAAGAACAAATAAATTAGTAAAACATTAATAAAAATACGAATAAAACATCGAATTAATGGTTTTATTGTCCATTATTGGCATTTAATCTTACAATTAATTAATGGCAACCATTATTGGCATTTAATCTTACAATTTGGCAACAGTAATTTGGTCAACGGGATAATTAAGAAGTACCAAAATAAAATGTTCACATCTATGATTAAATATATCAATAAGGATTCTCAAACTTGTGTCGCAAGTTTCTCGGCTGCAAATGTCATCGCTCGATATGGTAAATTTTTCTGCGATGGAGAGTTTTTGAAGGAAGCCTGGTTAACATGTACGCCCTCCTTGTTTGACGATTTTGAAAATAAAGAGAGAATATAGCAAATTAAAGATATGCCGTTATCAAGAAATACAGTGAAAGATAGAATCCTAAAAATGGCAGAAAATGTAAGAGAGCAACAAAAATCTGATATCGAGGCTTCTCTTTCGTTTCACCGTGTCTTGATGAAAGTACAGATATAACTAAATCTGCTCGTTTAGCTATTTTTGTACGATATTTTATTGAAAATGACATTAAGGAGGAATTATTACCGTTATTGCTATCAACTACAACCAAGGGTGAAGATATTTGTACAGCAATTGTAAATTCACTTACTGAAAATGAAATAAATTTGTCTAAAATAGTTTCTGTTACAACTGACGGGGCCCCCAGTATGGTGGGTAAAATAAATGTTTTTTAAAGTTTATTTCAAACCCACATTGGACATATTATTGTTGGATTTCACTGCATCATACATCAACAAGTCCTGTGTGCAAAGTCTGGCTTCAAATCTCTTAATGATATTATAGCCGTAGTCACAAAAATAGTTAATCTCATATCGTCACAGACTTTAAATAAACAAAGTTTGAGGCTTTGTTAGATGAAGTAAACTCTGTATACAGCGGATTACTGATGTATAACAATGTTCGTTGGTTAAGTCGCGGCAAAATGCTACAAAGATTTGTTGCTTGTTTGGAAGAAATCCAGCTTTTTTTACATGAAGAAAGTAAAATTGAGAAATATATGCAATTGATGGATGTTAAAATGGCTTGTAAAATTAATGTATTTTACAGATTTATGCCAGCATTTAATTGACTTAAATTTAAAGCTCAAGGTAAAAATAAGACTGTTATGATAGATATGATTTAAGCTTTTGAAGCGAAATTGCAAATACAGTAGATTTCCGTTACAACAAATTCCACGGGACCGCTAAAATATTTCGTTGTAATGGAATCACTTCTCGTTATCTAATGAATTACATATACACGTAAACTAATTATGTAAGATAAATTTATCTTTCGTTATAGGAGATTTTAATGGAAGACCAGTTAAATTAACATAGAAAAGGGTTACTTAAATAAAATTCAATTTTAAAAATACAAAATTATGGACTAACCTTTATTTAGTAGCACATTATTGCAAAAAATCTGAGATTTAGCCTGTACAAAGAAATGTGTAGTTTATGATAACAAAAACGTGTACAATGTATGAATTTGAGAAAATACCTCCTCTGGAACATTTTTAATCGGGCATGTTTACTACAGTTAGTAATTGCTTTCTGGCTAATTTCTTGCCACAAACCAGAGATCCTTAAAAAAAGAGCTCGATGAAGATTTTTCGTTGTAAAGGAAATCCTAAAAAAATGCACTTCGTTAAATCGGAATTTTTAATACAGTAAGGTTAATGCAATTTGAAAAGGGGATTTGTCAAATTTCGTTGTAACGGGATTTTTCGTTGTAATGGAATTCGTTGTAACGGAAATCTACTGTATTTAGAAAAGACATTGTTTCCAAAAAGTATAAGTACTTCCCAAAGTTAAAAAAAATGGCTGATGACTTTAATTTACATGAAGAAATAAATGAAGCAAGTCTCACTGAAAATATTACTTCTATTATAAATTCATTAGTCGAAGAGTTCTCATCAAGATTTTGTGAATTCAAAAGCCTTTCGGAAACATTTAAATTTATTATCTATCCAGATGTGACTCCTATTCATAAACTGAACTTGATTGCATTCGATTGGTTGGAAATTTCAGAAATTGAAATGGAACTTATCGACTTCCAATCCAGCTTCATATGGGCTCAGAAATTTCTCAAATTGAGAAGATTTGGAGATGATCGAAAAAGACAGACTATCAGGCATCATAAATAAAAATGCTGATAGTAAAATTATGTCCACTTGGAACTTAATTCCAGACAACTACAGTTGTTTGAAGAAGTTAGCATTTGCCGTGTTGACAATTTTGCCTTCTACTTATGCTTGCGAATCACTATTTTCAGAGAAGAACAAAATTAAAAATTCAAAATCTACTTGTTAGATGACTCCAGTTCATATGCATTTTATTAAAAGTAACCAATTATGAGCCCGATGTCAATCATTTAACATCCAAGATGCAACATCAGTAATCACATTAATTTGTATAATTAGTACTCCCATCATCTAATACCACGTTGGTAAGGATTGAAAAATTAAAATTATCCAAAATACCAAAAATGAAGTCCATTGAAGTTTTATTTTAGTTATAGAATTCCCTATTAGCGGATATATTTGTCTGCTTACTTTTCTATTTTACGATAACACTCCTTTGTTTTCGATAAACGGAGAAATTCAACAGCATTAGATACATTTTAGACATTTAAGGAACTTTAACTTGTATCAAACCTTCTGCCTTTATCGAAAAGAAGAAAATGCTAATCGATTCTAGCTAATGCGCCTAAAATAAAAAATGAGTTAGTAAATGTGTCAGAAACTAGCTACTTTGGATTTTGATACAGACTTGAAGAATCATGTTGGAATCGCTAGGCACTGGAAAACAATTTCCGTGTTAGGCAGGTTCTCTCTCAGTAGTTATATATGTCTGGTTATCCTTACGTTTTTCGATAAAGATGTCTTGTTTTCGATAAACGGAGAGATTCCACAGCATTTGATACACTTTAGACATTTAGGGAACTTTAATTTGTATCAAACTTTTTTCCTTTATCGAAAAGAAGAAAATGCTAATCGATTCTAGCTAATGCGCCTAAAATAAAAAATGAGTTAGTAAATGTGTCAGAAACTAGCTACTTTGGATTTCGATACAGACTTGAAGAATCATGTTGGAATCGCTAGGCACTGGAAAACAATTTCCGTGTTAGGCAGGTTCTCTCTCAGTAGTTATATATGTCTGGTTATCCTTACGTTTTTCGATAAAGATGTCTTGTTTTCGATAAACGGAGAGATTCCACAGCATTTGATACACTTTAGACATTTAGGGAACTTTAATTTGTATCAAACTTTTTTCCTTTATCGAAAAGAGGGAAATGCTAATCGATTCTAGCTAATGCGCCTAAAATAAAAAATGAGTTTTTAAATGTGTCATAAAGTAGCTACTTTGGATTTCGATACAGACTTAAAGAGTCATGTTGGAATCGCTAGGTACTGGAAAACAGTTTCCGTGTTAGGCAGGTTCCCTCTTGGCAGGTATCTTTATCTTACTATCCTTACGTTTTTCGAAAGAAACTTTTGTTTTCGATCAATGGAGAAATTCCACAGTATTTGAAATTTAGGGGAACTTTAAACTGTATCAAACTTTTTGGAGTTATCTAAAAAGTAGAAAGGTTATTTGATTCATCAAATGCGCCATAGTTACGCGATTTGGACATGGCAGTTTCATAAAGAAGAAAGGGGAATTTATTCCAATGCAAAGAAAATCATTTTAAAATACTGAAATTCAAATGAGATATCTTTATAAATTTCTTCCATAAGATTAGCATTAGCGAGCAGGTCTTTTCACTTGACTGAAGTAACCCCTTAAGCCTAAATCAGGAGAAAATAATTGCGATAGCAGAATTATCGAGCAAACCCTATCAATACTATGAAAGTTTCGGCCAGAATAATAGCTAAGTTTTCCAACAATTGTTTTTAGCTTCTCTCGTTATAATCGATTGTAAAACATCGATTGTATATTCTAGGAATTAATTGATGGCTGTATCGATTGTTATTTTTTACGATGACGATTTTTCTCGATTGTCGAATTTTCGAGAATCGCCCATCACTAATGTGACAAGATGTTTTGGTTTGACTTTTCAATATGATACATTATTCAATTTAATGTGTATATTGGTATTAACTGCAGGTATGTTATCCACATTTACCGTAATCTAATAACAGTAAAAGTAATTTTGATTCATTATTTTTTTCCTTTTTGGTGGGCTGGGAGGTTGTTGGCACGTCATGGCCACTTGAAATTTTTTTGGAAAAAAATTGGCACGTGCATGTGAAAAGGTTCGCCAAACCTGGATGTCACAAGCAGAAACTTTTACAAGGGAAATTACTTTAAAGCAGTGCCTGGTACTAATTGATAAAAATACGAATTTTGAAATGTTTCTTGTGTATTGTGTTATCCATAGAAAGAAAATTTAGTGTCCAAAGCTTTTCCACCAACTCTTAATAAGTTACAAAAATGAGTTGTAAAATGCATCAATGTTATCAGTTTTACTACTAAATGAGAGAGTCTCTTCAGGACATTTTGTGAAGATACAAATGCTGATCGTATAACACTATTTATTCTTAAACATTGAGGTTGGAAAATAAAAAAACTTTTTGACACAAAACCTCTTGCATTTGTAGAATTATGTGTTCGTGACAGAAAATCCACGGAACAGATGTATTATAATCCCATCCGCCATCTTTGATTTTTTTTTTTTTTGCATGAATTAAAAATTGTTTTTTTAATTAAGTTAGAATTATTATATTCCTGTTTTTTCAATATTTAAGTATTGCGCGGCAGCGCAATACTTATTTATTTCCAGTGTCACTTCTCAATGTTAATTTAACATAGAAAAGCCTATGGAGATCGTAACTTTTTCATTTTTTCTTCCCACCTTTTTGTCCCTGATGCCACTCATGTTTAATTCTTTGCTAATTCTAATAATATTATAAATTCAAAGTGTAAAAACATTTGCCAGACGTCAGGATCAAAACGGATCATAAAATGCCTTTGCATATAAGTGGATTATAATCTAGAGAGTAATGTGGGCTAATTTTTATTTACATTATTCAAATACTTTTCTTAATAATTCCAAATTTTGCTTTTTTCATTGAGAATCAACGGACATTTTCTAATAAAATTTAACATTTTTCCTTCATTGTTGTAAATAATCCAAAAGCCGTAATAATAATTTGCCTATTTTTAGTTGAATGATTTTCACGTGAAACATGAAACTGAAATAGTTTTTTTTTTTTTTTAAGAATTAAAAAGAAGATGAATATGACGTCATAGTGGGGGAAAAATGACATTTTCAAGCAGGCTTTTTAAGTTCAGATTGTAATTTTTTGACCAAATTACAACAACCTGCATTACTGCACTGGTGAAACATTTTGAATTATACATAGGTAAATTGCATCCTAAATTGTGATGCGATATCGCACAAATCAAAGCCTGATGATGATACCCTCCATTAATTTTGAAATGTGTTTGAATGCAGTAGTTATTAAAAAACTTGACATATTAAACAAAAACCTAATTTGCAGAACAAATTAAAAAAACAAAAATTTATTTCCTAAATTGTTTAAGCCCGAGAAGGGGCAGATATTAAGATATTTCATTCAATTTGTTCTACATTTAATGTTAAATTTTTGTAACAAATAAGCTAAACCAATTGAACATTAAAAAATAAAAATGAAATTCATACAATATAATTCTTTAAACACCTATATACTTAGATTCCGTTCAAATGAAATAAATCTTCGACTTTTTTCCATTTTTAAGTTGTAAATATTTGTACTGCAGAGAGATTTTGCATTATGTTTATGACGATTGTACATAATATGATAAGGTACATGCAAAATACAAAACTTTAAAAAAAGTCTAAGATTTATTTCAATTTCATTTGAACGAAATCTAAGTATATAGGTGTTTAAAGCATTATATTGTATGAATTTCATTTTTATTTTTTAATGTTCAATTGGTTTAGCTTATTTGTTACAAAAATTTAACATTAAATGTAGAACGAATTGAATGAAATATCTTAATATCTGCCCCTTCTCGGGTTTAAACAATTTAGGAAATAAATTTTGTTTTTTTAATTTGTTCTGAAAATTAGGTTTTTGTTTAATTATATTAATCTATCAACAATATTTAACCACTGGCGACATTTACTTCTTGGCGAAAAAGGAGTTTTCATGCAAGAAAAAAAAAATACAAGATGGCGAATGCGGGATAATAGGTACATCTAAGCCAAACGAAGTTATTTTTAAGAATGTTACACTCATTTCCACTGTGTGAATAGAGTTCATCTTTTAAATACTAAGAGACGTATGTTACACAGATACAGGCAAAGTTCTTTAATCCGCACAAGTTGGGACCAAAGGTTGTGCAGATTATGGAATATTGCGGATTATGGAGTATTATGGATTACATCTCATTTTCTTATTTCTGGACACTATTTTAATTCCATAATGAGTATAACATGAAAAGAAAAATATGAAATATAATAATTAATTTTTCTGGACACTATTTTAATTCCATATTCAGTGTAACATGAAAAGAAAAATGTGAAATATAATAATTAATTTAATATGCTATCTCAAAAAATGCATTTTTCAAATTCTTGTATTAAAAATTGATTATATTCACTTTTATATTTAAAATTTTCAGATATTTCTTTTAAAAAATCATTTTTGGATCAAGAATTTGTAAATTTGTTTAATTGTTTACATTCATTAAGCAATGTGAATTATAGAAAATTGCGGATTATGGGTGTGCGGATTATAGATCCTTGACTGTATATGGGCATTGGAATTTTACAGATGCTTTGGTGGGGCGTGGCCAATATACTGTTGCATACCACTGCCTTAAACAATATTCTCTGCTTCCCAGGGTTCGTAAATATCATGATATTTTCGAAAATATCGAAAATATCCGATATTTTGATATATATCCGATATTTTCAAAGCAGCCAACTTACTGATAATAATAAATGTTTTTGAGCATGATATAGATTAGAAACTAAAATATACTGCACTTAACATGAAAATTTAATTAAAAAATATTCTAAAAATGCATTTTTCTCTTTCTTTTTTTATTTCCCACTTAGAACAAAATTGAAGATGAAAAAATCAAAAACAATTTGCTTTATACACTTATAAAGAAAAACTAACGATAGCATTCAGTATCAAGATCATTAAAAAAAAAAAAATCAGATTTTTTTAAAACAAAATTGTAAATACAAAAAAGTTTTTTAATTGAAAATTTTTAACATAAATGTAAGTATAAAATGTCTTATAACATGTTGTATAGTTTAAACTCAACTAAATCAAAGCTTGAGAAAAGATTATTTTCTAATGAAGCTGTATATAATTGGTTATTTAAATTTGTCAGTTTATCTTTCAATAGTTGTTCTGAATTATGTCTCACATAATTATTAGTTTAATATTTAAAAATAAAAGTTTCAAATATAAAGCTTGAAAAATATACTTGTTTTCTTTTTTGACTAAATAAGTCACATCTAGAAGAGACAAAAGTCCTTTATCTACAGATTCACACACTCAAAAACAGTTGAAAATTTATTTCATTTACACTGAAATATTACGAAGTACGACTGAAAATATCAAAAATATCTTGTGCAGAAAATACGAAACATATTGATAATAAATATCAACTATATGAAAACATCAAAAATCTTGATAATTTGAAAATAAATACTGGATAGATATCCATTGATACATATCACCGAACCCGGGTTGTATATAAATGATTATCTAAATTACATTTTATCTTTCAATGGCTATTCTGAATTAACTGTCTCACATAATTATTAGTTCTACATTTAAAAATAAGAGTTTCAAACATAAAGCTTGGAAAAAATTTGTTTTCTTCTTTTCCTAAAAAAGACACTGCCACTGCCAGAGGCAAAAGTTCATTATCTACAGAATGACACAGTCAATAACAGGTGGAAATTTCATTTACACTTGCTTTGACTGTAGAAAATATCAAAATAAACCTACAAAAGGTGATATTTTGAAAATAAATATCAAATATACAAAATATCAAACATCTTGATACTTTGAAAATAAATATCAAGAATTTGAAAATATCGAAAATATCAAAAATCTTGATATTTTAAAAATAAATATCGGATATATATCATGATATATCCATTGATATATATCAACGAACCCTGCTGCTTCCTGACTTGTTTTATTGATTACCATACCAGATTACAAAATATGCAAGGCAGAATTTATTACTTATGATGTTTTTAGTTAAGAAAGTTAAAGAATTTTTGCACTAGATGAGCATTACTGGAATTGCATTTTTAGAAATGTATAGTACATGGGAAAATGAGATCGAGGCCTTTTACGCTTGTTCATATATTTTATAGAAATTACTTCTGTCTTTATATATAAAAATAGATAAAAATGACTTATTTAAATCAAAATTTATAAGCATTGAAAAAATTGCTTGTGTATACTAAATAGTTCAATATGTTGCAAAAAAATATGCATGAAAAATTTCCTTCTCTCATAAAGGCCTCTATACTGAAAAGTACTACACCAGTAGCAAAAAATTCTCCAAGTGTCTGCAACAGATATTTCAGGAGCAAAAAACAATCTGCAGGCAAAATATTTTTACAATTGAAGCGTTAATTAATAAAACACTTACCTATAGCATCTTTAGGCATTTTATAAATTTTTAATAATTTAACTTTTTGTATTAGATAATAAAGAGCTAAACATAATGAAGCAAAATAAAGGTTTGATGACAAAGAATCTGCAAAAGCGAAAAAATCTGCGACAGCCATCTGCTGTCTCAAGCTTTCAGATACCGGGAAAAGTGTACTTTAAATTTTACTGCTTTTATGTTACCATTTTCTTATAAAAAGGTATTCTACTGTAATTACATTAAAATCACATAATTTAAGAAATACAATTTTCATATTCTTAGTTCATTTACATAGTAAACATGCATTTCCTACTGATAATAGAAATTGAAATAATAGCATTATAAAATCTTTCTAACTGTAGTTTATTTCCACTCCCAAAATAAAAGCAGAAGGTTAGCAGCTATGAAATACCTGTATCTTAACTCAGAAGAATTCAGACAAATTAATAATACTACTACACTTCTCTCAGAAATGAAATTTTCATGACAAAAAACAGCTATACATAATCTTACCTTTAATATGCATTAAAGTTTTTCCAAATAGTTACGCAATAAACAAACAATCAATAAAAGATTCAGATTACCACGAACAGAACATTTATTCAGGAACTATTAAAAAAGAAGTAAATGTACACAGAATTATAAATATTGGCTTACAAATTACTTGGTCCATGAACTCAAAGCAGTCACACAACTCTTAACACTACTTTTTATCTTCCAATGAATTTTGAGCCATGCTAATAGGAATGACACGTTCATTGCTTGGTGGTGGTTCAATAGCCTTCTTTGGAGCTTCGATGGTAAGAATTCCATCAGGACTCCATGACGACTTTACAGTTTCGGCCTCTGTTCCGTCAGGCAACATATAACGACGAGTAAATTCACGTTGAATAAAGCCATGTTCGTCGCTTTTCTCTTCGTGCTTGCCATGGATTACAACGTAGTCGTCAACAACTTTTACCTCCACTTCATCAGGCTTGAAGTGACTAACATTCAACATCACTTGGAACTTGTCCTTTTCGTTCTTGACTTCGGACTGACCAGATGACTGCATAGCTGCCATGGTCCTGGGACGAAGAAGGTATCCATGATACATAGTAGGTGGAAGCAAATCTCTTTCGAGCAATCCAGTTCCGAAATGTTGATCAAAAATGCTAGAGGGATAGTCATAGACATCCCACCAATTTCTACCAAATAATGATGAAATCAAAGACATATTTAACTGCTCACGAAAGATTTTCAGCTACAGAAGTTTGTACTTTAACGTAAAATAGCAATGACAACTCAGTTGACGCCCAAAGACAGAACAGCTGATTCTTCTAAGACGCCGGATTACCTTGTGTATTTGTATCGACTGGGAAAGTTCCAGAAAACGACAGAACAACCTAGCAATTTACTGGAAGTTCCAGACTTCACATGACTAACGATCTGGATTCCCATTGGTTCGCCAGTTAAGAATTTTATGTGATGCTCACTGATTGGCTTTTTAAATCGAATGCGTCATGCAACGTCATGGTATGATACAGAGCTTTTAACTTCGAAAAAGATTTTATTCGAATTAATCGATTTTCTTTTTCGATTTCCTTCGATACACAGATGTCAACAAATCCTTTATTCGGTAAACGAATTATGCGAGGAATTATGTTTTTTTTTTCGTCAGTGTTTATGCCAAAATAATTATTTGATTTTTAGAAATGTTAGTGAAGGAAATATTATAAGTAACCGACTTTTAAAAATGGACTTTTCTCGATTCTACACTATATATTTTTTTGTATGTACTTTTCCGCATAATTTACGAATGGAGTGGGTGCTCTTATTCCAGCGGCGTGTTATTTCGGAGGGGGCTGAGATAGTAAAAGTTTCTAAGAGAGAATCACAAGAAACGGGGAAAATTCCGCTTTAAACAGGTTTTTATTAAAGCAGGTAACGCATCTATTATGCAATAAAACTTGCTAGGATGGAATCGCTTTCGCTTGGGACTAGGAAAATTTCGTTTTAGGCAGGTTTTAGTCTTTACATTCCATCGTTTATGGTTATACGACATTTTTTTAAACGAAATACTAATAAATAGGTTGGCACTATTGCAAATTATAAAAGTTTGTAAAATCGATCAGTGTCACACAGAATTGCAATATTCAGAAAGGGTTTTTCAGAGCAAAAGGGTTTTATAATTACATTGTAAATGTCATCTATGGTGCAACGAAGACGGGTTTCCAGTAGATAATAATAAAGACAGATATTTGTCTGTCCATTTTTTTTTCTTTTGTCTGACCAGATGTTTTTTGTTCAGGACAAGATTTGACAAGAAGGATACCTGTATGCCTGAAATTATGCATCTCGATACAGGGTGTTTGGTTTTTTTTTTGAGTAATTTTTTTATTTAATTTTTTATGTTATCTTTGTGTTTTTTCACCCACATTTATAAAAGGAATCCATTTTCAATCTATCTTTCCATTTTAGCCGAATATAGTAAAATAGTCTTCTGCCATTTTTGAATATTTCACGAAGTCTTTTATGTGATTTTTAACTTTTTTTCGTGTTCCGACGGGATTTTTGACATTAGTAAAGAGAGTCAGGTTTCAATCTTTTAGCCCATAATACAAAATTTTGTCCTCTGCAATTTTTTAATTTTTCGCGAACTTTTTATGCGATTTTAAACGCTTTTCCCGTTTTTAAGACCCCTGCGATTAGAAGAGATTTTTTCTCATATTTGAATAAATTTTCGTCTTTTGAATGGAAAATTTCTAGAAATTTTTATCTTTGATTCGTGACTTTTTAGTGTTATGAAGGAAAAAATATTCATGCGTAAAAGTTCAGTTTCTAATAGGGAAAATACAATGCAACACAGTTGACGGAACACTATTTGAATTTGATTTGATGAAAATGCATCTTTATATTAGAGGATGTTAGGTAATTTTTACGTTAGATTAGTGTCTTTCTATATTTTTGTAAAAAATGGACAAATAAAAGCATTTTTTTTTTTTTTTTTGGCGTGTGTTTGAACGTCAGAAAAAGCAACTGAAAAAACATCCAATTCACTGATTTATTTATTTTTTGAGAATGTAAAAATAATCCGGTTTCAATCTTTTATCCCAATATAGTAAATTTTGAACTTTGCGGCGTTTTATTCGCCTTCCACTTTTTTTTTCTTTTTTTTTTTTTTTTAAACATCCCTAAAAGGAATCAGGTTTAAGTCTTTTAGCTCAATATAGAAAATTTATCCTTTACGATTTCTGAATTTTTTACGAACATTTTATGTGATTTTTAGCGTATTTTTTAACATCCCACTTTCAATCTTATGGCTCAATATAGTCAGATTTTGCTCTCAGCTATTTTTGTCCAATGTTTTATGCGATTTATACCCCCTTTTTCGCGTTTTGCGGATACTTTTTGACAAGATTTTCTGAAACCGAAGAATTATCCAGTAGATTTTGCTGCTGTCATGATTAAGCTGAAGGTGAAAAAATAACAAATCGGCTCCTATAGGAACGTGTACAACGATGCTGCAAAATTTAACTTTTACCTGGAAACTATCACTTTTATCGAAAGAAGAATTACAATAATTCAAAGATTGTTTGATTCAAGATCAGATTGGGGATATCCCGAACGGGTTTACGCTGCGGAAGGCAGTGGGGCCTCCAAGGGGGAACCCCACAAAATAGGTTCTTTTTTGGAAAAATCAACCAGCAAAACAAGCGAAGCTCTGCTAGTAGATTAAATAGTTACAGAATTTAATTTATGTATAATTAACATTGGTAATGTATCGAGAGAAGAGAAATGAAACGTTAAAAAAGAAACAGGTCGGACATAAGGGGATAGGTGGAAAATGCATGGCACACAGATGCCTGCTTATTGGGACCCAATTTCTTTCATCTGGGCACCTTTAAAAAGAATGGTGGCTATAGAACGTGCGTGTCTGATTTGGTTGAAGAAAGTAATAGTATTAAGGAAGTTTTGAACCTTAGTGGGGTCCCCAAGAAGATTAAAAAGCACGTTCTTTAAACATTTGAATAAAAAAATGGCGGCTACAAGTTTTGAATCCTGGATTCCAACTTTTCCTCACTTTCATAGCCCTCTCCCCCACCCCTCCCCCAATAAAAAAATTTTAGAGCCTGCGAAATTTCTTTCATCTGGACACCTTTAAAAAAAATGTGGCTACAGAAAGGAAGTACATTATCTGTTTTGGTTGAAGGAAGTAATAGTATTAAGGAAAATTTGAAGCTTATTGGGAGCCCCAACGAGATTAAAAAGCATATTTTTTAAACATTTGAATAAAAATATGGGGCCTAAAAGTTTTGAATCTTGAGTTCTAACTTTTCTTCATTTTTATACCCCCCCCCCCCCCCCCTTAAACAAACAACAGCAAAAAAAAAAAAAATTAAAATGAATTTAGAGCTTGCAAAATTTCTTTCATCACCTTTAAAAAGAACGGTGACTATAGAAAGAAAACACAAATTTTTTGAAGGAAGTAATGGTATTAAGAAAGTTTTGAAACTTATTGGGCTCCCAATGAGATTAAAAAGCATATTTTTTAAAGATTTGGATGAAAAATTTGGCCTAAAAGTTTTGAATCTTGGGTTCCAACTTTTCCTCACTTTTATAGAAGGCCCAAAAAAAGACAATTCAAAAAGAATTTAGAACCTACAAAATTTCTTTCATCTGGACACTTTTAAAAAGAATGGTGGCTGTAGAAAGAAAGTGCATATCTGTTTTGGTTGAAGGAGATACTAGTATTAATGAAGTTTTGAACCTTTTGTTTCACCTTTTCCTCCCATTTATAGGGGGCTCCCAAAAAGACTAAAATAGCATTATATTTTAAAAATAGAATGTAGAGCCTTCAAAAGCTCTTCCATCTGGGCACCTTTATAAAGAATAGTGGATATAGAAGGAAAGCGCATATCTGTTTTCTAAATCTAACAAAGATCTTTGACAAAAAAAAAAAAAACAACAAAATGTTATTAAAAAATACATTAAAAAATAATTATAAAAGGTAAAAAACATTATTCGGCTCAAAGGTACAATAACTTACTACTGGGCCACTGACTTTGCTCACCCCCCCCCCCCCAGGGGCGGATTTAAGGGGTTGTGATGGTCGCAATCGCGAGGGTCCCCGCATCTCAAGGACCCCAACATCTTCTTTTGACTTCAAAGAGAAATGTGAAGTTTTGATAAAAGGATTTTTTTAGTGTTCTTTTTTTAATTTTTCAGTTAATATTGCAACATCATTTTTATGTAATAAATAAAAAAAATTTCTATCATTTGCTACTGCCAGAAATGTTTTAGCTTTCCCTTATCTTTTTTTCGTTATGAATTATCAGGATTATGATCGGTCGTGGAGGGATGGGGTGGGATTCAAAGGAAACTTGGGTCTGAGCCGAAAGGAATCCTATTAGAGACATTCTATGACGATTTAATTATACAGATTGAGGACCTAATTAAATCATGGGCCATCAACCTGGGGCTCCTGATTTTGGGGGCCCCATACCTGGTATGCAGTTTCATAAAGCTGATATTTTAAATGCATTTTTACTTTGTTACTGATTATCTATGCTAATAAAAGAAAGTTTCGCTGTGTGTGTGTGCGATGTGTCTGTGTGCGATGGCTAGCAAAATCTACCGCACGTAGAAGATCGAAAATTAGGGTGAGGCTAGTCCAAGTCAGTTCCTGATGCATTTAAGGGTCAGATTTTTATTTTTTTTAAGACCCTACCTTCCTGGGTTGTTTCAAGATTTTATGCCCTAAATTTTAATAACTTTCCCCCTTTTTATCCGATCTTCTTCGTTCTTGGGGCTCTTTCTCCATTTAGTTATCCAACTTTCTACATTTCAGTTAAGATCCTGGCACCATGGGAGTCGTTACAGGGCCCTGGAAGTTTTTATCCTAAATTGTTAATCAATTGCCCCTTTTAATCCAATATTCATTTTTGGTGCCCTTTTTAAATTTAGTTATTTCCCCCCGATTCTACATTCCAGTTAAAACCCCGGCCCCATGGGAGTCTGTACAGGGCCCTGGAAGTTTTTTCCCTAAATTGTTAATAAATTGCCCCTTTTAATCCAATATTCATTTTGGTGCCCTTTTTAAATTTAGTTATTCCCCCCGATTCCACATTCCAGTTAAAACCCTGGCCCCGGTTGTCCCGGAATCCTTGCATTTTTTGCTCCATGCGTTTTCACTCCCTAATTATGTCACTTCAATGCATAGCTTTAAAGTTGATTCTTGGACTCCTGTCCCCGGGCCAACACTGTTATATTTTTATTGGGGCCTTTAGGACCCTTTTTAAAGTATTTCCCCCCATTTTTACGCAGCTCTTTAAAATTTTATTCTAATGATTAATTCATACCTATGCTTAATTTCGTCTAATTGCAGACCCAAAGCACTAAGTACAAGGACCTTTTAAAATGTTTTCAGTTTAGAGTCCTGCTCTCAACTATCAGTTGGCCTCTTTCGAATTTCATATTATAGCTTCATTAAAAATGGTCCGATTCATTAGCTTTTTTTTCTCTAACAACAAACCAGCAAAATACCGCTTTTATAAATCAAAACATACTACAGTTTAGTTACTGACATTTGATTTGTTCTCAGAACAGTCATTGTGATTGGCTAGGGAGCATTTATTACAATACACTTCATCATTTAAGACTAATTGTGTTTGTATTTTGGACTAAAGTATGTGTAACTTTTTTTGTAATGCAGATATTTAATTCTGTTTTTTATTAAATTCTACATTACATTTCCTTGAATTTGATATGTAAACATTTGTAATTAAGTGAAAATTATAATATTCTATAAGCACAGAAAGTTATAAAGCATGAAAATTTCGAAAAATGTCCACAATTTTGGCCACCACTGTAAATATATCAAATTTTGCAAGATGGAAGGGCCCCAAAAAGTTCCAGTGAGAGGGGCCACTCATTTTATAAATCTGCCCCTGCCCCCCCTCAAATGGGGGGTATGGGGGAGGTTCAGACGGCCCTGGTTATGGCAAATATCTTATTTAACTTTAATATAATTTTATTATGTCTCTGAAGAAACTTTACAAATTTCATACTGACTTTAGAAATATCTTATATTTTACATGAAAAAGAAATTCCCTAAAATCGCAGCACATATTTTTGAAGAACTACGAATAAGAGACCAGAAAAAATTGATGAAATAATCTGCCATCCCTGGAAAAACCTTTGCCCTACCTGGAAGTATGGTCTAGCTACGGACCTGCGCCCCAAACCGATATTTTTTAGCTTCACACCCCTAAAAGTTAGCCCCCCCCTCTACAGAATTTCGGGTCAAAAATGGTGCCATCTAACGTGAAAGCGTTTGTAAAGATTTGTTCAACCATTTTTAGCGTTTGATCAAACCCGGAAATGCGCCTAAAATCGATATTTTTAGCAGCGGACCCCTAAAAGTACCCCCCCCCCCCCTTGACGGAATTTCCGGACAAAAATGCTGTCATCTAACATGAAATTGTTTGTAATTATTTGATCAACCTTTTTTAGCATTTGATCAAAACCGGAAATTAAAACAAAATGGATATATTTAGCAGCGGACCCCTAAAGGTTAGACCACCCTTGACCGAATTTCGGGACAAAAAATGGTGTCATCTAACGTGAAATCGTTTGTAGAGATATTATCAACCATTTTTAGCGTTTGATCGAACCCGAAAGTGACCTCAAAATCGATATTTTTAGGTTCACACCCCTAAAAGTTAGCCCCTCCTTGACGGAATTCCGGGACAAAAATTGTGCCATCTAACGTGAAATCGTTTGTAGAGATTTAGTCAACCATTTTTAGCATTTGATCAAACCCGGAAATGCGCCCAAAATCGATATTTTTAGCAGCGGACCCCCAAAAGTTAGTCCCGCCTTGACGGAATTTCGGGACAAAAATGGTGCCATCTAACGTGAGCTCGTTTGTAGAGATTTGATCAACCATTTTTAGCGTTTGATCAAACCCGGAAATGCGCTCAATATCGATTTTTTTAGCAGCGGACCCCTAACAGTTAGTCCTTCCTTGGCGGAATTTCGGGACAAAAATGCTGTCATCTAAAATCAAATTGTTTGTAATTATTTGATAAACCATTTTTAGCATTTGTTCAAACCCGGAAATTAAAACAAAATGGATATATTTAGCAGCGGACCCCTAAAGGTTGGACCACCCTTGACCGAATTTCGGGACAAAA
Source organism: Maratus speciosus (assembly GCA_963932465.1). Lineage (NCBI taxonomy): Eukaryota > Metazoa > Arthropoda > Arachnida > Araneae > Salticidae > Maratus > Maratus speciosus. Next base: position 459,001,785 of record OZ010797.1, read on the forward strand.
AATGGTGTTATCTAACGTGAAATCGTTTGTAGAGATATTATCTACCATTTTTAGCGTTTGATCAAACCCGAAAGTGACCTCAAAATCGATATTTTTAGGTTCACACCCCTAAAAGTTAGCCCCTCCTTGACGGAATTTCGGGACAAAAATGGTGCCATCTAACGTGAAATCGTTTGTAGAGATTTGATCAACCATTTTTAGCGTTTGATCAAACCCGGAAATGCGCCCAAAATCAATATTTTTAGCAGCGGACGCCTAAAAGTTAGTCTCCCCTTGACTGAATTTTGGACAAAAATTGTGACATCTAACGTGAAATCGTTTGTAGAGATTTGATCAACCATTTTTAGCGTTTGATCAAACCCGGAAATGCGCCCAAAATCGATATTTTTAGCAGCGGACCCCTAAAAGTTATCCTCCCCCCTTGACGGAATTTTGGGACAAAAATGGCGTCATTTAATGTGAAATGGATTGTAGAGATTTGATCAACCATTTTTAGCGTTTGATCAAACTGGGAAATGCGCCCAAAATCGATATTTTTAGCAGCGGACCCCTAAAAGTTATCCCCCCCACTTGACGGAATTTCGGGACAAAAATAGTGCCATCTAACGTGAAATCGTTTGTAGAGATTTGATCAACCATTTTTATCGTTTTGTCAAACCCGTAAATGCGCCCAAAATCGATATTTTTAGCAGCGGACCCCTAAAATTAGCCCTCCCCCCTTGACGGAATTTCGGGACAAAAATGATGCTGTCTAACGTGAAATCGTTTATAGCGATTTGATCAACCATTTTTAGCGTTTGATCAAACCTGGAAGTGACCCAAAATCGATATTTTTAGGTTCACACTCCTAAAAGTTAGCCCTATCTTTGACGGAATTTCGGGACAAAAATGGTGCCATATAATGTGAAATCGTTTGTAGAGATTTGATCAAACATTTTTAGCGTGTGATCAAAGCCGGAAGTGCCCCCAAAATCGATATTTTTAGGTGCAGTCCTCTATAAGTTAGCCTCCCCCCTTGACGGAATTTTGGGAATATAATCTGCTGTTCGGGAAAGTATTTCCGAAGTATGTTTGAAATGATACCTGTTGTGTTTAGTGCTAAAGAAAAGTGAAATAATGTTGTCCACCTCTTTTGTTGATAAGAAGTTCTGCCTGCGCACTGCCCCCCCACACACACCGTTCGGAGGCAAGCGCAAGAAGATACATTATTGTTGAATGCATTATGAAACAAAAGGCTAGTTATTAAATACTTTTAATTAGCAGCTATTTCTTTTAAATGTTATTTGATATAAAGTTATTTTATTTATAATAGCGATATTTTCTTCTTTGAATCAATAAATTATGTGAATAATAAATATATGACCATCTGTATATCACTGCAAACAAAAGAATCAATTTAAAAAATCGAAAGAATTTTTAGACATTGATAACGATATCATTAGGGAAGGGGGGGGGGGCGGTGTTAGTGGAATGATAACGTATGATATCGTAAGTGCAGGGGGTGGTGGTCTAAAATTGCTAAAAAGTTGATAACATTATATATGTACAGCCCCTAATCATTGGGTAATTTACCTAAAGACTATCCGTCCACTAAAATAAGTTATTATTATTTTTTTTAATCTAATCACGGACTTGTCTTGAACATTTCCATACGCTTCCCTCCCCCCCCCCCATTCTCAAATTAAATCCTGCTATGCTATTGTTGTTATTTTTTAGTGTAAGAAAAAATAATATGAATCTTTGTCTTTTATTAACACATTTATTGACATATATCTGACCTGTGTGCTTGGCGTCAAGCGTTCGCTTATAAGTCATCGTCAGTATATACATGGGCGAGATAGCACACACAAGGAAATTTACAACACAGAGAAATATAGCTGGGAGCTCCACAAACGTTTATTAGCATAACTTCAAATCCATAGTTGCCATTACGAAATCTGAAGGAATTCCAAATGAAAAAATAAAATCACCGCGCCCACATCACATGTTGATCAGATTCTCATTCATTAACAAAATATCTTTCTCAGTCAATTTTTCTTATCGGAAACTAGTAACTCTGAATTTTGTGGACGTCAGCTCTTTTCAAATAAACATTATACACTTTTGAGACCCTTGACTCCGGCCGGAAATTAAGATGCTTGTACTCTTTTGCGGTTCCGTTTGGTACCCACCTGCCAGTTTGTTTCTATTAATCGAGAATCCGTTCATGGATTATTATTATTATTATTATTATTATTATGCCTTATTTTTCAACTCTTATCTCTAAAAAATAAGCAATATTTACAATGATCCTTATTTCTGTTTTGGATATCCGAATCAGTATACTATAGGGGTCTGCATGGGTCGGAATTTTTAGCTCCGGAACCGGCCCGTACAGAAGTAAGTGAAAACAGGCCCGGCTCGACCCGACACAATGTCTACAAAAAATTTCGATTTTTCTTAACATATAATTAGGATGCCTTTAAAGAATACTGCATACATATTTATGGGATAGTTTTATACAGTATATTTTAAAATTACGATGTGTTCGCAAGACAGAAAATACACAACAGCAACATTAAGGATTGCTTGGTTATTTAGACGTTTCAGCATTCACACAAGGATTCATTTAAAAATTAACGTAGATTATAATAAACAAAAAGGAGTGTTAAAAAAACAGCTTTTGAAGGTGTATAATTAAAAGTAAATTTGTGAAAATATTTATCTGTCATTTATTAAGGTTTCGGAAAACGCAAATGATTGGCACGTGTTCTTATTCAGAAACTATGTAATCGAATGGCGTTAAATATTTTTTGATAAAGGTGATATATCTTTGAGAAAATACTGTCAAAGTTAGAGTTTTGAATCGAATTTCCGGAAGAGACAGCACAGAAATGGAGAAAAACCTGTAGTCACGTGACAAGAATCTCTTGTATCTCGACAAGTCATTTATTTATCAAAAATGGAAAAGCTATTCGATTGCAAATCCCTTCAATTGTCAGGCTTGTCAGTTTTATGCCTTTACAGTTAAAAATTAGTCAGAAAATGTGTCAAAGTTTCGCATTGTTGAACAGTGAATTTGAAAAGCATCTTAACCCTTTGTTGCATACTCTAAAACTGGCAAATCCGAAATGTTAAATTTAGTATTTTCTTACTAAAACGATCATGCTGATTGAGAAAAAAATTATTTTATGTGTAATAATTTTTCATTATTTGAGTTACAGCTTATCCACTATAGTGGACACTATGAACACAGAATTGAAATGTAGTGCTGTTATGAAAATAAGATTTATATTAGTTTTCTTCTAGAATATTATCATATTTTAAAATAATTGTGGTTAAAATTTAGAAAACCTTCAATGATGGTGAAATTTGTAAAATCAATCAGTTTTTGCATCGATGTAAAGGTAAATTTTACATTTTACACATGAATATGTACACTTCCTTTTACATAGCTCCATTTTGCATCGCTGTGCACTTTTTAATGTTTGAGGGGAAAGTGTTCCACCTTGTCATATCTGGTGTCCTTTTATACAGAATTTGCTCTTACTGTCAATTATCTTAGTCGTTTGTCTTCCAGCATATCACATTTTCAGAGTCTTGAATCAAATGCGGTTCACCAGATTGTCGCATCACTGAAACTGATTGAATAAGTCCACTTGCTAGAGCCAGTTTAACTTTTCCAAATTGTATTTCGCAATTTGGAAACAAACTTCTGTTTACAACAAAATTTCCTTAATTCAAATAAGTTTCGATTTAAAAATTTTAAAAACATTTTTTTAAAATGTTCCATAGATATTAATTTTAAAATTGTTTATTGTTATTTTATTGTTTTTCAATAGTGTCATACACATGTATTTCAAACAGAACACATATGCAATTTTTTTTTAACTAATAAATTAGCTCAAATAAACGAAGTCAAGTAATTATAACTTTTGAAATGTGAAAGAGATGAAAATTTATATAAAATATGTCTGCATAGTATTAAAATAACATAAAAACGTCAAATTTATATTTTAAAATTTTCACTGCTCACACTCAAGACGCCCACTTCAGTTGACAAAGTAAAATGTCATAATGTTGATTTGATGCTGTGCAAGGCGTCCACTATAGTGGACATTATGTAAAACCTTCCATAAAATAAACAAAAAAGTATTTATCCAGGGTGCATAGGAAAGTCCCTTTAACCTGAAAATACTTGCGAACGGAGAGAGCTACAGCTATGCAAGTGAAATAACGGTATAGTAAAGCGACTACGCCCCATTTAATGCAAACGACAGCAGCTCCCCTAGTGGCGAAATTTGGAAGATAGCTATTGTAAATGGAAAACGAAAAGAGATAGAGCAAAATTTCTAATTAAAAAGTTTTACAGCATCAATTAATTAATACGGGACGACATTTGATTTACATGGATGAGATAAATCTTTACCTGTATAACCAAAACTGTCCGAAATCGATGCACCCCATTTTGTGTAAACGTTTGAATGGAATAGCCAAAAGTATGAAGAAATATGCACAATTTATTGTATAAATACGTACCTATCTTAATGCATTTTGATAACATAACACACACAAAAAGAAACAGATTATTTCACAGTGATAAAAAGTTGATATTCAGTATGTTCGAAAAGTACGCCATTGCTCACGATACACGTTTATATTCATGAGAATAATTTTGCATGCACATTTTTCAGCATGGAACGTCTATTGCAAGCCTCTTTAATACGACGACATAGATTTAACACTTTCAAGGGCGGTGGCTAGACGGTCTAGCCACCTAATTTTAATTCCAAAACTGACAAATAGCACCAAGAATATTTTAATAAAATTTTGCTTTTGTAATGAAAGTGCTAATTTGCAGTTTTTTATTTGATAAGAAATTCGTTTGAATATTCTGGTGTCAGTTAATTATTTCATCATTTTACGAACAGAATTTTTCTGCCCCTGAAAGGGTTAAACTAAAATTTTAAATGCATTGGAAATTAAATTTTTACAGACATTACAGTATAGTACAACGTCACACTCTGCAATTGCGCACTGCTACATTTCCGAAATGTGAATATGCAAAGTAGAATCGTCGCTCATCGATTTCGGACATTTTTGTGTATACAGACGACGATTTATCTTATCCGTGTGAAACAAATGTCGTTTCGTACTAATTAATTGATACTCTAAAACTTTTTAACTGGAAATTTTGCTCTATCTCTTTTCGTTTTCGATTTGCAACGGCGATCTTCCAAATTTCGCCACTAGGGGCGCTGCTGTCGTTTGGATTAGGTAGGGCGTAGTTGTTTTACTATACCGTTACCTCACATGCATAGCTGTAGCTCTCTCTGTTCGCAAGTATTTTCAGGTTAAAGGGACTTTCCTATTCACCCTGTATACTTGTTTTTAAATTGTCTATTAGGCTAAGACATCTAAAAACAATAATTAATGAACAAAGTATCATTTAAATAATATTATTATAGGTTTAGAAATATTTTAGTTCATGTTGAACAACTTGCAGGCATTCTGATGGAACATCCACATTAATTCTATTTCAAGAAGTAAGTTAACCGACTTGTTTCGCCATCTCGATTTTTTATCTGCAAGCATGAATGTCGAAAAGTAGCATAAGCTTTAAATAGGAACTGTGAAGGAAATTGGTTGGATAAGAAAAAATTGGCAATTTTGTCCACTGTAGTGGACAGTATGCAACAAAGGGTTAAGGTATAGTTCCAAAGATTACGTTAAAACAGAAGTACATTATCGCTATTAATATTTTTACAAAACATTTTGCCTGCCCTACATATGCTGTGAACAATTAAGTCCAGTTCCGGCGCGGCTCAATTGAGTAGAAAAAAATTGCAAGCCTGATCTCGACCCCGCCCGAGTGTGCTGAAAAAAAAATAAGCCCCGGTCAGACACCATGTAACTGTCCGATGCCAATCTCTACGCTGAACATGTTAAACTAGCATTGGCTCATGACACACATGTATACTTATTCTCGCGAAAGTCATATTCATTGAAAATAGCTCATATTTTATCAGCTTCATTTAAATTTTAATACTGAGCCGGAAAGACCGCTAACTTTTTTTATAGGACCGGCCCGTGCCAGCCAGTTAATTTTGTTTATAGGCCCGTGCAGTCCTCTAGTACACTATGATAATGTCAGTGGGTTATAGTAGAATGTTATAATCATACGATCCGTTTCGTAAATGCCCAGTGAATCTACTTGGATTAAGAACATAATTTTACAATTTAGCTATGTCCTTCTGTGCTTAATATGCGTCTACTATTAAATTGTGTTTCAGCTTGGTACGCACGCGTCATTTCTGATTTTAATAATCGGATTAACCCTCCTGCATAATTAATACTATTATTATGTTCTATTTTTCAACTTCTATTTTTATGATCATCCTCTTTTCTGTTAGAGATATCTGAACCAGTAAGTTGTGTTAATGTCGGTAGAATACGATCATGATAGAAGAAAAAATCGAATGATTCGTTTAGTATGTGCTCAGTGAATCTGTTTAGATTAACAAACGTAATTTTTGATGTCCTTCAAAACATCACATCTATAAATTAAATTAACTCACAAACTAAAATAACTGCGACGAAATATTTAAAATGCCACAAAGACATCTTACGACAAATCAAAGCTTTCAAAGTCATATTTTCTGCAGCTGGTAAAACAACTACAAGTACTTACTCACCCAGTGTGGAAAAAAATTATTTCCCATCCATTATTAATAGAAAATATTGAAGGTTAAAAAAGTTCGGGTAAAACTATTTTCAAACCATTTTTGTCCTAAAAATCCGTCAAGAGGGGGCTAACTTTTACGGGTTTGCAAACAAAAATATGGATTTTTTGGCACTTCCGGGTTTGATCAAACACTAAAAATGGTTGATTAAATCTCTACAAACGATTTCACGATAGATGGAACCATTTTTGTCCCGAAATTGCGTCAAGGGGGGGCTAACTTTTAGGGGTGTGAAGCTAAAAATATCGATTTTGGGCGCATTTCCGGGTTTGATCAAACGCTAAAAATGGTTGAACAAATCTCTACAAACGATTTCACGTTAGATGGCATCATTTTTGTCCCGAAATTCAGTCAAGGGAGGGGGGCGAAATTTTAGGGGTCCGCTGCTAAAAATATCGATTTTGGGCGCATTTACGGGTTTGATCAAACGCTAAAAATGGTTGATCAAATCTCTACAAACGATTTCGCGTTAGATGGCACCATTTTCGTCCAGATATTCCGTTTAGGGGGGGCTAACTTTTAGGGGTCCGCTGCTAAAAATATAGAATTTAGGCGCATTTCCGGGTTTGATCAAACGCTAAAAATGGTTGATTAAATCTTTACAAACGATTTCACGTTAGATGGCACCATTTTTGTCCCGAAATTCCGTCAAGGGGGCTAACTTTTAGGGGTGGGAAGCTAAAAATGTCGATTTTGGGCGCATTTCCGGGTTTGAACAAACGCTAAAAATGGTTGATCAAATTTCTACAAACGATTTCACATTAGATGGCACCATTTTTGTCCAAAAATTCCGTCAAGAGGGGGGTTAAATATTAGGTGTCCGCTGCTAAAAATATCGATTTTGGGCGCATTTCCGGTTTTGATAAAACGCTTAAAATGGTTGATCAAATCTTTACAAACGATTTCACGTTAGATGGCACCATTTTTGTCCCGAAATTCCGTCAAGGGGGTGTAACTTTTAGGGGTGGGAAGCTAAAAATATCAATTTTGGGCGCATTTTCGGGTTTGAACAAACGCTAAAAATGGTTGATCAAATTTCTACAAACGATTTCACGTTAGATGGCACCATTTTTGTCCAAAAATTCCGTCAAGAGGGGGGGTTAACTTTTAGGTGTCCGCTGCTAAAAATATCGATTTTGGGCGCATTTCCGGTTTTGATCAAACGCTAAAAATGGTTGATCAATTCTTTACAAACGATTTCACGTTAGATGGCACCATTTGTGTCCCGAAAATCCGTCAAGGGTGGGGGGGGGGGGGGGGTTAACTTTCAGGGGTGTGAAGCTAAAAATATCGATTTTGGGTGCATTTCCGGGTTTGATCAAACGCTAAAAATGGTTGATCAAATCTTTACAAACGATTTCAGGTTAGATGGCACCATTTTTGCCCCGAAATTCCGTCAAGGGGGTTAATTTTTGGGGTGTGAAGCTAAAATTATCGATTTTGGGCGCATTTCCGGGTTTGATAAAACGCTTAAAATGGTTGATCAAATCTTTACAAACGATTTCACGTTAGATGGCACCGGTTGTGTCCCGAAATTCCGTCAAGGGGGGCTAACTTTTAGGGGTCCGCTGCTAAAAATATCGATTTTGGGCGCATTTCCGGGTTTGATCAAACGCTAAAAATGGTTGATCAAATCTCTACAAACGATTTCACGTTAGATGGCACCATTTTTGTCCCGAAATTCCGTCAAAGGGGGGCTAACTTTTAGGGGTGTGAACCTAAAAATATCGATTTTGGGGGCATTTCCGGGTTTGATCAAACGCTAAAAATGGTTGATCAAATCTCTACAGACGATTTCTGATAAGGATCGCTAATTTTTTTTTAGTTTTGCGCATTTTGAAATATCCTAAAAGTTAGCCCCCCCCCCTGGTTCTTTTTAATCATAACTCGTGAAATAAAGTTGATCAAACGATGAAAATTGTTGATCAAATCTGATCAAACGATGATCAAACGAAATGCATATGTAACTTTCTTATTTTTCGTCATGGGGGGGGGGGGGGGGCTAACTTTTAGGCGGTAAATCGGTGGTATTATAGAGAAATGTTTGATAAACACGCTGATGCAGACAGTTTTCAAATCGAAGAATTAATTTAAGAGATATTTAATGCTAAAGTTGGACAAAATCGTTCCATTAAAAAAGTTTTATTGAAGCAAAAACTATACATGAGAATTTAATCATTTTTAGATCATTTTATACGTTATAAGTTCCCGGTATGCAGATTGCATTTATTTTTCTTATTTGACTAATTTTTTGAGGTTTTATTTTTACTTTAAATTCAAATTTTCAGCATTTCGAGAGATATTTTTTACAAATTTTAGAAAATGTTATTAATTTAAACTGTTGCCAATTGTATAAACAGCGAAAACAATAATGTTTACTTCAAATTAAATATTTATTTACACGTGACTATTACAAACAGAAAAAAAAAAACTTTAAAATTATAATTAAATGATTACATGTTAAAAACAGGAAAATTACGTCATAAGAACCATATTTATGCTTGAATTTTAAAAGAGAAACAAAATCTTAAAATAAAAAAATAATTATTATGCGTAAAAACTTGTAATTCGAGGAAATTACGTCATATTTAAAATGGCCAAAAAATATGACATAACAATTTGAATTGAAAAATATATTTGCGCGAGATATTTTGAGATAATCTTTTCAACTATTATCGTGAATTCGAAGACAGCGCAAATAATATTTCCTTCTAACAACAAAAGTATTTTCACTTGAATAAGAGAAATAAAACTTTGGTGTAAATTACGTCTGGTTTGAAACGATACATTTAACGCTGTTAAAAAATGCCAGGAGACAACGACACTGTTTACTTAATTCATTTTATATTAGATTATTTTTAAATGTTTAACTAATTTTTTTTAATTAAATACGAAAACAGCCATTGTATCTCTTAACAGCAGCAGATTTAATCTTAAAAATCCCCAATCCAAGGAAAACGAATGAAAATCCGTTTCGCTACTGTTTTTTTTTTTTTTTAATTCAATATTTTTAAAGCCGATCAAATTAGCGTGCTTTTTGGATTTTGGTGTGCCTGAAGGGGGGGGGGGGGGGGGTTGGCGAGCGTAGCTCGTAGCGGGCAGAGACCCCTAGTAAGTACAAAAGTAAAAATAGTTTAAAAAAAAAACCACACACACACATTTATAAGTATTCAGTGTTTATCTTGAAAATCACGCCTAACTTTCTTTTGACTGCATTTCACGTTTCCACCCCAATTCGTTACATTACATTAATTTGGCGTGCGCCCGAACTCGATTACGAAAAATTCACTGATTTTTTACGCTTGGTATAAAGTGCTAGCAAATGAATTTATGAAAAAATATTTTGCTTTGTTTCTTTTGTAACACAGGGCAAAAGGAAAAAAAATTAACATTATTTAAACTATCTTTTTAGGATTTCTATATTGATTTCCTAATGTATGATCGTAAATTAATTAATATAAAGCTATTAACTGATAAAAGCATATTTTTATAAAATAATCAACTCTTCATTTTTTGTTTATAATTTATTTTCTACTTTAACATATTGTTGCAGTTTTACAGCGATTTAGCATACTTTGGCAAGCGTTGCATTAATTTATAATTAAGTTTTTCACAATATATATTCCAAACGGAAAAGTCAAAACATATCTTAAAATATTTATTTGCTTAAAGGACGTTACTAAAAGCACATTAAAAACCTATAGGCTGGGAGCTGGCAGCACAGTCAATCACCCCATCGAGTTCACGGATGAAATTCTAGGATTAGTTAAATCTTGGATCTTATCTAACCGATCGCATATTAAAACGCAATCGATCTGCCAAGTCTATCTTGGTGGAAAACACCTGAAAACCAAATTTTAGTGGCTGACTCGTAGGTTTACCATTGTGTTTTCCTGCACCAAAAGGTATGAAAACATGGAGGACTGGGCGCAGGAAAACACGATGGTAAACCTACGAGTCAACCGCTAAAATCGGGTTTTCAGGTGTTTTCCACCAAGATATGACTTGGCAGACCGATTGCGTTTTAATATGCGAATCAAGATTTAACTAATCCTAGAATTTCATCCGTGAACTCGATGAGGTGATTGTCTGTTCTGCCGGTTCCCGGTCTACTATATTGACATGTTTCAACTCCTTTACAGAGTCTCCATCAGAATGTGTAACAGAAATTACAAATACAATGCATATGAAAACCGGAAAAAATCATCGAATACAAACAAGTAAACATATAACGCCTCCTACATTTTCGATATCGCACATATTATTTATACTTACATTTATAATTAAGTTGTTAAAATGTATTGTCGTCGGAAACACACCTTGTACATAATTTGTATAATTCTAGCATATCCGGAAGCGGGTTAAAAATCGATTGCAAAATTCCATTTATACATTACAAAAACCAGGTTGAGTTAAATAAAAAGAGTGTAAAAAGAAAAATTCTGCCTCTTGTTACACAGAAAGCTGAATTTAAGAATTTAGAGATCTTAAAGCATCATCTATTCATTCCTCACATTTCGCGCTTAAGGGACAACTTCACTCACGAGAAAACACCTGCTCGCTAAAGTTAATCCCATGGAAGAAATTTAAAATATCTCGTTTGCATTTCAATATTTAAAAATAATTTTTGAATTGAATAGCTGAGGTAGAGCTCTAGGGCGTTTTTAGTGCGTTCGTAATTAGTATATAAATATAAATACGTAGCACCTATAGTCGTCGTTCAGTCCGTCTATCTGCCTGTCCGCATATAACAGAGCAAAAACTACCCAACCGAATGGTCTTAAATTTTAAATATATAATTGTTGCAAAATTTTGTCGAGTCATTTCAAATTTTATGAAAATCGGATGCATAGTTTAATTACAGGGACAGTCAAAAGTGTTACGTTACATTACGGCCAATGGGAAAAAATTGTTGCAAGTGCATTTTAGTGATGTTACAGCCTTCCGAATGGTCTGAAATTTTAAATATATAATAGTTGGAACATTTTGTCGAGTCATTTCAAATTTTATGAAAATCGGATGCATAGTTTAATGACAGGGACAGTCGAAAGTTTTCCGCTACATTACGGCCAATGGGAAACAATTATTTCAAGTTCAGTTTAATGCTGTTACAGCCTTTCGAACAGAAGGAAATTGATATGTACTTATGAAGTGCACTAAAATATACATTCAGTACAATATCCGGTGCAAACAATATTTATAAAACTAGTTATATTTCGGACGCACCTCATTTGCCACGTTTGAAGAGCAATTTCCAACTAGTTTACTTTTTCGTTTTTCTCTGCAGGTTTTTTTTTAATGAGGTAATGAGGATACTTTCACTTTTGAAGCCGGTTCCGAAAGTAAAAGTATCCGAATAGAACAAATCTCTAAACAAAATCGAACTAGTAGGATGTACCAATCCCAAAACTTTCTTCCATCTCATACAATGTTAATACTTCAAATTTCACTATCACAGTACTAAAATTAAATGACAATCTATGCCCATCATAAGGATTCTAAAGGCATAGCTTCATTGAATTGTGTGCGTTTAAATAGGGGATAAAACCGTTGCATTTCTCAAAATAAATAAATAATAATAATTTTGGCACAATGTCTGCAACTAAAGTCCCCTATCCAAAGAGCATATGAGCGACACCTATTGGACAGTATCCACCCAAGCGTAATAAGGATCTATTTATGTGAAAGTGTAACATAATATAAAGTTTGATTAAATTCCGTGCATTAGTTTTTGAGATATAGCTATCGCGAAAATTGCAACGTAACAGCGCCACCTGTTATATGATTTACACGAAAACTTAATCAGCACCAACTTATGTCAAGATCTAATAGAATATAAAGTTTATTGAAATTCCGCGGATTAGTTCTTGAGAAATGACTATAGGTTTAATCCTGAAAAATGCAGCATAGCACCGTTACCTGTTGGGCGATTTACATCAAAGCCTAATCAGTAACAACTTATGTCAACCTTTAACTGAATCTGAAGTTTGATGAAAATCCGCGCAATAGTTCTTGAGATAGAGCTTTTACGAAAATCGTGAAAAATGCAGCACAGCAGCGTCACCTGTTGGGCGATTTACACCAAAACATAATCAGCACCAACTTATGTCAAGACCTAAATGAATGTAAAATTTTATGAAAGAGGTATGACTATCGGTTTAATCCTGAAAAATGCAGCATAGCAACGCCACCTGTTGGGCGATTTACACCAAAGCCTAATCAGCAACAACTTATGTCAACCTTTAACTGAATCTGAAGTTTGATGAAAATGCGCGCAATAGTTCTTGAGATAGAGCTTTTACGAAAATCGTGAAAAATGCAGCACAGCAGCGTCACCTGTTGGGCGATTTACACCAAAACATAATCAGCAATAACTTATGCCAACATCTAACTGAATCTATAATTTGATGAAAATCCGTGCATTAGTTTTTGAGATAGAGCTATTGTGAAAATCATGGAATATGCAGCATAGCAGCACGACGTTTAGACGATTTACACAGAAACCTAATCAGCAACAACTTATGTCAACCTTTAACAGAATCTGAAGTTTGATGAAAATCCGTACCGTGCATTAGTTTTTGAGATAGAGTTTTTAAGAAAATCGTGAAAAATGCAGCATAGAAGCATGACCTGTTGGGCGATTTACACAAAACATAATCAGCAATAACTTACGCTAACATCTACATCTAACTGAATCTATAGTTTGATGAAAATCCGTGCATTAGTGTTTGAGATAGAGCTATTGCGAAAAGCGTGAAAAATGCAGCATAGCAGCGCCACCTGTTGGGCATTTTACACCAAACGCTAATCAGCACCAACTTACATCAATGATTAATTGAATCTGAAGTTTGATGAAAATCCGTGCATTAGTTTTTCAGATAGAGCTATTGCGAAAAGCGTGAAAAATGCAGCATAGCAGCGAAACTTACACCAAAAACTAATCAGCACTAATTTATATCAGGGACTAACTGAACCTAAAGTTTTATTAAATTCCGTGCATTAGTTAATGAAATAGAACACCCACAAAATTTTTGTTACAGAGACATTTTCTAAAAGTAGTCAAATTGTGTTCAGGACCTTCTGACCTCTATAAATCCGTCGAATTTTTCACGAACATTAAAATGCAAACAGAGTTATCTTAAAAAAATTCTTCCATAGGATTAACATTTGAGGGAGGGTATAAAAGTAGCCTCTTAAACCAAACTAGTCGGATGTGGTAATCCCAAAACTTTCTTCTATCTCATACATATTAATACTGCAAAATTCGCTATTACAGTGCCAAAATTAAATGCCAATCTATGCTCACCAAGAAGATTCTGAAGATATGAAATTCCGTGCATTAGTTTTTGAGATATGACAATCGCTAAAATCGTGTAAATCCTGAAAAATGCAGCATAGCAACGCTTCCTGTTAGGTGATTTACACCAAAACCTATTCAACAACTTATGTCACCGTCTGACTGCATTTGAAGAAAATCCGTGCATTAGTTTCTGAGATAGAGCTACTGCGAAAATCATAAAAAATTCTGCATAGACGCCACCTGTTGGGCGATTTACACCAAAACCTTAACAGCATCAATATATATCAGGGACTAACTGAATCTGAAGTTTGATGAAAAGGCGTTCATTAGATCTTAAGATAGAGATATTTCGATAATCGTGAATAATGCAGCACAGCAGAGTCACCTGTTGGGCGATTTACACAAAAAAGTAGTCAGCACTAATTTATATCAAGGACTAACTGAATCCAAAGTTTTATTAAATTACGTCATTAGTGCTTGAGATAGAGCACCCACAAAATTTGTGTCACATGCAGACAGACTGACATTTTGTAAAAACATATTTTTTGGTATCTTTGACCCCTAAAACCTGTAAATCCGTCGAAACTGGAATTCGAAAAATTTTCACGAATCCAATACTTTGTTCTTGTAAAAACAGAAGAAAGTAAAAAGCGCATAAATGAGGTGTCGCTGCATTGCATTTTTACTTTCCTCTATCTTGAAAAGAAAAAAGTATTGGATTCATGAAAAAATTTGACTTCCGGTTTTCGACGGATTTACACATTTTAGAAAGTCCTGAACACGATTGACAGTTTTTAGAAAATGTCTGTCTGTATACGACACAAATTTTGAGGGTTCTCTATCTCAAGAACAAATGAACGGAATTTAACAAAACTTTAGATTAAGGCCCCGCTTCACAGAGCTTCTGGACTTTCGTAGTTAATGTTAAACCAATGTAAAACTCCTATAGCTATATCTCATTTGCATTTAAAGATTTTCGTAATTTTTTTTTTGCATAAGATACTTTAAGCCTTTTCTGAGTTAAGTCAGTTTGCACTTTTTTGTTTTGTTTTGTCATTCAGTCGTAAAATAGGATGAAATTCTGGTTCGACAAAAACTGAGGTACTTTTCCATAGAAAGCTTTATAGAGACTGAAAAACAAGCATCTCTAGAATTTGAAAAACTAATCTCATTTCATGAAAGTTCAAGCTTTCTAAATATAATTTTCTTTTAATTCTGCGCAAATTAGAATAAGCGTAATTTGCATTGGAATTCAAAAAAAATCTTGTGAAAAAGCAGCATTTTGCGTAAGAAATCCGCCCCTACTGGTTAAGGGGAAGTCGTGGGGGTGAAATCCGTGTGGGTGTGATGGAAGATGGAATTGTGCTTTTGGGGAAACTTCGCACCCCCTGCCTCTCCCTTTTCGAGGACTCAAGAAAGGTGTCCTATTGCACTCTTATCTCCTAGGTTGTCTCCCGTGAAAGAAAACCTTAATAGAATTTTCAGCGTGGTCAACAGCGGTCAGGAAGAACCATTTCTTGTTTTTTAGTTGACATATGCGAGTGTGAAAATTTTACTTTCCAATAAATGTGTGTTTATATATTTTTTATATTTTAACAGAAAATGTTGAGCTATATGTTCATTTACTAAATAAAAGTCATTCATAAACATATTTTTAAAAAATGAGCTATCGATATAAAAAGCAAAAAGGGCAGCATCTTACAATAACTACCAGAAGAAAAAAAAAATAGAGGCAAAAATCCTGCAACATGGAGAAAAAGTATAGTTATTAATTCTATTAATGTATTAATTTTAAATAATATATAGTCTAATTTGATTTTGACGAGCTTAGATGTAACGAGTACAGGTTTTAATGAGCAAAAAGAAATCTTTTGTTGACTATAAAAAGACATAACAGAAACTGTGCTATGAAATAAAATAAATAAATATAATATTACTGCTATTACTAATAACAATAATAGTAGTATTAATATTAATAATAATAATGTTAAGAAGAAAAATAAATACATATAATAATAATAAATAAACAACAACAACAAAAAAAAAATAGTCGTAACTTTTAAAGATCTGTGTAATTCCTTATCCATATCTAAATCAATTTTATAGAGTTTTATCCATTTTATAAATTTAGAATTGAAAAAAAAAATAATGATAAATCTCAAGGAGGCATCAATAATGGCTCTCAATAATATATAAATAGAAAATTGTGTCAATCACAATAATAATTCTGCCTTTTGATAAATAAGCGGAACTTTTACTTATTTATTTTAAACTTGACTGAAATATAACTCTGTTATAACGCGAAAATACTGTGGATTCGTTCTCGTTATAACCAAGTTTGTCTGTATTAGAAATATACTATGATTTCATATGTGGTTTGCATTAATGTTTTGAAGTTCAGAATTTTATAACACGCACACATGTATATAATTATACAATTAACGTTTACGCTCGTTATATTTTATCCAGTAACTAACTTGCAAAATCAACTTTAATAATAATAATTGATAATTAAATTTTCACACACACACGCATATATCTATATGTGTGTGTGTGCATTTTCCATTATAAAAAATATTTCTGATAAATTTCTTCCTTATGAAATAAGTTCCTGCAGCAGGATTAATGTTTTGCATATTCTAAAAATGTAAACACACTCGCCAGAAAAAAAAAATAAATAAATAAAAAAAAAAAGAAGTGGAAAATAAAAAAATCATTGTCTGCAGATTTATCCTTTCTTTGCGATTTTCAGAAAATTCAGTGGCGTATCGGGAATGGAAGATAATGATATGTATCCCACAGAACGTAAATATAAATAAATGTAATACATGTAGAGAGAGATGTAGCAGAAGATATTCGCACAGGAAAAAGAGCCGCTCTTTCCAACACAGAAGATCTCTTTTATGATAGCTAGCAGCATACAGTAGAGGTCTGCACGGGCCGAAATATCCAGGCCCAGGTCCGACCCGACTCATAGAAAAAAAATTCGGCCCAGCCCGATACAGAAATTAAAAGGTCGGTCCGGCCAATAGAAAAAAAATATTGGCCTCGCCCGGTCGGTAAAAAACTTAAATTTTCGGCCCGAGCCCCGCCCGGCCCGAAAAAAAAGTATAAAATCTCGGCTCAATCCGTGTGAATTTCTACAAAACATTGATTTTTACATCGATTTGGTTAAAAATTTGTCTCGTACAAGGAGTTCTGAACAAAAATATTTATCTTCATGTTTATAATCTTCATTTTTGTATTCTTTTTTTAATGAATCTATATTTCTTGTATGTAAATGTTTCAGTTATCATTAATATTATTAATCCATATTCCATATATTATGTACTGAAGTGTTAAAAATCTAAAAAATGCTATATAGTAAAATCTTCTAAGACGGAATTGCACAGAAAAGAAAAAAATGCGTTATAGCCAAGTTACCTTCTTAACAAGTGTAAATGTATTATATGTATTAGTATAACGTATTAGTATATTAATTTTGCATGGATCAGCACGTTTTTCAGTTTAAAACAGGATTCCGTCATAGGTAGGTTCTTTTTCACACGTTTTACTATATTTTAATTTAGCTGTATTTTAATAACTGTGGATATCTACTATTCTTTAAAAAGAATAAATTTTAATGTTTAAGTTTACAGTAATGGCGATTTAAAAATGCATGCATATTTTTCAAAAACTTTTAGGCCAGGCCTAATTTTACTGACTTTTAAATGGACAAGGCCACGCTGTAACAATGATTTTCATACGTGCTGTGTCAAAAGTAGGGCTGAAAATTTTGGGCCGTGAAGACTAAGAATGAAATCAGGCCCGGCTATGTGCAGAAAAAAATAAGTTTGGCCCGGCCCGAAAAGAGTGGAGACCAAGCCCGGCCTGACCCGAGTGCCGTGAGTGAAAATAGGCCCTAGTTCGGCCCGTGCAGATTTTTAGCATACAGTGCGTCTCAAAGCTTGAAATAGAATACCTTTTATGAATGCAGAAAATCGTTGCGGGAAGAAAACAAAAATGAAGTAAAAATCGCTAAAAATTCAAAAATCGCAGAACAAAATTTTCTATTGTGAGCTGAAATATTGTAACCTTAATTCTTTCATAAATATAAAAAAAAAACCCGCCATTAAACATCGCTAAAAATCATAATAAAACTCAGTAAAGTTTCAAAAATCGAGGAAACTAAATCTTTTATTAGGCTAAAAGTTTGAAATCAGTTTCAGCTAATGGTAAAATTCGCTGTGAAATGTGAAAAAACTCTAGAAATTCCATAAAAATTTCGCGAACAATTAAAAAAATCGCTGTACAAACTCTGAATAAACTTTCTTCAAAAGAAGACTAAATTTACTATTTTGAGTTAAAAGACTGAAACCGCTAATAAACCGAACTTTTGATAATTTGGAAGATCTCTGAGAAACATGAAAAAATGCTAAAAATTGCATAAGAAATTAAAATTTAAAAAATCTAAATTCCGAAATTGGGTTTCGAGATACATAACTACATACATGGAGGTACCTATACTTACCAAATTCTGTACTTCTGTGTGCAGCAGTCTCTTTAGAATGCATTCGACAGACACACACAACGAATGCATTCTACTATCCTTATTATTAGACTAGCTGATTCACTGGGAGTTGCCCAGGTCCGTCAAAATATATCACAAAACGCAAAAAAAAAAAAAAAAAAAAAAAAAAAAAAACACTAAAAATCACGAAAAATTAAAAAATCCCACGAATTCCGAATAAAGTTTACTGAGAAGAGAAAAAAATTACTATATTGAACTAGAAGATTGAAACCAGATACTTTTCTAATTTTACCGCAGCAAATCGCGAAAAAGAAAAAAAAACTTAAATATCGAAAATC
Source organism: Maratus speciosus (assembly GCA_963932465.1). Classification (NCBI taxonomy): domain Eukaryota; kingdom Metazoa; phylum Arthropoda; class Arachnida; order Araneae; family Salticidae; genus Maratus; species Maratus speciosus. The sequence goes on from OZ010797.1 coordinate 459,020,655, forward strand.
GCCGCGGACAAAAATTATTATATTTTGATAAAAGATTAAAACCAGATTTCTTCTATGAATGTCGAAAAAATCTGTACAAAATGCAAAAAAAACTTTAAAAATTTCACAAAAAATTAAAAAATTGCGGTACGATATCCAAATAAATTTATTGCAAAAGAAGACAGAATTTACTATATGAGATCAAAAAATTAAAAAATTGCTACCGATCGCGAAGAAACGTGAAAATCGTAACAGTTTCAAAAAATCATGTAGGACAAAATTTACTATATTGGGATAAAAGTTATCTAATTCTTATTACGAATGTAAAAAAATCGACATGAAATGTAAAAAAAAAAAAAAAAAAGCTAAAAAGCATCAAAAATCGCTCAAGAGAAAATTTACTACATTAGGCTAAAAGTTTGAAACCGAATTCCTTTTCCGAATGTCAAAAAAATCGTCGTGGGACTAAAAATCGCTAAATATTCAAAAGTTGCTGGAGACAAAATTTACTATAATGGGGTACAACATTGTTGTCGGAATTCTTTGATAAATGACAAAAGGAAAAAAAAATCGATCAAAAACAATAAAAATCTCAGAAAATCACTTAAAATCGCATTGAATATATTATAAACCCCAAAAGATCAAAAATCGCTCAGGAGAAAATTTATTATATAAGGCTAAAAGTTTGAAACAGTTTGGGGTTTCCTTTTCCGAATGTAAAAAAATTCGTTGCGGGGCTTAAAAATAGCAAAATATTCAATAGTTGCTGGTGACAAAATTTGCTATAATGGGATGAAACATTATAGTTGGAATTATTTCATAAATGACAAAAAAATCGATCAAAAACAATACAAAATCTCCCAAAATCGCATTGAATATCATAATTGAATTAAAAAATCGACATGAAGCGTAAAAAAAATAGCTAAAAAGCGCAAAAGCATCAAAAATCGTTCAAGAGAAAATTTACTACATTAGGCTAAAAGTTTGAAACCGAATTCCTTTTCCGAATGTAAAAAAAAATCGTCGCGAGACTAAAAATCGCTAAATATTCAAAAATTGCTGGAGACAAAATTTGCTATAATGGGGTACAACATTGCAGTCGGAATTATTTCATAAATGACAAAAATAAATAAATAAATAAATTAAAAAAAAAAATTCAAAAACTATAAAAAATCTCCCAAAATCGCATTGAATATCATGTTATAAATACCAAAACATACATTACAACATAAATACATTGTGTTGTGTAAATCATGCAGTTTAGAAAAAGCATTTTTCTAAAAATTAGGTCATTCATCAATAAAATATAATACGGCTCAATATCTTTTCTAAATTTGTTCGCTATTGTATAATGTGCCAATTTTTTTAAAGTAATTATGTAGGAAATATCGTCAGATATCTCTATACATCCATTTTGCTATCGTGATAATGTCGTCATTGGACATCGTGATAATACATGTTGTATTATCTAAATAATGATGTTTTTGAAAAACAATTATTTTCTTCTGTTGTAGCTTTCGAAACTCAATCAATGAAATCACATGTAGCTTCTCTTTTTATATCTCTTAACATTTTCGCTGTCATTTTCAGTTTGTTTAAAAAAAATATATATACAATATATATAAATATATCCCAAGTTCCTCTTTTCTAATGCAATGCGCCAGTTTTTCTAAACAATCAACTAGGAAATGTCCTCAGATATTTATACGTCTGCATATAGCATCCAATGCCTTCTTAGAGCCAGTTATTTCAAAGTTTTTAATCAATGAGATCACATATTGCTTTATTTTTAATATTTTTTCAACAATTCCCCCTGTCATATTCAGTCGACATTTTGTAAAAATTTCTCGTAAAATATTTCCCAAATTGTTTTGTTTTTGGAATGTTCCAGTTTTCTTAAACAAACATTTAGGAAATATCGTCAATGTCGTCATCGAGATCATTGTGGTGTCATGTAAGTAATGAAGTTTTTGAAAAGCATATGTATTTTCTTTAATTACAGTTTGCCAGATATTTCCAAGTCCTTTATCAATTAAATTGGTTGTATAATAACTTTTGAATTTTTTTTTTTTGTTACTTTCAATTTACATTTAATAAATAAATATATATATATTTTAATCTGAATAGATTGTATTATTTATTTATGTTTACTTTAGTCTCTTCCTGACAATTAAATACTATATTAGATGTAAATTTACAACTGGGCAAAAAATGTCCGGACCAGGATTCGAACCCGGGACCTCCCTGGCTGAAGCCGCCAGTGCTCTGCCATCTGAGCTATCCCGGACGATTCTGGTCGAACTTTTTCACCCAGCTAACCTTGAGGATTACAGCATCTGGTCTGAAACCTGGTTCAGCTCAACAGAATAAATCTCAGGTAATGGAACTCCAGAAAACGATGGATACGAAAAAGTTCGACCAGAATCGTCCGGGATAGCTCAGATGGCAGAGCACTGGCGGCTTCAGCCAGGGAGGTCCCGGGTTCGAATCCTGGTCCGGACATTTTTCGCCCAGTTGGAAATTTACATCTAATATGATATGTTTACCAATTAGAATAATTGTGTCAATATTAATCTAGTGAATTAAATACTATTTGACCCTAATTTTTTTTTCTTTTATTTTTATTTTTTTTTTTTTTAACCATTTAAAAAAATGGTTATTGTTCTCGTCAGGGTAGGAAATCAAAAGCATATCTGAATCTTTTGATTGGTTTAATCTGCATTTTATTCATTTTCTGATTGGTCTATACAGTAATCTGTATTTCCCTTTACTTTCAACAGAGATGGATACTTCTGTTGCCACTATAGCAAAAAAGTAATAAAAACTACAAAAAAAAAAAAAAAAAAATTAAACTCAGAAACAAATTGAGATACAGCTAGGGCAGTGTTCCGATTAAATGAAATATGATTTTCTCTAACAAAATACTGGTGTGCAAAAACGCGGATATCTCATCCCTGGATACAGCTTTCAAACAAATTGCATTTAAAAGTACATTTTTTTCTCTATACGACGGTGTAAAAAGTAATATTATGGGATATTTAGAAGTTAAAAAATGAAATTTCTTTTAAAATGATATCAGATTTCTTGGAAATCTGACGATGAAAAAGCCTTTTCCCGAACAGCCAATGAAATGCTTGGATAATACATAAGTTTCAGGTGGATAATACGCAAGTTTCAGGAAATCTGAGGAGTCGCAGGCGATATTTGTCGTTTGCAATTTTTACGTGTAATAATACTATTAATGTTTAATTCATGGCGTACGTAATGTATGATCAACTCCGTGCGATTTTTTATGTCTTAAATTTTAGTCTTCGAAAAAATCATTTTCCAAATGGTCGTTGTAATTTGTTAAATTGCTTTTTTAAAAATTGTAATGAGTAAATGGTATAAATAAGGATAAATAAACCCCAATATTTCTTTTTTTTTCTGCACCAGTGGAAATAATACGATTGCTACCATTTTGATGAAATTTCAAAAAAAAAATTTCAAATTAAATTAAAAATATAAAAGTGGAAATATTTAGAAAAGTAGCATTTGGTGTATAGTATGTACACACCAAGTTACAACCAAATCAGTTAATAAATACGAGTTACAACATGACAAAGATCAGATATGGATATGTATATATATATACCGTGTGTCCCAAACAGAACTGACTGATTTTAAAATTCAATAACTTCCAAACGGTGACAGATATTAAAAAAATTCTTGCAGGAGGGTTATGCATAAAGTCAAAAGTTTTTTTACAGTGATTTTCGATTTTAGTTCGAATTACAAACAATAGATGGCGCTGCAATCAATAGAGGCTAAATTCAGGCTCGATTTTTGGTACTTCGTGGCCCGGATAATACATTTCCATCTCCTTTTTCTGCATGGAACAACAGAAAGGACCAAAAATCGAGCCTGTATTTAGCGACTATTGCTTACAGCGCCATCTATTGTTTGTAATTCGAACTAAAATCGAAAATCAATGTAATAAAACTTTTGACTTTATGCATAACCCTCCTGCAAGAATTTTTTTAATATCTGTCACCGTTTGGAAGTTATTGAATTTTAGAATCAGTCAGTCCTTTTTGGGACACCCGGTATATATATACATAGTATAACCATTATATTAATATTACAATTCATCATCTTTTCCTTCCCTTTTTCTCCTTTCAATTAAAAATCAATAAAATGAGTATCAATACTGACACTGACATTATACATAATAAAGATGGATCAACTATTATTAATTTAACTAATCATTAATGCATTTTTTAATAAACTTATATCCTAATCACCAATATATGAAGTATTAAAAAGTCAAAACATTCAAAAGGGGGGCGAAGGGAAAAACAACAGGATGCCGAATTCATAAAAAGAACAAGTAAATAACGAAATATGTGAAGGAAATCATAATAATTTGAAATATTTTCTAAAACTATTTGTAACTAAATCAATTTAACCAAGGAAAAAAGACCTGAAATAATGAATCATTGTCATCATCAACAAATCCTTTGCACGAAATGCATGATCTCAAAATTGAAAGTTCATTAATTCAAAAAGAAAATCTACAAAATCTACTTAATATGAGAGCAATTACGAATAAAATTGGAACTAATGATTCGTAACTCGTTTTCAAGGGCAATATTACGAAGTCATTAGTAATAAGCGGATAATTTCTGGGGAAGAAATAAGCTTACACACTGCTTAAATGTTTATTTCTTCCATTTCTCAATTAACCACACCATGAAAAAATGAAAGTAATACATAATTAATCAATATGTAAAGACTCGGACAGAACAAAGCCTATGCACAATAGAAATAAAAATGAAACATGTGAGTTAAAAGCTTACTCAGCAATAGATTCATATAATATTTTAAAATACCATAATGAATTGTAATCATGCTTACCTAATGACAGCAAAACCCCCGCCATATTAATGGGTTATAGTAAAAAGCGAATTCTGACAATTCAAAATCATTACACCAAGTAAATAATAATATTAATAATATAAATATAATAATTATAAATTATTATCGTAATTAATCTATTATAAATACATAGAAGTAAGTTAATATGATTTTTAATGGTTTTATGCATTAATAAGAAATGCTTATTCATCACAACCAACATAAACTTTGAAACTAATTATTACAATGTACCTTTCCATTTTTCTTTAACTATTTTTATTAAATCAACATTTGCGTAAAAATTATCCAGACAAAGCTTCGAGGAGGATTTCAGGGTCTGGGGGTTATGATCGGTGAAAATATACGAAAATTTTTCGGACTTGCTTTCCTCCGGACAGCTGCAATTAGGTAGCTTTTTGTAATGAAAGCTACCTAAAAATTAGAATATATATTCTGTGATTAAGCCAAAATAAATTTCTAAAGATTTCGTTAAAAGAAGTCATTTAAAAGAAACATCACTATATTTTTTTTACAAAAATAAATAAATAAAATCTTATTCCATTGTGAGCTTGAAGTGAATAATTTAGAGGTTTGCATGAGCCGAGCAGGGCCGGACTAATGATAGTCTTCATACGAGCTCAGTTGGATTGATACGAACCGAACACTGTAAAAAAAAAAAAAAAAAAAAAAAAAAAAAAAATGGACCAAAAACGGAGAGAGATTCTACTGGCAATCTAGACGCCAGTACTATTTCCGTATTTTTACGGAAATTTTTCCCTATAAATTACAGAAAAAATTCCGTTTTTCTGTTTAAAAACGGAAATTTTTCTGTAAATTATGGGGGAAATTTTCTGTAAAAAAACGGAAATAGTACTGGCGTCTAGATTGCCAGTAGAACCTCCGTTTTTCAGCCTTCCCCCTTTTTTTTTACAGTGAACTGTTAGCTTCTATACCGGGACTTGAAATATCGGCACGTGCGGACTTCTGAAGAAAGGAAGAAAGAAGTACAGTCCCGTTCAGCCCGGAAAAAAAAAGTTTGGCCCGGCTCAAGTTTCGTGAATGAAAATTAGCCCGAGCCGGTGCAGGCCTCTATCTTTTCTACTAGATTTTAGCTATTACAGAAACGAGTTGCAACCCGTTGAAATTCAACGTACTAAAATGTTTGAAAGGAACTGTCAGATCGAAATTATAATAAACCTACAAAAATAATTACAACAAAAAAAAAAATCATCTTACATTGGTTGTCTAACTCTTAAAACAAATAATATTTTAAACCCAAAATTACCAAAATATTATTTCTACAAACTTCAACTGCTTAAATTATTGAAAAATTAAACTGTATTAGATTACGTAATCAAGATGAGTAATTATGATGAAGTTATGGATTGAGCTCTTATGTTTGTTTTCACGGGATGAAAAATCAGTAAAAAGGATTTCGCTTTGTCACATCATAAAATTTCCCCCCATAAAATCTAAACTGTACGTTATTTTCACATTCTCGTAATTTACATACGCACCACTCAAATTCACAATTTGAAAGTATTTTAACGCGCAAAAGAATAGATTATTAATGAATGCATTTCCAAAGTTAAAGTCACGTTTGTCCGATACAAAACTTTGTCCGCACAAACCTTAAGTTCTAATCTTAGTACCCGCGAAAAAAAAAATCAGAAATTTGACTTTAGTTGTCATAGTATTCGCCATTTATAGTATTGGTCAAATATTTAGTTTTATCAAAAAAAAAAAAAAATGATTGTTTTGTTTTAAATATATCATTTTTACTCAATGAATCATTTTGCCGAGCGCCTCAAACTCATTTATCAGCGTAATGTAAAAATATTAAAATGTAGCTGATTTATGAAGAAGAATGCGTGTTTTATTTAATATCTGACATCATTTTCTGTTCAAAAATTATAAAAAAGTTACTTTTATTTGTAATGTGAAAATGGCATCAATAAGGATATAATGAATAAAAATAATAAACCATGAATATTTTCCCTTTACTTTCAATATAAATGGAGTACTTCAGTTGCCACGATTACAAAATTTGTATTAAAAACTACAAAAAAATTAATATCTCAAAAACAAATTGAGATACAGCTTTCAAACAAATGGTATTTAAAAGAGAATTTTTTTCCTTATACGACGGTGTAAAAAGTTAAAATGTGTTATGGATAAAAGTTTAAAAATTTTCAGTAGAGAAAATGCAAAACCAAAATTTTATTTCAAATTTCAAAGTGTTGCCATTCGCAAAATGACGTATGCGTTACGCACAGATATGTTTCTCCTTTATAATATAGATTACTGCGATTTCTACCGCACTAGCAGGAAATAAGTGACAAATTTTGGCGAGACCTATATTCAGCAGTAGATTGAAAACGTTTGATGACGATATATATATAATAAAGGTCTGCTCATGGCGAAATTATCAGGCCCGGGCCCGGTCCGACAAATAAAAAAAATGCGGCCCGGCCCGGTATAAAAATTAAAAGTTCCGTCCGGGACCAGCCAGACCCGGAAAAATGTTAAAATCTTGCACCTGAGCCCTGCCCGAGTGAATTTCTACAAAACATTGATTTTTACGTCGAATTGGTTAAAAATTGTCTCTTACGAAGAGTTCTGACCAAAAATACTTAGCTTTTTTTTTTTTTTTTTCATGTTTAAAATGTTTATTTTTACAGAAGTGCCATAGGCTGCGATATATTTTTTTAATGAATCTCTATTTGTTGTATGTAAATGTTTCAGTTATCGTTAATATTAGCATAATAATCCGTCATAGGCAGGTTCTTTTTTCACACGTTTTACTATATTTTAATTTAGCTATATTTTAATAAGCCTAGAAATCTACTATTCTTTAAAAAGAATAAATTTTAATATTAAATAATAGAATAATGGCGATTTTAAAATGTATGCATTTTTTGGCGAAATTTTTTTCGGCCAGACCAAATTTTACGTATCTTTGAACGGACCATGCAACGCCGAGACAACGATTTTCATATGGGCTGGGCCCCACCAGTGGCCGAGAGGTTCTGCTCTCGAAGCTGGTAGACGGGAGGTGCTGGGTTCGATCCCAATCGCGCCCGTCGGCCTAATCGTTCGGAGTTTTCGTGGTTTTCTTCGAGCCGTGGATCTTCCATGCGTTAATACGGATTAGGTTCCCTTAGAAAGACCCCCACGGAGGGCACTCCCCCCGGGCCTATATCCCTCGTGTAGATAATTGGCCGTCAAAAATCAACCCAACCCATTCATATGGACTGGGTCGAAACCGGGACTGAAAATTTTGACCCGTGAAGAATGAAACTAGTCACGACTCGGCCCAGAAAAAATATCTAATGCCCGACTCAGCTCGATCCTCCAGGGAAAAAGTAAGGACAGAGCTCGGCCCAAAAAAAGTAGAGACTAGGCCCGAGTGCCGTGAATGAAAATAAGCCCGAGGCCCGGGCTGGGCGTGGGTTTGGGCCCGTCCCGTGCAGATCTCATATATACATACACACATATATATATAGATAGATAGATAGAGAGAGAGAGAGAGAGAGAGTGAGTGAGAGAGAGAAAGAGAGACAGCGAGAGAGATCGGAATGTCACGTCTTCAATATTTCTATTGCAGAAGTATAAGGCACGTTTCTTTGATAACTTTTTAAATACTTCGATGACCGAAAGCGTATATCATGATAACACTCGTTTATCATAACCAAACTGCATTCTATCAAAAAAGATAAAATTTATAATAATTTTGCCTAACTATCTGGAAATCTACCTTTTCGAACTAGAAATCCTATGAATAAATTGTTTATTTTCATAGTTCACTTTTTAGAAAATCCGTTTGGTTATTATCCGTTTGGCATTTTTGTTTAATTGAAACATAATAATATATTTTCGCTTTGTAGTTTTTTAAGTTTTTAAGGGTGTATTCGAAAAAACTTTATTTTCCACCCTCAACAGTTCGAAATTTTCTGAGACATTTTCAGACTCATTTTTAAAAGAAAAAACATGAAACTTGCTGAGGTGATTTTTGAAGACATGTATAAGAGGCCGTGTGATTTCATTTTTCGCTCAATTCATTAGAATTTGAGTTTTAAGCAATTATTTTCTCAGTATGACCCTTTTTTTCATTCCCAGATCTCATGCTTCGAAAAACTTGGTTTAAAACACCAACTTTGACAACCTTTTTTACAATATTTTCGGCATTTATCAAAAAATCGAGAAATACGGCACATTATGTAGTTTCTAAATAAGAGAATTTCCCAGTTTGATGCGTTTGAGAGCAAAAATGAATTTAAAAGTGAATCAAGCAGTTTGGATCGAAATACACACTTAAGTTTTTTTTTTTTTTTTTTTAATGACATATTCAGCATTTTTATTTTATTTTATCTCTTTGAAATATTTTCTCTCTAAACTATTTGCATTTTATTCATTATTTTTTTTAATTAAAATTTACGATTCATACGTGTCAACGATGCGTATTTGAATTGGGATGAAATGTGTCTCTACTTTAAATTTGGTATCCTGCTCATGCATGTATATATATACTAGTATTAAAAAATGCTCTGACGAGCACCAAAAAAGGCTAATATGTTTTTAAGTATGAAAAAGGGCTTGACAAGTGCTTCTAATTGAGCATGAAAAAGGACAAGGGGTCCCTTCTTGGCTGCAGCTCACTGTCAATACCAACTTTGAAAAAAATCATATTTGCGCTTATTCCACATAAAATAAATTCGCAGTACTTTAGTAAAACTTTCCGCCGTGCTTTACATCTTAACTCCACTGTCCTACTATTGTACTGCGCATGCGTCTGCAATGCAACTTTGTACAGTGCACTGTGTACCATTATTTCTCTACAAATTATACTACACTGTATAATCCTATTATGCTTTTGAACCTCAGCGCACACTCACACTGTGCTTTTGTACTTCCGTATTAAAGGTGTATGCGTCTAATGTTCGTTTATAATTTACATATGCACTGTTGTACTGCATAGTACATCTTACAGCCACAGCCACTTGGATATAATTTCAACAATCAATGAATGCATTATACTGTTATGCGTGCACATGTAGAATTGTTCCTGTGCAGAGTGCTGCAACAGTCTGCACTGCACTACAAATGAGTTTTCTGTACAGTTCTACACTGCGGGCGTGCTTGGTGGCACTGCATGAGTGTGATATGCTGCAGGGACTAAGATTTTTGGTACTAAGTCGCCTTACGTTCATATTTAATCAGGCTGCGTCTTTACTGGCTGTGTCTTTACACTACACATTTTTATCGTAACTGTGGCTGATTTTTTTTATATGGAAAAAGGCGCAAATATGATTTTTTTCAAAGTTGGCATTGACAGTGAGCTGCAGCCAAGAAGGGACCCCTTGTCCTTTTTCATGCTCAATTAGAAGCACTTGTCAAGCCCTTTTTCATACTTAAAAACATATTAGCCTTTTTTGGTGCTCGTCAGAGCATTTTTTAATACTAGTCATTTAAATTTTTTGATAATTATATATTGAATATAAATAAACCTGAGTTGCTTTTAAATATTCCCAATACTTTTTTCTTATTTCGCGCAATAATGCACTATTTACCCAAGTAATGCACACTGTTTTAAGAGGTTCAGAGTTTTTTAATCAAATTCACGTTATTTTTATTCATAATTTAATTTACTTGGGCTCCCTTAAATATAATTAATATAATTCCTTAAACTGATATTATTTTTTGTTGCATAAAATATCTCAATTTGTTGATTCTCTCTAAACAAGTAAATCCTGTTGGTTTACAATGGAAGTCTACAGGTATTTGGCGATATATCGCCAAGTTGGCGACAAATTTGGAGGTGTTTGGCGATAGAACAAGGTCCAGCCTATGGTAACCACCCCCTTATAGGTATGGAGAGGCATTAAATGCTGTTCTATAAATAATGAGATGCGTTTCATTCGAGCGTTGCCATTAAACAATTAACAAATAATTGCGATTTCTGTGACACATACGATAGCGTAATATATATATAGATTATCGTGGAAATCGAAGGCTGAGTCCACATCGTATCGTTTAGCAAGACCGATTATACCAACATCGTTCTCATGTTTTGCTACAATTTCTTTTATTGAACAGTAATTCGCTTAAGCTTCTATTACTGCTATCACTAAGCGCTTTTTCATTCTTAGAAGCCATAATGAGAGCTAATATTAGCGCAAACCTGAGTAAAAGTAAAACAAAAAGTTATTTTTTTTACAGTAATAAAGGTGCAGAAAGCTCTCTGATATGCACACCTTACTCCAAACTTGACTAATAACAACTGTTATGTGAGGGTTGCCAACTGACCTATTCGGCAGCCTTGGTCGTGAACCGAGATATTGCACGCCCACCGAGTCAAATTTTGATCATCGAAGTTGGACATACACCGAACTGGTCATAAACAGAGGTGGTTGTGAACCGAGGCTCCCCTTATATTTTGACCTATAAGTTTGCAAATATGGCATTATTTATATATTCGATGGCGATGATCATTAAGCATCTTGGCGATTTTGGCGATGAAACTCACCGATTTCAAAGTAACGTTCCGAAGTGTACTTGAATCGCCACACGTCATATGAACATCACCTTGACGCGATTTTTTTCTGACGCCAATGTCATATACGCACAGTGGTACTTACTATCGCCAAAGTTTTATTATTTTGTTTGATATGGTAACCCGAATGTTGTTGTTTATTTATTAATAAATTGTTTATTTACTTTTATTTTCTTTTTTAAATTTATATAAATTGTTTTGTTCTATTGTCATTAATTAAACTTTTTTAAATTTATTGTTAATTCCTTTTTAAAAATATATATGTAACTGGTATTCGAAAACGAGGTTTTCGACAAATTGTCGTCAGAAAAAATATCGCGCGAACATGGTGCGTATATGACATCTGTACCATACTTGTTACAATTTGATTATCCTGTCGACCAAAAAATTATCGCCAAACTATAAGATTAAATGACAATAATGGATCATAGCAAATGTTACATTCACTTGACATTAAACACGATACACGTGTTTGTTACGTCATCAAGTGATTTTTAATTCAAGTTTTGGCACAGATATCATATACGCCCCATATTGGCGCGTTTTATTTGACGCCGCCAATGCCACATACGCACTAGGCACTTAACTGGCGCCAAAGTGTCGTTATTTTACTTAATATGGTAACCCGGATATAGATGATATATGAACGATGTTTTTGCCAAATTGGCGTCGGAAAAAATCATGCCAATATGGAGCGTATATGACATCTGTGCCCAAGTTTTTATTAGTATTTTTATTAATGTTTTACTAATTTGTTTATTCTTCCGTTATTTAAAATAAAAATTATGTCAGTTTGTATCATTTGACGAATAGTTTGGCGAAACTGGTCGACGGGATAATCAAGTAGTACCGTATCTTTTTGCTGTACATTTTCGACAATATCTCAAGCAAAAGTACCTAAAGTTAAACGAAACCGTAATTATTTAAGGCACAGATGTCATATACACAACGGGTTTGGCGCGAAGTTTTTTCCTGACGCGAATTTAACGAAAACCTCGTTTTCGAATAGCAGTTACAGATATATTTTTAAATTACTTTCTATTTTTTTAAAAAGAAATAACTATAAATAATTAAAAGTTTAATTAATAACTATAGAACCAAACAATTTATATACTTTTAATAAATAAAATAAAAGTAAATAAAAAAATAATTGATAAATAAACAACAATAGTTCAGTTACCGTATCAGGCAAAATAATGCATTATCGCGCCAGTTATGTACTCTGGTGCGTATATGACATCTCTTCCTTATTTAAAATAGATGGAATGATATTTTTTAAGGTATGCTTAGTATGTGAAATATTTATATTACTGCATACCTATAGCTTTTGTAAGTCAGGATGTTATGATGATAATTAAAAAAAACTTACATTTAGCTTCTGAACAGAAGCTTGGGATTTACCCTGTTTTTTTTTTTCCTATCAACTCGTTTGTGCTCCATTGTGTCTATTACTCCAGTTCAAAATATTAATCAAGAAAGTTTATATATATATTTATGAAAATTAGGCATTATCTGCTTAGATTGACGTCGGTTTCAAAAATACAAAAATCTGTCAGTTGAATTTCAATTTTTATTGACTTATGAAAACAAAAGTACACGTGTTATCCTTTTTTTTTAAATTATTGTACTGCTTTTTAGGGAGTGGCAACACGAAATAAGTTATTGAATTAGAAAATTAGAAAATGAAAAGGAGAGATTTCTATAATTTTATGAAGACATTATAAAAGACAATTTCGATTTTCTCAGCGACCGTTAAACATACAAAGATGAAAAAAAAACCTATTCTAAGTTTTAACAAGAGGATCAAAATAAAACAAAAACGAAGTTAATCCACCCACTGGAACGTTAGCTACACTTTGTTGAATTTTGTGTCTTCATTTTTTCGTTTAAGGTTAAATAAAAAACTACTGAAAGCTACAGTAATTTTTTTAATGCTATCAGTTTATTCGTCTTGTCGAGTTCTATCTTTCAAAAGAAAAATCATTGTCGTACGTCAACTGGTTCACCAGAAATTTAAGAAAGTCGTTTGCATTTTCTATTTCTTAATCATATTATAGCTTAACGCTACCGCGTTTGCTATGATATCAAAATAATAATTGCGATAGCACAGTAAATATTAAATCTGAATTAAAATTATATTAGTTCTTAAATTCAATATTTTTAATTATTAATTAATTAACATAAATAACTACCGTTAATTGATGAATGGAGAATGTTTCACGAGATCGTCGTAAGTTGATTAAAACTTTACTTTATCTCCGAAAATGTTTATTTTGTTTCATATGGAAAATTGCATTCAAACACAAAACTCGAACATAGTAAATTTCTTTATATTGTTTAAAAATTAAATAACAATGGCATCCCATATATTCTAAAATATATGCATATTAGCCAAATATTAAAAATTCTGTGACTGATTGATGAAATTTTTCTTCTTCCTATTTGGACATATATTTTACACTATTTTTCCTTTCTATTTGAACAAAATGAATTATTTTATTTTTATCTCTTTGAAATATTTTCTCTCTAAACTATTTGCATTTTATTCATTATTTTTTTTAATTAAAATTTACGATTCATACGTGTCAACGATGCGTATTTGAATTGGGATGAAATGTGTCTCTACTTTAAATTTGGTATCCTGCTCATGCATGTATATATATATCAAAATAATAATTGCGATAGCACAGTAAATATTAAATCTGAATTAAAATTATATTAGTTCTTAAATTCAATATTTTTAATTATTAATTAATTAACATAAATAACTACCGTTAATTGATGAATGGAGAATGTTTCACGAGATCGTCGTAAGTTGATTAAAACTTTACTTTATCTCCGAAAATGTTTATTTTGTTTCATATGGAAAATTGCATTCAAACACAAAACTCGAACATAGTAAATTTCTTTATATTGTTTAAAAATTAAATAACAATGGCATCCCATATATTCTAAAATATATGCATATTAGCCAAATATTAAAAATTCTGTGACTGATTGATGAAATTTTTCTTCTTCCTATTTGGACATATATTTTACACTATTTTTCCTTTCTATTTGAACAAAATGAAATAGAATTACAGTAAATTCTGTCTAAGGCGAACTCTGTGTAAGACGGAAATCTGTCTAACACGAAAAGATTTTCAAGTCCCTGCAAATCCATAGACATAGAGTGAAATTTGTCTAAGGCGAAATATTTTCTACTACAGAAAATTTTCCCGGTCCCGTCGCGTTAGACAGAGTTTACTGAACTGCTTTTCGAAACACACCTGAAATTAATCTCCCCTTTCATTCTGAGGTCAAGAGATGACCCCGCAGAGAGGGGAGATTTTTCGCGCTACGTTCAAAAGGAAAGATAACCATTGCCCTAAAGTGATATCTGACCATACACAGGGTTGATCTGACCCTATTGAAATCGCCCCTTATTTCAATTGGAGGATTTCCTGTCAGTCATTGGTACATGGTTGACGCCCCCAGAAACTTCTACAAGACATGCTTTTTCTGAAAGACGAAAATAAATTTGTGTGCAGTGGAGCCTTAAGTTATACCTTGATATAAATTGGGGCTGATTAGTTTTCAATATTATATCTCTTTTTTAAATGCCCACAATTCAACGAACCTATACCTTTAGAATGCTACTGATGGGCATAGATTATCATTTAATTTTGGCACTTTGATAGCAAATTTTGAACTATTAACATGTACGAGATAGAAGAAAGTTTTGGGATTGGCATATCCGACTAGTTATTTACGTATGTTCTGTTCATATTTCGGTGTCGTTGAACAGAACATTTGTTTTTTAGGACTCGTTTTTCCTGGTTGTTCTTTGGACATTTTTAAGTCCTATTTTTTTTTACTAACAATTCTGTCGTCAGAAATTTGCTGTCCACGTTTGGAGGCTGTCAAAAGCTATTTGCCACTTTTATTATTTCACGTTTTAGTTTTTTTTTCAGTTAACTTTGATGTCCCCCCCCCCCACCCCCCCTACTTCCCAAATTACTGTTTTAATCATGCATGGCTACGATAAACAAGATTTGTAATCGTCAACCAATTTTGACGATCTATTTCCCAAGTACCACATTTTATTGACATCTGATTTTTCAACCCAAAGACAAATATAAATTTTTGGGCAAAGTAATTTTTTTTCATGATGTCCAATGGAAATTGATATCCCATGAAGTAATAACATTACGTTTGTATTTGAAAGAACACTCGTCATAGATGATATTTTATAGGGGAAGAATAATTGCATCAGCCTGTCTGCCTTACTGAGGTACCAATTTGTCAACTATCGTGTGAAAAAATCAAATTTTTTTATCCTCGAACTGAGATTAATTCCAAAACATTCTATAGGATATTTTGATTTTATATGCATATTAAGGGGCTCTGCTTCCTGCCACAGCATTCACTTCTCAGCCTTATGGCACACTCGCTCATTAGCAGGAAAACATAGGCTATCCTAGCATTTTAACTAAAGTTAGAGCATATGCTGTCTGGCAGATTACTCTTGGGTATTTTCGTTTAACAATTTTATTACTTAATTACAATTATTGTTGTTTTTAATCTCATGTACGTGGGTGGTTCAATAATTATTGTCCCTAGGGTATATAAAATATTTCTACTGCGATGGTTGTTGTGGAATATCGAAGCATAATGTCTTAAATGCTTATATGCTCAATTTCAGAACCGAAGCTGCTATATTAACATAGTTTTGGAGGGAGGGGTGAAGTTTTAAAGACCTATTTTTGAGGAAGTTTTTACGGGGAGGGGGGGGGGTGAGAGTAAAATGCTGGTTTGGAGCTTATGAGGCTACATTTGAGACAGTGAATGAGATGGGGGCTACATCACTATGATCCCGAGTCCAAACGACAGTAGTTACGTTCCAAGATAGCTAGAAGAGAGAAGGTAGGTCCGTCCGAGAGGGATATTCTATCTGAGGGAGCAGGGGTGTGGGATGTGACGTCATTGGTGCGATGTGCTCAGTGAGTGTCATTGCTTAGTATGCTACTTCGCTTGTTCTTGTCTTAAATTGTCAGTTTAAATATATAGATATTGCACCTTATTACTTTTATTTAATATAATTCTAACATGTAATGATTAGAGTTGGACGATATCAAAATTTTATTATGGCAACATGTTGGCATTGGTGAGATATCGCGATACTAATATAAAGTGATGGAGAGAAAGGCCATTTCCTAATTTTGAAAGACAAATTATGTAGTAGCAGAAATTTAAACACAAACAAAGAAAAAAGCAATGAATCGAAGCTTTATATCTATTTGCTCATACAATGTAATTTCCTTTTTTTATTTTAAACAAAATATAGAAAAAGAATGAATCCGTTGTTCAATAACTATTTGCATTTACACCATTGCTTTCATAAAGCTTTTCTTGAAAGATAGTTTTTTCCTATTTCTTCTTATTTTATTGTATTAACCTTTTTTTTTTTTAAGTCTAATTTCCTGCGCTATTTAATTTTCATGATATGATTATGATTAAATAAATGATTTAAAAAAATATATTTAATAAAAAAAAAATTCAAAATTGTCCGCATAAAAAAGTATAAAATATCCTTTTCATAGAATTTTAATTGTAGACGAGTGTTTGTTAAAAATATCAATTTTTTTGTTGTTGTCCAAATTGATGCCGGTTGGGTTTTGATGCCGGTTGGTCGGGTTCGGGCCGAGTTAACTCGATGTTTAAAAAACAATACAGTAAATTTTTCAGATGAAAAAACTATTTATTTGAATACTAATTAGTATATGTACGTCCATTTTTCTGTATAAAAAATAATATTAATATGAAAGATATTACCGGAGACTAGTTTTCTGTAATTGCATTCAAATATGGATTAATTTTCTTTTATTTAAAGCTCGGGTCGGATATACGAAAATCATGGGGTTCGGGTTGACTTGAATTAAAATTTCGCTTTCAATTTGCTTGCGTAGAAACCTAGAGCAGACTTTTATTCTGAATACGTTTAAAATATCAAGATGAGAATCAAATTACTTGAATTGATTTTGGCTGGTATTCAGCTTTTAAAATTAATATTTTCAAACCAATTTTTCAAAAGAAAGCCCAAAATTTTTTTTTCAGGTGAAAAACATGAAAAAATTTCATATCCAAAATAAAATTGTGAACTATTTTCCCATGAATGTATTAAAAAACAAAGATAAATTGTTAAGAATGTTATCTTATCGTGAATGTAAATATTCATTCACATTAAAAACTTAACTAAAAAATTTATCATGTGGAAAAAAAAAAAAAAAAAAAAATCAGTCAATATTCCTTTTAACAAGCAATCTTGAAAGGTAACGTATTTATTCAAAAATGTTTCATTTAAGATTGTTCTAATTTTTTCTCCAGCTCAAAAATATAAAATGTTTTGACTTTTGACTTTTTCACAAAGTCATTTTTACTTTCTTCTATCTTTACAAGAAGAAAGTATTGGATTCATGAAAATTTTCGAATTCCGGTTTTCAACGAATTTACACGTTTTAGGAGTCAGAGAACCCGAAAAACATGTTTTTACAAAATGTCTGTCAGTAGTGTGTGACACAAATTTTGTGGGCGATCTATCTCAAAAACTAATGAACGGAATTTAATAAAAATCTGTATTCAGTTAATCCCTGATATAAATTGGTGCTGATTAGTTTTTGGAGTAAATCGCTCAACAGGTGGCGCTGCTATGCAGCATTTTTCACGATTTCCACAATATCTCAATCTCCAGAACTGATATACGGACATTCATCAAACTTCAGATTCAGTTAGTCCTTGACAGGAATTGACGTTTTATACATTTTGGTGTAAATCGCTCACCAGGCTTCGCTGCTATATGCTACATTTTTTGCGATTTCCGCAATAGCTCTATCTCAAGAACTAATGCACGGATTTTCAACAAACTTCAGATTCAGGTATACCTTGATATGATTTACTACTGTTTATGTTTTGGTGCAAATCGCTCAACAGGTGGCACTGCTATGCTGCATTTTTCAGAATTTCCACTATAGCTCTATCTCAATAACAATTACATGAATTTTCATCAAACTACAGATTAAGGTATACCTTGATATAAATTAGTGCTGTTTATGTTTTGGTGCAAATCACTCAAAAGGTGGCGCTGCTATGCTACATTTTTCAGAATTTCCGCTATAGCTCTATCTCAAGAACTAATGCACGAATTTTCATCAAACTTCAAATTCAGATATACTTTGATATGAATTGGTGCTAAATTGATGTAATTTCTTGTATTATTTAAATAATTTAATTGACGTGATTTATACAGAAGAAAGTTTTGTGATGGCCACAGCATACTAGTTGCTTCTAAATTCATGAAAATTTCATGCATTTACATGGAAGATAATGGTACAGTTACATGGAAAATAATAGTGCGTTTGCATGGAACATAATAGTGCATTGACATGAAATATTTTAAGAATAGAGTAACGTTTTTCATTTTACCATAAATGAAATGATCGTGCATCATAGTTGACTACTCCCTGATGACGATCTTTCCCCGACTGTCACGTCACCATAATGGGCTTAAAACACTAAATTTCGTAACATTCTTTTAAAGATCATTTGCTTTCGTAGAAAAGTAGAAAACCCTACTTGACTTCTTGGTATCTCAATAAAAAGAGTTGCAAAATTCACGAATTTATAAATGAAAATATATTTGTGAATGCGTTAGAAAGTAGCGAGATTGTATTTGAGAAGATATAGGAAAGCCATACGGGATATGCATGATTCATATGTCTGTATTTCATAATTTTCTACCACACATCATTTGTTTACGCATGAATACTTAGTTTTTATATGATTAAGTGTCATTTTATGTTTTGTTATTTGTTCCTATGTATTAATTCATATATTTTAAATACACCTTTAAAAAAAATTTCTGATAATTATTTGTCATACT
The DNA here is from genome assembly GCA_963932465.1 of Maratus speciosus. Taxonomy (NCBI): domain Eukaryota; kingdom Metazoa; phylum Arthropoda; class Arachnida; order Araneae; family Salticidae; genus Maratus; species Maratus speciosus. Next base: position 459,040,001 of record OZ010797.1, read on the forward strand.
TTTAATCAATAATTTTATTCTTTAATTCGTTCATAATAACAATAATAATAAAAAAATGCTTACACATACATATATATGAAAAAAATAATAATTCGATGTAAATAATCCATCGTTTATAAAAGAAAAAAATGTTTAAATTTTACATGGAAAAGAAAGTGTAAAACATGATTGATAAATATTACATAGTTTTAAAAGACTAGATAAGAAGGTAAATCCCTATAAAACTGTTTCAGTTACATTATTTTATCTATTTTTATTTTCAATTCTTGTTTTAAATACAATGTGTTAAGTTCAAAAGAAACGGCTTTTGTTTGTCTCATGTAAAATACATATTAACCATTAACTGAAGGTTACCGTTTATTTCGCACATATTTCTTTTCTAAACTGAAGAGCGACAAGGTTCCACTTCGCACCACTGACGTCAGAGGGGTGAGTTCCTATCAACCAATACACGGAGACCCGCGGATGGACCTACCTCTTTATTCTACGTATCTTGGTTACGTTCCACTGTCACAAATAGTCCCCATAAGCTAAAAATCAGCCTTTCACCCCCACTCCACCCTCCAAAACTATGTGAATATAGCAGCTACGGTTCTGAAATTGAGCATATAGGCATCTAAGACATTAGGTTTCGATATTCTACAACAACCATCGCAGTACAAATATTTTATATACAGTAGGGACAATAATTATTGAACCACTTGTGTACTTTGTTTACAGTTATCTAATCAGTTACTATTTTAGAACAATGTCATATCAACAAGTTCCAAGTGAGAACTGCTGTCTCGGGAGTTTCCACAATGAACATAAAAAATGCAGTTGCTCATTCTCTAAACCAGTGCATTACTCGACAGATATGTGCTACAGCCATGGCCATCTAATACCAGACCATTTTAGAAGAGAAGTCTGTTGCCATGGATTGCCGTCCTATTGCTATCCTCGAGATGAAGAATTCTCAGGCAAATTTCCTGCAGAACGATATTCATGCAATGAAGAATGCTTTGAACCCAGAGTCCAACCTTTCAGATGGTGGTTACCAAGATGCAGTAACAGAGCAGAGCAAATAGATTCTAAAAATTCGTATGTGGTTCATGTATGCCAGTGTTTCAATTCAAGCAAGATTCTAAAATGCAGAAAATTGATTTGAAATACGTTGAATAAAATAGTCTTTGTTTCCAATAATAGTTTTATTTAATTATTTTTATATTTAGTTTAAACTTGAAAAAAACAGATATTTCAAAATTCCACATACCGACTTAAAGAGAAGGTAGAGCACATTCCAGTGAACAATTTTACAAGAAACTAGGGTGGCAATCCATTTGTTCAGTCAGAAATATAGGATGATTTACTCCAATCTGAATACTAATTTTTGTTCATAACTTTAACAATAATCAAGCTTTTTTATTTGAATGAAATTTACAGAAGAAGTTTATTTTGTGTAAAATGTAGGAATATTACAAGTGATGGGATGAAGTGGCCACCATCCGCATCCAAACAATATAAACTAAATGCGATATACATTAGAATGTAGTTCACAGTTTGTATGGTGTTACTGACTGGATTACCGTGTTCTTTTTACATCTTTTCATACGATCATTGCATTTCACACAAATTATGATAAGTCTGTTGAAACTTTTGCCTTCATATCTGCATTACGGTTAAATTTTTGAATTCTGGTTTGTATTTTGGATTATTGCGAGAACCCTGTATTTTTCTCCGAATAAATGGAATGTGACATTTGTTTCCATAGCTGTCAATCTTCCATTTTTTTCAAGTAAAAAAACATGCATGATACCATAGTATTTATAGAATAAAATTATTTACTAAGATGATCTGTTACAATAGGATCGTTATTTGATTTCATTTCTTAGGGAAAATATACGGTTAAAAAAAGGTTGGAAGCTACATGTTTCCTATACAAAAACAGTTCTAGTAACTAGCAAAAGCCATGCTTTGTTTGGATTCACAAAGCATTATTTAATAAGATAAATATTTGAAAGTAACAATATTTTTTTATATTATACTTGCATCTTTATTAAGCAAAAACGTTACTTTATGTTTTGGCGCATTTTAATTTTAGAAATGTAAATTCACCCCAATGACTAAGAATTTCCTCGGAATTTTTTATTTATGATATAAGACTGGCATAAATAAAAATATTTTCGAAGCAAAATTTTACAAAATATTTATATAATGAATTTAACAATTAATTTTACTTGTTTACAATTCTTTTGTTGCCACTTTACCAAAAAAAAAAAAAAAATCACAATATAATTCTTCTAAAATGCGTAAGTATCGTCTGCATAAATAATTTCACATAACAAGAATAAATTGTGTATTTGAATTCTTAACACTGAAAAATACTTTTATAATTGAATGTAAATAATTCAATTTTCACAAATTTTAATTCATTAAAAATATGCTGTAATATAAAAAAAAAGGTATTTTAAAAATTTCATAAAAGAAATCATAACACCATGATTTATTTTTTCTTCTGAAAAATATACCTGTTTCATTTTTTATTTGCAAAAATGCATCCGTAATGGAAAAACATGTAAAATAAATAAAATAATAAATTTTGTAACGTTATTCTGTAAAAAAAAAATAATATTGTGCAAATCTATAGATCATAATTTATTTTTATGTTTAATTTCAAGTCAAAATACTGAATAGTTTTTTTTGTAAAGTGTATGACAAAGTGTAATTTGTGTAGCCTAGTAGAGGATTCGCTTAACTCATCTTAATGAATGGGCGCTACTTTCCCTCAAAGTTTATGCATGGAGTTCCAGGACAGCTTAGAGTTCTGTAGTTATATTATGAAATCACCTAGAACTAAACAGTTGATTAATTCTGTTCTTCATTTACTAATTTAACAGTTTGAAGTCTGAGCTGTTTCAACCGCATATCTCTCTCTGGACCGAGGGTATTTGACACTTTCAGGATTTTTTAAAAAATACTTGGAAGATATGTATTTTAATAATTTTTTTTAAATTATAAACTTCAAACTGTTCTTATTATAATCAAGGAAGTATTTAAATGTACTAAAAATTAATATTTATCAAGAAATTTTTGAAAAAAGGATGTTTTTTATTTTTTTAAAAAGTTCCGCATAAGAAAACATAAAATTTTACACAGACTTGAATAAAAACTTACCCGAATGTTATACAAATATCTGAAAATAGCTTTTATTTGTATATAAACATTATTTAATAAAATTTGCTTTTGTGTTGTACATTTCAAATCACAAAGAGCAACACCACAAGGTTCACAATAAGTTCGAATTAAGCTCTGATTCTAGATATTTTCATATACAGTAAAGCACCGTTTATACGTTTCTCATTTATACGCCTTTTACATTTATACGTCGTTTCAATTTGGTCCCAATTCATCCCTATGTATTTTAATGTTGTAATGTTTCGTTTATACAACACATAACGTCAGTTATATGTCGTTTCTTTCATGTCGTAGCCGATTTTCTTAGAATTTTTTGTTCCAGCATTGTTCTTTTTTTCATTTCTGTTAGCAATATTTGGGGAAAGATGAAAGACAAAGAAAATTTGTGACAGCTACAGGCGTTATTTTAAGTTCATAGAACATGTGGAAGGGTGGGACAAAAAGAATGGACAGTGGGTGGACTACATTGAGACACTTAGAACCGTTTTTGTTTCTCATAATACCAGTGAAAAATCTTTCCATGAACTTAACTTCATACATAATGTTTTGCTTATGTCCCAAAGCCAGACGAGATATACGAAAAGTATTTAAAACGTTAAAGATTAGTTTAATTAAAATCTGTCTGTATGTTCAATAATGGAATTTAAAAAAAGTATACTTCTATGTGTGCAATTGATATGAAGTTCGAAAATTCTCACTTTTATTTTTCAATTTTAGAAATGATTATTTAAATTTTTTTCACTGTTTTAAGCTTTTTTTCAATATATAGTGCATCTTAAACAACCAAAAATGATAAATAATGATAATATTAAACAACCAAAATTAAATTTGCATGATTGCAGCATTATATTTGAACAGTCAAAGATTTTACACCTTAGGGGACTACAATTTCAATTGTACGTCTTTCCCAGTTATATGTCGTTTTAGAACGGTCCCCTGAAAGACGTATAATCGGTGCTTTACTGTACTTACTTCTGTTTAGTGCTGCCACCTATTTTTATTTTTTATTTTCAAAATAAAAGGTTCGTAGATAATATCTGAAAAGACCACAAACATATATAGTAGGTACTTTTATGGCTCAGAGAGTTAAAAGTTGACCCTGAGAGACTTCTGGAGAGACTCTCTGGCTTAGTTCGCTTCACCAAAAACGGCAACCTGAGTGGCATTCGGGCTTAGATCTCAAAGTGTTAACTGAATTTAACTGAAAAAAAATTAAAATATTAAAATTTACAGATTTTCTGATGTAAAGATGCACTCTAAAAAGAAGCTTTAAAATTCATTTTAAAAATGAAGGGTGCATCTTATATAAAAAGTACAGAATTTTTTTAATTTGGCATTATATATATTTACATAGCTGCAAACCTTCCAGTTTTCTTTTAGTGAAAAAACATATGGAACCAGAAAAATTTATTGAATACAGACATTTAATAAAATGTATTGATAAGTTAATTTTAAGGCATTTTCCATTACACACGATAAATTGCCAAGTATTCTTTATAATTACAACTGTGCATGAGCTTAATTATGAGCCAATCCAGGCTCTCCAAAAAAAGCCAACTGGATGTGAAGTTGCAACAAAGAAAAATTTTAAACATTATGAAGTAGAAAATAAAAAATAAAGAGCGTAATATATTTCTTAAAAATATGCTTTAATCAATCAATAGTTTCATATTAATTAAAATATGATTATACATTGAGATATAAGTTTAGAAGTCCTAAAGAGATAGTTTAAAAAATGCTTTTTACCCCCATCTTGTTGCCATATCTTAGGGCAAAAATTATAATGGTTATAATAAGTTCATTCTTTTGTGCTTTCTATCAAGCATTAAAAAACATAGTGAATTTTCCATAATCAGGTACAGTATTCCACAAACTAATGTATTGTAAATATAAATCTTTTGAAAAAAATCATGACTTGCACTCATGAAATTAAGCATGATTTTCAAGATAAACATTGAATGCTTATAAAAAGAGTATTTAAAAATAAAACATTTTTACTTTTATACTTATTTTTCATTTGTCAAAGCATGGCACCAATTATAGCTACATGTGCCATTACTGGCACACTTACTTTATATTGAGGCCTGAATTTTTAATAGATAGCACTAGAAATAAAAGTTAGTCCAAAAGTGATTTAAAACACTGCTTTTAATATTGAAGTTAGAAGAACCTCTTATGAGGTTCAGCTAAACAAGTTTAAACACAAAACAATTTCTTTTATCAATGAACAGTAAAAAAGAACTCTCATGTTGCTACTGTTATAAATACATGACTATAAAAATGAGATTAATGCTATCAAAGTACTTTTAGGAAATAATAATATCATGTAATTTTCTGCAAGTTCTTTAATTTTCAAATGCAATAAATTATGGCAGTTCTTGCAAAATTCACAGGAAATTTTCTTATTTTAATTTGTTAAATTTTGTGCAGTGCACAAGAACTCAAATTTGGGGGTTTCATAGCCCCACCTCACCACTTAAGGGTTAATTTGATAAATACCAAAAGATTTTTTAACGAAATTTTCCAAACACCAAAGAATTATAAAAGTTAGTGTATAGATAGTTCTGTATGTTTCAAGTACTTTTAATCTATTTTACATTTTCAAAGTGAATATCATCCTTCCTCTCAAAGGACAAGAGGAGAATTGAGCTGAAATTTACAAGTTTGATATCATATGTTTCAAATAACTCCATAGCTGCCAATATTATGCTTTTTTAAGTGAAATAAACACTATTTTGAACCAAAAATATTATTTAATTATGTTTATCTGACTTCAGAGAAAAAGCAAACAATTAGACAGGTCAGTTATGTTACATTAAAGTGTTTAGGATTTTTTTTTCCCCAAAAAGAATATTTTTTCTTGCATTATTGATAATAGTATGACAAGGTAAATCCAGCATACCTTCACATATTACAGATCAGATGAATATTATACAGGGTGTATAGAGGTGCTTACAATATTTTCAATCAGTAATATTCACCTTATTCAATCGGAGAATTCTGCGATTAAATGAGGCAAAGATTAGTATTCAGAAATAGTAGAGTCCAATGCCTCTACACACCTAGTTATAACATATGCTGAATAAGTATAAGAAAACAATATGAAAACAATGTAAATATTTCAGTCAAAACAACTTAAAACAGTATTTTATTTAAAAAAGTAAAAAATTTTGTTACTTGATAAATGCATTCATAATTTATAGTGTTATATATATAAAATTTTTTACAAGTGTAGAAATAATACAAATTATATATTTTTCTTTTTTTAAAATACACAAAGGACAGAAAAAGAAATGAATGTTTCAAAATAATGACTAAAAGAACTAAATCTAGAAAAGTTATTAATAGGAGAAAACATGTCAATATTGGTATCTTTATTAAAGTCAAACAATGAGTTGCTTGCAAAATCAACATAAATACTTGATACTAATAATGATTAGGAGGAAAAAAAAAAAAAAAACTGAAAACATTTTTTATCTAATGTTTTTTTCTTTTTAAATACTTATAGCTATTTTCCCCCAAAAAAACTTGTGAGAAAATTCTGGACATTACTTAAAAAGTTTTGTTCATTATAAAACAAAAATAAGTTCTTATATTTATGAAACTTTAAATGTTCAGTTTTAAATTTTTAAATTAAAACATACATTGATCAATATGTTAATAAATGTTATTTGCAAAACAGGTAATTTTTTATTTTTGGCTTTCTATAAAAATATCCATTAGTGTCAGAAAAAGCAATAAAACTTTTGATTAAGTTTTCAAAAATATTTGCGTGAAAATACATATTGAAGCCAAAAATTCACGAATTTCTTTAAAATAGGCAGGAACAAATATCACAATTAAAAGTGTGTCCTGCTTAAATAAGCTTAAATTATTTTGTAATAATTAAAATAACTTCAATAATTCTGTTACGATTAAACACAGTTTAAGAACTTTTGTTATGATTAAATAGGAATTCATGATTTTCGTATAATTAAATAAGCATTTAAAATATTGCTATATTTAATAAGCGCCATTGATTCATATTAATAAAATAGAAGTTCCATAGTTCCATCATCATTACTGCTCAAATGTATTTATGTTTATACAAAAATCATATTACTAACACATGGAATTTAAATTATGAACTGAGTGGTCCATGATGTCCAAAGGGTTAGGATAAAATAGCTTAACTAAATAAATGACAACCAATTAGATATAAAATAGTTTTAAAATATACATGAATGATTACGTAAATTTCAATAATAACAAAACAAAGGCAAATCATGATTATAATACTTTAAAAATATATGACAATCATAATTACTCACAATTAATTTCTTATAAAAATTGCAAAATTATTTTCAAGAGGGGGAAAAAAATCTAAAAGATAAAAGTAACTAGAACTTCTACTAAGAACACAAATCCCTTAACTACAATATCAAGATTTAAAATATCGCAAAATAAAAGGGCTATTTGTAAAGTAATGTCCGGGAAAAAAAAAAAAAAAATGTATACAGATTAAGTCAGATGAATTGTACATAAAATTGTATATTTAAGTAGGCAGTATTCTTTCCCCCCCCACGAAAAAAAACAGTATTTATAGTCAGTTTAAAAACAATGAATGAAAATGCTTTGCACATTTAAAACAAAATTTGGTTAAGTTCAGCCATAAAATAAAAAAAATATGTACAGTCGGGGAAAAAAAAATTTCAGACTGCCACAGGAAGAAAAAAAAAAAAATCCCTGCCGGCTCGGGCCTACAGGCGGAGGTAGATTTCGAAGTTAAGTACTAAATTCACCAACAAAACTTAAATCAAGATTAGAGATAACCCCAGTTCCTTCACTAAGAATGAGCTCTAGGGAGCTAAACATTTTGTGAAAATTCTAATATACACGAATACACACACGCATGTATATGGAATAGGTTTAAAAATGGATAAAGCAAATTCAGAGAACCTCAAAGTGTTAAAATATGTTAATATTTCCATAGTCGGGTTTTTATCATGTTTTAATACATTTCTTCAAACTCACATGACGTTACATATTCACCTGCTGAGGTCCATTATATTTCCAATCTGACGCAATATATATATATATATTTTATTCGTCCAAACTATTTATTTCATTTTGAGTTTTCATGCAGAAATCTTGCACTAGAAAACTAATGATGTAATATTCAATTTGTTTTCAATTCGTCAAACTATTTAAGTTAATTTTTCACGTGAAATCTTGCAATAGAAAAACAATTGTTGTGGTGAGAATTTTATTGTTTTTTTTATTGTTGGCAACTGCTTAACGAAAAATATTTATTTTTTCCTGTCATTGTTGTGTAAGAGCTGGTTTTATCAGAATCATGTTAAGACGGTATTCAAAATTTTGAGCCTCCCCATTTCCATTCCCTTGGGCCGATTTTGCCCATTTTCAATCCCCGCCGAGATATCAACCATCTCAAAGTTGTTGGCGAGTTTGAAGACGATCCGTGCATTATTGCGACTTTTATCGTGCGGACAAAATTTAGTACATACATACATATATATATATATATAAACTTTTTAGGTGGGGGTGGTTTTGGGTTCCTGGGGTCCTATAATGAAAAGTTATGAAGGAATTTTTCAAAAGTCGCACCATGGTAACGACTGCAATAGGTAGTATTTCTTACGAAATCTACCTAAAAAGAAAAAAAAAAGCTCACCCTCTTCACTCCCTTGGGCACACAGTTTTTTATAATTATAGTTACTATCAATAATAAAAAGGACAAAATTTGATAATAACTTATTCACTACAGAATCTCTCAACAAGAGAAGTAAAATTTTTATGGTTTGGCTGCACCAATGCACAGTTAGATATAAAAAAAAGCATGAAGTAATTTTTCGGCAGTCAGTGTTGTTTGGTTATTTGAACAAATCGTTAATACCTGATAAAAATTATATTAAATATATTAAATTTTAATAATTTGTAGAAATGTAAGAAAGAAATTTATTGTTAGCTTTTTATTTTATAAGAAATCATTTCACTCATAAATTACCATTAACGCTCAGCAGCCATAAATGTTTTTTTCTTTTTTTTTTGTAAATTTTTATTGTTTCCCCCCCCCCCTTTTTTTTTCCTTTTTGAATTATTAATATAAAATGAACAAATAGTTAAAAAAATGTCTTTTTTTCTCACCATAAAAAATCATCCCTAAAGAGATTAAGGGATGAATCATCCACAGATTTATTAGAAATCCTTGTGTGCCACTGTATTAAAATGGTTTAATTATAACATTTTTAAAAAAGAACTTACTTTACTAACATAAGATCATAATTTATCAGTAATTTGTATTTTTAAAAATCTAAATCAGAAACCAAATAGGCTGACAGATAGAAGAAGTTGACAAAATGTATTAAAAAACAATTGTGAAAAAGTCAAAATTTATTCGATTTCAAAATAATTTAAAATCATAGAAATGCATTATATATATTTAAGAGGAAAAAACCCTCCAAGCAATAATCTATTTAAATTATTTGGTGTAGCCCTGTAAAAGAATTACAAATGTTACAAAGACGATTTTTGCTGAAGGATGTGCTGTAAATGACTTAACAAAATGTTTAAATTTTGAAGTTATTAAGACTTTTTTTAATGAAAGTTAGAATTTGAAAGAACTGATGTAGATGTGACAGACAGTTGAATTGAAGTTATAAATGATTTTGAGCTGGACTAGAAAGTACAAGGAAAAGATTTGTTTATAAAATAGACTATTTGGATGAAAAATTAAACTATGCATAGTTGATTTTTGAAAATAAAAAAATTTCAACAAACAGTGACTTAAAAGTTCGTCAAAAGGCACTATAACTTGCAGTGTTATATAAACAAAAATGTTATTTGAACAACCATTTTTTAAATATTAAAATCATGTATGTCATTTAAGAAACTTGCCTACGAAACAGGATTTATACTAATATTAAATTTTAACAATAAAAACAACATAATTTAAAATGACAAATAGATAGAAAAAATGATTGAAATAAAATTATAATGCAATTTTGATTGCATATGCTAAACAAAACATGCATGCAACATTAATATTTTTGTTCATTATAACATACTAAATACAAACTAATAGGTTTTTAACAATAATTAAGATTCTATAAGATGCCCCTCCCCTCCCTCCACAAAAATAGGGCAGTATAATTATGAGCAAAATAAATATAACAAAGCATTTTTAAATATCCTTTTTGTATATCTGCACCTTCTTTTTACTTCAGAAAATCAGAATACAGATAAAGGTTTTTTCTTTTGTTTCTAATTTCTAAATTCTGTAAAATTAACCCTTAACTGGAAACGTACCATCTGTGAGATGGTTGTGTCTATATATCTGCCTTTAATATTTTCTCTCTCTGACATTCAAAACTTATTTTTATGCTGTTATATTAAAAAATTGGTCCTGTTAATGCATTACTATTAAAGATCACATGTTTAAGTTCACTACTTGGTAAATTATTAAGTTTTCTGTTTATACATGGGATTTTTACGTTTCCGGCTATGGGTTAAGCAAAACGTAAAAAACTGATTTGAGATATGATGGTATAGATAAACTAGACATTCAATCATTGTATCAATGGAAAAAAACCTTTTTTGAATTCCATAGAAACAGGGGTAACATGACTGTAGTTCCAAAAGAAATAAATTAATGACTACTTTCAACAGGTGGATAAAAATAAGAAGTAACTAACAAGGGAAGAAACAAGCCAGAAAACTTGCTTCTCTTGAGCCATTAATTATTTATAGAACTAGAATTGAGTTATTCCTGTTTTTATTTAGTTCAAAAGAGATACAATTTATATAATCCAGATTAGATAAAAATAGCAAGGAAAACTGAATTGATAAGCATAAACTAATACTCATAAACATATAAATATATAAACAAATATAACCATATGTACTTAGAAAACACAATTATGCACCATATCTATAACACTGAAACCCCAAGACTAGATTAAATTCATAGTGCCAACATCGTTTCCTGTAGCAACTGCATTCTTCTGAGGAAGAACAAATATGGAATGATCTGTTATCTTCTTTCATCACATGAAAAGGCAACATTTGTAAACCGCCTCAGGCAGCTGGATTTTTCCTCATTAATTCGATATCAGAATCTACCATTTCTTGGACTAATTGCTAAAATAGTTTAAAAAATAAAACTTGGTGAAAACAAACTAAATCTTAGAAACACAATTGACAATCTCAAATGTTTCACATAAGAAATGCACAAGTACAAAATATATAAATAATCTTAATTTATGTTATAAATTATTTTCTTAAAAGTGCTATGTATAGCAAAATAGCATTAAATGAATCTTTAGTCTTGATTTGTGAAGAACATTATAAAAAAACTAGCAGGAATGACCGAGGCTAAGCTCGGTCAAAATTAGCCTTGTGTTCAATACGATATATTATTCTCACTGTATCATTCTTGCTGTTTAGATACAATTGGCATGACCCTGAGGCATAATGATCCAAAATTACCCACTAACCGAATTTTTTTCGAACATGCGACCTAACCAATGCTCTTCTCGAACCCAAAAACGATAGAATATAAATTTAGTCAAAATTGTTAAACTCGTTTTATAGATGAAATTAGCTTGACCCATGGTAACCCAAACTGGACCCACTAATCTAAATTTATCGAACATGCGACCTATCCCAACGGTCTTCTCGTGCTGGAAAACAATGTAATAAAAAATTTTGTCAAAATTCTTTGAGCCTTTTTTTAGATACAATTAGCTTGACACACAGTGACCACAAACTGATCCACTAATCGAATTTTCTCGAACATGTGACTTAGCCCAATGGTCTTATGCTCAGAAATGATATAATATAAAATTTTGTCAAAATGTTTTGAGCCTTTTTTTAGATACAATTAGCTTGACCCACAGTGACCCAAAAATAACCCACTAATCGAATTTTCTCGAACATGCGGCTTAGCCCAGTGATCTTCTCATGTCTAGAAACAGTATAATACAAAATTTTGTCAAAATCGTTTGAGTCATTTTTAGATACAATTATCTTGACCCACAGTGACCCCAAAATGACCCATTAATTGCATTTTGTCGAACATGTGACTTAGCCCAATGGTCTTTTCATGCTCAGAAATGATATAATACAAAATTTTGTCAAAATATTTTGAGCGTTAACTTAGATACAATTAGTTTACCCACAGTGACACAAAAATGACCCAGTAAGTAATCGAATTTTCTTGAACATGTGACTTAGCCCAATCGTCTTCTCATGCTCAGAAACAGTATAATACAAAATTTGTCAAAATTGTTTGAGTCATTTTTTAGATACAATTAGATTGACCCACAGTGACCTCCTAATTGATTTTTTACGAACATGTGACTTAGCTCATTGGTCACCTCATTCCCAGAAGCAGTATATTACAAAATTTTCTCAAAATTTTTTAAGTCGTTTTTTAGATACAATTAGCTTAACCCACAGTGACCCAAAAATGACCCACCTACAAATCGGCTTTTCTCAAACATGTGACTTAGCCTCATGCTCAGAAATGGTATAATACAAAATTTTGTAAAAATCGTTTGAGTCATTTTTTAGATGCAATTATCTTGACCCACAGTGACCCAAAATGACCCACTAATCGTATTTACTCGAACATGTGACTTAGCCCAATCGTCTTCTCATGCTCAAAAATGGTATAATACAAAATTTTGTCAAAATTCTTTGAGTCATTTTTTAGATGCAATTAGCTTGACCTACTGTGATGTAGCAATCACATTTATTATTTATTTTCTAAATTGTAATGCAGCATTATTATCTCACGTTTTAAACTATTTATTTTTGATGCAAAACATCGTTCAAATCGCTTTTTTTCTTTCCTTTTTACCGCATGTAACAGAACCTTTGATTTCAGATTTTCCCCCTCTTCCTCTGTTCTATTTTTAGAAACAGTGTGACGTCGAGCGCGTCATATTGGAGGTGTGTCTCTTCTTGCCTTTTGACAGTAGTTTCGTTTTTTCCGTGCTGTCATTCGTTCTACAATTCATACGTAAATTTAATTTAACAAATAGATTTAAATCATTTCTGGAAGTAGTTTTGTGGACCCCTTTTATGTAGTATATATATCAATGCAGCCAGTTTTTTAACAGATTTTAAGATTTACGAAAGTATGTATTATTTTTGACAACGTGATTTGTCTTTTTTGAATTTCGGGCCTTAGCGCCTAAATTCAAAGAGCGATGTTCTTCAATAGCTGTATCGCGATATCTAAAAGTTTATCTTCGGTCTCTGGCTTTTTTTTTAATTTAACGCATATTTGATTTCAGACTTTTTATTATCAAGACCTTCTTTAAGAAATGATTTTAACCAGTATTCATCTTTATCATGGAATTACTTCCAAGTTTTAATAATTCTACGTGGAACGTTCTTCGAATGTGTACAGTGACCTACCTACTCCTAATTGCCTTCCACCTCTCAAATGAATCAACGAATAAAGAAGATTTTTATAACTGCTGTCTCTTCAATGTGTCTACTGTTGTCATTTAAGTAAGACTATTCCTTTTATTTTTACTGCAACTCAATTTATCTTATTCACGGCATCCCTCATCAATATATTAACTTCGTCACACCTACAGTGACCAAAAAATGACCCACCCACAAATCGAATTTCTCGAACTCGTGGCTTAGCTCAATGGTCATTTCATGCCCAGAAGCGGTATATTACAAAATTTTGTCAAAATGTTTGAGCCTTTTTTTTTAGATTCAATTATTTTGACATCTGACCCATTGTGACCCAAAATGACCCACTAATCAAATTTTCTTGAACATGCAGCCTATCCCAATGGTATTCTCGTGCCCGAAAACGATAGAACACAAAATTTCGTCAAAATCATTAGAGTCGTTTTTAGATAAACATAACTTGACTCACAGCAACCCAAAAATGACCCACTAATCGAATTTTCTCTAACATGTGACTTAGTCCATTAGTTGTCTCGTAATCCAAAACAGTAGATTACAAAATTTAGTCAAAATCGTTAGAGCCATTTTTTATATAAAATTAGCTTGACCCGAAGTGACCCAAAAATGACCCACTAATGGAAATTTCTTGAACATGTGACCTAGCCCAATAGTTTTCTCGTGCCCCAAAACGGTTGGATATAAAATTTAGTCAAAATCAATTGAGCCGATTTTCAGATATAATTAGCTTGACCCTGATCCATTATGACCCGAAATAACCCAGTAATCGAATTTTCTCGAACACGTGACCTAGCCCAATAGTCTTCTCGCACCTGAAAATGGTAAAATACAAAATTTCGTCAAAATCGTTAGAGCCATTTTTAAGATAAAATTTACATACACACACAATTTTTGCTCGCATTATAGTATAAGATAAAAATAAAATGAGATTAAAAAAACACTGCACAAAGGAAAACTTTTTTAAAACATATAATTTTTGCTGGGTAATCTGCATACTATATGAATAAAAAATTAAATTATTAGTTATGCAAGAGGAAACACATTCCATAGATTCCTAATGTAATGTAATTAGCATTTCTTAGTATTTCTACATTTGTGATGACTTTAACTATACACATAAGTAAAAAGTATTGTAGGTCTTTCAAATTATTTAGCCTTTTGAAATGGGTTCCCTTAGGACATCATGTTGAGGCATGACAAAGGTCACATTTAAAGGTTAAATGCTAGTAAAACGCAATTCCGCAAAATAACAAGTTTGTCTCACAAAAAGTTTCAGTTGACTCTCTGAAATCCACTCTTCACTTGGGATGAAAACAATTGACCATTTAAGCTTATATAACAGGGTTGGCGAACCTTTTTGTTGCCGCATGCCAACTAAAAAACAAATTTAAAGATGAAATAAAATGGATTAAAATTATTTAAAATTCTCAATTAGGATTTAAAAAATATTAGAAACATACATGTAGGTTATAATTATACATTATAATAATTATTATAATTATATAATTATTATATAATTATAATTATATATAATTATATTTAATAATTATTATATAATTATAATTATATAATTATTATAATTAATACATTATAATAATTATAGAAACAAATATATTTAGAAATTAATTTTAAAAAAATGAATGCGATGTAATTTGATTTCTGTTGTTGCATCTTAATATCAGGTTAATTTTAAAGCAAAATGATCCAGATTTATCTGACAAATGCTTTCAGTTTGAGTTTTGATATTACTCATTTGTAAAAACAGCGACTCGGAAGCATAGATAGGCAAAAAAACAGTTAAAATGTCAAACGCCAGTTTCTCTGAATAGCTCTGAAATAAATTCAAAGTTTCCATAACTTTACATTCGGAATTTAGTAATGTCTAATAACCAGTTCTTGCCAATAGTTTTCAAATATCGTCTTTGTTTGAAAAATTTTTGAGATCATAATTAATTATATTGGACTATAATATGCCGCAATTAAAATTATACAATGTCCATTTAATCGAATTTATAAAAAATCAGTTGTGATTTTGTGAAATTTCACTTTATTTTGATCTAGAGCCACAAGCAATGACGTGCCAAAATTATTCTTTCGCGTGCCAAAAGTGGCATGCGTGCCATAGGTTCGCCGTCCCTGTTATATAAAATAAACTTAATATAGGAGTGATTTCATCAATTTTCCAAGAAATTCAATTGTGTTTTGAAACTTTTAAGTTATTCTACACTAAAATAATAATTTCAACTGAAAAAAAGAAAACCATAAGTAAATAGTAAAAAAGTCCTTCTGGCCTGTATGGGAAGTGAAATGTATGTTCCTTATTCCTTGTTTTTAAGAATTACACTAATTTTAGTCAAACACATGAAGCTAAATTGCATAGAATCTGTTTATAGAAGATTCAATCCCAGGTTTTTTTTGTCAATGCTGAATTTGTAGCAAATTAGTCAGCTGTAACCAAGTTGGCTTCATTTATGGTGATTTATTTTTAGTCGTCAATTTTAGCAATATTTCGCCGAGAATTTGAAGCAGATCAGTGAAAATAAACTGAAATTTTCCAGAATTGCTTCCCTCAGAACGGCTGCAATAGGTAGCTTCTTACTTTTGTAATGGAAGCTACCTAATAGCAATTACAGTTTTAACATGCACATTAAGAAAAAAACTAAGAAATTGGAGAAGTATACTGTAACAATGAATTAGTCCAAAGAAGATATTTTTTTGTAAAGATCTTGTACTCAATATATCTCTATACGATTCCATTAATATATATATATATATTTTTTTTCTGAAATCTAGATACTCAATTATAGAAGGCAGGAAAAAAAAAAATTAATGATCACAGATCAAAGCTAATGAAAATTGAATATTTATGTAGTTTTGTTTTAAAAATATTTAGAAATATTAAACTTTTGCACTACATTTCCTTTATGAATTTAAATTTTAATACATATATTTGCTAATTTGTAGTTTGACTTAAAGGAAAAATAGATAAACAAAAAATGATCTACTTTCCACAAAATCTTTGGCATCACAATGTGTGGATTTCATGATTAAAATGTTTTCATAAAATAAAAAACGTGAAACTTAATTAGAGTCTACATATATTATTGCTTTTAACGTCATTGCGATGAGCGTGCCATACATTTCTTTTAATTTTTGGGAACAACTCTTTCCAAATAGTTTTTCATCTAATTTAATCACTGAAATTCTCTAATTAGATAAAGCAAAAATAGTTGTTAAAAATATTAAAGTTCAAGGATTTTGCACACTCTATAAGGGATGTTAACATGTATCTAATCATCTACATGCCTCATATCTAACATGTAATACATGTTAGATATGAGGCAAGCTCAGCCCAAGCCTGAGTTTGTGTCTGTAATGAGTTTGGGGTCTATTTTTATATCAGTCCTCGGGTGGGCCCAAAGTGAAAATGTTATTCATTCACAAATTGAATAATGAAAAAAAGAATTTGCTATTTGAAAAACAAGGATGTAATCTAATGTTTAACAGTCCTTTAAAAATCAGTTTGAAATTAAATTAAATTGTTATTTATGGAATATAAGGAGAGATATTCCATTTGATTTTAAAGCCTTTACCAGGGCTATGGAGTCCGAGTCAGGCCCATTTTTGAGCAAAAGAGCCAGAGACAGAATTGTTAAAAAACAAGCTGACTCAGACTCCTTTTTGTTTTGTTGTTAGACAGTTTGAAGTGAAATTTAACTAATTATGTGTAATCTTAAATGTATCAAATGAATTATTGTTGTTATTTTTTAACTATACCAGGCTACCCAAGTTAAAGATGCCCAATTTACTGCTCGGTGTACAAAGTAAGTGAAAATCATTTTAAATTGAAAACGCTAGTAGATATTTCACACTTAGTGTATAAAGCTCTTTCCCAAGGATTTTTTGGGTTTGTGGAACCTGTGGTAGAGGGGTCTGTAAGGGCCCAAGGCCCGCAAAATGAAGGCAATTTTTTAAACAGGCCAGTTGAGCAGAATATTTATAAGACAATTTTTGTTAATGGGATGGACTGGACTCATAAAAAAGTGAAGCACGTTGATGTGCCCAATATAAACAAATTTGAAAGAATCAAACTACGCCGATAAAATATGAAAATTTTTCAATTAACATGACTGGGAAGAGAATAAATACAAACATGCATGCTAGTTTGACAGCATCAATACAGAAATGTAATATGTCCAACTTAGAGATCGGCATCAAACAATTAGATTGTGTCTGAGTCCGAGTTGAATCTTTTCAGCAGACTCGGGCTGTGCGACATCAAGCTTATATTTTCCCTGCATATTTGGGCTGGGAGGACATGTCCAATGCAATTTCCTTTGTAAAAAGAGTAATAGCGACAATGAATTTCAGTTAACGGAATCTTATTACTATAATAAATTACAGAGGAATATTTAAAAAAATATCTTTTTTTTTTTAGTGTTCTAAACTTCATTAATTTTTTCCAGCAGTCTTTATTTGAATACAATAGTGTAAGAGTCTAAATAAACATTAATGTTGCTATTCTGTATTCCATGGCTTGTGAAATTATTGTAATTTGAAATATACGGTAAAATTTTCCCATAAATATATATGCAGTATTCTTTAAAATAATCTTAATTGCATATTATAAAAATAGGAACTTTTTTGTAGAAATTGAGTCGGGCCGGATTTCAATAATTTTTACATGGACCGGGCTTGTTTTCACTGATTTTTGCTTGGGCTGGACATGAGCTAGAAAAATATAAGTGGGCAAGGTCGAAATTTTAAGGTTCCAGGCCTAAAAAATTTCGACACATGCAGTTCTCTAACAGAAGATAATGTGAATTTTCAAAATTTCTGCTATTGGAAGGGGGGGACAAGGAACCTGAAATAGCATTGTAATAGAAACCTTTCTCCTTTTTTTTTTTTTTTTTTCTCAGATTCTTCGGGTCTGTAGGACCAGAAGTAACACCAAAATTGTAAGTACCCCCCATATTTTCACTTGAGCAGGCCTTAAAATAATGTGAAATTGTAATTCTTTTTTTCTCAATTGGCGGTACCCAAAATAACGATAAAATAGTGAAATTTTGTTATCTTTCTCCTTTTGATTTTCGGATATTTCAGGTCTGTAAAAGTCAAAATAAAGCAAAAAATGTAAAATTAATGCAGGAAATTAAAAATTTACACTTTTTTTTTTTTAATCCACAGAACCAAATTACTTTTGAAATAGTCAAATTTTCATCTTTATTTTACTTCCTTTCTGTCAAAATTTTTCTAGTCTACAGGACACGAAATAATAACAAAATTGTAACAATTTTGCCTTTTCTTTTCAGAGTCCACAGATCCGAAATAGTAAAATTGGAGTTTTGTTTTATTCTTTAGATTTTGATCAACAAATTTTTCGGGTTTGTGGGATGTCAAATTTAAAAATTAATAATGTGGAAAATATAATTTATTTCCCTTTTTTGAAGTCCTAAAACAGAATTAATGACAAAATAGTGAAATGTTTGCTTTTTTTTTTGCGTTCTTTTATAATTTTAACGAACAGGCAACACTAGCATATTAGCCACCCCGTAGTTGGTTGGAGTCACTAAAATTTCCAGAGTTGGACAATTTTCCCACAGACTCTGCAGCCCTGGCCTTTACACAGAAAGTATAAGTAATATAAAGAAACCTTGGGATATTCTTCATCTATCCTTGTTTTCTGTTTGAAGTGCTTTTCCAGAATTACTGGAAAACATAATTCCTGTCTTTCTGCCATAATTGTACAGTGATATTTTAAAAGAATTATAAGAGATTTGAATGGGTGTAAATAAGAAATTTGCTAAATCATGTCAAAAAGAAATATTTAGAATTAATATACTTATTTCTAAGTAAAAAAAGATTTTTAAATGAGAAAATTAATATTGATACAGTTTTAAGATGCTATTTACAATTTCCTACTGCATACTTTTAATATCAGGCTTGGGCTCCAAAAAAGAGAGCTCTAACTATCTTTAGTATATGTTGCTTCTCGCAAAGGGGTGAGTATTTAACACGTTCACGCCGGTGCGGTGGGTCACACTCGACTGTCTCGGAGCTGCCAGGTTTCCGGCTTTTGGGATACCAGTATTTTAATACAGAAAATGTTTTATTTAATTAGAACAATTGGGCGATTTAAAGGAACAACATTTTCTCTAAAATAATAGTGGTGTCAAAAAGCCAGAGACTTGAGAACTCTGAGACAGTCGAGTGTGACCCACCGCGCCGACGTGAACGTGTTAAAAATAATTTTGGTAGTAGGTTCTAGATTTCTGCTTTCACGATTTCTTATACGGAGTAAATCAACACACTCCCACTCAAAAAAATTTTTTTTACTCATATATAATGCACACTTTTCCCAAGAATTTTAATTCCAAGTTCTAATTGGGGAAGAATTATGATGCATAAAATAGGGGGTATGTAGATAAATTAAATATTTCTGAAAACTCTAAGAAACCACATTAGCTTTCACACAGTCGCTGCAGAGAACTGATAGATTATTGTGATAAAATTGCATGCAAATAAAATAATGACATTTTTTTGTGCTGTACTTTGTATACTATGAGTTTATAAACATATGACATAGATATCCAGCGTTGATAAATATTTTAAAACAAAGTTTCCAATGAGATAAAAGTACACATTAATTTTATGGTATATTATATATTGCAGGCCTGCCAACCTTTGAAAATGAGAAAGAGTAGCACCCAAAATTCAAATGAATCTAGAGATTTGTTTGTTGGTTGGTTGCTGTTTTTTATGCTGCAAATCAGGTTAACTATGATTGCTTTTGGTTCAGACCGAGATTAGATTCCTGCAGGTTGGGTTAACCAATTTTTCAAAAGTTAGTATATTCTTTCAAATTAAAAATTATATGTATCATAATAATAAACATAAATTTTTGTCTGTGTGAAATGTTTACTGAAGTGAGCACAGGACAGGGGTAATTCTGAGTAATTCAAAAATTCACAGAAATTCTGAAAGGTTACAGCAGTGGAGGGAAGGAGGGGGGTGGGATTTCTCCACAGCACTAATTATGTGTTTTTTTCCGCAGGCTTTAACGAAATTCGTGCTTTTTCCTCGATGCTTTGGCGAAATTTGCTTTTTTTATGTGATCCTTAGGTGAAATTTGCTTTTATTTATGTGATTCTTTGCGGAAATTCATGTTTTTTCACAATCCTTGACAAAATTTATGTTTTTTTTTCCCCCAATCTTTTGACGAAATTCATGTTTTTTCCGCGATCCTTTGACCAAATTCACGTTTTTTCTGCAATTCTTTGACAAAATTTGGGTTTTTTTTCGCGCTCTTTTGAGGAAACTTGGATTTTTTCCATATCTTTTGACAAATTCTAGTTTTTTCCACGGTCTTTGACGAAATTATCATTTTATTCACAATCCCTTGACAAAATTTGCGGTTTTTTTGCGATCTTTTGGAACAATGTGTTTATTTCATGATCCTTTGATGAAATTAATGTTTTTTTCCGTAATTTTTTGACAAGATTCGCATTTTGTCTGCGATCCTTTGACAAAATTTGTGTTTTGTTCACAGTTCTTTCATGAAATTCACGATTTTTCGCGATCGCTTGACGAAATTCATGTTTTTTTTTCCAGCAAACGATTGACAAAATTGATTTTTTTCGGCATGTGTGTTTTTTTACAGAAAATCGTAGTTTTGTAGCATCATATTTTTAGCTCTAAATCGTAGAAACTACGATTTTTTTGTAGCAGTTGGCAGGTCTGATATTGTATGGAAACCTTAATTGTATGGTATAATAATAAGGGGGTAAAATAATGGAGAGAATTTGTTAATTTAGGTTTTAAAAAATATTATCAAGCAGGATTTTTAAAGAACCCCTTCTGGGATTTTTTTGTTGCTAAAAAAAACATGGTACACGCTATACACAAATGTACACAATTACACGAGTATAAACATATCCCAACAGTAACATTACTTTCCTTTAAATTACATATTATCATTATGATTATGACTTTAAACAAATAAAACATTTTTTTCCTAAATAATTAAATAAGATAAATCAGATAATTTCTTACATACCTCAAAACTAATTTTTGGCCTCCATCCAATTTTTTGACGAGCTTTTGAAGAGTCTCCAAGCAAAAAATCCTTTAAATGAAGAAAAAACAAAGACTTCTAAAGAATGAGCAATAATGAACCACACATTTAAATTATTCTAAGCTGTATTAATTTTAAACATTTTTTAGTGACTACAATAAGAAATGAGCATCAAAACTACAAAACTTTCAATTGAAGAAAATTTTTATTATTTTATACTTTAATTAATCAATTAATACAATTTAGTAAAGCAAGAGCTTTCATTTTTATGTATATACATAAGCACTAATATACACTGCTCAAAACAATTAAAGGATATTGCAGTTTTAGGTGGATTTTGTATCTGGTAAACTGTTTAGCTGATTGATACATGGTCGACAGACATTGTAGGTTATATGAGAATAAATTTCACATGTTTGGCAGAAAAAAATGCATTTTATTGCGCATTTGTGTACTAAAGGAAAAAAACACAATTTGTGCATATGAGAAAAAAAGAATAGGAAAAGGTGTTTTCTTCAAAGAAAATCATTTTCAGTAGCGGGTATGGTTTCCACGGGCGGCCAGCAACGTTGAACACCTTTGAGGCATGGACTCAATGAGGCTATTAATGACGAGTTGGGGTATTCTGCCCCACTCTTCCAGAAGAGCACTTTCCAGTTCTTGGAGAGTTTGTGGGGGTTGTTGGCAGCCAAAACTCGTCTTCCTAGAGCGTCCCAAACGTGCTCGATTGGATTCATGTTTGGAGAACACGCTGGCCATTCCATTCGAACGATTCCTTCCTCGAAAAGGAAATCCTCCACCAGGTTTGCACGATGTGGCCTGCAGTTATCGTCCATTAAAATGAAGTTATCTCCGATTGCTGCAGCGTAAGGGACTACAATAGGTCTGAGGATCTCATCCCTATATCGGCGACCAGTCAGAGCTCCATCTCGAATGATATAGAGATCAGTGCGCCTGTCAATGGAGATGCCACCATACACCAACACTCCTCCACCGCCAAATCTGACACTTTTGTGCACGAACGCAGGATTATTCCTACTGCCATGGTCCCTCGAGATGAAAATACGCCTATTATCCGGATGCACAGAAAAACGGGACTCGTCAGAAAACAGAATATTGCTCCATTCATTTCTCCTCCAGTTGACATGCTCGGTTGCCCACTCCCTGCGGTCGCGACGATGCCTTGATGTTAATCTAACACATACCATCGGTCGGCGAGCATACAGACCTACAGCATGGAGTCGGTTTCGAACAGTCTGAGTTGAAATCGTGGTGCCTGTAGCCGAGCGAAGGTGTTGTTGGAGAAGAGTAGCGTTCATGGTTCGGTGTCTCCGAGCTGTTAACGCTAAATACCGATCTTCATTGGGCGTTGTTGCCCGTCTACGACCTTGCCCTGGTCTTCGGCCTGCACATCCACTCTCCAAAAAACGGTTCCAGATCCTGGAAATGACACTTTGTGACACTCCAATGGCTTGCGCTACTTCGGCTTGAGTTTGGCCCCCTTCTAACCTACCAACAATTCTCAAAGCTTCTGAATCTGTCAAATGACTTCGTACTCATCGAAACAAAGCAATCACTGAATGCCGATCATCCTTGTCTTCATTCTCTTTTATCCAGTTGAAAGTCAAATTTCATTCGCTGCCGCTGAAGCGACGTTTTTGACGTCGAACTCCAAATTTGCATACTCCACAGTTTGAAAACCAGAAAAATTTGCATTTGTGATTCTCTTCTTCTATTTTCGGCAAAAAAAAATTTCGTTTATATCTTTATTTTATATAAAACTTCAAATATCCTTTAATTGTTTTGAGCAGTGTACAATAGCAATTGCCATTGGTTTGTTTTACAGTAACATAATGCATTAAAAAAAATCAGCTTTTCTATCAAAAGTTTCTTTTAGACACATCAAAAAATGTGCTCTTGACGTTTTGTTAACTTGACAAGTGCCTGACAGATATTGTATTTTTCACGTCGAACGAACTTTAGATAGTGTTTGTTGATTTATATTGAGCTATCTTAGTATCAGGGAGTGTTTTTTCAAGAGTTTTTCAAAAAAAATTTAAGCCATGCTTCACAATATTATGCGCAATAAGTTTTAAATTTATTGTGTTCCAAAATAATTTTTTTTCAGTTAATTTTTTTAGAAAATTGGTAATTTTTTTTTTCAAAAATTGGTAAATTTCATAATGTTAAAATGATTTATGCCTATTGGTAGCACCAACTAAATGCATTTTTAATTGTGATTTCAACAAAGTTTTTAATTACTGTTTTTTACCTTAAATTTTTTTGAAAATTTCACAAGCTAAAAGAATTTATGATAGTACTTATTATTGCTAGAGTTGCTGCAAAAAGTGTCAAGCAAGCAAAGCGAGCTAGGAGCGTGTAGTGGCTCCAATGTGAATTGTGGCGCAATTCATGGGGGTTGGCGAATGTTAGTGAGCAGGGGGCAGAGTCCTTTAGTATATTACAATACTCAATTTTAAAAATATAATTTCTTACCACTTCAGCTGGACGGAAGTATCGGGGATTAACCTGAACCCTAATTACTCCTGTTTCTTTTTCTTTGCCAACTTCATCCAATCCAGAGCCTTCCCAACTTAAAGAAAAGAAAATATACATAAAACAATGATAATAACAATAATAATAGTAATGCAATTCAAAGAACTATTGCAATTTCTATTGATAAACTACTGATGCAATCTTTCTGATTGCAATGATTTAAAAGAATTTTATCACTTTTAGGATGCATTAGCTTAGTTTGATGATTTTAAGTGATTTTCATATGTAATTTGTTAAGAAGTATGAAAGAATAAGAAAGACCAAAAACAATCATCATCAAAATAATGAACTAACTAATGCGTAGTTAGTACTAACTAATGCACTAATGCATAGATAATTAATGCATGGTTATATACATATATGCATAGTTATATACATATTAAATCATTATAAACTTTCGAATTTATAAACTTAAATATGTAAAATTAAAAACATGCAAACCTTCTATTATTAATTATTTTTTAAGTTTTTACAAAACATACTTCTAATATTACACTGTTATCATGTAAATTTTTTTGTTTTCAGTAAGGGAAAATATATATATAACACATGAATGTAAATTATTTGAAAATACCAGTAGACCTGTATGAGGCCTTTGCAGTGCAATTTTTTAATTTTTTTGACAATACTTTTTTCATTAATTTTTAATTAACAGTAGTTTTTTATCAAGCAATGTGTTTTAACAATATTTGAGTATACTATATCAAAAAACTGTTCAAAAACTTGTCATATAATACCTCATTCATTGTTGTGCGTTTTGTATGTGCATAAAAATGATATTGGAAATAAAATACATATCAGTGGCTTTGGACTTCAGTCTAATATTGTTTAATAATTTAATATTTTTCAGAGGCAGGTATGAAAAATCATACTTTAACTGCATTAAAGGATGATGTAATGATGTTGCTTTCGAAAAACATGGGACAAAGTCAAGGAAATTGAATACATATAAAGTACAATTTAATCTAAAATAACAAAGCATAGCTTTTAACCTCTTCGCTCCTTGGGTCCCCAAATGGGGACCTCCGTTTTGTCCCATTTTATTATTGATACTCGAACATAATTACAATTTCGATATCAGAATGATATGTAAGTAAGTATGAGTAAGCCTTAATTACGTCCACTAATAACCACATTATCTTTTCGCATCCCAAATATATGGATTGAATGGTTGGACAACTTGTGGAGTCGCGAAATAGAGGGAACATGTGCGATAGCGAAAATGTAGGGCACGTTATATGTTTACTCGTTTGTATTAGATTATTTATTCATTTTTTTCTATTTTTCATATGCATTGTATTTGTAATTTCTGTTGTACATTCTGATGACGACTCAGTGAAGAAGTTGAAACATGTCAATATAGGTTTTTAATTTACTTTTAATATGTTTTTAGTAATGTCTTTTAAGCAAATAAATATTTTAATATATGTTTTGACCTTTTCCGTTTGGAGTATATATTGTGATATAGAATGATATGTTTCGAAGTCTAAGATTCAAACTAATGCAAATAAAATAAAAATCTTACTCGAAGTCAAATCGGAGAAGAAATAATTCAGTAATAATTAATAATACTGCATTATTACTCAGTAACGAAGAAGTTAAACTATGCATTAAATATCACTGTTTCAGTCATCTATTCTTCTACACATTTCAACTAAGCAAATAATCATTATTCAGCTTTATCTTTTTTGCACCATTTATTTTTTTTAATAACCATTGCTGAGCATGATATAATACAATATCTTATTTTTGCATCAACAATTTTTTGAAAAAAACCTTTCATTACATTATAGAAAACGATGCTGATTTAAATTTTAATTAACTGCAATTTTTAATCAAAAATATATTTTAACGAAATGTGAGTATACTATGTCAGAAGCCAGTTTAAAAACCTTTCGAATGATACCTCATTCATAGTTCTGCATTTTGTAGATGCATAGAAAAAGGGTTGTTGACAACAGAAATAATATATATTTTACAAGTTTTTGTTTGTGATAGAGCCAATAGCGGCTTGTCCATAAGTGCTGCAGCACCTCCTATAATTTTTAAAAACCCTGTATATTTTGAATGTTATCCTTGAACATCAATTAAAACCTTAACATGAGAAAATAGTTAACTTCTCACTTGTCCGAAATGCACGTGGGTAATAAATGCCCTTTTCTTTCTCATTTTCAGCTGCAAGGAGACGCATCTCTTATCATTCCCATAGATGTTTCATTGTGCACGTCCCACGGTGGGAGATAGGTGGGAGAAGGCAAGCCCTGTTACATTAGCTTCCATGCAGCAAGCTATGCAGATTGCCATTGAAAAATGGAAAAATTTGACTTCATTATGTGTCTTTCAGTCGTGTTATTGTTCAGTGGGAGGAGGCAAGGACTGTTACATTAGCATCTATGCTACAAGCCGTGCAGATTGTGATTGAGAAATAGAAAATTTTGATTTTGTCGTGTGTCTTTCAGCTGCGTTTTGGAATTTTGTATTCAACCATGCAATGAGTGTGCTGCATTTACAAAAAATAGTATTTTCACAGTTGTCATTAGTAGATAAAACTGACATTAAAAATATAGGGCATCCTATGTCGGACTTAAAAATTATAAAAGCATTAGAAGTCAGAAAAAATTCATACCAGGGAAAATTTAATGCAGAAATTTATTCTAAGCATGACTGGTTATGTGGATGTGATACTAGAAATGCACTATTTTGTTTTCCGTGTTGCTTTTTGAAGGAGATTATGGCTGGATGAAAACTGGCATTAAAGACTTGGGTAATCCTACCAGAAAAAACAACAACAACAACAACAAAAAAAAAAAAAAAAAAAAAAACATAAAAATTCTGAAAACCATTTGAGAAATTCTGTCACCTTGGCTATGTTGGGAAAAGCAAATATCGCTAAACGGTTAAGCGGAGACTATAAATTAAGCATAATTAAACATAATGAGGAAGTACAAAGAAGTAGAGAAATACTCTAAAAAATATTAGATTGCACTAGGTTTTGTGGGAAATTTACTACTCCATGGACACGAAGAAAGATTGGAATCTGCTAAACCCTGGATTTTTTGAGGACTGCTGGAATTTGCTGGAAAGTTTGACAGAGGATTAAAAGCTCACTTTGAAACCACTTCCATTTTCAGAGGCAACTCAAAAAAATTCAAAACAAACTATTGGATTGTATGGAGGAAATATCTCGAAAGGGAATAATTAACGAAATTAGTCATGCAAAATTTCTAGTTGTATTTCATTAAGAAAATGAAGGTGAAGTGATTGAAAGATTTTGGGAGTTTCCTAACACCATTTTAAATGTGACTTTTAAATACATCATTTTAAATATGATGTAATTTTCATCATTAAAAGCTTTGCACATAATAATTTATTTTAAAGTTTTCATTATTCTAAATATTTATGCATAAATATATATTTCAATTAAAAATAGAGTGTTTGGAAATGCTATAAGAAAATGGCTTTAAATATTACATATTAAATACGACATAATTTTCAAGATGGAATTATTTTTACACATAATAGCTTAATTATTTTAAAGTTTTCTTTCTTTTTTAATGTTCAAATGTAAATATATTTTTCAACTGAAAAGTGTTTGGAAATATTATTATTTTTTTTTAAATCTGACAACAATCGATTAAAAAAATGACTTTTTAAAAATATGAGATAAATCGGTATTGAGATAAAGAAATTTTGAATAATAATTTAAAAAAAAAATAAACAAATTTAAATATATGATTGGACACTGCACATTACTTATATGACTGCAAAATATGTTTAAATTTCCATACATAGTTTTTGATCCTATAGTACCTTTTTAACTGAACTACTTTGACCAATTTCAAAATTAAATATAGTGCTTAAAATAATTCTTAAATTTAAAAACTCTCTGCTTCACCGTATTTATCACATATTTCTCTATAAAACTACCCATTTTCATGTTTTTATGTGCAATAGTTTGCTTATTATGTGCTGAGACAGTGAAAAGGTCACCATAAATTCAATTATGGCAGCAGCAGCAACATTAGTTACTTTTTTTTTTTTTTTTTTTTTTTTTTTTTTTTTTTTAAGAATAGAGAGATACATATAGTAAAACCTGTGAAAAAGCAACCACAAGAGACTAAAAGTTATTCCGTTTTAGAAAGGTTTTTGTATTAGTAGGTGTAATTGTATGGTAATCCTTCTATTGAGAACATAAAAAGTTTCCATTTAACACAGAATTCTGTTATAGAGAAATTCTGTTTTCACAATTTTTACTGTACATATTACATAAATATATACACACAGATGTAAATACAGCACAACCTGTGGAAACAGAACCTACCTTATAATGTAAACTTGCCTTAAATGGAAAAATTCCTTGGTCTCGATGAAAAAAAATACAATTCATTTAGAGCCAATAAGACAAAAAGCTGTTTAAAATAGAGTTTTTCACCAGTCGCTTGTAATTCCGTCTTAGCAGAATTTACCCGTATATACAACCAAAAGAAAAAGTTTGGTTTCGCCCCCCCCCCCCAAAAAAAAAAAAAAAATCCTGGCTATGCCACTGTTTGTAGAGCCTTGACCAAATATATAGTTTTTTTAACTTACACAATTTCTTTTCCTATGTGCTTGAAAGCAGCTTCTACAAATTCTCTCACGCTATGAGACTCTCCAGTGGCAATAACAAAATCTTCTGGATTATCTTGTTGAAGCATTAGCCACATTGCCTTAATGAAAATAAAAAGCAAACAATGATAGAACGTTGATTTATTTTTATTTTACTTTTAAAATAAATATTTGCAATAAAAAACAAAAGAAAAAAAGGTTTTATAATTAAATCTACACCGAAAAAATTCGACTCTAATGATCAGTACCATTTTAAAGTATGAGCCAATCAAACTGGCAGCAGAAAAAAATAACCATTTTTGAAGGAACAAAGACCAGGGCTGAATCGGAAAATGTTTTTAATGGAATAAAAATTAAATATATTATTAGAATTGAATGTGAGCAAAAAATTATTACGGTTCAAGGCCTGGTTTTACTGTACAATTATTGATCAGAGAAAAGAAATGTGCAAGAACAATTTTTCTTTTAAATTGTTTTTCTAACCTCCAGTATCAACTTTTAAAATAAATCAAATATCTAAATGACGCATAATAAACTTGAAAATAGCATCACTTCCACTTTTTATCAAATTTATTTTTTCATGATGTTAAAACTTCATGAAGACAAAAGTCACAATAAAATCTCATTACAACTTCGATTTTTCAGTTGTTTTTGCAATGGCATTGATATGTAATAAAAACAGGTGCTTTTATTTAAAAAGAGCACTGAAATTATAAGTTTAAAAATGAAATAATGCCTTTGCAAAGTCACAAAGCAATGGGAGTTACAACTAGGGCTGGGCGATGTCTAAAATGAAATATCGTGATAAATCGGCAGCTTTATATCACAATATTCCGATATATCGATATTGTGACATATGAACAAAAAAATATATGTACATTTATAATATATGTATAACTTCAATATACATTATATATTTTATTAAGGATTAAAATTTAAAAAAAAATATATATATATATCATTCTCAAATAGATTAATAAAAAGCTATGTATAAATAAGCAAATCTAAATAAATAAATGCTAAAAGAAACTAGTAGGATGTGTTAATGGCAAAAATTTCTTCTATTTCTACGTGTTATTACTTCAAAATTCGCTATCACAGTGGCAAAATTAAATAACAATCTATGCCCATCATGAATATTCTAAAGATATAGGTGCACTAAATTGTATGCAGTTAAAAGGAAATATAAGCATCGCATCTTTCAAACAAATCATTGAATTTCAGCACCAACCTTATTAGATGTCTGTATCTAAAATTCCTAATCTAAAAATCATAAAAGCAATACCTGTTGGACAGTATACACCCAAGCCTAAGAAGGATCTACTTATGTGAAACCGTAACAGAATAAGGTGTTTGATTAAAATTCGTGCATTAGTTTTTGAGATACAGATATCGCTAAAATTGTGGAAAATGCAGCATAGCAACGCCACCTATTGGACGATTAACACTAACACTTAATCAGCAACAAGTTATGTCAACGTCTGTCTGAATTTGAAATGTTATGAAAATACATGCGATAATTCTTGAGAAAAAGCTATAGCGGAAATTTTGAAAAATACAGCATAACAGTGCCACTTATGGGCTATAAACACCAAACACTAATCAGTAAAATTTATGTCTACGTCTAAGTCTAACTGAATCTGAAGTTTGATAAATATCAGCGCATTAGTTCTTCAGACAGAGCTATTGCGAAAATCGTGAAAACTCAGCATAGTAGCTCCTCCTGTTGGGCCATTTACACCAAGAACTAATCAGCACCAATTTACAAGGTATAACTGAATTTGAAATCTGACAAAAATCAGTGCATTAGTTTTTGAGATAAAGTTATTGCGGATATTGTAAAAAATGCACCAACCTGTCAAGTAATTTACACTAATTTATAACGAGATATAAAATAATCTAAAATTTTGTTAAATTCCGTGCATTAGTTCTTGAGATAGACCGCCTACAAAATTTGTGTTACAAAGAGACAGACAAAGCTTTTTAAAAATAGTCAAATCGTGTTCAAGACTTTCTAAACATATAAATTGGTCGAAACCCGGATGACAAAATTTTCATGAATCCAATACTTCCTTCTTGTAAAGATAGTAGAAAGTAAAAGAACTAAAAAAAAAAAAAAAAAAAAATCGTTAACAGAGAGAGAAAATAATAGTTTGGTTAAAGTCAATTTTTGAATTGTTTATATTTTATAATTGTTAAATAATATTTATATTGCTGTTGTGCTGTTATGCTTAAAATTGTCTTACTATGCGTCGGTGTCCCCGACAAAAGCTCTTAGTTTATTTTATTTCATTTTTATATTCTCCATTTTTTTTTTTAAGAAAAATAAAACTCTGCGTGATCTGCGAATCATAATCAAATGTGTTTCAAAATTTACCTTCCCCTTAATTTCGTTTTTCCATCGTCCATGTATGCTGTGTACATGAACCACAATAATTAACTTTTTGGACTCCGGTGTCTCTTACACAAATTTTATTCGGTCGGCACCACTTTTATAAAAGAAATTTCCTTCAAGTACACAATTTCAAAAATGCTCAGATTAAGTAAGGAAATTTTATTATCCTTTATTACAGGTGCCAAAAACAAATTTTGAAAGGAAAGATGGTGTCGCCACAGCGGTGACAATGGAGTGCAAAGGGTTAAATAACTTTATGCAATAGCGGATAAGGATTTTAATGAGCTACTGTCACTTTCAACTAATTTCTTGCTATTACATTTAAAAAATCCGTGAATGTGCTAGAAATTTTTGCGTGAAATAATATTTTTTTTAGAACAGCCCTAAGAGTTTAAACTTAAAAATTCTGAATTAAAAAATATTTTTTTTCTTAACCTTTAAGACTATCTCTTATGCTTGTTCTATCGGGGAACTTGGATGAGGATCTCCTGCGTTTCGACCAATGTCCGCTAAATGAAGAAAAAAAAAAAAACTAACCCCCCCCCCCCGCCCACACACACACACCGAACAATTTACGTCTTTCCTCTTTTGATTGTCAGTACACAAACTTTAACTGCTTAATTTTTCTGCCCTGTTTGTTATTTTGAATTCTAGTGACATTAAATAAATATTGACATCTAAATATTCTCCCCCACTCCCCACAAACAAACAATGACAGAGGCAGTAAATACCAAATACTCACATATGTCAATTTTTAAAAGAAATTACCAGGAGAAAAAAAAAAAAAACGAGCTTCAGAGAAGTAAAAATATCTGCATAAAAAAAGAACCTGGAATAAACATTAATATATATTGCTATGGAAGTATTATTTCATTTGTCCAATTAAATCCACTGTTGCAAATAAAATGTAATATTTCATTTATTTATCTCCCTGATTCACATATTGTTCATTAACAACGAACAAATATTCATTCAAAACCGCTGAACCAGATTGAAGATAAAACAAAACAATATCATTTGCTGTCGGCAACTACATGAGAAAAACCAGCTGTATCATATTTATTGCCCGTCATCTGAACCTGAACACCGAAACTATCACTCTTTCCCCGTTTGAAAAACCGTTTACGCTGAGAGAAATCACAGCGTAGTACCATGGTAATACCATTATAGTATCATGCTTATCGAAAACTGAGGGTTCGGTTAAAATCACGGTTGAAGCTGAGAGAATCTTGAGGAGTGATCATGGTTTAGGGTGAGACATATCATGATGATCGAAACCGATTATTCGGTATTTAATGTCATCATGGTTTAGGCAGGGATAAAATACTCCATTAGTATCATGGTCATCGTAATAAACTGCGGTTTAGAATGGTAGAATTTTGAGTACTCGAAGTTGAAAAAGCGCCGATTGCAGTTTAATGAAAAAGTATGATAATCGTGGTTTGCATGATGATTATGATAATCGTGATTTGCACCACGATTATGATAATTGCGGTTTACACCATGATTATGATAATCGTGGTTTACATCACGATTACGATAATCGTGGTTTACATCACGATTACAAGAATCGTGATGTACCGTTGTATAGGATTTTTTGATATCGTCATCGCGATTTATAATTTATATCGATTTTATTGGTTTTATCGATGTATCGCCCAGCCCTAGTTACAACTTGATTTGTCAAACTTTTCTGCACAGTTGATATTTGATTATTTGAAGGAAATTGATAAAATTTTAAGTAAAGGTCAGTTAAAAATCTGAAATAAGGGACTTTATGGACCAAATGACAAAAATAAAGACCAATGTGGACTTAAAACAAAAACAAAAGCTTTCTTCTAAAAAAAGGGGTATCCACTAAAGGTTAACTAATTAATGTACTGATTTATGAGAGGAAACCAAGAGATTTAAAATGGTAGATTAATGTTGAATGCATTATTAGGACTCACATTAAAAATTTTACATTATTAGCCAACAAATTAGTCAAATTTGATAAGTATCAGCCAAAACTACCATTATTGTAAGAGAGAGATTCTTCCATTTTTACACAATGTTATATGTGTATAATGTTTGCACAATGTATGTCATAATACAACACTGTAATCAAAATTGCATTAGAATCTTTCTTTAAAAAACAAACATACAACATAAATTAAAATGCTAGTTAATTACTGTATGCAAAATAAATTTTTAATTTATGAAAAATGCCTTTAAATAACAGAAAAATAAATATTCAGTTACATTTCGAGTAAATCTGTTTTTTTTTACAACACTAATTAGTAAACACTGTCTCAAAACTGAAATCTTGTATTTGTGGGTCTTCCTGATAGAATAAGAATAAAAATTACTAAGATTTTTAACTGTCATGTTGTTTCTGAGTACAAACTGAATCTTTCCATTTATGTTGTGGCCTAAGACAGTCAAATATCACTTTATTTTATCCCGCCATTTATTTATATGAAAATAATATCTTTGTTATGAATAATGTATTTTTCATTTTCCCAAACAAATATTTTTCTGCAAATTTTTTGATATATTTACATTTCACACACTGGCAAATAAAGCATTTCATATTTTCACAACATGAATTTGAAGTAAATGCAAGGACTAACAAAAAAAAAAAAAAAAAAAAAAAAAAATACTTCAATATAGTCTTTAGCATGTCCCCAGTCCCTCCTAGAATCCAAGTTTCCAAGTTCAAAATAATCCAATTCATTCAAAAAAATCTTAGCAACACTACGAGTTATTTTTCTTGTGACAAACGTTTCACCTAAAATAATGAAGAATACATAAATAAGGATAAAGATCTTTAATAAATATTCAAAGATGCATACCACACAAAACATATTTATAAAAAATTATCAATTTAAAATTTTTGATACATGGATTAAAAAGGCAATCTTCGCAAAAACTAATAAAAAATGTTTACATAAAACACACAAAAATAAAAGAAAATAAATTCAGATTTCAGAAGTAACCAATCTTTTCACTTCTTAAAAGAAACAACTCCCTCTTCCTCTTTTCATTAAACAAGAAAGAAAAATCATGCGTCAAGCATAGTTTATGAAACACTTCCAGAATATTGTAACAGAACTTCACAGTTTAAAAAGAAGAAAGACGATATCTAAGTAAACAACTTAGAAAATGCACAACACATATGAAAACCATATTTCAACAATTATCGTCCGTAGTCAGAAAGGTACTTAAATACTTTTGTGCATCCCTGTACATGATACACAGATCTGTATATACACTACATAGTGTGCTAAAATACAGCTTAGTTTCAAAAGGCATAACACAGTCGAAAATTCATCTTCAGCAATTTTCATTAATAGATGGAAATGCACTTGAATCATTTTGTACAGTCCTGTATATTGTTTACAGATTTTTATAAACACCTCATATTAAACTTAAATTCAATTGAAGAAAGAAATGCATAACACAACTGAAAACATCAGTTGTGTTACGGATGGTAATTACTTTCAGAAATTACCAGCCATTGATGATAATGTTCCCAATTCTTTGCATAACCTTGTAAATGAATTTATGTTTTATAAACATTTCTTAGTATACTAAATATAGTTCAGCTGAAATATGCATAACTCAATTAAAAAATACCGTTAACCAATTCAAACTCATACACAGCAATGTTTACAAATTATTTTGTGTAGACCTGTATATGCTCTATGTACCTCCAGCTTTTGCCACTCAAAGACAATATTGTAACAAAAATCTTTTGTGTTTCCCTATAAATGAACCATAATAATTATGCGCATCATATTTTATAGTAAGAATCTTGTTGTACACCTCAATAATGTATCATGGATTTCCTTATGTTTGAAATAGTGTAAAATCATTAAAATACACCACAAATTTTTTTCCCCCATCATATATATTATTTCTGTTGTCAGAATCCTTCTATCTATGTATTTACAAAACGCACAACAGTGAATGAGGTATCATTTGAAAGGCTTTTGAACCGGCTTCTGACATAGTACACTTATATTTTATTAAAGCATGCTTTTTGATTAAAATTTGCAGTTAATTGAAAATTAAATCAGCATTGTTTTCATAAATGAAATAAAAGATTTTTCTGAAATCAATGCTGCCACAAAAATAAAATATTGCACTATATCATGCTTAGCAAGATTATAAAAAAATAAATTAGTAAAAAAAAGAAAAAACGTGAACCACCCCGCAGGGGTTTATTTTATATTTATAAATTGAAATTGAAATGTTTAAAGGAAAAAATTGATCAATCGAAGTACAGTAATACCTTGACTTGCATCAGCAATTCGTTCCAAGACCAGTGACATAAGTCGATGTACATTTAGATAAGCAAAAAAGGATAAGTAATAAAAATTCTCCAAAATCTAGTGAGCATATTCTATTGTATTTAAGAATTATGTTACATAAATTTAACATTAGCAAAAAATTGCGTTTGCAATACAAGAATTTAGAATAAATCATAAGCTGTTAACTTACAATTTATTGTTCTTCTAACTGCCCTGTTCCGAGTCTTACAGGATATTAAAAAAATCTTGCAATAAACTTTGAACCGACAAATTTTCCTTTTTTTTTTTTTTTTTTTTTCTCTTAGAAGCTCTTTGTAACAGCAGAGTTAGTTTTCTAAGCTTTTTCTGGCGACTTTTCTTGTTTATTTGTCACTATCACGTGACTATTGTAGGAAAGTTTCCCTTCATAGAACAATAAGTCCTCAAAAAAGTTCAAAATCCATCTTAATTAAAAAAATTTTTTTTTCAGGCAAGACGACATAAATATAGGGTGACGTAAGTCGGGGTACTACTGTAGTGGTATTTCACATGTAGCCTAAAAGGTATGTTTTGCTACATTAGATTAAAATGTATTTTATGTGTCTTAAATTTATTTTTCTTTGTCCAATGTTTTTCTCTAAGTGGATGACATCATATTGCCTCTAATGTAGTTAATATGCGATTAGTAATTTTCTCCCTTGCAATGCCTTCTGCTGTCTTTGATCAGATTTTACTGTAACTTTGATAGAATTAATGAGACAATATTATGGCTTGATTAATGTTGTTTACAGAAATTTTTATCTTTAATTTTCTTTAAAAGTTCAAACCTGCACCTAAAAAATATTAGATTGCAGTGCGAAATCCTCATATGGGTCCACTGGTTAGACTAGAATATAGTGGGACTATTTTTTGAGTGTGTGTGTCCCTGTAAACAAACTATAAATGCTACAGCTACACACAACATTTTCAAAAGTGAACATGCCATTGTAAACTTCAATAAAATATATCAATTATATGGCAATCTGAGTATATTTACGAGAGTTACAGCACTGACAGACAGTAAACAGACAAACTGAAGTCAAACATTTTACAACTATGTTTGAGAGTGTTAAAAAAGGAAATTCTGAATAATAATATGGCATTATATCAGGCACACTGGAAGACAATAAAAAAGCATGCTATATCTGAATGAGTTATATTCAAGGGTATTAAAGAGCTAAGAAAGATAATCTATGAAGTACTTTATATTTAACCATAAAATATTGGTTTATACGCACATAACAATTTTCTTTAATCAAATTAACCATACAGAAGTGTAATCAACATACATATAAAAAGAAGCTAAGTTAGAAATCTTTTTCAGTATATATGAAAAAAGAATGATATAACAACATGATACGAATGGGTACTACTGCAACTGTTATTTCTGTCAGATCATAGCAAATGCCCAGAAGAAATTTTATATGCAAAAAAAAAAAAAAAAAACAGAAATTAGACTGTTAATATAACAAAATTTTATTGATACAAACTGCTGGAGTAACATATGTCATATTATAAATTTTTAACTCACAACTAGTGCAATATTTACTATTATTTATTTATCCAAATATACTGAAATATCATTTTTTAAAGTTATCCTTCTAATCTCGCACTTAATAGCCCAATAAGGCTTGAGTGAACAAAATAGTAAGAAACAATTATTTCATAAAATTTCATTCATAAAATAATAAAAAAAAACATACATCAAATCAAACATACCTTTGTAAGTGGATGCAGGGATCAATGCAGGTTTTTATTCTTGGGGCCCATTTAGGGAAAAGTAGAAGTTATTTATGTGAATTTTACTATATTTTTGTGAAAAATAACATTTTGTAACGAAAGTTGAAATCCAGTAACTCAAATTCGAACCAAGAATTTATGAACAAAAACATTCTTTAAATCCCCTTGCTAAAGTTTTTGTTTTTCGTGACGTGGTTTTATTTACAAATTACACATTTTAAAACAGTTTTTATGAAAAGAATGTTACGTAGGAAGCCTATTTTATTAAAAGGAGTTTTGTGAAGGGGCCCGTTTTATTAAGTTTATTTTTATGAAGAGGCCCATTTTATTAAGTTTATTTTTGTGAAGGGGCCCATTTTATTAAATTTATTTTCATGAAGGGGCCTATTTTATTAAATAGATTTTTGTGAAAGGGCCCTAACTAGGCCCCAAATTTTGCCTGGATCGACCCCTGGGATGACAGACTTTGAAATAAGAAAAAAGTCAATAAAAAATATAAAACTTTGTATTTGTGTTAAAATTTAAAACATATTAATATATTATTGTCACATATTGATATATATATGGCTAAAAGTATGTTTTAATACTTAGCAATGAAATTTTCAAACTGCATTCTTCTTTAAACAAATTTTTCACAGCCAATAATACATTTTAAAAATGTTCCATGAATTAAAATTTTTGTTTAAAATTCTCAATTTGGCTAACCATGACATATACTACAACAAGCGTTTAGACAGCATTTTGGAAAGTTTGTTCATTACGATTATCAAATTAGCAGCAAAGTAATTAACGTGTGAATTTTGAATAAAAACTCAACTGTGTGCAGTTTAATTTTTTTTTTTAAATAACTCTGATAAAAAAATGAATGCATAAATATTTTAATAAAGCTTTTTTAAAAAATAAAATTACAAAAATGGAGAAAATATTTTTAAAAAATGGAACACCTTTTAGCATGAACAGTTAAAAAACAAGACAAAAAAAAAACGTAACAAATTTTTTTTCTGCAATAAATTTAAATGTTTTTAAAAATTGAAGCAAAGCAAGCTGAGATGAGTGAGCAAAGATTCCTATATAATCCATTCCAATCGAACATTGAAAATAATACAATTTTTCAGCAATGGCTCGATCAATTACAAACTTATCATAAACATAGACCTTAGTAAGATACAGGTAATAACTTGACTGATTTTTGAAATTCGATTTGTGGCATGAGTAATTAAAGGTAAAGGTTCTAATGCAAACTGTATGTACAACAATTTTCAGTAATTAGGCTAGACAGAGCAACAGTGCATATAGTTTTTTGGTCGTCACTTCCAGCTAATAACTTTCCCTATTAAAGATTTTCTTTATGATGAACATTTTTTTTTTTGTTTACAAATTATACATTTCAACCCAGACAAAATAAAAATAATTAAGTTGAAAGAGTTTGTTTTATAAAATGGAACTTTGAGGAGGTTTTAAGATTCTTCAATTTTTGTCTAGATTGACACCTGTTTTAAGGCTGCTAGTCACTCAGCTTCCGAACTTCCCTCAGTAATGTTAAGTCTATGGATGTTTGATGCATTTTATTATTCAAAATATCTCCTCAGGAAATAAATATTTTAAACTTTTTTTTCTGTGTACTCTTCTTAAAGGATGTCTCTTTTTTTCTTAGTTTTCAAAATATTTCTAAAATCTATGCTTATTTTATATGAAGTGTTAAAATTTTATTCATAGTTCGCCAATTTTTAAAACATAAAGTATTAAATTAAACATAGATTTTAGAAATACTTTGAGAACTAAGAAAAAAAGTGACATCCTTTAAGAAGAGAACAGCGAAAGAAGAAGTTAAAAATATTAATTTCCTGAGGAGATATTTTCAATATACAAAATGCATCAAACGTCCATAAACTTAACATTACAGAGGGGAATTCGGAAGCTGAGTGAGTAGCAGCCTTAAGTAAAAATTAACAAATTGGGTTCCTATTAATCCAGATAACTTTTTTAATTTAATTAGTCTCATCAGAATTTATTTACAAAGAAAGAAACAAGTTACCTCTTCTAGGACTTTCATGATTGAAGAGGATTCCATTAACAGCAAATAAATCATATGCTTCTCTGTAATTAATGACAATCCAATAAGCATATAGCTTAGCAACACCTATACATACAAATTTATCCATAAATTCAAGGTTAATTAGAATATTCAGATTTTATACCTGTTTTATCTTTTACAATAATGCATTATTCAATACCTTTACAAATTGACATTAACAATTAAAGTAAATAATTAAAAAAAAAACACCTGTTACTATTTTGTTACAATAAACCCATTACTTCATAGCAACCACATTTGGCATGTTACTGTCAGTAAGAATTAAACAAAAACATAATTTGAAGAACAAATTAAAAAAACAAAACAAAATTTATTTCCTACATTGTTAAAGCCCGAGAAGGGACAAATATTAAGATATTTCATTCAATTAGTTCTACATTTAACGTTAAATTTTTGTAACAAATTAGTTAAGCCAATTGAAGATTATAAAATAAAAATAAAATTCATACAATATGATACTTAAAACACCCCAAAAAATTAGATTCCGTTCAAATGAAATCAAAATAAAT
The DNA here is from genome assembly GCA_963932465.1 of Maratus speciosus. Lineage (NCBI taxonomy): Eukaryota > Metazoa > Arthropoda > Arachnida > Araneae > Salticidae > Maratus > Maratus speciosus. The sequence goes on from OZ010797.1 coordinate 459,079,914, forward strand.
CTTAGACTTCTTCCATTTTTAATTGAAAATATTTGTATTGCAGATTTTGTATTATGTTTATGACAATTGTACATAAAATGACAAGATGCATGCAAAATACAAAACTTAAAAAAAAAAAAAAAAAAAAAAAAAAAAAAAAAAAGTCTAAGATTTATTTCAATTTCATTTGAACAGAACTTTTTAGGGTGTTTTAATTATCATATTGTATAAATTTTATTTTTATTTTTTAATCTTCAATTGGCTTAACCAATTTGTTACAAAAATTAACATTAAATGTAGAACTAATTGAATGAAATATCTTAATATCTGTCCCTTCTCGGGCTTAAACAATGTAGGAAATAAATTTTGTTTTTGTTTAATATGTCAAGTTTTTTAATAACTAATGCATTCAGACAAACTCATTTCAAAATTAATAGAGGGTATCATCATCATCAGGCTTTGATGTATGCAGTATTGCATCACAATGTGTGATGCAGTTTACCAATGTATAATTCAAAATATTTCACCACTGTAGTAATGCAGGTTGCTGTAGTTTGGACAAAAGTCAATCTGAACGTAAAAAATCTATAATCAAAACATAAAAAATTAACTTCACTTAAATTTAGATACTCTATTTCCCACTCAGGAACACTATGAATGCAAAAATAAATTGTATTGAATCTTAACTGCTACTATTTAACAATATTATAGCTGTGATACAGTAAAAAAATGAAAAATAAAAGTTTTACTTAAATTTTGTTACTTATTCTCTCCCAAGGGGTGATGTAAACACATCAGAAAATTATTACTTAAGTTTAACTTGGGTATAAATAGTTCTCATCTTGGAAAAAAAAATACATTTTAAAATTTAAGTTATGTAATTCCTCACTAAGTTCCCTACCTGTGTAAAAATAGCTATCCATTTGAAACTTTTTACTAACACATAAACTTGACCAAACCAAAAACTTATTCTAAAAATATCCTTTTTATTTCTACTATGACGCCATATTCACCTTTTTAATTCTTGGAAGAAAAAAAAAAAAAAAAAAAAAACTAGTTAATCTAGTTCAATTTAATATTTCACATGGAAATCTTTCAACTAAAAATAAATAAATTATTATTACGGCTTTTGAAATTTTTGCAACAATGAAGAAAAAATGTTACATTTTCTATGAAAAAGTCCGTTGATTTTCAATTAAAAATGTGAAATTTGGAATTATTAAGAAAAATATTTGAATAATGTAAAAAAAATTGGCCCATGTTTCTCTCTGGGTTATAATTCACCCATATGCAAATGTATTTTACCATTCAGTTTGACCCTGACGTCAGGCAAACGTTTTTACACTTTAAATTTATAATATCATTAGAATTAGTAAAGAATAAAAAATGAGTGGCATCAGTGACAAAAAGGTGGGAAGAGAAAATGCAAAAATTATGATCTCCATAGGCTTTTCTATGTTAAATTAACATTGAGAAGTGACACTGGAAATAAATAAGTATTGTGCTGCCGCGCAATACTTAAATTACCAATTATGCTAAAGAACATAAAATTACTGTCTAAAAACAGGATAAAAATGTGTTGCTTAAGAATAAGAGTTAATACATACTGACATGCAGAAAGCACTCACAGGGCATGATAACATAACACTTATTTTCGTGACTCAATGGGAAGCAGTCAACAGTGCCCATAATTTTTTAATTGGGCATTGTAGTAACGATGCTCACTACTAAAGGGAATTTCAATAACTTAAACTATCAATTTATAATTCATATCTAAAAGAAAACAAAACACTAAGACAGAAGATTTTGAAATATTTAAAGGTGAAAATTGAAAATTTGCTCATCGCAACAAAGTTTTTAAAATGTTATCAAATATATTCAATTTGATAATTTAACAGATTAAAAATCACTGATCAAAGTAATCCTATTTTGCTATTATTAACTGCTCATAGCAGAACATTTGATAGATTGATCACCAATCACAAGATAACTCGTGATTAGCAATCTGCTGGTAGATGCCTACCACAAGTTAATATGTTGTAAATGCATAAGAATTTTATGGTCTGGGTAATTTGTTAATGATTCATTAGTAAGAAGAAAACTTCAATAAAAAGATTTATTAATTTTTTTTTATAAAAGATTTTCTGTTCAGACATGTCCAAACACAAAATGATTTTTTTTTTGGTAAAAACAAAAATAAATAAAATTTAAGTGAAAATACAAAATTTAATATACATATATATACATGATACGTTTTCACTAGTATGATATAAATATATCGGTCTTAAGCAGCAGCCATACACTCGTTATCTAACTCAACCGAGAAATCAAAGTTTTGCAGTCGTAAAATCATGGTTAAGACGTAAGGATGGGACAAATATTCAGCCTATTTGGCCATTTCGCCAAATATTCGGTTGGCCGAATATTGGAGGCTTATTGACCGAATGCTTTGGCCGAATATTTGGAGATATCTCTTCGAATATTGCTAAAATCTCACTGGATAGTGAAAGATATCTTGCTAAATAAATTCAGAATTTAAAAAAAAAATTGTTTCTTGCAATTTTTTTTCTCTAATCCAAATTGGCTACTTTCTGGCACATTCATGAAGTTATTCACATTCTTACTAGCACAAAATGTACAGTTATTCAGATACTAAAAAATATACAGTCTTTCTGTATTTCCTATAAAAGTTAGGGATCTTTCAGAAAATGCTGCCCAAATTGGAGATTCAATTGTCTGGGAAATGTCTTCATCAGAGAATGATAGGTTACAACTCAAGATGTAAAAACTATTATGGGAAAAAAGAAAAATACTGTCTCATTCTAAAACACTTGAATATTCATTAATATCTGCAAATTCCATGCACTTATGAAAAGGCTCTTATGAAATTCACGATAACTTACTTTCTATTTTCTATAAAGTAAGAAATGTAAAAATTCATCCACTAGGTGCATTAGCTAAGATTAATTTTCAAGATGGAATATCAAACATCACTATTCCAAGTACAACAGTACATCTGAAAACAGAAATGGTGTCAAACTAGATGGCACAGCTTGCTTTATGAAGATGGTTTTATAAATATTTAAATATAAATTCTAAATATTGAATAAAATAATTTTTTAATTCCATAGTTTTCACTTTTAATTAATTATTTGCATGATTACTGGCTTTAATATGTAACATTATTATGTATTTATTTTTCAGTTTACATCTTTCTTCATTAATGTTGCTATCAGTTTTTGAATTGTTTGAGTTTTCTGAGTTGTTGAATAAGTAGAATATTGTTGAATATTGTATGTGTGGTTCAAATGTCAAAGATTATGTTAAGATATGTATTGTACTTTAACGATACCTTTTGCTTTAATGTAATTTGTAATTTAAGGCTTGGAAACTGATTTCAGAACAGACTCATACTTACAATTTTTTTTATCATTAGGGACACAAATACCCAATGATAAAATTTACTTAATAAAAGGTTATTTCAGAAAATATTTCCTTGTGAGTTATGAGAGAGTTTAAAAATATTATTGATTCTGAATGCAAGAAAAGATAAAAGTATCATTTGAGAGTAAAAGTGAAGTAAATTCTTTATATTTTAATGGAAATAATTTACCATCCTGACTTACTGAAAATCAACTTGATATACCTTAGAATAAAAGTATATAAAGTAATTTCACAATTTTTTGTGCTAAAATAAGTTTATCAAATTTAAAAACAAATTTAAAAGTACATTTAAGATTAGTAATTATTAATAAGTTCCTATTTTAAAAATTATATATAATCAAAAGTTAATTTTTTTATTGAAAAAAACGTTGGTATTCGGCCAAATCACTATTCGTTCCATCCCTAGTTAAGAGTGGAAGATCAGGCCGACATCCATTGGTAGTTTCCCGGAAAATAATAACTGAAGCCTTTAGATTCATCAAATATTTATTAGATGATCATAAAATGCTCCAACTCAACTAGATGCTGCCTATATTTGGGTCGTTGCTACGTCGTAAAATGTAAACCACTAGATGTTAAATATTGGAACAGCATGACGGAGAAACAATAAACAAAGCTCTCCAGGTGACATGGGTTATGTATGCAAATCAATAATCGTAATAATCTCTTTTCCCAGCTAATGCAACAGGTTAAATACTTGCCAAAAAAGATGCACACAAATACATTACAAGTGAAAGAACCAACACCGTAAAAATAGCCGGGAGGACGCGATGAGAGGCAGGCTACGATAGGACTTAGCTCTGGGGGAAGTACGAGTGATGTTGATGATGAACTCTTTAGTCTCAGCGTCAGATTTATAATGCAAACAAATGTTGGTGGGAGGCTGGCAAGGAATTATGGGATATCGAACAAATAGAATAAATGATATGAAATACATTCGAAACAAAAAGAATTTAGTTTCAGAATAAAATGAAAAAATTAATTTAATGTGTTTTATAAGATTAGGTGAATGGATTTAAGGTTTTTAGAATAATAAAAGAATGCGCATTTAAAGCATGGAAAAAAGATAAAAGATATTTAAGATAGTATTAAAGCTAAGTAAAAAAGGTAGATATTATAATAATTTGGAATAGTTTAATTAAGATAAAAGGGCGATTTATTTTTATTATTACATATAATATTGTTTAACCCATTATCTACTGACGGTACTTATAAGTACCATTAAAATAACTAGTTATAAAATTCATTTAATACATCAATTAGTTGTAATACAATTTAGAATGAGTTATAGATACATACCTTAACTTGTTCTGAAAGCATTATGGGTTACACAAAACAAAAATATTTTTTAAAAGGATGATTTATTTTGCCTTTTCTTGGCGTTGGGGGGGGGGGGGGGGGTTCAATTTAGAAATATTTCCATATTTCTATTGTAAGAACATTCATTATATTTGTACATTTCCTAATTCTACAAAATACTAAGAAAAATATTTAAAATAAAAGATTGGAGTGGGGTTATAAATATTGCACAAAATCCCTATAAATTCGAATTTAATGAATCCTAAATCCTCCAATAATTCTAAAATCCTGTTAAAATTTATTAAATGATTATGTAAATCTTCTAATGTAGTTTAAACAATTCACAAAAAATGCTTTAGAAGATAAAATTTTCATGTGAATAAGATATGTTGCTATGCACATCCGATTTCTTCAAAATGTACTTAGCAGTCAATGTATTAACACATTTATTGATGACTCAATTGCTTAGTCACAGCAGTGGGTGACATGAGCTAATAAATTATTTCTCAACAGTGAACATGTTAAGCTTAAAATGACTTACTTAAAAATGCATAAAAATATCAGGAGAAATATTTAAAACTTCACATATCAGAAAACAAGAGAAATGAAAAAAAAAAAAAAAAAAGAAGAAGAAGAAGGCAAGTTTAATAAACTACTGTTGTGACAAACCATAAGGAGATCTTGGATAAAATGGAGTTGTTTCTTTCTGAGGAACTTCTTGTACTTTCCCAAACATTTCACTAGTAGATGCCTGGTAAAACTTGACCTTTTTGTCAAGTTTGCAAGTACGAATAGCATCCAGCATTCGTAGAGTGCCCAAAGCATCTACATTAGCTGTGTATTCACTCAAGTCAAAAGAAACCTAAAAAAGAAGAAGAAATAAAAAATAGAAGAAAGCATTGCAGAAAAGATGTGGGAATCCCTAGATACAGTTTTTTTTTTTTTTCTGTGTTTTCCAGGTTTACAGTCTTTCTGTTGCTTTCTTATGAAGTTGCATCTTTGATAGTTATAGATGATGCATCAGAAAAGACCAGGAAAGGTAATTTTATGTTGGAATATGGCATCATCAGCTTCCCCGGTTCAAAATAATAACATAAAATATTATTACAAAATATGCATACAATTGTAAACACAGTCTGATGATCGAAAAATGCCTCTCTCTTCAGAGGTTGGGTTTGCTATAAATTTAAAGAAAGTTGCAAGGAGAAATCCCGACTGCCAATGACGCGATTATATACATTCACAATAACTGACAGTGGCATCTCTTTCTGGAAATAATGTACTTCCCTTTGAAATTTGGGTTTGCCATACTCGAAAAAATAGCCGAGTTGTCATTAAATAAATGACAAGGGCCAAAATTTGGTGACTTTTTCCTCTTTTTTAACAAAAAATTTAAATAAAATAAAAAATCAATGTGCAGTCATTTTTAATTTTTTAAGTTTTACACAATTTACTCAATATTAACTTTACATTTATTCACAAAAAGCATGCAGTAAAAAGTTTGCATGAAGAACAGTCAATAGAAAACTATAAATTTTGAAAAATTGTCAATTTGCATGTACATAATGCAGGAAGGTGGATCAGAGCGGTGTTTATACCAGAAACATTAGACGTGCTATTTTCCCATTCCTCATGCTAGGACATTGAAAGAGGAGCATATGACTGAGAGGTGGATATAATCAAGAACTGAATTTGTGAGAAGTCATCGCCTGCCATCACAAGTTCTCTATATTTATTCACATTAATATAAAGAACATCAGAAAAATATTATTTTTACTTCTATAAAAATCATTATTAAACATAAAATATATAAATCACTGAACTTATTATTCAAAAGAGATGATGTCATATTTAATTAAGATTTTTTTGTTGAGCTTAAATATAATAGTAAAAAGAGTGATTGTAATAAATAGTTGATTAGAAACAGGAATCAAGTAAGTTATTTATTAGAAAAAAGATCGTTTTTTAGTGAAAACTATATAATGAATATAAACAGATCCCAACATGATACAAAAAGTGTTAAGATTATATGAACATTCTTTGAAAAAAATATATCCTGCTTACAAAAATAAATGCAAGTATTGAAGGGATTATAAATGAATGAAAATAATAATAATAATGAATTCTTAAGCTTGATTGGCATTCAGATACAGTGTTAACATCAATTTTCATCAATGTATTTTTTAATCATACACATCTTGTTTTATTTTATACTATTAAAAAAATGAGCAGTTATTATTATTATTGAGTGTCATTGTCATTGATACTGTTCAAATCGTCAAACAGTGATAGCATGATTGAAAAATACCCGAAAATACCACAGGCTATATACAGGTTCATGAGCAAGTATTTATAAGACCTCTTCAAATAAATAGTCTACATCTTGAACAAATTGCTTGTATGTATGAAACAAAGAATAAACTGTCAGAAAGTATTTGTGAAAATTTTCCATCTAATGCCAAAACCATTTTCTTTAACTTATCAAGGCTCCCATAAAAAGGATTTACTAGTTTGTGCTATGGAAGATATAAGTAAATTTTTTGCTATTTACCTGGATATTTTTTTACGTTTTGAAAAAAAATATATATAATGATAAGGGAGCTTCCTTCTAAGAAATAGTCTGGTAAGGTATTTTCTAAATTACAAGTCTGTCGTCAAAAATTGTGCATTTATTAATGAGGTCGATATGAGACCTTATCCAAAAAGAGACAAAAGGTGATGCCATGTAATTTGAAAAATAGTGGCAGGCAAATTTCTGTAAAAAAAAAAAAAAGAACTTGGTTTGATGGTTCCAAAATTATGTTTGTGATGTACTTAACAGCTCTAAAGAATTACCATCAGTTAAATGTTAAAGGAATAGTTAGATTTAAAGAACAAGACATTCGCATATGCAAATAAATATGAAACTTTTACAAATTGTCTTCTTGTAAGTTAATAGGAGTTACATGAAATCAAAGAAAGATCTTATGAGTACAGTCAACTTCCTTTAATATGCAGAACTACAATACGCAAGCACTTTTAATTCACAAATCTTTATTTCGATGTAAACAGTAAAATTTGCAGATTTTGAAAAAATTTGTAGGGGCAATTTATTTTTTCATCTTTTACAGAAAGTTACCGTTTTCTTTTGGACTAATTTTATTGAATTTTCAGTTTAACTTTTGTTTCTCTCTTAACCAAAAATTAAAAAATAGCTAAATTAATAACTTAAAAAAAATATGTTAGCTTTTTATCAAAACAGTTTTTAATTTCTTAACAGAAAATCACATTTTTGCATAACTTGCAAGATAAAATTTCTAAACATAAAGTACGATTGGTACTACTTGATTATCCTGTCGGCCAATTTCGCCAAATTACACCACCAAATTATACAAATTGACATAATGTTTATTTTATTTAAATAATGAAAGAACAAATAAATTAGTAAAACTTTAATAAAAATACAAACCAAAAGCCGAATTAAAAATCACTTGATGACATAACAAACATGTGTATTCTGTTTGATGACAAGGATAAGTTAATGTAATATTTACAATCATCCATTATTGGCATTTAATCTTATAGTTTGTCGATATTTTTTTGGACCACAGGATATCAAGTAGTACTGTATGATCTAACAAACATAAATAGTAAATGTTTCAGAAAACTAAACTAAAATCAGTGATGAATGTGCATTTGGATTTGTATATTTAAGTATTGTTTATTTTATTGCTATATATTATTTGATTATACTGACATATACAGTCGAACCCAGTTAAGATGTGTTTCAAGGGAGTGGACAAAAGTCGTGTATTAAGCGGGATCATGTATTAAACATGATTTGTATAGTGTTACATGAACATGAGTTATTTACACATTTAATCATTTAAAGGAACTTTAGAGCTTTCATTTAGATGTTTACGGTCGGAAATTGTGTCTTTTAGGTATATTTAGATTAAAATTTAATTCTATTCCACTTTAACTGATTCTTTCTTTTTAAAAGACCAACTTGAATAATATAACTGAAAATAAATATGGATTTAAACATGACTTTATCATCGATTAATACATTTCAATTAAAAATTAAACAACAAAAATAATTTTCCAACTAGACTAATTTTTTAAAAGAAAGAAAAAAATAATAAATCTTTGAAGCACAACCTACTTTTTAAAATCATATTTTGTAGTGCTTGTAATTATGAGTACCATTACAATCTGTCCTTCTTTTTAATATAAGAGGAAACTATCCTATCTTTATTAATCTTTGTGGGAAAAATTTTGTTAGCATAGCAGAAAGTAAAAAAAAAAACAAAAGAATTATCCAACCGCAGTCGTATTTATTTATTCTTTACCAGTTTCATTTTTTGTTGTCTATAATATGCATTATAAAACATAGTAGTGATATAACGTACATTTAAAACCTAACTAACAACAGGTATGATCATTTCTAATCATAATTTTTATGATGTATCTGAGTAACCAGAATTTGTTTATATCACTCTACTGCACTAAAAACATATACAAAGCGAGAGACAAAGAATGTTAGGAGGTTAGGATCAAAGAGGGTTCTCAGTTTTGACAATTTAGTTGGGTTTTATTTTATTCAATTCAAATATCTACCACTATTTCCAATTATTAATTTTCGCCTTAATTAATTTTATTAATTAAAGTAAATAATACCATCCAGAAACAATGATTTTATCTGAATAAAAAAATATTCACTAAATTGACAGCATTCGAGAAGACAGAAGGAATTCGCATCTTGTTCAATGAATTTGCGTCTTAAGCGTGATTTTTCCCTCAAAGGACCGAAAATTTATCGCGTGTTAAACGGGATTGCTTAATAACCGTTCTCATATTAAACGTGATATTTTTGCATTATTCTTATGGGCGATGTTCAAAGGATTGGAAAAAATCTGCGTATTAAGCGGGATCGCGTATTAACTGGGTTCAACTGTATTTTTATGAAATTTATAAGCTTTTTAAATATTCAAGATTTATGTCATTGCAAAACATTTGAAATAATTTTCTTTTAATTTTAATTCAGTAAAATAAATAAGCTGAAAAGTACCTATTATTTCATTGCAGATATGTGTATTAGTAAGTCTTTGCATATCTGTAAACTAATTTTAGGATGTATTTAGATGTTATTTGAATTTAATGTACTAAAAAAACCTGAATATATTCCAGAAGTATAGGTGGGGCTGAATGGGCCACTATATCATGGTCATGAATGGTCAATGCCCTGATCATAAAAATATGATTTTGCTTTTTTTTTTTTTTTTTTTTCCTGACTTTCTCTTAATATGAAACATAACTGGCTGTCATGGATTTAGATTAAATTACTGTCAAGCTAGAATAGGTTTATAGTGATGTCTAAAAAATAATTTGCACATTTTCACCCTAAGAAATATTAGTTATTAATTAGAAACATAAGTTAAATTATATAAATGATTAAGGTGAACTGTCTAGTTGTTGACCACACCTACCAGTATTTTCCTATTTGATATAAAACTAGAATAATTGTTTATATTCTGAATCTGATGGGTAGAATAAATAATACCAGAAATTTACACTAAATAGTCAATTAACAGGCAGTTCAACCCTGTTAACCATGTCGTTTAATATTAATTTTGAAAAATATAAATTTCGTTAAATCATAATGTGTATTATCTATTATTTTTATGCAAATTTTATGTTCTTTCTTTCTTATAATCTCATTATTTTGTCATTTTTCTGCTATAATAATGTGATTTAATGATATCACTTTTGATGTTTATAAATTTTGATAAGCATTGTGTATTACTTACTATTTTAGTATGCTTTCAATCATATCATGTCAAGTGCCATTAATTTTGTCACATTTGCTGAATAAAAGATTAATTCCACATTTTTTCATTGAATTCATTTAGTGGCTCATTCGTTACCTTCAATGGCCCATTCAGCCCCATGGGTAAGGATGAATGGGCCAAATTTCTATATTTTTATTTTCTATTATCATTCATTATAGACATTTTCTAATCCAATTTTTATGATTTTTTTTTATATAACCAAATAAGTAAAGTACCTGATGAGCCAAAAAAATTATTACAAAAAATCACAAAAATTAAAAACCAAAAATTAGCCCATTCATTACCACTCTCCCCTACACTGTGTGTTCTAAAGTCACTCTTATCCAATACAGTAGAGACTCTAAAATCCTCAATCTTCTGAAATCTGCTTGCATTTCAAAACGTAAACAATGAAATTCCTAGTTAAGAAGTATTCTTTAGAATTTTTATTCCAAATATCAGTGAATGAAAATAAAATTATTTTAACATAAATTTATGAGAAAATAGTAATGACACTGGATATCACGCAAATAAAACGCTTTTATTTCTCAGAAACCTACACACAACAAAATGTAAAACAATAGAAATTGCTGTGAAGAGTAAACAAGCCCACAAAGGTCTTAGTAATGGCACCATCTATCGGCCACTATAGAAAGTAGCGAATTAATTTATTTTATATTTCATGTAAGGTTGGCAACACTCATTTCATTATTATTTTGCATTTGATTTGAGTTGTATAGACCAACAGCAAATAACGACCGTTAACAGAATTCAAAAGAAATTTCATCAAGAGAAAATGAAAGTTCTCAAGAAAAGAACTATACAAGAAATGTTTAAAAATTGTAATAAAAAATAATTTTGGGTATTAAAATTATAATGTACAGGTAAATAAAAGGGATTCAAGTTTTGATTTGCTTAAATGGAATTATTACAAGCTCTTCTTGTAAATGGATACAGGTAAGTTAAAACAAATAAATCATTTAATCCAGAATCTGCAAAACTCTAAAATCTGCACAGCCTCCGGTCCCAAGCTGTGCGGATTTTTGAGACTCTACTGTATTGACATTAAGTAACACTCATTGGAAACAGAAAGAAGTTTATAGGAAAGTGCATAAATACTATAAAATCTAAAGAAAAGTTGAGAGCTATTGTAAGATATTTTAAAGAAAGTTTCACATACAAATGAATAGCACAATAAATAAATAAATAAACATATGGCTAAACAACAATATGAATTGAGGGGGAAAAAAAATGGCTACCTTTACATGACTTTGTGCACCTAAATTATAAATTTCAGTAGGCTCAATCTTGCTTATTAGTTTTACAAGACACGAACTATCAGTTAAATCTCCATAATGCAGCTGCATTGCTATAAGAAAAAAAGTTATTCTTTCAATAACAGAGATAAACAAACATAGAACTCTCACTCAAATTCACGAAACTTAGGACACACTGATTTATGTCACATTGCTTATACATATTTAAATAAATCCACTTACTTATCAGCAAATGCTTCTACTATTTATTTTTTGTTTGATACTGGAATAATGCTAGTTTTAAAATGTGTTATTTACAGTAGAGCGCCGATTAACGGAACTCCAATTAACCGAACTCAAATTAACCGAACTTCCAATTATCCAAACAGCCTATTTCTCTCAAAAATTTTTTTTTTAAACGGAACTTCCAGTTATCCAAACAGTGTATTTCTCCCAAAACTTTTTTTAATCGAACATCCAATTATCCATTGGCTTGGAATAAACTTTTAAATAAAAAAAAAGGAAACTGATAGTGGATAAGAAAATGAGGAATGTAAAACAATAAAGGAGATGGGGAAAATCCTAAGCTATGAAGAAAATGAAATTAACGACTGGTGAAATAGTGACGTACATGACCTTGGATATCAGATTTTAAATGATGATGAGATTGTGGATGAGATTCATGATGAAAAAGAAAGTGAAGAAAATTGAAACAAATACTCTGAAAATGACCCAGATCCATCACATAACGAAGCCTTTGAATGTTTGGAAACAGCTATGAAATGGCTCGAACGGCAGAAGAACATTGATCCTATTCAGCATTGAAAAAAAGTCTTCGTTGAAGCAAGCAACAATCAAAGGCTTTTTTTGCTTAAATTATAATCTCTGGAGTTCAGAAAATGATAAAAGTAGAGAAAAGAAAAACTTTTAATGATAAAAATTAAAACATGCCAGCAGTAACTGGTGCTGCCAGTCCTATGCTTAGATAACGTGTGAAGGTTTTAGTATAGTCAGAAACATCCTTTAAATTGTCTGTCCATTTATCCAAACTTTTGCTTATCCGAACTAGGATCGGTACCGACTTGTTCGGATAATCGGCGCTTTACTGTATTTTAAATTGAATAAGATAACAGTAGATGGTTATTTATTCGATAATACTTTTCCCGGAACATACATGGAAGTGAGAATAATGCCAGCGAACTGAGGACAATATAAGCTGATTTATTAGCATTTAAAGAGGGTTTTTAATAATTTATTAATTATAAAAAAATCAAAACCCTGTATTTCAGGTACATTGGGACTTGTCTCTGTCTATCTGCAAAAAATAATTTGCAGATCTTTACATGCAATAGTTTCTCTAGCCATTGTCAACAAACAGACAAAAGTTTTCTTTTATTAATACGAGGTGGAACCCGTCGAATTTCGACGAAAGAAAATGTTTATAAAGGAACTGTTGCATCAAATTTATAGTACATCGACAACAATAATTACAATAAAAAATCCATCTTACACTTGTTAATTTAACTCTCCAAAGACATATTTTAACCTAAGATTAACAAAATACTTTTTTCATAAACTTCAACTGTTAAAATTATTGAAAAATTAAATTTTATTCATATACGTAATCAGTAACATATAATCAAGATAAGTAATTTTGATTAAGTTATCAATTGATGCTTGGTATTACGGAATGAAAAAATCAGCAAAAATGATTTCACCTTGACATAATCATAGAACCCCCCCCCCCCCCCACTTTAAATCTAAACAAATCAAGGCATTTTCAACGCTTCACATCAATATCAACCATTTAAAAACATTTTAATGTGCAATAGGTTATTAATAAATATATTTTCAAGCTTGAAGTCATGTTTGTCAACTATTACAACTTCCCATGTTAAAATTCCCACTCATGATTTGAGATCTTTGTATAATCTCTGTACCTGTGCGTAAAAATCCCAGAAAGTTATAACTTTTAGACGTATTCATGGGGAAATATCTCGTTTCATCAAATAAAATTATCGTTTTCTTTTAAATATGACGTCATTTTCAGTCGCTGAAATATTATGCCTATTGTCTCAAATTCAATATCAGCGAAATGAAAAAAATAGTGAAATATAACAGCATCATCAGGGAAATTGTGTCTTTTTTAAAGCGTAACGTCATTTTCTGTTCAAATTTTTTAAAAAATATATTTTTAATTGTAATGAGAAAATGGCATCAGTAAGAATATAATCAATAAAGATAACTGAACAACTTTTAATAGAAATGAAGTACTTCAGTTGCCACGATTAGAAAATTGGTATTAAAAACTATAAAAAAATTAATATCTCAAAAATAAATTGAGATACAGCTTTCAAACAAATTGCATTTAAAAGTGCATTTTTTTCTGCATACGACGGTGTAAACATTTAAAACGTGGGATGTTTAGAAGTTTAAAAATTTGCAGTAGCGAAAATTGCAAAACCGAAATTTCATTTCAAATTTCAAAGTGTTGCCATTCGCAGAATGACGTATGCGTTACGCACAGATATGTTTGTCCTTTATAATATAGATAGATATATTCTTTATTATCCAAAATGGAAAAGAAAAAATCCGTTAGAAAAATATTAGGTGTAGAGAAAGTCCTACCCATTTTTATTAGATGGCGTTATCTGAAAGAGATGTCTAATCCTCTTTTAGCATGGAATCCATCAGTTGCCCAAGCGTTGGTAGAGGGTAACAGAAGTGCAGACATTGACCACAGTGATTGAGGTTTGTATTTTGTTTGATTGTTATTAATATAAAAAAAAAATGCTAAAATTTTTTTTGTATATTTTTTGGTAAGTTTGAGACATATACTCTTACAGTCGGTTATCATATGTCATTAAAAGTAAACTACCAACCATGAGTTAATCGAGGATTTGGGCGATTCTCATCCCTAAACCGTTTGGTCAGCATTTACCCAAAGCTTCTGTTTACAGAAGTCTAAGTGATCGTTAAATTTAGACAGACAAGAGATAGCCTACAGTTGTTACATGTAAAGACTATCATTTTAAGGACTCTAATTAAATTGAGCTGTGTTAATTTTTTATGCTTATCTTATGGCCCTTGGTTTGATGTAAGTGAATACCTAAACAACCCGGTTTCTACAAACCAACTCAGACAATACCGAATAATTAACTTGACCTTTTCCTTAAAAAATGCCTGAAATCAATCATGCAATAAAAGACTCAGTCTGGCAAATAAAAAACCAGATATTTAACATTAACAAAAGTTTATTTACAGAATTTATAAACACATAACATAAAAAAATACTTAAAGGAAAAAAAAAAAAACCCTCATCAAAGGGATCTAATAGGATCCTAACTCCTATTAATTAATTCATAAATAAAAGGTAACCCAGTTCCTCCTGCGGTGTTTAATTATATAAACAATAATACATACATGGTACACGTAATACGTTTAGAAAATCATAACTTGAACATCAGAATGAGATTCAGTGTTTCTCATAGGATTCATAGAGGCGGTTTCTACAATCTTTCATTGGTAGGCTGAAGGCGCATAATTAAAATCAGATAGTTATTTGTAACTTAGCCAAACATGGCAAAGAAAATACTTTTACTTCATTTTACTAACATTTACACTATCCGACATCTATGTCTTACTTTTTGGAAGCACTCATGATAGAATGCCTAAAAAAAAAATCATTCTTTTTTTCTTTTCACACCCCTCTCACCAAGCCAGCATATCTCCATATTCTTTCCCAAAAATTTGCATAAAGCTCTGTGAGTGGTCAATTCGAATTCGCATGTGGTGCATAATTAGGTCCTGGCCACTCATGAAGAATTGGTACACCCTACATAAATATCAGTGGACAGAGAGCTTCTCTAATCTCTATGCTCCAAGCCAATATTCTCCTGCATCGCCAGATAGGTCACTTACGGCTATCACATGACTATTTTCCCATGGATGTGACCTCACCTACAGGGATGTAGTGGAGGGTATACGGGGGTATACGCCGTATACCCTCTGGATTTTTTTAAGGAACACCATATACCCTCTGTTTCTCAAGAAAGCTATAGTATATACACTCTAGGGTATACGCTCTGCCTTGAGCGTATACCCTCTGCTTAGAGAGTATACCCTCTGTTTTTTTTACGACTACACCACTGCTCACCTACAGTCTGACCCCTGATCTCCCATAAATTACAGAGTCATGAAAACATCAGTTGGTAAATTTCCATACACAAAATAAAAATAATAACAACATTAAGTGTTCTGCTATGTATAGGAGAGAGGGGGGCACATGTGAACAGTGCATATTTCACTCTGTTAATTTGAATAAAAAAATTCAAAAATTACCAATAGATGGTAGTACTGGTACCATCTTTTGACTGAATTTTCAGAACAATAAGCCATTTTGATTTCTGGTAGTTGTAATTTGTTTGTTTTAGAAGATGTGAAGTAAAAAAGTCTTTGAAGTTATTGAAGTAAAAATTCATTCAAGACATTTTTTAAAGTTGAATATAAGCATTGCATTCTATAGTGGCATTAATTAGATAATCTACAAAAAGTTTTGTTTCCTTATTTCAATTAAAAATATCTTTTTTATGAGTTGGGCTGAAGTTGGTAGATGGGGCACTTGTGAACAGTTCACAAGTGTAATTTTTTAAGTCTGTGAATGCATTTTTTTTTAGTTTAAAATTTAATTACCCTTGTCAAACATTGAGCTATAAATTCAATGTTTTTAGGATTGCTTCACAGTTTTAATTTATTGGAAGTTAGATAACAATTAAAAGTGGCTCAAAAGGAGTAGGTATGTTAGTGTACAATTTTACGAATAATTTCTTGTATCTATGTTGAAACATTTATTGATTTATTCACACAACTAGAAAGAGGGCAACTAATTAGTTTTATCACAGTTTTATTCACAAAAAATTATTTTTGTTTTATTTATGTATGCGTTCACGTGTGCCCCAGGTATGTTCACAACTACCTCTCCACTGGGGCACATGGAAACAATTTTAGACAATTTTTAGAATGATGATATAAGTTAGAAATTCTTGATAAATGCATCCAAAAGTTTCACCAAAAGAACAAACAAATTGTAAATATTAATATAAATCAATTTTTGGCTCAATAGCTCATAACAATTTTGAGCAATAGTCAAAAATGTAAAAATTGTTCACATGTGCCCCCCTCTTCCCTACATGCAATCATTGTGAACAAACACAAGAACCCTTAAATTTTTGTATTTATACTGAGTGTCCAAATTAATGATTGAAAATAAAAATGGTTGAATCATGCCAACCCCGGTAGCAGAAAGTTCCTGACGGGTGACGTGCGTCGCAGATTTTGTTTTCCTTTTTGCAGATTTTTTTTTCCATTGGATCTTTTTTCAACTTTATATTATGTTTAGTTCTTTATTATTTATTACTAAAACTTAAGATTATTATTAATAAAAATGAGTAAAATGCTTAAAAACATTAAAAGTAAATGATTAATTAATTAAAGGTTCATTTGTAACATTTTACCTGCAGATTATTTTCAGTCCCTGAAAGATATGTCGCAGACACTTGGAGAATTTTCTGCTATTGGGATGCCAACAATATTTAATAAAATAATCATGATAAATATGTAAACAAGAACATATCAATACAAATAAAATGTGTCCTCCATAATAAAGCCATTGCATTGATGACAATGTCAATAGGGGCAATTGAAACAATATCCCAAAATACAAGTAACAAACTTACATCCTTCTCGATGAGTGAGTGGATCTTTATAAAGATGTTGTATTCTTCCAGTATTAAATGAACTTGATCTACGGATTAGACCATGAACTTCATATCCACGATCTACTAAAAACTCAGCAAGGTATGATCCATCCTAGAAAAAGAATGAATGTAAATACAAATCAAATATTTTATCGACAACCAGTTAATATGGTTATAAAAAAATATATATATTTCCCCCATTCAACAATGTGGAACACTGACATATTTCTGACTCATTATGCACTTGCAGGTATGATTACTGAAGAAATCATGCACTTGCAGTTACTGAAGATATTTGTAATTGAACATTTTTTTTTTCGATATATGAATCACATCTTGAATTATATGTGATTATTGTCTCACCAAATCATTTTTTCCCCTTTAGAGTGCTATCACATTTGGAAGTGTTCAAAATGATAATTTTCACAGTGCACTTCCTGAAAGATTTGCCTTTACTGAAAAATTAGAAAACTGTTCGATTACAACATTTCTGAATAACAGAATCTGCCAATTTCATGTGTTTGCAAAGAAGTGATTTAAAATATGTATCAGAAAATAGCTAGTTTTGGATTTGAAAATAGCTTTCAATTACATTCTATATACAGATATAAGAAAGAAAATATAACGCTTAATCTAATCTCTCAAAAATCCAACTTAGTTGAAAAGTGTTTATGAATTTGGTTTGTCTGTCCATGCTGTAAAGCACATAAATATAATCTGATAGCTATGAAATGGATATAATGTTATTGGGTATTGAAAATGAAGTGTGTAGAATTTACAGGGACACTCAAAAGAATTCCGTTACATTACGATCTACGGGAAAAAAAAATCATTTGCAGTGTATAGGTGAAAATTAGCGGTCGCCACTCGCCACGTGGCGATTAAAGTTGTAAAAGTGGCGATTAAAAAATCGGCCATCGATCGCCACTTTAGTCGCCACTCGCCAAGTGGCGATTTTACATTTTGTTAACGATCGCCAACGGAAATACAGCATTTTTCATGGAAATATGCATCTCTACTTTGATTACACCTAAGTAGCAAACTGGTTAATTCTTTTTCCTGTCGGATGCAAGCAGATTTCAACGATTTAGCTGTATTTTCAATATTTCGACTTTTCGTCATATGCTAGCTCCTCACTTATTTTTTACATGAAATTTCTATTTTTTTTTCAAGAATTCTGCAAAATATATTCATCAGTTTTGATTCCACATGCATTTCAAATAATTTATTCCTTTTTTTTTTTTTTTTTTCACTGGATGGAAGCAGATTTTAAGGACATTGCAGTATAGGTGAAAATTAGCGGTCGCCACTCGCCACGTGGCGATTAAAGTTGTAAAAGTGGCGATTAAAAAATCGGTAATCGATCGCCACCCTAGTCGCCACTCGCCAAGTGGCGATAAAAAAATCTGTTATCGATCGCCAAGTAAAATATAGCGTTTTTCATAGAAATATGCATCTCTACTTTGGTTACATTTAATTAGCAAGCTGGTTAATTCTTTTTCCTACCGGATGCAAGCAGATTACAAAGATTTAGCTGTATTTTCAATATTTTAGCTTTTCGCCATTGCTCTTTTGTTGGATTATTTTTTCAAGAAATACAGTTTTATTCTGCAAAATATATTCATCAGCTTTGATTTCCACATGCATTTCAAATAATTTATTCCTTTTTTTTTTTTTTTTTTTTTTTTTTTTCACCGGATGCAAGTGGATTTTAAGGACATTGCAGTATACTTTCAGTATTTCGACTCCAGCCACATACTCACTAGTTATATTATTTTTCTTCGGAATACACTCATCAGCTTAGATTTCAACTGTATGCAATGTGTGTAGTATGTTAATAACACATTTGCTTATTAAATAGAATCCAAATAACATTTTATTGTGCTTTATTTGATTTTTTTTTAAATTGTATACACCTAACTGTTGGAATTTTGATTTAATTATTTTTTATATAAAGAAAGTAATAGTAATTTAATTGATAATAGTGTTTATGAACATATATATATATTCTAAAAAAATTAATATAACAGATTATAAAACTCTGGTATAAAACTCTGACTTATAGAATAATATGTATATATACAACGATTATAGTTTATGTAGATGTCAAGAAAAATTGAAACATTATAGTGGCCACTAACTTTAAAAAGTGGCCACTAATCAAACTGAGTCTACCGGCCACTGGCTACTAACTCATTTTCCCAGTTTTCACCTATACATTGCAGTATCTTCAATATTTCAACTCCTGCCACATTCTCACCAGTTATGGAAAAAAAAATCTCTGGAAATTCAAAGAAAAAATTCAAGGACTTTCAAGCACTTTTTACAAATTTTGCATAAAAATAAGTACTTTTAAGGACCAAAATTTGCTTTTGAAAAATTTAAGGACTTTTAAGCACTTTCAAGGACCGTACGAACCCTGAGTTAGATTATTTTTCTTCAAGAGATACTGTTTAATCCTGCGAAATACACTCACCAGCTTAGATTTCAACTGTATGTAATTTGTGTAGTATGTTAATAGCACATTTACTGATTAAGTAAAATCTAAATAACATTTTATGTTTTATTTGATTATTATTATTATTATTGTATACACCTAGCTGTTGGAATTTTGATTTAGTTATTTTTTATATAAAGAAAGTAATAGTAATTTGGTTGATAATTGTGTTTATAAACATATACAAATAATCCAAAAATATATTCTAAAAAATTAATACAACAGATTTTGTCGTTTTAAGGTAATTTTCTTGAATTTTGACTGCTTCCCTATTCTTATCATGAATAGTTGGCTGGTATAAAACTCTGATTTATAGAAAAATATGTATATATACAGCGATTATAGTTTATCTAGATGTCAAGAAAGTTTGAAACATTATAGTGGCCACTAACTTTAAAAAGTGGCCACTAATGAAACTGAGTCTACCGGCCACTGGCTACTAACTCAATTTCCCAGTTTTCACCTATATTGCAGTGTATTTTAATGATATTACCCTATTTTAAACATATTGAAATTGATATTTATCACTGAAGGTTATCATTGACTACAAGGTTCTTACTATGGAGCATGGTGAGCATAGAATTTATCATTCATTTACAGGGACACTCAAAAGAATTTGGCTACAGAAGAAAATGAGCAATAATTGAGCTATTGAAGACTACAAAAAATAATTGCTGAAAGTGCGTTTTCAGTTGTGGTATGCGTTTGTAAATTTAATTATTTTTTAAATGTTACTTGGCACATATAAAATTTGTAGATCATATACAATGTTGCACAAAAGGTTTCAAGAACATCCATTTATTGGCAGAAATTGTTGAATGGAAATTTTCAACTGTGCTATGCTTTTAAATGAACTAACTTTTAGTATACTATGATACATACCATACCAATAGATCATATACAGGATTGCACAAAAAAAAAAAAAAAAAAAAAAAAAATTGTATATTTTCCCGACTATTCAGGGTAATAGCAGAAATTGGGTTTTCAAATGCATTATGTGTTTTCCATATTGTTCATTTGGACATCATCTTTCACCTTAGTAAACTGTGAAGTTTTGATATAGCAGGGCTTGAAATTCAATTTTTCGTGGGAGGGGAATCTCCCTCCCAACATTTGTAAATGGAGGGGAGTTGTGCTGCTTGGGAGGGAGAAAAAAATCTTTAAAACCCACTGTTATTTTAAATGTTATTTAAAGAATTACATTAATATAGACATGACAAAATACCACTGAATCAATAAATCAGAATAATTATGCAAAATGTTCTTTTGTTTAAGAAAGGAAGAAAGTCAAATTTTTATACAGTCTATTTTTCAACTTTTAACCAAATGACATGCGTCGACAACAATGGGAGTTGTTAAATAAATTTCTGAATTTAGATTTTTTTCGATTTTGGGAACTGAATCCTCTTTTACAAGGTTAAACTTGTGACAGACAGCACAAGCACAAGTTACGCTCTCTTAAAAAAATTTAAAAAAACTTTGCAATATCTGACGTGTCTTTTCATTTTTAGCTATTAGCATGAACATATTCGGAGATGTCATCATAAATATCTATTTCTGAACGAAATTGCTTGATTATATTTTTAATGGAATTATAGTCAAAGCCTAACTCCCTGATATTTTCTTTGATTGAAAAAGCTACTATGCATTCAAGTTTTAAACAAAGTCCAAAATTTGAAATGGAAACCGTCGATTCATTTCTTCTATTACAAAAGAAATCTAGGTTAACTTTAAATTGTCAAGTCCTAATTTCTGTGAATTAAAGGGGGAGGCGCAAGGGGGAAATCCTCTCCCGGCGCTAATTATTTTTGTTGTAAGTCGAATAAACTTCATTTTCGGTTTGGGTCGATTTCAGGTTGAATGTAGGTTAATGCAAGTTGGATTTGGGTTAAACCCAATTTTTCAAAAGTTAGTTGAGTATCTTATTTCAGATTAAAAACTATACCTATAATAATAAACATAGATATTTATATTTGTGCTTTTTTCTAAAGACCGCTGCGTTTTTTTCCGCGACCCTTTGAAGAAATTTGCATTTTTTTTTTCAGCAGCCCTTAGACGAAATTAGTGTTTTTTCCTGCGAATCTTTGACGAAATTCGCGTTTTTACGCGATCCTTTAATGAAATTTGTGTGTTTTCCGCGATTCTTTGACAAAAATTCGCGTTTTTTCGCGATCCTTTGACGAAATTGCCGTTCTTTTTCGCGATATTTAGTCGAAATTCGCGTTTTTCCCATGATCATTTGAAGAAATTTGCATTTTTTCACGATCTTTTGATGAAATTCGCGTTTTATTAGTGATCTTTTGATGGAATTCACGTTTTTCTTGCAATTCTTTGACGAAATTCACGTTTTCTAGCAATCCTTTGTTGGAAATTGTGTTTTTTTCTCTACCCTTTGACGAAATTTGCATTTTTTACCGCGATTCTTTGACGAAATTTGCGTTTTTATCCGCGATTCTTTGCCGAAAGTTGCATTTTTTCGCGATGCTATGCCGAAAGTCACGTTATTTCCGCGATCTTTTGCTGAAAGTCGCGTTATTTCCACGATAATTTGACGAAATTTGCATTTTATTTGCGAACCTTTGACGAAATGAGCGTTTTTTTCTGCTTTCTTTCGCGACGAAATTGATTTTTTCGGCCACCACTTGTCAAAATTCATGATTTTTTCAATTATATTTTTTATGTCCAAATTTTTGGAACGATTTTTGATAAATTTCGGAACCGAATGCCTTAAATTTTGGGAACATTTGGAACAGAATCACCCCTGAATTTGCCAATCGGTCTCGGAAAATAACGCGAAACTTGTCAATCGATCTCGGGAAAAAAATCGTGAAATTTGTCTATTAATCGCGAAAGAAACCCGCCCAAAATGTGTCAATTGGTCGAGCGAAAAAAATCACAAAATTCGCAAGGCATTCGCGGGTGTTGATCGTAGTTTCAAAAAGCAAAATTTTTCGGAAAAGGGTGAATTTTTTTGGGCGGGATTTCAAATTTTTGGGCGCGAATCCCGCAATCCCGCCCTGAAATTCAAGCCCTGTATAGTATTCTGAATGTATTGGAAAATGTTTCATAATCTATGTAATATGCATGATTTTTTGTTCTTGTTGTGTTATTAATTGAAAAAAAAATGTTGGAGCTACTGCAAAAGAAGGAATTTTTTTTTGGTTATTGAGAAATTTGTCACAAAAATGAAGAGACTAGATTACACTTACAAATGAATATTACAAATGTCAGTATAAAAAAAAAAGTTGCAGATTATAATATTTATGTTCATTCAAAGGAAATAAAATAATTGTTAAACTTATATATTTTTTAATTAATTACAAAAAACACTAATCAATAAACAGTAAACGTGGAGTATGGTGATGGAAGGTTGTGAACTAGTGATGACCATCAGGAAACCTCACGCCTTGCCAGGGATGTAGAAAATGTTTTTAATACCAACATTTCCCCCAATCCATATGAAAATTTCCCCAAAATTTTACAATATGTTATAGGCTTAAATAAATTCTGTATTATAGGTACAGAATTTTTTTTTTACTTTTTAAAAATTTCCCAACTTATGCGCGAGTATATATGGTATTATTCTGAGATTGATTTTGTGAAGGTCTTCATAGGGATAATTTTATTTGCAGTGAAAATTTTTCTATCTCAGGCAATTATATAATTCATTGTTAAAATCGAAATAAATTGTAAATTTTTATGCAAAATATGCCCAGATGGCTAAAATTTCCCCCGATTCTAGATAGCCGGATTGGACATACTCTCCACTCATGCGCCTCGCCACTGAATATTGTTATGTGACTGTAGTAAACTTGAACATGGAGCACAGCGGACGACCCGACCGACTACTGGGATACAGTAGTCCATAATCCACTCTGCTGCTGTAATGCAGAATTTTCAAAATATTTAATAATTGCTTATTCTCAAAAAAGAAATATTTAAACGTAGTTATTTAACTGCAAAATAAAGTACACAAAGAAAAATGACAATTTATTTAACATTAAAAAAAAAAAAAAAATTTTTTTTTTTGGTTTGTATTTACTGCTTTTGAAAAATATAAAAGTAGCCTATTGAACATGGTCTATTATTTCTAAAAGAATTTCAGGCAGGTTCTGAAATTTTATTATTAAGTTTAGATGTAACATAAAACAAATTTGGAATTAAAACTTTATGGTTATTGATTTGTTGTTTATATCAGTGTTATTGTAATGTTGCTCCCAGATCCAAACTATTGCAGGAAAATTTCAGGCTCATAAGTATTTTGGAATTCCATTTGGATTTGCAAATTTTAATGTGTGCTGATTTTTTTTTACTTAATAATTTCACCTTATTTGCAATTGTTCGTTGCTCCTGTATCTTAATCTGTTAATTAAAAAATATAATAAATTTTTTTGAGGATTTTTCTGTTGTGTTTTGTTTCAAAATGTTACTAGTAAATTTGCATTATTACAATGTTCTTTAGGAGGTAAAGGGGAAATAAAGAGGAATTAGATTAACGAAAAATAGATTTATATTGTATTTCAAATAATATACTTAATTGTGGTAGTGGACCAATGGGCCCTGCTTCTGGGACACACTGTTCCACTTTATGGATATATAAAAAAAAATATTTTTTTGGAAAAAGGTATTAGAAACTATGTTCTAAAAAAATTCTGAGGAATGTAAAAATGCTTAAGGAATATTCAAGAATATTTTCAGGCAGAATGGACTTTCCATTACAGAGAAAAAAATGTAAGCTGCAAAACGGGTCCAGTGTGCCCCAGTCTTCCCTACAATATCTATTAATATTTTACAATTTTTATATAGCTATATATAAATACCTCTGCAATTGTCTTTATATGACAACCTAATACTAATTATGCAATTACAATGCACAAAGAAACTATGCGATTACAGTAATTATTATTGGCAAAATTGTTGGTGTGGCATATCTTGCTGGTACAGATACATCAATTAAGTAATTGGCGAATTTAAATCTTCATAGATTTAACACTCTTGGTACATTTGAAAACAGCACCAGATCATCGCTATCATCACTATTATTTGATGCCAAGATCAGTGATATACCCGCTTATGGAATTTTAGCCATAACTGGCTGCCCATTAAGGCACAGATATCATATACGTCCCATATTGGCGCGATTTTTTTCCGTTGCCAATCTGGCGAAAATCTCATTATATCAGGGTCAGGGTTACCATATCAAGCAAAATAACGACACTTTGGCGCCAGTAAATACCCGGTGCGTATATGATATTGGCGTCAGAAAAAAATCGCGGCAATATTTATGACAATAATATATGACATCTGTGCCAAGATGGCTATTTTTTTTTGTCAATTATTAGATGCCAGAATTAAAAGGCAGATTTTAAAACACTTTCTATTTTTAATTATCGTTTATTAAGATTTTATACAATCCGACACGTAGTTTAGGAAAATGAAGATTTGTGTTGAACCATAGATAGGAAAAGGAAGCATAAAGAATTTCGAGAAATTGAAATTTGTGTAATGATTTGGTTGTTTTCGTTATTAACTGGAACTTATAAAACATTTTAATTTGTAGCTAACATACCTGACCTGTAATACCTGTTATAAATGCTACTTGGCGATTTGACAGATGACTTGAATTAGCCATGTATTGCTGTAGTGCAAGATTTTGAAGAAAAAGAAAGATAGATTATAAACAAAAACAAATTGATTTCACCGGTAAAGTTTACGTCATAACTGTTGTCGTCATCAAGCGGTCACCGTGATCTAGTATATACCTTGCAATTAAAATAATAAAAAATATATATATAATTAACCTAACTTTTATCCTTGAATTAAAAAAAAAAACGGTATTTTTTCAATAATTAAATCAATTTTTTTCTGATGAAGATGAAAATAAAAAATTTTATTTGATTAAATTCGGAATGGCAATACGATTTTAGTAATGGTTTCGTTTTCATCGTCGAGCAGACAGAGTAGATCGTTTGTTTACAAAACATTTCTGTATTTTAATCTATTAAAATGCTATTTTTTAATATTTAATAATTTTGTATGCTTTACATGACCTATTGAACTCATCAATCCTCGAATTAGATTTGATATTCATACAAATATATTTTATCATCATAGAAAATTTCCTCTGTATAGATATTGTAAACAACTTATCCGCAAAAAATGGAAGATGATAGTCTAGATAGAACATTACAACATGCCATATTTTCTCTGCTTGATATTAAACCAAAAGATCCCATTAAATTTCTTGCTTCACATTTCCAAATGGAATGTGAAACAAATCTTGTTGCTAAAGCTGTTCATTTGCTCCAGGACATGACTATCTGTCATCCTGCAATTGAAGAGCGTATGCTGAAAGCTTATGCTACAATCAGCTTATATAGTGAGGAAGATGGATTGACTGGAGATATCTATACAGATTTGTTAGTAAAATTAATTGCTGATGTACCATCGCATCAAAAAGATGTATTCTTGCAACATTTACAATGTCAGAGTACAGAGTATGTATCATTTCCTGTTTTCAGGTCAGGTGTATTAACTTCAATTCTATTTAATCAGTTCGTTCGTGAAGTTGAGATACTTTTTAACAAGCTTTGTATTGAACACCATGACTCTGCTCCAACATTTCTATGTAAGAAAGCTCTGAGAAAAATGAATAAATGCCTGTCTGAAGCTGCTAAGAGGCCTGGTGGGGCAATGATGCCTTACAGTCTTGGAATTGCAGATCTCGGTTCTCCTATTCGTAAAACAATGCAAAAGAACTTACTTGCATCTGATTTTGTGAAAATAAATCATTTCCTCTCTGAAGCAATTGAAATATTTCTCAGAGAGATTCCAAAAATTAAGCCATAATTATGAAAGTAGTACTATGATATTAATTGCTCACTGTTGTGATTGACATCTAAGATTGGGAAAGTTCTATAATCGGGTATTGTCATCAATTGGTGTATTTTATTGACTTTTGTTTTATTTTTTTATTTTATTTTTTTTATTTTATTATTTTAATGGCTTGGTACAAATTTTATTTTTGAAATCCAGTTTTAAAAGCATTTTCCAGTTATTTCTGAAAAAAGGTAAAGGGCCCTAAAGCTGACATCTTTACATAAAACAAATATTTAAAAGCATTACCAATTTTTCAAATCCAAGATATCTTGGATTTGAGAAGTGCTGCCATTCAAGGGCGTTTTACCTTTTAGTTACGTTATGTTGTGCTATTTGACAGTTTATTATAGAATACGAAAAACATTAGTGTTAAACAGGATATATATGTTGTTTCTGTTTGTTTGTTCCAGAAATTTTTTGGTGAATATAATTAATTTGATGAATTGAAATATTATGATCAGGGTGACAACTAGGAGGAAGCGAGCTGGGCATATGCCCCAGGTGGCAAAAGGAGATTCAGTTCGTCTTTCAATACAAAAAAAGGGTACTACTTGGTTATCCCGTCGACCAAAAATCTATTGCCAAACTATAAGATTAAATCCCAATAATGGTTGATCGTTAATGTCACAGTCACTTGACTTTAAGCAAGTTACACGTGTTTACGTCATCAAGTGACTATTATTTTGATGTTTTATTTGTATTAATGTTATACTAATTTATTTGTTCTTTTGTTATTTAAAATAAAAATTACGTCAATTTGTATAATTTGGCGAAATTGGTCGATGGGATAACTAAGTACTACCCCCAAAAAAGAAATAACAAAATTTGGACAAAAAAGTTATGCAATCAGACCCAAATTAAAAAAATGCATTTCATTAATTTTATACTCTTTGTTTTGAACATAACTGATTTTTCCATTACAGGACTGCTTAAGGATGCCGAAAACAATACTTGATTAACAAACTCATCCAAGATACTGGCAAATCAGCTTATGGTCCAAATTAGATTTGAATTGGTTCAGTGTTTCAAACATTGTCAGTCCTAATGAGATTTGTATTATACAGTAAAACCTCTAAATAATGGACACCTCGGGAGTGCAGAAATTGTCTGCTATTCAGAGGTTTCCACTATTGGGAAAACCTCAGAGATTCACAAAATTGTTAAGAAATGCTTAATGTTTCATTAATTGTCTTTTATAAGGCCGAAAACTTCTATGATATTATTAATCCAAAATTAAAATTATTTTTTAAGCAATAAAACTGATATGAAATTTTACATACCTTTTTCCACTGTTTATTACATCCTTACGAAAAAATCTATTACAAAAGTTTGTTTTTGCTTGTGATTACATGTAATTTGTTTTTCTATATAAAGTTTGAATTCTGTCAGTAGTTTTAATCCTTCTTAATCATCTTTTTTTCACAAAAAAATCTTGTAATTGCTCACTGTATTTTTCCTCTTCTTGGAAATTCGCAATATTGCAGGAAACATCTTCAGTTTCAGTTATCTGATTCATCATCACTAATAGTTAGCGTTTGTCGAAGATTCTGAAGGAATATAATCGCATACATCAACTGATTCTTCTTCAGTAGGTAACTCATCATGTTAATGAAAATTTTGGTAGTTTCTTCATTCCTGATACATTTCATTAATTTACTTAATTCTTCATTTGTGTCAGAAATAAGAGTTTCATTTTCTTTTAATATAAAGCCTGCTTTTCTGAAAATTGTCGTATTTTTTCCGGTTTTATGTTTTTTATAGCTGAGGTAATCCAAATTACAGCATCAAGAACATTAACTAATTTTAGGCAGATCTCAAGTGTACTTTTAGAATCTAACTTTGAAAGAATATGGCATAATAAAAGCTTTCTGTATTAGGCTTTACAATTGTGTATTATGCCTTGATCAAGGGGCTGACGTACGGAAGTTGTGTTTGGGAGAAAAACACAATATTAACATTGGCCAATTTCAAATGTTTTAGATGAGAAGTTGCATTGTCCAAAAATAAGATAACTGTTTTTTAAAAATCCTATTATCAACAGAAGGAAGTAAACAATTCGATCATTAAAGGAACTGGTCATCCACACTTTTTTATTCTCTCTCCACATAACACTAAATTTATTAAATTGGATGTTCTTCGAGAAACACCCGAGTTTCAGAGATTTTCCCATTATAAGAGCGATTTCAAAATCTTCTAATATATTGCAACATAATAAAATAGTAAGTTACTTTTTTGACATCTTTTCATTGATACAGTTCTCTTTTTTAAAACACAAAGTCTTATTCAGAAAAATTCTGAAAAAGAGTCCAGTTTCATCTGCATTAAATATGTTTCTCTCCTCATAACCTTCACAAATTGGTTGCAGTTGTTCATGTCAATCCTCCACTTCTTTAAGATCTACAGATTTCGCTTCTCCACACATTATTTTGAAAGAGATGTTGTGTCAAAACTGGAACTTTTCCAGCCATTCACTCAAAGCCTTAAAATTGAGAGTCCTTTAGTGACTTCTTTTCTTGAAACATAGGCCCACTGATAGGAATGCTTTTTGAACAAACTGAAGTAAACCAATTAAGAATTATAGAATTAATTTCCATGGAATCGGTCTTCCTCAATTTCACACTTTTGGAGTTTTCATTAGACTTAGTAATCCACTAATTCCTTATTTCTTCTTTATTCTGTAAAATCTCTCCCACTTGTACTTTACCTATTTGAAAATACTCAGCAAGTATTCGTAAACTTAATTTCTCTTTTTCAGATGTCCTTACAATTTCAAATTTTTCGTTTAAAGTCACTTGCTTTTGTTTTGAGGGTCATTGTTGAAACATTAATTACAGATAAAAGACACTAAATTCAGAGTACGTAGAACTCAGTTTTCATTAAGTTTCAAGGATCAAACATTAATACATACAAAATGCATTGTGAAATAGGTCCCCCTCCTGCACTTGGCGCCTTTAATTTTTACTCCCCAAAAATTAGTAGACAATTTCCGAATAAAAAAAATAAAATAGGGCAACTCTTTTCTTTGTTTTACAAAAAAGTAAAAATAAATAAATAAAAATGTATGTTAGGTTTTCAGTGGCTATTTATTTTTCTTTTATTTAGATTATACCAAACATCTTTCAACTGGCGCCATGTGACTTCTGCTTTCTCTCTTCTATGTTATGTAATGATGCAATCCAGTTAATTACTGTTTGGATTTTGCAAATGAATCTCATTAAAATGAAAAGATATTCCTTTCTTGTTTTTTTCCCTTTGTTTTTTGACACTGTATAAGATTATCCGAAAAATTATTTGAGCTTTTACACAGAAACAAATATAGTCAGCATATTATCTATCCTGAAATTTTAAGTTAATTGTAAATGAGGTTATCTTATGCACATTTAAAACGAAAGACAAAATTATGTATGGTATATTATGAAATTCTGGGGATGAGGAAATTTGTACTTCTAGACATTAATCAGCAGAAAATTCAAAATCTTCCAAGGAGAAATGCTTTGGAGGGGGGGGGGGGGGGGAATCCACAGACCATCCGCTAAATTTATTTGTGGTCAAAAAATTTGTGACACATGACACATTGGCCTGATAAATTTAGAGGCTATTTACTTTTTTTTCGTTAAGAAACCATTTTTTTTCTTTATTGCCAAAATTACTGTCTGCTATTCAGAAGTTAAGCATACAAAAATTTAAGTTTGGGGATTGGAAAAGTGTCAGTTAAATAGGTGTCTGCTATTTGGGTGTGGCCGTTATGGAGATTTTACTGTATGTAGATAGATATATAAGTGTAAACAGGGTGATTACAATTACCTATTAATACGCAAATTTCTAAAGAAATCTACATAAAAATCTTAAGATTACTTACTATGCTTTCTAACAAAAACAATGAACCAAAAACTTCTATTTATAAATCTGTTTTGGAAAGGAAGAGAAGGTGTGGGATGCCAAAATTCATGCTTGTCCCAGGTGAAAAAAACCCAGTTTCAGCCCTTATTATAATAAGCATTTCTTTTTTTTTTATTTTAATTTGAAAGTATGTGGAAAGTAACTTTTAAAAAAAAAAAGTATACATTTTAAAATTTTGTTTTCTTAATGCTTATGCGCAGTTTTCATTAGAACTGGCATCCATAATTATTCAACTTGAAACAACATTGTTGCTAGCATTACTTATGTTTGATATTAATCTTGGCTGTGAACCTGATTAAAGAACTTTAACCATAAATATTATAGTTCTTTTATTAGGATTAAGCTTAATGTTAAACTGGTACTTCTCCATTATCCTGTCAAACATTTTCCATTTAAAAAAAAACTATCACCAAACAATAGGATTTAATGCCAAAAATGCATGATTGTGGCATCACATTAATTTGGCGTCAGATACATTAGATGTGTTTATTATATCATCAAGGGATTTTTAATTCGACGTTTATCTGTATTTTTAATGATGTTTAGGTTTTACTTTATTAGTTATTTCATTTATTAAATTAACAATTACGTCCTCAAATGGCAATGCCATAACATTAAAAGAGAGAAAGCATTGAAAAAATGTTGCGTACAATAGATAAGTTTTAACTGATGTCACAAACATTTACCAAGAGGGAATATTAAGACAGTAATGTAAATAAATAAATATCCAAGATCATTTTTCCTGTTTTCATTGATATATTCTAAATTTTATTGTTTAAAGTTACCCTTTAGTTGACACTTTAGTGAGTGAGGCTTTCTGAATTTCCTTGAGATTGCGATGGCACATTCTTCCACTTGTTTATTTGGTGTTAGAGTTTGACAATTTTTTTATGAAAAGTGATTGAAAAGATAAGGGAGAAGTACCATTAAACTAAAACATATTATGTAGATTAATATACTTTTTCATGAGCTTAAAAGTTATAGATGCATATCTTTATATTCATTCTTTTGTAAATTATTAATAATTTAGACAAGAAGAACACAAAAAATGTAAAAATAATTGATTTTTTTTTAAAGTTTAAAATTTTGAAAAAATGTGTCAACAATTCTTAATAAAGACTTCAATACAGAATCAACTGGCTAAAAGTATTTTATTCAGTCACTGATAATTCTATAAATAAACTGTTAATTAATATCAACAATTTTTACTGTAATAAGGAAGAGAATTCTCGCCTTTTTTCTAAATATCATTTGTTAAAAAAACAAATGGCTGTTGTCAATATACTACTTGTTAGTACGTTTCTGTTAAACGAACATCACATCGCACAAAGTCCAAATGTTGGCGGCAAACTAAGATGCCGAGCATAAATATTATGAAACATATGTTTTGTAAGCTAACTAAAGATGGGAATGGTAAGCCAATGATATATGTATAGTTTAATGAAAAGAAACTATTTTATTAAGTACAAAATACAATGGGAAATTCCTAAACAAACAAACAAACAAAATTAATGCTTCACTACACAACCGGCATAAAGTTGGCTGTTTTATTTAGTACTAGCTAACTTGCCCAGCGTTGCCCGGGTACGTCAAAAAACAGCTCGAATCGCGAAAAAGCTCAGAAAAACACAATAAGATATCGCAAAAAATTTTTAAATTGCTGCACAAATTTTGAAAAGAGAAAGAAAATTATATATTGTGTTCTAAGATTGAAAGTTGATTCCTTTCACTAATGTGGAAAAAGGGTAGGAAATCGCTAAAATACACTAAAAATCACATACAAAATTCCCGAAAAATTCGAAAATTGCTATACGAAATTTGAATAAACTTTATTGAAATGAGGGCAGAAATTGCTTTAGTATTATAGACCAAAAATGGAATGTCAAAAAATTGCAGCAGATCGCGAAGAAACATAGAAATCAAATTAACAATCACAAAAAGTTCAAAAATCACGAAAGTCAAAATTTACTGTAATTGGATAAAAGTTTCAAATCTAATTCCTTTGACCTGCGGGCTCTCTTAAAATTTATGTTTGGGAAAGCATCCTAAGCATTGTATCATGTTACTTTTATTCATAATTTAATTTACTTGCATTCTCTTAAATATAATTAATATAACTTCTTAAGTTAATATTAGTTTTTGTTGCAATAAAATATCTCAATTTGTTCATTTTCTGTAAGCAAGTAATCCCTATTGGTTTACAATGGAAGTCTATGGGAATTTGGCGAAATATTAGAGATATTGCCAAGTTGGCATCACTTTTGGGGACTAATTTTGGTCGACAAATTTAGCGATATAACACCAAGTTGGCGACAAACTTTGCGGCATTCGGCGACAGAACTGTGTCCCCCCTACGGTAACTCTCTTATAGGTATGAAGATGCATTAAATGCTGTTCAATAATCGCATAAAAAATTTGCTAAAAATTCAAAAATCGCTGTACGAATTCCGAATAAACTTTTTTGAAAAGAGAACAAAATTTACTATATTGGGTTAAAAGAAAGAAATCATATTCTTTTTACTAATGTGGAAAAATCGCCCCAAAACTTAAAAAAGTGCTAAAAATTGCATAAAAAATTAAATTTAAAAAAATCTAATAAAAAAAATCGAATATCGGGCTTTGAGTTGCAAAACTTCATATATAGACGGACCTTTCCTCCAAATTTTGTAGCTCTAGGTGCAGCTGTCTCTTCAGAACATCATCAACACACTCACACACAAACTTCTTTCTTTATTATTATAGATTTAACTTACCTGGATTCCCTTAAATATAATTAATATAAGCCCTTAAGTTAATATTAGTTTTTGTTGCATTAAAATATCTCAATTTGTTGATTTTCTGTAAGCAAGTAATCACTATTGGTTTACAATGGAAGTCTATGGTAATTTGCAGAAATATTAGAGATATCGCCAAGTTGGCGGTATTTGGTGACAGAACTGTGTCCCCCGTACAGTAACACAACTTATAGGTATGAAGACGCATTAACTGCTGTTCAGTAATCGCATAAAAAATGCGCTAAAATTTCAAAAATCGCTGTATGAATTCCGAATAAACTTTTTTGAAAAGAGAACAAAATTTACTACGTTGGGTTAAAAGAAAGAAACTGTATTCTTTTTACTAATGTGGAAAAATCCCCTCAAAACTTAAAAAAGCGCTAAAAATCACATAAAAAATTAAATTAAAAAAAAATCTAATCGAAAATCGGGCTTCGAGGTGCAAAACTTCATATATAGACGTACCTTTTCCCCAAATTTTGTAGCTCTATGTGTAGTGGTCCCTTCAGAACACTATCAACACACTCACTCACACACAAACTTCTTTCCTTATTATTATAGATTTATGGAGATATCTACTTTAATTCATGCAACTGATACCATATAAATTCAGGTAAATACATCTCAGAGATTTTTCTCAGAATTTTGCAGTAGTAAACTATAAACAAACTATAGAAGGGCATGCGGGACCTAGAATTTCTTTTTGTGGCAACAGGAAGGAAAAAATTAGATTTGGAAAATTAAAAAATACAGTGAACAAAAGCTCATAATGGAAAAATCCACAAACCATTTCAAAATTACTGTTGACTAAATTTTTTTTGAAAGTATAGACAAATTTATATCTAATCATAGAAAAAGAAATTAAAAAATGCATTCAAGGTTCTAAATAATAATAATGACCATCTTTCGGAAAATCAAAATTTTCAGATAATCGAGAATGCATCAATTTTAAGATTAAGGAGAAGTATATGCAATCATTTTTCTTATGGCAACAAATTCTTAGTAAAAAATAAAGCAATAGAAAAATAGAAATAAGAATAAATTACTTGAATTTTAATTTTGAAATTAAGTACCTTTTACATATATCATAAGGGTTTGAAAAAAAATGTTTTGTTTGTCGCAGTTTTGACTGTCTTTGCTTTGAAGCTCTATCACGGAATTTTTTAATATTATTAGTTCACCAGTATCACAGTCTTTCTGCTGCTCCAGGCATGCAAAACATTCAAAAGCTTCAGTATTGCTAATTTGTTCGTTTTCTTTGTTCCACTCCGCAACTTACGGGAGCTCAAGTTACATTCGAAGGAACTCTAAGAAAGGCAATGGAAAATATTTATAAGTACTTGTAGTTCGGAAAGGACCACTTGCACAGAAGGAAAATGATAGTTAAAAAAAAAAACTTTCAAAATGGATTTCGAACACAAGGAATATGATAGTAAAAAAAAAAAAAAAAGTCTAAAAATGGATTTTGGTTAACCAAGAGTTTCGGATAAAAGAGGTTCTACTGTATATATAAAACTGTAATAATATGTTTTAATAATTGTATATTTACCATTATTTCATCAACTGGAACAATATTTGTTATAATTTCACAAACTGAAATATTGTTACGGTTTTCTTCGGTATATTTTGAGTCCTGCTTTCAATATTAAGTCTATGGTACATATGATCTAATTATTCGTCAAGAACCTGATTTTTGCCAAATTTTTAAAAAAATGAAAACAATGATGACTATGGCATTTATCAATGAGCTGAATTAGATGGTCATCGGCCAGTTAGTTTAGGTAGTGTAGAGTGACAAAGAAACCATTGGAGTCATTGCATTTGCTCATCTCAATTAAAGAGCAGTTACTAATGGGATGTGCAGCAGTCTTAAAACCCAAATCTGTACAGTACAACCTCGATATCTCGAATCTGTGGGGAAGAGAAAAAAAATCGAGATATAAAGGTTTTGACAAAATTTAAAAATCTAACCCCACAAACCGCTTTTTGCTAAGATTCATCAAAAACTACACTTAATGTACTAATAATTAACAAATTAGACTTCTCAAAGTTTTAATAATTTCAGAATTGTGTTACACACAAACTTGTTTTAATTAAATAATATACAATTCTTCATTAAGAAATGCATTCAGTTGTTTCAAAAGAAAAAGTTTTTAATTGAAGTCTCCCGTCTCGCAGAATCTTTTTGCAATTGCACAGTTTTCTCTCACATAGCAATAGCAATGTACCAAATGTACTTCAGTTCTAATATTTTCATTTGATTCAAGACATCTCCGCAGCAGGTCAAATGTCTTCTCGGCTTCTATCACTGTAATTTTTTCATGTTCTTGATGATCTTGTAAGTCTTTAATTTCTTTATAAGAAATTTCTGCATTAATGCTCGAAACAATCTCCTTATCCGTCATAGTGCTGCACGTTTCAAGCTCATTGTCTACATTCAAGTATTCTCTTCGAATGAAATCTCAGTGTGACACGATTTTTGTATCGATTCCCACTGTTCTGGATTCATTTCTTCTTCTTCAGTTGCTTGATTAATGGAATCAACTTCCTCTGTTTCACTGGAAGTTACATATTCTAAATATCTTGCTTTTATGAAACAATTCTTTATTATTGTTTCTGTAACATTCCTCCATGCATAGTCAGCCATTCGCATTGACTGTAAGATGGTGATAGGTGTGCTAGAAGGTTTACCTTCACCGATATTATTCAGAAGTTTCTCACAATTTGGACTTGAACCAACTTTGAAGCTACAGATTACCTCCTGGATGAATGGTTGTCCTGATCTGGTCGAAACTTTGAAGTCGTGCTTGGCGGTAAAAATTTAACAGTGATATTTTTTAGCGTTGGAAGATTAGAGTGGGCTTTACAATTGTCTATTTTACTTTTAGCCATTCTTTTACCGATTCCTATGAGCCAATCAGCAAAAATTGCATTTGCCATCCAAGCCTTTATATTTGAGCATTAGAAATGACTTAATTTTAGCAAAGCACCTCGGCTTTTTAGATAGTCCTATCATAACAGGAGGAATCTTTTCTCACTTTGATTTGCTGCCAAAAGCACAGTTACAAGAAGTTTACTCTGTTTGCAACATCGGATTTCTTAACCTTTAAATGCAGCCATTTTGTTGGAAAAACATTAGTACATAATACAGTTTCATCTGTGTTAAACACATCATCTGCTTTATAGTCTTTTTAAAAGAGAAGGAAGTTCTGAAAGCCACTCTTCACAGGTAACTGAATCACCCGATGCACTTTCACCGCAAATTTTTTCATATAACGATGTTGTCCCTTTTTTCGGCTTCAAAAGCCTCCTATTCTTACCTTTTAAGTTCTTTATATCAACAAAGGGATAACAGAATGTGAAACCAGCATCATGATCAAACTGGTTCTACAGCTGACAATAGCAAAAAGTAAAAAGTCAAACTAATTTCTGTGGAAATAATTTTGACATATCAAGGGTTTTGGAAAATATATTTCGAGATAACTATGGAAAATACATAAGAATTTTGATGGAAATGCAGGGGAAATTTCTTTTTTCGAGTTATCAAAGGTTTCGAGATATCGAGGTCTGACTGTATATACATCTTATTTTTTTGTTTGCAGTGCCATTTTGGTGCATCAGTATGAAGAATACATAATTTTATCACGTTTTTATGAAAAAATATCACAATATTAATATCTTTCTCTTGGAAGAATTTAATTGCAGAGTATTCATCATTTGATGATTGCCAAAATTAGTAAGCCATATTAAATCTTTAAAAGTAACAGTAAACTCATAGAAAAAACAAATTTTGAACAAAAAAATTATTTTTGCACGAGTTTAATAATCGGGTTACTACATTTGTTAACATGAAATAAACAGTTTACAACACTTGCTTGGTGCAAAATTACGAGTCTAACCAACCTTTAATTTTATGACGAACGTTAAATTATTTTTTTTTACATTTGGATCAAATTTGACTTTTTTGTTATAGTGGTTCTTGAAGATCTTGCCAAGGTTTCAGTTACAATTTCATCAAAATTGCCACCAAATTTATATATGCATCATACATAGACCATGTACGTCAGATAAAAATTGAGGAACCCAGAAGCCAAGAGATACAAGTGACAAAATTTAGATTTGGAATAAATTGAGTTCAAAGTCGCAACATCAATAGTAATTGACTGAATTAAAATATGAAACTGTGGCTTATTTCACAGCAGTCTTTGAACTCTTATTTCAATAAGTGTTAAAGAAGAGTGGAGTACAATATTTTTAAAAATTTAAGTAGAAATTAAAGAGTTAAGTAGTTTAAAGAGCTTAAGTAGGTGACTTCTAAAACACAGTACATAATTAGAAAATCACTTATTTTCCTTTCCCTACAAATAAATAGCCTTATTTCCAGATAGCCTGTGCACTTGGCTCATTTTTTTCAATTTTGTCACTTATACCTCTTGACTTCTGGGATCCTCAATTATATTTATATTGTATTTATGTCAGTGTATGTCATTTACGTATACATAATATTTATTTCTTATATGTCATATATAAGTGATACATACACATATTATACACATATGCACACTTATACACATATGCATTTATATGTCATATATGACTATAACTTGATCAATGTAAGTCGTAAAATGTCATATACATTGTGTGTGACTGTAATGCAGGCACGTAGGTAAAAGATGGCTTCAGGGGATTTAAACCTCACCCATTAAAAATAGAACAGTAAACATAATGGTCGAATTTAAGAAAATCATGTACAAAAATTAGAAAAGAAATCGCTATAAAAATAATTATATTGAAGAAAAAAAAGTTTCAATTCCAATCATGATCAGCACGATTTTGATGTGTCAATAGTAGGTCAGCCGAAAAACAGAGTAAAAACCCCATACACCTTAATCTCCACACTGTCACAGAAAAAAATGGAAAAAGCCATTCGACTGGAAAATTATGCCTCTTTGCAATTTATGTTTTTTTTTTTTTTTTTTTTTTTTTAAAAAAAAGCTTAAGAGTTTGTCTTCATACTGAAATTGAACCAAACACTAAAATTTTCAATACAAACACATAATTTCCATGCTTTGGTATATCAAATAGGAAGGCGTTCGGTCAAGTAATTTAGGAACAGTGAAGGTTTAAAGTCTGAAACTCGTAAAGTTAAATTCATTTGTGAGCATTGCAAAACAGATTGCAATGTGAATAGTTTTTTAAACATTGTTCAAGAACTACTTGGTAAAATAAGCTCTAATTTTGACTTAATTATTTGAAGCTTCTAGAAATTGATTTCTGTTTAAAAAAAATTCATATGTTTTCAAAAATTGTTAATACTTGAAATTAATTAAAAAATATATATATTAACTGCAATCTATAAATTTTTTAGAAGCTTTAAATATGTGAATCCAAAATCGTTCTGCCATATAGTTTTTGAGTTATGTTTAAAAACTATTTACATTCAAACAATTACAAATGAAATTAAGATTAGGAGTTCCAAAGTAAAAACCTTCATATATCCTAAACAACTTCACCAAATATTTTCCCGTTTGGTACCTTAAGGTAAAATTTGCCTAAAAAGCCAAATATGATGTCAAAATTAGGTTTTGGAAATTGTAAAAAATATGTTTATTTTTCCTTTGTACATTAACCACCAAATAGTTTTTTCTTTAATAAATGCTGCAGATTAATTTATAAAAAATGCAGTATCATTTATAATAATCAAATAGATAAAGGAATTTTGTTAGCTTCTGAAACAACATTGTATGATCTTTAATAAATATATTTTACTAGAAAAAATAACATTATATATTTTAGGCTACTTTTACATCAACAGGATGAAATTTTAGATTTTATGTAAATAACAGCCAAGTTAATAAAAATATTAAAAAAATTTCGTTCACGAATACTATATTGATTGATTCAAAATAAAGATTATGCCATTTATCTCTTTAACTGCAAATTAATAGAAATATAATTACAAAATGTTACCTAGTATAAGTATAATCTTCAGATTCAGCAGTTACTTTACAAGGAACTATTATATTAAAATCTGACTGTGTATTTCACAACTACTCCTCTGAGAATAGACTGAACTATGGGTTAAAAAGAATACCACTTATTCCTAAGCATCCAAAGATGTTATAATAATTCTCAAAATTTAGACTGTATGCTCAGATTTGGATGTATTTGTCCAAAACAACTACAGAAATTGGTTATACGTGTCAAGTTCTGTGGACAGGTAAGACAAGTAGACAAACATTTGTTTATAATGACTAGTTTACGAAATGTTTATTCAGAATCCTCTCTACCAAAGAAATTTTATTGTTCGTATTATGTGAGGAGAATTTTCAGAAAATCTTACCAGCCAGCAAAATGCAACATACAGTCAAAAACTGTTATGATAAAATTATGGAAAATGTACAACAGACGAAAGTTTAATGTAGGATATATTTTAGTGCCATGTTTACATCACAGCAATCAGGAGAAAGTTGAAATATGGGCAACAAATAAAAATATAAAGAAGTTTTGGGGATATTTTCTATATCCTGCAATTTTTAAAAGACTGCCTAAAAATTCATTCATACCCCCCCCAAAAATGTATGTACTGATGGGGAGTAGATTGATGTAATTTCCCAATCTTGGTTTGTATGTCAGCATTTTCTAAGTAATGCATTCTACTATAATTGCATCAAAATTATATAATTTGCAATATATAATTTTTGTTTAATTTACTCTATAAATACAATTTCTTGCTTATAGTAAGAAATTCGATTTCTTTTTGCCTCAAACCTTGAAATATTTTAAGCAATGCAAATGCAACACATCCAGTTGCTGTGCTAGCTAGTATGTATTAAAATGTATTTTTTTTATTCAGTCCCGTTTTCTTAGAACTTTTATTTAGAAAAATATTACCTTATAACAAAAAAAGAA
Organism: Maratus speciosus; assembly: GCA_963932465.1. Lineage (NCBI taxonomy): Eukaryota > Metazoa > Arthropoda > Arachnida > Araneae > Salticidae > Maratus > Maratus speciosus. The sequence continues at coordinate 459,120,420 of OZ010797.1, forward strand.
AACAGAAAAAAAATTCATGCTCGAGTGAAATATTCGTCAAGATATTTAAAGAAAAGAAATAATGACTTGCATTATTTAACTTGCTATGTTGCCATGCATTTTGTAACAAACAAACAAACAAAAAAAAACTTACTTTAGGAAACTGCTGTAAAATAAAATTAGATAAAGATTCCATTTGTTTAAAAATGACTTATGAATATATTGCAAACTGCGAAAAAAAAATAAATTTCAAAACTCAACATGGATTAAATGACAATTGCAATTTGCAGAACTTAAAAATTGAATGAAAAAATAATTCTACCCAAAAATAGGTACAACTTTTGTACGTTGCATCCTCCCTTTGTTTTCATATTTTGTAGATAAACAAAGTCTGTTTCACAAGTAAACAACACTTAATATTAATAAATTTGACATAGTAACAATGTTTAGGAAAGAAAATAAACGAATCTCATTCCATTTATATCTCTATATATGTGTGTTAGAATGAAAGAGATTTGAAAAGATATAATTACTTATACTTACATAGATAGTTGACATGATTTATTTCTAAAATCTTAATACAGTAATGGATCTGCCTGTTCACATTTATTCTCACAAAGAATAATCAATTGTACTGTTGTCACAAATATAACACTGGATGTTAAAAATAGTTTATGGTAATATCAACTGCATTTCCCCATTTATATCGACTTTTGATATGTTTCATATTGAAGCTATAAATTGTTATTTTTATTTTAAACTTTCAAACATGCGATGTTGGAAGAACAATTCTAGCTAGTAGCAATTATAAAACATCTTATAGAATGTGTCAAAGAATAAACATGGGTATAATACTTATGAGCTGAAATTTATTTATAGACACATAAGATGAAGGTTGTTCTTTACTTGGAAAACATTTTTTTTTTTTTTTTTTGCATTCCACTATGTCACAGAAACGGCTTAATTACATTACTATTTCAAACATGAATAAGGATACAGTGCTGAAAAATTGTTTTTGGGGATGCTTGTGACACATTTATCGAAAGATTTGCAGTTAGGAGACATGTATTTGCAAAATGCTATTCTAAATAAAGTTAAAGGAATTCATTTTATTTAAAAAATTTGTTAGGTACTTACGAATACGGAAAGATGAGTTTTTAGAGCCAGAACACACTAAAAATTCATAAAATTCAAAGTATTATGACTCAATAAATTTTGGCTATAAAAGGAAATTTGACCATTCATTCAACTTATTTAAATGTTGACAATTTGAAAAATTATACCAGTAGATTTAGACCATAACACATGGATGCTAAAGATTATTTTTTTGTTTAGATTAGATTTAAATCAGATTTTATAATTTTGTTTATAGTTCTTATAGAGATGTTTAAAGCTTTTTGATAGTTCTTTGGGGAGTTTAATTTTCTTTTAAAACATGAGATGTGACTTTAGATATAATAAGCAGTGAATGTATCTTTCTTGATTATGTATTTTTTACCTTTTTCCCAGTCAAATGTAAACTTTGATGTTTCTTTCTTTTTTTTATTAATTAGGTCACTTATTTTATGTGTAGAAATATTAAAACCCTACTTTTCACATCTTTTTAAAATAATCAAATAAGAGTATTTTTTTCGGAAAGTACAAATATATAGTCTTCAATCCATTGTTTACTTTCCAGCGACATTTTAAAGAAAAGAATATTTTTAATGCTGCAGATGATAATGAAACTAATGAAACCCTATTCTGAATTAATGCTATGTGGGTTTTATTACTTTTTTCACTTAAATTTAAATCATACAGAAAATCTAAATCGTTACAAAAGCGTATGAACACCCCATCCTTTGTGTAAGCTATACAGAAAGGTGATCGTATAAAAAATAAATTTCGTATTTAAATTTGTACACAGCCCATTAAAAAAATGCCATATGTGAAAACTTTACTTGATTTGTATATTTTTTCTAATGGTGAGTATTGCTTCTATCATCAGCAGTTAAAGAGACTGTTGCCATTACATCTACTTTAAATCACCCAGTATAGTTAAAGTAAATAGTATTTTTAATGCAAGCATTTCAGTTTATTTGCATTGGATGTCCATTTTGTTATTTTTTAGTCCTCTGCATTTTAATTTGTAGTCATAATCATGGTATAATAGTAAACATAAGAGTCCATAAAATGAAGATTTCATTAGAGTATAATTTAACAAAATTGCAATTTTATATTCTACTCTAAAAATTTTTGACTTGACATTACAATTTAAAATATCATCTTTAACCCATACATTCCCATACCTTCAAATAAAATAAAATGGCAGAGTCATTTTATACTAAAATGGTTGAGCCAAAACAATATATTTCAAAAGTTGTCACCACTACATCTTAGTAACTTTTTTATTATTTGTGCATCAGTCAAATCTTGAATTTTTGATTTGTGATAAGGGTGAAAAACCAAGCCATTGTTTATGATAACTTGCACAATTCTAAGACTAACATTCTCTTCTGCAGCCATTTTATTTGCAGAATGTTGTGGATTTCTCCATGTCTTTTCACAAATTCTTTTGTATGAATTGAGAGTGGACGACCAGATCTAGGTCATTCTTTACAGCTATTAAGTATCCAATAATCGATTTATAGTTCTATATAAAAATGTCCCATTAAAACGAAGGCATTTTAATTGCTTACAAATTTTACCTGCAGAAAATCCAAGATCAAAGAGCTGTTAAGCCATCATCTTTTTGGTCTCCATCTTTAAAATAATTCTAAATTTTTGCTTTATATGCTTGGTTAATAGAAAATTTTCAATTACAGAAGAGAGATAAAGTGTTTCACTAAACAATTCAAATTAATTCTTGTTTTTTGGAGTGTAGCAGTATTTTGCAGACACCTTGTAGTTTTTTCACTCCTCTACTCTTATTTGTAAATACAGCAGTAACAATCTGCCATTGTTAGCTTTCTTTGTTTCGTCTGTATTTATTTGATTTTTTATTTTAAATATAATGATCTTTTCTTTTATGATCTGAAATCTGACAAATTCAGAAATCTACATAACCTCTGATCTCAAGCTGGGTAGAGTTTTGACTTCTACTGTATATAATTTTCTTATTAAAGTGTCTTCTAAGGAATTTCACCAAGATCTTTATAAAAAAAAATTGTCTTTTTTTTTTTTTTTGCTATAACCATCCAGACACACATATTATGATTTTTGTTTCTTTTTACACTCTTTTATTTAATGCAACTTGTTTTCTGCATGTAAATATAGAATTTAATTTTTTAATCAATACTCACATCCTGATACGTTAAAATTATAAAAAATATATACACAGGTGTGTTTACCATGACAATATAACATTTTAATATTTTTAGAACTTAATTATAAATTAATAACTTTAAGCCATTTTTATGCCAACCAATTACAGGTGATAAATTGCCAAATAATCTTTATGGTTATAACTATTAGCAAATTACAGAAACAACAGAGTTAATTATGTGCCAAACCACTCTTACCAAAATTTGTAAACGGGCTATGAAAATCAAACTAAATATTTAAAAAATTAAAAGTATAAAATATGAATAAAAAATAAAGAGTGTAATAATTTTTGTAAAAAACAGCCTTTTATCAATTAAAATAGTTTAATATTAATTAAATAATGATTATACATTGAGAAAACAATTTAAAAATTCTGACTAGATAGTTTAAATAATGCTTTTTTTTTTTTTTCCCCTATTGCCGTAGCTTAAAATAGGAAAAGAGTAAAAATTATAATTCTTTTAATGAATTCTTGCTTGCGCTTTTTTTTTTTTTTAAATTTTTTACAAGTAAATTAAGTGGTGAATTTTCAATAATCGGGGTCCATGTCAAATTAAAGTACTGTACAGATACTTTTTACAGCTACATAAATTGCTGTCATGAAATTAGGCGGGATTTTTAAGATAAAACATTGAATGGTTTATAAAAGTGTTTTTTTTTTAAACTATTTTTACTTTTACTAACTTTTCTTTTCTCTGATTTAACATTAGAGAAATATTGTTTCTGAAAGAAGCAAGTATGCAAGAGGATTGAGATTTATTTCTACCCACACAAAAGGCAATCATGAGCTTCCAATGGTCAGAATGGGCGGCAGCATGGCACATTCAATCAAGTACAGAAAAATTATACTTCACAAATGAAAATTATGCTTTTGAAGTAATCATATTAAGTTTTAAATTTTTATTTAAAAAATTGGATTTTTTTTCTTTTTGTCCTTATGATATTATTTTTGGTTATGAAAATGATTTATAAATAGTTTGATTAATTCCCTTTGTTTTTATAAAAAATTTGAATGTTGCTGGTAAATAGTTTGGAAAGGAGCTTTTAATTTCGATAGCAGCAGAATGAAAAGTCAATAAAAATTATATCATTTTGACGTTGTCACATTAAATTTTTAAAGTTTTACAAACAAAAATATATTTTCTTTAAACCATACTGCTGCTTTCACCAATCGAAGCATTTTTGTCCTCTCAAGGTTAGAGTCCGTTTCATAATAAATCAGTGAAAATTACATCATCTTTATGTAACAGTAATAAAATTGTCCCTTTTATGAATGAAAATGATTGTTTTTTAAATATGACATAAATTTCATTTGTAGTATTATGCACCTTCTAAAATCAGAGTCCCAAGTGAATATACATTGCAATTATAAAGATGCTATTTTGTATTTCTGCATTTGACTAGCATTTGAAACACAATTTTATTTCTTGATTACATCAATGCGACTTTTGGTTTAAAAAAGGATTTGTATGCATTATGTTTAAATTTTTCGGTTTTTAAAGAATTTGCTGTTTATTGGTATTCTATTCACAAATCAGATCAATACAAGAACTATAAATTTCACCCGCTGATGTAAAGTTATTTTATATTTATGAAATGAAATAAAGTTTGAAATACAATTAAAATAAAATAATTCTAAACTTAGTGACATACAAAAAATTGAAAAAGGAAATTTAAGTACAATGTATGAGATAAAAAGAAAGTTATAAAAACACAAATTTTAAGAAAATAGAGGGATAATATAAAATTTGCAACAGACATAAATGTGTACCACATATATTATATTAAAACAATTGGACTGCAAGAAATAGGAATAAACCATAAATAAATTATAACCTTATAATAGGATAGGTAAAAAATTTTGTACATGTGTGTCTAGTGTAGTAATCTTAACACAACTTATTCTGGGGAAGATTTTCAATTTTTTATCAAGTTAATTTCATAAAACATGCTATACATAAAATAAAGTTTATAAAATTGTTACATTACATTTACATATATCAGGTTGAGTCTAAAGTTTTGACCCTTTTTTTATTTTAATGTTGACAACAAATATTTACAAAAATACAAAACATTAGTGAGGATAGTAATCACCATTAAGTTCGATAATCTTCTGCCAACGTTTTGGCAGTTTTTCAATGCCTTCCTTGAAAAACTCTGGACTACGTGAGTCAAGAAAGAGGTCAACCTCTTTTTTGACCTCTTCTGAAGAATTGAAAATTTCACCACTAAGGTGCAGTTGCAGATGCGAAAACAGATAGTAGTCGGAAGGTGCCATGTCCGGACTATATGGAGGATGTGGCATTAAGTCCCATTCCAGCTTGTATAAGTTCCAATTCATCCACGCACTGACGTGTGGCCTGGCATTATCCTGGTGAAACATAACCACCTTGCGTCGGAACTCCTTACTTCGCTTTTCCCTAATTGCTGCGTCCACTTTATGCAGCATGCTGCTGTACGACTCACTGTCGATGGTCTGGCCACTTTTTAAGTACTCCTTGTAGATAATACCGCGGCTATCCCAGAAAACACAGAGGAGGATTTTTTTATAGGTCAATGTGCGCCTGGTTACGGTCCTGACCGGTACATTTGGTTCAGACCATCCTCCTTTTCGACTGGTGTTGTCGTAATAAACCCATTTCTCATCACACGTAACAATCCGGTTCAAAAAATCACCCTTTCCATGGTTCATACACTCGAGAACAAATAAAATTCAAGCACTTTTCAAGCACTATTCAAGGACTGTTTAGATACATGCATAAAAATGGCATAGAATAACACATAAGGAAAATAGCCAACCCATTGATTATCTATTTCAAAGAAATCTTATCAAATCTTTTCATTTTTATAACAGGCATTTTCAAGACATTATTAGAGAATTTTTAAAGAATAATGTGTTTTAACTTATTAAGGTACCATGGGTAGAAATTTCATATATAATAAAAAGTTAAGACAACAGAGCTTGATTTTCTTTTCTTTAAGTGTAAAAAAATATTAAAAAAAAATAAAATAAATAAAAGGTATGGTATCACTACAAGAGCAGAAAAACAGGAGTAAACTAGTTAAATTTTAGGAATTCTGAACACTCATCAGGAGTCATATATTAGCATTTCTGAAGTTGTGAACAATATACTTTTTAATAAATATTCTCTGAATCCTCAAACCTTACAGCATTTGTGCTTATCCATACAAAAGATTTTTTTTAATGGATTTATAAAAAGGAAATTACATTTTTTTATCAGTTACACAGTGAAAAACTTGGAATTAATATAATTCGGTGAAGTGTTAACTGATTGACTATTTTAGGAAGGAGCGAGTTTGTTTTTTATTTTATTTTTTTTTGGGGGGGGGGGCAATATATGATATCGGCATCAAACTGACGAATTTTGCGATTTTTTCGACAAATTGATGAAATGTCCATTTTCTATCGATGACCAATGGACGAATTTTGTGGTATTTTTCCCCGGCAGATTGTTAAAACTTGCAATTTTTGTTCACTGACAAATTGAAGAAATTCGTGATTTTTTTTCAACATATAGTTGATGAAATTTTCATGGGTGATTCTCAGTTAAAAAAATTCTAAAATTCACAGCAAATTTTCTGAAAGACTACAGCAGATAGCAGAAGGGGTAAATCCCTTCCCGGCCAGAGTGAGATAATATAGACGAACACGCGAACGCCGTTCGCAGAAAATTTTCAAAGTTTGCAGACAGTTTTGATGGGGTTTTTTTACAAGTTTCTTTATTAAAAAAAAGAAATTATCAAGACCCCAAGCGGAGAACTGGTGTAACGCACATTGCAGACTATTGACAAGGTCTGTAGACTACTTTTCAACTGGAGAAAAAAAATAGTTTGCTAGAAAGTATTTGCCATGTACCATAGTACAGTATTTTTGGAAGAAGCGCTGCAACTCATACAAGTTAAAAACAAAAATATTGTAAGTGCGGTGCTTATGCCGGAAAGTACAATTCCTTTTTTTTTTTTTTTCCTCCTGCCAGGGCTGGTAGCAGAAACAGTGCAGCACCAAAGCGGGTGCTGCAGATTATGTTAGGCTTTGCAGATTAATTTAACAGATTAAAAAAAAAAAAATGTGTTATGTTAAATGTTGATCTCTTTTTAAATAAAGTTTATTTGGTTGGAAATTTTAGCGAATGTTTATCTGCTTGTATATAACTTTTCATTTTTGCTGTTGGCGGCGATATAGGACTCGGGAGGGGCGCAGCATTTTTTTGCAGAAAATTTTAAAGAAATTATTTGAGTTTGCAGACAGTTTTACATTATTTTACAAGTCTGCTCCCGGCACTGGCTATGTGTTTTTTTCGAGGCCCTTTGACAAATTTAGCCTTTTTTCGTAACCTTTTGATGAAATTTTCCTTTTTTCAGCGATCCTTTGAAGAAATTAGAGTTTTTTCTGTGATATTTTAACCCTTTAACCGTCTGGCCCGGATTTTTCCGTTCCTAGAAATCATGTTAAAATGGCTGTAGACCAAAATATTTTAAACAGAATTTTATTTTTAACCTTATATAGAAAGTAGTGATATTAAAGATATTATAGCATCAAACTGAGATTTAAAAAATATATATCCTGGGATTTACAAGCATTCTTATAAAATTACTGCAAAACCCTCGGACGGTGAAAGGGTTAATGCAATTCGCACTTTTTATGCGATCCTTTGAAGAAATTTGCATTATTTCTGTGAACCTAGGGGGGATTTTGAGTAAAAAAAATTTCTGAAATTTACCTCAAATTTTCTGAAAAGTTACAGCAGAGGGTGAGAGGGGGAAATCCACTTCTGACACTAACTATGCGTTTTTTGTGCAACCCTTTGACGAAATTCGCGTTTTTTCGCGATCATTCGACGAAATTTGCCTTTTTTTCGCGATCTTTCGACGAAATACGCCGTTTTCTCGCGATCTTTCGACGAAATACGCCGTTTTCTCACGCTATTTTGACGAAATTTTCGGTTTTTCGCGACATTTTGACGAAATTTTCGGGTTTTTTCGCGATCTTTTAACGAAATTTTCGGGGTTTTTCGCGATCTTTTGACGAAATTTTCGGTGTTTTTCGCGATTTACTGACGAAATCTTCAGGGTTTTTCGTGATTTTCTGACGAAATCTTCGGGTTTTTTTTGCTATCTTTCCACGAAATTTAGTTTTTCCCGCGTTTCTTAGACGAAATTTACGTTTTTTCTGCGATCCTTTGGCGAAATCTGTGTTTTTTCTGAAAACGATTGGCAAAATTTATTTTTTTTTTTGGCGACCATTTGTCGAAACTCGCGATTTTGTGTTGCCGAATTTTCGGATTGGTGACCAATTTTTTTAAATTTTCGGAAATGAATGCCTTAAATTTTCGGAAAATTCGGAACTGAATCACCCCTACGCGATCCTTTGAAGAAATTCGCAATTTTTTGCGATCTTTTGTCGAAATTTGTGTTTTTTTTTCACAATCCTTTGTCGAAATTTGCGTTTTTTGCGCGATCCTTTGATAAAAGCACGCATATTTTTGCGATCTTTTAACGTAATTCGCGTGTTTTCCGCGATCCTCTAACGAAATTTGCGCTTTATTCGAGATTTCTTGTCGAAATTCGGGTTATTTCTCTAGTCTTTGACGAAATACGCGTTTTTCCACGACCTTTCGATGAAATTCAGGTTTTTTCCGCGTTCTTTAGACGAAATTCACATTTTTAAAGCGATCCTTTGGAGAAATTACCGATTTTTTTAATGCGAACGATTGTTGAAATTGATATTTTTCGTCAACAATTTGTCGAAGTTCGCGATATTTTCCAGCACTTTTCATTCCTTGAAAATTAATACTTTTTTTTCCAGCACTTTTCATTCCTTGAAAATGAATACTTTTTTTTCCAGCACTTTTTCTACTTTTTCCAAAGCGTACGAACCATGCTTTCGGTGATATTCGAGCAAGTTTACACAGGTCCGTTTTCGTTTTTCTTTGTCATTTTGTGTCAGATCGTGCGGCACCCATCGATTGAATTTGTATGTCAAACCAATGTTTTTTAATGCTCGAATTATGGTTGTTTGAGAAACATTGAAGTGAGATGCAAGTTCCCGTGATGTAGCATTTTGATCTTCATCGATGGATTTCCGCAATTCAGTCTCATCAATCACAGTAGGTCGACCAGCACGTGATTGATCTTCGATGTCGAAATTCTTAATCTTAAAATTTTGATACCATCGTTTGACTGTACTAAGTGATACAATATCCTCACCTAAACGTGCACACATGTTACAGTGACATTCTGTCACTCCGGTGTTGCTACATAACTCGTAGTAGATGATGGTTCGAAACTGGATACATGATAGTTCCATTTTCGAGGCTTCGTGGAGGCTACAGATGATAATTTTTCAAAACAATAAATACACCGTGTTGTAGCACACGTCTTCTTCTTTCGAAACCAGAAAACCGTATGTAAAAATGTCACTTAACTTGCGAACGCCAGCTGTTTTAGTAGCACTATTCTGCGAAAGGGTCAATACTTTAGACTCAAGGTAATATTATATATATTTTTTTGTGTATGTTGTACAGTTTTTTCTTATATCAAAATTTATTTTTAAATAAAGGTGTGTATGATTCAGGAACTTTAGCTGAATTTCCCCCCCCCCCCCCCCCCCCCCCCCCGAAATAATTTATTAAAATCAGGATGTGCATGTTACGTGAAAGTAGACATAAATGGAAAAAAAAAATTGATAATTTATTCTGTAATTAAAATATCTCCATTAAAACCCTATAAGTAGAAACCATGATTTTACCACTTTTTTTAATAATTAGTTCATTGCGAAACAGCATCGAAAACTGGCGATATGAAGCAATTAAAATAATAAAACTTTGTAAAAAATCACCATAAAATAAAAACAATACACAGGACGCATTTCAAGCTAAAAATGTAACAGCTCGTCATCAGCTACAGTAAACACGTGTCCGTAAGGGACAAGGTCTACGGACATGTGTTTACTATGTCCGTAAGGGAACACCTTGTCCTTTACGGACACGTGTTTACTGTAGCTGATGACGAGCTGTTATATTTTTAGCTCGAAACGAGTCCTATGTATTGTTTTTATTTTATGGTGATGCTTTACAAAGTTTTATTATTTTAATTAGTTCATTGATTTTTGCAATATGAGAAGACAAAGATAGCCTCCTCCCTCTCAAAATACATGCACGGATATTATTAGTATAGATTCAAAACTTATTTCATTTTTTAAATGATCAACTTATTGCCCTCTTTAAATTTTCTTGTTTTCACATTTAGACATTAAAAAAAATCTTCTTTGTGACTTGCCAAATTTATAACATACTAAATTTTATGTATGTACACAACGGAGGAATAGTATGTGTTGTATATTATGTATTTAGAAAAATTTAAACAATTAAAAAAAAAAAAAAAAAAAAAAAAAACCCTTTAATTTAAATAGACTGGGATAAATGCATCTAAAATTTTATACAAATATCTGAAGAAATTTAGATGCATGTTTTTAAAAACAAGTAAATTGTGAGAATAAATGAAAAACAAATTACGCATTAAGCACAGAATTAAGAATAGTGCTAAATGACAAACCCACAATAGTCTGCAAAGTTTATATCTGAAATACAGTATCGCATGTTGAACATAAAATACAAAAAAACATTTTTTTAATTTGAGATTTCTGTGTCTTGGAACATTTTAACGTAACAATATATTGCAAATAAGAAAACAAATAATTTTTATATTGCTTCTAAATTTTATTGCAATAATAAAAGAAAGCAATATACAATGAAACTGATATATGCATACTTAAAAACAAAACACAATATTGGCAAATTTATGCTAAATAACTAATGGTAAATTAAAACAGAAAAATAAGTAGTTCTTTCCCAATTCATCTTGATCAATATATCATCAAAATAAACATATTTATTTCACAGAAAAACAAAAATATTTACATTTCTGATATAATAATAGAACCATTGAAATGATATGAAACAAGAAGAATTATTATTATGAAATATTTCACAGGAATAAATTTTGAAAGACAGATATATACATTTTTGATATAATGAAACAGGATCATTGAAATGATATGAAATGCTTCATAAATATAAATTTTGAAAGAAAAATAATATTTTACAAAAACTGTTGACTTGGCATGTTAAAAATATTAATTTTTTTAATAGCAAAATTATATGAAGTATCAAGTATTTTAAAAATATAAAAAGTAAAGTAACAAATGGCTTATATAAAAAAAATAACTTCAATAAAATTTTTATTTCTTAATGATTCTATCAATATTCTGAAAAAGGGCAATAATAAAACATTCAAAACTTTACAATAATGTAATATTAGATGATTGCTGTTACCAAAATATACTTCAATGTTTTTCATTTTCACCCGGGGTTGGTGAAAAATCCCTTTAACCAAACAAATCTGATAGCATTAAATAACTTTTCAAAAGTTCTCACTAAATTTATTTAAATCACACAGTAGTAAAGCTTATCAGAAATATGTCTTTTTGAAAATACTGCTAATTAATGTTCATTTATGACACACTAATAAGCACAAACATCAGTTACATTACTAATAAAACATTATTTTCAATTTTATTAAATATTTGCACACTGAAACTCAATTTTGTCAGGAATAAAACTTCAAAATCTGAAAAATATTGGTAACATCAATTGCTGTAATTATGGGAAATCTTACAAGAATAATCCAAAAATAATACTTTATCACAAATAGGAAAGTCCCTGAATTATCTAAAACAAAACCGCAAATCTGTACATAAAATATCAAATTTGACTTGCATACATTACATATATACCCTGTGACAGAAAATTACTATGCTTTCTGCAACAAACTTTATTAACTGCAAAATCTTTCTGCATGAGCAGTCCCTGAAGTCAAGACAAGAGGGATAATAGGTTGAGCTACAAAAAAGTTATACTACTTTGCTCCCCCCTCTCCATCCACATATTTAGCAAAGAGGGAATTTTGAAGTCAAGACAAGAGCGATAATAGGCTAACCTACAAAAAAGGTAAAATAATTTGCTCCCCCTCGCCATATTTAGCAATTCACTTTGGGAAATTTAGAATGATTATTTTTCATTGCTTCGAAGTAACAAATAAGATAACCAAGGCACTAAGGCAAGACAACAAACAAGGCAAACACGCTTTAAAAATAGTTTTAACTTTATAAGCTGGGGGAAGGAAAAGGAGACATTTCAGAGGAAAATTAAAAAGAATGATTACTTATCGTTTATGAAAAGTAACAAATAGAACATGAAAACTTTAAAAATAAATAAACTAAAGAACTTTAAAATACTTTAAAATTTGTGTATTAGAAGGGAAAGATAAGCTTTTTTTTTTGGGGGGGGGGGGGTAGGAAGTAAATGATCATTCATTTATTGTTATTTCAAAGTAATAAATAGTGCAGGTTTTGTCTTTTTTAAACAAAAGGGTTTTAAAAGATTTCAAACTGTGAGATGATGAAGCAAAGGTGAGGTGATCAGAATTTAAGATAGGGAATGTGAATATTTGTTTTTTAGTATTTCAAAGTAACAAATAAAAGAACTAAGGTAAAACAACATAAAAAAGGAATATAATTTAAAAAAATAAATAAAACTTGAGAATTTTTAAGATTAACAACTTTAACCCTAAACTGTTGTTGTGGTCTCACAGACCGCTGTTTTCTTCAATCTTCACAGTTCAACTACAGATAATAATGAAATTTTGATTTGTTCAGAACCCTAGTACTATTGCTAGAAAATTTTGAGCAGGTAAATTTTAATTATAACAAGTCGAAACCCGTTGAATGAAAATGTTTAAAAGAACAGATTGACTGAATTTATAAAAAAGTAACGAAAATAATTATAATAATGAATCAATATTTAATTATATTTCCAAACTTGATGTTAAGTTTGCCAGTTCAAGTTTTGCACGTAAACATTCACGCTCTTTACTTGAAGTTTTAATCTGAGTGGCGGCGAAATCCAGAAATTTACTGCTAGACACACTTGCAGTAAAATATTTAGTTTTATCAAAGAATTCTCAGTTCATTTTCACCCGCTGAAGATGTCCGAGATGAGTGTCCCAATCTCGCTGTCAGCGGAGTGAAAAAAATATTGAAATGTAAAACCGCTAAGAGTAAAAATGCGTTATTTTATATAGTGACGTCATTTTCTGTTCAAAAGTTTTTAAAAAGTTATTTTTAATTGTAATACGAAAACGTCATCCGTAATGATAGGGTAATTACCATTGTTTCCCTTCTCTCTACAACAATACAACTAACCGGATATCTGATTGCCACCAATATGAAGAAATTTCATAAAAGACTTTTTAAATTTAAAATAAAATGGGATTATTTTTTAAAATAGCGAGTGCGAGCACATTTACAAATAAAGTACTTTCATTTAAAAAAATAACTATCAAAATGGGTTCAGTAGAAAGCTCAGGCTAGATGACTAAGACAGCCTTCTCTTTTAAATATATAGATTATAATTAAATGGAAATGACGTAATTTTCTGAACTGTTTTCATTTGTGCATACCAAGGATCTTTAAATAAATAGCAGAATTTCCACCTGTTTAGATGCAGGAATAAACGTCAGAGAATATGATGTCATCACTGACACAGTTATAACAACATATATTATATTCATGGAGCAAATTTATCTGTTTTGTGAATGATGTCGTTTTCTTCATAGGAAACATTTCGCTTTAGATATTACTTTTTATCATAGATTATTTTCTGTTATTTTACTTGCGTGTATTATTTAATATTATTTTCCAATAAATAATTTGTTCTTCCATGATCAATAACTAACTAATTACATGCAATCATTTTATTGTGGTTAAATTTTATGAAAACTGTTAAATTTTTTCTTTTAAATATGATGACACATTCATTGATGAAATCACGCTTCTGATTGGTGAAATGGGATAAAGCAAAATAAATTTATATTATAGAGAGAAAAGTTTAACATGATTGCCACCATTTTAAAGAAATATCATAAAAAACATTTAAAATTAAAATAAAATATAAAAATGGAAATAAATTAAAAAATAGCTAGAACAGGCACAAATGAATAGCTTTCATTAAAAAAAATAATTATCAAAATCGGTCCAGTAGAAAGCTCAGGACTGATGACTAAAAAAACAGCCTGGTCTTTTAAATATACAGATAGCTTTGTATGTAAAGTTTAGTACAGAAACAGTAGCTAGTTGAGCCTTTTATTCATTTGCAGGGACATAAATCTGCGAAATGCAGAAGACTGTCACCTCCTAACAATATCATGCTGCAGAATTGATACATATAGAAGATCTTTTTGCTGATGAATGGATCTTCTCTCCCTCCCAAATATATATTTTTTCCCCAAATGAAAACTTTTTTTCTGCAAGAAACCTTTCTCATTCAGTGACATTGACATTGTGTCGCCATGATTCTGCCACAGGATGTATATATGTCAAGCATGAAAGCAGGAAATATAAAAAAAAGGAGAAATTTTTTTCTATCTATGCAATGGCAGTAAATTCTTGTAATTTAGAAACATTTCAAGACGTATTTATACAATAAACTAAAATTTCTTTTCCTTTCGTAATTTAGAAAAATAAATAAATTAAACTATAATAAATTCACAGGTTCATTAAATCAAAAGAGAGAATGGAAAACAGTTTACTAAAAGTGTAAACCTAATATTATCTGATGAATTTATGTGAAGTACAGTGATTAATTTTTCAAAATAAATATTTTTCTGAGTAATTTGGCTGCTAGTAGGAGAGCTGTTGAACATTTTTGAGTAGGTATTTGAGGCAACCTGAAAATTTGTGCAACACTTCTTTTGTAATGCCTGAATACAAAATCAAATGTCTGGCTGAAGGATCGTGGCACAAAAACTGTGCCAGACACGTGTCAAGTGCCATTTTTACTTGACACGTGTCTGGCACAGATTTTGGGCCGACTAAAGTGTCTGTCATTTTCAAAATATTTTTTTCTAAGCGTAAATATTATTCTGCTTCAATCTCAGCGTCCCTCAAATACATTTTTTGGGTAGTCAAAAAATGGCACTTGACACGTGTCTGGCACATTTTTTGGGCCGACTAAAGTGTCTGTCGTTTTCAAAATATTTTTTTCTAAGTATAAATATTATTCTGTCTCAATCTCAGTGTGCCTCAAATACATTTTTTGGATAGTAAAAAAAAAATGGCACTTGACACATGTCTGGCACAGTTTTTGGGCCACGATCCTTCAGCCAGACATTCGATTTTGTATTCAGCCATTACAAAAGAAGTGTTGCACAAATTTTCAGGGTGCCTCAAATACCTTCCCTAAAATGTTTAACAGTTCTTGGACTATGCTTGAGATCCCCCATTCCCCCTAATCCTTTCTAAGGGGAAAAAAATTGTCACTGCTAAATATATGCATATAAAAGTGACCTTTTCTTCAGGAATACATGACTGAAACTACCCAAAAGGCTGTATAAAAAAGACAAAACATTTTATACAAAAAACAATAAAACCTTATGCAAACTTTCTTTCCTTTTTCAAGTCTTAAAAAATTCACTTTGAAAAGACACCTTAAACAATTTCCTTTACACGAGTTTCGGATGATTATGACATAAGCTAACCTTTGATTTGATAGCTCTTCTGCATAATAGATCAGAAACTCCAAGGGTTTAAATAGATAAAATGCCTGAGGGTTAAACTTATCAGTTCTCTCCCCCCCCCCCCTTCCCTGTATGCTTCAAATATTTTCTTTGCACTTTTGCATCAATTCAGAAATAAAATTAGAAACAGCATAATAATCTAAAATGAGTAAATAATACATTATCAATTTATTATTACTTTTCATAAAATATTTCCACTTAAAGTTGTAAAATGCAAGATTTTAATTTGATGGAGCTTACAATAATACAAGAATCTTAGTATTATCAAACATTCACTGTATTAAAAAAACAGTTATTATAGTAACGGTTTTAAAGTATCAAAATATATCAAACTTATTACTGTTACAATATGAATTTACAAGAGTTTAATATTATACAAATAGTAAAATGGAAGTGTTGATGAACAGGCACTTAAAAAAAATGAAGTATGATGTGATACATGTGTTTCAAACTTTAAGGCTTTCTAACAGCTAACATAGTATTGATATCCCAAATAAAAGTCCTTAAGTTGTCAATAACTTCTTTCAGTTGTCTATTTTTCAACATGACTTGCTGAAATAAAAATATAAAACTTTATTATTTTAACTATAAAGGCTATTGAATTGAACAAATAATTTTTTTCAAAAACAAAATATTCCATAAACTACATAATATGAACTTTAAAATGTTCACCCTTTACTTAAAAGGTGACAAATATTAATAAAGATGTTACAAGTTTAAAAATATACATTTTATTTAAATTTCCAAATACTTTCAGTCTGCAATCCCACAGCCCTCGTCAGGGAATATTTTCTATAAATTACCGTTCCATTTATTTGTGTGTTAGGAGAGGAAGAGAAGATAATTTGTTTAACTTTTTTTTGGAGGGGGGGGGGGGAATTATCTGCATAATTAAAGCTGCATAACATGGAATGGATGGAACAATAATTCATGGAAATATTCCCTGACGATGGCTGTGGGATTGAAGGCCAAAAGTACTTGGAAATTTAAAAGAAAATGTATATTTTTAAACTTGTAACATCTGTATTATTATTATTTGTCACCTTTTAAGTAAATGGTGAACTTTTTAAAGCTCATATTATGTAGTTTATGATTGGATCAAGGTGGAATATTGCATTGTCTTATGATTTTAATTTATTTATAAAATATTAAATTAAAAAAATTGTAGGACAGATATTGCCTGTTTCCTATCCCTTTCCATTTTTTTTCTTTATATTTATATTTTCTGAACTCAACACCTTCATTTAGTAAGGATTTTCATGTTTCTTACTTGTTTAGCTCATCTACATTATGTTCCAGGCATTTGTTTTGGTTTGTACATGTAGGTTGAGTTGTTCAGGTGATGCAGCTCGTATTTGGCTTTTTTCTTTGTGATTGCAACTTACACTTTCTCAAAAATTAACTTTAGTAATTTTTATATTTTATCTATTTCATTTAAAAGTACTTTATTTGGTTTTTCAAGTGTCTAGCCACCACCTGACATTTACTCTTAAAATTAATTATGTACAGTAGAACCCTGCTAATCTGAACTAATTGGGAACAGTGCCTGTTTGGATTACAAAAAATTCGGATTATCCAAAATTATGATAAAAATAGAAAAGAAAAAGATGCGTGCTAAAAAACTGTAATTTATAAGTACTCAGTAACATAATAAACATCCTCTAATCTGGCATCCTAAGATCCGGCATGCTGGATAATCTGGCACGACTTTCGGAAAAAAAATAGTATTTCTCATTTCATCACTCCTAATGTTTATAATAATCCAATGAAATTTCAGAATGAGGAATTACGTAACAATCCCTTACAAACGGTTTAAAATCGCAAATCTATAAATAACTCAGCCACCACATCGATGCGAAGGAAAGAGAGAAATGTTTCTGTAGACAATTTGCAAAATCATATTGTTGAGAGTAAAAATACATTTCTGTTATTTTAATTAAATACTTTTTGTATTTTAAAAGAGAATTTTATAATAACTGGCAAACAAACTGATATTCGAGATTTTTTAAAGATGGCTTCTATGAGTAGGCCTACAGAGCACGTTTACATTTTATATTCTTGTACATTAGGGTGGAACTAAAAAACGAAGTTTCGAATTTTATATTCTAATAGTGATTATTTTTTTACTTTTTAACTCCATAAAAAGAAAATATTTTTCTTTTAATTTTAAAATGATATTTTTCGGTTCCTCAAAGCACCTGATTTTCCGTAAAAAACGAAAAAAAGCCAATAATTGCATGAAAAGTTTTTTAAGCTTATTGTTAAATTTATATTTTGCAAAATTAAATTAATTAAGTGTTAATGTCCTGTAATAAAGAGAAAAATTTAGTTTGAGTGCCTTAGAAAAGTTAGCCCCACTTTATTTGACTTTTGTAGAAGCCAGCGTCGTGGGCGTCGGCTTTCATTGTCTCTGATTTATTTGGCTGCGACACATAACAAGTTAGTCCGATTTAACGGGTGTTAACAGTTTCTTTAATTATTTTTCGATAAACATTCGGTGTCAAAAGTGACAAAGTCTGTTAACGTACCTAAATCTAGATAATTGTTGAAGTGTCCTGTATTTCGTGAACCAAAACAATTAACATTAGACTGTCATCTTTGACGAACATATGAAGAAGTTATGAAACATTATTTTTGGGTTCAATTTAACTTAAAATCTGACAGCTGGAATCTGGTACACACTATTTCTAAAATATCTAAAGCTGTTGATGATACAATTAAAAGTGTATTGCTGAGACCTTCAATTCCAACGGTTTCTGATACACAAATCATAAAAAATGATTAGAGACTAGTGCGAGAAATGTCAAAATTTGAAGAAAAATATTAAGATTAGAAAGAATAATCCCACATCCAATATAAAATTGCAAAATGTTAGGTAATCCTGTAAAAAACATTTCTTTGTGTAAAAGCACTAAATATTATCGTGTATCAGAACAAGAACGCCACTTTCTCAAAGTCCAAAGAGAGATGGGGTGATGACAATATTATCAATAGATATAAAAACTACAAAAAATGTGTAGCAAGACTGGAAATGGAAATATCAAGGAAAAAAGTTATTTTAAAACAAAAAATGATGTTTTGATTGAATGATTGTCAAGTGTAAAAAACAGTTCGAAAGGAAATAGTTCAATCGGTTGTTTTTCTAAACCTGAATTTGATAATCAACACGGTGAAAGAACCGGAGTATTAGACAGAACTGCAAATATTATTGCAAATGGCACCTTAGAAAATATGAGTATTTCTGATGATAATAAAGAAAAGGTAACTGAAAGAAGGACTTGAAGATGACAAAGAGAAAAGAAAAGGAAGAATTTGAAAGAACAGGAAAGACGAAATGAGTTAATTTTAGAAGGTTAGTATTTTTATAGCAGAAAGGATAACGCTATGATAACTGAAGCAGAGGGAAAAAAGTATAAAGAATCATTAAAGACGAACATCTGGTCTCAGTTCAAAAACCAGGATAAAAATATATTGGTCATATTTCATTGATATCTTCTTCTTATATTAATATAGCCACTGTAATTTTGGTGCATTTTCAAAATAATAATACAGACATTTCAAGTTTGAGAGTTATTAGGTGAAACAGAAACGCCTTTAATGGAGGATGCAAATCTAGAGTTGTTAAAACATCTGAAGCAATACCCTAAAAACTTTATAATGGATAATTTGATTATTACATGCAAATGAACTTTTTTCTTAGATACTTATTTCAACATCTTGCTGAAAAACTACGGGTACAAAAGGATTTTCTGGACCAGTAGGAAAGCGACTTGAAAAAATGCGAACATATTGAAATTATAGACTATAAAAACATTGATCCTATCTTGACGGTCTGATCGGATGAAGAACTTAAAAAAAGTACAAACAGGGGATGCACCTGAATTTTAGATTTTCCTTGTCATACTCAAACAGTGGAAACGTGTGTCAAAATTGTCCCGCGAACTGCGTCAACCGTCTTTAAATATTAAGCAAAAGACAGCTTAATCTTGGGAAAGTTGAATTCCCACAATGTAATGACAAAGTTTGCCTAAAAAGACAGTAGGTTGAATATCCAATTTAATTAATTCATAACAAAGGGAGGTAAGGAGGGTGGAAGTCGATATTTAACCACCTCCTCGTGGTGGCTTCTGGATAGTATTTGCTAAATAAAAGTAGATATGAGCTAACAGCTATGTTGTTTACTTTCAGTTACTTTATACTGAAATTTCAAAACTTTGACCTCCTTGAGGAACCAGAAAACAACTTAATTTAAAAAAACCTTTTCAGCCAAAAGTTTAGACATCCAAAAAGGAAAAAAGTTTTCACTATTACACATTAAAATAAAAAAGTTTTTTTTTTTACCCTATACTTAAGTTCCACTCTATTGTACATATGTTGTACTTTTAGATTATTGAGTATTTTTTTAAAAATGCTATTCAAGCTGTTAAAAAAATAAAAGACATGCTCTACTACCATTTTATGTTTAATTATAACTTCTACATGTTTTCCCAACATTCATCCTGTAATCTCAAAAATTTCGTTAGTTAATCTTTTCAGTTAATTTGTTCAAGTATTATTTTCGAAAATAAAATCGGTTCGGATTAACCGGAATTTTGGATTACCGGGATTCTACTGTATTCAAGAATGTTCATTTGCAGATGACTTATACAAATTGCGTAGTCACTTCTGACTGGATCACATGCTTGCACAGCCAATTTAAATGCCTGGCAGTGGCAGGGTTTGTTAGTGTCTCTCCCCAGATTTTTCTTCGTGATGTATGATGAAAGGGAGCACAATTTCTCTAACTGTAACACATGTTATGTGACTATTCCAGAGCAGCCATACTCAACATTTTTTTATTGCGGGCCGCAAACACATGTTTGCGACGCTAGGTGGGCCACACAACACTTATAAAAACCGTAAAAAAAAGAGTAATTAGAACACAGTAAGATAACATGAGTATAGTATAACAAAGCATTATAATAAAATTAATATTACCAGTAGGTTTGAATGTTTGTCATGGAAAAAATGTTAGCATAAAACTTTAACCCAACTATTTCCAAACAATAAACTTCTATAAATATCTATTGCATAAATATTGTGATAAATATCTATTGCAAATGTTGTAGAAATATTCCGCGAATTTTTTGTTTGAAAATAGTGGTGCACAAGTTTTCCGGTACCTGTTTTTCCACGACAAACTTTCAACCATAAAAAACACTATTAGCTATATAATAAGAATAAAAACTAATAATATAACAATGCAGAATTTCAAGTTCTAAATAAAAAAAAAACTTAGAAATTTCTCAGATAGTTCTGTAACTAAGAAATGTAGGATGATGTGTTACACACTAAAACCTTCCAGTATAGAGTTAGGGCTTAATTTGTGCTGGAGCTCACCAGAGCTCAGCTCTGGTACTTTTCTGTTTTTAAAAATATTTGAAACATTAGTCGGAATTCATCAGAGCTCATAAATACAGAGCTCCAGAGCCCAATTCAATAAGCACTTCCGAAAACCGAAGCCTAAATTACCCTTTCCTTTCCCTCCCATCTCCAAGTTTTTGCATCATTTTCTATCAAAACACTTATAAGTGACATAATGTATCGCACTCGCAGGAGGAGAATGTATTGCACACGCAGGATGAAACAGACTCATTTTTTATATCAGTCTTTGGGCTTGGGCAGCCTCAAGCTCAATCTGTCTTATATTCAAAATTTTATTTATTCATGTATAGGAGAAAAAAAAAAAAAAAAAAAAAAGAACTTTTCCCCCTTAAAAATTACGTATTCCATTTCAAATCATTTTAATGCTATTTTGATCATAATGAAGGGAAACAGAAATCTTGCTTTTCTATTCTAGTGATATTTGCAGATTTATGTCTGGCATTGATGGCGGCGACATGTTGATATGGCGCCACTCAAGAGAACAAACAATGAATTTTCTTTTGCGTCAGTAGGATATTTTTTAATTGGACAGTTTATTTTTTTTATTTAGATATCTGACCTGAAAGGAATATTCCTTTTGTTTTTAGTCTAAGAGCATCAGCTTGAGGTTTTGTTTATTTGAGGTTTTTAGTCTTCTATTGTGTACGAGTATGAAAATGTGATTTTTCTAATTATTTTTCATCATGAACGCTACCCATGCTAAGGCTCTGTACTGTACTACACTTTTACAAAGTAACTTTCATTTATAAGTAGATATAACTGCCGTCTATTGTTTGTTATTCTGATAGAAAGCAATCAAGCAGTGTTTTGCCTTTTTCAAAGAAGCATCAAATCTTTCTTTTTTTGTGTTAGTACTACTTCCAAATCATAATCTTTACCTTATTTAATTGCAGAATCCTGCGATTAATTAATATTAAAATTAAGCAAAGATTTCTATTCGAAAGGAGTGATAAACTAAAAAATGGAATAGTTGACAGTTAATTATATGCAGGTAGATATATTTAAAATTTTTATTTTGTTAAAGAAAATAAAGAAGCTTTAAATTTTGCAAATGATGTATGAAATATAAATATGTTTATTGGAGAGACGGCAGGTGGGAGGCACACTATGGTTTTAGTGCTGCAGAATATTAGGGCTCTGGTACTTTTTTTTTGTCAGAAATTAAGTCCTGAATATATCAACAGTAACAAGTTGCAATATTTAGCATATATTTAAGGGAGAGCAAACTGGTTGCCAGAGGAGGTTAGTTATAAATAAAAGTGATAAATACCATGGTATAAATACAATGAGTTTGATAAAATGAAATAGGAAATAAATAAATCAGAATCTTTAAAGAACTCATTAATTAGAATAAAAAAAATATTACCTCGACTAATTCTCTGTGTTCTTCTGTTAAATACTTTATTGCCTCTGTAGGCTTTTTATCTTCCTGCCGAGAATCTATCTCATCTTTCAGAGGAACTAAACTCTATAGGAAGATTTAATAAAAGCGATATGCAATAAACAACATGCATGGAAACATTAATGTTAACAATTTAATATTAAATACTTGCTATTTAGGCCCAATAACTAATAGGAGAGGTCTTTGAAGGTAAGATAAAATACTGTAGAACAGACTTTACAATATTCTACTCCAGTATTAGGGTAATTGAAAAAAAAATTTAATAAGGAGGGTCCTTATGCTTATTTTTGTCATATCAGAATCATAAAAACAATCACGAGGTCACTAAAAAATGTATTTAAAAATATATATATATACAGTGGGTGATCAGTTATCAAACTGTCCAGTTTACGAACAGATTGGTTAACAAACACTTTCGCAAGAGTTTTTATGTTCAGTTAAAGAACACCTTACAAAACAAAGCTATGAAAAAGCAATGCTGTTTTTTAGATTTGGAGATTTACATCTATTGTCGACTTAGAGAACAAATTAAAAATTGTATACATATGGCCTAATTAATTCATGGGCTACCGGGAGATTGGACCTTACATTTTGGGGCCCCCAAATTAGAATGAACAGATCAGAAATATTAATTTTTATATTTTGTAGCCCTTTTTAAAGAAATATTTTAAATTGCAAATTAATTATTTTAATTGAAATTTAATTCACAAATTATTAACAGGCTCTAAACTCCACTTGAGCTTTATCAGGCCCCTGCAGTAAACACGATCTTTTAGAGAATTAAGGAGTTTTTGAAAGGTCAAAGTGGCGAATTGATATGATTTGCTGCCATAAATGTAATCCTAAAAGTTTTACAAAGGGCACGTCATTTACTTATTTTTTTAAATATGCCATGAAACAGACAAAGTCATCAAAATACGATGTGTCCATATTAAATAAGGACGTATACAGTAGAACCTTTTTTATCCAAAACTCAGTTAACGAGTTAATCGAAAACCATTTTTAAACTTTTTTTTCTTTACTATCACATTCCTTGTGTGCAAAATCCATTTTGAAAGCCTTTTTTTTTTTACTATCACATTCATTGTGTGCAAAATCCATTTTTAAAGCTTTTTTTTCTTTACTATCAGATTCGTTGTGTGCAAAATCCATTTTTAAACCTTTTTTTTTTTTAACTATCATATTCCTTGTGTGCAAGCGGTCCTTTCCAAACTATGAATACATCTAAATATTTTCGATGAACAAATTAGCAATTCTGAAGCTTCTGAATGTTTTGCAAAAGGTTTGGCATGACTGGAGCAGCAGAAATGTAATACTGTACCGAGGAACTAATAACATTAAAAAACTCTGTGATAAAGCTTGAAAACAAAAGCAATTGAAACTGCGACAAATAAAACATTTTTTTCAAACCCTTGTATACATGTAAACAGCAGCATGTGAAGAGAAAACTGCACCCAGGGCAAAGTAAGTTTCAATTTGCCCCCCCCCCCCCTCCCTTCCTTTTCAACTTTTCTTTGTGACAGGTGTCACAAAATTGAAAAGTGCAGAAGCCAAAACAATTTCTACCTAATACGTATTTCGCATTTATTTTGAAACTTTAGGTTTAATTTTAATTCAGAAATTAAAAAAAATAAATAACATAAGAAAAAATTGCACTTATATTTTGGCAAAGAGTATCTGTAAAATTGGCATAGAACAGGCATGTCAAACTCGTTTACACCAGAGGGCCAAATGCACCATTGTAGACAAAGCCATGGGCCACATTCCCACATTAAAAACAACAACAACAAATATATTACATTTCACAGAATTAAATTTGTCCATATAAAATATAGCTTTGTTTAAAAAGTAATAATAAAACATGAAAAATTCCAAAACTGCCTATCTGAAAATTTGAAGTTACTCACCGTAAAATTTTAAAAGAAATTTTTATTAAGTAAAATGCATCAATTTTAATTCTTACGACCTTTTATTATTCTGTAACATTAAAAATAGCAAGGATATCGTACTAAAGTGAGCTGCCAAACAAAGTTAAAAATACATTCAGATAAAAATAAAAAGATCTTTAAACACATAACAGGTATTTAAAATTTTATATTGTGATCAGAATGTTAGAAAAATGTATTATTAAGTGCGTTATCCTGATTTTTGCATTTTTTTTTTTTCTGTTGGAATCGCTCGCGAAGATTACTATTCTGAAATAGATGTAGATATTTTGAATAGAAAAATTCTCGAACTTGGCATCACTGCATCTATGGTCAGTGGGAGTGTATTGATGAAAAATAGATTTTCTGCATGGAATATGAATTAAATCAAAACAGTCGAAATAGCAGAGGCTTGGCAGGCCACTCATAAATTGTCGGCGGGTCAAGTATGGCCAGCGGGCCACGTGTTTGACATGCCTGGCATAGAAAAAATGTTTCTAGCAGTACATTTTAATAGTTGTGAGCCGTTTTATATTCCAAGAAAGAAACCCCATGCTATTTTGAGAATATATGTTTTTGCCACAAGCACAGACTCAGAAAAGATAAGATGAACAAAAGAGACTAAGACAAAGACCTAAAACAAATTTTGAAAAGAAAGAAGTCCTTATTCATTAATTTGTGTTTTGGTGTGGTGTAAAGGCCAATGCAATAACTTTGAAACGAAAAATGTACGTACTTTCATTGGGAAAAAAAATTCCCAATATGTAAATGTACAGTATTTTTTACAAAAAAGAAGAAAAAAAAAAAGGTTTGTGGTATAAATTTGGCGCCCCCTCTATTTCCGCACCTGGCGAGATTGCCCCCTTCGTCCCCTGCTTTGCATGGCCCTGCATGTAAAATGTACTTAATTTCAAAATTAAAATTCAGGCAATTTATTCTTGTTTCTATTTTGCTATTGCTTTATTTTTATTAAGCACTTGTTACCATAATAAGAACTATTGCATATATTTCTTCTTAATCTTAAAATTGAAGCATTCACGATTATCCGAAAGATAGTCGGTCCCATTTACTTCAGTTAATCGACGATCTACTGTACTAACCATTTTATAAAGAAAAGATTTATGTTATTTTTTATACATTATTTAGCTTATTAATTGAATTCCCATTTAAATCAATACACATTCTATGATCGGTTAATGAACAATTCAGTTAGCAAACACTTTTTTAGAACGGATTAAGTTTGTTAACCGATCACTCACTGTATATATAAAAGTAGCAAATAAAGCCTTTGTGCAACAATATTAAAAAGCAGAAAAAACAACGTTTAAACAGGGGTGCAGAAAATGTTTCTACTCTCAACATTTCTCCCAATCCACATGAAAATTTCCCCAAAATCTTATGGTATATTACAGTTAAATGCTGTATTAACGTAGGTATAGAAAATTTATTCTTCCAATATATCTCAACTTCTGCACGAGTATATAATGGAAGGGGTGATTCTGAGGGGGAAAAAATCTGAAATTAACAGCAAATTTTCTGAAAGGTTACAGCAGCAGAGTGGGGGAAGAAATCCACTCCCAGCACTAACTATGTTTTTTTCAGAGCCCTTTGCCAAAATTCGCATTTTTTCGCGATCTTTTGATGAAATTTGCGGTTATTTCGCCTACCTTTTGACGAAATTCACGGGTATTTCGCCCTTATTTGACGAAATTCGCAGTTGTTTTTGTTAGGCAAACAGACCCTTTTCTCATTCCTGTACATATCCCTATCATAACAGTTCACTTTTACTTTTTATTTACAAGTATAATTAATTCATTATCTTTATTTAAATACACTTTATTTAGTTCCACTTGCCTTTATTCTATTGTTATTTCCAAGCTTTAGTTTCAGGCTTTAAGTTTCTTTCTTTACTCCATATACTTTATTTACATTTCACCTTACTATCGTAAGAGCCGGCCTTTAGGAGATGTTTTCGTCCGTGACGCAATACATCCGAAATCTTCTGAACCAACTGAGGAGTTGTTACGAATGAACACGAGATGGCATTAGTCATCCGGTCGTTCGTTTTGCATATGACGTTTCGTCCTTTCATCCATCAGTGTTTCAGAGATCTGAGAATGTAACTTCCGGGCTGCGTAGCAGTTGTTTTTTTTGTCTGGTTGAATAATATAAATATGCTTTCATTCAACGTGATAGATAAGCCTTTCAGTCCGTGCTGTTATGTAGTGAGGTGTCTTCTGTTTAGTTTTTGGCTAGCTGAAAAGATGATGCTGTTTTTCTTTATTAGTTTTGAGTCTCCTTACAGTTTTTAATGCTGGATAAGATTGTTTTTATTGTCAACTTGGAATTTGACTTTAAACAAGAGAATGTTTTTACGAGCTGCCTTTAATTTTCTCATCGATGGTGTCATGTGTGATTCTTCGCTCCAGAAAGAGGCTGGTCTATTTCTCAACGTGATTTTAGATGTAAATTAACTTTACAAGTGTAAGAAGGATCCGTGTTAGTAATGACGTTTCCTGAAGATGTTGTTTACAGTTATTGGGACTTCATTCGTCTTGCATCAGTTGACCTTCGACTGTCTGGTAAAGGTGGTTCGTGAAAGTTAAGTTTCGTTTTTCATGTAAATGTAATTTATGCAGTGCATCGTAATCATGGAAATATGATCATTAAATATGAAGGACTCTGGTTCACTAATATAATTATTCGATAGTGTCATGAAGTTATGTTTTAAGAGTATGTTAGTTTCATTTGTAAGAGTAAGACATTAGAATATATATATGTAATTGTTTTATCATTCTATTTTAAAAGTATATTTAATTGAGTAATAAACGTTAGTTGTCTTTTAAATCTAGTTTGTTTATTTCTTTAACCACCACAAATGCTTTTCTATTTCAGCTGTTTGGATTTCATTTAAAGTTAAATAGTAATTGAATCTTTATCAATATAATTTGTTTTAACGAGGTTTAGGGATTCTTTCAGCTTTCGCGTTTCCAGTTGCTAATGCAGCTCTGCTACCTGTGTTAGACTTTACTTTTGTAATTTCAACAAGGGTTATGGGTTATGTTTCCCTGACCTCTGGCAGTTTGTTTTCATAGTTCAAAAATTAAAGAAATTCATAAATTGATATGTAAATTAATTCCTTTATTGTTTAATAATAGCTATAATTTAAAGATTTAAATAAGAGTTAAAAGTAAAGAGTTTAAATTTTTTTTTTTGGGGGGGGGGGGTGGGCTATAAGTAAAAATATTGTTAAAAGGTTATGATTTATAATGATAATTGTAATGCTACTTTAAATTTTGTTTCATAATATTATAAATACAAGCTTTTTCTAAAATTTTTAAGATTTTAACTTTATAAAATTTCTTTTGAATTTGATATTTTTAAGAAGTACTTTTTTTTTGGACTTCATGACACAAGAACCAGAGATATTTCAATCAACCATTGAAGGATGCTCAATGAAGAGTTTAAAGTTTGGAATTTGAAGTTAAAAATGATCAAGAAATCTTTTATGAAATTTAAGTGCTATGCAAATGAAAGTGATGTTCCGGGAATGTGCTTTATGGTGAGATCTGAAGTCTTCAGTGAAAGTTTCTTTTTACAAGTCATCTGAAAGTAATATTTAAAATGACTTAGTTTTTGTGAGCAGTGGATCTCGTGTGGGCCCAATTTTGGGTTCATTTTTGGTTCTTCAAGGACTATTTGCTGAGATTTGATCTTTTAAACGTTTGCTTTTGGAACTGTTGTGGACATTCCTGTGATTGTCTAAGCTTGCTTGAACATTGATGGAGACTTAATGAACGTTGATTGGCATAGTTAAATTAGTATTTTTCTGAATTGAGATCGCATGAGATAATATTAAAACCAAGTCATCAAGATGATGAATGTAGCTGGAGGTGTATCCTTTTTCTTCTTCGTCTGTTAAAATTATGTTATAGATCTGTGATATTTTGACTGCTATTTTTAGATGTGCATATTTTTTTAGATAAAAGTGTTTTAGATATGCATGTTACAATTTTTTTTAGATATGCATAATAGTTTTAGATTAAATATTGTTTTAGATATGCATATAGTCATTTTTCTTGTTATCATGTTTAAAGTTTTAAAGGAATATAAAGTATTTTTGAATTGAATTTTTTTTTAAAGATTGGTTAAAGTTTCTAGATAATGAGTTAATTGTAAAGATACTGGTTTGTTGCAGTTTTGAGAATTATATTAATCAAATGGATTTTTAGACTAAAATACCAGGTTTAATGGTTTTTAGAGTTTGATTTTTAAGATTATAAAGAAATTTGTTTGTATTTAAATGTATCGGGCTCTTTTCCATAATTTTTTTTAAGATTTACTGATATAATGGGGCTGATCAAGGATAATAAGATGTTCTTTTTGCAAAAATTCTTGATTTTTAAAATAGTATTTGATGATTAATTAAAGTATGAGTTAAACTTGTTTAATGAACTGTAATTTATCTGAAGTGGTAGTTTAATTATGTAATTTCAGATTAAAAGTTCAGAGGTGATTGATGTTTAACCCCTTGCGGTGATGGTATATTTTTTTAGTTAAATGTTAAATTTTACTGCAATTGATTAATTGGAGGTCTGTGGTATTTTGGTAATTTCTCCCACATATATCCAACCATCATGAGTGGTATATTATAATAGTTTAATAGTAATTGGGATTAAATAAATTGAAGTTAATGGTTTGATTCTTCATAAATTTTTAAAGGTTTAATTTATTATTGCAATAGTGTAACATTACAATTATGGTGGTTGGGATGTTAATTGTCATGCTTAGCATTGGGGGGGAGGGTGTATTTCTTTTCTTTTAAGGTTGTTAAAGAGCCCATCCTGGAGTGCCGAGCAGTTATTTGAATATCTTAACTACTGTAATTTATTAATTTTTTTTTTAAAGTTTATTTGTATAGTTTAAAGTTTACTTTATAATAGCAGTTTTTAAAAGAAATCACGTTAATTATCCATTATCGTGGGGGAATTGAGTAAAGTTAACCTTTGAATATAAGTTTTAAATTTTTGATTTAATGGAATTAAAGTTCAGGATACTTTTTGAAAAACCATAGGATATTTATATCCAGGTTATTTTTGGATATAGTTTTGAACTTGTTCAGCAATTAAATATGCTGTGTAACTGTAATATGATTCATGGTTTTATAAAGTATATTTAATTAAAAACCTCTCCATGCCTTATATTCTGGTGTTTCAGTTTTTGCCTGACAAAAGCTTACAGTAAGTTCATTGAATATCTGAATAAAATGCTTATTGTTTTAGACGACTGTTAAATCCCTAGGATCTCTACTTTTTTGTAGAAAGTGACCATTGACTTATATGTATTAATCGTATGAGTTAAATGGTATATTTTTCTATTTTGAGAACTGTTTTATGATAATGAATTTGATTTATATATATATCTATTTTTAAGTATTTTTTCAGATATACAGATTTAATTTTTCTCATATTAAAGACTTTTGAGTTTATTAATCGACTTTTGAACTGCATATTTCAGTTACATGCATATTTCCTTGCCTTGGTGTCAACTTTTGATCAGAATAAGTTTTTGATTATGTTGGTTGTCACCTGTTACAGTAACTTTAAATGAGCAAGTTAAAGCTCTGTGTTTGCTGTTTAAAAAGGGGAAGTGTGCTGAATGTGTAGTTTGTCAATTAAATAGAAATGGAGAAGTTATTTTTATATTTTTTAATTTATTTGTGCTTAATTGTCTGTTTAATTTACAGTATAGAATTATACAGAATAACCATGGGTTAATTGGTATACTTTTAAGGTCTTGTAATGGAAAGGTAAATTTTTGAGGATTGGAGCCAGATCGTTCGGAAAGATTGAATATTTAAAAGGTTTTAAAGTAAATGGCTGTGTTTACTGCTTCTGATATAGGCCTGCATTGGAATATAGATTTTTGGAAATTTGAATTTTGGACTCTGGGAAAACTAGTGATATAAATAGCCAAGAGATAGAAAGTGTTAAAGTGGACTTCTTGTCGAACTTTGGCTGTGTCGAACTTTGGTTGATAATGTATATAATTGCATAATTAAACTGGATATATATTGTCTTTGCCTTTAGGAGTTGGTTTTAAAGTTTTTATAGATACTTCTGACTGAATTACTTTTGAAGGAATTGGACTGATGTTTAAGTTGTGGTGTAGACGTCGCTTAGCTTGAAATTTTTAAGAGGATGATGAAGTCTTTTAGATGTGTTAGATAATACAAATTCTTGATGGCATGTATTGTGGGAAAGTGTAAAAATTACTTTTTTATCCTAGGTTGCTTTCTCTGCATGAATGTCGTCATGAGAATAGCAATACTATTAGATCTCTATATTTTTAAAGGCATTTTTTTTAGCTGTCCTTTTGGTGATAAATCTTTGGTTTTTTTTAGGGGTCATTGAATGAGTTTAGAATTGGAATTTGGTTAGACAATTCTGGCGGGCAGTCTGTGTTAATTATAATCTTTGGAGTTTATAAGGGAAATTCTGGTTTGAATTTTTGCTTGATTCCGGATAGGGCAGAAATCATGTTAAGTTGTTTAAATTTTTTTTGGTATGGCTCGTTAGTTAATTAGCAGAGTAGTTTTAATTGATTGTCCATAGGCTTGAGTAATGCTGATGATTGCAGTAGTGACTAGGTTTTACCTTAGATTGTTAGCGGTAGTATGGTCTGTGCTCTTTTACTATTGAGGCTGATGTATGGGGATATGCGCAGAGCCCTGGTTTCTGGTTATTAAGAATTTGGTTTTTGAATTGAAAATCTTTCATATCCGGTACCACATTTATCTACGTCTGTTTTTTTAGAGAGTATGTGGGCGACTGTTTTTTTTTTGTATGTAGGTATTGATTCCTAGTACCTGATCTCGAAAGGTTGCATGGATGTGAAGTACCGTTTTGATAAATGTTTCCAACTGGATTCTTAGATAAGCTGTGGTTTAAAAGTACTCATAGTTAAAGAAGCTGTTATAGGTGGAATAATTTAGGTTGGTTGAGCACAGTATACTTGCCACTATTAAGTAACCCATATATATGTTGTTAGGAGTTACGTTTTTTTGGGGTAATCAGTTATTGCTGTATATCTTGCACTGGACCGTTTTTGAAGCTTGCTGAGTCACACTTGATGGGTTTGAAATATTGTAAGAAGTGGAATGTGTTATTGTGTCAGAATAGAAATTAACACATTAACTGTTTGGATTTGTCTGGCTGGAGTTTGTCTGAGGAAATTGTATTCAGATATTTAATTGATTTGTGGTTAAGCAGGTTGAATTAACTGTTGGTTGATGAGTTGAGGAACTGGAGGTATAGAGCAATGAAAATTGTTTTTATAGATATAAGTTTTTAAAAATTGTTAAAAATCTGATAGTAAATATTTAAGATATAATATAAAGTCTTTTTTGGAAGGTACATTTTTCAGTTGTGTTAAATCTTTCATGTGGAAGATCTTGTTTTTGAATTTTTAAGACTTGGCATGTGCAATATAAATATGAATTTGTGAAAGGAGGGAGATTACTTATGTGGACTGAAATGATTTTTAGAAATGTTTTTAATGTAATTATGTTTATATTTAACTATCACTGTGATATATATAATTGTTACATGACTGTAATGTTGATGCAATTTTTAGTGTTCCGGATTTTCTTCATCTTTTAGCATCGTCAGCTGCCTAGTCGTTTTTAATAGGATTCTTTTGGCTTATTTGAATTTTTATTAAGATTATGGAACTTGATTTTTATTAAGTGAGTTGTAGATATGGGTATTTCTTTAATTTTTGCTCAGGAGATACTTGATGTGTTAGACTATCCATTTGGGTTGCTATTGATGTCTCTGTGGGCTGATGCCTTTGTTAGATGTACAGGTTCTGAGAGGGGGGGGGGGCTTTGTTAGGCAAACAGACCCTTTTCTCATTCCTGTACATATCCCTATCATAACAGTTCACTTTTACTTTTTATTTACAAGTATAATTAATTCATTATCTTTATTTAAATACACTTTATTTAATTCCACTTACCTTTATTCTATTGTTATTTCCAAGCTTTAGTTTCAGGCTTTAAGTTTCTTTCTTTACTCCATATACTTTATTTACGTTTCACCTTACTATCGTAAGAGCCGGCCTTTAGCACATGTTTTCGTCCGTGACGCAATACATCCGAAATCTTCTGAACCAACTGAGGAGTTGTTACGAATGAACACGAGATGGCGTTAGTCATCCGGTCGTTCGTTTTGCATATGACGTTTCGTCCTTTCATCCATTAGTGTTTCAGAGATCGGAGAATGTAACTTCCGGGCTGCGTAGCAGTTGTTTTTCTTGTCTGGTTGAATGATATAAATATGCTTTCATTCAATGTGATAGATAAGCCTTTCAGTCCGTGCTGTTATGTAGTGAGGTGTCTCCTTCTGCTTAGTTTTTGGCTAGCTGAAAAGATGATGCTGTTTTTCTTTATTAGTTTAGAGTCTCCTTACAGTTTTTAATGCTGGATAAGATTGTTTTTATTGTCAACTTGGAATTTGACTTTAAACAAGAGAACGTTTTTACGAGCTGCCTTTAATTTTCTCATCGATGGTGTCATGTGTGATTCTTCGCTCCAGAAAGAGGCTGGTCTATTTCTCAACGTGGTTTTAGATGTAAATTAGCTTTACAAGTGTAAGAGGGATCCGTGTTAGTAATGACGTTTCCTGAAGATGTTGTTTACAGTTATTGGGACTTCATTCGTCTTGCATTAGTTGACCTTCGACTGTCTGGTGGAGGTGGTTCGTGAAAGTTGTTTCATTTTTCATGTAAATGTAATTTATGCAGTACATCGTAATCATGAAAATATGATCATTAAATATGAAGGACTCTGGTTCACTAATATAATTATTTGATAGTGTCATGAAGTTATGTTTTAAGAGTATGTTAGTTTCATTTGTAAGAGTAAGACATTAGAATATATATATGTAATTGTTTTATCATTCTATTTTTAAAGTATATTTAATCGAGTAATAAACGTTAGTTGTCTTTTAAATCTAGTTTGTTTATTTCTTTAACCACCACGAATGCTTTTCTATTTCAGCTGTTTGGATTTCATTTAAAGTTAAATAGTAATTGAATCTTTATCAATATAATTTGTTTTAATGAGGTTTAGGGATTCTTTCAGCTTTTGCATTTCCAATTGCTAATGCAGCTCTGCTACCTGTGTTAGACTTTACTTTTGTAATTTCAACAGTTTTGCCATCTTTTGATGAAATTCGCGGTTGTTTTGCGATCGTTTGGCGAAATTCACGGTCGTTTTGCGATTGTTTGACAAAATTTGCGGTTCTTTTGTAATCTTTTGACAAAATTTGCGGGGTTTTTGCGATCTTTTAACAAAATTTGCGGTTGTTTCGCCTCTTTTGACAAAATTTGCGGTTGTTTCGCGATCTTTTGATGAAATTTGTGTTCATTTCGCAATCTTTTGACGAAATTTACGGTTGTTTTGCGATCTTTTTTCGAAATTTGTGTTAATTTCGCGATCTTTTGACGAAATTCGCGGGTATTTCGCCCTCTTTTGACGAAGGCGGTTTTTTTGCTGTCTTTCGACGAAATTTGCAGTTGTTTCGCGATCTTTTGACAAAATCCGCGGTGGTTTTGCGATCTTTCGACGAAATTCGCGGTTGTTTCGTGACCTTTAAGCACAGTTTGTGGTTGTTTTGCGATATTTTGTCAAAATTTGCAGTTGTTTTGAGATATTTTGACAAAAATTACAGTTTTTTCGCGATCTTTTGGCGAAATGTGCGTTTATTTCGCGATCTTTTGACAAAATTTACGTTCATTTTGCGCTCAGCCGAAATTTGCGGTTTTTTCGCAATCTTTAGACGAAACTGATAGGTATACTCTTAGTTCTTGTTCCTGTACATATCTTTGCCAGCCTTTACTTTGTGTAATTAGTGTACCTACTGGTGCATATGTCAAGCATGTTTATACACTTTAGAACCTAACCTATTCACAGCAATATATTTATTAACTTCATTTACATTTCATTATATTCATAAACCTCATTCTTTCATTCATCCCAATAATTGCGTTTTAATAAAAGATCGTTCTGCTTTATTTACATTTCATACATTTGCAAACATAACTTTTACTTTTATGAAAAGCACTTTCTTTATTAAAGATAACAGTTTACTTACCTCTTAAATAGCCTTTTCTCATTACTTGTTATCACTCATAGTTTACTCTTTTTTTATTTACTTTTTACAAATCTTTATATTTCCCGGCATCTGTTTTTCATTCCCACCACACACTCTTGCTGGACACACTCCAAGGTATGACGTAATTTGGTTATTCCGATCGCCATCAGGTGGCATGATCGGCCTGTGTCAGTGACGTCTTCACTTACGTGAATCGACGATATGACTTATTGACCAATTGTATTATTGGAATTGATAGGTGTGTCTCGGAGGGTGTGATAGGAGGTTTTTCAATCCGGTGAATCATTTATATACCGGAGCTTCACCGTGTAGCAGTAGCTTCGTCTGTTGAATTTGTTTTGTCTATCCTATCCATTACGAGTTGTAACGTCATTTCTGGAAGATGATTCTCGCTCATTTAAAATTAATTTCTAATCAGATATATTAAAATTTTAGTTTGTTTCTTTTAACTTTTAACAAATATGAAATAGTGTCTTATATTCTGAGTTGTTTATCATCTGTTTATATTGGTTGTCACTCGCCGAACTCCTGTAGACGATGTTCGAGAGACCATCTGCCTTAATGGAAT
This sequence comes from Maratus speciosus, assembly GCA_963932465.1. Lineage (NCBI taxonomy): Eukaryota > Metazoa > Arthropoda > Arachnida > Araneae > Salticidae > Maratus > Maratus speciosus. The sequence goes on from OZ010797.1 coordinate 459,155,853, forward strand.
TACGTTGCTGCTGTTTAAAGATAGTTTCATCATAAGAGACTTCATTCAGGCTCAACATGTTTCCAGTGAAAGATGAGGATTGGTCCCATCGTGATTTATGTGGAAGGGATGACGGCATGATGATTTATTCAAATGATTGTCGGTATTTTGCTTCATCGGCTCGGTTTGAGAGTGTGCTGTTAGTAATTCCTGATGCTGTAGCGTTTCACTTTGTTTATGGACGTAGTTCAGTAAAGAACATTCCGTCATGGATTGTGAATGTTTGGAATTATGTAAGGAACATTTACGATAAGCCATAATGCTTTTTCAGGTGGACTATTGATCAGGATGGACTCCGGTACTTTTCTCAGCTGTTTGAATTTTCTAAAAGCCCTTTTATAAAATACTAATAAGCTCTGGTGCATCATCATCATGACAATAGTGGTTTAATTTATTTTGTGTTTGTTTAATGTGATCAAAGCAGTTAAGTTTACTTTAATTTAAATCTTGTTTAATGGAATTATTGTGATGTTTAAGTTTAAAATACATTCTGTTTCTAATGGCTATTATTTTACTTTATCAATATAATTTCCTGTTTTTATGTTAATGAACTAATAAATGTTATTGTTGATTTTAATCAGTGTTATGTTTTATATTCTTTAGATTAAGTTTCTTTAGGTTTCTTTGAACCAATTAAATACAGGATATCATATTTAAATATTTCTTTTGGGGGTAAATAAATCAGCTAGTCGCTTCTATCTGCCTTAAGCAGCTCTGTTAATCTTTAACCCCTTGGATACTACGTAAGTAGTATTCATCAGAAACATGCGGTTCTTTGGTGATTTTTAATGAAACTTGCAGTTATTTTGCGATCTATTGAGGAAACTTGCAGTTCTTTTGCGATATTTTGACGAAATTTGTGGTTATTTTGCGACGAAAAGTGCGTTTTTTCTGTAATTGTTTGACAAAATTCGCGGTATTTTTATGTCCGAATTTTCAGATTGATGACCTTTTCTTTAATTTTCGGAATCAAATGCCTTAAATTTTCGGCAATTTTTTTTTTTTTTTTTTTTTTGTGAAGATCGCCATACGGATCTTTTTATTTGTAGTGAAACTTTTCTATCTCAGGGAATTATGGAATTTGTTGTTAAAATCGAAATCAATTGTATATGTTTCTGCCAAATTTCCCCAGGTGGTTAAAATTTCTCCCAATCCTAGATCGCCGGATCGGACATATTCTGCACCCCTGCGTTTAAAAATGCACAAATAATACATGAAAAGCAGCAAACAGCTGTTTCGAATCTACTAGCGAGATTCTTTTTCAGTGCAAGATAGGGAAAAAGGAACAGCATGCTAGAAAAAGCAAGGCTGAGCAAAATGATAGACAGAGACGCGCTGGCTTATATACCCTATGTGGGTAGCGAAGGCGCCAAAAACAACCAATAAGAGTGAAGCAGTGGAAACGACTGGATGGACAAGTAGCGACATCTACCGGAGAAGGAGAGAAAAAGAAACCAAAAAAGGGGGAAATTAAATTAATGCTTTCCAAATACTTGGAAAATCAGGAGTACTAGATAAGTCATTGACTAAAGAGTGAGAATTTTTAATGATGTGGTAAGCTTCCCAAAAATCAAGATCAAGGTTAGAAGAACATTTTTGGATAATGATGGCTGAGGAAAAATTGAACCTATGTTGAGAAGACAAAGAATGTTGAGCAATAGAAGAACATTTGAGCTCCTGATTTTCAACATAACCTTCATGCTCTTTTAAACGAAATCTAGTCTGGCCAATATAAGAAAGGCCACATTAGCAAGAGATTTGGTAAATACCCCAATTATCTAGGCGATCAACGGGGTGTTTGAAATTTGAAAAAGTGATTTTATTAACAGGAGAAAAAATAACATTAAAATCAAACCTTCTTAAGATTTTAGCAACTTGCTGACTGATTTTAGGAAAAAATGGTAACACAACTGAAGTGTTAGAGTTGGAATTAGAATGCTTTTCAAAATCGACAGATTTCGTCAATTTCTTAAAAATAGAATCAATAATATTAGAGGAATAACCACGATCAACAGCAATAGCTTTGAGGTAATTAAGTTCAACACTGAGTAACTGAGGAGTGGAACAAATATTGATAGCCCGGTTTTCGGGCTTTTTTTTTACAGCCATTTATATTAAAATAATAAATCTTTATAAAAAATCACCATAAAATAAAAACAATACATAGGACACGTTTCGAGCTAAAATATTAACAGTTTGTCATCAGCGAAAGTAAACACGTGTCCATAAGGGGACAAGGTAAAAAATGAACTGAAAGGTAGAGAGTAGAGCTTGCAAAGAATGCGACAGGTGGCGCTAACTGAAAGGAGCACATGCAGAAAACGAAAGTGTTGCCAAAATGATAGAAGAGCAGTTGATACGGAAAAAATGGAAATAAAAGAAATAAACAAAATGAAAATAAAATAAAAGAAGAAAATTAAAATATAAATAAATATAAATAATAATAATAAATAAAGAAATATAAAAGAAAACAAGAAAAACCAAAAGAACCCTCCCCCCCTTTTTTTTAACAAAATAAAAAGAAAAGAAACAAGAGAAATGGGAATGCATGTGCTCCTTTCAGCTAGTGCCACCTGTCGCATTCTTTGCAAGCTCTACTTCCCTCTTCTCTTGTTTATTTTCTTTTTATTTTGTTAAAAAAAAAAAAGGTTCTTTTGTTTTTTTCTTTTATACTTCTTTATTTATTATTATTATTATATTTTAATTTACTTCTTTTATTTTATTTTAATTTTGTTTATTAATTTTATTTTCCTTTTTTCCCTATCAATTTCTCTTCTATCATTTTGGCAACACTTTCGTCTTCTGCACATGCTCCTTTCAGCTAACACCACCTGTCGCATTCTTTGCAAGCTCTACTCTCTACCTTTCAGTTCATTTTTGACAATGTCCCCTTACGGACACTTGTTTACTTTAGCTGATGACGAGCTGTTAATATTTTAGCTCGAAAAGCGTCCTATGTATTGTTTTTATTTTATGGTGTTTTTTTACAAAGATTTATTATTTTAATTGTTACATATCGCTAATTTTCGGGGCTATTTTGCTCCATTTATATTATTTACAGATTTTTATACAAGCTTCATATACTGTAAAAGCACTTTATTTTCGCGAGGCTTTAATTTCTGTGTGCCCGTCGTAATCGCGAAAATTTAAGCCTCGCGAAATATTTTTTTCTGCCTCAGATAATAATAAAAAATCAGAAATTTTTCACTTATCCAAAATTCAATGATTAGAGTTACTTAAATAAGAAATAAGTACAAAAATTTCTTGAATACTTACAACTATTTCTTGAATAAAAACAATAATACAACTAATAGAATGCAGCTCATTCACTTACAATATTTATACCAGCTTCTTTAAAGCCATTCAAAATTATCTCATGTTTGACTTCAACACCGTTAAATGTGCGCATAAGCCAAGAAGCGTGAATTGGTTTTAGTCGTGATATTCGCAGGTCCACAGATTCTTTTTTCTCTGGAAACGTAAGCTCATTAGAATACCACTCAATAAACTCATTCTTGAGAAAACGCTTGAACTCGCCGTTTACTGGTAAGTCCAAAGGCTGGAGGAGCTCTCTTGTGCAGGAAGCGGGTACAAAAACAGAATAATATTTCTCTTCTCCAGTTCAGCCAGAAAAAGAGGATCTTGGTGTGTCTTAAAAACGTCGAACAATGCTACACCAGGTTGTTCTGGAACTAACCCGAGAAGCTCTCTCTGCTTGTCTTAATAAGGTACAAGAATATTCTCGATATATGGAATCATTGTGCAGGACAAAAGGAAGTTTCTTAAAATGTCTTATGAAAAGGATTCTATTTAGGTAGTTTTGAGATTTTTCAACTTTCGGTTCTGTTCATATAAAACTCGCAAAATTTTCAGCTCGCGAAATCACCGATATCTTCATTTTCGCGAAAATAAATGCTTTTACAGTACATTATATTAAGGGTTCAATTAAATCCTCAATCAGAAAAAAAAAACCCACATAAAACAACTGAGAACATACTTTCAGAAATGACACAAAGATGAATAGCAAAAAAGTATAATATACATAAAATAAAATGCACTTACATCTACTTCAATATGTGTGTATTCCATAGTGGCACAATTCTCATTGCATTTTTCATAAATACGGCGTAGTTTTTTAAAGCACGTTGATATAGTCCTCAGATTTTCCGCCATTTTAGTTTTTCTTTCTTCTTGTCCAGTGAGACTGGCACTAGTACCATTGGGTGGCTAAAAGATTAAAAATATATTATAATAATTTATGAATGTCTCAAAAGTTCAAATTCAAACAACTAAATAAAAAGAACTTAACCTGCAAACATTACGCTTGTGAAAAAAAATGAACTTACAAATTCAAATGTTGTTTAATTTCCAATTAAATATTTTCTAACTCATGTCTAAATCTGAAGCTGCCCTTTCTTTTTGTTTTGCGGTAAAATATTTACTACATTCGATAATAAAATCTGAAGAACTTTAAGAGTAAAAAGGCTGACACTAATTCAATTTGCGGTCGATTGTGGTTAAGGCATGGTTAAATTCTGGTCCTGGAGATTGTGCAGGTCTTTTCAAAAATCGCACAGTTACAAAATAATAATAATAGCAAGTAAAGTGGTACCTTTTAATTTGTAGCAATATCTTTTACTTTAAAAATATTAATATTTATTATTAAAAAAAAACATTTTTCTTAAAGTTGATTTCATATTCATTTTCAGGGTTTTAGTTTTTTGTGCAGTTTCAAATCAAAAATGTCCCCCACCCCCCCCCCCACCCCCCAAAAAAAAAAATCATTAAATAGCAATTTTTTTTCTATTTTCAACAGTATCTTTCATTAAAACAAATAATGGAGATTTACTATTTCAAAAAAAAAAAAATATTTACTGGAAATTGTTTGTTGTAATTGCCAGTGACTTTTATTTTATTTTATTTATTTATTTATTTTTTTGTCTCAATGGTTTTGATGTATTTCCATGTTTTTTGATCAGAGTGCCATTTTGATGTTTAGAAATCAAAAATATATTTTACCATATGTTTCTATGAATAAATATCACAATATGAATTATATCTTTGTCTTGGAAAAGTTTAATCACATCATTTGGAAACTGTCATACTGCGTATGCCAGGGTTAGAAATTAGCGGTTATTAGTTGTCAAATGCAACTAAATTATTGCATTTCACAACCACAAAATTATGCCTAATCGTCAAATTTGACACCTAACTTTCTTTCACTGTAGCTTTTGTTTAGTAAATGCTCTCATTTGTTCTTTAGCGGAAGTTTTTCTCTAAATATCTTGATTTCAGTTTTTCAAAGTAATAGCTGAGGGATTGTCTAAAATAAATATTGATGATAAAATTCTATTTTCATTTTTTAAATGTGTGAGGATTTTTTATTATGCATTTCTTCTTCCTTATATGTTCCTAAAATAAGATACTGTATCAAGAATGCTTTAAAATTTTAGTACATCCTCCCTCCATAAAAAAAAAAAGTATTTATCTAGGATTTGTGAATTTTTTTAAATACCACACCATAAGGTTCCAAAGGTTCAATTATTTGCTAATTTTTATATTTTCTGATGTACTTTCTGTCCCATGATTTTTTTTAAAAACTAGTCTTATCCGTAATTGTATCTAAAAAAAAAAAAAAAAAAAAAAAAACATAAACAAAAAAAAAAATAAAATTTTCTTTCTGTTGACATAATTGCTTGATAATCTGTTTTGTATGCATATTAGCTTTATTAAAAAATAAATAAAAATAACCGTTTTTCTAGAATCCAAATATTGTAGTTCAATCAGGTTTTACACTTTTAACGAAAACCAGCTTTTATTTTGTTTTAGTGATTAACAAAGCAATAAAGTGTTTATACAGCCCCCTTCCCCTTGCCCTTCACACCTAAAAATAAAACAATATTATTGTTAACATGGTTGCGAAGAAAATGAGAAAATATATAGCATAAAATTTCAACCATTAAATGCAGTTTGTCACCTAGAAAAAAAAATTTGTAGACATCATTTGATGCCTTACTGAGAGTTCCTAATTTCTAACCCTGGTGTAAGCCATATATATTTTTTTTTTAATCACTCATACATAAAAAAAAGAAATCTTAAAAGAAAAAATTTGTAAGTGACGATTTACAATCGAGTTACTTCACTTTTTGACAAGAAATAAACAGTTTGCCACATTTGGCACAAAATGATGTTTGTATAATGATAAAGTATTATCTTTAACCCAATATTTGAAAAATAACGTTTTAAAACTAGCCCGATAACTTTATAAAACTATATTTAACCCAATATTTATTTGAATGAGTTGTTTAAACTAACTGTAAAAATGCAGAATTAACCATTAACAGATGACAAAATATCACTGAAAAAAAAAAAAAAAAAAAAAAGGTTATAATTTAGAATAACTATATTGATAGTTCATTCTCGTTTTTTTAAAAATCGAGCCAAATGTTTGAGTTTCATTCAGCATGTTTTTATTTGAAAACAATTTTAAGTACTACTAGAAAACAAAAGTAAATCTATATTAATAAAAGAAACTTTCGCTTTGTGTGTCTGCGAGGCTAGAGAAATCTACAGCACGTACAAGGTTGAACATTTTTGTGAGGTCTAGCCCAAAGTGTCTCCTGATACACCTGTGAATCAGAATTTTAAATTTCTATTATTAGCTTAGTTATTAAGTAAAATTCCAATTAAAAGAATGGAAAAGTATTCATAATTCAACTAAAGCATGGATTTTTACAAAACTGCCAGAATTTTTTTTTTTTTTTTTTTTTTTTTTTTTTTTTGAAGAACTTGAAGAGAGGGGAGTTGGTGGAATGAAGGGTTGCTAAGGGCGATAAATGTACTAGGCCTATTTAAAGAGGGTTGTATCTTAAATTCTACCGGGCCTAAAAACTCAAAAATTACGCAACCAGACGCAAAAAAAAAAAAAAAAAAAATCCCTTTTCAGAAATTCTAAAAATTATTGCCGTACTCCTGTAAAAAGCTTAAAAATCCATTAAAAATCGATTTATAAAATCTATTTTTATTTCCATTGAAATACAAGCTGTAGAACACAGATGTTCGGAAAACTTTCATAGCTAGCATTCTTTTTTAAATCTATTTGTAATACAACCATCCTAAATTTTTTCTTAAAGTTATACTTGTAGAAGCCCATTAAAAAATGTCTATGATATATTAGGACCATGATTTTTAATTTATAATTTAATTTAGCTTAATTGCGGGTGCCAGCTATTGGTTCCAGTAATTTAATTTTACCAATCTCCGACAGAAGAGTTAAGTATTGATAATATTTTAGAAGCTAAAATCTATTATTTGAGCTGTTTAAAAAAAACAAAAAAAAAAATTATCTTGTAATCAACACCCCCCCCCCCCCCCCCCCATTAAAATTTAAGTAGTTCTAGTAGGGCATGATACCATTTGTCAGTAAATGTCAGTTATTGGATATTTGCATTACTAATAATTTAAAACATGAAAAAAGAGACACTTCTGTAGTATATCATATATAAATAAGGTTTAAGTATACAGGGGGCGATGCAGGTTTTTATTCTTGGTGCTCATTTTGTGAAAAGTAAAAGTTATTTTTGTGAATTTTATAATATTTTTATGAAAAATGACATTTTGTAATGAAAGTTGAAATGTAATTACTCAAATTCGAACAAAACCTTCTTCAAATGCTCTTGTTAAAGTTTTTGTTCTTGGTGAACTGATTTTATTTACAAAATTACACATTTTAAAAGTTTTTATGAAAAGAAATTTTACGCAGGAGACCGTTTTATTAAGAGGAATTTTTGTAAAGGGGCCCATTTTATTAAATTTATTTTTGTAAAGGGGACTATTTTATTAATTAGATTTTTGTGAAAGGGTCCTACACAGGTCCCAAATTTTGTCTGGGTTGACCCCTGGTATATAATAAAGATTAAAGTATTTTTAAAGCATAAATTCCTTAAAATTTAAAATAACTTTTTATTTTATTTTTGCAAGTAAAGTTAAACACTGGTTCCCTTCTTGTCAGCTATTGGTTTTTCAAAATGGGATGGGTGTCAGTTTCTGGAGCTATTCACCATACTTATGAAAAAAAAAATTATAATACAATGTATAATTTCTGATAATTTTGTCAACAGTAATTTTTAAATGAATCTCTATTATGTTTCCAAAAAGAAAAATAAGTATAAGATGGATTTAAAATTTTCTAGTAGTGATTTGACCAAAAAAGAATCTTTAAGGTGTCAGTTACTGGGGGTTTCACACTACATCAAACTATTAAAAAATTTAAACAGATTAATTATAGAACATAAATTTGTTTCCAATTCTTTTTCCATTTTAAAATTTTAAATTATATACAGTGGAGCACCGCTTATATGTTTCTCGTTTATACGTATTTTTAAATAATTTCATTTATACACTTTTCCTTAAATCGCAAATTTCATTTATACGTTTTTTTCAACAAGTCAAGAAGAGAGAAAATGAGCATTTCTACCTCATATTTCCAACTTTTGATTGTCCAGTCTTACAAAAGGCATGTGACCTTGACCAACACCTGCCCATTTGAAGAAAAGCCGTACACCTAAGGAATGCGAACATCCAACTTTCTATAGATAAGGGTTGTTGTTGTGCTCTCCCCATGCACAGCAGGGCAAGTTCTTTTCCTGGCAGCTTCAGTGTCTGGATTTGTATCATTCACTACCGGTTCACGATGACTTTGTAGTAGAAAATCTCTGTCATTGAAGGAAAAAATGTGCATTTAATAAAAGTGGATGAAAACCAACATTTAAAAAGAGTGAATCTTGCCAAAGAATTAGGTTTACCAGTTTCAACTTTAAATACGCTAATTTATAAGCGTAAAATCATCAAGGAAAGCCATAATCAAAGTGGATGTAGTGCTTCAAAAAAACTTCGAGTCCAAAGCGGAAAAATTCTCTGATGTTGAAAAATTGCTTTTACAGTGGTTTAATCAGTGTCGTAATGTAAAAATTCCCATCAGCAGTCTTTTGCTTATGGAGGAAGAACAAGAAATTTCGAAGAAGCTGAATGTGGAATGTGTTGCATCATTTTCTTCCGGATGGCTTCACAAGTTTAAATTAAGACGTGGCATAATAAGCAAAACTGTAAGTGGGGAGTTTGGAGATGTTGATTGCGAAACAGTGGATGATTGAATTCAAAACCAATTGCCAGATCTGATAAAAGGATATGAACAAAAAGACATTTTCAATGCAGATGAAACAGGTTTGTTTTATAATCTTCTGCCATCTAAAACTCCTGCAATCAAATTGGATACGTGTCATCGTGGAAAAAAGAGTAAAGTGCGATTAACAGTGTTATAGTGTGCCAATGCAGATGGATCAGAAAAATTTCCTCCTTTGATTATTGGCAAATCAAAAAAGCCCCGCTGCTTCAAAAATGTGAAAACATTACCAACAATGTACCTGGCCAATAAAAAATCATGGATGACAATGTCCTTCTTTACCGATTGGTTAAAAGAATTAGATGATAAAATGTGAAACCAAAAGCGGAGAATCATTTTATTCATTGATCAGTGTCCAGCTCATCCACCGGATATGGACTTTCTAAAAAACATAACTGTCAAATTCTTCCCTGCAAATTGTACTAGCAAATTGCAGCCACTGGATTTAGGAGTCATAAAATCCATAAAACAACATCATCGAAAACTTTTGGTGAAAACTGCTATCGCCAGTTTAGACCATGGTGACTTCCAAAATGTGAACATTAACATCTTACAAGCTATGAATTTCATAATGATGACTTGGTAAAATGTTTTACCCAAAACAATAAAAAACTGCTTCGTTCTTGGAGTATTTTTAAAACCAGTGGGTGTCAATTCTATTGAAAATGTCGAACCTGATCATTTTGTTCCACCAGAAAACTGGTCAAATTTAAGTGATGTTACTACATTTGAAGGTTTTGTGCAATGTGATTCGGAACTTTCAACATGTTCCCTTCTAACAATCGATGAAATGATCACAAATGAGGAAACTAGCAGTGAAGAAGAGGATAACTGCACTGAAAAACCACTGCCAAGTTTTCTACAAGCTTTGGCAGGTTTTAACACCATGCAAGAATACCTCATTAGCAGTGATTTGAATGATAATGTGAAGATGGCACTTTTAACTGTGAACAATGAACTTTTTTCTGTGCATTCTAAAAATTCCGTACAACCTAAAATAACAACATATTTTATGCATGGTGAATATGAATAGCAGTAAATTGTAAATTATATCTAGAATAAGAAGTTTAGTATTACATAGCTCTTTTATTTCATGTATTTTAATTTATCTATGATTTTTTTATTGTTGGCAATTATGGAAATGTTTGTACTTTTGTGAATTTCGTTTATATGTTTTTTCATTTATATGTTTTCTTTTCTTGGTCCCTTGAAAAATGTATAAATGGTGCTTCACTGTATGTATATATAATCAAAAGTTATTTTCTTTGTTGGAAAAAAAGTTGGTATTCAGCCAAATCACTATTTGTCACATTCATACTAATTATCATTATTTTACATAAGACTTTTTGGATCGATTTTAAAATCTCAGATATTTGATAACTCTTAAAAATTTTAATAAAAGAGGCAGAATTGAATTTCGAGGACAGGCGATTTGGGGGGGAGGGGGGAAGAAATTTTAAAACTGTACCGTTTTCTACAAAAGTGTTTGTCCACTAATTATTACTTTATGTTCGATTTTAAAATTTGAGATATTTGATAACACTTAAAAATTTTAAAGAAGGTGGGAGAGTTGAATTTCGAGATAAGGAGGAGGGTGCGCAAAAATTTTCCTTAAAACCGTAGCATTTTCTGCAATAAGTATCCTTCATAAGTTATTTTCTGACACATATCTCTGATAAATATTATTTATTAAGTATACAAATTTCAAAGAGGGGGGTGGATAAATTCCAGGTGCGTGAGAGTGGACACACAGGGAGAGGGGGAAGGAAGAATTTTCAAACTTTTTCAGAAACTCTGATGTGATATATCATTGGAAAGCCCTCGGACTACTCTTTCACATTATTAAGTTTCTTTCCCTCCTCGTCCAAATTCAGAAACCCCCACAGGAGCAAATTTCTAACTCAGCTCTTAATAAAGCTACAGCAAGATTAGACCTCATTTGTGATGGACATAAATCAAGTTAAATAACTGTGCTAAAGATAATTTCTTTAGTTACATAAATAATACGTCGTTTCAACTCAGCCATAAATCACTTCAAATGTATTTAACCTTGAAAATTCTTTGATAAAGATAATGACTTGTTGAGTGACTGCATTAAGACTCATAGACTACATTAAACTGATTTATTATTATTATTATGATATTATTATTACAATTATTATTACTGATTTATTATCTTATAATGTAAACATCTTATTCATTCTCAACATGTAGTTTATCCAGAGAAGAGGCATGAAAAATGCTCTCTCTTTTTTACAATTTAAACAATGTGAATTAAATAGCTTAAAGTGTTACCGCTGCTTATTCATTTGATATAAAAAAATAGTCTACAATTTCTTTTGTCAAAGGAGGTATGAAGAGTGGTGCATTAAAGAATACGATAAGTTCAAAACAAAGTGTGGATTTACACCGAAATGGATAAGTATCCTGAAGAAGGGTAAGTCCCAATTTACAATTTATCACGTACTCACGCCTGTTTAACGGGATTCAAAATCCCATCAAGATTATGAGACTGATCACTGAATAAAAATAAATAAATTAAATAGCCTCCACTGAAATCTGAAATATCAGATATTTGATAAATAAACTTTTAAACTTTCAAAAAGAAAAGTTGGAAGAACTTTTTACGGTAACACGTAATTAATCAAAACTCAAGAAAATGGCAGCTTCTAAAGATAATTTAGCAATTGAAAAACTCACAGCTACGAACTATTCGGTATGAAAGTTTAAAGCAGAAATGATGTTAACTAAAGAAGACTTATTTCATGTTATTACGGAAGAACCGCCTAATCCAATTACGGACGCTTGGTCCAAAAGTGATAAGAAAGCCCGTGCACTAATTAATCTAACAATTGATGATAATCAAATTACTCATGTTAAAAATTTACAGACAGCCAGACAAACTTGGCAAGCTTTGCGTGAAATCCATGAGCGACATAATTTGTCTAGCAAACTTTATCTCTTAAGAAAACTTTACGGGATTAACTTAGCGGAAGGTAGCAACGTTGTTAATCATATTACAAAAATAATGGAATTAGTAGACAAATTGGCGGCCATAGGAGAAGTTATAAATGATAATCACATTTCTGCACTGTTATTATGCTCCCTACCGCAATCTTATGATACTCTCATCACTGCCCTTGAATCGAGAGAAATAAATCAACTTACACCATCATTTATTAAGTCTAAACTTATTGACGAATATAACCGACGATATGATAATGATGAGAGAACAGAAAATCCTGCCAGAGCATTTAAAGCACAGAAAAATTACAACCACAAAACAAGTAATAAATTCTGCTCAAATTGTCGGATGAGAAACCATTATACCCAGGAATGTTGGCATAACAAAGCCAAAACACAAAATACACCACAAATTCAACACATTAGACCAAACAAAAAACATTACTCTACATCACTAGTTTTTCAAAAGAGCGAAAACAATTTTAGAAGTGAACAAACACCGGAATCAAACCGTAGGTACAGTCACTCTGAAAATGAAAACAATACATGGAGGACGAGCGAAAATAAAAATTACGCCTTTATAACGCACGGAATGGAAAACAAAACATTTATAGTAAACAGTGGCAGCTCAAGCCATATTGTATGTTCAGAATCAATGTTTACAGAAATAAAATCACGCGAAAAAACAAATGTAACCATCGCGAACGGAAAAAAAAACTTATCAGTTACGGGTCAGGTGATGTAAATATAAACACGTGAACATCAGACAACAAAGTTCATGAAATAACACTTAAAGATGTATTATTAGTACCTGAAATTGAAACAAATTTATTATCGGTTAGCAAAGCGACGCAAAATGGATGTGAAATTATATTTAGAAATGATAGATGCATGTTCAAACTTAACGGAGAAATATGCTTAGAAGCGCGAAAAGTAAATAACCTATACGAAGTTCAGTTAGCATTCGAAAACTATGCAAACGTAGCACAAAGCTGCAACAACAAAAATTGCCTAGAATTATGGCATCGTAGGTTAGGACATAGAAATCTAACATCAATTAAAGAAATTACGCAAAAGGAATTAGCTAGAGGAATCCAAATAAACAACTGTAAGCATAACATAGATTGCGAACCATGCATTAAGGCAAAATAACTGATGAACTCTATCCAAAAATTGCAGAGTATAGAGCCACTAAAAGACTCCAGCTCATTCACTCTGACGTGTGCGGATCTTTTCAAACACCGACAATAGGGGGGAAATCATACTTTTTGACTTTTATTGATGACTACTCACGATTTACGATCATATACCTATTGTCTAGAAAAAGTGAAGTTTACGAAAAATTTAAAGAATTTATCGCGTTAATTAGCAACAAATTTGGAGAAAAACCGAAAGCAATTAGAACAGATAACGGAGGGGAATTCACATCAGATGAAATAGAAAATTACCTCAGGGCTAATGGGATAAAACATCAACACACAGTCCCATATTGCGCAAGCCAGAACGGCGTGGCAGAGAGGAAAAATAGATCGTTAGTTGAAATGGCAAGGACAATGTTAAGTGAATCAAATTTACCATTAAAGTTCTGGGGGGAAGCAATTTGCACAGCAAATCATTTGCAAAACAGACTACCGACAAAAGCAAATGAAAAAACACCATACGAGTTATGGACAAACAGACAGCCAAACTTAAGTTACTATTTGGGTATTTGGCTGCAAAGCCTTTGCATATATCAGTAAAGCCAGAAGACAAAAATTAGACGATAAAGCTATAGAGGGAATTTTCGTCAGATATGATAATGAATCCAAAGGATACAGGATATATGTAGAAGGAAATGAAATAAAGATCGCGAGAACCGTTAAATTTCTCGAAAACAAATTTAAATATAGAAACGAGAAAGTAGAAAACAAACCAAAACAAGATAAAAATTGGGTTAATGAAAACTTTGTAGAAATAGAAATTTCAAATAGCAATGAGACACGATCCACGTCCAATCAACCAGTAGCAGAACCTAGACGATCAGAAAGAATTAATAAAGGTGTACCTTCTGATAGGTTAATATACATGGTTAAGAACGAAAACGCTACTGAACCAAAATATTATGAGAAAATCGAAAACATGGAAAATTTTAAGGATAAACAAAATTGGATAGATGCAATGAAAAGCGAAATGAACTCCCTTATAAAAAATAAAACTTGGTCAATTGTAGAACCTCTACCAAGTAGGAGAATAATAGGTTGCAAATGGACCTACAAACTAAAACGCGACAACACAGGAAAAATCCAAAAATATAAAGCATGTTTAGTTGCAAAAAGATATTCACAAAAATTCGGGGAGGATTATGATGAAACTTATGCACCAGTCATGTCATATACAACAATAAGAGCATTATTAATAGCAGCATTGCATCAAAATTTAAATGTAAAACATATTGATTTTAACACCGCGTTCTTACATGGAGAGCTTGAGGAGGAGATATATATGTCACAACCAGAAGGTTTCGCTAAACCTAATGAGGAAAATAAAGTATGTAGGCTAAACAAAGCCATATACGGACTTAAACAAGCCGCGAGAGCGTGGCATAATAAAATTACAGAAACACTAAAAAAGATGAATTTCAGTCAGAGCAAATTTGACTCATGTCTTTTTATGCGAAAAAGGGGCGATAACGCAACATACATAATAAATAACATACGTAGACGACATTTTAATTGCCGGAAAAGACGAAATAATAGAGGAAGTAATCACGAGCTTAAATAAAGAATACGAGCTAAAAGATTTAGGTGACATCAGTAATTACCTATCCATGAATATTAAAAAAGTAAATAAAAGCTACATGATAAATCAAACTCAGAAAATAGAGGAATTAATCAATAAATTTAATTTGCAGGATGCAAAACTGTGTAGCACACCCATGGAAACAAATTACACATGCTTTAATGATGAGGATAACATTTTACCAAACAACACATATTACAGACAAGCCATAGGAGCACTTCTATATCTAGCAACTATAAGCAGACCTGACATCTGTGCAGCAGTAAACATTCTTAGCAGAAGAAATGAATCACCAAAAATGAAAGACTGGAATGCAGTAAAAAGAGTGATAAGATATTTAAAGACTACAAAAAATTATAGTCTAATTCTAAGCGGAGAAAAGAAACCGATACTCAGGGGCGTCGCCATGGGGGGGTATGGGGGGGGAGCCTCCCCCCCCAATATTTGTGAAGTTGGGAAATTTGAGCTTAGAGTTGGAAAATTCTGGATTTTTGAGACATTATGAAATTTTTATTGTTTTGGTGATTATGTTTCTGACTGAGTATTGTAACAGTAAGCAAGTTAAATTATCAAAAGAAATACAAAAAGAAATCAGCCACACTCAATCTATCATTATTTTTCAGTTCTACAAAAATATTATACATCTACCAGACCTAAATTTCTCTACTCCTATCCACCAATAGCTGACTATCCAGTTCCTTTATTTCCTTCAAAACTTTGTTCCTTTCTCAAAATTTTCACCCTACCTTCCTTTTTCCTCCCAAAAGAGAATCCAGCTATTTTAATAACTTGAATAAAATTTTGACGTAATAAAGATTTCCTTATAGTTATAGACAAGTTCATAAACAATTATGAATATTAGGATGTGATTGAAGAAGCTGACTTCTGAAAGCACCGTAGGAAAACGGTTTCATTAAATGGAATAGATAAAAATAATAGCATAGCAACGGACATGATAGACATAATTTTACAGGGAAGAGTTATAAGAAATACAAGAAAATTTCGGCAATTTAGTAATGGGCTTAAATGACAATGTTCCCTATATCAGGAGAATATTGCACCAATGCATTCCATATTTAAATTACAACTGTGCAAGGCAAATTTGAGTATCACTAACTGAGAAAAGTTAATAATGTTTCCACCTGGATATGAGAAACCGGATGTACATGACTTGCAGAGTCAAATAGAAATAAACCAAATCCCAACTCACTTAACAAACCTTTTACTCATGCCATGAAATTCTATTTGGGTCACACTGTCAAATTATATACTCGTAGGGGAGACCGGGGCACATTTTCCATAGGGGCAAATTTTCCAACTCGCTTTAGTTTTTTAATTAGCTGCTAGGTGACGTAGCGAGTGAACTGACTGAAGTGGCAACATCTTACACACCATCTTCAAAAGATATAGCTTAATAGCTGCTGTCACTTCGTCAGGAGAGCGGCTTTTCTCATTTTTTCAACGGCGAGTAAAATTTTAGGTGTTTATTAAAACAATAAAAAAACGTACTAGCGTTAAACTTACTGTATTGACATTGCATGCATTAAAAAAGGGTTTATTTCTTCATGTAACTATGCGTTTGTTTCGCAAATAACTTACACCGCTATTCGTCCAGGTAGTGTAAAAGTTCAAATATGGCTACGGGACAGGTTTTCCAACAACATACGGGGTATGTTTTCCAACAAGTTTCTCGTTTGAAAACGTCCCCCCTCCTAAATCAGCTAGTCTTTTTGTATCAAAATGTATTTATTGTGTAGTAAAATCAACCAAATAACCATATATACTACGAACCCGTTTGATCATTTAGTCATTTCAGTAAAACTATCAATATAAAAAACAAGGTAAATTAAAAAATATAATAAAATGTCAATTTTTTCTAAAATGGGCTCATTTAATGAATCCATTTTATGCTAATTATGCCTTTATAGTCATAAGCTACAACACTGAGATCGCTGTGTGTATGGACCCCTCAAAAAGCAAATTAACCGTGCTTAGAGCTGCTCTACTGGCGTTAATCCACAGTCAATATTATGGCGGGTTTTAAACGTTAGAAAATTTTCCATCTGAATCCTGAAATATTTACAGACTCTGCTTTTATGCCATCCTACTTTTCTGACAGGCCAGCTCCTGCCGCACCAAATCTTGAAAGTACCAACAATCCTGAAAAGATTTCAAACTTTCCTCAATAATCAATTGCCCCCCTCCCCCCCCCCCAAAAAAAACATAAAAAAACTGAAAGCATCTAATCCTTCTACACCACCGCAGGCTAGCACTTCCAAAGAAGCTGTTCCTTAAGTTCTACTCAAAATTTCCCTATTGCTTATGAAAAAGGCGTTCCTTCTACATCCAAAGAAACTTTGCCTACCCCAGATGAAATTAGGACTTTGCGAAGGCTGCACTAAGGAGGCAAACACGGCGTGGAAAGAAAAATAGGAAGTATTGTACTGACTGATTCTCCTATAAAAAATCAACTGAAAACAGACAAAAAGATTCATCTAACAAAAATGGAAACTGCAAAAGGAACCAGATAAAAGGGGCGGGGAAAAAATAAAATCCAATTCCGGCCAGGGAGCTGTTTCGACCTTCGTCTTGAAATGTAAAATGGATTAAAACTGTTTTTTATGTTACTGTTCATTTAGTTCACAATAAAAAATACTTATTAATTAACAAGCAAGATTTATTACCTGTGTTTTACCATTTAAAGTATAGTTGGAAAACTTGCTCCTGACCATTTTTAGTACGCTGGAAAACTTGCCCGGCATACGGGGCACATTTTCCAACGTAACATGATTAGACTTAACCAATTTTTGTGAAAAAGTATATTTAGTTTTTTGAAAAATAATTGTGCCAGTTTCAACAGAAAGGGTCTAGGGAATACTGTGATATCCTGTAGATATCAAAATAGTTAAAAATAAAAAATACAAAAATAAAATTATAAAAAGTTGGAAAACTTTCCCCGGTCTCCCCTACCTATTCACAGTAGCTTATCTTTTTGGCGCTGCATCTAATGAAAGAATCTTTAATCAAATAAAAATTTAAAAAATATATATTGCAAGCTACAATGAGGCCTGACAGACTTGACAGCCTAATGCTTTTAAAATGAAAAAGTGAAATAGTCGATTTTATTAAACTGGACGATGTTAGGTTAGCTTCATCAAGGTTAGCTTCTTTGAAGACCAAAAGAATTGATGTTAAATGAAAACTATTTGGATGTGCCAATCCCAAAACCTTATTATATCCCATACATGTTAATGCTTCAAAATTTGCAATCACAATGTTAAAATTAAATAACAGTTCTATGCCCATAATAATGAATTCTAAAGGTTTAATTGTGTGCATTTAATTTATAATTCGTTTAATTGTGTGTGTCGCATTTTTCAAACAAATCATTGAATTTCGACACCCATGCTCTTAGATGTCTGCAACCAAAATTCCAAACCCAAAGAGCTCAAAAGCGATACATTTGGACAGTATACACTCAAGCCCAATAAGTAAGTGTAACCGAATATGAAGTTTGACTAAATTTCCGTGCATTAGTTTTTCAGATATAGCTAACGCGAAAATCGTGAAAAATGCTGCACAGCAGTGCCACAGATATATACAAAAACCTAATAAGCACTAAATTATGTCAAGGTTTAACAGAATATGAAATTTGATCAAATTCTGTGCAACAGTTTTTGAGATATAACTATCGCTAAAATCATGTAATCGTGAAAAATACAGCATAGCAGAGCCACCTTTTTTGTAATTTGCACCAAAATCTAATCAGCATTAATTTTATCAAGGTATAACTGAATATAAAGTTTTATAAAATTCGCGAATTAGTTCTTGAGATAGAGCACCCACAAAATTTGTGTCATATTCACACAGACAGACATTCTCTAAAAACAGTCAAATCATGTTCAGGACCTTCTAAAACGTATCAAACCGTCGAGAACCAGTTGTAGAATTGTTTTACGAATTCAATACTTTCGTTTTGTAAAGACAGAAGAAAGTAAAACGCGTGTTTGTTTTTTTTTATTAAACAAACCAATAATTAGAATTTTTATATTTCTAGTTTCAAAATTTTTCTTTGGAAAGGAATTTTTTATGCATAAGCTTCATAATCATTATTACACACTTTGTGCATATCACTTTAGTTGAATGTTGGAGGAATTTGTTTCAAGTTGGGAAATTTTCGAACACTCCCCCCGAAAAAATATCTGTAGCTACGCCCCTGCCGATACTTGAAGTTTATGCTGATGCAGATTGGGGAGGAGATGTAGATTCATGAAAATCAACGAGTGGGAACCTATATATGTTAGGGGGAAATCCCATACAATGGTCGACCAAGAAACAATCCTGCATTGCATTATCATCGGCAGAGGCCGAGTATGTGTCAGCAGCAAATGCAGCAATTGAAATAAAGTGGCTAGTCAATCTACTGGAAGAATTAAACCTAAAGCAAACCTGTTTTTCAAACCCATAGAAGGAACTTAAATTTGTGTGACAATGAAACTTCAGAAATTAAGGAGGAGTTGATGGACATAAATCAAGCTAAATAACTGTGCTAAAGATAATTTCTTCAGTTACATAAATAATATGTCGTTTCAACTCAGCCATAAATCACTTCAAATGTATTTAACCTTGAAAATTCTTTGATAAAGATAATGACTTGTTGAGTGACTGCATTAAGACTCATAGACTACATTAAACTGATTTATTATTATTATTATGATATTATTATTACAATTATTATTACTGATTTATTATCTTATAATGTAAACATCTTATTCATTCTCAACATGTAGTTTATCCAGAGAAGAGGCATGAAAAATGCTCTCTCTTTTTTACAATTTAAACAATGTGAATTAAATAGCTTAAAGTGTTACCGCTGCTTATTCATTTGATATAAAAAAATAGTCTACAATTTCTTTTGTCAAAGGAGGTATGAAGAGTGGTGCATTAAAGAATACGATAAGTTCAAAACAAAGTGTGGATTTACACCGAAATGGATAAGTATCCAGAAGAAGGGTAAGTCCCAATTTACAATTTATCACGTACTCACGCCTGTTTAACGGGATTCAAAATCCCATCAATTTGAAGGCTTGACCGAAGGTGAAACTTCCCATGAGCCGTTGATTGGTGGGGTATATTTGGCCTCAGAGAATTAGGAAGCATTTTCCCTCCATTGGGGGAAGGGGAGGGGAATGGCTTTTTTAGGTGATATATTGTTTGAAAGCTTTTGGCCTGTAGATTACATAACAAATCTCAACAATCAGCAGCTTCTCTCCCATTTTCAAACAGTGAGAAGATATATATTTCAGACAAAATCGCGTTAAAGATATATAATCAAACATATTTAAGGTTCATTTAAGAATATTACCATGGGGCCGGGCGGGTCAGCTAGTAAAAAAGATTAAAAATCTTGTATATCTTAAACACCAGGGGTACAATTACAATACTTGTAAATTTTCCAGAACCAAAATGTTCGTAATACAACAGGCACGCAGTCACAGGCAGATGGCTACATGATAATGTTATGTAAAATGCACAATTATATTGAAGTTTACATTAATAAGAAACACAACTTACCTTGTCCATGTCAAATGTTTAACTTTTTAATTTGCAAATTTATTAGATTTTAGAAACTTATTTTGTTGCTGTTGCTTGCAATATCCAAAATCAAGGCTATTTTTGTATGGTCTGATTTTTAAAATTAAGGTTAAAATTTTAAAATTGAAATTTCCATTTATAATTTATTAACAACATATCAATAAAAGTGAAGTGAGGGCTGACACACCATTTAAAGTAATGATGAAATCTTTTATTAAATAATATAATATAACAAATAATATTGCATATTTAATGTAATCTATAATAATAATAAATGTTAAAATAAAACATAGTTATAGGCCAAAATTTAAGTTAAAAAAAATTTTGTTTAAAGAACAATTTTTTATTGTTTACGGTTTATTTATTTATTTTTTTGTTTAAGGAACAAAATGCAGTACTGAAATGGCATTCTGGCACCTGTAAACCCCTGATTTTAACATACCTGTAAGCCTTTCAAAGTTTGAAAAAGTTCTGTTGTTTTTGATACTATTTCTTGCACTGTTTCTTGCCCAATTCTGCACAATAGAGCCATATTAAAATCTCTAGGAGGTTGAGGCTGTTGTGTACCACCAGGGTTCATACTTCCAGTTGTTTCCATTCCAGTTTGACCTTCTGGTACACCTACAGGTACCATGGCAGGATTAGAGCCCATGACTAAACCTTGTGCACCTGGAAATGTAGACTGGTGGCCAGGTAAATGAGGTGGTACACCACTGGTACCTTGGTATGGAGAAGCCATTGTTCTAAAAGGAAAAAATGCAAATATAATTTTTGCACCCGCTTTTTTGTTACTTTTCCAGTAGGAGCCTTGGCAAGAGAAGAAAAATTTGTATTCACATTTTCTGACAACTTATTCACTGTTTCATATACACAAGCAATTTTCTCAACATTTATACAATTTCTATAATATAAACAAGCCATTTATGTATTTTCATGTACAAAAAGTAAACTGTATAAATAATGAATAATACAAATTATGCCACAACCCCTACTCCCCCCCCCCCCCCAAAAAAAAAAAAAATCCTTCTTTTTCCCTTTCTTTCAACGTAAAGATTCAAACATTTAAATTTCTTTTTAAAATACAGTCAAGGATCTATAATCCGCACACCCATAATCCGCAATTTTCTATAATTCACATTGCTTAATGAATGTAAACAATTAAACAAATTTACAAATTCTTGATCCAAAAATGATTTTTTAAAAGAAATATCTGAAAATTTTAAATATAAAAGTGAATATAATCAATTTTTAATACAAGAATTTGAAAAATGCATTTTTTGAGATAGCATATTAAATTAATTATTATATTTCACATTTTTCTTTTCATGTTACACTGAATATGGAATTAAAATAGTGTCCAGAAAAATTAATTATTATATTTCATATTTTTCTTTTCATGTTATACTCATTATGGAATTAAAATAGTGTCCAGAAATAAGAAAATGAGATGTAATCCATAATACTCCATAATCCGCAATATTCCATAATCTGCACAACCTTTGGTCCCAACTTGTGCGGATTAAAGAACTTTGCCTGTACTAACTTTAGTTTCAAAATAACTTCAAAATTTAATCTGCTGATTTTTAATGTTTTTATTTAACCAAAACATGTGATGTCACACTTCTTCTTACCTCCTCCCACCCCCTTGTCACAATTTCACAAACACCTCCCCTCCCCTAAGTGTGACATCATTTGTGGATGGCTCCTAAAGGAGAATCGCTGAACAAAGTAGTATTTAGTGTTGCCATCTACTGCTTATAATAGTTATCATATAATTCTCTCATTTTATAGATTGTAAAAATCAAATATTTGAAGGAGCGGGGGGTTCATTTTCTAAAGTACTTTAAGAAAACAATGTCTTAACATTTTCAGAAAATTATAATAAATCAAAAAGTAATTATTATTTTATCCTTAATTTATCTTAATAATTAGAATAAATAGCGCTGCTTAATTATTTTTAGTGTCCAGTGGGGGTACAGTGTACCTAAGGACACAGAGGACCACCACCTAATATTTCATTTATTTTTAATTTTTTAAAGCTTTACTTTTAGTCTAATTAATTAAAGCACTGGATTGATTATTTATAGCCTTAAGAACACATAATTAGCTGAGAATGAACCATTTTTTCCCTGCTGGCTGTTTTAAGCTTCTAAAAGCAAAGTTTTTCATCATCATACTTTTATTTAGTAATTAAAGGTTATAGATAAATAAGATAAAACAGCTTTTTTATAAAGGTAATCTGCTTTTATATAATTAAAAAGTTAATATGCTTAATAGAAAGCTTTAAATAATATTTTTATGAGAATGTATTGAATTTCAATATGGGGCACAGTGGACAACATAATTGCTGGTGTACAGTGGTTCACAATCCACTCTGCTCCTGTAATGCAGAATTTTCAAAATATTTAATCAGAGCTTCAAATTCAATTTTTCCTAGGAGGGGAGTCTCCCTACCAACATTTATAAATGGAGGGGAGTTGAGCTATTTGGGAGGGAAAAAAAAAATCTAAAACCCACTGTTATTTTACGTGCTATTTAAAGATTTACATTAAGTATTTTGTCATGTATGTATTAACACTGACATGACAAACCGACGTGATGTAAATTCATCGATCAGACGAATTTCGTCAGTCTGTCGCAAAAAGTAACAGTAAAATTCGCGGGTGTTTCTGAATTTAAAAAAAAAAAAAAACTGAAATTCACAGCAAATTTTCTGAATGGTTACAGCAAGGGAGGGGAAGGGACTGGGAAATCCTTTCCAGACACTAATTATTTTTGTAGCAGGTCGAATAAACTCTTTTTTTGGTTCAATTTGATTTCAGGCTGAGTGTAGATTCCTGTAAATTGGATTTGGGTTAAACCAAATTTTTCAAAAGTTAGTTCCATATATTATTTTAGATTAAAAACTATACCTATAATAATAAATATAGATATTTGTGTGTGTGCTGTTTTCTAAAGAGAACATAGCATTTTTATTGCGACCCTTTGATGAAATTCCTACTTTTTTCTGCAGTCCTTTAACAAAATTCGCATTTTTTCGCGCCCTTTTGACGAAAATTGCGTTTTTTCGTGATCTTCTGACGAAATTCGCGTATTCTCTCGATCCTTTGACAAAATTCGCGTATTTTTTGCGATCCTTTGACGAAATTCGCGTATTTTTCGCGATTCTTTGACGAAATGCACGTCTTTTCACGACCCTTTGTCGAAATTTGCATTTTTCCCGTAATCTTTTGACGAAATGCGCATTTTCCCCGCGATCCTTTGACAAAATTCGCATTTCTTCGCGATCCTTTGATGAGATTCGCGTTTTTTCAGCGGCCTTTTGACGAAAGTTGCATTTTCCACGATCATTTGATGAAATTCGCTTTTTTTCGCGATCCTTTGCCGAAACTCGCATTTTTCCCTCGTTCCTTTGCCGAAATTTATGATTTTATTGCTATCCTTTGATGTAATTTGCATTTTTTCGCGATCCTTTGATGAATTTTGAGGTTTTTTTTTTTTTTTTTTTTTGCGCGATCTGACGAAATTCACGTTTTTTC
The DNA here is from genome assembly GCA_963932465.1 of Maratus speciosus. NCBI lineage: Eukaryota > Metazoa > Arthropoda > Arachnida > Araneae > Salticidae > Maratus > Maratus speciosus. The sequence continues at coordinate 459,179,949 of OZ010797.1, forward strand.
GCAATCCTTTGATAAAATGTACGTTTTATTCGCAATCCTTTACGACGAAATTGGCGATTTTTTTCCTCGAACGATTTACGAAATTGATTTTTTTGGTGACCGGCGATCATTAGTCGAAATTCGCAATATTTTTCTGTTGAACTGATGATCGATTTTTCATAATTTTCGAAAAATTTGGAACAGAATCACCTCTGAATTTGCTAGTCGATCGTGGACACTTGTCAACCGATCACGAGAAAAAAATAATGAAATTTGTCTATCGTGCGCTTGAAAATACAAGGAAATTCGCAAGGCGTTCGTGAGAATTGATCGCAAATTCAAAATACAAAATTCTCCAGAAAATGGTGAAATTTTTTGGGAGGGAGCCTCCGCCCACAATATTCTTTTGGGTGGAATTTCAAAATTTTGGGCGTGAATCCCACCATCCTGCCCTGAAATTCAAGCCCTGTTAATAATTGTTTATTCTCCATAAAGAAATGCTGTTTTAAAGTAATTATTTAACTGTAAAATATAAGTAAACAAAGAAAAATGGCAATTTATTTAACATAATAAGAAATAGTTTGGTTTGTATTTACTGCTTTTGAAAAATATAAAAGTAGCCTATTGATTATAGTCAGTTATTATTACTAAATAAATTTCTGGCAGGTTCTAAAATTTTATTACTCATTTTAGATGTAACATAAAACAAATTTGGAATCAAAACTTTGTGGTTGTTAATATGCTGTTTATATTAGTGTTATCGTAATGTCGTCTTCAGACTCAAAAGTATTTCAGGAAAATTTCAGGTGTCATAAGTATTAATATTTTGGAAATTTTTCCAGAGAGTCATAAGTATTTTGGAATTTCATTTGCAAATTTTAATGAGCAATGACTTTATTTTACTTAATAACTTCACCTTATTTGAAATTGTTCTTGTATCTTAATCTGTTATTATTGTAAAAATATGATTTTTTAAAAAATAATTTTTCTGTTTTGTATGTGTTTTGTTTGAAAATGCTACTTGCAAATTTGCATTATTATGTTATTTTGGAAGTAAAGGGGAAATAATAAAGAATTAGATTAACAAAAAATAAATTTATATTGTATTTCAAATAATACTTAATTGGCGATTCAAGTGCTCGGATACGCCATCTGGTGGAGAAAAGATGTAACTTCTCACTTCAGGATAGTACCGTGCAAGTGCATTGCATTACATGTATTTTAAATTTGTTCAGAAAGATTATTCTTTTGCACAATTTCAGATTTCCTGTGATGTTTGTGCTCTATCTTTTATGACAAAGTAAAAATTATCCGAATTTGGACATCGAAATCTTTCAAATGCATTTACAATAAAGATTTATTTCAATGGCACTTTAGCACTAGTTAAAGGGAAATTAAAGGAACAATTTTCCTGCACCAAAGGCTGCAACTGTGAGCAGCGCTTCTATAGGTCATTTTAATTCCTAATAGTGGACCACTGTGCTCCACCTCTGGTCCACTTTATGAATGTATACAAATATTTTGTTTTTGAAAAATGTATTTGAAACTATGTTCTGAAAAAATTCTGAGGCATGTAAAAATGTTTAAGGAATGATTAAAATTATTAGGCAGATTGGACTTTCTATTGAAAAGAGAAAAATAAAAAGTAAACTGCAAAAGTTGTCCACTGTGCCCCAGTCTACCCTATATATATGTACAGTAAAACCCGAATATAATGCTCTTCCAGGGGACTGGGCTAGAAGAGCGTTAAAAACAAGAAAGCGTTATATGCGGGAGAGGGTTTTCGGCATTTTTAAATTGAGAATATTAATAAATTTCTATTAAAGCTAAGTCTGCAGCAGAACTTTTTGTACGAAACAAATTTTTAACCAAATCGACGTAAAAATCGAAGTTTTGTAGAAATTCACTTGGGCCGAGATTTTAATTTTTTTCTGGGGCCAAACTTTTAATTTTTGTATCGCGCTGGGTCGTGCCGATTTTTTTTTCTATGAGTCAGTTCGGGCCTTAAAAATAAAGGAAATTTTATAAACGGCTAGTAGTACATAAAATTAAAAGTTTTCTATTACTACCAAAACAAAAAATTGCAAATTTTGCAAGAAAATAAAGAATATAATTTTATCAAATGAATCCAGCTCTTAGAATGTTTATTAAGATTTTCAGTGAAAAAGAGTGGAACTTCGGAACATTATTTTCTGCTTCGTGATTGGTTTGATTAAGAGTGTCAACAATAATGCAAGATTATAAAATATGAAAAGGGGAGTTATGAAAAAAATAATAAAAGGTAAATTTTTATTGCTTATTTTTTTATAAACCATAAGCATTGAAGAGTGTCTATTACTGGCACATCTACCCAATATATATATATATATAAGAGTTTATCCTGACTGAATCATAATAAACGCACAACCAAAACTACTGAACCTAGAAGCATAAAAATTAGGCGAAAAGTCTTTTTATGATATAAGAGCGGACTAAGAAAAGATTTTTGAAAATTTCCCCCCTAAGGGTGTTAAAGAACGGCTCGAAAATTTTAGAACATTCGGCCATATCTCAGCTGCCGTTTTTTGCTTTAGAAATTTCAGATTGGGGCCAGGTGCAACCCGGTCCTTGGAAAGACTCTATGTGGGGCTTAGAAATAGAAGAACATCTAAGTTTTGGGTAAGAAATATTTAAGAAGAAAACTGCATTTTTTTGTTTTAATGACAAAAATTCTGTATGAGTTCAGTTGTCCGATATTGTAGTGATAGCGGCATTAATCAATTTCATATTTTTCACACATTCTCTTTTATCCTTAATACTGAAAAATAAGACAGTATAAGTTGGACAAAGGATCCATTGTTATCTGAAGTAAATTGTTGCATTCGTTAGGGTTCGATTCGAAGGGTGGTTCGGATTGAGTTGGCGCTAAATGTTTTTCGTTGTGGGCCAGTCTGATAATTATTATTGCGGGTTCGGGTCGGGTTGACCAGATTTTTCAAAAGGGAGTTCACAATATTGTTTAACTTATAAGTCGAATAAGTAAATATATATTCCTTTTCCTACATAAAATATAAAAGTGCTGTTAGAGATGAATATTTTTTATAATTCCAATAAAATTTTGATCTTATTTCATTTCGGATCGGGTTCAGGTTTCTTTCCGGTTCGCTTCGGATTGACTTAAAATATAAATTTCAGGACCCGACCCGAACACGGATGGACAGAGGTTAAATTGAAACATCTATTTTTGTCTGAGATAGATTCTTCATTGGGTTGGGTAGTCGAACCGACATGGGGTTCGGGTTGAGTTGGACTTAATTTACAAAAAGAAAAAAAAAAACCCTTTCAAAACTTACTTTAATTTAATTACTGTACAATAGTGTCGTCTATGAGCTGAAGAAGTAAGTAAATGAATCAATTAAATGATTGATGCAGGGAAAATATCACATCCGCTCTTTTGCCTTATATTTACTCATTAACATGTTAATAAACTGAAAAATAACTAAATATTTATTAATGTATAGAGTTAAAAAATAAAATAATAATTCAGTTCATAAATTTAAAATTAAGCATAATTGGTTTTATTTTTTATTTCACTTCAAATTGTTCAACAAAAAGTTTGGAGTCGGCATATTTTTAGCGACTCCGACTCTTTTCACCGAAAAATCACTACGACTCCGAAGCCCTGATTACAAAGCATATCCATTTTATCATCCTTATTAAAAATCACGAAGAAAGAATGAAATATGACTTTTTATGTAGGGTTAGGGTTACCCAATAAGCAGAGTAAAATAAATTGTTTAGAAATTAACGAGGGCCATAAATTGCTTATAAGCTGATTGCTTTAAAGTATGAATGTCGAAGGTACGCAAAAGACATGAAATTGACGAAAAATGATAGCTTAACTGATGGTTTTGAATGGCAATGAATCAAGCTAAATTGAGTGTGAATCAGCATGATGTGTGTAGGAGTATAAGAAAGGGTTCATGGTTTGAGAACGTGCATTTTAGTTTGTGTAAACTCTTAGCACGTTGAATGCCAAGTCTATTTTGTCCGTCTTTCCGTTTGAGCCATGGAATAAGAATCCCGTTACACACTCTACAAGTGTCAGTCACCGATGACTGACACAGCCTAAACATAAAGTTCAGTGTCGGTCACCGGTGACTGCCGTGGCACTTAACATGTTAAAGTTAACACGTAATTGATTTGGGAAATGTATGCGGAAGCATGTAAAGGTTGATTTGAAAGTTGAAGATCATGCAACAACTGATTGGTATAGTACAGTCAACTACCTCTAATCTGCACAGCTTGGGACCAAAGGTTGTGCGGATTACAGGTTATAACTCTGTTTACATTTTTTTCTCCTGTAAATTATTAATGCATAAATTAACTGGTAAAAAAGAAAGATATTGTAACACATTGGGTTATTTAATTGAAAAAAGCATTTCATTTGAGGAAAAATTATTTAAATTTTTCTTTAACAATTGCTTTTGTAAGTTTTTATAATTATCAATTGTGTTTGTTTTTGAGAACTTTTGACCTAGTATTTTTTCTCGGAGTCTATGTAAAGTCATTATTTCTTGTTCTGAAACAAAACCCTGTATCTGAAGAAAATACAGATATTTATAACTGGTTACTACACCCTGGTCAAGAGTTATTTCTTCACTTTCATCATCAGGCTGTGTCAGAATAATCTGATTCAGTAGAGTTTTTACAGAGTAGTACTTATAATGTCATCATCTGTGAAATTTTGTGCATCTGGAGCTTCATCTTGGGAGAACATCCATTCAAGAAATCATACACAACAGTTAGTGAATTTTTTGCAAACATAAAAGATCTGCAGATTTCTGTTTTGTACTATCCAAACTAAAGCCAACATAGTCAATATCACTATCACTGTCTAAATGCTGGCCACAAAAAAAAATCTCCTAATTTTTTACTTTTTTTTTCCATTTGAAAAATAAAGTTTTATTTCATTGAAATGCAAAAATTTAGGGGGAAAAAACTGAATACTAATCGTCCTTCAAATTGAGACCATTTTGAAATGCTCTCATAAAGCTAATGGTAACCAAATTTTTAATGTTTACATCTGAAACAGTGTGCGGTGCGTAGAGATGTAAATTTTCCGGAAAAGTTGAAGTGGCGGAAAAAAACAGTTTTTTTTCCAGTTTTTTTCTGGAAAAATTGATTTCCTATAAATGTTTCTCAAAAATAAGTTACATTTTCTTAAAAAGTATACAATAATAAACTTTTTCAATATTTTTGCATACTAAAAAAAAATTATTTTCCCTTTATATGTGAATATGTTATTAACCCCCTGGCCGGTTTGGACGTATTTTTCCGTTTCCCAAAAACAACTTAAATCTGTTATAGAAAAAATATTTTATTCAGCATTGTATTTTAAAATGTAATATCAAATAAAGGGGTATGAAGTGTATTTTAGAAACAAAGAGGGAAAGAAAATGTAGATTGAGATTATTTTGATAAGCATTTTTATGAAAATGCAGGAAAGCCCTCAAGACACTCGGAGGGTTAAAAAAAAGAGAGAGAGAAAGCCAGCTTTTAAAAGTTTATCCTTTCAGTCTCAGAATTCTGAGAGTAGCTTTTCTTGCTTAATTTAACACCAGTGTTTGTATAATATATCATGTGTATGTTGAAATGCTTTTTCAGTAGCACTTGTTTAACCCTCCGTCTACCAGACGGGTCCATTGGACCCGACAGGTACATACAAAATATTCATTCAAACCAGAAATTTCTTTAAAATAAACTAAGTATATAAACCAGACAAAAATAAGGTAAATAAATAAGTTAAATAGTTTTAAATAAAAATTCTGGTGTAGAACGTTTTATTAAAACTTGAATAAAATTCCCGGTAGATCTAGGGTTAATTATATCAGTAGCGCTAATTTAAAAAACAAACAAACAAAAAAATCTTTAGTTTCAATCAATATCACTGTAGTTTTAAAGCAGTTTTAAACTGTATTGTACAACTCATCTACATAGTACTGGTTTTTAAATACATAAAGGATGCCAGTGTAAAAGAAACAAATTATAGTAGTTCTGTTATTATTATAAATACTATATCCTTTTCAAATGTTCCATTGTTTAAAAATTGGTATTATTTTACAATATTACTTCCCCCCCCCCCCCTTACAGTTATAATTTTAATTTCCTGTATATGTAGTTTTGGTACAGCTTTCCAGACTTAACCCAAACTGTGCTTTAGTAAGATTTAGATCCTTAATATTGAAAGTGGTATTTTTTTTTAATTAATGAAACTTTTAAAATGGGTGGATTTTTCAATATCTTTAAAAATTTTTTTCAAATAGATTTTTCACAGAGATTTGCTTACATTTTCTTTGCAAAGTTTGTATGGATTTATGTTTTTTGAAAATACATTGACAACTCTAAGAATCTATATTTCAAGAAAAGAAAAAAAATAATACATAATTTCAACTGCATGTTATTATGAAAAGAAAATTTTCTAACAATAGTGAAAAATCACAGCCATGCGAATAAAAATAAATGCATGTTTCAAAATTGACATTAAATTTTCCATCTTACCATTTTCATTTATTGGTATAATTATTGAAATACTTTTGCACTTGAATTTCCATTTTTAACCACAGAAGTTCCATTTAATTATCTTACCAAGGATTTGCTTAGATTTTTTTTTTACACGATCATGTTTTTGCGAAATTGTGAACTTTTATAAAAACTTATGAACTTGTAAAATATGTGAATGAAATGTAAAAAATGTAATCGGAATTTTGTAAATTAGAAATTACATATTTAAGTTCTTATCTAGACATTAAATAATGTCTAGATAAGAACTTAAATATGTAATTTCACTAGAGTGTCTTTTACTCGGGACGTGGCTGGGGACCTATGAACTTTGCTTCTGCAAAAGAGTCGGAATAAGTGGAAGAATAAAGGGCTGCGGACGAAACGAGGTCACTCGTCGCGGCGGTTTCAAAGGACAAAATTGTCCTTTGTACATATAAACAGCTAGATAATAGATTCATTGATTATTGCAGCTATTATACAACAGGTTTTTTTTAAATTCTAAAATCATTATGCTTGTGAAGGATCTAATTCGGATTGTAAAAAAATTCTGAAATGTCTATTTTTAAGTGAAAGAATTTTGTTAAAGGTAATATGTTTTAAGGAGAGAAAACTGTGAAGGATTCTTTAAGAGACTCGAGTTCTTTCTAAAGAGAATCCCTGCTTACAGATAAGATTTTCCATGTTAAGGTTTTCATGAGGGACACTAAATATGAAAAAAATATAAATAAAAGTATCAGAATGTAGCAATTATAAAATTTTGACTACATTATTTTATAAATGAAGTTTCAATTTTTCCAATTTGGAAAAATTGAAAAATAGCCCTTCGGAAAAAAAACTGAAAAAAAAAAACGGTTTTTTCCCAACTTTTCCGGTTTTTTCTGAGCATTTTCATCTCTAGCGGTGCGGATTATAGGCGTTTGCGGATTAGAAGGAATTGACTGTATGTGTAAAGAGGTGTGTGAATGTGTGTTAGTGACTGAGTTTCAACCTGTGGTAAAGATGTGATTGTAGAAATAGATGAGAATGTTTGGAAAAAGGAAATATGGGAGAGGAAAGCATGTGAAAAGATTATGGGTGTTTGGAAGTGTTGAAAGAGGAACGAATAAATGTTTGTTTTAGAGTGGTCCCATTTCAAAACAAAGAGTGTTTGCTTACGGTGATCAAAGAGTGTACCCTTCCAGGCACTTCTATTTTTTCGGACTGTTGGAAGGCCTACGATTGTTTAGAGGATGAAGGTTTTTTGTATGTAAAGGTCTGACATATCAGGGGTCGATGCAAGTTTTTATTCTTGGGGCAAATTTTGTGAAAAGTAAAAGTTATTTTTGTGAATTATAATATTTTTGTGAATTTTATAATATTTTTGTGAAAAATAACATTTTGTAACGAAAGTTGAAATCCAGTTACTCAAATTCGAACCAAGAATTTATGAACAAAAACGTTCTTTAAATCCCCTTGCTAAAGTTAGTTTTTCGTGACCTGGTTTTATTTACAAATTACACATTTTAATACAGTTTTTATGAAAACGAATGTTACATAGGGAGCCTATTTTATTAAAAGGAATTTTGTGAAGGGGCCCATTTTGTTAAATTTATTTTTGTGAAGGACCCATTTTATTAAATTTATTTTTGTAAAGGGGCTTATTTTATTGAATAGATTTTTGTGAAAGAGCCCTAAATAAGCCCCAAATATTTCCTGGATCGACCCCTGCACATAGGTGTAGAGTTTTCAAAATTATTGGGGGGGGGGGGGGCTCAGCCAGTGGCACAAACAAGGGAGGGGTCTACACCACCCGGAACAGGGAATTAATTTACTGAGTAATGAATACAAAAACAGTAAAAACTGCTAAGACAAAATTATAAATAACTGCTGAAAGTTTCTGTTTTATACAGGTTTTCAGCTACCTTAGCAAGTAAAAATTCTAAGTGTTCCTTTCACTGGAATCATGAAATGCTTGTCATTACACAATATTTTGTTATAGGCAGGTTCCATTTACACAGGTTAACTTTATATCCATACAGTAAAACCTTTGTAAAAGCAATCGCATGCGATCGAAACAATATTCCGTTTAAGACAGGTTTCTGGCTAATTAAGTAAAATTGTATGGCAATCTTTCCTTCTGGAGTATGAAAAAATTTCTGTTTAAGACAGGATCCTGCCATAGACAGGCTCCGTTTTGATAGGTTTATAATATAAAATAAATATCTACACTAATAAAAGCTTTGTGAATTTAATAAAAATATTTGTGTGTGTTTATTGGCAATGGCTATGAAAATCTACTGCATGCAGAGAAGTATTTAAAAAAATTAGAAGTATTTAAAAAAAAAGATTAGAAGTAATTAAAAAAAATAAAATCTGAGAAAATTTGGACGAAAAATCTAAAAAACGGGGTGTTTCGGTGCGGTTTTGCTTGGCTTCGGCTCATATTTTCACTATTAAATATGCATATTTTTCATGAAATTTATAGAGTACTCGGATACAGTTATATTTATAACATATTAAAATTTAGGAAAACAAAAACTTTTTTTTATGCTAAAGCTTCTATAGTTGGGGCACGTTTAACTAGTCAATGGGTACTATGCTACGCCAGCCTTTTTACTAACTTTGGCGTTGTAGGATCGCTGGATTTGGCTGTTTATCGTTGTTTGGGGGAATAAATTTGAGCGAGTTCATGTTACCAATTCTTTTGTTTTTTCATGTTCCATACAGATTGTTCCGTATTCCTAAAAGAATTTCGGTTCCATTGTTTTAGCCTAATGTACTAAATTTTGTCATCTGTGATTTCTGAATTTTTAGCGATTCTTATGTGATTTACTGTTTCTTTTTTGTTTTTGTTTTTCACGGCGATTTTCTACATTATTAAAAATACATCCAATTGTTAACTTTCAGTCCAATACAATAAATTTTATTCTTTTTTCGATGAAGTTTATTTGGAATTTGCGTACAGCAGTTTTTGTGGGTTTTTTTGGGTTTGCGCAATGATTTCTCAACATTTGCAAATTGAATCCAAGGGTTGATCCAGGCAAAATTTGGGGCCTATTTAGGGTCCTTTCACAAAAATCTATTTAATAAAATGGGCCCCTTCACAAAAATAAATTTAATAAAATGGGCCCCTTCACAAAAATAAATTTAATAAAATGGGCCCCTTCACAAAAATAAATTTAATAAACTGGGCCCCTTCACAAAAATAAATTTAATAAAATGGGCCTCTTCACAAAAATGAACTTAATAAAACAGGCCTCTTTACAAAAATGAATTTAATGAAACAGGCCAGGGCCCTTTCATAACAACCTTTTTCATAAAAACTGTTTAAAAATATGTAATTTGTAAATAAAACCAGGTCACGAAAAGCAAAAACTTTAGCAAGGGGATTTAAAGAAGTTTTTGTTAATAAATTCTTGGTTCGAATTTGAGTAACTGGATTTCAACTTTCATTACAAAATGTTATTTTTCACAAAAATATTATAAAATTCACAAAAATAACTTTTACTTTTCACAAAATGGGCCCCAAGAATAAAAACCTGCATCGACCCCTGAAATCTTATTTTTTTCCAATATAGAAATTTTTTTATCCTGCAATTTTTGAAGTTTTAGTCATTTATAATGCTATTTTCAGCGTTTTTTCGGGAAGATATAAAATTAACGATGATTTAATGTACAAAAATATTCAGAAAGAACTAATTTATAAGAGAAAACTTGTGTTTTAGTTCAGACACCCTCCCACCCAACCAGAAAAAAAAAAAAAGACAGGAAATTTTATTTTAAAAGTGCGCGAACAAAAATCATATATTAAATTAGCTAGCAAAAAGCTATATCATATTAAAAATTGAACAGTTTTTTTTAATACATTCAATATAGAATTTATTGTAAATCCCATGAAACGTGCATAAAATAAAAATTGTTTTCCCCCTTATTTTTATAATAAAAATAAATGGTCTTCGCTGATTTGTTTGTAATAGAATTCTTCTTCAGAAAATCACAAAAGAAAACAGGAATGAATATTTTTAGCTTTTCTTTTCTAAATCAATTATTATTTAGTCCCAGATTTGTTAGCTTTCATTACAATAATAATAAATAAATCTACCGGTGTAATAAACTCATAGTAATGAATGCTAAAATTCAAAAGCTGTGCAGTGTTTTATTATGAAGCCAAATAAAAATTTTATTGATATATCTGTTAACATTTTAAATAAAGATAAAATTCTTATTATTTAGCATTCAATTTTTATGTTTAAAACAAAAGAAAAATTTGAAAATAATCTAATTATATCCTTACAAATTTTATTCCAATTTCATATTCAATATAAATTTCATCCTAAAAATTATTATATCACTTTTTTCAAAATTATCTATTAAAATAGAAGGAAACATGCATACACACCCTCTCACAATGTTCTTACAACACTTTACTCACAATTTTTTTTTCTCACAATGTTTACAAACAAATGCACATTTTTAGTAGCATTGAAGAAATTGTTTTAAACTAATCCAATATATTTAGATATTTTGCAATTTTGTTTCCAGTTAATTGATTTATGTCAAATTAAATTATAATTTAACTTATCGAATCAAATTAACTTACATTTATGTACAAAACTATAGTATGCATTATGAATAACTGGTTAATTTTTTCTTGTTTTTATGTCTAAAAAACTGTTAAAATATTGAATTTATAACATTGTTTAAAAGACAAATTAATTTAACTTCTGATCAATTCTTTCTAAGTAAAATAAGAATAGTTTAAACTTCTGTATGCGGAGGTATGGAAATTATATCGTGAATGTACTTAAAAAAAGCCGCATTTAAAAGAAAAAAGGTTCGTTTTAATTCACACAAAAGGAAAATTCTTGTTATTTTACATATTCTTTCCATATGCTTCATATTTACTTGAGGTGAAATTGTCTAATCCACTAAAATTTTCTATCCAACGCGATTGTCCAGTAAATTAGATAAATAAATAAAAATCCATCCTTAGACAACAATTGCTTGTAATTAATTTACCGCAAACTAAAGAAAAACTGTTCGATTTCAAATCCCTTCAAATATCATGCCTGCAAGTATCCTGTTTTTACATTTAAAAAAGAGCCTTAAAATATAAAGTTTTCGTTCTTGAGCGGGAAAAGATAATTTTTTTGAGAACAGCCTTAAAATAAAGAGCTTCTTTTATTTGTTTTAATTTGCAAAAGAACATTTTCTTTGTTATTTTAAATGTTTCATCCATATATTGGGTATGTACTTGGGGTGAAATTTTCCGAAAAATTCGAATCCACCGAAAATTTTTCTCTATATTTAATAATTTAAAAAAAGAAACTTTTGATTGGACATAAAAAATCTACAATCTCTGATAACAAGAAGAGGCAATATCTATTGACCATCACCCCGCACAGCTCTATTGGGGGTCTAAGGTTGCTAGTTATTTGCTTGCACCGCGCCACGTCCTCGCCAAAAACCTTCCTTGCGAATAAATACATTTCCTTGATTATTATTAGATATTTATCATAAAAATGAATATATGCTAAGCTCAATCGATTTCGATTAATGAGTCAATCATTTTTCCTGTGAAAATGAAGAAAAAAAGAGATTTAATATGCCGTTTCTTTCATATTCAGTACAGAATTATTTATTGTCACGGACTTACACTCCTCTCTAGTATAATCACCATTGACAACTTAGGTCTTCCTTAGGTTTAGTCACTCAGCTTTTGAATTCCCCTCACTAATGCTAAGCCTATAGGGATGGGATGTATTCGTAAATTTAAAATATCTCCTCAGGAAATTAACGTTTTTCTTTGTACTCTCCTTAAAAGATGTCTCAAAGAACTTTTCTTTTTTCCTTAGTTCTCAAAATATTTCTAAAATCTATGCTTAATTTAATATTTCACGCGTTAAAAGCAGACAAATTGCGAGTAAGATTTTAACACTTCATATAAAATTGAGCAAAGATTTTAGAAATATTTTGAGAACTAAGAAAAAAGAAACATTCTTTAAGATGAGAACATAGAAAAAAGAAGTTAAAATTATTATTTTCCTGTGGAGATATTTTTAAATATACAAATGCATCAAACACGCATAGACTTAACATTACTGAGGGGAATTCGGATCCGAGTGACTAGCAGCCTTAAAGAACCCAACGTGAAAACAAGAAAAACTAGTCGGATGTGACAATCGCAAAACTTTCTTCTATTTCTTACATGTTAATACTTCAAAATTCGTTATCACAGTAGGGTTGCCAGGTTGTACGTTTTTCCCGAAGTTGTATGTTTTTTAGCATTTTTTAGACCTATGGTACAGTGTACGTTTAAATTTATACCGTACGACGATTTTTTTCCATTTTTCTACTACATCTTACTTTTGATAGTTTGATTTTTTTTTCTTTTTCAGTTTGCATCAAATTTTCACATTTTGTCGGAAAAGAGTTATGCACACCAAATGTAAAAACGGCTTCTTTCTGACCAGGATGACAAAATCTTGGAGAGTTGTGCAATATTAATCGCGCATTCACAAACTCTTGTGTTGGTAGGATTAGATAATATAAACTTGATATTATTATAGACTATAAGTATCTACATTATAAAAATTTTAATTTACTGTATCTGTATCTTAAGTTTTAATATTTTGTTTGATTTACTATCTCCCTTTATGCTTAAATACATACATTTATTTTTGTAGGGTGTCCATTACTAAAATTTCCATGATCACCATTAAATTGTAGGATGTTTTGATTTATTCTTGTTCTTACAATTCTATTAATTTTTCCTTCATAATGAGATATATAACTGCAAATTTAGTTCAAGAATGTTACTAGAATAATGTAAGACAAATATAGTTGGAAAATAATGATTAAATCGATTAATTAATAACCTCTTTTTAAACAAATTTATTACCGAAAACATTACTGGCAAATTCAACATAGTTTAGTACGGTATAAAAAAGAACGATAGTGTGTTAATAACCAAAACTAACTAGTGTCAATCAAAATCTTCCGTTTTTTTCTGAGATAAATCTGGTAACCCTATATCACAGTGCCAACATTAAATGTCAATCTATACTCATCTTCATAATAAGGATTCTAAAGATATAGGTTCATTGAAATGTGGTGCATTTAAAAAGGAGCTACAAGCATCACATCTTTGAAACAAACAATTGAACTTTAGCATCCACCCTCTTAGATGTCTGCAACAAAAATTCTCAGCTCAAAGAGCATAAAAGCAACATCTGTCACACTGTATACAAGATCTATTTATGTGAAAGTTAAACAGAATGATTATATTCCATGCATTAGTTTTTGAGATAGAACAATTGCAGAAATCATGAAAAATGCAGCATAGCAGTGCCACTTATTGCGTGATTTACACCAAAAAGTAATAAATAACAACATATGTTAACATATAGGTCAAAATTAACATTTTTACCCACTGGCCGCTGGCCAGTACACACTGATTTTTTTCACTGGCCAGTTTTTTTTAACCACTGGCCAGTAACAAAGTTATGTACGCTCCATACAAAATTGTGTTTTTTCTAACTATCAACATTGTAATTTACTAATATATTTTACTTACCAATCGATATGATTACACTCAACTGAAAAGTTTTATTTTTACTATTAATTGCAATGAAATAAATTCACAGGAAATTTTCAGAAAGGTTACAGCAGAGGGGGACCCACCCCCCTCGCCACTAACTAATATGCATTTTTCTGCGACCATTTAACGAATTTCGTGTTTTTTTCACGATCTTTTGACGAAATTCACGTTTTTTTCGTGACCTTTTGCAAAATCTGCGTTTTTTTGCGATTTTTTAACGACATCTGTGTTTTTTCTGCGATCTTTTCCCAAAATTGTGTTTTTTGTAATCTTTTAACGAAATTTGTGGGGGTTTTTCGCCATTCTTTGAAAATATTTAGGTACCTTTTTTTCAAGATTTTTTGACGAAATTTGCGTTTTTAGGCGATCTTTTGACGAAATTTGTGCTTTTTCCGCAATCTTTTCCTAAAATTTGCGTTTTTTTCACGATCTTTTGACGAAAATTACGTTTTTTCTGTGATCTTTTCACCAAATTTGCGTTTTTACCACGATTTTTTGAAGAAAGTTGCGTTTTTTCCATGATCTTTTCACGAAATTTGCGTTTTTCCACGATCTTTTTACGAAATTTGCTTTTCTTTCCACAATCTTTTCTCGAAATTTGTATTTTTTCTGTGATCTTTTGACGAATTTTGTGTTTTTTCCTCGATCTTTTCACGAAATTTGCGTTTTTTCTACGATCTTTTCACGAATTTTGCGTCTTTTCACGATTTTTCGTTCTTTCCACGATCTTTTCACAAATTTTGCGTTTTATCCGCAATCTTTTCACGAATTTTGCTTTTTATCTGCGATCTTTTCATGAATTTTGCTGTTTATCCTTGATCTTTTCACGAAATTTGCGTTTTTCCGCGATACTTTGAAAATTTTGCTGATTCTTTTTCTCGATTCTTTGTCAAAATTTGCGTTTTTCCACGATCTTTTCTCGAAATTTGTGTTTTTCCGCGATCTTTTGACGAAATTTGCTTTTTTCCGCGATTTTGTCATGAAAGTTGCGTTTTCTCCGCGATCTATTCACGAATTTTGCGTTTTTTCTGCGATCTTTTCACGAATTTTGCATTTTTTCTGCGATCTTTTCATGAATTTTGCGTTTTACTGCGATACTTTGAAGAATTTTGTAATTTTTTTTCGCGATTCTTTGTCGAAATTTGCGTTTTTCCCCAATCTTTTCACGAATTTTGCGTTTTTTCCGCGATCTTTTTAAGAAATTTGTGTTTTTCCGCGGTTCTTTAAAGAATTTTGTGATTCTTTTTTGCGATTCTTTGTCGAAATTTGCGTTTTTTCCGTGATCTTTTCACGAAATTTGTGTTTTTTTCTGCGAATTTTCGACGAAATTTGTGTTTTTCCACGATCTTGTCACGAAAGTTGCGTTTTCTCCGCGAACTTTTCACGAAATTTGCGTTTTTCCCGTGATGTTTTGACGTAATTCGCATTTTTTACGTGATCCTTAGGTGAAATTCACGTTTTCTCGCGATTCTTTGACGGAATTAGTGATTTTTTTCTACGAACGATTGACGAAATTGATTGTTTTCGGCGACCATATCGAAATTAGCGATATTTTTATGTTCGAATTTCCAGACTGATGACCGTTTTTTTTTTGGGGGGGGGGGACCGAATGCCTTACATTTTCGGAAAATTCGAGACAGAATCACTCCTGCTACTTTCTTTTCTTACATTCGGAAGAATCACCGATTTGGACGCCGTAAATTCCAAACGAATTTCAACCCTTTCCTCCCTGGCATCGATCTTTCAACCATCGCGTTTGGCGAGTGGTGCTCATTGAGTTTGGCGAGTGAGGACAATAAAGTTATTCGCCACGTTTTAAGTGTTACACGACGCCTGGCGAGTGCTAATTTTGTGCTATATGTTAACGTCTAACTGAATTTGAAGTTTGATGAAAATTCGTGCATTAGTTTTTAAGATAGAGCTATTATGAAAATCGTAAGAAATTCTGTATCGCAGCGCCACCTGTTGGCCGATTTCACCATAAAGTAATCAGCACCAGCTTATATCACGGACTAACCAAATCTGAAGTTTGATGAAGATACGCGCACTAGTTCTTGAGATAGAGCTATTGCGAAAATTGTGAAAAATGCAGCATAGTAGCACCACCTGCTGTTCGATTTCACTAAAACGTAATCAGCGCGACATTATATCAAGGTATAACTGAATCTTAAGTTTGATGAAAATCTGATCGTTAGTTCTTGAGATATGGCTAGTACGGAAATCGTGAATAATGCATCATAGCAGCGCCACCTATTGAGCAATTTACACCAAAAAGTAATCAGCACCAAATAAGGACTAACAGAATCTCATGTTTTATGAAAATCTGTGCATTAATTCTTGAGATAGAGCGTCCACAAAATTTGTCTTGCATACAGACAGACAGATTCACAAATAGAAATTTTGTAAAAACATGTTTTCGGGATATGTGACCTCTAAAAAGTGTAAATTCGTTGAAAATCTGAATTCAAAAATTTTCACGAATCCAGTACTTTCTTCTTGCAAAAATAGAAGAAAGTAAAAAGGGAGAAGAAAACATATATCTTTTAGAAGTAGATATCAATATTTTTTTCGCGAAATTTTTACACAGGCTGAAAATGTGTAAAACGTTCATTTATAACCGATGAAAATTTGAAAAAGTTCAGACCAAAAAAAAAAAAACAATACATAAAATAAAATAAATGAAGCGACCCTACATGGAAAACAGAAAAAGACTTCTTACTAGCGCTTTTACCATTAAAAGTCAGTATATTTTTGCAATTTTTTTTAAAATTTAAAAACATAAATTCGGACAAAATCAGATTAAAGGTATAAAATCATACAAATTTTTGATTTATTTAAGGTTATTATCATGGGCCCAGGGAACGCCGGGCAGGTCAGCTAGTCTATAATAATAAGTTTGTCTGTCTGTCGGTTATATTATGAAAAAAACGCTGCACGCAGAGTTACAAAATTTGGTATGAAGGTACCTCTATGTATTTAGTTATGCACCTCAAAACCCGATTTCGCACTTTCAATGTAATTTTTAATATAATTTTTAATGTTTTTTCACGGTTAGAGGTGATATTTTTTACATTCTTCAAATAACTCCGATTTCAATCTTTTAGCGTATATTATAGTAAATTTTGTCCTATTTTCAAAAAAGTTTATTCGTTTAATCATAGAGCTACTTTTGAATTTTTCGCATTTTTTTCCATCCAATTTTCAGCGTTATTTCATGTTTCACATCAATTTTTTTTTTATATTGATAAAAGGAATTCGGTTTCAAACTTTTAGCCTTATACAGTAAATTTTGTCCTCTGAAATTTTAGAATTTATAATGCGAGTTTTCTGAGATTTTTCACAACGAGTTTGGACACATGCAAAAGAATTCCGGTTAAAATGTTTTAGAGCACTATAGTAATTTTTGGCCTTTGTGAACTTTGGAAATTTTAGCAATTTTTAATGAAATTTTCAGTGTTTTTTCGCGTTTCCCAATGACTTTTTTACATTGGTAAAAGGAATTCAGTTTTAAACTTTTAGCCTAAAGGAGTAAATTTTGTATTTAGTGAGTTTTGCACTTTGAGAGATTGTTATTGCGATTTTTTGCATTCTGTGGAGATTTTTTGACATTCGTAAAAGAATTCCGGTTAACGTTTTAGTTCACTATAGCAAGTTTTGTTTTCAACGATTTTTGAAATTTTAGTGCTTTTAATTGGCATGGTGTGCCAATGGTGGTACCAATGTACAATGTATAGTGACCAATGTACATTGGCACATTTGACCAATGTACATTGGTCAAACGAAGCGAGCCTTTAAGATCCGTTTGGGGGAGCATAAAACTTGTGTTAAAAATTGTGATATCAAACCTTCCGCTATTGCCAACCACTGCTGGTCCAACAACCATAATTTTAAATTTTCCGAAGCTTCCATAATACAGAAATGGTCATCAATTTACGATCTTGACTTCTGGGAAGCTTATCACATATGGAAAAATTCAAACAGTTTAGTTAACGATTTATCCAGTACGCCCAATTTTTCAAAGATATGGTTTAATTTTCTATAACTTGTTCTCTTCACTCCCTCCCCCCCCCCTTTTTTTCTCCTCTAAGTTTGAACTCTTCCAGAGCAATTGGGCGATTTTGATTGGTATCCCTATGTATGCGCATGAGATCGACTCCGTAGCTGTTTGTCAGCCGTATGTCGCATTTCACCGTTGGCAGCAGAGCTGAAAGGTATGCCATTTCTGACTCTCTGTCCCCCTCCCTTTTTCTTACACAGTGTTTAAATTTTACTTTTTATTTTAAGCACTGATGATGAAACCTTAGAGGTTTTGAAATAGCTGTATGCTTTTTAAACATACAGTAGAAGATCTTTATAATGCAATTCTCCATATAACGCACAACTTCTCAGATGTAAACAATGATTTTTGCAGTTAAAAAGCACCTGCACTTTCACATTGTAAAATATTGCTACTCTGTAGAGGACTAAATTTGATACATTAGTTCAACGTTATCTTCTAATTTAAGACCTTTTTACTGAAAAAATGCTATTATTACAATAAACATTTTTGAAAATGTCTAATATAAGGGATGGTTGTGTCAGTTATATTTGGATCATGTTTATAAAGTAAATTTAACAATGTCTGACCTATATTAAGCAAAAATTTATAATTTGGATAACTCTTGGTAACAAGGAATGCAGTATAAAGATATTCTAATGTATTTTGATGTGTTTCAGACATATTTGGCTATGTTTATAAGGTGAATTTAATGATCCATATAACGCAAAATTCTATATAACGCACAACATTGCATTTTTAGGTTTGTGTTATAAAGATCTTCTACTGTATTTTATTTGTGTCTTTATACGTTGTTTATAATTTCTTAAATTTCATAATATTTTTCTGTTTCAAACTTTCGGCCTAATACAGCAAATTTTCTCCTCCGCGATTTCTGGAAAAAAAAAAAAAAATCCGTATTTCATCTTGATTTTTAGCATTTTCACGCATTCTGTGTCTTTTTTTACATTTATAAAAGAAATTCGTTTCAAACTTGTAAGATGCTATACCAACTTTTTTCCTCTGTGATTTTTGATTTTTTATGCGGTGCTTAGCATTCTACTGCTATCTTTTGATCTGGGTTTCAAACTTTTAGCCCAATATAATAAATTTTGTTATATTTTCAATAAAGTTTATTCGAAGTTTGTACAGCAATTTTTGATTTTTTGCGAATTTTTATGCATTGTTTAGATATTTTTCACGTTCTGCGATGATTTTTCTACATTTGGAAAAGGAATCCTGTTTTAATCTTGTGTTTAAATTAGGATTGACCGAATATCGAATAGTTGATTCGGTATTCGGCATGTAAACCGAATATTCAGCTCCGGCCGAATAATTGCCGATAAGTATTTTCTTAGAAGTAGAAGAATTCTCTTTTACTTAGCAGAAGAATAGGCTAAACAATGAGTTTTAATATTATGTGCATGAGTTCAGAGTTTAGCTGCAAACAAGTCAAAGGCTATTTTTTATTTAAAAAAAACTTTTTCCTTCCTAAAATAGTCTACATAGGTGTGAAATCAAAACAACTGTCTACAACAGAGAAAAAAAAAAGTAAGGAAGATGTGCATCTTTCCTTATCATTTAATTTTATTTACTTCTACATTAGTTTTTTTTTCATTTAAATTTATTTAATGTGTATTTTCTTTAATATACACATCAAATAAGTATATCAGAGTTCATCTCTGTATATCTAAGGTGCATATTAAAGAAAATACACACATCAAATAAGTATACTCCTATGCCTATCCTATAGCTTTTATAACCATTATATCGAAATCGCTCACATTTCTTTTCTTCATCACCACAATTTTTCTGTTTCAAACTTTCGGCCTAATTCACTTGAGATCATTCATAACTATATTTTGATATTAATCAAAATATAAATATTCTATCAATAATTTAACAGAAAATAGTTAAATGTACAAATTGATATGATATCTTTTGTATTTTGAGAACATTCCTATTCAATATGTTTATAATTAGACTTAGACAATCAGTAAATCAGCTTAATGACAACATTGTTTCTTTGTATTTGATTGAACTTTTGTTTTTCTGACAATCCTTACCCTTAATAATATCCTGTATAGTTTAATACTTTCATAGGTTATTTTTGGGTATTGACTAGTGATAAAATAATAAAACATGAGTGATGGGTTAATGAATTTGTGAGTGGAAAGAAGTCATTAAAATTTTTTGTGTAATTAGATTTAAGAATAAAAATGTAACTGAATTAAATTATTGAGAATTTAATTTCATAATGTTTATTAAAAAAGATAAAATATGAAAAAATGCAATAAAAAGTTTCAAGTTAATTAAAAAAAGTTTATTAAAAAGTTTCAAGTATTTGGTTGCCGAATACCGAAGACTGGGTATGCAGCAAAATTGCTGCTTCGATCAATCCCTAGTTTAAATTATGTCATCTGTGATTTTTGAATTTTTAGAGTTTTTTTCGCAATTTGCTACAATTTATCCAAATTAGTAAAAGGAATCCGGTTATCTTCTGCCTAAAATAGTAAATTTTGTTTTCATTTAAGTTTATTTGGAATTTGTGCAGTTTTTTTTTTTTTTAATTTTTCGCGATTTTTTATTACTTTTTTTTTTTAGTTTTTTCGTGTTTCGTACTATTTTTTGACAGACCGGACGACGTCGGGCATGTCAGCATAGTTAGTGTATAAATGTATAACATAAATACTACAGGGATGCGCACGAAAAAGCGGCCCTCCTGTTTGGCCTGTTTGTTCCTCCTCCGGCCCTGCCATGAATGTGCATGTACAGATTGATACTCTTGTTATGAACATAGAAAAGTTTGAAAATATCACGAAAATCAATTCAAATGTCAGCCTGAAATGGCACGGAAAAATATTAAGTTTAGACCTGACCCGGGTTTACAAAAAATAATTAGACCGACCTGGTCCCTACCCAGCTTGATAGTAATAAATGAAAATGGACCTCTGAGACCGGGTTTCTTGCTCAGCCCGAATAAGAACAATTTAATATGTACTGCTTATTGCTACCAGATCCAAGTGAATTATCAGTTACTGCAGAGAGACCGCTTGATAGATTAGGACAATTTTAATAAATATAAGCTTTATGCAGGATTTAGAGACAAAGAGCTTCTCCCTTTATATTCTATGCTTTGGAGACACTGGCTTCTGGTTTGGTCATTTGGAACAAAACTTAACTCCTCTCCCCACTTCCTCCTGAGTTCTTCAAAGCTCGTAAATTGGAGCCACTTTCTTTGTAGGTTCGGAAAACGGCAAACCATCTTATTTGTGCATAATCGGGTCATTCCATGTCAAATCAACCAAAAAAATTCAATTTTCAATCTGACCATTTCAGATTTGAATGAAACTGTCAGGGATCATTCTCTCCGGCGATATAAATGAGAAAACATTTTTATAATTTTTTTATTGCATTAAATTTTCATACAATTAATTATTTAAATTTTGAAAAGTCATCATTTTTTGGGTCGCATAAAATTTTCAATTTTGTATTTCTCAAGTTCTAAAAGGCGTACATAATTTTATGACTCCTCATTTTAAAGAGAATTTTATAAGTTACAATTTGATACCCAAGTTGACTATGCTCAGTTAAAAAAATTAAAAAAAAAATTTCAGATAGTGTCTTTTAAAAATTTTGAAAAAAATGTATGTTTGTTGTAAATATTATAAGCTTAAATTTCTGAAATTTTTAGAGTGGGATCTCAATGGGATCAAGAGTTATGAAATAAAAACTGAAAATTACCATTCAAATAATACATAAATAACAAAATAGCTAGAATTAGATTGTTATTTGAATGGTAATTTTCAGTTGTTATTTCATAACTCTTGATCCCATTGAGATCCCACTCTAAAAATTTCAGAAATTTAAGCTTACAATATTTACAACAAACAAATTTTTTTCAAAATTTTTAAAAAACACTATCTGAAAATTTTTATTTATTTATTTATTTATTTTTTAACTGAGCATAGTCAACATGGGGTATCAAATCAAACCTTATAAATTTCTCTTTAAAATGAGAGGTCATAAAATTCTGTATGTCTGATAGAACTTGAGAAATTCCGAATTGAAAAATTTATGCAACCCAAAAAAATGATGATTTTTCAAAATTTAAATAATTAATTATATGAACATTTAATGTGATAAAAAAATTATAAAAATATATTCTCATTTATATCATCAGGGAGAATGATTCCTGAGAGTTTCATTGAAATCTGAAATGGTCAGGTTGAGTCACTGGTAAAGATGAAAATAAGGAATTTTCCTTAGTGGCCACTGGCCGGTAGGTTGATTTTTTTAGTAGCCAGTTACTGGCTACTAGGAATAATTTCTTTAGTAGCCAGTAAGTACATTTATGTCACTGAATATTTAATTTAAAAATATGAGTTTAGAGTAAATAAGTAACTTATGTACTAAATAAAAATATTTTAATTCATATTGTTTTAATAAACAGGGGTGATTCTGAGTAAAAAAAAAAAATCTGAAATTCACAGCAAATTTTCTGAAAGGTTTACAACAGAGGTAGGGGGGGGGGGGGGGAATCTACTCCCGGCACGAACTATGTTTTGTTTCACACCACTTTGACGAAATTTGTGGATTTTTTCGCGATCTTTTGACGAAATTTGCCATTTTTTTTCACGATCTTTTGACGAAATTTGCCGTTTCTTCGCGATCTTTTGACGAAATTTGCTGTTTTTTACGATCTTTTTGCAAAATTTGCCGTTTTCTCGCGAACTTTTGGCGAAATTTGCCGTTTTTTTTGCGATCTTATGACGAAATTTCTCGTTTTTTCGCAATCCATTGACGATATTTGCGTTTTTTCCGCGATTGTTTGACGAAATTTGGGCTTCTTAGTGATCCTTTGACGAAATGTGCGGTTTTTTTTCCGCGATCTTTTGACAAAGTCTTTTTTTTTCGGTGATTCTTTGACGAAATTCGCGCTTTTTTCGCGATTCTTTAACGAAATTCGTGCTTTTTTCGCAATTTATTGACGAAATTTCGGTTTTTTTCGCGATCTTTTGACAAAAGTCTTTTTTTTCGAAATTTTTTGACGAAATACGCGTTTTTTTCGCGATCTGTTGACGATGTTTGGGTTTTTTCGCGATCCTTCGACAAAATTTACGTTTTTTTCCGCAATCTTTTGACGAAATGTGCGTTTTTTTGTGATCTTTCGACGAAATTCGCGGAGTTTTTTTCCGCGATTCTGTGACGAAATCCCTTTTGGAAAATCCTGCATTTGGCCGGTACTTTCCATATTTTTAGTCGCCAGTTTTTCACGTTTAGTCGCCGAGTGGCGACTGGCGAGTGCTTATTTTCATCTTTAGTCACTGGTTGATTTGACATGGAATGACCCAATCAGATCATATCGGACACCATTTGTTGTCCGTTAAAAACGTGAACTTATTGCCCTGTGTCTATGACGCCGAATCAGAAACAGAAATTCTTCTCAGAAAGTGTGCCCAGTGTCCAAAGAAGAAAGAAAAACCCACCACGAAGAGTGCTTAGTTTTTTTCCCACACGCCACGCTAAAATTTTCCAGTTTTTGTACTTGTTTATAAAGAATAAAAGTAAACAGCGAATTTCGTGAAAGAACAATTATCCATCGAAAACATTATATGCTATAAACTTCTGTAAACTATATGAAATCAAATTCCAAAATCTGATTTTTTTTTCCTGTGTCAGTTGGCATAGAAAAATATAGCCTATTTGAAAAAAATATTGGGGGGGGGGGGGGGGTGAAGACGATTTTGTTAGATACAGAGATGGCCGTTTTTGTTAACAACGTATAGAGATTTATAACACCAGGACTTACTAAAAAAAACTCCAATTTGGTAAACGAAGACTTTGTTTATTTCATGATGAAAGCAGAAGGGAGAGGTACAAGGGGAAGAGATAGAAGCCTCTTTTTAAAACGACATCACGAGGCTAGAGACAGAGCAGCAGTGTGTTGAATATACAGTTACAACTTTCTTACTTGGCAGACTACAATATCGCCCCAATCTACAAGTATATTGCGCCATGCACAAGAGGCGGAGAGAAAACATTAGCTGGTATGGATTCGCCAAATACATACGGTAGGCTTCTACCATATATTAATTATGTAGGGGCGCCAGATTGTGGGCTGCCAACATTCCTGAATCATGATAGGCGCAGTCTACTCTGTACATTGAGGCGAGCCCCACCGGCCCATATAACACTATGCCTATGCCCCTACATTTGTGTGTCCAGAGACTGGAGCACAAACTAACACCATAGAGGCATTGTAGTTCACAATTAAACGTGATTTGCCGAAAACTCCACACAAAGCTGGTGAGTTTGATTCATACCTGTATGAATATAGGGTAGATGTGCCAGTAATGGACACCCTTCCAGTAATGAATTTAGGAAAAAAGGTCAACGGTAAAAAAGGCAACAGAAAAAAATGTCAACAGTAAAAAGGTCAATGGTAAAAAGGTCAACAGGTAAAAAAGGCAACGGTAAAAAGGTCAACAGGTAAAAAGGTCAACGGTAAAAAAGGCAATTGTTAAAAAATAATTATAAATACTTCATTGAACATAAAATTGAGACATATTAGTTATTAAGGTGCATATACGTTCAGTTATAGAAAACCGATTCTATGCTTCAAGTAAAGCACGTGGTAAGAATATGTATTTGTAACCCTGTTATTGAAAGCAATATACTATACGTCGACTGTTCGTTAAGAGGTACCTGGAATTGGGGGAGGAGGGGGGGGGGGGGGGTTAAACAGAAAATATACTCTGTAGATTCTTTCAACGCGCTATATGGATAGCTTATGTATAAGGACATCAACTTTTATATATTTATGGAAACTTTGACCAAGCTAATTTTTCGGGGAAGAGAATGGGAAAAGACATGAAATGAAAAGAAACAAAACTTTACATACAGAGATTTTAAAAGGGTTGAAATAATGACAAACAACTGAAAATTTTTTAAAGCGAAGAATTTTCATTATCTTGATGTTTGCAATGTAGAAGGGGGTACAGCTAAGTAGGTGTGTGTGTGGAGGGGGTCAGTAAATATGAAAGATTTGGCTAAAGAAAGCACAATTTAGAGAATGCATAGCAGAAAGGAAAATGTTTTTACGAAAATAATTTGAAATAAAATTAAAGATTCAAATTTATTGACTATAGTGTAGACATGTAGTGTTTTGCATCGGGCTAGGAAACTCGCTTTTACCCGAAAATGACGCGACCCGCGGTTCGTGCTATACTTTTTCTTTACATATCATTTTAATTTCTACCATTTTGCTATGAATCGGTTTGACTTTCTTTGTTTCGGATTCGAGTTAGATTCATGACCTGTTATTCGGATTGACTTGATTTTGCAAAATATTGTCCAAAGTATTCTTTCTGGTGAAGACTCTATACAGAATAATGTCTACATAGAATCTATATAGAATATCGCGTGCCATTCATGCGTAATTCTATTCAAAACGCCAATTTTAACAGCGTTTTCAAAAAGAATGCCTGCCTTTATCGAAAAATGGTAAAACTGTTCGACTCCATAGTTTCTGAATAACAGCATCTGCCAATTCCATGTGTTTACGAACAAAACTAAATTCAGGAATATGTCAGAAAAAAGAAGTTAATTTGGATTCCAATATAGTTGAAAAGATTATGCTTTTTCTGTGTGGGCAAGTGGGGCATTTGTCCAGACACACCAAAATTTAGTGTCTCAAACTTAGAAGTAGTAATAGAAATTTTATTTTCATGCTTTTTTTACTTTAGTCGAGAAACATTTGTATTTAAAAAACTATTCATACTCTATTATTTAATTTTTCTTAATCATAATGCTGTATTGAAACTATAAAAAAAGGGGGGGGGGCACATTTATTTTAAAATGTTTTATTTGTTTTGATTTATTACTGGTAGAACCTTTGTGGTAAGAGGTATTATGTCATCCTTTTTTTATGTAGTGATTTAATAAGTAACCTCTTATAAAAGTATTGTTTTAATCATATTTATCATATAATATTTGAACTAATTCTGATCACATTGGTGTTTGTGTGAGGTAGGATGCTAAAAAATTTTATTTTCAAGCTTTAATCTATCATTCGGCCAACATGAATGCAAACAGTGCAAAGTAATAATAATAATTAAAAAGATAGGTAATATACTATATGCTTACATATATATATATATAATACCTTTGAAAATCAAAAAAGACACCTAAAAATATAACACTTAGTCATATCTGTCGTAGCCTTACAAAGGAATTTTTGCCCTTCCCCTCTTCTCATTTGTCCCGGGCTTCAAACAAATTTGTTAAAATTGTTATTATTATTATTTTCTTTTAAATCAGAAGTAACTGATTTCAGTGGCCGAAAATACCCAACAACTGCTTTTCATTGCTCCTCCCCCCCCCCCCCAACAAAAATCCTATGTATGCCCATGAATACAAATGCACCCCCTTTTTTACTGTTTGCATTATAGTATCCTTCCAGATAATGGCTTATTTGTTATATATAATTCGAAGTACTAACAAAGTACCAGCTAAATGCTATTGTCCTCTTCCTTGGGAGAATTCTGCGTGTCAATCAGTTGTCAACATCCGTATTAACAACTGATGATCTTTAGATACAAATCCCCCTGTTCCATAAATTCTCTGAACTCTGATTAAGCTTCATTATTTCTTACAATAGACTTTTCGTTTCCATTCTTCGAAGAAATATAAATGTTTTGAAAAGATTGACTCTTCTCATTCTCTTATCTTGATTTCAGGAGTAACTAAAATGACATTCCGCATAAATTTAACACATATATTTGGATTATTTCTGAAATGTATTAGAGAATATTGCAGTAATAATTTCAAAAATTCTCACAGAAATTGCACAAGAGAATTTCAAGGCATTTGTTAACATTTACTTTATAATTGAACCAGTGTTGCCAGATTGGGCACTTTTTTAAGGCTGTTCTCAACTGCTCTGCTCAACAAGCGCAAAACGTTTGGACACATTTACAAATTCATTTTTTAACGGAAAGATATAAAATTGGAAAGCCTGACCCTGAAATCGATTTGGAATCGAACTGTGTTTTACATTTTTTAATCAATAAATTACCTATTGAGTTATAAGCGATTTTGATATCGTGATAAACACGTTTTTCGCCCTTTCTTCAGAGGTTATTCTACTTTCGAGCGAAAATTCGGTTCAAAATGCCCACTTTGACACTATTTTCTGAAAGATCTATTGCATTTGCAAAAAACGAAAAAACAGCTCGATGACATAGTTTCTGAACAATAACATCTGCTAGTTACATGCATTTCCGAACAAAAATAAATTAAAACTTATGTCATAAAGTTGCCCTTTTGGATTCAAGAACAGCCTTAATTTAGATTATTTGACTCTCACCACTTTTTTAAAGTAGTACAATTCGCCTTATTTTTCAGAAAGACCGAATATTTTGGGGTCGTTCAAGTATTACGTAAGTATTAAGGGAGGGAAGGGGGTCCAGTGTCTGCTTATTTTAGCTGACAAGGGGAAAAGGGGGGGGGGTCACGAAAATTCTTACGTAAGCATTAGACAACGAAGCAACTATAGTTTAACAACAAAAAGCAAAAGAGCGTGATTTAGATGAGCGTTCTGCGGACATTGAACGACTTGAGAAAAAAGATATGGAGTAAACAAGGACTGGAAACGAGGATCATTCCAGCCCACTACTACATTGAAAACTTAAAAATAGACAATGCAGGAACATGGATTCAAAGATCTTGGACACCAGACTAGAAATGTGAGCGCCAAACACATAATATTCCTATGATTCTTGTTAAAATTTTTAGTTATGTGCCTAAATAAGTTAGGGCTGGTTGTATTTCTTAAAGTTTTTTTTTGTTGTTGTTCAGTGCGATAAATAATAATATATAAAAACTATTTTGTATTATATGAATTGTTTAATGCCATAGGTAACAATATATTAAACCGATTTTTTTTCCCCTTCAATACCACAACCCCTATGTGTCTGTTTATGTAAATTTGCTGGATTAATAATGTAATTTATCGCTAACTGTAATTTTTTATGGCAAATAGTGTTGATGTTAGAATGTCATAAAATCTTACTTAAGCAAAGGTGGGGGGGGGGGGGGTCATTTGCTTATTTTTCCTTATAAGGGGGAGGGAGGGGTACAAAATGACTAAAAATATGTTTACGTAATACTTGAACGGCCCCTTTCTATTAAAAGAAAAAAAAACGGTGACAATCAGCAATCTGGGGACAAAAAAGGCCCCAATCTGGCAACACTGAATAGAAAAATTATTTTTCACTTCGAAATTTAGCTATTGTTTAAAATATGAAGCGAAGGTGATCAAAGTAAACAGAAAAGTATCTAAGTAACTTTTCAACTTGATAAAATCTTTCTTTGTTAACTGAAAGTGCGTTATTTTTGGAAGCATTTAAATTTTTATTTCATCAGGCAGAAGAGAAATAATGAAAAAAAAAAGCCTTTGTAACTTCTTTTCAAAGATTTTGAAATCTATTTAATTGAATTTTTAAGCAGTTTTCGGCCTTATCTCCCTGTATATAATGTTACATTTATAAATCATTAAAAAAAAATATATATATTAAAACACATGGAAGAAAAAAAGGTTTTTTTTGGGGGGGGGGGGAGGGGGGATTGAAATTGAAGCATGTTTTAAATGCATGTAGGAAATATTTCTATAAGAGGTCAACAGTAATGTTACCAATAATATTAATGGGTAGCTTTTGTCTAATAGATCTAGATTAAGAGAAAACAAAGTAACCATATGAGAAAAATAGTAAAAAAAAAAAAAAATCATTGATGGTAACATATTTAAATTTAAAAGGAAAAAAAGAACCTTATTAAAAGCGTTTCATGGTTGCATTAACTAAGTGAAAGAAATTACAGGTATTTGTAAAAACTTAGATATTGTTACTAAATTATGAAATATTTTTGTGGGTAGAGTTTGCGATTTTTACTTTAACCGCTATGTATTTTTAATTTGTTTTTGCTGTAAAAATTAGTCCTATCAAAAACTTGTCAATATAAAAGTTGTAGATAATATTAAGATATATAATAAATTTAATTGGATTTGATATCTTGAGAATTGATGAAGTTATGAATTTTTTTTCTCCCTAAAACCCTGTTTTTTTCGTTCCTTGAGACTATTTTTAATTTTATCAAAGATCTGTGATACATAAAATTTTGGCCCTTTTCTTAGAAGTAATAATAACTTTAAACTGATTTGATATGTATTATAATTAAGAAGTTATGGGTTTTTTTTTCTGTTTTCGCGAAACCCATCTCTATCTCCCCCCCCCCCCCCCCTTTCCCTTGGTCTGATTTTGCCCATTCACGAACTTTTCTACCCCTTGATTTTGTGTATAAGTTTGGAAGAGATTTGTGCAGAATTATGGAAAAGGGATATATATATATTATATCACTTTTTTATGGACAAAACTTTATATAAATATAACCATTATATAATATTACAATCCATCATCTTTTTTTTTTTTAATAAAAAATAATATATATATATATATATATATATATATATAATGTTTTGAATTGGGGGTGGTTTTGGGTTCTAGGGGGCATGACGCATGAGCAGTGTAGATCTGCAAAACTTTTCAGAAATTCCAGCATAGAGGAGATTGCAATAAGTAGTATTTCTCAAAGCGATTACAGGAATACTATATAACCGCTTTGGTATTTCTTACGAAATCTACTCAAAATGGTGAAATCTAAACAATTTAGTAATTAGTTTCATTATACTGGTTTTAATACAATTTAACAGATATATCGTTATAATGGGAAATATGGGCCGAAGGGAAAAAACATGATAGTCATAAACTAGCTATTCCGAGTTATTTTAATTTACAGGTATGGATATGAATAATATCTTCAGCTGTGTATCGACTTATCTTTAACTGCATTTTCAAAGGATTATTTTCATTTTACACCTGAATCAAAGATTACCATTTACCAAACGATAATACGCCTTTCAAGCATCTAAGGGGTCTCAGGACTCTTAAAAGTGGAAAAAATGAAAACAAAAGGACCATTTTTAACAGTTAATATCTTAAAATGTATTTGATATTAAGACACAATTTTTAATGGGAATGAAAGATACAAGTATGTTCTTTCATTTCAAATATTTGAAAAATTGCAAGATGCAGAATTAGCATTTACAGGGGGCTCCAAACTGTCAGACATTTGACGAGCAGAAAGTCGGCATAGCAGCTTATGCGCACGATTACAAACTAAATTTTGCAACTAGAATGAAAATTTTGGTGCCTACTTATACATCAGATTATAATAATGACACTGAACCTAAGTAAATTTGTATTGAAAGCATTTTTATATTTTTAATGCAAATTTGTATTTAGCTAATGCAAAATTTAGAAAATTTCAACAATATAAACCCCTAAAAAAATATTTTCTTTTTACAATAAAAAGGAAATTTTAGGTTCCGTTTATACAGACTAAAATGAGACATATGTTATGAAAATTTCATGAAAAAATATTCAGAAGTTTTTGATATATCGTGCGCGTTATACCCCAAAACGTGATTTGGAGAAAAATGACTTCAAAGTTTTGGAAACACCGCTTCAGCTATTGAGCGAGTATAATTCTAAATGAAATAACTTCTGTTCTAATGGGAATTTCAAGATAACAATTATATCAAAATGTTCAGAAAACATAGAAGTTTAACATCTAAAAAAATAAAATTTTCCAAAATTTTAGAGCTTTAAGAGTCCTGAGACCCCTTAAATAAACTATTATATAAAATTTCACAAAAATGAATTATTATCGTTTTTTACTTTAAAATCGTTTTTCTCTAATTTTTCCAGAAAGAAAACCGGAAAGTAAAAACTTTTTTTTCTGTTCACCATTTGGAAAATTAAGGAAATTTTTAATGTCTATTACGCTTCTGTGAAATGTAATGTCTGTGTCTATTACACAATATGGCAATAAAGATCGCCTAAATTATCATTTCAATATTTTTTATGAAATGACGTTCGAACTACATGATAAAAGATCACAATTGATGTTTGAAAAAAAGAATAACAATATTACACGACATATTCAGCAATTATTTTCTTTGAGTTTGTTTGAATAAAACTCATTTAAAAGTGGAAGAAAAATTGTTTAAAACTGGTGGAATATAAAAAAATAATATTGACTCACAAACAAATAATTGAACAAAACTTGAGAAGCACAGATCTTTAAATTTAACAAGTGGGTAAGTGTGATCACAGATCGCACAGAGGGTTTCGTTTAACATTCCTTTCAAAACACTTTATCCTTTTGAAAAATCTGTTAGTTCCACATTTCGCAACAAGGAGCACACTGTATTCTAAACAAACCTTTATCCGAAGGAAACTCCGCTTTACATACTATCCATAGATATATTAGTCGAGGGGATTGGACCAATAGCACCCGAGATAAGTAGGCGTCCCTGGCGGTAAAAAGTGGAACTAAAATATGTAAGGCTATGGTACATAATATGAAAGAATGGTCAAAGGGGTGTCGGCAAAAGTTGGGAAAGTGCTCCCCAGGTGAAAAGGGTGGAAGTTAGAAAAATTGCTTAAAATATACAAGTTAGAACACGGAGGAGTAAATAATATAAGACTTTTTGAAAAATTTATGATTTGTCGTGTGGTCTGAGGTATTCAGCTATACGTATGCAAAAATTCATGTCTCCAATTTAGTTAGGGGCTCTCTTAGAAAGAATTGCTTAAAAGACATATGTGGTAGCTCAAAGGGTTAAACGTAAGACTTTTTCAAGATTTTATGATTTGTCGCCTGGCCTCAGATGTTCTGCTATAAGTATGCAAAATTTCAAATCTCCAATTTAATAAGGGGCTCAGTTAGAAAGAATCGCTTAAAATACGAATGCGGGAGCCCAAGGGGCTAAATGTATGACTTTTTCAAATTTTTATGATTTGTCGCATGATGGTGTTCAGCTATAAGTATGCAAAATTTCACGCCTCCAACCTAAATAGGGTGTCACTTAGAAAGAATTGTTTAAAATACACATGTAGGAGCCCAAAATGTTAAATGTACGACTTTTTTAAAATTTTTTGATTTGTCGTTTGATCTGAGGTGTTCAGCTATAAGTATGCAAAATTTCATACCTCCAACCTCAATAGGGTGTCACTTAGAAAGAATTGTTTAAAATACACATGTGGGAGCTCAAAGGGTTAACTGTACGACTTTATCAAAATTTTATGATTTGTAGTTTGATAAGAGGTGTCCATCTATAAGTACGCAAAATTTCATGCCTGCAACCTAATTAGGGACTCACTTAGAAAGAATTGTTTAAAATACACATGTGGGAGGCCAAAGGGTTAAATGTACGACTTTTTGAAAATTTTATGATTTGTCGTTTGATGTGAGGTATTCAGCTATAAGCATGCAAAATTTCACGCCTCCAACCTAATTAGAGGCTCACATAGAAAGAATTGTTTAAAATACACATGTGGGAGCTCAAAGGGTTAACTGTACGACTTTATCAAAATTTTATGATTTGTAGTTTGATATGAGGTGTCCATCTATAAGTACGCAAAATTTCACGCCTGCAACCTAATTAGAGACTCACTTAGAAAGAATTGTTTAAAATACACATGTGGGAGCCCAAAGGGTTAAATGTATGACTTTTTGAAAATTTTATGATTTGTCGTTTGATGTGAGGTATTCAGCTATAAGCATGCAAAATTTCACGCCTCCAACCTAATTAGAGGCTCACATAGAAAGAATTGTTTAAAATACACATGTGGGAGCTCAAAGGGTTAAATGTACGACTTTCTCAAAATTTTATTATTTGTCGTTTGATCTGAGGTGTTCAGCTATAAGTATGCAAAATTCCATACCTCCAACCTCAATAGGGTATCACTTAGAAAGAATTGTTTCAAATACACATGTGGGAGCCCAGGGTTAAATGTACGACTTTTTCAAAATTTTATGATTTGTCGTTTATGTGAGGTATTCAGCTATAAGTATGCAAAATTTCACGCTTCCAACCTAATTATGGTTCACTTAGAAAGAATAGTTTAAAATACACATGTGGGAGCCCAAAGGGTTAAATGTACGACTTTTTCAAAATTTTATGATTTGTCGTTTATGTGAGGTATTCAGCTATAAGTATGCAAAATTTCACGCTTCCAACCTAATTATGGTTCACTTAGAAAGAATTGTTTAAAATACACATGTGGGAGCCCAAAGGGTTAAATGTACGACTTTTTCAAAATTTTATGATTTGTCGTTTATGTGAGGTATTCAGCTATAAGTATGCAAAATTTCACGCTTCCAACCTAATTAGAGGCTCATATAGAAGTAACTGTTTAAAATATACATGTGGGAGCCCAAAGGGTTAAATGCACGACTTTTTCAAAAATTTATGATTTGTCGTTTGATCTGAGGTGTTTATCTAAAAGTACGCAAAATTTCACGCCTGCAACCTAATTAGGGACTCACTTTGATAGAATTGTTTAAAATACACATGTGGGAACCCAAAGGGTTAAATGTACGACTTTTCAAAATTTTAGGATTTGTCATATGATGTGTGGTGTTCATCTATAAGTATGCTAAATTTCAAGTCTCCAACATGTATAGTTTCTGAGAACGGGCTCTGTGACAGACAGACAGACAGAGGAGCGAGACGAATAGGGTTTCGTCAGATAAACGAAACCCTAATAATGAACGCATATGAATAACCAAACGTTCGATATGAATATTTCTGAATAGTTTTTGGATAAACGACACACTTTAAATGTAATTTGGTTCTCACGCCATACCGTACTATTATTAGACACACAAAATATTTCTCATTTGTACATGCATAAAATTTTTAGACTGTACTTAAGAATCATACAATATACAATGTATATTTCATTTTTAGGTGCGTTCGTAATTATATAAATACGTAGCACATATAGTCGTCGTTCGGTCCGTTTGTCTGTCTGTCTGCATATATTGTGCGGTTAAACACGGATAATCTCCACTGCATTTTTTTAAAATTTATAAGCATAACACATTTTCAATTTTTTTACCGTCGCATTGGGGAAAAAAAGTACTTTTAAATGCAATTTGTTTGAAAACTGCATCTCAATTCATTTTTGAGAAAAAAAAATTTGTAATTTATAACGTCATTCCTTTAACGTTGGCAACAACAGTTCTCCATTTCTGTAGAAAGTGAAGGAAAAATAGTTGAAAAATAGCAGATTATTATATCTTTTTGTTGCCATTTTCCCATATTGTAGATTTATTTAACTTTGATCTGGAAACTTGCTTTATGCCGGACAACGCCATATCACTTAAAAAAAAAAAAAAAAAAAAAAAAAAAAAACCATTAAAAAGAATCTTTGTTTTATATAATCGTAGATTTTCTACCTTTAAAATAGGTGAATATTACTTTTCGTAAATAACGGTTTCATAGCATTTCTCGTTAAAGGTGTTTCCAGTTAAGGATTTATTTTTATTATTATTTTTTTCCCCGGTTACAATGCCACCGATCAGATAGTAAAATTAAAATGTAGTCTAATTTATGTTTTGTGTATCTCCAACGAATACATTGCTTTCCAGTTTTATGCACTAAGTAAGCAGTAAGCGTACCCTGTCAATAAAAATTTCTCCTTGCTTTTGTTATAAATAATTATTTTCATATCAAATTAATATAAAAATTAAAAAACGAAAACTATTTCATAAAAATCAATACAATTAAGAAATTACTATATAGAAATTATACAGTAATTGCTATTAGTCAAATAATATAATAAAAAATAAGAATATTACGAAGACTAAAAGCGAAGGACTAGAACTAGAAAATCAAACGTTATAAAGTCCTTTAAAAAATACAAAAGAAAAATTCTTTAGCTGAATCTTTTGTGACAAATCAGGAGGTTTTCAGGGTACTTCAACATTTATTGCATTCCTTATATGCAATAAGTTTCGTTGAAACCCATTAATGGATTTTGATATGGTTTACAAACCATTTTCCTCTCTTTAAATACAAAGGGATAGGAATGGAGTTGATATTTACGAGTATATCCTAAAGGTCATTCTATTTATTTAGCATAGCTTGTCAAAATTACAATACAAGTTTACATTTTTGTTACTCAAACCTAAGCCCTTTTGTTACTCAAAACTAAAGGACTATAGTTTACCCTGTTGTTCTCAGCCCCATCCCTAGACAATACATAATTGCAGGATAAAAACCCTGGGGAAATCCCGGAGTAAAATATCATACAGTGAAACTTCCCTGTGCAACCACCTCCTTGAACGACCATTTTTCATGGAACGAAATTTATTCCAATGGACTCAATACTAATTTTACCTCCCTTCAGAGACCATTTCAGTTGAACTCTCTCCATGAGCGACCAATTTCTTTGAAGAAAATGAAACAAATTTTTCCTAGTCGCTTGAAGAAGGTTTTATTAGAAAAATAATTCCGGAAAGTGCATTATTCATCAAACTTCTAAATTAAGTTAAACTTTTTTTATTTTATTCCGGTAACTTTTAACTCCCCTGCCCTATTGAGTCAGGAAATTCTCAAGAAAATAGATAGATTAATGAAATCGTCATTATTTTTTTTTATCAAAAAACAAAAAAACAAAAAAAAAAAAACTGCATTTATTTATAGCTTCGAAAGGACTTGGAAAGATAAGTTATAAAAGATAAAACCATAAAATCATAACAAGCGTCAATGTATTCATTTTTTACACTCTGCAGTAATTAACTTTTGTTTTGAAACTTAAATTTTCATATTTTTCCTAATGTGAAAAATAAGTTTTAGTAACATTAATTGTTACCTTTTTTCAACAATTAAAATCTAGATTTAAACTTGACCTCCATTAAGAGACTACCTCTCGGAGAGACCAATTTTTTTTTAACGGAACGTGGCCGCTTTAGGGAGGTTTTACTGTATTTTGATGTTAGTAGATTAATCTCAAAATTTTACCTCATACTTACCTATTTTATTACACCCACAAATCTGCCCCTTAACTAAAAAAGCAGGATAATGAAAAAAGTCCTCTTAAGAAAATGTCTCTTTTCTTCGTCTTTATTTTATTCCCTTTACAATCTCTGTACGACTGCCTGCCCCCCCCCCCCCCCACTGCACCCAAAAGCCCTTATTGATTAAACATCTCTGCTTATATATAAACTATCAATGTAGCAAGTTGAAAAAATCTATAAATTGTATTTCCTTAATACTCCCCCCCCCCCCCAACGTAGAAAGCACCAGCTTGTCCCCTTGTAGAAGTAAGGCATGTTAAACTTAATTTCCCTTAATGAAATGTTAAAATTATATTTTCTTTGACCAAATCTTAGAATTGTATAACCTACCGATTAACTCTGTACCCCCTGCCCCCTACGCTGTAAAAAACTAACAGTGGAAAAACTTAACTTTTATTAATAAGCAGCTGTTCTTGTATATAATTATTCATAAATGTGTGGACCCTTTCCACCCTAGTTAATGTGAGCCCATTTTTCATGGAGATTTTTTCCGCCTACGGTCCTTGGTCAAGGTTTCTATAAATATATAAAAGTCGCTGTCCTTTTATATAAGCTATTCCTATAGCGAGTTCAAATAAAAAATACACGTGTTCAGGATTTGCTTTACTTGAAACATTGAATCGATTTTCTATAACTCAATATATATGTACCTCATTAACTAATAATCTCACTTTTTAATTATTATTTTTTTTATCGTTGCCTTTTTTACCGTTGACCTTTTTACCGGTTGACCCATTTACCGTTGCTTTTTTACCGGTTGACCCATTTACCGTTGCTTTTTTACCTGTTGACCTTTTTACCGTTGTCCTTTTTACCGTTGACGTTTTTTCCGTTGCCCTTTTTACCGCGCACCTCCAGTAATGGACACCCCTTGATGTTTTTGGTTCATAAAAAAATAACTAATAAATATTTAGCTTTAATTATTTTTTTTATAATTCCCCCTTGTATGTTTTATAAAACTATGTTATTGTTGACACTTTTAATCAAACCAATCAGGAAGCAGAAAATAATGTTTCAAAGTTTTGCTGTTTTTCTGTGAAAATCTTAATGAAGAGGTTAAGAGCTGGCTTTGTTTAATTAATTTATATATTATTTATTTTCTTGCAAAATTTGAATGTTTTTGTTTGAGTAGCAATAGAAAACTTTGAATTTTATATACTAATGGCTATTTACAAAATTTCATTTCTTTTTAAGGTTTTAAGAGGGGGTGTCCATTACTAGGATGGTTAATTAGTCATTTTCTAGTAATGGACACCCCATGTAGACATTGCTAAAAATGCAATTTTAGTAATGTTTATAGTGCATAAAATACTTTGGCTTAACTGCAAACCTAAATAATCAAATTTAATTTTTAAATTATACTTACCAAAATGTAATAACACCAAAACTTTTATAAATAGCTGCTTTTAAGTTATTTTATGTGATTAATAAAATTTCGATATTTTATTTTATTTATTATTATTTTTTTTTTTATGTAGTACATATATATACCTCATATATTTTATAATCTGGCAATCAAACCAGTCGGGAAGCAGAAAATACTGTTTAAGAGCACAGTCAAAGAGGGGCTCATAGGGCTTAATCTCTCTCCATTTAAATAAAAACAATGTTACAGAAGCTATTAAAAATCCATTTTCTGTCTTAAATGTTTCCTTATTAAAAAAAAAAAAAATGTAATACTACTATTAATGAAAGTTATAGGTAATATTCATGAAACTAGTAAATCTGCAGATCAGGGGCCTCAAACATCAGTTCTACAGTTTTATTTTGAAATTATTTTATTTAGTATTTAAAATATTCAACTCACAATATCATTTCTTTCATATTTGTAATATTAATTATTATAAATGATAATCAAGTAATCTCTGGAAGATTATTAAAAATAGTGACACAAAACTAAACATCAATATTCCAAAACTTTTTTTTTTTTATTACCTTTTAAATCCACCACTGTTTCAATAATTTGATAGCTGTAATTGTCTGACATTTAGTATTTTAAACTATCCATCTAAAATAATTAAAACAGCGATCTTCTGATAATTAGAATAATTGATGCAAACAGTAAATGATTATCACAAATATTTTATTAATTACTGGTATCCTAATTGTTAAATTTATTTAAAAATAACTATTTTGTTTCATTAGTATGTATTCATTAAATTCTGGTTCTAAATACAGTCATAAAAACAATTATATTTATTACTTTGTATGGGGTGTCCATTACTGGACCAGAGGGTGTCCACTACTGGGCCAGAGGGTGTCCATTACTGGGCTTTTGGGTGTTTTGATATATTTCTGTTATTTAAAATTAAATTTCTATTCATATGGGGAAATGAGGCTATAAGAATGATTAAATATTGTTGATAGATTAATATAATATTGAAAAAACTGGAATATAATAATTATAACTATTAATAAAAAAATAATTTTTAAAGAAATTCCTTAAGGGTGTCCATTACTGGCACATCTACTCTATGCGGAGAAAGAGCCATGGCCAATAGATGGATGACCTAGTATTCCAGCAATATCTAAAAGATACAATATCTAAAAGTTTACACTCCATGCGAAAAAGACTCGCCAGAGGAGATTGCTGCGGAAAAAGGAATCGTCAACGTCGGCTGTGCCACACGCAAAGCGGACGAAAACAAATGAATTCATTAAAAAAACACAAAAAAAACGGGGGGGGGGGTGTGAGCGGGACTGAGCCCCCCTGACGAAAAAAAAAAATGGCCCAGATGTCATATTTGGCGACAGTAATTTGGTTGACGGGATAACTAAGAAGTACCTTTTTCGGTAAGCGAGATATTTGTTTTTATTTTTAAAAATAATATAATCAAAAACGCACCTATTTGGCAATTTTTTGGAAGCGCACCAAGAAGGGGGCTCAAAGCGCAGTCGTGCCGATTTCTAAGGATATTTCTTCCTTAGAATCTGCAGTAACACTGATAGCATGTGACCCCCAAAAAAACCGCACAAAAAGACTTGTTCCATGAACTTCAAATCAGTTAAAGGTGATGCTGCCAATAACATGGACGTATTGGGATGTTTGATAAATTTATAGACTTTTATCTAGATGTAAAATATGTTTAAAATAAAGAAAACTATGATAATTTACTTAGAAACGTCGAATTCTAATACACAAAACTTACTGACAACGACTGTAAACAAAACAAAACACAACATGAGCCGTCAGTTACAGTTACATGAAAAATATCTTTCTGAACAAAACCTTCCTCAGACAATAAAAAGAAAGAAATCTCACATACCAACAAACGAAAGATCATAAATGTCAGTACTCTTTCGGAAGCAGACTATTTTGTTTTATTGTAAGTTTTAAACAGTAATAATAAAATTAATCGAACTGAATATTTGTAGTTCGATATAAATATTTTGTGGTTATTCTTAATCGATTATTTATGTTTCTATGGCAACAGGCTTGAGCTCTTTTTTGACAGCAAAAAGAAAATTGTTTAAAATATATTTTATTCGACTTATTAAAGTAAATTTAGTTATATTAAGGTAAATATTGTTACTATCAAAGTTTTATTAGGTAATGTCTAACTTTAGTTTTTAAAAGATAAATAGTGTTATTTATTTGACTATATTAACTTAATATATTGTGCATATAAAAATATGTAGATAACATAAGGGGCTCTGCCAAAAAAAAAAAAAAATTGAGGGCATTTCTGCCGACAGAAATTGCTGATGTTGACCTTTCAAGTGTTATACATTTTCTAACTGAACTGAATTGTATATTACAGGCATCTCCCGACTTATGTAAGTAATGCATTCCACAAACTTTTACGTAAGTCGAATTTCTAAATTGATTAGGTAAAAATTTGGAAGAAACTGATATATTCATTATGTATATAGTGTTGACTCTAGAAAAAAAGGGCACAGATGTCATATTCGCCCCATATTGGCGCGATTTTTTTTCGGTTGCCAATTTGGCGAAAACATCAACAGCATAAACAACATAATCCGGGTTACCACATCAAGCAAAATAACAATACTTTGGCGCCAATTAAGTACCCGTTGCGTATATGACATTGGCGTCAGAAAAAAATCGCACCAATATGGGGCGAATATGACATCTGTGACAAAAAAAGAGTCGCCGGGCGTAGTATTCTAGAAAAAAGTATATTTTTCAAAAAGGGAACACTATTCTAAAAAAAAAGGGGTACAGATGTCATATTCGCCCCATATTGGCACGATTTTTTTCTGTCGCCAATATCATATAGGCAACAGGTACTTAACTTGAGCCAAAGTGTCATTATTTTGCTTGATGTGGTAACCCGGATTATGTTGTTTATGCTGTTGATGTTTTTGCCAAATTAGCAACCGAAAAAAATCGCAGCAATATGGGGCGAATATGACATCTGTGCCAAAAAAGGCAAACTTGTACCTTGTTCACAAAAAATATTTTGAACTGGTTTGTTTAGAGTCCTAGAATTTGTGGTATTTTCCCGGGATCAATTGAATTGCCATGGGGTGCGTAGGAAGTGTTAAAAAGGGCAGCTGGGCGCATTGGAAGTCGGAGCGGTTTGAAAGAGCTGCCAGGCGCAAAAAAGAAATAAAAAGGGCCGCCGGGCACTGCGCCCTGCAAAAGCGGCTTAGAGTCAACACTAATATATATATAGTGTATATATATTAAAGATAAAAATGACGATAATTTTTAGAGACTTAGAATTTAGTGTAGTATCTTATTTATGACTATAATATATCAATACATATATATATATTATTTACTCAGTATTATTTTATGAATACATCATGCAGTAGTATTTACTTGGATATAAACTATAAAAATATGAAAAAATATTTAAAAGCAAACTGAAAGAACCCTTTTCAAATAAAAAACCTCTTATGGAAGGCAGAATTTATAAATTTAACATTGATGAATTGATTTAAAAAATTTTCAATCTACATCAAATGAACAGGTGAAGCTAGAAGAAGAAAAAAATTCTCGTTCCTCTTTATCAAAACTTTAAAATTAGTTTTCCTTGCTTGAATTCAGCTAACATAATTGTTACGGTTAAACCCCACATTTTTTGTCTCATTTTAATTAGATTTCAGTTTGTTTTGTTAAAGATTTGATTGTATATCCTATTAAAAATATAACTCTCACTAATATATAAAACTATATTATGGTTGTGGTTTTTATCTGCATATTTTATTATAAAATAATTATCAAAAGTATGCAAATGCATATCAAACGCGCTAGTGTGTTCATAAATGTAATTTTCGAGATTTATTACGTAACTGCAAATTTATGTAAGTTGCATAATACCTAAGTCGAGGGATGCTTGTGTATACATAAATCTATTAATCATATACAGGACTTCCCCAAAGAATTTGAGTACCTTTCTGACTGTGGATGTAACTGCTGAAATTGGATTTTCCAATGTGTTATTTGTTTTTTAAATTGTTTACTTATCTTCTTTCACCTTAATGAATAGGAAAGTTTTGCTATAGTATTCTAAAAGTGTTTCAGAATCTATGCTTGATATATGATTTTTCTTTCTTTAATTTTTAGGATTGTTTTGGAAACTTTATATTATATCCCAAGACATTTCAAAAAAGGATACCCAAAAATATGCAGAGAATGAAGGTATTAAATTTGCAAATTAAGTACTAGTGTAAAATCTTATTTCTTAAGTTTGTTCTTTTAGGTTTAATAACTTTTCTGTTCCTTATCTCAAATTAAATTGTAATACTAGTCATACTATTATATAAAATTGTAGGTCTGCTTTTCCATTATTACAATGTTACACAAAAACAACTGTATAGATTTTAGTGGGATTTTGGTACTTTTCCTTTAGCTGAGTGCAGGTGATAAATAGCCAGTTATTGTCTCAATTGCACTCATTTGATTTAAGATTACATAACTTTTATTTAAAATACATACCTTTCATTCATTTATTAAAAACTGTTTTAGTTAGAAACAATGCTATACACAAAAGCATTTTATTATAACATCTAGGCATTATTTATAATTTGCACAAGCAAAAATGTACTATTGGCGAGACTTGCACCCAGCTAACAGGAAAGTACCAAGATTTTCACTATGATAAAGCTCTGTGAATTTAAACTTTTTTTGTGCATTAATTGAAAAGATGAAAAAAAAAGTTTTGACAGATATCAGCACAGGGCCATAGCTAGAGGGGTGTGAGGGAAGGCTCACCCCTCCTAAAAATTTTTGAGCCCCCCTCCCTGTGAAAGATTACAAGTTCACCAAATGAAACTCTGTTTCAAAGATCCAAATGAAACTCTGTTAAAAAAAAATTGGACTTTGTTTTGTGGTCATTTACAGTTTTTCACTAACATTAAATTGTAGTACATTGAAACCTCCTTGAACGGTCACCTCTAAACAACGATAACCTCCGAATACCGGCCACATATCGATGGAACAAAACACATTCCATAGCATTAACATTAATATGAACCTCTAAATAAGGAATTCTGAACAACAGCCGCTCAAAAGTCACCAGAAAAAAAAAAATTAACAGTTTCTGGTACAATTTTATATTTATTTTCAAACCAAAATCTGAAGCAGATCAAACAAAGTTTACTTAATATGTCAACAAAATGTTACTTAAACTCTTGAACACTTAATCCTTTTCCAAAACTAGACATAGAAAATGAAGACAATAATGATGGGGAAATTTTAGGTAATATTCTTAGAACAGCAAGCATAACTACGAACGCCAGTAAGTTTGTGTGTCTGGACAAAGATTTGGCAGTTACTGTTACATTTGATTCATACAGAAAATGATGGAAGATCGGACATAGGAAGAGAAAAGTGATGTGGAAGGGGATATGGAAGAGATTATAGAATCACCTAAAATTTCCAGTATTAACACGTATACCAAATTTTTTATGAACTTTCATGAAATCAAAAATTTTGCATTGAATCATAATGATGATGAGTTGTACAGCAAAACAACTCATACTATTATTTCTTTGGATAAAGATATTTACAGCAAAAAAAAAAAAAAAAACCAACTGCAAATCATTGATTTTTTAAATGTATTAAAACAATGAGGATTAATTAAAATGACTGTGTTTTTCTATTTAAATTTATGTAATTATGATTTTTTTTAAATGAAACCTCTGAATAGCGGTCACTTTTCATCGGTCCCACTGGTAACCGTTATTCAGAGGTTACACTGTATTTGTATAAAAACAGTAGAAAAGTGTTTCAACATGCACACATCCTACCTGCATATATGAAGCTGTTCAATTTCTGCTACTGCCATTATTAACTATAACTAGACTCAGAATTGGCAACCTTTTGCTGATGTAAACAATAAAGTCATATCACTGTACCCTATCACGTGATGGGATTGGATAGCTCGCCAAACCATTCATTGCGTGGTTGTTTCACACAACGATACTTATAGTATAACTCACCAAAATACATCTTTAATTTTTCTAATGTTTTTTATTATATAAAACATAACTTTAGCATTAGCATCCTTTATAACAGGGCAGGGAATTCAGAAAAAAATTAAAGGTTGCAACTGTTTTGAAACCGGTGAACTGTAAGCTTTTTATTTAGTTGTTGATATCATCATCATCACTTATTTCAGCAGTATAATTATGCACTAGTTATACACTGGAAATTTTTATTCTGCAGCCTTTTCTTTTCTTAGCATAAAATTTAAGTTTTATAAA
The DNA here is from genome assembly GCA_963932465.1 of Maratus speciosus. Classification (NCBI taxonomy): domain Eukaryota; kingdom Metazoa; phylum Arthropoda; class Arachnida; order Araneae; family Salticidae; genus Maratus; species Maratus speciosus. The sequence continues at coordinate 459,223,754 of OZ010797.1, forward strand.
CAGTTTAATAAGAAACATTGTGCCGACAATATGAATATGTACTAATTTATCTTTCTTTATAATACAGGCATCCCCGACTTACATATTACGTGACTTACGTAAATTCACAGATGTAATAAATCTTGAAAATTACATTTGTGAACATACTAGCACATTTGATACGCAATTGCATACTTTTGATATTTATTTTATGAATAAAATATATAGATATAAACCAAAACCGTAATATAATTTATACATATATATTAGTTATATTTTTATTGGTATACACAATCAAATCTATAACAAAACAACTTAAATCTTTATTGTTAGTTATTCATAGTAATAATGTAATTCATAATAAATACAGTTTGTGTTTATCAAGGATTATTTTATTTTGTAAGTGCTATTCCCTTGTTTTGCCATCAGAAATTCATGGAGAATAGGTTAAATTAGACCTCTTTAATTATTTCTTATTTTTATAGTCATTTGATGTAGATTCAAAATTATTATAAATTAATTCACCAATGTTAGATTTATAAATCCTGTATTCCTAAAGGTATTGAAAAGTGTTTAAGTTTGTTTTTATACTGTCGCATGATGCTGTATATATAAAATAATATATATATGTATATCTACATACACATATATATATATATATAAAATATATATTGCAGTTTTTTTTACAAAATTTTACCTAAGCAATTACAAATCCGACTTACGTAAAATTCAAATTATGTAAAACTTTACGGAACGCATTACTTATGTAAGTCGGGATATGCCTGTACTTTGATCATATACATGTGTGTTTGTGTGTGCGTGCATGTGCCAGAGAGAGAGAAAAAATATGAGCCTCCCCTACATTTTCTTGAGCACCCCCTATTATTCACTTCGAGCTACAGCCCTATTTCAGCAGTAATCAATCAACTGGAAATTAGGCCACCTTGATCGAAGAATGATTGTGTTCCTATCTATATATTTAAAACACAATGCTGTTTTCTACCATTTACCCTAAAATTTCTAGCCGAGTCAATTTTGCTAATTACTATTTTTTTAAATGAAAGCTGTTCATTTGTAGATGTACTCATAATCAACTTTTTTTTAAATATTCTCATTTTTATATTTTAGTTTTAAAGTTTTTTTTTATGAAATTTCTTTACTTTCATAGTTACAGGGAAAAAGGAAAAAATGGGAATTACTAAATGTTTACTGATGCCATTTCCTCAATACAATTTAAAATATATAAATTTGTTTTGATGTGAACAGAAAATGAGGTTACATTTTAGAAAAAATACATTTTCCTTCATAAAGCTGTTACATTTCAATATTTTTTCATTCTGCAGATATACTGAGTTTGAGATACTAATTTCAGGAGGACGACAAATGCTTCAGTGAGTAAAAATGACATCGTAGTCAGAAGGAAATGAGTATTTTCTTTGATAATACTAAATATTTTACTGTGTATGCATCAAAAAGAATAAATCTTGCCGGTAATCAGATTAGGACCCCAAAGTCGAGAGTGTGAATGTTCATGTGCAAAGTTGTAGCTGGCAAACTTGACATCAAGTTTTGAAATACATTTATCAATAAAATAATCTATTGCACAGGATTTGAAAAAACTTGAGTTTGGTGGCAAGGTGCATCCTCTTAGTGTTACGCATGAAGGAAGGATGGAATTTGACCGTATTTGAACGACTGGCTGCAGCCATTGTTATTTGTTTAGTTAGTGTTTTCTGGGCCTGGCCTGGTTGTTGCTGTTGTGAGTAAGTGTAGTTATTTTGGTTTTTGTAAGCACTTATTCATTTTCCTGATTTTGCTGTTGGATATGTCTGAAATTGTATTTTGTTATCTTCAGTTTTGTTGTCACTATGGTCGACAGATTCTGATATGGCTAGCTCATAAAGGTCAAAATTAGCACTAGCTACCGGCCACAGGGCCAGTAAATGGAAAAAAGTGGCTAGTGAAAAATTGTCTATCAGCGACCACTTTTTTACAAGGAGATAGTAAAATTTTCTTGCATTTCATCAAGGATTCTATTTTTTTTAGTTCCAATATATTTATATTAACATATTTATTTGGGCTAATTAGTTTTAGATTAATACTTATAGAAATTTTACTGTTTAGAATTTTGAAATAAAAAAGTGGCCGCTAGTTTAAAGAAAGTGGCCACTTAAAAAATTAGTCTTACCGGCCAGTGGCCGCTAATAAAATTTCCCCATTTTGACCTATACTAGCTCAGCTTTTGATATAGTGAACGGCGTAATTTCAGAACATCCTCCAGCATTTAGGGTTGAGATGGTTATACTAACGTAGCCTGTTCTGCTTCGTCTACGAATTCGCTTCTTCACATGACCACTGAGAATGGTAGCAAGGCATTTAACATATTTTTGCAAAGTTTAGAAACTAAAGCTATTCCACATCATGACCCCAGTGCAGTTCAAACTGAGATTGAGACAAAGATAATGCATGCAGTAGACATTGACAATATCAGACACACCAGGTCAGGTTGTATAATCATAAGTACTAGAAAAGTTGAATGTGCTTCTGAAATTTGTGATTTATTAGAATTTTTAGGTGTTTCTATTTCTAAGCATGTGGTATGAGCAGTGTTGAATTCAGGGTTGTCCGAGGGGGTGGGGGGGCATTCCCCTGGATCAATGAGATGTCCTTTCCCCTAGAAGAGTTGAGATTTTGTGTTTTCAACAGCCGGAAATTGCAATATTTTTAAATATTAATTGTTTATTAAAATGGCATAACTATCATAGAATGAGTTCTTTAATTACTCTTAAGTTTTCTCCCAAGAAAATTTAACATAAAAAATACTTTTTAACAAATCTGCATATTTTACACACCCTTTACTTTTGGTACCAAAGAAATAGGGAAAAAGTGCACAAAATAGTATGCAAGTTAATATGATACTATCTGTAATGAATAAATATTTAATATTTTTGTGCTTTTTTATTTCAGTTTACATTTTTATTCCACAAAGTATTAATATAAGAATATGAAAAAATGTAATCAATTGTGTTTTATAGGTCATCTATTAAAATTACTATGTATGATAATAAATTTCATCATATTCTTATAAAATATTTTTCAGCATACTATTCGACAACCTTCTATGACCACAATAGACGTATCCCCTAGATCTCATGAAGAATATCGTTTTATTTCTCAAGACCTTTTTAGAAAATTAATGTAAGTTTAACTTTTTTTTAAAAATTTTTACAAAAAAAGTATTATTAATGATTTAAAATTTAAGTTATTTTAAAAATATTACACCACTTTATATGCTAATATTTTGCATGTTATTATTCATTTATGAATTTGTTGACTGAATGTAGCCAAAAATGCACTTTGTATTGGAATATTACAATCTGAAACTGACAAATTCAGTGTATGAAAAAAAAATTCATTTTCGATAAATTACTTTTACAACTCATTTTTACTTTTCTCAAATTGAATTCATGCAATAGCAGATTAAGTACTCAAAATATAACTTTAATTTCTTTTTTTTTTCTTCTTTGCTTTGGATAGTGGGTCACTCTCTGACTGCCCAGAAAAAAAGGCAAAATTGTAATGTATATATTTTCACTGTATATATTTTTTAAATGCTAAAACAAGACAATTATTTCAACATGCTATTAAAACTTAATTGAGTACTTAAAGATAATGCTTGCGAGTATTAATCATAACTCAATGATTGAAAAGACAACAAAATTTATAAAATTATATTGATTTAAATAAATCATGCATTGCAGCGAAAACTGGAGTTCAGCGAACGTGTTAACATGGGCTTGTCAGTCAGAAGGTTAAAGTTTGTCTCATGTACTTCTTTAAGAGTTATATGTGCCTGGCCTTCTCTCCCCTCCTTTTTTACTTTTAAGAATCATGATCATACCAAATTCTGTTTTTGCACAATACATACGATCCTGAAGAATTCATATAAAAAATACAGGTAATTCTATATTAGCTGCATGCCATTAGCAAACTTTGGAACTCTTTACTGTCAACAAATATTTTTCAGGCAGAAAATATTTAGCAGTTGATTTTATGAAAATTGGTTGATGGGATAATGGAGAAGTACCATAGATTTTAAGTAAATTACCAGCTACAAATTTGATTTTCATTTTTAATAAAAGTTATTTATAACTTTTAGAAGACTTCAGCTTAACATTTGAAAGTGTTACATTTTTATTTATTTAATTTAGAATTTGGATTGATTATGTTAAATTAAAACAAGTCATGTAAAGTACAAAAAAAAAAATAAAAAAAAAATAAATAAATAAATAAATAAATAAAAATTATATGGTTCTTGGAGTTTATTTTTTGTAGATTATTTAATTAGCAAGGGTCTACTAATCTTAATCTGTAGTTTTTAGCTACTTAAAATAGAATTATTTTATATTATTTCACTTGATGAACTTTATTTTTTTTTATACATACTATATGCAGCATTCCTAAAAATTCACCAAAGAAAATAAAAGGAATTATCACTGAAGAGAAATTTGAAAGATTAAAGAAGGATGCTTCAGTTAAAATCAGTGAAGAAGAAGGGGCTTTGAAACTGCACAAGGAAAAAATTAAAGAACAACTCAAGGTACATTGAATGTTGTTACAAAAAGAAAATAATAATCTAAATCATGCCACTTTGACCTTGTGCTTCAGCAGATTTATTTAGTTCTTTTCTGTTACCTGGGTGCAAATCTTGTCAATAGCGGCTTTCCTTTTTGAGAGTGCAAAGGGTCTAGCCGGATAAGCGTGGCGAAATGGCCCTCACAGCTGATGTTTGAAATTACATGTGTGGTAATAAGGCTCACCATGACAATACAATATAGAGTGTTTTTAGCCTCTGACCTTGAACTGTCCTTGAGATAATCAGAGAAGTATGCGCCGGCGCTACTATTTTTCAAATATGTTTTTCTCAAAAAGTACAAAAGTTTAAAAAATGAAACTAACACCAATTATTGAAGAACATATTAGTTCACATTATATATTTTTTTCACATTTTTACAAAAATTTTAACATAGAAAAATAAACAAAAATATTTTAAAAAAAATTATTAATGTAGTAATTTTATATTTACACCAACTAAAAAATTACAGAATAAGCCTCAAAGTATGTACTTTTAAGAAAAAAAATTTCGTTAAAATCGAAGATGCGCTTTTTGAGTTATAAAAAAAATAATGTTAGCAACTTTCTAAAATATTCGTAACTTTCCCTGTTTGCATTTCCAGAAATACGCTACTATCAATGCATTGGTCGTTTTGGGACATTTCCACTCGGGCAAAATGTGCAGTGTGCCAAAATAAGAGAATGTTTCTATACATACTACTTTCCTATATGTTTGTTTCGTGTTTGTAGACATTCTGTTATTTTGGCGTACTGTGCATCCTTCTCGCCAAGAATTGACAAACAAAATGGTAACATTTGCCTACGATGATTTTCACATAGAAGAAAGCTATGGGGCTGAACAGTGTACATATATAACGTATCACTTTAGGGGGGAGCGTGTGTGTGTGTGGGGGGGGGGGGGTCTGGCACTTGACATCGTAGGATATCTGTAGGGGAAGGGGGGTTATCATTTGATACCGTTATATAGCGTTATCATTTTTGATCAAAACAAAATTTACTTTTTTGGTATCTTTTTCTTTGCATCCGTTATCTTAAATTTTTTAAGTCTGTTTTCTTCTTTTTATGAAAATATAAAGTTATAATTAAAACCATTGAATGATTATAAAACATTTCATTCCAAAATAGGGAATAACCCAACGTTCGCCATTAATATTCTCCTACTATATGCGTATCTAATTCATTGTTAGAGAAACCAGATTCGAAATTATACTTGTTATTTTTGCTAGTAAAAGATGGGGAAGAATGTTGTCCGCCTGTTTTGTTTACAAGAAGTTCTGTTTAGCCTTGTGCAAGGGCAAAGTGCAAGAATAAAATATTACTGTTCAATGCATTATGTAACAAAGAGTTGTTATTAAAAACTTTTAAATAAAATTTCTTTAAAATGTTATTTGGTATAAAGCTATTTCTTATATAACAGTGATATCTTATGAATTTCTTCTCTTTAATTAAATAAGTAAAATATGTAAATAAAAAATGTACAACCATACCTGTATATCACTGCAAACGTATGAAAAGAAAAAAAAGGAAAACAATTGTAAAAATAAAAAGAATTTTTAAACACTGATAGCAATATTATTAGGGGGAGGGGGATTCGAGGAATGATAATGTATGATATCAGAATTACCAAAAAGTTGATAACCTTATATATTTACAACCCCTATAGCTTCACCTGCACAATGGACTACACCATCGACTTAATATTATTATGAGATAAAGATGTGCATTACTCCAAAATAACAGAATGTTTACAAACACGAAACAAACCTATAGGGAAGTGGTATGTATGGAAACATTCTCTGATTTTGGTGCATTGCGCATCCTGCCCGAGTGGAAGTGTTTGAATCGACCAATTCATTGATAGTAGTGTATTTCTGCAAATGCAAACAGGGAAAGTTACGAATATTTTAGTAAGTTGCTAACATTATTTTTTTTATAACTCAAAAAGCGCATCTTCGATTTTAACGAAATTTTTTTTCTTGAAAGTACATACTTTGAGGCTTATTCTGTAATTTTTTGGTTGGTGTAAATATAAAATTACTACATTAATAATTTTAAAAAAAAATATTTTTGTTTATTTTTCTATGTTAAAATTTTTGTAAAAATGTGAAAAAAATATATAATGTGAACTAATATATTCTTCAATAATTGGTGTTGGTTTCATTTTTTTAACTTTTGTACTTTTTGAGAAAAATAGTAGCGCCGGCGCATACTTCCCCGATTATCTCAAGGACAGTTTAAGGTCAGAGGCTAAAATCACTCTATATTGTATTCTCATGGTGAGCCTTATTACCACACATGTTATTTCAAACATCGGCCGTGGGGGGCCATTTCGCTATGCTTATCCGGCTAGACCCTTTGAAACAGTGTTTTGATATTTATTTATTTTTTTATTTATTTATGGCATTATTTCTTATTAAAATGTATATATTTATTTTATTATTTTGAATGAAAAGTATGTATTTTAAGCGCATGTATTTAAAAAAGAAAGATTTGTAAACTAAATGAGTGCAGAGGGAATGATGGCGATTAAAATAATATTACAGATCTGCAAAATTGTACTTTTAGAAGATTGTTTTATTTTTGATGACTGATTTTATGCTATTTTTACTGCTGATTCTGAAAATGAAATCTATTTTTATCTATTGCATAACGTTTTTTCACAAAGAGATTGCATATTTCGAAGCAAATAACTGAAATAATAAAATTGATTTGATAAAATGATTTGATATTATTTTGTTAATTTATAAATCTGCTCAAATTACATTTATTTCCCAATTCAAGTAATTAAAATAATTATGTGTAAAAGGTTAATAGTATAGTTATTGTAATATTTTTTCTTTCCCTAAAAATTTCTTTTGTCACTTTTTCTCGAGTGAACATTGCTGGGATTGTCTCTATTTTACATTCAATAATGGTCACCTTTCTTGCTGGTATTCGATATTCCTCGATATCATCTCTTTATTGTCTTTATATTGTGATGAAGTCTTTCATCTTGCTGCTTACTTACTCTGAGTTTTTGTGCTGCTAACATATTTGCAAAGAAAACAGGGAAATTTTGTATATCCACTCTGATAACCAAGCAATATAGAAGTACAGATGGGAGACAGAGTTACTTTTGGTTAGAAGTAAGTATCGACACTGTTTTAAGTTAAGGTAAATCCACACCATTAAATTATGGTTAAAACAACTAATAATTTTTGTGGGGAAAAAAGAACTTACCTAATTATGATACTTTGAATTTCATGCATTTTCAGCTTTTCTGGCACTAAAAACATGATTTTCCATTTTTGGTGATTAAAGCACTGAAAATTCATTAAATCCTAAGTATCATAACTGAGTAAGTTTTGGTCATAGAAGAATAAATTTTTACTGATTTACTTGTATAGAGAAAATTTTTCTAAATAAAATTTATAGGACCCAGACATTGTAATTTTTTTTTTAATTTTTTAACTATTTAAAAAGTTGATATTTTAACATAAATTGATTTTTAAAGGATGCATAACAAAATTTGAAACATATTTGCAATTTGAACTGTAACTCTAAAACCAACGGTTTGGAAATTAGCTTTTGGTAAATGATAGAAAACGACTGTTTAAAAATAAACACAGTTTTAATAACATGATTTGTAAAAAATGAAATTTGATTACTGACTTCATTGCAGTCATATCTATCAACACATATCCAAAGCAAATCCTACAAGAACATGAAAATTATTTATATACTTTTTATCAAAAGCAATTTATCCAAACAAATTTTCATTACTTTTTTCAAATTAATTACAATTGCTTTAAATTTTAGTGCCTGCACAAATAATGCAATGCTATTGTCTTTCTTTTAAAGAAATAAAATCAAAAATAAAATCAAAAGTAAAATAAAATCACAGAAATAAAAATGTTTTCCAGCTCTTAGTTTCTAAAAACACACTAATGAAAAGTAAAAAAAAAAATAAAAAAAAAAGTGGCCAAAAAATTTTTAGCGTCAGAATAAAAAGAAAAATCCTCTCAAACTCCATGAGCAATATCCCTTTTAAACATTGAAATTCAAAGAAACCGCCACTTGGTCAAAAATGGCTGCCTCAGTAACTCTGCCAAAAATGCAATGAAATCGAAATTTTCCCTTTTCTTTTAATGTTCATCCAAGAAGAACAAGTATAGTGCTATTTTTCTTTTTTTTCAAAATCAGAGATAAATTTAATTAACTAAATTCCAAAATCCAGGAAGGAACAGTGTCCACCTACTAACTTTTTGCCAACATCTGTGCCCATGGACTTACATATTTTCTGTGTAAAATAAAAGGAGAAAAAAGTAATAGAATGTTAAAGGTCTGGGAAGGGTAATTACCCCATTTACACCTCCCATGAAACCACCAATGATGGGATTTCTCAGGCCCTATAAGATGAAATAAAATTTTGTAGAATTTCAAATCTTATAATTGTCTGAGCGAAGCGAAGGCTAATACTCAGCGAAATATTACTGTCCGGACACATTACAACTACGATGGATATTAACGCCATGTCCTACTAAAAAAAAAGCCTAATAAAAATTTTCGTCAAGCATAACTCAAAAAATATTTGTCGGATTTCGTTTCTGATTGCACCAGAAGGTACCTATGAGGACCACCTACTCAATGCACCTACTATGAAAAATAAGTTCCAAACCGTTTAAAAATTATATTAAAAAAACTGATAAAAAAACACAATTTATCTGCATACGTCACAGAAATTTGGTGTGCGTCACTTTCACCGGTGGATGTTTTCGTAGACAACTGGTTTGAACACATGGAGCAAATAAAAAAAAATACGCACGCAGTAATATTGAATAGATCAGTTTCAACCACGTGATCACAAACCTTGCAACAACCCGTGGCAACCAGTTTTGGTGGGCAAACAAATAATAATACAGTACTCCGTACCACGGTGACCGTTTTTAGCCTGTTGTATGACATACAATTGTGGATGATTAAAACAAAAGACATGAGTGTTTATTGCTCCGGGAGGTTATCTTTCTCTGGATATCTGTCTGTCTATCATACAGCATGCAGTTTTCTTGTAAAGGATGATATTATTATGCAGTAAAACCTCAGTAACGGACACATCTGATTAGTGGACACCTCTATTTAGCGGGCATTTTTTTTATTACCAACCCTTAAATAACTGTACATTTTTTACTCTCAGTAGCAGACACCTCCAAATAGAGGACAAATTCTGCCCTCCCGAGGTGTTCGCTATTCAGAGGTTTTACTGGTAAAACCTCCATAACGGACACACCCGATTAGCGGATGCCTCTATTTAGCGGACATTTTTTCGATTACCAACACTTAAAAAACTGTACATGTTTTACTCTCAGTAGCGGACACCTCCAAATAGAGGACAAATTCTGCAGTCTCGAGGTGTCCACTATTCAGAGGTTTTACTGTATATAATATTGATAGTTATTTTACACGGCCGCACAAAAGAATAAGAATATATGAAACGAATATAAACTAAATTCGGGATTGGTAGATCGCTGATGGTAATGTAATTTTAGGATGTTGTTACAGTCATCCGCAGCATGTTTTTAGAGTTTCGTTCATCTAAGGAAACCCTACCTGTCTCACTCCTTTGTCTGTCTGTCCGTCTGTCACAGAGCCCGTTCACAGAAACTATATATGCCGGAGACTTGAAAATTTGCATACTTATAGCTGAACACCACACATCAAACGGCAAATAATAAAACTTTGAAAAAGTCTAATATTTAACCCTCTGGGCTCTAACTTGTGTATTTTAAGCAATTTTTCTAACTCAGCCCCTAATTAAGTTGGAGACATGAAATTTTGCATACTTATAGCTGAACACCTCACATCAAACGACAAATAATAAAATTTTGAAAAAGGTCTAATATTTAACCCTCTGGGATCTAACTTGTGTATTTTAAGCAATGTTTCTAACTCAGCCCCTAATTAAGTTGGAGACATGAAATTTTGCATACTTATAACTGAACACTTGCGATAACACGATAAATCATAAAATTTTGAAAAAGTCATATTTAACCCTCCAATCTCTAGCTTCTGTATTTTAAGCAATTTTTCTAACTCAGCCCCTAATTAAGTTGGAGACATGACATTTTGAATACTTATAGCTGAACTCCTCACATCAAACGACAAATAATAAAATTTTGAAAAAGGTCTAATATTTAACCCTTTGGGCTCTAACTTGTGTATCTTAAACAATTTTTCTAACTCAGCACCTAATTAAGTTGGGGACATGAAATTTTGCATACTTATAGCTGAACACCTCACATCAAACGGCAAATAATAAAATTTTGAAAAAAATCTAATATTTAACCTCTAATATTTTGTCTCGCGCAATTTTTAAATTTAAACTGCTTTGAAATACTATTTTTTGTTCATTTTGCATAATAAGTGTAATGTCTATTTTCGTGATGTACTGTGACGTAATTTCTTCTATTTCAGACTTCTAATGCATGTTAATGAATTTATTTTACAATATACTTTCTCTTTTAAAATTCACATGTAAATATAGTTTTTATGGCGTAATTTCCAATAAGTGCCCGCTTTTTATACCTAATTATTTAATTCTAATTTGAAGGGGTTTTTTCTGTTTATAATAGTAACGTGTAAATATTTTTTCTTTATTTGAAGCAAACATTATTGTTTGCGCTGTTTATACAGTTGGCAACAGTTTAAATTAATACCATTTTCTAAAATATGTAAAAGATATCTGTCGAAATGCTGAATATTTGAATTTAAAATAGAAATAAAACCTCAAAAAATGAGTCAAAGTAAAAAAATTAATGGAATCTGCACACCGGGATTCTATTGAATAAAATGATTTAAAAATGATTAAATTCCCATGTATAGCTTTTGCTCCTATAAAACTTTTTTAATGGAACGATTTTGTCCAACTTTAGCATTAAATATCTCTTAAAATTATTCTTCGATTTGAAAACTGTATGCATTAGCGTGTTGATCAAACATTTCGCTATAATACCACCGATTTTCATATTTTTGTATGCAATAGTTTTCTTAATATTAACGAAGAAAGACCTCCGGTCACAAAAAATTCAAAATCGGCGGCGGCGGTGGTGACAGCGTTAGTTACTTTTAAAGAGAAGAGAGAGAAATATAAAAATGAAAACTTGTCTAGCCGACTGTTTGTAATTCTATAAAAATCCACAATTTGGAAGCCAAAATTGTGAAAAGATACGTACATGTGTATTAAAACATGGCCGAGGCAACTAAAGTAATCCGGAATCGAAATAATTTATAGTTAATTTTTACTTAATAAAAAACCACCAATTTAACAGCAATTTCTTATCAGATTTAAACATTTTTCGTTATAGCAGTTGCCAACAATTAAAAAACACAATAAAATTATTACTACAACAATTAATTTTCTACTGCAAGATTTCCACGTGAAAAATGAAAATGAAATAAATAATTTGCCGAATTTAAAAAAAGGTGAATATTACATCATAACTTTTCTATTGCAAGATATTCACGTGAAAAATAAAAATGAAATAAATAGTTTGACGAATTTAAATGAAAGTGAATAACTTTTCTATTTCAAGGTTTCCACGTGAAAGAGGAAAATATTACGTCATATTGGAAATATAAAGGACGTGGTGGATATAGTATAACGTCATATGAGTGTGAAAAATGTATTGAAGCATGATAAAAACCCGATTAGGGAAATATTGGCGTATTTTAACATTATTGCTCCATTTATAAATTGAAATAAGTTCATTTATATCTGTATTCTTTTGCGTCTGTTATATACATTTATACATTTTTATATAGCGTTTTCATATGATTCCTTCATACAACATTTCGACTGCTTTTTTTTAATGTTTGTTTTGTGTTGTATGTTAAATTTTGAAATTGATTTTTCAGAACAAACATCCTTCAAATTCTGGGCATCGCTGGCACTTTAGTTTGTAACAGATAAATGGCTTTTGTATCTGTACATCTAATGCTAATATTATAAAGCGTTATAATATTATAAAGTGTATAATATTATTAATGCTTGTACGTTTGTGAGGTGTTATCTCTGAAACTACATAGCCAACTTAAAAAAAATGTTGGTGGCCATCTCTGCTGTGAAAAAAAGACTATTTTATGTCAGTGCAAGAACCTACATCGCTGCAGGAGCAAAAAAGCTCTAAAATTCTGATTTCTGCGATATTGATTGGGTTAGAAACTTTAAATTTGGTGCGGTAGTTACTTTTAAGATGTAAATACTCGTAATGAACGCTCTCTAAATGCTTCAATTTGATGGATAAACGTAAAAATTTCTACAAAGGTTCTAAACTATGATTTATTTGGAATACTAAAATTTTTGGGATACTTTTGGAGTTAGAAACTAGAACTTTGGCAGGGTAGTAATTAATAAGATGTAAATGCTCGTTGTAGAACGAATTCTAAAAAATAGAAAGACTAAACAAAGCGGAAAAAGATCTAAAGATGATCTAAGTAACGAAGTATATGGAATTGTTAGGAATATAAACATGAAAATTGACATGCCTGTATTTATCATGACGTAAATTCTCGTAATAGAACAATTTCTAAAAATGTCGCTATATAAAACAGTGCAGAAACAAAAAACTTTCGAAAATTTTCTATTTCTGTGTTACTGCTGAGCCCAAAATCTTGAAATTTTGGTTCGGGTTAGTTTTAAAATATACAATTGTCTCTATGAATGGTTTCTAAAAAATTTAAAATTTGAAAAGATTAAATTAACGGAAAGCGATCTCAATTACCATTAATTTGGAATTTTTAGGTACAGCAACTTTAAATATTTCATAATGCTGCATTTCCTCCGCAAAATATGCAATTTAAATGCAACAAAACTGATAGATACCCACCTAGCATTAAATAAATTGTGTAAATATTAAATAAAGACCTGTATGAAACAGTGAGTAGGTTGCCCAAAAGTACTTGTTAAAGTGTTCCTTCTCTAGGCTTTTCTCTCTCTCGCCAAGGCCACTAACAGGGGGAAGTGCCGTTTTAAATGTGATATGAATTTTTTTTCCGATTCCTTTTTCTAGACATTTTATCATAAGGTCATATTCTCAATTATCGTTAGTAGATTTTTTATATATTAACTTATTCTGGTGAAATTTTATAATCGGGTTCATATTGCCGTATGTTAGCTTGCATGATTTGCTGAATAAATATGTATGGGTTTGTAAATTACTTCGAATGACACTTTGACAGCTCAAAAGTCATGCAGACGATATATTCAGATCTTGTGTCATACTTTATGTTGTAATCATTGCCGATTTCTTTTATTTAATACATGCTAAATACAGCTCAACTTGTGCAGAATATGTTTGAAAATAAAACAATACAGCGTATGTAGTGGCCAGCATACACTCATCATTTAAATCCGATCGAGCATATCTAAAACACACTCTAACGAAGCATTGCATGCCACTGTGGATGTATTCGGTACTTTGATACTATATCAGATTTTGAGGAGAGAATTCCTTAAATGTTATCGACAACCTCATTGCATCCATGGAAAACAGATATTGTACAATATTAACTATTCCGGGGGAGCACACGCCATATAAAGTATAGTCCATTCTTTTTAAACATCATATATTTGTCATTTAAAGTTACTCAAATTAGTGCGGAGCGTCTGATTATGCTCTTGACATCATTTTATACAGTTAAAATTCCGATATAAGTAATTTAGTGTTTCATTTTCTATTTTACTTTTAATATATTGCGTACTTTCAATTTTATACCCATGCACGGCTGTCTTGAATTGTTTGATTTCCCATTTTTTTAAACAGTGTATACGAATTTATATATAAGATTTTGTAATTCTACGATTCGTTTATTTTCATCATTTCAATTTATCGCAGTGTATGGACAATTAAAGATAACATCTCATTTTCTTTGCTTCCACATGTTATTATTAAATCTATGTTCTCAGCAATATCGCTCAGACTAATCCCTCTGAGGGAAGTCCTAGTATAGTCACTGGTAAACAGATTCTTAACTAAAAATAAAATTTGACATTTTCCCTCCACCTTGAGGGAAGTGGGGGGATAACGTAAAACCATACATCAGCATCCCTGAGGCACTTTAAGATTAAATTTTGTTGAATGTCTCTGAAACATCAGTATAGATAGGCATAGCTCACCTAATATTAGCCAAAACATAATAATATGCCGATGCCATAATGATGTTGTATTTATCGATCATACATCCATTCTAAATATCTCATAGTTTCAAATTTTATGTCGTTGAACACAGAAAAAAAAAATATTTTCAAATAAAATTTGTTTGACTACTGTAGCTCAATTTACTGACTTTGTTTTAAATTACTTTTTCACTAATTTTTAAGCATAATAATAATAATAAAAAAATCTCAACAATAAACATTTGTTTGCTATAATAATGGAAAGTAACTAAAGAGAAAGTGCCAGAGTTATCAAAATTGGCATTTGGTTGCCCATTCTTTGATGAGAGAGAAAAAAAAAACATTTTATTCTAGTTTTTTTATTTTTCAGTATCATCATATTTTATGTGATTTAAGTATCACATTTTATATGATATGATAAGAGTTGTGCATTCCTGCCACTTCTGTACCTTGTGAAACATTATTTTCCATAGCAGGACACATTTGCTGCAAAAAGAGAAGCTGGCTCATATCTAACAAATTGAAAATTGTGCTATATTTAAACCAGATTTTTAATTTCATTTAATAAAGTGATTTTAAGCTTTTCTATAAAAATCACTGTTAGTAAGGTGTGCAGCTTCCTGTTCTAATATTTCATTTCATTTTATTTTAAATTAAATTACTTTGTTTTTCATAGATCATGTTCTTTTTCTGCCAGACAAGTAACTTTTGTTCCAAAAAGGTTATAAAAGATGTTCCTACTACACTGAATTTGTAAATGAATTTTAAAAATTTAAGAGCTAATGAGTTACTAAAAAGAAATGAGTGATACTATAACAAGACAGAAAAAAATAACTGTCTTAGAGAAGGAAAATTTTTAGAAGCACGTCCTGATGTTTTTTACTATTTCATACACATAAGGAGATTCTTTGACATTTACAGAATTTATTATATACATACAGAAGCAATTTAATATATACTTTCAGGGTGTCTAGCCACCTGGAAAAGTCAGGAAAATTTACTATTTCTGCTGAAAAGTCAGGGAAATTTACTATTTATAATGAAAAGTTAGGGAAATTCAAACATTCTGAGAAAAAGTCAGAGAAATTTGAAACTTTCGAGAAAAATTCAGGAAATTTTTTTTAAATACAGACCTAAGGATTTGAAATTGTAGCGCCAGGAAAATCTAATCTTGATCTTCATAAGTTCTTTAAAAATTATTTCAACCTCTTGTGCAATTAATTCTGTCTACCCGCTTTCAGTCCTGCTTTGCAACAGAGAAATTTTAAATTCTAGCTTCACTGAATCTTTGTACAGAATGTTGTATGATTGATTAGATGATTCAGTTAGTTTGCTTATCTTTGTTTGGAACTGCACATTTGTTAGCTTAATTTGTTCAATATTTATAATCCTCAAATTGGGTTTGTTATAGAGCAGATATAATTTTTTTTTTTTTTTTATTAAAATATGCCAAAGTAATCTGTATTTAATTGTGACTGATGTGATAAGGAATTTCATCCTGATTGGACAAAGTGGATAGAACCCGATGCTAAAAGAGTGTCTGCAAAATGTTTAGGATGTTAAAAAAATATATTCATTAAGAAATATAGACATGTCAAGCAATTGTTAACCAAGAAATAAATATCTTAGTGTACAATAATTTGTAAATTTTGCATAAAATTGTTTATAAAATCAGTAGTTTGCTTCAGAATCAGCTGTGAAAGTTTCACTCTCGAATTCACAACTTTTAACATTTTTTGTGTGTAACATCATAAAATCTCAATACCTGGATTTATTATTATTATTGGCATGGAAAAGTCAGGGAAATTTGTTGTTGATCTGGAATAGAAACTCTGTTTAATTTACAATAATTTACAAGTTTGGTTTTCGTGTCTGTATATAAAATTTGGCAACAGTGAACAATCACAGTTGCAAACTCAAATTGCTTCAAGATCATTATAAAAAGGGAATATCTAAGATTATTATAATACATAAACTTAAATAAATTTTTCAAAATATTTTTTTAGAAAGAACAGGAAAAAAGGAGGTTAGAATTTGAAGCATGGGACCTAGCTCGAAAGAAAAATGAAAAATTAAGTGAACTTGAAGAAGAAGCAAAACAAAAAATGGAATATCTGAGGGAAAAAGCAAATGAAATAATAAAAGAACAAAATGAGGAAATTAAGGAAATTAATAAGGTAACTATTTTGAATATAGTTTTCAGTGTTTAATTATTAATATTTTTCAGTTTTATTAGATTATTATTATTTATTTTTACTGGGCGCCAGTGATATAACTCACCAAATCTTGTTTCAATTTATCATTTGAATTGCAAAACTTGGCTGAGTTCATGTGAAGAAAAGAAACTAACAATTCGTTTTTAAAAATTCTAAATGATATAAAAAGTTTTTGGGACCTTAAATAATGTAAGCTTCTATTTTTGTGTATATAAAATAAGATACGGTGCTTTCATTATGAAATACAATGCTTCTATTTATTTTATGTTATTTCTTATTTAAACATTCTTACTTTTGACTAAGCCTAATCATTAATAGATCCGATCACATGAGATTTTGTTATTTGTATTGATATGTTTTTGTTTACATATTTTATCATTATTTTTTAATTTTTTTTAGCTAAGTATTTAAAGATATTATAATAAAACTTTTCAAGCTTTTTATAAGTAATCGTAAGTATTTTTTGGCAAAATATTTTAATTTATTCATTCATTCACAGATAGTTATATCTGTCGTTAACAATTTTAAAATATTGACTATTTATTGTTGGCGAATGTTATAAGATTGGCGAGTTTTAAAAAACGTTGGCGATAACTAGCACCCGGCTAACATAAAAGTTCCTTTTTACCTCTAAAAATGTAAAATATGTGTAGTAAAACTTCTACTGGTGAAAAAAGAATTAATTTAACTAGGTACCTAAACTATTTAGGACTGTTATTAATTTGTAATTAAGACTGATTTCAAATTCAAGCTGATTATTCTTTGGCCCATTCCTGAATTCATTTTTATTTATAAACACATAAAACATGCTGCTGTTTTCATTCAAAAACTGATTGGCATTGATTGAAAACTTGATTAGCATTTTTAATTTTTTGATAAAGGCAAAGAACCTTTCGGATAATGTTGTAAAACTTTGTGTTAAGGTTGCCATTTAGCTTGCTGTCAAATGCTAATAATTTGTATAGTATATGTGAATTTGTGTGTATGTACATTTAACACATGAAAGTTGTTACTGTGAAAAGAAAACACAATACACAGGTTTCTAATAGCAGGTCATTAAGTATGAAATGTTCAATTTGAAAGTGAAAGTTTGGTTCATTATATTTCAAGCAAGAAGTAGTATAATTAATCAAAGTATGAGCCTAAACTATCGATACAGTTTTGCCACCTTAAAGGTAGTCTGTTAATGCCAGCAGTGAAGAAGCCGAAGGGCAAGCAGTGGTAAAATCATAAAAGGCATTTTCTACTGTATGTTGAGAATTAAATATCTTTCCTTTCAAGAAGTGATCCAATACCTGAAAGAAATGATAATTAGTAGGAGCAAGGTCCAGGAAATATGGTGGGTGACAGAGAGCTTACAAGTCTAGCTCCTGTAGTTTGAGCAATGTTATTCGGGAAACATATGGCTGGGCATCATCCTGCTGGAGGATTTGCCTGTCTCTATTCATCAATCTTAGCTGTTTTATCCATAGCTTCCTCTTCATTTTATGTAATTGATTACAGTATGCATCTGCCATGATTGATTGACCAGTTCTCATGAAGCTCTAGTTGAAAATACCAGCGCTGGACTACCAAACTGGCACCATTAGCTTCTTTTGATGAATATTCGGTAGTGTGTTTTGGCACTTCATCTTTATATAACCCCTGTGCCGAAAGCTTACAACTGTTGCAAAGTATCTATTTTTCATCACTCATAATAATATGGTGTAAAAGTGGTTCACCTTGTGTCAGGATAGCAAAACGTGGCAAGCTTCTAACATCCTCTGACGCTTGTTCAATTCATGTGGGACCCATCTGTCTAGCTCCTTTACCTTTCTGGTTTGTTTCAAATAGTTTAATATGGCTGGACTGCTAACAACAAACCTTGCTGCTAATTCATGCATCATCTGAATTGTATTCACTTTGACTACAGCATTCAGCTCATTATTATTTACCTTGGTCTCAATTTGTCCACTTGGTTCATTTCGATGATTAAAATCACCAGACAGAAACTTCTCAAACGATCGATGTACTATGCGCTCGTTAGCCACATCCTTACCAAACACTTCATTGACATTTGGAGTTGTCTGTGCTGCATTAGTTCCATGACGGAGCTTGTATTTGAAAATAATGCAAACTTTGGACTTATCCATAATTTACTAAACTTAACCCCCAAAAGACAATTTGACAGATTACTAGAAAGAAAAGCATGTGTCTGAAAAATAGATGCCACGTACCTTCACAATAAATAAAAACAAAAAACTGCCAGTGTGAAATAGCAAAGATATCGGGAATCAAACTTGGTGCTTGAGGAAATCTGACATTTTATACTTAATGACCTAATATAAAGACTTCCCCCAAATTAAAGAAGATATTTATAACATTTCTTTATTTTGTTAATTTTTATACACTTTCTAACATTAACTATTTTTTTATCTGATTCTAATATGATTATAGTTTCTCCAAACAAACCTTGAACCAAACAAAATATATTGGTGAATGTGACCTTGTGTTTTTTAAAGTAATATGTGTCTTTACCTGGAATGTCTTTCCTTATTGCTGAAAACAATATGAACAGCATTGCACTATTATATTTTCTAATCTGTCAGAAAAAAATTAGAGCTGTTAAGAACTGATTCTTTTAGTTGATAATTTACTGTAGGATTTGCTAAAAAACAATAGAACATTATGCCATTCCCTGAAAACTATCTAACTAACATTGCAAATCTTATCTAAATCTGTCTAGTAGAACTTTTTAAAAAGGCTAATGTTTTATAATCGTGTTCACCTGACTATAGAACTTTCCTTTGTAACTCTATAACAGAGCAATGTAGAATGATATTCAATATACTAAAACTATCCCTGAAAAATTATCAAACTAACTTTGAGAGCCTCATCAAAATTCATCCAACAGAATCTTTTTAAAAAGACTAATCTCTCATAATTAGATTCATCGGATTATAGAACTTTCACTCATAATTATATAACTAATCAATGTAGAACAATATGCAATATACTGAAACCTTCCTGGAAAAATTAGCAAACTAACAGTGCAAATCCCTTTAAAATCTAATCAGCAGAACTCAAGTTATAAGCAGCCGAAACAAAATTACCATTTGCATTATATATATACCGAATGTCCTAAAAAGGACTGACTGATTTTAAAATTCAATAACTTGCAAACGGTGACAGATATTTAAAAATTTCTTGCAGGAGGGTTATGCATAAGGTCAAAAGTTTTATTACAGTGATTTTCGATTTTAGTTTGAATTACAGACAATAGATGGCACTGTAAGCAATAGTCATTAAATACAGGCTCGATTTTTATTCCTTTCTCTTGTTCCATGCAGAAAAAGGAGATGGAAATGTATTAAGCGGGCCACAAAGTACCAAAAATCGAACCTGAATTTAGCGTTTATTGATTGCAGCGCCATCTATTGTTTGTAATTCGAACTAAAATCGAAAATCACTGTAAAAAAACTTTTGACCTTATGCATAACCCTCCTGCAAGAATTTTTTAAATATCTGTCACTGTTTACAAGTTATTGAATTTTAAAATCAGTCAATCCTTTTTAGGACACTCGATGTATATAATAGATTAACATTATCAAGGATGTGTAAGACATACTATGATTAAAGCATAATATCCCCTAAAAAAATCACAAAAACAAAGGAAAGTTATATGTTTTGAAGATACGAATCCTTTTTTAGGTGCGTTCGTAATTATATAAATATGTAGCACCTATAGTCGTCTTTTGGTCCATCTGCATATAACAGAGCAAAAACTATCCAACCGAATGGTCTGAAATTTTAAACATACTAGGGGGCTCTGCCCCCTACGAGCTACGCTCGTCAACCCCCGTTCAGACACCGCAGACTCTAACAGCACGCTAATTTAACCGCCTTTAAAAAGATTTCGGAAGATTGAATTATAATTTGAATCTGACAATTATAATCTGACGTAATTTTCACCAAACTTTTCTTTCTCTTTTTAATATTCACGTCAAATACTTTTCTTAGAAATGAAATATTATGATCATCTTAAAATGTCAAGTAAATGTCCCGCGCAATTTTTAAATTAAAACTGTTTTGCAATATTATTTTTTGTTCATTTTACGTAATAAGTGTAATATGACGTAAATTCTCCTATTTAGGACTTCTAACGCATGTTACTGAATTTATTATTTTACAATATTCTTTCTCATTTAAAATTCACGTGTAGCTATAGTTTTTATGACGTAATTTTCAATGAGTTCCTGCTTTTTAAATTTTTTGTTTATAATAGTCACGTGTAAAATAAATTTTTAATTTGAAGCAAACATTATTGGTTGCGCTTTTTATACAGTTGGCAACAGTTTAAATTAATACAATTTTCTAAAATTTGTAAAAAATATCTCTCGAAATGCTGAAAATTTGAATTTAAAATAGAAATAAAACCTCGAAAAATTATTCAAATTAAAAAACTAACTGCAATCTGCACACCGGGAAATTCTGACGCATAAAATGATCTAAAAATGATTAAATTCCTATGTACAGTTTTTGCTCCTATAAAACTTTTTTAATGGAACGATTTTGTCTAACTTTGGCATTAAATATCTCTTAAAATAATTCTTCGATTTGAAAACTGTCTGCATCAGCGTGTTTATCAAACATTTTTCTATAATACTACCGATTTTCATATTTTTGTATGCAACAGTTTTTTTAATATTAACGAAGAAAGACCTCCGGTCACAAAAAATCCAAAACCGGCGGCGGCGGCGGCGGTGACAGCGGTAGTTACTTTTTTTTAGAATAGAGAGATAATTGTTGCAAAATTTTGTTGAGTCATTTCAAATTTTATGGAAATCGGATGTATAGCTTAATTACAGGGATAGTCAAAAGTTTTCCGTTATATTACGGCCAATGGGAAAAAATTATTTCAAGTGCATTTTAATGATGTTATAGCCTTTCGAACAGGATGAAAAAAAATATGCACTTATGAAGTGCACTAAAATATACATTCAGTACAATATACTGTGCAAAAAATATTTATAAAACTAGTTCTAGCACGAACACACCGCATTTGCCACATTTGATGTGCAATTTCCAACTTGTCTTCAGATTAAAACAGTGTCAAACTTAGAAATATGAGATCAGGCACAGGTGTTCTTGTAGGTATAATTTCACAAAACTTTAGCTTGGAAAAGAAGAATCACTCTTTTGAATTGTGTAACTTGTCTAGTTTTCGAAAAATGGAATTATGCGATATTTAGAAATTATATAGATGTAATAAAAATGAAAGTGCAGGCCGTTGCACAGTTGCAAACTGTTATACACTTGAACAGTTGCAACTGTGTTTCACAGTCGTCCAAAAGTAAATTATTGCTTTAGGAGATGATGACATTATATGATATTTAGATGCATGAAGGATAAAAATAATAAGTATTTTTTTGGCAGGCGTCCAAATGTGGCTTGCTCATTTCTGACAATGATAAATAAGTTTGTCGGCTGAGTTTTTAAGGGATGGGTCATAAACTACATTTTAACACATTGAATAACATTTATTTAGCTTCTTCACTTTTATCAATTTCACTGCGTACATTTTTCCTTCAAAACATTGCATAATTTAAATCTTTACAATTTCCAATAGAGCCGAAAGCATACTTTAAAAGAAATTTTAATGGAAAATAATTTACTGAATTTTTATAAATTTTTAAAAATATATTTCAAGTATGAATTTTTTTTCCCCATCAGTGTTTATAATTTTTACTTTGAAATAGACAATCTTGTATAAAGTACTTCCAACCGGGAAAGGAGAAGATTTTATTCTTTTTTAAATGCTTAAATAATTTTATTACTCACACTCATCTTATGTTGATACAACAGTGATGTTCTACCCAAACATGACTGAATTTAGAGAAACATTTTCTTTCTCTAGTTTGCAAGCTACGCTCGCAAACTAAAACCTGAAACTAAATCCTGTAAAAATATGCTAATGTGCCCTATTTTGAAAAGATTACCTGGTTAGGAAGATTGAATGATATTATTGTGAACAGCGCCGATCTTCTGTAATCTGGTTGCCCTGCTTTTCCATTTGATTGGATCTTTTTTTCAGATTCCATGGTCCCCATCCACTGCTGTTGGGACAGCTGTTTTGGGGATTGATAAATAAGATCAGTTATACATTAGAAAATCAGCTTGTATAAAATGGCTAAGTAAAAAAATGTAGCTGTCTCTCAAACTTTTATAAAAATACTCAGGAAAAATATTCTTCCTTTGGGTTTGAGGTTACAAAAATTTGTCTGATTGGGAATAACATTCAGAGCTGCGGCATTGAAAAGCACTGTATTTAGAAAATGTACACTATATTTTATGTTTATATCGAGTTTTGGATATTTTCAGTAACAGCTGTAGTTTCTGCATGAATTCTTTTTTCTGTTTTAATATGCCATCATGCATATTTTCATGTTATTTTAAAAATATTAATTGTTTATTTTAAGTAATAAATATATACAGATTTTCTCATATGTATTTATAAAATAGTGATTTGTAAAAAATAAATTCGTACAATATAGTATTTTATGCATGCATTTACCTGTATTTATGCTGCATCAAGTGATGAAATATATAAACAAACTTGTCAGCCGCAGTACTTTTACGTCATGTGATTCCCACTGTGACATCAGATGAATATGTCCATAAAAAATTGTTTTAAATGTACCGTTTTAATATGTAACATAATTTTCACCATTAAATACATTTTACAAGTAATAATTTAATTATTTTCTTTCTTTTTTAATATTCACATGTAAATACATTTTTTATTACATAATTTTCCCCATTTCCTGCTTTTTTTAATACTTGATCATTTAATTATTTTCTAAAGCTTTCTTTCTGTTTTTAATAGTCACTAGTAAATACATTTTTTCATTGAAAAAAAAATATTGTTTGCACTTTTTTACAATTTGGCAACAATTTAAACACACGAACTTTTCTAAATGTAAATTTGTATTGAAATAATGAAAATTTGAATTAAAAAAAAACCCCTAAGAAAATTGTTCAAATTAAAAAACTAATTGTGCACTACACACTGCAAGCTTGTCAATCATGTCTGTGTAAAAGATGGTTAAATTACTATGCATAGTTTTTGTTCTTATAAATTTTTTTTTAACAGAACTATTATGGTTGACTTGAACATTATATAGCTCTTAAAATAATTCTTTGATTTAAAAACTGTCTGTTTCACCATGCTTATTGTCTGTTTCACCAGTCTCATTTCTTTATAACACTTTCTTTTTTAGAACACAGAGAAAAAGAATTATAGTTAATTATATTTCTTGATAAAAGCATATGGAAATTTAAGTACATTTTTGTTGATAAAAAATGGTAAAATATCTACATTTACACCAACTTAAATCTCCCATCAGCATATATAAATTCAATTTCAATATTTATTTTAATTTATAGGCCTTCATCTCAGCATTGGAGGAATAGAAATTTTTTGAAAATTTCATCATAATTTTAGAAAAATGTTTCAGTTTTATGAATGAAAGTGCATGTTTATTTTTAATAAAAATGAGGTAGTGATGGGCGATTTTTAATCGATTTAATCGATACTATGGCCAACTCGATTTAATCGTTTCTATAAATTTTTTAATCGATGTCTCTAAAGGTAATGTCATTTTCATTTTCCTTAAAAAGTTGAAGGTAAAGTTGTCGGATGTGCCGATACCAAAACTTTTTTCTATCTCAAACATGTTAAAACTTCAAAATTCGCTATCACAGTATGAAATTTAAATGATAACCTATGGCCATCATGAGGAATAAGAAATTATAGGTTCATTGAAATTTGTGCATTTTAAAAGATTGCATTTGTCTGAATTAATGAAAATGTCTGAATTAAATTTGCTGAAAACAGCAGCATAGCAGTGCAACCTGTTATATGATTTGCATGAAAACCTAATTAGGAACAACATAGTGTCTAACGGAATATTAAATTTGATGAAATTTCGTTCATTAGTTCTTGAGATATGATCCCTAAAATCGTGTAAATCCCGAAAAACTTGTTAAATTCCGAGGGTAGCACCGGGGGCGGGGGGGGCGGTGACATCCCCCTTGATCATTGAAATGTCCCCCCAAAAGGTTTGAAATTTTATGTTTAATGTACAAAAGTTCAGCCCCCTCCCCTCCTCTGAAGTCTAGAATGCCCCTCGCTGGAGCCGCAGAAATCTCTCCCGGAGAAAAATGCTGAATTCAATTCAGCATAACAACACCCCCCCTGTTAGGTGATTTACACCGAAACCTAATAAGCAACAACTTATACCAACGTCTAACTGAATGGGAAGTTTGATGAAAATTCCCGTGGATTAGTTCTTGAGATAGAGCTGTTGCGAAAATTGGGGAAAATGCAGCATAGCAGCGCCACCTACTAGTAAATTTACATCAAAACCTAATCATCAACAACTTACGCCAACGTCTAACCGAATCTGAAGTTTGGTAAAAATTCATGCATTAGTTTTTGAGATAGCGATCATGCAGAAATCATGAAAAATGCAACATAGCAGCGCCACCTGCTGGGCAATTTTAACCAAAAAGTAATCAGCTCCAATTTATATGAAGGTCTAACTAAATCTAAAGTTTCAACAGATTCCATGAATTAGTTCTTTAAATAGACCGCCCACAATTTTTTTTGTCAGAGACAAACAAATAGACAGACTTACAGACAGACAATTTATGACTAGTATGTTGTGGCCATCACAAAACTTTCTTCTATATAAATCACGTCAATTAAATCATTTAAATAGTACAAGAAATTACATGAATTTAGCACCAATTCATATCAAAGTATATCTGAATTTGAAGTTGGATGAAAATTCATGCATTAGTTCTTTAGATAGAGCTATAGCGGAAATTCTGAAAAATGTAGCATAGCAGCGCCACCTGTTGAGCGATTTACACCAAAAATTAAACAGCACAAATTTATACGTCAATTCATGTCAAGGGCTAACTAAATCTGAAGTTTGATGAAAATCCGTGCAATAGTTCTTGAGATACAGCTCTTGCGGAAATCATGAAAATGCAGCACAGCAGCGCCACCTGTTAGGCGATTTACACCAAAAATTAAACAGCACTAATTTATATCAAGGACTAACTAAATCTGAAGTTTGATGAAAATTCGTGCATTTTTTCTTGAGTTAGAGCTATTGCGATAATCATGAATAATGCAGCATAGCAGTGCCACCTGTTGGGCGATTTTCACAAAAAAGTAATCAGCACCAAACTATATCCTGGACTAACTGAATCTGAAGTTTTACGAAAATCCGTGCAGTTGTTCTTCAGATATAGCTATTGCAGAAATCATGAAAAATGCCGCATAGCAGCGCCACCTGTTGGGCTATTTTCACCAAAAAGTAATCAAGTCCAGTTTATATCAAGGTCTAACTAAATATGAAGTTTAGTGAAATTCCGTGCATTAGTTCTTGAGATAGAGCGCCCACAAATTTTTTGTCACATACAGACTCGCAGAGTGACAGACAGACATTTTCTAAAAACCATCAAATCGTGTTCTGGGCATTCTAAAACGTATAAATCCATCAAAAACCGGAAGTCGAAATTTTTCACGAATCCAATACTTTCTTCTTGTAAAGATAGAAGAAAGTAAAAATAGTCAAATCGTATTCCAGACAAGACCTTCTAAAACTATAAATCCTTCGAAAACCGGTAGTCGAAATTTTTCACGAATCCAACACTTTTCTTTTTCTAAATACAAAGAAAGCAAGAAAAAATGAACGAATCGATTCCACCCATACCATAGGATCAGAAATAGCGAATCGATTCAGTACGCAGATTCGATGTTGATCTTTAGATGCTGGCTGAATCGTTTTGAAGACGGTTCTTTAGATGAGGGCAGAATCGTTTTGCGGACGATTGTTTAGATGCGGGCAGAATCGTTATCCTTTAATTTACTTCAAATCGAATCGCAGTCGATCACGATTCGGGATCGGGTTGAATCGTTATATTTATTCTTCCAATGTTACTGTTTTAGTGGCAGAATTGATGTAAAATTTCGTATAAAGAAGGATTTTTTTTTTTCTCTTTCTGGGTTACATCAGTGTTCAATGCAGGTAATTTTCTACGGGGGGAGGGGGGGGGGGCAAATTTTAG
Organism: Maratus speciosus; assembly: GCA_963932465.1. Taxonomy (NCBI): domain Eukaryota; kingdom Metazoa; phylum Arthropoda; class Arachnida; order Araneae; family Salticidae; genus Maratus; species Maratus speciosus. Next base: position 459,250,856 of record OZ010797.1, read on the forward strand.
AGATTCATAAGGGGGGGGGTAAATTTCACATTTGTCATTAAAAAGTATGAAATCTTAAAACCCTTGGGGGGTTTCAATGTTCCAGGGGGTATGTCCCCACCGGACCATCCCCTGAATTCAACACTATGTTAAATCGTTATACTTTTGTTTAGAGCCCAGTTATTCGGGTTACTAGTTTATTATGTTGTATTTTTCAAGTTCGTCCCTTCCAATCCCTCCCCCCCCCCCCCCCCTTCCTCGCCAATCTTAATTTACAGGGCTGTTCAAAATATGCATGCAATTTTTTAAATGCCAAATTCTTGTTCTATTTTATTATAAATCTACATTTTGAAAGCTTGACCAAAGATACATTTGAGGTCGCCCCTCCGACCGTTTGGGACTTACCTGTCCTCCTGGGGCATAGTTATTGTTTCTTCCAAACCATCTCGTGTAACATATCGTTGGAAAGCTTTTAATGTCCTCTTTTATTTTCTGTCCCTCCTTCCCCCTCCCCCTAGTTACATGCTCTTGGCACATTTTAGCTCACAGGCTATCAAAGACTGAGAGCTAATGTGCCCGTCAGTTCTGTATGTATGTATGTACGTATTAGGGTGTTTCAAAAGTAATGGGTCCGAAAAAATTTTTTCATTTTGATATTGCATACCCTTTTATTTTATGAGGTTTGATGATATAAGCTTATTTGTAAAATTTCTAGAAACTAGGAAAAAGTTAAGTGACCCCTCAAAGCCGCCGAACTTTTAAAAAATTGGTATTTTTTTCGAAAATCTCCAAATTGACGTCCATTTTTTCAAAAGCAATAAACAAAACAATTTTTACAGTAGGTTGAAGTTTGAATTTAATATTCTTGATCTCTTAAGGTAAGTTTTTTTTTAAGTGTTTCTTCAATGGCCAAATAATGAATTGCTGATGATATTCTACTGTGTGATAGAGGAGCTGACCTTGATCCTCATCTTACACAAGTACATTATTGAATTCAGTGTGTAATAACGCGCGCATACTGGCACAGCACGTTTGGCACAATCATTTACCACTAATAAAGAATATTTTTTTTATTTGACAATATTATAATCGTTCATCTACAACTGAATCAACATCGTTTTTAGGTAGCTTTCATTACAAAAAGCTACCTATTGTAGCCGTTCGGAAGAAAGCGATTTCAAAAAATTTTGGTATATTTTCATCGATCATGACCCCCAGACCTCGAAACCACCCTCCGTTCAAAAGTTGATATATATATATATATATATCTGATTTTTGTCATACTGTAACTCTCATATTTATGAACCGATTTGGATGAAACTCGGTGTGTACATAGTACATACCAATGTCTCGACCGAGTTCGTTGGCCAGCTTGTTTCAAAATGGCGGCCATTTAAAATTTTTAAAAAAATTTAAAATTTGAAATGTGGTACCATAAAATTAAAAATTGAAAAATATTTTTTTCCTATGTATTTGACCTTGATACAAAGATTACGGAGCAGTTTTTGTTTTGTCTATATCTTAAAAAATGGCTGAGTTATAGCACTTTCAATTTCTAGTGTGGCTGACATTTTGAAACGACCTGATATTTGTCACGCGATAACATGCGTATTTATGAACCGATTTAGATGAAACTCGGTGTGTACATAGTACATATCAAAGTCTCGACCGAATTCGTTGGCCAGCTTCATCCGGCATCTTGTTTCAAAATGGCGGCTATTTAAATTAAAAAAAAAAATTAAAATTTGAAATGTGATACCAAAAAAATGAAAATTGAAAAATATTACTTTCTTATGTGCTTGACCTTGATACAAAGATTCCGGAGCAGTTTTTGTTTTGTCTATATCTTAAAAAAGGGCTGAGTTATAGCATTTTGAATTTTTGTTGTGGCTGACATTTTGAAACGACCTGATATTTGTCACGCGATAAGAGGCGTATTTATGAACCGATTTATATGGAACTCAGTGTCTACATAGTACATACCAATGTCTCGACCGAGTTCGTTGGCCAGCTTCATCCGCCATCTTGTTTCAAAATAGCAGCCATTTACATTTTTTTTTTAATTTAAAATTTGAAATGTGATACCAAAAAATTGAAAATTGAAAAATATTTTTTCTTATGTGCTTGACCTTGATACAAAGATTTTGGAGCAGTTTTTGTTTTGTCTATATCTTAAAAAATGGCTGAATTATAGCACTTTGAATTTCTAGCGTGGCTGACATTTTGAAACGTCCTGATTTTTGTCATCCGATAACAGGCCTATTAAGGAACTGATATGGATGTACCTTGGTGTGTACAAAGTACATACCAATGTCTCGACCGAGTTTGTTGGCCAGCTTCATCCACCATCTTGCTTAAAAATGGCAGCCATTTAAATAAAAATTTTTAAATTATAATTTAAAATGAGGTATCAAAAAATTGAAAAGATTTTTTCCTTATGTGTTTGACCTTAATATAAAGATTCCGGAACATTTTTTGTTTTGTCTATATCTAGAAAAATGGCTGAGTTACAGCATTTTTAATTTCTATTGTGGCTGACATTTTGAAACGTCCTGATTTTTGTCACGCGAAAACAGGCGTATTTATGAACCGATTTGGATGTAACTTGGTGTGTACATAGTGCATACCAATGTCTCGACCGAGTTCGTAGGCAACCTTCATTTGCCATTTTGTTTCAAAAGGGAACATTTAAAAAAAAAAATTATTTAAAATTTAAAATGAGGTATGAAAAAATTGGAAAATGAAAAAGGTTTTTTTTGTGTGTTTGACCTTGATACAAAGATTTCAGGGCAGTTTTCTTTTTTTGTCTACATCTTAAAAAAAGGTTGAGTTATAGCACTTTGAAATTTCTAGCATGGCTGACATTTTGAAATGATCCGATATTTGTCACGCGATAACACACGTATTTATAAACCTATTTGGATGTAAGAAGACATTTGTATAGTATATAGCAATGTCTCGACTAAGTTCACTGGCCAGCTTCATCCGCCATCTTGAATCAAAATGGCGGCCATTAAATTAAGAAAAAATTATATTTAAAGTGAGGTGCAAAAAATTTAGAAATTGAAAAAGGTTTCTTTCTTAAGTATTTGACTTTGATATAAGGATTCCGGGGCATTTTTTGTTTTGTCTTTATCTTAAAAAATGGCTCAGATACAGCAGTTTGAATTTCAATATATGGGTGACATTTTGAAAAATCTTATTTTTTGCCTGCGATAGCACTCATATATATCAACCGATTCTGATGTGAGTGAGCGTGTGCATAGGAATTACTAAGGTCTCGACCAAGTTCACTGGTTAGCCTCATCCACCATGTTGTCTTAAAAGGGCAGGCACTTCAAGATATCGCCGAATTCGGAAACCAAATATAACTTTAAATAAAATCAGCTTGGATAAAACTGACTAATTTCGCGACATTCTCATTCATAAGGATTTAGTATTGATAAAAATTAGCATTGAATCTTCTATAATCGGTTTCAACTAAATTGAGCTTCGTGTGTTTGAATAACATAAGCTAGCTTTTTAAAAATAAGGAATTTGAAAGCTACCTCTTCCTCCCGGCACTGGCTGGAAGGACTTTTTAGAAATGAACTGACAAATTTTAAGACTGTAAAAAGATTGATTGCTCGGCTGCAAAATCTCGTAGCATTTAACCAAGTTTCTTCTTAGGTTTTCTGAAACTGAAACAATTGCCTTTTTCTCTTCAATTAATATAGGATCTGAAAAGAGTGATAACCCAATCATGTCCTCACTTAGGTACCAAAGTTTTCTTTTATGTTTTATCAAGAACTTTGTTGCCAGTTCATTGTCTATTTTTTAAAAATAATTCCAGAGACTTAAGAGAATCAAATCATTCTAAGGTGCACTACAACTTAAAGGTACAGAGGACCATGCTTTTATATAAATTGTCGCGATAAACAGGTGCGTTTTAATACACATACTTCATATTTCATGAAGTTGAATTACTCACGAAAGCAAAATTTTTTAATGGAAGAAATTCTTTTTGTTATCCACGATGGTATGCACCAGAAGGGCTGAATGTAACTTTGCTTTTGCGTTTAAGAAATTGTGATGTGATTTCACACAAAGTAGTAAGGGTAAGTTTTATGCCAGGGACTGCACTAAAATTCTAAAGCATTTGCTGGGTTTCCCTGGGTGGCCATCCTGGGTTAGTTTTATGAACTTCAGATAATCATCACAAGTTTGAATATTTCTGTGACTGTTTGTAAAGGAAGGCTACAATGACACTTCTGTTTAGTTGTAGCTAGTGTTTTTCATCTTCAGTTAAAACACAACCATCAGTATCCTTATCAATTGTTGCATAGCTGGCAATATTTATCATGGCCAGTAATCTTTAATTCTATCCAAAATAGCGATTTGAGGTCCTGATTCCTGGTGAAGTGAAATTAAGTCAAATACAGCAGAAGCTATGATTATAAGGTTATGATGCTTCTTATGTTCGCGCTGTACAAACATTTTATCCTCATGAAACATAATCATTTTCTGCACTTCTAGTTGATCATGAAGATGTTTTATTTTGATATTGCATACCCTCTTATTTTATGAGGTTTAATGATATAAGCATATTTGTAAAATTCTAGAAACTAGGAAAAAGTTAAGTAACTTCTCAAACCTGTCAAACTTTTAAAAACTTGGCATTCATTTCGAAAATCTACAAATTGATGTGCATTTTTTCTAAAGCAATAAACAAAATAATTTTTAAAGTATGTTGAAGCTTGAATTTAACATCATGTACAAACGATGTAATGTTTGACCAGTAGTTGGTAATAATTGGTTATAAAGTTCTTTATGAAAAATGGAAATCAGATGTGAAGACCACATTATTACTTTTGGTTTTTCTACTGGAGATATGTCACTCGTCTTCTTTGACAAAACAAATTGCTTAAATTTGTATTTGATACAACAATTTCATCAATTTTCACAGTAATTGTGAGGAAACATGTTATAAAGAAAGTATTAAAAATTGAACTGGAACATCATAATTCAGATTTCAGAACATGTAACCAACCAACATGAAATAAGCTCCTTTCTCTAAAAATACTAGACATTTCTCTTTACTGCGTTTTTGAAAATTTTCTTCTTTTCACTTTAAGTGATTTATAATAAAGGTTTTAATAAACTATATATTTCTACTATGTGCAATTGCAACGTCATTAAAATAACGCTTATTCTAAGGAAATACTAGATACCTCATTTCACTTCCATTTTTGCACTTTTTATTCTTTACTTTACTTTATGCGATTTATAATAAAGATTTTAATAAACTATATTTCCATTACGTACTGTGTGGTGTCATAGATAGAGGAAATTATGAGGAAAATTAATGCGTTATTGCAATTATTTCCATGGTATAATGACAAGCTTAAAAAATACAATTATGAAATCTTTAAGCTTCTTGAGAGGTCAGTTGTTATTAAAATAAAAACTTCAAATTTTTACAATGTGTTTATCTCATCATTTCTCACAATTTAAGCCCCTATGCATGTCACTTTAAAAAAAAAAAATTTTTGGAACACCCTAGTACGTATGTACGTAACGCGATAACTCTTGATAAAAATATCCGATTTGCTTAAAAAATATTTCTAGGTTCATTCTGATAAGGCAGTTCCCTGATTAGTTTTCGGGGTTCATTGGTTAAGTACAAAAAGGGGAGAGGACTAATCCCCCCTTAACTTAGATAAATGGGTTTTTCATGCAGAATTATCAAATTTTGGTATACCAGTTAATTTTGATAACGAGCTTCTCTGATTAGATTTGAAGTTTCATTGTTATAGTCTAAAGGGGGGAACGGGGGCTAATATCCGCTAATTTAGATAGATGGGTTTTTCTATCCAATTTGCTTCAAATTTGGTATACCGGTTTATTCTGATAAGGCACTTCCCTAATTAGATTTGGAAGTTCATTGGTTAAATATAAAGGGGAGACGGGGGTCTAATACCTCTCTTAAATTTAGATAAATGGGATTTTCGATCCGATTTGCTTCAAATTTGGTATACTGGTTTATTTCAATAAGGCACTTCTGACATTTGGAGGGTCATTGGTTAAATATAAAGAGGGGAAACGGGGAGGGGGGGCAGCAATCCCACCCCCCCTAATTTATTTTCCGAGGGGCATTATTCTTTGAAATAAGAGTATACAGTTAGTGTGAATAGCCTGCGAGCTCAATGCCATCAGTTTAACTGGGCACTTCCTTTTTTAGCTCACAGACTATCAAAGCCTGAGAGCTAATGTGCACACAGGTTCTGTATGTACGTAATGCAATAACTCTTGCTAGAAACATCCGATTTGCTTCAAATTTTTTTTTTCTAGGTTCACTCTGATAAGATGCTTCCCTGATTAGTTTTGGATATTCATTGGTTAAGGATAAAGGGGAAAAAGGGAGGCTAGTCCCCTCCTTAATTTACAGGGTGGCTACTAAATACTGTTACACTCCAAAAAATACAAATTAATTTTAATTGTTTGGCAAAACAATTTATTTCTCTATTTTAACGTTTGTCAGTCTTCTATTAGTGCAGACTCATTTTGTTATAAAGCCAATGTTTAAAATTATTTTAAAGAGGGAAGCCAAAAGAATGATGATTAAACAGCTCTTTGATCGCAGATTTTCCGCTGGTGAAAACTTTAAGCAATTAAAATGCCTTGATTTTAATGTAACATTTATATATAGAACTATAAATCGTTTATTGGATACTAATAGCTATGTAAAGATTGATCTAGGCCTGGAAGTCCACGCTCAGTTCGCATAATAGAGCGCATCAAAAGAATTTGTGAAAAAGTGTGAAGAAATCCACAACATTCGGCCAATAAAATGGCTGCAGAAGAGGACGCGAGTCGCAGAACTATGCAAGCTATTATAAATGAAGATCTGGGTTATGTCCCTTATCGCAAAAGAAAAATTCAAGGTTTGACTGCTGCACAAAGAATAAAAATATTACAAAGAAGGAAGAAATTGATGAAGCGGCATGGTAGGAAAAGTGTTGACAGACTAATATTTTCTGATGGGAAGCTATTTTGCACTGAACAGTGTTATAATGCTAAAAATGATGTCATATATTCAGCAACCCTCGAGGATATACCTGAATCCCAACAAAAAGGTTTCGGTAAAAAAAAAAGCGCCAAGTTCTCCTTAATGTTTCGGCCAGAAAAAGTAGTGATATCTGAAGTTCGCACAAGTTAAAAGCCAAACATCTCAAATCTTTCATTGAAAATGGCTTCCTGTGACTTGGCTGTTAATGCCTTCAATAGCATTTCAAAATTAATGATTGGAAATTACGCATTTATGAATTATTTAAATATTAAAAGTAATATTAGAATGTAAAGAGGCAAATTCACATAAAATCATTATAAGTAAAAGATTTCTGATGAATACCATCCAGTTTCAACAAACATTAATTTTTATTACAGATCATTCAGTACACTTGTGGTTTAATTGCCATTTTGTACGGTCTAAAGCTAAAGTCATTAACGTAAAACCCAATAAATAAAACAAAATTTACTTACTTCAAATCTCACAACATGTTGCATTATATTTTATTATATAATATTGAAATCGTGTGCATTGACGAATGAGATTTTTTTTTCATTTGAACATTTATTGTAGTTTGTTTGCATACATTAAGAGGTATTCGATTTATAAACTGTTAAAAGCTGATACTAATTATGTTTTAGTAATTAGGGATATTATCTTCTGAATACAAGTATTTTGTTATTTTTAACTTCTAAGTATTTAAATAGACTGAAGTGGTTTAAATGCTTTTTTAAAATGTGAATTTTATTTCTGTACTTTGTGCCACAAAATGCCTAAAATAATCAAAAAATGTAGTTGGCATGTTACTCATTTGTACATCCTTAAAATTTGAAAAATCCTCTCGAAGGCATTAACGGCCAAGTCGCAGGAAGCCATTTTCAATGAAAGATTTGGGATGTTTGGCTTTTAACTTGTGCGAACTTCAGATATCACTACTTTTTCTGGCCGAAACATTAAGGAGAACTTGGCGCTTTTTTTTTTACCGAAAACTTTTTGTTGGGATATCACTACTTTTTGTATGTTTTTTCAAGTTTGTTTTTCTAAACTATATTAATATAAAAAAACTTAAATGTCGGTACTTTTATGTTAGCCGGGAGCAAATCTCCTCATAAGCATTTTGTTTTTTTCGCCAATAGCAGTTTTCATTTTTCACACGTGTAAATTAGAATCAATGCTTTGATTTTCAAATAAAATATTTTGGTTTATGTTAATATTTCTTACTTATTTATTTATTTATTTCTATGTTAAATATTCTATTAAATAAAATGAGGGAAATGCATCTATTTTAAATGAGATGACTGAAAAGTTTATATTTTAAAATGAAATGAATACAATATGAGCAATGGAGTTGGAAACAGTATTTGGCGATTTGCCTATTGCGCCCGGCTAACATAAAAATACCTAAATTTATTTTATTGAGCTTTACAAATTTATACTTTATTTCTTTTTATATTAAAGTACCAGCCGCCTCTAAAAAGCAGTATTGACTCTATTAATTGCATGTTAAACGTTGCATCATGTTACTGATATTCATAATTTGATTTACTTGCCCATTCTTTTGCCAAGTTGGAAGCTTTTGATAGAGAAATCAAGAACTCTTTATGATCATGGAAGCACATCATATATTTTATGTTGTTATGTATTTCACCTTCCTTGACAAATATTTCTTAACTCACTTATGCATGTTTCCTTATCAGTTACGATTCGTTCTCTAATGTGGAGATTTTTAATCCTATTGTAGAAAATAAACTACGAATTAAAAAAAAATGAGAGACTTCGCTGGAATTGACGACAGATGACGTAGCTACCTTTCATTGTTTTACTTGTATATAACACAATATTTCCAAAAAGCACACACAGCTAAATATAATGCACAAAATATATACATATTTACATTTAAAGATAATTTCGTTTTGAAACATTCACTCTGAACATCTTATACATCAAAATAAAAGCATTTGCTTTCGAGTTGCATTGTTACGACTCAAAACCGTCGAACATCATTCTATCAACATTCTATATCAACAAACCTGCCGTTGCCATTCGCAACAAAGTAAAAGTGGCTTCGGGGGGTTTCTTCTTCTCGCGACATCCTCCCCACCTGAGTTTTGGAAGAAACTCAGCAAAGATAAAACTGAAAAATACTGAAATGACATATGAATACAAATACTAACCTAAACAAAAGGTTAAAACATACACTAAAAATACAGATTCTAATAAAGATAAATAAAAACAGAAAAATTAGAAATAATGAAAATATTTTCAAAATTTAAAGTTCTAAGTTTTTAAAGTCTTTAAAGAAATGTTCATATTTAATGGAAAAGTTCAAACTGTAATGTTCATAGTTCACAAATCAAGTCTTTTTGGAGGTTTTACTTTTCGACCAGAACGAGTCTGAATATCTATATTTTTTACAGATTTACTGTCTTTTGATTTTTCGTTGATTTTATCAACTGTAACTGATGCAGGGTCTAACTGAAAATGTTCACAGTCTTCTTGTGTGATCTCAAGCAGGTAATGTCTTTGTACTGGTCTCAATAAAGCTCCTTTTGCTGTTTTCAACTTAACAAGCCTGACTACTCCATCTTTACTAGGAAAAAGTTCTATAACTCTTGCTAGAGGCCAATACAGACTTTCCTTATCATCTCGACCAATCAAAACTACATCTCCAACTTTAACTTTGTCATGCCTTTTAGGGATGGAAGATCGCAGAATGCCTAAGTATTCATTTTTGAATCTCTGTTTTAGATTCTCTCTTACTTTTTGAATATATCGCCATCTTTTCAAAATATTAGTCTTTTCAATTTGGTCTAAATCAGGAACTTCACTTGTGCGAAGATCTTGTAGAAATGATGCAGGGGTTAAAGCTCTTAAATCAGATTCTTCTGATACATAAGTTAGTGGTCTGTTGTTCATTACTGATTCACATTCGCAGACAAGAGTTAGCAATTCTTCATATGTCAAAGACGAATGTCCTAAGTTTTTTCTGAGCAGATCTTTAAGAATCCCAATTAGCCTTTCCCAAAACCCTCCCCACCATGAAGCCGAGGGTGGGTTAAACTTCCAACAAATTTCATTGGCTTCAAAAGTTCGTTGAATCATTGTCCAGTCTAGTTCTTTTAATACTTTATTCAAGCACGAATGTCCTAAGTTTTTTCCGAGCAGATTTTTAAGAATCCCAATTAGCCTTTCCCAAAACCCTCCCCACCATGGGGCCGAGGGTGGGTTAAACTTCCAACAAATTTCATTGACTTCAAAAGTTTGTTGAACCATTGCCCAGTCTAGTTCTTTCAATACTTTATTCAAGCCTGTAAAATTTGTTCCATTATCGGAATACAACACAGATATCCGACCTCTCCTAGCTATAAATCCTAGCTATATTTTTTTTCCTAAAACAATTCATACTTCTACATGCATCAGTTTTTTTTCTTTTCCTTTCACAAAGAACTTTTCTCAACACATATAAAGATTTATGGTTTCAGATATTTTGTTTCACTTATTCAAAATTCTCATTCTCGATTATTTATTTATTTATTTCCCTTCCTAACGGTTTTTATTTACATGCAATCACGATCATATTTAACTCCGTACAGCTGCACTTTATTTTAACCGTTCATTTTTTCTAATGTATTTCATTTGCGCTATAAATAAACTACTCTCATTTCCTATTAGAACTTGACGGGTAAAAAAAATGAAATAAAGAAAAGATGTATTTATTGGAATTGCAGTTATAAATTATATCTTCAATTATCATTAAGCTTTCTACAGTTCACATAATACATTGATTAAAGATTACTCAATCACATTTAACTGCAATCTGTTTTTTTTTAATGTAAACATAATCGAGACTTGTTGTCGCTCTTAGTCTTGAAACATGTAGGGTTGCTTGACATTCTGTGGCTGCGCCGAAAGGCGGGGCTGCTACGTAATTTGTCTGCTAATCCTATCGCCAATGCATTGTCTTTGTAATATAGGCGTTAAAATCTTGATTAGTTGGCGATAATACAATATGCCAAAACATATGAGTTCGGTACGCATTATGGAAGAGTTCGCCCCTGACCGCCTGACTGGAAGGTCCGTTAAAGGACCGCTGTTGTTTTTCTTTTTTCCCGCTGTGACGATGCGATGCAGTTTCTCATTAACGGATATACTTCTTCACATAGAGATAAATATATTTGATCTCTGCTTTTACAGAGCTTCGTATTTGAGGCTCCCTTTTTGTGAAATGTCCTTCTACACATTGAAAAATGAATAAAGACTAATTGAGTTTACATCTATATGTTGGAGTTTTTTTTACACCATTTCAGCGAACCCGAGAATCACCAACTGATGCGAACCCCCTTCAAAGAGGGGGGGAATGGCACTTCAATGTGTTTTACCCTTTGCTTCTTGCAGATAATACATTCGTTGATTATACTCCGTATGGTTCTTTTTCCTTTTAAAATCTGAAATCTTTCTCGCAGAATGGTCAAAAGTATAGATGTTCCAGCATGCTTGTTCAGAATATGTTCTTGCTCAGTAAGTCTTTTAACTACTGCATGTTTCGAAGGAAGAACCACTGGAGCAATAAAATCATAAGTTTCATCTTCATTAGTAAGTCTTGATTTCAGTCGTAATAGACCCTCTTCATCTTTAAAAGTTTGGAAATTAGCAAGAGATTTTCTGCCACCTTCATGAGAAAAGTATTCTGTCTGTACAGAACGGAAAAGTATTTTCTGTGCATTCAATATTTCTTCCTTTGTAAGCAATGAATGTTTTTTAAAATCATGAGCTTTGGGGTGAAAGCGCATAATCCAAGCTAGCACTCTTACTATTTTGGAAAATTTCGAAATTCTTTCAGCTAATTCAGAAACAATAGTCTTAAATTCTACATTGCTAGCAGAAACAAATGTTTTTTGTTTTTCTTGTTCAATTTCATCTTCGTTAATATTGACGACGGATTTAGGCCATTATTCTTTTGAATTCTTTAACCATGTCAGGGGCGCCATTTGAGGGGGGCTGGGGGGGGACGCCCCCCCCCCCCCCCAAGGAATTTGATATTTCAGAAAATTTATCTGTCATTAGGATGTACCGAATAGTGATTTTGGCCGAATATTCGGGTAGCCGAATACCGAATATTCGGCCTACAGATAAACCGAAAACTGAATATTCGGGTAGCCAAATACTGACTGTTGGGCTGAATACCGAATATTTGGCTTGCCGAATTTACAGTTTAAATATATTAAAAAATTAAATTTTAAAACAATTTTTTATAATACTTAACATAGATACTTCCATTTTGATAAACAAGACCTTTTTACAAGTAAACTTTACACACACACAACCAATTTCCAGCACTTCTTCTCATGATATCATATGTCACAGAAATCAAAGTAACTCTTTTGAAAATATTGTTACAATATCTTCATTATTGTTAAAGTAACAAATGAAAATCTAAGTTTGACCTGAAGTGAGATGAGATACACTGTATTTTTGATTTTGACTGATTAAGCGCATTGTGATACTGGTTTCTTGGGCAAAAATGGTCTGTCTTGTAGTCTATTATCACATTTGAAAGTTTTCCCATTTTCTTTAGAAACACTCTTTTTGCGAAAAAGCAAAAGACAGATTATTTAGAAGACATTGTTCAGAAACTTCCATTTGTGCATCATTTATTTCTATGCAGCTTATCATTAATGGTTAATTTTTTTAAGCGACACTTATCAAACAGCAAATAAATAATGTAACAGCATTCTCTTTGATTTAAATATTACTCTGTTTTCAATTATTCTGAATATACTTATAAGACAGTTAAAAGTAGAAGTTGTGTAAGAATTTTAAAAATATTTTTCAAAAGATATTTTTAAGAATTCAGTTAGGCCAAATAGTTTGAAATTCTACCTAACCGAATATTCGGTAGCATGTCCGAATACCGAATAGATACCGAATATTCGATGCATCCCTATCTGTCATCACAGGTCAGACTCAACATTTTTTTCTCATAAATTTCTCAAAAGCTTAAATAATTTGTCAGATTTTATTACAATAAAAACACATGCTATAAATAAACCCTTTATGCACAGAAACTGATAATTATCAAAAATATTTTCTAAAGACTTTACTATTCAAACACTCTCAAGGTGAGACATTTCTCATTGATAAGTATTTTGGCTAATTTAAAAAAGATATGTGGGAAAAAATTCTATTAATTGCTTTCCAGCCGTGTGCAAAATGATCAGAGAAAACTCGTCACCCTCAGGGCTAGAATTTTCGAGGTGAATTTCCCCTTTAGTCCAAAATTTAGAAAGGGTTTTTCTTTTTTTTAAAAAAGGGGGTTAATTCAAGCTCTTAATTATTGGAATTTTTTATTTTGCATTATTAGTGTCACATTTACTGCAGTCATTACAACGCTATCAAATCGTTTGCTTAATTAAATCATATTACATACAGTATGTTCTTAATAATCTCCTCAGTCTGATACTAGAGTTCTGCATGGATCGGGTTCTACACTATCCGAACCTGACAAAAGTCATTAACGCGAAACACAACTCTAGCCTGACAAACTGCAAAATAAACCCAAAATATTCATACCCAAACTCAAAGTGAAAGAAAATGAATCTATGTTTAATTACATTTGTGGAAAAGTAGTATACAATTTTATAGCTTATATGCAAAAATGAACACATATGCACCCATTAATACTCCGTTATATAGCTTTTTCATTTAAAAAATATTCAGATCTTCCTTTTGAAAAATCGGTTCATCCAAAGAGAGACAAAGCATAACCAGAAACGCTTAAAGTTAACCTTACACCTAGCGAAAAAAAACCCCCATAAACCTGACTTGATCCGCAACTCGAATTCGGGTAAAATCAGGTTACCCGACCCGATGCAAGACTGTCAATCTGACCCGAAACAAAAAAAGAAACGTCAACCGATCTAGATATGTGCCACGGATCGGGTTGTGTCGCTTTTGAAAAAAATCTGGTTGCGCGACCCAATGCAGACTAGAGATGAGAAGGGTTCAGCCCGAGCCCGAAAGCCAGTGCTCGACACGGGCTCTATTTTTATTCTAGTGTTCGGGTTCAAGCGGGCTCGGACTCATTCTTTCTGAAACCTGAAAATTTTATTTATGCATGAATAGGAAAAAATTAAAAGAACTTTTTCCCCCCTTAAAAATTACTTATTCCTTTTCAAATCATTGTATTGCTTTTTTGATCAGAATGAAGGGAAACAGAAATTGTGTTTTTCTATTTTAGTTATTAGAATAGAATGCTTATTTTAAAAGAAAATGATTAGTCATATATACAGATTTATGTTTGGCATTGTCGACAACGATGGTCCTACGATACGGCGCCACAAAAGAGGCGGGAATAATTAATTTGTTTTTAGTTCGTTTAGTTTTGTTTTTGGCAGTGGTTATTTTGCAATTGGATTTATTTTTTTAATTATTATTTAGAGATGTAACACAAAGAGAATATTTTCTTCTGTTTATAGTTTACAGTTTGTGAATAATTTAGGGTTCTATTGTACGCTTTTCATATGGAAATATCTTTAGTGATTATTATATGTATTATGAACTCTGCTGATGCTGAAGCTGTACGCTTGCAATTTACGAAGTCACTTTCAGTCGTTAAGTAAATTTAATTACCATATTATTCCAATAGAAATCAATCAAACAGTATTTCCTCTTTTCCTGTAAAAGCACCGGGACATTGAAATTTTCAATTTGACCTTTAACTGATGTCACAGAAATTGTTACGTAACTATTGTGAAGTGGTCTGTGAGACCGCTCCTTCAAAAGATGAATAAAAGCAGCGATTAACTCATAGGATTTTGTTTTTGTACTAAACTTTTTGTACAGGAATGTTATAATTAAAATTTACCTATTCAAAAGTCTCTGGTGTTAGTACTAAAGTTCCAAACGAAACAAAATTTCAGTAGTGTTTGTAGATAAACTGAAATTTGCAAGTTAAACTATGAAAATTTTAAAAAGCACTGGTCTGTGAGAGCGGTAACATCAGTTAAAAGTTAAGATTATTTTCAGGGTCACGCCAATCCCGAAAGATTGTTATGGGGAAGGAATTGGTTAAGTTAAAAATGGGCACCTTTTTTAGAAAATTTATAAATCTTCTTCCATCATTCGCTAGATAAATAGTAATTTCTACAAATTTCATGCATTTATTCATGAAACACACTTCATTAACATGCCCATAAGATTTTCTTATTAAAAGAGAAAAGATATGAGAATCCTTTTTAAGTATGAAGTACATTTTTATTTGACACCAAACTTTTCTTTTGATAATATTAAATTTAAATTTTCCTTTAAAGTAGTTTACAAATGATAATTACATTTGAAACAATTTTTAAAATATTATGCAATTTTTTACTATTGCATATTTTCGGTATCGGGCTCGAGCTCTGATGGCACAAAATGTTTCGGGATCGGGCGGCCCAGGGCTCTGAAAAAAGAGCCCGAACTCATGTCTAATGCAGACTCTACCTAATACCAAATGTTTTGCAAATTTCTGAATTGTGTGGAATTTAGATCATAGTCTGAAAAGGAATGCAGAAAATGATTAACGAAATTTTTTACTCACAGAAAATCATTGGTGAAAATTTCATATCCCTATGAATCACAAAATTTGCAAACTTCTTGACGTTTTGACTATGGTTATGTACTGATTATCTCGTGACCGATTGAATTTCACGATTTTTTTCCGTGATCGATTCACAAAATTCACGATTTTTTTCCGTGACCATTTGTCAAAATTCACGATATTTTTTCCAACGGTTAACGAATTTCGCTATTTCTATCAGAGATATTTTGACGAAATTCGCGATTCTTTTCTACGATCATTTGTTGAAATTCGTTTTTTTTCTCGCAGCCGACTGACAAAATTTGGGATTGCTTTGCGTGATCGTTTGAGGAAATTTTTGAATTTTTTGCACTTTGACTAAATTTGTGATTTTTATCCGAAATCCTTTGACAAAATTCTCGTTTTTTTCCTTAATAGATATTCGAAATTCATAATGTTTTTTTGGAGTGATGAGCAAATTTGATTTTTTTTTTTTTTTTTTTTTTTTTTTTTTTTTTTTTTTTTTGCGACCTAATGTTGAAATCTGCATTTCCCCCCCCCGCAACCGATTGGCAATAATCGCTGTTTGTTTCCATGATCTTTGTAATACTTTTTCATGGTCCGTTTAGGAAGTAATATTTTTTCCGCGACTAATTTGCCAAATTGACTATTTTTTTCAAGTCCAATTGGCAAAATTTAAGATTTTTTTTTGCAGTCGATTAGCAAGTTGATTTCGCGTAGCTCCGCAAAAAAAGAAAAAAAATACTGCGGTCCTTCACGAAAATTAAAAAATGTTCCTGGAAGAATCCCATGGTTTTAAAAGACGTTAAGAGGGCAAAATTCCGTACGCTGTTTCAGGCTCTTCCGCTAAAAGAAAACTTTGTTCCAACCGCCAAGAACCTCTTGAAATGGCTCCCCACCCCAAACCACACCAAAACATGCAAAGAAGAAGTTGAAAGGTCAGGGGGAAAAAACTCCATTTTAGACAGGTCTCCGTATTAGCAAGTGTAATTATATGGTGTTTTTTTTTTTTCAAAGAAATGTGATTTTTTATTCCGTTTCTGAAAGAATTCTTTTTTTTAACAGGTTTCATTTTCATGTTTTACAGTGAATGCACCTATGCTCTTCAGAGATTTACTATAGATAGGATGTTTTAACAGCCTTAGATATACTTGTAAATGGAAACTGTCTCTAACGGAATACTGTCTTAAACGGAAAATCTTAGTCAGGATCTTGAAAGTATACCTGCTAAGATGAAAATCTGCTTAAAATAGAATTTTGAATCTGTTCCTGTTTGGAGGGAAGTGGATACCCCCCCGAACCTCACCCTTGGCTATGCCATTGTCCTCAAAGAACACTTTGCCCCCCCCCCCCCCAAGAAAGTGCTGAAAAGGCACCCCTGAACCATGTAGGTCCTAGCCACCATTGGGACTTCAGAAGTTGCTTAATTCTACATCCTCTAGATGGAAGATCAGCGGGATTCAGCTCACCAGAAAGATGAAACCAATTTTCAGGGTCTGTGAGTTGTCTTATTTCTTTCACTCGATTAGAGACAAAAACTGACCACTGTTCTTGTCGTTTAATCCAACTAAGAACTGTTGATGAATCAGTCCAAAAATACTCGTCAATGCTTTCCACTTCTAGAGCACCTTTTATGAATTTAAATAATCTTGCTCCGATAGTAGCCGCCATCAACTCCAATCTTGGAATAGTTATCTTCTTTAATGGCGTTATCTGTGATTTGGCTTGCAGTAAATTGACCTTCACTGTACCATCAGGGGACTCGGATCTTAGAAAAATACAGGCCGTATAAATAAGCATTTTGACTTGCATCAACAAAAGTGTGTAAGCTTAAATTAGATTCTTCTGTGGCACCGCTTCATCTTGGAATTTTTATAGACTTCAACAGATGTAGATCTTTAAACCACTTAAGAAATTTTCGTTTAGTGTCTTCGTTTAGTTCTGCATCCCATGGTTCCTTCGTTTTCCAAATAGATTGAAGCAAAAGTTTAGGTTGTATTAACGCAGGAGAAATAAATCCTTTAGGATCGAAGACTCTGCTGACAAGGGACAAAATTTTTCACTTAGTTATTTTTTCTGATTCATCAAGATTTAAAAGTTCAGAATCGATTTCGAGAGTATCAGAACTCTTATCCCATATTAAGCCTAATACAGACGTTTTAGAATTTCCTAGAGGAAAATTATCGCAGTTATTGTACGTAGGGCTTCCCAACTTCTAAGGTCAAACTTTGCTCTTTTCATTACTTCTGTAGATGTTCTTACAAAATTATCTAATTCTGAAGTATTGTGAACACTTGTTACACAATTATCTACGTAAAAACTGTCACGCAATTTAACAAATATTTCTTTGGAAAATTCTCCTTTCAATAATTCTTGGGACAAATGGTGATGAATAACTGCCATCAGAAGAAAGGGGTTACTTGTAACCCCAAAAACACAACGGTTATGGCGAAAAACCCTTATAGAGCCATCATCATTATACAAAAAAATCGTAAAAAATCTCTGTCATTTTCGTGTAAAGAGATCTGCAAAAAGGCTCTTCTTATATCAGAAATAAAACCAATTTCATAAAGACAAAATCTGGTCAAAATCAAAGCAATAGTTTCTATAAAATTAATTCCAGTCTCTAAACAATCATTCAATGAGGGGAAATTAGTTGTCTTAGCCGAAGCATCGAAAACAGGCCTTATTTGCATAGAAGACAATGAGGACGTTTCTTTTATTATGGCATTATGAGGGAGATAATGAGCAACGGATAATGATAATTCATTTTCAGGAACTTTTTCAATTACACCTTCATGAAGCCATTCTTCAAAAATTTGATGGTATTTTTCTCGATACCCAGTTTTCTCTAATTTCTTGGTAGTAGATTCAAGTCTTCTTAAAGCTAGATCATAATTAGTAGGTAGAAAAGAATGATCCTTCTTCCAGGGCAAATGGACTTCGTATCTTCCACCATCCTTTTGTTTAACTGTATCTTCAAAATGTATCATGACAGCTCTTTCCGTATCTTCTTTGCTATTTTGTTCAATAGAATCCCGAATACCAAGAAGTTCTAAATCCCATAATGCTGAAACAGGTACATCTTCTTGAGACAGCATATTGACTACAGTCATATTCGCATCATTCTGATGATTAGACTGCGGGATCTTGCCTATTAAAATCCAACCCAATTTAGTTTCCATAGCCACCAAACCGGATTTTAATTGTTCTCTTCTTCCTGTGAATAGCTTACCAGCTACATCTGCTCCTAAAAGTACCTCAATAGCCCTGATTCTCGAGTATCACTCAAGTAGATTCCTTTATTTTTTAGTTCGCGTATCCAATAACCATATTTAATCGCAGAAATATCATTACATATAACATCTTGATCTAAAGCATCCAAATTACAAAAATAATTACCATCAAGACTACTTAAATAAATTTTGTAGCATTTATGCTTAAACATTTTTGTTTTTCTACTGCCAAATAATGAATGGCAAAACTCTTACTTGGCAAAAATAATCTCCAATGCGTCAGCTTTCTGTTTAAATAAATAGAAATGAATTTCGATTTCATCATGTTCGGCATTTGCGTTATTCAATACACTTCCTAATTTATTCAATTTCCTTGCCTTGGTAATGCCTTGGTAAAAGCTGAACGTTGAGTCGTTTTATTTCTTTTTAAAACTTTCATTTCTACTTTCTAAGTTATGCAATATTTTTTAAATTCTGGCACATAATAATTACATAACTTCAAAATGGAAAGTTTTGTTCTTACCTTCAATCTTTTCTTAGCTGCATAAATCTGCCAGAATCCAACGAAATCGCCCATCCGGGGGCACCAGAAATGTAGAAAATAAACTATGAATTAAAAAAAAAAATGAGAGACTTCGCTGGAATCGACGACAGATGATGTAGCTACCTTTCATTGTTTTATTTGTATATATAACACAATATTTCCAAAAAGCACACACATCTAAATATAATGCACAAAATATATACATATTTACATTTAAAGATAATTTCGTTTTGAAACATTCACTCTGAACATCTTATACATCAAAATAAAAGCATTTGCTTTCGAGTTGCATTGTTACGACTCAAAACCGTCGAACATCATTCTATCAACATTCTATATCAACAAACCTGCCGTTGCCATTCGCAACAAAGTAAAAGTGGCTTCGGGGGGTTTCTTCTTCTCGCGACATCCTCCCCACCTGAGTTTTGGAAGAAACTCAGCAAAGATAAAACTGAAAAATACTGAAATGACATATGAATACAAATACTAACCTAAACAAAAGGTTAAAACATACACTAAAAATACAGATTCTAATAAAGATAAATAAAAACAGAAAAATTAGAAATATCTTTTCTAATTGGGCTCACTGCCAATTGTTGCATTTTAACTGATACGATTGGGTACAAGTGAAATGGTTCTTATGAAATAAATCGTTTGACAATATCTTCATTTATTTCAAAAATATATATTCTAAAAACACACTCAAAATATATATTAAACATTTAATTGCTAAAAAGGACGTCAAATGCTAATAAAATACATTAAAAGATCTTAATAATTTGACATGTTTTGATTGAATTTACTCAATCATCATCAGAAAAACAAATAAACACTAACATTATTAACATTTGACGTCCTTTTTAGCAATTAAATGTTTAATATATATTTTGAGTGTGTTTTTAGAATATATATTTTTGAAATATTTTTAATGGACGTATAAGAGAACTTCTGTTTATAATTTAATATCTGCATTTACATTAAACCATATTGATGCTAATATCTTTTAGTTTCACGTTAACCTTTTCAATAGACTCGATTACAGAAGAATAGAAGGTCTACGGGCGCACTGCCATGATCCATTTGAAAATCTATCATTCTTCTCATCTGATCCTGTTGAAGAATTAGCCAATGTGCCATCGTTTTAAAATTTTAGCTAATTTTATTCGAAACCTGAAAACTAAAATGCAAGGAACCGGATTATCGAAGATTTATTGTAACGTACATATCGATTAACAGGTTACATATTATAGAATTAAAATAATCATAAGGAGACCTGGCAGTTTCGGTGCTTTAATAGTTTCAGTAAATTCTCTTTATATAATACAGAAGTTTTAGCAGAGTAAAAATTAACAACATAGTCACAGTAAGTATAACAACAATACAATATAATAACAATAGCGGATATTTTGTGCAGTGATGAAACTATTGGCACTTTGGAAATATTCATATGTTATACCATTTAACTATTCAGATGATATGCAGAAAAATATAAATAGATGGCTCGCATTAATAATTAACTCATTGAAAAATAGCCACTAGCGTCAAATACTCGCCAGGCTTGGTGACATTTAGTGAAATGTCGACAAATTTGGTAATATATCATGTCAATTCTCAAATTTGGCGACAAAAATGTTTTGTTTATTCTGACGTCATAATGATGTATATGTATTATGTATTATACACATACCTATAATATGTATGATGCAAATGTATTATGTATTATATGCATATGTA
The DNA here is from genome assembly GCA_963932465.1 of Maratus speciosus. Taxonomy (NCBI): domain Eukaryota; kingdom Metazoa; phylum Arthropoda; class Arachnida; order Araneae; family Salticidae; genus Maratus; species Maratus speciosus. The sequence goes on from OZ010797.1 coordinate 459,271,975, forward strand.
TAATATGTATGATGCATATGCATAAAGTTCATTAACATCACTAAAACGCACTTAAAGGAATAGTGTTCCATAAATAGTAGGGATATTTGCCATATTGACCAGAGTGCTATTGAGATTAGAATTCCGACATTTATAATAGACCGGGAGGCGTCTGCACACACCATCACCTAATCGAGTTTACAGCTGAAATTTTAGAATTAGTTAAAACTAGATTAGCATATTAAAATGCAACTGGTCTGTTAAGTCATATCTTGGTAGAAACCACCTGAAGACCTAATTTATTGGTTGACTGATAGGTTTACTATTGTATTTTCCTGCATCCAAAAGTATGGAAACATGGAGGAATGGGTGCAGGAAAACGCAATGAAAAATCTACCAATTAACAGGTAAAATTGGGTCTGTAGGTGGATTCCACAAAGATATGACTTGGCAGACCAGTTACATTTTAATACGCTAATCGATTTTTAACTAATCCTAAAATTTCAGTTGTCAATTCGATGAAATGATGATCTGTGCAGATGCCTCCCAGTCGTTAATAAAATTTGTTTTAAAGAAGTAAAAGATAGATAAACTGAAAGATTTGCCTTATTAAGATTTTTGTAAAAACATATAAAAATCCCTTCAGCTTGAAATCATGTAACACCTTTATAACTCAGGCTAATTTTCCGTAATCGTGTTTTGGCGACCAACATAGCTTATCTATAACTATAATCTTTCTTTTACAGATTTAAAATTAAGAATAAATTAACAGTAAGTAGGCTAATAATACAATAATAACATTAGCAGCGGTCTTCAGACGCCGCATCTGTCACACATCGTTAAAGACAGCTTTATTAGTTACACATTTCATTTAATTAAAAGGAGATTTTTAAACTTTCATATGAGAATTAGGATATTTTTCCACTATAGGGACCTTGGCCTTTTTTAAAAATCTTGACGCAATTCGGACTTCAGAAACTGAGATATGTTGCCAAATGATATAAACAACTATGAAAACAAACCTGATGAACTTGATGTTATTTATATATGTATTTATATACATATAAACATTTTATTTATACATGTATAAAATATTGTTTTTTATATACAAATTATTTATGTTGGTACATAAAAATAAATAAGCAGGTTCCTTACATTAAATAAATTGTATATAAATGGAAAAAAATTGCTTGTGTATATGACACAGTAAATAGGTTGCCAGAAAATACGTTATTATCAAATTTCTTTTCTCGTCAAGGCTATTCGCCAATGCTACTATATCGGAAACGTACCGAATTTCGGTTATATTTTGTTAAATGTCTTAGTTTTAATATCGTAAATATATCATAACCTATACTGATTAAAATTTTTAGGTATATTCATTTTTTCTATTTAACAAACATCTTTTGAAAAGCATATATATAAAATTTTATTCTGCTTGAAATTACGTGACCCTTTCAAAACTCTGTAATTGAATTTTGGCGACCAACTTTGGCACAATTGAATGTGTTAAGGAACTGTTTACGGCCAAATCAACACACCCTGTTTGAAGGGTTTAGAGGCGGAAATTCTGTGTTTTCAGCTTTTTCTGGTTAATTGTGCTACAAGCCTGACTTACTTGCGAAATTTCACGATTCTACTACTTTTAGAAGTACCTTAGTTATTTGATGATGCAAAGTGAGCCAGTGACAAAAAAGCGCTTTTTCGGAATTTAATATTTCAAAAACTACTAAATACAGAAACATGAAATCATGGAACCTTAGTTCAGTTTGACCATACGAACATGTGTATAAAAGAAAAAATTCTATATTTCTCCCTAAAACGACGTTATGAGGGGGTGAAAATTATACCGAAATGGTTCAAGAAAAGGTTGCTTACGGCTTGTGCGAACTTGGCGGATGCACTGCCGTGCTCCCAGAACCTTTCGAACTGTTAAACGCTTTCATAACAAGGATTCTGTTATGGTTTGGGCTGCAGTGTCAAACAAGGGAAAATTGCCTTTGAAGTTCATCGATAAAGGGATAAAAATCAATGCGAATATTACAAACAGGATATATTGGCTACACATTTATTGCCACAAACTGAAAGTTTGTATACCAAAAAGAATTGGATATTTCTGCAAGATTTTACACCTTCGCACCGAGCTAAATTAACACAGGCTTGGCTTCCTGTCAATTGTCCGAACTTTATCATGCAAGAATTTTGGCCACCTTCTTCACCGGATCTAAATCCTGTAGATTATTGCATCTGGGGGATTTTAGAGGCTAAAGTAAATAGCTACAAACACAGAAGTTTGGACTCTCTGAAAGCTTCCATATTGCGTGAATGGTACCAATTACCTCTTAAAATGAAACGTGCCGCAGTCGGACCATAGCATAAGAGATTATCTTTGGTTATCCATAAAGATGGCGGTCAATTCGAGTAAAATTATTTCCCGGTAAACTTTCATCTCTGATGTTCATCGTATTAGTGTAGTTATCATTTTATATTTGTAAAATAAAATGACTGAATATTTGTAACAGTATTTAGTAGCCACCCTGTAGATAAATGGATTTTTCATGCAGAATTATTCGATTTGCTTCAAATTTAATATACCAGTTTATTTCGATATGGCGCTTCCTTCATTAGATTTGGAGGTTCATTGGTTAAGTATAAAAGGGGGCAAGACCCCTCCTCTTATTCTAGATAAATGGTTCTTCAGCAGAATTATCCAATTTACTTTAATTTTTTTTCTATGTTCATTCTGATAAGGACCTTTCCTGATTAAATTTGGAGGTTCATTAGTTAAGTATAAAGGGGGGGGTTAGACCTCCCCCCCCCTTAATTTAGCAAAATGGTTTTTTCATGCAGAGTTATCTGATTCGTTTCAAATTTGGTATACCAGTTTATTGTGTTAAGGAGCTTCCCTGATTACATTTGTAAGTTCATTGGTTAAGTATAAGGAGGGGGAAAACAGGGGCTAATCCCCCTTCATTTATTTTTTGAGGGGGATTATTCTTTGAAATAAGAGTATAACATGCAATTAGTGTGAATAGCCTGTGAGCTCAATGCCATCAGTTTAACTAGGAACTTTTATTTTTATTTTTTTCTCTCTAGAGTGGTGCAACGAGGATCTTCACCATCACCCTCACCTGGGAAGGATTTTGAATCTTTACTACTCATAAACTTAGAAAAAAAAAATCATTGCTTTATATTATTATAAATTAGATTTTAGTAAATCCATGGCATCTAAAAACCAACGCAATAAAAAGCATAAGCAACCATTGTAAATTTAAGATTCAGATGACCGAAGTCTTTTGTTTTAGTTCGATTTTATATCAGGCTTCAGGCTTGGGCTTATTCTTTTTTAAACTGTAAAATTTTATTTACTTTCATATGAAAAAAGTAAAAGAATATTTCTTTAAACATATGAAGTGATCACATACTTATTAGTAGCAAATTTATCAAAATATATCAAATTTATATCAAATAAAATTTATTAAAATACATTGTGTTGTTAATGCTTCTTAAGCTGCGTTAATATCTAAAATCTGTTTATATTTCTGAAATAAATTTAGTATTTGTCTTTTTATCTGTCCTAAATAAAAAGCCTTTTATTTAAGTAAAAGCAATTTAATTACTACTTTCATAATCTTTCAGATTCTCCTGGTTTCAATAAATAACTGAGGTATCTGCCTGTTATCACTCTATCCTATTTCTTTTTCTTTGTTTTTTCATAAACAAATGATCACAGAAGTCCTGTTTTTCTGTTCTAGTATAAGAACGAGAAAGCTATTAAAAAAAAAAAAAATCATGGTATTTGCAGATTTATGTTCCACGTCCGCCACTGTTAGCGAATGAGCCAATAACTGTTGAGAGTTTTTAGATTACTGCTGGAAAAAACCCCATATAATCAAAGGATATATTTTTTTTTATTTGTTAACCAGAGAAAAGTATGTTATTTCACTGTTAATGATTCTAGGATGAGAACTTTTTTGTTGTTGTTAACAGCTGAAAGTTTAGTAAACAATAAAAAAAAATGATATTTATAAACTGTAAATTGAGATAAGGAGATATATATTTTTTAAAAAGGGAAAGAAATTTTAGTTAAATATTTATATTATTAAAAAGAGAATTTTGCTTATTCATTTGGTGATAATTAGTATGTGGTATGTGATGATTGGTTAATTACATCATCACAACTATTTTAAAAGAAGATTTACAATAATTGCATTTCCCCCACTCTTGTAGGAGGCCCTAAAAAGACTGAAAAACCATTTAACTTTTTAAATAAATTTAGAGCCTTCAAAATTTTGCTCATCTGCACATTTTTAAGAAGAATGACGTTTATAGGATGTAAGTCCCCATCTGTTTGGTTGAAGGAAATAAGAGTAGAAAGTGCATCTTTTCTGAATTTAAAAAAAATCAATTCTTCCTTCTTTTTTTTTTATCTGACCGAGATCTTTCTTAAAAAATTAATTTAAATATAATATAAATTATTATTAAAATTACATCTTAAAAATAATAATTTTAAAAGTTAAAAAACCTTATTATTCGATTCAAAGGTAGCTTACTTCTGGGCCCCTGACATTGTCTAGGGTGCCCATAAATGGGGGTGAGGGGTGAGAGGTAGTCGTTATGGCCCTGCTGATTCGCCATGTTTTGGAATTACTATTTTTGAGCTTATCTCGTGAACATCGAAATATCGATTCAAGTATCGATTCTAGAACTTGGAAATCGAATTTTATTGTGATCGATTCTGTTTTATGTGATGTCGATTTTAATTGATTCTCAAATTTTCCAGAATCGCCCATCACTAATGTGAGGCCATTTTCACCATTTCACCTTTGTAAAATTGGAGATTAAATTTTTATTTATTTTTATATTGCTACTTATTTGAACGCATAGTACTCTGTAAAGTGTTCAGAAAGTTGAATTGAGTCCCTCCAGATTTTTTTATAGTTAATTTTATTTGTTTAAAGGTAAATTTATTTCTATTTAGCAAATTTTTCATATTTATTATCAATTATACTGTATGAATTTAGAAATTAGAATGATTGTAATTCATTCAATTGTACTGCTGTTTTTTAATAAATTTCATAAGTAAAAATAGAGTAATATAAAAAATATAAATATTTTCATAAATGATACATTTAAAAGCAGAGTGGTGTAAGTCACTAATTTTGGAAAATTCAGTTAACTGCATGGAGGATGTCTAAACATATCAATCTATGCGTAGGAATATTGGTAAAAGTAATAGTTCTGTGAAATTTACCAGTAAATACCATCCAAAGATATTTTATCTCATTGAAAATTATTGTAGCACATCTAGAAAATCCCTGTTTTTGAGCATTTATGAAAATGTGACATCTGCTTTGCCTTTAAATGCCTCAAGTATTGTTCAAACAGTTTTAAAAATATCATGTAAATTTCAATGAAAAAAATATATTATAAATTTATTGTTAAAATGATTTTCTTCTTAAATTCTTTACTTTTTTAAAGTTAATATTATCTGCTAAAGTACAAGCAATTCGAGATTCTCAAATTGAAGAAAAGAAGTTGATCAAAAAGGAACTAGCATTAGCTGAAGAATCATTAGATTCAGTCATGGAAAATGAAAGAATTAAAGGTATTCTTAAAGAACGAGACTTTCAAGACCAGAAAAAGGAAGCTGCTCAAAAGTATGAGGCATTTAAATTATATAATAAATTAAATTAATGCTTTTTTCGTAAGTTAGAATCCATTGAAGGGCTTGAAAATAGTTTAGACCAAGACTTATCCAACCCATGAGCCGCATATGTCCTAGTGCTGTAATAAATATGGTGTGGCACAGAATAAAAAAATTCCTTAAAATATCAAGATTTTAATGCAGATTTTTTAATTTGTTGGAACCACCACATAAATTTTATTAAAATATTAAAAAGAGATTATTTTAGTATCGGCTATTTAATACTTTGAAGTTAAATTTGTGAAAGATAAAAATAAAATTATAAAATGTTATTAATTTTTTTTTTTTTCAGAGCAGCATCACAACTACAAGAGCAAATTAAGAGTAATTTCGAAAGCAAACTTCTTGATGAAGAAAAAAAAATTAAAGAAGGAGAATTGCTAATAAAAAAGATGAAAGAAGAACAGCAGCGAGATTACCAAGAACTAAAAACCCAACAGCTTAAAAAACAAATATTTAGGGTAACTTGCATGTTAAAATGATTTATTTTTAACAAATCGGCTATATAATTAATAAAAAATCTGTATTTTTTTTTTATTATCTGAAAATATTTTATAAGATTTGCTCTTTTTTTCTGATTGTAAGGATTCAATACTTTTGAGATGCACCTTTTTTATGCTAATCATTTATTTACCTTGGTTATTTTCTGATGCTAGATAAAATTAGATAAGATGTGAATAAATATATTTTTTAGGTAGATTTCGTAAGAAATACTACCTATTGCAGTCGTTACCATGGTGTGACTTTTGAAAAATTCCTTCATAACTTTTCATTGTATGACCCCAGGAACCCAAAACCACCCCCACCTAAAAAGTTTATATATATATGTATGTACTAAATTTTGTTCTCACGATAAAATTCGCAATTATGCACGGATCGTCTTCAAACTCATCAACAACTTTGATATGGCTAATATCTCAGCAAGGATTGAAAATGGGTGAAATCGGCCCAAGGGGGTGGAAATGGGGAGGGTTCAAAATTTTGAATACTGTCTTAACATGATTCTGATAAAACCAGCTCTTACACAACAATGACAGGAATGACAGGAAAAAATAAACATTTTTCGTTATAGCAGTTGCCAACAATTAAAAAAACAATAAAATTTTCTCCACAACAATTACTTTTCTATTGCAAGATTTTCATGTGAAAAATTAAATAAATAGTTTGACAAATTGAAAACAAATTTAATATTACGTCATAAGTTTTCTAGAGCAAGATTTCCGTATGAAAACTCGAAATAAAATAAATAGTTTGATGAATTAAAAAAATATGTATATTGCGTCATGTTGGAAATATAATGGACCTCAGCAGGTGAATATGTAACGTCATGTGAGTTTGAAGAAACGTATTAAAACATGATAGAGCTCATTCTTAGTGAAGAAACTGGGTTTATCTCTTAATCTTGATTTAAGTTTTGTTGGTGAATTTAGTACTTAACTTCGAAATCTACCTCTGCCTGTAGGCCGAGCTGGCAGAGATTTTATTGATTTGTTTTATAAAACATATTTTAAAGATGAGAGCTATAAATAAAAAATGTTTATAGTATTATATAAAACCAAGTGAAGTGCACTGTAAAATAAATTAAAAGGGAAATACTTATGTTTGCTTTTATTTATATTTAAAACAAACATTTAATTTAAAATTAAAACAAAAGGAAAAAACTCAGTCAATTTTGCTAATGATAAAATGATAGTACTTTAAGAACGTATATGATTTTTTTCTTTTTTCAGCATACTTGAATTACAAAATAAATTTGAAATTAAATGTAGAATTGCCCTAAAGACAGAAATTAAATTTATTGGTTTATATTATTTAGGGTTGAATCTGTCTCAGTGTTGATTGCATCAGAAATAAGAATTAGATATGAGATGGGCCCAACCAAAAATAGGCACAAGCTCTAAGTGAAAATTTTATTTATTCACAAATTGAAAAAAAAAGAGAACAGAATGCAATTTGAGAATTAAACATTGTAGTCTAAGTTTCCCAAAGTGTTTTACAATTCATTAAAAATAAGTACGAAAGGGAATTGAATTGTTATTAACAGGATATAAGTATAGGTGCAGATTCACGGTCGCCAGTCGCCACATGGCGACTAAATGTTTTGCTGTGGCCAGTAACTTTCGGTATCTAAGTCATCATTTTTTTTTAGATATTTTTCTTATAGAAAAACAAATGTTTGAATTGTATTTTGTTTTTTATAGTGCAAAATAATCTCACACATTTACAATTTTTTTTATGTGTACTTTTGTATGACAAAATCAAAATAAGAAATATTGATTTTCTAATATTCCCCACTATCATGAATGCTTAGCTTATACATATATTTTTTTAACTCTATCCTAACTTTATCTTCTGACTGTACTTAGTTTAAGATTTATATTATACTTATTTAATATTAAAATTTCAAGAATTTTATGATTAAATTAAATATACACATTTGATATAATTAAGTCTGTTTTGTTGTACATGCGCATATTATTAAATATATTATTTTTCCTCTCATGCAAATGTCATTGTTTTTATGCATTTGTTTCACAACATGGCCACTGGATTTTTTGGGTTTAGGAGTCACTAGTGCCTTCCAGATTTTGGGAATCTGCACCTATATATATAAGGAGAAATATTCTATCTGATTTTAAAGTCTTTGTACAGTCAGTGTTAGTAATAAAAAGAAGCCATGGGATATTTCTTGTCTATCTTCTCTTTCTGTTTAAAGTATTTTTTCGGAATTACTGGAAAACAGAAAGAACTCATATCTTTTTGCCATAGTTGCACAATGATATTTTAAAAGAATAAGAATTGTGACTTTTGCACATTTCTGCCAGTGGTTGGATATAAATAAGAAATATGTTATTTAAACAGATTTTAAGGGGCAGAAAAAAAATTATCATCTAGACCCACGGCCGGCAACAGGCGGAAATTGCGGAAGGTCGAAGCCTGGACCGCCAACAATTTTCAATTTCAATAAATAATTTATTAATATTTTCATATAATAGATACGTTTGAGCGATAGCCTTATCAGTGTTTCTTATTTGAAACAAGTTTCCAAGATTTTGCAGAGATAGGTAAGTTGTCTCAATTCTTTAAATCGCCTTATGAAGTTGCTCTAGCTGCAGGATGAACTTATGTTGCTGCGCAGTTGTTTACCCTTGAAAAACCTTTACTTCAAATGTAGATAATTGAGTTGAAAGAAGATATTTCCTTGCAAATGTATAAAATTGCATCCCCTGAAGAAGTTTAGGGTAAGCATATGTCTTAGAAAAGTATGAAAATTCCAGAACACTAATTATTAACCTGGCTACTATGTTTGGCTTCACATATGTATGTGAAACAACTTTCTACAAAATGAAATTTTTGAAGAACAAATATCATTCTAGATTAACGGATGGCCACCTTGTAGACACTCTTCACATTGGCTGTTCACCACATGAAACAAACTAAAAAAAAAAAAAAAACTGGCTCAAGATCGCAAGTATACTTTTTCGCCTTTTATTTTTTTTCAATGAATACCTGCCTTTTCTGTTTTATTATGTGAATGTAAAAATTTTCAGAAAGTATATCTGTATGTAGTAATTTTTCAGAATGAATACCCGACTTTTCTATTTTCTATTATATGTATGTGTATGTAAAAATAAAAATTTTAAAGTAATAAGTACTTATATTACTTATGTGGGGTTTTTTTTTCTGGACCTCGATAAAATTTTCCCAAAAGTATCCGGACCCCACTTAAAATTATTTGCTGACTCTGGTCTAGACATTCATGATATTTTTTACATATTTCTATGTAAGAGATTTTTCAATGAAAAAGTTAATCTTGAAACAATTTTCTGTTGCATATTTCAGCATCAGGCTTGGGCTCTGATGACACATTTTTAGGTAGATTTCGTAAGAAAATCTACCTAAGAATGCTATTGCATTCGTTACCATGGTGCGAATTTTGAAAAATTCCTTCATAACTTTTCATTATAGGACCACAGGAACCCAAAACCACACTCACCTAAAAAGTTTATATATATATATATGTATGTATGTACTAAATTTTGTCCGCACAATAAAAGTCGCAATTGTGCACGGATCGTCTTCAAACGCGCCAACAACTTTGAGATAGCTAAAATCTCGGCGGGGATTGAAAATGGGCAAAATTGGTCCAAGGGAATGGAAATGGGGATGGTTCAAAATTTTGAATACCGTCTTAACATGATTTTGATAAAACCAGCTCTTACACAACAATGACAGAAAAAAATAAATATTTTTCGTTATAGCAGTTGCCAACAATTAAAAAAAAGCAATAAAATTCTCACCACAACAATTGCTTTTCTATTGCTAGATTTTCACGTGAAAAGTTAAATTAAATAAATAGTTTGACGAATTGAAAACAAATTGAATATTACGTCATAAGTTTTCTAGAGCAATATTTCCGTATGAAAACTCAAAATGAAATAAATAGTTTGACGAATTAAAAAAACAAACAAAATATTGCGTCATATTGGAAATAAAATGGACCTCAGTAGGTGAATATGTAACATCATGTGAGTTTGAAGAAACGTATTAAAACATGATAAAAACCCGACTATGGAAGTATTAACTTATTTTAACACTTTGAGGTTCTCTGAATTTGCTTTAGCTATTTTTTAAACCTATTCCATATACATGCGTGTGTGAATTACTGTATATTAGAATTTTCATAAAATGTTTAACTCCCTAGAGCTCATTCTTAGTGAAGGAACTGGGTTTATCTCTAATCTTGATTTAAGTTTTGTTGGTGAATTTAGTACTTAACTTCGAAATCTACCTCCACTTGTAGGCCCGAGCTGGCAGGGATTTTTTTTTTTTTTGTCTTGGGTGGGTTTGTATTTCGAATCATCAGGCTTGACCTCTGAAAAAAAGGCTCAAACTCATCTGCATATCAAATGCATCCTGCCAATAGGAGTGCTTAAAGAAGCCATTCTTCGATGTTATAACAAAATGTGAGATCTCAGTAACATCAATGCTGTAGTACCATATATTGTTTAAGGCTGTTTAAGGCTGTTCTCAAATCCAAAAGGGCAACTTTATGACATAAGTTTTAATTTATTTTTGTTCGGAAATGCATGAAACTAGCAGATGTTGTTGTTCAGAAACTATATAATCAAACTGTTTTTTTGAAAACGCAATAGATCTTTCAGAAAATAGTGTCAAAGTGGCCGTTTTTTTCACGCGAAAGAATAACCACTCAAGAAAGGGTGAAAAACACGTTTGTCACATGATCAAAATTGCTTATAACTCAATACGTAATTTATTTATCAAAAAATGGAAAACACAGTTCGATTCCAAATCACTATCATAGTCAGGCCTTCCAGTTTTATATCTTTCCGTTAAAAAATGAATTTGTAAATGTGTCAAAACGTTTTGCACTTGTTGAGCAGAGCAGTTGAGAACAGCCTTAAAGAAATATAACAATATGAGCTGTTGTAATTGTTCTTGCAGTTTTTACTCCTTTGGCAACTTGAAATTTATTGTACACAAATTGATGTAAAATATACTACTAAATACACTGAATCCAATAATTCAGATTCAGTACAACAACACCTGTTAACAATTAATAGTTACTTCAATGGTAGTAGATATCAGTGAAAGTTCAATTTTTTAAATTAGGTATCTTAAATTAGAAAAAATAAACAAACAGATGTGTTATAGGTCTGCAGATTGAACTTTGCAATTTTTTTTTCTGAGCATGCCGAAATACCATTTTTTAAAATGACCGGCAGTCTGAAACTCCGAGATAAACAAACCAACATGGTGGTTACTTTCAAAACTAAAGTGATTTTATCGGCATTTAGAAAAGGAAAATTAAAAGAATATTAAAAATTACAAAAATAGGCTTTGATTTTAATAAATTTAGCATCTAAATATAGAAACTCAGATCATATAATTCAGTTAATAATAATGTCAATTTATTTACTTTGGATAGTTGGAAAAATAGCTATGGTTACCATAAATTTGAGTTGCCACAGAAAATGGTTCATCACCAACTATTTTGCCCTCTTTTTTTTTTTTTTTTTTTGCCCAGTTCAACATGCAGAGCTCTAACACATCTGTTCCAAAATAAATGTTGATAATTCTGTAGGTTATAAAGTTCATCTGCTACTACAATTCACATGAAAATTTGCAAGCAAAGGTTTGTGCGGGTGGCTTTTACCATTAAAAAGAGAAAAACAACGTTTAAAGAACATAAATGTAAGTAATTTTAAAAAGCATATAGCTATTTCGAAGCCTCTAAGGCCCCATCACCAATGCTTATAAATTAACGATAAAAATAAAACTATCGAATAAAAGAGGGAGGCAGAGCCAGAAGGCGCACCTCACATCCTGGCTGTTAACAGCGAAATGAAAATCACTGTTGACAAACAGCCACGGAGTCGGTCTCACACATACTCAGGGAGACCAATCAAAAACTGCCCAGATACTCTGGGAGAGTTCAAATAAAGCGGAGGAAAAGGGAGGGGAGGGAAGAGGACGAATTAAAGAAAATTAAACCATAACTTTGAAAAATTAGGCATGCTGGACAAATCACTTACTAAGCTGTTTGAATTTTTCCATATGTGATAGGCTTCCCAAAAGTCAAGATCGTAAATTGATGAGCATTTTTGTATAATTGAGGCTTCAGAAAATTTAAAATTATGATTGCTGGACCAGCAGTGATTAGCAATAGCGGAATGCTTGACGTCACAAGTTTTATGCTCCACTAAACGGACCTTAAAGGGTCTTTTCGTTTGACCAATGTACATTTTATTGCATTCGCAAGATATCTTGTAAATACCCCAATGTGAAAAACTGTCAATTGGATATTTCAGATTTGTGAACTGAATTTTGTTAAAAAGAGTATAAACTACCTTAAAATCAAATCTGAACAAGATTTTAGAAATTTGATGGCTTATTTTCGGAAAATATGAAGTATAATTAAATTTTTTAAATTTTCATTGCCGACAGTGTTAACTTTGGAGTGAGAACGTTTATTTAGTTTATTATGAATGGAATCTAAGATTTCAACTGTAAAACCTCGATCAATGGCAATGGATTTAATATTAAATCCGTGTCAAAAGTTGTGACGTCAAGCGTTCCGCTATTGCTAATCACTGCTGGTCCAACAATCATAATTTTAAATTTTCCAAAGCCTCAATTATACAAAAATGTTCATCAATTTACGATCTTGACTTTTGGGAAGCCTATCACATATGGAAAAATTCAAACAGCGTAGTAAACGATTTGTCCAGCATGCCTAATTTTTCAAAGTTATGGTTTAATTTTCTATAATTCGTTCTCTCTTCCCCCCCCCCCCCTGTTTTCTCCACTTTATTTGAACTTTGAACTCTCACGGAGTATCTGGGCGGTTTTTGATTGGTCTCCTTGAATGCATGTGAGACCGACTCCGTGGCTGTTTGTCAACAGTGATTTTCATTTTGCTGTTAACGGTCGGGATGTGAGGTGCGCCTTCTGGCTCTGCCTCCCTCTTTTATTCCATAGTTTTATTTTAATCTTTAATTTATAAGCACTGATGATGGGGCCTTAGAGGCTTCAAAATAGCTATATGCTTTTTAAAATTACTTACATTTGTGTCTTTTAAACATTGTTTCTCTCTTTTTAATATATTGACACAAAGTACAATCCTCTCCCCCTCTTTTATGGCTTTTACTATTATTTTTTCTACCATAAACAATAATCTCTGTGGTAGATTTCTAAGAAATCTATATATATATATATATGTAATATATATGTAAATCGAGAGATTATAAATAAAATTGCCCGATATTTCAGGACCAGAAAATGTCGAAATCTAGTCATATGTAGAGAGGGTTAGACAATAAATATATATATCTAATCAAATATATCATATTTAAAGAAATAATTATTTAAAAATATAATTATCATAGTTAATTAAAAAAAAATGAATTCAAAGATCTTATATTATTTGTCTGAAGACTCGTATTGATTGTCTTTCAGAAAACAATTTAAAATTTTAAATCCAGATTTTATTTTTTATTAAATTTATGCACACAAAGTTTTAATGCTAATTTTATAGTAAGCATAATAAATTTTTTAAAAATAATTTTATCTATTCTTTACTAGGAAGAATTAATCAAAGATAATAAAGAACTTGCCAGACGAAAGCAAGCAATGCAAATTCAGTCAGAAAGAGAAGATTCTATCATTGCTGAATTTCAAAAGCTGAAAGCTGTATGTTTTATTATAAATATATTTATATCTAAGGGTGATATTTTAAAATTTTAAATATCTTAATATTTCAGTGCTGTTTACATATAAAACCCAAAATTGATGTAGAATACATATATTTCTTCTTGCTGTTTTTATTTTTTTAAATTGCTGTGTGATTCTGATTCTGCTTTATAAATTGATGTTGATTCATTTAAAGAGGTATAGGATCTTGTACACAGTGTAAAATGGAATCTGTCTTTCATACACAGTGTAAAGTCAAATTATAATTCCAAACACAAGGAATTGATGGGGAAACAAAAACTTGTAAAACCTCATTGAGAGCAAATACATGGGCTGAAGCTTTCATGTGTGGGACAAAGAACAGAAAAGATTAGTTTATATGAACAAAAAAAAGTTTGGTAATTTTTATGGTCCTAAATCAGGTAGTTATTCATTTATCTTTGACTGAAGATTTTTCATTGTGGAAGGCTACATCTACCGTTATCAAGACAGCTGATGAGTGTTTTGGGTATTCATTGAGATTAATTATACATTTGAAAATCCACTTACATAAAATGGCTAAAAAAAAAAAAAAAAAAAGCATCATTTTGAACTTTTATAATACAGTCGACCCAGTTAAAACACGTTTCAAGGGACTGAACAAAAGTTACATATTAAACGTGATTTGTATAATCCTGTAAGGAACTTAACTTATTTATGCATCTAATCATCTAAATGAACTTTTGAGCAGCAATTTATATGTTTACAGTTGAAAGTTGTGTCTTTTGTACATACTTAGATTAAAATATAACTGTAACAAATATTTAAATATTGCTACACTAGGTGGCAGCACTAGACGATAGTTCCTTATTATAGTGGATGCCAAATAGTTTTCTCCCATTATCCCTTGCGTTAGATTTCTTCGCAGAGGTTAAAAAGAGAGTTCTAGCGGCTCGCAATGAAGAGGGTACGAAATGCCCGCTGTCTTGTTTTTTCCCTCGGAGTTTAAAAAAACAGGTGGAGGGAAGTGATGAAATGTTTGTGAATCAAATGTATTTTACCGCAGATTTCTTCTGCCGTTCTTTACCATGTAAATAATGTACAGTCATCATGTAAATAGATATAATTCTTGTAGTACAGAGATTTATTAAACTTCCTTTCTACTAACGTACAGAGTGGCGTTTCTTTTTGAAGTGATGAGACGATTGATAAATATTGTGGCGCCTATTTTTTTTTTTTTTTTTTAGAAAGCCGGTAGCTATAAAATGGGGCCCAATGTGGGGCCTAGCAATGCCCGAGAAATTGGGAATGAACCGTCGGTACCAGGAGCAAGATTGCAAAAATGATTGAACTTGCTTGAGAGTTCGAGGAGCAGGCATCATTTGATTTGCTGCAGTTTTACTGGGATTAACTTCAATTCCGGACTTTGTAATCCAATGTTCTAAATATTTTACACGAGAACAGGCAAAATTACACTTTTCTCGATTTGCACGGAGTTTGAATTCCAAGAGTCTGTCAAAAACTGCCCTCAAATCTGCTAAATATTTTTCAAAAGTCTCTGATAAAACAATATTATATCGTCTAGATAGGAAAGCATTAGAATGTCCTGTAGACCACTTCGAAAGTGATCAATTAACCTCTGGAAACTGGCTGGAGCGTTGGTCAACCTGAATGGCATTCTCAAAAAGCAGAAGGTGCCAAAAGGACAAATAAAAGCAGTTTTGTCCCTGCCTGGTGCATAAACATTTACCTGATGGTAACCAGACTTTAAATCAATCGTTGACATGTAAGCGGTGTGCTTAGCTTCATGCAATAAGTCCTCTATCCGAGGCAGTGGATAAGAGTCCAACTGGGTGATGGCATTCAACTTCTGGTAGTCAATACAGAGACGTACTGTACCATCTGGTTTTGGGATCAAAATAACAGGAGCTGTGTAAGGTGATTTGCACTGTTCAATAATTCCTTTCTGTAAAAGGTCATTTAATTCTGCCTTTAGAACTTCCTTTTTTGCAGTAGTCATGCATTAAGGTGGTACTGACACAGGCTGGTTATTTCCGGTGTTTATGTGATGCTCAACAAATGGAGTGGCTTCTCCCCCTGGCATGAAAGATAGTTTCATACTTTTTCAGCAAATATTTTAACTGTGACTTCTGAATGGGAGTTAGCCCTTTTCCTACATTTTCACGCAAGGTACATGCGTATAAAACAATGTCATCAGTAGAACATTCAAAAGGCTTTGTAACAGGATCTACAAAACCATACTTTATATGAGGCATATCGCCGAAGTACCAATGTTTGTTCTTAATATCTGGTACAAAACCTGACTTGTCAAGAAAGTCTCTTCCTAAGAGGGTTCTTTTTCCTTTAGCTTCAGGTAACACAATAAAATCTGTACAAAATTTTCTTCCTTCAATTTCTACAGTTACTGTCGTGGCCAAACTGTCTTCTTTTGACCGCTGGCCGTTTGCTAAGGACATGTTCAGAGAGGTCTTCTGAAACTTTGCACCTTGTTCTTTTAACACAGAATACAATGATTCACTAGCCAGGGTGTGACTAGATCCGGCATCTATGCAGGCTTTGCCATAGACCCCATTAATGTACAGATTTACTGTGGTTAAAGGTGTGGTTGTGGTTGAGCATGTGTATATTTGGATTTGCTCGAAATGAGAAGATTGAGTTTTTATCACTGAGGGTCATTCCATGTCAAATCAACACAAAAAAGTGACATTTTCTACCTGACCTCCTTAGAATTTTATGAAATTAAGCTCAACTGTTAGGTTCATAGAGAAATGAATAAAAACCCAGCTATAAACCCCTATCTCATTCGGTTTCTGAGATACAAATGGAACAAAAAAACGTGGACAAAAAAACGTGAATTTTTGCATTTCATGTAATGCAAATTTAGTCATAATTTTTTCCCTAATTGTCACAAGGACTTACTTTTTGTGTCTTTGGAAAGTGTTTGAATTGGGTTTTCATATGATATATCACATGAACATACTTTTTGAATTTTTAATTTCAAGGTCAAACATTTTGATCTTTGATCTTTCATATCTCAAAATCGGACATTTTAATTTTTTTGAAAAAAATTGACTTTTTTTTTACACTTGTTTACTATAATACCTGAGCATATCATTTTGGGACAGCCATGGGATCCTGAGTTATAAATTAAAATGTAAAGTGCTGTTTTAATTTCCCACACAAAAGTCGCAAATTTAGGTGACTAACGTATAAATTGTAAAGAATAACTTATATGCACAAGTACGTACTAATGATAATAATGTTTTTTTATTGTAAAGTTCACAAAATAATTTTTTTCTTTTCTTCTATTGTGGTGGTGGTGGTGGTTTTTTTTTGGGGGGGGGGGAGGAAGGTTTAAGCTAATTTGTGTATCTTAGCAAACAAATTTCTCAGTCATTCCACATTAAATCAACACAGACAACCTAACTTCTTTGTTTCAATGAAATTTGAGGTATACTTAAATAGTATCATGGTTTGATTATAAATTTAAAAATTAGATGTCTGGGGTTACAGGATACAAACTTACAAGGTAGGTCTCCATTAGTGCATACTCAGAAAAATCTGAAAAAAATTACAGGATATTCTCCTTATGAGGATTGTTCAGTGAACATACATTTTATCAATTTAGATTTATGAGAACCCATTTACTTCAACTAAAATCACTTTAGAGTGATTTATTGTTATAACTTTTATTTAAGAAAACCTTTATTGATATTATCTCTTTAGCAATTAGCAATTACCATGAATCATCTGAAATGGTGTTATATCCAATTTTGTTTATCATATCAAGATACTTTCATCTCCTCAGTTGTTTAAAAATAATTATTGTGAGTTATGGTTTTTGATCAAGGAATCAAGGACACTTCCTGGTTTGAGTGATTGTACATTTGAAGAGGCAGTTGAACTCGAGCATTCAGACTGTACGCAATAGCTCATATCTCTAGCTGTGATTTCGCAATTTTCGCAGCCGGGTAACAAAATCCCCGGTCCTTGTAACCTGCAAGCGTCCTTGTAAACTGCAAGCTCTCTTTCCTGTGCACATGCAAGAAATTGTAACATGTCTATTCTCAATATAATTTTATTTACATCTTGTGTTAATCTACTAATTCTATAAACACACACAGAAACAAGGATATATATGTTTAGAAATTTTTTTTGACGGAACCTCGAAATAACGTCCTTAAAAAAATGATGAAAATTTTGCTTATTTGGCAATTTATCACATATTTGACTTTAATATTGTTAGTGTTTCAGACAACCAAGAGAATATTGTTGCCATGAAAACAACGATTTATTCAATATCAAATTGTACGGGGAGAGATTTCTTAATTGAACAGTTACTTTTAAAATACACTTAAAACTTATCCAGCCAGTGAAACAGTGTAAAATTAAATAACTTCTGCAACATGCAACTAGTTATATATTATATAAGCTAATAGAAAAAATTATAGATTCATCGTTTAAGTTTAAATTCATTAAAAGTACTGCACATTTAAACACTCGTTTAACTAGCAATTTCAAAATGCATTAAAATTGCTTGCATTTGGCAAGGGAAAATGTTGCTTATCAAATCATGTGACCTGTTTGTCTTTTCGCACCAAATATTTGAAAGTATTTCTCTTTTTTACAGGCTTTCTACTGGGATTCCGCTCATAAATTTGATTGGTCCTTTATAATGTGCATGAGTAGTTTCATTAGCATTTTTTTTTTTTTTTTTCAAAATATTCTGAGTTTGCACTCTAAGGAGACTTTTATTACAATCAGTTGAAAATTCCAATTTTGGTTAAAAATTCATTGAGATTTTTTTTTCTTTTAACTTATTGTAACAAGTAACACAGTTGAGTTTAAAAGCTGGTTTTAGTCTCATTTTTAAAATATTTTCTTAATTTTCAAATTAAAATTTTAAAATAAATTATAAGATTTTTATTTTCAAAATAAGATTTTTTCAGATTTATTTCAGATCTGTCACATAATTTGTAATTACCAAGAGTTAAACATTCATTTAATAACATTAAGAGACACATAAAGAGATCTTTTTTATTAATTTTTAAAATAATCTTTAATAAAATCCTTTTTATAAATTTTATAGCAAATTTTCTTCTAAAGACAATAGAAGATTCAGCTGAATATCATTTAATAGGGCTTATAATATATACTACATAAACTATCAAATAAAGAACTTTTTTTTAACATACACTGTCTTATCTGTTTCTGTTCTGGCTAGCTAAGTTTCAAGTAGCTGAATCATCTGAACATTACTGAGTGCAAGCTGGACCGAAAATAAAACAGAACTCTTGCTGACTTCTTTCTGCTGAGCTTGTGACTCAGCTGTAACCAGAGTTTCTAATAACTTGCTCAGTTGTTTTTCAATCATAAATTATGAAATGTAATTTGTGCACACAAAATTATAATTTTAGTTTTTCAGTTATATTATAAAGTCTTTAATTAGAATCTGTATGATAATCTAAAGATCAAATAATCATATTATATGACAATATATTACTGCCACTATCACACGATTACCAAACGACTTGTAGTGAGTACATTTCTATTTTTTCATTATACTATGCTATTAAGTATTTCAAATGTTATTGAAATATGAAGAAAGCAGGTTGAAATGTTACATATTGTGCATTGATTTCATACAGAATTATAACACTGAATACTTAAAATTAAAAATATACATTGCATTTCTTGCAAGTCTACTTCAATGTTTGAATGCTTGTATTACAGGTATGTAGAGAATTATAGAAATGTTTTGATGCATTGCAGAATTCCATAGCCTTTCCATTTTGCAGGTTAAAAACTTTATCCCAATTAGGGAAGGGAGGGTGGCTGAATTCAACTATGTTTTTAATATAAGAGGAAAAATGTATTAGACATTTAAAGTTGGACTTATAACATAAGTACTGTTTTTTTACATTATGGATAAATTATATTTTTTACTTGAAATACAGCAAATGTGACAGCCTGAGACTCATCTGAACCCCCAATCCCCAAGAAAATAAACATGTTTGTAAAATTTAAAATAAAAAAGATTGTCAGTAATATATATATATGTGTAAATATATAGTATGTATGTAAGTCACCTAAATTTGCGACTCTTTTGTATGGAAATTAAAACAGCAGTTTGAATTTAATTTATAACTCAGGATCCTATGGTTGTCCCAAAATGATATGCTCAGATATTATAGTAAACAAATGTAAGAGAAATGTCAATTTTTTTCAAAAAAATTAAAATGTCTGATTTTGAGATATGAAAGGTCAAAGGTAAAAATGTTTGACCTTGAAATTAAAAATTCAAAAAGTATGTTCATGTGATATATCATATGAAAGCCCAATTGAAACACTTTCCAAAGACACAAAAAGTAAGTCCTTGTGACAGTTAGGGAACAAATTATGACTAAATTTGTATTGCATGAAATGCAAAAATTTACGTTTTTCATCCATCTTTAAAGCTAATTATCTCAGAAACCAAATGAGATAGAAGTTTATCATCAGATATTTATTCATTTCTCTATTAACCTAAGAGATGAGATTAGTATCATATAATTCTGAGGAGGTCGGGTTTTTAGCTGTATTGATTTGATATGGAATGATCCAGGATTGCAAGTAGGGCACTTAGCACAAATAAATCCGGGAGCACCCTAACCATAACATTTCAAGGCTGGGCAATCTTGAATCTGTGGTTTGTCTGATGCGATTGTCTTCTTTGAGTAGAAGAATTTATTCTGAACTGTTTTATTAGAAGAGCTCGGTGGTACGCTATCTTTCGGTTTTGATCAGTTTTTATTTTTTGGGTGGATTTTCACTAGTTTGGATTTTACGGGATTTATTTTTAGAACATCATAAGCATCTAACTTTTCTACTAACGCATTTGGATAATTTAAATCAGTCCAAATGTCTAAGAAATGTTCTCTATGCTGTGGGGACTAGACTTCTCTTTAATTTGTCAGATAAAATAAGACTTTTCAAATCTTCGAATGAAGTTATGTTGAGCTCAGATTGCCAATTTTCAAAGTATGTTTTAAACTCAAAAAAATAGTCTTTCCAGGTACTTTCTGGAATTTTCTTGTGATAAGCGAACAGGATTCTAAATTTTTTAGCAGTCAATTTGAATCGTTTCAACAACATCACCTTGGTCCTGGGTTTTTTCTTCCAGTTCCCTAGCAATGAGTCTAGCAATATTACTAGGTAAAGCGCTTATGAGATACGTAACCCAATTTACTTCCGGAACCCCTAGGACCTTTAACTGTTGCTCACACAGCACTAAGAAGATGTTCATATCATCTTCATTTGGGCAAAAACAGGGAATCAATTTTTGTAGATCAATTCGAGGCTTTTCGTAAGCACGTCTATTATTTTCTACCTCTGAGGTAGATGCCAAAGTCGGATGGGTAAGGCATAATTTTTCAAGTTCGAAAGTCCGTTCGCATTCTAAATTTTCTTGTTCAATTTTACGTTGTTCTTGTTCAAAAACACATTGATTTTCTAAATCTAAGCGCTCTTGTTCAGTTTTTCTATTCTCGACTATAGTTGTAAGTAAGTTTTTTGTATAGTCCTCCTCGTAATCAGTGTGCGTAGTAATTAAATTACGTAAATCATTCATTTTTTCAGTGGCAGTTAAGCCTAACTCATCGCAAAGGACACGTAGATCCTCTTTTTTGCCCTTTTCAAAAAATGCCATTTTGTTTAAATTTAACAAAACTAACAACCAAAATAAAATTTTGATTTAAAACCTCCACTTCAAGAACTAGAATTTGTATTTAAAATTTCAAGAACAAAATGTTCAATTAAAAAATTTCAATTAAAAGTTTTCAATTTCAAGAACAAGAATTTTAGATTTTTTACGTAAACCTATCCTTACACCCAGGGATTTCTTCTTTACAGAAATCATAACACAAAATATATTCAAAATACAATATAAATAAAATTTAATTTACTGTAATATCCCCAGGGCTCCCCAATGGTCCCCCTTTTCAGTGACTAAAAAAATCACCGCAAAAAAAAATTCTAAAAATCGCTAAAAGTTCAAAAATCGTAGGGATCAAAATTTGTTACAGTGGGCTAAAGTGTTGTAACTGGAATTCTTCCACGAACATTAAAAATTCACCATGGAATACGGACAACTTTTAAGAAACTCATTAAGAAACCTCATTAAAATTCTAAAAATCAAAAAATTGCAGAACACAAATGTTACTATATTAAGCTACTGCTTGACCAGTCTTCAAAGACAGACCTTTGCACGCTGCCAGAAAAAAAAAAAAAAAAAAAAAAAATGGAACATGTCAAATGGAGAGAAGCATTGAATTAGGAGGAGACAAAAGATTCAAACTAAAAAAAAAATGAGTTTAAAGCTCACAACTCTGAATTATTTAAAAGGAAATGGATAGAGTAAAATGCCTTTTTGCATATTTTTAATTATTGGAATGCAATTTCTTTCAAACAACATGATATACCCTACGGAAAACTTTCTGTTGAATCAAGAATTAAAATATTTCTTCCTTTCTCATTATTTATTTTTCATACCATTTAAAATTGTTTAATAGTGCAATTTATAACTGAAAACAATACTACAATACATATTAAACATCCAAATTATCATAACATATTTCTTTGGCTTAAAGATATTCTTTTCATTGAAGAGAAATCTAAAAATTTTCTGTACTATTACCTAGGACCGGTGCAACCATCGGTCCAATGGGGCGACTGTCCAGGACCCCAAGTTTATGGAATTCGAAATAACGTTTCCTCGGTATATTTTTTATCTACATTTGTGAATATTAATAAAAATTATTATACAAAAACTATTATACAAAAAGTGAGTATTAACTTTATTTCTTACAGGCAAAGTTGATATAATTTTCGGGGAATGTATAGATTTGGTGAAAGTAACTGTAAAAGTAAAAAATAAATATTTAAAATAAAGTATTGTAAAGTATAGAAGATTTTTCGAAATCGAAAATAATTATGAATACCACATGTGAAATTAGTGGTATTTTGGTACATTTATTATCTAAATTATATGAGGACGTGAGTTTCAAAACTTGCCAGAGTGAGTTTCAAATTTAAAAAATTGAGTTTTCTCTATAAATTTATTCTATTTAAAAACTTGCATTGAAAAAACATAACAGTCTGCAAAAAAAACTAGTTTTATATTGTTCTAGCCCATGTAAAATCTTGATCTACAACGAAAACCAATGGATGCAGTTAAAGGTTTTTCGTGATTCCACAGATTTGATTTTCTGGATAAGGTGAGTTTTGAAACTCATGTTGTCATATATTATTCCATGATGTATACAATTTAAAAGTAAATTTTATTAGATCAGTATTGCAGTATACGTTAGGTCCCATTAATTACTTTGCCAGGGCCCCGTGCAATATTGCGCCGGCCCTGCTAATTGTTTATTACCTCATAAAAAGCAAAATCCTTTTTTATGTTCTTGTAAACAATACGAAATTGTCAGAATTCACCTATTTATCCTCCACAAAACAAAAGGTAGAGGAGACTTCTCTATTATTACCCACTTTCCATTTATCAAGGATAGACTTGTCTTAGCCGGACCTGTTACTCACATGACCAGTTTTTGAAACCGAATGTTAAAGAATTATCACAAAATGAAAAAAAAAAAAAAATTGTTTTTTTTTTTTTTTTTTTTTAAATGCTGTACCAATTCTGGATAAATTGTATTCAAAATATGACAAAATTTATTAAACTGGGCTAACTAAAATATTGAAACTGGATTCCTTTTAAGAATTAAAAAATCGCATAAAAATTCGAAAATTGCTGTAAAAATTCTGAATAAACTTCATTAAAAGGAGGACAACATTTACTATATTGGGCTAAAACATTGAAACCAGATTCCTTTTACTAATGTGGAAAAAAATCGCTGCAGAACACACATATATACGTACAAAGAAAAAAAAGGTTAAAATTCGTTAATATTGAAATCTGACGACGCAGTCATATTAGGACAAAATTTATTACATTAGGGCTAAAAGTTTGAAACTGAATTTCTTTTATGAATGTCAAAAAATTGCCACAGAATGAAAAAAAAGGCTGAAATGCGCATTAAAAATTTGTGAAAGTTTTTTAAATGTACAAATTTCGAATAAACTTTATTGAGAAGAGTAAAAAAAATTATTACATTAGGCTAAAAAATAAAAATCTCATAAAAAAATTTAATAAAAAAAAATCCAAAAACTAATTTAGATATACAGGTGGTATCTTCCTGCCAAATCTTGTAGCTCTGTGTGCAACAATCTCTTTAGTACACAAACTTTTACCTTTATCATTATAAATGTAGTTTTGTTTTCAATTTTGATGGAGAAGTATATCCAATCTATTAAAGGAACTCCTAATTACAATGTCTTCTTGCTTTTTTCCATCCTTAGGCTCTCTTCATTACATATTTCTATATTCTTTAAAAAAAGTAACTAACTCTATCACCGCCATTGCAGTTATGAGCATTGGTAGTGCTCATATTATACAGACATGATTGATAAACACGCTTGTGCAGACAGTTTTTAAACTGAAGAATCCTTTTAAGAGATATTCAGTGTTAAAGTTGGTCAAAATCATTCCATTAAAAAAGTTTTATAGCTGAACAAAAGCTATGCTTAGGAATTTAATCCCTTTTTAAGGATATACATTACAAGCCTATTGTATACAGACTACATTTCTTTTCTTTTATTTTATTTTTTGATTGATTTTTTTTTCAATTTTGTATTTAAATTTTCCTCATTTTAATAGATATTTTTATTCACATTTAGAAAAGTTATTATTTTAAATTGTTGCCAATTGTAAAAACAGCGCAAAAAGTACTATTTCCTTCTAATTAAAAATGCTTTCGCATGTGACTATTAAAAAGAGAAATAAAACTTTAAAATAAGAATTCAATGATCACATTTTAAAAACAGGAGAATATTTAAAATTTCATCACAAAAATTGTATTTACACTGGAATATTAAAAAAGAAAGAAAGTTTTAAAAATTAACATTAATATGTGCTAGTTAAAAGCAGTAAATAGGAGAAATTACGTCCCATTTAAAATGCACAAATAGTAATATTGCCAAACAGTTTAAATTAAAAAATATATTTACATGAGAGATATTTCGTATTTTGCGGTGATCTTTTTAACTATTGTTGTCAATTCTAAGACAGCACAAATAACAATTCTTCCTTTCAAACAACAAATGTATTTTCACATGAACGTTAAAGAGAGAAATAAAATTTTGGTGAAAATTACGTCAGATTTAAAACGATATATTTAAAATGTGTTATTTAAGACAATTTTCTTATAACGTTGTTAAAAAAATTCCAAAAGTCAACGACTCTGTTTGATTTGCTCATTTTATATAGGCTAATTTTCAAATGGTGTTTACTGATATTATTTAATCAATCACGAAAACAGCCATTAAATGTCTGAACATATCTGAACCATCTAACATATTTTCTGAGGTAATTTTAAAAATTTACTAGCATATTTAGGAAAATTGGTGCAATGTTTTTACTCATGATCCTTTTTTAGTCTCCTTTTTTAATAAAAATGGTCCCCCGAAGTCTCCTTTTTAAATAAAAATAGTCTCCTTTCCCCCTTTTTGAGGACTAAAATTTGTTGGGAGCCCTGTATCCCTAAAATATAAACTTTTTCTTTATTTCACATATAATTCCAACTCCAACATAACTCTTTCCTTAGGGAGGTAAAGCAAAATTGAAGTAGTTTGGATTTACCATTATGTCATACAATACCCCTATACTTATAATAAAACACAAAAAAATTCTATAACTTCAATATTACCTCTCAAAATAAAACAAAACTAAATTATAATTACACAGTTCTTAACTTTCAATTTCTTTTATGAAAAAAAAAAGAAGAAAAAATAATAATATTACGTTAAGCAAGAATATTTAAAAACTTTCTTCTCAAAAGAACACTTTCTATTTTTGTTCTAAGAACACAATTATTCAAAATAAATTAAAATTACTTTACTAGCAAAAATAATTCAAAAACATTCTCAAAAGAACACAATTTACTTTTGTTCTGGGAAACAAAATTCTCTCTCTCTTTTTTTCTTTTTTTTTTTTTTAACTTTTTAAAACAAATTCAAATTTAAATGTTTAACATATAAGAAAACTTAATCTTATAAAAGTTCTGTTCAGAACTTAATTATGTCCTTTCATAAATCAACGTTATTCGAAACGAAACTCAACTTAATTTTAAAAAAAAATGAAATATATATATTCTATCGTAAATATTTGTCAAAAGACACCATTTTATTAAAATATAGTTTATTAAATTCAAAATGAAATGTTTTCTCAAATTAGAACTCATCATAATTTTCACATTAGTAAAAAAATATACTTTAATAGAACAATTTTGTTCTTAAATTATTCTTTTAATCTAAATTAATCAAAGATTTTAACTTTCAGAATTTAATTCTTACAAAAAATTTTTACGTTATCTAAGATTTCTAACTTCAGAACATTTTTATCTCGTCTGTATGTCATGACAAAACAGACATAATTTATTTTCTTTAAGAGAAAATTATATACAGTCGAACCCGGTTAAGATGCTCACGGTTAATACGCGGATTTTTTCCAATCCCTTGAACATCGCCCATAAGGCTAATGCAAAAATATCACGTTTAATACGTGATCCCGCTTAATACGCGATAGATTTTTGTTTCTTTGAGGAAAAATATCACACTTAAGACGCGAATTCGTTGATCAAGATGCGAATTCCTTCTCTCTTCTCGAGTGTTGCCAATTTAGCGGATTTTTTTTTATTCAGGTAAAAAACATTGTTTCCTAATAGTATTATTTACTTTATTGAATAACGAATTAAGGTGAAAATTCCTAATCGGAAATAGTGGTACATATATTTGAATATTTGTACCGCTATATTAGCAAAAATGCAATTCTTCTTTGATCCCGCCTCCTAATATTCTCAAGTTTCTCGCTTTGTGTATATTTAAACTTTAGTAGAGGTATTACTCAGATACATCATAAAAATTATTATGATTAGAGATGACCATGCCTGTTGTTAGTGGCATTTTAAATGCACATTATATCGCTGCCATGTATTATAATGCATATTATAGGCAACAAAAATGAAACCCGGAAAGATTAATCTAATACGACTGTGGTTGTTTGGCTCTTTTATGTTTTCTTTACTTTTTGCAATGCTAACAATATTTCTTACACAAAGATTAACAAGGATAGTTTTTTCTTATGGTTAAAAGGACAGGTTATAACGATACTCGTTATTACAAGTACTAAATGAGATTTTAAAAACTGGGTTGTGCTTCAAAGATTTTATATTTTCCTTTGTATTAAAGAAAATAAATCTAGTAGGAGAATTATTTTTGTTTTATTGATTGCAATGTTTTAATCGACAATAAAGTCATTTTAGAATCCATATTAATTTTCTATTATTATTCCATTCAATCCTATAAAAAGAAACAAAGAGTTGAAGTCGAATACAATTACATTTTAATCTAAATATACATAAAAGAAAGTACTTTTGACCGTAAACATATAAATGAAAGTTCCGATTTCATTTAGATGATTAGATGTGTAAATAATACTAGTTCCTGCAACATTATACAAATCACGTTTAATACGCGATCCCGCATAATACGCGACTTCTGTCCACTCCCTTGAA
This sequence comes from Maratus speciosus, assembly GCA_963932465.1. Taxonomy (NCBI): domain Eukaryota; kingdom Metazoa; phylum Arthropoda; class Arachnida; order Araneae; family Salticidae; genus Maratus; species Maratus speciosus. Next base: position 459,299,542 of record OZ010797.1, read on the forward strand.
ACGCGTCTTAACCGGGTTCCACTGTACTTTCAAATACTATCTTAAACAATTTTAATATCAAAAGTTTAATAACATAAAATAAACAATATGAGAATGCAATAAACAAAATTCACTAAAATAAAATTACACACTTATCTTCAGATAGCTGCTACACACATCCATATTTTTATAAGTTTTCAAGCAGTAAAACTTCTTTAAGAATAATGTACTCTCTGTTACCGAGATCGATGTTCGGACCCTATGTAGGGTGCTCACCTACTTCCTATGAAGTTGCGAGTTTACAAGCTCCTGAAGTTCCCTTAGGAACTTACCATACATCTGCCCTAAAACATTATAACAATGTTACCGACCAACCAGTTATTCCACTCAGGAAACATGATAGGCCAAAGAAAAATGTTCCTTGTCCCTTGCCGAGACGTCTAAGGAACCAGAGGGGGAGGATGTCAACAAATATTTAAATATTGCTACACTAGATGGCAGCACTAGACGATAGTTCCTTATTATAGTGGATGCCAAATAGTTTTCTCCCATCATCCCTTGCGTTAGATTTCCTTGCAGAGTTTAAAAAAGAGAGTTCTAGAGCGGCTCGCAATGGAGAGGGTATGAAATGCCCACTGTCTTGTTTTCCCCTCGGAGTTTAAAAAAGAGGCGGAGGGAAGTGATGAAATGTTTGCGAATCAAATGTATTTTACCGTGGATTTCTTCTGCCATTCTTTACCATGTAAATAATGTACAGTCATTATGTAAATAGATATAATTCTTCTGGTACAGATATTTATTAAATTTTCTTTCTACTAACATACAGAGTGGCGTTTCTTTTTGAAGTTATGAAACGATTGATAAATATTGTGGTGCCTATTTTTTTTTTTTGAAAGCAGGTAGCTATATAACTGCATTCATGTTTCACTCATTGTTTGCTTTTTTAGCACTGACAAGAATTATAGTTGGAAATAAACATAGATTCAAATATAACCTTATTGCCAATCAATAAGTTACAACCAAAATTAAAACAACAAACATAGTTTCCCTGGTAGCCTAATGTTTTTAATACAAACCAAAAATATTAAATCTTTGCAGCACAACCCAGTTATTAAAATCATATTTAGTATTTTTAATAATAAGTAACTTTAGTACATCTAATTTTTTATATAATAAAAAAAAAAATAAATAATAATAAAAAAAAACATGCCAATTTTTGTGTAAAGAAAAGAAAAAAAAAATGTTAACCTGGCAAAAAGTAAGCAAGACATAGAAAATTTAAAAGAAATACACAAAAGTATTCACATTTGTTTAGTCTTGACAAGTTCCAGTCTCTATTTTTTTTTACTTTTTTTGCTTCGGTTTTGTTTCAACATCTGCTAATTTGTTAATTTTTTGCTAATTTAGCAAGCTTTTTTATTCAAGTATCTACCAGTGCTTTTTATTAATAATATTTCCCTTATTTAATCAGCAGTGTCAATTTTGGTGCCGAAGAAATATAAACTTGTCAAATTGCTTTTCAGTGTAAGAAAGTGCTGATTACAGAAGACTATTTCCCTGTGACCAATGAATTATGCACTGTCCTTACAACCAATACTACATATATACTTTCATACATATATATTTCCCATACAGTATTTTACAATAGATATACCATACAATATACTTACAATAAATATTATACATATTATATCCAAAAGTAGTAACTAAACAGTTGCTACTAAGGGTAATTAATAACATCAGCCACTGTTGGGGATGTATTTTCTTGGCATGGATAATATGCAAATACCCATAATTCTGAATAATAATGATCTAATCAAAAACAACTCCTTGTAAATATCCTGCCAAGCCACAAACCTAAAATGTCAGTCATAAAAAGAAGCGATAAAGAAGTGCATACTCCGAGTGCCGTGTAAAAAATCTGTCACTACTCATAATGTTTCCAAAGGACTCGGAGTGAGGTACAGTATACGAAAACTGCTTGGCAACCTGCAGTCTTTTATAATGTTTGTTCTTCCTGCACTTACATATGACTATTTGTTTAACAATATTCTTGTATTACTGATTCCATTAAACTGTGAAAAGTTGAAGCTTTTGATGTTTACTGCCCATTCTTATTTAACATCAAGGGATCGATTTGTTGATTTTATTTACCATTATTTGAACGAGAAAGACCACTTTTACGAGGAGGATTTTCTAAGTAAACATGTAATAAACATTTTGAGTTTGTAAAATAATAATAAAAAATAATGATCATATGAATAATAGTAACAATTTACCTAATAATAGACATTAACTAAACTAAGATATATTGTAGTAAAGCCTGCATAAACAGAATTGCACATGACAGGGGAAAAATCTGTTCTAGTAAGGCTGCTATTACGATAGTATTATATAATATTCCTTATGTTGGAAACATGACATTTTACGTTTAACAAATAATTCTGCCATAAACAGGATCCATTTTACCAGTTTTCCCTTTAATTTTGAAACAGTGTATTATTAAATGTATTTATGTAATTAAAAATTTTGTTTAAAATATTGAAAAGTATAATTGTAATAATAGATGATTACCACAATTACATACCATTTCCTGCTTGTCTTACAAATCTTTCTGATTTATTAAATTTAAAATTATATTTTGTTACTTTCACAATTTTTAAAAATTGATATAGGTACTGCATATATTAAATATACGCCTGCAGGTCGTCAAGAAATTTTCTCATACTGTACCTCACTCCGAGTCCTTTGCAAACATTATGAGTAGTGATGGATTTTTACACGACACTTGGAGTATATGCACTTCTATATCACTTCTTTTTATGACTGACGTTTTAGGTTTGTGGCTTGGCGTGATCATTTACAAGGAGTTGTTTTTCATTAGATATCACTTCTTTTTGTAAGGTACTAGGGGGGTTCCGCCTCCCCCCTCCCCCCCTGCTCGCTATGCTCGCCAACACCTCACGTAATTGCTTCGCGATTTCATTCGGTATCGCGAAGCAATCCCTATTTTCTAGCCAACTCCAGACGTAACTGTTTCGCGTTTCCATTTTGGATCGCTTCGCGATCCCTTATTTTCTATACATTCAACTTTTAGATTCCACTTGGTAAAAACACGCTCATCACTAATTTGTAGTTACAGTAAATAATCTTATATAAAACTCCTCTCCTCTGATATTTTCACTTTGCCACCTTTTCTCCGCCAGCATATATGTGTAAAATTATATAGTGTTACGAATATTGTTAATAGTTAGTGTCTGTGTTTAAAAATAATGTAAATAGTTCAATTAAGCTCTATTCATAAGCTAATATTAGTTTTTGTTGCATTGAATTGAAATATCTCAATTTGTTGATTTTCTGCTAGCAAGTAAACCCTATTATATTTCAATGGGAGTCTATGAAAATTTGGCGAAATACTGGAAATAGCGCCAAGGTGGCATCACTTTTGTGCCGAGTAACCCCCCCCACTGGTAATCCCTTTTAATAGCATCAGAAAACTATGACGAATAAGATGGGTTTTGCTGCATCTATGCAGATTTTCATTGGTCCATTTCCAAAGCGTTATTTTTATTTTATATACAGAAGGATTTCATTTGCATTATACATATTCCATTTTAATTCATTAAAAAAAAGATAAACGAAAGATGATAGAAGTAAACAAAAAAATCTAATAGTGATACTATAAACTTTTCAAAAGTGTAATATATCTAGTAAGACATAATGTTGGGCTTTTTTAAAATAATTCAAAACCATTTTATCAAACCTTACAAATCTCAGAAGAAATCATTTATTTTTTAGAAACTAGGGGCTCTGCCCCCTACGAGCTACGCTCGTCAACACCTGTTCAGACATCGCAGACTCTAAAAGTATGCTAATTTCCTCGGCTTTAAAAAGATTTCGGAAGATTGAATTATAATTTAAAAAACAATGGCGATCTCCCTATAAACGGATTTCTATTCATTTCTCGTTGACTGGGGAATTTTAAGGCCAAATCCGCTGCGGAACTACTTGATTAACCCGTCGACCAATTTCGCCAAATTATATAAATCGCCAAAGCACTCGCCAAATTATACAAATTGACATCATTTTTATTTTAAATAACGAAAGAACAAATAAATTAGGCACAGATGTCATATTCGACCCATATTGGCACGATTTTTTTCTGACGCCAATGTCATATACGCAACAGGTACTTAACTGGCGCCAAAGTGTCATTATTTTGATTGATGTGGTAACCCGGATTATGTTGTTTATGCTGTTGATGTTTTCACCAAATTGGCAACCGAAAAAAATTGCGCCAATATGGGGCGAATATGACATCTGTGCCATAAATTAGCGCAACATTAATAAAAATACAAATAAAACGTCGAAATAAAAATAACTTGATGACGTAGACATGTGTAACGTGCTTAAAGTCAAGTTAATGTGACATTTACGATCAACCATTATTGGCATTTAATCTTATAGTTTGGCGAATGATAGATTTTTGGTCGACGGGATAACTAAGTAGTACCAAAAATACATATGTCAATCGCTGTTTTCGCCTTTGATTAAGTAAAATAAGATAAACACTTCAAACTAAGCTAATATAAAAGGAATTAAGTAAACAGAATCTTTGTCTCCCGGTATTTTTTTAACAAAGCGAAAAGAAAGTTCTTTTAAATAAGACATTTTAAATTAATCGTTTTTAATCTGACGTAATTTTGACCAAACTATTCTTTCTCTTTTTAATATTCACGTGAAAATACTTGTGTTAGAAATGAAATATTATTTGCGCTTTCCTAATAAAAATAGTTGAAAAGTATCCTCTCAAAATATCAAATAAATGTCTAGCACAAAATATCTAAATTTAAACCGTTTTGCAATATTATTTTGTGCTCATTTTATGTAATAACTGTAATGTGACGTAAATATGACGTAATTTCTCCTATTTAAGACTTCTAACGCATGTTAATAAATTTATTATTTTACAAATTCCTTTCTCTCTTAAAATTCACGTGTAATTATAGTTTTTATGACGTAATTTTTAATAAGTTCCTGCTTTTTGTACATAATTATTTAATTCTAATTCCAAATGTTTTTTTCTGTTTATAATAGTCACGTGTAAATAAATTTTTGATTTATTACACGTATAATTTTTTTTTTTTTTTGAAGCAAACATTGTTGTTTCCGCTGTTTATACAGTTGGCAACAGTTTAAATTAATATCACTTTCTAAAATCTGTAAAAAATATCTCTAGAAATGCTGAAAATTTGAATTTAAAATAGAAATAAAACCTCAAAAAATTAGCCAAATTAAAAAAAGAAATACAATCTGCACACCGGGAACTTCAAACGTATAAAATGATCTAAAAATGATTAAATTCCCATGAATAGATTTTGCTCCTATAAAACTTTTTTAGTGGAACGATTTTGTCCAACTTTAGCATTAAATATCTCTTAAAATAATTATTCGATTTGAAAACTGTCTGCATCAGCGTGTTTATCAAACATTTCTGTATAATACTACCGATTTTCATATTTTTGTATGCATTATTTTTCTTAATATTAACGAAGAAAGAACTTTTTTTTTTTTCTTTTTAAATGTTTTCATAAGGTCTAACACTTGTTGGATTTTCTGAATTTTCAATGCATGTACTTTCTAAATTCCTAATTGTTTTTTACAGGACTAACAGGACATACTAAGTCATATGCTTTCCAAGTATTTTATCATTATTTCGGATAATTCATATGATAAATTATAATTCATTTCAATAGAAGTTCAGAATTCGATATTTCATCACTATTAAATGATTTTCCCTAATTTCTGTCATATTTGTAAATTTATAAGTAGCTCTATTATCTGATTAAATTAACTAAAAGTTAGTTATGGCATATTGATAGCATTCTTCAATTACCAAGTCCAAAATAACAGAGTCAATTAGTTTAATAAACCCCTTATTAATATTTTTAAATGAAAAGAAAAACGAAAAATTCCCATAAAATTTCCAAAAATTTATTTGATATAAAAGGATTGTAAAAAAATGAAAAAAAAAATTATGTAATAAAAAACCAGACTGACTGTATTACCTCTGTAAAATGGTTTAAATTGAATAAATTTCAAAGTTTGGAATGTTGAAAAAAGTATTTGAGTATATGTGCATTTTAGTATAAAAGCAATACAGAACATTTTCCCGCTTATTTCAATATGATAAACAGTAATCCCAAAGTTCAGTCGAATTGTTTTCATGACTATAAGTACTCTTTGATTCACTAAAGTGCTTACATTATCTTTCTGCGCATGTTCTGTTGTTTCCCCGTAGTCAGTGATTACATAGAATCTTTCCATAATCGAGGTCCACAGGCACGTTTCTATAATCTAGTTTCTCTTCAAATATTAGCAGGACATTCCACAATGATTATTGTGTGCAGTACCTTCATGAAAAATCATTCTGATTTCATGCAAGATAAAATTTCATTTAATTGTTATCTAATTTTGTGTGCTGAAATCTAGAAGCATCTTTAATAAAGTGGATAATAGAAACATTTTTCATAAAGTAGAAACTCGGATTGTCGAGCTTTTAGATGAACAAATTGAATTCATATTCAACTGTCATGTAACATGATAAAATTTTCTAGAGATTGAAATAGTACAAATTGATTAAAATACATGTCACTCAGTAAATATCCATCAGTTGTAATGTAATCAGGATCTTTTAAGTGACCTTGTAAACGAACTGCAAATGCTTCAATACTGCCTTACAATAAAGAGCTTAACTGTGTCGAATGCAGCCCCAATAAAAATATGAGGGTGTTGGTCTGGAAAGAAGAGTCCAAGACTTAACTTTAAAATCATGCACTGAGAAAATTAGGGGGGTTAAAAATGCTTGGCACACAAAATGTTCAAGGGGCCCTGGACGGACCCCAGGGTCTTCACTGAAATGTAGAACGTGAGAATAGCTAAATTGAAAAGGCATCTCAAAAATGAAGATCGGATTAAAAGAAAGCAGTTTATTAATTTATTTGTGCCAAAAAATTACGGGCCCTCTATCAGGCCCCAAAGGGCCAGGTCTTAGCTGGAAAGTAGAAAGGCGAAAATTACTAAGTGGAGAAAGGTCCCCTAAAACGAAGAAGATTGGATAAAAAGGGGGCAAAGTATTAACAATATAGTGCATAAAAACTTAAAGGGCTCCCGACCTTTAAAAAATTAAAAGTCTGAGCCTTAGGTGCATCAGTACCTTTCTTAGACTCACCTAAATTTTCAGACTTGTACGTGCCGCATATTTTGCTAGCCATCGCGAACAGACACACACGCACATACAGAGCAATGGTCCTATTGAAATCCGTGGGCGTATCTATCTATGTAACCTCAAAAACTCAGAAAACACAGGGCGCAGGACTACGAAATGTAGCATACGGGTTGCTTGTAGGGGGCTCATGAATGATTGGGGCCAAAAATTCAAAAATTTTAAATATATTTTTTTAATTTTATGTTTTTGATGAATTTTTACCTTTATTATGTTTAACCTGTAATTGTGCAAGTACTAACCAGTTCTAAATGTTTACTGTGATGTGAGATATACATATTACGTACGACACGTTGCAATGCTAAGAAACTATAGCGGGCGTTACAATAATGCTTTTAGCTCACATGCAAATATAAGTAGAGATATACATATTACATAAGCCACGCTGCAATATAGGAATCAATTACTTTAAATTGCTATAAATCAAAAACTAATTAATATTTTTACATAAAATTTTCAGAGGTTTGAACTACCCATAAAAACAATTAAAATGCCATAAACAGTGTAAAAATCCGATAAATACACATTGCTGTAGCCCTGTCAACACATTTTGGTCTGAACAAGAATTTAAAAAGTGCAAAAAACAGCATTTTAAAAATCGCATTTACTAAAAACCTATTCGCCGGATTCCACTTTACTTTTATTTTCTGAGTCACGTGGCATGCCCCATTTTATAGGAACAAGAATTTTGTTTGTATCATAAATAGAACTCGAGCTATAGAGGTATAAAAATCCTGTTTTGGTCAGTCCGGAAAATATAAACTAGACAGAGTACTAAAAAAAATTTGAAAAATCGTTTGGCATCAATTGGCAGAAATTCCTTTCATTTACAATTCATTGCACTGTACTTTCGTTTGCTTGGCGAGAAACTCTGTCGAGTTTCTATGATAATGAAAATACATTAAAAAAAAGAAAACACCAATAAAAAATAACCCCCTTTCTTTATTATTTAATAGAATTCAACAGATTCTAAAAAAAAATATTTTTATGTCAAGAACAACAGCAGTTTTTTACGTAGAAAAGCAAAATAGCATTTTGAACGACTTTTATGACAATTAATTATGTGTACAATTTCACAGTAGTTTATTTGTATGATTTTTGCTTTTCAACAATTGAAAAATCTCGATATATGCAACTGAAACAAATATATATACCTGTTCTTCAATCTAAAAATTGGTAAACAAAGCACATGTCTAATTCTGTCAAAGAAAAATATATGTAATTTGTAGTATTGGAGTAATCTGATCAACTCAGATAATTTTCATTGGAAATTCCATGTGGAAAATGTCTAGAATATTATTACTCAGTTACATATTCTTCGATTCGATCTTAAAAAAAAAAAAAAAATATTTGATTTGAATGATATTTTTATTCTCACTGATAATTCCATAACTAATTCCCTGTCAATTCTTAAAGAGAAACTTCATCTAACTACAGTATGAAATTTATTTGATTGAAACAAAATTGGCACATGCAACCTTTTATAATGTTAGGCATTTGAGCATTAATTTGGAGATAACATTTTCAAACCAAAATGTATCTTATTTTTTATTAAAATATGTAGGACAACTGCACCAGAAAATATAATAAATAAAGATGTATACGTTAAAACACATACACTTGCTCAATGGTACACATAAATAAGAACATTTATATGAACTTGTACAAATACAACTAACGGTAAAGCATAATATTGACGTTTCAAACTGCTTCGGCAGTCGTCTGCAGGATAAATATGATGTTGAAATGCTTAAAAGTCTAGACGAAAGCTTCCTGTCGAGTCTTGATCAATTATATGAATGGAAAACTGCAGTGAGTACATCGGAAAATTTTAAAATGAAATAAGTTGAGATGAATCGGAAGTTGACTTGAAGACCATGGATGTTAGCATTAATAGATGCAGTTCTGGATTAAAATTTTCAGTTTATAGAAAACCAATGAAAGAAATCCCTTTTTCAGCAAACATGCCATTTCAGTATAAAATCTCCGCCTTCCAGTCATTCATTAAAAGAGCCTTCATGATTTGTTTGGCTAACCAATTGCATAAAGAAATAAAATTTATCAAGAAAATAGCGTTTGATCATGGTTTTTCAGCAAAATATATTGATAAGATAATTCAACAGTACAGCACTCCCACTTCTTTGGACCAACATCAGGACAGGAATCAATTTGTGGTGTACAGAAGATTTCACTATATTCCCACCATATTTGAGAAGTTAAAAGTAATCCTACAGAAGTATAATATAAAGTTGGTGGCAATTCCACTCCCTAACCTTATTGATAAGATTGACAAAATCCCATTTGACTTAAAATCTGGAATATATGAAATACCTATTACTTTATTAAATAATGATAAAAAGAGTCTCTATTGGCATGACAAAACGAAAGTTATCTGAAAGAATTAAGGAACATCGTAAGGATATTAAACAATTTAAACAGAATACAGTTCTTTCTCATTTCTATTTGGATAATGAAGGTTACAATATTAATTTTGAAAAGGTGAAAATCATAGTTCCAGGTAATAACACAATTGAAAGCAAGATCAGAGAATCACTCGAAATCATTGCATGTGAGCATAATGCCTATAATGACAATTTATCGTATAATATACCAAAAATCTGGCTTAATATCATAAAAAAGGTCTTAATTATTTACCTGTTCGCATTATTTCAATTTCCCTCTTTTACAATGACCTTTTTGATAGTAATCTGTTCCCCTTCATAGCTGGTGACAATTGGTGTCACCAGCTATGAAGGGGAACAATTTTAAAATTTTCTGATGTACTCACTGCAGTTTTCCATTCATATAATTGATCAAGACTCGACAGGAAGCTTTCGTCTCTAGACTTTTAAGCATTTCAACATCATATTTGTCTTGAAGACGACTGCAGAAGTAGTTTGAAATATCAATATCATGCTTTATCGTTAATTGTATTTGTACAAATTTGTATAAAAGTTCTTGTTTATGTGTACCATTGAGCAAGTTTATGTGTTTCAACGTATGTAACTTATTTATTTATTTTTTTTTTATGTTTTACTATTTTTCATAGAAATATACAGAGATGTAGTTGTAAAAAAGCTAGAGGGTATATTCTATTGGCAATCGACATTAGTGGTCGTTAGTCATATTTTTCACCTATAAATCTCATTATGACAGCCATGATTCATGGATTATTTTGTGTGAAGCCTTCCTCCTAATGTTAAACGGGAGAGATATTCCCTGACAGTTTTATCATTTGTACACAGATTCAAGAGGGGCAAAGCTGCTGTAATACATGTTTTCTTAGAAAACATTAATCTCATCCTGTCAATAATGCTTTGTCAACAATAAATTTTATACATAGTTTTACTTAAAAATAAGAGTGGATGCACCTTTTTTTAAAGCCCAGAAGTTATATGGAATGTATCACTGTATTCCTCCAGTACAGACCTGAAAATATGTATCACTTAAGTCTACATATTCTAATAGTAATTGTTAATTTATGCTTATTTCCTGTTAGTTTATATTTGTAATATGAGTGTCTTTCATATTTTAATTAATATATATTTGTACATATAAGTTTCAAAAAACAGTTAAATTCTATTAAAACAAAGTTCAGTAGAAGGAAAATTCCATTCTAACATAGTTTTTGGCATTTCCCGCCTATAGCCCTATAAATGAAATGTTATTCCATTATGACAAATTTCCGTTATAGCGAATAGATTTTGTTGGTCTAGTGGACTTTGTTCTAACAAGATTTAACTGTATTGCATTTAATTAAATATTTTCTCATTATGTAAACTTTTATTTCAGACTCAAGAAGATGCTAAAATTTCTGCTGAAAAAGAAGCTAAACATAAAAAAGAATTAGAACTTGCAAAACTTGGTGAATTGCATAGGCGAGGTTTAGATCTTCAAGCTGAACAAGTAAAGCATCAATCAATTGAATATCATCATTATTAAAATTCTTTCAGTAGATTTTTTTTACAAGAAATTAGAAATTTAACAATGTTAGTATCTATCACACTTGTCAGACGTATAGCATGATGTCAATAGGCTTTGAAAAATATAATAAAATTTTATCTTTTGGTTTAATAAGCCAGTCTAATGCTATCTTCAGTGTAATACAGTCTAAACTGTGCTTAATGTCATATTGATTAAAGTGTTAGCCAATTTAATCAATATTCTACATTCTCTTTTCACTTTTATTTGCTTTTATGCTAAACCTCCATTTAATGTAGATCTTAATAGAAGCCCAGTTTTAAGAATATTTTTACTCTGTACTACCAATTTCTTTCAATGTGTTTTTTAAGCTATTCTTTTATCATTTCTTAGAAAGTTGCACCTATATGGGACTTTAAACCATAATATTTTTTCCTTCAGTTTCATCTAAATAAAATATTTCAATTTTGTTTCAGTTTTTATTATTTTAAAAATAATGGTTTTCAGTTTAGTTCCGTCAGAAGTGATGTTTTTTTTCTTTCTGATTTTTGGTTCGGTTTCACTTTGAATATCTGATTTCAATAAATGATAAAAAGATGTACACTTAAAAGTAATACAAAATATCATCATACCAAAATATCAAATTCTTTTTTATCTATGCTTTCTATAATTTTACACAGTTCTTATTTTAATACAGAAAGCTTAGCACTCCTATTCAATTAACTTATCTTAATGGCACTCCTATATCTTATCTTAAAAAAACTTCTATTCTTGAAATTAGACAAAAAAAAAAAAAAAAAAATCATTATGAGTTTATTAGTTTTATTCTTTAGGTGGATACTTTGGGTACACATATGGGTTAAATGCATTGTTCATTCTTATATCTTAGTTAGTATATGCTTTCGTGTTTGGTAGTTTAAGTAGTTTCAGTATACATAACTTTTGAATTGATATTGTAGCGCTCAAAAGTATTTTGACAAATATAATAATTCACTTAATTGAAAAGAATAATAAAATACAAAAATCAATCATTTATTTTATTTAACCATATTTAATGTTTTAATTTTAATAAATTAACAATAAATATTAATAATATTAATAAAATTATATATATTTGTAGGATTTGAATTTAAACATACTTTATTTTCTTTATGATGTGCATGATCAACAAATTAACTGATGCTCTGGTATTTTTATTATCCATAATTTGAAAGCACGAGTAATGAAAATTCACGATCACGAGATCAAGGTTTGGACATATTCAAAAATTAGAAAAGAGTCAGTCTATAAAGTAATATTGTACATGAAGCATTGGCTTATGAGATGCCAAGGAAGGTATTGTTAAGCCTAACCAAATTATTCGTAAGAAATATGTTGTAAGTTTTAAGTGAGAAAGGTGCTGTATTAAGAAAAGTATCAACGAAGTGATGTAAAGTTACCCTTATAGAATTGTATTAAAGTGTATGTGTTGTGATTCAAACGTCTACTTATTCAAATCATCTATATATTAACATTTTACAAACAATAATTTCTACATATATATATCCTTCTATATATAAAAAAAAGTAACAATTTGGAAATGGACCAATAAAAATCTGCGTAGATCTTCCCGGTACACTTCTAGATCGGCATCCATATTTCTTGTGACCGGGAGTCTTTTTCCTTTAATATTAAGAAAACTGTGTCATACAAAAATATGAATATTGGTGCTATTATAGAGAAATGTTTGATAAACACGCTGATGCAGACAGTTTTTAAATCGAATAATTATTTTAAGAGATATTTAATGTTAAATTTGGTCAAAATCGTTTCATTAAAAAAAATTATATGAGCAAAAACTATACATAGGAATTTAAACATTTTTACATCATTTAATATATTAGAAGTTCCCGGTGTGCAGACTGCATTTATTTTTTTTTAATTTTACTCATCTTTTGAGGATTTATCTCCATTTTAAATTCAAATTTTCAGCATTTCGAGAGATATTTTTTACATATTTTAGACAAGGATATTATTTTAAACTGTTGCCAATTTTAAAAACAGCACAGAATAATATTTCCTTCAAATAAAAAATTTATTTACATACGGCTGTTATAATCAGAAAAAACTTTCAAATGAGGATTACATGATTACGTGTTAAAAATCAGGAAAATATTAAAAATTACGTCATAAAAACTATAGTTACACATGAATTTTAAAAGAGAAAGAAAATTTTTAAATAATAAATTCATTATAATGCTTTAAAAGTTGCAAATGGAGAACATTTATGTTATATTTAAAAAGGTCAAATAATTGACAGTTGGCAAAACAGATTAAATTTAAAAATATATTTGCGCGAGACATTTATTTCATGTTTTGAGATAATCTTTTCAACTATTATCGTGAATTCTAAGACAGCGCAAATAATATTTCCTTTCTAACATCAAAAGTATTTTCAGGTGAATGTTAAAAAGAGAAAGAAAACTTTGATGAAAATTACGTCAGATATAAAACGATACATTTCAAATGTGTTATTTAAAAGAACTTTCTTATAGACTGTTAAAAAACCGAGAGACAAAGACTCTGTTTACTTAATTCTTAATTATATTTTTAACCTTTTTTTTTAAATCAAAGACGAAAACAGCCATTAACAAACATAGCCATAAATCTCCCTTAACAAATGCTGATTTCGCCTTAAAAATCCCCAATCAAAGGAATATGAATAAAAACCCGTTTACAGGGAGATTACCACTGTTTAAAATTATAATTCAATCTTTTTAAAGCTCATGAAATTAGCCTGCTTTTAGAATCTGGGGTGTCCAAACGGGTGTTGGCCTGTATCTGAAGTTAAAATGTTAAAAGACAAAAAATTGAAACTTTTGCACAACAAACTGCTTCTGAAACAACACAAATAAATGACATGATAGTAGGAGTCTAAAAAAAGTTAAATGTTTAATATGTGTAAATGCAGTTATGTAAATAAAAAGTTACTTTGAATCCATCTGAGCTGTATTTTAGTTTTGCTTGTTTTATATATATATATATATATATTATATATTGTAAATGTCAAATAATATAGATTTTTAGTTTCAATTTTATACGTTATTTTAATTTGCAGATCTAAGTTTAATCATTAAGATCTTGAATTGCAATTCGTATTTCTAAAAAGAATTTTGGTCAGGGAATTGTAGGAAATATGGCCTGGAAAAGTCAGGGAATTTTGTTATTTAAATAGAGTATGAACCCTGACATACTAATGCCTCAATCAAGTTCGTTGGCCAGTTTCATCCACCATCTTCTTTCAAAATGGCGACCATTTGAATTTTGTGAACACGTTTGGAAATTTTTAGCTTTCCTAACTTTCTCTTTAAAATATCTTTTAATGTTTCTAACATTCTGTTTAAAATTATACATAAGAGTTTGCATTTTGTGAAACATAACATTTTCTATAAGTATACATGGTTAGAAAACATAAAAAAATTTCAAAAATTCCAATGGCTGCCATTTGGAAACAAGATGGCGGATGAAGCTGGCCAACGAACTCGGTCGAGACATTAGTAAGTACTATGCATATGAAAAATTTCATCCAAATCGGTTCAAAAATTCGAGAATTACAGCATGACAAAATTCAGATATAAATATATATATATATATATATATATATATAGCACATTATGTTTTAAATGCGTTTGTCAGACCCAGAATCCTGCACCATAAATAAACTAAGTATAACCATAAAACATCCAAGAAATTTAAACAAATGTAACCTGAACAAGAAAAAAACAACAACAACAAAAGGCTGTGGCTTCTTCAGCGGTGGGCATTTTAAAAAGCACAGCAATGTTTCAGACTAATTAAAATTTACAGCAAACTATTATAATAGTTTGTTTAAGTTAAACTTGCAAGTTTAATTTTCCTTACCATTTTACCCCTATAACTTTTTATTTTCTTCTAAATTTTTACTTATAATGAATTTGCATAGTACCCACAGGACATTCAAATAAGAAATAATAACAATGTAGTACTTTTAATACAGAATTTTTGTATAACATTGTCTTAAAGGGGTGTTAAAGAAGGGATGGTAAGGTAAAAAAAGGGGATGGTATTGGAAAATAGGGACGAAATGGTAAAAAAGGGGACGGTAAGGATGGAACGGTAAGGAAAATTACCACCTATTTTTAGGAAAATCATGTTAAGACTAAGTGATAGCCACAATGTTCATTGATTTTTAGAAACAGTTTTTAACATTGGATTAAATTAATTTTTTTTTTTTTAAATTTACCTCAAAAAGTGCAGGAATAAACCTTGGGGACAGTGAGACTACCAATAAAGCCACAATGCTTGAAATTGATATTTAAATGCTGATTTAAATTCTACAGTAAATTTCCTGCCAAAGAATTTTAGACATTATTTCTCTAGCATACTTCTGCATGAGAAAAAACTTGAAAAAAATCCTATGGCTGCATCTGAAATGATTTTCTGTATAATTTTAGAAGAGGGACAGTAAGGAATCTAAAACCCAGGAACATAGTTTAAAAAATAATAACAACCCTAAAAATGTGTGCAGGTTAATTTTTAGCTACATATTTATATAACAATAGTTCCAGTTTCAGAAAAAAATTAGATCGAATTATTTTTATTGAAACAATTTTATCCAGACAGCTCCAAACTTAAAAATCAGCATCAGGGATACGGGATGGTATAGAAGTTTTCCAGGTGTTTGGACCTCCAACATTGTCCAAAACTTATTTATCTCATTAATATTGTTGTGCAATCATGCAATGGGATGTTCCCCAGTATATGAAATAATGAAAAAAAAAAAAAAAAAAAAAGTGTATTAAAATAAAAATTATTATTCAGGGACATGAAAGTCAAAAGATTGCGAGAATGCCCCATATATATAGTATATATATAATTTTATTAATATTTATTAAAACTAAAACATTGAATATGGTTAAATAAAATAAATGATTGATTTTTGCATTTTATTATTCTTTTCAGTTAAGTGAATTATTATCTTTGTGAAAATACTTTTGAGCGCTACTGTATCAATGGCTTGTATTTCAATTTATTTTTAAATAATTGTATTCACAAATAGAATTTTTTAAAATAAAAATATTATTACTATAGTTCTGAATTAATATGAACTACCAATTTTCAATCAATTTTCTCTGAATTAGTTAATTGATTGTATTAGATTTTAAGTGACTAACTCAAAGAGGTTATGATTATTTTGTTAGGATACCCTTAGAGCAAGGAGAGCTCAAGAAGAAAAGGAAAGGCAATATCGAATGAAAGAAAAACAGGAAGCCTTGAAAAGGAAAGAAATGTTAAAAAATTTAAAAAAGTCACGTGCAGAACAATTGGAATACCAAGAACGCCTGAGACAGATGAAAGCTAGAAAAGAATTTGAGGAAATGGAAATACTTTTTAAGTGAGTATTTCTTTAAAAAATATATTTTTTGTGATATTATACTTTCAACATTTTCTCCTTATTCATCAGTAATAAGAACAATTTTGTCTTTCTTTCCTGCAAAGTCTATGATTATTGTATTATTTTTCTTTGTCATTCTATTTTTTCGAAACTTATTTAAATCTTTGAAAATTTAAGAAGAAAACATGTTTTTTTTTTTTTTTTTTTTTTTTAAGTTAACTTGGTTTATTTATGTAAAGATGAAATTTTGTAATTCCTTTCTCACTGACTTCCTGATGTGCTATAGCTCTAGAAAATGTGTACAGTTATGCGTTCTTGATAACAATATAGTATTTTCATATTTTCAGAACTCAATTAGCAATTAAGAATAATTAAATTATGATTATACACTGAGAAAACAATTTAGAAATTCTGAATAGATAGTTTAAATAATGCTTTTTTTCTTTCCTGTTGCAATATCTTAAAAAAAAAAAACTTAGCAAATTAAAAAAAAAAAAAATCTATTACCATATTACTTACCAATAAATATTTACTATAATTTAACATTTTCAGTAATATAACAAGAATAAAAAATCATGTGTCAATCGTAGATTATGAAACACTTTCCAACACATTCAGATTCAGAATACCGTAACAAAACTTCACCGTTTAATGATATGAAAGATGATGTCTAAGTAAACAGGGATAAGGATGACTGCCCCCCCCCCCCCTCCTGGAACTCAGCTTGCGCTTTTGAGTTTTATTGCAATCCCGAGGCCATGAGTTAAGTAGGCAGTATGGAAAATGCATAACACATTTAAAAACCCAATTTCTGCAATTACTGCCAATAGTTGGAAAAATATCCAAATTCTTTTGTAATGCATAGCACAGCTAAAAATTCCTCTTCAGCAATTTCCATCAATAAATGGAAATATACTCCAGATCTTTTATGCAGTCCCATATATGATCTATAGGATTTCTATACACCAAGTAATATGCAAAAAATTAGTTAAATTTAAAAATGTGTACCATATCTGAAAGCACACTGCCAATAATTATTGTTCATAGACAGTCTTGTAGACAAATTCTTTTGTATGTCCCTGTAAATAAGCAATGAATGCTATGCACATCATATTCTATAGCAAGCATTTTGTAGTGCACTTCAGTAATGTATATCAATTTCAATATGTTTGAAATAGTGTAACAATATTAAAATACACAGCAGACGAATTTACAATGTAACAGAATACTTTTGACTATCCCTGTATGTGTATATAAGTGCTACACACTTCATTTTCAATACCGAACATGCCATAGTAAATCTCAATAACATATATCAGTTGCATGGCAATAGAGTATATTTACACAAGTTAGAGCATGGTCAGATGGCAGACAGACAAACCAAATTTATAAACACTTTTCGATTATGTTGAAATGTGTTAAAAATACTTTCTTCCCTTTCTGGTTGCCATATCTTAAAAAGAAACTAAACAAAAATTATTTTAATAAATTCACAAGATCATGCCTTCTACTTAGCATAAATGAAGGCAGTGAATTTTGAGAAATGAGGGCTCATGCCAAATTCACATTGTTGGCAAGGGCCATGTGTTTTTAAATCTCACATTTAACGAAAGTAATTTTTTCCTCCTGCCTGTTATTTTGCTAATGAGAACATTTTTCTCTTCGCGCGCTTTTAGGATTAATGTAATAATATGACGTAAGAGGGTAGAGGTTGATTATTCGGACAGACATGTAGCTTTAGAGCTAGAGTGATACTAGGTTTTTTGCTGTGAAAATGCAGAGTTTTAAGAAAGAAAAAAGGGTTCGGTTCGGATATTAACGGTTTTGATCGATAACACTTAAAATTGTTTGTTGCGTTAATCACCCTTGAAATATTTGCTGCAAATAAGAGTATAAAAATGCACTTAGGGCATAAGTTATTGTGTGCGTGTGTGCAAAGTTTATGTTCTAAAAGTTTTACAGATGAGATCCTCTGCCCACAGGATAAATAGTAATTAAAATTAAGGGAAGCAATTATAGCTGCGTCACATTTGTAGAAAGTGAGTCCTCTTTTGCGTTTAAGTGAGTTATTTGCGATTTTATAGTATGATTATTTCTGAAAATGTTATTTCTATGTATATAGTGTATGATAATTATGTGTTTGTTCTAAATTTAATTGTGTAAATATTCTATATTCTAAATTTAAGCGCATTGCACATAGTCAAAATGTTAAGCAGTGTGTTAAGTTTTTATGTTTAAGAATTGTATATACAAATGTTTCATTAAAGTTAAGATTTATTAATTTGTTTTAGTTTAAATTTGAAGTTTAGTGTGTATTTTTTTTAAGAGTAAGTATAGCCGCCCTGCGAGCGTGTCATCGCAGTTTAGCGGCACATTTCTATGTCATTGATTTACGTTGTTATTTTGAGTTTCTGACATAGAAAGTGGCGAGCCTGCCAGGATTGCGAGTTTGATTATAATTTTTGATATTGAATATGAGAAATAATCATACTATTGGTTAGTTCCATCTAGGTTAGGAATAACAATAACTGATGCCGCATATTTAGTATTTATAATATATTTTCGTTTTCATACTCATCGTGAGGTGAATTTTTATTTATTGTGTTAAATTATAATTATGATGTTGTGATTGCCGAGTTTAGAATTTATGAGAATTTATGAGTCATTGTTAGAAATATTGATAAGATTTGTATTTGAGATTTTGAGTATATTTTCATTTATATAAAAAATGAGGAAAAAAGTCAGATTGCGGATCTCAAAGGTCGTATGTGCTGAAATCTACAGCCGAAGCTTTAAAATTAGAAAGCCTCTCATCTGAGAATTTAGCTCATATCCTGTTTGGGGGAACAAGAACCGAGTCTAAAAATCATAAACGATATTCTATGAGATTAAGTCCTGTAGGGAGACGTACTGAGTATCAATTCTCCTTTCTAGATCAGGAAAAAATTTGTGGAGGGATACCACAGGTCTCTAAAGGTCCATTATTGAGGGAATTAAAAAAGCATAGAATTTGGATTTCAGATGTGGGTGACGGTTACCCTGAAATAGAAATTTTGATAGGTAGTGATATTTATGGACAAATTCTTACAGGTGATGTGATTCAACTTAATGAGGGTTTGACAGCCATTAATACTAAATTGGGTTAAACTTTGTGCGGAGAACCAATAGGATTAAATGTTCAGAGTTTTGAGGGTGCCCAATCCATGTTAGTAACCAATCTTCATGTTCAAAACATGAAAGTTTCTGATATGTGGAGTTTGGAAACAGTTGGCATTGCCGATGAAGCGCAAACATTTTCCAAAGTGGTGGAGAATCAATTAGCACAGGAACAATTTCTGAAGGGGCTTCATAGAAACGAAGATGGGAGATATTGCGTAAGCTTGCCTTGGTTTCAAATATTTCCCCCTAACATTTCCTCTAATTGGCATATTGCAGAAAAAAGGCTTTTTGCCACTACTCATAAATTGAAGAAATTAAATAACTTTGACGAATACGATAAGATATTTAAAGAATGGCTGTCGGAAGACGTAATAGAAAAAATCCCGGAATCTGAAAAGAATGAAAAGGGACATTACTTGCCACATCATCCAGTTATCAAATTAGATAGTTTAACTAGCAAAATTAGGCCCGTTTTCGATGCTTTGTGCAAATCAGATAATTCGTTGTTGCTAAATGATTGTTTGATAAAAGGACCGAATCTCGTAGAAGAAATCCCAGCGATTTTAATGAGGTTTAGAGAAAAGGCGATTGGCGTAACTTCTGATATTAGACGAGCGTTTTTACAGATTGGCATAAAGCGGGAAGTCCAAAATTATCTGAAATTTCTTTGGTGGGAAAATAACAAAATTTGTGAATTCCGCCATAAAAGGGTTGGTTTTGGGGTTACCAGTAGCCCATACCTGTTGGCAGCGGTGATCTCATTCCATCTTAAAAATATGCCTAAAGAATTCGAAGTTGTTGCCCAAAAACTTTCAAGTTCCTATTATGTTGATTACTGCGTAACCTCAGTTGATACGAGAGCAGAGCTTGAAGAATTTATGAAACAAGCAACTGACATTATGGCAGAAGCCAAAATGGAATTACGTATGTTGACCTTTGGTCCCGAAAATGAAACGTTACCTTCACAGAACACTGATACTGTCTCTCCCGTTTTAGGTCTTCAGTGGGACCGTATAAATGATGAGTTTATAATTCCCTTTAAACCTGAGCAAATCTCATCAGACTTATCAAAAAGAAAACTTTTATCCATAATTCATTCTATATTTGATCCACTAGGCTTCATTGTGCCGATAATGGTACCTGCAAAATTAATACTTCAAGAAGCATGGGCAACTAAGGCAAATTGGGACTTACCTTTGCTAGATGAATTAAAAACTCGGTTCTTAACGTGGTACCAAGGATTGTCGAACGTTTATCCAGTTTTTCTAAAATAGTGAGAGTTTTCTGCTGAATGTTGCGGTATGTGAATAAACTGAGAAAGAAGCCTTCTTATAATACTAACACCCTAACAGTGGAAGAAAAAACTAAAGCTGAGATGATTCTGTGGGGTATAGAGCAGAAAAAGTATTTTCACAAGAAAGAAAATTCCGTCCATGGTCTGCTGGTGGTGCGAGGTGATGACGATGTTCTTCGAGTGAAGACTAAAATCATCGAACGAGATGATGAACTGTCCTTTTTATATCCAGTTCTTCTTCCGTCCAAACATTACCTAACTGATTTCTTGATATGGCAATATCATATACAGTACTGCCATGCTGGTGTACAAATATCGGCTGCCAAATTAAGGCAGCAGTATTGGATCATTTCTTCAAAAAGAAATATAAGATCTTGCGTCAACCGTTGTGTCATATGCAAAAGATTCACGGCTAAAGCTTTTACTGCTCCACCAATACAGTTACCCCTTGACAGAGTAAGGGATTCTGCGGTCTTTGAAACAACAGGAATTGATCTGTGTGGCCCTCTACTTTTAAAGACAAAAGGAAAAGCCTGGATCGTATTATACACTTGTGCAGTGTACAGGGCAATTCACCTTGAGCCTCTCACGGCACTCAGCTTGGAATCCTTCCCTCAGGCTTTCCGAAGATTCATCGCTAGGCGAGGACGTCTGTCAACTGTGTATTCTGATAACGGAACCAACTTCAGAGGAACGGACAATGCATTGAAGAGACTTGATTGGCAGAAAATCTCTGAAAATGAGTGTTATCCAATCAAGTGGAAGTTCAATTCCCCTACTGCAGCCTGTGGGGGGGGGGGGGGGGGATGGTGGGAGCGTCTTATTCGGTCAATTAAGACTTTACTCGTGCGAGTTTAGGAAGATCCTCTGTGAATTTTGAAGAGCTTTTAATGATCCTTTGTGATGTGGAAGCCACAATAAACAGCCGTCCATTGACTTACATTTCCGATGATTCTGATGAGCTCATACCTTTGACACCCTCCATGTTTCTGCAAGACATAAAACAAATAGGAGTGCCTGATCTAGATTCCATCGATTCCAACAAACTGAATGTGAGTGTGAGCTATTGTAACACTTTGCGGCAAGAGCTGAGAAATCGTTTCCGCAGAGAATATTTGGCCCAACTTGTTCAGAAGGCCAGTGATAAATGCCAGGAACTTAAAGTGGGGGACGTTGTCCTTATCGAACTTGAGAATAAAAAACATGTGTTGTGGACCATGGGCAAAATTGTGAAAATCTACCATAGTAGAGATGGTGCTTCCAGGATAGTACAGGTGAAAACTAACAACGGTTGTTTGACATGACCAATTCAGAAACTATATCCACTAGAAGTTTCAATTGCTGGAGATCCTGTGCTCACCCTTGGAGCGGAAAATAGATCTAAATATGGAAGGTTGCTCAAACCATGTAAGAAATAATGTGCAAGACTGTAAATAATGACTTTTATTTCATTAATTTAGTTATTGAGAACTCTAATTTATCATGTTATATCATTTTTATATTGTATTGTGTTTAACTAGTTATTATTTTGTTTTTCATGTCTTTTTATTTAATCTAGTAATGCTCAGTTTAACTTTAATTTCTAATATAAAGAATTTTTTGTGAATTATAAAATAGTTGATTTTAAGAAAATCAAGGTGGGAGGATGTTGGCAAGGGCCATGTGTTTTTAAATCTCACATTTAACGAAAGTAATTTTTTCCTCCTGCCCGTTATTTTGCTAACGAGAACATTTTTCTCTTCACGCGCTTTTAGGGTTAATGTAATAATATGACATAAGAGGGTAGAGGTTGATTATTCGGACAGACATGTAGCTTTAGAGCTCGAGTGATACTAGGTTTTTTGCTGCGAAAATGCAGAGTTTTAAGAAAGAAAAAAGGGTTCGGTTCGGATATTAACGGTTTTGACCGATAACACTTAAAATTGTTTGTTGCGTTAATCACCCTTGAAATATTTGCTGCGAATAAGAGTATAAAAATGCACGTAGGGCATAAGTTATTGTGTGCGTGTGTGCAAAGTTTATGTTCTAAAAGTTTTACAGATGAGATCCTCTGTCCACAGGATAAATAGTAATTAAAATTAAGGGAAGCAATTATAGCTGCGTCGCATTTGTAGAAAGTGAGTCCTCTTTTGCGTTTAAGTGAGTTATTTGCGATTTTATAGTATGATTATTTCTGAAAATGTTATTTCTATGTATATAGTGTATGATAATTATGTGTTTGTTTCAAATTTAATTGTGTAAATATTCTATATTCTAAATTTAAGCGCATTGCGCATAGTCAAAATGTTAAGCAGTGTGTTATGTTTTTATGTTTAAGAATTGTATATACAAATGTTTCATTAAAGTTGAGATTTATTAATTTGTTTTGGTTTAAATTTGAAGTTTAGTGTGTATTTTCTTTAAGAGTAAGTATAGCCGCCCTGCGGGCGTGTCATCGCAGTTTAGCGGCACATTTCTGTGTCATTGTTTTACGTTGTTATTTTGAGTTTCTGACACACATATTGTAAACGGGTATGTTTTAAAACAATGTGAATTGCAGTCATGAAACAAGGCATGATTTTTAAGATTTAATATTGAATGCTTATAAAAATGTATTTTGACTTTCTTCAATCTTTACAAGAAGAAAGTACTGGATTTGTCAAAAAATTCGACTTTCAGTTTTCGGCAGATTTACACGTTTTAGAAGGTCCTGAACATGATTTGACTATTTTTAGAAAATGTCTGTCTGTCTGTATGTGACACAAATTTTGTGAGCACTCTATCTCAAGAATGGATGCATGGAATTTAATAAAACTTTAGATTAAGTTAGTCCCTTATATAAATGGGGCTGATTACCCAACAGGTGGTACTGCTATGTTGCATTATTCATGCCTATATCTCAAGAACTAATGCACAGATTTTCATAAAACTTCAGATTTCTTGATATAATTTGGTGCTGATTACTTTTTAGTGTAAATCACCCAACAGGTGGCACTGCTATGTTTCATTTTCCCCAACTGCTGCAATAGCTCTATCTCAAGGCTAATTAATGTACAAATTTTCATCAAACTTCAGACTCAATTAGTCCCTGGTATAAATTGGTGCTGATTAGTTTTGGTGGAAATTGTCCAACAGGTGGTGCTGCTATGCAGAATTTTTCATGATTTCCACAATAGTTCTGTCTCAAAAATTAATGCACAGATTTTTCTCAAACTTCAGATTCAATTAGACGTTGATATGAGTTGTTACTGATTAGGTTTTGGTGTAAATCACCCAATAAGTGGCGCTGCTATGCTGCATTTTTTGCTGCAGGGTTTACACAATTTTAGCGATAGTCATATCTCAAGAACTAATTCACAGAATTTCATATCTTTAGAATCCTCATGATGGGCATAGATTATCATTTAACTTTGTCACTGTGATAGCAAATTTTGAAGTATTAGCTTGCATGAGATAGAAGAAAGTTTTGGGATTGCCACATCTGACTAGTTTTAAAAACTGTTTATTTTTATATTTAAGTATTTGTCTCATATTCTGCTGTCTGTTTGCTAATTTTTGTAAATATACTTAGATTGTTATTAAACACATATGCATTATTAAAATTTACTATGTTCCTTCCTTATTGAAAATGGAGTTTGTAGCATGTATTGAAGTATATTTTAATGATTTTGCACTGCTTCAAACTCCATACATATTACACATTTTTTTTTTATTTAACTTAACTTGGTTCATGCATGTAAAGATGGCATTTTGTAGTGGATTTGTCTCTCACTTCCTAATATGCTAGAATTATAATATTTGTGTACACAGGTGTGTTTCCAATGACAATACAACATTATAATATTTTTAGAACTTAATTAATTTTAAGGCGTTTTTTTCATTAGCTGGGTGCAGGTGATAAATCACCAAATATTCTTTATTGTTACAACAACAACAGAATTGTGCCAAACCACACTCACTAAAATATGCCAACTGGATGTGAAACTGCAACAATGAAATATTTTAAGCATTAAAAAGTAAAAAAATTATAACTTAAATAAATAATAAACTTTTGTCAATTAATAGTTTAATATTAATTATTAAGAAAACAATTTAGAAATCTTTAAATAGTTAAACTAACATCTGTCAGGCCAAATGTCAAAGCACTGAGTCACCTAAACTTATGAGACAATGTCAAAATAAATAAATAAATAAAATGATATAACATCTGTTGAATCTTCATTTTTGAGTGTTTATTCAGTCATCAGTTATCTCAGATAATGCTCAAATGCTAATTATCAGCATGTGCCTCCATTCTTCTAATTTGGTTAAGCCTGTCTTTTGCAAAAAGCAATGATAATATCTTCTAAATGCTGAACTTTACTATAAGCAATATAAGTTTCTCCTATTGACATTCCTTTTGGACCAATGTTCACAGCAATTTTTGACAAAGTTAAATCTTTGGATTTGTGTATGGTAACAGTGATAGAACAACAGCGAAAAACGAAACTTAAAATTATACTAAGGCTACTGTTCTAAACATTTTATTTAAACTAAATAAAACTACCAGTTTTATATTGAGGGAAAATGGGCCAACTCTCTATTTTAATACTGGAACTATTACTTTAAATAACACTCCAACACTTCTTCCACTTGCACATAAAGAAAATTAATCAGACAATGAAAATAGTACTTACGTCTTACGTGGGTAGCCGGCATCGTTCTTCAGGAGAAATAAACACGAACAGTCACAAATAAACTAGCACAAATGTTCATATATTCGAACTATGTGTATTAAATATCGGTTAGTTTACACTACAACGGGGGCTTACACACAAATCTTCGCCCCATGTATATTTTACCTTCACATTTTTTTTCCTGTCTACAATTTTTCGCAGCACAGCAAACTTACTTCTCCGAACAGCAATCTTACTACTACATTCTGCGAGCTAGCAGAAAAAAAACACGTACATTTCTAAAACATGATTCCTGGGCTCGCCAGGCCATCTACCGGCAAGAATCAAAATAATATCTTAAATAATACACAATTATCACATATCAAGGAATAATTTAACAGAATATTAATAATTATTAAATCTACACTGAAACAGAAATTAAGAAACATTAATGATACAATTTACACACATATACAAAAGATATAAAGAAAGATATAAGACATAAACTCAAAATTAAAAGAACTTCAAACTGTAAATATAGTCTAAATCAGTTTTGGTGCTGCCATCTTCAGGCAATATATATAAGGAAAATAGTCATTTCACAACAAACAGCATATGAAACTGTTAAAAGCAACTGAGTTCATAAGCATGAGACATTTTTTTTTTCTTTCCCAGATTTAGGAATAGGTGTAACAGGGAAAAGTCTTCCAGTTAGAAATAAAATAGCCCATATTAATCATCAAATTCAACCATTACGGCTTGTGGCAAATCTGGAGGCTGTAGTTTTGGGCCACAGACAATATTTTTTACTATATGAAGTGCACTGTTTACCAATCTTACCTCTGTCTATAATTTGGTATGCAACATAATTCTGTATCCAAATGTTAAGAAAAGTTCAGCCAGAAGTTTAAATGTGTGATAACTAACACCTTACTATTTGATTATTGCGATCTGCTAATATTCTTGCCACTGGCCATCTTGATTTGTGAAATATTTCTTGATTGTATCAATTCTTCAAATTGCTTGGTTGTAAGGAGAAAAAAAAGACGTGTGGCATCTTGCAATTTTCAAGTTCAGCCAAATGCAGTATAACTTTGAGCCATTGCATATGGAATGAGTATTGGTCGCCTGTAACTTGGTCCAAGGCAAGCTGATCAACAGTCTCTCGAAACTATCTTTGCTGATCATTGCTTTATCTCATTGACTTAGTTAAGGGGAAGCATTTTGCAAAAGTGCTAAATCTTGTTCGTCCAAAGCCAAAGTGCCTTTACTTACATTTTTTTTATGCACCCATTTTCAAAATTAAGAGAATTTTCAGATTTGATCGATTATCTCAAGAACTACTAGATAGATTTTAATGAAATTACATCTGTACATGGGGAACTTGCAGTTCCTTTTATTTTGCATCTGAGAAGGTAGTCATGACTCTATCATTGAAAGATCGGGCTCGGCTTGTGAAGCTTTTTTTACAAAAACGGCGACTGTGCAGCAATTGAATCGAAGAAATTCCGACCATTAAAGAATTTAAGAAGCGGCTCTGGCCCGATGACTGCATTCGGTCTGAAGAAGTTGATGGATAAATTCGAAGAGAGTTTCATTTTTGTTTTTGCTATTTCCACAGTTTTTGGCATAAGGACAATTAAAAACCGTTTTTTACCTATTGTCTGTGACACCACCTTGTCGAGATCGATATGCTTTCAACAAAGTGTGCCACAGCAGCATGTCACGTCTTTTAATTAGCATCTTATGACAAGTACGGCGCCATCTATCGGTCAACTTTTGTACCTTTTTTTCATTCGCATTGCTTCACGTATTCTCACAGGAATTCTCTCGTTGTGACCAGTGGTTCTTTTTTTACAGACTTTTGAAAGTGAAACTTTAATTATAATCACCTTCAACAGTTATGATACATTCGCATGATCATATGTAAGACTCATCTATCAGAAGGTATAAAACAGAGCTTACAATATTGAACAAAAAAATTGATTAATAGGGTGCCTGGTCCCCCTCTTACAGTTATACAGCTCTCATAATGTGAATTCATACTGGAAGGTAGTTAGTCCCACCCCTCCAGCAATGCTGTTTTCAGCCCCTGGGTGGGGGAAAGCGAGTTGCAATTGTCCTCCTCCCTAGAGCATCCCGTACATGCTCTACAGGGTTTAGGCCTGGAAATATGCTGGTCAATCCATCAAGCGAATATCTTCATTTTCTAGAAATTCTGGGTACATGTTGTAGTCCATTAAAATGAAATCAGGACCAACTGCATCCCTAAAAAGGTGAACATAGGGTATCAAGATATTATCCCTATACCTCATTCCAGTCACAGAGCCTCTGCCAAACACATGGAGGGCTGTGTAATTGTAGCTTTCACTTTTACACTGACATGTATGATCGATTACTTATTGTCCCAAAGCATTTTTGTTTGTCTGCAGAGGTTTGATGGAAGCTGCAACCATATAGGGATGAATCTCAGTTTTTTTTTTTTTCTTTTCTTTTTCCCTGGCTCATGTATACTGCTACCAGGAGGAAAATTCATTTCTTTGTATGTATCAATACATGTATTTTTGAATGCCTCCTCTCATGATTAATACACAGACAGTAGACCATTTTCCAATAAAGAGTTAGAATTACCTTTCCCAGGACAACTAACAAGGGAACCACTTTTGGTGTTGCTCGCACCTAGGATTAAGACCTAGTGCATTTTAAAGCCCTATATTATGAAGTTGGAGAATTGATAAAATTTTTCTGTTAAAATAATATTTCTCGATTATACAGCAGCATAACTTTCTGAAAATGCAATTTTCAAGACCACTTATCGAACTATTAACATTGAATTTTTTTAAAGAAAAGCATTTAAAAATAAAAATTAGTTAATAAGTATAAAATTTTGAAAAAAGTTTAATTCCTTCAAAACGCACAAATTTGATTTTGAAAAATTGCAACTTTATATTCATATTTTTGGCGAGGAAACAGGTGGCGTTTATTTTCAAAAGTAGAGCTTTCCGGCAACCCTAGCCAAATGTCATAGCTGAATTTGTAATAGCTAGAGATTGGAATGTCCGAAGTATTTCGCCACAGTAATTTTTCTAAATTGTGTAAAGATATTAATTTACTTTATGATTACTTTTACCGAAGGACCATTTAATACAGCAACATTTCATTTTAAATATTCGAAACTTTATTTCATTCGATTTCAAAAGAAAATTGTTTGCTTATTTTGTATTTCAGTAAAAAATAGTTTTCAATGATCTTCGAAGCTTTTATAGAATTATATTTATTACTTATATATTTATCATCTGCATAGAAAAAAAATAAAAACCTAATATTTGTTTCTTATGCTATCAATTATAAAAAAAAATCGCAATCTGATATAATTCTAGTAATATGTTCTGTACATTTTCTCTTTGGATAAAGTGGGCAGAAAAATTGTAGTGCCATATTTGGCGACTTAACTTACTTTTGGCGTGAAATAAACAAATAAATATGTAATAATAAAAAATTAAAAGTATAAAAAAGTATATAAAATATTATTTTAACAGAGAAATTTTTTCGGTTCTCTAACTTTTAGGTATAGGGCTACAAAACGCACCAGGTCTCGATGCTAGGTGCGAGCAACACCAAAAGTGGTTCCCTTGTAAGTAATACTTGATGCATATAGTACTGTTCTGTCAGAGTCAGGTCATAGTTGAGGGATATAAGAGGAAAAACTCTTAAGAGCTGTATTTCTTCTTCACTGATGATATTCAATTCCTTTTATATAGAAAGATTTGCTTGGAGAAGCATGCAGTACTGAAGTTTTTCCAGCCGCTCACAGTATTTCTGAACTAATGATTATGGTGATCATTCATTGCTTGCAAAGTTAATCTCTTTGCCGTCCTTATCAAAAATATGTATTGTAACTACCTAAAAACTACTGTGATCTATCGCCCATCCTATTAATACATGAACTATTTATTGGTCTGAATACCTTACAGAAACAGAAGTCAAAATAAGTTTTTGAGATGCTTTAGTAGCTGAATTTGTTTTGTTCATCTAATTTAAAATGTCAGACAACAATTTCTTGAAAGAGAACAAGAGCCTCCTCTGGTTTTGACACATATTTGGCAATGCAATGCAAAATAGAATCATTTGGTGTAATGCGACTGAAATTTGTATTAGCTTTACAAACTTGTGACACGAAGCTATTATATCAACATTAGAATTTTTTTTAAAAAGTCACTAGTTCCAATGACCAGTGACCATGAGAATTTACTGGTCTGCAGGCATCATCACTGGCCCACGATATAAAATTCTACAAAGTCATATTGTCCTTTGAGAGAGCCCCCCCCCCCCCCCCCTCCACACACTCCTAGAATATAAACCAAACTTACTTTGTAGTTATCTAAAATTTTCCTCATAATAAAAACTAAAGTTATAATTTGATATAAATTAAATAAACAACAGTAAATAAATTAGAACTATAAAATTATTAATTAGATATTTTATTTCAACTGACTGTAAGATTTAGTTCAAATTTTTTTTAATTATTTATTTATTTATTTAATTTTATGTTTTTAAATAAAATAAGATTGTGTGATTTATGTCCAGTTACAGTTTTCTTAGGGCTGAGAAAATTACGTTTGCCTGTCAGAGAGGAAAAAATAGTTACTGGTCCTGCAGACCACTAAATTTTTCAAATTAGTGGGCCAATTGAATTTTTGGTGGTCTCGGACCAGCGGACCACCAAGGATTTTGAACGCTGAATAGGTATTCCTTTTACAGTCATTTATTTTGTGATATTACTTGACATTTTCTTCATTTCTTACTTCTAAATTCTGCTTGTTTTCATTTTTGCGAAAACACGTAGCTTTTTCTTAAATTTTCAAAATCAGTGGAATCTGAATCATTCTTGAGGTTATTAGAGCTGTTACTTTGCTTCTTGAGGCTGTTATTTTTCGAAATCTTCCTGGGAGTTATCTAATTTTTTTTTAATTCATCCTTTGGAATTTTTAATTCTAGAACACTCATTTTCGGATTCTTCAAACTGTTTGTGTAGCTGTTTAGTATAGTTATTGGTTCTCACTAACACAATACGCAATATAGAGCTTGCCTAATTTTCATCACTAGTATTTGCCACTGATGTTGATGCATAAGATATAATTTTCCTAATTCTTATTTTGTTGGTTTTTGCATAGTCATTTTATTTTAGAAACAGGGTTATCCATAAATCATGTAAGAAATAACAATTAAATAATTTGATATATGGTTAGAACAATATAATTTTCACATAAATACGCAGAAAGATATGAGATTTTAGAAGAAAAAAATTATTGCCATGAATAGCTGCATTTGTCATTGGCATTTAACCAGTAATAATCTTCACTGATTGTCTTGCAGAGTATTTTGCCATGTCTGACAGCTACTGTCACTAATGATATATCTGTCAAATTGAACATTTGTAATCTTATATGCATGATGAAGTAGGCTGCCGCACTATACAAACTGCTGACATATAACTGAAACACCATTTGATAGCAAATTTGGTTATTCTGGAAGTAAAATTTTCGTTATTAAAAAATAAATATACCTCATGCCATTCTGAACATTTTGGTGAAAACTACAAAATTCTAAAATGCTTTTCGAATTATAGAATTTTTTATTTCTCGACTTTTCAATCACCCTGTATATTAGAGGTTTGGTCAAATATTGTCATATGAACATGTTTGTTGCCTTTTGATTTCAAAGGTATAATATTTACATATGTATTTAAACCTTTCTTTTGAAGTTTTCTCATATTTATTCAATATATATTAGGAAAATTGATCAAGAAACTAAAACAGTAAAAAGAAAAGAACTAATGAAAAAGCTTGAAAGCCTTAAACATTTGCAAGAACTTAAAAGTCAAATTAAGAAAAAGGAAATGGAAAAGATAAATGAAAGAAAAACATTTTATGATGAAGGAATACATTTACAACAAGAAGCTAAACGCCAGGCTGAAATGTTAGAAATTCTGAAGAAAGAGAAGCTTAATGAATTAAAGTAAGTGTTTCTAATATTGTAGGATATTATATATATACATTTTAATTTACTTATTTTATAAAAATACATGTAAATCAATTTGTTTTTTCATGATCTAAGTATTAAAATAGTATCACAAATTTAAATTGGTTAATATACAGGGTTTATTAATATATATCCAATATTTATTTTCAAAATATCGAGTTTTTTGATATTTTCATATTATTTTATATTTATTTTCAATATAACAAGATGTGCGATATTTTCTATATTTGATACTTATTTTCAAAATATCAAGATGTGTGATATTTTCTATATTTGATATTTATTTTCAAAATATTGTGCAAGATATTTTTGATAAGTTCAGCCAAAACAAGCGTGAATATTTCCAACTGTTATTTGACTGTGTTGTTCTGTAGATAAAGAACTTTTGTCTCTGGTAGTGACTTTTTTAGCCAAAGAAGAAAAATATATTTTCCAAGTTTTATGCTTGAATGTTTTACTTATAAATGTAGATTATATGGGACGTAATTAATTCAGAACAGAATATGATGAATAAAAGATAAACTGTCTAAAATAGATAATCAGTTATATAAAGCTTCATTAGAAAAGAATCTGTTCTGGTTTTGGTTTAGTTATATTTAAACTGTACAACATGTTACAGAATAAAAAATAAGGTAAGCAAATGTTATGTAGAAAAAAAAAAAATGTTAAATGTTATGTTGTTATTTACGTTATAATTTTTAAATTAAAACAACTGTATTTAAAATTTTGTTTTATAAATTTCTGATTTCTTGATAGTTGATACTGAATTCTATAGTTTTTTTTTATGTAACTGTATTTAGCAAATTGTTTCTGTATTCAATTAGTTGTTGTTTCATTTTGTTCCAAGTGAAAAAAAAAAAAAAAGAAAAGGGGGAAAAATGCATTTTTAGTATATTGTTTAAGTTTTTATGTCAAATGCAATATGTTTTATTTTCTAATTTATATTATGTTTGAAGATATTTATTATCAGCAGTAGTTGACTATTTTGAAAATATCGGAAATATTGGATATATATCAAAATATCGGAAATATTGGATATATATCAAAATATCGGATATTTTTATATTTTCAAAAATATCATGATATTCACGAACTCTGTTAATATATAGTATAGGTTAGTCAAATTAGGTTATTTAAAACTAATTTCCAAATAGCAGCTGATTGATTTGTTGGTAATCATGCATTATCTTGCCCCAAAATGTTGACAGAAAAGAGATCACCCAACACTGTAAGAACAAAAAAAAAAAAAAAAAAAAAAAA
Source organism: Maratus speciosus (assembly GCA_963932465.1). Classification (NCBI taxonomy): domain Eukaryota; kingdom Metazoa; phylum Arthropoda; class Arachnida; order Araneae; family Salticidae; genus Maratus; species Maratus speciosus. Next base: position 459,332,529 of record OZ010797.1, read on the forward strand.
AAAAAAAAATCTTTTTTATGAAACTGATCCTTCGTAAATTGAATAAAATAAGAACTCCCATTGTGACTGTCTTTATCTATGCACTACTGTGTCATTAATTCAACTGAAAATTATGTTTGGTATCAATTTTGCATTTACTTATTCTTCTAGTTATGATAATATAATCTCTGTAATTATTTGAAAGTATCAAACAAAAGTTATTGAATTATTCAGTATGTATTTCATGACAAAATTTTACAAAAAATTTAATGCTTGCATTCATTTTAAGATGAAGATAGCTTTCTAAGTTAAAATATTAGTTGATAACAGACGTTATTTCCAGTTGATTGATAGCATACCTTCTGTTTATGCTTATTACTTACAGAGTTAGTTGAGAGTTTTTTTCCCTTTCCCTGGACCTGCACTTGTATAGAAAAAAATAGATAGTTTGATAAAAAAGCAGAGTTATAAAATTCTTTTAATTATAATAAAGTTCTGATGTAAAACATCTAGATTATCATAATTATTTCTTCTTGAATAAATAGTAAATTTTTGATGGAACTTACGGAACTAAAAAAAGACAGCTTAAAAAGATTTAAGAAATTTCTGGACCAAAATATAGCTAATACCTTTATGTACAAATTCTTAACTGAAATTTAATTAGTATACTTGTCACAATGAACATGATTTCAACTAATTAAAAGAAAAAGAAGTTGGAACTAGAATTATGGAATTATTTTGAAATTAATGAAGGCATATCCAGTTACATAGTCAATAAATACATTGAGGACATCATGGAATCTCTCCCATTCATGGGAAGAGAACTTGGGATACCATACTTATGAAAGTTTCCCAAGAGGGCTTCTTGTCATAAGAATGCACACAAAATAATAAAAACTTAAACTATCTTAATTTTAGCAATTATACATTTTTACTAATCTTTTGTATTATTAAAATATAAAAATTTAAATTTTTAGAATATGCTGCTTCTCTGATAAACTTCATCCTTTTATTCATAATATTTTGACTGAATCCTGTAATTTTACTTTCAATTTTTTAACATACTTCCAATAAAGAATGTTATATATTTTATAAGTTTGTATATATCCGTTCATAGCATTTTAAACAGATAGATGCTCTGATTTTGATAATTCTTTTCTTGGTGGAAAGGGCTTGTTTCGGTCAATGATATGCTTGTCTGCTTGCCAATTTTCCTGTCTATTATTATTTATTTATTTTTACTTTCTAGGTTGTAATATTCACAAAAATCGGCCAATCATTGTGAAATTTTAATATCATTTTTAAGGCACACAGTAATATTTTATGCTTTTAAAATAATTGTCACAACATGTATTTTTTTTAAGGGGACATCAAAATGAGCATCAAATGATATTAGCAACTATCGGATAACAATAAAGGGTTGCCGCAAAAAGCATTTTATTATGCCAAACCACTTTCACAAAAATGCATCAATGCATGCATACAAAGCATTAAGAAAAAGTGACTTGAATTTATTATTTTTTTCCTTACAAATTACTTGTGGTAGTTGTAACTAAATAATGAAATATAAAATTTCTTCATTATATTTATCAGTAATAATATTTTTAAAATTATATTTCAGGAAATACAACATACCAGAAACATATATTAATCACATAAAAAGGAAAGTCAACCTGGAAGATTAATTTTTAACACAGGAAAAAGAAAATATATATGGGATCAAAATTTCGGATATTTTCTGTATAGCTGCATTTTAAAACTTCATGAATAAATCTCAATTATTACTTTTTGTGTATGTTGATATATATATATATTTTTTTTTGAGGACATGAGTTTCAAAACTCACCTTATTCAGAAAATCAAATTTTGGGAAATTGCGGCAACCTCTCACTACAACCATTGGTTTTCATTGTAAACCAAGTTTTTACAATGCCAGAAATACATGATAAAACTAGTTTTTTTTTCAGATTGTAGTGTTTTTTTTTATGCAGGTTCACCAATAGAATAAATTGATAGAGAAAACTCAATTTTTGGATAAGGCGAGTTTTGAAACTCACGTCCTCATTTATAATTACATAGAGATATTGTAAATGCATAACAATATTGGTATTTCTTAAGTAGATTTATTTGCCTCAAATATTTTTACAACCACACTTATGTTTTAAAAAAGTTAACTTTTAAAAATAAGAATGCAATAAAATTTTTTGTTATGTTTATGTTTTATTCCCGTTTTTCTTTTCTCTGAAAGCAATTTAACCCATTTTCGGCCAAAGGTGCGTAAATGCACCATTTCAATAAATGTTTTTTTATTAACACTGTGACAAATATTTTTCACTAATTTTATTTTTCTGCTATTTTTAAGGGTTCTGGAGACATCTATAAAATATCAGTAATTCAATTGGAGCAAACACTTTCTGTTGAGAAATTTCCAAAATACGCTAGTTTTTTTAAATTGAAATGGTTATTGACAAATTCGACTTTTTGAAAATGTATAATTATTCAACTTGAGATTAATCATATGTTTTTATAATGGATTAAAGTTGCAAGTTCTGTAAATAAAATAATAATAAAACAAATGTCATAAAAATTAAAAAAAAATTATTAATTTTAAATTTAATGGTGCGTTCATGCACCATTGACCAAATGCATGAAAATGCTGAATGCATTTTATTTCTCAAATAAAATATTATTTTTCGTGCACAAAACTTTTTTTTTGTCTTAATGAATGTAATTTAAGCATTTTTCAATGAAAATAATACCACATTTTAAAAAAATTCTACGCTTGGCCTAAAATGGATTAAGTTCAGTAATTCATATTAAACTTTCATTTTTAGGGGGGAAAAAATGGGTATATGTCGCATACACATTTCTGTGTTTCCATCCATTTTGTGAAAATTAAAAGATAAATTTAAACAGGTTTTTTTTTTTTTTTTTTTTTTTACTTTCCAGGGCGTGCATTAAAGCATGGGATCATGCGATTCACTTAATATTTTTAAGAACCCCACTTAAAATACCTCCACTTTTCATATATTCTACTTAAAATTTTTATTAAGATAATAAAATTCTCTCTCTCCCTTTTGAGCAAGCTCTTCTTTTATACTCTTCCCAACCTCCACCTCCTCCTGCTACTCAACCAAGAAAAATAAAAATAATATTAACAGATTATTAATTAACCTTTATGTATATACTAGCAGGCTATGCCCGCTGCGCTGGTCAATATTTCCAAATGAACCTTGGATTAAACTAAATGGTGAATTTGAACTTGTATTTTAAACAATATGGATCTTCAGCTTGACCTTGCACATTACTGAAAACGATGCGAACGCCATTGCGATATAATGATATCTTAAGCGTTGGACAAAATTTAGCAATTAAGAAGTAATTGTTTTAGTTGATTATAAACAGCGCACTTATGGTCGGGTAATGAGACCGTTATGACAACAGGAATTAATACCTCTGTAACTAATCAACATATAATGAAATCGTATATACTAACACCATTCCTAAAAGTCATGCAACAGGGCCACTTGTGACAAAATATGTTCTGTAGATTTTTATAAAAAGGCTAAACTTTCATAATCAGGTTCACTTAATTTTTGAACTTTTACTGTTGCTCTATAACTAAGTACCCTTGAACAATATGTATACACTAAAACCTTTCCAAAATTATTACCTAACTATTTGTGGTATATCCTATGAAAGTATTATAAACAATCGGAATGAAATACAAATTTCCGTTGTAAATATATAGTAGATGATGATGATGTGATTTTGTGTAATAGAATTCATAGTAAAGTTTTCGCTTCAAACAAAAACGATGCTTTCAACATTAAAGCTAATACACCAATATGGGAAGTATCCGATTACGGAAGGTTAACTTGAATTATCATGAGCAACTACTCAAAGAAAAGTGAATATGTGGCTTTTGTGATACTTTTATGTCAGCCGGGCGAAGGTAATAAATCAATAAAGATTGTTTTCATAGCATATTCTTATTTTATTATTTTCATTTAAAACACAAACCTTTCACTCATTTAATTTAAAATGCATGCCTTATACTAATTTCATTTAAAAAACTGAAAAGATAAACAATAACAGGAAATAATGCCATAATTAAAAGCAAAAAAATATTTTTAATTTACATACGCAAAATGTAACTACTGCTACTGGGAATTTTAAAAATGCTATCAGCGAGATGTGCGCACGGTTGTTATAAATGTACCCATTTTTTCTTCTTATCGAGGAGCAATTTATAAATCGCACAATATTATTCCAATTCCAATTTCTTTCATTGAGGAACCTATGACCAGAAAAAATGGAAAAAGACTCTTGTAGATTCTTCGGATGACGGCATCTGATGCCATAAACCGAGTTTATATATATGAAAATAATTTTTAAGTCGTTACAAACATTGCTCTCATACTTAAATATTTTCATTGGTACTACTTGTTATCCCGTCGACCAATTTCGCCAAATTATATAAATCGCCAAACCATTCGCCAAATTACATAAATTGACATAATCTTTATTTTAAATAACGAAATAACAAATAAATTAGTATAACATTAATAAAAATACAAATAAAACGTCGAAACTAAAATCACTTGATGACGTAAACACGTGTAGTTTGTTTAAATTCAAGTGAATTTGATATTTACGATCAACCATTATTGGCATTTAATCTTATAGTTTGACCATAGATTTTTGGTCGACGGAATATCTAAGTAGTACCTTTTCCATTTTTGTTTTATAACGCTAAATTCTCAGTAATTTTTTCCCTTTTATTTTACATAAAATCACTATTTTTAAAAAAAATTAAGATGCTTGCATTTTTATTTCAAACTCATAGAGCCGTTTTTATTTTTTAGCCAAAAGGGTTGATTTGAATTTTTTCCGTTGCTAGAGTAACAGATGTAATGATAGATATTTTGAGGTTTAGATGCCAAAGACACCGCCAAATTAGAAAAATATGAAATGTGTCATAAACTGTTGGACTTATAAAAATTTATTTGGTAACATTCGATTCAGCCTACAAAACTACATTAAAATATGCTATCATTTGACGCATAATTTTGATATTCGATTTTTTCCCCTCCCCGTGCAAAAACCATTAGGGGTGACACTTTAGAAAATCCTTTCTTAGCAGAAGTTTATGTCATAAGAAGTATTTTTACCACGATTTTCAAGATTTTAGGTTCAGTAGTTTGCGCTGTGCGTTAATTAGTCCCCTAATCCAGACTTTATTTTATATACTATATTAGATATGCAATTTTGCGGTGAATCGGTGATCGAAAATTAGTCCAGTATCATTTGAAATATTACATAACAGAGGAGAAAGTACGAAGAAGAAATGACGAATTACAAAAGACTTGTAATTTTTTTTTTCAAAATGTTGAATTTTTCCATAGTAATAACGTATTAAAACATAAATTTCCTTAAAAATTATCTTTATTTTCTAGATTTCGAATTTGTGAATTTTCCTATAAATGAAATTGGCGATATGACTTGAGAAAATAGATAATATTTGCTTAAATAAAATGGGTAATTATAATAAAACACTCATACTACAATATATATTAAAACACACATACACACATAACGCCTGCATTCAACAGTTAAAGGTATATATAAATATTATACAGACATACAAACAATAAATACAATAAACCCAACTGGAGTGAAAAATTAGCCAGAGCCAGGAATCGAACCCGGGACCACGGTATACAAGACTGCTGCTCTAACCACTGAGCTACTCCGGCCGATGCCTGAGTCTGCAATTTCTCACTAATAAACCATGTTGGGGAAATCACCAGCCATCTATACGACAGCCTAGAATGACAGGACAACGATGAATAGATTTTACTATTACATCGATCTATGATAAATATAATAAAACACTCATATTACAATATATATTAAAACACACATACACACATAATAATGCCTGCATTCAACAGTTAAAGGTATATATAAATATTATACAGACATACAAACAATAAATACAATAAACCCAACTGGAGTGAAAAATTAGCCAGAGCCAGGAATGGAACCCGGACCACAGTATACAAGACTGCTGCTCTAACCACTGAGCTACTCCGGCCGATGCCTGAGTCTGCAATTTCTCACTAATAAACCATGTTGGGGAAGTCACCGGCCATCTATACGACAGCCTAGAATGACAGGACAACGATGAATAGATTTTACTATTACATCGATCTACGATCGTAGATGGCTGGTGACTTCCCCAACATGGTTTATTAGTGAGAAATTGCAGACTCAGGCATCGGCCGGAGTAGCCCAGTGGTTAGAGCAGCAGTCTTGTATACTGTGGTCCCGGGTTCGATTCCTGGCTCTGGCTAATTTTTCACTCCAGTTGGGTTTATTGTATTTATTGTTTGTATGTCTGCATAATATTTATATATACCTTTAAAATGGGTAATATTCGTTGATCTGAGTTCTAGTTTATAAATATCACCTGCTTTCGGAATTACGGCGAAAAACATTTTAAAAAGTATGAAATTATTTTACAATATGTATGTGTGGCAGAAATTCACACTGAAATTTAAGTATTCGATTCCATTTTTTAAATATTAACTGATATCTATATAAGTTACAATTGAATATGAAAATGTACTCAAAAAAGGAACTCTTTCACCTAAAAAAAAACACCATTTGTGAGAACATCCTCAAGCTAATGTCACGCTTATGCATTTTTGGCTTAAATCACATTGTTTGGCGGCAAAAGAAAAATAAAAAATTGTAAAGAAACAAATAGTAATTACACATGTGACTCACAATTACATCTGCTTGTTTCTTCTATAAGTCACGTGATGGGACAGTTAGATATAAAAAAAAGAAAAGAACAGAACAGAAAGAAAATGTCGTTAAAATTTCATCTAATCAAGTTTTCAGATTCATTTCCATATCTAACGCAAGCGATAAAGAGCCAAATAGTGCGTATCAAGTGTAATATTTCTTATTAAATTAATTTTTAAGCATTACAAATATTTCTTTCAGGTTTTGATTAAATGTTTCCGTTTTTTAATATTATCACTCATTAAAACGGATTTTCTTCTTCTTTTTTTTTTTCATTTAAATAAAATTAGTAACAGTTTTTCTTTTATTTTTCAAGGTTTAATAGCCGTTTCATTTTTTTTTTTTATCAACGATGAATTTCGCCAAGAAATAAAATGGTAACCTTATCGCCCAAAATAACAGAATTTTCCGTCATAATTCTAAAACTAATATAGGTAGAATAATGTGTTATAGATTAAAACCTTCCCTGAAACAATACCTATCTAACGGTATAGGTTCCGTAAAAATCCATGCAGTAGAACTCGAAATCTAGGCGTTTGGAACGAAATTTCCGTTTGGATTTTATATATATAATAGATTTTTAGAATCATGAAAAATACAGAAGCAAGAATTTTTTTTTATTTTATCAACAGATAAACATTTCATTATTTTTTGAAACACAAATGAGTAATTTTCTTATATCTTTACTAATAAAAGAAAGATGTATGTGTGCGTATGTGCAATGGTTAGGAAATCTACTGCACGTAGATGTCTAAAAATTTGTGTAAGGATAGTTCAAGGCAAATCCTAATGCACCTGAGCTTTGCCATTTTTTTTATAATCACCGAAGTGGAGGCTTATTGTAGATTAGGGCTGGATTATTTATCAATATATCGATCATGCATTGATATTTTTCGAATATCATAGTAATGATGTCTAGACTCTGACTCTACTGATATATCTGAATAACAATAATATCGTTTTGTCCACACTGTGATTTCAAACCGCCCAAAACAATGTCGAATATATCATGTCAATATTTTCAATTTTTCTTTTGTTCAATCCATGCATTTATACACTGGTTTGCTTTATTCAAACCAGAACATATATTTCCACTGATTATCTACAAATGAAAAATATTCCAATCTAACAAAAACATAACTGTGAAAAAATGGAGCCAAGTTCAAATAAAATTCACTCAAACTTATCTACTGAAGTATTGTAGCATTGTTTTAATTGTTTAAAAATAAAAATTATTGATGGCATATTAATAATAAATCTAGAACTTTGCAAGTTTTTACCTATGAGTCATTTATTTTTATTAATGGCATTATTGTATCAAAACTTGATATTTCATTTTTGAAAGTCTTAATTTGAGTGTATTGAGGCTCCTGAAAGGGGTGGAGTTTCTAGAGTGATGACCAAGGACAAGCGTATATGTATCTGTGTCTTTGTCAAGCATTAATCTGTTTGTAATGATGTTTCTAGGAAGAGGGGGGATCGCTAATGTGATAATCAAAGACAAGCGGAAGCGTATCTGTGTGTGTATTTGTTTATCAAATCTTTAACATGACTCATTTGTTTATTATAATAACAATATTGCAAACTGTTATGACATTGTTATTAATATTATCATCATCATTTTATTAAAACATGAAAATAACATGTTACGATAGGCATAACATTTATCAAAATCTTGCCAAGTTCTAGATTTATTATTAATATGCTATCAATAATTTTTATTTTTAAACAATTAAAACAGTGCTACAATACTTCAGTAGATAAGTTAGAGTGAATTTTATTTGAACTTGGCACCCACTTATCACTTCTTTTCTGGCAGTTTTTTTACGGATCTTGGCTCTTTTTTTTTTTTTTTTCACAGTTATGTTTTTGTTAGATATCATAACTTTTTGTAAAGTTACAATATATTTAGACACTTTACTGTATGCTTTTTGTGTTTACATGTGACTATTTTATTCACCAAGCAACATTCAATTTTAATTTCCTACAACAAAGTATTTGGCTGTCATTTTGCGGCAGAAATCTATATTTTAATACTGCTGCATTGAATGCATGTTTTGAAACAAAATGTATTGATTCAAAATTTTTATTGTTTCTGAAACAACAATAATCATATTGATAATTAAATAAAATTATAAATTAATAGAAAATTAAAAATATATATATATTGTAAAATTAAAAAATAGGTTAAATTTAAAAAGTAACAAATTTATTAAATTTATTTGGAATTTTTTATTTTCTTTTTAATGAAGTCGCTAATTTGTAGTTACAGTAAATAATCTTTTTATATAAATCTTCTCTCCTCTGAAATTTTCACTTTGCCACCTTTCTCCGCAAACATATAATGTGTAAAATTATATATTAAAAATATTTTCTACAATTTTTTTTATAGTAATAATAATTAAAAAATCTACATACCCTACCTCATGATTTTTTAAACAAGAAAGAAAAATCATGCGTTAAGCATAGATTATGAAAAGCTTTCCAACACTTCCTGAATGCTTTAACAAAACTTCATTATTTAGGGGAATAAGGTAAATATTTTAGAAAACGCATAAAACATTTAAAAAACTGATTTCAGCAGTTACTGTTTATAGCCAAGTATGTATTCCACTTCTTTTGAACAACCGTGTATTTGATCTGTAGGTTGATATATATATTATATAATGGGAAAATATAGTTTAGCAAGAAAAAGCATAACATGTTGAAATTTCTCTTTCAGCAATTTATATTAATAGATGGAAATGAATACTTTTGTACATCCCTGTAGTTTACCTAGTACCTTTATTACGCACCACTATATAGCTAAAATTTAATTCAAACTAAAACACTCTTAAAACTATTGAAATCACATTTCCAGAAATTATCATTCATAAACAGCCATGAATCCAATTCTTTGCATGACCCTGTACATCATTTTATTTGTATTCTACAAACATTTCTTAGTAAACTAAATGCAGTTCAGCATGAAAATGCATAACTCATTTAAAACCCACCTTTAAGCAATTTCCGTTCATATCCATTAACCCTTAACAATTCTTTTGTTTTTGTTTCCTGCATACGAATTATAGCATTTATACACACCATATAGTATGCTTAAATATAGTGAAATGTAAAAACGCACATCATAATTAAAAATGCATTTCCAGCAATCATCGCTAATATACAGTACTTTGGATACAATATAGTATCTGAAATCTTTTGTGTGTCCCTGTAAATGCTATGCACTTTGTATTATATATGAAATAACTTATAGTAAACCTGAGCGACGTATATCAATTTCATTATATACAAAATAGTTTAGCATAATTAAAATATGCCGCAAACAATTCCCTCTCCCATGTAACAGAATTCTTTTGTGTGGCCCTGTAAATGAATAATAGCTATTCTTTGCACTGCATATTCTACAGAATACATATTTTAGTGCACTTCTTAAATGCATATCAATTTTATTATGTTTGAAAGCGTGTAACATCATTAAAAATCATTTGAAACAATTTTTTTCCATTGGCTGTAATGCAACAGAATACTTTTGACTGTCCCTGTAAATGAACTAAACATGCTACAAACTTCATTTAAAATGGGGATTGTGCTATGGTAAACGTCATTAACATCCAAAAATTTCAGGGCAATTGGAGTACATTTATGAGAGTTAGAGAGCAGACAGATGGCCAGACAAACCGAAATCATAAACACTTTTCAACTTTGTTGGAAAGAGTTAAAAATAGCAGAATGCTATCGAAAAGTAGATGATCCCGCCCACGCCCCCTTTCTCATTAGTTATTGGAAATTATCTTCTTTCTGTAGAAATCCCTTTTGCCATCTACCCCTAATTTAAACGAATAAAAAAAAAAAAAAAGTATTGAAATACAGAGATTCACCCCTTTTTCCATCCATCCTATCTAAATGCTCTACTTTCATGGTTTTCGCCAAAACAATTCCTTCCTGTGAAGAAAAATCACTTTGACGCAGAAAGCTTTGACCAATGAGATTACGAAATGCCAAATCATGCTGGGGGGAAAAAAAAAATGATTGCTGTATGTTTAGCATGGATTTAGCTGTGATGTAGTAATCACATTTATTATTTATTTTTTAAAATTGTAAGGCAGCATTATTATCTCACGTTTTAAACTATCTATTTTCGACTCAAAACATCGTTCAAATCGCTTTTATTTTCTTTCCTTTTTACCACAAGTAACAGAACTTTTTATTTCAGCTTTTCCCCCTCTTCCGGTTCTATTTTTAGAATCAGCGTGACGTCGCTCGCGTCATATTGGAGTGTGTCTTCGCTTGGCGAATTAAAAAGCTTCATTCTCTCCCTGTTAAGTTTCGTTTTTCTTTTCTCTGTTTTCATACAATTTAATCATAATACGTAAATTTAATTTAACGAATAGATTTAAATCATTTTTGGAGGTAGTTTTGTAAATCCCTTTTATGTAGTATATATATCAATGCAGCCAGTTTTTTAACAGATTTTAAGATTTACGAGAGTTTTAATATGTATTATTTTTGACAATATGATTTGTCTTTTCAATTTCGGGCCTTTGCGCCTAAATTCAAAGAGTGATGTTCTTCAATAGCTATATCTCGATATCAAAAAGTTAATCTTCGGTCTCTGGCTTTTTAATTTAATGAATGTTTGATTTCGGACTTTTTATTATCAAGACCTTCTTTAAAAAGTGATTTTAACCAGCATTCATCTTTATCATGGAATTACCTCCTGCTTCACCTCTCTCCATTTCTCAAGAATAAAGTTGGATTTAATATGAATATGTGTCTTCATTTGAACAAGCCTCTTGTGTCAACTGTTTGTCCTTTAAGTTGACAATTCCTTTTTATTTTTACTGCAAATCAATTTATCTTATTCACGGCATTTCTTTAACAATTTATACCACATTAGCATTTGGTACTTTTTTTGGCAAATTAAAATTTTGCCTAATAGACATAATGTTAAAGTAAAAATGAACCCCCTAGTGGGTAATTAATCGATTTTCACATTTTTTTAAAATTTTTTAGTTCTTAGTTTTATATAGTGTAAACTAACTTCGCACCAAATTTGAAGTCTGTCGGTACAGTAGGTATATGAAATCTTTTTGATGAGTGAGTAAGTGATAAAATTATTATCTAACATTTTCAAATGCTATTATCTCTGAAACTAATTATGTACTATTTATAAAATTTTGGATTCTAGGTAATTAGGGTGGCCCGCATAGATTTTTAGTAGTGGAGTGTTGAAATTTGTCAAAAACAGCTTGAAATGGTCCGTGTAATATAACACACTAGAATGTCAGACGAATTTGGCTGACATACTGCCGTGTGTCTAGATATATCCCAATAACTTCTCTTGCTACATTCATTCCTGTCCCCGCAAACCACAAATTCCGCTGTTCGTTAGAGGTGAATAACATTTATTGCAGAGTTGTTCTTCAGCTGCTGCTATTGCTTCATATACATTGTGATATATCAAGGCATTGATACATCATGGCCAACAGCACAAGCTTGAATATGTCCTGATTATTGCCTATAGTATTGATATTGTTAGAACAGGATTACTTCAAATGAATTTATATCTGCCCTTAAAATGAGTATCCATATTCAGATAGATTCAGTATTTTTTCATTTGTTCCAGTGATAAAAAAAGACATTTTAAGTACATTAAATTTTTTTATGGTGAATTTCAGTGGATTATCGAAATTAACGTATTCCTTATTTTAGTGAATTTTATCATGAAATTAAATTTCTGTACAAAGTCATGTTTATCAATTATTCAACGAACAAGAATCTTTTTTTAAAATAAGAGAAAGAAAGAGAATTAAAGAATTTAAACACTATTAAATATTTAACTTAAAGAATTGGAAAAAAAATTTAAATTGGAATTTTGCTGAGACTAGTTTTTGTAGTAAAACGTAAGCTTCTCAAAATATGCAATATTTTTAAAATTTCTTAATTCGACAACAAACTTCCTCATCTAAGAGCATTAATGTTCACTGCAATTTTCATTTTTTACATTCTAAATGTAGTATGGGATAATAGATATTTGCGTATTTCATAGAGATGACTGTATATTGTTAATTATTAATCTAAAACATCTACACAATAGAAGCCGAGATAAGCCACAATGTTCATCAGAAAAAGCATAGTCTGGCAACACATCCTGGTGAGTGATCAATACTAATATTGAGTCAACAGTTATAATCTAATCATCTTACATATTAAATTTAGTCGAATTCAATCTCAAACATGCTGAGCTTTGGCTATCACAAAAATTGTTAAAAATGTGTTCCAGTAGTGCCACTTGTTTGGCGAAATACACCAAAATTTAATCAGTGTCAATTTATGTCAAGGATTAAGTAAATGTGAAGTCTGATGAAATTTCACCCCAGGGATTCTGAGATATAGCTCATGAAAACTGAGAAAAAATCAGCATAGCAGCACCACTTGTTGGGCCATATATGCCAAAACCTAATTAGCATGTGTATGTGCTAAGGACCAATTAATGTTCTAGTTTATGAGATAGAGTGGCTACAAAATTCATATCACATGCAGAGAGAGATTTTCAAACTTGCAAAGCCAGATTCAAGTCAAGCTAAAATGTGTAAATCCATCCAAAAAAGGAAAACATTTTCATTCCAATACTTTCTTCTGATAACTATATATTAAAGAAAGTAAAATAAAACAAGGAGAAATTGTAATTAAGATTTCCTTTAATTTAATAGCTGGGATACTTCTCATCCAAAATCGAAAACAAAACTAAATCTATAATGATTAAACAAAAACAAAATTTATTTTCTACATTGTTTAAGCCCGAGAAGGGACAGATATTAAGATATTTCATTCAATTCGTTCTATATTTAATGTTAAATTTTTGTAACAAATAAGTTAAACCAATTGAACATTAAAAAATAAAAATAAAATTCATACAGCATGATACTTTAAACACCCTAAAAACTTAGATTCTGTTTAAATGAAATCAAAATAAATCTTAGACTTTTTCCATTTTTAAGATATAAATATTTGTATTGCAGATTTTGTAATATGTTTATGGCGATTGTACATAAAATGATAAGATACATGCAAAATACAAAACTTTAAAAAAGTCGAAGATTTATTTAGATTTCATTTGAACGGAATCTAAGTTTTTAGGGTGTTTAAAGTATCGTGTGATTTTTATTTTTATTTTTTAATGTTCAATTGGTTTAACTTATTTGTTACAAAAATTTAACATTAAATGTAGAACAAATTGAATGAAATATCTTAATATCTGTCCCTTCTCGGGCTTAAACAATGTAGGAAATAAATTTTGTTTTTGTTTAATATGTCAAGTTTTTAAAAAACTACTGCATTCAGACGAACGCATTTCAAAATTAATGGAGGGTACCATCATCAGGCTTTGATTCATGCGGTATCGTATCACAATTTGTGATGCAATTTACCTATGTATAATTTAAAATGTTTCACCAGTGCAGTAATGCAAGTCGCTGTACTTTGGGCAAAAACTTCCAATCTGAACGTAAAAAATTGGTTGGATCTTATTTCAACCCACCATTTGGCAAAATCTTGCCAAACTGTCAAGAGTCAGCCAGATGTAGGAAAATGTAGCTGTTATTGTAGGAAAGGTTGAGCAATGATATTTTTGTGATGACGCGTTTGTTATGATGCTAACGCGGTTCATTCCACGTGTCTTTTTCTTTACAGACTGCTGGAGTCATGTGATGGTCGAATGCACCAATGCAATTGTATGAAAAGAGCATGACGTCACTCTAGCGGTCTGTAAAAAAAGACAAGTGAGATGCACCGCGGTAGCCTGTCTTTTTCGTTAGCCTTGGTTTGTTATGTATGACTGTCAATTTCTGTTTTTTAATGAATTATTAGTTTTTGCGTTAATTAAAATAACAATTATGTCACTAAATGGTGACGTCATGATATTAAAAGATAAAAAGCAGTGAAGAAAGTCATCGTCTGCTTGTTTATTTAAAACATTGTTCTTTTTTTATACAAATAATTAATTACGTCATTAAAAGGTTACGTCCAGATATAGAAACAGAAAAAACATTTAAAAAATGTCATTGTCTGCTTGTTTATTTAAAACATGATATTTTCTTCTTTTTTAGGTGCGTTCGTAATTATATAAATACGTAGCACCTATAGTCGTCGTTCAGTCCGCATATAACAGAGCAAAATCTACCCGACCGAACAGTCTGAAATTTTAAATATATGATTGTTGTAAAATTTTGTCGAGCCATTTCAATTTTTATGAAAATCGGATGTATAGTTTAATTACAGGGACATTCAAAAGTTTTCCTTTACATTATGGCCAATGGGAAAAAATTATTGCAAGTGCATTTTAATGATGTTACAGTCTTCCGAATCGTCTGAAAATTTAAATATATGATTGTTGCAAAATTTTGTCGAGCCATTTCAGATTTTATGAAAATTGGATGTATAGTTTAATTACAGGGGCACTCAAAATTTTTCCGTTACAATTATTGCGAGTGCATTTTTAATGATGTTACAGACTATGCACTTATGAAGTGTAAAAAAATATACATTCAGTACAATATGCGGTGCAAAAAATATTTATAAAACTAGTTATAGAACGAACGCACCTCATTTGCCACGTTTGACGAGCAATTTCCTACTTGTTTTTAGGTGCGTTCGTAATTATATAAATACGTAGCACCTATAGTCGTCGTTCAGTCCGTCCGTCCACATATAACAGAGCAAAAACTACCCAACCGAATGGCCTGAAATTTTAAATATATGATTGTTGCAAAATTTTGTCGAGCCATTTCAAATTTTATGAAAATCGAATGTATAGTTTAATTACAGGGACATTCAAAAGTTTTTCTTTACATTACGTCCAATGGGAAAAATTATTGCAAGTGAATTTTAATGATGTTTAAGTCTTCCGAATGGTCTGAAATTTTAAAGATATAATTGTTGCAAAATTTTGTCGAGACATTTTCAATTTTAGGAAAATCGGATGTGTACTTTAATTACAGGTACAGTCAAAAGTTTTCTGTTACATTACGGCCAATGAGAAAAAATTATTGCAAGTGCATTTTAATGATGTTACAGCCTTCCGAATGGTCTGAAATTTTAAATATATAATTACTGCAAAGTTTTGTTGAGCCATTTCAAATTTTATGAAAATCGGATGTATAGTTTAATTACAGGGACAGTCAAAATTTTTCTGTTACATTACGGGGAATGGGAAAAAAAATATTGCAAATGCATTTTAATGATGTTACAGACTATGCACTTATGAAGCGCAAAAAAATATACATTCAGTACAATATGGGGTGCAAAAAATAATTATAAAACTAGTTATAGTACGAACGCACCTCATTTGCCACGTTTGACGAGCAATTTCCTACTTGTTTATTGATGTGAATGGAAAGTAAATAAGTATCTAAGAAATAGTGCATGCAAATAAAATATCTAAAATTACTAATTTTCTGTTTTGATTAGTATATTGTAAATTTTATTGATAAGAGTTACTGCTAGTCAATGTTTTAGTAATCGCTACATAAACGATTTTCAGGTATTTTTGGGATTCTGACACATGGAGATTACTGCATCCAGTGATGTTATTTTAATTTTCATGTGCGCGTACGCATACATGCAGTATAGTGATCGCTGTGTTAACGATTTTTGTGTATTTTTCGATTTCAATACAATGAGGTTGCTGCATCCAGTGATTTTTTTTTTTTGTTTTCATGTGCGCAAAGCCTTCATACATGCAGAATAGTAATCGCTGCATTAAAAACTTTTGTGTATTTTTCAATTTCAATACAATGAGGTTGCGGCATCCAGTGATTTTTGTTAGCCTACTCCTTGATACTCATACAAGTAACTTTATTTAAAAGTGTACTTACCTGTTTCATTTAATACGATCCATTTTTTTTCTCACTTTTATTCCTAATAGAACTTATTTATTGTAACCAAAGGGATAAAGCTTAGTTAATTTTACTTTGGTTATATTATTTTTACCCACTCCATCGTCTTTCTGTTCGTTTCAAACATCGATTGCGTCATCTGTTTACATCTGGTATCGTTCGATCGTGAACAGAAGTTTAACAGAGATCCTTCTGACATCGTACGTCACTCTTTTCATCCTATCACAAAATAGCTGTACTTTCTCTTATTGTTTTTGCCGTGAGCTAGGAGCTTGCCTACTCAACTTGTTAGATAGGATGGAAGAGGAGAAGGGGGCATTGTTGCTTTTGACGTTTGCTGGCTGTACGCGGGTATTTAAAGGTAATGATGTTGTTTTAAAATGTTCTCTAGGTGCCTGGTGCCTATGGTTTTTTTTTTTTTGCTTGTTTTTACTCGGATACTCTGGAATTTAATTCTGGTATTCGGGAAATGGCGGATTCTGATAGATGTTAGTGAACTTGATTCACTAGTCGTAAGCTAAAGATGGATGGAGGCCGTATGCATAAAATTTTGATATTTTTAAACTGACTGAGATGTCAGAATGTGTTTATTCCGATGCAATTGAAGTTGTTTTGACAACGTTACATTAGCGGTACGCTATTTTTCGGAAATATGTTTTAGAAGCACGAAAGGTGTTTTATAGTTATTTACTACTCAATGATTGATATTTAAGTTGTACATTTGTTAAGTTTAGGAATTTTTAGACATTCGTAGGCAGATGATGATAAACAGTTATCTTCTTTTAACCAAGGTGTAAGACAGTACCGGTGATGATGAAAAACATGTTACGACCTTTTATTTCAGAACCTTTAATATGAATTTAATGATAAGTTTAACATTAGAAGTTGAAAACAAGTTCTTTAGCCGAGCATTCTGTAGAACGTATGAAATGCAACATCTAAAAAAATCATTCGTTTGATTATGGTTTATGATAATTCTATATTTCCATTATCATTTTTTTGAACAAAATTGAATGAATCAAATTTCACATCCGGTATGTTTTTACGAGCATATAAAGGCAATCTACCTCCCAGTGACGTTTTTATCTCTAAAAGCATTATTTCCCTATGTGTAACAACTTTTAAAAATTAAGGATGGCAACAATCTACCTTTTATTTATTGGGGTTACATTATGTTAAATACAAATAAACAATAAACAATTAAAAAATTGCCATTTTGGTATCTTTTTTCAAAAACGTCAAATGGTGTGTCAAAATAGGCCTCAAAAATCTGTTTGAAAATGTCATTTTTATTTCCACTATCACGCCATATTCAATTTCTTTTTATGAATAATAATAAAAAAAATACTATTTCAGTTTAATTTTTCACGTGAAAATCATTCAACTAAAAACAGACAAATTATTATTACAGCTTTTGAATTATTGGCAACAATGAAAAAAAAAATTAAATTTTTATTGGAAAAATGTCTGTTGATTCTCAATGAAAAAAAGCAAAATTTGGAATCATTAAGAAAAATATTTGAATAATGTAAATAAAAACTAGCCCATGTTACTCTCTGGGTTATAATTCTCCCATATGCAAAGTCATTTTATCATCCGTTTTGACCCTCACGTCAGGCAAACATTTTCACACTTTAAATTTATAATATTATCAGAATTAGCAAAGAATAAAAAAATGAGTGTATAGCTGCCAACTCTTCTGCTTTTTTAGACCAGAAAAATTTAATAGAAATGTTTGCCTTATTTAATCGGCAGATTCTGGCGATTTAAAAAGGTAAAATTTTTGTGGTCTAAAAAACCGTAAGATGTTAGCAGCTATGTGAGTGGCATCAGGGATAAAAAGGTGAGAAGAAAAAAATGAAAAAGTTATGAGCTCCATAGACTTTTCAATGTTAAATTAACATTGAGAAGTCAAACTGGAAATAAATAAGTATTGCGCTGCCGTGCAATACTTAAATAAAGATAGAAGTTTGTCCTTGTATTTCTGCTGAAGAGATAGCAGTACATAGAGCTACAAGATTTGACAAAAAAAAAAAAAAAAAAAAAAAAATACTTGTATCTCTAAAGTTATGCATCTTAAAGTCAGTTTTGGGATTAGATTTAAAAATTCAATTTTTAGCATTATTTCATGTTTTCCACATTAGTAAAAGGAATCCAATTACAATTTTTTAGCCCAATGTAGTAAATTTTGTCCTCTTTTCAATAAAGTTTATTCAGATTTGTACAGTGATTTTTTAATTTTTCATGAATTTCAGCATTTTTCGCATTCTGCATTGATTTTTTGACATTTGTAAAAAGAATTCGGTTTCAAACTTTTAAGCTCTAATGTAGTAAATTTTGTCCTTCCATGATTGCATACTCCAATTAGCGAAAAAAAAAAAAAAAAAATAAAATTAAATTAAACTTTTCCATGCTTGTAAAAGAATTCTGATTACAATGCTTTAGCTTACTATACATTTTGTTTTTTAGGGTTTTCTGAACTTTTAGCATTTTTTCCTTATTAGTAAATGGAATCCAGTTTAACTTGTTTAGGTCCAAGTAAATGTTGCCCTCTTTTCAGTACAGTTTATTTGGAATTCATACAGCTATTTTTGTATATTTTTAGCCTTTTCGCATTCTGCTGTGATATTTTGAAAGTTGTAGAAGGAATCCAGTTTCAATCTTTTAGCACAGTTTAATAAATTTCCTCTTTTCAATAAATTTATTTGGAATTTGTACAATTTTTGTATGAAATTGTTTTTTTAATTTTTGTGGCGATTTCTTGACATTTGGTTACAAACTTCTAGCTTAATGTAGTAAACTTTGTCCTCTGATTTTTTAATTTAAGTGATTTTTAATGCTAGCAACAATTTAGTTTAAAATGAATGTAGATACGATTAAAGAACTGTCATAAAACCCACTCTATTGCGCAAAATCATGCTTGCTAAAATGCGACATTTGACAGTAGATCAGATTACAAAAGATTATGCAACTAGGTTTGAATGTCTACACATAAGTGTTGCAAATAACAGAATTTTGCAAATTGCAAATTACAGCATTTTATTTCAGAGAAAGTTTTTTTTTTTTTTTTTTTGAGGGGGGAGGGGGCTTCTTGTCAGGTCTTGAAATAGCACAGTTATTTGGAATTGCAAACATAAATTCAATGAGACAACAAGGGATTCAGAAAGGCAGAATCTGTTTGAAGAAATGTACATTTTTCTCTCTATTCTAAAAAGAAAAGTAACGCTGTGACCGCCGCTGTTTTTGAATTTTTTGTGACCAGATGTCTTTCTTTGTTAATATTACTGCATATAAAAATCAGTGGTATTAATTCATTATTATGCGTTAAAAGTTGTAAATGGAGGAAATTACGTCATGTTTAAAAGGGCCAAATAATAATGCAAAACAGTTTAAATTTTAAAAATATTTGCACGAGACATTTATTTCATATTTTGAGATAATCTTTTCACCTATTGATGTGAATTCTGAGCACAAATATTTTGTTTCTAACAACAAAAGTATTTTCACATGAAACTTAATAAGAGAAATAAAACTTTGGTAAAAATTTCGTCAGATTTAAAACGATACAAAGAAAATAAGAATTAGTAATTTTTAAAAATAAATTCGGAACATGAAACATGGCTAATTTTCGTTCACATTTTCCTGACTAAGTATGCATCTTTTTCATGAAATTTTTATGCACACTTGGAAAAAGTTATAATTTTAACCAATAAAAATTTCATAGTTCGAACAATAAGAACTACTTTTTTTTTAAGTTAAAGGACTCAACGCAGAAGCAAAGAAAATATTTCTTTTACAACTAGATATTAAATATTTCTTTATGGATTTTTTTACACAGGCTGCATAACCGTCATATTTATAACTGATAAAAATTTCAAAGAGTTCTGGCAATAAGAACTTTTTTTTTTCTTTTTTACTATTAAAGAAGGTTACAGATTTTTTTTCTCAAAAAATCCAATTTGTTATTTTTGACCAAATCTAATCTAATATTTTCTCTTTTTTGTAATTTAATACAAGTTAAACAATATGTTTTTAGTTAAAAAATTTGAGAGTTTGGACGATAACAAGTATTTTTTAAAACATCTAATGTACATAATGACTTCCGCCCCTACCTATTTTCGGCATACTTCGAAACAAAATTGGCATGGTTTAAACCACTAGTTTTTTCCTAAAAAAAAAAAAAATGTTATTTTAGAGCAAATTTAGTCTAATATAATATTTTTTCTTTTTTGTAATTTAAGTATTTCAAATTATTGGATATACATAATTTCTACTTTTAACACCTCACCAGTCAACATGGGATTAGACCAGTCACATGTGTCCAGGTCATGTTTTTGTATGCATGTAGGATGAAATTTAGCATATGTGTATGATGCCTGATACCTTAAAGAGTTAGTTATCTTAAAACATGTGAAATTAAATAAGATAAAAAATATTCAATAATTAGCATAAAATATTTTTAATTAGAAAAATGCAGATTATTTACAGCAATTAATTTGATCAAGCTGTAAAAGAAAAGTTTCCTGATTCGGGAGATTATCCTATAAGAATTTGAAAAGCAAATGCAAGATGTAAAGCTTAATAAAGAGGGCATTCAAAAATTAGGTGCCAATTATAGCATTTCAATAATATGTACTAATCTATCTTTTAAAGACCTGCTGAATCTAATGACCAAAAAAGCTGATTTTGAATTATCACTCAACAAACAAAATCACAAGAAATATTTTATAAAAATTTCATTAGCAACCTTGGACACTGATATTTATATAAAAAAAGTTAAGCATTCTGGAGATACTAT
This sequence comes from Maratus speciosus, assembly GCA_963932465.1. NCBI lineage: Eukaryota > Metazoa > Arthropoda > Arachnida > Araneae > Salticidae > Maratus > Maratus speciosus. The sequence goes on from OZ010797.1 coordinate 459,354,021, forward strand.
TTTGAAGATGAATTTGTGTATTATTGTGACATAATGATTAGGTCAATAAGAAAATAAAATGTTCAGTGACCTAGTTTTCACTGTAAAAAGTTGTTACAGTCAAGATAGAGAAAATCTTTTATTGGTGTGGGCTCCAATAATCAAAATCATGCAAGAAATTGGGTTGGATACTCAAGAGACTAGGAAAAATTTAATTTCTCCTTTTAACTAGAATATGTATATTTAAATGCTCTGTAACACAATCAACCCACTACCTTCAAAATCAACAAAATAAAGAAAAGATCGAGATAAGGTGTACTTGAGACATAAAATAGTTTTCCAATTTTATTTCTGTTTGTAAGAATTTTTCATGTAAAAGTTTAAATCGCTTTTTTAATAAAAGTTACAGAGATTATTCAACTTATATCTCTGATTGAAAGGATTTTCAAAATTGTAAAAAAATAAAAAACCTAACAACAAAATCAGAAAACACCTCCAGCATTAAGAAATATATTCTACCAAATGTACGAGAGTTTATTACTGTGTGTAAAAAGATTTATTGTAATGTAATGTTTTAAACATAATAAATAATCTGACAATATAAAATTGCAAAATATTTATTAAATTTCTTGCTTTTTAACAATATTTAGTCTGGAACAAATAGAAAACATCAACTTAATAAAAATATTAAATTATATTTATAAACAAAAGCTATAAAGATTCTTCCATTATAGCTCTCTTACGCTTTTTATGGTTTAGAACAAGATGTGCAGTGGCTATTTTCTGATTCTTCCCGTGTAACCAATTTTGCAGATCTAAGAGACTTTTGTGGCCCAAATTGAAGAGTACTACTTCTGTTCTATCAAGAGTGGATGTTAGTTTAGCATCTTCATCTATAGCATTATGTGAATGATCCATAAGCAACCGGAAACGATTTCTGAAAGTCTAAAAATTATTGAAATTAATATGCTTAATAGTGCATTTAGAAATAAACAGGAATTTCATAAAACTAAATTTTTGTGATGTAACAAAAGTGGCAGATTACTTATTGCACATTATTAAGTGTGGAGGCATGTTTTTTAATTGCTATGAAAGGAGATTATTCATACAATTTTTTCTATAATAACATATATCATAATAATGTATTTAAATGAGTATTTCATTTTGTAAGCATCAATACAAATTGATTTTCCTATAGCTACCTATATTCACTATATATCAAAAAATCATGACACTTTGGATTTTAGACTTTTGTCGAATATCTAGAGAAACACTTGACAAATTCTACCGGAACTTTGGGGATATAAAGAATAAATTTGATCTAATATTTTTAGCAAAGATTTTATCATGAAGGCATCTAGAAGGCGAATAACATATTGAAGAGACCGCACTGCAAAATAAATTGCTCGAAATGAACTGAAGCTCATCACTCTCCATTTGCAAATATTCTACAACATTTATGTAGGAATAGCACGTATATGCACAGCAATATAAAGGATTCTTTAAAAAAAAAAAGGAAAAAAAATTCACACATTTTTTATTTATAGCATGCAGAGTTTCCACCCAAATTTAATGTCATTTTCCAAACAAGTGACAAAGTACAATAGAAACAACATAGTACAGTTAGAATATAAATATAGTAAAATCTCGTTGAACAGCCACCTCTAAACAACGACAACCTCCGAATACCGGCCACATATTAATTGAACTAAACACATTCTATAGCATTTTAACATTAGTGCGAACATCTAAATAAGGAATTCTGAACAATGGCTGCTCAAAAATCACAAGAAAAAAAAATTAACAGCTCCTGGTACAATTTCATATTTATTTGCCCAGTAGCAGAAAATTCTCCAAGTGTCTGCGACAGATAGTTTACGGACAAGAAATAATCTGCAGGTAAAATATTTTTACAATTGAAGCATTAATTAATCAAACAATCACTTACCTGTAGCGTATATTATGCATTTTATAAATTTTTATTAATAATAATCTTAAGTTTTTGTATTAAGTAATAAAGAACTAAACATAATATAAAGCAAAATAAAGGTTCAAAGAAAAAGAATCTGCAAAAGAGAAAAGAAAATCTGCGACGTCTGTCTCCTGTCTTGAACTTTCTGCCACCGGGTTTATTTGCAAACCAAAATGTACAGCAGATCAAACAAAATCTACTTGATATGTCAACAAAAAGTCAATCTCTTAAACACTTAATCCTTTTCCAAAAACTAATCTCTTAATCTTTTTGATAACCACTTCTGCCTCAAGATGTCGTAAATTTCGAAGACTCAAGAAGGACAGAGTGGCAGAAGCATTCTAACATCTACAGCATTTATGTACACAACGTGATATAAAAAAAAATTTAGTTAAACTTAAAAACTCATATCACAACTAAAAATGCACTTCCAGCAATCATCGCTAATATACAGTATTTCGTATTACAGCAAAGTATTCAAAATCATTTGTGTGTCTGTAAATACTATGCACTTTCTATTACACAGGAAATAACTTGTAAACCTCAGCAACATATATCAACTTCATTATATGTGAAAGAGTATAGCATAACTGAAATATGCTGCAAACAATATTCCCGTTATACCATTATTTGACGGAATTCTTTTGTGTAAATCTGTAAATTAATATTCTTTGCACCACATATTTCACAGAATGTATATTTTAGTACGCTTCATTTTAGTTTTAGTACATAGTTAAAATATTTTTTTTCCATGTTTTGTTTAATGCCTCCATTCACTGAACTTTTTAGACACACCTTGTATAACTTGTCAAAATCAAAAGTGGAAGCTCTCCTTTACAGGGAAAGTAGTACTCAATGGTATTAATCTACAGCAAAAAAATCAAAATTTTTGAGATTGGCATTTTTGAAAAAAAAAAAAAAAAAAAAAAAAATTTTTTTGATAATAATAATTAAAAAAAAAAAAATCAAAAGGGTGCCACAAGAAAAGTTAAATACACAAAATACATATTTCAAATTTGAGTATATCATTTTAAACAAAAAAATATTACCTTAAAAAAAAAAAAAGCAACAAAATATCTTGCACTGTTCTAGAGATTTTAAAATTTTTATCGAAAATTGCGAATGGGAAATGGTGCCAGGGATGCCATCTTTGGCGGCCTGTATCTCGGGCCAGGAATTTTTTCAGACAAAACAAAAATATACAAGTATCTTACTTTTTCTTAAATTTTAACATATGTTCAATTCAAAAACTTCTGAGACTATGAAGGTAACCCCACCTGCCTGAATTGATATGGATTCCAGACCTGCCAACTGCTACGAAAAAATCGTAGTTGCTACGATTTGGACCTATAAACTACGATGCTACGAAAATCGGTCTTAAACTACGATTTTTTGCAAAAAACACAAACGCATTTTTTGTTTCTAATTGCGATTTTTATCCCGCACAGCATATTTTTCAGGAGCGATTCTGTTGCGAAATTTCCAAAATTTCAAAGTATTCATTTCCGAGAGTTTAAAAAAATTGGCCATTAGACCGCAAATTCGGACATTAAAAATGCTCATGGAAAAAAAAAAAATGGGCTGTAAAACAAACTTCTTAACATAAAACACTCTTTTTATGTATATTAACCACGAGTGAATCGTGTTTCTGTAAATATTTATACAGGAATTCGCTTCCTTAGAAACAAGGTGCCATTTTAAGAATTTCTAGAAAGGACGAGTGGGAGGGGTTCTTTGAGGGGCAAGGTTTGAAATAATGTGCAAAATCAAACGATTTGCGATAAACTACCGCGAATTTCGACAAATGGCCGTATAAAAAAATCGTCAAAGGATCGTGGTAAAAACGCAGTGTTGATTTCAGGGGGTGGTCCGGGGGGGGGGGGGGGGGGGGGGGGGGATCCCCCCGGAAGATTTGAGATTTTGTGTTTTCAATGGTGTGAATTTTGTCAAAATATCGTAGAAAGAAAATACGACTTTCGTCAAAAGATCAGTAAGAAAATGCAAATTTCATCGAAAGATCAGTAGGAAAACGCAAATTTTCACCGAAAGATCGCAGAAAGAAAACACTAGTTTCGTCAAAAGATTCGCGGAAAAAAACGCAAAATTCGACTAAAGATCGTGGTAAAAAATGCGAATTTCGTCAAAAGTTCAAGGTAAATAATACGGATTTCAACAAAGAATAGTGATAGAAAAATGTGAATTACGATTGCGGAAAAATTGTGAATATCCTGAAATGATCGCAGGAAAAAAATACCGAATTTCGTCAAAATTTACTGCACTGGGCTAAAAAATTCGAACCAGGCTGGCTTCTTTTACAAATGTTAAAAAAAAAAAAAAAAAAAAAAAAAAAAGCGCTGCGAAACGAAAAGCAGCTCTAAAAATCGTATAAAAATTTTCAAAGGAAAATATTTACTATATTGAGTTGAAAGACTAGAATCTTATTCCTTTTACGAATGTCAAAAGATGGCTGTGTAACACGAAAAACCAACCAACCAACCTCCAGATTAATTTAAATTTTGTGTGCTACGATTTCTCATGTTCAAAGGTTGGCAGGTCTGGGATTCAACCTAATGTTTTCTTATTTCAAACACATTTATAATTCTATTTTTCACTAAAATGAAAATGGCACTTTTGAATAAATTATTTAAACGGAAAATTATAGATGCTAAACTTTAAGTATACAATATGTATAAATATATTTATAAATAATTTCAATTTTTTAACACATATCAATTTCTAGAAGATTCAAATATGCAAATCCAAAATTACAACTCATCCATCAAAGTAGTAGTTTTTGAGTTATAATTAAAAAAACTACCCACATTGCAATCGGTTTTGCAGCAATTGCTACAAATGAATTTAACATTATCAATTCCAAAGTTTAAATCTTTATAATTCCTAAACAACTTGACCCAATAAATTCCTTTGGTATCCTTAGGTACAATTTACAGAAAAAGCCAAATATATGATGTCAAAATTATGTGTTTGTATAGACAATTTCAGAGTTCTGTGCAATTTTATGAAGATGCCTTTTAAAGCTTAGTTTTTGTTTTTTGTGACAGTTTGGAGATCAAAATATATGAGGTGTTCTTTTTTTTTTTTTGGATCAACTGTACCTTAATTTTACAAATTAATAGAAAAAAAAATAGTTACTTGATTTAAAATTTGACATATATCTCCTGATTCTTGATGTGAAAATCGCAATAAATAAAGTCCAAAATGGTAGAAATAAGGTCCCATCTTATGAAGATTGACTTCATTGGCATCAGCATTAAGTATTTCTCTATATGCCTCTCTATATACTTTAGGAATTTCTACAGAAATAATGCGGCGATTTTGCAAGGCTTGGGACATCCATAAAGGGAGTTCAAGTTTAGTCCCTGCAGCAAGGTCATCATTACCACTGGATGGATCAAGAAAACCTAAAAATAATTCAAAATAAATATGAAAATAATAAAATTTAAAATATATATTGCAATTAATAAATAAAAAATAAATTTTATTTAGTACTGATAATTATACTGTACATCTGAATTTACCTTATGTTTAACTGTCACAACAAGGCGTTTGAGTGAAACAAACACATTTGAAAGATTATTAGAATCTTTTAAATAGCATAAGAAACAATGAGGAAATATCACTTATACAGGGTGCCCCCAAATTCATGGGCCAAACTGTAAGGGAAGGTAAAGTACACATAAAGAAGCAATTTTGGTACAGCAATGTCGGGTCGGAAATGAAAAGTTTTGGCGAAACACAAGAAATGCAGGAGATGGAAACAAGCGTTTTATTCACATAACAATTACAATAAAAGCTCAAATGTGCTACCACCAACATCGATACATACCTGTCAGTGTCTAGCAAGTGGTTGGTGTATCCTTTCGAAGGTTCCAGATGTTTCATCTTTAAACACTAGTTGACTGATGAGGACCTCATTGTAAGACTTTCAGTCGTTGCTGCAAATGTTTGTGAAACACTTGGAATCTGTGAAAAGGTACATCAATCACTTGCTAGACGCTGTCAGTGGCACATTTCAGCACTTACTGTCATTGTTATGTCAATAAAATGTTCTTTTTCATTTCCTCTGCATTTCTTGTTTTTTGCCAAAACTTTTCATTTCTGATCCCACATTGTTATATCAAAATTGCTTCTTTATGTGTACTAACCTTCCCTTACAGTTTTACCCATAAATTCGGGGACACCCTGTATAGGGTCAGGTGGGGTAAAGTGGTCATAATTCATAAAAAGGGCTAAAATCCTGACTAATATAGAAATTTGAATAATTTTCTTTTAATTTTAGATTTATTAAGTATTAATCAAAGTTTCTCACTCAAAAAAACATTTTTAGTAACATATTTGAGCCACTGAGCACTCATTTTGTCTGTCTTTGTTACACCTTTCTCTTTTAACTCTTTAATTAACTTTTCTGCTGCATCTTGTTTATCCCAAATTTTGTTAAATTGGCAGTTCAGAAAGATTTTCACATATCTCAAGAACATATTTTCATTTATAGCTAAGTTATATTTATCACAGATTTTATTTCATAATAGTTTTAGTTACATGGGGTAAAGTGGTCATAGGGTTAGGCTTAACTTATAGATATTTGATTTAAGTTAAATTATTCATTTATACAATACCAGTCTATTAAATACTAATAATTATTAAAAACTAACTGCAAATAGTTATTATTTAATAATAGTTTATAATATGGGGGTTAAAAAAGGTTAGGTTTAATTTTTAATAGGTTCAGAGTAGTGAATGAATTAACTAAGTATAAACCCGAATTGCTTGCAAAGGTTACATCAACTAATTTAACAACCAACACATTAACTACTTTTTCTAATACAGTACAGGACCCATTATCCGGAATTCCAAAATCCGGAAGGACCCGAAATCCAGAAAATCCGAGGGGGGGGGAACACTGTTCCCCCCCCCTCGAAATTAGAAAAAAATCATTTTGTCAAATTTTAGTTTAAAATTTATATTACGATTCGTTTTTTAAAAAAGATCGTCAGATATTTCACATCACTTCGACAAAATATTATTTCTACACAATAGTATTACTTGAATCAAAGCTGATTCTGAGTAAAAAAAAAAAAAAAATCTGAAATTTACATTAAATTTTTTTTTAAGTTTACAGAAGAGGGGGGGGGGGGGGTGCTCCTCGGCACTAGTTATGAGTTTTTTCTGCGATTTTTTAACGAAATTCTCGTTTGTACACGATCTTTTGACGAAATTAAGGGGGTTTTTTTGTGATCCTTTGAAGAAATTTTTTTCGCTATCTTCTAACGAAATTTGTGTTTTTGTGTGAGATTTTAATGAAATTCGCGATTTTTTCATGTGATCCATTGACTAAATTTGCGTTCGTGTTTTTTGCGATTCTTTGACGAAAATGTTTTTCGCGAGATTTTGACGAAATTTGCAATTTTTTTCGCGAGATTTTGACGAAATGTCCGGTTTTATTCGCAATCTTTTGACAAATTTGCAGTTTTTTCGCGATCTTATGACGAAATTTGTAGATTATTTTGCCACCTTTTGACGAAATTGCGGGGGGCTTTTTCGATCCCTTGAAGAAATTTGTGTTTTTCCGTGATTCTTTGATGAAATTTGCGTTTTTTCCACGATTTTTTTGTCGGAATTCGGGAGGACCCGAAATCCGGAAAATCTTCGGTCCCGAGGATTCCGGATAATAGGTCCTGTACTGTACCTATATTTGTATTATATAAGAAAATGGTCCACAAGAAAGTCCTGAAAGAATTTTTAATGTTGATGAGGCTGGAATGGATATGGATAGCCAAAATAGTCCAGTTTAAAAGTATGAAAAAAATCGCGATTAACAAAAAAAAAAATCAAAAAAATCTGATTTTTTTTTAAAATTTAAATCGGATTTTTTAAATTAAAATTAACTAACGACATTATTTTAAACTTTGAAGGTTATAACATGTCATTTTCAATTATTTTATAAATACAATTTAGATAGACACTTGAAAATAGTATTTCAAAAAATTTTAAATATATATATCTTTATACTTGATTTATAATTTTTTTTGTAATGATTAATTACATCACTTACCTTAAGAGCTGTCAATAAGATAGTAACACCATTCAAAGTACCATCCATTGTCTTAATGCACCACTTCCCAAAACAAATCCCATCATTAAATATTTTAAATATATGTTATTAGTACAATATATAAAAAGATTAATACTCATAACAAATGCAAGACTAAACCCAGAATAAGCATCCAATAAAGTACAAGTGCATTCTTTGTTCAATTTAGCTAATATATATTTTCACATGTTTAAAGCTCAAAATAAAATTAAAAATACTAATTTTATAGCTGGTCATATTACAAACTGGTGTTAACTAAAATAATAATAAACTAAGTTCTGTTAAACGCTTATGATACAAATTCATAAAATACTGACATTTTTAAAGAAAAAAATGGACAAGTTATCAAGGTAACCAATTATATTTATTTACTTTCTTTAAATCAGGAAATGTAATCATGAAATTTTTAATAAAAAACTAAGTTCTTTTAAAATACAAATTCTTTTGGACAAGGTATCAAGGTAACTAAGGCAAATTTAATGCTTTGTAGAGAAAAACTAATTTTCCTGCTTTTTCATGACATAACTTGTTTCGAAGCGTAGAGTGCACTAAACCATAAGCAGAAAATATTCTTTCTACAGAAGCAGAAGTAGCTACCGCAGAAAGTAGTTGCTTTATCGCATTTTGGTCATCTACACAAACAGTTGTTTTGAAATGCACCCTCCACCATTCCAAAGGTGACATTTGGGATGTGATGCTTTCCTCAAAAAGTAAAGGATAAAAAGGATCTGCCTTAGCTAAAAATTTCATAATTAAAGGAATAAAGGAAGTTGAATATTTTTCATTTGCAAATTCAAACACCTTTTTTTTTTCCAGTTCAGTTAGCTTGCTTCCACAAAATCGTGGGTCTATTAAGTATGCAAGAAAATGAGGTGCACCAAGTGCTTGATCATATCGAGTTGAGAAACACTTAAAAAATTTTTTTTCAAGCTTTTGCTCGATGAATTTTTCTTTAAGTTTTTTCCAAATATCAACAGAACCAGCAATGGAACAATTATCTTTCTGTACAGAATCTAAGGAAATGGCAATGGGTTCAAGTCTGTTTATCAAGTCTTCTGCATTTCTTTTAATAGAGAAGTTTAACACTTTATTACTGACAACTTTATCAATTTTTTCTCTGTGTTCCTCGCATATTTTCATTAATGTTGACCAGTGTTTTATATAAGTTGATAGACAGTCAAACATTGTATTCCAGCGAACATCCTGTGGCATTACTAACTTTTGGCCACCTTCTTGTTTATATTTAGCAGCTGCAAAGTGATTATTTCTGAAGTATTTAACCACATAAACAATATGTTCTTTCACATCAGGAATTTGCAAATCACTGGCTAATAAATTTAAAAGATGTGCAGAGCAGCCATAAGTAAGAATATCATAATTTTCATCCTTTTCAAACTCTTCACGCTTACTTTTAACGTTAGCTGCATTATCAGTTACGAGACTGCTGATAAAACAATTAAATTATGACTGACATTTGGATATTGTTTCTTGAGCAATTTTAACCAGATATTCTTTTATGTGAGGATGACCTGATGTGTCAATCGAATCTACCAGATATAAATTCCCATCACAAGTACTGACAGTTGCACAAATGATTGGCTCATTGTGGACATTTGACCACCCATCTAAGCTCATACTGACTGTTTGGCCTTCAAGAACTTTAAAGCTTTTCTGTCTCTCTTCTTTATAAATTTCTTCTAAAAGAACACCTCCAACTTCTTTACAGGTTGGTGGAGTATAACCAGGACGTAGCATAGCAATCATGTTTTTAAATTCTTTATGCTCCAGACTGCGGAAAGAAGAATTGGTTGCATAAACGAATCTAGCTACCTGTTTATCAATCATGTTCTTTTGATTACTTGATGTTTTACAATACATACATAGCTATCAATTTTTTTTTTTGCTTGTAGTTTGCATTTCATTTTCAGAGGCTTTTCTTTTTTGTTGTTTAGCAGTGTCCACAGTATTATTGCATAACATCTGGTTGTGAACTACATGATGCTGGTGGACAATCTATAAAATTAAATATAAACTTATTTAATAAAAATTAAATTTATAATAATTCATTTTTTAAACATTAATAATTTAAAAACATAAGATAATGAAAAGAAAAAATTATCACAATCCCATTCAAGACTGTGTTTTATTTTGCTCATGTTAGTTTTGATTATTTAAAATGGTCATTTCATTAAGTTATATGTAAATGTTTATTCTATTTTTATTAACATAAACATGTTTGAATAAAATATAAGTATATTTAAAAAATTAAATTTATAATGATTAATTGTTTTAAACATTAATAATTTAAAAACAAGATAATTGAAATAAAAATTTTATCCCAGGCTCACTTGATCTTGTGTCTTATTTTGTTAGCTTGGTAGTTTAAAATGGACTTTTTATTAAGTTACTATATATAAATGTTTAATCTATTTTTATGAACATAAATATATTTAAATTACACACATATATTTCTTTTTTTTCTTTTTTTTTTTTTTTTTTTTTTAAAGCAAAAAAAAAAAAAAAAATAAATAAATAATAACTACTTACCTATTTTATCACTTTCAATCTTGAAATTACCAGCATCATCAGTAGGATTTTCACGTATCTCTTGATGTTTTTTAGGTAGATTTCGTAAGAAATACTACCTATTGCAGTCGTTACCATGGTGCGACTTTTGAAAAATTCCTTCATAACTTTTCATTATAGGACACCAGGAATCCAAAACCACCCCCACCTAAAAAGTTTATATATATATATATATATATATATATATATATATATATATATATATATATATATATATATATATATGTATGTATGTATGTACTAAATTTTGTCCGCACGATAAAAGTCGCAATTATGCAAGGATCGTCTTCAAACTCGCCAACAACTTTGAGATGGCTAATATCTCGGCGGGGATTGAAAATGGGCAAAATCGGCCCAAGGGAATGGAAATGGGGAGGGTTCAAAATTTTGAATACCGCCTTAACATGATTCGGATAAAACCAGCTCTTACACAACAATGTCAGGAAAAAATAAATATTTTTCGTTATAGCAGTTGCCAACAATAAAAAAAAAAGCAATAAAATTCTCACCACAACAATTGCTTTTCTATTGCAAGGTTTCACGTGAAAAATTAAATTAAATAAACAGTTTGAATAATTGAAACAAATTGAATATTACGTCATAAGTTTTCTAGTGCAAGATTTCTGCATGAAAACTCGAAATGAAATAAATAGTTTGACGAATTAAAAAAATATATATATTGCATCAAATTGGAAATAAAACGGACCTCAGCAGGTGAATATGTAACGTCATGTGAGTTTGAAGAAACGTATTAAAACATGATGAAAACCCGACAATGGAAATATTAATTTATTTTAACAGTCTGAGGTTCTCTGAATTTGTTTTAGCTATTTTTTAAACCCATTACGTATCCATACGTGTATGTATTCGTGTATATTAGAATTTTCACAAAACGCTTAGCTCTCTAGAGCTCATTCTAAGTGAAGATCTTGATTTAAGTTTTGTTTGTAAATTTAGTACTTAACTTCGAAATCTACCTCCGCCTGTAGGCCCGAGCCGGCAGGGATTTTTCAGTCTTGCAACTAATCCCATCATTTCTTTCCCACATGTTTTGCATTTAGCTTTCAGACCTTTGCCTAAAACTGTTGATATCTCTGAGAAATAAAGCCATATTGGATCCTTTTTCCTACAAGCCATTTTGTAAAAAAAAAAAAAAAAAAAAAAAAAAAAAAATCCAATTTGTCCTATACTATATCAATTTTTTCTATCTGCAGTTCACTAACTTGAAACTTCAAGCAAAGTTTGTAATAGTATAGTTGATTCAAGTATTTTGGACCAAGTGTTCATGCAAAACAGGTTTGAAACTAATCCCTGTTGGTCAGTGGACAAAAGAAAGAAATTCTTCTTTCTTATCTATTTACTCTGGGTCTGGTATACCTTTGTTATTATAGGTCAAAATTGGGAAATTTCATTAGCAGCCACTGGCCGGTAGGACTAATTTTTTAAGTGGCCACTTTTTTTTTTTTTTCAAAGCAGTTTTTCTGCTAAGCAGTAAAATTTCCATAAGTATTATTCTAAAACTGAGTAGCCCAAATAAATATTTTAATATTATATTGGAACCAAAAAAAGTAGAATCCTTGATGAAATGCAAGCAAATTTTATTATCTCCTTGTAAAAAAGTGGCCGGAAGGTGGCCGCTGATAGGCAATTTTTCACTAGCCACTTTTTTTCATTTACTGGCCCTGTGGCCGGTAGCTAGTGCTAATTTTGACCTTTAATTGTTATCCCAAACAATGAAGTCCCTTATCTCTCCAGGTGACTACAAAGAAAAGCTTTCAGAGAATTTCTGTTGAAAATGAAAGATAGAGTGCATTGAGAATGTACATTTTTTTAAATTATTTAAATAATATGTACTCTTTCCAAGATTATTTTAATTTAGAGTATAGTTAAAAATTAATGAAAAAAATTGTGATTTTAATCAATGATTTTTAAAAAAAAATCAAGTGATTTAAATCATGATTAAAATCAAGCTGATTTAAATCAGCGTACCCTGACGCAATGCAATGCATTATATAAAATTCAGAAACCAAAGGAAAGATAATGTTTAGTATTCCTTTTGGTATATTAGCTAGTGGTTATTACATTCTTCCATTCGCAGTTTATGAGTGAATATATATGAATTATGGATAAAGGGTGGTCGTGCAGGAGCATTGTATGAATCATGGAATCTGGATAGATGCAGGATTCTGTACTTGAATCTTGGATGGATCATTTTATTAAGTAGATAGTACACCGAAAGCTTACAAAAGCCTGCCCTTTTATTTATGATTATGATGGACATAAATGAATTATAATGCTGTGAAAAATAGCTATCGACAATCACATTATAACACTCTGCCTGCTACCGGGCAATTCCGTGCTGAGAGTCACACACATAACACAGGCTTTAATTTTCATTTATTCAATTATTTATTAAATTTTAATTTTAATTGTGATTTTAGGTGGTATGGTAAATAAGTTATTACCATATTTTTTTATTTAAATGTGTGGCAATAAAACTCACAGAAATATATCATTTAATTTCATTACTCAAAATGTGCTTTTTTTCTAAGTCACACACGTAACGTTTTTAAAAGCTATTTAAAAAATAACTATTATATCAAAATGATAGGTTTCTGCATAAAAGAATACGGTAAAGTGTATATTTTTTAAAGAACTTTTGTTTGGATTTTTAAATAAGAAATATATTGAAAAATCTTTGATTAATTAGAAATTTTTTCTTTCAAAATGTCACACACGTAACATGGAATGGCCCTACCTCATACTAGTCATAGTCTACAACCATTAGATCTAGGTGTATTTTCCCCCATTAAAAAAAGCCTGGAAAGGAATTTTAAAGAAACAGTATCAAGAAAGCCGACTGCAAAATATGTAAAAAAAAAAATTAAAATAAGCTACATTGGCAACATTACCTACACTCATTTCAGATGTTAATAGAATTGTTAGACATAATTTTAAAGGAAAAGGAAATGTGTCCAGTCCAAGATCGGGGTAGTATTGACAGAAAAAACACTAGCATTATATCTGCAAAAATAACAAGAGGAATGGGATACTTAAAAGTTGCTTAAATTTCCAAGAGGAAAAAAACAACAACAAAATATCCCTAGTCAACATTCTCTTTTGAATCCATTTATAATCGCTAAAGATGACATCTCAAACCATAGCTATAGGACCTTGAGTGTTGCTAAGATATGAAATGAATAAATCAATAAAGCAATTTATTGGGAAAAAACATGATTATTTTTCTTAAAGTATGTTAAAAAAATCCAAATTTGGCAATCATTATACTTTTCCAGAATCAGATGTGATCAAAATTCTTGAAGAACCAAATTTTAACAACAAATAATTTTAACATTACAAATTTACACTTTAATAAAATAAAATGGCAGATAACTTATTATTAAACAAAAATCTAATTTGCAGAACAAATTAAAAAAAAAAATTTATTTCCTAAATTGTTTAAGCCCGGGAAGGGGCAGATATTAAGATATTTCATTCAATTTGTTCTACATTTAATGTTAAATTTTTGTAACAAATAAGCTAAGCCAATTGAACATTAAAAAATAAAAATGAATTTCATACAATATAATGCTTTAAAACACCTATATACAGGCAAAGTTCTTTAATCCGCACAAGTTGGGACCAAAGGTTGTGCAGATTATGGAATATTGCGGATTATGGAGTATTATGGATTATATGTCATTTTCTTATTTCTGGACACTATTTTAATTCCATATTCAGTTATAACATGAAAAGAAAAATATGAAATATAATAATTAATTTAATATGCTATCTCAAAAAATGCATTTTTCAAAATCTTGTATTAAAAAATTGATAATATTCACTTTTATATTTAAAATTTTCCGATATTTCTTTAAAAAAATCATTTTTGGATCAAGAATTTGCAAATTTGTTTAATTGTTTACATTCATTAAGCAATGCGAATTATAGAAAATTGCGGATTATGGGTGTGCGGATTACGGATCCTTGACTGTACTTAGATTCCGTTCAAATGAAATCGAAATAAATCTTAGACTTTTATTAAAGTTTTGTATTTTGCATGTACCTTATCATATTATGTACAATTGTCATAAACATAATGCAAAATCTGCAGTACAAATATTTACAACTTAAAAATGGAAAAAGTCTAAGATTTATTTCAATTTCATTTGAGCGTAATCTAAGTATATAGGTGTTTAAAGCATTATATTGTATGAAATTCATTTTTATTTTTTAATGTTCAATTGGTTTAGCTTATTTGTTACAAAAATTTAACATTAAATGTAGATCGAATTGAATGAAATATCTTAATATCTGCCCCCTTAACAGGGCTTAAACAATTTAGGAAATAAATTTTGTTTTTTTAATTTGTTCTGCAAATTAGATTTTTGTTTAATATGTCAAGTTTTTTAATAACTACTGCATTCAGACAAACACATTTCAAAATTTATAGAGGTATCATCATCAGGCTTTGAGTTGTGCGATATCGCATCACAATTTGTGATGCAATTTACCTATTTATAATTCAAAATGTTTCACCAGTGCAGTACTGCAGGTTGTTGTAGTTTGGTCAAAAAATTACAATCTGAACTTAAAAAAATCTGCTTGAAAATGTCATTTTTTTTTCTACTATGACGTCATATTCATCTTCTTTTTAATTCTTAATTAAAAAAAAAACTATTTCAGTTTCTTCAGTTTCATGTGAAAATCCTTCAACTAAAAATAGGCAAATTATTATTACGGCTTTTGAATTATTTGCAACAATGAAGGGAAAATGTTAAATTATATTAGAAAATGTCCGTTGATTCTCAATGAAAAAAGCGAAATTTGGAATTATTAAGAAAAATATTTGAATAATGTAAATAAAAATTAATTAAAATAATAAAACTTTGTAAAAATTCACCATAAAATTAAAACAAAACACAGGACGCGTTTCGAGCTAAAAACATAACAGCTCGTCATCAGCTAAGCATACACGTGTCCGAAAACGGACAAGTTCAAAAATGAACTGAAGAAAAAGAATGTTGCGAAGAATGCGACAGATGGCGCTACCTGATAGAGGAAGATGCAAAAGGGAAATGTGTTGAAAAAAGATAGAAGAGAAAATGAAATGGAAAAAATGGAAATAAAAGAAAAATAAAAAAGTAAATTAAAAATATAAATAAAAATAATAAATAAAGAACTATAAAAGAACAAGAAAAAATCCAAATTATTATTATTATTATTATTAATATTTTTTTTTTTTTTTTTTTTTTTTTTTTTTTATAAAATAAAAAGAAAAGAAACAAGAGAAAAGCGAAAAGAATTACAAAATTAATTTCCACGCTGGAGATAGGAAAGGAGATGATGGGAGATCATTGACAAGATTAGCAGAATTTTTAGAAATAAAATATGCTTCATGAAAATCCAAGTGAGAGGGAGAGGCAGGGGAAGAAATAATTTTGGCCATGGAGAAATTGAAACAATGACTGGAAGACCAACAGTGAGAAGCAATCGAAGATTTAGAGATTTCTTGATTTGCAATATACCTCTGATGCTCGCCTAATCTGAATTTTAAAGCTCTCTTTGTTTGACCAATATAACCTAAATTGCAAGAGCAAGGAATGAAATAAACACCCCACCGGTTCTCAGTAGGAACAGGATCTTTTAGAGAAGAGAATTTAATTTTATTCATAGGTTTGAAGATAACTTTAAAGTTAAAACGAGAAAGTATTTTAGCAATTTTGAAACACAGTAGAGAATAAAAGGGCAGAACTATTATAGAATTAAAATTAGGAGGATTATTTGAATCAGAAAAAGGACGTTTAGGCTTATTAAATTTATACAAAGCTTTATCAATTAAAGAGGGATTATAACCACGAGCAAGGGCAAGAGATTTCAGATAATTAATTTCATTATTCAGAGCAGAAGAGTCAGAACAAATGCGTAACGCCCTAAAAACAAAAGTATAAAAGGACGCCACTTTTTGTTGAGGAGGATGATTTGAAAGGGCATTGGATTTTTTCTTGTTCTTTTATAGTTCTTTATTTATTATTTTTATTTATATTTTTAATTTACTTTTTTATTTTTCTTTTATTTCCATTTTTTCCATTTCATTTTCTCTTCTATCTTTTTTCAACACATTTCCCTTTTGCATCTTCCTCTATCAGGTAGCGCCATCTGTCGCATTCTTCGCAACATTCTTTTTCTTCAGTTCATTTTTGAACTTGTCCGTTTTCGGACACGTGTATGCTTAGCTGATGACGAGCTGTTATGTTTTTAGCTCGAAACGCGTCCTGTGTTTTGTTTTAATTTTATGGTGAATTTTTACAAAGTTTTATTATTTTAATTGCTTCATATCGCCAGTTTTCGGTGCTGTTTCGCTGTATTCAACTATTTGGGTGCTGCACCGTGTTATTGCTTTGCACGTGTTCAAGGTTTTTGCTTTTCTTTCTTCCCAGTTTTGTTTTATTTTTATTTTATTTCATTTTAGTTTTATTATTTTGTTTTCTTCTATTTATTTACTTATTTATTTATTATCTTTTTATTCATTTTCTGGTCCTGTTTTCCTTCTTTCTTGTTATGGGTTCTTCACTTATTAATCGTTTCAAGCACCTTCGTTTGAAGCGCGCCAGGTGTTTGAATAGGCTTAATTTTCTTTTAAGGTGTAAACGTTCAAGGGTTATTCCTAAGTTCATTAATATTATTTTCAAGCTTCCTTCTTCCATTCGTGTTCAAAATGCCTTAACTAGGAGTAAGTTTGCTATTCTTAGAGCCATCATTCAAGATGTTCGTTACTCTCTTTCTTGCATCGAATATGAATTATATTCTTTGCATTTACAGTTAAGTAAAACTGTAATTTATTTCCCTTTCCTTGAGAAACGGATTTTTGCTTACGTCGATTTCAAATCTAGGTGTCACAATGCTATTTTGGATAAAAAGTTTTCTTCTCTTCTGACTTCTAATTCTTCTGCTCCTAGTATTTCTCCTCTTGAGCAAAATTATGTTGTCAATTTGTCTTCTCACTCTCTTACTGATTCTCAGCGTGATGTTCTCTCACTTGGCTTGAATTTTTCGTGCATTTCTAAGCCTTCTATTCCGAACTTAATTGCTCCCATTGAACATTCTTTCAAAAACAGTAAAATTTCTTCTGGTCAACTTGATTCTCTTCGCTACCTTTTGGCTAATGTCATTTCTTCTAATAAATCTTTTAATAAGTCTAATCTTTCTTCTTCTCAGAAATCTGCTCTCAGTGAACTTAATTCCGTTCCTAACCTTCTTATTACTAAGGCTGATAAAGGCGGTCAAACAGTTCTTCTCAATAAATCTGATTATATTTCCCACGTTGAATCTATGTTAAACTCTGGTCCATATTCCAAATTAAAAAAGGATCCTTCTACTAAGCATTTATCTGACATCAAGCATGTCATTAAAAATTCTGTCTTTCTTAATGATAACACTAAACGTTTGGTCACCCCTACTATCGCTAATTGTGCTCGTTTCTATGCTCTTCCTAAGGTCCATAAACCTACTCTTTCCTTTCGCCCTATCGTTTCCAATATTGGTACTGCTTCTTATAAACTTGCCAAGTTCCTTTCTAAGTTACTCGCTCCTTTATCTTCCACTAACTTTCATACCGTGAAAAACTCTTTTGACTTTGTTGATAAAATTAAACGCCTTTCTCCTTGCAATTATATAATGGTTTCCTTAGATGTTAAATCCCTTTTCACTAACGTGCCTGTTCAAGGGGCAATTGATTGTTTGGAAAGAAGGTTGCGCGAATTTCATTACTCTTCCATTGAGATTGATGAAATCCTGCATTTAGTTAGTATTTGTGTCAGGCAAACTGCTTTTCAGTTTAACAATTCTTTCTATTCTCAAACTGAGGGTCTGGCCATGGGTAATCCATTGTCTCCTCTTTTATGTGATATTTATATGCATTTTGTTGAAGAAAAACTCTTCAGTTTATATAAATTTCCTTTCTGGTTTAGGTATGTTGATGACACTTTCATTTTAATTCCATCTGACCTTGATCTTTCTAATCTCCTTTCTCTTGTTAATTCTGTTGATCCTTGTATTCAATTTACTCTCGAAGTCGAAGAGAACAATTCTCTTCCTTTCCTTGACGTCTTGGTTTCAAAACTCCCAGATCGGTTCTCTACCTCCGTTTATAGTAAACCTTTCGCTGTCTCCCTTCCCCCTCATGCCCTTTCAAATCATCCTCCTCAACAAAAAGTGGCGTCCTTTTATACTTTTGTTTTTAGGGCGTTACGCATTTGTTCTGACTCTTCTGCTCTGAATAATGAAATTAATTATCTGAAATCTCTTGCCCTTGCTCGTGGTTATAATCCCTCTTTAATTGATAAAGCTTTGTATAAATTTAATAAGCCTAAACGTCCTTTTTCTGATTCAAATAATCCTCCTAATTTTAATTCTATAATAGTTCTGCCCTTTTATTCTCTACTGTGTTTCAAAATTGCTAAAATACTTTCTCGTTTTAACTTTAAAGTTATCTTCAAACCTATGAATAAAATTAAATTCTCTTCTCTAAAAGATCCTGTTCCTACTGAGAACCGGTGGGGTGTTTATTTCATTCCTTGCTCTTGCAATTTAGGTTATATTGGTCAAACAAAGAGAGCTTTAAAATTCAGATTAGGCGAGCATCAGAGGTATATTGCAAATCAAGAAATCTCTAAATCTTCGATTGCTTCTCACTGTTGGTCTTCCAGTCATTGTTTCAATTTCTCCATGGCCAAAATTATTTCTTCCCCTGCCTCTCCCTCTCACTTGGATTTTCATGAAGCATATTTTATTTCTAAAAATTCTGCTAATCTTGTCAATGATCTCCCATCATCTCCTTTCCTATCTCCAGCGTGGAAATTAATTTTGTAATTCTTTTCGCTTTTCTCTTGTTTCTTTTCTTTTTATTTTATAAAAAAAAAAAAAAAAAAAAAAAAAAAAAAATATTAATAATAATAATAATAATAATTTGGATTTTTTCTTGTTCTTTTATAGTTCTTTATTTATTATTTTTATTTATATTTTTAATTTACTTTTTTATTTTTCTTTTATTTCCATTTTTTCCATTTCATTTTCTCTTCTATCTTTTTTCAACACATTTCCCTTTTGCATCTTCCTCTATCAGGTAGCGCCATCTGTCGCATTCTTCGCAACATTCTTTTTCTTCAGTTCATTTTTGAACTTGTCCGTTTTCGGACACGTGTATGCTTAGCTGATGACGAGCTGTTATGTTTTTAGCTCGAAACGCGTCCTGTGTTTTGTTTTAATTTTATGGTGAATTTTTACAAAGTTTTATTATTTTAATTGCTTCATATCGCCAGTTTTCGGTGCTGTTTCGCTAAATAAAAATTAGCCCATGTTACTCTCTAGATTGTAATCCACCTATATGCAAAGGCATTTTATGATCCGATTTGATCCTGACGTCTGGCAAATGATTTTACACTTTGAATTTATATTATTATTAGAATTAGCAAAGAATTAAAAATGAGTGGCATCAGGGACAAAAAGGTGGGAAGAAAAAATGAAAAAGTTATAATCTCCATAGGCTTTTCTATGTTAAATTAACATTGAGAAGTGACACTGGAAATAAATAAGTATTGCGCTGCCGTGCAATACTTAAATAAAGGTTGTTTAAAATGTTTGTAAATAATAAAATGTCACTTTTTATTCATTAGTTTATTTTTTTATTACACTTTTTCAATGTGACCACTTTACCCCATGCACTACTCACTTTGCCCCACCCCCTGGGGTAAAGTGGTCATAAAAACATGCCTGGAAAAATATGTTATAAAAAGGTGTTATTCCCCAAAAATATTTCTGAAATGGATATGGATGTACTCTAGAGTAATGTAATGTAAAAAAACACCCAAAATTTTAGAAAACATCACAGAAATTCTGATGTTTATATCCTCTGAAAGTTTGAAAAGCCTGTTTTTATGACCACTTTCCTCATTTTGAATTGTAACATTAATTTACCTTAAGGGTAAGAAAAACAACAAAGAGGAAAAATTGTTGATTCATTCATTATAATAAAGAAAATTATTAATTATTACACAAAATTTGTATAATTATTACAAAATGACTGATTATTAACCTAACTAGGGTATCTTTCAGATGTGGGTACTTTGTTATTATCAATTAAAATGTTTGTTAAACTACATGATATTTGAGTGGGCAAAACTAGTAAAAATTAAAGTAAATTACTTAATGAGTTATTACTCACAATCTAAAATCTTCTTCTTCTGTAGAAAGTTAATAATCAACAGAAAGACAATTAAATTTACTAAAGAATGTTGTTATTATGATTTAATATGCTTCAATCAGCTAATAACTATAAAATTTCTACTTCAATTTTTCTCCAAATGTGGCCTAGAGCATCTACCCTACATAAATATATTTGGTAAAAAGATTGCAATTACCAGTGATAGTAGCAATTTCTTGAATTTTTCAGAAATAAATTTATACTTCCTTCATGAAAAAGCACCTGTTAAGCCATATTAATGAGAATTACATATTAAAATACATATGGAATGATATAAAAATTTAAAAAGTCTAACTTTGTCCCTACATCTGAACTGAAAGTTTCATTGTTTACATCTTCGATGATAAGCAGATTTTAGGCATTTGAGGATTTCAGAGAATCTACTGCATTTCCTATCTAATTCAGGTTTGTGTTTAACCTGTTTGCAACAAATGTTGCGTAATACATGCCATATGGAATATATACAATCTTTATTCTTAATATAAGAATATTTCCAAATAGAAAATTTTACCTTATTTAATCACACAACTTCTGTGATTAAATTAGCAAAGATTCCTATTTTGGAACATCGGTGCTAAAAGATTAAAATTTGTGTTGAAGTGGTTTAAGACACCAGAAATGTTTAATCGAGTTTCTAGAGAAGCTGCCAGGAATTTTAGTAGTTTGAGCTTGTAAATCAAAATGATAAAATTAAGGTTCAATTTCAGTTAAAAAATAAGTGACTAAAAGATGAATAAAGTGACAGACATGCATGTCCGATTCCAGTTTTGCTGAAATAAGTTTTCAGGCAAAATTCATTAGATTAAAAATTAAATAAAACTTCAAAAATCAAGCTAATGTATAAGAATTTTTCAATTATTTAACTTTTGTAATTGCAATGCATCGTTAAGTTTAATTTTTTTTTAACCATTTGGAAAAATGGTTATTGTCCTCGGTCAGGGTAGGAAATCAAAAACATATCTGAAGCGTTTTATTAGTTGAATTCTGCATTTTATTCGTTTTCTGATTGGTCTATACAGTAATCTGTATTTTCCCTTTACTTTCAACAGAGATGGATACTTCTGTTGCCACTATGACAAAAATGTAATAAAAACTACAAAAAAAAAAAAAAAATTAATAACTCAGAAACAAATTGAGATACAGCTTTTAAACAAATTGCAATTAAAAATGCATTTTTTTCTCTATACGACGATATAAAAAGTAATATTGTGGGATGTTTAGAAGTTTAAAAATGAAATTTCATTTAAAATTGGTCCAGGAATATTAATGTTTAATCCATGGCATACATAATGTATGACCAGCTCCATAGAAGTTTAAAAATTTACAGTACCGGAAAATGAGAGAGCTGGAGACGGAGTGCTCCGGAGCTGGAGCTCTAAATTTCCCCCTGATCCAGGGTTCCTTTAGTTTTTAATATTATCTTTAACTTTTTTTTTTTGTCAGTCTTTTAAATTTCCTGGCTTAAAATATTTTAATTACAGTACAGAACCATTTATCCAGAATGGTTGGGGTCAGATGCATTCCGGATAACTGATTGGGCATTAATGCAACATCTATCTGAATAGATTTGTAGAATATACGTGGCTATGAAAATGTTTCGATCTCAAATTAATTATTAGACTACTCGGAAAGAATCGGGTCCAAACAAGATGAGACATTAATCAAAGTTTAAAAGAAGGTAATTTATGGAAAAACCCTGGAAACAAAAACTCTGTTTCCTCTGTATAAAAATTAAAATATCCAACTAACTATACTATAACTAAATATGCTTCCATTAAAATCTTAGTTAGTGATGCAACGAATAGTGGTTTGGCCGAATACCGAATATTCGGCCAAGTTACAACTGAATATTCGGCCTATTCGGCCGTCGAATAATGAACTTATTTTTGCATAAAAACAAAATATAGTATGCACTGTATGCACAATTCTTGTATATTTCACAATTAAAATGTATTGTTTTCTTTTAAAAAATTATTTATATACAAATTTTTAATTTTTTAAAGCATTATTTTACTCTGAAAAAATATTCGGCTATGTTCGGCCTAAAAATTGCTCAATAATATAATTCAGTCCCCCCCCCCCCCCCCCCAAAAAAAAAAAATAATTCTTAGCAAAAGTTCCTCATCAGGTACTGTCTAGTTACATTTTAATAGATATTATGTTTGTTGTTATTACATTTTAAAATAAAGACAAAATTTGAAAAGTACTAGGAAACATAAGTTTCAACTTTCAGATGAAATAAAATAAAAAATAAGAAATCTTAATATCTTAAGAAAAACCACTGATAGAAAGGATGAAAGGAATATCCTCTAAAACGGTGGAAAGAAATCATTGTAGACTTTATAAAGCTCACAATTAACAAAAACATTTTTATCATTTATTATTATCATTATTTTTTTTCTTTGCTGTCAGCAGATAGCACTAGAGTTCTTTATAGGTATAATTCAAAATATTATTGAAAGAAATATTTTTTTTATGTAACAAGGGATAAATGTTAAACTTCCCATTATGATAAAAATAAAATTTGAATTTGCTTGTACAGCTGTATTAAAACAATTTTGAATAGATTAATTTGAAATTTAACAGATTATGTTAGCTTATTACAAGCAGATATTTTTTGTACTTACTGATACAGCATAATTTTTTTTTAACATGATTCCTAAATTAGCCTCTTGTATAAAAATGGGTAGATAAAACCCATTCGAGGTATGAAAGTTAATGGAAAAAAAAGTGTTAGTTAATTTCAAATAAATTTTTCATTATACATGATGAATATAAATTGTCAAATTAATTATTCGGCCAAGGCCGAATAATGGACTTGGTATTCGGCCGAAGCCAAATATTCGGCAGACAGGCCGAATGGGCCGAATATTCGTTGCATCTCTAATCTTAGTTGCTGGAATCAAGTTATATCATGCATGTTTTAATGTTTAAAGCAATTTAGCATATCAAACTGACACTGTATGGCTCATTTTTCTGAAATAAGTCGATTGGAAATATCATTCTGGATAACTTGTTTTCTGGTTAAATGGTTCCATACTGTACATCATTATTCAGTATTTTAAATATATCATTTTTTAATTTTTTTTTTTTTTTAATTAGAGATGGAAAACTTCTCAAAGCATAGTAACACTGCTTTACTTCTACTTTCTACTTAAGCTAAGTGACAACACTATTTGAAAACAAGTATGGCTGCCTTTTGTTCACATGTGTAGTTGTTTGAAAAGTGTAGAAGAAATTTAAGATTTTTGTGTTTAAAATTCCACCAAACTTCCTATTTTAAAAGTAAAAGCTAAAAGATGTCATACTTTCTGAACAAGCATTTGACGTTTGATGGGAAGAAAAATGCATTTTGTCAGATCTTTAAAAAAGTAAAGGAAGAAAGAATTTGTGATAAAAAAATTAAATGTGTAAATTAAAATCTGCAACTCAAAAGCGCGAAGTCTGAGCCGAGCTGGAGCCACAATATTTTAACTAGGAGCGGAGCTGGAGCATCAAAAATTGTTCGGCTCCAGGTCACTCTGCCGGAAATTGTAAAACTGAAATTTTTTTAAAATTTGTTCATGATGGGTCCAGGAATGTTAATGTTTAATCCATGGCGTACGTAATGTAGGGTTGATGTGCCAGTAATGGACACCCCTTGATGTTTTTGGTTCATAAAAAAATAACTAATAAATATTTAGCTTTAATTATTTTTTTATAATAACCCCCTTGTATATTTTATAAAACTGGGTTATTACTGACACTTTTAATCAAGCCAGTCAGGAAGCAGAAAATAATGTTTCAAAGTTTAGCTGTTTTTCTGTGAAAATCTGGTACTTTTCGGTTAGCCGGGCGCCAGTGTTTTATATACATATTTATATACATACATATATGTAAATATACATATATATTCACATATATATATGTGTGTTTATATACAATATTTGTATGTGTAAATATATGTATATTTACATATATGTATGTATATAAATATGTATATAAAACACTGGCGCCCGGCTAACCGAAAAGTACCGAAAATCTTAATGAAGAGGCTAAGAGCTGGCTTCGCTTAATTAATTTATATATTATTTATTTTCTTGCAAAATTTGAATGTTTTTGTTTGAGTAGCAATAGAAAACTTAGAATTTTATATACTAACGGCCATTTACAAAATTTCATTTATTTTTAAGGTTTTAAGAGGGGGTGCCCATTACTGGGATGGTTAATTAGTCATTTTCCAGTAATGGACACCCCATGTAGACATTGCTAAAAATGCAATTTCAGTAATGTTTATAGTGCATAAAATATTTTGACTTAACTGCAAGCCTAAATAATCAAATTTAATTTTTAAATTATAGTGCTGTCCTCTAAAAAAAAACCCACTTTTTTAATTTCTCACTATATAAAATTTAATAAAAAATACAAAACAATTTGAAGTAGCTACATTTTCACAGCCTGTCCTGACTAAGATTTTAATGTATAGTATTTTTTTTTTCTATCAATATATTACAAAATGGCAGCCAATTAAACAAGACTTTGAAAAAAACCCACATGTAAAAACACTTCTAGAAATCAAAATATTAAACAGCAAAGTTTTTCTTTCATTATTAATTAGTTTTAAAACACAATTCTGCAAAAAAAAAGAATAATAATAATAATATTTTAATAATTGTAAATTGAAGGATTTACAAATGAAAAATTATAAATGTAATTTTTTGCTTATTTTTTAAAAAACTAAATAAACACTTAAGTAATTTTAAATGCTTTTATTATTGTAAATGGCATATAGAAACAGGACAAAAAGAAATTTTGACTTCTGTGATAATTTTGATTAAGTTCTAGGGTGGGTTTTTTTTAGGATACATTTTCCTGTGGGTTTTTTTTAGAGGACAGCACTATACTTACCAAAATGTAATAACACCATGAACTATTATAAATAGCTGCTTTTAAGTTATTTTATGTGATTAATAAAATTTCAATATTTTATTTTAATTATTTATTTTTAATTTAGTATATGTACCTTGCATATTTTATAATCTGGCAATCAAACCAGCCAGGAAGCAGAAAATATTGTTTAAGAGCACAGTCAAAGAGGGGCTCATAGGGCTTAATCCCTCTCCATTTAAATAAAAACAATTAAGTTACAGAAGCTATTAAAAATCTACTTTCTGTCTTAAACGTTTCATTATTCACCTCTGACCAAAAAAAAAAAAGAGGCTTAGATGTGTTATTATCCCGGGGTCCGCCATCTTGGATTTTTTTCTTGCATGACAACTCCTTTTTCGCCAAGTAGTAATGTTGCCAATGGTTATATATTGTTGATAGGCTAATATAATATTGAAAAAACTGAAATATAATAATTATAACTATTAATAAAAAAATTTTTAATTCAAGTCAAGAAAAAAATCCAAGATGGCGGACCCCGGGATAATAACACATCTGTTCAAAAAAAAAAAAAAGTAATATTAATGAAAGTTATAAGTAATATTCATGAAACTAGTAAATCTGCAGATCAGTGGCCTCAAGCATCAGTTCTACAGTTTTATTTTGAAATTATTTTATTTAGTATTTAAAATATTCAACTCACTATCATTTCTTTCATATTTGTAATATTAATTATTATAAATGATATATCAAGTAGTCTCTGGAAGATTAATTGTTAAAAATAGTGAGACAAAACTAAACACTAATATTCCAAAACTTTTTTTTTAAAAATTATCGGTACTTTTCGGTTAGCCGGGCACCAGTGATATATACATATATATATATACACATATATTTGCATATATATATGTACACCCACATACATATGTATATATATGTGTATATATATATATATGTATATATCACTGGTGCCCAGCTAATCGAAAAGTACCAAATTATCTTTTAAATCACCCACCATTTCAATACTTTGATAGCTGTAATTGCCTGATATTTAGTATTTTAAACTATCCATCTAAAATAATTAAAATATCGATCTTCTGATAATTACAATAATTTATGCAAACAGTAAATGATTATGACAAATATTTTTTTAATTACTGGTATCCTAATTGTTAAATTTATTTGAATATAACTGTTTTGTTTCATTAGTATGTATTCATTAAATTCTGGTTCTAAATACAGTCATAAAAACAATTATATTTATTACTTTTCATGGGGCGTCCATTACTGGAACATAGGGTGTCCATTACTGGGCTTTTGGGTGTTTTGATATATTTCTGTTATTTAAAATTAAATTTCCATTCATATTGGGAAATGAGACTATAAGAATGGTTAAATATTGTTGATGGGTTAATATAACATTGAAAAAACTGGAATATAATAACTATAACTATTAATAAAAAAATAATTCTTAAAGAAATTCCTTAAAGGTATCCATTACTGGCACATCCACCCTATGATCAACTTCGACGATTTTTTATGTCTTAAATTTTAGTCTTTGAAAAAATCATTTTCCAAATGGTCGTTGTAATTTGTTAAATTGCTTTTTTTTTTCAGCTGTAAGCAGTGTTGAATTCAGACACTTTTCCACAGGAGGGATTTCTGTGGCTCCAGGGGGGGGGGGAGGGGGGGGGGCATTACA
The DNA here is from genome assembly GCA_963932465.1 of Maratus speciosus. Taxonomy (NCBI): domain Eukaryota; kingdom Metazoa; phylum Arthropoda; class Arachnida; order Araneae; family Salticidae; genus Maratus; species Maratus speciosus. The sequence continues at coordinate 459,381,499 of OZ010797.1, forward strand.
GTGTTCCCGGGAGAGGGGTTGCACTTTTTGACCATTGAAAACGTTAAATCTCAAATATTTTCCGGGGAGGGGAATGTCACCCCACAGACCACCACCTGAATTCATAATTTGGTAATTAAGACTTAATATTTGTCAAATTAACATAGAAGGCAATTTGAGATATACGGTAGATGTGCCAGTAATGGACACCCTTAAGGAATTCCTTTTAAAATTATTTTTTTATTAATAGTTATAATTATTATATTCCAATTTTTTCAATATTATATTAACCCATCAACAATATTTAACCATTCTTATAGTCTCATTTCTAAATATGAATCGAAATTTAATTTTAAATAACAGAAATATATCAAAACACCCAAAAGCCCAGTAATGGACACCCTCTGGCCCAATAATGGACACCCCATAAAAAGTAATAAATATAATTGTTTTTATGACTGTATTTAGAACCAGAATTTAATGAATAACATACTAATGAAACAAAATAGTTATTTTCAAATAAATTTAACAATTAGGATACCAGTAATTAATAAAATATTTGTGATAATCATTTACTGTTTGCATCAATTATTGTAATTATTAAAAGATCTATGTTTTAATTATTTTAGATGGATAGTTTAAAATACTAAATATCAGGCCAATACAGCTATCAAATTATTGAAACAGTGGGGGATTTAAAAGGTAATAATAAAAAAAAAAGTTTGGGAATGTTAGTGTTTAGTTTTGTCTCACTATTTTTAATAATTAATGTTCCAGAGACCACTTGATATATAATTTATAATTAATATTACAAATATGAAAGAAATGATATTGTGAGTTGAATATTTTAAATATTAAATAAAATAATTTCAAAATAAAACTGTAGAACTGATGTTTGAGGCCACTGATCTGCAGATTTACTAGTTTCATGAATATTACCTATAACTTTAATATTACTTTTTTTTTTTTTTTTTTTTTTTCTTTTGTCAGAGGTGAATAAGGAAACATTTAAGACATAAAATAGATTTTAATAGCTTCTGTAACTTAATTGTTTTTATTTAAACAGAGAGGGATTAAGCCCTATGAAGCCCTTTTTGACTGTGCTCTTAAACAATATTTTCTGCATCCTGGCTGGTTTGATTGCCAGATTATAAAATATGCAAGGTACATATAGGGTGAACTACCCAGTAATTGACCATTTAGTGAAAGTTTCTTCACAATTTTTTTTTCTGTGCTAAATTTAAGGAGATATTTCTTGAAACTTTTTTTAAAGCAACAATCACTTATAAGGATGAATAATAAATAAACATTTTTTGTCTACATTTTTGCAATTTTATTTTATTAAATATAATAGTTGTCAAGTGAGATTTTGCCAGTAATTGACCACTTAATGCTAGAAAATGACCATCACTGTGTCAGTAATTGACCACTCTGAAGTTGAACTGATAAACCTTCTTAAAATTAATCATATGAAAAAATGGGGAAGTTTGTCAAGTTTTATTCTACAGAAACTGGATGTCTAGCCTCCTGGACAGCCAGAAAAAAATCAGGGAAATTTCAAATTTCTAAAAAAACTGACGAATTTGAAATTTCTGAGAAATTTTTTAGAAAATGAATTTCAATCATAAAGCCAAGGATTTTTAAATTGCAGTAGTAGCAAAATATGTAGCTGTGCTCTTTATAAGGACTGTTCGAACCTCTTATAGATTTTTTTTTTTTTTTTGTTTATCTTCTTTTACTCTCCTTGCCAATTATTAAGGTTTTTGGTATGTAACATCACACAATCTCGACACCTGAAAAACTGTTGCCACCTGGCTAATCGAAAAGTACCAATTGTTTTTATTGGCATGGAAAACCTAGAAAAGTAAAGGAAATTCATCACTGAACTTGGCTAGTCAGTCACTCTGTATGGAAAACATAGATGTACATTCTATATAGAGCACATTATGATCTGATTTTAAAAAACTAGTCAAGAGACTTTTTGTAAAAAAATTAAAACTGTTTCTGAACAGAAAACATATTAGTGAATTTCGACAATGTTTTGCAAGATTGAAATTAGTGGTAAAAACGTGATATTTATATGTAAATATAGACAAGAAAAGAATAGTTACTACTTCGAAATTTATTTATAAAAAAAAAATCCATTAATTTAAAGTTAACAAAAAAATGAAACTTAATCCTCATCTAGGCTAAGATGTGTTATTATCCCACCCTCCGCAATGTTGAGTATTTGGCGATTTTTATCGCTCTGGTAACCCCGGCGTTTGGCGTCTAGTAACTTATTATGGCAACCCCCTTTTTTACGATGCGAGAGCGTGAACATTCATTTCACTGCCGGGTGTCGTTGCTGACGGTTGCTTGAGTCTTGTACCAGATACTCTTTGATATCGTGTTCTATGGCTGTCTTTTTATTTTTATGTTAAATTTATTGGATGTATTTCATTGACTATAGTTTCTGTAGTCCGTTTAAACGCTCTTGCTGAAGTAATTAAGAAATATGAGGAAATTTTGACATGAAAGTGAGGTTTGTTTATAGCGTGTCAATGCGTATTAAGCCTATTTTGGAAAATGACGGCGGTGTTATATTTTGTGCTGTAGGTTTCAAGAAAGCAGATGTCTGTTAAGGTATGTTGATAATTTTATGTATATTTTGTTGCTTTAAGAGTTTTTTACATTTTGAGATTGCTACAAAACGAGAACTACTGAATTTTGAGAATGCTATATCGCGAAAAATGCTGAATTCGGCGATGTTTTTTTTCGGTAAATGAGCGCGAAGCGCTCATACAGCTATTGCTGATTGCCACTTTAGCGAGTTTCGTTTTTTAGGTATATTTTGCTGTTTTAAGAGTTTTTTACATTTTGAGATTGCTACAAGACGAGAACTGCTGAATTTTGAGAATGCTATATCGCGAGAAATGCTGAATTCGGCGATGTTTTCTTTTCCGTTAAATGTGCGCGAAGCGCTCATACAAGGATTACTGATTGCCAGTTTGGCGAATTTTGTTTATCATTTACATTTTATTTTCGTTGAGCTACACATGCGTATAAACGGGTGCTTGGCGACATTTACTACTTGGCGGAAAAGGGGTTTTCTCGCCAAAAAAAATCCAAGATGGCGGAGGGTGGGATAATAACACATCTGTTCTCTCATCTGTTTCACCAAAACAACTGACACACATGAAGTCAACTTCTTTGTCACTCTGTCATCCAATGCAAATTGTTGCCTGTGTCTCGTAGACGCACATTTTAGTATGACAGGGCTCATACCCAGGGTTGCCGGCTTTTAGCCAGGCCAAAAAAAGCCGGCCGGCTTTTTTTGGTTTTAGCCACTTAAAAAAAGCCGGCTTTAATTATTAAAGGTTGGTTTACAGTTAATTTGTGTTAAATATGGATTCATTATTTTTTTATACACTTATAAATATTTTCTACTAAAAGAATTACAAATTTCTATTAAATTTTGTCAAATAAATCTTTATAACTGCTACAAGGCAACAGTAAAGGCATTATATCTCATAAAAAAAAAATATATATATATATATATATATACTATTGAAAAGAATATAAATTAGACTTTAAACTGGTGTTTTAAAATTCCTATTACATAGCCTCACATATGCTACACATTTTAAAGATTACATTTCATTAAGCAATAACAAAATGAGGCCCATCGAGACGGAAACATTCTTAAGAGTCCGTATGGAGAGAACGAAGGATTATCTTATAAATATTAAAAAAGAAATTAATTAGTAAGGGTATAATGTTTAAAGAGAGTTTGGTACATGAGTGTATAAAAATAAATCGAGCAATTAAACAATAGAAACAAAAATACGTTCTCTAAATAAAATTTTGAAAAATTTGTTGCTATTGAAAAGTGTGCATATTCATGCATATGCTGTTCCTTATATTGTTTTTAATAGTAAGAAATGTTGTTTTTATTGTGATTATGTATGATTTTAAATGTTAATGAGAAATAAAGACTTGTATGTATATTAATAGCTCTTAATATTCCTTAAGTAATAAATCATGTAACTTAGTAATCATCGTCCTCTTTAATTTTATAAAGCAGTAAAAATGGAATAAAAAAAGGGGAGTCGGGGGTAAAAGGACAGTGTAAACCAGATAAAGCAGTTGGTATGACTCTTTTAAAATTTAGCTGACATATTTCCAATTCTTACTTCAAAATTCTAGCAGCTCCATCTAATTCCCCCCCCCCCCTCCCCAGTATTATGGCTTCATTATTGAGAAATTGGGTTACTTATTATATTCTAAATCAGTTAAAAATGTCATTAAAACTAATTAAAAACACTTTAAAATGTGTAGTCTATAGTTAAAATGGTTCACTGTATAAAAGCCAATTTTGGCCAAAAAAGGCCAATTTTGGCCAAAAAAAGCCGGTTAAAACCAATAAAAGCCACAGGCGTGGCTTTTTTTAATTTTAGCCGGCTTTTTTGCAACCCTGCTCATACCAGATTTCTTTTATTCCTATCATATCTTCTTCCATCTAGATTTCTTCACATGCCTTTCACACCCAATCATTTATCAGACTTTGCTTATATGTTGAAGTCTTTATTGCTGCTTTTTCACCTTTTTTTTTTGTTGTTGTTTTGTTTTCTTTAATTTTTTAACATGCCTTACTTCCTGTCTTCTTTCTTCTGTTTCTCTTCTTTATTTTCCCAATAATTTAGTCATGCTTTAAAGCAGCCATGCTCAACCTGCAGGCCACATATGGCCCAGTAATCTTATTACTTGTGGCCCGAGATACATAATCATTAATCTCTATTTATAAAATTGATATATGCATAAAATATATATAAGATTTTCCCTATTGCTTTATATTTTTGTGGGATGACAAAATCTGTCATTTTATTTATAATTAATTTTAAATTATGTTTAAATATTCTAAATGCCCTTTTCGTTTAGTGAAAAGTTTTTTTTTTTTAGTTGTAGTCCTATTTGTGCTACAGTTATGCATACATTTCTGAAGCACTTGGCAATCAACACTCTACTTTTGTCCCTCAAAACTTACTGTAATATTAATGTAAATTCTGTATTGTTATTATGTTTTATTATTATACAACTGCAGTTAATTAGGGTTGAACTTTGTCATGGATAAAATTAGCATAAAAAACATTTTATATAGCAATTTTAATAGCATACTTCCACAACAATTGTAATAGAAATCTACCACAAACTATGTTTGGAGCTGATGGTGGTAAAACTTTTTTTTATAAGATTTGTGTGACAAACCCTAACGATATTTAGAGCCTCACTATACTAATTTTGTTATCTTTACATTTTAATTACACTTTTGTTACATTATTATTATGGCTGAATCCATATCAACTCAGGCAGGGGGGTTACCTTCATAGTCTCAGAAGTTTTTGAATGGAACATATGTTAAAATTTAAGAAAAAGTAAGATACTTGTATATTTTCATTTTGCCCAAAAAAATTCCTGGCCCGAGATACAGGCCGCCAAAGATGACATCCCCGGCATCCTTTCTCATGCACGATTTTCGATAAAAATTAAAAAATGCTCTATCTCTAGAACGGTGCAAGATATTTTGTTGTGGTTTATTTTATTTTAAAGATTATATTCTTCTGTTTAAAATGATATACCCAATTTTGAAAAATGTATTCAACTTTTCTTGTGGCAGCCTTTTGAAAAAAAAATTTTTTTCAAAAAAAAATTTTTTTTTGGAAATGCCAATCCCAAAAATTTTGATGTTTTTGCTGTTGATCAATACCATTGGGAACTACCTGCACTGTAAAGGAGAACTTCCACTTTTGAGTTTAACAAATTTTAGAAACGTTTAAGAAATTCAGAGAAGTTTACAGGAACTGTATATATACAGTTCCAGTAAAAGTCACTGAATTTTTGCTTATTTGTACCATATTTGTAAGGATAAGCCTACTATATATCCTAAACAAGTTAGAAATTGCAATATCAAATGATGTGCGTGCGTACTATTACTAGTTTTATAAATATTCAGATCTTGGTGCAATAAGTTACACTCTTGGGCAACAAGGGCATGAATACAAATTTTATTATGATTCTACATATTAAATTCAGTAATACGGAAGTAATATGAATTCATTTTAAAAGGACTTAATCGCCATGGCAACCTAGAATCATTGCCTATCATGGTATATCATTGAATCATTTATGTATTATAGGATTTTTAAATAGAATGAAGAAAACTTTTATTAATGTCTTTTATGTTTTAATTTGATTTTCATAGCATTTGAAGAGATACATAAACTTTATTTTCAATACCGAACATAGTAAAACAATCTCAATAACATATATCAATTACACAGCAATACAAATTATATTAATACAAGTTAGAGTTCAGACAGATGGGCAGACAAATCGAATCCATAAAGACCTTCAACTATGTTGGAAATTGTTAAAAGCACATAAATAGGTCGGAATTTGACTTTTAGAAATTTATGTCAATAGACGGAAGCATACTTGAATACTTTCATACAGCCCTGCATTTTACCTACTATCTTTATGTAGATGCCACTATTTAGCTAATATTTAATTAAGATTAAAACATTCTTAAAACCAGTGAAATCACACTTCCAGAGATTATCATCCATAGACGGCCATGTATCTAATTCTTTGCGTGGACCTGTATATCATTTTATCTATATTCTCCAAACATATCTTAGTATACTAAATGTAGTTCAGTGTGAAAATGCATAACTCATTTAAAAATCACCTTTAAGCTACTTTCATTCATACTCAGTAAACCCTTAAGATTTCTTTTGTGTAGCCCTGTATATGATCTACAGCATTTATGCACACAACGTAATATGAAAGTTAAACTTAAAAACTCAAACACAACTAAAAATGCACTTCCAGCAATACCCTTACGATTTCTTTTGTGTAGCCCTGTATCTAGACACACGGCAGTGTGTCAGCCAAGTTCGCCTGACATAGCCGTGTGTTATTTACACGAACCATTTCGAGCTGTTTTCATCTAATTTCAATGCTCTACAACTGAAAATCTATGAGACCTACGTACTTGTTATACGAAATGTGTAGTAAGGCCACCCTAATTACCTAAAATCCAAAATTTTATAAATAACGCATGATTAGTTTCCGAGATAATGACATTTGAAAATGTCTGATATCCGATTATTTTACCACTGACTGACTCACTCATCAAAAAGATCTCGTATATCTACTGCAGCTACAGACTTCAAATTTGGTGCGAAGTTCGTTTACACTATAAAACTAAGGAAAAAAATAAAAAAATTGTGAAAATCGATTAATTACCCACCTGGGGGTGCCCATTTTTACTTTACCATTGCGTCTATTAGGTGAAATTTTAATTTGCCGTAGGAGGGGACGCTGTTCTGTCGCCAAATACCGCCAAGTTTCTCGCCAACATGGCGATATGTCGCCAAATTTGGCGACCAAAATTAGTCGCCAAAAGTGACGCCACCTTGGCGATATCTCTGATATTTCGCCAAATTCCCATAGACTTCCATTGTAAACCTATGTACTTACTGGGGGTTTATCTGGGTTTACTAGCTTACAGAAAATCAACAAATTGAGATATTCTGTCCGTCACAGAGCCCGTTCTCAGAAACTATACATGTTGGAGGCGTGAAATTTAGCATATTTACAGCTGAACACCTCACATCAAATGACAAATCATAAAATTTTGAAAAAGTTGTAAATTTAACCCTTTGGGGTCTCACATGTGTATTTTAAACAATCCTTTCTAAGTGAGCCCTAATTAGGTTGGAGGCGTGAAATTGTACATAATTATAGCTGAACACCTCACATCAAACGACAAATCATAAAATTTTGAAAAAGTTGTACATTTAACCCTTTGCGCTCCCACATGTGTATTTTAAACAATTCTTTCTAAGTGAACCCTAATTAGGTTGGAGGCGTGAAATTTTGCATACTTATAGCTGAACACCTCACATCAAACGAGAAATCATAAAATTTTGAAAAAGTCGTACATTTAACCCTTTGGGCTCCCCCATGTGTATTTTAAACAATTCTTTCAAAGTGAGCCTCTAATTAGGTTGGAGGCGTGAAATTTTGCATACTTATAGCTGAACACCTCACATCAAACGAGAAATCATAAAATTTTGAAAAAGTCGTACATTTAATCCTTTGGGCTTCCACATGCGTATTTTAAGCAATTCTTTCTAACTGAGCCCCTTATTAAATTGCAGATTTGAAATTTTGCATACTTATAGCAGAACACCTAAGGCTAGGCGACAAATCATAAAATCTTGAAAAAATCTTACGCTTAACCCTTTGAGCTACCACATATGTATTTTAAGCAATTCTTTCTATGGGAGTCCCTAATTAAGTTGGAGACATGACTTTTTGCGTACGTATAGCTGAATACGTCAGAGCACACGACAAATCATAAAACTTTCAAAAAGTCTTATATTATTTACTCCTCCGGGCTCTAACTTGTGTATTTTAAGCAATTTTTCTAACATCCGCCCTTTTCACCCGGGGAGCACTTTTCCAACTTTTGCTGACACCCCTTTGACTATTCTTTCATATTATGCACCATAGTCTTACATATTTTAGTTCCACTTTTTATCGCCAGGTGCACCTACTTATCTCGCGTACTATGGGCTCATCCACTCGACTAATATATCTACGGATAGTACGTAAAACGGAGTTTCGTTCGGATAGAGGTTTGTTTAGAATAGAGTGCGCCCCTGGTTGCGAAATGTGGAACTAGGGATGCACCGGATATTGATTTTGCCGGATATCGGATACCGGATATCCGAAGCTCCTTTGCCTGCCGGATTCGGATATCCGGCCGGATATCCGATCGGATATCCGGCACTAGATATGTTTTTAGTTATATGGTGAATTATTTCTTTATATAACGCCATCTCAGAACAATAAATTACAAACATGTTTCATACATCATTAAAACATTTTAAATGTATTAAAATATAATTTACAAAAACTATATCTCTTTGAACATCAGGGCTTGAAATTCAAGTTTTCCCCAGAAGGGGAGTTTCCCAGCCAACATTTAAAAATACAGGGGAGTTGAACTGTTAGAAAGAAAAAAAAATATCTTTAAACCCCGTTATTTTTTATGTGCCACTTAAAGAATTACATTTATAGACATGACAAAATACCTTTGAAATAATTTAAATTAACAACTCAAGATAATTTATTATCAAAAATGTTTATTTTTATTAAAACAAAGGAACAGAATCAAGTTTTATATATACCATGTCTATTTTTCAACTTTCACTTAATGTTATGGGCAATTAACAATTGGGTTGCTAAATGAATTTCTTAATTTAGAATTTATTCCATTTTGCATGTTTTAGCCTCTTTCACAAGTTACACTTTTGACAAACAGCACAGACCAACTTTTATAACTTTAGAAATTATCGGAAACGCACGGTTATGCTCTGTTAAAAAATTTTAGAAAACTTTGCAAAATTTGATGTGCATTATTTTTTAACTTACTTGCATGAATAATGCATATCGGTGATTCTATTGTCAATACCCTACGGTGATTGTATGTCACTTCTGAACAAACTTGTTTTATTATATCCTTAATGGAATTATAGTCAAAACAGTAATCCCTGGTATTTTCGTTAAAATTGAACTATGGAATTTTAAATGCATTCAACATGTCCAAAAACACTTCAGTGTATATATTGTCATCATTTCTGTTCACAATTCCAATGACATCAGTTTCTGCCGACTACAACTGTGTTTCAAAGACTAGCAACTCAACCTTAGGCCATAACTTATGTTAAAATGTTACTAACGTTTTAATTTTAATTCACTTTCATTCACTCCCATCAAGAATCTAACCAGTAGTCAACTTTCTTCATATCCACAAGTTTTAAATTTTCAACAACTTCTGCTCCATCAGTCAGTCCTTCAATCAAAAACTGTATCAACCTTTTCCTGTAATGTCTCTTAATTTTCTCAAGGAGCCGTTCTCTGCTCCAGAAGCTAATGTGTAGCTTGGCAATATTTCATTATTCAAATCTGTTTCATTGCAATTATAGATTGGGGGGTGGATGGGAGAAGGCTGAGTAGTGGCATCCGCATCTGGTAGGGTAAATAAGAAAGCTTCCCATTTATCTGAAAATTCTTATGGAACCCCAGTCAACCAAAATGTTTTGGTCCCATGCTTTTCAGATAACCGGAGTTTTACTGTACTTGAAAGATTAATGAATAAATGTTATGCTTATATTGAAATTTTTTCAATCTATTGAGTATGAATTAATAATATTAAACTCCTTGGGAATCCTTCCTATTTATTTATTTATTTTTTTGTTAAGAAATACTTTATTTTTGTAAGATTTTAAGAAACATTTATTTCCTCAAAGTAATTTCTTTTGTTAAGGGGACATTCCAGTGAAACTGGTTTTCCCTTCTCAAATCATGAAATTCTATATTAACCCATGGGAAATTTTAGCAAGAACAAAAAATTATACATTAGTCATACATTATAAAACACTTTCTAACACTATCATAATATTGTTACCAAATTTAATTTTTTTTTTCATTCACATCACACAGTTAAACACTCAAGCCTTCACTAACTTGAAAATGGCCATTCCGTAACGTTAAACCAATGGGCAGGGTTTTTTTTAATTGTTTAAATTTGAAAAGTTTTAAAAGATTCTTTTTGCATAAGATAGCTGAGCTCGATCTTTCATACGGCTGTTTTTTACTTTTTCGATTTCGGTTGCAGATTTTTTTGCATGGAATTGCAATGCATTGGAATTTTAAATCCATATCCAAAGTTTAAAAAGGAAATAGTCAATTGATTTCTTCTATTACACGATAAAAGGTTGATTTTAAAAGTCATGTCCTAATTTCTGTGAATTGCAAAAATCAATTAGTTTGTTATTTCTAAACATGTTTTTTTTAAGTTCACCAATTTTTTTTTCTTCATGTGTGCCACAAGTGTAATCTCATTTTGTTTAGTGCTGACTATTGGCCAATTTGGTAGGGCTCAGTGTCCGGTAGCCATTACTGCCCTTTTAGTTATTTCCTATTTTGGGCACAGGGAAAAAACATTGCAAAATACATAAATCGGTAATAAAAAAATATCGCCGATTTCGTCAATTATGGTGAAAATAAATAACAAAATTTGTCAACCGGTCGCAAGAAGAAAACTGAAGTTCATGGGAAATCGGCAGCGGGAAAATATCACAAAATTCGTCAATCGATCATGGAAAAATATCGTGAAATTTGCCAGTCCGTCATGAGTAAATATCGTGAAATTCCTCAGCCGGTCGCAGAGAAAAAACGCGAAATTTTTCAATGGGATGCAAAAAAAAAAAAAACAATCGTTATTTTCATCAGTATGTCGCAAGAACAAACAGGGAAATTTGCCAATCGGTCACAGAATAACATTGCTATATTTGTCAATTGATCTCGAGAAAAAAAATTATGAAATTCACCGATTGGTCTCTAGAAAAAATCGTGGAATTCGTCAGTCGGTCGTGGAGAAAAAACACAAAATTTTTCAGTCAGATGCAGAAAAACAACTATGAATTTTGTCAATCTGTCGTAAGATAAACCTGTGAAATCTGCTAATCGATAGTAGAAAATATCACGAAATTTGTTGGTCGGTCCTGAGACTTGATCGTTGTTTTACAAAGAAACATTTTCAGAAAATGATTTTTTGGAAACAGGAGCCACCCGCCCACAATAGGGCATAATAAATAGGACACAATAATAATCTTTAGGGCACGAATCTTGCCATCCCTTCTCGAAATTCAAGCCCTGTGTCTGCCATTCAAGCCCTGTAATATATATTAATAATATTGCATAAAAAATGTAATTTAAACATTAAAATATTCTGTTTATTTGTACAATGAAATGCTGAAAATTGCTACTGGATTTGGATATGGGATTGACTATATTGATAATTGCTAATAATTAATTAATTTGTACAATGAAATGCTGATAATTTGTATAGTAAATTTTACCCAATTAATATGCATATAATTGTAGGTATTTTCACAAAGAAATACTACATACTTTCTTTTTAAAATTTAAACGTAAAATATCTACAAATATACCCATGATTAAAAAGTTATTTTCTCCAAACATAGGTTTAATTGATGCCCCTTTTCTGTTTTAATTATTTAATTTTTTTTTTGCTCTAAGTCACGTTTAGTTTTATTTTAAGTTAAATTATTTTGATATTTATAAGTAAAAAGAAAATTACTTTTAATTTTAAATATTTATAAGGAAGTTACAAAAATAACTAGTTAGATTTGCCAATCCCAAAACTTTCTTCTATCTCATACATCTTAATATTTCAAAAAGTAGTTCCAAATGTTACCATAACTTAATATTATTAGTTCAATATTATACCAACTTTGATTTTGATCTAAAATTTATGCTCCAGTCAATTAATCAGAATAAGAATAAGTTAATCTCGATCATGATATTTATTAAAATCAATAATTTTTTCGTTATTCTGTTGTACATCAGCTGTTTGTGAATAGTCAGCTTAGTAGGATGCGAAGTTCCCTTCGCTTCATGAGCCACCAATATACAGCACAAAAAAAAACCTGCGAAAAATCGAGAAAATTTTACAAAAATCTCTGTTACAGTGCCACCTTCTGGCAGAATATTTCCAAACGCAAAGAGAAACTGCTGGCCATAGCCAAAAATATACACACAAAATTGGTTCAATTCTATGCTTAGCTTCATACACTTTTCAATGGTAAAATAATGAAAATAACACAAAAATCCGTATTATAGCGCCCCCTTCCAGCAGAATATTTTCAAATGGAAGGAGGACCTGCTGGCCATAGCCAAAAACATACCCCCAAAAATTGGTTCAATTCTATGCATAACTTCATACACTTTTCGATGGTACAAGAATGAAAGTAGCACAAAAATCGCTATTACAGCGCCTCATTTTGGCAGAATATTTCCAATTTAAAGGAGAACCTGCTGGACATAAGCAAAAACAAATACAAAAAATTTTGTTCAATTATATGGATAACTTCATACACTTTTCGGTGGTACAATAATGAAAATGGCACAAAAATCGCGATTACGTGGCCCCCCTCCTTCCAGTGGAATGTTTCCATATTGAAGGAGGCTGACATCTAAATCCGTCGAAAACCGGAAATCGAAAAACTTTCTATTACAATACTTTTTTCTAAAAATAGGCCTGTTTAATTGTTAAACTTAAAAAAAAGAAAGAAAATTAATAAAGTCATACTTTAATAAACAACTTCAAATTTTATTTTGCATTCTGAAAGTAAAGATACAATTTTCTGAAAGAAGTAAACATAAATTCTTAAATTTATTATAAAGAGTTCAAATATCAATGTTAGGAAAGCTGGCAATTCTTTAAACTTTTGAGAATTACCTTTTACTCATGTATAGTGAACTTACTTTCATATTTTGTATTATAAACAAAATTGTTCGGCATTGTTTGGGGTCAAACTATTTCTGTTATCCTTATATATTCACTTCGCTGCGCTCTACCGGATATCCGACAGAGAAATCGGATATCCGGTGATTGTGATCCGGATATCCGACGGTATTTCGGATATTGAAAAATCAGCCGGATATCGGATATTTGCCGGATATCCGTTGCATCCCTATGTGGAACTAACAGATTTTTCAAAAGGATAAAGTGTTTTGAAAGGAATATTAAACAAAACCCTCTGTGCGATCTGTGATCACACTTACCCACTTGTTATTTTCAAAATCATCAGAGAAAAATTTATTTAGTTAATTAAATTTAAAAATCCAGGGAGGGGCAATGTCCTTCCTCTGCACTGCCTCTTTGCCCGCACCCATGGATGAATGATACATAGTGTGGCATAAGCACATAACTTTATTTTTTACTTCCAGTACAAAAAAGCAGGCCCAGCTATAGGATAATTAATTGAAAAATTTAATAGGAAAATTTAATATAGGAATTTAATAGGAATTGTTGTTTCAGAAACAATAAAAATTTCGAATCAATACATTTCGTTTCAAAACATGCATTCAGTGTAGCAGTATTAAAATATAGATTTCTGCTACAAATTGACAGCCAAATAGTTTGTTGTAGGGAATTTAAATTAAAATTGAATGTTGCTTGGTGAATAAAATAGTCTCATGTAAACACATTAAAAAACATTAAGTAAAGTGTCTAAATATATTGTAACTTTACAAAAAGTAATGATATCTAACAAAAACATAGCAGTGAAAAAAGGGAGCCAAGTTCTGTAAAGACAATGGTAAGAAAAGAAGTGATATCTAAGTGGGTGCCAAGTTCAAATAAAATTCACTCAAACTTACCTACTGAAGTATTATAGCATTTTTTAAATTGTTTAGAAATAAAAATTGTTGATAGCATATTAATAATAAATCTAGAACTTGGCAAGTTTTTGATAAATGCTATGCCTACCAATTTCATGTCTTAATAAAATGATGATGATTAACAACAATGTCATTATAAAAAAAATTATATAGTTATTATTATAAACAAATGACTCATGTTAAAGATTTGATAAACCAATAAATACAGTAAACTCTGCAGTAAAAGATTTCCAATCCCCTGCAAATACATAGACATAGAGTAAAATTTCTCTAAGGCGGAATATTGTCTACCACGGAAAATTTTCTCGGTCCCGATCGATTCCGCCTTAGACAGAGTTTACTGTACACAAATACTTTCCCGCTCGTCTTTGGTTATCATTCTAGCACCCACCCTTCGGAAACCTCAATGCAAACAGACTAGGCCTGAGAAGGCAAAGCCTGAGGGCCTCAGGCAAGGCCTGAGAAAGAGACAGTTACCTTTCCGCTTGTTCTTGGTCATCCCTCTAGAGACTGCACCCCTTTTTAACCCTTCAGGGGCAAAGAGCTTTTATTCGTGACATGCTGAAATGATTCAATCACACCAGAATTTAAAAACAAATTTATTTCAAAATGGGTAAAAGCTTCTTTTCACGTATTTAATAAAATTAAACTTTTTAGTCCTGAATTCTAGTGTCAATGTGGCATTTTGCAGTTAAAATTAGGTGGGATATATTTTATGATTCAGTGGTTTGAGAGCCAAAATCGTTCAATCATGAGTGTGAGTTTTTAGGAGTAATTAGGAATGAATAATGATATGTACTGAAAACTAAGGAAGTGCGAAACGCGAAAAAACAGACCGTTAAATACTCCATTTTCGGGCGAGCATTTGAGGATTTTCACCCCTCGAAACACAAGTCATCCTCTATCTTGAAAAACTCATTAAGATTTCTGCTTCGGTGCAATGAAAAATAAATTGACATACGTTCCCTGACTATGGTACGATTCCACAGCGAATACCTTTCTTATCTTGTTTTAAAGATTGTTTAGTCAGTTCTAGGGATAAATACATGAGTCTTTTTCAGTGTATCATCGTGTTGCATTCACAGATGTGTAGAATAATAGTAAGCAATGAAACACGATTATTTTTCTGTAAAATTAATATTTAGTAAACAATATATTAGCTATTTTAAGATAGATGAAAGAGAATTTCTAAATAGTATTATTTCTCTATTATTGGAGAGCTGAATCAAAATAATTAAAAGCATAAAAAATTAAACAATACTAAAACAAGTAAACGATATTTTAGCCATCTTAAGATAGATGAAAGAGAATTTCTAAATAGGATTATTTCTCTTATTATTGGAGATCTGAATCAAAATAATTTTAAAAAGTATAAAAATTGCAACAATACTTAAAACAAGTAAACAATATATTAGCCCTCTTAAGATAGATGAAAGAGAATTTCTGAATAGTATTATTTCTCTTATTATTGGGGAGCTGAATTAAAGTAATTTTAAAAAGCACAAAAATGACAACAATACTAAAGCATTTTTTTTGTTGTTGTTGATAATGATAATTATGAGTTACGATGAATTTAATTTAGTGTTTCAGCATTTATAGAAGTACTTTTTAAAACTAATTTTTATATCTATTATACAAAAATCTGCCCGTGTTTCCGAATTCCTACATAGTATATGAAAGGCAACACGGTGAAATTAACATCTGTTATTCAGATGAATCCGGGGATGTCTTAATGAGTCCCAGAACTTTAAATTTTTAATTAGTGTCCGATATATTAATTTTATTTTGCAATTGTAATTTTTAACTGAAATTCTGAAAAATGCAACTAAAATACCTTAAATTCTACGGAGGAAAAGGGAAAGAAATGTAAATACTATCCGAAATTCTGAATAAATATCATTTTTGTTTTGTATAAATATGTCGATTTTACGGTTTTTAGTTTACGCTTTCCGAAAAAAATGTAATGCCAGCATGATGTGATTTAATTCTACATTAACAAAAAATTTTATCAAAAAGCGGATACATTTTCATATTATTAATCCGTATGAAATAATATTTTCCGAATTTGTTTAAAATGTAAGTAAATGTAGAACTGTGAATATCATGACATGTAAATAACTTGAAATTTTAAGCATGGATTGAACATACGTACAGACAAGTTTTTGAACAATAGTACCTAGTTTTTAATCAACAGTAGATCAGCCCCCTATAGAACATGACGATACTCATATGATCGATTTCAAAAAATATTTTTCTTCGCTCAACTATGCGCAATTGTAAAATAAAAAACATCTTCTGGTTCACTTTTAAATGTAAAAGAATGTTACTTGCAGGCACAACTATTGAACTTTTTTGTAATCGAACAGTTTTCTTCTTTTTTCCGATAAGTGACTAACATCTGGGGTTATAAGCAATTATTCTCTCAGGGCACTACCCCCTACATACTACATGTCTCTCGCATTTGACTCAAAAATGGAAGTCAGCAAGGTTGACAGATGGCGCTACTGTTTGGGGTATGTTATTGCTGTATTTACATGGATCGCCCCATAGACCTGCCTTTGAAAGCTATTATTTTTTTTATTTTTTGCAGTAATTTGTGATTTTTTTAAACAGAATGTTTACTTTCAATGAAGTTAATATCTTCTCTATAAATTGCCATATTGCTGTGTGCCTTACTGCTGTTCATCCAGCAGAATAAAGGAAAATATTTCTTTTCACCATTCCTGTAGAAGACAGTCAACGAGTCTTTTTAACTTTTTTTCATTGTATTTTTAAAAATACAAATAGATATTTTTACTACTATTATTTGCATGTTTCTAATAACATTCCGTTGAATAATAATAAATTAAATTAATGTACAGTTGCTATTAATAAGATGTATTTTTATTAATTTACAATGTCTTAAAAGGAAAAGAGTACCTTAATCTGAAAGAATCTGAAATAATATTGTTATTATTAATAATAAAAATGATAGATCAAAGTATTTCTTTTTATCAAATAATTATGCTAAACCTTTTCTATATGAAAATGAAAATACAATAACATTCAAAATTATTTAAATTTCTTCCAGCAAAATTATAATGATAATAATAATAAATGATACACGATGAAATCAAATAAGAATTAGTAATGTGATCAAAATAAATATGTATTCATAGCATTGTGTTTTGAAGCAATATAAATATTATGTAATTGAAATATATCAATAATTTCATTCCCGAAAGTACTTGATTATTACTTGTAATAATTAATAATACAAATATAAAATAAATGAAACTAAATTAAATGTTTAAAAAAAAAAAAAAAAACTGCAGAATTGACGTTTTGAGGCCTTGACCGGAAGACTTGCTAGTTTTATTATCATAATAAATGTAATTAATATATACAGTATTATTATCACAATATCAATAAATTAATTATTCTATATAGAAAATATAAAATAGGGAATTAAAAAAAATACTATTATCAATTTATTGAGGCAACGTGTGTGTGTATCGGGGGGGAGGGGGGGGGGATAGTAAAAAATAGTGTCTTGGAACATCAGTGCACAGAATCGTATTTCCAACTTATTAAATTTCTTGAAAGTACTTGATCTATTACTCGTAATAATTAATAATGCAAATATGAAAGAAATGAAACTGAGTTGACTGTTTTAAACACTGCAAGAAAAAAAAAAAAAAAAAAAGAGAGAGAGAGAGAGAGAGAGAGTTCCAATTTATTAAATTTCCTGAAAGTATTTGATATATTACTCGTAATAACTAATAATGCAAATATGAAAGAGATGAAACTGTGAGTTGACTGTTTTAAACGCTGCAAAAAAGAGAGAGAGAGAGAGCAGAATTGATGTTTGAGGTCCTGACCCGAAAAAAAGATGAAAAAAGTGTCTTGGAACATCAGTGCATAGAATCGTATTTCCAATTTATTGAATTTCCTGAAAGTACTTCATATATTACTCGTAATAATTAATAATGCAAATAAAAATGAAACTGTGAGCTGACTGTTTTAAACACTGCAAAAAAAAAAAAAAAAAAAAAAAAAAAAAAAAAAAGAGAGAGAGAGAGAAAGAGAGACAGGGAGAAAGAAAAAAAAGCTGCAGAATTGACGTTTGAGGTCCTGACCCGAAGACTTGCTAATTCATTATTACAATAAATGTCACTAATATTTATAATATTATTATCACAATATCAATAATTTAATTATTTTAGATAGAAAATATTAAATAGGGAATTTCAGAAAAACATTGTAATCAATTTATTTAGGCAACATGCGTGTGTATGTGTGTGTGTGGCAGGGCCGAAACTAAGGGGGGGGGGGGGCATGTGCCCCGGGTGCCAAACGAAGGATTTTACCTTTAGAATGGATCATTTTATTCTGACGAACTGGTGGCTTTCATTATTATGGAACAGCGATTATAAATGAAGTGTTAGGTGAAGATGAAAGAGCAGTCGTAAAAAGTTAGAACTCTGATTTTCTGGTTAGAATACGAAAAAAATGGCAAAAAAAATTATGCCCATTTTTTTCCCATTCTGACCAGAAAATCAGAGTTCTAACTTTTTACGACTGCTCTTTCATCTTCACCTAACACTTCATTTATAATGGCTGTTTTATAATAATGGAAGCCATCAGTCCATCAGAATAAAATAACTCTGTGAAAGCGGAAACTCGGTTAGGCAGGACTCGGATAATCGGGACTCTAATGTATATTTCATTTTAAAAATGATCTTTAGAATATTTTTGCTGGTGTTCAGAGGGACCTCCCCCTTGGATCCGCCACTGTAGATTACGTAGTTCAGTATTACATATTTTATGATTACATATTTTAAATTTTGAAATAAGTCGTCTACTATAAAATTAGTAAAATTATCTTTGTAAATATACTTTGTGGAAGAGGGAGGGGGGAGGGGGTGCGCCAAAATCCATGTTTGCCCCGGGTGCAAAAAAGGCTAGTTTCGGCCCTGGTGTGTATGGGGGGGGGAGGGGGGTAGTCAAAAAGATGAAAAAAAAGTATCTTGGAGCATCATTGAACAGAATCATATTTCCAACTATTTAAATTTCCTGAAAGTACTTGATGATTACTTATAATAATTAATAATTCAAATATAAAAGAAATGAAACTGTGAGTTAAATGTTTTTTAAACACTTAAAAAAAAAGACTTGCTAGTTTCATTATTATGATAAAGGTAATTAATATTTATAGTATTATTATCACAATATCAATGATTTAATTATTGTAGACAGAAAATATTAAATAGGGAAGTTCAGAAAAATATTGCAATCTATTTATTGAGGCAACTGTATGGTACTAGTACTGGAGTGTCAAGTAATTATGTTATTAGAATTAAATTTTAATTCACAATGGGAAGTACAACTATGAAGTTAGTTAAATATTGTTGATAGATTAATATAATGTAAAAAAACAGGAATATAATAATTATAATTATTAATTAAAAATTATTTTTAAAGCAATTCCTTAAGATTGTCCTTCACTGACACATTCACCCCACATTAACTTTGTTTATTATTAATATTTTGCCTGAAAGAAATACATGTTTTACTATTTAGTAAAATTTAATTTAATCAAATACTTTTATGTTTTGCAATAACCTTTTTAAACTTGCTCATAGTTTTTGATCCATTGATTAAAATTCATGTAACATTTTATAGTGTTAATAAATATTTTCACTTCATAAACCTTGTTTATTTTATTTTTGATGGAAATCTATTTACAAGTAAATGTAAGTGCTATTAATTTATATATTTTAATTAATTTTAAAAAAGAACATATAATTTAAAATTCATATAATAAAATAAATTATGTACGTTATTTTATCATTCATCATTTGAAATTGAAGAGAAATTATGAAATAATTTCTCTTTTCAAATATTTTATAGAAAAAATATCATTTAATACAACAATTAAAATAAATACGAAAAGAGAAAAAAAAAGTGAAATTCTAGGAATAAATAACAAAATTTTTTTAACAAATTTTGCTTTTTAAGCTAATTTATTTTAAAATTTTCTATTTAAATATTCTCAAAACAATTTTTGTTTACGTTATTTATCTAAAATCATGTCAATTGTCACCGATAGATGGCAGAGCATTTTGGGGCTAAGCTGACTTCCAGTTCTTATATGGGGAAAACAGTGAATGCGAGAGGCATTTAGTATGTAGGGGGTAGTGCTCAGGGTGATGATTTTTTCTCCTTTCCTGCACTTTCGTCTCTAGAAATTAGGTTCAAAACGCCAAATTTGACTGCATGTTTGTTTCCAAAAAAAGAAAAAAACAGTTCGATTGCATCGTTTCTGAATAAGGTCATCTGCCAATTTGATATGCTTGCGAACAAAAATGAATTTAAAACTTTGTCAGAAAATAGCCAGTTTGCATTTGAGAAAAGCCTTAAACGAGTTAGGCAAATAAACAAACATTAGTTTGACAATAATGCCAAGCTCTCAAAATTTTTATTGAAAATCATGTAGATTAGGGATGCACAACCTGTGGCCCGCGGGCCAAAAGTGGCCCGCGATGGTGTAACGTGTGGCCCGCGAACTACGACAATTTATAACTGGAAAAAATTGCAATTTTTGTCCAAAAGTCGCAGGAAAAAATCGTGAATTTCGTCAATTTGTCACGGGAAAATTTGAAAATTTTGTTGGTCAAATAAGAATCGTGAATTTCGTTGATCGGGCGTGGAAAAATCGCGAATTTCATTGATCGGGTGCGGAAAAATAGCGAATTTTGTCGATGATGCTCGGAAAAATCGCAAATTTCCTTGATAGGGCTCGGGAAAATCGCAAATTTGGTCGATGAAGTACGGAAAACCCCGCAAATTTCGCTGATCGGGCGCGGAAAAATCGCTATTTTTGTCGTTCGGGCACGGAAAAATTGCGAATTTCATTGGTCGGTCACGGAAAAAACACGAAATTCACGAATTTTGTCGATCAGGCGCTGGAAAATCGCAAATTTCGTTGATCGGGGACGAAAAAATCAAATTTTGTTGATGATGCAAGGAAAAATTGCTAATTTTCTTGATCGACTGCGGAGAGTTTCGTCAGTCGCGAGAAAATATCGCGAATTTCGTCAATTTGCCGCGGGAAAAAATTGCCAATTTCGTTAGTAGATTTGGGAATTACGTATATCGGGCGCAGAAAAATCGCGTATTTTGTTGATCGGGTGCGGAAAAATAGCGAATTCTGTCGATAAGGCTCGGAAAAATCGCGAATTTCATTGATCAGTGATGGAAAAATCTCAAATTTTGTCGGTCAGGCGCAGAAAAATCGCAAATTTCTTGATCGCTCACCAAAAAGTCGCGAATTTTGTAGTTGAAGCATGGAAAAAAATCCCGAATTTCATTGGTCGGGCACGAAAAAATCGCGAATTTTGTCGATCAAGCGGGGGGGGGGGGAATCACATATTTCGTTGTTCGGACACGAAAAAATAGTCAATTTTGTTGATGATGCGCGAAAAAACTGAATTTTCTTGATCGACTACGGAAAAAATCGTGAGTTTCGTAAGTCGCGCGAAAAAAATCGCGAATTTCGTCAATTTGCCGCGGGAAAGAATTGCAAATTTCGACAGTCAGTTAGGAATCGTGAATTTCGTCTTTCGGGAGTGGAAAAATCGAGATTATTGTCAATTAGGTACGGAAAAAGCGCGTGTTTCGTCTGTTTATTGGGAATTTCGTCAATTTGCCGCGGGAAAAATTGCAAATTTCGTCAGTCAGTTAAGAATCGCGAATTTCGTTGCTTGGTCTCGAAAAAATCGCAAGCTTCGTCGAACGGATACGGAAAAATCGCGAGTTTTGTCAATCGAACTCGGAAAATTCGCTGTTGGTTTGGCACGAAAAAAATAAACGCGGATTTGTCGATCAGGCTTGGAAAAATCGCAAATATCGTTGTCAAGCACAGAAAAATCGCGACTTTTCTCGATGATGCACGGAAAAATTGAAAATTTCGTTGATTGGCTGCGAGAAAATCGCTAGTTTCGTTAGATTATCGCGAGAACAAAACGCAAATTTCGTAAATTTACAGTTTGAAAAAATCGCAAATTTCGTTGATCGTTCGCGGAAAAATTGCGAATCTCGTCTGTCAGGGGTGGAAAGATCGGAAATTTCGTCGCTGTTGCACGAAAAAATCGCGAGTTTTTGTTGACTGAGATCCGAAATTCGCGAATTTCGTTGGTCGGGCACAAAAAATCGCACATTTTGTCGATCAGGCACGGAAAAATCGCAAATATCGTCGATCCGGTGCGAAAAAAACCCTAATTTTGTCAATCAGGCGCGGAAAAATCTCAAATTTCGTTGATCGGGAACGGAAAAATCACAAATTTCGTTGATCAGGCGCGTAAAAATCTCAAATCTTGTTGATCGGCTCTTCCTGCCCTTTTGTTCATAAAGTTCGCATTTTTTTTCGGCACCAGCCATTTTCATGCCTATGTTTGTTTTTTAGCACTCTTAATAAAACAAAATTTACTCCCCCAAATAAAGTCCAGGAATATTATCACTCTTTCAAATTAAACAAAACTAAACTCTGTGGCTAACAAACCATGAAGGATCTGGGCCGACAGTGCCCATCTCTATTTTCTTGACTCTAGGCCCCGAGGTGCTATGCAGCATGCGTCCCGGCCAGGTGGTCAGTCTAACGCGAGACCCTAGGTGTTTAGTTCCCAAGCAAGCTTGGTACTCATTTTACCGACCCCAAAGTGATGAAAGGTTGAGTAAATCTTGCCCAGTCGGGAGTCGAACTCTCTACCTGCGGTGCGGCAGTCAGATGCTCTGACCACTACACCACCTGGCTTAATCTTTCAAATTAATCCTTGTTATATATACAAACGTAAACTGTTTATATATCCTTGCCAACTGAACTGGATATGTTGACTGGGTAGGGGAACTATAGGGGTAACCCTCCCACACACGTCCCCGAAATAGAATTCTCTTCATGTCATTGATGTGGCCCGCGACAACCCAGACATTTTTTAAAGTGGCCCTTCTCGTAAAAAGGTTGTGCACCCCTAATGTAGATCAATAATGCCTGCATGTCTTCATTTTACTATAATTGCTCCAAAATCACGTAACTTGCAATGCGTATTTTTCAGTTAATTTATATTGTAAATTCTTAATATAATTACATGTTTATAATAAGAATTTAATAAAATTAATATTTTATAGCTTTTCTAAATGTAGAATTGAACTACTTTCTACACATTTAAAAACAAGAAAGATCTCATGCCATACAATGAGTCGCTACGCCCGCTAGCGCATAACTTTGAAACATGTAAAAATATTTATTTTCTTATGTAGTATGAGCAAGTGTTATGTAATGTAAATGCATTTAATTAGTGAACTTTAAATTTACAATGCTTCCAGCTCACACGATAATCAAAACACTACTAAAAATTACATTTTTAGATTAAAAAAAAAATTATTATTATTATTATTGGTAGTAGTAGTAATATTTACTATTTGATGAGCTGAGCTAACACAATTACACTTCACAACAGAAAGCAAAAAGTTATATTGATTGCAATTTTCATTTGTCAACAACGTACATCAGTATCTCACAAATAATATATTTGAATTTTATGATAATCGGAGAAATCTTCTAAATGTTAGGCGATATATAAATCCGGAGAGAAAAATTAAGGGTGTAATAATAATGCATTAGACGAAAAATAGACAATTGAAAATGGTTTGTTTGTATAACTTATAGATTTGTCTACTGACCTCAAAATCCCGTTTTTCAAAAATCATTTTATTCATTGCCTGGTTTTCTTAACATTACAATTAATTGGAATTATTAATAAATTTTTGAAGTGAAAATTCTATATTAAAAAGAAAAAAAGAAAAAAAAATCACTTGTGTTTTTAGAAATTGCAAATGCAAATACAGTAAACTCTATGTAAGGGAAATTCTGTGTAAGACGGAAATCTGTCTAACTCGAAAAGATTTTCAAGCTCCCGCGAATCCATAGGCATAGAGTAAAAATTGTCTAAGGCGGAATATTGCCTACTACGGAAAATTTTTTCGGTCTCGATCGATCCGCCTTAGACATAATTTATTGTATTTAAAATCAAAAGTTAAAGTTTAAATACATTTTCAAAAAACAAATGGCAACTTAAGAACTAAATATATAAGAAGTTATGACTAAATTCTATACATATTGTCAGGGCTTTCGCTCACGCCCCCCCCCTCCCCCAAACGTTTCCGAATGCTGTTACACTTAAAAAATTTACATACTTAATTGGCAAATTTGTTTAAAACTTTAATAAAAGCTATAATACACATTCAATTTCCGATAGACTTTGCAAAATTTTTAAATATAATTGAGAATATTATTAATTTTTTTACATATAAGAACTATATTACAATTTCTAATTGTGGTAACGTGGCAAAATTATAAAAGTCCCGTTTAAACGAATATTGACGGTTCCACAAACAATATTCAATTAAGCGGGGTATTTGATTAAACGGGGAATCAAAACTGTAATATTTAATGCCTAGTAAAAAGGCAAAATAACCCTCTACGGTATATTTAATTAACAGCACAATAAATCGTTAATAGAATAACATAACATAAACTAACATAACTACAAATGCTAATATAAAGTAAATATACATATTAATTTAATATGTCAGTACATACAATTATATGGCTTACATCACACTTAATGCAGCTCGTTTGAATTTGGTAAAAACTTTGCTACTTCTAACTTACGTTATTTATACTGCCTTAAAAAATTGTTTAAAGGGGTTTGTTTAAGTGGAATTTTAAAGGAGTAAATATAGAATTATTTTTCGAATGAATGCAAAATATCACAACTACCATCTCGAGTCTCGAAGTGACGGTACATTGCCAAGTTCACAGCAAGAAGTGAGGGTGGAAGGGGATCGAGGTGGGGAAATCATTTGACCTGCCCATTATACACCAGCCGGCCGAAATTATTGAAGGAAGAACTGAAAATTTGTTTTCAGCGTAAAGGAACAGAAAATGACAAAAGATGGAAGGAAATTCCAGCTGAAACGTGCTTTCCGCGACTATTTTCAAACATCGGTCAAACAGTTATTATTCGATTAAACGGGGACTTTAGTAAAAGGTATTTGGTTTAAGCGGTGAAAAATAACATAGAACCAATAGGAATAAATTCGGTTCCGGAGGATTCTACTCGAATAAGCGGGGTATTCGATTATCCGTGACTTGGTTAAGTGGGGAGGACTATAATTACATTATGGTGTCGTCACGGTAAATAAAAAATTAATTTTTATTGGCTTATAAAATCCACGTCTTTAAATATATTTACAGAAATTTAACAAGTCACGTGTCTGAGTATCTCATTAATCGAAAATTAATTTTTATTGGCTTATAAAGTACACGTCTTTAAATATTTTTACAGAAATTTAAGAAGTCACTTGTCTGACTATCTCATTTCTTTTTTCTCTGTAGAAGTATGGATTGCCACCATTTTGAAGATGTTTTCTTAAAAACACTTAAAAAAGTAAAATGTAAAAATTGAAATATTTTCAAAAACATGTAGCGCAGGCTCATCTACAAATGAATAACTTTCACTTAAGGGTGTTCTCAAATCCAAAGGGTCAACTTTCTGACATAAGTTTTAATTCATTTTTATTCGGAAACGCCTGAAACTAGAAGGTGTTGTTATTCAGAAACTATGTCATCGAACTGTTTTTTCCGTTTTCTTGTAAACACAATAGATCTTTCAGAAAGTACTGTCAAAGTTGGCGTTTTGAACCGAACTTCCGAACGAAAGAAGAAAATCCAGTCAATAAGCGGACAAAAATGCCGTGTCACGTGATTAAAATCGCTTATAACTCAATAGCTAATTTATTGATTAAAGAATGGAAAAAACAGTTCGATTCCAAATCGCTTCCGCGGTCAGGCTTTCCACTTTTATATCTTTCCGTTAAAAAATGAATGTGTAAATGTGTCAAAACGTTTTGCGCTTCTTGAGCAGTTGAAAACAGCCTTAATGAGATGCAAAAAAAAAAAAAAAACAGTTAAAAATAGTCGTTCGTTACTCCAAAGTCTAAAGCGCCCTCTATCGGCATTTTTTGAACTTTATCTTTAAAATTTATTTTCAAGAAAATACTGACATAAAGAATAGTTTTAGCAAAAACATCAAACGAATCCACCAATTTTTCCGTTTTTTCTAATCTTTTGAAATTTTGAGCCGTAATCTGTAATCGCGCCCATCTCCTTCGGAAGACGTTTGGAACCCTTAGTTTCCTATTTAATATTGTTTGTCTTAATGTGTACTATCACCTGTTATAGTTTTTCCCAAGAGTTTAGATTCACCCTGTATATGCATAACTTTTTTATGGACACGATCATTTCCATAATTCTGCATAAGCCTCTTCCAAACTGATACATAAAATCAAGGGGCAGAAAATCTCGGTCAAGTTCGTTAATGGGCAAAATCGGACCAAGGTGGTGGAAATAGGGAGAGGTTTTGGGAAAAACGAAAAAACCCCATAACTTCTTAATTATAATACGTATTGAGTCAGTTTAAAGTTATTAGTACTTTTAAAAACAAAGCCAAAAAATTAGGGATGACAAGTTTTTGATAAAATTAAAAATGGGCTAAAGGGGCGAAAAAAATTGGGTTTTGGGAAGAAAAAAATTCATAACTTCGTCAATTCTTAAGATATCAAATCCAATTAAATTAATTATAAATCTTCTTAATATTATCTACAACTTTTATACTGACAAGTTTTTGATAGGACCAATTCTTACAGAAAAAAAAATGGGGGAGTTGAAGAAGAAAAAAATCCATAACTTCGTCAATTCACAAGGAATTTATGGATGAAATTTATGGCGCATGAAATTTATTATATATATTCTTAATACTAGCTACAACTTTTATATAGACAAGTTTTTGAGGGGACCCATCCTTAGAGCAAAAACAAATTATAAATACATACAGGTTGAAGAAAAAAATATCGTATTAAGGATGTACTCAAATCCAAACTGCTTATTTTCTAACTCATTTTTGAATTCATTTTTGCTATCAAACGCATCCAGTTGGTAGGTTCTCTTAATCAGAAACTATATAATGTGCCATAATGGTCGATTTTTTAATAGAGGCAAAATATATTTCAAAAAATGATGTCAAAGTGGGCATTTTGAACCGAATTTCCCGAAGCGATTGGGTTGGAAATGAAAAATATGGTCCTTCTGAGAAAATAATTGTTTATAAATCAAGTTCTGATTAATTGAACAAAAAATAAAAATACAAGCCGTTGATAAATCTCTTCAAAAATCACGTCAGCAAGTGTCATATTTTTTCTTTTAAAAATGAATCTGAAAATGTGTCAGAAAATTTCGAGTTGTTGAGCATGGAAAAATATTTTTTGAATACTGCCTTAACATGATTCTGATAAAAATAGCTCTTATATAAAAATGAAATTAAAAACTCGTCAAAAGCGGCAAGATAAAATTTTTAAAGAGGGTTTATCTCTAATCATGATTTAGTTTTTGTTGGTGAAATTAGTACTTAACTTCGAAATCTAGCTGCGCCTGTAGGCCGAGCCGGCAGGGATTTCTTGTTATTTTAGTTTATTTTTGTTTTTAACACTTTATCTACTGACGATGCATATAAGTATAAGTATCATTAAAATAACTTGTTATAAAATTCATTTAATACATCGATTAGTTGTAATACAGTTTGGAATAAGTTATAGATACATTATTTTATCTTGTTCTAAAAGCATTATGGGTTACACAAAACAAAAATATTTTTTAAAGGATGATTTGTTTTGCCTTTGCATCTTTTCAGCTTTCTTGGCGTTGGGGTGGGGGTGTGGGGGCGGGATTTTTCAATCCGGATATATTTCTATTGTAAGAACGTTATATTTGTACATTTCCTAATTCTACAAAATACTAAGAAAAAGATTTAAAATAACAGATTTGAGTGGGGTTATAAATAGTGCAAAAAATCCTTATAAATTCAAGTTTAATTAATTCTTCTAAATCCTTCAATCCTTCTAAAATACTTCTAAAATTTACTAAATGATTATATCAATCTTCTAATGCAGTTTAAATAATTCACGAAAAATGCTTTAGAAGGTAAAATTTTCATGATTTCATAATTCACGTTAACTGATAAAATGCGCAATATATAAATACTGCATTTCCTGTTTTAAACTGCGAGTGAAATTTTCTCTTACAAAGTCCTTGGAAAAAATAGTAAAAATAAAGAATATTCTTTATGTTTTAATTGAAATAACATACCATTCCGAGTTACAGGAAATCGACTTGATCTATCTGAGTACATTATATAAAAGTATAAAATATAAATTCTTATAATTTTCTATAAAAGTTATTTTTTTTAAATAAAAAACAGATTTTTATAAGGTATTTTTTTTTTTAAATAAAAACCTTTATTAATTCCTGTATTGAAACCTATATTATCTGTAAATATTAATACTAATTGAAGCCAAAATTAATTTTTTTTTTTTTATGTCTGAACTTCCTTTCTGTAAAAGAAATTTGGTCAAAATGAAACAATTCTACAGCAGAGTGATGGGATTTTGTTCACATGCTAGTGGGAGCTAGTAGTTCCTTACATTTTTCGAAATATGCTATTAAAATACGTTTATATATATATTTTTAATGCTATTCAATACTTAAGAGCTCAAATACTATTACCAACAATGTCTACAAACTTCATGCACATATAAAAATGACTTTGTTAATGTGGGAAGAAGTTTCACACTATTCAGCAGTATTATTATTATTATTATTTTCAAAAACAGCCTTAAATAAATTTGATTCAAAATATTGCAGAATAATAATTCAGTATATGAAATAGTTTCCTACCACTTTTTCATTTTTAAATTCTACATAAAAATCCTTTTTAGTTTAAGTTTGAAATAACTGCAAATAATTACGCTATATAATTTAAAGTATTTTTCTTTCTGTACTGTTGTATGCGTATTTAAAGAAACATTGTAACGTTAATTGATAAAATGCGCAATATATATGCTGCATTTCATGTTTTTTCATTCGCTGCATTTCATGTCACTGCGAGGGAAATTTTTACTTACAAAGTCCTTGGAAAAACATGACTGGATAGTAAAAATAAAGAATATTCTTTGTGTTTTAATTGAAATAACATACCATTCCGAGTTACAGGAAATCGATTTGATCTATCTGAGTACATTATATAAAATTATAAAATGTAAATTCTTAAAATTTTCTATAAAAGTTATTTTTTTTTTAAATAAAAAACAGAATTTTTATATGGTTTTATAATGATGTAATATTACTATAATGAGTTCCTATTTTAGCTAAAATATGTATAAATTATGTGTGTTTAAAGATAAAATTATGCTATTTGTAAGTCTTGTTTTATTAATTAGCATCGAAGTGTTTCAAATATTACAAACAGCTGTTAAATCTTAAACTCAAAAACCAGAAAGTTTCGCGTTATTGTAGAAATATTTGTTTCAGAACCGCTTGTTTTTCCTAAAACATTCTAAAACCAAGTAAGTACTCAAAAGTACAGAGGTGATTAAGCATCTGGTTTCTTGAAACCACATGTTCCCAAGGCAGTCTTTCTTAAGGGGTTGGTCACTTAATAAATAAAGTAAAAACGAAGGCCATATTGCGTGCTTTCCAAAGAAGTAATCGGTTATCCTGAAACGACGCATTTCCGCTGATAAAAAGAAAACTGAACAAAATGGCGTTGATTTTGCTTTTATGAAAAACGGAAGAAGAGGAGTTTCCTTTCAGTCTCAACTGCATAAGAGGCGTTTCGTGGCTGTCTCATTTATATTGAGATTAATGATGTTTGGCTCTAGCGGGAAGACAGGATATTTTATCACACCATCCTTCAAGGGGAAGGAGCTCACTCAAATGAAGGCTTTCAAACATGAAATAACAAGTTTAGATATAATAATGTCATTAATAAAAATAAATGACTTGTAGGTAAAAACTTGCCAAGTTCTAGATTTATTATTAATATTCTATCAATAATTTTTATTTCTAAACAATTTAAAAAATGCTATAATACTTCAGTAGGTAAGTTTGAGTGAATTTTATTTGAACTTGGCACCCACTTAGATATCACTTCTTTTCTTGCCATTGTCTTTACAGAACTTGGCTCCCTTTTTTCACAGCTATGTTTTTGTTAGATATGATATACAGCCTTTATACACACAACATAATATGGAAATATTTAATTAAACTTAAAAACTCATATCGCAACTAAAAATGCACCTCTAGCAATCATTGCTAATGTACAGTATTTCCAATAAGGTAAAGTATCCGAAATCTTTTGTGTGTCCCAGTAAACACTATGCACATTCTATGACACAGGAAGTAATTTTTTGTAAACCTCTGCAATAAAGTATGTATCACTTCAAATGCTATGAAAATCAAATTAAAACATAAAAGACATTAATAAAAGTTTTCTTCATTCTATTTAAAAATCCTATAATACATAATTGATTCAATGATATACCATGATAGGCAATGATTCTAGGCTGCCACGGCGATTAAGTCCTTTTAAGATGGATTCATATTACTTCCGTATTACTGAATTTAGTATATGGAATTACAGTAAATTTTGTATTCATGCCTTTTTGCCCAAGAGTGTAACACTTATTGCATCAAGATCTGAATATTTATAAAACTAGTTAATACTATGCATGCACCTCATTTGCCACATTTGATATTGCAATTTCTAACTTGTTTAGGATATATAGTAGGCTTATCCTTACAAATATGATACAAATAAGCAAAAATTCAGTGACTTTTACTGGAACTGTATATATACAGTTCCTGTAAAATTCTCTGAATTTTTTAAATGTTTCTAAAATTTGTTAAACTCAAAAGTGGAAGTTCTCCTTTACAGTGAAGATAGTTCCCAATGGTATTGATCAACAGCAAAAAAATCAAAATTTTTAGGATTGGCATTTTCGAAAAAAATTTTTTTTTTCAAAAGGTTGCCACAAGAAAAGTTGAATACATTTTTCAAAATTGGGTATATCATTTTAAACAGAAGAATATTATCTTTAAAATAAAAAAAACCGCAACAAAATATCTTGCACCGTTCTAGAGATAGAGCACTTTAAAATTTTTATCAAAAATGGCGAATTGGAAATGGTGCCCGGGATGCCATCTTTGGCGGCCTGTATCTCGGGCCAGGAATTTTTTTGGGCAAAACCAAAATATACAAGTATCTTATTTTTTATTGAATTTTAACATATGTTCAATTCAAAAACTTCTGAGACTATGAAGGTAAGATTTTTTCTTTGGCTGCCTGAATTAACATGGATCATACCTTATATAAATGTGTTATGACCCTCTTAACATAACAAATGTGTGCTTGCTTGATCAGTAATTGACCAAGCATATTTAGTTATTATCCACCCTGGTCAACTACTGAAAGAACTCATTTTTTAACTTAAAAATTGGTGAATATTGCTTTCATAATAGAAATCTATGTATTTTTTTAAGTATCAAAAGGAATGGATGCAAACAAGCAAAAAGTCAGTAGTTGACCACTTTGGTCAATTACTGAATGCTTTCAACATTCACACATCTAGTAGTTGACCACCCCCCTTAACGTCATTTAATTTATGAATTTAATATTAAATGCATAATGATTAACTTAAAACAAACAAAAATGAACTACACACCTCATTTGATGAACCAATGGAACTAAATTAAACTTGATGGTGCAAGATTAATAAAACAACTCACAAAACAACACTACTATTACAGAATGTATTCATTTTCGATATTGTTAGAAGGTGCATTTTCTTTAATTTTTTACATTCAATCAGAATATAGGGTGAACTTCCAGTAATTGACCACATGCCAGTAATTGACCAAAAACACATTTATGTGTTAAAAACAAGAATCAATGTGTTGATAAAGTATTTTTGAATGCTGAATAAAAATATCTAACATCCAATGAATTGCATAGGAAAAAATTACTTTTGCTATCTATATTCTGATTGAATGTAAAAAATTAAAGAAAATGCACCTTCTAACAATATCAAAAATGAATACATTCTGTAATAGTAGCGTTGTTTTGTGAGTTGTTTTATTAATCTTGCAGCATCAAGTTTAATTTAGTTCCATTGGTTCATCAAATGAGGTGTGTAGTTCACTTTTGTTTGTTTTAAGTTAATCATTATGCATTTAATATTAAATTCATAAATTAAATGACGTTAAGGGGGGTGGTCAACTACTAGATGTGTGAATGTTGAAAGCATTCAGTAATTGACCAAAGTGGTCAACTACTGACTTTTTGCTTGTTTGCATCCATTCCTTTTGATACTTAAAAAAATACATAGATTTCTATTATGAAAGCAATATTCACCAATTTTTTAGTTAAAAAATGAGTTCTTTCAGTAGTTGACCAGGGTGGTTAATAACTAAATATGCTTGGTCAATTACTGATCAAGCAAGCACACATTTGTTATGTTAAGAGGGTCATAACACATTTATATAATAATGTAAGAAAAGTGTAATTAAAATGTAAAGATAACAAAATTAGTATAGTGAGGCTCTAAATATCGTTAGGGTTTGTCACACAAATCTTATAAAAAAAGTTTTACCATCATCAGCTCCAAACATAGTTTGTGATAGATTTCTATTACAATTGTTGTGAAAGTATGCTGTTAAAATTGCTATATAAAATGTTCTTTATGCTAATTTTATCCATGATAAAGCTCAACCCTAATTAACTGCAGTTGTATAATAATAAAACATAATAACAATACAGAATTTACATTAATATTACAGTAAGTTTTGAGGGACAAAAGTAGAGTGTTGATTGCCAAGTGCTTCAGAAATGTATGCATAACTGTAGCACAAATAGGACTACAACTAAAAAAAAAAAACTTTTCACTAAACGAAAAGGGCATTTAGAATATTTAAACATAATTTAAAATTAATTATAAATAAAATGACAGATTTTGTCATCCCACAAAAATATAAAGCAATAGGGAAAATCTTAAATATATTTTATGCATATATCAATTTTATAAATAGAGATTAATGATTATGTATCTCGGGCCACAAGTAATAAGATTACTGGGCCATATGTGGCCTGCAGGTTGAGCATGGCTGCTTTAAAGCATGACTAAATTATTGGGAAAATAAAGAAGAGAAACAGAAGAAAGAAGACAGGAAGTAAGCAAGTTAAAAAATTAAAGAAAACAAAACAACAAAAAAAAAGGTGAAAAAGCAGCAATAAAGACTTCAACATATAAGCAAAGTCTGATAAATGATTAGGTGTGAAAGGCATGTGAAGAAATCTAGATGGAAGAAGATATGATAGGAATAAAAGAAATCTGGTATGAGCCCTATCATACTAAAATGTGCGTCTACGAGACACAGGCAACAATTTGCATTGGATGACAGAGTGACAAAGAAGTTGACTTCATGTGTGTCAGCTGTTTTGGTGAAACAGATGAGGATTAAGTTTCATTTTTGTGTTAACTTTAAATTAATGGATTTTTTTTATAAATAAATTTCGAAGTAATAACTATTCTTTTCTTGTCTATATTTACATATAAATGTCACGTTTTACCACTAATTTCAATCTTACAAAACATTGTGGAAATTCACTAATATGTTTTCTGTTCAGAAACAGTTTTAATTTTTTACAAAAAGTCTCTTGTCTAGTTTTTTAAAATCAGATCATAATGTGCTCTATATAGAATGTACATCTATGTT
This sequence comes from Maratus speciosus, assembly GCA_963932465.1. Lineage (NCBI taxonomy): Eukaryota > Metazoa > Arthropoda > Arachnida > Araneae > Salticidae > Maratus > Maratus speciosus. Next base: position 459,415,505 of record OZ010797.1, read on the forward strand.
TTCCATACAGAGTGACTGACTAGCCAAGTTCAGTGATGAATTTCCTTTACTTTTCTAGGTTTTCCATGCCAATAAAAACAATTGGTACTTTTCGATTAGCCAGGTGGCAACAATTTTTCAGGTGTCGAGATTGTGTGATGTTACATACCAAAAACCTTAATAATTGCCAAGGAGAGTAAAAGAGGATAAGCAAAAAAAAAAAAAAAAAAATCTATAAGAGGTTCAAACAGTCCTTATGAAGAGCACAGCTACATATTTTGCTACTACTGCAATTTAAAAGTCCTTGGCTTTATGATTGAAATTCATTTTCTAAAAAATTTCTCAGAAATTTCAAATTCGTCAGTTTTTTTAGAAATTTGGAATTTCCCGATTTTTTTCTGACTGTCCAGGAGGCTAGACATCCAGTTTCTGTTGAATAAAACTTGACAAACTTCCCCATTTTTTCATATGATTAATTTTAAGAAGGTTTATCAGTTCAACTTCAGAGTGGTCAATTACTGACACAGTGATGGTCCTTTTCTAGCATTAAGTGGTCAATTACTGGCAAAATCTCACTTGACAACTATTATATTTAATAAAATAAAATTGCAAAAAAGTAGACCAAAAATGTTTATTTATTATTGATCCTTATAAGTGATTGTTGCTTTAAAAAAAAAGTTTCAAGAAATATCTCTTTAAATTTAGCACAGAAAAAAAAATTGTGAAGAAACTTTCACTAAATGGTCAATTACTGGGTAGTTCACCCTAGATAGCAAAAGTAATTTTTTCCTATGCAACTCATTGGATGTTAGATATTTTTATTCAGCATTCAAAAATACTTTATCAACACATTGATTCTTGTTTTTAACACATAAATGTGTTTTTGGTCAATTACTGGCATGTGGTCAATTACTGGAAGTTCACCCTACATTAAAAAAAAAAGGAATAAAATATGGAAATTTTATTAACCACATAAAATAACTTAAAAGCAGCTATTTATAAAAGTTTTGGTGTTATTACATTATGGTAAGTATAATTTAAAAATAAAATTTGATTATTTAGGTTTGCAGTTAAATCAGAATATTTTATGCACTATAAACTTTACTGAAATTGCATTTTTAGCGATGTCTACATGGAGTGTCCATTACTGGAAAATGACTAATTAACCATCCCAGTAATGGACACCCCTCTTAAAACCTTAAAAATAAATGTAACTTCGTAAATGGCCCTTAGTAGTATATAAAATTCTAAGTTTTCTATTGCTACTCAAACAAAAACATTCAAATTTTGCAAGAAAACGAATAATATATAAATTAATTAAACTAAGCCAGCTCTTAGCCTCTTCATTAAGATTTTCTCAGAAAAACAGCGGAACTTTGAAACATTATTTTCTGCTTTCTGATTGGTTTGATTAAAAATGTCAACAATAACCCAGTTTTATAAAACATGCAAGGGGGAATTATAAAAAAAAATAATTAAAGCTAAATATTTATTAGTTATTTTTTTATGAACCAAAAACATCAAGGGGTGTCCATTACTGGCACATCTACCCTATAGTGCTGTCCTCTAAAAAAAACCCACAGGAAAATGTATCCTAAAAAAAACCCACCCTAGAACTTAATCAAAAAAATCACAGAAGTCAAAATTTCTTTTTGTCCTGTTTCTATATGTCATTTACAATAATAAAAGCATTTAAAATTACTTAAGTGTTTATTTAGTTTTTTAAAAAATAAGCAAAAAATTACATTTATAATTTTTCATTTGTAAATCCTTCAATTTACAATTATTAAAATATTATTATTTTTTTTTTCTTTTTTTTGCAGAATTGTGTTTTAAAAGTAATTAATAATGAAAGAAAAACTTTGCTGTTTAATATTTTGATTTCTAGAAGTGTTTTTACATGTGGGTTATTTTTAGAAAAAAGTGGGTTTTTTTCAAAGTCTTGTTTAATTGGCTGCCATTTTGTAATATATTGATAGGAAAAAAAAATACTATACATTAAAATCTTAGTCAGGACAGGCTGTGAAAATGTAGCTACTTCAAATTGTTTTGTATTTTTTATTAAATTTTATATAGTGAGAAATTAAAAAAGTGGGTTTTTTTTTAGAGGACAGCACAGTACATTTACAAAGTAGTAAAAAAAAAAAAATGATGAATTAAATATGATGCATTATGAAATTTTAAAAATATATATATCTTTTATATCAGAATAAAAATGATAAAAAATACCTATTTTTTTAACAGTTACTTCAAATCGGCAAGGTATTCTTTCATTAGTAGCTAGTATGTCATCTATAGAAAAGTATTCTTCTTCAGCAGGTACAAAATTACGTTTATTAGTATACATGTTTACATTGAATCGAAAAAACAGAATGAAAAAGAAAAAAGAACAAAAATCTTATAAAATGATGCTGCGGACAAATTTAGGAAGTATAATCATTTGGTGCAGAAAGTTATCATAATTATTTCTTTTATTGTTTTGCTTTTGCTTTAGTACCAAAATTTTAAATGAATTGCAAGAATATTGCCAAAGGTTTAAAGAGAAATTTTCCAAAGTGGTAGCTTGTTTACAAATACGCCAATCGGGCTGCCAGCGTGCGAGGAGGTTTTACATATGGAGAATTAAAGTTTGATCCATATATTTCTATCTCCTTTGTGGTAGTATGACCCGATCGCCAATCGCAAACAGAGATGAAGATTGTTTTCCTATTTCGTCATAGCTCTATTTAAATTGATTCTGTTTACATTAGAATAGCGAGCAAAACCTTGATTTGACAGTATGTATAAAGCTTTTTTTCTAATCTCATATATTTGTTTATTGTTAATTCATGTTCATATTCAGAAGTTAGATTAATTAAATGTTACCTTTTGTCTGGTTGACCGTATTGTTTTCCAGAGCTAGTAATTATGTAATAATATCTAGTTCCAAATCGCAACAATTTTGTCCGTCATAGGAAAAAAAAAAAACCCGAAGAATAAAAATCTAAATTTGATTTTTCTGTGTGTTGTAATCAGACATTAATGAAATTTGGATTTAGAAATATCCATTTAAACAAGTATCCATTTTGGCGTGATGTAGTATAAGAAAAGTATAGATTTTTGCTCTTTTATGTTTGACAGAGTTTCTATACACAGTTCATATTGTGTTATTTTAGTAATATACATAACATAATTGAGCCCTGGTCCATTTTTATTGCAGTGGATGTTTTATGAAATGCATTTGAAATTAATAAAACTTTTAAACACAGAAAGGCACAGTATTTACTTATCGGAAACATGGCATAGCATCGAAAAAAAAAAAATTAACCGTGTTAGTTTGAAGAATAGTAAATAAATTACTTGTGTTAGACTGTAGATGTTAAAGAAAATTTGGTACTTACGTATTATCCGGGCCAGATAGATATATACATAGCCAATTTTGTATATCGTTGCCAGTGGTTTTGAAAAATGTGCATTTAATAAATGTAAAATCGATAAAAAAGGATAAATAATATAAAAACAAACTAAAGTAACACAAAACAGTAATTTAGTAACATTTATTACATACATAACATCAATTTGACGGCTTTTAGCAATAAATGATATTAACGATAATAGTTTTAATTTCCAGCAGTTTGTTATGCTCACCAGAATGAATAAAATAAAAAGATTATTTACTATAAATGAGGACGTGAGTTTCAAAACTCGCCTCATCCAAAATTGCAAAAAATCGATTTTCTCTATCAATATAATACAATTGGTAAACCTGCTTTGAAAAATCACTACAGTCTGCAAAAAAACTAGTTTTATCGTGTATTTCTGGCATTGTAAAATCTTGGTTTACAATGAAAACGAATGGATGCAGTCAGAAGTTTTTCACGATTTCCCAAAATTTGATTTTCTAGATAAGGTGAGTTTTGAAACTCATGTCCTCAATATAGTATATCAATGACTTAATATATTATACTATCTATATCCATACTATATCATATTATAACAGTTATTCGTATATAATTTCTTCTACCACTGCCTTTAATATGGCAATTATATAATATTAACTATGCACTTAAAATAAAAAAAGCAAAAAAAAAAAAAAAAAAAAAAGGGTGTTAGGGAGGAATTGTAATTAATATTTTTGGCACCACTATTGGTGTAGTAAATATGTCTTGGCCTAGATAATAGTAACCTAAGTACTACCCAAAATTTTATTTATTATAAGACAATGAAAAATCTTGTAATATGGGCAAAAATTGTGTGTGTGTGTATGTAAATTTTATCTTAAAAACGACTCTAACAATTTTGACTAAATTTTGTATTTTACCATTTTCAGGCACAAGAAGACCGTTGGGCTAGGTCACGTGTTCGAGAAAATTCAATTAGTGGGTCATAATTGGTCAGGGTCAAACTAATTACGATATGGAACCATTTATCCAGAAACCAGTTAACCAGAAAAACCAATTATCCAGAATGATATTTCTAATAGACTGATTTCAGAATATTTGCAGAAAAAAAGTGCCATACATTGCAAGTTTGACATATGCATTGCTTGAGACATTGCGGAATACATGATATAACATCATGCCAGCATCTAGGATTTGAAATGGAAACATTTAGTTACATATTAGATGTTTTGATTTTTATGCAGAGGAAACAGAAATTTTTTGTTTCCAGGGGCTTCCTATAAATACCTTCTTTCAAAGTCTGATTAATCTTTGTTCTTGTTTAGTTCTGATTCATAATCTGGGTAATCTAATGATTCATTTTAAATCCGAAATAATGCCACAACCACATACATTCAACAAAACTTGTCAAATGGATGTTGCTTTAATGCCTAACCAGTTATCCAGAATGTATCTGACCTCAACCATTTTGGATAAATGTGTCTCTACTGTATATCTAAAAACGGCTCAACCGATTTTAACTAAATTGTATATCCAACCGTTTTGGGGCATGAGAAAACTATTGGACTAGTTTAGTTCTGATTCTTAATCTGGGTAATCTAATGATTCATTTTAAGTCCGAAATAATGACACAACCACATACATTCAACAAAACTTGTCAAATGGATGTTGCTTTTAAATGCCTAACCAGTTATCCAGAATGTATCTGACCTCAACCATTTTGGATAAATGGGTCTCTACTGTATATCTAAAAAATCCCTGCCGGCTCGGGCCTACAGGCGGAGGTAGATTTCAATGTTAAGCAGGGTTGCAAAAAAGCCGGCTAAAATTAAAAAAAGCCAGGCCGGTGGCTTTTATTGGTTTTAACCGGCTTTTTTTGGCCATAATTGGCCTTTATACAATGCATTGTAATTATAAACTACACATTTTAAAGTGTTTTTAATTAGTTTTAATGACATTTAATTGATTTACAGTTTAATAAGTAACCCAATTTCTCAATAATGAGGACATTAATACTGGAATAAAACTTAGATGATTTTGCCAGTGATTTGTATTCAGAATTGCAAATATGTCAGCTACATTTTAAAAGGGCCATACCAACTGCCAATTTGTTCATATTTACTGCTTTATAAAATTAAAGAGGACAATGGTTACTTAGTTATATGTTTTATTACTTAATTTTAAGAGCTATTAATATACAAGTCTTATTTTATTTCTAGCAAACATTTGAAATTATACATAGTCATATTAATAAAAACACCACCATTTCTCACTATTAAAAACATTATGAATAGCATATGCATAAATATGCATAGCAACAAGCTTTTCAAAAAAAATTTTTTGAGAATTTTTTTTTCTTGTTTAAATGCTCTATTTTTTATACACTTATGTACCACTCTCCTCAAATAAAACATCTTTTCTAATTCCTCGTTTCCATTTTGATGTGTTACATTTTGTCATTAAGGCTGTTGAATCCAAAAGGGCAACTTTCTGACATAAGTTTTAATTTATTTTTGCCCAGAAATGCATGAAACTAGCAGATGTTGTTCAGAAACTGTAATTGCACTGTTTTTTCTGTGTTTTTTTGCAAACGCTATAGATTTTTCAGAAAATAGTGTCAAAGTGAGCGTTTTGAACCGAATTTCCACACAAAAGAAGAAACCACTCAGAAAAGGGTGAAAAAACATGTTTATCACGTGATCAAAATCTCTTTATAACTCAATAGGTAATTGATGGATCAAAAAATGGAAAACACAGTTTGATTCCAAATCGCTTCCATGGTCAGGCTTTCGAATTTTACATCTTTCCGTTAAAAAATGAATTTGTAAATGTGTCAAAACATTTTGCGCTTGTTGAGCAGAGCAGTTAAGAAGAGTTTTAATTAAATATAATCTTTAAAATGTGTAGTATATGTGGAGCTATATAATATAGAATTTCAAAACACCAGTTCGGAGCCTAACTTATATCCTTTTCAATGTTTATACAGTAGACTCCCTCAAATCCGCAACCCTAAAATCCACAACTCTAAAATCCACACATAATTTACAGATGTAAACAATGAAATTTCAGTTCAGATGTACAAGCAAAATTTGACTTTTTTAGTTTTATATCAATTCTATATAGGGTCACCCGGGGTAATTCCTGGCCAAAAAGCATCAACATCTAATTATTATAAAAACTATTAAAGGTATTGTTCCCAATTTTTTTGTGGAATAAGCCCCCTCTGATGGCTATATTATAAAATGCTTACTTAAATATATATGCACTTATAATTAAAATAATTATAATTTTTAAATGACCAAGAATTACCCTGGATATGGGGTAATTCTTGGTCACTTCTGGGGTAATTATCGGTCAGCATCCTTTTTCATGTAAATTAAGTAGTACAGTTAATTTTTTTTATGACTGAGTAATAAAATAAGTAGAATCAACCTTCTAAAAGTTTTGTTCATCTCATAATTGTGGAATAATAAAGCATAGATTTTGTTTTGGGCATAAATACTAAGTTATTTGATGTGTAAAAGACTCTTGTACATTTTACAAAACATTAATTAGCCAAAGAATTTTTATGTGTTTTTACAACATTTCTAAGCAGTATTTATTACTTCATTAGTATCCATTGTGAATTGGATTTATTAATAACTTGCAAATTTATTGGTCCATAGGAAATATAACTGAATGTTTGTTATCAATTTTATTTTGCTTCTAGGCCAACTGAAGTTTTCGGCTCCCTTTCAAGAAAGTTTCAATACAGACCTTTAATATAATACACAGCATAATAATTAGGTTCCTCTATTGCATTATGTATATTTTTATGCACCATTTTGGCATTTTGCAATGAGATATTATTTCTACTTAAATTGTTCAGTCATAGAGTGTATCTTATTCTCTGAGCACTTACTGTTTTCTGCTTTTAAAAGTGTTTAATATAGTAGAGGAAAATTTTATAATCTTTTTCAAAAGACTGTGATATGTGATTAGTTGAAATAAAATAATTAAAACTGCAAGAATGACAATGATCTGTTGTAAAATGTGTAACAATCAAGATCGATGTTTTGCAGAAATTCGAGTAGCAGTTTTGAACATAAATTTTTTTTAAATATTTAATTTCAACTAAATGAATAATTATGGCATATATTTCAAAGCAAAGGATTCAAAGTATCTTTGAGATTTTTTACAGTTTTATAAATTGTTATTTTTATAACAAAAGCGAAAATGATCAAGAATTACCTCAGAAACTCAGTGACCAGGAATTACCAAAGGGTAACTCTACTTTATTAAGAACCACAATTAACTAAAATGTGGTGAACAGTGTGGTTGCAGTTAATTCTCAAAGGGTTTGTGAAAATAAAAATCACTAAATATGACAATGAAAAGGAATTAAATGATGATAAAAACATTGACCAGGAATTACCCCAGTGACCAAGATTTACCCCAGATACATGGGGGAATATTTGACCAACTTCTGTATATTATTAAAAATAGTATGAAAAATTTCAAGACTATTTTCTAATAGCTAAAGTAGTTGGTAATTGAACCAAAAAGAAAGAAAAGAAAAATATTTAAAATTTGAGTTGCGACAAAGATCTTTGTAAAAATGTATCATGACTAAGGCCAATGTTGTTTTACAGAAATTTAACAAGCCATTACAAAAAGATTTTTTTTTTCAAAATAAATAAACAATAAACTCGTAATTAAGTAATAAATTCCAATGAGGATAGTTCAGAGTACCTCTATGACTTTTTTCATTTTGGTGAAGTGTTCTTAAAACATAAAAAGGACTGTGACCAGGAATTACCCCAGAAACTTGCTGACCAGGAATTACCCCGGGTGAACCTATATATTAATCTGTAGTTTTTGTTAATATTACTGAATTTGTGCTTTTTCATGAAGAATAAATTTATTTCTGAAAAAAAATCAAGATATTGCTGGCATCACTGATAATCACAATCTTTTGCCAAACATATTTATGCATTAATCAAGCTTTTTCTATTATTAAGTCTGGGTAAAAATAAAACTTCCTTATTTTATGATTTTGATTTGAATTAGAAGTGTACCTTTATGAGGAAAGTTTCATTGAATAATTTAGGAAAAATGCATCCCATCTTTATAATGAATATTTATTATACATTGATTATTTACTTGATCTTTGCTTTTAATATTTTAATCATTTTAAAAAATTATCTATTTTTTTATTATTTTAGTCTATTACTTAATTATTTTAATATTTTACTATACTGTAAGCATTCATTATAATTTCGATTGCATTTACGTTCAAATTACTTTTTAAAAAATGTAAACAAAACAATGACCAGAAATCCGCAAAATTCTAAAATCCGCACAACCTCTGGTCCCAAGCTGTGCGGATTTGAGGGAGTCTACTGTATATATATTTTTTTCAGACATAATGCGTTCACAGTTGTCTTCTAGAAGTTATAAAGACTTATTTATTTGATAAAATTTAATATAAATCTATTATTTTTTTTAGTAGAAAATATTTATAAGTGTATTAAAAATTAATTGATCCAAATTTAAAACAAATTTACTGTAAACCAACTTTAAAAAATAAAAACTGGCTTTTTTGTAATAAAAGCCGGCTTTTTTTAAGTGGTTAAAACCAAAAAAAGCCGGCCGGCTTTTTTTGGCCTGGCTAAAAGCCAGCAACCCTGATGTTAAGTACTAAATTCTCCAACAAAACTTAAATCAAGATTAGAGATAAAACCCAGTTTCTTCACAAAGAGCGAGCTGTAGGGAGCTAAACTTTTTGTGAAAATTGTAATATACACGAATATACACACACATATATATGGAATAGGTTTAAAAAATGGCTACAAAAAATTCAGAGAACCTTAAAGTGTTAAAATATGTTAATATTTCCATCAGGGTTGTAAAAAACCCAGACCGGGCGGGTTTTATTAAAAAACCCGGGTTAAATGGGCAATTTTCCCCGGGTAAATTGGCTACTAAATTTTGGTAGGGTAGATGCACCAGTTTTGGCCACTGTACCAGTTTTGGCCACATTGGGTCAATTTGTCCAATATTTAGCCTGTGAATTAATGCTAACAAATAATAGGTATTCTTACATTTTAAGCAAGCTCTCTTTTATCATTTACAACATCATTTGTTTATTTTTTGATAAAATATGACTTGCAAAAAAAAAATAAATGTTTGAAACTGTAGTGTGTGCTTACATGTATTAAGATTTTTGCTTAGCTGACAAGTTTTCAGAATCTTTCAACATTAGGCACTTATTGGGTTCTATTTGTTCTGAAACAAATTGCTATTAGGTTTTATGAGGTAAGCTTTCTCTCTACTGCAATTTTACATTTAATTTAATTATTTTAACAGTTTAATGGGGGGTGGCCAAAACTGGTGCATGAAATTTGATATATGTACCAGTTATGGCCATGGGGGTGGCCAAAAAGGGTACAACATTATGTTCCACTTTTGGCCACATGATTCATTATAGAGGGAATTTTAGCCATTTAATAAATTTAAGAACATCTGGAAAAATCAATTTAATTTTGTTTTATATAGTAATGGCTTCAATAATAATAATAATAAAAGCAAGGCTAATGGCAGTTCTTATAAAAGAGATTTTGTTATTCTCTGTCCAATAGATAATTCACTTTAGAAAGAAGGACATTGCTAAAGAAAATATAGTATTGTGTTTAGTATTGATAAAACAAAAGGTGAGGCGATATGTAATGTTTAGATATGATAAATAAATTAAAACATAAATTTTGAAAGATTTTACAACTTATAAATTAAAAAGTTCAATAAAATTATAGCATGATTTAATTGCTTGTATTTTTCCTAAAGAAATGAAGAAGTTCCATAATTTTTGCAATATTTCAGGCACACGGATTTAGAAATACTAAATATTGTGAAAATCTTTACTAGAGATATCTAAATACAAGTAAGAATGTATTTCACATTATTTAAAAAAACAAAACAAAAAAAAACAGGATTCCTTTTACCAAGTTTAAAAGAGATTCTGTGCTATTAAAAATGGCCTAGAGGGAACACTGCTCTAAGATAGGAAGTAAAATTAAAGCCATTCAAAATGTAATGCCAGCACTACAAGCTAGCAAAGTTTTGGAGTAACCCTGTTCTTGCCTTACATCACAAGTTTGCAGGACGAACACCACTTTTCTCTAATAATGTTGAATCTCAAGTTGTAGATCTAGGTACTAGGAATTGAAGTTTAAAATCAATTAGAAAAGTGGATTTTAGATATTGTCAGAATACTATTTCCTATAAAAATGGAATAACTTTTAAGATTCTGCCCAGAAAATTGTAGCCGGCAAGATAGAAACTCCATTTCAAGATGGAAGAACAGGCATGAAATGGTATGATTTGCTTCTGAAATCACACCCTAAAATAACTTGCAAAGAAGCAAGGTATTTAAATAAGGCACAAGCTAATATAAATCAAAAAATGATTTCATAACTTTTTGATGAAAATCAAACAAAAATCAGAAAATGCTTTCAAGAAATATAACTCTTTGATGAAGATTCAAGTGTTCTAAACAGGTCACAATCCATGAATAATTATAAAACTCATTAAATAGTTAATCTTTATGTCCTATAGGTACTGTTGTCCCTTTTATTAATCAAATTTAAATATATTTTTTTTGTTTTTTAATTGAAATTTTCACTTAAAATCAACATAAGTATATTTTATTTGATGTTTTTATCAATTCATAAAGAAATTTGCAAAATTCTCTTAATACAGCAAACATATATATGTGTGGTAAAATAGATGTTGCATAAAAATGCTTTATTTTTACTTATTATCAATTAAAATGTTTGTTAAACTTCATGATATTGGAGTGGCCAAAACTGGTGCAAAGAGATGGCCAAAACTGGTGTAGGGGTGGCCAAAACTGGTACAAACTGGAATAAATTACTTGATGAGTTATTACTCACAATCTAAAATATTCTGTAGAAAGTCATTATAGTTAACAGAAAGACAATTAAATTTACTAAAGAATGATGTTATTATGATTTAATATGCTTCAATCGATCAAGAAATGTAAAATTTCTATTTCAAATTTTCTCTAAATGTGGCCAAAACTGGTACATCTACCCTACTTTGAAAAATTTATCCGTTGAAATTTTGGAAATTCTCAGAGGAATTACTCAGGGAAAATTTAACTTTTTGCTTAGGAAAACGCAAGAAATTTGATTGCCGAAACAAGTGGCAATCCTGATCTCAAATACAATCTTTGTAAGCAAACACTTCATAGTCTAATAGATGGGAATGACTTCATAGTCTTAATAAGGATCTCAATATTTTTCTCTTTTCTTAAAATACGTATATATTATATGATCCCTTTAATTTAAATAACAAACAAATTTTAAATTGCAAAGCTATCAATTGTGTGTTATTTAATAATAAAATATAAATATAACTTAAAAAAAACTTGCTCCGTTGAAATTATCATAAGATTAGAAAATGTTGATAAAAAATATCTTACAACAAAAATGTTTCTTATGTATATACAGGGTAGGGTGTCCAATGGCTAATTCCTAAACCGTTAGTCATACACATATAGTTTAAATATTACAAAAATGTTTTCATTTGAGGCAAATAAATATTTAAAAAGCGATTTGGGTCAGTAAAAACATTTCTTAAAAAATTATGAAATTTAAGTATTTATACAGCCCCCGGTGCTATAAGTTATATTTAGTAAAATTTTCCTATTACACTGACAAGACAGTCAAAAAAAGTCCCGTTCATATAACACTAAAATTGACTAAGTTATGAAACTTTAAAAATGCATGACTTATACCACTTTTCTGCATCTGAACACAAATGAGTTTGGCCATACTTTGAGGGGTCATATCCTAAGTGCTTAAAGTATTCGAAGAACTTTTCATGTGTATCAGCGCTTTGAAAAAAATAGTAAAGTGTTATGATTGAGTTAACTTTTATTAAGTTTCAGATTGGCTAAAATTATTGTATTTTAACATATGTTTTATTTTGTAAGGATTTGAGACTATTTCTTTTCATGATTTCTTTTAACAAATATTATGTTATTTTATTTAACTTCAACGATCGTATGTATGTTTTCCCAGTTCAAAATTTGTAGTCGAAATTTAACTCGCTTTCAAGTTTCAAATATCCGATCAAGCAGAGTTGGCTTTTTCCCGTCCAAAACTTGTTTTTCCCATCCCACTGGGAAAAACTGGTAAATACCGGGATAAAGTGGTAAATACCGGGAAAAAGTGGTAAATACTGGAAAAAACTTCCAAATGACAATATGTAAGAAATGTTCTGGTTTTCTGAATCTGATGTGTAAAATGAAAGTTGGAAACACATAATAATTACAAATTTCCTTTAGGTTTAAAATTATTCTATAAAAAAGGAATACAGTAGAAGATCTGTATAACAAAAAATTAAAAATGCAAGGTTGTGCATTATATGGGTCACATTTCGCACATCATTAAATTTACCTTATCCCTTTAAGACCGGGCAGCTGTTTTGTGTTTACTGATATAACTGAAATTTGTAACTGATAATTTACTACCTGTTGATAAAATTCATATAATATAGTTTCTGTTAACCAGCACAATCACTCGATTCCGGCATTTATGGAATAGATAACCCGGGAAGATAGAATTTTAGTTATTGCCTAATCCGCACGATCGTGCGGGTCTGGTCTTAAAGGGTTAGAAATAAGACGAAATATGTCTGAAACATATATGAAAATATATTAGAGTATCTTTATACTGCATTCCTTGTCCACAGGAGTTTTCCAGATTATGAACTTTTTAATAACATTGATTAATATTTGCCACATATTGTTAAATATACTTTATAAACATGGCCAACTATACCTGGACCAAATCATTCATTAAACATTTGTGAAAATGAGTAATATATTGTAATAATACTATTTTCCTTTTCATTAAAGTTCTAAATTAAGGGGATAAAGTTGAACTAATGTAACAAATTCATAATAATAATTAACAATAAAGATCTTCTACTGTATAAATAAATAAGAATTATTGCATAAAACATCTTCAGGGATGTCCTGCATCATCAGCATCTTTGGAGCGGTTTTTTTCTAAATTTTCTTTCATCCAAAACAAGATTAGAAATAGACTGGGTTTACAAAAAGTCTCTAAATTAGTATTTTGTTATATCATGCTAAAATCCAATGTGGAAGACAAAGAATATGAATACAATTATGATTGATAAATGTTTGGGAATCTGTGTACTAGTGTGTGAATATTTAAATAAATGCACTCCATTGTCTGTTTTTGTAGATCTTCCTTTTCTTTTTTTTTTTTTTTTTTTTTTACCTTTCAAGATATTTTTTGGAACCCAATTTTGACATTTTTTCAGGTTGTTTTGAATTTATATTTATGTTTTTAATAATCAGTTTTTCCCATGTGGGAAAAACATAGAATTTCCCAGGACGGTAAATACCGGTTTTTACCATGGTATTTACCGGGGGTGGGAAAAACCTTGCCAACCCTGCGATCAAGACTAAATTTTACATGTATACTGATGTAAATCCGATGACAATCTAATATTATTATGATTTTCGGTGGTTACCATTCATACTTATTTTACAGGATAACACAAATTTCGGATAGATTACTGCCAAGAAGTTTAAGAAAAAGTTTTAGATTAGATAACACAAGATTGCGATGGTTATGTTTTTTAACTTTATGTATTTTTTAGCGCTGAATCTGAGAATTAACTTAATTTTTAACCATCATCTCAGGATGTTTTGCAAATCATAAATTGTCAAAGTTAAAAAATAACAAAAATCAAATACTATAAAATAGAGGAGACGGCTGAGTTTTTTAACTTTTGATAATGGATTTTTATGTACTTTTTAGCACTGAATCTGAAAATGACCTTCATTTTTAACCATCACGTTATAATTTTTTTGCAAATCGTAAATGTCAAAGTTAAAATATAGCAAGCATCTGATACTATAAAACAGATGTAAAACTTTTTTTTATTTAATTTTCCTTATGTGATGGTTAAAAATGAAGGTCATTTTCAGATTCAGCAGTAAAAAGTACATAAAATAATTTAACAGGGTTCCTATGGGTCAGGGAAAACCTGGAAAACAGGGAAAAGTCAGGGAATTTGAAAATTTAGGCAAAAAGTCAGGGAAATGTCAGGGAATTTTTTAAATATTTGAAAAGATCAGGGAAAAGTCAGGGAATTTTTTTATATACTACTTCCATTAGAATTTCTATTATCGTCGTAAATGAAAAAATTTTGAATTAATTATTCATCCAATCTAAAAATTTTATATAAAATCTATGCAAACTATATAACAATAGGAAAAATAATTAAAAAGTTGGAAATTCATTCATTACTTACTTTTTATAGAATTTATCTAAATTAAAGTCCATTATGGAGGGTTTTACAACAATATATAAGCCGAATTTTTACCGAGAAAGGTCAGGGAAACTTTTAAATAAAGTCAGGGAAAACCTGGAAAAGTCAGGGAATTTTTTTACCAGAATTGTGTAGGAACCCTGTTTAATAAATATAATAAGTTTAGTAAATATAATACTCTTGAAGCTAAGTGAAAAGCTTAAATTTACGTTTTAAATTAAAAGCTAAAACGTTTTTAAATTATAGGGTTCCCAATCTAAAAGTGCAAGTAAATTAGTACAAATATATTTTCTAAGATTCAAAGAAGTGAATAAATAAAACAAAATAACCATGAACAACAAAATACATCATTTGTTCCTTTCCAGAAATACTCTTAAAAAAAAACCGGGCTTTTTAAGTGGGTTTTTTTATAAAAAAACCCAGCCCGGGCGGGTACCCGGGCAGCTACCCACTACAACCCTGATTTCCATAGTCTGGTTTTTATCATGTTTTAATATGTTTCTTCAAACTTACATGGCGTTACATATTCACCTGCTGAGGTCCATTATATTTCCACCTGCTGAGGTCCATTATATTTCCAATATGACGCAATATACATATTTTTTTAATTCGTCAAACTATTTATTTTGAGTTTTCATGCTGAAATCTTGCTCTAGGAAACTTATGACGTAATATTGAATTTGTTTTCAATTTGTCAAACTATTTAATTTTACACGTGAAAATTTTGCAAAAGAAAAGTAATTGTTGTGGTGAGAATTTTATTATTTGTTTTTTTTTTAATTGTTGGCAACTGCTATAACGAAAAACTTTTATTTTTTTCCTGCCATTGTTGTGTAAGAGCTGGTTTTATCAGAATCGTGTTAAGACAGTATTCAAAATTTTGAACTCTCCCCATTTCCACCCTCTTGGGCCAATTTCGCCCATTTTCAATCCCCGCCGAGATATTAGCCATCTCAAAGTTGTTGGCGAGTTTGAAGATGATTCGTGCATAATTGCGACTTTTATCGTGCGGACAAAATTTAGTACATACATACATATACATATATATATAAACTTTTTAGGTGAGGGTGGTTTTGGGTTCCTGGGGTCCTATAATGAAAAGTTATGAAGGAATTTTTCAAAAGTCGCACCATGGTAACGACTGCAATAGGTAGTATTTCTTACGAAATCTACCTAAAACGGCTCAATCGATTTTAACTAAATTGTATATCCAACCGTTTTGGGACACGAGAAAACTATTGGACTAAGTCACATGTTCGAGAAATTTCGATTAGTGGGTAGTATTTGATTACTATCGGTGAAGCCAATTTTATCTAAAAGTCGGCTCTAACGATTTTGACTAAATTTTGTATTCTATCGTTTTGGATTATGAGAAGACCATTGAGCTAGGTTGCATATTCAAGAACATTCAATTAGTGTGTCATTTTGGGTCACAATGGGTCAGAGCTGTAGCGGGCCCAGGTACCCGCCCAGTTGCCTGCCAGGCTGTTTTTTTTTTTTTTAAAACCCGTGTTTTTAAAAATATATTTCTGGAAAGGAACAAATGATGCATTTGTTAGCAGTTAATGGTTCTTTTGTTTTATTTATTCACTTCTTTGAATCTTACAAATCATATTTGTACTAATTTACTTGCACTTTTAGATTGGGAACCCTATAATTTTAAAACGTTTTAGATTTTAATTTAAAACATAAATTTAAGCTTTTCAGTTAGCTTCAAGAGTATTATATTTACTAATTATATTTATTAAATTAATAAGAATAGCATATGCAAAGAAAATATTTTATTCATAGTTATATACATTTGTTATTAATAGCAGTGACACTGGTTTGATTTTGATCTGATGAAATGTTCCATCATCTTTGATTTGAACCAATTTAAAGAAAGCCTGCATTGCCATTAAGGGGACTCTTCACTCACTTGAAAACACATGTTCCGTAATGTTAATCCTATGGGCAGGTTATTTTCGAATTTCTTGTTTCAATTTGAACATTGTTAAATGATTTTGTTTGCATAGGATAGCTGAGATCAATCTCTAATATGGCCTGGTTATTTTTTACTTTTTCGATTTCGGTTGCAGATTTACTTTTTTTTTTATAAAAGTACTTTCACTTTCTAAACCTGTTCAGAAAGTGAAAGTACTGTTCCGTTCCGGAAGTATAACGAGCTCCCCTAGCGAGCAGTCTGTAAAAAAGTTAATTAAGCTGTTGATCGTCAAAGCATCAATACATATTTCAAAACACCCCATCCAAACTACGCGATGGATATTAATTATGATTTGCAATTTATTCAAATTTGTGAAATTTATGTTTGTGTAAGTGTCTTGTGCAGTTTTTACGTGTGAAATAAAATCAATTAAAAAGAAAACTAAACGTCCACAGTCCACCATCATATCGAACATTGTGGTCCGAGAGAGCCTGAGAGCTACTATGGATAAGCTTAACAGATTAAAAGGCACCGTAAAGGCTGCTATCACAAGATTAGAGCAGTTTTTAACTGATACTACTGATATAAAAACAACGAATGTGAGCACATTAGAAGTAAAATAAAAAAAGACAGGTCTTCAAAATAAATTGGAGGAAATAAGCGAACAATATTTCGACATCCAAGAATTATCTGCGCAACAAGTGCAAGATATAGGGGAGGATATTGACACTGCTAATGAAAAGCTTGAACAAGTTGAGATAAGCTTAAAAGTTTTATTAGCATCTTTTGAAAATAAATGTAATATTGCAAGTGTTGATGATCATTCAAATTCAAATGAAAACAAAACAAAGGTGCGCCTCCCTGAAATTCCATTGCCTTCATTCGGAGGTGATTACTGTGATTTTGCTAATTTTAAAACGCAGTTTACTAACTTGAATGTTAACAATCCTCAATTAGATAATAATCAGAAGTAGGCCTGGGCCTTAAATCGATTTAAAGCTTACATCGGAAATCCGATTTAACCATTGGTCTTAAATCGATTTAAGCTAAAATTGGAAATCGCGATTTAGCTAATGTCAAATCGTGATTTAGCCAATGTCTTAAATCGCGATTTAGCCATTATCTTAAATCGCGATTTAGCCATTATCTTAAATCGAGATTTAGCCATTGTCTTAAATTGCGATTTAGCCATTGGCTTTAAATCGATTTAAAACAAAATACTGATTCAGAGCTAACATCGGAAAACCGATTTATCTACTTTGATGTATCTACCACTTACATGCCAAGCTGGTGTTAAATCGATTTAGGAGGATCCGATTTAAGCAAACATCACAAGCCTCAATGCTTTCCGATTTGAGACAAACAAGGCAAGCTGGTGTTAAATCGATTTAGGACGATCCGATTTAAGCAAACATCGCAAGCCCCCATGCTTTCCGATTTAAGAAAAAGACGATTTAATGAAAACAAGGCAAACTGGTGTTAAATCGATTTAGCAGGATCCAATTTAAGAAAAAGGCGATTTAAGGAAACGATGATTTAAGTAAGAATTGATATTTATTTATTTATTTTGTAAACAAGATTCAGAGTTTACGAGATTGGAATGTGTATTTTTCAGAAATTAAGAACTTATATAGTGGAAAGTTGAAAGGAAAATGTAATGTTTAAATCTTAAAATCCAAATTCATCGAATTTCAATTTATATGCTAATGCAATCTTTTGATGATAAATTAAGTTTTCACATATTTGAGTAATATTGCAATATGTATTTTTTATTTTCAAATATTCTGTAATTAATTAAAATGTTTTAAAGTAGAATCCTGCATTGTTTCAAAAGGTTGTTTTCCTGAAATTCATTCAGCATTTATATGATTAAAAATAATAATAATAAAGTTTTATATTTAAAATCCAAACTCATCGACTTGCAGTTTATACTTTTATGCATTCTTATGATGAAAAATTCATTTTTTACATGTTTTAGTAATATTTTAACATTTATTTTTTATTTTCTATTATTTTGTAATTAATGAAATTATTTTAAAGGTATAGTCATGCATTGTTTTGTGTATCACTATCTGGCCGTGATCCACATGAAATATATTTCTTTTACTAATAATATTTTTTCCCTGAAATTGATTAAGTATTTATGGTTGGGAAAAAAAAGAATAAAAGTTTCATATTTAAAATCCAAATTCATCGAATTTCAGTTTTTATTTTTATGCATTCTTTTAATGAAACATTCATTTTTCACATGTTTGGGTAATATTTTAACACATATTCTTTATTTTATATTATTCTGTAAATAATTAAAATATTTTAAAATAGTCATGCATCAGATTTGACATCCGATTTCAATTCCAGTCACATGGATTGAGTACCTTGCTGAAATTGATTCACTATTTATATCCAAATTCATCCATTTTTAGTTTATATTTTTATGCATTATTTTCATGAAAAATTAATTTTTATATGTTTAGGAATTATGGGAATATTTTAGTTTTAATTTATTATTATTTTGTAATTAATTAAAAATTCTTTAATGAAGTTCTGTAATGAGTCAAGTAACTTTATTTTTAAAGCAAAATGAGGGGGTGCTGGAGGAAGCATTCGTTAGATTTTTCTGCAGATCTGCGCTTTTTTGACATTTTGTTATCATTAAAAAGAGATATATTTTAAGATTATATTTTATTACTAATCTGAAAGGATGGCAACAACCTCGAAAAAAATCAGCAATTTCAGTGATGTGCTCCAAGGGTCACACTTTCAATCCTTCTCCATCCACTATATAAATGTCAGCGTTTATGTTAAACAAATCTTATTTTAATCTAAAAGTTAAAAAGATATCAAATTGCACCTTATTCCTCATATCTTCCCACCCACCCTTTTTTTATTACTTTTCTCATCATGGTAAATGAATAGTTAAATTCATCATTGAAGTCTTTTAATATGCTTCTGTTTTACCTCAGTAACTTTTTAAATCTGTGTCTGTAAAAAAAAAAAGTGTATGTAGGCTGTTAGCAATGAAGTGCTATTTGAGTGGGCTAGGGGAAGCCCCCCCCCCCCCCTCCCTAAGGAATTTAGATTGTAGCATGCATAACAAGTCAGACAAAAAAAAAAAAAAAAAAAAAAAAAAAAAAAAAAAATCATTTTCTATTATATTATTTCTTATAGAATGACTTTATAAAATGTATTACAATAGGTCACTAATTTTTAAAATGGAAAAAAAAAAAAACTAGTGTTTTGGAACATTCAAAGCTTTTTTATGTGTAAAATATACCTCTTTTCAAAATTATTTGACAAATTAAAAGCTAAGTATACTAAATAATACAGGAGGGGGGGGGGGGCACATAAAGATCGTATTTTGTTACTAAAAATTAAAAAATAGGCTTCCATATTCTAAAATGTAAAATCAGTGTTAAATTGCGATTTAGCACTAAATCGCGATGTTGGATGGATGATAAATCGATTTAAGAAATTTCTATATCGCCCAGTCCTAATCAGAAGCTATTTTATTTAAAAGCTTTAAAAAACGAAGCTAAACATTTAGAATCACCTGATGATGATTTCAATTCATTGTTTCAAGCTCTGATACACAGATACGAAAATAAAAGATTGTTAATCGATTCACATATTTTTGCAATTTTAAATTATGAAAAAATGCAGTATGAATCCCCTAAAGAATTGCGTAATTTTATTGATTGTATTAACAAAAACATTCACACACTCAAAATTATGGAATATATACAAAATAATTTATCAGAAAGTGTGTTCATAAATATAATTCTGAAAAAATTACATATCGAAACTCAAAGGTAGTTTGAATTATCTCTTGAAAACTCAAATGTTCCAACGTTTGATTATTTAATTTCTTTTTTGGAAAAAAGATGCTTAGTTTTAGAATCGATAAAACTTTCGACTGACGCCAGTATGTCTCAATCAAAGCCTTTGAAATCTAAGAACAATTGCGCAGTAAATAAATCCAGATCATTTTTTATCCACGATAATAAAAATAATGTAAAGCCATGCGTGTTATGCAGTTCGCCTCACCCCCTTTTCAAATGTACTGCATTTTTAAACATGAATATTCGAGAAAGGAAAATGATTGTAAATAAAAATAAATTATGTTCAAATTGTTTACGATTACATCAAGGCCAATGCAATTCTAAATTTACCTGCAAGCATTGCAAATTAGCACATACAGACATGCCAACTGTTACGAAAAAATCAAAGTTGCTATGATTTGGGCCTATAAACTACGATGATACGAAAATCGGCCTTAAACTATGATTTTTTGCAAAAACCACAAATGCATTTTTTGCTTCTAGTTGCGATTTTTATCCCGCGTGGCATATTTTGCAGGAGCGATTCTGTTTCGAAATTTCCAAAATTTCAAAGTATTCATTTCCGAAAGTTTTAAATAATTGGCAATTAGTCCGAAAATTCAGACATTAAAAAATGATCATGGAGGAAAAAATCTGGGCTGCAAAACAAAATTCTTAACATAAAGCACTATGCATGTGTATATTAACCACGAGTGCATTGTGTTTCTGTAAATATTTATACAGGAATGCCTTCTCTTAGAAACAAGGGGGCCATTTTAAGAATTTCTGAAGGGGGGGGGGGTTCTTTGAGGGGCAAGGATTGAAATAGTGTGCAAAATCGCACGATTTGCGATAGACTATCGCGAATTTCGACAAATGACCGTGTAAAAAAATCAATTTCGTCAATTGGTCGCAGAAGAAAATAAATTTCGTCAAAGGATTGTGGTAAAAACATAAATTTTGTCAAAATATCGCAGAAAGAAAATGCTAATTTCGTCAAAAGATCAGTTAGAAAATGCAAATTTCATCGAAAGATCAGTAAGGAAACGCAAATTTCACCGAAAGATCGCGGAAAGAAAACACTAATTTCGTCAAAGGATCGTGGTAAAAAACGCAAAATTCGCCAAAGGATCTAGGTAAAAAATGCGAATTTCGTCAAAAGTTCATAGTAAAAAGTGCGGATTTCACCAAAGAATCGTGATAGAAAAATGTGAATTACGATTGTGGAGAAAAAATTGTGAATATCCTGAAATGATCATGGGAAAAAAATCGAGAATTTTTGTCAAAATGTACTGCACTGGATTAAAAAAATTGGAACCAGACTCCTTTTACAAAAATAAAAAAATGCTGAGAAACGAGAAGAAACTCTAAAAATCGCACAAAAATTTTCAGAGGGATAAATTTACTATATTGAGTTGAAAGACTGAAATTTTATTCCTTTTACGAATGTCAAAAGATGACTGCGAAACACGAAAAACCAACCAACCAACCTCCAGATTAATTTTAATTTTGTGTGCTACGATTTCTCATTTTCAAAGGTTAGTAGGTCTGCACATAGCACCCTACTATGTGAAGTAAATGAAAATATGATGTCAGAAACGGCGGTAATAAATAAAAATAACGAGTTTGTTAAAAATAAACAAATAAGCAATTCTGAACCTGAGAATAAAGAAACGCCATTAATTGGTTCTAATTTATTACTAGAAGATAAAAGAAATTACACAATATTAAACACAGCTATAATATTAGTAACTGATGTGTTTGGAAATAAAATTAGATTAAGAACAATCCTAGATAATGGGTCTTCGATTAACGTTTTAAGTAAGAGCGCAAGCAAGAAAATAAATCTAAAACCAAAACCATTCAAAGGTGTTATTTCTGGAATAAACGAGTCATCACAGGAAATAAAGCAAATTATCAATGCAAAAATATCAAATGAAAAAGGAACATTTCCTAAAACATTAGAGTTTGCAGTTCTACCAAAAATAACAAACAATATTCCGGTTGAAAGATAAGACATTTCAAATTTATGCATTCCTAACTACATAGAATTAGCGGACATTAATTTTCATATACCTGGTCAGATTGATGCATTGATTGGTAGCGAGGTATTTTTTGACATTTTAAAGAGTGAGCAAATTCGTTTAGCAAATGCTAATTGTATGTTACAGAATACAGTATTTGGATATATAATCGCAGGTTTACTTCCACAAGTTGAAAATAAGTCATATTGTTGCCTCTTAACTGAAAGTAGCTTAGACAATACTTTACAGAAATTTTTTGAAATAGAATCTTTACTTGGGGATAATAAAGAAACTGTCAAAGGGGATGAAGAAAAATTTTGTGAGGAACATTTTAGAAGCACCTATAAACGCGATCACACCGGTAGATTTACAGTACAGCTACCAATGAAAGAAAATGCAGAATCAGTGTTAGGAAGTTCTTGAGAAATTGCAGCTAGGAGATTAAACAATTTATAGGCTAAATTAGATAAAAATAAAACAATGGCTAATTTATATACAGCTTTTATGGAAGAATATGAAACTTTGGGGCATATGACACAAATTAACAGTGTAAACGAAAATAAGCTGTCTTATTACATTCCACATCATGCTGTGTATAAACCGGAAAAAAAATCCACTCCCCTGAGAGTTGTCTTCAATGTAAGTTCAAACACATCTAGTGGTTATTCACTTAATTCTATTTTATTAAATGGGGGAACGGTTCAGCAAGATTTATTTTCGATTATAACTAGATTCCATACCCACAAATATGCATTCTCTGCAGACATTAAGAAAATGTACAGGCAGATACTGATTGACCCACAACAGAGAAATTTGCAAAAAATTCTTTGGAAGTTTAGTAAGGACGCCCCGATAGAAATATATGAACTCAACACGGTTACATATGGCACTGTTAGTGCTCCCTTTCTTGCCACGCGCACGTTGAAAGCTCTTGCTGATGAAGAAAGAAAAGATTTTACAAAAGCTGCAGAAGTGATTCATAATGACATGTATGTTGATGATGATTTTTTATCCTGTGCAGGTTCCTTACAAGACGCACAGGACTTGCAATCTCAACTAATTCTGATCTTAAAAAGGGGAGGGATGGAGCTACACAAGTGGGTCTCTAATCATCCTGAATTATTACAAGACGCAGCCATGTCAGAATATGCATTTGACAAACACTCACAGCAAATTTCTGTAAAAACTTTAGGGTTGTTTTGGAAACCTGAATCAGATCATTTTACTTTTAAAATTAGTATCGAACCCAAAGATGTTTATACTAAGAGAGAAGTTTTGGCACAAATTGCTAAAATTTACGATCCCTTAGGCCTAATTGGCCCTATTCTAACCAAAGCAAAAATTTTCATGCAACATTTATGGGAATTAAAGATAAATTGGAATCAACATCTGCCTGCCAGTTCTCTGGGAATGGCAAAATTTTCTGATAAAATTGACAGAAATGAATCATCTTACAATTCCACGATATGTTTTGTCTGACAACATTGCAGGTCTAGATTTACACGGATTTTCAGACGCTTCTGGAAAGGCCTATGGAGCAGCCATCTCCATGAGATCTCTCTCCACAACTGGACAGTTCAAGTCTAATCTTCTGTGCAGCAAGTCCCGTGTGGCCCCCCTAAAGCCAATGACCATCCTGCGACTA
Organism: Maratus speciosus; assembly: GCA_963932465.1. Classification (NCBI taxonomy): domain Eukaryota; kingdom Metazoa; phylum Arthropoda; class Arachnida; order Araneae; family Salticidae; genus Maratus; species Maratus speciosus. The sequence continues at coordinate 459,439,648 of OZ010797.1, forward strand.
GAGTTGTGTGCAGCTCTACTTTTGGCAAAACTAGTTCAAAAAATAATTCCCATACTACAGCTATGCTTTGAAAAGGTGTGGCTATGGACAGGCTCATCGATTGTTCTATTTTGGCTTAACACACCACCCCACAAACTTAAAACTTTCGTTGCCAATAGAGTCACCACGATCCAGTCTATTTCTGAGAATTATCATTGGAATCATGTATCCTCAAAATCCAATCCAGCAGATATCATCTCCAGAGGTGCAACAGCCAAGGATCTGATCAATAATGATTAGTGGTGGTTTGGACCAGAATTTCTTCAAAGGGAAATTATAGTTCCAACCAATTTCCTACTGTCACAGATATTGAGTTTAATGTATTATATAATTCGTCTAATCATTTTCTCAAATTAATTAGAATATGTAGTTTTATATTTAGGTTCATCAATAACAGCCGCCATAGAGATATAAAACGGAAGCAGCTTACCGGAATTGAGTTACAAAATAGTTTACAATTTTTGGTAAAAAAGACCCAGGAAGGTAAGTTCGCTCCTGAATTAGCAGCACTCAGAAAGGGACAAACTGTTCCTTGTTCCAGTAAGTTAAAGGGATTAGATCCCTTCATTGACAACTGTGGATTACTTCGTGTAGGGGGCAGATTAATAAATTCTGACTTACCTTTTGATGCTAAGCACTAATTAATTCTGCCCAGTGATCATAAGCTCACTAAATTAATTTTTGAGTACTTTCATAAAAAGTACTTTCACATAGGGGCTCAGGGATTAGTTGATCAAGTACGGATGAAATATTGGCCTGTAAAGGCTACAAGCATTGCCCGAAAAACAGTGCACGCTTGTGTCACATGTTTCAGGCATAACCCCAAAACACTAGATCAGTTAATGGGAGACCTCCCATCGCAACGCGTAACACCTAACCACACGTTTCTCAATTCAGGTGTCGATTTTTGTGGCCCCTTCCACATTAAGTACAAAAATCAGAGAAAGGGCACTTATTCCAAAAGTTATGTGGCCATATTTATATGCATGGCTACCAAGGCTATTCATCTAGAGATAGTAAGCGAGTTATCCGCTGCTGCATTCATCGCTGCGCTTAAAAGATTTTGCGCCAGGAGAGACAAAATAAATACGCTAACTTCTGACAATGCCACTAATTTTAAAGGTGCGTCAACAGAATTAAATAACTTTAAGAAATTATCGGCCACTCCCAACGAGGAATTATCAAATTTCTTTGCCGAAGAATTCATAACTTGGAAATTTATCCACCGCGATCTCCTAATTTTGGCGGTCTACGGGAAGCTGGCGTTAAGTCCTTCAAACATCATTTGCTTAGGGCCGTAGGTAATAATAAAATTACTCTAGAGGACTTTGAAACTCTAGTAGTCCAAATTGAGGGGATCCTAAATTCCCGACCTTTATTTCTGCTTTCTGATGACATAAATGAGTTTGAAGTGCTTACGCCAGGGCATTTTTTAATTGGCAGACCCATTAATAGTATTCCAGAGCCTAATGTTATAAATATTTCTGACAATAGATTAACCCATTGGCAATTAATTACCAAATATGTTCAGTGCATTTGGAAACGTTGGTCTATTGACTACCTAAATCACTTGCAGCAGCACGGTAAATGGCAATTTACAAAAGAAAACTTAAAGTTAGGATCTCTAGTGTTATTAAAAGAAGAAAATCTTCAAACATGTAAGTGGATTCTTGCCCGAATTATTGAAATAATTCCAGGCAAGGACAACAGGGTTCGTGCAGTCAAAGTCAAAACTGCATGCGGTATATTTTTAAGAGGCATTTCAAAAGTGTGCCTGTTGCCCATTAAGGACTCTTAAATAATGTTTATGCATCATTGTATTTCTTATATAGTATATTATTTTTAAGTATTTATCCTGATTGTTTTGTATATTAGTATTTTGTATTTTAGTATCATTTGTAGTGTTAATTAGTTATCTATTGTATTATGTTTATTAAATGCTGAAATATTTCATCCCCAGGCGGCATGTTCCGTTCTGGAAGTATAACGAGCTCCCCCTAGCGAGCAGTCTGTAAAAAAGCTAATTAAGCTGTTGATCGTCAAAGCATCAATATGTATTTCAAAACACTCCATCCAAACTACGCGATGGATATTAATTATGATTTGCAATCTATTCAAATTGGTGAAATTTATGTTTGTGTAAGTGTCTTGTGCAGTTTTTACGTGTGAAATAAAATCAATTAAAAAGAAAACTAAACGTCTACAGTCCACCATCATATCGACCAAGTACCTTTATTAAAAAAATCTGCAATTGAAAAAGTAAAAAATAGCCATACTAGAGATCGACCTCAGCTGTCCTGTGGAAAAAAAATCATTTAAAAATATTCAAATTGAAACGAGAAATTCAAAAATAACCTTATTATATTATACATATTTTACTGTTTTTCAATCTGACATGTGTTTCTCAAGTTATTCGAACGTTTCCACGTTACCAGACTTTTCGAACACCCTGTATATTATATATATGTATATGTATGTACAGTAGAACCTCTTTTATCCGAAACTCTTTTAACCGAAATCCATTTTTAAAGTTTGTTTTTTTTACTATCACATTCCTTGTGTGCAAAACCCATTTTTGAAGCTTTTTTTTTACTATCGCATTTATCAAAGCAAAGAAGAGGACAACGATGTGGGTACATAAAAAAAAAGTTAGCTAATTCTGAAGCTTTTAATGTTTTGCAAAAGTTTTGACATGGCTGGAGCAGCAGAAAGACTGTGGTGAAATAATAGTGAAAAAAAAATTTGTGATAAGGCGGCAAAGCAAATGCAATCGAAACTGCGACAAACAAAACTTTTTTTCGAACTTTTGTGAAATATGTAAAAGGTACTTAATTTCAAAATTAAAATTCAGCCAGTTTATTATTGTTTCTCTTTTTCCATTGCTTTATTTTTATTAAGCACTTGTTACCATAATAAGAAATAACGCATATATTTGTCCTTAATCTTAAAATTGAAGCATTCTCGATTATCCGAAAATTTCGATTTTCCGAAAGATGGTCAGTCCCAATTACTTCGGATAATCGAGGTTCTACTGTATATGATAATTAGGGATGCACCGAATATTCGGTATCTATTCGGTATTTGGCCTATTCGGCCATGTTACCGAATATTCGGTTTGGCCGAATATCAAACTATTCGGTATACCGAATATTCGGCTTTGCCGAATAGCAAACTATTTGGCCTGCCGAATATTCGGTCTGGCCGAATATTTTGATATTCGGCCAACCGAATACTTAAAAAAACTTTTAAAACATATTTTTTAAAACCTTATATCACTTATACGTTTAACAGTCAACTTATAAAGATATTCAGAATAATTAGAAACAGAATCGTATATTTAAATAAAAGATAATGTTTTTACATTATTTATTTGCTGTTTGTTAAGTATTATTTAAGAAAATTAACCAATCACGAGGATTTTCATGTTAATTAATTTGTACAAATGCAAGTTCCTAAACAGTTCGGTAAATAATCTGTTTCTTGTTAAGATTTTAAGAATAACATTTACAATCTCTGAAAATGATCGCCCACTCCAGACACCGATCTAGGATGTATTTAAAAACTTCCTTGCTTAATAAAAAGGAGTAGAACAGTTATTCTTGCTGAGTTGCCACCATATAAAATTTGAATAGATTGTATTATTTATTTACTTTTACTTTAGTCTCTTCCTGACAAACAAATAATATATGATCCTGTACAATTTTTTCACAATTTCTCTTTGATTTTAAAATGTTTGTTTTTGAATCTAAGAAAATTTTATTCATTTGTTTTAATTCACAGAAGAAGCCAAGAAATTTAAAATTTTATTAATTAAAAAAGTTTTATAACTACCCTCTTCTTAAATAACTCAAAGCAGATTTTTTTCAGCATAAAGTTTACTTGAAAAAAGCTCTTGATTATCAAAATGAAAGTTTCTGTTTTAAATATTATGTAAAACTGTTTTAAAATTTAACATTTTAATGCCTTTAAACTTTGAAATATAAAATTATTCGACAAGCTGAATATTCGGTATTCGGCCGAATAGCTATTATTCGGCTGGCCGAATATTCGGTATTCGGCCTAGCAGTTACTATTCGGCTAGCCGAATATTCGGTATTCGGTTCGTCTGTAGGCCGAATATTCGGCATTCGGCCAAAATCACTATTCGGTGCATCCCTAATGATAATGATGTTATGTTATAGTAAGTGTATATTGTATTATAATACATAATATGAGAATTACTATGTATAGTGATAAACTTAAGGTTGCACGTAAAGTACTAAAACTACTTTCTCTGTTACAAAAATGCGGGAGATTTGTTCTTTACTAAAAGTGGGAAACTTCAATTTAATTTATTTACTAAATATTGCACCTTTTTTAAAATGAAATTTCTATTTTTTTTCAAGTAGTACTATAATATATGTTAATTCAATTATTGCATTTCACATTAAATTAAATAAAAAATAATAATTATTTTCTATAAATTTTTTATATAGATTTAATTAATAAAAAATTAAGATGTGTAAAGCTGCCAATGGTTTTCTCTCTGTAACACGATTAGGCAGCAATATATCATAAATAAAAGTAATACTTTCATATTCAATATTTTTATTTTTTTCTCAAAGTCACATTGAAATACGGAACTTAAACACACATAGCTTATCTTTTAAGTAATTTACCAAAAGTTTCATTGTAGGAGTAGGTTTCTCGTTTAGATGCTACTCTTCTAAAGTTATTTTGCTGAACCCTTTTTTTGTATCATCATTCTTTCAATCAGAATGTTTAAATTCCACCAGCACCTTTGAACAACTTACAGAAAAACAAAATTAAGCTAACAATTGTTTTCGCGTAACGTGAAAATTGTGTTTAACAATTGATAGTCAGCCTCATTAACGTTTGACTAGCAAGTTAAAGAGTAAATTTCCTAACTTTAACTTAACTGAAATCTACAGTACTGATATAATTAAATCACAAATTATATTTACTTTAAATATCCTTTAGCTTAAATTAGGTGTTTTTCAGTATTAATTTTATATGAATAAATTAAGGTGTTAAATTAATTTATTTTCTTTTAGTTTGTCACCTTGTGAAAATCTTATGTTACAATGCCTCCTGTCTTCTTGGATAGACTTCCGCTGCCTACATTACAGGCCTATACTACTGTCAGTGTTTTACTATTTTCATCTGCAATTTATTATGCAATTCAAGTAACTTCAGATCCAGAGTGGAACATTGATTTACAGGAAAATAAAACTGTGTCAGATGGACTTGAAAATGAAACTGAACCTTTGGAAAGTGTTAAAGTTCTATTACAGAATCTAGCATTCAGTAATGCTATAACTAAGAAGTTATATGAAATATCTATAATCTTTGTTGAAGACTCATTGTGTACATGGGTAAGATAGATCTTATTCTTTGGTAGATTGTAACTATAGTAAATATGTTTTTAACACTTTTTAACAAAGTTGAAAAAGTGTTTGTGAATTCATTTTGTCTGTCCGTGCTCTAACTCTCATAACTATTGCTATGTAATTTTTATGTGTTATTAATAATTAGTATATAGTATTGAAAATGACTGTGTAACATTTATAGGTCATTTACAGAAACACATAAAAAAATTACATTATGATCTTTGGGGAAAGAATAGCTTACGGTGCTTGTAATTGATATATGTTATTCAGGGTTACTATGGCATGATCACTATTGAAAATGAAATGTGTAATATTTGTAGCTTATTTACAGGAACATGCCAAATTTCCCCTTAGATTATGACCTTTGGGAAAAATTGTTTGAAGTGTATTTTCACGATGTTATACTATTTCAAACATAATGAACTAGCTATTCATTTTTGAGGGCACTAAATCTTGCTTTCTGTTGAATATAGAGTGCAAACTAGGGATGTAACGAATATTCGGCCACTATTCGGTATTCGGCCCTTTTGCCGAATATTCGGCCGGCCGAATATTGAACAGATATTCGGCCGAATACCTGTGGCCGAATAGTGGGACATTTGACCGAATACCTGTAGCCGAATAGTGGAATATTTTAAGATATTTGGTTAGATATGTTCCAGAAAATCAAAACGAAATATGATTTTAAATATTTTCGACAAACAATATTAAAAAATTATACCTAAATACATTAATTATTATAAGAAAAAGATCTCATTCTGAAATATGGGGTGGAGGAAGTATTATGAGGGGCTTGTTAATTTTGAGAGAAAGAAAAGAGAAAAGTATATCTTGGTAGCAGAAAATAATATATAATATTTTAATGGAATGAATAATTATATTTTAAGAAAATATTTTTTTTTTTTGTTTTTTTTTTTTGGGGGGGGGGGGGGACATACAGAGTGTAAATTTACTAAGTTTAAGTTGCATGAAAAAGGTTATAAAAAGACAGAGGACACATGCAAGTTCTTACTTTTAGGGGGTGAAAGGATTTTACTAAAATAAAAAAAGTTTCATTTTTACAGAGGTAATGAGTTCTATTTTAGATAGTATATATATATATATATAAATTACTAGAACTATCTATGGATTAAATAAAAAATTATGAATTAAATTATTATTTACATTTTTAAAAGTCATATGTTATCTTTAAAGTATTTTTTAAGACATTTAAAGTATAACAAAAAATACATTCAGCTGTTATGATTTTTGAAAACTCAAACAAAAAATTAATTTCAATTAGTCCTTAATTTAATTTTTTATTTTAAAATTGAAAAAAAAATTAAACAATTAAAATAAAAGTCATTTATATTAAAGTCAGTATTCGGCCTAAAACTTGGCCGAATATTCGGTATTCGGCTATTCGGCCAAATCACTATTCGTTACATCACTAGTGCAAACCATTTATCACTCATTTACAGATTTTGACTGGAGAAAAATCATATGCAGTATTCTTACATTATAAAGCAAAAAACATACCTGTGAATAATGCTTACATCATATTAAAAATGGCAAACAATCTGAGCAGTTATTTTAATTTTTCAATAGATAAAAATGTAACTTTTATGAAAACTGTAATCCCAATTTACAGATTTTTATTTTATGTTTTTTAAAATAGTTTTCAAGCATTGATTTCCTTTTATCTGTCTGCAACCCAAAGATTAACCCATTTATACTTGAATTAATGTAATTAATTCAGCATTTGTTTTTTTCCCTGTAATTAATAGGGCCCAGTGGTAGAAAAGGCGCGACACGGCGACATAGTCGCGGACAAAAAAATCTCTTGCAGACAATTTATGTCTGCACTAATGAAATCAATTAAAAAAATTGTCTAAAACTTTCGGACATTTTTTTCCCCTGAAAAATGAGAATTTCAGCAAAGGATCACATAAAAAAGCGCTATTTTCATCAAAGGATCTCGAATTAAACAGGAATTTCTGTTATGCATCAATTGCTTATTTAATCATTCAATAGGGTTAATATATTCGCTTTAAAGTATTTACTTTCTATTGATGCACGTTTATTTTTCACCCTCTCTTGTTCTGTTTACATATCCGAAATGACCGGCAGTTTCATTCATGCATATTAGCTCCTGAGACAAGTGCAATTGCTGAGTAACTGTCAGTAACAGTGATTTCAGGATCGCATCTTTCGCCGTGAGCGGTTGACTTGCAACGTCATAGTTTGCAGCCAATGGCGTTTCAGATGTGTTTGTGTGATTGGTATTTCAGATGTGTTTTGCATAAGTTTGTATTTACTGATTGGCAATGGTTTCTATGCAAAACAATTGCTGTTTCCAGGTGTATAAAAGTCTGGACTTATTGTAGATCAGTAGCTTCGAGAATTATTTTGCACATTTGTTTCATCAATCACAATGTAGCTGCATTCACATTTTATTTTAGTTTTTCTTATGATTTAACGGCTAAGTAAAGCTGTTGTTATGTAAAATCATCATGCCATCTTGCTTCAATAAACAAGTTTGTTTTATAACTGGTGTCCGTAAATAAGTCTTCCACAGCAACTCTGTTCAGCCATGTTTTCACAATTTCGACAAAGGATCGCAGAAAAAATGTGAATTTTGTCAAAGGATCATGAAACAAATGCAAATTTCGTAAAAAGATCATGAAACAAACGTGAATATCGTCAAAGGATCGTGGACAAATCACAAATTTCGTCAAAGGATCACAGACAAACTGCAAATTTCGTCAAAGGATCGCAGACAAACCATAATTTTCATCAAAGGACCGCAGGCAAAACAAGAATTTTGTCTAAAGATCACAGACAAAATGCAAATTTCATCAAAAGATCGCGGAAAATGCGGATTACGTCTAAAGATCATGAAGAAGAAAAAAACGTAAATTTTGTCAAAGGATCTTGGAACAAACGCGAATTTCGTCACAGGATTGTGGGAAAAAAAGCAAATTTTGTCAAAAGATCGCGAAAAAAATGCAAATTTCATCAAAAGGCCATGGAAAAAACACGGATTTTGTCAAAGGATCGTAGAAAAACGCAAATTTTGTCAAAGAATTATGAAAAAATGCTACTTTCCTCAATAGGCCGTGGAAAAAAAATGTGAATTTTGTCAAGGGATCGAAAAAAAAAAAAAATGCAAAATTCGTCAAAGGATTGCTGCAAAAAAAAAAAGTAATTTCATCAAAGGGTTGTGGAAAAACTCAGCGCTTTTCGCACGTAAGGCCGTGGAAAGTTCTTTTTTTCTTGTTTATTTTTTTTAACTGAGCCGTATTTTATTTGAACATTTTATTTCAATAATGAAAGCACTGTATCCAATTTTATAGACACAATTATAGAATGTAAGGTCCCAAAGAAATTCCATCAAGAGGATTCAAATTGTGTTCCTTGATAATGTCCTTTTTTACTATGAACGTTGCACCTCCGTGGAATGCAGTTGCTAAAATTCAATTTCATTTCATGTCTGAAGGTTGTATGTGGTGTGTATGATTTTGAAATGGTAAAAAAAAAAACTTGAGCACACATTTTCAAGAACGCCACCCTGGTCAAAATATTAATTGGAAATTACCCTGGGCTAAAAATTTAGAAATTACCTTGGGCTAAAAATTTGGAAAACATATTTAAAAAAAGTGGAACATTCCCAACTCCAAGAAATGACAAATCAGTTCTGAAGCTTCCAAAGGTTTTTAAAAGCATCTTTATTGTCTGTGTATGGTTCTGCTTATTCTTTCCATTTTAGAAATCCTACAAGAGGTTGGATGATGAAAAGTTATAAGCAAAATTAATGAGGATGCATCATGCTTACCATGTTTTAAATAAAATGATAAAAAATTCCTAGCTTAATGTATTATTTATTCATTAAAATTACATGCAAAATTTGCAGACAGATTATGAAATTTTAAAAGCTTGTAGCAGACAGCTACAAAACTTTCTGCCACTGGGTAATATAGTCCATAACTAAATTGGCAAACTAAATTTAAAGTTCTGAAATAAATAAGTAAAATACAAATTTAACAGATATTTAATCGAACTATGTCCTTCAATACCTACTGAAGTAATCAGAATCACGAATGATGAAATGCTCAATAAATAATGAAATGTTTCATGATTGAACCCTGACATGTGACTAATACGAAAGTAAGTATCAAAATTGCTGTTTGGTGTAGTTGATGAGCAATATAAGAAATTAATGTGAGAAAAATATTAAAATTTTTAATTAAAAGTAAATTTTATCTATGCTCGTACACCATGTAATCGGTATCCGGCATATTTTACCATGGTAACTCGGGTTAGATTACCTGGTTTTAATTATGTTACACTATTTCAAACATAATGAAATTCATAAACATTACTCATGTGTACTGTAAGATGCTTACTGTAAAATATGGTGTGCATATCATTTATCGTCATTTACATGGACGCACAAAATAATTTGGTTAGAGTACTATCTATGAATGATAATTGCTGGAAGTTTGTTTTCAGTTGTGTAAGTGTGGAATTTATTTATTTTTAAACATAGGATACATACATAGGATTTATTATCTTGCTTGGCTGGTCGTTAATAAAATCTGCTTACAGGACATTGGGACTAGAATGAAATTTTATATTCTAGAAAAAAATTAAAAATGCCTATTTATACATTTGATTGATAATGTTTAGAACTTTTTGATACAATTTTAAGCCTAACTGGAGGAGATATAAAGGACAAAAATTATATTATATACCTTTTTTACATTTGTAACATTTTTCTAATCCTTTCTACTGAATATCTTTTTTTTTTCCATGATTGAACTGGGTATTAAAATATGTTTTAAATGATGCATGAATTCTGAATTTGAATAAATAAAATTATCTGATACAGTAGAAGATTTTTATAATGCAATTCTCTATATAATACACAACTTCTCAAATGTAAACGATTAATTATTGGAGTTCAGAAACACCTGCATTCCCAAACAAAAGTTTCTGCTCTTTAAAGTATTAAATGTGAAACATTAGTTCAACTTTATTTCCTTAATTCAGACCTTTTTAATGAAAAAGTTGTTATTACAATAAAATTTTTTGAAAATGAGTAATGTAATGAATGGTTATTAATAGTTATTAAGATGCTACTTGGTGCAGAATAATATAAATTTAAAAGCAACATTAAAAACACCAGAATAAGCAAACTTTCAGCAGACTAGTTTTGGTAGCGTTTAGCATACCATCCTCAGTGCAAAGAATAGCGGAAACTTGCTCATTTATCTAGAGGAGAAGCGGATTCAACTGAGAAGTTCATTTACCAATGGGGAAACAGGAAAATATGGGTACCAGCCAATAGAAAGATAGTATAGGTAATGCAGGGATGAGAATTTTCCGTCTTTTGGCGGATTCCCGCCTTTTTTCCCCCTCGAAATTCCGCATTTTTCCCGAGGATTCCGTATTTTTTCTCCTGCAAAATTTTGTTATTTTCCGAAATTTTCCCTTTCCTATCAATTCCGCTTTTCTTCCGATTTCGAAAGAACATTCAAAGGTGATGAATAAACGGCAAATTGCGTCAAAAGATCGTGAAAAACGGCAAACTGCGTCAGAAGATCTCGAATAAAGAGCAAATTTCGTCAAAAGATCGCGAAAAAGCGGCAAATTTTGTCAAAAGATCGCGAAAAAGCGGTAAATGTCGCCAAAAGATCGCAAAAAACTACAAATATCGTCAGAAGATCGCGAATAAACGGCAAATTTCGTCAAAAGATCGCAAAAAGCGGCAAATTTCGTCAAAAGATCGTGAAAAAGCGGCACATTTCGTCAAAAGATCGCGAAAAAGGCCTTACATTTCGTCAAATGATCGAGAAAAAGGCCTTACATTTCGTCAAAAGATCGTGAAAAAGCTGCACATTTCGTCAAAAGATCGAGAAAAAGGCCTTACATTTCGTCAAAAGATCGTGAAAAAGCTGCACATTTCGTCAAAAGATCGCGAAAAAGCTGCAAATTTCGTCAAAAGATCGCGAAAAAGCGGCAAATTTTGTCAAAATGGCGCGAAAAATACATGTATTTAATGCTTTAGTGTATCCTCCCCTTCCCTCCTCTTTTGTAACCTTTCAGAAAATTTGCTGTGAATTTCAATTTTTTTTTACGCAGAATCACTCTTGGTTCAGAATTCACATAAGCTGGCTGTAGGTCCTTGTACAATTAGCCCGTGTGACCAAAAATAACTAACTATTGTGATTTTCACTAAGTTTTTCATATTTTTTGCTAAAAAATTTGTTAAAATTATGACGCACAAAAACTCAGGAACGGTCATGATTCTGATAAGTTGAGCATTTCATATGACCTACACTCAATGTTTTAAGAGCTGTGTGTAATTTGGCTATTTTCACTCCTTTAATGTAGTATACAGGCTTGTGCGCTTCTCTCCATTTACCCGGAAATCAGACCCTGGTTTTATTTATTAAAGTATCTTTCACGGATAAAATGTGGTACAATTTTTTGTTCACGCGTGGTTTCAGTCTTTTTGCTTTTTTGCAATTCTCATCCCTGGTAATGCCACCAAAAACGTTAAAAAAAAAAAAAAAAAAAACTGTGAAAAATGAATGATTTGGTACAGGCATATTTGAACCCTGTTTATAAAGAAAATTTAACAATATGTGAAATGATCTATATTATGCAAAAATTTACAATCTGTGCAACTCCTCGTCCCGAGGAAATAAGGAAAGCAATATAAAGATACTCTACTGTATTTTGATATCTGACATAATTGGCCATGTTTATAAGGTAAGTTTAATGCTGTGCAAAATGGGATCTATATAACATAAAATCGTATATAATGCATAACCTCACATTTTTAGGTTTCATTATAAATCTTCTATTGTATAATACTTGAGAACATCCAAATTTAGTTTGTAATCATTGGGTTCTGATGGCTATATTTAAAAAAAAAATCTGCTTCTAATAAATTTTGTAATTTATTACAGGTATGTCCAAATAAAAAGATCATAAAATTATCAATTTTGAAAGAGGATTTATGAAGGGAATAATATTTAAGGATATTTTAGTATATTTAAATGGAGAAAAAACAAAAAATAACAACAACAATAATAATAAATGTTTTCAAAATAATACTTGTTGATATTAAATTTAGAAAAGCTTGTTGCTATTCAAGAGTTATTTATGCGTGCATTATTCACAACACTCTTTTCAATAGTGAGAAATAAGTGTTTTTTATTAAATGACTTTATGCATGATTTTAAATATTTACAAGGAAAAATTAGACTTGTATACCAATAAGCCTTAAAATTAGTAAAGTAATAAAATAAATAACTAAGCAATTATTGTCCTAAAAATAAAAAAATTAATTATTGCTCGCATAACCACATATGTGTTATTCCAAAATTAATGTCTTCATTATTGAGAAATTATGTTATTTAATAAATTCTAACTCAATAAAATGTCCTTAAAGTTAGTTAAAAAATGCTTAAAAAATTACAGTGTATAATTAAAATCACATTTAAGACATAAGAGTACAGTCTTTCAGAATATGTATTCCGTTTTATCTTTACTAAGCAGTTTGGCCGCTGTAAGTTAATAAATAATGACAAAATTCCCCACCCCCTCCTCCGAAATTCCTCCTTTTCGATCTTAATTTTCTACCGATGCATAAATAAGGCTTCAGTGCTTTTTTCCCTCAAGTTACTTGCTACCAATGGACCTTTGCTTATTTGTAAGTTTATATTAATATTAATGCTAGAGAGTAGACTGTCTGGCTTAGAGATGTTAAGCTTCTTTTCAGAATTTCCATTATTTTTTATTGTAACTCCAGATATATTAATGGCTACCAGTGAATATCTGCTTATTGTTAAGTTTTATATTAATGAGAGAGAAGACTGTCTGGTTTAAAGAAGTTCAGCTTCTTCCCAGCCCAGTCCACTGCTTTAGCATCATATCTTGAGAGGAATTATAAAAACTAAAAGGAATACGTCTAAGACTAATTTTTACAAGACAAATTTGAGCACACGAAAGCTGGAGTTCCTTCCTTGATTCACACCAATCACAGGGTCTTCCAAGGGAAATAAAGGCTAACATCCAAACCTGAACCAGGATTTGAGCCTGACACCTCTTGATTAGTAGTCAGCACTTTAACTTTTAAGCAAGCTGGCTTTGGTTATGGTGATATAATATCCTTAAAAAATGTCATCTAGTCTTACTTTGTTTTAGCCATGTATATTTTACATCAAATTGCATCTTTTATTTTTTGATTTTAATATATTTATTATTTGCTATCAGTAATAGATTGTTTCTTTTTAACAGATTCTTATTAACATGGCCTATTGTACAGTGATTCTCATTGGAAAATGCATTCAAAAAATTGTTTTTGGAGAACTGAGATCTATTGAGCAGCAAGTAAGTGTACTCATAATAGGTTTTTGAGATTTTTCTTTTAATTGTACATCATGTTCGGTGAAATCCTTATAAATAATTCTAGGGATATACTTAGGAAGAAATTGGTCCTTTAAAAGACCTTTTCACAAAAATTTTCATCTTAAAATAGTACCCTTTACACAATTTTCGATCTTCAAACAGGACCCTTGACCAAACTTTTTACTTTAAAACAGGACCCTTCACAAAATTCTTTGTCTCAAAAATAGATCTTTAACAAACCTTTTCCATGTCCAACTAAAACTTTCACTAATTTAATCATTTTAAAGTGAAATCTGACTTATCACAAAACAGCTGAACTCTCAAAAGAATCTATTATCATGCTTTTACATTTAAAAAATATCTTATTAAAAACGTATAAGTATGAACCCGAATTATTTCCATAATTTCAATTTAACCCAATAATTTCAATTTCCTAAAATTATGACTAGATTTTAAACAAATATTAAAAACTATTTACAAAAACAAGACCCTGTGAAAAAAGTCTGAACAGATACCCAAAATCCTTTTACCTGTTCTTATGGATTAAAATGTGCTATGTGTTTTAACTTTTCATGTCGCTCCTAAAAACTGAAGAAACTCCATAAGTTTTATGTCAGTGCTCCTGAAGTTGTTAAAGTTTGGCAACTCTGTCATATATGTCTATTTTGAAAACATTATGCGATTATTGTGTAGTTTGTTTTGCCAATGGAAAAAAAAAAAATGGAGTGAAACACTTTAAAACTAAAATCATTATTATAAGAGTGATGTGCAAAATAAAATCCATTTATGATTATAAACCAGTGTTTCTCAAAACTTTTTTTGTTGACGGCGTGCTAAAATTACCTGGAATTATTTGCGGCACTCCTGAATATAAAAAATGTAAAAGCTGTATGATACAACAGCAACAACTACAAAAAAAAAAAAATATATATATATTTATTTATTTACAAAATTTATTCAATGAGAGGGCCGAGCCTGTTTTCTTGGGCAAATTCAATCAAAGCGAAGTTCCAAATTCGTACAAGAGTCCGTATTTCATCGTAAACTTTTAAAAGTCATTCTCACTTTTTGGACTTGATTTCTGTCAGCTAAAAATCAAAATTCCCAGAATTATAAAGATGCAAAAGGCAGACGAATTTTAATAACTTTTCAAGCTGAATGTAGGGTACAAATTTTTAACAGAAAACCAAAACTCATCCAAATTTTTATCGAAGAATGTTGAACGGTAATAATTATCGTTTCTCAAATCATATTGTTGGGTACAAATTTTTGAGAAAAAACCGAAACTCATCCAAATTTTTATGGAAGAATGTTAAACGGTAATACTTATCGTTTTTCAGATCAATGAAGTGTTATTTTCCTGTTTTTGTCAAATTTGATGTCTTGCAAATGACAAATGGGAAGGCTAATATGGGGAAAGGAGTGAACAAGAAATATAGCATATGATAAATAGAAAACGTTGTATCGTTGATATGACACCATGCAATTTTAATTATTTGTTGAAAACCTCGCAGCACATTTGACAATCTCTCGTGGCGCACAGGTTGAGAAACACTGTTATAAACAGAGATTGACCTAAAGTTTGTTTTCAGCGAGTTTCAGTGAATCTTATGGTTTCAATAGAAAAACAGTGGAATATTTGGTGCATACCAAAACCACAGAGAAGCCTTTCGGTTATTTTCATTCATACTATATCATTGTTTGACGATTAAAATAATAAAGATGACAGTAAAATAAATACTTTGTAATAACAATAATTGTATTTTTGTAATAATAAAGAAATAAAACAAAATGCGTATGACTAAAATGGATTGATAAAAGTTGAATTTGCACTAGATGCCAAACAATCTGTAAGAATCATATATGTTACTTCGGATGTCAACATCCCTTTTTCTCTGTGCATATAAAACACATATCGAAAAACGAGGTATCACATGAAAGATTTTTTAAGAAGATTTCGACATAGTATACTCACATTTGGTTAAAACACGTTATTTGAATGAAAATTGATAAATAAAATTATAAATAAACTTATTTATTTATGATTTATATATTAACTTATTTATTTATTACACGGTACTTTTCGGTTAGCTGGGTGCAGTGTTATATATATAGTGTTTCCCCTAGGCGTTTTCGTGAGGGCGCAGCGCCCTGCCCGTTTTTTTATAGCTGTAAATGCACCCTGCCCATTTTTATATAACTGCAAACGCGCCCTGCCCGTTTTGGGTTTGCAAAATTTTCCCCTCGGCATGTTTCAACTAACGAATCTTAATAATACGTCGCGAAAAAATCCGGAAATTTGCAGTCGATCGATGGATCTGAAATTCTAGAATTGATCGCGGGAAAATATTGCAAAATTAGTCTATCGATCGTGAAAAAATATTGTGAAATTCGTCAGTCGGCCGCGCAAAAATATCGCAAAAAAAAGTCTGTCAATCGCGGGAAAATATTGTGAAATTCACCAGTCGGTCGGAAAAACAACTGTTTCAGCCGGACGCGGGAAAAATCGTGAATTTCGTTAATCTAACGCACGAGAAACTAAAAAATTCTCCAATCGCTCACAGGGAAAAAATCGCGAAATCTGTCGATCGTTCGCGGAAAAAAATCGTGTAATTCGTTTACGTTAGCATTAAGAAAAAATCGTGAGTTCCGCCAGTAAGCCCCGGAAGTTACCCAATCGGTCCCAAGAATAAAGTCTGCAAAATTTCCTAATATGTAGAAGGAAAATATTGCCAATTATGTTAATCGATCACAGGAAAACAATCACGAAATTCTCCAGTAGGTCACGGGGGGAAAATCTCGAAAGTAGTCGATTGGTCGCCAGAAAACCCCCTCAAAATTTGCCTAAAAGTTGCTAGAAAATAACGCGAATGTCATCAATCAGTCGGAAGAAAAGAAATCGCGAAATTCAAAAATCGCATACAGGAAAAAAATCGCGAAATTTGTTAATCATTCTCAGGGAAAAAAATAGTGAAATTCGTACACAATAGAGGGGCAAAAATCTCTGGAAATTGGTCAATCGATCCAAAGAATAAAACCTACAAAATTCGCTGATAGGTAGCTGGAAAATATCGGCAATTATGTTAATCAACCGCGGGAAAAGAATCACGAAGTCTTTCAGTTAGTCGCGGTAAAAAAGCCGCGAAAATCGTCGATCGATCGCGGGAAACGCCCTCGAAAGGGATCCCCCAAGGGATCAAAAGAAAAACCTCAAAATGTCCCAATAAGTTGCTGGAAAATATCACAAAAATCGTCAATCGATCGCAAGAAAAATTAAATTCATCCATCGATCAGGGAGAAAAAACGAAAATTTCGTCAAAAGATTCCATAAAAATTATCACGAACTTCGTCAAGATTGCGCAAACGAAGATCGTTAATTCTGTTGATCGGCCGCGAAAAAATATTGTCAATTTGATCAATCGATCACAGAAAAAGAATCGGCAATCAAGTGAAGCAAAAAACCCTAATTTCATCAAAGGAACGCGGGGGAAAAATGTGAATTCCGACAAACGATCCTGGTAAACAATCGTGAATTTTACGAAATAGTCGTGGAAAAAAATCGTTAAAAAACCATGATTTTCGCGAAACGATCGTGGAAAAAAATTGTGAAATAACCGAAACGATCGCGGGAAAAAAAACGTGAATTTCGCGAAACGGTCGTGAAAAAAAAATTGTGTATTTCGCGAAACAGTCGTGGAAAAAAGTCGTGTATTTCGCGAAATGATCGTGGAAAAAAATCGTGTATTTCGCTAAACGATCGTAGAAACATTGTGAATTTCGCGAAACGATAGTGGAAAAAAATCGTGAATTTAGCAAAACGATCGTGGAAAAAAATCTTGAATTTCGCCATATATGTGGTTGTAGTATTGTTTCTGATATCAAATCAATTATTATATTACACAGATTAAAAATCTGATCCAAACAAATTAAAAAATTGAGTTTTTGAGAAAGTAGTCTATGAGCATACCTTGGAAACTAAAATTCCCCTGTCCCTTCCGCATAAAAATCTGAATTCCAATATATAACTAAATCAGGGTGATTCTAAGTAAAAAAAAAAAAAATTGAAATTCATAGTAAATTTTCTGAAACGTTACAGCAGAGGGGAATGCCGGGGGACGATCTCCTCTCGGCGCTAATTATGGATGTTTTCAGTGGCCCTTAGACAAAATTCGCGTTTTTTCATCGGTCTTTCGACGAAATTTGTGTTTTTTCTCGCAATCCTTTGGCGAAATTCGCGTTTTTTCATCGATCTTTCGACGAAATTCGGGTTTTTTGCGCTATCCTTTAACGGAATTCGCATTTTACTGCGATCCTTTGACAAAATTTCGCGTTTTTTCTGCAATTATTTGACGAAATTTGCGCTTTTTCTGAAAATATTTGACCAAATTCGCGTTTTTTCCGCGATCTTTAGATGAAATTTGAGTTTTTTCCGTGATCATTTGACGAAATTCGCGTTTTTTCCGCAATCTTTTGACGAAATTTGTGTTTTTTCTGCGATCTTTTGACGAAATTCGTGTTTTTCCGCGATCTTTTGACGAAATTCGTGCTTTTTGCGCGATCATTCGACAAAATTCGTGTTTTTTCGCGATCTTTTGACAAAATTCGCGCTTTTTCGTGATCATTTGACGAAATTTGCGCTTTTTCAATGATCTTTTGACGAAATTCGCACTTTTTCTGCAATTTTTTGACGAAATTCGCGCTTTTTATGCGATCTTTTGACGAAATTTGTGACAATCAAATAAACAGCAATCAAAACAAAAATTTCAAAAACCTTTTTCTTAAAAAAGTTCCCTTTTTGTTCAGCTGAAGCGCCCTTTTTGTTCGGTTAAAGTGCCCTTTTTTGTTCACCTGAAATGTCCTTTTTTGAAGGAGCACCCTGCCCTTTTTTATTCTGGGGGAAACACTATATATACATACATGTATTATGTATACACATATATGTACTTCTATATATGTACACACACACACATATGTATGTATGTATATATATATGTACATATATGTATATATAAGACTGGCGCCAGGCTAACCGAAAAGTACCTATTATACTTATTAACTTATCCTTTGATACTTGCCTTTATTTCTGCAAGAAAAAAGAATGATACTTTTCTGTTAGCCAAGCTTCACTAGTCGCCAAAATCTTGTCAACCAATTTTTCTTGCCAAATCCTTCTGCAGCAATCTCTAAAATTTATGAAATTCGTTAAAACCCCAATCACTAACCAAATACAGATTGTGCATACACCCATTAAAGCGAAAAAAAAAATTCACTGGATGCATGAAATTCGTTGTGAAAGCCATCTCTAAAATTAGTGCAACAAATTTATGAAATTTATTGCGCTATGCACCCATTAAACCAAAAAAGTAAAAAACCTCACTGGATGGATAAAATGTGTGAAATTTATTAAAACAAATCGCTATAATACATCTAAATACCTTCCAATATCTGCCTCAGTAATGTAGAAGTATGCTATTTTCATATACTCAATATTTCACTACTGTATTATAATACCTTAAAAAACTTACTTAAAATTGCCTAAAATATATTAACAGAAATATTTAAATAAAAATAACAGATTTAGATATTTTGTATAAAATGCGTGTTCGCTGACTGTGAGAAAAATTGGTTTAAAAAAATTTCAAAACCAATATTTAGCAGTAAAAGAGGTTGAAATAATTGCAATAGGAAAAAGGGGTGCGATTCAACATTGTAGAAAATACATTTTGTGTCATCCAAAGCCTATGTATAAATTTCATGCTAAGATATTGATATTGAGTTGTAAAAGCAGTGTGTTCTTCTATTCTTTTTCATTTTTTCTTCTTCTGAGTGATGGAATATATGCCAAAACTTTTGAAATTGGAACTCATTATTTCCCTCCTATATTTTATGTTTTCTGAACCAAATTTCACAGTTATAAGTATGTTTCCAATGACTGTGTGTAATTTTTGTGCTAAAATATTGATATTTAGTTGTAAAAATCGCTGTTTTATGCATAACTATTTTTTTTTTTTTTTTTCACATTGAAATACTGAGTGAAATTTATTGTTTTTCAAACTAATTAAATTTTTTCATCCTTAAATCCAATTATATGTGAACCAAATCAATACTCAATAATTAGCTGAAAGGTAGTATTATATCAAATATAGTATTAAAATTTCAGAGCTATTGTATAAAATTGTATTTTTTTAATCAAATTGTGTCTAACATTAATCCTACTGCAAAATGCACGGAAAAGCAAAAAGTGACTTTGGGTAATGAATTTTTTTCAAAGGGTTAATTTTTGTATTTTCTGAATTGTTTGAAGTGTTGTAAAGAGAATTAAAAGTATATGTTGTTTGGTATTTTCTTTTTTTGCATATTTTGATTTTTGTAGTTGTTGCGCAATTTTGAATTATTCCAGATAAAGGGAAGGAAGGTTGAGAGTTGTCTAATATTTTAAATGCTTAAAAAAATAATCATTATCGTCCAAACTTTGAAAGTTTTAGCAGTTAAAATCGTAATGTTTTTGTATCCTGTATAAAACAGTTGCGAAAAAATATTGAAATTTTGTGGTAAAATGGCTCATAAGATGACTTTATTATTTTTTTTATTTGGTCTGTTTCAGTAGTTTAAAAAATATATAATGCTTGTTATCTGAACTCTTTGAGATTTTCAGCAGTTATAAATATGATGTTTATGCACTTTGTGAAAATAATATCGATATTTAGTTGAAAAAGTTATATGTTTTCTTCTCCCTTTTTTTCTTGTTTTCAGCTTTGCTCTTTTAGCATAGTAAAAAAAAAATAGTTTTTATCTTGCGATTTCGCTCAAGTTTCAATGGGTTAGTAACACAGCTGTATCCAAACCTTTTATAAAATTATGGGAAAAAAATATATATTTAATAGCAAAACCTTTGGACAAAGGCAAGTGAATTCGTGCCAAAACATGCCCAGTTTTTAGTGTTTTCACTGAAATTTTCGCACATTTTATTTTCTAAAAAGCACTTCTACTCACCTGAATATTTCGAAAGAAAAAAGATCATCTCTCGTAAGGGGCAAAATGAACTGTTGTCACAAAATTTTTTAAAGGTTTAAAATCTGTATTTTTAAAAACCGATTGCACCGGTGAAGAAAAGAAGGTCTCAGCTTTACATAAACATTATTTTTGTTAACTGGTACCTTCGAAATTGGGAAAGTGAATGAGGGGAATGAAATGAACTCTAGGGAAGTGATGCCATATGGCAGAGAAAGAAGACTGCAAGAACAACCCTTTATCGAATTCGTTTTCAAACGGTTAACAACAGTGTTTTTTCAAACTGATTCTGACATTTAAGATGTAAAAGTATGATCTTTCAGATTATGGCTTCCATTTTTAACTCTACTAAGTGGTTTGGCTGATTGAGATTTAAAAAATTGATGGTAAACCCTTTTTAAATTTCGAATTTCTTAGAAAATGTTTTCTGCAACCATTTATGCCTTAAACAATCATGTCAAATCTCAAGTTCCTAGCACTAACAATACAAATCAGAATTTGGAATGTTTTCTGCTCATTTTACCTTTTAAAATTTTGATTTTTTTGGAAGCAGTTCTTAGTGAGTATTTACATCTTAAAAGTAACTGCCATACGAAAATTAAGGTTTCACTTCCTGAATGGTGTAGATGCAAAAGTCACATTATCCACCTTTTTAAGGTATTGAGTATTCATATCACCCACTGTGTTCGTCTTTTTAAGGCAAATTGGACTGTAATAGTGATTTGATTATAATGAACATATTAAGGCTGAAAAATATGCTGAAAATCTTGTTTTGATGCATAACTCTCATTATCCAACAACTGTTTTGCAGCAAGACTCACACTCGCCAATTTAACTATTGTGTGGCAATATATTTTGTTTACTTTCCCCAGGCAGTTTAATTAATCTTACTTTTAAACATCTCTTATTTATTTAATCTAACCTTTTCTGTTTTAAATTTACTGATTTCATTTCCCATTTTCAGTTTAAGCACTGTTTTCATTTCAGCACGCGATGTTTATTAAATCGCATTTTGCGATCCTCTTTTGTGCCGTTTTAGCGAGGTCGTCTCGCTCCTGGCTTTTCTTGGCGCGCTCTCGCCTTTTTACGGCAACCCTTTAGCTGCCGCGCGCGAGTTTAAAAGCGTTCTCTCTCTCTCTCCTAGCAGACAGTCTAGTGCAGTTACTGGTATAGAGTAAAACGATTTAGCTCGCCGCGCATTTTGCGGGCCTCGTGCCCCGAATATGCCGGTAATGTTGGAAGTCATTGCTGTGGTTCTTGTTAGAGAACATCTTTATAACAAATTAAGTTTCCCCTTCTAGAGGCCTCTTCTTGGTGTATTAAATCAATTAGTTTTAGCGTACATCCACAAGATTCACTGATATGATCTATTTTTCTAAATCATGATTCAAGTCTCCAAGATGCCCGGAGATTGTCGGATGCCGAGCCGTGGACCCCACCTTTCACCTGCATACTCTTGCTGAACGAATAAAAGTCTTCCTTAATAAACACACATACTACAATATACATTAAAACACACATTCACACATAAATAACGCCTGCATTCAACAGTTAAAGGTATATATAAATGTTTTACAGACATACATACAATAAATACAATAAACCCAACTGGAGTGAAAAATTAGCCAGAGCCAGGAATCGAACCTGGGACCACTGCATTCCAGGCAGTCGCTCTAACCACTGAGCTACTCCGGCCGATGCCTGAGTCTGCAATTTCTCACTAATAAACCATGTTGGGAAAGTCACCAGCCATTTACAACAGCCTTGGATGACCGGACAACGATGAATAGATTTTACTATTACATCGATCTACGAAATATAATAATAAACACACATACTACAATATACATTAAAACACACATTCACACATAAATAACGCCTGCATTCAACAGTTAAAGGTATATATAAATATTTTACAGACATACATACAATAAATACAATTGTTGGGTTTATTGTATTTATTGTATGTATGTCTGTAAAATATTTATATATACCTTTAACTGTTGAATGCAGGCGTTATTTATGTGTGAATGTGTGTTTTAATGTATATTGTAGTATGTGTGTTTATTATTATATTTCGTAGATCGATGTAATAGTAAAATCTATTCATTGTTGTCCGGTCATCCAAGGCTGTTGTAAATGGCTGGTGACTTTCCCAACATGGTTTATTAGTGAGAAATTGCAGACTCAGGCATCGGCCGGAGTAGCTCAGTGGTTAGAGCGACTGCCTGGAATGCAGTGGTCCCAGGTTCGATTCCTGGCTCTGGCTAATTTTTCACTCCAGTTGGGTTTATTGTATTTATTGTATGTATGTCTGTAAAATATTTATATATACCTTTAAAAGTCTTCCTTGTTTGAAACATGTACAACAGTTAGTTTATTTATTGCAAGAGTGGAGGTACCGTATCTTATTTCCTTTTTCCTTTCTCAGCTTGATCACCTACTAGGATCGGGTTATTAGTGTACATTCACAGCGCATATGTAAGTGATTGAGGCAACTGGACGATCACGTTTTATTCTAATGAATCCATTTCTAGTATGCAAAAGACAGTAGTGAACCTTTTTTTAGAAATATTATAAGCACCCATTAGAACATTATTACTTCTTAATATCAACCAATCAGGGAGGCTTGCAAAGGATCATGGGATTTGAAGAAATTATCATGATCAGTAGAAAGAAAAGAAGATTTGGTTTTTTACAAAAACATTATTGATGAAGCAACTACTAATAGCAGTGAAGATGAACCAATTTGTGAGCCAAAAACAGAAGTAAATTACATTAATGTTTAAAGAAGTAAGAAGTAGTAAAAAACGTTCCACTAGTTTAATGACAGTGAAGAAATTGAGCCATGTCTAATAGCAAAACTTTTACATAAATAATTTTTAATATTTTTTTTTTTTTTTTGCTTTTGAATTTTGTTATTTATTACCCTCCAAAATAACATAATGAAAACTAATGTTCAGATTATTATTATTTTCTTGGGGTTTTTGTTTGTTTTAAATTCATAACTATTTTGGTTTATAACTAACATTGTCCATAAAAGTTTGCTGCAAAACTCACATTTTCCACATTTAAATTCTAGCTTTACTAGAATTATGAAAGGTTTAGGACTATGTGCAAGTAGTTGTTATGACAACAAATATATCACAAAAAAAAAAAAAAAAAAAAAAAAAAAAAAGGTGCCAAAATACCATGTTTATTAATAATAGTTTGTTGCATTTTTCTAAAAACTAGGTTAAGTGGAGAGTGGGAATTTTGCATCTACATCCTTCAAATGGTTTCACAATGTTAGAATGTTTCTTCTCCTGCTCCCTTTTAAATCTCAAATTTTTTAGGAACTGTTCTTACCAAGCATTTACATCTTAAAGCTAACTACCATACCAAATTTCAGGTTTCTATTTAGATCATCAGATTCCAGAGGTATTACAGTAATTGCAATTTTAGAATGTCTCTTGTTCCTGCACCCATTGGGGGGGGGGGGTTAAGTTACTGACATAAAATATAGCCTATGTTAGAGTGCATGCAGTCACAATCATTTTGCCACCATTACTTTTCAAATCTGTTTGGTAGTTCTGGAGATTTATCGTCTACAAACAAACAGATGTTTTATGTTAAAACTGGATTTCATTAATTCATAGGCAAATGACATAAGATATTTTCTAATATTATTCTGTGCGTTCAAACAAAGTGCCTATTTTTCACCGTTATTTTTGTAAATAAAAATCTTATTCAATTCAATTCTCTTTTCAAAAGTTTTGGTTCTGTTAAGAATGAAATTTGCAATGCCGAAAAAATTATTTTTCTGAAGATCTTTTTAAAAATGTAACTTTTATGCAGTTTCATTTGAAAAAATAATTTTGAAGAAAAATGTCCAAGTGACAGATGAAATGCAAAGTGGTCGCTCCACTTTCTGATTTGAGCTATTATAGTACAGATAGTAAAAGGTCATTTGGTGTCTTTATCTCTCTTTTGATGCATTTTGTTAATTTTAGAATTAGCAATTATTGCTAACTAAGGGTAGAAATTTTCTTTTTTTGACACTGAACTTTATAAAAGCATATATCGTACATACTTGCGTATAAGTCGAGAAATTTCTGACAATTTTCGGTAAGCAAATTTGGGGTGTCGACTTATACGCGAGTCAGTTAAAAAAGCAAAAACAAAAACTTCGAATACTGCAAAAATATGGCATTTTATGTGTATGAATACAAAAATAATATATAAAATATACAAATAATAATAATTTATAATTTAAAAAAAATTCAATGATTTGTTTTTGTTAACTTACTACCTTTTTGCATAGGCAAGTGAAATCTTTGGTTTGATTCTGAAATTGAAGCAAAAAGTTAGGGGGTCAACTTATACGCGGGTTTTTGATTTTTTCCAGAATTTGCATTCGAAAGGTAGGGGGTCGACTTATGCGCGAGTATATACGGTAAATTAATTACCTATCAATAAATTTATCCTGACTTTTTTCTGTCCATTATTTAAGTGTCTATGTTATTCTAAAACAATTTAGGTTTAGAGATAATGTTACAATGAATGTAATTTTTTTTTTCTTTGCTACAAGACAAGACCTTTTTTGGAGCCAAAGAATGCTGACCTTTTTTTTTAATTTGTTTTCATGTGGTTATGAGTTACCGAATCAAAAGAAAAAAACAATCTTTCTATTGAATTTGATTACAGTATGATTTCTGTTCGTAAAAATGTGTTAACTATTTAAATATTTCTTGTATACATGAACAGAATACAAGAAAACCAAATTCTAAATTTCTGTAAAAGAAAAAAAAAAAAAAGTGAAAATCTGTGCAAATTGATAGATAATTATTTCATTTATGAAAGTGCACTGTATGTTGTCACAATGTAGATAAAACTTTAATAAATCCTGTGCATGCAGTATTCATTATCTATATAGGTATCTGTCAAAATTCTATCCACAATTGCTAATCGTTTAATTTTGTGTTTGTGTGCTCATATAAGTAATAATTTAATTTGTGGTTTTAGAATGTACTAATAATTGTATTTTATTATTATTATTTACAGCATATGAAAGACAAGTTTTGGAATTTCTTGTTCTACAAGTTCATATTTATATTTGGGGTGATGAATGTTCAATACATGGAAGAAGTTCTTTTGTGGTGTGGCTGGTTTTCATTTGTGGGTGCATTCCACCTTTTATCTCAGCTATGCAAAGATAGATTTGAATATGTAAGTAAAACTTTATTTGTTAACTATAGTTTAATCTCATTGATTCATAGGTATGTGATTATATCTCTGATAATTTATTTTTATCATTGTATTCAAGTGGGTATTGTGTGCATTTTTTTAAATGGCTTTTGATATTACATTTCTCATTAACCAAAATCATTGTAGATATTTACAGACCTGCCAACTGCTACAAAAAATTCGTAGTTACTACGATTTGGACCTATAAACTACGATGCTACGAAAATCGGTCTTAAACTACGATTTTTTGCAAAAAACACAAATGCGACTTTTATCCCGCACAGCATATTTTTCAGGAGTGATTCTGTTGCGAAATTTCCAAAATTTCAGAGTATTTATTTCCGAAAGTTTTGAAAAATTGGCCATTGGTCCGAAAATTCGGACATTAAAAAATGCTCATGGAAAAAAAATTCTGGGCTGCAAAACAAACTTCTTAACATAAAACACTCTCTTAAGTATATTAACCACGAGTGAATCGTATTTCTATAAATATTTATACAGGAATTCGCTTCCTTAGAAACAAGGTACCATTTTAAGAATTTCTGGAAAGGAGGTAGGGGGGGGGGGGGGTGTTGAGGGGCAAGGTTTGAAATAGTGTGCAAAATCGCACGATTTGTGATAAACTACCGCGAATTTCGATAAATGACCATATAAAAAAAATCAATTTCGTCAATTGGTCGCAAAAGAAAATAAATTTCGTCAAAGGATCGTGGTAAAAACGCAGTGTTGATTTCAGGGGGTGGCACAGGGGGCGGGATGTCCCTCCGAAAGATTTGAGATTGTGTGTTTTCAATGGTGTGAATTTTGTCAAAATATCGCAGAAAGAAAACGCGAATTTCGTCAAAAGATCAGTAAAAAAATGCAAATTTCATCGAAAGATCAGTAAGAAAACGCAAATTTTCACCAAAAGATCGCAGAAAGAAAACACTAACTTCGTCAAAAGGATCGCAGAAAAAAACGCAAAATTCGACAAAACATCGTGGTAAAAAATACGAATTTCGTCAAAAGTTTATGGTAAAAAGTGCGGATTTCAACAGAGAATCGTGATAGAAAAATGTGAATTACGATTGCGGGAAAATTGTGAATATCCTGAAATGATCGCAGGAAAAAAATCCCGAATTTCGTCAAAATTTATTGCACTGGGCTAAAAAGGTAGAACCAGGCCCCCTTTACAAATGTAAAAAAAAAAAAAAAGTTCCGAAGCGAAAAGAAACTCTAAAAATCATATAAAAATTTTCAAAAAAAAAAAAAATTACTATATTGAGTTGAAAGACTGAAACCTTATTCCTTTTACGAATGTCAAAAGATGGCTGTGTAACACGAAAAACCAACCAACCAACCTCCAGATTAATTTAAATTTTGTGTGCTACGATTTCTCATTTTCAAAGGTTGGCAGGTCTGTATTTATGCAATTTGTTATATTTTATGTATAATTTGCTGAATCTAGTTAATGTAGTGTATTATTAATAACACTATATACATAAAATTGAATCTGCTGTATTAAAATTGAAACATCATCCCCTATTCAAATACAATTAAACTTGTCTAATAAAAGAACAGCTAAAATGAAAACAGGGTTAAAACGAGGAATTTGTTTGTTACGAATGGTTCATAATTTAAAATTATTAAGATTTTCATATTTTTCATGAGCTACAAGAGCAGTTCATGGCTAATACAAGCAAAACATCTGTTCATTTCAATCTGCTTTTTGATGAAAAGTAGTGTAGAATTAGGTACAAGAAATCACTTTCTTTTCTCTCAGGAATAATATTTCTACATTCCAACTACATGTCAAAAGCTAGTCATTTATCAGATTTATCAGGCAGAATTTCAATCTTCAAGAAGAACCACCCCCACTCCAAAAAACTGCAAAGCAATGTCCTAAAGTCATTGAACAATGAAGGGAAAGATAAAGCTGTTTCAAATACTTTCCCTTTGTAACATTTACAACTTAGGGATGCCACTTTTCCATAGATTTCTGCTTTAGTATTTTTTAAAATCAATCTGCAATTTTTGTGGAATACAGGAAAAAAAAAAAAAATCCTGTTTATGTGTGCCGTGGATGGAGTTAGTGGTGGCAGTGACATGATGCAGAAAACCAGCGGCACAGAAAATTTTTTGTCAAGAAGAGAATAACTTTGGGTCTGTCTCATTAAATTCGTAGTTTGGGGATTATTTTGATGTATTCTTACATGCAGACATTATATGATTATGATACATATGATTGTTCCACAAATTAATAGAAGTCCGTAAATTATTTATTTTTTGCTAAATCCCTCAAAATCAATTTTTTTGGCTATTAAGTCTGGCTAAATCTGAAATAAAATTTCTTTATTTTATGATTTTTATGTGAATTGGTAGGGTACCATTATGAGGCAAGTTTCATTGAATAATTCAAGATCTCATCTTTATCATGTATATTTAATTATACATTATTATTTATTTATTTGACCTTTTAATAATTTAATCATTTTTTAAATCATTTTAATTTTTATTATTTTAGTTTATTACTATACTTAGTTGTTTTAATATTTTATTATATTGTAAGCATTCATTATAGTTTAGATTACATTATTACATTCAAATTACTCTTTAAAACTGTAAACAAAGCAAAGACAAGAAATCTGCAAAATTCTAAAGTCTGCACAACCTCTGGTCTGAAGATTGTGGATTTGAGGGAGTCTATTGTATAGTAATATGTTTACATTTGGGACAGCTTTCAAAATGTTATTTATAGTAGTATGTTTTCATTTGGAACAGCATTCAAAATGTTGTTTCTGACATGCGTGTATGATATTATAGCTAGAGATGAGAAAAACCAATGTGCAAAGTAAATACTTTAGTTTTATATTCCTTTAAACTAAAACTAACATTAGTTATATATATGTAACAAATTGCGTGTGAAAGGAAATCGTGAATTTTGCCAATTGCTCATGAAAAAAACTGCAAATTTCGTCAATCAGTTGTAAAAATAAAATCATAAATTTCACCAATCATTTGCTGAAAATAATGGTAAAAAAAAAAAAGAAATCACAAATTTTGTCAGTTGGTAGAGGAAAAAGTTGCAACTTTTATCAAATAACTGTGCAAGAAAAATATATAAATTTTGTCAAACAGTTGTGAAAACAAATCGATAATTTCATCAAAAATCACAAATTTTCTTAAGTGATTTTGGAAAAAAATTGCAAATTTCTTTGAAAAATTACAGAAAAAAATCATGAATACAGTACAGGACCTATTATCCGGAATCCTCGGGACCGAAGGTTTTCCGGATTTTGGAATTTTCCAGATTTCGGGTCCTCCCGAATTCCGACAAAAAAATCGTGGGAAAAACGCAAATTTCATCAAAGAATCACGGAAAAACACAAATTTCTTCAAAGGATCGAAAAAGCCCCCCACAATTTCGTCAAAAGATCGCGCAAAAAAATCTGCAAAAATTCGCAAAAAAATCTGCAAATTTCGTCATAAGATCGCGAAAAAACTGCAAATTTGTCAAAAGATCGCGAATAAAACCGGACATTTCGTCAAAATCTCGCGAAAAAAATGTAAATTTCGTCAAAAGATAGCGAAAAAAAATTTCGTCAAAGAATCACAAAAAGCACGAACGCAAATTTAGTCAATGGATCACGTGAAAAAAATCGCGAATTTCATTAAAATCTCCCACAAAAACAAATTTCGTCAGAAGATAGCGAAAAAAATTTCT
The DNA here is from genome assembly GCA_963932465.1 of Maratus speciosus. NCBI lineage: Eukaryota > Metazoa > Arthropoda > Arachnida > Araneae > Salticidae > Maratus > Maratus speciosus. Next base: position 459,469,417 of record OZ010797.1, read on the forward strand.
TCAAAGGATCACAAAAAAAACCCCTTAATTTCGTCAAAAGATCGTGTACAAACGAGAATTTCGTTAAAAAATCGCAGAAAAAACTCATAATTAGTGCCGAGGAGCACCCCCCCCTCCTCTTCTGTAAACTTAAAAAAAAATTTACTGTGAATTTCAGATTTTTTTTTTTTTTTTTTTTTTTTTTTTAACTCAGAATCAGCTTTGATTCAAGTAACACTATTGTGTAGAAATAATATTTTGTCGAAGTGATATGAAATATCTGACGATTTTTTTAAAAAACGAATCGTAATATAAATTTTAAACTAAAATTTGACAAAATGATTTTTTTCTAATTTCGAGGGGGGGGGGGGACAGTGTTCCCCGTCACTGATGTAACATATTTTAGTGGCTACATATTGCAACACAATACACCAAAAATAATTAGAAATCTGTAAAATTTTCGAAAAATTTCAAAAATTGCAAAATTTTAGTAAAAATTTACAAATTTAGAAAATTTTTTTTCTGGATTGCGGGTCCTTCCGGATTTTGGAATTCCGGATAATGGGTCCTGTACTGTACCATCAAACAATCATGGAAAAAATAATTTTGTCAATTGGTTGCAGAAATTTTTTTTGTAATTTTGTCGAACGTTCACAGAAAAAAAGATCACCAATTTTCTCAAGCTTTCGTGGAAAAATATTGTGAAATTCGGCAATTGGTCACAATATTTGCAAACTTATTCCTCCATAGGGATTTTTAAAAAACATTTTCTTCAAACACAAGTTGCAACAACACTTAAAGTGCTCAATTTAATTTATATCTCCATCCACAATATGAATTGCAGAATTTATGTTAAATTTATTTTATTAAAATCTAAAAGTTAGAAAGATATAAAACCTCTGCATGTTTGTTGCATACAGGGCTTGCCAGGCACGTAGCCAGGAAGGGGGCTGAAGCCCCTCCCGAAAGTTTAGAAAGACTTTTCAAAGTTATCTCAAGATAATAACAATTGATAATCTTTTTCTTGTTTTTGTCTTCCATTACATTAAAACTACATACGTGTTAAGTTGTAAAAATATAAATTTTTTCAATTACAGTTATAGCAATCCGTCGTTATATCGCTCATTCGGATATATTGTTTTTTTATTTATAGCTACCACTAAAAATATAAGTTCTTCTTAAAACATAATTTTAACTGTTTTATGAACAGTAAAATTCGATAAGGGTAATTCCATAACATTAATTTGACTAAGAAAAAGTAAGTGTAACCCATGTATGGCATATAAGTGAATTTTAGGAGTTAAACATATAACAATTGCTTGAATGTTATGGATTTTGTATACCCTCATTATATCACGCATATAAAGAAAACATAGACTGGTCAATGTTAAAATGAGAAAGGAGCCAGTAACTTAATAGCCGCCCATAATGTAAAATCATGCGAAAATTAATGATTTTAAAGAAAGTATCTTTGCAAGTGCTGTTATAACTGAAAAAGGTTTTTAAGAAAAATAGTATCTGGAAATTTAAAAAAAGAATGGTTTGAAGAAAAACGATAGGATATCGAGAAACCTTCAAAGGCTGGTCGGCGGCATCCACCAGGATCTTCACTGAACAACTTTACTTTAAAATGTTTGCGTATGAATCTTTAATTGAAAAAAAAAAAAATGTGGGGAGAGTAGTCTGTTTTTCTGGGAAATTTTCTTTGTCTTTTGAAGAATTATCAACTTTAGGGATTGTTGCCATTTAGAAGCGCCATCTATGTGGTTTGTTTTGAAACTTGTGAGTTGGGTTCGAGATGCCGATCAGAGGAGTAGTGTAAATATCGGCTCTTGTTCAATTTATTGTTTTGTGAATTAAAATTTAATTAGTAATACAGTCCGCTAGTTTTATTTTATTGTGAGTTGTGTGCAGTGATTAATTTGTGATTGAGCTATTGGCGGGAACAACTATTTTTGGTCCCCCTCACCGGAGTAAAGAACAAGCATTTAATTACGTATTTAAAGTGTTTCGATTTTAGAGTCAACGAGTATAAGTGCACCGAAACGAATTAAGTGTTTTCTTTTTATGAGAATTTGTGCATTTCCTTTTTAATCTAATACCTTATTATAATATTGCTTTAATAGTGTAGTGTTAAAAAAAATATATACTTTATTACGAGGAGTTTATATCAAGCAGTTGTTTTGATTCAAGAACAAAAAGAATTATGTTCTTTCAGTGCACTGTTGCGCAATCATAGGTAATCATTTAACTCTGAGTATAAACGAAGTTATTTCAAAATGCTGATTTTGAGAAGACAAATAAAATAAAATAAAGAAAAAATATTATTCTGCCGTCATTCAGCAATTTGGAAAAAGAGATTCGCCTTTATTTTAGAGGTATGTGAGATTTATTTATTTATTTATTGTGAACTATATTTATTAAAATGTTCAAAAGCGCGAAAAAGGAAGACTATCAGAGGATAGCTTTTGAGTTAGGAATTGATATTTCTGATATAAAATTAACTAATTATGATTTAATGAATTTAATAAAGGAAAGTGATAAATATAAAGCAGATTCTAAATTGGTCGAAGAAATGGCAAATAATATTATAGAGGAGAGAAAAAATGAGGAAGCGAAGGTACTAGAACTTGAAAAATTAAAAATTGAATGTACAAAATTAGAGCTTGAGTTGGCCAAGGCCCGTGCAGAAACCAAAAGTGAAAAATTAAATGATTTTGAGAAGGGAGAAAGCATAGAATCTTTAGACTCTCTCATTAAAAGTATAAGAACACTTACAATCAAAATTCCGTCAAAACCGGAAGGTTGGGGGTATTTTTTCTCGTCTTTAGAAAGGGCCTTCATTTCAAAAAATGTCCCAGAAAAGTATAAATCTGAAGTTCTTCTAAATCTGTTAGGGGAAAGGGCAACAAATGTTATTACATACATTAAGGATGGGGAATTAGAAGATTATTCAAAGGTGAAAGCTATAGTACTTAGAGAATTTGAGCCAACTCCCCAAACTTGTTTAGAACATTTTAGAAAAGCACAACGTCAACCCAATGAAACGTATGTACAATTTGCATCCCGATTAACAACGAGTTGGGATTATTATTTAAAATTGAAAAATGTGACAGATTTTGAAACTTTAAAAAAGTTAGTGATTTCTGATAAAATTTGTCAGACGCTTGATAAGGATGTTACGTGTTTTATAAATGTTAGACAAGGAGATTCTTGGTTTCACCCAATTGAGTTATCTCGGGAGATAGATTTATATTACACATCAAAGGGAAAACCTGTGGTTGATAATTCTAGGTCGAATAATAAAAATAATTATTCTAGGCCAGTTTCTAAAGTTTTTCTAACTGATGTAAAAAATTCTAAATGTATTTTGTCATGTAATGAAAATCATCTTTTGCATAAATGTCCTGTTTATAAAAATATGTCAGTGAGTGATAGAGTTGAGCTGGTAAAGACAAAAAATCTTTGTTTTAACTGTCTTATGAATCATAAAGTAGTCGATTGTAAATCTAAATTCTCGTGTATTATTTGTAGGAAAAGGCACAATGTAACTTTGCATTTTCCTCGCGAACAAAAAATAAATAAAGTTGAAAACCAAGAGGTAATTTCACAGGAAATGAGTCATATAAACAAAGGAGGTAATAAATCTAATTTGGATGTTTCGGCTCCAGTATATCAGCCTTTCCCAGCTAATAATCAAAACAGTTTATTTTCAACGACATGTAATTTGGCTAATGAGTTGAAAGCTGTGTTACTTAGCACATTTGTTTGTTTAATAAGAGATGAATTAGGTAATTTTCATGAAGTACGAGGTTTATTAGACACGTTGGAGCAAACTCTAACTTTATGTGTAAAAGGTTAGTAGATAAACTTAATTTGAAAAGGGAAAAGACTAACATTTCTATTTCAGGCATAAATAATTTATCGTTGAATGTTAGATCTAGGGTTAACACAACTGTTTCAAATAGAGATAAGGATTTTCATTTAAAATTAGACTTTTTGGTCGTTCCAAAAATTACAGAATTTACGCCGTCTAGGCCGCTTGAGACTTCTATCCCATTATTAATTAACATCATATTAGCTGATGAAAAATTTAATGTCCCAGGTCCGATTGATTTGCTTTTAGGTGCAGAAAATTTCTATGAATTTTTAAGACCAGGTCAAATTTATCCGCAAACATTAAATACTGAAATTGTTTTACAAAAGAGTGTATTCGGGTATATTGTCAGTGGAAGCCTTCCGGCTAGGGGTGAAAGTAATATACATTGTAGGTTAATTACAGATAATTTGGAATTAGAAAAAATAATTAGAGAGTTTTGGGAACTAGAAAACATAGAGAAAGAGTCTGAGATTTCTAAAACTAAGGAAGCAGAAATTTGTGAAGAACATTTTCTGAAAAATTATTCTAGAACTGAAAATGGACAATATATGGTGAAAATGCCACTAAATGAAGATCCATCTTGTCTTGGCGAATCAAAACAAAAGGCAATGAATATTTTAAATTCATTATGGAAACGCTTAGTTAGAGAACCTAAAGTTAATGATCTTTATAAAGCATTTATGGAAGAATATCTAAGTATGGGTCACATGGAAGAAGTGATAGAATCTGAAGAGCCAGAAGTCACTTATTATATTCCACATCATTGCGTATTCCGTACAGAATCAAGTAGTACACCATTACGAGTCGTGTATAATGCCAGTTCCTTAACTTCTACAGGGAAATCATTAAACAGTTTGCAGTTTAACGGAGGAACAATCCAAGATGAGTTATTTTCTATAATGTTACGATTTCGAAAGCATCAGTTTGTTTTTGTAGCTGATATTAAAGAAATGTATCGTATTATATTAATATATCCGAGTCAACGTGATTTATTACGAATAGTATTTAAACCTGAGGTGAATGAGCCAGTAAAAGTGTACAGGTTATATACTGTGATTTATGGCACAACTAGTGCTCCTTTTTTAGCTACAAGAACCTTAATGCAATTATCCAGAGACGAAGGAAATGAATTTCCTTTAGCTGCGAATGTGTTGTTGCAGGATGTGTACATGGATGACATCCTAACAGGAGCAGATGATTTTGTTTTCCAAAATATGGAAAAACATACTCTTTCTACTCATAAATTATCTGAAAATGTAAAGTATGAAAGGTGAGATGGTGTTGATTAATGACAAAGATTGTAAAAGCAAACACATTTATTAGAAACTAATAGAGACATTAACTTTAGACAGAGCTCTACTAGAGCTAAGAACATTAAGTGTTTCAAAAGAATACCCATTACAATCTAATGTTCGTTCAAGATGAGAACGAACTGATACTTGCATGTGAGAGCAAGCATGCATCTCTGAAATTTGTACAGGTATATATACACCTCAAAAATAAGACATTTGCATAAAATACCACGAAACGGACAGTTAATTACCTGGACGAATCACAGCCTAGCAAACGTCAACTAAAGACGAAGCGTCGTGCATCTCCGGAATGACAGCGCCATCTATAGAACCTGAAAAATGGAAGTTTCCTTCCAAAGAGCAACTGTGAGATAATTCAACTCGACTCGAGTGCCGATTGAGAACGTAAACATCTCGACAGTCGCCGGGAAAACGTGTTCTCTGCAGGGTGGACGACAAGATGATGAAACAGGGTTTTAAAACTTAAAATAAGCAGTTGGTATGCTAAAAATAACTTAAAAGAATTAAATATTTCCAACATTGCCCCCCTTCGTACACTCTGACAGAGAACAGCCTAAAAAAAACTTTCAAAAGGGTAAGTTATGCCAAACGTAAATTTTGAATTTTGACATAAAATTTCTTGAAATACAAACTTACAAAAACAGTTTAATGAAAATTTAAAGTTTAAACATTTTACTTATAATACATACATTAACGATTTAAGTTTTGAGAAAAAAAAAAAAATCGGCAGGTTGCCGAAGCCTAAAAAGAAAAAAAAAACACTTTAAACTTACAAACTTTTAAAGATGATAATGCATTATGATTTTAACACTAAATTTAAAGTTATTAAATTTCAATTGAAAGATTAAAAAAAAACTTAGCATTTATGCAAATATCTTAAAATTGTATAAACACATTTGCAAACAGTTTAATACATAAAAATAAATTAAAGTTCATATAAAGTCCTGATTCACTTGAAACAGTCTTAAATGTCCATTGGACGGCAGTCACTCATCGATAAACAGTTCAGTAGTGAACGCTTTCAAGGAGATTTTCGTTACTGGCTTTGTTAAACAATCAGCTAAATTCTGTGAAGATTGGACATATTTCAACTCGAACATATTGTCGAACACTAGATTTCTTAGAAAATGGTAGCGTATATCTATATGCTTCGTTCGAGCATTTTCGATAGGTGATTTTGAAAAGTCGATAGCAGCTTTATTATCACACAGTAATGTATATTCAGTACAGTCTTGGTTAATTAATTTTGATTTGATAGTTTCTTCCAGAACTCTTCTTATCCAAATCATTTCCTTTGCTGCTTCACTTAACGAGATGGATTCTGCTTCCATCGTAGATAACGATACGCATTTTTGCTTGAAACTTCGCCAAATGATTGGAGCTTTGTCGACAAACATCATAACTCCACTCATGGATACTCTGTCATCTCTGTTAGATGCATAGTCAGCATCACTATAGCACGTCACTTTTAGAGATGTCACATTTGATAAATTTAATTTGAAATTTTTAGTAGCTTGAACATAGCCTAGAAGTTTAAGTAGACCTAGCCAATGGATCATGCTTGGGTTTTCTTGAAATTGGCTGAAAAGATTTATTGCAAAAGCAGTATCCGGCCTTGTCCGACTTGCTAAAAAAGCTAAACACCCTACTAAATTTCTGTAGGGGTATTTCTCCATCTCAGTTATTTCTTCTCCAGTTTTAGGACAGTCGGTCTTTGAATAAATTATGCCTTTTGCAATAGGTAACAATATTATTGGAATTTTATACTTTGAGTAAATTTTACAAATTTTTTCAATGTATTCTTTCTGATGGATATATAATTTCTTATTTTCATTTTCAAATTCAACGCCAAGCAGTCTCTTGGTTTTTCCTAGGAGTTTAAGGTCAAACTTTGTTTTCAGGAGTTCTATAATTTCCTTTATATGTTCAGCTGTCTTTCCAAATATAATTATGTCGTCTACATATAGGAGTAGTAAGATTCTTCTCTTAAAAATAAATACACAATTTGTCCATTCTAACCTGGTGAAGGCTAATTCTTCTAAAACATCTTGGATCTCAAAGTACCATTGCCTCCCACTTTGGTGGAGTCCATAGATAGCTTTTTTCAAGAGACAAACATAATCTGGATACTTTTGGCTTTGAAATCCCTTTGGTTGATACATGACTATTCTTTCTTGCAATTTTGCATAAAGATATGCACATTTGATGTCTAGTTGTTGGTGGAGCCAACCAAAAAGTCCAACTAGAATAGTGAAAAACAATCTAATGATGGCGAAATTTACTGCAGGGCTATATACTTCTTCATAGGATTCTCCTTTTTTCTGGCTAAAGCCTTACGCAACCAATCTTGCTTTATATCTTATAATTTTTTCTTCTTCGTTTTTCTTGATAGTATACACCCATCGATTATGTATAATCTTCTCACCATCTTTCCTTGGAATTAATTCCCATACTTTTCGCTGCTCCATCATTTTGATTTCTTCTTGCATGGCCTTCATCCATTCTTCCTTTTGGTTAGACTCGACAGCTTCTTTAAATGATCTAGGAATTTCCACTTCTATGCAATTGGCTTCTAAATCTGTGTCAGATTCTTCACTAATGTCAGACAATTTGTTTTCAGTTATAGGTCCAGCTCTTGGTTCGGGTCCTGAATATTTATCTTTTCCAGAAAAACTAAAGAAATTCGGATCATATCTTATATTGTTCTTCAAGCAGTACCTCTTCACATCTGGATGTGATCTAAGAATTACATTTTTACCTTCAATTTTGTAGTAGATGTCTGTTCTTGAACAATCTCTTCTTTCCTTCGCTTCTCTGATCCACTTTATACTTTTACACGGAATTTGATCATCTTCAGAATCAGTACTTGATTCTTCGTTATTTTGATATTGATTCATGGTCTCGACTTCTGAATCTATTTCAGATTTTGATGGTACTTCTGGAGTTTCTACATGTTCAATTGCTCTGCGGCTTCCTCCATGGCTAATCTCACCTTTACCTTCATTACTTTTTACCTTTGGGTCCAGCTTCGCTCCACTTCGGAGCTTTGCTTCTTTCCTTCTACTGTTTGAGCTTTGTTTCTTCTCTTCTCTTATACCAAACTCCTCATCAAAAGATACATTTATTGTTTCGATGACTCGACCCAACTCTGGAATCCATATTCTATAGCCTTTAGTTTGATGTGCATTAGTGATGGGCGATAACGAGATGTTTTTCTCGATTTTCTCGATTGTATGGACATCTCGATATTTTTCGATTGTATAAATTTTTTCTCGATGACTACAGTTTGCAAATTTCTTTTATAAATCATATATTATGTATTATATACGTCATACATTTATCAAGAATCGTCTGCGGGTGAACTGGAATGAGTCGATGTTAATAAAGACTAGGTGACTTCGACCGCTAGCGGGCCCCTCCTTTAATCGGGGCCCCTAATTTATACGTAATCTTGTAATATGAAATCACGAACAGGTTACCCGCTATATACGGCACTGATATATGATAGCAGGCGGGTGTGGTGTGCACGCACTACAAAATCTTGTAAAAAATATAATATCGAAACGAATGAACGTCGGACCAGATCTCTTGGGGGAGGGGTCAAAGTGAGCGGAGGAGCACAGCAGCTGCATAATATGATTAAGTCGTCAGAGGTCTTTAGGCCTTTCCAACCATATGTCACATGAGAAGTCTGGATTTGAATTTATAAAAATGCCCTCCCCATGGGAGGAAAGGGGGGAGGGGTGCGGGAGGTGGATAACATGAGTAAGTGGTCATAAGCCTTTCCAACAATATGTCACATGAGGGGTCTCGGCTAAATTTAGAAAAACACCCCCGTGGGGGAAAAGTGGGGGGGGGCGGTCACCGGAGGTGCATTACATCAATAAGTAGTCACAGACCTTTCCAACGATATCTCACATGTGGGGTCTTGGCTAAATTTGGAAAAGTGTCCCCCGGGGGGGGGGGGGGGGTTCAAAATGGGGGGATGGACACCGGAGGAGCATAACATCAATAAGTAGTCACAGACCTTTCCAACGATATCTCACATGAGGGGTCTTGGCTAAATTTGAAAAAGCGTCCCCTGGGAGGGGCAAATTGGGGGAGACTGTCACCGGAGGTGCATAACATCAATAAATAGTCACAGACCTTTCCAACGATATCTCACATGAGGAGTCTTGGCTAAATTTGGAAAAGTGTCCCCGGGGGGGGGGGGGGGGCAAAGTGGTGGTGGGGACACCGTAGGTACATAACATCAATAAGTAGTCACAGACCTTTCCAACGATATCTCACACGAGGGGTCTTGACTAAATTTGAAAAAGTGTCCCCCAGGGGGGGCAAAGAGTGGGGGGGGGACTGTCACCGGAAGTGCATAACATCAATAAGTAGTCACAGACCTTTTCAACGATATCTCATAAGAGGGGTACTGACTAAATTTGGAAAGGCAAAGTGGAGGGGTCGGCCACCGGAAGTGCATAGCACTAATAAGTAGTCACAAACCTTTCTAACGATATGTCACATGAGGGGTCTTGGCTAAATTTGGAAAAGTGTCCTGAAATTTCATATATTATAAATAATATTTAGCGGAGGGCTCCATAAAAAAATCCGATCTAAAATGATAAAAGCGGAAAAAACTACCCTCGCAGTGGAGGCCAAATTGGGGAGGGGAGGAAGAAAGTCTCATAATATGAAAGAGTCATCCGAGAGCTTACCGATGACATATCACATGACTGGTCCAAAAAAAGTTTGAAAATTGCTCCCCCTCTCTCCCCCCGTGGGCCCACTCTTTCACCCCGGAATTCAGACAGCCGCCACTTTAAAATTTTTATGTTCAATAAATAATATTTACCGGAAGACTGCATAAAAAACCCATATTTAAAGTGATATTTAAATTTATTATAGAAATCGGCTACGGTTTTAAAAATTTGTTCCCCCCTCCCCCACCCCCCTTTGAGCGAAGAAAGGTTCATAGTATGAAAGAGTGGTCAAAGGGCTTTTCGATTATATGCCACAGGAAGGGTTCGGTAAAAGTTTTAAAATTGCACCCCATGAGTCCACTCTCACGTCCTCCTCCCTCGAAATCACCCGACCCACCTTCCTCTTTGAAAATTTTATATTTAATAAATAATTTTTATCGGAGGGTTCCAGGTATGTGACATCTTGGTAGGGCTAAAATAAGAGAAACTTTGAAAATTAAAGCTTCATTTCACAGCTCATTGTCATGCCTTTTTCTCTATCTCGTCCCTTGGTACTCTCGATAAATTTTCTTACTTTTCTTCTCTGCCGAGGACGAGAGAAATCCTCGAAAAGCTTCTCATAGCGAAATGTTGAAAAGCGCGAGAGAAATCCTCGAAAGGCTTTTCATTGGGAGATTTCGAAAAGGACGAGAGTAACAAGCGAGAGGCTTCCCATCAGGAAAGGTTGAAAAGGGCGAGAGGAAACTCTCGAGAGACTTCCCATCCCGAAAGGTTTAAAACCACGAGAGAGCCAACCATCGAGCAGCTTGCCATCTGGAAGCGTCGAAATGCTGGAAAAATCATCGAGATGAGATTTGCCGAAATGCGAGATGGAAATGAAGCTTTCAGAGTCAAACTTACTGCATTCCTGGTTTAAGTCATAATTTCTCAAAGGAGTCCATCTGCTTATCCAATCTCTTTTTAGCACACAGGCTATCTAAGCCTGAGAGCTAATGTACCCGTCGGTTCTGTGTGTATGCATGTACTGTACGTACGTACGTATGTACGTAACGCGATAACTCTTGATTAAAATGTACGATTTGCTACAATTTTTTTTTAATGTTCATTCTGATAAGGCGTTCCGCTGTTTAGTTTTGACGGTTCATTGGTTAAGGATAAAGGGAGAGAAGGGGGGCTGGTCCCCCCCCCCCCTCCTTAATTTAGATAAATAGGTTTTTCATGCAGAATTCTTCGATTTGCTCCAAATTTCGTATACCGGTTTATTATGTTAAGGAGCTTCCCTGATTAAACTTGGAGGTTCATTAGTTAAGTATGAAGGGGGGGAAGGGGGATAGACCCCCTCCTTAATTTAGATAAATGGGTTTTTCATGCAGAATTATTCGATTTGCTCCAAATTTGGTATACCGGTTCATTATGTTAAGAAGTTGCCTTGATTAGATTTGGAGGTTTACGGGTTAAGTATAAAGGGGGAGAAGGGGGCTAGACCCCCCCCCCCTTAATTTAGATAAATGGGCTTTTCATGCAGAATTATTTGATTTGCTCATAATTTGGTATACCGGTTTATTATGTTAAGGAGCTTCCCTGATTAAACTTCGAAGTTCATTGGTTAAGGATAAAGGGGGAGAAGGGGTCTGGTCCCCCACTTAATTTAGATAAATGGGTTTTTCATGCAGAATTACTCGATTTGTTCCAAATTTGGTATACCGGTTTATTATGTTAAGGAGCTTACCTGATTAAACTTGGAGGTTCATTAGTTAAGTATAAAGGGGGAAAAGGGGGGTAGACCCCCTCCTTAATTTAGATAAATGGGTTTTTCATGCAGAATTATTCGATTTGCTCCAAATTTGGGATACCGGTTTATTATGTTAAGAAGCTGCCTTGATTAGAATTGGAGGTTTATGGGTTAAGTATAAAGGGGAGGGGCTAGTCTCCCCTTAATTTAGATAAAAGGGTTTTTCATGCAGAATTATTGGATTTGCTTCAAATTTAATATACCGATTTATTCTGATATGGCGCTTCCTTCATTAGATTTGGAGGTTCATTGGTTAAGTATACAAGGGCGAAAAGGGGGCAAGTCCCCTCCCCTTAATTTAGATAAATGGATTTTCATGGAGAATTATTCAATTTACTTTAATTTTTTTTCTATGTTTGTTCTGATAAGGAGCTTTCCTGATTAGATTTGGAGGTTCATTAGTTAAGTATAAAAGGGTTAAAGGGGTTAGACCACCCTTAATTTAGCGATATGTTTCTTTTTTTCATGCAGAATTATCTGATTTGCTTCAAATTTGATATACTGCTTTATTATAGTTAAGGAGTTTCCCTGATTAGATTTGGAGGTTCATTGGTTAAGTATAAAAGGGGCAAACGGGGATATTTCCCTTCATTTATTTTTTGAGGGACATTATTCTTTGAAATAAGAGTGTAATATACAGTTAGTGTTAATAACCTGTGAGCTCAATGCCATCAGTTTAACTGGCACTTATCATTTTATTGCTATTAACCGATGTGGGTTATGAAGCATAGTGGTTTATGTATTCAGTTCTGTATAGTCCTAGTTTCAAACTTTACTGTTAAATTTAGTGTCATTTTGCCACGAATTTTCATCGTTTCTCTTATTTTAGCTCTGCCAAGCTGCCCCATACCTGGAGACTCAGATAAATACTATTTATTAAATATAAAAAGTTCAAAGAGGAAGGTGAGTGAATTCTGGGGTGCGCGAGAGGGAGGGGGGGGGGGTAATTTTCAAACTTTTACCAAACCTGTCCTTGACATATCATCGGAAAGTCCTTTCACCACTCTTTCATATTATGAACCTTTCTCCTCCCAGAGTTCAATTCCGGAAGGGGTTCGGGAGGGGGGAGGGGAGCGGTGCGGGTGTGACTTTTTTTTTAAATTGTAGAGATTTCTACAATAAATATCATTAAATGAGGTTTTTTAATGGAGCTCTCCGATAAATATTATTTATTAAATATAAAATTTTAAAAGTGGGGCTGCGTGATTTCCGGGTATATTCTAGGATAAAAGAGGGAACCCACGTAGGAGGGGTAAATTTCAAACTTTTTTTGGACCAGTCATTTGATCTATCATCGGAAAGTTTTCGGTTATCATCGCAAAGTTACTCTTTCATATTATGAACCTTTCTTCTTCCTTCCTTAGTTTGGCGCCCCGAGAGAGGCACTTTTCAAACTTTTTTGAAATCGTAGCGTTTTTAAAAATTTTAGATCGGATTTTTTTTACGGAGCCCCCCGATAAATAATTTTTAATATATGAAAATTTCAAAGAGAAGGATGGGCAGGGTATATTTCAGGGAGGGGGGGGGGGGGGCACGATAATTGGAATCCTGGGAGTTGGGACTCTTTTCTATCTTTTGCTGACACCCCTCATGTGATATGTCATTGGAAAGCTCTTTGACTACTATTTCATTTTATATATTGCCCGCGCCCCTCCCCTTACTTTGTCCCCGAGCGGGGGCACTTTACTAAATTTAGCCGACACCCCTCATGTGCCATATCGTTGGAAAGTCCTGTGACCACTTATTCATATTATGCACTTTCCTTGCCCCTTCCTCCTACTTTGCTCCCCGCGGGAGTTCGTTTAATGTATTCCAGTCGAAGACTTTATAAAAACGGGGAAATTAAAGATCCAATCTCAAATGATGTAGAAAAATCAATAAAAAATTTTGATCCCTTTTATCATCCTTTAGTTCATATTTTTTCCACTAGGGGGTGCTTTTGATTCTTATTTCTTTGGCCATTTTGGTACTAATTGCCGAAAAATTCTAATTTTTGATACTTAAACTCCCCTTACCGCTTCATAGCTACTCGCGTTTTTTCAGCTTTTTTTCAACCAGGGGGCACCCTTACAAGACTTTTCCAGTCTTATGGCTCCTTTATAGTTTCCCTTTGGTTTGTTGTTTTTTTATTCCATCTGTTTTCAGTTACCCTATATTTAATAAAATCTGCCTTATATATATGTAAAAACAATGATTTCAATAATCGATTCTAGAACATCTCCTTTGTAGATTCTCGAAAGTAATCGATGACTGTATCGATTGTGTATTTTACGATAACGATTTTTTTCGATTGGTAAATTTTTGAGAATCGCCCATCACTAAGCCCTATCACTACTATGAAATTGTCGGCCAGAATAATAGCTAAGTTTTCCAATAACTGTTTTTAGCTTTTCTCGTTATAATCGATTGTAAAACATCTCGATTGTAGATTCTATGAATTAATCGATGGCTGTATCGATTGTGATTTTTTACGATGACGATTTTTCTCGATTGTCGAATTCTCGAGAATCGCCCATCACTAATGTGCATACCCAACTAAAAATCCTTTCTTCGTTCTCATGTCAAACTTTTTTCTTTGTTGTTTTGGTATTCCAACATATGCAATGCTTCCAAACTTCTTTAAATGGCTCACTGATGGTTTTCTTCCACAAAAATATTCAAATGGGGTTTTCTCTTGACCTTTTCTGGCTACTCGGTTCCATACATATACAAAACAGCAAAGTGCTTCTGCCCAAAATTTTTCGTCCATTTTGCTACTTTTCAGCATGGCTTTTATAGCATCTACTGCTGTGTAATTAAATCGTTCTGTGAGTCCATTTTGTTCTGGTGTGTATGGATTCGTCTTTTGGTGTTGTATGCCCTATTTTTCTAAATGAACTTTAAACTTATCGTTGACAAATTCTTTACCATTGTCAGTCCTTATAGCTATTACTTTCTTCCCTAAAAACCTCTCATTCCTTTTCTGAAATTTTAAGAAACAATCAAATGCTTCACTTTTATGTTGAATAGGATAAGCAGTCACCTTCTTTGAGTAATCATCTATAATCGTTAGAAAATATTCAGATCCTCCGAGTGAATATGTTGGCATTGGTCCACAGACGTCCATATGTAGTAATTGTAACGGTTTGTTTGTTCTTCCTCCTTCTTGAGATTGGAAAGATACTCTTCTTGTTTTGGCAATTTTGCACGATTCGCAGCCTAATTCCTGATATTTCAACTTCGGTAATCCTTTTACCTTTTCATGCTGAGATGTATTGACAATGTACTGGTTATTTATGTGGCAGTATCTCTGATGCCATTTATCTAGTTCTGTTGCATTCGAAGTTATAGCATTATTTTCGACATAAGTGGCAGATTGTGGGTATGTAGGTTTTACGCTGTACAGTCCATTTTTTCTATACGCCGAAAACATTTCTTCACCTTTTTCGTCAAATAAGGTTATTTTGCCATTCTTTCCTACAAATTTAGAACCCTTCTTCTCACATACTGCACCTGAAATTAAGTTTCTTCTTAACTTTGTAGAGTACATTACATTATGTAATCGTATTTCATTAACTCTTCCATTTACTCTGAAATTTACATCTACGCTTCCCATTCCTTCAATAGGACTAGTTACTTCGCCTACAGCGAGAGTCATTTTAATATTGTTAACCGGTTTGTACGTTACAAACAAGTCTTTGTTGTTACAAAAATGACTTGACGCACCGGTGTCAAACACCCAATTGAATTTATCTTGAAAGTTGCTATTCTGACCAAAATTAGCTTCTGTCACGTAACTTTCTCGTTTTGCATTTTTAGGGTTACTTCTACAATTAACAGCCCTATGATCTGGTTTGCCACATTTGAAACAATTCTGATTTTGGGGTTTATCTCTTTTTCGGACTTCTTTGGGTTTTATTAACTTTATTTCTAATGCCGATTTTTCCCCTTTAAGCGAATCTTTTCTACTTTGCTTTAAACGGTCCTCTTCTAATATTAACTCATCTAATACCTTGTTAAAGGTAAAGTCCTTTTTACCCCATCTATAAATGGCTTGCATGATACCAGAAAAAGTGTCTGGAAGGAATCTAATCAGCTGGTAAGTTTTGACAATTTCGGGTAATTCTATTTCCGTATCCCCCATACTTTCTAAAATTTCTTTAAGTCTTGCTCCATACAGTCCTATCGCTTCGTTGGGATCATAAGTACAATTAAAGTAGGCATCTAAGATACCAATAGATCTTCCACGCGTTGCTGGCTGGAAGTGAACTTTAAGTCTTTCCCAAGCTTCTGACGCAACCTTAGTATCACGAATCAGTGGCTTTAAATCTTTACTAATATTTAAATATATTGTACTATAGGCCTGATTCTTTTTCATTTCAAAATCGCGCTTCTCTTTAGGAGTTGCATCTTCTTTAACTTTTAAATCTTTTTTACTAACATGCTCATATGCCCCTTTGTCCATTAAAAGTGCTGTCACATCATCTTTCCAGGTGGCATAGTTATAATTGTTAAGTTTATCTATTTCCATCTTTAGTTTTTAGAGCCCCCTTATCTTTAAGCTTTTAGAACTTTTAACGTTAAAACCATCTCTAAATTAAATACTTAATATGGGCAAAAAGAGTGGTCCATAACCGATGTTTTCCAAAATATGGAAAAACATACTCTTTCTACTCATAAATTATCTGAAAATGTAAAGTATGAAAGGTGAGATGGTGTTGATTAATGACAAAGATTGTAAAAGCAAACACATTTATTAGAAACTAAAAGAGACATTAACTTTAGACAGAGCTCTACTAGAGCTAAGAACATTAAGTGTTTCAAAAGAATACCCATTGCAATCTAATGTTCATTCAAGATGAGAACGAACTGATACTTGCATGTGAGAGCAAGCATGCATCTCTGAAATTTGTACAGGTATATATACACCTCAAAAATAAGACGTTTGCATAAAATACCGCGAAACGAATAGTTAATTACCTGGACGAATCGCAGCCTAGCAAACGTCAACTAAAGACGAAGCGTCGTGCATCTCCGGAACGACAGCGCCATCTATAGAACCTGAAAAATGGAAGTTTCCTTCCAAAGAGCAACCGTGAGATAACTCAACTCGACTCGAGCGCCGATTGAGAACGTAAACATCTCGACAGTCGCCGGAAAACGTGTTCTCTGCAGGGTGGACGACAAGATGATGAAACGGGGTTTTAAAACTTAAAATAAGCCGTTGGTATGCTAAAAATAACTTAAAAGAATTAAATATTTCCAACAGATTTAGACACAGTGAAGGAGATTCAGCAACAACTGATATCTTTGTTAAGTAGAGGAGGCATGGATCTCCATAAATGGTCAGTAAATAATTTTGCTCTTTTGTGTAATAATTCAGAATCTGAATATTCTTTTTCTAATGAGACAAAAACTTTGGGAATATTGTGGAAGCCTCAGCCAGATTGTTTTGGGTTTAACTTAATTATCGAGCAAAGCAAATTATACACTAAACGATCAGTCTTGTCACAAATTGCTAGAATATTTGACCCTTTGTGTTTGATAGGTCCAATAATTACAAGGGCCAAGGAGTTTCTGCAAAAATTATGGTTGCTGAAAATAGATTGGTGTGATTATCTCCCAATGAAGGAAAATAAGGAGTGGAATGACTTTCTTACTTCCTTAAAGAGTGTAAATCTGATCAATATCCCTAGATGTATTCTTATAGCTCAAGCTATTTGTGTAGAACTACATGGATTTTCCGACGCATCTGAAATTGCTTATGGAACGGTCATTTACGTGAAATCTACTAATTCTTATGGTGATTCTGCTGTTAAGCTACTCACTAGTAAATCCAGAGTAGCTCCTCTAAAGCATGTCACTATCCCGCGTCTTGAACTTTCTGCTGCAGTTCTGCTATCTAAGTTAATGAAGCAGGTGTTAAGTGCCTTAAAACTAGAACTTTCTAAAACTTATTTTTGGACAGATAGCACCATTGTACTTGCATGGTTAAAAAAAGAGTCAAACGATCTTAAGACTTTTGTAGCGAACAGGATATCGATTATACAAGGTTTAACTTCGTTTGAACAGTGGCATTACGTACCTTCCAAGCAAAATCCTGCCGACCTTATTTCTAGAGGTATAGATCCCATCAAGATTCAGCAGTGTGATCTGTGGTGGTTTGGTCCAGCATTCCTACAACAGCCTGAGGTGGTCGAGTGTCCTAATAGCAATCCTGCTGAAACCAATGAGCTGTTTTTGCATGAATTGAAATCGCCATCAGTGACTCAAGTATGTGCCTTAGTTAACACTCTTGAACCTTTAGACATAATTAATAACTGTTCTTCGTTCATCAAACTACAAAGAGTAGTAGCATGGTGTAAAAGATTCATATATAACTGTAGAAACCCTTTATATCCTACAGCTGGAACTTTATCTAGCAGTGAACTCTCTCAGTCCTTATTGTGCATTGTAAAGAACATTCAAAGGACTTCATTCGTGAAAGAAATCCAGTGTTTAGAAAGGGATACTGCTATCCCTAACAATAGCAAACTGATAAACTTGTGTCCATTTTTAGACAGTGATGGCTGCATTCGTGTTGGTGGCAGACTGAAAAACAGTAACTTATCCGATCACCAAAAATATCCTATGATTATCCCTGCAAAACATAATTTTACATTTTGTGTTATTAATTATTTTCATATTTTATATTTTCATGCAGGTTCAGAAACCGCAATGTCTCTCATCCGAACTAAATTTTGGATTTTAGCTGGCAGAAATGTAGTTAGAAAAATCATTTTTAATTGTATTATTTGTAAGAAAATTAATTCTAAAATTTCGCAGCAACAGATGGCTGATTTGCCAGCAGCAAGATTAACGGTATCCAGAGTATTTACGCGCACTGGGTTAGACTACTGCAGTCCTTTTGAGACAAAAAATTCAACAGGTAGGAGTAAACAGGTAAAAAAGGTTTTTATTTGTATTTTTGTGTGTTTTACTACAAAGGCCTTGCATTTTGAAATTGTAAATGATTTAACAAGTGCAGCGTTTTTAGCCGAACTTAAACGCTTTATTGCGAGACGAGGCAAACCTTCTGATATCTTTAGTGATAATGGCCGAAATTTTGTTGGTGCCAATAAAGAATTAAGAGCAATTCTCAGATCTTTATTTAAGGATAAAAGTGAGGAGGAAATTCAAAATTATTTAGCTAATGAAGGAATTAAGTGGCATTTTAATCCCCCTTCAACCCCTCACTTTGGAGGTTTATGGAAGGCAAGTGTTAAATCACTTAAATATCATTTAAAGCATGTTGTAGGTAAAACTATTTTAAGTTATGAGGAACTCTTGACTCTTATTATTCAAATCGAAGCTGTTCTTAATTCTCGTCCACTCTGACCTCTTTCAAATGATTCAAATGATGTTAAAGCTTTGACACCTGCTCATTTTCTTATTGGCTCATCTTTAATGGCCTTACCTGAACCGAATTATACTGAAATCCCTATGAATAGGTTGAGCAGGTGGCAATTAGTTCAGAAATTGACACAACATCTTTGGAAAAAATGGCCATCAGATTATTTAAATAAGCTCTTAAATAGACCCAAATAGCATAAAGGAAGGGTAGAGATAAAAGAGGGAGATTTAGTTTTAGTAAAAAATTCTGATAATTATAGCCCTTTAAAATGGCATTTGGCAAGAATTGTTAAAATCCATCCAGGCCAAGATGGTATAGTTAGAGTTATAACTTTAAGGGATAAAAATGGCACATATAAAAGGCCAGTGGCCAAAATTGTTGTTTTGTCTCATGTGAATGAAACCACATTAACTACTTGAATTCATACATTTTATTTTAATTAAGCAAAACTTTTGTAGTGTAGTGTATTATTATATTTTTGTGTTTATATTTGTAAATTTAACATTTCATTTAGTGTATATGCTGAGAAAAAATTTGTATTATTGAGATTGTATTCTAAATTGATATCATATTTATAGTATTGAAGGTTTGAAACATTCAAGGCCCGGCGGTATGTTGTCGTTTAGAAGCGCCATCTATGTGGTTTGTTTTGAAACTTGTGAGTTGGGTTCGAGACGCCGATCAGAGGAGTAGTGTAAATATCGGCTCTCGTTCAATTTATTGTTTTGTGAATTAAAATTTAATTAGTAATACAGTCCGCTAGTTTTATTTTATTGTGAGTTGTGTGCAGTGATTAATTTGTGATTGAGCTATTGGTGGGAACAGGGATGGACACCCCTTTGTAGGGACTTTTCGGGTTTTTCCAAGCACCCCCAAGAGAGTTTTCTACGAGGCAGCATCTAACATTCTAACAATCTTATTTAGTGCAGAGCAAGAAATTCTACTTGGATGATATATCATGATAACGGTCCTCTAACGTTAGAGAAACCGATAAAAAAGGCTGTAAGCTAAGAGCGCTTTTAAGATTTAGAGCAAAGCCTGGAGTTGATGAATTGAAACGACATATTATACAGACGTAGAAACGCTAATTATTTCAGCCCAGACATTCAGAATGAAGTCATTCAAATATGTTCGGATATAGTTACCGAAGAACTAATAATCAAAATAAATAACGCAATCTGTTTTAGCTTGATTGCTGATGAAACTATGGACATTTCAATCACATAACAGCTTGCTCTTTGTGTTAGATATGTGGACTATTTGTAAAATTCACAGAATCCATATTTTGGGCAGGTATTTTAGGTTGCATCGTAGTAAATGATTTGTCCACCAAAAATTTAACAGAAGTAATATTACTACACTGTGATGAATTACGTCTTGACATGTCTAAATGCGTCGTACAGGCGTATAAGGGGGAGGTCAATAAGGCGGGTTATGTTAGTGGGGTCCAGTCTAGAATTCGATAGAAGTATCCAGAAATTAGATACGTCCATTGTGCAAGCCACCAGTTAATTTTTGCATTGTCCAGCAGCATGCTGATTCCTGCCATCCGAAACTGTATTGGAACTGTTGATGATGTCTTCCAAACTGAAATATGGATCCTAAGACTAACATTTAGGCATACAATACGTGTAAACCCTAAAATAACATTTCATGGCCAAGGTCTTCATTCTCTGTGTAGAAAGTCTTATTCAAAATTTGAATGACAGATTAATTTTAAATGAAGAAATTCTAACAGATTTCCAAGTACTTCTTCCAGGATTTGTGTCTGGAAAAAGCAAGCACATTAGAGACCCTTGCTCAATATTTTGACGATAAAGTGACAATGTCTCAAGTGAAAACTGAATATGAATTATGGTGCAAGAGAATTGCTAATGTTGACACAAACAAGAAGACTGTAATGCAACGTATTACAATACGATCAAACGCTTGCTGACAGTCTTGGCTACAATCCCGCTAACAACAGTCAGTGCTGAAAGGTCTTTTTCGACAATGAAAAGAATTAAATATTTGCCTCGAAGCCTTATGGCCGATAACAGACTCAGTAGCCTTGCAATGATATTTATTCATTGGGACATTGCAGTAAACCCTGATAAGTTAATAAGCATCATGGATGAGACGAAGCCACAAAGAGTGCTTCTGTAGCACTAGTAAACTTATTGTACTAAGAGTACTGCATTTATAATTATTCTAATTCTAATCAGAGAATGTGAAATAAAAATATAAGTTTCATGAATACATATATCTGTAACAATTAATTTTGTTTTTTGGAAAAAATAGTGTGTGTAATTAATTTCATCTATGGGTTAATCGTTTTAAGATTCTGCGCTCGTAATGCGAGACACTCACATGCTAATGTTAATCCTGTGCTTTAAATCTATTCAAATTACTTGTTTCCATTTCAATACTTTTTATTGTTTTTCCCATAGGATACATGAGGCTCATCTCAAGCATTGTCAGTTTGTGCTTTTTTTTTTCGTTGCAGTTTTCCCCTAAAAACACTTCATGTTTCCGGAACCGGTTTGGAAACTAGAAATGCACTTGAAAACAATAAATTGTAACAGAAATCGAAAAATACGAAATAACAATTTTTGATATGGACATCAAGTATCCAGACAGAAATATACCTAATGTTAAGCCTTGTTTATTTTTTACTTACGCTTTAAATTATGCAAATTACTTCTGTTAGATCAGAAGAAATTCCAAGATTAAGCCCCTTCCGAAGGGAAATCCTGGTTATAGGCCTGGGGCTTGCACGACATCGCGTAGGGCCCTTTCATAGTATTTAATTGATCTCAACATATACTCCAATGCTGGATTATTAAAATTTATTTAAATTGTAGTTATATATCATAGAATTATGTATAAAATAATAAAGTGTATAAAAAAATACCACTACTTTCATTTCTAACAGGCATAATTATTTTTAATTTCGCAATATCTGCTATCCTTCACCTAAAAAAGAAATTTTAAAGCCTATTTTAAAGTTTTAATTTTTGCTTTCACAGTTACTTTCATCCAATCTATACATTCCCCATCAATTATATCAACTTCATCTGTAAGAAATAAAGTTTACTCATTTTTTTAACATGAAAAACTTTTTTAAAAAATCTAAAGCAAATATATTATTTTCTACAAAGGAAACGTTATTTCTAATTTTATAGAGATAATCGGTGCTCCTAACAAAGCCCCAATTGTCACAGCGCCCTGGGCAGCCACCCCATTTGCCCAATAGTCACGCCGGTATTTGTCGCATATATATTTTTTATTTTGATTTTTATAGACATCTTTTTCGGCATTTAGGAAAACTTAGTGCAGTATTTTTAGACAAATGGTCCTGTTTTAGTCCCCTTTTGTAATATAAATGGTCTCCCGAAGTCCCATGCTCTCCTTTCCCCCTTTTGAAGAACTAAAATGTGCTGGAAGCTCTGTATTGGTTGTTCACATATGATGTCATACTCAAAGCAATCAACATAAGTTATGCACTTCCTGAATCACTATTACAGATGTTATCTAATAACATGTTTACTTTTGGAACATCATTCAATACATCATTTCCAATACACATGTACAATATTATATCTATAGTAGAAGAAACATTAATGAACATTAAAATAAGTAAATACCTTAGTTAATTTTATATTCTTTTAAATTAAAACTAACATTAGTTAGATGCATAACAATAATTACAAATATATGTATTTTAAATTCACTCTGAAAATTTGACTACATTTTCCTGAAACTATTTTGTAAATACTAAATTTTTATGTTATTGTGCTTTTTAAAATGTCATTTTCATACTCTTTAACAGTTGAAATGCAGTAAACCAACGTTTAAAATGCACAAATAATGCGTGAAAAAGCAGCAAATAGCTGTTTCGAATCTACAGCGAGATTCTTCTTCAGTGCAAGAGAGGGAAAAAAGGAACAGCGTGCTAGAAAAAGCAAGGCTGAGCAAAATGATAGACAGAGACGCGCTGCCTTATATACCCTATGCGGGTAGCGAAAGCGCCAGAAACAACCAATGAGAGAGAAGCAGTGGAAACGACTGGGTGGACAAGTAGCGACATCTACCGGAAAAGGAGAGAAAATGAAACCAAAAAAGAGGAAATTAAATTAATGCTTTCCAAATACTTGGAAAATCTGGAGTACTAGATAAGTCATTGACTAAAGAGTGAGAATTTTTAATGATGTGGTAAGCTTCCCAAAAATCAAGATCAAGGTTAGAAGAACATTTTTGGATAATGGTGGCTGAGGAAAAGTCGAACCTATGTTGAGAAGACCAAGAATGTTGAGCAATAGAAGAACGTTTGAGCTCCTGATTTTTAACATAACCTTCATGCTCTTTTAAACGAAATCTAAGAGCACGTTTAGTCTGGCCAATATAAGAAAGGCCACATTGGCAAGAGATTTGGTAAATACCCCAGTTATCTAGGCGATCAATGGGGTGTTTGAGATTTGAAAAGGTGATTTTATTAACAGGAGAAGAAATAACATTAAAATCAAACCTTCTTAAGATTTTAGCAACTTGCTGACTGATTTTAGGAAAAAAATGGTAACACAACTGAAGTATTAGAGTTGGAATTAGAATGCTTTTCAGAATGGACGGATTTCGTCAATTTCTTATAAATAGAATCAATAATATTAGAGGAATAACCATGATCAACAGCAATAGCTTTGAGGTAATTAAGTTCAGCACTAAGTAACTGAGGAGTGGAACAAACATTGGTAGCCCGGAAAACAAAAGTATTGAAAGCAGCAAATTTCTGGTTAGGGGGATGAGAAGAATGCCTGTGAGGTGGAATACTGACAGCAAAAGGTTTACGAAAGACGGTAGTCTGAAAGCCATTATCACAACGAATAACAAGGACATCGAGGAAAGAAAGACAGTTATTGGTCTCAATTTCAGAGGTAAATTGAATGCAGGGATCAATGGAATTCATAATAGAGAGAATATGATTAATATCCGAAATTATTTCAACCAGGACATAAACATCATCAACATAATGAACATAGAACGGAAATTTTAAAATTTCAAAAAGTTTGACCTCAAAATAGTGCATATAAATATCGCATAAAATTGGACTAAGAGGATTACCCATAGCCAAACCATCAATCATGCGGAAGAAATTACCATTGAAAACAAAAGTATTTTGTGACAAGCAAGCGCGAGTGAGAAGGATAAGTTCCTTGATTTCAAAATAAGAGAAATGGAATTCACAAAGCCTGTTCTTGAGGCAATCCAAAGCCCCCTCAACCGGAACGTTTGTAAATAATGATTTAACATCAAAAGAAACCATCATGTGACCCTGCGGCTTAAAATTATGGAGTTTTTTAACAAAATCAAAAGAATTCTTAACAGTGAAACAGTTACTGCTCAAAAGTGGGGAAAAAACAGAAACTAAATATTTGGCAAGCTTATAAGAAGCTGTACCGATACTAGAGACAATAGGTCTAAAAGGAATGTCAGGTTTATGGACCTTAGGTAAAGCATAAAACCTGGCACAATGCGCAATAGATGGAATAAGAGACTTCTTAAAGTTAAAAGGAATAATGGAAGAAGACTTGATGGTAGACTTAATAGAATTAATTTCACTAGTGGAAGGATCTTTGCGGATGTCCACATAAGGACCATCTTTAATTAATTTATGGGATTTTTCCAAATACGAAGATTTGTCGAGAAGAACAATCTGACCACCTTTGTCAGCCTTAGTAATGATTAAGTTTGGATCAGAACGCAAATTTTTCAGACATTGTTTAACTGGAATTTTAAGATTGGGCTTATAAACATTAGAATTGAAATCAACAGTATTGGCAATGAGATGCCTGATGGACTCTTTTTGAGAAGAAGATAGAGCGCTATGCTTAAAGGCCCTTTCAATAGGAGCAATTAGATTAGGTAAAGAAGGAATAGCAGAGACAGAGAAATTGTTATTCAATAATTTCTCTTTAATTATTGTTATTGAATAACAATTTCTCTGTCTCTGCTATTCCTTCTTTACCTAATCTAATTGCTCCTATTGAAAGGGCCTTTAAGCATAGTGCTCTATCTTCTTCTCAAAAAGAGTCCATCAGGCATCTCATTGCCAATACTGTTGATTTCAATTCTAATGTTTATAAGCCCAATCTTAAAATTCCAGTTAAACAATGTCTGAAAAATTTGCGTTCTGATCCAAACTTAATCATTACTAAGGCTGACAAAGGTGGTCAGATTGTTCTTCTCGACAAATCTTCGTATTTGGAAAAATCCCATAAATTAATTAAAGATGGTCCTTATGTGGACATCCGCAAAGATCCTTCCACTAGTGAAATTAATTCTATTAAGTCTACCATCAAGTCTTCTTCCATTATTCCTTTTAACTTTAAGAAGTCTCTTATTCCATCTATTGCGCATTGTGCCAGGTTTTATGCTTTACCTAAGGTCCATAAACCTGACATTCCTTTTAGACCTATTGTCTCTAGTATCGGTACAGCTTCTTATAAGCTTGCCAAATATTTAGTTTCTGTTTTTTCCCCACTTTTGAGCAGTAACTGTTTCACTGTTAAGAATTCTTTTGATTTTGTTAAAAAACTCCATAATTTTAAGCCGCAGGGTCACATGATGGCTTCTTTTGATGTTAAATCATTATTTACAAACGTTCCGGTTGAGGGGGCTTTGGATTGCCTCAAGAACAGGCTTTGTGAATTCCATTTCTCTTATTTTGAAATCTAGGAACTTATCCTTCTCACTCGCGCTTGCTTGTCACAAAATACTTTTGTTTTCAATGGTAATTTCTTCCGCATGATTGATGGTTTGGCTATGGGTAATCCTCTTAGTCCAATTTTATGCGATATTTATATGCACTATTTTGAGGTCAAACTTTTTGAAATTTTAAAATTTCCGTTCTATGTTCGTTATGTTGATGATGTTTATGTCCTGGTTGAAATAATTTCGGATATTAATCATATTCTCTCTATTATGAATTCCATTGAGACCAATAACTGTCTTTCTTTTCTCGATGTCCTTGTTATTCGTTGTGATAATGGCTTTCAGACTACCGTCTTTCGTAAACCTTTTGCTGTCAGTCTTCCACCTCACAGGCATTCTTCTCATCCCCCTAACCAGAAATTCGCTGCTTTCAATACTTTTGTTTTTCGGGCTACCAATGTTTGTTCCACTCCTCAGTTACTTAGTGCTGAACTTAATTACCTCAAAGCTATTGCTGTTGATCGTGTTTATTCCTCTAATATTATTGATTCTATTTATAAGAAATTGACGAAATCCGTCCATTCTGAAAAGCATTCTAATTCCAACTCTAATACTTCAGTTGTGTTACCATTTTTTCCTAAAATCAGCCAGCAAGTTGCTAAAATCTTAAGAAGGTTTGATTTTAATGTTATTTTTTCTCCTGTTAATAAAATCACTTTTTCAAATCTCAAACACCCCATTGATCGCCTAGATAACTGGGGTATTTACCAAATCTCTTGCCAATGTGGCCTTTCTTATATTGGCCAGACTAAACGTGCTCTTAGATTTCGTTTAAAAGAGCATGAAGGTTATGTTAAAAATCAGGAGCTCAAACGTTCTTCTATTGCTCAACATTCTTGGTCTTCTCAACATAGGTTCGATTTTTCCTCAGCCACCATTATCCAAAAATGTTCTTCTAACCTTGATCTTGATTTTTGGGAAGCTTACCACATCATTAAAAATTCTCACTCTTTAGTCAATGACTTATCTAGTACTCCAGATTTTCCAAGTATTTGGAAAGCATTAATTTAATTTCCTCTTTTTTGGTTTCATTTTCTCTCCTTTTCCGGTAGATGTCGCTACTTGTCCACCCAGTCGTTTCCACTGCTTCTCTCTCATTGGTTGTTTCTGGCGCTTTCGCTACCCGCTATTTCGCTACCCGGTATATAAGGCAGCGCGTCTCTGTCTAATTTTGCTCAGCCTTGCTTTTTCTAGCACGCCGTTCCTTTTTTCCCTCTCTTGCACTGAAGAAGAATCTCGCTGTAGATTCGAAACAGCTGTTTGCTGCTTTTTCATGCATTATTTGTGCATTTTAAACGTTGGTTTACTGCATTTCAATATTCCTGCACAAAGGCTTTAATTGCTATTTTAATCCTTAGCAGTTGTTGTGGCAGCCTCTATTTCTCCGTTTAAGGTTCTTAATAATTCATCTCTATTATTTAATTGATCCAGAATTTCTGAATAATCATAAATTTCCTTGTTTTCCTCTTTCATTAAAGTTTCAAACTTAGTAATTAATCTAGTTATGACTGTTCTTAAGGTGCATTTCTTTTTCAACTTCTTGAGAGGCTTCATTTTATGAAAAAGTTAGCACGCAGTAAAAAGGATAATCAAATCTTTCCTACCTTGTTTGATGAGCTGACGATTTCATCTGCTTATAGCATCAGTCCAGAATTGAAACTTATGAAAGTTCCAAGTTTTCTGAAAGTAATCCAAGTTCCATAAAGCTACAATGTTCACTCACTGTTTTAGACTTATCGTTATCCTTTTTAACCTTCCGTCTACCAGACGGGTCCATTGGACCCGACAGCAATATTTAATGTAAATTTTTCTCATGAAAAATAGCATTCAAAGTTTCGCGATTACATGACTTTTCCTGCAATTGTCTCCTCTATGTATATGCAATTGCGATTAAAATTTTGTTCGAAATTTTTTACCTATTTTTAATTTGTTTCATTGTTTACCACGCGGGTCCATTGGACCCAACATTAAAACAAACGTAATATACTGTTGCTTTCTTTTTCTAGGGTTGCCATAAATCATGAGGAGGAACAGGGTTACCATAATTGGCTGTTTATCGCCCATTTGGCGATGGATTTTTAGCGCCAATCTCGCCAAATTTGGCGACTTTATAATGAAGTTTTGAGAACATTCTAGACTGATCTAGTAAACTTCGTGCTCTATATATAAAAGGTTACTTCTGGTTCAGAGAGTCATTTATCAACAGACACAGTTAGTGAGCGAATGGTGTCTATTGATGTTTTTGAGTCTTTTCATTGAAAATAGGACTTGATATTTGAAGACAAGTAATAAGTGTAGTTTGTACGTGCTTTGTTATTTTACAAATATTCATCATTTTCTTATTTCCTAACTTATTTTTTGTTAAAAACTGAATTGAAGATGAACAGAAAAAAAGTATTGACTCAAGAGGAAATTCAAAAAATTATGGAAAATCCGGACGATATAGAATTCGACACCGATGATGAAAATCTGTCGCCTGATGAAGGTGAAGTAGATTATGTTGAAATACATAATGAAATTTCTGATTCCTACTCAGAATCTGATAATGATTCCAATGAAGTAAATGTAGCAACCACAAGTACTTCAAATTCTACTTTTGTTTCCAAAAATAATTCACAGATCTGGTATAAGAATGAAGTTGCCAGACCACAAGGAAGACGTACTGAAATCAATATTTTACGTGAAAAATCTGGACCTTCAAGATTTGCAAATCGTGAAGTGGATTCCATATCATCCTCATTTCTTATCTATTTCCGAAAAAGACTTTTGGAAATTATAGTAAAATGGACAAACGCGGAAGGCAATAGAGTATTCGATAAAGAGTGGAAACCTATAGATATTATAGAACTTAAAAAATTCATCGGACTTTTATTACTTATTGGAGTATATAAATCGAAAAATGAAACAGTAAGCGAACTTTGGAGCATAAAAAATGGAAGACAAATATTTCGGGACATTATGAGTCGCAATAGATTCACAAGTATATTACGTGTCATAAGATTTGATGATGCTGCTGAGAGGCGTAAAAGAAGATCAACTGATAAATTAGAGCCAATAAGAGAATGCTTTGAATTGTGGAATAGCTATTTACAAGACCCTTATATTCCTAATTGGTCTATGACTGTCGATGAGCAATTAGTTTCTTTTCGTGGAAAATGTCCTTTCCGTCAGTATATGCCATCTAAACCTGGAAAGTATGGATTGAAGTTCTGGGTTATTTGTGACAGCGTAACATCGTATGCTTGGAAACTGGAACTATATACAGGCAAAAATGAAGTAAGAGAATCTCATCAGGGAGAAAATGTAGTTAAAAGATTGACGAAGGAAATTGAAAATTCTGGTCGTAATATTACATGTGATAACTTTTTTACGTCATATGCATTAGCAACACATCTTACTTCAAAAAAAATATCTCTTATTGGAACAATTCGAAAAAATAAACCTGAATTACCCGCCGTGTTCACAAATCCAAAACATATATTCTACTTTATTTGGGTTTCAAGAGAAGGCGACCATCATCTCTTACTGTCCCAGAAAAGGTAGAATTGTTACTTTGCTAAGCACAATGCATAACACTTATGATATTGACAACAGCTTAGAAAAAAAGCCACAAATAATCCTAGATTATAATAAAACCAAAGGCGGAGTAGATACGATGGACAAAATGGTAAGAGCATATAGTGTGAAACGCATGACACGTCGGTGGCCTTTGATTGTATTTTATAATATGATCGATATAAGTGCGATGAATGCATACATAATATGGTTGTCACTGAATGCTGAATGTGATCCGAAAATGAAAAAAAGGCGGAATTTCATTATTCAACTTGCAGAAGAATTAGTAGGTGAAGGAGGTATCGCCGTCTCAACATCTACTTCAGAACAACTTTACGCAAATAGTTTTGAACCGCCACGAAAAAAATCAAGATGTCATATTTGTCCCTCTAAAAAAGATCGAAAAACACGAACATTATGCAAGAAGTGTACGAAAAATGTTTGCGGAGAACATTCCGTCGTTATTTGTACTTCATGTACAGAATAATTTTATTATGATGAAAAACGTTTTGTAGTCATTATAATATACTATATATATTACTTTCTTACTGTATGTGTTACTTTCTTACTCTATTACTATATATATCACTTTTATATATTGTATAAGGTGCATTAATAACAAATATATTCATTGTAGATAAATGGGTGTTTTGTATATTTTGAAATCCTATATATTTTACATATGGGTCCAATGGACCCGAATGGTAGTTTTTGCATATACTTTTTTTTGGTAGTCTGAAGGTTAAAATAAATATCTCCAGCTTGGCAGACCAAATGTTTCTTGATGCAATTATAACCTTGAAAATAAAGTCAATAACTTTTAAGTGTATTTTTTTTTTTTTTTGCGATGGTCTGTTAGAGTTGCAACTGCCTTGGCAGCAGACAACACAACAACTGGTTTATTGCAAAAAGGAAACATTTGTTGGTAATAGATACAGTTATGTCATAACAGTTGTGCCGACAAGGCGACCAGTTTGGTCGCCCTTAAATGTATGCTAAGTATTGCAACATTGTTACTTTTATTTATAATTTAATTTATTTGCTTAATCCTTCACCAAATCGGAAGATTCTGACCGAGAAATGAAAAATTCTTTAAGATCATGGCAGCATTTCGTATATTTTTTTATGTTATGTATTTCATCTTTCTTGTCAAAAACCGCTTAACTCATTTAGGCATTTGGATTCATGTCCGTCTGCTTATCAGTTGTAATACATTAGCTAATGCAGAGATTTTAACATATCTTCCGTAATTGGGTCCTCTGCCTTTGTCGCAATTTAGCTTATATGACACCTAAGAGATCCAGTGTCAGGGTCAACAAAATTACTGTGAATTTAACATTTAAATTACAAAAATTGGTACTACAGTACAGGACCTATTATCCGGAATCCTCGGGACCGAAGGCTTTCCGGATTTTGGAATTTTCCGGATTTCGGGTCCTCCCGAATTCCGTCAAAAAAATCGCAATTCATCAAAGGCGAAAAACGCAAATTTCATCAAAGAATCGCGAAAAAAAAAAAAAAAAAAAAATTCTAAGCACCGCAAAAAAAACCACAAATTGCGTCAAAATATAGCGAAAAAAACCAAATTTCTTCAAAGGATCGAAAAAGCCTCCTGCAATTTCGTCAAAAGATCGCAAAAAAAATCCGCAAATTTCGTCCAAAAATCACAGAAAAAAAGCAAATTTCGTCAAAAGATCGCGAAAAAATAGCAAATTTCGCCAAAAGATCGCAAAAAAACGAAATTTCGTAAAAGGATCGCAAAAAACACGCAAATTTAGTTAAAGGATTGCGGAAGTAAAACACAAATTTCGTCAAAATCTCGCAGAAAAAAAACGCAAATTTCGTCAAAAGATAGCAAAAAAAAAAAAAAAAATTCTTCAAAGGATCGCAAAACACTCTTAATTTTGTCAAAAGATCGCGTAAAAGCGCGAATTTCGTTAAAGGATCGCGGAAAAAACGCATAATTAGTGCCGAGCCCCCCCCCCCCCCCAACTCTTCTGTAAACTTTAAAAAAATTTGCTGTGAATTTCAGATTTTTTTTTTTTTTTTACTCAGAATCACCCCTGATTCAAGTAACATAATTGTGTAGTCATAATATTTTATCGAAGTGAGAGGGAGGGTATGTAATATCTTTTTTTTTTTTTTTTTTAACGAATCGTAATATAAATTAATTTTAAACTAAAATTTGACAGAAAAATGATTTTTTTCTTTTTTTTTTGGGGGGGGGGGGGCACCGTGTTCCCTCATCACTGATGTAACATATTTTAGTCGTTACACATCGCAACACAATAGATCAAAGAGAAAATTAGGAATCTGTAAAATTTTCGACAAATTTCAGAAATTGCAAAATTTTAGTAAAAAATTACAAATTTATAGAAAACTTTCAATTTTTTTTTCTTCTGGATTTTGGGTCCTTCCGGATTTCGGAATTCCGGATAATGGGTCCTGTACTGTACTTAGTTATCCCGTTGACCAAAAATCTATCGCTAAACTATACGATTAAATGCCAATAATGGTTGATCGTAAATGTCATATTCACTTGACTTTAAGCAAGTTACACGTGTTTAAGTCATCAAGTGATTTTTACTTTGACATTTTATTTGTATTTTTATTAATATTATGCTAATTTATTTGTTCTTTCGTTATTTAAAATAAAAATTATGTCAATTTGTATAATTTGGCGAGTGGTTTGGCGATTTATATAATTTGGCAAAATTATTCTATGGGATAACTAAGTAGTACTCAAAAATGTATTGAGAAATGTCCGTAGCTTGCATCTCTTAAAAAAATAATATTTATGCATAATTCCATGTTATAATTTTGATTCAGCTCTTTCACTATCAAATAAGCGCTAAATCATAATAACCACCTCGACATCAACGGAAAATGTAAGTTATAGTGTAAACAAATAATATCTTTTCGAAATATACCAAATTAGTTGTTCTAATATGATTAAATAATAATAATAAATGATTTGCGTTCAATGAATAGCGAGCTCAATTTTAAAGCTAAAATTTATTTTGTTGGATGTCACGAACAAAGTTGCATTTTGCTTGGTGGTTTGATAGCTATAAAAATCACAATCAGGTTAATTATTCTTAATTCCTCTCTGGACATCTCGCTTTACGAATGATTACTTTCATGGCTTAATATTTTAATCACCACTTTTTTTAATCACCAAAATGGACGAATCACTATTGTTGTTTACTTTGATGGAATATTAAGTTGTCAGCCTAATTTCAGCTGAAGTTGTCTCAGAATATATCCATATTTGAATGTAATTTATTGCTTAAACATTAATTATTTTTGAACGATCTTTCGAAAAATTGAACTTTTATGCAGTTTTATTGGAAAAAATAATTTTGATTAAAAACGGCCGTTTAACATATGAAAAGCGAAGCTGTGTATTTAGTTATAACAGTTAGCTTCTTTTATTAGAGATGAAAGAAGTGTATTTTAAATTAAACTGATGCATGTATTTTAAGTTTCTGTGTTTTAAAGGAAAGTTGCATATTTTAAATGAAATGATGGCGATGAAACACTATTTGGTGATTTATCACCTGCTCCCTGTTAACATAAAAGTACCGAAATGGCCGTTTGGCATTTAGAAATTGAAGCGGTCAGGCCGGAACTGTTGATGACAGTCAAATGCCTTGCCCTTTTATTATATAGATGTGTTTTATTGAATTTTTTCCCCCTTATATAAGTTTTACTTCAATCTTAAATTACACTGAACTAATTTTTTTTTGTAATATAGTTTGTATATTTTGTACATGAAATAAATTTCAGCTATCCTTTTCTCCAACAACTCCCAAATGGACTCACCTGAGGTTGTTTGCTTTGATATTCTTCATACTTGCTGTGTCTGTCACTGTTTGCATAGGTATTGGACTCCATGCCACCTTTAGTACATTCTGTTTCATGTCTGCTGAGGTAATTATTATTATTATTATTATTATTTTTTTTTTTTTTGCATTTTAAAAATAATATTCATATTTCATCATTCATTTGATATATATATTTTTCATGATGTTTATATTTTTGTGCTTTTATTTTTCTAGTGGGCCTTGGTTACTCTCCGCACATTGCATGTTTTGATCAGGTAATTTTACTTGAAACATTAAAAATGCGATATAATTTGTTTGATAAAATATCTAATTTTGAATGTTTGTTTAAAGGGGACTTAATTTAATAATAATTATAATAATGTTTAGAAATATAATCCTTGTGGTAAAATTTAAGAATATTTTTAAACTCCTCGTAGAATTTTGAGCTTAAAAGAAAGTATGCTTTTCTTACAAATGTGTTCTATAATGATAGGGAGATATTGAAAAATTTAATTAGTTTAAAATGACGTAAGAATACTGTAAAAATGACTATTTAACTTAACACTAGCCGGACTTTGACCATCTAGATGGTCGCTTAAGGGACCAGATTCCTTCTGTGCTCTAAAATATTTTAGAAAATTCAAAGTTATATTCATAATGTTGATCCCAGTTTCTGCAAGTCCTTTTAATATTTATGTGTTCTGTAAGGTGACTTTTGTGTTGCGCATATGCTGGTTCAACTGTTACTTACACATTTTGCTAATTATGTATTTCTACTAAACTTGTTTACAAATAGCAACACACTTGTTTAGAAATAGTAATTTAATTAAACAATGGGCTATTTCAGGAAGAGTTTCGTTGTGAATCATGGGAGAGAGCATGCATTGTGAGTGGCTCAGGCTATTAAAATTTTTAAACATACAAATAGCAACACCAGCAACAAAAATCAATTTTAATTTATGTTTAATTTTATATCTATTTAATGTATAATGCAATTAATATATACCAGGCAATCAAACCCAAACTTCCTGGATAACAGAAAATACTGCTAAAAATGTGTAGAAACTAAATCGAATACAGAATTTCATCTTTACATACAGAAATAAAGTTAAGTTCAATAAAAGAGTACAATATCAGTTATGTATAAAATAAAGTTTTGAAATTGTTTAACAGCAATACTTTTGTATTAGCCTGTTGCTGAAATTAATAGCTGAAGAAATCACCAAACATTTCAATCTACAGCAGACATTTAGATTTTGATCATTTTATTGTTGCATAGCTCCATTATGTATCTGTTAAATTTATGTGTGATTTACATTTATTTATTTATAAAGTTTTAATCTTGTTATGGAATATTACCCAAAAACTAACGCTGAACTATTTCAAGTGCAAATGGTTTAGTTCTGTAATTGAGCTGCATGCAATTGAGTTAGATTTTTTAAAAAGTCATACTTGGAAATTGTTTTAAAAACTATAAAGTCTTTAAAACATGGTTTTCAAACAATTAATTTGAACGTACATATTGTGCCTATTGAGCTGTGCAAAAATTTGAATTATGCGATGTTGGGAAGTAATTAAATTTATGAAAAAAGGAAATGGATTGATGATTCTTCAAATCCCAAAATAAGTTATATAAAAAGTAACTGAAACAAACAAACAAAGATGTTTATTATATTTACAGTATTATATATACATTTCAGAAATCAATGTGCGAAAATTCGAGGTGAGTTGTCTAAAACTTCTCATCTGAAACTAAAACTAATTTTATTGGTTCATAGCCCGATGAGGTCAAAGTTTTTTTGTGATTTTATTCTTTGCAGACGAATGAAATGCAATATTGTTTACCATGATTTTTAAAAAAGGTAAAAATCGCAATAAATTCAATTCTTTTTTGTAGCGTTTTATTTATAATAGAAATGAAATTTGGAATGTAGACTATTCCAATTATATACATTTTGGAAGGTAGTTCATGTCTGAAAAATTAGTTTTTTATTTAAAGGTTTTTATTACATAGATTAAAAAAAAAAAAAAAAAAAAAAAAATCTGGAAATCTGATTCTTAATTTTATGAAATGCACTTTAAAGAAGTTTTAGCATTTTGATTATATTGATATATTAAAGAAAGATAAACTGAGAAAAATTAATATAAAGATTGCAACTCTGAATCTTTTAAATGGAAATAGATGCAGTGAAAATCTTTTCGCATATTTATAATCATTAAACCTTTTACATAATGACATTCTCTTAGTCAGAGAATGACCTTCTTTAAATGTTTTTTTGGTAAACATCTTAAGTGAAGTCAGAAACTAGGGAAAAGCATCCACTGTTAATCCATCCCATTATCTCTGGTAGTGTTTCTGCTTACTAAGGTTTCAAATGCTTAAATGTAGTTTGGTTTTTTTAAAAATTGTTTGAGAATCTTATTTGGATTGATGTGTTTTTCACGAATGTGTTAACATAATGAAATTTTTTTATTATTATTAGAGAAGTAAGCTTACAAAAGTAATTCCTAAAAGTAATGTTTAGAGATGTCTTACCTAAATTAATAACACTGGAGTTAAAGAACGTTTTACATTGAAAAACACTGATTGATATAAAAAATCTGATGCATTATCACAAGAAACTATTCTGCCCTCAAAAAGCATCCAAAAATAAAATAACATCTTGTGGTTGTCTCTCATACCTCTTCTTCAAGTACGGATTCTGAGATGCCTTTGTATTTACCATAAATATCTGAAACTAGAAATCACAAGGATACTTTAAAAATCTGGGGCGATCTAAAATATATTTACCCAAAATTATATCCTTTACTAAGACATACTTGGATGTTGTTGTGACTCCTGTTTTAACTGAGAGTCTGTTTTATGAGCTTGAAAATATATTTACAGCAAAAAGAAAGCATCTAAGTGGTAGCTATTATCAAAGTTACTAGTTCAAAATCATTCCTAAAAAATATTGGAAATAATTTCATCAAATTTATAAATGTTGATGTTAGAATATACGGTAAAAAAAGCTTAAATGTGCTTCTTAATAAAACATTACTTAACATAAACAGAAAGTAACAATTAAAACATTAAGTAACAATATTCTGATGTACAATGTGGTATCCGAAAGTTCCTGGACTTGATGGAAAAACAAGTTTTGTTTGAACTGAACTGATTTTGGCTATCATATCCTTCAGAATAGTCACCTTGTAAATATATACACCGATCCCATTGCGTTTTCCACTTCTCAAAAGCACTCCTGAAGTCATTCTCATGAAAGCTGTAAAGGATTGCCTTCAGTTCTTGTTGAATGTCGGACACAGTTGCAAAACGTCGTATTTTCAGTTTCAGTTTCGATTTTGGGAATAATGCGAAATCACAGGGTAGTTAAATCCAGTGAATAGGGTGGGTGGGGAACAACCATGTTGTTATGAGCTAAAAACTGTGTTGTCTTTAGGGAGGTGTAAGCCGGTGCTGTGTTGTGATGAAGAAGACAATTCCCATCATGTCAAATTTCAGGTCATTTTCATTGGACATATTCTCTCAAATGCCTCAGAACATCATAGTAAAAGCCAGAATTAACTGTAACATTAGGAGGGACAAACTTGCAGTGAACAATACCTTTGATGTCGAAAAACACAAAGAGCACTTTTTTTGTTACCCTCAGAACTTAACATGACGCGCTTTCATTGGCCTCGGGATTCAGGAAGCTTGGACTCTTCCACTGTGAGGATTGCTGCTTTGTTTCTGGATCGTAGCTGTAAATCCAACTTTCGTCACTTGTTATAAACTTAGAAATGAAAGTGACATCCTCATGAGCTTTTGCCCGAAGTTCAAAACAAATGTTCATGTGTTGTTCCTTTTGATCGTTTGGCAGGAGTTTTGGAACAAACTATGCAGCGATGTCCTTTATGTTCAACATATCCGTCAAAATTTCTTGGCAAACTCCATAACCAATTCTAACTTTGTCTCCAAGTTCTTGGATAGTTAGAAAACTATCCTCTTGTATAAGTTTTCCAATTTGTTCCATATTTTCATCTGTTTTGCTGGTGCTTGGTCACCCTAAATGCTTGTCATCTTCAAATGAATGGTGACCGTCTTGAAACACGAGTGCCATTCAATAGCGAATGCAATTCAAAAACCAATATTTGATTTAAAGTTTCATCACCAAAAGCCATACAAAGCATGTCAAGTGTTTCGGTTGCAGATTTATCAAGCTTCCCACAAAATTCGATGCATACACGCTGCTTGATTTTGCTGTCCATTGCTAAATTGCAAACAGTCCAAAACATGAATGTGTGCTCGCACCTTGAAGTCAAATAAAATGAGTAGGGAATGTGACCTTGACCTACTTTCACCTCTGTTTTCACAGAGACAGTCACAGTAATGGCAGCCCAGGAACTTTCTGATTGCATCTTGTATCAAAAACTCATTATATTTATGCGTTTTGTTCGATATCTTTCAGATATCAAGGTCTTTAAGGCGACATATATAAAAAAAACTATTTGAAACTTTTTACCATCATTTGCTGGAAAGCTCTGAATTTTCATAACACTCAAAATGTTATATCTCATTGAGTTTTTTTTCCGTTGAATAATGGAATTTTTGCTGCTTTACTTCTTAAAACATGGAGAAATGTTTCTAAATATAATTTATAGGAGCTAGTGACCATATAAAAAATGAATTTCATATTTTAATAGGTATACAGCCCTTTGCAAAACAAATACAGGTAGAACTTCTAAAATCCGGAATCGCTCGGGACTCCGCAATTCCAGATTTTTAAAATTTCCGGATTTTAGAGACTGAAAAATAACAATTTAAATTCTAAATTAAAGCTACACTTAAAAATAACAAACACTTACTATAAAGTTTCTAATACTGTATTAATTTTTTTTTTTTAAATGAGAGCCGTTACAGCAGATGGAGATGAATAAAAACGATTTATTGAATTAGAATACTTTATTTTATTGTGGCAAGTATGATCATGACTACCACAAAACTACGATCGCGGTATTTATATTTACTGATGGCGCCATCTCTGAACAGTTTACATAAACAGTATCTAATTTATAGAGTATTAACAATTAAATACAAAGGCAATAAAATTTTAAATAAATCGGAATTAGAAAACACACCAACAATGTTTAATTTTTAATTTTTTTTTTTTTTTTTTTTTTTTTAAACATTTCTGGGTATTTTTCGGTTAGCCGGGCATCAGTGTTATATATACATATGTATGTATATCTATATATACATATATATATATATTTATGCATATATGTGTGTGTGTACATATACAATATATATAAGTGTATATGTGTATATACATATATATATGTGGAAGTTATTGTTTGTAAAATGTTAATATATAGATGATTTGAATAAGTAGACGTTTGAATCACAACACATACACTTTAATACAATTCTATAAGGGTAACTTTACATCACTTCGTTGATATTTTTCTTAATACAGCACCTTTCTCACTTAAAACTTACAACATATTTCTTACGAATAATTTGGTTAGGCTTAACAATACCTTCCTTGGCATCTCATAAGCCAATGCTTCATGTACAACATTATTTTATAGACTGACTCTTTTCTAA
Source organism: Maratus speciosus (assembly GCA_963932465.1). Lineage (NCBI taxonomy): Eukaryota > Metazoa > Arthropoda > Arachnida > Araneae > Salticidae > Maratus > Maratus speciosus. The sequence goes on from OZ010797.1 coordinate 459,508,163, forward strand.
TTTTTGAATATGTCCAAACCTTGATCTTGTGATCGTGAATTTTCATTACTCGTGCTTTCAAATTATGGATAATAAAAATACCAGAGCATCAGTTAATTTGTTGATCATGCACGTCATAAAGAAAATAAAGTATGTTTAAATTCAAATCCTACAAATCGGTCATCCTGACATGATGGCATCCTGACATCATCATCTTGGCTTATTATTTTTCTTTCACATAAAATTTTGATTATTGGTTCAATACACATACACGTGTACTTAATCTATACGACTCGTCCAGGAGTTTAACCCATAGACCACGGCTTCATGTATTCGGCCCCGGTTGACGTCTTCCCTGGACCTTCATGATCTCCTACTTTCTTTACTTCATACCAATCATGATTCTTGGCTGCAATTATGTCATATGGCCCCAAATATTTTTCTTTAAGTTTGATAGTATTGCCAAATTGCATCCTCTTTATGGCAACGATATCTCCTATTTTGTATTTTCGTGGCTGTTTTCTTTTCTTATCAAACTGCACCTTGTTTTCTTCTTGTATTTTGAGTATATTTTTCTTTGCTTCTTCTCTCATGGCTTCGTGTTCTTCCATCATGCATTCGGTAAATTCTTCTTCCGAAATTTTCTTGATCTTCTGCATGTCACTGTCCTTCATTTTAACTCCTGTCATTAATTCAAAAGAACTATACTTGGTGCTTCGTGTTACTGTGCTATTGATAATTCTTTGTAATTTTGATACATACTTATACCACTTGGATTCATCATCACTAGATAATTTTGACAAAACGGATATCATCACTCTGTGTATTCTTTCCACCTGTCCATTTCCTCTTGGCATCCCAGTTGTTATCTCTAGAGGTTCAATTCCTTCCTTTGTACAATATTCCTTGAACTCGCTTTCAGTAAAAGCTTTTCCTTTATCGGTTATAATTCTAGCTGGGTTCCCGAAAGTTGTTTGTTCTAGTTCCAATTTCTCTATTACTTCCTTGGCCGACTTTGATTTCACTGGATAAAACCATGCGAACTTCGTAAATGCATCTACTACGATGAAAATATATTGATATTTTTTATTTGTGAGAGGTAATGGACCTATGTGATCGATGTGATAGGTTTCCAATGGTTTGTCTCCTTTTGGTATAGGGTTTTAGAAAACCTTCAGCTTTTCCCTGCTTTCTATTATATAAGATACAATCAACCCAGTTTGCGATTATTGTTTCTACTTTCTTCCTTAATCCAGCTATGTAAAATTCTTGCTTCACTAGATCTTCCGTCTTTGATATAGCAAAGTGTCCTCTTTCATGAATTTTTCGTATAATTTCTCGTTGCATCTCTTCCGGCACCATCAATATTTCTTTTCCATTCTCGAATCTGTATAATACATCACCTTTTGCTAAGTAATTATCGGACGGTCCCATTTTTAATAAGTGACTTGATGCATTGTATAGATTCATCTAGCCTTTGCACTATTGCGATTCTTTTCATTATTTCTCCTTGCGATCTAGTTATCACTAATACTGATTGTGTTGTCGGGACGTTTCGGCTTAATGCATCTACATGTTTCATTCTTGTTGCTGCTCTATGTTCTATCGTAGTCGTATTCCTCGATGAGCAATGCCCATCTTGCTACTTTAGGTGCTAAATCTCTTTTGTTTAATGTTTTCTGGAAGGCAGCGCAGTCCGTTACTATCTTGAATTTATTTCCCATTAGGTAATTTCTGAATTTCTTAAGAGCTTCTATTATGGCCAATACTTCAAGTTCATAACTTGAATATTTCTCCTGTTGTGGTGAAGTTTTCTTGCTCATGTATTGTAATGGATGAAATTTTCCATCATCTCCTTTCTGTAATAAAACTGCACCAAATCCTTGGCTGCTTGCGTCAGTATGGAGTTCTAGTGTGGATCCTTGTTTATATTATTGAAGAACTGGTTTTGTTGATAATATTCTCTTTAACTCATTAAAAGCTTCGAACTGCTCTCTTTCAAATTTGAAACAATTTATTTTCCTTAATAAATCACTTAGAGGCTTGGCAATTTTTGCGTAATTCGTGATAAACTTTCTGAAGTATCCTGTTAAACCTAAAAATGATTGTAATTGTTTTGTTGTAGTTGGTTTAGGGAAATTTTGCACAGCCTTTGTTTTTGCTTCGGGTGGTTTTATTGTCCCATTTTCAATTATATATTTCAAAAATTCTATTTTCTTTTTAAGGAATTGGCATTTTTTGAAGTTAATTTCTAAACCATACGCTGATGGTACTTCTAATACTCGTTTCAGCTTGTTTATCCCATCTTCTTCATCGTTTGAGGGAATCACAAAATCATCCATATATACAATAATAGTTCCTTCTCGCAGTAAATTTTGGAATACAGTGTTTACATAGCTTTGAAATTGATTACCTGATATGCACAATCCGAACGGACAACGTAAAAATTCGTATTCCCCTTCATGCGTTACAAAAGCTGTATATTTACGACTGTTTTCATCAATTTCGACGTGGAAAAAGCCGTTTTTGAGATCTAATATCGTAAATACTTTTGTCTTCTGCAATTTATCGATCACATCCTCAATTAACGGTAGTGGATAGCGATCTTTTAATATTTTTTGATTTATTTTCCGATAATCAATACATAACCGATGTGATCCATCTTTTTTCTTACTCAGGACTACTGGGGCCGCAAAATCTGAATAACTTCGTCTAATGATCCCATCTTCCAACCACTGTTGTATTTGCTTACTGATGATTTCCTGCTCCACTAGAGGTAACCTCCTTGGTCGTTCACTGATAGGTTTTTCATCCGCCAATAGTATTTTCATTTTTAACCCAGTATCTTTTCTTTTATTTGGTTTGTATGACTCTATTAATTCTTGTATTTTTCCTCTGTTAGTTAAATTTGTAATGTGATTCAAATCCACCTCGGCATTTATGCAGTTGATGTTAACCATATCTTCCCAACCTCGATTATCGTTGTCTATATTTGATGTGGCTATTTCATCTGTTTTAGGTAGCTTTCTTTACAAAAAGCTACCTATTGCAGCCGTTCGGAGGAAAGCGATTTCAAAAAATTTTGGTATATTTTCATCGATCATGACCCCCAGACCCCGAAACCACCCTCCGTTCAAAATTTATATATATATATATATATATATATATATATCTGACCTATGTTACACTGTAACTCTCGTATTTATGAACCGATTTGGATGTAATTCGGTGTGTACATAGTACATACCAATGTCTCGACCGAGTTCGTTGGCCAGCTTCATCCGCCATTTTGTTTCAAAATGGCGGCCATTTAAAAATTTTTAAAAAATTTAAAATGTGAAATGTGGTACCAAAAAATTGAAAATGGAAAAATATTTTTTTCTTATGTATTTGACCTTTATACAAAGACTCCGCAGCAGTTTTTGTTTTGTCTATATCTTAAAAAATGGCTGAGTTATAGCATTTTGAATTTCTAGCGAAGCTAACATTTTGAAACGTCCTGAATTTTGTCACGCGATAAAAGGCGTATTTATGAACGGATTTGGATGTAACTTCGTTTATACATAGTACAGACCAATGTCTCGACCGAGTTCGTTGGCCAGCTTCATCCGCCATTTTGTTTAAAAATGGCGGCCATTTAAAATTTTAAGAAAAATTTAAATTTGAAATGTGGTACCAAAAAATTGAAAATTGAAAAAATATTTTTTTCTTATGTGTTTGACCTCAATAAAAAGATTCGAGAGCAGTTTTTGTTTCGTCTATACCTTGAAAAATGGCTGAGTTATAGCATTTTGAATTTCTAGTGTGGCTGACATTTTGAAATGCCCTGATTTTTGCCACGTCATAACAGATGTATTTATGAACCGATTTGGATGTACCTTGGTGTGTACATAGTACATACAAATAACTCAACCGAGTTCGTTGGCCAGCTTCATCTGCCATCTTGTTTCAAAATGGCGGCCATTTAAAAAATTTTTTTTTAAATTAAATTTAAAATGAGATACCAAAAAATTGAAAAATGAAAAAGAGTTTTTCGTATGTGTTTGACCTTAATACAAAGATTCCGGAACAGGTTTTGTTTCATCTATATCTAAAAAAATGACTGAGTTATAACATTTTGAATTTCTATTGTGGCTGACATTTTAAAACGACCTGATTTTTGTCACGCGATAACAGGCGTATTTATGAACTGATTTGAATGTAACTTGGTCTGTACATAGTACATACCAATGTCTCGACCGAGTTCGTTGGCCAGCTTCATTCGCCATCTTGTTTCAAAAGGGTTGCCATTTTTTAAAAAAAATGTAATTTAAAATTTAAAATGAGGTATTAAAAAATTGGAAAATGAAAAAGATTTTTTTTATGTGTTTAGCCTTGATACAAAGATTCTGGAGCAGTTTTTGTTTCTGAAAATTTGTTCTTTTGTTTATATCTTAAAAAGTGGTTGAATTATAGCACTTTGAAACGATCTTGTATTTGTCTCGCGATACCACACGTATTCGCCTATTTCGATGGAAGAAGGCATGTGGATAGTATACATTAATATCTCGACCAAGTTCACTGGCCAGCTTCATCAGCCATCTTGTTTCAAAATGGCGGCCATTAAATTAAAAAATATATATATTTAAAGTGAGGTGCAAAAAAATTAGAAATTGAAAAAGGTTTCTTTCTTAAGTATTTGACCTTGATATAAGGATTCAGGAGCATTTTTTGTTTGTCTTTATCTTAAAAAATGTCTCAGATATAGCAGTTTCAATTTCTAACGTAGGTGACATTTTGAAAAATCTGATTTTTTGCCTGCGACAGCACTCATATATATCAACCGATTCCGATGTGAGTGAGCATGTGCACAGCAATTACTAAGGTCTCGACCAAGTTCACTGGTTAGCCTCATCCACCATGTTGTCTTAAAATGGCAGGCACTTTAAGAAATCGCCGAATTTGGCAGCCAAATATAAGTTACCTTAAATAAAAGCAGCTTGGATAAAGCTGACTAATTTCGCAAAATTCTCATTCATAATAATTTAGTATTGATAAAAATTAGTATTGAATCTCCTACATTCGGTTTCCACTTAATTGAGCTTTGTGTGTTTGAATAATATAAATTGGCTTTTTTAAAATAAGGAATATGAAAGCTACCTCTTCCTCCCGGCACTGGCCGGAAGGACTTTTTGAAGGGATTTCATTAATTTTGATGTATGCTACTTGCACTGTAGTGTCGTCTATTATTCTAACAACATCTTCCACTACTTTTAATGTCAAGCCTTCGATTGCTTTTCTACCTATTATTAGATCATAGTCGGTTTCTTGCGCCACATAAAATTTATCTTGTGTTTCTATACCATCTACATAAACTTTATGCAAGAAATACCCCAATGGTTTAATTTCTTTTCCACCTATGCCCGATATAGTTATATTGTCGCTGGTTAACTTTGGTGCGTTTATTGCAGTATGATATCTTGACTTGGCAATTGAAATATCACTCCCTGTATCAATTATTATGTTTGTTTTTATTCCTTGAATATCAAGAATTCTCCCTTTCTTACCATTTAACGTGCCCATATTAACTAATTTTTTTTGCGTGTTTTGGCTCCAATCTTGGTATTTCATTTTTCGCCAATTTTGATTATGTTGCGGGTTATAATTTGAATAATTTTGTTGTGTTTTACTTCCCATGGTACAATTCTTACTCACGTGATCAGGTCTGCCACAATTATAACATATGTGCCTCGTTTCTTCCATGGTTCACATTGTGCCTATTGTCAACTTGGCGCCTTTTCGAATTGGCGTAGTCAGCCACTCTCGATCGTTTATCCTCATAACTCCCACTTGTATTCCTTATAGCTTGTTTATTGCAAACTCTTCGTGTCGTTTTGTAAATATCTAATTTGTTTACTAAGTCGTCTATCTTTTTTATTACTAACAGTTCCTCTGCAAAATGTGTCTTTGTTTCTGCAGGTAAATTATGCCTAATTTTATTAACTACAATTAATTCTGATAATTCCTCGAAGCTATCTATTTCAAGGCCGTCGGTCCATTGTTTGAAATATACCTTGATCTCATAAGCGAAATCACGCCAATTTGCCGATGGCTCTTTTTTGAGTGAGAAAAATTTCAGCCTAAACTCTTCTGGCAATAGTTTCCCAAACAGCAAATAATCCTTGGCCGAACTTCAGCCGAAAGTCCTAACTCGACTATATTTCGTCCTGGCGATCTCATTTTCTGGGGTCGGCAGATATGACTTCTTGTCCGCAAGGCAAATCACCCTTCGAGCATCGCCTCCCGACTACAATTGTGTCAGTTTTGAAGCCTTTGCGTATTAGTTTTCGATAATTTGGTCACTTGGTAATCTTCTACCGAGTACATTTCAGTATCATATGATCTTTTGCCGATTAGCTAATCATATCGAATGGAAGAATTTGTACGATGTAAAAATAGTATTTACTACATAAAACAATTCGTTTTAATTCCAAAAATAAATATTGTTAATTGGGAGCATTTTCCCCTATAAGATGCAAAAATATTTCCATATTGATGATGTAACTAATTGAAATGTAATAAATCTTGTTTTGTTTAAAGTCAAAATATTGCTGTTAAATAATTTTACAATTAAAATTACAATTAATTCAAATAAAATTACATTTAATGTAAAAATTATGTTATTGCTTATAAGTGACTCGCACTGTTGATATACAAATATTATTGCATCTTACAAAGAATAATTAACTGTAATATTCATCCCAATATCAGCAATATTTAGAATTTAAATTAAACAAAATGCCTTACCTTTTAATTAATTACGCCCTCGATATGAAAATATTTTTGTATTTTATAGAGGAAAATATTTTCATCTAACAATATTTATTGTTTGAATTAAAACGAACTTTGATACATTTTAATTTGATAATTTTTGCATGTTACAATGTAAAATATTTTCATTTAACATTACGTCCTAGCTGTGAAAATTCCATCATTTAAAGCGTCTAATTAAATTTTGGTTATGTATGGAAAAAATTTCTTTTTTTCAATATCTAAATAATTATTTTAATTTAAAGAAAATTTCAGTCATTTTTTTTAAAACTTTTAAAAGCTATAAAATGAAATTTATCACTATCTGGAGAAAAAAAAAGAAGATTAACTTCTTTATAATTTATACAATAACATTATCTAATTTTTTTTTTCCCAAATAAATTAAATTTTTAATCAGAAATTTCTAATTCGTAACTAAGAAAATACATTTAGAGCAAATATTTTGTTGTTGTAATAGTCTAAATTTCAGACATTATCCTGATATAATTTAAATTTCAGATCTTATAATTTTCAATCTATTTATCCAATAATTATTTTAATTAAAAAAATTGTTCAGTCATTTTTTTTTTAACTTTTAAAAAGGTATAAAATTAAATTTATCACTATTTGAAAAAAAAAAAAAAAAAAAAAAAAAAAAAGATAATAAACTTATTTATAATTTATAAAATACATTATCTGAATTATTTTTAATTCTGAATTATTATTAATCAGAAATTTCTAATTCACAACTACGAAACAATCATTTAGAGCAAATAGTTTGTTGTTGTAGTAGTTTTAGACATTATCAGACATTCTCAGACAATTTCAGACATTATCCAGATATAATCTAAATTTCAGATCTTATAATTTTCAATTTATCCATCTAATAATTATTTTAATAAAAAAAAATGTTCAGTCATCTTTTTTTAACTTTTTAAATGTATAAAATTATATTTCTCACTATCTAGGGGGGAAAAGGATGATCAACTTCTTTACAATAACATTATCTGAACTATTTCTAAATAAATTAATTTTTAAATCAGAAATTTCTAATTCATAATTAACAAAATACATTCAGAAGAAATAGTTTGTTGTTTTAATAGTCTAAATTTCTGATATAATCTAAATTTTAGATCTTATAATTTTCAATTTATTTATCTAATAATAATTTTAATTAAAAAAAATTTTCAGATATTTTTAAAAACTTTTAAAAGGTATAAAATAAATTTTTTTTTACTTTTTTGGGGAAAAAAATGATGATGAACTTCATTGTAATTTATATAATAACTTTACCTGAAGTATGTCTAAATAAATTAATTTTTAAATCAAAAATTTCTAATTCATAACTAAGAAAATATATTTAGAGCAAATAGTTTGTTGTTGTAATAGTCTAAATTTCAGATATTATCTGATATAATCTAAATTTCAGATCTTATAATTTTTAATTTAGTTATCTAAATCAACAAAACAGCAAATATCTCTAATCATTTTATTAAGTATAATTTTAAGTATGAATGTCTATACGTTATTATTGTAAAAAAGAAATAAAGAACAAGCAAACGCTTCTAAATTGTTAGTTTACTCTTACACTAATTGCCCTGCTATCTGTAAGTTTTTAAGAGATTTAAGTTTACTGATTTGTAAATAATAATGTATTCTCACCAAAGAAAATTTCTTGGAAAGTATTTTTTTCCCTTACATTCCTCCGATTGTCCATTTAGAAATGATGTCCTTGAAACGTGAAAACGTATTTTGAGCGGGAGAGAGATAAGATATTGTAGGGCATTGGACAGTTTATTCACGTGACACACATCCCTATCATCACTGCAGGGGGTATCTATACAGCGGAAACAAACAATAACACCTCAGTAAAAATATTCGTTTTTCATTACTTTCCGATTGCCGGCCGATTACATGCATAAGAATAAAGCCCGATTAATTGACTTGTAGTAATAGTAATACGATTTCCTGCCAACGTTTTCCCACGACATTGTCTAGATAAATCGCTAGATTTTGTTCAGACGATATTATGTGAAGCTCTCCATTCGACTACTCATCATTTGCCGACAATTCTGGTATTAGGCCGAGATTTAGCCGATATCTCTTGCTACTGGGGTTGTACCGTTTTAAAAGAATACTTTTTATGTAATCATAATCATGCATTTCAGGTTCATTCTCCCTGGTTATTATATTAATCACATCTAACGGCATTAGGTTAATTAAATAGCTGACCCACTCTTTTTTATCAATGCCCATTTGCACCATTTGCCTTTCAATAAACTAATATCATTTGTACTATCATATTTTGTTAATAATCTAAGCAATTCATATTGCTTACCTGGATTTGTCCTTGTGTTCACATCACTGCAGGGGGTATCTATACAGCGGAAACAAACAATAACACCTCAGTAAAAATATTCGTTTTTCATTACTTTCCGATTGCCGGCCGATTGCATGCATAAGAATAAAGCCCGATTAATTGACTTGTAGTAATAGTAATACGATTTCCTGCCGACGTTTTCCCACGACATTGTCTAGATAAATCGCTAGATTTTGTTCAGACGATATTATGTGAAGCTCTCCATTCGACTACTCATCATTTGCCGACAATTCTGGTATTAGGCCGAAATTTAGCCGATATCTCTTGCTACTGGGGTTGTACCGTTTTAAAAGAATACTTTTTATGTAATCATAATCATGCATTTCAGGTTCATTCTCCCTGGTTATTATATTAATCACATCTAACGGCATTAGGTTAATTAAATAGCTGACCCACTCTTTTTTATCAATGCCCGTTTGCACCATTTGCCTTTCAATAAACTAATATCATTTGTACTATCATATTTTGTTAATAATCTAAGCAATTCATATTGCTTACCTGGGTTTGTCCTTGTGTTCACATCGATGTGTTGTCTTGAATTTTCTTGCAGTTGCATTTTCTCAATTTCAAATTCTCTTTCGCGATTTTTTTCTTCCAATTCTATTTTCCATTTTCTTTCTTCCATCTCCATATTCAGTTTCTTTTCTTCGATCTCTGCTCGTAATTTCTTTTCTTCAAGTTCAGATTTCGCTTGTGCTTTTCTAGCTGCCACAATTACTTCTAGGTGGTCCTTTATAAAATCTTCATCGTAATCTTCCCAGTTTTTAATTAGCATTATTAGGACATGGATTGTCGGTTTTTCTGGTGGTTGAATTGCACATTCCTCACAAAGATCTATTAGATCAATTCTTTTAGCTTTATTTAAGGATAACATGTTTTTCAAAGTTGTACTTGGATAAATATGACTATGGTTTTTACATACTTGCCTTGTTCATTCACAATCCATTTTTTGACACTGGCGATTGACAACAATTTCTCTTCAATTAATATTTTACTATCTATTCTACTAATAGTTGCTTAACATCCCGACATCGAGCCCCCAAATTTGTAGAAGTTATTGTTTGTAAAATGTTAATATATAGATGATTTGAATAAGTAGACATTTGAATCACAGCACATACACTTTAATACAATTCTATAACGGTAACTTTACATCACTTCGTTGATACTTTTCTAAATACAGCACCTTTCTCACTTAAAACTTATAACATATTTCTTACAAATAATTTGATTAGGCTTAACAATACCTTCCTTGGCATCTCATAAGCCAATGCTTCATGTACAACATTATTTTATAGACTGACTCTTTTCTAATTTTTGAATATGTCCAAACCTTGATCTTGTGATCGTGAATTTTCATTACTCGTGCTTTCAAATTATGGATAATAAAAATACCAGAGCATCAGTTAATTTGTTGATCATGCATGTCATAAAGAAAATAAAGTATGTTTAAATTCAAATCCTACACATATATAACACTGGTGCCCGGCTAACCGAAAAGTACCCATTTCTGTCAAGGTTTGTTGCCTTAGCTTGGCTTGTTAGAAATTACTTTTTCTCGAATTTTATAAAGTCCCATAATTTCATGTTCAGATATCATAAACGGTGGATTTTCCAAGTCCATAATTCCTACAAAGAGTATTAATTGGTGTTCTTTTATCAAACTCCTTTAAAAGCGAAACTTTATATGCAATAGAAAGAGAAACATGTTTTCTCTTTTTACCAGTAGTTGCTTTTGACGTATGCATTAAATAAGTTATTTGTATTAAATTAATAAAAAAATTAAATAATAAATTAAAATGTCGGGAAATATCCGATCAATAGAAAAATAACTCGCTGACATAGCTATAATAACTTAGAAAATACACTAGCAAGCAGTGGAAAATGCTAGAAAAATATTAGCTGATCTCATTTTCCTTTGACAGATTGTCGCCTGGTGCCATCTACCAATCATAAGAAGAAACAAAATTTGATATTGTTACTCATATTTCTAACTTTTATGTCTTGGACCATCTGTATTAAATTTTAAAAAATCAACCACCATGCTTTAAAAAAAAGTTTTATAGAAGTATACTTAGAATATGAAGCAATTTTTATTTATTTTTTGCATATTCCTTTAGAAGCGAGACTTCAATGATAATAAAAAGTGTAAGTTCGTTTTTTCCTTATTCTGTACTATTGCAACTCTTATCAACTTAAAGAATTACTTATTATCAAGTCATTAAAAGAATTTTTAATTTTAATTTAAATAAGATAAAAAAAAATTATCAGTAGAAAAAATACTAAGAATCCATTTATTGATTTCACTTTCGCTTTGTTCAGATTATTGATAGCACCATCTGCCGATTGAATAAAAAGTAAAATTGGTGACAATAATAAAGGAGTAAAAAAGAAGGGTTTCTGGAAGCGTTCCGGTTTTTGGAAGATTCCGTATTTAAGAAGTCCGGATTTTAGAAGTTCTACCTGTACTATATCTAAAAGCCATACTTCATTTGTATACTTTTTGTAATTGGAAGTTTGTTTCTGTCATCATTTGTTTAAGAGATAATTGGCATAACCTCTAATTTAATTCACCCTCTAACCTTCTGTTTTCTTTTCAAGTTAAATAAAGTCAGAAATTTTATTAAATAAAAAATTAACGATTAAAGTAAGAAACATTTCCTTAAATAATTTTTCTGGTGTTCAAATTATGCTTATTTTACTTTAAAACTGGAAGATTGGCAGGTATATACGTAAAATTGCCAAGGAAAATATGGAATTAATTGCAATAATTTTCATTTCTGGATATTATTTTGTATTATTATTTTTTATGTTTGTACATGTAATAAAGTTATTTATGTTTTTAAATTCATAATGTACTTTTCTTTTTTATAATGTAAAATCTTGTTACAAGGAATCTCTCTGAACCACTAATTAAATTTCTTGTACTGAAAAATCATAACTGTTATAAAGGAATTACATTTTTTTATATAACTGACAGTTGAAAAGACCTTTGATAAACTCTGACCTTTGATGTAACTTTTAATTATTATCATTTTAGTCTGCAGTATCACACAGCATTGTATAAAATATTACTGGTGCATTATTTTGTAAGGATTAATAGTTTAAGAGTTTTAATATTCGATAGAACCTCTTTTGATCATACAACACAATCTATTCTATGTGATGGATAATCCTGATCTCCACTTTCCATTGTCATCTTTCATTAAGTTCTTGATTAATTAAGCAATTTTACCCTCTCTTTCAAAAAACAGCTTTGAGATATGCTGGAATTTAAAAGATTATGCAGTAGTAAAAATAATATTTAAAAATTCTTCCGGAATTGTAATTTTTTAATACAGATTTTTTTCTTCCTGCCACCTCAATGTTTGCAAAACTATAATAACAAAGCTTGGAAATTTTTTTTAACAACCCAAATAATATTCTTTAAACTGAAAAATTCATTAAAATGCCATTCGTTGTAATGAAATTCTATTGTATTTTTTTTATAAGATTCTTTAAAAAATACTTATTTTTTACTTTATTTTAATAATGATATTATTTTTTTTAATTATAGTGAAATTATAGAGAAATTTAAAATTGTTATTTTTATTTAGATATGTCCTTCATTTATATGATGTAAGCCTTGAAGGTATTTGGGAAAAAAGAGGCGTCTATACTTATTACACAGAATTGGTTTTTGAGCTAGGCAGCAATATAGTGGATTTTCTCCATCACTTACATATGCTTGTGAGTACCCATTCTGTAATCTTCTTTTCAACAGCTTGTTTTTACATACACATATTATTTCTAATATTTGTAAAACTTTCCAAACAAAGTAACTCTGTAGGTATGTAAGGTGTAGGTACTCTCAAAGTATGCTCTGTAGGATTTAAGTCTGAAAAGTAAGCAAAAACTTCCATACATTCAATAGTTTCACTTTCTAGTGTATCCGATACTTCAGTGGTCCTGTGTGGATGCACATTGTCGTCCATAAACAGAAAGTCTGGAGCTGCCGCATCCCTAAAAAGACGAACGTAATCCAGAATAATCTTTTGTCACAATACCTCTGTTATGTAATGTTACCTCGCTCAAAGATGTGAAGCGGTGTTCTGCCATTGTGCACAGTGCCTGGCCACACCTTCACTCCTTGGCCATACCGATCCTGTTCATAAACATTCTGTTATGTGTGACATGTTCTCTTTTTCCACTTTAACTAATGGTCAGAGTCACGTGTCACAGTGAGGTGGAATTCATCGGAGAACATTACTCTGAACCACTGTTGCTGACCCCAACCAATATGTTCCTTGCACCAACACAATCTTTCTCGACGATGGCGTGGTTTAAGTGGGATGCATTGGACAGGCTTCTGTGCATACAAATAACAAGCAAATTATCTAACCACTGATAAATGGTTCTGGCAGATACACATGGACTGGTAGCGGTTGCAATGTCTGCAGCTAGCTATCTGACTAGTAGTGAGATTTCTCTTCCTTTTTTCCTCTAGGGATACATATCGGTCCTCTTGAGGTGTGGTGTTCTTTCCATGGCCATCAGCATGCTTTTGCATAGCATTTCTACCTTCATCGGCCTTCTATGACTCTTTTTGATACCCCATTACTATAGAAGAACCTTTTTGCTGACACAATAATGTTGCAACCTTGATACCAGAAATAACAGAGACCTTCTTTTTAAAGTACTTATATTGAAGAGTAATTATTTACAAGGACTATGTACAAAGAAGATACTATTTACAAAATTACCAATACATCTTTCGTTGTTGTGCACATATCTATTTCGTCTTTTTACCTCTCTTTTTAACATTCTTCAGCAAATCTCACATTCACCGCCAAAAAACTCGAACGTTCTTCCTTTCCTCCAAATCACTTCAGTTTCTGCTCACAATGAGCGTCTGTCGTACCCAAGGTTAGCTCTAGCGCACATGCGTTGGTGCTGTCACCAATCACTAGAGTATCTTTAGATGGCAGAGTTGCAATCTCAAAACTAAATAGAGAGGACTTAATGGTGGAAGGAATTACTTCCCACATTACTGTGGCCACAGTAGTGACACTTTGACCTGTTTTGAGCCAGCCACAATCGTAAGCACTCAAATTATGTCTGGCACACATTTTGCACTTAATTATTGACATATCACACGGAATTTCACAGAAATAAGTTCAACAGCCTACAGTGCTATTTTGGTCAAACACCTAACTACATGAATTTTTGAATGAATACAGAACTTTCGTGCCACACCCAAAATGCACAACCTTTTATGCAGATAACAGATTATGCCTTACTAAGCCGTCTACATTTAATTTTATTATGGTTGGTTGACTGTTGGGAACACTATGTTGCAAAAACCAGTTGTTTCTTAGCAATTGTCAAGCAGTGTATATTTGTATATTATTTATGTATAATTTTCTCTTATATGAAGTTATGTTTAAAATCAAACTGTTCTGTTTAACCTAAAATTACTGAGTATAGAAAATTATATTTTTCACTCTGTATACTATATACTTGTATATTACTAGGGGGCTCTGCCCCCTACGAGCTACGCTCCTCAACCCCCTTTCAGGCACCGCAGACTCTAACAGCACGCTAATTTGATCGGCTTTAAAAAGATTTCGGAAGATTGAATTATAATTTGAATCTGACAATTATAATCTGACGTAATTTTCACCAAACTTTCCTTTCTCTTTTTAATATTCACCAAACTTTTCTTTCTCTTTTTAATATTCATGTAAAAATACTTTTGCTAGAAATGAAATATTATGATCATCTTAAAATATCAAATAAATGTCTCGTGCAATTTTTAAATTTAAACTCTTTTGCAATATTATTTTTTGTTCATTTTACGTAATAAGTGTAATGTGACGTAAATTCTCCTATTTAAGACATCTAACGCATGTTAATGAATTTATTATTTTACAATATTCTTTCTCTTTTAAAATTCACGTGTAAATATAGTTTTTATGACGTAATTTTCAATCAGTTCCTGCTTTTTATATTTTCTGTTTATAGTAGTCACATGTAAAATAAATTTTTAATTTGAAGCAAACATTATTGTTTGCGCTGTTTATACAGTTGACAATAGTTTAAATTAATACGAATTTCTAAAATAAGTAAAAGATATCTTCGAAATGCTGAAAATTTCAATTTAAAATAGAAATAAAACCTCAAAAACTGAGTCAAATTAAAAAATTGAATGCAGTCTGCACACCAGGAAATTCTGACGCGTAAAATGATCTAAAAATGATTAAATTCCTATGTACAGTTTTTGCTCCTATAAAACTTTTTTAATGGAGCGATTTTGTCCAATTTTGGCATTAAATATCTCTTAAAATAAGTCTTCGATTTGAAAACTGTCTGCATCAGCGTGTTTATCAAACATTTCTCTATAATACTACCAATTTTCATATTTTTGTATGCAACAGTTTTTTTTTTAAATATTAACAAAGAATGGCCATGCTTAAGCATTCGAATTGGATGCCGATCTGCCGGGAATATCTACGCAGATTTTGATTGGTCCATTTCCAAATCAAAACTTTTTTTTATATGTAGAAGGATATACAATGAAACCCTGATTTAACATAATCCATATTTAATGAATTCCCACTTATAACATCATTTTTCATTAGTCTCAATTATTTTTCTATATTTGTAATGTTAATCCCTCATTTAATGTTATCATTTTAAAATATTGACTGCATTTAATTTTTTTTTCAGCAGGAAAAATTCAACGAAATTTTCCTAAAGTAGTCCGTAATAGTCAGAGCCTACACTGGTCATGCAGAGAAACTCAAATGCTAATGTTAAACCTATGGGAGAAATCTTTATAGTGTCACTCTTTCACATTTTATTTATTTATTTATTTTTTATTATAGGATACCTAAGATCGATATCTATTGTTGTGCATTTGTATTTTTTCAATTTTGGTTAGAGTTTTTATTTTTAGAAGCAGCTCTAACCAATTTTAAAAAAGAAAGTGTTCGCTTATAAAACACTGTAACTAAAATCGAAAGAGAACAAATGTGCAACAATAGATATCAACTTGAAGCGTCCTATTTAAAAAAAAATCATTTAAAAATATTAAAATGCGAGCAAGAAATTTGAAAAAACGTTTCCATATGATTAATGTTAGCTTGAGCATTTCTTCCCATGACTAATGTAGATTCTTAAAATTACAAAATGTGCAAATGGAATTTTTTCTCTGCAAATTGTACAAGCAAAGTTCAGCCATGTGATTTGGGTATCATACAATCGTTCAAAGTAAACTGTAGAACCAACCAAAAAATCTCTTCTTAGTGCAGAGTCTGAAAAGATGAAAAAATCGATAAGTAATACTCATGTATCAGTCAGCTCATGTATAAGTCAACCACCAATTGTTAAGAAAAATTTTGAAAAAAATTGAATTTTCGTGCATAAGTCGAACCACATTTCTGGTAATATGTTGAAAAAAAGATTTGTAATCAAAGATAAAAAGCAATAATAAATTTTCATTAAATTAGTAAACATTTTTTTTTTTCTACGTTTCTAATCAGACTATTTTTTTTTTTTTTAAATTCAACGTTTTAAAACTGTATAATTATGTACAAACTAAGAAGCTTAAACGATTTTGAAACGTATTTACATGAATTTAATGATACTTAAAAAGAAAAAATTCTTTCAAAAATCTGTCCACGCCTTATTTACATGGGCAAACAACTTCTTAGACAGCTAAAATATAGTATGTCTTTGTACTGTAGGCAGGGTTCTCACTGTCGCTCGCCATTGCGCCAAATCGCGACAAAATTCTTCATTTGGCGAGTAAACCAACAGTCAAATTCGCCAAATTGCGAGTGCTCAGTTTGTGTGTTTGTGTGTGTGGTCTGGCAATAAAGCCGAAATTCTTAAACGCGTTACTGAACGATTGATGTCGCTTTACATGTTTAATCGTACCGTGCCATTTGCATTGCTCTATTTATAGAGACACTGACTCAACACCAATTGAGTTTAGCAACAGCCAACGACGTAGAAAGGATTATGCCATAGGTATTTCTCTATTGTCAGTTAATCACTATCTATGTACCAGCGTCGCGGAGGTAAAAACGCAAACAAAATTACTCGCACCTGGCGCCAAATAGAGAAAATTTTTATCTGTTTTTAATTTTTATTCAGACAGCTGAAAGGATGTTTGAAACATTTACTCATTTTGGAAACATTTAGAATGTATTTATTTTTAATAGTTTCTGTAGCAGATAGTCGAATTTCCATTGGATAAGCAATCACGAAATAAGATTATCTTTGAACATATTGAAAAAAAATGAATAAAATAAAGGGTTAAAGATAGATTTTTCAGTGTTTCAAGCCGAATCTATTTTGCTAACATTTCTGTTCATTTGGCTACTGTTTTTTATTTCTTATTCGCCAAATCACTAATGTTGGTGAAAAGCCAGCGAGAACATTGACTGTAGGACTTTTAGAAGAGGTATCTAGAAGCATTCTCAAGTTGAACTCTTTTTAAAAAAGGGGATTAAAATGTTGAAAAGAATACTCCTGTATTGAAGGGAATTCTATCCCAAGAGAAAATGGGTGCAGAACAATTACAGGGACATTATTCTTGATTTTTTGTGAATCACTGGGAAATGACCATTGTTTGCTCTTATCTCTCTATAACCTAGACCCATATGTGATTACTTAAAAGACTTTCCCATTTGCCGATTATCTGCGAAAAATTTATTATTTTTTTGCTTACTCGTGCATAAGTCGACCCCCCCCCCACCCCCCATCCATTTTCAACTCCCAAATTTTGTCTAAAATTCTTCGACTTATACACGAGTATATATGGTATTCTAGAAATGATAAATATTCTAGCTCTTCATATAATTTCGTCAGCATGTGAGAGAGTTGAAAGAAAATGT
This sequence comes from Maratus speciosus, assembly GCA_963932465.1. Taxonomy (NCBI): domain Eukaryota; kingdom Metazoa; phylum Arthropoda; class Arachnida; order Araneae; family Salticidae; genus Maratus; species Maratus speciosus. The sequence continues at coordinate 459,526,193 of OZ010797.1, forward strand.
ATCTGAAGTTCTTTTACAAAAGATGGTTTCTGGAAAACAGATGTATGAATTTGGGTACGAGAAGAGAAAAAATGAAGAATGAATATGTGGAAGTTCTTTTCTTACTCAGATATAGATTACAAGGACTATTTAGCTTTCCTTGTAAACGGCATGACATCAGTGATTCCAACTCTAAGGGATTTGATATTCTCAGAATCTAATAGTTTGGTTAATGATGAGGAGCATGGGCTTCCTTCTGCGAAAGAAGCCATCCAGTGTATGAAAACAGATAAAGTATTTTTTTTCAAATAGTAAAAGCCAAGAGAAAAACTTACGAAAACTCATATACATTAACAATGCGGTATGTGATGTAGGCTGTTAAAAACAGGATGCAAAGTAAATAAACTGATTTCTTTAAAGCATAATTTTGAAAACTGTTGTAACCAAAGAAATAAAAAAGTATGTTATCTTATTGGCCTTTAATTAATGGTCAGTGTTTGCTATTTTCTTACCCTGATTTAACATTTTCTGGTCTATAGCGCCATTTCTTAATGGTCCCTTGAATAACATTTAGTTGGGGTTTCATTGTATTTATATGCAGGATTTGCACTAAAACACAGGATCACACAATAACCACAAGATTTCTAAAAATTTCATTTAAAAAAAAAATCAATGCAAAAACCCTTGACGGGTTAAAAGTTTCTGACGCAGCACTTTATCTTATGCTCTAAGAATTTTAAATATGGAACTTAAAAATACTGATATCAAATTTTGAGTGACGTTATGCTATTTCTTAAAAAATATATTTGTATTTATTTCACCATTTTATTTTTGTTTTATTTAAAATCGCATGTGCAAAAGTTATGTTCAACATGAAAAGCTGCATAAAATTTTATTCGCTGTTGCTTTATCATTTTACATCTCTCATAAATTCAAAATATGTGTTTTAAAAGATATGATATAAAATTTAAGTGACGCCTTGATGTGACTTTAAAAGGTTTGTTTTTTAAAATTCAATTTAAATTATTTTTGACTTGGTTAAAATATTTTTTTTACATCTACACAATACTTTTAATTTTCCAATTCACTGTTAAATATATCACTTTCATTGAATCTATACTATGCATTGAAATGTATTTATTTCAATAAATTGATTTATCTTTTGTGTCACGCTATTCAAAATTGTGAGTAAGATTTATGTAAATGGTTTATTTGCATCAAACTATCCTTTTTCATACATTTCATGTAGTTTGGACACAATGACGCAAAGAAACCATTTACATAAATCTTACTCACAATTTTGAATAGCGTGACACAAAAGATAAATCAATTTATTGAAATAAATACATTTCAATGCATAGTATAGATTCAATGAAAGTGATATATTTAACAGTGAATTGGAAAATTAAAAGTATTGTGTAGATGTAAAAAAAATATTTTAACCAAGTCAAAAATAATTTAAATTGAATTTTAAAAAACAAACCTTTTAAAGTCACATCAAGGCGTCACTTAAATTTTATATCATATCTTTTAAAACACATATTTTGAATTTATGAGAGATGTAAATGATAAAGCAACAGCGAATAAAATTTTATGCAGCTTTTCATGTTGAACATAACTTTTGCACATGCGATTTTAAATAAAACAAAAATAAAATGGTGAAATAAATACAAATATATTTTTTAAGAAATAGCATAACGTCACTCAAAATTTGATATCAGTATTTTTAAGTTCCATATTTAAAATTCTTATAGCATAAGATAAAGTGCTGCGTCAGAAACTTTTAACCCGTCAAGGGTTTTTGCATTGATATCATTACTTTTTTGAGGTTAGTGATAAAATGATTAAAAAAAAGATACTTATGGAATTTAATGCAGATTTAATTTTTACTATTTTATTACAATTTTCCTTATAGCAGTTTGTATATAAAAACAACTGGGTAAGTATAATCGCAGATCGCACAGAGGGTTTCATTTGATATTCCTTTAAAAACACTTTATCCTTAAATTAATAAATCCAAAACGTTAATTTATAATTATTAAATCCTTACATAGATGTAGCATTAATAGTTCCAATTTTCATGGGGCAGGGAACGCACTCTTTTAAACAAACCACCTTCCAATTGAAGTCATCAAAAACCAAGTTGAATAAGCCAGAGCCCGTTGTGTTGTTTGACAAACAGCAGTCTCATGTCCCCTCCTTCCCCCCTTTTTCAAAATTTTTCAGACCAGTACCTAAGAATGGAACCGAAATATTTTTTTCTCTTCAGAAATTACGATAAAAAAATAGTATGCAGTACTCATAAATTTACTTTAATGCTATATAGGGTGATTATTAAGTTAATTATAACGTTTGGAATCTGTTGCATTGATGTCCGAAAGGTAATTTCTGAGTTATGGAAGCTGGACCCATAAGGCGCCATAGAGGGGCGAAGCCCGCTAGTGTCTATCATAATTATATCTGCCATGTAGACTAATTGCGATATTTAATCAAAATAGCCCCCCCCCCTCCTCATCCCCGGAAATATAACAAATACAAAATGTGTCTTTATAAACCTATCGTCAAATAGGTTTTTATTTCTTTTTCCCTAAAAAAAACATGATTTTTATATCCGTAACGTAAATAGCGGACGAAGCCCGCTAGTTCCTATCATAATATATATTTTTAATAATTTTATATAGTCTATAATAAAAATCAGACTTAAAATAGTCTAGTTCCATGAGTACTTGTAGTGTCAGTTACATGCTACGATTTTTGGATACCAGTATTTTAGAACGGGAAAATGTGACTTATTTTATCGGAGATATCTCATTAACTGAATAAGGTGAAGCAAACTTTTTGAAAAAAAGGTGGCCAACAAGCATGGCAGTTATCAGCTATGTGACTTTGTGCTAAAGTCCATTAATTTGATCTGCTTTAAAAAGATTACGGAAGATTGAATTATAGTAGAACCTGGATTAACCGAGCTTCGATTAATCGAGGTTTCTGTTAACCGAGCCGATAACAAAGTCTGATTTTTTTTTTCCTTTTGAATGAGCCTTAAAAATAACCACACTCTTTAGCTCACTGTCCGTGCTATACAGGCCCTTCTGCCCCCAAAAGCCCTCAACTCCTAAGAAACATTGGACCCTGAGAAGTCAATAGCGAACAATGCTTTGTTTCCAGTGGCTGTGTGAACTTTCGTAAATTTTTCAATTTGCATTTTAAAATTTACTACTGGTAGTTGATTTTCTTTTTAAATTTGTTAAGCTGTGAAACAGAACTTTACATATATTTACTTTTATTATTTAAAAAACGTTCTATATATTTTTTTAAAAGAGATGTTAAATTCGCAAGCACAGCGAGTTTTTACAAACAGTTTCTATTAACCGAGATTTCCGATTCCGATTTACTAACAGTCCCAATTAGCTCGGATAATCGAGGCTGCTCTGTATAATTAAAAAATCAATGGCCATCTTACTGTAAACGGGTTTCCCTTTTACTGAGGGATTTCAAAACCGAATCAGCTGATGTTAGTTGCTGTTTCCCTGCTTGATTAAATAAGATTAGATAACATTTGAAAATTACCAAATATAAAAGGAACTAAGTCAACAGAGTCTTTGCTTTATGGTATTTTTTAACAACGCTATAAGAAAATGATTTTAAATAAGAGATTTTAAATGTAACGTTTTAAATCTGACATAATTTTCACCAAACTTTCCTTTCTCTTTGTAACATTCAACTGAAAATATTTTTATTATTAGAAAGATAATATTATTATTTGCGCTACCTTAAAATTAGCAACTATAGTTAAAAATATCATCTTGAAATTTGAAATAAATCTCTCATATAAATATATTTTTTAATTTACACTGTTTTGCAATGTGTTTTGTAAACTGTTTTGGCCACTTTGGCCAATATGACGTAATTTCCTCCATTTACGACTTTTAACACATATCAATGAATTTATTATTTAAAAATTTTCTTTTTCTGTTAATATTCACGTGTAAATATAATTTTTATGACGTAATTTTCAATATTTTCCTTCTTTTAATGCGTAATCATTTAATTCTAATTTGAAAATAATTGATTATTTTATAATTTTCTTTCATTTTAAGTAAGCATGTGTAAAAACAATTTTTATGACGTAATGTTTAATATTTTCCTGCTTTTAACACGTTATCATTTAATTCTAATTTAAAAGGATTTTTTTCTGTTTATAATAGTCACGTGTGAATAAATTTTTAACTTAAAGGATATATTATTCTTTGCGCTGTTTTAACATTTGGCAACAATTTAAAATAACCTTTTCTAAAATATGTAAAAAATATCTCTGGAAATTCTGAAAATTTTAATTTAAAATTGAAATAAGCCGTCAAAAAATTAGGCAAGTTAAGAATAAAAAATGCACTCTGCAAACTTCGAGTTTCTATTGAATGATTAAATTGAATGAAAATGATTAAATTCCCATGTATATTTTTTTTCCTATGAGACTTTTTTAATGAGACAATTTTATCCAGATTTAACATTAAATATCTCTTAAAATAATTCTTTGATTTAAAAACTGTCTGCTTCAACGTTTTTATCAAACATTTCTCTATAATACTACGCAATTGCGTCAAAAGATGGCGACACCAGAATTCTGATATGCTTATTGGGTCATTCCATGCAAAATGAGGAAATCAGCTGTGGCACACATGTCACAGATTTTAATCGAAATCAGTCTATAAGTAGATCATATCTATTTATGAGTAAATGCAAAATAATAGATTTCTGGATTGTTCATTTAAGTATTAAAATTTACATTAAAAGTGAATGTAAAATCGAGGTATTGTCTACGTGCTTAAAATTTCAATTTCAAATATTAGCCTTAGTAATGGAAAGAATATATTAAAAATTATTTATAATTAGGAATGAATGATAATTAACAGACTGGCGTAAGTTAGTAATTGTATTTTTATTTCGTATCGAGAAAAAAATTATTTGTGAAAATTTTTAAGAGAAAAAAGCAATATTTCTATTAATCCTTTACACACGAAGGACAGCCTTGACAAGCTGCAAATTGCTACACCTTATAGCTAAAAGTATATATTTGAAATATCAGAAGTTTCATTCATGCCTTTTTTATTCCTTAATGAGAAAAAAAAATAAATAGTAAAAAATGTTGAGGGTAAAATGCAATATTTCTATTACTTTTTTTTAAGTCAAGGAAAGCTTTATTAAACTTTTAAATTGTTTTATATTACAGATAAATGTGTATACTTTAAATGCAGAAACTTTTGTTCTTGCTTTCAGTTTATTTTTGCCTCAAGAGAATTTTAAATTAGAGTAGAAATCAGACTGAGCTAAACGAAAAACTATATATCAATTCTAAATTCAAATAAAAAAAACTAGATGGCAGCACTAATTTTTTTTTTCCCATGCAATCGTGCAATATTTTAAGATACGCGGGCGAATTCAAAGAGGTATAGCTAATGGAATGCAGAAAACATTACTATTTTGAACCCATTTTTCTTATGATAGGAATCAAAAGGCAATCTTGAATTTTTTTTAACGTATCATGGACTTATTAATCTTTATGTCTGAGCAATATTGTTAATGTCGGGCCTGTCCTTTATTTATGTTTTGCTTATACAGAAGAGGAAAAATCATGATTTTGTAATTTTTTTAAAAATTTCTAAGTTTTTTTGAAGATGAAGGAAATAAATGGCCACTTTAAAACTTGGGGAATTCGATCTACATATGACATACTACATCAGGCATTAATTTCACAGAGGTTTTTTAATTCCTTTGATTTTTATAACGTTTCTAATTTTCTCAAAATTCACAAATTTTCAAGTTTTGCAACCAATTTATAAATAATCATGGTGTTACTTGATTATTATAACTCAGTAAATAAGAAGATAATTTTTCAGAGTTTACAAAATTATAAAAAAAAATCCTTTCTGTTAAACAGTTTTCAAGATACAGAACTTCAAACTTGCAACTTTGGACGATTGCGCACATGTCATTCTATATCACAAGTTTTTTAAATATCCAAAACTGCTAAAAAAATTTATTTTTTGTCAAGATATTTTGCAGAGCATTACTTGAATATGAATTGAACCTGAGCATCGAATTTTATTAAAATTGGTTAGTATGTGGCCACAACTTTTTTTTAATTTTTGCTCATTTTACGTGGAATGACCCTATTATGTAAACTGTAAATATTGCAAAGTTAAATAAAAAGAATTGTCTCGGGGTTATCAAACTTCATTGATATTTATAAATAAAACATTTCAACTAAATTATTTATTATAAAAGAATTATTACATCACAATAGCTTTTATGCAAGGAAAATAATAATTATAATAATAATAATATTATGGATGTCAGTGATTATATATTGATTGACCGTCATAATAATAAAAAATGATATTATAAAAAGAAGAGCTGAAATGAATTATTTTTTTACGTTTCTGATCGTGTGATTTATATTCAAATAATAATTATTAATGTATATTTTTTGTGTAGTGATTGAAATTAAATATATTTATAAAATTTATGGTAAATTTTTATTGTTGAAAAATTGCCAAGAAATAATCATCATCAAATTGGCGTCATTATAATTGTAATTTTATTTAACTTAATAGTAATTAAAAAAATTACACAGGAACTGAGAATAATGGTCAACTAGCAGACTTTAAAAAAAAAAAAAAAAAAAAAAAAAAAAAAAAAAACCACATGTGAAAACACGTACCACAGAGTATCGAACTGCCTATCCTAAGGACAGTAAACGATGGCCCTTAGCCACTCAACCAGTGGGAAGACAAAATTTTTCTCCCCAAAAGTGGTTAAAAAGAAAGCATGTGTATGAATACAGTGTCATGCATTTTCGGTGAAATTCCCATAGAATGGCGAAGAAATATAGTCCGATTTTTCATGCGCATTATAAAACGAACAAGAGTCTTGCTGGAAACAAGTAAATTTTTATTTGGTTCATCTGAAACATATTTATTTGATTTTTAAAAAATCGCCCGTGTCATTTTCGAGAGAAAAAAAAATCGAATTATTTAACGAACGAGAGTTTTCCCAGAAAAAAGAAAAGTGTTATTCACCTCGCCTTAATCACATTTATATTATGTATCAATTTAAAAATAATAGTTAGAACCGTTTTCGAGATTTTCAAATTAGGAACTTCCTCGATATTATACCAACGTTTTCACTTTAAAAATGGCTATTTAGATCTCAAAATATACTGCACGTAGAAATGCAAAAATTTCAGTATACGATTAGACTGCAGATATAAGACTGTTCTACAAAATTCAGAACAATAAGACATATATCTGCTGAGTTATTAAAAGGCGGCTTTTCGCGTTTTCTTTGATGTCGAGTTAGCTGTATATATGAGTTCCGCCATCTACGAATTCTATGATACGATACGATTTTAACGATACGATACGATACGATTTTAGGCTTAAGGCTGCGTCACTCGAAATACTACTGTCTTCCATGATCACTTACTCTTTTCTTCCACAAGGTGTCTAACTGGTCAAAAAAAAAAAATGTATGTTGCAAGAAAGACATGAATTTCATCATCGGCTCACCAATATAAATGCAAAATTCATAATTTTTCTCAATCAGTCACAAAACTTCCAAAAATAGTCTAGAATTTTGACAACTGGATGAAATGCATTGCAGAAGCTTATCCTGTTAAACTCTACCATCCACAATATGAATGTCAACATTTATGTTAAACTTATTTCATTGAAACCATAAAAATCTAAATTTAATTTATACTAAAAAACATCAGTTTTCATGTAACAGCATTATGTGTACAGAGAATAACATTTTAAAGATGTTTGTTATTGGAATGTTGTGTGCTTTGTATTGCATGACAAAACTTTAACTTAACAAAATATTATGTTAAATAAAATTGTTAACTTCACATTTTCTTATCTTTGTACTGCTTTTTTTTTCCACATTTTCCAAGTTAGTTGAAAAGTATTTGTTTTAAATTTACTTAGCTTTAATGATTTTTTCAAGATTTTTGGGTTTTGTTTCACTGAGAAGAATTATTATAATTACAAATATCTTTTAAAAATCATACTGAAAAATCTACTAATTATAATTTTTGAATACTAAATTTTAATAATATTATGTTTTTTTTTTTTTTTTTTTTTTTTCAAATTGGGTAGGTCTTATTAAAGTGGCTTTATTTAATTTATAATTGTACATATTTTGTTAACTTAATTTATGGTTGCTTTTAAGTTTACAAAACAATTTAAAATAATAGTATGTGATTAAATAATACACATAACTGAGATGTTGGAAATTTGTTTTACGAGAAATAGTAACACTTTTTATTGAGAAAAATTAAATAGATATTAACCCCTCACTGACAAGCCGTGTTAATACGTTCACTAAGCTCCAGGTTTCGCTGCAATACAAGCAATATTTAAAGTAATATAATTCTATTGATTTAATGTATTTTTAATACATTGAACAATGATTAATACTTCCAAGGATTGCATTCATATTCGTTATTAAGTTTTTTTATAAAATGTTCAAAGAATCATTTATTTTTAACATTTAAAACAAAATGCAGAGAAAACAACATTACAATTTTGCCCTTTTCCAAGACAGTCGGAGGGTTAAACAATACTGTCTACCATTCTTTCATTATTATAGAATCAGCATAATTGTTAACTTTAAAAAAATAGTTATATCTGCATTTAAAAAAAAAAAAAAAAAAAAAAAAAAAAACTTAAATTTTAAAAATCCCAATTAAAAGTTTAATCAGGGTGGGAAAATCCCACTTTATTTTTTATTCCTAGCTCAAACCTTGAATATGTCAAGTCGTATTTAATATTAAACTACTCTCTTCAACCTAAAATTACTGAGTTAAGAAAATTATAGGCATTTTTCATGCTGTATATTATATATTTTTGTATCATTTTATCATTTTTATATATATTTTCTCTTTTATATTTAATAAAAATGAGCCAAAACCTGTCGAATGAAAATGTTTAAAAGAGCTGATTGATTGAATTTATAAAAAAAATTACAATTATTAATTAATATTGTATATTGGCTGGCACTCTTAAAACAAATACAGTGAAACCTGTCTAAGGAGATCACTCGTTACACCATAAAAAATCGGTCTTTAAGAGAGGTGGTCTCTGAATAGAGGTGGTGGGTAAAGCAAAGTTTCATGAAATGCATACTAAAAAAAATTGTTATTGAATTAGTTTTTTATATTTCATATCTGTACAACTTTAAAGAATACATTAATTTTAGTTTGCTTTGATTTTTACAATTTCTCATTAACAATTTTTGTTTTTAAATTGTTCTTTAAACTTTTTGAAAAAATGAAAAGTTCGTGAACGAAACGAAAAAGAGATTGTGAAACTTTGATCTCTTTAAAGAAATTATTTATTTTAGTATCATCTCTAACAAGCATCGAACTTTCTGTCTATCTATTAATTTCATCAAGTGTTTCTTGACATGAAATAGAAGCTTTAACTGGCAGAAGATTTAAATTCCTCTTACACTTTTAACAGAAAATCTTTGTTTTTCAACGTATTGTTTATTTCAGTTTTGCTACAATTAAACTGTGCCGCCAATTTCCTCTCTAAAGTTCCATTCTTATGTTCTCTTAAAACTTTCACTTTGTCTTCCAAAGTAAACTCGATTCTCTTAGACATCATATAGATTGGTATACTAAGCACACAGCAAGAAAAACACAATATACACTTTAATGCGAATATGCACTGTGTTATAATTTCCACTATTGACCAAAACTGAGGTGATAACAACAAGTGGAAGTTTTCAACAAAAGCAGCAGAATTGAGATAAACTGGAATCTGGACCACCCTCCACTCTCCCTCTTGAAAAAGACTTATGCACTTTACAGGTGTCTGTTACTTGGCCAATTCCAGGAAAGGGGATAATAGCCCTTCTCCCACCTACACCAGCTATTCCTCTGTAACTGTAGTGACATTAAACGCAGTAATGCACAAGAATCAACCAGCCTTTTCCTTCTAAACAGAGGGGAGGGAAGAGATGACCTTGATTCGCCAGGTCTTAGGAAGTAGACTTAGCTGAGCATGTTTTCCGGAGAGAAGTGGAGTTTTGAGATTTTCCCATGTAAAGGAAAGTAATCCAACTCTTTGACTGAAAAGTTGAAAAGTGGTCTTTCTGGGAGTGAGACTGGGATTAGTGGTCCTTTAATGGAGGAAAATTAACATTGAGCCTATAGTTAAAAATTATAGAACACAAATAAACAGTCTTTATGAGAGGGGTCTCCTTATAAAGGTGGTCTTTCAGGGAGGTTTCCCTGTATTATTTTTAACTAAAGTTTAATTTCATCTTTTCAAATTATTGAAAAATTAAATTTTATTTCTATACGTAATCAGTAACATACAATTTAGATAAGAAATTATAAAGTTATTATTTGAGGTTTTGATCTTTGGTATCATGAAATGAAAAATCAACGGAAATTGTGCCATGACACAATCATAATACTTTTCTTCAATAAAATCTAAAAATAACATCCCTTTCCACAAAATTTACATGCATACTTCTCATATTCATATTTACTATTCTAAAAATAATTTAACTTGCCATAGATTATTAATAAATACGAGCCGAAACCTGTTGAATTCGATGAATGAAAATGTTTAAAAGCGCTGATTGGCTGAATTTATAAAAGACAAAACAAAAATAATTACAATAATGAATCAATATATTTCCAAACTTGACTTTAAGTTTGCCAGTTACCATTTTGCATGTACACATTTGCGCTCTTTACTTGAATTTCTAATCTGAGTGCTGGCAAAATTTACTTTTAGATGCACTTGCGATAAAATATTTAGTTTTATCAAAGAAAATACTCATTTCATTTTTGCTATGACATCATTTTCACCCACTGAAGACATCTGAGATGAGTGTCTTTATCTCAGTATCAGCGGAATGAAAAAAAATTTTTTTGAAACGTAAAAGCGTTATGAGTAAAAAAGCGTTGTTTATATAGTGCATTATTATCTGTTCAAAAGTTTTAAAAAAGTTATTTTTAATTGTAATAAGAAAACAGCATCCGTAATGATATGGTAATTCCCATTGTTTACCTTCTCTCTTCAGCAATGGAAGTAACCCGATTGCCACCAATGGGAAGAAATTTCAAAAAGGGCTATTAAAATTAAAATATAAAAATAGAATATTTTAACAAATAGCTAGTGCGGGCACATCTACAAATAAACTGCTTTCAGTTAAAAAAATAATTATCAAAACCGGTTCAATAAAAAGCTCAGGCCAGATGACTGAAAAATCAGCCTTGTTTTTTAAATATATAGATTATAATTAAATGGAAATAACGTAATTTTGAGAAATATTTCCTTTTGTGCATACCAAGGATCTTTAAATAAATAGAAGTTCAGCCTAATTAGATATAGGAATAAACGTCAGTGAATATGATGTCACCACTGACAGAGTTATAACAACATATATTATATTCATGGAGCAAATTTATCTGTTTTCTGAATGACGTCGTTTGCATCATTGGAAACATTTCGCTTTAGATATTACTTTTTATCATAGATTATTTTCTATTATTTTATTTACACAGATTACTTAATATTATTTCTCAATAAATACTTTGTTCTTCCGTGTTTAATACATAATTACACGCAATCATTTCTTTGTGGTTAAATTTTATGAAAACCACATTGTAACATTGTAACATACATTTAATTGTAAATTAAACCAAAATTAAATCTCAATATGTAGTGAGACACCATGTATTTTTGAATAAATAAGTGGATTTATTACACAAAAATTGCTTGCCTTGATGTGTATTACTATCTCTGAAAGTTTAGACTATCAGTTCAGTTCCTGTATTATGATACGATAATTATAAATTATTATTTACACTAAATCTATAATCTTCATTACATTAAGAAAGTTTTCATATATCTATGTATTTAGTTATATATTATGCATAGTAATTTATATTTTTTAATGCTGTTTTACACAGTTAAAATTTTCAGTCTTAGCTAAAATTGTACCTATTTCTGATATCTAGTTCCGTGGCAATATCTTCTTGTCAATGGCAACATTGGTGATCTGTATGCAACTACGATGCCTCTTTAATGAAATCCAGCACAAAATTTTTTCGTTTAAATACCATGACACATTCTCTGATCAAATCACGTTTCTGAGTGGTGGAATGTGATAAAGCAAAATACATTTATTTTATAGAGAGAAAAGCTTAACTTGATTGCTACCATTTTAAATAAATATCATAAAAAACTTTTAAAATTAAAAATAAAATATGAAAATGGAAATAAATTAAAAAATAGCTAGTATGGGCACATCTACAAATGAACAACTTTCATAAAAAAAAAATAATTATAAAAATCGGTTCCGTGGAAAGCTCAGGGCTGATGACTAAAAAAAACTGCCTGGTCTTTTAAATATATAGATTGTCCCAAACTTAATGTCATGTTTGCCAGTTACAATTTTGCATCCGAACATTTGCATTCTTGACTTGAGGTTCTAATCTGAGTGCTGGCGAAATCCAGAAATTTATCTCTCTTTAGACACATTCGTAATAAAATATTTAGTTTTATTAAAGTAAATACTAATTTCATTTTTACTATGACTCCATCTTCACTCACTGAAATCCTCTGAGATGAGCATCTCTATCTCAGTATCAGCAGAATGGAAAAAATATTGAAATGTAACAGCTTTATGAGTAAAAATGCGTATTTTTTATTGTGAGGTCATTTTCTGTTTAATATATATTTTTTAAATTATTTTTAATTGTACTGCGAAAATGACATCCCTAATGATATGGTAATTCCTATTGTTTCCTTTCTCTCTACAACAATGGATGTAACCTAATTGCCACCAATGTGAAGAAATTTCATAAAGGATTTTTAAAATTAAAATATAAAAAGGGTATTTTTAAAAATAGAGAGTGCGGGCACATCTACAAGTAAACTGCATTCATTTAAAAAAATAATTATCAAAATCAGCTCAGTAGAAAGCAGGCCAGATGATTAAAAAAACAGTCTTGTCTTTTAAATACATAGATTTTATATTTATGATAAAATACTTCTCAATAAATACATTATCTCATTTACATTCTTCATTATAATTAAAAAGGATGTGTACATTAATTGCTTAAATGTAAAATGTAGAGTTCCTTTTGAAAAATTAATAGTTTTAAGAAGTCTGAAATTCTTTTTTTAAACACTCATCCATCATTACTAATAGCCACCATGACCTAATAGCCTAACCCATCAAAACTATGAGTATTTTTTATAATATATTTAATTAAAGAATAAATATCCAGGTAAGTACCCAAACTGTTTATTTACCTGAATACTTACCTTTAATATTTTTCATTAAAAATAAATACTCAGGTATTCGCAAAAAATAATTTGTGCTTGGGAAACCAGTGTCACGATCTACCCATTCAGTGAAAAATACAAGGTATTTCACTCTTATTGAACTGAAATTGTCATTCATAATTTTAACAATAATATAGTTATTATAATATTTTAAACAGATTTGTTTGCATTTTGTGAAGTGTGGTGACATCATGAAAAATTGTAGGAACAGTAACTTTTTGCATTCAAACAACACTAAATTACATATTCCATAATTTAGCTCCCAGTATATGCAGTGTTTAAGTGCAAGTTATGATACACTTACAGTGTATTTCATGATGGCATCACATTTTATAGAAAGCAGAGTTAATCTGATAAAAATTTCGCTAAAAATATTTTCATTATTTTAAAAGTTTTTAACCAAAATTAAATCTCAATATGTAGTGAGACATCATGTATTTTTGAATAAATAAGTGGATTTATTACACAAAAATTGCTTGCCTTGATGTGTATTACTATCTCTGAAAGTTTAGACTATCAGTTCAGTTCCTGTATTATGATACAATAATTATAAATTATTATTTACACTAAATCTATAATCTCCATTCCATTAAGAAAGTTTTCATATATTTATGTATTTAGTTATATATTATGCATAGTAATTTATATTTTTAATGCTGTTTTACACAGTTAAAATTTTCATTCTTAGCTAAAATTGTACCTATTTCTGATATCTAGTTCCGTGGCAATATCTTCTTGTCAATGGCAACATTGGTGATCTGTATGCAACTACGATGCCTCTTTAATGAAATCCAGCGCAAAGTTATTCGTCATAAAAACTACTTGAGAGTATCCAGACATATGGAAAATCAGTAAGTCTTAAATCTTATTTTTGACTAGCAAAACAACCCTGTGTTTTCTGGGCCTGACCCTGTTCAAGTCTGACGAAAAGAATTAAGCCCCGGCATGGGCCCAACCTAATGAAAGTAAAAATAGTATTGTTTCTTCAAGTTAAATCATTCTTTCAATTCAACTTAAGCATATAGATAATTTCTACAAAATTAAATCAATCTTCAAAATTCAACAGTGAATATACTTCAAAAAGAATAAATGCTCTGTCAATAAATTAATAACAAAATAATTATTCTCAACAGCCATAATTTATGTATTAAATGTGAAGAAATAGAACATTCATTATTAAAAATTTAAATAACTTAAAGTTCTTCCAAAGAAAAACGAAAATATGTAACTGTAAAACTTTCTCTAAAAAGCACCAAAAGTGTGATATTAACTATTTGTTATACTAGCCATCATCGTAAATTGTACTTTCATAGTTGTGGATATCATTTTAATTTAAAGAATAAGATGCAACAACCTGAAGACATATAAAGTCAGTTCTTTTATCATCACTACTGGAGATAGATTTAAAAAAAAAAAAGGGAGGGGGGGGGGGAAGGGAAATTCTTACTTGAAATGAAGTGTAGAGTACACACATTGAAATCACTTTAAAGTCAAATAAAGTTTATTATATCTTGAATATAGGAAGAAAAATCAGCTCCATTTTTGGCCATTATTGGTTTCAAAACACCAAATTAATATATTATTTAAGTCACCATAACTAAGTTTTTTTTAATAATCTTATCTAATAAAAATTTTATGTAATTCTTACTTTGTAGAAAAAGTAGTTCACTCCTTTTTACTTTCTTCTATCTTTACAAGGAGAAAGTATTGGATTCGTGAAAATTTCCGACTTTCGGTTTTCGACGGATTTACACGTTTTAGGTGTCAGAGATTCCGAAAAACATGTTTTTACAAAATGTCTGTCTTTCTGTATGTGACACAGATTTTGTGGGCGCTCTATCTCAAGAACTAATGCATGGAATTTAATAAAAATTTATATTCAGTTAGTCCCTGATATGAATTGGTGCTGATTAGTTTTTGGTGTAAATCGCTCAACAGATGGCGCTGCTATGCAACATTTTTCACGATTTCCACAATAGCTTAATCTCCAGAACTAACACACGGATTTTCATCAAACTTCAGATTCAGTTAGTCCTTGACATGAATTGGTGTTTTAAACATTTTGGTGTAAATCACTCAACAGGTGGCGCTGCTATGCTGCATTTTTTGTAATTTCTGAAATAACTCTATCTCAAGAACTAATGCTTAGATTTTCAACAAACTTCAGATTCAGGTATGCCTGGATATGAATTAGTGCTGCTTAGTTTTTGGTGTAAATCGCTCAACAGGTGGCGCTGCTATGCAGCATTTTTCAGAATTTCCACCATAGCTCTACCTCAATAACTAATGCACAAATTTTCATCAAACTTCAGATTCAGGTATACCTTAACATGAATTGATGTTTTATAGATTTTAGTGTAAATCGCTCAACAGGTGGCACTGCTATGCTGCATTTTTTGTAATTTCTGCAATAGCTCTATCTCAAGAACTAATGCTTGGATTTTCAACAAACTTCAGATTTAGGTAGGACCTTGATATGAATTAGTGCTGTTTATGTTTTGGTGCAAATCGCTCAACAGGTGATGCTGCTATGCTGCATTTTTTAGAATTTCCACTATCGCTCTATCTCAATAACTAATGCACGAATTTTCATCAAACTTCAAATTCAGATATACTTTAATATAAATTGGTGCTAAATTCATTTCTTGTACTATTTAAATGATTTAATTGACGTGATTTATATAGAAGAAAGTTTTGTGATGGCCACAACTTACTAGTTTTTTGTCCCCTGTAGTACACAATGTTTA
Organism: Maratus speciosus; assembly: GCA_963932465.1. NCBI lineage: Eukaryota > Metazoa > Arthropoda > Arachnida > Araneae > Salticidae > Maratus > Maratus speciosus. The sequence goes on from OZ010797.1 coordinate 459,542,292, forward strand.
AAATTTTAAAACCAATATTTTAATTTATTTTTCAGATCTTATCCTTTCTTTACAATAACAATAAATAACTTGCTAGAAAAGAAAAGTTTGAATGATTTGCACCATCTAAATACCCTTCTTTCCCCTGCTTTGCAAATTTTGCTTCCTTCCAGTATACAAAGTTACAAATATTTAGTATTTTTTTTTTTTTTTTTTTTTTTAACTTGATCGCTTTTATAAAACTCCTGTTTGCTACTTTGCAGTAAAAATAAATTATCAATTGCCTAACTGTACATATAACACCAGTGGAAAATTATAATTCCTAAAACTGCTTGAATTTTTAAAACATCTTGGGAATGTATCCTTTAATACAACTTTCACCTGATTAAAGATATTCTTTACAAACTACACTTTGGAACATACTGTATTGACAGACAAAATGGTTACAACTTTTTAACTTCTATGTACCTCTGACTCATTGGTTAGAAATGAATTAGTATTTCAGATTGACTTCTATCAGAGTTATTTAAAACTGTTGGGAAATGGTGTTAACATTTAGGCACAGGTTTCTTAAAAGTACTTCAAGAATGTGTTACAACATAACTTTTCTGCTTTTTTCTACTCATGAAGAAACTAATTATAATAAATTATAATTACAGCATATTAAATTCTAAATATACAGCTTTCTGCAAATTTCACTAACAGAAAATTGGATTTGAGGATAGCAAGGGTAATGATACGTTTTATTTTTCTATTTTTACACTTCTTTATTATTCTTTTATTTAACTAGATTCATGTATATAAAGATGGAATTTTGAAATTGAGTTTTAACTGAATTCGTCATATGCTAGAATTATAAAAATTATGTACACAGGTTTGTTTACTGAGATAATTCAACATTTTAATATTTTTAGAATTTAATTAGAAAATAAAAAAATGAAATAAGTATGAAAAAACTAAATTTTTAGGCATTTTTTCATTAGCTGGCTGCAGGTGATAAATCGCCAAATTTTCTGTTTGGTTATAGAGAAATGTTTGATAAACACGCTGATGCAAACAGTTTTCAAATCAAAGAATTATTTTAAGAAATATTTAATGCTAAAGTTGGACAAAATCATTCCATTAAAAAAGTTTTATAGGAGCAAAAACTATACATAGGACTTAATTCATTTTCAGATCATTTTATACATTAGAATTTCCCGATGTGCAAACTGCATTTATTGTTTTAATTTGACTTATTTTTTGAGGTTTTATTTCTATTTATATTCTAATTTTTAGCATTTCAAGAGACATTTTTTACTTATTTTAGAAAATGGTATTAATTTAAACTGTTGCCAACTGTATAAACAGTGCAAACAATAATGTTTGCTTCAAATTAAAAATTTATTTACACGTGACTATTATAAGCAGAAAAAAACCTTTCAAATTAGAATTAAATAATTACATATAAAAAGCAGGAATTTATTAAAAATTACTTCACAAAAACTATATTTACACATGAATTTTAAAAGAGAAAGGATATTGTAAAATAATAAATTCATTAACATGTGTTAGGAGTCTTAAATAGGAGAAATTACATCACATTACACTTATTACGTAAAATGAACAAAAAATAATATTGCAAAACAGTTTTAATTTAAAAATTGCGTGAGACATTTATTTGATATTTTGAGATGTTTTCAACTATTTTTGTTAGGACTGTGCAAATAATATTTCATTTCTAACAAAAGTATTTTCATTTATTAAAATTATTATATTAAAACGAGAAAGAAAATTTTGGTGAAAATTACGTCAGATTAAAAACAATACATTTAAAATGTCTTATTTAAAAGAATTTTCTTTTCGCTTTGTTAAAAAATACCGGGAGACAAAGACTCTGTTTACTTAATTCATTTTATATTAGCTTATTTTGAAATGTTAACTGATTTTATTTAATCAAAGACTAAAACAGTCATTGTATCTTTTAACAGCTGCTGATTTTTCCTTAAAATCCCCCAATTAAAGAGAAATGAATAGAAACCCGTTTATAGGGAGATAGCCAATGGTTTTAAAATTATAATTCAATCTTCCGAAATCTTTTTAAAGCTGATCAAATTAGCGTGCTTTTAGAAACTGCGGTATCTGAACGGGGGTTGGCGAGCATAGCTCGTAGTCCCCCTAGTAAATTAAAAAAAAGTAATAATCTTTTTAAATGTACTTTTAATAAATAATAGTTAATATTATTTAAATTATGATTATGTGTTATGAAAACTACTTAGAAATCGTGAAAAGATAGTTTAAATAATACTTTTTCTCTTTGTGTTACTATCTCTCTATTCTAAAAAAAAGTAACTACCGCTGTCACTGCCACCGCCGCCGGTTTTGATTTTTTTGTGACCGGAGGCCTTTCTTCGTTAATATTAACAAAAATAATGCATACAAAAATATGAAAATCGGTGGTTTTATACAGAAATGTTTGATAAACACGCTGATGCAGACAGTTTTCAAATCGAAGAATTATTTTAAGAGGTATTTAATGCTAAAGTTGGACAAAATCGTTCCACTAAAAAAGTTTTATAGCAGCAAAAACTATACATGCAGTGTAATCATTTTTAGATCATTTTATGCGTTAGAATTTGCCGGAGTGCAGATTGCATTAATTTTTTTATTTTAACTCATTTTTTCAGGTTTTATTTCTATTTTAAATTCAAATTTTCAGCATTTCTAGAGATATTTTTTACAGATTTCAGAAAATTGTACTAATTTAAACTGTTGCCAACTGTATAAAAAGCGCAAGCAATAATGTTTGCTTCAAATTAAAAATTTATTTACACGTGACTATTATAAACAGAAAAAAAAACTTTCAAATTAGAATTAAATAATTACGTATAAAAAGCAGGAACTTATTAAAAATTACGTCATAAAAAGTATACACATGAATTTTAAAAGAGAAAGGATATTGTAAAATAATAAATTCATTAACATGCGTTAGAAGCCTTAGGAGAAATTAAGTCATATTTACGTCACATTATAGTTATTACATAAAATGAACACAAAATAATATTGCAAAAAAGTTTAAATTTAGAAATTGCGCTAGACATTTATTTGATATTTTGAGAATTAATTTAAAATGTCTCATTTAAAAGAACTTTCTTTTCGCTTTGTTAAAAAATACCAGGAGACAAAGACTCTCTTTACTTAATTCCTTTTATATTAGCTTATTTTGAAATGTTGTTACATGTGTGTACGTCATCAAGTTATTTTTATTTCGACGTTTTATTTGTGTTTTTATTAATGTTGTACGAATTTATTTGTTCTTTCGTTATTTAAAATAAAAATTATATCAATTTATATAATTTGGCGAGTGGTTTGGCGATTTATATAATTTGGCGAAATGGGTCGACAGGATAATCAAGTAGTACCGCAGCGGATTTGGCGTTAAAATTCCCCAATCAAAGAGAAATGAATAGAAATTCGTTTATAGGGAGATCGCCACTGTTTTTTAAATTATAATTCAATCATTCGAAATCTTTTTAAAGCTGATCAAATTAGCGTGCATTTAGAGTCTGCGGTGTCTGGACGGGGGTTGGCGAGCGTAGCTCGTAGGGGGCCGAGCCCCCTAGTATCTTAAAAAAGAAACAGCAAAAATTACTGTTTTTGAAGTATATTCACTAACTAGCTGCCTCTGGCGACCCGTTTGGTCTCCCTTAAATGTATCTAAGCTTGCAACATGTTACTTTTATTCATAATATTATTTAGTTACGTAGCTTCACTAGCATAAATGTAAAGATTCCGATAGAGAAATCAACAAATCTATGCGATCAGCATTTCGTTTATATATTATATTAGGGTGCGCTGCCTGCTACGAGCTACGCTCGTCAACCCCTGTTCAGACACTGCAGACTCTAAAAGCACACTAATTTGATCGGCTTAAAAAATATTTTGAAAGATTGAATTATAAGTTTAAAAACAGTGGCGATCTCCCTATAAACGGGTTTCTATTCATTTATCTTTGATTGGGGAATTTTAAAGCCAAATCAGCGGCTGTTAAATGATACAATGGATGTTTCCGTCTTTGATTAAATAAAATCAGTTGACATTTCAAAAAAAGCTAATATAAAATGAATTAAATAAACAGAGTCTTTGCCTCTCGGTATTTTTTAGCAAAGCGAAAAGAAAGTTTTTTTTTTAATGACACTTTAAATGTATCGTTTTTAATCTGACGTAATTTTCACTAAACTTTTCTTATTCCTTTTACTATTCACGTGAAAATAATTTTGTTAGAAATGAAATATTATTTGCGCTATCCTAATAAAAATAGTTGAAAATATCATCTTAAAATATTACATAAATGTCTCGCACAATTTTTAAATTTAAACTGTTTTGCAATATTATTTTTTGTTCATTTTACGTAATGTGTAATGTGACGTGAATGTGACGTAATTTCTCCTATTTAAGACTTCTAACGCATGTTAATGAATTTATTATTTTACAACATTCTTTCACTTTTAAAATTCACATGTAATATGGTTTTTAAGATAATTTTCAATGAGTTCCTGCTTTTTATATTTTCTTGTTTATAATAGTCACGTGTAAAATATTTTTTTAATTTGAAGCAAACATTATTGTTTGCGCTTTTTATACAGTTGGCAACAGGTTAAATTAGTACAATTTTCTAAAATAAGTAAAAAATATCTCTCGAAATGCTGAAAATTTGAATTTAAAAGAGAAATAAAACCTCAAAAAATGAGTCAAATTAATAAACTGAGTGCAGTCTGCACACTGGGAAATTCTGACGCATAAAATGATCTAAAAAGGATTAAATTCCGATGTACAGTTTTTGCTCCTATAAAACTTTTTTAATGGAACGATTTTGTCCAACTTTAGCATTAAATATCTCTTTAAATATTTCTTCGATTTTGAAAACTGTCTGCATCAGCGTGTTTATTAAACATTTCTCTATAATTCTGCCGATTTTCATATTTTTGTATGCAATATTTTGCTTAATATTGACAAAGAAAGACTTCCGGTCACAAAAAATTCAAAACCGGCAGCGGCAGTGGCGGTGACAGCGGTAGTTACTTTTTTTTAGAATGGAGAGATATATATATTCGTCATTATGAATGCAGATAAACTTTGAATTAAAAATCCCTTCATGAAGTAACAAACAGGTGTAACGAATCTGACGTCAAATGAATGTGACATCAAGATAATTTATACTTGCTGTGTGAATGATTACCTCCATAAATTAATATTTTTTTCGTTCACTGAAAAACGAATATTTTATGTTTTCTTCGGTGGAAAGAGATATTGACTGTCAATTTAATTTTAACTTAAGTTAACTCAAAACATATACATATTCTTGAATATAACTCATCGCTCAAACATTGTTTTAAATATTTTTCTAAAAAATCAAATTTTAAGTAGTTTTATTGATTATTATTATTATTTTTTTTTTAACAGTAAAAATGGCTGAACATTCATGTTGGGCAGACGCAAATCTCGCCAACAGCATTTTTCCTGCCGCTAGATTTTATTTTTCGTGTGTGTAAATTAGAAACGGTGCTTTGATGTTAAAATAAAATATTTTTGTATACGTTATTTTAATTATTATTGATTATTTATTTAGATATTTTTACGTTTCCGCTATAGGCGCATTGGCATTTTTTAAAAAGCTTGGTGCAATTCTAGCTTCAAAAAGGAAGATATGTTGCCAAAATATATAAACAGCTCTGAAAATAACCTGATTTTATAAACATTTTATTCATACATATTTTTGTGCATATAAACTATTTCTGTTTCTATATAAAAAATGATAAATAGCTTCTTTATATTAAATAAATTGTATTCATATGGAGAAATAAATGCTTGTATATATGAAACAGTAAATAGGTTGCCAGAAAATACGTTGCCAAATTTCTTTTCTCGCCAAGCACCTTTTCGTCAAGTACCTATACAGAGAAGTACCTTTATTTATTTACTTATGGTGTTTTAAATGAGATGGAGAAATATGTGTATTTTAAATATATCTGATTTATGTATTTTAAATTTATCTGCTTTAATTGAAAGTCATGTATTTTTAATGAAGTCAGTGATAACTTTATATTTTAAATGAAATGATGGGGATGGAACCCTATTTGGCGATTCACTCACCTGTGCCCAGCTAACTTAAAAGTAGTAAAATGGCATATAAAAGTGAAGTGATCAGCCCGGAACTGTTGATGACAGTCACATGACTTATGCTATTATTATATAGATTTGCACTATACCAAGTACAAATCAAAGTGGTGTATTTTTTATAATGAGAACCCATTCGAAATTAACATATTGTGATGGAAATCTTTTGGAACAACATGAATTGCAAGCTTTAAATTAGGCGTAATTTTAAAAATGAACATTAAATTCTTATAAAAGGGTTTTTTGTAAACTATTTTTACTTTTAATTTAAAATTTATTAAGCAATATTTTTATGAAATGGTGTAGTTAAAAGATGGAACTCATAGCTTAAAATGGAAGTACAGTAGAAGCTTGATTATCTAGTAATTGGGACCGACACTCTTTCGGAAAATCGAAATTCTCGGATATGCTTCAATTTTAAGATTAAGAGGAAATATATGCAATATTTGTTATTATGGTAACAAGTGCTTAATAAAAATAAAGCAATAGCAAAATAGAAACAAGAATAAATTGCCTGAATTTTAATTTTGAAATTAAGTATCTTTTACATATATCATAAGGATTTGAAAAAACTTTTGTTTGTCACAGTTTCGATTGTCATTGCTGGGAAGCTCTATCACAGAGTTTTTTAATATTATTAGTTCACCCTTATCACAGTCTTTCTGCTGTTCCAGCCATGCCAAACTTTTTGTAAAACATTCAAAAGCTTCAGAATTGCTAATTTGTCCGTTTTCTTCATTTCATTACACAGCTTACAGGAGCTCAAGTTAAATTTCAAAAGATTCAAAAGAACTCTAAGAAAGGGGATCGAAAATATTTATATGTACTCGTAGTTCGGAAAGGATTGCTTCTTGCACACAAGGAATATGGTACAAAAACTTTCAAAATGGATTTTACACACAAGGAATGTTGTAAAAAAAAAAAAAAAAAAAGCTTTAAAAATGGATTTTGATTAACCGAGAGTTTCGATTAAAAGTGTTTTGGATAAAAGAGGTTCTACTGTAAATTGTTACAATGTATGAAATTGTGCAGTTGCATTTAACAACACTTTCCTTTTTCTCCCTTTTCCGAGAATCATTCATTAATTTTTTTTAATATACATATTAAATAAATAAAAAAATACATAAATAAATAAATATGTTGCACATAAAGCAAGTTTTATTTCATAATTATTTCATTATCTATTTTACATAAATTTTAAAAATTAATTTGAAGATTGTTATTTTTGTTGAAATTATGCTAATCTTAATCATTAAAACAATTTTTATTTTCTGAATTATAAATTGTGTTTCATTAGCTATCCACTTGCTTCAAAAGAAGAATTAGAATCTAATAGAGATGATTGTGCAATTTGTTGGGATCGGATGGAATCTGCTAGGAAGTTACCATGTGGACACATGTTTCACACGTGAGTAAATTTTATTATTTTTTCTCCTGCCATATTTATTGAATTTTGTATAGTTTTACTAAGAAAAATACATGTCATTTTTGACCAGTAGTTTGTGACTCTTAAAATTTTATTTTAATTTCTATTGTCAAAAAATTTCATAATCAGTTCATAATTGATCAGTAAAGTTTTTTAGATTTTCTTTTCTTAAAAACAAAAAAATATGCATGCAAGTATAAAAGATGTCCCTGAGGGCATAATATGTTCCTATGGATGTGTGTTAGAAAGTATCTACATAGAGTTGAAATCTATATTAAATAATGTACCTACATTTTTCATTATTTATGCTTCATGTGAACTTTAGTGATGCCATCTTGCAATAGAATAGACACATTTCTAAAATTTAAATTAATAATGCAAAATTAATTCTAGACTCTATTATTTGATTAAATGCATTTTTTTTAAATCTTGGAGTAGTTCATATTGTAAGATTTTATATGAAATTTACCATTTCATAATGGTTGAATAATGATGTGCATTGGCTAAATTTTATTGCTGATATATATATATTTGGTTGATACTCATTAATTCAAATTCTCATGGAGCAAGAGGCAAAATATAATTTTTTCTATATTTTGAACAGAATAAACTTATAAAAACATTGCATATTAAAATTATTAGAAAGCATATCTGTATTAATAAGAGAAAGATATTTGCCTGTGTGTCTGTTGGTGGTTGTATAGTGAAAGGGTATTATTTGATTATCCCATTGTCCAAAAAACTATCGCCAATCTGTAAGATTAAATGCCAATAATAGATGATCGTAAATGTCACATTCACTTGACATTAAGCACCATACAGGTGTTTGTTGCGTCATCAAATGATTTTTAATTTGACTTTTTACTTGTATTTTTATTAATGTTTTACTAATTTATTTGTTCTTTCGTTATTTAAAATAAAAATTATGTCTATTTGTATAATTTGGTGAAATTGCTCAACAGGATAATCAAGTAGTATCAGTGAAATATACTGTACATAGAAGAGGGTCTGAAAATTTGGATCTGTGTAGACAAAGATACGCCTGAATACACATGAGGACCATATTTTTCATCTTTTCATAACTAGCTGAAATAAAATCCTAATGAACATTGCAAAACGGCAAGCTTCTATCATTCTGTTCTCGTTCAGTTTGTGCCTGATCTTCATATGTTTTTCTCAGACCTTCCTGTAAACTAAAGTGAAGCATTAGTTTTTTCCTGCAATTTGAAATTATAGTTGTTGGATTCCCCCCCTCTTCCCCTATAAAGTTACCAAGAAAAAAACATAAAGAAATTAAAAAATTGTCAACCTTATCTATTCTTACAGTATCTTTCATTAAAAAAAAAAAGAATAATCTAATATTGTGGGCCCCACTGTCTTCAATAGCGTACACTGGGCATGCTATACACACTCTGATATATTTTTGTAACTGGATTTTCAAATTAATTTAAATTAAAAAGACATTTGCAATTTAAAAAAAAATTCTTATTGTCCAAACTTTTTGAAATTTTTATGGGTTATAAATAGGGATTGGCCGAATACTGAATAGTTGATTCGTTATTCGATTATTTAACATGTAAACTGAATATTCAGCTGAATTTTATTATTATTATAGCTGAATTTGTGAAAAACAATAGGTGTACAAATAAATAGTAAACAATAGTATTACTAGTTGTAAAAATACATGATGACCAATACTTATGTGATGCTATTTTAATATGCATCAGTGATAAATGATCCTTTATAAAAGCTGATACATTACTATTTGTATTCAAAATTTAACATGGGCAAATTATGGTGTAAAAATAAGTTTTTCGGCATTATATGGTTGTAATCTGTCTGGCTTCAGAAAATAAATGATTGCTGTAAACACTGCTGGCAACTACAGGTAAGTATTTTCTTAGAAGTAGAAGAATTCCCCTTTTACTTAGAAGTGCAATAGGCTAAGTAATGAGTTTCAGTATCATGTACATGAGTTCCGAATGCAACTGCACTACATAAAAAAGTGAACTTTTTCTTCCTTAAAATAGTTTATATAGGGGTGAAATCAAAACAACTGTCTACAATAGAGAAAAAAAAAATCTTTCCCTTATCATTTAATTTTAATTATTTCTACAATAGTTTTTTTAATTTAAATTTATTTAATGTGTATTTTCATTAATACAGTAGACTCCCTCAAATCCACACAGGTTGTGTGGATTTCTGCTCATTGCTTTGTTTATACTTTTTAAACAGTAATTTGAATGTAATAATGCAATCACAATTACAAAGAATCCTTGCAATATAATAAAATATTAAAATAATTAAGTAAAGTAATAAATTAAAATGATAAGAAGTAAGGTAATTTTTAAAATTATTAAATTATTAAAAGTAAAGGCCAAGCAAATAATTATATTAAGAATGTATAGTTAAATCTGTATGATAAAGATAAGATACATTTTCCTTGAATTATTGAATGAAACTTGCCTCATAATGGTACCCTATTAATTCACATCAAAATCATAAAGTAAGGAAGTTTTATTTCAGGTTTAGCCAGTCTTATAACCAAAAAAAATCTTGATTAATATAATACATAAAGAGATTGTGATTACCAAAGATATCAGCAATATCTTTATTTTTTTTTTTCAGAAATAAATTGTACTTCCTTCATGAAAAACCATAGGTTCAGTTATATTATAGAGAATTAATTACATATTAAAATACAAGCGGAATGATATACGAGGCATGTTTTTTAAGTAAGTACCGTTTTGGAATTAAAAAAAGACGTGCAAAGATATCGCAATAATTTTATTTTTACATGAAAGCCTGTACCTTCATCTACTTTTCTACATAATTTTGTGATTATTGAGGCACTTGTCATAACGTGGCACCAGTTTTGGAATACCCTCCTCATAAAATTCTGCCGCCTGACTTTTTAACCACTGTATCACAAATGTTTTGACTTCGTTATCGTCTTGAAGACGCTGACCACCCAGGTGTTTCTTCAAGTGCAGGAACAAATGGTAGTCGCTGGGCGCCAGATCAGGGCTGTATGGAGGATGATCTAGAGTTTCCCATTTAAAAGATTTGATGAGATCTTTGGTTCGATTAGCCACATGTGGACGGGCATTGTCATGCAGCAAAACGATACCCTTACTCAACTTGCCACGTCTTTTGTTCTGGATTGCACGACGCAGATTGTTCAATGTCTCACAATAAGACGCTGCATTGATTGTCTCATTACGAGGCAGAAACTCCACTAGCAATACTCCTTTTTTGTCCCAAAAAACTGTGCACATGATTTTCTGGGCAGAAATTGTTTGCTTAAACTTCACTTTTTTGGGTGATGATGAATGTCGCCATTCCATGGATTGTTGTTTCGATTCTGGTGTGACGTAGGCCACATATGTTTCGTCACCAGTAACAATTTGGTCTAAAAAATCTTCACCTTCATTGTGGTACCGCTCAAGGAAAGTCAATGCACTGCCTAAACGTTGGGTTTTGTGCAAATCCGTCAACATTTTTGGAACCCAACGTGAACACAATTTCTGGTAATTCAAGTTCTCGGTCACAATGCGATACAAAACACTACGAGAATATTGAGGAAAGCAGTCGCACAATGATGAAATGGTAAAACGTCTGTTTTCTCTCACCTTTTCGTCCACTTTCTGCACCAAATCTTCTTTAACAACCGAAGGACGCCCACTCCGTTCTTCATCATGCACATTTGTGCGGCCATCTTTAAATGCTCTCACCCATTTCCTTACCATTCCATCACTCATACTGTTTTGTCCGTAAACTTCACAGATCTCACGATGAATATCGATTGGTTTTACGCCTTTAGCACTAAGAAATCGTATAACAGCCCGTACTTCACAATCAGCGGGACTCACGATTGTCGGAGGCATCTTAAACACTCAGTAAACAACATATACAATGAAGAATCAGGCTGTAATGGCGTCAGTCTGTAGACAAGAGATGTAGGTAACCAGCGCGGAACGCCGACCGTAGCGCTGTGGCGGCGGAATCGCAAAACGGTACTTACTTAAAAAACATGCCTCGTAAAACTAAAAAATTCTGTAATTTTGTCCCTACATCTGAACTGAAAGTTTCATTGTTTACATTTGTAATGATGTGCGAATTTCAAGCGTTTGCAGATTTTAGGGTTGTGGATTTGAGGGAGTCTACTGTATACACATCAAATAAGTATACCGCTATGCCTATCCTATAGCTTTTATGTCTATTAAATTAAAATCGCTCAAAATTTTTATCTTTATCACACACAGAGTTAATCATTAATCTAATATATAAAAAGGAAAATTTGTCTGTCTGTCTGTAATTCTATACAAGTCCACAGTTTGAAAGCCAGAATTGCGAAATGTTATGTGCATGTGTATTAAAACATGGTCGAGGCAACTAAAGTAATCTGGAATCGAAATAATTTATAATTAATTTTTTTAATTTAACAGCAAATTTCTATCAAATAAAAAAAAAAAAATTTGTTATAGCAGTTGCCAACAATTAAAAATCCACAATAAAATTCTTACCACAACAATTACCTTTCTTTTGCTGGATTTTCATGTGACAAATGAAAGTTAAACAAATAGTTTGACGAATTTAAAAAAAAGGTGAATATTATGTCATAACTTTTCTATTTCATACTCCCATGTGAAAAAGGAAAATGAAATAAACAGTTTGACGGGGAAAAAAAGGGAATAGTACGTCATGTTGGAAATATAATGGACGTCAGCAGGTGAATATATAACATCATATGAGTTCGAAAAAACATATTGAAACACAATAAAAACCCGATTATGAAAATATTGGCACATTTTGACATTTTGAGATTATCTGAATTTGTTTTCGTCATTTTAAAATCTATTCTATATATATATATACACATGTGCATGCGAATATATTAGAATTTCGACAAAGGTTTAGGTCCCTAGAGTTCATTCTTAGTTTTCTTTTTTCATTTGACTCATGTGTGCTATGACTCACTATGACTGCTTTTTTTTTATCGTTTGTTTTATACTGTATGTTTAATTTTGAAATTGATTTTTCAAAACAAACATTCTTAAAATTCCGGGCTGCGCCAGGTACTTTAGCTAGTTAAAATATAATGCAGTAACTTACCAGAAAATAGTTACATGTACAAATTGCTATGTTACCTTTTGTATTTGAGGAACATTTCTATTCAGTGTGTTTATAATTAGACATTGACAATCAGTAAATCAACTTAATGATAACATCCAGTTTCTTTTTATTTGAATGAACTTTTGTTTTTCGGAAAATCCTTATCCTTAATAATAGTTTGTAAAATTAATATTTTCATAATTTATTTTGTGTATTGACTAGTCATAAAATAATAAAAAAATAAGTGATGGAGTAATAAATTTGTGAGTGGAAAGAAGTCATTAAATTTTTTGTGTAATTAGATTTAAGAATAAAAATGTAACTGAATTAAATTATCAAGAATTTAATTTTAACTAAACTTAAACCATGTATTAACTAAAAAGTTAATACATGTAAAGAGGTTTATTAAAAAAGTCAATATATGTAAAAAAGTTTATTAAAAATTTTTAAATATTTGGTTTTCGAATACTGAATTTTCCAAATTCACTCCGACTGAATATTCGGTATTTGGTGAAATTCCTGCTTCGGTCAATCCCTAGTTATAAATATGTTTTCGAAGCTTTTGTATAATTTTGGTGATGAAATATTGATATTTAATTGTAAAAATATTGCTAAAAAAAAAAGAGCAAACATTCAGCAGATTTTTTTTAAAAAATACTTTCCTAATATTTTAAGATTTTTATATGTTATATAAATTGTGTATCCAATGACTCTGTAAAAAATGTTTGTTAAAATTCTGATATTTAGTGGTGAAAAAAAAAATAGAAAAAATAAGCATGAAGTGGGTTCAGAAAAATAATTTTTTGAGACTGTTAATATTTTTTAAACTATAGATGTCGTTAGAAGTGTAAATTGCAGGCTTAATAAGTGGGTAAAATTTGTTTTTTTTTTTCATATATTATTTCCAAAGCAGATTCATAATTTTACAATATGCAAGAAAAACTCAGATTGTGAAGTGACTTTTGGAAAGCAGCTGTATTCAAAAGGCTACTAATTACTAATACTAATTTTTTAAACAGATTGCACCATTCAAAAAAAAAAAAAAAAAAAAAAAAGAATGCTAATTGGTATGTTTTGTTTTTTTATCATAAGCATAGTTGTAAAATTTTAAACATTGCAAGGAAAAAAAAAATACTCAAAGTGTAACTATAGAGAAAAAAAAAAAATAATCGAAAGGGTTTATAATAATATATTTTTTTAACGACTTGTATTATTAGTAGGGTAAAAGTATGTAAATATATCCTGTTTTAGTTTTTGCGTATTTTGAACTGTTGAGCAGATGCAGTTTGAAAAAGATTAGTTCATAATGAATTATGACATTTTCATTATTCTTCAAATTAACTTAGTAATCGTTTATCTATATCATAATTTCTTTTTCAAAATTCACTTCCTTCATTTCAAATTTCAATCTCTTTTTCAAAACCCACTTCTTTTATTCAAAATTCTTTTTCTTTAATTAAAATTTTGATTGACAATCTAAATTTCATTGAAATTTTAGAAGTAGTGATTTAAATTATGGAATAGATAGAGTTTAAAAATCATTTTTATCTAAAAATTGAGTGTATGTAAAATTTCCTTTTTTTAAAAATATTTCAATTTCTCATTTATATTTATTATAAGTTCGTTTTTTTTAAATAAAATTTTAATGATTCTGTATTATATTATAAAGGCGTGGACTATTACATCATGTATATTCAAATAACTTCACAAATGCAATAAAACACATTGCTGAATTGATTGTTTTATACTTTTAGATCCTGATTATGTACCCAGAAGAGGGTCGGAACCATTGATTTGTATATTTTAAATGTAATTTTAATATTTAAAGTTAATACATCATTCAGCAATGTATTTTATTGCATTTGTCAAGTTATTTGATTCTATGTTATTTATAAATTTAATTGTTCTACTTTAAAATAAAATTGTAAAGTATTTTTTTACATTTTGATCATGCTAAAATTAAAAAAGTTAACGTATGTGCGCTGATTTGCTACATTATCTTTGGTTTAAAAAATATTAATGTTTACTATTTAAAAAATAGCTATTGTTTCTGGAATTCATTTCACAAATTCACCTGAGATTTATTTTTTATTATTTATTTTTTTTTCTCCTCACTGCCTTTGAAAATATAACATCCTATTTAAAGAAAAATTGTGCTTTCGAACATTTTCGAATTTTTTTTGTTTCTGCCCCTGTGCGGGGAAACTGCTACATTTTCAACTAAGGTTATCAATACTGAGATATATCATTTCATGTTTTAAAAGAGTGAAGGGCAGGTGTGCTTTTGATATTCTTTAGAATTTCCAGGAACTTTTGGTCAAAATTAAAAGTTTAATAAATCTAACTGTCAGAAATTAAACCAGCAATCATTATAATGGTGGTGGTGGTGTGTGTGGGGGGGGGAGGCTTAGTTCATTTAGAAAGATCCTGGTGTGGACATGTTTTCACTCAGTGAGAAAATTACAACTGGATTTGTTTACCAATTAAAATAATTGTGTTAAAGTTAATCAAGTGTAATTACATATTAAGTGTTTACCTGGGGGTTCCATTACCTGCAGTTTATTCTGTTGAGCTGTTTTAGATAACAGTCCAGGTGTCCCCATCAAAAGGTTGACTGTGTGAATTGTGTTTGACAGATTTGTCCAGGATTACTCTGTTGGATGAGCATTGGCAGTTTAAACCAAAAGCCCCTGTTTTGAATCTGTGATAATTTTGAGCTACTCATGATCTTAAGCACAGAAAATACAGTATTATATTGTAGTTTTGTTGTTTCCGCAGTACCAAGAAAATTTGTAATTCCGAAAAGAAGCACTACAAAAGCTATTTTAAATAAGATGATTGTAGTTTCTTTGCATATAAGATTTTATTATCGTAGAAAAGCCACTTGATAGAGGAGAAGAATAGTGATTTATAATGCGCAGGATGGCCACATAAACATTTACTTACAAGACAGGTTCAAGATTCAAGGCAAAAGTGACCAAAACATACTTATCACTTTTTAGGCCTATTTTACCATATCCAGCCATGATGAGTCATGGAAAAATTACCAATAAACAAAGAAAGAAATTCATTGCATGAAAAACCTATGGGGCAGATTTGAATCACGTAGCAATGAAAGCGGGGGCACCAGGTACCAAGTTTATCAGCATAACCTTGCCAAGGAGTGTCGGCATATCGCTGGGATAATGAAAAAATTGTTTATATTATGACAGGATGCAAGGCACCAATTTTACAAATTACCTCTGGAAATGCTTACAGACATTTCGTTAAGCTTTATTTATCTTATTTTTTTTTTAATCTGCAGGCAGCACAAGGCATTACAGATCATTAAATATTTGATTTTTATGCCATTCGAGGTACAGCCTGCCAAATAAACAAAAAAGCGCAGTGCAGATTTAAACACATACCTAACCTTATTTCTTTTTCCCACTTTATTTATTTATTTATTTATTTTTTATATATATAATCGCCTTCTGACAAAGATTAGCAGCTGCCATTGAATAGAAGAGAATTAATTTAAATTAGAATGCCCTATTTCTGTTAGAGGCATGTTACTTTAAATTTTATTTATTATTATTATTATTATTTTGACTAACTTATGGAAGAAATTAATTTTTTTAGTTTGAATTAATTGCTGTGATAAAAATGCATTTGAATTAATGAACTTGTTTTAACATTAATTCTAACATAAGGTATTCAGGATTTTATGATTAGTTTCTAATTATCTAAAAGTTACAATCAACTGGTTTCAAATTATTGAGAGTCCACAGTAGTTTGATTGAGACTGTGCATGTATGTGCAAATGCATTGAACTGAAATTATTGCTTTTTTAATACAGTCACTTATTTCATTTTTTGCATAGGTCATGCTTGCATTCTTGGTTGGAGCAGGTAACTAACTGTCCTACATGCCGCACACCTTTAGCAAGTAGCGCTAATGAATCTGATGGCGAACAGAGAAATATTCTAGGGCAAGATGATATGCAGCCTCGTCCAGCTAATCAAACAACAAATCATTTTTTTCACTTCGATGGTAAATGCACTCATAAATGTATAAATCAGCACTAAACTTTCCAAAGTTTTGAATATTTAAACTTCATTCTTTACTAAACTTTATTTTTAAATAAAAATGCTAACAAAATATTAGGTTTTCAGAATTTTTTTTAAAAAGCATTAGCATGAAATAAAACCAGTGTAGGTTATTTTATTTATGTTTTTAACTTTAATTTGAAATTAAAGTAACAATAATATTTTTTCCTGGCTGCAAAGCTTTCATTTTTCTTTGTGACCATATATCAACCTATAAATTTTATTACCATTGTTTATCTGGAGATGAAAGTATAATTATAATTGATCTGTGTCTATTAAATTTTTTAAAGGCAATTTTAAATTTTATATTATTGATTTTAGTTATTTCTCCATCTGATTTTAAAACTTTTTAATGGGTGTAACATAAAGTTAAATAAAATGAAATATAGTAAACACTTGTTAATTCAAACTAAAAAAAAGTTTGAATTATCAAATTCCAACAAAGAAAATGACTTTAAATGTTGTTACTTAATAGGAAAGAAACTTATTTAATATTATTAGAAAGTGACACATTTTCTACGCTTTTAATTCTTTCAAACATATTAAATTATAAAAGAATTACATTCTACATTAAAATTATTAGAAGTATTTTAATCTTAAAAAGCCAAAAATACCTTATCCTTATTGTAATAAAAGCATAATAACAGGAATAAAGCAGAAATTGAAATATATTATGAACTGCTACTTTTAATAGTAAAAAAAAAAAGTCGTGATATTTTTAAAATTTTTTATTTCTATATTTTTCTTATAATACCAGATTAACATTTCAGTTCTTTACTGAAGACTTAATCGGATTAAAAGTTTTCAAATTATTAATATCCATTATTGAATTTTCATTAAGATGTGATGTAATAGTTTTAATAATATCATCATCATATGATTTCCCACAAACTTTGAAATTGTTTTTCTACTGTTACAAACATAGAAAATTTTCCGTTCTTCCAGTTATTTATTTATTTTTTTAATTTAGGAAATTCTGGCAATCATATTTTTATGGTGTTCTGCATGATTGTGTCTTTCAAAACCATTAAAATAACGAGGAGAAGTAATATATTGTTTCCTGCTCACACTATGTGACATACAGATCATTAGTAGATGATAGCAACATACTATTATAATTTTCTCTACAGTCCTTAGAAAAAGAAATGGGATAGTTTTTGTAACTAAGGAAATTGAAATTATTACTGCCCAACATAATCAAAGCTTATTTTTCTGTTTTTGAGAAATATTTTTCTAGATGTTATGTTTTTAGTTCAAATTAACTCTAATGTTGATAAAAATAAGTTTGAACTAACAAACTAATTTTTGCATTAATTCTAATGCTACATTTTTTAGACTTAGTTTGAATTATCATGAGTCTATACAGGGCTGCTCAAAGAATTCGGATAATTTTTTGATTGCAGATGGGAGCAGCTGAAATTGGATTTTCAAATGTGTTATGCATTTCTATATGGTTGAATTAGACAGTAATATTTTAACTTATTAAACGGTGCAATTTTGTTACATTATTCTGAAGTGTTGAAAAGTGTTTTGTAATATATGCTTGATGCATGATTTTTTCTTTCTTGTTTTTCTTGATGACACTGGCAATGCACAGAACTTATTGTATTAATTTTTATTTAGGCTCAAGATATGTTAGTTGGTTCCCCAGTTTTTCCGTTGAAGTGAGTCATACCAGTTTATTGGGTGACAGACATCAACTTATTCCACATCCATCCCATCTAGATGCTATGGTAAGGATATATAAATTTTATTTTTATATGTATTTTGTATGTTAAACTCTTTTTTGTTTTATCCAATTGTTATCTTAAAGTGTCATTGAATAAATAGTTGTAGCATTTTTTAAAAAGCTGAATCAAATTTTCAGAAAAAAGAATGCATTTTCAATGGGTTTTTAATTAATATCTCATCTAGTTATAAAAGAAAAATTAAAAGCCTGAGCCCCACGTGCATCAGAACCTATCTTGGACTTTGGCTGTTAAATAACAGATTTTTTAAATTTAAATCAGATTTTTATGATTTTTCTCCCTGCATTAAATACAGAATAGCTGCCAAAAAATTTATATTTCCAAAACAATTAAACCGCTAATTACTATTATAATCTATGTTTTTATGCTTTAATTTATTAAATTATAATTATTAGTTAGTAACTACACAAATTATAAAAAATACAAATTAGTAATTTCATTATTGTCTGAGCAAAGGAAAGGGTAATTACATAGTGCAATATTACTTTCCGGTCATATATAGCTACAGTGGATATTAAAACCTTTCGTCAATCATAACTAAAAAAATAATTGTCTGATTTCGTTCTAATTTTCAAAGAAGTTACCTGTGAGGGTGAGAACAGCACCTATTATAATGAATAAGTATCAAACTGTTCGGAAATAATCTTTAAAAAACAGATAAAAAATCACAGTTAAAGTACATGTTTCATGAAAATTTAGTGCATACGTCATTATCACTAGCTGGATATTTGTAGACAACCGGATTAGAACACATGGAACAAAGAAAATACGCACATACTAATATTAAAATACAATAAAACATATTTCAATTTAATCAAACTGGAAAATAAATCTGCATTTTTTTTTCTTTGAAAGGAAAAAAAAAAAACTATAATTAGTATTTGAGATGTGGCGATAATCTGTCCAATTGCATTTTTAAATCATCAATAGCAGCTTTTATATTTTGCATATGTGAATTAGAACAATTCTTCGATGTTAAAAAAAAATCTTTTGATTTATGGCATTATTTCTTTTTTTCCTTTTTAGTATTTTAAATGAAATTAGAGTACTTATCCATTATCCTGTCAAAAAAAATGCTTGATTGTGATGTCACATTCAGTTGATGTCAGATGTATTACACGTGTTTGTTATGTCATCAATTAATGTTTAATTCCATGTTTATCTGTATTTTTAATGATGTTTTACTGATTTATTAATTATTTCATAGATTAAAATAATGCATCTTCCAGAAATTACAGTACTTTTAAGAAGTAAAAATACTTACAATAGAACAATTTCTAAAAAATTCAAGTGTAAAAGGGTACGGAGAACAAAAATCGTTTTCTGTATTACTGCTTGGGTTAAAAACTAGAAATTTTGCTCCAGGTTACTTTTAAGATATAAATGATCCCCAAGAATTGTTTCTAAAAAATTTGAAATTTAAAAAGCTGAAATGAACAGAAAACTTTCTAAATTAACATTTATTAGGAATTGTGAGGTCTAGAAACTTTAAATGTTTAATAAGTGTGATAAATGTTGAATACTAGATTTTTCCCCCCTGACAATTGAAAGACCTAATGAAATTTAAATGCAACACAACAGATAGCTACTCAGATAGTATTGAATAAATTGTTTAAATACTGAATAAATGTGTGTAGGAAACAGTGAATAGGCTGCCCCAAAGTACATGTGAAAGTGTTCCTTCTCTCAGCTTTTTTCTATCTCACCAAGGCTCCTAACACAGGGAAGTGCCGGCTTAATTTTGATGTGTATTTTTTTCATCTTCACTAATCTATAGAGATTTTATGAAAAGGTAATTTTCTCAACTGTCATTAGCAGATTGTTTGTATAGTAACATATTCGGGGAAATTGCCGTAATCAGGTTCATATTAGTGTATTTTAGCTAGCATGCTTTGCTGATAAAAAAAAAAAATGCACAGATTTGTGAATTACTTGAAAAGACAGTTTGAAAGCTCAAGCAGACAAGATATTCAGATCTCATATATTATCTTTTGCTGCATCCATTGCCAACTCGTTTCTTTTATTGCATGCTAATGCATAATGGAGCTCAACCTGAGGAGAGTATGTTTGTCAAAGAAAAAAAATGCAGCATTTGTCATGGCCAATATGCTCTCCTCAGTTAAATCCAATCGGGCACATCTAGAACATACTAGGACGATGCATTACATGCCTCTGTTGATTGTTCATGACTTTGATATGTAGCACTTTTTGAAGAGAGAATTCCCTAAACTCTTATAGGCAACCTCATCATATCCTTAGAAATCAGATGTTCAACAGCCTTAACTGTACAAGGGCACACCATATTCGAACAACATATTTTTTGCAATTTACAGGTACTCAAATTGGTGCAGAAAGGCTGTTTATATTCTTGACATCATTTCAAAGAATTAAAATTGAGATATACGATATTTTAGTGTCTCATTTTCTCTATTACCTTTAATGTATGTGTACATCTAATTTTATACTCATGCATCACTCTCTTGCATGTTTTGCTTCCCTATATATATGTGTATATATATATACCGGGTGTCCCAAAAAGGACTGACTGATTTTAAAATTCAATAACTTCCAAACGGTGACAGATATTAAAAAAATTCTTGCAGGAGGGTTATGCATAAAGTCAAAAGTTTTTTTATAGTGATTTTCGATTTTAGTTCGAATTACAAACAATATATGGCGCTGCGATCAATAGAGGCTAAATTCAGGCTCGATTTTTGGTACTTCATGGCCCGGATAATACATTTCCATCTCCTTTTTCTGCATGGAACAACAGAAAGGACCAAAAATCGAGCCTGTATTTAGCGACTATTGCTTACAGCGCCATCTATTGTTTGTAATTCAAACCAAAATCGAAAATCACTGTAAAAAAACTTTTGACTTTATGCATAACCCTCCTGCAAGAATTTTTTTAATATCTGTCACCGTTTGGAAGTTATTGAATTTTAAAATCAGTCAGTCCTTTTTGGGACACCCGGTATATTCACAATATTGTAGTTTTTGATGATGGTCGGTAATGTTTAATTAATTGTTATATATATATATATATTACGAAACAATTTAATAGGTTACGTCGAAATATCACGTAGTGCTTTTTATTTCATATTAATGGATTCGTACCACATTTTAATCAGCCGTTGGTGATGTTGTATAGCAATCCTACCACTTAGCACAAGCATTGCTAGTGGAGGTGTCAACTCTGTGAAAATTTAGCAGCTGTAGAGCGATGTTAATATTTGTAGAGTCCAATCAAACACTTATTTATTCATGATGAAGACAAGGCATGTTAGGCCGTGTGAGTGGTGAAAAAAGGCGTATGAAGAAATCGGGGGCTTTCCCAATTAAACACATGGAAACGTAGTCATAAGAAAACTGTTTATTCCATCAGAACATACCAACACTAAACAATTACCACAGGATGAGGAATCAGAGCATTCCACTCGAGCATGCACTGTTGCTCGAGCGCTAACATCTATTCGCGCTCATGCGGAATAGATGTTAATTCACGAAATGATTATTCTACATGGCTTAGGACACCGGGTAACAGATTATGTAAGCAATCAAACAGCACAAAAAATCTAGTTCTGAGCTCATGCTCGAACTATTTATTAGAATGTGCAGAGGAATTCCGATTGAAATGGAAACTTCAGACTAACCCAACCAAAATCACGAACGAGCTTCGAAGTGAAACTGGGATCCGCCACTCAGCCATTGGAGAGCGATCAATAAACATCACAGGAAAGAATCCCGACGCCACTAATGGAAGAATTTCGATGTGAAAAGGTTGTCGCCTAGCGGGCAGGAAAATGAGATGAAATAGAATACAAATGTAAAAATGGCTTTGATAAACATTCGAAAAATAAATAACTGCGTTCAGAACTTTACAGTTTGGTAGACGATAAAAATTAATGAAGGGATTAAAAGTTTAGATTACATTTTGGAATAAATCTATTATTAAGATACGTGTTTTAAAATTATAGGAATTTAATTCGAAATAAATAATAGAGCATATTAAAAAAAAGGAAATAATGAATAGGCTGTCAATTTAGAATAATTTAAATGAATAGTAAAAGGTAAAATTTTTATATAACAATATCCCCCCTCCCTAAAAACCAGTGAACTGGTGGCTCCGTGACCCACAAGTTCATTGGGGAAAAGCATGAACTTGGATTACAATAGTATTACCCGGTAGTCTGAAATTTTTCTCCAATTCTGTCAAAAACCAAATCAATAAGTTACTGCTTAAACGCGAAACTGTGGGAATTGTTTTTTAAAATTACAAAGATAATATAAATATTTCTCCAACATGGAGTAAATTATATTCTAAATAATCTCCTCTTGTTTTACTAACAACTTATTACTTACAATATTAACAGATATTGACAATATTAGAATTGTTTAGGAGTTTTCTTAGGAATTTACATTCTTTCCACATCACGATTAAACATTAGTTTAATCTCTATAACTTAAACTCCATAATGTAGAAATTTTCCATACAATTAACAAGTTATATAAATAAAAGGAAAAACATGAATATAATAAATTAAAAATTTATGTACAAAAATTTCAACTGAGTATCATTCTCCTACAGTTTTTTAACTGGGATGATATATTGTCCTGATACTATGCTATAGTTCATTGAAATTCAATTATTGTTCATTTTTGACACAAGAAAAACTGTCAAAAAAGCTAGTGTCATATGCATTCTATAGTATTGTATGGATGATAATAGCGATACTATACTATTACCACTTTCCATAAATTCTCTAGTAAGTATTTTACTTTCATTATGTTCAGATGTTATCACAATATTTAATTTATGAGTATTCTCAGAGATAATCTCATATATTGACTTCATTAATTCATAACACTTATTTTTCTTTATTACCTCTCTTTTAACTCAATATTCAATAATAAATTATCTATACTTTCTATCATACAAGATCTAGCAATAGTAAATTTAATTTAATAATAACAATAACTCAAATTTCTCATCAATAATTTCAAAGTCATATTTTAATTCATCACTTCAGTAAATAATAATAAGAGATTATTGCACTCAATGATATTGGCTGGGTAAAAAGTTACATAGCATAAAAAGTAATCTCCTATCAATACCAGATTCAATAAGAAATGAAATTATATCAAGTCAAAATAAAAAAATAAAAAAAAATTCTGAAATTCTCCAGCAATATCATTGAAACAAAATCTTAACAGGTGTTTTTCGATATGTGTGGAAATATTTTGTTCATTTCCTACATGGTTACACAATCAGTGAAAAAATAATA
This sequence comes from Maratus speciosus, assembly GCA_963932465.1. NCBI lineage: Eukaryota > Metazoa > Arthropoda > Arachnida > Araneae > Salticidae > Maratus > Maratus speciosus. The sequence goes on from OZ010797.1 coordinate 459,566,089, forward strand.
AATAAATAAATAAGCAAGAGAAATACAAGTTGGGTTTGAAATCCAGGACACTTGCATAATCAACAAGTATTGGCCTAAATTCTATAATGTTTTAGTATTAATAATTATAGTTCAATAATTAATATATATATATATATTTATAAGTTATTTTAATCCAGTTAACATTTATTTATAGTTTACATATAAATTTAAAATTTATTTAATATTCTAATCTAATTCAATTCAATATAAGAAATCTTTAACTCAAATCAACTCATTTACACCCACGTAAACAACTAATTCAAGTAAAACTTCAGCAGCAGTGTTCTCGTGGATCCTTCTAGAACACACTGTTATATAGAAAAGCATTGATTGATTAATTATAATTTATTTAGTTACTTTTTATTAATTTATGACTATTTAATATTAGGCCAGGGCTTTAACATTAGTTTGTTGTGAATTCTCATGGGATAATTTTAATTGATCTGGTGAAAAGTAGGGGCACAATTTAGATACATGGACAACTTCCGTATTTCTATTTTGACTTTGCTATCAATTCGAACATTTACAGGAGATAATTTGTTAAGAATTTGATAGGGAAACAAGTTTTCACTGGTCCTTAATAATAATTAAAATTATATACTTTTTTTTTTTTTTTTTTTTTTTTTTGTCGAAATCCTAGTAAAAGATTCACTCAATCCCACTTTTCCTACTGAATTTAGTTAAATTATAAGAAATTGGAGAAAACTAACCTTAACCAGAAATTCTACTCAATAAAAACATAGAAACTTAAGTATATCGCAGTTATAATTTTTTAAAAATTCAATCAATTCTTTTATAATTCATAAATATATTTAAAAAATTTAAATTGTATGCTATCTTAATTTACTTTACAGAATTTAATGAAGTTTTAAATTATAATTTATCTGAGAAAACTCTAGCAAAAGTCTCGCTAATTCCATCTTTTCTTACTGAATTATGTAAATGATAAGAAACTGGGAATTAACATTAACTGCAACCAGAAATTCTATCAAACAAACCATAATTTGTTAATTTATCTTTAAAATATACAGCTTTAAACAATAAATGAAATTTACACTATTTAAAATAAGCACTCAATCCATTAACAATGAAATGTCATATATTATGACTAGGTTGTTGCTGTTGACTAGGAGGAGGAACATAAGATTGCATAGGTTCAACATTAAAAATACAAGTCCTCTCCCAGTGGAAAGCATCCTGTATACCCCTATTCATACACATTCGACATGGTCGACTAGGATACTTATTTTGAAAATGAGTAGTAGGTAATCTAAGGCTAACAAATCTAGAATTTTGAGCTTTAAGAGGGTTTTGTGGCCGAAAATTAGAATTTGTTCTTTGAAAATTCTGGTTTGGGCGAACCCAATGTCTAGGAGCCTGGTTATTAAACTAGAAAGATCCATGACTTTGAGCATTATTCCTAACATTATGGTTGTTTACATGAGAGGTGGGAATGACTACTAGTTGTTTAGTCATTCTGTACCAATCTATGGTGCTCTCTGGAGGGTTAATAATCATATAATTCTGATATTCTGGCTTCAAACCATCCGTCAAACCTTGGACTATGATGGTTTCACATAAATGAAGTTGTCTATCAATCTCAATCTTTTTTCTGAAATAACTCTCTAATTCATTAAGATGATTTAGCATCATAGAAGCAAAATCAGAAAATCTAGGAACTTGTACTTTTATAAATTTTTCTGAAAGAATTTCAACTATCTTACTGAAAGTAGTACACTCTAGACACTCATTAATGAACACTTTTAAAGCTTCTCCCTTCAAAAATTTAGAGATATTTTGTATTTTCCATGTTTCATCTTTTTTATCAGAACTGTATGCTTGGTCAAAATGTTTCATCCAGGATTGTATATTCATCTCTGACCCTGGCTCAAAAGGATGATATTTACTTTACTTTCACTCATTTTATCACTAGATTTTATAACAAATCCCGATCGCATTAACATAAAAGAGGGACAACTCATTTATACATGGATTCATAATAAATAATGTAAATAAACTTTAAATAAAATAACAAATGTAAATATTTTCTTTTCTAATAAATAATAACAGTAATACATCAAATGTAAATAAGGAAATATGGTGAAATATAAAATAAATAAATAAATAAATAAATACATCTTTCAAAACTTACGACCTTGTGTTGTTTACAGACATCGTACTTTTCTTTCTTTCCTATAACTTTTATTAAAAAAAAACAAAATGATTTTCATCTCTATAGACGCACATTCAGGGTAAAATGTAGAATATCAAATCGTGGTTACCATGTGTCATCGAAGGTTTCGATTGATTTCACAATCCCAGGGACACTTTTTTTTTTTCTTTTGAAGGTCTCCTTTTAGAAGTGTAGAGTAGAGTAGGTCGACATTATCCTATGCCGGCTTCTTATTACGAAACAATTTAATAGGTTACGTTGAAATATCACGTAGTGCTTTTTATTTCATATTACTGGATTCGTACCACATTTTAATCAGCCGTTGGTGATGTTGTATAGCAATCCTACCACTTAGCACAAGCATTGTTAGTGGAGGTGTCAACTCTGTGAAAATTTAGCAGCTGTAGAGCGATGTTAATATTTGTAGAGTTCAATCAAACACTTATTTATTCATGATGAAGACAAGACAGGTTAGGCCGCGTGAGTGGTGAAAAAAGGCGTATAAAGAAATCGGAGGTTTTCCCAATTAAACACATGAAAATGTAGTCATAGGAAAACTGTTTATTCCATCAGAACATACCAACACTAAACAATTCCCACAGGATGAGGAATCAGAGCATTCCACTGGAGCATGCACCAGTTACTCATGCGAAATAGATGTTAATTCACGAAATGATTATTCTCCATGGCTTAGGACACCTGGTAACAGATTATGTAAACAATCAAACAGCACAAAAAATCTAGTTCTGAGCTCATGCTCGAACTATTTATTAGAATGCGCGGAGGAATTCCGATTGAAATGGAAACTTCAGACTAACCCAACCAAAATCATGAACAAGCTTCGAAGTGAAACTGGGATCTGCCACTCAGCCAATGGAGAGCGATCAAGAAACGTCACAGGAAAGAATCCTGACGACGCTAATGGAAGAATTTCAATGTGAAAAGTTTGTCGCCTAGCGGGGGGGAAAATGAGATGAAATAGAATAAAAATGTAAAAATGGCTTTGATAAACATTCGAAAAATAAATAACTGCGTTCAGAACTTTACAGTTTGGTAGACGATAAAAATTAATGAAGGGATTAAAAGTTTAGATTATGTTTTGGAATAAATCTATTATTAAGATACACGTTTTAAAATTATAGGAATTTAATTAGAAATAAATAATAGAGTGTATTAAAAAAAAGGAAATAATGAATAGGCTGGCAATTTAGAATAATTTAAATGAATAGTAAAAGTAAAAATTTGTGTATAACGTATATATATATATATATATTAACAGTGTATATGAATTTATATATAGTATTTTGTAATTCTACCATTCAATTTGCTCATTTTTTATCATTTGAATTTGCAGCATTACTTATATTATTAATTAAAGATAGCATCTCATTTTCTTTACTTGTCAGAAGTTATTAAATCTATGTTTTCAGCAATATCACTCAGACTAATCCCTCTGTGGGAAGTCCTAGTTAGTAGCATAGAATAGCATGATGTCCATTAATATTTTGTAATTACTACAGTAAATTCTGTCTAAGGCGGACTCTGTGTAAGCCGGAAGTCTACCGCGGAAATTTTTGAAAGTCCCGGCGAACCCAAAGCAAATAACATTAATCCATGCTGTTTAAGCCGGAGTCTGCCTAACACTGAAACGGAAAGGTTTTTAAGGCCCCACCGAACTGAAAATTTTGCATAAGGCGGAAAAAAGGATATTTAAAAAATGAAATGCATTTAATTCATGAAACTTTAAAACTGATATGTATATACATCAAATAGCCTCGAACATTTTAATTAAATTTCGTAATAAATAAAGTTAATTCAAAATAACCATATTTTTACTTTATGGTTAAATATGGTAATTTTTAACCATAAAAATGAGTAACACAATGTGACTCATAATGTTACTGAACAATGCTTGCTAAAGCGGAAGTAAAAACAAGCATCGATAAATTGTTATTTTCTGTCTTGTCAGAAACTATGTTAAAGATGAGGTATATGATTGTATTTGTTAAAGTGAATATTTTTCATTAAATTCCAGAACTGAAGCAATTTCTAATCAATACTATTTATTTCAGTGTTCGAATAATGTTTTAAAATATTATTAAAGACTATAAATTTAATAAGTTTAATTTCATTAAAAAATTTTTTGTAAAGGATGATACTAAAAGTTACAAACGTACAAAAAAACAACAACTAGTGCATTTTTAATTTTTTTAAATTTTACTTATTTATTTATTTAATTTAATTTTTTTTTTTTTTTTTTTTTGGGGGGGGGGGGGGGGGGGGGGGAGCTATTTTGCATAAGGCGGAATATTGTTTACGGTGGAAAATTTCTTCGGTCCCGGTCGATTGCACCTTAGACAGAGTTTACTGTATATAAAATTATATTAAATACTACTGATATTTACATTTATAACTGCATTTAATATTAAATTGTTAACATGGTTTAAAATTAATAGTTCTTAAACAATTAACCCTTTAATTAAGAAAATAATAAACAGTAACACATTTTGTGATGTTCAATGGCCTTGAACTGGTTTTACCAGGCACCTTCTTTGTCAGCAGTGAAAATTCGGTAAGTATGGAGGACGAAGACGATAATCCCTTAGAGTAACTTAAAAAAAATGTGGATACAAATGAGAAAAAAAGAAGAAATTAACCATGACCTGCTGATTGATGATTCTATTTTACTTAATTCTGAAATTGAGACTTCGGAAACACTATCCGGATTGGATATTTTCGACAGTGTGAAAAATAAAAACAATACAGCAATGAATTGCGATGAGACGAATATGATGATGACGGAAATGATCATGATGCAGGAATTAACAAAACTTCGTATGATGAAATGCTAAAATCATTTGAAACAATCTGACGCGAATTATAGTTAGAAGAAAATACGCATGAAGGTGTTTTTGGTGCATTGCAAAGATGCGATACGTATTATGAGCAAAAGCACTTTTTAAAAGAAAAAACTCAGATAAAATTAACAGAGTTTTTCAGAAACTAAATTTAAGAACGCATATGTTAATGTATGGTTAAATTTATTTGTTATAATAATAATAAATACGATAAGGTCATTAAAATTCGTTAATTTTAATGTAAAACTATTTACTTTAAGCAGAAAATACAGTGCATTCCCGAACAATGTTTTATTTTCCTTGCAGATTTCAAAGATTTAAATACACAGAAAAAATGAATTGATGATGGATATTGGTGGGTAAAATTTAAAAAAAAAAAAAAATCGATATAATTTATTAAAAAAAATGTGATTAATTACTTTTAGTAAAAATATTTAGTGTTTATGAATTTAAAATATGTTTTATGTAGTTTAAAGTATTTTAAAAGGCGAATCTCTATTTAACGAATTTTCCATATAACGAACTTTTTTCAGGGATTTAGCGACTTCGTTAAATAGAGGTTCGACTGTATTTCATGAGGAAATATATTAGTAATGTGTTTAGTAATTGTATAAGAAAAAAGCAATAATTTTTTAATGTAATAAATAAAGTGGTTCCATATTTTAAAAGTAAATTGTTTCACATTTTTTGTTACTCGGGATTGTTTATTTACATTTTAGGTGCATCAGGTTTTACAAATGTTTCCCCACTTGCCTTATAATTTAGTCTTAGAAGATTTGCTCTTAACAAGATCTATAGAAAGCACAGTTGAGAATATCTTAGAAGAAAGATTGGTTGCTCCAACTGTAAGTAAGATGTTTTCAATTGACATATTTTCATTTGCCAATATTTTTACTTCTATCTTTACAAGAAGAAAGTATTGGATTCATGAAAAAATTCGATTTCCGATTTTCGTTGGATTTATATGTTTTAGACGGTCCTAAACATGATTTGATGGTTTTTAGAAAATGTCTGTCTGTAAGTCTGCTTGTCACTCTCTGAGCCTGTCTGTATATGACAAAAATTTTGTGGGCACTCTATCTTAAAACTAATGCACGGAATTTCCCAATTCAGTTTTACTTTGATATAAACTGGTGCTGATTAGTTTTTGGTGTATATCACCCAACAGGTATGCAGGGATGTAGTGGAGGGTATACGGGGGTATACGCCGTATACCCTCAGGATTTTTTTAAGGAACGCCGTATATCCTCTGTTTCTTAAGAAAGCTATAGTATATATAGACTAGGGTATACCCTCTGCTTTGAGTGTATACCCTCTGCTTAGAACATATACCCTCTGCTATTTTTACGACTGCACCACTGCAGGTATGCACACTATGCTGCATTTTTCATGATTCCCGCAATAGCTTATCTCGAGCTAATGCATGGATTTTCATCAAACTTCAGATTTAGGTATACCTTGATAAATATTGGTTGATTAGTTGATTAATAAATATTGAGCTGATAATGTTTTGGTGCAAATCACCCAACAAGTGGTATTTACTATACTGCATTTTCCACTATTTCCGCAATGGCTCTATCTCAAGAACTAAGGCACGAATTTTTATCAAACTTCAGATTCAGTTAGATGTTCACATAAGTTGTTGCTGATTAGGTTTTGGTGTAAATCACCCATCAGGTGCTGCTGCTATGCTGCATTTTGCAGGATTTACACGATTTTAGCGATAGTCACATTTCAAGAACTAATGCACGGAATTTCATATCTTTAGAATCCCCATGATGGTCATAGATTGCCATTTAATTTTGGCACTGTGCTAGCAATTTATGTATGTGATAGAAGAAAGTTTTGGGATTGGCACGTCCAACTAGTTAATTTTATATAATTTCAAATTTGTGAGGTTATTGTAGTATTTTCTATCCGTTAAAGTGTGGTGAGATTCTTAGCAGTATGATATTAAACCATTCTTCTTTAAAATGGGGAAATTTTATCAATTTTTAACTAACAGATAAACAGCAGGTTGCAGGAGTGGCCAAGTGTGCTAGACAACACGAACGTCACAACATTTTTGAAACTTTGATTTTATTTAAGTTGAAGAATTAAAATTATTTAAAAAAAATTATTAAGTAATGGTATGGTAATAATGAATTGAGAATAATTATAAATGAATGAAATATTTATTTTGACAATGTTTCTTTTAATGTTTAAAACAGGGTTGGCAGGTTTTTGACACATGTCAGTTTTTGACAGTTTAAACTGCGGTTTAAACCGTCATGTCAAAAACCTCGTCAAAAACCTCAAATACTTACAGTGATCTGTAAAATTTCATATTAAATGTCACACATTAGATGTAATATTTAAAATTCACTATTACTGTAATTGTATAATTAGTATATAGTATTAGTAATAATTACAGGTTTTTGAAATGTGTCAGTTTATGTCGGTTTAAACCATAGTTTAAACCGTCATGTCAAAAACCTCAAATACTAAATTGATCAGTAAAAATTCAAATTAAATGTCACACATGACAACATTACATGTAATATTTTAAATTCACTCTTACTGTATATCAGTAATTAGTACATAGTAAAGTATTATTGTTAAGTAGAACTTTTTAACAGAGTAAAATTTTTATTTAATTTTTTTTGTAAAATTGTGTTTTTTTAAAAAGTAGACATTAAGCTCACCTGAGCTGTACATTTTTTCTCTTACTTAAAATCGTTTTAATTTCGCTTACTTTTGAGAGCTTAAAGCATTAGCTAGCTTTTTTTATGGGGAAAAAAAAAACTTAGAAAAGTGTAGATTTTTTTGTATGTATAACAAGATAATGTGCATCAATGTTATTCTAGTCTAGGCAATAACCATTCCATTCAAAATTGAAATTGGATTATTAATTTTAAACATTTACAAAATAAGAGAAGTAATTTAAAAAAAAAAAAGCTTAAAGTCAAAATCTTTTTAAAACATGCTTTCTTTCAATACATAAAAATGTTTTCGATTTTAAAACTGAACAAAATTGGCTCAGTCATCTAAAAGAAAATTCCTATAAGCCCATATTGAAAAAGTGCATAATTCATCCCAACCATCAGGGGCAAGGGTTGACTGCTGTATCAGTTGATTCAGCTTGCGCTTGAGCTACGGAGAGAGTTTATGGATGCTTACCCATACTGATTGTGTATGAAGGAAGCTAAAGAATCCCCTTTCCAGTCTTCTTATTTCAGTGCTATAGGGAGGACTCCATTGTTTGGTGGAAAGGTATCACTAAATGCAACAGCTTTTTGAGCCTGCTTCAAAACTTGCTCATCTAGCAATGCTTTTGCTATCAAGTCCTACTAGCTCAGCATCAATTAAGAGACAGACTATTTTCTTACGCTTCATGCACTCTAAACTCCAAAAATCTTTTGGGTGTAAATAAATGTGATAAACGCGTGGTGTGCCGCAGCATGCTGCGGGGTAAAATTGATCCGGATTATTTAATTGTACAAAATTATTTTCTTCTGGTTGAAAAAAAAAAAAATTATTGCAAATAATATATTTTTTAAATTATTAAATTTCAATAAAAGATCCCATAAATCATTGACTTATTTAATGTTTACGTATTGTTAAAATGTTTTAGCGTGTACCATGTATTTGGCAGTTTTCGACGGTTTAAACCAGTTTTCGACAGTTTAAACCAGTTTATGACAGTTTAAACCAGTTTTTGACGCTTGTCATGTCAAAAACCCAACCCTGGTTTAAAATCATTATCATTATGTTTTAAAGTCGAAAAATGTGAGTATATATCTGTTTGATTTACTAGAAACATAAACACTGTCATAAAAAAAAAAACTTTTTTTTTTTTAATCATTACAGACAACTTTATTTCCTACCTCTACCCATGCTGTAGCATCTATGAGTGGCTCAGCTCCATTAGATTTGTTTTTAGTAAGTAAAACCATATTTTATTTAAAAATAAATAAAAATTTATATATATGCTAATTGTTTTTGAAATATGATTTTTAGTTTAAAAAACTTCTTCTCCAAGATAAAGTTTCTCTGCTTTGAGCCTTTTATCCCTTTATTTAATATTATTTCTGTTTTGTTTTTTTTCTTTAATCACCCAGTTGAATTTATTTGGAACCAATCACATGTGAGAATCCTGGCTGTTTGATGCAATATATTTTTATTGTTTTCAAATACATATTTTGGGTAAAAAGAATAAAATATGTCTTGTGTGACTGCAGATGTGCACCATTTACTTCCAATCAAGCGAGCCTCTTTCTTCAATCATAAGCATCTCAAACAAATTTTCCTTCATGCTTATTTTATTTAGTAGGGGATACTAAAAATGAAACAAAATGTTTTTTATTTCTTTATTTTAAGGGAAGCAGTGGTAGTAGCATCAGTAGTAGTGACAGCAGCAGTAGCAGTTTTTCAAATCTGTCCACAAATCTACAAGATCCTGCACCTTCTGTATCAGGAACTACAACAATCTCAAGTAGTCTTGCTGAGACTGAATTAGAAAATTCTCAGCAGCCATCACAATTGTAAGTACTTGATTTTTCTCTTTATGGTTCTTATACATTAAAGCAGATCTCCTTTAATATGTTACTGCATTTATATGTTGAAATCATATAAATGCAGATTCATGGTCGCTAGTCACCAAATGGCGACTAAATTTTTTGCTGTGGCTACTCACTTTTGATGTCGAAATCACCATGTGTTTTAAAGTGACCAATTTCTGGTATTCCTGGTCACTATCATGGAATTTTGATTTTTTTTTTCTTTTGAAAAGGGACCCTGCTCCTTGGAGCTTGCTGGATCTGTTAAAGGTCAAGTATGACTTTGATCAATAAGTTGTACTAGAACTAGGGAAACTCATTCTTTGATGGTAGTGTTACTGTTTCACATTTTTCAAAGGGTGCAGTGTCCTTTTTGTTTTAAGTACCGATGTGTTCTGTCCTTTTTAGAAGTGGAAAAGGTTCCATGCCCCTTTTCCCAGTATTATGTTTGTTCTCTCTATTTTTTTCAAAACATTGCTTTTTTTCTGGGAAAAATGTGTGAACTTTGGAAAAAAAAAGTTCTGTTGCTCTGTACAACTCACATGTAAAGCTTTAATCAGCCCTATCCATGTGAAAAGCAGGTGCAGCAACTTTAAACTGCATTATGTTTTCCAAATCGTATCGCATGTTCCATTTAAAAAACACTTCAGAACATTTGAATTTCTCTCTCTCTTTAAGGCTATGCCTTCATTACAACACAAACGGCGATGGAAGATGTTAAGGAAAATCAAGGGTTATTGTACAAAAATTAATTAATATGTTTAAAGTAAATACACCTTTTTTTAAGTTTTGCTTCATTAAATATATTTTATTAAAATTGTTTATTGCGATCCTTGTTGAACATATACAAAACTAGCTAATCTTTTATTGATTAATGAATTTTACTTCTGAAAATTACAATTATGATGCATCATACAGTGACTTCATAAATATATTGATTGTTTTTTTTCTTTTCTTCTTATAGGTGTGAGGAAAGTATTTCAAGAGCTGGAGTTGAAGGAAGCAGATTTTCAAAAAGCTCATGTGAAAGAGAACAAATGTTATCACAGCGAAAAGAAGAACTTCTAAGAAAAGCTAGGAAGTAAGTTTAATGTACTTTAAGGAATTAATCACTTTTAAGTTTGTTATAGTCTAGTTTTAGTCCCTGTGATTTTTATATCTTCATAATACAGTCGAGTTCACATATTTAGGAAGTTGACAGGGCTTTGAAAAACATTCGCTATACCTGATATTCATGATAATCGATACAGCAAAAAAAAAAAAAAAAAAAAAAAAAGACTTACTTTTTTTTCTAAATAATGCATTCTTTTCTAAAATTTAATTATATTTTAGGGAAGAAATCAGTGACTTTTTTGAACTGCTGAATGTAAAATTGATTTACTGATAGAGTTAGTTTTTTTTAAATATTGTTATAGTAATTTTAAAAAACCCTGTTTTTCGACTATAAATGTGTACATATTTTCTAACTTTCATCTGGTATGATGGTGAAAACTTAATACATTCATCATTCTAGATCTAAACTAAAGGGGATTAAAACAATTTCCAGTTTTCCCCTTATTAATTGCCAGTTCAGCCTTTTTTTCCTCCTCTACCACTGAGCTAGAGAAGCAAAACTCTGATTCAATTCAAGGTTCAAGAAAAGTCATTAGATTATGTTCATTCTATATTTCCCTTTGATGAATTTTATTTTTCTTATATCTAAAGGATGAAATTTTTATGTGGCATTTGGTGGAAAACTCCACAGTGTAATTAAATGAGCAATATGCTTAAGATAATGGCAGTGCAGTTATCACACAAAAGCAAAATATGCTTATCCTGCTTTGACAAGTCGTTATAAAATTCTTTAAACCATTCGGCGAAAATTCTGAAGTTATCTGTCTTTTGATTAACCCAGTATTCTATAGGTAATTCAAAATTTTTTTCACCAGTACAGGTTTCTCCTTTCAATGCAAATATGTGTTCTGGTAAAAGTTGAAAAAATAGTCCTGTCTGATCAGCATTATAAACATCTAAAGTCTTAACTCATTTCATTAAATTTTCTTTTCTTTTTAAGAAATTACCGAGTTTTCTACTTGTGCACTTTCTCCACATACAGTTTTAAAATTAGTTGCATGGCGATCCTTAAAACCTTGTAGCCATTAACTGCAATCGTTTTTCCCCTGAACTCTTAACAAATTGCATCGTTTTTTTCTTTGATATAACTCTATTATAGGTATTTTTTTGCTCTTACTGCAAAAAAAAACCACCTAACCTTAAAAGGTATATTTCAACAGCCAAACCATTTTCTGTCAGAGTTAATAGAAATTTCTTGTTATTTTAACAGATCACTTTTATTCTTTAAAACTCTCGATAAATAAGTAGCTGGAATTCCGAATTTCTTTGCGATTTCACACTTTTTTATTTGACCTTCATAAAAAGCTAACTTATCAATTCTTATATAGAAAAGCCACTAAATCTCAGTAACTTTCATCTTAGAATGTACAATTTCAAGGTCAACCCCCCCCCCCCCCCCACTATAGTTTCACTCTTGGGGATAAAAATTGTAACAAAGATACACCACATTTATAAGAAAAGGCAAATATCCACCCCTTTGTTTTTCTGATATCCCATTTTCCTCCAGATGTCGTACTCACATTCCAAGAAAAGACAAATCCCTTCCTGTGTTTCTCAAGCCTTTATTCTTCCAATATCACATTTTCGTCCTGCCCAGACAGTAAAATAGTGAAGCTTTAATTTTATACCAAAACTGTAAAACTTCACAATGTCTGTTAATTATGTTTTCAGTTGTTCTCTGTAAGTAATTCTTTAACATTATAAAAGTATTGGAGAATCAACGGGACATTAAAAAAATCATATTAACCAATACTTCACTACATCTGATCTAGCAGTAAACAGGCTAGACTGTAATTAATTCTTCAGTTCCCACTGAAACTACTAGAGCGATTTTCGTTTTTAACACTTTCAAGCATAGTTCAAAAGTCTTTATCATTTTAGTTTGTACAAATTTTCATTTTTAACATTTTCCAATATAATTGAAAAGTGTTTGACTTTTGCTCATCTGTCTACCTGCCCTCTAACTCTCGTAAACATACTTTGGTTTCTATTTAATTGATAAATGTTATTGAGATCTACCATAGCATGTTCCGTATTGAAAATGAAGTATGTAGCTTTTATAATTTGTTTACAGGGACACTCAAAGGAATTTTGTTACACTATGGTCTATGGAAAAGGATTGATTTTAATGATGTTACACTATTTCTAACATGATGAAATAGATATGCATTTATGACATGCTTTCTGTAGAATATAGAGTGTAAAACATGCATTGTTCATTTACAGTGTCACACAAAAGAATTCAATTGCATAGTGGTTTACTGTGAAAATAATTTTAAGTATATTTCATTGATGTAACACTATTTCAAACATAATGAGTTATAAAAATGACGGAATGTGAATGATAAATCTTCAAAACAATGTTTACATCATGAAGATAGAATATAATTTTCCGATATAACAATTTGATGACATTTTAAAAATGTGAATAAAGGTTGAAAAAGAAAGGATTTTTGAAAATCTTGTTTTTCTCACCAAATTCAACTTTCTTGTATCCATCACACAACATCCCTGTAACAAATAAGTACTTTTTTCTGTATTTCTGAAATGCATTTATGTATTGTATTGATATAATTCCATGCATGCATCTCATAAAATATTTTCATTTCAGCAAATATATATCTAAAAACATTTTGACACATCAGAGTGGGAGATCATCTAGTTCTTCAGATTAAGCATTTTAGAAAGATATTTATATTTTTTACCATGTTTTGTCTTTATCCGTGGAAGCCTATGCCATACCAAGAAAGAATATTTATATTTTGTACTTTAAAGGAAAGTTAATGGTCTTCAGAAAATTTGGATTTAATTGTAAATATCCTTCTATATTTTCTAATGTGAAATTTCATTCCTCTTTTTTTCATTACTTTAACCATTTGCAATCTACTGTTTAGTTGTACTGGACATTGTATGTCATTTGAAATAAATCCATGGGTCTGTTCTGTTGTGTATATTTAATGGGAATTTATCTGCAAAGTTTTGTTTAAAGCACTATTGCTCATACTTGCCTTTCTGAATTCTTAAAATAACATCCATGTTGTAAAAAATTCCAATATGATAATTTTTAATTGGCTGTTACTATTACTTATATTTTTTGTAAATCATATAGACAACAAATAGCTTACTTGGGGAACCCCATTAGAAAGTATTGTTTTAGAAGATAATATATCTGAACAGTGGATTGTAAAAAGTTATGTGAACTGTAGAAACTGAATTAAATTGCTTTGTTTTGGATCTATTTTATTATATCTTATTTATCATCATGTATGACATCTGTTTGAAAAACTGCTCGGTTCCCCAAATTTTAAAAATCTTACAATTGGGCAGAATAAATACTAAATATATGTTAATACTGAATACTTAAAATGTAATATCTCACATTCTATGGGCACCCAGAGAACAAAATCCAGGAAGGTGTGCAATATTTGAACAGATCTGCTGTAGTCTGCTGCCAAGGCTGTATTTCCACCCCCCTTTCCCCTTATTTTTAATGGAGAATATAAACAAGAAATGAAATAAACTAAGAACTGGTGAGGTCATAATGCACAAGACAATTTTTATACTTATAAACATAAAAACAAATCAGAAATGTAACAAGTAAAGCATATTAAAAATTCAAAAATGAGCTTCTGCTAGCTTTTTTCAGATGAAAATTGAAATAGTTTATTATTTGTTTTCTTAAGAGTGTCTGCCTCCTGAGTCTTTGGTGGAAGTTTATATGTTAGTTGTGCTTTTCTTTTTATCTTTGTGCATTAAAATATGTTCAAGGAGGCAAAGGCCCTCTTGCCAAAAAATCTTTAGTTCCTTTTTCTCTTAGTTTTTAATTATTTTAAATCATTTGAGAAGAATAAAATGTATTATATATTTTTTAAATTTTGTGAAAAAAGAAAATTTAGTTAGTTAAATTTGAAAATTCATGGACGGATAATTGCCCCCCTTCCCACAGGCATCCATGGACGTATCATTGTCTAACAATTAACCCTATCACTCTAAACCCCCTCTCAATCTAACAATTAACCCTATCAGTCTAACAATTAACCCTTTTAATACAAGCATTAAGTTCACAATTTTTAATTTTTTTGCACCAGTGTTTTAAAAATGAAATATTTCTAATTTAATCATATAAATTGTTGTTAAACAATACTGGTAGATAAAATAAAAGATTGTACACACCCTGTACATCATATATACCGGTGCTTGTTGTGAAGGAGTGAAATATCAGAAATTCCCTTTTATAAAAGGAAATCACCAAACTTAAAAATCCTTGATTGGAGCTCTCTTTAATATTAACTATTGAAAATTTCATATAGCTTAAAAATTATAGAAGTATCTTATTTTGACTACTTCATGTGTACTGACAGAAGGAAATCCAAGAAGAGGCAAGATTTTGGAACAGATGTGTTTATGGTCAACAGCTTTGGCCGCATTTATAAACATGAAATAAGCCAAAGTCAGAATTTTTTCAAAGAGACATTAAAAAAGACATTATTTTTCATTACGTCAAAAAGACATTATTTTTCTCAAAATGGCATGCAGCTTTGGTTCCGAAAGGTTGCTAACAGCAAAGATTTGATAATTGTTAATATTTTTTTTTACTTTTTTTTTCTGCGTCTTTTGGCACCATTGTCAGCTAAAACACTCAAAATACAAAAAAATTATAAATACACACTAAATGTAATGCTTTTTACTTTCAAGCAACATCCTTTATTTAAGAATAATTAACAGTTTTAACCCTTTCTAAATTTTTTAAAAAGAAAGTTCAAATTTGTGCATTCCCCCCCCCCCCCCCCCTTTTTTTTTAAGCTTGCATCAGTCTCAGTTTTAGAGAAATGATAAAATTAAAAAAAAAAAAAACACCTAATCCGAATACTTTCTTCTCTGCAACTGTAATCTGTTTTGAGAAATACGAACATTAACTCTTTAAAAAAATTCATGACAGGAAGTCACTTTCCAACTCCACAATACTTTTTTTCCTACACTAAAAGTAACTAAATGTCAGTATTTTAAAACAATTTTTTTGCGCATTCTTCAGATACTTAATTTATATCACATATAAAAATCTCAACATTTGCACGATTAGAAGTATATAAAAAAAATAATAAAATCAATATTTGCTCATGACATGAATACAAAGGTGGCTTTTGCACATATTTTTACAACTAAATATGAATATTTTTGCATAAAATTCATATGCAGGCATTAGAAACATCATGTTTATAACTCATAAAAATTTCAGAGAGTTAGGATAATAAGAACTATTTTGTTTTTAGCATTAAATGACCTGACATAAAAAAAAAAAAAAGTGAGAAGAAAGAACTTCTTACTAGCCTTCTTACCACTAAATATCCATATTTTTTTCATGATTTTTTTACACAGGCTTCGGAATTCATAAAAATGTCAGAGTTCAAAGAATAAGAATTAATTAAAAAAAAAAAGTTAAATAACTCAATATAGAAGGAAGAAAGCACATGGTTGCATACTGCCATCAGAGTCAGATAATATAGATGAACACGCGAACGCCGTTCGCAGAAATTTTTCAGAATTCGCGGACAGTTTTGATGTTTTTTATATATATATATATAAAATAATTATCAAGACCCCAGGCGGAGAATCGGTGCAACGCACATCGGAGACTCTTGAGAAGGTCTGCTGACTATTTTTCAACTGGAAAAAAAAAGAGTTTGCTAGAAATTATTTGCCATGTACAATGGTACAGTATTTTTTGGAAGAAGCGCCACGGCACATACGAGTTATAAGCTTAAAAATATTGTAAGTGTGGCGCTTATGCCAGAACGGCAAGTACTGTGGGGTTTTTTTTCTTCTTCCAGGGCCGGTAGCAGAAACAGTGCAGCACCGAAGCGGGTGCTGCAGGTTATTTTAGTCTTTGCAGATTAATTTAACAGATTAAAAATAAATTTTGTGTTAAAAAATAAATGCTAAATATTCATTTCTTTTAAATAAAGTTTATTTGGTTGGAAATTTTAGCAAATGTTTATGCGCTTGTTTAGTGTTTTTTCATGATTTTTTTGACATTCGAAAGGGGAACTTTTTTGGCTGAGTTTTAATAATGCTTGTAAATTAATATTTTTCTTTTAGTGGTGTTGCTTAGTGGCACTCCACTCGCATATAACTTTTCATTTTTGCTGTTAGCGGCGATATAGGACTCAAAAGGGGTGCAGCGTTTTTTTTTTTTTGCAGAAAAATTTTAAGAAGTTATTTGAGTTTGCAGACAGTTTTACATTTTATCTAAGTCTGACTGCCATAAGCAGTGGGACTCCCAACATTAAGTTTGCTTGGACAGATTTTCATTAACACTGATTTTATCACGCAAAAACAAAAACTAAACAAGTTGGTTTTCACAAGAAGGTTTGGGAGAGGCGGGCATGGCTTTGCTGACAAAAAAATCTTTGTTCCTCTTTCTCTTAGAGTTTAATTATTTTAAGTTCTGTAAAATAATTTGTTATGTCTTTCATAATAAAAAAAAAAAATTAAATTTTAAAATCTAGGTGATTGTAAATGGCCTCCTCCTCCTCCTCCCCCCCTTTCGCCATGCTTACTCAAAAGTTTGCGTCAAAAAATTATGTTGTCAGTACGCTGTGTGTTTGAGTACACATACTCAATAACTTTTATAAACTAATTTTATTATATTTAATCTTTAAAAAGAAAACTTTTCTTGCTTATATTTATTAAAATAATTGCACTGACCTTTAAATTATGAATCAACAATAAATCTGCAAATTATATAGTAAAACCTGCAAAAATGAAACCTATCAAAAATAGAATCCTGCTTTAAACAGAAATTTTCATGATCTCAGCAAAAGAATACAATACAATTGTAACAGACAATGTACCTGCTAACATGGAAATCTGTCTTTAAATATTCTTCCATGCTCTTATGATTTCCTCTTAGCAGTTAAGTTAAAAAGTTATTTTCAAAGATTTTTGTTTCATGCATACCCAAAATCTGTTTAGTACTATGTTAAGCTCAATAAATGTTACATGTGCAATATATCAGGATAATATTTAAGCCAAAGATTTCTTAAACAAAATTATTTTTCCAAAGTTTATATTGCTGTTTTTAAAAAAGTGTAAAGTCCCCCTCCCCCCCCCCCCCCAAACCGTATACTTAGTATTATTAGGCATCTAAATTATTTCCTTATGCATGATTTTTTCATATTATCTTGGAATTTTTTTTATTATCTGGAGTTGACTTTAATTGATTTTGATTGTTTATTATTTTACTGGATTCACTTAACAACATGCTGAAACTTACTTAAAACTAATTTTACTGTATTCCATGCTATGATTTATTGCAATTATATGATTTTTAATCATTTTCCAAGGTATGGAATTCTTTATATATGTGAAATACTTATTCTGATATTATAGATTATCTGGAAATATCTATTTTTTCTCCCAATTTTTCTGTGTAGTTTTAATTTATTTCAGTATAAGTAATTATTATTGATTATTCAATTAATACTGAATTTTATTATTTGCACAAATTCTGCATTTCTTATAGAAAAATTATAATCTGTATAACTTCATAAAAAATATGTAAAAATATATATTTGTATGCATTTCACAACTAGTAAATTTCTAGGTAAAGTGTTTTATTAATGAAGTTTTCTTTTAAATTAATTCAACTTAGTGATTTTTGATCCTTTATTGAATTGACAATTTTTGAAGTTTTATTCATGTTTACAAAATTGTTAATTTATTGTCACATATATTTTTTATGCTGTATATGTATACTGTTTTACAGTATCAGGCTAATTTTTTTAACAGCAATTCTTTTGTAGAAATTTTTTCAATCTATTATTTTAGAACATTTGCAAATAAAATTACCTTGTGGTTAGGTTTCCGTAGAATTTGTAAGGAAAATTTAAAAAGATTTTTCTTTAAAAAAGGTGGTATTAAAGAAACAGACCAAATGGGATGCCTGCATTATGCTAGAAAATTTAGCGTTTATTGTAAAACACATAATCAGTAAAATTAAAAAAATATTCTTATAAACAGAAAATATTCTCAAATATGATAAATTCTTAAAAAAATAAAAATAAAATAAAGTATATGAATGTGATATTTCAAAAGTAATTAGCATAAATTATGAAATAAAAAATCAAAATGTGTCATGTCAAACTTAACTATTTAGCAAAAAATTATTAAAGAAATATCACTCATATTTTTTAAATTTCTTATAGAAATTTTGCTTTAGAATATTTTTATAAATCTATTAGAGATACTTTAACTAAAATAACAATTGAAATATTTTCAAAATGTTGTTTCAAATTGAGGCATTAAAAATGAAAGGGATTAAGTCTATAAAACATTAACCAGAGATATTTACAGGTAAAGTTAAAGGGCTTTCCTCCATTTTTAAATACATTAAGAAATTAGCTCTTGTGTATAACATTTTGTCAATAGTATAACTTAGATATTTGAAGCGAAATTGCTACAAGCCCTTTATTTGTGTGAAAGTTGGAGTTATTTATTATTTATTTTATTTTTTTATCTACTGTGGCAACAAAATATTTGGAAGCAAGAAGATATTTGAGGTTAGCATGAGTGACTGGATTGCTAGCAGGTAAGGCAGAAAAAAAAGCATATGTGTCTCTTTCTTTCTTTCTTCTTTTTTTTTTTTTTTTTTTTCCCCTTCTCTGTTACTATTCTTTGTAGGATATTTTGATCGGCAATAAATTTAGAATTTTTCTTCTCCATAATCATGGTAACAAGAAGAAATTCTTTATTGAATGCAGTTTTGTACTTCATTGTTCAAGGATTATTTCGCTCATACTGCATCCATACACCAAACTTACACCAAATGTGCACTAAAAAAAGAAAAAAAATGCACTAAAGAAATTGTCTATAAAGTAAGAAATCATCATAAAATTGGTTGAATGGAAAAAAAAAAAAAAAAAAGACCCTATCCACTTTGGTTATGAATGCCTCAATTATTCCTGAACTATTAAAATGTTTTTCTTCATTTTTTTTTTCTCTAATTTTTATTTGTATGTTGTGATGTATATAAGTATTTTTTATGATTACAGAAAAAACACACAATTCTACCTATATTAGTGTATTTGCTATGGTTAAAAACACTTATTAAAAACTACAGCTTCATTAGCAGTAATTCACCTTCTTCATTTGTTGGACGTCGCGCATTTAATAAACGATTTTATTTTTGAGTAATTTAGTCTAAATTATATTAGTAATAGTTTTTGATAAAACATCATGCTCAAGAAAATAGAATTTACTGTAATTAAATTCAAGCATAGAATTTGGCAAAGTTTGAAAAAATGTAAATATGTACCAAACTCTATTAAGCATTTTATTTTTGCTATTCAGTAGATATAGGTTGTTTAGCAGATTCCCTACATTTCCCTTGTTAGTAGATGTTGCTCAAGTAGTTGAATATGTATTTTCCCAAGAATATTAAATAATAAAAAGAAAGGATTCAATAAAATTTCTGAATATTCCAAATGTTTCAACTTTGTTTAAATCATTTATCTACTATTTTATAGAATAGAATTTAACTATGTACTTTTGCATTGTTAATTTTCATCGTCAAATTTGAATTGTAATATTGTAATTAATGTAATGTTATCATATTTAGGTATAATATTGTAATAGTTGCAATTAAACATTATCATAAATATTTTTAATTTCTCTTGCAAATATTTTATTTCTTCGAATAAATCTGAACATATTTAATATAGAGGAAAATAAAAATATTTTAGATGAAATGTCAATCGTAAGAGTTAAGTAAGAGTTCAGTTGTTTTTATTGCACGCATTCATAAAATCGAAAGATTGTAAAGATTTTATGTTATACATAATATAAACGAACTTTCTGTTTTAATATTTTAATGCAATTAAAATGACTTGGTATATATATTTTGTTCTTCCACTCTCCCTGTCTGATTTTACGATTATTATTTTTGCAAGCACACATAATTTCTCAATAATATTACTAGGTTAGAGTGTGTCATCTTTGTGTGTCAATTTCTCAATAATATTGCTAGGTGAGAGTGTGTTACCTTTGTGTGTCTTCCTCTGACATACACAATTTTGTTACATTTTAAACCCATTTGTGCGGCAATCATTTTGTATATTTTGTGGACAAAATGTGCAAAGACGATGCAGTGTAGAAATAATCTAAAAAATACTTAAAAGCAGACTGGATGATATGGTGGTAATCAACAGTCTATATTTCATTGAATAAATCCATTGCAGTGGGATTATCTCCTAATTTTTCAAAAAATAAAGGATTTATACAAAGTGTTTTTGTGAATGTAAAACTTTTTGAAACATTGTCTTCAGGAACCCAATTTAATCATGTATTTTCACTTGTTGAAACTTCAATTGTTTTTATTGCAATCCCAGGATCAGAATCTTTTGAAGATATACATACTAACACATCTTTTTTGTCGTTGAAACAATATCCGTTCATCACTGTCACCACTAATTTCAAAATGATTTTTACGTTTGACCATCCTAAATTAAAAATGAAATTATTTCAAACTTATATAAAATGGTAGAATAATTTCCTAATAAAAAAGAATAACCATTATTTGAAATAACCGGAACTCATAAAGCTTTAGCTACACTATTGAGTTTCACAAAAAATGATTGCAAAGAATCTCACTCGCCATTGTGCATTGTGGCCACAAAAATACACCACGAGTCTGACTCGTTATTTTGTGTGAATTGGTTAAACAAAATTATTGTTTAAAAATTCAGTTTTGACATATCTTTGTAAAATATATGTATTTTTAAATCTAATGAAAAATCAGTTATTTGTAATCTCAATTCTACTAATTGAAAAATTTTTAAATCAGTTTGTTAAAGAAGATTTAGTTTTTGCTAAAAGTAATATGTTCCTCATTTAAGAACAATCTTAAGAGTTATCTTTCTTGCATTAAATGAATTTTGTATCATTGAATTTTGGTCTTTGCATCAAATGAAAAAAATTAAGTGCTTCATTTATTCAATAAAGCTGTTTGCTACCTAAGTTTTTATAATGTAAAAGTTTAAATTTTTATTTAAGGGATATTAATAAAAGAAACTTTTCAAAGTTTTTTAATTTAAAATTGAGTTAGAAATTATTTTTAATTAACATACCATAACTTGGAGTTACTTAAACTCAAAGCAAAAAGTGGTTATAAATCAGCCTTGTATCTATTATGTTACTATTGTGTTACCTGTTAGAGCAGTAGTTCCCAAACTTTATTGTTACATGACCCACCTTAAGTTTGAAAATTGTTTATAATCTCAACTAATGTGTAGACTTTTGTATAATCTATCGCACAAAAAAGTAAACTTTTGTAAAATTTATATGAAAATCTTGTCTATTATATATAAAATCAGTACACATCACACATATAAACAAAGCATATGCACATAAACAGAAGTGAGTAATTGTGTTATAAGAATTTGCTATAATTATAAAACATAACCTTCTTTTAGTGTGTATAGAAAAATACATTTATTAGTACATCTAAAAATGCACTTCAAAGGTTGATTTTAAAGATGCATTTCAGAGGTTGATTTTAATTTTTTAGGTTTCAGGTTGCATTTTAAATCTTGTGTGTTGGGTTCAGGTATACCCCCCCCCCCCCCTTTTTTTTTTAAATTTTAAATGTCAGAATATTATATCAGATAAAAATTGTATTTTTAAAATTTTCTTCTAAGGTAATTCATTAAAAAAGTCCTTAGAAATTCGGAGGATTGCGATTGCGGAATTACTATCGATTTCGTGAAAGTCACCATATTGATCTTTTTATTTGTCGGGAAATTTTTTTTATCTCTATGAATTATGTCCTTTATTGTTAAAATTGAAATAAATTGTGTATTTTTCTGCAAAATTTCCCTAGATGGCTTAAATTTCCCCCTGATCCTAGATCGCCGTATCTGACATATTCTGCAACCCTGCAGATATCTTATTTCCAGTCTCAAGATGCTCCCTACAAATGGAAAAATTGATCAATTATTCCACGACCCTAACGTTGACTATAACCCACTGGTGGGTCATGACTCATAGTTTGGAAACTGTTGTATTAGAGTATTGGTGAACTGCATCAGTATTCTCAACAGAGTAGACTCACATCTGATTAAAAACTTTTTTTTTATTTGTGTTCAAGTAATGTTAATTATCAGGTATTCTGTTTTACCCTGATATTTTTAGAACAGCATACTTATTTTCTGTCAGTGTTTGTATAACAATCAACTAAGCTTGTAAAACAAATTCTTTAAACAAAGGAACATTTTTTTTTTCATTCTGCATCCACTGAAGTTGCCTGTTTATATTAAATGTAAATACAGCTAGATCCTATCTGTATTTTACTCATTAAATGTATGGTTGATATTTTGTTAAAAAAATTATTCTAAATGAATAAAGGTATAAATGCCTTGCTATGTACTTTTATTGAGAAACTAGTCAACTAGGTCAAATGATATTTTTGTGCAAAATTTTTAGTTTATAAAATCTTTTCTTAGCCTGTGATAAACTTAATTTTGTACTTAAATATCAATGCTGTGTTTTAAAGTTGTATATTCCTGATGTGTTATATTAATAAATTTTGTTTGCAATTTAAATTTGTGTTCTATGTTCACTTTGTTTTCCTTTCTCTGTATTTTATTATGTATAGTTTTCATGGCAGCATATCATTTTGCATAGGGATGCACTGGATATCGGATACCGGATTTCCGAAGCTCCTTCGCCTGTCGGATTCGGATATCCGGCCCTAGATATGTTTTTAGTTATATATTGAATTATTTCTCTATATAATGTCATTTCAAAACAATAAATTACAAACATGTTTCACACATCATTAAAACATTTTAAATGTATTGAAATATAATTTACAAAAACTATATCTCTTTGAATATCATGGCTTGCAATTCAAGCTTACCCAGTAGGGGAGTTTGATACCCCAAATTTATAAATGCAGGGGAGTTGAACTGTTAGAAAGGGAAAAAAAAAAATCTTTACACCCCGTTATTTTTTATGTGCTACTTAAAGAATTACATTTACAGACATGTCAAAATACCATTGAAACAATTTAAATTAACAACTCAAGATAATTATTCAAAATTTTTATTTTATTAAAACAAAGGTACAGAATCAAGCTTTATATATATATATCATGTCTATTTTTCAATTTTCACCCAATGTTATGGGCAATTAACAATCAGGTTGCTAAATGAATTTCTTAATTTAGATTTTATTCCATTTTGCATACTTTAGCCTCTTTCAGAAGTTACACTTTTGACAAACAGTACAGAGCGATTTTATAACTTTAGAAATTATCGGAAACACATGGTTATGCTCTCCTAAAAAGTTTTAGAAAACTTTGCAAAATCTGATGTGCATTAATTTTTAACTTGCATGAATAATGGACATCGGTGATGGTATGTCACTTCTGAACAAATTTTTTTATTATATCCTTAATGGAATTATAGTCAAAACTGTAATCCCTGGTATTTTCGTTAATTGAACTATGCTTTACGCATTGGAATCTACGCTATGAAATCCATATCCAAAGTTTGAAAAGGGAATAGTCAATTGATTTCTTCTATTACACGAGAAAAGGTTGATTTCAAAAAGTCATGTCCTAATTTCTGTTAATTGCGAGAAACAATTAGATTGTAGTTTCTAAATATGTTTTTTTGAAGTTCATCAAAGTTTTTTTTTCATGTGCACCACAAGTGTAATCTAATTTTGTTTAGTGCTGACTATTGGCCAATTTGATAGAGCTTAGTCTCCAGTGGCCGTTGCTGCCCTTTTAGTTATTTCCTATTTTGGGCAGACAGGTAAAACATCGCAAAATACGTAAAACGGTCATAGAAAAAACATTGCTGATTTCGTCAATCATGGTGAAAATAAATAAAATAATTTGTCGATTGGTTGCGAGAAAAAAACTGAAATTCGTAGGAAATCAACAGTGGGAAAATATCACGAAATTCGTCAATCGATCATGGAAAACTATCGTGAAATTTACCAGTCCGTCACGAGCAAATACTGTGAAATTCCTCAGCCGGTCGCAGAGAAAAAATGCAAAATTTTTCAATCGGATACAGAAAAACAATCGTTACTTTCATCAGTATGTCACAAGAACAAACAGGAAAATTTGCCAATCCAATAATTCGGTTACAGAATAAAATTTCTAAATTTGTCAATTGATTGCGAAAAAAAAAAAATATGAAATTCACCAGTCTGTCTCCAGAAATAAATCAAGAAATTCGTCAGTCGGTTTCGGAGAAAAATCGCAAAATGTTTTTGTCAGATGCAGAAAAACAAACATGAATTTTGTCAATTTGTTGTAAGAAGAAACTGTGAAATCTGTCAATTGATAGTGGAAAATATCACGAAGTTTGTCAGCCGGTCCTGAGACTTCATCATCGTTTTACAAAGAAACATTTTCGGAAAATGATTTTTTGGGGAACAGGAGCCTCCCGCCCCCAATATTCTTTAGGGCACGAATCCTGCCATCCCATCTCGAAATTCAAGACATGTATCTGCCATTCAAGCCGTGTAATGTATATTAATAATGTTGTATAAAAAATGTTATTTAAACATTAAAATAGTCTGTTTATTTGTACAATGAAATGCTGATAATTGCTGCTGGATTTGGATATGGGATTGACTATATTGATAATTGCTAATAATTAATTTGTACAATCAAATGTTGATAATTTGTGTAACAAATTTTAACCAATTAAATATGCCTATAATTGTAGAGTATTTTCACAAAGAAATACATACGTTCTTTTTATAATTTAAACATAAAATATCTACTAATATACCCATGATTAAAGAGTGATTTTCTCCAAATATAGGTTTAGTTGATGCCTTTTTTCTGTTTTAATTATTTAATAGTGTTTTGTTTGAGTCACATTTAGTTTTATTTTAAGTTAAATTACTGTGATATTTATAAGTAAAAAGAAAATTACTTTTAATTTTAAATATTTTATTTATAATGAAGTTACAAATATAACTAATTGGATGTGCCAATCCCAAAACTTTCTTCTATCTCATACGTCTTAATATTTCTAAAAGTAGTTTTAAATGTTAATACTTCGATATTATTAGTTCAATATTATACCAACTTTGATTTTGATCTAAGATTTCTGCTGGTCAATTAATCAAAATAAGAATAAGTTAATCTCAATCATGATATTTATTAAAATCAATATTTTTTTTCATTATTCTGTTGTACATCAGCTGATTGTGAATAGCCAGTTTAGCAGGATGCGAAGTTTCCATGACTTCATGAGCCACCAATATACAGTACAAAAACTGCAAAAAATTGAGAAAATTTTACAAAATTGCTGTCACAGTGACACCTTCTGGCAGAATATTTCCAAATTCAAGGAAAAACTGACGGCCATACCCCAAAATAGACACACAAAATTGGTTCAATTCTAAGCTTAGTTTCATACACTTTTCGATGGTAAAATAATGGAAATAACACAAAAATCACTATTATAGCGCCCCCTTCCAGCAGACTATTTTCAAATTGAAGGAAGACCAGTTGGCCATAGCCAAAAAACATACCCCCCAAAATTGGTTCAATTCTATGCATAACTTCATACACTTTTCGACGGTACAAGAATGAAAATGGCACAAAAATCACTGTTACAGCGCACCCTTCTGGCGGAATATTTCTAATTTAAAGAAGAACCTGCTGGACATAGCCAAAAACATACACAAAAAATTTTGTTCGATTATATGGATAACTTATTACATATTTAACAGACACTTTTCGATAGTACAATAATGAAAATGGCACAAAAATCGCAATTACAGCAACACTCCTTTCTGACAGAATGCTTCCATATTGGAGAAGGACCTGCTGGCCACAGCCAAAAACATACACAAAAATTTGGTTCAATTTTATGCATAACTTCATACACTTTTTGATGGCACAATAATGAAAATAGCACAAAAATCACGATTACAGCGCCCCCTTCCAGTGGAATGTTCCAATATTGAAGGAGGACCAGCTGGCTATAGCCAAAAACATTCACAAAAAATTTGGTTCAATTCTATGCATAACTTCATACACTTTTTGATGGTATGATGACAGACAGACAGACATTTTGTATAAGTATGTTTTGGGATCTCTGACCCCTAAAACGTCTAAGCCCACCGAAAACCAGAAATCGAAAAAAATCCCAGTTACAATACTTTCTTCTATTGAAGATAGAAGAAAGTAAAAATAGGCCTGTTTAATTGTTAAACTTAAAAGAGAGAAAGAAAATTAATAAAGTCATACTTTAATAAACAACTTCAGATTTTGTTTCACATTCTGAAAGTAAAGGTACAATTTTCTAAAAGATGTAAACATAAATTCTTAAATTTATTATTAGTCCAGGCAATAGAGACTGTATAGGGACTCTACCTAGCAAAATTAATGGTAGTACTTGAAATCGGCTTTCTAGATGTTTTTTGGGTCGCTGAATCCGAATTTGTAACTTCCCACCAAAATTTCCCCCGGCAACCTCCCAAATTTTTGTAAAAAGCCCCCCAAAAAAGGTTTTTATAAAAAAATTCCATTTTTTATTGTTTTAGTGGAAAAGTAGCTAGAAATTCAGAAAGTAGACAAAATTTCCAACAAATTAGATATATGACATTATGACTTAGGATGAAGGGGAAGGGGGATCTGCTTTGGAACATGCGCCGCAGAGCTGCATGGACTAAGTTGTGCAATTCCACTTAACCACTCACTCGTTTACATTAGCCCTCCCATCTTCCCTCCGAACTTTCTCTATAAGGTTTACTTTAAGTTTTTTGGGTCGCTGAATCCGAATATTTAACTTACCCCAAAAATTCCCCCCCCCCCCCCCCAAATAGTTGTTTTTAACTTAAATTTCTTATTGTTTTAGGGGAAAAGTATTACGAAATTCAGAAACTAGACAAAATTTGCAACAAATAGGATATATGACATTATGATGTAGGACAAACGGGGAGAGAGGGCCCTGCCTCGGAACATTCCCCGCACGCTTTTCTCAAAAACCAAATTTTTTCAAAAAATCAATTTTTTGGGGGGTTGCCGGGTGAAATTTTGGTGGGAAGTTACAAATTTGGATTCAGCGACCCAAAAAACATCCAGAAAGCCGATTTCAAGTAATACCATTAATTTTGCCAGATAAAATCCCCTATTGCCTGACTTCATCATTTAGTGCACATAGCGCTGCAGTGCATGTTCCGAGGCAGCAATCATCCTCCCCGTTCATCCTAATTCATAATGTCATATATCCTATTAGTTGCAAATTCTGTCTAGTTTCTGAATTTTGTAATGTTTTTCCTCTAAAACAATAAGAAATTTAAGTTAAAAACAACTATTTGGAGGGGGTTTCGGGGGGGGGAAATTTTTGGGGGAAAGTTAAAAGTTCCTATTCACCGACCCAAAAATCTTAAAGTAAACCTTATAGAGAAAGTTCGGAGGGGAGATGGGAGGGCGAATGTAAACATGAGTGGTTAAGTGGAATTGCGCAACTTAGTTTACGCAGCACCGCGTGCATGTTCCGAAGCAGATCCCCCCTTCCCCTTCATCCTAAGTCATAATGTCATATATCTAATTTGTTGGAAATTTTGTCTACTTTCTGAATTTTAGATACTTTTTCTCTAAAACAATAAAAAAATTGATTTTTTTAATAAAAACCTTTTTTGGGGGGCTTTTTACCAAAATTTGGGGGGGTTGCCGGGGGAAATTTTGGTGGGAAGTTACAAATTCAGATTCAGCGGCCCAAAAAACATCTAGAAAGCCGATTTCCAGTACTACCATTAATTTTGCTAGGTAAAATTCCCTATTGCCTGGACTATATAGAGAGTTCAAATACCAATGTTAGAAAAGCTGGTAATTCTTTAAACTTTTGAGAATTACCTTTTACTCATAAATAGTGGACTTACTTTCATATTTTGCATTATAAACAAAAGTTGTTCGGCATTGTTTGGGTCAAACGATATCTCTTCTCCTTATATATTTGCTTTGTTACGCATTGCCGGATATCCGGCAGAGAAGTCGGATATCCGGTGATTGTGATTAGGATATCCGGTGATTGTGATTAGGATATCCGACGGTATTTCGGATATTGAAAAATCAGCCGGATGTGCCGGATATCGGATATTTGCCGGATAAACGTTGCATCCCTAATTTTGCAGCCAACATTAGTGTCACTAATTTTAGAATATATGTAATAGATTACATTGTATAAATAACGAAACTGGCAGTGAGATGTGGCATCAGTCAGGTGTGTTGCTATATTAATATCACATATCCTGCTGTAAAGTAAAAGGAATGGTCTCCGAATTATAGATATTATCCCAACTACAATGGCTTCCTCTGTAATTAGGATACCATTCATTTCACTTTGCAGAAGCTGTGCTATTTTACTATGGCTACATAGTCTGCTGGTGCACCAGCTGACTGACAGTTTTATTATCTGTACCATCTAATATGTCATATATGTAAAAATCCAACTATAATGGCTTCCTCTGTAATTGAGATATCATTCATTTTACTTTGCAGCAAGCTGTGCAATGTTACTATGGCAACATAGTCTGCTGGTCACCAGCCGACTAGCAGTTTTGTTAACTGTACCATCTAATATGTCATATATATAAAAATCCAACTACAATGGCTTCCTCTGTAATTGGGATATCATTCATTTTACTTTGCAGCAAGCTGTGCAATGTTACTATGGCAACATAGTCTGCTGGTGTACCAGCTGACTGGCAGTTTTGTTATCTGTACCAACTAATATATCATATATATCAAAATTAGCAACACAAAAAATTGGTTACAAAAATGTGATACTGTGTCTCAAACTACTAGTATAAGGATCTATAATAAGGTTACAAAAAAAGAAAAGAAATAAAAATTTATAAAGCCTGCTTTTCTTATGAAGTGAGAAGAAAAAAACTGTTTTAAAATTTCTGTTCTGAAATGCCAGATTAGCTGATAGATATAATTTTATTTTGTTTGTAAAGGTTAAGAATCATATGCTCTATTAACATTGAAGAGCAGCGGTTAGTATCTAAGACATTTACCTTAAATAAAAAATTTTACCAGAATATTTGAGTATATTATATATTTTTAAATGTAATTTACATGAAACAAAATTTAAATTACCTTTACTTCAACTAAAGGTAAGTATAAGTAAATTACTTATTTTGAAAATTCTAGTGAGCTTTTAACATTACAGCAACATAATTACTTGTCCTAAGTTTTTCCCTTAAGTGTTCAATCTTGATAAAAGGATTCCGGAGCATATTTTGTTTGGTTTCTATCTTTAAAAAATGTCCGAGATAGCAGTTTAAAATTCTAGGGTGGCTAACATTTTGAAACAAGACAACAGACTAAAAATGAAGGATTCATCCATAAGCAGGTTTAATTTGTGAGTTTTATTGAATATAGTTTCTTGCAAATTTTCTTTCATTGTTGTAACCACTGTTCCAATTCTTTTACATTTAAAACTCCATAGTCATATCCATCAGTGACAAATTCTTGTCAAGCTTGGCGATATTTGGTGGAAGATTGCCAAATTTAGTGATATAATAGGTCACCATAACTGGAGCCAACTAGCCGATAGCTGGCTAAATTTTTGAAATTTCCATTCAAATTCGATGTTGACAAAAACTGTAAATCTTCTATAATGAAGCAATTGAGCAATGAAGGAAATTTTTGCCTGAACATCAATTTATAGTTTAGCTACTTCCAAAACTACAAAAAAAAAAAAAAAAAAAAAAAAAAAAAAAAACTATTGAAATCAGGTCATTAGTTCCCAAAAAATGTACATCAGTGTTAGCTGTTTTCTATATTATTTCACAAGTGTTATTGCTGTCTTAGGTTATTCTGAAATATTAATTTTTGTTGTTAAATGCATGGGATTGACAAGTACTCTTATTAAGAATCTATGAAGTCGAATAGTTTTTCAATAAAGGCAGAATATTTTTCAGAAAATGCTATCGGAATTTGAGTTTTGAATTGTATTTCTGGTTGTGACAGTACTATAAAGATCATCAAATGAGACAACAAATGCTTATACAAGGGTTATTTTTTTTCAATCTCCAATGGTTCGTAAAATAGACAAGTGTGAATGACAAAATGGTTTTATAACCAGGAGTCGAGTACAGTCAACGTTACTTTTTGACATAGTCACTTTGAGGATTGAGACATTTGTTATACTCATACCGATAGGCAAGTTTTCCAATACCCACTTCATAGCAGGTTGCCACCAGCATGTTGAGATATAGGTCTTCATGGCGTCTTGAAGATTTTTGCTCGTGCGGAAGCGAAGTCCTCCAGACCTGTCTCCAGTTCTTGAAGAAGGTGAAAGTTAGTTGGAGACAGTTGTAAGCTGTATGCTAGGTGATCGAACACTTCTCATCGAAATTGTGAAAGAAGCTGTTGAGCCATCAGTTCAGCCTGGCACCGAATGACTGCCACCTTTTTCGAGTGTTGAAGATAGGTCTGGGAAGACAGCACTTCTACATCGACGAAAATCTCCAAGACGGCGTGGAGACCTATTCTCAAGATGCTAGTGGCAATAAATCTTAAAAATCAGTCATGCTCATTTTGCTCTTGAAATATTTGAATGTCTTTTAGCCTTAATAAGCTTTTCGATCCTTCGAAACTTGCTTTTTAGGGTTTCGTTCATCTGACGAAACCCTATTCGTCTCACTCCTTTGTCTGTCTGTCCGTCACAGAGCCCGTTCTCAGAAACTATACATGTTAGAGATTTGAAATTTTGGGTACTTATAGCTGAACACCTCACATCAAACAACAAATCATAAAATTTTGAAAAAGTTGGTAATTAACTGAATTACGGGCTAATTAACTTCTAAAATTAACCAATCCACCTTTTTAACTCAGATTCAAATGAACTTTCTTCCAACGGCGTGAAAGCAGGTGTGCTCAACTTCAGACATGACGGCGACCTTGCGGTTTTCCGTAGTGGAATATTTTAATACGAAGTTTTAACTTTTTAAATATTAAATTTTTTTATAAAATTTTTTGCCATCTGGACGGGAAATCTCTCGCAGATTTCATACATACCCAATTCAAAGCGATAACTCAATTAGAAGCTGAGATATTAATTATTATTTAATTAATCTGTTTCATTTCTATCTAATGAATAGAATAAAATGGAGGCACGTGCTTTTTTAACCATGAAATTATTTAAATTACGAAATCTAATTTAAATAGGGGGGGGGGGGAAGCTAGAATTATTTTTAAAATCTTAGCGTTTGTTACCACAGACCGCCACCATTCGGGCCCATGTATCTACGGAAAGATTGCGTAAAGGAGTTTCGTTCAGATATGCTTTTGTTAAGAATACAGTGCATTCCCTGGTGGTGGAATGTGGAACTAACATAACGCGATTTTGTTAAAATTAGGAAATCTAACAAGTCGATCTGTTTGAAACTTTAAGATATTTTATAACACATAAGATAAAGTGTAAAAAAGAATGGCACGTGAAATTCCGGGGAGGCGCTAGATTTCTGTTTAAAAAGTTAGTGTTTCTGACCGTTTTAGGTGCTTTTTTTGAGGGAGTCCTGAGATATCTGTTACTTATTTAATATAAAATTGTCTAAAGTTTAGTTACCACTATTTCCGAATAGTAATTCCAGCAAATATCTTAATTTCTTATTAAGACCGCCACCACCTCGAGTAACATATCTACTTATAGGTTGTTTAACGGAGTTTCCTTCCGATACAGTTTTGTTAAGAATAGAGTGCGCTCCCTGGTGGTGGAATGTGGAACTGACATAACGCGATTTTGTTAAAATTAGGAAATATAACAAGGCGATCTGTTTGAAACTTAAAGATAGTTTATAACACATAAGAAAAAGTTTATAAAAATGGCGCGTGAAATTTCGGGTAGGGGGGCAGGGGCGCTAATTTCACTAATTGATTTATTTCTATTATATACTTATTTTACAAGGCAGTTACGTGATGTTTCATTGCAGTATACTTCTGACCTTCTGAACGGTGTCCGATTTTTAAAAATACAGCATAAATGTTACTTATGCCAGATAAAAATGTCAGAAGTATTGATACCACTATTTTCGAATAATAATTTCAGCAAATATAATAAATTCTTGGTTAAGACCGCCACCCCCTCGACTAGTTAATCTCCTGATAGGTTGTTTAACGGAGTTACGTTCAGATACAGTTTTGTTAAGAATAGAGTGCGCTCCCTCGTGGTGGAATGTGGAACTAACAGACCGCGATTTCATTTAAAGTAGGAAATCTAACAAGGAGATCTGTTTGAAACTTTAACATAGTTTATAACATATAAGAAAAAGTTTATAAATAATGGCGCGTGAAATTTCGGGCAGGTGGAGAGAGGGGGAGGGGCAAAATATTTATTTTTTGTTTCATACCATTTCAGGTGCATTTTTTTTTACGGAGTCTTCAGATACATGGTACTTATTAAATATAAATATGTCAAAAGTTAAATTACCACTATTTCCGAATGGTAATTTCAACAATTATCTTAAATTCTTGCTGAAGACAACCCCCCCCCCCCCCTCGAGTAACATATCTACTGATAGGTTGTGTAAAGGAGTTTCGTTCAGATACGCTTTTGTTAAGAATAGAGTGCGCTCCCTGGTGGTAGAATGTGGAACTAACAGACCGCGATTTCATTTAAAGTAGGAAATGTAACAATTCGATCTGTTTTGTTATAAAGTATTTAAAGTTTAAATTATAATGAAATTTAAAGAAGAATGGCGTGTCGCATTTCGAGGGGGGAGGGTGAGGGAGGGGTGCGAACAAAATTAGGAAATATAGCTGGACGATCTGTTTGAAACTTTAGTATAGCTTATAAAAAGTAACAAAAATTTTAAACATCAGGCCGCGTCAAAAATCATGGTGACCATTACCCCACTTCACCGCCCCCAAAGGGGGCACTTTTCTAAATTTGGCAGATACCCGTCATGTGATATATCGTAGCATTTCGAGGGGGGGGGGGTGGCATGAACAAAATTAGGAAATATAACAAGGTGAATCTGTTTGAAGCTTTACGATAGTTTAGGAAGGGTTTGCCAAAATTTAGAAGATGTTCCATGGCGATAAATGTACTGGACGTTTTGAAAGGAATATTAAACGAAACCCTTTGTGCGATCTATGATCACACTTACCCACTTGTTTCTTTATGGTGTTTTAAAAAACTTTTATTTTATAAAGTTTAAGAATCTTAGATATTTTATAATAAACTGTATAGAACTTATTTTGTGTAAGTTATATTGTTTTTCGACATTTAACCGTGGCAATAATTTTTATTATTCTTTCCCATGTTAATGAATTTTTAAAGATCAGGTCATGGGCGGCTGCAGAGCAAAATCAAGGAAGGGGCAACATTTTGTGACAGATGTGCCTGTAGTCTGCTGCCGAGGCTTTTTTTTCCCTCTTCTTTTTTCAATGGAGAATGTAAACATTAAAAAACTAAACTAAGAATTTTTTGCCAAGCCCCATGTGCAAGACATTTTTAAAACATGTCAAGATAAAACAAATCGGATATGTAACAAATGACCTTAAATGTATGCTAAGTATTGAAACATGTTACTTTTATTTATAATAACAGGCATGTCAAATTTCAAGATTAAAGACCTGACAATTCCAAATAAATCGTAATATAGAACGTTTTCCGCTCGTTTCACCTTTTTAATTTTCGAATTTTTTAGAAATCGTTTTTAGCGAGCATTTACATCTTAAAAGTAACTAACCATCATGCCGAACTTCATACTTCTAGCTCAAGCAGAATCACAAAATTGCAATTTTAGAACGTTTTTTGCTCCTGCACTCACTCTTAGGTTATTGTACAGGCATAAAATATAGCCTCTGTTGGAGCAGAGATGCTCACCAGCATTTGTGAGAATACTTCTCACAGTATTTAAATTTGGTTTATTTTTATTTCCTTTCAGCTATTTTTTTGCATCGATGTCTATTTAAACTCAATCTTTACGCCGCGATGTTGACGCTTTTATCTCTCGCCGTAAAGCAAGTTCATTTTTCACCGCCGATATTCATATCTGCGTTGGGACAAAGCCGCCTCAAGACTACAAGCCAAACACGAGGTTTCGTGACGTCACGACGCGGGGCTTAGATCAGCCGTGGAGAGCACATGCGTTATTTAAAACATATTAATAATTTTTTTCTCTATATTCCAATTTATTATCACAGCATATGGGGAAAAAATAAAAACTTATAGTTTACAGACGCTAATTAAGTGCTTTTTAATCAATTTCGATCACTCGAAACAATAATAATAACGATAACACAAAAACAAAATTTATGAAATAATATCACTGTGTCAGTCAAAATGTGCACTTAATTAAAGTTACATTAAAGAAAAATGGTTGGTTAATGAAAAAAAAAAAATTGAAGTATTAAATTTAATTTAGTGAACAGTTTTCATTATTTATTCTACTTTGAAATTTACAAAAATATCAGTTATCTATTTTCTATATATTCTAAAACAAGACATTAATAAATATATGTAAGCAAAATCTACAAATATGTATATATTATATATACACATATATATGTAGTTTTAAACACATAGAAAGAATTACTTTGCTTTCAATTATTTCATTTTCAAAAATAAATAAATAAATACCAATATTCTGTCAATCAAAACCAACATTTAAAATTAAATTAAAGTGGATGAAAAATGATTGTTAGATGAAAACAAATTCAAGTTGTATGCTATTTTTATTATTCATTGTGGCTTGAAATTATACAATAAATATCCTATTAAATTTAGTGATTTGAAACATGCAAAGAAACATAATAAATTTAATATAAATAAATAGTAAAACTACAGAGTGCATGAAATTAGGTAACAACACAGATAAATTTTTTCTTACTGTAAACTTTACTTAGCAGAAATGGGCAATTTTCACATAGAATCGATTAAATTGAAAAAAACATAAAGCGCTCATAATAAAACAAAACAAGGTCATGAAACAGAAAATTATTATTTTCTTAATTTTTGTATTATTATAAGATATTATGCAAGGTACAAGCAATAGAGTTTTTAAAAAGTGTACTGAAACATTGTGAGAACAAAAGAAAGAAAGAAAACACTTTCATCAATTGGAATTGAAATATATATAATAGATTTTTTTTTTCATTGAAAAACTGTAAATAAGCCAAAATTCGGAAAAATCCGAATTTTGGAATCGCCGAGTGCCGAAGGATTCTGGATTTTGGACTTTGTACTATATATCATTAGAAAACTAATGATTTAAATTTTATTATAACAACTTAGTACTACATTGTTTTCAAAAGAAATTTTTCATACACGTTTTCCTCATAACGAGTCAAGTTGAAATCATTTATTATGGACCGATTGGGGGTATTTTTTTTAGACACCTTATAACATAAATAGAAAAACAAATAAAAGTTTCCAAACAAATACTCCTTTGCAACAAATCCATGATTTTTTCTACTATTATTCTAGTAGTATTTTTTCATAAAGTTGTGACCATCTTTTTGTGATACCCTGTATACAAATGTAAATAGTACCTGGTGCGAAATTTATGCATGCATACAATACGTATGAAGTTTAGCACTAACCACTTATGCATTATTCGCGAATAATTTCTACGGATAGATAAAAGGGGGGCCCCAGAATGGTGCTTGCTCCGAGGACCTAGATAGACGAAGTCGGGTCCTGACTACACAGAAAACTACATTTATAATTATATAACAATAATTTTATTTATTGTTATTTTTAATCAAACGTTAAAAGTTATATAAAAACACACAAAATTTTTGCGAATTCGGAAGGAGGAGGGTGGATAAATTGTTTACAGTCACTGTAAAAATAAAAAGATTCAGACGCATCATTCCCATGTCTGCAATTGTCATGTATAAGCATGCACTGTGTAACAAATATTATAAAATGAATTTTTATTAAGAGTTTAAGATTAAAAAACACCAATAAATTAGTATGTATATTGATCGGGCTTTAAAAGAAATAAACAAGGTAAACAATGTTATGCATCCATAGAAATTATGATGAAAGTTTCTAGTACATTTAAATTTTTAAGTATGAAAATATCTATAAAAATACATAAATTTTGTATCATATTAAAGACCAATCAATTCTGCCTACAGAATAATCAGAGTTATTATTCTCACGACAAGTGTTTTCTAATAAAAGTCGATCATTAAAAGTCACTCTAATGAGAGAAATCGGAACAAATTACAAAGATAGGAAGGTGTGACAAGTTATACATTACATAATAATTAAGCTTGTAATTAAGACTTTTGGCTGAAAATGTTTTAGCATGATTAGTATCCAAGAAACTCAGTCTGACATAAATTTCAGCTATCTGGTGCCAGTATTTCCGAGTAAATAAAGTCAGAAGTTTTAATTGAAATTATTGAATAGCAAGAAAGGTAAAGTTTAAACTAATAATATTTATGCTGTACTTACTGTATGCAAAATATCATCAGTTTTCAGTGATAAATTTCTGAGTAATAATAATTTTAAAGTTTTTTTTTACTAATTTTCATACATTAAAAGAACTGATTAAAATTTGCACTTGAAAATTTAACAGTTGAGATAGAAAAATTTGTCACATAGGACATTAAAATTTCAAGTGAATCGAATAAATAGCTTCCAAATTATGAGGCAAAATGTGCTGGCGCCAATAGAATTGTCTAGCAGATATTGAAATCAGATTATTTTGACAAATTAATAAAGGCTATAATTAAATAATGGAAACTTTATTAATCAATAACTTTTGAGATAATTCACCTATTAGTACAATTCAAGCCCCAATTTTTGGAAAATTACGAGAGACAGGGAATGATGTAAGTCTCGACACGATCTTGTCATTTTTTCCATTTTAAATTATTGCTGTATTGAAACAGAACTAGATTAATATCTTTTTTTTTTTTTTTTTTTTTTTTTTAGACACGGAATATTACAACACGATATTTCATTAGGATTTACTAGTTAACTTATTTTAAACAAATTAAAAATAAAGTACATAGTGAACAAAAAAAGATAACTAGTACTAATAGTATATAAATAGTTAATTTGAAAATAAACTTACCTTAAAAAGAATACGTCCTTTGCTTCCGAATAAAAAACACGTTGTACTCTAATTCTAAACAGAGGAATACAAAATTCTCCTCGTTGGCGCCAGCCCCGACTCGTTACGTCACATACGAGGGGGAAGGAAATTGTGTCTGGCTTGATAGTCTTAAGGCGGCTTTGGTTGGGAGCGGATCGGCAGCTAGCGCATGCGCACTCCGTATTTTAGGAACATATCTTGGAGCTCTCGTATCGATGGAGACAGCTTGCATTATGATGACGTCATTGAAATTATGCTCCGCCCTCTTTTGACGCCGATCGCTGACAGGAGAATCGTTTTGTTTCGTTTTCCAATCAGTGAAACTTTTTTTAATTCTGCAGCTTGTAATTCGATTTTCATTAATTTCCCGTAAATGTTAATTTAGCTAATCAATTTAAATTCTGCCTTTTAATTACTTTGTCAACCCCGTATTCATCATTTAAAAACTAAAACTCGTTAATTTCCAATTCAGAATTTGGTTTGATGTTGTCTGAAAAAGATGTAGTCTTTTAACGTAGTTTTAGCGGAGCGCGGCCCGCCGGCCGTTCGAATGTCGTGCCGCTTTTTTTTGGCCGAATGAGTTTGATATTTTATTTAAGTGGATGTTTTTTTTTTTCTCCAAGTTTAATCCTTTAGAATTGTGCTGCTCTCATTAAAGGAAATCCCATGGATTTATTCCGTGTTGGCTGCTATTTTTCTTAAAAGATTAGTTCTTCTATTTTAAAATGGTGACCAGAAGCAAGTATTTTCTTAACCTTCTACCGCTACTAACGTAAGAAATAAAGAATAGTTGTTTTCATCAAATTGCCTCTTCACTGTCTACATTTCAAGTAAGAACACTCCAGTTTTATTATTTCTTTAACGATCAATAGTAATTTATTAAAAGAACTTCACAACGTGTACTTTAACCACTTAAACGAATACACTTAATTACCGCCACAATTTGGCGCCGTAGTACCTTTCGAATTGCAACGATGTTGCTTTGGGATTATTGCAATTTTCAAATTACTGATTCTTGAAGATAATTTTTTAGAACTTTTTGTTCTTTTTTTAAGAATTATGAGAGTTTTGGTTGAAATATTTTAATAGAAGCTACATTTTCATGAAACTTGTTCTAATTTTTGAAGAAAATTAAGATCGTTATTCAAGAAAGTCAAGTAAAATGTTTTTGAGTAATTGTTCTCAGTAGTTCAAAAGAAAATGGTTAATTTAATTCAAGATTTATTGGATATAATTTATGAAAATATTGTAAAATATTTGATGTTCTCATTCTGAAAAATTCTTGAGTTATGCCATTTTTTTTTTTTTTTTTTTTTTTGTTACGTAGTTGCATTTTTTTTTACAATATTCTAAAGAATTTATATTTAAATTTTACTATATTTTGTAGAATATCTTATTATTCAAATCAAGAAATCAATTTATATAATTACAATATTGAAAATGAATTTTATGTTGGTGCAAATAATAGCAATATTCTGTTTTTAAGAATAGAATTCTGAGGCAGTTACATATTTTTTTAATTGATTAAAAATTTTGAAATTGAAAATAATTTTGAAGAATAATTGTTGAAATTGAAATATTTTTACAAATGAATTTATGTTCTCAAATAATTTCAATGAATTTGAAGTTTGGCAAAAATTGTTCTCAAGAACATAATGTGATATTTTAGGAGGCATGGCTTTTGGGTTATTTTTTAATTTTCTACTTAGTAGTGGCACTTTAAATGAATTATAAATTTGAATTTCAATATATATATTTAAAAAAAAAAAAGATTGAAATTTTATTGAAGTATTATTTTTTATACTTGTTGCTGAGAAATTTTGTTCTTCACCTGAAGTTATTCTCATCTCATCAATTATGCCTATTTTCTCCAACTGAAGTTTGGTATTCTTCAAGTAATTTATAGTAGTAATTATCCTGTATGATTATTTTGAAGTATTGCCTGCTTCTCTTAATAACAAAAATATAATATGAAAATTTATAAACAGTTATCCTCTTTGAAAAGTTCTTAGACTTGCTCCTTAGATGATTTGTGAAATATGCTGATATGTATGGTTAGCATGTTGTCTTGTGGACTAGTCTGATTTCATCTCTAATATTTAAAGAAGTGTTTCTAATATTTAAAGAACTGTTCCTGTTTTTAAATTTACCTATTGATGTTGTTATAGAACTCTCAGCTAACAAATTGAAAATGTTCAAAATTTTCATTGCTTCAATTCTCTTTGGCAAATTCAATTCTTTCACAAATTTATAAGTCTATGCATGACATATCCACATCGACATCATCATTCCTTATTCTCATGTTGCTTTATAAAAATAAAAAGAGCAACATTATTTTTTTTTTCATTTAAAATGAAATGGGGCTTCTTCAATCCTGTAACAGTTCTACTTAAAAATTCCATTCACCATAAGAAAAATATTTTTTCTTTGCCAATAGTGAAGATTACTTTTATATATATATTAACTATCAAGTGATGTGCTTTTTGCCATATTTGATGATGACTGTTCCTGTATATGCTGCTAGAAAAATTTTTAATTACCTGTAATGACATTCTTCAGACTTCTCTTCCATTCATCTGTTGCTTACCTGATGAAGGTGGTCAGTGGTTTTGTGTGACATCCATTTCTTCTGGTCTCTTCTCTGTTGTTGCACATGTTATCATGGAAGCTAAAAATTGTAAAATTACCTACCTACTTCAAAAGTTTCCTACATCTACAATAGTTTAATTTTTTGTGTGCTTCGTATTCAGCCATAAGATGCCTGGTGGAGATGTTTTTCATTTATAGGCAAATATCCATTTATGAAACCACTTCATTAGAGTTCTTCGGTTTGTGAAGCTACAAATAGTGTTTACTACTTTGTTCTCTTAAAAATAAATAAATAAATAGCTTTCATTACTGATTATAATACTGTGTCAGTTAACGTTTCTCATGTGAGAGTAAATATCCTCATCAAGTGAAATTGTTGACTTGTATGCTGCTAGAACTCAGTTACTCACACCATATCATTATTCTAAGTCTTCTCAAAACAAGGAAGTTTAAATTTATATTACCTGAAAATTACTGATGTGTTTTACCTTCAATAACATAATTTTATGCTGCATTTTCTCCAAATATTCTAGCAGGAGCAATTAAAAGTATTCAGAGTTAATTTTTGCTTGTGTGTAGCAATTCACCCTCACATTG
Organism: Maratus speciosus; assembly: GCA_963932465.1. Classification (NCBI taxonomy): domain Eukaryota; kingdom Metazoa; phylum Arthropoda; class Arachnida; order Araneae; family Salticidae; genus Maratus; species Maratus speciosus. The sequence continues at coordinate 459,607,083 of OZ010797.1, forward strand.
CAAAATTTTTGCTCATTGATAATCAAGTGTAAATTCTCAATTAATATAAGAAGTTTGTGAATATTTGTTACAGTGTTTATGCAAGATCAAGCTATTTTGAAAAGTTCCCATATTTATTTATTTATTATGTGCATAGTGCCTTTTACTTTAATTTTATTTCATACCCAAAGCCTCTAAGTTTTTATTTTGCCATTTGCCTCATTACTTTAGTATTTAAAAAAAAAAATAAAAATGATTGTATTCATTTTGAAGATTTTTGTTTTATGAAGAATTGAATAGTAAAAATGATCTTCATTTTGAAGTTTTCAATGTTTTATGAAGAAAGTGAAATTTATTAATGTCTTCTCTTCATACCTACAAATAATACAAGAAGATTACAGAAAAGCACAAGTCTAGATGGAAATTTTTACCAGCGCATTTATATATATATATAGAATTTTTTTTTTCTATAAATCATCTAGTGAATTTTTTTTTTTCAAAAAAAAAGTGCTTCTTGACCTCAAATACCGATTATGTCCTATCATACTACATTTCATCATAAGTGCACCATCGACTTCTCGTCCTTGTTAATCTCTGCAAAAGTGATTCATGTATGTGTCGCAGAAGTATGATTGCTCTGCAGTAATGAGTACGATGTCGTCAGTTAAGTGCTTCAAAGAGAATGCAATGCATTCTCACTTTCTACGAAGTGTCTCGTCATGTTAAAATGTTCTAATGTCATCATGCAAAGATCATCTATTTTGATGATTATTATGTGAATGTTCCAGTTTTTTTCGACAGCACTATACCAGCGTACCACCTCATGTTGTGTTACTAAACATTCAGTGACATCTATTTATCTCAAATAGCCTTGTTCCATATGGCTCTGGACTCAATAAACATTGTTTTGAATCCATAAACATTGCCTCTACCACCTGCAGTTACACAATGTTACTATATTCTTATTTATAATTAAAATTTTCTTTTACTTAAGATGTTAGGAGCCTTGCTAGGAGATCCAAGCCACCTAAAATTTTACGTAGGAGATCTTATATGTGTTTATTTTTGTTCATGTACATGCTGATGGCTAGGGCATGATAGTCATCGACATGGTTGTGGACTTCAATATTTACATATATATATCTAATTTTGTGTTTGTTTACAGTGTTGCTGATGATTTCATCTTCGTCATTATCATCATTGTGAGCTTAACATTGAATTGTAATAATTTTATTTCTATATTATATTTAAATGATTATTTAAAAATTATATTCCTGGTACATGGTATTTTAGTTTTATAAACTCATGATTTTGTCAATTTTTTTCTTTCATTCTATATGGAAGTACTTAAATTTTTTTTTGGTGATCACCAGTCTCTCATATTTTGAAGAAAAACCATGGTATATGTATATTTACCTAATCTTTTGAGTCTCATATATATATATTAAGAATTCTTATGACTAATACATTGAAATTTTTATTTAGTAAAGTATAAAGTTTAAAGAAATTGTGTCTAAGATGGGATTTATGACACTTAATTATGACATGTCGTTTGATTGAAATAGCAACTTGTTTTTATGGGATACCTTGTTTGGGTGATTGAGTAGTGCACGACTCAATTACACAATTGGTATCACATACAATTGGTTGTCTGTTTTATTTTAAATGAAATACTAAAGTTTGATACACTAAAAGGATATCATTATGTTTTATGAAACTTTATTTATATATGGCCATTTCATTTCCTTTCATGTTAAGAGTAATAAAGAAAACTCTTTCTTTTTTAGATATAATTCTAAAATTAAAAAGTCCTAGGCATGTTGTAAAAGTCAAACTACAAAATGTTTCCTGACTTTTTTGTTGCTTTTGTATTTGCAACTTTTATCAGAAGTTAATTCTGTTTTTATTTGGTACCAAGATAGCAAAATTTATTTTGACTAGTCAATGATCTCAATTTTGTTTGTTAACTTAAAATATGTTAACACTTTTATGATCATAATTTTATGAGATCAAATAGAAGGTTTTGCCAATGTCACTGTATTTTTTGGCATTTTTATTGTATACTTGATGTATTGTATACTTTTGGATTATGAATGTACTTTATGCAATGTATATTCTTTTTCTCTCTCTTACTTTTGGTCACCAATATTTTTTTTCCAGCACCAATATTTTTTTTCCAGCACCAATTTTTTTTCAACTGTTAAATCACCAATTTTTTTTTCCATCACCTTAACTTTAAATTTTATTGTTCGACTTTAATGATTTTTTTTTCGCTTTGGCAGTTCAAAATTTTGTCATCCCATTTTCTGTAAAAGGTTTTTGATCAATTTTGCCTTTTACATCTCCTGGTCTTACAAAATTTTCTCGGTGAAGGGAGGTAATGTGAGAATACTTCTCACAGTATTTAAATTTGGTTTATTTTTATTTCCTTTCAGCTATTTTTTTGCATCGATGTCTATTTAAACTCAATCTTTACGCCGCGATGTTGACGCTTTTATCTCTCGCCGTAAAGCAAGTTCATTTTTCACCGCCGATATTCATATCTGCGTTGGGAGCGGATCGGCAGCTAGCGCATGCGCACTCCGTATTTTAGGAACATATCTTGGAGCTCTCGTATCGATGGAGACAGCTTGCATTATGATGACGTCATTGAAATTATGCTCCGCCCTCTTTTGACGCCGATCGCTGACAGGAGAATCGTTTTGTTTCGTTTTCCAATCAGTGAAACTTTTTTTAATTCTGCAGCTTGTAATTCGATTTTCATTAATTTCCCGTAAATGTTAATTTAGCTAATCAATTTAAATTCTGCCTTTTAATTACTTTGTCAACCCCGTATTCATCCTTTAAAAACTAAAACTCGTTAATTTTCAATTCAGAATTTGGTTTGATGTTGTCTGAAAAAGATGTAGTCTTTTAACGTAGTTTTAGCGGAGCGCGGCCCGCCGGCCGTTCGAATGTCGTGCCGCTTTTTTTTGGCCGAATGAGTTTGATATTTTATTTAAGTGGATGTTTTTTTTTTTTCTCCAAGTTTAATCCTTTAGAATTGTGCTGCTCTCATTAAAGGAAATCCCATGGATTTATTCCGTGTTGGCTGCTATTTTTCTTAAAAGATTAGTTCTTCTATTTTAAAATGGTGACCAGAAGCAAGTATTTTCTTAACCTTCTACCGCTACTAACGTAAGAAATAAAGAATAGTTGTTTTCATCAAATTGCCTCTTCACTGTCTACATTTCAAGTAAGAACACTCCAGTTTTATTATTTCTTTAACGATCAATAGTAATTTATTAAAAGAACTTCACAACGTGTACTTCTAAACCACTTAAACGATCATTTCTTACCGCCACAGCATTTTGCCACCATTATTTTTTAATTCGCTAGCTTCAGAGAATACTACACCAGAGAAACAAACACGCAAACATTACTTTTTTATAATATTAGCAAGGGCGGATCCAGCTCACCATTTAGAAGAGGGTCATGGATTTCCTTTTTTTTTTTTTTTTTTTTTGTGAGAGGGATCACACTCCTTTATGAGAATTTCTTATATTGAAAGCTATTCCCAAATCCAAATTAACTATTTTTCTGATACTTTCGCGAAGTCATTTTCATTCGTAAATACAAAAAATTTGCACTAATATTCATAAAAATATAAAATTTACCGATTTTGTTCAGATACCAAGAAATTAAAGAGTTTTCCATTTTCTTATAAAGGTTATTCATTCAGAAAATGTTGTCAAAGTTAGCAATTTTAGCCAAGTTTTACGAGTTGACAGCGACAGCCACAGAAATGTCGTCGCAAGGGAACAATTGGCTGTCACTTCCGGAAATTCAGTTTAAAAAGTCTAATAATTGTCAACGATTAAATATGGCAAAATTTTGTATTAAATTTTAGAGGTAACAAAACCGTACACACTGGAAGCTATGTGATTCTATTAGTGTCATGAAAATTGCAGGTATAGCCTCTTCTTTCTGCTCAAAGTATTAAATAGTTTTTGTCAATCGAACTTATACCTTTGGAATGGATCATTTTCTTCTAATGGACTGATGGTTTCTATTATTATGAAACAGCCATTATAAATGAAGTGTTATGTGAAGATGAAAGAGCAGCCGTAAAAAATTAGAATTCTGATTTTCTGGTCAGAATGGGGAAAAAAAAATTGGCCATTTTTTTCCCCCATTCTGACCAGAAAATCAGAGTTCTAACTTTTTACGGCTGCTCTTTCATCTTCACCTAACACTCCATTTATGATTGCTGTTTCATAGTAATGGAAGCCATTAGTCCATCAGAAGAAAATAACTCGATTAAAACGGAAATTCGGTTAATCGGGACCAGGGCTTGCTTTTTGCCGGCAGAAATGGGTTTCTGCCCTGCCAGTGGCAGAAAGTGGTTATAACCAGTTTTAACCGGCAGAAATTGGCAACAACTGGCATAAACACATTTCATACATAATCTGAGATTTTTTTAGTAGTATTAAATTCTTTAAGTACATTTTTTTTTTCAGTATAAATAACAAATGAAATATTGTGGGTAGTTTTAATTAAAAAATAAATAGATTTGTATTGGAAAAAATGAGTTATATAACAGATAAAATTTTTGTTATAATATTATTGTATAATTTTATATGTAAGCAATTATTAGAGTATTTTAAAATTTCAGTTTAAAAATCAAATAGAAAACTATATCCAATACTTATTTTAAATTAAACAATGAAAAGAAAAGAAAAATAATCAATACTTACTCAGAATACCTTTCCGTAATTTAACATAATAATTTAATAATAACAGTAAAAAAATATCTCTCATAGAAATGTTACAGTTATATGTGAATCTAGTAAGTGCATGGATTTAAAAAAACATTTCATTTAAATACAATATTCAAAGGAACAAATCTCACTTTTTTTTTTTTTTTTTTCAATTTAAAACTGTTAGTTGAAAATATTCCAACCACCTTTTGTACTTACAACACAAACAAATACAAAGGTTCAAAGAAGATTTAATACAGTAATAACCGACTACCATATGCTAGCTTAATTACTTCATCCTAAGTATATGGGATCAAAATTGACATATGAACATAAAGAAAAGGCAAGGAAATTGCTTTCTGATATTAATCCCAATTTTGTGCCATATATAATATCCTTTGAAGCAAAATTGACTCTTGTCCCAGAAACACATTTCTCGAAGGAAGCCCTAGCCTTTTGTATGGTGGTCGTCTTTAAAAATGAATACTGGTGAATATGAGGATTTTCCAAATTTTGCATCCTCAATAATGACATTGCCAGCAAGTAATGACAGTCTTGAAAGAATATTTTCGAACTTTTATTTTATTCAGAACAAATTAAGAAACAGTCTGTGTTCAGAAAGATTAGCAAAATTTATCCTGTGCTATGGAATGTTCTGTGGAAAAAGTAATAATAGTACATTTTAGTGGCAATTTTGTTCTTTCAATATTTGTAAAATAATTGTACAAGATAGTTCATTAAATTTTTTTTTCTATTAGGTATTTATTGTGCTTCAATTATTTACTTATATGTTTTCACAAGAATCATAATCTTTAAGTTATTGCAGTGCATTATTTATTTAAAAATACTCTGAAAAACACATTTGTTAAAATATCACAGTATTTTTTGTAAATTTCTTTTTTTTTACTTTTAAATAGAAATTCAACTCTAAACAATAATATTAATAGTTAAACTTGTACAGCATCAGACTACCATTATAAAAATTTCTGTTTTTTAAGTGAAAGAAAATTAGTATTATATAAACAAAGTATATTTATATGATCATTTTGAAACTTTTTTGCAACTTTGAATAACATTCATAATCTTTAGTTTTAAATTTTAACTTAATTGTTTACATATCAAATTCATATGTGATTGTGTAAATTATGAATCATTGCACATTAAAGTTCTTATTAATATTATTTCTTAGTTTCTGCCACTTACTGGCAGAAACTAGTTTCTGCCATGCCGGTTTTAACCGGTTATAACCGCTGGTTTTAACCACTCTGGCAGAAACTTGCCAACCCTGATCGGGACTCTGCTGTATATTTCATTTTTAAAATGATCTTTAGAATATTTTTTTTTGGTGTTCAGAGAGGGCTCATGACCCCCGTGACCTCCCCCTTGGATCCGCCATTGAATATTAGTATAGATAAACAAAAGTGAAAGATCATACACTAGACATTGATTATAAAACAATTTCCAACACAAGCAGAATATTTTAAAGAAATTTCTTTTTTCTTTTATACAATGAAATATCTAATCTAAATAAACAATTTAAACAAAAATATATAAATAAAACTTTTATAAACTTCCAATGTCTATCTTAAAAAAATACGTCTGATTTCATGACTGCACTTCATCCAGTTCCATCCAAAACATTTCTGATACAATACGCTAATTTGGCGTTGGAATGGGTCCCGATTATGGAAAATTCACAGCATTGCTTGATTAAAAGCGCGCATGTGTAAGTTTATTTTTAAAAATCTATAATTTTTGCTCTATTTCTTTTTAAGATATAGCAACATGAAAAAAAAAAAAAATATATATATTTAAACTGGTTTCTAAATTGTCTCCTCAACGTATAATTATAATTATAAGTAATATTAAACTATTAAATGGCGAAACAGTATTTTTAAAATTATAACACACTTTATTATTTTTTTTTCTACTCTTTTGTTTTTTAAATTTCATTGTTGTAATTTCGCAGCTAGTTGGCATATTTTGATGAGAATTTTTTGGCACATCATTAAGTCCGTTGTTTCTGTAAGCGGCGACGACTATTTGGCGATTTATGGCTTGCGGTAGGCGAACTGAAAAAAGGCCTTAAAATAAATTTATTAAGTGATAACTAAGCTCAACAAATATTGTCATATTGTCTCAACATAATTGCCATCAGAAGTGAACCTATGTACATAATTTTTATAATTCTATCATATCAATAAGTGCGTTAAAAATTGATTGTAAAATTCTATCTTTAGATACAAAAATCAAGTTAAGTGAAATAAGAGATAGTAAAAAACACACAGAATGAAGTAAAAATCCATTTTCAACAACTACTGTCCATATCCGGTAATTTGTATACATTATTTTGTACAACCCTGCATATGATCTGTAGAATTTACACACCACGTAAAACACTAAAATGCTAGCCGGATGAGCCAATCCCAAAACTTTCTTCCATCTGATGCATGTTAATACTTCAAAACTCCCCATCGCAATGCCAAATTAAACTAGTCGGATGTACCAATCCCAAAATTTTCTTTTATCACACACATGTCAATACTTTAAAATTCGTTATCACTTTGCCAAAATTAACTGGCAATCTATGCTCACCATAAAGATTCTAAAAAGATACAATTCCGTGCATTAGTTCTTGAGATATGACTATCGCTGAAATCTAGCAAAATGCAGCATAGCAGCGCCACTTATAGGGTGATTTACACCAGAACCTAATCATCATCAACTTATGTCAACGTGTAACTGAATATGAAATTTGGGGGAAAATTCGTGCATCAGTTCTTGAGTTAGAGTATTTGAAGAAATCGCTCTAAATGTAGCACAGCAGCGCCACCTATTGGGCGATTTACACCAACACATAGTCAGCATAATTTCATATCAAGGACTACCTAAATCCGAAATATGGTGAAAATGTGTGTATTAGTTCTTGAGATAGAGCTACTGCGAAAATAGTGTAAATCCTGCAAAATGCAGCATAACAGCGCCACCTGTTGGGCGATTTACACCAAAACCTAAACAGCACCAACTCATATCAAGGAGTAACTGAATCTAAAGTTTCGTAAAAATCCGTGCAGTAGTTCTTGATATTGAGCTATTGCTGAAATCCTGCAAAATAGAGCATAGCAGCGCCACCTGCTGGGCGATTTACACCAAAACTAATCAGCGCCAATCTATATCAGGGACTACCTGAATATAAATTTTTATTAAATTCCGTGCATTAGTTCTTGAGATAGAGCGCCCACAAAATTTGTGTCACATACAGACAGACGGACAGACATTTTGTAAAAACATGTTTTTTGGAATCTCTGACCCCTAAAACGTGTAAATCCGTCGAAAATTTTCATGAATCCAGTACTTTCTTGTAAAGATAGAAGAAAGTAATAACAATCTATGTCCATCATGAGGATTCTAAAGAAATTTATGTGAAAGTGTATGTGGAGTGAAGTTTGATTAAATTCCGTACATTAGTTATTTAGATAGACCTATCGTGAAAAATGCAACCGAGCAGCTCGACCTGTTGGTCGATTTACACCAAAAACGTAATCAGCACCATATTATATCAAGGTATAACTGAATCTGAAGTTTGATGAAAATATGTGCTTTAGTTCTTAAGATAAAGCAATTGCGGAATTCATGAATAATGCATCATAGCAGCGACACCTATTGGGCGATTTACACCAAAAACTAATCAGTAAGAATTTATATCAGGGCCTAACTGAATCTAAAGTTTTATTAAATTCCGTGCATTGGTTCTTGAGATAGAGCGCCCACAAAAGTTGTGTCACTTACAGACAGAGAAACATTTTGTAAAAACAAGTTCTTCGAGATATCTGACCCCTAAAACGTGTAAATCCGTCGAAAACCGGAATTGGAAAATTTTCACGAATCAAATACTTTCTTCTAATAAAGATTGAAGAAAGTAGCAATTACGTTTAAGAATTCATATCACAACTGAAAATGTATTTCCAGCGATTATCTATCACTAAGGGATCCAATTTGGATCACCCGAGTTACAGAATATAAAGGAAAACCATTTTTAATATTTATATTTTTAGATTGTCTGCTAACAACGCCAAAAAGCATTTTTATTTAAAAAATATCAATTTCATATTCAAATAAAATTTTGAAATTTATTAAAAGGGATACTTTCGTATGAGATAGTAGCCGAAGAAATCACCAAAGATTTCGTTACTTACAGCAGTCCTTTTTATTTCTGACCATTTCAGTTGTTTAACCGCGTAGTTCAATTATATATGTCTGTTAACTTTCTGTTTTATTCATATTATTTAATTATTTTATTTTATTGATGAAGTTTTAACTTCGTTATGGAATATCAGCCGGAAACAAATGCTGAATTATTTATATTAACTTAAGTGCAAATGAACTGCACGAGAAATAGATATTAAAGAACAAAAAAATGCTTGACAATTATTTTAAAAAGCATAAAAAATGAGTAAATTGCGATACACTTTTCAAAAAAATTGTATTTGTAAGTAGAGAACTATTTGACGGCGTAAGAATTGGAAATGTGGGATGTTTAGAAGTTAAAAAAATTGCAGTAAAAGTTAAATTTTATCGTTTGGTGTTGCCATTCGCAAAGTGACGTCAGCGTTACGCACAGACACGTTTGTCCTATAGTATAGATCAGCCATACTCAACCTTTTTTTCTCGAGGGCCACAAACATAGGTTTGCGACGGTAGGCGGGCCGCAATACATGTACAAAAGGGTAAAAAAAAAGAGTAATCAAAATATTAAGATAACATAAGTAGTTACACAACAAAGTAGTTACACACAACAAAGTTATACACAACAAAGTAGTTACACACAACAAAGTTAATATTAAGTAACGTTGAACATCTGTCATCGAAGTAATATTACCAAAAAGTTTTAACACCATTATTTTAAAACAATAAAACTCGTGATTAATTTCTATTGCAAATGTACGGGGAAGTTTGCTGTTTGGAAATAGCGGTGTAACAAATTTTTTGTACTAATTTTTTTCCGCGACGAACATTAAACTCTAAAAAGTAGTATTAGCTATATAATAAGTGTATAAAACTAATAATGTAATAATGCAGAATTTCGAAGTTCTAAAGAAAATAAATTAAGAAGTTCTCTCTTATATTTTTTTTGCTCTATACAAAAAGGATCATGTATCTATATTATAAAGGACAAACGTATCTGTGCGTAACGCTGACGTCAATTTTGTGAATTGCAACACTTCATGATCAAATGTCGGTTTTGCAATATTTTGCTATTGCAATTTTTTAATCTTCTAAGCATCGTACGTTTTAAATTTTTACATCGTTGTATAGGGAAAAAATCTGCTTCCGAATGCAATTTGTTTAAAAACTGCATCGCAATTTACTCATTTATTATATTTTTAAAAATAACTAGCCGCCCTTAGCGACCAGTTTGGTCTCCGTTAAAATTTATGTTTGGGAAAGCATGCTAAGCATTGTATCATGTTACTTTTATTCATAATTTAATTTACTTGGACCCCCTTAAATATAATTAATATAATCTCTTAAGCTGATATTAGTTTTTGTTGTATTAGAATATATCAATTTGTTGATTTTCTGTACGCAAGTAAACCCTATTGGTTTACAATGGAAGTCTATGGGAATTCGGCGAAATATTAGAGATGTCGCCAAGTTGGCGACTAATTTTGGTCGCCAAATTTGGTGATGGCGGCATTTGGCGACAGAACAGGGTCCCTTCTGTGGTAACCCCCTTATAGGTATGGAGATGCATTAAATGCTGTTCAATAACCAATGAGATGTGTTTCATTCGGGCGTTACCATTAAACAATTAACAAGTAATCGCGTCCGAAATTAAAAAAAATAAATATATTCCTATTCGTAGGGTAGAATCGAAAAAATCGATCGACAAAAAATTACTTTTATTTCATGCCCACGGGTTGCCAGAATGAGAAAGGCAGGGCTTCCAAATGCGGATCTAAAGCAATGGGGTTGTTAAGCACAGTGTACTGGGGGTTTTTAAAAGGGGGCCCCATCTCAGAATCTAAGGGGTCGTAAAAACTGAAAACTTGGAGAGCCAGAAGGAAAAAAATTCCCCCTTTCAGATATTCTAAAAATTATTCTTATATCTTAATTACAAGCTGAGATATTAATTATTATTTCACTAATTGGTAGTTTTTTATTAAATGCTCATTTTAAAAGGCAGGCATGCGATTTTTTTACAGTAGCATTCTTCAGAACGGTCTAAAATATTTAAAAATACAGCATAAATGTTACTTATTCAATCTACTTATTTAATATAATAAACGGTCAAGTGCGAGCATTACTCGCGCAAAGAGGGTTCCGTAGAATAAATATACGAATTTGTAATTGTATTATACCGGGTGTCCCAAAAAGGACTGACTGATTTTAAAATTCAATAACTTCCAAACGGTGACAGATATTAAAAAAATTCTTGCAGGAGGGTTATGCATAAAGTCAAAAGTTTTTTTACAGTGATTTTCGATTTTAGTTCGAATTACAAACAATAGATGGCGCTGCGATCAATAGAGGCTAAATTCAGGCTCGAATTTTGGTACTTCGTGGCCCGGATAATACATTTCCATCTCCTTTTTCTGCATGGAACAACAGAGAGGACCAAAAATCGAGCCTGTATTTAGAGACTATTGCTTACAGCGCCATCTATTGTTTGTAATTCGAACTAAAATCGAAAATCACTGTAATAAAACTTTTGACTTTATGCATAACCCTCCTGCAAGAATTTTTTTAATATCTGTCACCGTTTGGAAGTTATTGAATTTTAAAATCAGACAGTCCTTTTTGGGACACCCGGTATATATATATCTACCCTATATATATAAAATCCTTATGAAACGGCTGAAATGTAACGATTCTTTGAATCGACTGATTAAACAACTGATTATGTTTCACGGCGATTTCTCCTAAAATATGGAATACTTTGCGATGAAATTAACACCAACTAGTTGGATGTGCCAATCCCAAAACTTTCTTCTATCTTATACATCTTAATATTTCAAAAACTAGTTACACATGTTAATACTTCAATATTATTAATTCATTACTATACCAACTTTGATTTTCATCTTAAATTCCTGCTTCAGTCAATTAAATGAACTAAAAACGAGTTAATCTATATCATGATATTTGTTAAAATTAATAGTTTTTCCTTATTCTGTTGTTATCAGATGTTTGCGAATAGCTGCCTTAGCAGGAAGTGAGTTCCCGCCTTTGCACGAGCCGCCGATGGACAATAGAACTACGAAAAATCAAGAAAAGTATACAAAAATCGCAATCACAGAGCCCCTTTACCGCGCGATATTTCCAAATTCAAGGAGGACCTGTTGGCCAAAGCCAAAAACATGCACAAAAAATTTGGTTCAATTGTATACATAATTTTATACACTTTTCGATTGTACAATAAAGAAAATGGTACAGATATCGTAATTATAACGCCCCCTTTCAGCGGAATTCTTTCAAATTCAGGGAGGACCTTCATGCCATGACCAAAAAGAAACAAAAAATTTGGCTCAATTCTCTGCATAACTTCATACACTTTTCGATGGTACAATATTCAAAATAGCACAAAAATCCCTATTAAAGCGCCCCCTACCGGCGATTTTTTTCCAAATTAAGGAAGGACCTGCTTGCCATAGCCAAGAACTTAAAATAAAAATTTGGTTCAATTCTATGCATAACTTCATACACTTTTCGATGGTACAATATGCAAAATCGCTATTACAGCGCCCTAGCGGCGAATTTTTTCCAAATTCAGGAGGTCCTGCCTGCCATATTCAAAAACTTAAAATAAAAATTTGGTTCAATTCTATGCACAGCTTCATATATTTTTGGATGGTACAATATTCAAAATCGCACAAAAATCACTATTACAGCGCCCCCTACCGGCGATTTTTTTCCAAATTCAGGGAGGACCAATCTGCCATATCCAAAAACTTAAAATAAAAATTTGGTTCAATTCTATGCATAACTTCATATACTTTTGGATGGTACAATATTCAAAATCGCTATTACAGCGCCCCTAGCGGCGAATTTTTTCCAAATTCAGGAGGTCCTGCCTGCCATATTCAAAAACTTAAAATAAAAATTTGGTTCAATTCTATGCATAACTTCATATACTTTTGGATGGTACAATATTCAAAATCGCACAAAAATGGCTATTACAGCGCCCCCTACCGGCGAATTTTTTCCAAATTCAGGGAGGATCTGCTTGCCATAGCCAAAAACTTAAAATAAAAATTTGGTTCAATTCTATGCATAACTTCATACACTTTTTGATGGTACAATGGCGACAGACAGACGGACACACGGACAGACAGACATTTTCTATAAACATGTTTTTTGGGATCTCTAATCCCTAAAACATGTAAATCCGTCGAAAACCGGAAGTAGAAAAAAATTTCGATTACAATACTTTCTTCTATTGAAGATAGAAGAAAGTAAAAATCAATATTGATCCGCAGATTTCAAAACTGATATTAGAATTTTAAAATTCGAATTAGTTTTCGAAATATTAATTTTTTTCCAATTTTATACACATTTTTCTAATGATGGCAACTCAAATTTTAATCAAACAGATATTTTTTTTCAGATTTTAGAAAAGGTTACTATTTTAAACTAATTTGGCGAGAAGTTTGGCCTCACTTAAATGTATGCTAAGAAATGTATCATGTTACTTTTGTTCATAATTCAATTTGTATTTCATTATCATTTTATTTAATGCAAACAGAAACATTTAAAATAAATGGCTTTCACTTCTTTATTTTTTTAAACGAAATGAAAAGAAAAATATTAGGCAGAGATGTCATATACGCGCCGGGGTACCTAATTGGCGTCAAAATAGCATTATTTTGGTTGACATGGTAACCCGGCTATTGTTGTTTATTTAATAATAAGTGTTTATTTACCTTATTATCTGGGAGCACGGCAGTGCGTCCGCCAAGTTCGCACAAGCCGTAAGCTACCTTTTCCTGAGCCATTTCGGCATACTTTTCAACCCCTCATGACGTCGTTTTAGGGTGAGATATAGAAATTTTTCTTTGATACACATGTTCGTATGGTCAAACTGAACTAAGGTTCCACAATTTCATGTTTCTATATTTAGTAGTTTTCGAAATATTAAATTCCGAAAAAAGCGCTTTTTTGTCACTGACTCACTTCGCCTCATCAAATAACTAAGGTACTTCTAAAAGTCGTAGAATCATGAAATTTCACAAGTAATTCGGGTTTGTAGCACAATTAACCAGAAAAATCTGAAAACACAAAATTTCCGCCTCTAAACCCTTCAAACAGGGGGTGTTCATTTGGTCGTAAACAGTTCCTTAACACATTCAATTGTGCCAATGTTGGTCGCCAAAACTCAATTACAGAGTTTTGAAGGGAGTCACGTAATTTCAAGCAGAATAACATTTTATATATATGCTTTTCCAAAGATGTTTGTTAAATAGAAAAAATGAATATACCTAAAAATTTTAATCAGTATAGGTTATGATATATTTACGATATTAAAACAATAAAACATTTAACAAAATAAAACCGCAATTTGGTACGTTTCCGGTATAGTACCCTTGGCGAAATACAGAAAATAGCCTTGACGAGAAAAGAAATTTGATAATAAAGTATTTTCTGGCAACCTATTTACTGTGTCATATACACAAGCAATTTTTTCCATATGTATACAATTTATTTAATGTAAGGAACCCGTTTATTTATTTTTATATACCAACATAAATAATTTGTATATAAAAAATAATATTTTATGCATGTATAAATAAAATGTTTATGTATATATATACATATATAAATAACTTAAAAGTTCATCAGGTTTGTTTTCATAGTTGTTTATATCATTTGGCAACATATCTCAGTTTCTGAAGTCCGAATTGCGCCAAGATTTTTTAAAAATGCCAAGGTCGTTATAGTGGAAAAATAGCCTAATTCTACACTGGCCTCCAAAAGTTAAGGTACAGGGACTGGATGCTTTCGGTTGCACACATTTTGTCAAATATCTACAAAAATTATTGGCGAATTGTTCTTGAACTTCTGGGATGAAAAGAACATGTTGGATTTTATATTTCCCGGTGAAGATTTAGTCGGGGGTACAATTAGGGGGCTAATAATAAATTTAATAATAAAATAATATTTGCGATCCCCTATGTAACAGGAAAGGTTCGAAATGGTTTGTCACTGTGGTAAATGACTATTTGGGTCCTGTTCAACGTTTCTATGCATTTGTGTAAGCATAGCACTCATATTCGTGAAGATGTTAACGTTTTTGTGAAAAATTCAAAAGGTTTTTGTTTATAGCATACAGAGTTTTCAACCAAAATTAACACAACTTTCCAAAAACCTGACAAAGAGTAGTAGAAACATTATACTGCAATTAAAACATGAATATATTGAATATTTGATGAGATATGGGCATTTTTATGAGATAATTTTTAATTGCGCATGCGCGGAAGATTTCAAAATTTTTATTTCATAATTTGGTAGTCAGTATTTTGGGGCAACTTAAAAAAAAAGTTCAATCAAATATTGTGAAAACTTAGAAAGATATAGCGAGCTGATTGAAAAGTTGTGGAAAATCCCGTATAATAAAGCTATTTTTAGGAAGCAACTCGCTATATCGACCCTATCTTTGTGAATTTTCGCGATATTTGACTGGACTTTTTATATAAGTTGACCTAAATAGCTTACTACCAAATTATGAAATAAAAATTTTGAAATCTTGCGCGCATGCGCAGTTAAAAATTATCTCATAAAAATGCCCATATCTCATCAAATATTCAATATATTCATGTTTTAATTGCAGTATAATGTTTCTACTACTCTTTGTCAGGTTTTTGGAAAGTTGTGTTAATTTTGGTTGAAAACTCTGTATGCTATAAACAAAAACCTTTTGAATTTTTCACAAAAACGTTAACATCCTCACGAATATGAGTGCTATGCTTACACAAATGCATAGAAACGTTGAACAGGACCCAAATAGTCATTTACCACAGTGACCAACCATTTTCAGCCTTTCCTGTTACATAGGTGATCGCAAATATTATTTTTATTATTAAATTTATTATTAGCCCCCTAATTGAACCCCCGACTAAATCTTCACCGATAAATATAAAATCAAACATGTTCTTTTCATCCCAGAAGTTCAAGAACAATTCGCCAATAATTTTTGTAGATATTCGACAAAACGTGTGCAATCGAAAGCATCCAGTCCCTGTACCTTAACTTTTGGAGGCCAATGTATATGAAAGTTTAAAAATCTCCTTTTAATTAAATGAAATGTGTAACTAATAAACTGTCTTTAACGATGTGTTTAAAAATGCGGCGCCCGAAGTCCGCTGCTAATGTTATTATATTGTATTATTAGCCTACTTACTGTTAATTTATTGTTTATTTTAAATCTGTAAAAGAAAGATTATAGTTATAGATAAGATATGTTGGTCGCCAAAACCCGATTACAGAAAATTAGCCTGAGTTATAAAGGTGTTACATGATTTCAAGCTGGATGAATTTTTATATGCTTTTAGAAAAATCTTAAGTCAAATCTTTCAGTTTATCTGTCTATCTTTCTATCTTTTACTTCCTTAAAACAAATTTTATTAAAGACCGAGAGACGTCTGCACAGATCATCACATCATCGAGTTGACGGCTGAAATTTTAGAATTAGTTAAATAACGATTAGCGTATTGAAATGTAACTGGTCTGCTAAGTCATATTTTTGTGGAAACCCCCTACAGACCCGATTTTACGGGTTAATTGGTGGATTTTCCATTGTGTTTTCCTGCACCCATTCCTGCATGTTTCCAAACTTTTGGATGCAGGAAAATACAATAGTAAACCTATCAGTTAATCACTAAAATTAGGTCTTCAGGTGGTTTCTACCAAGATATGACTTAACAGACTAGTTGCATTTAAATATGCTAATCTAGTTTTAACTAATCATAAAATTTCAGCTGTAAACTCGATGAGGTGATGGTGTGTGCAGACGCCTCCCGGTCTATTATAAATGTCGGAATTCTAATCTCAATAGCACTCCCATCAATCTGGCAATTATCCCTACTATATATGGAACACTATTCCTTTAAGTGCGTTTTAGTGATGTTAATGAAATTATGCATATGCATCATACATATTATACATATGCATATAATACGTAATACATTTGCATCATACATTTTATAGGTATGTGCATAATACGTAATACATATGCATCATTATGACGTCAGAATAAACAAAACATTTTTTGTCGCCAAATTTGAGAATTGACATGATATATTACCAAATTTGGCGACACTTTGCTAAATGCCGCCAAGCTTGGCGAATATTTGACGCTAGTGGCTATTTTTCATTGAGTTAATTATTAATGCGAGCCATCTATTTTTATTTTTCCGTATATCATCTGAACAGTTAAATGATAACGTACTAATATTTCCAAAGTGCTAATAGTTTCTTCACTGCCCAAAACCTCTGCTATTGTTATTATATTGTACTGTTATTATACTTACTGTGACTATGTTGTTAATCTTTACACCGCTAAAACTTCTGTATTATATAAAAATAATTTACGGAAACTATTAAAACATTGAAACTTCCAGTTCTCCTTATGATTATTATAATTCTATAATATGTAACCTGTTAATCGATATGTACGTTAGAATATCTTCTATAATCCGGTTCCTCGCATTTTAGTTTTCAGGTTTCGAATAAAATTAGCTAAAATCTTAAAACCATGGCACATTGACTAATTCTTCAACACGATCAGATGAGAAGAATGATAGATTTTCAAATGGATCATGGCAGTGAGCCGGTAGACCCTTCCATTCTTCCGTAATCGAGTCTATTGAAAAGTTTAACGTGAAACAAAAAGATATTAGCATCAATATGGTTTAATGCAAATGCAGATATTGTCAAAGGATTCCATAAGAACCATTTCACTTGTACCCAGTCGTATCAGTTAAAATACAACAATTGGCAGTGAGCCCAATTAGAAAAGATTACTTAATAGGATTAAAAATTTCTGCATTAGAGAGCGAATCGTAACTGCTAAGGAAACATGCATAAGTGAGTTAAAAGATATTTGTCACGAAAGATGAAATACACAACAACACAAAATATATGATGTTCTTCCATGATCGTAAAGAGTTCTTGATTTCTCTATCAAAAGCTTCCGACTTGGCGAAAGAATGGGCAAGTAAATTAAATTAAGAATAACAGTAACATGATGCAACGTTTAACATGGAATTAATACGGTAAATACTGCTTGCTAGAAGCGGCTAGTACTTTAATATAAAAAGAAATAAAGTATAAATTTGTAAAGCTCAATAAAATAAATTTAGGTATTTTCATGTTAGCCTGGCGCAAGTGGCAAATCGCCAAATAATGTTCCCAACTCCCATTGTTCATATTGCATTCATTTCATTTAAAGATATATACTTTTTAGTCATCTCATTTAAAATAGATGCATTTCCCTCATTTTATTTAATAGAATATTTAACATATAAATAAATAAATAAATAAATAAGAAATAATAACATAAACCAAAATATTTTATTTGAAAATCAAAGTATTGTTTCTAATTTACACATGTGAAAAATGAAAACTGCTATTGGCGATAAAACAAAAGGCTAATGAGGAGATTTCCTCCCGGCTAACATAAAAGTACCGAAATTTAAGTTTTTTCATATTAATATAGTTTAGAATAACAAACTTGAAAAAATATACAAAAAGTAGTGATATCCCAACAAAAAGTTTTCGGTAAAAAAAAAAAAAAAAAAAAAAAAAAGCGCCAAGTTCTCCTTAATGTTTCGGCCAGAAAAAGTAGTGATATCTGAAGTTCGCACAAGTTAAAAGCCAAACATCCCAAATCTTTCATTGAAAATGGCTTCCTGCGAGTTGGCCGTTAATGCCTTCGAGGGAGTTTTTCAAATTTAAAAATATGTACAAATGAGCTACATGCCAACTACATTTTTTGATTATTTATGGCATTTTGTGGCACAGAGTACAGAAATAAAATACACTTTTGAAAAAAGCATTGAAACAACTTCAGTCTATTTAAATGCTTAGAAGTTAAAAATAACAAAATACTTGTATTCAGGATATAATATATTTAGAAAACATAATTAGTATCAGCTTTTAACAGTTTATAAATCGAATACCTCTTAATGTATGCAAACAAACTATAATAAATGTTCAAACGAAAAAAATCTCTTTCGTCAATGCACAAGATTTCAATATTATACAGTAAAATATAATATAACATATTGTGAGATTTGAAGTAAGTAAATTTTGTTTTATTTCTTAGGTTTTACGTTAATGACTTTAGCTTTAGACCGTACAAAATGGCAATTAAACCACAAGTGAACTAAATGATCTGTAATCAAAACTAATGTTTGTTGAAACTGAATGGTAGTTATCAGAAATCTTTTACTTATAATGTCTTTATGTGAATTTGCCTCTTTGGATTCTAATATTACTTTTAATATATAATAATATATATTCATAAATGCGTAATTTCCAATCATTAATTTTGAAATGCTGTAGAAGGCATTAACGGACAAGTCGCAGGAAGCAATTTTCAATGAAAGATTTGGGATGTTTGGCTTTTAACTTGTGCGAACTTCAGATATCACTACTTTTTCTGGCTGAAACATTAAGAAGAACTTGGCGCTTTTTTTTTTTTTTTTTTTTTTTTTTACCGAAAACTTTTTGTTGGGATTTTTTTTGAAATTACATAAATTGTTTTGTTCTATAGTTAATTATTATTTGGTTATTTTCCTTTAAAAATAAAAAATAATAGAAAATAATTAAATAATACGGTACTACTTAGTTATTCCATCGACCCATTTCGCCAAATTATATAAATCGCCAAACCACTCGCCAAATTATACAAATTGACATAATTTTTATTTTAAATAACGAAAGAACAAAGAAAATAGTATAGCATTAATAAATATACAAATAAAACGTCGAAATAAAAATCACTTGATGACATAAAGACGTGTAACTTGCTTAAAGTCAAGTGAATGTGACATTTATCAACCATTGTTGGCATTTAATCTTATAGTTTGGTGATCGATTTTTGTTGGACGGGATAACTAAGTAGTACCAAAAATACATATGTAACCGGTATTCGAAAACGAGGATTTCGCCAAATTTTCGTAAAAAAAATCACGCCAAACCGTGTGCGTATATGGCATCTGGCCAAATATTAAATGATGTAACAAACGATGACATTTAATTTCAACTTCAAAGCAATGTTTTAATTTACCACTCGAAAAAAAAAAATGCTAACTGGGGAGTTGAAAAAAAGTTATTGGCGAGATTTGCACCCGGCTAGCGAAACAGTACCAAGAATTCTTTGCGACAATGCTTTTATGTAGTATTATTCGAAAAAAAAATTGATTTTTTTAAATCGAAATGGAAAACTTTCGGCACAGATGCCACATACGGTCCCATATTGGCGCTATTTTTTTCGACGCCAATGTCATATAAGCAACGGGTACTTAACTGGCGCCATAGTATCGTTATTTTGCCTGATTTGTTAAGACGGATGTTGTTGTTTATGCTGTTGATCTTTTCCCCAAATTAGTGTCGGAAAAAAATCGCGCCAATATGGGGCCGTATATGATATCTGGGCCAAACATTCATACGAAAAGCGAAGGGATCAGAGCGTATTTATTTATGGCAGTTACATGACTTGGACTATTATAATATAGATGAAATGATGGCGATAGAATAACATTTGGCGACTTATCACCTGTACCTGGCTAATATTAAAGTACCAAAATATCACCAGGAATATAAAAAGCGAAGTGGTTCGCCCGGAACTCTTGATGATAGTCACATGACTTATGCTATTGTTATAGAAATTGTTTTAAAATACTGGGAGACAAAGACTCTGTACACTTAATTCCTTTTATTTTTAGCTTCTTTTCAAACGTTTAACTGATCCTCTTTAATCAAACACGAAAACAACCATTGGATGTCTTAACAGCAACTGATTCGGCCTTAAATTTTTTAAATCAAAGGAAATTTAATGGAAACCCGTTTACAGGGAGATCTGCACAGCTTTTTTCAGTATAATTCAATTTTCTATAATGTTTTTTAAACCGATCAGATTAGCGTGTTTTTAGTTTCTGCGGTGTCTGAACGGGGGTTGGCGAGCGTAGCTTGCAGGGGGCAGAGCCCCTAGTATATATTTAAAAAAAAAGTTGCTAAAAGAATACTAAGACTTTGTAAAAAACTATACAACGTAGGGTTGGGTATAACTGTATATATTAGAAAAGTGTAAATGGGTATACCATGAAAGTTCAAAGAGATATAGAACCTAAATAATATCAAATATAGCTATTCGTATAACTCTTATTTTAATATTATCCTAATCTGTTTATGATGAACTTAATTCGGTACTGACAGTAAAAGCAGTGCATAGTTAAACTTCATTTGGCATTTCATGAAACTAAATTCAGCGTAGTAATAACCTTCATTTCTACAGTGTAGCTAAAACAAAACCTTTGTTCAAAGTTTAAATTTTGCATTGTGCTAAGCGCGCTTCGAATTGAGGCCTCAAAGTTGCAACGCCGCCTTGGTCTGTGCCGCGTTTTTCCAGATAGGTGTTTAATTAACTTTTAAAGTCACTCGAGGCGTATTGAGAGATACAATCAATGCAAACTATCGCAAATCCCACAGTATTTATGCGATTCATTCTAATTAAATCTTTCGAGGGTGATGACCTTAAAAAACGGACACCTAATTTTAATTCCAAAACAGACAAACGGCACCAAGAATATTTAATTAAAATTTTCCTTTTATCATGTACGTGAAAATAAGCAAGTTCGCATATTCTAATAAATTCGTTTATAAATTCTGGTGTCAGTTCATTATTTCATAAGTTTATAAATAGAATTACTCCGTGTCGGAAAGAATTAAGTGGTCGCAGGACTCTTAAAGCTTCAAAATTTAAGAAATTTTAATTTTTTTAGATGTTAAACTCCTATCTTTTCTGAATATTTTGATATAATTGTTTCCTCGAAATTCCCATTAGAACATGAGTTTTGGCTTTTAGAGTTACTAGTTGCGTAGCAACCCGTTGTGTTGCTTTTGAATTGCATGAGACAATCGATATTTTTGCGAAAAATGAAATCTTAACTTTATTGTAAATTTAGAAAGCCATTACAATATTAATTTTATTAAACACAATATTTCAAATAATAAGTTATATTTACAATTTAAGTCAAAAGCTTTCTCAATAAAAATGCACATATATTATAACTTTATTTGCCTAGAGCTTTTCGCTCTTCCAAGATTTTGCTTCGAATTTAGGAGTTGGTAGAAATGATGTCATTTGGGTCATCTTATACAAAAATGAATTTGTTTGGACGAATTTATTCAGAAGCATTTTACATTTATGAATTAAAATAAATATTTAGAGAATATTTTTTTGTTTCTCGCTAAAACATTTCATTTTTAATGTCCGCTTCTGAAATGTTTTATTAGCCATCTTAAGGGAATAGTTGAAAATCTACTTTTTGACTTTAAATTAAATGAAAATAACGTACGATGTTTTTTTTCTTTTGACGTCAACAGAATTTATCTCAATATTCCAGTCGAGAGTCGAATTTGTATTTCTAAAATAAACGGATTCCCGAAGTTTGAATATGTGTCAGTTTGTATTTCGTGAAATTTTCTTGAAAACTACAATAATGTTTTCACTATTTAGTCAAATAACCGTTAATTTCAATTTAAAAATGATTTCAAACAATGATACCTAATAATCCTTGTCATTTTCCCTTTTCTTTCTTTTATCCACAAAAAAGGAGCAATTTCATTTTCCATCATTACAGAAATGTCATTAAAAATAACGTAAAAATTTTTATCTCGAAAACTAATCAAATTTTAAAATTCTACGACCACTTTTCACATCCTCGGACCCATGTGGATACCTGCCTTAATTTGATCACCCAACATTCCATATTCTAGGAGGAACAGCTGTGAAATACAAACGGATAGTCACTTGTTAATACAATAGATTGATGAAGTTTTAATTTCGCTATGAAAATTAGTCAGGGACAAATGCTGAATTATTTATATTATTTTAACTGCAAATGGCTTATTTCGTAATGGAGCCTGTACGCAATGGATATAAATTAAAACACATTATGCTTAAAAATTATTTAAAAAGACATAATAAATAAATAAATTAAGATAAACTTTTCAAGCAAATTGCATTTGAAAGTAGATTTTCCCCCTATATAACGGATGTAGAAATTGAAGATGCGCGATGTTTAGAAATTCAAAAAATTGCAGTAGTAAAGATAGCAAAACCGACATCGTCAAGCGTTACCATTCTCAAAATGACGTCAGCCTTACGCACAGACATATTTTTCCTTTATAATATAGATAGATTTTCAAACGTGAAGTATTCCGTTTGTCAGCTAAAACTTTGCATGTGAAAATGTATTCTTTTGGCTTGAGATTCTAATTTCAGTACCGCGAAGTACAAATTCCAGAAACTGATGTCTTTTAGATGTATTCGTGTAAAAATATATAGTTTTATCAAAGGAAAGGATTGTTTCTTTTAAATATGGCACTTACTGAAGCATTACGCCAAGTGTCTCAAATTCGGTATCAGCCGAATGAAAATATATTGTAACATTAGCTTTATGAGCGAAAATGTTTTTTAAATAGTGACATCATTTTCTGTTCAGACTTAAAATAAAGTTATTTTTTATTGTAATGGGCAAATGGTATCATTAAGGATAAATAAACCCCAATATTTCTTTTTTTCTACAGCAGTGGAAATAATATGATTGCTACCATTTTGATGAAATTTCAAAAAAAAAACTTTTCAAATTAAAATAAAAATATAAAAGTGGAAATATTTAGAAAAATAGCTAATGCGAGGACATCTACAAATGAACAGCTTTCATTTAAAAAAAAAAAAAAAAAATTTAGCAAAATTGGTACAGTAGAAAGTTCAGGGAAGATGTCTAAAAAAGCTATCTTGTGTTTTCAATGTATAGATTATTTTTTCTCTTTTACTTTAATAGTTGCCTAGCAACTCTATTTCATACAAATTATATTTAAAAGCACATATTTTTCCCAATTCGGCTCTAAAAATTTAAATCGTTCGATTACATATATGTTAAATACGTGCTTTTTTATACATTTTTCTTTCATTTATTGATTGATGAAGCTTTAATTTCATTGTAGAAAATTAGCGGGAGAGAAATTCTGAACTTTTTTTATGTGCAAGTTGTTTATTAATATTTCGCAATGGAGCTGGCACGGCAAAATCATTTAATTGATAAATAAAAGCGAAATAAAGCCAAAACTCACTGGGTTTTATAACAGACGATATTCTTGACATAGCAGGTATTTTAATTTCAATTTCTTTCGGTTTTTATGAGAAAATGGCAACAAAAATATACAGCAATCTACTATTTTCATTCCCCCCCCCCCCCCCTTTAATTTCAACATGACTTTCAACAGAAATGGAGTACTTCAGCTGCCACAATTACAAAAAAAGTAATAAAAACTACAAAAAAATTAATATCTTAAAATTAAATTGAGATACAGATTTCAAACAAATTGCATTTAAAAGAGCATTTTTTTCCTTATACGGCGGGGTAAAAATTTAAAATGTGCGATGTTTAGAAGTATAAAAATTTGCAGTAGAGAAAATTACAAAACCAAAATTTTATTTCAAATTTCAAAGTGTTGCCATTCGCAAAATGACGTATGCGTTACGCACAGATATGTTTATCCTTTATATTATAGATACCCGCTCAATAGCTGAAGCGGAGTTTCCGAAACTTTAAAGTCATTGTTTTCCAAAATGGCGTTTTTTGGGCATAACGCGCAGAATACCTCAAAAAATTCTGGATATTTTTTCATGAAATTTTCAAAATATATATTTTATGTTAGTCTGTATAAACGGAACCTAAAATTTCCTTTTTATTGTTCAAAAAAATATTTTTTAGCTCACAGGCTATCAAAGCCTGAGAGCTAATGTGCCCGCCCGTTCTGTATGTATGTACGTATGTATGTACGTAATGCGATAACTCTTGATAGAAACATCCGATTTGCTTCAATTTTTTTTCTAGGTTCATTGTGATAAGGCGCTTTCCTGATTAGTTTTGGGAGTTCATTGGTTAAGGATAAAGGGGGAAAAACGGGGTTAGTCCAACCCCTTAATTCAGATAAATGGATTTTTCATGCAGATTCATTCGATTTGCTCCGAATTTGATATACCGGTTTATTATGTTAAGGAACTTCCCTGATTAGTTTTGGGGGTTCATTGGTTAAGGATAAAGGGGGAAAAGGGGGGTTAGTCCACCCCTTTTAATTCAGATAAATGGGTTTTTCATGCAGAATGATTCGATTTGCTCCGAATTTGGTATACCGGTTTATTATGTTAAGGAACTTCCCTGATTAGTTTTGGGAGTTCATTGGTTAAGGATAAAGGGGGAAAAACGGGGATAGTCCACCCCCCTTAATTCAGATAAATAGGTTTTTCATGCAGAATCATTCGATTTGCTCCGAATTCGGTATACCGGTTTATTATGTTAAGGAACTTCCCTGATTAGTTTTGGGGGTTCATTGGTTAAGGATAAAGGGGGAAAAGGGGGTTAGCCCACCCCCTTAATTCAGATAAATGGGTTTTTCATGCAGAATCATTCGATTTGCTCCGAATTTGGTATACCGGTTTATTATGTTAAGGAACTTCCCTGATTAGTTTTGAGGGTTCATTGGTTAAGGATAAAGGGGGTTTAGTCCACCCTTTTTAATTCAGATAAATGGGTTTTTCATGCAGAATGATTCGATTTGCTCCGAATTTGGTATACCGGTTTATTATGCTAAGGAACTTCCCTGATTAGTTTTGGGGGTTCATTGGTTAAGAATAAAGGGGGGGGGGAAAGGGGGCTAGTCCACCCCCTTAATTCAGATAAATGGGTTTTTCATGCAGAATCATTCGATTTGCTCCGAATTTGGTATACCGGTTTATTATGTTAAGGAACTTCCCTGATTAGTTTTGAGGGTTCATTGGTTAAGGATAAAGGGGGGTTAGTCCACCCTTTTTAATTCAGATAAATGGGTTTTTCATGCAGAATGATTCGATTTGCTCCGAATTTGGTATACCGGTTTATTATGCTAAGGAACTTCCCTGATTAGTTTTGGGGGTTCATTGGTTAAGAATAAAGGGGGGAAAAGGGGGCTAGTCCACCCCCTTAATTCAGATAAATGGGTTTTTCATGCAGAATGATTCGATTAGCTCCGAATTTGGTATACCGGTTTATTATGTTAAGGAACTTCCCTGATTAGTTTTCGGGGTTCATTGGTTAAGGATAAAGGGGGAAAAGGGAGGTCAGCCCGCCCCTCTTAAATTAGATAAATGGGTTTTTCATGCAGGGTGATTCGATTTTCTCCGAAGTTGTTATACCGGTTTATTATGTTAAGGAACTTCCCTGATTAGTTTTGGGGGTTCATTGGTTAAGGGGGAAGGGGTCTAGCCCACTCCCGTTAATTTATATAAACGGGGTTTTCATGCAGAATTATTCGCTTTGCTCCAAATTTGGTATACCGGTTTATTATGTTAAGGAGCTTCCCTGATTCGTTTTGGGGATTCATTGGTTAAGGATAAAGGGTGGGGTGGGGTGAATAGCCTGTGAGTTCAATGCCATCAGTTTAGCTGGGCCCTTTTCTTTTTTATTTACGTGATTTTACTGTTGAAATTTTCAAAATTTTGTATCAGCTAAATGCAACATTGCATTAAAAATATAAAAATGCTTTAAATACAAATTTATTTAAGTTCAGGGAAATTATTACAATCTGAAGTATAAGTAAGCACCAAAATTTTCATTCTAGTTGCAATATTTATTTTGTAATCCTGCGCGTAAACTGTTATGCCAATTTTTTGTTCGACAAATGTCTAACAGTTTCGAGCCCCCTATAAATACTAATTCTGTATCTTGCAATTTTTTAAATACATGAAAAGAAAGAACATACTTATATCTTTCATCCCAATTAAAATTGTGTTTTAAAATGATATACATTTTAAGACATTGGTTGAAAATGGTCTTTCTTTCATTTTTTCCACATTTTAGAGTCCCGAGTCCTCTTAAATTAGTATGTTTTTAACAATTTGACGTTTATTGCTTTTATACTGTTACTGGACATTACATTACACATATATATCATTAAAAGTTGTTAATTAGGCATAGAGTATGCCGCCCCTGTCCTTATATATGTCCAAACTGACCGTACCTTTAAGGGTTAATATCTCGGCTAATTACCGATGATTTTTTTCGAAAATCATTATCAACAATGCTTTTATTCTTCTGCAAAGATAGGTATATTCATCGATGCTCAACTATTTTTCTTAATACCCGTAAATCGAAATTTGTGTATAACAGAAAAATGCTAATTACTCAAAAAATATGTGACCTGGGGTAATCGCTATAATTTTCCGGCAAGGTTTATATTAACGTCTACTACCTCTAATTTTTTCATAATTTTAGTTTCAGTAGATTCGGAATTATATGGGGGGGGGACATATTTTTGCGCTACATTTTCAACAATATCTTTGAAAATATAATACCTAAAATTAAAAGGAATGTATTTTTGAGTTCAGCGTTACAAAATCTTTCACAGGATACCCCACATGATATACAAAGAAAAGATTTTTTTTTTTCAATTTGCATAATTAGCCCCTTTACTTTTTTACTAAATATATTTATGAATGTTTATTAATCTGAAAATATGTGGGTCAATGGTCTTTATTACTTCCCCGAATTTGAACTTTCCACGTTCCATAGTTTACGAGTAAAATGGCTGTGACAGATAGACAGACGGACAGACACAGGAGTGATCTTACAATGGTTCCGTTTTTACTTTTTAAGTACGGAACTCTAAAAATGTCAAAAGTTTAGTTACCACTATTTTTGAATAGTAATTTCATCAAATATCTTAAATTCTTGCTTAAGACCGCTACCTCCTCGAGTAATATATCTACTGATACGCTGTTTAACGGAGTTTCGTTCAGATACAGTTTTTTAAGAATAGAGTGCTCTCCCTGGTGGTGGAATGTGGAACTAGCAGAACGCAATCTAGCTAAAATTTGGAAATCTAACAAGGCGATCTGTTTTAAACTTTAAGATAGTTTATAACACATAAAACATTATAAAAAAGAATGGAGCGTAACATTTCGGGGAAGGGGCGCGAACAGAATTAGGAAATATAACAAGGCGATATTCTTCGCGATTACGCCGGGGTTTGGTGAGCGTAGCTAGCAGGGGGTGGAGCCCCCGTAGTTACATAAAAAAATCAAAACTTTCTCTGCAAATAAATAAGTAAAATAATATAAATAAAACACAAATTTAACATACATATTATTGCAGTACGCTCTTAACCCTTTAATTCTCGCTCCCGCGATATTCACGAGCTGTGTCTTTTATTCAGATTATTTGATTCCCACCAGTTTTATAAAATAGTGTAACTGGCTTTATTATTGTATCATTTTACCTGTCATTAAATAAGGTGAATATTTCTTTTTCAAAAAAGTGGTGCCAATAAGCAATTTGAATTTTTAAACCGTAATTTAATGCGACCGTTAAGGGGTTAAAGTACTGAAATGATTAGAATCAAAAGGCTGCCGTAAGTAGCAAAACCTTGGACTTGGACTAATAACTCTCAGCATGCGGCTAATACGAAAATATTGCTTTTGATATATTTCAAAACTTTATCTGATTGCATAATTGATATTTTTCATATAAAAATGCTTTTTTTGGTGTTTGTGGACAATTTAAAGCATATTACATGTAAAAAATTAATTAGTTTTCAATAAATAAAAAAATGGTTTTCGCCTATACCCTGTAACTCGGGGAGGCCGGGTTCAATCCCCTAGTTTAGATAAATACAAGAGGGGGAATGAAAATTCAAAATAACCATACAAATAACTAAAACTCATTTATAAACAGTATTTACTGTCATTCTGATTCAAAGATTTTTCCTATTTCAGCATTACATAATTACATAGCAAAAATACAAATACTGAAATAACTCAAAACATTAAATGAAAAGAATCTATCTTTAAATCAGTGGTACTCACTAAAAATTTCTGCATTCACAGAAACCGGCTCGGTGTTGTTTAAAGCAAGAAGTGGACATAAAAGGGTATCTTCACGATTATCTCCTTGACATGCTTCGTGTAACCAATGGTGCACATATAAAGGGTTATTAATTGATAGAAAAAAATCCCTCCTATATATACTCCTAAAAACTCGCCTTATCTATAAGATCAAATTTTGGGAAATCGCGAAAAACCTTTGACTGCGTCCATTGGTTTTCATTCTAAACCAAGGATGTACAATGCCAGAAATATACGATAATTTTTTTTTTGTACAGATTGTAGTGTTTTATCGATGCAAGTTCACCAATAGTATAGATTGATAGAGAAAACTCGATTTTTTGCATTTTGGACAAGGCGAGTTTTGAAACTCACGTCCTCACATACATTAAACGAGCAAGCGTTCATTGATGATATTGTAAATGGCTGGAACGATTTTCACGTAGATTCCCTCCGATACTAAATAAAGCACGATAAAATGATTTCCCGAAATCAAGAAAATTCGTTTGACAAGTTAAAACAAACTTAGCGCTGAAAATTCTGCCTGCTATAATTCGAAAAATGCTCAAGCATTTACACGAAACTTCCCTCGTATACTAATTAGAGCACGAGAAAACGAATTATCATGGTCACGAATTCAGAAAAGTTCGTTTTGACAGGCTAAAACAAACTCAGCACTGAAAATACTGCTGTATACCGAAAACGGTTGAAACGTTTTTCACAAAACTTGGTTCCTATACTGATTCAGGCGAGATAAAACTATCTAGCTAGGTCTCTAATTCGGGAAAATTCGTTTTATATAGTTGAAACAAGCTTATTACTCAAAAGGATGTATTAATCGAAAGCAATTCCGACGATTTTTATGAAATACGTCTTATTATAATGCGAGAAAATCATCCAACTAAGTCTCGACTTCGGACAAATTCGTTTTGATAGGTTTAAGCAATATTTTTTTGTTTAATCTTACGCAATCGGAATTCTTGCCAACACTACTGAGGATCTTTCATGACTTGAACGTTTTTTACTTTGCTGATGAGGGGCTAATGCTTGACGGAAACGTCTACACGCTTTTAAATGCTTTTTAATGGGATTTTATTTTACATTTTCTTAAATTGTCGTAGTTTATGTGTCAGTTTTCACATAACTATTGGTCATTGATCATCAACAAGATAAAAGAGGATCTCGAAGGCGATGCTAGCGGTTTTCCATCTATAGTACATCGAGCATGAGATAACAACATATCTAGTTCCAAATACGGTAAAACTAGTTTTAATTGGTTAGAAGAAATAATATTAATTGATTTTATCAAATGTTGATTTGGTGAATTTAAATATTTTAATAAACATTCTGTAAATATGCTAACTTTTCTTGACATATAACTGCGCTTATACCTTTGCTATGTTTCAAACCATTACCATATTGTTAGAAACATTGCTATAGTTTGATGCCATGGCGATATATCCTGGCGCAAAATTAGCAGCAATAAAAAAAAAAGGCAGTTTAACAAATTACAACGACCATTTGGAAAATGATTTTTTCAAAGACTAAAATTTAAGACATAGAAAATAGCACGGAGTTGATCATACATTACGTACGCCATGAATTTAATATTAATAGTGTTATTACACGTAAAAATTGCAAGCGACAGAAATCGCCTGCGACTCTTACGTATTATCCTCCTGAAACTTACGTATTATCCAAGCATTTCATTGGCTATTCGGGAAAAGGCTTTTCCATCGTCAGATTTCCAAATTTATTTCTTAAACTTCTAAACATCCCACAATATTACTTTTTATATTGACGTATAGAGAAAAAAATGTACTTTTAAATGCAATTTGTTTGAAAGCTGTATCTCAATTTGTTTCTGAGTTATTATTTTTTTTGTAGTTTTTATTACTTTTTTGTCATAGTGGCAACACTCTGTTGTCCATCTCTGTTGAAAGTAAAGGGAAATACAGATTACTGTATAGAGCAATCAGAAAACGAATAAAATGATGATTAAACCAATAAAAACCTTCAGATATGCTTTTGATTTCCTACCCTGATGAGGACAATAACCATTTTTCCAAATGGTTAAAAAAGAATTTTCTTGCCAAACTTACCACATCGTTGCCGAAATAGCTCATTTTTACCGCCAACTGTTGAACTGGACAATGATTGTTGAAGAAGAATCATTTTAATTTTTATAAAATACGAGTTGGAACCCGTCGAAATTCGACGAAGTAAAATGTTTAGAAAGAAACTATTAGATCAAATTTATGATAAATCTACAAAAATAATTACAATAAAAAATTCATCTTATATTGGTTGTCTAACTGTTAAAACAAATAATATTTTAAACCTAAAATTAGCAAAATGTTATTTCCACAAACTTCAGCTGCTTAAATTATTGAAAAATTAAACTGTATTAGAATACGTAATACAAACTTAAAGTTCTAATCTCAGTACCCGCGAATAAAAAATTTAGAAATTTGCCTTTAGTCGTCATAGCATTGGCCATTTAGTATTGGTCAAATATTTAGTATTATCAAAGAAAATGATCGTTTTTTCTTAAATATGACATCATTTTTACTCACTGATTCATTTTGCCTAGCGTCTCAAATTCAGTATCAGCGTAATGTAAAAAAATATTGAAATGTAACTGATTTATGAAGAAATATGCGTGTTTTTTTTTAATAGCTACGTCATTTTCTGTTCAAAAATTATAAAAAAAAGTTACTTTTATTTGTAATGTGAAAATGACATCAATAAGGATAAATAAATCATGACTATTTTCCCTTTACTTTTAATAGAAATGGTGTACTTCAGTTGCCACAATTACAAAATTGGTACTAAAAACAATAAAAAAATTAATATCTCAAAAATAAATAGAGATAGAGCTTTCAAACAAATTGCATTTAAAAGTATATTTTTTCCCTGTACGACGGTGTAAAAATTGAAAGTGTGCGATGTTTAGAAGTTTAAAAATTTTCAGTAGCGAAAATTGCAAAACCGAAATTTCATTTCAAATTTCAGAGTGTTGCCATTCGCAGAATGACGTATGCGTTACGCACAGATATGTTTGTCCTTTATAATATAGATAGATAGATAATAGCTCTCAGGATATGCCTGAAATAACCGCATTCATATAAAAAACGTTTAATTTTAACAATTTTTTTCAACTTTAAAATATGTTTATTTCGTACTTCGGAACTCAACATCTAAGTTTTATTCTACATCTTCCACCACCGTCCGGAAAAAAATGATATTATATTGAAAAGAAAACAAGCGTTTTTTATATTTTAAACTGATAAATGTCATCACTTTTGCACCAATATGACCTCATTTTCACTGACTTTTTACTCTCGACCGTGCTAAGGCTACGAGTCGTAGATGTAAAAATATCCTCCATAACTTATTGATGTTTTGCATATAATATCTTTCCTTTTTCTATGTTTATCGAAGAAAAACAAATAAATGCTGGAAAAAAATACTGAGCTAGGTATTTACCAGGTACTATACGCCACCGAAGTGTGACGTCACGTAATGGCGGCTGGAGAACGGAAGTTTCGGTATCCCATTGAAATTTACAGTAAGCGTGAAAAAAAAGCCCTGTACTGATATTAATAAATTTATTTAACGCTATTCTGAAACAGTTTTGGTAAATCTGAGGTAAGGCATTCATATGAATTCGTCAAACTTATGATTAAGTGCTTCATTTTTTTTTAATTCATTAAAAAAGATAGGCCACCGTGGAGAGCATCAATGGCGGACGTTTTGAATTTTCCAAAGTCATTTTAAAGTGTTTGTTTTTAAAGTTTTAATTTCTTTTAGTTGATATTTCTATTGTTCAGACGTACTCCATGTTAAATTTATCTTAATTACATTGTGTTTCTGCCCTTTTTTTTGTACGTGTGTGTTAAGATTTCTTTATTTGATGTATTGTTTACATAAAATTCCCTGCTGAATCGGAGAACAAGGGTGATCTTTTAATTTATTTTGCTTGATATTCCTGCAGTTTAAATGTATTCTTCAGTCGTTTTTACGTTATTTGTGGTTTTTTTTTTAATTATTTACTATTTGATTACCGGGAATGTCTTTATTTAGTTGTTTACTTTCCTACTACCTATTTAATCAAATTTTATAAAGATAGTATTCCTGCATGTAATTGTATGCGATGTCTGCGCAAAGAAATATAATCCAGAAGCTATGAAGAATCATTAGCCATCATAATTGATAGTAGTGCTATAGGTTATTATATTCTGTTTCTACACCTCTACTGAAACACAAATAAAGGGTCTGATACATAATCTAATGTTTTCAATCTTGAATAATGTATGTGAAATCATGCCCAATAAAATAGTAGCATTTCTGATGTTTCGTTTTAAAAAAGTATCCCTCTTCTCCCCCCCCCCCCCCCCCTCCTTTAAAAACTTTTAAAATACAAATTTCCGGAATTAGAAACTTAATGTATTTATAAGACTGCACATCAAATTGATCTTCTTGTGAAAGAAACTAGGATTTTATTTTCAACAGCTGTGCATAATGTTTCATTATTTGTTAACATTGTCAAACCAACTCTATTTAATCTAATTTGATTTGTTTACTAACAATTACCAGTGCATTGGAAGTGATAACTGATGAAGCCACCTTTTTGGCCTGATATTGAGATTGAGATACACCTCTTCCAATGGTTCTTTCTGTTTTTAATGTTGTTGTTTAAAACTAGTACTAAGTAAATTTTTTGCATTTAAAAAATTTATATTATTAGGAATAAAAGCTGAAGAAGAATTGTCACATGTATAAAATGCCAGTTCGATATTTGACCACATGCAACATTTGAGCTCAAGGGATTTGATTATTTCAGAATTTATCAGACATTACATATCACATACAAAAAGAAAATAATTGAAAATTGCACAAAAGCAAATATAGCTTGTCACTTTTGATTTTCCCTTTTATTATTGGTTTTTATTATATTTCATATAAAAAAGTGAAGATTTCAGATTTTTCTGTTTAATTATATTTCTTTTTCATTTCTTTTTTTTTTTTTTTTTTTTTAAACAGATTGCAGAATCGATTTTTGAACTGTCTTTGAAAATGAAGAAGGACTGATATTGATTTGTCTTTGAAAATAAAGGAGGACTGATATTGATTTGTCTTTGAAAATAAAGAAGGACTGATATTGATTGAACAGACTTTTACAGCACGATGAACTGGTGAAAATATAAAAAAAGTCAAGAGAACGTCCTTGCTGCACAGTCTTTATAATTAATTGCCTATGCAGTAAGGAATTTCCCTTAGACAAACTTCTTATGCTTAAGTCTCTCTGCTTAAAGTAGCATTAGACTATTTTGGCCGAAGTTGTGACACCATACCATACCATTGCATTGGGCATTTGCTTTGTAAAGATTGTGAACGGAATTCTCCAGGTAAATTATTTTTGTATCACAATGGATCTTTTTTGTTATTTATTATTAGTTTTGATGCGTGTAAATTTTTTAATGTATCTAGGATTATTTATTTATAAAAACATAATTATCTAAAAGTTGTATGCAATGATTAATTAAGAAATATTTAGAATAAAACCCTAACAAGTAATGTAAAGTTGGGATACAATGGATATCCGGCTGATTGTTCAATATCAGAAATACCATCCGGTATCCAGCAGAGTGCAGCAAAGGGAATATATACAGATATAGCACAGATTATTTGACCCCAAACAATGAAGAGTCTTTTGTTTATAATGCAAAATATGACACATTATAGCCCCATAGCAGAAACTGTGCAGCATTGATGCAGATTAATCTACCAGCTTAAAAAATAAATGCTGGGCTTAAATTAATTAATTTTTCTTAAGAGTTATTTTGTTTCTTTTATTACATCGTCTTTGTAAAATGCAACTTTTGCTTATTTTATGGGTTTCTATAAGCATTTATGACAGTAGCTCGGTTTTAGCATTTTTGAGTCGCAGATAAATTTCGGTTTGCTGCAGATAAGACACTGAAAATTGTGTTATCAGGACATATAGTAAGTTTCCTATAGTATATAGTAAAAACCAGGGAGCCGGAGCGCTTCGGAGCTGTGTTTTTCCTGGAGCTGGAGCTCTAAATTTTCCCCAGCTCCAGGGCTCCTTTAGTTTTTAATATTCTTTTAAATCTTTTTTTTGTTTGTTTGTTTTCAGTCTTTTAAATTTCTAGGCTTAAAATATTTTAATTACATCATTATTCAGTATTTTAATTATATCATTTTTTAGGTTATTATTATTATTAGGGAAGGAAAACTTCTCAAAAAATGGCGACACTACTTTACTTCTACTTTAACTAAGTGACAACACTATTTGAAAACAAATATGGCCGCCTGTTGTTTACATGTGTAGTCGTACAATTTTGGCTGTTTGAAAAGTGTAGAAGAAATTTAAGATTTTTGTGTTTAAAATTCTATCAAACTTTCTATTTTAAAAGCAAAAGCTAAAAGATGTCATATTTTCTGAACAAGCATTTCAAGTTTGATGAGAAGAAAAATGCATTTTGTCAGATCTTTAATGAAGATAGAAAGTATTTGTGAGCAAAAAATTAAACGTGTAAATTAAAATCTGCAACTTAAAAGCGCGAAGTCGGAGCCAAGTTGGAGCCGGAGCTGGAGCCACGGTATTTTCTCTAGGAGCGGAGCTGGAGCATCAAAAATTGTTCGGCTCCGGGTCACTGGTAAAAACTCTCAAAAGTTTAAAGAATTGCCAGCTTTCCTAATATTGGTAGCATAACTTTTTATATAACTTTAAGAATTCACATTTACATCTTTTAGAAAATTGTACCTTTGCTTTCAGATTGTAAAATAAAATTTGAAGTTGTTTATTAAAGTATGTGCCCAATTTCCGGAGCCGCATAAAATTAACCGTAGGACTGCATAGTGAGTACCTCTGCCTAATAATAATCTTTATATCTTTAATTAATTTTTGTGTGCCTGGTAGACCGAGTGTCACTCGGTATTTTCTTCAGCATTTATTTATTTTTCTTAAATAAACATAGAAAAGTGGAAGTTACTATATGCAAAACATCAATCAGTTATAGAGGATCTATGGCTATCTATGGCTTGTAGTGTTAGTACTGTCGAAAGTAAAATGTCAGTGAAAATGATATCATAGTGGTGCAAAAGTGATGACATGTTTCAATTTTAAAAATAAAAGTGCTTGTTTTCTTTTACATGTTATTTTCACTGGGGATGGGGGGGGGTGTGTGTGGGGGGGGGGGTGTAGAATTAAGATTTTGAATTCCGAGGCGTTCATTCGAGTACGTAAAAAACATATCTTACAATAAAAAAAAATGTATAATGCAGGAAATTTGGATTGCAATTTATAAAAATATTTTATTATTATTTTTTTAATATGAATACAGTTATGTCAGGGATATCTGGAATGCTATTTTTCGCGGTTTTCAAAATTTAAAATGATTCTTCTTCAACAATCGTTGTCCAAGTCAGCAGTTGGCGGCAAACTTAAATATAAGCTACTTCGGCAGCGAGGTGGCACAGATAAATATACTGTATAATCCTGTATATTTATCTGCACTGTTAAATCCTGTATATTTATTTGTGTAAGGTTGTAGTAAGTCTGGAAGGAAAATTCTCTTCCTTTTAAAATTTCTACTAATTTTGCACCAAGGTATATCACCATGGCATCAAACTATAGCGATGTTTCTAACGATATGGTAGTGGTTTTAAACATAGTAAAAGTATAAGCTCAGTTATCTGTCAAGATATGTTAGCAAATTTACAGAATGTTTATGAAAATATTTAACTTCACCCAATCAACATTTGGTAAAATCACTTAATTTGATTTGTTCTAGTCAGTTAAAACGGATTTAATCGTATTCGGTACCTAGATGGGCCGTTATCTCATGCTCGAATTACAAATGAAGGAAAACGGTTAGTGCACTTTCGACATCCTCTTTTATCGTGTTGATTATCAATGATCAATAATTACCTGAAAACTAACACTTAAGTTCAGACGATTTAAAAAAATACACAACAAAATCACATTAAAAAACGCTTAAAAGCATGTAGTGTAGTCGCTTCTGAGAAACGTTAGTTCCGCATCAGTACAGTAAAAAAAAATAAAGTCATGAAAAATCCTCAATAGTGCTGGCGAGAATTTCAATTATAGAAGATTAATCTTTGTATCACCCACCGCGTTGCATATCCTCAACACACACAAAAGACAGTGTCATTTATACAGTGGCTTTAAAATAAGATTTTATTTATTACTTCTACCGGGTATTCTAAAGTGGACTGATTGTTGTTAAAAATCAATAGCTTGCAAATGGTGATAGCTATTAAAAAATTCTTCCAGTAGGGTTATGTAAGATGTAAGGAGTTTTTAAAAATGAGATTCTACGTTTTAGTTCCAAATTTCAGCGACAGATGGCACTGCAAGCAATAAGCGCTAAAAAAGGCCCGATTTTTTTTTGCCTTGCCCTTCTTCCAGCATTGATGCAAAGAAAGGAGGTTAAATATATGGAGTTAATCCCTAAGAAGAAGATTGCATTAAAACTGAGTCCACTCCATATATTTACTATCCTTCTTTCGCATCAATGCTGGGAGAAGAGCGAAGCGAAAAATTCGGCCCTTTTTTAGCGCCTATTGCTTTCAGCGCAATCTATCGCTACTATTTAGAACTAAAATCTAGAATCTCAGTTCAAAAAACTTCTGACTTCTTACATAACCCTCCTGCAAGAATTTTTTTTATAGTTGTCACCATGTGCAAGTTATTGAATTTTAAATAGTTTTCTAGTTTTCGCATTATAGGCCGTATCGTGTAGTAACTATCATTTTTCTATGTTTATTGAAGAAAAATAAGTAAATGCTGAAAAAAAATATTGAGCTAGCCTCGGTCCACCAAGTACTATTAAGTATGTTCCTAATTTGCCGAGCCGCATGACATGAATGCTAGGACGGCTAGTGAGTACCACTGCCTAATAATTATTATTATACTTTTATTTTTTTTTCCTTGAGAAAATAATGATTCTAGGAATACGTCTAAATATACTCAGTTCATGGTATTTGTAAAAAAAACCATCTCCTGCCCCTCAATAACAAAAACAAAATAAAATAAAATAAAGAATAGAAAAATATGATCAGCTTAAAAAGAAAGTCTTCTAAGTCTTCACAAGTCTTTATCTTCTTGGAGGTGGAACAAGCGCCAATCCTGTAAAATTATGATAAAAAAGTTTGTAAATATAAAAAGGGATAGTAAGAGATAGATAAAAAATTGCAATAAAATAGTTATTAAAGACAAAACTAAATAAAACTAGAATGTTGTGGCCATCACAAAATTTTCTTCTATCTCATACATGTCAATACTTCAAACTTCGCTATCAAAGTGCCTATTACAGTGCACAGTGGCAATCTGTGCTCATCATGAAAATTCGAAAAAGACGAAATTTCGTGCATTAGTCCTCGAGGTATGACTGTCGCTGAAATAATGTAAATCCAGCAAAATGCAGCATAGCAGCACCAACTATTGGGTTATTTACATCAGAACCTAATTATCATCAACTTATGTCAAGGTCTAACTGAATATGAAGTTTGAGGAAAATTCGTGCATTAGTTCTTGAGATAGAGCTATTGCGCAAATCATGACAAATGCAGCATAGCAGCACCACCTGTCGAGAGATTTACACCAACACGTAATCAGCAGCAATATTAATCAAGTTATACTTAAATATGAAGTTTGATGAAAATTCGTGCATTAGTTCTTGAGATAGAGCTATTGATGAAACAGTGCAAAATACAGCACAGCAGCGCCACCTATTGGGCGATTTACAATAACACGTAGTCAGCATCATTTCATATCAAAGAGTAACGGAACCTGAAGTTTTATGAAAATCTGCGCATTAGTTCTTGAGATACAGCTATTGCGAAAATCGGGGAAAATGCAGCATAGTAGCGCCACCTGTTGAGTGATTTACACAAAAACTAATCAGCACCAATTTACATCAGGGACTACCTAAATATAATTTTTTATTAAATTCCGTGCATTAGTTCTTGAGCTAGACCGCCCACGAAATTTGTGTCACATACATACAGACAGACGGACATACATACAGACAGACAGAATCACAAACTCACTGACAGACATTTTGTAAAAACATGTTTTTTGGAATATCTGACCCATAAAACGTGTAAATCCGTCGAAAACTGGAATTCGAAAATTTTCATGAATTCAATACTTTCTTCTTGTAAAGATAGAAGAAAGTAAAAAAGTTAATTGAAGCGGTCTTTAATGATGAATTTATTGGACAAGATGGATCTCAGGGATGTACGTACAGAATGTCAATTTGACCTCGGGATGTACGACAGGGGCGGCACGCACGCATATTCACTATACCTACTCGGTTCAGATTCAACACTTGTATTTCTCAGTATATTTTTCTGGTATGAAATTTAGAATATTCTGAAACACTTACGAAGGCTATCGCTGTGTCATAGAAGCATGGAATTATTATTAAACATGTTTCTGGGGTCTCGCGTCCTATTAAGTGAACATGTTTTTTAATTGATTATTATTTTGTTTTAACAATTATTTTTGTTATTATCTCTATGTAGTAATCATAGAGATAATAACAAAATAATATTATAAATGTGAAAACCAGAAAATTTTTTTCTGAAGTCAGCGTCAAAATAGATGATTAAATGCTTTTGTATTCATTATCCAGTATATCTGGGAGCACGGCAGTGCGTCCGCCAAGTTCGCACAAGCCGTAAGCTACCTTTTCCTGAGCCATTTCGGCATACTTTTCACCCCCCTCATAACGTCGTTTTAGGGAGAGATATAGAAATTTTTCTTTTATACACATGTTCGTATGGTCAAACTGAACTAAGGTTCCAGGATTTCATGTTTCTATATTTAGTAATTTTCGAAATATTAAATTCCGAAAAAGCGCTTTTTTGTCACTGACTAACTTCGCATCATCAAATAACTAAGGAACTTCTAAAAGTCGCAGAATCATGAAATTTCACAAGTAAGTCGGGTTCGTAGCACAATTAACCAGAAAAATCTGAAAACACAGAATTTCCGCCTCTAAACCCTTCAAACAGGGGGTGTTCATTTGGCCGTAAACAGTTCTTAACACATTCAATTGTGCCAATGTTGGTCGCCAAAACTCGATTACAGAGTTTTGAAGGGAGTCGCGTGATTTCAAGCAGAATAGTATTTTATATATACTATGCTTTTCCAAAGATGATTGTTAAATAGAAAAAACGAATACACCTAAAAATTTTAATCAGTATAGGTTATGATATATTTACGATATTAAAACAATAAAACATTTAACAAAATATAACCGCAATTCGGTACATTTCCGATATAGTAGCCTTGAAGGGAAAGAATTTGATAATAACGTATTTTCTGGCAAACCTATTTACTGTGTCATATACACAAGCAATTTTTTCCATATGTATACAATTTATTTAATGTAAGGAACCCGTTTATTTATTTTTATATATCAACATAAATAATTTGTATATAAAAAATAATATTTTATACATGTATAAATAAAATGTTTATATGTATATAAATGCATATATAAATAACATAAAAGTTCATCAGGTTTGTTTTCATAGTTGTTTATATCATTTGGCAACAAATCTCAGTTTCTGAAATCCGAATTGCGCCAAGATCTTAAAAAAAAAATGCCAAGGTTCCTATAGTGGAAAAATATATTAATTCCAGATGAAAGTTTAAAAATCTCCTTTTAATTAAATGAAATGTGTAACTAATAAACTGTCTTTAACGATGTGCGACAGATGCGGCGTCCGAAGTCCGCTGCTAATGCTATTATATTGTATTATTAGCCTACTTACTGTTAATTTATTGCTAATTTTGAATCTGTAAAAGAAAGATTATAGTTTTAGATAAGATATGTTGGTCGCCAAAACCCGATTACAAAAAAATAGCTTGAGTTATAAAGGTGTTACATGATTTCAAGCTGAATGAATTTTTATATGCTTTTAGAAAAATCTTAAGGCAAATCTTTCAGTTTATCTGTCTATCTTTCTATCTTTTACTTCCTTAAAACAAATTTTATTAAAGACCGAGAGACGTCTGCACAGATCATCACATCATCGAGTTGACGGCTGAAATTTTAGGATTAGTTAAATAACGATTAGCGTATTGAAATGTAACTGGTCTGCTAAGTCATATTTTTGTGGAAACCCCCTACAGACCCGATTTTACGGGTTAATTGGTGGATTTTCCATTGTGTTTTCCTGTACCCATTCCTCCATGTTTCCAAACTTTTGGATGCAGGAAAATACAATAGTAAACCTATCAGTTAATCACTAAAATTAGGTCTTCAAGTGGTTTCTACCAAGCTATGACTTAATGGACCAGATGCATTTAAATATGCTAATCTAGTTTTAACTAATCCTAAAATTTCAGCTGTAAACTCGATGAGGTGATGGTGGGTGCAGACGCCTCCGGGTCTATTATAAATGTCGGAATTCTAATCTCAATAGCACTCTGGTCAATCTGGCAACTATCCCTATTATTTATGGAACACTATTCCTTTAAGTGCGTTTTAGTGATGTTAATGAACTTATACATATGCATCATACATATTATACATATGCATATACTGCGTAATACATTTGCATCATACATATTATAGGTATTTGTATAATACATAATACATATGCATCATTATGACGTCAGAATAAATAAAACATTTTTTGTCGCCAAATTTAAGAATTGACATGTACCAAATTTGGCGAAACTTTGCTAAATGAATCCAAGCTTGGCGAATATTTGACGCTAGTGGCTATTTTTCAATGAGTTAATTATTAATGCGAGCCATCTATTTTTATTTTTCCGCATATCATCTGAATAGTTAAATGATATAACGTACTAATATTTCCAAAGTGCTAATAGTTTCGTCACTGCCCAAAACCTCTGCTATTGTTATTATATTGTACTGTTATTATACTTACTGTGACTATGTTGTTAAACTTTACACCGCTAAAACTTCTGTATTATATAAAGAGAATTTACAGAAACTATTAAAGCATTGAAACTGCCAGTTCTCTTTATGATTATTATAATTCTATAATATGTAACCTGTTAATCGAGATGTACGTTAGAATGAATCTTCTATAATGTTACGGTGTAATATACGGCTCCTTGCATTTTAGTTTTCAGGTTTCGAATAAAATTAGCTTAAATTTTAAAACTATGGCATATTGACTAATTCTTCAACACGATCAGATGAGACGAATGATAGATTTTCAAATGGATGATGGCAGTGAACCGGTAGACCTTCTATTCTTCCGTAATCGAGTCTATTGAAAAGGTTAACGTGAAACAAAAAGATATTAGCATCAATATGGTTTAATGCAAATGCAGATATTATCAAAGGATTTCATAAGAACCATTTCACTTGTACCCAGTCGTATCAGTTAAAATACAACAATTGGCAGTGAGCCCAGTTAGAAAAGATTACGTAATAGGTTTAAAAATTTCCGCATTAGAGAACGAATCGTAACTGATAAGGAAACATGCATAAGTGAGTTAAGAGCTATTTGTCACGAAAGATGAAATACATAACAACACAAAATATATGATGTGCTTCCATGATCGTAAAAAGTTCAAGTTCTTGATTTCTCTATCATAAGCTTCCGACTTGGCGAAAGAATGGGCAAGTAAATTAAATTATGAATAACAGTAACATGATGCAACGTTTAACATGGAATTAATACGGTAAATACTGCTTACTAGAAGCGGCTAGTACTTTAATATAAAAAGAAATAAAGTATAAATTTGTAAAGCTGAATAAAATAAATTTAGGTATTTTTATGTTAGCTGGGCGCAAGTGGCAAATCGCCAAATACTGTTCCCAACTCCATTCTTCATATTGCATTCATTTCATTAAAAGATATATACTTTTCAGTCATCTCATTTAAAATAGATCCATTTCCCTCATTTTATTTAATAGAATATTTAACATAGAAATAAATAAATAAATAAATAAGAAATAATAACATAAACTAAAATATTTTATTTGAAAATCAAAGCATTGTTTCTAATTTACACATGTGAAAAATTAAAACTGCTATCAGCGAAAAAACAAAAGGCTAATGAGGAGATTAGCTCCCGGCTAACATAAAAGTACCGAAATTTAAGTTTTTTCATATTAATATAGTTTAGAATAACAAACTTGAAAAAACATACAAAAAGTAGTGATTTTCCAACAAAAAGTTTTCGGTAAAAAAAAAAAAAAAAAAAAAGCGCCAAGTTCTCCTTAATGTTTCGGCCAGAAAAAGTAGTGATATCTGAAGTTCGCACAAGTTAAAAGCCAAGCATCCCAAATCTTTCATTGAAAATGGCTTCCTGCGACTTGGCCGTTAATGCCTTCGAGAGAGTTTTTCAAATTTTCAAATACGTACAAATGAGTTACATGCCAACTACATTTTTTGATTGTTTTAGGCATTTTGTGGCACAGAGTACAGAAATAAAATACATGTGGCACGGAGTACAGAAATAAAATACACATTTGAAAAAAGCATTTAAACAACTTCAGTCTATTTAAATGCTTAAAAATAACAAAATACTTGTATTAAGGAGATAATATCCCTAATTGCTAAAACATAATTAGTATCAGCTTTTAACAGTTTATAAATCGAATTCCTCTTAATGTATGCAAACGAACTACTATAATAAATGCTCAAACGAAAAAAATCTCTTTCGTCAATACACAAGATTTCAATATTATACAATAAAATATAATGTAACATATTGTGAGATTTGAAGTAAGTAAATTTTGTTTTATTTCTTGGGTTTTACGTTAATGACTTTAGCTTTAGACCGTACAAAATGGCAATTAATCCACGAGTGGACTAAATGATCTGTAATCAAAACTAATGTTTGTTGAAACTGAATGGTATTTATCAGAAATCTTTTACTTATAATGATCTTACTTATTGTGATTACTTATAATTAAATAACTAATGATTACTTATAATTATATATAATCTTTATGTGAATTTGCCTCTTTGTATTCTAATATTACTTTTAATATTTAAATAATTCATAAATGCGTAATTTCCAATCATTAATTTTGAAATGCTATAGAGGGCATTAACGGCCAAGTCGCAGGAAGCCATTTTCAATGAAAGATTTGGGATGCTTGGCTTTTAACTTGTGCGAACTTCAGATATCGCTACTTTTTCTGGCCGAAACATTAAGGAGAACTTGGCGCTTTTTTTTTTTTTTTTTTTTTACCGAAAACTTTTTGTTGGGATTTTTTTTTTTCAAACGTGCAAAAATTTCACTTAATTTAATAAAATTTACATATTTTATTTGTTTGAAGTACATAAAATAAAAGTTATAAAAATGAAACCTATTTCAATCAAATGTTGCATTTTTAATACAGGGCCGTTTCAAAGACTACGAAAGTTAATTTGACATTTAGGCTACACCTTACTAAAAATGTTAAACTTACTAAAAATGT
Source organism: Maratus speciosus (assembly GCA_963932465.1). Classification (NCBI taxonomy): domain Eukaryota; kingdom Metazoa; phylum Arthropoda; class Arachnida; order Araneae; family Salticidae; genus Maratus; species Maratus speciosus. The sequence continues at coordinate 459,651,428 of OZ010797.1, forward strand.
GCATGACGAACAACGCGGGAGTGATTGTGTTTCCGGATTTAAACAAAATATTTTTTAACGCTTTCCAACAAAGTTGAAAAGTGTTTATAACTTCGGTTTATCTGTCCGTCTGTCCGTGCTCTAACTCTCGTAAATATACTCCGATTGTTCTGAAATTTTTGGACGTTATTGAATTCTACCATAGCACGATCCCTATTTCGAATGAAGTTTGTAGCATGTTTAGTTCATTTACAGGGACAGTCAAAAATATTCCGTTACATTACGGCAAATGGGAAAAAATCGTTTCAAATGATTTTTAATGGTGTTACACCCTTTCAAGCGTAATAAAATTCATGTATATTTGTGAAGGGCACTAAAATATGCATTCTGTAGGATATGCGGTGCAAAGAATAGTTTTTATTCATTTACAGGATCACACAAAAGAATTCCGTTACATTACGGCCAATAGGAAAAAATCGTTTCAAATGATTCTTAATGGTGTTACACCCTTTCTAACATAATAAAATTGATATACATTTATGAAGGGCACTAAAATATACATTCTGTAGAAAATGCGGCGCAAACCACAGTTATCATTCATTTACAGGGCCACACAAAATAATTCCGTTACATAATGATATAGGGGGAAGGGGAGAATTGTTTGCGGTGTATTTTAATTATGTTAAACTATTTCATATATGATGAAATTGATACTATATTGTTTCCGAATTATTGTATATTAGCAATGATTGCTGGAAATACATTTTTAATTATGATATGCGCTTTTAAGTTTCTCTATATTTATGCATACTATATAGTGTATATAAATGCTATAGTTCATATACAGGGCTACAGAAAAGAATTCATAAGGGTTATTAAGTATGAGCTTAAATTACTTAAAGGCGGCTTTTAAATAAGTTATGCATTTATACGCTGAACTGCATTTTGTTTACTAAGAAACGTTTGTAGAATTTAGATAAAATGATATACAGGGCGACACAAAGAATTGGATACATGGCCGCTATGGATATTAATTTCTGGAAATGTGATATCAGTAGTTTTAAGAGTGTTTTAGTTTGAATTAGATTTTAGCTAAATAGTGTCGTGTAATAAAGGTACTAGGTAAACTACAGGGCTGTACAAAAGTATTCAAGTATGTTTCCATCTATTAGTATAAATTGCTGAAAGAGAAATTTCAACCTGTTATGCGTTTTCTTGCTAAACTAAATTTTCCCGTTACATAGTATATATTTCAACATACAGATCAAATACAGGGCTGTTCAAAAGAATTGGGATACATATTTGGCTATGGACAATAACTGCTGAAATCAGTTTTATAAATGTTTTATGCGTTTTCTAAAATGTTTACTTAGTTATCTTACTTACCTTATTTCCCTAAATAACGAAGTTTTGTTAAAGCATTCAGGAAGCGTTGGAAAGTGTTTCATAATCTATGTTTAACGCATGATTTTTCTCTCTTGTTTTATGATAGTGCGTAAATATGTATAAAATGTAAATTGGCAAAAAGATTTTGCAATTTCGCTATTGAAATTTCCAGTAGAAAATAAATATTCTTGCAGTATGTACGTTTTATTGGAGATAATCACAATGTAAGTATTTCGCGGCAGCGCAATACTTATTTATTTCCTGTCTCACTTCTCAATGTTAATTTAACATAGAAAAGCCTATGGAGATGGTAACTTTTTCATTTTTTCTTCCCACCTTTTTGTCCCTGATGCCACTCATTTTTTATTCTTTACTAATTCTAATAATATTATAAATTTAAAGTTTAAAAACGTTTGGGTGACGTCAGGGTCGAAGCGAAAGGCAAAATACCTTTGCATATGGGTAAATTATAACCCAGAGAGAAACAAGGGCCAATTGTTTTGTATATTATTCAAATATTTTTCATAATAATTCCAAATTTCACTTTTTTTCATTGAGAATCAACGGACATTTTTAATAGAAAATGTATCCTTTTTTCTACATTGTTGCAAAAATTTCAAAAGTCTTAATAATAATTTATCTCTTTTTAGTTGAAAGATTTTCACGTGAAATATTAAATTGACATAGTTTTTTTTTTTTTTTCAAAAATTAAAAAGGTGAATATGGCGTCATAGTGGAAATAAAAAGGATATTTTCAGAATAAGTTTTTGCTTTGGTCAAGTTTATATTTTAGTAAAAAGTTTCTAATGAATAGCTATTTTTACGCAGGTAGGGAGCTTAGTGGGGAATTACATAACTTAAATTTTAAAATGTATTTTTTTTCCGAGATTTTTTTCCTATTTATACCCCAAGTTAAACTTAGGTAATAATTTTCTGATGTGTTTACATCACCCCTTGGGAGAGAATAAAGTTTAAAAATTTAAGTAAAACTTTTATTTTTTTATTTTTTACTGTATCACAGCTATAATATTCTTAAATATTAGCAGTAAGGATTCAACACAATTTACATTTACATTCATAGCGTTCCTGAGTGGGAAATAAGGTATCTAAATTTAAGTGAAGTTAATTTTTTACGTTTTGATTATAGATTTTTTACGTTCAGATTAGAAGTTTTTGTCCAAACTACCGCACCCTGCATTACTACAGAGGTGAAACATTTTGAATTACACATTGGTAAATTGCATCCGACATTGTGATGCAATACCGCATACATCAAAGCCTGATGATGATACTCTCTATTAATTTTGAAATGCGTTCATCTGAGTGCAGTAGTCATTAAAAAACTTGACATATTAAACAAAAACATAATTTGAAGAACAAATTAAAAAAACAAAATTTATTTCCTACATTGTTTAAGCCCGAGAAGGGACAGATATTAAGTCATTTCATTCAATTAGTTCTACATTTAATGTTAAATTTTTGTAACAAATTGGTTAAGCCAATTGAAGATTAAAAAATAAAAATAAAATTCATACAATATGTTACTTAAAACACCCTTAAAAATTAGATTTCGTTCAAATGAAATCGAAATAAATCTTAGACTTTTTTAATGTTTTGTATTTTGCATGCATCTTATTATTTGATGCACAGTTGTCATAAACATAATACAAAATCTGCAATACAAATATTTTCAATTAAAAATGGAAGAAGTCTAAGATTTATTTCGATTTCATTTGAACGGAATCTAATTTTTTAGGGTGTTTTAAGTATCATATTGTATGAATTTTATTTTTATTTTTTAATCTTCAATTGGCTTAACCAATTTGTTACAAAAATTTAACATTAAATGTAGAACTAATTGAATGAAATGACTTAATATCTGTCCCTTCTCGGGCTTAAACAATGTAGGAAATAAATTTTGTTTTTTTAATTTGTTCTTCAAATTATGTTTTTGTTTAATAGTAATATTTCTGCAGTATTGACATCTCATTATAAGTATTTCCAATGTACTATTTACTAATTGTGTTGTTACTAATGTAATTTTACTAATATTGGTATTTTTGTTATAGTATCATCGATAGCAATCAGTATTGAAAATTAAGCGTACTTTTGCATTCAAAATGTATATCCGAATTTTTTAATAATAATTTTCGCTTTATTTAATTGTAGACTTTCGTCGATTCAATAAAATAAAAATTACTATTTAAAATTCTGTTAGATATTTTGGATTCAGAATTCCGCTAAATTGGTCACACCGTTAGTGATGAATGCCAATATTCGTACAATATAATCAACATAACTGATTACTTGATTTCAGGATTTTTATAATCGTATTTTTCAAATAAGTAATGTTCGTCTTGTTTAATCTCAGAATTTATAAGACGAATATTACTATTAGGATGAAATAGTATTTATAAAAATCTGGAAACACAATCACTCAGGTTTTCAGATCAGGTACAGTTTTAGTTAGGTTATCATCGCTGTACCTATTATTACTGCAATGTCAAATCGATTTTCTCTTTCTTTTCTTTTTTTGAAATGTCGCAATATTATAAACGGAATAGAATACAGTAAGCTCCCGACTATCCGGCCTAATGTGGCGGAAGGTTAGGCCGGATAACAAAAAATCCGGATAGTCCGGAGTTCATTAAATATTTGCCCACACCAATTTGCTCACCCCCGCCCCATTATATTAAAAACGCATGTAACATATTTCAATATACATTTTCTATATACAATGCATACAGTTTCAAAACAAGCAAAATATTAATGTAAAACTTAAGCCTAATTCGTAAAAAAATGAGTAAATATTATTTTATTGTTTATTAATAAATGATTGCACAAATATTAAAAGTTATTAAATGTACAAAAGTATTATGTATAAGATAAAAGAGTCAAAATTTAGTTAGAAGTTTTTATAAAAGTCCTTAACTCTTTCCGGCACAGACAAATTTTGTTGTAAAATGAGCAGATCTTCGACTGACACCGGAATTTACATACGACTTTTTTAGAAATTAAAAACCTTGTACTTTTTACTTTCATTGCTAATGGAAAATTTCATTAAAATATTCTTGGTGCCGTTTGTAAGTTTGAAATGAAAATTAGGTATCCCGACCCGGGCACATTTCGTCGGAAAGGGTTAATAGATGACTGTTTTTCCCTGTTAGCCCTCTTCCGCGACGCAATATCCCTCCATTTACGCAACCAGATATTATCAGCTGGAATCGGTTCCTCCTGCTAACTCGTAGTTTCTCCTCCCTAGTCACTACAACCTTTTTCGTTTAACAGCAATTTCGTTAATCGTCAATAAATAAACACGAAGCACACCAAAAGACTATACGAAAGTAACCATCAGGATAAGCGGAAAATAAGGTCCGCACTTGTTAACATCCTTTGCTCAATTGACGAAATAGGTTATCAAGCTTAACCCCCCTCCCCCTCCCCCACACCTTCCTATCTGTCTTTGCTATTGCATTCTGCAATCCTTTCTTGCTCCTTCCTTCCTTGAGTTAGCACTTTCCTATGGACGGGAACCTACCTGTCTCGGCCCCTTGCAACATTTCTCATTATTACTTTTTTTTTCTAGTCCGGATAGTACGGAGGGCAGGATAGTCACGAGCCGGATAGTCGGGATTTTACTGTATTGTATTGTTACCTTTTATTGAAAGTAGGTTTTAGTTTTATAACTTTTATTTTATATATTACAAAGAAATATCGTATGTAAGTTTTATTAACTTATGTGACAATACATACTTTTCGAAATTAAATATGTCAAAGTGGAAACAGGATATTAGAAAAATCCCTCCCCATAGGATTAGCTGAGACCAAGCTAGATAGTTTTATCTCGCCCGAATCAGTATAGAAGCCAAGTTTTGTGAAAATAGTTGTAGCTATTTTCGGTATACAGCAGCATTTTCAGTGCTGAATTTGTTTTAACCTGTCAAAACGAACTTTTTTCCGAATTCGTGACCATAATAATCCGTTTTCTCGTACAACATTTTGCACATAGGACAAAAAAAAAAAAAATATATATATATATATAATAATACAAAGGCATTTAATCATCCGTTTTTACCTTAATTTAGCCAAATATTTTCAGACTTTCATATTTTTAATGTTATCAGTATTAGGATTCAGCATTACTACATGGAGATAATAGCAAAACTAATTGTTAAAACAAAACAATACTTAATGAAAAGACTTGTTCTCTTAATAGAAAGCTAGACTACTGACGGGTTAAATAACAATTTCATGCCTCTGTGACATAGCAATCGCCTTCATAAGTGTTTCAGAATATTTAAAATTTTATACCAGAAAAATATACTGAAAAATACCAGTGTTGAATCTGAACCGAGTAGGTATTGTGAATATGGCGGCCTTGCGCTCATATTTTGTTATTTAATGTGTATAAAAAATTAAATATTTAACATTCGTTTAGTTGCGAGTTATTTATTTCATGAAAAAATATTAAAATATGTTTATTTGTAAAATATAACACGCTTTATCATTAAAATGTTAGGCAAGAGGCATCCAAAAGTACAAGGTAATTAGATGTTAAAAGACTGTTTTGCCATTTGTGAAATTTGCAATTTTTATCTATCTATATTATAAAGGACAAACATATCTGTGCGTAACGCATACGTCATTCTGCGAATGGCAACACTTTGAAATTTGAAATGAAATTTCGGTTTTACAATTTTCGCTACTGCAAATTTTTAAACTCTTAAACATCGCGCAGTTTCAATTTTTACACCGTCGTATAAGGAAAAAATGTACTTTTAAATGCACTTTGTTTGAAAGCTCTATCTTAATTTATTTTTGAGATATTAATTTTTTTTATAGTTTTTAGCACCAATTTTGTAATTGTGGCAACTGAAGCACTCCATTTCTATTAAAAGTAAGGAGAAAATAGTCATGGTTTATTTCTTTTTATTCATTATATCCTTATTGATGCCATTTTCATATTACAAATAAAAGTAACTTTTCTTAATTTTTGAACAAAAAATGACGTCAACCATAAAAAAAAAAACCACTCATTCTTCTTCATAAATCAAAAGATTGAAGAAGATATTTCAATATTTTTACATTTCGCTGATACTGAGTTTGAGGCGCTAGGCAAAATGATTCAGTGAGTAAAAATGATGTCATATTTAAAACAAAACGATCATTTTCTTTGATAAAACTAAATATTTGACCAATACTATGGCAACTAAAGGTAAATTTTCGCGGGTACTGAGACTAGAACTTAAATTTTATGCGAATGTTCGCATGAAAGGTTGTATCGGACAAACGTGACTTTAAGTTTGGCAATACATTCATTAATAATGTATTGTGCGTTAATAATACTTTAAAATTGTGAATTTGAGTGGTGCGTATGTAAAATTTGAGAATGTAAAAATAACGTACAGTTTAGATTTTATGGGGGGAGGGGGATTTTATGATGTGACAAAGTGAAATCCTTTTTACTGATTTTTCATCCCGTAAAAACAAACGCAAGAGCCTCAATCGATAACTTCAACATAATTACTCATCTTCATTACATATTCTAATACAGTTTAATTTTTCAATAATTTAAACAGTTGAAGTTTTTGGAAATAATATTTTGGTAATTTTAGGTTAAAAACATTATTTGTTTTAAGAGTTAGATAACCAATTAAGATGAATTTTTTATTGTAATTATTTCTGTAGGTTTATTATAAATTTGATCTAACAGTTCCATTCTAAACATATTAATTCGTCGAATTTCGACGGGTTCCAACTCGTTATATTAAAAAAGTGACTGTCTGTTTATATTTCACAGCTATTCCTCCGAGAATATGGAACATTGGACAGACAAATTAACACCAGTTATCCGCATTAGGGATTGACCGAAGCAGCAATTTTGCCGAATACCGAATACCGAAGCTTCGGTCGAAGTGTACGCCGAATATTCGGTATTCGGCGACCGAATACTTGAAAATTTTTAATACGCATTTTTGCATATACTAGCTTTTTTAATAAACTTTAATTGAAATGAAATTCTCAATAATCTAATTCAGTTACATTTTTATTCTTAAATCTAATTAATAAAAAATTTAATGACTTTCTACTCACAAATTTATTAACCCATCACTTTTTATTATTTTATCACTAGTCAATACCCAAAAATAACCTATGAAAGTATTAAACTATGCAGGCTATTATTAAGGATAAGGACTACCAGAATAACAAAAGTTCATTCAAATAAAAAGAAACAATGTTGTTAATAAGCTGATTTACTGACTGTCTAATTATAAACATATTGAATAGGAATGTTCTCAAAATACAAAAAGTATCATATCAATTTGTACATTTAACTATTTTCTATCAAATTATTGATAGGTATTTATATTTTGATTAATATTTTAACACTGTGGTGATGAAGATTACAAATTTGAACGATTTTGATATAACGGTTATAAAAGCTATAGGATAAGCATTGGAGTATACTTATTGGATGTGTGTATTTTCTTTAATAACCTTAGATATACAGATATGAACTCTAATATACTTATTTGATGTGTATATTAAAGAAAATACATATTAAATAAATTTAAATTAAAAAAAAAACTAATGTAGAAGTAATTAAAATTAAATAAGGGATGCATCTTCCTTACTTTTTTCTTCTTCTCTAGTTGGCAGTTGTTTTGATTTCACCCCTATGTAGACTATTTTAGGAAGGAAAAAGTTTTTTTGAAATAAAAAATGGCCTTTGACTTGTTTTTTGTAGTGCAAGCTGAATTCTGAACTCATGCACATAATATTAAACCTCATTGTTTAGCCTATTCTACTGCTAAGTAAAAGACAATTCTTCTAATTCTAAAAAAATACTTATCTGCAATTATTCGGCCGAATACTTAAAAGTATTCGGCCGGAGCCGAATATTCAGTTTACATGCCGAACCACCGAATATCGAATCAACTATTCGGTATTCGGTCAATCCCTAATCCGCATGGATCCAAAGATGTCAAAAGTGGTCTCAGAATTTTAAAATTAGAATTAGTTTCAAGATATTAATTTTTTTTTGTAATTTTTAATGACATTTTTTGTCCATTTTTGTGGGTAAAAGGGAGAAAAGCGAAAACGATAGGGATTATTAGATTTCTTTTTTTGACGTCATTTTCAAATTGAAATTATCTTTTATTTCAACAGATTGTTTTAAAGATACGAAATTTAAATTTTATACGGCCCCTGGGTCCCATAAAATACAATTAGAAAAACTGTCTCCATGATTTAATAAAAATAAAGCAGTAAAAATTGTATTCCTCTAGTACCGAAGCTTGCTGAATTATAATGCTTTATGAATTGTCAAAGTTTTCTGACATTTAAAAAACGGAAAAAAGCTGTTTTTAGTGGCAGAAAATGATTTAATACTTTTTATTTTTTTGTATTAGCCGCAGGTCAGCGGTTAATGGCCACTGATTTCTCGATTTATATGAACCTTTTTCATTCCGATTATTTCAATGTTTAAGCACGTCCTTCAGCTATATCTATTAAACTCATGTTTTTTTCCCTTAGCGCATAGGGGACGAGCGACCGGTATACGTGCCGCGTAAAGTGCTCAGAATCCGTGATTATTCTCAGCAGTAAATTTTTATTGTAAATTTTGCCTTATTTAATCCGAGCATTTTTTCCGATTCAATTAGGCAAAAATTTCTGTTTTGCAAAAACCGGTGATAAAAGATTAAAAATTTTGTAAAAGACGCTCGTCCCGAAGGGGTTAACGAAGTTTTAATTGCAATTTGCTAAAGAAGGATTAAACATTTATTCAGGTAGCTGGAATGTGTATGAACCGGAAGAACTGGAACAAACTGGTGACTGTTTGTATTTTACCGCAAATACAGTCGAGTCTCTATATAACGAAATCCATTGTTCCAGTAAAAAAATCGTTATATAGAGAAATTCGTTATATAGAGAATGAGTAAAAATTCCTATTTAACGTGTAAATTTTGAACAAAAATTACTTTTGAGGTCTTTAATTAAGAATTTGAAATGTTTAACTATAAATATTAACCTAATATTGTATTTCTGAAATTTAAACAGTTTCAAAAAAGAGAACAGATATTTATTTGAAAGCATAATAAAAATCATATAAGGGAAAATTACATTAATTTTAGACGAAGAAATCTGTAATTTTTCGCTGTTTTGATTTCAAAATTGTTACACTCTCGAAAAAATTTTCACACCTTAACAAGAAATGAAAAATTGTATCGGGAACATTTTCCTCCATTTGAATTCTCATTCACCTTAAACTTCAATTACCTCTCTGATCCCGCTCTTATATGTGTAACAATCCAATTGACACTGTTTTATGAAGTATGATGGAAGGTGTGTTGGAGGGGGAGCGGGGGAGATGAATTCGTTGGGCATAAAAAACAAGGAGATTCAAGGTAGAAAAGTAAGATAAAAAACTCAGCACTGAACGATAAATCACTAATCAGTGATGGAAAATTGATTCCATGTGATTTGGAAGCTTTTTTAAAACAATAAATAAAGAACATTTTATGAAAAATTCGTTATATGGTGATAGATATTTCGCTATATGGAGACTGCATAGCTGCCAACTTTTACGCTTTTTTGCTACCAATAAAATTTAATAGAGAATTTCACTTTGTTTAACCGTGGGATTTCGACGATTATATAAGACAATATTTACTATAAAATTTTAGTGGTAAGAAAAAAGAGTAAAAGATGGCAGCTATGAGACTGTTTTTAATGAGATCATGGGAAAAAGGGACCGTTCCTACTAAAAATTCGTTATATAGAGAAATTCGATGCATGGAGTTTCGTTATAGAGAGACTCGACTGTATAATTTCATTGATGCTAAAAGGGACACACACACACATAAGAATATAAAGCGCATTAAGAAAGCGTAAAATAGCGAATCAAAAAGCGCTGTTACGTGAAAAGCACGCCGCTGTCTCGATTTCCTGGTTGGTCTCTTAGTCTGGCAATGAAAAGAATATACAGTAAAACTTCCGTTTAACGAAGTCTCATCGTTACACTTAAACACTTAACTATGAAGAAAATTCGTTAAACAGAAATCAACTCAAATTCATGAAATTTATATAATAAAATACACATGCATAAAATGAAAAATACACATAAAATGGAAATATTGGAAAAATATATTTTAACTCGGGCAGTAACTTTTTTTCTATGCAATGTAGACATATGAGAAAAATTTAATTAGAATGATGTTTAAAAAAAACTCATAATAAAGGGAGATAGACAAAAACTAAAGCGTAGCGTAACTTTTCTCTTTTTTCTCAGTACGTCAATTCCTTAACTTAAAAAAAAAACCTGTTTTCTTATAAAAGGTTTCTTATAAAAAATACATTGTTCATAAAAAAATTCGCATTTTTGTTAAGTACCCGAACATTTAATCTGTAACATTCTCGTGAAACTAGAACCCCCTTCTTATTGTATCGAAGGCTTTTAGCATTTCTTCTTTTGGAAATGATAAATAAATAAAAAATATCATATTCATACAATTCGCTGAAATAAATTCATACATCCATTGCAAAAGCGACCTCTCCGTTTGAATGTTGAACACACATGAAAGTGGAATAAACTTCGTTATATAGAATATATTTTTCGTAATATGGAAATTAATTTGCATGTTAATGGTGTTCAAAGTCAAGGTTCAGCAGGAAATTCGTTAAGTAGAAAATTTCGTTAAATAGCGACTTCGTTAAAGGGAAGTTTAACTATATTTTATGTCATCCTAAAGGACAATTGCTAAACATTCTACGTTCGAAACAAAAACTATACAGGGTGTCCCTGTACTCATGGTTCAAAATACAGTAGAACCCCGCTAATCCGAAATAATTGGGACCGGTGCCTGTTCGGATTACAAAAAATTCGGATTACCCGAAATTCTGACAAAAATAGAAAAGAAAAAGGTGTTTGCTAAAAGAAAATGTAAGCTATAAGTACTCAGTAGTACAGTAAATATACTCTAAACCGACATCCTAAGGCCCGGAATGCTGGATATCAGGGAAAAAAGTATTGCTTGTTTAATCACTCTTTATGCTTATAATAATCTAATGGAACTTCAGAACAAGAAATTAAGTAACAACTCATTACAAACGGTAAAAAATCGCGTTAGCTCAGTCACTGCGTTAACGAAGGGGTGGGGGGGAAAAACATTTCTGTGGATAATTTGCGAAATCAAGCTGTTGAAAAGAAAAATAAATTTTTATCTTCTGAATTAAATACTTTTTGCATTTTTAAAAATAATTTTATAGTGACTGTCAAACAAACTGATATTCGATATTTTTTTAAGGTGGCTTCTACGAGTAGGCTTACAGTGCATGTTTTCATTTTATATTCGTGTGCCTATTTTGTACCTTTACATTATTGAAATTTTTTTTCTATTTAAGCTGTTTAAAGAATAAACAAGTAAGAAAAATCATGCGTACAGCATAGATTATGAAACACTTTCCAACACTCCCTGAAAGCTTTAACAAAACTTTGTTACTTAGGGAAATAAGGTAAATAAGATAACTAAGTAACCATTTAAAAATCTGATTTCAGTAGTTACCGCCCATAGCCTAATATGTATTCCAATTCTTTTGAACAGCCCTGTATTTGATCTGTATCTTGATATATATACTATATAATGGGAAAATTTAGTTTAGCAAGAAAACGTATAACAGGTTGAAATTTCTCTTTCAGCAATTCATACTAATAGATGGAAAAATACTTGTATACTTTTGTACAACCCTGTAGTTAATTTAGTATCTTTATTAAACTCCACTATTTAGCTAAAATTTAATTCAAACTAAAACACTCTTAAAGCTACTGAAACCACATTTCCAGAAATTATCATCCATAGATGATATACAAACTGTGGCCAGAAAGTTTGGCGAATGAATTTTTATTTCCAATACAGTATTGTACAGCATCAAATACAATTTACTGTCCTTCAAAATAATCTCCATGGATGGTAATACACTGTTGGGAACGAGTATATAAGTCCTGAAAACTCCTGTAAAACAGTTCTTTCGGAATGGCTTTCAGCTCGGCCGTCACGTTGTGTTGAATGTCGGTGATGTCCGTAAATCTCTTTCCCTTGAGGGCTGACTTCAATCTGGGGAAGAGGAAGAAGTCTGCTGGTGCCAAATCAGGTAAATAAGGGGTTGATCAAGTGTCACAACTCCATTCGTGGCCAGGAACTGCCGTACAACCAAGGAGGTGTGTGACCGGGCATTATCGTGGAGAAGAGTCCAGGAGCCTTGCGTGGCGTACTCAGGGCGAACGCGACGGATCCGTTGCAGTAAACGCTTCAGATCATCGGCGTATGCAACAGCATTCAATGTGGTACTCTCGGGGAGGAATTCTTTGAGAATGAGACCCTTAGAGTCGAAGAATGCGATGAGAATTGCCTTTATGTGCGATTTTTCCGACCGTACCTTGGTTTTTTTAGGCGACGACGGACTCCGCCACTCCAAACTTTGTCGTTTGCTTTCGGGATCGTACTTGAGACACCAACTTTCATCGCCTGTGACGATGTTGTTCAGGAAATTTCTGTCTCCATCTGCCGTGTCAATAAGGTCTCCGCAAGCAGCAAGCCGCATTTCCATTTGTTTAGGCGTTAAACGATGGGGTACGAGTCTGCAGCAGAGCTTTCGTTTTCCCAAATCCTCAGTGAGTATGATACGAACACTTTCTGTGCCGATTCTCAGTTCCTCCGCAATCATTCACTTTGTCAGACCACGATCGTTTTCCACAAGCTGCTTAACTCTTTCAATGTTTTCCGGGTGCGTGTCGTTTTTGGCCTGCCGGCTCGGGAGGCGTCTTCCAGGCTGGTCCACCCTTCCCGGAAACGCTTAAACCATTCATAAACACTCTTTGATGTGACGGTTTCATTTTTAGGTGCGTTCGTAATTATATAAATACGTAGCACCTATAGTCGTCGTTCAGTCCGTCCGTCTGTCCGTCTGTCCGTCTGTCCGTCCGTCTGTCCGTCCGTCTGTCCGTCCGTCTGTCTGTCCGCATGTAACAGAGCAAAAACTACCCAACCGAATGGTCTGAAATTTCAAATATATGATTGTTGCAAAATTTTGTCGAGCCATTTCAAATTTTATGAAAATCGGATGTATAGTTTAATTACAGGGACAGTCAAAAGTTTTTCTTTACATTACGGCCAATGGGAAAAATTATTGCAAGTGCATTTTAATGATATGAGAGCCTTCCGAATGATCTGAAATTTTAAAGATATAACTGTTGCAAAATTTTGTCGAGCCCTTTCAAATTTTAGGAAAATCGGATGTGTAGTTTAATTACAGGGACAGTCAAAAGTTTTTCTTTACATTATGGCCAATGGGAAAAAATTATTGCAAGTGCATTTTAATGATATTACAGCCTTCCGAATGGTCTGAAATTTTAAAGATATAATTGTTGCAAAATTTTGTTGAGCTATTTCAAATTTTAGGAAAATCGGATGTATAGTTTAATTACAGGGACAGTCAAAAGTGTTCCGTTACATTACGGGGAATGGGAAAAAAATATTGGAAGTGCATTTTAATGATGCATCAGACTATGCGCTTTATGAAGTGCAAAAAATTATACATTCAGTACAATATGGGGTGCAAAAAATAATTATAAAACTAGTTATAGTACGAACGCACCTCATTTGCCACGTTTGACGAGCAATTTCCAACTTGTTATAAACTTCTTTGAGCATTTCGTGAGTTTCATTTGCCGATTTCCTAAGTTTGAAACAAAACAACATGTTTATTCTCTGATCCATTTTGTTTACCGCGACAATCCACAATAAACCTTTCGCGCTCGGCGTTAAACGTAACAGGGAATAAACGCACTTCGAATCTTGCCAAACGTTCAAACAGATATTGACCTTCACCACACGCGGCGCGTTGATATTCTACTAGTACAGCAGCGACCTCTACAGGCTCATTTACCGAACTTTCTGGCCACAAGTTGTATATCCAATTCTTTGCGTGACCCTGTATATCATTTTATCTAAATTCTACAATTTTTTTTTAGTAAACTAAATGTAGTTCAGCTTAAAAATGCATAACTCATTTAAAACACTTTTAACCAATTTCCGCTCAAACCCAGTAACCTTACGAATTATTTTGTGTAGCCCAGTATATGAATTATAGATTTTATACACACCATATAGTATGCATAAATTAAACAAAAACATAATTTGCATAACAAATTAAAAAAACAAAATTTATTTCCTAAATTGTTTAAGCCCGAGAAGGGGCAGATATTAAGATATTTCATTCAATTCGTTCTACATTTAATGTTAAATTTTTGTAACAAATAAGTTAAACCAATTGAACATTAAAAAATAAAAATGAAATTAATACAATATAATACTTTAAACACCTATATACTTAGATTCCGTTCAAATGAAACCGAAATAAATCTTAGACTTTTTCCATTTTTAAGTTGTAAATATTTGTACTGCAGATTTTGCATTATGTTTATGACGATTGTACATAATATGATAAGATACATGCAAAATCCAAACTTTAAAAAAGTCTAAGATTTATTTCGATTTCATTTGAACGGAATCTAAGTATATAGGTGTTTAAAGTAGTATATTGTATGAATTTCATTTTTATTTTTTAATGTTCAATTGGTTTAACTTATTTGTTACAAAAATTTAACATTAAATGTAGAACGAATTGAATGAAATATCTTAATATCTGCCCCTTCTCGGGCTTAAACAATTTAGGAAGTAAATTTTGTTTTTTTAATTTCTTCTGCAAATTATGTTTTTGTTTAATATGTCAAGTTTTTTAATAACTACCGAATTCAGACGAACACATTTCAAAATTAATGGAGGGTATATCATCATCAGGCTTTGATTTGTGCGATATCGCATCACAATTTGTGATGCAATTTACCAATGTATAATTCAAAATGCTTCAACAGTGCAGTAATGCAGGTTGCTGTAGTTTGGTCAAAAAATTACAATCTGAACTTAAAAAAATCTGCTTGAAAATGTCATTTTTATTTCCACTATGACGTCATATTCATCTTCTTTTTAATTCTTAAAAAAAAATTAACTATTTCAGTTTCTTCAGTTTCATGTTTCACGTGAAAATCATTCAACTAAATATAGGCAAATTATTATTACGGCTTTTGAATTATTTGCAACAATGAAGGAAAAAAAGTTAAATTTTATTAGAAAATGTCCGTTGATTCTCAATGAAAAAAGAGAAATTTGGAATTATTAAGAAAAATATTTGAATAATGTATATAAAAATTAGCCCATGTTACTCTCTAGATTATAATCCAGCTATATGCAAAGGCATTTTATGATCCGTTTTGACCCTGACGTCAGGCAAATGTTTTTACACTTTGAATTTATAATATTATTAGAATTAGCAAAGAATTAAAAATGAGTGGCATCAGGGACAAAAAGGTGGGAAGAAAAAATGAAAAAGTTACCATCTCCATAGGCTTTTCTATGTTAAATTAACATTGAGAAGTGACACTGGAAATAAATAAGTATTGCGCTGCCGCGCAATACTTAAATATAGTGAAACATAAAAGCGCATAATCATAATTAAAAATGCATTTCCAGTAATCACTGCTAATGTACAGTACTACTGATACAATATACTATCTGAAAACTTTTGTGTGTCCCTGCAAATGCTATGCACTTCGTAATATACATCAAATAACTTATAGTAAACCTCAGCGACGTATATCAATTTCATTATATATGAAATAGTTTAACATAATTAAAATACGCCGCAAACAATTCCCACCTCCCTCCCTATATCATTATGTAACGGAATTCTTTTGTGTGGCCCTGTAAATGAATAATAGCTATTCTTGCACTGCATATTCTACAGAATACATATTTTAGTGCACTTCTTAAATGCATATCAATTTTATTATGTTTGAAAGCGTGTAACATCATTAAAAATCATTTGAAACGATTTTTTCCCATTGGCTGTAATGTAAAGGAATACTTTTGACTGTCCCTGTAAATGAACTAAACATGCTACAAACTTCATTTGAAATAGGAAACGTGTTAAGGTAAACGTAAATAACCTCCGAAAATTTCAGGGCAATCCGAGTATATTTACGGGAGTTAGGGTTTTAGAGCGCGGGCAGACGGCCAGACGGCCATACGGACAAACGACCAGGCAAACCGAAGTCATAAACACTTTTCAACTTTGTTGGAAAGTGTTAAAAAAGGCATTTTGAGCACTCGATTACTAATATACAGTAATTCGGATACAATATAGTATCTGAAATCTTTTCAAATACACCGCAAACAGTTCCCCCTATATACCATTATGAATGGAGTTCTTTTGTGTGGCCTTGTAAATGAACAATAAGTATTCTTTGTACCGCATATTCAACAGATTGCATATTTTAGTGCACATCATAAATGAATATCAATTTTACTATGTTTGAAAGAGTGTAACACTATTAAAAATCATTTGAAACGATTTTTTTCCATTGGCCGTAATGTAACGGAAAACTTTTGACTGTCCCTGTAAATGAACTAAAAATGCTACAAACTTCATTTGAAATAGGAAACGTTTTATGGTAAACGTAAATAACCTCCAAAAATTTCAGGGCAATCCGAGTATATTTACGGCAGTTAGAGCGCGGACAGACGGCCATACGGACAGACGGCGGACAACGGAATTTCGGATGAGCGGGATTCTACTGTATAAGGGAAGGTAAAGTGCACATAAAGAAACAATTTTTGTATTGCTTCATTATGTGTATGTGGGGCCGGAAATGAAATGCTTTGGCGAAAACCAAGAAATGCGGAGGAAATGAAAACAAGCGTTTTACTGGCATAACAGTTACAGTAAATTCTCAAATGTGCCACTGGTAGCGTCTAGCAAATGATTGGCGTAACTCTTCGTAGATTCCAAGTGTTTCACGAACATATTCAGCAATGACTGAAAGTCTTACAATGAAGTCCTCATCAAAGTCAACAGGTGTCTCATAGATCAGACATCTGGAACTTTCGAAAGGGTAAGACAATCACTTGCTAGACACTACCAGATGTGCATCGGTGTTGGTGGTAACACAGTTGAACACTTACCGTCAACCGGTACTTTCGTCCTACTTTGGTCCATCCCATAAAAAAAAGTTTTTATTCTTTGTATTGAACAAACAATACAAGATAATTTGGAGTTTTTGCGCTTGAAAACTATTTTATACCCTACTTTATGGTATTTGAATAGTTTGGAGATAATTTAAATTTTTTAGTGGCAACACTGAATGTGTTTGGAAACAACTGTTTTCGTGTGTAAATTTTAACTCTCCAAACTTTCTATAGTGAAACAATCTAGATAAGACCTACAAATAAGGTAAGTGTCAAAATATTACCTTTAGTAACCTGTAACCCATTTGTGATCACAGTTTTCCTTTCATTTTTTTTTGACAGGAAATGTTTACGTTTTCATAAAGCTAACATGAAAACTAGCATTTCGGGGCTACTTTGTGCCAGGCCTTTTTTGGTCCGAAAATAGCCCCAGTTACTTAGAAATGCCTTTCATACAACCAAATCTCTTAAAACATGTTTTAAGTAACATTTTTTTTTCAAATCTTACTGTAGCAAAATGTTAGCTTAATTGTCTCTGTTCCAGTTGCTAAGGAACATGACGAAATCTGTTTCTCGGTTCTTTAATATTAACAATTGGTTTATCGTGTTTAAATGTAAAAAAAAAAAAAAAAAAAAAAAAAAAAAAAAAAAAAAAAAAAAAAAAAAAACCTTTGTTTATCGAGTTTGCAGTGTTAATTTATTAGCAAATGCTATTGCAAGGGGATTCAATAAAAATGTATTTATTTACATATGAAATACATTAATTTTATATAAAATTAAGTGAATGGACCAAAGAAGCCCCCAGCAGGGGTTACTTTGTTCTAAAACTTTAAAAATAGTTAAAAATTAAAAAAATTAAAAATTTCCTCATTAAAACCATACAGTTTGCTTCATTGTTTCATGTTAATTGTTTACAACACCATTTCGACGTTGAAAAATCACATATAATATTTTTTAATAATGGGAATGTGAGTGAAACCAGGAAAAAGCGGCCCAAAGTTTGACGGTACCGTAGTTGTTATGTCAATAAAACTCTTGTTTTCATTTCCACCCTATTTCTTGTTTTTCGCCAAAACTTTTCATTGCCGACCCCACATTGGTGTTCCAAAATTGCTTCTCTGTGTGTATTTTACCTTCCCTTACAGCGTGACCCATGAATTTGAGGACACCTTGTAAAATTGAAAATAATTTGCTGGATCATCATGATAATACTTATCAACAAAACACCAGACTGCAAGATAAAATGTGTGGATTGGGTGAAATCATTTAAAAAACATACATTGTCCTACTTACTAGTTCTCGAATGTGTCATTACCAACATCGATACATGTATGACAGCGTTTAGAAAGTGACTGGCGCACCTTTTCGAAGATTCCAGGTGTATTATCTATGAGATACCAATTGACTCTGATGAGGACCTCATTGCAAGATTTTCAGTCGTTGCTGCAATTGTTCGTGAAATACCCGGAATCTTGGAAAGCGTACATCATTCACTAGACGTTGCCAGGCCTGTATCGATGTTGATGGTGGCACATTTTTGAGCACTTACTGTAATTGTTGTTTCAATGAAACGCATGTTTTCATTTTCTCAGCATTTCTTGTTTATCGCCAACACTTTTCATTTCCGACCGCACATTGCTGCGCTAAGATTGTTTCTTTTTGAGACTTTACGTTCCGTTACAGGTTGGCCCATAAGTTAAGAGATACTCTGCAAGTTGACATTAAAGGGCTTCAAAGTTCACCAATAGCGACTAATATGAAAGTACTTTTATTTTTAATCTCAAAACTGAAAATTTGAAACATTTTATATCATCTTCGCTGTTAAGTGATATAGACAACAACTAGCCGCCATTGGCGACCAGGTTGGTCTCCCTTAAACGTATTCTAAGCATTGTATCATGTTACTTTATTCATAATTTAATTTCCTTGCTCAGTCCTTCCCCCAAAAGGAATATTCTGATAGAGAAATTAAGAACTCGGTATTATTATGTCAGCTGCGCGCAGGTGATAAATTGCCAAACATTGTTCCCGTTGCATTTTTTCATATTTTATTTATTTCATTTAAAATATAATCCTTTCACCCATTTTATTTAAAATACAAAACTTTTATTTAAAGCTGAAACATTTAAAATTCACGACTTTCATTTATTTCTTTTTAAAAAAAGAAAAGAAAAGGAATAAAAAATAATACCATAAACCATGACATTTAATTTGAAGGCATTGTTTTAATTTTAATTTACCACGCGAAAAAAAAAATGCCAACTGGACAGTTAAAAAATGCTATTGGCGAGGTTTGCGCCCGGCTAACATAAAAGTAGCAAGAATTTTTTGCGATCATGGCAACTTTTATGTAGTTTATGCGACAGGGTCAACCTGTAATTATTTATGACAGTCAAATGACCTGAACTATGAACAATATTTGGAGATTTATCACCTGTGCACGGCTAACATTAAAGTACCAAAATGGTCGCCTGGCATATAAAAAGCGAAGCGGTCAGTCCGGAACTGTTGATGACAGTCACATGACTTATGATATTATTATAATAGAGATTATACCAAGTATTTACCTGAACCAGCTCGAGCACAAAATGGTAATTCTGGGGTCCAGCTTCCATCCATGTTGCAACCATAGAACTTTGGCGGAATGGCGGGTTTATCTTCGTAATGATGACAGGATATTTCACAGATTGTTCCTTTGTCCATGAAGTGAGTTTTGCATTTGATTTTCCCTCCCGAATTTAAAGTCACACCGCAGTCTATAAAAGCTGAAAAAAAGAAAAAGAAGTGAATTTTCCACATGAAATTCGACGAAACGTCATTCTCAGTAGGCGAGGGGAGGGGGGGGGGAGGTGTTGCGCTGCTAAGTGCATGGTACGAAAACACGTTCCGTGGCAACGAAATTTGACTTATCATAAGACTTTTCGCATTAGTGCAAAATCCTGCAATTTCATTGGCTATCGGTGAACTGAACTTCTTTGCCTGAAAGGAAAAACTCTATTTTACGAGTAGCAGCGCTGCTACTCATTTCATCAATTGTATTTCTTGATAATAATAACTTGATGAGCATCCTCGCTGCATTAAAAAAAAAAAAGCATATATATTTCTTAGACTTAACACAAAATCAATTGTTATAGAGTTAATAGCAATATATAATTAATTATTAAATTGGATTTATTTTATTTAGTCAAAAAATTATCAACAACTCAAAAAGAATATACCCTCCATTACACTCCAGGCTATGTCAAATTTTAAGTTTCTAGTCCTTTCAGTATCACAAAAACCGTAAGTTTAGAACTTTTTAAAACGCATTTTGCGCATTTTACACTTTTATTTTTAAACACACATATTTTTAAACATGTTCTACGCGATCATTTACGTCTTAAAAGTAACATGAACGACAAATTTTCAGTTTCTATTCCTAACAGTTCCATAGAAATCGTAATTTAGAACATTTTCAGCCCATTTCTACGTTTTAACTTTCGAAATTTTTTAGAAACCATTCTTAGCGAGAATTTGTATCTTAACCCTAGAATACTAATCTTTATATTTAGTACTTAAGGGGGTCTGGGACACAAAAATCTTGAAATTTTCTAAAAAACTTTTATTGCATTAAAAATTTCTCTATTTTTTTTTCTGCTTAAAATGACGTACAAATCATGTTTCTATCTTAATTAGAATAGGAAATATCAATTTTTTCGTTTTGGTTTGTTTTCAAAATCTAGCTTTCAAGTAATAGTTGTCGTGAAAACGACTTCTTGTGAAAATGCGTTTTTCTTCATGATGGGTTTTTTCACCATTTCTCGAATTTAAATTGTTATAAGTCCAGAACCGTTAAAGATAAACAGTTCAAACTTGGCACATGTCTTTTTTAATTGGATTACTTTAATTTCGATTCAGCAAATTTGAAAAAAAAAATTACTTTTGAAAATAATTTTTTTTTAAAGTTACATTTTTTTTTTAAATTTTTACTTTAAATATTTTTAATTTTGTATTTAAATTAATATTTTCAAAAATGCTGAGTCAAAATTAAAACTTACATATTTCTGTTTATTTAAATGAAAACAAATTGAAATTCTACAAATAATATTTCGAGTTATAACGATTTCAAAATACCCCACATTTTTAATAAAATTTAAATTTAATTAACTATCACAAAAAATTTCAAAATTTTAATTAAATAAATAAAAAATATTTTAAAATGTCTCCCAGACTAATACT
Source organism: Maratus speciosus (assembly GCA_963932465.1). Classification (NCBI taxonomy): domain Eukaryota; kingdom Metazoa; phylum Arthropoda; class Arachnida; order Araneae; family Salticidae; genus Maratus; species Maratus speciosus. The sequence continues at coordinate 459,673,093 of OZ010797.1, forward strand.
AATTAAATACTAATTAAATACTAATCATGTGTAAAATTTACTCACTCCATATTAAAAATGCATTTAAGGCATATTAAAACAATAATTCTTATATATATACTCATACATTTACATTTTATTCAGAAAATTATTCATTAAACATATCCTTGTAGTATAATTCAGCAAAATAAGCACATACTTAATGTGTAAAAATAAGGGTGTGTGAATAAAATTTACGCAGGTTAAAAGTAACTGCCAGGTCAAATTTCAAGTTTCCAGTCCCTTCAATATAACAAAAGTAGTTAGTTTAAATCATTTGTTTTTTTTCCAACACCCTTTTAAATTTCGATTTTTAAAAAAACTGTTTTGAGCGTGCATTTGCATATTACAGACAGCAACCATGTAAAATTTTGATTTTCAACCCCTAACGATGTTATAGAAATCGTAATTTAAAACGTTTTTAGAACGATTTCTGTTCATTTCACTTTTTAAATTTCGACCTTTTTTAAAAATTCTCCCGTGCTTGCATTTGCGTCTTAAAAGTTTCATACATGCCCAATTTAAAGTTTTTATCCTTTACAATCCCATAGACATTGTAATTTAGAATGTTTGTAGGAAGCTTTCCGTGTATTTCATCCTTTAAAATTTCAAATTTTTTAGAAGCCATTCTCAAAGAGCATCATCTTGCGCTATTTTACATCTTATAAGCAACTACCAGATGCAAAATTATGTTAAATTTATTTTCATTTGTACATATTTCTGTAAATAGTTTTTGAAAAATGTAGTATTTAAAACTTAAAGATAAGCATGCCATCCATTAATTGTTATTCATCCCATGCATGTGTACACTTTCAAGTTCATTTTCTTGGAAAAAATAACTAAATTAGTGTAGAACATCGAACTGTTATTACGATTATACATAAGAAACCCCCAGATAGATACAGATAGCACCAGGTATAGAAAATCCCACGTGTTTACAAAAATGACCTGAGATTTCTTCTAAGTTCCAACTTTGAACGATGACATCAGAAGAAAAGATCAATCCAAATCCATCTTCGGATGTAGCACTTTTTAGACGGCGAGTATAATTCAGAGCCCATCTGGTATTCCTTTCATGCACCGCAAAAACAAAAGTAGTTGGAATCTTCCCCCGACCAGATGACAGAGGAAGAACGTGTGCAAAAAAGTCGGCAGGTACAAGGTCATCCTATCGGGTGACAGTTTGCCGGTGACTCCACCGCGAAGCATTTCTAGTGGCCAGAAATTCACTATTGTTTTTCGAGAATCACAGGATCTGAGAGATCCTTGATTAGTTTTTTAGTTAAGTTTGAACTCTCGTGAGAGAAGGTAACAGGTCTTTACCTGGGTTGAGAGCACCAGTCTCTCGGTTGCGCTTATTTTCTCGGGTGCAGAATCCGAGGGTAAAAAGTGTCTCGTTCATTCTGGGACAAAGCCGAATGGTCATATACTGAAACTAACTGTTAGCGGTGAGTTGTTCGTTATCATATGAGAAAAGCCTTTTCTAAATCGGAGTTGAAAGAACCTCAGAGACTCCATTTCGTCTGAACTACTTTATCGCCTTATTAGGACTTTGTTTAACTACTACATCTAATTGTTATTATTTATCATCAACCCCGTGCATCAACTCATACTTGTTGTGTTGGTGTGAGAATATTTAGTCAAGAAACCAATTATTGTTTTATGTCTAATAAAACTTTCATTCTTTAATTTTAAATATTTCCACTAGAATCTTAAATTCAATATATCAGAAGTATGCAAAAAGTAATAGAAGTGAAACGTATAAATAAACAAATACATACAAGATTTAACATTTATCAAAATAAAAAAAAACATCTTATTATAAATTGATATTCTGATTATGTATGAAGTTATAAACAGTGTTTTGGAACAACGCCAACGTGCAATTTCATTACATATTAATGACAAACAAGCAATGCTGCTATGGGGGAGAAAGAGAAATGAAGGTTGATGAAAATCAGTTCAGTTTGATTGGCCGGTCAGCCGTTAATGACGTCAGTGGGGTTCAGGATGACCGCCAAATGGCTTTGTAGAGTATAAATTGGCGTTGGCCATGGTAACCCAAAAATGCGCCCATTCAAAAGGAAAATCATCACAACCCGAATACAGAAAATCGTCGCCGTTCGTGATAATATTATTCAGTCTTCCATAACCGGGTAATAATTTTTTTAACAAAGCACATTACCATGTTTTTAGATGCTGTGCATTCTGAACGGGTGTTGGCGATCGTAGCTAGCAGGGGGCAGAGGCCCCTAGTATTATAAAAAAAATGTCCCTGATTCAAGCTGATGTCATGATGTTATATCATTATATGACGACGTTTTGATGTTAAAAGAGAAAAATCCCAGGAATATAACAATCCATTGATGCGTATAGGTAAGTATAGTAATACTTGCGTGCATATAAACATATACAGGGTGTGCATAATTAAAGTTCACCTTCAGAGTTATATGTAGTCGAAACTATTAATCAGAAAAGTATAAAATTTGGAATGTGTCTAAATGAAGGGATGCGAAAGACATTTAGCAGATTTTTTTTTCAAAAAAGACCACTGGAGCAGGGCTCGATTAAACTCTTAAGCTATACAGAATTTTTAGTTTGCAGAAAATTTGCAGAAGTCTTGCTTTGAAAATCTGCAAAGTTGGAGCAAGCTCAGCATGACAAGACTGAAAGTTCATAACAAGACTGCAGCCACATAACGCAAACGCCGAAGTCACCACACTTTGAACTTGCAGCTAACTTGTCGTGCAAGTTAAATTCACGCTGTATCAAATTTATTGCAAATTAACGGCAAACAAGTAATCAAAAATATTGCAAAGTAGTAACCTTTTTCATGCCACATTAACTGTTTACAACTGTTACACTATAAAGTTTAACCCCTTCGAAGGGGTCCATAGAGCTGATCAGGTCTATTGATGCATACGCTCCGTTAAGGTGCATGCATCGTTTTTACTACCATAAACAAGTTAGAGTAATATTTGTACCGTTCGATTCGAGGTTTTTTTTTTTTTTTGTTATTTGATAAGCATAGCGTTTAAAAAAAAGTGGTGCCAATAGAATAAAATTTCTGCAACTTCTGCGTATCTGCTGATTGTCTATTCTCTCAACAGAGGGATTTTTTACTTTCGTCACTTTCGCGAATTAAAGAGAGTCTTACAATCAGTTTCACAACAAAATACTCATGCAAGTGAGTGATGATATACCTTGCTGGAGATTTGCTGCGAATTTCTCAATTCAAATTTGTCACGACAAGATTATATCAGAAAAAAATCAAACTTGCTGCTAATGTTCATGGTATTTGGGTTGTCAAGCACAGTGTCATTTCGGCGCCCTCTTTCATTCGAGAAGACTTTCGTAAATTCGACATACCCAGAAGTCAACAATGTTACAAATATTATTAAAATTACTACATATATTATTCAAATTACTACAAATATTGTATTATTGTATTTTCTTGATTTTTATTGGTTATACAATAATACTGCCTGATAAACTAACGACTTTGGTTGATTGGACAAACTGAGAAATTGTAATCAAGTGGTTGAAATTGAATGAAAAATTATTTTTTTATGAAAGATATTTCTAAAAAATACTTTTTAATATTTTGATAATAATTTGGTAAGAAATTAGAATTTTGGAATGGAATTAATTCAATATAAAATTTGGGGCCTCTGGTTTTCTCAATTCCGGGCCCCTTCCAAATTTTCTAAGGGAAGCACTTGCTTCTCGTTCTTATTTCATAATCAGAGCCTGCACGGGAGGGCGTATTATTATTATTTTTTTCAATAATATAAAAAAACAGAAGCTTATACACTGTAGAATTGGTTTATCAAGCGAAATAGGTCTCAATTTGTTGACCATTATTGTTAAGTAATGCTTAAATCGCAAAATAGCGTATTCAACAATCACGCGAGTAGATGAAAAGTGGGGCTCCGACCTCAGGAGGAGGAAGAGGGCAGGAGGTGCAGGTGCAGCACCTTCCTCCTGCTCCTCCTCCCGTGCTCCTCCTCTCGTGCACCTCCTCTCGTGCTCCTCCTCCTCTCGCGACTCTACTCTTGGAGGAGGGGTTAATGCGATAAGGATTTTTTTTTAGATAAAAGCGGGAATTTTCGGGAGATTGATTTTTTTGCTGTGTTATAGTACGAGGGTTATTTTTTTCGGTTACATAATTTTCGGGCGTTATTATTTTGAGTGTAGTATAGTACGAGGTTTAAATGAAAAAGTAATTAAAAATAATTAATGAAAAATATTAATTAAGAAATTTTAATTGGGGGACTTTAACTTTTTTCGGGGTAATTTTTGAATTTTTAGGGGTCATTGATTTTCTTTTCGTCGCACGAGGGGTTTTTTGAGTTTGATTTTTTTCATTAATGATAATTAATTAAGAAATTTTAATTGAGACACTTTAACTTTTTGGGGATAATTTTTGAATTTTCATGGACATTGATTTATTTCGCTGTTGTTTAGTTCGAGGGGATATTTTGAGTTGGATATTTTTTTACTAATGATAATTAAGAAATTTTAATTGGGGGACTTTAACTTTTTGGGGATAATTTTTGAGATAGAATTTTTTGGGAGATAGATTTTTCTTTTCGTCGTACTCCAGTACGAGGGGTCATTTGTACTTTTAAAAATTAATTTAGAAGTTTTAATTGGGAGACTTTAATTTTTGGGAGTAATTTTTAAGTTAGATTTTTTTTCTTTTCGAGGACATTTATTTTTTTAGCACACTTGAGTTTTCGGTGTTTTTACTGGCAACGATTTTTAATTTGGGAACTTTCAAATATTTTTTTCGCGATTTTTCATTGGCAATCGAATTTTAAACATTCATTAAACATTTTAATTGGGAGACTTTATCTTTTAACGCAAATTTTTAGATAAAAATGGAATTTTAAACATAAATTGGATGAGGGGACTTTACGCGATTCAATTTAGTGACGTATGCGCTTGACTATTGAGTATTAATTAAAATTCTGAATGATTGTGAATTTTTGTTATTTAGTGTTAGAATTTTTGTCTGCAAATTTTTGAATAGTACTGCCCCACCCGTGGCTGAGAGGTTTTGCTCACGAAGCTAATAGACGGGAAGTGTTGGGTTCAATCCCAATCGCACCCGTCGGCCTAATCGTTCGGAGTTTTCTTCGAACCATGGATTTTCATGCGTAAATTCGGGTTAGGTTACCTTAGAAAGACCTTCACGAAGGGCACTCCCCCTATATCCCTAGTGTAGATAATCAATCGCGCTCGTCGGCCTAATCGTTCGGAGTTTTGTTTGAGTTATGGATTTGCATGCGTAAATTTGGGTTAGGTTCCCTTAGAAAGACCCACACGAAGGGCACTCCCCCCTCGGGCCTAGTGTAGATAATCGGCCGTCAAAATCAACCAACCTTTTAAAGGTTAGGTATAACTATGTTGGTACACGATTTGTTATGGAATTTTTAGGTTTGTAAGTATTGCTTTATACATTTGAAATAATATTAAAAAAAAAAAAAAAAACATGAAATGTCCTTCATAAAGATATTAGGAAATTTCCCCCCTTTCCCCTTAATGAATATATATTTGTAAAATACAGGGTTACCTATTCAATGGTCCGTTTGAATTTGTCCCTTCAAATTTTATTGACGCATGTTTTCGAAAAGTTTCATATTTTTTAAAACTAGAAAATCGATTTTTAAACGAAGCGCTTTTTAAACATACATAATTCTTGAACGTTTCTATCGAAACACTTTGAATTTTTAATAAGATTTTGGAAAAAACGCATTTTTGACAAATTTTCGCTAATAATTGCGCTTTTTAGAATAAAACTATTAAATACATAAATTTACCAAAAATTTAACACACTTACTTTACTTAAAATGACTTTCAGAGCCTAAAAAACGCGTGTTTCTGTAGGAAAATGTCTACTATACTGAACCGTGGTCATCGTGCGTTATCTTTGGAAACACTCAGAAGTGAATCACTTTATCTAGATAAGGGGTTTTCCTTTATATCGTGATAGGATATTAGATTTTAATTTCGATTGACTAATGGTGGGGTACAAATTAAGATTTTCAAATAATTAATTTAAGATTTTTATTATCTCACTGATAGCGAATTTAATGAATGAATAATTAATATTACGTCACACAAAACGAATTTTATGAATAATTTAATATTGCGTCACAATTTTTGAATGATTTTATTAATAAAAAATTTTTATCCAATTGGGGGTCATTTTTTCTCATAGATTTATTTTAAATAAAATTGGAATATTCATTTAGTAATACTATATTAACAATTTAATGCATGTGCGACATTTCTTTTGGATAAAATTAAAACTATTTTCTAATGAGACCTTTTAAAACGGATACTTTTTTAATTGATTCATTAACCGTGAGAATACTTCAAACACGTCATTGATGAGTCATCACACATAAGTAAATTTTCACTCGTAAACATGAAAGTTTTAATAAATATATTGAGGTTTTTGAAAAGTGACACTCATTTCGTGCAGTGGACTTTGAACTTTTAGTCTAGTTCTAATTTCGATCTAGTTCAAATTTTGCTAAGTTAACACGTTACGAAATATAGGGGAGCTTAATACTATGCATTAATATAACTATGATTTTTGCTTAATTTTTTACAAGGATAAAATTTTTATCATCGGAAAAACACATCTTTAAAAGATTTAAAATAAATATTTGTAAATATATATATAATTTTATATCATTATATATCAATATATAATTTTATATCAATATATATATAATTATAATATTAAAACATGAAAGAAATGATTGCGCTTTTAGAGCCTATAACTTTAATCATAAAAATTTGAATACTTATCACTTTCAAATGAAAATGATAAACCTTTATTTAAAATTTTTCTTTTTATAATTAGAGACATACAATTAACTAGAAACTTAAGTATAAAAACAGAAATGAATATCTAGCAATAAGGTTAACATTTTTAATAAAAAATTAATATTTTAGGTTAATTTTAAACGTGCTAGTATTTTTAGACTAGCGAAATATCCCTTTTTTAGAAAATACTTTTCTGGTTTAATTTTCATTTATTTTTTAAATATAACTTTTAAAAAATATTCTCAACTGTAAAAACTAGGGATTTGCTTTTGACAATTTTATTTGAATTTAAGATTTGTTTAACATTTAGAAGTATATCTTATCAAAATCAATTCGAAATATTTAGATTTGTTTATTATTAATAATTTGAAAAATAAAACATTTAGAAGTAAATTCACTTACTTTTGTTTTTGTTACATAAAAATCCAAAAGGGTTGAAAAAGAGTAGCAACACTTCACATAAGTTTTGTGATACTAAATGGAGTAAATTTTGAACATCAATATCTTATCTGTTTGGGTATTTCCATGAATACATGATTCATGAGATAAGCAGAATGTCATGTTCAAATATGAATATAAGAACAGTGTTAATGAATTTACTTTATTCATATCGTATATACTTTAGCTATAATTAATATAATGTGAAATTAATAAGGGATTTAATTAATATGATGCGTTTTTAAGTAAAATCTAAATATAATTGTATCTTTTTCAGTCTTATTTAATAGAAGAGGAATGCTTTTCAAATTTATTAAGAAACATGTAAGTTATTATTAGCTTGGAAATTGCAACTGAATTAAAAATTGACTTTTAACATAGAATTAGTCTTTTGCTAAATTTTCAATAAAAATATTTCTCACTTAAAAGTTTACTTCTCACATTAAAAAAGTCATATACTTGGAATTTTTACCGAGAAAATTTTCTCACATGGAGAAAGGCTTTAGTGATTGTATTAGAATAAAAACTTATCATATTAAAATTTTTAATAAGTAAATTATTATTATTAAATCTATGTCACCCACCACTCACTTTATTTACAAATAAATATTTATCACTTTTTAATGGAAACAAAAATGGTAGGTAAAGCTTTCGTTTAATATTTTTAAATTAATATGAGTCCCTTTAATTTTTTCAGTGCGACTCCTTCAAATTTTAAACCCTTTGAGAGCTATTTTAGTGAGAACATAAAAAAATTTGAAGTCTTCCATTTAACCAAAAAAGGATTTATGCTCAATACACTACAGACATTCTAAACAAAATTTGAAAAATTTTAATTCAAGTTCTTTTGAAAACTCTACTCATTTTGTAGGGAGGAAAAAAAAAAAAAAAACATGCATTTATAAATTTTTAGTTTCACATATTACACACTAAATAAAATATATATTAAGATAAAACATTTGCAAACTTATTTATAAAAAGGAAAGACATAACCTTATTTCACTTTTTCGTTAAGCATATTTTTAATTCACAAGCAGGCTTCACACATATTACTTAGCACACAAGTTACTTCAGCGAAAAATCCCTTTTCCTTATCTAAATGATTCATAGGGATTCATACCTCCCTCATGAATACATTATACAAACGATGTATTAGTTTAATGAATATAAATTTTAACTGAATCCTTTAAACTTTATTTGATAACATTCGATCATTTTTATATTTCAAAACGAAGAAAAATTATTGAATATCACCTAACAAACATATACTTTTACACTAACATGTTATAAAAACACTTCTCAATATTCAAATTTTATGATATTTCGACATCTCTCGCCAAGCTTTTTAAGAATGAAAGACTATTTCGTTAGAATATTTAGCTTTTTGTATACAATTTTAGCAATAAATACATAATGCACTCAACTTTACTTTGTCATTAAACATTAAATTAATCCATCGCATAGCAATTCAAACTTAGGATTTTTTTTATTTAGGGTAGATAAGTATACGTGTATATATATATATATATATATATATATATATACATGTGCATATATGTGTGTCTGTGTGCATTTGTTAATGGGGGAAAAATTTAAAAGGTATACACATTGAAAGTTAATAAAATTATTTAAAAAAATTTATAAAAATATTTCAAGAGAGTATTAAACATTTTAAGACAGTATTAAAGATTTGAACAACTGATAAAAATGCTTTGAAAAACATTTAAAATTATTTAAAATGTTTCTTTCATATTTTAAAGTCAACAAATTTTAATACATAGCTATGTACATACAGGCATTTGAGCTATATACATACATGCATTTGAACTATGTTAACAGAACAAATGTTTTATATATTTCGATGCTATTTCCAAGTTAGTCAATTTATGCTTTTTGAATATGCATATACATATATTTGTAAATTTTAATGTTTTCTCTTAAAACTGACTAGTTATTTATCCTAGCATTATCCTATTATTATCCTAGTTATTTATCCTACATTTATTAACACAAAAAACCAACTGCTTTTCAAACGACTGTGTGATTATCAAAACAATCCAAATCCTTTTATCTACACATACGCAAACATTTTAATAAACTAGAGGCCACATTTTCAATCGAATAAAACAATGACTAATCAAATAGGTTATATCATAACTTAAATTATACCTTTTATGTGATATTGCTAAACATGCTACTACAATGTCTAATCAAATAGGTTATGTCCTAACTTGAATGATACCTTTTTTGTGACATCGCTAAACAAACTTCTAACTTGTAAAAATAGCATGATAACTTGTTTTCACTAGACAAACTTAATAATTTTCGTAGGTTTTATAAAATAATCGACATGTTTGGTTATCTCTCATCATAGTTTTCTAAAATATATCCAATAAAGTTTGCTACTATTAAAAAACATGCTTTAAATTCAGATAGTTTTCACTCTTATTATTTAAAAACATATAACACAAAATATTTTTATTAAATAATCACTATTTTTCACAAGTTTGCAATATTTATATGCTAACTAGGGTTAGTAGTATTCAGACTTGAAAATATCTTTATAGATTAAACATGAAAATTTATATGTCTGACAATCCTTTGACTATTTTTAGTTAAAGTTCGTGTCATGAAATATAACCGAAAAGCTTAAAATTATACTTTGCAGTTTTTTAACTATTAAAAATTAATGTTTTAAAATTCATTAAAATTTGAAAAATTATTAAATACTATTACATTTTAATTTTTAAATTCATTTTTATATAAAAACACACAAAATAATAATACTTATCTAATATGGCAGCTAGCAGTCTTAAGCGCAACCTTCTCTTTCAAAAACTAAAAACGAAATGAATAATTCTAAGTCCTTATCAGCTAATCTTATCAACTGATTAGATCTAGTCACGTGGTATATGATAACGTCATTAGTGATATCATATACCACGTGATGGGGATTCCCGATCACGTGATAACCCCTACGTCATTAGTGATAAGTGATGTCATATATCACGTGACTAGATCTAATCAGTTGATAAGATTAGCTGATAAGGACTTAGAATTATTCATTTCGTTTTTAGTTTTTGAAAGAGAAGGTTGCGCTTAAGACTGTTAGCTGCCATATTAGATAAGTATTATTATTTTGTGTGTTTTTATATAAAAATGAATTTAAAAATTAAAATGTAATAGTATTTAATAATTTTTCAAATTTTAATGAATTTTAAAACATTAATTTTTAATAGTTAAAAAACTGCAAAGTATAATTTTAAGCTTTGCGGTTATATTTCATGACACGAACTTTAACTAAAAATAGTCAAAGGATTGTCAGACATATAAATTTTCATGTTTAATCTATAAAGATATTTTCAAGTCTGAATACTACTAACCCTAGTTAGCATATAAATATTGCAAACTTGTGAAAAATAGTGATTATTTAATAAAAATATTTTGTGTTATATGTTTTTAAATAATAAGAGTGAAAACTATCTGAATTTAAAGCATGTTTTTTAATAGTAGCAAACTTTATTGGATATATTTTAGAAAACTATGATGAGAGATAACCAAACATGTCGATTATTTTATAAAACCTACGAAAACTATTAAGTTTGTCTAGTGAAAACAAGTTATCATGCAATTTTTACAAGTTAGAAGTTTGTTTAGCGATGTCACAAAAAAGGTATCATTCAAGTTAGGACATAACCTATTTGATTAGACATTGTAGTAGCATGTTTAGCAATATCACATAAAAGGTATAATTTAAGTTAGGATATAACCTATTTGATTAGTCATTGTTTTATTCGATTGAAAATGTGGCCTCTAGTTTATTAAAATGTTTGCGTATGTGTAGATAAAAGGATTTGGATTGTTTTGATAATCACACAGTCGTTTGAAAAGCAGTTGGTTTTTCGGGTTAATAAATGTAGGATAAATAACTAGGATAATAATAGGATAATGCTAGGATAAATAACTAGTCAGTTTTAAGAGAAAACATTAAAATTTACAAATATATGTATATGCATATTCAAAAAGCATAAATTGACTAACTTGGAAATAGCATCGAAATATATAAAACATTTGTTCTGTTAACATAGTTCAAATGCATGTATGTATATAGCTCAAATGCCTGTATGTACATAGCTATGTATTAAAATTTGTTGATTTTAAAATATGAAAGAAACATTTTAAATAATTTTAAATGTTTTTCAAAGCATTTTTATCAGTTGTTCAAATCTTTAATACTGTCTTAAAATGTTTAATACTCTCTTGAAATATTTTTATAATTTTTTTTAAATAATTTTATTAACTTTCAATGTGTATACCTTTTAAATTTTTCCCCCATTAACAAATGCACACAGACACACATATATGCACATGTATATATATATATATATATTATATCATTTCAAAATGCTAAAACAACATAACTTCAAAAGGAAGGTGTATATCTGTAGAAATTTTTAAACAGTAAAATATTTATAAAAACAAAAACAAGAAAGACAGGTAAAAAACAAAAACAGTCTGTTCTTCATCAGTGGGAGGACAGACAGAAAACTAACTCCACCCCCCACTTTTTAAAATTTGCAGGTTTCTGAACACATGTTCACCCCGCATTCAATACTGAAAACTATTGTCATTTTATTAATCTAATTACATTAAAAAACTAAAACAACTCAAATTAAAAACAACAAACATAATATTAACCATACAAAAACAAAAAACTTTAATAAAAATGTCTTTTAGAGGAATGCTTAAATTATCATTAAACTGAAAACAAAAAGAAAAAAATATAAGAAAATAGCATGAATGCAGAATAAACATGCGCCCCCCCAAACCCGCAAAATGAAATTTCTCAAAACATGAATACCTGTATAATGTTTTCCACCCGTCAACTATAAACAAATTAATTTTTTCTTCCAAATCCATTATCAAAAGCCAGAAATTCCAGGTCTGCAACATTCTTTCGTTTCAATTCATCGATAGACACCCGTTCTTTTATCAAGACTTTAGGATGCCCATTTCATACAGAAAGATCCAGAAGGCTGCTATCACATGTTCACGCCGACAGTCCACATCGTTGCCATTCACTTTTAATAATATTTCAAAAACTTAATAGGGTAATTGTTATTGTAAAATAAATTAGCCAATAACTTAAAAATCTGTTTATAAAAATTACTGTCTCTGCCACAAATTTTATTGAACCGTATCAATTGATTAATAATTATATTTATGTAAATTTTTTTATGCAAATTTGAAAACCAATGTGGCATGCTTCTAGTAAAAAAATTAAAACTATTTCTTTTATCGTACAAATCCAAAATCAAATTATTATCACTAATTTTGAATAAAATATCTAAAAATTCTGCATTATAATCATCACTGTTTGCTCTGTTCAATTTTAAACAATTTGGATATATAATATCATATTCATTAGAAAAATCAAAATTAAAAATCAAAATATCATCAATATACCTAAAGACCTTTAAAGACTTATTATATTTCATAGTATATTTAAATTCATAATAAAATAAAAATAAATTAGCTGCTGTACTAGAATAGTTTGTTCCCATCCCTATACCACATATTTGATTAAAGGTATTATTGTTAAAAGTTACATAATTATTATAAAAACAAAAATGACATAAACTTGAAAATAAATCTCTATTTATATTTAATTCATCATTTATACAAAAAACATCAAAAATACTCATTAAAACTTCATAAAGTGAATCAATAGGTATATTGGTGAACAGATTTTCAAAATCGAATACCTGCATTGTCAGAGGAGTCAAAGGCAATTTGCTCAAAATTTCAACACTATTGTCAATTGACCAGAAATAACTATACTTCTTAAATTTATGCTTTAAAAAATCATAAATCTTTTTTAATAAATTCTGTAAACCAATATTAAAATTTTTGTTAATGCTTCTAGAAGTACTACAAATAAATCTAAATTTAATCGGATCTTTATGAAATTTAGGCGTTAAGAAAATAAATGGCAAACAGTGGTGATTAGAAACATCAAAATTATAAGAAAACATACTTTTAACTTTCTTCTTATATGCAAAAAATTTTTTAACTACAGGATTTTTGTCAATATTAATTCTTGAATAAAAATTTTCATTACCTAATTCACTCTCTATTTTATCAACATAAAACTTTTTTCATACTATTGCATAATTATTAGCTGCTTTGTCCACAGGGACTATAACAAAATTATTTTGTAAACTTTCAATAAATTTTATATCTTCATCTTTAAAACTTTTTATAACTTTAACATTTTATAATTTTAATGAAAAAGTTGATATAAAAAGAGGAAAGAGGGGTTCTCGTAAATATAATAAAAGTACTAATTATATAATTCCTAATATATGGATTAAGGATATGGAATTTGTTTTTGATAATAATTATAGTGTTAAAAATATTAAAATGGAGGTTTTTAAATTAAAGATAAAAGTGCTTAAGAAAATTAAAAAATGTTTGGATGTTTTTAAATTTAAAAATTTACAGTTTAAAGATTTATTATATGATTTAATTAATTTTAAGTTAATGAATAGAGAGAAAGTTAATAAAGAAGTTATTTATTTTAATATAAAATTTCAACAAAAATCTTTTGATAATTTGAATTTAAATGCAATATGCAAACAGATTTACGACCTTTTTCCTCTTAAAGAATGTATCATTTCAGTTTCATATAATTATCATAAACCATTAAGTAATAAGATTTTTAATTACAGACAAATAGCTTTTTTAAATGTTAATACAGTTTTAACTTGTTGTTGTAATAATATGGAGTTTAAAGATTTTATAGATAATTATCATGGACATATAATTACAGGTAATCTTGATATAATCAAGAATAAAAATGTAAAATATCTAATGAATTTTGGTACAAAGTTTAGAATCAATAGTAAAATTAATAGTAATAAGGTAGTAAAAATTTTTAAGGATAATGTCAATAATTTTATAAAGAAATATAGTTATAAATTTAGTATGCCTTTGGAGGCATTTTTTGAATGGAAGTCTCAAATTTTGGGGCATTTCAATAATTTTTTAAAAGATTATTTAAATTCTGATGAATATGAATATCAAAGTTTTAAAGATGAAGATATAAAATTTATTGAAAGTTTACAAAATAATTTTGTTATAGTCCCTGTGGACAAAGCAGCTAATAATTATGCAATAGTATGAAAAAAGTTTTATGTTGATAAAATAGAGAGTGAATTAGGTAATGAAAATTTTTATTCAAGAATTAATATTGACAAAAATCCTGTAGTTAAAAAATTTTTTGCATATAAGAAGAAAGTTAAAAGTATGTTTTCTTATAATTTTGATGTTTCTAATCACCACTGTTTGCCATTTATTTTCTTAACGCCTAAATTTCATAAAGATCCGATTAAATTTAGATTTATTTGTAGTACTTCTAGAAGCATTAACAAAAATTTTAATATTGGTTTACAGAATTTATTAAAAAAGATTTATGATTTTTTAAAGCATAAATTTAAGAAGTATAGTTATTTCTGGTCAATTGACAATAGTGTTGAAATTTTGAGCAAATTGCCTTTGACTCCTCTGACAATGCAGGTATTCGATTTTGAAAATCTGTTCACCAATATACCTATTGATTCACTTTATGAAGTTTTAATGAGTATTTTTGATGTTTTTTGTATAAATGATGAATTAAATATAAATAGAGATTTATTTTCAAGTTTATGTCATTTTTGTTTTTATAATAATTATGTAACTTTTAACAATAATACCTTTAATCAAATATGTGGTATAGGGATGGGAACAAACTATTCTAGTACAGCAGCTAATTTATTTTTATTTTATTATGAATTTAAATATACTATGAAATATAATAAGTCTTTAAAGGTCTTTAGGTATATTGATGATATTTTGATTTTTAATTTTGATTTTTCTAATGAATATGATATTATATATCCAAATTGTTTAAAATTGAACAGAGCAAACAGTGATGATTATAATGCAGAATTTTTAGATATTTTATTCAAAATTAGTGATAATAATTTGATTTTGGATTTGTACGATAAAAGAAATAGTTTTAATTTTTTTACTAGAAGCATGCCACATTGGTTTTCAAATTTGCATAAAAAAATTTACATAAATATAATTATTAATCAATTGATACGGTTCAATAAAATTTGTGGCAGAGACAGTAATTTTTATAAACAGATTTTTAAGTTATTGGCTAATTTATTTTACAATAACAATTACCCTATTAAGTTTTTGAAATATTATTTAAAGACAGTTCTTAAAAGTGAATGGCAACGATGTGGACTGTCGGCGTGAACATGTGATAGCAGCCTTCTGGATCTTTCTGTATGAAATGGGCATCCTAAAGTCTTGATAAAAGAACGGGTGTCTATCGATGAATTGAAACGAAAGAATGTTGCAGACCTGGAATTTCTGGCTTTTGATAATGGATTTGGAAGAAAAAATTAATTTGTTTATAGTTGACGGGTGGAAAACATTATACAGGTATTCATGTTTTGAGAAATTTCATTTTGCGGGTTTGGGGGGGCGCATGTTTATTCTGCATTCATGCTATTTTCTTATATTTTTTTCTTTTTGTTTTCAGTTTAATGATAATTTAAGCATTCCTCTAAAAGACATTTTTATTAAAGTTTTTTGTTTTTGTATGGTTAATATTATGTTTGTTGTTTTTAATTTGAGTTGTTTTAGTTTTTTAATGTAATTAGATTAATAAAATGACAATAGTTTTCAGTATTGAATGCGGGGTGAACATGTGTTCAGAAACCTGCAAATTTTAAAAAGTGGGGGGTGGAGTTAGTTTTCTGTCTGTCCTCCCACTGATGAAGAACAGACTGTTTTTGTTTTTTACCTGTCTTTCTTGTTTTTGTTTTTATAAATATTTTACTGTTTAAAAATTTCTACAGATATACACCTTCCTTTTGAAGTTATGTTGTTTTAGCATTTTGAAATGATATAATATGCTTTATTGCATTTGATATGTGCTGCTGTAGCGCCATTCATGCAGTAATTTATCATTAATTTTGGAATAAAATATATATATATATATATATATATATATATATATATATATACACGTATACTTATCTACCCTAAATAAAAAAAATCCTAAGTTTGAATTGCTATGCGATGGATTAATTTAATGTTTAATGACAAAGTAAAGTTGAGTGCATTATGTATTTATTGCTAAAATTGTATACAAAAAGCTAAATATTCTAACGAAATAGTCTTTCATTCTTAAAAAGCTTGGCGAGAGATGTCGAAATATCATAAAATTTGAATATTGAGAAGTGTTTTTATAACATGTTAGTGTAAAAGTATATGTTTGTTAGGTGATATTCAATAATTTTTCTTCGTTTTGAAATATAAAAATGATCGAATGTTATCAAATAAAGTTTAAAGGATTCAGTTAAAATTTATATTCATTAAACTAATACATCGTTTGTATAATGTATTCATGAGGGAGGTATGAATCCCTATGAATCATTTAGATAAGGAAAAGGGATTTTTCGCTGAAGTAACTTGTGTGCTAAGTAATATGTGTGAAGCCTGCTTGTGAATTAAAAATATGCTTAACGAAAAAGTGAAATAAGGTTATGTCTTTCCTTTTTATAAATAAGTTTGCAAATGTTTTATCTTAATATATATTTTATTTAGTGTGTAATATGTGAAACTAAAAATTTATAAATGCATGTTTTTTTTTTTTTTTTCCTCCCTACAAAATGAGTAGAGTTTTCAAAAGAACTTGAATTAAAATTTTTCAAATTTTGTTTAGAATGTCTGTAGTGTATTGAGCATAAATCCTTTTTTGGTTAAATGGAAGACTTCAAATTTTTTTATGTTCTCACTAAAATAGCTCTCAAAGGGTTTAAAATTTGAAGGAGTCGCACTGAAAAAATTAAAGGGACTCATATTAATTTAAAAATATTAAACGAAAGCTTTACCTACCATTTTTGTTTCCATTAAAAAGTGATAAATATTTATTTGTAAATAAAGTGAGTGGTGGGTGACATAGATTTAATAATAATAATTTACTTATTAAAAATTTTAATATGATAAGTTTTTATTCTAATACAATCACTAAAGCCTTTCTCCATGTGAGAAAATTTTCTCGGTAAAAATTCCAAGTATATGACTTTTTTAATGTGAGAAGTAAACTTTTAAGTGAGAAATATTTTTATTGAAAATTTAGCAAAAGACTAATTCTATGTTAAAAGTCAATTTTTAATTCAGTTGCAATTTCCAAGCTAATAATAACTTACATGTTTCTTAATAAATTTGAAAAGCATTCCTCTTCTATTAAATAAGACTGAAAAAGATACAATTATATTTAGATTTTACTTAAAAACGCATCATATTAATTAAATCCCTTATTAATTTCACATTATATTAATTATAGCTAAAGTATATACGATATGAATAAAGTAAATTCATTAACACTGTTCTTATATTCATATTTGAACATGACATTCTGCTTATCTCATGAATCATGTATTCATGGAAATACCCAAACAGATAAGATATTGATGTTCAAAATTTACTCCATTTAGTATCACAAAACTTATGTGAAGTGTTGCTACTCTTTTTCAACCCTTTTGGATTTTTATGTAACAAAAACAAAAGTAAGTGAATTTACTTCTAAATGTTTTATTTTTCAAATTATTAATAATAAACAAATCTAAATATTTCGAATTGATTTTGATAAGATATACTTCTAAATGTTAAACAAATCTTAAATTCAAATAAAATTGTCAAAAGCAAATCCCTAGTTTTCACAGTTGAGAATATTTTTTAAAAGTTATATTTAAAAAATAAATGAAAATTAAACCAGAAAAGTATTTTCTAAAAAAGGGATATTTCGCTAGTCTAAAAATACTAGCACGTTTAAAATTAACTTAAAATATTAATTTTTTATTAAAAATGTTAACCTTATTGCTAGATATTCATTTCTGTTTTTATACTTAAGTTTCTAGTTAATTGTATGTCTCTAATTATAAAAAGAAAAATTTTAAATAAAGGTTTACATTTTCATTTGAAAGTGATAAGTATTCAAATTTTTATGATTAAAGTTATAGGCTCTAAAAGCGCAATCATTTCTTTCATGTTTTAATATTTGCTAGATTAAAAGTTAAATGTACAATTTCTTTTTAATTTAATGAAAATTATGATTTCTTTTAAATTTAATCGTACTTAATTAACATGTGTTAATTATGTGTGAAGATACTAAATATTTAATTATATAAAATTATATATATATTTACAAATATTTATTTTAAATCTCTTAAAGATGTGTTTTTCCGATGATAAAAATTTTATCCTTGTAAAAAATTAAGCAAAAATCATAGTTATATTAATGCATAGTATTAAGCTCCCCTATATTTCGTAACGTGTTAACTTAGCAAAATTTGAACTAGATCGAAATTAGAACTAGACTAAAAGTTCAAAGTCCACTGCACGAAATGAGTGTCACTTTTCAAAAACCTCAATATATTTATTAAAACTTTCATGTTTACGAGTGAAAATTTACTTATGTGTGATGACTCATCAATGACGTGTTTGAAGTATTCTCACGGTTAATGAATCAATTAAAAAAGTATCCGTTTTAAAAGGTCTCATTAGAAAATAGTTTTAATTTTATCCAAAAGAAATGTCGCACATGCATTAAATTGTTAATATAGTATTACTAAATGAATATTCCAATTTTATTTAAAATAAATCTATGAGAAAAAATGACCCCCAATTGGATAAAAATTTTTTATTAATAAAATCATTCAAAAATTGTGACGCAATATTAAATTATTCATAAAATTCGTTTTGTGTGACGTAATATTAATTATTCATTCATTAAATTCGCTATCAGTGAGATAATAAAAATCTTAAATTAATTATTTGAAAATCTTAATTTGTACCCCACCATTAGTCAATCGAAATTAAAATCTAATATCCTATCACGATATAAAGGAAAACCCCTTATCTAGATAAAGTGATTCACTTCTGAGTGTTTCCAAAGATAACGCACGATGACCACGGTTCAGTATAGTAGACATTTTCCTACAGAAACACGCGTTTTTTAGGCTCTGAAAGTCATTTTAAGTAAAGTAAGTGTGTTAAATTTTTGGTAAATTTATGTATTTAATAGTTTTATTCTAAAAAGCGCAATTATTAGCGAAAATTTGTCAAAAATGCGTTTTTTCCAAAATCTTATTAAAAATTCAAAGTGTTTCGATAGAAACGTTCAAGAATTATGTATGTTTAAAAAGCGCTTCGTTTAAAAATCGATTTTCTAGTTTTAAAAAATATGAAACTTTTCGAAAACATGCGTCAATAAAATTTGAAGGGACAAATTCAAACGGACCATTGAATAGGTAACCCTGTATTTTACAAATATATATTCATTAAGGGGAAAGGGGGGAAATTTCCTAATATCTTTATGAAGGACATTTCATGTTTTTTTTTTTTTTTTAATATTATTTCAAATGTATAAAGCAATACTTACAAACCTAAAAATTCCATAACAAATCGTGTACCAACATAGTTATACCTAACCTTTAAAAGGTTGGTTGATTTTGACGGCCGATTATCTACACTAGGCCCGAGGGGGGAGTGCCCTTCGTGTGGGTCTTTCTAAGGGAACCTAACCCAAATTTACGCATGCAAATCCATAACTCAAACAAAACTCCGAACGATTAGGCCGACGAGCGCGATTGATTATCTACACTAGGGATATAGGGGGAGTGCCCTTCGTGAAGGTCTTTCTAAGGTAACCTAACCCGAATTTACGCATGAAAATCCATGGTTCGAAGAAAACTCCGAACGATTAGGCCGACGGGTGCGATTGGGATTGAACCCAACACTTCCCGTCTATTAGCTTCGTGAGCAAAACCTCCCAGCCACGGGTGGGGCAGTACTATTCAAAAATTTGCAGACAAAAATTCTAACACTAAATAACAAAAATTCACAATCATTCAGAATTTTAATTAATACTCAATAGTCAAGCGCATACGTCACTAAATTGAATCGCGTAAAGTCCCCTCATCCAATTTATGTTTAAAATTCCATTTTTATCTAAAAATTTGCGTTAAAAGATAAAGTCTCCCAATTAAAATGTTTAATGAATGTTTAAAATTCGATTGCCAATGAAAAATCGCGAAAAAAATATTTGAAAGTTCCCAAATTAAAAATCGTTGCCAGTAAAAACACCGAAAACTCAAGTGTGCTAAAAAAATAAAGGTCCTCGAAAAGAAAAAAAAATCTAACTTAAAAATTACTCCCAAAAATTAAAGTCTCCCAATTAAAACTTCTAAATTAATTTTTAAAAGTACAAATGACCCCTCGTACTGGAGTACGACGAAAAGAAAAATCTATCTCCCAAAAAATTCTATCTCAAAAATTATCCCCAAAAAGTTAAAGTCCCCCAATTAAAATTTCTTAATTATCATTAGTAAAAAAATATCCAACTCAAAATATCCCCTCGAACTAAACAACAGCGAAATAAATCAATGTCCATGAAAATTCAAAAATTATCCCCAAAAAGTTAAAGTGTCTCAATTAAAATTTCTTAATTAATTATCATTAATGAAAAAAATCAAACTCAAAAAACCCCTCGTGCGACGAAAAGAAAATCAATGACCCCTAAAAATTCAAAAATTACCCCGAAAAAAGTTAAAGTCCCCCAATTAAAATTTCTTAATTAATATTTTTCATTAATTATTTTTAATTACTTTTTAATTAATTATTCATTTAAACCTCGTACTATACTACACTCAAAATAATAACGCCCGAAAATTATGTAACCGAAAAAAATAACCCTCGTACTATAACACAGCAAAAAAATCAATCTCCCGAAAATTCCCGCTTTTATCTAAAAAAAAATCCTTATCGCATTAACCCCTCCTCCAAGAGTAGAGTCGCGAGAGGAGGAGGAGCACGAGAGGAGGTGCACGGGAGGAGGAGCAGGAGGAAGGTGCTGCACCTGCACCTCCTGCCCTCTTCCTCCTTTTGAGGTCGGAGCCCCACTTTTCATCTACTCACGCGAAACAAATTCTTGGACATGTTGAAGGCGTGACGGAAAGCTGGGTATATTTTTCAAATTTCAAAACCTACGGAGAGCTTTTGATGCGAAATCACCATTTTGATACAAAAGTTTTACCAGTAAAGTTCTGTATTTATTTATTTATGACTAAGTGGAACAAGATCACCAGATCGCTAGGATCCGGTGTAAACCCTAAAATTACTATAATGTAAAATGCAAGATATTTTCTGTGGGAAAGGCAAGAGACTGAAAAGAACCTCATTGCGTCTTTTTATTTAATATTTTCACTGTGCGCGTGCAGATACACCACGTGGTTGATAAAATTTGGATATGTCGAAATTTTAACAGAAAATGACCTCTAATGACTATTTTAATTAAATTTAAAAAATCAAAAAACCCGACTGCGTAAAGAGCGAATTAATTAATTATTTCTTATCAATGTGCAACTATTTTTTATATTACTTACCTATTTTTTTTATTTACTTGTATTGATGACTTTTAAGTTGTGTTTAATTGTTAGTTCCTATCTATAAACACTGTTTTGATGAGGCCTATAGATGTCTATGAAGGTTAGAGTTGCAGTGAAGGTAGAGATCCTACCTACACAACTTCCAGGTTGTGTAATATTTAAATGGAGCTTCTGACTGCAAAATAGCCAATGAAACATCTTCTTCATTTTGAAAGACATATCCAATGATCTGCCACTCAATAGGGTGCGTAAATTTTTTTTCGTCTCTACCGCCATTTTGTATTTTACATCCGTTATTTTGAATTTATAAAAACAAAACCTAGCCTATAACCATCGGACGATTAAGACGAATCGATAGAGACCTCATTCATTAAAATCCATCCAGCCGTTGGTATGTTTCGGGGGTATAAAGAAATCCACATACCCAGATACGCGTGAAACACATAACCCTTCTTGGCAATCGGGTAAAAAATAAAATATATTTCAACTAAATGTCTCTCGCATCCTCTCATGCAGACTTTTTCCAAACTTCATATTTTTATGAATAGTTTCGACTACAGACAGCTCTGAGTGGGTGAATTTTATTCGTTACATTCACTCATGTACATGTGTCATGTGCACTTGCTACATTTTCTCTGATTCGATACTTGGCAAAACATCACCAAATTTGCTTCAAAAATAAGTTGCTAAAAACATGGTGAACTTCTTGCCAACTGGTCGAATTGGCGAAAATCCTACTTTAATACGTAAAGTTACTGGTCGTGCGAGTTATTATTCAAGCTTGGCAAAACCACTTTTTTTTTCTTTAGAGAGAGAAAACCTACTTACGTTCGCAGCTTTCAAATTCTGGTATGGGTGTCCACATGTTCGTGCTATGATCACAAACCATTACTCGATGACGTCCTTCGCTGAATGTATACCCGAACATGCAAGATTGAATGCATTTCCTGCAAGACAGAAGCACTTGTTTAAATAAATAAATTTGTAATGAAAACATTTAATATTCTTTTATAACCTTGCTAATCAACCCTTTTTCATAAGACATTCTTTATTTATTCTTTATTTATTTTATTCTTTACTTCTTTTTCTAGTTTATTTCTTTTAGAATTCCATTGGTATTTTATCAGCCTTCCTTTAAATGTATCCTGGAGAATGTTGTTTTACATCCTGCCTTAACTTTCCTACCCTGTTGAAATTCTACTCAACCCTAATAAAATATTTCACACCAGAAATTTCTTTAAAAACTATTTAATGTACTTATTTGTATTAGTTTTCGGTGCTTTTTATTTATCTTACTTTACGAAAAAAATTTCTGGTTCGAATCGAATGAAATGAATTATAGCAATGGGTCGATTAGACCCATTCAGGGTAGAAAGGTTAATGAGTGAATTGTGCGTTTTATAGCTACATTATTGTTTCCTGCCTTCCAACCACCTTTTCTGCTAATTCCTTTCTTCTCGTCTCTCCGCTTTAGAACTCCGCTCTAGCTATGTACAGGGTGGCTCAGAACTATATGACAAAAATGTAAAGCCAGGTAGAGGGGTCCTAAATAAGCAGAATGCGTATGGGAATGTGGGTGCGGAAATGTAACGTTAGGCGGATGAAAGAGCTTCGCTGACTTGAATCGTCATTTCTCGTACAGATTTCGAGCAACATGCATCGTTACACCAACGTGAAGGTTGCTGACATGCATTTCATGTATGGGGCTGCGCAAGGAAATGGTTCACACCCAACGCAAGTCCAACAGTTCTTGAGCTTGTTCAAGGACTATCCCCTACTGTGCGTAATACTGCTTCTTCCACAACATGAATTCTGCAATATCTTTCAGTGTCCTTATCACGCCTCGAAGCATAAGATGATCCACTCGCGCACAACTCTCGATGAAGACGCTCAAATCTTTGGAGATCCAACAGATTCCAACCCTGGAACCGTTCCATGTACACCCTTTGAGCGACCACTCCATTTTCTTGTGCAGCCAAATACATGAAATGCATGTCGGCATGTATCGACGCATGTTGCTCAAAATCCGAGTGGAAAATGACGATTCAAGTCAGCGAAGCGCTTTCATCCGCCTTAGAGATCCTACATTAGAGAGAGATTGGACATTGACGAAATCTTCGCCATTTCCGTTACAAAGTAGATGGAACGCCATACAACTCAATGTATTTTCATCAGCGTATAACACCACTTTTTAGTCTATTAAAATTATGAAAATTTCATTTTATATGCTTCCTGAGAGTCTTTCAGAACATAAATACAAGCAAATTTCCATTTTAAGGAGTAAGAATTCTCAGAAAATACATTTTTTTGTTTTTTTTTCTCTCTGCTTAAATGCAGGGTTAGCATTTCGAGTCTGGTCGGAGAGCAGACGAACCTTTTGAAAGAGGTTGCTACATTTTGGCATTTTAATTTAAAATAAACATATTTTAGTTTATAAATAACACAAGAAATGCTACAAATGTAATTTTATGTAGTGTGCATATATTATTTTTTACTTTTCTCTGTCTAAATGTTCAGCACTATAGATCAATTAGGCATACTTTTCTAAGTAAATAAATAAATAAAATGTATTAGGGGGAACTCTTTTGAATTTTATAAGAAAGTTAAAAATATATCATTTAATTGCAATAAGAAATTAAAAAAACAATTTCTGAAATATTCAGAAAAGCCTAGATTTTCGAAATAGATTCCGTTATAGCTTCTGTATTTACATCCATAAATTTAGATAGTTTTAAAGAAACCGATTGAATGAATGAAATTAAAAAGTTCACATGTTGTAAAATGTTCACAGAAACAAAACTTTCAAATTAGAATTAAATAATTACGTATTTAGGCACGTACGTAGCAAGAACTTATTGAAAACTACTTCATCTATAATTACACGTGAATTTAAACAGAGAAAGGATATTGTAAAATAATAAATTCATTAACATGCGTTAGAAGTCT
Source organism: Maratus speciosus (assembly GCA_963932465.1). Taxonomy (NCBI): domain Eukaryota; kingdom Metazoa; phylum Arthropoda; class Arachnida; order Araneae; family Salticidae; genus Maratus; species Maratus speciosus. The sequence continues at coordinate 459,697,848 of OZ010797.1, forward strand.
TAAATAGGAGAAATTACATCACATTTACGTCACATTACACTTATTACGTAAAATGAACAAAAAATAATATTGCAAAACAGTTTAAATTAAAAAATAGCGCGAGACATTTACTTGATATTTTGAGATGAACTTTTCAACTTTTTTTTTTTTTTTTTTTTTTTTGGACAGCGGAAATAATATTTCATTTCTAATAAAAGTATTTTCACGTGAATATTAAAAAGGGAAAGAAAAGTTTGGTGAAAATTACGTCAGATTAAAAACGATATATTTAAAATGTCTTATTTAAAAGGACTTTCTTTTCGCTTTGTTAAAAAATACCGGGAGACAAAGACTGTTTACTTAATTCATTTTATATTAAATGATTTTGAAATGCCATTGTATCTTTTAACAGCAGCTGATTTTTCCGTAAAATTCCCCAATCAAAGAGAAATGAATAGAAACCCGTTTATAGGGAGATCGCCTTTGTTTTTTTAAATTATAATTCAATCTTCCAAAATCTTTTTAAAGCCGATCAAATTAGCGTGCTTTTAGAGACTGCAGTGTCTGAACGGGGGGTTGGCGAGCGTAGCTCGTAGGGGGCCGAGCCCCCTAGTCTTTTAAATTATAATTCAATCTTTCGAAATTTTTTTTAAAGCCGATCAAATTAGCGTGCATTTAGAGTCTGCGGTGTCTTGACGGGGGGTTGGCGAGCGTAGCTCGTAGGGGGCCGAGCCCCCTAGTAATGTAAAAAATATCTCTAGAAATGCTGAAAATTTGAATTTAAAATAGAAATAAAACCTCCAAAAATGAGTCAAATTAAAAAAATTAATGCAATCTACTCACCGGCAAATTCTAACGCATAAAATGATCTAAAAATGATTACATTCCCATGTATAGTTTTTGCTGCTATAAAACTTTTTTAATGGAACGATTTTGTCCACATTTAGCATTAAATATCTCTTAAAATAATTCTTCGATTTAAAAACTGTCTACATCAGCGTGTTTATCAAACATTTATCTATAATACCACCGATTTTCATATTTTTGTACGCAATATTTTTCTTAATATTAACGAAGAAAGACCTCCTGTCACAAAAAATTCAAAACCGGCGGCGGCGGTGACAGCGGTAGTTAGTTTTTTTTTTTAGAATAGAGAGATATCTTAAAAAATGGTTGAAATATAGCACTTTGAATTTCTAGTATGGCTGACATTTTGAAGCGATCTGATATTTGTCACGTGATAACACGCGTATTTATTAATCTATTTCGATGTAAGAAGGCATGTGGATAGTATATCGTAATGTCTCGACCAAGTTCACTGGCCAGCTTCATCAGTCATCTTGTTTCAAAATGGAGGCTATTAAATTAAATAAAAAAATTTATTTAAAGTGAGGTGCAAAAAAATTAGAAATTGAAAAAGGTTTCTTTCTTAAGTATTTGAGCATGATATAAGGATTCTGGAGCATTTTTTGTTTTGTCTTTATCTTAAAAAATAGCTCAGATATAGCAGTTTCAATTTCTAATGTGGATGACATTTTGAAAAATCTGATTTTTTGCCTGCGACAGCACTTATGTATATCAACCGATTCCAATGTGAGTGAGCATGTGCACAGGAATTACTAAGGTCTCGACCAAGTTCACTCCTTATCCTCATCCACCATGTTGCCTTAAAATGGCAGGAACTTCAAGATGTCGCCGAATTTCGCAACCAAATATAAGTTACTTTAAATAAAAGCAGCTTGGATAAAGCTGACTAATTTTGCGAAATTCTTATTCATAATGATTTAGTATTGATAAAAATTTGCATTGAATCTCCTATAATCGGTTTCCATTAAATTGAGCTTCGTGTGTTTGAATAATATAAGCTTGCTTTTAAAAAATAAGGAATATGAAAGCTACCTCTTCCTCTCGGCACTGGCTGGAAGGACTTTTTTTTTAAATTTTTAAATGGCCGCCATTTTGAAACAAGATGGCGGATGAGGCTAGCCAACGAACTCGTCGAGACATTGCTATGTACTATGCACATTCCTTGTCACATCCAAATCGGTCCATAAATACGTGTATTATCGAGTGACAAAAATCCGTTCGTTTCAAAATGTCAGCCATGCTAGAAATTCAAAGTGCTATAACTCAGCCATTTTTTAAGGTGTAGACGAAACAAAAAAATGCTTCAGAATCTTTGTATCAATCTCAAACACATAAGAAAAAAATCTTTTCAATGTCTAATTTTTTTGTGCCTCATTTTAAATTTTAAATTTTTAAATTTTTTTAAATGGCCGCCATTTTGAAACAAGATGGCGGATGAAGCTGGCCAACGAGCTCGGTCGAGACATTGGTATGTACTATGTACACACGAAATTATATCCAAATCGGTTCATAAATACGAGAGTTACAGTATGACAAAAATCATATATATATACATATATTTCATAGTTTCTTATTTTACATAGTGGTTTCCTATATTCATTTCTAAATCATCTTTAGAACTTTATCAATTTCTTCGTACATTTGTGATTTCAAATTTATTATATATATATATCAAATTTGAACGGAGGGTGGTTTCGGGGTCTAGGGATCATGATCGGTGAAAATATACCAAAATTTTGCGGAATCGTTTTCCTCCGAACGGCTGCAATAGGTAGCTTTTTGTAATGAAAGCTACCTAAAATACCGTTTTCACCATCAGAAAGTAGACGTCAGATACCGATGTTGTGCGTTTTTAAAAATTATCTCCGTAAATTTTAAGTACATAAAAAATCCCTATAAACTTTGAAATTTCCATTTGATTAAATTTTATCGTCTTCTTAAAAATACTTAAAATTTGCGTAGGCAATTTTTAAAAACGCACATCATCTGCATCTGACGTCTACTTTCTGATGGTGTAAACGGTATTTTAATAATTATATTAGGTAATGAGTAATTGCGCTTGAAAGTTTTCCCATAGGTTAACATGGGATTTCGAGTTCTGGCAGTTTCAGTGCAGCGGCCCCTTAACAGTATACCACGTCTTGATGCAACATTTAAAACGCTATATCTTTTCAAAATCCAAATTTTCTTCAGAGTGTAATAGTGACGTATACGGAAGGCGTAACTTAAATGGCGGATTTGTCAAATCTGTTGTTGCCGCAATGTGCAATCTCTCTCTAATGTAGGATATCTAATCCGCCTAACTCAACAGCGCTCTCTACTGTCTCAACACTGCATTTACGCACCCACATTCCTATACGAAATCTGCTTATTTAGGTGCCCTCTACCTGCATTTATATTTTTGACATATAGTTCTGAACCACCCTGTATATGTTACTGTAAAATCCCGAAGTCTGTTAAATCCTAGCATTTACCAAAGTCAGTTAACAAAAGTCCAAAATATGTTTTTAAACGCTTCTATATCGAGATTTTACCGAAACATTCCGGTAAATGCTAGGATTTATTGATTAAAACGTTTGAGGTTTTATAAAATTATATTTACTCTTTTACTTACCCATCATACGCAGTATAGGGTAAGTCTTGCAATCGTTTCAAAAATCCAAAAATTTTTTTGACGGATTTTCATGTTTTAGTTTCATACACTGGAGATCCTGAAAAACATATTTTTAGAAAAAAAAAATTGCCGTCAGTCTGTCTGGGTGTATGTGTGTCTGTAAACGCTCTATCTCCCGAACAAATTGAGATACAGATTTGAAATTTGGTGTGTACTAGTATAAATTTCAACCTTAAAATAATATTTGCGTTATAATTTTCAATTGTGATTTTAATTGATAATTGCATATCTACCAACCTTTTATTTTTTTTATGAAGTCATGTTGCTTCTATGTGGTATTGATTTAATTTACTAAATACAATTTCTTGTTTATATTGACATAAAAAAAAAACTTGGAAAGTTGGAATCTATGTGAATAATTCACACAATTTTTTATATGGAGTAAACATTGTGATAAAAAATTGAATCGAATTTAACTACTGGTTGTGTTGTTAAGTCATGAATTCGAATTGAAGTTATATCCTTTCTCGCTGTAGCATAGCTTCAAGGTTATAGATAGTACGGTCGTGGAAAAAAAAAGTAAACACCCCTACTAACTCTGCAACAAATTACTGTAGAAGAAAGTTACTGGTACCAAACGATTGGAAATAAAGCCTACTTTTAAATGATCTATATAAAATTTGCTTAGGGGGCCATTTACATATCAAAACGAACACAAACTTTTTTTTCAATAGCCAATACCCAAGTCTGACAACAAAAATAGATTCTAAACCCTTCAATTAGCTTAAATCCAAATTTTCATGAAATTCGTATGATTAGTTTCCGAGAAATTAATTATTTTAAAATGAGCCTATTTTAGGGGTTGTATTCAAATTGAATTTCGGTACTCGATTGTTGAAATGCTACAGAATGACTATGTCACTTCTACTAATGTATTATTTCTTGCCAATATGACAATTTGACTCGCTTAATATGTTTCGAATATTGCCAGTCCCAAATGTTTCATTAAAAGGAGTAAAATACATTTTTTTTTCAAATTATTATTTTCTGGGACTCATAGACGGCCCCTTAAACCGTCATTTTGACGTATTTTGCTCATAATTCGAAAAGTACTTGGAAAAAAATTTGAAATTGAGAACTTAAATAAAGCAGGACATAATAATAATAATAATAATAATAATAAAAACGTGGGTTGTAATTCATATTTTTTTCGAATATTAATTTCATAATTCATATTATAAAATTTTTAAAATCGCATATTCAATGTATTTATGTTTGGGTTGTTTAGTATAATAATTAAACAAAAAAAATATTATATTAGAATTATAATTTAAGGAGATATTAATAAAAGTATGAAAATGTAATTTAACATTAGACTTTCTGAATTTTGAATGTTTTTAATTAAAAAACTTATTACTCAAATGACTAGAAATTTCGTTTCTAGGCATAATTTGGACCGAATATTCAAAATACATTGTCAAAATTGGGGGTTGCTATTGAAATAAAACAAAGTTTGGTCTGATTTTGATTTGTAGATTGCCCCCAAAGCAAATTTTATATGCATAATTTAAAAGTAGAATTTATTTCCAATCGATTGGTATCAGTAACTTTCTTCTATTATAATTAGTTGCAGAGTTAGTAGGGGTGTTTACCTTTTTTTTCCACGACTGTACACTGTACAGTCGTGGAAAAAAAAGTAATCACCCCCAACTAACTCCTCAACAAATGATCGTAAACGAAAGTTACTGGTATTGAACGATTAGAAATAAAGTCTACTTTTAAATGATGTATATAAAATTTGCTAAGGGGGGCATCTACATATTAAAATGAATCCAAACTTAATTTTTTTCAATGGCAATACCCAATTTTAACGAGATATTTTAAATCTTCGGTTCAAACTATACCTAGACACCAAATTTCAAGTTATTTGAATAATAAGTTTTTGAATTATAAACATTCAAAATTTAGTGCTTCTAATGTTAAATTGCATTTTCATATTTTTATTTATATCTCCTGAAATTATGCTCCTAATGTGCTAATTTTTTGTGTGTCAATAATTCCAATATACCCAAACATAAATACGCTGAATTTGCAATTTTTATAACTTTATGATATGAATTATGAATTATGATATTAATATTCGAAAAAAATTATGAATTGTAACCTACAAATTTTTTTGATGGATTTAGATTTATTAAGTCCTGCTTTATGGAAATCCAAAATTTCACATTTTAATTCCAAGTAGTTTTCAAATTATGCTTGAAAAACGGCAAAATGATGGTTTAAGGGGTCGTCTATGGTAGAAGAGAGTAGATATTTTGAAATTTCTTCTGCTGTCCTGTTAGTCCAGGCAATAGGGAATTTTACAATAGCAAAATTAATGGTATTTCTGGAAAAAGGCTTACTATATGTTTTTTGGGTCGCTGAATCCGAATTTTTAACTTCCCACCAAAATTTTCCCCGGCAACCCCCCCCCCCCAAATTTTGGTAAAATGTCCCCCAAAAAAGGTTTTTATTAAAAAAGTCAATTTTTTTAATTGTTTTAGGGGAAAAGTATCTAGAAATTCAGAAAGTAGACAAAATTTGCAACAAATTAGATATATGACATTATGACTTAGGATGAAGGGGAAGGGGGGATCTGCCTCGGAACATGCGCGCGGTGCTGCGTGAACTAAGTTGCGCAATTCCACTTAACCACTCACACGTTTACATTCGCCCTCCCATCTCCACTCCGAACTTTCTTTATAAGGTTTACTTTAAGTTTTTTGGGTCGCTGAATCCGAATTTTTAACTTACCCCCAAAATTCACCGGCCTCCGAAAACCCCCCAAAATAGTTGTTATTAACTTAAATTTCTTATTGTTTTAGGGGAAAAGCATTACAAAATTCAGAAACTAGACAAAATTTGCAACAAATAGGATATATGACATTATGACGTAGGATAAACGGGGAGAGAGGGATCTGCCTCGGAACATTCCCCGCGCGCTTTTCTCAAAAACCAAATTTTTTCAAAAAATCAATTTTTTGGGGGGTTGCCGGGTGAAATTTTGGTGGGAAGTTACAAATTCGGATTCAGCGACCCAAAAAACATAAAGTGAGTCGAAAACCAGAACTAGTATTAATTTTTCCAGGTAAAATCCCCTATTGCCTGGACTTCATAACTTAGTGCACGTAGCGCCGCAGTGCATGTTCAGAGGCAGCCCTCCCCCTCCCCGTTCATCCTACGTCATAATGTCATGTATTCTATTTGTTGCAAATTTTGTCTAGTTTCTGAATTTCGTAATGCTTTTCCCCTAAAACAATAAGAAATTTAAGTGAAAAACAACTATTTGGGGGGGGGGGATTTTGGGGGGGAAGTTAAAAATTCGGATTCAGCGACCCAGAAAACTTAAAGTAAACCTTATAGAAAAAGTTCGGAGAGGAGATGGGAGGGCGAATGTAAACGTGTGAGAGGTTAAGTCGAATTGCGCAACTTAGTTCACGCAGCACCGCGCGCATGTTCCGAGGCAGATCCCCCCTTCCCCTTCATCCTAAGTCATAATGTCATCTATCTAATTTGTTGCAAATTTTGTCTGCTTTCTGAATTTCTAGATACTTTTCCCCTAAAACAATAAAAAAATTAATTCTTTTAATAAAAACCTTTTTTAGGGAGCATTTTACCAAAATTTTTTTTTTTTTGGGGGGGGGGGGGTTGCCGGGGAAAATTTTGGTGGGAAGTTAAAAATTCGGATTCAGCGACCCAAGAAACATATAGTAAGCCTTTTTCCAGAACTACCATGAATTTTGCTAGGTAGAGCCCCTATACGGTCTCTATTGCCTGGACTATGTAATCTAACCGGCTTCACTGATTGCTTGAGTGGTGCTTAAGGTGCCTTGATCAAGAAGGGAGCTCTCTCGGTTAACAATCGAGTACCGAACTTCAGTATGGATACAACCCTTAAAATACGCTCGTTTTCAAATAATTAATTTCTCGGAAACTTATGGTACGAATTGCATAAAAATTTGTTTTTAGGCTAATTGAAGGGTGTAGAGTTCATTTATGCTGTCAGAATTGTGTACTGCTATTGAAAAAAAAAAACAAAAAAACTTACGGTTCGTTTTAATTTGTAGATGGCCTCCTAAGCAAATTTTATATACATCATTTTAAAGTAGACTTTATTTCCAATCGTTCGGTACCAGTAACTTTCTTCTACGATAATTCGTTGAAGAGTTAGTAGGGGGTGTTTACTTTTTTCCCCCCCACGACTGTACATCGAATCGTAGATATTAAGTTGAAGTACATAACAGATCTGCACTTACATTTTGCTGGGATACGATATGCAGGACAGATTAGAATTATCGAGTTGTTGCGGAATTCTGCAAGAACTTGAAGATCGAGGGAGACGTCGAGGTTCATCTGTATCTAAGATTACGCTTTCTGAAAAATAAGAAAAAAAAGGTGGAAAAGATAAAACATTTTAAAATTATTAATCGCAAGTAAGATGTATATTATCTATACTAATATCATAAAGAAGTAACGTTTGTATGTTTGTTTGTTTCAAGGGGTTAATCTCTGGAACTACCGAACTGATTTCAAAAGGAATGGTGGCAAATTGATGACGACAGTTCCTGTTCTAGAATTGGCTATATTTTATGCGGGTACACTAGTCCCCACAGGCATGTTTACAATACCTACTCGATTCAGTTCATCCCAATTATCCGCAATGAAATTACAAGTTAATCGCATGTAATTGATTATAGTTATACACATTCAAATACAGAAATTTCGTCAAATATGGAATGGGTGCGGTTCTGGCTATAGTGCTGCAAGAATTTCTTACGACATGTAATTTTAACTATAATTAATTACATGAATGAAATTGTAATGTATTTTTCAATATTTAATTAAGTTATAAAAAATAATTTTAAACAAAATGAGCAATTTATATAATGAAATGTTTTAAAAACATTCGTTATAGTGATTGTTGTTTTAACGAATTTCATGCATTTTTGAGATTTCTACACAAGGTTGATGCATCCAGTGATTATTTTTGTTGTTTTCACGGGCGCAAAGCGCTCATAAATGAATAAATAAATAAATAATAATAAAACATAGCTAAAAGGAAAACATTAAATGTAAACTAGAGAACAGGAATTCTGCTTTTTCAGAATTTAGTGTCGCCCCTGGCATTCCCATTACTTCATTTTCTTCTGGTGGATTGGTGGTTTCTATTATTATGAAACAGCCATTATAAATGAAGCGTTAGGTGGAGATGAAAGAGCAGTCGTAAAAAGTTAGAACTCTGATTTTCTGGTCAGAATGGAAAAAAAAAAATAAGGCCATAATTTTTTTTTGCGGCTGCTGTTTCATCTTCACCTAACGCTTCATTTATAATGGCTGTTTCATAATAATAGAAGCAACCAGTCCATCAGAAGAAAATAACTCGGTTAAGCGGGACTCGGATAATCGGGACTCTACTGTAGTGCAAAACATATTTCAATTTTAAGCCTTAAAGCATACGCTTTTATTTTATGTAAAATGACGTCATTTGCATTAATATAGATACTTAAAATTAAATATAGTTTATAATAGCTCCATGTTTTATCATAAATCCTTCATTTATATTTTTCTCAAAATAGCACGTATTTTAATAATTTTTTTTTCAATTTTTTGAGAAATTTGCAACAAGAAGATATAATTGCTAATTTTCAACAATTTTTTCTTTATTTTCTATAGAAATGGAGTACTTGAGTTTCCAAAATGAAACAAATGTCGCTAAAATCTACAAAAAAATTAATATTTCAAAAACAAATGGAGATACAGTTTTCAAACAAATTGCATTAAAAAGTACTTTTTTTTCACAATACGACGTTATAAACATTGAAAATGTGCGATGCTTAGAAGTTTAAAAAAAATACTATAGAGTATTTAATCGCACAATGAAACATCTTCTTTTGTTTTACGGCTGGCGTATACAAGGGAACGTTATTTATTAAAGACAAAATAAGCTGGGAGAAAGAAATAGCATACCGGGGGCTAATAAAATACTGAATTACGAAGTTTACAAATACTCGTACTAACATTGCTAACATTATTAAAAGCGCGTGGTGCGCACAATTTATTTTATTGCGTTGGTAGAAATTGCAAAGAAAAAATCTGATAAATGTACTTAAATTATTTATGCACATATTTACATATTTTTTAATATATTCCGAATAATCATTAAATTGACTTATAAATAAATTGCGTGCATCAAAAGTATGCATTGCATCATGCAGTCTATCGTCACGTCCAAGACATTAAAAATAAGTATGGTCTGAATCTAATAAGCCAATCAGAATGTCTCCGAATCTGAACCGAGTAAGTATTATGAATATGAGGTGCAAGGATTGCAGGAATGACATATCCCTAAATAGCGATTTATGCGATATTGAAGTGGCTGAAAATTGAAATTTCACATTGTAGCTACTTACAAGATGGAAATGCAGTTTCTAAAAAATTCAAAATTTAAAAAGATGTAATAAGTGAACAGCATTTTAAATTACGATTGCTATGAAATCGTTAAGGATAGAAACTTGAAATTTGACATGGCTGCTATTTTTAAGATACAAATGCATGCACAGAACAGTTAAAAAAAAAGTCGAATTTTAAAAGGTTGCAGGGGTTAAAACTTTCAAAATTTTTTTGTTTTTGTGATATTGATGGGACTAGAAACTTGAAATTTAGCATGTCAGCTACTTTTAAAATACAAATGCTTGCTAACTAACTATGGTTTAAAAAAAAATCGAAATTTAAAAGAGGGGAAATGAGCGGAAAACATTCTAAAAATGTGCAAAATTATGATTTCTATGGAATTTTACATAATAGTCTTTAATTAATTAATTCCACGCACGTTTCAAATTTAGCTGATAAATTTGCAATTTTGACTACAAAGCCATGTCAGCTCCATCTCTGTGTTATTCCCATATTAACCCTTTATGTACTGAATTACGAATTCATGAAAATTTTATCTTCTAAAGTATTTTTCGTGAATTTTTGAGACTAAATTACACGATTTACATAATCATCTCTATATATATTTCTCTTACGTAGCGCTAAAAAAGGGCTGTATTTGTAGCTTACTATTTGGCAACAGCCAAAGCGACGTTTCTCAGTAGTAGTTACGGTCACATGTCCCAACCCACTCAGCAAATTAAAATCCAGACAGAATCTCTCTTTTAAAGCAAACAGTTTGAGCAATACATGAACGGTTTACATTTCGATAGCGTGATACATAGCATATAGTTTTAAATTAATTTAAGCCGTGATTTTCAATACTATAGGCAAAATGAAAGGAGAAGGACCCATCTGACACTAACATGTCATTTAAATTTAAACGGCGTCAATTTCCTGTTCGCTTAGCTTTCTCAAGGATGATCAACAAGTCACAGCTCCAAACTTTTGATAAATGCATTTTTATTTATATTTTCAACAAAATTTTCAATTACTTTTTTATGAATTAAAATATTTGTAAATTTCATATGTTGCTTGCTCGGATCTCATAGCGGCCCAACTAAAAATATTTTTTATTGTGTTTTCACTAAGGTTTTTAATTTATTCTGTTTCCAAGGTACGTTTTTATTTGCATTTTCAACAGTTTTCCATTACTTTTTTATACAATAAAAATATTTGTAAATTTAATATGTTGTAATGATTTATGATAGCACTCATTCTGGCTAGAATTGACATAAATAGTGGCGAGCGAGCGAAGCGAGCTGGGATCGCGTAGCGATCCCAATATGAATTGCGTAGCAATTCGTGGGGGTTGGCGAGCGTTAGCGAGCAGGAGGCTGAGCCCCCTAGTTTAATATATTTTAGAAGGATTTTAGAAGGATTAATTAAATTTGAATTCGTCGGGATTTTGTGCAATATTTATACCCACTCAAATCTTTTATTTTAAATATTTTCTTAGCATTTTGTAGAATTAGGGAATATGTTCTTACGACAGAAATATAGGAATATTTCCGAATTGAAAATCCTCCCCCCCCCCCCCCACCTCCAACGCCAAGAAAGCTGAAAAGATGCAAAGGCAAAAGAAATCATCCTTTTAAAAATATTTTTATTTTGTGGAACCAATAATGCTTTTGGATCAAGATAAAGTAATGCATTTATAACTCATTCTAAACTGTATTACGGTAGCCTTCCTCTTAACCGCCCTCCTCTTAACCGGAACTTCGCTTTAACCGGCCGACTTTTTTTTCCAATATCTGGCAAAATTCAGAAAGGAAAACTTCTTTTCTCATTTCTTTATGGTTAATTAACTGAAATTTACAAAATGTAGGATAATTTCAACTTCTTATAAAGGTATGTGACAAGATTTTCAATAATTTAAATTGTAATAAATATTATTCATTATTTGTTATTAGTGATAATGTTTATTTGAATTCAGTTAATTACAACTAGTATTTATTTCATAAAATATAGAAAATATGCACTTTTTTAAAACTTCACAAATTAAAAAACTAAATACATCCTACGCATTTAATTAATTAAATATGCAGTTACTTATTTAAATTTTTTGGCTTCTCCGGTTTAACCGGTTTTTCTCTTAACCGGCTAACCCTCGGTCTCGTTTAGGCCGGTTAAGCGGGAGGGTACTGTACTACTAATCGATTTACTAAATGAATTTATAACAAGTTATTTTAATGGTACTTATAAGTACCGTCAGTAGCTAAACGGTTAATGTGTTCGTTATTGAAAAATCAGTTTACTTACGTAATTAAATGTCTAATAATTAAATTAAATGTGTTTAAAACTAATTAAAAACACTTAAAAATGTGGAGAGTTTATAATTAAAATGCTTCACGATATAAAAGCCAATTTTGGTAAAACGAGAACGAAAAATCATGCGCACGGAATAGATTATGAAACACTTTCCAACACATTCAGAATACTATAACAAAACTTCACAGCTTATTGAGGTGGAAGATGATGTCTAAATGAACAATTTAGAAAACGTATAATACATTTGAAAATCTAATTTCTGCTATGACCATCAACAGTCGAAAAAAACATCAGATTTTTTTTTTTCAGCATTGTATATGATCGAAAGCAGTGTTCTCGCTGCCGCGCCATTGCGCCAAATCGCGAATAAATGATCCATTTGGCGAGTAAAAGAACAATCAGACTCGCCGAATTGCGAATGCTATATTTCTGCTCTTTTTTTGTGTGTTTATGTGCCAATAAAGTCGAGATTCTATCCGCGTTGCTGAAGGATTGATTTCGCTTATCTTATTCAATCGTACCGTGCCGTTTACACTGCTCTATTTATAAAGATACAGACTCAACATCAATTCCGTTTAGCAACAGCCAAAGACATAATTATGCTATAGCTGTTTTTCTATTGTCAGTTAATCACTATCTATGCACCGGCGTCGCGCCAGTAAAATCACAAACAAAATTACTCCCATCAAGCGCCAAATAGAGAAAAGTTTAGCTGTAATGCGGTATTGAAATTAGCCATTTACTATACTATTTATTAATTGTAAAAAAGGATACAATAAGGGACATTTTTCAATTATTCACGCCAGATCTATTTTTCTAAGATTTCTTTTCATTTGGCTACTGTTTTTTATTTCTTATTCGCCAAATCGCCAATGTTGGTCAAAAGCCAGCGAGAACGCTGATCGATAGGTATGTATACTAGATAGTATTCTAAAAGTTACTTCATTTAAACACATAGTAGGGGAGGTAGGGGAGGTTTGATACATAGGGAGGGTTGATGCATTGACATTTTTTCTCAACAAATGGCATTAACAGCTATTGTAACAGATGTAAAGTCTTCTTTTATTAGCAGAGGCCATCATTAGCTGGTCCTAGCAGTGAAGAACTGACAACGTTTTTTTTCTTTTAATTTTACAAATTTTGGAATGTCAATGTAAATTTTTTTAAATACTGATTTTCTTTCATAACTCTCATTATTGTGAAGATAATATCTTGTAATTTTTTTTTATTTGTAAAGCATATTGTTAGGGTGAGTTTTACCCGAAAGCAGATTGGCATTTTGCAACTGCATTTATACAAAGTGATTGAAAATCCAATAAGGCATGATAGGGAGAAATGATACACTTGTATATTAGAAATTTAATAGTTTTTTTAAGTTGTAAACTAATATAGGACTGTAATATTCATTATTGTTTTACAGCAAGAGCTACTAAAATTGGTAAGGAAGAACAAATAGACTATTCATAGACATTAGAAGTAGGTTACATAGAAAAGCACTGCGAAGATAGATGGTTAGTTCGCTTTGCTCGTCATGTAGAAGAAAAAAAGTTTAAACGGCCTGAAAGGGAAGCTGTTTCTATAATTGACGAAGGGCAAATTAAAAAAACATTAAATCCACCCGATTTTACTTACCAAAATGATAGAGTTATTATTTTTTCTTTTAACCATTTCAGGGGTGGTGGTATGTTTATGAAACCACTTAATTTTAATTCCCAAACGCCACATTGGCATCAGCATTTTGGTAAAATATTTTCCATATAATATGAAAGTGAAATATAGCCATTTTCTTATTTCCAATTAAATTTGTTTTCAAATTCCGGTGCCATTCATTTATTCAACACTTTAGCATTGAAAATGCTTTGCCCTGAAAGGGTTAAAGAAATCTTAAATGTGCTAAATTTATGTTAAATAGTTTGCAAATCAGCAATGTTCACTTCATTTTTCCTTGCAACAAGATCTCTAGGGTTTTTTTAAAATTAATTATTTTCTAAAAAGTTTGTTAATAGAATTGTTTAAATAATAGCAATTGTTTAAATATTTTTGTAAAAAACATTTCTGAAGCAAAAATATGTCAATGTCATTTCTTTGTAAATTTTGCTCAAATATTTCAAGATTTATCATAAAAAATTGTATGACATATAAATTGAATTGTCTGCATTTCCCCCCCAATAATATAACAAGTGTATCAAATCTCCCTCTCCCTTACTAGTGTATCAATCCTCCCCAGCAATGGGGAGATTTGATACAGTAGTAACCATTCACAATAATTGGGATATATTTTTTGAATGATTATTTTTTAAATTCACAATATTTTTAATAAATGAATAAAAGGTCACTTTATAAGAAAACACGAAAAATTTGTTTAAAAGTAGGTTTCTAAGGGTTGTAAAAAATTAGTAAAAAAAAAGTGTATCATACCTCCCCAACCTCCCCTACAGTTGAAATTTTCCAGTCGAAGTGTACCATAACATTTTCGGTATTGAAATTGAAGTTAACCTTTATAGTTCGTTTACAGGGTCACTTAAAAGAATTTCCTTACATTATTACCTGTGGAAAAAAAATCGCCTGCAATGTTACACTATTGATTGTGATCATTAATTATGTTACACTGTTTCAAATATATTGAAATCGATATAAATCACTAAGGGGCACTAAAAGATGTTTACTATAGAATAGGGTGTGCATTGCATTTATCGTTCATTTACAGGGACACGCAAAAGAATTTGGTTACAGTACTGTCTATGAGGAATAAATGCTGGAAGTTCGCTTTCAATTGCGATATGCGTTTTTAAATGTAACAATTTTTTTTGCATATTTTAAGTTGTGTATAAATTCTATAGATGATATACAGGATTGCACAAAAGAATTTGCGTATATTTTCGCTTATTGACGGAAATTTCTGAAGGGCAATTTTCAAATGTGTTATGTATTTCCTAACCGAACTATTTTTAGCTCACAGGCTATCAAAGCCTGAAAGCTATTGTGCCCGCAGGTTCTGTATGTACGTACGTATGTATGTACGTAACGCGATAACCTTCATAGAAATAGCCGATTTGCTTGAATTTTTTTCTATGTTCATTCTGATAAGGCGCTTCTCTGATTAGTTTTGGGAGCTCAGTGGTTAAGTATAAAGGAGGGAACGGGGGGCTAATCCCTGCTTAATTTAGATAAATGGGCTTCTTCTGCAGAATTAACCGATTTGCTTCAAATTAGGTATACCGGTTTATTTTTAGCACTTCCCTGATTAGTTTTGGGGGTTCACTGGTTAAGTATAAAATGAGGAAGGGGGAGTAGTCCCCCTTAACTTAGATTTTTTTTCATGCAAAATTATCAGATTTACTTCAATTTGGTATACCGGTTAATTCTGATAAGACGCCTCCCTGATTAGTTTTGGGGGTTCCTTGGTTAAGTATAATAGGGTGAAATAGGGGAGCTAATCTCCCTTAATTTAGCTAAATGGGTTTTTCATGCAGAATTGTCCGATTTGCTTCAAATTTGGTATACAGGTTTATTCAGATAAGGCGCTTCCCTGATCTTCTCAAACGAATTTGGATGGTTTTCCGACTACAGACTATAATTGCTGAAATTGAGTATATTTATTAGTGCAATGTATCCGTGTCAGTTATTTTTAAAAACTGTTATTGAATAGACGGAAATATAGAAACACTTACGTCCGTCCGAGTCATTGAACCTTGGTCGTAGTGGCACTTCAAACATCTCGTAGTCTCCAACTTCATTTTGTACATACATGCACAACACTGAAGGGAAAAGAATCCCTGAAAAGAAAGTTTTTTTTAATTACCAATGAAACAAGTCGGAAATTGTACATCAAACGTGGCAAATGAGGCACATTCGTTACTATTTCGTTAACTAGTTTTATACACATTCAGATTTTAATGCAATAGCTGTTGATTCTTATGGAAAAATGCATGAATGGAAAATTTATTACGATTCTATATGTTAAATTCAGTAATACGGAAATAATAGGACTCCATCTTAAACAGGACGTAATCACCACGGCAGCCTAGAATCATTACCTATCATGGGATATCATAATTACGTATGATAGGATTTAATAGAATGAAGACAACTTTTATTAATATCTTTTTAAGTTTGTATTCGATTTTTACAAAATTTGAAATGACTCGATAAAATTCTACAACTACTCTATATATTAATTTTCAAATCATTCAGTTGGGTAGCTTTTGCTGTTATATGCGGACAGACGGACGGACCATAAACGACTATAGGTGCTACATATTTATATAAGTACGAACGCACCTAAAAATGAATGAATTTCATACTGGGACAAACCTATGCATTAAAAAAGCATCGTAGAGGGGTCTGCAGCAAGTTTAAGCACTTATCAGGATTTAGAATATGATAAAATGTACAAAAATAGTGTAAATTTTGTAAGAATATTGAATGATAGCTAAACTTAAAAACTGTTTACTAAAAAGGTGCATAATAATTTTCTAAAATATTCCGTTACAGAGTTATAAGCGATTTTGGTCACGTGACAAAGACGATTTTCGCCCTTCACGGGCTGGTTTTTCTGCTTTCTTCGGGAACTTCGGTTCAAAACGTCAACTTTGACACTATTTTCTGAAAGATCTATTGCGTTTGCAAAAAAACGGGAGAAATAGCTCGATTACATAACTTCTGAACAACAACACCTGCTTGTTTCATGCATTTCCGAACAAAAATAAATTAAAACTTATGTCAGAAAGTTACACTTCTGGATTTGAGAACACCCTTAAGTTTAGTTATTTTAACGCAAGGTGAATGCGTCATTCCACTCTGAGCTCTTTCTGAGTTTTATGTTTTTCAATTGAATGATAGAACCGTAAAATTGATGCCTGCAAGGTAGAACTGTTACTACCGTTCTCTGGAGTCCAGGAGATCTTGTGTTTTTGATCAGGACAGAAGTATTACAATGGCATCCGATTGACGAAATTTTGAGGCTGAAGGGGAATATTAATAGTGTAGAAATACTGAAAAAAAGTGAGATTGGGAACAAGCAACAGTCTTGAATTAGAAGAAAATAAAGTGTGCAACTCGATTTCCCAGTTTTGTAATGGTCAGCGTACTTCTCTTGTGTGCAAGGGATTTCTCGTCGATTCCAGTTCAGGGTAAGAAAGTTACTCATATTTCAAAATAAATAATAATAATAATAACTGACACCAAAAGCATGAGGTGGTTTTGAAGGCTTGTTTTATGTGAATATCAAGCTTTACTTTTCATCACAACAACATTTTAAATTTAATTACTCTGTTTTGAATGCTGTTAACTGTACAGGATGAATGATTATAACCGAGAAATAGACAAACAAAATAAAATATAATACAGTCAAACTTCCCTTTAACGAAGTTTTCTACTTAACGAAATTTTCTGCCGAACCTTGACTTTGAACACAATTAATATGTAAATTAATTCCCATATTACGAAAAATATATTCTATATAACGAAGTTTATTCCACTTTTGTGCGTGTACAGCAATCAAACGGGGAGGTAGTTGTTGCGACGGATGTATGAATTTATTTCAGCGGATTGTATGAAAATGAAATTATTTATTTAATCATTTCCATTCAAAAGAAGCAATTTACGCTATGCTTCAGTTTTTGTTTACCTCTCTTTATTATGTGATTTTTTAGACATTATTCTAATAAAATTTTTCTCATGTGTCTACATTGCATTAAAAAAAAAAAAAAACTGGCTGAATTAAAATACATTTTCTCAATATTTCCATTTTATGTGTATTTTTCATTTAATGCATATGTATTTAATTATACAAATTTCATGAATTTGAGTTGATTTCTATTTAACGAATTTTCTTCATAACGAAGTATTTAAATGTAACGACGAGACTTCGTTAAATGGAAGTTTCACTGTATAATAAACATATTTAAGAGCAAAATGAATAAAAGTTTGGGTGCACAATCGATAAATAAAAATGTTTATGGAACTAATTTCTCCAATCGCATCTTATTTAATCAGAAGATATATTAAATGAAGCGAATATAACAACGCGGAAATATTTCCTTCTATATCCTTCTATATATAAAAAAAAGTTTTGATTTGGAAATGGACCAATGAAAATCTGCGTGGATATTCCCGGCAGATCGGCATCCAATTTGAATGCTTAAACATGGTCTTTATTCGTTAACATTAAAAAAATTGTTTCATACAAAAATATGAAAATCGGTCGTATTATAGAGAAATGTTTGATAAACACGCTGATGCAGACAGTTTTCAAATCGAAGAATTATTTTAAGAGATATTTAATGCCAAAGTTGGACAAAATCGTTCCATTAAAAAAGTTTTATAGGAGCAAAAACTGTATATAGGAATTTATCATTTTATGCGTCAGAATTTCCTGGTGTGCAGATTGTATTTAGTTTTTTAATATGACTCATTTTTTTGAGGTTTTATTTCCATTTTAAATTCAAATTTTCAGTATTTCGAGAGATATTTTTTAGATATTTTAGAAAATTGTATTAATTTAAACTGTTGCCAACTGTATACAACAGCGGAAACAATAATGTTTGTTTCAAATTATATCACTTATTACGTAAAATGAACTAAAAATAATATAACTTTCCAACAAAGTTGAAAAATGTTATTGATTTCGGTTTGTCTGTTCGCGCTTTAACTCTCGTAAATATACTCGGATCGCACTGAAACTTTTGATTATTGACGTTTAGCCTGCCACGAACCCTATTTCAAATGAAGTTTGTAGCATGCTTAGTTCATTTACAGGGACAGTCAAAAGTATTCCGTTACATTGCGGCCAATGGGAAAAAATCATTTCAAATAAATTTTAAAGATGTTACACCCTTTCAAACATAATAAAAAAATATATGCATTTACGAAGTGCACTAAAATATGCAGAATATTCTGTAGCATATGCGGTGCAACGAATAATTACTATTCATTTACAGAGCTGCACAAAAGAATTCCATTACAAATGGTATAGGGGGAAATTGTTTGCGGCGTATTTTAATTATACAAATTCATATATAATAAAATTGATATACGTCAGTGAGGCTTACTTAAGTTATTTCATGCATAATACGAAGAGCATAGCATTTACAGGAACATACAAAACATTTCAGACAAGCATTTTCTATCCGAAGTACTGTATATTAGCGGCGATGGCAGGGAATGCATTTTTAATTATGATATGCGCTTTTAAGTTTCACTATAATTATGCATACTATATGGTGTGTGTAAATGTTATAGTTGATATACAGGGCTACGCAAAAGAATTCGTAAAGGTTACTGAGTATGACCGTAAATTGCTGAAAGGTGGGTTTAAAATGCGTTATGCTGAACTGCATGTAGTTTTCTATGAAATGTTTGCAGAATATAGATAAAATGATATACAGGACCACGCAAAGAATTGGATACATAGCCGCCTATAGATGATAAATTCTGGAAATGCGATTTCTGTAGTTTTAAGAGTGATTTAGTTTGAATTAAAGTTTAGCTAAATAGTGGCTTGTAGTAAAGGTACTACGTAAACAACAGGGCTCAACAAAAGTATTCAAATATGTTTCCATCTATTAGTATAAATTGCTCAAAGAGAAATTTCAACCTGTTATGCGTTTTCTTGCTAAACTAAACTTTCTATTATATAGTATATGTATTAGCCTACAGATCAAATACAGGGCTGTTCGGAAGAATTGGAATAAATATTTGGCTATGGATGGTAACTGCTGAAATAAGTTTTTTAAAAGTTTAGTTAGTTATCTTATTTACCTTATTTCCCTAAATAACGAAGTTTTGTTAAAGCTTTCAGGGAGTGTTGGAAAGTGTTTCATAATCTATGCAGTGAGCATGATTTTTCTTTCTTGTTTTTAATCAAAGACGAAAACAGCCATTTTATCTCTTAGCAGCGGCTGATTTCGTCTTAAAAATCTCCAATCAAAGGAAAATGAATGAAAACCCGTTTACAGGGAGACCGTCACTGTTTTTTTAAATTATAATTCAATCTTTTTAAGGCCAATGAAAGTAACATGCTTTTAGAATCTGGGGTGTCTGAACGGGGGTTGGCGAGCGTAGCTCGTAGGGGGCAGAGCCCCATAATATACTAAAAATTTAAAAGTTTGGCAGCTATGTTGTCAACATTGACAGACGTCGTCATTGAACGCGATTTATTCTCATAAAAAAAAATCGTGACCCATTATGAATGCTATAGTAAACCCACAACGGACAATAATGTCCGAAGAATTGGAGAAACCTCCTGAATCTCATGAGGTTTATCAGCAGCCCAAATACAGAGAATTTTATTTATTAATTGTACTGTTGATATTTAAATGAATCTCAGTACACGATATGATATCAAACGGCCACGAATTATTGATTTCCATGCGAGTTAGGCACATCAGAAACAAGTCTATACGAGCTTATGCATATATTTTAAGTAACTGTCGAGTGAGGATGATATTGAATGAATAAAATTTTAGGATTTTATCCATGATTGCTGTAAAATACGACATATACAATTACCTACATAGTAACCAATCACTGGTTTTGCTAGGTATAGTAGTACATAGGCTCGTACATGATAGTAGCAACAGTTTCAAGCTTAACTTCCTGTATTTGTTTGCGTCTTCATTCGGGAAATGTTTCTAAAATGTTCCAATTTGTTCAGTTGATTTAAATGATTATTTTCGTAAAATTGTGATTATCTTTCATTCAGCTTTTACCCTTCACTATTTTTTCAAAGTAGCGGAAGCATTGTTGGTTAAAATCGGAACTATCATTTTTCTTTTCTAATATTATATTCCCTATGTTCTAAATAATATTATATTTACATCAAGTGTTATTGTGTTTGGTTCAAAGTGTTTTTTACAAACAAACCATAAATATTTCTACACATTTTAACTGTAGCACATTCAGTGATGTTGATTTAGCGGATTTTCTTACTGCAAATATCTGCCACAATCACCAAATATAGAGTAAATATTCGCCTTATCTACTGACATTAAATACTTAGCATATTCCATAAATGTTTAATAATTTGACACCGGAATAATTTAAAAAACACTATAGAAAGAAATTTAAACATAGATGAATCGTTCATCTCAACAATTTATAAGGTAAACCAGATGGCGTGGAACGACATCTAATTAGTAAAACTTTGACTAAGGGAACTTAGCCCCCGATACGGTATGCTATTTCTTTTTCCCAGCTTATTTTGTGTCCAAAAATAACGTTACCTTACAGAAGCCAGCAATAAACAAAGCAGATGTATCATTGTACAATTAAATACTCTATAGCATTTTTAAAAATTTCTAAGCATCGCACATTTTCAATTTTTATACCGTCGTATTGGAAAAAAAAGTACTTTTGAACGCAATTTGTTTGAAAACTGTATCTCCATTGATTTTTGAAACATTAATTTTTTTGTAGTTTTTAACACCATTTGTTTAATTTTGGCAACTTAAGTACTCCATTTATGTAGAAAGTAAAGGGAAAATAGTTGAAAAATAGCAATTATATATTTTTGTTGCCATTTTCTCATAACAACCTAAAGAAAATGTAATTAAAATACGTGCTATTTTGAAAAAAAAATATAAACGAATGATTTCTGTTAAAACAATGGAGCTATTATAAACTATATTTAATTTTAAGTATCTATGAATCATTAGATAGCCGTTTTTTTTGTCGATTTTCTTGAACAACGGCATTTTTTTTGCTGCATTTGTGCATTATTTCGCGATAGTGATGTGCTATGCATGCTTTACTATAGATGTTTAAGAGTAGATCGTAAATGAGGAATTCTTAAGCGGATGCGAATGACGTCATTTTACATAAAATAAAACGTGTGCTTTAAGTCTTAAAATTGAAATATGTTTTGTACTAGAGTAGAGTCCCGCTTAACCGAGTTATTTTCTTCTGATGGACTGGTGGCTTCTATTATTATGAAACAGACATTATAAATGACGCGTTTAGGTGAAGATGAAAGAGCAGCCTTAAAAAGTTAGAACTCTGATTTTCTGGTCAGAATGGGGGAAAAAATGGGCAAAAAAAATTATGGCCATTCCCCCCCCCCCCTATTCTGACTACAAAATCAGAGATCTAACTTTTTACGACTGCTCTTTCATCTTCACCTAAACGCTTCATTTCCACCAGTCCATCAGAAGAAAATGAAGTAATGGAAATGTCGGGGGGCGACACTAAATTCTGAAAAAGCAGAATTCCTGTTCTCTACTTTTCAAATTCCTTCTATACATGAATCGACAGGGGGCAAGAATAGGGTAAAATATTTTATTTATTTCATCGTTGTATTTTGTGCTTTGAACACGTTTCAAAGATAAATATGTCAGTTTTGATTTTACTTTTATAGAAAAACTTATACTATATACAAATTTAAAATTTCTAGATATATTTTAATCGGCTAACAGATAAGCGAAGTTCAAACTACTGTAATTGTGGAATATCTGACAAAATTTTCTCAAATAAAATAATAAAAAAAATAAATAATCCTTTATCTAATAGTCTAGTAATTCACAATAGTAGCTTATAATAACCTAATGTTAAATGTTGATTTATAATAATTATTGTAATGTGATGTATCATCAAACTTCAGATTCAGCTAGACGTTGACATAAGTTGTTGATGATTAGGTTTTGGTTTAAATCTTTCAATAGGTGTCGCTGCTATGCTGAATTTTTCACGATTTCTGCAAAAGCTCTATTTCAAGAACTAATGCACGGATTTTCATCAAACTTCAGATTCAGTTAGACGTTGCTGAATAAGTTTTAGTGTAAATCGTACAATCTCTGCTATGCTGCAGTTTTCTCGATTTCCGCAATAGCTCTATTTCAAGAACTAATGATGGGTTTTCATCAAACTTCAGATCTGTTGGACTTTGACATAAGTTGGTGCTGATTAGGTTTCGATGTAAATCGCCCAATATGTAGAGATGCTATGCTGCATTTTAAAGGAGTTACACGATTTTAACGATAGTCATATCTCAAGAACTAATGCACGGTATTTCATCAAACTTCATATTTTGTTTGACCTTGACATAAGTTGGTGCTAATTAGGTTTTTGTGTAAATCATATAACAGGTGGCGCTGCTATACTGCATTTTTCATGATTTTCGCGAAAACTATAACTTAAAAATTAATGCAGGGAATTTAATCAAACTTCATTTCCTGTTACACTTTCATGTAAATAGATCCTTACTAGGCTTGAGTGTATACTGCGCGAAATTTTCGCTTTTATGCTTTTTCGGTTAGTAATTTTGCTTTCAAACATCTAAGAGTGTGGTTGCCAAAATTCAATGATTTGTTTGAAAGATGCGATGTTTATATATCCCTTTTTAATGCACACAATTTAACGAACCTATACTTTTAGCGTCCCTATAGGTCCTGTTTTTTTTTCTTTAAACTAACTTATTAGATTAAAGACACAAGCCAACAGCTGTTTTGGTGCCTAGGTTTTTGGAGCTGATTTTATATGAATTCGATGTCCTGAATTCAAATATGGCATTCAATTTTGCCTGGGAGCTCAAATATTTAAGATATAGAACTTTTTGTGAAATATAAGTTACACTATTTTATGTTAAATCCATGAATTAAATAAAAATAAAATAAATAAACACAGAATTTTTTTTAATAATATACAAATGTTAATTTTCATTATTATAATATACATATATTCAAATAATATTTTTAAGAATTATATTATACAAATATATTTACTCACAAAGATCGAGGAAAAAGTCATCGATGAGACCAATTCTCACTGAAGATTTCGGAAGCTTCTTTTCCGTGACATTCTTGAATTTATTTTTGAACAAACCCTTTTTAAACTCCAACAGTAATCTGCCATCATGTGCGTATCCCATCTTCCTTGGTAGTGGTTCTACATAGTCTTAATATCCTGGTGAAATCTTTCGCCCTGTTACTCACTGATGTCTCCTACATTTTCAGGAAAATACTCTAAGTGGCTGTGTAAATAGTGCACCTTAATGCTCATATTACACCCAAGAGATTTAAAACTATTAAGCATTTCGTTTACCAGTTCTACATAGTTTTCTGCTATGTGTTTGCCCAGAAAGTTTTCGACAACTGCAACAAAAGAAGTCCAGGCTTTTCCCTCAGTCTCATTCATCGAATTTACGAAGGCAGGATCCCTAATCAGTTGTTTTATTTGTCGCCGTCAAATATTCCTGATTTAATTTTTCCATAACTCAATTGGGGCATTTTCTCTTCTATATATGCAAAGCATGACCCGTTCTTATCAAGAGCCTTTACAAACTGCTTCATAAGGCCGAGCTTGATATGCAGTGGAGGAAGTATGATTTTTTCTCACCCAACTAAGGGGTTATTAATGATATTCCTTTCTCCAACATCCATGTTTTCTCTCTTAGGCCACTCGTTTCTAACCCAGTGGTGTGTTTTATCCCCGCTATCCCAAAGACACAAGAAGCAAGAATATTTGGTGTAACCGCTTTGCTGTCCAAGGAGAAAGTTTACCATTTTTAAATGAACACAAATCACCCATTGATGTTCATGATACTTTATCTTGTCAAATACCAAAGCTATTGTGTTATATTCTTCTTTCATTTTCGTTGAGTGAGCAATTGGTATTGAACCATATTTGTTCCCAATGTGTAGAAGGACACATTTTAAACTCCGCTTTAAGCTGTCTACAAGAAGAAGGGTAATAGACCCTCTTTTCTCTTGTGCGGTAAAAGGTAATTTTGGTTCCTTGTTCCAGTAAAGTTTTGTCCTTCAATCTTGAAGCCAGTAATTCAGAAGCTTCTTTTGACAGGTTGAGATCTCTGGTGAGATCATTTAACTCATCCTGGTTGAAACGTTGAGGCATTGATGACATCTCCTCATAATCACTGTCACTTTCATAAGTATCGGAAGGATGATCAGAGGGACATGTTTCATCCTGGTAGCTGGTAAAACGTTGGGATCGACACTTACTTCCTCTGAGTGAGGAACCGGGTGTCTTGCAGAGACTAAATCAGGATAAGTACACTTACTATGTTTCTTTCGATTAATTCCATTAATATTTACTAGGCAGAAATAACAATCATCGAAGTGGTTTTGGGGTTCTCTCCAAACCATCGGTAAACCAAATTTGAGACTTTTTCTTTTCCTGTTAGTCCACTGTCGTAAGTGTTCTGTACAAGTTTTACAGACCTGATGCGGTGCCAAGGTTTTATCCTGATCACCAAGTTTAACACCAAAGTGTCCAAGATAAGCTCTCTTTACAAAGTCAGTAACATTTTTTTTTGTTCTCTTTTAACACGTATTCTCCGCATATGTAGCAAAACACATCAGGATGATTTACACAACTTCTTCTACTTGAACTCATTTAAATTACATTCAACAACACAAATACAACAATCTACAATACAGCACGTTTTAAATTAACTTTATAAGAATTCTATACTAAACACAAATATCGCAAAAGGTCAACAACGTCTACCCTCCACGGAGAAAACTCACAAACTAACCTTATCTCTTTGCGGCTTTTCCATTTGGCTTTATGGGTGAGCGGCACGAAATCATAAGCATGCGCAGAACCTCGGTTTTACTTGCACATCTGTTTTTTTCAAGGTCTTCTAAAATTTCAGTGCCTCCCAAATCGCTTTGAGCTTTGCGACAGGCCCATGTGTCAAAGGCCAGTTTAAGCGTTGAAGGTCACTTCAGTTCTAAAAAATCTTTAGCTCTCTTTGCATATCTAAAAAAGTGGAGCTGATAGAGAAAAACTGATTTCATATTTGGATTCAGTGTCCCAAAAATATCTAAAATCAGCTGTAAAATCATAGGCACCAAAAAAAAAATTTTTTTTTGTAGGCCTGTGAGATTGAATTAATCAAAATTGAATTTGATCATGAAAAAATTATTTAAATAAATAATTTATTAGCCCCCGGAATGCTATTTCTTTCTCCCGGCTTATTTTGTCTCCAATAAGTAACGTTACCTTACAGACGCTAGCCATAAAACAAAGTATTACGATTAAATACTCTTTAGCAATTTTTTAAACATCTAAGTATCGCACATTTTCAACTTTTATACCGTCGTATTAGAAAAAAAAAGTTCTTTTAAATGCATTTTGTTTGAAAACTGTATCTCCATTTATTTTTGAGATATTAATTTTTTTGTAGTTTTTAGCGACATTTGTTTCATTTTGGTAACTCAAGTACTCCATTTCTGTAGAAAGTAAAGAAAAATAGTTGAAAAATAGCAATTATATCTTTTTGTTGCCACTTTCTCATAAAAACTGAAAAAAAAGTAATTCAAATACGTGCTATTTCGAAAAAATATTAATGAATTGCTTTCTTTTTGCTGCATTTGTGTACTATTCTGAGATAGTGACATCCTACCCATACTTTATTGTAGATGTTTATGATTGGATCGTAAATAAGGAATTCTTCAACGGATTCGGATGACGTCGTTTTATATAAAATAAAATCGCGTTTTTAAAGTCTTAAAACTGAGCTATAGTAGAGTCCCGATTATCCGAGTTCCCCTTAACAGAGTGTCCGCTTTCACTGAGTTATTTTCTTTTGATGGACTGATGGCTTCTATTATTATGAAACAGCCATTATAAATGATGTGTTAAGTGAAGATGAAAGAGCAGCCGTAAAAAGTTAGACCTTTGATTTTCTGGTCAGAATGGGAAAAAAAAACGGCCATAATTTCTTTTGAAAAAAAAAATTATGGCCATTTTTTTTCCCATTCTGACTAGAAAATCAGAGTTCTAACTTTTCAAGCCTTCTCTTTCATCTTCACCTAACACTTCATTTATAATGGCTGTTTCATAATAATAGAAGCCATCAGTCCACCAGAAGAAAAGGAAGTAACGAAAATGCCGGGGGCAACACTAAATTCTGAAAAAGCAGAATTCCTGTTCTCTAGTTACTTGTAATTTATTGTGTCAGTGGTATTTCAAATCCGTTGATTTTTAAAGTGATGTAAGTTAACTTTCAATATAATTATTTTTATGTAGCAGAATATTCAAACACAATCAGAATTTCATAATGAATTTTTTAAAAATCTTAACTGTCTAAATTAAGAAAAGTAATTAAATGCATACAACTTATTACAGAATATTTTTCCTTGTTGTTTTCCTATAAAATCAAATTTATCTTTTGTTTTATTGTAATTTTGCAAAAGAAGAATGAAATACTGAAACAAAATGAAATGAATAAGTAGATGATATAAAATATTAAATTTTTCGATGTTACAATTAGAAGGCGATAATACCGGGCTTCTCGAATTACAGAATATAGATGAAAACCATCCTATATATTATTTTTGATGTTAACATTCTATTTTCTCTGCACGTACTAAAAGCTCAGCGATGAATGAGGTATTTTTCGAAACGTTCCGCAAGCGGCTTTTTGACATAGTGTTACTTAGGCCAATTCACGTGATTGTTTTTGATTGAAGGATGATACTCTGGAATTGGTTTCTCTCTATTCTAAAAAAAAAAGTAACTAACGCTGTCACCACCGCCGGTTTTGAATTTTTTGTGACCGGAGAGTCTTTCTTCGTTAATATTAAGCAAAATATTGCATACAAAAAATCAAAATCGGCGGTTTTATAGAGAAATGTTTGATAAACACGCTGATGCAGACAGTTTTCAAATCGAAGAATTATTTTAAGAGATATTTAATGCTAAAGTTGGACAAAATCGTTCCATTAAAAAAGTTTTATAGGATCAAAAACTATACTTGGGAATTTAATCATTTTTAGATCATTTTATATGTTAGAACTTCCCGGTGTGCAGACTGCATTTATTTTTTTTAATTTGACTCATTTCTTGAGGATTTATTTCTATTTTAAATTCAAATTTTCAGCATTTCGAGAGCTATTTTTTACATATTTTAGATAATCTTTTTAATTTAAAATGTTGCCAATTGTATAAACAGCGAGAACAATAATGTTTGCTTCAAATTAAAAAAAAATATTTACACGTGACTATTATAAACAGAAAAAAACTCTTCAAATTAAAATTAAATAATCACGTATAAAAAGCAGGGACTTATTGAGAATTACGTCATAAAAACTATATTTACACGTGAATTTTAAAAGAGAAAGAATATTGTAAAATAATAAATTCATTAAAATTTGTTAGAAGTCTTAAATAGGAGAAATTACGTCACATTTACGTCACATTACACTTATTACGTAAAATAAACAAAAAATAATATTGCAAGACAGTTTAAATTTAAAAATTGCGCGAGACATTTATTTGATATTTTGAGATGATCTTTTCAACTATTTTTGTTAGGACAGCGCAAATAATATTTCATTTCTAACAAAAGTATTTTCACGTGAATATTAAAAAGAGAAAGAAAAGTTTGGTGAAAATTACGTCAGATTAAAAACGATACATTTAAATGTCTTATTTAAAAGAACTTTTTTTTCGCTTTGTTAAAAAATACCGGGAGACAAAGATTCTGTTTACTTAATTAATTTTATATTAGCTTATTTTGAAATGTTTAACTGATTTTATTTAATCAAAGACCGAAAACAGCCATTGTATCTTTTAACAGCAGCTGAAGTGGCCTTAAAATTCACCAATCATAGAGAAATGAACAGAAACCCGTTTATAAGGAGATCGCCACTGTTTTTTAAATTATAATTCAATCTTCCGAAATCTTTTTAAAGCCGATCAAATTAGCCTGCTTTTAGAGTCAGCGGTGTCTGAACGGGGGGTTGGCCAGCGTAGCTCGTAGAGCGCAGAGCCCCCTAGTTATTAAAAAATCTCAACTGTCTAAATTAAGTAAAGTAATTAAATGCATACAACTTATTACTGAATATTTTTTCTTGCTTTTTCCTGTAAAATAAAATTTATCTTTTGTTTTACTGTAATTTTTCTAAAGAAGAATCAAATACTGAAACAAAATGAAATAAATAAATAGATGATATAAAATATTAAATTTTTCGATATTATAATTAGAAGGGGATAATACCGGGCTTCTCGAATTACAGAATATAGATGAAAACCATCCTATATATTATTACTTTCTTCTATCTTCAATAGAAGAAAGTATTGTAATCGAAATTTTTTTCGACTTCCGGTTTTCGACGGATTTGCATGTTTTAGGGGCCAGAGATTCCAAAAAACATGTTTATAGAAAATGTCTGTCTGTCTGTGTGTCCGTCTGTCCGTCTGTCTGTCGCCATTGTACCATCAAAAAATGTATGAAGTTATGTATAGAATTAAACCAAAATTTTATTATAAGTTTTTGGCTATGGCAAGCAGGTCCTCCCGGAATTTGGAAAAAATTCGCCGGTAGGGGGCGCTGATATAACAATTTTTGTGCGATTTTGAATATTGTACCACCCAAAAGTGTATGGAGTTATGCATAGAATTGAACCAAATTTTTAGTTTAGGTTTTTGGATATGAAAAGCAGGTCCTCCCTGAATTTGGAAAAAATTCGCCGGTAGGGGGCGCTGTAAATGCGTTTTTTGTGCGATTTTGAATATTGTACCATCGAAAAGTGTATGAAGTTATGCATAGAATTGAACCAAATTTTTAGTTTAAGTTTTTGGCTATGGCAAGCAGGTCCTCCCTGAAATTGGAAAAAATTCGCCGGTAGGGGGCGCTGTAATAGCGATTTTTGTGCGATTTTGAATATTGTACCGTCCAAAAGTGCATGAAGTTATGCATAGAATTAAACCAAATTTTTATTTTAAGTTTTTGGATATGGCAAGCAGGTCCTCCATGAATTTGCAAAAAATTCGCCGTTAGGGGGCGCTGTAATAGCGATTTTTGTGCGATTTTGAATATTGCACCATCGAAAAGTGTATGAAGTTATGCATAGAATTGAACCAAAAAAAAAAAAAAAAAAAAATTAAGTTCTTGGCTATGGCAAGGAGGTCCTCCCTTAATTTGTAAAAAAATCGCTCGTAGAGGGCGCTGTAACAGCGATTTTTGTACAATTTTTGTGCCATTTTGAATATTGTACCGCCAAAAAGTGTATGAAGTTATGCATAGAGTTGAACCAAATTTTATGTGTTTATTTTTGGTCATGTCACGAAGGTTCTCCCTGAATTTGGAAAAATTCTGCCGGAAGGGGGCACTATAATTGCGATGTCTGTACCATTTTCATTATTGTACCATCGAAAAGTGTATGAAGTTATCCATATAATTGAACCAAATTTTTTGTGCATGTTTCTGGCTATGGCAAACAAGTCCTCCCTGAACTTGAAAAAATTCCGAAAGAAGGGGGCGCTATAATTCCGATCTCTGTGCCATTTTCATTATTGTACCATCGAACAGCGTATAAAATTATGCATACAATTGAACCAAAATGTTTGTGCTTGTTTTTGGCTTTGGCCAACAGGTTCTCCTTGAATTTGGAAATATTGCGCGGTAAAGGGGCTCCGTGCTAGCGATTTTTGTATACTTTTCTTGATTTTTCGTAGTTCTATTGTGCATCGGCGGCTCATGGAGCGGCGGGAACTCGCTTCCTGCTATGCCGGCTATTCGCAAACAGCTGATAACGACAGAATAAGGAAAAATTAATAATTTTAAAAAATATCATGATATAGATTAACTCGTTTTTAGTCCGTTTAATTGACTTGAGCAGAAATTTAAGATGAAAATCAAAGTTGGTATAGTATTGAACTAATAATATTGAAGTATTAACATGTGTAACTAGGTTTTGAAATATTAAGATGTATAAGATAGAAGAAAGTTTTGGGATTGGCACATCCAACTAGTTTTTGATGTTAACATTCTATTTTCTCTGCACGTACTAAAAGCTCAGCGATGAATGAGGTATTTTTTGAAAGGTTCCGCAAGCGGCTTTTTGACATAGTATTACTTAGGCCCATTCACGTGATTGTTTTTAATTGAAGGATGATACTCTGGAATTGGTTTTATATGAATTTCATCAGAATTGCTTCAGAGCTTTTTCGGAAATTCAACAACAACAACAAAATAAATAAATAAATAAATAAACACGTTTAAAATATCTCAGTTTCAACGGTTTTCATCAATTGACATAGCGCTAACTATTTGGCGACAATCTAACTACCAGGCGATTTTCTTCCCCCTTTATACAGTTTAGTTTATAGGATTGCTGATTAATATAGGGTGGGTGAACAATTCCTAATAACTTTTTAATTTAATATAATTAAGTTTTTTTCCCTTTTTTTTGTAAAAAAATTCTATTATAATCTAAAAATCCTGAAAAGATATTAAAAAATATTTTTAAAAGATTAAATAGTCCCGAACTAGCCAGTTAAAACCTATTGTTTCCTCGAAACAAAGGCTTACAAATGTAGAAAATATAATTAATAACTAGAATTTGCACTAACCTGTGAACAGTAGGAAGATTCTCGTATTCATATTGCAACAGATCACTGGAAGAATCAAGAGCAGAAATGAATCTATAAAACTTAGATCCGGTATTTATACGTTAGACGACGGACGCTTCCCCTCGATATTATTTCGTAGAAATCTTAATTTGTTCTACCAGAAATAGACGTTATTTAAAAATGTAACGAGGTTGCCTTGCACATTGATTAATGTTTCCTGGAAAAAGGTGGTTATTTATAAAAGTATAAAACACATTTCTATTAATACCGCCTATAATGTGAAACGTTTAATTTATTAAGTTAAAAGTTATTATAAGTCTATTACACTGCCTATAATATGAAATACTATGATACTAATTTAAACAGTAATCCACATAATTGACACTATTTAGAAATTTATTATGTCCGTGTTCCAGTGAAAATGCCATGTACGTACAGTCGTGGAAATAAAAAGTAAACATCCCCTACTAACTCTGAAACAAATTATTATAGAAGAAAGTTACTGGTACCAAACAATTGGAAATAAAGTTTACTTTTAAATAATGTATATAAAATTTGCTTAAGGGGGCATCTAAATATCAAAACGAACCCAAGCTTCGTTTTTTTTTTCTATAGAAATGCCCAAGTTTGACCGCATAAATAAATTCTACACTCTTCAATTAGCCAAAAAACAAATTTTCATGAAATTCGTACAATTAGTTTTAGAGAAATTAATTATTGTAAAATGAGCCTATTTTAGGGACTGTATCCAATTGAAAGTTCGGTACTCGATTACTGAAATGCAACAGAATGAGTATGTCACTTCTATCTATGTATTATTTCTTGCCAATATGAACATCTCACTCGCTTAATATGTTTCGACTATTGCCAGGCCAAATGTTTCAATAAAATGAGTAAAATATACTTTTTTTCAAATTATGCTTTTCTGCACATCATAGCACACCTGCACACACTCCTTAAACCATCATTTTGATGTTCTTTAATCGTAATTCTAAAACTGCTTGGAAGAAAAATTTGAAATTGAGAATTCGCATAAAGCATGACATGATAAATATAAATCTATCAAAAAATTGTATGTTACAATTAATATTTTTTTCGAATATTAATTTCATAACTCATATTATAAAATTTTTAAAATTACAAATTCAATGTATCCATGTTTGGGTTTTTTAATATTATAGCCAAAAAAAAAAAAAAAAAAAAAAAAATCACATTAGGATTATAATTTCAGGAGATATTAAGAAAAATATGGAAATGTAATTTAATATTATAAGGCCAAAATTTGAATGTTCAAAAACTTATTATCGAAATAACTTGAAATTTCGTTTCTGGGCATAATTTGAACCGAAGATTTATAACGTATTAAATTTAAAAAATCAAAAAACCCGGCTGCGTAAAAAGCGAACTAATTAATTATTTCTCATCAATATGAATTTTTTTTTATATTACTTACCTTTTTTTTTATTTACTTGTATTGATGACTTTTAAGTTGTGTTTAATTATTAGTTCCTATCTACAAACACTCTTTTGATGAGGCCTATAGATGTCTATTATGAAGGTTAGAGTTACAGTAAAGGTAGCGATCCAAAGTACACATCTTCCAGGTTGTGTAATATGTAAATGGAGTTTCTGACTACAAAATGGTCAATGAAACATCGTCTTCATTTTGAAAGACCTATCTAATGATATGCCACTCAATAGGGTGCGTACATTTTTTTTTTCGTCTCTACCGCCATTGTGTATTTTACGGCCACCATTTTGAATTTATAAAAACAAAACCTATCCTATAACCATCGGAAGATTAAGACGAATCGATAGAGACCTCATTCATAAAAATTCATCCAGCCATTGGGATGTTTCGAGGGTATAAAGAAATCCACATACACAGATACGCGTGAAACAAATGACCCTTCTTTTCAGTCGGGTAAAAATATATTGTCAAAATTGGGTGTTGCCATAGAAAATAACAAAGTTTGGTCTGGTTTTGATTTTTAGATGGCCCCGTAAGCAAATTTTATATACATCATTTAAAAGTAGATTTTATTTCCAATTGTTTGGTTCCAGTCACTTTCTTCTATTATAATTAGTTGCATAATTAATAGCGAGTGTTTACTTTTTTTTCCCGCGACTGTACATGGGTAAGAGTAGTTTCACTAGCATTTTTTTTTTTAAATATTCTGGGTATCCGCTTTAAGGAGACCTTTATTTTAAGTAGATTTACGAAAGTTAGAGCTCGAACAACCGGTCTGACAGACAGATGAACTGAAGTCATAAATATTTTTCGTACTTTTGAGTGTCCTTTTGTATGAAAAATAATTTCTACTTATTCTATACCCTATAGAAAAAATATCGTCCACTTCATTGATGCATATAAATTTCATTATGTTTTAAATAATGTAACATACTATACACTATTTAAATACATATTGCACACAATAGTGTAACATATAGTGTAACATCATTAATGCGCTGAAAACGATTTTTCCCATTGACCGTAATGTAACGGAATAATTTTGAATGTCTCTGTAAACTAATCATAAATGGTACGCTCTTCATTTTCATGGCCAAACATGTCACCGTAAACCTCAATAACATACATAGCTGCCAACTTTTACGCTTTTTTCCTACCACTAAAATTTTATAGTAAATATTGTTTTATTTAATCATCGAAATTTCGCGATTTAGCAAGGCGAAAATCTCTATTAAATTTTAGTGGTAGCGAAAAAGCGTAAAGGTTGACAGCTATGAACATATAATATTTATATGGCAATACGAGTATACTCACGCGAGTTAGAGAACGGCTAGACAAACTGAATTCAATAACACCTTTCAACTATGTTGGAAAGTAATAAAAAGATTTTTAACCCTTATCGATCTTATGTCACTTCTCAAGTGGCATCAGGACCAACATTTCTTACACGAATTTTATTCGGTTGGAAAAATTTATTTTTTTTTCAAGACACTTAACATCACGTCGAGAAATAAACTACAAAATATCTTTTTAAAATATAGTGGTGCGAACAGAATATAAAAATTAAATCATGTATAAAAAGCTAGCGATCGATAAGGGTTAATTGGCTCACAGGCTATCAAAACCTGAGAGCTAATGTGCTTACAGGTTCTGTTTAAACGTACGCACGTAACGCGATAACTCTTGATAGAAACATCCGATTTGCTTCAAAATTTTTTATTGGTTCATTCTGATAAGGTGCTTTATTGATTAATTTTGGGGGTTTATTGGTTAAGTATAAAGTTAGGAACGGGGGGGGGGGGCTAATCTCCCCTCTGATCTAGATGAATGGGTTTTTCATGCATAAATAACACCGATTTGCTTCAAATTTGATATACCGGTTTATTCTGATAAGGCGCTTCCTTGATTAGATTTGGAGGTTCATTTGTTAAGTATAAGGGGGGGGGGGGTAAGGGGGCTAATCCCCCTTAATTTAGATGAATGGGTTTTTCCTTCAGAATTATCCGATTTGCTTCAAATTTGGTATACCGGTTTATTTTGATAAAGCGCTTCCTTGATTAGGTTTGGAGGTTTATTGGTTAAGTGTAAAGGGGGAAATGGGGGAGTCAACCCCCCCCCTTAATTTAGCTAAATGGTTTTTTTTTCTCAATTTCTTCATTTTTCGAGGGCATTATTCTTTGACATAAGAGTATAATATACAATTAGCGTGAATAGCCTGTGAGCTCAATGCCTTCAGTTTAACTGGGCACTTTTCTTTTTATTTAACTATTGTTACTTTTATTCATTAAGATATCACGAATAAACATTTACATCATTAAGAAAAATTTTATTCATGCTGAATTTCTAAAACGCTCAAAAAACTCCATTACATTGTTGTTTAAAAAGTCATTTTTCTTTTTCAAAGAGATAAAAGAATTTCGAACATGCAAGCTCATTGTCTGGAAAAATACAAATTAGATCATCTCAATGTCCTATTTGAATCTTTCTTTGTGTACTTACTTAACTAACACAATCATTTTATGCAAGTTTCTCGGCCAAGCTTAAAGAAATTTAACAATTATCTCTTTCTTGGAAGACTAATCAAATGTTTTTAGAATGAAACAGTTTGGTGATAATTAAATTTTATCGGATTCCTTCACAGTGGTTTGTAAGCAGTTTTTTCAATTTAGATGGTATCTTATAACTGTTTAACTACGCGTAAGAAAACAGAATAATCAATTAACAAGAACGAAAAATCATGTGTTCAGCATGGATTACGAAACACTTTCCAACACATTCAGAATGCCGTAACAGAATTTCTCAGTTTAGTAAGGTGAAAGGTGATGTTAAATAAATAATTTGGAAAATACATAATGCATTTGAAAAAAAAAGCAAACAATTTCTGCTATTACGCTCAATAGGCGGGTATCCGTTTTTTTTTTTTTTTTTCAGGCTTCTATATGATTGTATATTTTTGTATATTTGAGTTAATTTTGTTTGCATGTATATTACATATGATGCTGAAAGTTATTGTTCAGTTAAACGGATAGTGAAGATGGAAATTTCCATTCAGCATTTTCCGTGGATAAACGGAAGTGTACTTAAGAACTTCTGTGTAGCAAAGTATATGACCTATAGAATGTATATACGCCAAGTAATATAAAAAAAAAAAGATCAATTTTATAAATGTGCCCCACAATTGAAAGCGCACCTCCAGCAATTACTGTTCATAGGCTTCAATAGTTCAATTATTGTTCATTTTCTCCTGTAGCCAAATTCTTTTGTGTGTCCATGAAAATGAACGATAAATTCTATGCACACCAGATTCTACAGTAAGTGACTTATAGCAGACATCAGTGATACATATGCATATAAATTTTAATATTTCTAAAACAGTGTAATATTATTGAAATACACCGCAAACGATTTTTCCCCTTAGCCCGTAATGTAACGGAATTCTTTTAAGTGTCCCAGTAAATGAAACACAAGTGTTGCGCACTTCCTTCATTTTCAATGGCGCGCGAACATCCCATAGAGATATCTAATAACATATATGGATTTCATGTCAATAGGACTATATTTCACGAGTTAGAGCACGGACAGACGGACAGATGAATCGAATTTGTAAACACTTTTTCAACTATGTTCGAAAGTGTTAACAAGTGAAACATAGATAAAATCATAAGGCGAAATGCGATATTTCACCTTGATTCAAATGTAAAATATGTAATATTAACTTTAGAAAAAGTTCACTGTCTTACTTAAAAGACGACTAAAATAATAAAAGAGATGTTACAAGTTAAAAATATATATTTTATTTAGAAACTTCTCAGTACTTTCGGGCTTTCCAAAGCCCCTTCATCAGAGAGTATTATAATAACTAATATCTGTTTATTTATACAAATACTTCACCTCGCATTCAAAATGAGAGAGCCAATAACAAAATATATATTATTAGGTGCGTTCGTAATTATATAAATACGTAGCACCTATAGTCGTCGTTCAGTCCGTCCGTCTGTCTGTCCGCATATAACAGAGCAAAAGCTACCCAACCGAATGGTCTGAAATTTGAAATATATGATTGTTGCAAATTTTGTCGAGCCATTTGAAATTTTATGAAAATCGGATGTATAGTTTAATTACAGGGACAGTCAAAAGTTTTTCTTTACATTACGGCCAATGGGAAAATTATTGCAAGTGCATTTTAATGATCTTACAGCCTTCCGAATAGTCTGAAATTTTAAATATATAATTGTTTCAAAATTTTGTCGAGCCACTTCAAATTTTATGAAAATCGGATGTATAGTTTAATTACAGGGACAGTCAAAAGTTTTCCGTTACATTACGGGGAATGGGAAAAAAATATTGCAAGTGCATTTTAATGTTGTTACAGACTATGCAATTATGAAGTTAAAAAATATATACATTCAGTACAATATCATGTGCAAAAAATAATTATAAAACTAGTTATAGTACGAACGCACCTCATTTGCCACGTTTGACGAGTAATTTCCAACTTGTTATTAACTACAGTTCTATTTATTTTATTACATCACTCTGTTCTCATACGTCACTTTCATTTTAAATGAGTAGCTGGACAGTCGAAGTAGCAGTTTTTCAGATTAAATTTGCGTAGAAGAAATATTTAACTGCCATACCACAAACTTTAATACGTAAATTCAAAACGAAATGATGTATTTGTATAAAGAAGCAGCAATTAGTTATTAACACATTCTCTGATGGAACACATTCTCTGTTCCGGAAAGCCCGAAAGTGCTAAGGGGTTTCTAAAGTGTATATTTTTAACTTGTAACATCTCTTTTATTATTTTTGTCGCCTTTTAAATAAAACAGTGAACTTTTTAAAGTTCATATTACATATTTTATGTGAAATATAGAGCAATAATTTAGTGAATAATTAGAGTGAATAATTTCTGCATTTTTATCAGATCTTGGGAAATAGAAAATTTATTAATTTCAATTTTATTTATATTTTTTTGTATATTGTGTCACAAATTTAGAAAAAAGTGTTAAAGACTAGCAGCCTTCGCCCGCTACGCTGCGCTGGTGGGTTTTTCTAAACAAACCTTGAATGAAACTAAATATATCTGTCAATTTGGTCATGAGTTTGAAAGCAATATGGACATTTAGCTGGAATGCCCATCAGAATAGCTACAAACGATATGGATGCCCTCATAACTTAAAGTACTAGTTTTCTACTATATATAAAATGCAAATGAGATTTTTGCGCCTACTATTTATAATTTGAGTTTTGCTAAATGAATTTTGCTGGGTCTTACAATGTTAGTTAGATAATTTTCCAGGTTTAGTTTAAGTACATAAAATATCGTTCTACGTCGCTTAGTAATAGAAGTATAGAGGACAGTTTTATAATTCGTTGAACCCGATTACGAAAGATTAACCTTTATAAAAGATTCTGCTGAAGGTATGTCGATGGAATTTACCCTGTTAGATAATTTTTTGGAAAAGGTTTTAGTACATAACTACGTTTCTTAGTAATAGAATTATAGGGGAAAGTTCCATAATCCAATGAACTCGATTATGAAAGATTAGCCCTTTTAAAAGATTCTGCTTTCTGAATTTCGTTGAAACTTGCATTCATATTAGTTAGATAATCTTTCAGGGAGGTTTTAATACATAACGTATCGTTTTACCTTGCCTATTTATAGAATTATTAGGAAAAGTTTTATAATTAGATCAACCCTATTATGAAAGTTTAGCTTTTTCAAAAAGCTCTACCGCATTGATTTTGATGGGGGTTAGATAAAGCTAGATAAATTATGCAAACGAAAAAAAAGTAAAAATTATATGTAAAATTTTAATTTCGAATTGAAAATTTTAGGTCGTTGATTTATTTTGAAATAAAATCGCTTTATATTCTCAATATTTTTTTTTTCAATTAAAATATTGCGAATATAAATTTCTGCAATTAATAGAGTTTTGTTGAAACGGATTTTTTTAAATGTCCATGCATTCGCTTTAAATCATTGTTTAAAAAATCACTTTTCAAACAGATAAAAGAATTTTTAACAAAAAGCTCATTGTCTGAAAAAATGCAAATAAGATTAACCTCTTAAGCACCTCATTTAAGTTTTTCTTTGTGCATTTAGATAAAAAAAATATTTCGTATCAGTTCATCAGCCAAACTTAACGAGATTTGGGATTAATTTTTAAAGTATTATCATATTCTTGGAAAACTAATAAAATTGTCTGAGAATGAAACAGCTTAGTCATAATTAACTTTTCTTTGTTTTTCCTCGTTTAACAGCTTGTTTGAATTAGATATTATTATTATACAGCTATTCAATTTATCGAAAGAAAAATCAGATTAAGGAAATAACCAGAAAACAGGATTTCTGCTTTTCCAGAATTTAGTGTCGTCTCCGATGAAAAAAAAAAATACAAATATAGACAGTACAAAGCATATTTCAGTTTTAAGACTTAAAGTACACACTTTTATTTTACATAAATGACGTCATTTGCATCCGCTAAAGAATTCCACATTTACGACCCAGTCTTAAACAGCATCTATAGAAAAGTATGCATAGAACGTCAATATTGCGGTATAATACACAAACCCAGCAAAAAGCGATGTTGTCATTCAAGAAACTCGACAAAAATGTCGTGTATTTAATCATTCATGAGCCTTCATTTGTTTGTAACATTAATATGGATACTGAAAATTAAATGTAGTTTATAACAGCTCCATGTTTTAGCAGAAATCATTCATTTATAGTTTTTCAAATTTCGAAAAATGCTATTGCACACGGATTAATAAAATTGCATTCTTTCAGCTTTTTGATAGGAATTAAGAAAATTGCGGAGGAAAAGAGTCACACATATATACTTTAAAATACCATTTTTATAACAGACGATTTTCTTGACATAGCACGTATTTTGATTATTTTTTTTTTCAGTTTTTATGAGAAAATGGCAACAAAAAGATATTGTAATCTACTATTTTTCCCTTTACTTTCTACAGAAATGGTGTATTTCAGTTGCCAACATTACATAAATGGCTTTAAACACTAAAAAAATATTAATGCCTCAAAAATAAATTGAGATGCAGTTTTCAAAAAAATCGCATTTTAAAGTACTTTTCCCCCTATACGACGGTGTAAAAATTGAAAATGTGTGACGTTTAGAAGTTAAAAAAGTTGCAGTAGATATTATCAGTATTTAACCGTACGATGATACATCTGCTTCGTTTTACGGCTGGCTTATGTAACATGATGTTATTTTGTAGGGACGACACCTTAATTGTTGCCTGAAAGAAATAGCATATCGGGGGCTAAAAACATAAAAAGAAAAATGTTTCTAAACTATAGGGTAAAGTGGGGACAGACGCCATGGTGGGACAGATGCCGCAGAGATTGTGTGAGCGACACTAGCACTCCCTAGATTAATTTAAGAAGTTCGTAGTGTTCCTCTGTGCTGTATGCTGTGTTGTATGCGTTTCCATCGCTTAATTGTCACTATTTACATATTTATGCCAGTTTTTATGCTTCGAACTAAAATTATTCTAAAAAAGTTTTATTACATATTTCAAGCCAAATAAGCAGAGATTTCATCTCAAAACCGATTGCAACTGTAGACTAGATCCACGGAGAATACAGACATGTGCTTGCCTTTCTCTCGCGTTGCTCGCATGACACAAAATAGCGGCGCACCATCTTACCCGCCACTATGGGATAGATGCCCCACCGAGGTTGACGGACAGATGCCTCAAAATATATACTTGTTTTTCGGTTCAATAAATTCATCACTGTTATTTAAGTAGAACTTACATTTAAAGGACCATATATTAGCGCGCATTCTGCTACTTATCAAAATATACTGAGCAACAAAGTTGGTTCACTATGTGCGAATACGAAAAAAGTAGGCCTTTTACAATTCTCACCATCTAAACTGTTAAACAAAATATCTCCTATTGCAATGGTCAAAAGACCTATACAGCCAAGTAAGAGAAAGCAAAAGGATGCAAATATTACAAGCACAGAGTTTATAAACAATAAAGAAGAAGAAAGAAATAAACAGCAAAAGAAACTAGAAAACGTCAAAGAACGACAGCTTGGCGGGAGTAAAAAGTGTAAAAAAAGGAAGGTAAAGATCAACTTGAAAACATCTTACTTGAGGAAGAAACTGAAATAAAAGTCATCTTCCGACAATGACGAAATTGTTCCTCTTATGGATTCTGATGGCAGTATTGGATTGGAATTTGATGACTTTGAATGTGCTGAGTGTCTGGAGTCTTATCAAGAAACAAAGTCTAAAGCGGACAGAATTCAGAGCATCAAATTCAATCGGTGTCTGCATGAAAAATGCTCACTTTACTTTTGCACAGGGAAGTGTGGGGTGATTGCGGGCGAATGAAAATACAAAATCAAAGAATGAGGAGAAAGGCAAATAATAAACAGGCTAGGGTCTAATGGGAATAGAATTAATACTTATATTAAGAGCAAACTGCAATGTTCGCCTGGATGTAAGCCAGTGATTTATATCTTTTTTGTAATTGTGCTGTCTATTGTTTCCAGTAATTATGCTATTGTAGAATCCATATCAACTCAGGCAGGGTGGTTACCTTCATAGTCTCAGAAGTTTTTGAATTGAACATATGTTAAAATTTAAGAAAAAGTAAGATACCTGTATATTTTTGTTTTGTCCAAAAAAATTCCTGGCCCGAGATATAGGCTGCCAAAGATGGCATCCCGGGCACCATTTCCCATTCGCGATTTTTGATAAAAAATTTAAAGTGCTCTATCTCTAGAACGGTGAAAGATATTTTGTTGTGGTTTTTTTTTATTTTAAAGATAATACTTTTCTGTTTAAAATAATATACCCAATTTTGAAATATGTATTCAACTTTTCTTGTAGCAGCATTTAATTTTTTTTTACTTATAATTTTTTTTTTTTTTCAAAAATGCCAGTCCCCAAAATTTTGATTTTTTTTGCTGTTGACCAATACCATTGGGTACTACTTTCATTGTAAAGGAGAACTTCCACTTTTGAGTTTAATTCAATAATACGGAAGTAATATGAATCCATCTTAAAAAGGACTTAAACACCAGGGCAACCTAGAATCATTACCTATCGTGGTACATCATTGAATCAATCACGTATTATAGGATTTTTAAATAGAATGAAGAAAACTTTTATTAATATCTTTTTAAAGCTTTAATTCGATTTTCATAACATTTGAAGTGATACATAACTTTATTTTTAGCACCGAACATTTCATAGTAAAACAATCTCAATAACATATATCAGTTACACAGCAATACAACTATATTAATGCAAGTTAGAGTTCAGACAGATGGGCAGACAAACCGAATCCATAAAGACTTTCAATTATGTTGGAAAGTGTTAAAAATACATAAATAAGTTGGAATTTGACTTTTAGAAATTTATATCAATAGACGGAAGCATACTTGAATACTTTCATACAACCTTGTATTTTACCTACTATCTTTATTATACATGCCACTATTTAGCTAATATTTAATTAAGACTAAAACATGCTTAAAATTAGTGAAATCACACTTCCAGAGTTTATTATCCATAGTCGGCCATATATCTGATTCTTTGCGTGGACCTGTATATCATTGTATCTATATTCTACAAACATATCTTAGTATACTAAATGGAGTTCAGCGTAAAAATGCATAACATATTTAAAAATCACCTTTAAACTACTTTCGTTCATACTCAGTAACCCTTACGATCTCTTTTGTGTAGCCCTGTATATGATCTACAGCATTTATACACATGACGTAATATGAAAAATTTAGGTAAACTTAAAAACTCATGTCACAACTAAAAGTGCACATCCAGCAATCATCGCTATTATACAGTATTTCGTATACAGCAAAGTATCCGAAATCTTTTGTATGTCTCTGTAAATACTATGCACTTTCTATTACACAGGAAGTAACTTGTAAACCTCAGCAACATAAATCAATTTCATTATATGTGAAAGAGTTTAGCGTAATTAAAATATGCCGCAGACAATATTCCCATTATACCATTATGTAAGGGAATTCTTTTGTGTGGATCTGTAAATTAATAATTAATATTCTTTGCACCACATATTTTACAGAATGTATATTTTAGTATACTTCATTTTAGTACATAGTTAACATGTTTTGTTTTATTTGTTCTATGCTTCCATTCACCGAACTTTTTAGACACACCTTGTATTACTTCTCAAAACCAAAAGTGGAAGTTCTCCTTTACAGGGAAAATAGTACTCAATGGTATTGATCAACAGCAAAAAAAAAAATCAAAAATTTTGGGATTGGCATTTTTGAAAAAAAAAAAAAAAATTTTTTTTTGATAAAAAGAAAAAAAAAATCAAAAGACTGCCATAAGAAAAGTTAAATACATTTTTCAAAATTGAGTATATCATTTTAAACAGAAAAATATTATCTTTAAAATAAAAAAAACTGCAACAAAATATCTTGCACCGTTCTAGAGATAGAGCACTTTAGACATTTTATTGAAAATCGCGAATGGGAAATGGCGCCCGGGACGCCATCTTTGGCGACCTGTATCTCGGGCCAGGAATTTTTTTGGGCAAAACAAAAATATACAGTTATCTTATTTTTTCTTGAATTTTAACATACGTTCAATTCAAAAACTTCTGAGACTATGAAGGTAAGATTTTTTTCTATGGCTACCTGAATTGACATGGATACCCTATGCATTCATGTAAATTCCAATGTTTTCTTTTCATTTTAATTTTTTGTGTTAAGTTTTATTTTTTGACCTTTCACTTTTGCATTTTCGTTAAACTTTTCACAATTTAGTGATATATATAATTTTTGTAAGTTTACAGTTATTTATTTTCATTTTAAGTAGTTCGAGAAAATAAAAATGTAATTTGCTTAAAAAAAAATAAACAGCCTAGCCTTTTTTTTTTTTTTTTTTTTTTTTTTTTTTTTTTTTTTTTTTTTCATGCGGCATCTGACCCAGCATATAAAAAATGATGTTAAAAAAAGACGTTTGGGAAAATAATTATGCTTACTTTATTAAAATGGTTTTAACTTGGTCAACATAGAAATTAGATTTCTAAAGAGTTTGATTAATGATTTCTGGTATACTTAGTTTGTTTTTTTTTGCTTTATTGTACATTTTACAAGAAGAAAAATAAAACTGCGGCATCTGTCCCCACTTTATCCTATTAAGAAGACTGGTAACGATTTATTTCGATGATTTTATTTAAAAGAAAATATGGAGTGACGCCACTGGATTTTTCAAAAAC
Organism: Maratus speciosus; assembly: GCA_963932465.1. Classification (NCBI taxonomy): domain Eukaryota; kingdom Metazoa; phylum Arthropoda; class Arachnida; order Araneae; family Salticidae; genus Maratus; species Maratus speciosus. Next base: position 459,742,097 of record OZ010797.1, read on the forward strand.
TTTACGGAGATTGTGTGTTCAAATAAATAATAATACAACAATAAGTAAAAACACAGTAAAAACAATTAAAATTCAGACAATCTATCTTATGAAGGACAAACGCGTCCGTCCGTAATTCTGACGTCATTTTGATATTGGTAACAGCAGACGATTAAATTTTTCTTTTACTTCAATTTTTTAAACTCCTGTACATCGCACATTTTCAGTTTTTATACTGTCGAATAGAGAAAAAATATGTGCTTACAAATGCAATTCGTTTCAAAACTGTATTGTAATTTGTTTGAAAATTGTATCGCAATTTACTAATTTTTTATGGTTTTAAAATAATTTACAAGTATGAATTAAAAAATATCTCTCTCTGTGCATGCAGACGATTTAGAAAGGTAAATTCGTTTGCGTCTAATTTCATATAAATAGTTCAGAAGCATTTGTTTCTGGTTGATATTTCATAACGAAGTATGGAATAAAATCAATAAAATAAAATAATATAAATCAAACAAAAATTTAACACACATGTAATCCAATCTACACGCTTAAAAAACTGAATTGGTCAGATTTAAAAAGTACTGCTGTAAGTAACGAAATCTTTGGCGATATTTTCGGTTTATACGACAATATCGGTTTTGATAAATTTCAAAACTTTATTTGAATGCAAAATTGATACAATTGATACTTTTCAAATAAAAATGCTTTTTGGTGTTGTTAGAGGGCGATAATATATATATATATATATATATATATTAATAAAAAAAAAAAAAGGTTTTCCCCTTATATTCTGTAACCCGGAAGGTCCGGATTGGATTCCCCTAGTTTACTGAAAAACATTAACACATATTAAAAAATAGTCGTTTCAAGTACACACAGTTGGGGAGGTAGAGGAGGTATGATACACTTTTTTTTTACTAATTTTTTACAACCTTTATAAACCTATTTTTAAACAAATTTTTCGTGTTTTCTTATAAAGTGACCTCTTATTCATTTATTAAAAATATTGTGAATTTAAAAAATAATCATTCAAAAAATATATTCCAATTATTGTGAATGGTTACTACTGTATCAAACCTCCCATTGCTGGCGAGGATTGATACACTAGCAAGGGAGATTTGATACATTGTTATGTAAATTGAAAAAAAAATGCAGACAATTCAATTTAATTATATAAGCAAAAATATTACGTCTGAATTCCATCTTTTAAATATTTACATTAAAATCACAGACAATACATTAAACAATTCAAAATTAATACATAAAAACACTAAAAACATATTAAAAATTGGGACGTTTCGGATCATCACGATCCCTCCTCAGCCAATTATGAACGTTAAGTCAATACTATCAACAGTTACAAGAAAAACACAACAGAAAGTCATCAATTTCAGGTTACAGTTAAAATAAAATAGAATGCTCGGCCGGCACTATTGCAACCGACCATTTTCCAGATTTTAATAAAGCTTTTGTGATCCGATCCGGCTGCAACAATTACGCAGGGAGAGTGTTTTTAGAGGCCTGGCATACTAAAACCAAGGATTTAGCGATTAACGAAGCTGCATCTGTGCCGGCCGAGTATTCTATTTTATTTTAACTGTAACCTGAAATTGATGACTTTCTGTTGTGTTTTTCTTGTAACCGTTGATAGTATTGACTTAACGTTTATAATTGGCTGAGGAGGGATCGTGATGATCCGAAACGTCCCAATTTTTAATATATTTTTAGTGTTTTTATGTATTAATTTTGAATTGTTTAATGTATTGTCTGTGATTTTAATGTAAATATTTCAATTCAATTTGTGTGTCATACAATTTTTTAATGATAAATCTTGAAATATTTAAGTAAAGTTGAAACAGAAATGACATTGACATATTTTTGTTTCAGAAATGTTTTTTACAAAAATATTTAAACAATTGCTACTATTTAAACAATTCTGTTAGCACACTTTTTAGAAAATAAATAATGAAAAAAAAAAAAAAACCTAGAGATCTTGCTGCAAGGAAAAATGAAGTGAACATTGCTGATTTGCAAACAATTTAACATAAATTTAGTCCTTTTTAGATTTCTTTAACCTTTTCAGGGCAAAGCATTTTCAATGCTAAAGTGTTGAATAAATGAATGTCACCGGAATTTGCCGACAGATTTAATTGGAAATAAGGAAAGGGCTACATTTCACTTTCATATTAAATGGAAAATATTTTACCAAAATGCTGGTGCAAATGTGGCGATTAGGAATTAAAATTAAGTGGTTTCATAAACATACCACCACCCCCTGAAATGGTTAAACGAAAAACTAATAACTCTATCATTTTGGTAAGTAAAATCGGGTGGATTTAATGTTTTTTTTTTTTTTTAATTTGCCCTTCGTCAATTATAGAAACATCTTCCCGTTCAGGCCATTTAAACTTTTTTCCTTCTACATGACGAGCAAAGTGAACTAACCATCTATCATTGCACTGCTTTTCTATGTAACTTACATAATGTCTATGAATAGTCTCTTTGTTCTTCCTTACCAATTTCATTAGCTCTTGCTGTAAGAAAATAATGAATATTACAGTCCTATATTAGTTTACAACTTAAAAAACTATGAAATTTCAAATATACAAGTGTATCATTTCTCCCCAGCACTAATGCATCATTTCTCCCTATCATGCCTTATTGGATTTTCGATCACTTTGTATAAATGCAGTTGCAAAATGCCAATCTGCTTTCTGGTAAAACTCACCCTAACAATATGCTTTACAAATAAAAAAATTACAAGATATTATCTTCACAATAATAAGAGTTATGAAAGAAAATCAGTATTTAAGAAAATTTACATTGACATTCCAAAAGTCTTCAAAATTAAAAGAAAAAAAACGTTGTCAGTTCTTCACTGCTAAATCCAGCTAATGATGACCTCTGCTAATAAAAGAAGACTTTACATGTGTTACAATAGCTGTTAATGCCATTTGTTGAGAAAAATTGTCAATGTATCAACCCTCCCTATGTATCAAACCTCCCCTACCTCCCCTCCACATAACGTAAAATGATAAAACGTAATGACCTGTGTAATTTTTGCTGTATAAATGTACTGTTGTACTGCTCAGACGTAAGATGTGTAAATGAACTAATTTTTAGCTTCCTATGTAGTATACATACAAATCTATAGATCCTATACAGGGCTGCAGAAAGAAGCGGATATTTTTCCGAATGTTGATGATAATAGCAGGAACTGGGGTTTTCAAATGCGTTATGCGTTTTCCAGCTAAACATGTTTCACCTTAATAAACTGCGAAGTTTTGTTACTATATTCTGAATGTGTTGGAAAGTGTTACATAATGTACGGTTGAAGCATGATTGTTTATTCTTCCTTTTTAACACTTTCCAACAAAGTTGAAAAGTGTTTATGCATGTATTCGGTTTGTCTGTCCGTCTGTCCACACTCTAACTCCCGTAAATATACTCGGATTTTCATGCAATTGATAAAGGTTATTTAGGGTCACCAAAGCATGTTTGGTATTGTATATGAAGTATGTAGGATTAATCGCTCATTTACAGGGGCACTCAAAAGTTTTCCATTGCATTATGGTATATGGGAAAAATCGTTTGCAGTGTATTTTAATGACATTATGCTATTTCAAATGTATTGAAACTGATATAAATCACTGAATTTCACTATGATCACGTTAAAAAAAAGCATTCATAGCATTTTTTATTCATTTACAGGGGCACACAAAAGAAATCGTTACAGTACAGTACTGTCTTTGGGTAATAATGGCTGGAGTGTACGGTTTAAAATTAGGTATGCTCTTTTAAATTAAATTAATTTTTGCATCTTGCTCGTTATATATAAATTGTATACCTCAAATACAGGGCTGCACAAAAGTATTCACTTACCGTTCTCCTTATTAGAGGAAATTGCTAAAGGTAAATTTTCAACTGAAGTACTATATGTATCTCTTAAGTGAACTAAATTTTGGCATGCATGTAGTTAATAGATTCAAATCTATATATCATATACAGGGCTGCTGAAAAAATTCGCTTAATTTTTCGATTGTGGATGGGAACAGCTGAAATTGTGTTTGAAATGTATTATGCGTTTCCATATGGTTGAATTAGACATAATATTTTATTTTTTTAAACGGTGTAGTTTTGTTACATTATTCTAAATGTGTTGGAAAGTGTTTCATAATCTATGCTTGACGCATGATTTTTCATTCTTGTTTTTATATTGCTGACTGTACTTTTACGAACATAAAAACCCATTGCCTGAAAATTGTAAATTCTTTGTTAAAAACCTTTTATGTGTACTTAGACAACACAATTATTTTAGAACATATTCTCAGTTGATGCTATTATTTAGATTTACGCTTATCTTTAAACGATTATTACATTCTTGAAAGACTAATCGAATTTTCTACCAATGAAACAGTTTGGTGATAATTGAGTTTTTCAATTAGGTATTATGTTTAAGATGTTCATTTACGCGTAAAAAAAGAACAAGCAAATAAGAATCTTTCGTCTAGTTTGAAATTTCTGTATGTTTAACCAATTTTATATAAGAAGAAATTAATTGTACTATTATCTTTCCTTTATGTTAAAGCACTATTTTAGGAAAGAAAATTATTTGGATTTTAATGGATCCTTTTTTTTAAAGAGAAACATTATCATCCAACTGTTTAATTATGCGTAAAACAAGTTGGAAATTGCTTGTCAAACGTGGCAAATGAGGTGCATTCGTACTATAACTAGTTTTATAAAAATTTTTTGCACCGCATATTGTAATGAATGTATATTTTAATGCACTTCATAAGTGCATATCAATTTCATTCTGTTCGAAAGGCTGTCACATCATAAAAATGTATTTGAAATATTTTTTTTCCCATTGGTCTTAATGTAATGGAAGACTTTTGACTGTCCCTGTAATTAAAGTATACATCCTATTTTCATAAAATTTGAAATGACTCGACAAATTTTGCAACAATTATATATTTAACATTTCACACCATTCGGTTGGGTAGTTTTGCTCTGCGGAGAGACAGACGGACAGACTGAACGACGACTATAGGTGCTACGTATTTATATAATTACGAACGCACCTAAAAAGAACAAGTTAATGAAAAATAAATCATAGTATTCAATTTAACTAACAAATATTTGAAGAGCTCAGATGATAAAGGTGGTTTATGACAAAAAAAGTATTAATCATATAGCTGAAGATAATTGATGTCCTCTACCATCTGTTGAATTACTATTTGAAAAAAAACCCCTAATACTCACAGAGATTTTAATTGATAAAGGAGGCATTTGACAACAAATGCAAATAGATATTTGGAACTTTACAGCTCATTTTCACAAAATGATGATTGTGTCACATACCACCTTTGTCATCTGAGCTCTTCATTTGTATTTATAACAGATTTGAACGCATCACATATACGAGGTCTGACTGATAACTATCCGATCTTGATTTTTCCTGCTCACAGTAGTGATTCTAAAGCGTTGCACTGGTGCACATTGGAATAAGACAACTTAATGCTCATGCTTGAATTTTTTCGCGAGTTCCAGTGAGCCAGTCGTTGCCTGCTGGCCGCACGAGTGAGGTTCTGTCATATGTGTTCGTCGGATTTTGATTTCTCTCAAGTTGACTAAACGGGTTAAAGGTGCTGCATCAAATTTAGTCAAAGCTATGTGATTCCCAAAGCGAAACAATTCGTAAGGTTCATCAGGTGTCGTAAAGATTCATCAATGTTGCAGCTCATTCATCGCACCTGATTCAGACTTTCTTGGCGAAACATGGAATTCAAATCATTCGCTAACCTTCTAACTCTCCAGACATGGCTCCTTGCGACTTCTGGTTGTTTTCGAAATTGAAGGCGCTATTGAAAGTATACCGTTTTGAGAAAAGAGATGAGATATACAGAATGCGACGGCTAAGTTGAACATCATTCCAAAAAAAGCCTTTCAGAAGTGTTTTCGGCAGTGGAAAGAACGGTGGACAAAGTGTGTGGCAGAACAAGGGGCCTACTTTGAAGGGGATTAGGGTGCCATTCCCATCTAGTAACTTATATATTTTTTTCGGCCAAAGGTCGGATACTTTGCAGGCAGGCCATATATACCATCTAATATAGATATCGCTTATTTTAAATCTTTAACTAACTTCATTATCTATAATAATTATATCTTGCAAGATAACACATTATATTTACAACACATCGGTATACCACAAGGTGGCTGTACATCCAGTTTATTATCATACTTATATTTATATCTCTATGAACGTACTTTTACTGATAATAATCTACATTTATATCTTTATATTGATGACATAATTTAAATTGCCACTGATTAAACTAAAATTTCCCAATTTCCAGTAGATTATCCCACTAATTTGGAATTAACGGAAAACCTCTTATCTAATAATACAATCAACTTCTTTAGATCTTAAAATTACAATAAAAGACAACAAAACAATAACAAATCTATATGATAAACGTAAAGAATTTAAATTCAAAGTTAATACATTTACAAATTTTAAATCTTGCCTTCATAATTCTGTATACCGAAATATAATACTTAACTATTTATATAGAATAAAATGTTTATGTTCTTCTCATCTAATTAATAATAACATTAAAAAACTAATTTATGATGCATTAAATCATGGTTTTCCAAAAAAATTCATATATTCTTTAATATACAATTAGTACTTACACGATCTTTTTAAAAAACAAATTAACACATGCGTAAACAAAATTACAAAAAAAATTATAAAATAAGAAAACATTTATAAAAAAATAAATAAAAATTTTTAAAATAATAATAAAAAAAAAAATATTATAGGACGGTTGGGTGGGTAGATGTTAGAGTACGGAGGAGGGTGGTGTTGTCTGGATAATACGCAATGGTTAATTTATTAAAAAAAATTGATGAGGCATTTGAATTATAACTACATTGCTAATACACATTTTATATGGAGGTTGATTCGATATTATATATATATATATGGTGACGTTATATTTATATTTCAATTCATATTAAATTTATTTAGCTTAATTAATATTTAATCAGGCTAACAATTAACTTGTTTTTAATTTTTAGTCTTCTCGGGACAATATCATATTAATTTCTAATAGTATACCATCTTTATGGAGAATAATATGCATAATAAGTTTATTTGATCTAACTAATGTTATTACAGTTTGTATTAAAATTGGGTAATTAGTTTTTTATTGTTCCTCTATACTTAATACTGTTTAATTTTGAACTTAGTATTAAATGATTAATTATCGGTTTTATGTGAATGTTAATCCCAAATTCATATTCTTTAGTTTTTTATGGTTAATATGAAAATAAACCACACAATTTATTTGTGATCATTAGGCAATTGAGAACTGAAGACTCTGACAAAATTCTATAAACATCCATTTTTTTTCCTGTTCATTTTATTAATTAATTATTTTTTATATTTAAAAGTATTTCTTATAGTTTTTTATATTTTTATTATATATAATTTTTTATATATAATTTATTTAGTGTTATAGCATATTGCTATATTATATTATCAAAGTTATAAAATTATTTAAATTTTCCGTATAGATTAATTGGGTATGGAAGTAGAATATATTATAATCATTCTATTAACATTTGTATTTATTTCCTATTTATATGAATAATGACATATAATATGGTATTTTTATATTAAGATTTGTTGGGGTTAAGCAGTTGGTATATTTTGAAAGAATTAGCTTCTAATAGCTTAATCTTATGACATTTTGTTCATAATCGTTTCAAGTTATTATACTAGATGCAGCATCAAAATTTAATTTGCATTCTGTCTGTTGCTTCGATTAGAGTAATAATTTCAATTGTTAACACATGGTGGTGCTTAATGCTGGTTATTTGCGATATTGCAAACTAATAGCTTTGGTATTTTTTACTTTAGTTAAGCAATATAAAAATTTGAAACTGTTAATATGTATTTTAAGAACTTATTATGTAATTATTTTCTATTTATATTATTTAATTGCATTTATCACGGTATTTTAAAATAGATTAACTGTATCCATTAGGCTTTAAAATCTGTGTTAACTTAACTGTAAAAATAATCTTAAACTTATCGAGCTTTTGGATACCATGTGCAAGAGTGTATTTGGATAAAAAAACTGGGATTTTATTAGGCATGTTGTGTAATATTACTAATTTTCCTTGCTATAAATTAAATATTTAAAAGGTTGTATTGCTTTTTCCATTTCACAGCATTTAATATTATTCTGTTTTCATCTTGAAAATATTCTCTTGGTTATTTTAGTCGTTAGAGTACAGGAGAAAAAAAAATTCAGCTTTTAGCTTTTTTTCTCACAGAAAATGACTAATTTGCTTATATAATTGAATTCTGTACTCTTGATAACGTAATTCAATATATAAGCTTTTCAATTATTTTGATCGAAATCCATATTCTTCTTTTTTTCTTCCATATTAATTCTTGTTATATAGTACAAGGGACTTTATTTTATACATAGCAGCTTGTATATTATGTTTTTGGTATCCATTCAGTGTGTTTGGGGAAACTGTATTGTTGTCAATTCATTCATACTATCACAATTTTTGTTGGTGGTCGGTAATGTTATATATTATATATATATATATATATATATAATATATATACTTCACCATTTCAAAATGTCAAAACACCATAACTCCAAAAGGAAGGTGCATATCTGCAAAAATTTTTTAACTATAAAATACTTAAAAATTAAGAAAGACAGGTAAAAAACAAAAACAGTCTGTTCTTCTTCAGTGGGAGGACAGACAAAAAACTAACTCCACCCCCACTTTTAAAATTTGCAGGTTTCTGAACACACGTCCATCCCGCATTCAATACTGAAAAACTATTGTCATTTTATTATCCAAATTCCATAAAAAACCCAAATTAAAACAAAAAAGCATAATATTAACAATACAAAAATTATCATACAAAAACAAAAAAGCTTTAATAAAAAGTCTTTTAGAAAAATACTTAAAAAATTGCCATTAAAATATAAACAAAAGAAATTAACTTGACATGCAGAAGAAACGTGCGCCCCCCCCCCCCCCCGCCCCCCGCCAAACCTGCAAAATAAAATTTCTATAAAAAGTCTTTTAGAAAAATACTTAAAAAATTGCCATTAAAATATAAACAAAAGAAATTAACTTGACATGCAGAAGAAACGTGCGCCCTCCCCCCCCCCCCCCCAAACCTGCAAAATAAAATTTCTCAAAACATGAAAAACAGTAATACCAGTATAATGTTCCTCACCCGTCAACAATAAACAAATAATTTTTCTTCAAAAGCCATTGTCAAATACTAGAGTTCCAAGTCTGCAACTTTTCTTCGTTTCAATTCATCAATACACACCCGTTCTTTTAGCAAGACTTTAGGATGCATATGTCATATAGAAAGTTCTGGAAGGATGCCATCACATGTTCATGCCGCCAGTCCACATCGTTGCCATTCACTTTTTAAAACTGTCTTTAAATAATATTTCAAAAACTGTATAGGGTAGTTATTATTGTAAAATAAATTAGCCAATAACTTAAAAATCTGTTTATAAAAATTATTATCTCTGCCACAAATTTTATTAAAACGTATTAATTGATTAATTATAATATTTATGTAAATTTTTTTATGTAAATTAGAAATCCAATGTGGCATGCTTCTAGTAAAAAAAAATTAAAACTATTTCTCTTATCATACAAATCCAAAATCAATTTATTATCAATAATTTCAAATAAAATATCCAAAAATTCTGCATTATAATCATCACGGTTTGCTCTATTCAACTTTAAACAATTTGGATATATAATATCATATTCATTAGAAAAATCAAAATTAAAAATCAAAATATCATCAATATACCTAAAGACCTTTAAAAACCTATTATATTTTATAGTAGTATACTTAAATTCATAATGAAACAAAAATAAATTTGCTGCTGTACTAGAATATGTCAAGTTAATTTCTTTTGTTTATATTTTAATGGCAATTTTTTAAGTATTTTTCTAAAAGACTTTTTATTAAAGCTTTTTTGTTTTTGTATGATAATTTTTGTATTGTTAATATTATGCTTTTTTGTTTTAATTTGGGTTTTTTATGGAATTTGGATAATAAAATGACAATAGTTTTTCAGTATTGAATGCGGGATGGACGTGTGTTCAGAAACCTGCAAATTTTAAAAGTGGCGGTGAAGTTAGTTTTTTGTCTGTCCTCCCACTGAAGAACAGACTGTTTTTGTTTTTTACTTGTCTTTCTTGTTTTTTAAGTATTTTATAGTTAAAAAATTTTTGCAGATATACACCTTCCTTTTTGAGTTATGGCATTTTTATTGGCATTTTGAAATGGTGAAGTATGTTTTATTGCATTTGATATGTGCTGCTGTATCGCCATTCATGCGGTAATTTTTCATTAATTTTGAAATAAAATATATAATATATATATACAGTGCAATCTCCCTGTGCGACCACCTCCCTGAACGACCATTTTTTCATGGAACGAAATTTATTCCCATAGGCTCAATACTAATTTTACCTCCATTCAGAGACCATCCCAGTAGCACTCCCTCCATGAGCGACCAATTTCTTTGAAGAAAATGATACAAATTCCTTTTTTTCCTAATCGTTTGAAGAAGGTTTTATTAGAAAAATAATTCCGGAGAGCGCATTATTCGTCAAACTTCTAAATTAAGTTTAGAATTTTTTTTTATTCCGGCAACTTTAAAGAGTTTGAACCCCTTTGTGCCTTTTTAGGCAATGAATTTGAATTTAACTCTCATGACAAATTAAGACTGACGGTCAATAAACTCCCCTGATCTATTCTGTCAGGAAACTCTCAAAGAAAAATGAAATCGTTATTATTTGTTCCCATCCCCCCAAAAATTGCATCGATTTACTGAACATCGAAAGGACTTGGCAAAAAAATTTATAAAAGATAAAATCGCAAAATCAAAGCAAACGTCAATATATTCATTTTTTAAACTCTGCGTAATTAACTTATGTAATTAACTTTGTTTTGATACTTAAATTTTCATATTTTTTCCTAATGTGAAAAATAAATTTTAGTAACATTAATTGTTACCTTTTTTCAACAATTAAAATCTAGATTTAAACATGACCTCCATTAAAAGACCACCTCTCGGAGCGGCCAAATTTTATTGGAGCGGGACGTGGTCGCTTTAGGGAGGTTTTACTGCATATGTATATATATATATATATATATATATATGTATCAAACATCTCTTTAGTATTGTTTTAACCAATTTTAGGCAAAGGTCAGGAAAAATTGAACAATTCATTTTTTTTTTTTGGTCGACGCAATTCGACCAAATTAATGTTTAACCTTTCTTACCTATGTTATCAAATGTTTTATTGCCAAAAATGTCTGTCTCCCCAGTAGCGTACATCGGAAAAACTAAGTTTGTGAATATTTAAAATGAGTTCCATCGCGTTTTTCAAGAATTTGAGCTAAAGAAGTCTGACGATTTGTATGGGGCTGTCGCAATCATTAGGTGCGTTCGTCATTATATAAATACGTAGTACCTATAGTCGTCGTCTGGTCCGTCCATCTGTCTGTCTGCTTGTACACATATAACAGCGCAAAAACTAAACAACAGAATGGTTTGAAATTTAATATATATAATCGTTGCAGAATTTTGTCGAGTCATTTCAAATTTTATGAAAATCAAATCAAAACTTTAAAAGATATTAATAAAAGTTTTCTTCATTCTATTAAATCCTGTCGTACGTAATAATTCAATGATATCCCATGATATTTAATGATTCTAGGTTGCCATGGTGATGACATCCTTTTTAAGAGGGAGTCCTATTGTTTCCATATTACTACATTTAATATATAGAATCCTAATAAAATTTGTATTCATGCATTTTTGCATAAGAGTGCAACTGATCTGAATATTTATTAAACTAGTTATAGTACGAACGCACATCATTTGCCTCATTTGACGTACAATTTCCGACCTGTTTTTTTTTTTTTTTTTTTTTTTTTTTTTTTTTTTTTTTTTTTTTTAATAGCGTTAACTTTCTGGCTTCGTCTTGACTTAATGTCTTAATACTTAATGGCATAATTATAGAGATTTCCCCCCCAAAATTTTGGGGAATCAAACCCTAATGATTCTCCCATTGGCTACGGGGTTGATTAGTTATATGACATTTTGACTTTATATTCAATCGATCGATATTTGTCTGTGCTTTTAGATAACCACTGTCGAATTAGGAACGTTAAATATCGATGTTTTACTATGTAAACAAATCGAATTCAATTTTTGAAAATCATCCCATGCAAATGCGAAGAAAAATAAAATATTTATTGCATTTCTGTACATTGAGTAAGTTTATGAAGATGTTTTCTCAATGTTTCTTTAAAAGACAGACATATCATAGAACCGCCCCCCTTAAAAAAAAAAAAAAAAAAAAAAAAAAAAAAAAAAAAAAAAAGAAGTCATGGGTCGTGTACGATCCCCCCGCCATACGACCTAAAATGGGTTAAATATTTTATTATAAGAATTAATTGGATTAATGTTAAAAATGCGTGCATTTTATTTTTTGCTTATATTGGGTGATTGGAAAAGTTCGTTCCCGATTTCCGGTGTATCGAGATTCGAAGTGTATCCAAGCTGTTTTAAATGGCGAAATTTAGTCGAATTGTCAACATTTAGCCTCTCAGCAATCTCTTCAGAAGTAATTCGTAGATTATATTATACACTAAATCACGTATTAAATCATTATCAATGCCAGAAGGTTGCCTACACTGCGTAAAAAAAAGTAGGAGGACACTAGACTTTTTTCTAAAAAAAGTACGATTAATTACGTTAGTGCAAAATTCTTTATTTGCGTAACATTTTACAACTAAATGAATATAAAATCATAGCAATCAAAGATAAATTACGAAGGTAATTTGATTTTCATAAGATAGTTTTTGTTGCCAACATGAAACTCTGTAAAAAAAGTAGAAGGACACATAAATATTTTATATGAAAATTAAAGTATTAATAAGAAGTTTTCTTTCCATTTGCCTTTATGACTTGAAAGACTCTGTTTGGCATTGAATCATTGAGTGCTTACATTTTACTTTGATAAAAATTGTCCCAAACATCGTTAAGTGCATTCCGAAGCTCAACAACAGATTCATACTGTTTTCTTTCATTGTATACGCGACGAACTAATGTTGCCTCTATGTTTTCAAATATGTTCAGGTCAGGGCTTTTAGCTGGCCATGGCAAAACACGGACCCTATTTCTGTGGAACCCATTTTTAACATCAATAGCTGTGTGAATCACTGTTCCATCTTGTTGAAATATCCAATATGCAGCACCTAATTCTGTACCATAACGAAGAAGTTCAGATTCCAACAATTAGATGTAATCTTTATGGTTCTATCTACCATTCAAAAAGACCAGACCCGTTCTTCATTCCTATTCGACTGCTAGCCAGACCATCAAACTTCACCCTCCCACATGTCGAGTGGAATGAAATTCTTCCTTATTCTCGATTCAAAGCCAACAGAACTGATATCCATCAGGACCATATAAATTGAACTTTTTCTCATCTGAGTAAATGGCAGAAGGTCATTCTGTGGTGACATGTGATCTTGCCCAAAGTGTGATGCCCAAGGTAAGCGGTTAGCTATGTGCATTTTTGACCACTTGGATGGTGTTGTCTCTTCTTGAAAATCTATATAATAAAATCTTTGAACTTTATTATATAGTTATACACAGTTTGACATGATATATGTGTTAGTCCTGCTTGTATTCGGACCTTTGAAATTATAGAATCTTTCTTTTTCTACTCTTGGATAATGTTTTTTTCATCACGAGGGGTCAGTGGTTTAATTCTTCCTAGAAAATAAGTCAAAACTGGTGTGAATGAATAAGAACAAAAAAACTTCTTAAAACACCATCAAAAATTATTAAATGCGCTAGGCCTTTCGAAAGATCTGAGTCTTTCTTCGTCAGGCGCAAAGAAGACGTCCTTCTACTATGAAAGCAGCAGGAAGACTTCAGACTAGCAGTCTTCCTGCTGCTTTCATAGTAGAAGGACGTCTTCTTTGCGCCTGACGAAGAAAGACTCAGATCTTTCGAAAGGCCTAGCGCATTTAATAATTTTTGATGGTATTTTAAGAAGTTTTTTTGTTCTTATTAATTCTTCCTGTCTTTATTTTTAGTACCATGATCCCCTGGATTTCTAAGATAGTTTGATGTTGCAGTTTTACTAACATTAAGCAATTTAGCAATCTCTCTGATGCTTTTTACCCTCTTTCCTAAATGTTATGGCTTGGCCTTTTTGAAAATTATTTAAAGGTATTCCTTTTGGCATCCTAAAAGAAAAATCAATTTAAAAATGAAGAAATATAATATTTTTTTGAAAAAAAAAACAATAAAATAGTAATACTTATTTACCTTACCTATAGCAGAAGTGTTCAATAAATTCAATTTTCCAAAATTGTCCTTCTACTTTTTTTACAGTGCAATCGTTAACTAAGTTAATTTTTCTATAAATTAATTGCTGCAGCAATTTATTTTTTATGTCATAACAAAAGGATGTGTATAACATGATACCCTTATAAAAATCAGACTGTAAATGTAAATCACATTTAAGTAAATTAAAAAAATCGAGTGTCTTTCTACTTTTTTTACGCAGTGTAGAACGAATTTTATCGTTTAAATTGTAATCCCCATTTCGAAATCAACAAAACCACTTTTTAACTGCCCTAAGAGCGAAAGCACGATCCGGTATTTGCTTTTCTTTCTTCCCAGTTTTGTTTTATTTTTATTTTATTTCATTTTAGTTTTACTTATTTATTTATTATCTTTTTATTCATTTTCTGGTCCTGTTTTCCTTCTTTCTTGTTATGGGTTCTTCACTTATTAATCGTTTCAAGCACCTTCGTTTGAAGCGCGCCAGGTGTTTGAATAGGCTTAATTTTCTTTTAAGGTGTAAACGTTCAAGGGTTATTCCTAAGTTCATTAATATTATTTTCAAGCTTCCTTCTTCCATTCGTGTTCAAAATGCCTTAACTAGGAGTAAGTTTGCTATTCTTAGAGCCATCATTCAAGATGTTTGTTACTCTCTTTCTTGCATCGAATATGAATTATATTCTTTGCATTTACAGTTAAGTAAAACTGTAATTTATTTCCCTTTCCTTGAGAAACGGATTTTTGCTTACGTCGATTTCAAATCTAGGTGTCACAATGCTATTTTGGATAAAAAGTTTTCTTCTCTTCTGACTTCTAATTCTTCTGCTCCTAGTATTTCTCCTCTTGAGCAAAATTATGTTGTCAATTTGTCTTCTCACTCTCTTAGTGATTCTCAGCGTGATGTTCTCTCACTTGGCTTGAATTTTTCGTGCATCTCTAAGCCTTCTATTCCGAACTTAATTGCTCCCATTGAACATTCTTTCAAAAACAGTAAAATTTCTTCTGGTCAACTTGATTCTCTTCGCTACCTTTTGGCTAATGTCATTTCTTCTAATAAATCTTTTAATAAGTCTAATCTTTCTTCTTCTCAGAATTCTGCTCTCAGTGAACTTAATTCCGTTCCTAATTTTCTTATTACTAAGGCTGATAAAGGCGGTCAAACAGTTCTTCTCAATAATTCTGATTATATTTCCCACGTTGAATCTATGTTAAACTCTGGTCCATATTCCAAATTAAAAAAGGATCCTTCTACTAAGCATTTATCTGACATCAAGCATGTCATTAAAAATTCTATCTTTCTTAATGATAACACTAAACGTTTGGTCACCCCTACTATCGCTAATTGTGCTCGTTTCTATGCTCTTCCTAAGGTCCATAAACCTACTCTTTCCTTTCGCCCTATCGTTTCCAATATTGGTACTGCTTCTTATAAACTTGCCAAGTTCCTTTCTAAGTTACTCGCTCCATTATCTTCCACTAACTTTCATACCGGGAAAAACTCTTTTGACTTTGTTGATAAAATTAAACGCCTTTCTCCTTGCAATTATATAATGGTTTCCTTAGATGTTATATCCCTTTTCACTAACGTGCCTGTTCAAGGGGCAATTGATTGTTTGGAAAGAAGGTTGCGCGAATTTCATTACTCTTCCATTGAGATTGATGAAATCCTGCATTTAGTTAGTATTTGTGTCAGGCAAACTGCTTTTCAGTTTAACAATTCTTTCTATTCTCAAACTGAGGGTCTGGCCATGGGTAATCCATTGTCTCCTCTTTTATGTGATATTTATATGCATTTTGTTGAAGAAAAACTCTTCAGTTTATACAAATTTCCTTTCTGGTTTAGGTATGTTGATGACACTTTCATTTTAATTCCATCTGACCTTGATCTTTCTAATCTCCTTTCTCTTGTTAATTCTGTTGATCCTTGTATTCAATTTACTCTCGAAGTCGAAGAGAACAATTCTCTTCCTTTCCTTGACGTCTTGGCTTCAAAACTCCCAGATCGGTTCTCTACCTCCGTTTATAGAAAACCTTTCGCTGTCTCCCTTCCCCCTCATGCCCTTTCAAATCATCCTCCACAACAAAAAGTGGCGTCCTTTTATACTTTTGTTTTTAGGGCGTTACGCATTTGTTCTGACTCTTCTGCTCTAAATAATGAAATTAATTATCTGAAATCTCTTGCCCTTGCTCGTGGTTATAATCCCTCTTTAATTGATAAAGCTTTGTATAAATTTAATAAGCCTAAACGTCCTTTTTCTGATTCAAATAATCCTCCTAATTTTAATTCTATAATAGTTCTGCCCTTTTATTCTCTTCTGTGTTTCAAAATTGCTAAAATACTTTCTCGTTTTAACTTTAAAGTTATCTTCAAACCTATGAATAAAATTAAATTCTCTTCTCTAAAAGATCCTGTTCCTACTGAGAACCGGTGGGGTGTTTATTTCATTCCTTGCTCTTGCAATTTAGGTTATATTGGTCAAACAAAGAGAGCTTTAAAATTCAGATTAGGCGAGCATCAGAGATATATTGCAAATCAAGAAATCTCTAAATCTTCGATTGCTTCTCACTGTTGGTCTTCCAGTCATTGTTTCAATTTCTCCATGGCCAAAATTATTTCTTCCCCTGCCTCTCCCTCTCACTTGGATTTTCATGAAGCATATTTTATTTCTAAAAATTCTGCTAATCTTGTCAATGATCTCCCATCATCTCCTTTCCTATCTCCAGCGTGGAAATTAATTTTGTAATTCTTTTCCCTTTTCTCTTGTTTCTTTTCTTTTTATTTTGTAAAAAAAAAAAAAAAAAAAAAAAAAAAAAAAAAAAATTAATAATAATTTGGATTTTTTTCTTGTTCTTTTATAGTTCTTTATTTATTATTTTTATTTATATTTTTAATTTACTTCTTTTACTTTTATTTTTTCTTTTATTTCCATTTTTTCCATTTCATTTTCTCGTCTATCTTTTTTCAACACATTTCCCTCTATCAGGTAGCGCCATCTGTCGCATTCTTCGCAACATTCTTTTTCTTCAGTTCATTTTTGAACTTGTTCGTTTTCGGACACGTGTATGCTTAGCTGATGACGAGCTGTTATGTTTTTAGCTCGAAACGCGTCCTGTGTTTTGTTTTAATTTTATGGTGATTTTTTACAAAGTTTTATTATTTTAATTATTTTAATTAATCTTCAATATGTTTTGCAGCACGTCCAACTCTCACTCCTCTTTTAACCTCTTCAGTTCCGAAGCTAAAATAATAATACAAATGCTTATTCATTGTTTTTTTTAAACAAAATGACATCATAAATAACAGAAAAAATATCTTTTCAGAAATTGACCCTTTAGGCGCTTAGTAATTTAGGTTCAAAAATATGGATCGAAAACTACAAAATCCTTTAAAAACATCAATTTAATAACCATTAACCTTAATTAACGCAATCACAATTTTAAGAGCTGTGCACAAGTAAATAATCTACAAATCCTCAAAATTTTTTATTGAAAAAGATTTAAGTTAAATACTTATGAAAATTTCTTACTTTCTTGGTCATACTCTTTTTTATGCATTTTTAGGCATTTTGCAAACTCAGATGAGAATAACGTTTATTTTATGTGGGAATCAGCTTAGGTACTGCCATTTATTCGTTTGCTTTGAACGCAAAAAACATCCAGCTATTAACCCCTTGAGAGGCGGTGGGATATATTATATCCCACCATATATATCCCACCATATATACCACCATTGTTTAATTGAGATTTGTACCAGAAAATTTTAATTAAGTTTTACTTTTATAGTTTGGAGGAAATGTGTTGAAAATGTGGAAATGTGTTTGCCTTTCCTTATTTTGAAATAAAAATTTCCTAAATTTTTGGTGGGAATTCAGCATTACACAAACGCAATTGCTTGCCCCTCAAATGGTTAAGAAGTGATGTGAATATGAACAAAAATCGGACATTTTAGTTTTTATAAGAAAGAGAACAGAGGTCGCTGTATGGGGACCCAGAGACCGAAGAAGTTATACTCATATAACATGTCGGAAAATGTAACTTTTCATTTTTCATTTTGAATGTAAACCTTGAACACATAGTAATTTAAATAAAAAAAAAAAAAAAAAAAAAAAAAAAGAATGTTATGTTCACTCATGACACAGGTAGATAACTGTCAATTAATAACATGATTATAAAAGAAACATCAGCACATTCGAAATTGCAAGCTACTGCCATCTATGAAATACGGCAAGAACTTTTCCAATCGCCCATTAAAAAGAACAAACTTTCTACCTTTTTTAATTATGATTATTTTTAGTTACTAGGGGTGTCGGCCCCCTACGACCTACGCTCGCCAACCCCCGTTCAGACACCGTAGTTACTAAAAGCACGCTAATTGGATCGGCTTTAAAAAGATTTTGGAAGATTGAATTATAAATTAAAAAACAGTGGCGATCTACTTATAAACAGGTTTTTATTCATTTCTCTTTGATTTGTCAATTTTAAGGCCAAATCAGCTGCTGTTAAAAGATACAATGGCTGTTTTCGTCTTTGATTAAATAAAATCAGTTAAACATTTCAAAATAAGCTAATATAAAATGAATTAAGTAAACAGATCTTTGTCTCCCGGTATTTTTTAACAAAGCTAAAAGAAAGTTCTTTTAAATAAGACGTTTCAAATGTGTCGTTTTTAATTTGACGTAATTTTCACCAAACTTTTCTTTCTCTTTTTAATATTCACGTGAAAATACTTTTGTTAGAAATGAAATATCATTTGAGCTGTCCTAACAAAAATAGTTGAAAAGATCATATCAAAATATCAAATAAATGTCTCGCGCAATTTTTAAATTTAAACTTTTTTGCAATATTATTTTTTGTTCATTTTACGCAATAAGTGTAATGTGACGTAAATGTGACGTAAATTCTCTTATTTAAGACTTCTAACGCATGTTAATGAATTTATTTTTTTACAATATCCTTTCTCTTTTAAAATACACGTGTAAATATAGTTTTTATGAGGTAGTTTTCAAAGTTCCTGCTTTTTATACGTATTTATTTAATTCTCATTTGAAAGTTTTTTTTCTGTTTATAATAGTTACGAGTAAATAAATTTTTAATTTGAAGCAAACATTATTGTTTGCGCTGTTTATACAGTTGGCAACAGTTTAAATTAATACCATTTTCTAAAATAAGTAAAAAATATCTCTCGAAATGCTGAAAATTTGAATTTAAAATAGAAATAAAACCTCAAAAAATGAGTCAAATAAAAAAAAAATGCAGTTTGGACACCGGGAAATTCTAACGTTCTAAAAATGAATTAATTCCCATGTATAGTTTTTGCTCCTATAAAACTTTTGTAATGGAACGATTTTGTCCAACTTTAGCATTAAATATCTCTTAAAATAATTCTTCCGATTTGAAAACTGTCTGCATCAGCGTGTTTATCAAACATTTCTCTATAATTTCACCGATTTTCATATTTTTGTATGCAAAATTTTTCTTAATATTAACGGAGAAAGACCTCCGGTCACTAAAAATTCAAAACCGGCGGCGGAGGCAGCGTAAGTTTTAACTTATCTCTTTTTTTAGAATAGAGAGATTAGAATATTTTGAGTATTAAGGTTTAGTTAATGCGGATTTTCTAAATTGTCCTAACATTAGTTTTAAGTTGTTTAAAAGTCAATTCAAAGCCTTTGCAATGAGATAAGAGAATTTCGAAAACAAAAGCTTATTGTGTGGAACAACGCAGAGTAGATAATCTTTTCAATTCTTCGTTAAAATCCGTCTTTTTTGTTCCCGGACAATATAATTACTTTAGAACAGTTTCTCAACCGGTCGCAACGAAGTTTGCAATTATCTTAAAACCATTATCAGATTCTTGGAAGGTTAATCACATTTTCTGAGGATAAAACCTTTTGGTGATAATTGAATTTTTTCAGCGTTTTGTTAGCAGTTTCTTTTGAATTGAATAGTTTTCTTTTTCTGTTTAAATACTGGTAAAAACAGAACAAATGAATGCAAAGGGAAATGTATAGTATACAATTTCTGCTTTTTTAAGGGGACAGTTCACATTTTCAACAATTTTTATTTTTTAAAAAATATTTCAAATGGTGAACTGACTGCATTTCAATGTTCAACTTAAAGTACACTTTGAGTTAAAAAATAACTGCATATTCAAATAAAAATTTAAAAAGTTTAAAAAACTTTGAATTTTTTAAAAATCCCTACTAATTGTTTAAATATTGAAATTTTTACCCAATTTTCAAAAGTGTATTACACAAGACTGCGCATAGATATTTAGTTACATCTAATATTACATTTGATAGCTTATTTAATATATTTTTTTACTGATATATACTATATAGTGTAAAACGATGAAATCCAACACATTTTCATGTACTTTTATTTTAAAAAAATAACAACAATAAAGCTGAAGGCTAATTCCATGCGCAGATGTATCACATATCCCAGATAGCATGAACATTAGCAGCAAATTTGATTTTTTCTGATATTATCTTGAAGTGACAAATTTGAATTGAGAAATTCGCAGCTAATCTTCCGCAAGGTGTACCATCACCTACTTGCATGATTAATTTGCTGTGAAACTGATGGCAAAACTGTCTTTAATTCACGAAATTGACGAAAGCAAAAAATACCTCTGTTGAGAGAATAAACAATCATCAGATACGCAAAAATTGCAGAAATTTTATTCGGGCTATGCTTATGAAATACCAAAAAAGGCTCGAAATGGAAAGTATAAATATTACCCTGTCGTGTTTATAGTGGAAAAACGATGCATGCATCTTAACAGTGCGTATGCTTTAATAGACCCGATCAGGTCTATGGGCACCTTCAAAGGGGTTAAACTTATAGGGTGACAGTTGCAAATAGTTAATCTGGCATGGAAAGATTACAACTTTGCAGTAAGTTTGCAGTATTTTTGTTTACTTGTTTGCCGTTAATTTGCAGTAAATTTGATACAGCATGAATTTAACTTGCACGACAAGTTAGCTGTAAGTTCAAAGTGTGGTGACTTCGGTGTTTGCGTTATCTTGCTGCCGTCTTGTTATGAACTTTAAGTCTTGTCATGCTGAATTCTTTGCAACTTTGCAGGTTTTCAAAGCAAGACTTCTGCAAATTTTCTGCAAACTCAAAATGCTATGTGGGATCAAAATGCTATGTGTGTACAAAAGAGTTTAAATCTCCATCTCAAATTCAAAAAAAGCCTTAGCATTTTTAAAACATGAAAGATAAGAAAATATGAACATGGAGAAAAAGCCATTTAAAGTTTTAATTTGTGTGGGTAATTGCGTTGGGTATTAACAAATTTACAATATCCAGGGTCGGACTGGGCCAGGGAAAAGGGCGCAGGCCTTGGAATTTTCAGAGGGCGCAAAAATATTTAACGAACTCACGTCAATTTTACTTGCTTGAGTTGTATCTAGCTTGACAAAGTTTAGAATAGGTTCGCATAGCACCAGATATGAAAATGGCTAAAAGTAATATCTCTGAGTCTAAATAGAAGGCTTCGCTATATTCCCCCGAGCATGTTTAAAATTTCATAAAATCTACAGAATGTTACGCAATTTTCTAAAACGAATCATGTAATATCTAAAAGTTCCAGTAAGGTGAACAAAGATTAGCTTGTACTCGATGACTTATATCAAGGCTATCACTTTCTTATTTTATTCTTTTGCCGATAGATATCTTATAAGAATCATGGGGAAAAAGATGATTACCCCTCCCAATTCACAATGAGCGTAAAAAAAAAAGGTACCTATTGATTGGTAATAATATCGACTATTAAATGCTATTCATAAATTTTGCTTTGGGAATCGTCTATATATTAAAAATGCATGAACATTGATTTTTCAAATGATAACATCCATTTTTAACACCCTTTTTGAATTCTTTGCCAGCCAAGAAAGATATGTAGTTTAGATAATTTTCTTAAATCTTAATAAAGTTATAAAATAAACAGTGTTAGAAGTTTATCCATAAATTTCGGAAAATAAAATAAAAGTCTTACAAGAAAAAATACCGAAAAAACTCAATTAGTCACCAGTAAAATTATACAGTAATTTTAAACTTATAATAAACTTACTTTACATTAAAGAAAATCCTACAAAGAGTCTTTGGTAAGTTTCTGCGACTTTTTTCTGTGGCTCTTCTGATACAAGATGATCCCCTTAAATTATGGAAAGGTTAAATTTCTCTGTATCTCGAAAAATAATTATTCAAATGAGTTGCAAACGTACACATCGACGTTTTTAACGATTGCTGTTTGTTGTACTAAAAAACTAATGTTGGTCATAATTCATAATTTTTTAATATGAATTTATTAAGTTTTAATAATTAAAACAAATTTTTTTTGAATAGAGAAAAAAGTCTGTAACATATTTGGAACTATTCCGTGTATCTCTTTAATAAATTAATAAAAGATCAGTAATATGATATATATTAATCTTTTTCAAATGGGTTTAACTTTAACACCCTCAAATTTACACTCTTCGAACTCTATTAAGATTTAAGATAATATGGATAAACAATGCCATTCCCTGACTGTTTGGTTTAAAAAACTCAAATACGATATCAAAAATGGGTTTGGAAATTCAAAGTTGGTACAATTTATTAAATGTAGACGACTTCGGAAATATAATTTATGCATAACAATAATTAGTAGACATTATACCCAGTTTATTGGTTCCTAGAGATTTTTTTATGATTATTTTTAGCGAATTAGAGGGATAACCACTTTTATTCCACTTACCACCACTGATGTACTGGAAGTAACAGAAAAACTAAGAAGGTTATTTGCACTGGGCTCCAAATAGAGTTGCTGCTAAGGGCTTCAGCCTTTTTTTAAGTATATTTCCTTAACGTAATATGAGTTAGTTATCAGTCAATTAAAAATGAGATAAATTCAATTTTTGTTACAATGTGACAGCAATTACTTTTACAAGCCAGGTAGGAAGAGGCATTTTGTGTCCTTAAAAAATAACTTCATGTATCCATTAAAGGCTGAATTGATGTTTTACTATAAAAAGGTTTTTTTTACAAAAATGGGGCACCAAAAAATTCACTTTATTAGTCAAAAATCCTTAAATAATTTAGTAACTTTACTCTTCTCAACCTTTCCCATGATTTGTAAAAATTATTATCATAATTAGAGATCAAGGGAAATATTTAAATTTCGACAATTCCGAGAAATACCCCAGGGATTGTAATCCTGGAAGTTGCAGATCCTGTGACCAGCGTTTTTTCATTCAAAAAATCTATCATATTTACTCAATATAATCATCGCTTTATTTAATTATAGATTTTTCCATGATTAAATTAAATTAAATATCTTTTATATTTAAAATACATACTAGAATGTCTTAATAGTTATTTAACCACGGAAAGTCTGTTATTAAATAACGCGAAGATTACTAATCGAAAATTATGTTGTAGATTTTGTGAATAAAAAAAAGGCTGGCGGTTGAATTCCACAGCTTGCAGGATTGTAATCCAGAAGTGTCATCAAGTTTGAATTTCTTGAAAATTAAGATCATGTTTTCCAATCAACAACAAAATCCCCACAAACAGTTTTTTGCCTTCTTTTTGCCTCTCTTTCTTTTCTCAAGTTGTTTCCATAAAGAACGGTTTTAATTATAGGTGCATCCAGGTCCGGCTTTAAAGGGGGAGGAAGGGGAAAGGTACTAAAAGCTAAAGACTGACTGAAAGTATGCAAAATATTTCGTTAAAATCTAAAAGATAACATTCAAAGAAGAGATGGAAAAAATCCAGCCCAGGGCGCCGTGACTACTAAAGTTTTCCCTGGGTGCATGTTAGGTAGATTTCGTATGAAATACTACCTATTGGTGTCGTTCCTATGTTGGAATTTCTGAATTTTTTTTTCAGATCTACACTGATCATGACCCCTAGAACCCCAAATCACCACGAGTCTATCTATCTATGTATCTATCTATCTATCTATATATATATCACTTTCTTCTGGACACGATAACTTCCACAATTCTGCACAAATCTCTTCCAAACTCATACATAAAATCAAGGGGCATAAAATCTCGGTCAAGTTCGTGAATGGGCAAAATCGGACCAAGGGGATGGAAATAGGGAGGGGTTTTGTGAAAACAGAAAAACCCCCATAACTTCTTAATTTTTGTACAGATCAAATCAGTTTAAAGTTTTTATTACTTCTAAAAATATGACCAAAAATTTATGTATCACAGATTTTGGATAAAATTAAAAATGGGCTCAAGGGACGCAAAAAATAGGGGTTTTGGGAGAAAAAAAATTCATAACTTCGTCAATTCTCAAAATATCAAATCCAATTAATTTTATTATACATCTACTTAATATTAGCTACAACTTTTGTATTCACAAGTTTTTGATAGGACCAATTCGTACCGCAAAAAAATTAAAAACGAAAACAAAAAAAGGGGGGTGAAGACGAAAAATTTCTATAACTCCGTCAATTCACAAGATATAAAATCCCCATGAATTTATCATATATCTTCTTAATATTGTCTTCAACATTTATATGGACATTGTTTTTGATGCGATCAATTCTTACAGCAAAAACTATTTAAAAATACATAGCGGTTGAAGAAAAAAATCATCTTATTAAGGGTGCATTCAAATCCAAACTGTCTGTTTTCTTACTCATTTTTAAATTCATTTTTGCTCTCAAACGCACCCAATTGCTAGATTCTCTTATTCAGAAACTATATAATGTACAGTAATGATCGATTTTTTGATAGACGCAGAATATATTTCAAAAAATTATGTCAAAGTGGGCATTTTGAACAGAATTTCCCGAAGCGATTGTGTTAGAAACGAAAAATATTGCCCTACTGAGAAAATATTTGTTTATTAATCAAGTTTCAATTAATTTAAAGAAAAATAAAAGCAAGTTTTGTATTTTTTCTATTAAAAATTAATCTGAAAATGTGCCAGAAAATTTCGAGTTGTTGAGAATGGAAAAGTATCTTTTTTTAATACCGCCTTAACATGATTCTGATAAAACCAGTTATTATGTAAAAATGAAATAAAAATTCGTCAAAAGCGGCCGGATAAAACTGTTAAAGTGGATTTATATGTAATCATGATTTAGTTTTTGTTGGTGCAATTAATATACTTAACTTCGAAATCTACCTCCGCCTGTAGGCCGCGCCGGCAGGGATTTTTTTTATCTTTCAATCGCATGATTCTCTTTTAATTGCAAAGATGACTACTTTGGTTTCCGATTCTAAAATTTTTTCAAAGTATGTTTAATTTCTTTGCTATTATAAAAAATCCTCTCTGTTGCTGTCTCTGTTGACTGAACGAATTCTCGAAAATTAGTACGCTAGCCAGAATGCTTGTGTACAACAAGGGTAAAAATACTGGAGCGGCTTAGGCACTTAACGGCGCAAAGTTTTCCTTGGACGAGGGCACACCGGCCCTTGGGCCGATGGGCCGGCGATCCAGTCCGAGCTTGACAATATATCGCGATATAATTGCCGTATGGGTAAAAATGAGGTTTAAAATATTCACAATTAAACAGTCTTTCATTTAATATATGCATAAAAAATCGATTTCTTGACAAATTTTGAGGTAAACTATCCCCTTAACCAATTTTAAATAAAGTAATAACAGTTACTAACAGTAATAACAGTTACAAGTAAGTAATAACAGTTTGATAAGAAACACTCTTTTATAAGCTTTCAATGTTTATTTTAGAAATCATGCGACACATCATGATTGCTATTCATGTATAATATCCGGGTCGGCGCAACTCTCGGGTAAACTGGGCGGCTGCCCAGAGCCCCGTGCCAATTAGCCTGTTAGGTGCCTCGAACCTATCTATACAATTCGAAATAACGTTTCTTCTAGTGCGAAAATATTATTATTTTGTAAATATTTGTTTTTAAGTGTTTCTTCGTTAGAAACTAGTTGGATGTGGCAATCCCAAAACTTTCTTCCATCTCATACATCTTAACATTTCAAAAAGTAGTTAAAAATGTTAATACTTCAATATTATTAAATTCAATACTGTACCAACTTTGAATTTCATCTTACATTTCTGCTTCAGTCAGTTCATCAGAGTACGGAAACACGGACTGACAAATAGTCATTTTGTATAAACATGTTTTTATGGGTATCTGACTCCTAAAACGTGTATATCCGTCGAAAACCGGAAGTGTAAGAAAATTTCGTTTACAATACTTTCTTCTATTATAGGTAGAAGAAAGTAAAAATGGAGAATTAATTTTATTATTTGCAGGCAAAATTGATATGGTTGTCGGGGAACGTATAGATTTGACAATCCTGACAGTATCAGTGAACTCAAAAAATACATATTTAAAACATTGTAAAGGATAGAAGTTTTTGCGAACTTAAAACTAATTATTCACATTAAATGTGGAACCTGTTAATATTTATAATAAACTGTAAAACCGTTACGTCTTAAAATATAGTTTTAATTGTTATAAACTTTGATACATCTAATATATAAAAATGAAAATTTGTCTGTCTGTATTGCTATACAAATCCACAGTTTGGAAGCCAAAATTATGAAATGATACGTACACGTGTATTAAAACACGGCCGAGGCAACTAAAGTAATCAGGAATCGGAATAACTTATAGTTAAGTTTTAATTAATAAAAAACCACAAATTTAACAGCAATTTCCAATCATATTTAAACATTTTTCGTTATAGCTGTTGCCAACAATTAAAAATCCACAATAAAATTCTTACCACAACAATTACTTTTCTATTGCAAGATTTCCACGTGAAAAAAATGAGATAAATGGTTTGACAAATTTAAAAAAAGGGAAAATTACATCATAAATCTACTGCAAGATTTCCACGTGAAAAATGAAAATAAAATAAATAGTTTGACAAATTAAAAACAAAAGTGAATGTTACGTCATAATTTTTCTGTTTTATGATTTCCATGTGAAAAATTATAACAATTTAATTAATTTGACAAATAAAAAAAATAGAATATTACGCCATATTGGAAATATAAAGGACTTGGTGAATATATAACGTCATATAAGTGTGAAAAAATTATTGGAACCATGATAAAAACTAGATTATGGAAATATTGGCGTATTTTAACGTTATTGCTGCAATGATGAATGGAAATAAGTTTACTTATAGCAGCATTATTTTGCGTCTGTTATATAAATTTATACATTTTTATATAAGGTTTTCATTTGATTCATGTGTACAACACTTCGAATGGTTTTTTTTTAAAAATTTTTTTCCGATTTTTTATGTTAAATTTTGAAATTGGTTTTTCAAAACAAACAATTCCGGGCAACGCCGGGTACTTTAGCCAGTACACTATAAAGTTTACTTAACCCCTTGGGGACAAGCGCCACGTATACATGCCGCATAAGGTGCTCAGAATACTTGATTATTCCAACCAATTACTTTTTAGTGCAAATTTTGCCTTATTTAATCAGAGCATTTTCCGGATTAAATTATATATAAATTTCTGTTTTAAAAAACCGGTGATTAATGATTAAATATTCTGTAAAAGAAGCTCGTCGCGAAGGGGTTAAGGGGAGTTAGTACCTTTCGGGACCCAATTTACACATAATAACACACTTTTATCGATTCAACATACCGGGTGTCCCAAAAATGACCGATAATTTTAAAATTCAATAACTTGCAAACGGTGACAGATATTAAAAAAATTCTTGCAGGAGGGTTGAACTTAATTTCAAGATATTTTGCTTGAACTTAATTTCAAGATATAAGTGCATGAAATAACTAGCCTTTTTCTTCATAGTTCGAAATGTTTTTAGCAATATTTTAAACTCTCATTGTAATGGAAATAACTTCCTTACGCTTCTTTGAAGTTCCCTCTTGTAAACATTTAAAATATTTTTTTTAGGTCCAGTTTTTCATTATAGAAAGAAATCTGGCAGAAAAGCTACTGACACTAATACGTACTTATAAAAAAAAAATATGTATAGAATAACTTTTGTTTATTGATCATACATTTGCTTGATAAAAAAAATTTCATCTGATTTATAAGAATTTTAGTAAAATTTATTTTCTTTCAAATGAATGTTTACAGAAAACATAAATTCTCTTTTAATAAAGCACACACTATTTTCATAATATATGTTTTAAATTTTGACATGCTGAGTGCATTTTTAACTGAGACTATAAATTTTATCTTTTTTATCTTTCAACTTTACATTCGTTCAGAAATTTTAGCTTCAGTAACCTTGAAATACGCGTGGAAAATTACACAAAAGGCAATAAAAAACCCAGTTCTCTCTAAAAATTTACTGAAACGAAACTGAAAATAGTAAATACCGAGATGAGTTAGGGTATTTCGCTTACAAAATTATCAACAAAAAATTTATATCATGTTAAATTTTTCCACCTGATTTAGTTTCTGCCAAATTATTATTTATAGAAAAACATAAATGTTCTTTTAAAAATATAAGGCACGAATTGTTTCTATAATATATGTTTTAAATTTTGATATGCAGAGTGCATTTTATGAGAGACTTGTTGAAAGTTTTTAAACATTTATATGTTTTAATAATCATATATATATATTTACCTTTTTGCCTTTAAATTTTAAAATCATCCAAGGCGTAGAGTCTTTAGTTTCAAGTAGCATTAACTTCATCCAGAAGACTTTAAAATATGCGAAGAAAATTGTACTAACATTTATAAAAGTATTATAAAAGTGAAAAAATTGCAGTTTCAATTGAAGTTTGTTTGGAACCTATATCGTAATTTACTCATTTTTAAGGCCTTTTTAAATATTTTACAAGTATGCATTTTTTAATCTATCTCTATCGCGTGCAGGCTCTATTATGGAAGAATAATAATAACCCATTGGCACTTAAAACGGTAGGGTGAAGTGCCCATATTTAGTCTCCTTTCCTAATTTCGTCCCATTTAACTTCTCTGCTTCTGCGAAAGTGGCGCCACTTATGACGCAAAACACAGAGGACGGAAGGTAAAAGGGGTCAGTATTAAAAATTTTGTTCGCCAAGACGCATACATAAATTAAAGGCGCTGAATTTCCTATTTTTAGAAGACCTGAGTTCTTATTACTTCGTTTGTAGAACGTTATTTGATGTACTGTAAGTATTTATTTCTCATTCATTGCATGTATTTTACGTAGGTAAGATTCTGACAGTAGAATACAGCGAGTTTTAGGACGCTCAGTTCATCTTACGGGAACTGAAGCTCCGCCATATTGGGAAGTAGCGTGGTTCTAATTTCGCCCCCTTGCAGTTCTTATTTTCGTCGCGGGGACGAAATTAGGTATGCTTTTTCATGACAATTTTTTCAATTTTTTCCTCATGTTTGGATGGCTAATGTTTCGTTACGTTATTCTTCCACTGATAATTAGTACATTTCTTTGTGCCTTACTTTAATGTAAATTAAATTACTTACTCATTTAGAAATAAATTTTGATTTAGTTATCAGTTAAACCTCGGCATATTGGATTTTTTTTTTTTTTTTTTTTGGGGGGGGGGGGGGGGACGAAATTGGCACTATTTTTTTTTTTTTTTTTTTGCATTTTTTAGATATTTTTGAAAAAACAATTTTTCGCATTGTTAAAATTTTTTTGTACGATATTTGCCTACGTTTCTATGTGCGACGAAATATGGGCACTTTATCCTATATAGCAGCATTTGTCTCGGTCTAATATTCCAAAACGAAATTAACACTTATTAAATAAATAAATAAATAAATAAATAAATGAAATAAAATAAAATAAAATAATATAAATAAAACACAAAATGAACATATATGCACTCGAACAATTTAAATTTTTACACCGTCGAATAGGAGAAGAAACGTACTTTCAGGTATTTTAATTTGTTTGAAAGCTGTACCATTTTACTGATTCGGAGTCTTTTAACGCTTTTTAAATGAGAGTTAAAAACGTCGAAAAGATATAATCAAAATCAAAATAGAAAAAAAAATGAAAGTTAACACTTTTTCTTGAAATAAATGAAGAAATAATAATTGAAAATAAGAATTACAGAAGAAAGAAAATTGCGAAAAAGGATTAATTAAGTGCTTTGGTAAAATAATTTTCCATTCTCCATACATTTTTTCCCCCTTGATTGTTCTCTATTTTTCCTTTTGAAGTTTTTATAAACACATTATGAAAACATAACGAAAGGATAAGAAATAATAATAAAAAAAAAGAAAAGTGCCCAGTTAAATCTAATGTCATTGAGCTCACAGGCTATTCACACCAATTGTATACTACTGTACTCTTATTATAAAGAATAATACCCCTCGTAAAATAAAGAAATCGACAAAAAACCCATTTAGCTAAATTAAGGGGGAATTTGCTCCCCTATACTCTCCCTTTTTTCGTTAAACAATGAACCTCCAAATCTAATCAGGGTAGAGCCTTATCAGAATAAACCGGTATACCAAACTTGTAGCAAATCGGACAATTCTGCATGAAAAACACATTTAACTAGATTAAAGGGGATTAGCACCCCTTTCCCACCTTTATAGTTAACCAATGAATCCCCAAAACTAATCAGGTAAGCGCCTTATGAGAATGAACCTAGAAAAAGCATTTCGGATAATTCTGCATGAAAAACCCATTTATTTAAATTAAGAGGGGTTAGTCCCCGTTACCTCTTTATACTTAACCAATGAACCTCCCCCCCCACCCCGAAATTTATAGGGGGAGCGCTTTATCATAATGAACCTATTTACAAAATTTAAAGCAAATCGGATATTTCTATCAAGAGTTATCGCGTTACATACATACATACATACATACATACGTACAGAACCTGCTGGTAGATTAGCTGCCAGGTTTTGATAGCATATGAGCTAAAAGCGAAAGAATAAAACTTAAATTTAAACACTTTAATCTCCACGAATTAGCTTATTTTAAACGTGGAGAAATTGTCTGTCGATAAAATTATCATCTATAAATGTTAGATCGAATTTTTTTGTATTATTATTATTAATCAACCAAGGAGACTGAACAAAAACATTTTTAAACCCCTTCTCAAAACTAGAGAACTATTGCCCTATAATATTAAGGCAGCATTCTCTATACATAAATTTAACAGCATACATAAATTTAAAGAAAAAAGACCAATTTTAAACTAATTATTCCTTGAAGGCGACTATTAAAAATCTTCACAAGGTCACTAAAAGCGAAATGATTGAGCGAACAAAAAAATCGGAAATGTTTCTTGATGAGTTCTTCCAAATGACGTCATACCTGTACAATTTCATCAAATTGATTTCATTTTCATTTCACCTGCTCCAAAAAAAAAAAAAAAAAAAAAAAAACAGCAACAACAACAAAAAAAAAAAAACAGTGGCACTCCGGGAGTGCCAATAGAAGTGAAAACTGCAACAATTACGTGTGTGTTTTTTTAATCGTCAGGAAATGTTTTATGCGTTGAATTGTGTAGCAGCACTAATGAAAGCATCTGGGGACACGGTAGTGCCCCTACCAAGTCTTGAAAGCACAGCCGTAAGCATCTTTTTTTGGAAGCAACTCAGGGTACTTTTGACCCCCCCCATATCTTTGTGTTGGTGATTCCCAGAAACTTGAAACTTCGTAAATCTAAAGTAATGTGGAAATGGAACTAAATGCTGAAATTTCACGTTTCTATCTTTTTTATTTCAGAAGATATATGAACTTAAACTTTCGCCTTTTCGACACTGATTCACCCATCATCAAAACTCAGATGTACGTCCTGTATCCCAAGAATCTTGAAATTTGGTATGAAGGTAGTGTTTGGGATACAATGAAAGGGAAAATTTAAAAAATCCGGAAAATTTGGATAAAAATTCGAAAAATCAAAAAACCGAGAATTTCGCAGAGATGTGATATACGAACCAGGTTTTGCGCGATTTTTTAATGTCAATTTGGCGAAAGCCCGTTTTCCAATACCAGTTACAATATGTATTTTTAAATTATTTTCTATTGTTTTAAAAAGTAAACAACAATAAATAAACGGTAATTTCATTAATAACTATAGAACAAAACAATTGTACAATTTTAAAAAATAAAATAAAAGTAAATGAACAATTTATTAATAAATAGGCAACAGTAGCCGGGTTACCTTGTAAAATAAAGTAACGCCATTTTGCTGTCAATTAGGTACCCAAGTGCGTATCTGACATCTGTGCCCCGTATTTTATCTTCCGTAATCGAAATTCCCGCCAATACTGTTGGTCATTGACCAGACCATCAAATCAACACGATAAAATACAGCGTTATCGGTTTTTAGTTACACGAAATAAGTAGGTCACGAATACAGTATAATTCATTTTAACTGACGAAAAACAAAATAATAATTTGTTTTAGCAATTCGCCAGGAGGAGATTCGCCTTCTTTTGCGGATTGAGCTGAAGAAGGAAAAGTTCCTGTCATTCACCGCTAGGCGCGCTAGTGTCTATGTGTCAAAATGCTAGCATGTCGGTTACGTTACAGTGTCTCGAAATCAGTGGTTTTTCCCCATCTCAAAAAAAGCTCAACGCGCCTAAAGAAGTTTTCACTTCAAAAATTAAATCTTAAACGAAGGCGATTTTTTTTCCGATGAAGTTTTGAAAATGGGCTTTTTTATTGAATAAACTTTTAACCTACTTTATAATATGGTTTATCACTTGAAAATCAGTATTTAATCAAATTAATATTACAGTTTTTTTCTTAAACATATATTAAAACTAGATTTACATCGCAAGATTTTATGCAAGAAAATCGCAAGATCTCATGCAATTTAAATGCAACACATCGGGTTGTTATGCCATCTTGTATATATAAAATGCAAATGTGAATTCCGCCCCGGTCGCTTATAACTTAACTTACATTGAATGAATTTTGATAGCGCTTGGGCTGTTAGCTAGACTATTTTTCAGGGAATGTTTTAGTATCGTTATATGTACATATCGTTCGACGTTGCTCATTTAAGAATTATGAGGGAAAGTTCTATAATCAGGCTTATTCGATTATGAAAGTTTAGCCTTTTTAAAAAGTTCTACTGGACGGTTTTATATGAGACTTGTTAGTTAAATAATTTTCTGGGATTGGTTTAGTGCATTTGATATTTTTTTTTTTTATCGTTCTTTAAGAAATCCTACTGTAAATGGCCAACTAAACGAGTTGGTTTGTAACACCCCAAATATTGTCTAGCACATTAGAAAATATAATAACGCAATGGCATTCGTATCTTTTTTAGCGATGCGGAAGGACATTCCAGGAAAAAATCCACATTGCTATTATGTACAATGTCAATATATATGTCGATATATTTCGTTTGATTCAAGGCTCCTTTGGAGAAACGGATCAAGCGGTTGAAGCCTGCTAGCACATAATTAATTAATTTATCCTGTTTTAAAGAATTAATTATTAATTTTTCATTCAAAGTTAAGTCATTCTATCAAAAAATATTCCAGAAGTGTAAAATATGTACAACTAATATTAAATACATTTAAATTATATTGTATATATGAATAAACAACTTGACTATTTTAACAATAAAGACCTGAATAAATGTTTTTCGTTATTTTTTCCTCGGAATATATATTACACTAAATTTCCATTCAAAAGTATAAAAAAGTTTTTCGTATAAAAATGTTAATTTAAAGTTTTTAAATTTGTATTTATTGCTCAGAGTTCAGAACTTCAAGAGGCTTGTTAACTTTAACAGAAATAGTATTAAATATCCAGGCAGTAAATTTTTCATAAAATAAAAATAAAATATAGTTTCGGAGATTTCATAATGAAAATACTTTGAACAAGAATTAAAATATACGGAAGTTATAAATAACTGCAAAATAAAAATAATATCATAATACAATCGCTCGAAATAACTACCATTTTTTTCATATTTGAAAAATATTTTCCAGATTTTTTTTTATTTTATAAATTCAGTATATATTATACGCTAATAATATTTCTCCACTATCTCTTTCAGTTATAAAAACCAATATTATAAATGTCACACTTTTCGAAATGTTTTCGTTATGCTTGAAGTTTACTCTTGTAAATAACCAAAACTATCTTTTTTTATTTCCAATCTTTCATTCTAGAAAGAGTTCTAGCGGAAAAACTACTGAAATGTAAGTGACAAAAATAAGTACTGAGAGGAATATTAAAAACAGTTTATTACTTTTGTGTATTGCTTTCAAATGTTTGATCAAGAAATAATTCTTTTCATATTATTTCTAAGTATTTTAGTACAGGGTTGGACGGTATTTACCGGTTTTAACCATGGTTTTTACCGTCTTTGGAAAAACATGTTTTTACCAGGTTTTTTACCACCTTTGAAAAAACTTATTAGTTTGACTGTTTTTGCCACTTTTATGAAAATTTATCTACTATTTTTTTATTTTTTGAGGGGTGAAAATTTTCCAGGTATTTAATATCACTATAAAAATATTCACCTAATTTAGTTTCTGATTAGGTTAGCAAAAGAATGCTATATGGAAATAGTGGTTTTTAAGGAATATAAAAAGGCCTGGTAAACTTTCATCCACGTTTTCCTCCTGCAAGAATTCAAAATTTTAAATATATTATTGTACATTTATCATATAACTATTATGAGAATTCGCATTACAATATTTATTATATCTTAATGGAGGCTAGTTTACTAATTTTTACTTAAGAAAAATTATTACACTTTTATCGCACTTAAAATCCTTAATCATTTTAATAAAAACCAAACACTTACAAATATTAATTATCACATAATGTAGTTCGTACAAATGTTAGTACTGTTTACCAATCTATGTCCTTGGAGCTGGAGTACTCAACCTTCACCAGCAAATTCAATTTGAAGAAATAGTTTATCCTTAGATTTTTACCATGTCCTGGTAAAAACCAGTTTTTACCAGTAAAAAGCCAACACTGTTTTAGTATGATTTATTTCGTTTCAAATGAATATTTACAGGCAAAAATATATTTAAATATACAGCACACATTATTTCTTAATGTTTATTTTAAATTTTGATATGCAGATTTCATTTTTAAGGAGGTCCGGGACACATTTAAAAATAATTTTTATTTATTGAGTTAAAAATTTGAACTTTTTTGTGATGGTTAACCATATCATTTGTAATACAGAAGCTGGAATCCTTAACAACGATTTTAAGCACAAAAACGTATTTGTGCGTAAAAACGTTGTTAAAGATTTTAGCTTTTGTATTAAATTCGCACAAAATGTTTGATTTATGCTCATATCATTTGTAAACAAAATCACATGATAAAACTTCTCATAATTTTTTGAAAAAGTTTTTTAATTTAAATTTATTAAAAGAGTGGTGTAATTTAAAATCGTTATAACTCGGAACGTTATTCATATAATTTCAATTTTTTTCATTTAAATAAACAGAAATATATAAGTTTTAATTTTGATTCAGCATTTAAAAAAATATTAATTTCAATAAAAATAAAAAATAGTTAAAATAAAAATTTTAAAAATGATAATGTAACTTAAAAATATCATACTTTCAAAAGTAAATATTTTTTTCAAATTTGCAAATCAAAATTAAAGTAAAACAATTAAAAAAGACATGTTCCAAGTATGAATCATTTATCTTTAACGTTCTTGATTTATAGCAATTTAAATACGACAAATGGTGAAAAAACCGATCATGAAGAAAAACGCATTTTCACAAGAAGTCATTTCCATGACAGTAGTATGTAGAGCCGGGTGTGGGACAAAAAGGGGCGGGGTCGTTTGATTGACAGGTGGGCGTGTCCGATCGCGAACTATAAGACGGGTGTGGGACAAAAAGGGGCGGGGTCGTTGGATGGACAGGTGGGCGTGTCCGAGCACGAAGTATAAGACGAGAGGTAAATTTTTTCAACGGTTCGAGGCAAGGGTTGTTTTTTAGTTGGATGGACAGGTGGGCGTGTCCGATCACGAACTATAAGACGAGGGGTCAATGTTGTCAACGGCCGGAGGCAAGGGTTGTTTTTTAGTTGGATGGACAGGGGGGCGTGTCCGGTGGGTAAGGGACAAAACGGAGTGTTCCCATTTTTGATTGACAGGTCCGAACACATGCTCTTACGCGAGGGGTGATTTTTTGACGACGGTTGGCAGGAAGTTTAGTTTCGAATGGATTCTTCTGCTATAAGAGGGATTAATAATGTTTTTTAAACAAAGGATTTCAATTTAATTTCATTGAATGAAATAACTAAAACTTAATTATTTTTATGAATGGATTATTTTTAATGTATTATAAGCGAGTTTATGTTTTATTTAATTTAAACGAATTTAACTTTTAATGGATGATTGGTTCAGAATTTTTAATTCGTTTCAAAGCTATTTTTATTTTTTAATTGATTATTTTTTTTATTGGGAACCTTTTTTACTGAATGCATTATTTTCATAATGACGTAATCGGCGATTCGAATTTATTTAATTGCATGAATTAATTAAAATTAAAAATTTAAGCTGATTATTTTTAAATTGACTTTAAGCTTTTTGAATTGAATTTTAACTGAAGTTTTTTAACTAGAACTTTTTAAGAAATTGATTATTTTTTAATTTCTGATACTTTTCAAACAAGGAATATATTAAAGGTTTTATCATAATACTTTTCATTTTAAGTAAAACATTGATGAGATAAACATCGTTTTGTATTTGTAGCTGAAAAAATATAAATGAATGTTAACTTTCGTTTAGATCATAATCATTGTTGTAATGGAAGCTTTGAATCAGATGTATCGGGATCCGGAGCTACCAGCGAGTTTCGGTGGTATCAGTGCTTTGCAACGTGCCTTAAAAGGCCGCATAAAAACAGAACAGATAAAGAAATGGCTTCAGACGAAAGATTCGTATACTTTACACAAGTCTTTGCGACACAAATTCCCCAGAAATCGCGTTATAGTAGGAGGCATAAACGAGCAGTTTCAATCTGATTTAGTAGACATGCAATCCCTGTCTTCTTTTAATGATGGATATAGGTATTTATTGACATGTATTGATATTTTGTCTAAGTATGCATGGGCCATACCGTTAAAAGATAAAAAAGCTTCAGGTATTAAACGAGCTTTCGAAAAAATATTTTCGGAACGTAAGCCGCAAACACTGCAGTGTGACGATGGGAAGGAGTACACAAATAAGCTTGTACAGGATTTCTTAAAAAGGCAGAAGGTTCACTTTTTCACAACTAATAACTCCACAAAAGCTTCAGTAGTAGAACGCTTTAATCGTACACTTAAAACGAAAATGTGGAAATATTTTACTGAAAAGAATACAAAGAGATATATTGATGTAATCGATAAATTAGGACACAGTTATAACCACACATGGCATCGTAGTATTAAAATGGAGCCAGCATCAGTAAACTTCGATAACCAAAGTCAGGTTTGGAAAACATTGTATGCAAACGACAAAATTTCTCCAATGAAATCTGACTTGAGTGTCGGCGATACCGTTCGGCGATACAGTAAAGAGAAACTACGTTTTGAAAAAGGATACGGACAAAATTGGACGAGAGAAATTTTTACTATTCATAAAATCATACACCGAGTGCCTGTTGTCTATAAATTAAAAGATTTAGCAGGAGAAATCATAAAAGGAACATTTTACAAACAAGAACTACAAAAAGTTTCGGATTCTGGTTTTTATCCTGTGGAGAAAGTTTTGAAGAAAAAGAAACGTAATGGAAAAGTTCAATATTTTGTGAAGTTTCAAGGCTATCCGGAAAAATTCAATGCATGGGTTAAAGATATTCGAATGATATAAATAGAGTATACATCATACTTACCGTTCATTTCATCAAGAGATGTCGTTCTATATCACACTCATCAGTGACAGCTCTATGAGCTTTTCCCCAAATAATAAAATATCGCAATTTACAACTCAACTGCCCACCCCCATAAATTTAAAAGGTGAATGGGAAATGGCTTTGGTCGATTTTATTTATCCGCATACATGGTATAACGTTAGAAATGATAATAATTTGTTTGGTTTTGACTTGGGGGATGGAAAATTGGAAGGTAGGAGAGTTCCTTCTGGATGTTATGAAACCATACAGGATCTCATTAAAAGTATGACGATACCATCGCATAAAAATAAGATTGAATTTCATTTTCACCCAGTTACGAAAAGAGTTACAATCAAGACAGATAAAAAATCGAAAGTAGTTCTTTATGAAGGTGTAGCTGAACTTTTAGGGTTTGAACCAGGAGAATATACAGGATTGCAACAAAGTCCTTTTGTGGCTGACCCAAAGTCATCGTTTCCCGTGATGTATGTGTATTGTGATCTCGTGGAGCCTCAAATCGTAGGTGATGTACAAGCCCCTCTTCTAAAAATTGTGTCTGTTGAAGGAAGCGATGGCGAAATTATTAATGCTCATTATTCAAGACCATTGTACGTACCAGTTATTCGTCAGCATTTCCAAACGGTACAAATTGATATCAGACTGCATTCTGGAGATTTAGTGCCTTTTGAAAGAGGTAAAGTTTTTGTAACCTTGCATTTCCGTTTACGACAGATCAGATAAAAGAGCATTACGTTTAAATTAATCTCATTTTCCTTCTTGATTGCGATAAAGAAAGATCGGCAAAATGTTGGTGCCTTATACATGTTGTACACAAAAGTTCGAAGATTATTATACAGGACAAACAGGAAATGGTTTACCTTACTATAGAGGAACGGTTTTACAGAGAGGATACGGTATAGGCGGATTTTTTGCTAAATTGTTTCGCAGTGCGATGCCATTTTTGATAAGTGGTGCCAAAACAATTGGAAAAGAAGCATTACGAACAGGGACTATGGTTGCAAATGATGTGTTATCAGGTGAAAATTTTAAATCGTCTCTTAAAACACGATCAAAAGAAGTCGGAAAAAAATTAGCTAGAAAAGCAGTTGAAAAAGCAGATGAA
The DNA here is from genome assembly GCA_963932465.1 of Maratus speciosus. Classification (NCBI taxonomy): domain Eukaryota; kingdom Metazoa; phylum Arthropoda; class Arachnida; order Araneae; family Salticidae; genus Maratus; species Maratus speciosus. The sequence goes on from OZ010797.1 coordinate 459,781,385, forward strand.
ATGATTGGCCATGGAAAGTTTAAAAGGAAGCGGAGACCTGCGAAACACATCATTTCATCGAAAGCACGGAAGGTGCAAAGACGTGACATTTTTGACTGTTAATATACGCATTATACTATGGCTTTTCTTTTAAAGGACTCTCCCGAATGTGCTAAATCGGAATTAGAATTATTTCAGCTCCCTCCTACTCAAACAGTTATTGAAAGAGGCCAATGGGTTGAATTTCACCCGCTTTCCAATGTTTCTGATGGAGGACCTGTAGAATTTAATGTTTCTGGAAGCGGAGAAGATTATCTTGATTTATCTCAAACTCAGTTATATGTCAAAGTAAAGATTTTAAAAAAGGACGGCAAACCCATTCCGGATAAATGTAAAGTTGGACCCGTCAATCTTTTTCTGCATTCCATGTTTTCCCAAGTTGATATTAGCCTGAACGATAGACTCGTTTCTTCAAGTAATAATGCCTATCCATACAGAGCCATGATAGAGAAATTACTGAATCACGGGTATGATGAAAAAACTTCTCAACTTTCCTCAGAATTATTTTTTAAAGATACTGCTGGTCGTATGAATGTTGTAGATCCTGCAGATGCAAATCCCAATGAAGGATTTAGTAAACGTGCAGAAATGACTAAACACAGTGCTTCAGTGGATATGATTGGTCGATTGCATCTGGATATGTTTCATCAAGAAAGACTCCTCCTAAACATGGTTGATGTGAAAATTAGACTGATTCGTAGTAAACCAGAGTTTTGTTTATTGGCGGGTGAAGGGGAGTTTAAAGTTTCCCTGGAACATGCTTCCTTATTTGTTCGTAAAGTACGCGTAAGTCCTGGCGTTGTCTTAGGACATGCTAAAAGCTTAGAAAAAACAACAGCCAAATACCCTATTAACAGGGTGATTTGCAAAACATATTCCATTCCTACAGGCAATATGAGTTTTGTTCAGGATAATATTTTTACAGGGCAGATGCCCAATCGCATCGTGATCGCCTGTGTGGATAATGACTCATATAACGGCGACTATAAAAAGTCCCCTTTTGAGTTCAAACATTACAATATTAATTTCATTGGCGTCTATGTGGGCGGTCAGCCCGTTCCTCACAATCCACTACAACCTGACTTTGAAAACAATTTATTTATTCGAGCTTATGAGAATTTATTTACGAATGCAGAAAACAAAGGCTTGTACCTTTCGAGATCAGAATTTCCACAGGGGTATTCATTATTTTGTTTTGAGCTGTCACCTGATTTATGTGATGGTTCACATCTTAATCTCATTCGTCACAGCAATTTAAGATTAGAAATTAAGTTCGGAACAACTTTGGCGCAAACAGTTTCTTTGCTAGTGTATGCTGAATTTGAAAATTTAATCGAAATCAACAAATCTCGCAATATTCTGTATGATTTTGGAAACTAATGAATTCATCGCAAATTCGTAGAATTTTATCTCGTGATCCTGTTTCGGCGAGATATTTTGCAGGCGTTTTCCCTTCCGACAAAATACCTGATATTCGAAACTTTCCCTGTGCGTTAGTGATCAATACCGATAAACATGGCGAAAAAGGATCCCATTGGCTAGCAATGTACGTTCAAGATAAGAAAACTCTGGACTTTTTTGATTCTTACGGACTTCCTCCCGAAACCTATGGAGAAGACATAACAAGATTTGTGAAGAAGTATCCCCGAATTCGTTGGAACAAGGCAATGCTTCAAAGTTTTACGTCCAATGTCTGTGGACAATATTGTATTTTCTTTCTTGTAAAACGATGTCAAGGACTTTGTATGAATTCTATTACCAATGTATTATCCAGAAAGATGAATGATTTTCGAATGTATCAATTTGTCAAAAAAAGATATAGTGTAAACATGGTTTTTAAAAAATAAAAATATATTTCTCTTATTTTATGTGTGTGTTTATTTATTTATTTATTTATTTAATTTCATCATGGATAGTGGATTAGATAAAAAAATCATTTGTTTTTAGAAAAAAATGCATACATAAAATTTTTTCCTAACAAGATCATACAAGTTATTGTGTTATTTATGTGTAAAAAAATTAATTCGCCGAAATAGTCGAGAAACTATAAAATCTGAAGCTTTCATTCATTCTTGTCATTTAAATCATGGAATTACTCAAGTTAGTACATCCTTCTACTGTGCTTATGAGCGGGCCGACAGGTTCGGGTAAAAGCTTTTTTGTTAAAAAAATAATTGATTACAAATATTTTCATCCTATGCCCACAAGTATAATATACTGTTACGGAAGCTATCAACCCCTTTTCAATTCCATGAACGATGTACAATTTGAAGAAGGTTTACCTTCTAATCTTAATTCCCTAAAAAATGCTTTAATTATTATTGATGATTTGATGTCAGAATTAGCTTCTGATGTACGATTGAGCAAACTTTTCACGAAAGGCAGTCATCACCGAAATCTTTCTGTTATCTTTATAACTCAAAACTTGTTTCATCATAGCAAAGAAATGAGAAATATTAATTTAAATTCTCATTACATGGTACTATTCAAAAATCCTCGAGATAAAAGCCAAATAATGCATTTATCCAGACAAATGTTTCCTGGTAAATCCAAGGCTTTTCAAGAAATTTTTAATGATGCTACTGCATTACCTTTTAGCTACTTATTCATTGATTTAAGACCCGATTCTTGTGAAAGGTTGCGCATGCGCACTAAAATTTTTCCTGGTGATAAACATTATGTGTATGAACTTCGATAAATCATTTGTCCAGGGAACGGCATCTGGTGAACATGAACTCTGCTGTCATTGAATTTGAAGGTTTTCAGTTAAGCACGTACGATTTTGTTATTAAAGAACTCGCTTTTTATGCGGTTGATTCTGGATATCATTGCCGTTGGAATTTCCTCTCCCCGCATTCTTGGGAGCAATTACCTCTCCTAAAAAGAAAGACATTTGCATGGTTGACTCATTACCGCCATGGTTTGCAATGGAATAGTGGTGATTTACCTTATTCAGCATTAGAACCTATACTTTCATCATTGTTTATATCTTATAAGAATGTTTACATCAAAGGACTAGAAAAAGCAAAGTTTTTAGAAAGGTTGTCTGGACGAAAGATTTTGAATCTGAATGATTTTAACTGCCCCAAGATTAATTTATTAAATATTTCAGAGGTAAACTGCCCAAGTCACAAACACTATTTTAAACATTGTGCTTTAACGAAAGCTTTTACTTACGGTAAGCATATAAAAGAGAGATTAAGCTCATCGACCATCATTTGAACTCAGTATGTCGACCGTTGAACATCTGAAATTGTTAAGCAAGACAAAGCAAAAAGCAGCCTTTCTTAAAAAGTGTCCGAATAGCATTATAAAAGGTGTCTGTGAATGCGCCTTAAATCTTTTAAAGGGTAACATACCTGTCTCTAAACGTCAGAAAAATAGATTAATAGCTTATAAAAGAACATTGCGACGTCTGGGAGATAAGAAAGTACCTCTGTTTAAGAAAAGACGACTCCTCATTCAAAAAGGAGAAGGGTTTTTGTCTATACTTATTCCTGCTGAAGTATCAGTGCTCAGTACGTTGATGAATGGAGTTCGCTCGTAAATTCAGACTTGTTCCAGCTGACAGAGATCAAGAGTTTGCCGATGAGCATTTGAGTGATTTAGATAGACAGATTCAGACTATTTTGAAAAGAAAAATGGAGGATGATGAAAAAGCGAAGCTTTACACACAGATTTTGCAAAAGTTTGTATCATTCCCAGATATGAATGCGGTCAAACCCCCTGAAGAACAACTCCCCCAGAAGCACTCTGAGAAGTCTTCTGATATAGAAAATGAAATTCTAAGTTCTATTCCTGTAAAACAAAAGAAAACTGCTGTTAAAATTATGGATTTTTTTAAACAAAATAAAGTTTCCTGTACAGAAAACAAAGAATTGAAAATAGATGATACTGTAATTAATGGATCAGATGTTGTTTAACTAGTCGGTTTTTTGCTAAGAGATAGAAGTCAAAAACCTATTGCTTTTGATCAGTTTCAAGAACTTTTAAATAAAATAAACTTTCCTCAAGATTTTATAAAAAACAAGTATTTGAAGAATGATCATAAAACTATTTATGCAAGACCTGAACCCTATCATAGAAAACGAAGATCATCTAATCACGTCCTTTTACCAATATCACCAGTACCATGGTTGAAAAGGTAAAAAAAATTACGTTTTGCAAATATAATGTATTTTATGAAACGAATAAAAATGCTTATATTTCAAAAATATTTATGTGTGTGATTGTGTTTTTTCCTCATATTGCAAAAAAAAAAAAATGTAATCGTTAAGATTGCTTTTTTCAGATTTATCTTGAGAAAAGAATTTTTTTTTGGAAATAATGTTTCAACGAAACAAAAAGAATATGTTCAGAAAATAAAAAAAATTATGTTTAGGAAAAAATGTTTTATATTTAGGGAAAAAAATGTTTTGTGTTTGGAAAAAATCTTTCGTGTTTAGGAAAAGAGATTTGTGTTTGGAAAAAAATGGTTTGTGTTTGGAAAAAAAGATTTGTGTTTGGAAAAAGTTTTATGTTTGGAAAAAAATGTTTTGTGTTTTGGAAAAAAAGTTTTGTGTTAGGAAAAAATGTTTGTGTTTTGGAAAAAAAGTTTTGTGTTAGGAAAAAATGTTTGTGTTTAGAAAAAAATGTTTTATGTTTAGGAAAAAATGTTTTGTATTTCAAAAAAAATCTTTCGTGTTTAGAAAAAAAAATATGTATGTTTGAAAAAAGTTTTATGATTTAGGAAAAAATGTGTCTGGAAAAAGAGGTTTAGGAAAATTATTTTAAGTTCAGTAAAAATTATGTTTGGAAAAAAAAGTGTAAGTACAATAACAAAGTTTTGTGTTAGGAAAAAATGTTTGTGTTTTGGAAAAAAAGTTTTGTGTTAGGAAAAAATGTTTGTGTTTAGAAAAAAAATGTTTTATGTTTAGGAAACAAATGTTTAGGAAATTATTTTAAGTACAGTAAAAAATTATGGTGAGTAAAAAAAAAAAAAATTCGAGTACAGTAAAAAATTATTTTTGAAAAAAAAAAAGATTTATGATTCGAAAAAAGATTGTTTGGAAAAAGTTTTATGTTTAAAAAAAAGTTTTGTGTTAGGAAAAAATGTTTTATATTTAGGGATAAAAATGTTTTGTGTTTGGAAAAAATCTTTCGTGTTTAGGAAAAAGATTTGTGTTTGGAAAAAAGATTTGAGTTTGGAAAAAGTTTTATGTTTGGAAAAAAATATTTTGTGTTTGGAAAAAGATTTGTGTTTGGAAAAAGTTTGATATTTAGAAAAATTATTTGTGTTTAGCAAAAAAATTTTATATTTAGGAAAATTATTTTTTTGTGTTGAGGAAAAAAGTAATGTATTGTAAAAAAAAATCAGTTCGATAAAAAAATGCACTAGAAAAAAATCTGTTCGATAAAAAAATATGCACTGGAAAAAGATTTAAGTTCAGTAAAAATATTAAAAGGATCAAAGTATAAAAAAAAATATTTTTTTATTTTCTGAACACAAACTTATTATTTTTTAAAGAAAAGTTTTTGTAAAGTCCAACAATTTCTTTTTTTATTCAAACCTGAAACATTCTTATTAATTTGATAAAATACAAGACTAAGAAAACAGACAAAAGATATTATGTAAATATACATTTATTCAGATCTAAAATTTACAATGATAATTGTAAGAAATCATTTTCTTCTTGTGATTGTTGGTCTTCTCCAACATACATTTTTTGTACAGATTCCAATGTTTTTGGGATAATTAATTAATCAAAAAATTCTTCTTGACCAAGTACATATTTAAAGTCAACAGTTAAGTTTTTTTAACAATGTCTTTTGCAACATCACGCATGTTGATGGAATATAGTGCACTGTCAGAGAACTTTAACCATTTTTCAGTTCGAGTTTTTGTTACACAGTCATGCATAAAAGGTGCTTGATAAGACTCACGACATCCGAAACAGTTTATCAGTTCCGTAATTTTGATAGTAATGGCAGCAAGCAAACATTTAGTCAGGGAATCAACAAGTTCTAAAAACGCGTCGGGGTTATCTGTTGGGTTAAACTGCAAATTGGTGTTGTCCAGTTCTTCATAAATATAGTAAGATATTGAGTATGTGATTAGCCCATCTTTCAAACGATCCGTGATATTGCACATGTTATCAACTACCTTTTCAAACTCAGCAAGTGTTAGTACAACATGTTCAGATACGAATTGTATACTCATATTTTTTCTTTGGAAAAGTCTTTGGAGAACGTAAAGTTCCACACCATCCTTCACTTGTTTTGAAATGCACAAATCTGATTCAATAATTGTCATCTTTTCTGAAAATTTAGGATTTATATAGTCTTGATTTCACGACACAAGGATTGCCAGACTTTGGGAGTTAGAGATACACCATCTTTAGTAGGCTGTAATTCACCGTCGGGATCAACAATATATCGTCTAATGTGAACTCGGGTTTGCCCCAGAAAATAATTCACGGAAAGAAAGTTTTCTCCACCTAGGTATTTCATATCCTTCGAATTATGCCATTTAACCTTTTCTACAAATGATTGAACCTAAAAGAGAGAGAGAGAGCCAAAATAAGTTAAAATAATTAAAAGAATTAAAATTTATTAGTATGAATTGAAAAAAGTATTAATTTTAAAAAATCAATTAAAAAACTTACCGTAGTTTGATAATTCTTCGTTTTCTTGTTGCTTTCTTTAATTTCAACAAGTTTACGCTTGCTTTTGTTGATGTTAAGTCCGTCTTCCATGAAGAAAAACAATAAAAATATCTAAAATAAAAGCGAAGAAAATTCACAAGACAACAAACGATACTACACTGAGCATGAAAATCCAAGCAACTGATCCATACAACTGTTGCCAGATGCTGTATGAGAAACTTTTTTCATTACCGGTTACAGTTAATCGTAATCCAAACAACTCAACTTCACACATGGTTACAGTTAAACACCATCTAGATCCGAAAAACAACCCAACTCTACAAATAGTCCTCGTATTTGCTCATCTAGGGTGAAATCATTACATGACGTCACATTCATGTTCGAACATAAACCATCTTATCTAAATCATGTGTTGCAGAAATTAAAAAAAATATACATGTAAAATTAAACATAAGTTAAATTTAATCAAAAAAATCTTTAAAACCGGTTAAAATTCTGAACCAATCATCCATTAAAAGTTAGATTAGTTTAAATTAAAATAAAACATAAACTCGCTTATAATACATTAAAAATAATGCATTCATAAAAATAATTAAGTTTTAGTTATTTCATTCAATGAAATTAAATTGAAATCCTTTGTTTAAAAAACATTATTAATCCCTCTTATAGCAGAAGAATCCATTCGAAACTAAACTTCCTGCCAACCGTCGTCAAAAAATCACCCCTCGCGTAAGAGCATGTGTTCGGACCTGTCAATCAAAAATGGGAACACTCCGTTTTGTCCCTTACCCACCGGACACGCCCCCCTGTCCATCCAACTAAAAAACAACCCTTGCCTCCGGCCGTTGAAAACATTGATCCCTCGTCTTATAGTTCGTGATCGGACACGCCCACCTGTCCATCCAACTAAAAAACAACCCTTGCCTCGAACCGTTGAAAAAATTTACCCCTCGTCTTATACTTCGTGCTCGGACACGCCCACCTGTCCATCCAACGACCCCGCCACTTTTTGTCCCACACCCGTCTTATAGTTCGCGATCGGACACGCCCACCTGTCCATCAAACGACCCCGCCCCTTTTTGACCCACACCCAGGGGCGTGCCGAAGGCTATTTTAGTGGGGGGGGTGTGAACTGAATTTTGCCGACTGCAAGATCGGGGGTGAGAAAGACTTTGTAATAGCCCCCCCCCCCCCTCTCAGCGACGGAGTCAACTGTTCTACAATACTGTGAATTTATAAAAATCACTAAAAGTCTTAAGTGTTCACCTGCATTCTCCTTAACCACAGTCGAAATTAAATGTTGTTGTTCAATATGTGTAATTTTTTTAAAATTATTTTACTATATAAGTAGAGTTCAGAATCCTGTTATTAATTAGGATTCTGCTTACGATTTAAAAGGAAATGTGTATGGATGTACTGTACATTAACCAGTTCTCAAAAGTAACAATTTAAGAATTTTGAAGTACTTCGGAATTTATGTTTCTATAAATAAAACCGCATGCTGTTGTGTAATGTAAGTGTATAAATTTTAAGATACATAAAAAAGACAAATCTTGCTTGCTAAAAATAAGATATATATTAGTATAAGAGACTAAAAATTATCCTTCTACATTTTTAAATTATCACCCGCCTATCCTTCAGAATAGCCCATTTTCCAGCTACACTGTCTAAATCCAACATGTCAGTTATGTCTGTTTCACAGGTTAATAGCATTAGTTAGTCCAGTCGCTCTTCCGACATGGTGGTACGCAAGTAATTTTTTACTAACTTTAACCTGCTGAAACTTCTTTTATTACTTGCTACAGTTACTGTAATAATTAAGGCCAACTTGTAGGCCAAAGAAAGGTTAGGATACAAATGAGCCTTCCCCACAAATTTTTGCGCTGCTGCGCCAATTGTATCCGATTCAGAACTAGCTATTACTAAGGACATGAGATCAATTTCACATTCCAAGTTATCTACATCTTTGAGATCACCAGGAAATAGTTGACATAGTTTAGAAATGTCCTCGGTAGAGCTATACTTGATCCTAGATGGAAGGAGACAGGCTAGTTGTTTAACTTTCTCAAATACCAACTTATGAATGTCTACAAATGCAGTTGTAAGCCGATCTACCACCTTCAAAATTTTTGCTTTAAAATAATTCTCTCGTGTAAATATGTAAATAGAACTGCAGTTTTAGGATTTTTGTCGATCTTCGATGGAGGCCTCCGTCGCCTGTGCCGCAAATTGAACTCATAATCTTGATTTATTCCATGTATCTCGCAGATGTTGTCAGCTTCCTTAATGATGTTCATTATTGCCGCCGTGTCATCATTCCGGAGTTTCTGAATGCTTTCGTAAGTTTTCTGCATTATGTCGGTTCCCTCTAAAATGTTCAGGTCATCACGTTGCAATTGCTCTGTTGCTAACTTGGTCTGAAACATAATTGTTTTCATTCCAAGTAAAGAAACAATGAAATCGTATGACATCATTTTGCTTCTTAACCCTGCCGCCTTAGCTCGAGCATCCTTGTCAACCTTCATGTCTTCAGAAATAATTTGCAGAGTATGGATGAGGGCATCATAGGACGATAAAATAGCTCTGACTGAATCCGCTCGCATAGTCCATCTTGTCTTTGACAAAAATTTCAAAGTAAGACTCTTCTGAAGAACTTCTATTTTCTCTGTCAGTATGCCGAATCGCTTTGTACTCAGTTAAAAAAAGTTATAGAGATCCTGAATACTGTCGTAGAACATTTTTATTATATTGCTTTCTTTGCACGCATATTCAACACATAAATTCACTTTATGCGCGAGGCAGGGTATGTATAAAATAGATCTACCAGCTATTTCTGAAAGTTTTGATTGACAGCCTAAAATGCGCCGGACATAGATGACGTGGTGTCGTAAGACTGTGCACGAGCTTAGGAAAGCGATATTCCAACTGACTGTAGAATTTCAGAAATAGGCTTAGCCATTCCTTCGCCTGTTTTAGCTAGATAATCATTTAGTTTTAACAACCTTTCTTCTGGGTGAAACTGGGTCACGTATCGGATTACAATTGAGAGCTGGTCAAGAAAAGAGATATCGTGTGTGCTTTCAGCCATAACGCTAAAAAATCCACAATTTTTGACATTTGCAACTATTTTTTCACGGACACATGATCCAAGAACCCCAATAAAGTCGTTTTGTGACTTGTTGGCATGGTATGGGCGAAGATGATTATCATCAATCCAGTTTTTTAAAGTTGGAATCCACCTGGCCATTAATCTAATGAGCTGAATGCAGTTACCGCTGTCACTTTCTCGTCCCCAAAATGCAAATGCTTGACGACTCAGATATCTGGTGCAGTCTAGAAGTATATTAATAATCTCTCTGTTTCTTAGGCGAATTTGCTCCGCGTTAGCTGCTGCTTTTCTACGTTGACTAGATAGAAAGTTGTCAACGTGCTTACTTTTGTGGGCCAAATTATCTAATTTATACACTGCGGTTCTATGAGCATTGCTCGTAAAATGAACCATTAACTTGCCTTTACGGTTTTTTCCTCGGCCTTTCATCTTATGCCATACACGAATATCAACACTGATCCAAGCTTCTTCTGCGTTTTCAGGCCCCGGGCCATCAGAGCAAAGTGAACAAGCAAAACAAAATGCGGCATCCAGTTGGTCGCTGTATTCTAAATATGGATATTCTTTATACCAGCAGGAGCTAAACTTGTTCTGCTTCTTAGGATCTATGTCATGATTCACAGGGTAAGATGATCTCTGAGGTTGATAAGGTCCACGAGACAGGATGAAAAGTTCCTGGTTTTCGGTTAAATTCTTTCCAATACGATCGGCGCCCCACCAGTGGCTGAGAGGTTCTGCTCTCGAATCTGGTAGACGGGAGGTGCTGGGTTCGATCCCAATCGCGCCCGTCGGCCTAATCGTTCGGAGTTTTCGTGGTTTTCTTCGAGCCGTGGATCTTCCATGCGTTAATACGGATTAGGTTCCCTTAGAAAGACCCCACGGAGGGCACTCCCCCCGGGCCTATATCCCTCGTGTAGATAATTGGCCGTCAAAAATCAACCCAACCCAACCCAATATGATCGGCTGGATCACAACTTAGAAAAGTCGAGGAATCTTCCTTTTCAGAAACATTGACATTTTCCATAGAATTGCTAGTTAGGATTTTATCGCATTCCTCAATCAAACTTTCGCTGTAGTGCCGAACCCGGTCTGCAAAAGCCTTAACATTCGCAGTAAAATTTTGTGGTGAAAGTGATGTTTCGGAAACATTTTTACGAAGCTCTGAATTTTATATCTGGAGGATCTGTTTGAATATGACTATGCAGGCCTCTAATAGAAATGCAGAAATATCTACATATTGTACATTAAATCCGTTTTCCTCTCTGGAGGTTGATGTTTTCATTCGGCTGAAATATTCTTATATGGCGATATAAATTTATTTTTTTCTGTGAAATGTGTGTGTACACGATCACAGTGTGTGCATAAACTTTTCACTGAATTATTCGCCATCATGCGACAAAAACAAACTTTCGCAAATCGCTCTTCTTCTGTGTCCGTGACTTCATCTTTTAAATGCAACTAGCACCAAATCCAGAGCCAAGAGGTCACCAAATTCTAAGAATCAGTCCATAGCAGAAGGGAGCAATTAAAGATGCTACATGGGAAAACTTACAATAGAGATTGCAACAACCCCCTCCTTTCCCGAAAGTCTCAAATTCTCAGAAACGCGATTCTCTCTCTCTCTCTCTATCTATCACCTCCGCTCTCTGACAACCCCTCCCTCCCACACAGAATCATACACAATCTTCCGTGAGAAGTTATTTCTTTTCCCCTTTAAATGACGGACAACAGATGATACTGACGACAGGAGAGGGGATTTTTTGCAGGGTGTGTTCTTAACTTTCCGACTATTCTAAATTTTACCAACTCTTCCAAATAAGTGGGGGGGGGGGGGGTGTTACACCCCCAACACCCCCCCGCTAGGCACGCCCCTGCCCACACCCGGCTCTACATACTACTCATGACGACCATTGCTTAAAAGCTAGATTTTGAAAACAAACCAAAACGAAAAAATGAATATTTCCTGTTCTAATTAAGATAGAAACGTGATTTAAATGTCATTTTAAGCAGAAAAAAAACAGAAAATTTTTTAATGCGATAATTTTTTTTCAGAAAATTTGAAGATTTTTGTGTCCCGGACCCCGTTAAGTGAGACCATTATTCTTATCTGTTTTATCTTTCAAATTGCTCACAGATAGTACAGTGTATAAAAAAAATTCTAGATTTTACAATAAAAGATGCTGGCAACACCGTTTCTGTAAAATTTAGAAACTGCTGTTTTTCAGAGTTCTATAAAATTTCTCATGTCTGTGGAAAGTCGCGTTGCTATTGGCCACGTGTTGTACGTAACAGAAAGAATTCGATTTTTACATCACTTGTTGCTGGAATTTGCTTTCACAGCACCGGTTCTTGAATTTGATTTCACATCATTGGTGCTTGAAAACTTACAACATGAAGTGCAAGAAAAATCACAACATTTTTTTACAGTTTAACTCATTATGATCTACTGCAATTTATTTCATGTAATTTTTTTTCCAGTTACTACAATAAAAATTGAAAGAGAAACAAACAAAAAAAAAAAATACTCACCCGTGAGAAATTTACTTAATTAGAAGTAATTAATTAAAGTGGTACTTTTAAGTACCGTCAGTACACTATGACTAAAATATCGTAACAGGAAATCCACAAGGTATTTCAAATGGCACCAGAATTGTGGTAAAATATTTTCGATTTGATAAGTATGTGAAATATAGGCTTTTTCATATTTACAAATAAATTTTTTGGCAAATTACGATTACTATGAGTTATTTCAACACTTTAGCATTGAAAATGCTTTGCCCCTGAAAGGGTTAATTTTTTTAAAAATTTTTTATTTATTTATTTATTTTTTTTAAGGTTTCGATCTTGTTAGCAGTCCTTTAGCTACCCGACGTCTATATTCCAGTGACAACTTGTTCTCTCGCATTTCCACATATTCAATATATGAATTTACGTATGCCATTTCTGGCATGTAGCAAAAAAGAGCCGGTGCCACAACTTTTTCGATTTCCTATGAAAAATAATAATGAAACAGAAAAGAAATACTAGGAAAATTATTACTACACTACATTTTAATAATTACATTTTAAAGCAGATGAAAACGATGCAACACAGACGAAAAGTTAACAAGAAGTTTTTTTCAACACTCAGTGTACTGACGGTAATTACAAGTACCACCGAGTAATTCAATTGTCAAATCAAATACATACACCGTTCACCTAAAATAGCTAGTCAAATTGTAGTCTAAGAGCATAATGAACACATAAAAAACTCCCAACACTTATCTTATAACCTTTACTGTGTTTGCAGCAATAAAAAGACGAGCATGACAATTTGTACAAAATGTCGGCACAAAACACATCGACTGTTTCAAAGCTTCCTCGCTAAAATAACAAACCTAGAACTACTGCTGCCTTGTATCTGGATAAAGTAGAGTTAAAAGAGTGTTTTTGCAAAGTACCATTAGAATATTAGTAATATTCACTATGGGATGAAAGTTTAAAGTGATTGGTACTTAAAAGTACCGTCAGTAGATAAAGGGTTAATGTCACTGAATTGTTTCCAATATCTCATTAAACGAAAGATATTCGCATATAATTGATAGTAAGAATCTTGTAGTTCACCTCAGAGATTATATAAATTTTAATATGTTGTAAATAGTAAAATAAGCTTGGTGTTGATCTTGGCGAAATATAACTTCAATTTTGGTATAATGGAGCTATGTATAACAATAAATATTTAATTGTAAAGGCCGCTATTACAAAAAAAAAAAAAAAAAAAAAAAAAGAAAACCCCATAAAGTTTGAAAGTTAATATAATTTATAAAATTGTTTTGCAGCGACGATAGTGATATAGTGCATATCAGGGATGAAACTTCTTAATTCTAATGTCTCGAATAAAGAACTGTGCTTACCTGTATTTCTTCCTTTTTTTAGTCAGAACTTGTTTTTTGGTTCTCGAGTTAACTAACTCTCTGCTACAAATCACACGCTGAATACAGTAAACAATAACAAATTGCTCTCTCAAGCTAATAATATCATTTATGATTTTTTAAGCTAGAAAACATAATGGTTTCTCTCTATTCTAAAAAAAAGTAACTACCGCTGTCACCGCCGCCGCCGCCGCCGGTTTTGAATTTTTTGTGACCGGAGGTCTTTCTTTGTTAATATTAAGGAAAATAATGCATACAAAAATATGAAAATCAGTAGTCTTATACAGAAATGTTTGATAAACACGCTGATGCAGACAGTTTTCAAATCGAAGAATAATTTTAAGAGATATTTAATGCTAAAGTTGGACAAAATCGTTCCACTAAAAAAGTTTTATAGGAGAAAAAACTATTCATGAGAATTTAATCATTTTTAGATCATTTTACACGTTATAATTTCCCGGTGTGCAGAATTAATTTTTTTTTTTAATTTGACTAATTTTTCGAGGTTTTATTTCTATTTTAAATTCAAATTTTCAGCATTTCGAGAGATATTTTTTACTTACTTTAGAAAATTGTACTAATTTAACCTGTTGCCAACTGTATAAACAACGGAAACAATAATGTTTGCTTCAAATTAAAAGTTTATTTACACGTGACTATTATAAACAGAAAAGATTCTTTCAAATTAAAATTAAATAATTGCGTATAAAAAGCAGGAACTTATTGAAAATTACGTCATAAAAAGTATACACGTGAATTTTAAAAGAGAAAGGATATTGTAAAATAATAAATTCATTAAAATGCGTTAGAAGTCTTAAATAGGAGAAATTACGTCATAATTACGTCACATTACAGTTATTACATAAAATGAACACAAAATAATATTGCAAAACAGTTTAAATTTAGAAATTGCGCTAGACATTTATTTGATATTTTGAGAGGATCTTTTCAACTATTTTTGTTAGGAAAGCGTAAATAATATTTCATTTCTAACAAAAGTACACTGTAAAAAAAATCCGAGCAGTATTCCTGTAGGAATCGAAAAATAGTTGTCCTTATCGTACCGGAAAATTTTCCGACCCAGCTCGGAATAAAATCCATACAAAAAAGGAAACATTCATTAAAACGGTACTTTACGGATTTTATTCCAATGTTACGGATTTTATTCCGATTTTACTGATTTTATTCCGAGCTGGGTCGGCAATTTTTCCGGTACGATAAGGGCAACTATTTTTTCGATTCCTACAGGAATCTTTTTTTTTTTTTTTACAGTGTGTCAGAAATCGTCACACGCAGAACTTTAATCAAAATATTACATGTTTATTTCGTCACATCATTGCTGCCGAGTAACCGTCTGCTGGTGACTGCACTGTGCAGTGCGCATTGTTAAAATTTTGAAACAGTCTGTCAAGTCATTTGACCGTTTTTATAGAAAACTGTTCCATTACAGTTCTATTGTAACAATATTAATGCAAAATTTATGTTCAGAATAGAGTTAAATTATGGTTATATAACCATTTTCTAAAAAAAAAAAAATGTTCGAATGCCTGGAGAGTTTGATGCAAAATTTGAACAGTGTACACTGTAAAAAAAAATACGACCAGTTTTCCTGTAGGAATAGGAAAAAAGTTGCCCTTATCGTGCCGGAATAATTTCCGACTCAGCTCGGAATAAAATCCGTAAAATACCATTTTATTGACTATTTTCTTTTTTTTACGGATTTTATTAAGGCTGGGTCGGAAATTTTTCCGGTACGATAAGGGCAACTATTTTTCCGATTCCTACAGGAAAACTGGTCGATTTTTTTTTTTTTTTTTTTTTTTTTTTTTTTTTTTTTAACAGTGTATTTTCACGTGAATATTTAAAAGAGAAAGAATAGCTTGGCCAAAATTACGTCAGATTAAAAACGATTAATTTAAAATGTCTTATTTAAAGGAACTTTCTTTTCGCTTTGTTAAAAAATACCAGGAGACAAAGACTCTGATTACTTAATTCATTTTACTTTAGCTTATTTTGAAATGTTGTTACACGTGTCTACGTCATCAAGTTATTTCCATTTCAACGTTTTATTTGTATTTTTATTAATGTTGTACTAATTTATTTGTTCTTTCGTTATTTAAAATAAAAATTATGTCAATGTGTATAATTTGGCGAAATTGGTCGACTGGATAATCAAGTAGTAGCACAGTGGATTTGGCGTTAAAATTCCCCAATCAAAGAGAAATGAATAGAAATCCGTTTATAGGGAGATCGCCACTGTTTTTTAAATTATAATTTAATCTTTCGAAATCTTTTTAAAGCCGATCAAATTAGCGTGCATTTAGAGTCTGCGTTGTCTGGACGGGGGTTGGCGAGCGTAGCTCGTAGGGGGCCGAGCCCCCTAGTTTATTAAAAAGAAGCTTATTCTTTTGAAAATGACAAGTGTTTCACATTTCGCTCCTTTAATCTGAAAAGTTTTAGTTTGTAAAACTGCAGGAATTTCTGCAATTAGTAAGGGCTTAACATTTTGCAATTTAAGCTTTGCTAATCGTATCACGTAACTGACAGTGTCGAAAATGACTTCATTTACTCTCCGTTCATTTACAACAATTAGTTACGTGTCGAGCGTGCCTTCTTTAGCATGCCAAACGTGGCAATTTAAAACGAAGTTTCCAGCGTCGTCTTATTCGAATTTTACAGACTCAGGTACTAATCGTTTTCAAAAGACATAATTTTTACTGTATATTTAAAGCTATGAAGTTAGGATTTAGTGAGCATTTTCTGTAAAAGCATTGTTAAAATTTTCCATATTATTACTTCTGAAAACATGAATAATAGTGTTAATGAAACTAAGCCTTTATTTTATTTTTTACTGTGTAATTAAATCGATTGAGTTAGGATTTAGTGAGCATTTTCTGTAAAGCGTTGCGAGAATTTTCAAGGTATTATTTCTGCAAAAAATTTAGTAAATAGTAGTAATGAAATTAAGCCTTTATTTTATAGCTGTAAATGTATGATTTAATTTATAGTGAGACTTTTATGAAGGTTTGCATGTCTTACACGAATAAAAAATATCTCGAAATTTAGGGAAATGTTATAAATATTTCTATTACTAAAACTCTAAAACATCTTTAAAACCATTAAACATTAACCTCATCATTTCCGTCATATATTTAATGAATTAAAAGGTTAGTGTAACAAAAGTTTGAATTTTATGTTCCCTCAGGGGCATATCTTCTTTAGGTATTCACGGGCTTCACAACCCGGGCACCTGAGCGATTTTTTAGCCCCCGGCACGGTATGCTATTTCTTTCTCCCAGTTTATTTTGTCCCCCAAAAATAACGCTACCTTACAGAAGCCAGCAATAAACAAAGCAGATGTATTATTGTACGATTAAATGTTCTATAGCATTTTTTAAAAATTCTAAGCATCACACATTTTCAATTTTTATACCGACGTATTGGGAAAAAAAAGTACTTTTAAATGCAATTTCTTTGAAAATTGTATCTCCATTTATTTTTGAAATATTATTTTTTTTTGTAGTTTTTAGCACCATTTGTTTGATTTTTGCAACTCAAGTACTCCATTTATATAAAAAGTAAAGGGAAAATAGTTGAAAAATAGCAATTATATCTTTTTGTTACCATTTTCTCATAACAACCGAAAGAAAATGTAATTAAAATACGTGCTATTTTTTACAATTTCTTTTAAAACATGGAGACAATATTATAAACTATATTTAATTTTAAGTATCTGTAGACGCTTTCAGTGTGACGTCAGTCATGACGTTTTGGTTGGAAACTGACTCCAAACAAACGGTTGCTATGCGTCATTTCTTTTTAAATATAAATCGTGAAAATTTTACCAGTACATATCAAATATTAAAACACTTAGATGTGAGATATAGATATAACATATAGCTACAACACACAAACAAAACAGAAAATACAACATAGCAATCGTTTGTTTGGAGTCAGTTTCCAACCAAAACGTCATGACTGACGTCAAGATTGAAATAGTCAATGTTATAAACAAATGAATGTCTATGAATCATTAGATAGCCTTTTTGTCGAGTTTCTTTAATGACGGCATCTTTTTGCTGCATTTGTGTATTATTTTACGATAATGACATCCTATGAATGCTTTACTGTAGATGTTTAAGAATGGATCGTAAATGTGGAATTCTTAAACGGATGCAAATGACGTCGTTTTACACAAAATAAAAGTGTGTGCTTTAAGTCTTAAAATTGAAATATGTTTTGCGCTATTTATATATACATATATATTTTTTCTTCGGGGGCGACACTAAATTCTGAAAAAGCAGAATTCCTGTTTTCTAGTTATCTTTTCGTTTTTCTCCCCTTCTTTTCTCTATTCTTTCTTCTTTGTTTCATTGTGGTTTCCTCTTTGGAGGTGAGCTAAGTATATGCTGATATATATATTTAAAATTTTTATTTTGCTAGAGAAAAAAAAATGCTTTAAATTTTGCAATTAATGTACGACATGTAAATATGCAGATTACAGGGGCATGGGTGGGAGGGGGGTGGAACGGTACAGTTGTTGTACCGGTAGCGCAGAATATTAGGGCTCCGGAACTTTTTTTGTTAGAATTTAAGCCCTGGAGGTAAGGTCAATTCTGCATAAGCCGATGTCACCCTGCCTATATCAAGATATGTTTAGATGTGTTTAGATATGCTTAGATATGTTAAGATATCAATATATGTTTAGAGTCGTAAACGACCTACGTGTTTGCCGTGCGTGGCGACCCGTGTCCCTGGAAAGTGGGATCCTGACAGATGAGAGAAACCAACACACTGCTTTGACCTCTGCTTCAGGTAGAGGTGAGCTGCATACTGGCCCCGTATCAATCAATTGGCTGGTCAGCTGACTTGTGTCGCTGGTTGGGGATCAAGTGAACAGGAACTTACTAGGCAATCCGTTAATGGTGGAGACTGGCCTAGGAGTGTATTGCGAGGATATGGACCCTGGTTAGCACTGGCGCACGAATGTGCATCCCTTTGTTGGGCTCAGTAGTGGGTGGTTCAGCTGGAGTCTAAATTATATTTTTTTCTAATATGGATGGAAGTAATTCATTTTCTTCTATATCTCTCCCATGTGGAGAGCAACAAGCTGTACTGACTAACTCATTCACACGTTTCTTTGACATCAAACGCACTGATAGCCAGTCTGATAGTTCTTTTAAGAGAAATTCACCTTTTATTTATTGCAAAAACATTCCAGTCTGTTTTGGGGGATGGTCATTCGCACAAAAAATTGTAATCTGGGGATTTGCTGGTTGAGGTTTCTTCAGCCAGCCAGTCACAATTTCTATTAAAAAGCACAACGGTAGGTTCCTTTTCTGTTTCTGTCTAGGTACATCAAGTGTCCAAGGACGGCGAACATATGGTATGCTTGCCACAGGTGGCACACAAGAGAATATTGTCTAAGCGGCATAGATTGAAGTTCAAATCAAAGTATTGAAGTGTTCGGGTTTAGAACAAGGTAACTCGCTTCAAAAAATACTCTGAATACAAGCTCTTACCAACTCTGAATACACGGCGTAATTTCCGAACCAGAACTTTTACTCTCAACGAAGGAAGAACTCCTACAAAAATTAAAAGACCAAAATGTCATAGATGTCCGTCATATTACTGTCCGTAGGATTGGGCAGGTGCTTCCTACGAAGCATATTATTCTCACTTTCAATAGCCCTGATTTTCCAACTAGTATTAAGGCTGCGTACCTGAACTGTCCAGTTCGACCTTATATTCCTAACCTTCTCCAGCGGTTTAAATGTCAGCAGTATGGTACGCTAAAAATATCTACCGTGGTTCAGCTACCTGTGCACGATGTTCAGAAGTCGGCCACGACGTTAAATCTTGCGAAAGTGCTAAATGCTGAGCAAACTATAAGGGTTGGTATAAGGGGTACTCTCGTTTTTGTCCAAACTAGATCCGTGAAAAAGATATCCTTGCTGTCAAAATTACCCAAAAACTTTCTTACCCTATGCACGCAAACTTGGTGAATCAATAAATGTTTCTTACTCTAGTTTACTCAAGCAACAATCAAAATCTGTAAGACATATAAATACGCAGACTGAATCTTCTATTGCTCCAAGTAATTCAGCTACACAATCATCCAGCAATTCAAAGAGAAAACCCGTGATGTCTACTGTACAGCTAGTGGATATGTTTTACCAAAATTAGAACTTTGACCACGTCAGAACCTCTTGAAATATAATACCAAATTAGTCGGTCATAAAAATCTTCAATTCAATCTAAAAAGTCAACAGACTGAGACTAAGGCTATTTCATCTGCAAAAACATTAAAGAAATCTGATGTTTTTCGAACTCAGAAATTAAAGCAAAAATCTTGTGCGCAGACAGAGAGAAGGAATATCCCAAATCCAGCCTCTTCACAGTGGAAGATGCATCACAATGCATCAAAAGTCCATAGACTTAACATTACGGAGGAGAATTCCGAATCTGAGTGACCAGCCCCTTTAATGCAATTTTTTAAAATTTAACTCTGTTGTACTTCTTACTGTTTCTTGGCGCAGCATGTCTCTAAAGGGACTTTGTGCCGTAAAACTCCAACCAACCAACCTTGAATTTTATGCTGCGTTTGCATATTGCATAAGATAAATAACTGTGTATTCGGATAGTAATCTACATATTCATACTTCCATAGCTATTGTTTTACGAACAGATGTGCAAAAATATTGTCTAACGCCGAAAGTGTTAAGGCTTTATAAAAGTTAAAAGCAACATAATGATTTTTATTAAAAATAATATTTTCTCTTGAAATAATAAGTGTTTCACATTTCACTCATGAAATTTGTAAAGTTTTAGGTTGAAAAATTACAAGAATTTATCCAATTAATAACCGCTTAAAATTTTGCAATTTAAGCCTTGCTAATTGTATCAATTGACTGTGTCGAAAGCCTCACGGTCAAGGGGTTATGTCCATTTCACCCCTGACCGCGGAGCTGCAGTACTTGATCCCTCTGTTTTCATGCATTTATTTTTTGTAATTTTAATCATTGCACTGATGATGGAGTTTTAGAAACTCTAAAACAGCTGTCCGCCTTTTTAATGTCAATATTTTCATTCATGCTCTTACTATGTTATCTGTTCTTTTCTTAAAGTACTATATAACTAAATTATAAATTGATATTTTTAAAATTATAAAAAAAGATTGAAAGTTAACACCTGTCTATAGCAGTCATATTCTAAACTATCCATAAATGGCATATAACTGATTAAAAAAGCATATTAAAAAAAAATGTATAAAGCAATAAAGTAATTTTTTAAAACTTTAGACCAATTAAAAGCCTTAAGATTTTTTTTATACAAGCCAACAAAATACCGTTTGGCATTTAAGGAAAATTAAAAGACTTTTGTTTTTTTTATGTAAGGCAAAAAAATATTATTTAACACTTAAGAGCAATTAAAAGTCCAGATTTTTTTAAATTTTGAGGTAGTAAAATATTTTTGAACACTTAAGAGCAATTAAAAGTCTTTAGTTTTTTTAATTTTGAGGTAGTAAACTGTTAATTAACACTTAAGAGTAATTAAATGTCTTTAGATTTTTTTTTAATATTGAGGTAGTAAAATATTTTTGAACACTTAAGATCAATGAAAAATCTTTACATTTTTTTTTTTTAATTTTGAGGTAGTAAAATGTTATTTAACACTTAAGAGCAATTAAAGTTCTTTAGATTTTTCTTAATTTTGAGGTAGTAAAATATTTTCGAACATTTTAGAGCAATTAAAACGCTTTTGATTCTTCTACATCAGATAATAACGTATTTGTAACGTATTATTTTAAAAGGAATTAAAATCTGTTTTGATTTTTTTATGTAAGGTAATAAAATATTATTTAATATTTAAGAGCATTTAAAAGGCTTTTGATTTTAGATAGCTTTAATTACAAAAAGCTACCTATTGCAGCCGTTCGGAGGAAAACGATTCCGAAAAAGTTTGGTATATTTTCACCGATCATGACCCTCAGACCACGAAACCACCCTCCGTTCAAAATTGATATATATATATATATATCTGACCTTTGTCACACTGTAACTCTCGTATTTATGAACCGATTTGGATGTAATTTGGTGTGTACATAGTACATACCAATGTTTCGACCGAGTTCGTTGGCCAGCTTCATATGCCACCTTGTTTCAAAATGGCGGACATTTAATTTTTTTTTAATTTAAAATTTAAAATGAGGCGCGAAAAAATTAGACATTGAAAAAGATTTTTTTCGTATGTGTTTGAGCTTGATACACAGATTCTGGAGCATTTTTTGTTTCGTCTATATCTTAAAAAATGGCTGAGTTTTAGCACTTTGAATTTCTAGCATGGCTGACATTTTGAAAAGATCTGATTTTTGTCACGCGATAATACGCGTATTTATGAACCCTGGGTTGGGTTCTGATGACTTCGTCAGCGTACACCATGCGTGCCACGCACGCATCACAAACCATTTAAGATCTCGTTTCAGACGAATCTCTTTCAAAATGAGCCTCTGGGATAGGTCCCTGAGATGGGAGCCTCATGTGTATCAGGACCAGCCTTGGACTACCCTCACCAAAATATTCAAACTTCTACGATATTCGTACCCATTGCCGACAAACACACAGACAGGCAGAGAGGTCTTGACTTTTATTAGCATAGCCTGAATGTTATTTGGTGATAGCTTCTGCTTTAGAACTATTTATTTCAAACTAGAAGTTATGAGAAAGAGGTACGGTATTGTTTTTATACTCTATTTTTAGAAGCTGTTTAGTAATTGTATTAGACACAGTAAATTGCTACGTATGCATAAAATATTTACGAATAATAATAAAAAAATACTATTTTTCAGATTGCTTGCCACACTGTAAAAAAAAATATCTGTAAAGTTACTAAAGTTTTTCTAGGAAACTGGTATTCCTAGAACTTTTTATGTAACGGCAACAACAAAAATTCATGTAACAGACACACTTTTGCGCCGAAAATCAAAAAATCTGAAGGTTACTAAGAATTTTTTAGGAAACTGGGATGCCTAGAACTAGTGTTACAGATAAAATATTAGTAAGATTACTGTAATTTTAGCAGATTCATTTGTTACAGATTTCTGTAACTTTACAAAAACTAGTTTTGTAGACTTGCAGCTTTTTTTGTACAGTTCCAGATGAAAGTTTAGTAAGCATGTAACTTTAAATCTGTAGAACTACAGATTTTTTTTTTTTTTTTTTTTTTTACAGTGCAGTAATTAGGTGCGTTCGTAATTATATAAATACGTAGCACCTATTGTCGTCGTTCAGTACGTCCATCTGTCTGTCCGCATATAACAGAGCAAAAACTACCCAACCGAATGGTCTGAAATTTTAAATATATGATTGCTGCAAAATTTTGTCGAGCCATTTAAAATTTTATGAAAATCGGATGTATAGTTTAATTACAGGGACAGTCAAAAGTTTTTCTTTACATTACGGCCAATGGGAAAAATTATTGCAAGTGCATTTTAATGATGTTACAGCCTTCCGAATGGTCTGAAATTTTAAATATATAATTGCTGCAAAATTTTGTCGAGCCATTTCAAATTTTATGAAAATCGGATGTATAGTTCAATTACAGGGAGAGTCAAAAGTGTTCCGTTACATTACGGGGAATGGGAAAAAAATTATTGGAAGTGCATTTTAATGATGTTACAGACTATGCACTTTATGAAGTGCAAAAAATTATACATTCAGTACAATATGGGGTGCAAAAAATAATTATAAAACTAGTTATAGTACGAACGCACCTCATTTGCCACGTTTGACGAGCAATTTCCAACTTGTTTTTAATTGGCAAAATTATAATTGTTAGTAAATGTTATCATTTATTTTAATTATAGCCAATATTACATTATTATTAAATAAGTTCTCCTTAATCTTTATTCTGTATTTATTCACCCCTTTTTTATCTGCAAACATAGGTATCTATTATTTTTCCCTGTACATTTGTTTCGTAACAGAACACTTTTCTGTCAGCGTAAAAGCCCCAAATTTAATTTCTAGGATACCTATATAATCGACAAATATTCTAGAATTAAACTCAAAATATCCCCCATCGTCGCATTTAGGAGTAAACAAGTCAGTCAAAATCTTAGAGGAGATTAAATTAACTTTTAAAGTTAAATATTTATATCAACCACAACTGAAGGTTTATTTTATTCTTATTCTTTTATTCTTCTTATTATATTTTGCTCTAAAGTTGTGACAAAATCATATATATTATTTCTAATGTTTCCATCTCTATTTTTATACAAAATACAAAAATTCTTTTAGAAAACTTTTAATAGTAAAATAATTTTAAGATAAAAACTAGTCATTGGGGGCCACCGTAATATTTACCAATTATGGATATGCATGATATGAAATATGAAAACAAGTAATATAAAAATTTTGTTTTTAAAGTCAATTCCTACTTAGGCCATCAAAGAAAAATTTAATATAATCCCTTATGCTAATATTAGTTTTTGTTGCATTAAAATATCTCAATTTGTTGATTTTCTGTAAGCAAGTAGGTTTACAACGGAAGTCTATGGGAATTTGGCGAAATATTACAGATATCGCAGAGTTGGCGTCACTTTTGGAGACTCATTTTGGCCGCCAAATTCGGCGATATATCGCCAAGTTGGCGACAATCTTGGCGGTATTTGGCGACAGAACAGGGTCCCTCCTATGGTAACCCCTTATTGAAGATACTTTCATTGATCTTCAATAACCAATGGCCGCCATTTTGTTTCCCATGCAAAACTAAAATTAATTAATTAAAATTTAATTAATTAATTAATATTTGTAAAAACTGTATTAACATTAATTGTCATCCAGTACAAGTTTAAAAAAAATTATTTAAACTTGATAGGATGAATAATGAGTATTTTATTAACGATTGAAAATTTGAACAAGATATATAAATATATAAATCCTTCTATATATAAAAAAAAGTTTTGATTTGGAAATGGACCAATGAACATCTGCGTAGATATTCCGGGTTGATCCGCATCCAATTTGAATGCTTAAGCATGGCCTTTCATCGTTAATATTTAGAAAACTGTTTCATACAAAAATATGAAAATCGGTTGTATCATAGAAAAATGTTTGATAAACACGCTCATGCAGACAGTTTTCAAATCGAAGAATTATTTAAAGAGATATTTAATGCTAAAGTTGGACAAAGTCGTTCCATTAAAAAAGTTTTATTTGAGCAAAAAGTATGCATGAGAATTTAATCATTTTTAGATCATTTTATACGTTATAAGTTCCCAATGCGCAGATTGCATTTATTTTTCTTATTTGACGCATTTTTTGAGGTTTTATTTCTATTTTTAATTCAAATTTTCAGCATTTCGAGAGATGTTTTTTACAAATTTTAGAAAATGTCATTAATTTAAACTGTTGCCAATTGTATAAACAGCGAAACAAATTATCATATCAAATATTTCTTCAAATTAAAAATTTATTTACACGTGACTATTACAAACAGAAAAAAAAACTTTAAAATTAGAATTAAATGATTACATGTTAAAAGCAGGAAAATTACGTCATAAGAACCATATTTACACTTGAATTTTACGTCATATTTAAAATGCCCCAAAAATATGGTAAAACAATTTAAATTGAAAAATATATTTGCGCGAGATATTTTGCGATAATCTTTTCAACTATTATCAGGAATTCGAAGACATCGCAAATAATATTTCCTTCTAACAACAAAAGTATTTTTACGTGAATATTAATAAGAGAAATAAAAGTTTGGTGTAAATTACGTCAGATTTGAAACGATACATTTAAAATGAATTATTTAAAAGAACTATCTTATAGCGCTGCTAAAAAATACCGGGAGACAATGACACTGTTTACTTAATTCATTTTACATTAGCTTATTTTCAAATAACTAATGTGTTTAATTAAATACGAAAACAGCCATTGTATCTCTTAACAGCAACAGATTTGGTCTTAAAAATCCCCAATCCAAGAAAAACGAATGGAAACCCGTTTACAGAGAGATCGCTACTGTTTTCTTTTCTTTTTTAATTCAATATTTTTAAAGCCGATCAAATGCGTGCAATTAGCGTGCTTTTTGGATTTTGGTGTGCCTGAACGGGGGTTGGCGAGCGTAGCTCGTAGGGGGCAGAGCCCCCTAGTAAATATATATATAAATAAATATAGGGAGAGTGTGAACTAATAGTAGGAATTGAATAAAACACGTGTAAACTATTTATAAAATGCATATCCAGGGATAACTAAGATTACTGAAATTTAATCGGCTTTGTCGCACTATTACACTCTAAGTATATATCAAATTTCAAGCCTATATCTCGATTTGTTCGATAAATAGAGTGTTTAAAATCATGGCTCGATGACGTCATAAACTTTAAATGATCTATTACTGAATTGCTTAAAAGAAACATCGTTATAGCTCTAAAAAGGATAATCCTATTAACTAACAGTTTACTGCGTCGGATTAAGCATTTCATTTCAAATTTAAATATATCTTTGAATTGAAATTTGAATGAAATACAGTGTCATGAAAAATCGAAGAGTGTGGAAAATACGATTACAAATATATCGGCAACTAATTATCCGATCGACTTCATTCTTCATGCAAAACTTATGTTTCTTTGTTGTCTTTTATATTCACTCCTTAAAATAAACAATTT
Organism: Maratus speciosus; assembly: GCA_963932465.1. NCBI lineage: Eukaryota > Metazoa > Arthropoda > Arachnida > Araneae > Salticidae > Maratus > Maratus speciosus. The sequence continues at coordinate 459,807,763 of OZ010797.1, forward strand.
CAAAAAATTTTTTATACTTTTTATCAGAACGAATATTTCGAGAATCCGAAAAAAATAGTTCCGGATAATCTAGGTTAATGAAATTCAATAGGCTTCTTCTAATTCTTACCAAATTTCACGTCTCTATCTCAATTTGTTCGGGAGCTAGAGTGTTTACAGACACACACACAGACATATGTTTTTCAGAATCTCCAGTGTTTGAAACGTGTATATCCGTCAATTTTTTTTTTCGATTTTTAAACAATTACAAGACTTACCCTACACTACGTATGATGGGTAATTAATATAGGATCTTTTGTTTAGAAAATGAGTCTGCCTAATTTCACTGATTTTGCCTGACTATGAACTGCTGAAAAATGACCAGAATGGGACGGACATAGATGATGGATTTCGATAGGCTTTGACGATTTCTAACGCGTTCTCAGATTTTTGTCTTATTTATTAAGCTGTCAATGAAGACAGCATTATTACAAGATTGTTTTTTTACCGCAACGCAATCATTTGTGAAGAATGGAACAATGTGAGCAGCTGAATGGATTACCTAGTTGCGTTGCAACTTTACATCCAGTGGATAGGTGATTGTGTTGCAAGGGCATTAGGGAGCCTTAAAAAAATAATGTTTAGACGTGGCTGGTAGCCACAAAAGTTAAATTTACTTTTAAGAAAAAGAAAAGACTAACAAAAAATAACAAAGTACATAAGTTCTAGTATAACATATGTGAAAGAGAAAAAAAAAACAAAGAAAAGAAAAAAAATAATTAAAAAAGAAAGAAAATTCCATTAGTTCCAAAAAAAGAAGGAAAAGACGAAAAAGCTACCGGGGAGTGCCCCATAAAAAAACAAGTTGGAAATTGCTCGTCAAACGTGGCAAATGAGGAGCGTTCGTACTATAACTAGTTTTATAATTATTTTTTGCACCCCATATTGTACTGAATGTATAATTTTTTGCACTTCATAAGGTGCATAGTCTGTAACATCATTAAAATGCACTTCCAATAATATTTTTCCCATTCCCCGTAATGTAAGGGAACACTTTTGACTGTCCCAGTCATTAAACTATACATCCGATTTTCATAAAATTTGAAATGGCTCGACAAAATTTTGCAACAGTTATATATTTAAAGTTTCAGACCATTCGGAAGGCTGTAACATCATTAAAATGCACTTGCAATAATTTTTCCCATTGGCCGTAATGTAAAGAAAAACTTTTGACTGTCCCTGTAATTAAACTATACATCCGATTTTCATAAAATTTGAAATGGCTCGACAAAATTTTGCAACATTCATATGTTTAAAATTTCAGACCATTCGGTTGGGTAGTTTTTGCTCTGTTACATGCGGACAGACAGACAGACAGACAGACGGACGGACTGAACGACGACTATAGGTGCTACGTATTTATATAATTACGAACGCACCTAAAAAGACTCTTTTCAGAGACCATACATTAGTTTAAAAATACATAATGCTAAAGAACTAGCAGAAAAACAGCAATCATTTGTTATTGATTTTGTTTCATTATAAATATTTATTTTCTTTACTTTTTCCGGTGCAAAGTTAAGCCTATAGTTTAAGAGCTATTTTTTTCATATTGTGTTGCATACTCAAGCTCTCACTTTAGTTGTTTATTCTTTGTTTAAGATTTTCCTTTCTTCATTTTCTAATATATGTTTTCACCTGTTATACTTGCTTTTTTACCCTTACTTGAAAAGTTATTTTATTGTATAATAGACACAATATTAGTTTTTGTTATTCTCATTAATTTAATTTAATTTTATAAACGAAATTAATAAAATTAACGAATAGTGTTTATTCAATATTAGTATGAAAGGTTCATAAATTCGTATGGATCCATACTAAGGGGAAATATTAAAAGCGTCTTAGTACTCTGCATTTCACGAAAAATGATGAAATTATCAATTTTTTTAATTCCTTTTAAGTTAAAATGACTACGGACGTCTAAAGACATCAGTAATAAGGTTCTCAGTAATAAGGTTAAGTTTAGTAAAGATCCAATAATTATAAAAATACAAAAACGGTTTTTACTGCATCACTTTTCAGGTAAATTTCCTAAGAAGTACTACCTATAACATTTTCCCCTATATTGGAATGTCTGAAAATCTTTTGCAGTTCTACGCCGATCATGACCTCTGGAACCCAAAAAACCACCCGAAGTTTAAAATTTTACCTAACTATATAACTCTTTTATAGACACATTAACTTCCATAATTCTGCTCAAATCTCTTCCAAACTGATACATAAAATCAAGGGGCATAAAATCTCAGCCAAGTTCGTTAATGGGCAAAATTGGACCAAGGGGGTGGTAACATTTATAGTGTGTAACATTTATAGTTCTTTTACACGGACACTCAAAATAGTTTCGTCACATTATGGTCTTTGATGAAAAATCGTTTGTAGTGCATTTTATTTAACCCTGTATCCACTGACGATACTTTTAAGTACCTAGAGAAAATTTAACATAAAATTTAGTTACTCTGTGTATTAATAAAAGTATATTTTTTTCCACACAAAATACTCTGCACCAGTGCCTGAGAGGTTTTACTCTCGAAGCTGGTAGATGGGAGGTGCTGGGTTCGAACCCAATCGCGTCCGTCGGCCTAACCGTTCGGACTTTTCGTGTGGTTTTCTTCGAACTTTGGGAAACTTTGCGTAAATACGGGTTAGGTTCCCTTAGAAAGACCGTCCACGGAGGGCACTCCCCCTAGGACCTATATCCCTCGTGCAGGTAACCGGCCGTCATAAATAACACCAACACCAAAATACTCTGCCCGATCAAATTTAGAAAGTGTAGAGAAACAGTATGGAAGTCCAGAAGCTAAATATTTTTAAAAAGCCGTAGCTTTCTTAATCATTTACATTGGTATAGCTTTTCTTTTTCTTAAAAAGTTATATGAAAAATTTTCAACCGGAAAAACCTTTCCATTTACAGAGAGGATCATAATACGTTTAAATACATTGTTTTTATAAGAATTGTGATATTTCTATAAGAGTATGTTTGGTTAATTAATCTAATTATTCTTGTAAATATTTTACAAAAAAGAAGTATAACTACCGAATTATTTAATCAGTTTTAATGAAAAACTTATCTAAATTTCACATTATTATTGTTTAAAAATTCCAGTATATCTTCTGATATTAAAGAAGATAGTTATTGAGGTGAAACAATTTCTTGATAAACAGTGCCGTAAAAAAAAGGGTTAAATTCAGGGCTCGAAATGGAACGCTATTTTAAAATTATTGTCGACTATTTTTTTTTTTTTTCGTTTTTGAAAGTACAGTAAAGTCCCGATTATCCGAGTCCCGCTTAACCGAGTTTCCACTTTAACCGAGTTATTTTTTTCTAATGGACTGATGGCTTCTATTATTATGAAACAGCCTTTATAAATTAAGTGTTAGGTGAAGATGAAAGAGCAGTCTTAAAAAGTTAGAACTCTGATTTTTTCGTCAGAATGGGGAAAAAAATGGTCACTTTTTTTCTCTTTCTTCTTCACCTAACACTTCATTTATCATGGCTGTTTCATAATAATGGAAGCCATCAGTCCATCAGAAGAAAACGATCCATTCCAAAGGTATAAATACGATTGAAAAAAACGACTTAATACTTTGAGCAGAAAGAAGAGGCTACACCTGCAATTTTCATGACACTAATAGAATCATATAGCTGCCAATGTGTACGGTTTTGTTACCTCTAAAATTGAATACAAAATTTTGCCATATTGAATCGTTGACAATTGTTAGATTTTGACGATTGAATTAGACAAAATTTACTGGTAAGTTTTAGTGGTAACAAAAAAGTTTAGAAATTGGTAGCTATGCAGTAGAGTAATACTGCAGAAAGAAAAACGGTTTATCCGAGTTTTTTGCTTATCCTAGGTGAGCTTGGTCCCTATTAACTCGGATAATCGGGACTTTACTGTACAGCAAATTTATATTTGACCGTAGAAAAACCAATTTAAAAAAAATGCATTCAAGATTCTAAATGATTAGAAAGAATCGGTACAGAGAGCATAGTATGCTATATGTATGAAACTGTAATAATATTTTTTAATAATTGCACGAACCGGAACAATATTTTCCATACTTTCACGAACCGGAACAATATTTGTCACAATTTCACGAACCGGAACATCGTTCCGGTTTGCTCCGGTACATTTCGAGCCCTGGTTAAATTGCTTACTTAGATATCTCATTTCAGAGTACGAAAAAATGAAATTTTCTAATAATATTCTGTTAGAGTTGCAAGCAGTTTCATGATCTATGCCTGATGCAGTATTCTTAGTCTTGTCAGGTAAGAAGGAGTTAAAAAAATATGTTTCTTTACTCATTTATTTGCGAAAAGATTCTTTGCTGACAATAAGATCGTTTATATCAGTTGCCAATAATTAAAGATCGTTCCAAAGATTTCTTGTATTGCCGAAATGATCAATAAAAGTGTTAGAACTGAACTCAATATCTCCTTCACTGGTTTTCATGAGTGAACAGATTATTAAAAATCATTCAGTTTATCTATCTATTTATATAAAATCCAAGTCTCTGTGTGTCCCTTACAATTCCGGTTGGACCGCCTCATTGATCGCGGCCATCTCAGGGTTAGGCTTCCTGTGGAGAAATCGGTACCAGCTTCAACAATGAGTAATTGTTGAAAAGTACTAATAGCAGGGTTGCCAAAATAGCGCCAAAATTTGACAAACTTGGCAAAATATCGCCAAATTTGGCGACAAAAATAAGTTGCCATATATGAAGCCAATTTGGTGATAGCTGGCTAATTTGGCAAAATTCCCAATGAAACATATTAATCTTTCATAATCGAGTTCACCGCTATTTAATTTAAACTCCGCGAAATGAAAGGTTTTTTTTTCTTAAATCTTTGGGTCAAAATTTAAAGTGTAATATACGAAAAAGTACTTCTTTACATCTTCATTCCGATGCTACTAATAAAATAACCACCACTAGACGGCGCTGTGCTATTAGAGCTCCTAACTGCCGAATTTTAATGCGCTTTGCGTAGCCTGATACAGAAGTTAAATTCTCGGTATTTTTCCAGTATAGCGGCCTTTGCGAAATGGAGAAAACTGCCTTGGCGAAGAAGAAAGTTTGGCAGCATATTTCGACATTTTAAAATGTGTTATTTTCATCTATCACTGCAGAACAAGCGAGACAAACCACATATGTTTTTGCATATCTGTTGTAAATATCTTTAAATCTCATTTTCCGTCATTTGTGAAGAGCTATCTTTCTAGTCTATATTATAAAGGACAAACATGCCCGTACTTAACTCTGACGTCATTTTGACGGTGGCAACACCATACGATTAAATTTAAATTTTACTGCAAAATTTTAACTAAAGCTTCTAAACATCGCACAGCTTCAATTTTTACACCGTCGGATGCTTTTAAGCTGTTTAGAAATTTGTTTGAAAACAATTTACTTAATTTTTATTGTTTTTAAAATAATTTTCTAGCATGATTTAAGAAAAAAATGTATTTCTATAGTGTAGAGACTATTACAAAATCTATTTGCACCAAATTAATATAAATGGCCCATCTTTTGCTTCTAGCTTATATAACATAGCGAAATTAAAGCATTCATCAAATCAACAAATAAAACGATACTATATAAATACAAGTAGGAAATTGCTCGTCAAACGTGGCAAATGAGATGCGTTCGTACTATAACTAGTTTTATAAACATTTATGAATGTATATTTTAATGCTCTTCATAAATGCATATCAATTTCATTCTGTTCGGAAGGCTGTAACATCATTAAAATGTACTTGAAATAATTTTTTCCCATTGGTCTTAATGTAACGGAAAATTTTTTACTGTCCCTGTAATTAAACTATACATCCGATTTTCATAAAATTTGAAATGACTCGACAACATTTTGCAACATTTATATAGTTAAAATCTCAGACCATTCGGAAGGCTGTAATATCATTAAAATGCACTTGCAATAATTTTTTCCCTTTGGCCGTAACGTAACGAAAAAATTTTGACTGTCCCTGTAATTAAACTATACATTCAATTTTCATAAAATTTGAAATGACAAGAGAAAATTTTGCAACAATTATATAGTTAAAATTTCAGACCCTTCGGTTGGGTGGTTTTTGCTCTGTTATATGCGGACGGACGGACAGACAGACAGACAGACGGACAGATAGACGGACGTAGTGAACGACGACTATAGGTAGTGTATAGGTAGTATATAAATAGTAATATTTGTTGGTTATTTCGGCTATTGATTCCTGGTGAAAGATCAATTCAAAAATATCTCTTTTAATACATTTCCAAAACTTTATTTACATACATAATTGCTATTTTTCATATAAATATAATTTTTGGTATTGCTGGCGGGCATTCTATAATTATATATATATTATTATTATTATTTGTAAAAAATCTAATAGAGTCATTTATAATATATATATATGTTGTCACCTATATTGCATAATACAGGAAGTCCGGGTTTATCCCTTTGTTAAAATAAATTGTGAAGATCTGCACTTTCATCAATCACTGAAGAGTATTTTTGCTGTAAAAGATGTAGGGGAGAGTAGCCGAATTTGGACCACTTCACTTATTTTCAGATGTAACTCGCTTAATTTTTGGAATATCTGCAAAACATCATTACACGGGGTCAATGTATTCATCTACTAACTAAATAAATCTTTAGATCAATTTCTTTTTGAAAATCTTAAGTTTTATTTTAATTTGAAAAATTTGTCAAAAGTGGTCCAAATTCGGCAACAGGTCGCCTAAGTTGGACCCACCAGTCTCCTAAATTGGACCAAATAATATCAGGATGTTTTAATGACCAGGGAATATATCTGATTTTATTAAAAGCAAAATTTACGATTAATGAAACAATCAAACTGAATAACAGCAATGAAATATAATGAAATCAAATATCTGAAAATAAGAGTAATCGTATTAAATCAAAATGTATGCAAAATATAAATCAAAGTTATCAGTAATAAAGAATAGAAATTATGAAGGTAATTGTCAGTTACTTTAATATTATGTAAGGGAGTAATGCAAAGTTTACACATGAATTTCGTTTATAGATTTTTTTCTAGCGCACACTACATGGAACCGTATTTGGCAATCTGAACACTGAATCATTTCTGCTATTTTATTTTTCTTACAAATTAGGCAAAGCCAATCATCACTGTCTAGATTTTTCTTTTTAGATTCTGAATTATTACACTTTTATTTTTTTGCAACAGAGGTTTTCTTTACATTATTTTTGTAGTTCTTACCTTCCACCATTTTCTTGCTAATTGCATCACGTCTATTTTTTAAAATCTGATGTTCCAATAGCTTTGTGCTTCCTTTTTGTCGTTTTTTTTTCATTTCAAGGTTTAGTTTATCAGGCGAAGATGTTAACAGAACTGTTTTTGGCTGCCTCTGTACTTTGATTTAACTGAATTTAGCAAGGTAGAAAATATTTCTAATGGTTTTTTGGCCTTTGGGGAGGATTTGTAGCTGCAGCCTTCTTGCAGGTCAATTTCTTCACAACTTACTCTCTCCTTTTTGTTTCCTATATCTTTAACAGCTTTTGCTATCAGACAGATTGCCTGTGCCTTTTTCAAAATTTTCAACATCATATTAAAAAAGTGTTTAAAAATATCCTCTATTGAAAAATACGCTATGATTAGTAAAACGCAAACATTATGTATTCAAACAGTGTTGAATTCATCCCCCCCCCCCCGGAGCCTTGAAATAACCACTACCCCCTGAAGGTTTGAGATTTTATTCGTTTTAATGGCAAAAAAGTATAATTCCACCCTCCAGAACTGTAAAAAGTCTGCAATCACAAATACCCTCCAAGAGGAAAATGTTTGAATTCAACTCTGTAAACGAAATAGCCCGTAGGAATAAGGAATTCAAAGAAAATAAATACAAATACATACAAGATAAAAGAAATTGCAAACAAATTTATTGCATAAACATATAAAAATATTTTTATGTTTATATAGGCCTAAACTGTATAAAAAAAATAATCCAGATATACAAAAAAAAAAAAAAAAAAAAAAAAAAAAAAACTTGCATGGAGATAGTAATCTATTATAAAATATTAAAAAAATTGTAAAAAATAGTGCACAAAGCGTACCGTCCTCGAAATTAATTACTTACTTTTCAAATGTATGATCGCATATCTGGGCCAATTTAAGCAACTGAAATTGGCCCAATTACGGCAACTGCGTCATTTTTGAAAACAGATAATCTCAAGACTAAGAACAAAAACGAAATCAAACAAATCCGCGTGAAAAATATGCGCAATAAACCGATGAATTCATATATGTATATCAAAATATAACAAGTTACCTTAGTTTTAAAGTATTCCCTTACGTTTAGTAGGAAAAAATTTGATCAAAACAGCTAACTTTAGGTTTTTTAAAATTGTCTGAAAACAGCACGTGGTAGGCGGTTGCTTCTTCTAACCATGAGTGACGTCATTATTGTGATAGTATGATTTCAGCGGTAGATGGCGTGTCATCCTGCAATTAACGGCAGAATGACAACGGTCCAATTAAAGCGGCGGTCCAAATAGGGCTACTCTCCCCTAATTAAATCATTCGCTTTATAGAATAAAATATATTTCTTATTATGTTCAACTTTGCATAAATTCAATGAATTTGGTTTTTGTTTATATATTATATATATATAAATAGCTGCAATACCCGGCGTTGCACGGGTCAGAATATATCGCACGCTTAATGGCATGAGGACCAGTCTCCCTATCTCAGATATATAGTAAAGTGAGGACAGATGCCGCAGTTTTTCTTTTCTTTTTGTAAAATGTACAATAAAGCAAAAAACAGCAAACTAAGTACCAGAAATCATTGATCAAACCCTTTAGAATCTAATTTCTATGTTAAACAAGTTAAAGCCCTCTTAATAAAGCAGGCATAATTATTTTCCCAAACGTCCTTTTTTAACATAATTTTGTAAGTGCTGGGTAAGATGCCGCATGGAGAAAAAAGCTATGCTGTTTATTTTTTTCCAAATAAATCACATTTTTATTTCCTCAAACTGCTTAAAATGAAAATAAATAACAGTAAACTTACATAAATTATATATATCACTAAATTGTGAAAATTTTAACGAAATTTCAAAACTGTAAGATCAAAAAATAAAACTTAAGACAAAAAATGAAAATGAAACGAAAAACATTTGAATGGATTGCATAATTACTGGAAACAATAGGCAGCATAATTACAAAAAAGATATAAGTCACTGGTTTACATCCAGGCTAACATTGCAGTTTGCTCTTAATGTAAGCATTAGTTATATTCTATTTAGGCCCTAGTTTATTTTTTTTTTTTTTTTTGCCTTTCCTCTCATTCTTTAATTTTGTATTTCCATTCGCCCACAATCACATCACATTTCCCGTTGCAAAAGTAAATTGAGCCTTTGTCATGCAGCTATAGATTGAATTTGATGCACTGAACCCTGCTCACTTTAGACTTTGTTTCTTGATAAGACTCCAGACACAATCAGTACATTCTGAGTCATCAAATTTTAATCCAATACATACTGCCATCAAAATCTATAAAAGAACAATTCGCCATTATCGGAAGATGACTCATATTTTAGTTTCTTCCTCAAGTAAGGTGTGTTCAAGTTGATATTTCCTTTCCGTTTTTTAAACATTTTACTTCCACAAAGCTGTCATTCTTTGACGCTTTCTAGTTTCTTTTGCTTTTTATTTCATTCTTCTTTTTTATATTTTATAAACTCTCTGCTTGTAATATTTGCATCCTTTTGATTTCTCTTACTTGGCTGTATTGACCATTGGGATAAGAGATATTTTGTTTAACAGTTTAAATGGTGAGGCTTGTAAAGGGCCTATGTTTTCCTTATTCATACATGGAGAACCAGCATTGTTGCTGAGAATACTTTGATAAGTAGCAGAATGCGCTAATATACCTTGATTTAAATGTTAGTTATACTTAAATCACAGTGATGAATTTATTGAACCAAAAAACAAAAATATATTTTGCGGCATCTGTCCCTCTACCTCTGTGCGGCCTCTGTCCCATAGTGGAGGGTAAGATGCCGTGCCGCCATTTTGTGTCATGTGAGCGACGCGTGAGAAAGGCAAGCACATTTCTGTGTTCTACAATGATCTATTCTACAGTTGCAATTGGTTTTGGGAGGAAATCTCTACTTATTTGGCTTAAAATATGCAATAAAACTTTATTAGAATAATTTTAGCAACTTTCCACGCAGGTTTGAAGCATAAAAGCAGGCAGAAATATTTGAATACTAATAGTTAAGCAGTGGAAATGCATACAACACAACAGACAGCACTTAGGCACACAACGAAATTCTTAATTTGGCCTAGGGAGCGCTAGTGTCGCTAATACAATGTCTGCGGCATTTGTCCGACCGCGGCGTCTGTCCTCACTTTACTATACAGACGTATGTTCCATTACATGTACAATGTACACGATATGGCCAAAGGTGACCGGCCACTTGCGATTTTAAACGTTTTGTTAAATATCTAGAAAATTATACGAAGAATTATCCTGAAACTCCAGTTGTGTAAACAGAATAGTACAGGTCATACATTTCCGTGAGGATTTTCCCCCGAAACCCCACAGGGGGCCGTCAACAAACTATGTTTTTCAAACTATGTTTTTAAGACTTTCACAAAATTTGCCCTATACATTTAGCTAACACATTAATGTAAATTATATTTTGATTACATTCGGGCATGCAAAGTGAATCATTATTTAATAAACGTGCTCATTTTTTCATACAATTTTTATTATTTTTTAATTCTGATTGCAGGTTATAGTGTACAATGTTGTTTGTCATATTTTCTGAAAAGAACTTTTTTTATATTAAGAACTCTTTGAAATTATAAGCAAAAAACGTGGCAAAATTTGGGACTCTTTTCATAAAAAAATTAGTTTTTCTACGAGTATACATGCTATCCTCATAAAAATGAACATAGTATATTACAATAAGCCACTTATTAATAATCTCGAGTTTGAACGCTTTTGCTACATTAGTTTTTACAGGGTTATCCAAAAGATATTCGTTCTTTTTCAATTTGTTGACGGTCCTCTATGGGGTTTCGGGAAAAAATCCTCACGGAAATATATGACCTGTATTATTCTGTTTACACACCTGGAGTTTCAGGATAATTCCTTATGTAGTTTTCTAGATATTTAACAAAACGTCTAAAATCGCAAGTGTCCGGTCACCTTTGGCCATATGTGGCCAAAGGTGTCTATATGTATATGGTGTACACAAAATCTATAAATCAACGATGCGATTAAATATTATTATTTAAATAAAACACAGGTTAGAATAAAAATTTACTTAATTTAATAAGAAATTTATTTTTTATTGTATGCACATATTTACATTTTTTTTAAATATATACAATTACTTTTTTTAAACTTTAAGATTGTGTAAAACCTCTCTTTTGCGCATTTGGCATTTTATCTATGACAAAAGCTTTGAAAAATAAATAAACAAATAAAAGTAAATCATTAGCAGTATATAATAAAAGTAAAAAAAGTTTTATACTCACTTGGATAAAGTTTTTAAGAAAACAGTTGAATACAAAGAAAAAAAAAATATTTTTTTCGAAATGACTTGAATTTATTGTTTGAATATTCACTTTTGACTTTTGTGTATTTTTCTCTTTGATCTTCTCTTGATCGTTGCTAATATGTGACTGACGAAAACGCGCTGACCTTCGACTTATATACCATTGATGATCGAAATTTGCACATTCTGGAACATTCTATATTATGCTAGATAATTTTAGAACATTTCATATAATTTTAGAACATTTCAGATAATTTTAGAACATTTCAGCTAATTTTGGGCCATTTTAGATTACAGATCCAGTGATATGATTTATCCAGTTGAAAAAAAAAAAAAACATTCGTTCTCTTTTGACATTTTAGATTACTCTTGATTATTGTAGAGCGTTTTAGATTATTCTGGAACATTATAGATACGACTAGCTCGTTTTCGAACATTTTAGATTAGTATTGAACATCCTAGAACATTCTAGATTATTTCAGAACACTTTAGATTATTCTGAAAAATTTTAGTTTATAACATTTTAGATTATTCCTGAATGTTTTACAGCATGTTTAAACTCTTGGAAATATCTGAATTACTCTAGACAATTGTAGAACCTTTTGAAACTTTCTAGAAAAATCTGGATCATTCTAGAAAATTTTAAAACTTTCTAGAAAATTATGAAACTCTCTAGAAAATTTTGAAACTTTCTAGAAAATTCCTAATACATCTCTGTCCCTCACTAATACATGAAACGCCACTCAAAAGATTTTAGACTCTATTCATAAGCACAATGTGTGAGAAAAAGAGAGATATATCTCATTTCACATTTTTTCCACCCGCCGTGACCAAACTCCCATACTAACAGCAGAGACCAAGGGCTACCTACCACTACAACCACGAGTGAGTGGCAGTGGGTGGTCATGGAGAAAAGTGTGGTTTTACATACACACACTTGCCTTTTATATATATGTATTGATGATTAATACGAATTACAAATACCGTATATACCGTCGCATAATGCGCATTTTTGAAAGTAAAAAATTATTTAAAAATTGCAGTTGCGTGTTATACGCCGAGCATAAAAACGAAAGATTAAAATATGAGCACAAGAATTGATATTTCTGTGTTAATGAAAAAGAGAAGAAAACGTCTTTTTGTGAATGAATGTGAGTACGAATCCAAACGCTTTGCGGGAGATTGAAACAGATAGGCTTTGAAATAGCATAAGTTTTTATTTCGTATTTACTTATTTTTTATGTCTGTAAACTGGTTAGTATACTTTTTAATGCTATTTCTTGCATTTTTATGCTGCATATCTCATGAAGATTTCTTTGAATAAAATTAATTAAATTAAGAAAAAAAAAAAAACAGAATGCGTAAAAAGCGAACTAATTAATTATTTCTCATCAATGTGAAACCCCTTTTTTATATTACTTACCTATCTTTTTAATTTACTTGTATTGATGACTTTTAACTTTTTAATATTTAGTTCCTACCTATAAACACAGTTTTGATGAGGCCTATAGATGTCTATGAAGGTTAGAGTTACAGTAAAGGTAGAGATCCTACCTACACAACTTCCAGGTTGTGTAATATTTAAACGGAGCTTCTGACTGTAAACAGTCAATGAAACATCGTCTTCATTTTGAAAGACCTACCCAATGATATGCCACTCAATAGGGTGCGTAATTTTTTTTTCGTCTCTAGCGCAATTTTGTATTTTAAGGCCGTCATTTTGAATTTATAAAAGCAAAACATAACCTATAACCATCGGACGGTTAAGACGAATCGATAGAGACCTTATTCATTAAAATCCATCCAGCCGTTTGGATGTTTCGAAGGTACAAAGAAATCACATACCCAGATACACGTGAAACACATAACCCTTCTTGGCAGTCGGGTAAAAAAAGGAGATAACACGGTGAATATTACATAAAAATAGAAAAATCCAGTCTCATATCGTAAGTGCGAATTATGCACAATAGCATGTTATACGCCTGAATATACTGCTATTTCCATTCAGTAATAGTATGAATATGCCATATAATTGTATAAAAGACTATATACATATTCAAATTATTTAAAATATAAAATTTGTAATAACTGCCATTTTACACTTATGTCTCTTTTTCAAAAAAGAAGAAAAAAATGGACTATGTTTCATTACTCATTTCTTTCTTAAATGACTTTCACCTGTCAATGAAAACTTTTTTCTTATCAGACAATGATAAAAAATCGAGATTCCAGAGATTTAGGACATTGAAATAATCAGTTATTGAAATAATCACAAAATGCGCAAGATATGAACTCAAAAATCCTACTTACAAGGGAACCACTTTAGGTGTTGCTCGCACCTAGAATCGAGACCTGGCGCATTTTGTAGCCCTATGCATAAAAGTTAGAGAACCGATAAAAATTCTTTGTTAAAATCATATTTTATATATATTTTTATATTTATAATTTTTTATTATTGGAGTTTTATTTGTTAATTTTACACCAAAAGAGAGTTAAGTCGCCAGATATAGCACTTCAAAATTTTCACTAGCTTTATACTTGTAATAGGTTTACGTCCAAACCATTACAACACCGTGCGTAGCGAAAATACTGAGCTAGGGTTGCCAGAAAACTGTACGGGACGAAAAAGACGCCAATCTTTCCCTGCCAAATATGTAAATATAATATTGTATTTTTTTAAAATCAAATTCGTAGGTTCTTGAAGGAATTTTAAAACTTTTTTCAACATTTTATAGTTATTATTGACTAATTTATATTTTTAACTTTTTTTTTTTTTTTTTTTTTTTTTGCTTTTACTTTAACAGCCAGAAAAGTGGTCTCGAAAATTGCATTTTCAGAAAGTTAATCTGCTGTAAAATCAAAAAAATATTATTTAAAAAAAAATTTTATCGATTCGCAAACTTCCCAATATAGAGCTTTAAAATGCACCAGGTTTCAATACTGGGTGCGAGCAACACCTAAAGTGGTTCCCTTGTTAGATGTAATATGTTTTCGAAATCCTGCAGTTGATTAAATTAAAATAAATGATTGAGTATTTACAGCAGTTGCAAATACTTTTATATAAAATAATTTAATTATAAATCATTTAATAGTTTTATTTATAAAATCATTTGATTTACAGGACAAAATAAGTTTATTATAGATTTTATTTCAATTTATTTCCACAGAAAAAAAGTTTAGATTAGATTTTGTAAATCAAATTCATACGACGTAAGAATTATTTTAATTCATTAATGATATGAATAAATCGTATAATCGCGCAGCTAATATTAAAAATAAATGAGAAATACAATTCCTTAAAGAACGAAGAACACTGTAAAAAAATACAAATGTTTCTTAATCTTTGAAAATATATAATAAGTTTGAACAAATATACAGAATAACAACTTTCGGGTTATCCAGGATTCCGAAAAGCATTCTTTGTCTTTAGAAATCTCGAAAAAAAAAATGTTTCTTTTTTCGCCAATTGTTTTCGGAAACGTTTCCCAGTAGTTTTTATAGCATATTAATATTTTTTCTCAACCAAAAAATGGGGTTTTGAGAATGCTATCGATTCATCAAGCAAACATTTTTCTATTCAACAAACATGTTTCACAAGCATGACAAATTAGTAATAATGACATTAACATTAATATTATTTTGTTACATGTGCATGTATAAATTCAATTATGCAGCTGAAAATGTTGAATGAGGAATAATAATCATTCCAGTTTGAGAAAGCTTGAATATTAATAATATTTCAGCTTTTCAAAGCACTATAAAATCACTCGAAAATATTTCCTAAAATTAGTGGAAGTCAAAGAAATTTTTATTTAAAATTCTTGTTTAAATCTAAAAAAATGTATTGGTTTCTCTGATTTCTGAAAATAAAGAACGATTTTCGGAATCGTAAAATCAGTGGCAAGAAAAGAAACTTTGTTTTTGAAAATTCTTCTTTAATTCTCGAAAATGCACTGTTTTTTCTGAATTCTACATATACAGAACGCTTTTCGCAGTCGTAAAATCACTGGCAACAAAAGACACTTTGTTTTTATAAATTCTTCTTTAAATCTGGAAAATGTATTGGTTTATCAGATTCCTACAAATAAAGATCGCTTTTCAAAATCGTAAAATAAATGGCAACAAAAGACACTTTGTTTTTATAAATTCTTCTTTAAATCTCGAAAATGTATTGGCTTCTCTGATTTCTACAAATAAAGAACGCTTTTCGAAATCTTAAAATCAGTGGCAACAAAAGAAATTTCTTTTTTATAAATTCTTCTTTAAATCTCGAAAATGTTCTCTGATTTCTGCAAATAAAGAACGCTTTTCGGAATTTTAAAATCAGTTGCAATAAGAGAAACTTTGTTTTTATAAATTCTTCTTTAAATCTCGAAAATGTATTGGTTTCTCTGATTTCTGCAAATAAAGAACGATTTTCGGAACCGTAAAATCAGTTGCAATAAGAGAAACTTTGTTTTTATAAATTCTTCTTTAAATCTCGAAAATGTATTGGCTTCTCTGATTTCTGCAAATAAAGAACGCTTTTCGGAATCGTAAAATCAGTTGCAATAAGAAAAACTTTGTTTTTATAAATTCTTCTTTAAATCTCGAAAATGTATTGGTTTCTCTGATTTCTACAAATAAAGAACTCTTTTCGAAATCTTAAAATCAGTGGCAACAAAAGAAATTTCTTTTTTATAAATTCTTCTTTAAATCTCGAAAATGTTCTCTGATTTCTGCAAATAAAGAACGCTTTTCGGAATCGTAAAATCAGTTGCAATAAGAAAAACTTCGTTTTTATAAATTCTTCTTTAAATCTCGAAAATGTATTGGTTTCTCTGATTTCTGCAAATAAAGAACGCTTTTCGGAATCGTAAAATCAGTTGCAATAAGAGAAACTTCGTTTTTATAAATTCTTCTTTAAATCTCGAAAATGTATTGGTTTCTATGATTTCTGCAAATAAAGAACGCTTTTCGGAATCGTAAAATCAGTTGCAATAAGAGAAACTTTGTTTTTATGAATTCTTCTTTAAATCTCGAAAATGTATTGATTTATCTGATTTCTGCAAATAAAGAACGATTTTCGGAATCGTAAAATCAGTTGCAATAAGAGAAACTTTTTTTAAAATAAGTTATTCTTTAAATCTCGAAAATGTATTGGTGTCTTTGATTTCTGAAAATGAAGAATGCTTTTTGGAATCGTAAAATCAGTGGTAACAAAAGAAACTCTGTTTTTAAATAGTCTTCTTTAAATCTCGAAAATGTATTAGTTTCTCTGATTTCTTCAAATAAAGAATGGTTTTCGGAATCGTAAAATCAGTGGCAACAAGAGAACCTTTTTTTAAAAAAATAAATTATTCTTTAAATCTCGAAAATGTATTGGTTTCTCTGATTTCTCCAAATACAGAATTTTTTTTCGGAATCTTAAAATCAGTGAATACACAAGAAATTTTGTTTTTATACAGTCTTTTTTAAATCTCGAAAATGTATTGGTTTCTCAAAATATAAAAAATAAAGAACGTTTTTCGGAATCGTGAAATCAGTGGCAACAAGAGAACAGCCCTTTTTTTAAAATAAATTCTTCTTTAAATCTCGAAAATGTATTGGTTTCTCTGATTTCTGCAAATAGAGAATGCTTTTCGGAATCTTAAAATCAGTGGCAACAAAAGAAATTCTGTTTTTATATAGTCTTTTTTAAATCTCGAAAATGTATTGGTTTCACTAAATTTAAAAAATAAAGAACGCTTTTTGGAATCGTAAAATCAGTGGCAACAAGAGAACCTTTTTTTTAAAATAAATTATTCTTTAAATCTCGAAAATGTATTGGTTTCTCTGATTTCTGCAAATACAGAATGCTTTTCGGAATCTTAAAATCAGTGGCAACAAAAGAAACTCTGTTTTTATATAGTCTTCTTTAAATCTCGAACATGTAGTGGCTTCTCTAAATTTTAAAAATAAAGAACGCTTTTCGGAATCGTAAAATCAGTGGCAACAAGAGAAACTTTGTTTTTATAAATTATTCCTTAAATCTCGAAAATGTATTGGTTTATCCGATTTATGCAAATAAAGAACGCTTTTCGGAATCGTAAAATCAGTGGCAACAAGAGAAACTTTGTCTTTATAAATTATTCTTAAAATATCGAAAATGTATTGGTTTATCTGATTTCTAGAAAGAAAAAACGCTTTTCGGAATCGTAAAGTCAGTAGCAACAAAAGAAACTTTGTTTTTATAAATTCTTCTTTAAATCCCAAAATGTGTTGGTTTATGTGATTTCTGCAAATAGAGAACGATTTTCGGAATCGTAAAATCAGTTGCAATAAGAGAAACTTTTTTTTAAATAAGTTATTCTTTAAATCTCGAAAATGTATTGGTTTCTTTGATTTCTGAAAATGAAGAATGCTTTTCGGAATCGTAAAATCAGCGCTTTTCGGAATCGTAAAATCAGTGGTAACAAAAGAAACTCTGTTTTTATATAGTCTTCTTTAAATCTCGAAAATGTATTAGTTTCTCTGATTTCTTCAAATAAAGAACGCTTTTCGGAATCGTAAAATCAGTGGCAACAAGATAACCTTTTTTTTTAAAATAAATTATTCTTTAAATCTCGAAAATGTATTGGTTTCTCTGATTTTGTAGCTGAAGCAATAGATTTCGAAGTTAATGGTAAGATAGAGTGTTGATTAATTTGAAGAATTTCAGATTCATCAATTGCATCATTCGAATTTAATTGTTGAGGTAAATCTTCACTACGTAAAGGAAGTCGTGAAAGACCATCAACATTTCCGTGATCAGTAGTTTTTTTTATAACGGATATCATATTGAAACGTTTGTAAATAAATTGCGTATCGTTGCATTCTAGCAGCCGATAATACAGGGATACTTTTAGAAGGATAAAAAATGGACACTAAAGGTTTACTGTCAGTAAATAAGGTAAACCTATTGCCATACAAATATTGAAAAAATTTCTTCACACCAAATATAATCGCTAATGCTTTTTTATCAACTTGACTATACCGTTTTTTTGGATTATTCAAAGTTCTGGACACAAACCCAATAGGCTTTTCAGTGTTATCTGGCATCATATGCGAAAGAACTGCAGAGATACCATAAGGAGAAGCATGAGTAGCTAAAACTAAAGGTAGCTTAGAATTAGAGTAAGAACCCTGTCAGAAGTAATTTCTTTTTTTATACTTTTAAATGCTTGTTCACACTTATAAGACCAATTAAATTTAATATTCTTCTTAAGCAAATTATTTAAAGGATTTGCAATAGTAGATAAGTTTGGTACAAACTTAGCATAATATGTAACTAAGCCTAGAAAAGCTTTAACCTGAGATACATTTACTGGTCTTGGAGCATTTAAAATTGCTTCAATTTTATCTTGTGTTTTATGAATACCATGTTTATCAACTTTATAACCACAGCCCACAGTAAGTAATCTCATCTGCCATAAAGAATGATTTTTCTTTATTTATCCTTATGTTATAATCCCTTAATCTTTCTAATACTTGCTTTAATCTTTCTAAATGAATTTCATCTGTTTCACCTGTAACCCCAATATCATCTATAGAAATTGTAACTCCCTCAATTCCTCTTAAAATGTGCTCAATTTTTCTTTGCCATATAGCAGAGAACTAGCAAGACCCATGGGTAACTTAAGGAATTGGAATAATTCTTTTGGTGTATTAATGGTTAATAATTCTTGTGATTGTTCATCTACAGGTAACTGAAGATAAGCTTGATTTAAATCAATTTTTGTAAAATGTACACCACCACCTAATGTAGCTAACATATCTTCTATTTTAGGTAAAGAATACTTTTCAACTTTCAGAAATTTATTTACTGTTACTTTAAAGTCACCACATAAACGAATTTTCCCATTAGGCGTAACCACTGGAACTATAGGAGTTGCCCACTTGCTGTTTGTAACCGGTTTAATAATACCTGCGTCTTGTAATCTTTGTAATTCGTCATTGACTGCTGCACGTAGTGCATAAGTGACAGTCCTAGCTTTGCAAAATATGGGTGTAGCATCTTTTTCAAGATAAAGTTCTTCCTGTAAACCTTCTATCTCCCAAGCTTTATCAGTAAATAAATCAGAAAATTCCTGTAGCATACCTTGTAATTTATCAGAATAATTTATAACTCCATTCACATATACTGATTTTAAATTATGCGGGAAAATATCAAATTCAGATACCCAATCTCTACCAAATAATAAGGGAAAATGATCATCTTTTATCAAATACAACTTTATATTTTTAGTTTTATTTTCATAAAGGTACCATTTACTTCAACATAACCTACAGGTTTGAAATTTTCACCAGTTGCATTTTTTAACTGAACATCTGGTGGAAAAATTTTATGATCAGAAAAAATTCTGCGAAATCTTTTTAAAGGAACAGCAGAAATTCCAGATCCAGTATCTAATTCCATATCAGCTCTAGCTTTGTTTTCAATGAAAACAGACAACTTAATTGGATTTGAACCTTTCTCATGCTTAACAGTTAAGACATTTACCGTATTTAAAGAAGTAACCTGTTTTTGAGAATTTGTACTTCTGCATACCTTGCTTAAATGGCCTTTTTTTCTACAAAGATTGCAAGTAACATTAATAAATCTGCAAACATTTGCTAAATGTGAGGCATTTCCAAATCTATAGCACTTTAACTTATTTTTATTCATGTCTGAATGTGTATTATTTACCTGATTGTTGACATTCTGTTTTTAAGAAAAATTTTGTAATTTCTTATTTTGTACATTTTTCGTACTGGAAATTTTATTTACATTGAAATTTTTATGATTAATTTCAGCAATTTCAATATCTACATTATATAAAGCTAACGCTTCCTGAACAGCTTTTTCGAAATTTAAATCATCAACTTGTGTATCAATTTATTCTGAATATTTTCGTTTTTCAGACAGCGCAAAAACTGTTCCAGAAAATTTTCATTAAGAGTATAACCAGTAAATGAACATAAGGTTGTACCCTTTTTTAATCTAGCAGAAAAATTTTGAATCGATACAGTTTCATTCTGAAAACATTTTCTAAATTTAATTCTCTCAATGAATTTATTGGGGTCGGGGCTTAAGTGCTTAAGCAGAATATCAACAATTTCATAATATTTTAAAGCTTCACAATTCTTAAGTACACATAAATCACAAAATAATCCATATAATTTCGGTCCTAGCAATGATAAAATAGCAGGAACTTTCTTCTGTTTTGTTATGTCATACAGAACGAAATTTTGTTCCAATCTTTTCACGTACGTTGTGAAAGATTCTACTTTTTCATCAAATTCTTTAAAGTGCGTAAACATATTTTACTATATTAAAAGCAGAATAGAGAAAATATGTAAGAGTAAATGTTTTCACTTACCATCGCCGTAAATACTGTAGAAGACTATGAAGTATTAATATATGACATTACACAGAACGTATGCAGTGCTTGAAATAAAAACATGAGCCATTTTCATTCGGCTCACTTATTTTCGGTAAACTTTTTCTGGTTAAATTTCCATCTTTATTTTCTAACGTCGCCATTTATTGTATATTTAGTAATTAACTAATAATAATTAACAAAACTCTTAATAACGAGGTCGCTTGTAGACATTTAAACATTTAATAAGCACTTCACAAACAAACACATAACTTACAGAACGTCAGTCACATGACTACACAAGTAAACAGAAGAGAATTCTCTGGAAATGAATTGTGGGAAGAAAGAAAGCTTCGATACTTTGGTGCTGCCATTTACATATATTAAATTGAAGCTCAAACATGACAATTTCAAAACACATATTTTTCGCCAATTCGGCTGTGTAAAATTTTAAATTGTTCGAATAGATATGTGTTAAATTGGTGTTTTCAGTATATTATATTTATTTATTTATTTATTTATTTATTAAGTTTTAATTTCTCATGGAAAATTAGCCGGAGACAAATACTAAAATGTTTACATAGTGTTAAGTGCAAATTTAATTCTTCCGTAATACAGCCGGCACGTGATAGAGATAGATTAAAAAAATTCATGCCTGAAATTTATTTTAAAAATCATAATAAATCAGTCAATTCAGATGCAGTTTTTAAAAAATTGCAATTAAAAGTAGTTTTTTTTGCTATACGATGGTGTAAAACTTGAACATGTATGAACTTTAGAAGTTTAAAACATCACAGTAGCGAAAATTCAAAATCGAAATTTCATCGACAAGTGATGCCATTCGAAAATGACGTCAGCGTTGCGCTCAGATACGTTTGTCCTTTATTATATAGAAAGCACATTATGTGTAGTTAAATTTCTTAACGACTGGTATATTAACACAATCTTAATCCTTATCTTATTTTAAATACTTCGAATGCTGTCTACTAAATCCCCAAAAATAAACAAGTAAAGCACGTTTTAAACTTTTTAGAACATCCTTTATAAATTTCTGGATCACATGAAAATCACTTGTTTAAAGTATCAAGTACTGTAGTATAAAGTAAAAGTATCAAGTAAAGTATCATTACTGTAGTTTTACCGGTATACTGTTTTCGAATAAATAAAAATTTTCTTATTACACATTTAAATCTTGAATAATTTAATGATTAAAAAAAATAAAAGATCCAAATATAAATTCCGACATATTGGATGAAAAAATAAACTTAAAACTTAAAAAATATCCTTCGGCGCTTCCCACGAGTAATCATGTCACTCAAAATCCTTAAAGATTTCCTCGTAGATTAAGCGAATTCTGGAAATCTGCATTTACACCAAAGTCAAATAAGTGGTTTTTTTTCTTTATGGATGCAATAAATCATTTTATTTAGATGATAAAATATATAGATCATTTTAAGAAACAGATGAATATGTGTCAATAATATTGCCGATTTAATAATTTTACAAATGTAATTTTACGATAATTTTACAAATATAATTTTACAAATAATTTTGCATTTGTCAAATTCAAATAACATTGTTTATTTAAACAGTATTTCCGTATTAAATACAAATTTGAAAATCTAACACGTGGTATTGAGGGTGGCAACATCTGACCAATAAATTTTGTTTTTGCTGATATTTTTTTAGCTTCAAAACATAGCACAATTTCAGTGCTTGCGTCATAGAATTGAGAAAAGTTTTTTCAAATGCAATTTGTTTGAAAACTGTATCTAAATTTACTCCTTTTTTATGATTTAAAAAAAAGAGTTTAAAGCATGACTTTTTTAAAAGCATATATTTATTGTGTGCCTCCGATTACTAAAGATTAATCCGTTTGCACTTTAAAAAATATAAATAGTTCAGCCTTTGTTTCCAGCTAATATTTGATAATTAAATTAAAGCGTTGGGAATAAATAAATATAATAATAATAAAATAATCTAAATAAAACATATATGTAAGAGACATATAATCGAACTACCCGCTTAAATCACTGAAATCATCATAATCAAATAGACTGCTGTAAGTAGTAATATTTGGTGATTTCTTCGGGTATTAACTTCTGGAATGCGGTTTATACAGAACTATACTTTTAATAAATTTTAAAATTTTATTTAAACACATTATTGATATTTTTGATACAAAATAGTTTTTGTTGTTAGTTGGCAATCTGAAATATGCATATATAATAAATATAAAAAATCTGTTAGAGTGTTATATTAAAATAAACTGTCAAGTGCGAGTATTACTCGCGTACAAAGGGTTCCGTAGAATAAATATATGAATTTGTGATTGTATTATTAACAAAGCCGTTGCTAAAAGAATACTAAGACTTTGTAAAAAACTATACAACGTAAGGTTGGGTATAATTGTATGTACTAGAAAAGTGTAAAAGGATATACCATGAAAGTTAAAAGACATATGGAAGCTGAATAATATCAAATATTGCTATTCTGTATAACTCATCTAATCTGTTTATGATGAAGCTCACTAATCTGTTTATGATGAACTTAATTCTGTACTGACAATAAAAGCAGTGCATATTTAAACTTCATTTGGCATTTCATAAAACTAAATTGAGCGTAGTAATAACCTTTCTTTCTAAGTGTAGCTAAAGAAAAACCTTTTTTCAAAGTTTAAATTTCGCATTGTGCTAAGCGAGATTCGAAAGGAAGTCGCAAAGTAGCAACGCCGCATTTTTCCTGATAGGTTTCTAATTGACTTTTCAAGTCACTCGAGGCGTATTGAGAAATCCACTCAACGCAAACTAGTATTTATGTGATTCATTCTAATTAAGGGGCCTCAGGGCTCTTAAAGCTTCGAATTTTAGAAATTTTAATTTGTTTAGATGTTAAACTCCGATCTTTTCTGAACATTTTGATATATTTGTTTCCTTGAAATTCCCATTAGAACAGAAGTTATGACTTTTAAAATTATACCCGCTCAATAGCTGAAGCGGTGTTTCCGAAACTTTGAAGTAATTTTTCTTCAAATGACGTTTTCGGGCATAACGCGCAGGATACCTCAAAAATTTCTGATATTTTTTCATGAAATTTTCAAAACGCGTGTTTCATGTTAGTCTGTATAAACTGAACCTAAAATTTCCTTCGTATTGTTCAAAAAAATATTTTTTTAAGTGATTATACTGTTGAAATTTTCAAAATTTTGTATTAGCTAAATACAACTTTGCACTAAAAATATAAAAATGCTTTAAATACAAACTTATTTAGGTTCAGGGTAATTCAGGTTTAGGTTCACGGTACAATCTGAAGTATAAGTAGGCATCGAAATTTCTGAGTGGTCGGATGGTACAGTTGGCAGAACGTCAGACTTCTAATTTTTCGCTCTCGATACTCTGTGAGTTCGTTACCCCGAAAAGACATTTTTCTTTTTTTTCCCGCATACAAAATAATAATCAACTATTTTCGAACCACAATAAAAAAGAAACAAATATAATTATTTAAATTTAATCTAAATATAAATAAAAACATTATTCTGCGCGCAAACATATATTCTTATTTATTTACATAGAAATTGCAAAGTTATAGCAGTTTTATAAATCTAAGAAAAAGTAAAAAAAAAAAAAAAAAAAAAAAAAAAAGTAAAAAAAAAAAAAAATACATAATTTGAATTTCTCAGATGGCAAAAATTTATTTTTATTCACTTTTATTTATAGTTTTCAATACGAATAAACCTCTATTCTTCTCAGCGAAATCGATTAAAATATGCTACGTAGAATTAAAATATGGTATTTTAATTCCATCTTTTCTGATATCTAACTTTATAATTTTTCGATTTTTTTTTTATTATTTTGAATTTTTTTTTTTTTTTAATTTCGGGATCTTATGTTTGAAATTAAGATAACTGTTTTCGACAACAAAAAGTCTTTTCATGGGCATTAATAGTTATTAATTATGTAGATTTGAAGGTGGTTTTTAGCAAAACATATATACTATTGAAAATAAACAGTCCACTCTTGTTTGTGTTAACCCCTTGTGGACGAGCGACCGGTATTCGTGCCGCGTAAATTGCTCAGAATCCGATTATTCTCACCAGTAAATTTTTATTGTAAATTTTGCCTTATTTAATCCGAGCATTTTCTCGATTCAATTCGACAAAAATTTCTGCTTTAAAAAATCGGTGATTAAATATTAAAAATTCTGTAAAAGACGCTCGTCCCGAAGGGGTTAAAGTTTTAATAGCCATTTGTTGCAGACCAATTGAGCATCGCATTTTGTTTTTAAAGTTTTGCGGAGATTAGACATAGCTTTTTAGTGTAGTGTCTTAATAAAATTGATAAAACATGTTTAGGGAAGAAGTTTCTACATTTACAAATGTTGAAGAATGAATTTCAGAACACTCAATTCATAGCGAAAAAAAAAGTCTTGTCGTGGAATCGAACTCAGAATGTTCCGAGAGAGAAAAGTTAGAGGTCTGTCGCTTTGCCATCTGTACCATCCGGCTGCTCAGAAAGGTATGTAATTTAAGAATAATAAAAAAATATGAATTTTAATGTTATTATACTAACGGACAATGAATACTACAAATAATGGAGATCTAAATTCATTTTAGTTTCTTTTGATAATAATTCCCTGAGATCATGTAGAGATCGTGAGAGATTATGTACTAAAGCGTCAAAATTGGGTGACTTTGAGGCTTGTTTTTTAAGACACTTCCCCTGCATATTGCACTTTATATTTGTGATATGTTTATCTCTTGACTGTATTCTTTAAATGCACAAAGAATCGTCTCATTTTATGTCCCCAACTTTGGGACCTCTCCTTGTCAGTGCGGGTAAACATTGAAATTTGATAAAGTTTGGCAAAGTAGAACTTCTTATCAAAAAAACATGTGGACACATCTTTTTCCATTTCCTTTATTAATAAACACAATAACTATGATTTCAAACATAGTTCGCACCTGGTTTCTCAAACAGCGGATTATACGCATATATGGCAGAAAAATAGTTATGCTGAACGTTGGAGTATTCGATATTTTGGAATGAAATGATTATGTTTATCTCTTTAAAAATAACTTTGCATTTATATAAAAATAGATACCAGATTTAATAAAAAAAAAGAGATAACAAACTATTTTTATGTAAAAAAATTTCCTAGAAAAAAGTTAATTTTGGTTGGATCAAAAAAATGCTAACGATATCAGAAGGCGAACTCCCCCTTCCCCTAGTAGATATACATCTTAGGATATAAAGTGTCAGACCACTCCTCTTCTTGCTCATCTTTAAAGTGATAACGTCATATAAGCAGAGCTCCTAAGGTAGATTCGTTGTAGTTTAATTAGACGAAAAATTACGTTAAGGTTAAAAATGATTTTGTTTTACGAATGTGATTCCGTAGCGAGTTATATTCGTTATCCTATGTATCAATGTATGTACTAAACTAAGTCCATTAATTTTTGTCAGGGTTTCTTTACCTCATAACTTTTGTTTTAGAACATGAAGAAAAATATTATTACGTGTTCGTAAAGTACAACTAAAAAGTTTATTTTAATAAAGCAACCAAAGTTACATATATACGTAAAGTTGCAGCACAAATCGTTACTAATCAAATAATGGTTTTAATACAATAATAATTAATATTAAAATTTTATGAAATACATCAAAAAGTTATTAATGAATTATGAGCAGAAAATCACCTTATTTCCACATGACAAAATTTTTATTTTTTGGCAAATATGATAAAATTTCAATATTAACTGTTATTTAATTAATAACGTTTTAAGTTGTAACTTTACGCATACCAAACTTCGTGTTATTAAAATTTTTTGGTTGTACTTTACGAATATGTAATAATACTTTTCGTTATGTTCTTACCTAAAGATTTATGAGTTAAGAATAATCCATGGATACCCTGTATATCTGAAATATCTGTAAAAATGTATTATCACATAGATATCTACAAACAAATAATACTTATTTCTTAACGAATCAAGTCTTTAACAACTACAGTTTTATATTGAATTTTGTTGAATTTTATTTTCAGATCATAACAGAAAAATATTTATTTTTTGTTACCCGATTTTTATCTATTTTGGGCCACTGTTTTTTCATTCTTGAACAATTTTCTGCTGCCAATGACAAGTAATCTAAAAGTAATTTCTCGGATATCGAAATAAATAAATGTTCTGCAAATAATCTCAAAATACCCTTTAGCGTCTTTTGCGGGTAAACAAGGCATACAAAATACTCAAGTAGATTAAATGAAATTGTCAATTTCTTCTTTACGCCAATACCAGAAGAGAATTTCTGCTCTAAAGTTTAAATAAAATCAGTTTACTTGGAGGATAAAATATAGCGATTACTGCTTCCAGTTTTATTTATTCTTGTAAATTTTTTTTGTTTGCATTTTACAACTGAGATTAAGGCAGTTTTTAAAAAAAAAAAAAAAAAAAAAAATATTTTTGACCGCTCAAAAACGCAAAACTTTTTGACACATTTTTAACACTTTCCAACATAGTTGAAAAGTGCTTATGAATTATATTTGATGCAGTTGATATATGCTAATGATGTTTACCACGGCATGTTCAGTATTGAATATGAAGAGTGTTGCATTAATAGTTCCTCTACAGGGGCACTCAAAATAATTCCGTTACATTATGGTCTATGGAAAAAAATCATTTGCGATGTATTTTAATGACATTACGCTATTTCAAATGTATTGAAATTGTTATGAATCACTGAATTTTACTACAAGATGATTACTATAGATTAGGGCATTCATAGCATTTATTGTTCATTCTTCGTAAAAATGATCTTTTTAGGATTTCTAAATTGATTTCTCAACGAATAATGGTAAATTAATAAATATTAAACTATTAATTGATAAAAGTATAATTTTTTATAAAATGTTATACACTTATTTATAATTTATTTTCAACTTTTGTAGCCTTTAAGGGTGTATTCCAATCCAAACTGCTTATTTTCTAATTCATTTTTTAAATTCATTTTTGCCTTCGAACGCATGGAACGGGAAAATTCTCTTATTTAGAAACTACATAATGTACCGTGCTTCTCGATTTTTTGATAAATGCAGAAAACATTGTAAAAAATGCTGTCAAAGTTGGCCTTTTGAACCGAATTTTCCGAAGTGGGAGATCTGGGAATGAAAAAAATGGTCATACTGAGAAAATAATTGTTTAAAAATCAAATTCTAATTAATTGAGTGGAAAATGAAACCACACGGCCTCTTATACATCTCTTCAAAAATCACCTCAGCAAGTTTCATGTTTTTACTTTTAAAAATGATTCTGAAAATGTCTCAGAAAATTTCGAGCTATTGAGGGTGGAAAAATATTTTTTCGAATACATCGTTAAAATGTTTGACTGTTGCAGTTTGATAGACATTAGCATATTTTGGTGAGCATTTATGACGCATCATTAAATACATTGTTGTTTTAACTTATACGTGGCCTATCTGAAAAGCATCTGACCTTTGAATGATAAAACTATGTGAGTTACCTGACGGGATTGGTACCCTAATCCTCCTCAAGGTAGGACCCTTGCGCCTCCACACACTTAGCCCACCGTTCCTTCAACTGCCGAAATACTTATGGAAGGATTTTTTTCGAATGGTGTTTAACTCCGCCGTTGCATTCTGCATATCTCATCTCTACTCTTCAAACGGGCTACTTTCATTGGCGCCTTCAATTTCGGAAAAAGCCAGAAATCGCAAGGAGCCATGTCTGAAGAGTAGGGATATTGGCGAACGACTGGAATTCCATGTTTTGCCAAGAAAGTCTGAATCAGATGCCATGATTGCGATGGAGAATCGGCGAATCTTACGAATTGTTTCGCTTTGAAATTCACCAAGTTTTGACAAAATTTGATGCAGTACCTTTACTCAATCCGTTCAGCCAGCATAAAAGAAATCAAAATCCGAGAAACACGTATGACAGCACCTCAATCGGCGGCCAGCAGGCAACGACTGGGTCATTCAAGCATGGCACATTCAAAATTCAAGCATGCGTATTAAGCTGTTTTCTACCTATATGCACTGTAGCGCACGGAAAAAATAAAGGTCGGATACTTATCAGACAGACCTCATATACAATTGTACTCGCTGTCGAGAATATGTGTCGATTTATCATCTGTGGCAGATAACAGAAAAATGCCTTAAAATAAATGTATTAATTTATAATTAAGGTGTAAAAACATTAAAATGTTGTATTGGCATCGAATTCACGCCTATGAAAGTAATTTTTATAATTATTACATGTCAGGAAGCGGGTTGAAAATCGACTGCAAAATTCCATTTTTAGGTACTAAAACCTGATTAAGTTAAATAAAAAGGTGTAAAAGGATGTTTTTTTTTCATTCCAGAATTATTTTTAAACGGCTTTCTATTGTCAATGATAAAAGATCCAAATATAATTTCTAGGCCATCGAAATGATCTATAAATTTCTCCAAATAAACTCAAAATATCCTCCAGCGTCTCTCGCGAGGAATCAAGTCACTATAAATACTCCAGTCGATTAAATTAAATTCTGAGGATCTTCTTTACATCAATACCAGACGGGAGTTTTATGCTTTAAAGTTATAATAAAATAATTTTACTTTTAAGATGAAATACATTGATTATGGTTTCCGGTCGTACTAAACTTATAGAAAATAAGTTTTTGTTAATCTTCTTTCAGGGGCGCTAAAAAAGTCTTCGAGGGGATGGGGGTAAAGTTTTTTTTGAAAGAGGAAGGATTTCTTTTAATCTTTTTGTACATAAATAAGAGAAATGATGCAGTTTTGTTTTACACCTATTTCCAAAATACTCATTAATGATAAATGTGTCTTGACAATGTTGTAATAACAAAGTTATAATACAAATTGAATATTTCCAACTGAGCGTAAAAATGCCCAAGACGGGAATCGAACCCAGATCCTTGACTTACATTGCCAATGCTCTACCATTTAACCTACCTGGGCTGCAACCAGGAAGCATATTTCGCTCAGATAACCTTTTTGGTAATAACATCTGAACATGGGACATCTGCATTGTAGACAGCTTAACAGTATAAACCGCAGGTAAAGGAACACCATATAAACGATGGGTACGTAGTATTACTATTATTTTTAACACAATCATACTGATTGGTAAAGTTATAGAAAATATATTAATAATTAATTTCAATTTTCAGTACTTAAAGTGTGTATTTAATACAATTGCGACTTCTGTAAATTGTTGTGGTTAGAAATTTGAAATTTGGCGTGATGGTAACTTTTCAGATGTAAATACTTGCTATAAACGGTTTATAAAATAGGGTAACTTGAGGTGAGATGCCGTATCAAGTAGTTTTCATAATGCGCAGGCGATGTAGGGAAACGCTGCTCAGTTGTAAGGAAGAGGGTTCTCTAGTAATACTTTAATTTCCATTTGCGTTCTTTTTTAAAATTTTTAAGATGTACTTTTTTTTATTGATATTTCATTTTAACAATACTGGTAAGTGTCCAAAATCTTTTACGTGACTTCTTTATTTGCCTATATAAGTCTTACAAGGAGAGGGCCAACCTTGTTAATCACAGATTTTGATTATTTTAATATATGTTGTAGGGTAGAGGCCCCTTAGTGTCAGGTTCAACGGATTTTATCCAATGCTCCTTAGTTCTTGAGGAACCGGGGGGTCTAATATTAGTACACAACTTAAATACTTACTTTGCAACAACAATGATAGGTTAGTCGTAGCTCAGTTGGTATGGTGTTTACCGGCTGTTTCGGGGGCCCGGGTTCGATACCTGAATGCGTTACATTTGTTTTTCTCATTTTTTGTTTTATAAATTTACTTGTAAGTATAACTTAATAATCTCATTGTCAATTAAAAGTTTTAATATTGTACATCAATTATAATTTTAACCTATTTAATTTTTTACTTTTAACTAAATAATTGTAATAAAACATCATAAAACTGTTATTTTTTTAAAAAAAAAACACTTTTAAAATGTATTTCATATATTCTTTATCGATGCAATGATATTGAGCAATTGCGCCAATTCGTGATTTTAAAGAAACATCATTTACGCATTGCTTTAACAAAGGAAGTCAATGCGATAATACTATTATTCTGTTTTAAAGTAACAAGCACAATTATATTAAAAATTAGCATCAGAATTAAATTACAACCGATTTTTTGCATATTAAAGATTTTTAAATTTGTAATAAGTATGCTTCCGCTTTCAATTATTTTGCTTTCCCCTTTATCTTTTTTCTGCTTTTATTTTATTTGAATATTCCTTTTTCTTATCATAACTAGATGGCACCACAACAGAATTTGTCACGATTTTGGAATTTTTATCATTCAATAATAGATCCAATTTCTTTTTAAACCTCTGTAATGGATGAGAAATAATAGTTTAGAAATAAGAAATGATAAATTTAAGTTTGTTAACATTATAATTAATGCATGATGTTAAAATTTTTAATTGAAATTATTAAATTATAATTACAACTATATTTATAAAATAAAAAATGAGAAAAACAAATGTAGCGCATTCAGGTATCGATCCCGTGCCCTCGGATCAGCCGGTAAACGCCATGCCAACTGAGCTACGACTAACCTATAATTTTGGTTGCGAAGTAAGTATTTAAGTTGTGTACTAATATTAGACCCCCGGTTTTTCAAGAACTAAGAGGCATTGGATAAAATCCGTTGAACCTGACACTAAGGGGTGTCTACCCTACAGCATATATTAAAATAATCAAAATCTGTGATTAACAAGGTTGGCTCTCTCCTTGTTAGTTTAAACACCAGAGAAATAAATTTGATGTTTTTAGAGAGTACTGGCACCTGGCATTTCTGCAAAGAATAAATAGTGGCCGGTACCCGCTTCTTCTCGTTAGCGGGGCCACTGGCGTCTTAGACAATACTTTGGGGTGAGTCGATGAAATATTTTGGTGGTAAGATGAAGATTGTTTTCCCTTGGGGTAAGATGCTGGTTATTTTCCGTTGCGGTCAAATGCCTGGTTGTTTCTTCATTGTTTAAATTACTCTTGGCTATTAACTAACTTGTCAACAATTTTAATCAGATAATTTAAATCAGTGATTAAATCATGATTTTAATCAACTGATTAAAAAAATCATTGATTAAAATTTTAAATTTTCTCACTGTTTAAAATGTCATAAAGAAATATTTAAATCTAAGGCAAACATAATTTGAAAGGTTTCTATATGTATTCTGCCTTATAAATAAACTTTATTGTCCTTATAAATAATTGTTTAATAATCATTAATTTTAATCATTGTTAAAATTTAATGCTAAATGCAGTTATAAATAATTTTAATAAATGTAAATATCTGTAGTATATAATATAGTTTTAGATAACTAGGGTTTTCTGCCCCCTACGAGCTATGCTCGCCAATCTCCATCCAGACACCGCACACTCTAAAAACATGCTAATATATCTGCTTTGAAAAGATTACGGAAGATTAAATCGCAATTAAACGATTAGTGGCGATCTCTCGTAATCAGGTTTCCATTCATTTCCCATTCAGAAATTTTAAGACAGAATCAATTGCTGTCGAGGCAGCTAACTACTACTTTCGTGATTGATTTAATAAGATCAACTCGACAATTTAAAATTAGCTTGCATAAAATGGCTAAGTAAACAATTTTATATAAAGACGCTATAAGAAATTTATTTTAAAATCAGACATTTTAAATGTATCGTTTTAAATATGACGTAATTTTCACCAAAGTTTCTTTTTTTTTTTCTCATTTTAATATTCAAATAAAAATAATTTCAAAGGCCTATAAAAGCCAAACTAAATCGGTGTGACAATAGCAACTGCGAATTTCCAGGTGTCTCAAGCCTTTCTGAAAAGGAATTAGATAAGCATCAAAGGTTAGAAAGACAGAATCTTCAACTGACGATGATATGGATGATGATTAAATTCCCTCCCAAGATTAAGAACACGAGGATTTTTTTTTTTTTTTAAGTGGATGAGAATGATTGTTCAGAGTGTTTAGCAGAGTGCAATAAAACCTCGGAAAATTGTGATGGGATCAAGTGCATTCAGTGAAATTGTTGGTTATATAAAAGCTGCTTAAAGTTCCTAAACAAATGTGCAGTTTGTGGCAGACCTGAGACATTGCGAAAAAGAACAAAGGGGCATATGAAAAACATTAAGAAAAAAGTTTGACTCTATAGCACTTTATTACAGTGGCTTTACCGTAGTTAAACTTGTTATAATGTTTAAAAATAGGCATGCTTGAGAGCCATAATTCTTTTAAATGTTAAGTAGAACATAATATATTAAATAAATATTACACATCCAAATATATTAACATAACATAAATAATTATAAAACAAATAAATATTAGTTTGTTCTTTTATTATATTGCCAATATTAATAAATGTATCCCCGATAAATCCCTTACTTAAATCCTAATATTAAGTAAGTTAACAACTTTGGTAATGTCTAAAATATTAAAATTACTTTTATTCACCCCATTATATTTTATACAGCTTCAAAAACATTATTGTTTACACTGAAACTCCATAAGGCATCTTTAAAAAACATCTAAGGAATATTTAAAAAACAATTTTTTTCCTACTCTATAAGTATATATTTACTCTAAAGTTGTAACAAAATTATTGAACATGGGTAAATAAATATGTTTATTAATATTTTAAATGTTATCTAATATCATAAAAAATGTGTTTGAATTACATTTTATAAATCAAATAAACATCGATTATTAGTAATGTTCATTCAGCATATATAAATGTATAGGTCACATCAACATAAAACAAGAAAGAAAAATCACACGTCAAGCATAGATTATGAAACACTTTTCAACACTTCCAGAATTCTTCACCATTTTTTAATAAGGTAAGAAAATCTAAGTAAACATAAAAAAAATTCCAAATACACACTTTCATAACACACTTTAAAATCAGATTTCAGCAATTACCGTCCATTTCTGGAAAAGCAGTCTAATTATTTTATGCAGCCTAGCATTTAATCTACAATTTGTACATATTCTATATAATATGATAAAACTTAGTTTAGTAAGAAAATGCATAATAGGGGTAAAATTCACGTTCACCAAATTCTGTCAATACACGAATACTTACTTAAATTCTTTTGTACAGCTATGCTTATAATCAACAGATTTTTATATGCGCCACATATTAAGTTACAATTTAATTCAGTCTAAAACATAGTTAAAACTATTCAAATCAGACTTCCAGATTTATCATCCTTAGGAAGTCATGCATCCAATTCTTTGCGTGGCCCTGCATATGATTTTATTTATATTATATCTTAGTATACGAAATACAGTTCAACTTTAAAGTGCATATTTCAATTAAAGGCCGCCTTTAAGCCATTCACACTGATAATCCGAAATGCTTACCAATGCTTTTGTGAAGCCCTGTATATGATCTATAGCATGTATACACATCACATAATAAGCAAAAATTTAGTTAAACACACATACCATGAATGAAATCGCATTTCTAAGCTAAAAGACTGTACTTCAGATACAGTACTGTATCAGAATCTTTTGCATGTCCCTATAAATGAACGATAAATGCTATGCACATGATGTTATACAACAACTATCTTGTAGCAAACCTCAGTAATATATAATATTTTTATTATATTTTAAATTGTGTAACAGAACTAAAATAAGCTGCAAATAGTTTTTTCCCCGTAGACCATTATGTATCGGTACTCTTTTGTGTGGCCCTGTAAATGAATAGTAAATGCTTTGCATTCCATATTCTACAGAACGCCTAATTAAGTGCGCTACATAAATGTATCAATTTCATTAGGTTTGAAACGGTGTAACATCATTAAAATGAACCTGAAGCGATTTTTTTCGCATCGACTGTAATGCAACGGAAACTTTTGACCGTCCCGGTAAATGAACTAAAAATGCTACACACTTCATTTTCAAAAACGATCTCGCTTTAGTATGCATCAATGACATAAAAAAATCGGTACAGTACGATATATTTACGAGAGTTAGAGCTCGGACAGACGGTCAGACAAACCGAAGACACTTTTGAACTATGTTGGAAAGTGTAAAAAAGAATAACTATTAAAACTACAAAATCCATAGTAACTGTAATTATATACATAACATTTCTTTTAAGACAAGAAAATAATAGTTTTTAGTTTTATATATTTATTTTTAAACAACTTTATGCTGTCAACGATAAAAGAGCCAAACATATTTTCTTTGACATCAAAATGATGAAAAAAAGTTCTACAAATAAACTCCCCCAAAATATCCCTCTGCGCCTAAAATGACTAAAAAGGTCTCTCACAATCCTTCAGTAGATTTAATTAAATTTTCCAGATCTTCTTTACGTCAATGCCAGATGAGAGTTGAAATAAGATAAATTTACTTAGAGGATAAAATATTTCGATTAATCTTTTCAGTTTTATTTATTTCTGTGAAACTAAGCTTTTTTGTAAACATTTTACAACAAGGATGTATGAAAGTTATTAATAACTGAGATTAAAACAAGTTATTAATATTGTCTATTCAATAATAGCATAAATAAATCGTATAGCAGTATAGAGGGTGAGTAGATGTGTTTACATTTCACTACTACAATTTCCGAATACCAATCCTTCATTAATTAAATTGTAGAATTTTGCGTTTAAGGTATATGGTTACCTACGGGTAACTTTTTTGAAAAATATGAAATTTTTATCAAACATATGTGTTTTTAGTTAAAACAGGGAATTCATATAAATGTTTAAAGGAATTTCTATTAACTTTTCAAATTTAGGCAATATTTAATCAAATTTTCGTAAAAAAATGCGTTTATGCCAAACCTTCTATAACGAAATCTATTCAATATATTTCACTTTTTTTTCAACACTATATTAGCAAACTACTTACCTGTGTTATGAAGCAAAATATTTGCAAAACCTCTTAAATTTACTAACTTATGACAAATTTTGTATACAAAACATGCTTTTTTTTTCTAAAAAAATGTATATTTTTCAATAAAAATGGCTCTTAAATTAATATATACAAACATACAAACTATGTTTTGCTTCATAACATACCTATAGATGAGCAGAACCTTGTCACAAAATTTTATTTGAACATCTTAAAAAATTTTTAAGAAGTGATGTTTCCCGTAAACGTACATAGTGAAAAACGCAGTTTTCCAGAAAACGCGAATTAAGATATTGATAGAGCACAAGAAATTATGTATAAAGTTTACAATTTTGAAATCCACCATATTTGTAAGGGTTTATATGCTTGTGTATATGTTATACATTTGTGTATTAAAATGTATTCTTTAACTTTCTGTGGCTCTTTATACGGTCACTTCCGATTTCAGAAAGTTCATTTCTGGTTTATATTTTGGGCTATAACTTTGCTTCTTATTATCACTGAACCAAAAGTAAAGCATTTTTGGAATCCTAAATGTTTCAACTTTAATTTAAAGTAATAAAAAAACAAATCAAATTTTGCTCCTTAAAGGGTTAAAAAAGAGATAGAAACATCGTATCTTTCGAACAAATCATTGAATTTCGGCACACGCCCTCATAGATGTTTGCAACCAAAATTCCCAAGCCAAAGAGCATAAAAGCGACAACTTTACCGCAGTACACATCCAAGCGTAATGATGATCTATTTATGTTAATCCTTACAGGGGTAAAGCATTTTCATTGCTAAAATGTTGAAATAAATGAATTACATCGTAATTTACGTACAGATTTATTTGTAACAAGAAAAAATCTACATTTCAAACATATAAATGAAATATTTTGAACCCAAAATTCTGGAACGATTGTGGTATTTGGGAATTTAAACTAAGTGGTTTCGTAAACATACCACGGCCCTTGAAAGGATTAAAGTGTAACAAAATATGAAGTTTGATTAAATTAAGTGCATTGATTTTTGAGATATAGCTATCGCAAAAATCGTGAAAAATGCAGCATAGAAGATCCATCTGTTATATGAGTTACACGAAAAAGTACTCAGCACCAACTTATGTCAGCGTCTCACTGAATATGAAGTTTGATGAAATTCCGTGCATTTGTTCTTGAGATATTACTATAGCTTAATCGTGTAAATCCAAAAAAATGCTGCATAGCAGCGTCACCTGTTTGTTGATTTACACCAAAACCTAATCAGCAACATCTTACGTCAACGTCTGACTGAATATGAAGTTTGATGAAAATTCGTGAATTAGCTTTTGAGATAGAGCTATTGCAAAAATCGGGAAAAATGCAGCATAACGGCGCCATTTGTTGGGTGATTTACACCAAAAACAAATCAGCGTAAATTCATATCAAGGTATAACTGAATCAAAAGTTTTATTAAATTCCGTGCATTTGTTCTTGACACAGAACGTCCTCAAATTTTTTGTCAGACACATACAGACCAGACTCACAGACTAAGACTCACAGACTGAGACTCACAGACTGAGACTCACAGACTGAGACTCACAGACTGAGACTCACAGACTGAGATTCACAGACTCAGACACAGAATTTTTCTAAAACAGTCAAATCATGTTGAGGACCATCTAAAACGTGTAAATCCGTCGAAAACCGGAAGTAGAATTTCTTCACCTAATCCAATACTTCCCTCTTGTAAAGAAAGAATAAAGTAAAAATATTCATAAATCTAATAGATTTTAGTAAAATAATGCATAACTCTAATAGGTATTTGACATTTACTATATTTTTGCTTTCTGCAAAACAGTAATTTTACATTTATTCTTGCTTTTTAACATTTTCCAATACACCTACTATTTGACTAAGCTGCGTAACATACTGTACTTATCACCGCCTCCGTTAGAGAGACAAAAAAAAGTGGTACAGAGAAGGTATTAAAAATTATGGAAGATTAAAATCTAGAAGAAAATGTTTTACCTTCAAAATGTTAAATTATACGCTCTTTTAAAGTTTCTTTTTGAATATAACGATACAAATTTCAACTTTCATAACATAAAGCTTTAAAAAATGAATTTATTTATTTTTTCGGAAACACGAAATAAGAATCGAATGAGCTATAGAGACAAGAAATACAGGCGACCTGTTGTACATCAGTTATTTTTTTTTCTTCTTGGAAAATAGATTAGTCTGTTTGTGAAACAATGTTGATGAGTGCAAGACAGTTTTAAACTAAGAAGCAATTTGTCAGACATATTTTCAATTGTCTTTCATTTTTTTTTTTAGTTATTACAATAAACAATAAATCAATATTGATCTCTATTCCTTTTAAAGTACGTCTCTGACGCGACAACTCTTTATTCAATAGAATATGGAATATTAAACGTTCAAATGATTGGCACTTACGAGTGAAAAATCAATTGTGTAAATTGCATTTCACAACTAAAACAACGAACTTATCCATCATATATAGCATAATATGAATAAGGAAGTAAGCTGATATTATTTTTAAAACAAAGACATTTTTCTCACGTAATAGAAAATGAATAGTATATTCTAATTGAAATTGCTCACGTGATGTCTTTTTTGGCTTTGTAAAATCATATATAAGTTCAATCTTTCTTTCGATCAACATCTTGCTTGTATCCAGTGAAGATAAACTTGGTAATACAACAACAATGTCTGCTCTTCTACGTATTACTGCCATTGCTCTGGCCATCTTGGCATGCAGTCAAGGTAAGATATTTAAGCAATTGCTGTCTGTAAAGGTGGGTGATGTTTTTGTCGGAACATAATAGTTATTATTTACTACTAGCAGAACCACCCGGCTTTGCCCGTGTTAAACTTAAGGGCCTTCCAGTTAAAATAAAGTAAAATGAAATAATATGGCAATCACAATAACGGATCTTTAAGTATTCTCGTCAATAAAAGATAAAAAATATAATAAGAAAATCTGACGTTAATATGTCGCAACCATAGTAAGATCCCTCAACTTTAAACATCACTTTGAACATTTTAAAATAAAAAAATCGTAAGTGTAAAAAGCTTTTAGTGTTTTAAATTAAAAGCGATTTTTTTTCTGCGCTGTGAACGGGCTGTATATGGCAATCCTTAACAACGGATATTCCAGGGTGTATTGCCTGATTATTTTTAAGTGGAAACTTTCATTCATGAACACTAAATCTACAGCGACTGATCTGAAAATGAAATCAAATTCCGTAAGCTTTCAGTTCTGATATCTATAATC
Organism: Maratus speciosus; assembly: GCA_963932465.1. NCBI lineage: Eukaryota > Metazoa > Arthropoda > Arachnida > Araneae > Salticidae > Maratus > Maratus speciosus. The sequence continues at coordinate 459,846,882 of OZ010797.1, forward strand.
TGGAAGCTTCTTCTAAAAGAGAAGGACCTAACTCTTAGAAACATTTGCTAAATTGCATTTTCTATTTAATATAAATTTTAGAAAAGTAAAGTCGTATTTTATGTAATTGTAATAATATAAATCGCAGAATACTCTCATTGCATTTAAAGTATTGAAACACTTAGTTAAATGGAGAAATTAATGATATAGCATGCCAGCAAAATAGGAAATAAAACGTAGCAACCGTTTGTATTTCATAAAAATACATCATTTTGACGTAATTACTGTTTCATCTTTTAAAATCAGAATGCTTGTTTTCTTCAGGAAGTATGATAGTAAAATACGATTTCCTTGACAATACAGAGAAAAATGCAATAAAAACACCCTAATCATTTTGTATTTACTGAAATTTTAGTTCGCGTGGCTTAAAAATAAAGCCTTCACTTTATGGATGATAATAAAAAGAAATAATTTCAGAAGATCAAGAGATTACCCTCAGAATAAAACGTTATTGGAAAGTTAGAAAGTGATGTCATAGCTACCAAACGATTTTTTTATTATTATCTTATATCTAAATTGATTACTTGATATTGAAACGACTTCATTAAAATAGATTTTTTAGCTTCAGAAATATTCAACTAAGGTACTAAGTCATTTTAACACACGCTTAGTTAAAGTTTTTACATACATAAATGAAAAATGTGCATTTCTTCTTTGAATGACGTCAATTTCAAAAACAGCAAAAATATAGTAAGACAATCTGAAATCTCATTGGCTTATAAAACAAAGCACTCCAGTTATCTTTTTTTTTTTTATTGAGCAGTTTCTTAGATGTGTGGCAACAGAAAAGAAACGGTTGAATTAGAAAAACTAAAAAAGAGATATTTCTATAATGTTAAATAATGGAACATGGTAGAAATAAGGGATAGATACGGGTATGATGATTTTTTAAAGTAGACAGTGATCTTTTCCACGTTCTAAAATGTACGTACATGAAGTTTCGTGCAAATCGGTCTAAAATTGATGATTTGTATAAAGGACATACACACAGAGAACGGCTTTTATATATACGAGGTGGATCCCGTCGAATTTCGACGAAAGAAAATGTTTACAAAGGAACTGTTGCATCAAATTTATAATACATCGACAACAATTAAATAATTAGAATAAAAAATCCGTCTTACACTTGTTAGTTTAACTCTCCAAAGACATATTTTAACCTAAGAGTAATTAAATACTTATTTCATAAACTTCTACTGTTAAAATTATTGTAAAATTAAACTTTATTCATATGCGTAATCAGTAACATATAATCAAGATAAGTAATTTTGATTAAGTTATCAATTATTGCTTGGTATTACGGAATGAAAAATCAGCAAAAATGATTTCACCTTGACATAATCATAGAATTTTTCCCCCTTTAAATCTAAATCGAATCAAATCATTTTCCACATTTCACATCCCTATTAACCATTTAAAAACATTTTAAAGCGCAATAGGTTATTAATAAATATATTTTCAAGCTTGAAGTCACGTTTGTCAACTATTACAACTTTCATGTGAAAATTCCCACTCGTGATTTGAAGTCTTAGTATAATCTCTGTACCTGCGCGTAAAAATTCCAGAATTTTATAATTTTTAGACGTATTCAAGAGGAAATATCTCTTTTTATCAAATAAAATTATCGTTTTCTTTTAAATATGACGTCATTTTCAGTCGCTTAAATATTTTGCCTATTGTCTCAAACTCAATATCAGCAAGAATCAGTAAGAATATAATTAATAAAGATAACTAAACCAATTTTTATAAAAATGAAGTACTTGAGTTGCCACAATTAAAAATTTGGTATTAAAAACTATAAAAAAATTAATATCCCAAAAATAAATTGAGATACAGCCTTCAAACAAATTGCATTTAAAAGTAAATTTTTTTCTGCATAAGACGGTGTAAAAATTTAAAATGTGGGATGTTTAGAAGTTTAAAAATTTGCAGTAGCGAAAATTGCAAAACCAAAATTTCATTTCAAATTTCAAAGTGTTGCCATTCGCAGAATGACGTGTGCGTTACGCACAGATATGTTTGTCCTTTATAATATAGATAGATAGATAACTCAGTACCATTTAAAAAGTTCTTTTATTTTTAACCTTCTGTGCATAATTTTTCATATCTCTTAAGACCCCAGCCGTCACAACCATAATGGTTTATAGCAATACCTGTTCTATCGCTTAATACGTTTCAAATGTATCAATAACAACCAGTAGAAACGATTGTGACAACGCCATTTAGCTCAATAGTTTAAAATTTTACTGAGAAATAACTTTGAGATATCTTTGTGCATATTTGTAGATTTTGAAAACTTTATTTTTGGGTACATGTTGATGATTTGAAAACTTTCTTGGGGCTTAAAGAGATAATCAGATATTAATCACTAGAAATATTGTAATATTATAATCCATAATTCTTGAAAAAAAAATGAATTTTACTTTTTCTTTAATAAAATGCAGAAAACACTGGTTACTGTTTTTGTCTGTCTTTTACCTTATGTAGATATAATAGAGGCTTATTGTTGTAATATAAATCCATATTTAAGTAAGTCGGTATCCAGAAGAGTTTGACAGGCAGCATTTATATATGTTACTGCTAAAGCTCGAAGGCTGTTAATGTGCACATTACCTAGCTAAACTGCAGATTAACTAGGGCGATCCATTAAAGTGCCGAAAAATGTTTCATTTCTAAATTTACCAAGGTAATGTGCACATTAACGGCTTCCGTATCGTGAAAGTTAAAAAGTTTGTTTCTCTCTTTCCCTTTCCCTACAATTCCCTCCTCCCTCTCTTCTCCGACTTTTAGTTTGGTTTCGCCAGCGTCTTGTCATCGACCATTGTTTATATTTCTCATTGTCGGCTCCCACTGCGTAGAATAGCTAATCATGCTTTCAAATTCGTTTCAGCTTGTTAGCGTGTGAATTTGTGTCATGATTTCTTTAAAGAACAGGCAAACTTAGGCCCATTTCAGCATGTTTATCAAACATTTTTCTCTAATACTACCAATTTTCATATTTTTGTATGTAGTTTTTTTCTTAGTGTTAGTGAAGAAAGACCTCCTGTCACAAACAATTCATTTACGTCAGCGGCGCTGAAAGCGTTCGTTACTTTGTTTAGAATAGCGAGAAAGAGTTTTAAAAATTTTAAACTGTGTGAGTATGGAGTAAAGGGGAGGTGATAGGAAATTTCGAGGAGCGGGGCTAATCTATATGAATTTTAATGTATTCGTATTTCAAAATAGCAATTAAAAGCTCTAATGCAAAACAACATTATAAAACGAGACAAAATTTTTAAAATTAACAGCTTTAACCCTAAATTGTCGTTGATACTGCTAGAGAATTTTGAATTTGCGAACTTAATAGTCCTGTACATAATGTATAGTACAGAAAAAGCATTATATCAATTGATCGAGACTTTTATTCATCTTTCGATGAAGCAGTCTCAGAGACCGCTCACAGTATCCATGCGACAGGTTTTTGTCACAACAGTTAAGTATTATTGCTGGACAGAGAGGAAGGGGGAGAGCAAAGAGAGGGAAACTGGAATTTCCATGGACGGTAGATGATTGATCATTTATTTTTTGTTGCTGCAAAGTAATTAATTGGAAAGGTTTTTTTTGTGAGTTTTAAATATTTTAAACAATGTGATTGTGAGAGTGAAGTTATGATCGTATATTTAAGTGGGAGAGAACATGTAGATAATTCATTATTTATGTATTTGCATTTCAAAGTAACAAATAAAATAACTAGAGCAAATCAATATTGAAAAACTGGGCAGAACTTAGAGTTTAACAAATTTATATCAGCTTTAATGCTTTTGGAGGTGGGATAAAAACATTAAAACATTTTTTTTGGTGGGGGGAGGACGAAAATCTGACGAAACGCAAAAGACTATCACTTCTTAACAATATCATTGTGCAGAATTGAAACACACAGAAGATTATTTTGGGATCTTTTGGGATGCTTTTTGGGATGCATGGATCTTTTCTCCCTCCCCCCCACCCCCCCCCAAAAAAAAAAAAAAATTTTTCCAAAGGAAAAATTTCTTCACCAAGAAAGCTTTCCATTCTGAGACATGCTGTTATGTCGCCCGGTTTCTGCACGGGGTGCTTTACATACTTATTTGCATTCTACTTGACAACTAGACAAAGTACAGTTAAAAATTCCTCTGTACATAGCCAATTATTTTACGTAATCATTTATTTTACATACACATTTGCTTTACATACACATTTCCTTTGTACTTGACATGCCCGTTTGTTTTACATATTGCTTTACATACCTGTTTTCTTTTCATAGTTAAAATTTTTCGAAGAATTCAAATGTAATATAAAATGTTGGTATTCATTTTGAAACTTTCAAATTTTGTGACAATTTCAATACGGAGACGACATAATCTGAAAATTAAGTTTTAGCTTTGAAATTTATAAGTTTTTTCAGTTTCAATATTTAAACGGCCCGTTAATATTTCTTTATTGATACAGAATTATAAAAGTGACAGTTCAGAGTTGATTGGTATCTTTCGCATGCATCTGTAAAAATTTGGTATAAAATAGTACGTTAAGGGGAGTTTATGTTTTGACCGACTGTGCGTGAATTAGAAAATAATATTTCTTTAATGATTTATAGCATTTCACGTTAATAACTGAAATTAGATTTGTGATAAATATCTTTTCAGTAATTAAAAATAAAATTTATATGTTACGTAAAACCGAAACAGAAAATAATTTTTTGGTTATAACTATTACGAATTTTTTATTGATCTTTAGATATTCTTTTTAAATATGATTTTTCTTTGTATTATACAGCCTTTGTTATTTCGAATTAAAAATATTTTTTTTCTTTTTCTTAAGGAAACGCATTGCCCGGGGAGCCTGGAGAGACTGGTGTTGGCCTTGGTGGTTATGGTAATCATAATCATGGCAATCATGGCAATCATGGTAAGATGAAATAAAGATAAATGCAATGTGTATCTATTTTCAAAAAAGATATCAATTGTAATCTACGAAGGTTTTAACATATAACAATTTATAGAGGTTTCATATATAGGAATTCAACATACAGTTAATTTCACAAAGTAGTTTTTAACTTATGATTAAGAAACGACACACATTACAACTTTATTTCAACGATTAAAAATGAACACAACGTTAGTAGTTCAAAACTTAAGAGGCTTAATCAATCAGAACTCAAGTTCCCCTCGCTAAAGTTAAACCTATGATAGCAGAACGCATTCTTATTTTTTAAATATCTCCTAATAAGAACTTATTATCGTTAATATTTTTTACTTTTTCTATGTCTTTTTAACTTGCGCAAAATAATTCTAAAATATATGCCTAATTTATTATTTTGTGTATTAAAATTGTACGAGCTGTGCATAAGGCTTTCCCACTTCAAATAAAATTGCGCATATATATACAGGGTGATTCATAAAAGATGGGCAGAACTTTAAGGGGTTATAGTACACTTAAAGACAAATAATATTAAATAGGAGACTAAGGGTCCCAGACGTATTCCCAAGGAGATAGGGGGCATTAAAGTTTAGGGTCCGAAATTTCAAATGATTATAAAACATGGAAAAATTGGTCGATTCGTTTGCGGTTTTTAGCAAAAAATTTTCTTTATGCCAGTATTTTCTTGAAATAAAATTTTAAAGTTCAATTTCAAAAAATGCCGATAGGGGGCGCTTTAGACTTTGGAGTAACAAACAACTATTTTTTAACGTTATTTTTTGTATTTCTTTAAATGATTTCGAAAGCTTAGACTTAAACTTAAATTTTGATCTAAAATCTGAGTCCTAACGAGTAGTTAAGTAGCATAAACTGAAATTTGAAATTTGAAACCCTTCTCCCCCCAGAACAAAAATCAGTTATTCCCGATCTTTGTGTCGTAGATTAGGCTCTAACTACTGCCGCGTTTTGCTAAAATTATTCTTTATGTCAGTATTTTCTTGAAAATAAATTTTAAAGAAAATTTTCAAAAAATTCCGATAGAGGGCGCTTTAGACTTTGGAGTAACGAACAACTATTTTATACCGTTATTTTTTGTGTCTCATTAAATGCTTTCTAAAGCTTAGACTTAAACTTAAATTTTCAGCTCAAAATCTGAATCGCTGAGCGTGGTTCAGTAGCGAGGGGAGGGGGTTCAAATTTCAACTTCTGAACATAGTTCAGTTTGCACTACTTAACCATGCCCAACGATTCTGTGCTGTGATACGAGGCAAAAATACAACTTTCGTCAAGGACTGCATAGTCGGAATTCACTCATAAAGGCACTGGCACAGTTGGAAACGTCGCTCATGCAAACGTTAAAGCTCCATTCCTGACGCTAGTCACCGGGTGAAGAAGGAAACAGAAAGTATGCAAATGTCAAATGGGGAAGAAGAAGAACACGTATGCAAAATTTCGACACGATTCAGGCATAAAAACCACTGAACGGTGAGTCAAGTGTAAGCAGTGTTGAATTCAGACCTTTACCTCCGGGGGGGAAATTTTGATCCCTGGGGGGGACACTAGTATTCCAACATGAAATTTTCTCTGATTTCTTTAATATACTAAAACCTGCTAAAGCGGAATCTCCGAGGATCAGAAAAAGTTTCCGTCTTAACAAGTATCCTCCAGTCGGGATTTTGAAAATCTTCTGTTTCCATAGATTATGCTATATATAAGTTTCTATTTTTTAATTTCAAATTGAAAATTTAAAAAACTTTTAAAAATTCTATTTAATTTAAGATACTCTTGTACTTTATTGTGCCCAAACCATTATTGAAAAGATAAAAAATAAGTGTGGCATTCTTAGGTTACTGTCACTAGCCCCGTAGCAGAAATTTCTCCAAGTGTCTGTGACAGATAATTCAAGGGCAAAAAATAATCTGCAGGTAAAATATTTTTATAAATGAAGTGTTAATTAATCAAACAATCACTTACCTGTAGTGTTTTTAGGCATTTTATAAATTTTTATTAATAATAGTCTTAACTTTTTGTATTAAGTAATAAAGAGCTAAATATAATACGAAGCAAAATAAAAGTTCGAATCTGCGACGCCCGTCTCCCGTCTCGAACTTTCTGCTACCGGGGTCACTCCTAAATATAACTTATATAAGTTATGGTCATTTGTTTTTCATTTAATCTCATTATATCCTACAGTTTAACTTGCCATACAAGATTTGAATATCCCATTTCATAAAAGTTTTGAATCAACATTGCTACAATTTACCTCTGAAATATTTCTATTAATATACAGTTATTCATGAAACAGCACCGAAAAAGGGCAATAAATCACAATTAAATAATAAACTTCGTTACAAGAATAACAAACAGAGTTTAGATACTTAATAATACAATAACAAATTTTTATTATTTGATATTTACTTATTATTTAATAATAATGCTTTCAGACACAGACGCGGACAGTATTAAATGGAATAGGGAGATTTTTCTCCCTTTTTTCATGGGGGGAGAATATGGTTGGGCAACGCCCTACTACGTTAAAACCTTTAACTGTAGATGAAATTTATATTTTTTTTCCTCTTAATTTCTTAATTATTTTGTAACGTCCACAATATTTTCAAACTTATGAAAGATAAAAGTTATGTAACATTTCAAAAATTAAAATTGAAACCCCATTTGTATACTTCTATCTGCGTCTATGTTTAAGTATAACTTCTTAATATTAATGAAACCGTAACATTCATGTCCACTAAAGAAATAGAGATTTCATTCTTTTTTAAAATACTTTAATTTTATAAAATATTAATAGCAATTTAAATAAATAATACCATATAATGTGTTTGTACTAAATAGTAATTATAATATTCTATATGTAAAACCATCAAATCTACCTTGTGTATAAAACTAATCCTTACTTCTTATAAAGCACTGTTTTTGATAAATCGCATAAGTTCAGTATTAAATTTGTAATTGCTCACCTTTAAACTAAGCGAATGCGTCTTGGTTTCGAAGATGCATAATGTGGGATCACTGCATCGATGAATTCATCTGTTGGCTCCTCATCACCTTCGATAGATACTTTAATACACGATTGTAAAGTATCCTGCCCCATGCGATTTCTAAGTTTTGTCATAATTCTATCCATTGTGCTAAATGACCTTTCTACACTCACTGTTGAAATTGGTACACACAATACGCACTCGGCAAGTTTTTTCAAAACTTCGTATAAAATATCAGCTTTTAAAATGAAAGAAGCGACATCTGTACTGGTATCATCTAAATTACTGTGTGCAACGTACTTAAAAGAACGGAGATCTGCCACTGATGCATCCTCTTCCGGAATTCGAAAAAGATGGCACAGCTCCTTACACTGCTTTTCATTTATTTTTACAAATTCTCCAAAGCTTCGAAAAAATGCACATAGTTCTATTAAGCGCAGTGCTTTATCATTAAATCTTTCTTTAACTTGATGAATCATTTTTTCTGTAAAAGTTTTTGCACTTTTTAAGCAATTTTTTTTCGTGTCATTAAAATTTATGCTCTTAATTTCTGATATATCACTCTCGAGACCTTTAATTTTAATGTGCAATTCGTTATTATCATTGTCACTATCACAAAAGTTGGCAATTTCTTGCAAGTGATCAACTGTCCCAGAAACAAGTTGAGGAAGAAATGAAATGCTAAGAGTTTTCTTTTGAAGAATTTTGCTTAAATTCGATACAGCATTAAGTGTTTCATCTATAACGACTAAACTGATTATAAAACTAATATTAATCATTTCCAAGAGAATACCACCAGCTAAACTTGCTAAATCAGCACCATCCTTGTGTATGTGTTCGCATGCAATCATAATCGATTTAAAGGATAAAAATACAGCATGAACAGTACGGTAATTGCTAAGCCAGCATATATCCGTTGCCTCAGGTATGATTTGAACGGGTTCTTCTAAAGCTTTCTGTATTTCGTGCAAAATTTTTCCTCTCTTAGGAGAACTGTGAAAAAGTTTATAAATATCTTTAACTGCGTGAAAAAATCGTTTAATCATTATAGTCTTGTTTCTTGAATTAGTGACAGCTAATGATAGAATATGGGATCTGCAATGAATGTAAGGCACTTCGCATTGTTTAGCTTCTGAAATACGAGAACGAACACCAGTTATACTACCACTAAAGTTCGCTGCACCATCAAAAGAACATGAAACCAATTTATCATATGACATATTTCTTTTTTTTAAAGCATCTATAGCTAAAAATATTGATTCAACATCAGTTCTTTCTAAGTATATTATGCACAAAAATCTTTCTCTTACTTCGCAAACTGGATCATGGACGACGTGCCACACCATTAGTGATAATTCAGTTTGATTGTTTATGTTCGTCGACTCATCTCCCATTATAGAATAATACTTACCATTAAGTATTTTGTCATCTGCTTTGTCTAATATTGTGCCTATTGAGCTTAATATTTCAGAAGCAGTTGATTTACTTATGTAAGTCGATCTTTCACTTTGAGACTTAACCCAGTCGCGAAGAGTTTCATTTTCTCTCGTTAAAATTCTTTGAACTAAGGGTTCATATTTTGTAGTGTGGGGTATCTCCTCTTTAGCTAAAAAATACACACTCCTAATTAATGAAGATAAAGCTTGTATATTTTTATCCCTTTCGTCTTCGCTGTATTGGATTATTTGTGTGTGTATAGGAGCATTTAAATTCTGTAATCTTTCATTTTCCATAAAAACAGATTTGCAATGTTTGTCTGATTTTGAGTATTTTTCAAGTTTTCCTGTACTGCCAGTTGCTTTCCTAAAATTTGTGAAGGGCACTGATATGAATACTCCACTTGTTTTTTGGAATACCTCTACATCATTTTTTAAATGCTTTTCACACAGCTTGCAAAATGCACCACCACGAGTTCGATCAAAATACAGCCATTCATATTTATCTTCCCTCTGTTTTTGATATTTGAACTTGCGTCCAACATTTTTATCTTCCGGTTGAGGTTGTCCACTAACAGTACTACACGAAGGTATCGAGGGTGGAACTATCGCATTGCAGGTTTCACTTTCATTCAAAATTAGTTGAGAATTATTATTTTGATTTTCAACAGATGACTGTACTAAAGGTTCTTCACTACGTCTTTTTTTAATTTGGATATAAGAGAATAATTTCGACTATTTTGACATAATTCAATATCAAAAATAATTCCCATCTAATATTCAATTTAAGCTGTAATTTTTATCTGTAACAATCAAGACAGAAAAGCGCAATAGATTAACCAGACACAGTGTCGTCTAGAACTAGCGTCACCTAATTGCTTATTGGTGGTCTTTGAAAATGAAATTTCCCTAGCATTCTACAATAAAATAAGAAAAATAAAATATTTTATGTTAGCGAACAAGTAAATACCGGATGTAATTTATAAAGTTTGCATAGAAATATTTAGACATTTTCAGAAACTAAATCTTTTTAAAACTATTAAGTATATGAAAACATTCCTGTGCCTTTAATTCAGTTGTCCATACCCGCTCAAAATCTATTATAATAATGTTTTAGACAGCATAATCAATTTATCATTCGATAAATGAATTTGGTTTTTCCAAGAGAAAATTACATTTAGATAAAGCAGTTATTTGTGTAATATGGGATAAACAAATGGATTATTACTGAAAGGATTAGCTTTCAAGATATTTTATGAGTGAACGGAATAATAACAATATATCATATTTTCATTAAGAAACGCACAAATTTAGAATTTCACAATAAGGAAGTAATAATATTTATTTTATGGGCTAGTACTTTGTAACAGAAAAAGTTTTATTTATGATACATGAAATTAATATTATAACCTCAAAAATATAATGAATAATATTTCACAGGATAGGAAAAGCTTATTTAGATAAATTATTATCGTGATATGATACATTCAATGAATTATTATGTTTATTGTTAAGATTGAATAATGGATAGTAAGCGAACAAACACATTTTATGGTATAATTTAAATACATTTTAGAGAAATTGAGAGTCTAATTAAAAATATCTAAATAATTTAATAATTGATGCAATTAGAGTAAGTAAGCCAAAAATATGTGATTTGACATCACACCTGTCAATAATGGAATCTTCTCCTAATCAGAAAACTTTTACGGTCCTAATGAAAGCAATTGTAGTATATTAAAAGCTGCAAATATAAAATTGAAAGAGGTGGAAGAAAAATTCCGTTACAGACACATTTCTTTCTTAGAAAGTATCACGCAGTGCACTATTTTTGCTGGAACCGTATTTTTTTTTGTTTAAGAGAGGATTCCGCTATAGACAGGTTCTGTTTCCCAGACTTTACCGCATTTAATTTTTTCGAAAATGTTAATGAAATAAATTTATACCAGTTATTTTATAATTTTACAAAAAAAAAAAAAAAAAAAAAGGAATTCGTATTTAACAACAATTTCTTACAGTTTAATCTCATATATGGCACCAAAATTAAAATTTAAGTTTTACTACCGGTATGCTTTAAATAAATATTATGCAAGTATTAGCGGTATGCTAATTAATAATTATGTAATTTGTTTCTTCTTCTTCTTTAAAATCTTATAACTGCTATTGTACACAAAAATATGACACACACCTATTGTGCAAAAAGTTAGCTGAAAGGTTAAATATTAATAAACAGAATAAACATTAATTTCGTAATTTTTTTTTTTAACTTGTTCGATTTTTCGAATAGCTTGTAAGACTTACTTATACAAAGCTGTTATATGTCGTAAAAACTGAACCTATCTGTAACGGAATAATACCTTAGAAGGAACATTTCCTTGTAATTGATGACAAAAATGCTATGCAAGTATATCTGTTAAGACAGAATTTTATAGCGGTACCTTACGATTCCATCTTAACAGGTTTTTCGGGAGGATTCGAAGGAAAATATCACTACTAGGAAAAATAAGGCGAAAGTCAAAAATTTCCTCCGGGGGGGGACATTTTTGAATCCCGGGGGGGACATTCCCCCCCGGGCCACCCCCTGAAATCAACACTGAGTGTAAGTCGCTGTAGTAATGAATCGGAAGATGGTGCCCTTCACGAATAAGGAAAAGGCTGAGATGCATTTAATTTACGGAGCGGCAGATGGAAATGGTGCAGAGGCACAACGAATGTACGGAGAGCGATTTCCCAACAGGCGGTTGCCTAACCGCAAAACTTTCGAGCGCTTGCACAGACAGTTGTGTGAGACGGGATCATTTCTCGCTTCCCGGTCGAATGCAGGTCGTGCAAAAAAGGACGAATCAGTAGTTGTTGCAGAAGCCATTCTGGATGTAGTAGCGGCGCAGCCAAGTACAAGTACACGAACAGTGGCTAGGCAGGTGGATACCTCACAGTCCATGACTTGGAGGGTACTGAAGGATGAACATTTGCCCCCGTTTCATGTGCAACGAGTCCAGAAACTGTCTCCAGGGGATTATCCAAATCGTATTGAATTCGCCCGCTGGTTTCTGCAGCAGAACGCGCTAAATCCACATTTTGGACGAACTGTGCTTTTCACCGATGAATGTACCTTCACACGTGAAGGTACATTTAACACACACAATGCACATGTATGGGCGGATGTCAATCCACATGCTACGTATCCACATGCTCATCAGAGACGCTTTTCCATCAATGTTTGGGCAGGAATCCTCGGAGACCACCTAATCGGACCGTACCTTCTTCCTGAACGCCTCAACGGTAAAACATACCTCACATTTCTGCAACATGTGCTGCCAGACCTGTTAAACGTTGTTCCTCCACGCATCCGGCGGGTCATGTGGTTGCAGCACGATGGAGCGCCATCCCATTACGTACGAGACGTCTGCAACTATCTGGACATCACATTTCCGAACAGATGGATTGGTTCAGGTGGTCCTGTTGCTTGGCCTGCTCGCTCGCCAGATCTTTCACCCCTCGATTTCTTTTTTTGGGGACGATTGAAGGCTCTTATGTATGAGACACCCATTGAATCCCCCGAGGAACTGGTCGCCAGACTTTCCGCCGCTGTAGGGGAAGTGCTCGAAAAGCCTGATGTTTTCGCGAATGTTCGCCGTTCCATTCTTCGCCGTTGTTCTGCGTGCATAACCTCTGGTGGTCACAATTTTGAACATTTATTGTAATTACATGTTAATAAATATGCTTTGGTAACATAATCCTAATTTGTGTCTTTTTACCTCGTATCACAGCACACAATGTGTGGACATGGTAAACTGAACTGTGCTCAGGAGTAGAAATTTCAAACCCCTCTCCCCAGAAACTTAACCACGTCTAACGATTCAGATTTTGGGCTGAAAATTTAAGTCTAAGCTTTAGAAAGCATTTAATGAGACACAAAAAATAACGGTATAAAATAGTTGTTCGTTACTCCAAAGTCTAAAGCGCCTTCTATCGGAATTTTTTGAAAATTTTCTTTAAAATTTATTTTCAAGAAAATACTGACATAAAGAATAATTTTAGCAAAACGCGGCAGTAGTTAGAGCCTAATCTACGACACAAAGATCGGGAATAACTGATTTTTGTTCTGGGGGGAGAAGGGTTTCAAATTTCAAATTTCAGTTTACGCTACTTAACTACTCGTTAGGACTCAGATTTTTAGATCAAAATTTAAGTTTAAGTCTAAGCTTTCGAAATCATTTAAAGAAATACAAAAAATAACGTTAAAAAATAGTTGTTTGTTACTCCAAAGTCTAAAGCGCCCCCTATCGGCATTTTTTGAAATTGAACTTTAAAATTTTATTTCAAGAAAATACTGGCATAAAGAAAATTTTTTGCAAAAACCGCAAGCGAATCGACCAATTTTTCCATGTTTTATAATCATTTGAAATTTCGGACCCTAAACTTTAATGCCCCCTATCTCCTTGGGAATACGTCTGGGACCCTTAGTCTCCTATTTAATATTATTTGTCTTTAAGTGTACTATAACCCCTTACAGTTCTGCCCATCTTTTATGAATCACCCTGTATATATATATATATATATATTAAAGGCAGACAAGGTTTAAGAAGAGTACAAAGAAAAAATAAGTCAAAAAATGTTATTTTCCTTATGTGATATTTATAAAATAAGAATGTGTTTCACTCCACATGTTTAACATTAACGGCATAAATTTGAAATCGAACTGGCGAAGTCGTAAGAATTTGTAATTCGCAAACAACCTTCCTGCTTCGTATTCGAAAAACACAATTACCGAAGAGTCCAGATATGATGTTGAAGTATTAGTAATAAAAAATGTTTAAAAAATATATACAATTTTTATATGTAGAGGAGTACCTACGACAATTTTAAGCATACTATTAATTAGTAAACGTTATTACTAATTGATTCTGACCGAAGATTTCTTTATTGATACAGAATTATAAAAGTCAGAATTCTCAGTTGTTTGTTCTACCTTCTGTCTGCGCAATTTGGTTAAAAATAGTATTGGAATGGGGGTCACTTTATTTTTTTGATAGTCTATACATTTATTAGGAAATATTGTTTCTTTTATTATTTATAAGGGGTTAAAACCAGTCTTCCCGGGTTACAAAATGTAAGCGAAAACTTTTTTTTATAGCTTTTAACTCCAATAGATTTTTCACATTAAATATATTTTTTTAGAATGAACACGAAGAATCCAAAAATTATATTTATATCCTAAAAAAGCAATTATGCGTTGAAATAAACTTTTGGAATTGTATTAAAAGTGATACGTTCATATATACCTTTCTCCAGGATTTATCGTCTAAAGAAACCGCTAAAGATTATTATTTACAATCGGAAATTTTGTGTTTGATCATTTCGGTGGCTTAATCGCAAAGTTCGATTACATGTCTTAAATTTGTGCATAATTCATATATTATTGTTTTATTTATTGATTTAAAAATGTTATAATTTCATTTTGGAATATAATCTGGCAACAATTGCTGTGCTATTTGTATTAATTTAATTTCAAACGGATTTATCTTTCATAATCGCCCGTTTGCGTTTTATTGAAAAGTCATGCTTTAAAATCTATACTAATCTATACTAATATTATAAAGAGGAAAAATTTTTTTATTTGTAGGAGGTAACCTCTGGAACTACCGAACTGATTCCAAAAGTAATAGTATCAAAATGATGGTGTTAGTCCAACTTAGAACATAGGCTATATCTTATGTCTGTGCCACTTCCCCAAAGGGGGTGCAGGAGGAAAAAACGTTCTAAAAATGCGATTTTTGCGTTACTGAAGGGCCTAGAAATATGAAATTTGGAATATTAGTTACTTATAAGATATAATTTATGTCTAAGAACAGTTCCTAAAAAATACGAAATTTAAAAGGGGTGAAAATGCACAAAAAGCGTTCTAAAAAACGTTCTAAATGGTAGTTTCTACATAATCTCCGGAAATACCAAACCGATTAAAAAAATATTGGTGTCAAAATGATGGTGGTAACGCTTGCTCCAAGATAGGCTATATTTTATGTCGGTGCCACTACCCCAAAGGGGGTGCAGGAGCAAAAAACGTTCTAAAAATGCGATTTTTGCGTTACTGATGGGCCTAGAAATATGAAATTTGGAATATTAGTTACTTATAAGATATAAATGATGTCTAAGAACAGTTCTTAAAAAATTCGAAATTTAAAAGGGGTGAAAATGCGCGAAAAGCGTTCTAAATGGTAGTTTCTACATAATGTCAGGAAATACCAAACCGATTTAAAAAATATTGGTGTCAAAATGATGGTGACAACGCTTGCTCCAAGATAGGCTATATATTTTGTCGGTGGCATTACCTCAAAGGGGGTTCTGGAGCAAAAAAACGTTCTAAAATGCGATTTATGTGTTACTGAAGGGCCTAGAAATATGAAATTTGGAATATTAGTTACTTATAAGACATAAATGATGTCTAAGAACAGTTCTTAAACAATTCGAAATTTAAAAGGGGGGAAAATGCGCGAAAAGCGTTCTAAAAAAGTTCTACATGGTGGTTTCCACACAATCTCAGGAAATACCAAATCGATTTAAAACATAATGGTGTCAAAATGGTGGTGACAGATCTTACTCCAAGATACCCCAGAGGAGATGCAGGAGCGAAATGCGCGAAAAGCGTTCTAAAAACGCTCTAAATGCCGATTTGTCAGCAATATCTCAGGAAGAATCAAACTGATTTCAAAAGTAATGGTAGGAAATTGATGCTGACAGCCTCTGCTCCAAAATCGACGCTATTTTATGTCGGTATCACTATCACCTAGACGTTGCAGGAACAAAAAGGCGCTCTAAATTTCGATTTTTGTGATCGGTAGGGATTAGCAACTTGAAATTAGGCAAGGTACATATTTATTAGATGTAAATGATCTTTAAGAACAGTTTCGAAAAAATTCGAAATTTAAAAAGGGGTGAAAATGCGCGAAAAGCGTACTAAAAACGTTTTAGATTGCGATTTCTACTCAATCTCAGGAAATACCAAAGCTATTTCAAAAGTAATGGTTGCAAATCAATGGTGGCAGTCCTTGCTCCAACATATGCTATATTTTATGTTGCTGTCACTACCATCTGAGGTTTGCAAAAACAAAACATGTTCTAATTTGCATTTTTTTTGCACAACTGAGGGCTCTAACACTTTGAAATATGGCATGGTATTTACTTACAAGATGCAACTGCTTTCTAAGTGCAGTCGAAAGAAAATTCCAAATTTAAAGAGATGAAGTGAGCGAAAAGCGTTCTAAATTACAATTGTTATGCAACCTTATCAAATACAAAACCGATTTTTAAAATAATGGTGACAAATTGTTGGTGATAGAACCTGCTCAAACATAAGTTATATTTTATGTCTGTGCGACTACCACCAGAGGGTTGCAGGAGCAAAAAACTTTCTAAATTGCGACCTATGTGATACTGAAAAGGCTAGAAACTTTAAATATGGCATGGCAGTTTCTTATAAAATATAAATGCCCTCAAAGGACTGCCGAAAATGAATTCGAATTAAAATGGAGTGAAGCGAAGTGGAGGTGCGAAAAGCATTCTAAAACAGTCCTAAATTACGATTTCTATGCAATTTCAGGGAATATAAGCCGATTATAAAAGTAATAGTTGCGAATCAATGGTAACAGTCTCTGATCCTACACAGGCTATATTTTATGCCGATGATTCTACCATCTGGGGTTCAAAGGATCAACAAGTGTTCTAAAAAAGGCCTTTAAAAGCTTTCTAATTTACGTTTCTGTGGAATATTAGGAAATAACAAACCGATTTCAAAATTAATGTTGGCAAATTAATGGTGACAGTTCCTATTTCAACATTGCCCTTTATGTTGAAAGAGGTGGTAGGACTTAGAATTTGACATGATAGTTAATTTTAAGATGTAAGAAGATGGTTTCTAAAAAATTCAAAACTTAAAAATGAATACTGAAATGACCGTATTAATTGAGCATTAAAGTTTCAAAATATTTTCAAAATTATTATTTTTTTTAGTTTTATTTCGTTTTATTAATTTAAGTCTCATTTCTGCCTAATGCAGAGTAATAATGATGTTTAGTCAAACTGTGTTTTAAATAGTAATTTTTGAATTATTCCTAAAAGTAATAAGTACCTTTTAATAAAAAAACCTTTTAATAAAATAAAATATTACCTTTTAATAAGAATTAGACATATAAAAATCACTTGGCATATTTCAACTATTACGCGAGCAAAGCCGCGGGTTTTGCTAGTTATTTTATAAACAGGAAAAACTGAGGGAATTTCGATACAGTTTTCAAATAAATTTTGATAAGATTTTCAAACAAATTGTATTCAAAATTACGTTTTATTCCCTGGTCAACAGCGTAAAAATAAAAAATGTGCGATGCTTAGAAGTAAAAACAACAACATAAAAAAACACAGTAAAAATTAAATTTGAAAGTCTGGAGTTACAGTGAAAATGACATCAGCGTTACGTACGGACACGCTTGTCCTTTATATTATAGATAGAAATTAAGGTAAATAACGGAAACTAATTTTGTAGTAAATATTTTTTTTTTCAGTAATGAAAAATGATGTTTACATGTCATATAACACTGAAAGAAAAAAAAAAATATATGTTTAGCTTATAACTAGTAGGACTTGTTTATTGATATTTAAATATTGTTTTCAAATATGAAATTTGTATTTTTGCTTATATTATACAGTCTGTGCTACTTTATATAAAAGAGACATTTTTTTCTTTTTTTAAGGAAGCTCATTGGCTGGGAAGCCTGGAGAGACTGGTGTTAGCAATCATGGCAATAATAAACATGGCGACAAACATGGCGACAAACATGACAATAATAAACATGGCGACAAACATGGAGACAAGCATGGCGACAAGCATGGCGACAAACATGGCAACAAACATGGCAATAATAAGCATGGCGACAAACATGGCAATAATAAGCATGGCTACAAACATGGCAATCATAAACATGGCGACAAACATGGCAATCATAAACATGGCGACAAACATGGCAATCACACTCATATTCATGGCAATCAAGGTAATATCTAATGAATAGTAATATGTATCTATTTTCTAAAAGTTTTGAATTGCAATTTATTAATGTTTTTAGAGATATAACTTTCTGGAAGCTTCAAATACAAGAGTTCAAAACTACAGCACATTTCACTAAGCGATTTAAAGTTATGCTTAAAAATGAACACGATTTGCAAATTGCTTTATAACGGTTAAAAATGATTAATATCCAACAGTAAGTTTGTAGTAATTTTTTTCCAGTAATGTAAAGTGATATTTACATGTAACATAACAATAAAAGAAAAAAGGCAATTAAAAAGACAATTTTCCTTTTTTCAGGACCCCGATATCCTGTTTTTCCTGGACAGTCTGGTTTTGGAAATCATGGCAATCAAGGTAATATCTAATAAATAGTAATACGTATCTATTTTCGAAAAAGATATGAATTTCAATCTACAAATGTTTTTAGAGATATAACTTTCTAGAAGCTACAAATATACGAAATCAAAACTACAGCACATTTCACTAAGTGATTTAAAGTTATTTTTAAAAATGAACACGATTTGCAAGTTGCTTTTCAACGGTTGAAAATGATTAATATCCAACAGTAATTTTGTAGTAATTTTTTTTTCAGTAATGTAAAGTGATGTTTACATGTAACATAGCAATAAAAGTAAAAAAGGCAATTAAAAAGAAAATTTTCCTTTTTTTCAGGACCCCGATATCCTGTTTTTCCTGGACAGTCTGGTTTTGGAAATCATGGCAGTCATGGCAATCAAGGTAATATCTAATAAATAGTAATATGAATCTATTTTCGAAAAAGATAGGAATTGCAATCTAGAAATGTTTTTAGAGATATAACTTTCTAGAAGCTTCAAATATGCGAAATCAAAACTACAGCACATTTCACTAAGCCATTTAAAGTTATGCTTAAAAATGAACACGATTTGCAAGTTGCTTTGCAACGGTTAAAAATGATTAATATCCAACAGTAATTTTAAAGTAACTTTTTTCAGTAATGTAAAATAATATTTACATGTAACATAGTAATAAAAGAAAAAAGACAGTTAAAAAGACAATTTTCCTTTTTTTCAGGACCCCGATATCCTGTTTTTCCTGGACAGTCTGGTTTTGGAAATCATGGCAATCAAGGTAATATCTAATAAATAGTAATATGTATCTATTTTCGAAAAAGATATGAATTGCAATCCGCAAATGTTTTTAGAGATATAACTTTCTAGAAGCTTCAAATATACAAATTCAAAACTACAGCACATTTCACTAAGCCATTTAAAATTGTGATTAAAAATGAACACGATTTGCAAGTTGCTTTGCAATGATTAACTAGTTGGATGAGCCAATTCCAAAACTTTCTTCTATCTTACACATCTTAATATTTCAAAAACTAGTTATACATGTTAATACTTCAATATTATTAGTTCAATACTATATCAACATTGATTTTCATCTTAAATTCCTGCTTCAGTCAATTAAACGGACTAAAAACGAGTTAATCTATATCATGATATTTGTTAAAATTATTAGTTTTTCCTTATTCTGCTGTTATCAGCTGTTTGCGAATAGCCGGCTTAGCAGGAAGCAAGTTACCGCCGCTGCACGAGCCGCCGATGGACAATAGAACTACGAAAAATCAAGAAAAGTATACAAAAATCGGTATCACACAGCCCCTTTACCACGCAATATTTCCAAATTCAAGGAAGACCTGTTGGCCAAAGCCAAAAACATGCACAAAAATTTGGTTCAATTGTATGCATAATTTTATACACTTTTCGATGGCACAATAAAGAAAATGGCACAGACATCGCAATTATAGTGCCCCCTTCTGGCGGAATTTTTTCAAGTTCAGGCAGGATCTACTGACCATAGCCTTACACATACACAAAAAATTTGGTTCAATTGTATGCATAACTTTATACAATTTTCGATGATACAATAATGAAAATGGCACAGACATCGCTGTTACAGAGCCCCCTTCCGGCAGATTTTTTTTTACATTCAGGGAGGACTAGCTTGCCATAGCCAGAAACATACACAAAAAATTTGGTTAAATTATATGCATAACTTCACACATTTTCGATGGTACAATAATGAAAATCATACAGACATAGCATTTATAGCGCCCCTACCAGCTGAATTTATCCAAATTTAGGGAGGACCTTCATGCCATGACGAAAAACAAACACAAAAAATTTCGTTCAATCCTATACATAACTTCATACACTTTTCGATGGTACAATATTCAAAATGGCCCAAAAATCGCAAAAAATCGCTATTGCAGCGCTTCCTACTGGCGGATTTTTTTTTTAATTAAGGAAGGACCTGCTTGCCATAGCCAAGAACTAAAAAAATTTTTTTGGTTCAATTCTATGCATAACTTCATACACTTTTCGATGGTACAATATTCAAAATCGCCCAAAAATCGCTATTACAGCGCTTCCTACCGGCGGATTTTTTTCAAATTAAGGAAGGACCTGCTTGCCCTAGCCAAGAACTAAAATTTTTTTTTGGTTCAATTCTATGCATAACTTCATACACTTTTTAACGGTACAATATTCAAAATCGCACAAAAATCGCTATTACAGCTCCCCCTATCAGCGAATTTTTTCCAAATTCATGGGAGGACCTGTTTGCCATAGCCAAAAACTTAAAATAAAAATTTGGTTCGGTTCTATTCATAACTTCATACACTTTTTGATGGTACAATGGCGACAGACACAAGAACAGACGGACAGACGGGCGGACGGACGGACAGACAGACATTTTCTATAAATATGTTTTTTGGGATCTCCGACCCCTAAAACGTGTAAATCCGTCGAAAAACGGAAGTCGAAAAAAATTTCGATTACAATACTTTCTTCTATTTAAGATAGAAGAAAGTAAAAATGATTAATAACAAACAGTAATTTTGTAGTAATTTTTTTTAGTAATGTAAAGTGGTATTTATATGTAACATAGCAATAAAAGAAAAAAAAACAATTAAAAGGACAATTTCTCTTTTTTTCAGGACCCCGATTGCCTGGACAGTCTGGTTTTGGCAATCATGGCAATCATAATTATGGCATTAGAGGTAATACCTAATAAATAGTAATATGATCTATTTTTGAAATTGAATTGTAATCTACAAATGTTATAACAAATATTAATTTTTAGAAGCTTCAAATATACGAATTTAAAACTATAGCATACTTCACCAAGTAGTTTAACCCTTTATCTACTGACGGTGCTTATAAGTACCATTAAAATAAATTGTTATAAAGTTTATTTAATACGTCGATTAGTTGTAACACAGTTTAGAATGAGTTATTGATATATTACTTTATCTTGATCCAAAAGCATTGTGGGTTACACAAAACGAAAATATTTTTAAAAGGATGATTTCTTTTGCTTTTGCATCTTTTCAGCTTTCTTGATGTTGGGGAGTGGCGAGGGGAATTTTTCAATTCGGAAATATTTCTATATTTCTATTGTAAGAACGTTATGTTTGTACATATTTTCTAATTCTACAAAACACTAAGAAAAATATTTAAATTAAAAGATTTGGGTGGGGTTATAAATAGTGCACAAAATCCCTATAAATTCAAATTTAATTAATCCTTCTACATCCTTCTAAAATACTTCTAAAATTTATTAAATGATTATGTAAATCTTCTAATCTAGTTTAAACAATTCGCGAAAAAGGCTTTAGAAGATAAAATTTTCATGAATTCATAATTCAGTACATAAAGGGCTAAAGTTATGCTAGAAAAATCGCGCATTGTAACTTGTTTTGCGATGATTAAAACTTGTCAATATTGGAAACTAATTTTTTTAGAAATTATTTTTTTCAGCAATGTAAAATAAAATTTACATTTTACATAACACTTTAAGAAAAAATGGATTTTACCTTGTAACTTGTAGGACCTATTTATTGATTTTAAAGTAAAGTTTCCAAATATGAAATTTGTAATTCTGTATGTATTATTCAGTCATGATAAAGGCATTCATAGTAATTACTGTGTTAACATATATGAATGTGTAGAAGCTTCAATTATACGAATAAAAATTACAGATCATTCCATCTGGTAGATTTAGGTAGATTTCGTAAAAAATACGACATATTACATTCTCCCCTAAGTTGGAATTTCTGAAACATTTTGCAGATCTACACCGATCATGACTCCTAGAACCCAAAACCACCGTCAGTAAAAAACTTTATCTATCTATCTATATATATATCACTTTCTTCTGGACACGATAACTTCCACAATTCTACACAAATCTCTTCCAAACTGATACATAAAATCAAGGGGCATAAAATCTCGGTCAAGTTCGTTAATGGGCAAAATCGGACCAAGGGGATGAAAATAGGGAGGGGTTTTGTGAAAACCGAAAAAACTCCATAACTTCTTAATTTTTGTACATATCAAATCAGTTTAAAGTTTTTATTACTTCTAGAAATAGGGCTAAAAATTTATGTATCACAGATTTTTGATAAAATTTAAAATGGGCTCAAGGGGCGCAAAAATAGGGTTTTTGGGAGAAAAAAATTCATAACTTCGTCAATTCTCAAGATATCAAATCCAATTAATTTTATTATAAATCTCATTAATCTTATCTACAACTTTTATATTCACAAGTTTTTGATAGGACCAATTCGTACCGAAAAAAAAAAAATTAAAAACGAAAACAAAAAGGGGGGTTGAAGAAGAAAAAAATCCATAACTCCGTCAATTCACAAGATATAAAATCCCCATGAATTTATCATATATCTTCTTAATAATGTCTACAACATTTATATGGACAAGTTTTTGATAGGACCAATTCTTACAGCAAAAACAAATTAAAAATACATAGCGGTTGAAGAAAAAAATCATCTTATTAAGGGTGCATTCAAATCCAAACTGCTTATTTTCTGACTCATTTTAAAATTCATTTTTGCTCTCAATCACATCCAATAGGTAGATTCTCTTATTCAGAAACTATATAATGTACCTTAATGATCGATTTTTTCATAGAGGCAGAATATATTTAAACAAAATTATGTCAAAGTGGGCATTTTGAACAGAATTTCCCGAAGCGATTGTGTTAGAAGCGAAAAATATTGTCCTACTGAGAAAATAATTGTTTATAAATCAAGTTTTAATTAATTGAACGAAAAATAAAAACACAGGTCGCTTATAAATCTCTTCAAAAATCACGTCAGTAAGTTTCATATTTTTTCTATTAAAAATGAATCTGAAAATGTGCTAGAAAATTTCGAGTTGTTGAGCATGGAAAAGTATTTTTTTGAATACCGCCTTTACATGATTCTGATAAAACCAGCTATTATATAAAAATGAAATAAAAACTCGTCAAAAGAGGCCAGATAAAATTGTTAAAGTGGGTTTATCTCTAATCATGATTTAGTTCTTTTTGGTGAAATTAGTATACCTAACTTCGAAATCTACCTCCGCCTGTAGGCCGGGCGGCAGGGATTTTTTAAAGTTATTCTTAAAAACGAAATGCATTGCAGTTTGTTTTGAAACGATTAAAAATTAATAAAACGTTAGGAGCTCGGAACAATTCCTAATCGCTTCCACCAAATGTCTTCCTGCTTCATATTCGATAAAAAAGATTACCGAGGAACGCAAATAGGATGTCCAATTTATGCATTAGTGCTGAAAATTTTAAAATTTGTTGCAATTATAACATGCAAACGAGCTTCTAAGAAATTTATAAATACAGTAAAACCTCCCTAAAGCGACCACGTTCCGTTCCAATAAAAATAAGTCGCTCTGAGAGGTGGTCTCTTAATGGAGGTCATGTTTAAATCTACATTTTAATTGTTGAAAAAAGGTAACAATTAGCGTTACTAAAATTTATTTTTCCCATTAGGAAAAAAATATAAAAATTTAAGTATCAAAATAAAAGTTAATTACATAAGTTAATTTCTACAGAGTTTAAAAAATGAATACATTGCCGTTTGCTTTGATTTTACGGTTTTTTTCTTTTATAATTTTTATTTCCAAGTCCTTTCGAAGTTCAGTAAAAAAATGCAATTTTTTTGGACGAAAAAAAATAATGACGATTTCATTAATTTATCTATATCTTTGAGAGTTTCCTGACAAAATATGGCAGGGGAATTTATTGACCGTCATTCTTAATTTATCATCAGAGTTAAATTCATTGCCTAAAAAGGCACAAAGGGGTTAAAATACTTAAAAGTTACCGGAATGAAAAAAATCTAAACTTAGATTAGAAGTTTGATGAATAAAGCGCTCTTCGGAATTATTTTTCTAATAAAACTTTCTTCAAGTGATCAGGAAAAAACGGAATTTGTTTAATTTTCTTCAAAGAAATTGGTCGTTCATGGAGGGAGGTCAACTAGGATGGTCTCTCAATAGAGGTAAAATTAGTATTGAGCCTATGGGAATAAATTTCGTTCCATGAAAAAATGGTCGTTCAGGGAGGTGGTCGCACAGGGAGGTTTTCATTGCATACCATTATTTAGTAAGCGTTATTACTTATCGATTGGCACCGGTAAATTTTATACGTTCATTTGTGACCAAGTTGCTAGAGGATGATCACTTTTCCTTTTCTAAGGCATTACACATTTTTTATTTGTTAAATCTTTTTTCCTTAAATATTGTAAATATTACTGTTACCAATGTTTTAATTCATGCACATGCGCACTCTTCCACTTTGTCTAACTGTTTTGATTAAGAGCAGTTTTGCGGTGTGAACAAGCAATTCCGATTCAGGGACTAAAAACTTCAAAATCAGAGATAAGTTAAGTTAAACATTACAGTCGAAGCATGGGTGGTTGTGATGTTTGATGTTGCTTATCTCTGAAGAAAGTCACAAAACGCAAATTATTAGGATAATTTAATACTGCTTTGAGGGTATACGTCTTCATAGACACTTTTCTTCCTTGGCGTTTCTTTAAAACCTATTAAACATGTTTGAAAAATTGTGTCTAATATTTTTAGAGGAAAGTCTCTAGCTTGTCCTTAAACTTAGAATCGACACTGTTAACAACTTTAGGTTTTTAGCGAATTGTTGGAATCTGGTAAGTTCCAAATATTTTTAAATGAAAAAAAACCTCTATAGTTAAATATAAAAGAATGTATATTTGTTCATTTTTAAACGAAAGTATAAAAAATGATAGGGTATGACTTTTGGCTATGTATCCTTTCCTGTATTAAAATACTTGTTAATTTTCTTTCACTTTGAATTTTAACTAGCATATATTGTTATCACTTCAGTTTTTCAGCTTTAATGAAAATTTTTTAAGAATTTATTGATATTTTTTCAGGTAAGAATTAACAGCCAGGACAAGGCTCCTACGGACAAGGCTTGCCAGGAGTTGCAGCTCCCATTAATTAATATGTTAACTGGCAACATGCTTAAATTTTAATGGTTCACTATGTTATAAAAAATAATATACTTTCATATGTAACGATATTGTGCACTTGGAGTTTTATGTAGTGAACGTATATGGTATTTTTGTCTTTAAAATAAATGTAATTTTGAAAGCCTTACAATGTGTCTCCTCAACTTTTATTTGTTTAAGTGTACTGTAACACTCATACACACAAATACATGCAATTGTCTTTCTACAGAAATCGTTACTTTTTGAGCATAAAAATTTCCATGAATAAATTTAACTCAAACAAACTATAACTTTTATTAAGATTTTTGTAGATAGTCGTATAGCCTTTTCGTTATTGCTTCTAAACATGTATAATAAGTATTTAAGGAATATCTTTCTTAATAATATTGGAACAGAGGAGGCAATTACAGTGGATATTGATATATAATATCTTGTTACATTTGAAATTTGTGGTAAATATCTCCAATAAAGATTTGTATATACAAATTTGAAACATATGTCTGATAATTAAATTTTCTTTTTTAAATGAAAAACGAATGATACATAACGTCCACAACCATTTTTAGTTCGGTAAAAATATTTCAAATTTAATTACAAACTTTGATGTGCACATATATCCACAGATAACGACTCAATTTAAAACGCCATCCCTCGTGTCATTATTAGGTGAAAAATGATTCTATACTTGGAGAATTACTGCACATATATGTACTGCAATGTCATTGGTGCAGGGTAGGTGGGTTTTCGATTCCAGAACTAAAAAAAAATACTCTAATTGTCACTTACGTAAATCACTAGTTAGTACTATCCTTTATGAATCAAAATAAATTTCGGTATTAATATTGGATGAGTGAAAAAGTTTTAACCACTTTTACCATATTAAAATTTCAAGTGGAGTACAGATGTCGCAGCTGACGTTTTGAGGACAAAAAAGTGGCCAATAATGCGTGAAGCAGTCGAGTATATATAGACACAACGTTTGTCAAGAAGAACTCCTGCGGAACGGGAAACAACACGAGAAGTGAGAAAGACCACATCAAATATTGTTTACTGTACGAGTATGATAAAGGCGTTACAGCAGCTGCAGCTTTCCGCAGCATTTGTCCAGTGAATGGGAAGGATGCCGTGGACGAAAGCACCTGCCGCTTCTGATTTAGAAAATTCCAGTACGGAGACAGGAGCTGTGAAGGCCATACGTGTTCTGACGCCCATTAGTGGTTTCTGAAGATAATCTGGACACAGCCATAACAAATTCCGCACATCCAACCGTCGAAGAATTAGTGGAAACGTTCTCAGTATACAGAACAACAGTCGAAAGAGGAATGCATGCGCTTGGCTTCATCACCAAGTTCGATAAGTGGGTACCACACCAGCTTAGAGCAAGTCAACAAGAAGAGAGGATCAGCACCTGTGTTTCCACGATTTCTCGTAACATTAGGGAGCCCATTTGAACCGAATTGTAACGGGTGATGGGAAGTGGATACTGTACCGTAAATAGGAAACGTCGAAGGGCCGTGTGTGCTGTTACAGAGCGTACTCCATTGACCTCAACAAGAGATCACAAAAACGTTTTGTTCAGTGTATGGTGGGATACCAAGAAAATAACCCACAGGAGGTCATCGCAACGAACAAAGCGATCAATGCAGGCTTCTACTGTCAAGAAATGCACAGACTACGAACTCAACGGGCATCTAAGAGGCCAGCACTCAAGAATAGCAAAGGTGTTCTCTTTCATTACGATAACACCAGATATTCATATTGCTTTAAGTACTCGGTAAAAATTACTGTACCTTCGTTGGTAAGTTTTACCTCACCCGACGTATAGCCCCGACAATGTACCTTCGGACTATGACGTTTTCCGAACGTTAAACATCGTCTTTGCTCGCCAAACTTTCAATAATGTCGAGGCTGTAAAAACGGCGTTACAACAGATTTTTTTTATTATAATACAGAAGAGTTTTATCTGCGTGGTATTCACTTACTGCCAGACAGATGGAAAGAGGTCATATTTAATGATGGTACTTACTTGAATTCATTGGCGCTTAACTTTTTGTGTTCTCCGCCTTTCAGCTTTCGCCAGAAAACGTAACGTGTAGAACTTTTTCACTCACCCAGTATTTGAATCTTATCCGGAATACACAGCTCTCTTGAATCTAATTCCATTAGTTTAACTTGACTTAAATACAGTTTTGTATAGTTTTGCAAGATTAACTTATTCAGACAATAATGAAATAGGTTGTGTATCTTTATTTATTATATTTTTATGGTGCAATTGTCCAGTATATGTTAATAATGAAAAAAAATTTTTTGACAATTTATCAAAGGATTTTTAATTTTTATAAAACATAAATAAATAAATGAAAAAAATAACTAATAGTATACATTTTTAATGGGATCTTTCTCTACTATAAATTTTAAAACAATTTCTGTCATTTTAAACCTTTTTGATTGCCTTAATAACGGAAATGAATGATTCCCGTATATAGAATATACTGATTACGGCTATGCTACAAAAAAAAAAAAAAAAAAAAAAAAAAAAAAAAAAAAAAAAAATCAACCAAATGTAGGTTATTTTACAGAAAATACTGAAAACTGCAAACATTCTGAAGCATTTACAAGGAAAACAATACAAAAAATCCCATTTCGATTCGAATAACAGAATGTTTAAATTTATAGGATTTATGTTGAGCTTTCTTCGACATTAACTACAGGTGAATAACAGATTAACAAACACCAAACTTTGTATTATGTTTTAAGCCTTTCAATTTCACGACAGAAGCCAATAATGTTTATTGCGATATAAATTACGCAATTTTGAAACTTTTCTTTCAATTCTCAAAGAATTGCACCCCTAATATTTTGGATACCAATTTTATTCCAAAAATTAAAATAAGAAAATGCTTATAATTGTTTCGATAATTACATAAGATATATGTAATTTTTCAAATTAAGTACGCTGTAAAAAAAAAAAAAAAAAAAAAAAAAAAAAAAAAAAAAAAAAAAAAAAAAATCTGTAAAGTTACTAAAGTTTTTCTCATAGAAAAACTGTAGTAACTTTACAGATTTTTTTTTTTTTTTTACAGTGTAGAAGTTAAAAGGTAATAAATTCTGTTAACCTACACTGTTAAAAATCTGCTGCAATCTGTCCAGCAATTCGACCTTTTTTAAAGATAACGGTTACTTGACCATATTATTAAGCGCAGCTGACCATATTATTTGCAATATTATGGTCGGAAAAAAATTAAATCACGGCTAAGTAACCGTTTTTTGTAAAAACGGTGGAATAGCTGGACAGTTTGCTACACATTTTTAATAGTGTAGTGTAATTCCGGGATTTATGCCGTACATTTTTTTGAATTTTTTTTTATAAAGTCCCATGGTGGACATAGAGTAAAAAAAATCATTCTGTGGTATTTAATGTTAAATATACAACACGTGTATGGCAACAAAAAAATTCAAAACAAATTAATAATATTTTTTAACAAGTTTTTTCTAAAACATACACTGCGGCGCGTCACCCGTACATTCAGGCTCAGACGCCGCACTTGTGCGGTAACTATGCCGCGCTTGTAATAAGAACAGAATGAAGCTATAAATAAAAATATTCAAAGAAATATTCATATCTGGACTATAATTATGGATGTAATAACAAAATGAAACCAAATGAGTACAATGAAACGTATTATTAGATTCAAATTAATAATTGTTGCCTACTTTCACTATTAAAATTTTCGACTTTCTTTTTACATTACTAGGGGGCTCGGCTCCCTACGACCTACGCTCGCCAACCCCCGTTCAGACACCGAATTTTCTAAAAGCATGCTAATTTGATTGGCTTTAAAAAGATTTTAAAAGATTGAATTATAATTTAACCCCTTGAAGGGCACCGGTATATGTTATATACCACTTACTTTTAATTCCCAAATGCAACATTCACAGCAGAATTTATAAACTAAATTTTGTTTCATGTAATGCACGCGAAGAAAAGCTTTTGCTTAGTTTCATATAAAGTTGTTCATAAATACCGGTGTCAATCAATCATTTTAACATTTTAGCAACAGAAGTGCTTTGCCCCTGAAGGGGTTAAAAAACAGTGGCGATCTCCCTATAAACGGGTTTCTATTCATTTCTCTTTGATTGGGGAATTTTAAGGAAAAATCAGGTGCTGTTAAAAGATACAATGGTGTTTTCGTCTTTGATTAAATAAAATCATTAAAAATTTCAAAATAAGCTAATATAAAATGAATTAAGTAAACAAAGTCTTTGTGTCCCGGTATTTTTTAACAAAGCGAAAAGAAAGTTCTTTCTGACGTAATTTTCACCAAACTTCTCTTTCTCTTTTTAATATTCATGTGAAAATACTTTTGTTAGAAATGAAATATTATTTGCGCTGTCCCAGCAAAAATAGTGGAAAAGATCATCTTGAAATATCAAATAAATCTCTCGCGCAATTTTTAAATTTAAACTGTTTTGCAATATTATTTTTTGTTCATTTTACATAACTAGGGGGCTCGGCCCCCTACGAACTACGCTCGCCAACCCCCGTCCAGACACCGCAGACTCTAAATGCACGCTAATTTGATCGGCTTTAAAAAGATTTCGAAAGATTGAATTATAATTTAAAAAACAGTGGCGATCTCCCTATAAACGAATTTCTATTCATTTCTCTTTGATTGGGGAATTTTAACGCCAAATCCGCTGCGGTACTACTTGATTATCCTGTCGACCAATTTCGCCAAATTATATAAATCGCCAAACCACTCGCCAAATTATACAAATTGATATAATTTTTATTTTAAATAACGAAAGAACAAATAAATTCGTACAACATTAACAAAAACACAAATAAAACGTCGAAATAAAAATAACTTGATGACGTATACACGTGTAACAACATTTCAAAATAAGCTAATATAAAAGGGTTGGGTTGGGTTGATTGTAGACGGCCGATTATCTACTCGAGGGATATAGGCCCTAGGAGGAGTGCCCTTCGTGGGGGTCTTTCTAAGGGAACCCAACCCGTATTTACGCATGGAAAATCCAAGGCTTCGAAGAAAACTACGAAAACTCCGAAACGGTTAGGCCGACGGGCGCGATTGGGTTCGAACCCAGCACCTCCCGTCTACCAGCTTCGAGAGCAGAACCTCTCAGCCACTGGTGGGGCGCTAATATAAAAGGAATCAAGTAAAGAGAGTCTTTGTCTCCTGGTATTTTTTAACAAAGCGAAAAGAAAGTTCTTTTAAATGAGACATTTTAAATTAATTCTCAAAATATCAAATAAATATCTAGCGGACTTTCTAAATTTAAACTTTTTTGCAATATTATTTTGTGTTCATTTTATGTAATAACTATAATGTGACGTAAATATGACGTAATTTCTCCTAAGACTTCTAACGCATGTTACTGAATTTATTATTTTACAATATCCTTTCTCTTTTAAAATTCACGTGTATACTTTTTATGACGTAATTTTTAATAAGTTCCTGCTTTTTATGCGTAATTATTTAATTCTAATTTGAAAGTTTTTTTCCTGTTTATAATAGTCACGTGTAAATAAATTTTTAATTTGAAGCAAACATTATTGCTTGCGCTTTTTATACAGTTGGCAACAGTTTAAATTAGTACAATTTTCTGAAATCTGTAAAAAATATCTCTAGAAATGCTGAAAATTTGAATTTAAAATAGAAATAAAACCTGAAAAAATGAGTCAAAATAAAAAAATTAATGCAATCTGCACTCCGGCAAATTCTAACGCATAAAATGATCTAAAAATGATTACACTGCCATGTATAGTTTTTGCTGCTATAAAACTTTTTTAGTGGAACGATTTTGTCCAACTTTAGCATTAAATAACTCTTAAAATAATTCTTCGATTTGAAAACTGTCTGCATCAGCGTATTTATCAAACATTTCTGTATAAAACCACCGATTTTCATATTTTTGTATGCATTATTTTTGTTAATATTAACGAAGAAAGGCCTCCGGTCACAAAAAAATCAAAACCGGCGGAGGCGGCGGCGGCGGTGACAGCGGTAGTTACTTTTTTTTAGAATAGAGAGATAAGTGTAATGTGACGTAAATGTGGTGTAATTTCTCCTATTTAAGACTTCTAACGCATGTTAATGAATTTGTTATTTTACAATATCCCTTTTCTGTTACACTTCACGTGTAAATATAGTTCTTATGAAGTAATTTTGAATAAGTTCCTGCTTTTTATACGCAATTATTTAATTTTAATTTGAAAGTATCTTTTCTGTTTATAATAGTCACGTGTAAATAAATTTTTAATTTGAAGCAAACATTATTATTTCCGTTGTTTATACAGCTGGCAACAGGTTAAATTAGTACAATTTTCTAAAATCTGTTAAAAATATCTCTAGAAATGCTGAAAATTTGAATTTAAAATAGAAATAAAACCTCAAAAAATGAGTCAAATTAAAAAAATAAATGCATTCTGCACACCGGGAAATTATAACGTATAAAATGATCTAAAAATTATTAAATTCCGATGTATAGTTTTTGCTCCTATAAAACTTTTTTAGTGGAACGATTTTGTCCAACTTTAGTATTAAATATTTCTTAAAATAAGACTTCGATTTGAAAACTGTCTGCAACAGCGTGTTTATGAAACATTTCTGTATAATACTACCGATTTTCATATTTTTGTATGCATTGTTTTTCTTAATATTAACGAAGAAAGATCTCCGGTCACAAAAAATTCAAAACCGGCGGCGGTGACAGCGGTAGTTACTTTTTTTTAGAATAGAGAGAAATTTTAACTGTTATTTCAGCAACAACGTAACATCAATGTATTACAAAGGGAAAAGAAAAAAAGCAAAATTGTGTTTACATAATTTATTTGTTAACCCTTTCGGGACCGGTAGCTTTTACACAAAATTTATTCGGTTGGTACCACTTTTTTTAAAGAAGTTACCTTTACTTAAATAATCATGAAAATGCTCTAATTAAACAAAGCAAATATTACTTTTCTTTTTTACTCGTGCCAGAAACAAATTTTGTAAGCTCTTTATGAAGGTGCTTATATGCACCTATCGTCCCGAATGGGTTAAGAGATCGTCAGAAAAAGTGTCGAAAAAGTACAGTCTTTATGTAACTACATTGTTACATCATGTGTTTAACATGATGTAACGAAGTCAATTGCACTTCCTCTTTTTTGGAGTAGTTTGTAAAGAACGTCTGCGTTACGCGTAATCCAATTTTTCATTATTGTCATCTTGACTTGCATCTTTCTTGCCCTTCTTACTTTTTATTTTCCACCTTTTCTCATTTGGTTTTAGTGAACGTGATAACATGCCTAACATGGTTAGTCTGTGCAAAAAGAAAAGGAAAAGTTAATAACACTTATTCATCCCGTACAAAAAAAACTGCGGCATATATACCGGAATAGCAGTGCGGCATGTATCCCATTTTGCATGGTGCAGACGTCGGCCATCACACTTACCTGCCATCGCTGAGGGGAATGGCGTAATCATACACACAGTACTCTATACAAATGCTACACTTAGTTTTGACTTCGAAATCATGCATGCATTTAGTAATTAGTGTATGAAAAGTGTTTAAACATAACGTGTTTAAAAGTTTGGACAGTGAAATCATGCACTTACGTCAAATTAAGGATTGTACTTCTACAAGTAAACATCGAAATTGGATTCACGTTATACACTGGTTAAAATAACCTCATTGCGCACCTATACTGTGCGTTTGACGACCGTCTTTCGATAATTCCAAGAAATAGAAGGGGTGCGGCATCTATACCGTATGCGCCGACTCTCTCGGAGTTACCCTATATATATTTTTAAAGGATAATATAATCCCAATGGAAATGTTATTCGTCTTTTCATAAAAAATATACGTACAATCTTTTTTTATA
The DNA here is from genome assembly GCA_963932465.1 of Maratus speciosus. NCBI lineage: Eukaryota > Metazoa > Arthropoda > Arachnida > Araneae > Salticidae > Maratus > Maratus speciosus. The sequence continues at coordinate 459,880,573 of OZ010797.1, forward strand.
TCGAACTTATTGAATTTTTTTTTAACATGGAAAGACATGTAAGTACTCTGGCAATTACCTCATGGTAAACTACGATCAGACCAAGATAGAACACCCTGATTAATCGTTGTATTCTTTTAATAACGCTCTTTTTAATGATTGCATTTATAAACCCATTTTTATTAGTTCTGTGAACTTAGTCATTGTTCTATTTTTCTGAATTTATTAAAGATATTATAAAAAATATGTTTGGATCGTAGTTTGTCTATTGCTAACTGAAGTAAAACACGACCGCACTCAAATTAAATAATCTGCTCTATTACACTGTAATGCAGGGGCGCCATTTCAGAACTTTCTTGGGGGGGGGGGGGAGGGCAAACATTTTTGAGGGATGCTATATAGCTAAGGGTAGGATCCCCCATATGAGAAACGTTTACAGATTTATGCTTACAATAACAGTAAAAACTTTGAATACAGAAACTCAAAACCAATGAAATATTCCGTTTTAGATAGGTTTCCGTCTTAGAAGGTAAAATTTTAATATAATTTACATGATTTTTTTTTCTTTTTAGACAGGATTCTATTATAGACAGGTTTCATTTTTACAGGTATCCAGACTGACTGTTAAACCATCCGCTCTATAGTATAGCTCTGAAAAGAGATATATTAGAGTAAAACTTGTGAAAACGAAACCTGTCTATAACAGATTTCTTTCTAGAAGGGAAAAAAATCAAATTTCGTTGAAAAAACATCATACAATTACACTTGCTAAGACGGAAACCTGTTTAAGTGGAGCTTTTTTCTAGTCCCTTTCGAAGTTTTACTTACAGGGGCGCCATTTCATGAGTTTCCTGACGAAGGACAAGGAAACTTTTTCCTGTGACGAACAGGGAACGTGGAAAATTGCACAACTTGCAGAACTGCACAAATCACATAGAAGAAAAAAAATCCCGCACTATAAAACATGCTTTACGTGATTTTGTCTCCATAACTTCTTTCATAAACATGTGATTATTCCACAATTTTTTTTTTAAATTTTTGTGAAAGCCCGCGATTTTTCTTTCTTTCAAAACCCGCAAAATCGTCAATGGGTCGCAGAAAAAATCGCGAATCTTGGAAATTTTGAAAAAAAAAAGTCTCAAAATGGTCGCTTAAAAGTCGCTAATTTCTTCAAACGACTGTGGAAAATATCGCTAATTTCATCAGAGATCGCGAAAAGAAATACAAATTTCGTCAAATGATTGCACAAACAGAAATCTTGAATTTCGTAAAAGGATTGCGAAAAAAATCTTGAATTTCGTAAAAGGATTGCGAAAAAAGTCGTGAATTTCGTCAAAAGACTGCGCAAAAAATCACGAAAATTTAGTCGAACAATCGCGCAATAAAATCAAGTAGAAATTCGTCAAACGATTGCGTAATAAGCCCAACGATCGCCCAAAATTTTGTCTAACTCTGGCACAAAAAAAATCACAAATCTTATTAGTACGTGGCAGAAACAAAATCACGATTTTCAATAAATGATAGTGATAAGGAATCGGGAATTTTGTCAAAAAAAATCACGAAAACAAATATCGAAATACGGCAGTTGGTCGCGGAAAAATATTGTGAATTTCGGCAAGTGCTCGCGCGAAAAAAATCAATTTCGTATAACCCTTTCAGAAAAAAATCGTGAATTCTGTGAATCGATCGCGGAAAAACTCGCAAATTTCGTCAGATGATCGAGAAAAAAAAATTATGAAATTCAATCAGTCATGGGATAATCAGCCAACGAATGTCATGAATAGGTCACGAAATTTGTGATCTGTAAGTATAAGAAAATTTCTGTTAGTGATTTTCTGCAAGTGAAGTTAAAGCGTTAATTTTTTCGGATTGTGTTTTCACTATTATGAGATGGATTCATGTTAATCCAATTTTTCAAAGACATCCTGAATATTTTTCAGATAGAAAAACTACATATTTGAACATTAATGAATACTATGTATATATTTCCATCTTTCTACAGAAAAGGTAAAATTTATAATTAATATTCATATGAAAAGCACAAATAAATGCACAAGAATTACTTTCATGTGCATACATATAATTTAAAATTATTTAAAATACATTAGAAAAACACAGAGAGTTTTCAGGCGTCACTAGACCGTCATGAGTGGGATTTAAATGCTATTATTTTCTTTGTGCTTATTCGAGAATTGACTAGAAGAAAATCATTGTGAATGTTGTGTCAATGGTTTTGACGAGTTTGTTCCAATCATCAACTTGCACACAGCTGAGAAGCAACTGATAAAAAAAAAATCTCACATGTATTTTTTAAAGTAGCCAAAGTACTCATTAAAGATATATGTCTCACCTTGAGGGAGCTCGAATAGTAAGGCTTTAGAAAATTTTTTTGATAATTATTAATTTCTATGCATAAGCATTTATTTAATGCATATGTTTTTATTGCAATAAAATCTGATAAGTTATTTTAGAGTTTGAGCAATTTTCTAATATTTGTTTGTGTCTGGCATTTGCTTAGGGATGCTCCGAATATTCGGTATCTATTCAATATTCGGCCATACTATCGAATATTCGGTTAGGCTGAATATTAAACTATTCGGTTTGCTGAATACTTAAAAAAACTCTTAAAAATATTTTTTAAAACGTTACATAACTTCTACTTTTAACTGTGAATTAATAAAGATATTCAGAACATTAATGACATGTCATTTGTTCATGGGAATTAATAAATGTAGAAATGCAAGTTACTCAGCATTGTCTGGTAAATAATCCGTTTCTTGCTTTTTCGCAAACAGGGTGTTTCTAAACAAAATGGAAGAAAATTTCAAGGGTAATAATAAGCATCAAAACAGGCAATTTTTTGTCCAGTAAATCAGGATCGCAATTCACTTATTCAGTCAGAAATACAGTGTATCCCCAGGTCAAACTTTAATTTCCTTTTGTTACTTTAACAATAATGAAGGCATTGCAACTATATTGTAAACAGAGTTACTTTAATTTCTGTGAAATATGATAACATGACGAGAAGTGCTGGAAATAGTATAACGATTTATATCTAAGCACCACTGAGCTAGACATTATTTTATTAAGAATGCAGCTAACAATACTTATACTGTACCACTGACCAAAATCCAATCTCTTCTAAGGATATCATCACGTTCTATACAAGCAAATTAATGTGATGCAAATTTCGCTAAAATATCTTAATTTTTATAGAGTTATAAACGAAAATTCTGCTACGGCTTGTACACCTTTCATTTTTGATTAAAGCTTGTGATGAAAGACTGTTGCTTCTTGCTCAGTATGAGAGAATTCTTTTCATTTGTTCGAATTAATTGAAGTCATGGAATTTAATTGTTATTTAAACATTTTTTAAACCATCCTCTTCTTAAATAATAACTCAAAACATACCTTTTTTAGTACAAAATTTACTTATAAAAATTATCTTGTTTTGAAAATGGATGTATCTGTGCTAAATATTATAAAAAATTGTTTAAAATTTAACTTTTTAACGTTAAACACTGAGATATAAAAGTATTTGGCCAGCCGAATATTCGGTATTCGGCCGAATAGATACTATTCGGCTGGTTTCATATTCGGTATTCAGCCTAACAGTTACTATTCGGCTGATCGAATATTTGGTATTCGGTTTACCTGCAGGCCAAATATTCGGCATTCGGTATTCAGACAAAATCACTATTCGGTGCCTCCCTACATTTGATGGTTGATAAATTTTCTAAAATATCAAATTCCTTGGGGGGGGCTATTTCCCCCTCCAGCCCCCCTCAAAGGGCGCCCCTGCTGTAATGTTATAACATTGATTTCAAGATATAAATAATTTCATTAAGTATTTAGAATCAATGCATACCATGTTTTACTTTATTTTTTATTTACACTAGGGGGCTCGGCCCCCTACGAGCTACGCTCACCAACTCCCGTCCAGACACCGCAGGGTCTAAATGCACGCTAATTTGATCGGCTTTAAAAAGATTTCGAAAGATTGAATTAAAAAAAACAGTGGCGATCTCCCTATAAACGAATTTCTATTCATTTCTCTTTGATTGGGAAATTTTAACGCCAAATCCGCTGCGGTACTACTTGATTATCCCATCGACCAATTTCGCCAAATTATATAAATCGCCAAACCACTCGCCAAATTATACAAATTGACATAATTTTTATTTTAAATAACGAAAGAACAAATAAATTCGTACAACATTAATAAAAATATAAATAAAACGTCGAAATAAAAATAACTTGATGACGTAGACACGTGTAACAACATTTCAAAATAAGCTAATATAAAAGGAATTAAGTAAACAGAGTCTTTGTCTCCTGGTATTTTTTAACAAAGCGAAAAGAAAGTTCTTTTAAATGAGACATTTTAAATTAATCGTTTTTAATCTGACGTAATTTTTACCAAGCTATTCTTTCTCTTTTAAATAATCGCGTGAAAGTACTTTTGTTAGCAATGAAATATTATTTGCGCTTTCCTAACAAAAATAGTTGAAAATATCCTCTCAAAATATTAAATAAATGTCTAGTGCAATTTCTAAATTTAAACTTTTTTGCAATATTATTTTGTGTTCATTTTATGTAATAACTATAATGTGACGTAAATATGACGTAATTTCTCCTAAGACTTCTAACGCATGTTAATGAATTTATTATTTTACAATATCCTTTCTGTTTTAAAATTCACGTGTATACTTTTTATGGCGTAATTTTTAATAAGTTCCCGCTTTTTATACATAATTATTTAATTCTAATTTGAAAGTTTTTTCCTGTTTATAATAGTCACGTGTAAATAAATTTTTAATTTGAAGCAAACATTATTGCTTGCGCTTTTTATACAGTTGGCAACAGTTTAAATTAGTACAATTTTCTGAAATCTGTAAAAAATATCTCTAGAAATGCTGAAAATTTGAATTTAAAATAGAAATAAAACCTGAAAAAATGATTCAAAAGAAATAAATTAATGCAATCTGCACTCCGGCAAATTCTAACGCATAAAATGGTCTAAAAATGATTACACTGCCATGTATAGTTTTTGCTGCTATAAAACTTTTTTAGTGGAACGATTTTGTCCAACTTTAGCATTAAATATCTCTTAAAATAATTCTTCGATTTGAAAACTGTCTGCATCAGCGTGTTTATCAAACATTTCTGTATAAAACCACCGATTTTCATATTTTTGTATGCATTATTTTTCTCAGTATTAACGAAGAAAGACCTCCGGTCACAAAAAATTTAAAACCGGCGGCGGCGGTGACAGCGGTAGTTACTTTTTTTTAGAATAGAGAGATGATAACTTTTAATGCTACAAAAAAAAAAAAAAAAAAAAAAAAAAAAAATTCACACTGCTTTACATTTATTTAAAATTAAGTTCTGGAAACTTATAGCATACAAGTGATCTGAAAATTTTCATTTCTGGAATTCTTTTTTTTTTTTTTTTTTTTTTCTTTTAAGAAACTAGGGGGCTCGGCCCCCTACGAGCTACGCTCGCCAACCCCCCGATCAGACACTGCAGTCTCTAAAAGCACGCTAATTTGATCGGCTTTAATTGAATTTTTTTGGAAGATTGAATTATAATTAAAAAAAACAAAGGCGATCTCCCTATAAACGGGTTTCTATTCATTTCTCTTTGATTGGGGAATTTTACGGAAAAATCAGCTGCTGTTAAAATATACAATGGCATTTCAAAATCATCTAATATAAAAGGAATTAAGTAAACAGAGTCTTTGTCTCCCGGTATTTTTTAACAAAGCGAAAAGAAAGTCCTTTTAAATAAAACATTTTAAATATATCGTTTTAATCTGACGTAATTTTCACCAAACTTTTCTTTCCCTTTTTAATATTCACGTGAAAATGCTTTTATTAGAAATGAAATATTATTTGCGCTGTCCAAAAAAAAAAAAATAGTTGAAAAGTTCATCTCAAAATATCAAGTAAATGTCTCGCGCTATTTTTAAATTTAAACTACTATTTTGCAATATTATTTTTTGTTCATTTTACGTAATAAGTGTAATGTGACGTAAATGTGATGTAATTTCTCCTATTTAAGACTTCTAACGCATGTTAATGAATTTATTACTTTACAATATCCTTTCTCTGTTAAAATTCACGTGTAATTATAGATGAAGTAATTTTCAATAAGTACCTGCTTTTTATACGTAATTATTTAATTCTAATTTGAAAGTTTTTCTTTTCTGTTTATAATAGTCACGTGTAAATAAATTTTTAATTTGAAGCAAACATTATTGTTTCCGTTGTTTATACAGTTTGGCAACAGGTTAAATTAGTACAATTTTCTGAAATAAGTAAAAAAATATCTCTCGAAATGCTGAAAATTTGAATTTAAAATAGAAATGAAACCTCGAAAAATGAGTCAAATTAAAATAATAAATTAATTCTGCACACCGGGAAATTATAACGTATAAAATGATCTAAAAAGTATTAAATTCCGATGTATAGTTTTTGCTCCTATAAAACTTTTTTAATGGAACGATTTTGTCCAACTTTAGCATTAAATATCTCTTAAAATAATTCTCCGATTTGAAAACTGTCTACATCAGCGTGTTTATCAAACATTTCTGTATAATACTACCAATTTTCATATTTTTGTATGCATTATTTTTCTTAATATTAACGAAGAAAGACCTCCGGTCACAAAAAAGTCAAAACCGGCGGCGGCGGCGGCGGTGACAGCGGGAGTTACTTTTTTTTAGAATAGAGAGAAAAGATATTCTGTGTTTTAAAAATGTGTCAGTCACCACAAAATGAAAGAATATGTGATAGTTCCGTATTTTCAGCGGTAAACTTGTTCAAGTCACATGAAACTTTAACAACTGTTCCTTTAATTATTACAGCCAGTGTTCAAGTTTATTAAACAGGAAAGAAAAATCACACATCAAGCATAGATCATGAAATATTTTCCACCACATTCAGACTACTTTAACTAAACTTAAACTTTTTAATAAGGAAAGATGATGTCTATATAAAGATGATGTCAAATGTGAAAAAACACAGCACTTTTCAAAACCCAATTCGAACATTTGAGGGGCTCGGCGGTAAATAATGGTAAGTGACATTAGTCACTTTGGCGATATTAAGAAAAAAAGGTTTTATTTACATACATTTGGATACAAATGGCGCTACGGATAACCCGAGATAGTACTAGAATCTTTCGAGGGAATATTGCACTTTTTAATTCGGTAATAATTTTACTAATTTCTGTAGTGAATAAAAAAACTTAATTTATATTTTGGCGCTGAACAATATTTACTGCCGAGCCCCTTAATTGCTATCTACAGTGTATGTATCCTGCAGAGCAGGGTACTCAAAAACTTAGTTCAGTTAGGAAAGTTGTAACATGGTTGAAAATTCCCCTTCCGCTATATCGGCCAATAAGCGGAAATGTTCTTGAATTATTTTGTATAGTATATGACGTACAGAATTTATACATTACAAGTAATATGTAAAAGTTAGTTAACTTTAACAAAGCATACCACAATTGAAAATGCACTCCTTGCAATTATTATTCATAGACATTACTATAACAAAATTCTTTTTCGCGCCCATGTAAAGGAACGACCAATTCTATGCATATCATATTATATAGTCTGAATCTTTTAGTGTCCCTCAGCGATGTATATCAATTTTAATATGTTTCAAACAGTGTAACATCATTAAAATATACTGCAAACGATTTTTCCCGAGAGACCCTAATATAATGGCATTTTCGAGTGCCACTGAAAACTAACTATAGACGCTAGACACTTCATTTTCAATACCGAACATGCAGTGGTAAACCTCAGTAATAAATATCAATTAGATACCGATCCAGGTATGTTTGCGCAATTTAGAGCATTGACAAATGGATGGATAAACAGACAAACTGTGTTTATAAACAATTTTTAACTATGAAATGCAGTAAACCAACGTTTAAAATGCACAAATAATGCGTGAAAAAGCAGCAAACAGCTGTTTCGAATCTACAGCGAGATTCTTCTTCAGTGCAAGAGAGGGAAAAAAGGAACAGCGTGCTAGAAAAAGCAAGGCTGAGCAAAATGATAGACATTGACGCGCTGCCTTATATACCCTATGCGGGTAGCGAAAGCGCCAGAAACAACCAATGAGAGAGAAGCAGTGGAAACGACTGGGTGGACAAGTAGCGACATCTACCGGAAAAGGAGAGAAAATGAAACCAAAAAAGAGGAAATTAAATTAATGCTTTCCAAATACTTGGAAAATCTGGAGTACTAGATAAGTCATTGACTAAAGAGTGAGAATTTTTAATGATGTGGTAAGCTTCCCAAAAATCAAGATCAAGGTTAGAAGAACATTTTTGGATAATGGTGGCTGAGGAAAAATCGAACCTATGTTGAGAAGACCAAGAATGTTGAGCAATAGAAGAACGTTTGAGCTCCTGATTTTTAACATAACCTTCATGCTCTTTTAAACGAAATCTAAGAGCACGTTTAGTCTGGCCAATATAAGAAAGGTCACAATGGCAAGAGATTTGGTAAATACCCCAGTTATCTAGGCGATCAATGGGGTGTTTGAGATTTGAAAAAGTGATTTTATTAACAGGAGAAAAAATAAAATTAAAATCAAACCTTCTTAAGATTTTAGCAACTTGCTGACTGATTTTAGGAAAAAATGGTAACACAACTGAAGTATTAGAGTTGGAATTAGAATGCTTTTCAGAATGGACGGATTTCGTCAATTTCTTATAAATAGAATCAATAATATTAAAGGAATAACCGCGATCAACAGCAATAGCTTTGAGGTAATTAAGTTCAGCACTAAGTAACTGAGGAGTGGAACAAACATTGGTAGCCCGAAAAACAAAAGTATTGAAAGCAGCGAATTTCTGGTTAGGGTTCTGGTTCTAATTCCAACTCTAATACTTCAGTTGTGTTACCATTTTTTCCTAAAATCAGTCAGCAAGTTGCTAAAATCTTAAGAAGGTTTGATTTTAATTTTATTTTTTCTCCTGTTAATAAAATCACTTTTTCAAATCTCAAACACCCCATTGATCGCCTAGATAACTGGGGTATTTACCAAATCTCTTGCCATTGTGACCTTTCTTATATTGGCCAGACTAAACGTGCTCTTAGATTTCGTTTAAAAGAGCATGAAGGTTATGTTAAAAATCAGGAGCTCAAACGTTCTTCTATTGCTCAACATTCTTGGTCTTCTCAACATAGGTTCGATTTTTCCTCAGCCACCATTATCCAAAAATGTTCTTCTAACCTTGATCTTGATTTTTGGGAAGCTTACCACATCATTAAAAATTCTCACTCTTTAGTCAATGACTTATCTAGTACTCCAGATTTTCCAAGTATTTGGAAAGCATTAATTTAATTTCCTCTTTTTTGGTTTCATTTTCTCTCCTTTTCCGGTAGATGTCGCTACTTGTCCACCCAGTCGTTTCCACTGCTTCTCTCTCATTGGTTGTTTCTGGCACTTTCGCTACCCGCATAGGGTATATAAGGCAGCGTGTCAATGTCTATCATTTTGCTCAGCCTTGCTTTTTCTAGCACGCTGTTCCTTTTTTCCCTCTCTTGCACTGAAGAAGAATCTCGCTGTAGATTCGAAACAGCTGTTTGCTGCTTTTACACGCATTATTTGTGCATTTTAAACGTTGGTTTACTGCATTTCAATATTCCTGCACAAAGGCTTTAATTGCTATTTTAATTTTTTAACTGTGTTGGAAAGTCTTATATGTTTTTTTTTTTGGTTCATCAATGGGCAAAAAGAAAAAAAAAATCTGGAACAAACTGTTTTTTGCTTCAAAAAACAATTAAAATAAACAAAGTTACATTCTACTATGATTTACGAGGCATATGTCACTGATTAATAAGCAAAGTCTCAATTAATAAGGCAATTAATCCTTGTCTGAAATACCTTACAAATATCAAATAGATTTAGATGCTGTCAACAATGAAATAAGCGCAATGGTTTTTAGGTGAGTTCGTACTTACATAAATATGCAGCACCTATAGTCGTCGTCTGATCCATTCATCCGTCCGCATATAACAGCGCAAAAACTACCCAACCGAATAGTTTTGAAATTTTAAATGTATAATTATTGCAAAATGTTGTGGAGTCATTTGAAATTTTATGACAATCGGATGTATAATTTAACTACAGGGACAGTCAAATATTTCCGTTACATTTCGGCCAATGGGAAAAAATCATTTCAAGTACGTTTTAATGATGTTACAGCCTTTCGAACTGAATGAAATTGATATGCACTTATGAAGTGCACTAAAATCTACATTCCGTACAATATGCGGTGCAAAAAATATTTATAAAACTAGTTATAGTACGAACACATCTCATTTCCTACGTTTGAGGTGCAATTTCCAACTTGTTTATTTTGCTTTTTCTAATCGTCTATCTTGGACAATAGTCCAGGTATTTTGTGATTGAACATGGGCAAAATTGCAATAGAAGCTTTTTACAGAATTTTTTAATCAGGAACTACTGCTTAATAGCATACTAAAAATCAGATGAAATCTGAGCACGGGAACACCCCTATATACGGATTTCAAAATGGCGGAGGGGATTTTCTGGAACTAAGGCAGAGAATATATCGCTTACGGAAATATATCGCTTTATTTTCACAATTTAACTTTGAAGTATAGTCAAAAACGATAAACAGTACGCAAAAGTCTACTATTTCTGACAAATTACTGCTTAAATTCATTTTTACAGAAATGTTCCAGTGAAGAAAAAAACGTATCAATAGTTTTCATCATATTTATAGTTAGAAGTTAGGTAGTTCTTGTTACATCCATTGACTTGGCACACCCCAGAAGCTGTAGAACAGGGCAATCAATTACGCTTGCATCAGCATCGTAAAGTAGCACAGTTTGTCTTTCAAGAACATGGAATCATATTAAGTAAATAATCTGTAGCTGGCAAGTCACTTGCAGAGTATTGGGTAGCACGAGAGTTTTTTTACATACCAGCCCCATTCTGCTGGCTTGGTTCTTTCTTCCGATATTTATTTGTAAGTAAGTGTGATAGCTATGATATTTTGTAGAAGAATCGGTCGGAGGCAAACGTTCAGGTGTAATAAATGATTTTGCTGTAGTTACTTTCCTTATCAACATTTGATGACGTAGTTTGTCTATAGAATCCAGTGCCTTGCAGTCATAAAACAGAAGCATTGCTTTTTTTCAAGCCTCAGCCATATCTGAATGTAGGCTTGAATTTGAACAAAATATTTTTGCAATAGAACGGAGCTCTGTCTTGTTCATCTGTTTGAGAAATGATGATGATTTCCCAATGGAAAAAATTCTGGATGTTGTATCGCAGTCCGTGAAAGCATGCAGAAACAGAAGGAAGTTGCAATTTTCACGACCTAACAGAGATTGCATGTTGAGGATATGATAGACTGGTTTGGAACATGATCCTCGTCTTATGTCACTGCGATAGTATAGCTTGAAGCCATTATCCTTTGCCTGTTAAAGAAGGAGAATCAGCAAGTCGGTATCTTCACCTATTACAGTGGTATGTGCATGTGCATGTTCTGAAGATGAGACTGGAGCACGAACAATGTCTATATTGGCACCCCCATCTGTGTTGGGAACAGTACAGCCTTGTTTCTTAAGCAATTCGCCTATGAGGGAAGTCATTGCTTGCTTGTTTTTTCATTGTCCAGAAACTCTTCTTTTTTTCCAATAAATTTCACGTATGGGCTGAAATTAATATCTATACTGTTTTTTTTTTGTAGCGTCATCTGTGAGCCACATCATTGATTGTTGGATACCCAATGTAATTATCAAAAACCATGATAGGTTTTCCATGTTGTTTAACAATAAAATCAGCGTAAGACATAGCAATGTTTCCATATGTATCATTTTTTACACCAGGAAATGCGACGCAAGAAAGATCCTCCATCCAATATGTACCTTTCTATACTTTCCACGTTGTCATATTTTTCATTGTGTAAATTTTTAATGTGTTTGACTAGTGCTTGAGCTAACTGAGATTTGTCTGAATTCCTCATCATACTTGGTGATTCAAATAATGCTGCAGGGTACGCACACGGTTCATAACGCATGACATCTCCGAGATTCATTTTACCACAACTGCCAGTAATCATCATTCTTTAGAAGAGGAGCGCTGGATCTATTTGTATATCTAAGTCATCTTTATAACTACAAATGGCGGCAGCAGATCCTAGAGTTTTCACTTTCTATGACCTTTTAGCCGAATACCTAAATATATCCTTCCCTATCATTTTGGAGATGATGATCATACTAAATAAGTGCAACTCATCAACATTAACTTATTTTTTAGCTGTTTCGCCTGTAACAAATTTGCGTAGAGTAGAATCAGAATGAAATGGCGATATGTGTTCCAGTACATCGGCCACTTTTTAAAAGTCATCATAGGTGCCAAGTTGCCACTAATCCTCCGTAATATGTGGGTTAATTTAACCCTAGTTTAATACATTTCGCACCAGAATTTTTTTTCAAGGATGATATTAAACAAGTTCCACGTAGAAAACTGGAATTAAATAAATAACGATTCATCAAATAATTTTTCTGGTTCGAAACGTTGTTAAACTGGGTTAAATTAATCCACGCATTACGGAAGATTAGTGTGAACTTGGCACCTCTGAGTCATTGCTGCTCCTCTTCTGTCTGCAGTCTCTTATAGGTATTTTTGATAATTTTATAAAAGTTACACACTCCCAATGTTATTCCTATGGGAGTTTGAAGCTAAAAGTTAGCATAGAACACAAATTTTAACTATTTTCAAAACATCATTTAGTACACTTAAAATTGATATTTTGAATTGAAACTGGCAACAGAGAAAAGTATATACACTTACGTTAATAAAAAGCACAGTATGGAGCTGTTTATAGCATTTATTATGTACGTTAGAGGTTAGAGATTAATTAAAAAAGGTTAACATTACAATAATCTCCACAGAGATGCATTATTAAATGGCCGCCAATGGTAAAGCATGTACTTTTCAGAGGCTCATTAAAATACTAAAATTTATAAAAAGAATCTAAAACTCACTCACTAGTGTTGTATAAGCTTCAAATTACACAAATAATGTAGTAATCCGCTGTTAAATAATCATTTAACACCATAAATATAATCTTGAAAAACACTGACATGACAAACTACTCTGGTCAGATCACAATCACAGCACAGCATGTATAAAAAATATCGATATCTTTGCTTAAAGTCTCCTTAACAAAGTAAATTGGTGATGAAATGTCCATAAATGCAGGGGTCGTGCGTGTCCTGAAATTTTATAGCCAGGAAATGTTTCGGTACCAGTATTTTCTTATAGAAAATTACTTCTTAAATAAGACGAAATTTCGCGCGTTTAAGCTAGCGTTCTATTTATTCTTCTATTAAAAAATACTGATATTTGCCCTGAAAAATTCCCTAAAGCATATTATTAAAAATGTTCCGATGCCTGGGAAAGTTATGCACAACTAGCATTTATAAGCACTGGAATCGATTCGGAGACAGTTGCAATTGCGGATACATGAGATAGAGAAACGGGATTAACAGAAATTAGAGAAATTTAAAAGAACTATATCTCGCGAACCACTGGACCGATTTTGATGCGGTAGGGCTTAAAATGTTCAGGAAGACTTAATATGTAGAAAGAAAATGTAGTATAAGGCTTGCCTGAGGCCGGAGATATATCTCCCCATCGCCGGAGCTCGAAAAACTCACCGCATACCGGATGACTGTTAGGTGATCGGTCTAGTAGTAATACAGTTTAGAATGAGTTATAGATACTTTACTTTATCTTGTTCCAAAAGCATTATTGGTTGTCAGTTGTTCGATAAAAAATGAATATTTGCAGTCCAAATTGTTTAGTGCTGCCCTCTGTGGTCTTCCGTCTCAACTAAAAGCTATACAACAGCACAACAACGCAAAACGGCATATGATTCAGTCCGTTTTGAAATCCGTTTTTAAGGGTGTTCCCGTGATCGGATTTTGTCTGATTTTGGTTATATTTCTCAGTAATGGTTACGGATTAAAAATAAGTTAACAGAGCTTCTATTGCAATTTTGCTCGGGTTGAAGGTGTATTTACTTTAATTTGCCTGGACTACAATTAGATTACAGGATGAAGAAAAAGATCGTCTTGACAGTCAGTTATGTGAGGAAATTTTTAATTTTTATCAAAAATGTAATTTTACTTTTTCCGGTAAAAGAATTCAGAATTTATTGAAACATATATAAAAAAAATAGATCATAATGCAAGCTCTTGTTTTATTGGAATAAATTACTTACTTTATTTAAATAACCATTCTATAACAAGGACTTCAAAGTTTTTTTTAGTGTTTTCACTAAAATTTTAGAAAATTGATGAATTCTCACTACGCCTTTCCAAGTACTCGTAATCCTATGCATAAATTATGTATACTTCCAAAGTTTATTCAGCAATTGGAAATGTGAAACCATTTCAAGATTTTTTGAAAATGTTTCGCAAAATATACTTTTGCAAATGCACTGTTGCATGTAACTATAGAAACTTTGTAGAAAACATGAAAAAAATTCTACAATGTTTGTCTCAGCTATTTAATTCTATCTATGTATGATCTATGGAGATGCAACAAACGGTAAGTGAATATGTCGAAAAAAGCAGTATAATGGAATATAATTTTGGATCAATGCATTTTTATTGTTACAATATTCACAGTTTGCGGCAAAGGATATCGGCAAAATAACCTGTTTCTGTTGCAGTTTTAAAATATTTTGTTCAGCAAATTTCTAATTCCTCACGGTTATACACATTTTTTGTAAATTACACTTTATATTTACAATATCTGTAGGCAGTGCAGAATCACTCTTAACACATTCACGACGGGAAACGAGAATTCTCGTTTTCATTCAAACAACATCACTGAGTAAGGGCGTGGCATCTGCCTTACAGAAAATGCATTTATATCATGTTGTCCATATTTTTTTCGATTGTAAGACATTTTAAATTAAATTCGTACGTTGAAAGATATTTGCCGATTCATAAACTTTTGAAAACTATGTAGAAAACCAATTTACAAAACACTTTAAGAACAGGGAGGAGCTTCTACTGTTTTAAAATTCATATTTAATAAAAATTGCCCTTCGCAAAGTGTTAAGATCATGTATTTGTAAATGCATATATATAGTTACAGACATTTTATAAAAAAAAGTACGAATTCAGACGATATAGGTCGTTGTCGGGTTAACAAAAAAGAAAATATGTCACATTAGCTTTAACGTTGAACTTCTAGCATTTGCGGGGTAGGAAACCTTATTACTGTGGTGAACGGATTTAAACTTTATAAAAATCTTGCTTGGCGCATAATCCTCTCACGTATGCACAGTTGAGTGCGGATGGTTGATAAACATATGCAATCTCCTCTAATAAAACTTGGATTGATATAAATGTAATACATATCTATGAAGAATTTCATCATCAAAGCATAACAAAGCTTCGCCAGAAGACTTCTGAGCGCTACAGACAATAAAATCACTGTCAAAATGTGCTACAGTTATTTTATCTATGAACATGAATCTTTTAATATTTTGATTGCGGCAGATTTCAAGAAAACCTATACAGATTAAAAACTTACTTTCATCATCACGATCAATATTTATAAACCATGAGTGCATAATGTGTTTAAAATAACATAATTGTGGAAGCTTTCATTGGAGCAAGAATAACAAGTGGTGTGCGCGGGTGATAAAAGACGATTAACCCTCTCGCTGCGTAATTGTTTTATCAAAACCCCTTCGCGACGATCATCTTTTAAGAATGTTTATTCTTTTGTCACCGGTTTTTCAAAACAAAATTTTTTGTCTAATTTAATCGGGGGAAATGCTCGGATTAAATAAGGCAAAATTTACAATAAAAAACTACTGGTGGGAATAATCAAGGAGGGTTAATTAGACGGAAAAAATGCATGCCTGAGGAAATCTCGGGTTGCACAGCAAGAGGGTTAATGAAGATAAATTTGTTTTCATATTAAGTTACCTATTTTCTCACGCTGAATTAAAATTATAAATACATGAAAGAAAAATATTTTGGAAATACATTTTTACATCGTTAGATTATGAATACGTGCCGATGAATATATAAGTATTTATTCCCTTCTTCGATAATTGACAGTTTATAATTGATAGGATTTTGAATCACGTTAAACAGGCGTGAGTAAGTAATGTAAATTGGGACTTACACTTTTTCAGGAGACTTATACGTCAACGGTGTAAATCCACATTTTATCTTTATCCTAAAACGTATTAGTTGACGATATTATTAACTTTATATTTGAAGTAAATTGTATTCTCCAATGCACCACATTTTATGCCTCCCTTAAGTTAAGAAATTCTAGATTATTTCAATATTAAATGAAGATGCAGTGACATTTAGATGTTGTTTAATTAACACTATTTAAATTGTAATAAGAGAGAATTTTTATATGCCTCTTTCCTGGTTAGCTACATTTTTCAGAATGAAAGAAAATGTTTACATTACAAGATACATAATAATAACAATAAATTAGTTCACTGTAGTTTATGAGTATAATTTAGCCATTCAACAAGTCATTATCTTCACAGGAATTTCAAGGTTAAATCCATTAGCACTATAAAGAGATTTATGGATAAATTGAAACGATGTATTGTTTATGTAACTGAAAAAATTAGTTTATTTTTAGCACAGTTATTCATCTTGAATATTCAGTTATTCATCTATCAATAATAAAATATAAACCAAAAATATGGAAGAATGTTAACCTTTAACTGATGTCACGCGGTCTCCCAGATCCCGCGACTCCCAGCTGTAAACACTTTTACAGCTTTTTACTTATCTGTACTGAAGTTAAATAATATGAATAAATTACTTTTTTCATGCAATTTAATTCACATGCTCCTAAGAGAAGTACAACGATATTGTTAGGACAAAATTTAAGTAAATTCAACCATTTCAGTTATTTTTTTTATTCGTTTTATTTGAGAGGTCTGAGAGACCGGATCACATCAGTTGTGTGACAAATTTTAGTCATATCAGTTAAAGGTTAAATTAAAATATTGATGTTAATGTGTTTTTAAATTTATAGCAACACTAAAGCGTTCTACCTCCTGCTAGCTACGCCTGCCAACCCCCGTTAAGGCTTCACAGCCTATAAAAACACAGTAATGTGCCCTGTTAAAAGATATTACCAGATTACGGAAGATTGAATAATGTTATCACTATAACGCCCTCTATCTTCTGTAATCGTGTTGCCATGCTTTCATGTTTGAATAGTTTTTTCGGTTATCATGATTTCATCCATCGCTGTCGCGACAACTGATGCCTGTTTTTGGGAATGCTAAGTAAGATCAATTGCACATTTGAAAATCAGCTTGTATAAAACGGTTAGGATAGAAATTCCGTTATCTTTCTGACTGTTATAACGACGCAATGGACAATATCCTTCCTTTAGTTTCGAGGTTAAAAAACTCCGTCTGCTTGGGAATAGCTTTCAGAACCACGGTATTGAAAAGCATTGTGTTTTGAAATCTTTAAGCTTAAATTTTATTTTTTTGATCGTGTTTTAGACATTTTCAGGGGAACAGGTATAGCTTATTCATGAATTCTTTCATTTATTTTAATACAGCATCAATCATATTTCACAATCTATATTATTCATATTAATTAATAAAAATATCCGAATTTTGAAAAATTATTTATAGAAAAGTAATTCGTACAAAATAAAACCAAAGTATTTTGCGCATACATTTACCTGTATTTACTCTGCATAAAGTGATGTAATGTATAAACAAATTTGCAAGTCGCACATCTTTCGACGTCACGTTAAATTTCTCCGGAATGAAAATCGTTTTAATTGAATCATTTTAATTTATGACGTAATTTTCACTATTAACCCTTTAAGGGGCAAGTAATTGCGTTACTGAAATGTCGGATTGACACCAGAATCGTAAAAAAAAAATTATTGCAAAATAAGGAGAAGCAATTTTATGACTTTTTTCCACCAAAGTGAGAAAAGTAAAACGTAATAAATTTTTTCTGCTGCAAATCTCCATTAATCGTAGGTGGGATATATCGTAGGATATAATTTTTTAAATATGACGAAATATTATATATGACGTAATTATCACCTTTAAATGCGTTTCGCGTGTAATAATTTTATTATTTTAAAATTTTCATACTTTTTTAATATTTACGTGTAAATATTTTAACGTAATTTTCCTTATTCTCTGCTTTTAACTCGTGATCATTTAATTTTTATTTAAAAATTTTCTTTCTGTTTTTAAGTTTATTGATCTCATTTTCTCTTTAAAATTGAAAAGAAAACCTTCTTTTTACGCCTATGCAAATTGAAAGTGACAGGAGATTTTTTGGTTTCTAAGATAAACGGATTTATAGCTACAACTGATTTGCAGCTACATTTATTAATCTTTACTGCTACAACTGCTATGTGCTGAAAAAAAAACATTGCAGTTGATTTTACGCCTAACGTTTTACGCCAAAATGTGCTAGCTGGCTGTGAAACTGCAACAAAGGCTTATTCCAAATACTGAAAAGTAGAAATAAATAAAAAATAATGTGCGTAATAATGAAAAAATACTCTTTTATCTCTAAATAGTTTAATATAAATACTAATATAATTAAACTAGATTATACTCTGAAAAGCAATTTAGAAATCCTGCATAGATAATTTAAAAAAATGATTATTTTGCTTTCCTGTTGTCATCTTGAAAACAGTAACAAAGCAAAAATTATAATTTTTTAAAACAAATTGAGTGGCGATTTCTACCAATCATAAATCCAAGCCACAACTTTTAAATATTCGGGCCCCTCCGTCAAATTAACGCATCTTAGGTAAAAATGTTTTGGAACTAAATTCAGCCATGAAATTAGGCGGGATTTTTAAGATAAACATTAACTGCTTATTAAATGAGTGTACTTTTTATGAACTATTTTATTTTTATTTTAATTTTTAAATTATGTGGCAAATACTTTTCTAAAAAGGGACACAGGGAAAGAGGATTTAGCAAAACAATGCAGGGAAAAGCCTTCATTGTGAAAGACATATTTTCACGGGGTTTTCTTTTTTTTACCAGGGCGATTTTATCGTGTCTTTGCTGCTTTGAGTTTTTATTTATGTTCCTAAGAAAGGTTCAGTAATATACATTCTCTTCAAGCGTCGTATTTTCAATATGTAATAAAACATTTTTTTTTCTTTTTTTATACAGAGTATCGACGACGAAGAACCTAGGTAAGAGCTTTTAATGGATGTAGATAACACAAAAAATATGAGAATTGCATTGCAACTCATAAAACGAAACTCTACCATAAATAAATAACAGCTATTAGGCAGACCAAAAACGAAACGCTACCATAAATAAATAAGAGCTATTAGGCAGACTGCAATAGGAATGTTGTCATCAGAAAGGAAGAGCTTCTATCCCTCTGAAACTTCTACTCAGTAGTAAAACTCTTTCAGTTTATAATAAATTTCTTCTTTATAATTCCTTCGTCTTCCCTATCATAACTTATGCCAGTCTGATCTGGGGCTTTACCTGCACATCCTCCGTGGATAATCTCAGTCGCCTACATAACAAGCATCTTCGCATTGTACGCAACGCTTCTCGCTACCTACGAAACGCTACCGTCCGAAGAGACAATAATACTATTACTTTAAGAAAGAACATCAAAGTCCTTGCTAAAAAAAATTACAGTAAATTATATCGCTCACCCGCAAGAAAGGTGACACATCTCGACAAAAGTAAATTTTACAGGAGAGGCAAATGGTTCTTAACTCTGCATGCATCTGTGAATGTGTACAAAAAAGGCGTAAAACCTTTAAGAATCAAGACATAAAAGATATAGGGTGGATTTAGTGAATTTATACTCCCCACCCTAAGAAATATAATCCCTTGTTGAGTTGTGACACATTTCTTGTTGCACAATTTGTCAAATTCCAGTCGCCTTTCAAAATAGTTCGTGGGAAAATGTGGATTTTTAACACTTTTCAACGAAGTTGAAACGTGTTAATGAATTCGGTTTGTTTATCTACCTGTTTATCTGCCCGTCTGTGCTCTAACTCGCGTAAATATAGCCCGATTTCCATGAAATTCTTTTATGTTATTGAGTATCACTATGGCATGTTTTCAATTGTAAATGAAGTCTATAATAGCATTTACAGTTCACTTACTGGGACATTCAAAAGAACTTCGTTACATTACGGTGTATGGGGAAAAAATCGTTTGCGCTGTATTTTAATGACGTCAAACTATTTTAAACATACTGTAATTGGTATATATCACTAAGGTGTACTACGGCATTTACTGTAGAATAGGGTGTGCATAGAATTTATCGTTCATTTACATGGCCACACAAAAGAATTTTGCTGAAGAATAAATTTAACTATTGAAGACTATGAACAATAACTGCTGGAAATTCGTTTGCAGTTCTGATACGCGTTTTTACATTGAACTATTTGTTGAAATATTACTTGGTGCGGATACATTCTACAGATCATATACAGGGCTGCACAAAAGTTATCGAGTACATTTCCGTTTATTCACGGAAATGGCTGAATGGAAATTTTTAACTGCGCTATGCGTTTCACTCAACTAACTTTTAGCATACTATGTAGTATACATACAAATCCATAACTCATATACAGGGCTGCACAAAAAAATTGTATATTTTCTCGACTTAATTGTTAATAGCAGAAATTGGGTTTTAAAATGCGGTATGAGTCTTTCAAATTGCTTATTTAGATATGATATTTCACCTTAATAAACTGTGAAGTTTTGTTACAGTATACTGATTGTGCTGGAACGTGTTACATAATCTATGTTGGATGCATGATTTTTCGTTCTTGTTATTCGATTATTCTGTTTTCTTACGCGTACTTTATTATATTATCATTAATTAAAAAAAAATTAGTGTGCATCAAGGTAAGAATCAACCACCATCATAACAAGGTTTCTAGGAAATTAAATTAAAAGAAAAAGCATATTTCAAAACTTTTTTATGATTATTATACAACTATAATCTCACGATTGCATTTCAGAGAAACAAAATTATATAGTTACTACAAAATAAATATACAAAATAAGTGTACAAGAACTGATTATAAAGTTAATAAATCGCATAGACGTAATTACGACAATACAATATTTTCTATTACCATTGAAAAATAGAAGAAGTAGGTAAGTTATTTTTCATGCTTCAATAGTAATAACTATGTTCAAAACATTTGTATATATTTATAAACTACATTATTATAAAAAGGAACCTTACTTAGTAGAATAAAAAAATACAATAACTGAATTGAATATATATAATATAATTGAATTTTTACTGTTTAGTAATAATTCTAAAAGAAGTACGGTTCTTCATTTTTTAGAATAATTTTCTCCGAAAGCATGCACAGATTACTATGTTTGTTTTGTAGCTTCTTCAAACTTTTGAAAAAGAAAAATAATTATTCAAATAAAAAATATAACATATAACTATCACAGATTTTTAAAAAATACTTAATTTAAAATGAAAAACTAGATAAGTGGTTTTATCTTTTCTTTTTAAAATTGGTTATGCTTGTAAAAATAAATATTGCAGCATTTTATAGGACTTTCACAAACTGGAACTTTATTTTAAAAAGTTCTGCATGGATGCTACACAGTCCTTTATTTTCATTGTGAATGTTACAATATAGAAAAAAGGGGCATAACTTCGAGGAATATGCTTGTAAGCAATTAAAGGAGAAGCAATCTTGTTTCTTCCATTTACTCAAAGAAAAATGTTCCGAATACGCTTTATGTAAAGGTAAATGCTCTCTTTTACCTCTAGCTTTAATTTCAAACACAGGAAAATCGCCTTGGTCATAAGAATATTTTGCGTTGAATTAAAAATATTATTGATTTATCAAATCTTAAAATTTTGATTCCGGAAAACTGAAGAACGTTAACTTCATTATCTTTCAAATAATTTCTAAGTACACCCAATTTTGCCACTCAATCGTTTTAAACCTAAAAAATCAGAATGAACTAACTCATTCACTGATTCTTTTTACCCGACTGCCAAGAAGGGTTATGTGTTTCACGCGTATCTGGGTATGTGGATTTCTTTATACCCCCGAAAGAGCCCAACGCGGCTAGATGGATTTAATGAATGAGGTCTCTATCGATTCGTCTTAACCGTCCGATGGTTATACGCTAGGTTTTGTTTTTATAAATTCAAAATGGCGGGCCACCGTAATACTTATCCATCGTGAATATGCATAATATAAAATTTGAAAATAAAGCACGTGTAAACTATTTATAAAATGCATTGCAATTACAAAATAAAATTTAAACGCATATTTAAATATTTTTAATACATAGTAATGCTCTACTTAGGAATCGCGAGTACTACTTGATTATCCCGTCGACCCATTTCGATAAATAATATAAATCGCCAAACTACTCGCAAAATTATAAAAAGTAGCCGCCCTTGGCGACCAGTTCGGTCTCGAAATGTTTGCGAAAGCATTCTAAGTATTGTATTATATTGCTTTTATTTACAATTTAATTTAATTGGACTCCCTTAAATATAATTAACATAATCCCTTAATCTAATATTAGTTTTGTTGTATTAAAATAACACAATTTGTTGAAATTGTGTAAGAAAGTAAACCCTATTGGTTTACAATGGAAGTCTTTGGGCATTTGGCGAAATATTAAAGATATCGCCAAATTGGCGTTACTTTTGGAGACTCATTTTGGTCATCAAATGTGGCGATATATCGCCAAGTTGGCGACAAACTCGGCGGCAGTTGGCGACGGAACAGATATATAGATTGGCATTTTAAATAACGAAAGAACAAATAAATTAGTAAAAGATTAATAAAAATACAAATAAAACGTCGTATTCAAAATCACTTGATGACGCAACAAACACGTGTAATGTGTTTAATGTCAAGTGAACGTGACATTTACGATAAGCAATTATTGGAATTTAACATTATAGTTTGGCGATAGTTTTTTGATCGACGGGATAATCGAGTAGTACCGAATTGCGTAAAAAAACATCCTTATAACTCCAAAAATGATAATCATATTAAACAACAGTTTATTGCGTCGGATTAAGCGTCTCATTTCCAATTAAAATATATCTTTGAATTGAAATTTAAATGAAATACAGGGTTATGAAAAATTGAAGAGTGTGAAAAATAGGATTACAAATATATCGGCAACTAATTATCCGATCGACTTCATTCTTTATGCAAAAGTTATGTTTTTGTATTGTCTTTTATATTCACTCCTTTAAATAAACAATTTTGAAACTTTTTGTATGCCTTTTAACAGAACGAATATTTCGAAAGTCCGAAAAAAATAGTTCCGTATAATCGAGGTTACTGATATTAAATAGGCTTCATCACATTATTACATACTAAGTACACACCAAATTTCAAGTCTTTATTCCAATTTGTTCGTGAGACAGAGCGTTTGCAGACACACACACACACACACAGAGAGACGGACGGCATTTTTTTTTTTTTTCTAAAAAAATGTTTTTTAGAATCTCCAGTGTCTGAAACATATAAATCCCTAAATTTTTTGTTTCGGTTTCTAAAACGATTACAAGACTTACCCTATACTACGTATGATGGGTAAGTAAAAAGAGTATTTGAGTATTATTACAACAGTTTATCTATTGTTTACCTGTTATTACACTTTCATTACATTTGGAGAATTCATTCTATTTCTGTAAAAAGCAAACTAAAAGAGTTCTTTCTAGAAATTGAGGAAATATTTTAAAAATTGAAAGCTAATAACTAGGTTATGTATTTGGCAAATTGCAATATCTCGAACAAAATAGTGTAAGTTTTTTTCCAGTAAATGTTTTCGGGCTATAGTTACACTGTATGAGTATATTCTAACAACATATTAAAAGTTTTACAGCTAATTTCCAAAGTTTTTAAGAAAGTTCAGTCTCGAAAATCAAACAAAGATAAGAAAGAGGAGAAGCAGACGCACGTATTCTTTTTTTTTATCCTGATGAAATTATAATGGGACTGCCAGAAAAGCAAGTTATTTGTAATAAAAAAAGAATTATTAAAATAGGAACATGCATTCAAAAGTTATGCATGGACATGCATAAAAAGAACAATAACGAAAATCCATGCATCAGACATAAATTATGAAACACTTTCCTACACTAACAGGGTGTTATTAAGAAACTTAATTTTTTTTTCGAATGAAAAGAGATATTTAAATAAACAACTTAAAAAAACACAATTCAATAAAACCCCATTTCCCGCAATTTCTGTCCATATTCGATAACGTGTGCGATGTCTTTAGAGTATCTCTGTATGCAATCAATAGAACACAATTTAATACACTCACAATCATATCAGTTTAAAAATGGATGCCACAGACGATAACGCACTACCAGAAATTACAGATCTTAGACAGTCATTTAATCGAATTATTTAGTGTGTATCTGTAAATGAGTGATAAATGCTATGCATTTCATAACCTATAGAAAACATGCCGTGCATTTCAGTGATTTTGTTATGTTTGAAGTATCATAACATCCTTAAAATACACTGCAAACGATTTTTCACACATAGCTCATAATGTAATATTCTCCTTTTGTGCGTTCCTGTAAAAGAACTATAAGTGCTACTTATTATATACTCTAGAAAAATCTTGTTGTAGTCCATCTCAATGGCGTTTGACATATAGTAACATCAATAAAATGCACCTGAAACTTTTTCCTCCCATAGATCTTAAGGTAAATGAATTTTTTTGTATTTCCCTGTAACGGAACTATATATGCTGCATATTACATTCTCAATTCCGACCACTCTATAGTAAAAATCAATAACAAATAAAAAGTGCACGGCAATCTGAGCATATTTACGACAGTTGGAGCACGGAGAGACAGGCGGCAGAAGATAGACATAAGGCAAACAGACGAACCAAAGCCATAAACACTTTTCAACTGTGCTGGAAAGTTTTAAAAACGGTACTTTTGTGTTAGTCGGACGCAAAACTAGAGAACATCAGCTTTTAATTTTCGCGTATGTAAATTAGAAACACATCTTTGTTGTTGAAATAAAATTTGGGAATTTACATTATTATATCCTTTTTTAAAATGTACTTTAAATGTGCGAATTTTCTTTCTTCATATATACGTTTCTTAGCTGAACGTTGTGTAATTTATGAATGATTAAATGAGTGAAAGATTTTTATACTTTAAATGAAATGAATGGAATATGACTGATGGCAATGTAAAGGATATTTGGCAAATTATCTTTTGCGCCCGGCTAACATAAAGCAAAATAGAATGGAATAGAATAAAACAAAATAAAATAAATGGTCAAGTGCGAGTATTACTCGCGCTCAGAGGGTTCCGTACAATAAATACACGAATTATTAACTGTATTATTATTAACTGTATTTGCTAAAATAATAATAAGACTTTGTAAAAAAAACTATACAACGTAGGGTTGTATATAGCTGTATATACTAGAAAAGTATAAATGGGTATATCATAAAATTTCCAAGAGATATGAAGCCTAAATAATATCCAATATTGCTATTCTGTATAACAAATTTTTTTTTATCTTATCCTTATCTGTTCATGATGAATTCAATTCGGTAATTACAATAAAATTAGTGCATATTTAAACTTCGTTTGACATTTCATAAAACTAAATTCAGCGTAGTAATAATCTTTTCTTTTTGCAGTGTGGCTAAAACAAAACCCTTGTTCAAAGTTTAAACCTGGCATTGGGCTAAGCCCGCTTCGAAAGAAGATAGCAAAGTTATAATGTTGCCTTGGTCCTTGCCGCGTTTTTCCAGATAAGTTTTTAATTAACTTTTAAAGGCACGGAAGGTGTATTGAGAGATCCACTGAATGGAAACTAATCGCGAATCCAATAGTATTTATGTGATTAATTCTAATTAAATTAGTTTAACAATTTAGCGTTTATAGCTTTTATACTGCTACTGAGTATTTCATTACTCAAATATATCATTAAAAGTTGTTAGCTAGGCTTTAAAAGTGGATGGCACATAGAGTACGCCGCCCCAGTCATTATGTTTGTGCAAACCATCCGCGTCTTTAAGGGTTAATAACTCGGCTAATTACCGACGATTTTTTTCGAAAATAATTATTAACAAGGCTTTCATACTTTCTCTACGATAGGTACCTTCAGTGCTCCTCAAAACCTCTACTGAATGACTGCAAATCGAAATTAGTGTGTAATGGAAAAATACGATTTTCTCAAAAACCATGTGACCTAGGGTAGAGGAGACCGGGGCTAGTTGGTTACAGGGGTAAGTAGGCGCAGTACCCATAAATCGCCTGTTTGTGGATAGATTGTGCAACCTGTCACAGAGTACATTTCTTCTTGCGTTTTACAATCCTCATTGTAGTTTTGCAGCGTTACCTACACTGTTAAAAAATTGCAGCATTCTGGCAGGTTATTTGACCGTTTTTTTCCGAAAACGGTTACACAACCGTGAATTTAACACTATTCTGACCATATTATTGGCCATTTTATGGTCAGAATATAGTTAAATTATGGTTATAAAACCGTTTTTTCAAAAAAACGGTCGAATGACCTGCCAGAATGTTGCAAAATTTTTAACAGTGTACGTGCAGTGGACATTTATTACGATTTTTCTGTTTTTTTGCGCTCATAAGTAATTTTTTGTTGCTTCATTCTTTTTCTAATTTCTAATACTTATCTTAATAATTGCGATTTAATTTGTGCAATTTTTCTTAGTGTATGATTAACTGCTTATGCTTAGATGGTTACGTGTCCCTTTTGTGAAGAAATTTGTTATGAGGCTAGTAGGCGCATTGAACACGATGCAAGTTGGCTCGGTGTCTGGTGTATGCTGGTAGCTGGAAAAACAGCAAACACCGAAAAAAGTGGTTGCAATGCAAGATTTTCGGCACACGGGGCTTACCCAAACGGAGACACTCGATTTTTTATTTGTGCAACTGTAACTCTGATGATGTTATCGAGTAGGTTAGAAGTTACTCAATGTTAATGTTTTATTTATTATTTTATGTCTGTATAATTTAGAATTTACATTGTACGGCGATAACACCTTTGATTAAACCTACTGGTAATAAGGAAATTGATTTCTCTTAACTGCGTGTCTTATTTAAATTTTTATAAAGCGTGTGCCAACTTACCCCATAGGTATAGGTAACTTGACCCGTGACGGGGTAAGTTGGTGCACAATTTTCCTTTTACTTTAGACTTTCCCTAAATATAAACTACAAAAGCTACAAACTCAAAACTCCGGGTATTTATAGCCCAATGCCTTTTCTTTAAAAGTACAGTTAAAGTTTCATAAAAAACTTAAACAAAAAAATAATAAAAATCAATAACTAAAAATTGCGCCTACTAGCCCCGGTCTCCCCTAATCGCTGTAGTTTACCTGCAAGATTTAAATTAACGTCCTCTTCTTCTAAGTTTTCCAAAATTTTAGGTTCAGTAGATTTGGACATAGAAGGGGAGGGCGACATATTTTTTGCACTACATTTTCGACGATATCTCTGAAAACATAATATCTAAAATTTAAAAAAATGTATTTTTGAGTTCAGCGTCACGAAAGCTTTCACACAATACACCACACAAAATAAAAAGAAAAGATTCAGGCTTACTTTGGGCGTTGATCTTCCATTCTTATCAATGACCCCTGGAATGGAATTTGGTCCATACTTCGTACTGAACGGATATCTCAGATTCTCGCTCATTACCAAATCAGCCTCTAACCTATCCTTTTGAACCGAAAATTTTAAACTTGTTATGAATGTTTGGAATTCAGAATGTGTTAAAAATGCCTTTATCCCCCTGATTAATTTTAAGGCACCAGTAAATCTTAGTCCACATTTTCAGCTATCAACAAAAATTTGGGTAATTTGATGAGATTTACAGATAGTATGGTTCCATTACTTTTCTTTAGATTGAGCTTTACTTTTATCTCTGGTTCCACCAGTTTTTCATATCATGATACTATGACCTTCCGAAGTAGTTTTGTAGCTTCTCCAAACAAGCAACGATCTAAGTGGGTCTTATTTTATGGGATAAAAATGTCAAACAAGCAGTAAATTTCAAATAATTTTTTTATTAACCATTTGGAAAAATGGTTATTATCCTCGTCAAAGTAGGAAATCAAAAGCATATCTGAAGCTTTTTATTGGTTTAATCCGCATTTTATTCGTTTTCTGATTGGTCTCTTCACTAACCTTTACTTTCAACAGAGATGGGTACTTCTGTTCCACTATGACAAAAAAGTAATAAAAACTACAAAAAAAAATTAATAACTCAGAAACAAATTGAGATACAGCTTTCAAACAAATTGCATTTAAAAGTACATTTTTTTTTCTCTATACGACGGTCTAAAAAGCAATATTGTGGGATGTTTAGAAGTTTAAGAATGCAATTTCATTTAAAATTGGTCGTCAGATTTCCAAGGAATCTGATGATGGAAAAGCCTTTTCCCGAACAGCCAATGAAATGCTTGGATAATATGTAAGTTTCATGAAGGTCGCAGGCGATTTTTGTCGATTGCAAATTATACGTGTAATGACACTATTAATCTTTAATTCATGGCGTACGTAATGTATGCTAAACTCCGTGCGATTTTTTATGTCTTAAATTTTAGTCTTTTAAAAAATCATTTTCCAAATGGTCGTTGTACTTTGTCAAATTGCTTTTATTTATTTATTTATTTTTGGCCTTAATGTTAAAGTTAACAAACGTTGAATTGACATTTGTAAGACGTGGAATATTCGATTAATGTTAGTTTCTATGATGCGATCTTGAATTTGTATGTCACTTGTTTAATAATATGTAGTTTCTTTATGAACGTTGTAGCGGTAATCGGATAAGTTATAAGAATTCGAATACAATTCTTTTTATCAATATTAATTATTCTAATTAATTTTACATGATCAAGTTTTTAAGTGATCTCAAATGCATTAAAATATGAAATCAGAATTAAATTCATCCACCGGAAAAATTATTAGTATTAAACTTAAGTGAAGAAGACAACAAAATTTAGTTTCACATTAGTTAGAGAAAGATAAGAAACTTAATCTACAGAACTATTAAGGAAGTTTTCAAAGTGATACTCTCTCGACATGAGCAAATTACCTTTACCAAAGCGTAAAAGAGAAAGTTATGCTTAATGATTCCGTTAATTAAACTACGTCACTTTGAAATTAAAATTTATTGTACCATTTTAAACCAAATTAGGACTAAAAGAAGAGATACTGAGAGTGAGATTATAAAATGTGTGTAATTATTAAGAGATCGACATATGGGAATAATTTTTGGTACGTATTAGAAATTAATTAAAATTTTTCACGAAATAATGAAATCGTACAACTGAAATAAAAATTTCTTTCTTCCAGCAAACGGCTAGTAGGTTCATTACTTTTAGTTGTCATATGTAATACACAGCTCAGCAGAGTGCAACGGAAAGTATTGCATTTGCTTTGAAGATTTTCTGATTTTTTAGATAGATCTCGGTGCGGATCGAAGATGAGTCTGTATTACATTTAGAAAAAAGCTCAAAATTTTAATTATTCATTTCTGATAACTTATTATCATAAATAGTAAATCTGATTTAAAAGGTAAGTGCTATATAATAACTGTAAAAATTACATTATGAAGCTTACGTAGAAATCTTACTTAACATACTGTACTTAATCGTGCTATGTTTAGAAATTTATGAAAATTACAGTAAAAGAGAAACTTGTTGGTCAGGTGTTCTCACTGTAAATATGACATCGGTATTAGTCATGGATATGTTTTTTCTTTATAATATAGATTCAGAAAGTATATTTACTGGCAATATTATTAAAGTGTTTTGGACATTCTATAAATGGCCTAGAAAAGATCAGAAACATGGATTTATTTAGCGAATTTTAATGATTTGTATTATGTCAAATTTGGGTTTTTTTCAATACGAAACATTCATAACGCAATCGTAGTTTTTATGAATGTTCTTTGATGTCATTCACACATTAAAATATTTAAAATCTTGATAGTTTAAGGCCAACTTATCGTAAAATAAATAAATTTGATATAACTAAAATACATTAAAATTTCATAAATGTCTCTGCTATTACAAAACACTTTTAATCAAGTTACAATTAAAAGCAATCAGAGACAGTAAATATGCACCCTAAGTTACATTAAATTAAGCGAAATTCTTAAAAAATGTAAAAAAAAAAAAAAAAAAAAAAAAATCCAAAAATTATTGTTTATTTCTTTTTCTGGCCACTTTTCTAAACCAATTTAAAATTTGTAAAGATATAGCTTGTTTTGTCATTTTCTAGATTTCCAGTTTTAGAGTAAAACCGAAACCTTGACAGAATTGAAAATTAAGATGAAAATATCCATTTTTCGCTGAAGACAATTTAATATATGTCAAGTAAAACTGTTGCACAGCTCTAAGAGAATAATCAAAATAGTATTTGCATTAAACGAAATTTATATGAATGAATTTACTCGAGCTATTTACTTTTTCAAGCTTTAACTAACTGTTACTTTTAGCCTTTTAAAAGAAATGTGAAAAAAAAAGAGATTCAGTAGATAATGCTTACAACTGATAATTTTTAAAATCATAATCATTTTTTATATATAAATTAAAAAACAAAATATACGGAGAAATGATTTTGTGTCTAGATAAAATTTAATGTGAGTTTTAAACGGTAGTATATTTTCCTTCGATTTGAACATAAGTATTTTCTAAACAGTTTATCATTTAACTGTTTACCTATTTATTTTCGAATGTTGAATTATTCTTTTTGTGTTTAATAGCTTCTAAAGCGATATGAGCTATATTAGCAAAATCTTTGAATGACCTATTTTCATAAGTTCTTTTATTTTACACCTTATTTCCATATAAATGTTAAATTCTGATATCAATCATCATGTCAAAGAAACATGAAATTACAGCAACAATATTTTCTGCGTGTAAATAGAACTTCAGAGACTTCAAATTACAAACTTCTGTAATATTCCCTGAGGTGCAGTTAACTATGTGAAGAATGTGTATGTTGCTTAATCTTGATGCAGCTAAACTAACAAGTAAAAATAATAACTTATTAAGGTATTCCCCCCCCCCCCCCCCTCACACAAACAAGTAAAGATATCCTGTAAAAAATCAAGAAGACCACAAATATAAATCACCACTGAATTCTGATTCAATACATAGCAATAGCATTGAACGCGAACATATCGGATGCGGTGGTTCGCAATGTTATTCATCTGAAGCTTTCAGATAGAAATCGTCTGTTCCGATAAAAGGTTTAAGCGATAATATTAAATTATACATAAAAATTTTTTTATATCATGAATTCTTCTTAGTTTATAGCCCTTACCCCATCCACGAAGTTTGATTTTGACTATACGCTTAAACACGCAAAAATAGTTGGGTAAAATTTCCTGCAATGCTAAATATTGCTGAATTTGTTGATATTAACATATAAAACTAGTACAGTAAAAACTCCATAACGGGAACTCCTGAATAGTGGACTCCTCCTAATAGCGGACAAATTTCGTGCTACCGAGGTGTCCGTCATTCAGAGATTTTACTATAATAATTTAAGATTGATTTCAGTGGATTTTATGTTTCTAAAATCTTTATTATTATTTCTAAATATATTAAATGTATTTTAAAATTCTGGTTTCAGAATTCATTTTTTTAAAACATATCACAGAAAAAGTAAAAAAAAAAAAAAAAAAAAAAAAAAAAAATAGAAAACAGGTATTTTGCATTTTCAGAATTTAGTGTCGACCCCGATGATAAAAAATAGGTATATATATATGTAGATAATACAAAACATATTTCAGTTTTAAGACTTAAAACCCCCCACGCTTATATTTTATATAAAATGACGTCATCCGCATCCGCTGAAGAATTCCTCATTTGCGATCTAGTATTAAACAACATATGCGCTTTTACAGTAAAGTAAGCATATGACGTCCCTATCTTTGAATAATACACAAATCCCCCCCCCCCCCCCAAAAAAAAGAAAAAAAAAGATATCGTCATTCAAGAAACTCGACATTAAAAAAAATCGTCTATATAATGATTCATAGGCCTTCATTTGTTTGTAACATTAATATAGATACTTAAAATTAAATTTAAATTATAATAGCTCCCTGTTCTATCAGAAATCACTTATTTATATTTTTTCAAAATAGCTCGTATTTTAATTGTATTTCTTTCAGTTTTTATGAGAAAACGGCAATAAAAAGATGTAATTACTATTTTGCAACTATTTTGCCTTTACTTTCTACAGAAATAGAGTACTTGAGTAGCCAAAATTAAACGAATAGCTTTAAAAACTACAAAAAAAAAAAAAAAAAATAAATAAAAAAATAAAAAAAAATAAAAATAAAAAAAAATTAATATCTCAAAAATAAATCGCGATACAGTTTTCAAACAAATTATATTTAAAAGTACTTTTTTTCCCAATACGACGGCATAAAAATTGAAAATAAGCGATGCTTAGAAGTTAAAAAAATTGCAGTATATATTATTCCGTATAAGTTATTCCGTATAATGATACCTCTGCTTTGTTTTACGGCTGGCTTATACAAAGTAACGTTATTTTCTTGGAGATGATACTTTATTAGCTGCGAGAAAGAAATAGCATACCGGGGTCTAAAAAAAGTAATAATTTAGAAATATTATTTTTTCTTAAACATAGATTTTACCTCATTCCTTTTTTATTTAAACTCCAAATTTTATTTTACTTGTGAAATTTCTAAATTTATCTTCATTTGTTGTAGTTATATTGTTTCGTCCATTCCGTTACATTCAACTTTAAAAGTGAATCAGAACAGTTGACCTCGACAGTGTCAAAAATCACTCTGAAATCTTCATTTTCTGGCAAAAGACAAATTGTTACATGCCATGTAAATCTTTTCCGCGCCTTTAGCTGTTAATCAATCTTGAGTTCACTTGAAAATGAGATTACAATAAAATTTACTAAAGTTATCTTTCGCTTGACTCTTAAATATTTCTTACTTTCAATGTTTTAAAATTCAAAGAAATATTTTGCTCTTAAGAATTTAGGTTTCAAAATGCAATATCCATGAAATCTAACGCATGAGTAACTTTTTTATTTTCAAAATAACTTGCGCAAAGTTCGCCATAATGCCGTTTTGTATTTTTATTTATTTCCTTTATAAGTGAAAAGGGTTTATGTATTCGGATTGTCAGCCTTTTTGTCTGTCTGTCCGTGCACTAACTCTCAGTAAATGTTCTCAGATTGCCATTTAATCTTTACATGTTATTGAAGTTTGGTATGATATGCTAGCTATTGAAGATGAAGCGTGTAGTATTTTATATTTTGTTTATAAGGCCGTTCAAAAGAATTCTGTTATATTATATGGTCCATGGGAAAAAACGTTTCTGGTGTATTTTAATGATGATCTACTGTTTTTAACACAATGAAATTCATATATATTAGGGTGGAGCGTAGAATAAAAATTTTTGAATTCAAAATCGGCCCGGTGTGAAAGTTGCGTATTGTATTGCTTATTATGTAACAGAAAAAAAAATTCCGAAACCTGAATTGATATCTTCATGTGCTTCAAGGGGCGCGAATTCCCTAAATTTTAGCTCAATTACGCTAATTTTTCCCGAATTTTAATAGCTATAAAAAAAAAAATTGTTATTTGCCCATTGTGGATACAATGCTATTATGTTCCCTTACCATATGTAAAAAGTTCCAAATCCCTACAACATCATCTTCATGCTCCCCACAGCATTAAATCTTTATGAAATCTGACAAAATTTGACATATTTCAGGTTTACTTGAAGATATTGTTACGCAATAAAAATAAAGATATACACAAATGTTTGACATTTTTATTAATTTCGACTATAATATATTATATATGTTCCTTTTCCAAGTTTACATTTAACTACTCAGTTTTAATAAGCACGGAATAATTGTAATAGGTAAGAGTAAAACGAGTTTTTAAAAACTTTGTTTGTACTTTGTAATCGCGTTTTGTATCAAAAGCCTTCATTCTGGAACATGACTCAATTTGAGTCCCAATTTATCTTTCTCTTCTTTCATATCTGCATACTGATTCAAAGGGCTATGTTACTAATTTAACAGTTCTCTCAGTTACTTGTGTGTGACATGGCAATTTCAACAGGTTTAAAAGAATTTCAGTGCCCGCAACTAGTGCACCTTTCTTAAACCATCCAATATCTTAGTAATTGTAGACTCCATTCGTTCTTTCACATCTCTCTCTAATCTTTGATTCCCATCAATTTAATTAACACTGTCTGCTGCTGTAAAATCTATTTTTGGAACCACAATCTTCCTTTCATTCCAGTTTTGTAGCGGTCTTCTCTGCTGGCTCCCGTCTCTTTCTGCTTTTATGCGTCTAAATGCGAGTTCCCTACTGTTCTTCCTATCATCTGCTAACATAGCAAGGAGTTTTCCTCATAAGCAAAATAATTGTTTCTCCTGGAATTATTTATTAAGATCCACAAATGCCTACTTCCATCTGAACTACGTGCTTTTATATTTATCAGAAAGCAAACAGGTACATAGACTTTCATCACATACTCTTGCAGGATGCAAAGATTCAATGAAAATTCTGGAGTACTTTCACTTGCTGAAACAATGCACCATGCTTTGTGAACTATTCTTTGGCCTCTACTTATTTCTAAGTCAACTGCTGGAATTTTATTTCACTTTATAGAGATAAATTTTACCAATGGTACATTTTCACATGTTTAAGTGATTTACCTATAGGTTTTGAATATGAGGTTGGTCCCAAAGTCTCTCCATCCAGATGCTGAACTAAATGATGGATTGGCAGCTCATTTATATGTTACATACAAATAAGGCACTGAAGAGGGCGTTCCAAACTAACTTCTATCAATCTTATAACTCCATTATCCACACCAGAATTGACGTTAGAGCCATCACACCCTATCACAACTGGATCATTGTTCATTATTTCTTTTCTGTTCAAATGTTCCATGAAATACTCTTTGATTTTAGAACCCATACCATTAGCAGGTGTAATATGTTCAATATAAACAGAAACGGGATCTTGTAACAGTGATATGTGTTCTTCTTTTCTTAGGATGATTTGGAATTATTTCCTATGACCTTGAACCATCGTATTGTCTTTATTGCCATAATAAACATTGCAGTTAATCAAAAATTCCACTATTATGATGACATATCCTGCCTTAACTTCTCACGTTCCCGTCTTTCTTTATTTCAGAAGTATCAGCATCATGGATGTTGTCAAAGCCAGCAGCGAAGACAGGAATTTCAGGAAGTTTAGGGTTCCAAAAATAAATTTTGCAGCAGAGGACTGTATCAATTTCACTGTTGGGAATCAAAAATTAGAAAGGGAAGTGAGAGAACGAATAGAGACTCTAATTACCAGGAAATTGAGGACAGAGGAAATTGAAAGGTTCAAGAATGGTGCACTAGGTGCAAGCATTGAAACTCTTTCAAGCCTTTTGAAATTGCCAAGTCACATACAAGCAACTGAGAGAACAGTTAAATTTGTAACAAAGGGCTCCGGAAGAAGCGATGGATACATTCGGACTCAAACTGAATCACGTTCCAGGACAGAAAATTTTGATAAAAAAAAACGCGATTACAATGTACAAAATCAAAGTGTTTAAAAACTCGTATTACTCTTACCTATTATAATTACTTGACGCTTATTAAAACTGAGGAGTTAAATGTAAATATGGAAAAGGAACATATATGGTCGAAATTAATAAAAATTCGAGTAAATCTTGATTTTTATTCTATAACAGTATCTTCAACCAAACTTAAAATAAGTCAAATTTTGTCAGATTTCATAAAGTTTTAACGCTGTTGGGGCGCATGAAGACTTGTAGGGATTTAAAACTTTTTACATATGGTAAGGGAACATAATAGCATTGTATCTACAATGCGCCAATATCAAATTAATTTTTTTAATAGTTATTGAAATTCGGGAAAATTAGCGTAAATTAGCTAAATATTGGGGATTTCGCTCCACTTGGGGCGCATGAAGATATCAATTCAGGCGGCGGAATTTTTTTTCCATAATGAGCAATACAATACGCAACTTTCGCACACAGGGCCGATTTTGAATTCGAAAATTTTTATTCTACGCTCCACCCTAATCTATATTACTAAGAGGCAGTACAAGATGCTTATTGTAGAATATGATGTATATACCGTTGATCTCTCGCATGTATAAATCCAATTATACGTAGTGAAAATGCTTTGAATTGCTTGAGAACAGCAGCAATTTAAAAACCGATATTCCGCTAAAGAAAACTGATTAATACTCTCAAAAAATTTGCCGCAAATGTTTTCAAAAATCAGTGACAGGGAAAAAAAAAACTTTGGTTTTAAAAATGATTCTTTTAATCCAGAAAATCTTTTGGGTTCCGAGTTTTCTAGTGATAGAGAACAATTTTCGAAATGATGGGTAACTCGGATAACGTAATTGTCTATTTTCTTTCGTGATCATCTATTTTCGTAGATTAAAAAACATTTTTCTTTTTTTTTTTTTTTTTTACAGCGCAGTATATCTTAGTATTGAAATCACGCACTGATAATGCAAAAAAAAAAAAAAAAAAAAAAAATAATAATAATAATAATTTATTACTGGTGTAATAATACCTCCAGGAATGTAATAAAAGTCTTCATAAAACAAAGGAAAGTTCCATCAGAATTTATGCGGTTACGAAAAACGTTGATATACTGATATTGCAAATTTAAATACATTTAGTTGGCTGAAATTTAAAATAATGCTCAAATGCGGTAAGAGTAACTTTAGTAAGAATATGGCTTTATAAATCTGTATTTATAAGCCCAGGGGA
The DNA here is from genome assembly GCA_963932465.1 of Maratus speciosus. Taxonomy (NCBI): domain Eukaryota; kingdom Metazoa; phylum Arthropoda; class Arachnida; order Araneae; family Salticidae; genus Maratus; species Maratus speciosus. Next base: position 459,917,450 of record OZ010797.1, read on the forward strand.
AATGTACCAAAAAAAGGGGGTTACCTTGCAAAAGGTCGGGTAAAAGATTTTTTTTTCTGAATTGTTTATAATGATGCCAATATGGAAAAACCAAGTTTTCTAACAAAATTTCTTAAGGCTAAAATTTTTGTGACCAAAAAACAAGGAAATTTTGGGACCTATTTTGTTTTTTTTTAAATATCTCGAGACCCGTTGCCGTAGCATGTTATTTGTCAATTACAATATTAAAGAAGATAAAATTCTCTACAACTTTCATACTTATAACTTTTTTATACACACAATAGCAAGCGCAATACGCCATTTCAAAAATAGGACAATTTTTTCAATTTTCTTAAAAACCGTGAAAAACGCAGTTCTGCCTCGATTATTCAAATGTTTCCCACGGATTTAATCGTGTATGTCAACTTCTATATATTACTAGCAGTAAATTATGTGTTTCAGGGCTAAAACTAGCCTTTTTTGCACCCGTGCCAAACATGGATTTTGGCGCCCCCTCCACACCCCCCCTCTTTTAAAAAGAAAATTTACCACGTTAATTTTAATAAATCTCTAATAGCCGGATTTTGAAAATTTTAAGTGTGTAAGCATTAAATACGTAATTCTAAACTACGTAATCAACTTTGCCAAATATTGATTCATTAAAACCTTGAAAACCGTACCGAAAGAAGTCGAAATATATTCCGCTTTAAACAGGTTTCCATCTTAGCAGGTATAATTGTTCACATTCTTTCTCTTGAAAAAATATATACTTTTCTTTAAAGACCGAATTCCGTATATACAGATTTCATTTTCAAAGATTTTACGGTTGTTGTCATATTGAGGCGTTTAAAGTCACAGTTATATGAATTATAGGACTAAATTAGTCACACGAAGACATTCGCAAGGTAACATTAAACCTATGGGAGCGTTCTTGACAAATATCTCGCTCGCATTTTGTTACTTTTAATTTTTTTTTTTTCATGGGATACCTGAGATCAATATCTAATGTTGTGCTTTTGTACTTTTTCGGGTTTGGTTGCTCGCTTTTTTTTAATATATTCGGACACTTTCATTTTTGGAAAACTGTTTAGAACCCGTTCTGAAATTTAAAGTATCCTGTTTGAGCTTTAAAGTAATTAATAGATAATCTTAAAGTTTTACATATTTTTGCATGCTAAAATGATATAATCTCTTGTTATATTTATTGATATAAGTGGGAAAAAAAATGACAATATATTTTAAAACTAATATTTTAATTTTTTTTTTATAAAACTAGTGATCTCAAATATTTTATTAACAGAATTTATAAATTTTACAAGATATAAATGCATAACATTAGTTAGTGAAATAATGTGGTGTCATTTTTATTGTAGCTATTTTATAATGTAAAGTATTTCTTTCATAAAATATATTTATCTTTTGAGTCCTCCCCCCCCCCCCTTTTATATGGAACTACAATTCAACGTTTTCTATCTTTAAAACATTAAAACATATGTTATCAATAATCAGTAAATAAAATATACCATTGTAGTGCGGAATAAAATATGTTTTTCGCAAATTTTCATACCTGGGTGATTTTCAAAAAAAGTCTCATGTTTTATTGTCCTTTCACATTTGCACAGAAAAATAGTTAAATATCATAATTTTAATTATTGCATTTTAACTATCATGTTTTTTATTAATAATTTAGAGATATATTATTATTTATAAAAAATTAAAAATTAAGAAACATATTCTTTTGAAGTCAAAATATCATTACCGTAGGTTGTCCCAACAAGCAATTTATTAGGTAAAGATTTTACAAAGTTCTATTTAAAACAGATGGTTATAATTTTTTTATACATTTTTATTTATTAAGATGCTACTAATTTAAAAAAAATATTTATTTTCATTAATTAAACTTATCTGTAATTCTTAATAATTTTTTTAAACCGTGTCCCAAGAAAGAGTGTCATTGCCATGCTTCTGACAAAAAGTTCCTCCAGATCTTTTTAGAGGACACCACATGCCTTTTTATCAAGCTAAAGTACTCCTTAAAAGTCAACTTGTTATCAGGTTTAGGTGAATAGAGTAAATAGTTTTATATTTTCAATAAAGCAAGCAAAGACTTTGAATGTTTTGGTGAGTATTCTTTTGTAAGTCATTACCGTACCCATTTCTAATCGATAATTAAATGAACTTTTATTTCTTAATCTGCTTTCATTATATGAGAAATAGAAAATCATTGTATGGGCCAGAAGATATAATGGCTGCCATTTATGCCTGGGGGAAAATAGAAATATTTTGCCTAATTTGTCATTATCGTGCTCACTTATGTCATTATACCAAGTGCATTAAAATTTAAAAATTAGTTTTAAAATGTCAAATTAGAAATTTGCTTTCTGCTGATGCTTGTGTATTAATATTTATGAGGTAAGGTAATTATTTATAAACAATTAAAACTTTCTGATCATTTCTAAAAATTTGATTTTGTTATTTCAAAACATGGACAGATTTTGAAAATGACCCACCTATTCCATTGATACCTGGAAAAATATGTATGCATTATAAAAATTATAAAATTTATTAAAATTAAGCAAGAAATCTTTTTTAATTGAAACTATCGTGCCAATAAGTTACTATAGATTGAAAAATTATTTTAAACAATACTTTGAAGTTAACATTGTATACACTTAAAGTTACTGTCTAAATATGAAAATTGTTTTATTCGTCTACACTCTTCCCTACTTTTAAAATTATATAAATTTATTGCATATAAAATGCCTGTTGAGATGAAAATAAAGACGTGAGTGTGCAAATAATAGATAATTTACTACTACCAATTTTTAGAAGTCGACATACACAATTAAATTTGCGGGGAACATTTGAATAATCGCGGCAAAACTACGTTTTTCACGGTTTTTAAGAAAATTCAAAAAATTGTCCCATTTTTGAAATAGTGTACTACGCTTGCTATTGAGTGTATAAAAAAGTTGTAAATATGAAAGTTGTAGAGAATTTTATCCTCTTTAATACTGTTGCTGACAAATAACACGCTACGGCAACGAGTCTCGAGATATTTCCAAAAACTCAAAAAATGTCCCAAAATTTTGTTGTTTTTCGGCCCTCAGAAAATTTAGCCTTGAGAAATTTTGTTAGAAAACTTGGATTTTCCATGTTGGCATCATTATAAACAGTTTAAAAAATCTTTTACCCGACCTTTTGCAAGGTAAAATGTACATTTACCCTGGACTATTATGTGTTGTATATGTTTTTTTGTATTAATTCATGGAGAAAAAATGAAAATTTAATGTCCTAACACATTGCAGACGGTTAACGCGAATTCATGTCTTTTGAATATGTGTAACTCCACGCACGGGAATTACAGTGCTCTCAAAATTAGACACAATATTTGTATTTTTAAAATTTGTATGTCATGTATATAAATACTCTGATTAGAAACAGAACAATTATTATATTTATTTTGTAAATTATGAACGTGCAATAATTCCTGCTTAAAAGATGAAAAGTAGGCGCAAGCATTGTACGTGCAAGACATTTATATCAAAAAATATCTTTTACTCATTTAAAGCTTTTTGTTTTCATTCTATACAAGAAATTTTATTTAGAACTAGCAGAATTCAGTCGCAACGCTGGTCAGTTTCTTCAAACAAATCTTGAATCAAATGAAATATACCGGTCAATTTGACTTTGTGTTTTAAAATTCTAAAGCCCATGGTAGCATATATGTTAACAACAGTATTTCCATTGTAGTAAATTTTTTTTATTTAGCTATTCCAAATTGATACCAAAAAATTAAAATATCAATATTTGCTTTTTTTTAATGAAAGACATTCTATCATTAAATTAAGAGAATATTATTATTGAAATATTCTAATGTGAAATCAGATTCTCTGAATTACGGAATTTCTAGAACATATACTACCATGAGAATTATAGAGTTAAAGCAGTATGAACCTTTACATGGAATATCCATCTGCATTGTTGAAAACGATACGAACGCCATTGCGCTATAGTATTTTTTTAAGGGTTCGGCGAAATTTGATCTTTTAAGGACCAAATCATTTTTTTGATAATTTACAGTAGCATTTGCTAGAGAACGGCAGAAAACTATGCAATATCCTAATACTTTATCTGAAAAAAAAAAATAAATAAAAAAACAGCCGGGTCAAAATTCCCAATTGCATTTCATATATACACAAGAAGTAGATGAAGCACGCACTCAATTTTGGGAGTGATTTTGGAATGGTATATTACGCAAAGCGTGGTTGATTAATACCAGTTGATTCAACCCATGTTACATGACTTTTATATACAAGATATACTACCAAGCATACCGAAAATAGATCAAAAATATTTCTTTATTGCTAAATAGATTTTTTACGTTTAGAATATATATTTTTCACCAAAAAGCATTTTTGATACTTTTGCATTTGCATCATGCAAGGGTCAATCCCGAAATTTATGACTATTTATAGCAAACTTTTTTATTCTTATTGTTGCGGAGTTTAACGCCTTTAGTTTGATTAAATGGTTATTTATTTCGTGTTTTAATTATTCATTTATCTATGAAGTTTTAAGTTCTTTTGGAAATTTCGGTTCGGACTTTTTACATGGAAACAAACAAATGCTGAATTATCGACATTGTTTTAAATATAAACGTGTTCGATTTTCGTGATGAGGTTGCATGATTATATTTTAGATACATTTATAAAATTCTTTCTTAAAAAAATATTTTAAAAATTATTGAAAATCAGTAAATTTAGATACAGTTTTCAAAGAAATTGCATTTAAAGTACATTTTATTTCCCATTAGACGTTGTAATTGTGTGAAGGTTAGAAAGTAAAAAATATTGCGATAACACGAAATTGATTGTTCTGCTCGTTGCCATCTTCGATATGACCTCAGCATTATTCACGGACAAGGACATGTTTTTGATTAATAACATTAATTCATAAATATTTTGTGAAATATTTCGTAAAAGTGCATTTGCTGCACAACATGCAATTAAATATTTTTAATCTTTTTATAGAATATGCTATTGAAAGAACCGTACTTATTCATTCTTAAATATAAAGATATAAAACTTTACTGAAGATTTCATACTCACGATCAAAAGAATTCGTACTTTTGATGAATTCAGTTCTTCTAACGAGAAGAAAGCTTGTCATATGAGTCACGTGAGACAGGCAATATATGGAAGGGCTGATTTATAGTATTCCTAAGAAAATCTTTTCCGTTCTTTCCAATCCTTATTTTTGAAGATAGAATTTCATTCATTCCTTTGAGCTTAACGTCGGCAATGTTTTTTTTTTTTTTTTTTTTTTTTTTTTTTAATGCATGAACGTTGTATGTAATACCAGTGCATCGTTCATGTTCAAGAAGTTGAGTTAAATATTTTTTGCCCGTTGAAAGTATAAATATTTTTAAAATGGCAGAATAAAAACGTGTCATATATTTCACCAAATAAGTCTTATTTTGAAATGCCTTGTCTATATGTTTCTCAGGTAATAACAAATCTGGCAGTGGTTTATCTTGATTCTCATAATTGAATTGTCACAATGACCCATTTAGTTACTCAGTAGCAACATAACATGTTTTAAAATTACTAACTCTCTAAATAATATAATGATTAGTTCTTAATAAAATTTTTAATTCTGCTTTAAATAAATATCGTTATAATTTCTAAATCTTGTATTTTATTTTTTTAGTGCTTTGCACATCCTCAGTGTGCAGATCACTGGCAACTTAAGCCAAAGATCACTGGTTGAAATCCTACACTGGGCAATTTTTCAGTCACTTCTAAAATTACAACTCTTATGGTTTATTTACCAATTAAAATAATTGTGATAGTAATCATGTGTAATTACGTATCCAGCGTTAAACTGGAGTTCCATTACCTGCGATTTATTATGCGATTATTTTGAGTTGTTTATAATAACACATCAGATGCTCTTATCAAAAGATTATCTGAGGGAATTATGCCCACCGGATTTGTCCGTGATATCTCACTTGGCAGATCATTGACAGGTTAAACCAAAAGTCGCTGGTTCAAGTCCCGCCTGGATACTATCACACCCAGTTCAAAAATTGCAATACGTATGATATATTTACCAATTTGAATAATTGTGTTAAAATGAATCAAGGGAAGCTATGCTCAAAACAATTTGAACTATTGTAATATGATCAAAGGTTAAATTCATCTTTAAAACAAAATTTTTCGAAGCGTTGATCTTAGTCCTTACAAACATGATTTGTAAGAAATGATTGGATAGAATTTCATGAAATTCTAACTGAAGGTATACACTTTATCAATGCACAAAATGACGTCCTATTATGTTCAAGTACAAAATTTAGAAATTATAACGATATTTATTTAAAACAAAATTTTATTAAGAACTAAACAATATATTATTTACAGAGTAGGTAATTTTAAAATATGTTATGTCGCTACTGAGTAACTAAATGGCTAATTGTGACAATTCAATTATGAGAAATCCTGAGCACAAGGCATAAAACGCGAATTAATTTGCTAAAAACTTTAAATATCAAATTGAATTTAAAAACTTTATATGCATTTAGACTCTCTTTCAGAACATTAACTATTAGCATATATCTCTTTTTATGCGTGTTTAAAATTTCATATAAAAGAGTTAATTAGATATCGATTTATTTCAATATTATGGTTGCATTGAAATGCAATTTTTTTAGCTTAAAGGATGCTTGTCAATCTTAAAGAACGGAATATTTACTTTATTAATTCAATATGTTTCTATATTTTCCTTCCGGTATGTACTTTTTTTAATTATTATTTTCAGATAAAAAAATTAAATTCATACATGTGTTTTTTATCACCCATTGCTCTATTTTTTATAGAAAGATCATATTCTGTGCTTCGGATACATTTTCAAAAATTTTCCTTCTAATTTTCTTTAAAAACCCATTAAAAATTTATATCTGTAACATCATTCCGAGCATCGTATCTAGGGACTGAGGAAATAAAGGGTGAAAAAAGTTCATATCCCAAAAGGCACAATAAAAAACATTACTATTAAATAATATATTTTGTTAAAGCAAAGACCTTTTTTCTAACAATACTGACCATCGGTATATTTTTATGTGCTTTACTTTCTTTACGAAATGTATTTCGGTCACTGTTAATATAATGATTTTTATCTTTGTTCTGATATTCGTTTTAGATTTAAATGTGCACAAAAGTGTACTATGCACTTTATACAATGTACTATTTACATTTAAATGTATTTTCTTCTTCTCGACTGATCTCCACAAAAACAGTCCTTGAAACAAAGTGTGTCTGCAATACACTTATAGCGTGTATTGATAATTTCATCATGTTTCGACTGAAATTATTAATTCAACTCTTAGACTAGAAAATGCCATAAATCCTTCTATATATATAAAAAAGTTTTGATTTGGAAATGGACCAATGAAAATCTGCGTAGATATTCCGGGTAGATCGGCATACAATTTGAATGCTTAAGCATGACCTTTCATCGTTAATATTAATAAAACTGTTGAATACAAAAATATGAAAATCGGTGGTATTATAGAGAAATGTTTGATAAACACGCTGATGCAGACCGTTTTCAAATCGAAGAATTATTTTAAGCGATATTTAATTCTAAAGTTAGGCAAAATCGTTCCATTAAAAAAGTTTTATTGGAGCAAAAACTATACACGAGAATTTAATCTTTTTTAGATCATTTTATACGTTATAATTTCCTGGTGTGCAGATTGCATTTATTTTTCTTATTTGACTCATTTTTTGAGGTTTTATTTCAATTTTAAATTCAAATTTTCAGCATTTCGAGAGATATTGTTTACAAATTTTAGAAAATGTTATTAATTTAAACTGTTGCCAGTTGTATAAACAGCGCAAACAATAATGTTTACTTCAAATTAAAAATTTATTTACACGTGACTATTACAAACAGAAAAAAACTTTAAACTTACGATTCGATTACAGTATTGTCTTTGAGTAAAAATTGCTGAAGTGTAAGGTTTAAAATTTGGTATGCGTTTTTAAATGTAATCAATTTTATACGTGTTACTCGTTATATATAAATTCTATACATCATATACAGGGCTCCACATAAATATTCACGTACCATTCTTATTAAATGGAATTTCTGAAGGGGAATTTTCAACTGAAGTACATGTATTTCTTAGTTGAGCTAAATTTTTGCATGCATGTAGTTAATAGACACAAATCTATGTATGATATACAGGGCTGCTGAAAAAAATCTGATTATTTTACAATTGTAGATGGGAACAGCTGAAAATAGGTTTTGAAATGTGTTATGCATCTCCATATGGTTGAATCAAAAGTAATATTTTAATTTTTTAAACAGTGCAGTTTTGTTACATAATTCTGAATGTGTTGGAAAGTGATTCATAATCTATGCTTGACGGATGATTTTTCCTTTTTAGTTTTATTTTAAAGTAATTCTCAAAAAGGATTTTTTTAAATCTACCCGGTTAAATTAAACCGATTGCACTTGAAATGATGTAAATAGATCAGCATTTGTGTCCAGCTAATATTCCATAACAAACTTTATAATCCTTCAATACAATCTATAAATTAATAAATAAATAAAACCTAAATCTAAATGATGAGTAATCGGAGTTGAAACAGCACCGAACAACAAGCGATAAATCACAAAAAAATATTAATTTTTTTTATAAATTACCATAAAATCAAAACAATACACATTATTATGTGTAATCGAACTATGATCCTCCCATCTGCTCTCCGAACTTTCTCTATAAGGTTTACTTTAAGTTTTTTGGGTCGCTGAATCCAAATTTTTAACTTACCCCTAAAATTCCCCCCCCCCGAACCCCCCCAAAATACTTGTTTTTAAATTAAATTTTTTATTGTTTTAGGGGAAAACTATGTAGAAATTCAGAAAGTAGACAAAATTTGCAACAAATAGGATGCATAACATTATGACGTAGGATAAGCGGGGAGAGAGGAGGCTGCCTCGGAACATTCACTGCGCGCTGTTCTCAAAAACCAAATTTTTTCAAAAAAACAATTTTTTGGAGGTTTGCCGAGGGAAATTTTGGTGGGAAATTACAAATTCGGATTCAGCGACCCAAAAAGCATAAAGTGATTCGAAATTCAGAACTAGCATTAATTTTGCCGGGCAAAATCCCCTATTACCTGGACTTGCATAACATAGTGCACATAGCGCCGCAGTGTATGTTCTGAGGCAGCCCTCTCCCTCCCCGTTCATCCTATGTCATATATCCTATTTGTTGCAAATTTTGTCTACTTTCTGAATTCCTACATAGTTTTCACCTAAAACAATAAAAAATTTAATTTAAAAACAACTATTTGGGGGGAGGGGAGTTCGGGGGGGGGGGGAGAAAACGTTAAGGGTAAGTTAAAAATTCCGATTCAGCGACCCAAAAAACTTAAAGTAAATCTTATAGAGAAAGTTCGGAAGGGAGATGGGAGGACGAATGTAAACGTGTGAGTGGTTAAGTGGAATTGTGCAACTTAGTCTACGCATCACCGCGGCGCATGTTCCGAGCCAGATCCCCCCTTCCCCTTCATCCTAAGTCATAATGTCATGTATCTAATTTGTTGCAAATTTTGTCTACTTTCTGAATTTTTAGATACTTTTCCACTAAAACAATAAAAAAATTGATTTTTTTAATAAAAACCTTTTTTGGGGGCCTTTTACCAAAATTTGGGGGTTGCCGGGGGAAATTTTGGTTGGAAGTTAAAAATTCGGATTCAGCGACCCAAAAAACATATAGTAAACCTTATTCCAGAGCTTCCATGAATTTTGCTAGGTAGAGCCCCTATACGGTCTCTATTGCCTGGACTAATAATTTTATTGCTTAATTATTGATCTTGATGGACTTTTGTGTACGATGGTTCAAACCAGATGGCACCGTGTGTGTTTGTTACGACGGCCGTGATAACTATATCTCCGCATTTATAGAATGTAATTGCACCATATTTAAATTATTAAAAAAAATTATTGCGATGAACTCTGCTAATTACAATTAGGTTTTGGTGATTAAATATAGGACGCTGCTATTCTATATTTTTCGATGAATATTGCCAGTTTCTAATGGGTAAATATGTTCCAAATAATGTAGTTATGATTACACCTTAAAATAAATATGCTGTGTCCAATTTTTGCTTCCAATACCAAAGTAGGGCGCTTTTGCGTTATGAGTTATTATTCTAAATTTATCCTTCACTCCAATGTTAAATTGTTAGTCTATAACCGAGGTGTTTTAATTAATATGTTAGACTTATATGTAAGTAGTTTTAAGGATTAGTACAGCATGCCTTTCCCTTTTATTCTTACGGAGCAACCAATGTATCGGCTGAGGAGCCCTAAATCTATTATTAGACCTCCGTAGAAATTTGTCTACAGATCTAGTATGCATATTTTCAAACAATAACGGTAATAGTTTGTTCTACTGTTCAATTAAGTGGAAAAGTTGCTTTTTCGTTGCCTATTAAGGCAACGAAAATACAAGCATCACCCATGGTCAAAGAATAACTTTATATTAAATATATAATAACAATTTAGAACGAATCTTGTATCTGGCATTCAGATTGTCTCTCTAAGTGTAGAAATAATTCCTTTATGAGAGCGAGAACAGTTGTGAAGTTACATGTAAAACAAAGAAATTGCTGTACCTTTTTCTAGATAAATACTGGTTGAAATTAATTTTTTTTTTGCTATTTCGTAAGCAATTAAACTCCAACTCGATCACCTTGTAAGGAATAAAAATAAAAATATCACAGTTTGCAAACAAAACAAAATCACATGCAAAACATTGATGAATCTTTTCTCGATAACTACGGAACGGATTTCGATACATTTTACTATTTTTGGCGGAAGTTAAACTATAGAGTGATAGATCGGCACTAAAAAAGAAATCGGTCAAGTGCGAATTTTATTTGCTCACAAAGGTCCATAAAACAAAGTTTAAACTTGGCATTTTGTCAAGAGCGCTTCGAATGGAGATGGCAAAATTGCAACGCCGCATTTTTCCAGATAGGTTTTTAATTAATATTTCTGCTAGTAATCAATATTTTTTTTCGAATATCACTATCAACAATCTTTCGATGATTCTACGTCTATAAATATCTCGATCATCCCTTAACTTCCCCCCTGAGCGCCAGCAAAGTAAAGATCGTATTCAATGTAAAAATGCGATTTTCTCAAAAACTGCCTGATCTAGGGTAATAGCTATAGTTTTTATGCAAGGTGTTAATAATCTCCTTCTACCCCAAATGTTTTTACAATTTTAGTTTCTGTAGATTCGGATGTACGAAGGGAGCGGAGACACATTTTGTGGTCATTTTCGACGATATCGCTGAAAATGTATTACTCAAAATTAAAAGAAGTATATTTTTCAGTACGGTGTTACAAGATATTTTGAACGATACCCTACGTGAGAAAAAAATCAAATAACTAATTTAGCCTTCCTTAATTTTTTCTAAACACATGTGTGAATAGTGAAACATGCGTAAATATGTGCGTTAATAGCCTTTATAACGCTCTCAAATTTTAACTTTACACATTCCCTCGTTTATGAAAAACACACCTGTGCCAGACAGACAAACAAACACACGAGCGACCTCATACTGATCGCATTTTTACTTTTTAAGCACAGATACCTAAAAAGAAAAAGAGCAAAATTTATCTTAATAATAAACAAACATAGATATTATTAGTTTGCAAAATTGCATAGCTATTGTATTTTGTTATTTTCATTTATTGCTGAACGATCCAGTTATTTTACAGCTACTGACAAAACAATGAAATTGAAAAAAAAAATATTGAAATTTATTCAGTAGTTTAGAAAAAGATATTTAAAATTAAATAATGAAAACTTTACTATTAGAAAATTCTGAAAAGTCTTTAAATTAAATCGTAAATAAATTGGCAGTACCTTTCCGCACAGGCCCTGATCTTTTTCATTATAATGTTTTATATAGTATTAGGTTTGATTTACCTATTATGGCTATAAATAATGTACAACATGTTTATTTACATAATGGAGATGAAATTAAAGAAAATGCGCGAAACTGGATGCAACTGAAATGGTTCATTAAGAAAAAAAATTTAGGTGATGTTAGACCAAACTTACCATACACGTCGCGAATCCTTGAAATTTCTTACATTAGTTATGACTACAGTAACAGACCCGACATTCGTTATAACTTGAAAGGATCTTGACACGAAAAATAAGCATCACTTTTCGTTATTTCGACAACACTAACTGCCTCAAAGGTATAGTTAGGTATTTTAATTGAACCTTTCGAGAAGATTCAACACTTTCCAATTTAAATGTTTTTTAATAAATATTTTGTAATATTCTTTTTCCGGTATTTGTTTTAAAATATTTTTTCAATCATTTATAAATGTAGTTGGATCTGCCAATCCCAAAACTTTCTTCTATCTCATATATTTTAATATTTCAAAATGTTGTTACTGATGTCAATATTTCCTTTTTATTAGTTCAATACTATATCAACCTTGACTTTCATCTTACATTTCTGTTTCTGTCAATTAACCGGAGTAAAAAGGAGTTAATCTCTATCATGATATTTATTAAAATCACGAATAGTCGGCTTATCAGGATGGAAAGTTCCCGTCGGTTCACGAGCCACTGGTGTACAATAGAACAACGAAAAATTAAGAAGATTACACAAAAATCCCTATTACAGCGCCCCCTTCCTACGGAATTTTTAATTCCGTAAAAAAGTTGTTGTTAGAAGCACATTCCTTTCGACATGATTCACATGACCTTCAATTTACAGCTGACAGGTAGGGTTAATATATTGGGTGAGTACATGGGCTTACCTTTCCTTATTTGATAAGACTAAATAAAAAATTGAAAATACTAGACTTGAAACAAGTAAATTCTTTATGAAAAGTTAGTTTGTTAAGTTGATACATTATTAAAAACAGAAACGCTAAATTTAAGCTATAAAATATCATAACAATATTGTAACTTAATTAACCAAAGAAAAGAAAATATGAAGAATGGGGGTAGTAATTATATTGACTGTATTATTAATAATAATAACAAGGAAAATTATTAGGAATGTTAGATAAATGGTTAGCACTCGAAGTAACTGAAACGCCTGGTAGAGTTAGGGCAGTACTAGAATAAATGTCTTGCAGTGGGAGTTTTAATAAAATTTAGAATTTTCAAAATCAACGTTCATACACAACTTCTGAACAAGGAACATGTGGAATGAATAAATATTTAAATGTAAAAACCTAAAAAAGTCTTTAACAAAATAAGGAATGAGTAAAAATACAAAATAAATAAATAAATAAATAAAATGAAAATGGGAAGGTATTTTGGAAGAAGTCACTAGCTGTAGTTGCGGAAATTGTGTAATATATAATTTATTCAAAGCGAGCACTGCCCCTCGGTGTAGCAGGCTGGATTTCCTTTTCAACCTCTGCTTTTGGCCCATCGCATTTCATACTGGAATAAGCAGAAAATATTTGCGCAACGTACTTTGTCCGTGGCCGTCAGAGAAATATCTAGCACCGCGTAGTCTTACATGCCGCTCAACATCGGTAAAAAGGTGAATTAAAAATATATGATTTATCTTGCAAAAACTACATATTTCTACCACACTATAATAACAGGTGCAACTTTCTTGATCTAGTAAAATATAATATAAGCACAAACAAAAATATAGTTCCAATTGCAAAAATGTCTTAAATGAGGCAAAGAAATATTTTAAAAGCGATTTGGGTCAGTAAAAACATTTCTTAAAAAATTACGAAATTTAAATTTTTATACGGTCCCCCGGTCCTATAAGTTATGTTTAGTAAAATATTCCTATTACACTGACAATTAAGACAGAAAAAGTCCCGTTCATAAAGCTGTAAAATTGAACGAGTTATGAAACTTTAAAAATGCATGACTTATATCACACACATGAACACAAATGAGTACCATTGGACCACGAGGGCCATTGGACACCGTTGAGAGTGGACACACTGTATATATAAACCAACGTAACATACAACAGCCACTCTTTATTTCGCACTTGTTGAATAGGATAAAAAGAACGATATACAGAGGGTATTGAAAATCAAAGAAGACTATAATCTACAACAAAATGTTTTATGTCAGTCTTCAAAATGTTAAATTACACGCGCAGATTAAGTTTCGTTATAAAGTCCGAAAAAGGAGTGATCTACCCGAATGAGCTATGAATGAGAAGTGAAATACCGAAGTCTAACTTGAACCTCTGTTATTTTTCTTCTAGGAAATTAGATTAGTCTTTTTGTGAAACAATGTTGATGAGCACAAGACAGTTTAATATTAAAACGCAATTTGACAGAAATATTTTAAATATTCTTTGATAATTATTAGTTATTACAATTAACAATAGATCTATACATTAAATTGATGTCTATTTCTTTTGAAGTACTATCTGAAGTATCTCTCTATTCACTAGAATGGAGAAAATTGAACGTTCAAATGAATGGCACTTACGAGTGATAAATCACTTGTGTAAAATGCATTTCATAACTAAAACAACGAACTTATTCATCATATGTAGCTAACATGAATAAGGAAGTAAGCTGATATTATTTTAAAAACAAAGACATTTTTGTCACATGTAGAAAATGAATGGCATATTCTAATTCTGAAATTCCTTAAGTGATGTCCTTTTTGACTTTGTAAAATCATATATAAGTGCAATCCTTCTTTCGCTCAACATCTTGCTTGCATCCAGTGAAGATAAACTCGATAATACAACAAGAATGTCTGCTCTTCTACGCATTATGGTCATCGCTCTGGCCATCTTGGCCTGTAGTCAAGGTAAGATATTTAAGAAGTTACTTGCTGTGGAGCAAAGTGATGTTTTTGCCGAGAATAATACAATATTATAAAAACATGTATAATAATCACTTATAAACAAATTAAGTTAAAATAATGCTATAAAAAGTGATAGAATTCTATCACTTTTTATAGCATTATTTTAACTTAACTTAATTTAATACAATATTATTTATTATAACTCAGTATAATTTAAAAGTTTCTTTATTTTTAACCTTCTGTGTGTAATTTTTCATATCCCTTAAAACCTCAGCCGTCACGTTGTTGGTTCGTTGTATTTATGTCGGCCAATTATCTGCACGTGGGATATAGGCCCTAAGGGGGGGAGTGCCTTCCGTGGAGGTCTTTCTAAGGGAACCTAATCCGTATTAACGCTTGGAGAACCAAGGTTCGAAGAAAACCACGAAAACTCCGAACGATTAGGCCGACGGGCGCGATTGGGATCGAACCCAGCACCTCCCGTCTACCAGCTTCGAGAGCAGAACCTCTCAGCCACTAGTGGGGCCCTCAGCCGTCACAATCATAATGGTTTATAGAAATACCTGTTCTATCGCTTAATATGTTTGAAATGTATTAATAACCACCAGTAGAAATGATTGTAATAGCGCAATTTAGCTCAATAGTTTAAAATTTTACTGAGGAATAACTTTGAAACAACTTTGTGAATATTGCTTGATTCTGAAAACTTTTGTTTTGGCTACATGTTGATGATTTGAAAATTTTCTTGGGTCTTAAAGAGATAATCAGATGTTAATCACTAGAAATAATGTAATATTATAATCCATAATTCATGCAAAAAAAAATGAAATAAACTTTTATATTAATAAAATGAGGACAACATTGCTTTACCTTTTTTGTCTGTCTTTGCCTTAAGCAAATTTAATAGAGGCTTATTTTTGCAATATAAATGCACATAAGTAAGTCGGTATCCAGATAAGTTTGACAGGCAGCATTTATATATTTATCGCTAAAGTTTGAAAGTCGTTGATGTGCACATTACCTAGCTAATCTGCAGATTATCTAGGATGTTCCATGAAAGAGCATTGTTTCATTCTTTCCGAAAATTGTTTCATTCTTCAAATTATCTAGGCAATGTGCACATTAACAGCTTCTGTATCGTAAAAGTTCAAAAGATTTTTCTCTCTCTTTCCCTTTCCCTACTCCTTTCCCCTCTTCCTCCTCTTTCACTTTTAGTTTGCTTTCACCAGCGTCTTGTCGTCGCCGCGCCCATTGTTTATATTTCTCATAATTTGCGTCTGCTACCAGTCCATAGCATATCTAATTCTGTTTTCAAATTCCTTCCTGCCTATTAGGGCGTCAATTTGTGCCGTGATTTTTTTTAAAGCAGATAAATTTAGGTCCTAGTATGTCCAAATCTGCGTTTTTATAAAACATTTTTCTATAATACTATAAAATTTCACATTTTTGTATTGTTTCCTTAGTATTAGCGAAAAAGACCTCCTGTCACAAAAAATCATTTACGTCAACGGCGCTGCCACCGTTTGTTACTTAAAAAAAGTCAAAAAGTTTTAACAGATTTAAAACTCTGTGAGTATGGTGCAAAAGGGAGGTGATAGGAATTTTCGAGGAGCGTGATGGAATCTATATGAATTTTTATTCATTAGTATTTCAAAATACCAATTAAAAGCCCTAAGGCAAAACAGCATTGAAAAAGAGACACAATTTTTAAGATTAACAACTTTAACAATGTACTGTTGTTGATACCGCTAGAGCATTTTGAATTGGAAAATTTTAGTACTCCTGTATATAACGTTTAGTACAGAAAAAAGTGTCATATGAGTTAATCGAGTCTTTTGTTCATCTTTCGATGAAGCAGTCTCAGAGGCCGCTCACAGTCTCTATGCGACATGCTTTTGTCACAGCAGTTAAGGGTTATTGCTGGACAGAGAGGAGGAGGAGGGCAAAAAGGGGGAAACTAAAATTTCCGGGGAATGTAGATCATTTATTTATTGTTACTTTAAAATAATTTATATGATAGTTTTTTTAGAGTTTCAAATATTTTAAATAGTGTGATTGTAA
This sequence comes from Maratus speciosus, assembly GCA_963932465.1. Taxonomy (NCBI): domain Eukaryota; kingdom Metazoa; phylum Arthropoda; class Arachnida; order Araneae; family Salticidae; genus Maratus; species Maratus speciosus. Next base: position 459,934,347 of record OZ010797.1, read on the forward strand.
GGGTGACGTTATGATTGGAAATTCCAGTGGGAGACAATATGTAGATGATTCATTATTTATGTATCAGTATTTTAAAGTAACAAATAAAACAACTGGAACGAATCAATATTGCAAAACTAGGCAGAATTTAGAGCTTAAAATTTTTTACCGAACATAATTGCTTTTGAAGGTGTAGAGTGGGGGCAAAGGGATGAATTTTTTTTTTTTTTGTGTGTGTGTGTGTGTGGGGGGGGGGGGGGGGGAACGAAAATCCCACGAAACGCAGATGATTATCACTTCTTAACAATATCGTTCTGCAGGATTGAAACACACAGAAGATCCTTTTGATGTTGCATGGATCATTTCTCCTTCCCCAAAATATTTTTTTTCTTCCAAATGGAAAATTTCTCCTGCAAGAAATCCTTCCCTTTCTGCGACATTGTCGCCATGAACCTGCAAGGGTGCTTTGCGTACCCATTTGCTTTCTACTGGACAACTAGACAAAGTACAGTTAAACAATATTCTGTACATAGCCATTTGTTTTACATAACCATTCATTTTACATGCTCATTTCCTTAACATACCTATTTGCTTTCTACTGGACAAGTAGACAATATGCATTTAAACAATACTCTGTACACAGCCATTTGCTTTACATAACCATTCATTTTACATACTCATTTACTTTACATACCCATTTCCTTTCTACTTGACATGCCCGTTGATTTTACATATTGCTTTACAGACTTGTTTTCTTTTCATAGTTAAAATTTATCGAAGAATCCAAATGTAATATAAAAAGTTGGAATTGATTTTGAAACTTTCAAACTTTGTGACAATTTCAATACGGAGACGACATAATCTCAAAATTAAATTTTAGCATTGAAATTTTTCTGTTTGAATATTTAAACGACCCCCCCCCCCCCCTTATTATTTCTTTATTGATACAGAATTATAAAAGTTACAGTTCAGAGTTGATTGGTACCTTCCGCATGCGTCTGCGAAAATCTATATATATATTTCTCTTACGTGGTGCTAAAATAAGGCTGAATTTGTTGCTTGTCGTTTGGCAACAACCGCATTAACACAATTTATTTACCTTATTACATTCCACCAATCAGAAACGTATTTCACCACTGAAACTCGGGTCATATTTAAAAGAAAAAATTCAATAGTTTTCTTAAAATGTAAACATATAAAAACGATTACGTTTATTTATGCACTAATTGCGTAAGAGCTGAACACAGATTATTTACTCATAAATAATGTCAAGTAATGTGTGTAAATAAAATGACAGTGAATAACCTTTCACAGTAAGCAATATGCAAAACGAAATGTTTCTGATGAAGATAATGACGCCATTTTGAAAACAAAAGATACATTTTCATCCATGAATTAAAATATTTTTCTAACCTGTTGTTAACTGTGTTATTAAACGTGTTGTTAACTTGCCAACTGTCTGAGAGATATTGTATTTTTCACGTCGAATGAACTTTAGATAGTGTTTGTTGATTTATATTGAACTATTTTGGTATCAAGGTCTACCTAGTATTTTTCCAAGAGTTAAAAAAAAAAAAAGTTGTGCTGTACAATATTATGCGCAATGAGTTTTAAATTAATTGTGTTCCAAGGTAATTTTTTCTAGTTAATTATTTTACATTTCAAAAATTGGTAAATTTCATAATGTTAAAATGATTTATGCCTATTGGTCGCATCAACTAAATGCATTTTTTATTGTGATTTCAACGAAGATTTCAATTACTGTTTTTTTCACCTTTTTTTTTAAATTTTAAATTTCATAAGTTAAAAGGATTTATGTTAGTACTCATTATGGCTAGAGGTGCTGCAAAAGTGGCGAGCAAGCGAAGCGAGCTAGGGACGCGTACCGTTCCGAATGTAAATCGTGTCACAATTCACGGGGTTTGGCTAGCGTTAGTGAGCAAAGGGCAGAGCCCCCTAGTTTGGCATAAAATAGTACGGTAAGGGGAGCTTATTTTTTGACCGACTGTTCATGTATTAAGACATAATATTTATTTAATGATTTATAGCATTTAGGGCTAATAATGGAAATTAATTTTGTAGTAAATATTTTTTTTCACTAATTTAAAATAATATTTACATGTTACGTAACACCGAAACAAAAAAAAAAAAAATGTTTTTGGTTATAACTATTAGGACATTTTCATTGATCTTCAGACATTGTTTAAAAATATGATTTTTTTTTATGTATTATACAACCTTCGTTTCTTCCAATTAAAAATACTTTTTTTTTCCTTTTTTAAGGATACGTAACGCCCGAGGAGCGTGGAGAGACTGGTGTTGGCCTTGGCAGTCATGGTAATCATAATCATGGCAATCATAGCAATCAGGGCAATCATGGTAAGATCAAATAAATATAAATGCCATGTGTATCTATTTTCGAAAAAAAATATGTATTGTAATCTACGAAGGTTTTAACATATTACAATTTCTAGAAGCTTCAAATATAGGAATCCAAACTACAGCAAATTTCACAAAGTAGTTTTTAACTTATGATTAAGAAACGACACACATTGCAACTTTATTTCAACGATTAAAAATGAACACAACGTTAGTACTTCAAAACTTAAGGTGGTAGATCAATCAGAACTCAAGTTCCCCTCGCTAAACTTAAACTTGTGACAGTAGAATGCATTCTTATTTTTTAAATATCTCCTAATAAGAACTTAATATTTTTTACTTTTTCTATGTCTTTTTAACTTGCCCAAAATAATTCTAAGATATATGCCTAATTTATTATTTTGTGTGTTAAAATTCGTGCAAGCTGTGCATAAGGTTTTCGCACTTCAAATAAAATTGCGCATACATACATATATATATTAAAGGCAGACAATGATTAAGAAGAGTACAAAAAAATAATAAGTCAAAAAATGTTATTTTCCTTATGTAATATTTATAAAATAAGAATGCGTTTCACTCCATATGTTTAACATTAGCGGCATAAATTTGAAATCGAACTGACAAAGTCTTAAGAATTTATAATTCGCAAACTACCTTCCTGCTTCGAAAAACAAAATTATCGAAGAACCCAGATATGATGTCGAAGTATTAGTAATGAAAAATTTTAAAAAATATATGCAATTTTTATATGTAGACGAGTACCTACGACAATTTTAAGTATACTATTAATTAGTAAACGTTATTAGTAATTGTTTCTGCCCGGAAGATTTCTTTATTGTTACAGAATTATAAAAATCAGAATCCTCAGTTGTTTGTGTTTTACCTTTTGCATGTGTCTGCGCAATTTGTTTAAAAATAGTATTGGAATGGGGGTCACTTTATTTTTTTGATAGTCTATACATGTATTAGGAAATATTATTTCTTTTATTATTTATAAGGGGTCAAAGCCAGTCTTCCCGGGTTACAAGATGTAAGCGAAAACTTTTTAACTGTTTAAAAACTGTTTTAAAACTGTTTTAACTCCCATAGATTTTTCACATTAAATATACATTTTTTAGAATAACACAAAGAATACCAAAAATTATATTTATATGCTAAAAAAGCAATTATGCGTTGAAATAAACTTTTGGAATTATATTAAAAGTGATACGTTCATATATACCTTTCTCCAGGATTTATCGTCTAAAGAAACCGCTAAAGATTATTGCCGAAACGTCAGGGAAGGCTTACTGTGGAGACCCGAAAAGTTTTTGGTTTCTGTCTGTTAGTCTGTCTGTCCCGCGATAACTGTCGTAAAAAGCATCCGATTAGCTTGAAATTAAGGAGACATGTTGGTGAGGTCACCGGATTTAGCTGTATAGTTTTTGGTTAAATTTGGTTCATTCGTTCGGAATATATAGAGCATTTTATTTTCCGTATTAATGCTTTCCTATAGCAATTCAGACGATTTTTCCATTTTTATTTGTTGAAAAGAAATGGCTCATATGATTGAAAGATTTAAATGATAAATTATGGATGATGGAATTTCCTAATTAGAACCATACATTATTCATATTAGTTTGAAATTTTGTGTATACGTTAGTTAGAGTTTTTAAATTCGGTGTATATTTTATGGAGGGATTTTATATATGTGTTCCAATAATATAAAATACTTTCTTTTTTTTAATTTACTTTTTTTCAATCACATATTTCATTGTCTTAATTTTATTTTAGCTGTTTCCTAGCAACGGAAAGGTGAATTTGATCTCATATATCAAAAATAAAACAAATACGCTTTGAGGTTGAAATAAAAGGGGCTTGTGTTATGATATTAATTCTTATTATTAAAAAAAAAACGTTACTAATATCTCACGGTTTATCGTCTGGACGCAGCTAACAGATATATTTAATTTTTATCGAAAATTTCAATGAAAAAAAAAAAAACTTTTGAAAAGCAAATTGATAGTAAATGTCAAAATTATGCATCGCAAAATTATCGCTGTCGAAAAGGACGTCATTGTATCGGGAAATAAATATTTTCATTCTTAAAAACAAACATTAACTAGATTGCCTGAAAAAATATTTTTTGACGAGTGTTAGTTCTTAATGCCGCCTCATTTCAGAAAATATGAAAGAAAATTTTTTTATCTTTAAAAGGAAATTACATTTTCGTTCGTAAAACCTAAACTTTTAATATAATTGCGTCAATGTAAATCCTTTTCTGCCCACCAGTATTGAAGAATAAAGCTCGGAAGTGTAAAAAGATTTACCATAATCATTAGCGCAATCAATAAAAAGTTACATATGTAAATTAATGAGACCACGGGGGGTTCAGGGGGGCTCCGCCCCCCTGAATACTGTATTATTTACAAAAAATACCAGAATTAGTAGCTCATGAAAATTCAAAATATCTTTCCATAACAACGTTTTTAATTTAACGCTTCTAATGTCTGAAAACTTCGTATTTTTTATTCTTATAAATAATTATGCAATTTGAAAACTTTAAATTGCGGTTTGCAGGAAATTGAATATTACTAGAGTGTGTCTAAAAACAATGAATTGCAGATCTGACGTTGAGGCTCCTGATCTGCAGATTTCCTAGTTATTTACAATTGGACATTTTGTGTTTGATCATTTCGGTGGCTTATTCGCAAAGTTCGTTTACATCTCTTAAATTTGTGTATAATTCATCTATTATAGTTTTATTTATTGATTGAAAAAATTTTAAAAATTTCGTTTTAGAATATAATTTGGCAACAATTGCTGTGCTATTTGTATTAATTTAATTTCAAACGGATTTATATTTCTTAATCGTCTGTTTGCGATTTATTAAAAAGACATGCTTTAAAATTATTTCATAAACATTAAAAACTGAGTGAATTTCGATACAGTTTTCAAATAAATTTCGATAAGATTTTCTTATAAATTTTATTCAAAATTACATTTTATTCCCTCTCAACAGTGTAAAAATAAAAAATGTGCGATATTTAGAAGTAAAAACAACAATAGAAAAAAACATAGTAAAAGTTAAATTTGAAAGTCTGGTATTGCCGCAGTCAAAATGACATCAGCGTTACGTACGGGCATGCTTGTCCTTTATATTATATACTAGCAGACCCGCCCGGCGTTGCCCGGGGTTTGTAAAAAATAACCTTAAACAAAACTTAAGCTTGTATGATTTTATGTGTTTGGAAATTCTTTAAAATTAACCTAATTTCGGAGGCTCCACTGCCTTTCGAGTGTCTAATGTGTTCCCATCAAACTTCTTTCCGAACGAACCTGTAATCTAGATCCCCACTACATATGGCAGCATTTACCGGAAGTGCCCGCACGTGCCGGAGACAATAGAAAACCAAGTTGAGTGAGACAAACCTCGTAGGAATAAAGCCCACAGAAACAACAACAACAAAAAAGAATACGTCAATAATGTTAGAAAATGTTGATAACTAAAGTCTAAGATAAAATTTCATAATACAGAAAGTAGCTGAATTATAGTCCAAGATGAAGAAAGCAAATCCCGTTGAAATTGGGTCCTTAAACCCGAGGAAATAATGCGCCACCAAACGGTGGAAGATGCCTCCTCACCTTGTAAATTTCATGAATCACTGTTAGCATTAACACAATATTTAATAAACGGATGAAATCCCTTATCTAAAGTTACCTTTAAAGTAACGCAATTTTTAATTTACGGCTGTAGTAAGTAGACGTAAGTTAATGCTGAAAAAGAGATTAATGTTCGAAAAAGGTGGTAGCTCAGGTATAAAGCAAGACCGGGCCCTGAGGGCCAGTGTTTTAACTGGAATGTAGTTGGATATAAGAAAATTTTTTAGGGATTTTAAAGTAGCTGGAAGACGCTAAAATTATGTTAAAAAAATTGCAATAGAATAGGATAGTTTTTAAAGAAGCTGCAACAAAGGCTCTATGAAGACGTTTAATATTCAAAATTGGTAGTAGCTAAAATCTGCAATTTTTTTTTTGTAGTTCATGTAGTAGCTGAAGAACCTAAGAAGTTGTTCTAAAAAAAAGTTCGTGATTCGGACCATTTTTAAGGGAGTTATAACAGTGGGCCGAAAAGGGCACAACTGTTAGTTGAGAGCAGGGCCCTAACATGAAACATGTTTAAATGTTTTAGTACTTAGCGTTTTAGATCTTGAATTAGGCAAAATTAATCATTACGAAATAATCATTAGAATAATATTTTAAATAAATGCGAAAAAACGGGGTAAATGCTTAAAAAAGGGGATATAGAGCTGCAATAAAAATATGAGGGTGTTGGTCTAGGGGGAAGAGTCCAAGACTCAATTTTAAAATCAGGCAATGAGAAGGTCAGAAAATTAGGGTGTAAAACATGCATAACACAAAAAAATTCAAGGGACCCCGGATCGGGCGCTACAAGACTCTAAGGTGCCCCAGGATTTTAACTGGAATATAGAAACTGGAGAATAACTGAATGGACAAATGGTTCCAAAAACGAAGATCGGATTAAGAGAGGCAATTTATTAATAATTTATGGTGCAAAAGCTTCAAGGGGCCTTGTACCGCGGTCCAAGGAGGAAGGGACTTAAGTGGCATGTAGTTTGGTATAAATGCACTTTTTTAGTAGTTTTTAATGTAATCTGTGTACGCTAGAACTATGGTAAAGAAAATTGCAAGGAAATCGATCGTTTTTATAGAAAATGCACCAAGGGCCCTAAAAAGACGATTTATATTCAAAATTGGGGGTAGTTGAAGCCTGAAATATTTTTTTTTTTTGTCGTTCATGTAATAGCTGGAGGACCTAAGATTTTGTTAAAAAAAAGCTAGTGAATCGGACTATTTTTAAGGGAGATATAATAGGGGCCGCAAAAGGGGCCAACCGATAGCTGAGAAAAGGCCAGTTATAACATGAATAACATGAATAACATAAACGTTATAACATGAAAACATGTTATAACGTTTTAAAATTTAGCGTTTTAAATCTTCGATTACTTCACATTAAGCATAGGGTACGAATTAATCATTAGAACATAATTTAAAAGAAATGTGCAAGAAATTGGGGAAATACTTAAAAGAGGGTCCCAGGGCCCCAATAAATATATGTGACTGTTGATCTAAGGAGAAGAGTTAAAGGCTCAACTTTAAAACTACGCATTGCGAATGTGAGAAAATTAGGGTGTGAGAAACGCATGGTACACAAAAAATTTAAGGGGCACGGGACCGGGCCCTACAGGACCCTAGACGGGCCCATGGTCTTAACTGGAATGCAGATAACGAAGTATAACTAAATGGAGAAAGTCTCCAAAAAATGAAGATCGGATAAAAAGGAAGCAATTTATTAACAATTTCGTGCACTAAAACTTCAACGGTCCCTGTACCGGGCCCCTGAAGAGGGTACCAGAGTCTTAACTGAAATGTTGAAATGAGGTAGAAACTAAAAGGAGAATTCAAAAACGAAGGAGATTGGATAGAAAAGAGGCTTGTTATTAACAATTTATTGCACTAAAAGTTTAAGGGGCCCTGTACTGGGCCCCTTGCAAGGGTGCCAGGGTCTTAACTGAAATGTAGAAATGGGGTAGAAACTGACAGTAGAATTCATTCCAAAAACGAAGAAGATCGGATAGAAAAAGGCATTTTATTAACATCTTAGTGCATTAAAATTTCAAGGGGCCCTGTACTGGCCCCCTTAACAGGGTGCCAGTTTCTTAATTGTAATGTAAAAATTGAAAAGAGAATGACAAACTGAAAGGAGAATTCACTCCAAAAACGAAGAAGAGCGGATAGAAAAAAAGCATGTTATTAACACTTTAGTGCACTAAAACTTCAAGGGGCCCAGTACTGGGCCCTTTGCAAAGGTGCAAGGGTCTTAACTGAAAAATAGAAATGGGGCAGAAACTGAAAGGAGAATTCACACCAAAAACGAAGATGATCGGATAGAAAAGAGGCATGTTATTAACTATTTATTACACTAAAAGTTCAAGGGGCCCTGTAGTGGGTCCCTTGCAAGGGTGCCAGGGTCTTAAGTGAAATGTAGAAATGGGGCAGAAACTAAAAGGATAATTCACTCCAAATATCAAGAAGATCGGATAGAAAAGAGGCATGTTATTAACGTTTTAGTGCATGAAAACTGAAAGGGGCCCAGGGGCTACGGCCCTTAAAAAATTAAAAATCCGAGCCTCAGGTGTATCAGGACCTGTCTTGGACTAATTACATCTGAAATTTCAGACTTCTACGTGCTGTAGTTTTCGCTAGTCATTGAACACAGACAGACAGACACACACGCACACACACACACACAGAGCGATTTATTCTTTTATTAGTATAGATAGACATTAAGGTAAATAACGGAAACTAATTTTGTAGTAAATATTTTTTTTCAGCAATGAAAAATGATGTTTACATGTCATATAACACTGAAAAAATATTTTTACCTTATAACTAGTAGGACTTATTTATTGATATTAAAATATTGTTTTCAAATATGATATTTGTATTTTTGTTTATATTGTCTGTGCTACTTTATATAAAAGATAAATCTTTTTTTCTTTTTTTAAGGACACTCATTGCCTGGGGAGACTGGTGGTCGCAATCATGGCAATAATAAACATGGCGACAAACATGGCAATAATAAACATGGCGACAAACATGGCAATAATAAAAATGGCGACAAACATGGCAATCATAAACATGGCGACAAACATGGCAATCATAAACATGGCAATCATACTCATATTCCTGCCAATCAAGGTAATTTCAAATAAATAGTAAGATGTATTTATTTTCAAAAAATATATGAATTGTAATCTGCAAGTATTTTAACATATATAACTTTTTAGAATCTTCAAATATACGAATCCAAAATTACAGCTCATTTCTCAAAATAGTGTTAAGTAATGCTTAAAACACGAATCCCATTGAACTTGTTTTTCAACGATTTAAAATGATAAACATCAGAATCTAATTTTTTAACAATTATTTTTTTCAGTAATGTAAAATGGTATCATGTTACATAACAGTGAGAAAAAATATGATTTTTAGCTAGTAACTTGTAGGACCTATTTAATTATCGTAAAGCAAAATTTTTAAAAATGTAATTTTTATTTCTGTTTGTATTATTCATTAATGATAAATGCAATAATGGTAATACCTAATAATTATAAAAATAATATACATGTACTTTCGAAAAATACATGAATCGAAATCTAGAAATATTTTAACATATATCAATTTCTAGAAGCTTCAAGTGTACGAATCCAGAGTTAGCGTTCATCATGTTGTCCACTCGGTTTTAAGTTATTCTTAAAAACGAAACGCTTTGCAACTTGTTTTGCAACCACTAACTAGTCGGATGTATCAATCACAAAACTTTCTTCTATCTCATACAGGTTAATACTTCAAAATTCGCTATCACAGTGCCCAAAATTAAATGGCAATCTATGCTCATCATGAGGATTCTAAAAAGATGAAATTCCGTCCAATAGTTCTTGAAATATTACTATAGCTGAAATCGTGTAAACCCAGCAAAATTCAGCATAGCAGCGCCACCTGTTGGGTGATTTATACTAGAACATACTCATCATCAACTTAAGTGAACGTCTAGCTGAATATGGAGTTTAAGGAAAATCCGTGCATTAGCTTTGAGGTAGAGCTATTGCGAAAATCGTTAATAACCCAGCACAGCAGCGCCACCTATTGCGCGATTGACACCAAAATCTAATTAGCATCAACTTGTGTCAACGTCTAATTAAATCTGAAGTTAGATGAAAATTCGTGTATTAGTTCTTGAGATAGAGCTATTGCGGAAGTCATGAGAAATGCAGCATGAAAGCGCCACCTGTTACGCTGTTTACACCAAAACATAATCAGCAGCAATATTTATCAAAATATACTTAAATCTAAAGTTTGATGAAAATTCGTGCATTACATCTTGAGATAGAGCTATTGAGAAAATCGTGCAAAATGCAGCACAGACACGCCACCTATAGGGCGATTAACACCAACAGGTAATCACCACCATTTCAGATCAAGGACTATCAGAATCTGAAGTTTCATGAAAATGTGTGCAATAGCTCTTGAGATAGAGCTATTGCAGAAATCGTGTAAATCTTGCAAAATGTAGAATAGCAGTGTCATCTATCGGGCGATTTATACCAAAATTTTCCCCTCGCTAATTTTAAACTAATGATATTAGGAAAAATTCTTACTTTTAAAAGATCTAAAGAAGAAATTAATATTTTTGACTTTTTTTTCCATGTTACTCTTTCTAAAGGATCCCTCTCTTCTTTTTTACTGGCTTCTATCGTTACAAGAAGAAAGTATTGGTTTCGTGAAATCTTCGATTTCCGGTTTTCGACTGATTTACACGTTTTAGGGGTCAGAGATCGCGAAAAACATTTTTTTAGAAAATGTCTTTCTGTGTTTCTGTATGTGACAGAAATTTTGTGGGCGCTCTATCTCAAGAACTAATGCACGGAATTTAATAAAAATGTATATTCAGTTAGTCCATGACATTAATTGGTGCTGATTACTTTTGGATGTAAATCGTTCAACAGCTGGCGCTTCTATGCAGCATTTTTAACGATTTTCGCAATCGCCATATATCAAGAACGAATGCACGGATTTTTATAAAACTTCATATTTGGTTATAAGGTCATATAAATTGGTGTTGTTTATGTTTTGGTGTAAATCGCTCAAAAGGTGGCGCTTCTATGCTGCATTTTTCACGATTTGCACAATAGCTCTATCTCAAGAATTAATGCACGGATTTTCATCAAACTTCAGATTCAGTTACTCCCTCATATGATTTGGTGCTATTTACATTTTGATGTAAATTGACCAACATGTGGCGCTTCTATGCTGCAATTTCATGAATTTTCCTCAAACTTCAGGTTAAGATATACATTAATAATTAATATTGCTGATTGTGTTTTGGTGTAACTCATTCCAACAGGTGGCGCTGCTATGCTGAATATTTCACGATTTCCACAATAGCTCTAGCTCAAGAATTAATGCACGAATCTTCATCTAACAAAGGTTTCAATTTGACGTTTACACATGTAGTTGCTGATTAGGTTTTAATGTTAATCGGCCAATAGGTAGCGCTGCTAAGCCTCATTTTGTAGGATTTACAAGATTTTACACATAACCATATCTCAAGAACTAATAGACGGAATTTCATATCTTTAGAATACGTATAATGAGCATGAAATTACCATTTAATTTTGGCTCTGTGATCCCGAATTTGAAGTATTAACATGTATGAAATAGAAGAATGCTGCGGGAATGTCACATCAGACTAGTTTTCTTTATTGTCCAAACTAATTTAAAAATATATGCCCAATTTAATAATTTGTGTGTTAAAAACATAATAGCTGTGAATAAGGTTTTAATGCATCAGACGAAAATTGAGCATAAAAAAGAAGACATTCTTTAAGAAGAGTGGATAGCAAAATTGAGTAAAAGAAAATATTAATTTCCTTATGAGATGTTTTAAGAATAAAATTGCATTTCATACCATAAGTTTAACATTAGCGGTACGAATTTGAGATCGAACTGACGAACAGACTTTAGAATTCCTAAACAGCTTGACCAAATTCCTTCCTTCTTCGTATTCGATAAGAAAAAATATTAATAGTAGGAATAAACTATGATGCTCAATATATGTATTAATACTGAAAATTGCGTGGTATTTTAATATGTAGACGACCTTCTAAGCAATTTTTACGCATACCATAAATTAGTAAACATTATTAATAATCGATTGGCAAAGGTCAATTCTTGCACGATGATTTCCAACCAAGTTGCTTGAAGGTGATCACTTTTCCTTTTCCAAGGCATTATACCTTTTTTATTTTTAAATCTTTTTTCAGTAAATATCGTTTAAATATTACAGTTACCAAAGTTTTAATTCATGCGCATACGCTCGCTTACACTTTGTAGAAAAGTTTTTGCTGAACAGCAGTTTTGCAGTGTGAACAGTCAATTCCCATTCAAAAACAAACACCTTCAAAATCAGAGATAAGTCAATTTAAATATTGCAGTCTAAGCTGGAAGGTGGTGACTGGTGGGAGTCGCTTGTATCTGAAGAAACTCACAAAATTTCAAATATTAGATTAATTCAGGACTGGATTGTGGGTATAGGGTTTCACAGGGACTTTTTTTCCCCTTGGCGTCCCTTTAAACACTTTGTCTATGAAATATTTTCGAGAAAGTGAGTATAATATCTTTAGAGAAATGTCCACAGATTGTGCTTTAACTCCTAATAACTTTCAGCGAATTGTTGGAAACTGGTAACATTTTATTTTATTTATAATAGTAAGTTTCAAATATTTTTTAACGAAAAAAAAATATATATTTAAATCTCAACGAATGTATATTTGTTCATTTTTGTACGAAAGTATAAAAACTGATAATAAAGGTATAAATGTTGGCTATGTATCCTCACCTGTATTAAAAAACTGGTTAAATTTTCTTTCACTTTGAGTTCGAGTTGACGATTTTTTTTTGTCTTTGTCGAAGTCAGACTGACTTCAAGCAAATTTTTGTGGTTCATGTTGAGAACAACCCACCCCGTGCAGGATTCTAAACAGATATAAATATATTCCTTTTTTTTGTAATCATTTTCTGGTTTACCCGATTTTTCCAAAAGAAAGTCCTGAATATTTTTAAATGAAAAAAAAAACGACATATTTGAATTTTAACTATTATATATTGTTATCACTTGAGATTTTCTGATTTAATATTTAATCTTTAAGCATTCATGGATTTTTTTTTCAGGTGAGAAGTAACAACCAGGAAAAGGCTCCTAAGGACAACGCTCTCTAAGAGTTGCAAGTCCCATTATTTAATATGTTGACTGACAACATGTTTAAACTTTAATCGTTCACTATGTTATAAAAGCTAATATAGTTTCGTATGTAACGATTTTGTGTACTTTTTCTATTACGTGGTGAATATATATGGTATTTTTTTCTCTAAAATAAATGTAATTTTGAAAGCATTACAATGTGTCGATTTCGATATCTTTAATTGCACTGTAACACACATACACACAAATACATGCAAAAGTCATTGCACAGAAAAAAGCTATTTTTTGAGCATCAATATTTCCATCTATAAATGCAACTCAAACAAACTCTTACTAATATACTAGATAATATACTAAATAATAAGAACTATTCAAGGGGAAACTACATGCATTATGGCATATATTTATCACTCTAGAAATTAAAGAATATTTTTTTTGGAGAAAAATTAATGAACTTCCTGAAGATTTTAAACGTCACGAAGAACTTTTGAAAATGCCCCATGCGCATTCCATATCAATTAAAATCACGAGTATTTCTTATGCAAGCTTCGTTTATATGTACAAATAAAACTGTAGATCGAATTTTATATATTTGAATATAAAGTTAAAAAAATAATTTTATGAAATTTTCAGCATTTTCGAGTCATATTGGTGACATTAGCTACTTTTAACTTTTGAAACTATATATATATATTTAAATCTATGCACAGTTTTATGACATATATAATGACAAACAGCTATAGAAAGTTTCAAAGCATTCAGACGCACAATTATGTGCACGGGGCATTTTCAAATAACGGATACCGATGAAATTTACTTAAAAAACGAATTGTAATATTTAGTACAAACACAAACAATAAATATACCTTCTAATCGACAAATTCAAATAGAACCATAGCTTCAATAAGTTTACTGAGCAATTTTATAGTATTAATTGTCATGCAAAGAAAAAAAGTGCGCCGAGGGAAAAGTTTTAATATTGCCCCCTCCCTTCCCTCCCCACACTCGTTGTGTTTGTGTCAGCTTTATTTTGATATATATTACTATCAAAACCAGCGGCTTTGCTCGCATGCTAGTCGAATAATAAGTGGTATTTGTGTGCTGATTTTTATTAGAAAAATTTACAGAATTAGGATTAATTCAAAAATTACTAATAAGGCGACAGGTTGACTAAACTTCATTATTACACTGCATTAGGCGAAAATGAGACTTAAATTAATGAGAACTCAAATTCTAAATAATTTAGAATTTAGAATGTATTTTGAAGTTTTTACGTTCATTTCAGCTTCCGTTTGAGGATTTGAATTTTTTAGAAACCGTTCTCAGCATGCATTTACGTCTTAAAAGTAATTATCATGCCATATTCCAATCTTTTAGTCTAACGGTCTACCACTCCTCTAGTGGTAGTGGCACCAACATAAAATACAGCCTATGTTGGAAAAGATACTGTCACCATGAATTTGCCAACAGGAATTTTGAAATCGTTTCGGTAGTTCCTGAGATTCTATAAAAAATCGTAATTTAGAAAGGCGTTTCGTCATTTTACCTCTTTAAATTTCAAATCGTTTAGAAATTGTCCTAGCGTATTTACGCATTTATAAGTATCTATCATGCCAAATTATAGGTTTTTATCTTTAATAAATCAATAAAAATCGTATTTTAGATAACTGTTAGAACGCTTTTCGCTTATTTCATCCATTTAAATTTCTATTTTTTAAATTCTCTTTTAGAGAGCATTTACATCATATAAGTAATTATCATACAAAATTTCAATTTTGAATTTTTATCAATTGCAAAACAATCGAAATTTAGAAAATGTTTAAAGTGTTTTTTGCTCGTTTCACATTTTTTTAATTTGGATATTAGGAATTTTTTAGAAACCGTTCTTAGAGATCATTTACATCTTATAAGTCACTGCGAAATTTCAAGTTTCTAGCCCTTTTAATATCATAATTTTAGAGTGTTTTTGACTCCTACACCTCTCTTTTGATAGTGGCACCGACAAAAGATATAGCCTATGTTGAAGCATACACTGTCAACATAAATTTGCCGCCATTACTTTTGAGATCGGCCTGATATTTTCTTAGATTCCATAGAAGTCGTAATTCAGAAAGTTTTTAGAACGCTTTTTGCTCATTTCACCGTTTTACATTTCGAAATTTTTAGTAACTATCATTTATATCTTATGTATCTACCACACCAAATTTAATTTTCTAACTTGCATAGAAATGGCAATGTAGAACGTTTTTAGAATGCTTTTCGCGCATGTCCACACTTTTTAAATTTGGAATTTTTTTCAACTGTTCTTAGAAGCAAATATATATTATAAGTAACTACCACACCAAATTTCAAATTCCTAGCCCTTTCAGGATCACAAAGATCGTAATTTAGAACGTTTTTTGCTCCTGTAACCACCTGGTGGTAGAGACACTGGCATGAAATCTAGCCTATGATAGAGCTGTGACGGTCACAATCAATTTGCAATGAATACTTCTAATATCGGTTTAGTATTTTTTGTGATTTCATAAAAATGGGAATTTATAATAGTTATAGAACTCCTTTCGCTGATTTCACAGTTTTAAATTGGGAATTTTTAGAAACTGTTTTTAGAGAACATATGTATCTTATAAATATCTACCACGTCACATTTCTATTATCTTTCTAGAAATCATAATTTAGAACGTTTTTAGACTGCTATTCGCGCCTTTTAACCCCATTTAAATTTTAAATTTTTTTTCGATTGTTCTTATATAGGATTTACATCGTATAAGTAACTACAATGCCAAATTATTACAATTTGTTAGCCACTTCAGTTTCAGAAAAATCACAATTTAGAACGTTTTTTGCTTCTGCAGCCCCTAGGTGGTAGTGACGCCGACATAAAATATAACCTATGTTGAAACAGAGACTGTCATCATCAATTTGCAGCCATTATTTTTCCTGAGATTGCATAGACCATTTAAAACTTTTTTAGAACGCTTTTCACGCATTTCCATCCCTTTTTAATTTCAATTATTTTTCCACTGTTCTGATATAGAATATAAATCTTATAAGAAACTTCCATGCGAAATTTCAATTTGATGGCTCCTTCAGTATCACAAAAATCGCAATTTAGAATTTTTTTTTTTTTCAACACCCGGGTGGTAGTGCACCGACATATAATATAACCTGTGTTGGAGCAATGATTGTCACCATCAATTTGCAACTATTACTTTTGGAATCGGTTTGGTATATCCTGAAATTGCACAAAAATCATGATTCAGAGCGTGTTTAGAATGCTTTTCGGGCATTTTAAGCCCTTTTAAATTTAGTTTTTTTAAATTGTTCTTTAAGTGTATTTATATCTTATATGTAACCACCATGCCAAATTTCAAGTTTCTAGCCCCTTCAGTAACACATGTTTTTTGGCTCCTCCACCGCCTTGTTGTTTGTGGCATAGAAATGAAATGTAGCTTATGCTGGAACAGGGGCAGTCACCTTTAATGTGCTACAATTATTTTTGAAATCAGTTCGGTAGTTCCAGTGATTACCCCTTACAAATAAACAAACACACAAACTTTACTTCTTTATTATAATAGTTTAGATATATATTTAAATACGTAAATATCGCAGTAAAAGTATGTGGTAAAAATTAAAAATAAGCAACTAATTAGGAGAAGAAAGCAGTTGCAAACATTTGTAAACCAAAAGCACCTGATCACGACGGCAAATTAAATCAATTTTAAAAATGCAAATAAAATGCCAAAAAAAATCATCCGATTGCAAGAATTTGATTTAGAAATGAAAGTTTACATCAAGCTTGATTTTTTGAAGACAAAACGTTTTATCTAGAATTTAAGGGATTTTCCTAATTTTTGAATTTCCTTTATCCCATAAATTTAATATGTATCTCAGAAAATTTTTATTTTCAAGGTATAACATTGCTACATCAGACCTTTAAACGATATATAAAACCACTGTCTGAAATTGATGTAGTTTGTTTTTCTATGGAAGTGAACTTTTTAATATTTTGATCACTGCAGATTTAAAAAAAAACCTATACAAAACAAAAACCTACTTTTCTTATCAAAATCAATATTTATCGAACATCACTGCAATATATGTTTAACACGTTCACGCCGGCGCGGTGGGTCACACTCGACTGTCTCAGAGCTGGCGAGTCTCCGGCCTTTTGGATACCAGTATTTTAATACAGAAAATGTTGTTTTGTTTAATTAGAGCAATTGGGCGATTTAAAGGAACAACATTTTCTCTAAAATAACAGTGGTGTGCAAAAAGCCTGAGATTTGACAACTCTGACACAGTCGAGTGTGACCCACCGCGCCGGCGTGAACGTGTTAAAATAATAAATTTATGGAACCTTCGTGAGTGCAAGGATAATAATTGGTGTGCGTGGGTGATAAAAGACCCTTAATAAAGACCAATCTCATTTTATGTTACCCTTATTGCTAATGATGAATTAAAATGATAAATACACGGAAAAGTAGTGTTTTGGAAATGCATTTTTACTTCATTGAGTACATTATGAGTACGTTCCAGTGAATAAACAATTATTAGGCTCTTTGATATTTAATCCTTTATAATAAAATAAAAAGGAAAAGTGCTACAGGATGTTAAATTAAAACATGGGTGTTAATGTGTTTTTAAATTTATAGCAATATAAAGAAAAATTTGTAAATTTGTTGTAAAGCTTTTTTTCGCTTGACGGCTACAGGGGATAAATTACCAAATACTTTTCATGGCTACAACTGCTTACGAGTTGAAAAAAACATTAGAGTTGATTATGAGCCTACCTTTTCCCACCGAAATATGGCAGGTGGCTGCGAAACTGCTACAACGACATATTCTAAACAATAAAATGTAAAAACAATAAAGTGTAATAATTAGATCTCTTTTATTCCTAAGTAGTCTAATATTAATTAAACTATGATTTTACGTTGAGAAAACAATTTAGAAATCCTGTACAGATATTTCAAAAAATTCTTTTTTCCCCTTTCCTGTCGTCATATCTTAAAAACATAAACAGAGCAAGAATTATAATTTTTAAAAGGAAATTATCATGTGTAGATCAAAGCCGCGAATTTTTAGTATTCGGATCGCTCGTTAAATCAACGCATAGTAAGTAAAAGTTGTTTGGAACTAAATTCAGCTATGAAATTAGGCGTTATTTAAAGAGAAACATTCACTGCTAAAAAAAAAAAAAAAAAAAAAAAAAACGTTTGTTGTTTAATGTTTAACTTTTAATTCTTAAATTATATGATATTAAGAATTTATATTTTACGAAAAGAAATTCCCTTCTAAAAAGGGACAAGGAGAAATAGGATTTAATAAAAAATGCAAGGAAATACCTTCATAAAGTAAGAATTACTTTTACACGGTTCTCCTTTTTTAGCCAGGATGCACTTATTCAAAAATGGTGTGATTTTCCCTGCACTTTATGTTGTATTTTTTCAAGCCCCCATGTTGTGAATTCGAACTCAAGCACCAGTGCTGTAAAAGCGAATTCAAGCAACAAGTGAAGTAAAAATCGAATTCTTTCTGTCACGTGCATCATGCAGCCCACCGGGACGTGACTTTCCCCAGTCTTGAAAATTTGTACAGCACTCTTAAAGACAGCAGCATGCAAATTTTACAGCAACTGCGTTGACAGCCGGAATGCCAGAACCTTTTGTTGTAAAATACAATGATCTTTCCTGCACTTTATCTTGTAATTTTTCAAGCACCGATATTGTAAAAGTGAATTCAAGCATCGATGCTGAAAATCTAATTCCAGCACCGATGCTGGAATACGAATTCCAGCAACAAGTGAAGCAAAAATAAAATTCTATCTATCACGTACACCATGCAGCCAATAGCAACGCGACTTTCCCAAACTTGAGAAATTTTTGAGCATTCTTAAAGACAACAGCTTATAAATTTTACAGCAACTGTGTTGGGTGCCAGAAGCTTTTGTTGCAAAATACCACTTTTTTTTTACAATGTGATTTTGTCATGTTTCCATAACATTTTTGGGGGGTTAGTTATGTTCTTAAGAAAGGTTGAGTAATATAGCACAAATCGTAAAGCATGTTATTTTCATTAAATAATCAAAATTTTGTTTTTAGATGCAGAATGTCGAAGAAAAATACAGGTAAAATCCTTTAATTCAAGTAGATAACATAAAACAATGATAACTGCATCGGAACTCATAACCAGAAACGATACAATAAATCAAAAAGAGGCCATTGTTCATCACCGCGCTATAGGGGAATTTTTCGATTTACTCTTTCGAGCGGTAGTCGCTGTACAAAAAATGTCCAACGAAATAAAATAATCTTATGCATCGGCCCTTTTTGGCCATATTTGTTTAGCAGCGAAATTTTTAGAAAGGACTTTTAATAGAAAAGTGACTCGAATTATCTGTCTCGTACAAGGAACCCCCCCCCCCTCCCCCCGAAAACTGGAGAGCATGCAACGGTATAGGAAGAAAGAGTTGGTACACAAGCATATACTGCATGGAATGGCTGAGGGCAATAGAGTAGGAGGTCAAGGAATTTTTCGAGAATTCTTCCCACACAAACTTCTATCGGGTAACCGTTTTTGTGGAATACGAATCATTAAGGGATTGCTACATTAGTGGGAGCTCTCCACGAACGACTTGGACATTCGCCGCGGAAGAAAATATGTTTAGGAATGTATAATAGCCAGGGTCTGATCAGTGCCTACGAAAACTACCACCACTTTTTTTTATAAAAGAAAATATAGTGTATTTAATCGCAAAATTTTTCTAATCAATAACCCAAAAATCTCTTCACTGAAAAGGTGGTCGAATTTGCGAATGTGGATATCAGGCCCAGCTAGCTACGGTACACGTGCTTTTTACAGAGAGTCTACATCATTTATCGCCTAAGCGTTCAGTTAATGGCTTTCTTAAATCCACTCAACACCTGCATGTTTTTCGCAGTGCAGTTTTAAGGAAGTGCCCAACATGAGAATTTTTTAGTATCGAATGTATTTACTCATAAGGACAAATTTAATCCTGTATGGCGTGCATAATAGAAAACAAAGCGCATTTTGTTACGGAATCGGCATTATTTATTTTTGTTCAAAATCACGTGATCAGAGATGAAAAATGTAAAGAAAAACAATTTACTTGAAATGACATTTATTATTTTGTTTTTGCGCGTTCACATGTTATTGTCGCTGGTTAAAAAATAGAAAAAAGGACACGTTTTGATGTATTCTGTGGCAACTTCCTATATTTTTGTAGATTCAAGTAAGAAAGGAAAAAAATGCTGGTAGCTTATTATTTATGAGTTATTATTACTAAGTTTTGAAGTTATCTCACAGTAGGAGTTGTTCCATAAATAGTACAACTATACGAGCACAAAGGTGCTAATGCGAGTATGGTTTAAGTTTAAAATATAAAGTTCAGTAAAAGTCTTTCATTCGTAGAATTTAAAAGTAAACATTAATCTGCTTTGCGTGGTACGTTTTGTGGATTTGTTACATTAGTGGCGTCCGCCGGTACAGGACCTGAGTTTAAACAAGGTTATCTATCACACGTAGTTTAAAAGGTGTTAACAAAAATTAAATGAAATAAAGATTTTGCATGATGTTTAAGTTGGTTAAAGGTTTTAAAAAGGAAGATTTGAAGAGCAATTAGGTGAAATAGCAGCACCAACGGCTTCACTTGTGGCACTTAAAGATTTAATTTTGAATTGTAAGGCATATAAATATGATCCTGAATTTGTACAGAGCGTTTTAGAAAATGCCGTTTCAGAAAGAAAGAAAAAGGAAAAATTAGAGAGACAATCAAAGGAAAAAGCTGAAGCATTGAATATGAAAAAAGAAAAATTAGAAATACAAGCGAAGGAAAAAGCTGAAGCTTTGAATATGGAATTACAAGCAAAGATTGAAGGCGAAAGGTAAAATTGGCGCACGAGTTAGAACTGGCGAAATTTCAGTCAGCAGTAAACAGCCAAGGTGGAGCTCTTAATCCAATTATCGATAGTTATGCAATGAGAAGAAATTTTACGCTGCTCAAGTTAGAATTAAGAAAGTTTGGCGGTGAAATAATAGACTGGTTACCGTTTTGGTGTCAATTTAGACAAATTGATGAAGATACAGAAATAGCACCAGAAGATAAATTTCAGTATTTGGTGCAAGCAACAGTTGCCGGCTCCCGAGCAAGAGAAGTGGTAGAGAGTTTCCCGTCAAGTGGCACTAATGACGCCAAGGCAATTGAGAGTTTAAAAACTCGTTTTGGTAGAGAAGATATATTGGTAGTCTATGTGAGAGAACTACTCAAATTAATAATATCAGTACACACGAAGGGAAAATTCTCGTTGACATCGTTGTATGATAAATTGGAATTATATTTACGAGCCTTAGATACATTAGGTGTCACAACTGACAAATGTGCATCAATTTTATATCCATTAGTTAAGTCCTGTTTTACAGCAGAATTTCTAAAAGCGTGGAATCGCACGAACATGTCGTCTGAGAAAACTGAGGCGCAGGACAGATTAAATAGTCTGATGCAGTTTTTGCGAACTGAAGTAGAAGGTGAAGAAAGGGTGTCACTCGCCGTAGCTGGTTTTGGATTAGCTAAAATTGAAGATCGTAAATATGTCGCAAGAAGGAATCACAATAATTTTGAACATAAAACCGGTAAGACTTCGACAGCGGCAGGTCTGTTGACTTACTCTTCGGTAACAGAGAAACAAGGAGTCTGCATTTTTTGCCAGGGAAGACATGCAAGTTCGGAATGCTTTTCTGCGAGAAAATTAAACTTGGCGGAAATACAAAAAATCGCCAAGGAGAAGAGATGCTGCTTCATATGTTTAGTACCAGAACATACCGCTAAAAGATGCCGAGCGATTATGAAAAGTATTATTTTTAATAAGCGGCATGTGCCATTACTGTGCGATCAACGTAAGTCATCCGGTAAAGATACTCAAGAGGGAGCTGAGGAGAAGTCTAAAAGAGATGAAGTGAATATGACAAATATTAGTAAGAAGAGCGCCAAAGTGTTCTTGCAGACCTTGAAGGTGAAGCTAGTTTCTGAAAGTAAACAGAAGATTGTTCGTTTATTGTTAGATTCAGCATCACAGAAATCGTATATATTAAAAAGTGTGGCGGAAGAAATGAATTACAAGCCTATTCGGCAAGAAAAGATAATACATTCTCTGTTTGGCGACATTACTACTCAAGAATACCAACACAACTGTTATAAAATAAGAGTTAGAGATTTGAGCGAAGAATTCAGGTGTAATTTCGAAGTACGAGATCAAGTTAGCATATGCGGAGATATCCAACCCGTTACACAGGGGCCATGGTTACAAGAATTATAGGAAAGTGGCATCATGTTAAGCGATGTGAGTCAATGTTGTGGTAGTATAGAAGTTTTAATTGGAGCTGATGTTATGGGGAAAATGTTAACTGGTAAAAGAAAAATATTGTCTTCGGGTTTAGTTGCAGTGGAAACATATCTTGGATGGACATTAATGGGAAAAGCACCATGGGAAAAGCCATATTCATCCGAAAACTTGGCGATGACAGTAATATCAATGTTTGTAAAAGAAGCGGATATCTCAAACCTATGGAGACTTGACTTAATCGGAATTACAGATCCCATAGAGAAGAAGCCAAGAGAAGAGATGGATTGCCAAACTAAGGAGCATTTCTTCGAAACAGTAAAAATAAACGATGAAAATCGGTATGAGATTTGCCGTCCTTGGTCTGATGACATAACAACACTGCCAAATAACTTTAATTTGGCGATGAAACGTTTGGAAGGCATCACCTCAAAGTTAATCGCCAAGAACATGTTTCAACTCTACGAGAATGTTTTTAATGATTGGATTAACGAAGGTATTATAGAGGAAGTTCCTTCTTACGAAACGAAATCTTATGGCAATTTCTTTCCGCATCATCCAGTTATAAAAGAGAGTTGTACTACAACCCCGATCCGTCCTGTATTTGATGCGTCAGCAAGATTAGCAAATTATCCATCTCTGAATCAATGCCTACAATGTGGACTCAACTTGATCGACCTCATTCCAGATGTTCTTCTACGCTTTCGAGAAAGAAAACTTGGTGTAATTGCAGATATTAGGAAAGCTTTTTCACAGATCAGCATTTGTGAGAAAGATAGAAATTTCCTACATTTTTTTTGTGGTGGAAGGACTTAAAGGAAAATAAATTAATGATATTCAGGCACACCCGAGTTGTATTCGGTGTGAAATGCAGTCCATTTCTTCTTTCGTCTGTCATTGAATATCACATTCGAAGGGCTCCAGATTTCTCTGAAAGTTTTAAAGATAGATTGTTGCACAGTTTTTATGTGGATAATGTCGTAACCAGTGTAAATAGCGAAGAAGAATTGAAACATTTCATCCAAGATGCGAGGATGCTCATGGCGAAAGGTAGTTTTGATCTAAGACAGTGGGAGTACACAGGTGATCGACAAGAAACGCCAAACACGAATGAAACTAACGTCTTAGGACTTGTTTGGAATAAGGAATCTGACATGTTAAAGATCAACCTAAGTTGGCTACAAGATTTTGACACAGAAAAGATCACAAAACGTAGTATGTTGTCAGCTGTGCGTAAAATATTTGATTCCTTTGGTTTTACGTCGCCAGTCATGATTTGTCCGAAAATAATGTTGCAAAAAGCCTGGAAATTAGGTTTTAAATGGGATGAAGAGATATCTGGTGAGTTACGTAAAGAAAGTTTACTATTGTTTCAAGAACTAACAGTTTTGAAGGATATAGAGATCCGAAGATACATGAAAATGACTCCAGGAAACATAGAAGCGTGTGCATTTCACACATTTGTAGATGGAAGTAAAGATGCTCACGCAACAGTTATATTCCTTAGAATAGAAATTGGAAGCCAAGCCGAGTTAGTTTTTATAGCAGCCAAATCAAGAGTTGCACCTTTGAAGAACGTCACGATACCAAGAATGGAATTATTAGCGGCAACTATGGGAACTCGTTTGGCGCAAACTATTGTAGATGCCCTCGGTTGGGAAAAGATGAAGAGATATTATTGGAGCGATTCATCTACAGTACTCGCTTGGATATCCAGAGATGTCAATTGGTCAGTATTTGTGCGAAATCGGGTTCTAGAGATCAGAAGATTAAGCAGTCCTTCATTATAGATCTATGTGCCAAGTGATAAAAATCCTGCAGATTTGCCAACTCATGGATGTAAAGCGAGACAGCTAGCTGCCAGGAGATGGTGGGAGGGTCCAGCTTGGTTTAGAGATTCAGCAAAGTTTGAAAAATATACGAACTCTAGTGATCAAGACTATGACGAAGATGAAATTCGGAAGGAACGAATAAAGTCAGTTTCCATGATAACGAATTCTGATGTTAAACAAGATGGTTGGTATTACAGATATTTCTCGAGTTATGTAAAAATCATACGGATGGTCGCATGGATATTACGTTTTAGGCATAACTGAAGAAGTACCGAAGTGAAAAGAGGAGGAGACCTGACGTCATCTGAATTTAAAGAAGCTGAATTAAAGACTCTACGTATGATTCAGAAAGAAGCGTTTTTTCCCGAGAATGATAACAGATTGAGAACTTTACAAACATGGAAAGATGAGCAAGATATAATTCGACTGGAGACTAAAATAACGTACAGGAAAGACAATGAAGATTTTCTGAAACCTATAGTCCTGCCAGCAAAACATGAAGTTGTAAAACAACTCATATATCATGTACATGTAAAACATTGTCACGCTGGATTACAGATCCTACTTAATTTATTGAGAGAAAAATACTGGATAGATAATGGTCGTAGAAATGTAAAACAAGTGTCAGCACAGTGTGTTGTCTGCAAACGCTTCAGTGGGAAGAGTTTCTGGAGAGATAGTGCTCCTCTACCGGAAAATAGAATAAAGGATGCTAACGTGTTTCAGATCACAGGTGTAGACGTGGCGAGTCCGTTATACTTGAAGAAAACTGAGAAATCTTGTATATTGATATTTTCCTGCGCAATATACAGAGCAGTGCATTTAGAGCTAGTGACCGCTGCTTCAACAGAGGCATTTTTGATGGGACTCAGACGATTCGTAGCACGGAGAGGAAGGTGCACTGTCATTTATTCTGCCAACGGCACAAACTTCACTGGATCAGCTAATTTATTGAAAAGCCTAGATTGGTCACGAATACAAAAATACAGTTCTGTTAATGCTATTGATTGGAAATTTAATCCACCAACCGCAGCGTGGTAGGGTGGCTTTTGGGAAAGGCTTATCAGAATAATGAAATATCTTCTCAAAAGAGTATTAAGTCATGCGTACCTCACTTATGAAGAAATAAACACAATTTCGACAGATGTGGAAAGTGTAATAAATGCAAGACCGCTAACATACCTTTCGGAAGACGCAACTGTGAAACCTATCTCCCCATCTATGTTTCTGCAGAGTATAGAAGAATGCAATCTCCCAGACCTGGATGTTGTGGAACAAAAATCATTAAGCAAGAGATTGAAGTATCGGCAGTCATTGCAAAAAGAACTGAAAAATCGCTTCAGGTCCGAATATTTAGGTGCATTAGTTGAAAGAGCAAGGAACATACACCAAGCGCAAATTATAGCTGTAGGTGATGTTGTATTGATCGGATCTGATAATAAAAAGAGAATTGATTGGCTTTTAGGTCGAATCACAGAACTTATACCTGGTAGAGACAAGAAAGTTCGACTTGTAAGAGTTCAAACATCACAACATGAACTTTTACGACCTATACAAAGAATATATCCACTAGATATAGCTTCGTCTGCTGACTGTCCGAAACCAAAGATTTCTCACAATCCAGTGAAAATATTTAACAAAGCTACAAATTTGGATGTATCCCCAAGCAAGGAATCTAATAGACACAGCAGAGCTGGAAGGATACTGAAAATTCCTGAAAGACTGAATTTATAACAGGTGACTTTGTCAATTTCTCTACGTTTAGAATTAGTTCTGATTATACAAGGTAATCAGAAGGTGGGAGGATGTTACGGAATTGGCATTATTTATTTTTGTTCAAAATCACGCGATCAGAGATGAAAAATGAAAAGAAAAACAATTGACTTGAAATGACATTTATTATTTTGTTTTTGCGCGTTCACATGTTATTGTCGCTGGTTAAAAAAAAGAAAAAAGGACAAGTTTTGATGTATTCTGTGGCAACTTCCTATATTTTTATAGATTCAAGTAAGAAAGAAAAAAAATGCTGGTAGCTTGTTATTTATGAGTTATTATTACTAAGTTTTGAAGTTATCTCACCGTAGGAGTTGTTCCATAAATAGTACAACTATACGAGCACAAAGGTGCTAATGTGAGTATGGTTTAAGCTTAAAATATAAAGTTCAGTAAAAGTCTTTCATTCATAGAATTTAAAAGTAAACATAAATCTGCTTTACGTGGTACGTTTTGTGGATTTGTTACACATTTAAAGGCTACCGAGAACCCTCATGCAAAACTAGAAATTACAGATAGCACCATTCAGTAAGTCATTTAACCGAATTCTTTAGCGTTTCACTGTAATGAATGATACATGCATTCTATAATCTTCAAAAAACATACCGTGCACTTCAGTGATTTTGTCATGTTTGAAGTATCATAACTTCCTTAAAATGCACTGCAAACAATTTTTTACAAAATTCATAATGTAACTTTCTCTTTCTGTGCATCTCTGTACACGAACTATTAACGTGACTTATTGTATATCTATACTCCTGAAAATTCATGTTGCAGAATGGTGTATATTAATGCAATTATATTTTAAATATCGTAACATCAATTAAATCTACCACAAACGAACCATAATGTAATGAAATTCTGTTGTGTGTCCATGTGAAATAACTATTAATGATGCATACTTCATTTTAAATACCGAACATTCTATATTAAACCACAATAACATATAGAGAGTTCAAGGCAATCCGAGTTTATTTGCAGAGATACAGACTGCAGACAGACAAAACAAAGTCATAAACACTTTTCGACTGCGTTGGAAAGTTTTAATAATAAAGGAAAAGTGCACAGTTAAACTGATGCCATTGATGCCATGATGCCACAGACTTTTCACACTAATTTGTATATTATACTCTTATTTCAAAGAATAACGCCCCTTAAAAAATAAGGGGGATTTTCCAATGTTCCCCCCCCCCTTTATACTTAACCAATGAACCTCTAAATCTAATCAGGGAAGCGCCTTATCAGAATAAACTTGTATACCAAATTTGACGCAAATCAGATAATTCAGCATAAAAAATCCATTTCGTTAAATTAAGGAGTGTATTAGCTTCCCCATTTTTTCCTTTAAAATTAACCAATGAACTTCCAAATCTAATCAGGGAAGACCCTTATCGGAATAAACCGGTATATCAAATTTGAAGCAAATCGAATAATTCTGAATGCAAAACCCATTTATCTAAATTAAAGGGTGTGGGAGAACCCACATTTCCCCCTTTATACATAACCAATGAACCTCCAAAACCAATCAAGGAAGCTCTTTAACAGTATAAACCAGTATACCAAATTTGAAGCAAATTAGATAATTCTACATGAAAAACGCATTTATCTAAATTAAGGGGGGAGGGGGGCTAGCCCCATTCTCCCTTTATACTCATCCAATGAGCCTCCAAATCTAATCAAGGAAGCTCCTTATCAGAATAAACCGGTATATGAAATTTGAAGCAAATCGAATGATACTGCTGAAAAACACATTTATCTAAATTAAGGGGGGGATTAGAGCCCCGTTCCCCCTTTATACTGAACTAATGATCCCCTCAAAATAATAAGAGAAGTGCCTTATCAGAATGAACCTAGAAAAAAATGCGAAGGAAATCGGATTTTTTTTATCAAGAGTTATCTCGTTACGTACATACATACATACATACAGGACCTGCGGGCACATTAGCTCTCAGGCTTTCATAGCATGTGAGCTAAAAATGTTACTTTTATGTTAATATGCCGTAAACCTCGACAATAGCAGATTTTAATTTCCTCGTATGTAAATTAGAAACAAATCTTTCATGCTGAAATAAAATTTGTAAATTTACAGTATTATATCTCTTTTTTATTGTTTTCTAAATGAGTGAAAAAAATATTTTTTATATCTACGTTTCTTAACTGAACGTTATGCATTTTATGAATGACAAAATGAGTGAAAAGATGTTGTATTTTAAATTAAATAATGGAAAATGGCAATAAAAACAATATTTGGTATATATTTGGATCAAATTATCATTTAGTCCCGGCTAATGTAAATGTACAGTATGATAAAATAAAATAGAGTAAATTAAAATAAAATAACGAATTATTTCGTCCCTGTTGGAGAGAAGAAAAAAAGTGATATACAAACGGCATTGGAAATCAAGGAAGATGATAAACTACAAAAAAATATTTTATGTTTATCTTTAAAATCTTACGTTATACACCCATTATAAGTTTCTTTGTAACGTTAACGATACAAAATTTGCAGGTGTTGTAACTTTCATAACAGGAAGTTATTTGAAAATGACTTTTAAATTTATTTATTTTTCTGCGGAATCACGAAATAAGAGTGATCTAACCGAATGAACTATGTCATAAGACGCAAAATACCGAGGCCTTGCAGATCTTAATTATTTGTATCTCTTTTGATGAAATAGATTAATCTGCTTGTGAAATAATGTTGATGAACAAAACACAGATTAAATTTAAGACACAACTTGACAGACATGTTTTCAATTTTCAATTTTGTTTGATTTATTATTAGTTATTACAATTAACAATAGATCAATACATTAAACTGATATCTATTTCTTTTAAATTATCTGACGCGGGAGATCTCTTTATTCAATAGAATGCAAAATATTGAACGTCCAAATGATTGGCACTTACAAGTGATACATCACTTGTGTAAATTGTATTTCATAAGTAAAACAACGAAACGAATAAGGAAGTAAGCTGGTATTAATATAAAAAAAAGACATTTTTAATTATTAATAGTAAATGAATGGCATATACGATTTTGAAATTGCTGAAATGATGCCCTTGTAAAATCATATATAAGTACACTCGTTCTTTCGCTCAGCACCATGCTTGTATCCTGTGACGATAAACTCGATAATACAACAAGAATGTCTGCCCTTCTAAGTATTATGGTCATCACTCTGGCCCTCTTGGCATATAGTCAAGGTAAGATATTTACACAAATGCTCACAGTAAAGGGAGTAATGTTTTTGACTGAGAAGAATGTAATATTATTTCTTATAACTCATTACCATTTAAAAAGGTCCTTTCTTTTTACTGCTCTATTGTGCAATTTTGCTTATCTCTTAAAGCCCCAGCCGTCACAATGATGATGGTCTATAGCAATTACTGTTTTCGCTTAATAACTTTTAAATGCTTTATTAACAACCAATAGTAATGAGTATAACGTGTGTAATTTATAAAAAGCTCTTTTTATGGTAATTTAAAGTACATATGGGGCTAAAAGCGTTAAAAAAGACGGATGATAAATACAAAAATGGAGTAAATAACAATTTTTTAGTGATAAAAAAATCCTACCATTAAAAAATGACTCAAGAATACAGCTATAAAACTTCCCAAAATTTTGAAGTGGTGGAAAAATCCATTTATATATGCTAATTTATTTCTGGAAAAAAATCCCCTTCTGAATTTCTGAAAAAAAAAAAAAAAAAAAAAAAAAAAAACAAGAACAAGAACAACAACAACAACAACAAGATTTTCTTGTAATAGTAATATAGCCTTATAATAGTGTATTAAACGTTTGATGAAGAATAACTTTCAGACACACGTGTGCATTTTTCTAGATTCTGAAATCTTTGATTACATACTAATAATGTAAAAACTTTCTTGGAAATTAAAGAGGTAATCAGATAATAATCATTAGAAATATTGTTATAGTATATTTCAAAATTCTTGAAAAAAATAAAATATACTTCTTAAAAAAAAAAAAAAAGTAGCTAAAATTGCTTACTCTTTTTGCCTGCCTTTTTTACTTTAAGTATAGATCCTAAGACTTATTATTGTAAATACATATAAATAAGCCAGTATCCAGAATTTGACAGGCAGTATTTATATACAATTTAAAGGAAATACCGTAAAACGTTTTAAAAAAAAAACAGACACCTCAGAACCGTATAATTTGTCTGATATTTGAAGACTTTCTCTATTCTGAGGTAAAACATACAAATATATAAGTATTAGGTATTGAAAAGTGCTTGTTCAATAGAGTTCTCTGCTATTCAGATATGCCCATTATGGAGGTTTTACTGCACTGTGCAGATGGGATGTACAATAATATTAAAATTTCAAACTGTTGTGATAATAGACGTAAGTTATACGATTTTTTTCCCTTTAAGTTTTAAAATTATAATTAAGCGCAATTCAAACTAAAAAATGCAACTGAAAAGATTGTTTTAATAACTGAATCATATATTGCAATAAAAGGTGCTTAACTAACGAACAAAAATGTCTGTGGAATGTCTGAGACAGAGAGACTAAATTTTTAGTAGTTACAGTCATTTTTTTATTAATTAGTTTATTTTGTAAAATATTCGTATAAAGTGCAAACAATTCTTTTCGTGAGCACAAGCCTAAAAAAATGTTTATTTTGCGCTTTGTAAGAAATATAATTAAAAAAAAAAAAAAAACCTGAAAAAAAAACGGGTTTTTATGTCACTTCAAAAATTTCGGAAATTTTACACAGCTAACCTTGAGTCGTTTTTGACAGTCTATATTTTATTATTATTAATAAATTGGTATTTGTTCTGTTTTTGTGTTAATAATCCGTCTTCCTTAACACTTCTTGTCCAAAGTATATTTTAAATTACGAATAAAAAGAAGTTTTCTTTAAAAATCCTTTAACACATCGATTGATAGTAATACGATTTATATGAGTTGTATGTACTTTACATTATCATGATGTGAAAGCATTATTCTTTGTACAAAAGCACAAAATTTTTACGAGCATAATTTCTTTCCCAGTTATAAATGTTCATATGTCCTCGTGGAACATTTCAGTTATCAATATTTTTCATACCGTTGACTCCGTTAGTGCGGACTTCCAAGGTTTTTTTTTCTTTCGCACTAACCGAAGTACTCATTAAACGATGTAAACGGTTGAATTGTGTGAAATAATGACTTTCATTAAATAAATTGTATTCAGTTTTAGACTGACATTAAAGAGGTTACCAAATTAATTATAAAATCAACAACATTTTCTTTACTTTAATAATTTTGGTTAAAAAGTTAGTCACAATTTTTTAATACAAACAAATAAATTATCGAGGACAATTAAATTAAGCAAAGAATTTTCTATCCCTTTCCTTTGCATTACAAAATGAAATTAACTATTTAAAACATCATTTTCCAGTTTTGCGACACACTCGAAAGGTCTGTTAAGTCACATTTTGATTGATAATATCGGCGGAAAGCGATTAACAATTTTGTACTTTTCTTCAATGTAAAAAAGGACAGATGTTTCTTAATCTACAAAAATGTACTATAATCAAGAAAGAAAATATACAATAACCTCTTTCAACGCACCGAAGCTTTCGAAAAGCGTTCCTTTACCTTTAAAAACATCAAAAAACTTTATTTTCGAAATTTAAAGAAAAATTTATAAAAATATTTTTTGTTAGCTGCCTGTTAATTTCTGAAACGTTTCTGAGTAGCTTTTACTATTGCAATAATCAGTTTTCTCAAATCGGAATATCACTTTTTCGGATGCTATCGATTCACAGGAAAATATTTTGATTTTCAAAAAACATGTTTAACAGATAAACATACAATATTAACTGCATAAACATTAATATGAAAATCAACAATATTTTGTCACAATTTCATGCACAAAATCAGTTTTGCAGCTGAAAATATGTACTTGAGAATTGGTAGAATCCGGAAAACTGATTTTCCGAGTACGTTTCCGGAAATTACGGGCAGCTAATAAAAAATTATTTTTGTAATTTCTTCTTTAAATTTTGAAAGTAAATTGTTTTCTGAGGATTCTAAAGATAAAGGAACACTTTTCGGAATCTTGGGTGACTCGGAACAGTTTATTATGCGTTCGTGATTATTGTACATTTTCGTAGATCAACATCTGTAATTTTTTACAGTGTTGTTTTTAGTGGTAGAAGATTTTTTTTTTAACTTTTATTTTTGTCACTGACAATTTCATGATCTCTGAATAACAAAAGTTACACTGAAGTTTCTTTTGAAATAATAATAATCAAAAGCAGTTTCAATTCGGTTTGGTGAGCTTCTGAATAGAAATGTCCGCCTTATCCGATAAGTAGTACGCTTTAAGCGATATTCTTATCATGTATTGCAAATAGGAAATGATGGGAAAAATTTGGGGGAAATTAATGATAACAGGAGATTCGATTCAAGAGAAGACGCAATAACGAGAGTGCACTGTATTTTTATTTAAGGTCATTACACTTTTACATTTTCCGATTAAAAAAATATATATAAATACTAAATTTTTGAGGAAATAATTTAAGTAGAGTATTACACATTTCACATATGCCTCGAGTTAGTTTATTGATTTTATGAGACGGGATCTTTATAAATAGTTTTTAATGATAACATAATTAGTTTAACGTATTTTTAAAAATCATGAAAAAAATCTATAGAATATAAAATTTTCTTTCAAAACTTAAGACATTAAAACCAATTTGAAACCAGTTTGAAACCTTCACTTTCAGTACTTTAATTCAAGAGCTTTCAATGATGTCCTTCATATAGTTACTGCAAAAGCACTTTATGGCTAAAAGTCTCCTGACGCTTTCTTTTTAGGCATTTTTCCGTTTATCTAGAGAATTACTTGACAAAATGTTCTTGAACCACGTGTACGTGAAAAATATGTTTTAAGTATACTTGTGAACTAAGATTTAGTCACGAGGGTAATAAGGAGATCAACAGTAAATTGAACAAAAACATTACAATCATGATATATTAAATAAAAATCAAATGATCTGTAGCGGTAAGAAATTATTATGCAGACCCTGCATAAATTTTGCATGCATTTCTGTAAGAATAGATTATATATTCATGAAGACATAAATGTTTTTTTTAAAGATCATAAAAAAGCTGCATTTATGATAATTTTTAGTTTCATTCATGCACTGTTTTCAACCGAATTTAATGAACTTTTTGAAAAGTAGACGAAGTACAGTTGAAACGTTTAACTGTCTTAAAGTATTTGTTTTACATAACCATGTGTTTTACATACACATTTGCTTTACATACACATTCGATTTCTACTTGTCATGTCCATTTGATTTTTACATTCATTTGCTTTTCATAGCAAAAATTTATTGAAGAATCCAAATAAGATATAAAAAGTGGTTGTTGAATTTGAAACTTTAAAACTTTGTGATAATTTCAGTATGAAGACGACATAATTTCAAAATTAATTATATCGCATATACATTTTTAAATATTACCCTGTTTCAAAATTTACACGGCCCCTTAAGATTTCTTTATTGATAGAGAATTTAAAAAGTCTTAATTCAGAGTTGATTGGTACGTTTCGCAAGTGTCTGCGACAATTTGGTGTAAAATAGTATGGGAAGGGGAGTTTATTTTTTGACAGACTGTACGTGTATTAAGAAATACTATTTTTTTTTAATGATTTGTAGTATTTAAGGTTAATAACTGATTTTTGTTTGTATTTTACAGTTTTTGCAGTTTCCAATTAAAAAGACAAATTTTCTTTTTTTTAAGGACACACATTGCCCGGGGTGCCTGGTGTTGGCAGTTATGGCAATCGAGGTAAGATCTAAAAAACAAATGTAATGTAAATTAATATAACAAATATTTAAAATGAATATAACACTAGGAGCTCAAAGCTTAAAGCGATGGATCAATCAGAACTCAAATTCCCCTCGCTAATGTTAAACTTATGATAATAGAATTATTATTTTTTAAACATCTGTAAGAAGTTAATCATTTTTAGTTTTTTCGATGTCTTTTTAAGTTGTCCAAAATATTTGAAATATATGCCTAATTTGATGTTTTGTGTGTTAAAATCGTACGGGCTGTTAATAAGGTTTCTAACATATCAGAGAAAATTAAGTATATATATTAAAATAAGAGAAAATTTATCTTCTTATGAGTTGACAGAAAAAAATATATGAAAAAATGTTAATTTCATTAGGAGATATTTTAAAAATAACAAGGCATTTCTCTCTGTAAGTTTAACACTAGCGATAGGTATTCGAGATATAACTGACCAAACAGCCTTAAGAATTTATAAATTCCTAAACCACTTAAGGGGACTGAGAAAGCAAAATTCAACTAAAAAAAATCGATTTTTACTTTTTTATATCATTAAATAGTTTAAACTTTTATCTCTCCAAACATGTGTCACACATGTTTATATATATAAAAAAATAAGCGTTGAAATTAATCATTCTTTCTAAGAGTACCTCACAGTTTAATGGCCATTTAAATCTTTGACTTTTTCTGAAAACTTGGATTTTTCATGTTTATGTTCCTTTTTTTCAATATCTATTAAACTTAAGAACTCAGATTTTTATTTAATACTTATATAATGATACTAGTAAACCCCACGGCTTTGCTCGAGTAATAGTTGAAATATGCCAAGTGATATTTGCATGACTATTTTTTATTAGAAGAACGCTTTTTGAAATAATTCAAAAATTACAAATTAAGCCACAGTTTGACTAAACTTCATTATAAAAGTGCAATAGACAGAAAGGAGATTTTAATTAATAAGAAGAACTAAAACAAATTCCAATTAAATGATAATTTAGAAAGTATTTTGAGACTTTTATGCTCATTTCTGTATTCATTTGAAGTTTTGAATGTTTTAGAAACCATCTTAACACATTTACATCTTAAAATTAACCATCATGTCAAATTCCAAGTTTCTTGTCTAACAGTCTACTACATCTCTGGTGTTAGTGGCACCAACATAAAATGCCAAAACAGAGTTAAAATAGAATGTCTCCAAAAATGTTGAAACACAGACTGTCACCAATAATTTGTCAACATTAACCTTGAAATCGGTTGGTATTTCCTAATATTCTATAGAAAACGGAATTTAGATGTTTTTAAAGGCTTTCTTATTGTTCTTGCCAACCAGGTGGTAGTGACACCGGCATAAAACATAGCCCGTATAGGATCAGGGACTATCACTCTTGATTCGCAACAAATAGCTTCGGTAATCGGTTTATTAATTCCTCAGATTCCATAGAAATCGTAATTTAGGACTCTTTTAGAATGCTTTTCGCTCCTCCCCTTCGCTTCACCTCTTTTTAATTTCGAATTTATTTTCGACTGTTCTTAGAGGAGATTTATATTTTATAAGTAACTACCGAGCTATATTTAAAGTTTCTAACCTCTTCAGTACCGCAGAAATCGCAATTTAGAAAGTTTTTTGCTCCTGCAAACTTAGACATAAAATATAGCTTATATTTGAGCAGGTTCTATCACCATCAATTTGCAACCATTATGTTTGAAATCGGTTTCGTATTTCATACGATTGCATAAATATCGTAATTTAGAACGCTTATAGAACGCTTTTCGATCACTTCATCCTTTTAAATTTGGAATTTTCTTTCGACAATTCTTAGAAAGCATTTGCATCTTTGAAGTAATTACCATTCCAAATTTAAAATGTTAGACCCCCTCAGTAACACAAAAAATGCAATTAATAACATTTTTTGCTCCTGTAACCTCCAGGTGGTAGTGCAACAACGTAAAATATAGGTTATGTTGGAACGGGGACTGTCACCATCAATTTGAAACTATTACTTCTGAAATCAGTTTATATTTCCTGAGATTGCATAGAAATCGCTATTTAGAACGTTTTTGGAACGCTTTTTGTTCATTTTCACCCCTTTAAAATTTCATGATTTTAAGAAACTCTTCTCAGTGAGTTATTTACATCTCATAAGTAATTACCATGCCAAATTTCAAGATTCTAGCCCCTTCAGTATCACAAAAATAAAAATTTAGAACGTTTTTTAAAATGCAACCACAAGGTGGTAGTGACGCCGACATGAAATAGATCCTATAATGGAGCTAGGGCTGTCATCATCAATTTCCAACCATTACTTTTGAAATCGGTTGGGTACTTTCTGAGATTGCGTAGAAATCGTAATTTAGAACGCTTTTTAGAACGTTTTTCGTCCATTTTCACCCCTTTTATATTTCGAATTATTTAGGAATGCTCTTAGAGATCATTTATATCTTATAAGCAACTACCATACCTAGTTTCAAGTTGCTAGCCCCTACAGTATAAAAAAAAAAAAAAAAAAAAAAAAAAAAAAAAACGCAATTTGGATCGTTTTTTGCTCTTTCACCCCCTTTTGGGTAGTGGCACTGACATGAAATACAGCCCATGTTAGAGCGCGGACTGTCACCATCGTTTTCACACCATTATTTTTTTAAATCGGTTCGGTACTTCCAGAGATTTCGTAGAAACTGCAATTTAGAAAGTTTTTTAGAACGCTTTTCGCTCATTTTCCCCCTTTTTAAATTTCGATTTTTGAGGAAATGTTCTTAGAGATCATTTGTATCTTATAAATAACTGCCCCGCCTAATTTCAGGATTCTAGGCCCTTCAGTAACACGAAAATCGCAATTTAGAACGTTTTTTGCTTCTGCAACCCCTAGGTGGTAGTGACACCGACATGAAATAGAACCTGTGTTGGAGCAAGGGCTGTCATCATCAATTTCCAATGATTACTTTTGAAAGAGGTTGGGTACTTTCTGAGACTGCGTAGAAATCGCCCTTTAGAACGTTTTTAGAACTCTTTTCGCGCATTTTCACCCCTTTTAAAATTCGAATTTTAAAAAAAATATGTTCTTAGACATAGTTTATATCTTATAAGTAACTACCATTCCAAATTCCATGTATCTAGGCCCTTCAGTGACACAAAAATCGCAATTTCGAACTTTCTTTTTGCTTCTGCTCCCCCTTTAGGGGTAATGGCACCGACATAAAATGTATCCTATTTTAGAGCAAGGGTTGTCACCATCATTTTGACACCATTATTTTTGAAAATGGTTTGGTACTTCTTGAGATTGCGTAAATAGCGCCATTTAGAACGATTTTTAGAACACTTTTTGCGCATTTTTACCCCTTTTAAATTTCGAATTTTTTAAGAAATGTTCTTAGAGATCATTTATATCTAATAAGTAACTACCATGCCCAATTCCATGTATCTGGACCCTTCAGTAACACAAAAATCGGAATTTCGAACGTTTTTTTGCTCCTGCACCCCCTTTAGGGGTAATGGCAACGACATAAAATTTAGCCTATATTGGAGCAAGGGCTGTCACCATCGTTTTCACACCATTATTTTTTAAATCGGTTCGGTACTTCCTGAGATTTCGTAGAAACCGCAATTTAGAAAGTTTTTTAGAACGCTTTTCGCTCATTTTCACCCCTTTTAAATTTCGATTTTTTAGGAAAGGTTCTTAGAGATAATTTGTATCTTATAAATAACTACCCTGCCTAATTTCAGGACTCTAGACCCTTTAGTAACACAAAAATCACAATTTAAAACTTTTTTTGCTTTTGCAACCCCTAGGTGGTAGTGACACCGACATGAAATAGAGCCCATGTTGGAACAAGGGCTGTCATCATCAATTTCCAATGATTAGTTTTGAAAGCGGTTGGGTACTTTCTGAGACTGCGTAGAAATCGCCATTTAGAACGTTTTTAGAACTCTTTTCGCGCATTTTCACCCCTTTTAAAATTCGAATTTTTTAAGAAATGTCTTTAGAGATCGTTTATATCTTATAAGTAACTACCATTCCAAATTCCATGTATCTAGGCCCATCAGTAACACAAAAATGTAATTAAGAACATTTTTTGCTCTTGTAACCCCCAGGTGGTAGTGCAACAACGTAAAATATAGGTTATGTTGGAACGGGGATTGTCACCATCAATTTGAAACCATTATTTCGGAAATCAGTTTATATTTCCTAAGATTTCATAGAAAGCGCTATTTAGAACGTTTTTGGAACGCTTTTCGTTCATTTTCACCCCTTTAAAATTTCATGTTTTTAAGAAACTCTTCTCAGTGAGTTATTTACATCTCATGAGTAATTACCATGCCAAATTTCAAGTTTCTAGCCCCTTCAGTATCACAAAAATAAAAATTTAGAACGTTTTTTAAAATTCAACCACAAGGTGGTAGTGACGCCGACATGAAATAGATCCTTTAATGGAGCAAGGGCTGTTATCATCAATTTCCAACAAGTACTTTTGAAATCGGTTGAGTACTTCCTTAAATTGCGTAGAAATCGCAATTTAGAACGTTTTTTAGAACGTTTTTCGTCCATTTTCACCCCTTTTAAAATTCGAATTATTTGGGAAATGTTCTTAGAGGTCATTTATACTTTATAAGTAACTACCATAACTAGTTTCAAGTTGCTAGCCCCTGCAGTATTACAAAAAAAAAAAAAAAACGCAATTTAGATCGTTTTTCGCTCCTTCACCCACTTTCGGTTAGTGGCACCGACATGAAATGCAGCCTATGTTGGAACGAGAGCTGTCACCATCGTTTTCACACCATTATTTTTTAAATCGGTTCGGTACTTCCTGAGATTTCGTAGAAACCGCAATTTAGAAAGTTTTTTAGAACGCTTTTCGCTCATTTTCACCCCTTTTAAATTTCGATTTTTTAGGAAATGTTCTTAGAGATAATTTGTATTTTATAAATAACTACCCTGCCTAATTTCAGATTCTAGGCCCTTTAGTAACACGAAAATCGCAATTTAGAACGTTTTTTCCTATTACAATCCCTAGGTGGTAGTGACACCGACATGAAATAGAACCCATGTTGGAGAAAGGGCTGTCATCATCAATTTCCAATGATTAGTTCTGAAAGAGGTTGGGTACTTTCTGAGACTGCGTAGAAATAGCCATTTAGAACGTTTTTAGAACTCTTTTCACGCATTTTCACTCCTTTTAAAATTCGAATTTTTTAAGAAATGTTCTTAGAGATCGTTTATATCTTAAAAGTAACTACCATTCCAAATTCCATGTACCTAAGCCCTTCAGTAACACAAAAATCGCAATTTTGAACTTTTGTTTGCTTTTGCAGCCCCTTTAGGGGTAGTGGCACCGACATAAAATGTAGCCTATATTGGAGCAAGGGTTGTCACCATCATTTTGACACCATTATTTTTTAAACTGGTTTGGTACTTCTTGAGATTGCGTAAATAGCGCCATTTAGAACGATTTTTAGAACGCTTTTTGCACATTTTCACCCCTTTTAAATTTCGAAATTTTTAAGAAATGTTCTTAGAGATCATTTATATCTAATAAGTAACTACCATGCCAAATTCCATGTAGCTAGGCTCTTCAGTAACACAAAAAATTCCATTAAGAACGTTTGTTGCTCTTGTAACCCCAGGTGGTAGTGCAACAACGTAAAATATAGGTTATGTTGGAACGGGGACTGTCACCATCAATTTGAAACCATTACTTCTGAAATCAGTTTATATTTCCTGAGATTGCATAGAAATCGCTATTTAGTACGTTTTTGGAATGCTTTTCGTTCATTTTCACCCCTTAAAAATTTCATGTTTTTAAGAAACTCTTCTCAGTGAGTTATTTACATCTCATGGGTAATTACCATGCCAAATTTCAAGTTTCTAGCTTCTTCAGTATCACAAAAATAAAAATTTAGAACGTTTTTTAAAATGCAACCACAAGGTGATAGTGACGCCGACATGAAATAGATCATATAATGGAGCAAGGGCTGTCATCATCAATTTCCAACAATTACTTTTGGAATCGGTTGAGTACTTCCTTAAATTGTGTAGAAATCGCAATTTAGAACGTTTTTTCGTCCATTTTCACCCCTTTTAAAATTCGAATTATTTGGGAAATGTTCTTAGAGGTCATTTATATTTTATAAGTAACTACCATACCTAGTTTCAAGTTGCTAGCCCCTGCAGTATTACAAAAAACGCAATTTAGATCGTTTTTGCTCCTTCACCCACTTTTGGTTAGTTGCACCGACATGAAATACAGCCTATGTTGGAGCGAGGGCTGTCACCATCGTTTTCACACCATTATTTTTTAAATCGGTTCGGTACTTCCTGAGATTTCGTAGAAACCGCAATTTAGAAAGTTTTTTAGAACGCTTTTCGCTCATTTTCACCCCTTTTAAATTTCGATTTTTTAGGAAAGGTTCTTAGAGATAATTTGTATCTTATAAATAACTACCCTGCCTAATTTCAGGACTCTAGGCCCTTTAGTAACACAAAAATCACAATTTAAAACGTTTTTTGCTTTTGCAACCCCTAGATGGTAGTGACACCGACATGAAATAGAGCCCATGTTGGAGCAAGGGCTGTCATCATCAATTTCCAATGATTACTTTTGAAAGAGGTTGGGTACGTTCTGTGATTGCGTAGAAATCACTATTTAGAACGTTTTTAGAACTCTTTTCGATAATTTTCACCCTTTTTTAATTTCGATTTTTTAAAGATATGTCCTTAGAAATCATTAGTATCTTATAAGTAACTACCATTCTAAATTTAATTTTTCTAGGCCCTTCAGTAACACAAAATACGCATTTTTAGAACGTTTTTGCTCCTGCACCCCCTTTTGGCCAGTGGCACGGACGTAACATATAGCCTCTGTTCTAAGTTGGACTAACACCATCATTTTGATACGATTAATTTTGGAATCGGTTCGGTAGTTCCAGAGCTTACCTACTACAAATAAACAATTTTTACCTCTTTATATTATTAGTATAGATATATAATGTATACTTTAACACAGGGATTTCATGATTTGTTGAGAATTATTTATTTTAATCAGTGAAATCTTACCAAAAGTGCTAATTTAAAAATGACTTTCAATAAATAATTAATAATTAATTTTGAGTTTCACTTAGAAAGAAAATGGTCTGTTAAAATACGTAAATCATGTTATTTTAACTACTCTAAAAAATCTAGACCTCTATCGTTCACAATTTCTGAGAAAAATGTACATAAAGTTGGTGAATTTAACATGGCGGAGATAGAGCTTAACCGGTCCCCTTAACCAAATGCTTTCCTGTATCCTATTCGATAGAAAAAATTCCAAAGGAACCCAAATATGATGTCCTTTTTCAAGTTATTTATTAGTACTGAAAATTAAAAATTTGCTACATTTTTTTTATTTAGACGAACCCCTGAGGGAATTTTACATATATCAATAACTAGAAAACATTATTATTAATCGATTCTGCCACCGAAGATTTCTTTATTGATTCAGAATTATAAAAGACACAACTGTAAGTTGATTGGTAAACGTCGCATGTGTCTAAGGCAATTTTCTGTAAAATAATCCATAAAGCGAAGTAAATGTATTTTTTGATCTGCTGTACATGTATTAGGAAATAATATTTCTTCAACTATTTATAACATTTAATGTTAAATCGAAAATAATTATCTAATACAATTTTTTTTCAGTAATGCTTAGATGTTACATCACAATTGAAAAACAAATGGCTTTATAGTTTATAGCTACAAGAACTTATCTATAAACCTTTGAATTTGTTTTCAAATATTAAATTTGTGTTTTTGTTTGTATTATACACTCTTTTATTCTTCATATTAAAAAGACAATTTTTTTTTTCTTTTTTTTAGGACGCATTTGTCCTCCATGTCCTGGAGAGACCAGGGTTCCTGGAATAGTCCAAAATGGCAATTATGGAAGCCGTGGAAATTTCGGTAATCATGGCAATTATGGTAATCATGGCAATTATGGTAATCATGGCAATTATGGAAATTATGGTAATGTATAATTAGTGTAAAAATAATATGCATATATTTTCAAAAAAGATATGAATATGTTAACTAATATCAATTTCTAGCAGCTTCAAATGTACGAATCTGAAATTGCAGCTTAATTAACCAATAAGTTTTTAAGTTATTTTTTAAAAACGGCATGCATTGAAATTTGTTTTTTAACGATTTTAAATGAATATAACTTTAGGATTTCCAGTCTTAAGGGGGTTGGTCAGCCAGATCTCTAATTCTCCTTGCTAATGTTACACTCATTATATTAGAATGCATTCTTTTTTTTAAATATATCTTTAAAAATGTATTATTTCTGAATGTTTTCTCTTCTTAAAGGATGTCTCAGTTTTTTTACTTGCCCAAATTATTTCTAGAATACTTGCCAAATTTAATGTATTGCATGTTAAAATCTTTCGGTCTGAGAATAAGGTTTTAACACTTCATGCAAAATTATGCATATAAAAAGAGGTATTCTTTAAAAAAAAGTCGACAGAAAAAATATATCAAAAATGTTAATTTACTTATGAGATATTTTTGAAAATAAGAATGAATTTCACTCCATAAGTTTAACACTAGCGTCAGGAAATTGAGATCGAACTAACAAACTGCCTTTATAATTTATAATTCGTAAACCATATTATCAATGCCTTCCTGCTTCTTATTGTATAAATTATATTACCGAGGATCCCACATATGATGTCCAAGTTATGTATTAGTATTGGAAATTTTAAAATTTGCTTCTATTTTTATATGTGTACGAGCTCCTAAACATATTTTAAGTATACCAATAATTAGTAAAATTCTTAATAATCGTTCTGCCCCCGAAGATTTCTTTATTGATTTATAATTATTAAAGTCACAACTGTAAGTTGATTGATATCTTTTCCACGAGTCAAAGACAATTTGGTGTAAAATAATGTGGAAAGTGAAGTCAGATTATTTTTTGATCGGCTGTACATGTATTAGGAAATATTATTACTTTAATTATTTATAACATTTTAAGGTTGTTCACGAAATGAATTATATAGTAAATATTTTTTTCAGTACTGTTTACATGTTACATAACTGAACCCAAAATATCGTTTTTAGATTACAACTAGTCGGATTTATTTATTGATGTTAAAATAGTGTTTTCAAATATGAAATTTGTATTTTTGTTTGTATTATACCCTTTTTTCTACTTCATATTAAAAGATTATTTTTCTTTTTTTTAAGGTCGCGATTGTCCTCCATGTCCTGGAGAAACCAGGATTCCTGGTTTCGGCCATCATGGTAGTTATGGTAATGCATAATAAATGTTAAATTAATATGTATCTATTTTCGAAAAACATATGTTCAGCAAATGTAATAAGTAATATCAATATAATTTTAGGAGCTCCAAACTTATGGGTGTTGGTCAGCCACATCTCAAATTCCCTCCGAAAATTTTAAAATTATGACAGTTGAATGCATTATTATTTTTAAATAACTCCTTAAGAAATTAATACTTTTAACTTTTGTTTTAATGTCTCTCTTTTTAAAGGTTGTGTCTTCTTTTTCTAAGTTCTGCAAAATAATTCTAAAATATATGCCTAATTTAAAATTGTGTGTGTTAAAATCGTACGAGCTGTGAATAAGTTTTAAACACTTCCGGTAAAATTTAGCATATATATCCGGATAAAGAGACATATTTTAAGAAGTGTAGACAAAATAATAAGCCA
This sequence comes from Maratus speciosus, assembly GCA_963932465.1. NCBI lineage: Eukaryota > Metazoa > Arthropoda > Arachnida > Araneae > Salticidae > Maratus > Maratus speciosus. Next base: position 459,978,009 of record OZ010797.1, read on the forward strand.
AAAAATGTTAATTTCTCTATGAGATATATATATATATAAAAAAAAAAAAAAAAAAAAAAAAAAAAAAAACTCTACCGGCTCGGCCTGGAGGCGGAGGTAAATTTCGAAGTTAAGTACTAATTTCACCAACAAAAATTAAGAGAGAGATTTGGGATAAACCCAGTTTAACAATTTTATCTGGACGCTTTTGACACATTTTTAATTTCATTTTTCTGTAAAAGCTGTTTTTATCAGAATCATGTTTAGGAGGTATTAAAAAAAAATATTTTTCCACTCTCAATTTTCTAACACATATTCAGACTCATTTTTAAAGGTAAAAACTTGCTAACTTGATTTTTTGAAGAGATTTATAAGCCACCTGTGTTTTTATTTTTCGTTCTATTAATTAGAACTTGAGTTATAACAAATTATTTTCTCAGTACGACCATATTTTTCGTTTTCAGTAACTTCGCTTGGGTAAATTTGGTTCAAAATGCCTAATTTCACATCATTTTTTGAAATATATTCAGTCTCTATCAATACTGCACATTATATAGTTTCTGAATAAGAGAATCTGCCAGTTGGATGTATTTGTGAGCAAAAATAAATTTAAAAATTAGACAGAAAATAAGCAGTTTGGACTGGAGTATCCCTTAATTCGATAATTTTTTCATCAACCCCTATTTTTGTTTAATTTACTTTGCTGAAAGGGATGTAAGGGTTGGTCCTAGCAAAAACTTGTCAATATTAAAGTTGTAGATAATATTAAGGGGATGTATAATAGGTTTAAGCGGATTTGATATCTTGTCACTTGACGAAGTTATGAATTTTTTTCTTCTTCACCCCCCCCCCCCTTTTTTCGCTTTTAATTTTTTTGGTTGATGTAGGAGTTGGTCCCATCAAAAGCTTGTCAATATAAAAGTTGTAGATAGTATTAAGAAGATTTATAATACGATTACGTGAATTCGATAGCGTGAGAATTGACGAAGTTATGAATTTTTTTCGCCCCTTGATCCCATTTTTAATTTCATTAAAAATCTGTAATACATAAATGTATGACCCTTTCCATAGAAATAAAAATAGCTTTAAACTGATAGGATATGTATTATAATTAAGAAGTTATGATTTTTTTAAGGTTTTCACTATACTACTCCCAATTTCCCTTGCCTTGATCCGATTTTGCCCATTAACGATCTTGAACGAGATATTCCGCCCTTGATTTTATGTGTGAGTTTGGAAGATATTTGTGCAGAATTATGGAATTTATTATGTCCATAAAAAGTGATATATACGTAAAGTTTTGAACTGGGGGTGGCTCTGTGTTCTTGGGGTCATGATCGGCATAGATCTGCAAAAATATTTCAGAAATTTCAACATAGGTGAGAATGTAATAGATAATATTTGCTACAAAATCTACGTAAAATATGAATGCCTTTCAATGCATACGTTTAACATTAGCGGCAGGAATTTCAGATGGAATTGACGAACATCCTTTAGAATTTATAATCCCTTAACTACACCACCAAATCCCTTCTTGCTTCGTATTGGGTAAACAAGATTACCGAGGAACCCAAACATAATGTCCAAGTTATGTATTAGTACTGAAAATTTAAAAGCTTTTAAAAATTTTTATATGTAGACGGCTTCCAAAGCAAATTTTAAGCACAACATTTATTGGTAAACATTATTACTAATCGAAGGACAACGGTCACATCATTATACGATGATTTGCTGTAGAGTGAGTAGAGGGTGATCACGTTTCTTTTTCCAGCGCAAAATACCTTTTAGGTAGATTTCATAAGAAATACTACCTATTACATTCTTCCCTATTTTGAAATTTCAGAAATATTCTTGCAGATCTACGCTGATCATGGCCCCTTGAACACAAAACCATCCCCAGTTTAAAACTATATATATATATATATATGCATATCATTTTTTTATAGACACGATAACTTCCGTAATTTTGCACAAATCTCTTCCAAACTGATACATAAAATCAATTTTCAGAAAATCTCGGTCAAGTTCGTTAATGAGCAAAATCGGATAAAGGGGGTGGAAATAGGAAGGGGTTTTGTGAAAACAGAAAAAACCCCATAACTTCATAATTAAAATACATATCAAATTAGTTTAAAGTTATTAATACTTCTACTTTAGGCAAAAGGCGAAAAATTTATGTATGACAGATTTTTTATGTCATTAAAAATCAGCTCAAGGGCCGAAAAAATAGGGTTTTAAGAAGAAAAAAAAATTCATGACTTCGTCAATTCACGAGATATAAAATCCAATTAAATTTATTATAAATCGTCTTAATATTATCTATAACTTTTATACGGACAAGTTTTTGATAGGGCAAAATCTTAAAGGAAAAAAAAAAGATTGTGTGCATGTGCATCCTTTTAGAGTGATTCACATGATAAAACGAACTTTCTACAGAAAAATGAAATTAAAAACTTGTCAAAAGCGACCATATAAAATTATTAAACTGGTTTTATCTCTAATTTTGAATTAGTTTTTGTTGGTGAAATTAGTACTTCGCTTTTAAATCTGTCTGTGCCTGTAGGCCGAGGCGGCAGAGATTTTTTTTTCAAGTCTTATTTTGTAGAATAAAGGTTAAATGTTAATTACCAATGTAATGGTTATGTATATCCCAAGCTTTAACTTTCTCCAAATTTTTGGACCTATCCATTTTTTTAAGTATGCTTTCAGTTTGAACATGTAATTGCGATTCAGGGGCTAACTCCATCAAACTCAGAGATAACTTAATTATTACCGTCTGAACGGGGTGGTGGTGGTGATGGTGGTAATATGTGTCTGTCGAGGACTGGGGTAGCCAGTTCCTCGAGAAAGTCACACATCTTGAATTACTGGATCCATTCAGGGTTGGTTCAAATGTATACGGGTGCCTAGGCACTATATTTCATTGGCGTCCCTTTTAGTGCATCACCTACGAAAAATAATCAAACAAATGAGTCCAATATTAGTTGAAAAAGAACCTAGTTTGTGCTTAGACTTAGAATATGAATGATAATACCTTTAGATTTTAAGCGAATGCTTGGAAACTGATAACATTTTATTTTATTTATAACAGTAAGCTTCAAATAATTGTACTCTAAATGGCTTTTCTTGAAACAGCTGTAATTTTGCTCCAAATTTTGAGCATCTATTCATTGAAACAGCGTGAAGAAAATTTCGGAATTTCAAAGATCTTTATTAAAATTGAATATTTCCAACTGAGCAAAAAATACCCAGGCTGGTAATCGCAACCAGATCCTTGGCTTAGGGTAAAGCATTGGCCTTGTAAGCCAAGGATCTGGGTTCGATTCCCAGCCTGGGCATTTTTTCGTTCAGTTGGAAATATTCAATTCGTATGATAACTTTTCCAATCAGTTTGATTGTGTTAAAATTATAGTTCATCTTTATTAAAAACCCGTTAGCAATATTTCTAAAATAATCTGCAAAATGAACTAAACAAAAACATTCCCAAATGAAATTAACCAAAGTCGAAAAATTTAGCCAACTGCAATGTTGTATGAAGATTAATTTATTAAAGCAAAGAAAGAAAAAATACTACGATGTGTTACAAATTGCGATAATTGTGATAACCATGATATTGTCTCAATTTAATAAAGAATTCTTGCTAGTCAGCAGTACTCACGATGCTTTCCGAAGAGTTACCACTTCCTTATACTGTTTTATTTAACTTAATTTTTTTTTTAACACTTTGTGTTTATGAATTCGGTTTGTCTGTCTGTTCGCCTGTATGTCCATACGTACTCTAACTAGCGTTGGTATAGTCCCATTACCATTAAAATCAAAGATGTTATTGGGTATCAATATCGCATATTCGACATTGAAAAAAAGTGTATCGCATGTGCGGTTCGTTTACAGGGACACACAAAATAATTCCTTTACATTACGGTCTATGGTGAAAAGCGATGTATTATAACGATATTGCACTATTTTAAACATAGTGAAACTTATATATATGACTAAGGTGTACTACACGGCGCTTGTTGTAGAATATGATGAGCATAGAATTTATCGTTCATTTATCGAGGCACACAAAATAATTTGGCTGCAGAAGAAATCGAACACGAATTCATAAAAAAATTCTATGAACAATAAATAGTGGAAGTGAGTTTTCAATTATCGAACGCGTTTTTAAATTGAACTACTGCTTTAGTATTTCTTGGTGCGTGTGGAAATTTTACAGACCCTATGCAGGGCTGACCAAAGGTTCCCAATTACATTTCGTTTATTCACAGAAATTGCTCAATGGAAAATTTCAACTGTGGTATTACTTTAACTGAACTAACTTTTAGCATACTGTGCAGTATTCATACAAATCTATAATTCATATACACTACAAGAAAAGGCTTCACAAAAAAATATCGGATATTTTTCCGACTATTGATATTAATGTCAGAAATTGTGTTTTCAAATGCGTTATGCGTTTTTAAAATTGTTTATTTAAACATCATTTTTCAACGTAATAAACTGTAAAGTTTTGCTACAATTTTCTGAATAGGTTACAAAGCATCCTCATTAAGCTACGCGTTGCTGATGATTGGCTTTTTCGCTAATCCTTGCCACAGATAAATCTCGGAAAATGAAACATTTGAAGTTACTTACAAAATTAATAGCTCGAAAAATATTTGTCAGAAAATTGTTAGACAAACTACGTTAGAAAGGTAAAAAATTGTATTTTTCGTGATATAAATATCAAATCTAATAATTATGTCGTTTTTCAAAGATTAAATTTGAAAAATTTCCAAATTTCGCAATAGAGTACCATAGCGAAACCTTCATAGGTAAAAAGATAATACGACAATGTGTCCTGACGTGTATACTGGTTAAAGCACGAGTCACAAATTATAATAGCCTTATCATTCTGCTAAAATATAGAGTGAATTACGTTGTCACGAGTGCATGATTTTTATTTCATTCTCGACAGATACTAGATGCGCCATTTCTTTTTAGTGTTGAATAATATAGGATAATTCACGCGTGACCTCATATTTAAAACGAATATATGGCTAATGCATGGCTTTTACAAGAGAATGTGATATCATGAAGGGCTTTTCATGAATTTGCGTTTCTTTTTCAATTTTGTTACATGACTCAAGACTATATTTATTTAGGCTTAGGAAACATTTTTTTTTTAATACTGGTATAAAAGCAAAATTTCTCAAAGCTTTCAATATATTAAAAAATAGAACATATTTGCGCGAGATTCACAGTCCGTACGGTGTTTAATTTTAAAATTGGTTTTTCTAATCAAACATGTTTAAAACACCGGGCAACGCCAGGTATTTCAACTGGTTTCATAATATGCTCGTCGTAAGATTTTTCGTTCTGTTTTCTATTGCAAGGTGGGATTTCGTAATCAATTTTAACTCCCTTCCTGATAGTATAATATTGTAAGCATTCTGTAAAAAAGGTGTGTTTCTGATGGCGATACAATATTTCGACATTTTTAGAATTGAATTAGAATTAATAATAATAAATTTTTAGTCATTTTTGCTTAGCCCACCACAGGTGATCAAATGTAAAATTTGCTTTGTGGATACATTTGTATACGAGTTACGGGAACATGGATTCAGCCGTGCATCAAATCAGGCTCGCCAGAAAAGACCAAGTGAACAAAATATTTTAAGCACTACAGTAGCGCTCAAAAGTATTTTGACAACCTTATATTCTCTCTTATTTTATTTAATATACAAATGTAAAAGAAAATATATTCCCTATAATTGAGAACACTATGATTGCAGTTATTCAAATGTATCAAGTTTCAACTTGTTTGTTTACATTCGGCTCCACCGAAGAAATATCACTCCTCCTTAGCTCAAAAGTATTTTGACTAGTTTGCATTTAATTGTTGAAGGTGTCAGTGGCACTATATCTTCGATTAGTGTTTATATTGACTTATTGCGATTATTTTTAAATGCAGAAATGTAAAAAATATTGAAGTGATTCTAGAAAAGACGCTGTAAATGTACTTAAGAAAGGTAGACTGCAAGCAGAATTAGCTCGTTCTTTTATTGTGTCTCGGCACCTTGTTATTATATGGAATAAAATTTTTAATACACAGAAATACATCGAAAATAAGCCTCAAAGTGGCCAACTGAAAAAACAACTTGCAATGCTGACTGTATTATAAAAATGATACCTACAAATGATTGTCGTTAGTCCGTTGTAATAATAAAAAATGAATTAAAAGAACATTACGGCATAGACATACACGTTTAATCAGTCAAACGACGCCTAAACCTCTATGGTTTACATGGCAGAAGGCCAGCAAAAACACGTTTATTATCCACTAAGAAGAGGAAGGCTGGAGTTGCATTTCTAAAACGGCATAACTCTTTCAGGGGCAAAGCAATTCCATTGCTAAAGTGTTGAAATTAATGATCGACACCGGAATTTGAAAACAAATTTATTTGTAAATAGGAAAAATCTATATTTCACACACATAATAAACTGAATATTTTTTAACCAAAATTCTGGTGTCAATCATTAATTTGAACACTTTAGCAATGGAAATGCTTTGCCCCTGAAAGGGTTGTGCCGTTTTACAGATGCAACTCTATCCTTCCTATTCTTAGTAGATAACAAACGTGTTTTTGTAAGTCTTCTGCATGTAAACCATAGAGGTTTAGGCGTCGTTTGACTGATGAAAGTGTATGTCTATGCCGCAATTTCTTCCAATTCATTTTTTATTATTACAACGGACTAACGACAATCATTTGTAGATATCATTTTTATAATACAGTCAGCATTGCAAGTTGTTTTTTCAGTTGGCCACTTTGAGGCTTATTTTCGATGTATTTCTGTTTATTAAAAATTTTATTCCATATAATAACAAGGTTGCGAGACACAATAAAAGAACGAGCTAATTCTGCTTGCAGTCTACTTAAGTGCATTTACAGCGTCTTTTCTAGAATCACTTCAATATTTTTTTACATTTCTGCATTTAAAAATAATCACAATAAGTCAATATAAACACTAATCGAAGATATAGCGCCACTGACACCTACAACAATTAAATGCAAACTAATTGTCAAAATACTTTTGAGCTAAGGATTAGTAATATTTCTTCGGTGGCGCCGAATATAAACAAACAAGTTGAAACTTGATACATTTGAATAACTGCAGTCATAGTGTTCTCAATTATAGGGAATATATTTTCTTTTACATTTTTATATTAAATAAAATAAGACAGAATATAATGTTGTCAAAATACTTTTGAGCGCTACTGTACAAAGTAGAAAATATAAATTATAAATAAATAGTAATCAGATATTTAAATAAGCAATTAACAGTTTCACATTAATTAAATAATGATTATATATGGTGAAATCAACCCCCCACCGAACCAAATCTACTTATTTTCAATTTATAATCCTTTGCTTAAACATATCACACAGAAACTAGAGACACACACACATATATATATATATATATTCTTTATGGTGAATTTAAAAGGTAATATAATTAATGATTACGATGACAAATGAATAACAGAATAAAAAGCATGTTAAAGGATTTTTTTCCTTGTGTTTTTTCGTTGTACCCCACGTGTGTTCACAACTACCCCGCTGATGGGGCACATGTGAACAATTTTTTGAATTTATAAAACTATTAACATAGCTGCCAACCTCAAACTAATCTTCCGTAATACTTGCGTTAATTTGACCCTGGTTTAATACGTTTCAAACCAGAATTTTTTTTTAAGAAATGAAAATAAATATGTTCCACGTAGAAACCTGGAATTAAATAAATAAGCATTCATGAAATAAATTTTCTGGTTCGAAATGTGGTTAACCTGGGTTAAATTAATCCAGACATTACGGAAGATTAGTGGAAGGTTGGCAGCTATGTATTAAAAAATGTAAGAAGAACTATACAGGTGCTTTAAAAAAAATTACCATGTGTAAAAGAAAGTTCTGTTTACTATATGGAGTAGTTTTTGTTTATAGAAATTAATCCAGTTATGAGAAAAAGCTATATTTATACGAACTGTTCACATGTGCCCCATCTCCCCTACATGAAATTATTAATGGAGATGGGATTATACTTTTCTTTAATAGTATTTAAATATGGTTTTATTTTCTTATACTTGGAGTTCGCGTGAGTGAATTTTTTTATGTCGGATTTCGGGTTTTCTGCTTAAAAGCAGAAATTTCGGATTCGGGTCGTGTACGACCCAACCTGAGGAGAACTTTAAATCTGATATGAGGTTTACATGCATGAGACAGTTAAACTCTAAATTGTTCAAGGTGACTCGATTTTTTTTTTCTAAGAGTCACGAATATTATTAAAAGAAAAAAAAACTATGTAGTTGTATATATAGTTAATGAGTGTGTATATATTAATTTTTATTGAAAAGTATATAAAACTGATTTTGGCGATGTAATTGTATCCTACTTTTCCTTAATTATATTATAACATCCATTAATTTGTTTCGCTTCGAGTTTGAGTAGATGCAATTTTTTTTGTAGGATTTCGGGGTGCCTTTCCAGCAGAATTTTCGAGTCCGGGTTGTGTACAACTCAACACAAGCAGGACTTTAAATCTCATACGAAGTTTCCATGTATGAGCGCGTTAAACTCTGTATTAGGGATATCTTGATTTCTTGAAACTCCAGAATATTTATAAATGAAAAAAAAACTGAATATTTGAATTTTAATGAGCGTTTATTATTATCAGTTCAATTTCTTATGTCTTATGTTTAATATTTATTCGTTGAGAATTTACGATTTTTTTTTTTTCAGGTGACAGGTTTCGGCCAGGAAAAGGCTCCTATGGACAAGGCTTTCCAGGCGTTGCCACTCCCATTAATTAGTACGTAGGCTGATAACACGTTTAAACTTTAATCGTTCACTATGTTATAAAAAATAATATACTTTCGTATCTAACGATATTGTGTGCTTGTCTTACATAGTACATATGTAATACTTTTTCTCTAAAATAAATGTTCCTTTTAAAGCATTACAATACCTGTCGTCAATTTTTTTATTTAAGGGCTGTATAAAAACATACATACGGAGATACATATATGTAATGATCATTTTACAGAAAACGTTATTTTTGAGCATAAAAATTTCATAAAATAAATTTAATTAAGCAAATTTATCGTAATATTTATAATTCAGCTTTCAAATTTATTAAGATTTATGTAGGTAGGGTTAGATCTTTCGTTATTTGATGCTAAATTTATTTTATAAGGACTATGAGAACAAATTTCTTTAAAATATTATAACGGAGGATGCAACTACAGAGGATACAAATACAGAATATTTTGTGCAATAATGCCAGGCAAAATCATTCTGCGATTTGAAACTTGACAAAAATATCCCAATAAAGCATGCATATTCGAATTTAAAGCATATATTTATTAATCAAATTAAGCTTTACATTAAAATCAAGAACGAATTGTAAAGAAAGCTCGCGACCATTTCTAGTTTAGTAAAATATCCCAAATTTAATGACGAATGTTAATGTGCACATCCACGGCAGACGTCTGAATTTAAAAAGTCATCCCTAGCCGATAGATAGCCGACCTGGGATATTTTTGCACATAATTATATTGTAAGGGCGCTTGCGCCGAGAAGGTGTGGTTTCGGGTTAAAAATCCTTGCCAGAGCTAAAAAAAAATACGGGGATTGTCTCTTATGAAATTCACTAATGCATAAATATAACAGCTTTTATGAATCAAAATCAATACCGATATTAATGTTCCTAAATGATTCATGATACACCACTTTATTGAACCAAATTCTCTTCGTTCAGCTGGATTTCAAATTCATGGCGAAACTAGATTTGTAAGATTAACTTTTCCGTACTATAATAAAACTTTTGTTATTTTTTTACAATTTAACAAATATTTTTATTTCTATATTAAAAAAATACTAAAAGAAGTAATAATAAAAATTAATTACACTTCCTTTTGTACGATCAATCTTCAGTCGATTTCTAGTATTTCAATCCTTTTTTGTCTCTATAATAACTGAATTTTATGCTTTCTACATATAGAAAATTTAAATTAATGCCATAAAAATACTTAAGCTAATGTAGAATATTTTATAGAAAATGCTGAAAACTGCAAATATTCTGAAAAGTTTGCAATCAAAACAGTACAAGAAAAGCCTTTATTTTATTCGACAAAAGAAAAAAAAAAATCTTTGTTAAGGTATAAATTACGCAGCATTTAGAAGTTTCTTTAAATTTGCAGTATTCACAACCTGATATGTGGTATTTAAAACTGACTGCAAATAATAAAACCAGAAAATGTTAATAATGTTTCGATAATTAGAGAAATTTAATTTTTAAACTTTATTTTTGTCTGCTCTGCTCAACAAACTCTTAAGATTCCACGTTTAACTTCTACCAGCCAGTAAAATTCCTTCCTTTTAAGCTAAGCTCCTCCTCTTTTCCCCTGCTTCTATAAGAAGGCCCGCTCTGGGAGCCCCGACCAAAGAATGTAGAGAGAAAGAAATCCGACTTCAGCCAACAGATAAAAAGTTGAGACCTCAATAAGCTTGGTGGGAAAACACACGTTACAGGCTGAGAGCAGCCGCGAGCTACCGGGCCAAAGAATATAAAGGAGTATAGTATCTCTGACCGCCCCCCCCCCCCCCAATAATGTCCGTAACTCATTCTGTCAACTGTCACCCTTCCTTTCCTCCTCGTTGTTCCAAACAAACAAACAAAACGTCCCACTGTTTCCCGCGTTCTTCGTATCTGCTGGTTTGACAGTTTTTTGTTAAAAGACAAGTATTTTTTGCAGAAGTACCATCGCTTTATCGCTATTGTTTTAGCTGGAAGAATTTGTTTAAAATTTATTTTCATATAGAATGTTATATAATGTACTTATAAGTATATATATAAATTATTATTGATTTTTTATGCAAGTTTTGTACGTTTTGGTATCTTTTATCATTAGATGTTAATTAAATTATATAAGATAAGATAAGATTGATTTTTTTTATTACTTTTTATTTTCCATTCTGATTTTGTTTGATTCCTAATACTTATCATTTGCTTAGTATTGCTACTGGTAAAAGGATTATTATTAATATTGTAATCACTAACACTGCCAGCGGTGGGTCGTGCGATATTTAAATGGGTGTTCACAATCACTATAAAAAAATTATGAAATTAAAGTAGATTCCATATTCATCTAATTATACTGTCTATCTGTGTGTACATCCGTCACAGAGCTCGTTCTCAGAAATTGTATAAGTTGGAGACTTGAAATTTTGGATACTTATAGCTGAACACCTGGGATCACACGAAAAATCATAATTTTGAAAAATTCTTAATGCACGTTATTAACTAAAAAACAACCCCGATTAAAATAATGGAAAATGTATTCATATTTTTTTATTTATATTTAATTAAAGAATAAGTTGTTTCGAAAGTTATATTAAACGAAACACTTTGTGTGGTCGCAGATCACGCTTACCGTCTTGTTATATAATTTACCATTTATTATTATTATTATAGTATTATTTGAATAATTTGTATATATATATATTTTTTTTTGAGCTCCCGTGATTATTTTGTTTATGTTTGTATTGCTTTAATAATAGATTTATTTTTTTATATAATAGAACTTACCATTTATTATTATTATATGAGGACCCCAGAAGCCAAGGGGTATAAATGACAAAATTGAAAAAATTGAACCAAGTGCACAGACGGCCTGGAAATATGCTTTTTTCTTTCCAGGTAAAGAAATATAAGTGATTTTCTAATTATGTGTTGCATTTTAGAGATCAACCACTTTTGCCGAATAATGATCAACATTGATTAATTATAAATGTAAAAAAAAAAAAAAAAAAAAAAAAAAAAAAAAATGTACTCTACTTTTTTTCACATTTATTGAAATAAGAGTTCAAAGACCACAGTTAAACAAGCAGCAGTTTCCTATTTTAATTCAGTCAATTATTATTGATGTCCAACTTTAACGTCAATTATCTTTGAACTCAATTTACTCCAAATCGAAATTTTGTCACTTGTACTCCTTGGCTTCTGATGTCCTCATATGTTGTTATAGTATTGTATGTTGTTATAATTGTTAATATTTAATTACGGTTTAATTCATAACTTCTTATAATCTAGAAAATGTATTTTACTTTTTAAAATTTAATGTAATAAAATATATGTCACCGTGGTTTGCCATTCCATGTTCAGTATTGGAAATAAAGTGTATAACATTTATAGTTCTTTTACAGAGGATATAAAAGAATCCCTTTGCATTATGGTGTATCGATAAAAAATGTTTAGTGTAATTAATGATGTTACACTATTTCAAACATATTGAAATTGATATTTACAGCATTAAATACTACTATAGCTGTACATATTACTCGGCGTGGTGCACATTCTAATCGATCATATAAAGGGCTGCACAAAAGAATTCAAGTACATTTCTTTTTATTGACAGATATTGCTGAAGGGAATTTTCAGGTGTATTATATGTTTTCTAACTGAACTAAATCTAATTCCATACTATGTAGTAAATATACTTATATACAAATGAATAGATCACATATAGGACTGCACAAAAGTAATTCGGATACTTCTCTGACAACTTATTATCTGACTCTGGCTCTGACTCTGATTATCTGAAATTGGGTTGTCAAAAGTTTTACCATTTTTCATAATTTTTTACTTAGACATAATCTTTCGCCTTAATTGATGTGGAAGTTTTTCACAGTATTCTGAATATGTTGGGAAGTGTTTCATAATCTGTGCTTGATGTATAAATTTTCTTTCTTGTTTAAAAATTTTGTAACTTTTATCTATATCATGCTATACTGAACTTGTCACATTAAATGTCTTTCTTTCAAAGATACACGGCATTATTCAATTGTGTGCAATTTAAAAACTGGATTTTATTAATTTAATATTAGATTATAAATATTCAACACCTCAAAGTAGTTGTTGGCAATGCGCTTTTTTTGTGTAATTAGAAATTTATCGTACTTTTCACATTATGGAAATACATACAGATTTTCATTATTATTTGTTTTAACATTAATTTTTCATAATTTATTTTGGAATGTAACATGAAATCTTTATAAAATATAATGTATTTTAATTTCGATTTTTTTAGCTATATTCACATTATTTAAAATTCCTTTTTCCACTAATGGAGTATGAAAAAATGTGGCAGTTTCTGAATACACTAAACCTTTTATCAATTCATATTTCTTTCTTCTTTTTTCTAATAAGAATTATTTCTCATGTACCATAATATTAACAAAATCAATCATAATTTAGTAGATCTATGTACTACAACTGTGTTTCATTTTCAACATTTATTTATCATAATTTATAATTATATGCATTTAACTTATGATTGAATATTTATATTTTTTCAACTTTTTCCTAAAACAGTTAATTATTTTAAGTTTTGGCACGGATAACCCTTATTGCATATTAAATTATAAGATGACAAATATATAAAATAAGTGTATGACTGCTTATGAATATTTTTAAACCTATTCAAATGTAAACTATTCAATAACTATCAATAAAATAAAATGGATTTACCCCTTTCAAAATCAATAGCTCAAATGTAAAAACTTAAATAATATTGGTGTATGTACATAAATTTATATATTAAAGTTTTTTTCTCATTGTTAACACTAATTTTGTTATAAGGGCAAAGAATTTCTACATAAATCAAAAGAAAAAAAATCTTGTACAATTTGGTATTTTCATGTTCATCATATCATCCTAATTTATCATATGAATTTTACCAGCTTAAAATAGTAGTAAAAAATATTTTTAATCTATTAACTTAATCGAGTTTTAAAATTAAAAAAAAAAAAATGTGTCATTTCTAACTCTTTCTTTTAATTGTCATTATTATTATTACTTTTAAAAAGTGTAAACATATACGAATTGTGCGTATTACTGAAACCTGAAAATGAAAATTGTATGTTCAGTACTTACTTTGTACTAGGAAGTTTTTGTCACATGTGAAAATATTTGTTTGCGATGTGCATTAATTTTATTAATTTTAAATTATATTATTGTATGCTCTTGCCATTTTTCATTGTTTTGGGATATTATGTATAAATCAAATATAATTATTTATGATTTCCTGAATTCGTTTAAATGTGTTAACAAATTTATTTGTATACACAAAAAAAAGGGGGGGTGGGGGTATTTCAGTCTTATTGTTATGAGCATAATTTACTTATTTTTAAAGAAAATGGAATTTGTTTGATCCTAAGATTATTCTATGCTTTATTAATTTTCATTTCAAACACTTTATAAATTCCTTTGAATTATACTTAATTAAAATTAGGGAAAAAATTAAAGGTGTGCAAAAATGGAATAATAGGATCAATAACAAAGGTGAAGTTATTCATTTCAGAAATTCAAAAGTGAAATATGCTTTACTTTTCATGAATCATTCTTATACATACAGGAAAATATATAGTTAAAATATTTGAAATTGATCTTTTAAAGATATAAACATTGCAAAAGATTATATTTCCACTTGCAATAAAAGAGAAAAAAAATTTCACAGTGGTGTAATAATTTTTTAATTGAGTTGTTAATAATTAGTTTAATGCAATTTAAGAATTATGTTTCTTCTGCATGCAAAATATTGCAATTCACACAAAACACCAAAATTTTAACTATTAATGGTATTTTATAAATATATAACTTTTAAAAAATCCGTTTAAAAGTTTGAATAATGTTAGAAATCATTTCAAAACATCACTTATATAAATTACTTAACTTCCTTTTAAATATGTGTGAAATTAGTATATTCAGAATATCTACTACTAATAAAATGTAGATTTGCAAATGCCTTGTTTTAAAAAACGAAAGATAATTTCCCTCATTTCGAAAGAAAGAAAAAAAATAAGCTTTCACAGTTTATTATTGTTTTATAATACATATTATTTGGCTGATAAAAAATAATAAATCCGTCTTTTTTAATAATATTTTAGCGATTTAAGCGTTCATATTTAAATTGCGTATACATATAAATATCTGATGTTTTGAAAATAGTGTCTACTTAAAATAATTATGTCCGCGATTTAGAATTACAGAATAAAAAAGGACGCTGAACTGAAAGCAAAAGGACCGGGGGAAAAAGAAAATTAAAAATCACGTGGTTGGTTTGCGCTGCTTCACTGTAATGTTGCCTATCGCGCATTACATATTGAGGTACCAAGTTGATTCGACGCGATTACATTACGCCTACGGAAGCTGACTATCTTTACGGAATATAGTATCTTTGCCCCGACCTCAGTTGTAAACGGTGCTCCTAATCAGTGGTGAATCTTGGATGTCTCAAAGGGTCTTTCTCAAGGTCGTATTACTGCGAACATCTGTGAAGCCATGGTAGCCTGGACTCGCGGTGAAGCGTGAGCTAGGCGCGGGAGTTGCTGTTCGCTGAGCCTTTTATGATATTAAAGTATTTTATTTATTAACTGATAGTAAAATTTTAAATTCTTTTTATTTATTTTACAATTGAGCTCAGGAATTGTTTGTTTGTCCCCCCCCCCCCCGCACTATAATTTTAAGTCTTTTTCCCAGTACTACCATGATTAAGTTCCTATTAGTCTTCCATAGTGTTACTGTCGGGGATGTGGGGCAGTGGCTCCAGGCTTCTCTGTAAACCGTCAGAAGTCTTTCTCAAATTAAATAATTTAAAAGTTAATTATTTTTGTTAAACATTTTTTTCTCTTTTGTTAAGAAAATATACTGCCTCTGGAAAAATTATTTGTCTTTTTTATACAATATTCAGCCACGAAATACTTATACAATAGTTACTGTTTAATGAGAGGGAAAAAAATTTCAATCTGGGTATAATGATAGACACAGCCGTGGCAATTCATTCAGGGTGAGCTTCCCGTAGTTCAGGGTAGAACATACTTATTATTCATAATATATATTAATGAGCCCTTTTTAGTACCTGAATTAGTATACCCTCTTTGTTCAGTAAATTAAGTAATTACTCTATTTATCTTAATTTTATTTTTTGTTAATGGCCAAAAAAATATGTTGAAATTGCAGGTCAGACGTTGATAACTGTAGAGCAGCACCTAATATGATTACAACAAATAACTTCATTATGTATTCAGAATTAATCATTCACATGTTTTATTTATTAAAATTCTCATTTTACATAATATAAAAAACATAATATAATTACAATAACAGAAAAATAACTAACACTATATAAATCATGGACATTAATTATATTCTTAAAATATATCAGATTTTGTTATCGGATAAAATTATACTTATTACATCTACATAGTTATAACTATATCCTTTTGAAAACTGCATACTCGCACATTAACCTTTTCTTTAAGAGTTATTTTTAATTGCTCCGTTTCCACTTGAAAATTGTTTGGGATATGTCAAATTCACCCCCTTCTATAAAACAACTTTTTTCTTTAGAAGCGCTAATATGTCATATTGAACACGCTTGAGGCGATGAAAGGTCATTTTTAACCTTTTTATAAATATTAGTGATTATGTTGGCAAAATTTCTACTTTTTTAATAAAGAATATTCTTTTCGCATAAGGTAAGCTGGGGCAACTGGGTCCATGAGGTTACTGGGCCATACGCTATATTATAAAAATCCATTCATGTTTTTTAAGTTTTAGCTTTTGTCAACATTGCACCCCCATGTCTACTTCTTAAAACAACGTGTGTTAACTCATCATAACTCTGCCTTTGCTGTGATATGTTGCCGAAAATTTAGGTTTCTGTTTTTAAAAATAACGTCCATTTCTTTAACTTCCTCGGATTTTTATTAAAATATGGTAAGTACTTTTATTAAAAAATCTTTTTATTTAAAGATTAGACACATAAATACATTAATATTATTAGGTATAGATACATATTTACTTTATGTTTCAAATGTAAGGCCGATGCTCCAGTTACCCCATAAATGTTTCAAGAAAGGGGAAACTGGGACATGTACCAGGGGTAACTGGACCATATGGGTTCCAGTTACCCCAACAGTTATAAATATCTTTTTGAGTTTCTCTTACTGCAGGAAATTAATTTCTCCATTGTTTTTTTGCTTCTAGTAAAAAAATTACATAATACCTTATTAAAATTCCATAATAAAATTTAGAAAAATCTTGTTGATGGTATCAAATCAAATTTCTTAAGTGTGATAGTTGTAGGTCGAAATTTTACGATACAGATGGAGAGGCGTACATAAGACAAAGTGAGATTATTAGAAAATTATTGAAATGAATAAAAAATAGTTCTGCTCGATATAAAAATATGGTTACATTCTCCACAGGTTTATTGGACATATCGAACTTCCAATGTGGTAAATAAAAAAGAGAATGAGATACTTAAGTACTTACGTAGCCGTTTGTTCTAGGTTTACCTTGTTATTTTTTTCCTTAATATTCCCATGTAACTTTAATACTTATTACCTATACTAAACTACATAAGTAAATACTTAATTTTTATGTTTTTAGTATAAATAAATCTAATATTTTCACTTTTAGTTCTTTTTTTAGACACATTCACATTAAAGGTTTCCCTTACAACGCCCTTTAGTTGATATATAATGTACATGATGTGCCTGGTTTAAATTTCTTTTAGTTGTTTACACTTTTTTCAAACAGGGCCTGATACCATAAATTAAAAAAAAAAATGCGAGTGGAACATAAACCCTCCTAGTCTACTTGCCCCATTTTTATGGGACAACTGGACCCATGAGGAAATAAGATTAAATATAGATATATTTTTTTTCTTAGATATTAAAATGCAATTTTAAACATTGCTGTCTCATAGAGGGAACATAACTGAACACATTTACAAAAAGTGTACACTTTAATTCAAATGAATGTTAGCCTTTTGAAGCTGAATTGCCAGAATCTCCAGAGTCATATTGCAAAACCATGTCCCAGTTGCCCCACGTAACCATATAAAATCTAGGGCAAATAATAAAACTGGCACAGCAGATATATATTTATCAAAGCTCTTCCAAATGTTGTTTATTAAATTTGCATTTGTTTATTAAATATCTTTCAAATAAATTTCAATAACGAAACAAACTTTTTTTCAGATAGATTTCTATTACTATGCGTATCATAAATATGATTATGTATATTCACAGCTTTGTTTATTTTATGTTTGCTTGTTAATAAAGAAAATACTAAAAAAGAATAAATGACAAATCAGAAATTTGAAAATTTGTTCGTTGAGTTTCTGTAGTATTATTTCTCAATGATATCAAACGAAGTTTTATTATTATATATATTAAACCAAATGTCTTTGTTCATAAACCGTAACAATGATTTTAGGTTCAAAATACATATTTAAAATGTATTCATATAAATTTCCTTAAATTTCTGTTAATCTAACTATTTTTTAATTTAAGAAACTTATATGTTTAGACATTGAATTGAGTATTTTTTGAGGGGGAGGGGGGGCTGTATTTTATTACGTTAATTAGTTTTTGGCACTTGCAAAAAGTTGCAGTGTTACACAATCAATTTTTCCCTCTTCATTAGTCTAAACATTTTTTATTAGATTGACACATATGAGGGGGTTCCGCCGGCTGTGGTGGGGAGATTGGACGAAAAACCCTTAGTAAGGCGATGGAGAAAGTTTTATCTGCAAGTGGGATCTGCAAGAAACACCTTCTCTTCTTATCATTTGTCTCTCAAAAATCACTTTGCTCATTTTAGCAGTCAGAATTAGCATCTTGGGAGGCCTCCGTAAAGCAACTCCCTCTCGGGAATCCTCGCCATCGGCTCGTGGGACCGACGCCTTTGTAAGTGCTCGGTTCCTGCGGGTCGCTAGGGAGTACCGGGGAGGACACCAGGAGAAGGTACCAATTACTCTTTTCCTGCTGTGTGGTGAGAGTTGTCGCTTTCGGCAGGTCATCTCTTTGATTGGGAGATCTCTTTGATTTGGGCTACGTGACATGTGCTGGGCAGTGCGCATGCCAAGACTGGAGTCTTCGTAAAGCACAGCCTACGGGATGTCTGGATCGTGGGCATAAAGGCTTACTTGCATTACCTTGCTCATTACCGGACATTGGGACATCCTGCTTTGACACGCAAAGCATCATCGTCTTCAAAAAGTATTTATTCATTGTGTGGACAATTTTGAATATAGTGGAATTTGCGCCATCTTTTCTAATGTTTGCAGCATTTATTGATTTTTTGAAATAGATAGCTAATTAACTCCAAGATGTGTTATGATCTCTTATACCATATCATGTAGAGTATGCTTAACTGCTTTCAGAATGCAGTTTTTAATCATTTTAAATTCACATAATCATAATAAGTATTCAATAAAACTCAAATATTCGAAATGATTGATGCAATAATCTCGGAAGCGTGGAAAGGCTTTGGTAGTGAAAATAACGCCATTAAAAAACAAGAAACAAAAATCAAGCATAGATATGAAACATTTTCCTACACTTCCAGCCTACTTTAACATAACTTCACTTTTTATTTCTAAGTAGCACTGTCTTTTGTCTATTTATGTAAATAAATAATAAATACTACGCCCATCATATTCGACAGAAAGCCTCTTCAGTGAGCTCAAGTAATGTATTTAAATTTTGTTACGTTTCAAATAGTCTAGCATCATTAAAATACGACGCAAATAGTTTTTTCTAGTAGACCATTATGTAAATGAATTCTGTTATGTGACCCTGTAAACAAATGAAAATGCTTTGCTCTCCATATTCTATCGAAAGATGTTTTCGGGTACCTCATTAATGCACATCGATTTCATTATGTTTGTAATGGTTTAATATCATAAAATAATTCAACAAAAATGATTTCATACTAGACTGTAATTCAACGGATTTTTTTAAGTGGCCCTGTAAAAGAACTAAAAACGCTACACATTTTATTTTCAATTGAGGACATGCCATAGTGAACATAAATAACATGTACTAATTACGTATAGCTCCGACTATATTTATCCAACTATAGAGTTCAGTGGCGTGGCGTGAAAATTTTCGGTGGTCATCGCAATTATTTAAGTTTGTGGTGAAAAATTATTAACTCTAAAATTCAATGGTTGAATGTTCAAAAAAGAAACTTTAAATCTTACCTTCACTTATACATGAACTCCAAATGTTCTGCTAAAACTGGATCGTAGAGTTTTAAAAGTTTATTAAGAGTTTTAAAATATTGCTTGGTCATCGCCGCATCGTGCGATGACCGGACGCCACGCCACTGGTAGAGTTAGACTTCGGACTGACAGACGACAGAGAGACAAACCAAATTCATAAATTCTTTTCATCCATAATTGAAAATGTTAAATTAAAGATATGAAAATAAAATACCTTTCTGTTATTATAAAAGTATGACGTCACATTCACTGAATTTTTTTTCTGTTTATAGAGATTCAATACTGTACCATTGTTGAATAGTGTGCGTACTTGGTACGTAAATGAGAAAATAAAAAATATAAGTTAATAATGCCCTGTGCAAGGAAATTTTTAGGTTGAAAAAGAGTAATATAATATAAAGAATCTTAAAGCACGCTTTCCGGGTTTTAGAGTATAAAAGTGCAGGAAGCTGTAAGTTAATACACAATTTCGTATGATTTTGCTAAAAACTAGCACGATGTTCTATAATTTAGAACAATACAAAAACATCTTTTACCAATTTACTTTCCATTTGTCCGGAAATTTAATTCTCAAATTTAGTTCTGTATTTTCTGATATAAAGGTGCATAAAAAGTACAAGAATGATCTGAGTAAGTAGCGTCTGTTTTAAGTGTCTTTAGTAAATTATTAAGTTGCATTTCTTCTTTTCCGTAAGCTTTATAACTTTCAAAGTCTAAATGGAATTGTTTGATAGTTTATTTGGGAGTTTTTCTACAAAATGAAACTTAATTTTATCGACTATACAAGATTTCAGAAATTTGTAAACAGAGTTGCTTTTTGTATATGGACCTTCAGAAACTAAATCGTAATTTTAGCCGTCGTAAATGTAAACTTTAACGAAAAGTACATTTTTCTTACACATTTTTCTTAGGAATGTATTTATGACTAGTTTAACCTACCGACTCCCATTGTAACTACCCTCTTATAGGTCTTTTTGAGGATTTCCAGGCTTAGATTTGAAGTAAATATGCACCGTGGTTTCCTTTGCTGAGATTTAGAAGAGATTTCATCATCATAGAAAAAAAACCCGCATACCACCCGGATTTTCTGATAGGATAGTAGAACCTTCCAAAGTCCTGTATTTACTCTAAATAAGCAAACACTTGAGTTGGTCTTCTTTTTTCAAATAAAAATGTAAAAAAAAGTTTTAAGTCTCTCTCTTTTCTTTCTTCTTCTCCAACTCTCGTTCTTGAAGATTAAAGTTAATTAAATATTGAATTAATATTTGTACGATTTCGAATGCCTGATTAATTTTTGTTTCTTTGATATGACCTCAAATTTGTGCGTTACTTGATAACATGTACTTGTGGATAAAATTTGTTTTTTTATTGACCTTTCATAGTAAAACAATGCAATCAACCTACGTATTAAAAGTTAATTTTGCTTATGGATGTTGAAGGTTTAATAGAATAAGTTTTCAGAAGTCTTATGCGTTATCCTTCTCAACATTAAACATTTAAAATTATTTTATTATTCGTTATTTAATTGTTCTCAAATGCGTTTAAAAATAATATGAGAATTAATTTCATCCGCCTGAAAAATAAATAATAGGAAATTTAAGAAAATAATTCCTCAAAGTTTATTTCGAACATTAGATGGCGAGATATTAAAAGATTAATCTATCGAACTGTTAATGAAAATTTTCTCTCTCGACATGAGCAAATTACTCTTATTAAAATTTAAAGTAAGTAGCAGAGAAAGTTCTAGTTAATGATTCCGTTAATTACACTATGATACTTTGTAATTAAAAGTTATTGCAAGATTTTAGTCCAGATTAAGGGTAAAAGATGAGATATGGAGAAAGAGGTTACAAAATGTGTGTCATTATTAAGAGATCGACATACATGAATAATTTGTGGTGCATATTAGAAATTAATTAATAAGTTAATACGAAATAAAAAAAAATCTGACACCAAAATTGAATTTTTCTTTTCAAGAAAGTGGCTAGTAATTTCGCTACTTTTAGATGCCTCATTTTAACATACAAACAACTGAGTTGCAACAGAAAGTGCATTTGCTTTGAAGATCTTTTGATATTTTGACGAAGAATGGGAGCAGGAAAGAGGATTAATCGAAGTGTGTACTACATATAGAAAAATCTTCAAAATTTTAATTTTTCAGATCTTATAATTTATTATTATAAAATGAAAATCTGATTTACAAGGAAAGGACAAATTAATATCAGTAAAAATTATATTATAAAAAATATGCAGCAATCATATTAATATATTTGTAATTTTCTCGATGGCGTCATTTTTACTTTTATAAGCATTTCGTCAAGTGAAGACTTTGGCATCTAATTTCGCTGCTAATGCAATAAATAATCTTTCAAATTTGCTTCGTTATTGGAATTCATAGAAAAATACTTCATAACTTTAAATTAAAATTCATGCTTTCCTTTAAAAATCATGCCATTTTTATGCCTCAAAACACATGGGAGTAAAAGATGCTCAAATATCTATGTTGTTAACTTTTCTTTAGCATTGTTGTTTCATTTTGAAAACTTTTCAAGCGTTTTGAGTGAAATCAAATTTACTTGAGTTTTAAAAGACCACAATTTTATAATACTTTGTATTATATGTATGTGATGTAATCAAATATTAGTGTATTATCTTTTAGAAAAAACATATTAGCTCTGTAGTTTTTCACTCTAAATATACTAAAAACCCGTCATTTGGCAGATACCAAATGCAAATCTTTCGCTTCGAAACAGATTTTTGTAATAGAATGAATAAAGTATAAATCACAAAGAATTAAGTTAAGTAAAAAAGTTAAATACAGCCGATGATCGTTATAACGACCCCTCGCGTGCCAAAGATGATCGTCGTTATAATGGAAAGTCGCTATAACGAAAGTAAAAGGAAAAAAACTCTAATAATGTCCTTGGAATTAAGGTTTCAAAAGAAATAATATAATACAACATTATTACTAAATTCTGTTTACTTTCGTATCAAATAAACATTAACAACGAATAATTATAAAAATCAATTTAAAAGAATGATTACGTATTTCTAAAATAAAATTCAAAGTAAATGTTAAAGGACATACAAAAAAGTAGTTACTTATGCATTAACCTTTATTTTCTACAAAAATACTTCGAAATAGTTGTTTATTTTTTGTGCATTTGATTTTTTTGTAAACAACATTTCCCATCTCAGTTACAGATAAGTAATTTTATGTGTTTTCTTGCCTTAAAAAATGTTTTAAAGTGTCATTTTAAGACATTTTACAATAGGCATCACCGTGCTGTGAGCAATGAGTTTTTGGGTCAAGAAAATGGTAATCTTTTTTAGGGAAAAAAATATGGAGTAAAGGTCAATTCTGTCGCTGTATTGGGAAATAACCTGCTGGCCGGACGTTATATTGGATGTAAGAAAAAAAAACATATCATACAGGGAATATATTTCGGGACATTTTGCATATGTCGCTATAATGGAGCGGTCGCTATAATGGAGCGGTCGCTATAATGGAGCGGTCGCTATAATGGGCGGTCGTCATAACGAATTTTGACTGTAATTTTAAATAAAATTTTTAGTGTGAAACATTTTTGTAAGACTTGAATAAAATTTTCAGTATGTTTAGCGTTTTTTATAAATTCTATCTCCAATTTTATTTTATTTTTTAATTAGACCTATTTTTCACTTCTTTAGCAATAAAATTAAGTTGTTTTAATGATTATAAAAGTAAATTTAAATCTTTATGTATGAAATTAAAAATGCGTGTATACATTCTTTTTGCAAATTTCTACAATTTTGACCCATTTCCATGAAACGTGATATACATATGTTTTAGAACCCATGTAAAATTATGAACTACTTCGCAAATTTCTCAGACCACACTTTATCCCTTTATTCAGCCAACTGCCATCATTTATCTTTATAAAAATGTGGTTTTTTTTCCTCATTTATGAAGTACATTTTTTTCTTTCCTGTTGCCACAAAAAAGAGAAACGGTGCATTGTCTAGTATGCGAATCCATTAAAAATTCAGACTTACTCGCTACATTTTGTGCGTTGAGATGACGTGTTATTTTCATTTTAATGCATTTGGAACAAAATCATTTATTATAATAGACATTACAACTTCAGGAAAAAACATAATCTCTTAAATACGAACACACTTAAGACGCTAGAAATATAATGCATATTCAAATTTGGATCCTCACATAGTAGAAAAATGACGCAATTATTGTATGTAATTATTGACTTAATTACTGTATAGTAATTATTGTATGTCCAATTTTCATGACTGAAAATATAAGATTCCGTTTAAAAATGCAATTTTTTTTCAATAGAGGCATGTCGCATTTCTGAAGTTAACGTCCAAAATTTAGTTCTGCGTTTCTGCTGGGAAGACTACATTTCTAAACATCATGAGTAAAAAAAATCACCTGTTTTAATTTATGAACACTTTTAATATTTAAATACAACTGTTCTAATTAATTAAAATATTTCATTCATAACTCGATCAAATTAATTTATAATTTTTCTAGTGAAATTTAATCCCTATTATACCATTTCCATTTTATAAAATATGAATAAGTATTTTGTCTCGTAAAAAGCACTATTAGTCGGTATTAAAGAAGATACTTCCTAGAAAATAAATATTGTATCCTTTTGATTTTATTCATTTCATGTTTAGAGACTAAAGCAGGTATTTCAAAGTGACCGGGAGTCACATTTTGGCAGATGTGGGCCGAGCCGTTCAGGCACACGTCGGATTGAGAAGCACAAATTGCATGCCAGCATAAGCCATCATGCAAACATTCTACACGTGTTCGACTTATTTCTTCGTATACGCACACACAAAATACCGTTTTAGAGATCATGTTTTCATTGATAAATGGACATGGCAAATATAACAAAGCACATATCTAACTCAGTATTGCATTTCAGTCCAGATACAGGAGATTGTGAAATTACATCTCACGTATTTTTTTCACCTGAAATGACCAATTCTGTAATTGTTCATGAGAATTCTTCATTGTTTGAAATCCATATGCATTTTATTTAGAATAAAAAAATGGAATTGGACTTTCAAATTTCTATAATAATTTCTCAATTCTCAAATATTTAAAGTTGGAGTATTTTATGTACTTGGAGTACCATACACTTGTGCGATACCTTTCTTATTTTTAACTTTTTCAAATAACAAAAGATCCGAAAGATCATGAATAAGTACTGTTGGAAAACGTAACAGTGTAAGTAATTTTATGTCAAACATCACTCCGCTTGTGAAATGACGATTTCTTCGTGATACGTGCAACGCGTCTCTTTTAGTTGTGAAATATGTTCCAAGATGGCGACACTTCCGTGAGTCATCGTAGCCTAAGGTTACAAACTAAAGAAGGATTGTGTAAAAGACTTGTGTTTCGAAAAGGCGTCAATAGATCGCAGCACCACAGACATTTCCTGATAAACTGATTTTAAATAGAACCTTTTTGCTTATTAAGCAGACTGTATTGTTTCAAGTTTTCTTTTACTCTGTTTTAACTCTTGTGGGCCCCTATTACTTCTGCACTTCTAGGCCCGATCTCGTGAGGCCAAGACGCACGGTTTTTTAGTGCGTTAACTCTCAGTCCAATGGAAGATTTGCATCTCCTACTGGATTTTAACCTTATTACTTCTATAGTACCCATACTTAACTCTTTTATTTTATTCCTTATTTTTTAGTGTGTATGTGTTCGTCCAATGTAACCTGATTTCGTCGTGCATTAAATAGTTTTTCTGTACCAGCGCATTCCCATCATTCTAAGATATTTTTTTCACATCCAATAAATAAATAAAATACATAGTTTGTTTTCACATGCAGCAAACCAGCATATGTCTGCTTTACCAGAAAGGTAAGAAAATAAATTTCTATCTTTCATTATTAATGAAAAAACTTTTGGTATAACTTTTTATATTTATACTGGGTCTTTAGCTACACGCTAATCGCGAACTCACCCCTTCTAGATATTTTAATAGATTATGAGAGATGATTTGAAGGGGAAAGTAAATAAATAAATAAATAAAAAAAAAATAAAAAAAAACCCAGTAATAAAAATTTGTTTATCTGATTGTGATAAAATGATGAACAAGATGCACATATGAGATATGAAATATTGAACTATATACATGAAAATAAAAATAAATGTGTATGAATAAATAACGATATATATAATATCGCAAAAAGAGTATTATTGTGAACGAATATTGATTGATTATTGTGAATAACTGATCATTTTATTTATATTTATGAATATATTCTAAGAAATTATTTTAAGAAAGTCACAAACTTCTTATAGTAAATATATTTGTTATCAAAGAATTTATAAAACTTGAATAACACGCTATGTCAGCCACAAAAGAAATTACGGCAGTGGAGAAACTAAATGATAATAATTACAATCATTGGTGTTTCAAATTAGAAAATCTGTTAATTAAAGACGATTTATTTAAATATATAACAGAATCTCCACCTGCCACACCCGATGATACATATACTAAAAACGCGGCTAAGGCGAAAGCCATAATTTGTTTGTGCATTGAAAACACACAAATCGTGCATATTAGACATTTGACATCTCCCAAAGAAATTTGGGAAAGATTAAAAAGTGTTCACCAAAGGGCGAATTTATCATCCAAATTATTCCTTTTGAGGAAACTATATTCGCAAAGGCTCAATGAGGGCGGAGACTTAAATCTACATATCAACAATATTTTAACTATCCGCGACAAACTCGCTGCCATTGGAGAGCTCATAAATGATTCGCACATCGTGGCTCTTATGCTTTGCAGCTTGCCTCAGTCATATGCTCCTCTTATAACGAGCATGGAGGCTAGAGACGAAAAGGATCTAGACCTCGAGTTTGTGAAGAACAAACTCATCGACGAGTACTCTCATCGAACCGAATACAAAAACACCAGCACACGACCAAGGGACACAGCATATAAAATTGTAAATAAAGGTAGCAAAAAGTATTGCAGCTACTGTCAACGAGATGGGCACGCTCGTTCAGAGTGTTACAAATTAAAAAACAAACAGAAAAACCATTACCAAAGAAGTGAAAATTATAACAGTAATAAATTTAACAACCATGCCAACTTTAAAGCCAATTCGGTAAACCCCAAAAATCAGCACAATGGTAGTAAAACAGACTCCTCGAATTTTTGCTTTAACAGCAAATCAAATATAGAGGATGAGGTCAACCAATCGATCATTCCTCTCTTCCCAGTGGAAAACAATTTTGAAATTGAGTCAGTAAAAATTAACCAAACACAAACAACAGATCCAAACACATATATCATTGACTCGGGTTGCACCAGGCACGTTGCATCAGCAAAAACAAATTTTGCTACATTCACAGCCGGGAATTTTGGGAATATAACAATCGCTAATGGAAAAAGGCTTAATTCGGAAGGTATGGGCGACGTAAAAATAAAAACAGACAAAAACCACTACATTACACTAAGAAACGTCTTGTACTGTCCAGAACTAAAGGGCAATTTATTGTCAGTTAAGAAAGCCACTGAAAATAATATAAAGGTAATTTTCGAGAAAAATGCATGTTTATTTGTCAAAGATGATAATATAATCTTGACAGCTAAATTAAATGATAATCTCTACGTATTAAACCCTGAAGATGATTACGGCTATACTATAAGTACTCAAACTTTCTGTAACAATACAAATTGTATTTCATTGTGGCACCGAAGACTCGGACACAAAAATTTTGATGATATTAAATACCTTGTTAATCATGAATTAGCCAATGGGATAACAATTAACAAATGTAAACATGACACGCGATGCACCAAGTGCATTGAAGGGAAACTTTCCGCTCTGCCCTACCCTAAAGTAGCCACAAACAGAAGCAAAGACATCGGTACCCTCGCACATTCCGATATATGTGGCCCCATGAATACTGAAACGATAGGAGGGAAAAGGTACTTTATAACATTCACGGATGATTATAGCAGGTACACAATAACATACTTAATCGCGCATAAATCGGAAGCCGTTATCAAACTGAAAGAATACATAGCGCTAACAAAAAATAAATTTGGCAAGTTGATAAAGGCAATCAGGTCCGATAACGCAAAAGAGTATATCAGTGACGAATTTGAAAACTGCCTGATAGAAAACGGGATAGAGCGTCAATTGAGTGTTCCCTATTCTAGCCCACAGAACGGTGTTTCAGAAAGAAAGAATAGAACGATAGTGGAAATGGCTAGAACCATGTTGTCGGACGCCAAGTTACCTAAGCAATTCTGGGGGGAAGCTGTCATGTCTGCCACCTACCTCATCAACCGTCTACCAACAAAGGCTAACAAAAGTAACATGACACCCTATGAACTTTGGCATAAAAGAAAACCCGATCTCTCGAACATCAAAACATTCGGATGTAAGGCATTTGCCTATGTCGACAAACCTAAAAGAAATAAATTAGATGAGAAAGCCATCGAGGGAATAATGTTGGGATATGATTTCAGAAGCAAGGGCTATAGGATATATACGGGTGAAAATAAAATTATAATATCTAGAACCGTAAAATTCTTCGAAGAAGGTATAAAAGATGAGGAAATTATACCCGCCAAAGAAAATCAAAACATCGAACAAACTCCCGCAGATAATATTGAAATTGATCTAGAAGAGCGCGACGATGATCAGAATAACACCCCGACCGACACATCCCTTGAGCCGAGAAGATCGCAGAGACAAAATCGTGGTGTACCACCTAACCGTTATGGAATAAGCGCAAACCTGTGTCACATTCAGGAGCCAAAGTCATGGACAGACCTACAAAATATCAATGACGCAGAAACTAAAGATAAATGGCTAAAAGCCACTAGTGAGGAAATAGATTCTCTGAAGCAAAATAATACTTGGAGATTAATAAAACCTATCCCGGGAAAACGCGTCATAGGTTGTAGGTGGACGTTTAAGGCAAAAAGGGGAGCGAACGGGTCTATAGAGCGATATAAAGCCAGATTGGTCGCTAAGGGATATGCTCAAAAATATGGAAGCGATTTCGACGAGACCTACGCACCCGTTGTAGCGCATACCACCCTACGAGCATTCTTAAACGCAGCGGTGTACAAAGATCTTAAAATAACTCACCTAGATGTCAAAACTGCTTTCTTACATGGCGATTTAGAAGAGGAGGTCTATATGCATCAGCCAGAGGGATACATAACAAAAGGGGAAGAAGATAAAGTCTGTAGTTTAAACAAAGCGATTTACGGCCTTAAGCAGGCAGCTAGGGCATGGAACCAAAAAATAAGTAAATCTCTAAAAGAACTAAATTTCGTTGAAT
Source organism: Maratus speciosus (assembly GCA_963932465.1). Taxonomy (NCBI): domain Eukaryota; kingdom Metazoa; phylum Arthropoda; class Arachnida; order Araneae; family Salticidae; genus Maratus; species Maratus speciosus. The sequence goes on from OZ010797.1 coordinate 460,007,438, forward strand.
GCGCGTCAGACAAATGTCTGTACAAAAGAGTCCAAGATGGAAAAATCGCATACATAATAGTGTATGTTGATGACATCTTAGTCGCAGGAGACAAAACAGACACACACGAAATATACACTGAATTATCAAAGCAATACGAAATCAAAAATTTGGGTCAAGTCACACAATATTTAGGCATAAACATAAAGGAAAAAGCAAACGGCAATCTAGAGTTAGACCAGGAACACAAAATAATACAAATCGCAGAAAAATTCAATTTGTTAAATGGTAAGCCCACGTATACACCCATGAATACTAACTACTTTAATCTAGATCCAAACGGGAAACTAATGGGAGATAACGTAAAATTTAGACAGGCTATAGGAGGGCTTCTATACATTGCAACTTTAACTAGACCCGACATAGCATCAGTCGTTAACATCCTGGGAAGAAGGAATGAATCCCCAAGGGAAGTCGATTGGCAAGCTATCGAGAAATTAATTAGATATCTGCTTACTACCAAAGATCTTAAATTCGTCATAGATAAAACAAAACCTCCGATCCTAACGGCATATAGCGATGCCGATTGGGGAAACGACAGAATAGACAGGAAATCCACCACTGGAAACTTGTTCAAATTAGGAAATAATATATTGGCATGGTCATCGAGGAAGCAGAGTTGCACAGCACTCTCCTCCACGGAGGCTGAATATATCGCTGCCTCTAATGCAGGTCAAGAGATTTCGTGGTTGTTAGACCTATTAAATGACCTCGAACTGCGTCAACAACTACCCGTAACGTTGTACGAAGATAACTTATCAGCCATAAGATTGACCGAAAACGAAAAGGCACAGACAAGGACTAAACACGTGGAAGTAAAGTATCACCACATCAGACATCTATGCCAGAATGGTATAATCAAAATAACTTATTGCCCATCGAAGTTAATGCTGGCAGACGTGCTCACCAAGCCGTTGCCTAAGCCTCATTTCGAGTGTTTGAGAAACAAGTTAAACATTCTACGCTCGTCGGTTTGACATAAAAAGCGGGGGTGTTGGAAAACGTAACAGTGTAAGTAATTTTATGTCAAACATCACTCCGCTTGTGAAATGACGATTTCTTCGTGATACGTGCAACGCGTCTCTTTTAGTTGTGAAATATGTTCCAAGATGGCGACACTTCCGTGAGTCATCGTAGCCTAAGGTCACAAACTAAAGAAGGATTGTGTAAAAGACTTGTGTTTCGAAAAGGCGTCAATAGATCGCAGCACCACAGACATTTCCTGATAAACTGATTTTAAATAGAACCTTTTTGCTTATTAAGCAGACTGTATTGTTTCAAGTTTTCTTTTACTCTGTTTTAACTCTTGTGGGCCCCTATTACTTCTGCACTTCTAGGCCCGATCTCGTGAGGCCAAGACGCACGGTTTTTTAGTGCGTTAACTCTCAGTCCAATGGAAGATTTGCATCTCCTACTGGATTTTAACCTTATTACTTCTATAGTACCCATACTTAACTCTTTTATTTTATTCCTTATTTTTTAGTGTGTATGTGTTCGTCCAATGTAACCTGATTTCGTCGTGCATTAAATAGTTTTTCTGTACCAGCGCATTCCCATCATTCTAAGAAGATATTTTTTCACATCCAATAAATAAATAAAATACATAGTTTGTTTTCACATGCAGCAAACCAGCATATGTCTGCTTTACCAGAAAGGTAAGAAAATAAATTTCTATCTTTCATTATTAATGAAAAAACTTTTGGTATAACTTTTTATATTTATACTGGGTCTTTAGCTACACGCTAATCGCGAACTCACCCCTTCTAGATATTTTAATAAGTACAACGTCACATGCAATGAATTTTTAAAATATCATTCAACAACTTTGCAGATTGGTCAAAGAAAAACTTTATACAGTGTTTTCTGGGATAAGTAAAATGAATTGTAGATAAATAATCTTTAAGACTGTAGCATATGTTTCATGAATGAATAAAAAAGTGAATGCAAAACCAATATTTATTATCAAAAGCCATTCAAGCGCATTAATAATAGATTGCGTCAGTTTCTTCGGCCATTTTTTTTATCAAATCAAAAGCAGATTTCTAAAGATCCTTTTTTAGATATAAACAAACTTAAACGTCTTTAGTCACAGCAAATTTTTCATTACCTAACTGGTAATTATCATTACCTATGGTGTTATGATGTTCTCTTGCTTTCGCCACTTCAATCAATTCATTAGCCAGTACTCGGAGCTATAACCAAGGGGTCCTTTGAATCCATTTTAATCCGTTTTTTTTCGCACTGAGGTAAGGGAACCAAGTATACTTGAATCGGCCGTATGTAATTTTTGTGTTATGGTATTGTACGTATTTGTGCGTTTAAACGTTGTTAAGGGGGCTTATCTGATGGGTGAGAAAAAAGTGGAGTCCCATGTTATTCTATGGGGAAAATACTTATTCTTCTTGTTCATTCAAATTTGGAAATATCACAATATATTTTTTCAGCACGTCGATAGGAAGGTTCTTTATCCCTCTGTAAACTTCAAATATTTTAAAGATAATTTATGAATATTCTAAAATTTGTGCTAAAGTTTCAAAAGATTCCGAAAAGTATAAAAATATTATTTACTCGTTTGTAACTTTGGATTGGAAAAAAATATAAAAATTTGGAGCTTACAGAGGGATAATGAATGTTCCTGTCGACGTGCTGAAAAAAAAAATATCGTTGAAATGTCCAAATTGGAATGAAAAAGAAGGATACGTATTTTTCCCATGGAATAACATGGAATTCCACTTTTTTTCTTCCACACCAGATAAGTCCCCTTAAAGGTATTAGCTTATGTATTAAAATTCACACAAAGTGATTATTTTATACTTATGTTCTAGAAATTTGAAGAATTGCGATTCACCGGTGACCTACGCAGATAACCTTTCGTTTTCTCCGGAGGGTGAACGGTCGAGTACTTTTTAATGCAACTTAACATCGTTGAGTTTTGTGTGCAAAAATGTTTATTGCATTATCGTTCAAAATTTTTTGGGCATTACAAATAGAAAGGTTAAAACTTTCGCAGTAGGAACTCAGCACTCGTCCTTGTTCAACCAAGTCCTAATAAATGGAGCTATGTCGACACCAAAATATGATGGATATCATTAGGAATGATGTTGTCTGTAGGAATATTTCTATCTCAATTGTATAACTGAATTTATACATGTAAGATAAATAAAATAATATTCATTTCAGTATTAACCAAAATGCAGTTAATTTATTATGATTGCCTGTAAAACATATAAGTTGACCCTTACAATATTTACTTGAAAATTGATAGCATTCGAAAAGCTTATACTGCGGGACTAACAAACAAATTAATACACTATAAAAAATACTCGGAAATGTTTCCGAGAATTAGCGGCGCTAAAGAAACTTTTTTTAATAAATACTAGTAGGTGTAACCGGCTTCGCTCGTGTCAATAATAAGGGTCCTCTCGGGTAAAAATACATTAAAATGAAATAATACGGCAATGACAATAACTGAGACTGGTGCATTCGCGTCCACGAATCGTGAAAATGACTAATATGAAATATAAGTAAAATAGTCTTAATCGCGTCTACTATTAACTATACCATAATAGTATATATTCCAAACAAATGTCAAAGGATATATTAAAATACAATTATTTCCTTAAAAGGCGTCATTTCAATTAAATAAAAACATTAAAAATATTAAAAATTTACATGTTTCGACTTTTTCATTGAGTCATATTCAGAATACACAAAAAACTACAAACACAATAATTGTGACATTATACTGATGACGGCAACGACCTAACCCATAAATTTTGCCTTGACTGAAATTTTTCTTAACTTATGAACATCATACAATTTCTTTTTTCACAATGTCGAATAGAAAAAAAGTTCTTTTAAATGAAATTTATTTGAAAATTGTATCTCAATTTTTCATTTGAATGGATTTTAAAGTAATTTTCAGTCATTTATATTTTTTAATTTGCATGCAGCCAGTTATGAGATTTCCGCGTTTTTGCACACCAGTATTTTGTTAGAGAAAATGATATTTCATTTAATCGGATCACTCTCGCCCTTTAACGGAACAACATTTTCTCTAAGAATATACCGGTGTGCAAAAACGTGGAAATCTCATCCCTACATTCAGCCCACTTACAAAAGATATACCTGTTTGCTCTTAGTGCAATATTATAAAGCAAAGACATTGCTATGAGTAACTCTAGCATCATATTGTTGGTGGCAACAACCTAACCCAACCATACATTTAACTTTTACAACAATTTGGCCTTTAAATATCGCACATTTGATTATTCCAACGTCTAATAGAATACAAAAAGTACTTTCAGTAATATTTGTTTGAAAAGCTTATCTCAATTTACAGATTGTTTGATTATTCCAAAGTCTAATACAATACAAAAAGTATTTTCACTAATATTTGTTTGAAAAGCTTATCTCAATTTACAGATTGTTTGATTATTCCAAAGTTTAATAGAATACAAAAAGTACTTTCAGTAATATTTGTTTGAAAAGCTTATCTCAGTTTACAGATTGTTTATCCATTTTAAATTAATTTTCAATCACGGAAATATTTTAAAATATACTTGCAACCCAATTAATAAAGATATATCCGATTTCTATTAACGCAATATTATGAAGAAAAGACATATCTATGAGTAACGCCTTGCATCATATTGTTGGTAGCAACAATCTAACCGTACCATAAATTACGCTTTTACTGCAAATGTATCTCTAAATATTGTGCATTCGATTATTTCAACGTCTAACAGAAAACAAAAAAACACTTTCCGTAATTTGTTTGAAAAGTTTATCTCAATTTACAGATTTTATATGTTTTAAAAGTAATTTTCAAGCTTGAATTTTTTTAAATATACCTGCAACCCACTTACAAAAGATTAACTTAATTGCTCAAAAACATTGTGAATAATACAGTATTTATAATAAAATACACATACTACAATATATATTAGAACACACATACGCACAAAAATAACGCCTGCATTCAACAGTTAAAGGTATATATAAATATTATACAGACATACAAACAATAAATACAATAAACCCAACTGACTTCCCCAACATGGTTTATTAGTGAGTAATTGCAGACTCAGGTATCGGCTGGAGTAGCTCAGTGGTTAGAGCAGCAATCTTGTATACTGTGGTCCGGGATCGATTCCTGGCTCTGGCTAATTTTTTACTCCAGTTGGGTTTATTGTATTTATTGTTTGTATGTCTGTATAATATTTATATATACCTTTAATACAGTATTTGTTTGTTTTCCTGTACTTTTACAAAACTAAATTGGCAAATTTCTGTGTTTGTTTGTTTTCGTGTGGGAATCTCATTCCTGTTGCTTATAACTTGGGTTCTTCTGAAATAATTTTAATTCAACTTGCACTATTAGTTTTTCAGTTAAGGTTTTGTTGCGTAACATTGTAATACGCTGATTAGTCATAGAATTATAGGGAGAAATTCCATAATCATTTGGAACACGATTATGAAAGATTAGTCTTTTAAAAATTCTCAGTGGATTTCATTTGAACTTGTATTGTTTGTCAGATTATTTTACACGGATGTTTTTTAAATATTGCATATAGTTTTACGTCGCTTTGTTATAAAATTATAGAAGAAAGTTCAATAGTCATGTGAGCCCGAGTATAAAAGATTAGACTTTTTTAAAAGTTCTACTGGACAGATTTTGATGAAATTTGCACTATAGAATTGCACCCATATTTCTGGAATAGTTTTAGTATATAACATTTTGTTGAACATGATTTGTTATAGAATTAGCTTAAATGTTCTATAATCAGGTGAAACCAATTCTGAATGATTAGCCTTTTTAACAGTTAGATAAATTTTGAGGAATAGTTTTAGTACATTGCATATCCGTCTATCATTTTTAGACCAAATCCTACTGTAAATGATCAACTAAAAAATTAGGCCGAAATTTTGTCTCACACATTAGAAAATATAATAGCGCAGTGGTGATCGTATCGTTTTCAGCCATACAGAAGGACATTTCAGATAAAGATACATATTGCTTTAAAATGGAAGATCAAATTCATCCATATATATCCTTTAATTCAAGATTTCTTCGGAGAATTTGTCCTCAGCGGGAGAAATGTGCCACTCAGATTAAGTGATCGCTAAAACGAAACTGATTGCCAAAACGAAAATACCAAAAATACTTTTACCCGCAGTTGTTGAGAAATCTAACAAATATACTAAGGGTTAAAAATATATTCGTGTTTCAAATTAAAAACTACTTTTATTTATGTTCTATTATGAGGCATCTTTAACGCATGTATTCAAAGATTCATTGCTGATAATTTTTAAATGGAAACTCATATTTCTATTCATAAAATCCAAATCCACAGCCGTGTTCAATCGTAATGGCAGTCATGAAATTTTGTTTAAAAAAGAAAAAAGGCTTACCCTAAAAAATAGTAGCTATGTTATAATTTCTATTTAATATAAATTGTAGAAAAATCGTATTTTATAGAACAGTATTCGATATAAATCGTAGAATGTTATCACTGCATTTCAGGTATTAAAACATTTATCTAAATGATATAATTAAAGATACAGCATTACAAAGAAATAGGAAATAAATTGTAGCAGCCGGTTTTTAGAACCAGTTTGAAATCATATTGACGACATTGACGTCATACCTAGCAAATGATTTTTTTTATTATTATCTTTTTCCTAAATTGATTTCTTGATATTGAAACGACTTCATTAAAATAGATTTTTTAACTTCAGAAACACTCAACTAAGGTACTACGTCATTTTAATACATGCTTAGTTAAAGTTTTTACTTAAATATATGAAAAATGTGCATTTTCTTCTTTGAATGACCTCAATTTCAAAACCAGCAAAAATATAGTGAGACAACCTGAATTTTTATTGCCTAATAAAACAAAATACTCGAGTTATAATTTTTTTTAATTATTGAGCAGTTTTTTAGATGTGTGGAAACAGGAAAGAAACGATTTAATTATAAAATTAAAAAAGCAAATATTTCTATAATGTTAAATTATGGAAAGTGGTAGACAAAATGGATAAATTGTGGGCTGATGGTTTTAAAAGTAGACAGCAATCTTTTCCACGTTCTAAAACGTATGTACATGAAGTTCGAGCAAATCGGTCAAAAATTGAAGATTTGTATAAAAGACACAGAGAAACGGCTTTTATGTATATAGATTGCTTGAAATATCGAAAATATTTTTGTTTCTGAGGATTAAAATATAACGAACGTTTTATGGATTTTCTCGTAAACTGACGTAATGATATAGCCATCTGTTTCTAATGGAAATGCTGACTCGCAGCTTTTTTTTCTTTGTGATGCGAATCTGCGTTGTGAGTCCGGAGTCCGTTGTCGTATTCAAATTTAAACGTTCTTCAACAGTTCGCGTCTTTGACCGGTCCGGATTTTTTACTGTGAAAAATTTTGTCATTATGTTATTACTGCGGCTGCGTTATTAGTGGAAGTGTTATATTTAGAAGTTTTTTGCATTCTGAATGGCTGGAGGGATCTTATGTGCTTCATATATAGATATAACGACTGAAATTACATCCGGATGACTTTACAAATAGTTCCCAACAGAGACAGTATTACTTTTCATTGCTTTTTGTCATGAATATAGTTATTCATCTCGTTAAAAAAGAAAACTAACCCCGCAAAACAAACTAGTCCCGCGGGTTCTGTTTTCAGAATGGAAATTTTCCATTATTTTAACAGAGCTAGCAGGATATAGGAAGGGGTTTTCTTCAAAAAAGGTGCAAGGTTTTGTCTCTCATTCACTATGACAGTTATTTTAAATCAAGTCATATCGATATCAGTAAGTGTTTCTGATATTTTGTTTATAGTACCACATAAAATGTTGCATGAAATATAACTTAGGTTTGAATTTGTTTGCGAAAAAAAAACAGCTAATTCTAGAAATATATATTCTTACATACATGCAATTCTGGAACTGCAGCTGCAGAATTATATATTATATTTTTTTTGTGTGTGTAGGCTAATTCGATTATGTAAAAATATCAGTAATATTATGTAAAAAATTGGTTAATTTAGAATGTCTATAAAAATAAAGCAAAAACGTAAAATTGTCGAAACTCTTGTTGAAGAAGAAATACTTTGTTTGGATTTAAAAGAAGTAAAAAAAAAAAGGTTGTTTTTTAAAAGGTTAATTTAGCGTTTTGATGAACATGTTGAATTCCTTGTAACGTTTTCTATCGCAGTTATAACCACATTTTATTTTAAACTTACTTTCAAATTAATTGTTTGTTCGCTATGAAGGATTTGCAATTCACTTGAAGTTTAATATTGGATAAAAATTGGAAAATTAACAAACATCTATCGTGATTTATTTTTTATATTTTATAATTAGAGATGCATAATTTTCGAGGAAAACCTTTTTAGCCAAAAATCTGTTTTTGGCAAAATTGATTTGTGTTTTGAAATCCGATTTGTCGAAACTTTTTTTGTGTCAATTTAAATATATATATAGATATATATTCTGCATGATATTATTTGGTTTCAAAGCAATTTTTAATTATATGGCACATCCGTATATTCTCTAAACTATACAGTTGAAAGGAAAAAAAAAATACTGCAATTTTTGATTATTATATATAAAATCAGTTTTCGAAGTTTTCATTTTTTAATAGCACATTGTATAGAATATAAATTATTTACAGCTATTATTTCATTTCCTCAAAAAAAAAAAATAAAAAAAAAATAAATAAAATCATTATTTACTTTGATTTTTTTGATCAAAATTTTAAATTTTGGATTTGCAAAACATGAGAAATTGAAAACTAAGCTTATTTTATTTTAAGGCTGTTCTCAAATCAAAAAGGGCAACTTTATGACGCAAGTTTTAATTTATTTTTGTTGGGAAACGCATGAAACTAGCTGGTGTTGTTGTTCAGAAACTATGTTATCGAACTGTTTTTTCCATTTTTTTTTCAAACGCAACAGGTCTTTCAGAAAATAGTGTCCAAGTGGGCGTTTTGAACCGAATTTCCGCGTGAAAGAAGAATAACCACTCAAGAAAGGGCAAAAACGTGTTTGTCACGTGATCAAAATCGCTTATAACTCAATAGGTAATTTATGGATCAAAAAATGGAAAACACAGTTCGATTCCATGCTCAGGCTTTCCAATTTTGTGTGAAAACGCTTGTGCTTGTTGAGCAGAACAATTGTTAACAGCTTTAAGTTAAAAGGTTATTACAAGTTTAAAATGGAAATTAGAAAACAGCTAGAGTTTTGTATATTTCCATGCATAACTACATTTCGCACAAAAAATTGCGGTTTTCCTCAAAGTTCATTTATACGAACAAGGCCAAAAAAAAATGTATATTTAGACAAAATAGGTTTTGAAAATAGAAGTGACTTTTCCTGTATGTTATTATATATATATGTGTGTGTGTGTGAACATGAAAACAAATCATAGAAGCATTAGAATGAAGCTATCGTGAAATTCTGAATATTTTATAATTAAATTCTCAACTTTTCTTATGGTAAATAAACCCCTCTTAAAAAAAAAAAAAAAAAAAAAAAAAAAAAAAAAAATGAATTTACTCTTTAAATGAAGAGTTTCATACTCATTTTTTTTTAAATATTGGGTTCTCATATACTGCAAATTTTGGGGAATCTAGTATTAGATTTTATTTAACACGGAAATAAAAATGCAAAAAATGCTTAAACTGGGAATTGCACTGGGAATATGTTATTTAAATAGGAAAAAATTGAACTACAAAGCAGGGATGGAATTCTTTCTGAAGGAGTGAATCCTTTTTTATAAATGGGAATAATTTGTTACCATAAAGCGGAGCTGATTGCAGCATGGGCAAGCTGGGCTGTTTCTATGGGCTTTTAGCTTTACGGGCCCCTAAATTCTGTATGAAATTTCCATAAAGCTGATATTTTAAGTTTGTTTTGATCTTATACTTATTTTAATAAATATTTTGTACTTTTATAACATGATTAGGTTAAAGAAAATGATATATTTATCCAAATATGTATTTGACGGCATCGAATAGGCTTATTTTTATTTATTTATTTATTTATTTATTTTTTTGTAACAGTATACAAAGGCAGTGAAGGAAGGGGGGCGAATGAATACAGGTCTTCGGACTAGAATTAATCTGAAGTTCACTAAAAGTAATAAACATTTTTGATGCCGTAGGGCATATATATCACATAAATACACATTTATATATATATACATATAATTATCCTATTCTAAAACTACAAAATACTGATTACAATCCTCATAAGGTCAAAACTGATTTAAAATATCAGCTTTATGAAAATTTCATATTCAATTTGGGGTACCCTAAAATCAGGGGGTAGAGAAGCACCCCATTTTTCCCACGCTGCAATCAGCTTTGCTTTATGGTAACAAAGTATTCCCATTTATAAAAAATGATTCAATGTGGTCAAACATGGCTGCGTGTATGGCTTAGAAAGAAAAGTGGTCAAAGATGGCTTCATATTGGCCAAAAAAAGGGGGCGCGGGGGTTCAAAGATGGCCGCAATTAAGACATTTGAAATGTCTGAAATTCAGACGTAAGAAGTGTCTGAAAAATTTAAGACATTTTAAAACGTCTTAAAATTGAACACTCTTGTTTCAGACACTTAAGTGTCTGAAATTCAGACACAAGAAGTGTCTGAAATTTTTAAGACATTTTAAAACGTCTGAAAATTGAACACTGCGTTTCAGACACTTAAATGTCTGAATTTCAGACATTTCAGTTTACAGTGTGTGTGGTGCGCAACGTACACGATATATTTTCAACCGCTATATAAATCCATACATGACTTCCCTAAATGGAACATACGCATATATTTTGATAAAACTTTAAGAACAAAATGTATTAACAAACATAAGTTAAGTAATAGTATATTTTGAGTATTATGAGCAAATGTGCGAAATATTTTATGACAAAGTTTCCATTGAGAGAAAAGTGCACGTTAGAAAAACCTTATTTAATGACATTTAACAAAAAGGCAAAATTTACGCGAATGGGTACGGAAATTTAATTTCGAAAAAGAAAAATTATTATTCTTAAATTTCCAGATTGTTTTTCAAATTTCTGGATTTTTTCAATTAAAGTAGATGGTTCAGATTATATACGAGATGTAAATTTTTCTTTTCAAAGACCGGGTGATCCTTACAGCAGGGGGTACAGCAGACTCTTGAAAATACGGTATTGATGTTCCCTTGAAAAATGTTTCCTCCTATGCTATATGTCAGTATAAACTAACTTCGATATTAATATAGTTGTTATTCACCAGAGACTAGAAAAACTTTCAATAAACTTCTATTTTTAATTTACGACCACGTAATAGTTAATACAGTTTAAAGGTCATTAAATGTTCCTTTCAACATTGAAAGTATCTCAAAATTCATAAGTGTTCTTTTATAATGTCCTTGAATTTTCTGAGACAAGTGTAAAAAAAAAAATTGTACCTCTTTATGCAACCTGAATTATTTATTTGGCCAATGCACATCGTGAAAGTTTGGTCTGCAATAAAGAGATATTATACAGAAAACAAAATGTTTAAAAATGACCTGATTGTAATACTGTATGTACGAGTAATTGAAATGCTGAAAACAGAACCAAAGAAAACTGTTTAGAAGCTCTATTCCTCAGCTAATAATAATCAATGTAACAGCGCATGTGTCAATAAATATTGGCAGGAGTCTAAAGTTAGCTTTTTGTTTTCATTATGAAGGCAACACTAATGGCTAAAGAAGTACCGTTGGCTATTACGATCGATATATTTTTCATACTGGCTGCTTGCATAATGAGATTTCCATACTGGCTGCTAACATAATGAGATTTCCATACTGGCTGCTTACATAATGAGATTTTATTTTTATTTGAATATTATTTTAGTGACATCCTATGCGTACTTTACTGTAGATGTTGTTTAAGACTGGATCGTAACTGAGGAATTCTGCAACGGATGCGAATGACGTCATTTTATATAAAATAAAAGCGTGTGTTTTATGTCTTAAAACTGAACTATCTATATTTATATTTATTATTATACATTTATTATATATTTATTATATAAATATGGAAACAAAAAGAAAACAAAACAGAAAACAAAATGTTTAAAAATGACCTGATTGTAGTACTGAATGTAATTTAAATGCTTAAAACAGAACTAAAGAAAACTGTTTAAAAGCCCTATTCCTCACCTAATAATAACCAATGTGTCAATAAATATTGGCAGAAGTCTAAAGTTAGCTTTCTGTTTTCATTATGTCGGCAACACTAACGGCTAAAGAAGTGCCGTTAGCTATCGTGATCGAAATATTTTTTATATCGATTGCTTAGATAATGAGATTTTTATTTTTATTTCAATATTATTTTCTATCTTTTTCCGGTATATAATTTTCAATATGTAATTTTTTGTTATAAAATCAAAAAGTACGAATTTACTTTGTTGTTATCCGTTGTTTTGTTTCTCATGTAAAGATCTTATTGCGTATACTTCCTAGAATGTAAATAATTTGTTTCACGTCAACAAGTAAAAGCACATTTCTACGGCATCCTTCTCAGCATAATAGTTATAATCAGGGAAGAAGTGTGCCCACGCATGATCGTAGATAGAACATGTGCAACATGTGCTAACTTTCACAAGTAACATAGAATAGCAATTTTTAGCTTATTTATGCCCGATTAAATAAGTCCTATATTGATATAGTAATAGTTTGAGTAAAAGTTGACATAAAAAATCGAGAGATAAACCTACTGTTCCTTTTAAGTACTATTTAAGAATAGTAATCGTAGACATATTTAATTGTGGAAAATCATTACGAATTCTGTGAATAAATATGGTAAGAAAAACAGTTCGATATATTTAAATTTAAAGAGAAGAATATGTTATTTCATGGGGTCGACTTATGCGGGAGTATGAAGCATATTCTAATTAACTGGTGGAAATTTCCACATGTTGCACTTTTAAGAGTAAGGTCTTGAGTCCAGGTAATACAGTTCATATGCAAAAAGATACTATATAGAATATCTATATTATAAAGGACAAATATGCCCGTGCGTAACGCTGACGTCATTTTGGGAATGGCAATGGCTGACAATTTCGCTGCAATATTTGAATCTTCTAAACATCGCACATCTTCAATTTTTGCACCGTCGAGTAGGGAAAAATATCTACATTCAAATACAATACTTTTGAAAACTGTATCTTAATCGACTGATTTATTATGGGTCTTAAAATAATTTTCATGTATGGGTTTTTTTTTTTCTTGTTTTTTGGGTTTTTTTTTTGTTTAAATCATTCTTTATCACGTGACGACTATATTACGGAAGAATAATGATTTATTTGTAATTTAAAAAATATAAATACATCAGCATTTGTCACCGTCTAATTGTCCATAACGAAATTAAAACTTCGTCAATCAAGAAATAAAAGAATAATAAAATAAAAATACAAGTTTAACCTATATATAGCCAAACAATTTAAATTTTTATACAGCCGAATTGGGAAAAATATGTGCTTTCAAATATAACTTGTATGAAATAGATACGTTTTGAAATAGAGTTGCTAGGTAACTATCTATATTATGCAGGACAAATGTGTCCGTGAGTAACGTTGACGTCATTTTTCGAATGGCAATACTTGACGATGCAGTTGCAGTACTGAGATTAGAACATCAAGTCAAAAGGGCGAATGTTCACAAGCAAAGTTGTTTCTGGCAAATGTGACTTCAACTTTGAAAGTATATATTGCTCGTTAAAATATTTTTTCAATGGCGTATAAGGATATGAGAGGTGCGTATGTAAATTTGGAGACGATGAAATCAATGTTAGGTTTAGATTTTACGGGGATAAAATTCTAAAAATATTTAAATGTGAAATCATTTTTGCTGATTTTTCATCCCTTAATACCAAGTATAAGGGCCTCAATTTATAACTTCATCACTTTACTTAACTTTATTACATATTATTGATTAATGATATCATATAAAATCCGTTTCATTAAAACAGACCTATAAGTTATACATGAAAAAAACGTTTTCTAAACTTAAACAAGTAAAACATTAAAAATTCCATTCTTCTATGAAAAAAAACATACTGAGTTGTATTACTTTGAATTTTAGGAATTTTCAAGGTTTCATGGCACTCAAAAACGCGTTTTTCCGTTTAAAGTGTCAGAAACCGCTGTTCGTCTTTGTATTTTGTTATAGTATACCACTTGGAAATATTTATTTTTTATTTTTGCATCTACCAGAGAAAACTTATTTTCCAATTCTGAAACCAGAGTTAATCCCCCATTAAATAAATGATGCGTTTTATGATCATTTAATAATAAATCTTTAATAGATAAAGCTTGTAGAAATCCTTTTAATTAAAAAATAGAACCTCACGAAACATTTCCCTTAATACAAGCGTAGTACGTTATTAGTTATAAGGAAAAATCAGGTGCCAATTTTCGATTCGAACACTAACGAGGGAAAATCTTCTCAAATAATGCCATGTGTTATAGCATATCGACAGAATATTTAAGATTATAAAAAACACTTTTTCATTCGCTTGACAGAGTTAAATCTTTTTTATTTCTTTAAGCTGTTTCAACCGTGAATTGAATATGAGGATTAACGGAATTTCACTTACGGCCTGTTAGCATTTTATGGAAAAAAATTGAATTCTCCATAAAAAAATCTTTTCATGTTATATATAAAATATCGACTTAAATTTGTTTTGTTATGTCAAAAGAGTTTTTTTTATATATATAATTCTGAAAATAATATTTATCTGATTCGCTAATTGAATAATTTGCTTTTTGATGCTTTGTTTTAAATATATACTAAATCACATTTGACTAAGAATCCTTTCATTAAAATTAAAGTTCATCCACTAAACTCTCCTTAGGAATTATTTATATATTTTTAAACTGTAGTTTAAAAATATACATAGGCATACTTATAAGAATATTTTAGGAATGAGGAATACATATACGTATACCTCATTCTTAAAAAAGAAGAAAATCTATTCTATTAACAAAAACAAAGTGGTTTATAATGCTTTATTTTAAGCCTTTTTTGAATAAAGGTTGTCTGTGAATACTCCTCTTAATTTAAAGTACTTTTTATAAATTTTCCGTAAAAGCACCCGTATATTGCTTTGTTTAAAGTGAAATTTAGGATCTGATGTTATCGTCTAGAAATAATGGAAGTCCTCTTAACCTAATCTATGATTCTAGAATGATACAAATTCTTTGAGATATCAAGAAGTTATCAAGCTACTTTTTAGGTGCGTTCGTAATTATATAAATACGTAGCACCTATAGTCGTCGTTCAGTCCGTCCGTCTGTCCGTCCGTCTGTCTGTCCGCATATAACAGAGCAAAAACTACCCAACCGAATGGTCTGAAATTTTTAATATATGATTGTTGCAAAATTTTGTCAAGCCATTTCAAATTTTATGAAAATCGGATGCATAGTTTAATTACAGGAACAGTCAAAAGTTTTTCTTTACATTACGGCCAATGGGAAAAATTATTACAAGTGCATTTTAATGATGTTACAGCCTTCCGAATGGTCTGAAATTTTAAAGATATAATTGTTGCAAAATTTTGTTGAGCCATTTCAAATTTTAGGAAAATCGGATGTATAGTTCAATTACAGGACAGTCAAAAGTGTTCCGTTACATTACGGGGAATAGGGAAAAAATTATTGGAAGTGCATTTTTATGATGTTACAGACTATGCACTTTATGAAGTGCAAAAAATTATACATTCAGTACAATATGGGGTGCAAAAAATAATTATAAAACTAGTTATAGTACGAACGCACCTCATTTGCCACGTTTGACGAGCAATTTCCAACTTGTTTTTAATTGGTAACCCTAATATATTTTTTACACTTAACATATTTTTTTAGAATACATAGAAAAATACTAAAAACCACATATATATTAACAATAGAATTAATGTGTTCATTATTGCAGATCGTTAAAGGTTCATTTATTGCAGTATTTGTTTTGAAAACGTAAAAGACTAATATATTTCTTTATTATTAGCTGCGTTCGTAATTATATCAATACGAAATACCTATAGTCGTCGTTAAGCCCGTCTGTCTGTCCGTCCGTCTGTTTGTCTGTCCGTATGTCTCTCCGTCCGCATATAACAGAGAAAAACTACCCAACCGAATGATTTGAAATTTTAAATATATAATTGCTGTAAACTTTTGTCGAGCCATTTCAAATTTTATGAAAATCGGATGTATAGTTTAATTACAGGACAGTCAAAAGTTTTTCTTTACATTACGGCCAATGGGAAAAAATTATTGCAAGTGCATTTTAATGATTTTACAGCCTTCCAAATGGTCTGAAATTTTAAATATATAATTTTTGCAAAATTTTGTCGCGTCGTTTCAAATTTTATGAAAATAGGATGTATAGTTTAATTACAGGGACAGTCAAAAGTTTTTCGTTACATGACGGCCAATAGGAAAAAAAAATATTGCAAGAGCATTTTAATGATGTTACAGACTATGCACTTATGAAGTGCAAAAAAGAATATGCATTCAGTACAATATGGGGTGCTAAAAATATTTATAAAAGTAGTTATACTACGAACGCACATTATTTGCCACGTTTGACGAGCAATTTCCAACTTGTTTTTTTTCATGGTGAATTGAATTTTTTTTTTTTAAATGAACATAATTTATTTACAACGCAATTTGAATTTCATTCAACTTTTAAATTTATAATTTTCTTGGATTTGTGGTATTAACATTAGTTAAAATTTATTGAATGAAAGGTTATGTACTAAACTTTTTAAGCTTTTGTTTTGAGAATTATTAAAATAATTAAGGAAAGTAATATAAGATTTAACACAGATCTACTTTCAGAGTTACCTCAATAATATTATATTTATATAAATATAGCTTGATTACATTTTGTAAAATAACTGCTGATTTTAAATCTTGGATTACACAATCGTGTAAAAAGTTTTTTTTTCTTTTTTGAAAAAGAGAAACAAGTTGGGAATTTTTATTCATTTTGTAGAAGAAATAGAGATCAGCACGGAGAAGGGCATATTTTTTTGTTCTGTTGATTCGAGTTAGCTTGGTATTTATTCTTTCCCGGTAGTGTCGGGTCGGCAATTATATTCTGAAAATAAGTTATTTATAAAAAAACATCCTTTTTATTATTTATTGAACGACAAAATTTTGATTATTTTAACTGTTGATTTCTTTAATTTTAAACTGGATATTGTTTTCGAATAAAACTATTCTAGGAGAGATATAATTTTCCTTATTTAATTGCAGAAATCTGCCGTGAAGTAAATCAAGTAATAGTATTCGGTAATAGTGCAATGCAAAACTAAACTCACTCTCAATTCAAGGCTATGCAACTGAGCATGTTGGAAAGTGTTTCATAATCTATTCTTGACATATGATTTTTATTTCTTCTTCATATTATGACAGACAAACTTTATTTTGATTTGTCCAAGTGTTTTGAGTATTACATGCTTAAACTAATATATCAGAGAATAACATAAAACATTTTTTTGTACCCTATCATTCTTAACTTTTTAATGCCCTCGGGTATTTCACATTTCTATGATTGCAACCCGACAGACGCCATCTAATGTAGAAAAATTGCATTGCTTAATCCCTGTCCAAAATTTCTAATGTTTATTGAATCCTTTGACAAAATTTTATAGTAGCGAAGTGTCGACTATTCTTCACACTCAGAAATGAATACTCAGATTTCACGAAATTTTCTTTGTTTTTGACGAAACGGTTTCCTGGAATATGCTCCGAGCGAATATTTCGTCAAATTGATGAAATTACTTCCTTCACTTGTTTGACGATATAAATTTCCTCAAAAGTTCCGTCAAAAAAGGGCTGGTGGCGCCATCTATTGAACAGTTTGGAAGCTCCTCTACCAAGGGAAGAAAAATATCACTTCTCGTTTTCCTCGGCGTGATTTGAACCCGCGGGCTTTGGGGTGGGAGACACTTGCTCTAGCGATCAGGTTATTGGGGACTTATATGAATGTGCTTTTAGACTGATCTAGTGAAAGCTGCCGCGTGATATATTTTTATAAGATAGATTGTAATTTTATCGGTGCTGAAAGTTTTAAGGAAGGCTAATTTATTATTATGTTTTTCTCATGGTCAATCAATAATTATAATATGGCTTGATTAAATCATTTATTAGTGAAATTTTCTTTGCTCAATGAATGGTTAGAATATGGTCTGGTTAATTTGTTGCACACAAATAACGAACTGTGAAGTGCATATTGCGTGAGATTTTATCACGTTGAATAGATGGATAAGATTTTAACACTTTACTGTTTATAAAAGTGAGAGGGATCAATTATCTTTATTTTTAATCTGATTGAAAACAGAATATACTTCTTAAATAAATTTTTAAAAAAGATATCCCGGATCTTTGAAATTTTATTGATTAAATTTTCTTTTTGGATGTTTTTGAACACAGGAAATATATTCTTTTCGAATTAAAACATAACGAACAACAACATAAGTAATAATAATAATAATAATAAGCATTCCTAAAAATTTTAACAGCTAAAAAAATAACTTATGAAGAAACAATAACTACCTATATTTCAGTATTTTCTGAAAAGCACTAAAAAGTGCTGTTTTAAAAATAAATTATTACGGGACTAATACAAACAAGCCAATATCTGCTTGCTAAAATCGCAGGATTTGAGGAGGTACAGCAACGGTTTCCTTAAAATGCATTGAGTCTGACCGTGATTGAGGAAAAACTTTCGTCAAATATCTGAGAGTTTACCTTTCCTTAAAAGTCACGTGATGGTGATAGGAAATGATCGTCAAAAACGGCGAAATACAGCTTGAGGATTGCTAAATCGTCAAAAGTGAGAATTATATTTCTGAGAGTGTTGAAATGTCGTTTCTAGTCGCTATTTTTTAAAACAAGAAGTTGTAGTTGCAATTAACTGCATTTTCGGATACAGCGCAGTACAATTCCGAACATAAGCCCCACCCAAATGTAAGCACCCGCCCCAATTTTCAACAAATTTCATTTTTCAAAAAAATTCTGTTTATCAGAACCACTACAAAAAATCCTTGATTCAAATACGTTTTCATTCGCACCTTGACTGTGAAATTTTTTGGACGAACGTCTATTTAGACGTCCGTCTGACATAAGCCTCATGTGTGACATTTGACGTTGGTCAAAGGGCGACGGGCACTGATCTTTTTATTTTAAGTGCCGATGCGCGTTGCCCATTTTAGACCTAGGAAATGCTCTTTGTCCTTTTCCATGCTTCTTCTGTACGCCCTCTATTTTTTAAAAATATTTTAAATTTCATTTTTTGTAGAATTGATCTGATTCTGTTAACGTTCGACTTCCGACTTCACGGAGTTGATAAAGAAAACAAACCGCAGATAGTCCTCTCTTTTTTTTATTGGAGTTGCCATATTGCGCATTTTTTCGTGGGATGCTCGAATTTTCTAAGAACATGTATTTTAATAAAAATTTGTTACATGGCCTAATTTTATATTATTGTAACTTGTTGTAAATTTGAACAAAATCGGACATTTAACAACGGAGATGTCTTTTTAACACTTTTCAACAAAGTTGAAAAGCATTTATGATTTCGGTTTGTCTTTCCGTCTGTCCGCGCTCGAACTCCCGTAAATATACTCGGATTGTCCTGAAACTTTTGGATGTTATTGACGTTTACTATAGCACGTTCCCTATTTCAAATGAAGTTTGGAGCATGTTTAGTTCCTTTACAGAGACAGTCAAAAGTATTACGTTACATTTCGGCCAATGGGGAAAAATCGATTCAAATAATCTTTAATGATATTTCACGCTTTTAAACATAATAACATCGATATGCATCTATGAAATTCACTAAAATATGCATTCTGTAGAATATACGGAGCAAAGAATAATAATTATTAATTTACAGGGCCACACAAAAGAAATAATTTACATAGTGATATAGGGGTGGAGGGAATTGTTTCCGGCGTATTTTAATTATGTTAAACTATTTCATGTGTAATGAAATAGGTATACATTGCAGAGGTTTACTATAACTTATTTCATGCATAATACGAAGTGCATAGCATTTACAGGGACACATAAAATATTTCAGATACAATATTGTATCCGTAGTACTGTACATTAGCGATGGTTTCTGGAAATGCATTTTTAATTATGATATGCGAATTTATCTTTCACTATATTTATGCATACTATATGATATGTATAAATACTATAATTCATATACAAGGTTACACAAAAGAATTCTTAAGGGTTGCTGTGTATGAGCACAAATTGCTTAAAGGTGGTTTTTAAATGAGTTATGTAATTTTACACTGAACTGCATTTAGTTTACTAAAAAAATAGGGTTTGGAGGTGCTAAGAAATAAAGTTTGTAGGATATAGATAAATTGATATACAGGATAACGCAAAAAATGCATACATGGCCGTCTATGGATGATAATTTCTGGAAATGGGATTTCAGTGGTTTTAAGAGTGTTTTAGTTTGATTTACATTTTAGCTAAATAGTGTCTTGTAATAAAGGTGCTAGGTAAACTGTACAAAAGTGTTAAAGTATGTTTCCATCTATTAGTATACAATGCTGAAAGAGAAATTTCAGCCTGTTATGCGCTTCCTTGCTAAACTATACTTTCCCATTATATAGTATATATATTATCCTGCAAATCAAATACAGGGTTGTTCAAAAGAATTAGAATACATATTTGGCTATGGACTATAACTGCTGAAGTCAGTATTTTAAATGTTTTATGCGTTTTCTGAAATTATTTACCTTAATTCCTTAAATAATGAAGTTTTTTTTTAAAGCATTCAGAAAGTATATCCTATTCTATGCTTAACGCATGATTTTCATTTCTTGTTTTATATTTATTTCAAAAATAAAATTTAAATAGTTTCTCTCTCTCCCGAAAGAGGAAATATTATTTAGAAAATTATTTACTTATTATTTTTTGTTTGTTCTAATATTTTCTTAGAACATTTTTATTTTAAATATTTGTGGAATATACCTTATTGTGTACCAATTAACTTCTGCTAATAGACATTTATGTTGAGAGTTATTGTGCAGGAAGTTTTGAAGACAATTCCGCTTATAAGCACACACCCACTTTTGCCAATATTTCATGTTAAAATGCGGAGGCATAATTTCGAAAATGTACGGTAGTTGTAGTTGTAGTTCGCTTAAAAAATGATGTAGCTTTTCCGACCACTGCCTGGTTATGTGTAATATTACATAACTCCGCTCTTCTTGGATACTTGAAATAATTGACTGTTATGGCTGCTCCTATTTTTGCTGTAAATAAAGTGACAATACAAATTTTTATATGGAGTAGTGAGAAAAAAATACATGCAAGAAACGAGAAACCAACCTGGTATATAAGAGAGTGATAATGTAGCAGAATATCAATAATTCCTTTATACAGGTTGAGTCATAAATATCAATACAAATGGTAAAACGGTGACTAATGTTTGTTTGATTCATACAAATGGTAACACGGCCTGTTTGGGTACCACTTGTTAGACCTCAAATTGTTAACCACTTTTTAGCCCGCATGACATTGTTTTGGCTGATTATTATTTGCGCAGAGAGCTGTGGTTCTCTATTGTCGGATTTCTAGCCTTTGCTGATTGCACTTTTGTTGATGTATCTTCATCTTTTTCCAACTTAGATCATCCAGATCAGCTTGCATAGCAACAGAACGTACAATTTTGAATTTCTTGTTATGTTTTTCAACGGTGTCATGGGCTGTCTGCGTTCTGTGCATTGCATTGAAGGTACGCGTTACATGATGGGTAGTACGACTTCAATCCAACAGAATATTCTCTGTCTGTTTTCTTCTTTAGTTAGTGGCATCTCTTTTCGTTCTTGGAAATGATTAAAAAAAAAATTAGTCGCGGTTTTAACCATTTGTATGGAGATTTATGACTCCTTCTATATTTTTACTTCTATTCCAAAAATCAACATATCGCTTTGCAACGTCCAACTTTAGGACCTGGTCACTTAGGCCATAATTTCATAAGAACCAGATGAAAGGAAATTGTATAAAAGTAGCAGTAGTTAAACAAACTATTAAATTCAAAGCTTAGAATTCAATAATTACTTTTTTAAAGAAAATACATTTGCAAAGCATAAGTTTATACCTCATTCCTTTATAGGCCAGAAGTAACGTTATTATTTCAATATTTTTTCAAAGATAAGATTCTTAAAAGTGCGGCGATTCACGACAACAGCGTGTTCTGATCTGTGCTTTCTACAGTATTCAGAAAGCAATGGATTCAAGAAATGTTTCAACTTCTGGGTTTGTATGAATTTACATCGGTTTGATTACATGTTTTTGATTTCATTGTATTTAGACATTGTTTCTATCTCTCTCTATCTCTTTGTGTGTGTGTGATTCTATTAAATTAATTTTACTATACTCAAAACCTAACGTACATAACTCCATTAAACTTTATTCTTACTTATATTTTAACATGAATTGGTGTTGATAATATTTTGTGGGCATTGGTACAAACCAAATGTGTATGTGTGTGATTGCGTATGTGTTTTTTACGACGGCCGTGATAGCTACATTTCTGCTTATATGGAACGTAATTGCACTGAACTTAAATTATAAAACGATTATTACGATGAACTCTGCTAGTTACAACATTATTTGGATCATGAAATATAGGAAACTGCTGTTCTACATTTTTCGATGAAAAATATTGGTTTCTAATGGGTACCAAATACTGTAGTAATTATTGATTATTAACCTATTTATACTTTGTACAGTTTTTACTTCCAATACCCAAGTAGGGTGCTTTTGAATTAAGAGTTTTTATTCTAAATTTATCCTTTAATCCTACGTGAAATTAAAAAAAAAAAACATAAACTATCCCTCATGTACCAACTTGTTAGTTTATAACCCATCAATTTAAATTAATATATTAGATTTAAGTACAAGTAAGTTTAGGGATGAGTATAGATGCCTTATCCATTTTTCATGCAGATCCATTATCATATCGGCTCAGGAGCCTTTAAAAATGTACTTAATTCTACTTAAAAAAAACTTCTGAAGATTTATTAACTATTTTTTAAGGGGAAAAAACGGTAATTATTTGCTCTGCTGTTCAATTAGTTGTCTACTAATGCAACGAAAAAATAATTATCACCCATGAGAAAGGAATAACTTTATATTAAAAGTATAATAACAATTAGTAAAGAATGCTGCATCTGACGAATACATCTGTCTAAGTGTAGAAATATTTCCTGTATGGGAGCGAGAACGTTATGAAGTTACATGTAAAACATTTGTGATTGCCGTAACCTTTTTTCGAAAGCTACAGAATGAGATCTTAAACTATACATTGAACACCTGGTAATGAATAAAAATTAAAATACCATGTTTTGCAAACAAAAGCAAACCACATGGAAAGCAGATAACATAGATGTACCGTTTCTCGAGAATTACTGAAGAGATTTAAACGATTTATTTACGAGATTTAAATACTTTTTTAATAGTTTTGGCGGAAGCTAAACAATTGATCGATCCCCACGAAATTACAAAAAAAAAAGAGAAAAATGTACATTAACAATAAATAAACATAGATATTATTATTTTTTTCAAAATTAAGTAACTACTGTATTTTGCTACATTCATAAATTGCTGTGCAATACATTTATATAACAGGTAGGCACAAAACTATAAAAAAAAACAGTGTATTGAAATTCCTGCAGTAGTAATAATAAACAACAATCTAATTAATTAAAGCGTAACATAATAATAATGCACAAAGTAATAATAAACATTAAATAATAATAAACAAGAAAGTTAAATGTATTAAAATAATAAACAACAAACATTTTACAATGCATGTTTACTCAGATTTTTTCAAAAGTTACTGTAGCTGGGCAAATATGTTTTGTAGGGTTGCGCATCGTGTGTTGAGTGTATGATAAGTACGCATTTCTTCCCCAGCTTTGTTTGAACTGGTTCGGTTTGGAAAGAATCAAAAGTGTTCGGAGAATTAACAACATTTCGTATCTGACAACGGTCAAGTTGGATTGGATGATATAGGTCTTGTAGCCGTCTGCTATTTCTCTCTCTCTCGCACGCGAGGAGCCAGCCAATAGCAATGAGGCGCATTTCCTCCCCCCGCGTTTTCTGCGGAGAGCTTTTGAAGTCACGTGACGCAGTAATTTTCGAACTCTGCAGAGAGCGGCAGATATTCTTTCAGTGACGATGGCGAATATTTGACTATGTGTTGTTGTGTTAATAAAGTTTATTTTTCTACAAAACCTTCTGATTATTTGAGTCACCGAGATATTTTTATCATCTCCCTTCAATCCATTCTCTAAAATGGTGACCGCGGATTTTTGAACCTTCAACTATTTCATAGAACGTCGAACTATTCAACTGTTTCATGGAACGTTTTGTTTAACTAGCAAAATGGCAACTGCTGAAACATCTGCCGTAGTCATTCCACCCTATATCTCTGTGGACCCTACATTATGGTTTCATATGCTGGACAGCACGTTCGAATTAGCTACTCCTAAAGCTATCACTGAGTCGAAAACAAAATATAATTATGTTGTAGCGCATCTACCGCCTGCTACTGCTACTATGGTTCGAGATGTGATAATGAGTCCTGATCCAACTGATCCTTATCAGATTTTGAAAGCAAAAGTTATCGAACGTTGCGGAGAAAGTCGTACTTTAGAAATTCGGAAACTGCTAGCTGGAGAAAGCCTGGGTGACAGAAAACCAACTGAATTACTTCGATTAATGAAAAGACGGGCTGAAAGCCATAATATTAGTAACGATCTTCTTTTAGAACTGTTTACTCAACAAATGCCAACCACTGTGCAAACGATTCTAGCTTCCATTGAAAAAATTACTCCAGATAAAGCGGCGGATATTGCTGATAGAATAATTGAATTAACGCCTTCCAACATTAGTTCTGTTTCGATTCGAACACCAACAACTGAATCTCAGACACCACCAGCCATTGATATGCTCGTAAAAGAAATCCAAGCATTACGCCAAGAGGTCGCTCATCTTCGTCGTTCAAGAAGTGTATCTAGAAGTGATAACCATCAGCGTAATCGTTCTCAGTCCCGCCATAGGGATGCAACATTGTGTTGGTATCACCAAAAATATCAGGAAAAAGCAAAAAAGTGCCTAGCGCCTTGTTCTTATTCGGAAAACCAGAAGCGGGAAGAGTAGCGGCGACGGACTTCTCCCCAGCACCTTCTCGTCGCCTTTTCGTTAGAGACAGAAATACAGGTATGTGTTTTCTAGTCGATTCTGGATCTGATGCCTCACTTGTGGCCGCGAATAAAAATGACAAAACTAAGCCTGTTCTTCAAACCTTTCGTGCTGCTAATGGCACAAAAATTAATGTGTATGGTCGTAAATGTATTAATATCAACTTAGGCCTACGCCGAAATTTTACATATTCTTTTTATATTTGTGATGTTTCATGTGCTATTTTAGGAGCTGATTTTTTGCATAATTTTAATTTAAAACTTGATTTACGGAATCGTCGTCTTATTGATTCCACTACTAATTTAAAAGCTCCTGCTATATTAAGTACTTGTAATATATTTTCTGTGAAACCCAATGTTGTAAATGATATATATGGTAAATTATTATTTAAATTTCCTGAAATCACGAAATTACCGGATCCTAACCAACCGGTTAAGCATAATACTGTGCATTATATAAACACTAAGGGGCCTCCAGTCGCTGCTAAGCCTAGACGGCTAGCTCCAGATCGGTTAAAAATTGCCAAAGCTGAATTTCAGCACATGCTACAACTCGGTCATATGAGACCTTCTAAAAGTAATTACTCTTCGCCTTTGCACCTGGTGCCGAAGAAAGGATCTGTCGATTGGAGACCTGTTGGTGATTATCGTGCTCTAAATGCACAAACTATTAAAGAGAAATATCCTATCCCTTGTATCGCAGATTTCACTGCTGAATTACATGGTAAACAAATCTTCAGTCACATTGATCTTGTAAAAGCCTACCATCAAATTCCCATAAATCCTGATGATGTACATAAAACTGCGATTTGCACTCCATTTGGACTTTTCGAAAGCACTCGTATGCAATTCGGCCTTTGTAACGCTTCCTCAACTTTTCAACGATTTATTGATGACGTAATTCGTGACTTAGGATTTGTTTACGCATTTCTTGATGATTTTCTAATTGCATCAAATAATGAAACTGAACATTTAGAACACCTTGAGTTGTTGTTTTCTAGACTTAAAGAGTATGGTCTGTGTATTAATGTTGATAAATGTAAATTTGGCCAATCCACTATCGATTTTCTAGGATTCAAACTTTCAGCTGAAGGAATTGAACCCTTACCTGATCGTGTAAAATGCATCCTAGATTTTCCCCAGCCCTCTACCTTAACTCAACTAAGACGCTACTTAGGTCTTTTCAATTTTTATCGACGGTGCATTCCCAAAGCTGCCGATATTTTAGCTCCACTCGTTAAATTCTTAGAAGGACACAAAAATACGAAAAAACATCCCAGTTCCAATGCTAATAAAACTGAGCAATTGCAATGGAACGATGAAGCCATTCTTTCCTTCACTGCTTCAAAAGAAGCTATAGCTCGAGCTACATTATTACGACATCCAATTCCTGGCGCCCAGCTAAGCTTATGGGTCGATGCCAGCAATGTCGCAATTGGTGGATCTTTAATGCAACTCTCCGAAAACCAATGGGAACCAATAGCATTTTATTCCTGTAAATTAAATAAATCACAAAGAAATTGGTCTACTTATGATCGTGAATTATTTGCTATTTACTGTTCTATTAAAAAATTCAGACACATGCTAGAAGGTCGAAATTTCATTATTTATACAGACCAAAAACCCCTTACATTCGCATTTCAACAAAACCCTGATAAATGTAGCCCACGTCAATTGAGACATTTAGACTATATTTCACAGTTTTCTACTGATATTAGATATACTAAAGGCTCTGACAACATTGTGGCCGATGCACTATCTCGAATTGAGATAGATTCAATTTCTCCTAATGTGTTAGATTTTAAAGAGTTTGCCACTGCTCAGACAAATGATGAAGAGCTAAAACAACTTCTCGAATTTGACACCACTTCATTAAAATTAGAAAAACATTATTTTCCACTCGAAGATGTACATTTATATTGCGATATGTCACAAAAACATCCTCGACCATTTGTTCCTAAAAGTATGCGACAATCAGTTTTTTTCAACCTTGCATTATTTCTCGCATCCTGGTATCTCAGCTTCATTAGATTTAATTTCTAAACGATTTGTATGGCCTCGCATGCGTAAGGACATAAAATCTATGGTTCGCAGCTGTACGAAATGTCAAAAAGCTAAAATCTTTCAACACACCAAATCACCAATTGGTACATTCTCTGAACCTGATGCTCGTTTTGCCCATATTCATATTGATTTTATCGGACCTTTACCATCATCCGATGGCAATCAGTATTGCATGACCATCATTGATAGGTTCACGAGATGGCCCGAAGTTATACCCACATCTGATATGACTGCAGAAACAACTGCTCGTACATTGATACACAGTTGGATCTCCAGATTTGGAACCCCTGTTACCATCACTACTGATCAGGGTAGAAATTTTGAGTCCACTCTTTTCAAAGAGCTTACAGATAGATTAGGATGTAAACGCATCAGAACTACAGCATACCATCCACAGTCTAACGGTTTTATTGAAAGATTCCATCGCCATCTTAAGAGTTCTCTTAAAGCTCACAATCAAATTCAATGGACTGAAATCCTCCCGATTGTCTTACTTGGTTTACGCACTGCTCTTAAAAATGATATCCAAGCGACCTGTGCTCAACTTGTTTATGGCACAAACATCAGACTACCCTCTGATCTCATAAACACTGAAACTATAAATCAACCACCTACTCTTACATACGTCACTGAGTTAACTGAAAAAATGAGAAAGTTAAATCCCATTGCCACTGCAATGCACGGCAATCCTAAAATTTATGTCAATCCCTCATTAAAAACCTGTTCACACGTGTTTCTTAGATCAGATAAAGTCAATCCTCCCTTATCACCCCCTTATACAGGACCTCATCGAGTGATTGACAGGTCTGAGAAAACGTTTGACTTGGAATTAAACGGGAAGCGCTGTACTGTATCTATTGATCGCATTAAACCTGCGTATCAATTAGCAGATTCTATTTCACCTTCCCAACCTCAAAAACAAAATGAGCCCATAAATATTCCAACTACTCCTGTCGAACACCCTACCACCAAATCTGGTCGTAAAGTTCGTTTTCCGAAACATCTCGTTACGGATTATATTGTTTAAAACATTTGATGTATATAGTGTGCATACTATTTCCTTCTCAAAAGTATTGTTTTTCATGTAATGCATAATATATTTTCTATTTTTTTTTGCATCATATGTACTTTAATTTTACTCAAGACCTTTCTTATGTATCTTATTAATTGCTACCTTTTTGTAATCGCGACTTCGTCACTGGGGGCATACTCTGTAGCCGTCTGCTATTTCTCTCTCTCTCGCACGCGAGGAGCCAGCCAATAGCAATGAGGCGCATTTCCTCCCCCCGCGTTTTCTGCGGAGAGCTTTTGAAGTCACGTGACGCAGTAATTTTCGAACTCTGCAGAGAGCGGCAGATATTCTTTCAGTGACGATGGCGAATATTTGACTATGTGTTGTTGTGTTAATAAAGTTTATTTTTCTACAAAACCTTCTGATTATTTGAGTCACCGAGATATTTTTATCATCTCCCTTCAATCCATTCTCTAAAGTCTCGTTCAGCAAGCTGGAGAAACGTTTTCTGATCATAATGTTGCTTTAGGTCAATATCAAAGGACTCCCGTGTGCTATAACCATTATAGGAGATATGAAGAAAGTTAGGATCTGTACTGATCAGCAGGGTGAAGTGAAAAAACCGAAAATCGGAAAATAAAAATGTAATACAAAGCAAAAGTTATGTATGGTCCTCAGTAATAAAACTGCAAAGTTGTTTCGAAATCAAATTTTATCTTCCAGTGCACCCGAACCCCACCCCCACCCCCAATTTTCGCCAAACTCGTCAAAAACGCCTTGTCGAAGTTATAAATAAAAATAAAGATAAAGCTGGAAAATGAAAATGTCATACCACGAAAAAGTTGTATATAGTGCGTAGTAATATGCGTGCACAGTTTTTTTCGAAATCAAGTTTTATCTTCCCGTGCCCCAGGTCCCCCATTTTTTGCGAAATTCCTCAAAAATGCCTTGTACAACTTATAAATCGAAATAATGATAAAGTTGGAAAATAAAAAGGTTATATCACGGAAATGTTGCGTATGGTACGTAGTAATATGGCTGCACAGGTTTTTCGAAATCACATAATATCTTCCATACACCCGGTCATTTGAAATTTTCAAAAAATTGCCATAAATTCCCTTTTATTTATTGTACATCTATCTATCTATATTATAAAGGACAAACATATCTGTGCGTAACGCATACGTCATTCTGCGAATGGCAACACTTTGAAATTTGAAATGAAATTTCGCTTTTGCAATTCTCGCTACTGCAAATTTTTAAACTTCTACACATCCCACATTTAAATGTTTACACCGTCGTGTGCAGAAAAAAATGCGCTTTTAAATGCAATTTGTTTGAAAGCTGTATCTCAATTTATTTTTGAGATATTAATTTTTTTATAGTTTTTAATACCAATTTTCTAATCGTGGCAACTGAAGTACTTCATTTCTATTAAAAGTGGATTAGTTATCTTTATTGATTATATTCTTACTGATGCCATTTTCTCATTACAATTAAAAATATATTTTTAAAAATTTGAACAGAAAATGACGTTACGCTTTAAAAAAGACACAATTTCCCTGATGATGCTGTTATATTTCACTATTTTTTCATTTCGCTGATATTGAGTTTGAGTCAATAGGCAAAATATTTCAGCGACTGAAAATGACGTCATATTTAAAAGTAAACAATAATTTTATTTGATAAAACGAGATATTTCCCCTTGAATACGTTGAAAAGTTATAAATTTCTGGAATTTTTACGCGCAGGCACAGAGATTATACTAAGACCTCAAATCACGAGGGGGAATTTTAACATGAAAAGTTGCAATAGTTGACAAACGTGACTTCAAGCTTGAAAATATATTTATTAATAACCTATTGCGCATTAAAATGTTTTTAAATGGTTAATATGGATGTGAAACGTGGAAAATGACTTGATTTGCTTTAGACAAAAAGGTAGAAAAACTCTATGATTATGTCAAGTTGTCAAGGTGAAATCATTTTTGCGGATTTTTCATTCCGTAATACCAAGTATCAATTAATAACTTAATCAAAATTACTTATCTTGATTCTATTTTACTGATGACGTGTATGAAATAAGTTTAATTTTTCAATAATTTTAACAGTTGAAGTTTATGAAAAAAGTATTTTGTTAATCTTAGGTTAAAATATGTCTTTGGAGAGTTAAATTGACAAGTGTAAGATGGATTTTTTATTCTAATTATTGTTGTTGATGTATTATAAATTTGATGCAACAGTTCCTTTGTAAACATTTTCTTTCGTCGAAATTCGGCGGGTTCCACCTCGTATATATAAAAGAAAGTCTGGATTTTGTATTAATCAACGCGCAGCCAAAACTACTGAACCTAAAATCTTGAAAATTGGGGTAAAAATACTTCTTATGACAAAGAGTGCCGCTAAGAAACGATTTTCCAAAATTCCACCCCTAAGGGGGGTAAAAAAGAGAACGAACATTTAAAAAATTCCTTAAAAATCGGATTTTATAGTTATTTTTCAACTGATGACATATTTTGGTGTATTTTTGTATGCTGAATCGAATGGTACTAACTAAATTCTTTTAAGTCCAATAGTTCGTGAGATATTTCATATTTTTCTAATTTGGCGATGTCTTTGGCGCCAAAACCTCAAATTTTCAAGTGATAATTTCTAAAAATTCATCCGTTACTATAGCAACGGAAAAATTTAAATTGGGTAATTTTGTTGATCAATTATTCTTTTGGTTGAATAATTAAAACATCTATATGAGTTAGAAAAAAATTACAAACGCCTTCGAAAACTAAAGTTTTTGAAAATTGGTACTTTTTCACGATATGACATTACAAAATCTATGCTATTGCGCCATTTATTTCAACCCTAACTGTGCAAACGATTTTTACTGCAAACCGTGCCAAACATTAAGATTTGCTATTTATTGAACGTGAATATTTTTTCAACTGATTTTATTTAAAAGACAAAGAAAAAAGGTTTAATAAGAAATAAATATTGTAAAAAGGAAATATTTAATTTAAATATGAAAGCAATGTTTGTACTGCATAAAAAAAAATCATTTGTCATTTGCTCCTGGATAAAAAGAAAAAAATTGATACTTTTATGTTAGCGGTGCACAAATCTCGCCAATAGCATTTTAAAAATCGCAAATACCAGCACTTATATTTTTACTCATCATCATCTACTGTAGAACTTACTCTGTTAGTTAGGTAATTTGTTTAGAAGTGTTTTAATGTAAAAAATAGTTCTACGTTACTTAGTGATATCTGCGGGGATTTTAAAATTAGGTGAACCCGATTATGAAATATTAACTTTTATTTAAATTTCTACTGAATGGATTTTGATGCTATGCGGGAAAGTTCTCAGTGGTGTAGTAAAAAACTAGAGGATGTACTCTATATGTCGAGAGTATATACTAGAGAATATATATGCTATAGCTATGGAAGGCGTACAGAGTTTCTTAAACAATCCAGAGAGTATATAAACGTTAACTTACCCCTACATCCCTGAAGTTCTATAATCTGGTTAACACGATTATGAAAGATATGTTTAAATTTAACTAACTATAATATATACGAAATGTAAAGAGAAATTTAATTCCGACTGCTTAGAACTTGAATTCTGCTGAATAGATCTTGATGGGACCTTCATTGTTAGATAATTTTTCAGAAAAGATTTTAGCATATCATATCGTTCTACGTTGCTTAGTTAAATAATTATGGGGGGAATTCAAAATCAGATAAACACGGTTATGAAAGATTTTTTTTTTTTTTTTTTTTTTTTTTTTTTTTAAAGATTGTGCTGAATAGATTTTGATGAGAATTAAACTGTTATTTAAATAATTTTTAGGGAATGTTTTAGTACATTTGCCAGTTTAAAAGATTTTGCTAAATGGATTTCGATGGAACTTGATCGGTTAGTTAATTTTTTAGGGAATGTTTTAGTATAAAACACATATTGTTCTAGGTTGCTTGGATATAAAAATTTGGCTGAAAGTTCTAGAGCCAGATGAACCCAATTATGAAAGATTAGCCTTTTTAATAGGCTCTATTGGACGGATTCTGATGAGAACTGCTTTGATAAATTTTCAGAAGAAGGGTTTTAGTATATTGCATTTTGTTCTATCATACTTTACCAAATCCGACAGTAAAGGATCAACTAAACAAGTTGCTCCTTAACAACTGAAATTTTGTCTGTCTCAATAGAAAATATAATCGCATAATAACGTCAATAGCGTTTGCAGCAATTTGGATGGGCATTCCAGATAAATGCCCATATTGCTATCAAACGCATGATCAAATTCACAGATATATTTCGTTTGATTCAAGGTTTGTTTAGAAAAACGGCCCAGCGTAGCGGGCGAAGGCTGCTAGTGTATTATAGAATACAACACACAAGAATCAAGAGTGCAATAAAAACATTTTATCTGTGAAATGTATACAAACTATTAAAGTTCAAGAATGAAAAACGAACATTTAAACCTATTAAAAGTGTTAAAAAATTTCAAAGTTCAATTAAATAAGTTCATGCTCATCGAAAAAAAAAAAAAACTCGAAATATTCGAAATGTTACGGTTTGGTGTTTATTGTTGATGGTGTTGGAGTTTTGTAACCTTAAAATCTGATTTGGTCTCAAAATATGGCATAATAGATCTTATAAATCCATCCATGCTGCTTGAACCGCAAACTGTCGCGGCAGCTCCAGTGACCATTTTGACACACCTTTCTACACTTTGTGTGGGGCGTGGAAACTCGAATGAAACAAACGAAAGAAATCTTCACTATCACGTTTGCACATGTACATCTTTAAGTCATCAGACGAAAGATTAGTCAAAACAGGTGGTTCCGTAACTTCTACTTTATACCACTGAATCACACTAATATAATTAGCTGCGCTAAAATTGATTGTAATAACTTGGAACTCCCTGACTTCTCCACTAGTGTTCGTACTTCGCACTTTAAGAATTCCACGAAATCCTAGCTTGCGGATGTGTTTCCGATCATCAGTTACCATGCCAATCAGCAGGTTTTCTGGATGGGCAAAAATGGCATTGCGCTGGATTACGGGGTCAATTACAAATTTAACTGCATGGGGAATTGATTTTGATTCCCTGGAAAAATAAACAATTTCCCAAAGATGGCTTGCACTTAATTGCAAACCATACACGAGCGTACACCTTGACTACAATCTCCGTCCATATCTTCAGATTCGACGTTGGATCCGGGATTCCCACGTAGAGTCTCAAAATTCTGTTGGCGGTGGTAACCCATCAGCTATGTGAAAGCCTACCAGGAAATCTATTTGCACGGTCTTCCGAACAACTTCCTTTCTTAATAGATAGGATCATTTCCTTCAGGTATTTTTGATCGGTACTGAGATCGTCAATAACTGTTTCGAGGTTATAATTAATGTCGATAGTCTGTGAAGTAACGATGGGTAGAGATTCACACTTGTCCATTATTCAATTCCTACTATTAGCTCACACTCTCCCTATATTTATTTATACCGGGTGTCCCAAAAAGGACTGACTGATTTTAAAATTCAATAACTTGCAAACGGTGACAGATATTAAAAAAATTCTTGCAGGAGGGTTATGCATAAGGTCAAAAGTTTTATTACAGTGATTTTCCATTTTAGTTCGATTTATAAACAATAGATGGCGCTGTAAGCAATAGTCGCTAAATACAGGCTCGATTTTTGGTCCTTTATCTTGTTTCATGCAGAAAAAGGAGATGGAAATGTATTATCCAGGCCACGAAGTACCAAAAATCGAGCCTGAATTTAGCGACTATTGCTTACAGCGCCATCTATTGTTTGTAAATCGAACTAAAATTGAAAATCACTGTAATAAAACTTTTGACCATATGCATAACCCTCCTGCAAGAATTTTTTTAATATCTGTCACCGTTTGAAAGTTATTGAATTTTAAAATCAGTCAGTCCTTTTTGGGACACCCGGTATATTTATCTTGTTCAAATTTTCAATCGTTAATAAAATACTCATTATTCATCCTATCAAGTTGAAATAATTTTTTTTAAACTTGTACTGGACGACAACTGATGTTAATACAGTTTTTTCAAATATTAATTCATTAATTAAATTTTAATTAATTAATTTTAGTTTTGCATGGGAAACAAAATGGCGGCCATTGGTTTTTGAAGATCAATGAAAGTATTTTCAATAAGGGGTTACCATAGGGGGGACCCTGTTCTGTCACCAAATACCGCCAAGTTTGTCACCAACTTCGCGATATATCGCCAAATTTGGCGGTCAAAACGAGTCGCCAAAAGTGACGCCAACTTGGCGATATCTCTAATATTTCGCCAAATTCCCGTAGACTTCTGTTGTAAACCTACCCGTTTATATAAAATCAACAAATTGAGATATTTTAATGCAACAAAAACTAATATTAGCTTAAGGGATTATATTAAATTTTTCTTTGATGGCCTAAGTAGGAATTGACTTTAAAAACAAAATTTTTATATTACTTATTTTTCCAATCAGGCTATAACTGTACTATAACTGTATTATCTCCTGTTGCATGCGTCTAGCACGAACTGATTTAATAGAACTTTAAAAATTTTGAACACTTTTACCATTTTTAAATCTTTGTTTTTATTCTTGAACATTAATTGTTTGTGTACTTTTTTACAGATAAAATGCTTGTATTGCACTCTTTCTTCTTCTGTGATGCCTTCCATTATATATGTACAACAGATAAAATGGAATTTGTGGCAATTTTTTCGAAATTTCGAATGACCGGAGCCCTGGAAGATATTATGTGATTTCGGAAAAACTGTACAGGCTTATTACTACGTACCAAATGACACTTTTTCGTGGTATAACATTTTTATTGTCCAACTTTATGTTTATTTTGATTTGTAAGTTGTACAAGGCATTTTTGGCAAATTTCGCAAAATTGGGGCGACCGGGGCCACCAGAAGATAAAATTTGATTTAAAAAATAACTGTGCTGGCATATTACTACGTACCATATACAACTTTTCCGCGATGAGACATTTTTATTTCGCAACTTTATCTTTATTTCGATTTATAACTTGTACAAAGCATGTTTGACAAGTTTGGCAAAAATTAGGGGGCCCTGGGGCGCCGGAAGACAAAACTTGATTTCGAAAAAAATTATGCAGTTTTATTAATGAGGACCATACACAACTTTTGCGCGGTGTGACATTTTTATTAACCGATTTTCGTTTTTTCACTCCACCCTATTGATCAGTGCTCCCAATTTATCTCGTTTTTGTTCAAAAATCTTTTATAATTTCTAAATAGTATATATGTATTTTTAATAGCAGAATGATTATCTATAAATAATAAAAAGATTATTATAAGAAAATTCTGATGAGTCTTTTGAATAAAATCGTGAATTAAATGGCAGTACAATCCGTAAAACCTCCAACATTTTTTCTCGTATTGTTACATTCGGTCTGATTTCACTATTAAGTCTATAATCAATGTACAATACGAATATTTAGATAATAATACACGCAATTTAGCTGCGAATGAAATTTCGATAATAATGAACGTGATACACAGAAAAATGTTTAGCATTGCTGTTGCTTAGCATTACTGTTGTTTTGCATTACTAATGCTCAGCTATGTTAAGCTAAATAAAATGTTTAATTAGAAGGATTATACATATGAATAGCTAATAATAATTATACGCCACATTTCATACGGACGTCTGCAAATAATAAATATTTTTAACAATGAACAGTAATAGCAGAGCATAGCTGCTAACCTCAAACTAATCTTCCGTAATACTTACGTTAATTTGACCCTGGTTTAATACGATTCAAATCAGAAATTTTTTTAAGAAATGAAAATAAATATGTTCCACGTAAAAACCTGAAATAGAATAAATAAGCATTCATGAAATAAATTTTCTGGTCCGAAATGTGGTTCACCTGGGTTAAATTAATCCAGATATTACGGAAGATTAGTGGAAGGTTGGCAGCTATGGCAGAGACACAAAATAAGTTATGGATATAATCTGAAGTCAAAGAAGTACGCTTTCTATTTTGTTATTCTGGCAACTCTAATGGCATAAAAATGGCTACTGAAACTAGATTGCAAAAATAAAAAAAGAGTTTTCCTGCTTTAAACGTTGTTTTTTTATTTTTTTTATATATTATACTGCGCCAAGTAATTTCTTATTGTACATAACGATGTGTTTTCGCCTATCAGACATGCAATAAGAACTTACTTTTTAAAAGTAGCATGCATATTGACAACTAATGAAAATAGAGTTATTCGGGTTGGGTTGGGTTGATTTTTGACGGACGATTATCTACTCGAAGGATATAAGCCCTAGTGGGAATACCCTCGGTGGGTGTCTTTCTAAGGGAATTTAACCCGTATTTACGCAACGTTTCCCAAGGTTCGAAGAAAACCACGAAAACTCCGAACGGTTAGGACGACGGTCGCGATTGGTTCGAACGCAGCATCTTCCGTCTATCAGCTTCGAGAGCAGAACCTCTCAGCCACTGGTGAGGCATAACGTTATTCGGAAAAATATTTTTATTTTTGTAAAAAACTAAATAATTTGAAATTATATCCAATATAAATTAAATTTTATTTAGGCATTTGCGTTCTTTCATCTAATGAAACATTACTAGTCGATCCTTTTGCAACATTTTGAAGTGATTGTGGATATTCCACATTTTTATTTTTATAAAAAACTAAAAAAATTAAAATTATATCAAATATAAATTAATTTTTAACTAGACATTTACGTTCTTTCATTTAATGAAACATTGCCAGAGGTACTTTTTGCAACATATTGAAGTGCTTGAGTATATTCCACACTTATTTCGCCTATAATCAATAATTACCGAGATAGTTTAGAGAACGATAAAGATGTGAACGTTTAGATAATAATGAAGACATGAACATGAATATTTTGTTATTAATGGACATGAAAATAAAGAAAATGTGTGTGATGGCATACTGTATGCGGATGAAATGGTTCATAGCTAGAAAAAAATTAGCACATGTTAGGCGGTTCTCATCCTCAACGTCGCGAACCCCTGAAAATTTCTTATGGTGGATATTATTAAAGTAACAGCTCCGACATTCAAAATATCTTCAAAGGAGCTTGACAGGAGATAGCCCAGTAGTAGGGGAGCAAAAAAAATGCCCAATTCGGAAATAATTAGGGGAAATCTGGTAATTGTTTTAATCCCTTCAGTTTATGTCTAGAATGAATATGCTACGTTTTCCCCCTCGTACTAGGTGAGTGTTAGGAATTATACATTGATTTATAGTCAAAAAACACGTTATTTTTAAATACCATAACACTACCTCGAAATCACTAATTTTTAAAAAACATTGTCAAAACAAATGTTCTAGAGCTTAAAATTCTGAAAAAAAATGAGTACCTACATTTAATATTTTTGTTGAATATTTAGGTCTCAATTCCACTTTAAAGTGTTAGCCTTGTGGTCAGAGAGTTGAACTCTGAATTAATTAAGGGAAAACTGGAAATCATTTTAATCCCTTCAGATTAGGTCTAAAATGAATATTCTATGTTTTCCCCTTCGTACTAAGTGAGCGTTAGGAAATATGTACACATTTACATTCGAAAAACACGTTTTTCTTTAATATTTTTAACAATATTTGAAATTGCGACCTTAATTTTGAACAAAAATATTAATGTGAGTATTCATTTTGTTCAAAATTTTAAGCTGTACAACATCTGTATTGGCAATTTTTTGATATAATTAGCTGTTTTGAGATATTGTTAAGGTAATCTGGTCTCTGCTATCTTGAAGCTCTTGATTAGTGATTAAGGCAAAATTTTGAAATGGAATTGCGATCTTAACTTTGAACAAAAATATTAATGTGGGTACTCATTTTATTCAGAATTTTATGCTCTACAACATTTGTACTGATAATGTTTTTGATAGAATTAACTTTTTTGAGATATTGTTAAAAATATTAAGGAAAAACATGTTTTTCGAATGTAAATACGTACATATTTCCTAACGCTCAGTTGTTACGAGGGTGAAAACATAGAATATTCATGTTAGACCTAATCTGAAGGGATTAAAATGATTTCCAGTTTTCCCCTAGTTAATTCTGAGTTCAACCCTCTGACCATGGTGCTAAAACTTTAAAGTAGAATTGTGACCTTAATATTCGACAAAAGTATTAAGTGTAGGTACTCATATTATTCAGAATTTTAAGCCCTACAACATTTGTATTGACAATGTTTTTGAAAAAGTTAGTGATTTGGAGATAGTGTTATGATACTTTACAAAAAACGTGTTTTTTTACTATAAATCAATGTGTAATTCCTAACGCTCACCTAGTACGAGGGGGAAAACGTTGCATATTCATTCTAGACCTAAACTGAAGGTGTTAAAACAATTTCCAGCTTTCCCCTAATTATTTCCGAATTCAACTTCCTAACCACTGGGATAAGAAGTAAACATCATTTTTTAATATTTCAAGATCTCTAACGGCCTCAAAGACACAGTTAGGCTATCTTGATTGGAGATTTAAATCTGGACAAGTCCATGCCTTTTAATTTAAAAGTTTTATTAATAAATGTTTTGTGATATCTTTTTTCCGGTATAACCTTAAGTATTTTTCCACCATACCCAAAGCATTCTTGTTTTTTTTTTTTTATTGTCCTCCATCGTTTAGTTTTTCATGTATTTATTTCAATTGCCGTTTTGGATGAAAAAAAATTTCTATGGAATTTTCCTAAAAAAAAGTTAGTGCTTGAAGCACCATTATTTCAACATGACTCGGATCACCGTATGTTTACCGTACACAGGCGATGTTATTACATTGGATTAGTGTATGGGTTATATTTTCGCTATTTTAAATCCTGTAAACTAAGACTTGCAATAGAAATTGAAAACATTAGAGCTGATTTTTTTTTAATGAAAAGTTAGCTTTTTAACTTAATACATGATTAAAAACAGATACACTAAAAGTTAGCTATAAAGTACCATAACAAATTTGTAGTTTAATTAACTAAAGGGAAAAATAAAGGGGTGGATTTTAGTAATTATATTGACTGTAATAATAAAATTAATAATAATGTAAATAATAATTAGGAATATTAGATAAATGGTTAGCGCTTATAAAATGTAACTGAATGGCCCAATAGAGTTAGTAAAATATTAGTAATGTATAAATTACAAACATAACTATTTGTATTAGAAGTACTGGAGTAGTAAATGTACTGCGGTAGGAGTTAAAATAAAAGTTAGAATAGTCAAATTCGGGGTTCATATCCATCCTGTGAATAGGAATATATGGAATGTATAAAAATTTTAATGTAAAATCCTAAAAAAGTCGTTGTCAAAATAAGAAACGAGTAAAAATATTAAAAAATGAATAAAAATGGGAATGTTTGGAGGAACGTGCTTGCTCTCGGTGAAGACGTTATCGAATATATAAATTACCCACAGCAAACTCTGCCCCTCGGGCCAGCAGTCTCGATTCACTTTTGATCTTCCGATTCTGGTACCGCGCTCTTCACGCTGGAATGAGCAGAAAATACATAGTGGTGAGCGGTTGTATAACGTGCGTAACGTACAAGGTACCTTGGACCTCAGAGAAATAAATATCTAGCGCCACATAAAGTTACATGGTGCTCAACTTCGAGAAAAGGCGAATTCAAAATGTTCTTTTTTTAATAAAGAATACTGCAAACTTCGTTTTTATAGTTCGAAATATCCGATTTATTTTGAACAAACTACATATTTATACCACACTTAAAATAAGAGATAAATTTCTTAATTTAGTTAAATATAATATAAGCACAAACAAAAATATAGGATAACATTTTTGAGTTACCAAGATTTCGAAAAGCTTTATTCTTAGTAACATTGGAAAGAAGCATATTTTCGAGGTTTAAAGAAATATTGAAAAAAAAAAAGTTTATTTTGCTGTCACTGATTTATAAAAACGTTTCAAAGTAGTTTTTATAGTGAATTATTTTTCTAAATATTAATAATTTCTTACACTCCAGTTACATAGACGAAGATGATTCATTGAGAAAAGATAGCATCCTAAAAAATAACATTCTGGTTTGAGAAAAGTGATATAAAACCTACACGAAAACGTTTTCGAAAACCAGTTGCTATAAAATACCATTTTTTTCATGAATCTGAAGACACATTGGTTTATGAAATTTATAAAGAAAAAGTATACATTTTGCAATCGTGAGTAATTCGGAAGTGGTAATTGTATATCTTATATCATGATTGCACTATATGTTCGCAGATTAAGAAACATTTGCCTTTTATTACAGCGCACGCTCTGATGTATAAAAAATACAATCAACATTTTGTTTCCAACAGAAAATCTCCCATGCCACCAATTTAGATCAAAATATTTAAAGTTTAAAGATTTTAAATATATTTTCGTGTATGTAGTTTAAAACATACTCAATTTCAGAACGTTTCAGAATAATTCACATTTCTATTATATTGTCCCTGTACGTTGTAAAATGTTTTCAACGAATTAAATATTTCCAACTGAGCGAAAAAATGCCCATGCCGGGAATCGAACCAAGATCCTTGGCTTACATTGCCAATGCTTTACCGTTTAAGCTACCTGCGCTGATAACAAACGAGCATATTTCGGTCAGATAACCTTATTGCTAATAGAGCATAAAAGAACATTGGCAATGTGAGCCAAGGATCTGTGTTACATTCCCGGCTTGGGCAATTTTTCACTTAGTTGGAAATATTCAATTCATATGATAACTTTACCAATCAGTTTGATTGTGTTAAAATGATAGTAAATATGTTTTCAAGTAATTTAACGCCAAAGTTTGACTTAAATGGTTTTTATAAAACTATTTTTTAAAAATGAGAAATTTTAATGGAAAAAGATTTAGTTTGATATGGTTTGAAAATATGAAAAAAGGTTTATATTTAAAGTGTAAAACAATAAGAACTATTTTTATCAGTGTGATTTATTAAAAAATTAGTGGGATGCCTCAATTCCAAAACGTTCTTTATCTCCTACGTGTTTATACATCAAAATTGGACTTCGTGTGCATTTAAAAATGCGATAGATGAAACCGCATCTTTCGAACAAATCACTGAATTTTGGGACCACACTCTTAGATGTCTGCAACCGAAATTCCCAACCTAAAGAGAATAAAAGTGACACCTGTGTAGTATAACAACCAAATCTAATAAGGATGTATTTATAAAAGTGTCACAGAAAATGAAGTTTGATTAATTTCAGTGCATGAGTTTTTGAAATATAGCTATCGGGAAAATCGTGAAAAATGCAGCATATTTCAAGAACTAATTCACAGAATTTCATCATACTTCATATTTTGTTAGACTTTGACATAAGAAAATGCAGATTACTTTTAATGTAAATCATATTAGAGGTGGCGCTG
The DNA here is from genome assembly GCA_963932465.1 of Maratus speciosus. Classification (NCBI taxonomy): domain Eukaryota; kingdom Metazoa; phylum Arthropoda; class Arachnida; order Araneae; family Salticidae; genus Maratus; species Maratus speciosus. The sequence goes on from OZ010797.1 coordinate 460,049,222, forward strand.
CTATGCTGCATTTTCACGATTCTCGCGATAGCTATATATCAAAACCTAATGCACGGAATTTATCAAATTTCATGTTCTGTTACACACTCACATAAATATATCCGTATTAGTCTGGGTTTATTCTGCCCACAAGTGTCGCTTTGATGATCTTTGTGTTGAGAATTTTGGTCGGATACATCTAAAAGAGTGATGACGATATTCAATGAATTGTTTGAAAAATAGATGCTATATCTTTTTTTTTTAAATGCACATAATTCAACGAATCTCTAAATGTAGTCCCCTGATGATGGCCATAGATTGCCATATAATTTTGTCACTGTGATATAGAAATCTGAAGCATTAATATGTATGAGATCGAAGAATGTTTTGGGCACACCCGGTTAGATTGTAGATATTATAATTAAAAAGACTGACACTGAGCTGGTGTATCAGTGGAATGTTTCCATAGCATCATCACCCCCCCCCCGCTACAATATGAAATGAATAACAACCAGTATACTGATTACTTCTCGCAGTCGGGTATCAACGATCTAGTTGCCATTTTTTCACATTATAGATAGCTGTGAGATGTTACTACGAAAATATTTCCCACTGATGTGCCAGCTGATAGGCAGTTTCGTTATTTCCACCATCTAATTTGTCATATATCGCAAAATCATTCACGTTAAAATTGTTTGCCAAACTATGACGCTGAATCCCTGACTATTAAAGAGACGATGAAATTTATAAAATGCAAAAGCACAAATTAATGTTTTTGGGTTGTACATGGATTTATTCATCATTTTTAATTGTCTATTTTAAAAGTAGTTGATTTAGAATATATTTACAAAAATTATGGGATATTTTTCGTTGTTCTTATTTAATTAAATCTGTGAAAAATCAGTAGCATCAGCTTTAAGGGGAGGTTAATTCCTCTTCGGCAAAAGGAACAAAAAAGTATTTTGGATGAAAAATATCTTTTCTTGATATAATCTAAAGTGAGCAACTCAGACATTTTTTACAAACTACGTATTGAAATATAGATAAGCTCCATGAATTTTGTCAATTAAACTTTGGTTTATGTGCCGGATTATATATCCAAATATCCTTCGAACATGCGAATCTGACTCCGTCATATAAAGCAAATTTGCTAACGTTTCCGATTGAAATTCTTTGTGGAACTTCTCCAGAATTATTATGAATGTAGTGCTAAACCCCTGAATTGCTATCATCATCCTATTTCAAGAAACAATGATAAAAAATCATAGCTAATTTATTTATTCATTTATGTTCTTGACCGAAAGTTTAATGCATTTAAATATGTTACTTTGGGTAAAATTCAGTTAAACGTCTTTCAAAGTCTATGCGCAAGGTGCCGGCGCATCATTCGCACAAATCTTTCAGCGACGATTTTAATTCAAAGTATTCTTTAGCTTGAAGCTTTTATAAATTTCCTTGTTTATACGTTAAATGTTTAGACATCATTATTTGAATTACAGTTGATAGTATGAAAACGGAGTTTCTATCTTATTTTATGAAAATATGAGCAAAAATTAAATTCTATTTTTTTTTTTAATTTAAATGTATGTTTTTTTTTTCTTTTTAACAAACTTCGTAGAAACGAGGAAATATCCTATTGGTGTGTTTCCTTTCTTGCCCTTCCATTTGTTTCAATCTATTATTTTTGAAAAATAAAACTTGATTTTGAAAACATTTTTAACATTTTTCAACATAAATGCTATTTATGGCTTTTGTTTGTCTGTCGTTTAGCAGTTCATCTGCCCGTGCTCCAACTCCTGTTAATATACTCTGATTGTCAGACAAGTTTTATATGTTATTGTAGTTTACTGAGGAAACTTTGGTATTGAAAATAAAGTGTAGCATTTATAATTAGCTCACAAAGATACACAAAAGAATTCCGTTACCTTGTGGTCTATGGAGAAAAAATCTTTTGAGGTGCATTTTAATGTTGTTACGATAATTCAAACTTAAGGATACTGATATGAATTCCTTAGGTGGACTGCAGCATATTTTCTATGTTGTACACAAAATGTACCATTTAATGATAGTTGACAGAAACCCAGAAAAGATTTAAGGGGTCTCATGACTCTTAAAGCTTCAAAATTTTCGAAATTTATATTTTATTAGATATTAAACTTCTAACTTTTCTGAACATTATGATATAATTGTTTCCTTTAAATTCCTATTAGGACAGAAGTTATGGCTTTTAGAATTATACCCTCTAAATAGCTGAAGCGACGTTTCTGAAACTTTGAAGTCATTTTTCTCCAAATGACATTTTTGGACATAACCGTAGGGTACTTCAAAGCCTTCTGGATATTTTTTCATGAAATTTTCAAAACATATGTTTCATATTAATCTGTATATACTGAACCTAAAATTTCCTTTTTATTGTTAAAAAAAATATTTTTTAGGTGATTATATTATTGAAAATTTCAAAACTTTGTATTAGCTAAATACAACTTTGTATTAAAATTATAAAAATTCTTTAAATATTAATTTATTTAGATTCAGGGTAATTATTACAAATTTGAAGTAGGGTAACTCCAGGATAGATGGCCATCGTTTTTAAAGATTGAAATAAAAATTCTTAGAATGCAAATAGAAGAAATATTGATGCATATTTAAAATTCTTAGACATATACTCATAATATTTTATGCAAAAAAAATTAAACATTGAAAACAAAAAGTGTTAAACAAAATTGAAATTTAAATGGCAGATGGCCACCTCTCCTTAAAGCCGAGGAGAGATGGCCATCCAATACAAGAAAGAAAAAGTTAATTTAAATAGAAAAAAATAACACACTTCATATAGTTAATCATGAAAAATATATAGCAATTTGTAAAGATGCAGTTTTATGATGGAAAATGAGTGAAGAAAACTCGAATAAACAAAATTTCATGCATAATTTCAATATTTCACTTTTCGTACAATCTTACCACATGCTTGGCAAAGGTCTTGATAATTTGTACATGTTTCATGGAACTACTTGAGGTATCTTATGCATTATATCCAGATATTCTTTTTGGGTGTGATACTATATTGTTTTGCACAACTAACACAGTGATCCTAATCCAATTCTATTCACTCGGAATCTGTAGAATCTGATAATTTAAATGTATTTTATTTTCTTCGCCACTGGAATTGTCGTGTTTTTTTTTCTTGCGTTAATTGTAGGTTTATTACGTTAATTTAGTTTATCTATTAACGTTATTACTTTCTGTTATGAGAGTTTCCGACGTTTTTCAGTATTTTATGAAACAAATAAATTGCTAGGACTTTTTATATTATTATTATTATCATTAAAATATTTATATCAGTTAAAATTTAAATAATTATGTCAATTAATATATTTATAAACGTAAACATTATATATTTCTTTTAAATTTAATTATATTTAGTTAAAATCGTCGCTAAGTATAATTTTCAAATATTGACTAAAACTGGCCATCTCTCCTCGATTTCATGTGGCCATCTCTCCTGAAATTGGAGGGCTGATGATCGCCCAATTTAAAGCATCAATAGCCATTGTACGTGTTTGTTTTAGTCTTAGAAGTAAAGATTAGATTATATACGTACCTTAAAAGTCCATATCGTAAAAAATATATATAACGTACGTAGTGCAAAACATTCAGATACCTAAGTCAAAAAAAAAAATATTCAACAACCTATTTAATTTACATTAAAATTACACTTACCTTTTATAATCGAAAAACACAACTGCACGTCGCAATAAATAAACTCGTTGAACTATTTCATACGAACAATGTTTATATTACAATGTATGATCAAGTTTTGGAGATACTTAGACTGGCTATTTCTCCTCTATGGCCATATATCCTAGATTTCCCTATAAGTTGGCTCCAATAATGTCCTTCTAGTAGCAATATTTATTTTGTAATTCTGCGCGTAAGCGGTTTTATCAATTTTCTGCTCGTGAAATGTCTGACAGTTTGGAGCCCCCCCCCCCCCCTACAAATACTAATTCTCCTTCTTGCAATTTTTTAAATACATGAAATGAAAGAACATACTTATATCTTTCATCCCCCCCCCCCCATAAAATTGTGTTTTAAAATCATATACATTTTAAGATATTAAATGTTGAAAATGGTCTTTTTTTCATTTTTTCCAATTTTAAAAGTCCTGAGAGCCCTTGAATCAAATTGTGATCTATGGGGGAAAAATCGTTTGCGTTCCATTTTATTGAATTTTGGGTTGTTCATAAATAATGACATTGATATATATATAATTTAAATACACAATAACATTCTTTACGTGGAATTTATATTAAGTAGTCTTTAAAGTTTGTTTACACAGAAGCGGAAAGATATCCATTTTATTAAGATCTCTGATGTCAAAATTGTTTGCGTCGAATTTGTTTGATGTTAAAATACTTCAAACATAATAAAATTTTTAAAGGTTACTGAGGTGCTCTACAAAAGGTTTTATATAGATTACCGACACCATATCATTTACAATTCATTTACAGAGTCACGCAAAATAATTTGGTTATAGATCTTGAGAAAATCACAAATTGCTGGAAGTGCATTTTCTACTGTGGTTATGTCTTTTAAAATAAAACAAATTTTTAGTGTATTAAGTGGTGTCTCTAAATTACATAGCTCACATATAAGAAGTATTTATATGCAGTACCGAATGTGGACGACAACTGCAGAAAATGATTTTTACTGCATTATATATATATTTTTAAATCGTTTATTTATATATATTATTTCTCTTCGTACAAAATGAATGTATTTTAAATATCCTGTTTGTGTTGAAAGAGTTTCATAATCAATGCTTTATGTAATACTTTTCATTCTTGTTTTTAAATAGCTTTCATTTTATGTTTTTGAATATATGGGCAGAAATACATTATAGAAGCACGGATACACGTATTCACGCACTTACATTATAGATATCTTTCTTTATTAAAGTTATCTATATCTATTCTATATTCTATATTCTATATATCATATCATATCATATCATATCATCTATATTCAGATTATAAAGAGGTAAAAATTGTTTATTTGTAGGAGGTAAGCTCTGGAACTACCGAACCGTTTCCAAAAGTAATGGTATCAAAAAGATGGTGTTAGTCCAACTTAGAACATAGGCTATATTTTATGTCGGTGCCACTACCCCAAAGGGGTTCAGGAGCAAATAACGTTCTAAAAACGCGATTTTTTCGTTACTGAAGGGCCTAGAAATATGAAATTTGGAATATTAGTTACTTATAAGATATAAATGATGTCTAAGAACAGTTCTTAAGCAATTCAAAATTTAAAATGGGTGAAAATGCACAAAAAGCGTTCTAAAAAACGTTCTAAATGGTAGTTTCTACATAATCTCAGGAAATACCAAACCGATTTAAAAAATATTGGTGTCAAAATGATGGTGGTAACGCTTGCTCCAAGATAGGCTATGTTTTATGTCGGTGCCACTACCCCAAAGGGGGTGCAGGATCAAAAAACGTTCTAAAAATGTGTTTTATGTGTTACTGAAGGGCCTAGAAATATGAAATTTGAAATATTAGCTACTTATTAGGTATAAAGGATTTCTAAGAACAGTTCTTAAACGATTCGAAATTTAAAAGGGGTGAAAATGCGCGAAAAGCGTTCTAAAAAACGTTCTAAACGGTGGTTTCTACACAATCTCAGGAAATACCAAACCGATTTAAAAAATAATGGTGTCAAAATGACGGTGACAACCCTTGCTCCAACATAGGCTATGTTTCATGTCGGTGACACTACCCCAAAGGGGATGCAGGGGAAAAACGTTCTAAATTGTGGTTTTTGCGTTACGGAAGGGCCTAGAATCGTGAAATTTGGAATGGTAGTTAGTTATAAGATATCAATGATATCTAAGGACATTTCCTAAAAAAAATCGAAATTTAAAAGGGAGTCAAACTGCGCAAAAAGCGTTGTAAAAAACGTTCGAAATTGCGATTTCTATGCAATCTTAGGAAGTACCGAACCGATTTCAAATATAATGGTGTAAAAATTATGCTGACAGATCTCGCTCCAAGTTAGGCTATATTTTATATCTGTTTCCACTACCCCAGAGGAGATGCAGGGGCAAAATGCGCGAAAAGCGTTCTAAAAAACGTTCTAAATGGCGATTTTTACGCAATTTCAGGAAGTATCAAACCGATTTAAAAAATAGTTTTGTCAAAAGTATGGTGACAACCCTTGCTCCAACATAAGCTACATTTTAAGTCGGTGCCACTACCGCCAAAGTGGTGCAGGTGCAAAAAATCGTTCGAAATTACGATTTTTGTGTTACTGGAAGGCCCAGATAGATGGAATTTGGCATGGTAGTTACATATTAGATACAAATGATCTCTAAGAGCATTTCTTAAAAGATTCGAAATTTAAAAGGGGTGAAAATGCGCAAAAAGCGTTCTAAAAAACGTTCTAAATGGCAATTTTTGTGCAATCTCAAGAATTACCAAACCGATTTAAAAAATAATGGTGTCAAAATGATGGTGACAATCCTTCCTTCAACATAGGCTACATTTTATGTCGATGCCACCACCCCAAAAGAGGGTGCAGGAGAAAAAAAAAAACGTTCGAAATGGCGATTTTTATGTTACAGAACGGCCCGGATACATGAAATTTGACATTGTAGTTACTTATTAGATATAAATGATCGCAAAGAACATTTCTTAAAAAATTCGAAATTTCAAAGAGTTTTAAATGCGCAAAAAGCGTTCTAAAAATCGATTTAAATGGCGGTTTTTAAGCAATCTCAATAAGTACTAAACCGATTTCAAAAATAACGGTTTCAAAATGATGGTGACAAGCCTTTCTCCAACATAGGCTACATTTTATGTTGGTGCCATTACCGCCAAAGGGGTGCAGGAAAAAAAAAAAGGTTCGAAAATGCGATTTTTGTGTTACTGAAGGGCTTAGAAACATGAAATTAGGAATGGTAGTTACGTATAAAATATAAATGATCTCTAAGAACATTTCTTAAAAAAATCGAATTTTAAAAAGGGTGAAAATGAGCGCAAAACGTTCTAAAAAATATTCTAAATTGCGACTTCTACGCAATCTCAGAAAGTACCCAACCGATTTCAAAAGTAATGGTTGGAAATTGATGATGACAGCCCTTGCTCCAATATAGGATCTATTTCTTATCGGCGTCACTACCACATTGCGGTTGCATTTTAAAAACGTTCTAAATTGTGATCTTTGTGATACTGAAGGGGCTAGCAACTTGAAATTTGGTATGGTAATTACTTATGAGATGCAAATGCTCTCTATGAAGTGTTCCTTAAAAATTTGAAATTTAAAAGGGGTGAAAATGAACGAAAAACGTTCTAAATAGCAATTTCTACGCAACCTCAGGAAATATAAACCGATTTCAGAAGTAATGGTTTCAAATTGATGGTGACAGTTCCCACTCCAACATAGCCTATATTTTATGTTGTTGTGCCTACCACCTGGTGGTTAAAGGAGCAAAAAAATTTCTAAATTGCATTTTTTGTGTTACTGAGGGGCCCTAACATTTTAAATTTCGAATGGTAATTACTTCAAAGGTGCAAATGCTTTCTAAGAATCGTCGAAAGAAAATTCCAAATTTAAAAGGATGAAGTTAGCGAAAAGCGTTCTGTAAGCGTTCTACATTACGATTTTTATGCAATCGTATGAAATACGAAACCGATTTCAAACATAATGGTTGAAAATTGATGGTGATAGAACCTGCTCACACGTAAGCTATATTTTATGTCGGTGCCACAACCCCTAGAGGGTTGCAGGAGCAAACAAATTTCTAAATTGCGATTTCTGCGGTACTGAAGAGGCTAGAAACTTTAAATATAGCACGGTATTTACTTATAAAATATAAATGTCCTCTAAGAACAGTCGAAAATAAATTCGAAATTAAAAAGGGGTGACGCGAAGGGAAGAAGCGAAAAGCTTTCTAAAAAAGTTCTAAATTACGATTTCTGTGGAATCTCAGGAAATAATAAACCAATTACAGAAGTTATTGGTTGCAAATCAAGAGTGATAGTCCTTTATCCTATACGGGCTATATTTTATGCCAGTGTCACTATCACCTGGTTGGCAGGAACAACAAGAAATCCTTTAAAAACAGCTAAATTCAGCTTTCTATAAAATATTAGGAAATACCAACCAATTTCAAGGTTAATGTAAGCAAATTAATGGTGATAGTCTCTGTTTCAACATTTTTCGAGACGTTCTATTTCAACTCTCTGTCGGCATTTTATGTTGGTGCCACTAACACCAGAGAGGTGGTAGACTGTTAGACAAGAAGCTTGGAATTTAACAAGATGGTTAATTTTAAGATTTAAATGTGTTAAGATGGTTTCTAAAGAAATCCAATCTTCAAATGAATACTGAAATGAGCATAAATTTCTCAATTAATTAAATTTCGCTAAATTATCATTTAATTGGAATTAGTTTTAGTTCTTCTTATTAATTAAAATATCATTTCTATCTATTGCACTGTTATAATGAATTTTAGTCAAACTGTGGCTTAATTTGTAATTTTTGAAGTATTTCAAAAAGTGTTCTTTTATTAAAAATTAGTCATACAAATATCACTTGGCATGTTTCAACTATTACGCGAGCAAAGCTGCGGGGTTTGCTAGTAAAATATAAACATATGAAATCAAAGTAATAAAAAATTTCGCTCTAAATAAACGTACAACGGAAAACAAGCAAATAAATAAATAAATAAGAGCTTTGCATTTTTCGAAAAGAAAAGCTACAAACTATATATTATTCAATTTTTAAAAATTACTTGGGGAACGTTAAGATTAGTCATATATCTGACAACGCTTCTAAGAAGTCAAAAGTAGGGATTAGTTTTTGATTTATCTATGATAAAGCTAGGAAATGTGGGTAAATCTCTTCATTACATCGGCAAATCCACACGGAAATCTTATTTCAGTTACCAAAGAATCACACAAAAGTTTTACGACAAGACTAATCCTCTGGAAATTAGGATAGCAAAAGCTGAATTCATTATCTTTCAGAAAAAAAAAAAAACAGTCAGAAGAAAGCAACGGAATGTTAGTGTCAGATCTTTTAATATCTCAAGAAGTATAAATATTTGAAGGCGATTGCGTATTAAAAATTTAGCCTACTTTAATTCTTAAATACGAAAGCATTTCGAGAAATTTAAATGATTCCTTGAAAATAAATGATCCAAAAAAATTAATATTATTTAATCCTATTTGTTTACAAAATATCATAAAAAATATGATAAACTGGGATATCAAAAAAATCTAGCGATTGATTACAAAGCACGATTACAAAGCACTGAATTTAGCACATTGATTACAAAGGATTAACTTCCTTACACTTAAAAGCAATACACAAATTTCAGCCTTTGTTCCAGGCTAATATTCGACAACATATTTAATCTATCATCAATAAATAATGACATCACATCAATATTGCTTTAAACTAGTTGGATGTGCCAATCCCAAAACTTTCTTCTATCTTATACATCTTAATATTTCAAAAACTAGTTACACATGTTAATACTTCAATATTATTAGTTCAATATTATACCAACTTTGATTTTCATCTTAAATTCCTGCTTCAGTCAATTAAATGAACTAAAATCGAGTTAATCTATATCATGATATTTCTTCAAATTAATAGTTTTTCCTTATTCTGTTGTTATCAGGTGTTTGCCAATAGCCGGCTTAGCAGGAAGCGAGTTCCCGCGTTTGCACGAGCCGCCGATGGACAACAGAACTACGAAAAATCAAGAAAAGTATACAAAAATCGCTATCACAGAGCCCTTTTATCGCGCGATATTTCCAAATTCGAGGAGGACCTGTTGGCCAAAGCAAAAAATATGCACAAAAAATTTGGTTTAATTGTATGCATAATTTTATACACTTTTTGACTGTACAATAAAGAAAATGTCACAAATATCTCTATTACAGTGCCCCCCTTCCGGCAGATTTTTTTCAAATTCAGGGAGGACTTGTTTGCCATAGCCAGAAACGTACACAAAAAATTTGGTTCTATTCTATGCATAAATTTATACAATTTTCGAGGTACAATAATGAAAATGGCGCAGAGATCCAATTAAAGCGCCAACTTCTGGCGGTATTTTTTCAAGTTCAGGGAAGACTTGCTTGCCATAGCCAGAAACAAACAAACAAAAAAATTGGTTCAATTCTATGCATAACTTCATACACTTTTTGATGGTAGAATAATGAAAATGGTACAGACATCGCAATTATAGCACCCCCTTCCGGAGGAATTTTTCCAAATTCAGGGAGGACCTTCGAGCCATGACCAAAAACAAACACAAAAAATTTGGCTCAATTCTATGCATAACTTCATACACTTTTCGATGGTACAATATTCAAAATGGCACAAAAATCGCTATTACAGCGCCCCTTACCGGTGAATTTTTCCAAATTAAGGAAGGACCTGCTTGTCATAGCCAAGAAATTAAAGTAAAAATTTGGTTCAATTCTATGCATAACTTCGTACACTTTTGGATGGTACAATATTCAAAATCGCACAAAAATTGCTATTTCAGCGCCCCCTACCGGCGAATTTTTTTCCAGTTTCAGGGAGGATCTGCTTGCCATAGCCAAAAACTTAAAATAAAAATTTGGTTCAATTCTATGCATAAATGCATACACTTTTGGATGATACAATATTCAAAATCGCACACAAATCGCTGTTACAGCGCCCCCTACCGGCGAATTTTTTCCAATTTCAGGGAGGATCTGCTTTGCCATAGCCGAAAACTTAAAATAAAAATTTGGTTCAATTCTGTGCATAACTTCATACACTTTTAGATGGTACAATATTCACAATCGCACAAAATAGCTGTTACAGCGCCCCCTACCGGTGAATTATTTCCAAATTCAGAGAGGACTTACTTGTCACATCCGAAAACTTAAAATAAAAAATTTGGTTCAATTCTATGCTTAACTTCATACACTTTTCGATGGTACAATATTTAAAATCGCACAAAAATCACTGTTACAGAGCCCCCTACTGGCGAATTTTTTTCGAATTCAGAGAGGACTTACTTGTCATATCCAGAAACTTAAAATAAAAATTTGGTTCAATTCTATGCATAACTTCATACACTTTTAGATGGTACAATATTCAAAATCGCACAAAAATGGCTGTTACAGCGCCCCCTACCGGCGAATTATTTCCAAATTCTGAAAGGACTTACTTGTCATATCCAAAAACTTAAAATAAAAATTTGGTTCAATTCTATGCTTAACTTCATACACTTTTCGATGGTACAATATTTAAAATCGCACAAAAATCGCTATTACAGCGCCCCCTACCGGCGAATTTTTTCCAAATTCAGGAGGATCTGATTGCCATAGCCAAAAACGTAAAATAGAAATTTGATTCAATTCTATGCATAACTTCATACACTTTTTGATGGTACAATGTCGACAGACAGACGGACAGACGGACACACGGACAGACAGACATTTTCTATAAACATGTTTTTTGGGAACTCTGACCTCTAAAACGTGTAAATCTGTCAAAAACCGGAAGTCGAAAAAAATTTCGATTACAATACTTTCTTCTATTGAAGATAGAAGAAAGTAAAAACTTGGCTCAATGTATAACTTCATGCACTTTTCGATGGTACAGTATTCAAAATGGCACAAAAATTCCTATTACAGTGCCCACTACCGGCGAATTTTTTCCATATTAAGGAAGGACCTGCTTGCCATAGCCAAGAACTTAAAATAAAAATTTGGTTCAATTCTATACATAACTTCATACACTTTTCAATGGTACAGTTTCCAAATCCCACAAAAATCGGTATTACAGCGCCCCCTAGCGGTGAATTTTTTCCAAATTCAGGGAGGACCTACCTGCCATATCCAAAAACTTAAAATAAAAATTTGGTTCAATTCTAAGCATAATTTTATATACTTTTGGAATGTACAATATTTAAAATCGCACAAAAATCGCTTTTACAGCGCCCCCTACCGGCGCATTTTTTCCAAATTCAGGGAGGATCTGCTTGCTATAGCTAAAAAATTAAAAAAAAATTGGTTCAATTCCATGCATAACTTCATACACTTTTAGATGGTACAATATTCAAAATCGCACAAAAATGGCTGTTACAGCGCCCCCTGCCGGCGAATTATTTGCAAATTCAGAGAGGACTTACTTGCCATATCCAAAAACTTAAAATAAAAATTTGGTTGAATTCTATGCGTAACTTCATACACTTTTGGATTGTACAATATTCAAAATCGCACAAAAATCGCTATTACAGCGCACCCTATCTGCGAATTTTTTCAAAATTCAGGGAGGACCTGCTTGCCACAGCCAAAAACTTAAAATAAAAATTTGGTTCAATTCTATGCATAACTTCATACACTTTTTGATGGTACAATGGCGACAGACAGACGGACAGACGGACACACGGACAGACAGACATTTTCTATAAACATGTTTTTTGGGATCTCTGACCCCTAAAACGTGTAAATCCGTCAAAAACCGGAAGTTGAAAAAAATTTCGATCACAATACTTTCTTCTATTGAAGATAGAAGACAGTAAAAAACATGAAAAAATTATTTCATATAAGTTACTTTCAGTGAAATCTAAACCTGGAAATAAAAGTATTATGCTTTGTAAGAATGCTTTAACGAATACAATACATTGTACCCTAGCAATTAATGGAAAAATGCAAACACAAAAATATGATTTACTTTAAAAAATGATTTTCAGAGGAATTCCTTCTGAACAAACTTTAAAAGTTTCGGTGAAAGAATGTGAATTTCTTGTTGTTTGATTATCAAATATAACATGTACCTGTTATTATATTGGTATGGATGGTTAAAAGAATTGTTTTCAACAGCGACTATGGAACAAAAATGGCTTTAGGTTAGAAAATTAAGTTTAAGAAATTCATTAGATTGTTCTAAGATATGTTGCGTAAAAACGAATAAATTTGTATTTTAATTAACAAAAATTCTTTGATCTCCCTGTAATTGCCGAAACGTCAGTGAAGGCTTACTGTGGAGACACGAAAAGTTTTGATTTCTGTTTGTCTGTCTGTCTGTCTGTCTGTCTGTTCCGCGATAACTGCCGCAAAAAGCATCCGATCAGCTTGAAATTAATTGGGCATATTCGTGACATACCCGGACGTAGCTGTATAGTTTTTGGTTAAATTTGGTTCATTCGTTCGGAAAATATGGAAGATTTTATTTTTCTTTATAATACTTTTCTACGGCAAGTCAGACGATTTTCAAATTTCCATTTGTTGAAAGAAAATGGCACGTTTGATTAATGGATTTAAATGTCAAATTATGGATACTAAAATTCCAAATAAGGGTTTTAAATTATTCCTATTACATTGAAGTTTTATCAATATATCTATCAGATTTTTTTATTTACGTGTATAATGTTTTGAGGACATTTATACATGTATTCCAATAATATAAAGAATTTTTAAATTAATTTTCTTGTTTTACATGATACATATTTCTTTTTTTTTCCTTTTCTTCGTTGCCTAGCGACTGTTATTCGTAGCCTATCATTCCGTCAAATATGAATGAAGTTAGTAAATTACGTTAATTTTGTTGCAGGTACTATTAAAAGGCTATCACAAAAAATATTTTATCGCGCCAAATCGATGCAATTTATGCAATTAACAGTGGCCACGATAATGAATTATTTTCCAGTAGATTTATAGATCTCCAGATATGCATACTTTGGGGGGCTTTTAATATGTTATTGCTATCGCATGGATTAGGGTTGGGTTGATTTTTGACGGCCAATTATCTACACGAGGGATATAGGCCCGGGGGGAGTGCCCTCCGTGGGGGTCTTTCTAAGGGAACCTAATCCGTATTAACGCATGGAAGATCCACGGCTCGAAGAAAACCACGAAAACTCCGAACGATTAGGCCGACGGGCGCGATTGGGATCGAACCCAGCACTTCCCGTCTACCAGCTTCGAGAGCAGAACCTCTCGGCCACTGGTGGGGCCGCATGGATTAGGATGTTTAAACTAATGTTTAACCATGCTATAAGTGAAAAAAAAAGTACAGTTAAAGGCATGTAAATCCTTTTTAACACTTTCCAACATGGATGAAAAGTATTTATGACATCAGTTTTTCTATCTGTCGCATGCCGTGTTTCTCTACGTGCTCTAACTCGCGTAAATATAGTCGGGATTACATGTAATTGATATACGTTATTGAGGTTTGCCAAAGTACGTTTGGTATTAAAAATGAAGAGTGTAGCATTCATAGCTTAATTACAGGGGCACTCAAAACTATTCCGTTACATTATAGTCTTTGGGAAAAATCGTCTGCGGTGTATTTTAATAATGTTACACAATTTTAAACGTAATGAAATTTATATACTTTATTAAGGTGCACTAGAACCTGGTTACTATAAAATATGTTATGTGTAGCACTTACAGCATGCGTACAGGGAACTCAAAAGTATTCATAATATTACAATCTTTGAAGAAAATCCTTTTTGTGGCGTTTTTTAATGATGTTACTCTGTTACAAAATAATAAAATTGATATGTATTTTTGAAACATTTTTGTAGTATATGGGGGGCAAAGCATATGTTTTTTTCAGGGTCACACAAAAGTGGTCGATTAAAACTACGGGGGAAAAAAACTAACTCCTCACAGCTTATTTTAACACATTAGCGACGGGAAACGAGAATTCTCGTTTTTATTCAGAATACATCATTGGCTAAGGGAGTGACTTCTACCTTACAGGAAAGACATTTATATTGTGTTGTCCATATTTTTTATAGATTGTAAGACATTATATATTACATCCGTACATTGAAAGATATTTACTGCTGCATAAACATGAAAAACATATCTCAGAAACCAATTTCCGAGACACTTTCAGAAGAGGGAGGGGCTTCTACTGTTTTTAAACCCAGATTTAATTAAATTGCCTGTCGTCAGTGTGTTAATTGTGTTGCACTAATTCAAACATTATGAAATTAAATTACATTACTGTGGTTGACTACAAGAAGCTTGAATATGATTTGTATCGTATATATCGTTCATTTATAGGGTCACATAAAAAATTTCGGATACAGTTCTGGTCTATTAGGGATGATTGCTGAAGAGCATTTTCGATTATGGTGTGCGTTTTAACGTTAAGTAAATTTGTGCTTAATAAGTAGTGCTTAAATATTGTATAGACCATGTACAGGGATACACAAATGAATTCGTAAGTATAAATGAAAATGAGCGCGAATTGCTTCAGTGTTTTTTTTTTGTTTTTTTTATTTGAGTTATGTATTTCCCAGCCCAATTACATTTAGTATACTAACAAATGTTTGCAGAATTTAAATAGAACCATATACAGGACTCCGCAGAAACTGGATATATGGTGCACACTATGCATACTAATCCCCGGAAATGTGATAAGAGCAGTTTTAAGAGGGTTTTTTGTCTGCATTAAATTTAAATGTTATAGACGACGCGTAAAAATCTTCACGTAATATACAGGGCTGTAGAAAAGAATTCATGTACGTTTCCGTCTATTGGTAGAATTTACTAAAGGACATTAACACAATTAATTGATAATTACAAATGTAAATTAAATTACACTACGAAGGGGTTCAGGGGGGCTCTGCCCCCCTGAAGAAATCTACTTTATTATCTAAAAATTACCAGAATAAGTAGCTCATGAGATTTTCAGAATACCATTACATAACAAGGGGTTTAATTTAACGCTTCTAATGTCAGAAACTTTCGAAATATTTTTTCGTTTTATAAATGTTTATGTAATTTCAAAACTTTAAATTTCGTTTTTTGTAGAAAGATTAATATTACTCAAAGGGTGCTAAACACAATGAATTGTAGAGCTGACGTTGAGGCTCCTGATCTGAAGATTTACTAGTTATACATCGAATCAGACAGCCTCTTTTTTGTACATTTTATTCTTCCTCTAAGTGTCTTCTTCAAACATGAAAGTAGAATCAATGTAATTGTATTTAAAAATAATAGAAAATCTATTCACGTCTTTTATTTTCAGTGAAATCTAAAATGCTAATTAATAGTTAAAGTACAATAACGATGCTTGATCGATTGGAACAAGCTGTGTCGCAACATCAAATATGAAAAATGCCAATAAAAGAATTACAATTATTATTTAAAAAATATATTTAATGAATTAGTAAATTTAATGTAGCTGCTTTAATTATTCATATTGCTACAGCTCAACTTATTACTTTAGAAAATCTGTGTTTTAAATAACTTTGTCTTGAACAAGGACGCTCAATCTTAATTAAGCTGTTCAAATAACTGAAAAAGGAATTATTTACACTCCGAAGTAAAAAAAGTTGATAAACTGGAGGAAAAAAATTAAATGATTTTATTTAGCTGAAAATATATTTACCAAAGAAAGTTAATTAAAAGTAAACATTTATGGCGAAAATTGTGCAAGTCTTTTAGAAAGTTCAATTCTATCATTTTAATAAAACACAATACTGTTTCTTCTTTGAAAAAAAGTATGTTTAAGTATAATTTCAAATGAATGAAAGTATAAAGTTATAGAAAAATTTAGTAGAATGAACTTTGTTTAATTAAATATATTTCATCAAAAGCTGTGACCAATCATGGAAATACAAGATTTTTGGATTTAAAAAAATATTCTTCGATTAATTCTTGGATATCAAGTCGGTTTGTTTCATCTGAATGTACAAGTTGACGAAAGTTAAACTCAATATTTCGAAGAAGACTACGGCCAAAATGTTCATCAGAAATCGTAATATTTTGAAAAGTCGTAAGGAGATGTTGGGGATTTTTCATAGTTCAAAAAATGATAGATCCAAAACCAAAAATGGAGAACTTATAAGACCTTTATCCAGAATATATTATATCAGCTATGCAATTTGTCCGTCTAATTAGGTCAAAACATATCATTAATGTGATCTACCATCAAAAATCTTTACATAACATGAATGTTTGATTTCAATGCAAGAGTCAGAAAAATACGTTCGTAGTGTGTTTGACTAACTTTAAGATTGTTTACATATATTTTAATATCGATATTTTGGTGCATCGTAGACAACGTTGATAAGTGCGTTTTTTTCTTTTTTCGCTCCCGGAACGGTATGC
Organism: Maratus speciosus; assembly: GCA_963932465.1. Taxonomy (NCBI): domain Eukaryota; kingdom Metazoa; phylum Arthropoda; class Arachnida; order Araneae; family Salticidae; genus Maratus; species Maratus speciosus. The sequence continues at coordinate 460,066,324 of OZ010797.1, forward strand.
TATTTCTTTCTCTCAGCTTATTTTGTCTCCAAAAATTAACGTTACCTTACAGACGCTAGCAATAAACAAAGCAGATATATTATTGTACAATTAATTGCTCTATAGCAATTTTTTTAATTTCTAAGCATCGCACATTTTCAATGTTTATACCGTCGTATTGGGAAGAAAAGTACTTTTAAATGCAATTTGTTTGAAAACTGTATCTCCAGTTATTTTTGAAATATTAATTTTTTTGTAGTTTTTAGCACCATTTGTTTAATTTTGGCAACTCAAATACTCCGTTTATATAGAAAGTAAAGAGAAAATAGTTGAAAAATAGCAATGATATCTTTTTGTTGCCATTTTCTCATAACAACCGAAAGAAAATGTAATTAAAATACATGCTATTTTGAAAAAAAAATATGAACGAATAATTTCTACGAATAATAAAACATGGAACTATTATAAACTATATTTAATTTTAAGTATCTGTAGACCCTTTCCGTGTGACGTCATTCATGACGTTTTGGTTGGAAACTGACTCTAAACAAACGGTTGCTATGCGTCATTTCTTTTTCATAAACCGTTTCATAATCGTGTCATAAATCGTGGAAAATGTTACCAGTACATATCAAGTATTAAAACACTTAGATATAAGATATAGATATAAGATATAGCTGCAACACAAAAACAAAATAGAAAATACAACATAGCAACCGTTTGTTTGGAGTCAGTTTCCAACGAAAACGTCATGACTGATGTCACGACTGAAATCGTCTATATTAATGTTATAAACAAATAAATGCCTATGAATCACTAGATAGCCCTTTTTTTTATCCAGTTTCTTTATTGACGGCATCTTTTTGCTGCATTTGTGTATTATTTTGAGATAGTGACATCCTATGTATGCTTTACTGTAGATGTTTAAGAGTGGATCGTAAATGTGTAATTCTTAAGCGAATGACGTCATTTTACATAAAATAAAATTTTGTGCTTTAAGTCTTAAAATTGAAGTATGTTTTGTACTGTTTATATATACATGTATTTTTTTTTCATCGGGGGCGACACTAAATTCTGAAAAAGCGGAATTCCTGTTTTCTAGTTTTTTTTTTTTTTTTTCTAGGAAAATAAAAATTATCTAATGATCATAAACGTTTACAAATGCAGTCAACAACAACCTAACTTAAGGTGCTCCTGCTTTTTCAACGATCTTTTCTTGAACACACATCCCAGTTACACAATTAGTGTTTTTTTTTTAATTTAATGTTTGATTGAAATATATTAATTGAATGAAGTAAAAATTAACATACGACAATGCGGACTTCCGAAGGAGGCGATATTTTGTCTGCAGTAACGACGACTCCATTAAAAGATGTTGGTATTTGAATCGTATAAAATTTACTCTCTGCTTTAAAAAACTGAATTCCGTTTTTGAAAGAAATTAAACTGTTACAATATTATGTTACAAGAAACAGCGTTTTGCTTTAATTTAGTAACTTTAGAAAAAAGGAGTATTAATGACAATATTGTTAACAAAAAACAATTAATGATTCAGAACAAGCCGAATATAGGAAAAATTGCATTCCACTATAATTTAACTTTATTCACTAACCAATGAGTACTAAACATTCTGCTTAGCATGAATTATAAGAAGAAAATGATGGGAAAATAAAATTGTGGTCATTAAACGAAGATGCATCTTAAACAAGAGCGCATTAACGGGGGTGCGCTGTTATTTACGCTCATTTCATTTTTCTAATGATTAATTTGAATAAAGTTTCTTCTCCGTTATGTAAAAGGGCAAAGTTATGCAAACATTAATTTTTGACATCATGAAAATAATAAGAACGGACTCACCGAAGTTAAAATAATTTTCTCTTAAAATTTTTACAACTGTTCACACATAAAAATGGGAAAAGAAAATCTAATACAAAACTTTTAAATATAGCAATTTCCAGAACAGTCAAGTTTTTATAGTATTTAATAATTTCGGTAATGTGATAACGTAATTTGTTCAATCCAGTTCTTAAAATATTTTATCACAACGTCCTGTACTGTCAAAAAAGATAAATGTTACTTGGTGCAGGACTATATAATATAGAAACGAACAAACTGATGCACAAACCTCTTCCCAGTAACCAAAGATTCGGAAAAAAGGTTATTGTATGTTTAGAAACCTCAGAAAACATTCTATGTTTTGATTTATAAGGAATTATAATAATAAAGTTTCCCTTGCGGCCGCCGATTTTTAAAAACGTTTCAGACTAGTTTCTGCAGCGTATTAATTAAATTTCACAACCCAGAGGATTTTTAGGATGTTACCAAAAATCAAACATTTTCATGTTTAACATGTTTTACAGATAAACATTATAAAATAACAGCGTTAATGTTAATATAAAAATTAATAATATTTTGTTACACTTCATAAATAAATTTAATTACGAAATGTTCAACTGAGAATGTTTATTGAAAATGCTTATTGGAGAATCAATAGCACCTTAAAGACAGATATTTCTGTTTTTGAAACCTAATAAATACATTATAAAAACTACTCGGAAACATTTCCGAAATTCAGTGGTCGTAAAGGAAAATTAATTTTCATAAAGTTTTCTTTATATCCTGAAACTATGTTGATTTCGGAATTTTCTAATAATAAAGAACCCTTCAAAGAAACATTGGTAACTCAGAAGAGGTTGTTGTGTATTTGCGTTGGTGGTTATATCATATTTTCATAGATATAGAAACTGCGTCTTTTTTAGAGTGCAGATAGTATATTGTTTTCACAATTTAAAATCAAATACTGTTTGTTTTTTATAGTCGCGCTTAGCACAATGGGACGATCCTACTATCCAAAGGGGTGTTACGCAGAGATGGGCATTTTCCGAAATTCTATTTCGCCGTTCTCGTGTGTGTTGTCACTAAAATTGGCAGTTACTTGTTTGTTATTTTTTACTTCTTATCAAAGTTTAAATTTACATTAATGCTTCGTTTTAATTCAAATTAAAACTTCTATATTTAGTGTTCAAATGAGTAAATAGAGTAGAAGTAAATCTTTCAGGAGTGGTAGTAAGAAAAATTTTATAATCTCATTGAGTTTTGTGATCGTGACGCGGAAAGTGAGAATTAAATTTTCCGATAGCTCATTCTACAAAATGAGCCAGTCAAATTGCCGATGTTTCTATAGTACTATTAAAAATGTTCGCCGAGAAGCAGGAGATAAACGTTATCCTGTTTTTTGTTCACCTAAAAAAGAGTTAAAAAGAATGTCTTCGAAAAAACTGGTATAAATGAATTTAAGCAGATGAGGAGGATAACATTTAAAGGTATATTTTATCAAGTAAGCTTTTTTAATATAATTTGCAAAATAATAATAATAATAATAATAATAATAATAGTAATTTTGTTTCGCGAAAAGCAAAAATGTTGCATAACCTTTTAAAAATTTTAAGCGTTTCTGTTTTTATAAATACTAGGACTTCCCTCAGAGGGATTAGCCTGAGCGATATTGCTGAGAACATAGATTTAATAATAACACGTGGAAGCAAAGAACATGAGATGTTATCTTGAATTGTCCATATACTGCGATAAATTGAAATGATGAAAATAAAGGAATCGTAGAATTACAAAATCTTATATATAAATTCGTATACACTGTTTAAAAAAATGGGAGATCAAACCATGCAAGACAGTCATGCATGGATATAAAATTGAAAGTACGCAATATATTAAAAGTAAAATAGAAAAGGAAACACTAAATTATCTTATATCGGAATTTTAACTGTATAAAATGATGCGAAGAGCATAATCAGACGCTCCGCACCAATTTGAGTAACTTTAAATGACAAATATATGATGTTTAAAAAGAATGGGCTATACTTTATATGGTGTGTACTCCCCCGGAATAGTTAATATTGTACAATATCTGTTTTCCACGGATACAATGATCTTGTCGATAACAGTTAAGGAATTCTCTCCTCAAAATCTGATATAGTATCAAAGTACCGAATGCATCAACAGTGGCATGCAATGCTTTGTTAGAGTATGTTTTAGATGTGCTCGATCGGATTTAAATGATGAGTTTATGCTGGCCACTACATACGCTGTATTGTTTTGTTTTCAAACATATTCTTCACAAGTTGAGCTGTATTTAGCATGTATTAAATAAAAGAAATCGGCAATGATTACAACATAAATTATGACCAAGATCTGAATATATCGTCTCCATAACCTTTGAGCTGTCAAAGTGTCTTTTGAAGTAATTTACAAATCCATGCATATTTTTTCAGCAAATCATGCAAGCTAAAATACGCCATTATTACTTTCGGGCAACCTACTCACTGTTTCATACAGGTCTTTATTCAATATTTACACAATTTATTTAATGCTATGTGGGTATCTATCAGTTTGGTTGCATTTAAATTGCAGGTTTTGCGGAGGAAATGCAGCATTATGAAATATTTAAAGTTGCTATACCTAATAATTCCAAATTAATGGTAATTGAGATCGCTTTCCGTTAATTTCATCTTTTTAAATTTTAATTTTTTTAGAAACCATTCATAGAGACAATTGTATATTTTAAAACTAACCCGAATCAAAATTTCATGATTTTGGGCTCAGCAGTAACAGAGAAATAGAAAATTTTCGAAAGTTTTTTGTTTCTGCACTGTTTTATATAGCGACGCTTTTAGAAATTGTTCTATTGCGAGAATTTACGTCATGATAAATACAGCCATGTCAATTTTATTGTTTGTATTCATAACAATTCCATGTATTTCGTTACTTAGATCATCTTTAGATCTTTTTCCGCTTTATATAGTCTTTAGATTTTTTAGAATTCGTTCTACAACGTGCATTTACATCTTATAAATTACTACAATGCCAAAGTTCTAGTATCTAACCGCAACAGTATCCTAAAAATTGCAGTATTTCAAATAAATCATAGTTTAAAACCTTTCTAGAAATTTGTACGTTTATCCGTCAAATTGAACTTTTTAGAGAGCGTTCATTACGAGTATTTACATCTTAAAAGTAACTACCACACCAAATTTAAAGTTTCTAACCCAATCAATATTGCAGCAATCGCAATTTTAAAACTTTTTTGCTCCTGCAGAGATGTAGGTTCTTGCACTGACATAAAATACAGTCTTTTTTCGGAGCAGAGATGGCCACCAACATTTTTTAATGTCGGCTACGTAGTTTCAGAGATAACACCTCACAAACGTAAAAGCATTAATAATATTATACACTTTATAATATTAGAATTAGATGTACAGATACAAAAGCCATTTATCTGTTACAAACTAAAGTGCCCGGCGTTGCCCAGAATTTGAAGGATGTTTGTTCTGAAAAATCATTTTCAAAATTTAACATACAACACAAAACAAACATTAAAAAAAGCAGTCGAAATGTTGTATGAATGAATCATATGAAAACGCTATATAAAAATGTATAAATGTATATAACAGACGCAAAAGAATACAGCTATAAATGAACTTATTCAATTTAAAATTGGAGTAATAATGATAAAATACGCCAATATTTCCCTAATGGGATTATTATCATGCTTCAATACATTTTTCACACTCATATGACGTTATACTACATCCACCACGTCCTTTATATTTCCATTATGACGTAATTTTTTCCTCTTTCACGTGGAAACCTTGAAATTGAAAAGTTATGAAGTTATATTCACTTTCATTTAAATTCGTCAAACTATTTATTTCTTTTTCATTTTTCACGTGAATATCTTGCAATAGAAAAATTATGATGTAATATTCACTTTTTTTTTAATTCGGCAAATTATTTATTTCATTTTCATTTTTCACGTGGAAATCTTGCAGTAGAAAATTAATTGTTGTAGTAATAATTTTAATGTGTATTTTAATTGTTGGCAACTGCTATAACGAAAAATGTTTAAATTTGATAAGAAATTGCTGTTAAATTTGTGGTTTTTTATTAATTAAAAATTAACTATAAATTATTTCGATTCCGGATTACTTTAGTTGCCTCGGCCATGTTTTAATACACATGTACGTATCTTTTCACAATTTTGGCTTCCAAATTGTGGATTTTTATAGAATTACAAACAGACAGATAGCCAAATTTTCATTTTTATATATCTAAAATTATATTCTAAAAAAAGTAACTAACGCTGTCACCGCCGCCGCAGGTTTTGAAATTTTTGTGACCGGAGGTCTTTCTTCGTTAATATTAAGAAATCTGTTGCATACAAAAATATGAAAATCAGTGGTATTATAGAGAAATGTTTGATCAACACGCTGATGTATACAGTTTTCAAATAGAAGAATTATTTTAACAGATATTTAATGCTAAAGTTGGACAAAATCGTTCCATTAAAAAAGTTTTATAGGAGCAAAAACTATGCATGAGAATTTAATCATTTTTAGATCATTTTATTCAACAGAAGATCCCGGTGTGCAGATTCCATTAATTTTTTTTTTTTATTTGACTCATTTTTGAGGTTTTATTTCTATTTTAAATTCAAATATTCAGCATTTCGACAGATATTTTTTGACATATTTTAGAAAATGGTATTAATTTAAACGGTTGCCAACTGTATAAACAGCGCAAACAATAATGTTTGCTTGAAATAAAAAAAAATATTTACACGTTACTATTATAAACAGAAAAAAACCTTCAAATTAGAATTAAATAATTAGGTATAAAAAACAGGCACTTATTGGAAATTACGCCATAAAAACTATATTTACATGTGAATTCTAAAAGAGAAAGGATATTGTAAAATAAATTCATTAACATGCGTTAGAAGTCTTAAATAGAAGAAATTACATCGCATTACACTTATTATGCAAAATAAACAAAAAATAATATTGCAAAACAGTTTAAATTTAAAAATTGCGCGACACAAAATATTAGAGGTTAAATATTAAACTTTTTTTAAATTTTATTATTTGTCGTTTGATGTGAGGTGTTCAGCTATAAGTATTCAAAATTTCATGTCTCCAACTTAATTAGGGGCTGAGTTAGAAAATTTGCTTAAAATACACAAGTTAGAGCTCAGAAGGTTAAATATTAGACTTTTTCAAAATTTTATTATTTGTCGTTTGATGTCAGGTGTTCAGCTATAAGTATACAGAATTTCATGTCTTTAACTTAATTAGGGGCTGAGTTAGAAAAATTGCTTAAAATACTCAAGTTAGAGCGCAGGAATTAAATATTAGACTTTTTCAAAATTTTATTATTTGTCGTTTGATGTGAGGTGTTCAGCTATAAGTATGCCAAAATTTCATGTCTCCAACTTAATTAGGGGCTGAGTTAGAAAAAATTGCTTAAAATACACAAGTTAGAGACCGGAGGGTTAACTATTAGACTTTTTCAAAATTTTATTAATTGCCGTTTGATGTGTGGTGTTCAGCTATAAGTATGCAAATTTTCAAGTCTCCGACATATATAGTTTCTAAGAACGGGCTCTGTGACAGACGGACAGACAGACAGACAGACAAAGGAGTGAGACAGGTAGGGTTTCGTTAGATGAACGAAACTCTAAAAACATGCTGCGGCTGACTGTAACAATATCCTAAAATTACATTACCATCAGCGATCTACTAATCCCAAATTTAGTTTATATTCTTTTCATATATTCTTATTATTTCGTGCGGCCCTGTATAATAACTATCAATAATATATACAGTAAAACCTCTGTATAGCGGACACCTCGAGAATGCAGAATTTGTCCTCTATTTGGAGGTGTCCGCTACTGAGAGTAAAACATGTACAGTTATTTAAGTGATTGTAATCGAAAAAATGTCCGCTAAATAGAGGTATCCGTTAATCGGGTGTGTCCGTTATGGAGGTTTTACCAGTAAAACCTCTGAATAGCGAACACCTCAGGAGGGCAGAATTTGTCCTCTATTTGGAGGTGTCCGCTATAGAGAGTAAAAAAATGTACAGTTATTTAAGGGTTGGTAATCGAAAAAATGCCCGCTAAATAGAGGTGTCCACTAATCGGGTGTGTCCGTTATGTAGGTTTTACTGCATAATAATATCATCCTTTACAAGAAAATTGCATGCTGTATGATAGACAGACAGACATACAGAGAAAGATAATCTCCCGGAGCAATAAACACTCATGTCTGTCTTTTGCTTTAATCATCCACAATCGTTTCTAAATTTCGTTATACGAGTTTTAAAAAAATCTGTTAATTTCCAGTCGATAGACTGACAACTGTCTTTTAGCCTGAGTTTTTAGCCGGATTTAGACTGTTGTATGTCATACAACGGGCCAGATTTTATACAACAGGCTAAAAACGGTCACGGTGGTACGGGTACTGTATTATTATTTGCTTGCCCACCAAAACTGGTTGCCACGGGTTGTTGCAAGGTTTGTGATCACGTGGTTGAAACTGATCTATTCAATATTACTGCGTGCATATTTTTTTTATTTGCTCCATGTGTTCAAACCAGTTGTCTACGAAAACATCCACCGGTGAAAGTGACGCACACCAAATTTCTATGACGTATGCAGATAAATTGTGCTTTTTTATCAGTTTTTTTAAGATAATTTTTAAACGGTTTGGAACTTATTTTTCATAGTAGGTGCATTCAGTAGGTGGCCCTCATAGGCACCTTCTGGTACAATCAGAAACGAAATCCGACAAATATTTTTTGAGTTATGCTTGACGAAAGGTTTTTATTAGGCTTTTTTTCAGTAGGACATGGCGTTAATATCCATCGTAGCTGTAATGTGTCCGGACAGTAATATTTCGCTGAGTATTAGCCTTCGCTTCGCTCAGACAATTAACTACAAAAACGTTTTTACATAATCGATATTATTTCCCCAAAAGCGCATTCTTAAAAAATGCAGCAAAGTAAACTCCGCTCACCCCAATTTTGATAAAATCAAAACAGACCTGACGCATGCGCAATAGTGTGGAGGGTTTTTCTATCCGAAAACAAACTGTACGAAATAAAATAAAAACTTGCTTAAAAGGTGCATTTTTATACAACAGATGTCACAATATTCAAGGTGAATGTGACATTCCCAACAATATATGATTATTCATATGTATATATATTTATGTCAAACTGTACGTTTTACTATAATATGCATAGCAAAGTTGTAATATAGGATTTACCTCACATAGGAAATTTTATTATGGAAGTAAATATTATATTCAGATTAATTCACGCTTTTTTCTGATCGTAATAATTAAATCGAACGTTACGTCTTCCCGAGTATTTAAGAGGAACTCTATTTGTAGTGAAACATTTTCTTTTGAATATAGATTTTGAGTAATGTTGTACTCTTCATTCGAACGAATAATCATGAGCAACTGAACCGATTTAGAACCAGCAACAACCAGTGCACCCAAGTGAAAATCGTTTTCGCTTAATAAATTAGAAAGTCACCAGAGATTGTTTTTTTCTAAAAATTAAAATCAGATGCCATTTATGGTTAGATACATGCCAAAGGTTTAATATCAAACTCGTATTAATTAAGTTTTAATTACCGAAAGAAATTAATTTACACTTACTACTTCATGCTCTTTAGAATTAAATCAAGTGTTACTTCTTTCGAGAGTTTCTTTATTGGGAAATAGTCTCATAAAGATGTTGTAAAAGATGTTAAAGAGTTGTACTGTTTTTCTTTGTAAAGGATTTAAAAAAATCTGTGTAATGTCAATTCTTATCGAATAAGATTTAAATGAAGAAACTTTAATCGCTTGTGTAACACTGCACAACAAATTTTAAATACTTTTTGACATTGTAATGAATCCAGGTGATTTTAAGTAAATCTATTGTGCTGAAATCAAATATACAATTCAACATTACCTTTATGTAAGGAATTTCTATAGCAATTGCATATTGTTGTGCTTTTATTTCTAATGAATAACAGTGAATTACAAACAAACCAATTTAAAACCAATGCATGAAAGTAAAAATCGTTTTCACTTAAAAACTATTCAGAGAATTTCTTTATTTTTAAAACTAGTAGGAGAATTTTGTTTATTTTTTCAAAGTTTGAAATCATTTCTGTAAAGATGCAGAGCAAAGCTTTAATATCTATTTCATCTTAATTAGAAATTTTAATGAAATAATCGGATAACTATAACTGGTTTAATCTCCCTTTAATTCATGTGCTCTAAAGATTTTAAATCGAGCGTTACTTTTTCCAGGTAACTTATAAAGAACGTTATTTGTAATGAAATATATTTATTAAATCGAGTCGATCTGGATGCTGAAAAAGAATCATATGAACTTTAGGTAATGTATTTTTTTTTGCAATTTGATGGTGTACAAATAGAAATTGTATGATTTTTGCACTTATAAAAGAAATTTTCGGTCTGTCTGTACATACGTATATCTGTTTGCGATGGATATCAAGATTTACCGCACGCAGGGGTCTGAAAAAAGTCAGTTCCTGATGCAACAGAGGCTCATAAATTTTTATTTTTATTTTTACAATTAGCTGAGGTATTAATTAAAATCTCCTGAAAAAAGCGATTTTTTTTTTGCAAAAATCGACAGACGCGTGACCTCATGCTCAATTATTGCTTTTCAGAGTGTATAGAATTGAAGAACCAGATACTGAACTTTTTGGCCTTTTAATATTATTCTTTATCGGCCAAACTATTCGGGATATGGAAAAAAAAGACATATTTATAATTTTCGTAAATTTACATCTTAAATGCCGCAATTACTTAAAACAAATATTGTTGTTAAAGCTTTAACAACAAAAAAAATCATAAAGGGTTGTTGTCCCAATCATACAACGCTCAATTGCTAGGGCTCTATTTCAAAGGTGCAGATTCACGAAAATACCTAATTAAAGCTGGACCTCCTTCTCTTTGACGGTGCAATCAGTTATAAAAATTCGAATTTTATCTCTTTAAATGATATGCAACTGAAGGCCACTCAAAGTACATAGATTTCTACACTAAAACACCTAAACGTTACTATTGCGGCAAAGTTTTTTTAGATCATATCAGAAGACCGTATTTACGTCACCTACAAAAATTTCGGATTTTTCCGGAGGAATAGAACTATTAAAAAAAGCAAAAAAAAAAAAAAACAAAAAACAAAAAACAAAACAAAAAAAAAAACAAAAAAAAGAGATTTCAATTAAAACACTAAAAAACTCGCTGTTTCGGTTTAACTTCGGCTTTGGTTCATATTTTCACTACTAAATATGCATATTTTTTTCACAAAAAATTAAAGAGAGCTTGTGTACAGTTAAATTTATAACTTATGAAAATTTCAGAGAGTTTGAACAACAAAAACTATTTCTTTTTGTTACGTCAACGGTTCTAACGCGAAAACAAACAAACTAAAAAATCGAGAAGAATCATTTTTTTTTAGAAATTTTTACTTGGAGAAAAACCGTTATATATGTAAGCAATCAAAATTTCAAAGAGTTCCTGAAGCAAGAACAATATTTAAAAAAACTATGAAACGCCCTACGTGAAAAAAACAAGAAAGAGTTCGTTTAGGAGAGCTTTTAATTATAAATATCAGTATTGTTTTCGAATTTTGCATTTAAATATATAAATTCATTTAAAATTGCGTTAAAGATGAAATATCATAAACATTTGGGGCTTTTATAGGGTATTATCACGGCCCCAGTCAACGTCAGATCTGTCAGATTATTTAGCTATAATAAAAGAAATACAGTAAAATATAAATTTTTATTGGTAATGTGTTGCCATCGTAAATGTAGGAATCTGCGTTAGTCACGAACACTTTTTTAATAATATAAATAGATTCACGTCTAATGTTTATAGTAATAACCTTTTAATAATTCCCTTCATATTTCATATACCATATTTATTTTCAATTAATTTCCGTGTCATCTACATTTCTTTACTCGAGAAAAAGTTTTTTTGACAATGTAGAATATTTGGCTAAAAAGAGAAGCTTCTAAGTGTGTAAAATTGTGTGCTGAATGTTTTTTCCTATGAAAATTTTTATTTTGCTTATTGCACGTTATAGTGGTTCGTTAAAATTTGTTTTTTTTTCTTTTTCAATGAAAACTTGTCGCGTGACGGCAAGAGGTAAGGAATAATTACAATTTTGGAATGGAGCAAGAAACATTCTAAAATCGAGGATTTAAAAATGATTTTCTTCAAATTTCTATTCATGTAAGTAACTAACAAACTCTTTTAATTTCGATTGGCTTCTCATTTTGGCTTTTTAATAAACTGATAACGTACTAGCATAACGTACTAGTCATAACGTACTAGGCTTGACACGATTGCGGTGCATGTAGCGATGTAAGAGTGTTTATGTTATTACGTAATTTATGTCAGTTACGTATTGTCGAAATGAGAAGATCAAATGCCATTAAAAGCTGTAAAAACACACCTTGCAACAGTTTAGTCACTTGCATTTTCAAGAGAAATTGTTTTGATACCTTTTAATCCATCTGTTTCACGATTCTTGTGCGTCTTCCGACATTTGACCAAGTGGCAATATATGTCTTCTATTTGTAATATATTAAATAAAATAATTTTCCTAAAAAGGTAAAATAATTTAATTCTATCACATCAATGACTGACTATTATTTACATTTTTTATTCTAAACTTGCTTATCAAATTCATTTATGTTTATGATTATACTACTTATTTGTAATGTAATCTATCTTATACTACTATATATAAAAAAGTTTGTCCTGACTGACTCATAATCAACGCACAGCCAAAATTACAGAACCATAGAAGCATGAAAATTGGGAGAAAAATACTTGTTATAACATAGGTGCAGACTAAGAAAAGATTTTTGAAAATTCCACCCCTAAGGTTATTAATGGGGGGGGGGGGGCGCCGTTTCATGTAGGAGCGTGAAATTCCAGAAAATAAATCTACTAAAAAGTTATTAAACACTTAATTCAGCGATTTTGTAATTCCCCTACGAAGGGCTGTTTAAATGAGGATCGAAAATTTTAGGACATTTCGCCATATCTCAGCAGCAGTTTTATGTAGGATCTTGAAATTCCAGAAAATAAATCTAATAAAAAATTAATTAAACATGTATTTAAACAATTTAAAAAAAAACCCATAAGGGAGTTAAAGGAGTATAGAAAATTTTAGGACATTTCGACATATCTCAGTAGCAGATTTAGGACGATATTTCATGTTTTAAACGGGAAATATGTCGGTTGGTAACAAATGGTCGGTAAACATGTATTTCAGTGTTTTTAGAAATTCCCCTCTAAGGGGATTAAAGGGGTGATCAAAAGTTTTAGATCAATTCTCTATATCTCATCAGCAATTATAGGCAAGAGCGTTAAATTAAATATAATAAACCTACTAAATAAATATTTGGTAAAAACAGGTACTCCAGCGATTTTAAAGTTATTTTAGCTATTTTGTAGCCAACATCGGCTTTGAACCGGATAATATAAGACCATTTAATAAGACAACTATTACTGATTTTTGATTAGATATTTTGGAAATAGATAATAAGAATTTTTTTTAAACTTCATCTTTAAGAGATATAGATAAATTTCGTTTGATTTAAGATTGTTTTGGAGAAACTGGCCGGTCGTAGCGGGCGAAAGCTGCTAGTTCATATTAAGCTATTAAAAAACTGAATAATCTAAAAATTTCAAAAATACTCACTAGCTATATTAACGTGAAAATACTTAATTTCGGAGTTTTTTAAGCGACTAAAAATGTGGCACTTCTACTTTTTCTTGCAAAACCGTACACGAAATCTACAATATCAGCATATAGCAGCTGTTTTTTATTATGCATCAGACAATAGTTCAGGCTATGTCTCCTTAAATTACATTGCGGAACTCTGATGAATTTATTTATTTTTCTATGTTTGAAAAAATAAATATATATATTTTATAACCTTTATATGAAATATTTACGAAATTATTATTTTTTATGTTGATAATATTTTGTGTAACACATCTGAGTAATCTACCATCATCATGTGAATCAATTTGCAATCTTTAGAATTGAATGATTTGTAATAATGTAACACCAGTTTAAAGAAATAATTATTTAGCTCCTTTTGTTAGACTTAGATGCTTTTCTCTCGTGCGTCACGTTTAAAGTGATGCAGTTGGTCAGGGTAAGCTAAAAACTTTTCTAAATATAGATTCTGACACTCCAAACATAATTCCTGTCGAATATATTATCAAAATATACTAAATAGAAACTTTATTTTTATAATTTTTCCAGCTTTTCGGGATTTTACCCCATTGTGCATCGCGTAGATTTAGCAATGGATGATCTCTTGTGACTGGAACAATGTGCGTGGTTTATTAAAGGGTATGCAAAAAAAGTCAGTTGTAGACAGACCTCAATTGAATCAAATGTATGATAAGTAATCCAGAATTGATTTCAATCACAAAATTGGAATAGAACGTACGATATCTTTAAAAATAAATTTATGAAATGCATTTTATTTTATTTTATTTCATCCTGTGCATTTTCCTGCAACCAGTATTTTCCCACACTATCTTCTAGTGGAAAATCCTGTTCTTTCTTACCTGTCGTATGAAGTGTTTACAATGTAAATATAATAACATAAAAACAGTTGGAAATTGCTCGTCAAACGTAGCAAATGAAGTGCGTTCATACTATAACTAGTTTTATAGTTATTTTTTGCACCGCATATGGTACTGAATGTATATTTTAGTACACTTCATAAATGCATATCAATTTAATTCTGTTCGAAAGGCTGTGACATCATTAAAATGCACTTGAAATAATTTTTTTCCATTGGCCGTAATGTAACGGAAAACTTTTGACTCTCCCAGTGATTAAACGATACGCCCAATTATCATACAATTTGAAATGTCTCGACAAAATTTTGCAACAATTATATATTTAAAATTTGAAAGCATTTGGTAGGGTAGTTTTTGCTCTGTTATAAGCGGACAAACGGACAGACGGATAGACAGACGGACTGAACGACGACTATGGGTGCTATGTATTTATGTAATTACGAACGCACCTAAAAAGATTATTTTCTGCCCCTATAAAAATAAAAAATTATGACTTTATTCATTTGCAGTATCAACTATCAGCTAGACACGGAAAAGGGAAGATTTGTACTTCCTAAATGTTGCATAATTTTTGTCTCTGAGCATTAACCAATATCGTAATAAACTAGTACATAGTAGCCCACTGAATAATGCTTTACGCAAAATTCTGAAGCTGAGTTACGATGTTTTAAAGTTATAATCAATCAAACATTGTGACTTAATACACTGGTCTCCAAAAATTAAGGTACAGGGACTTGATGCTTTCGATTGTACACGGTATGTCGAATATCTACCAACATTATAGGCGAATTGTTCTTGAACTTCTATGATGTAAAGAACATGTTTGATTTCATATTTCTCGGTGAAGATTTATCGGGAGTACAATTAGGCGGCTAATAATAAAATTAATAGTAAAATAATATTTGCGATCACCTATGTAACAGAAAAGTCTGGAAATGGTTTGTCACTGTGATAAATGACTATTTGGGTCCTGTTCAACGTTTGTATGCATTTGTGTAAGCATAGCACCCATATTCGTGAAGATGTTAACGTTTAATTAACGTTATGGGTAAAATTTTTATTTAATAATTTGGTAGCCAGCTATTTTGGGTAACTTCTGTAAAAAGTCCAGTCAAATATTGTGAAAACTCAGAAAGATATAGTGAAATGATTTAAAAGTTGTGTAAAAACCCTTATAACAAAGCTTTTTTAGAGAGCAACTCACTATATCGCCCCTATCTTTGTGAAATTTCTCGATATTTGACTGGACATTTTATATAAGTTGCTCTAAATAGCTGACTACCAAATTATAAAATAAAAATTTTGAAATCTTCCACGCATGCGCAGTTAAAAATTATTTCATACAAGTGCCCATATCTCATCAAATATTCAATATATTCATGTTTTAATTGAAGTGTACTGTTGCTACTGTTCTTTGTCAGGTTTTCGGAAAGTTCTGTTAAATTTGGTCGAAAACTCTGTATGCTATAAACAAAAAACTTTTGAATTTTTCACAAAAACGTTAAGATCTTTACGAATATAAGTGCTATGCTTACACAAATGCACACAAACGTTGAACAGGACACAAATAGTCATTTAACTAAGTGACAAACCATTTCCAGCATTTTCTGTTGCATAGCTGATCGCAAATATTATTTTCTATGAAATTTATTATTAGCCCCCTAATTGTCGGCTCGACTAAATCTTCATCGAGAAATATGAAATCAAAAATGTTCTTTACATCCCAGATGTTCAAGAACAATTCGTCAATAATGTTGGTAGAACTTTGACAAACCGTGTGCAATCGAAAGCATCCAGTCCCCATACCTTAACTTTTGGAGGCCAGTGTATTATTACCTCGCTTTTATTGGTATTACTGTTGCTGGTTGTGTTTATGACAGTCAATTATCAACACGAGGGATATAGGTCCTAAGGGGGGGGGTGCCCTTCGTGGGGTGTCTTTCTAAGGGAACCTAACCCGTATTAACGCTTGGAAATCCAAGGTTCGAAGAAAACCACGAAAAACTTCGAACGATTAGGCCGACGGGCGCGATTGGGTTCGAACCCAGCACTTCCCGTCTACCAGCTTCGAGGGTATTACTGTTGCTTAAGAATTTTTGTATATCAATATATATGTAAAAACTTCTTATTCAAATTTTACAAATTAAAAAATGATCAATTCAATTCCCTTAAAAAGGGGATAAAGTAAGGTACCCTAAAAAATCGGTGTGTAGCGCGCGCTTACGTTTTAAGACTGAATTTTCCTTTTTTAGGTATATTCGCTGTGTAACACCCCCCTTTTCTTTACAAAGAAACCAAAAATGAACGTACACATGTGGGGCTCTCATATTTTGAAGTCATTCATTCCAAGGATTTCCACAGGCTTTCGGACGATGGTATACTGAAGTGACAAGCAATACGTCGATGTTAGAAGGTGACAAAACATTTACAATAGGGGGGGGGGGGGAATGCGTCATTCTAATCTAGAAATAGTGTGAGTGGATAATAAAACCATGGAATGAAATTAAACCTGACCTAATTTAAAAGTCATTTAAAAGATGTAGTAGGCAAGTTCCATGGGTTTTTGTAGTATAAGTCACATAGCTGATAACTGTTAAGCTTATTGGCAACCGTTATTTTCTTAAACTTTGCTTGGCCTTATTCAATTAATGAGACATCTCCCATAAAATAAGTCACATTTTTTTCGTTCTAAACTACTGGTAGCCAAAAATCGTAGCATGTGACTTACACTAGAAGTACTCGTGGAAATAGCCAGTATATCCACCAGTCTAGATAGAACGGAAAATGATTACTTATTTATTCATCACAGTGACAGTGATGATGAAGATGAAACAGAATTCGATGATGTGCCTGAATATATAACAGAAGACGAATATGACGAACAATGTTGCCAGATAATGAAAATCTTTTTAAGTGCATAAGGAAATGACATTTTTAAAAAATAAGAAGTATTTACGGTACATGTAGAAATTTATTTCTTATGCTCGTCTTTTGCTTATTTGTAAATCTATCATTGTCATATTCGGCATATAACGCGCACCCGTAAATTTCGATCTTATTTTCGGTATTAACATTGCGCGTTAGCCGCCGGATTTTACGGTAAGTGTAAAATTAGAAGCCTTCAGATTTCAGACTTTCGTAGTATAAAAATAATTATTCAAATTCAATTAAAGCAATTCTGCCGCAATATCACTGGAATAAAAATTCTTCGTTTTTCTCAACTTATGTCTTTATATTATTGCCAAAAACATGTTATGTACTTGTGTGCACACATTAGTATAATTTATCAAATGAAATTTACATAAATAACGTTTAAACGAAAACTTATATTTTAGTTTTTCGTAGAATTGATTAATGAATCGAAAACTTTACCAGCAGTCACAAAAGTTTTAAGTAAGGAACTTTTTGTATTGCAGCACATGTTTTCAGTTTCCTTATGTGCAGATGTTTCCACTGATTTTAAAACATTATTTAAGTTATACGTGATTCACAACCAGACAAAAAACATTGAGGCGAGAATGATGTTCTTGAATTTCAGTTTGATCAGTCATTTCGATTCCAGGTCACGTTTTTTACAGTCAAAAGTTTTCTTTCATTCCACAACTATTTTTACAGTCAAAAGTTTTCTTTCATTCCACAATTATTTGTTCCACTTTAGGTGGCATATTATACTATTTCTTGTGCATTTGTCCTCAGTTTTTCAATAGGATAAACTTTTTTGTCTAAAACGCAAATTTATGATAGCAATATTTTCTTATTAAAATTATGGAAAAATTATAAATAAAATGTAAAAATAAAAAACGTACATTTTTTTATACGTCATACTACTCTATTTATACGAGTAAAAGAAAAGCATTTTTTTGACTAAAATACAAATTTATGATAGTAAAATTTTGTTATAAAAATTATGGAAAAATTATAAATAAAAAAAAAATATATATAAAAATGCACGGTACTTTACACGTCATACTACTGTATTTATACGAGTAAAAGAAAAGCAATAGAAATAATTCGAACTATTTTTAAAAAAAAAACTTAAAAATCAGAGAGTAACTTAATTTCTTTATATATCATAAACAAACGTTGTGATGTAAGATTTCCTATATATTTTATTACTAGTAAGAAATCCTATTTTTTTTCCCTTACAACACTATACAATTTGCCTTATATCATAAAAATATTCCGAACTATCGTGTAATTTTTAAAAATGCTTTAAATTAAATTATTATATCGTCTTTCTTTAGGCAATTCTTTAGGAATTATGATTAACTTTTTAAAAATGAAATCAGTCCTTTGCTATTGAAATCCATATGGTGATTTTTTTTTTTTTTTTTTTTTTTTTTTTTTTAATGAGAAATGTCAAAGATATCAGTATATGGAATAAATAATCTTGATCTTAAAATTATATTTAACTTTTTTTTTAAATACTATATCGATAAACTTTTCAGTAACCGCAAGGCAACTATTATGCGATCGTCATTTTCAGACATCGAAAATATGGCATTAGGTATATGGTAGAAATAATTCAAAATATCACTCACCCTCAAGAAAAGTTACACATCTCGCAAAAATTAATTTTGCGTTTTATTCCACTTAAAGGTCTGCCATAGATGCGTCTTGCTACAGAAGACTTTTATAAGTATATTTATACGGAAAATCGATTTATTACGCTATATGTCCATTCGTGACAAAAGAAGAGAGGAGAATTGTGTAGGGAGGTAAAATTACTCAACCCTCCAAACCATATTTACGTCTTCATTCTTTAAGGTTTTAAGCTTCTTAGCGCCTTTTTACTCCTGCATGCAGAGCTTCGTGGTAAAATTTCATGTTGCAGTAAAATCATGCAAATTTTCCTTTTGCCTCTCCTGTGAAATTTACTTTTGTCGAGATGTGTCACTTTTCTTGCAGGTGAGCGATATATCCCGATTTTTGTTGTTGTAGAGAGCTATCATTTTACTAAAATATACCCCGATCATGGAATAAGGGACAGGATTTCTGATTATGGAAAGAGGTTGAAAGAACGTTATAAAAAGGATATCCAATTGAAAATGTTTAAAGTTTGCCTCATTTATATATTTTATTTACTTACCAGCATGATAGAAATACATGATTAATGAAAAAAATTAAAATATATGTTAATTCAGTCCCCCATGGTTCGTACATGAATTCTTCTAAAAAGGTTTTTGTGTGGGTATGTGCGTGTTTGTGTGCCAACAAGTGTCACCTAATGCATACAAAAATACATTTTTACACAAAATTAAAAGGAGATAACTCGATTACTAAATTTTCTATTAAACTTGAAGAACAACAGTTTCTGGTTACTTTGAAGGTATGATGCTTTGTGAACACGTAAGAAACGACATTAGATTATTCTTTAAGTATCAACACATACGTTTTTGCAGAAACTCATTCAACACATACGTTTAAATTTTAACTGCCGTCTGTTATATTATTGCACATTCCAATATATTACGTATTACTGTCACCAGTAAATATTTAACCCCTTGGGGACGAGCGACCTGTATACGTGCCGCATGAAGCACTCAGAATCCTTGTTTTCCCTCACCAGTAAAATTTTACTGTAAAATGTGGCTTATTTAATCAGCGCATTTTCTCGATTCAAGAAGACACAATTTTCTGTTTTTAAAAAACGGCGACAAAAGATTAAAAATTTCGTAAAAGGCTCGTCGCGAAGGGGTTAAAGACTATCTTTTGGAAAATTTCGTTTTCATGATTGCACTAATTTCGGCAAACACTTCTAAGCGTATCAAGAAATTGTTGCTTCAAAATGCAGTTGAAATAAGTAAAGTTGCTTTTGCATTTACGAGGTAATTAAGGGAAGATTATCTCGCAGTTTTATTCTTATTATTGCAAGCACTGTTAATTATCATTAAAATATTTCGCAGGAAATATGTGATACTTCTGTATGAACGCTATTTTTTTTCATTATTATTATTCAGATTGCTTGATTATCAAAACATTTTGGTAATAGTAATTCGCCCTGTTTTCACCATATTTATTTTGTCATTAATAAAGACAAATACTACTAGTATTTTAGAAACATGACGGGTAAGAAGAAATCGGAATTAGACTGTAGCGGGCTGCAACACTGGTTTATAATAGTTGTATTGGAAACTGCGATATTTTCTTTAGATAGCATACGAGTTTTTTTCCTTTCTATGTTTAAATAATAATTACTGTAGATAACATATCATAATGTTTAGAAATTGCAATTAAAATGTGTAATTATTTATCGCTATTTTTATTTTCTAATTAGAAAATTGCAATACGCGTACAGAGAAATATTAAGTGGCAAATATGACAGATTTTCTTGTATGTTATCAATTTTTAAACGATACGCATTTAGCGATAACAAAAGAATTACATTTCTAGGTCATGTGCGAGAAAGACTTGAGTAATTAAAAGGAATTTCAATCCATAAGAAAATTACGGTGGGGAAATACTGACATATGGGGTCCTCACCAGCAGATGAGAGGTAAAACTCTCGAAGCTAGTAGGCTGGAGGTGCTGGGTTCGAAGCCATCACAGCAACCTTCTGACTAGCGGGTTTGCCTGTTTGGCAAGGCTGATTCTGAAAGTAGCAAATAAGTGTTTAAAATTGTAAAAGTGAATGTAGACATATGGCAAAATTTTTACAGACACACTATTTAATATCACTTATATTTTTAAAAGTAAAATACATTTTGGAAGATAAAGTAAAACATTTTCTTAGAGGCCACATATGTAAAAAACAAGAACGAAAAATCATGCGTCAAGCAGAAATTATGAAACACTTTCCAACACATCCAAAATATTTTAACAAAATTTCGCCAAAATTTTCTTGTTTACCTTATTAAAAGATAAACAAAATGCCAAAGTTATCATTTTAGAAAACATATAACAAATTTGAAAGAATGTCGTAAACAACTACCTGCCAAAAAATGGAGCAATTTTGACAGAGAGTGTGCAGTACCATTTCATCATTGGAACAAAATGCGAATTTCCATAACATTATGAAGCCCCGCCAGTGGCTGAGAGGTTCTGCTCTCGAAACTGGTAGACGGGAGGTCTGTGTTCGAACCCAATCGCGTTTCGGAATTTTCGTGGTTTTCTTTGAAACCTTGGATTTCCATGCTTAAATATGGGTTAGGTTCCTTCAGAAAGACCCAACGGAGGGCACCTCCTCTAGGGCCTATATTCCTCGAGTAGATAATGGGCCGTCAAAAATCAACTCAACCCATAACATTATGAATTTTTAAAAAGAATCTCTCTATTCTTAATAAAAAGTAACTAACGCTCTAGCCGATATAAATAATTTTTTTCTTTCATGGCTTATATTAAGAAAACTATATAATATTAAAAGTATGAAAATTGGTTGATTTTCAGTGAAATGTTCGATAAACAAGCTGAACAAAACCGTTGTATATCGAAGAAGTATGTTAAGAGCCATTTAATGTTGAAATTAGTTTCGTTAATAAAATTTTATAGCACCAAAGGCCCGACATGGCTATTTCACCGTCTTTCAAAGTCACGTATGTTTCCCGATTGCGGTGTGCAGTGTGAAATATATATTTCATTTAATTTGACAATTTTTTAGGTTTTTTTCTCAGTTTTTTATTGAAAATTTCATATTTTGAAAAGTAATATATTTTTCTTTTTTTACCTATTGTTGCCAAATTTTAAAATACCGCAAATAATTGTTGTTTTCGTTTATAAAAAAGCATTTAAGCGTAAATACGATAAGATAAAGAAAGGCTTAAAATAATAAACAACTTTTCACGCGTTAAAACATTAAATGCGAAATATTGTGTCATATTTATACAGATCAAACAATAATATTACTAAACAGTTTAAAATATATTTACATGGAAGATTTATTTCATATTTCGAAAAAAACATTTTCTTACCTATTGTTACCATATTTCAAAACATCGCAAATGATAATGCATTCTTTCAATTAAAAATGTATTTGCAGGTGAATGTTAACAAGGTAAAGAATGCATTGTTCAAAATTTAGGTATCAGCTTTAACGGCTTAAAAGTAATTGTCATTTGTCAATTTCAGATTTACAGCCTTTATATACATATAAATCTTAATTTAGAATATTTTTCGTTCAATTCACCTTTTTAAATTTCGTATATTTGAGAAACAGTTTTTGGAGAGCCTTTACAGCTTAAAAGTAACTATCATGCCTCTATCATGTTTCTAGCCCGAACAGTATCACAGAAATCACAATTCTAAAACTTTTTTGTTTTTGTATTCTTATAATTTTTGCATTTTTAGGAACTATTTGGTGCGAGCCTTTACATCGTAGAAACAATAGCCATAACGAATTTTAATTTATTAGCTCTAACAATTCGAAATAAGTCGTTATTTATAACACTTAAAAGCTTTTCGAAATCATTTCGCGCTTTTAAATTTCGGAGTGTTTTTAATTTCGGAGTTTTTGAAGTGAAAACTTCTTTAGGCGCATTGAGCTTTTTTTGAGATGGGGAAAAACCACTGATTTCGAGACACTGTAACGTAACCGACATGCTAGCATTTTGACACATAGACACTAGCGCGCCAAGCGGTGAATGACAGGAACTTTTCCCTCTTCAGCTCAATCCGCAAAAGAAGAACGAAGCTAAAACTCACTTTTTCTCCCGGCGTATTGCTAAAACAAATTATTATTTTGTTTTTCGTCAGTTAAAATGAATTATACCGTATTCGTGACCTACCTATTTCGTGTAACTAAAAACCGATAACGCTGTATTTTATCGTGTTGATGGTCTGGTCAATGACCAACAGTATTGGCGGGAATTTCGATTACGGAAGATAAAATACGGGGCACAGATGTCAGATACGCACTTGGGTACCTAATTGACAGCAAAATGGCGTTACTTTATTTTACAAGGTAACCCGGCTACTGTTGCTTATTTATTAATAAATTGTTCATTTACTTTTATTTAATTTTTTTAAATTGTACAATTGTTTTGTTCTATAGTTATTAATGAAATTACCGTTTATTTATTGTTGTTTACTTTTTAAAACAATAGAAAATAATTTAAAAATATATATTGTAACTGGTATTGGAAAACGGGCTTTCGCCAAATTGACGTTAAAATATCGCGCCAAACCTGGTTCGTATATCACATCTCTGCCAAATTCTCGGTTTTTTGATTTTTCGACTTTTTATCCAAATTTTCCGGATTTTTTAAATTTTCCCTTTCATTGTATCCCAAACACTACCTTCATACCAAATTTCAAGATTCTAGGGATACAGGACGTACCTCTGAGTTTTGATGATCGGTGAATCAGTGTCAAAAAGGCGAAAGTTTTAAGTTCATATATCTTCTGAAATAAAAAAGATAGAAACGTGAAATTTCAGTATTTAGTTCCATATCCACATTACTTTAGATTTACGAAGTTTCAAGTTTCTGGGAATCACCAACACAAAGATATTAAGGGGTCAAAAGTACCCTGAGTTGCTTCCAGAAAAAGATGCTTACGGCTGTGCTTTCAAGACTTGGCAGGGGTACTGCCGTGTCCCCAGATGCTTTCATTAGTGCTGCTACACAATTCAACGCATAAAACATTTTCTGACGATTAAAAAAACACACACGTAATTGTTGAAGTTTTCACTTTTGGCACTCCGGAGTGCCACTGTTTTTTTTTTTTTTGAAACCGTTCTTAGAGTGGATTTGCACCCGTAAAGTACTCGCCATGCTTAATTTCAATATCCAAGTCGCAGCAGTAAGAAGATGTAATGGGGCCTACTTAAAACATAGACTACATTGGAATACAGGTGTCATCATCATTTTGCCACCATTATTCCTGCAATTGGTTCCGCAGATTACCTCTTACAAAATAACATATTGAGAAACAAATGTTCCTTTTTATAATATTAGTGTGTATTGGTGGAATCCACTTACCTTCATATTGTTGTACAAATTTTTGTCCATTTCGTATTTCCATCATCTTTCATTCTCCAGTTGCTGAATAAAGTGGCGGGAATGCTATAATACTTTCGACTAATGAGAAAAGACTTAAGAGACTTTACATTTCAAACGCACAATCGTATCCTAACATGAGAAAAATAAAAGCATACGAAAAAAAATACCAAGTATCTTCTTCATTTTTTTAAAAAGTATGGAAGATTTTTACCGGAAAAAATATATAAAATAAATGTATATTTAATTAAACGGCAATTTAAATATGTTAATTTAACATCAGTTTTGTTGTTATCAAGATGCCTAACTGACCAAGTCGCCGTTAGAGTTTCAAACATGTAAAAGTATAGTAACACCATTACTTATCAATGTTTTGCGGCCAAGATCCTTCTACAGTACGCGTCTCATCACCTTTCTGATTCTTTTTTCACCACTTTTGATTCTTTTAGCACCCAGTATATTATCTCTGGGTGGTGGAATTTGCTATTTATTTACACTCTGTGTGTTTTATTTATATTTTATTTATTTCTTATTAGCGCTTAAAATATTTCATTGATGCCGTTTCACAGACAAATAGTGTACTTTAATGGGCATCGTTTGGTACTTAACTCAATTTTTGCAAACCCTTATACAGTTGAAATCGTAAAGAATATTTGGGGAGTTATAACCAGCAACCGGCGAACGCAATTAATTGATTAATTTATATTTAACTTTTAAGATTATTGAAATGTTGTATTGACTTCGGAAACAAACTCGTCTACATAATGTTTTACAATTCTAGCACATCAAAATGTGACTGAAACATTGATTACAAAATTCAATGTTTGAATATATCAACCACGTTAAGTTAAATTATCTGGGAAATCCGAAATTGACTGTTTTAAAACATGAATCACGTTTCAGTTAAAATATCTAGCACATCAGAAAATGAGTGAATCATGGATTACATTTTTTTTTGTTTGAAAACATGAACCACGTGAAGCGAAATTTACTAGCACATCGGAAAATGAGTTAAACATTGATTACAAAATTCCATGTTTGAATACATGAACGATGTTGAGTAAAAAAAAAAAGTGCATTTTTAAAAACATACAATGCACTTTGTATTAGCCCCGGTACGGTATGATATTTCTTTCTTCCACCTTATTTTGTGTAGTCTACAAAAAATAACGTTACCTTACAGAAGCCAGCCGTAAAACAAAGCAGTACGATTAAATACTCTATAGAATTTTTTTAAACTTCTAAGCATCGCACATTTTCAAATTTTTATACCGTCGTATTGAGAAAAAAAAGTACTCTTTAATGCAATTTGTTTGAAAACTGCATCTCCATTTATTTTTGAAATATTATTTTTTTTTTGTAGTTTTAGGAGCCATTTGCTTAATATTGGCAATGGAAGAACTCCATTTCTGTAGAAAGTGAAAGAAAAATAGCAATTATATCTTTTTGTTGCCATTTTCCCATAAAAACTGAAGAAAAAAATTAATTAAAATAGGTGCTATTTTGAAAAAAAAAATATAAATGAATGATTTCTGATAACACAGGTGGCTATTAGAAACTAAATTTAATTTTAAATATCTATATTAATAATGCAAACAAATGAAGGCCTGTGAATCTCTAGATAGCTGATTTCTTTTTGTAGAGTTTTTTGAATGACGAAATCTCTTTTTTTTTGGATTTGTGTGGATGACGTCACTTTATGTAAAATAAAATCGCGTGTTATAAGTCTTAAAACTGAACTACAGTAGTGTCCCGATTAACGGAGTTTCCGCTTTCACCGAGTTATTTTCTTCTGATGGACTGATGGCTTCCATTATTATGAAACAGTCATTATAAACGAAGTGTTAGGTTGAAAAAAAATTACGGCTATTTTTTCCCCATTCTGATCAGAAAATCAGAGTTCTAACTTTTTACGACAGCTCTTTCGTCTTCACCTAACACTTCATTTATAATGACTGTTTCATAATAATAGAAGCCATCAGTCGATCAGAAGAAAATGATCCATTCCAAAGGTATAAGTTCGATTAACTCGGATAATCGGGACTCTACTGTATCTATATTTATATACATATATTTTTTTGTCATCGGGGGCGACACTAAATTCTGAAAAAGCAGAATTCCTATTTTCTAGTTTTTTTATTTTTATTTTCCACTTTTCAGTTTTTAAAATAATTCATTGTTCCAGTTTCACAGACACTTGTACTGTTTTGGCACATAATTTACTCCCGTATTTCTGCAATTTGTAAACAGTTGTAAACATAAAAATATTTTGATGACTTATCATCTGAGCACGCTAACGGTAAAATGCTTAAAATCAAATTATTAATTTTTAGTTAAGTTCTAAAAATACTAAAATGTTGGATTGCCATCGGAAACACTTCTGTGTACAGATTTTTTATGTTCTAGTCCATCATAAAGAAAGTGAAACATTGATTACAAAATTACAATTTTAAATACATAAACGAAGTCAAGTTAAACTAATCGGATTTACCAATCCGAAAACTTTCTTCTCTATCATACATATTAATACTTCAAAATTTGCTATCCCAGTGCAAAAAATAAATGACAATATATGGACCATCATGAGGATTCAAAATATGTGATGTTCCATGCATTAGTTATTGAGATATGAATATCGCTAAAATCTTGTAAATTCTGGAAAATACAGCATAGCAGCTAATGTTCGGTGATTTACAACAAAATAAGCAACAACTTATGTCAACGTCTAACGGAATCAAAATTTTGAGGAAAATCCGTTCATTAGTTTTTGAGATAAAGCTATTGATGAAATCGTGAAAAATTCTTTATAGCAGCGCCATCTGCTGGGCGATTTACACTATAAGCTAATCAGCAACAGCTTGTGTTAACATCTAACTAAATCTGAACTTAGATGAAAATTCTTGATATATAGCTATTGCGGAAATCATGAAAAATGTAGATAGCTGTGCCACCTATTGTGCTATATACATCAAAAAGTAATCAGCAATAATTTATAACAGAGACTATATCAATCTCAAGTTTGAGGAAAATTCTTGATTAATGCTTGCGATACAGAAATTGCGGAAAACAATATTTAACTAACATAAAAGCACGTGTGCTTTTTAAGGCAGGTATATTAAGCATAAAGCCCAGTAGCATAGTGGTCAGCATGTCTGTCTGCCAAGCTACAGGTCAAGAGTTCTGATCCCGGCTGGGCAAGGTTCACTCAACCTTTCATCCATTCCGGTTCGATAAAATGAGTACCAAGCTTAATTGGGAACTAAACACCGAGGGTTTCGCGTTGGGCTGACCACCTGGAAGGGGCACATGCTGATAGCACCTCGGGGCCCAGGGTCAAGTAAACAGAGTTTGGCACTGTAATCCCTGATCCTTCATGGATCGTACAGCCACACGTTCTTTTTTTTATATTAAGCATAAGAAAAATGTAATTAAGACTATTATATAAGTACATAACTGATTATAAAGAAAAGGATCCATATTTCCAATACAAGCTGAAAAAAATCAATATTGAAATTTAAAACTCTAGCAAAATTGCGATATTTACTTTCGACTTTTTAAAAAAATGCTTTAAAAAAAGTTAATCACTTAAACTTTTATTTCTAAAAACATCGTATTGTTTTTATAATCCTTAAAGTCCTAAATAGTTAATAATTCATAGTTATAAGAATGAAAATAATTTGATAAAATCGCAGTTTTTGACACGAATAAAAATAATATAAAGGCGAAAGTATTTATTTTTTAAATGGAAAATTAAAACACTTAAGATTTTATTGCAGATTCTAATTCTCTAGAGATTAGAGAATTACTGAAATTTCGTAATAATATAATCGATTTAAGGTTTCATTTTTGTTTTAATGTGATGTGCAAAAAAGCCGAAAATAAATGTTTTTTTTCCCCTCTCCAGAGTATTTTATCTTTATGAATCGTTTTATTTTTAACTAGTATTACGCTTAAAAATCTAGAACATTTTTTATAAATTCTTTTATAATTTTTAAAACCGCATTTATTAAATTAATTTTTACAAAAAAAAAAAAAATCTTAAATAAGACAAATGTATGATAGTAATTAACAGGTATAACGTACTTTAAAACTTTTTTTTCATTGTATCCTTTAATTTCGTATATGACATTAAGTTTTTTTGGACGCAATGTTTTATTATTTTTTTATAAAAAAAAATTATTACAAAAGTCATGTTTTTTTGTTTAAAATGTGCGTATACGATTATGGACGCACACACACATATAAGTGCTGATGCAAAAATGACGCTGGTGTGCAAGTGGTTGAAGGAAAGATGTCGCAGTAACCGCTAGGTAAATTTTTGCACTTAGTGAAATTCCTGCTTCTATAGGTATTCTGATTCTGATATTATTATGCTCAATTTAGAGCATTGTGTTTGGTTATATTCTGTTTGATTTAGAGCATTGTAATCAGCAGCGGGCAGTTTATGACTTCGGTTTGTCTGTCCGCCGCTTGATTGCTGTCTGTATGTCCGTGACCCAACTCGTGTAAATATAGTTAGATCGCCATGAAATTGGTATATGTTACTGATATCCACTATGGCATGTTCGGTATTGAAAAGGAAGCTTGTAGCAGTGGCAGTTCCTTTACATGGATTTTCAAAAGCATTCCGTTACATTACGTTCTAGGAGGAAAAATCGTTTGCCGTAATTTTTAATAATGTTTCACTTGTTGAAAATCATTGAAATTTATATATATCTCTGAAGTATATTATAGAATGCATACTATACGATATGGTATGGTATGCATTTATCATTCATTTCTAGGACACTCAAAAGAATTTCATTCCATTACGGTCTAAGGGGGAAAAATCGTTTGCCGTCATTTTTAATAAAGTTTTACGCGTTGAAAATCATTGAAATATATATATATATCAGTGGCGTGGCGTCCGGTCATCGCTGGATGCGGCGATGACCAAGCAATATTTTAAAACTCTTAATAAGCTTTTAAAACTCTACGATCCAGTTTTAGCAGAACATTTGAAGTTCATGTATAAGTGAAGGTAAGATTTAAAGTTTCTTTTTTGAACATTCAACCATTGAATTTTAGAGTTAATAATTTTTCACCACAAACTTAAATAATTGCGATGACCACCGAAAATTTTCACGCCACGCCACTGATATATATATATATATATCTGCAGTATTTGTAGGACGAGACTCCTATTTATAGATCATAACTCACTTCTAAGACGAACACTGACATTTATTAAGACGAAGACAAAACAAAAATACAGTTAGTAGCACATTTCACAATCTATATTTAGCTTAAAAGCAACAAACTTTGGCTTCATTTACTTAACATCGTCGAATATTTCTAAGATTTTCATACGTCATTTAAATCTTCTATTTTATATCGCAGAAAATATACTGTTCTTTTTCACAACCGCCATCGTCGAACTCTTTCTGAGTTCTCTTTATTTTTTCTGCATTTCCACTTCACGCAGCTTCGTTTCCTTTTTAATCTCAAAGCGGAGGACAGCGTCGGGAACATTCTGTCTGAATGCAAGTGTTGCTTGCGAAATTTCCCACACATATACGAAGCATACGAGGGTTACTCTGAAATTATTGAGATACGCGCAGAGGAGAATTTACAAAATAAAAGTAACGGCTTAATTTTAAAATACAAAGTATTTTAACACAGCAGACGATTTTTTACTGACTTACTTCAACTTGTTTAGCGTAGAATAAATATTAAACAGAAGAGTAAATGGAGTTGACGCGAGAACATTTTCGCGCTATGATTTTCTACGATTTTAAAGCAGGATTAAATCGAGAAGAATGCGTTCAACGGTTGAAATTAGCATTTGGTGATGAATCTCTAGCTCGTGCTACTGTATTCAGATGGTTTAAAGAATTTAGCAGAGGTCGCAATTTTCTTCACGATGAAGAACACAGAGGAAGGCCGCCGTCGGCAGTAATCCCGGATAATGTGATTGCCATACGAAAAATGTTAATGGATGATAATCGCTGTACCTATCAAATGATTCAGAAGGAACTTAACATTGGATCAGCAGCCATACACAAAATTATCCATGAAGAATTGCATATGAAAAAATTGGTTTGCCGTTGGGTTCCCCATAATCTAACTGAGTACCAAAAAGAGGAGCGTGTCAGAATCAGTAAAGAAACTCTTAAATTGCTAAATGATGGTGGCCACTGCATCATTTCTAAAATTGTAACGGGTGATGAAACGTAAATACCGTTTTTTGACGTTCCAACCCGTCAAGAAAGCAAAGTATGGGTCTTTGAAGATGATCCTACGCCGACATTGGTGAAAAGACAACGCGCACTGAAAAAAGTGATGTATGCCGTTTTCTTCAGAAGTACGGGATTGGTCAAAGCCATGAAGTTGGAAGGACAGATGACAGTAACAGCAAACTGGTATACCACTAAATGTCTTCCAGAAATTCTACAAGAAGTGAATGTTAGGGGACTAATGCTTCACCATGACAATGCATCTTCACATACAGCCGGATTAACAGTTGAGTTTCTTAAACAAAAACGAATAGAACATTCAAGTGATAGAACATCCGCCGTATTCACCTGATCTAGCTATGTGTGACTTTTGGTTATTCTTTAATCCAAAAAAGAACTTACGTGGACGTCGTTTTCATTCAGAAGAATAGATTGATGTGGATATAAATGCATTTTTTCATCTATTCCAAGAAATTATTGGCTTGAGGCATTTAATCTGTCGAAGAGTCGTCTACAAAAGTGCATTAATGATGGAGGAGACTACTTTGAACACACCTAAAATTTTGTAAGTATAACTTTAAAAACCTAATTGTATCTCAAAAATTTCAGAGTGACCCTCGTATTACAGAATGCATGCATACTATACGATATGGTATGGATAACATTCCCCATTCATTTATTGGTACACTCAAAAGAATTCCCTTACATTACGGTCTAAGGGGGAAAATCGTTTGCGTTGTATTTTATTCATGTTACACTATTACAAATATATTACAATTGATATATATCTCTAAGGCGCACTTCAATATATTTACTCTAAAATATGATGCGCAAGCACTCATCATTGATATACAAGGACACATAAAATAATAAGAGAACATTACTCTCTACGACAAGTAATTGCTGGAAACTCGCTTTCTTT
Source organism: Maratus speciosus (assembly GCA_963932465.1). Taxonomy (NCBI): domain Eukaryota; kingdom Metazoa; phylum Arthropoda; class Arachnida; order Araneae; family Salticidae; genus Maratus; species Maratus speciosus. The sequence goes on from OZ010797.1 coordinate 460,097,876, forward strand.
TGTGGCACGCGTTTTTTAATTAAACTTAAAAAAATATATATTTTTTAGTGTGTATAAATTCTACACATCACAGGGCAGCACGAATTTGCTGAAGTACATTTCCGTTGATTGATGGAAATTACTGAATGAGAATGTTCAACTGTGCAATGCGTTTTCTAATTGAACTAAATTTTAGCATACTATTTATTGTATGGTAAATCTATAGTTCATGTACAAGTATAGGTGCAGATTCCCAAAATTTTTAAGGAGTCACAGGCGCCTAAATCCCCAAAATTCAGTCGCCACTTTGGTTCCTAACCAAAATCTAGTGGCCACATTGTGAAACAAACTAGTAAAACAATAGTGTTTCTACGGGAAAACTTTATAAAAAATCCCAGGAATTCAAAATTAAAAATAGTTTAATTAATAAGTACACATGTACAACAAAATACAGACTAGATACAACAAATGTGTTATGATGATGCAATCATCATATATTGTCCTCTTATTCTTTTTTTAAATTAATCTTACTCTTTCTTTCCATGTATTCAGTCAGTCATAAATGGATTTGTTAAAAAGTAATTTCAGGCTTATTTCTCGTCTCTTTTATGCGGAAGTAAAACATTAAATAATAAACATGTCTTTTTTTTAAAGAAATGATTCATTATCATTTTGATTTCGCTATTTTATATCTCCAATTCAACAGCTTATATTATACTTAAAAGATTTACGATAATTTACATTTCTGTCATTTCGATATTAATTTAATACTAATCTACTTTTTTGCGTGATTTATGTGGGTAATTTCCTTACTTCTGTTTATTAAAAAAAGCTATCATTTTTATTAACAAAGGGAATAACTCAGGCAATAAATTTAATCATTAATGATATCTGTCATCTATAAAATAAATATGTTCTAACGGTGTGTTACTGTTTCGGTAGGGTTGCTTGAGTTATTTTCACGATTTTGTCTTTATCAGTTTATTCACCAATAATTTGAATTCTCTCCCATTGCTTTTCTATGCAACGGATAAAGTTGGCGTTTGCTTAACTCTCATATTGGCTTGGTATTCCAATGGATGTTGGCATACGATTATTATGCAAGTGTATCATTCGGCCTGATATTCTGATACTGTAAAGACATATTTGTCCAATGGACCACCCCATCATACTTGTTTTTTTACGGAACTTCCAATAAATAACATCGTAAAAAGTTTGATGTGTTGCATTCAAATTCTTGGGGATTAGAGCTCACAATATGGGTTTTGTGAGACATCCCAATGTACTTCACTCGTACATCTGGCCATATCTCTAATTTCAAATGTGTGGGGTTTCTCCATAACATAAGTGGTGCCTGATATTTTTGACTGCGAACCTTTTTTAAACTTTTAATACGATGGGGTGGTTCCAAAGTTCGATGCTGCTAGCGTTCTCGTCTCCAGTTTGTGATGGTCCCGATGTTGTTGTGCTGTGATCCTGATGCTCTCGAAAGTTTCCTGATAATATACGGTCACATCCCGTTACGGAGTACTCATGCTGTTCTCAAGTGGTGTGGCTTTCTTGATCCCGAATTTCTCCTGCTGCTGTGCTGATGGTCATAGATTTTGCCGGCTGCTCTCGTGATCGCGGATAAATGCTGATTTTGTCCCGGAGCTCAATCCGTCTGTCCCGATCCTGCATTTCCCTCTTAATGATCGCTCGCTGTCAGATTGTGTGAAATTGCTCGGTAAGGTGATGGATTTTCTCTTCGATTGGAGTGTGCGGTGCTCCTAAATGTTTCCACGTGTGAAAAGAAATTAGTGTGACACGGTTCTGCAACTGCTAAGAATCTTGGAGAGCAAGTAATCTAGAGTGTGTGGTGCTCCTGAATTGGTGCGCGTGTGTCAGCATTTATTGCCAAGCTTACAAAAGAAAAAGTACAAAAAATTACAGAAGAAATTTGCGGCGCTTGTTGTTTTTCTATGAATGCGTGTTGGTGGGTGATTTTTTTATTTTCACCAACGCGTGCATAAAAAAAGTTACAGAATTTTCCCAGCTTTTACATTTTCTGGCGAGTGATTTTTATTGTCGTCAGTGTCATCGTAGTTAATTTTTTTAAATGGTGAAAACAAATTGAAATGTTTTAGGCCAGAATTTATAATATAGGTATTTGCAAGATTTAGAAAAAAAAAAGAAAGAAAAGAATTTTTTTTTAAAGTATGGTAATACATAAATATGAGATTATTCAGGGATATCGTAAGTAACAGATAAAATTTCTTTAATACTAATTTTGATTTTCCATATTTTTGATCGTAAAGAATTATGCTAGTATTATTTTGGCATTTTTGTGTGTGTAAATAGGTTTGATTGAATACCTGTTAATCACTGAATAATCTCTACAATTTTTATTTAGAATGTGTATTTACTATATGTTTATTGGAAATATAACTGAATTTTTAAGTGTGCATTATTCCTATTGAGTACTTTTAAGTAAATGAATGAATATATAATTTCACTAGATAATAATACTAAAAAAGTACTCGTAAATATATTGATGGTTTTCTTTGTGCCTACATTGATATGGAGCTGTTTTATTCTTCCAAAGTAAGTGAAAATGTTTATTTTGATCATGCACACATATTCATTAAATTCATTTCATGCTTTGCAATTTAAATATGACAATTTTGTTGCTTATATTTATATTATTTTGGTAAGATAAAGTGTAGTAATTTTTTTTAAGTTCTAGTTGGTATATATTGTAGAGTTCATATTTAAAATGGCAGAGTCTCATAATTTTAATTTTTCTGTGGATGATTTTGAGGGTGATCCTACCCTCATTAATTTTTTCTTTGATCAGGTATCAGCGTATGGCAAAATCAAAAAGTTAGATGAAGAGGAACGGGTTATCTTTTTAAAGTCTAAATTTAAAGGTCCCGCAAAAAAATACTTAATTGAAAATGATATCCTATCTAAGGCAACTAGTTTCGACTTCATTGAGAAGGCATTTAAGAAATTCTTTGCTATGAGCTGTACCGCCTATCTCTAAACTATCTTAATCATTTAACCCTCTTTCCCCATGAAAATATTCAGAACTTTGTTTTGTTTTACTTTGTTCGGAACTTTTAATGAACCGTTTAAATGTGTTAGTAACAAAAGTATATCCGAGTATTTCTGAGAAAACTGCTTTGGATAATATTAAATTTGTCAAATTGTTATTATGTTTGCCCTCTGCAATCAAAATTAAAATTCAGGAAGAAAATATTAAGGATTATGAAAAAGCGATTGAGAGAGCCCAGACTTTACAAGATATTTTTAGTCAGGATCATATTCTTACGAGTAATTCTTCTTCTTCTCCGGTGACTGACAACATTCAAATACAACTAGCGGAATTGACCGAGAAAATTAATACTTTAAGTTTTGCCGCTACTTCATCATCCCAGGAACTTAAACAATCACCTGAGGTCAGACAACACATGTATAGAAAGTCGCAGGAGTTAAAAAAATTATAAAACTGGTAATACTTATCAAGCACCCCCTAGACATCAAAATTTTCAGAGCCATAACCGTGAGCGTTGCCAGCTTTGTTTTCGGGTCGGTCATGTGGCCACCAATTGTTTTAAGTGGCAACGTGCTAGCACACGACAATTTCACCAACAAAACAATGATTTTAAACGACACGATAGTATTAGAGACCGTAATTTAAACTCAAGGTGAGGTGTAATAGCGTTGATAATATTACACCTCAACAAATTCAAAACATTTCAGCAACAGATACACAAACCATTTTTCACACTCAATTGCACGAACTTCTAAAATTATCCTCTAAAATAATTGTTAACTCGATTGCATCGCAAACAGAGTCTACGATAAAAATTGCAAACAGTTGTCCTACCCAGACAGAGAGTGAAATTCATGAACACATATTTAATGTCAATAGAGACTCTCTGGCACTTCCTCTTGTAAAGGTATCCATTGCCAAGGAAGATGCTTTCTTATTATTAGATACTGGTAGCAGCACGTCTTTAATTTCAGTGAAACTTTTTGGAAATCTTAAACACAACTTAAAATATAAACGTCTAGGCTACAATGTTACACAATGACAACGGTTAACTCTGAATGGAAACTTACCGCATGTATACGTTTCTCGTTTAAGATCAATCGTAAATTTTTCTCGCATTGTTTTTATGTCGTTGATATACCAGAGTCATACAAATTTGATGGCATTCTAGGGCTAGATTTTCTACAAAGTTATAACATCACATTAGATTTGTCAAATAAAATTATGCAACTCAATGACTTACATGTACCATTTACTTGTATAGAGTCAAATGATACATCACCGGAATGCCATAATATTTCTGTAGACACTCACATTATTGAAGATGCAACTCTAAAAAGTAAACTTATGTTGCATCCGGATGAAGTCAAATGTGTCACCGTTAAAACTAGTAACATGTTACACGAGACTCCATATTTGTTCCAAAGTAATGCATTTTCTAAAGATATTCTGGTTTTTGACTCAATTATTCAGCTGCAAGATAGTAAATATCAGTATGAAAAGACGGTAAAGAAACATGCATCTGATGAATTTAATATTTATGTTAAAAATATATCTAAAGAAAATGTGCATTTGAACAAAAAGACAAATATAGGATGCATATCTCAAGTTGATGAAATATTTGACAATGTTAATGACTTTGAAAACATTCAGGAGGATTTTAAAAAGGACTCTCAATTATTTGTTAATTTTATTCAGGCTTCTCAAGAAATATTGCAACAGAGGAAATTAGAACTATCCTCTTCTGGTTTTATATTAAATCATCTTGACTCACAAGAGGCAGAAAAGCTAAAAAAGTTACTGTTAGATCATTATGCTGTATTTTCTAAAAGTATGAAAACGTTAGGACATACTGATAAGTTCAAGCCAAACTTAAAATTTATTAATGACTTCCCCATAAAAACTCCCCCTTTTCCTTTTCCCCAGGCTCTCCAGCAAGAAGCTTCATCTCAGATTAATAAATTAGTAGAGGCGTGAATTATCGAACGTAGCTGTTCAGAGTGGGCATGTCCCATCCTTTTGGTTAAAAAGAAACCAGATGGGTCAGGAAAACAAAAATATAGACTTGCGCTTGATCTAAGAATGTTAAATACCATCATTCAAAGCTCTTCATATTCACTTCCTAAAATCCAGACTATAATCTCAAATCTTTCGAAATATAAATTCTTTACATCATTGGATTTGAAACAGGCATATCATCAGATTGATCTCCCTAAAGAATATCAAGAAAAGGTTACTTTTTGCAGTATGTTTGGTTCATTTAAATTTAAACGTTTATGTTTTGGATTAAAGAATGATAGTGCTTATTTTCAAACTTTAATGGACATGCTAGTAGATCAGATGCAAATAGAAGGTATACATGTATACCAGGATGATCTCATTTTTGGTTCTAACTCATTTCAAGAAACTTATGAAAAATTAGAAACAATTCTTCAAATTTTAAAGAAGTACAATCTTACTTTGTCACCATCTAAATGTTCATTTCATAATTCTGCAGTAGACTATCTTGGTTTTCACATTAAAAACCGCTCCATTTCCCCTATTAATGCTAACATTCAGAAAATTAAATATTTTCCTGCTCCAACTACTAAAAGACAAATTAAAGGATTTTTTGGTTTAGCAACCTTTTACAAAAGTTTAATTCCATCCTTTTCTGAGCTCATACAACCACTTATTGATTTAACTAAGCCTAATACTACTTTCAAATGGACTGATTTTCATCAAAAGGTATTCAGTGATATTCAGACAATTTCCTTTCAACCTCCCATGGTTAGACTACCGGACTGGAATAAGACTTTTTATGTAAACACTGATGCCTCAGGTACTGCAATTTCAGGTGCTCTTCTTCAAAAACATAATGATCAATTACTACCTGTTGCTTATTTTTCTAAGTCCCTTAAACCATCTGAGCGAAGATATCCAGCTTTGAAATTAGAGCTGATGGCCATCGTTAAATCTATTAATGCTTTTAATTATTACCTTTTCAATCGTGAATTTGTTGTTCTTTCAGACAGTGCACCTCTACAAAAATATAAAAAGATTTCTAACCCTGCTGATATTATAACTAGATGGCTTATGCATCTTTCAAAGTACACGTTCACATTTCAACATATTCCAGGTTCCAAAAATGTATTGGCAGATTATTTATCTAGATGCAATTTCAAGGAAGATAATATTGAAACTCTAAATTATAACCCTCAACTTATTCACTAGGTAGATCAGGCTTTGCCCATTATTGAAAATTATGTAGATGAGAGTGCTAAACAACATGAGATTATCAATTGTTTAGTAACAAGTAATTCTAAGAAAAAAGACCCGCTTCTAGAAATTTCGAATGAAACTTTTGTACAGGAACAATCTAAAGACCCTCAATTATCTAGTATATACAATGAAATTTTAAAGAATGGTTCATGTGAAAAATTTCCATCTTATTTTATTCAGCCGGATTCCAAGGTGCTGATGTTAAAGAAAAACAATATTGCTAATAATACTTATTCATACATTATTATCGTTCCAAATTCTCTTAAGCCTAAAGTGTTAACTATTTCAGATTTCTCTCATTTTGGACTGCGTAAAACACATGATTTTCCTTCATACCGTTACTGTTGGAAAGGCATGTACAGGGATACATTAAATTTTGTTTCATCATGTGTCAAATGTTTGCAAGCTAAACATCACAGGACACATGATGCACCTCTCCATACTACTTATACACCTAAATTCCCTGGCGATACTATTTCAATGGATTTTGTTGGCCCTTTTCCAAATGGTCAGTCTATTTTAACTGTCATTGATCACTTTTCACGCCACATGGAATTATATCCGTTACACAGTACTACAGCTCCTAAAATTGTAAAATGTTTATTTTCATACATAACAACTTTCGGTCGACCTTACAGAATTTTGTCAGATTTAGGAAAACAGTTTACATCACATGTTTATGAATTAATTAATGATACTTTAGGTATTAAAATCAGCCACCCTTCGGTAGGGCATCCCGCTTGTAATGCGATTTCTGAGCGTATTAATACTTCTATTAAGTATTCTATTTATATTTTAATGCAAGAAGGTCATACATTTGAAAATTCTATTGCTATTCATAAAAATTTATATAACGGATCAAAACATTCTTCCACTACCTTTTCGCCAAATTTGTTACACTTTGGACGTGAACTGTCCTTAATTTTTGACACGTATGATTTATATGCTAATCAACCTTTTTGAAATCAATGTTTTGAAATCCATAAACTTATGGATGATTTAAAGGGTATTTACATAAAAAAATATGAAAACATTACATCTTCACAAGTTAAAAGAAATCAATATCATCAACGAACAGCAAAGTTAAGACCTATATGCGAAAAAAGACATTGTATATTTGAAATCGGTGGATAAATGTAAGCCAAAGTACACAGGACCATACATGATTGTAAAGAAACATTCACCTGTTTCATTTTCCATCAAACAAGTAAACTCACATCACAACAATTCCATATTCAGAGTTCATATTTACAGGTTACTGCTTGCCCCACCTCGCAATGGTCACTTATTTGATTTAAGCTATGGTAATAAAAATAACAGTTTTTCTCATAGCAACAGTTACATCCTTAATCAACCCCATCCCGATCATTTGCGTCCTAGGAAATAAATATGTCACTAGCTCTGCTCATCCATGTTTCTTTTGTATGTAGTATCGTTGCATTGTTTGACTTCTATGTCTTTGCGCACATTTTTTTCTCTTTCTCTCTTTGTTGTCATGTGGTTGGTTCCATATGTCATGTGTTTTTTTTATATGCACAGATGCTCCATGCAGAAGGTTTGACATTAAGTTCTAAACAAAAAAAAAACAAAAAAAAAATTGCAGCTTAAATTTTATTTTAATTAGTATTTTAAGTGGTAACTTTGATACTTGTTAATGTAGGTTTCGTTTTGGCCAGCAGTAGTTTACAATTTATAAACAGGAAGGATAATTAACAGATAAAATAGTTTACATCTTATGGAATTTATTGTTTTTAAACAAGTAAGGATTAAGTAAAAAAATACAGGAATATAGCTATTCTCGACTATGACACTTTTCGCTCTCAATACTCTAGATTTATGTCTTTTACACATTATTACATTTTTTAGAAAAACTTTGATTTATTTTATCTTTTGTTTTATTTTTCATTCGCCCTTGTTGAAATGTGACCCGTTCAAAATTAAATGCCCACATGGTGTCTGCATTTTATTGTATTGAGAGCACACATACACTTTGGAAGTTCGTTCGCCAACTTCCCTTATGACAGTCCAGGTGGCTCCAAACTTGTCAGAGGATCTCTCTGATTTTGTGCGGAGCGGGGGGATTTTCAGATATTAAATATTAATGTCTGTGGGTCCTCCTCCCTTTTACGCCCTGGCCCGTTTAGGACCAAAGCAATAAGCTGCGGTCATATTCCTTGTAGTAACTCATTACAAGTTTAAGGGGAGATATTTTTCTTCGATGCCACATGTGCATACTTTTTCCACCTCTCCTGTGCAAATTGCACGAATATTACATTTATTTTTCACACTTTTTGTATATAATTTTGCGTTTAATATTTCATTGTATGCATACATATTAATATTTTGTGAATGTCAAGTATTATAGAACATATTAGAAAAAGGTTTGTTTATGCTAGCAACAATTATAACAAACAAACAAAGATTTGTTTATGTCCTATTCAGAATTTCATAAATGGACACAGTACTTATTAAGGACAAATGACTTTTTTTTAGTAGATCTAATTATTGAATATCAGAAAAAATATTCATATTGAAAATAGTCGACTATTTAAAAAGAACAATAAGAAACTTTTGAAAGTTTTGATTGATGAACAATCAATTTTATCACGTGATATAGACATTATTATTAACATTCAGATCTGTGCATTTATTTTTTTTCAAGAAGATTCTAATTACTTATTTAAAAAAAACAATGAGGAAAATATTTGAAATTTTAGTACCTTATATATTGATTTAGTACAGTGTATTTGAATATATTTTCTATGTTATTTTTGGAATCAAGCCACACCGAGAGTCAGCATTTTTTGCGTGCTGGGGGTGATAATATATGATGATGCAATCATCATATATTGTCCTTTTATTCTTTTTTTTTAAATTAATCTTACTCTTTCTTTCCATGTATTCAGTCAGTCATAAATGGATTTGATAAAAAGTAATTTCAGGCTTATTTCGCGTCTCTTTTATGCGGAAGTAAAACATTAAATAATAAACATGTCTTTTTTTAACGAAATGATTCATTATCATTTTGATTTCGCTATTTTATATCTCCAATTCAACAGCTTATATTATACTTAAAAGATTTACGATAATTTACATTTCTGTCATTTCGATATTAATTTAATACTAATCTACATTTTTTGCGTGATTTATGTGGGTAATTTTCTTACTTCTGTTTATTAAAAGAAAGCTATCATTTTTATTAACAAGGGGAATAACTCAGGCAATAAATTTAATCATTAATGATATCTGTCATCTGTAAAATAAATATGTTCTAACGGTGTGTTACTGTTTCGGTAGGGTTGCTTGAGTTATTTTCACGATTTTGTCTTTATCAGTTTATTCACCAATAATTTGAATTCTCTCCCATTGCTTTTCTATGCAACGGATAAAGTTGGCGTTTGCTTAACTCTCATATTGGCTTGGTATTCCAATGGATGTTGGCATACGATTATTATGCAAGTGTATCATTCGGCCTGATATTCTGATACTGTAAAGGCATATTTGTCCAATGGACCACCCCATCATACTTGTTTTTTTACGGAACTTCCAATAAATAACATCGTAAAAAGTTTGATGTGTTGCATTCAAATTCTTGGGGATTAGAGCTCACAATATGGGTTTTGTGAGACATCCCAATGTACTTCACTCGTACATCTGGCCATATCTCAAATTTCAAATGTGTGGGTTTTCTCCTTCACATGTGTATATTTAATTTAATCCTAAAATTCTTGAAACTTTGATATTAAAAAAGTATAAAACGAAAAAATGCAGTGCGAACCCGACCCGATGCAGGACTGTACACTCTAGATCTAGATGGAATAAGATAGTGATAAGGGAAATTACAGAGGGGCTAAATTCACAAAACTCGTGATAAAAATTGCTTCTATGAAAATCTCGCACTTGCAGAAAACATTTACAAAGCAAGAATATACCTCGCGTTAAGTATTTTTTCGTGCGAGTTTCTTTTTCTTTTTAAGCTGTTTTCTTTAGAGTTCGGAATCCTCTATCCTCACGACTCCATGACCCAAAGCCCTTAAATAATTTCAATCGCATCGGAAACTTTGGACCGTTTAGTGAGCTGATCTGCAGTAAAGGAGTATTTATTTCAACTCTCGATTTCGGTTGAAAGCTTCGAAGAAATGCTTGTTTTCACTGGTGTCCAAAGGAGAAGCTTTACCATTAGCGCGCTCATGTGCCGAGCATCGCAGCTTGGAGTGGAACGGATATGCGCAGAATTATATTCGAACATAATGTTCATTAAGAAAGGAGTACATCATAGGGGCAACGGTAACTGAGATCACAAAAATTTCCTATCTTTTTAAAAGGTCATACTTGATCTCGGCCAGTGAAAAGAGCAGGTGCTTTTCTATTTGCAAAAGAAAAAAAATATCAAAATTCCGCGACGGGGATTGGGAACACTGGAAATTGTTCTCTGGCGACTAAGACAGTGAAAGTTAGTCGCCACGTGGCGACTGGTGACCATAAATCTGCACCTATATATATTAGGCGGCGCAAAAAATTCAGATTCTTTTTTTTACTTTAAATAGGATTTTATGAATTTGTGTTATTAAAAGTATTATGCGTTTTATAAATTGTTTATTTAGATATCTTTTTTCACCTTATTAAACTGTAAAGGTTTATTAAAAAGTTCTGAATGTGCTGGAAAGTGTTTTGTAATCTATACTTAACGCATGATTTCACATTCTTGTTAAATATTGTATTTAAGTTACTTTTGTGAATTTAAATCACCTAAAAATTATTAATTGAATTATGTTCTTTTGAAACACAGTTAAAATGACTAAAAGTGTTAAACCATAAACGTAATTCTTCCTTTTTTCTAAAATTCAAAATCTCTATTCCACATCCAAAATGGTCGTCTAAATATAAATTTCCTAAGCCAAGGGACAATATCTATTTCACTAAGTCTCCAAAATATATCATAGTTCCTATATAGAAAAACAAAAGCCAAATATAGCATTTACTTAAATTCTTTATTTCGCGAGAAACATATTTAAAGATTTTCATAGGTTTATTTATTTTTTAACATTTCCTTCGAAGATATTTTTATATTAAGTATAAGGTACTTGAAAGTTTTATTGTATTTTTTCGCCTGTCTTTTTACGATAAAAACATCAATATTGTAATAAATATTGTTATAATAATAATCATTTAAATATTGTAGTAAAATTTTTAAAAAAGGAATATTTATTTAGTTTTTGTAAAACGATACGAGAAAAAAAAGAAAAAAAACTGTTTTTTTTTTCTCTGCGTAGGTGTAACAAAATCAGCAAGCATTTTTTTATTCTTTTATTTTTTTTTATTTTTTTTACTCAACGCTTTAGTTGTCGATCATTAGTAAGTTTGAATAGCTTTTTCTTTTTAAATAGCAATCTTTGCCTTATTTAATACTTAGTTTCTGGCATTAAATAAGGCATTATTTATTTTTGAATAGTTGTTGAAGAAAATCTATAAATTAGTCTCAAGCATCTGCGATCCTTTGGATTATGTAGGCGGACTAAGATTGTTTTACTTAGAATAAATTTTATCAATATAATATGCGTTTGGTTTATTTACTACCTTTTCCCCAAAAAGTTTTTTTTAAATAAAATTTTATCTTAGTATTCATCATAAATAGAATTTAAATGGAACATTTATTTGTTTCACAGTTAAATTCACTAACACTATATACGTAAATAAAGATTTTCTTATGTTTATTTCTTATTCCCTTAGCTTTTCCTCGAAGAATAGCTTATTTCCATTTCGAGAGAATAAGCTATGGAATGTAATCAAGCCTACGGAATGATATATCAAGGATTATATTAACCTTTGTAATAGTCCTCGAAGAGCAGTTAATTTTCTTTCAATATAAAAGCTACTTCATACCATTGCATTAAAAAAAAACTTTTGGCGATATAAAAGCACGACCACGAGTACAAAATTTTAATTAAAGGCAGATAAAATATTGTCCGTTCAGTCTAGAACCATTACTATACGCTCGTGTAGATGTAGCAGTTTACACTAGCGCATTCTTAGCAGCTTCATTTTTATTTATGTTTTTCTTGATTTACGCATCAAGTTAGAGCAAATAATTACAAGTTTTGAATAATATTATTTCCAAGTAGCATTCGATGACCTATTTAATCGTGAGTTTTTGCCATTAAATATGGGGAATGGATTATTTTTCTTCGAATATAGAGGTATTAAAAATTCATAAACTTTGGCAACTATGCATTACGTAGGAGGATATCAAAACACTACACTTTGATCTTCACTTTTAGAACAGAAAATAATTATCTAGGAAATATACAATATATATAAGTTATTTTTATATGTTCTCATTATTCGATAGCTTTTCTAAAAAACAAGTTTCTATGTAAATATTTACAAGAGCAAGCATGCAAAAATAAACTTTTTATGAAAGATTTATTTTATACATAAGTAAAAGCTTTTTTTTTTTGAGATAACGAGTAAAGGTTTGCGTAGGTTTGTTTATTATTCATTCATACTTTCTTAGATGAGATGTTTATTTTAATCCCGAACATTTTGATAAATAATATAAAATATATATTATTTTATTTTACATAAAATATAGATGTTTATTTTAATCCCGAACATTTTGATAAATAATATAAAATATATATTATTTTATTTTACATAAAATATACGACAAAACAATCTTTAAAACTTTATTATGTGCCATATGTAGGTGTAGCAATTTTTGATAGCACACTGGGTAACTCTTTTTAGATTTTGTTTTTGTTTTTTGCTTAAAACATAATTTTTGAGTGATTAAAAATTCTTGATTTGCTAATGTATTTTTAATCTTCGGAAGTGATTAATTAATATGACTGCACGAGTAGTTAATCGATTACTACTATTACTTTTTGTTTTCAGAGCTTTTTTCAACTGCCCTGAGCACAGAAAATATATGAAAAAAAAAAAAAAAGATCTACATTGTTGAAAAAAGTTCATGAATTCGGTGTGACTGTTAGCCGGCTGGCTGTAATCTAGATCTTGCAAATATACTCGAATATCCTGTGGCGTATACTATCCTAAGTCATTATCATTCATGTACAAGGTCACCCAAAAGAATTAGGCTACCTAATAATCTACGGGGGAAAGTTTTTGGAGAATATTTTAGTACTGTTGCACTATTTCAAACATACTTAAATTCATACACCTTAGTGATGTACACATCAAGATATTTATTGGAGAAAATAACATGAATAGCTATTACCAGTCGATTACAGAGACACAGAAATCTCAGTTCCATACTGTCTGTAAGAGATGAAATCTGAATCTGCATGTACTGTTGTATATGTTTTTATGTTTAACTAGAATTTTTCATAGTACGTGGTGCGTAAAATTCTATAGTGCATATATACTGCTGCACAAAATAAGTCGAAAACATTATTGTGTAAGAGCATGAATTGTTTAAGTGGACGAGGGACCTTTAAAATCAATTTTTTTATTTTTTGTAAATTTTACTTTAAATGTTATTCAACGGTACATTATATGCATTATGGCATACATTTATCACCAAAAAAAGGTTTTTTTGAGGAAAAAAAAGGAATTTTCCGCAATATTTTATAACTTTTCCAAATGCCCTATGTGAACTATGCATCAATGAAAATCCCCGATATTTTTTATACAGTTTGGTTTATATATATGAATCGAGTTTTATATATTTGAATATGAAGGTAAGGGAAAAAATATTTTTTAATTTTTTAGAAATTTTAAGACTCAAACTTTCAAAAAATTTAGAAAATATTTTTTTTCTTACGTTTATATTCAAATATATAAAATTCGATGCACAATTTTATTTATATATATATAAACCAAACTTGCATAAAAAAGACTGGGGATTTTCATAGATATCCAGTTCGCATGTTGTATTTTGAAATGTTCTAAAATATTACGAAAAATTCCTTCCCCCCCACCAAAAAAAAGTTTAATATTTTTTAATGATAAATGTATGCCATAATGCATATAATGTAACATTAAATAATATTAGTGAAATTTACAAAAAATAAATAATTAATTTTAAAGGTCCCTCATCCCCTTAAAGATGTTGTAAATTGAGTTATTCCATTTCAAGATGAACTGTATTTAGTATCTTATTTAAATTTTTTAACTTCTCTTTTTTTTATTGTAGTACTGTGTGCTACGCTTAAACTCTTTTCTCATGGCTCCTCTAGGATTTGCTATACCCTTACTCATCTACAGGGAGTGGAGTAGCATTGCTACTAGGTATCCCATTGAACTGCTCTGCTGTTCGCTGTAACTATTATTTAACATAATCAAAATACTGTAATCGAGCCACCTACCTACCTGGGCCTTTCGCCCTTAGGTAGGGCATTAAATTCATACAGCAGAACAGCGGTTCACAACCTGTATTGGTACGCGACCTACCTTTAAGTAAATAAAAAAATCGAGACCCACCTAATATGAGAATGTATCTAATATCAATATGGAAATTCTTGTATGAGCTCTATAAGCTATAGACTATATAATCCTGAAAAAGGGTATATTTTCTTATGAAGGATGCACTATCAACAAAATCGAGAATCTGTAATCCCAATGCGTGTAAGTGGAATAATTAATGAAAACAACATGCATATTACAAATATTATGAAAACACAACTTTTAGATCAGTCAGATTTCTGGCACTGGTGTTTACCGATGAGGGATCTATAGGATTAAAATTGGTTAATTTTAACCTTAAGTCACTTTGGACACGCGGTTTCTGTACTTGCTTTTTAAAAACATTAAAATAGAATGAGCGCGTTCACACAAGTATGTCTTGTTGAGTAAGATCAAGGACCTCAAAGCTGATTTAGATATTTCTGGTTATTGTGCTTGTATATTCATTTAGAAAGGAATTAAGAATTTTTCTTTGAAAACTGCCTTCAAAGAGAAATCGCAAGATAGGTAAATTAAGAAGTCTTCTTTAGGTTTTAAGAGTTTTAGACTTTTCAAATGTTCTTCTTCAAAAGGATTTCTAATTCACAAGCTAGAGAGGGAGTCCCGCGTTGCCAAAACGACTGCGCGACTACTGCCATATCTCACAATGAGTTCCATAACACAACATAATTACCGACTAACCGATAATATAATACCGACCAACTGTTTAAGAAAACATTGTTTTCTCTCGAAGTTTTAGTTTAAGCTAATTGCTTTTATAATTATTGCAGTTGTAAAATATTCGTTTTATTATTAATGAGATGAAATAAAATATATCTTTTTGTGGTAAACATCAATTATTCCGCGACCCACCAAAACACCCGCTGCGACATATAGATTGGGAACAGCTGTAGTAGAATATACCTAACATGACATTAAATAACCCCAAAAATCTTTTTAATGCTGGAAACTAACTTTATCGTATAGTAATTTTAAAATGGTAGGCAGTTCTCAGAGCTGTAAAGAGTATTCCAGCTGGAGTTTATTACGGATATATATGTCAAACAATGATAGAAAGATATATGACATTTAACAAACTAGATAAGCCTAATTTCTTATTATGCCAAGCATATTATACTCAATGACATTTTATAAGAACAAAGTTTGCTGTCATTCATGAAATGAGAATAAAAATGATTTGGATAAGTATAGGTTTTGTAAGAATAATTAAAACTCCATGGAAATACAGTTACAAAGTAGCATATCTTGCATAACTGCAAACTCTTACATTTTTTTTCTACCACAAAAAAATACCAGAATTTTTGTCTGATTTAATCAGCTGATTACGGTGATTATAAAAGGTAACATTTATTATTATATTTTTGTGGTACAAAAAAAAGCGTAAGAGTTGGCAGCTATGACCCTGCACAGCACTGGAATGAACTTTTAACCCACAATTCATACTTTAAACAACATTGTAAAAATAGTTAATAACCAATAGATATTTGAATAATTATTGCCGAGAAATGGAACATGCCTCGTTATTCCTCTAAAAGCTTCTTAGCATTTAAGGCATTCAGTTTGTCTCTAATAAGCATCTGAAGAAAACGAAATCACCAAAATACGTATAATATTTTATAAGTTTGATTTTAAAATTGATCGCCTTTGCTTAAACTTATAATACGGGTAAAGGAAACATAAGTCGTAAACCTTCACGTCCGTAGAGTTATTTGATCCTCAATGTTAAAAAAGAAATACCCTGAGCCACTTTCGGAATTTTTTGCTTCATTTAGGAAAGATATGGTGGCGCTTTATGATGAACAAAGTCTATTTTAATGGGAATTTTTTTAAAGAAAAGTTTTAAATGCAGAATATTTCCGGTTTTAAAATGAAGTTCGGATGTTTCATTATATAGCCAGTGTTGCAGTCTTAAAAAACCCAGAAGGTATACGCTATCGGCAGAGGGTATACGCTAGAATAATGAAGTTCATGGCTAGAGTATACACTATAGCTTTATTTGAGAAACAGGGGGGTATACAGAGCTTCTTTAAAAAATCCAGAAGGTATATAGCGCATATCTCCGTATACCCTCCACTACACCCCTGTATATAGCATTTATCTATCATTCTTGCATTAAGATATTAAGTATAAGGACATTTTTGAATTTAGACGTCATCACATTATCACAATGACCAACAATGAAAGTATTAAAACATACTTCTTAAATAAATCGTGCAGTGCAGAGTTAAATAATGACTTCGTGAAATCTTTAATATTAATAATTGAGAGATTACGATTATTTATGCAACATTTAATTGTGATATAAAAAGGGTAACCTGTTTGATTTATATTAAACTTGTTTCTACGAACGTCGCTAGAAAGTACGATATATATGATCTTATGGAAAGACAAAATGGTTCTTTTACACGAATACACATTTCGATAACAAACATATTATTCATCCATTAAAAAAGATAATGCATGAAAATTTGGAAAATTTATAAGAATTCTAAAAGAGTGACATATGTTTTCATTTACCCAATATTTATTTATTGAGATTTGAGATTGAAGCCACTGTACCCTTACACATGGAGAATCAATACGGTGGTATACTCCAATCTTTTGCAAACGTTATTAATTTAAATGTCCTACTTAGGTACAAAAAGATACTATACGGAACTTTGGGTGATATTCATAAGGAAAAAAGTTTTAGTTGATTGAACTTTTTTTGTATTTTACGACTTTTATAGATATGCAGCACGGTTGTTTTCAAACTAGCATTTACATGTGCAAAAAATGGGATATCGAAATTTCTTCTTTTGAAATCTATTCTCTTATATTCTCGAATATTTGTAAATTTACACTGGTAAGACGTTTTTGGGTATTTTTCATTTATATCAATCCATGCCGAAATGTATGGTAATGCGCCATTTATTTGAAAGCCAACAATTGAAATGATTTTTATTGAATATTTATTTTAAGAATACATTTCTATTGACTTAAAATTTGCCAATACTTTCGTATTGGCATCGTGCTAGGAATTAACATTCGAAGATCGTTAGCTTTTCTTTATTTTGATAATTTCGGTGCTTTATACATGGTTCGATTATATATCTCAAATATGTCAGCAATTGTTGAAATATTTTATTTATAAATATTAATTTAAGTGCAAACAGATTTATCTTTGAAATCGTTCATCTACAAGTGACAGAGATAGATTAAAAATTATCATGCTTGAAAATTATTTTAAAAACAATAATAATTTAGTAACCTGCGATACAGTTTTCAAACAAACTACGATATAGTTTTCAAACAGATTTTATTCGAAAGTACATTATTTTCTGTATTCGAGGGTGTGAAAATTGAAAATGAGCGGTATTTAGAAATTTATAAAACTGCAATAAAAGATAATAAATGTTAACTTCAATCGTCGGATGTTGCCACCGTTAAAATGACGTCAGCGTTACGCACAGACACGTTTGTCTTGTATAATATAGATGCATAAGATTTGAAATAACATAAAGAACCCGGAAATCTTTCTTATGTCATTAATCTTTTAAGCGCCGCACTATGATTGAAAGATAATACAAACTATGTATTGGTAAAAATCGCATTAAAACTCAAACATAAATACTATGAGTATTTTTTTTTTGTATATGATTTATAACATGTTCCAGAAATGGAACATTGGCGGGAAACAGTTTTTTATATGTTTTTATAAACTATGATTAACGATATTTAAATTAAAATCTCTATTTCTATGCCAATTATTTTTAATACTACATGTTAAGTTATAAATACTACATAATATATAATACTACATGTTAAGTTAAAAATGTATTCAGGAATAACACAAGTTTGGCAGAAAAATAGTCGGGCTTCGCCCGTCAAGCCTTCATTGTGCTCAAGATTCCAGCAAAAATTGTTAAGAAGCGGTAGGAAGTTTTCACAGAAAAAGCTTTGCCATTAAATTAAAAAATATATATTATTTAGATGATGGAGTTACTGTATTAAAAAAGTATAATTATTTATCAGAATAGTAAAAAAATTATAAAAACAGCATAAGAAAATAATAATAGTGCCTGTATTAAAATTTATAGCACAATAATCATATAAATGAAAGTGTAAAAAATACAGGGAGAAATAAATAATGTCCTAATTTCAAGATGCTATTATCTATAACAAGATTTTTTTTAGGTTTCTAAATTTATTTCTATGGATCACTGTAGAATCAGCTGACACCAATAGATTTTCTTGAGTGCTCTAATATAAATCTTCTCAGAATACTTGGTAACATCCACTAAACAACAATAATCCAAAATATTAACCTATATTATTTTCCTCTACAGCTATAACTTTTCCTTTTTGAAATGCATATTTGCCAAACGCAGTAGATATTCTACTAGAAAGAACTTATGCAATATTTCATCTTGAGATAAAATAACTAACTCGGGAAACATTTCAAAAATATTTGCAATGGTTTTAGTTTTTAGAAATATTTTTTTTATTTGCTTTATTTATTTATTTTTGGCTGCGATGGTGGATATTTTTCTCTTTCTACATAATTTGTCGCTTCAAATTCCGCCTTCACTTTGACATTGAAGGTGCTTCAGGATCAAATCTGTCTTCACTAGAAATTTCAATGTCATTTATTTGTAGAGCTATTTCAATTTCACAACAACCATCTGCTGGCAGAACAAGTTCAAAAATGTCCTCATTTATATTTTCTTCATCTATTAAACATCCACTTTCTTCTGGAGGTAGTTTACAAATATCAATGCATTCTTCTTCAGAATCATCCGATAATTAATAAAAGTGCTCAAGTGCGTTTTCTGCTGTACAAAATGATTTTGAATGAGACATCATGTATACTCTGTGACGTACCCTAACTGACTAAAAAAGAATTACAGAGGGAAGTAAAAGAATAAGAATTCCTTATTTTCCAATATCACTTCTCCAATCCTATCTTGGCTCTCAATTTGAGCCATAAACGTCTGACTATCAGAAAACACACGTGTTTTTCAGAGGCGGCTATGAGCAATCTACTTCAGATCGGAGAACGTGTGTGAAAGATGGGGAAAGGGGGGGATGGGTGTGTGCAAGGAAATAGAAAGTAGATGAAAGTCGTAAACATCTTTCATTGACGCTTACTAAAATTCTCGTATTCAGAAACTTTTTATTAATTCTTATATGCACTGTAATCAAAGAACTTTATCATGCTAAAAAAAAAAAAAAACCTTTTCACGCCAAAGTTCCATTTCTGGAACATGCAGATTTGTTATCTAAAAGAAACAATACAAATATTTTTTTTTTGTTAGAACTTTTGTTCTACGAATAAAAGGATCATTTTAATTACTCTCACTTAGTTATAAAAATATTTGTTAAATTTTGAATTTTATATAATTTTTTGAATTTTGTCCGATAAAAAGTCTAAAAAAAAGACCGAAATTGTGATTTTCTCCCCTACACACTATTTATTTTATTAACGTACCCAGCAAAGAGGAAATTGCTGGCCAGCAGCAAGATAGGTGCTGGCAATGATGGAGAAGTACTGGTTGATGGTCTACCACTGCATGACCACTACTGGACAACTTCAGTCAACTTTGCTGTTGGAAATCATCAGATAAAATTCTGGTGGGCATCCATTTTATCTAATGCGCTGGCCCACCACTACATGGAAGTGCACAAACTTTTACAGTATTATTGCTGGGAACCCTTACGCTAGGTGGCGCTGCGAATATCGAAGACATTGAGTATTTGAACACAATTCTGAAATGAATATCTTAACACAATTTAAGCTGTGAAGCTATTTTTTTTTTGAAACTGTAAAAATAAAGCACCACTGCCACCAACAAAATAAATAAGTAAATGAATAAATAAATAAATTCTTTATTTCAATACACCCTTTTTCTCCCGAAATCTGGTTTTACTAGGTTACAAAGGATATCGGTTTTCATAATTTACGCAGTTCAGAATCAATAATAATAAAAAAAAAGCATATAAAATACATAGGATTTCTGTACAGTAGAATAATTTCTATACCAGTTTTATGATTGGGAATGTTAATTACAAAAGAAACAAACTTGAAATAGTGTAATGAGAACTTGAAAACTGCTAGCAGTCGTAGCGTACGCTGAAAGCACTTGTTCATGTCCAATCACGAAAACCAAACAGCATCGAGCGCGGTTAGTGCTTGGGAGGGTGACCACATGGAAACAGCTGAAAGTTCAAATATTTCTATAGACATTTCTATTATAGACACTTCTACAGATATTTCTATAGCTCTAGGTGAAACTAGCTTATAGAAAAAAGAGCCATAATTATATATTACTTTGCTTTTTTTATAGAATTATATAAGAAATTCTTGTAAGGGAAAGTGCTGGGCCAGCAAAGGAATAGCAGTGGGATATCTGCTAGCACTGCAGGAAAAGTGCCAGATTGAAGTAATGTGATGGCTTACCAATGCTGGCCTGCTGTTGGTCATCACTGATGGGCCAGCTGCATTCGGCTCGGACATTTTTCGACAGGTTTAAGTAATGGCCCCCTTGCACTTTACCGCTGATGGCATTGCTGGCTGCCATCTTTTTTCCAGCTGATGGCCCACTGTTTCTTTCTTTTCTGGGTAATATCGACGCCAAAAAGTCAATCCATACTTTTCTTTTAAATAGTAAATTTTATAGAGCAATACGAATAAAATTGTATTTTTCGCAGATGTTCCCTTTATATAACATTGGCGTATAGACTTTGGGAATTTTAGAAAATTCATCGATTGCATGGATGAAAAATTTCGTTTAATTGCGTGCTATGTTGTTTTTTAGGATTGTTTCAGAATCTCCTTTTTTTTATATATATAGTAGACCATATGAAAAATTTAGATTTAAATAAATTCTATTCCTTCTATAAAAGACGCTATATTACATAGGAAACTCGGAAACTCTTATGATGGTTCTTCAAATAGTATACAAGCTCGGTGTTACAAAATATCCCGAAAAACCACTAGCTGATAGCCCTGTGTAAATAATTTTATTATAGGTTATAAAAGGCGGAACCTGTCTTTCCACTGGAAGTTTATTTTCTGCAAAAAAATTATTATTTTCGACGTGAAGATGAACTTAAAAATTAAACCTTTGAAATTATCAAATCATTTTAACTTCATTTAGTTATCATTTTAACTTCACAAATAAGAATTTTCGTAGAAAATGTTAAAGATTTCTTTATACTAATTATAAAGATTATGTTGTCTTTTTTAATGCTATTTTCGAAATCTTACTTTTCAAAATAATGATTTAGGCAAAGCCTCGATATGACTGTAAATTATTTATTTATAAAATCTAGATTGTTGCAACATATAACCTATGAACATAAGAAAGTAATGCATTGTTTTAATATATTTTTATATTTCATAAATAATTGCTTTCAAAATTATTGATTAGTCAATATAATCAATAATATCCCTTTCTTTGATTAAAAGTATTTATTAATATTATAATAATTCATGCATTAAAATAAAATAAAAAAAATAATGAAAATTTAACCGAAAGAAAATACCCTTAAAAACGGTCAACTGCCATTATTTTGAATAAAATTAATACAGTACTTAAATTTCTGTTATTTTAATCCTAATATTTCTTTAAAGGCATTTGATGTACAATAAATTATTAATTAATTATTCTTAGTGCGATATAATAAAGCTATATATATATATATATATATTAAATCAGCCTAAAATTTACATTTTGCTTTATTTTTCAAACATTTGGCTTTTAATTTTGATTTAGATATTTATACCTGATTATCACACATATGAGAGATACACATAAACGTTTTTATGCTAGATATAGGTGCAATTTGTGTAAGTGATAAACGATGTATATTTGTGATTATTCCAAAATTTGAATATTGGAAAAATATAATGAATAGCAAAAGAATGTTTGTGTAATAATTATCAGTACAATACCTGAAAATAATGAAACCATTACGTAATTCTATAACTTACTGTTAATTAATTATATCAACTAGAAATTATTGGAAACATATCATCATACATTAGTTTACCATTAATTTCGACTGCAGTTAACTACAGTGGAGAAGCTTTTTTCTTTTATATAAAGTAGAAAGTAATTACCGATAAATACCTTGGGAAAAGTCATCTTTTCTTTCGAAAGTGTTTTCCCATTTATTATGATTCAGTTTTATTGAACCTATTTTTAAATAATAAACCTTATCAATATTCTCATACGACATATTTTGTAGATACTCTGAAGGAATATAACAATGGACGAAAACATAATATAACCGCTTTCAAGTTTCCTAAGATTCCCTAATCTTTAAAAACCTCTAAAACCTTTAGTCTTTCGAAATTTAAAGAAGCATTTATAAAACCAAAGTTTCTTTTGCTGGCACTTATTTTCAGAAACATTCCCAGTAGATTTTATAATGTATTAATCAGTTTTCAAAACAAAAAAATATAGGTTTTTGGGATGCTACGAGATCTCTAGAAAGAATTTTCAACTGTATAGCTCAATTAATACTTGAAAAAGTGGCAGAATAAAATGTAGTTTACTTTGAATATCAGTGGTGGTATTTTCGCATGTTAGCCCGTTAAAAATGCTTGATGAACACGGAAATGGTTACTTGAGAACAGATAATATCCTAAAATTTTATAATATATCTTAAGAAAACAGAACAGTGTAAAAACTACTGGAAAACGCTCCTAAAATTACTGGCCAAATTTTTTTTTATGCTTTTTTAATTCTATGTAAACAAAAATTTCGGAATGACAGACAAAACACTACAATTTCTTTAGTACATCATCTAATAGGGAAAACATTAACTTTCGAATGAAATTTATTTGAAAATTGCCATTCAATTTAACAACATTCTATATAATTTTCAGACATGAATTATTTTTACCGTAATCTATCTGGATGTTTAAATGCTAGGAATAATATTTTATTACATTTTTATAAAGATCTGCTGTGTATGTCACTTTATAAGAGGGAAGGGATCCCCATTTGTGTAAAAGGGACAGGTTCTACTGTATCGAAAAGGGACGGAGATCCATATTGTGAAAAAGGAACGAAGAAACCATACAAGGAAATTATCGCTTGAATGAAAATAAATTTTCTTCATCTGCAGATTATATATTAATATTTTAAAATAATTTCTTCATTTTTACATAAAAAATTATTAGCTTAAAGCTATGGATGCATTTCCAGAGATATAAATTTGAAATGAAAAATAATTGAAGAATATGTTTGCGAACCGTTTTATTTAAAAAGTTTAAAAGTTCTTTTAACGTCGAATTTTGACGTGTCCAATATTTTGAAATTTGTTTATTGAGTAAACTTAAACCGGAAAAATTAACGATACATATTTTATAAAAATTTAAATTATTTCAATTTGTTATGCAAAATCGTTGGAATGGTCGAAAGTCAAGAAATCTGACTGTCCGTCCATGACGGATAGTTGAAATGTCCGAATTAGAAAATAATATGACTTATGTATGCATATGATTTAAAATAATTCTCTCTTATAGATTATTTTGTTTATTTATTTTGGTGGGTGGGAGGAATGCTGTACGTTGGATGCACTTTTTGGTAGATTTCGTGTACCTACCTATTACATTCTCACCTATGTTTGAATTTCTGAAAAAAAAAAAAAACAGATCTACGCCGATCATGACCCCTAAAAACACAAAGCCCCTCAGTTAAAAACTTTATCTATCTCTCTCTATATATAACTTT
Organism: Maratus speciosus; assembly: GCA_963932465.1. Classification (NCBI taxonomy): domain Eukaryota; kingdom Metazoa; phylum Arthropoda; class Arachnida; order Araneae; family Salticidae; genus Maratus; species Maratus speciosus. The sequence continues at coordinate 460,122,302 of OZ010797.1, forward strand.
TTCATGACACGATAACTACCCTAATTCTGCACAAATCTCTTCCAAACTCATACATAAAATAAAGGGACAGAAAATCTCGTAAATCTCGGTCAAGTTTGTTAATGGGCTAAATTGGACCAAGGGAGTGGAAATAGGGAATGGTTTTGTGAAAACTAAGAAAAAAAAAAATCCCATAACTTCTTTATTATAATACATATCAAATCAGTTTAAAGTTATTATTACTACTAGAAAAGGGCCAAAAATGTATGTATGTATGACAGATTTTTGATAAAATTAAAAATGGGCTCAAGGGGCAAAAAAATAGGATTTAAGGGAGACAAAAAAAATCATAACTTCGTCAGTTCTTAAGAAATTAAATCCAATTAACTTTATTACAAATCTTCTTAATATTATCTACAAAGTTTATACTGACAAGTTTTTGATAGGACCAACGCTTACATAAAAAAAAAAAAAAAAATTCAAAATACATAGAATTACCGAAAAAAGACCAAGAATTACCAAGAAAAAATTACCGTAAAAGGATATACTCAAATCCAAACTGCTTTTTTTCTGACCCATTTTTAAATTCATTTTTGCTCTCAAACGCATCCAGTTGGCAGATTCTCTTATTCAGAAACTATACAATGGGCTGTATTGGTCGATTTTTTGGTAAAGCCAGAGTATATTTCAAAAAATGCTGTCGAATTGGGCATTTCGAACCAAATTTCCCCCAAGTGATAGTGCTGGAAACAATGGTCATTCTGAGGAATTAATTGTTTATAAATCAAGTTCTAAACAATAGAATGAAAAATAAATTACACAGGTAAGGTCGGTTATATTTCTTCAAAAAGTACGTCAGAAAGTTTTATGTTTTTACTTTTAAAAATGATTCAGAAAATGTGTTAGAAAATTTCGAGTTGCTGAACGCGGAAAAATATCTTTTTGAATACCGCCTTAACATGATTCTGATAAAACTAGTTCTTAAAGAAAAATAAAATTGAAAACTCGTCAAAAGCGGCCAGATAAAATTGTTAAACTGGGTTTATCTGTAATCTTGATTTAGATTTTGTTTGTGAAATAAGTATTTAATTTCGAAATCTACCTGCGCCTGTAGGCAGTGCCGGCAGGATTTTTTTTTAATGCAATAATCTAAGTTGATGTATAGTTTAATTTTAATATACAAGTAAAACAATGGAAAAAAAATAACGTTGTATATAAATTTAACTCAGATTTATTTTTAAACTGATATATTTGAACTAAAATTAGATATATCTCCAGTTTACATTAGCACAGCGCTCTCAATTATTCTGATATAATGTATGTTTCTCTAAAAATAGCGGTAGTGAAAAATTTCTTTGTCTAAAGAAGTAACAGTTTTGAATTATTTTTAAAATATTGCTAACTATATGGACTTTAATACAAAAGTCACGGTCCTCTTTTAATGCTTGTTTTTTTTTTATTCTAAAAATCTGTAGATACAAAAGTTTTCAAAACAAAGTTTATTTATAATGCACCGTACAATAAATAAATAAATAAATAAATAAATAAAAAGCGAATGTGAGAAAAGTTTTTCAAGAATACCTACATAATGAGTGATTAAAGTTAGCATATAAAACTCATTAAAGTTTTCCACAAAACGAAATGTTTTCTTTATACAATGGAAAATGTTTAATTTCTCAGAGTCATTAAAATCTGTATGAAAGTTGTCTATTAAACGTAAACATTCTTATTAATTCAATTCAATAATACCTATTGCGTTTTCTGATGCAAAAGCTTATAAAAAATGCAGATTTCACTTCCATTAAAACTAAAATTCCTTTAAAATTTATCTTGATAATTTTGTGTAGCATATACTACTGTGATCAAAAAGTATCCAGAATGCTTCGTTTAGAGTACATCTATAGTAGATATCGTCTGTAACCTTTTATCAATCATTTTTACAACTTCTATAAATATCCGGCAATAGTCAGGAATTTATTTCATTTTATCCTCTGAAAATAAATTGGCTTTTTATCAGATTAGATTTTTTATTGAAATTGCGAAATGGCGAATGTTATTGAGAATGTTACGAAGAACATGCATTAAGTTTTGTTTTTACAATGAAATTCAGCTAACAATGAAAACGCTGAAAAGGCATATAAAATGGGCATTAAAAAAGAATTACAATATGGTTTTAAAGACGACTGTTTATCGAAAACAGCAGTATTTGTTAGTATGAAAAGTTAAAAGTTGGTAGAGAATCCGTCGTACGTGATTCGTGATCTGGCAGGCAGACCATCCAATTAGATTAATGATCAAATTATCTATAAGAATTTGGTGATCATCGTTTCACTATAAGAAATATTACTGAACAAGCTCCGATGTCATCTGGTCCCTGTGATACAATTTTTAAAGGATCATTTAGGGTTGCGGCGCATCGCGTCCTGATGCAATTGAGGCTCAAATATTTCATTTTTTGATAATTACCCGCTACATTAATTAAAAGCCTAAATGAACATTCATAAAAACAGCATTTGATGGCGAGGTCTTGTCTAAGGTTTAACTGAGGTCTTAACTGAGCATTCGTGCGCGCGCGCCCTCCTGCTCAGTTTAAACCTTCAGCAAATCTCACAACACAGAAGAAAGGATACACCGAGAGCAGCTGTTTTTAGTCGCCTATCTTTCTAAACACCCTATGGTCGAACTGTTTGAAATACCGAACAACTAAAAATATATGCTTAAATTTTGCACTTTCTACTCTCGAATGCCGGAGCGATTCTGCGGTCACGTGGGGGACAATCAGACTAAATTTTCATAAAAACTTCTGGAATTATGAAACTCATTTAAGGTTATTTTTTAGGTACGTTCCTAACTATACGTCACACCTATATTCGTCGTTTGATCCGTCTGTCCGTCCATCTGTCTGCATGTAACAGAGCAAAAACTACCTAACCGAAAGGTCTAAAATTTTAAATGTATAAGCGCTGCAAAATTTTGCCAAGTCTCTTCAAATTTTGTGAAAATCGGATGCATATTTTTAATTACAAGGACAGTCAAAAGTTTTCCGTTACATTTACGACCAAAGGGAAAAAATATTTCAAGTGCGTTTTAATGATGTTACATCCTTTCGAACTGAATGAAATTGATATGCACTTAACAAGTGTACTAAAATATACATTCAGTACAATATGCAGTGCAAAAAATATTTATAAAACTAGTTTTAGTACGAAAGCACCTCATTTTCCAAGCTTGAAGTGCAATTTCCAACTTGTTTTTATTTACTGACCCAATGAAAGTGCTCTACTTTTGTGATGTTATAAAGAAAAAGAAATATTCAGATTTTTAAATGAAAAAACAATTAATAGATTACAGCTGTCAAATGCAGAACACATTATTGCACAAGACTTTTCAAGTACTTTGCTTCTAACGAGAAATCCTCAGCATCTGTGATTTTCATTTAATATATACTCAGACTCCTTACTAACTATTCTTTATGTTATTTGTTTGAAAACGTAAATTTTAAAACAAATAATATAATAGATGTCTAATAGATGTCACGAGTAGGGCATTCTTGTAATGTGTGGGGTAACGTGTGAATTCCTAAATTTAAGAAAAAGGAAAGAAGTTGCTTATTAATTGAAAAAGTTAATTTAACATTCATTTAAGACAATCTATACATTAATATGAAGAAACTACTATAAAATACAACAAATGTGCTGTTTAAAGCAAAATTTTCATAAATAGAAATTGTATGAAAAAAAAATCAACAAAATCATAAAAGCAAAGTATTAATGACAAAATAAGTTTTATCTTTTTATTTTAGATGTTTGAATGCATAGTTCTATACGTTTTCATATTTATAAGAGCCTTTACTATTAGCAACAACTGGAGCATAAGAAACTTTTACTAATTTTATGTTTGTATAAATTTTCATCTCGATGCTTGGGCATTTTAAATTACCTCAGATTTTTCACTCTTCTATGGCATTTACAAAAAATGTATAATTAGTTATTAGTAATTTTTCCTGGATAAAGCTTGTCTTCATAATTCAAAATAATTCATCTTTCAAATTCTATATCTTTATTGGGACTGATCATCGTTCAATTGCTTCATTCAACTTTTTTTCTTTCGACAAGCAGTGATTCTAATAAAAATTGTTCATTTCCTTATATTTAATGATATGGAAGCTTGATATTCCTATGATTTAGTTAAGTCTTTACTAGCCTTTTCCATATGTACATTTCTTTTCAATTCTCTCTTTTACAATGTAAAATATATTCGTGCTCTGTGAAATCTGGCTTGCTAAGTCGGAAAAATCTTTGACAGATTGAACTGTGTGCATTTTGCTCTTACTCATCAATATTTTGGTCACAAGTGTTTTTATGTTACCACCTAACCCATCAAATATTCCTTTTCAACGTGAATGTTTTTCCCCCATTCTTTTCTCTGGAAAGGAGTTCTGCCACGCATTTATGTGCAAACTTAAAGGATAGTCCATCGACCCATAAAATTTCTTTCTGTGGATGCCTTTTGGGCATGTCATGCTTTTCGCAAATCATAAATTGTCAAAGTTAAAAAATAACAAAAATTGGATACTATAAAATAAAGAAGATAGCTGTGTTTTTTAACTTTTGATAATTGATTTTTATGTACTTTTTAGTACTGAATCTGAAAATGATCTTCATTTTTAATCTTCAGATTAAATTTTTTTTGGAAATTGTAAATGTCAAAGTTAAAATATAACAAAAATCTAATACTATAAAACAGATGTAAAACTTTTTTTATTTAATTTAATTTGATATTAATTCAACAATTTATTCAATTTTTTGGCTTGTACTGGATTCTTACACGATTCTTCTACTGGATTCTCCTATGAGGTGGGGGAGGGGGTCAATTTTAACTTTGAAATATAAAATTTGCGAAAAACCCTGTTTAAAAATAAAGGGCATTTTCGGATTCAGCGGTAAAAGATAAATAAAAAATCAATTATCAACAGTTAAAAACACAACAATCACGTGCATTTTATAGTAGTATCAAATTTTCACATTTTTTTTTTTTTTTACATTTTGTAACTTTAAATTTACAATTTGCAAAAAATCTTTATGTGATGGTACAAAGTGAAGGTTAATTTTAGTTTCAGCGGCATAGAATGCATAAGAATAAATTATCAAAAGCTAAAAAAAACGGTACTTAACCCAACCTTTTCAGGGTAATATAATCTTATAACGTTTTAAAATATGTATCATTTTGTCAAGCATTGAGGCTGTTAATTTTCATCATTTTATTTAACAAAAATTCTGTCTTTTTCCCTTCTTATATGTATATTACAAATTGTATATTTTGCATTAATATGTCAGAATGATAAAAGATTTCCAATTTATATTGCAATGTTAATTTTACTCTCAACCATTTTTTATTACGTCTGACGTAATTATAGTTCTACAAAATTTGTGAATGACCTCTAATTTGCAGCAAAAAATATGCCCCAACATTAAACAGATTAATTTGTAGTACTTATAAATTAATACTTATAAATTAGTACTTATAACTTAATATTTAATACTTATAAATTAATAGTACTCAGTCAATTTTAATCGTAGAGTAACGGGACTTTTTTGTCTTGCTTGTCAGTGTAACAGGAAAACGTTACTAAGTATGACTTACAGGACCGAAGGAACGCATAAAAATGTAAATTTGTTAAATTTTTATGAAATGTTTTTATTTACCCAAATCACTTTTAATATACTTCTTTACCTAATTTAAAACATTTTTCTAATTGGAACTATATGTCCATGACTAACTGTTTTTGAATTAGCCATTGGACACCGTTGAGGGTGGACACCCTGTGTAAAGGTTTCTGCTAAAAATTCAACCCAATTTTACTTTTTCTTGTTTGTGTCTGTGTACCAATTTTACTTTTTCTTGTTTGTGTCTGTGAGTTTTCAAGTTTTCAACACCATTTTCAGGAAACTTGTAAAAAGGCAGTTGAAAAAATATGATGTAATACAGCGGGTGATCGGTTAACGAACTGTTTGGTTTACGAACAGATCGGTTAACAAACACTTTCGCGAGAGATTTTTATGTTCGTACAACGAACACCTTACATAACAAAAAAAAGAAGAAGCAATGCTGTGTTTCAGATTTCCTGAGCTATATTTAATTGCATCTATTTTCAACTTAGAGAACATTTTAATAGTCGTATACGTGTGGAGTGATTAATTCATGGGATGGAACCCTACATTTTAAGACCCCAAAATTAGAATGATAGAATTAGACATATTAATTTTTATATTTTGAGTCTCTTTTTAAAGAAATATTTGTAATTGAAAATTAATATTTTTAATTGAAATTTAGTTCACAAATTATTAGCAGGTTCTAGTTTCCATTTGAGCTTTATTAGGCGCTGCAGTAAACACGATATTTTTGAGAACTGACGAGTTTTTAAAAGATCAAAATGACAAATTGATATGATTTAATGCCGTAGTCAATGAATGTAATCCTGAAAGTTTTTACAAATATCATGTCATTTATATATTTTTTAATACGCCACAACACGGACAAAGCCATCAAAATACGATCTGCCCGTATTAAATAAGGACGTATATTAATCTATTATAAAGGAAAGATTTATGGGGTTTTTTTAATACATTATTTAGATTTTAAGAACGAATTAATTGAATTCCCATACAAATAAATACAAAATCTGTGATCGGTTAACGAACAATTCGGTTAGCGAACACTGTTTTAGAACGGATTAAGTTCGTTAACCAATCAACCACTGTATTCGTCAACTGTTTTTCTAGATATTCGATAAAACGTCAAAAGTCGGAAGTGTCCGGATAGTTTTGACCAGAAAAAATACAAAATCAACTTCGTAGTATCTATTTATTACAACAGTAGAAAACAAATTAATACTCTTAGTATATTTATAAGCTTAGTATACATCATTTTACGTTATCGATTAAAATTAAATTTATTACATTACTTTGTGGTATCCATAATATTTTAAAAGCTATACAAATCAATATCTATATTCTTTAACAAATATTTTTGAAAGGTTCATTTCCATTTGAATATCGTACAAAAACACATTAAAGGAAAGGAATTATATTAAAAAACTAGTTGGATGTGCCAATCCCAAAACTTTCTTCTATCTTATACATCTTAATATTTCAAAACCTAGTTACACATGTTAATACTTCAATATTATTAGTTCAATACTATACCAACTTTGATTTTCATCTTAAATTTCTGCTCAAGTCAATTAAACGGACTAAAAACGAGTTAATCTATATCATGATATTTGTTAAAATTATTAATTTTTCCTTATTCTGTCGTTATCAGCTGTTTGCGAATAGCCGGCATGGCGGGAAGCGAGTTCCCGCCGCTGCATGAGCCGCCGATGCACAATAGAACTACGAAAAATCAAGAAAAGTATACAAAAATCGCTAGCACGGAGCCCCTTTACCGCGCAATATTTCCAAATTCAAGGAGAACCTGTTGGCCAAAGCCAAAAACAAGCACAAACATTTTGGTTCAATTGTATGCATAATTTTATACGCTGTTCGATGGTACAATAATGAAAATGGCACAGAGATCGGAATTATAGCCCCCCCCCCTTCTTTCGGAATTTTTTCAAGTTCAGGGTGGATTTGTTTGCCGTAGCCAGAAACATGCACAAAAAATTTGGTTCAATTATATGGATAACTTCATACACTTTTCGATGGTACAATAATGAAAATGGTACAGACATCCCAATTATAGTGCCCTCTTCCGGCAGAATTTTTCCAAATTCAGGGAGGACCTTCGTGACATGACCAAAAATAAACACATAAAATTTGGTTCAATTCTATGCATAACTTCATACACTTTTTGGCGGTACAGTATTCAAAATGGCACAAAAATTGTACAAAAATCGCTATTACAGCGCCCTCTACGAGCAATTTTTTTACAAATTAAGGGAGGACCTCCTTGCCATAGCCAAGAACTTAAAAATTTTTTTGGTTCAATTCTATCCATAACTTCATACACTTTTCGGTGGTGCAATATTCAAAATCGCACAAAAATCGCTATTACAGCGCCCCCTAACGGCGAATTTTTTGAAAATTCATGGAGGACCTGCTTGCCATATCCAAAAACTTAAAATAAAAATTTTGTTTAATTCTATGCATAACTTCATACACTTTTAAACGGTACAATATTCAAAATCGCACAAAAATCGCTATTACAGCGCCACCTACCGGCAAATTTTTTCCAAATTCAGGGAGGACCTGCTTGCCATAGCCAAAAACTTAAAATAAAAATTTGGTTTAATTCTATGCATAACTTCATACACTTTTGGACGGTACAATATTCAAAATCGCACAAAAATCGCTATTACAGCGCCCCCTACCGGCGAATTTTTTCCAAATTCCGGGAGGACCTGCTTTCCATAGCCAAAAACTTAAACTAAAAATTTGGTTCAATTCTATGCATAACTTCATACACTTTTCGATGGTGCAATATTCAAAATCGAACAAAAAAACGTATTTACAGCGCCCCCTACCGGCGAATTTTTTCCAAATTCAGGGAGGACCTGCTTGCCATAGCCAAAAACTTAAACTAAAAATTTGGTTCAATTCTATGCATAACTTCATACACTTTTCGATGGTACAATATTCAAAATCGAACAAAAAACGCATTTACAGCGCCCCCTACCGGCGAATTTTTTCCAAATTCAGGGAGGACCTGCTTGTTGTATCCAAAAACTTAAACTAAAAATTTGGTTCAATTCTATGCATAACTCCATACACTTTTGGATGGTACAATATTCAAAATCGCACAAAAATTGTTATATCAGCGCCCCCTACCGGCGAATTTTTTCCAAATTCCGGGAGGACCTGCTTGCCATAGCCAAAAACTTATAATAAAATTTTGGTTTAATTCTATACATAACTTCATATACTTTTTGATGGTACAATGGCGACGGACAGACGGACAGACGGACGGACGGACAGACGGACGGACGGACAGACGGACAGACGGACACACAGACAGACAGACATTTTCTATAAACATGTTTTTTAGAATCTCTGACCCCTAAAACATGCAAATCCGTCGAAAACCGGAAGTCGAAAAAAAGTTCGATTACAATACTTTCTTCTATTGAAGATAGAAGAAAGTAATAATCGTATTTAAGCAATAGTAAATCAACTTTCATTAAAATATAATTTCTATAATGTAACATCATTGTAGTTTGAGAACTTTTTATTGGTGAACCTAAATAAAATATTTAAGAACTTTTATTATGTTTAGAAAAAAACTTATACAAAAAGTTTTCATTAATATGTAAAATGAATATAAATATTGCTTTTCTGTCTAGATTTAAGTCAAGTAAAATACAGGTATAAACTTTTTTTTTGTTTTGTTTTCTATAGAAAAACTAGTCGGATGTGCCAATCCCAAAACTTTCTTCTATCTTATACATCTTAATATTTCAAAACCTTGTTACACATGTTAATACTTCAATATTATTAGTTCAATGCTATACCAACTTTGATTTTCATCTTAAATTTCTGCTCAAGTCAATTAAACGGACTAAAAACGAGTTAATCTATATCATGATACTTGTTAAAATTATTAATTTTTCCTTATTTTGTTATTATCAGCTGTTTGCGAATAGCCGGCTTAGCAGGTAGCGAGTTCCCGCCGCTGCATGAGCCGCCGATGCACAATAGAACAACGAAAAATCAAGAAAAGTATACAAAAATCGCTAGCACAAAGCCCCCTTACCGCGCAAGGATCTGTTGACCAAAGCCAGAAACAAGCACAAAAATTTTGGTTCAATTGTATGCATAATTTTATACGTTGTTCGATGGTACAATAATGAAAATGGCACAGAGATTGGAATTATAGCGTCCCCTTTTGGCGGAATTTTTTCAAGTTCAGGGAGGACTTGTTTGCCATAGCCAGAAACATGCACAAAAAATTTGGTTCAATTATGTGGATAACTTCATACACTTTTCGATGGTACAATAATGAAAATGGTACAGACATCGCAATTATAGTGCCCCCTACCGGCAGAATTTTTCCAAATTCAGGGAGAACCTTCGTGACATAACCAAAAACAAACACATAAAATTTGGTTCAATTCTATGCATAACTTCATACACTTTTCGACGGTACAATATTCAAAATGGCGCAAAAATGGCACAAAAATCGCTATTACAGCGCCCTCTACGGGCGATTTTTTACAAATTAAGGGAGGACCTCCTTTCCATAGCCAAGAACTTAATAAAAAATTTTGGTTCAATTCCATGCATAACTTCATACACTTTTCGACGGTATAATATTCAAAATCGCACAAAAATCGCTATTACAGCGCCCCCTAACGGCGAATTTTTTGCAAATTCAGGGAGGACCTGCTTGCCATATCCAAAAACTAAAAATAAAAATTTGGTTCAATTCTATACATAACTTCATACATTTTTGGACGGTACAACATTCAAAATCGCACAAAAATCGCTATTACAGCGCCCCCTACCGGTGAATTTTTTCCAAATTCAAGGAGGACCAGCTTGCCATAGCCAAAAACTTAAAATAAAAATTTAGTTCAATTCTATGCATAACTTCATACACTTTTGGATGGTACAATATTCAAAATCGCACAAAAATCGCATTTACAGCGCCCCCTACCGGCGAATGTTTTCCAAATTCAGGGAGGACCTGCTTGCTATATCCAAAAACTTAAAATAAAAATTTGGTTCAATTCCATGCATAACTCCATACACTTTTGGATGGTACAATATTCAAAATCGCACAAAACTTGCTATATCAGCGCCCCCTACCGGCGAATTTTTTCCAAATTCCAGGAGGACCTGCTTGCCATAGCCAAAAACTTAAAATAAAATTTTGGTTTAATTCTATGAATAACTTCATACACTTTTTGATGGTACAATGGCGACGGACAGACGGACAGACGGACAGACGGACAGACGGACAGACGGACGGACGGACAGACGGACAGACGGACAGACGGACACACAGACAGACAGACATTTTCTATAAACATGTTTTTTGGAATCTCTGACCCCTAAAACATGTAAATCCGTCGAAAACCGGAAGTCGAAAAAAATTTCGATTACAATACTTTCTTCTATTGAAGATAGAAGAAAGTAATAAGTACTGGGAAAGAAAATATAAAATGGGTTTTAAATTTATATGAAAATTATTCTATTAAAAATATATATTAAATTATCATAAAAGAGCTGATATTTTCAAAGTATATTTAAAATATATATATTTCAAAGCATTACTACTAAATGGCTTTACTAAGGTTTTAGAGAACACTTAAAATTATTTTTTTTCTTTCCAGAAATATAGAATAAATATTAAGAATGCATTCAGCTTAGTTTAATGCAGGGGCAAATCTGGATCCACGTAATTTTGTTTTGAAAGAATAACTAAATAAATTATGTTTTGAATTTTTAAATTAAGTTTTGGGAAAAGGTAGAATATTAAAAGGATCTGAAATTTATGTAACAATTTAGAGGAATAGAAAATATGATATGCTTAGTAGAAAATAATCACAAAAGTAAAAATAGTTTTTTTTAGAGAAAACATTTTTTATAATCATCCAATGCTCATCTTGAAAATCACTTCTAATGTTTTAACTGCAGTTCATGTTTTTCTCTCAAAAATGTCCGTTACAATACATTAAATTGATATGGGCGACAAACTCGTTTATGAAGAATTCTTTGTTTTTATAGACTTAGTAGAAATCGTAAATTAGTAAAATAATAAAATAGATGTAATTTGCGCTTCTTTTTACTTTCTTCTATCTTCAATAGAAGAAAGTATTGTAATCGAAATTTTTTTCGACTTCCGGTTTTCGACGGATTTGCATGTTTTAGGGGTCAGAGATTCGAAAAAACATGTTTATAGAAAATGTCTGTCTGTCTGTGTGTCCGTCTGTCCGTCTGTCCGTCTGTCCGTCTGTCCGTCCGTCCGTCTGTCCGTCTGTCTGTCGCCATTGTACCATCAAAAAGTGTATGAAGTTATGCATAGAATTAAACCAAAATTTTATTATAAGTTTTTGGCTATGGCAAGCAGGTTCTCCCGGAATTTGGAAAACATTCGCCGGTAGGGGGCGCTGATATAACATTTTTTGTGCGATTTTGAATATTGTACCATCCAAAAGTGTATGGAGTTATGCATAGAATTGAACCAAATTTTTAGTTTAAATTTTTGGATATGACAAGCAGGTCCTCCCTGAATTTGGAAAAAATTCGCCGGTAGGGGGCGCTGTAAATGCGTTTTTTGTGCGATTTTGAATATTGTACCATCGAAAACTGTATGAAGTTATGCATAGAATTGAACCAAATTTTTATTTTAAGTTTTTGGCTATGGCAAGCAGGTCCTCCCTGAATTTGGAAAATATTCGCCGGTAGGGGGCGCTGTAATAGCGATTTTTGTGCGATTTTGAATATTGTACCGTCCAAAAGTGTACGAAGTTATGGATAGAATTAAACCAAATTTTTATTTTAAGTTTTTGGCTATGGCAAGCAGGTCCTCCCTGAATTTGGAAAAAAATTCGCCGGTAGGGGGCGCTGTAATAGCAATTTTTGTGCGATTTTGAATATTTTACCGTCCAAAAGTGTATGAAGTTATGCATAGAATTAAACCAAATTTTTACTTTCTTCTATCTTCAATAGAAGAAAGTATTGTAATCGAAATTTTTTTCGACTTCCGGTTTTCGACGGATTTGCATGTTTTAGGGGTCAGAGATTCCAAAAAACATGTTTATAGAAAATGTCTGTCTGTCTGTGTGTCCGTCTGTCCGTCCGTCCGTCTGTCCGTCTGTCCGTCCGTCCGTCTGTCCGTCTGTCCGTCTGTCTGTCGCCATTGTACCATCAAAAAGTGTATGAAGTTATATATAGAATTAAACCAAAATTTTATTATACGTTTTTGGCTATGGCAAGCAGGTCCTCCCGGAATTTGGAAAAAATTCGCCGCTAGGGGGCGCTGATATAACATTTTTTGTGCGATTTTGAATATTGTACCATCCAAAAGTGTATGGAGTTATGCATAGAATTGAACCAAATTTTTAGTTTAAGTTTTTGGATATGACAAGCAGGTCCTCCCTGAATTTGGAAAAAATTCGCCTATAGGGGGCGCTGTAAATGCGTTTTTTGTGCGATTTTGAATATTGTACCATCGAAAACTGTATGAAGTTATGCATAGAATTGAACCAAATTTTTATTTTAAGTTTTTGGCTATGGCAAGCAGGTCCTCCCTGAATTTGGAAAAAAATTCGCCGGTAGGGGGCGCTGTAATAGCGATTTTTGTGCGATTTTGAATATTGTACCGTCCAAAAGTGTATGAAGTTATGCATAGAAATAAACCAAATTTTTATTTTAAGTTTTTGGCTATGGCAAGCAGGTCCTCCCTGAGTTTGGAAAAAATTTGCCGGTAGGGGCGCTGTAATAGCGATTTTTGTGCGATTTTGAATATTGTACCGTCCAAAAGTGTATGAAGTTATGCATAGAATTAAACCAAATTTTTATTTTAAGTTTTTGGATATGGCAAGCAGGTCCTCCATGAATTTGCAAAAAATTTGCCGTTAGGGGGCGCTGTAATAGCGATTTTTATGCGATTTTGAATATTGCACCATCGAAAAGTGTATGAAGTTATGCATAGAATTGGACCAAAAAAAATTTTTAAGTTCTTGGCTATGGCAAGCAGGTCCTCCCTTAATTTGTAAAAAAAATCGGTCGTAGAGGGCGCTGTAATAGCAATTTTTGTACAATTTTTGTGCCATTTTGAATATTGTACCGCCGAAAAGTGTATGAAGTTATGCATAGAATTGAACCAAATTTTATGTGTTTATTTTTGGTCATGTCACGTAGGTCCTCCCTGAATTTGGAAAAATTCTGCCGGAAGGGGGCACTATAATTGCGATGTCTGTACCATTTTCATTATTGTACCATCGAAAAGTGTATGAAGTTATCCATATAATTGAACCAAATTTTTTGTGCATGTTTCTGGCTATGGCAAACAAGTCCTCCCTGAACTTGAAAAAATTCCGAAAGAAGGGGGCGCTATAATTCCGATCTCTGTGCCATTTTCATTATTGTACCATCGAACAGCGTATAAAATTATACATACAATTGAACCAAAATGTTTGTGCTTGTTTTTGGCTTTGGCCAACAGGTTCTCCTTGAATTTGGAAATATTGCGCGGTAAAGGGGCTCCGTGCTAGCGATTTTTGTATATTTTTCTTGATTTTTCGTAGTTCTATTGTGCAGCGGCGGGAACTCGCTTCCAGCTATGCCGGCTATTCGCAAACAGCTGATAACGACAGAATAAGGAAAAAATAATAATTTTAACAAATATCATGATATAGATTAACTCGTTTTTAGTCCGTTTAATTGACTTGAGCAGAAATTTAAGATGAAAATTAAAGTTGGTATAGTATTGAACTAATAATATTGAAGTATTAACCAGTGTAACTAGGTTTTGAAATATTAAGATGTATAAGATAGAAGAAAGTTTTGGGATTGGCACATCCAACTAGTTATATTAAATCTTTGGATATGGCAAGCAGGTCCTCCATGAATTTGCAAAAAAATCGCCGTTAGGGGCGCTGTAATAGCGACTTTTGTGCGATTTTGAATATTGCACCATCGAAAAGTGTATGAAGTTATGCATAGAATTGAACCAAAAAAAAATTTTAAGTTCTTGGCTATGGCAAGGAGGTCCTCCCTTAATTTGTAAAAAAAATCGCTCGTAGAGGGCGCTGTAATAGCGATTTTTGTACAATTTTTGTGCCATTTTGAATATTGTACCGCCGAAAAGTGTATGAAGTTATGCATAGAATTGAACCAAATTTTACGTGTTTATTTTTGGTCATGTCACGAAGGTCCTCCCTGAATTTGGAAAAATTCTGCCGGAAGGGGGCACTATAATTGCGATGTCTGTACCATTTTCATTATTGTACCATCGACAAGTCTATGAAGTTATCCATATAATTGAACCAAATTTTTTGTGCATGTTTCTGGCTATGGCAAACAAGTCCTCCCTGAACTTGAAAAAATTCCGAAAGAAGGGGGCGCTATAATTCCGATCTCTGTGCCATTTTCATTATTGTACCATCGAACAGCGTATAAAATTATGCATACAATTGAACAAAAATGTCTGTGCTTGTTTTTGGCTTTGGCCAACAGGTTCTCCTTGAATTTGGAAATATTGCGCGGTAAAGGGGCTCCGTGCTAGCGATTTTTGTATACTTTTCTTGATTTTTCGTACTTCTATTGTGCATCGGCGGCTCATGCAGAGGCGGGAACTCGCTTCCTGCTATGCCGGCTATTCGCAAACAGCTGATAACGACAGAATAAGGAAAAATTAATAATTTTAACAAATATCATGATATAGATTAACTCGTTTTTAGTCCGTTTAATTGACTTGAGCAGAAATTTAAGATGAAAATCAAAGTTGGTATAGTATTGAACTAATAATATTGAAGTATTAACATGTGTAACTAGGTTTTGAAATATTAAGATGTATAAGATAGAAGAAAGTTTTGGGATTGGCACATCCAACTAGTTTAAGATAAGACAAAAAATTCAAATAAAAACAAACTATCTATCTTTTTAGGATTTCTATATTGACATAACAAGTTATAAAGGTAAATAAATTAATATTAAACTATTAACTGGTAAAAAGGTATTAAAAAAATATTGCACGCTTCACTTTTTATTTTTTATTTATTTTCTACTTTTTGTGTTTAAAATGTTTCATTGTAGCAGTTTCACAACGATGTGTCCTATTTTGGTAAGCGCTTATTAGCGTATCATTAAAGTCATTGTTTATTTCAACTCCCATGCAATTGTACGTGTAACAGAGGATATTTGCCTAATGATCACCTGTGGCGGTTTAGTTGAAAAAAAATCTTTGAAATTAATATTAATTTACAATTACATTGTAAATAAAACATTAATATGTCCTATTATCATCGACAACTCACCTTTGTACATAATGTGTATCAGTCTACCATATCTTGAAGTGGGTTCTAAATCGGTTGCAAATTTACACATTTACACACAAAGACCAGGTTGGATTAAATAAAACAGTGCAAAGAGATTAATATTATCGTAGTTTATGTCAATATATATAGTAGGAGAGATCGGGACAAGATAAAGCGCGGGGCAAGATAAAGAATGTCTTAATTTTTCCGTTTTCTACTAGGTGGCAGCATCAACCGCACACTACTAGCTCTGCTATCAGCCGTTCATTAAAAAACATTATAGAGACACTGAAATTGACATTTTTATGTTAGTTGTGAAGCTTTGATTGTTTACCGCTGCCACATTATAACTTTTATGCATGTGTAAATAAGTTCTGCTACAGATACAGGTAAGATATATCGTTTCTCTTTAATATTTATGAGTAACTTAATTTAAATACTACCTATTACCACGAGTAAATATCAATTAATAACCTTTCTTCATGGCAATGAAAACGAATATTTTTAAAGAGGCAATCCGGGACATGATGACGAGCTCGTCCTCCTCAGACCCTGGTAGTAGAAAACCAACGTATAAACACTCCAGAAGAACTAGAACTTATGGAAAATGCTGATTCCGATGCACCAAAGAAGCCTGTTAGTGTTTTTGATTTCAAAACACTGCCTAAAGCAACACAATGTGAGAGAAGAAGAAAAAGCAAAACACTGAGCTCAAGCACACCCATCAAAGACATGATAGAACAAAGGGAAAAGCAAAAGGAAGAACAGGAACGTTTAAAAAACAGCAAAAATTAGCTCGTGAAGCTAAAAGGGGAATAAAAAAACTCAAACTAAGTTCTTGTAGGCCTAAGTCTATTAAATCCAATCCAAACATTCCAGTTGCATCAACTTCAAAGGCTGGTGTTTTCAGATTTCCTGCTTGTGACGAGGAATATTGTGACCCACTAACAGAAGAATGGATCCAGTGCTGTAAATTCCAAGAGTGGTGGCATGAGGAATGTTCCAATTATGAAAATGGCATTTTTAATTGTGACGATTGTTAGCTGCGCAACTAAACACTTCAACATTACGTTACTATGCATTATGCTTAGTTTGATACTTTGTAAGATGTAAACACACAGTTATCATTTGTTAATCAATGCAACGTATTCAAAAGATAAAATATGTTCAACCTTTTTAAGTGTTGTCATCTTGTCCCAGTACTGGGGCAAGATGACGATTTGTTAATGTTATGAAAAAATAAAATTATCCTTTATTTTTTTTATTTGAAAAAATTAAGGGTAATATATTTAATTCTACAAAGGAATACTCTAACAATTTATGTAAAATTAATTTTACTATACTTAAAAATAAATTTAAGTATAATATATAAATTTATTTTAAGTATAGTAAAATTAATTAACAAGAAAAATTGTTAACATAGTCATCTTACCCCGGTTTCCCCTATATGCCTCTGAAAGGTTTGGAAAAACTTATTAAAATAATTTTATCTTGAAAAAAAAAGTATCAATACAAACTAGAGATTGTGGCGTTTATCTCAAAACTAAGGGTTTCCAAAACTTCACTATGGCGCAATCAAAATTATATCAAAGTTAATACTTTTGCCAAACCAATATGCAATAAAGATGACAGTGAATTATTTGCAGCAGAACATTGGGCTCCCGTGCAAAATGGGCCTCAAAATTAAAAAAGAACTTAATGAAAGAATTATCTGGTGATTTAATATCTGAGGCCTCTTAGCTTATTTGTCAGCTATTCCCGTATATATCCGATAGTATACTGGATAAGATTCAGTCAATCTTTCATCCCATCTTGGTCGATAAAATGGATACCAATCTTGCTTGTGAACTAAACACTGTCGGTACCATGTTAGACTGACAACGAATGAAATTTTTTTATGGACAGTTGGCCATATTTTTCCAAAAGTTAAAGCCTGAAATGTCTACAAATCACGAGAAAGCGAGAAAGCAGACAAACCTATTATTTTTCTTTTCCTGGTAAAATCATAATAGGACTACAAGAAAAAAGTGTCCTTTCCAATTAAAAAGTAAAAAAATCAAAATCGGATAATCCATTTAAGAGGTATGCATGGGCATATATAAAAGAAGACAAGAGCGAAAAATCAAGCGCTAAACATAGTTTATGAAACATTTTCCAACACTAATTAGATGTTATTAAGAAATTTAATGTTTTCTTCGAGTGAAAATAGATAATTAAATAAGCAAGTTAAAGAACACATAATTCAGTAAAACCATTTTCCGCAATTTTTGCACACATCCGTTAATGTGTGCGAAATCTTTAGTGTATCCTTATATGCAATCTATAGAATTTATGTACTTTATAATCTGTAGAAAACATGCAGTGCGCTATAGTGATTTTGCTATGTTTGAAGTATCCTAACATCATTTATATGTACCGCAAACGATTTTTCCACCAAAGATCATAATGTAATTTTCTTCTTTAGTGCATCCCTGTAAAAGAACAACACTGCTCAAAGCAATTAAATGATATTGTAGAGAATTTGAAGAAAGAAATCCTTGAATTTTTCTTATTTTTATTTCACAACACACACACACACACACACACACAAAAAAAAAAAATCTTGACATTCACGAAAACTTAACACACAATGAAACATACAGTTCTGGTTTCAGAATCAAATTTCTCTAGTTAAAATTAACACTCTAATTAGTATACTTTCATCACAAGAAAGCCTTAAATTACATTATAAAAATATATCCCCTGCCTAAACTGGGTGCAGATAAATTAAAAAGAATAAAGAAAGACAATAATGCAGCAGGAGCAGTATGTTCCATACCACACTCTCAGGAAACCAAACATCAAATCACTGATGATGTCATAATTAAGATTTCACAACAGCACAGAATGCATAGTGCTGCCATCTATCAACAAACAGAATAACTAAACCTTAAATTTGATTTCTAATCAGTTTAGCACTGAACATACTCCCACCCATCAAGAAGCTATTCTTGATGCAAATGAAGTAAACAAATTTTTACAATAGGTCTTTTAAAAATACCCCTAGCGGTTTTAACAGTTACTACACGGACTATACCATCCTTACCTGGATGAATTTCAATAATTTTGCCTAATGGTCAAACAGAAGGAGGAACATTATCCTCTTTCAAAATTACTAGATCATTTATTTTAAAATTTTCAGTATTTACTCTCCATTTTTTTCTATTTTGCAAAGTACTCAGATAATCAATACTCCACCTTTTCCAAAAACATAATTTTAATTTTTGTACAATATCCCAACGAGATCGTAAAGACAAATTTTCTTCATTTAAAGGTTCAGCTAGGGAAGTTATGACATCACCAGTAAAAAAATGAGATGGAGTCAATATATTTATACCATCTGAATTGCTATCACTATCAATTGCCACTAATGGTCTAGAATTCAAGATAGCTTCAATTTGAGTTAAAAATGTATAAAGTTCTTCAAAAATCAAATTAGTATTTCCAATTACACGTTTGATATGAAATTTTACAGAACGAACAGCGGCTTCCCACAGTCCACCAAAATGCGGACTCACTGGATGAATCATATGCCACTCAATGTTTCTTTGAGACAAAAAATAACAATTTTTTTCATTTCTTTCAATTGAACAAATAAATTTATATAAATCTAAGAGTTGCCTTTTAGCACCTACAAATGTTGTGGCATTATCACTATACACATGTTGAGGAGCTCCTCTTCGAGAGCAAAATCTGTTTAATGAAGCAATAAATGCCTCGGAGGTTAAATCACTCACCAACTCTAAATGTAGAGCTTCAGTTGCAAAACAAACAAATAGAACAATATAGCATTTAGTAGTTTTCGCTCCCCTACCTCGATATCTCAAAATATTAATAGGCCCTGCATAATCGATTCCACATGCAGAAAATGGCCTGTTAGGAGTAACTCTGTTAAGAGGAAGATCTCCCGTTAACTGTTTGGAAGAAGCTGCTCTATATCTACAGCAGGTAACACATTTATGAATACAATTTTAAATTATCTTCTTGGCACGTACAATCCAATAACTCTGTCTAATAATACCCATTAATAAATTTAACCCAGCATGAAAATGCATAACATGAAAATATTTAACAATTAACACACTTAATTTATGTTGAGTTGGCAAAATGACAGGATGTTTTGCATTGTACTGGAGGGGTGAATTTCTCAGCCTACCTCCCACCCTAAGTAAACAATCACTATCAATAAAAGGACAAAGCAAAAAAAGATAACTTTTTTTAGAAACTGGTATGTTTGATCTAATACAACTAATTTCCTCTGCGAAATATAGCTGCTGAATATAAGAAATAATCAAATTACCTGAACGTCTTCTTTCGTTTGTCGATAAAGGAAGAAATTTACCTTTACTCAAAGGACTGGTGTTCATTTTGCCAACTTTCTGTTTGCAATTTCTCAAAAACCTAATAAAAAAAGCTAAAACATCAACAATTTTAGTAAAAGAAGAATATTTTTCAAAAAGTAAATCAATCAAAGAATTATTCACAGTTACTGGAAAACAAAATTTAGAGTTCTTTTTCTCTTTATTTACAATGTCTAAATTAGTATTTATTTGGGGTTGTTCAGGCCAATATTCTTGACTTAAAGAAAGCCACTTTGGGCCCTCCCACCAAAGGGAACAATCAGGAAGATCCTTAGGAGATAAACCTCTAGAAGCAATGTCAGCTGGATTTTCCTTGCCTGAAACATACCTCCAACAGTCAGATGGAACAGAGTCTAGAATTTCTGAGGTTCTATTGGCCACATAAGGTTTCCAACACCTAGGATGAGATGACACCCATGATAGAACTACTTGCGAGTCAGACCATGCAAAAACTTAATAACGAACTTATTCAAAATAGTCACTAATGTAGAATATAGTCTGGAAAGTAGTAAAGCGCCATTGAGCTCCAGCCTTGGAATGGAAACTGATTTAAGGGGTGCTACCTGGCTTTTAGCAACTAAAATAGTCACCTTTGACTTCACTTCACCAGGTTGAACCACACATATGATGGCGTCATATGCTGATTCTGAAGCCTCGCTAAATCCATGTAAAATGAGCTCCTTACTGGAAACTTGGATCCATCGGGGAATTCTAATAGAACAAACTTGTTCAAATTCCTTTTGGAATTTCTTCCAATTTGCTTGGAAATTTTCAGGAAGAGCAGTATCCCAGTCTAACTTCATCAACCACAATCGCTGGTAAAACATTTTTATACAGTACATGGAGCCAAAAATCCTAATGGATCAAATAATTTGGCAGATTGTGAAAGAAATTTTCTTTTAGTTATGTTATCATCAAATTGTAAATTAACCTTAAAGGCAAAAACATCGTTTGATGAATCCCAGATAGCCCTAAGGCTTTGGAACAGTCATCAGGATGAATTTCTAAGTTTGTTGACTCAATAGAATTTGAAGATAAATGATTCACTGCATCAGAAGAATTAGATCTCCACTTCCGTAAATGAAAACCTCTATTTTCTAAAGCCAGTGAAAGTTTTTCAATAATTCCAAAAGCCTATTCACTCGAGATTGAACTGGACATACAATCATCAACGTAGAAACTATCTTTAATTATTGAAGCTGTTACAGGATCATCCTTTTTAATATCTTTTCCAATTTGAAATAAGCAACGAGTAGCTAAGAATGGAGCTGATGATGTACCATATGTAATAGTTCGCAGCCTGTATTCCTTTATAGCTGAGTATGCTGAGTCTCGCCAAATAATATGTTGTAAATCTTGATCCTCTGGAGCAACCAAAACTTGTCTATACATCTGCTGAATATCAGCGGTAAAAGCAATAGGATTTGCTCTAAATCTTATCAAAATGGTGAAAAGATTTGGTTGTGGAATTTGTCCAACTGCTAAAACAGAATTTAACGAATTAGCATTAGGGGGTTTGCATGAACCATCAAACACCACACGTAACTTTGTAGAAATAGAGTCACTTTTTATAACAGAATGATGCGGAAGATAATATACTTTTTTGCTTGTGGGATTTGAATTTTTGTCGATAAGTGTCATATAACCAAGGTCTTCATATTGCTTCATAAAATTTCTATACTCATTTTCAAATTTTTTATCAAATTGAAATTTTCTCTCCATAGCAAACAAATGTGACACTGCCATGGATTTAGAATCGCCTAATGACATCACATCTTTATAAACTGGCAATTTAACTTCAAATCTACCTTCTGGTGTTACCTTGTAAGTTGAACAAAAATGTTGTTCACAAAATTCTTCTTCCTCAGACAAATGGGGTTTATTAACATCTATTTCTTCTGCTTGCCAAAATTTTTGCAATAATAGATCAACATTAAATTCGTTTTCAACACTAAGAAAATGAGATTGAATACTAGAAGAATATTTGCATTTAGGTTCCAATTTTCCGGCTACTACCCAACCAAACATAGTGTTTTGGGCAATTGGCTCATTCTCGGTACTAACAATTCTATCATATCTTAAAATAGTAAAGAAACAGTCAGATCCCAAAATAATATCACATTATTGTGGTTTCATGAAATCTTCATCTGCTAACGTAATATTTTTAAGATACTCTATATTTTTTGTGTCAAGTAATTCTGCGGGTAACTGAGATGTTACCTTAGGCAGGATGTATCCCTGAACCTTTAAGGACTCATTAGAAAGCTTTGAACCTACTGTAAGAGTTACTGAACCACGAGTTTGTCCAGCCAATACTCCAGCAATTCCATTTAATCGAATTCTGTCATTCTTTCTTTTTAACCCTAAAATTCTTATGACATTTTCACTAACAAAAGAACATTCCGAACCAGAATCAAGTAGAGCTCTAAAAGAGTGAGGTTTATTTTCATTATTATATAAGAGAACTTTAGCAGTAGGTAGGAAAGAAACACATTTTGAATTATTGAATGAAGCACTAGAATTAATTTGTAATTCGTCAGATGTTGACTCCTGTACAAATTCTTTATTTGACTGGTGGTTTTTATTCTCAGATGAATTTGGAAAAACTTTATTTTCAAACTTAGCAGTGCAAGCATTATTACTTTTATTCTCTTCATGTAAGAGTGTATTATGTTTACTTTCACATTTAAAGCCTTTCAAATGAGAATTTGGACATTCCTTAACTTTATGAGAGTTTAAACATAAAAAACAACAGTTATTACGCTTAGTAAAGTTCTTTTGAGCAACAACATCCATGGATTTAAATTTAACACATTTATAGATTGGATGTATTCATTGACACTTTAAGCACACATTTGATTTCTTATCATTTGCACTGTACTTGGAACCAACAAAATTTGAACTTTTGGAATGTTTCATATCACTTTCATTGTTAGAGATGAGCTCTAAAGAAGAACATCTTACACTTAAGAAATCAAAAAATTCTTTCAAAGTGGTAAATTCATTTTCTGTACTTTCAATGGACCAAAGTCTTCGACTTTCCGGATCAAGTTTTTGAAATAACAAATATATTAACCATGGGTCTCTATTTGTAGCTTCATCACCAACAGCTTTCAAACCCCTATTAACATCATCACTAGTATTCAGCAAATTCCTTATATTTATGCTATTAGGATGCAGAATTGATTTTTGTTCTAAAAATAATTTAATCAAAGAATTAATAATTTGTTTCTTTTTATCATATCAGTTTAACAACTTTTCTCAAGCTTCTTGATAAGATTCATTAGAAAGGGGAATGTGCTTAATTAATGTAGCTGGTTCTTCAGAAAGTAACCCTTTAAGATACTGGAATTTCTGAATGTTACTTAAATCTATTTGTGAATGGACAGTGGAAACAAACATATTCCTAAAATTTGTCCATTCTGAAAATTTTCCAGAAAATACTGGAATATTCAATTTTGGTAATCTAATATTACATTGATTAGGAATAGTAACAGAAGAACCTTGCACAGAATTGTGTGTTGCAACATTAACAACTTCTGAAGGATTCAAAGAATCTAGTTTGTTTTGATATTTAGTTTTTAACTGAAAATACCTGTCTTCAAATTCTGCTAATTCAGAATCATCATCATTTAAACAAGAATCTAATCGTAAGAAATCTTTAAGTAAATCATCTAATCTTTGTAATCTAATCAAAATT
Organism: Maratus speciosus; assembly: GCA_963932465.1. Classification (NCBI taxonomy): domain Eukaryota; kingdom Metazoa; phylum Arthropoda; class Arachnida; order Araneae; family Salticidae; genus Maratus; species Maratus speciosus. The sequence goes on from OZ010797.1 coordinate 460,146,363, forward strand.
TCATTCTTAGTATTCACATTATCAAAACTATTCTCCAATCCAGTTACAGAGCCTTTCACCCTACCTCTCTCAATTTTAATTTGAGCAGATTTTTTCTCATAATCATCCATTTTATACAATAACTTATAAGCAGAATAATTTCCAAAATAAAATTAATCAGATAACTTCAAAACAAAACTAATCAAAATTACTTCAAAATCAAAAGCAATCAGAATTGCTTCAAAACAAAACTAATCAAATTAAGTTCAAAAACAGAAGTAACTGAATTAAATTAAAAAAACAGAACAAATCAAATTCAGAAGCAGAAATACCATAAAATGTTCATAATTATTCTTTCATATAAACAATAGAATTTTCTGTTCTCAGATGTGCATAAAATTAAAAATCTTCAAAATTCTTCAATGTAAAATAATAATTCACCACAATAATTAAATATTCAAATATTTCAAGCAAATAAATCATGTTCTTGAGAACAACAAGTAAATAAATCATAATACTCTTGAGAACAATTTTCTTTTTCAAGAACAACTATCAAAACATAATATTGTAGAATACTATTTTTCTTATTTTATCAATTCAATAAAGAAGATACTAAATTGTTCTCATAATTCTAAAATAATATCTTGCTAAATGCAACTTCAGTAAAAAAAATTAAGCTTTAGCATCAAAGAACAATTTCAAAACAAAGTAAGTACTCACATATCTCGCCTAAGTGCCTCCAATTTTCTTTATGTAGAGAATTTGAAGAAAGAAATCCTTGAATTTTTCTAATTTTTATTTCACAACACACAAAAAAAAACAAATCTTAACATTCACGAAAACTTAACACACAATGAAACATACAGTTCTGGTTTCAGAATCAAATTTCTCTAGTTAAAATTAACACTCTAATTAGTATACTTTCATCACAAGAAAGCCTTAAATTACATTATAAAAATATATCCCCTGCCTAAACTGGGTGCAGATAAATTAAAAAGAATAAAGAAAGACAATAATGCAGCAGGAGCAGCATGCTCCATACCACACTCTCAGGAAACCAAACATCAACTCACTGATGATGTCATAATTAAGATTTCACAACAGCACAGAATGAATAGTGCTGCCATCTGTCAACAAACAGAATAACTAAACCTTAAATTTGATTTCTAATCAGTTTAGCACTGAACAGATATTGAGGTTGTGGGTGAATTTTGTGGCTGATGAATTATTTAGCTGATTGACACTTGATCAACAGACGCAGTAGACTATATAAGAGGAAACATTACACATTTTTGGCAGAAACAAATGCATTATATTGAATATTTTGGTAGAAAAGAAAAAAAAACACAATTTGTGCATAGCAGAGAAAACGAATAAAAAAGGTATTTCCTCGAAAGAAAATCAATTTTAGTATGCGCTATTGCTTCTCCGGACGGCCAGTAACGTTGTACACCTTTTAGGCATGGATTCAATGAGGCTACTAATGAAGAGATAGGGTGATCTGTCCAAGACCTCCAGAAGAGCACTTCCCAGTTCTTTGAGAGTTTGTGGTAGTGGTCGGCGGACAGCAACTCTTCTTCCTAGAATGTCCCAAACATGCTCTATTGGGTTCATGCCCAGAGAACACGCTGGAAATTCCAGTCGTATGATTCCTTCCTCGAAAAGGAAATCATCTACCAAGTGAGCAAGATATAGTCTGTAATTGTCGTTCATTAGCATGAAGTCATCTCCAATTGCTGCAGCGTTATGGAATACAATAAGTCTTAGAATATCATTTCTATATATCTGACCAGTTAGGGCTCCCTTTCGAATGATGTGAAGGTCAGTGTGCCCATCAGTTGAGATGCCATCATAGATCATCACTCCTCCACCATCAAATCCGACACTTTTGTATAAACGCAGGTTAGTTTCTAATGTCACATTCCCTCCAGGGGAAAATACGCTTGTTACAAGGATGAAGACAAAAAATGGACTCGTCAGTGAAAAGAATATTGCTCTTGTCATTTCTCAAGCTCTGTTGCCCACTCCATGTGGGTGCCACGGTGCCTTGCTGTTAACATAAGACATACCATTGGTCTGCGATCATACAGACCTACCCCGTATTTGGACTACTAGACGGTTTCGGACAGTTTGTGTCGAAACTGTGGTGCTAATAGCTGAGCGAAGACATTGTTTAAGAAGAGTGGCATTCATATTTCAGAGTCTCCGAGCCGTTAGCGTTAAAAATCGATCTTTATTGGGCGTTGTTGTACGCCTACAACCTTGACTTGGTGTTCGGCCTGTATATTGTGTCTTAAAAAAACGGGTTACAGATCCTGGAAATCACACTTTGTAAATCTCCAGTTGCTTGTGCTACTTCGGCTTGTGTTTGGATCTCCTCTAACCGACCAACAACTCTCTAAATTTCTTATTTGGTTAAATGAATTAGTTGAGACATCGCACTCATCGATACCAAGTACTTACTGAATGGCGATCATTGCTTTCCGTTTTGTCTTTCAGTAAGTTGAAAGCAATGCGTCTTTTTTGACGGGAAACTCAAAATGTGCATACTCGGAAGTTCGTAAATGAGAAAAATTTGTATTTCTAACTCCTTTCTTCAGTTTTCTAAAAAGAAAGTTTCGCTTATCCAGCTATTTTATCCCTTGTAAGACATAAAATATCCTTTAGTTGTTTTGAGCAGTGTATAAATGCAACTTCTTTTATACTCCTGAAAATTCACGTCGAAGTCAATTTCAAATTTGTATATTAATATATAATTGAAATATCGTAACATCAATAAAATGACCCATAAACGAGTTTTACCCATAGTTCACAATGTAACGGAATTCTTTTGTGTGTCCCTGAAAAGTAACTACAAATGCTTAATTTTCAATATCGAACGTTTTACAATAAACTCCAATAACATGTAGAAATTGGATGGACTTTCGAGTATGTTTACGAGAGATTGAGCATAGAAATACAGAGATGGCAAACAGAGAAACCGAACTAATAAAAACTTTTTTGCCTTGTATAAACTTTTAAATTTTACAAACGATACATTTATGCTACGCTGGCGCAAATTTTGCCAATATCAGTTTTTAATTTCCGCATATATAAATTAGTTGAAAATCTTTGATGTTGAAAACAACATTGTGAATTTATAGTATTATATACAATTTTTTAAATTGTATTTCATATGAATAAAGAAAACATTTATTCAATCAACGTTTCTTAAAGGAATGTTATGCATTTTATGACTGATTAAATGAATGAAAGTTGTTTACATTTTAAATGAAACGAATGGGATATAATAATGACAATGGAAATAATATTTGACAAATTTCCATTTGCGTCCGACTAACATAAATATACAATAAATTAAAATAGTGTGGAATAAAATAAAATAACGAATTGCAAATTTTTCTGTGTTGGAAATCGGTTAAAATAAAATATCATTAAAAAAACGTGTAACATACAGTAGTTATCGTCCTCGTTCGACAGAAGGAAAAAAAAACATACAGAAGGTATTCAAAATCAAGGAAAATTATAATTTACAAGGAAATGTCTTATCTTCAAATTGTTAAATTTTACGCGCATAATAAGACTCTTTATAAAGTTAACGTGTCAAATTTCCAGGTATTGTAACTTTCATAAATAAAGTTTTAAAAATGAATTTTAAGTTTATTTTTTATTTTCGGAAACACGAAAAAAGACCCCAATGAGGTATGTAACGAGACGGGAAGTACCGACGCCTTTCTGTACATTTGTTTTTTTTTTCTTCTTGTAAAATAGATTAGTCTGTTTGCGAAACAATGTTGATGAGTGTAAGACTGTTTAAATTTAAGAAATAATTTGACAGACATATTTTCAATTGCCTTTGATTTTTTTAGTTATTACAATTAACAATAACTCAATACATTAAATTGATCTCTATTTCAAGTATACGTTTCTGACGCGGCATCTCTTTATTCAAAAGAATGTAGAACATTAAATTTTAAATGATTGTCACTTACGAGTGAAAAATGAATTACGTAAATTGCATTTCACAACTAAAACAACGAACTTATTCATCATATGTAGCATAATATGAATAGGGAAGTAAGCTGATATTGTTTTTAAAATAAAGTCATTTTTGTCACGTATAGAAAATTGATGGCATATTCCAATTATGAAATTGCTTAAGTGATGTCCTTTTAGACTTTGTAAAATCATATATAAGTGAAATTCTTCTTTCGCTCAACATCTTGCTTGCATCCAGTGAAGATAAATTTGATAATACTACAAGAATGTCTGGTCTTCTAAGTATTATGGTCATCGCTCTGGCCATCTTGGCATGCAGTCAAGGTAAGATATGTATGAAATTGCCCTCTGTAAAGGAGGGTGAAGTTTTTGTCCGAGGATAAAGTAATGTTATTTATAATAACTCAGTATAATTTAAAAAGTTCCTTTATTTTTAACCCTCTGTGTGTAATTTTTCATATCTCTTAAGGCCCCAGCAGTCACAATCATAATGGTTTATAGGAATACCTGTTCTAACCAATAATACGTTTGAAATGTGTTATTAACAACCAGTAGAAATGGTTGTAACAACGCGATTTAGCTGAATAGTTTAAACTTTTGCTGAGGAATAACTTTGAGACATCTTTGTGCATATTTCTAGATTCTGAAAACTTTTGTTTTTGCTACATGTTGATGATTTGAAAACTTTCTTGGGTCTTAAACAGATAATTATACATTAATCACTAGAAATAATGTAATATTATAATCCATAATTCTTGAAAAAAATGAAATATACTTTTAATTTATTAAAATATAGTCAACAATCTTTTGCTTAATCTTTTCGTTTGTCTTTAACTTAAGTATATACGATGGAAACTTATTTTTGTAATATACTAGGGGGCTCTGCCCCCTACGAGCTAAGCTCGCCAACCACCGATTAGGCACACCAAAATCCAAAAAGCACGCTAATATGATCGGCTTTAAAAATATTGAATTAAAGTTAAAAAAAAAAAAAGAAAAAAAAACAGTAGCGATCTCTCTGTAAGCGGGTTTCCATTCGTTTTCCTTGCATTCGGGATTTTTAAGACCAAATGGGCTGCTGTTAAGAGGTACAATTGCAGTTTTCGTATTTAATTAAAATTATTTAAACATTTGAAAATAAGCTAATGTAAAATGAATTAAGTAAACAGTGTTATTGTCTCCCGGTATTTTTTAACAACGCTATAAGATAGTTCTTTTAAATAATTCACTTTAAATGTATCGTTTTAAATCTGACGCAATTTACACCAAAATTTTATTTCTCTTATTATTATTCACGTGAAAATACCTTTGTTGTTAGAAGGAAATATTATTTGCGCTGTCTTCGAATTCACGATAATAGGTGAAAAGATTACCTCAAAATAGAAAAAATAAAAAATAAAAAAAAAATAATAAAAAAAATGTAATTTAATAGATTACAACGACCATTTGGATTTTTTTTTTGACTTAATATTTACTTAGTTTTAATTTAGGGGCATTTCGACAAGAGAAGCCGAGAAAGATAAGGGGTTAAAAATCGAAAGCAGATCCACCGAATCATCCCCAGATCGCGACAAATCACCTTCGTAACAAAATTTAACCGGAAAATCTAAATTTCGCCCACCCAATTCCGTCGCATACTCTTCAACAACAGATCGCAAACATCAAACTTCAGACGACCAAAACCTTCATCGATAAACTCTCCATGTCCCGTTTCGAGAAGAAAAACAGTTTACAAATCGAAAGCAGTTCCACCGAATCAACCACAGACAAATTACCTACGTTGAGCTCAATTTTTCACGGTTAGAATCGACCGATTGTAAAACGCCGTGGCTAGTGGATTGGATATGGCCTTTTACTATCAATCCATTAACACATTAGATTGTTTCCTTTTTCGCGTTCGTCTTTTATTCTGTAATCGATTGTTATGGGCTACATAATCAGTTGAAGACCGCGATTTTCATGGCCTACATAATCAGTTGAAGACCCCGATTTTTACTTTGCAAGACGAATTTCATTTCGGCGTCGCTCTTTGGCTTTGGATTTTTCCATATCTGATCATTTGCGCCTACCGAATTTGTAAGTTTTTCAATTTATGCCTTTCGATTACCTATTCAAATAAAAATTATTCTAAAAGTAAAGAACATCGTTGAATTTCGTTAAAAAAAAATAAAATGCGAGCATCATTTGCCCCCATCCTCGATCGAAAACAACAACCATTTCCAAATGGTTAATAAATATCTGGGCAAATATATATTTTAATTTCAAATTGTTTTGCCATATTTTTTGGCCATTTTAAATGTGACGCAGTTTCCTCCATTTACAAGTTTTAACACATAATAATGATTTTTTTTATTTTAACTTTTTGTTTCTCTTTAAAAATTCAAGTGTAAAGATGGTTCGGCACAGATGTCATATATTGGCGCAATTTTTTTCTGACGCCAATTTCATATACGCAACGGGTACTTAACTGGTGCTAAAGTGTCGTTATTTTGCTTGATATGGTAACCCGGATGTTGTTGCTTATGCTATTGATGTTTTCGCCAAAATGGTTCTTATGACGTAATTTTCCTGCTTTTAACATGTAATCATTTAATTCTAATTTTAAAGTTTTTTTACCGTTTGTAATAGTCACGTGTAAATAAATTTTTAATTTGAAGTAAAAATTATTGTTTGCGCTGTTTATGCAACTGGCAACAGTTTAAATTAATAACATTTTCTAAAGTTTGTAAAAAATATCTCTTGAAATGCTGAAAATTTGAATTTAAAAATGAAATAAAACCACAAAAAATGAGTCAAATAAGAAAAATAAATGCAATCTGCACATCGGGAACTTATAACGTATAAAATGATCTAAAAATGATTAAATTCTCATGTATAGTTTTTGCTCCAATAAAACCTTTTTAATGGAACGATTTTGTCCAACTTTAGCATTAAATATCTCTTAAAATAATTCTTTGATTTGAAAACTGTCTGCATAAGCGTATTTATCAAACATTTCTCTATAATACCACCGATTTTCATATTTTTGTATGCAACAGTTTTTTTAATATTAACGAAGAAAGGCCATGCTTAAGCATTCAAATTGGATGCCGATCTACCGGGAATATCTAAGCAGATTTTTATTGGTCCATTTCAAAATCAATTTTTTTTTTTTTTTTTTATACAGGGTCCCCCAGTCCCTATAGTTATATTTAGTAAAATTTTACACCTATCATAACAGATATAACACAGAAAGTTTGACCACAGAAAGATCTCTACTACAAAAATTGACACAGTTATTAAATTTCAAAGTTTCAGATTTTTCCACCTGATTTTGTCTTTCATTGAGGGATCAGTTGAAAGATGAATTAATGTAATTCGAGATCAAAATCAGGGTGCAATGTACTTTTTACGGCGAAACCACCTTTAGCCGGTATCTTCGGTACGTTTGAATATTGTTCGACCCATAAAGGTTATCTCAAATTTTTAGATGAAATAACCCTATTTGGTGATTCCCCAATTAGGCGATACCGGCTAAAGGTGGTTTCGCCGTAAAAAGGACATTGCACCCTGGTTTTGATCTCGAATTACATTAATTCATCTTTTAACGGATCCCCCAATGAAAGACAAAGTCATGTGGAAAATCTCAAACTTTGAAATTTAATAACTGTGTCAATTTTTGTAGTACCGATGTCAAACTGTTTGTGTTAAATCTTTTATAATAGGTGTAAACTTTTACTAAATGTAACTATAGGGACTGGGGTACCATATAAAAAGTTAGTTTTCGTAATTTTTATAAAATTGATTTTTTACTTTAAATAATGTCACAACATGAATATTTACCTCATTTGAAACGTTTTTGTAATTGGAACTATGTGTCTACGACCAACGGTTGAGAAATTAAAGGTCGGCGATAGATAACATATTGCACCCCGTATGCAGAAGGAAAAGCATATAAGTAAGTCGGTATCCAGAAGAGTTTGACAGGCAGCATTTCTACATATGTTACGGCTAAAGCTGGAAGCCTTTAATGTGCACATTACCTAGCTAATCTGCAGATTAACTAGGGTGATCCATGAATGTGCCGAAAATTGTTTTATTTCTCAAATAACCTAGGTAATGTGCACATTAACGACCTCCGTATAGTGAAAGTTCAAAAGATTGTTTATCTCTTTCCCTTTCCTTACTCCTTTCCCCTCTTCTCCTCCCTCCACTTTTAGTTCGGTTTCACCAGCGTCTTTTCATCGCCGAGCAATTTGTTTAAATTTCTCATAAATTGTGTCGGCTGCCAGAGCATAACCTAGCTAATTCTTTTTTCAAATTCGTTTCTGCCTGTTAGCGCGTGAATTTGTGTCGTGATTTTTTAAAAAGCAGATACATTTTGTTCTTAGTATGTCCGAATCAGAGTGTTTATAAAACATTTTTCTATAATACTATAAATTTTCACATTTTTGTTTGCAGTAGTTTTCTTTGTATTAGCGAAGAAAGTCCTCGTGTCACAAAAAATATTTACTTCAGCGGCGCTGCAACCGTTTGTTACTTTTTTAAAAATAATGTAAATGAGATTTAATAGATTTAAAACTGTGTGAGGATGGAGCAAAGGGTAGGTGATATGAATTTTCGAGAAGCGGGGCGGAATCTATATGAATTTGTATGTATTATTTTTCAAAATAACAATTGAAAGCATTAAGGCAAAACAAAGTTAAAAGAGATACAATTTTTAAGATTAACAACTTTAACCCTATACTGTTGTTGATACCGCTAGAGAACTGGCAAATTTTAGTAGTCCTGTACATAAAGTTTAGTACAGAAAAAGTATCATACGAGTTAATCGAGTCTTTTGTTCATCTTTCGATGAAGCAGGCTCAGAGACGGCTCACAGTATCTATGCAGCAGTTTTTGCCATAGCAGTTATGGGTTATTGCTTGACAGAGAGGAGGGGGTGGGGCAAAGAGTGGGAAACTAAAATTTTCTGGGAAGGTTTATCATTTGTTTATTGTTACCTCAAACTAATTTGTAGGACAGTACGATCGGAAATTCCAGTGGTATAGAATATGTAGTTGATCCATTATTTATGTATTGGTATTTGAAAGTAACAAAAAGAACAACTGGAGTAAATAATAATAGAAAAACTGGGCAGAACTTAATGCTTAACAATTTTATTTTTAAATTAATGCTTTTGAAGGTGGAGAGAGGAGGAGAAAGGAATGAAAAAAACAATTTGGTGAAGGGACGAAAATCTGACGAAACACAGATGATTATCACTTCTTACCAATATCGATCTGCAGAATTGAAACAAACAGAAGAACCTTTTGCTGTTGCATGGATCTTTTCTGCCTCCTAAAAATTTTTTTTTCTTCTAAACGATTTTTTTTTCCTGGAAGAAATCTTTCCCTTTCTGCGACATTGTCGCCGTGATCCTGCACGGTGTGCTTTACATACCCATTTGCTTTCTACTTGACAACTAGACAAAGTACAGTTAAACATTACTCTGTACATAGACATTTGTTTTTCATAATCATTTATTTTACATACTCATTTGCTTTACATACCCATTTCTTTTCTACTTGACATGCCCGTTTGTTTTACATAACCATTTATTTTACATGTTCATTTGCTTTACATACCCATTTCCTTTCTGAGATGCACGTTTGTTTTACATATTGCTTTACACACCTGTTTTCTTTTCACAGATAAAATTTATCGAAGAATCCAAATATAATATGAAAACTTGGTATTGATTTTGAAGCTTTCAAACTTTGTGACAATTCCAATACGGAGACGACATAATCTCAAAATTAAGTTTTAGCATTGAAATTTTTAAGTTTTTTTCTGTTTCAATATTTAAATGGCCCATTAATACTTCTTTATTGATACAGAATTATAAAAGTGAAAGTTCAGAGTTGATTGGCACCTTTCGCATGCGTCTGCGAAACTTTGGTATAAAATAGTACGGTAAGGAGAGTTTATGTTTTGATCGACTTTACGTGCATTAGGAAATAATATTTCTTTAGTGATCAATATCATTTAGAGTTTATAACTGAAATTAATTTTGTAGAACACATTTTTTTCACCAATTTAATATAATATTTACATGTTACGTAATACGGAATCAAAAAATAATTTTTTGGTTATAACTATTAGGATTTTTTTATTGATCTTCGGATATTCCTTTTAAATACGATTTATTTTTGCATTGTACAGCTTTTGTTACTTCCAATTAAAAAGACTTTTTTCTCCTTTTTAAGGACACGTATTGCCCGGGGAGTTTGGAGAAAGTGGGGTTGGCCTTGGCAGTCATGGAAATCAAAATCATGGCAATCATGGCAACCATGGTAAGATCAAATAAATATAAATGCAATGTGTATCTATTTTCGAAAAAGATATGAATTGTAATCTATGAAGGTTGTAACAGATAACAATTTCTAGAAACTTGAAATATAGGAATACAAAATACAGCTAATTTCAAAAAGTACTTTTTAACTTATACTTAAAAAACGACACACATTGTAACTTTATGTCAATTCCAAATGAACTGACGAAGTCCTAAGAATTTATACTTCCCAAACCACCTTCCGGCTTCTTATTCGAAAAACAAAATTACCGAAGAACCTAGATACAGTGCGTTCCAAAAGTTTATAGACAACATTTTTTTTTTTTTTTTTTTTTTTTTTTTTTTTTTTTTTTTTTTTTACAATTTAAAAAGAAGTGTAACAGTTTCAAAACAATTTATAATTATAAATTATAGCAAGACAATAATAATACTACACACAAATAATAATACACAACCATAGACTTTGTGAGAAAAAATAAAACTTAAATTTGACTGTCCCGAAAGTTTATAGACAACTCATTTTTTCCCCTTTAACATTCAAATGTTTAAACCGTTTGTTCTAATCACTTCAAAAACTCGATTAGGCATACTTAAAACAAGAGTTTGAAAAAGTTTTGACTTTAAAGAAAATCAAATTCGTTCAAATTGCAGCTTTATATCTTGAGCTGTTGTAAATATACACTTTTAGCATATACGTCTCTAGCTAATCTTCCCCAGAGGTTCTCTATTGGGTTCACGTCAAGACTAAGGGCTGGTCAGTCCACAACAGTTACTTGGTTTTGTCTAAACCGCCCCATTGTAGAATTGGACACGAGAATGGGGCAAAGGTTTTGCTGGTACATCAATTTGTCTCCCCTAGCAACTTTCCAAATGGAAGTAACTGCACTTTAAGCCTTTTTTGGTAATTTTTTGAACATTGACGACCTTTCAATAAAGCAATATGGGTTGTTCCATTATAAGAAAATGCTTCCCACAACATGAGTGTACCCCCTCCTTGTTGTCTACTAAAAAAAGTTCTTGATTCCATGCGAAAATCGTGCCATTAATAAGCCCAACCATCGGGGTCATCTAAATTGAATTTCTTTTCATCACTGACAAGAACACTCAACCATTCATCTGACCAATTCCTGTGATTTTGGGTCCACTGAATACGAGTGTCTTTATTTCGTTTTGTGAACTTTGGCGAATGACGCATTTTGCGAAAATCAAGAAATTTACTAACTAGCAGCCGTCGATGGACCGTGAATATTGGTACTGAAACGTTTACTTCTATAGAAACTAACCGTACACACAGATTCTGGGTTGAAATGAATTTCAAAATTTCTCTGTCTTACCATTTAGTTGCTTTCTTTGGTCGTCTAGAACGAGATTTTGATTCAGATTGTCACCTTTTGACAGCATTCGGTAAATACCACCACTGCTGCATCCAGTTTTTCTTGAAATGTACACAACTTTCCACCCACGAGCCTTTAAACGATAGATATTACAAAATTTCCTTTTTGGAAAATTGCACATTGCCAGGCATCTTTGCAATCGGTCGGTAACGGAAAGAGAGATAAGATTTTATCTCAGGAAACTATTGCGTCACAAGTACATGACCTTGGAATATGTAAATTTTGGACATCTGTACTTAAATCAGCTTTTAACACCGTTTGTCTATACATTTTTGGGACAGCATTTTTTTGTTTTTAATTATTTATATTAAATGTATGACTGCCAAAAGTTACTTGAGTATTTTGTTATTTTTATTTCATCATTATATATGTTCCTAATTTATGACGCCTATTTTACTCGTTTAGTTAGCTCATAAATCCAAAAAAAATGGTTGTCTATAAACTTTTGGGACGCACTGTATGATGTCGAAATATTAGTCATAAAAAAATGTTTAAAAAATATATGCGATCTTTATATATACACGCAAATTTTAAGTATACTATTAATTAGTAAATGTTATTACTAATTCATTCTACCTCTAAGATTTCTTTATTGATACAGAATTATAAAAGTCAAAATTCTCAGTTGTTTGTGTTTTACCTTTCGCATGTGTCAGCGCCAATTTGGTGAAAAATAGTATTGAAATGGTGCACACTTTATTTTTTTGATAGTCTATACATGTATTAAGAAATATTGTTTATTTTATTATTTATAAGGGGTTAAACCCAGTCTTCCCGGGTTACAAAATTTAAGCAAAATCCTTCCTCTATAGCTTTTAACTCCAATAGATTTTTTAATTTAATATACATTTTTTAGAATGAACAATAAGAATACCAAAAATCAAATTTATATGGAAAATAGCAATTATGCGTTGAAATAAAGTTTTGGAATTGTATTAAAAGTGATACGTTCATATATACCTCGCTCAAGGAATTAGCGTCTGAAGAAACTGCTAAAGATCATTATTTACAATTAGCCTTTTTGTTTTTGATCATTTCAGTGGCTTAATCGCAAAGTTCGATTAAATCTCTTAAATTTGTGTATAATTCATACCGGGTGTCCTAAAAAAGACTGACTGATTTTAAAATTCAATAACTTGTAAACGGTGACAGATATTTAAAAAATTCTTGCAGGAGGGTTATGCATAAGGTCAAAAGTTTTATTACAGTGATTTTCAATTTTAGTTCGAATTACAAACAATAGATGGCGCTGCGATCAATAGACGCTAAATTCAGGCAAGTTTTTTGGTACTTCGTGGCCCGCATAATACATTTCCATCTCCTTTTTCTGCATGAAACAAGAGAAAGGGCCAAAAATCGAGCCTGTATTTAGCGACTATTGCTTACTGCGCCATCTATTGTTTGTAATTCGAACTAAAATCGAAAATAACTGTAATAAAACTTTTGACCTTATGCATAACCCTCCTGCAAGAATTTTTTTAATATCTGTCACCGTTTGGAAGTTATTGAATTTTAAAATCAGTCAGTCCTTTTTAGGACACCCGGTAAATTATTGTTTTATTTAATGATTGAAAAATGTTATAATTTCGTTCTGGAATATAATCTGGCAGCAATTGCTGCGCTATTTGTATTAATTTAATTGCAAACGGATTTATCTTTCGTAATCGTCCGTTTGCGTTTTATTAAAAAGACATGCTTTAAAATTATTTCATAAACATTAAAAACTCAGTGAATTTCGATACTGTTTTCAAATAAATTTCGATAAGATTTTCTTATAAATTTTATTCAAAATTACATTTTTTTCCCTAGTCAGCTGTGTAAAAATTAAAAATGTGCGATATTTTGAAGTAAAAACAACAATATAAAAAAACACAGTAAAAGTTAAATTTGAAAGTCTGGTGTTAACACAGTCAAAGTGGCATGAGCGTTACGTACGGAAACGCTTGTCCTTTATATTATAGATAGACATTAAGGTAAATAACGGAAACTAATTTTGTAGTAAAAATTTTTTTTCAGTAATGAAAAATGATGTTTTCATGTCATATAACACTAAAAAAAATTTTGTTAGGTTATAACTAGTAGGACTTATTTATTGATATTAAAATATTGTTTTCAAATATGAAATTTGTATTTTTGTTTACATTGTCTGTGCTACTTTATATAAAAGAGATATGTTTTTTCTTTTTAAAAAAGGACACTCATTGCCTGGGGAGACTGGTGGTCGCAATCATGGCAATAATAAACATGGCGACAAACATGGCAATAATAAACATGGCGACAAACATGGCAATCATACTCATATTCCTGCCAATCAAGGTAATTTCAAATAAATAGTAAGATGTATTTATTTTCAAAAAGTATATGAATTGTAATCTACAAATGTTTTAACATATATAACTTTTTAGAATCTTCAAATATACGAATCCAAAACTACAGCTCATTTCTCAAAGTAGTGTTAAGTAATGCTTAAAACACGAATCCCATTGCAACTTGTTTTGCAACGATTTAAAATGATAAACATCATAAACTAATTTTGTAACAATTATGTTTTTCAGTAATGTAAAATGATATTTACATGTTACATAACAGTGAGAAAAAATCAGATTTTTAGCTTGTAACTTGTAGGACGTATTTAATTATCTTAAAATAAAAATTTTAAATATGTAATTTCTATTTCTGTTTGTATTATTCATTAATGATAAATGCAATAATGATAATACCTAATAATTATAAAAATAATATACATCTACTTTCGAAAAATACACGAATCGAAATCTAGAAATGTTTTAACATTTTACATACAACATTAACAAAATTTCTAGAAGCTTCAAATATATGATTCCACAGTTACTATTCATCATGTCCAGTAGTTTTTAAGTTATTCTTAAAAACGATCGCTTTGCAACTTGTTTTCAACGATTTAATCGTCGGATGTACCAATCCCCAAACTTTCTTCAATCTTATACAGGTTAATACTTCAAAATTTACTATCACACTGCCGAAATTAAATGGCAATCTATGCTCATCAGAAGGATTCTAAAAGCATGAAATTTCGGCCATTAGTTCTTGAGATATAACTATTGCTGAAATTGTGCAAATCCACCAAAATGCAGCATATCAGCGCCACCTGTTGGGTGATTTACACAAGAACGTAATCATCATCAACTTATCTTAGTGTCTAACTGAATATGAAGGGAAATCTGTGCGTTAGCTTTGAGATAGAGCTATTGCGAAAACCGTTAAAAACCAGCATAGCAGCGCCACCTATTACGCGATTGATACCAAAACCTAATTAGCATCAACATGTGCCAACATCTAACTGAATCTGACGTTAAATGAAAATTCGTGCATTAGTTCTTGAGATAGGGCTATCGCGGAAGTCATGATAAATGTAGCATAGAAGCGCCATCTGTTGAGCGATTTACACAAAAACATAATCAGCAGCAATATGAATGAAAGTATACTTGAATCTGAAGTTTGATGAAAGTTCGTGCATCAGTTCTTGAGATAGAATGATTGAGAAAATCGTGCAAAATGCAGCACAAATGTTGGCACCTATTGGATGATTTACACCAACAGGTAATCAACTTCATTGCATATCAAGGACTAACTGAATCTGAAGTTTCAGGAAAATATGTGCATTAGTTCTTGAGATAGAGCTATTGCGGAAATCGTGTAAATCTTACAAAATGTAGAATGGCAACGCCATCTATTGGGCGATTTACACCAAAATGTTCCCTTTGCTAATTTTAAACTAATCATATTTGGAAACGTTCTTAATCATATCATAATATTAAAATATTTATTTTCTTAAAAGACGTTATAAAAACACATTAAAAGGAAATTAAAAATTCTTTATTCTTCAGATAACGTTCTTAATTTTAAAAGATCTCTTGAAGAAATTAATATTTTTGAATTTTTTTTCTATGCTACTCTTCTTAAAGGATCTCTTTCTTTTTTACTTTCTTCTATATTAACAAAAAGAAAGTATTGGATTCGTGAAAATTTTCAAATTCCGGCTTTTGACGGATTTACACGTTTTAGGGGTCAGAGATCCCGAAAAACATGTTTTTACAAAATGTCTGTCTATGAGACTTTGAGTCTGTCGTGTGTCTATCTGTGTGACTATATGTGACACAAATTTTGTGGGCGCTCTATCTCAAGAACTAATGCACGAAATTCAATAAAATTGTAAGTATATTCAGTTACTCCATGATATAAATTGGTGCTGATTACTTTTTCACGTAAATTGCGCACCAAGTGGCGCTGCTATGCTGCATTTTTTAGACTCCCGCAATAGCTCTATCTCAAGAATTAATTCACGGATTGTCATCAAACTTCAGATTCAGTTAGTCCCTGATATGATTGGGGGCTGTTCACGTTTTGATGTAAATTGCCCAACGGTTGGCGCTGCTATGCTGCATTTTACATGATTGCCGCAATAGCTTTACCTTAAAAACAAAAGCATGAATTTTCATCAAACTTCAGATTAAGGTATAACTTGATAAATATTGGTGCTGATTAGGTTTTGGTGTAAATCGTATCACATGTATCGCTGCTATGCTGCATTTTTCACGATTTTCGCAATAGCTCTATCTCAAGAACTAATTCACGAATCTTCATATAACTTAGGATTCAGTTAGATGATGAAGCAAGTTGCTAAACTTAATTTTGTAGTATTTACACGATTTTAGCGATAGCCATATCTCAAGAACAATAGCTTTACCTTAAAAACAAAAGCATGAATTTTCATCAAACTTCAGATTAAGGTATAATTTGATAAATATTGGTGCTGATTAGGTTTTGGTGTAAATCGCATCACATGTATCGCTGCTATGCTGCATTTTTCACGATTTTCGCATTAGCTCTATCTCAAGAACTAATTCACGAATCTTCATATAACTTAGGATTCAGTTAGACGATGAAACAAGTTGCTAAACTTAATTTTGTAGTATTTACACGATTTTAGCGATAGCCATATCTCAAGAACTAATGCACGGAATTCATATCTTTAGAATCCTCATGATGAGCATAGATTTCCATTTAATTTTGGAACTGTGATAGCGAATTTTGAAGTATTAACATGTATGAGATAGAAGAAAGTTTTCGGATTGCCACATCCGACTACTTTTCTTTGTCGTCCACACTAATTAAAAATATATGCCCAATTTAAAATTTTGTGTGTGAAAATCATACTAGATGTGAATAAGGTTTTAATACTTCAGATAAAATTAAGCATAAAAAAGAAGACATTCTTTCAGAAGACTTGACAGCAAAATGAACCTTCTTACCGCCGTGAAGTGATACGTCCGTTCGCAAAGCTGCAGGTTTCACTGCAATAGAAGCATTTTTTTAAAATTAATATAATTCTACGGATATATCCAGATTTGAAAGATTAAGTTATGATTAATGCTCTCAAGCATTACATTTATATAGATAATTATTTTTTTTTATCTTATAAAAAAAAAAAATATATATGTGTTTTAGAACTTAAAAAAGCATTACACAGAAAAGAACATTACAATTTTGCCCTTTTGATTGGAGGTCAGGGGATTAAGTAAAAGAAAATATTAATTTACTTATGAGATATTTTGAAAATAAGAATGCATTTTACTCCATAAGTTTAAAAGTAGATACTAGAATTTGAGATCGAACTGGCGAACAGTCTTTAGGATTCCTAAACGGTTTGGCCAAATTCCTTCTTTCTTTGTATTCGAAAAAAAAATAGTAGTAGGAATTAACTGTGATACTCACTTTATGAGAACGTGAGTTTCAAAACTCGCCTTGTCCAAAAAATCAACTTTTGGGAAATCGCGAAAAACCTATAACTGCGAACCCGTGCATCGAATACCTACAATATTTTGGATAGTTATAGAGAGTTGCTCTGTGATATCATTGTGTTAAGTTGGAAAATCTACTTTAATTCATTTATTTAATTAATTGGAAAAAGTTTCGGATAAGAAGAGTTTTGTTGCCAACCTATGGATAAGAAGAGTTTTGTTGCCACCCTATGAATAAGAAAGTTTTGATATCAATTTCTTAAACATCGTTTATCATACTTGCTGAAAGAAATTAATAGTTTCTATTTTTGGTCATCGAATAATAATATTTTGTAGTCAAAGGTAATTCTTATGACAGCAATAAATATGATTAAAATTTTGTATTACGTTTTATTATAAAAAACAAACTTATCAACAATCATATAAAACTTATCATAACTAGCTTATGATTAAAATAATTTTTTATGTGATATAATATAATCTATATAACATATAATATTATATATATATATATATATATATATAAAATAATATAATGTACTTACAGAATATAAAAAAAAATAACTCATTGAATTTTTCTTCTGGAATATCATCGTAATTCTCTTCGACCATCTTCTTCTGTTCTGGTTCCTTGGAAATAATATTTTTATAGAAAGTAAGCGCTTCCATTTCTGACCAATTTTCATCAAAATGTTTTTTTAACAATGCGTGGACATCCTTAAGTTTCTCTTGCTTCACGGGGACTCCCTCCTTCTTCTTTTTAAGAAGAAAGTCCAGATTTTAGATGCCTCTAGCACAAATTTTGCACTCCGAATCTTGATATTCCAAGAATCTTTCGAAATACACTTCCACAAATTTGAAGATGGCCATGGTTCTTAGTCTTTATATAGTACCATATGTTAATGCCTTTGAAAGAACACAGAGATGCACATAAATAAAAAAAGCTTTCAAGGTAAAAAATTTACTTTTCTGGATGTTTCATGGAAAAAAAGAAACCTGGACGGTTTCTTGAAGGGGATGTTTGAGATGTGAACTTCCATATAAAGTTATCTTATGCAGTTTTGTCTTTGCTTGAAAACAAAAATAAAAAAGCTTAGTAGAAGCGTCATACATCTTGCATTGACACAGTTGAATACTTGAAGTTCTCTTTCTGGTGAATGCACTTTGAGAGGACCGGAATTGGGTTAGGTTTATGCCTGATAATAAAAATTAAATCTTTTAACACCTTCTGACTGTAAGAAATATAGAAATC
The DNA here is from genome assembly GCA_963932465.1 of Maratus speciosus. Lineage (NCBI taxonomy): Eukaryota > Metazoa > Arthropoda > Arachnida > Araneae > Salticidae > Maratus > Maratus speciosus. The sequence continues at coordinate 460,165,080 of OZ010797.1, forward strand.
GATTCTCCATTTTGAACTTACATTTTAATCTTCTTTTGCGTGTATTCTTTACTAGCCCATGTGTTCGTACTTCTTTTTCTCTCCTTCCCCCTTCCCCCACAAAATGCAAGAGTTTATTCACTGTTCATTATACATAAGACATGCTGTAAAACTTATTTAATTTGTTTGTATGAATAGAACAGGTAAAAGCTTTAAACGAAAATAGCAACAGGTCGCAGAGAAATGAAGAAATATTACTGTGATAGTAGCTGATAAGCTAGTCGTTCGTTGGTCTACGCATGCGCAGGTATAAAGCTAGTTTTGTTGCCAACTCCCTAGTGGATAATGCGAGTTTTGGAACCAAACCAACATTTTTCAAACACAAAAATAAAGGGTATTTTTTTTTATTTTACAGATTATAGTGTTTTTTCTGTGCAGGTTTACCAATAGAATAGATTGGTAGAGAAAACTCGATTTTTTTTATTTTGGATATAGCGAGTTTTGAATTTCACGTCCTCATATGTATTAGTACTGAAAATTTTAATTGTGTGGCATTTTAATATGTAGACGAGCTTCTAATCAATTTTTAATTATACCATAAATTAGTAAACATTATTACTAATCGATTGACACCAAGATGATTTGCGACCGAGTTGATTGAAGGTGGTCACTTTTCATATTCCAAGGAATGGCACCTTTTTTATTTGTTAAATCTTTTTTCAGACAGTATCGTTTAAATATTACACTTACCAATGTTTTAATTCATGGGCATGTGCACACTTCCACTTTGTAGTAATGTTTTTACTTAAATGCAGTTTTGAAGTGTGAACAGGCAATTCCGATTCAAGGACTAACACCTTCAAAATCAGGGATAAATTAACTTAAATATTGCACTGTAAGCTGTATGGTGGTGGGCAGGGATTAACTTCTAACAAAAAGAAAACCCGGAGCCTTAATGTCCTGCAATACTAATAACCGTAGTGTCCCTCCCCCTCCCCAATGCCTACGCTGTCACTCCTATCTGCATATTTATATTTTAAACATTACTTGCAAATCCACTTCTTAGTTATCTTTTCTTCCGAATAGAAGTATATGCCTAATTTTAATGTTTATTTCAAAATTCTGCGATTAAATATGGTTAGAACTCATAGCATGCATGGTCACGGTGACGTCGTTGTGACGTCACTGTAAGTCACTGTGGTCACGTCACATCTGTGACCAAAATGCCACCACTCAGTGATGTCACATTGTGACTGAGATGTGAACTTCTTAGAAAACGTTAAAAAATACGAAAATTCTTCAAAACATATTATTTACTGTAAAATTTTATTTTTCTAGCAATTAAAAAAAATTGTGACGTCATTGTTATGTCATTGCATGTAACGTAGGTCACGTCACATATGTGACAAAAAAACCACCATATTGTAAGTCGTAGTGTGACAAAAATGTGAACTTTTAAAATCCTTGAAAATGAAGAGAAATATTTTAAACAGTATTTTAAACAGTCCCGAGTTACAACGGCATAAGAAATGAAAATATATTAGTGCATAGCAAATGGTAAATTCTGTCATGAAAGGGGAAGGGGACATAATATATAAAGTGCACGATACAACCATTAATAAACTAAATTTTCATGCTATATTTTATCAATTTGATATCTGAGACAGTGAAAGTATAATTTTTTCATGATTTCAATTTTATCTAGCATTGCAATTTAATATAATAATCCTTCACTGATTGTTATTATTATAAAAGTGTTTCTCGGAAAAATGGTACGTGCTGGAGTAATTTGGATGACATATTTAGAATTAGGAGTAGTAAATCTGTACACTTTACATATTTAGTTTGCAGGGAGGATTTTTTTTTTTTTATTTTTTTATACAGTGGTATTCGAAACATTTCTGTGTTTTCAAACTAAAAATTTTCTATTAAAGTTAGGTCTGCAGCTTTTAATGAGCACGTAGAAAGAGTCTTCAGAGTTTAGTCATATATGAATTTCTTGCTTTATAATTTGCATTCAAGTCATATTTTTCCGTTTATTGTTTAACTATTTTAAGTAACTAATTTTTCAAAAATTCTACTTCTTTCAGACTTTTAAAATAAAATTAACATTTTCCGAAAATAAAAGAAATGCACAAAATTTATGCAAAACCTATGATATAATTAATTATGCGTATTTCAAATTTGTATTTTAGAGATATGACTTTAAAAAAAAAGTTATTTTACAAATTATTTTATTTTACAGAAAACGTGTGAAACAAACTTTACTTTAAACAAGTTGGAAATTGCTCGTCAAACGTGGCAAATGAGGTGCGTTCGTACTATAACTAGTTTTCTAAATATTTTTTTCGCCGCATATTGTACGGAATGTACATTTTAGTGTACTTCGAAAGGCTATAACATCATTAATTTGCACTTGAAATAATTTTTTCCCATTGGCAGTAATGTAACGGAAAACTTATGACTGTTCCTGTAATTAAACTATACATCCGATTTTCATAAAATATGAAATGACGCGACAAAATCTTACAACAATTATATATTTATAATTTCAGACCATTCGGAAGGCTGTAACATCATTAAAATGCACTTGCAATAATTTCTTCCCATTGGCCGTAATGTAACGGAAAACTTTTGATTGTCCCTGTAATTAAACTATACATCCGATTTTCATAAAAATTGAAATGACTCGACAAAATTATGCAACAATTATATAGTTTAAATTTTAAATGATTCGGTTGGGTAGTTTTTGCTCTGTTATATGCGGACGGACGGACTGAACGACAACTATAGGTGCTACGTATTTATATAATTACGAACGCACCTAAAAAAGGGGGCTGGTGGTTCATTATTACCATTAAATTGATTATTACACATTTTAAAAATTTAAACAATGTTTTATCTAATGAACTCTAATTGTGAATATTATTATTATTATTATTATTATTATTTACCAAAAATAAACTTTACAATACAATTTAACATAAATATTTGGTACTGATAAAAAGAAAAGGTAAAATACCGTGGAAAATTCTTCAAATAGAAAATTTTAAATAAAGACACCTTCACTGCGCATTTAAGTTTCAAATCTATACAAAAACAAATAAGCAGTAAAGAACCATCTGCTCTGTAATCGTCTGCGTGAGAAATAACCACAGAAAAATAAATACGGCAGACGCGGGAAGCCGGAAAGTTTTAGAACTGTTTAGAACATCGGCACTTCTATAACAGTTTTTTTAAGATAAGAGAATGAAGGCCACCATTTTAGGATACACGGATATTATTATAGAAACATAAACGTAAGTCTTATTTAATTTAAATCTTTTATTCCTAATGTGTTATGAGTTAAATAGTTTTATGTTATATTAATAAGAGACTCATCTGTATTTGTTTTCAGATGCGAAATTGTCCCATTCGATAAGTTAAAGGAAAATATTTTAATCTGTCATCGCTTGAAAAAACAAAAAAAGCTGCGCAGAGACTGATTTATGATTACATTCATAGGGAAATTAATGAAAACATTGATTTTCAGTTACTTGAGAATGAAAATGTGTTGGAACAATGATTTGGAGTTTTTTTTTAGGCATCTTACTGTTTACTGAATACTGACACTTATAGATTATATAGATATTCGATTATTATGATATTACGAAATTGTTTCAGTTTAGAAATTTGCATTACACTGGGAAAATGTACTTTTACATATTACAGTAGTGATACTTTTGAAAGAGTTTTCTTTTAATGTTAATAATATTTTAAATTATTTTTTAAAATCCTAAATCTTCATACTAATGTTTTCAGATTTAACATTTTTCAAAATTATAAAATAATAGGAATTCCTTATAACATATGTAAAGATTTTTTAGATATTGTTAAATCTAATAATGTATTTAATTCATCTATAGTAGTTTGTTGTTGTTTAATAGTACAACTATAAATACTAATTATTATTTTTAATTATTATTCATTTACAGGGCTAAAAAAGGAATTCCATTACATAATGATATAGGGGTGGAGGGAATTGTTTGCTGCGTACTTTAATTATGTTAATCTGTTTCATATATAATGAAATTGATACACGTCGCTGAGGTTTGCATACTATAAATTATTTCATATATAATACGAATAATACGTATATAGCATTTACAGGGATACATTATATAAAAAATTTCAGATACAATACTGTATCCGAAGTACTGTACATTAGCGATGACGGCTGGAAATGCATTTTTAATTATGATATGTGCTTTTATGATTCACTATATTTATGCATAGTATATGGTGTATATAAATGCTATAATTTCTATACAAGGCTACACAAAAGTATTCGTAAGGATTACTTTGTATGGGCGCAAATTGCTTAAAGGTTGTTTTTAAATGAGTTATGCTTTTTTTCACTGAACTGCATTTAATTTACTAAGAAATGTTTGTAGAATATAGATAAAATGACATACAGGGTCACGTAAAGAATTGGATACATGGCCGTCTATAAATTATAATTTCTGGAAAATTTAATTTCAGCAGTTTTAAGAGTGTTTTACTTTGAATTAAACTTTAGCTAAATAGTGTCGTGTAATAAAGATTCTAGGTAAACTACAGGGTTGTACAAAAGTATTCAAGTATGTTTCCATGCAATAGTATAAATTGCTGAAAGAGAATTTCAACCTTTTAGGCATTTTATTGCTAAACAAATTTTTCCTATTATATAGTATATATACACTGAAAAAAAAGGGTTCTCAAAATTGAGCAAAAAGTACACAATTTTAAATGCGTCACATACTCAAAATTGCTCCGATACAAATGTACTCAAAGTTGAGAAACACATGTACAAATTTTTTATTCCATGGTTTTGATCAAATATGAATCTTTATGTACTGCTCCCCCCCCCCCCCCCCCCAAAAAAAAAAACCCCAAAAATTAAAGTAAAAATGTGCTGACATTTATTTCCCATTCAAAGTTATTAACAAGAAATGTTTAATTGATTATTTATTAAGAAAAATAGCAAAATTCTTAACAAAATACTCAAATCGAATATTTTTATGACAAGAACAATATTTCCAGGCACTTTAAATCATTTTAAAATACAATGCATAGTTTAATATTTACAGTAATGAACATCATTTATGCCGCCAAAATGAAATGAACCATTACAGGGTACAAAATTATTCGTTTGTTTGGGTTTGATAATATGTGATGTTTCAAAATAGAAAAAGCATAGTTTCATTTTTGATCCAAAAATATTCAATTCGATATGAGTACATCGGTTTACTCATTTTTGAGTACTTGATTTTTTTCAGTGTATCAACCTACAGATCAAATACAGGGATGTTCAAAAGAATTGAAAAACATTTTTGGTTATGGACGGTAACTGCTGAAATCAGTTTTTCAAATGTTTTATGCGTTTTGTAAAATGTTTACTTAGTTAGCTTATTTACGTTATTTCCCTAAATTACGATATCTTGTTAAAGCATTCAGGAAGTGTTGGAAAGTATTTTATAATCTATTCTTAACGCATGATTTTTCTTACTTGTTTTTTGTATTTCCCAGATCAGTCTTTTCCTATAAAACATACCAAATCTATTTAGCTCATATTCACAAAATACAATATACACGGGAATAAAATATTTAAATAAATATTGCTTACCATACCGTTCTATAAAAAATAATTGTATTAATATCCGTTAGACTCCATGTTCGTATTTAATAAAGCAATAAAAAATCATAACACATTAAAAAAATTACACATTCAAAATATCAAGCTTGAACTCAATATCAAGTTTAGAACTTAATAAAAAAATATGTCAGTTGATAAGCATTATTTTTTAAGTGGAGAAATTAAAAATGTTTTAGAAGAATAGGGCTCCAAAATAGCGATATTTTGCTAAAAAGTACGGTAAAAAGATAAGATTTTATATTTACAACAAAAGTTTACTTTAAAATTCATCGCAGTATTAATACTTAGAAATTTTTCCAGAGAGAAACATTCGCCTTATATACAATATTTCAAATGAAAATCAAATTTCAAATTAATTGCTTAAAAGGCGCAAAGGCCAACATAGTGAAAAAGATTTCATGCCGGGACTCAAACCCGGGCCGTCAGTATAGCACACTGACATTCTACCGACAAAACCACATGGAACAACACCCAGCCTGTAAAATTTCTCACTATTACATGTTGGCAAGGCTACAAACGCAGCACAAGATGGAATATTTATCGTGAGCCACCGACATGGGGTAAACACGAAACTTAATTAAATCCAGCATCGACTGAAACTATATTAATACTTGGAAATTTTTCCAGGGAGAAATCTTCGCCTTGCATACAATATTTCAAATTAAATTTGCCTTTTAAGCAATTAATTTGAAATTTGATTTTCATTTGAAATATCGTATGCAAGGCGAATGGTTCTCTCTGGAAAAATTTCCACGTATTAATGTAGTTTCAATCGATGCTGGATTTCATTAAGTTTCGTGTTAGCCCCATGTCGGTGGTTCACGATATATATTCCATCTTGTGCTGCATTTGTAGCCTTGTCAACATGTAATAGTGAGAAATTTTCTAGGCTGGGTACCGTTCCATGTGGTTTTGTCCGTAGAATGTCAGTGCGCTATACTGATGGCCCGGGTTCAAGTCCCAGCATGGAATCTTTTTCACTATGTTCGCCTTTGCGTCTTTTAAGCAATTAATTTGAAATTTGATTTTCATTTGAAATCATCATAGTGTTTATGACAAGTTCGTCACAAATGACACATATTTCACAAATTGGCCCCAGTGTGACTTCAAAGCATTGTCGCTTTCGTCACAGGTTCGTCACAAAGTTAATGCCAAAATAGTCACAAATGACACACTTGTCACAAATTTGTCACACCGTGACGTCACAAACGACCTCTAAAACGGCCATAACGACTTCGCATTCTAGTCACTATGACGTCACATCGACGGTCACAAAATCACAGTGTGACTTCACAACGACGTCGCCGTGACGTCACCATGCCTTACGGGAGGATTATGATTTGGAAATAGCGTTAACACAAAAAAGGAATAGTTCGCAGCTATGCATTTTTATAAAAAAATGAATTAAATTTATAGAAATTTATATTTACATGCTGAAGAATGGAACAACGTTTTTCAATTTCCTTCAAAGGTGATATCTTAAACTATAAGATATTCCTTCCGCTTAACAGTCTTTTGTGGCGAGTCACTGAAAATCAGATTAAATTAAAAATTTCACATCGTTATCGGAAAGATTAAATGCTTTTATAGAAAAAGAGGAAACACTGCCTGGATGCTTTCTATCAGAATAACAATACATGGCAATTATAGCTACTTACAAATGAAAATGGACTTCGTAAATGTGCAGTGTAGAGCGTTAGCGCGTTCAACGTTCCAGTCCATGATACAAAATAAATAGAGAAATCACAAAAGGGATTTTTATATATTCGTACACAATAGAAGACTAACCATCTCAAACAAACGAAACCTCAAATTGATGCTCGTTGACTAAAAACAGAAAATATTCTTTTCAGATTAGCTAATCGGCCAATTAAAAATTATTAAACTGTCACAAAAGAAAAGAAAATTCATTTCTCAGTCTCTTGAGTGGCATCGTCGGCGTCGCCGCCAGAAATGCCAAACATAAATTTGGAAATATCACTAGAATAGAAAAACACGATTGCTGTACTCTCTTCATTCTGATTAAAATAGCATTGAAAGGATTTGAAATAGAGTGAAAAACATAATTTTTTAAGGAGGGAAAGGTTTTTTTTTTAATACACGAAAAAATAAAATTTTGGATGTAAGACAGGTTGAGCGTGAACCAGCCCTGGCTGGTGGGAGTTGCTTATATCTGAAGAAAGCCACAAAACTTCAATTATTAGAAACTTCAATTATTCAGGATTGGGTAGAGGGTATAGGGCTTCATAGGGACTTTTTTTCACTTAGCTCCGTTTAAAAATTTGTCTATGAAAAACTTTCGAGAAACTGAGTCTATTATTTTTAGAGAATTGTCCCTAGGTTTTGCTTAAACTTAGAATCGGCACTACTAATAACTTTTGGTTTTCAGCGAATTGTTGGAAACTGGTAACATTTTATTTTATTTATTGTCTGAGCGAAGCGAAGGCTAATACTCAGCGAAATATTACTGTCCGGACACTCTACTACTACGATGGATATTAACGCCATGTCCTACTAAAAAAAAGCCTAATAAAAACCTTTCGTCAAGCATAACTCAAAAAATATTTTTCGGATTTCGTTTCTGATTGCACCAGAAGGTACCTATGAGGGTCGCCTACTGAATGCACCTACTATGAAAAATAAGTTCCAAACCGTTTAAAAATTATATTAAAAAAACTGATAAAAAAAAGCACAATTTATCTGCATACGTCAGAGAAATTTCGTGTGCGTCACTTTCACCGGTGGATGTTTTCGTAGACAACTGGTTTGAACACATGGAGCAAATAAAAAAAAAAATACGCACGCAGTAATATTGAATAGATCAGTTTCAACCACGTGATCAGAAACCTTTCAACAACCCGTGGCAACCAGTTTTGGTGGGCAAACAAATAATAATACAGTATTCCGTACCACGGTGACCGTTTTTAGCCTGTTGTATAAAATCTGGCATTTTGTATGACATACAATTGTGGATGATTAAAACCAAAGTCATGAGTGTTTATTGATCCGGGAGGTTAGCTTTCTCTGGATGTCTGTCTGTCTATCATACAGCATACAATTTTCTTGTAAAGGATGATATTATTATGCAGTAAAACCTCCATAACGGACACACGCGATTAGTGGACACCTCTATTTAGCGGGCGTTTTTTCGATTACCAACCCTTAAATAACTGTACATTTTTACTCTCAGTAGCGGACACCTCCAAATAGAGGACAAATTCTGCCCTCCCGAGGTGTTCGCTATTCAGAAGTTCTACTGGTAAAACCTCCATAGCGGACACACCCGATTAGCGGATACCTCTATTTAGCGGACATTTTTTCGATTACCAATTCTTAAATAACTGTACATGTTTTACTCTCAGTAGCGGTCAATAGAGGACAAATTCTGCGTTCTCGGGGTGTCCGCTGTTCAGAGGTTTTACTGTATATAATATTGATAATTATTTTACAGGGCCGCACAAAAGAATAAGAATATATGCAAAGAATATAAACTAAATTCGGGATTGGTATATCGCTGATGGTAATGTAATTTTAGGATGTTGTTACAGTCATCCGCAGCATGTTTTTAGAGTTTCGTTCATCTAACGAAACCCTACCTGTCTCACTCTTTTGTCTGTCTGTTTGTCCGTCTGTCACAGAGCCCGTTCTCAGAAACTATATATGTCGGAGACTTGAAAATTTGCATACTTATAACTTATAGCTGAACACCACACATCAAACGGCAAATAATAAAATTTTGAAAAAGTCTAATATTTAACCTTCTGGGCTCCAACTTGTGTATTTTAAGCAAATTTTCTAACTCAGTCCCTAATTTAATAAAGCTGGAGACATGAAATTTTGCATACTTATAGCTGAACATCTCACATCAAACAACAAATAATAAAATTTTTAAAAAGGCTTAATATTTAACCCTTTGGGCTCTAACTTGTGTATTTAAAGCAATTTTTCTAACTCAGACCCTGATTAAGTTGGAGACATGAAAGTTTGCATACTTATAGCTGAACACTTGCGATAATACGATAAATCATAAAATTTTGAAAAAGTCATATTTAGCCCTCCGGTCTCTGACTTCTGTATTTTAAGCAATTTTTCTAACTCAGCCCCTAATTAAGTTGGAGACATGACATTTTGTCATTTTGCATACTTATAGCTGAACACCTCACATCAAACGACAAATAATAAAATTTTGAAAAAGTCTAATATTTAATCCTCTGGGCTCTAACTTATGTATTTTAAACACTTTTTCTAACTCAGCCCCTAATTAAGTTGGAGACATGAAATTTTGCATACTTATAGCTGAAATCCTCACATCAAACGACAAATAATAAAATTTTGAAAAATGTCTGATATTTAACACTCTGGGCTCTAACTTCTGTATTTTAAGCAATTTTTCTAACTCATCCCCTAACTAAGTTGGAGACTTGAAAGTTTGCATACTTATAGCTGAACACTTGCGATAACAAGATAAATCATAAAATTTTGAAAAAGTCATATTTAACCCTCCAGTCTCTAACTTCTGTATTTTAAGCAATTTTTCTAACTCAGCCCCTAATTAAGTTTGAGACATGAAATTCTGCATACTTATAGCTGAACACCTCACATCAAACGACAAAAAATAAAATTTTCAAGAAGTCTTATATTTAACCCGCTGGGCTCCAACATGTGTATTTTAATCTTTTTGTTCTAACTGAGCCCCTAATTAAGTTTAAGACTTGAAATTTTGCATACTTATAGCTGAACACCTCACATCAAACAGCAAATAATAAAATTTTTAAAAAGTCTAATATTTAACCCTCTGAGCTCTAACTTGTGTATTTAAAGCAATTTTTTCTAACTCAGCCCCTAATTATGTTGGAAACAAAAATTTGCATACTTATAGCTGAACACCTCACATCAAACGACAAATAATAAAATTTTGAAAAAATCTAATATTTAACCTCTAATATTTTGTCTCGCGTAATTTTTAAATTTAAACTGTTTTGCAATACTATTTTTTGTTAATTTTGCATAATAAGTATAATGTGACGTAATTCGTTCTATTTCAGATTTCTAACGCATGCTAATGAATTTATTTTACAATATCCTTTCTCTTTTAAAATTAACATGTAAATATAGTTTTTATGGCGTAATTTCCAATAAGTGCCTGCTTTTTATACCTAATTATTTAATTTCAATTTGAAGGTTTTCTTCTGTTTATAATAGTAACGTGTAAATAATTTTTTTTATTTGAAGCAAACATTGTTGTTTGCGCTGTTTATACAGTTGGCAACAGTTTAAATTGATACCATTTTCTAAAATATGTAAAAAATATCTGTCAAAATGCTGAATATTTGAATTTAAAAATAGAAATAAAACCTCAAATAATGAGTCAAATTAAAAAAAATTAATGAAATCTGCAGACCGGGATCTTCTATTGAATAAAATGATCTAAAAATGATTAAATTCCCATGTATAGCTTTAGCTCTTATAATTTTTTTTAATGGAACGATTTTGTCCAACTTTAGCATTAAATATCTCTTAAAAAAATTCTTCGATTTGAAAACTGTATGCATTAGTGTGTTGATCAAACATTTCGCTATAATACCACCGATTTTCATATATTTGTATGCAATAGTTTTCTTAATATTAACGAAGAAAGACCTCCGGTCACAAAAAATTCAAAACCGGCGGCGGCGGCGGTGACAGCGTTAGTTACTTTTTATAGAATAGAGAGATATATAAAAATGAAAACTTGTCTATCTGTCTGCTTGTAATTCTATAAAATATCCACAATTTGGAAGCCAAAATTGTGAAGAGATACGTACATGTGTATTAAAGCATGGCCGAGACAACTAAAGTAATCCGGAATCGAAATAACTTATAGTTAATTTTTAATTAATAAAAAACCACCAATTTAACAGCTATTTCTTATCAAATTTAAGCATTTTTCGTTATAGCAGTTGCCAACAATTAAAAAACACAATAAAATTATTACTACAACAATTAATTTTCTGCTGCAAGATTTCCACGTGAAAAATGAAAATGAAATAAATAGTTTGCCGAATTAAAAAAAAAAAAAGGTGAATATTACGTCATAACTTTTCTATTGCAAGATATTCACGTGAAATATGAAAATGAAATAAATGGTTTGACGAATTTAGATGAAAGTGAATATAACTTCATAACTTTTCTATTTCAAGGTTTCCACGTAAAAGAGGAAAATATTACGTCATATTGGAAATATAAAGGGCATGGTGGATATAGTATAGCGTCATATGAGTGTGAAAAATGTATTGAAGCATGATAAAAACCCGATTAGGGAAATATTGGCGTATTTTAACATTATTGCTCCAATTATAAATTGAAATAAGTTCATTTATAGCTGTATTCTTTTGCGTCTGTTATATACATTTATGCATTTTTATATAGCGTTTTCATATGATTCATTCAACAACATTTCGACTGCTTTTTTTAATGTTTGTTTTGTGTTGTATGTTAAATTTTGAAATTGATTTTTCAGAACAAACATCCTTCAAATTCTGGGCAACGCCGGCACTTTAGTTTGTAACAGATAAATGGCTTTTGTATCTGTACATCTAATGCTAATATTATAAAGCGTTATAATATTATAAAGTATATAATATTATTAATGCTTGTACGTTTGTGAGGTGTTATCTCTGAAACTACATAGCCAACTTAAAAAAATGTTGGTGGCCATCTCTGCTCCGAAAAAAAGACTATTTTATGTCAGTGCAAGAACCTATATCGCTGCAGGAGCTAAAAAGTTCTAAAATTGTGATTTCTGCGATATTGATTGGGTTAGAAACTTTAAATTTGGTGCGGTAGTTACTTTTAAGATGTGAATACTCGTAATGAACGCTCTCTAAAAGGTTCAATTTGACGGATTTCTAGAAAGGTTCTAAACTATGATTTATTTGGAATACTGAAATTTTCGGGATACTGTTGGGGTTAGAAACTAGAACTTTGGCATGGTAGTAATTAATAAGATGTAAATGCTCGTTGTAGAACGAATTCTAAAAAATAGAAAGACTAAACAAAGCGGAAAAAGATCTAAAAATGATCTAAGTAACGAAGAACATGGAACTGTTAGGAATATAAACATGAAAATTGACATGGCTGTATTTATCATGACGTAAATTCTCGCAATAGAACAATTTCTAAAAATGTCGCTATATAAAACAGTGCAGAAACAAAAAACTTTCAAAAATTTTCTATTTCTCTGTTACTGCTGACCCCAAAATCTTGAAATTTTTGCTTCGGGTTAGTTTTAAAATATACAATTGTCTCTATGAATGGTTTCTAAAAAATTTAAAATTTAAAAAGATGAAATTAACGGAAAGCGATCTCAATTACCATTAATTTGGAATTATTAGGTACAGCAACTTTAAATATTTCATAATGCTGCATTTCCTCCGCAAAACATGCGATTTAAATGCAACAAAACTGATAGGTACCCACCTAGCATTAAATAAATTGTGTAAATATTGAATAAAGACCTATATGAAACAGTGAGTAGGTTGCCCGAAAGTTCTTGTTAAAGTGTTCCTTCTCTAGGCTTTTCTCTCTCTCGCCAAGGCCACTAACAGAGGGAAGTGCCGTTTTAAATGTGATATGAATTATTTATCCGATTCATTTTCCTAGACATTTTATCATAAAGTCATATTCTCAAGTATCATTAGTAGATTTTTTATATATTAACTTATTCTGGTGAAATTTTGTAATCGGGTTCATATTGGCGTATGTTAGCTTGCATGATTTGCTGAATAAATATGCATGGATTTGTAAATTACTTCAAATGACACTTTGACAGCTCAAAAGTTATGCAGACGATATATTCAGATCTTGTGTCATACTTTATGTTGTAATCATTGCCGATTTCTTTTATTTAACCCCCTCACTGACAAGCCCGTGTTAATCCGTTCACTAAGCTCCAGGTTTCACTGCAATACAAGCAATATTTAAAGTAATATAATTCTATTGATTTAATGTATTTTTATTACATTGAACAATGATTAATAATTCCAAGGATTGCATTCATATTCGTTATTAAGTTTTTTTATAAAATGTTCAAATAATCATTTTTTTTAGCATTTAAAACAAAATTTAGAGAAAACAACATTACAATTTTGCCCTTTTCCAAGACAGTCGGAGGGTTAATACATGCTAAATACAGCTCAACTTGTGCAGAATATGTTTGAAAACAAAACAATACAGCGTATGTAGTGGCCAGCATACACTCATCATTTAAATCCGATCGAGCATATCTAAAACACATTCTAACGAAGCATTGCATGCCACTTTTGATGTATTCGGTACTTTGATACTATATTAGATTTTGAGAAGAAAATTCCTTAAATGTTATCGACAACCTCATTGCATCCGTGGAAAACAGATATTGTACAATATTAACTATTCCGGGGGAGCACACACCATATAAAGTATAGTCCATTCTTTTTAAACATCATATGTTTGTCTTTTAAAGTTATTCAAATTGGTGCGGAGCGTCTGATTATGCTCTTGACATCATTTTATGCAGTTAAAATTCCGATATAAGTAAATTAGTGTTTCATTTTCTATTTTACTTTTAATATATTGCGTACTTTCAATTTTATATCCATGCATGGCTGTCTTGAATGGTTTGATTTCCCATTTTTTTAAACAGTGTATACGAATTTATATATAAGATTTTGTAATTCTACAATTCGTTTATTTTCATCATTTCAATTTTTCGCAGTATATGGACAATTAAAGATAACATCTCATTTTCTTTGCTTCCACATGTTATTATTAAATCTATGTTCTCAGTAATATCGCTCAGACTAATCCCTCTGAGGGAAGTCCTAGTAAAGGTATGTTTCAAATATTTTTTATGAAAAAAAATTATATATTTAAATATTATTGAATGTATATTTGTTCATTTTTATACGAAAGTACAAAAACTGATACTAAAGGTATATTTGTTGCCTATGTATCCTTACCTGTATTAAAACACTGGTTATCTTTTTTTCACTCCGAGTTCGAGTTGACGATTTTTTTCTGTTTGTCGAAGTCAGATTGACTTCAAGCAAATTTTTCAGGATCATGTCGGGTACAACACAACCCGTGCAGAATTTTAAAACAGATATAAAGGTCTTCACTCTCTTGTGGTCGTTTTTTGGTTGACCCAATTTTTTCCAAAAGAAATTCCTAAATGTATTTATATGAAAAAATAACTACATATTGTAATTTTAACTAGCATATATTGTTATCACTTCAGTTTTTCTGATTTAATATTTAATCTTTAAGAATTAACGGATGTTTTTTCAGGTGAGAAGTAACAACCAGGAAAAGGCTTCTACGGACAAGGCTCTCCAGGAGTTGCAAGTCCCATTGTTTAACATGTTGACTGACAACATATTTAAACTTTAATCGTTTACTATGTTATAATAAATATTATACCTTCGTATGTAACGATTTTGTGTACTTATATGGTATTTTTTCCTCTAAAATAAATGTAATTTTGAAAGCATTACAATGTGTCTCTTCAATTTTTATATACTTAAGTGCACTGTAACATACATACACACAAATTCATGTAAAAGTCATTGCACAGAAATAGTTTTTTTTTTTTTTTTTTTTTTTTTTTTTTTTTTTTTTTTTAGCATAAAAATTTCCATGTATAAATGCAATTCAAACAAAATTTTACTAATATCAAAAATTCAACTTTTACTTTTATTAAGAATTTTGTAGGTTGTCGTAAAACGATTTTATTATTTGGTGCTAGACTTATTTTGTAAGGATTTAAGAAATACATTTCTTAATAATATTGGAAAGTGGAGGCAACTACAGAGGATATTGATATACAATATTTTTTTTCATTTGAAATTTGAGGTAAATATCTCTATTAAAGCATTGATACGCAAATTTGAACATTTATATTAATTAAAATTTCTTTTTCAAATCCAGAACGAAGAATACACAAAGTTCACGAACATTTTTAGTTCAGTAAAAATATTTCAAATTTAATGACAAACTTTGCTGTGCACTGCACATACATCCACAGCTAACGACTGAATTTAATTGGCGAGCCCCGTGACGTTATTAGATGACAGATTCTTCTATACTTGGCTGATTACTGTATTTAATTGTATTGTAACCTCTTTGGTGCAAAGAGTTATTTGTTAGTTTTCGAGTTAAAATCCTTTCCAAATCTATAAAGATTACCCTAATTATCGCTTATGAAAATCGCTATTTAATACTTGCTTTTATGAATGAAAATCCTTCGCTTATGTAAATCACTAGTTAACACTAGATTTTACTGATCAGAATCAATGTGAGTTTTAATGTTTTTATCTGATTCGGAATACTCCGCTCGCTGAATCAAGTGTTCATTCATTCAATTTGACTTTAATTTCGTTCCATCATAGTTTTGCAAGAGGAAATTATTTATACAATAATAAAATCTTTTTTTTTTTTTTTTTTTTTTTTTTTTTTTTTTTTTTTTTTTTTTTTACAATTTAACAAATATTTTTTTTATATTTTTATAAAACATAAATAAATACATGCAAAAATAACTAATTTAATTACCCGGCTCCGGCTCTTTAATCAATTTTCAAACAATTTCTATCCTTTCAATCATTTTTTATTCCCTTAATAATGGAAATTTATGACTCATATAAACAGAATATATTAGTTACGGCTACGCTACAAAAATAATTACTGTAATCTAGGTTATTTTCCAGAAAATACTGAAAACTGCAAATATTCTGAAACATTTACAAGAAAAACAATTAAAGAAAAATCCCAATTTGTTTGAATAATACAAAGATTAATTTAATAGGATTTAAGTTGAGTTCACAACGACATTAAATGCAGGTTAATAGCAGATTAATAAAAATCAAAATTTCTATTATGTTTTAGGCATTTCATTGTCACGAAAAATGCAAACAAACTTATTAAGATGTAAATAACGCAACTTATATCAAGTTAATATCCAGGTCTAACTGAATCCAAAGTTTTGTAAAATTCCGTGCGTTAGTTCTTGAGTTAGAGCGCCCACAACATTTTTGACAATCATTTTCTAAAAACCATCAAATCGTGTTCAGGACCTTCTAAAACGTATAAATCCATAGAAAACCGGAAGTTGAAATTTTTCACGAATCCAATACTTTCTTCTTGTAAAGATTGGCGAAAGTAAAAAATTGTTTAACTTTATAAAAGCATACCTCTACATTTTTCTGATAAACCGTAATATAATGGCATTTTCGATTACATCTGTAAAGTAAGTATAGATGCTAGACACCTCATTTTCCATCCCGAACATGCAGTGGTAAACCTCAGTAATACATACCAATTAGATACCAATCCTACTGCATTTAGACAAGTTAGAGAATGGAAAGGTGTATAAATAGATAAAATGTGTTCATAAACACTTTTTAACTATGTTGGACAGTCTAGAATGTTTTTTTTTTTTTTTCTATCAACGGACAAAACAATAATGCTTCTCGAACAAACACTGCTTTTCCCTTCAAAAATAATTAAAAAATATATTTTTTTGTTGCATTCTACTATGCTTTATGAGAAATATTTCCCAGATTGACTAACAAAGTTCCAATTAATAAGGGAATTAAGTCTCTGCTAAAATCCATTACGTTTATCAAATGTATCTGCATGCTGTAAGCAATGAAATGTGAATAATGGTTTATTATTTTGATTTTCTAATCATGTCTCTTGGATAATTAAATAGCATGATTAAGATGCTTGTAAGATCTGGAGTTGCAAATATAGTGGAACCCGGTTAAGACGCTCACGGTTAATACGCGATCCCGCTTCATACGCGGATTTTTTCCGATCCCTTGACCATCGCCGATAATGATAATGAAAAATTATCACGTTTAATACGGGAACGGTTCATACGCCATAGACTGTGAGTCATTTGACGTAAAAACTCACGCTTAAAACTCGAATTCCTTCTCTTCTGCCAATTTACCAATTTTTTTACATTCAAATAAAAATCATTGTTTCCGCATAGTAATATTTACTGTATTAGATAACAAATTAATTAAAATGAACATTACTAATCGGATATAGTGGTATTTATTTGAATTTTTTTAAAAAAACTGCTAAACTAGCAACACTGCGATTCTTCTTTATTCCCGCAACCTAACATTCTTTGTCTCTCGCATCCTGTATGTCCTTACTGTAGTATTGAAAGATAGACGATTTGAAGATGCTCACATACGTCGTAAAAATCTTTATATTGTTAGACCCGTTGTTAGGGAGGTTTTAAATGTAGGGTATATCACTACTATGTTTTTTAATGCGTTATTATAGGCAAAAAAAGAAACTCTTACAAATTAAAATACGACTGCAGTTGTATAATTCTTTTATGTTTCTTTACTTTTTGCTATGCTAAAAGTATTTTTTACGCAAAGATTAATAAGGATATTTTTTTCTAATATTAAAAGGGAGTAAAATTGTAATAGTATTCATTACCAAAAATACTAAATATGAATTTAACAAATGGATTGTGCTTCAAAGATTTAATATCTTTTCTTTGTGTTAAAAAAATATTAATCTAGCAGAAAATTATTTTTGTTATTTTATTTTTGATTGTAACTTATTGGGACAATACAGCCATGTTTGAAACCATATTAATATTCAGCGAGTCTTTCAGTCGGTCCTATAAAAAGAAACAATGAGTTAAAGTTGAATACAATTAAATTTTAATCTACATATACATAAAAAGCACAATTTTCGAGCGTAAACATATAATTGGAATCTCTAAATATTCATTTAGACGATTAGATGTATCAATAATACCAGTGAGAGCAACATTTATACAAATCACGTTTAATACGCGATCCCGCTTAATACGCGACTTTTGACCACTCCCTTTAGTCGCGTCTTAGGCGGGTTCAACTGTAATATATTTTTTTTATTATTAATTAAGATTTTTTTTCAGGTATAAACCTTCAGAAAATATTGAAAAAAAAAATAGATCGTACTGCAAATTTTTGTTTTATTGGAATCCATTACTTACTTTCTTGCAAAATTCGTTTATATGTACAAATAAAACGATACATCGAATTTTATACATTTGAATATAAAGGTTAAAAAAAAATCTAAAATTTATGAAATATTCAGAATTTTCACATCATATTGCTGACATTAGGTACTTTTAACTTTTGAAATTATATTTATTTAAAAAAAATCTATGCACAGTTTTATGACATATATAATGACAAACAGCTATAGAAAGTTTCAAAGCATTCAGAGGCGAAATTATGGTCATGGAACATTTTCAAATAACGGATACCGACGAAATTTACTGAGAAAACGAATTTTGATATTTACTACAAGCGCAAACAGTAAATGTACCTTCTAATCTACTAAATTCAAATAGAACCATAGCTTCAATAACTTTACTGAGTAATTTCTTAATATTAATGATTTATGCCAGTTCCATGCGAAGAAAAAAACTGCTCCATGGGCAGAGTTTCACTTTTGTGACCCCCCCCCCCCCCCACACACACACACACCATCTGTTTGTGGTCAGTTTTATCTTGATATACATTACTAGCAAAACCCGCGGCTTCGCTGGCATAATAGTCGAATAATGCTAAGTGGTATATGTGTGCCTATTTTTATTAGAAAAATTTACAGAATTAGGAATACAAAATTACTAATAAGACTACAGTTTGATTAAACTTTATAATTACACTGCATTAGGCGAAAATGAGATATATTATTGAGAAGAATTCAAATTCTAAATAAATGATAATTTAGAATGTATTTTGAATTTTTTACCCTCATTTCAGCTTTCGTTTGAGGATTGAATTTTTTAGAAACCATTCTTAGCACGTATTTACGTCTTAAAAGTAACCATCATGACATATTCGAAGCTTTTAGTCTAACGGCATACCACCTCTCTGAAGCTAGTGGCACCAACATAAAATATAGCCTATTTTGGAACAGGGACTATCAACATGAATTTTCTAACATAAATTTTGAAATCGGATTGGTAGTTCCTGAGATTCCAGATAAATCCTAATTTAGAAAGGCTTATTTGCCCCTTTAAATTTCAAATCTTTTAGAAACTGTCATTAGAGAGAATTTACGTCGTATAAGTATCTATTATACAAATTTTAGGTTTCTATCTTTAACAAATCAATCGAAATTGTAAATTAGAAAACTGTTAGAACGCTTTTCGCTTATAACATCCTTATAAATTTCAATTTTTTAAACTCTTTTAGGGAGAATTTACATCATATAAGTAACTACCTTACAAAATTTCAAGTTTCTATTTTTAGCAATTCAAAAAAACCGAAATTTAGAAAATGTTTAGAAAACGTTTCGCTCGTTTCGCATTTTTAAATTTGGAAATTTGGAATCTTTCAGAAACAGCAACATACCGATCATTTACATCCTATATATGTCCATTAGGGTGGGCCGAAAAAAACTTTTTTTTGATTTTCGATGATGGGTAGTGCGGAAAAGTGGCCACTAGTGGCACCAAGTTCACACAAAAAATTTGAGATTTTTAAGACAATTCCTATATTTGCCGCTTTTGGCTTGAAGTTTTGCTAAAATGCTGATTTTTGAACTTTTTTAGCAAAAATTTTAAAAATGCTAAATTAAACTCATTTTAATCGTATTTACTTGAAAAGGCATATTTAATGTTCCAAATGTATAAATAAGCTCTGATAATGTATTATTTAATTGCTATGTGTATTTTAAATTAGACGATTTTTATAGCCTTTTCGCGTTTAAGTGAGCAGAAGTTGCATGTATTGTTTGAATCTTTCAACGGTTTCTCTCTTTTCTTGTTTATGTCCCTTGCTCTTCCTTATTTTTTTCGATGCTTTAAGGGTCACATATTTGGGTGACGGACAGCAGAATCCCTCAGAAACAGATCTGGAAGGAGAGAAGGGGGTGGGGCGAGAACTTAAGTGAATGCAGTGACTCATCGCGATATTGGGGGAGTGAAGGAGGAAATACAAGAGAGGAGAAAGTGCGATAAGGAATGCTTATTATTTTTAGTGCTCGGTTTCCCTGTGACATTTGTTCAGTGTAAAAGTAAAACCTTTTTCTCGTGCAATACATTGCTTTTTGAATCGTTTAACGTGCCTTTACTGTGTTTTGTGCGTTTTATTACGACGAGTTTAGAAATGGCTAGTGCGAAAGCTCATGATCATGTAAAGACATGTGATAGCGTGAAAAGTAGCCATTTTGGGGCACCGTGCAAATTGAAAGACTTGCAATTGCCAACTAATGCTGATATCATGCGCCACTACTATTGGTTGCGAAGCAATATAGAAGAAAATCGAGATATTTATCTTCAACCAGTGGATGACATTATTAAAATGGTAGGTGAAAAAGTTTACGAAATCTGAATAAAATCTTCCATACCAGTGGTTTCCCAACGAACAATTAACGGAAAGATTAAAAACTATTACAATGAGTGTAGATCATTGGAGAAATCTTGTAATCATACGGGCGTTAAAGGCAAGGCAATCCGTGAAGATTTCGTACGAAATGCGGAAACCTCTCTCTTTGACATTGCAGCTTGTAACTGTAGAGGGTTGAACAATTGTAGCTGCGACATCAGACGCAAAGTTCCCCATCGGGAGGTGAACTTCTTGAAGGATCAAAAAACTGTTCGAAAAATTGATTTAAATATTGATTTAAATATCGAAAATATTGATTTAAAAACAAGCAAAACTCTTGCAAAGAAAATATTGCGGAAAATGAAAAGGGATACAATTTCAACGAGGAACAGTGGTTCTGCGACAAAGCCTTCAACGAGTGGAGTTAGATCCAGATGGAAGAAAGTTATATTGTTGGAAGCTTCAAGTAGTGGGAGCATTCAATCAAGCAGTTCGACTGAATCTGAATTTGAACCAGGCTCTTCAAAGCCAAACACTTCTAAACGCATATTCCTGTCTCACACACCGTCCGCCATGTCTCAGGGAAACTAAGCACTGAAAATAATAAGCATCCCTTATCGCACTTTCTCCCCTCTTGTATTTCCTCCTTCACTCCCCCAACATCGCGATCAGTCACTGCATTCGCTTAAGTTCTCGCCTCACACTCTTCTCTCCTTCCAGATCTGTTTCTGAGGGATTCTGCTGTCCATCACCCAAATATATGACCCTTAAAGCATCGAAAAAAATAAGGAAGAGCAAGGGACATAAACAAGACAAAAGAGAGGAACAGTTGAAAGATTCAAACAATACATGCAACTTTTGCTCACTTAAACGTTAAACGGCTATAAAAATCGTCTAATTTAAAATACACATAGCAATTAAATAATACATTATCAGAGCTTATTTATACATTTAGAACATTAAATATGCCTTTTCAAGTAAATACGATTCAAATAAGTTTAATTTAGCATTTTTAAAATTTTTGCTAAAAAAATTAAAAAATCAGCGTTTTAGCAAAATTTCAAGCCAAAAGCGGCAAATATAGGAATTGTCCTAAAAATCTCAAATTTTTTGTGTGAACTTGGTGCCACTAGTGGCCACTTTTCCCCACTACCCATCATCGAAATTAAAAAAAAAGTTTTTTTCGGCCCACCCTAATGTCCATGCGAAATTTCAAGTTTCTAGCAATTTCAATATCACAATTTTAGAATGTTTTTGGCTCCTACACCGCTCTTTTGATAGTGGCACCGACAAAAAATATAGCCTATGTTGAAGCATAGACTGTCAACATAAATTTGCCACCATTCCTTATGAAATCAGCCTGACATTTTCTTATATTCCACAGAAGTCGTAATTTACAAAGTTTTTGGAACGATTTTTGCTCATTTTATCGTTTTAAATCTCGAAATTTTTAGTAACTATCATTTATATCTTATGTATCTCCACGCCAAATTTAGATTTTCTATCATTAACAATTGCTAAGAATTTGCAATGTAGAACGTTTTTCGCCCATGTTCACACCTTTTAAATTTCGAACTTTTTTCAACTGTTCATAGAAGCAGTTATATATTATAAGTAACTACCATGCCAAATTTTAAGTTTCTAGCCCCTACAGGATCACAAAGATCGTAATTTAGAACGTTTTTACTTTCTTCTATCTTTACAAGAAAAAAGTATTGGATTCATAAAAATTTTCGAATTCCGGTTTTCGACGGATTTACAAGTTTTAAGGGTCAGAGAACCGAAAAACATGTTTTTACAAACTGTCTGTCTGAGAGTCTGTGACTCTCTCTGTCTGTCTGTGTGAGCACAAATTTTGTGAGCGCTCTATCTCAAGAACTAAAGCACGGATTTTCATCAATCTTCAGATTCAGCTACCACTTGAAATAAGTTGTTGCAGATTAGATTATGGTGTAAATAACCTAACCGGTGGCACTGATATGTTTTATTTTTCAGGAAATATTAACATGAATGAGATAGAGGAAAGTTTTAAGATTGTCACATCCGACTAGTTTGCTCCTGTAACCCTCTTGTGGTAGTGACACTTACATAAAATATAACCTATATTAAAGCAATGACTGTCACCATCAATTTACAATCAATACTTCTGATATCGGTTTAGTATTTTCTCAGATTTTATAAAAATCGTAATTTAGGATAATTTTAGAACGCTTTTCGCTCATTTCAAACTTTTAAATTTGGAATTTTTTAGAAACTGTTTTTAGAAAGCATATGTATGTTATAAATATCTACCATTTCCATTTTCACGTTTCTATTTTTAACAATTGCCTGAAAATCGTAATTTAGAACGTTTTTAGAATGTTTTTATCGCATTTTAACACCTTTTAAATTTTGAATTTTTTTTTCGACTGTTCTTATATACGATTTACATCTTATAAATAACTACCATGCCAAATTTAAATTTGTTAGCCACTTCAGTTTCACAAAAATCACAATTTAGAAGGATTTTTGCTTCCGCAACCCCCCAAGTGCTAGTGACACCGACACATAATATAGCCCATGTTGAAGCAGGGACTGTCACCATCAATTTTCAACCATTATTTTTTAAATCATTTTCGTATTTCCTGAGATTGCAGAAAAATGGTAATTTAGAACGTTTTTCACGCATTTCCATCAGTTTTTAATTTCAATTTTTTTTCGACTGTTCTGATATAGGATTTAAATCTTCTAAGAAACTTCCATGCGAAATTTCAGTTGCTAGCTCTTTCAGTATCACAAAAATCGCAATTTAGAACGATTTTGGATTTTGCAACACTTAGGTGGTAGTGGCACCGACATAAAATATAACCAATATTGAAGCAAGGATTGTCACCATTAATTTGCAACTATTGCTTTTGGAATCGGTTTGGTATTTCCTGAGATTGCAAAAAAAATCATAATTTAAAACGTATTTAGAATACTTTTCGGGCATTTTCACCCCTTTTAAATTTAGATTTTTTAAAAAGTGTATTTATACCTTATAACTAATCCTCATGCCAAATTCTAGCCCCTTCGGTAACACAAATTGCATTTTTAGAGCGTTTTGGGGTCCTCGACCCCCTTGGTGTTTGTGGTATCGAAATAAAATATGTTGAAACAGGGACAGTCACCTTTAATATGCTACCATTATTTTTGAAATCGGTTCGGTAGATCCAGAGATTAACCCGTACAAATAAACAAACACAGAAACACACAAACTTTACTTTTAACCCTTTCCAACAAAGTTGAAAAGTGTTTAAAACTCCGTTTTTGTGGTATCGAAATAAAATATGTTGAAACAGGGACAGACACCATTAATATGCTACCATTATTTTTGAAATCGGTTCGGTAGTTCCAGAGATTAACCCGTACAAATAAACAAACACAGAAACACACAAACTTTACTTTTAACCCTTTCCAACAAAGTTGAAAAGTGTTTAAAACTCCGTTTTCTGTCTGTCCGTCTGTTCGTCCGTGCTCTAACTTTCGTATATATACTTGGATTGCTCTGAAATATTTGGATGTTATTGACGTTTACCATAGCACGATCCCTATTTCAAAATCTATTTGAAATAATGTAGCATGTTTAGTTAATTTACAGATACAGTCAAAAGTATTCCGTTACATTACGGCCAACGGGAAAAAATCTTTCAAATTAATTTTCATGATGTTACACCCTTTCAAACATAATAAAACTGATATACATTTACGAAGTGCAGTAAAATATGCATTTTGTTGGATATGAGGTGCAAAGAATAGTTATTATACATTTACAGAGAAGAACTCTCTGAGAGCAACACAAAAGAATTCCGTTAAATAATGATATAGGGGTGGAGGGAATTGTTTGCGGCGTATTTCAATTATGTTAAATTATTTCATATATAATGAAGTTGATATACGTTGCTGAGCTTTCGTATGAGTTATCTCATGTATAACACGAAGTGCATAGCATTTACAGGGACACACAAAAGATTTCAGATACTATATTGCATCCGAATTACTGTATATCAGCAACTATCGCTCGAAATGCATTTTTAATTATGATACGCGCTTTTAGTTTCACTATATTTATGCATACTATAGGGGTGTATAAATGCTATAGTTGATGTACAGTGCTACACAAAAGAATTCATAAAAGTTACTGAGCAATAGCGTAAATTGCTTATAGGTGGTTTTTAAATGAGTTATGAGTTTTTACGCTGAACTGGACATTTAGTTTACTAAGAAATGTTTGTAGAATATCGATAAAATGATATAATACAAGGTCATGCAAAAATTGGATGCATCGCTGTTTATGGATGATACTTTCTGGAAATGTGATTTCAGTAGTTTTAAGAGTGTTTTAGTTTCAATCAAACTTTAGCAAAATTGCGGCGTGTAATAAAGGTACTATATACAATACAGGGCTGAACAAAAGTATTCAAGTATGTTTCCACATATTAGTATAAGTTGCTGAAAGAGAAATTTCAACTTGTTATGTTTTTCTTGCTAAACTAAATTTCCCATTATATAGTATATATATCAATCTACAAATCAAATATAGGGTTGAAAAGAATTGGAATACATATTTGGCTATGGACGGTAACTGATGTAATTAGTTTTTCAAATGTTATATTATTAATAATAATGATTGGTAATTAGATCTCTTTTATTTCTAAATATTTTAATATTAATTAAACTATGAATTTACATTGTCAAAACAATTTAGAAATCCTGTATAAATAATTCAAAAAATGTTTTTTTTTCTTTCCTCATACCTTAAAAACATCTCATTTTCTTTCATCATATCTTAAAAACCGAAAGAGATCAAAAATTATAATTTTTAAAAGCAAATTATCATGCGTAAATCAAAACCGCGAATTTTTAATATTCAGGTCGCTCGTCAAATCAACACATAGCATGTAAAAGACGTTTGGAACTAAATTCAGCTATAAAATTAGGCGTGATTTTTAAGAGAAATATTAACTGCTAAAGAAAAAAAGTTTGTTTTTTAATGTGTAACTTTTAATTCTTAATTTATATTTTACGGAAAGAAATTCTTTTTCTAAAAAGGTTCACGGAGAAATAAGATTAAAAAATACAAGGAAAGACTTTCATAAAGTAAGACTTATTTTTAGCCAGGCTTTCTCTTTTAGCTTTCTCTTTTTAGCCAGGATGCACTTATATAAAAATGTTGTGATTTTTACTGCACTTTATGTTCTAATTTTTCAAGCACCGATATTTTAAAATCTAATTCAAGCACCGATGCTGTAAAAGCGATTTCAAGCACCAAGTAGCAGCATATAAATTTTACAGTAACTGCGGTGACAGCCGTTGCGCCAACAACTTTTGTTGTAAAATACAGTGATCTTTCCTGCACATTATGTTGTAATTTTTTAAGCACCTATGCTGTGAAAGTGAATTCAAGCACCGATGCTGGAAAGCAAATTCCAGGAACAAGTGAAGTAACAATCAAATCCTCTCTATCACGTGTACCACGCAGCCAATATCAAAGCGACTTTATCCAGACTTAAGAAATTTTACCGCAATTTTAAAGGCAACAGCTTGTAATTTTTTCAGCAACTGTGTTGATACCCGGCTACCAGCACCTTTTGTTGTAAAATAAAACGTTTTTTTAACAGTGTGATTTTATCATGTTTCCTTAATTTTTTGGGTGGTTATTTATGTTCCTAAGAAAGGTTCAATAACCCTCATAGCATGCATGGTCACGGTGACGTCGTTGTGACGTCACTGTAAGTCACTATAGTCACGTCACATCTGTGACCAAAATGCCACCGCTCAGTGATGTCATATTGTGACTGAGATGTGAACTTCTTCGAAAACTTTATTATTAGGAATATATTTTGTATTTATTACGTGTGAAACAAACTTTAATTTAAAAAAAGGGGGGGGGGGGTCATTATTACCATTAAATTGATTTTTACGCATTTTAAAAATTTAAACAATGTTTTTTCTAATAAATTCTAATTATGAATATTATTATTATTATTTACAAAAATGAATTGTAACAATACATTTTAACTTGAAATATTTGGTACTGATAAAAAGAAAAGGTAAAATACATTGGAAAATTCTTCAAATAGAAAATTTTAATTAAACTCACTCTCATTGCACATTTTAGTTCCAAATCTGTTATATACGAAAACAAATAAGCGGTAAAGGACATATGCTGAATCGTCTAAGTGAGATATAACCACAGAAAAATAAATAAAGGAAGACGCGGGAAGTTACTTAACTGTTTAGAAAATCACTACTTCTACAACAGATTTTTAAAATAAGAGAATGACGGCCGCCATTTTAGCATATACACGGATATTGTTAATGGAACATATAATGTAAGTCTTATTTAATTTAAATCTTTTATTCCTGATTTGTATATTATGAATTAAATAGTTTTATTTTATATTAATAAGCGACTGATCTTGAATTGTTTTCAGAATAAAAATTTTCCTATTCGATAAGGTGAAGGAAAATATCTCAATATGTCATCGCTTAAAAAAAAAAAGCTGCGCAGAGACTGATTTATGGCTACATTCATAGTGAAATTAATTAAAACATTAATTTGCAGTTACTTGACATTGGAAATGTGTTGAGACAATGATTTGGAATTTTTTTCGGCATCCTACTGTTTTCTGATTACTAACACTTATAGATTATATAGATATTCGATTATTATAATATCACGAAATTGTTTCAGATTAGAAATTAGCATTATACAGGGAAAATGGTAGGGAAACTTTTGAAAGATTTTTCTTTTAGTGCTAATAATATTTTAAATTATTTTTTAAAATCCTAAATCTTCATACCAATGTTTCCAGATTTAACATTTGTCAAAATTATAAAGTAATAGGAATTCCTTATAACATATGGAAAGATTTTTGAGATATTGTTAAATCTAATTATGCATTTAATTCATTTATTGTAGTTTGTTGTTGTTTAATAGTACAACTATAAATACTAATTATTATTTTTAGTCTTTTTCAAATTCGTATATTTATTTTTTTAAATTGTATGTAAGCATTTTATTTTCTGTTTGTGATTTTAATCGAACATTTAATTATAGACATTTTGCTTCGGTTATTAAATTTTCTTCTATTATAAACCCATTTTCTACGTTTATGATACACGTAATTATTGGCACTAAAAAGCAAAATATGATATTTAAGCATTGAAATAAAGTGTTTTTCATGCCTGATAGGAAGTTATAGATTAAACTGCTTTAGTATATATTTTTTAAAAGTTCATATAATACAGGATACATAATATAGGACACAAAGTTGAAAAGTACTTATGACTTCGGTTTGTCTCTCCGTCTCTCCGTCTTGCAGTCTGTCCGCGCTGGATGTTATTGACGTTTACCATACCACGGTCCCTATTTGTAATGAAGTTTGTAGCATGTTTAGTTCATTTACAGGGACAGCCAAAAGTATTCCGTTACATTACGGCCTATGCGAAAAAATCCTTTCAAATAATTTTTAATGATTTTACGGACGCTTTAAAACAGAATAAAATTGATATGCATTTATGAAGCGTACTAAAATACGCATTATTTTGACTATACGATGCAAAGAATAGTTATTGTTCATTTACAGGGCTAAAAAAGGGATTCTAATACATAATGATATAGGGATGGAAGGAATTGTTTGCGGCATACTTTAATTATGTTAATCTGTTTAATCTATACTCATATTATAAAGAGGTAAAAATTGTTTACTTGTAGGAGGTAAGCTCTGAAACTACCGAACCGATTCCAAAAGTAATGGTATCAAAATGATGGGTGTTAGTCCAACTTAGAACATAGGCTATATTTTATGTCGGTGCCACTACCCCAAAGTGGGTGCAGGAGAAAAAAAAACGTTCTAAAAACGCGATTTTTGCGTTACTGAATGGCCTAGAAATATGAAATTTGGAATATTAGTTACTTATAAGATATAAATGATTTCTAAGAACAGTTCTTCAACAATTCGAAATTTAAAAGGGGTGAAAATGCACAAAAAGCGTTCTAAAAAACGTTCTAAATGGTAGTATCTACATAATCTCAGGAAATACCAAACTTATTTAAAAAATATTGGTGTCAAATAGATCGTGACAACGCTTGCTCCAAGATAGGCTATGTTTTATATTGGTGCCACTATCCCAAAGGGGGTGCAGGATCAAAAAACGTTCTAAAAATGCGATTTATGTGTTACTGATGGGCCTAGAAATATGAAATTTGAAATATTAGTTACTTATTAGGTATAAATGATCTCTAAGAACAGTTCTTAAACGATTCGAAATTTAAAAGGGGTGAAAATGCTCGAAAAGCGTTCTAAAAAACGTTCTAAATGGTGGTTTCTACACAATCTCAGGAAATACCAAACAGATTTAAAAAATAATGGTGTCAAAATGACTTTGACAACCCTTGCTCCAACATAGGCTATGTTTTATGTCGGTGACTCTACCCCAAAGGGGGTGCAGGGGAAAAACGTTCTAAAGGGCGGTTTTTGCGTTACGGAAGGGCCTAGAATCGTGAAATTTTGAATGGTAGTTAGTTATAAGATATCAATGATCTCTAAGGGCATTTAAAAAAATCGAAATTTAAACGGGAGTCAAAATGCGCAAAAAGCGTTGTAAAAAACGTTCTAAATTGCGATTTCTATGCAATCTTAGGAAGTACTCAACTGATTTCCAATATAATGGTGTAAAAATTATGCTGACAGATCTCGCTCTAAGTTAGGCTATATTTTGTATCTGTTTCCACTACCCCAGAGGAGATGCAGGAGCAAAATGCGCGAAAAGTGTTCTAAAAACGTTCTAAATGCCGATTTGTCAGCTATATCTCAGGAAGAATTAAACTGATTTGAAAAGAAATGGTAGGAAATTCATGCTGACATTCTCTGCTCTAACATAGATGCTATTTTATGTCGGTATCACTATCACCTAGACGTTGCAGGAGCAAAAAAGCGTTCTAAATTTCGATTTTTGTGATCGGTACGGGCTAGCAACTTAAAATTAGGCAAGGTACATATTTATTAGATATAAATTATCTTTAAGAACAGTTTCGAAAAAATTAGAAATTTAAGAATGGGTGAAAATGCTCGAAAAGCGTTCTAAAAACGTTCTAAATTGCGATTTATACTCAATCTCAGGAAATACCAAAGCTATTTCAAAAGTAATGGTTGCAAATCAATAGTGATAGTCCCTGCTATAACATAGGTTATATTTTATGTTGCTGTCACTACCATCTGAAGGTTGCAAAAGCAAAACATGTTCTAATTTGCGTTTTTTGCACAACTGAGGTGTCTAACATTTTGAAGTATGGCATGGGATTTACTTACAAGATGCAACTTCTTTCTAAGAACACTCGAAAGAAAATTCCAAATTTAAAAAGATGAAGTAAGCAAAAAGCGTGATAAATTGCAATTTTTATGCAATCTTATCAAATACTAAACAAATTAAAAAAGTAATGATGACAAATTGTTGGTGTTAGAACCTGCTCAAACATAAGCTATATTTTATATCTGTGCCACTACCACCAGAGGGTTGCAGGAGCTAAAAACTTTCTAAATTGCGATTTCTGTGATACTGAAAAGGCTAGAAACTTTAAATATGGCATGGTAGTTACGTACACTCTCAGAAATGAATACTCAGATTTCACGAAATTTTCTTTGTTTTTGACGAAATAGTTTCCTGGAAAATGCTCCGAGCGAACATTTCGTCAAATTGATGAAATTAGTTTCTTCACTTGCTTGACGATATAAATTTCGTCAATAGTTTCGTCAAAAGAGGGCTGGTGGCGCCATCTCTCAATCAGTTTGGAAGCTCCAATATTTGACACGGGGAGAGAAAAAAAATCACCTCTCTCTTTCCCCGGCGTGATTCGAACTCACGACCTTTCGTATGGGAGGTCGGTGTTCTTCCAACCTGGCTGCTGGGAACTTAAAAGTCTGCTTTTAGACTGGTATAATGAATTCTACTTCGTGTTTTATTATTATAACGTAGATTGCAATTTTATCGGGCTGCTATATTTTCTGAATATTTTTAAGGAAAGCTAACTTATTTTTATGGTTTTCTTGTGAATAATTATAATATGGCTTGATTAAATAATTTACAACTGAAATTTTCTTTGATCAATGGATGATTAGAATATGGTCTGGTTAATTTGTTGCTCACAAATAATGAATTGTGAAGTGCATATTGCGTGAGATTTTATCACTATGAGTAGGAGGATAAGATTTTAACACTTTACTGTTTATAAAGAGGAGAGGGATCAATTATGTTTATTTTTAATTTGATTGAAAACATAATATACTTCTTATAAAAAAAAAAAAAAGATAACCTAGAGGTTCGAAATTTTATTGACCTAATTTGCTTATTGAATGGTTTTGAAAAACACAGGAAATTTATTCTTTTCGAATTAAAACATAACGAACGACAACATATAAATAAAATAATAATAATATTAATAAGCATTCCTAAAAATTCTAACAGCTAGAAAAATAACTAATGAAGAAACAATAACTACCTATATTTCAGTATTTTCTGAAAAGCACTAAGTGCTGTTTTAAAATAGATTATTACAGGACTAACATAAACAAGCAAATATCTGTTTGCTAAAATCGTAGGATTTGAGGAGGATTTGAGGAAATGTTTCCTTAAAATGCATTGGGTCTGACCGTGATTGAGGCAGAACTTTCGTCAAATATTTGAGGGTTTACGTTTCGTTAAAAGTCACGTGATGTTAATAGGAAATGATCGTCAAAAACAACGAAATACAGCTCGAGGATTTCTGAATCGTCAAAAGGTAGAGTTTTATTTCTAAGAGTGTACAAAATATAAATGCCCTCGAAGGACTGTCGAAAATAAATTCGAATTAAAAAGGGGTGAAGCGAAGGGGAGGTGTGAAAAGCATTCTAAAAATGTCCTAAATTATAATATCTATGCAATTTCAGGGAATATAAACCGATTATAAAAGTAACAGTTGCGAATCAATGGTAACAGTCTCTGATCCTACACAGGCCGATGATTCTACCACCTGGGTTTTACAGGAAACACAAACGTTCTACAAAAGGCCTTTAAAAGCTTTCTAAATTACGTTTTTGTGGAATATTAAAAATAACAAACCGATTTCAAAATTAATGTTGGCAAATTAATGGTGATAGTTCCTAATTCAACATAGCCCTTTCTGTTGAGAGAGATGGTAGGACTTGGAATTTGACATGATAATTAATTTTAAGATGTAAGAAGATGGTTTTTAAAAAATTCAAAACTTCAAATGAATACTGAAATGAGCATAAAGGTTTCAAAATATTTTCTAAATTATCATTTATTTAGTTTTATTAATTTAAGTCTCCTTTCTGCCTAATGCAGTGTAATAATGATGTTTAATCAAACTGTGTTTAAAATAGTAGTTTTTGAATTATTCTTAAAAGTAATAAGTAAAAATTTAGTTAGTACCTTTTAATAAAAATTAGATATATAAATATCATATTAATACATGGAAATTATTCCAGAGGGAAACATTCGCCTCGCATACAATATTTCAAATGAAAATCAAATTTCAAAGTACAAAGTAAATTGCTTAAAAGGCGCAAAGGCCAACATAGTGAAAAAGATTCCAAGCCGGGACTCGAACCCGGGCCATCAGTATAGCACACTGACGTTCTACCGACTAAACCACTTGGAGCGATACCTAGCACGGAAAGTTTCTCACTATTATATGTTGGCAAGGCTACAAACGCAGCACAAGATGGAATATTCAACGTGAGCCACCGAACTGGGGCAAACACGGAACATTATTAAATCCAGCATCGATAGAAACTATATTAATACATGGAAATTAATCCAGAGGGAAACATTCGCCTTGCATACAATATTTTCATTTGAAATATTGTATGCAAGGCGAATGTTTCCCTCTGGAATAATTTCCATGTATTAATATAGTTTCTATCGTACATAGTTTCTATGCTGGATTTAATTATGTTCCGTGTTTGCCCCAGTTCGGTGGCTCACGTTGAATATTCCATCTTGTGCTACGTTTGTAGCCTTGCCAACATATAATAGTGAGAAATTTTCCGTGCTGGGTGTCGTTCCAAGTGGTTTAGTCGGTAGAACGTCAGTGCGCTATACTGATGGCCCGGGTTCGAGTCCCGGCTTGGAATCTTTTTCACTATGTTGGCCTTTGCGCCTTTTAAGCAGTTTACTTTGTACTTTGAAATTTGATTTTCATTTGAAATATAAATATCACTTGGCATACTTCAAATATTACGCGAGCAAAGCCGCGGGGTTTGCTGGTGTATAATAAAATTGACATAAGTCTCTGAGGTTTACATACTATAAATTATTTCATGCATAATACGAATAATACGTATATAGCATTTACAGGGACACACAAAATATTTCAGATACTATATTGTATCCGAAGTACTGTTCATTAGCGATCATTGCTGGAAATGCATTTTTAATTATGATATGCTCTTTTATGATTCACTATATTTATGCACAGTATTAGGTGTATATCAATGCTATAATTCCTATACAGGGCTACACAAAAGTATTCGTTAGGGTTATTGGGTATGGGCGCAAATTGCTTAAAAATGGTTTTTAAATGAGTTATGCTTTTTTTCGCTGAACTGCATTTAATTTACTAAGGAATGTTTGTAGAATATAGATAAAATGATATACAGGGTCACGTAAAAAATTGGATGCATGGCCGTCTATAAATTATAATTTCTGGAAATGTGATTTCAGCAGCTTTAAGAGTGTCTTAGTTTGAATTAAATTTTAACTAAATAGTGGCGTGTAAAAAGGATTATAGGTAAACTACAGGGTTGTACAAAAGTATTCAAGTATGTTTCCATATATTAATATAAATTGCTGAAAGAGAATTTCAACCTGTTAGGCGTTTTCTTGCTAATCTAAATTTTCCCATTATATAGTATATATACACTGAAAAAAATAGGTACTCAAAATTGAGTAAAAAGTACTCAAATTTAAATGAGTCACATACTCAAAATAGCTCCGATCCAAATGTACTCAGAGTTAAGAAACACATGTACTCATTTTTTATTCCATGGTTGTGATCAAATATGAATTGTTATGTACTGGCTCCCCCCCCCCCCCCCCAAAAAAAAAAAAAAAAAAAAAAAAAACAAGACCTAAAAATTTAAGTAAAAATGTACTGACATTTATTTCCCGTTCAAAGTTATTAACAAGAAACGTTTAATTGATTATTTATTAAGAAAAAATAGCAAAATTCTTAACAAGATACTCAAATCGAATATTTTTATGACAAGAGCATTATTTCCAAGCACTTTTAAATTATTTTAAAATACTGTGCCTAATTTAATATTTACATTAATAAACATCATTTATGCCGCCATAAATGAAATGAACCATTAGAGGGTACAAAATTATTCGTTTGTTTGGGTTTGATAACATGTGATATTTCAAAATAGAGAAAGCATAAGTTCATTTTTGATCCAAAAATATTCCATTCGATATGAGTGCATCGGTTTACTCATTTTTGAGTACCTGATTTTTTTTTAGTGTATCAACCTACAGATCAAATACAGGGCTGTTCAAAAGAACTGAGAAACATATTTGGCTATGGACAGTAACTGCTGAAATCAGTTTTTCAAATGTTTTATGCGTTTTCTAAAATGTTTACTTAGTTATCTTATTTGCGTTATTTCCGTAAATTACGATGTCTTGTTAAAGCACGCAGGAAGTGTTGGAAAGTATTTTATAATCTATGCTTACCACATGATTTTTCTTACTTGTTTTTCCTATTTACCAGATAAGTCTTTTCCTATAAAACATACCAAATCTATTTAGCTCATATTCACAAAATACAATATACACGGGAATAAAAAAATTAAATAAATATGGCTTATCACGCCGTTCTATAAATAACACTTGTGTTAATATTCGTTAGACTCCATGTTTTTATTTAATAAAGCAATGACAAATCACAACACATTAAAAAACTTGCACATTCTAAATATCAAGCTTAGAACTTAATAAAAAAATATGTCAGTTGATAAGTATTTTTTTAAGTGGAAAAATTAAATATGTTTTAGAAGAATAGGACTCCAAAATAGCGATATTTTCCTAAAAAGTACGGTAAAAAATCAGATTTTATATTTACAACAAAAGTTTATTTTAAAATTTATCACAGTATTAATACTTAGAAAATTTTCCAGAGAGAAACATTCGCCTTTATGCAATATTTCAAATGAAAATCAAATTTCAAATGAATTGCTTAAAAGGCGCATAGACCAAAATAGTGAAAAAGATTCCATGCCGGGACTCGAACCCGGCCATTAGTATAGCACACTGACATTCCACCGACTAAACCACATGGAACGACACCCAGCCTGTATAATTTCTCTCTATTACATATTGGCAAGGCTACAAACGCAGCACAAGATGGAATATTTATCGTGAGCCAACGACATAGAGTAAACACGAAACTCAATTAAACCAGCATCGATTGAAACTATATTAATTTTTGGAAATTTTTCCAGGGAGAAACATTCCCTTTGCATACAATATTTCAAATTAAAATTGCCTTTTAAACAATTAATTTGAAATTGTATTTTCATTTGAAATATTGTATGCAAGGCGAATGGTTCTCACTGGAAAAATTTCCAAGTATTGGCGACTTCAAAGCATTGTCGCTTTCGTCACAGGTTCGTCACAAAGTTAATGCCAAAATAGTCACAAATGACACACTTTTCACAAACTTGTCTCACCGTGACTTCACAGGGTGGTCACAATGTGACGTCACAAACGACCTCTAAAACGGCCATAACGACTTCGCATTCTAGTTCCTATGACGTCACATCAACGGTCACAAAATCACAGTGTGACTTCCCAACGACGTCGCCGTGACGTCACCATGCCTTACGGGAAGATACATTCTCTTAAAGCTTGTTATTTTCATTAAATAATCAAAATTTTTTTTTTAGACACAGAATGTCGAAGAAAAATATAGGTAAACCCTTTTAATGGAAGTAGAAAGCTTAAAAGAATGGTAATTGCAGTGGAAATCATAACCAGAAACGCTACTATAAATCAATAAGAGGCGCTGTTCATCAGCGCGCTATAGGGGAATTTTTCAATTTCCTCATTAGAGTGGCAGTAGCTGTACAAAAAATGGCCTACGAAATAAAAAAGAAACTTTATACATCGGACATTTTTGGCCATATTTCTTTAGCAATGATACCTTCCAAAAAGACTTTTAAACCTATTATTAAGTGTACGAGGCCTTTTCATGTCATCACACGGTGAACTAGAAGGGACCGCCGCCGCGGCGTCCACAAGGCACCCCACTTTAGCCTTCTTCCAGCCCACACAAGATTTACTGGAGAGTTGCGATAGACCCCGATCAATCACTTAAGACAGGGGTCGGAACAGGTTCGATCCCGAGGCAGAGACACTGTCGCATCATCGACTACTAATCACGGAACTTCACAGGAAGAACCGTGCCCGGAAACTAGCGAGGGGGGCTCAATGTCGGCTTGTTTTACCACCAACCAAAACTGAGGATCCCCTATAAAGACTAGGAAAAGTGACTCAAATTATCCGTCTCGTACAAGGAAACCCCCCAAAACTAGAGAGCATGCAACGGTATAGGCAGAAAGAGCTGGTAGATATGCATATATTTTATGGAATGGCTGAGGGCAATAGACTAGGCGGTCAACGAATTTTTCGAGAGTTTTTCCCACACAAACTTCTTATCGGGTAACCGTTTTTGTGGATTACGATTCATTAAGAGATTGCAACAATAGTGGGAGCTCTCGACGAAGGACTTGGACATTCGCTACGGAAGAAAGTATGTTTAGGAATGTATGGTAGCCAGGGTCTGATCGGTGTCTACGAAAGTTACCACCACTTAAGTTACAAAAGAAAATTTCGGTCTATTTAATCGCCAAATTTTTCTAATGAATAAGTCAAAAATCTCTTCACTGAAAAGGTGGACGAATCCACGAATGTAGATATCCAGGCCCTGCTAGTTACAGTATACGTGCTTTTTACAGTGAGTCTACCTCCTTTATCGCAAAAGCGTTCAGCTACCCGCTTTCTTAAATCCACCCTACGCCTGCATGTTTTTCGCAATGTAGCTTTAAGGTAGTGTCCAACATGAGAATTTTGTAGCATATAATGTAGTTACTCATAAGGTCATTTTTAAACTTGGATGGCGTGCATAATAGAGAACAAGGCGCAATTGAAAGCTAACGGGAAGCCCCATGTGGTAAAACATCGTTTCTAATTAAATGTGTGGGCAAATTTTATGAGAGACTGCTTGGTTGACATATACATTTTAGGAATCACTATGACCTCCGTGAAATATTTGGTACATTATATATTAAGGTAGGAGTGATATAGTGACGCACGATTTTTCGTCCTTTTTTTCCTAAGGGAAAAAGATTATAAAAGTATATTTCTAGAGATGCAGAAAATATTTAAAAACTAAAAGACAATTTGCAAATTCCATTATCTTGAGCAAAATAAAGTAAGCTTTTTTGCAGTAATTGCCTCCTACTAAAATTACACTGTATATTCTAACAATAAACGGCCAAGTGCGAGTATTACTCGCGCACAGAGGGTTCCATAGAATAAATATGTGAAATTGTAATTATGTTAAGAAAAAAAAAACCGTTTCTAAAATAATTCGAAGACTTTGTAAAAAACTATACAACGTAGGGTTGGATATACAGTATATATTAGAAAAGTGTAAATGGATATATCATGAAAGTTCAAAGAGATATGGAACCTAAATATTACCAAACATAGCTATTCTGTATAACACATTTTTAAAAATTATTCTAATCTGTTTATGATGAACTTAATTCGGTACTGACAATAAAAGCAGTGCATATTTAAATTTCATTTGGCATTTCATAAAACTAAATTCAGCCTAGAAATAACCTTTATTTCTACAGTGTAGCTAAAACAAAGCCTTTGTTCAAAGTTTAAATTTGGCATTGTGTTAAGCGAGCTTCGAAAGGAGGTCGCAAAGTTTCAACTCCGCCTTGGTCAGTGACACGTTTTTCCAGATAGATTTTCAATTAACTTTTAAAGTCACTTGAGGCGTATTGAGAGATACACTCAATGCAAACTAGTCTCGAATCCCACAGTATTTATTTGATTCATTCTAATTAAACATTTCGAGGGCGGTGTCCTTAAAAAAAGGACACCTAATTTTAATTCCAAAACAGACAAACGGCACCATGAATATTTAATAAAAAATTTCCTTTTATCTTTACGTGAAAATAAGCAGGTTCGTATTTTCTAATAAATTCGTTTATAAATTTTGGTGTCAGTCCATTATTTCATTTCATAAGTTTATAAACAGAATTACTCCGCACCGGAAAGGGTTAAGTGGTCGCAGGACTCTTAAAGCTTGAAAATTTTAGAAATTTAAATTTTTTTAGATGTTAAAATCCTGTCTTTTCTGAACATTGTAATATAATTGTTTCCTTCAGATTCCCATTAAAACAGAAGTTATGGCTTTTAGAATTATACTCGCTCAATAGCTGAAGCGGCGTTTCCAAAACTTTGAAGTCATTTTTCTCCAAGTGTCGTTTTTTGGGAATAACGAGCAGGATACCTCAAAAACTTCTGAATATTTTTTCATGAAATTTTCAAAACATATATTTCATGTTAGTCTACATAAACCGAACCGGAAATTTCTTTTTTATTGTTCAAAAAATATTTTTTTAGGTGATTATACTGTTGAAATTTCAGCTAAATGCAACATTGCACTAAAAAATATAAAAATGCTTTAAATACAAATTTATTTAAGTTCAGGGTAATTATTACAATCTGAAATATAAGTAAACACTAAAATTTTTATTCTAGTTGCAATATTTATTTTGTAATCCTGCAAACTGTTATGCCAATTTTCTGTTCGACAAATGTCTAACAGTTTCCAGCCTCCTATAAATACTAATTCTGGATCTTGCAATTTTTTAAATACATGAAATGAAAGAACATTCTTATGTCTTTCATTCCAATTAAAATTGTGTTTTAAAATCATATACATTTTAAGACATTAAACATTGAAAATGGTCTTTTTTTTTATTTTTTCCAATTTTTAGAGTCTTGAGACCCCTGAAATTAGTATGTTTTTAACAACTTGACATTTATTGCTTTTATACTGTTACTGGGCATTACATGACACATATATAGCATTAAAAGTTTTTAAGTAGGCATAGAGTACGCCACCCCTGTCATTGTATATGTCCAAACTGGCCGTATCTTTAAGGGTTAATATCTCGGCTAATTACCGATGATTTTATTCAAAATTCATTATCAACAATGCTTTTATACTTCTGCTACGATAGGTATATCCAGCGATGCTCAAAAATGTTTCTGAATGCCCGTAAATCGAAATTCGTGTGTAACAGAAAAATGCGAGTTTCTCAAAAACTATGTGACCTATAGTGATCGCTATAATTTTCCGCAAGGTTTAAATTAACGTCTACTACCTCTAATTTTTTCATAATTTTAGTTTCAGTAGATTTGGAATTAGAGGGGGGGGGGGGGACATATTTTCCCGCTACATTTTCGACAATATCTTTGAAAATATATTACCAAAAATTAAAAGGAATATTTTTGAGTTCAGCGTCACGAAAGCTTTCACACGATATCCTATACGATATACAAAGAAAAGATTTTGTGTTTCAAGTACCATAATTAGCTCCTCTACATTTTTACTAAATATATTTATAAATGTTTATTAATCTGAAAATATGTGGGTCAATGGTCTTTATTACTTCCCCGATTTTGAACTTTCCACGTTCCATACTTTACGAGTAAAATGGCTGTGACAGACAGACAGACACAGGAGCGATCTTATAATGGTTCCGTTTTTACTGTTTAAGTACGAAACCCTAAAATATTAACATTTCATAAAAAATTGTCCATTTTTGAAGAAAGTTTCAGTCTGAAATGTCATAGAAAGATAAAAAACAGTGAAGCAGACAAACTTATTATTTTCCCCCTGATGTGTCTAAAAACTCTTAAAATTGGAAAAAATAAAAAAAAAGACAATTTTCAATATTGAATATCTTATAATGTATATGATTTAAAAACACAATTTCTATTGCGATTAAAATATATGAGTGTTTTCTTTAATTTCATGTATTTAAAAAATTGCAAGATGCAAAATTAGTATTTATAGGGGGCTCGAAACTGTTAGACATTTGTCGAACAGAAAATTGAATAACATTTGCAGTATTGCAAAATAAATATTGCAACTAGAATGAAAATTTTAGTGCTTACTTATACTTAAGATTACAATAATTACCCTGAACTTAAATAAATTTGTATTTAAAGCATTTTTATATTTTTTATGCAATGTCGCATTTAGCTAATGCAAAATTTAGAAAATTTCAACAGTATAATTACTTTAAAAAATATTTTTTGACAATAAAAATGAAATTTTAGGTTCTGTTTATACAGACTAACACGAAAGATATGTTTTGAAAAAATCATGAAACTATATAAGTGTTTGAGATATCATGCGCGTTATGTTCAAAAATGTCATTTGGAGAAAAATGATTTCAAAGTTTTGAATATGCAGCTTCAGCTATTAAGCGGGTTCCTATTAAGCCTTTTATAAGCAACTAAGCCATTTTCTAACAGCCATAACTTCTGTGCTAATGGAAATTTTAAGGAAACAATCAAATCAATATGTTCAGAAAAGGCAGAAGTTTAACATTAAAAAAAAAAATTAAAATTACGAAAATTTTGAAGCTCTAAGAGTTCAGAGACCCTTTAAATTAGACTATCAGAAAAATAAGTCTTTTCAAATTAAAAAAAATACAAAAATAGGTCATCCATTTAAAAGTTATGCATTAACATATATAAATAAAAGAAGAGCGAATAACCATGCATCAGGCTTAGATTATGAAATAATTTCCGACACTTTTACCATGTTATTAAAAAATAATTTCTTATTCTAATTTTTTTTCCTCGAATAAAAAGAGATATCTAAATAAACCTTTTAAAAACCACATAACTCAGTACAAATCCATTTTCGTCAATTTCACACCACATTCCTTAATATGTGCGATAGCTTCCGTGTAGCTCTGCATGCAATTTATAGAATTTATACACACTACATAATGCACACAAAATTAAATGAGTTTAAAAATGCATACCACAAAGGAAAGCACAATACCAGAAATTACAAATATTAGTAAGTCATTTAACCGAATCCTTTAACGTTTCTCTGTAATGAACGATAAATGTTTTGCATTCTATTACCTTCAGAAAACGT
Organism: Maratus speciosus; assembly: GCA_963932465.1. Lineage (NCBI taxonomy): Eukaryota > Metazoa > Arthropoda > Arachnida > Araneae > Salticidae > Maratus > Maratus speciosus. Next base: position 460,206,391 of record OZ010797.1, read on the forward strand.
GCCAGGCACTTCAGAGATTTTAGCATGTTTGAAGTATCACAATGTCATTAAAATGCACTGCAAACATTTTTAAAACGGAATACATAATGTATTTTTTACGTTTGTGCGTTTGAGTGTCTGTGTAAACAAAGTATAAATGATACTTATTCTATCTGAAATATAGTATCGATACTTATTATATCTATATCTAAAAATTCCATCTCAATGGTGTATTATATTTCAATTATATTTGAAATATCGTAACAGTAATAAAATACACCACAAATAATTTTTCACAATATACCATAATGTAACGCAATTGTACTTGTGTGTCCATGTAAATTAACTATTAATGCTGTTCACTTCATTTTCAATACCGAATATTCTATATTAAACCACAATAACATACAGAATTTTCATAGCAATCCGAGTATATTTGCAGAGAGACAAACCAAAGTCATAAACACTTTTCAACTGCGTTAGAAAGATTTAATAAAAAAGAAAAGTGCAAAGTTAAAATGATGGCGATGAACTCGCAGGCTATTCACACTAATTGTATATTATACTCTTATTTCAAAGAATAATGCCCCTCAAAGAATAAATTAACCCTTACCGGCACGGAGTAATTCTATTTATAAACTGATGAAATAATGGACCGACACCGCAATTTATAAACGAATTTATCAGAAAATATGAACTTGCTTATTTTCATGTACATTAAATAAAAAAAAAATTAGTTAAATATTCTTGGTGCCGTTTCTCAGTTTTGGAATAAAAATTAGGTGCTCTTTTTTATGGACACCGCGTCGAAAAGGGTTAAAGGGATTTGCCAACCTTTCCACCCTTTATACCTAACCAATGAACCGCCAAACCTAATCAGGGAAGCTCCTTATAAAAATTAACTTGTATACCATATTTGACGCAAAAAGATCAGATAATTCTGAAAATCAGATAATTTTGCATGAAAAATCCATTTCGCTAAATTAAGGAGGGTCTTAGCTCCCCCACTTTCTGCTTTACAATTAACCAATCAACTTCCAAATCTAATCAGGGAAGCGACTTATCAGAATAAACCGGTAAATCAAATTTGAAGCAAATCGAATAATTCTGCATGCGAAAACCCATTTTGTCTAAATTAAGTGGGGAGAGCCCCCGTTCCTACCTCTATACTTAACCAATGAACCTCAAAATCTAATCAAGGAAGCTCTTTAACAGAATAAACCAGTATACCAAATTTGAAGCAAATCGGATAATTCTACATGAAAAACTCATTTATCCGAATTAAGGGAGGAGGGGGCTAGCCCCTCCCCCCTTTATACTGATACAATTAACATCCAAATTTAATCAAGGAAGCTCCTTATCAGAATAAACCAGCATATGAAATCTGAATGAAATCAAAAGATTCTGCTGAAAAACCCATTTATCTATATTAAGGTGGGGATTAGCCACCCGTTCCTCCCTTTATACTTAACAATGAACACCTAAACTAATCAGGGAAGCGCCTTACCAGAATGAATCTAGAAAAAATGTGAAGCAAATCGGATTATTTTATCAAGAGTTATTGCGTTACGTACATACATACGTACATACATACACACATAAAGAACCTGCTGGAACATTAGCTCTCAGGCTTTAACAGTCTGTGAGCTAAGAACGTTACTTTTATGTTAGTCGCCCGTAAACCTGGACAATAGCAGCTTTTAATTTTCTCGTATGTAAATTAGAAACAAATCTTTGATGTTGAAATAAAATTTGTGAATTTACAATATTAATAGCTCTTTTTTATTGTTTTCTAAATGAGTGAAAAAACATTTTTTTATATGTACGTTTCTTAACTGAAAGTTATGCATTTTATGAACGACAAAATGAGTGAAAAAAGTTGCATTTTAAATTAAATGAATGGAAAATGACTGATGGCAATAAAAAGAATGTTTGGTATTTATTTGGATCGAATTATCATTTGGTTCCGGCTACCGTAAATGTACAATAAGATAAAATAAAATAAAATAAAGAATTATTTCGTCCCTGTTGGAGACAAGAAAAAGAGTGATTTACAGATGGTATTGGAAATCATGGAAGATGATAAACTACAAAAAAATTATTTTGTTTATCTTTAAAATCTTAAGTTATACGCCCATTATAAGTTTCTTTATAAAGTTAACAATACAAAATTTGCAGGTGTTGTAACTTTCATAACAGGAAGTTATTTGAAAATGACTGTTAAATTTATTTATCTTTGTGCTGAATAAAGAAAAAAGAGTGGTCTAACCGAATGAGCTCTGTCATAAGATGCGAAATACGGAGGCCTTGCAGATCTTAATTATTTTTATTTCTTTTGAGGAAAGATAAGTCTGTGAAACAATATAGATGAACAAAGACAGATTAAATTTAAGACACAACTTGACAGACATGTTTTCAATTTTCAATTTTCTTTGATTTATTTTTAAGTTATTACAATTAACAATAGATCAATACATTAAACTGATATCTATTTCTTTTCAATTATCTGACGCGGGACATCTCTTTATTCAATAGAATGCAAAAATATTGAACGTTAAATGATTGGCACTTACGTGTGATACATCACTTGTGAGGATTGTATTTCATAAGTAAAACAAAGAAACGAATAAGGAAGTAAGGTGTTATTAATTTAATAACAAAGATATTTTTGTTACTAATAGAAAATGAATGGCATATACAATTTTGAAATTGCTGAAATAATGCCCTTGTAAAATCATATATAAGGACACTCGTTCTTTCGCTCAACACCTTACTTCTATCCTGTGAAGATAAACTTGATAATACGACAAGAATGTCTGCTCTTCTACGTATTATGGTCATCAGTCTGGCCATCTTGGCATGTAGTCAAGGTAAGATATTTACACAAATGCCCACAGTAAAGAGGAGGGATGTTTTTGATCGAGGAGAATGTAATATTATTTCTTATAACTCATTATCATTTAAAATGTTTCTTTCTTTTTACTGCTCAGTTGTGAAATTTTGCATATCTCTTAAGGTCCTAACCATCACAATGATGATGGTCTATAGGAATTACTGTTTTTAGTTAATAACTTTTAAATGTTTTAATACGCACAGATAGTAATGAGAGTAACGTGTGTAATTTGTAAAAAGTTGTTTTTTAATGTTAATTTAAAGTACACTTGGAGCATAAAGCGTTAAAGAAGACGGATGATAAAGACAAAAATGGAGCAAATAAGAATTTATTAGCAATAAATAAAAATCGGCCATTAAAAATGACTCAAAAATGTAGCTGAAAAACTTCCCATTATTTTGAAGTGGTGGAAAAATACTTTTACATATCCTAATTTATTTCTGGAATAAAGTTTTCTCCCAAAGAAAATATTTTCTTGTAATAGTAATATAGCCATATAATAGTGTAATAAACTTCTCGCTCAGAAGCTTAAAATTTTGAAGAAGCATAACTTTCAGACACATTTATGTAAATTTATAATCTGAAAACTTTTCTTCGGTTATACAGGGTGTCCGGTCTCAACGGTGTCCAATGGCTAATTCCTAAACCGTTAGTCATAGACATATAGTTCCAATTACAAAAATGTTTTAAATCAGGTAAAGAAATACTTTAAAAGCGATTTGGGTCAATAAAAACATTTCTTAAAAAATTACGAAATTTAAATTTTTATACGGTCCCCCGGTCCTATAAGTTATATTTAGTAATTTTTTCCTATTACACCGACAAGTAATACAAAAAAAGTCCCATTCATATCACGCTAAAATTGAGCGAGTTATGAAACTTTAAAAATGCATGACTTATGCCACTTTTCTACTCTAAAAACAAATGAGTTCGGCTTGGCTTTGAAGGATCATATACCAAGTGTTTAAAGTATTCGAAGATCTTAATTCATGTGTATCTGCGCTTTGAAAAAAAATCCTACAAGTATTATGATTAAGTCTCATATTGGCTAAAATACCATATGTTTTATTTTGTCAGGATTTGAGATTGTTTCTCTTATGATTTCTTTTAACAATAATTATGATTTTTTATAAGTTTTTATGTTACTTCAACAATCGTATGTATGTTTTTCCAGTTCAAAATTTGTACTCGAACTTTAACCCACTTTTAAATATCCGATCGAGATTGCATTATACATACTGGCGCAAATCCGATAACAATCTAATATTATTAAGATTTTCGGTGGTTACCATTTATACTTATTTTACAGGATAACACAAAATATTTCGGATAGATTTCTGCCAAGGAGTTTAAGAAAAAATTTTAGATTAGATAATACAAGACTGCGATTGTTGGTTTTTAACTTTTATGTATTTTTTAGCACTGAATCCGAAAATTACCTTAATTTTTAACCATCATGTAAGGATATTCCACAAATCATAAATTTCAAATGTAAAGAATAACAAAAATCGAATACTATAAAGTAGAGGAGATGGTTGTGTTTTTTAACTTTTGATAATCGATTTTTACGCAATTTTAGCACTGAATCTGAAAATGACCTTAATTTTTAACCATCACGCTAGAATTTCTTTGCAAATCGCAAATGTGTAAGTTAAAATATAGCGAAAATCTCATACTATAAAACATATGTAAAACATTTTTTATTTTATTTTATATTATTTTATTTTATATTATTTTATTTTATTAAAAAATTTATTCGATATTTTTGCTTTTCCTGGGATTCTTACAGCTAAAAAGCTGAGTGGTCCGGTGAGATAGGGGAGGAAATTCAATTTTAACATTGAACTTCTTAACTTTGAAATTTGCAATTTGCGAAAAATCCTGATATGATAGTTAAAAATGAAGGTCAATTCTGGATTCAGCGATACAGAATATATAAGAATCAATTATCAAAAGCTAAAAAACATGACATAACCCAACTTTTGCAGGCTTGTGCAATCTAATAATATTTTAAAATACGTATCATTTTGTAAAGAATTGAGGTTGTTAATTTAGAATCATTTCATTTAACAAAAATTCTGTGTTTTCTTTCTTCTTAAATGTTTATTACAAATTGTATATTTTCCATTAATATGCCAGAATGATTAAAGATTTCAAATTTACATTGCAATGTTAATTTTACTCCCAAACATTTTTTATATCTGACGAAATTATATTTCGACTAAATTTGTGAATGTTCGACTAAATTTGTGAATTTGCAGCAAAAAATATGCTCCAACTTTAAACAGCTATTACTCGGTCAATTTTAATCGTAGAATAACGGGACTCTTTTTGTATTACTTGTCAGTGTAAAAGGAAAATTTCACTAAATATAACTTATAGGACCGGGGGACCGTATAAAAATTTAAATTTCGTAATTTTTTAAGAAATGTTTTTATTGACCCAAATCGCTTTTGAAATATTTCTTTACCTGATTTAAAACATTTTTGTAATTTGAATTATATGTCTATGACTAACGGTTTAGGAATTAGCCATTGGACACCGTTGAGACCGGACACCCTGTATAGTAATAATATAAAAACTTTCTTCGAAATTAAAGAGATAATCAGATAATATTCACTAGAAATATTTTTATATTATATTTCATAATTTTTGAAAAAAAAAATGAAATATACTTTTTCTTTAAAAAAAAGTAGCTGAAATTTCTTACCCACCTTTACATTAAGTATTGAACCTTAGATTTATTGTTGTAAATACATATATATAAGTCTGTCTCCAGAAGGTTTTGACAGGCAATATTGATATACAATTTAAAAGAAATACCGTAAAACGTTTTAATAGCAGACACCTTAGAACCGTATAATTTGTCTGATATTTAAAGATTTTCTCTATTCTGAGGTAAAACATACAAATATATAAGTACTGGGTATTGAAAAGTGCTCGTTCAATAGATTTCTCTGCTATTCAGATATGCCCATTTTGGAGGTTTTACTGCACCGTGTAGATGGGTTGTACAATACTATTAAAATTCCAAACTGTTATGATAATAGACCTCAGTTATAACATTTTTTTCTCCCTTTATGTTTTAAAATTATAATTAAACGCAATTCGAACTAGAAAATGCAAATGAAATGATTGTTTTAATAATTGAATCATATATTGCAATAAAAGGTGTTTAACTAATGAACAAAAAAGATCTGTGGAATGTCTGAGACCTAGAGACTAAATTTTTAATAGTTACAGTTATTTATTTTATTAAATACTTTATTTTTCTAATGTATTCGTATAAAGTGCAGACAATTCTTTTCGTGTGCACAAGGTTAAAAATTGTTTATTGCACGCTTTGTAAGGAATATAATTTCAAGAAAAACTTTCATTTGTATGAAAAAAAAAAATTGTGTCACTTCAAAAATTTCGGAAATTTTACACATCTAAACTTGAGTCGTTTTTGATAGTCGATATTTTATTATTATTAATATATTGTTATTTTTTCAGTTTTTGTGTTAATAATCCGTCTTCCTTAACACTTCGTGCCCAAAGTATATTTTAAATTACCATTAAAAGAACAGTTTTCTTTAAAAATCCTTCTATTCGAAACACATCGATTGGTAGTAATACGACTTAAATGAGTTGTATGTACTTTACATTATCATGATATGAAAGCATTATTCTTTGTACAAAAGCACAACATTTTTACGAGGATAATTTCTCTGCCAGTTATAAATGTTCATATGTCCTTGTGGAACATTTCAGTTTTGAATATTTTTTATAGCGTTGACTCCGTTTGTGCGGACTTCCAAGGGAGGTTTTTTTTTGTCCGCACAAACCGAAGTACTCATTAAACGATGTAAACGGTTGAATTGTGTATAATAATTCCTTTCATTAAATAAATTATATTCAGTTTTAGATATACATGAAATAGTTTACCAAATTAGTAATAAAATCAACAACATTTTCTTTACTTTAATAATTTTAGTTAAAAAGTAAGTTAGTGATATTTTTTAATGCAAACAAGTAAATTATCGAGGACAATTAAATTAAGCAAATAATTTGCTATCCCTTTTCTTTGCATTACAAAAAAAAAAAAAAAATAAAAAAAAAAATACTTATATTTAAAACATCATTTTCCAGTTTTGCGACACACTCGAAAGGTCTGTTAGGTCACATTTTGATTGGTGATATCGGCGGACAGCGATTAACAATTTTTATACTTTTCATCACTGTAAAAAATGACAGCTGTTTCTTAATTTATAAAAATGTGCTATAATCAAGAAAGAAAATATACGATAAACTCTCCCAAGTCACCGAAGATTTCGAAAAGCGTTTCCTTTACCTTTAAAAACCTCAAGAAACTATTTATTTTAAGAAGATAAAGAATGATTTATAAAAATATTTTCTTGTTAGTTTCCCGTCATTTTCGAAAACGTTTCTGAGTAGCTTTTACAGTGCAATAATCAGTTTTCCCAAATCAGAATATCACTTTTTAGGATGCTATCGATTCTGAGGAAAATATTTTGATATTCAGAAAATATGTTTAACAAATAAACATGCAATATTAACAGCATAAACATTGATATGAAAATTAACAATATTTTGTTACAAATGAAAATGTTTGAACCATATGTCTTGCTTACCCATTTGCTTTACATACCCTTTCGCTTTCTTTTTGCCATATCCATTTGCTTTATATATTCGTCTGCTTTTCATAGCAAAAAGTTATTGGAGAATCAAAATCAGATATAAAAATGGTTGTTGAATTTGAAACTTTAAAACTTTGTGACAATTTCAGTATGGAGACGACATAATGTCAAAATTTAATATATCGCATTGACATTTTTAAATATTCCTCTTTTTCAATATTTAAACGGCCCCTTAAGATTTCTTTATTGATACAGAATTTAAAAAGTCACAATTCAAAGTTGATTGGTACGGAGTTTATTTTTTGACCGACTGTACATGTATTATAAAATACTATTTTTTTTAATGATTCGTAGCATTTAAGGTTAATAACTGAAGTTTACTTTGTAGTAATTATTCATTTTTAAAGTAAAAGGATATTTACATGTTACTTAAAACAGAAGCAGAAAAAAAGCTTTTAGCTCATTACTGATAGAACGTATTTAGTGATCTTAGAATAATGTTTTTAAATATGAAATTTGTATTTTTGTTTGTATTGTACAGTTTTTGCTGTTTCCAATTAAAAAGACTTGTTCTTTAAGGACACACATTGCCCGGGGTGCCTGGACAGACTGGTGTTGGCAGTTATGGCAATCGTGGTAAGATCTACAAAACAAATTTAATGTATATATATTTTAGGAAAGATATGTATTGTAATCTATAAATGTTTTAACATTCATCAATTTCTAGAAGTTTCAAAAGCAGGAATCTAAAATTAAACCTTAATTCATTAAGTAATTTTTGATTTATGCTTAAAAAACGATACGAACTATAACTTTATTTCAAGGTTTAAAAATTAATATAAAGTTGGGAGCTCAAAGCTTAAGGCGGTGGATCAATCAGATCTCAAAATCCCCTCGCTAATATTAAACTTACCATAGTAGAATTCTTATTTTTTTTTAAATATCTCCTTAAGAAGTTAATCATTTTTAGTTTTTCCTCTGTCTTTTTAAGTTGTCCAAAATATTTGCAAAATATATGCCTAATTTAATGTTTTGTGTGTTAAAATCGTACGAGCTGTGTATAAGACATCAGGAAAAATTAAGCATATATATTAAAATAAGAAAAAAAAATACATCTTCGTATGAGTAGACAGAAAAAATATATGAACTAGAGAACAGGAATTCTGCTTTTTCAGAATTTAGTGTCGCCCCGGCATTTCCATTACTTCATTTTCTTCTGGTGGATTGGTGGCTTCTATTATTATGAAACAGCCATTATAAATGAAGCGTTAAAAAAAATTATGGCCATTTTTGTTCCATTCTGACCAGAAAATCAGAGTTCTAACTTTTTACGGCAGCTCTTTCATCTTCACCTAACGCTTCATTTATAACGGCTGTTTCGTAATAACAGAAGCCACCAATCCATCAGAAGAAAATAACTCGGTTAAGCGTGACTCGGATAATCGGGACTCTACTGCAAAACATATTTCAGCTTTAAGACTTAAAGCACACGCTTTTATTTTATGTAAAATGACGTCATTTTCATTAATATAGAAACGTAAAATTAAATATAGTTTATAATAGCTCCCTGTTTTTTCATAAATCCTTCATTTATATTTTTCTCAAAGTAGCACGTAATTTAATTAATTTTTTTTTCAATTTAATTTTTTTTAATTAATTTATTTTCCTTTTTATGAGAAAATGGCAACAACAAGATATAATTGCTATTTTTCAGCAATTTTTTCTTTACTTTCTACAGAAATGGCGTACTTGAGTTGCCAAAATGAAACAAATGTCGCAAAAAACTACAAAAAAATTAATATTTCAAAAACAAATAGAGATGCAGTTTTCAAACAAATTGCATTAAAAAGTTCTTTTTTTTTTCAATACGATGGTTTAAAAACTGAAAATGTGCGATGTTTAGAAATTAAAAAAAATGCTATAGAGCATTTAATTGTACAATGATACATCTACTTTGTTTATTGCTAGCGTCTGTAAGCTAACGTTATTTTTTGGACACAAAATAAGCTGGGAGAAAGAAATAGCATACCGTACCGGGGCTAAAAAATGTTAATTTCATTAGGAGATATTTTTAAAATAACAATGCATTTCTTTGTGCAAGTTTAACATTAGCGACAGGTATTCGAGATGGAACTGACCAAACAGTCTTAAGAATTTATAAATTCCTAAACTATTTAACCAAATGCTTTCCTGCATCCTATTCGATAGAAGAAATTCCCAAGGAACACAAATATGATGTCCTTTTCTAAGTTATTTATTAGTACTGAAAATTTTTAAATTTGTTAATTTTTTTTTATATTTAGACGAAATCCTAAGGATATTTTACGTATATCAATAATTAGCAAACCGTATTACTAATCGATTCTGCCCCCGAAGATTTTTTTATTGATTCAGGATTATAAAAGTCACAACTGTAAGTTGATTGGTATGTCTTATGTGTCTAAGACAATTTTGTGTAAAATAATCCTTAAAGCGAAGTCAATTTAATTTTTGATCTGCTGTACATGTATTAGGTAATATTATTTCTTTAACTATTTATAACATGTAATGCTAAAAACGGAAAATAATTATGTCATAAATAATTTTTCTGGTTTTTCTGGTACATAACAACTGAAGAGCAAATGGCTTTGTAGTTTATAACTACTAGAACTTATTTAATGACCTTAAAAGATTGTTTTCAAATATTAAATTTGTATTTTTATTTGTAATATACACTCTATAAGACTTCATATTAAAAAGGCAATTTTTCTTTTTTTTAAGGACACATTTGTCCTCCATGTCCTGGAAGCCGTGGCAATTATGGCAATTATGGAAGTCGAGGCAATTATGGCAATTATGGAAGCCGAGGCAATTATGGCAATTATGGTAATGTATATTAACTATGAAAATAATGTTTAAACTACTTGATCAATGCCTTCCGGCTTCTTATTGTATAAACTATATTACCGAGGAGCCCACATATGATGTCAAAGTTATGTATTAGTATTGGAAATAAAATTTGCTTCCATTTTTATATGTATACGAGCTCCTAAATACCACTATAAAAAATATCTAAGTAATTTAAGCTGAAATATTTTCCCCAAATCAAGCCTTTTTTTGAAAAAATTCCCCATTTACAAAAAATAAACTTTTAAACTGGGCTGAATGCATATTCTGTAGCTAATACATGAAAATGAGAGATATTTTGCAGTGACAAGTTATTTCATGTTTGTTTTTAAAAGTATTGTCTAACAATTTGGACTATTGTTACATTAGCTCCATAGCTTTAGACAATCTTTTATCAATTGGGATTTGAATGAATCCGAGATGGTATGCTGTTTTAATTTTTTTGTCATCCCTATACTGAAGTACATAATCATAGTGCAAAGTATTTTCGCTGTATCAATCGATGTGCTTTTGCATATCATAAGAGAAAAATATCTGCTTTCCACGTATTTAAGTTAAAATTTTTTAAAAGTACGGCGTAGGAATTTTTCGTTAAAGTCCTGCAGATTTAGTCACGTGCAGACTTAAGCTGCTTAAGAGTCTCATGTATCTGTAATATGTGTAAACTGTAATGAAGTAAACAATGAACACGACCACATCCAAGAGAATAATGATTAATATTTACGATTTCTGGATTGTATTTTCGTTTTGCAAATCAAAATTGAGTTCGAGACTGATCCAGTTTTTCTACAGGACTAAAAGAAATAAAAAATTCCCCAAGTTTTTCCCCAAAATTTTTGTAGTCCCCAAAAGTTTCCCCACGAACTACTTGTCCCCAAAAAATTCCCCTTGAGGTTCAAAATCCCCCAAAATGGAAACAAAATCCCCAATCTGGCAACACCGTGTACATGTATTAGGAAATATTATTTCTTTAATTATTTATAACTTTTTAAGGCCCTAACGGAAAATAATAATGTAATAAACATTTTTTTTCAGTACTGTTTACATGTTACATAACTGTTCCAGAAAAAAAAAATGGTTTTAACTTATAACTTGTCGGACTTATTTATTGATCTTAAGATATTGTTTTCAAATATGAAATTTGTGCTTTTGTTTGCATTGTACACTTTTTGCTACTTCATATTAAAAGATTTTTTTTCTTTTTTTAAGGACGCGATTGTCCTCCATGTCCTGGAGAGACCAGGATTCCTGGTTTCGGCTATAACGATGAAACACAGAAATCATCGTAGTTATGGTAATGTATAATAAATGTTAAAATAATGAGTATCTATTTTCGAAAAAGATATTTTCTACAAATGTAATAAGTGATATCAATGTAAATTTAGGAGTTACAAACTTAAGGGGATTGGTCAGTCAAATCTGAAATTCCCTTTGAAAATTTTAAAATTATGACGGGAGAATGCGTTCTTATTTTTTAAATATATCCTTAACAAATTAATGTTTTTAAATTTTGTTTCAATGTCACTCTTTTTAAACGTTGTCTCTTCTTTTTCTAAGCTCTGCAAAATATTTCTAAAATATATGCTTAATTTAATATTGCGTGTGTTAAATTCGTACGAGCTGTGCATAAGTTTTAAACACTTCCGATAAAGGTAAGCATGTATATCCACATAAAGAGACGTATTTTAAGAAGAACAGACAAAATAATAATTCAAAAATTTTTAATTTCCCTATGAGATATTTAAAAAATCAATGCCGGCTCGGCCTACAGGCAGAGGTAGATTTCGAAGTTAAGTAAATTGGAGGACTATTACGTCTTGAACCTAAAAGCACAAAAATAATTAAAATAATTTTTTACTAAAAGACGTATACTACATACAAACACATTTAAAACATTAAAAAAAAGTTTAAAACTTTAAAAACCAATAAGATTCGGCCACCCTGTGGCCTTCATCATGGTCATATTTCAATGTAGGAGGGAAAGAAATTTATGAGTCCGTAAAAGTAAAAAATATAAACATACTTTGTTGAGCACGTCTCAAAACAGCACCGCTCCAAAACATCTTTGTAAACGCATCCCAATCATCTAACCACAGAACAGAAAGAAAACTTGAAAAAACTAGATTATAAATGTCGTTAATGACGTGAAATTTGTTCAACTTTGAGTTAAATTCCGCCTCATATAGTCCAACCACAAATTTATGAATGCCGTAAGAAACACCTTCGTTACATACCTCATCATTCCTCAATTCAATATCCATGGATACCCTAATTAAACTTTTATGCGGATAAACTACTAAAATATATAAATCCACCCAAAACCGAAGTCTAAATTTTACACGAATACAATACTTTCTTCTTGTAAAGATAGAAGTAATTAAAAAAATAGTCGGATTTTAATTTTAGAATTAATATGGATAACTTAAAATGGCACTTTTTGTGTTCTTAAAAGTTTCATTGAATATATTCTTGTCTTACTAGTGGTGAATAAATTGCATTAAAAATGTCTAAGTTAACACTAGATAATATTATTTTGCAGAATTTTACAAGAAAACCTTTAATTGAGTTAGATTACTGCTGAAGTGTCAGTTACTGGTCAGATGTCAATAACTTGGGGTTTAACCGTACATAAAATTGTTAATTGAGTGTACAACCCAACCGGAGCAGTACTTTAACACTAGAACAGCCGACAATTTTACTCAAATTTTATAAAAGTTATTTTACACCAGAATTTTTATCAAAAACTATTTGACTTACTTAATTAGCCTATTTTTTTGCTGCAAAAAATTAACATATCTTGTGAAAAAAATTCTAGTTCGATTCGACTATTATGAATTTGGCAGGGGTCAAAATGACCCCTAATGACTGTTCTAGTGTTAAATCTGATATGAGGTGCATGAGCGAGTTAATTTCTGCATCGTACCAGGTGAACCGATTTTTTTTTTAAATGTGTCCCGAATATTTTTGAAAGGAAAGAAAACTGTACAGTTGTATATTAATGAGTGCATATATATCTTCATTTTTATAGAAAAGTATATAAAATTGAATTTGGCGATGTAATTTTTCCCTACTTTTTCTTAATTGTATTATAACATGTGTTAGTTTTTGTAGTTTTGAGTTCAAGTGCAATAAATGCTTTTTATCGTGTTTCGGGATGACTTTAAACGGAAATTTTGGGTTTGGGTCGGATACAACGCAACCCATGCAGGACTTGAAACCTGATATGAGGTTTCCATAATGAGAAAGTAAAACGGCATTGTTTGGGGTTGGCTCGATTTTTTTTAAAAGAAAGTCCCGAATATTTTTAAATAAAAAAACTACATATTTGAATTTTAATGAGTGTATATTATTATCATTTCAATTTTTTATGTTTAATATTTAATCATTAAGAATTTACGAATGTTTTTTACAGGTGACAGGTTTCGCCCATGAAAAATTTCCTATGGACATGGCTTTCCAGATGTTGCAACTACCATTAATTAGTATGTTAACTGTCAACAACTTTAATTGTTCCCTATGTTATAAAAAATTATATACTCTTATTTGTAACGATATTGTGTTCTTGTCTTATGTAGTGGTCATATGTCGTATTTTTTTCTCTAAAATAAATATAATTTTGAAAGCATTACATACAAGTGTTTTGTCAGGTCTTTTTTTTTCCTGTGTGTGTGCACTGTAAATACACACACACATGAGTTATACATATACATACATATAATAGTCATTTTAAAGAAAACGTTATTTTTTCAGCATAAAATTTAAATAAATAAATTTAACCCAAACAAATTTATTTTAAAATTTATAATACAAATTTCAAATGTACTCAGATTTATGTAGGTGGTTTTAGACCTTTCATTATATAATGCTAATTTTTTTATAAGGATTTACGGAAAAAATTCTTGAAATTATTATAATGGAGATTGCAAATACACAATATTTTGTGTCATAATGTCAGGCTTATTTATTCTACGATTTGAAACTTGACAAAAATATCCCGATAAAGCCTTATATATGAGGTATTCCCACAATCTTTTGAATTTTAAGTGCTTGAATAATAATTTTTATTTTAGTACATATTCTTGTTTTTTTTATTTCTTATACTGGGGAACATCCCATTGCATAACTGCATAAAAATGTTAACGAAATAAATATTTTTTGGACGATGTTGTGGGTCCAAATATACCACGAAATTCATATACCGTCCTGTGTCCCTAATGCTGATTTTTAAGTTTGGAGCTGCCTGTATAAAATTGTTTCAATAAAAGTAATTCGCTGTAATCTTTTCCCTAAACTGGAACTATAGTTTTATATAAATATGTAGCAACAAATTAACCTGCAAACATTTTTACGGTTGTTATTATTATTTTTAACTCTGTCCCTGGGTTTTAGATTCCTTACCGTCCCTCATGTTTAAATGATATAGAAAATTACTTCAGATGTAGACACATATTTTTTTTTCAACTTTTTTCTAATGCAGAAGTATGCTTCAGAAAGAATGGCTAACATTCTTAGACAGGAAATTTACTGCAGAATTTAAATCAGCATTTAAATATCAATTTCAAGCATCGTGTTTTTATTGATAGTCTTACCGTCCCCAAGGATTATTCCTGCACTTTCCGAGGTAAATTATTTTTTTTAATTTAATCCAATGTAGATAACTGTTTCTAAAGATCAATAACCACTATGGCTATCATGTGGCTTTGTCTTAACATAATTTGCCAAAAAATAGGAGTAATTTTCCTTACCGTCCCATCCTTACCATCCCATTTTTTCCTTGCCATCCCTTTTTTTCTATACCGTTCCGTATTTTTTCCTTACCGTCCCTTCGTTTACACCCCTTTAAGACAATGTTATATCAAATTTTATACTAAAATACTACATTGTTATTATTTCTTATTTTAATGTCCTGTGGGTACTATGCAAATTCATTATAAGTAAAAATTTAGAAGAATATAAAAAGTTATAGTGGTAAAATGGTAAGGGAAATTAAACTCGCAAGTTTATCTTAAACATGAGTTAAATTGAAAGAAATTTCGCTGCTGACCATTTTTTCTTTATTTTGAATCATTAAGGCATTTGCCTATAAGTTTAAAATGTTATTTTAGCAAGTTTAATTTTACCAGATTTTTATTCCAATAGTCAAATGATTTTGAGAATGCCTCATATACGAATTTTAAACTTATTTTTATTAATTAAATTCCATTAAAATTAAGAGTGAAGGATAAAGAAAGTTCGCGACCTATTCTAGTTCAGTAAAAATACCTCAAATTTAATGATAATTGTTAATGTGCGCATCCGCTGCAGGCGACTGATTTTAAAAAGTGATCCCTCCTGTCTCTGAATGTTTTTAATAGTTCACAGATGCTTGTATACTTGCTGAATTATTGCGCATACTTGTATTGTAACGCTACTGTTATAGGGAAGATGGTGGGTTCCGGTTTAAAATCACCGTCTGAGCTCAAAACTTACAGTAATTGCCTCTAATATAAATTAGTTAATAAATAGTTAATAAAATTAGCAGATTTTATGAATTAAAATCAATACCGGTATTAGTATTTATAACAGATTCGTGATACATCGCTTTGTTGAACTGAATTCTATTCGTACAGCTGGATTTAAAATTCGTATCAAAACTAGTTTTTGTCCGTAGTGCAAGCGAGAATATCGTTCAAATTTGTTTATGATGTCTTGGAACAAAGTAATATTTCGAAAATGAGTCCATCTTCATATTTATTTTTAAAATTTGCAAAGTTCCTCAACCAAAACGTGCACATTACTTTTAAATTCTTACAGAAAAATATGCATTTCAGCAGATATTACACGATAATTTATGTTAAACAAAACTGCCAAGATAAGGTGCTGTAAAAGTGTTTTATTCTTTCAACACAAAAATAAAGGTTTATTTATAATGTTTAATCCATTTTTATTTCTTTTTCGTACAAAGTAAAACCATTTCTAGCAAATAGGATAGTTTAAGTGGGACTTTAAATATTTTCTGCTTTTGTGTACTTGATCATTAGATCTGTTTGTAATAAATAAAGCGTGCAAATTAGCAACTTGCATTTATAGAAGATGTTTGCAAAGTACTATATTTGCTCCTTGTGCTCATGCCTAAGGTTGGCTAATAAATGTCAATAAGCTGTAAATACAACATTATAAAAAATTTTGTACTTAAGAATTATTATTCAAAAACTTCTCAAGCTGCTGCAAAAAAAGCAAGATGCCTTTCAGACAAATGCTCTTGTAAAAGAGGTCTGTGTGTATACTGCGTTCTGAATGGTGTTCTTGCGCTGAAAATTGTGAAAGTAAAAAACGAAATAATGATTGTGTCTCTCTACGTGAAACTGTAGATTACATATTCGAAAAAGAAACGGATATTAATTTGGATTATTTGACAACTTTATCTGCTTTATACATTTAACAGAATGAAGAATTTAAAATTATTTAAAAGAAAAAGAAAACCTTAGACTTGAAAAATATATTGAATAAAATTTAAAATATGCTCCCTTTTAAATGATTTTACAAAAAATAATTTTTTGAAAGAATTATCAGATTATATCTAAATACTTCTCTTGTGTTTTTCTTTGAATATAGCATATCCTTCATCAATTCTCATGGCATCATAATAGATGCAATTCTTTATATTATTTCTTGTATGGTATTTTTCTAAGTATAATGTGTAAGCGCCCCATAATCCTTTCTATATTGAGTTTTTTTTAATTATTATTTACTGCTATTACTACATAATACATTTGTATTATTTATTGATTTTTCTTATGTATGTGTATCTACCATTTAAAATGTAAGACTAAATGCAAAGTAAATAGTTTAATAAAATTAAAAGCATCCAAACAGCTGTTTTCGAATATTTCAATACATCTACTTTTATTTTCTTCTAAAGAAAATATGCGAGACTATTTTTGTTTCTCATTTATGTGTATCTACTATTTAAAAGTAAGATTATATGAATGCAAATAATTTAATGTAAGAATTAAAATAGCTCTTTTGAAATAATGTAATAATTAATTAATTATTCATTTATTTTTTGCTTGTAAAAAAATATGTGCATTTGTTTTGTGGGGAACACTGCATTTTTCTGATGTATGCGTATTTACTATTTTAAAAGTTAGATGAAATGAATGGATATATATAAATATAAAAAGTAAAGCATTAAAATAGCTTTTTTGGAATATTGAAATAGATTTGCGTTTTTTGCTTGTAAAAAAATTATGTGCAACTATTTTTGGGAGAACATTGCATTTATCTCTTCTATGTGCATCTTCCGTTATAAAACTTAAAGATTTCTTAGCTGCCAGGCTTGGCAAACGAAAGTTATTTTCTAATTTTGTTTTGGCCTGTCGCCCCATGGATTACTTTGCACGATTAAATTTTTCGTTCGATAATAAAACTTTTGTTACTTTTTTTTCACAATTTAACAAATATTTTTATTTCTCTATTAAAAAAAACACAAAAAGAAATGGCAGTCTAAATTAGTTTCCTACTCTACGATCAAACGTTACTACATTTCTGGGACTTCAATCATTTTTGGTCTCTGTAATCACGAAAAAGTGTATGCTTCTTACACATAGAAAACTTAAATGAATGCCATAAATCTACTTAACTATATGGAGAATCTTTTTAAGAAAATCCCGAAACGGCAAATATTCTGAAAAATTTGCAAACAGTACAAGAAAGGACTTTTTTTAATAACAAAAAAAAGTATATTAATAGAATTGAAGTTGAGTTTACTTCGACATTAAGTGCAGATACATAACAGGATAACACCAAACTGTCTACGATAATTTAAGTATTGCACTTTTTCGACAAAAAAAAATAAATAAATAAAATCTTTGTTAAGATATAAATTACGCAACAATGAAAGGTTTCTTTCAATTTTCCAATATTCACACCCTGATATGCAGTACATAAAACTGATTGCAAAAAATAAAATCAGAAAATGTTCGATAATTACATAAAATAAGTGTAATTTCTTAAATTAAATAAAAATTAAAAAGTTAATAAGTTTTGTTATATTTTCTCTTCCTTTTTAAAGACAATATGCTGCCACTACAGAAACTAATTTTCCATTCTTATGCAATATTTAGCCACAAAATATATATACAATATTTACTTTTGAATGTGGGGAAAAAATGTAGATAATGTGGCAGATACAGTTGCGGTAATTCCTTCCTACGCCAATTCCAAGGTAGAACATATTTATTATTCGTAGTATTTATTAATAAGCCCTTTTTGATGCCTGAATTAAAAAACCCTTTTTTGTTCTGTAAATGTAATCAGTGATCTGTTTATCTAAATTTCTTTTTAATAAACAGCCGAAGCTTTCCAGGGTGCTTGCAGAACTTAGCTTTGAAAAAGGCTCATTGCAAAACCATACACTGTAAAAAAAAAAAAAAAAAAAAAAAAAAAAAATACATTAACGTACGGGAATTGTACTGGCAATGGCAATCGAGGCGCCAGTACTATTTACGTATCTGAACGGAAATTCTCCTTTAAATTCAAGAAAATATTTCCGTTTATTTATTTATTTATTTATTTATTTATTTATTTTTTTAACATTTAAGGAAAACAATTCTGTTAAAATACGGAAATAGTACTGGCGTCTCGATTGAAAGTACATTATCCGTATTTTAACGGAATTTTTCTTTTTCAGTGTTGCAGGTCCACAACAACTGAAAAGGGGTATTTCGGCGGTGGAGAAAAAATATTAACTTTAAAATAAAATATATAAAAATTTGTAATGCCCTAATTTCGCAAAAAGTCTAAGCGGTACCTGAACCCGCGGGTAACAGGACAACGCACATCCTACTGTTCTGATAAATAAAAAAGTCCTTCCGGCCAGTGCCGGGAGGAAGAGGTAGCTTTCATAATCCTTATTTTAAAAAAGCCAAATTATATCATTCAAACACACGAAGCTCAATTTAGTGGAAACCGAATATAGGAGATTCAATACTAATTTTTATCAATATAATGAATGAGAATTTCGCGAAATTAGTCAGCTTTATCCAAGCTGCTTTTCTTTAAAGTAACATATATTTGGCTGCCAAATTCGGCAATTTCTTAAAGTGCCTGTCATTTTAAGACAACATGGTGGATGAGGCTAAGCAGTGAACTTGGACGAGACCTTAGTAATTGCTGTGCACATGCTCACTCACATCGGAATCGGTTAATATATAGGAGTGCTGTCGCATGCAAAAAATCAGATTTTTCAAAATGTCACCCACAATAGAAATTGAAACTGCTATATCTGAGCCATTTTTTAAGGTAAAGACAAACAAAAAATGCTCCTGAATCCTTATATCAAGGTCAAATACTTAAGAAAGAAACGTTTTTCAATTTCTAATTTTTTTGCGCCTCACTTTAAATATATATATATTTTTTAATTTAATGGTCGCCATTTTGAAACAAGATGGCTGATGAATCTGGCCAGCGAACTTGGTCGAGGTGTTGATGTATACTATCCACATGCCTTCTTACATCGAAATAGGCGAATACGTGTGTTATCGCGTGACAAATACAAAATCGTTTCAAAATGTTAGCCATGCTAGAAATTCAAAGTGCTATAAATCAACCATTTTTTAAGATATAAACAAAAGAACAAATTTTCAGAAACAAAAACTGCTCCGGAATCTTTGTATCAAGGCCAAACACATAAAAAAATCTTTTTTATTTTCCAATTGTTTAATACCTCATTTTGAATTGTAAATTTAATTTTTTTTAAATGGCAACCCTTTTGAAACAAGATGGCGAATGAAGCTGGCCAACGAACTCGGTCGAGACATTGGTATATACTATGTACAGACCAAGTTACATCCAAATAGGTTCATAATTACGCCTGTTATCGCGTGACAAAAATCAGGTCGTTTTAAAATGTCAGCCACAAGAGAAATTCAAAATGCTATTACTCAGCCACTTTTTTTAGATATAGACGAAAGAAAAACTGTTCCGGAATCTTTGTATTAAGGTCAAACACATACAAAAAAAATCTTTTTCACTTTCCAATTTTTTGGTATCTCATTTAAATTTTTTTATTTTTTAATTTTTTTAAATGGCCGCCATTTTGAAACAAGATGGCGGATGAAGCCGGCCAACGAACTCGGTCGAGATATTTGTATGTACTATGTACACACCAAGGTACATCCAAGTCGGTTCATAAATACGCCTGTTATTACGTGAGAAAAATCAGGACGTTTCAAAATGTCAGCCACGCTAGAAATTCAAAATGCTATAACTCGGCCATTTCTTAAGATATAGACGAAACAAAAACTGCTCCCGAATCTTTTTATCAAGGTCAAACACATAAGAAGAAAATATTTTTTCATTTTTTAATTTTTTGGTACCACATTTCAAATTTAAATTTTTCTTAAAAATTTAAATGGCCACCATTTTTAAACAAGATGGCGGATGAAGCTGACCAACGAACCCGGACGAGACATTGGTATGTACTATGTATAAACGAAGTTACATCCAAATCGGTTCATAAATACGCCTTTTATCGCGTGACAAAGTTCAGGACGTTTCAAAATGTCAGCCACGCTAGAAATTCAAAATGCTATAACTCAGCCATTTTTTAAGATATAGACGAAACAAAAACTGCTCCGAAATCTTTGTATAAAGGTCAAATACATAAGAAAAAATATTTTTCCATTTTCAATTTTTTGGTACCACATTTCAAATTTTCAATTTTTAAAAAAATTTTAAATGGCCGCCATTTTGAAACAAAATGGCGAATGAAGCTGGCCAACGAACTCGGTCGAGAGATTGATATGTACTATGTACACACTGAATTACATCCAAATCGGTTCATAAATACGCCTTTTATCGCGTGACAAAATTCAGGACGTTTCAAAATGTCAGCCACGCTAGAAATTCAAAATGCTATAACTCAGCCATTGTTTAAGATATAGACGAAACAAAAACTGCTCCGGAATCTTTGTATAAAGGTCAAATACATAAGAAAAAAATATTTTTCCATTTTTAATTTTTTGGTACCACATTTCAAGTTTTAAAATTTTTTAAAAATTTTAAATGGCCGTCATTTTGAAACAAAACGGTGGATGAAGCTGGCCAACGAACTCGGTCGAGACATTGGTATGTACTATGTACACACCGAATTACATCGAAATCGGTTCATAATTACGGGAGTTACAGTGTGACATAGGTCAGATATATATATATATATATATATATATATATATATATATCAATTTTGAACGGAGGGTGGTTTCGGGGTCTGGGGGTCATGATCGATGAAAATATACCAAAATTTTTTGAAATCGCTTTCCTTCGAACGGCTGCAATAGGTAGCTTTTTTGTAAAGAAAGCTACCTAATAGGTTTTATATTGTTTTAACTTATCTAACGTCGTGCTAGTATTTAGCAAGATCATACGAAATTGTCTATTAACTATTAGACTCTGCAATAATAAAGGTAAATACTAAATAAAGGTAGTAAAAAGGAGTATTAGGTAAGGGCCTTTTTGGTATATTTTAGTGAATTTTTGCTCTAAGTTTGCTCTAAATTTTTGCTAGCTGAATGATTTAATTTCTACATTTTTTTCTTTTTTTTTTTTTTTTTTGGTTTCTTTTCTCTTGAAATGAAGAAGCTATGTCGTAGTTCCACGCATCCCCCCCCCCCCCCAGACACACATACGCTTTTTATTTATTTATTTATTTTTTTGCTACTGCTTATGGAAATTATGCCTTGTTAAATTACCAATGCTGATCAGTATCCAGGGGTGTGACATAAAGACCCCGAGGTCCTGGATTAACTCTCCTCGCATCATTAAATTCACTTTGCATTTTTCCGGAAATTTAATTCTAAAATTAATTTTTTTATTTTCTGATATGAAAGTACAGAAAAGATTAAGTATGATATGTGTCAGTAGCCTCTGTTTTGTGTTTCTTTAGTAAATTATTAAGTAGCATTTTTTCTTTTCTGTAAGCCTCATAACTTCCAAAGTGCGAATAGAATCGCCATTCGAAATAGTTTAGAAAGTTATTTCGGTGTTTTAATGCAAAGTGAAACTTAATTTTATCAAGTATATAAGATCTGAGATATTTGTAAACATAGTTGCTGTATCAGTTTTGTATCTAGACCTTCAGTGACTAGATAGTCATCTGTTTCACCGTACGCGTAAGCTTTAATGAAAAGCTGAACCACTTTTGAGCTCTGAGTTAATTTATTGAAGAGTTATTATATTATCCTGGAAGCGTAAAAGCTGATCTTAAAAGCCTATACTACCCAAGCAAGGTAAACTAGCAAGCTGATCTTAAAAGCCTATACTACCCAAGCAAGGTAAACTAGCAAGCTAATGTTAAACTTATGGCCGTGGTTTTTTTTAACCCCCTCACTGACAAGCCCGTGCTAATACGTTCACTAAGCTCCAGGTTTCACTGCAATACAAGCAATATTTAAAGTAATACAATTCTATTGATTTAATGAATTTTTAATACATTGAACAATGGTTAAATATCCAAGGATTGTATTCATATCCGTTATTAAGTTTTTTTTATATAAAATGTTGAAAGAATCATCTTTTTTAACATTTAAAACAAAATGAGAAAACAACATTACAATTTTGCCCTTTTCCATGACTGTCAGAGGGTTTAAAAGATTTATCGCTGTCTCTTTGCTCTGCTTTACTGCAACAATTGCACCATGGCAAAGCTTACAAAACTTTTGGCCATCCGATATTACAAATAACTATCACAAGAAACGAAATTAAATGCTAGTTATATTGTAATTAAATATAAGTTTCATCCAATATTTGCAACAAAAATGGTATATTGGTAGATAATAAAGGATTTTTTTTTAAACGGAAGAAAAAATTTCACCCATTGACTATGTTCAGCAGAAGAAATTAATAAGATTTTTTTAAATATACGTTATACTTATGAATATCGATTGTTCTAATTACTTGTACATTGTTACTTATTTAATTGCGTTTAAATGTGTGGAAAATAAAAGTCAGAATTAAATTTATCATCCCAATTAATACTAAATTTCAGAGATAAAACATCAAAGTATACTTCAACATTAGTTAGAGTGCGATAACTGCTATAATCCACAAAACTATAATGGATTATTTTTTTTATCACACCAATCAAAGATCAATTCAATGACGCGTATAATATTTTCGTACTATCCCCCCCCCCCCCCCCCCCACACACACACACACGCAATAAAAAAAAAAAAAAAAAAAAAAAAAAATTACAAAAATACAGCAATTTATCCAACCGCAGTTAAAATTCATTAGTTTTTATGCGATATGCATTTAAATTGTTTAAGGCGATAGTGAACGTTTAACCTCTTCAGACCCAAGGTGCACATTTGTGTAGCTTTGGTTTAAACTGTATATCTCACTTATTATTTGAAATAATTTTATTGAGACCAGAGGTTGTCATTTGTGTACGTTAGCGCTTTCTAGTTTCCGCTAGAGATTGCGCTAGCAGTTTTAATTCATATGATTTTGTAGGAAATAAACGAGCAATTACCACAAATACAAGACTTTGAAAAAGTAAGTGTATTTTTATAATTAGAAAATTAATATTTATTCTCAATAATTTTTAAGATTGCTTATAAACACTTCAGTAATGCATAAATCATTTAAATTTATTAAATAGACCATAATATCTATTTAAATTAGATGTAATTTGAAAGGTGCACGTGTGTGCACCTCCGGCTTCAATTCAGTGTTTTTGGAAAGAAGTAATATCACTAAAAATTTTGTGTTGAATGATATCTAATTGTTGCAGTGCTAGAGTTGTTGAATGATTCAAAAATTATACTTAATTATAAATAAGAATCCATCAAGAAAAGACAACACACGGGTGATTTACACGGACCGTTTTTTTTACTAGTGTAAAATGTGCCGAATTTTTATTGAGGAACAATATCTACCAAACTGAACATCATGAACAATAGACTTGGAGCAGCAGGTAAAAAAAATTAAGAATGATCGAGATCCGCAACGTGGAGAATGGGATGAGTGAGTAAGGGAGGGAAGGACATGTGCATAGTAAAATGGAAAGATAACAAATGTGTCACTTTATTTTCAACTTGCATAGGTAGTAATTCCGAGAGCAGTTGTGTTAGGTGGTCTAAAGATCAAAAGTGTAAAATTAGTGTACTACAACCTGCAATTGTGAACACATACAATACGTATATGGGTGGTACAGATTTAAGCGTGCGTCAGATTTTTAACTTACTACTGTTGTGCTATTCGCACGAAAAAGTGGCCAACACGAGTTTTTGTACATTTTATAGATTTGGTTATTTCCAGTTGTTGGATAATGTACATTAAAAATTGTAAAGCAGGTGAAGTTCCTCGAAAAGACAGATTGTCTCTCTTACAGTATCGTTTAGAGATTACACAAGTACTGATGAAATATTAGGGCAAAGTAAGTGAAGCACGACTACCAGGGAGACCACGCAAAATTTATTCATCTGAAAGTGATTCTAAAGACGATTCCGAAAATAAACCACGGCAAAAACAATGTAATTCAGCAGCCAATTTCCGATATTAGATACGACTAGACTGGACATTTTACTCGTTCAACACATGATAACTTTGCTTCCAAAATGTAGGTATGAATGCTGCAAATCAAGAACAACAGTTATTTGCACAAAGTGCAATATGTACCTCTGTTTTAAAAAAATAATTGTTTCGAAAAAAACATGTAAAATAAGCATATATATATATATATATATATGTATATCAATTGTCCAACAAATTCCTTGTTTAAATAAATAAAAAAAAGTTTTTTGTAGTATGAACCCAAGGTGCATATATGTGTACCTGCTAGTAAATAGAAACTATTAGAAATTATTTTATTTTTTTTACAAAATTATGTTTCTGTACGTATAAATAGATGGATCAAACTGTCAAAAAATTTTTATGATGGCTTAAAATGTATCAGGTCTGAAGAGGTTAAAAACATTTTCTACAGTTTTTGCTCAATTGTTTTGAAATTTAATACACATATAATTTGTGCAATAATTAAGAAAATTGCTTAATTTCATTAAAAAAATTTAATATGCAAATGAGTAATTAATTAATAATATGCTAATTAGTGATACAAATTAAAAATGCTCCATGCGCATTAAATTTTGTTTCTGAATGCGCATAAAGTTTTGTTTTCTTAAGGATAGGTTTAGGATACTATGTCAAAAATTGGTATACATTTTTAAATTATACTAAGTACTAAGTAGAAAAAAAGTATAAAAATATAATATTGATCATTTCGGGTAAAATTCAATGATAAAATATTACTTTTTTTAACCTTTATATGAAATAATGTACACATATTAATAGCAAGTTTTGTAATAAAGTATATCAATAACAATATTACCAAGTATTATGAAACTTGGTATAAAATTAAGACGCATGGGGCATTTGCAACTTACCCAGACGGAAAAAATTCTCTTTTTGAGAAAACTGGATTTAAAGTTTCATTTTAAGTTTAGATTAAGGATTGTTTACTTTAGAAAAACAGTTGTATCTCTGCAAAAGATTATCATGTATTTTTTTTTTTTATTATTTGAAAGTAGAAGATTGCCAAAACCGTTTTTTTCAAAAAATAAAAAAAAAGAATGATTTTTTTTAAAGTTCTTCGCGATTTTGAACGTTCACTGTAGCTTTAAATATTTTTATGAATTTATATCTAAAAATACATTTTTCAAACCAATTTCTTAACTTTATCACATTCCCCGCATTTTACTGTATTTGATCTAATTCCGTTTTTCCTCTAGGGTCCATTGGGACTGCCTGGTAGGAGGAGGATTAATCAAGCAATGAAACTGGACAGTTATATAGTATATTTTTATGTATTGCTAGGTCAGATTGAATGGTTATAAAAACAATTAAACAAAAACCTAATTTGCAGAACAAATTAAAAAAACAAAATTTATTTCCTAAATTGTTTAAGCCCGAGAAGGGGCAGATATTAAGATATTTCATTCAATTCGTTCTACATTTAATGTTAAATTTTTGTAACAAATAAGCTAAACCAATTGAACATTAAAAAATAAAAATGAAATTCATACAATATAATGCTTTAAACACCTATATACTTAGATTCCGTTCAAATGAAATCGAAATAAATCTTAGACTTGTTTTGTATTTTGTATGTACCTTACCATATTATGTAGAATTGTCATAAACATAATGCAAAATCTGCCGTACAAATATTTACAACTTAAAAATGGAAAAAGTCTAAGATTTATTTCGATTTCATTTGAACGGAATCTAAGTATATAGGTGTTTAAAGCATTATATTGTATGAATTTCATTTTTATTTTTTAATGTTCAATTGGTTTAGCTTATTTGTTACAAAAATTTAACATTAAATGTAGAACGAATTGAATGAAATATCTTAATATCTGCCCCTTCTCGGGCTTAAACAATTTAAGAAATAAATTTTGTTTTTTTAATTTGTTCTGCAAATTAGGTTTTTGTTTAATATGTCAAGTTTTTTAATAACTATTGCATTCAGACAAACACATTTCAAAATTAATGGAGTGTATCATCATCAGGCTTTGATGTGTGCGATATCGCATCACAATTTGTGATGCAATTTACCTATGTATAATTCAAAATGTTTCACCAGTGCAGTAATGCAGGTTGTTGTAGTTTGGTGAAAAAATTACAATCTGAACTTAAAAAATCTGCTTGAAAATGTCATTATTTTTTCCACTATGACGTCATATTCATCTTCTTTTTAATTCTTAAAAAAAAAAAAAAAAAGCTATTTCAGTTTTTTCAGTTTCATGTTTCACGTGAAAATCATTCAACTAAAAATAGGCAAATTATTATTACGGCTTTTGAATTATTTACAACAATGAAGGAAAAATGTTAAATTTTATTAGAAAATGTCCGTTGATTCTTAATGAAAAAAGCGAAATTTGGAATTATTAAGAAAAATATTTGAATAATGTAAATAAAAATTAGCCCATGTTACTCTCTAGATTATAATCCACCTATATGCAAAGGCATTTTATGATCGTTTTGATCCTGACGTCTGGCAAATGTTTTTACACTTTGAATTCATATTAGAATTAGCAAAGAATTAAAAATGAGTGGCATCAGGGACAAAAAGGTGGGAAGAAAAAATGAAAAAGTTATGATCTCCATAGGCTTTTCTATATTAAATTAACATTGAGAAGTGACACTGGAAATAAATAAGTATTGCGCTGCCGCGCAATACTTAAATAAGATTTAAAACCAATAGGGCTAACAATAAACCTTTGCCCACAAACAGTGTTGCCAGTGTGCTACTTTTCTAAAATTCAGATTTCTTGATTGGCACCACTTACACATTGGATCCCCTTGTTTTCGATTGAATTAATACTAGCCCGAATGCTACACGACCAAAATAATGGTGAAACTGCAAATCGTGATAAGAATACACCAATTGGTCAGTATGTACTTTATATCAACGCCGCGCGGGTCTGTTGGTAAACTACATTTCTAAATATCATGAGTAAAAAAAAATATCTGTTGTAATTTAATAACAGTGTTAGTATCTTATCCGCTTTGAGTACCATACACATGTGCCATACCTTGGTTCTTTTAAACTTTTACAAATAACAAAAATTCCGAAATATCAATAATAACCACATCTGCAGATGCAATGAATTTTTAAAATCGCATTCAACAATTTCAATCAAAATTTGCCCTTTGGTCAATGGAAAACTTTATAAAGTGTTTTCATGAAAAAGTAAAATAAATTGTATATAAATAATCTGTAAGTCTGCAGAACGTATTTCATGAATGTAATACCAATATTTATTATCAAAACCCATTTAAGCACACCAGTAATAGTTTGCGCCACTTTCTTCGGCCATTGTTTTTCTCAAATAAAAAACAAAGAGTTAAAAATTATTTTTTTCCGATGTAAACAAACATAAACATCCTTAGTCACAGCAAATATTCCATTTCTCAAATGATGTGATGATGTTAATAAGGTTTACAGAATTGTGATTCAGCGGTGACCTACGTCGATAGCCCGCCGTTTTCTCCGGATGCTAAATGGTCCAGTACTGTTTAATGCGTTGGTTTTGCTAAGCAATTTTTTTTTTGCATAATCGTTTGAAAATGACTGGACATTGGTGACTACAAATACAAAGTTTAAAACTTTCGCAGTAGAAACTCAGCACTCGTTCTTGTTCACAAAATCCTAATAAATGAAGTTATGTTTATTCCAAGGTATCTTCGACATTACTAGAGATGATGGTGTTTATAGGAATAAATAATACAGGGTGATTCATAATGAATGGGACAAAAAGAAAACATGATTGTGAACGTTGTAATTAATATATTTAGAAAATTCAAATTTACCTCAAAACTACATTTATTCAAGTTTCTACAGGTGTTCAATATGTTCCCCTCCGGTGACACGACAAATGTCTAATGTCTGATATCTGTACGGCTTGGATTGGACACGCTTCCGTAAAACACGCCACACCGTTGTCTGAGGGACAGCCAGTTCTGCACCAGCACGTCGTGTTGATTTTGAGGGACTCCGTAAAAACGAATCATGAATTCTTTCAACAACTTCGGGTTTTTACTTTCTTCGATCTTTACAAGAAGGAAGTATTGGATTCGTGAAAATTTTCGACTTCCGGTTTTCGACGGATTTATACGTTTTAGAATGCCCAGAACACGATTTGATGGTTTTTAGAAAATGTCTGTCTGTGAGTCTGTCTGTCAATCTGTCACTCTGTCACTCTGTCACTGTGAGTCTGTATGTGACAAAAATTTTGTGGGTGCTCTATCTCAAGAACTAATGCACGGAATTTCACAAAACTTCATATTTAGTTAGACCTTGATATAAACTGGACCTGATTAGTTTTTGTGAAAATCGCCCAACAGGTGGCGCTGCTATGCGGCATTTTCACGATTTCTGCAATAGCTATATCTCAAGAACTACTGCACGGATTTTCATAAAACTTCAGATTCGGTTAGTCCAGGATATAGTTTGGTGCTGATTACTTTTTTGTGAAAATCGCCCAACAGGTGACGCTGCTATGCTGCATTATTCATGATTATCGCAATAGCTCTAACTCAAGAAAAAATGCACGAATTTTCATCAAACTTCAGATTTAGTTAGTCCCTAATATAAATTAGTGCTGTTTAATTTTTGGTGTAAATCGCCCAACAGGTGGCGCTGCTGCGCTGCATTTTCACGATTTCCGCAAGAGCTGTATCTCAAGAACTATTGCACGGATTTTCATCAAACTTCAGATTTAGTTAGTCCTTGACATGAATTGACGTATAATTTAGTGCTGTTTAATTTTTGGTGTAAATCGCTCAACAGGTGGCGCTCCTATGCTGTATTTTTTGCGATTTCCGCAATAGCTTTATCTCAAGAACTAATGCCTAGATTTTCAACAAACTTCAGATTCAGGTATACCTTGATATCATTTAGTGCTGTTTATTTTTTATGTAAATCGCTCAACAGGTGGCGCTGCTATGCTACATTTTTCAGAATTTCCGCTATAGCTCTGAGATATCTCGAGAACTAATGCACGAATTTTCATCCAACTTCAAATTCAGATATACTTTGATATAAATTGGTGCTAATTTCATGTAATTTCTTGTACTATTTAAATGATTTAATTGATGTGATTTATATAGAAGAAAGTTTTGTGATGGCCACAACATACTAGTTTTCTTTTCGTCCTGGGCTTTTGTTCTTGCATAAGTAGCCGGTATCCGGGAACTGCTTCACCCACCTGCTTATGTTATGCCAATGCGGTGGTGTTTACGAAATTTCGTGCGAAAATGTCTTTGCACAACAGTTACCGAGGAGGTTTTGGCATATTCGAAAACGCAGTACGCTTTCTCCTGCATGGACAACATTTTGTTTAACAGCACCTCTAGCGGCGAGTTCGTCATTCGATGATTTTTCTCTGTTGCCAAATAAAAACTTGTATAATTGTAGTTGCAGAATAAATTTGTTTCGGCTGAATAAATACATTACGGCAGTCACACTGCGCTATTCTTTTTGGCCCATTCATTATGAATCACCCTGTATATCAATTGCATAATTGAATTCATACATGTAAGATAAATTAAATATTTTTTATTTTAGTATTAATACAAATGCATTTAACTTATTACGATTGTCTGTAAAACATATTTGTTGATCATTGACCATGTAAATATTTACTTAAAAATTGATAGCATCCAAAAAGCCTATATTCCGGAATTAGAAAACAAATTAATACACAATAAAAATATTCGGAAATGTGTCTGAGAATTAGTGGCGCAAAAAAAACTTTTTTTTTTATAAATGGTTCTCGAAATCTCGAAAATATTTTAGTTTCTGAGGAATATAACGAATGCTATTTGAAATCATTAGTAGATATTATGGCAATTTTCAATCGTCGTTATTTTATATTTTCCTATATTAAGGAATATCTGTCTTTATTTACAATGTGTGGTGCCTTAATATACACGAAATATTGTAAACAGCTATAAAAAACTGTACATGTTTTCCCTGAATGGAACACACGAGGATAATTTGATAAAATTTTAAGAACATAGAAGTAGTAACTAAAATAAGTTAAGTGATGTTCTATTGTGGGTATTATGTGTCCGATATCGATATATATTTCAGGCAAACTTTCGACTGAGAGACCTACTAGTACACGTATGAAGTTCAAGTAAAAAAAACCTTGTTATGTGGAATTTAATAAAAGGACGAAATTTACGTAAATGTGTACGGTAATTTAAGTTCGAAAAAAAATAATGATTCTGAAATTTACAGATTGTTTTTAAAATTTCTGGATTCTTTAAATTAAAGTAGGATGGAACACATTATATTCGAAATGCAAATTTTTCTTTTTAAAGGCCAGATGCTCCTTACAGAAGAGGGCGCAGTATACTCCAGTAAATACGGTATTGCTTTTCTCTTAAAGAGTGTTTTTCTTCTGCTAAATGTCACCACAAACTCACTTAGATATTAATATAGTTGTGATTCATCAGAGACTCGAAAGACATTCAATGATCTTCTATAGCGAATTTTTCATTTATGACCATTTACTTGTTAATACAGTTTAAAATTCATACAATGTTCTTTTCAACAATCAAGGTATCCCAAAATTAATGAGTATTGAGTTATGGTGTCGTTGATTTTTCTGGAGACAGGTGTAAAATTATTTGTACCTCTATATATAATTTGAAATATTTATTTGGTCTATAACACTGGGGAACACACATTTTGTTGACTTAGATATGACACTTGTTTTTGGCTAATTATTGGCATCTAAATCCAAAAATGACTCCAGTGTTTTTCTATCACGTCAACTTTTTAAGCTACAGGATACCCCAAAAATCATACTTAATGAGGACACATAGGAAAATAAAGAAAAAAAATACCAAATATATTTTCCATACAACGGCTGAATATACTTACTATAAGCTAGATAGTGTTCAAATTAGCAGTAAATCACTTTTACAAAAGGAAAAATGTACATATTAAGGTAAATAGTTTCGCATATAGTTTTTCCTGGAGTGTTCAATTTGTGGACAATATCGCTTCATGATCCAACAATAGTCAGACATCATATTGTTCATCCCATCTATCTTGATACCGTTCTTCCATGAGCTTCAAATCTTGGTGGAATCGCGCATTCTGCCTCATCACTGACTGTACCAAGATTTTCCAGGAAGTGATCAAGATGGCTATTCAAAAAATGAAGTTAGATTGCTCATGTTGCAACCAAGCATTTTGAAGTTCTCTAAAAGTTGCTGGAGAATTTCGGTGTAAATTTCTACTCGTGTATTTCCAAGAAAGTCTTTGACAAGGGTTTTGATTGCCAACCAAGCATTCTTTTGGAGTTCTGTCATTGTTCTGATGAAATTTTCGTCTCATCTCTAATGAGCTCCTGAATCTGTGACAATCAAATGCACCTCTGCCTTTATCTTTTCAATAGAGATGTTTGGAAATTTCGAAATGAGATACTTGAAACAATCTCCTTCAGATGACAAAGTTTTCACGAATTGCTTCATTAAACCCAATTTTATATACAGAGGTGGAAATATGCTGTTCTTTCTGTCGACAAGTGGCTGATGCAAAATGTTTGGATTGCCAGATTTGAGGTTAGATCTTGGACGCCAATTCGACTGGAACCATTGTTTTTCACGAGATCTGCTGTCCCACATACACAAAAAACAGGGATACTTGGTATATCCACGTTGCTGCCCAAGAAGGAAGCATACCATTTTAAGGTCAACACAGATTATACATTCGTACACGTGATATTGCAATAAATCAGTGGCTCTCTTTATGTCCTCATATTCTTCGTGCAAATAAACTGAATGGCCTATTGCGACTGCTCTAAATAAATTTCCATTGTGAAGAAGCACGCACTTCAAGCCCCTCGTTGAGCTATCGATGAATAGTCGCCATTTATTTGCGGTATAGGATGGAATTCACAACTCCTCCATTAAACCATGTATGTTATTGCAAACAAATTTACCGTCACTTCAAAAGTATTGAAGAAATTAACATTCTCTTGATCGAAAGTAGGATACCAAAGCTCCCTTTTTAAGCTAGCCTTGATCGTGCAGCCTTGATGCTAAGAATTCTGAAGCTTTTTTTCTTAATAGGATTCAAACCCGATTTAGCGTAGAGTGGTCACATTAATATAAGCTGTAGAGAAAAAAAACTTGACGTGATAGAAGAAAACTAATTGCAGTTTTGAAATCAGCACGCTTTTTTGTCTTAAAAACAGCTGAAAAATCGAAGTCAACAGAAAATGTGTTAAAAATTGTTCCCCAGTGTAATCAGTGATATCGCGATTGTTTGGTTAATATAAGGCAAATTAATGAGAAAACAAACTGTTTAAAAATTACCTAATCGTAATACTGTAATTGAAAAATTTAATTAGAGAGCGTTTAAAGCAACAATCCATCCATTATCCATGCGGCTTTATTTAAATTACAGCATCCTCGTTCCTCAAGTTCTCGTAAATCTCCATCGCCAAATAATAGCAACGTTTTATCTTTCTTTCACAAGTCCAGCTTTTACATTGCCAAAATCCTAAAGTAATTTGACTACAGAATAATTTTCATTCCTGCTAATAAACTTACTCTCTCCAAACTGACAGATCCTACTGATATATCCAATTTTTGGAGTACCTATAGTATAATTTAATAATGTGGTCTTTCTTATATTGGATAAACCAAGCGCAGTTTAAAGTTTCGAATTAAAGAGCACAAGCAATATATTCAGAAAAAGAAATTAACAAATCTGCCATTGCTAAATATTGCTGGAAAATGAATCATATTTTTTACTTTAGCTCCACAAAAAATATCTCAAAAGCCACTTTGTTCATGAACTTGCCTTTTTTAACGCATTCAATATTTATAAAAATCTTAAAATAATTTTTAATTGTGATTTTGCTATCCCTCCGTTGTCAGATTGTTGGAAAGATTATATAAAAACCTCTTGTTCATAAATTCCACTTGCATGATTTCACATTACCTTTAGTATATCTTATTGGCTGTTCTCTATACTTTCCTGAAATTTTGTTGGCTAATAAACTTTATTTTTGTATCCGCTTGCATGGCCTGTTTCCTAAAATTTCCTATCGTAATTCTATTGGCTAATAAACTTTATCTTTGTGTCCGCTTCTCTTACATTGGCTGTTGCCTAAAATGCCCTGTAATTTTATTGGGTAATAAACTTTATCATTGAATCCACTTCTCCTATATATATTTCGTCAATTTCCTTTTCTGAGCAATGATATTTTGCACTAACGACGGTACGCTATGGCTACCGAAACTAGTTTTGCAAAAACAACAAAAAAAAGAGTTTTGCGTCTTTAAGCGTTGTTTTTTATTTTCTTATATTATACTGCACCAAGTAATTTCTTATTGTACATAACGATGTGTTTTTGCCTATTAGACATGCAACAAGAACTTACTTTTTTAAAGTAGCATGCACATTGACAACTAATGAAAATAGAGTTTTGCGGGTTGGGTTGGGTTGATTTTTGACGGACTATTATCTACTAGGTCCTAGGAGGGGGTACCCTCCGTGGGGGGTCTTTCTAAGGGAACTTAACTCGTATTTACGCAACATTTCCCAAGGTTCGAAGAAAACCACGAAAACGCCGAACGGTTAGGCCGACGGGCGCGATTGGGTTTGAACCCAGCACCTTCCGTCTACCAGCTTCGAGAGCAGAATCTCACAGCTACTGGTGACGCATAACGTTATTCGGAAAAAAATATTTTTATTTTTATAAAAAATTAAATAATTTGAAATTATATCCAATATAAATTAAATTTTATTTAGGAATTTTCGTTTTTTCATCTAATAAAACATTACAAGTCGATCCTTTTGCAACATTTCGAAGTGATTGTGAGTATTCCACATTTTTATTTTTATAAAAAACTAAATAATTTAAAATGACATCAAATATAAATTAATTTTTAACTAGACATTTACGTTCTTTCATTTAATGAAGTATTGCCAGCGGTTCTTTTTGTAACATATTGAACTGCTTGTGCATATTCCACACTTATTCCGCCTATAATCAATAATTACCGAGATAGTTCAGAGAAAATTGAAAACGTGAACGTTTAGATAGAAAGTTAGAACGTTTCATTAATAAATAAAAAAAAAAGCAATTTATCAAATTACAACGACCATTTGGAAAACGATTTTTTTGAAGACTAAAATTTAAGACATAAAAAAAAGCACGGAGTTGATCATACATTACGTACGCCACGAATTAAACATTAATAGTGTTATTACACGTAAAAATTGCAAGCCAAAAATATCGCCTGCGACCCGTCAGATTTCATGAAACTTGAGTATTATCCACCTGAAACTTACGTAAATATCCAACCATTTCATTGGCTGTTCGTGAAAAGGCTTTTCCATCGTCAGATTTCCAAGAAATCTGACGGCCAATTTTAAATGAAATTTCATTCTTAAACTTCTAAACATCCGACAATATTACTTTTTACACCGTCGTCGGTTAGAGAAAAAAATGTACTTTTAAATGCAATTTGTTTGAAAGCTGTACCTCAATTTGTTTCTGAGTTATTAATTTTTTTTTGTAGTTTTTATTACTTTTTTGTCATAGTGGCAACAGAAAGTATCCATCGTTGTTGAAATTAAAGGGAAATACAGATTACTGTATATACCAATCAGATAACGAATAAATGGCGGATTAAACCAATAAAAACCTTCAAATATGCTTTTCATTTCCCATCCTGACGAGAACAATAACCATTTTTCCAAATGGTTAATAATGAAGACATGAACATGAATGTTTTGTTATTAATGGACATGGAAATAAAGAAAATGTGTGTGATGACATACTGTATGCAGATGAAATGGTTCATAGAGAGAAAAAAATTAGCACATGTTAGGCGGTTCTCATCCTCAACGTCGCGAATCCCTGAAAATTTCTTACAATGGATATTACTAAAGTAACAGCTCAGACATTCAAAATATTTTCAAAGGAGCTTGAAAGGAGGAGTAAACATCTTTTTAGGTGCGTTCGTAATTATATAAACACGTAGCACCTATAGTCGTCGTTCAGTCCGTCTGTCCGTCTGTCTGCATGTAACAGAGCAAAATCTACCCAACCGAATGGTCTAAAATTTTAAATATATGATTGTTGCAAAATTTTGTCGAGCCATTTCAAATTTTATGAAAATTGGATGTATAGTTTAATTACAGGGACAGTCAAAAGTTTTCCTTTACATTACGGCCAATGGGAAAAATTATTGCAAGTGCATTTTATTGGTGTTACAGCATTCCGAATGGTCTGAAATTTTAAATATATAATTGATGCAAAATTTTGCCGAGTCACTTCAAATTTTATGAAAATCGGATGTATAGTTTAATTACATGGACAGTCAAAAGTTTTCCTTTACATTACGGCCAATGGGAAAAATTATTGCAAGTGCATTTTAATGGCGTTACAGCATTCCGAATGGTCTGAAATTTTAAATATATAATTGTTGCAAAATTTTGCCGTGCTACTTCAAATTTTATGAAAATCGGATGTATAGTTTAATGACAGGGACAGTCAAATTTTTTCTTAACATTACGGACAATGGGAAAAATTATTGCAAGTGCATTTTAATTGTGTTACAGCCTTCCGAATGGTCTGAAATTTTAAATATATAATTGTTGCAAAATTTTGTCAAGCCATTTCAAATTTTATGAAAATCGGATGTATAGTTTAATTACAGGGACAGTCAAAAGTTTTTCGTTACATTAAGGGGAATAGGAAAAAAATATTGCAAGTGCATTTTAATGATGTTACAGACTATGCACTTATGAAGTGCAAACAAATATACATTCAGTACAATATGGGGTGCAAAAAATAATTATAAAAACTAATTATAGTACGAACACACCTCATTTGCCACGTTTGACGAGCAATTTACAACTTGTTTTAATATTTCAACATCACTAACGGCCTCAAAGGCATAGTTAGGTTAACTTGATTGAAGATTCAAGTCGCCAACTACGCGTTTTAATTTAAAAGTTTCATTAATAAATATTTCGTGATATCCTTTTTCCGGTAGATTCTTACGTATTTTTTCTACCATACCTAAAACGTGCTTGATTTTCTTTTATTGTCATCCATCGTTTAGTTTTTCATGTATTTATTCCAATTGCCGTTTTGGATGAAAAAAATTTCTATGGAATTTTCCTAAAAAAAGTTAGTGCTTGAAGCACCATTATTTCAACACGACTCTGATCACCTTATATTTACCGTACACAAGCGATGCTATTACATTGGGTTAGTGCATGGGTTATATTTTCGCTATTTGATATCCTGTAAACTAAGGCTGAATAAATTGCAATAGAGATTGAAAACACTTGAATTGATTTTTTTTTCAATGAAAAGTTAGCTTTTTAACTTAATACATGATTAAAAACAGATACATTAAATTTAGCTATAAAGTAACATAACAATTTTGTAGTTTAATTAACCAAGTGGAAAAATAAAGGGGTGGATTTTAGTAATTGTATTGACTGAAATAATAACAATAATAATAATGAAAATAATAATTAGGAATGTAAGATAAATGGTTTACGCTTATAAAACGTAACTGAAAGGCCCGATAGAGTTAGTAAAATATTAGTAATGTAAAAATTACAAACATAACTATTTGTATTAGAACTACTGGAGTAGTACATGTACTGCGGTAGGAGTTAAAATAAAAGATAGAGTAGTCAAATTCGGAGTTCATATCCATCCTGTGAATAGGAATATATGGAATGAATAAAAATTGTAATGAAAAATCCTAAAAAAGTCGTTGGCAAAATGAGAAACGAGTAAAAATATTAAAAAATAAATAAAAATGTGAAGCTTTGGAGGAACGCGCTAGTTCTCGGTGAAGACGTTACCGAATATATAAATTATCCACAGCAAACTCTGCTCCTTGGGGCAGCAGTCTGGATTCACTTTTGATCTTCCGCTTCTGGTACCGCGCTCTTCACGCGGGAATGAGCAGAAAATACATAGTGGTGAGCGGTTGTATAACTACGTAACGTACAAGGCCCTTTGGTCCTCAGAGAAATAAATATCTAGCACCACATAAAGTTACATGCCGCACAATTTCGAAAAAAGGCGAATTCAAAATGTTCTTTTTTTAATAAAGAATACTGCAAACTTCGTTTTTTATCTTTCGAAATATCCGATTTATTTTGACAAAACTACATATTTATACTGCACTTGAAAAAAGGAATAGATTGCTTAATTTAGTTAAGTATAATAGAAGCGCAAACAAAAATATACGATAATATTTTTGAGTTACCTCGATTCCGAATAGCGTTATTATTAGAAACCGCAGAAAGAAGTATATTTTCGACATTTAAAGAAATATTATAAAAAATAAGTTTATTTTCCTGTCACTGATTTATAGAAAAGTTTCAAAGTAGTTTTTATAGTGAATTATTTCTCTAAATATTAATGATTTTTTACCCTGAGTTACATACACGAAGACGTTTAATTGAGAATTGATAGAATCTTGAAAAATGGCATTCCGGTTTCAGAAAAGTGATATAAAAACAACTCGGAAACGTTTTCGAAAATCAGTTGCATTGAACTAATTTTTTCATGAATCTGAAGACACGTTGGTTTATGAAGTTTCTAAAGATAAAGAAAAATTTTTTGGAATCGTGAGTAACTCGGAATTGGTAATTGTTTATCTTAAGTCGTGGTATAAAGTATGGGAATCACGGTATACATTTTTAATTTTTTTTTTCAAACTAGCTTCCTCAAAAGAGTCGGAATGAGAATAGAATAAAGGGCTGCGGACGGAAAGAGGTCACTCGCAGCGGCGGTTGACCCTCCCACCCACCTCATACCGAGACTAATAATAAGCTCGATGCAGCAGGCATCATCTGGTAGCTTCAGGGCCCCGAGCCCTTCGTTCCCGCTTTTCGGTGTCTTTAATTTGTGCAATTTCCTTTTTAAATTTGTCCAGTTTCAATTTTCCTTTTTTTTCCAGTTCTTTTTTTCAAACTGGCTTCCGCAAAAGTGTCGGAATAATAGTAGAATAAATAGCTGCGGACGGAAAGAGGCCACTCGCCGTGGCGTTTGAGCTATATGGTGGCTCTCAGATAAAAAAAAAAAAAAAAAAATACAATCAAGATTATTTTTTACAACAGAAAATCTCTCATGCCCACAATTTAGATCGAAATATATTAGATGTAAATTTCCAACTGGGCGAAAAATGCCCGGAGTAGAATTCGAACCAGGGATCTCCTGGCTGAAGTCGCCAGTGCTCTGCCATCTGAGCTATCCCAGACGAATCTGGTGGAACTTTCTCACCCAGCTAACCTTGATGATTATAGCATCTAGTCTGAAACCTGGTTCAGCTCAACGGAATGAACCTCATGTAATGGAACTCCAAAAAACGCTGGATACGAAATTACACTAGATTAATTTTAACACAATTATTAATCTAATATGATTTATTTACCAATTAGAATAATTGTGTTAAAATTAATCTAGTGTTAGATCGAAATATTTAAAATTTTAGAATTTAAAATATTTTTTCGCGTATGTATTTTAAAATATACTGAATTTCACTACTTTTCAGAATAATTCACATTTCTATGACATTGTCCCTTTACGTTGTCAAATGTTTTCAAATATTTTAACGTAAAAGTTTCACTTTAATGGTTTTTAAAAAACCGTTTTTTAAAAAGAAGAAATTTTAATGGAAAAAGATTTAGTTTAGATATGGTTTGAAAATATGAAAATATGTTCATATTTAAATTGTAAAACAATAAGAACTCTTTTTATCAGTGTGATTTATTAAAAAACTAGTCGGATGTGTCAATCCTAAAACTTTCCTTATTTCATACATGTTACTACTTCAAAATCACGACAATGTGTGCATTTAAAAAGGAGATAGAAACATAGCATCATTCGAACAGATCATTGAATTTCGGCACCAAAATTGTCTGCAGTTAAAGATTACAAACTTAAATATCATAAAAGGAGCATTTGTTGAGGAGTATATAACCAAATCTAATAAAGATGTATTCATGTGAAAGTGTAAAATAATATGAAGTTTGACTGATTTGAGTGCATTAGTTTTTGAGATATAGTTATCGCAAAAATCGTGAAGAATGCAGCATAACAGTCTGTTGTGTGATTTACATAAAACCTAATCTGCACCAACTTGCGTTACGATCTAACAGAATATGAAGTTTGATGAAATTCCGTGTATTAGTTCTTGAGATATAACTATCTCTAAAATCGTGTAAATCCTAAAAATTTTATGATAGCTGGGAAACTTTTGGGCAATTTACAACAAGAACTGCAAAATAAAAAATATAATTGTTTAAATTTGATCAATCTATGAAACTTTGTAAATTTTTAATGAAATTTTTCTGTTTTCAAATAAGTGTTAACCATTTCATTAAATAGGTATGTTCAAATGTGTAAAAGCACAATAAGTAATTTATTTCCTTTCTCCATAGTACGGGAGGCAGCTTCAAATTTTGAGAAGAAATTTTAGCGTCAATGATTTTACTTTCTTCTATCGTTATAAGTTTAAAGTACTGGATTCGTAAAAAATTCTGACTTTAGTTTTCAACGGTTTACACGTTTAAGAAGGTCCTGAACACGATTTGACCATCTTCAGAAAATGTTCGTCTGCGAGTCTTTATATCTCTATGTCACAAACATTTTGCGGACGCTCTTTCTCAAGAACTAAAGCACGGAATTTAACAAAACTTAACACAAAATAACCAACATGTAGCACTGATCACGATTTACGGAACAGCTCTAACTCAAGAAATAATTTACTAATTTTAATCGAACTACACTTTAGTTAGATGTTGACATAAGTTGTTGCTGCTTAGGATTTGGTGCAAACAGCCCAAGAAATAGAGTTGCTATGCTACATTTTTTTTTTTTTTTTTTAGGATTTGCCCGATTTCAGCGATAGTTATATCTCAAAAAATAATTCACAGATTTTCATCATACTAGATATTCTGTTAGACCTTGACATAAGTTGATACAGATTAGTTTTCATGTAAATCATATTAGAGGTGGCGCTGCTATGCTGCATTTTCCCGATTTTCGGGATAGCTATATCCCAAAACCTAATGCACGGAATTTATCAAACTTCTAATTCTGTTACACACTCACATAAATATATCCGTATTAGTTCGGATTTATTCTGTCCACAAGTGTCGCTTTTATAATCATTGTGTTGGGAATTTCGGTCGGAGACATCTAAAAGGGTGATGCCGATATTTAATGATTTGTTTGAAAAATACGATGCTATATCTTTTTTTAAAATAAAATATCGCTATGTCTTTTTTTTTTTCACTTATACTTAATTCACATAGATACACAAAAGACTTTCGTTACTGTGTGTTTTACGGAGAAAAAATCTTTTGCGGTACATTTTAATGTTGTTACGATAATTCAAACTTAAGGATATTGATACGAATTCCTTATGTGAACTACAGCATGTTTTCTATGTTGTACAGAAAATGTACCATTTAATATTCGTTGACCTACAAAATATTTAAGGGGTCTCAGGACTCTTAAAGCTTTTGAAAGCTTTTTAAAATTTTGAAATTTAAATTTTGATAGATGTTAAACTCCTATCTCTTCTGAACATTTTGATATAATTATTCCATGAAATTCCTATTAGAACAGAAGTTATTACTTTTAGAATTATACCCGCTCATTAGCTGAAGCGACGTTTCCTAAACTTTGAAGTCGTTTTTCTCTAATGACGTTTTTGGGCATAACTCGCAGGATACTTCAAAGCGTTCTCGATATATTTTTATGAAATTTTCGTAACATGTGTTTCATGTTACTCTGTATAGTCTGAACCTAAAGTTTCCTTTTTATTGTTCAATTTTTTTTTATTTGATTATACTGTTGAAATTTTTAAAATTTTGTATTAGCTAAATACAACTTTGTATTAAAATTATAAAAATGCTTTAAATAAAAATTTATTTAGGTTCAGGGTATTTATTATAAACTGAAGAATAAGTAGGCACCAAAATTATCATTCTAGTTGCAATATTTGCTTTGTAATCTTGCGTGTAAGCTGTTATACCAATTTTCTGCTCGTTAAATGTCTGAAAGTTTGGAGTCCCCTATAAATGCTAATTCTGAATCTTGCAATTTTTTAAATACGTGAAATAAAAGAACATACTTTTATCTTTCATTCCAACAAAAACTGTGATTTAAAATCATGTACATTTTAAGATATTAAATTTTTAAAATGGTCATTTCTTTCATTTTTTACAATTTTAAGAGTCCTGAGACCCCTTAAATTAAATTGTGATCTATGGGGAAAAAATCATTTCGTTTTTCGTTCCATTTTATTGAAGTTTTGGTTGTTCGTAAATAATGACATTGATACATATAATTTAAATACACAACAACATTCTTTATGTGAAATTTATATTAAGTAGTCTTTAAAGTTTTTTTTACACAGAAGCGGAAATAAATCGATTTTATTATGATCTGTGAAGTAAAAAGTGTTTGCGTTGAATTTGTTTCATGTTACGATACTTCAAACATAATAAAATTTATAAAGGTTACTGAGGTGCTCTAAAAAAAGTTTTATATAAATTACAGACTCCATATCATTTATAATTCATTTACAGAGTCACGCAGAATAATTTGCCTACAGATTATGAGAAAATCAGAAATTTCTGGAAGTGAATTATCAACTGTGGTTATGTTTTTTAAAACATAACTAATTTTTAGTGTATTAAGTGGTGACGCTAAATTACATAGCTCACATATAAGAAGTATTTGTATGCAGTACCGAATACGGACATCTGCAGAAAATGATTTTTACTGCCTTATATATATTTTTTAAATCGTTTATTTATATATCTTATTTCTCTTCGTACAAAATGAATATCTTTAAATATCCTGTTAGAAATGAAAATGTTTCATAATCAATGCTTTATGTAATACTTTTCATTCTTGTTTTTAAGTAGCTTTCATTTTAAATTTTTGAATATATGGGCAGAAGCATAATTACAGAAGTACGGATGCACGTATTCACGCACTTACTTTATAGATTTCTTTCTTTATCAAAGTTATAAAATATAAACATATCGAATAAAAGTAAATAAAAATGTCGCTCTAA
This sequence comes from Maratus speciosus, assembly GCA_963932465.1. NCBI lineage: Eukaryota > Metazoa > Arthropoda > Arachnida > Araneae > Salticidae > Maratus > Maratus speciosus. The sequence goes on from OZ010797.1 coordinate 460,249,438, forward strand.
ATGCACGTACAACGGAAAATAAGCAAACAAATAAATAAATAAGAGCTTTGCATTTCGAAAAGAAAAGTTACAAACTATATATTATTCAATTTTTAAAAATTACTTGGGAAACTTGAGGATCAGTCATATATCTGACCACGCTTCTAAGAACTCAAAAGTAGGGATTAGTTTTGGATTTATCTGTGATGAAGCTAGGAAATGCGGATAAATCTCTTCATTACATCGGCAAATCCACACGGAAATCTTATTTCAGTTACCGAAGAATCACACAAAAGTTTTGCGACAAGACTAATCCTCTGGAAATTAGGATAACAAAAGCTGAATGCATTATCTTTCAGAAAAAAAACAAAAAAATAAAACAGAAGAAAGTAACGAAATTTTAGTGTCAGATCTTTTAATATCTCAAGAAGTATAAATATTTGAAGACGATTGAATATTAAAAATTTTGCTTACTTTAATTCTTAAATACGAATGCATTTCGAAAAATTAAAATGATTCCTAGAAAAATAAATGATCTAAAAAAATAAATATTATTTAACCCTATTTGTTTACAAAATATCATAAAAAAATATGTCTGCTTTATGATAAACTGGAATTTCAGAAAAATCTAGCGATCTTGAAGCACTTAATTCAGGAACAATTAAATTAATCCGAATTATTAAATCTCGGTCTAAATATTCGAAATATCAATTTTTCATTGGCCTTAATGTTTGAAAATTTTAGATTTTCTAGATCTGAAATAGCGCAGAAATTTTTACACTTATCTAAAATTATCTACAAAAAGAAATTATTAATTGTATGCTGTTTGATAATACTGTTTTACGAGGACATTATATTTATTTAAAGGTGTATCATAAATAACAAGAACGAAAAATCCTGCATCTGGCATCGATTATGTAACACTTTCAAACACATTCAGAATACCGTAGCAAAACTTTACAATTTATTAAGATGACAGAAGTATAAATATGCAATTTAGAAAATGCAGCGAATAGTATTTGTTGCGTAAATTTATATTATACAGCAAAAACATGTTTGTGAGTAACGCTAACGATACTGAAGGTTGCAACAACAGATCAGTAAATTTGCGGTTTTAGAAACACTTTTTTTTTCAACTTCTAAACACCAAAATTTTTAAAATTTGTGACGGTCGTATAAAAAAAAAATCTTTCAAATGCAATTTGTTAGAAAACTCAATTTATGGATTTTTATAGTTTTTAAAATATTCTTCAAGCCAGAATTTAAAAAATATCTATCTATCTATGTAGCGTGCACATTGGTTACAAAAGATTAACATCCTTACACTTAAAAGCAATACAAAATGTTCAGCCTTTGTTCCTGGCTAATATTCGATCATCAATAAATGAATAAAATCCTAAAAAAATATAAACAAGACACAAATTTAGCAGACATGTAATCGAACTACATGTTTAACACTAGAAAGACGGGGAATTTTACTCACATTTTGTAAAAATATTTGCCACCAGAATTTTTATTTCAAATTATTAACTTATTTATTTAACTAGATTTTTTTCCTTTTATCTTTTAAACTGGTTTTATAAAGAAATTTCTGGTACGAGCCGAAATATATTCATTTGGTAGAGGTCAAAATGACCGCATACCGTCTTTCTGGTGTTAAACTGCTAGTATTTTTATTTTATTCTGACATTCGCGTCCTGTACATACACACATACAAATACTTTTAATACATAAAATAGATGTAAAAACTCTCTTTTCATAAAGTCAAAATAATTGTGAGTAATGAGAAATTTTCTGTAATTCTAATCCATATCACACCTGTCATAATCCTGTTTCAGGTACGAATTTACATGTACATTAGTTTAGTGGAAAAAAAAAAAAAAAAAAAAAAAAAACCCTCGTACCGTTTAAATTTTTATATGAGATTATCAGCATACAAAAAGGAAAAGGACAATAAAACAACGGGTACTACAGTTGTTTTTTTATATGAAGTTATATTATCAGAGTTTACAATATGTGTGTACTATGATATCATATGTAGATAATATATGATATCACATAGTTATAGATTAAAATAATTTATATTTAATATCATATAAATGCCATATGTTCAAATTTTTATTTGAGATGAAATGTATACAAAAATTAATGAATATTAGATTCTCAAGAACAAAAATATAATGATAAAGCAGTGGTATAATATGTAATATCATATTAATATCATATATTCAAATTTTTATATCAGATGCATACAAAATTTAATGATTAATAGATTCTCATCCACAATAATATAATTGTAGAACAGTGGTTTATTTTAGAGTCGGGGACTACTCTTGTGCGATTTGTATTCAAACATTCGAATGTATCTGAATTTTTTATCTTATTAAAAGAATTGTTTCCGATACTGACAGTAAAACAAAAACATAATAGATAATTAAATCAAATATAACGATTTCAATAGTTATCATAAGGATCTAAGACTGGTTGAGCAAAAATGAATAAACTTGTATTTTTAATAATAGCTCTTTCATCGCTTGTACTTATACAACAAATCACACAGAATCTTTTTTAAAATAATTTTTCGTGATTCTTGCGCGATCTTTATTCAAACATCGAAGTGCAACCTATGTTACTGCTTTAAAAAAAAAAAACATGAAAAAATGTATTCATATAAGTTACTTTCAATGAAATCTGGACCTGGAAATAAAAGTATTATGCTTTGTAAGAATGTTTTAACGAATACATTACATTATACCCTATCAATTAATGAAAAAATGCAAACACAAAAATATGATTTACTTTAAAAAATAGTTTTCAGACGAATTCCTTCTGAACAAACTTTAAAAGTTTTGGTGAAAGAATGTGAATTTATAAATTACTTGTTGTTTGACAATCAAATATAACATGTACCTGTTATTTGATTGATATGGATAATATAAAGAATTCTTTTCAACAGCGACTCAGGAACAAAAATGGCTTCAGGATAGAAATTTCAGTTTAAGAAATTCATTAGATTGTTCTAAGATATGTTGCGTAAAAGGTAATAAATTTGTATTTTAATTAATAAAAATTCTTTAATCTCCGTGTAATTATATATCGAACCAGACAGATTCTTTTTTGTAATTTTTTTAATCCTTCTAAAAGTTTTCTTCAAACATTTTCAGTGAGATCTTCTTATTTTCATCTTCTTCTTTCATCTTCTTATTTTCAGTGAAATCTTAAAATGCATAGTTAAAGTACAATAACGATGCTTGATCGATTAGAACAAGCTGTATCGTGACATCAAATATAAAATATGTTAATAAAAGAATTACAATTATTATTAAAATATATTTAATGAATTAGTAAATTTATTGTAGATACTTTAATTGTTCATACTGCTACAGCTCAACTTATTACTTTAGAAAATCTGTGTTTTAAATAACTTTGTCTTGAACAAGGACGCTCAATCTTAATTAAACTGTTCAAATAACTGAAAAAGGAATTTTTTACAGTCTGAAGTAAAAAAAAAAGGTGATTAACTGGGAAAAAAAAGTTAAATGATTTTATTTAGCTGGAAATATATTTACCAAAGAAACTTAATTAAAAGTAAACACTAATGGCGAAAATTGTGTAAGTCTTTTAGAAAGTTCAATTCTATCATTTTAATAAAACATAATAATGTTTCTTCTTTGAAAAAAGTATATTTAAGCATAATTTCAAATGAATGAATGTAAAAATTATAGAATAATTTAATAGAATGCAGTTTGTTTAATTAAATATATTTCATACAAAGCTGTGACCAATCATCTATAAAATGGAAACACCAGATTTTCAGATTAAAAAAATTATTCTTCCATTAATTCTTCGATATCAAGTTGGCTTGTTTCGTCTGACTGTAAAACTTGGCGAAAATAAACTCAAGATTTTGAAGAAGACTACGGACAAAATGTTCATCAGAAATACGTGATATTTTGGAAAAGTCGTAATGAAATGTTGGGGGATTTTTCATAGTTCAAAAAATGATAGTACCAAAACCAACAATGGAGAACTTGTAAGACCTTTATCCAGAATATATTGTATGAGCTATGCAATTTATCCATCTAATTAGGTCAAAACATATCACATGAATGTTTGATTTCAATGCAAGAGTCAGAAAGATACGCTCGTAGTGTGTTTGACTAACTTTAAGATTGTTTACATATATTTTAATATAGATAATTTAGTGCATCGTAGACAACGTTGTTAGGTGCGTTTTTTGTTTTCTAGGGAAAAAAATAGCTAATGATCATAAATGTTTACAAATGCGGTCATCAACCACCTAATTTAAGGTGCTTCTGCTTTTTCAACGATCTTCTCTTAAACACTCTTCCCAGTTACTCAAGTACTGTTTTTTTTATGTTTGATATAAATATATTAATTGGAATGAAGTAAAAATTAACATACGTCACTGCGGACTTCCAAGAGAGGTGATATTTCGTCTGCAGTAACGACGTCTTTATTAAAAGATGTAGAAATTTTAATAGTCTAAAATTTACTCACTGCTTTTAAAAACTGAATTCAGTTCTTGAAAGAAATTAAAGTGTTACAATAAATATTATGTTACAAGAAACAGCGTTTTGGTTTAATTTAGTAACTTTAGTAAAAATGCGTATTAATGACAATATTGGTAACGAAAAAGAATTAATGATTCAGAACAAACCGAATCTCTCTATTCTAAAAAAAAGTAACTACCGCTGTCACCGCCGCCGCCTCCGGTTTTGAATTTTTTGTGACCGGAGGTCTTTCTTCGTTAATATTAAGCAAAATATTGCATACAAAAATATGAAAATCGGTGGAATTATAGAGAAATATTTGATAAACACACTGATGGACAGCTTTCAAATCGAAGAAATATTTAAAGAGATATTTAATGCTAAAGTTGTACAAAATCGTTCCATTAAAAAAGTTTTATTGGAGCAAAAACTGTGAATCGGAATTTAATCATTTTTAGATCATTTTATGCGTCAGAATTTCCCGGTGTGCAGACTGCACTCAGTTTATTAATTTAACTCATTTTTTGAGGTTTTATTTCTATTTTAAATTCAAATTTTCAGCATTTCGAGAGATATTTTTTTACATATTTTAGAAAATGGTATTAATTTAAACTATTGCTAACTGTATAAACAGCGCGAATAATAATATTTGCTTCAAATTAAAAAAAATTATTTTACACGTGACTATTATAAACAAGAAAATATAAAAAGCAGGAACTCATTGAGAATTATCATAAAAATCATATTAAACGTGAATTTTAAAAGTGAAAGAATGTTGTAAAATAATAAATTCATTAACATGCGTTAGAACATAGTTATATTTTCAACTATTTTTATTAGGGTAGGGCAAATAATATTTCATTTCTAACAAAATTATTTTCACGTGAACAGTAAAAAGAGAAAGAAAAGTTTAGTGAAAATTATGTCAGATTAAAAACGATACATTTAAAGGGTCATTAAAAAAAAAAAAAAACTTTCTTTTCGCTTTGCCCAAAAATACCGGGAGACAAAGACTCTATTTATTTAATTCATTTTATATTAGCTTATTTTGAAATGTCAACTGATTTTATTTAATCAAAGACGGAAACAGCCATTGTATCATTTAACAGCCGCTGATTTGGCTTTAAAATTCCCCAATCAAAGTGAAATGAATAGAATCCCGTTTATAGAGAGATCGCCACTATTTTTAAACTTATAATTCAATCTTCCGAAATATTTCTTAAGCCGTTCAAATTAGCGTGCTTTTAGAGTCTGCGGTGTCTGAACGGGGGTTGACGATCGTAGCTCGTAGGGGGCAGCGCTCCCTAGTACATGAAAAAATTGCATTCCTTTATAATTTAATTTTATTCAATATCCAATGAGCAGTAAACATTCTGCTTAGCATCAGTTATAAGTATAAAATGATTGGAAAATAAAGTTTTTGTCATTAAACGAAGATGCATCTTAAATAAGAGCGCATTAACGGAAGTGCACTGTTATTTACGCTCATATCATTTTTCTAATGATTCATTTGAATAAATTTTTTTCTTCATTATGTAAAAGGATAAAGTTATACAAAAATATTATAACATTATGATTATACAAAAATAATTTTGATATAATGAAAACGAAAAAGAATGAATTCGCCAAAGTTAAAATAATTTTCTCTTAAAATCTTTACATCTTTTCACACTGTAAAAATTAAAACAGAAAAATTTTTAAAATAACAATTTCCCGAACAGTCCATGTTTTCTAGTATTTAACGCTTTCAGGGGCAAAGTACTTCTAGTCGTAAAATGCTGCAATGGCTGAATGGCACCAGAATTTACATGCAAATTTATTTCAAAGTAAACGAAAGCTTTTGTTCACATACTTAAACTAGTCGGATGTACCAATCCCAAAACTTTCTTCTATCTCATACATGTTAATACTTCAAAATTCGCTATCACACTGCCAAAATTAAATGGCAATCTATGCATCTCATCAGGATTCTAAAGATATGAAATTCCGTGCATTAGTTCTTGAGATATGACTATCGCTGAAATCGTCTAAATCCAGCAAAATGCTGGCTAGTAGCGCCACCTATTGGGTGATTTATACCAAATCCTAATCAGCAACAATTCATGTCAACGTCTGACTGAATCTGAAGTTTGGAGAAAATCCGTGCATTAGTTTTTGAGATAGAGCTATAGCAAAAATCGGGAAAATTCCTGCATAGCAGCGCCACCTATTGGGTGATTAATACCAAAACCTAATTAACAACAACTTGTGTCAACATACAACTAAATCTGAAGTTAGAGGAAAATTCGTCCATTAGTTCTATAGATAGAGCTATTGAGGCAATCGTGAAAAAGGCAGCACAGAAGCGCCACCTGTTGGGCGATTTACACCAACACATAATCAGTAGCAAGTCATATCAAGGACTAACTGAATCTGAAGTTTGATGAAAATCCGTGCGTTAGTTCTTAAGATAGAGCTATTGGGGAAATCGTGTAAATCCTGCAAAATTCATCATAACAGCGCCACCTGTTGGGCGATTTACACCAAAACGTAATAAGCATCAATTCATATAAAGGACTAACTAAATCTGAAGTTTGATCAAAATCCGTGCATTAGTTCGTGAGATAGAGCTATTGCGAAAATCGTGAAAAATGCAGCACAGAAGCGCCACCTGTTGGGCGATTTACACCAACACATAATCAGTAGCAAGTCATATCAAGGACTAACTGAATCTGAAGTTTGATGAAAATCTGTGCGTTAGTTCTTAGGATAGAGCTATTGGGGAAATCGTGTAAATCCTGCGAAATTCATCATAACAGCACCACCTGTTGGGCGATTTACACCAAAAAATAATAAGCATCAATTCATATAAAGGACTAACTAAATCTGAAGTTTGATCAAAATCCGTGCATTAGTTCGTGAGATAGAGCTATTGCGAAAATCGTGAAAAATGCAGCGCAGAAGCGCCACCTGTTGGGCGATTTACACCAACACATAATCAGTAGCAAGTCATATCAAGGACTAACTGAATCTGAAGTTTGATCAAAATCCGTGCATTAGTTCGTGAGATAGAGCTATTGCGAAAATCGTGAAAAATACAGCATAGCAGCGCCACCTGTTGAGCGATTTACACCAAAAACTAATCAGCATCAATTTGTACTAGGGACTCACTGAATATAAAATTTTATTAAATTCCGTGCATTAGTTCTTGAGATAGAGCGCCCACAAAATTTTTGTCACATACACACAGACAGACAGACAGACAGACAGACTCACAGAGTCACAGACAGACATTTTGTAAAAGCATGTTTTTTGGAATCTCTGACCCCTAAAACGTCTAAATCCGTCGAAAACCGGAATTCGAAAATTTTCATGAATCCAATACTTTCTTCTTGTAAAGATAGAAGAAAGTAAACTAGTCGGATGTACCAATCCCAAAACTTTCTTCTATCTCATACGTGTTAATATATCAAAATTCGCTATCACACTGCCAGAATTAAATGGCAATCTATGCATCTCATGAGGATTCTAAAGATATGAAATTCCGTGCATTAGTTCTTGAGATATGACTATCGCTGAAATCGTGTAAATCCAGCAAAATGCTGCCTAGCAGCGCCACCTATTGGGTAATTTATACCAAATCCTAATCAGCAACAATTTATGTCAACGTCTGACTGAATCTGAAGTTTGGAGAAAATCCGTGCATTAGTTTTTGAGATATGACTATCACTGAAATCGTGTAAATCCAGCAAAATGCTGTCTAACAGCGCCACCTATTGGGTGATTTATATCAAATCCTAATCAGCAACAATTTATGTCAACGTCTGACTGAATCTGAAGTTTGGAAAAAATCCGTGCATTAGTTTTTGCGATAGAGCCCCAGCAAAAATCGCGAAAATTCCTGCATAGCAGCGCCACCTATTGGGTGATTAACACCAAAACCTAATTAACAGCAACTTGTGTCAACATACAACTAAATCTGAAGTTAGATGAAAATTCGTCCATTAGTTCTATAGATACAGCTATTGAGGCAATCGTTAAAAAAGCAGCACATAAGCGCCACCTGTTGGGCGATTTACACCAGCACATAATCAGTAGCAAGTCATACCAAGGACTAATTGAATCTGGAGTTTGGAGAAAATCCGTTCGTTAGTTTTTGAGATAGAGCAATAGCGAAAATCGTGAAAATTTCTGCATAGCAGCGCCATCTATTGGGTGATTAACACCAAAACCTAATTAACAACAACTTGTGTCAACATACAGCTAAATCTGAAGTTAGATGAAAATTCGTTCACTAGTTCTATAGATACAGCTATTGAGGCAATCGTGAAAAAGGCAGCACAGAAGCGCCACCTGTTGGGCGATTTACACCAACACCTAATCAGTAGCAAGTCATATCAAGGACTAACTGAATCTGAAGTTTGATGAAAATCCGTGCGTTAGTTCTTAAGATAGAGCTATTGGGGAAATCGTGTAAATCCTGCAAAATTCATCATGACAGTGCCACCTGTTGGGCGATTTACACCAAAACGTAATCATCATCAATTCATATCAAGGACTAACTAAATCTGAAGTTTGATCAAAATCCGTGCATTAGTTCTTGAGATAGAGCTATTGCGAAAATCGTGAAAAATGCAGCATTGCAGCGCCACCTGTTGAGCGATTATCACCAAAACCTAATCAGCATCAATTTGTATTAGGCACTAACTGAATATCAATTTTTATTAAATTCAGTGCATTAGTTCTTGAGATAGAGCGCCCACAAAATTTGTGTCACATACACACAGACAGACAGACTCACAGAGTCACAGACAGACATTTTGTAAAAACATGTTTTTTGGAATCTCTGACCCCTAAAACGTGTAAATCCGTCGAAAACCGGAATTCGAAAATTTTCATGAATCCAATACTTTCTTCTTGTAAAGATAGAAGAAAGTAAAAATGAAAATTTTCATAAAACATGCGTAATAATCTCTTATAAACAGATTAAGTTAAATAATGCTATAAAAAGTGATAAAATATCTTTATTAAGATTGACGATCGTTTCGTCGCACAAACGGCGACATTTTCAAAATCATTTACGATAGAAAATATTTTCACATAATTTTAAAAACAATAAACATAGTAAACAATGTCATGATGCATAATGAAAAACATTGCAAACATAAAATTAAATTAAAATTAAATTTGTTATTTGCGAGCGTGGATTAATTTTTCATATAATTTAACAAAACAATAACATGGTAAACAATGTCACGAGACAACATGCATAATGAAAAACATTGCAAAGATAAAAATAAAATTATCTTGGCTATTTGCGAGGGTGGATTAATTTTTACTATTGTTACTAAAATTACATAGCATATCTTTCCAAATTTTAGGTAAATCAAGGGATACTGAACCATTGCAAATATTCTTGTTGCATAAAAACATCTCTATTGATTCTCGGATTATGGATGGTAAATAAAATCTTGATGTATAAATTAACTTTCTATTTTTAAAATCGATCTGTCTAGGTTCTTCGCTGCATAATCTGACCAAAGCTGTTGTTCGTCTGTTGTATTTGATGTCTGTTATATGTTCTTTGATTCTAGTTTTGAGTTTTCTACCTGTCATACCTATATAAAACTGCTTTGTTCCATCTTTTTTGGTGAAAAGTATTTAGTATACTCCTGATAACTAGTTTCACTCTATTGGATCTGTTTTCTTGCATACTATGCTTTATAATTTCATCGAAGGTTTTGCGACTAGGGAGATATTGAATTTATTGAATTTATGTTTCAAACATTCGAAGAAACCAGGAAAAAATTGCAAAGTGGACAACATGCAATTTTGTGGATTGAAATTTCTTTTCTTTTTATTATTCAAGCTCTTAATTAATTTTTCTATGGTGCTTTCTTTGTATCCATTGTTTCTTGCAATATCATATATTTTATTTATTTCATTATTTAACTGCTCGGGGGTACAAATTGTGAAGGCTCTATAAATAGAATGTCTAAATGCAGAAACTTTGTATGAAAAAGGTGCTTGAACATTATGAGGGATAATGGATTTCTGTAAACAGTGGTCTATAGGTTTTATGTAAACAGTGCGTTCTATTCCTTGGTGCGTCTTGATTAGTAATACATCTAAATAAGGTGGTGTACCATTTTGTTCTATTTCCAATGTAAATTTAATTTTAGAATCAAGGCTATTAATCTGGCTTAAAAAGTTATTGAGCAAGGTATCTGCATGTTGCCATATGATGAAAATATCGTCTACGTATCTGATCTAAGCATGGGGAGTATAATACAATTTGTATATGTCTATTTCAAGTGATCGTAATATGAATTCAGTAAATAATCCTGATATAGGAGAACACATTGGAGCTCCGTTATTTTATTTGTATATTTTGTCGTCGAAAGTGAAGTAATTATTATTAACTATAAGATTAAGAGCACTCTTTAGTGTAGTTTTCATATTTTCATTAATATTCTCCATGCGGTCAATGCAGTTATTTATATTTGTAACGGCTTTTGGGTATCAATAGATGGGTATAAAGAGACTACATCTAGACTGGCTATTAAATAATTCTGAGGTAAATTAATGTGATTCAAATATTGAATGAACTCATACGTTAATTTAATTACACGATCAGGGCTGGGCAAAATATTTTTAAATAAAACTACAAAAGTTTTTTCCATAAAATATGTGGGGCTTGAGCATTTAGTTACTATTGGCATTATTGGCATATCTATTTTGTGGTTTTTGAGTCTGCAGACAATTGCCGGGATTACTGCTAACTTATTAATTCTCTATTAATACATGGAAATTATTCCAGAGAGAAAACATTCGCCTTGCATACAATATTATTAATTCTCATTCGAACATTCATATTATCAGGCCAGCTCCCTTTATTAACCAATTCATTAACTTTTTTGTTAATTATGTTAAATGAATTCTTCTTGACTTCTTGACAATCCGTGTTGTTAATACATTGTACCATTTTATTTTTATAGTCATCTGTATTTAATATGGCTAATTTATTAGATTTATCCCTTTGGATTAAAATGATTTCTGGATCAAGTTTAAGCTTTTTCAAAATATTCAATTCATCTTTTGGTATCCTTGTGGGTTGCTTAACTAACTTCTTCAGTTCATGGTACATAACATTGCGAATTTCTTCTTTATGATCGTTATGACTCTACTGTACAATATTTTCAAGTTCTGGAATGACAGATTTTAAATTAGGCTTAGTTGGAAAAATGTATTTTGGCCCCCGCTCAAGTACTTTTATTTCATCTTCCGTTAATGGTCTGCTAGATAAATTCCGAAATTCCACTGGTTGGCATGTACGGTTAACATAGGACTTTTGTGCGTTGCAAATGTTTCTATCTTTCGAGTTTGTACCATTTCTTTCAAGCGGACCGTATCAATATTTTTACAGGCTGTGCATGAGAATATCAAAAATATACTGTGGAGTAGAGGCTGCAAATTTATAATACAACAGAAGAACCACAGCTTTGGCCAGATTATACAGTGAAGAAACTTTACAGATCAATTTTAAAAATAGCAAGTTAATCTATACATCAAGATTTTATTTACCATCCATAATCCGAGAATCAATAGAGCTATTTTTATGCAACAAGAATATTTGCAATGATTCAGCGTCTCTTGATTTACCTAAAATTTGGAAAGAGATGCTATATAATTTTAGTAACAATAGTAAAAATTAATCCACGCTCGCAAATAGCCAAGATAATTTTATTTTTATTTTATGTTTTGCAATGTTTTTCATTATGCATGTTGTATCGTGACATCGTTTACCATGTTATTGTTTTGTTAAATTATATGAAAAATTAATCCACACTCGCAAATAACTAATTTAATTTAAATTTAATTTAATATTTGCAATGTTTTTCATTATGCATCATGTCTCGTGACATTGTTTACAATGTTTATTGTTTTTAAAATTATGTGAAAATATTTTTTTTCGTAAATGATTTTGAAAATGTCGCCGTTTGTGCGTCAAAACGATCTTCAATCTTAATAAAGATATTTTATCACTTTTTATAGCATTATTTAACTTAATCTGAAAATTTTCATTCCAATATATTGCTCCAATGTGGCATTTATGAATTAAAATTAAATGATCCAAAAATAAACCACCGCCCTTGAAGTGGTTAATAATTGCGGTAATGCGATAAAGTAATTAGTTTTATACAGTTCTTAAAATATTTTATAACAATGTTCTGCACTGTCAAAAAAGATAAATGTTACTTGGTGTAGAAATATAGAATATACACACGAACAAACATATATACAAACCTCTTCCCAGTAACCAAAGATTCAGAAACGCGTTTTTTATCTTTAGAAACCTCAGGAAACATTCTATTTTGAGATTTAAATAAGGAATTATAATAATTACGTTTCCCTTGCAGCCGCCGATATTTAAAAACGTTTCAGAGTGGTTTGTGCAGCTCATTAATTAAATTTCACAACACAGAGGATTTTTAGGATGCTATCAAATCTCAAGCAAACATTTTCATGTTTTACATGTTTTACAGATATTGGGTGTAGTAAGCAGTTTTAAAGCAAATTTTGTCTAACTTTTACTGCGAAATAGCACACCAATCAGTAGACCGAGTTGTGTCATGTGATAAGAAACAGTTTAGCGTTTTCAAATCGACGCAGAAGTTGGGAGAAAAGTGAAAGTAAAGTTGAAATTTCAAAGGTGAAAGATGTCATACCATAAGTCATTTATTCGTCACTACATTCGTTACGAATTTCACCGAGGAAAAAGTGCTGCAAAAGCATATCAATCAAATCTGTTCTATTCTTAGAGAGGGAATCGTATCGAAAAGCACATGCGAATTTCGGTTTCGACGTTTTAAAGATGGCGATTTTGATGTTAACGATCGAGAACGTAGCGGCGCTCCACTGAAGGGTAGTCATGAGAATTTCCAAGCACTGCTTCATGAAGATGCAGAGATAACTTGCCGAACAATTAGGAGTATCACAAAAAACGATTTATAATCGTTTACACGCAGTGGGAAAGATTCAGAAGGCAGCGATATTGGTGCCACATGCATTGAGCCAGAGGAACAAGGATGTGCGTGTCTCGAAGTGCATGAATCTGCTAAACACGCAACAGAAAAAACCTTTATTAGGAAAATCGTGACGGAAGATGCAAAATAGATATGTTATGACAATCCGAAACGCAAAAAATATTGGTTGAATTCCGGCGGGGCAACAAGATCAACGCCGAAATGAGACATTCACTGCAAAAAAGTTATCCTCTGCATCTGGTGGGATATGAAGGGTGTGCTCTATTACGAACTGTTGGCAGGGCCCTCGCTAAGGGGGGGATGGGGGGGGCTCCCCCCCAAACGTTTGTGAATGATGTTCCACTTGGCAAATTTACAAACTTAGTTGGCAAATATGTTTAAGACTTTAATAAGAACTACAACTACAATACACTTTCTGTTTCTCATAGACTTGGCAAAAGTTACTAATCTAATTGGGAATATTATTAAACTTTTTACAAATAAGATCTATATTACATTTTCTAATTGTGGTAACTTGGCAAAATTATAAAACTGGTTAAACTTTCTACTCTTTTAATCAAATCTATGATACATTTTCTATTTCTTGTAGATTTGGCAACATTACTAAACTAATTGGCAAAATCATTATTTTCTTTTAAATTTACTAGGGGGCTCGGCCCCCTACGAGCTACGCTCGCCAACCCCCGTCCAGACACTGTAGGCTCTAAATGCACGCTAATTTGATCGGCTTTAAAAAGATTTCGAAAGATTGAATTATAATTTAAAAAACAGTGGCGATCTCTCTATAAACGGATTTCTATTCATTTCTCTTTGATTGGGGAATTTTAACGCCAAATCCGTTGCGGTACTACTTGATTATCCCGTCGACCAATTTCGCCAAATTATATAAATCGCCAAACCACTCGCCAAATTATACAAATTGACATAATTTTTATTTTAAATAACGAAAAAACAAATAAATTATTACAACATTAATAAAAATGCAAATAAAACATCGAAATAAAAATAACTTGATGACGTAGACACGTGTAACAACATTTCAAAATAAGCTAATATAAAAGGAATTAAGTAAACAGAGTCTTTGTCTCCTGGTATTTTTTAACAAAGTGAAAAGAAAGTTCTTTTAAATGAGACATTTTAACTTAATCGTTTTTAATCTGACGTAATTTTGACCAAACTATTCTTTCTCTTTTTAATATTCACGTGAAAATTCTTGTGTTAGAAATTAAATATTATTTGCGCTTTCCTAACAAAAATAGTTGAAAAGTATCCTCTCAAAATATCAAATAAATGTCTAGCGCAATTTCTAAATTTAAACCATTTTGCAATATTATTTTGTGTTCATTTTATGTAATAACTGAAATGTGACGTAAATATGACGTAATTTCTCCTATTTAAGGCTTCTAACGCATGTTAATAAATTTATTATTTTACAAATTCCTTTCTCTCTTAAAATTCACGTGTAATTATATTTTTTATGACGTAATTTTTAATAAGTTCCTGTTTTTTGTACATAATTATTTAATTCTAATTCAAAATGTTTTTTTTCTGTTTATAATAGTCACGTGTAAATAAATTTTTAATTTATTTACACGTATATATATTTTTTAAGCCAACATTATTGTTTCCGCTATTTATACAGTTGGCAACAGTTTAAATTAATATCACTTTCTAAAATCTGTTAAAAATATCTCTAGAAATGCTGAAAATTTGAATTTAAAATAGAAATAAAACCTCAAAAAATTAGTCAAAATAAAAAAATTAATGCAATCTGCACTCCGGCAAATTCTAACGCATAAAATTATCTAAAAATGATTAAATTCCTATGAACAGTTTTTGCTCCTATAAAACTTTTTTAGTGGAACGATTTTGTCCAACTTTAGCATTAAATATATCTTAAAATATTTCTTCGATCTGAAAACTGTCTGCATCAGCGTGTTTATCAAACATTTCTGTATAATACTACCGATTTTCATATTTTTGTATGCATTATTTTTCTTAATATTAACAAAGAAAGACTTCCGGTCACAAAAAATTCAAAACCGGCGGCGGCGGTGACAGCGGTAGTTACTTTTTTTTAGAATAGAGAGAAACTATTAATTATAGAACACTGCTACGCTTGACAAATTTACAAACTTAGTTTGCAAATTTGTTTAAGATTTTGATAATAACTACAATACACTTTCTGTTTCTCATAGACTTGGCAAAAGTTACAAATCTAGTTGGGAATATTATTAAACTTTTTACAATTAAGATCTATCTATATTACATTTTCTAATTGTAGTATCTTGGCAAAATTATAAAAGTAGTTGGCAAAAACTTCTTAAACTATTTTCTCTTTTAATCAAACCTACGATACATTTTCTAATTCTGGTAGATATGGCAAAATTACAAAACTAATTGGCAAAATCATTAATCTTTTATTTTTAATTTAAACCATAAACTATACCTTTATTTATTAGAATGGTGATGTGCAATAAAATATGATTAACGAATAAGATTTGAAACAGAAACAGACTTGTTCTTAAGCTTGTATTTTTATAATTAAATACAAAAAAGAATTTGTAATTCTGGTAGTCTTGGCAAAATAACAAAAACAGTTGTCAAACCTGTTTAATATTTTTTCTTTAAAGTCAAAAACATTTTATACACTTTCTAATTAAAAGAACCTTCAATTACTAGATTCATAGAGTATTAAATTAATTGATGTTATTGTTATTTAGTGATTATAACTAAAATCGGGCATGAAAAAAAAATAGATCAACTAATGCTTTAAAAAATATATTGATTAAGATTTTACAAAATTTTGGTAGTTTATTACAATAGAAAAAGAAAAAAAGTGTCAATACTTGATTCAGCAATGTGAAAATTTCTTTTTCTATACAGAATTTTATGAAACATGCCTTTGCAAATATACGAAAACAGCAAATTCTACACTTAAATAAATCTTTGTTTTTGATGAAAATCTTAGATTGAAAAAAAAAATATATATAATTATACACGCTTAATTTAGTAATTCTTTCCATGCCTGACTTGGGTTACCCTGAACTATTTTCTTGGATTAGATAAGATTTTTAATAAATAAGATTACTTTTTCTTACAAAATATTTAATTACAATTAAATGATCTTACAAATGTGGCCTAAGATGTAATAACATCAAATTTCATTACATTTACCTATGGTAAAGAGACATTTATTCTTCTTTGCTTCAAGCAAGACCACCTATCCACGGCATTTTCCAAATTTAAGATATTTATCAAATCTCCTTCACATTTCATCAACATCAAATTATTAAGTCTTTCATCAGCCATTGTGGTTCTTAAAACTCCTTTCACAATTTTTAACTGACTGAATGCTCTTTCATTCGCACTGACTCCATAGCCTGCTGTTACAGTTAACTGACACACACTGAAAGTCAGTTTTAAGGCTTTTTACTTTTTTCTATCTTTACAAGAAGAAAGTATTGGATTCATGAAAATTTTCGACTTTCGGTTTTCGACGGATTTACACGTTTTAGGGGTCAGAGATTCCAAAAAACATGTTTTTACAAAATGTCTGTCTGTGACTCTGTGAGTCTGTCTGTCTGTGTGTATGTGACACAAATTTTGTGGGCGCTCTATCTCAAGAACTAATGCACGGAATTTAATAAAAATTTATATTAAGTTAGTCCCTTATACAAATTGATGCTGATTAGTTTTTGGTGTAAATCGCTCAACAGGTGGCGCTGCTATGCTGCATTTTCCGCGATTTCTGCACTAGCTGTATCTCAAGAACTAATGCACGGATTTTCATCAAACGTCATATTTAGTTAATACTTGATATGAATTGGTGCTGGTAACGTTTTGGTGCAAATCGCCCAACAGATGGCGCTGCTATGCTGCATTTTGCAGCATTTACACGATTTTCGTAATAGCTCTATCTCAAGAAATAATGCACGGATTTTCATCAAAGTTCAGATTCTGTTAGTACTTGACATGAGTTGACGTTTTGCACCTTGTGGTGTAAATCGCTCAACAGGTGGCGCTGCTATGCTGCATTTTTTGTGATTTCCGCGATAGCTCTATCTCAAGAACTTATGCTCGTGTTTTCAATAAACTTCAGATTCAGGTATACCTGGATATGAATTAGTGCTGTTTATGTTTTGCTGTAAATCGCTCAACAGGTGGCGCTGCTATGCAGCGTTTTTCTCGACTTCCACAATAGCTCAATGTCCAGAACTAATGCACGGATTTTCATCAAATTTCAGATTCAGTTAGTTCTTGACATGAATTGATGTTTTGTACCTTTTGGTGTAAATCGCTCAACAGGTGGCACTGCTGTGCTGCATTTTTTGTGATTTCCACAGTAGCTTTAGCTCCAGAACTAATACACGGATTTTCATCCAACTTCAGATTCCGGTATACGAATTAGTACTGTTTGTGTTTTGGCGATTCCGGTTTACGATTCCGGTATATGAATTAGTACTGTTTGTGTTTTGGTGCAAATCGCTCAACAGGTGGCACTGCTATGCTACATTTTTCAAAATTTCTCCTACAGCTCTATTTCAATAACTAATGCACGAATTTTCATCAAATTTCAAATTCAGGTATACTTTTATATGAATAAATTGATGTAATTTATTTTACTATTTAAATGATTTAATTGACGTGATTTATATAGAAGAAAGTTTTGTGATGGCCACAACATACTAGTTTGTATTGGATCACAACATTTGTTAATGCATCCATTGACATTATCTCTTTCTCCTTACATATTTCAAAGAATACTTCTAGCTCATTCTGAAGAGAACACACATCTGGCTGAGAATTTGGAGAGAACATTGTTATAGCCTTTTGTATTACCTCAAATGTCAAATTATCTTTATTTAATGGAAAACTATAAATTGAATAAAGTGGAGAAATTGATGTTTTAATAGCATTAACATTGTCTCTAAGACCATTACATAGAGTATCAAGAACGGCCTTAAATTCTTTTCTATAAAACTGTTTAAGGTCTAGTTTCTAGTTAACTTCATTTTCTGTACATTTTTAGGTTTCAGTCGTCTTCTATGATGTAGCTGAAATTCCTGTTCATAGTCCAAGAGCTGTTAAACATTTTAGGGAAGGTATTTGAGGCACCCTGAAAATTTGTGCAACACTTCTTTTGTAATGGCTGAATACAAAATCGAATGTCTGGCTGAAGGATCGTGGCCCAAAAACTGTGCCAGACACGTGTCAAGTGCCATTTTTTAACTACCGAAAAAAAAAGGTATTTGAGGCATGCTGAGATTGAGACAGAATAATATTTATACTTAGAAAAAAATATTTTGAAAACGACAGACACTTTAGTCGGCCCAAAAACTGTGCCAGACACGTGTCAAGTGCCATTTTTTGACTCAAAAAAGGTATTTGAGGCACGCTGAGATTGAGGCAGAATAATATTTATGCTTAGAAAAAAATATTTTGAAAATGACAGACACTTTAGTCGGCACAAAAACTGTGCCAGACACGTGTCAAGTGCCAAATGGCACTTGACACGTGTCTGGCACAGTTTTTGGGCCACGATCCTTCAGCCAGACATTCGATTTTGTATTCAGGCATTACAAAAGAAGTGTTGCACAAATTTTCAGGGTGCCTCAAATACCTACTCAAAAATGTTCAACAGCTCTCCTACTATCAGGATCAATAGTGAGGGTTAAAGCAAAATTTTCTGCACTTTGGATTAAATTGTCCATATCAGTGCTGTTAGTGTTTATTTGTTCGAGAATGGTTACTGTACTTTCGACAACTGTAATACAATCAATTAGGTTCAGATCAGGGGTTTCTAAAGTTTCTGTTAAAATCTTCATTTTATTCATTATATTTTTCATAAAAAATAAGCCAACAATGAAATCGAATGATTTCATCTTTTTGTATAACCCATATGCTTTTGTTTTTGTAACACTATCTAGTTCCTTTTGCATAGATATTTCTCCTAGCAGAGAAAGGATGAATTCAAACGATATATTTACTGCTTTTATAGTCTCTGCCCTGGCTGTCCACCGAGTTTTAGACAAATGTTTCAACAAAAGAGCGTTTTCAACATCCTTAATTTTAGTTTTTAGCTGTCTAAAACGTTTAGAGCTTGAATTGAAAAAAACGTACAGTGCTTCAAGAGTATTATACAAATCTCGAATAATAATACTAATTCTGCAGCTATGCTCTACAGCTGTACTCGTTCTGTGATCTTGGCATGGAATGTATGGTATTTGTTGTCCAATGATCTCTGATAATTTTTGTTGCACCCCATTAAACTGTCCCGACATGGAACTTGCAAAATCATAGGACTGAAATGCCAAGGAGGAAGTGTTGATTTCTTTTTTTTTTCGTAAAATCTCAAAAATATGGTTTGCCATTCCCATACCTGTTTTATCATTGCATTCAGAAATGTTTAACAGGCGTTCTCTTGTCTTGCAGTTTTCATCGACGGTACGGATAACAATTGAAAGCATATCTTTATTTGAATTGTCAGGCGTAGTGTCAGCCATTACAGAAAAAAAATCACAGTCCTTAATTTCTGTAATAATTGTTTTTTCAATTTCTGTAGCAACAAGCGATATAAACTCAATTTGGGACTCTGGACTCATATAAGTTACATGATATGTGCGAAATGCTCTATCATCAAACCATTTTTTCAGGGTGCTGTTATGTCTTGAAATCAATGATATAATTTGAGTAAAATTACCGCCATCTGATTGCGAACCTTGAGATGCTAGGCCTTGACGCCCTAAGGTTCTGCAAGTGTCAAGTAAAATTCTTATCACTTCCCTGTTCTGCAAACGCATTTTTTCTTTTTCTATCAGAGTTAATCTCTTATTCTGATCAAGGAGAACATCAATGTGATGCTCCTTTAATATAAAATTGCAATATTTTTCAAGAGATGATTTATGAGCATTAGATGAAAAGTGAGTTTGTAATTTCCCCAGTTTTTGTTTTCCGGCACTTCGCATTTTCCCCCAGTTTCTCACTCCAGTTTTTAACCAGGCATCCTCACTCTTTTCTTGACCAACACCATCAGGAAACAGGAACCATAAAAAACAGTAAACACAATCTTTAACGGTACTGTATTCTAAATAATGGAATTGCTTATACCAATGGGGATTAAATCGGTCTTTTCCATGACTCGGAAAGGATGCAAAAACTGGTTGATGAGGTCCTAATTTAATCAGATAAATTTCTGATTATCTGTCAGTTCTGTAGGTCTAAGAGCAGGATCATGGTTGACTAAATTATCTCTAGGAACTGTAATTTCTTCAGCAACAATGTTTTCAGTGTTTTTTTTTTTTTTTTAAATATTTCACACTCTTCTAAGATTTTCTCACAGTTTTCCTTTATGGGCAGAATGTAATCCATTAAATTCATCACAGTTAATTTCCCACTAATTATTTCTTGTTTGGAAATATTTTGAAGTAATTCGTCTGTGTCGGAGCATTTATGAAGTAAAAATTTTACTTGACCCATAATTCTTGTCCATGTTGAATCGTCTTCTGATGAATTTTCTTCCATAGGTGCGTATGTGTTGACGCTTATATCTTTCTCAGAAATTATATATGTTATGCTTGATGATAATTCGTATGATTGGTCAGAATGGGATCATTCATGTTTTTGTCAGAACTGATATCTTCTGTTCCTAAGATTGTGTAATTATGAAAGTTACAATCCTTGTCGCTCTTCTTACAATGCTCCTTATTTTCGTATAGAAAATTCAATTCAGATGACTGGCTTGGTTGGCAGACATTATTTTCATAATCACTACTTTTTTCAGCTTCATTAGTTAATTTCATTACGTAGTCCACCTTATTATAGTTTCAGTAATTTTTGTTTCTTCAATTTTTCTTTTTTTAGCGCTAGCAGCTTCAAATGGGTTTGCAGGAGCACCAGGATTTCTTACGGAATTTTTTTTCCCATTATGAATGTTATAGTCATGCTGTATGTTATAATCATGATTAAATATTGCATTAAATTCACAACATTTAACTTTATGCTTCCGAGGTTTCATTATTATTCAGTCCTTGGTTAACACTTGTCAATCAGCGTGCTGTTCAAATTTTTAAAATATCACAATCACAGGTCAAATAATTATTCTTCTCACTTATCACCAATATGAAAACTCCCTTGACTAACAAGGAAGGTCTCCATACGGGCATATTCAGGAAAATCTGAAAAAATTACAGAGTGTTCGTCTCATGTGGATATATATGTTTATAAAAAAAATTTTGGCCGAACTCCGATAGAACTTTCGTAAAAAAATAATGAAATTTTCGTTTTTTTTGCGAATTATCATCGGTTGGCGATGAAATGAAATTTCGAAAAATACTTTTTCATGTCGAATACTCTTTAAGATAAAAATATTTCATATTGAACTTGTTTAAATTAATTTAACTTAAATAACTGAAGTTTTGTCAGTTTTAGTTTGATTTAGCTGTAGTTTTGTCATATATGTATTTATAATGAAAGTTAAATATCAAATTTTATGAATTAAAACAAAATTAAAATTGTTTCAATATCTCAAAAGTAAGTCCAATTGAGCACTGTCGGTTCAATTTTGTTGCTGTGGAAACGACGAATTCATTGGTTTGAAATGAATAAGTGCTAAATGAATCTTGCCTTTATTTTGGAATACGCTTAAATATATGAAAGTATTTTTTATAGATGAAATTGTTTTTAAAGTAATAAAATTAAGTAACAAGCAACATAAATATGTAATACCAAAAAATGTATTTATTAAACTCTCTCATTATTTATGTTTAAATTCATTAAATACCTTTTACACGCATTCTAAAAATCAATTAACAAACAATTTTCAGATGCATTAAAATCGTTTGCTTTTGGCGAGGATAAGTACTGCTCGCCAAATCGCGTGACGCTTTCGTCTTTTCGCGCCAAATACTCGAAAGTATTTTATTTTTTTACAGACTTTCTACTGTAATTCCGCCGCTAAATTTGACTGATCCTTTATTACATACATAAGTAGTTTAATTGGTATTTTTTTCAAAATATTCTGAGTATGCCCAGTATGGAGACCTTCCTTGTAAGCACTGAAATCTTTGTGAAATACTTGCTATTCTTAGACTAGGGTTTAAGTGACGGAAGAGGTCATTATTTTCGCAGGTGGACAGAATTTTTAGCAAGAGGTAGGGAGAGGCCCATTCCATTGTACTATATTCTTTGTTTTGTTCCAAACACATTGGGAAATATTCTGGTTTGTATACAAGAGAAACAAGTTTAGACCAGTTTCTTTTAAAAGACAAGCAGATGTTGGAGAATTATTTCATATTACCAGATTCCATGACAGGTGTATTCCATGACAGCTGCCGCCTGATACATCTGTGAAAACCACAGATAATTTTTTGACAAGGATTCATTTTTTGGGGTATAAAATTATTACAAATACTGCATTTTTAAATTTTAAACTTGTGCACCTATGCTTATTTTTCGACGCTATTTCTAAATCTGTGATTTTCGTAAAAATCGATTTAGAACTTTTTATTAATCCAAAAATCGCTTTTTAAAGATAAAAAAAAGTCCTTCCGGCCAGTGCCGGGAGGAAGAGGCAGCTTTCATATTCCTTATTTTAAAAAAGCCAACTTATATTACTCAAGCACACGAAGCTCAATTTAGTAAAAACCGAATATAGGAGATTCAATACTAATTTTTATCAATACTAAACCATTATGAATGAAAATTTCGCAAAATTAGTCAGCTTTATCCAAGATGCTTTTATTTAAAATAACTTATATTTGGCTGCCAAATTCGGCGATTTGTTAAAGTGCCTGCCATTTTAAGACAACATGGTAGATGAGGCTAACCAGTGAACTTGGTCGAGACCTTAGTAATTGCTGTGCACATGCTCACTCACATCAGAATCGATTGATATATACGAGTGCTGTCGCAGGCAAAAAATCAGATTTTTCAAAATGTCACCCACATTAGATATTGAATTACTATATCTGAGCTATTTTGTAAGATAAAGACAAACAAAAAATGCTCCTGAATCCTTATATCAAGGTCAAATACTTAAGAAAGAAACCTTTTTCAATTTCTAATTTTTTTGCACCTCACTTTAAATATAATTTTTTTTTTAATTTAATGGCCGCCATTTTGAAACAAGATCGCTGATGAAGCTGGCCAGCGAACTTGGTCGAGATATTGATGTATACTATCCACATGCCTTCTTACATCGAAATAGGCAAATACGTGTGTTATCGCGTGAAAAATACAAGATCGTTTCAAAATGTTAGCCATGCTAGAAATTCAAAGTGCTATAATTCAACCATTTTTTAAGATATAAACAAAAGAACAAATTTTCAGAAACAAAAACTGCTCCGGAATCTTTGTATTAAGGCCAAACACATTAAAAAAAAATCTTTTTCATTTTCCAATTTTTTAATACCTCATTTTAAATTTAATTTTTTTAAATGGAAACCCATTTGAAACAAGATGGCGAATGAAGCTGGCCAACTAACTGGGTTGAGACATTGGTATGTACTATATACAGACCAAGTTACATCCAAATCGGTTGATAAATACGCCTGTTATCGCGTGACAAAATTCAGATCGTTTTAAAATATCAGCCAAAATAGAAATTCAAAATGCTATAACTCAACCATTTTTTTTAGATATAGACGAAAGAAAAACTGTTCCGAAATCTTTGTATTAAGGTCAAACACATAAGAAAAAAATCTTTTTCATTTTCGAATTTTTTGGTATCTCATTTTAAATTTAAAAATTTTTAAAAATTTTTTAAATGGCCGCCATTTTGAAACAAGATGGCGGATGAAGCTGGACAACGAACTCGGTCGAAATATTTGTATGTACTATGTACACACCAAGGTACATCCAAATCGGTTCATACATACGCCCTTTATCACGTGACAAAAATCAGGACGTTTCAAAATGTCAGCCACGCTAGAAATTCAAAATGCTATAACTCAGCCATTTTTTAAGATATAGACGAAACAAAAACTGCTCCCGAATCTTTTTATCAAGGTCAAACACATAAGAAAAAAATATTTTCTCAATTTTCAATTTTTTGGTACCACATTTCAAATTTAATTTTTTCTTAAAATTTTAAATGGCCGCCATTTTTAAACAAGATGGCGGATGAAGTTGGCCAACGATCTCGGTCGAGACATTGGTATGTACTATGTATAAACGAAGTTACATCCAAATCGGTGCCGTAAATACGCCTTTTATCACATGACAAAATTCAGGACGTTTCAAAATGTCAGCCACGCTAGAAATTCAAAATGCTATAACTCAGTCATTTTCTAAGATATAGACGAAACAAAAACTGCTCCGGAATCTTTGTATAAAAGTCAAATACATAAGAAAAAAATATTTTTCCATTTTCAATTTTTTGGTACCACATTTCAAATTTTAAATTTTTTAAAATTTTTTAAATGGCCGCATTTTGAAACAAAATGGCGGACGAAGCTGGCCAACGAACTCGGTCGAGACATTGGACATATATATATATATATATAGATATATATGTCAATTTTGAACGGAGGGTGGTTTCGGGGTCTGGGGGGTCATGATCGAGGAAAATATACCAAATTTTTTTTAAATCGCTTTCCTCCGAACGGCTGCAATAGGTAGCTTTTTGTAATGAAAGCTACCTAATAAAGGCACATTATTGAAATTAAAGCATTACGTACTTCACTAATTAAAATTATTTTACATCCAATTTTTTTATTTATTTAAAAAATTCAGATATTTGATAACACTTAAATATTTTAAATAAGGAGGAGGAGTTGAATTTCGGAGTGGGGGGAGAGCTAATAAATTTTTTAAATCGTAGCGATAATAAAATTTTAGATATAGTTTTTCTATAGGGTCGTCTATGGGGATAAATATTATTTATTAAATATGAAAATTTCAAAGATGGGAGTGAGTGTATTCCGAGGGGGGGGGGGAGTAGAACCCCCAGGGGACAATTTTCTAAGTTTTTCCCAACCCCTCATATGATATATCATTAGAAGACACCGTGACCACTTATTCATATTATGCACCTCCTATCCCCTCCCCTTCTCGAAATCCCCCATCCCAGGGGAGCAGTATTTCGACACCCCTCACATCATATATCATTGGAAATCTCTATGACCGTTCTTTCATATTATGCACCTCTTACATATTTTAGTTCCACTTTCCACCGCCAGGGGCGCATTCTCAAATGTAATGGTGCTGCCATGTAAGTATTTAATAATTTGAAATTAATAATTTTGATTTATTAATTAAAGGATAAAGTGTTTTAAAAGAGATATTAAACAAAACTCTCTGTGCGATCTGCGATCACACTTAGACTTATCCACTTGCTTTTTTTTTCTCTTAAGGATGTTCTCAAAATGTCCGTTGACGAAACAAAACATTCTAACGCACTTTTGAAGCATATTTTTTCACGAAAGCGAATGAAATTTCAAGGCTTGAATGTTCAAGTAAACTGCATTGAATAACGTTTTTCATTTTTCTGACACTGTAATAGAGCTTGAGTTTCAACCGATGGGTTTTCTCATTCCGCTTTTTCGTCACTTTTGTCTGAAAACAGTCTCAAACGCTCGTTTTGATGCTTTTTTCGTGAAAATTATTTGGCTTTTTAGAAAAACAAAGTTCGATTTTCTATTATAAAAATACATGAAAAACCATGTTCACCAACTTCAATTTTATTTTTGAAATCAAATATATATATTTGGTTAAAAACGCAAGAATAAAAGAATAATGTTGTCTTAAAGTGAATTTTCAGTTGTCATAAATTCATAAGATATACGTTTTTTGCATTTCCGGCTACCGCGACACTCTGCATATGACACCTTTTCGTGTACCAAGAATGTAAGTATAACGAGGCTCGACTACAAATAAATTATTAAGAAAAAATAATTATTTTTATTATTTCATGGTACATTATTTAGTAAAATACAAATGTGAAAATATGCTAGTAAATTGGTGAGAACTATTTACTTTTGCTTCTCAATGAGTTGGCAAATTCTGAAATTTGACTTGGCAATTTAAGGTCCTCTCCCCCCCCCCCCCCCCCAATAAAAAGTCCTAGCGATGGCACTGACTATTGGAACCTGGTGTAAGTGTAACTGCTGAACGCTACAAGCAACAATTGCTTCAACTGAACCAGGAAATCGGTTGAAAACTTCCATTTAGTGGCAAAGATTTGCGCCCCGTGAAATTGCTCTATGACAACGACAGGCCTCATGTTGCAAAACCAGTCAAGGGCACGTTAATAACTCTTGACTGGAAAGTTTTGGAACACTCGGCGTATAGTATCGACACAGCACCTTCAGACTATCATTTGTTTCAGTCGATGCAAAATGCCTTGTCTTCTGTAGACTTCCGGACAGTGGACAAAGTGCAAAACTGGGTCGACGACTTCATCACGTCAAAAGACGAATCGTTCTACACTGCTGGCATCCGTCAAC
Organism: Maratus speciosus; assembly: GCA_963932465.1. Classification (NCBI taxonomy): domain Eukaryota; kingdom Metazoa; phylum Arthropoda; class Arachnida; order Araneae; family Salticidae; genus Maratus; species Maratus speciosus. Next base: position 460,276,402 of record OZ010797.1, read on the forward strand.
TACCCGACCGATGGCGGAAGGTGTTAGATAATGATGCAGATTATTTTGATGAATAAAGGTATTATTCTCAGCTCTTAATTGCATTCATTTCTCTGAAAAACGCTTTAAAACTTCTTACTACACCCAATAAAAATGATAAAATAACAGCGTTAATATTAATATAAAAATTAATAGCATTTTGTTGCACTTGCATAAAAAAATTTAATTACGAAATGTTCAACAGAGAATGTTTATTTAAAATGCTTAATTTAGAATTAATAGTATCTTAAAGACAGATATTTGTGTTGTTGAAACCTAATTAATACTCTATAAAAACTAATTGGAAATATCGGTGGTCGAAAATGAAACTTTATTTGCATAAGTACTTCTTTATATCCTGAAACTATATTGATTTTGGAGCTTCGTAATGAGAAAGAACACTTTTCGGAAACATTAGTAACTCAGAAGAGGTTTTTCTTGTATATTTTCATTGGTGGTTCTAACATATTTTAACAGATTAAGAAACTGCGTCTTTTTTAGAGTGCAGATAGTATTTTGTTTGGACAATTTAAATTCCAATGAGTTTTACTAAAATATGCACATCAAAGCTATAATATCGGATTTACCTCAAATAGAAAATTTTTTTTACCGAAGTAAATATTATATTCAGATTAATTCTCACTTTTTTTCTGGTCGTATTAATTAAATCGACCATTACGGCTGCCTTAGTATTTAAGAGGAACTGTATTTGAGTGAAACTTTTTCTTCGGAATATAGTTCTTCAATAATGTTGTACTCTTCCTTCGAACAAATAATCATGAGCAACTGAACCAATTTAGAACCAGCAACTAGTGCATCCAAGTGAAAATCATTTTCGTTTAACACATTAGAAACTCTCACGAGATTTTTTTTCGAAAATTTAAATCAAATCTGGTTTACGGATAGATGCATGTCAAAGATTTAATAAAAAAACTCGTCCTGATTAAGTTTAAATGACCGAAATAAATTAATTTACACGTACTTCATGCTCTTTAGATATAAATCAAGCGTCACTTCTTTCGAGAGATTCTTTATTGTGAAATAGTCTGATAAAGATGAGTTGTACTGTTTTCTTTGTAAAGGATTTAAAAAAATCTGTATAATGTCAATTCTTATAGAATAAGATTTAACTGAAGAAACTTTAATCGCTTGTGTAACACTTCACAGTAAATTTTAAATACTTTTTGACTTTGTAATGAATCCAGGTGAATTGCTAACGCATGCTCAGTTACTGCTTTACAGAGTGTATAGAATTGAAGAACCAAATATTGAAATTTTTGGTCCTATAATCTTAACACTAGAACGCCCAGAAGGAGTCAAAACATATCCAACCATATGATTAAATGTCAACTGGAACCAGAAATTCTTTCATAAAATAAGTTAAATTTAAACCATGCAGATTTACGTTAAATAAATGAATCAAATAATTTTAAATAAATATTGTAGTGTCAAATATTTTTATGGAACTTGTGTAAAACTTCCAGGCGTTCTACTGTTAATTTTTATCTGCCACACTATTCGGGATATGAAAAAAAAGACATATTCAGAAATTTCAGAAATTTACATCTAAAATTCCGCAATTACTTAAAAAATATATTGTTCTTAAGATTTTGAAAAAAAAAAAAAAATCATAAACGGTTGTTGTCCCATTCGACAACGCTCAACCGCTAGGGCTCTATTTTAGAGGTGCAGATTACCGAAAATACCTAATTAAAGCTGGGATCATCTTCTCTTTGACGGTGCAATCAGTTATGAAAATTCTAATTTCATCTCTTTAAATGAATTTGCGAGAGAAGGGCATTCAAATTATATAGATTTTTACGCTAAAACACCTGAACGTCACTATTGCGGCAAAGTTTTCTTTAGATCATATCAGATGGCCATATTTACATCTCCTACAAAAATTTCGAAACGTTCGAAACAGTAGAAGTACATAAAAAAAAAAAAAACAGAAACACTGAGAAATGTTCAATGAAAACACTAAAAGACTGGTTGTTTCGGCTTGACTTCGGCTTCGGTTCATGTTTTCACTTCCAAATATGCATATTTTTTCAAAAAAAAACTTAAAGAGAGCTTGGAAACAGTTAAATTTATAACCTATTAAATTTTCAGACATTTTGAACAAGAAAAACTATTCCGTTTTATTACTTCAACGGATCTGAGGCGAAATCAAACAAACTAAAAAATCGAGAAGAAAGCATATTCCCTATATCATTTTTTCCCAGAAATTTTTACATTGACTGAAAAACCGTTATATATATAAGCGATCAAAAATTCAAAGAGTTCCGAAAACAAGAACAATTTTTTAAAACTATGAAACGACTCTACGTGAAAAAAAGAAGAAAATGTCCGTTTAGTAGCGCTTTTAATTTTAAATATCAGTATTTTTTTCGAATTTCACATTTAAAAATATAAATTCATTCAAAATTGCGTTAAAGATGAAATATCATAAACACTTCAGACTTTTTTAGGTTATTATCACGGTCCCAGTCAACGACGGATCTGCCAGCTACCATATAATAAAATAAATACAGTAAATTTTTAATTTTTATTGGTCAGGTGTTACCTTCGTCGAAATAAAGTCTGCGGTAGTCACGAACATTTTTTTAAATATTATAAATAGAATCACGTATAATGCTTACAGTAATAACCTTTTAATAATGCCCTCCATACTCCATATACCTTGAATATTTAGACTCACCCTATATGCTTATATCCAACTTTCAGAGTTACATATATCTTTAAAAAGGAAAAGTGCATTTTTACTTATACATAATAACGCTCAATTTATAGAATTGATATAAAGAAATTTAAATAGTGACTAATTTAAATCCTAGCCCACAATACAAGAATAACTTTTCTAAATTTTGCGGACATTATTCATGCCTCCCGGAGGGCAAATTTGGGGGGAGGGGCTCTGGAGGTGCATAGATATCAATAAACATGAATAGCATGAATATGGGGTCACAGGTCTTTCCAACAATATGTCACATGTGGGGGTCGGAAAAAGTAAAAAAAATGACCCCCTTTGGGTCTACTATCGTGCCTCCTGGAAACATATTCCCCCTCTCTTTGAAATACAGTTTACAGAAATGTGTTACTGTGTACGGTAACTATATCGAAAAGGACTAATACAATGTAGCAAATTCATAAATTTTACTCAATTATTTCTATGTGAAGGCAGAAACATATTGATACACCCTCGTAAAAAGATTTTTGTTTTCCATTTGGAAACTTAATTTACCAACAACCGGTAATTTGACTGGAACCGTGTGAAAATATTTCGATTCGAACCAGAGGTTTTTTTTATCGAGTAAAAGATATATAAAATAGTTGTATAAAATAGTTCAATAGTTTTTACTGCAAAATCTTGTGTGAACTATTTGTATAAAACTTGAGAAGAATTCCATTCAAGTTCAGTGTTAAAATCATGCGTTAATCACGCGGTAATACTCGAACGCTAATGTTAAACCGATAAGAGACATCTCTACAGATATCCCGTTTGCATTTTAATATTTTTAAATTATTTTTTTTTTATCATAGGATACTTAAGGTCGATGTCTATTGCTGGTCGTTTGCTTTATTGAATGTAGTTAAGGTTCATTTACATAAGCAAAGTTTCACTTTCAGAACCGGTTACAACCGGTGCAAAAAGTGGATGTCCCGCATTGTTTAAAATGGTGAAGATTAATTCATTGTTTAAAAAGATGGAAAACGATTCATAAAAGGCATTAACATTTAAAAAGCAGATTTCACTTATAACCAGCCATAGGTAGAAAGGTACGGGAATTATTTTCTACATAACTGCACACTGTCTATATATAGATATATACACTACATACTGTACTTAAAGATAAATGGTTAAAAACGCATACAAGAGACGAAATCATTTCGCCTTAAGAAATTTTAGTTAAATGACAGAAATGTACGAGAATACTTTTGTACGATCCTATATATTATCTGCAGATTTTCATACACTCTTCATATTAAAATAGAATTTAATTCTTGAAAAAAAAAACTTAGTACAACTGAAAACATATTTTTAAAAATTACCATCCACCGACGGCAATGTAAATAGTTTTTTACATAAATCTATTTCTGATTTTTTTTATATTCCACAAGGCTAAATAAAGTTCATCTAGAAAATGCATAACTCAATTAAAAACATCCTTAAGCAGTAAGCATTACACGCTCATACACAAAACTGCTTATAAATTAGTTTGTGTAGCCCTTGAAAAGATGCATGAAATATATACACATCACGTAGTGTGCAAAAATTCAGTTAAACATAAAAATGTACACTAGAAGTGAAAAAGCACTTCCAGCATCTCAAAGAGAATACAGCAACCGAAACATATTCTGTGTACCTGTAAATGAATGACAATTCTTATGCACGTCATGCTCTACAATGAACATTTTGTTAAGCATCTCAATAGTGTACGTAAATTTCTTTGTGTCTCAATAGTGCAATATAACTTAAATGCAATAATGTTTTTTCCCGTATACATTATGTGACCAAATTCCTTTCTGTGACATATAAAACATATGTATATATAAAACATATAGTATATATAAAACAAATAGTATATATAAAACATATTTTAATTCAGATCAGATAGACCTAAATTTCATTGTTTTTGAAATAATGTAGCATCATTTAAATACACCAAATACTTTTTTTTCCATAATGAATCTAGTTCATAATCACTAATCTAGTTCATAATAACTAATTTCTATTGAGTGTTCCTATAAAATAACTACAAATGCTACACACTTCAATATTAATATCAAACGTCCCACAATAATCATCAATAACACATAGATTGCATGGCAATCCAAGTATATATACGCGAGCACTATCAGACTGCCAGATAAACAAAATTCTCAAAGCACAATAATTCTAAAGTATTTACATTACCTTTTATCAATGTTCTAGAAAAATATAAAGTTTCCAGGTAAATTTCTTTATTTATAGGTGAAACATCTTGCAATAGGATAGCTGTTCAGTAAAACATTCTTTTAGTACCGATCACAACAATTCTATTATATTTTTATGATTCCCGCAAGTTATACCGATTTCTGAAAATTTCTTCATTTTCAGGTGAAACTTTCTGGGAAAACAGGGTCAGGTGACAAAAACATCCTACTTTGCAAAAGATCACGGAAATCTTGAAACGCTACTGATTCTTTTATTATGGTTCATACATTATATATCGCTCCCTAAAAAAATTATTCGTTTCAAGTGAAATATCCTTGCTGGTCAGAAAACTTACATACTTACAATAAAGCACGAAAATGATAAAATAATTTAAGCAGCAACGTGATATTTTCTTTGCAAAGCGAATGGGGGTTCGTCATCAGAAATTTGAAAACCACTTAGTATTATAAATGCATTTTGAAAACAAGTACTTTATGATGGTGTTTTAACAATGGTTAGAAAGATTTGCACTATCACATTTGATTTTATCGCTCATACGTTCACTTCTAAATATTCCATAATTTCAATTCATCATCGAAAAGCGAATAAAGTATATACTTATTCAAATGAAGTTTAAAACTGCAGCTTAATTTATTGATTTATTTTACTTTTTTAATAATGTTTAAGTATGATTTTTTAAAATCTACCGAGCAATGAACTGTTCTATTTTTTAACACAATCAAACCGATTGGTAAAGTTATCATACGAATTGAATATTTCTAACTGAGTCCAAATTCCTGTCGTTTATATGGAGTTCCTTTACCTGCGGTTTATTCTGTTGAGCTGTCTACATGACAGACCAGATGCCATTACCAATAATGTTATCTGAGCGAAATATGCTCGCCGGCTGTCAGCTCAGCAAGCTTAAACGGTAGAGCATTGCCCCTATAAGCCAAGGATCTGTTTTCGATTCACGGCCTGGGCATTTTTTCGCTCATTTAGAAATATTCAATTCGTAGAATAAACTGTTCATTTGCTAGAATAATCTGAAATAAATAATATGTGAAAATGAAAGAATCGCCAACATTGGAAATTTCCAAAATTCTGCATTAAAGGTTCCCGTAATTGTGTACATTTCTATCCGTTGCTATCATGTATACAATGTCCTTTAACGACCACCAGATTACCATTTAAGATTAAAAAAATGTACTTCAACATCCATTTATTTATCGGTTATGCAATATTCCGATCGAGTCTTAACTCACATTTCTATATATTTATGTATTGGAACCAACATGTATTCCAACAAATATTTGAACCGCTCTTTGATCAAATCTGGCATTTTTTGACAGATTTTCAGTTTATGACAAACATAAAAAGAACGCTGAGTCTAATTCATTAAAAAAAATGTTTAAATTTCATGTTAGTTTTTTTATGTATTTACTTTTATTTTCAATTCACTTCAGTTCACAGTTATTTCAGTTCAATTCACAGTTATTTATATTTCTTATCTCGGAATTTTTTTTTTTTTTTTTTTTTTTTTTTTTTTTTTTTTACAACGCAGAATATTTTGGGTAAAAAGAGAAGTTTCTAAGTGTGTAAAATTGCGTGCTGAATGTTTTTTCCAATTGAAAATTTTTATTTTGCTCATTGCACGTTATAATGGTTCGTTAAAATTTTTTTTTACCCGATTGAAAAGAAGGGTTATGTGTTTCACGCGTATCTCTGTATGTAGATTTCTTTATACCCTCGAAACATCCCAACGGCTAGATGTATTTTAATGAATGAGGTCTCTATCAATTCGTCTTAACGGCCCGATGGTTATAGGCTACGTTTTGTTTTTATAAATTCAAAATGATGGCCGTAAAATACAAAATGGCGGTAGAGACGAAAAAAAAAAATTACGCACCCTATTGAGTGGCATATCATTGGATAGGTCTTTCAAAATGAAGACGATGTTTCATTGACTATTTTACAGTCAGAAGCTCCGTTAAAATATTATACAACCTGGAAGTTGTGTATGTAGGATCTCTAGCTTTACTACAACTCTAACCATCATAGACATCTATAGACTTCAACAAAACAGTGTTTATAGATAGAAACTAACAATTAAACACAACTTAAAAGTCATCAATACAAATAAATAAAAAAATAGGTAAATAATATAAACAAGTAATATAAAAAAATATGTTTTAAGTCCATTCCTACTTAGGCCAATAAGAGAATTTTTTTTCTTCCAATCTTCTTTCCTCTTGAGTGGCGCTTAGAATGCCTTGATCAAGAAGAGGGCTCTCGGTCTTAAAATACCTTGATCAAGAAGAGGGCTCTCTTGATTATTGAAAATTAATTAATTTAACTTAATAAATGAATAAATATTTGAAAAAAAACTGGATTAACACCAAGTGTCATTCACTACAAGTTTAAAAAAATTTATTTGAGCTTGATTGGATGAATAATAAGTATTTTATTAACGATTGAAAATTTGAACAGGATACACTATATGGCGTTTTGTTAAATATCTAGAAAAATACATGAGGAATTAACCTGAAACTGCAGGTTTGTAAACAGTATGGTATAGGTCATATATTTCGGCGAAGATTGCTTTCCTGAAACCCCATAGGGGACCGTCAACAAATTGAAAAAAAAACGAATATCTTTTGGATAACCCTGTAAACACTAATGTATCAAAAGCGTTCAAACACGAGATTATTAATAAGTGACTTATTGTAATATACTGTGTTCTCTTTTATGAGGATAGCATGTGTACTCATAGAGAAAGGATGGTTTTTTATAAAAACACCCCCAAATTTCGTCAAGTTTTTTGCTTATAATTTGCAGAGTTCATAATATAAAAAAAGTTCTTTTCAGAAAATATGACAAACAATGTTGTACACAATACTTTGCAATCAGAATTAAAAACATAATAAAAATTGGATGAAAAATGAGCAGGTTTACTAAAAAATGTTTCACTGCGCATGCGCGTATGCAATCAAAATATAATGTGCACAATGTATTAGCAAAGTATATAGAGCAACTTTTGTGAAAGTCTCAAAATCATAGCTTGAAAATTCTGAAAATAATCGTCAATAGAATGAGCTCGAAATCCGTTTTTCCCCAAAATAAGCAAAAAGATCAGGGTTTGTATCCAAATATGCACAATATTCAAATATGCAAATATGTACGTGCAATATTGTGTACGCTATCTTGGCACTAATCAACAGATATTTGATACAACCCCTGATCTTTTTGCTTGTTTTTGGGAACAACGGATTTCGAGCTTATTCTGTCAACGATTATTTTCAGAATTTTCAAGCTATGATTTTGAGACTTTCAGAAAAGTTGCTCTTTATACTTAGCTAATACATTATGGACATTATATTTTGATTGCATTCGCGCATGCGCAGTGAAAGATTTTTTAGTAAACCTGCTCATTGTTCATCCAATTTTTATTTTATTTTAAATACTTATTGCAAATTATTGTGTACAATATTGTTTGTCATATTTTCTGAAAAGATATTTTTTTTATATTAAGATCTCTGCAAATTATAAGCAAAAAACTTGGCGAAATTTGGTGCTGTTTTTATAAGAAACCTTAATTTCTCTACGAGTATACACGCTATCCTCATAAAAATGAACACAGTATATTACAATAAGCCACTTATTAAAAATCTCGTGTTTGAACGCTTTTGATACATTAGTTTTTACACGGTTATCCAAAAGATATTAGTTTTTTCTTTCAATTTGTTGACGGTCCCCTATGGGGTTTCACGAAAAAAATCTTCGCGGAAATATATGACCTATACTATACTGTTTACACATCTGCAGTTTCAGGTTAATTCCTCATGTATTTTTCTAGATATTTAACAAAACGTTTAAAATCGCAAGTGATCGGTCACCTTTGGCCATATAGTGTATATATAGCGAGAGTGTGTGCTAATAGTAGGAATTGAAAAAAAAAATAGTTTCACATTGATGAGAAATAATTAATTAGATCGCTTTTTACGCAGTCGGGTTTTTTTATTTTTTAAATTGAATTATTTATTTTCTTTTTCAATGAAAACTTGTCGTCTGACGTCAACAGGTGAAGAATAATTACAATTTTGGAATGGAGCAAGAACATTCTAAAATCTTATCATTTCTTTTGTTCGGCCACGTTTAAAAGATTTCTGAACAAATATTTAATTTAAAGAGAAAATCTCTGCAATGTGGTGGTAGGTGAGAAAAAAAAATAATATTTTTCATTCAGCCAGGAAAAGGATTTAAAAATGATTTTCTTAAAATTTGCATTCATATAAGTAACTAACGTAACTAACAAACTCTTTTAATCTGGATTGGCTTCAAATTTCGACTTCTTAATAAACTGATAACCGAACGTAGTAGTCATGTGTATCTAGTCAAGCTTGACACAATTGCGATGCATGTAGCGATGTAAGAGGGTTTACGTAATTACGTAATTTATGTCAGTTACGTATGGTCGAAATGAGAGGGTCTTATGACATTAAATGTCGTAAAAAGACACATTGCAACAGTTTAGTCGCATTTTCACGGGAAATTGTTTTGATACCTTTTAACCCTTTGAGGGACAAGTAATTGTGTTTCTGTAATGTCGAATTCACACCGGAATCTGCAAAAAGATTTATTGCAAAATAAGGAAGAGCAATTTTACGCCTTTTTTGCAACAAAGTTAGAAAAGTAAAGTTTAATAAAATTTTTCTGGTGCAAATCTTTATTAATCGTAGGTGGGATAAAATGTATCTCACCGCCCCTCAAGGGGTTAATAAATCTGTTTCACGATTCTTGTGCAGCTTCCGACTTTTGATCGAACGGCAATATATTTCTTCTATGTATAATATATTGAATAAAACAATTTCCTAAAAAGATAAAATCATTTAATTCTATCGGTTCAATGACTCAGAATTATTTACATTTTTTATTACTAAACTTGCTTATCAAATTCATTTATGTTTATGATTATAATACTTATTTGTAATGCAATCTATCTTATACTATATATAAAAAAGTTTGTCTTGACTGACTCATAATCAACCCACAGCCAAAAATATAGAGCCTATAAGCATGAAAATTGGGAGAAAAATATTTGTTATGACATGGGCGCAGACTAAGAAATGATTTTTGAAAATTACACACATAAGGGTATTAATGGGGGGAGGGAGTAGCAGCCGTTTTAGATAAGAGCGTGAAATTTCAGAAAATAAATCTACTAAAAAGTTATTAAACACTTAATTCAGCGATTTTGAAATTCCCCTACTAAGGGGTTTTATATGAGGATCGAACATTTTAGGACATTTCGCCATATCGCAGAAGCAGTTTTATGTACGATCGTGAAATTCCAGAAAATAAATCTAATAAAAATTAATTAAACATGTATTTCAACAATTTTAAAAATACTTCTCCACCCCCATAAGGAGGTTAAAGGAGTGTCGAAAATTTTAGGACATTTCGCGATATCTCAGTAACAGATTTATGTCGGTATTTCATGTTTTAAACGGTCGGTAAACATGTAATTCAGTGTTTTTAGAAATTCCCGTGTAAGGGAGTTAAAGGGGTGATCAAAAGTTTTCGATCAATTCACTACATCTCATCAGCAATTATAGGCAAGAGCGTGAAATTAAATATAATAAACCTACTAAATAAATATTTGTTAAACACAGGCACTTCAGCGATTTTAGAGCTATTTTAGCTATTTTGTCGTCAACATCGACTTTGAACTGGATAATATAAGACTATACAAATAAGACAACTATTACTGATTTTTGATTAGATATTTTGTAAATAGATAATAATAGATAAGAAATTTTTTTGTTATTTCATTTTTGCGAGGTATAGATAAATTTCGTTTTATTTAAGTGGTTTTGGGGAAAACTGACCGAAGGTAGCGGGCGAAGGCTGCTAGTTTATATAAATCTGTTACAAAACTCAATAATCTAAAAATTTCAAAAATACTTTCTAGCTAAATTAATGTGAAAATACTTAATTTTGGATTTTTTTAAACGACTAAAAATGTGGCACTTCTATTTTTTTTTAAACGGTGCACGAAATCTACAGTATCAGCATATAGCAGCTGTTTTTTATTATGTATCTGACAATAGTTCAGGCTATGTCTCTTTAAATTAAATTGCGGAACTCAGATGAATTTATCTACTTTTCTATGATTGAAAAAAAAATATATAAACCTTATCAGAAATATTTACGAAATTATTATTTTTTATATTGTTAATATATTTTTTGTAACACATCTGAATAATCTACTTACCATCATCATGTGAATCAATTTGCAATCTTTAAAATTGAAGGATTTGGAAAAATGTAACACCAGTTTAAAGAAATAATTATTTGGCTCCTTTTTTTAGCCTTAGATGCTTTTCTTCCGTGCTTGACGTTTAAAGTGATGTGGTTAGTCGGGATAAGCTAAAGCCTTTTCGAAATATAGATTCTGACACACCAAACATGATTCTAGTCGACTATATAATCAAAATCTCCTAAATAGTAACTTTATTTTTATATTTTTTTCCCATTGTGCATCATTTAGATTTAATAACGAATGATGTCTTGTAACTGGAACAATGTGCGTGGTTTATTCAAGGGTATGCACAAAAGTCAGATGTCGACAGAGCTCAATTGAATCAAATGTATAAGTAATTCGCAATTGATTTCAATTACAAAATTGTACTACAACGTACGATATCTTTAAAAATAAATTTATGAAATGCATTTTACTTTATTTTATTTCTTCCTGTGCATTGTCCTGCAACCAATATTTTTCCAGACTATCTTCTTGTGGAAAGTCCTTTTCTTTCTTACCTGTCGTATGAAGTGTTTAAAATGCAAATATAATAACATAAAAAAAATATTTTCTGTCCCTATAAAAATAAACAATCATGACTTTATTCATTTGCAGTATCAACTATCAGCTAGACACGGAAAGGGGAAGATTTGTACTTCCTAAATGTTGCATAATTTTTGGCTCTGAGCATAAATCAATATCGCAATAAACTGGTACATAATAGCCCACTGAAGAATGCTTTACGCAACATTCTGAAGCAGAGTTACAATCTCTTATCTCTTAAAGTTATAATAAAACAATCAAACATTGTGACTTAATATTATTACTTAATATCGTGTGACTTAATATCGCTTTTATTGGTATTACTTTTGCTTAAGTATTGCTGTATATCAATAAATATGTAAAAACTTCTTATGCAAATGTTACAGATTAAAAAATGATCAATTAATTTTCCTTAAAAAGGGGATAAAGTAAAGTACCTTAAAATCAGTGTATAACGCGCGCCTACGTGTTGAGACTGAATTTTCCTATTTTTAGGTATATTCACCATTTCGCACCCACCGTTTTCTTTACAAAGAAACCTAAAATGTACTTGTACGTACACATGCAATGTTCTTACATTTTGAAGTCATTCATACCAAGGATTTCCATACGCTTTCAGACGATGGTATACTGAAGTGACAAGCAATACTTGAATGTTAGAAGGTGACAAAACATTTTCAATAGGAGGAAAAATGCGTCATCCTAATCTAGAAATAGTATGTGAATGGATAATAAAACCATGGAATGAAATTCAACCGGACATAATTTAAAAGTAATTTAAAAGATGTAATATATCTAACAATCAAGATAGGACGGAAGATGATTACTTATTTATTCATCAGAGTGGCAGTGACGGTGAAGATAAAGCAGAATTCGATGATGTGCCTGAATATATAAGAGAAGACGAATATTTCCTTAAAAAGGTGATAAAGTAAATTACCCTAAAAATCAGGGTATAACGCGCGCCTATGAGTTGAGACTGAATTTTCCTATTTTTAGGTATATTCACCATTTCACACCCACCGTTTTCTTTACAAAGAAACCTAAACTGTACGTACACATGCAATGTTCTTACATTTTGAAGTCATTCATACCAAGGATTTTCATACGCTTTCAGACGATGGTATACTGAAGTGACAAGCAATACTTGGATGTTAGAAGGTGACAAAACATTTTCAATAGGAGGAAAAATGCGTCATCCTAATCTAAAAATAGTATGTGAGTGGATAATAAAACCATGGAATGAAATTCAACCTGACCTAATTTAAAACTCATTTAAAAGATGTAGTATATCTAACAATCTATATAGGACGGAAGATGATTACTTATTTATTCATCAGAGTGACAGTGACGGTGAAGATAAAACAGAATTCGATGATGTGCCTGCATATATAACAGAAGACGAATATTTCCTTAAAAAGTTGATAAAGTAAAGTACCCTAAAAATCGGCGTATAACGCTCGTCTACGTGTTGAGACTGAATTTTTCTATTTTTAGGTATATCGTCATGTTACCAGGTAAGGAAAATCTTTTTAAAGTGCATAAGAAAATGGCATTTCTTTTAAATAAAAGTATCTACGGTACATGCAGAAATCTATTTTTTATGGTCGTCTTTTCCTTATTTGTAAATCTATCATTGTTATATTCAGCATATAACGCGCACCGGTAAATTTCGATCTTATTTTTGGTATTAACATTGCGAGTTATCCGCCGGATTTTACGGTAAGTATAAAATTAGAAGCCTTCGGATTTCAGACTTTCGTAGTGTAAAAATAATTATTGGGATTCAATTAAAGAGATTCTGCTACAATATCACTGGAATAGAAATTCTTCGTTTTTCTCAACTCATATCTTTATATTATTGCCAAAAACATGTTATATACTTGTGTGCATGCATTAGTATAATTTATGAAGTGAAATTTACATAAATAACGTTTAAAGGAAAGCTTACATTTTCGTTTTTCGTAGAATTGATTAATGAATCGAAAACTACCAGTAGTCACAAAATGTTTAAGTAACTTTTTATATTGCAGCACATGTTTTCAGTTTCCTTATGTACAGATGTTTCCACTGATTTTAAAATTTTATTTAAGTTATACGTGATTTACAACAAGACAAAAAACATTGAGGCGAGAATGATGCCTTGAATTTCAGTCTGATTAGTCATTTTGATTCCTTGTCACGTTTAACTATTTTTACAGTCAAAAGTTTTCTTTCATTCTAAAATTATTTGTTCCACTTTAGGTGACTGAAATACAAATTTTATAATTTTATAGACAAATACTATTTGTCTGAAATACAATTTTATGATAGCAATATTTTCTTATTAAAGTTACAGAAAAATTATAAATAAAATGTATATATAAAAAAACGTACAGTTTTTTATACGCTATTTTATACGAGTAAAAGAAAAGCAATTGAAAGAATTCGAACTATTTTTTTTAAACTTAAAAAATCAAACAGTAACTTAATTTCTTTATATTTGATAAACACTCGTTGTGATGTTATAATTCCAATATATTTTATTAATAGTAATAAATCCTATTTTTTTTTATTTTCTTACAACCCTATACAATTTACCTGATATCATAAAAATATTCCGAATTATCGAGTAATTTTTAAAAATCATTTAAATTAAATCATTATATCGTCTTTCTTTAGGCAATTCTTTCGGAAATGTGATTAACTTTTAAAAATTAAAATCATTTCTTTACTATTTCCATCCATGCGGTGACAAAAATTGTTTTTGTTTACGAGAAATATCGTAGATCACTATATGGAATAAATAATCTTTGTCTTTAAATTATGATTATTTAAGTCTTTTTTAAAAATACTATATCGATAAATTTTGGAATAACCGAAAGGCAACTATAATGCGATAGTCATTTTCAGACATAGAAAGTATGGCATTATATATATGTTAGAAATAATTGAAAATATGTCCTAATTTTTGTTCTTGTAAAGAGCTGCTACCATTTTACGAAAATATACCCCGATCATGGAATAAGGGACAGGAATTCTGATTATGGAAAGAGGTTGAAAGAACTTAAAAATATATACAATTGAAAATATTTAAAATTTGCTTCATTTATATATTTTATTTACTTACCAGTATGATCGAAATACATGATTAATGAAACAATTTAAAATATATGTTAAATTCAGTCCCCTATGGTTCGTACATGAAATATTCTTCTAAAAAGGTTTTTATGTGTGTGTTTGTGTGCCAACAAGGGTCACCTAATGCATACAAAAATACATTTTTACAGAAAATTAAAAAGAGATAACTCGATTACTAAATTTCCCATTAAATTTTAAGGACAAAAGTTTCTGGTTGCTTTGAAGGTATGAAGCTTTATGAACACATAAAAAATGACACTAGATTATTCTTTAAGCGCCAACATACGCGTATTTCACAATCAAATTAAATAAATATTTTATTGAATAACAAATTTTATAGCAGCACATTTCTAAATCGAAGGTTTTTTAAAAGTCTATATCACCGATTCTATGCAAGATAAAAGTGTGCAATTTAGAACGGTGTGTAATAATAATCGTATTATTATATCAACAAAATTTCAAATAAAAATCTAAATTATTCATTTATTAATGATTGATTTTCCCGATAGCCCTTGATTTTTTTCCGTCTGTGACAGCTAAAATATGCGGATTTTAAAATTCTTTGATATGTCAGACTCTAATAAATTTGATTCTGATAAATTTATAAAGCGTAAGACGCGTAAGTAATAGTAAAGTGTAGTAACAACTTTGTATTTTATTAATTTTACTGTGAAGTACATGCTTAAGGACATTACAATAATTAAGTTTTTTAATGTTATTATTATTTTTATTTCATACCCCTTTTTATACGATACTTATTATAATTTTCTTTAAACTTTCTTTTCTTTGTCCCACTTTGTATTTTTATTCAATTTGTTTCCTACTTGCTATTCTCTTTTGATTCTTGTGATTGACGAATTCTGCGTCTTTGGATGACGCCTTCTGCTTTTCAATTGGTTGTTTTATTTAATATGTTTAATTTTTTCATTTCCATTCAGTCTTGAACAATCTTTCTAAGTGGTAGCACGTTTTATTTGCAACTTATGAAGAAATCGAAAGAAGAAAATGGATGGAATTCTTGTATCGAAAGACCCTGTGCATTTCTTAATTACATTGTGTTATTCAGAGAATTTTCGCCTTTATTTGTGCATCATATCAGTTTGTTCAACACGTTATGGGATTCATCTTGTAAATTAAATCTTAAAATGCCAAATATCTTCAAAGGTACCGTGAGGTAGGTATAAAAATAGTTTCAAATGGATTAAACAACTGTAGCTTTTAGAAACCATTTTAAAGAAATACAGTGTTGAATATTTTACACAAGTTTACGTATATGGTCTTAGTTGAAACTATATTTGATTAGGATGAGGGTACCAATAATTGGCTAGACACTAGTAGTTCATCAGTGAAATATCACACTGCATAAAACTAGAATTAATGGATATATATTATAATTTGTTTGTTAAAAAATATATCGAACGTTCAAAGAAATGCCTTATTAGACTTGCAGCTGAACATGTACAATGTTAGCGTGGAAAAATGAGTAATATTTTTACTTTTCTATTTTATTAGTTTGCGAATTACTGATTTTCAATTATTTTTAACCTTTGGACATCGCACTGTAAACTTGCAGTTTTCACTACGAACATTCATATTTTGATTTTTAAGCACAAAAAATTGTGGTGGAAGATGTGGTCATACTCATTTTCTAATACTGTAATTAATTTAACTTCTATAAAGGAAGATGAGAAATTTTTTTCAGAAAATGAAATTTTTTTCATTAACTGGCATTCAGGAAAGTTTATAAAAAAATATATATCAATAATTTCATGAAAAATAAAATTTATCTTGGTGACAACTAAATTGTAAATTCCCATGTGGATTCACCTAGTTTATAATAGTTCTTATTAATGAGCCTACTTAAACAAGTTTTGACGAAAATGCGCAGTTATACTGGTCTTAACCCTTTGAAGATAAGAAATTGCGTTACTCTGATGTCGTATTCACACCGGAATCGTCCAAAAATATTATTGCAAAATAAGGAAAAGCAATTTTACGAACTTTTCTACCAAAGTTAGAAAAGTAAAATTTAATAAAAATTTTCTGGTGCAAATCTTCATTAACCGTAGGTGGGATATAATATATCCCACCGCCCCTCAAGGCGTTAAACTGTTTTCGGGCTTTAATGGTTATTCACGAAATGCAACCGATAACATGTGTCATTGTACTTAAAACTTACACCGTAAATGTTATGAAACAAATATATATATAGAAATTTAATTCCTATTTTACTTATAACCATACACCTTACCAATAAGCTCAAGTCAGTCTGTTGCTCATTAGCGATCGATGTTTTTTATTAAATATAATTTCCTCTCGTAAAGTTTCTTACGATTATCATTATACATGTACAACAAATATTGCCTCAACCAGATGTAATATTTTGTAACAATTTCACACGACAATTACCTAACGTCGAATCATGACTTCTTATTTATCAAAACTCGGTAAATGCCGACCAGAAGAATGGAATTTTTATGATTTAATTCTTAGAGCATACTGAGAAATTTTCTAAATAAAACTTATAAAACTGAGAAACCATATAACCAATGGAGTTATGATTAAAGTGGAGGAGACATATAGTGTACTGTCTACCAGTTGCGAGTGAAAATTTCTAAATAAATTTACTGGTGGAAGTTTCCACCGGCGGTAATCAACCCCTGAGAAAGCGGTTACAGTTGAAGCTTCACTATTTTAAGGATATGTCAGTTCCCCTTTATTAATAGTTCCATGATATAATCCATTTAATTTCAGAACTTTTTAAAACTAAATATTTTGACATGAATGTATGTTCATAGGGTGAAGAACAATATTTGACCATTTTCCCAATTGGAATTATTTAAAAAACTAATGGATTATGAATTAGCTATTAGTGAGCTATAAGAGGCGACATACCGTATATATATTAATGTATACATGTACATATATTTAATCCAGCCACACACAAAAAAAATTCTGATACGTTATGGTTTATCGATGTATAACTTCAATATATGAGTTTTAATGAATTCATGAATATATAATCATACAGCATGCGAACTGTCTACCATTATTCACAAAGAACAGAGATATATACAATCATAAACGTTCTATCTAGGTATAGCAAAGTGGCTTTGCTTTTTGCGAACACCGCGACGCCTAGTGCCCAACTGGCGAATTTAAAACCCCTATCTTGAAAACGATACGAGATTTGAGAAAAATGTCACTTAAAGGAAAATAGAGCATCTCTCATTTAGTATGTAGTACCGTCATACAAGAAAAAATACTTTTTTGGAAGCCTAGGAAGGTTTTGGTTTTATAACCAATTACCTGCTTAAATGTGCTACTGAATGCATTCAGAAATGTGGAATTATACGTCAGGACCCTAAGTTCTAACAAAATGGACACATGTACGCTACGTGCAGTTTATTGCAAAAATCAAATCAAATTAAATATTCTGAATGTTAAACGCGTCCATCATCGGACACAGTATGCTGAACATATAATCGGAACACATATTACCGATCATGCAGAATGCATAAGTATATTGCGCATGGCCAAAAAACAGCGGACATTTTCAATTATAGGCGTTTTGTCGGATATCCAGAAAAATACTTGGCGAAATCATCTGAAACTTCCGAAATAAAAAGAACAAATTTTTATTTTTTTTTCAATGAAGTTTTGATCACCAGTACAATTAGAGGACCAACAACAAATTGAAAAAAAAAATGTGTATTTGGGACTACGTGTAAAATAAAATGCTCTTAATTATCTGTAGCTACAGAACATGCCTATGTTGATCATATTCAAGAATTGTGTTCATTTGTTCAAGAATAGCATGCATATTCAAGGAAATATAAAGGTTTATTAATAAAATTCAAAATATTTTTGCTCGATTTTGTATTTTCAACCAAATTTACTACAATTTTCTGAAAACTTTACATAATACCTCAGAAACAAGATTAGAATTAACATATAGAAACAATTAGAATGTATATATATATATATATATATATATATATATATATATTAAATATTTGATGAAATTTGCATATCTTTATGAAATAATTTTTTACTGCGAAAGCGTGAATGATACCAAAGATTTGTTTTATAATTCGGTAGTATTCAACTCTATACAGCACTTGATAAAAGTAGATCAATTGGTATCGTAAGAATTTAGAAAAGAAATCGGCAATGTTGGATAATATCATAATATTGTCATATTTAATTTATATATAAATAATTATTATTTTTTATTGACGCTTAAAATCTTCTTGGAAAACCAGCAAATCTAGAATATTTCAGCAGAAAAATAATTATCAAAATGGAAGCCTCTGTTCCAAAGGCACTCATTGAAATTCAAAACATAAACTCTTTTGTTAGAAGTTAATATAAAATCAAAATTTATGGAAAATCTTTTTTTATCCGGCTACTTTTCAAAGGCGACCGAAATTCAGGTCACTATAATGTCGATAGCTTTATGATTTTTCAGACTATTTTATTGTTTTTTTAATAATTTTATCTAGAGAATTGACTTCTAAGTCATGAAACAAATGTTTGTTATAGTTCGACCATGTGCAGGTAAAAATTGCTTTATACAACTAATCATATTCCTTTAACTGTTTCATATACCATTTTTATTCTAATTTAAATTTGGTTTAAAAACTTGCATGCTAATAAATAAAAAACAAAGAAAATTTTCTTTTTTTAAAAGAAATCTGTATTACTACAGAAATAGACTTGCTTAGTCTTACACAAATAAACAAAATGTTGTGAAATATGCATATAGTCCTGTACTGCAGCGGAGATTATTTACTGTATTTCCTTTTCCAGAATGATCTCAAATATTATGTTTTTCTTCAGTTTGCTATTGGTCACTTATTTGCGCTCATGATCAAATATTCATTGAAAACTTTTTCTTTTATTTTTCAAATTTTCAAAAGAATTTGTCAAATATTTCTGAGGATATTCAACAAAACATCTAAAATCAAAATTGCCCGGTGCTTTTTGGTCATATAGTGTATGTAAGCCATGTAGACCAGGTTAAATCGCCTGGTTATATTACAACAATAACAACTATTTTACGAAATAAAGAAATGAATTGCCGCTATTTCTGGAGGCATGTGCAAAAAATCATTGCTAATGTTTTCATTTTCTTTTGAACGATATGCATTGCCTTTATAGTTAATATGATTTTTCCTTTCATTGAAATAAATAAATAAATCCTACCTAACTAAACATAAAATGGCATGAATATGTTTCAAATAAAAAGAAAAAAAAAGTTAACTACTTGATTTATTATTTTTAAATGTATGTTCTTCTTTTTTTTTCATTCGAAAAAAATTTTATTTTATTAAATGAGCACTCTTTCTTCAAATATAACAATTTCTGCTTAGTATCGTTTTATGAAATTATTTGCCTAGCAATTGGAAGTATAATTTTAGCAAAGAACTATCATGTTGATTTGTAAAATTTTAAAATGTTTACGTGCATTTAAGTTTCACATTAGCATTAGTATTTTTTGTTAAAAAGAAAAAACAAATAGTGAGCAAAATAAAAATACTAAAGCGCGCGTTTGGTTATATCTCACATACAAAAAGTAAAAACAATTAATTAACGGGCTCAGCATAGTAAAAAAAAAGTTGCGTGTGATTTTGTTAAAAAATAAAAATAAAAATATTTCCTTATATTTTCAAAATATGTATTTAATAAGAGTTTGTAGTTAAAAAAGAACACTTTTTTCTTAATATTGTTTGGATTTATATTCTGAGCAATTTCAATGAACAATTATATCAAATAATTATATAATAACGTAACTCTTAAGTTTCAAGAAAAAATTTTCATTTAAATTCAATAACTTTATATATAATTTGTAGAAATGGCATACACAATTAGAAAAAGTAGTTGAAATTTTTAATTGTTTAAATTTTTATTTGAATTGCTTCTAAAGCGTGAAACCAAGATTATAACAAAACATTAAAGCCAAGAAAGAACCTAGGTAATTGGCATTGCATGTCAACGCTTTTCCAATTGAACTACTTCGACGATATTCCCTTTAGCATTCTTCAATCTAATATACTCTTCAGGTAGCATCCGCAGAAAAAGATCGGATATCTTCATGAACCACAATTCTGTAGCTAGCAAGACAAGGAATATAACTGATTTGTCTTTTTATCATTACAATACAAAAAAAAAAAAAAAAAAAAAAAAGGCAAATTAATACTCTTTTGTCTCTTGCTTACTACAGAGCTGTGTTTCATGAAACACTTCCATCTTGTGATACAGATGCGTCCATCTCAATGAGAGTGATGGGTGAAGGCAAGATATCGGCCGGATAGCTCAGTTGACAGAGCGTTGGAGTGGAATGCCAATGCCCCAGGTTCGAATGGACACTCTTTCTCTCGGTTGGTTATGCTTAGCATTTAAAAAGTTACGATTGCATTTCGTTAAGAAATATGAAAATCAAAATGTCTTTTTTTTATTTAAAGATTGTTTATCAACAAACGAGTGAACTAATGTAAAAAAAAATATTTTTTAATTATTTTTGTTGTATAGTATTTATTTCCAATATCTAAATCCTAACAGGAGTTATGTCTGAAGAAAAATCTTGAAGCTGATTTGTAAAATAGGAAAATTTTGCACTTTTTTTAAAAAATCAACATGTGTTTGAGTTTTTTTCCTAAAAAAATACATAGCTTAAAAATAAAGCAAAATTTATTTGAATATATATCGCAAAAAATGAAAAGAAAAGTCACTAGATTTAGGATTAAGTAAGTTAAAATGTGTAGGTGCATTCTGTGAATAAATAATTTGAATAACTGATAATTTGCGCTTGTTCTTGCTATATGAAAATCACGCAAAATTCAAATACACATTTGAATAAACATTTATGGAGAAAGACTTATGACATTTGAAAAAAAATTTTTTTTTGCTTTTAAAGCTTGCATATCTGTCAGGGTTTCTTTTAAAATTAAAAATACATTATCTGAACAAAAATAATTAAATTGTTAATGACTCCCACATATAAAAAGTAGAAAAACAGCTCATAAGGATGGACTTGACGCGCGATCGTTGTCGCTTAAAAATAATCAAAACGTTTTCGTAAATACGTTACCGTATATGTCATAAATACAAATAAACCGATATGGACAAAACCGGAAGGAAGAGTACATCATGAACAGGTGAGAAACTTTTTAATTCAGGTTCAGGTGATACAGCAAAAACTGAGAATTCAAAGTTCATGGCTACGGCTGCCGGTGGCAGTGGAAACTGCATCATTATATTACTTTGACATACATTTTAACAGCAAGGTGATCAGTGAAGGAATGATTAAAAATCACAGCCGCAAATTCTGCTTTTCATTTCTTGTCTTCCTAGATTTGGATACAGATCACAAATCATGAAATATACGTAAACTGTAACATATGTATAATTTTCAATTTAATGCTAAAGTGGATAAGTAGGGAGCCTCAAGTTCAGTAAAATACATTTTACTCAAGAAATATTTATAAACCTAATGGTTAGGCATAGATGGGTTAATCTAACTATTTAAAAGTGTGCAGCTGCATTAAAGAAAACTGTCAAAATACAACCTTTAATTTGCAGAATATTTTTAAAAATGTAAGTTAACAAAGGTAAGAAATAATAATTATTTTTACTTTTTATTGTTGCATAAGGATATGATACCTAATAATTTGTTTTAATTTATTTTACATACAAACAGAAGAAGGAAATGATATTATATTATGGGTTAGTCCTATTAAATTTAAAAGTGTGTGTGTCCATTTTGAAGAAAAGAAATGTGAAAATACACTCTTTCCTTTGAGAAATGCTCTTAAACATGTGTGTAAACAAAGGTAAATAAGAAATATTACTTCTATTTATTTTTGTTGTATGAGGATAGAATGCTTAACAATTTAAGTACATATTTCAAAAAAGAAAGTGTAAAATTTTAAAATATTTGTTTGCTTTTAAAATCTGCATTTGTGTTCGTGTTTTCATATACAATGTGCGATTTAAAGATAAATTTATAAAATATGAATTTACCTTCTCATTTATTTTAGACTTTTATATCAATTAAGTGATTTTGAGATGGGTTTTAATTTTCGTAAAAAGTAGTATTTATTTTTAATAACTACACACTTAGCTATTTGAATATATATTTTGAAATAAATATAAACGATGGTTTGTTATTTAATATACAATTATACATTCATAATTTAAAAATGGATAACTTATGAAATTCTCCCGAAACAATACATGGGTTAAAAATAAATAAAAGTTGTTTGACTATAGCTAATAACAACAACAGAATACTAAAAAAAATCGAAAACTAATTTGTATTTGATACTTTTATATGAATAGTTTATACTTCAAAAAATGTAAAGTAACAGAAAAAAAATTATCAAGATGATTTCTAAAAACGAAATGGAAAAATTGGATATACCAGCTTATCTATAATATTATTATCTGTATCATGTTTTTTTTTAACCTTTTTCAAGTGAAAAGTAGATAACTTCAAAATAACATAAAGATGATTCGCAAATGTCACAAATACATGAACAAAATGATAAAGCAGTTAATTAATTGGTACATATTAATAGTTAAATATTGCATTTGCTTTTAGTAAAGTCTTTACACTTTCCTTTCTAAACATTTTTCTTAACAAGCTGTTAAACTGTCACTAAAAGAAAGCTATTATATCCTTATAATATTTTAAAGAAATTTATCTTCACAAAAGGGATTAAATAATACAAAGAAATAATTATTCGAAAAATTTGTATTTCCGTAAGTAATGAACATTCGCAATATATTTTTTTTTCGTGAAAACGTATATATACTGTAAAGCAAACTACAAACAGAATGAAAATGTCAAATATAAAAAAAATAAAAGATAAAGAAATATTTTAATAGATTCGGCTTGACATTTAAAAGTGTGCATGATCAATTTATAAAATTAATAAAAAAATATTGTTTCATTCTAAAATTGTTTTTCATCAAATCCCTAAACTGTCGTAAGAAAATTATTTATAATTAGAATTAACCTTAATTGATCGAAAATTTTGCGCGTTTTTGAATCAGGAGAATTTAAACAATTTTGTTTTACAGTGATTTATTCCAGAGAGATAAAAATATTACCCCCCCTCCCCCTAAAAAAGGAAGAAATTTGTTTCTGAAACTTTTGTAATCAAGATTTCTTTAAGAAGTTAATAAGGCTGAACGCATTTAATTTAGTAGATAAGCAGAAAAAAAGATTCGCATTAAATAAGAAAAAGAACCTGAAAAAAAGTAAATTCATATTTCAACTAATTTTTCTGAAAAATATTTAATCTGATTATAAACGATTGACTAATTTGAAATGAGCAATTTTTTGTTTTGTTTTGATGTGATTTATTTTTGCAACGTATACGTATATATATTTAAAAAAAAGATATTTATGAAGGAACAACATTTACATTAATGTGGAAAATAGTTATTTCATATCTACCTATCCATGTATTTATCTATATGCATTACATGAATGTACGTGTCACTGAAATCGACCTATTTTTTGTAATGGAAAGTAACGTTAATTTTGAATCATTTTGTTGCTACTATGAACTTCTAAGATATGATAAACCATGCCAAAATGGGATAACATGGGACTGAATTAAATTCTGTTTTAAATAAATTAACGTCAAAGAAGAAAAGAAATTCCAGAAAATGTTTCGTATAGGTGAGTGAAATCATTGCTTCTAGTCGGTTAAATGTCTGCGCATGTTTATCTCATATATACAAATAATATTCTAAATACCCAATTGAATCATTAGTAGTAAAAACCGATACACTTCGTCCCTACACCTAAACATGTTACGTTGAAACCTAATTTGTACAATTTTATGAAGAAATAATCTCTAAACAATAGGGTTGGGTGATATACCGTAATACCGCGATATATCGATATTTCTTAAAGATCGCGGCAACGACATCGATATTTCAATCCTTCCGATATATCATTTCAAACGGTATTTCATCCTACTTCAGTAGTTTCGGAAATTACAGAGTTATAGAGTTTCGGATCTACCGAAAATCGGTGCGAAAGTTGGTTACTTTTGCAAATACAGTGCCAATATCGACATTTACGTGATATTTGAGGTTTTGTGCACATACCAGAATATGGGTGAACAGTCTACTGCTCCGATGTACGGCTTTGTTCGTCGGAGTTTGTCGAAAATCGAAATTGTAAGACTCATTTGAGGTTCGGACATTTCCGATACAATCGCTCATGGACGTCATACCGGTGGCTGACTATTGCTACTAGTTTCCCTGTGAGTTGAAATTGAAAGCAGGTGTACAGTTATTGCTAACTGAATTGATTGACAGATTTTCAAGAAGCAAGTAAAATTTATAGATATTTCTTGCATGTTGGTTTTTTATTTACTAGTAAATCTGCAGATCAGGAGCCTCAACGTCAGCTCAGCAAGTCATTGTTTTTAGACACAATTTGGTAATATTCAGTTTCCTGCAAACCGCAATTTAAAGTTTTCAAATTATGTAAGTATTTATAAGAATAAAAAATATGAAGTTTTCAGACATTAGAAACATTAAATTAAAAACGTTATGGAAGGATATTTCGAAATTTTCATGAGCTGTTAATTCTGGTATATTTTTTAAATAATAAAGTAGATTTCTTCAGGGGGGCGGAGCCCCCCTGAACCTTCCGTGGTCTACATACGTAACTTTTTATTGATTGCGCTAATGGTTAGCGCAAATCTTAGATTTCTTTTTACACATCCGAGCCTTATTTTTCAATACTGGTACACACAGAAAATGATTTACATTGACGCAATTATATTAAAGGTTTAGGTTTTATGAATGAAAATGTACTTTCCTTTAAAAATAAAATAATTTTCATTCATCTTTTCTGAAATGAGGCGGCATTAAGAAGTAACACCGGTCAAAAAACATTTTTTCAGGCAATCTAGTTAATGCTTGGTTTTTAAGGATGAAAATATACTATATTTCCCGATACAATGACGTCATTTTAGACAGCGATAATTTTGCGGTGCATAATTTTGATATTTACTATATATTTGCTTTTCAAAAGTTTTTTTTTTTTTTCTCATTCGAATTTTCGATTAAGAATTAACATTTCTGTTAGCTGTGTGCAGACGATAAACCATGAGATATTAGTAACCTTTTTTTTAATAATAAGAATTAATATCATAACACAAGCCCCTTTTATTTCAACCTCAAAGCTTATTCGTTTTATTTTTGATATATGAGATCAAATTCACCTTCTTTTCGTATTTTAACTTTATTTCTAATATGAAGGCGTATTCATGTCTATTTTTTATTTCATTTTCCTCTCGCACATAAAAATCTTTCAAATCAAAATTAACTGTTTAGGATAAATTTTTATTCCGGGATTGAATTTTCGTGGCAACGGAAAAAAAAAAAAAAAAAAAAAAAAAAAAAAAAAAAAAAAAAAAAAAATGATTGTTAAATTTCATAGCAAAATGTCGATTTATTCCTTATGAAAATAATGAACTTTTTAATTTAAAAGAAAAATATTTGAACAAAACAAATAGAACATAGTCTTTCTTTATTTCTGTGGTAAATTCCATCTATATGTAAAGACACAAAGGCATTAATTCGTCCCTTTTGACTTTGATTTAACTTCAAACAATTACACATACTTTCACATTTACGATATTTTTAGGTGTAGTTCGCTGCTAGGTAACAGTTAAAGGCCAATAAAAACAATTAAATATGTGCTTAAAAAGAAAATTTATATTAAAAAAATATTTTATATTGTTGAAACACATATATAAAATCCCTCCATAAAAGTTATACACCGAATTTAAAAACTCTGACAAATGTATACACAAAATTTCAAACTAATATGAATAATGTATGGTTCTAATTAGGAAATTTCATCATCCTTAATTTAGCATTTAAATCCTTCAATCATGTGAGCCATTTCTTTTCAACAAATAGAAATGGAAAAATCGTCTGAATTGCTATAGGACAGCATTAAGTCGCAAAATAAAATGTTCTATATATTCCGAACGAATGAACCAAATTTAACCAAAAACTATACAACTAAATCCGGGGATTTCACCAACATGCATCCTTAATTTTAAGATAATCGGATGCTTTTTACGGCAGTTATCGCGGAACAGACAGACAGACAGACAGACAAACAGACAGACAGAATAACAGACAGTCAGACTAACAGAAACCAAAACTTTTCGTGTCTCCACAGTAAGCCTTCACTGACGTTTCGGCAATTAATATTATTAATAAATAATTACATTATAACATATATTATTTTATATTATTTATTAATAACATTAATAATTTACATGCATGATAATTCTATTAAATTATTTATTTTAAACAGAAATTTTACTTAAAGCGGAAGTTATTTGTTTTCTCTTTCCCATTGTGATTCACCTGCATTTTAGAGCGTATTAGATACTAATATTTTCACCCATTTTTCGCGCGGGTTTTAAAGAAACATGAGAAAGATATAAAAAGAAACAAACAGCAGATGATAATCTGATTGTGTAAATGTTTGATTTCAGATTTCGCAGAGTTCGATAAGCAAAAACAAACCACAGATAGTTTCCTACTTTTTCTTTGTGGTTGTTCTATACTGGACATTTCTGAGAGGTGCTCTAATTTTCTAATAGCTTTTTACATTTTAATAAAATTATGGTACACAGCCTAATTTACTGTTATTGCAATTTGCTGAAAATTTGAAAAAAATCGGTTAATTAACATAGCACTTATGGATTTTTTTTTTTTTTTTTTTTTAATGGTAAAGAAAAAAAGGATTTTCTTTTTCTTCTTTTTCTTTTAAGGCAAGTTATATATATGTACGTGAGTGCGTTTTTGTAGTATTTTATACAGAGGATAGTTACATTTACGACCCTACAATGGAGTTACATATGAATAAAATATATCGATATAACGAAAATGTCAATATTTGGTCAGCGATATATTACGATATTAAAATTCTGATATCGCCCAACACTACTAAACAACACAAAAGCGCCCATTATATTACGCGTTTTTACTACGATATAAATTCGCAGAATAATATGAAATAATTAAAATATATAAAATCTGATAAAAGTTTGGAAAAGAATGACTACTCAAAACATTTTCCAAATGATTTGAGGGACCTTAATTACGCAAAACCTTTGCATTTAAATGTGCAGTGAACACTTTTATCATTTAAACGTGAGGTAACTCACTACCTCTTTTGAACTTAGTAGTCATCTTGTGAACATGTGTAAAATATCATGCGTTATCGCCAATTAATGACAAATTTCTGGAATTATTCTTACTGAAAGTTGATATAGCATGTTACTGAACCTAAACAAATCATGATTCTTTCTATTTTGTAAGTAATTATAAAAGAAATACTCTAAATGGGAGAAACGCACTCCTTACACTATGAAAGAATTTCGAAAAATAATTTGAAGTCGTGTAAATAAGGGTGTTTGATAAAAATATTAAAAAATCACTACTCAAAGTTTAAAAATTTTGTAAAAAATATAATTTCCAAATCTTTCCAAATGCCTTAATTATGCAAAAGTGATTGTTCTACCAACATTTTTATCACTTATATGTGAATGAACTCATTACTTTGTAAACTCATTAAGTAGTGGTTGAAAACGTGTAAATGTTTATGTGTTATAGTAAAAAAATATAATTTTAATAGAATCATTCATAGTGAAGTCTGGTACATTGCGTTCCTGGAGTTAATCAAGCTCTACTTCTTCTTTTTTTTTATTTTAAAAACAAAAACTTCTGCAACAACAGAAAAATGTAACTCACATTTTACACTTCAATTTAAAACCAATTAGAAGAAGATTTTGAAGTAAGAACGAAAATTAATGTGTCGGGCATCGACCCCGAACATAAAAATTCCATTTAAAAAAACCCGAAATCTGACACGAACCAAATCTGAACCCGACAAATAGACTATTCCAAAGAACCATAATCCGATCTGAGCAAGGCAAAATATCTTCCGTGGACGCGCAACCCGATCAGAACCTAAAAATTTAGTTTGAAATAAACACGAAATATGAAACGAACAAAATATTATAATCGACAAAAATATTCTAAAGAACCATAACCCGATCCGAACAAGACAAAATAATTTCCGTGGACACGCAACCCGACTCGAACCTAAAAATTCCACTAGAAAGCCCCCGAAATCTGAACCGAACCGAACCAAATCTGAATCCGACAAAAATATTCCAAAGAATCGTAGCCGGATCCGAGCAAGACAAAATTATTTCCGTTGTCATGCAACCCGATCCGAACCTGAAAGTTCTACTTGAAGTTAACCCAAAACCCGAAACCTGAACAGTACCCGAAATAAAAATACATCAGGCCGTACCCCTATCCGAGCAAGGCAAATTAATTTCTGTGTACACTCAATACGACCAGAATTTGAAAATTCCATTTGAAGTCAACCTGAAACCCGACTCCGAACCCGCTCTGGAAAGGACAAACATATTTCAAAGAGCCGTAACCCGATTCGAGCAAGGCAAATTAATTTCTGTGTACACTCAATACGACCAGAATTTGAAAATTCCATTTGAAGTCAACCTGAAACCCGACTCCGAACCCGCTCTGGAAAGGACAAAAATATTTCAAAGAGCCGTAACCCGATTCGAGCGAGACAAAATTATTTCTGTAGACACGCAACCGGATTCATTTGAAGTCAACCCGAAAACCGACCATAACCCGGTTTCGGATCGAGTTCAATTATAACTTTCTGGTTCGGATCGGATTGCCTGTCGGCGGAAATTATTTTGTCTTGCTCGGATCGGGTTATAGTTCTTTGGAATAATTATCTTGCGTTAAGATTTGGTTCGGGTCTGGTTTCAAGTTAACTTCAAATGAAATTTTTAGGTTCTGGTCGTGTTGCGTGATCACGGAAACTAATTTGTCTTGCTCGGATCCGCTAATAGACATTTGGAATATTTTTGTCGGGTTGAAATTTTGTTTTTTTTCAAATGAAATTTTTATGTTCGGGTCGGGTTGCGTGTCCACGAAAATTATTTTGTTTCGTTCGGTTCGGGATATGGTTCAATGGAATGTTTTTGTAGAGTTCAGATTTACTTCGGGTCAGATTTCGGATTTTTTTCAAATGGAATTTTTAGGTTCAGATCAGGTAACAGGTCCACGGAAATTATTTTGCCTGCTGGGATCCGGTTATGGTTCTTTGGAGTTTTTTATCGGGCTCAGATTTGGTTCGGATCAGATTTCGGAATTTTTTCAAAAGAAATTTATAGGTTCGGATCATGTAACATGTCCACGGAATTTATTTTATGTTGCTCGGATCCGATTTTTGGAATATTTTTGTTGGGTTCATATTTGGTTCGGGTCAGACTTCTGGTTTTCTTCAAAAGGAATTTTTAGGTTCGTGTTGGGCTGCGTGTGCACGGAAATTATTTTGTCTTCATCGGGCCGGGTTACGGTTATTTTCAATATTTTTGTCTGCTTTAGATTTGGTCCGGGTCAGACTTCAGGTTTTCTTCAAATGGAACTTTCAGTTCAGGTCGGGTTGCGTGTAGGCTGAAATTATTTTGGCTTGCTCGGATCGGCGTACAGTCTGTTGTAATTTATTTTTTGGGTTCAGTTCGGGTTATGGGTTTATAAGTCTAAAAAAATCACCCTGATTGGGAAATGAGTGGTTACTTGTCAATTTGCCTAACTCTATGGCTCTATGCAATAGGCCTGAAAAATATTAGGCTAATTGGAAAATGAGAGTTGATTCTCCAATTAACCTACGACATGTAATCTCACATTGCAGTAAACATTTAAAGCTGGTTAGAACTCGCGTAATTACGGGTTGAACATAAAAAAGGCAACAATTCGCCAAAAACGTGAAAAAAAAAAAAAAAAAAATTCAAAATTTTCGAATTTTTGGCCCCATTCGTGCATGAGCCCCCTACAAGCAACACGTGCGCCAAATTTCGCAGCCCTGCGCCCTGTGGTTTCCGAGTTTGTGAGGTTACATAGATAGATACGAGCAAGGATTTTAATAGGATAGATGTTATTGCATTCGACCCATTTCAGCTCTCTATTGTAAGGCGGCATTGAAGCATTTGCGGTTCGTTTACAAGGTCACATTACAACCGATATATATTTACTGAGTGGCATGTATTTTAATGAATTTGTACCTTTTCAATCTCTAGACAATTTTAGGTTACTTGAAAGTTGAATATGAATTCAATTTGTTCATCTAAAGGCTCGACGATCCAGGTTTCTACTTTATGAAAGATGTTTCTATTATCCACTTTATTAAAATGCTTCTAGATTTCAGTCCACACCCTTTTAAAATTCCAATACTATGAGTATATTTGTACACAAAATTTAGATAACAATTAAATGAACTCTTATTTTGCACGAAATCGTAATGATTTTTGACGAAGGTACTGCGCATAATAATCATCACCGAATGTCCTGCTGATATTTGAGGAGAAATTGGATTATAGAAATGTGCCAGTGGACCTCGATTATGGAAAGATTCCAGGTAAACACTGACTACGGAGAAACCACAGAACAGGCTCAAAGATAATGTAAGTACTTTAGTGAATCACAGAGTACTTATAGTCATGAAAACAATTCGACAGAACCTAAAAATCACTGTTTATCATACTGAAATAAGCGGGAAAATGTTCAATTCTGTATTGCTTTTATTCTAAAATGCACATACACTCAAATATTTTTTTCAACATTTGGAATGTTGAAAAAAATATTTGAGTATATGTGCACTTTGCAATTTATTCAATTTAAACCATTTTACAAAGGTAGTACAGTGAGTCTGGTTTTTTATTACATATTTTTTTTCATTTTTTTACAATCATTTTATATCAAATAAATTTTTCACAGTTTTATTGGAATTTTTCCTGTTCTTTTCATTTAAAAATAATAATAAGGTGATTTTTTAAACTAATCGATTCTGTTATTTTGGACTTTGTAATGAAAGAATGTTATAAATAATACATAAATAGCTTTTAGTTAATTTTTAATCAGATAATAGAGCTACTTAAAAATTTACAAATATGACCTGAAATTAGAGAAAATCATTTCATAACGATGAAATGTCGAATTCTGAACTTTTATTGAAATGAATTTAAATTTATCGTATGAATGATCCGAAATTCGTAAGAAAATACTTGGAAATCACATGACTTAGTATGTCCTGCTAGTCACGCAAAAAACAATTATGAATTTAGAAAGTACATGCATTGAAAATTCAGAAAATCCAACAAGTGTTGGAGCTTATGAAAACATTTTCTAAAAAAAAAAAAGAGGCTTAATCAGATAATCTGAGTTTCTGCCGCGTTTATCGGAGGGTCATTGGATTTCAAAATTATATAAAATAACTAATTTTATTTAAAAATTACTTCAAGCACGCCTGGTGATAAAACAAATGCTCATTATTCAGTCTGCTTTTAAGTCTTTACAAATTTTGTGTAAAATGATGCAAATTTTGAAAATGTAATATCAGTTTTTCAAAAGTCCTTACTGTGTTAATTTATGAAACACCCTACAGCTTATAGAACAACAGTTAAAAATATTGCTGGTTAGTTCGACACGTTTTATCATTTCTAAAAAATAAATGATTTCTTCTGAGATTTGTAAGGTTCGATAAAATGTATTTGAATTGTTTTTAATTAGTCCAGCATTATGTCTTACGAGATATATTATATTTTTGAAAAGTTTATAGCCTCACTATTAAATTATTCTTTTACTTATATCATCTTTCGCTTATCTTTTCTTTTCTGAATTAAAATGGAATATGTATAATGCAAATGAAACACTTTACAAAAAGAAGTGATATCTAATCAAAAACAACCCGTTGTAAATGATGCCGCCAAGCCACAAACTTAAAACGTCAGTCATAAAAAGAAGTGATATCACATAAAAAGAAGCGATATAGAAGTGCATACTTCGAGTGCCGTGTAAAAATCTGTCACTACTCATAATGTTTCCAAAGAACTGGGAGTGTGGTACAGTATGTGAAAACTGCTTGGCGACCTGCAGGCGTATATTTAATTTATGCGGTACCTATACCAATTTCGAAAAATTGTGAAAGTCGAAAAAATTAATTTTAATTCCTCATTATATCACTCTTATAAATATTTGTAGGAGGAAGATCTGTAATAAATCAGAAAGATTTGTAACACAAGCAGGAAATGGTATGTAATTGTGGTAATCATCTATTATTACAATTATACTTTTCATTATTTTAAACATAATTTTTAATTCCATAAGTACGTTTAATAATACACTGTATTAAAATTAAAGGGAAAACTTATAAAATGGATCCTGTTTATGACAGATTTATTTCTTAAACGTAAATGTCGTGTTTCCAAGCTAAGGAATATTATATAATACTAGTTGCCTTTCTAGAACAGATTTTTTCCCCTGTCATGTGCAATGCCGTTTGCGCAGGCTTTACTGCAATATATCTTAGTTTAATTAACGTCTATTATTAGGTGCATTGTTAGTAATATTCATATGATCATTATTTTTATTATTATTTTACAAAGTCAAAATGTTTACTACATGTTTACTTAGAAAATCCTCCTCATAAAAGTGGTATTTCTCTTTCAAATAATGGTAATCAACAAATCGATTCATGATGTTAAATAAGAATGGGCTTGTAAACACCATAAGCTTCGAATTTTCACAGTTTAATGGGAGAAGTAATACAAGAAGAAAATTGTTAAACAAATAGTCATATGTAAGTGCAGGAAGAACAAACATTATAAAAGCCTGCAGGTTGCCAAGCAGTTTTCACATACTGTACCTCACTCCGAGTCCTTCGTAAACATTATGAGTAGTGATAGATTTTTACACGGCACTCGGAGTATGCAATTCTATATTGCTTCATTTTATGTGATATCACTTCTTTTTATGACTGACGTTTTAAGTTTGTGGCTTGGCGGCATCATTTACAACGAGTTATTTTTGATTAGATACTGTTTTCCAAACTGTCTTTAAAAAAGACAGTCGGGTAACTCGATGTAAAAGCCAAAATTCTACCGAGTTGTACGTTATAAATATATTTAAAATTTATTTATAAATTTCCTTTTAATATTTTCCGGTTGTTAACATTTTAAATATTTTTGTATTTTCTTATATCTCTACAAAAAGAAAGTTTGGGATTTACGAAAGATATCGTCTTCCGGTTTTAGACTATTTATGCATTTTAAAAGGACTTGAACACGAATGACGTTTTAAAAATGTCATACATGAGTCTGTACGTCTCTCTGCATATGACACATTTTTTGTGGAGACTTTGATTCACAAACCATTACTATGTAGAATTAATTGTAATTTCATGTGAAGTTCTATCTTTATGTGAATTGATGTGGTGTTTTTGTGCAAAATTTCTAAAAATAAGTTGCCGATAATCGATGATATCTCCTATCTATGTGATGTTTATATCTCAAGTTTATGTGCATACAATGCCACGAAAAGCAAATATAGAATCCTCGTGATAGGAATAGGTTTTCCTTCAATTTGGATGCGTTCATTTATAAAAAGGAGGGAGGTCGAAATTCGACGATTTGTTCGAAATATGCGATGTTTATATCACAAGTTTAAATGCTCGAATTGAACGTAACTTCACGCTTAGAATCCTGTTTATGGAAACACAATGTTATTTAAATAATTCAATTGATTTGATTTATATAAAAAAATTGTACTGGCTACAACATACTAGATAGATTTGAAAGGATATTCTAATAAATTTAACCCGTCAGCACACGCTCTGGGATAAAATCTATCCCAATCACATTTTTACTTCGAAAAAAATGGATAGATTTTTTGAGGACGATTCTGACTTGCCTTCTACCTTTCAAGGCCAAGGTAGAGTGGGGAGGGGTGAAGAAATGTATTTTATTTTTCATTAGAAATGTAGTAATGTGGCTTTTGGGTTTAAAAAATCCAGCGCGTCTACAGACGTTTCATTTCGATACGTTCATTTCTTACGGGTAACACACACTAAAGTAATGTTATTGATAGAGTAAGATAAAAGCTGCTTGTATATATTGATGAAAGGCTATTAAATGTAAATTTTATCCATTTTGTGAAATAATTCCTGTTTTCAGTGGTAAAACAATTCCTTTGAATATTTTCTAGGGAAAAAAAATGTGATTTTTACAGAAATCTGAAAATACTATGAAAAGCATGATTTTTTCCCCTAAAATGAACAAGTACTGAATCATTTTACAATACAAAACAGTAGATGCGTTTTTAAAACGTATTTAGCCAAAAATATAATGGGAGACAAAATTGGGTGAGATTTATCCCACGCTTGTGTTAACGCTACAAATGTAGGAACCTGTGTTGGCGGATTAATGTAACCCGTACTCTGGAGAAAAATTTAAAGAATAATTTGAAGCAGTGAAAATAACGGACACTTGATAAATATGTGATAAAAATCCTGCTCAAAATTTCAAGAATGATTAGAACAAAAATAAAATTTCGAAATCATTTGTTTAATTTTAATTATGCAATTATTTTACATTTAATCTACAACACACACTTTCATTATTTGCCTGAATGTGATCTCATTATATCTAGAAAACTTATATGTTAAAGTTGGGTTTCTATGTTAAATAGTAAAATAGTAATTGTGAAGGGAAAAAAGTATCGGTCTATGCTAAATAGTTTCGCAAAAAACTCTAATTCATAAAACTCTTATTCATGATGCTGCTGTAACGAATCTTTTAAAGTACACTCATTATATAAAAAAGTAAATTCGCGTTTTTTTTGTGAATTGCTTCAGTAATTTTACGGAAAATTACACTTTTTCCAAGCTAAACTGTCAAATCCTATAAGTTGCATCATTTCAAGGACAAAACCTAGTTATCAAAAGTAAAAGCCCGTTTTTGTATTGAAAAGTAAAAAAGAGTACAAGAGTAAAAACAGAAACATTATTCAAACTATTTTATAGAATTTCGAAACTGATTTCTCAGTTTATGAAAGCAAATTAATTAATATTCAGGTGTTAATTGTACTAAGCATATTTAAAAAATATATATTACACTCTTCATTTTTATTTATAACTAGCTATACCCGGCCACGCGTTGCTCTCGCTTCTAACATGTTTCAACAAGCGCACGTTTCTAACATGTTAAATTTCGCAGTGCTTATGGGTATACAATATTTTTTGTTGTTCCATTGTCTCTGCAAATATAGCGATTGTCTGATTTGCCTATTCTAGAGTACGCAAATATACAATTATCCGTGAGAGAAGCAATCCGTATCTAGGTCCAAACTGCAGAATTGAAAAGATCGGCCCTGAAATTTGTTGATGGTCATTGCAAACGCCAATCAAATTGGGAATTGCAATCTCTTAGCTTGAAATGGCATATTTGTTGGAATTATAGGAGCGCGAGGAATGAGAACATCTTTACCTTTGAAAGGTCCTGTAAAGATTGTTGCTTATACGACGTTTTACATTAATTTTTTACTACAAGCTGCTTGCGTTGCAATGCTTTTGTAGGAGGATATTTCGCAACATGGTATTTACCATGCCTATTTTCGATTGCAGTACGTGTGGTGGCATCCCTGGTAAATCGAGTGAACTGAAAAAATCTGTTCGATAATTAACCGTTTCTTTCGCTTCCACAACAGTGTCGACGGGCATGCATGTGACTGCATCGCTTGAAAGCATAATGTTGTTAAGTTCGTAGATGTTTTTGTTCTTGGCCACAAGAATAGCTTATTCCCTCAGCCAATCGTGATTCTTATAATTAATTTGATTATTGGGAAATACTTTTTCAACCAGTTCTTTTGACGTCACTAGATAGCAGAAGTTATGAGGAATGAAATTTGTCCTGAAGTCAGATACACCGGAAACTTACTTTTCCCAAATTCCAACAATTTATGTGACAATATCTCAACTGAACGATCGTTTTGCAGCTGGTCACGCATATTTGTAGTTAATTTTAACGTATTTACGTGTAGCCACAAAGTAGCGTATTTCAGGCAAGCACTTATTTCGTCCACTGGTTCGATAGAGGAATTACACGTAATGTTTGCCTGAAATATCCTGCAAGCAATATCAATGCATTTGTAAATGGTCAGATATTTCCAAGCAAATCTTGAATGATCGTTCAAGAGCCTCGAACGATTTTTTGTGCGCCATTATGCATTCATCCCACACAATAAGTTTGTATTTCTGTAATACATTTCCCACGTTGTTTGCTTTTGAAGTGTTGCACGTGAGAGTTTCAATAAATTGCATATTAAGTGATAATGTCAAAGGGAAATGAGCAGTTCTTGCACCTGGTAGAAATATCATAGCTATTTTGGACTACGCTACGCAAGAGATAAGACTATATAACTTTGGGATCGAATTCCTGTCAGAATCAATCTAATTAGAACCGTTTTACCAGATTCTCCCGGTGAATCTAAGAAGATTTCTGCAACCCTGCTATTGAAAGTTCGCATTATTTTACCGTAAATGCCTCTTTGATCAAGCTTTAACTTAGGAATATTTGATTGCACATACGAAAAAAGACCACCCATGTTGGAATTTTCTTCATGACGCAATTCTGCATCGAATGAAGCAACTGCAGATCGATTCAGTGATAGCATTCCCAATTGATTGAGAAATTAGTCCGTGATTTCTAAGCACAAATCTCCAATATTTCAATCCTTTATCTGAATAAACAAACCCACACACTATGAATGAACCACTTAAGTCAATGAAGGAGAGATTTCTTCCCCCCTACCTGAGAATTCTCTATCCCCCCCCCCCACGATTACTCACCCACTGCGTTTCAAACTGAGAGTGCAATACGTATTCATTTAAGGAATGTGAGAGAGGAAAACGAGTAGGTTTCGCTGGACTTGTTCTTGTGGCGCATACGCAGATGCGCATTCGAACTGTAAAACATTTCATTTCAACACTTTATTGGTAGTGTTTAAAGCGGTTTACAGCAAAATGGTAAGTAAACTTGGTTCATTGAAGCTAAATGAGAAATTAAAAACTCTAAAAAACTACGAAAAGTCGGGATTATCGAAAACTGTATTTGCAAAAAATAAATAAATAAATAAATAAATAAATAAAAAATCCTAGAACGACATTTGTGACTATACTTTCTTCAAAACAAAAGCTCAAAACTCTTTACATGCTCAATATGGAGTTAAACGGAAGAAAATGCAAAAATCAAGCTACGAAGATGTTGAAGAAACAGTTCTTAATAAATGGTTCACCTATACAAAATCTCAAAATGTGCCGCTTTCGGGTGTGCTTTTAAAGGAAAAAGCAGTAGAAATATCTAGAGAAATGGGTATTTTGGAGTTTTCAGCAAGTAATGGGTGAATCGAAAGATTCAAGGCGCGGATAAACGTTCTTCCATGAAAATATGAAACGAAGCCAGCGACAATAATCCACAGTCAAGTCGGTGATTGGAAAGTTTCTTCGTTAAATATATATTTGAACGTAATTTAGATGTAATGGGTCTCTTTTTTCAACTGTTACCGGAAAAGACTTTGTGTTTTTAGTCTGATACTTGCTCAGGAGGTAAAGAGACTAAGGAAAGGGTAATGTGAAATCTTTGCCAGTGTACTACGAAAGTAACCGAAAATCGCGGATGTAATCCGAAATTTGGGATCCGAAAAGACTAAAATCTCTGGACAGGAAATTTCACTTTTTGAATCGAAAAGTAGCTTTCATGGTAAACCATTGTAAAGCACACGTTTAAGTGCCAGGCCTAAACGTCGATTGAACAGATTTATTTGCCGCCGAATGCTACAGAAATTTTGCAGCTATTAGATCAAGGGATCATTTTGAACTTCAAGCGAAATTTCCGAAAACTACTGGTTAAAGACTGGATAAAGGCCATTGATGAAGGCCGTAACTTCAAACCGTCTCTTCTAGATGCTCTAAAGTACGTTTATAAAAGTTGGGCTGATGTATCTTATAAGACAATTTTTAACTGTTTGAAACATGCTGTTTTCCCAAAACATAATTCAAGTTCATCAGATCCCGAGTGTGTAGAAGGTAATGAAGTAGAGGACATCCTTCTACAAATATTGTATATAAGAGTTGTTAGATCGCGAAATGGATATAACGGCGGATACCCTGATGTATATCGATTTTGATAAGGATGTCACCACATCACCAAATTTAACGATTTTTGAAATTGTAAAAGAGATAAATTAGAAAAATACAGAAAACTCTTCAGACTCGGCAAGCGAAAGAGATATGAAGCTGGAACAAACTGAAACATTGCATCGCATTGAAACGATCAGAAATTATCTAACATCCATTTCTGAAACAACGAATATTGATTACAATTCATTGTATAACATGGAAAAAAGAACTGTCAGAAGCACATCTAGGGATAAGCAAATATTAATCCATCAATATTTCATGTAACAATAAAACATTAAGTCATCAGAAATCTTATTTTTATTATTTTCAATTTTGTTTTTGTGTTTATTTTGTTTAATAATAACTTTTCATTGCTTAAAAATGGCAGAACTCTTGTAAATTTAAAACTGATGTAATTTAATTAAAAATACAGTTTTTTATAAACATATTTTTCGCCAACTCCGGTTACCGCGACACTCCGCTTATGACAAAACTTTTTTCTGGTCCTGAGAGTATCGGGATAACGAAGTTCGACTGTAATGAAATTGTGGTAATTGTAATTGTTTTATATTTTTTACTTAACATATGTAAAAAAAATATAATTTGAAATTATTCTTAAAGAACTGTAGTTATAAAGTAAAAATAATTTACTATTACAATTTACAAGCAAAGAAGTTACTATTTTATAGTGGTCCATAATGTTTTTGGTTTCAAAAACTGGCATTTTTTTCTGAGACTCCAGACACGTTTTAATGAACCCATCACGTCTCAAAGGACCACAAACAGCAGGAGAAGCTTTTGTAACAATTTTCACACATCTTTCAGTGGCTTGATTGTGACAAGGAAATAGTTTAATCTTAGGTAACATGTCTTTTTCTATTGCCTTTGGATTTAGGATACACTTTGTAAGAATGTTATGATCTAAGAACTTAGTTAATGGTGGTTCTATCACGGACACTTCAGTCCGTTGCTGATAATAGTACGGAACTTTGGGGCTTAGTAAATTTGTTGTTTGGTTAAAAAAAAAAAGGGTAAGAAAGGTGAAGTAACTGATAGTAATTATGAAATGTTATTAGCAGGTTAAACCTTTTTACACCCAAAATAGTACTCTTTATGTGATACATTAAAAATATGTTTATGAAAAAATCCCCATTATTATACAGTCTGACCACCAAAATATTATCATTTCCATTAATTCAGAATGGCGACAGCTATAGTCAGTTTGTTTTGAAATAATTAATAGTGGTGTACAGTGCACTGTAGACACCCTAAACCAGCATTTATTATCATACACACATAAAATGTTGTGTGTGTGTGCTGATGCATACAAAACAAGAAAAAAATCGCGTATCCATTACAGATCATCATGCGTACGTCATAGATTAAGAAACACTTTCCAATACATTCAGAACTCTGTAACAAAACTTCCACGTTTATTAAGTTGAAAGGTCATATCTACATAAAGAATTTGGAAAACGCATAACGCATATGAAAATTTCACTCCAACTATTGCCATAAATGATCGAAAAAGTATTCGAATTATTTTGTGGAAACCCGTATATGATCTAATGATTTCTAGATACACTACAACAGTGTTGAATTCAGACACATTTCCCAGGAGAGATTTCTGTAGTTCTGGGGAGGGGGATATTATAGATTTCCGGGGTGAGGAATTGCACTTTTTGACCATTAAAAAAACAAAGTCTCAAAGTCTCAAAGAAGGGGAAAGTCTCCCCTGGGACACCACCTGAATTCAACACTGCACTACAAATATGCTAAAATTTAACTCGGTTAGGATACACATAACACAGATGAAAATCTCTTTCAGTATTTTCCATCAATAAACGGAAATTTACTAAATTTTTCTTTGTGGAGGACTGCATATGATTTTATGAAAACGAAGTAATATCCAAAAAAATGGTTAAATTTAGAAACACATATCTCAACCGAAAATACACTTCCAGCAATTATCGATCGTAGAAAGTACTGTAACCGTGTTCTTTTGTGTGCTCTTGCAGCTAAACGGAAAATACTATGCCCACCAAATTCTACAATAAGCATTTCATAGTTCAACTCGGTGATATATATCAATTTAAATATTTTTAAACTGTCTAACATCATTAAAATGCATTCCAAACGACTTTCCCTCATAGACCAAAATGCTAAGAATTTCTTTTGAGTGTACCTGCAATCAAACTATAAATCTTACAACCATCATTTCCAAAACTGAAAATGCCGTAGTAATATTTAATAATATATATCATTTAAATTGTAATTCGAGTATATTTACGTTAGTTAGAGCACTGACAGTCGGCCACACAAATGAAATTCATAAAGATTTTCAACCATTTTGGAAACTGCTAAAAAGAAAAATTTAAATAATACATAATAGGAATAATGAAAAAGATTTTTTTTTTTTAAATAGTTACAGAAAACATTTTCTTTATTTAAATATATATATATACATATATTTTTTTAGTTTTTAGAAAACATTTTACGAACTTTTTGGCGAAATTATATTCTAGAAGTACTACCTTTGTATTTCAAGACTTTTTTTGCGATTGATATATGTTTGAATTTAGCAGTTTTTAAGGTTATTTTCGGGCGAAATTTCTTTCTTAAGCTTTTAAAATATCTGAGAAAAAAAAAGAAATGACTCTGAAAACATAATTTTTCTTATGCGAGACAGATATGAGTCTTTAACTTTTGAAACACAATCCGTGAATGACAAAGAAGGATCATAATGAGATTTTTAAGCTGCAGGAAAGAAAAGTTTTAATTTCTTCAGTTTAGAATGAAAGTGAAAAAACACTTTTATTTCTGTAAAATATTTCCTCGGCAGTTTTTGTTTGAAATCATTTTAGTTCAAAAATTTCTAGGTCTTTTTCAGCTTTATCTTATCATGTTTTTTTTTTATTTTTGATATAATATATTATGAATAATATACAATGGAATCAATAATGATTTTTTAAGCTAAT
The DNA here is from genome assembly GCA_963932465.1 of Maratus speciosus. Taxonomy (NCBI): domain Eukaryota; kingdom Metazoa; phylum Arthropoda; class Arachnida; order Araneae; family Salticidae; genus Maratus; species Maratus speciosus. Next base: position 460,318,398 of record OZ010797.1, read on the forward strand.
ATCCAATTAATATTTTAAATTCCAAATTAAATTTAAACAAGAAAGTAAAATCATGCACCAAAGCATAGATTATGAAATACTCCGACAAATGTTTCACAAAATTTTGCCATTTAAAATGGTAAGAAAGACATCTGTGTAAACGCTTTGGAAAACGAAAAACACATTTGAAAACCAAAATTCAACAATTACAGTCCATAGTGGAAATAGTAATCCTATTATTGCGTGCAGCTCTATATATGATCTATAGATTTGTACATATACTACACAGTATGCTAAAATTTACTATAGTAAGAAAACGCGTAATAGAGTTACAAATTCATATTCAGCAATTTCTACGAATTGACGGAAGTAAACTTGAATTCTTTTGCACAACCCTGTACACTAGAAAAAAAAAATTATACACGCTACATGTTAAGATAAAATTTAATTCTGGCAAAATCACGGTTAAAACTACTAAAATCGCACTTCCAGAAATTATCACACATAAGCGTGCATGTACCTAGTTTTTTGCATCGCCTTGTATATTATTATATTTATATTTTACAAACATATCTTTCTAAATATAGTTGAGTTTGGAAATTCAGAATTAAAGAAAAAAAAAAAAAACCTTTAAGCAATTTACGCTTACTCTCAGCAGATCTTACGAGCTCTTTTGAGTAACCCTGTATATGGTCTATAGAACTTATACATACGATATAGTTTGCAAAACTTTAGATAAATTTATAAAAGCATACCACAGCTGAATACGCACTTTGAGCAATCATCCCTAATAGATGATACTTCGTATACAGTATTGTATTCGAAATCTTTTATGTTTCACGTAAATGCAACAAAATTAAATGCACGTCATATTCTACTGTAAGCTTCTTGCAGTAATCTTGTAGCATCTTGGCGGGTTAGTGTAACTTATTTTTTGATTTGCCCTCGTATAAGTGTGAAATATTCCGGCAATATCGCAAAAAATATTATGCAGTAGTTTCTATAAAAAGGTACATAATTTCAAAGAGCAACATATTCGGAAAAAAGAGTTTAAAGTTTGCAGTGTTTTTATACGGTGTAAACAAACTGAATTACTTAAAAGTTCGTAACTTCTTGTTGTCGTAGAAACGAAAGTAATATACCGTTCGAAAGAAGGAAGATAAAGAATTGAAAATATTAAAAAAAAATTAAAAACGACTTTTTTTCACGAATTTGGCTTCCAACTGCCTTCAAGTATATGAATGGCTGTTGAATTCGATTTTTTTTATATCTCATAATATTTCTAAAAAACATATTTAAATCTCATGGCTTTCTTGTGTTCATAGACATTCTACTTACCGCTGTTTGTAATAAACGCAACGGGATAGAATACTTCCTCTTAAGGCTGTTGATTCAATCGTGGAAATCTCTACCTGTTAATCTGAACTCTCTGTTGTATACAATAACATATGCAATTAGAAATACTTATCACAATTATTTTCAGAACAACGTTGGGTATTCATTTTAAAACATTTTGTAACGAAAAAAAATTGTACTAACGATCGTGTTGGCAGTGCAGTTAACACTTTTAATATCGTTTTCTGTCATAGTTATTTTCAAATCCACATTGTCTATTTTCTGATTCAAAAATTCGCTTTTGTTGTAAGTTTTTTTTTTTTTTTTTGGTGTGGGGTGGGGGTGGGGAGGATAGGGAAATGGCACAGCTGGTGTACTTTCAGTGGAATTGCACTACAATTTCAGTGTTTTTACATTTTTGTATAGTACATATTACATTTTGTTTAGTACAGAAAAAAGAGCAATATAAATTTCAATACGGCGGATTACCAGTTATCTGTGTATTGTAATAAACTATTGTCTGCATTGTATTACAAGTCGAAAAGTTTAGATGGTACAAAAATTGAATTTTATGTTTAACTTTTTCATTTATTTATCTTAATCTACTAAATAATAAGTAAACACGGTTGTAATTAATATAAATATTCTGCTTTAAAAAATAAATTGAATTGTATCTGAGATTACTAAGTATGATTATTTCTTTCAAATAATTTAATGAAAATATTGTGTTTTCTACTAAAATGAATGTTGACATTTATCAAAGAGGAAAGTAAAATATAACAAAGTGGTTTAAATTATGCTCAATTTTTAGTTTTCTCCTTCAATTTAAATAAATAAATAATCGTAATCTCAAGGAATTAGCAAGTCAAAAAAGTTGAAAAGCACCAACATCTGTCTAAAACAGCAATTTTTAGTACAATCTGTTTTTTAAAACAGATGCATTCACCTGCGAGTCATTTCAAACGTTCTTTTTCTAACATGTTTAAAATTCTGCTTGTACTTTATGTCACCGTGATGTGCTAAAAAACATAATTCAACATCGACGTGAGCAAAAGGCATGTCTCTGGCTACGTTTTTCAAAAGAAACTTCATTAATACAATTAAAATTTAATTCATTGGTTTGTTATTAACTTTGCAATATTTTCTTAAACTTTCTGTGATGTAAATAATTTTAAATATTAAAAATGAAATGTCTGATATCAAACTTACATTATTATTACAGCTTTAACAATTTGTGGTTTGATAGAGACTAGGGTTATAATGTATGACACAACAGTTTTATTTGCGAGCTTTCTTTTATGGTTAAAAAGGAAATCATCTTTTACATTTTTGTAAACATTACAATTTAGAAACGATTATGAACAGTGTTACAAGTTGCATATATTTTTTGTTAAAGAATTTGGTAACATTTGGTAAAAGTTTGGTATTACTGGTTTAATTTTAGTTTATTATCTTTAATTATATTTGCGTTATTAAGTTTATTTAAACTATGTTGAGGCACAGTTGTTCATTACAGGTCCAACTAAGTGAAGTGGACTACCCAACCCCACCAATCTCTACAAGCCCTAGACATGGGGTTGAGTAGCAGTATGATGTGGAATATTTTTATTATTGTATATTAGTCTGATTTCTACTTTATTTAGGTATTGCCTCTATAAAATAATATCAGTGCAATTTTAATTTGTTGAGATTAATTTAATTAATTCTTTGGGGATCCCCCAATGTTTCCGTCTTTGCCAGAGCCTGCCGAAGTTTTGGTCGAGTGTGTATGTGGGGGGGGGGGTTCGTTTCGAGAATGTTTTTTCCACTTGTTTGTGACTCACAGTTGTTTTTTTTTTTACCGGCAGGGATGTAAATCTAAAAGAAGTCATGCTGTTCGGTTGGACGCGTCAGATGTTTATGTATATATATTTAAGTAAATATACATATATGTGTGTGTGTGTATGTGTATTACTTTCTGGAGGCGTACACTGGCGTTCAATCAGTGGTATGGCATCAATCCAGTTTGTTTTTCGTCTGTTTTGTTTTGAATGGGAACTTCTATCAGAAATAGTGCATATATATATATATATATATATATATATATATATATTATTGATGGAACCATAAATAAATGAGAAAAATAAAACACTTCGGTTTAACTAGTTGAATTAGCATTAAGAAAACAATTTATGGATTTAAACCACATGAGTACTCTTAAAAATATTTTAATAACAATAACAAACTTGGAATAAAGATTTGTTTATGGGCTAATTAATGCGTGTAAACGTTCATATGTGTAATCGAAATTTTCAAGTTGCCTGTAACACTTGTTTTTCCACTATAAGCTTACCTCGACCGGAAAGGCAAGTTTGTATATCTCTAAAAAACATATAAAAATCGGGAAATATACGCATGTATATTTTTTTCAACATCACAATATTATAAAAGGAAGTATTTTCAAAACATTAGAAGATACAAAAAGAGAAAATATTTTTAAGTGTATAAGTATATTTTATAAGATCTCCGAATGCCGAATATAAGTTTAAAACAATTCACAGATGAAAGCGGAATATGATATTGTGTTTTGTGTTTTTCTCGAAAATCTTTTTCTCAAAATTGAAACAAGAAGGATATTTGTCTGTTTTCTTTTGTACATACGACTGAATTCTTAACTCGATTCTTTTCAAAATATGTGAAAGACAATTTTTTATAATTTTTCTGGCACAGCTCACAAACATTTTTCAAATTTTAAGAAGAGTTGCTGAAAAATAATTGTTCGACGATGTTAAATTCAAAAATTTTCCATTACCTATATTTATCTAGACTAACCTTTTTACCGACAATAGAAGTGTAAAAATGTTTTTTTTTTATTTTTGAAATTTTCTGTTTCATAATTTTTAATTAAAATAATTAGAATAATTTGGAAAATACAAAAAAAATATTAATGTTTTAAAATGTTTAAAAGGCACATAAATAACGAAGAAATAACTTAATTAATAGTATATGCTAGCAGTTATTATTCTTTTATATCTGTTAAAATTAATACATTTTTACGAAATTAAACTTAGATAAAAGTATGACATGACAAAAATAACCTCGGCCATTTTTTTTTTTTTTTTTTTTTTGGTATGTTTTATAAAATTGGAAAGAAAATTTAAATTTCAACGTAAGATTTTGTGCATTAAATTTATGATAGTCCTAATATTAATGTTGACTTCTCCTATTTCGGAAATATTTATGTTTCATTAATGTTTTCTATCACACACGGAATGTACCATTACACCATATCTCTGCGTTCTAATGTAACACAAATTCTTCACAAATTAAGGCTAAGTAGCATTTATGAATTCAAGTGTGTCCAACACTTCAGTAAGCACACTTGGCTGATTGTAAACAACGAAAAGTGCCATCGTTCACATGTTTGGAAACATTGAACAATAATAACTCACTATGGTTGTGACAAGATAGTGATGTCTTAAACGCTGCAAATGCATCTCACAATGACCTTGAATCTCCGTCAATTCAGAAATTCATTTGAGAATGTTAAACAATTTTGATGAAAAAAAAAAAAAAAAACTCAAATTAAATTTAGAATTATAATTTTGTGAGAGAGGAGTCTGTCTATCAATAAGCTTAAAAAACTCAATAAAATAATATTTATTTAGTGCAAACATCCTTAAAATGTATATTTATATACTTTAAAAAGCTAGTAACAGGAAGTCTTCAATAGGGCTCCGAGGAAACATTAAAAAAATGCCATATCGGTCAATGGGCATCGCGTTGAACATTGAACAGTTCAGCAATACTAAAAATATGACTAAATCCTTTTATCTAACTATCGAATTTGCTTTAAGTAATTGTCTTTAAAAAATAAAGCATGAAAGTTTATAAATTACACTTTCTACAGTATAAAATGTCGCATTAGGTCTCAGTGTGCCCAAAAGTTTCATTTTTCGGAATATTATAAACTTCCACCACTTTTCCTGATATCATTGTATTTCAAAAAAGTAAAGTAATATTGTATTTTTAAATACATCTTTATTTTTGTTTAAGTTTTAAACAATAGTTATATTTGCAATGAGTGTGATACCCGTTTTTATTTAGTAATTAAATCGTATAATACACTGGTTCTCTTACAAAAAGTGTTTATTATGCTGTACCATCACTTAAATATTGAGCGTTTAATTTCGACAAATTTCGTAATGAAAATAATCCTTAAACCTAAGTGATTTATAGAATCTTGACTCAGATAAATAAATTTCATGTTGAGTGCTTGTCAAAATAATAACGAAAACAAAATTGCTAATTATTTAAGTGCAACTAATTTATTACGATTACGACATTTATAAATGTTATACTTAACAAAAACGTTTTATCAACAATCATCTCTTCCCATACTCAATAGATGGCAGTACTAAATCATCCCCTGCAGCCAAAGCCTCCTAAACGCTCTCAGCAGAAAGCTTGTTATCCCGCGCATTACGCATGCGTGCGACAGCTTGACTTATGAGTGTATATCGAATGTCAGACGTCAACAATACGTCTTCTTCACTGGAGATGGAGTGTGTAGCAATCTCATCTCATTTGATACGTATAAAGCGAGAGTTACTAGATCAGAGTCACTGCCATTGACTTTTTTGCTCGACGTTACCGTTCTCGCATGCTAATAATGAGACCCCTGGTTCAATACTCACCGACGCCAATTCAATCCCTCTTCAAAAAAAAAAAAATAAATAAAAAGAAGTTGCTCCCTTCTTGAAGCAAAAACAAAACAATAACTGTTGTTCGAGTAAAAAGACAGAGATTATATCGTTATTAAAAATTACTTTTTCAAAATTTTCTCACATGAGGATGCTAAACTACATATAGCTACACATATACCTGCCTATAGCATAATATCTTCAAAGTTATTATGAACTGCTACACGTTATAAAAGGAAAAATGTGTAAAAAAATGTTAACTATAAGATCATCTTTATAGTAAACGTATAATATTATTTCATAACGATTTGTTCACTTTATCAAATTGGTAATTGAATGCAGAATGTAGAAAGGAATAAAAGAAAAAAAAAGATTGAAATATGTTAAAAATATTTCATGCTTATTATCTTTAAATTGCAGTATAGCACAGTAAATGTAAGCTATTATTTCATTGAGGCCTGTTAAACTTACAATCCTCCTAATTTGATGCAATATGTAGATAAACTAGTAAATCTGCAGATCAAGAGCCTCAACGTCATCTCTGCAACTCATTGTTTTTATCAAACTTTGCGTAATATTAATCTTTCTACAAAAACAAAATTTAAACTATTTAAATTACACAAACATTTATAAAAGGAAAAAATATTTCGATGGTTTCAGACATTAAAAGCGTTAAATTAAACACGTTGTTATGTAAGGATATTCTGAAATTCTCACGAGCTACTTATTCTAGTAATTTTTATATAATAAAGCAAATTTCTTCAGGGGGGCTCTGCCCCCCTGAACCCCCCGTTGTGTAATTTATTTTGCATTTGTAATTTTCTACTGATTGAGTTAATGATTACCCTATATCTTAGATTTCTTTTTACACTGCGATTTATAAGGATAAGCAATAACTCGGTCAAGCATTTTACGTTATCCTAATATCCATACAGCAGTATTTACTTGCCTGCTAACCACAAATACCTGTATCTAATGGATAAAGAACTTTTGGAAATGTAAACTGAAACATCTAATTTAGAAATCTAATACCTTTATAAATTTTGTTTATAAAAAAATAATTTTGATTACCATTCTGCAATATTTATATCTAAGATCTAATCTAAATATCAAAAAAATGTACTCGATAGCATTAACTTACTAAAATCACCCTAATGTAGGGGGGCTTCTAAACCTAACAGTTAATAATTCATCATCGTTAAATAGATAAACATGATTTGGCGCCTTTAAGTATTTTTTGTGATTTTCTTTTAATAGTATCTACATTTAATTTAAAATCGTGATGTTACAAATACCGTTGAAATTTGACGCAAACCTATGTTCAGGTCAAATTACGAAAGGTTAACTAACATTTCATTTCCCTTAGCCGGACTTTCTGTTTCATTTTTCGTAATAAGGATTATTTTAATTTAATTTATTTTACACTCTACAAGCTGTTACACGGACGTTGTTCACGTAGCATTAAAATAGAGATAAATGCATTAAGTAAAACATTTCACTCCCCACCAGACATACCTAGTCTCAAGCTTTTTGCACATCACTATTATCTTAGAGAAAATGTTCTTTTAAACCGCGCAAATGTTTCAATTAAATAAAGTAACATTTTCTGTATTAAAATACTGGTATCCAGAACGCCGGAGGCTTGGCAGCTCTGCTCCTCTTAATAAAAACATATATGATTAACCAACACTTTATCACATTTTATAGGAGACGATACGGGATTTCTTATTTGTATGGCCTTACATATATCTCAGTCATAAAAATGTAAAATTTTGTGCCAATTAATACACGCAATTGCGAAAATGAAATCGCAAAGAATGAGAAAAGGAAGGCCAAGTAAAATCGTGTAAATCGAGGAATCTTTCTTCGTAGTGCTGGGAAAATACTGCGACAAAAACTATTTTAGGTGGTATTTGGTGTGAAATGTTTATATGTATTCATTCCTGTCCTATATATCCTTTTTTTTTATTTTTATTTGCTTATTCCATTTTTCTTTTGCACGTGAAAATCTTACAAATTAAAATTAACTCTTTGGGAGAAATTGTTATTCATTTTTTTTTTTTTTTTTTTGGCAACAATAAAGTTTATAAAATTTAACAGAATAATGTCAGTTTATTCTGTATGAAAATAACGAACTTTTTCATTTATAATCAAATAGTTGAATAAATAAATGAAAATATTATTCTATATAGTATATAAATACTATTTTCATTTCTGCGTTTAAATAAATCTATATGCAAATATCTATACAAAGGCATTCATTAATTCATTCCTTTTGCTTTGATTTGACTTCGAAAAACCATACATACTTTCACATTTATGATATTTTTAGATGAGATGCTGTTGCTACGCAACGGTTAAAAGAAAAAAATGAAATATAAGTAAATTCATAAAATAAAATGTTTTATATTATTCGAACACATGTATAAAATTCTATCATAAGTTATACACCTAATTTAAAAGCTCTGACAAATGTTTTGACAAAATTGCAAACTAATAAGAATAATTTAATACTGTTATTTAAAAATTTCAGCATCCAAAATTTACCATTTAAATCTATTATTCATATGAGCGATTTCTTTCAACAAATGAAAATTTGAAAATCGTCTGACTTCCCATAGAAAAGCATTATATCACAAAATAAAATGTTCTGTATATTCCGAACGAATGAACCAAATTTAACCCAAAACTATACAGCTGAATCCGGGGAGCTCATCAACATGCCCAGGGAATTTCAAGCCGATCGGATGCTTTTTGCGGCAGTTATCGCGGAACAGACAGACAGACTAACGGAAACCAAAACTTTTCGTGTCTCCACAGTAAGGCTTCACTGACGTTTCGGCAAATATGCATTCTGTACAATATGCGGTACAAACTATATTTATAAAACTAGTTATAGTACGAACACACCTCACTTCCCACGTTTGACGCGCAATTTCCAATTTGTAAAATTCTTTATTTGACAAGAACACGTTATTATTATTTTCTGAATTAAATTAGTTGTAACACAAAGAAAACAATTTTTTTAGCAACATCTAATTATTAGTTATAAAGAAAGAACTTAAAAAGACAATGACTTTTTTTCCTCAGAATAAAAAATCACCTTGAAGTTATTTTTCTCTTGCGTGAATAAGAAATTTGTTTTTATTATTTTATTTTAAGAAAATATACTTCCTTAAATAGGAAGTTCAGGAGGTGTTAGTAAAGAGCAGAATGCCATAAAAAAAATTACAACTAATTAAAAAAAAAAAAAAATGCTGTTTCTCACGAGAAGTAAACATTAAATCCATAGTGAAAAACAAACCACACCGGTCTAAGAAGGATTTTTTTTCTTGAACGTTAAGAGTACTTCATATATGTAAATGCATATATATTTATTAATAATATGTATCAACAAAAATTCAGAAGGTTTGTCTGGTAAATTAAAATTTTACTTTGAAGTCACCATTATTATTGATTAGTATAACATAAATAAGGTGATAATTGCACCAAAATTTTCAGTTGGTATGTTATAAATTTATTCAATAAGACATATGACAGAAGAAAGTTCTGCATAATAGGATAAAATTATAATTGCTGCAAGGAAGCAGTGTAAGAGAGAAAAAGTCTTCAACGCAACTTTAAAATGAAGAAGGGCTATTATATATATATAAAAAAAACTGACATTGTGATAGCTATGAAAAACAAAAGATTACTTTTTATATAACTCAAATATGCGATATAAATAAAAACTTTGCTTGCTTATTTTAAAATTAAATTTTAGCGAAAGTGGGTATTCATATTGCAAAATTGTTAATATTTTAAAAGATGACTCTTTGCGGCTCAATCATTTTTAATGCACGAAACACTGACACTTTAAGAAATTAACTATTATTTACGGAAAAATGAATTTGATGTACTTGATCTGAGATAACTGCAATGTACGACACCCCTTAGATTTGGGCGGCGCGGTGTAACGGTTCTATCAGAATATTTAAGCAGTTCTTTCACTCAGGGGCGTCGCCATGGGGGGGTATGGGGGGGGAGCCTCCCCCCCCAATATATGTGAAGTTGGGAAATTTGAGCTTAGAGTTGGGAAATTCTAGATTTTTGTGACAATTTCTTTTTTTAAAGTAATAGTAAAAAATTACGAAATTTTTATTGTTTTGGTGATTATGTTTCTGAGTACTGTAACAGTAAACAAGTTAAATTATCAAAAGAAATACAAAAAGAAATCAGCCGCACTCAATTTATCATTGTGTTTTTCAGTTATACAAAAATATTATACATCTACCAGACCTAAATTTCTCTACTCCTGTCCATCAATAGCTGACTATCCAGTTCCTTTATTTCCTCCAAAACTTTGTTCCTTTCTCAAAAATTTCAACCTTCCCCACCTTCTCCTCCTGAAACAGAATCCAGCTACTTTAATCCAAAGGGATTGCATCTTCTTTTGAAAATTGGAGATCACTTGTATCACAGCAGAAAGGAATGTAGTCACCTACTTGAAACGCAGCTGGGCAAGAAGATTTGATGAGTTTTCACAAATTGCAATAACTTTTTAACTAATTTGCCGATTTTTAGACAATATTTTACTCATTCTCGTGATTTTTTGCCACAAAAATTAGTTAACCCTTCGCTGTAAAGAAAAGGGCATTATATGAGCAAATGTGAATGTAAGAAGTCGTTGGTTCTGATAAATTTGTCACATTTTACTTTTATTTGTGTGTGTGCGAAATACACATTAGTCCTGTTCGTTTATATTTATGGGTGTTTGTGAAATTTTAAACCAAAAGTCCAGTGTTGTGTGTTTAAAGGTGTTCTAAAAAATGACTATAAATACCAAAACGAAAGAACCCTTCATAATAGGAAAAGAGTTTTCGTGGAAGATTTTGGAACATCTAAAAATCCATTCGAGGATGATAAAGGTAAAAAAAAGGACGATTTGAATTTGGAAAGAAATATGATTATGAAAGCTGTCCATCATCTGAAGAAAAAATCGACATGCACGGTCACGTTGCACTTGAATAAAATTTTGAAGAAATAAAGATTTCTTTATAGACAAGTTCACAAACAATTATGAATATTAGGATATGACTGAAGAAGCTGACTTCCGAAAGCGCGGTAGGAAAACGGTTTCACCAAAGAGAATAGATAAAAATAATAGCACAGCAATGAACATTGATACACATGAGTTTTACAGGAAATAATTATAAGAAATACAAGAAAATTTCGGCAATTTAGTAATGAGCTTAAATGACAATGTTCCCTATATCAGGAGAATATTGCACCAATACATTTCATATTTAAATTGCAATTGTGCAAGGCAAATTTGAGTATCACTAACGTAGAAAAGTTAATAATGTTTCCACCTGTATATGAGAAACGGATGTACATGACTTGCAGAGTCAAATAGAAATAAACCAAATCCTAACTTACTAGCTGCTATCCGATTCACCAACTTTTCAGCCGATTTTAAACCCAACTTTTTCTCGTTCAAAGGGAGAAAAAGGTTGTCGTTGCTCAAGTTGGAGGAAAATCAGTACTACTAGTACCAGTCGTTAATATTTATCGCCTATTCGTATCAATCGCTTATCTCTGATTGGCTGAAATGTTGAAAGTTGGGGGGTGCATACTTTTTTAGAGCTGCGGATAAAAAGTTGGGGATATTGCTGTTTGCTATCACACTGGGTGTTGAGACAATATTTCACGAAAAGTTGGAGGAAATCAAGAGTTGGCTCAAAAATTGCTCGAAAAGTTGGTGAATCTGATAGCAGCTTTAAACAAACCTTTTACTCACGCCATGAAATTCAAAGACTATTTGGGTCATGCCGTCAAACTATATACTCATATTTTAACATTCACAGAAGCTTATCTTTATGGCATTGCATCTAATGAAAAAATCTTTAGTCAAATAAAAATTAAAATATATATATATTACAAACTACAATGAGGGATGACAGGTTTGACAGCCTAATGCTTTCAAAATGTGAAAGTCAAATAGTGGATTTTATTAAACTGGATGATGTTATCATCAGGTCGGCTTCTTTGAAGACAAGAAGAATTAATGTTAAATGAAAACAATTCGGATGTGCCAATCCCAAAACTTTATTCTATCTCATATATGTTAATACCTCAAAATTTGAAAACACAATGCTAAAATTAAATAATAATTCTATGCTCATAATAATGAATTCTAAAGGTATAGATTCGTTTAATTGTGTTCATTTAAAAAAGAGATAGAAGCCTCGCATTTTTCAAACAAATCATTGAATTTCGGCACACACCCTGTTAGATGCAACCAAAATTCCAAACCCAAAGAACACAAAAGTGATACCTTTGGACAGTAAACAACCAAGCCCAATAAGGAAGTGCAATCGAATATGAAGTTTGACTAAATTCCGTGCATTAGTTTTTCAGATATATCTAACGCGAAAATCGTGAAAAATACTGCACAGCAGTGCCACCTGTTATATAATATACACAAAATCCTAATAAGCACCAAATTATGACAAGGTTTAACAGAATATGAAGTTTGATCAAATTCCATGCAACAGTTTTTGAGTGATAACTATCGCTAAAATCATGTAAATCGTGAAAAATGAAGCTTAGCAGCGCCACCTTTCGGGCGATTTACACCAAAAACTTATCAGCATTAATTCTCATCAAGATATAACTGAATCAAAAGTTTTATTAAATTCTGTACATTAGTTCTTGAGATAGAGCAACCACAAAATTTGTGTCACATACACACAGACAGATATTTTCTAAAAACAGTCAAATCGTGTTCTGAACCTGCATGTTTGTTTTTTATTAAACAATTCAATAATTAGAATTTTTATGTTTCAGTTTCAAAATTTTTCTTTGGAGAGGAATTTTTTATGCATAATTTTCATTATCATTATTATACACATTGTGGTACATGTATTATACACACTTTAGTTGAAAGCTGGAAGAATTTGTTTCAAGTTGGGAAATTTTCGAATTCTCCCCCCCGAAAAAATATCTGTAGCTACGCCCCTGCTTCACTAGATAAAATTTAAATGTACAATGCGTATTGAATGAAAGGTTCTATTCTCTTTTGTATTTAAACGTTACAGAAAGTAGAAACCGGAAAAAATACTAAATAAAATGACATTTGTAAAATAAATAAAATAAGATAATAATCCGCCGCTGTTATCATTCAATTCTAATCTAGCTACCTGACTGTGACTTTGAGCCGGTCAGAGGGGCCAAATATAAAAAGAATTATGTATAACGAAAATTGTGAGTTTTAATCAATTTAAATTTAAAATCTGAACAAATAATTAGACATTTAATAAATATAAAACTGAAAACATTATACTATTGTTTAGTAATAAAATACAATATTATTATTCTGTAGTATTGAATAAGGCTTCTGCACGACGGACGGTACCTCCTGAAACGACCAATTTTTTAAATATGTAAACCGACGATTTTCGAAATAATTTCTTAAAATGGTGTTAAACGGTGAAATGATCAGTACTTTCAGAATATTTAAAAATATATTTAACAAACATCATTTTAATGAGTATTAACAATTAAGCAAAACAATGAAAAATATCAATTTTTAAAACAAAACATCCGCATGCAAATTTTTCAGATCACGTTATCCCTTCTGATATACTTTCTAGTTCAAGCATTATATTAATCGATGTTGGCTGGTGAATTGTTAACTATACCCCGAATATTTGTTCTTAATTCTTTAAAAGACCAGATGTTTCATTAATACTACATTTATTTAAAAATGTCTATAATTGCAAGTAAGTAATAAATGAAATTTCAAATTTCTATAGGAACATAAAAACATTTATTTTTAATATAGTACAAAAATAATTTAATACAATAATTCCTGAACATTCGCGAAAAGAAAATGAAGAACATTTGAATATTCGTGAATACTTAACTTGGTTGTTCGCGAATTTTGTTTCATAAACAATGTTTTTTTACAATGTAAACTCACTTTGTTTTACCAATTCTATGAACTACGCAACACTGGACACCTATCTACTGTATAGCCTACTGTATTACTGTATGACCTAAGTTGCGAGAATTCCAGCTCTTTTGTTGAGGGAAAATATAGATCAGTAATTTTTTTATGCACGTTTCTTTTTCAATTTTCGAAGATTTCTAAAATTCTAAATGTTTATTGCAGGTGAAATATTTTCTGCAAAAATTGTCGGGGAAATTTTAAAACATCAACAACAACTTGTTGAAAAACAATAGAATGCGATTTTTCACCAGTGAGGAATCTTAAATTTAAAATAGAAATCGAGGTGGCAACTTTTCTTTACATCTAAATTCATAAACAAAAGATATGTTCTGTCAAACTATTGAACATAACTAAATGTTTTCCGCCATCAACTAGCAAATAATTGTGTACACTATGTTTATAATTATTCAAATTTATTTAAAGTTTGTACTTTTAATGTATAATGCTTAATAAATATGCTTTTTTGAATTTTAATTGCTCTTTTCCATAAAACAAAAAGAAAAAATAGATAAAATCTAACCCACATTTATGCACGGGACGATAGTCTCGACATTCGCAAAGTTCACATTCGCGGAGATTTCTGCGAACTTGCCCTCGCGAATGTTAAGGGATTACTGTATAATCATAATAAAGTGTTTAATTTTATTAACGACTTTTACAATTTCTTTTATACGTTTACACACAGAAATACAGCTCAATGTTAATATGAGACAGCTCAAACATGATTCAGCTAAAATTAATTTTTGTCAAAGTTCATCAATTGTTTTTGGCTTAAATTATAAAAGTTCATAATTTTCCATCTCTTATGATATTGTAACATATTCCAAATCTCGTTGTTTTTCAAAGCTGTTTGTGCATCCTGAACTAAACACAGGTATGTGGAGATTAAGCCTTTTCTTTCTATGCGACTAGTGGTGTCTCGTCCAGTTAAAGAATGCATTGCTGATAGGGAATCACATATATTTTTGCCAAGCAATTTTGATATCGAAAGACATCCAAAACAACTGTTTTTATTTTGCGATCCCAGAAACCAAACCCCTCGATAGTTCATTATTTAGGTTATTTGCATTACAAAAAGAAATAAGGTACAGTCGTGGAAAAAAAAAAAAAGTAAACACCCCTTACTAACTCCTCAACAAATTCTCGTAGAAGAAAGTTACTGGTACCGAACGATTGGAAATAAAGTCTACTTTTAAATGATGCATATAAAATTTGCTTAGGGGGCCGTCTACATATTAAAACGAACCCAAACTTTGTTTTTTTTCAATAGCAGTACACAATTCTGACAGCATAAATGAACTCTACACCCTTCAATTAGCCTAAAAACAAAGTTTTATGCAATTAGAGCCATAAGTTTCCGAGAAATTAATTATTTTAAAACGAGCGTATTTTAAGGGCTGTTTCCAAATTGAAGTTCCGTTTTCGATTGTTAACCGAGAGAGCCCCTTTCTTGATCAAGGCACCTTAAGCGACACTCAACGAGTCAATGAAACCTGTTAGATTACAGTACAGCAGAATAAATTTCAAAACGTCTACTCAATTGCATAATAGACGACCCCTTAAACCATCATTTTGCCGTTTTTTAAGCATAATTTGAAAACTACTTGAAAGCAAAATGCGAAAATTTGGTTTTCCATAAAGCAGGACTTAATAAATCTAAAGCCATAAAAAAAATTCTACGTTGCAATTCATAATTTTTTCGAATATTAATTTCATAAATTATAATTCATATCATAAAATTATAAAAATTGCAAATTCAGCGTATTTATGTTTGGGTATATTAGTGTTATTGCTACAAAAAAAATTAATAAATAAAAATATAAAAATGTAATTTAACATTAGAAGCACTAAATTTTGAATGTTTATAATTCAAAAACTTATCATTCAAATCACTTGAAATCCGGTATATAGGCATTGTTTGAACCGAAGATTTGAAATATCCCGTTAACATTGGGTATTGCCATTGAAAAAAATTAAGTTTGGATTCGTTTTAATATGTAGATGGCCCACTAAGAAAATTTTATAGACATCATTTAAAAGTAGACTTTATTTCCAATCCTGAGGTACCAGTAACTTTCGTCTACGATAATTTGTTGAGGAGTTCGTATGGGGTGTTTACTTTTTTTTCCACGACTGTACCTATTAAAGCAGCCCAGAAGAAAGCAATTACGTTAAATTTCACTTTATTTTAAAAGACCATGACTCTTATACCCTCAAAACAGCTCCATTCAATAGTCTCTCTCTATATATAAAACTTTTTGGCAGGCGACCGCAATCTTATTTATAAACCGAAAAGAATGTGTCCATTGGTTTAGAGCATTAAAAAATTGAGAGTCTTTATAACATTTTCAATATGACAAATATAATATTTTTTTTTGAAAGAATTCAGAACACATGGAAATATTTCTTTGTTCTGACCTATGAGACTCATAACAGAATGGATATTAAAAAATATCATGTAAACATGATAACCAAATGACAAACTTTAAAAAATAAAATAGCAT
Source organism: Maratus speciosus (assembly GCA_963932465.1). Taxonomy (NCBI): domain Eukaryota; kingdom Metazoa; phylum Arthropoda; class Arachnida; order Araneae; family Salticidae; genus Maratus; species Maratus speciosus. The sequence goes on from OZ010797.1 coordinate 460,334,891, forward strand.
ATTACATGTTTTGAATCTTTTGGAATTTATATATATATATATACAGGGTGTCCAGCGAATGAGACCCTGATTTCAAAATTAAATATCTCAAAAACAAAGATCAATAGAATTATGCGGTAAACGGTTTGTTTATTAGCTAAGCTGTAAAAATGTTGTACAGAAGTTTCAAAAATTAGTTGCAAAAACCGCTAACAGATGGCGCTGTAATCGCAATGCCTATAATTGTGTTTTGAAGTCGAGAGCTCTAGCGTCTCAATCCTAGATGGCTTCCTACGGAAGAACGAAAATTGGGAAAGACCGCTTTTCCGTTGGGGTGATGTGCAGAAGTGGAGGCATCTGGTCACAGAATTATTGCCTCAGCTTCAATTTTAGAGAATTTCAATTAATAGAATTTTCAATAAAAAGTTTAGCAATCATTATATAAGAACTTAAAAAATATTTTATTTGGGTAATGTGCAGAAGCGGAGCCATGTGTTGACAGAATTGAGATTTGTTTCAAATTTTGTTATAAGATACTTCGGTCCGGTTACCAATATCTCTGTGGTATGTCTTTTCTCTCCTAATTGGTAGATTGTGGAATCGAATCCAAATAGAGGGGGGATTTGAAAAAAATGGAAATCTTTACTTTTTAATATTTATTTAAACTGTGAAAAAAGTTTGAATAAAAAAATCTAAAGTTTCTGGTTTTAAAATTTAATTAAGTTAAAAGAAACAGCTTTTTTAAAAATCATTGAGCATTTATAATAATGATTCATAAATCATTTTTTTTAATTGTAGAGAATACTTTAAATGAAAAAATACAAAGTTTCTATTTTTTAAAATTTAATTAAGTTAAAAAATAATTTTAATTTTAAAAACTCGTTTTCATTTTTTTTTATCATTGAGCACAGAAATATGGTGCAGCTTCTAGCGATAGGATCCGAAGTGTTCGAAAGGAATGCAGCATCCAAAATAATACTTTTGCTTTGACGTTGATGATATGACTTATCATCAATTCCTTTCAAAAAAGAAATAATTTAATGCATAATTTCTGTCTCTAAAACTTTGTTTACAAAGAAAAGAAATATATGCGTTGTGCTAAAACCAAAGTATTATTCCGTGATTTAAAAATAAATTAAAAGTGAAAAATTACTTTTTTATTTATAATAATTCATGTATAAACAATAATACAAAATATTATGCGGTGATTTAAAAATATAAAAAATAAAAAAGTACAAAATTATTTTTCTAAATATATGCATTTTCATTTAAATAATTATATGGCATTAAATATTGAATTTAATAAAATATTTAAAAAACTCTTATAATGATTTCCAAACTTTTTATTCAAAATTCTATTAATTGAAATTTTCTAAAATTAAAGCTGATGCAATAATTCTGTGACCAGATGTCTCCACTTCTGCACATCACCCAAATGAAAAAATGGAATTTCCCAATATTCGTTTTTACGTAGGGAGCCATCCAGGAATGAGACCCCATTGCTCTGGACTTCGAAGCAGTTTACAAGTATTGCGATTACAGCGCCATCTTTTAACGGTTTTTGCAACTAAATTTTGAAACTTCTGCATAACATTTTTACAGCTTAGCTAATAAACAAACAGTTTACCGCATAATTCTATTGATCTTTGTTTTTGAGATATTTAATTTTGAAATCAGGGTCTTATTCGCTGGACACCCTGTATATATGAAAATGAAAATAATAATAATACATGTTACTAGGATAAGAAGTATTTTTGATTTTGATGTAACTGCACATAGTTGTCCGTTTACCAAACTGAAGTGAGTTTCTATCTTATAATTTATATTATTATCTGTTATAATTTATATTATTAAAGATTTCAGGAATGAGAATCAAAATATGTATCTTAGATCATATGAACGTGCATAGTACATGTAGTGCATTGAAGTAATATTAGCTTTTATTCCTTTTTTCATTAAATCATTAAAAAGTTCAGCAATATAGATTTGATTTTAAATATTTGAATTTAAATAATTTACTAATTAGTGTTAACTATTTACGCATGAAGATCTTAACTATAGTATTGCATGCAGCTAAACAATGTTGCAAATACATGATTGTTAAATAAAGATATTACCCTTTTTTAAATTTTGAAAGTTTTTAAGAAAACCTCAAGTTTAAAATTACTTTTATACAAATTTAAAGTTTTGGTGTTTTCTTCTAAAGTAATAAGAAGAAAGGAAAATATTAGATGACATCTTTCGTGCAATTTTAAATTTTGAATTTTGAAAGCTAATGAAAATTTCTATTAACTCTTCAACTCTTGAAACTTCCCAGCTTAACAAATTATTAGGTGAAGGAAGATGTGCAAAAATGTTTAAACATCTGCTTCATAAACATAAGAGTCTAGACAAATTGCATTTGAGCATAAAAATGAAATGTTTTTCCGAAAATGTGAGAAGTCTTGTGAGAAGTTTAATTTTACTTTATTCATCTTGTTATATTTTTCAATTTTGAACGTCATATGCTATAAAAAAGGTGGTAAAATAAATAAATAATTTAAAAAAATAATATCATAGAATTTGATAAACGAGTCAAATTTCGTAACGCCTGTGTGATAGAAAGTTTTGAAAGCCAGCAAAAAATTATTTTTATGAATTATAAAAAAATATCGTTGTTGATGAAAAGTTACGTGAAGTCTCAAATTTCAGAAATGAAATGAGTCTACAAAAACTTTGAAAGTTGACAGATTTTAAGTTCAGAGTTATTTTTCTTGCAATTTGTTTTTTGTAAATATTTCTAGATTGTTAGAGTTCTGTAAAAGAACCATTATAAGATACTCTGGTGTCTGTCTGTCCGTCTGTTACAGCCGTTTTTCTCAAAAAATATGGAAAGTCCAAATTTGGTAGAGTAATAAAGGCTATTGATCCAAATATTTATAAATTATTAATTATTTACAAATATTTTTTGAAGAAAAATAGAGAAGCTAATTAAGTGAGCTATTTTTTTTAATTGTATGTGTGTGTAATTGTATATCGTTCGAATGATCTCGTAATACCGAACTGAAAAATATATTTGTTTTAATTTTAGGAATTATATTTCCAGGTATATTGTAGAGAATATACTGCAAAATTATGCCCCTCCCTACATTTCTGAATCAACTGAAAATAAAATTCTGAAAAAGTAGTACATGTGAGAATTTATTTTAACCTTGGAGGAAAACTAGTGATTATCCTAGGCCACGCTGTTTTTGAGAAAAGCGCATTTTCTGTTACGCGCAAAATTTTCTTTGTTGGCGCTCAGTAGGAGAGTTGAGGAGTGCTCGAGACACCGATGTGGCATCATAAAAGGATTGTTGATAATGATATTAGGAAAAAATCGTCAGTAATTAGCCGAGATACTAATTGAAAACCTACATAGAGAAGCGTGTCCTGAACCATGAAATTTGTGATTTTCTTCTGAAGCGCAGTTGGCACAATGCAAGTTTAAACTTTGTTGTATGGAAGCTTTTGTACGCGAGTAAAACTCTCATCTGAGCGATTTGTTTAAAATTAAGTATATATTGGTATATTAGGTTTTATTTTTTAAAATTAAATTTTAAAATTTTCATTATGATTTTATAGAAAAAAATGTCTTAGCAAATGAAAAATGACGATAGGTTTACTTTTCTGTTAAAAAAATATTTAAGGGTAAATGAACATATTTAGGTACGTATGGCCTTTGAGTCTTTTATCTTAACTATTAATTTACATATAAACAAATAATTGTTTTTCCTCATGAATTTAAGCTTAGCGTGAAAAAATTACAATTCAATGTTACTTATTGATTTGTATGTACGAAAATGGGGAACTGTCGCAGAAAAAATATTATAAAGCATTTTCCAAAGCACAAGAATGTTTAAAACTTTTAAAATTGTCATTACATGAATAAAAATTCGTTTTTCAAAGAAATCGTCTTTAACCATTTCAAATATACTCTTTAGAAAGTTATAGCACATGGTAACAAGCAACGCTGATGTAGACAGATTGAGACAATAGCTGATGTATTTATCCCAAATCAAGAAATAAAGTTAAAATTTCTGTGATCGGACTTTTAATGTAATAATTTAGTATTTCGAACTTTTTCTCTTTGATCGTTTAGGCGATATTTTCTAAAATACATTTTTGTAATTTTGTAATTATGAAACACAGAGGCATATATTACGACTGTTGTGTGTTTTCCTCCTAAAATCATTATTTTTGAGAGTTAGTATAAAATTTATGTATTATATGTTGTATATTACATTATTTACATTTGTTTATCTGTTATATAGTAGCATTCATATATTTCAGGCAATTTAAAAAGTGTATTAAAGCAGATAATTTTTTTTAAATCAAGTAATATGTTTCTTTTTTTTTTTTTTTTTTTTTTTTTTTTTTTTTTTTTTTTTTTTTTTTTAAGTTAGTACAATTATAAAATTTTTAAATCTTATTTTATGGATCGACTGATTATTGCTTTTGCAGAGACAGTTTGATAAGTAACACCTGCGAGAATACTTTCTTGGCTGTCTTATACTGAAAAGTGAAAGAAGATTTTGTACAAAGCTTTAATTGCTATGTAAAGGAACGTACATTCACAAAAATGTATGCTGAAAAAATTATTTAATATAACAATAATTATTATTAAGAAAAATAAGGCTATAAGAAAGGCGAAGAACAGAAAGGAATATTATTGGCATTTTAAAGCAAAAAACAGTGGGTAAAGTAAAACAAATATATGAGGGTGGGAGTTTCAAAACTCGCCTTAACCACAAAATACAATTTTGGGAGATCGCAAAATACTTTTCAACGCGTCCAATTGTTTTCGTTGTAAACCAAGATTTTACAACGACAGAAACACAGGATATATGATGTACCGTCATTATGATGTCAACGTTACTAATGGAAATGTTTTGCTATATAATATATATTTGTTATAATGTAATTGTATAGCATAGGATTTCTATTTAGAAGACTCATGAGAGAATCTAGTTGTCTCGAACCAATTGGACATTGTTTTCTTTTGTGGTGCATTCGTCTGTTCATTGAATACTGTACAATAGTTTGTCCTTGCACACATTATAAAAATTTGAACTATTGTTTCAAAAGAGAACAAAATTTTAAAAATATCTATAACAAAAGTTCAGATTTTTTAAAAAAATCATAGAAAATCTGTACTATTGAAGAGTTGTTTCCACTATCACAAATCTCAATGATTGTACTTATTTATATAAGATGTAAATTTCCAACTAGGCGATAAATGACCGGACCAGAGTAACTTTGCTCACCCGCCAAATTCTCTACCATCTGAGTTATTCCGGACTAATCTGGTTATCTAATTCACCAGCTAACTTTATTGATTATAACATCTGGTATGGAACTCCAGCAAACGCTGGATACGTATTTACACTAGAATAATTTTAACACAGTTACTGTAATTGATAAATAATTTATAGGACATGTAAATTTCCAACTTGGCGAAAAATAACCGGACCAGGATTCGAACGAGGGATCATCTGGCTGAAGCCACCGATGCTCTACCATCTGAATCCTGATCCGGTCATTTTTAGCTCAGTTTGAAATTTCCATCTCATTTACGAATTACAGTAATTGTTTTAAAATTAATCTATTGTAATAACACTGTACAACAGTGGTTTTGTTCTAGAACTAAAATTAGTTGATTCTAGATCAGTTTTTGGCGCTGATTCCGAATATGCTTTCCGTTTATCTCTAGGTGCTACAGGTTTTGAGAAATTTGCATATTTAAATTTATGCAAATTTAAGCTTTTTTGCGCTATTTTATGCAAATTTTAGATACAATATATGTCACATCTAATTACGTTTTCTAGATAATGACTACTTGATTATTTGCTTCAGATAAATGTCACGATTTGCATGTTCTTAACATTTATTTATCAGTTATTAAGCCTAATTTGCATATTTTTCAATGGTGTAATGTTTACATCACTATCAACTTTAAAATAGTTGCCACAGAATTGACGTAATATTTTTCTAGACTAAAGTTTTATGCTGATTTTAAATCTGTAGTCTGTTTTCTTATGTCATGTCTAGTTTTTGAGTAAGATGAATTTCTACTTTAAGCACGGCATTAACACAGGTTCGATATAAGATGCTTTTTAGGGGTGTGTAATTCATTGACAAGAAGGTGAACAGGGTCAGATTCATATCAGAGACATAAACAAAAATTTATAAAATCGAAAAAAAAATAAGTAGTAGAATCTATCCTAACTAGTTTAAGTTTATCATACAAAGTATCATAAAAAGCTATTTCTGGCTTTTTTGACCAAAAACTAAAATTTCACCTTTTTCAAAAACTAGACGTGACAGAAGAAAACAGATACAAGATTGGAAATCAGCTCAAAAAACTTGTTTAGAAACATATTAGGGTACTCGTGCGGCAGAAATATTTGCACGTCAAGAAACATTATTAGAAAAACCTGAAAAATATGCAAATTAGGAACAATATTTCACAGTCACATGTCAGTATAATCTCAGAAACAACGTTTTTGTGAAGTAAATTAGGTAGTAATCATAACATAAAAGAAAAAACCCTGCCTGATATTGCTTTATGCATTAAATTTGCAAATAATTGTATAAAATTTACAAAATTTGCATAAATTTAAATATGCAAATATCTCTCAAAGTTGACATGCTAGAGTAAATCTAAAACTAGATTCGGAATCAGCACAAAACACCGCATAAATAACAACTAATTTATGCTTTAGAACAGAGCAAAAGTTCAAATTTGTTGACCAGTGTAATTATTTCAAAAAAGATTGAAACGAAAATAAGAAATAGCTATAAGTAATATCAGATATAATGAGTTCATCCAAAATTGTGCAATCGGAGTTTGGCTTCCACCATCAGATTTCTCAAAGAAACTTAATATTCATTACAGAAACAGAAAAGAACTTAGAGAGATCTATAAGTAAGTTCAGCTTTCAGAAAATCACAGAAGATTCCAATTCTTGTTGGAAAAGTGAAAATATGATCCAGAAAGATCTGTAAATATTAAATTCAGATTTCAAAAATTCATACAAAATTGTAAAGTTGGAGTGGTGTAATTCCCTGATAAACAGGAAATTTTTTCTTGGAAAATTTTAACAGATTTAAGTAACTATACCCTTGGAAATTTAGGAAATATTCAGAAAAACGTGAACTTGGTTTCCGTTCCAGAGATATCTGTGTTTAAAAATATCTGATTATGTTATTTTATTGCCTTTTAAAGTACTTTGTTTCTACAATATAATGACTCTGAAAGTGAACAAATATCTGGTACTTATAATACATCTAGGCGCCATTAAGATGTGCTTCGTCCATGTGAAAAATGCAGCACAGCAGCGCCAGCATTTGGGCGATTTACATCAAAACATAAACAGCACCAATTCATTTAAAGGACTATTTTAACTTTGTTTGCTTTTGACAGGGGAAGGAGAAAGCCGAAATTGATATATATAGATAGAATAATACAGGGTTCGTACACATTTTTTAAAATAAAAATCAAGGACTTTTAAGGGATTTAACGACAAAAAAAAAAATAATAATAAGGACCTAAAAATTAAATAAACTAATAAATTATAATATGCATTTTTAATAAAGGGTTTCATTTTTGTAAATACAAATTTTAAACATTCAAATGGCCGGGAAGGAAGGGTGGATTACAGCATGTGGCAGTAGAAACTTAGAAAATTTTAAAATAACAAATACAGCGGACGAAAACACTAGTCGGATGTACCAATCCAAAAACTTTTTTTATCTCATACATGTTAATACTTCAAAATTCACTATCACAGTGCCAACATTAAATGGCGATCTATGCCCATTATGCGTATTATAAATATGCCAAATTTTGTGCATTAGTTCTTGAGTGACTATTGCTAAAATGGTGTAAATCCTGCAAAATACAGCAGCGCCACCTGTTAGCTGATTTATACTAAAACCTAATCAGCAACGTTGTGTTATGTCTGTCTGAATCTGAAGTTTGATGAAAATTCGTGCATTAATTTTTGAGATAAAGCTATTGCGAAAATCGGGGAAAATTCGTACAGCAGTGCCATCTATCGGGCGATTAATACTAAAACTTTATCAGGAACAACTTGTGTCAATCTATAACTGAATCTGAAGTTTGATGAAAATTTGTGCATTTGCTCTATAGATAGAGCTATTGCGAAAATCATAAAAAGTCAGCATAGCAGCGTCACCTGTTTGGCGACTTACTCCAAAACATAACCAGCTCCTTTATTTATCAAGATACACCTGAATCTGAAGTTTGATGGCTTTAATTCAAGGACGTTGTGCATAATTTCTTATGGAATAACAAAGCTACAAATTATAAGTGTATACTTCAAAATATGGTAAACAATTTTAAAAAGCTAAATTGTCACATGTCATTAAAGCTTAATTTCTCTGGCACTCTCACATTTCTCACATATTATGGAAGCAATTATCGACGAGCATGGTGAACCATTTCACCAAAAAATTTCTGCTATGAAGTCTCGTTATCGATCAAAATGGAATGCAGCAATTTTTGCCAATTACTGTTTGTTCATCAAGAGAGAAGATACTGAACATAAATATAAACTCAAATATAGCTAATAATGTACTCAAATTAATACACTCAAATTGTGTTCAGCTGCCTAAAATGTGTGAAAAATATGTGTAAAATGTGGATAAACAGTGTACAATTATACTGGTGGTAAATTTAACATTTATGTATTATTATTATGCATTATTGTACAATCTCCTAAACTGTGATGCATCGTAATAATATAAATACATATTGTTCGTTTAAAAGAAAATAAGATCAAGTAAAATTTCTAATATCATTTTTATTTACTCAAGAGTATATAGAATTTGAATATTAGCTTTAAATTTAAGAAAAAAATAAAATGTCAATTTTTGTTTATCAATGTTATTGTTGCAATAGGGAAAAAAATCCAGAAGAAAAGATGTGTAAGTAAGTTCAACTTTTAAAAATTGATACAAATTTGTACAACTGGAGTGAGATTTGCACCATAAAACTTGTCAAATTGTTGTAATTTCAGTGGAAAAAGAGAATTCTAAAAATTACATAAATAGATTCTCAATCTCAGAAACACATGCATGTTGAACAAACTGTTTCATCGGAATGTAATGTGTGCGATAAAATTTATAAAACTGACTGAATTATTTGAGAAAATAAGAAGAAAGTATAGTTATATTTTAATCTTTTCTGACAAAGGATTCCACATTTTGATAAGGCCTTTAGTACAAAACGTTACCCAATACAAGAATTTGTCATTTTCTCATTTTCCTATTGTTTTATAAGGTACTAAATAGTTTACAAAGAAAATTTTAGGAGACATTATCATTGTTATATCAGTAAAAATAATCTAATATTTCTCTCATTATGGATTTTTTCTTTCTCATTGAAAACAAACTATTTTTATATACCTATAATCATCTATTTTGTTATATATGGAAATACATACATATGCGCCCATATGAGAGTTCGTACCTTACACGTTCAACTGCAGGCGTGTAACAGTAAGTTATTAAATAACATTTAAATATGATTTTGAAAAAATATGTTTACCGGTCCATTCATATTTAAGTATGACTATTTAAAATTCTTACGCTATGAAGTTGTATTCCTTGTAAGCATTTTCATGGAAAAGTAATTTAAAGAGAATTTCACTGAAATACTTACTTAAATAATCCTTTCCTCATTAAAAGAATTATTTAACTTCGTTTGTATTGTATAATGCGAGCTTTTATTTAAGAACTGATTTCTCTAAAAGATTTTGTTACGTAACTGAAACTTAATCTTCCTACCTGTCTTAATATCAAAGTTAACAATTCATACATAAAGTTAAAAATTCACGTAACTTAATGATAACTGAATATAATGTCATAGAATGTGAATTTAAATTTAAGCATCTTATGAAGTATTTTTTTTAAATAAATAGAATAACGTAATATTTTACGAAACATGATAATTTACAAAACATTATATATTACAAAAAATTATTGTTAGCCGACTATTAATGGCATTTTAAAACAAAAAATGTATCTACCTACTTGTTAAAAAACATACAGATTATAAAAAATGGAGCAATACAATGGAGCTACTTTGACAGAGAGTGCGCAATACAATTTCATAACTGGAACAAAATACGAATTTCCATAGCATGTATTATGAGTTTTTGAAAAGAATCTCTCCACTCTAAATAAAAAGTAACTAACACTCTCATTAATGTAAATAAATTTTTCGTGACCGGAAATCTTTCTCCGCTTATATTAAGGTTGATTTATGGAGGAATATTCGATAAACAAGCAGAAGAAAATTGTTTTATTTTGCCGAAGAATTATGTTAAGTGCTATTAGGTAGCTTTCTTTACAAAAAGCTACCTATTGCAGCCGTTCGGAGGAAAGCGATTTCAAAAAATTTTGGTATATTTTCATCGATCATGACCACCAGACCCCGAAACCACCCTCCGTTCAAAATTGATATATATATATATATATATATATATAACCAATAATTAAACATAACCTACCACCATCAAAAACCGTAATATTATGAATTAAAGCTGTAAGTATATATATATAAAAAAAAAGATTAAATTATTTATAAGAATTATTATGGAAGAAAAATAAGAAAGTGGACACCGACAAATAATGGAAATGCTTATATATTGAATTACGTTTTCAAGGGCACAGAATTCAATGATATAAGCAAAATGGTTGTTTTCTGTGGGAAAAATAAGCTAAAGCTAAAAGTAATTTTCCCCTGTGCCCAAACAACCATTAAAATCAAGTGAATTGATTAAAAATGAAAACAGAATAGAAACAAATAATATGAAATGGAAAAAACAATAAAACCTATTTAAATATTTATAGGATATAAAATGAAATAATAAACACCATACCGATTAATATTTTAGAATAAATCCACGCGCACATGGCACCCATATCGTAAAGATTAAGGTTAATAAAACAGTTAAGAAATCACAGTAATTGATACCATAGGATGCAGTTAATACATATTGAAATAAATGTTAAATAACTTTTAATATAATATAAAATAATATAAATAGAAAGTAATTACATAATTAAAATTATATATATATATATATATATATATATCTGACCTATGTCACACTGTAACTCTCGTATTTATGAACCGATTTGGATGTAATTCGATGTGTACATAGTACATACCAATGTCTCGATCGAGTTCGTTGGCCAGCTTCATCCGCCATTTTGTTTCAAAATGGCGGCCATTTAAAATTTTAAAAAAATTTAAAATTTGAAATGTGGTACCAAAAAATTGAAAATGGAAAAATATTTTTTTCTTATGTATTTGACCTTTATACAAAGACTCCGTAGCAGTTTTTGTTTTGTCTTTATCTTAAAAAATGGCTGAGTTATAGCATTTTGAATTTCTAGCGAAGCGGACATTTTGAAACGTCCTGAATTTTGTCACGCGATAAAAGGCGTATTTATGAACCTATTTGGATGTAACTTCGTTTATACATAGTACAGACCAATGTCTCGACCGAGTTCGTTGGCCAGCTTCATCCGCCATTTTGTTTAAATATGGCGGCCATTTAAAATTTTAAGAAAATTTTAATTTGAAATGTGGTACCAAACAATTGAAAATTGAAAAAATATTTTTTCCTTATGTGTTTGACCTCGATAAAAAGATTCGGGAGCAGTTTTTGTTTCGTCTATATCTTAAAAAATGGCTGAGTTATAGCATTTTGAATTTCTAGTGTGGCTGAAATTTTGAAACGCCCTGATTTTTGCCACGTGATAACAGACGTATTTATGAACCGATTTGGATGTACCTTGGTGTGTACATAGTACATACAAATAACTCAACCGAGTTCGTTGGCCAGCTTCATCCGCCATCTTGTTTCAAAATGGCGGCCATTTAAAAAAATTAAAAAAAAATTAAATTTAAAATGAGATACCAAAAAATTGGAAAATGAAAAAGAGTTTTTTCGTATGTGTTTGACCTTAATACAAAGATTCCGGAACAGGTTTTGTTTCGTCTATATCTAAAAAATGGCTGAGTTATAACATTTTGAATTTCTATTGTGGCTGACATTTTAAAACGACCTGATTTTTGTCACGCGATAACAGGCGTATTTATGAACCGATTTGAATGTAACTTGGTCTGTACATACCAATGTCTCGACCGAGTTCGTTGGCCAGCTTCATTCGCCATCTTGTTTCAAAAGGGTTGCCATTTTTTTTAAAAAATGTAATTTAAAATTTAAAATGAGGTATTAAAAAATTGGAAAATGAAAAAGGTTTTTTTTATGTGTTTGGCCTTGATACAAAGATTCTGGAGCTGTTTTTGTATCTGAAAATTTGTTCTTTTGTTTATATCTTAAAAAGTGGTTGAATTATAGCACTTTGAATTTCTATCATGGCTAACACTTTGAAACGATCTTGTATTTGTCTCGCGATACCACACGTATTCGCCTATTTCGATGGAAGAAGGCATGCGGATAGTATACATCAATATCTCGACCAAGTTCGCTGGCAAGCTTCATCAGCCATCTTGTTTCAAAATGGCGGCCATTAAATTAAAAAATATATATATTTAAAGTGAGGTGCAAAAAAATTAGAAATTGAAAAAGGTTTCTTTCTTAAGTATTTGACCTTGATATAAGGATTCAGGAGCATTTTTTGTGTGTCTTTATCTTAAAAAATGGCTCAGATATAGCAGTTTCAATTTCTAACGTGGGTGACATTTTGAAAAATCTGATTTTTTGCCTGCGACAGCACTCGTATATATCAACCGATTCCGATGTGAATGAGCATGTGCACAGCAATTATTAAGGTTTCGACCAAGTTCACTGGTTAGCCTCATCCACCATGTTGTCTTAAAATGGCAGGCACTTTAAGAAATCGCCGAATTTGGCAGCCAAATATAAGTTAGTTTAAATAAAAGCAGCTTGGATAAAGCTGACTAATTTCGCGAAATTCTCATTCATAATAATTTAGTATTGAAAAAAACTAGTATTGAATCTCCTACATTCGGTTTCCACTTAATTGAGCTTCGTGTGTTTGAATAATATAAGTTGGCTTTTTTAAAATAAGGAATATGAAAGCTACCTCTTCCTCCCGGCACTGGCCGGAAGGACTTTTTTATGTTGAAATCGGATCCGTTAATAAAGTTTTACATGATCAAAAGCTCTACATAGTAGTTTAACAGTCTTTCATTATCACAAATTTGCCCATCTTACAGTGTGCAGTGTGAAATATATATACATTTTTTAATTTGACATTTTTTAGGCGGGATTTTTCTGAGTTTTTTATTCAAAATTTCGTTATCTAAATAGAGATTTATTTCACGTTTCGAAAAGTTATTTTTTAACCTATTGTTTCGAAAATTAAAATACTGCAAATATTTGTTCTTTTTGATTATATAAAAGCATTTACACATGAATATAAGATTAAGAAAACATTAAAATAATAATTAATTTAATTTTTCACATGTTAATCCATTAAATGGGAAATATTGAGTTATGTTTAAAATGCCCAAATAACAATAGTGCCAAACAGTTTCAAAATATATTTACATGGGAGATTTATTTCATATTTCGAAAAAAGTCATTTTTATTACCTATTGTTACCAAAATTTAGAACAGCAAAAATGACAACGTATCATTTCAGTTAAAAAACGTATATACACGTGAATTTAAAAAAGATAAAGAAAGCATTGTTGAAAATTAATGTATCAGCGTTAGCAGCTTAAATATAATAGCCATTTGGCAATTTCAGATTTACAGCATTAAAAAGGCCATATAAATTGTAATTTACAACATTTTTCGTTCGATTCGCCATTTTAAATTTCGCATTTTTTAGAAACCATTCTGGGCGAGCATCTACAGCTTAAAAGTAACTATCATACCTCTACCAAGTTTTTAGCCCGAACAGTATCACAGAAATTACAACTCTAAAACGTTTTTTGCTTCTATATTCTTATAAATTTTGCATTTTTAGGAACTATTTCGTGCGAGCCTATACTTCTTAGAAATAACAGCCATAACAGATTTTAATTTACTAGCTCTAACAATTCCAAATACGTTGTTATTTATAATACTTTAAAACGTTGGCGAATCATCTCACGTTTTTAAATTTAGTTTTTAGAAACCGTTCTTAGAGTGCATTTACACCCGTAAATTACTCGCTATGCTTAATTTCAATATCCAAGCGCAGCAGTAACAAGATGTAGTAGGGCCTACATAAATTACTGACTACATTGGAGTACAGGTGTCATCATCATTTTGCCACCATTATTCCTGAAATTGGTTCCGTAGATTACCTCTTACAAATGAAAAAACTGAGAAACAAATGTTTCTTTTTATAATATTTGTGTAGATTGGTGGATTCCACTTATCTTCATATTGTTGAACAAGTTTTAATCCATTTTGTATTTGCATCATCTCTCCTTCTTCAGTTGCTGAATATAGTGGTGCGAATGCTGTAGTAGAAATATGTAGTTTCGACTAAGGCTAATGTCAGACGAACGTGTTTTTGCAGGCTTTTGTCCCTATGTATCATCCTAACACAATGCTAGCGGCATTGTGTGGGGATGATACGTAGGGAAAAAAGCGCGCAAAAAGACATTCGTCTGTCATTAGCCTGATGAGCGAAGACTTAAGAGACTACATTTCGAACGCACAATAGTATCTTAACATGAAAAAATTAAAAGCTTACAAAAAATATGTTCTTCATTTTTTTATTGAAAATTATTCCCGGAAAAATATAGCAAATAAATATATATTAAAAATTAAACAGCACTTTGGGCTTATTTCTCCTGTCTCTCTTATGTGTTATCAAGATGCCTAACTGCTGAAATCGCCGTTAGAGTTTCAAGATTGTAAAAGTACAGTAACCCTATTACTTGTCAATATTTTGCGGCAGACATCTTTTCTACAGAACGCATCTCATCAATTTTCATTCTTTTAGCACCAAGTTTATTATCCCTGGGTGGTGGGATTTGCTATTTATTCACACTCCGTGTGTTTTGGCATTGATTACAAAATTTCTTGTTTTAATATATGAACCCCGTTAAGTTAAATATACTAAAACATCAAAAAATACGTGAAACGGAAATTATGAAAAATGCAGATAGCAGCGCCACCTACTGTTCTATATACACAAAAAGTATTCAGCACTAATTTATAACAGAGACTAACTGAATCTCAAGTTTGGTGAAAACACTTGATTAATTCTTGAGATAGAGAAATTGCGGAAATTGTGAAAAATACAGCTATAGCAGCTCCACCTGTAGCACGATTAACACCAAAATGTAATCCGCATCAATGTATTTAAGGGACTAACTGAATCTAAAGTTTTATTAAATTCCGTGCATTAATTTTTGAATTACAACGCCCACAAAATTTGCGTCTCAAACATACAGAAAGACAGACAGAAACACCGATTCATAGAAGAACATTTTCTAAAAATAGTCAAATCGTGTTTAGGACCTTCTAAAACGTATAAATTATTCGAAAATAGGAAGTCGAAAATTTTCTCGAATACGCTACTTTCTTCCTATAAAGATAGAACAAAGTAAAAATGGAGTAAAATAAGTACATTAATTTGATATATACTTCAAACATTTCAGATTCGTGCAAAATCTTAGTTTTTTTTTTTTTTTTTTTTTTTTTTTTTTTTAACAGTTTGTTCGAATAAAAAGCGAACGCACAATTATTTTGATAAGTTTTTTTAAGTAATATTTTTATTAAACGAGGAAAATATTTGCTGGGCATACTCGTACTTAGAGAATGTTTTTTTTTAAAACTTCAGTTAGTAATTATATAAACAAAAAATATGGAATTCATAAGTACTTTGAAAAACTAAACTTTAGCATACTACGTATGTTTTATATATTATATAAAGCTACAGATAACAAACAAGGCTGCACAAAACATTTCAATATTTTTTTAACACCTCTAACTGTTTTACAGTGAAAAAACTTATGTTCTATTGTTTTGCTTCGTGGTGAATCTCAGCTAATTATTTTCGTATAAAATCACATTTTTATTATATAAATAATTCATATAGCTACTTTTGTTGGGTTTTGTCATGCTGATTTTTTAAGTTGGCCATCCAAACACCTCTGTATTAAATTATGTACAACTGAATAACAGCATTGAGAGATATTTTTAAAATCTTGATAACAATATTTATCTATAAAAGTATTTTTTAGTAAAAAGTAATCCAACGTCAGTGGATGGTTTACAATCTTATGGCATCCATCTTTGTTGCTTTATTAAAAGTGATTTTTCTAACAAATACTTTAGATGTTATACTGTGATTGGTTACGTCACTTTACATTCCATTCACCGCCCCCTGAATACTAGGCATGAGCGTTGACACAAAATGGCGGCCGTCGTAGACGGATATTTTTAAGCGTTTGCACGGCCCCCCGGAAATTAGGCACCAGTATTTTTCAAAAGTTTTCTTTGTCTTATTAAATCTCAGAAAAACAAAGCAGAAAAAACAATTAATGTTCAAATCTTGGAGACCGTACAAACGTAAAAAAAAAATAATAATAATAATAATAATAAAATAAAAATAAAAATTCATTTTACGACAGCCGCCATTTTTGCGTCAGCGTTCTAACTTAGTACTCAAGGGGCAGGGGCATTATTCCATTGCTACCAAATGTCGCTCATTTGGAGGCGCAAACAGATGATGATATATTAACACATTCACATCGGGAAACGAGAATTCTCGTTTCCATTCAAAAAATATCATTGACTAAGGGCGTGGCTTCTACCTTGAAGAAAATGCATTTATATCATGTTATCCATATTTTTTTTTTTTTTTTTTTTTTTTTTTTTTTTTTTTTTTTTTTAGATTGTAAGACATTTTATATTAAATTCGTACACTGAATGATATTTTCCGATGCATAAACTTGGGAAACCTATCTAGAAGACCAATTTACAAAAGACGTTAATAGAACAGGGAGTAGCTTACACTGTCTTAAAATTCAAAGTTGGTAAAAATTGCCCGATGGCAATGTTCGAAAATATTACACTTTCCTCTATTAAAAAACTACATATAATGCAAAAACTATTTTAACCCTTTGAGGGACAAGCAATTGCGTTTGTGTAATGCTGCATTTTCACCGAAAATTAAGAAAT
Organism: Maratus speciosus; assembly: GCA_963932465.1. NCBI lineage: Eukaryota > Metazoa > Arthropoda > Arachnida > Araneae > Salticidae > Maratus > Maratus speciosus. The sequence continues at coordinate 460,352,044 of OZ010797.1, forward strand.
ATTGTATTTCAAAATAAGGAAAATTAATTTCTCAACTGTTTTCCTCGAAAATATAAAAAGTAAAATATAATTTAATGTTTCTGGTGTGAAACTTAATTACACTTAGTTGGGATATAACAGCTCCTCAACGGGTTAAGAACTGAAATACTGTGTTCCTTAACATCGTATTAAAAATAGATAATGATTGGTAATTTCTAGGAAGGAGGCCAATTAGTGCTCAGCACAAAAACTATAAAGTAAATTAAAATGACAGGATTACAGACAGAGAGATAAACATACAATTATTAGCAGTGAAAGAAATTTCAGCAGGACCGCCAACGAAATATGTCATTTCCAAATGATATAATGATCAGAGCACTTATTAAAAAAGCTATGTGCTGTTAAACATTAAAAAAAGACATGCAAAAGAACTGTTAAACCTCCTATTTTCAAAGTCGTTTATAAGTAATAATATTAATAATATAAAAAAAAACATCTCAAATATTATTTTTATATTTAAAAAAATAAATTATAGAGAATTTAGTATAAAAGCTATTGTGCAATATCCATTATATTTTAAAGTAAATTGTAGAAAAGTAAATTGTAAAAAAGTAAGTAAATTGTAGTAAGTAAATTGTAGAAAATGAAGTCTACTTTTCAAAGAAAGTTAATTACGACGCCATTCTGAAAGCAAAATTTTTCACTTGCTTTATGCGATGCCCTTTTCATCCTTGGTTTGCTAATTACAATCCTTTGTGCGATTTCTTCATTTAATTGATGTGTATTTTAATAAATTCTGGAAACCACCAAAATACTTCTTTACAAAATGAAATGGAGACTTTAATGTATTCGGTTTATATTTGAAAAATGTTAACTAAAATTAAAGGTTAACTGCTTAATGGAAATTCCAACATTTCCAAAATCTATTAAACAGCTCATTAAAAAAAATATTAAGCATTAAAATAATCGTCAATTTGGCGATAAATGTTTAAGTAAATTATAATTTATTCGGTTTTTATATTTGTTACTACAAATAGATTAAATATGAAAAATTAAGGATCTATGTATTACTTTACTCTTTGAAATTTATGTTTCTGCTATTCGTTCAATGTCATTTAATGTCCAATCCTTTTTGTCTGAAGTATCTTCTAGAAATTAATTCTTTCGAGAAAAATTTACATACATGCTCTATTAAAGATATGTCATAAATATATGCAATGTGTAATCAAATGTAAATACTTTCAAAGGTTCTCATAAAGAAATAACCCTGAAATAGTTTCAATTTTTGGAGTATCTCAAAAATCTAATTTGATATTAATATTAAAAAAAAATACAGTTTAGGAACTGTTTTAAAATATTCATTTCGTAGTGCTGTGTGATAAGTTAAGTAAAATTAGAAAATGAGTTTTACATTTCCAAGAAAATTCATTACACAGCTATTTCAAAGGCAAGATTTTTCCATTTGTTATGTGAGATGATCTTTTCATCCCTGATTTGTTAATTAAATCCATTTGTATGATTTCGTCATATAATTGATGTGCATCTTAATTAAGTTAGGAAACTTTCAAAATATACCTTTATAAATTCCAATTTAAAAAGGCCTTTGCAAAGAACAGTTTATCATTTTACAAAAGATAAATTGTAATTTTATCTTGAAATCTAATGAAAATAGAATACTTTTGAATAAGGTTAATTAAATTAAAGGTTGTGTTATACATGTAACTTCAATTTCTAAAAAACTATTAAATAGTTTATTAAACAAACTATTAAGGATTTAAAAAGAAAGTACTTGGAAGTAAATGTTTAATTAAATTAACCGCGAATTGATTTTATGCTACTTTTATAACGAATATAGGGAGAGTGAGCTACTCTCTAGATTTTGTATTTCAGAGAGTTTTACTAGTTGTCTTAAGCATACAGCTGCAGATTCTTACTTCAATTATTTTGCTCTCTGTGACTACGCAATCTTTTGAAGCTGCAATTACTGTTTCTTTAAGGCGTCCACTAGGCATTCTGATTACGCATTGTTTAAACACATACTTATTGAAGAAAATTTCTTTGTTTTCATTAACTTTCTTTTGTCGCTTTAACGTAGATGTCACTAAGAATTGGTCAATATGTTTTCTGCTGCTTTCGCTGTTCAATACCTTTGCTCTTACTGGATGTTATCGGTCACCAGTGAAATACATTTAAAATCAATTTCATTGTTTTAACTATTGCTATGACTTTATTGCTCGAACTACATTTTTGCAAGCATATTTTTGATTTGTTTCTGTAAAATTTTACTCCTGTGCGAAGCAATAACGCAAATAAACAAAATCTGTCGAAGATGAAACTCTGTCAAATCGCTCTATAGATCTCAAACTTCCCTATTTCTTAATTTTCTTAAAAATTGTTACAATAGTTTTCTAGAAAGCCAGAAAATATCTTCAAGTATTGGTCGTTTTACAGAATAAAATTCAAATATTTAGACAAAATTCAAGAGTTGTTTCTTAATTTATGTTTTGTGATTGTCGTGTAAATCAATATTTTTCTATTATTGTTTTGATTTGAGGTTATTTTCGCTAACGTTTGTGAAAAAATCATAACTATCAAGTTTATCGGTTTTTAAAATAAATGACATTCATACACTATTCGAAAAAGTACTTTAAAATAAGCTAAACGTGCAAGTTTTTCTCTCATTTCTCAGCTTATGATTAGCTTAAGAAAGTATGATGAAGAAAGTATTAAAATCATGGAAATTTTTAACTGTTTTTACTGTCTTCTATCTTTACAAGAAGAAAGTATTGGTTTCATGAAAATTTTCGAATTCCAGTTTTTGACGGATTTACAAGTTTTATGGGTCAGAGATTCCAAAAAACATGTTTTTACAAAATGTCTGTCTGTGAGTCTGTCTGTCTGTCTGTATGTGACACAAATTTTGTGGGCGCTTTATCTCATGAACTAATGCACGGAATTTAATAAAATTTTATATTCAGGTAGTCCCTGATATAGATTGGTGCTGATTAGTTTTTGGTGTAAATCGCCTTGCAGGTGGCGCTGCTATGTAGCATTTTGCAGGATTTCCGCAAAAGTTCTATCTCAAGAACTAATGCACGGAATTTAATAAAATTTTATATTCAGGTAGTCCCTGATACAGATTGGTGCTGATTAGTTTTTGGTGTAAATCGCCCTGCAGGTGGCGCTGCTATGTAGCATTTTGCAGGATTTCCGCAAAAGTTCTATCTCAAGAACTAATGCACGGATTTTTATAAAACTTCAGATTCCGTTAGTCCTTGACATGAATGGATGCTGTTTACGTTTTGGTGTAAATCGCCCAACAGATGGCGCTGCTATGCTGCATTTTGCAGGATTTACACTATTATCGCAGTAGCTCTATCTCAAGAACTAATGCACACATTTTCATCAAACTTCGGATTTAGTTAGTCTTTCATATGAAATGATGCTGACTACATGTTGGTGTAAATCGCCCAATAGGTGGCGATGCTGTGCTGCATTTTGAACTATTTCCTCAATAGCTCTATCTCAAGAACTAATGCACGAATTTTCATCAAACTTCAGATTTAAGTATAACTTGATTAATATTGCTGCTGATTATGTGTTGTTGCAAATCGCTCAACAGGTGGCGCTTCTATGCTGCATTTGTCATGATTTGTGCAATGCCTCTATCTCAAGAACTAATGCACGAATTTTCTTCAAACTTCATATTCAGTTAGACGTTGACATAAGTTGGTGATAATTTAGTTCTGGTGTAAATAACCCAATAGGTGGCGCTGGTATGCTGCATTTTACTGGATTTACACGGTTTCAGCGACAGTCATACCTCGAGAACTAATGCACGGAATTTCATATTTTTAGAATTCTCATGATGAACACAGATTGTCATTTAATTTGGCACTGAGATAGTGAATTTTGAAGTATTGACATGTATGAGATAGAAGAAAGTTTTGTGATGGCCACAACATACTAGTTTTTATATGGAATTGTACACAATTTAGTATGTACTGAAAACGATTTAACACTTTTTCGAAAATGTCTGCTTGCCTGTCAGTATGTGAGACAAATATCATGGGCTACCCAAGAACTATTGCACAGAATTGTTATCAAATTTTATTCTGATAGTTCTTGATATAAATTGGTTCTAATTTCAAATTAATGAAAAATCAGCCAACAAGTGGATTTGCTATGCTGTGTTCTTCACAATTTCTTTGATAGACATATCTTGAGAAGTAACGCTTATATTTCATCAAATTTTATATTCAGTTGGACATTACAATAACTTAGTCCTGATTAAGTATTCACACTGAAAGTATATTCTATGAGTTTGATAATCAGGGAGGTATCTCAAATAGTTTATTTGTAGGATTGGTTTGGGTTCGAAACTCCTTTGAGCGTATGGAATATCTTATAGCCTATATAGGCCGTATTTCAACAATGGCCTCCGGTTCATTCACTTACATTTGATAAGGCAAATGTTCCTAGCAAATTATTTTTCTCGCCTAATAGCGAGCATAGAAGAAGTGAGACACATTTATTTATTTTGTATCAAATCTGATGTATATTTAAATAGAAAAAAATCAGTTTGTTATTCCGACAGAGACTGGAAGCATTGTTAATGTACTTGTCAAGCAGAAATTTATAAATTGTTATTATTTCTTGTATATAATGAAACACATTTTCAAACATTTTCTCATTTACATAAAAGGTAAGGCTGATTGTATGCATTTGAACTTTCTTTTATGCGAGTTGAATTGTAAATTAAATCTATATATATATTGTTTCAGAATGAAAACTATATAACAAAGAACATTATCTTTCCTTCAATGAAAATCGTCCTTGATAAGAATTTCAATACTTATATAAATGAAATTTGATTATAATTAAAATATATTTTCGTATTTTATTATTGTAAAATATTTATCAAATGTTAGTTTTTATCCTCTTAATAAAAAATATATGTTTACTTTTCTTTAAGTTTATTTTCTAAATTATTTTGTTTACATTTGGAAAATAATAGGTATGCTTTGTAATTTTTTTTATCCAAGACAACAGTATCTTTAATACAAAAGAAGTATATTTTACTGATTTGCAAATAAGGAACAAATAACAATGGTTGATTTTATGTAAACAAAACTGTCAGTTCAAAAATTGCATTCACTTATACATGTCTAAGAATTTTTTCGAAGGCTATGATGGACAATAACATCTGACAAAAGAACGAACAAAAAAACTTTTATTCTATTAATAAGCAGACAGGTACATATTTTATGTTATTCTGATAAGATGAAAAATACAAATTAAATAATAACAATGGAAACGATACATAGTAAGTATTAAGGAAATACATTTGTTTCTTTATTATCATTTTTAGATTATTTTTATTTATTTTTTATCAAAACAAGAAAGAGAAAAGCATAACATTATTTTCTTTTTTTAGGACTTTCCAACATAATTGAGGCGTGTATATGATTTAGGTTTGTCTGTCTACCATCTGCCGTCTGCCGTCTGCCATTTCTCAAACTCGCGTAAATGTACTCGGATTGACACGTAATTGATATACAGTACAGCGCCGAATATCCGAACAGGTCGGGACCGACTCTAGTTCGGATAAATGGACAAACAATTTAAGGGATGTTCTTGACTATACTAAAACCTTCACACTTTATCCAAGCTTTGGACTGGTAGCACCAGTTATGTGCTGGCGTGTTTAAAAATTGTTTTTTTTTTTTTGTTGTTTTTTTTTTTTTACTTTTTTATCTTTTAAAATTTTCTTTTTCTATTTTTATCATTTTCTGAATTCCAGAGATTATAATTTAACCATAAAAGTTTCGATTGTCGCTTGCTTCAAAGAAGACATTCTCTTCAATGCTGCCATATCTCGAATTCTTCTTCAAAACGTAAGTTGAATTGGATCAGCGTTCTTCTGCCGTTCGATCCATTTCATTCTTTCCAAACATTCAAAGGCTTCGTTATTGTTTTGATTTTGATTTCACCCCTTTCCCCAAGTCTTTTATTTTCTTATTATTGCTCCCAACGATACACTAATCGAGGATTCGATTTCGCATGCTAAATCTGAAGGGGAAAAGTGATAGAAATGAGGTAATTGGAAGTTCCGTTAAAAAAAAAAAAAAAAAAAAAAAAAAAAAAAAAAAAAAAGAGAAAAATAGATTGTTCGAATAATTGGAATTTCGGTAAAAAAATTTTTTTTGAGAGAAATATGCTGTTCGGATAATTGGAAGTTCGGATAATCGGCGTTCTACTGTATGTTATTGCGGTTTGCTGTGGCATGTTCGGTATTGAATATGAAGTGTGTAGCATTATTCATTGTTAATTTACAAGGACACTCAAAATTATTCCTTTACATCGTGGTCTATGGCAAAAGAAAAAAAAAAAAGTTTTCAATGTATTTTAATAGTGTTACAAAATTTTCAACCTAATGAAATTTATATACGTTATTAGGTCGTACTAGAAAATGGTTCCTATAGAATATGTTTTGTGTAGCATATGCGGTACTTGTACGGGGAAACTCAAAATTATTCTGTTACAATATGGTCTGTGAAGAAAAATCGTTTGCGGTAATTAAAATTTTGAATAATGTTACTCAGTTACAAGCTTGGTGAAATTGATATGAATTTTTGAGGTGCATTAAAACATGCTTTCTGTAGACAATGGGTTGCAATGTACACTCTTAAATCAAAAGAACGAATTATTAACTCAACAAAAGAACGAAAAGTTTTACGCGTGTTTTTGTTCTTTCTGAGTATCTGTTTTATCAAAAAGAGACATTTTCCACAAAAAACTGGTTTGCCAAATCATCCTATTAGGAGTAGCATCCTCGGGACCGCTCATTTCAGATCGGAACAGAAAAATATCTTTAAAAGAGCGGTTTAAGAAGCTTCCCTATTGGTTGAAATCTTGTAACGCGATATATAGTTTGGCAGAGGAAGAACCGTTTTGAAAAGGGAGTCACTTGTTTATTTCTAGAGTCAAAGCTTAGCGTTACCTACATGATTAAAACAACAATATTACAATTATAATTTGATTGATTTAAAAATGGCATAGAATAAGATAGATGGGTTATGCCCACGAAAGCAGGGGGAGGGGGGCAATCATCACAAAGAACTGGATAAATTTCGTTTTTGTTTCCCAGCTAAAACCAAGATGGCTACCGGCGATTCTAGGATTTTACTGATTTTGAAAATTCTAAGGTAAAGTACGTTGTTTTACTTCATCTTTCTTGTAATTCCTTCGCCATTCCTTGTTGTATTTTCACATTGTATATATGATTTTTTGCGTTATTTAACGTTATTACTTTTAAACCGGAAACATGAACTTCTTAAATTACTTTTTTTTTTAATGCGTCTGTTCCATAATTTTTATAATCAATAAAATGCACTTAGATATGTAGTTTTCTCGTATTCAAATTGTGTAAAATTTCGCTAATTGGTATTTACATTATTAAACATATATCATTTTGTGCTTATATTATTGATTATTAATATACTACTTTGCTCATGACACTCATAAATATTTGCAGAACACAACCCATGATTATAAAAATTATTAAATTATTATTAACGTATGATATATGTTCTATTTTTTTATGTTTCAGTAAGTACAAGTATTTAATAAATTGTGTTCATTTAGATAGTTGTACACATCTACACTTTATTTATTATTTTTTTAATTGCCACAGTATTATGTAAATAGTACGAAATGTAAAAGATAATTTAAAAAAAGGTATGAGAAAATAATAGATTAGTAAAAAATATTATCAATTTATTTTATTTTTATGACACAACTAGCTTGACCTTTTTTTAAATTATGATTTTGTGAATTTTTATTTTTGTGTTATACTTCGCTCTGTTCATATTCAAAAGTTTAACTAAAAAAAAGTCTGCAGTTATGTAACACATGAATTCTATATTCCATAATTATTTATCTGTGTCATAAGCAAAATATATTATTAAGATATAATAATATCAGATATAATTAAAGAAATCGACATTTCCGGATTAAAACTAATAACGTTAAAATTATATATACAATGTGAAAATATTAAAAAGAAAAAAAATTATAATAAGAAAGATAAAGTAAACGCAGCGCACTTCAGGATATTGACAAGGTAGAAAATCTTGTCTTGTTATGGCGCGAACTATCTTTTATTATTATTATTATTTAATTTATCTTTCGGAAATGAAAAACAAAATTTCTTCTGCATCTAGATTAAAATAATACAAAATGGAGTTTTAAAAATAATACATTTTGCAAACTAGGGAGTTATTATGTTAAAAAACAAAGTAAAAAAAAAATTCTGAAAATAAGAGGGAAATAATTTATTTTGCCTATTAAATTTGACAAAAAGGGGGTTTAAAAATGACTTGTCAATAATGAGTGCAGTCACTCGTTTTGCCTATTAATTTAGTCGAAAAAAAGAGCGAAAACAGCTTATCAAAAAGGAATGAAAAAAACCCCACTCCGCAAGATGGATGAAATTCACTCCTATAGGATAAGTGCATTTTCAATACTGAAAAGGAGTGAAAATACACTCAGTCGGAGTTAAAATCGCTTAATTTTTTTAAGAGAGTATTTATTAGCCCCCGGTACGGTATGCTATTTCTTTCTCCCAGCTTATTTTGTCTCCAAAAAATAACGTTACCTTACAGAATCCAGCCGTAAAACAAAGCAGTACGATTAAATACTCTATAAAAAAAAATTAAACTTCTAAGCATCGCACATTTTCGATTTTTATACTGTCGTATTGGGGAAAAAAAGTTCTTTTAAATGCATTTTGTTTGAAAACTGTATCTCCATTTATTTTTGAAATATTAATTTTTTTGTAGTTTTTAGCACCATTTGTTTAATTTTGGCATCTCAAGTACTCCATTTATATAGAAAGTAAAGCGAAAATAGTTGAAAAATCGCAATTATATCTTTTTGTTGCCATTTTTTCATAACAACCGAAAGAAAATGTAATTAAAATACGTGCTATTTTGAAAAAATATAAAAGAATAATTTCTGTTAAAACATGGAGTATATAAACTATATTTAATTTTAAGTATCTATAGATGCTTTCTGTGTGACGTCAGTCATGACGTTTTGGTTGGAAACTGACTCCAGACAAACGGTTGCTATGCGTCATTTCTTTTTAAATATAAGTCGTCGAAAATGTTACCAGTACATATCAAGTATTAAAACCCTTAGATGTGAGATATAGATATAAGATATAGCTGCAATATACAAACAAAATATAAAATACAACATAGCAACCGTTTGTTTGGAATCAATTTCCAACCAAAATGTCATGACTGACGTCTCGTCTATATTAATGTTACAAACAAATGAATGCCTATGGATCATTAGATAGCCGTATTTTTGTTGAGTTTCTTTAATGACGGCATCTTTTTTCCGCATTCGTGTATTGTTTTGCGATAGTGACATCTTATACATGCTTTACTGTAAATGGTTAAGAGTGGATCGTAAATGTGGAATTCCTAAGCGGATGCGAATGACGTCATTTTACATAAAATAAAAGTGTGTGCTTCAAGTCTTAAAATTGAAATATGTTTTGTACTATTTATATATATCAATGTTTTTTTTTTTCCATCGGGGCGACACTAAATTCTGAAAAAGCAGAATTCCTGTTTTCTAGTCATTCATTTACAGTGTCACACAGAAAAGTCAATTACATTATAATCTACGGGGAGAAACTGCTCGCAACGTATTTTGATTATGTTGCATTATTTCAAACATGATGAAATTGATACACATTACTGAGGATCTCTACGAGATGCTTGCAGTAGAATATATGAAGTGCATCACATATATCGTTCATTTACAGGGGCGGATAATAGATTTTGGATAAAATACTGCATCTGAAGTATTGCCTAATAGGGATAATTGCTGAAAGTGTGGTTTCTGTTATGGTAAGTGTTTTTAGTTTAACCAAAGTTCTGCACACTACTAGATGCGTCTGATTTCTACAGACCGTATACAGGGCTACACAAAAGAATTCGTAAGCGTTACTGACAGTGATCGTGAATCGTTTAAAAGTGTTTTTCATTTAATTTGGGTTATGCTTTTTGAAACACGTCTACATTTATTATACTCAGAGATGTTTGTAGCATATAAATAAAATCATATACAGAGCTAAGCAAAAAACTGGATAAATGACCGCCTATCGTTAACAATTCCTGGAAGTGTGATTTCAGTGGTTTAAACGTGTTTTTGCATCAGTTAAATTTTAGCTTAATATGTGGCGTGTATAAGTCTTTATATAATATACATGGCTGTACAAAGGTATTTATGTACGTATTCAATGCATTTTAAGCTTAATTAAAATGCATTTTAACCCCATAATTCCCTTCAAAATTTTCTTTTGATATTTGTATTAGAATCCAAGTCTAAATTAAAAGTTACATTTTCAGAAAAATATATTAAGAAAGGAGAAATAATAAATTATAATTTAATTTAATTTGGAACTTTAAAATTTCATTTTTGTAACATAATACATTTGATAATGTCTTCTTATCGGTGAAATCTTTATTAAAATTAGAATTAAAAGATAATATTCAAAATGATTAATAAATATAATATGCTTTATGTTCTATACTTCAAGTTTCACAACATGCCTATCACATATATTTAGAACAGAATTATAAAACGTATCTACAAATATATATAAGGTAAAGCGAGGAGAGTCTGCGCACATTTCAAAAGAATAGTAATAAAAAATCTATATATTAATATTTTGCTAAACTATGCATGAATAATTTTGACTTTATTTGTTTTTTATGCATTTCCATTGTTATTTTGTTGTTATACTGTAATTTAATAGAACAGCAGTAATAAAACCAAGAAAACTATTTTGCGCAATCTCTCTTTACAGGGTAGAGAGAACGCGCACATGGGTAGGAGAGATTGCTCACATAGGTAGAAGAGATAGTTATTAATGGTAACTACAATTAAATTGTCAACAATAATAATTACACTTAATCGACATTGTTGAAAGGTTTTTGTGAGTAAATATTATTGTATCAGGAGTGAATATTTCAACCAAATGTTTAAATAATAAATAAAAGAAAGAATTTTAACAGCAGTTAAAATTTTTTATTTAAGAAGATTAAAATATCAGAAAAAAGCAAGCCCTACTAAGATTACAAAATAACATTAATCTAGTTGATAACATGTTTAACTTGAAAATTACTTCATTTCCATTTCCACAGTTTCATTGCATTTTGTTTGCTAACCGAAGTTGCCGTCGTCCACAATCGATGCACTTATTTTTGTAAATCGTGCACCTTTCGTGCAATCATCTGCAACAATCAATACATTGAATCCAGTCAGTTGTCGAAGTTGTCTCCTGGTACAGTTACAGACATTCAGTGCACTCATCCTCATTGACCTTCGGTTTTTTTACTTGAGTTTTTTTATCTCACTTTTTGTGGAAGCACATTATCTTCAGCTGTTTTTTTTTGTAGCGGCATCCTTCTTAAGTCTTTTTCATGTATATTTTGTGGATTAGTAACATTAGTTGCACTCTGTTTCATTTTGATTTCGATGGCATTAGACTAGTTGGAATGGGTGAAAGCTTTTCCAAAACATTGTATTAGAAAATTCATTTTAGTTAACATAATTAATTTATTAGCAAATTAATTGTTCATAAATTAAAAAAATATGTATAAATATTTAATTAAATTATTAACAAATGCATTATTAATTTATTAACAAAAATAATTACATAAAATTAATTTAATAACAACTGTATTATTAATTTATTAATAAAATTTTTATCTGTAAAAGTATTTTTTTGCAAATTAATTTGTTGCCAAATTTAGTTTTGATAATTATGTGTTTTCCGAAATTATTTCAAAATTGATTCATTCATGTGTTTTACACGTAATTTGATATTCATACAAATTTATCAATAAGCTGCGTAATCTCTCCTAGCACTTAAACTTATGGGGAAATGCGCCATCTCTCCTAAGTAGCAGATGCGCAAACTCTCCTATTTTGGTAGGAGAGAATGCGCGGCTTTTTATTTAAATATCGCCACTTCTAAAATGAATTGTTGGTGTTCGCATACTTAGTCCAGGTTAGTAGTTTATAAAAAATCGTTTAAGTTCAAAACTATTTTGTATTACTGACGTTCTATAAAAATTCTGACGAACAGTTATGAAAAGTCAAGCACTTACTTTGGAAAAACAAAATAAAATAGCACTGATTTATCCAAGACATTTGGAACAATCAATATGCGAATTCATGTAGACACTGCACTAATTCTGTTGTACAACTACCTGGAGTCGCTGCGCGCGCACTCTACTCCTTCCCATGAATCTCTTTGTGCGCAATCTCTCCTACCGCGCGAACTCTCCTCGCTTTACTATACAGATGTAACATTTGGAACTCCTAATGTTTGCATTTTTAATATTTTTCCAAAACAAACTGCAATGCAGGTAATATTTTAGGCATAACTTAAAAAAGAACTATTTGATGGAATGATTCGTAAGTTTATATTCACATGCTTGAAGATTCTAGAAATTGATTTCTGTTAAAAAGGGTTATAAATTACATTTCATATATTTTTTTAAGTATTAATTTAAAAATACATATTTGTAGAAAAATCTAAACTTTGTGCATCTGAATTTCCAAAACAAAAGCCAATTAAGGTTTTTCATTGTAATATTCGTGTTTAGTAAGTTATTTCATACAGAACTACAAAGTTTCAATTCAGAAGCAATTGATTGTTTTGTAGTGTTATTTGATTAAAATTTGCATTAATAGAATTAATTATTTCGCACTAGAATAAAAAAAAAATAAACTTAAGTAAATACGAAAAAGGAAAAAAAATCTCCTCCGTTCTGTAAAAATCAAGTTATGTTTTCATTAAACTGAACAGTTTCTTCAATAGAATTTTTTCTGACTATTAAAAAACAAAGCAAATCTTTTCTATGCCTAAAGTCAAATGGAATTCAACATTCATTAGAAGAAAACAAAAGTAAAAAGATTTTGTGTAAAAATTACGACACAGATTAATGAGTGAATATTTATTTCTGATTAAGACATCATATCGCTAACCCGCAAGAAAAGTGACACATCTAGACAAAAGTAAATTTTACAAGAGAGGCAAAAGAAAATTTCCATGATTTTACTGTAACATGAAATTACAGTAATTCGCCCTGCATGCAGGAAAAGCGTGCATAAAATCATAAAACCCTTAAGAATGAAGACGTAGGATGTGGTTTGGAGGGTTGAGTAATTTTACCTCCCCACACAATTCACCCCTCTTCTGTGACCGCAAATGGTCTTATAGCGTAATAATGTGATTTACCGCATAACTACACTTATGAAACTTTTTGTGGAGCAAGACGTACCTATGACTGACGTATTAGTGGAATAAAACGCAAAATGAATTTTTGCGAGATGTGTCACTGCGGGTGAGCGATATTTATAATGTATTTTTATTTAATTAAAAAAAAAAAAATTCCCAATTTTTCAACCGTTTTGGAAAATTATATGGATAACAAAGTAATTAAGAACAAAGATTAAGCAGATTCTAAAAAAGTATTAGAATTCCTGGTAGGCAAAAAGTAATATTTCACTGCAGTTTCTTTCCAGAAAAGAAAGGGTAAAAAGTAAATGTGACGATGAAATAATTAAGATTCATTTTGAATCTAAACTAAACAACAATTATTACTAAATGGTAAAAAAGAGATTATGTTCTAATTGAAATACTATTGCCGAGAGCTGGCCGTTTCAAATTAATTAGTAAAATAATAAGTTTCAAAATAATTGTTGACCATTGTAGGAAATAAAATGTCTTCTTTATATACTGCAATATTGATATAAAGAAAAAAGAATCGCACATTGAATTTTGTTTCTGACAACTCATGAGCAATTTAAAAAAATAATAATAAATATAAAGAAAAATATTATTTTTAAAGATGCACTTGAAATCTGTATTATTGCCTACTTTAATAATATCTAACATTTATTCCTATTTAAATTCCTCTTAATGCAAAACGCGTATATCAGAAATATCTTATTTTAAAACCATAATTTAAAGCTTTAGATTCCTTCATAAATTTTATAAGCTACACTATCTATCATATTCCGAGTAAAGTTAAATTTTTATTTTCGAATATTTTCAAAAGCCATATTCTTTTTCATTCCTAATTTTCATTCTACGAAACTCCTTTACCGTGTGCATCTTTTAGCCCTAAAAAACTTCGGATCTTAAAACTGGAATTATTTTTATTTAAGCGTCGATCTCTCTTCGATTGTTTCTAGACAGTCGTCTGAGAGCGGCAGCCTTTTCTAATTCGTTCGTTTCGTGTGCTACGTAATCAATGTATCTTTACGCAGACTTTACAAAACGTAGCCTTTGATCGCAGATTTCAGAGATTTATACAGAATTTCGCCTGTCTTCAAATGGTATAATAGCTATCTGGTGTTTTCTGCCGTCGTAGAACATGAGGCTTGCTTAACCAACATCTTTTGAATTTCAACGTGCTGCATCGCGCGCTGTAAGGCGTTTTTACCTACTGTAATACATGGGAATCGTTGAAATGCTCTGTTATCAATAAAGTACTGTTAACGTTTAATGATGTCTTCATATTTTTTTGGAGAAATACTCAATATGATCCTTTCCTACCACTCTATTTTCGACTACATAAATGTTCATTAGTGATCGTTGCTGATGACTATAACATGGTCTTCGACTGCATATAATTTTTGACTGAGTTATTTTCTACAGATGACGGCCTCCCAACAGCGCATTACTTATTCAGTGAAGCGCGAATCAACCCAGAACCTGCCAAATCACAAGATATATAAATATGAGTGTTTTCAATAAAAAAAATAAGTGGTTTTCTCCTACATTCTCTCTTCGAAAAGGCCGCGTTGGATTGCAGAATAGAATGAAACTTTGCAGTTTCTTTAAAAATGTGTTTAAATAATACAGATCAAGCTGTATTTATAGGAAAATGTTTCATTCAAATATCATTCAAATATTCGTTCAAATATCATAGAGAAAAATTAATTATATTTAACTTAAACAGAAAATTGTTGTTTTTATCTGAGAATTACAAAATGGCATAAAATTATTTCATGATTCTTGATATGATCAAAATAAAAGCATATTTTTACATGTAGCTGCATTTATCTTTTAAAGACAATTATAATGTTCTCATGGCGACATATCGAGTTTCTGCCAGATGAAGAATACAAAATTATTAATTCTTTTGAAGACAAAACATTATCATGTAAAGCAAATCTAAATTTCTAAACTTTCAATCAGTATTTTAAAATAACGAGGGATAGAAACCTTCTGAGCAAGAATGTGACATAGGATAAAAGAAAACTTAAGAAATATTTTCATGTTATTAGAGAAAAATCTGTGTTTAAAACTATAATAGAGGTTTTCTATTTCTAAATTATCATAAAAAAATCTTTGAAGAATTATAAAAATAAAACATGTTTTTTTTTTTTTTTTTAATTAAAGGATCTACTAAAAAGAAAAATCAAGATTTAATTACCACTTATTTCGTTTGCAGTAAAAAGAAGAATCATGTTAATTTTTTACCTTACGGGAAAAAAATATAAATAAAGGAAAGAAAGAGAAAATAATGTTTTATCTTAAGTACTCGTATACAAAAAATTAAATTATTATTTTCACCAAATATGTGAAACAGAACAAAACGCATCTTCAAACATTTATCAATTTTATTTTTTTTTTTCTGAAAAAAACAGAAAACACATGTAACAAAAATTTTTTTTAACAAATGTTAATATGAATGCCCTAGTATTTTCATTAATTATACTGGTATTAAATATTAAAATAATGAAGTAGAAAAACGTGGGATAATTTTCAGGAAATATATTATGGGTGCTTTGAAAAAGTATACATGGATACCGATTGTTTATTTGTTTGTTTGTTTGTTTATTTCTGGCGACTGATTTATAATTGGATAAGCTGCTAATTAAATCTTACACACAAAGTTAATTTATTGAAATTGCATTATTTTAAAAAAGTAAAAAAATAATCTAAACTATTTGTTTTTATGATAAAAAAACTTAAACAGAATAAAACTCAATACCGAATATGTTTCTTATAATGTTAAACAGAAAAAAAGGCCATATTAAAAGAAAGCAGATTTTTTGGTTTCGTAAAGCATTAACATTTTTATTTCGAAATTCTTTATAAAACATTATGTAGAATTACATAAAATAGTCATTTTTTTAAAAATAATTTCATCTCATGAAATTAAAATACAGATTTATTTACATTTTATTAAATCAATTACAGAACAAATCTGTGGTAAAAAGAAGATTAATGTTCATTTAGCTAATTGAAAATGCGATACATAAAGATGATAAAGAGAGAGAGTTATACTCTAACTAAAACTTCTGTTTATAAAAATTGAAACCATTAGCATGTCGACAATAATGTGAAACAAAAGTGAACGCATTATCCAATATTATTTTTGCAATAACAAACAAATACCTGTTTACACAAGTCAGAGCCCAATAACCGCCAGAGCAAACCTCCACTAGCAGTTTTCAGTACTCATTCTTGCTTTATTTAAATCCCTTGTTGTTGTTCATGCATAATTTTTGTCATAAGTAAGGCGAATATTCCTATTATTTTTTCCTGGTATTAATCACGCCTTCTGAAAAGATCGTTTTTTTGTTGCTTTTGTTCAATAACGCTTGAATTACTTTATTTCTAATTTTTTTTCTAATACAATTTTAGGGATTTACAAAATAAGCAAATATTCTTAAAAGAATGAAATTTCTAAAAATTAAAACAGAAATTTAATTTATGTTTATTATATGAAGTAAAAGATAAATCTGTAGTAATAAGACTATTAATGTTAATTTTTCAGTTTAAGGAGAACATACAGGTAAAGATGAAAAGAGGGAATCCTATCTTCATTAAAGTATAAATTTACTCAAAAAAAAAAAAAATAAACGTGGATGTTAGTTATTTATCACTTAGAGTTAATAATAAAACTACAATGACAGATGAAATGTGCGATAAGTTTTTTAGAAGGTATGTTACTGTACATATAGGTAAATATAATTTTGTATTTCTTGTAGATAATAAATATTTTAACAAAATGTTAAATAAAACCTAAAACTATTATATGAATACATTGAACACCCAGGAGGGAGTGGACTCAATGGTTTATCCAAAAATGATTTATACAGTGAGTGTGTGTGTGTGTGTAGGGGGGGGGGGGGTTGCTTTATTACTCTAAATAGATTTGATACCCTAAAAATACATTAAATTTGGTCTTTTAAGTTATAGAAAAAAACGAAAAGAATAAAAAAAGAAATTTTTGAAAGGAAATGTATGTATAAAGGAAAGTGCATCAAAACCTGTTAAAACGGAAAGGCCTACAACGAAATCCTGTTTTACAGAAAAAAAGTCCATGGTCCCTGCAAAATGAATAGCATGCAGTCATACCTGATAAAAATGAAAACTGACTCAAACGGAATTTAAATCCGGTCCTTTGAAATTCTGTTACGATAGAATCCCATTCCATACCTTTGAGTGTGTTTCCACAATTATCGCAACAATTTTTAAGTTAAAAAATATCGCGAATCTGTTCAATTCTAACTCCTATTCTCCTAGCGTGAAATATTAACGTAAACATGAAAATTATTTTTACAACTTTTATTAAAAACATAAGTATATATTAAAAATGCCTTTCAAATAATACGAAATACTTTGGAGAGATACGGCATGTATGCAATGAAGACAAACTAAAATACCTTCAGAGCAGCCCACAATGCGCATTTAATGTATTTTCATATATTAAAATTATAATTTTCCATTTTCAACGGATTTCCAACGAGTTTCAATAAACAAATAGTTTTTACGAGGGCATTTCGAAAAGTAAAGATACACCGTACGCCGGAGGAAAAGGAAAGTTTTGGCAAGCAAATTGGCAACACAGGTGTTAACCATGAACCGTTAGCTTCCTCCTCGCGGTCGTTCGGCATTTCAACGTTGATTCTGGTTGGGGTAGGTCGTGTTTAAAATGGTTCCGCCGATTCAGAATCCAGCCAAATGCGAAGTGCGCTCCGTCATACGTTTTCTTCATGCAAGAGGTCAGCGACCAGCGGATATTCACAGAGAAATCGTTTCTGTTTATGGGAACATTATGAATCGACAAAATGTAACGAAATGGTGTCGTCATTTCTCTGAAGGTAGGACCGATGTTCATGACGAACAAAGAACAGGTCGACCATCCGTGATCTCTGATGCCCTTCTTCAGAGAACGGAGGAAGCAATTCGTGCGAATAGACGTCTCCTGTTACCTGAAGTCCAATCTTGGAGGAAAATCATTCCACGACGATGATGAGATCAAAGATGAAGTTGAAATGTGGTTCCGACAACAGGCGGAAACCTTCTATAACTGTGGGGTACAAAAGTTTGTGCCCCGACTTAACAAATGTTTTGATAACGGGGGTGATTATGTCGAAAAATAATAAATAATCCAGTTAATAAGATGTAACTTACGTTTTCTAAATAAATGTTTTTTTTTAAGGAATGCGAGCCATTGTATCTTTTCTTTTCGAAATGCCCTCGTATAATTTTTGTTATCGATGTCAACAAGTCATTTTTAAAAGGGGCGATTTCCAATTCTTTTCCTTATTGGAAAATTCTCTTTATAGAAAAGGATCCGTTAGAGAACTTTGTTATAGTTGTCTCACTATCCGTTCGCATGTGCTTTTTAGGTGTGATCGTAATCATATAAATACTTAACACCTCTAGTTGTCGTCTGAACCGCCATCCTGTCGTCTGTCTGCATATAACATCGTAAGAACTTCCCAACCGAATGGTTTGAAATTTAATGTATATAAGTTGCCGAATTTGTAGAGTCACATCGACTTTCATGAAATTCGAGTCAAAACTTACAACGATATTTAAGAAAAATTCTTCATCATATGTAATAGTTAGAGAATTTTGCCGAATTATTTCAAATTTTATGGACATTTAATCAAAACTTAAAAATATATTAATAAATTTTCTTCATTCTATAAAGTCCTATCACACGTAATAAATTCAGTGATATCCCATGATAGGTAATGATTCTAGGTTTTCATGGTGATTACGTCAAATTTAAGAGGGAGTCCTATTAAGATATGAATATTTATAAAACTAGTTATTGTACGAATGCACCCCAATTACCACATTTGACATACAATTTTAGTCTTGTTTTATTTTATAAGAATTAACTTTGGTAAAATTTTATCTCTAATTAGGAATTTCGAGTATGTTTAGGTGCACAATACTGTACGTTTTTACAATTGTAGTAGAATCATAGGGTTTTTTTTTTTTTTTTTTTTTTTTTTTTTTTTTTTACCGTGGCACTCCAGAAAATTATTATACGAGTATACTCGTAGTATCATACATCATCATAGTCCAAAATAGGCGGTGTTTGGAAAAATGAGATTTAAAATGAATATAGATTGGAGTCCGGCATTAAATCGGTAAATTTTTTTTTTACCTCAGCCTAACCGGTGCCACGGGCTGGGTAAAGTTATCAATATATTTTATTTTGTGAAGGGGCGAGGATCGGGTTAGAGGTCTGCACGCGCCGGAATTTCCAGGCCGGGCCTGGCCCGTACGAAAGCTATCTTAGCCCTGCCCGTACATAAATCTGTGAAAACATGGCCGGCCCGATCTGGCTCGAGATATTATTAAGATACTTTTAAAGAATACAGCTTACATATTTATGGGATAATTTTACAGAATATTTTAATATTACTATGTTTGTGCAAGACAAAACGTACACAGTAGCAACTTTAATGATTACTTAGATTCTTAGACATTTCAACATTCAAATAAGGATTCATTAAAAGATTACTGCAGTTTAGAATAAAAGAAAAAAAGGAGTGTTAAAAACATCATAACTTTTGAAGCTGCATAATAAAAAGTAGATTTGTGAAAATATTTCTATGTCATTTATTAAGGCTTTTCTGATATCCAAAGGAGCTACTTTTTGACACATTTCTAAATTCATTTCTTTTCGGAAACGCATAAAATTGGCAAGAATTCTTATTCAGGTACTATGTAATAGAATGACATTATCCATGTTTTGAAAAAGGCAATACGAGAAAAACCTGCAACCACGTGACAAGACTATCTTATAAGTGGACAAGAAATTTATTTGTCATAAATGGAAAACACTATTCGATTCCAAATCTCTTCCATAGTCAGGTTTGTCAATTTTATGCCTTTACAGTTAAAAATTAGTCAGAAATGCGTCAAAGTTTCCCAGTGTTTAAGCAGTGAATTTGAGAACCACTTTAAGGTACATTTCCAAAGATTAAGTTACCAGAAGTTCATTATCGCTATTAATATTTTTATAAAACATATCACTTGCCGTACACATCCTGAGGACAATTAGGTTCAGTTCCTGCACGGCTCGACAATGCAAAAAAAAAAAAAAAAAAGAAAAGCAAGCCTGATCTCAGCCCGACATGAGTCTGCTGAAAAAAAAATGAAGCCCAAATCGGACACCTTGTATCAGTCCGATGGCGATATCCACACTGGACATGTTAAATTTCTGTATTGATCTTGTCAAACTAGCATCAGCTCGTGACGCATTTATACTTATTCTCTCAAAAGTCATCTTCCTTGAAAATAGCCCATATTTTATCCGTTTTGCCTAAATTTTTATATCGTCCCGGCCCGTTCAATTTTTTTGCCGGCCCGGCCCGTTGAAAACATTCTCCTAATACTGCCCGCCCGGCCGTTTGAAAATGGGCCTTCATTTCTCCGGTCCGGCTCGGGCCCGTGCAGACCTCTAGATCGGGTCCTAATGATTCTAAACATGTCATGACCAGTTCGGTTCCGAGTTGGGTTATGACTTCTAAAGTCTGGCATATTGTTTTAAATTAAAAACTTTATACGAGTATAGAACATAAATGAGAATATACAATATGTGCACTAAAGTCCCTTGCTACCCTCTTAACTTCGGAGCGGCTGCTGCTATATTCATAAAAGTGATGTCTAGATATAGTAATTTAGCCTTGCGCTACCGAATGAAACCGCCTACGGCGCCACCTGGTGCAAAACTGCGGAGTTAGCATTCCTATCTCGAAAAAGGAAAGATATAGGAAAAAATTGCTTTACAAAGTTGTAGAGCATCAACGATTAAGTACGAAAATATACCTAAAATAGGACGGTTAAAAAGAGCGTTCGTTCGTTCGTAATTTCCTGCACTGTGACGTCACTAAACTTGAACGGAAGGAGAAATGGTTATCTTTCTGACAAATGTGCATCCAAATTTGCATTGCAGTTGACGGTGAGAAGTTTGAACATCTTAAATAAATGTATATTGTTATAACAGTTGTTGTATTCTTTCTAAGATCGTTTTTTTCACGTCACAGTGTAGGAAATACCTAAAAAACAAATACGCATTTTAACCGTTCTATTCTTTGCATTAATGTCCACAAAGTGTCTTTTCGTACTAAATGGATGATGTTCTACAACTTTGTAAATTACTTTTTTCCCTATCTCTTTCCATTTTTGAGATAGGAATGCTAACCCCGCGACATTCCACCAGGTGATGCCGTAGGCGGTCTTATTCAGTAGCGCATGGCTACTTTACTATACCTTGACACCATTTTATGCATATAGCAGAAGTCGTACCAATACTAAGAGGGCGACAAGGGACTTTAGTGGGCATACTGTGTGTATATATATATATATATTTCTACATAAAAGTAAAATTTTTTATATGTTTATAATTATGCAATATTTGTTATTAATGTTTTTTTTCGACGTTGGTGTTTAAGTGCGCTTGCTTAAGTTGTACTTCAGGGTTCACTCCAAATAAAATTTTCGTACCTGATCAGGTATAACGCGAACTGTCATGGATTCGAACGATTTCACAGGATTCTACAGGATTAAAATGTGGGTAAAGAAACAGTATCAAACTGAAAAATAGTACCTTGAAGTAAGTGTTTATTGTTAAAATTTACTTTTTAAAGGGAAATAGTTGGGTTCTGATGACAGCATATGCAATAGCTAAAAGCGTTTTCTTTACAATCGTCATTTAACAAGAATACATTATTATTATTTTTTGAATTAAGGAAATTCTAACACATAAAAATAAAAACAATTTGTTTTTAGCAGCATCTAATTATTAGTTATAAAGATAAAACATACAAAGACTTTTTTTTTCTTACGATAAAAAAAAAAGTCTTGAAGTTATTTTTCTTTAACTTAAATAAGAATTTTTTGTTTTCTTCAAAAAAAAGTTATTTCCTTAAATACAAGATTCAGGAGGCGTTAGAAAAAGAGGAATGCAGAGAAGGTAAAGAAATAGGATTTAATTGCAGTTTCTTACTAAAGGTAAAGATTAAATTTATGGTGAAAAAGAAACCACACTAGTCTAAGATGGGCTTTTTACTTAAACGTGAAGAGTATTTCATATATATATATATATATATATATATATATATCTGTGTGTGTGTGCGTGTATCAACAAAAAATGCAGAAATTTTCCCTGGAAAATAAAAAATTTACTTTAAGGTCATTATAATTATCCATTGGTATAATATAAATAAGCTCATAATTATACCAAAATTTCCAATTGTCATGTTATAAATTTAGTCACAAAGACATATGAAAGAATAAAGATTAGCATGATAGAATGAAATTATAATTGTTGCATAGGAAGCATCACAAGGAAGAAAAAGTCTTCAACGCAACTTTGAAATGATGAAGGGATATTATAAAAAATTTTGATATTGTGATAGCTGCGAAAAATAATAGATTGTTATTTTTATAATTCAACTATGCAATATAAATAAAATCTGTGCTTACATTTTCTTTTTAGTGAATTTTATCGAAAATGGGTATTCATATTTCGAAAAATGACTTTATGCGGCTAAGTCATTTTAATGCACCAAGCATTGACACTTTAAGAAATTAAATATTATTTACATAAAAAGAAATCTGATAACTGAGTTAATAGCAATATACGACACCTGTTAGATTGGACTGCGTAAGGGTTCTATTCGGAATAATTATTAAGATGCTACATGGCGCAGAATGATATACATACATTTTTTAAAAGCAACGTTAAAAACGCCACTCAGGACACTCAGGGCACTGAGGACGGTACGCTAAACGTTACCGAAACTAGTCTGCAAAATTTTTGTTTATTCTGGCGTTTTTAACGTTGCTTTTAAAAAATGTATATTCTATTTGTGTATCGAAATATCTGTGTTATCGAAATATCTGTTCGAAATATTTGTGTATATTACTCGATAAAATGTAAATGCACTATGCGTATTAAAAAAATCATATTATGTTTTGTATTTAAAGGTTGCTGAAAGTAGGAACCGGAAAAAATATATAATAACATAATATTTTAGAAATAGATAAATGAGAATTGTATAACCTTTAATTCTTGACGCATAAAAATCAAGCTATCTGACTAACCTTTGAGACAGTCAGAAAGGCGAAAAATTATAAAATATAATAAATTAAAATCTGTACTATTAATAGTACATTTAAGAAATATAAAACTAGAAACATCACACTAATGTTCCATAATAAATTCAAATAAAAAATCTTTTATATTGTTATGTAAACCAGGAAAATAAAACAGCTGCATGCAAAAATTTCATATCGCTTCTGATATACTTGCTAGTACATGCCTAATACTATCTATATAGTCAAAAAGTTTTATGGTGCAATAATTAACAGTGCCTATTTTTTTTTATCTTTTAACAGACCAGTGGTTTTATTAATGGTACTTTTAAAAAATGCATAAAGTAATAAATGAAATTGCAACTTTCTATAGGAACATAAATACATTTATTTTTTATAAAGTAAAAAATATTTTTAAATATAAACATAAGTGTTTCATTTTATTGACGATTTTTAGTTTATTTTTCATATTTTAAAATGAAATGTTACAAATACAGCTCAATGTTGAATTTTGAAAATGCTTGACGTTGTGTGACATTTGATTGACAATTGTATGGTTTGATTAAATAACTGTAAGTGATTTCTGTGTCATTTGTTTTAGATAAAAGTTGCCACCACGTACCTCATAGCCAAACTGAAATAAATCAATGAGTTAAAATACAGGCAAAAAACAGGATTTACACAAATAAAATTGTTATGTCACCTTTAAGTAGTATAAGTACAATGTATTAAAAGTACGTATCTTGACAAATTTCTTTCAAACAAAACATTCTTGACAAATTTAAAGCAAGCGTGAGTTTTGGCAAATAAATTCTTGTCTAAGTTCGTGAGCTGTTTTTCGTTTTTTGTTTGGAAATCATAAAAGTTAATATTTTCTCCATCTCTTGATATTTTTGCATGCTCAAAATCTCATTGCTATCCAAAGATGTTCGTGTATCCTGAACAAAACCCAGGGACGTGAAGATTAAACCTTGTTTTTTTTCTTTGTATGTGACTAGTGGTATGACTTCCAGTTATAGAATGCATTGCTAGTAGAGAAACACATATAGTATTTTCAAAAGCAATCTTACGATCAAATGTCAACCTAAACACGATGTTCATTTGGCGATCCTACAAACCAAACACCTCGGCATTTAATTATATAGGTTACTTTCATTACAAAAATAAAGAAACTATCTATTCAAGCCGTCCTTAAGAAAGCAATTATAGTAAATTTCGCTTTATTTAACCCGATCATGACTCCTATACCCCCGACACAGTTCCAATCAGTAGTGTCTATATATATATATATCAATTTTTGGCAAGCGATCGCACCCTTATTTATAAACCAATCAGAATGTGAATGAGCATGTGTTAGGATTTAACAGGGTCTCGACCGAATTCGTTGGTCCGCTTTATACGCCATTTTGTTTCAAAATGTCGGCTACTTAAAAAATTTAATTACAAAAATATGTACAAAAAAAGTAAAAATCTAAGAAGATTTTCCTGAAGTGGTCTTCCTTAAGGAGACGAGGGACCTTAAAAATCAATTATTTATTTTTTGTAAATTTAACTTTAAATATTACTCAAGGGTACATTATATGCATTATGGCGTGAATTTATCGCAAAAAAAAAAATTATTATTATTATTTTTTTTAATTAATTTATTTATTTATTTTATTTTTATTTTTATTTTTTTTTTTTTTGAGAAAAAAATAGAATTTTACGCGTTGTCTTAGAAATCTTCGAAAAGCCCCCTGCTCGTTCCATATCAATGAAAATCTCCAATATTTTTTATAAAAGTTTGGTTTATATATATAAATAAAACTGTGCATCGGATTTTATATATTTAAATATAAAAATATAAAAAAAAATTTCAAAATTTTTTGAAATTTTTTCGAAAAAATTTCAAAAATTTTCAAATTTTATTTTTTAAACTTTTTATTCAAATATATAAAATTCGATGCACAGTTTTATTTATATATATAAACCAAACTTTTATAAAAAATATTGAAGATTTTCATTGATATGGTACGCGCAGGGTTCATTTCGAAGATTTCTAAGACGACGCTTAAAATTCCATTTTTTTTTTCTATGTTAAAGGTATAATGTTTCATGTATAAGATATTTTTTACATAAATGTACTTTAGTAGTTATACTAATCCATTTAAGTGTATGTTTTGTCTGGAATTGTATGTCAAACGGGGCAAATGAGGTGCGTTCGTACTATGACTAGTGTTATAAATATTCAGATCTTGGTGCAATAACTGTTGCACTCTTATGCAAAAATGCATGAATACAAAACTTATTAAGATTCTATATATTAAATTCAATAATACGGAAATAATAGGGCTCCATCTTAAATATGATGTAATCACCATTGCAACCCTTAATTATCATGGGATATCATTGAATTAATTACGCATGATAGGATTTAATAGATTAAAGAAACCTTTTATTAATATCTTTTTAAGTTTTGTCTCGGTTTTTATAATTTTTGAAATGCCTCAACAAAATTTTTGAACGATTATCCCCTTAAGACCCAACCCGCACGATCGTGCGGGTTAGACATTCATTTAATTTTTTGTTTCTGAGTCGTATGTAATAAATACTTTAATCGGACGATGGTTCTGGTTTGCAGATAGAGCAAACTATCATTTTTTATCAGCAGGTAGCGGTTGTAGCCCATGTTTTACTTTCTACAGGTATGACTAGCTTTGTTTACAAATACATCGGGTCTTAAAGGGTTATATATATTAAATTTCAAACCATTCGATTGGCTGTTTTTGCACTGTTATATGCGGACAGACGGACGGACAAGACGACGACTATAGGTGTTACTTATTTATATAATCATGAACATACCTAACAAGCAAGCAAACAAACAAAAAGAAATACTGTATACCTTAACACCAGATTAAAATTTCATCACGATTGGCTAATTTTTATGAAAATTAGAGTTCATAAAGCCAAATAGAAAAAAAGCGAGAAAAAAACAGACGAGAAAACAAAATTACCATTTTTGAATCCTAATAAAATTACTGGACCACTACCATAACAAACCCTTTCTGAAAGAGAGAAAACAGTGAAAATCGAAATACCTGCTCCAAAGTTATGCTCGGAAATACCATAAAGAAAAAAATACAAACAAATCGTTTCAAATTGAACAAAAACGCATACTCCTAGTATTACGATATTGAATAGATTTTGTACAAAACATTACTTCCAATATTAATCTGCGTTATGACTGATGAGATAAACAATATGCAACAACAACAACAACAACAACAACAACAACAACAACAACAACAACAACAACAACAACAACATAATAATAATAATAATAATAATAATAATAATAATAATAATAATAATAATAATAATAATAATAATGATAACATTAACCCATAGCATTCAGATATAATTAGTAAGAAATATTATGATCCAACTTTTGTAGTATCATTAGTGTTCAGTATTATTTGGTGAAATAATAAAACAATTTCTGCAATGTTTTCAATAAATGCTTCAGTATATTATAGATAATTGTTTATATTTATAAGTAATTGCATGGTCGTAATATATAGTACGTATCTTCAGTTTAGTATAGGTTAATTTTACTTAATATTTTATTTTCACTTAAAAGATTTACAATTTTATTGTAAGACCAAACATTCAGTTTTTTCCAAAATGTGATGAATTCGCCTGTCTGCAGTGTCTCAAAGTGAAGTTTGTTCATGACTTGTAGAAAACATATTTGTTGTATATGTTCTATATACAGCCTCGTTCAAAAGAATTAGGCACCTCCCCCCCCCATCAAAACACTTGAATCATTAAAAATATTAGAAAAGATAACAATAGCTTTTTAAAAAGAAGTAAGCGGTGTTGTCAAGCGTCAGTGAAAACATAGATAATCCCTTTGAAACGACTGACGATATCTGGCGACTAAAACAAAGGAAATGTAATTTTTTGAAAAAAAAAATATTTCAAATGTTTTGCAAGTCTTTATTTAACATTTGCAGCACAAAGTAACTTCCGTGTGTGATCTAGTGGCCAATTTTATATAATTTACGTCTAAAATGCCTATAAAAGTGAGATGTCTGTTGAAAAAAGGGTGAGAATTCAGGACTTCCATGAACAAGACAATTCTCAAGCAGATATAAGCAAGTTGGTAAAATGTTCTCAAGGTGCAGTGCAATCTGCTATTAAAAGGTTCACGGAGACTCGGTCGCAGGGAAACCGGACAAACGGACAGAAAACCTGTGACAACGAAACGCCATGAGAGAAAATTAATACGAAAGTCTGTTAGACATCATAAAAATTTATTCTGAGCTCTCTGCAGCTCTGTAAGAAGACATGGGACAGATTATAAGTACTCGAACGGCAAGTAAAGGACTTGAAGAAACTGGCTTAAAAGGGTGCAAAGCCAGGAAGAAGCCCTAGCTTATCAGAAAACAACAAGAAGAATCGCTTGGAATGGGCTCGTCGACACTAACATTTTACGGAAGAGGATTGGCAAATACTCTGTGGTCCGATGAATCGAACTTTGAGGTAAGCATTTTAACTCTTCTTTTTTTATAGCGAAAAGTAACCATCATTCAGTCAGAGTCTTCATTTCTTATAAAAATGAGAGTAATTTAAGAAGAATCATTTTTAATTTATTTCCAGACATTCGAAACACCTGGCATGTCATTCAGGTGTTGACCTATCGGCGAAGAATATCATCCAGATTGCGTGGTACCTACTGTAAAACACGAAGGCCGCAGCATTATGATCTGGGGCTGCGTGGCTGCTGATGGCGTTGGTGAAATGTTTGTTTGCAAAGGCCGCATGAACAGCCAAAAATACATAAACGTGCTGGAAACTGCTCTGATGCCCTCAATAACGCACATATTTGGTGACACTAATTTACGTGGCATGAAATTCTATGAAGTCAATGCTACTTGTCTTAAATTGACCACTACGATCTGCTGGTTTAAAGCCTGTAACATTGTATTGCATGACTGGCCAGCGAAGTCCCCCTGATCTTAATCCATTCGACCACCTTTGGGGCATACAAAAACTTAAAACTAGAGAACAAGAATTCTGATTTTTCAGAATTTAGTGTCGCCCCCGGCATTTCCATTACTTCATTTTCTTCTGATGGACTGATGGCTTCTATTATTATGAAACAGTCATTATAAATGAAGTGTTAGGTGAAGATGTAAGAGCAGTCGTAAAAAGTTAGAACTCTGATTTTCTGGTCAGAATGGGGGGAAAATAGCCATTTTTTTCCCCATTCTGACCAGAAAATCAGAGTTCTAACTTTTTCCGGCTGCTTTTTCATCTTCACCTAGCACTTCATTTATAATAGCTGTTTCATAATAATAGGAGTCACCAGTCCATCAGAAGAAAATAACTCGGTTAAGCGGGACTCTACTGCTGTACAAAGCATATTTCAATTTTAAGACTTAAAGCACACGTTTTATTTTATGTAAAATGACGTCATTCGCATCCGCTTAAGAATTCCACATTTACGATCTACTCTTAAACATCTACAGTGAAGCATGCATAGCACATCACTATCACGAAATAAGGCACAAATGCAGGAAACAGATGCCGTCATTTAAGAAAATCGACAAAAAAAGGCTATCTAATGATTCATAGATTCTTAAAATTAAATATAGTTTATAATAGCTCCATTTTTTTAACAGAAATCATTCGTTTATATATTTTTTCAAAATAGCACGTATTTTAATTACATTTTCTTTCGGTTGTTATGAAAAATGGCAACAAAAATATATAATTACTATTTTAGAACTATTTTTCCTTTATTTGCTACAGAAATGAAGTACTTCCGTTGCCAATATTAAGCAAATGGCTCTAAAAACTACAAAAAAAAAAATGAATATTTCAAAAATAAATGGAGAAAGAGTTTTCAAACAAAATGCATTTAAAAGAACTTTTTTCCCAATACGACGTTATAAAAATCGAAAATGTGCAATGCTTAGAAGTTTAAAACAGTGCTATAGAGTATATAATCGTACTGCTTTGTTTTACGGCTGGCTTCCGTAAAGTAACGTTATTTTTTGGAATACACAAAATAAGCTGGGAGAAAGAAATAGCATAACGTACCGGGGGCTAATAAAAAAACACAGCATAACATCAAAAACAACTTTGAAAAATGCTCTTATTCAAGTGTGAGATGGCATATGTGCAGAAAAATTAGCAAGCCTTGTACGCAGTATGTCCCAACGGCTTGCTGCTGTTATTAAAGGCAAGGGTGGAATAAAATCTCAAAAGAAAGGAATTTCCTTATCTGTGAAAAGTGTTACTTCGCTGGGACGTTGTTACAGTATAATTTATATGCCTTTATTATTAGTGTTTTTTTTTGTTTTGTTTTGTTTTTTGCTGTGGGCATAAAATATTTTTATTCTCACTAAATTTTATATTTTTGTAATTTTACCTTAATACCTTATAAAACAATAAGACTTATTTCTTACCTTATGTATAAAAAATATATATTAAAAGTCATGATGCCTAATACTTTTGGCGCCAAGGTTGTATGCTTTCGAATATGTTCTAAAAACTGGTTTTTATTTATTGGCAATCAAATTCGACTAGTTACGCAGCAGATGTTCAAGAATTTCTATTCCGTATTTTGACGCCTGCCAAAAACAATCTGTTATAATTAAAAATCTATAATGATGGCAGCAACTGTCACTGCTATTGCTTTACTATTAATACTCTTACATCACTTCTAAATATTGCATAATTTTAACTTATACATAATCGAATACAAAAAAAATGTAGTTTCAAACTGTAGATAAATTTGGAAATTTTATGACTTTTTAAATAATATCCAAGGTTGCTTTTAAAACTATCACAATAGAAATTTGTTTGGTACAACATGTAAAGTAACTTCTGGCAGAGTTACCACATTTAGCAATGTACACAACAATTTAGCACCACAGCAAAAAAAAAAGCACACTAATAATAAAGACATATAATGTATACTGTAACAACGTCTCAGCGAAGTAACGTTTTTCACAGATAAGGAAATTCCTTTCTTTTGAGATACAGTAATAGAATCTATTTTCACCCCATAAAGATAAACTATAGGAATGTCGGGGAGAAAAGTTGGTACAAGACACTGCTAGAGGGAGATTCTCAAAAGGTGGGATCATTAAAGGTTAACTATATGTAATTTTTAAAATTTTCGAATTTAAGGCCATTTTTTTAATAGCATAGTATTTTGTCTATAAATATAATATATAAATATTTTTAATAGTATGTCTACAAAATTATACACAAACATTAAAAGACAGCAACTATTCTGGAAAATTAATTATTAAAGCATTTAATTAGCAGTTACGTACGTTACAAAATTTTGGACACTCTTTCGCACGTACGTTACAGATTTTGGACGTTGCTCTTAGTATTAAAAAAATTCTTAAGACTAAGAATGTAGTAAATGTGTCTGTATACATATATATATGTATAATTAACTTTTTGTTATCCAGTAATAATAATAATAAAATCAAATGCTTTGTCGCGTACGTTACTTTCGGACATAACAAAATACAGAAAAATTCTTTATAGAAAAGTCCTTCTATCTTCAAAAAAGCAATAAATCAGCCTGCCATCTCTTAACGAAATTATCAAAAAATCATCCGTTTCCTTTATGCATTCGTTGTTTACCATTAGAACCAGTAGGAAAAAAGTTAAAACTCTTTTTCTTGGTGGTACATTGGAGTAGTTAACGTTATGAATGTCCTAAATTGGCCTCTTTAGCATAAAATAATAAAATTTTAAGATATTTATACAAAGCATTTACAATAAATTATGTCATTTACTGTCTCTGAATAGAATTAAAAACTCAATGTAAAAAAAATAATAAAGTCAATGATAATTAAAGTTATGTTTCAAAGGCTTAAAGTTATGACGTTTGTCCAGTGCCCACCTTTTGAGAATCGTCCTAGAGTGAAATGTGCAGGACAGTCATTGCTTGGTACAGGAAAGTGAAGATCGTGATCTAAAAAGCTCAGGACTGACCGAGTTTGTTTATTTGCTGTGAGCACTTAGCAAACGCTATAACTGGAAAAAGCCATGATTTTAGCCTGCGGCTTTCTCTCGCAGAGAACTGATGTGATTACTCTCTTTGTGCAGAATCTACTTTTTATGTTTTCATTAAATTTGTTATGTTTTTATATTGAATTGCATGTCAATTCAACTGTTTACTAGCTGATGTTAAATTTTTTTGAGTGGTGATATGACAATACCATACCACATTTTTGCTATAAGAATAAACTTTGTCAAGGGAAAAACAGATTTTCATTTTATATTGAACTTATAATAAATATCACGTTAAATTAAATTGTTTAATATATACATTGGATATGATAATGCATATGTATATAGTAAAATCTCCCTTAAACGGCCACGTTCCGTTTCAATAAAAATTGGCCGCTCCGAGAGGTGGCCTCTTAATGGAGGTTATATTTAAATCTAGATTTTAATTGTTGAAAAAAGGTAATAATTAATGTTACTAAAATTTAGTTTTCACATTAGGAAAAAATATAAAAATTTAAGTATCGAAACAAAAGTTAATTGCAATACTTAATTACTCCAGAGTTGAAAAAAATGAATATATTGACTTTTGCTTTGGTTTTATAGTTTTATCTTTTATAACTTTTATTTAAAAGTCCTTTCGAAGTTCACTAAATAAATGCCGTTTTTTGTGGCCGGGAACAAATAATGACGATTTCATTAATTTATCTATTTCTTTGAGAGTTTCTTGACGAATAACGCAGGGGAGTTTATTGATGGTCGTTTTTAATTTGTGATCAGAGTTAAATTCATTGCCTGAATAGGTTCAAAGGGGTTTAAGCACTTAAAAGTTACCGGAATAAAATGAAAATCTAAACTTAGTTTAGAAGTTTCATGAATAATGCGCTCTCCGAATTTATTTTTCTAATAAAACCTTCTTCAAGCAACCAGGAAAAAACG
The DNA here is from genome assembly GCA_963932465.1 of Maratus speciosus. Taxonomy (NCBI): domain Eukaryota; kingdom Metazoa; phylum Arthropoda; class Arachnida; order Araneae; family Salticidae; genus Maratus; species Maratus speciosus. Next base: position 460,384,448 of record OZ010797.1, read on the forward strand.
GAATTCTTTTCATTTTCTTCAGAGAAATTGGTCACTCGTAGAAGGAGTTCAACTGAGATGGTATCTGAATAGAGGTAAAATTAGTATTGAGCCTATGGGAATAAAAATTTCGTTCCATAAAAAATGGTTGTTCAGGGAGGTGGTCTGAAGGGAGGTTTCACTGTACTTAGTATATATAATTTTTTTAAAATAAGAATTCTTTTCTTTTCTTTTGGTCTTCCTAACTGGCTCAAAGACGCAGTTACGTAGCTTGATTGTTCAAATCATGAAGTATAAGATAGTCTTGCTTTTTTTTTTTTTTTTTAGAAAATATTTATTCATTTTTCTGCTATATTTTTTCCGGCGTATAACTTATTAATTTATTTAGTTTTAATTTAATCCAATAATCTTCGTTCTTATTAAATTATTGATTGATGACATTTATATATTACAAAGAAACAAAAAAAAATATTATTTGGCGAGTAATTTTGCAATAAAAAATTTCTTATAAAATATTACAAATTGTCCTCTATTTTAAATACATAAATTATAAATTAAGTTTTAAGACAAGATTCAAACATTATAAATTTTAAATGAAGATGAAACCATACTATTGTTTTGAGTACCATTGAAGCTACGAAGCTTATTAACAAACTCATAAGAGTTCCTTTGAGTGTAAATGTTGTTAGAGAGCAGGGGGAAGAAAGTAGGGATAAGATATTTCGCTAATTATAGGAAAAAGTACCAATGTTTGAAACTATTGGTCTGAAAGGAATACCTTGTTTCTGGACCTTTGGAAGTGTATAAAATCTTGCGCAATGTAACACTGAAGGAATAGGTGACAATTTAGCGTTGTTGTAATTGAGTGGGTAGTGCTCAAAGGCAGATTTATCAGTTTTCAGTTCTTTTTGAGAAGGATCAGACTTCATCTTTTCATAAGGACCTCATATATCAAATCTTGTGTTTTGATCGGGTAATCAGACATATCCATAACGACAATGTGGACACCTTTATCAGCATGTATAGTAGGGTGTTACATTTTTTCCAAAGGTGTGATTTTCACATGACTTTGCTTACGCCCCGAGTCTCAGTGCTGTAAAAGATATATATGCCAAATTTCAAGAAAATCGGATAATATTTAGGGGTTGCACGTATTAGGGGTTGCACTTTTATCTCAAACTAGTGAAATTTCTAATATTGAAGATTTTTGTACTAATGGGTTTCTCATGTATTTCTATCATCTTTTGAAGGTACTAGAACTTTAAATAGGGAACCAAAAGAAGAATTTGGCTGCTAGAAATGGTGCCTAGTGGTGAATTTTTAGGATTTCGGCTCCCTTCAAAGGAACAAGTACTTACTTTTAGTTTTTAGTTACAATCACAATGAAATGAAAGAACACATCCGGATACTGCTTAAACTACCAGTAATAAACTACAAGAAGTGTGGACAAAAGCAAATATCTCTGTTAATACAGGAGAATATCCGTGCTGGCATACGGAATCTGTACAAAGAATACAAAATCTGGGTAAAGAGAACCTAGTGACAAAGAGGTCGAGTTTTTGCCTCCAGAAACGAAAATATTAAGTTCAAGTCCTAGATTAAAACCCAATGATCAGACACTGACGTCTACTTGGGATCGAGAACAGCTACTTCATTTATAGCAACTGCAAAGAACCTTGGCCGCAATGCTTCAAAAATCTCCGTATCACCAAATACCGTTCACCGAACTCAGCTGATCAATAGAAGTGAAATGGCAAAGAAAATCAAAAAAAAAAATCTCTTTGAAAATCCTCCTCATTTGGCCTTGCATTTGGATAGTAAACTGTTGCCTCAGTTGCCAATGGGACCTGTAAAAACTTTCGAAGATAGAATTGCAGTTCTAGTGACTGGTAAAGATTTTGAGCATTTGCTTGGCGTACCTGTTGCCCTGAAAGACACTGGTGAGAAGATGGCTAAAGTAGTTATTCAGGAAGTGGATAGATATGGCCTACATGACAGTGTCATCGGTATGTCTTTTAATACTACAGAATCTAATAAAGGACTGGCCCAAGGGGCATGTATCAAAATTGAAAAGGAATTCGGACGAACATTGTTGTGGTTGGCTTGCCGTCATCACACACATTAATTAATATTGAAAGGAGTGTTTGAGAAGTATTGTGACATACCACCAAGTGGTCCTGTCACCCAGATTTTTCGGAAGTTCCGAAATCTGTGGGTTTTATTGATAAGAATTCATATACGACAATGCTGGATGAAGAAAGTCCCGTTCAAGGCTTTCTAGAAAAACAATCAGTGAATATGGTTAACTACCTCCAAAATGTCCTAAAAGACCGAAGTCATCCAAGAGTAGACTAAAAAGAGTTATTACAACTCCCACTAATGTACCTCGGAGGTTGGTCTGAAAGTGACTTCAATTTCAAAATCCCAGGGGCTCTGAATCAAGCAAGGTGGATGGGAAAGACAATATATGCACTTAAAATTGTCCCCTTCACTAAACATTTGAACATTCCACAACGAGAATTGAAAGGAACGAAACGGGTTGCACATTTTGTCAGCCTCATATATGTTCGCTTTTGGCACGAGGCAATTGTAAGTCGTTGTGCTCTACAGAATGATTTGGATATGCTTCAGCTTCCGAGCACTTACCTAGATGTAGACGTAAAAAAAAAGTGCTCTCACTGTCGCTAAGAGACACCTTTGGTATCAGTCAGAAACAAACGTAGGATTGGCTTTTCTGGACGATCGTATTACTCAGGCTGATAAGGAAAATATGACTAAAAATTTGGAAACCAAACCTGCAAAGGAAAAAGAATTGAAACAATTAGAAAGTGAAAACCTAATTTTTGAAGGAAAATACCTGAGGCATTTCGGTACTAATAAAACAAAGACGTTCTTTGAATTGTTTGGGATCCACGACGTGACATAATACTGAAGTAATTCTCTAAGAAGCCATTAACACGTTGAGTGACACGTCAGTCACCGGTGACTGACACTGAACTTTCCGCTTAGGCCGCGTCAGTCATTGGTGACTGACACTGATAGATTGTGTAACGGGAATCTTATTTCGTGGCCCAAACGGAAAGACAAACAAAACAGAATTGGCATTAAATATGTTAAAGATAGTCGAACATCACAGAAAAGTCATCAACAAGGGAACAAAAGAAGGGATTACATCGTTCAAAGTCAATTAATATAACACATGTTTTACCTATCATACTACCTATTAATCTTAGTGTCTAGTTTTAGTATAGTTATTTCTAGTTTTCCCAATAAAATAAATTAACATTGGAAAATCGTATTTTTTGACATCTTTTACCAAGCTGCTCAAAGTGAGCAACCTCTAAATATTATCCGATCTTCTTAAAATTTGGCATATATATCTTTTACAGCACTGAGACTCGGGACATAAGCAAAGTCATATGAAAATCACACCTTTGGAAAAAATTAAACACCCTAATGTATAGATTTATGATTTCTTATTCAACTCGATACAACATTGCTGATATTAAATTTAGGAAGATTATTATTGAAATTCACATTGTTGGCAATTATATGTCTAACTGAATCCTCCTGAGAAAGGTTTAAGATGCTGAACTTGAATGCTCTTCCGATGGTGTCAATAACATTAGGAAAAGACTGTTTACTAGTAAGTGCAAAATTATTATTTAATTCAAGATAATGGATTTCATCCTGAGTAAGGTGAGCACTCTGATTAACCAACGGTAAGATATTGGGTGAACTATTGTTATGTTTACTAAAGAGTGAATTGACTTTGGTGTTTAGAGTTAGCAATATATTTAGTAGGCTTGTTCAATGCACTAAACTAAGGCCGGTTATCAATGGAAGTAAAATTTTGGTGGAAATTGGATAGATTAAGATGCAAATCATACAGCTCCTGTTCAATGATGGCAATTTTACGACGGGTTTCCTGTATCACAGATCTTAAGTGAGAGTTTCGTACGGAAAATATTTTTTTTGATTTTATTTAAATAAGTCAAATTACAATTGCCACAAATAAAATTTGGATTTACGCTATTGCGTTTACAATTCAGAAGGAAAGTAAGGTGGTTCAGGTATATGATATTTTTCAGACATAAGGTGGCAAATCTATTAGAGTTCTGATAAAATAAACAATACAATAACCCATGAAGCCGGATTGCATTAAAAAAAGGGGAGAGGGGGGAGGATTGTATTTTGTGCCAATATATTAAGAAAGAAAAACAACGCTAAGAAGCACAAATAGAAGTATGTATAAGTAGCATACAGCTGTTTCAAAGATCCTAAGGTTTCATCTTCAGTGCTTAAAATTAAAACAAAGATAAAATTAAAAATGTGGGATAAAAAGGGAGGCAACAGAGAGACAGAGAAGCGCACTGCACAGCTCGACTGTCAACGGCGAGATAGCAATCCACGATTGAGAAACAACTGCGAAGTCGATCTCTGCCTACACGAGGAGACCAATCAGAATTGCCCAGTCACTCCGGGAAAGTTCAAACAAAGAGGAGACAAAGGGAAGAGGGGAAGAAAACGAATTGTAGGAATTCGAGTCATATCTTTGAAAAATTGGGTTTTGAAAAGTCGTTTCAAATTCGTTCTGCTGCTTTTATTTTGTCTCGAATTGTCATTGATATTGCTGCTGCTATGCGTGTATTTATTCAGCGACGAGCGAGAAATCCCAAAGAATTGTAAACATAAGTAAAACAAAACTAGGGAAAAATCTAAGATTTTTTTTATTAGGTTTGCATGACGCAAGCTTTCTGAAAAAGATGCAGTACCGGGATACAATTTATATTTTTATATAGTTCTTTATTTATATAACATTTATAACGCGTGTTCAGATGTATATATATATATATGTATATATGACTATACAATTTAGAGCAAAGTATTTTTAGATAGATTTATTCTCAAATAATATAGTTTTCTGTCTTCATATTTTGCATATATCTTTCGTAAATTTAATATCTTCAGGGTCGAATACAAAAATGGGTTGAATTTTATGACACATATTAGGTTATATTCCATTTTTGATTTCAGCTCGTGTATATAATTTTCACTTCATGTCAAAGGTGTAATGTTTAATATATAAAATATGTTTATATAAATGTACTTTAGTTTTTATACTAACTCATTTAAGTTAAAGTTTTAAAGAAGATAATTCCAAATATGATGCACCGTTATCTGGAATAAATGATAATAAATTATTACATGTGCAGTAATATATTTTATATATAATTTAAAATTACAATTCAAAATAGCAGTATACTATTATGTTTAATTTTCAAAAGAAAACTTCGCTGTTTATGTAATAAAAACCCGATCTTGACAAACTTTTGATGTTTTTTCTGGATGTTCAGTTTTATTCAATTTTTTTATCATGTATTTATAAACGCTTTTCCTAAAATTTCCATTTTTTAAATATATCGTTTCTATATTTTAAAATATTTTAAAATCTTGATTTTCATATCCCTCCTTCCTAAAGTGTTTAAAATGTACCGTTCGGAAGATACAATGTAGAAACTCTCTATCCTAATAATGCTTTAAAATGCGCTAAAAAAACTGATCATAAACATACATTCCATATGAACATGAAAATGAATTCACAGACCGTAAAAAATAAGAAGAAAGATGTACTTACGTTATATGTATCCTTTATTATTTTTTATGTATAAGGAAATGAAGATAATATTATTAATACATGTTCCTATGATAAGAAGATATGATAATACTGCTTTTATTGTCAGATAACTGTACATACGTGTGCATTTCACCAAACTGGCAAAACTTTCTAAATTTATCACGATATAATTCATTAAGAATTTGTTTGAAAAATTAGCATAGCAATAAGAGTCAGTATTCTGCTTTCAGATCAAATGTATTTACGCTGAAGTTACAGCTGCTATTATTTATTATTCTTTTTTAATTAAATCAGTAGAAATATAAGTAATCCGCCTACATTTAAGTCATGATTTTAACTGGTTGAAATTTTATGAATTACAAATGAGGGTTAACCGTTCGATATTATAGATGGTAACATTATTTTTATGTATAGCTGAACGGTTTTACAAGTGCATATTTGTTCTATAAAAATAATTTTTGCTCAAAAACTTTCCATAATATTATCCATTATTTAAAGACCTGTATACCAAATGAAAGTCCCACCTTTTACTTCTGAATTTATAAGCAGAATTATTTGTTGTCAACATTCGTGGAATTTAAAATTTCAACTTTGAAAATTAATAAAATTTCTATCAAGTCTTGAAACTTTCCATCCAAAAAAATGTGAAGCAAGTTGCATTACATTTATATATATAGATATAAAATAAAAATATGTGATTGAAAATCGCAAGAAACCTAACAAATTGTATTTGAATCTTAAAATGAAAAGACTTTCTAAAAAATTTCTTGTCAGAAGTTTAATTTTACGTTATTCAATTTGTTAAACTTTTCAATTTAGAACACCACTTGAAAGAGTGAAAGTTGTGAAGAATTAAAAAACTAATATCCCAGATTTCAGAAATGAGTTAGATTTCGTTAAGCCCAAGTTAAGCAAAGTTGTAAAAGCCAGCAATGAAGTTATTTTTCAAGATAATAAAAAATGCAAATGTTGATGTGAAATTACGTAAGAACTCAAGTTTCAACTGTGGAAAGAATCGCAAAAAAGATAAAGATGACTTTTTTTTTACGTTCATAGGTATTTTTCTTATCTTCATTTTCTTAGAGTTTTCTTTTAAAAATGTCTAGAAATAATTTAAAATTAATTTCATACATAAATATCAGGTTTTCTTAGGAATTTATATGTTCCAAATTTCATTAACACTTTAATAAAAAAAAAGTACGCAGTTAATCTGAAATGGCACTTTATTTCTTTTTTTTTTTTTTTAATTGGTCTAAGAATTGTTTTGAAGATATACTTTTATACCTACTAAAATTTAATTTTAATTTTACTCTTAATTATATTAAAAAATTAAATGTTTCTTGATTAGTCAAATCTTGGGGGAAAAATATTATTTGATATTATTTATTCATTAATTTGCATGAAAAAGGAGGAAAAATAGAGGCGTTTGTCTTAATTATTGTATGATTGTCTACTAAAATCATTCAACGGCGATCCATCGATTGTATAACTATGACATTTCTTCAATGTTCAAACTCTCTCTTACGTAGGATCTCTACCCAAAAGTAACCTGCAGCGCCACTTCCTTCTATGGTGCTGAAATTTTATGGTGCTGAAATGCTGAAATTCTGAATATTATTTATACAAAATGGTGTTACGTTTACTCTAATTGAGCTCGAAATACCTATACTTAATTATGGCCATTCTGTTTATGTTTAAAATAAAACTCGTAAATAAAAGAAGAGTATACTGACTTCTTTATTTATACCAAAAACACAGTCTCTATAATTAATCATATATATTATCTCTTCTGTTCAGTTTTGTCCATTTCGGATTATTTTTTCTCAGAATCCTTATAAACTATGAAATATATAATACCGACAAAGGGTTTAGGGATAGGTTACGATTAGGTATAACGTGTACAGCCTTTTATGCACATTAATAATGAAGCAGATTAATAGCAGTGCCGAAACTAGCCTTTTTTGCATCCGGGGCAAACATGGATTTTGGCGACCCCCCCCCCCCAACCTCTTCGACAAAGTGTACTTTCAAAGAGAATTTTACTAATTTTCTAATAGCCGACTTATTTTAAAATTTAAAATATGTAATCATGAAATATGTAATACTGAACTACATAAACTACAATGGTGGATCCAAGGGGGAGGTTACGATGGTCATTACCCCATCTGAACACCAACAAAAATAGTCTAAAGATCATTTTTTAAATGAAATATACAGTCCCGCTTAACCGAGTTTCCGCTTTAACCGAGTTATTTTCTTCTGATGGACTGATGGCTTCCATTGTTATGAAACAGCTATTATAAATGAAGTGTTAGGTGAAGATGAAAGAACAGTCGTAAAAAGTTAGAACTCTGATTTTCTGGTGCGAATGGGGGGGAAATGGCCATAATTTAAAAAAAGGCCTTTTTTCCCCCATTCTGACCAGAAAATCAGAGTTCTAACTTTTTACGGCTGCTCTTTCATCTTCACCTAACACTTCATTTATAATGGCTGTTTCATAATAATGTAAGCCTTCAGTCCATCAGAAGAGAATGATCCATTCGAAAGGTATAATCCTCATTTGGCGCCCTTTCATTCTGGCGCCCGGGGCACATGCCTTTGCCGCCCCTTAGATTCGACCCTGATTAATAGTAACTAAGTTATTTCAAAAGTTAATAACTTCTGTCTCAGGTACATTTGAATAAATGTTTATACACAGTTAAAAAAAGGCCATATTTTTTTTAAATGTTTATACATGTTTTAAAAAAAATTGTACATGTTTATAAATGAGAGTTTTAACATACAGATATACAGCACGATGAGCGAAAAGTTGTCGTAATAAGTTATTTAAAGTTTTTAACCCATGAAAAAACAAACTTAAAGTGAGGTTTTATTATAAATTATGACTTAAAATTTTTATATATTTTATAGATATATTTTATGCATAAGTTTTCCACGAAAATATGAGAAAATTGCATGAAATCGTAATGCTAAACAAAACCTATAATCATCAAGTGACAGCATAACCATTTCTATAGAATAGAACTTGTTCTGAGAGATTTTTTAATTGCTTTCGAAAAAAAAAATTACGAATCATATTTCACGAACCGAATGTTTCTGACGTTCCGTTTGTTTGATTTAAATGTTCTATTTCATTCTTCTTTTCGCCTCATCAGCGGTCGACAGGCTCTGCTTTCGAAGCTGGTAGAAGGGAGGTACTGGGTTCGATCGCAATCGCCTAATCGCCGGCCTAATCGTTCGGAGTTTTCGTGGTTTTCTTCGAACCTTGGATTTCCACGCGTAAATACGGGTTGGGTTCCCTTAGAAAGACACCCACGAAGGGCACTTCCCCCTCCCTTAGGGCCCATATCCCTCGTGTTTATAATTGGCCGTCATAAAAACAAACCAATCATTCTTCTTTTCAGTCTTTATACTTTTTTCGTTTTCTGAAGAAAAAAAAATGTTTTCAAAGCCAATAGAAAAGTTCAAGAGGAAAGAGACTTTTTTAATGTATTTGTTTTGATTTGAGACAGGTGGATGATAAATGTATATTTGAAACAAAAGTAAAGAATGTCAAAGACGATAATAATGCATTTTTATTTCTATCGAAGAATACCATTGTATCCAGAATGAAACGATAATCTATTTCTTTTTACTTTTGTACTAAGTCTAGAATGTTTATAATTACAAATTTATTTAGCTCAACTTTGTTTGAATGTAAAAATGAAACATGCTAATTGATTTTTCTATCACTTTCCAATAGTCTAAAATTATAAGGATTATTTAGAGTGGTGTATTTGCAATGATAATACAATATTTTATATTTTTACAACTTAGTTATAAATTAATAAATTTATTTTAAGGCATTTTACTGTTTCCCGTTCGCCGGTGATAAATCATCAAATATTCTTTACAGTTACAAATGTATACGTGTTGTAACAACAATGGATTTAATGATGCTCAAAACCGAGCTCGCCAAAATAAGCCAACTGACTGTGAAACTGCAACAACAATTGATTTAATAATGCGCAAAACCGAACTAGTCAAAATAGGCCAACAGGCTGTAAAACTGCAGCAACGAAGTTTTTTAACCACTAAAAAGAAGAAAATACAGAAAAAATTAATAATATTAAAAAAAAAATCGCTTTAATCAATTAATAGTTTCCTATTAATTAAATCTTGCTTAAACGTCGATAAATCAATTTAGAAACCCTATAAGATACTTTTATTAATGGTTTTTTTCTTCTTTATTGTTCCCGCATTTATAAACCAAAAAAAGTGAAAAAAATATATATTTGTAATAAATTCACTAGCTCAAGTTTTCTACGAAACGGAAGGATGGAAGTGATTTAAGGACCGATTGTAAGATCTCGACAGACAGATACTAAACAAAAGCAAACAAAACCATGTAAAAAATAAAATTTTAATTTATATAGAACATATTATAAATTTGTTTTAGGATAATAATTTTGTAAACAGAGAGAATGTCTATCCCATCTTAAATACTATTTTTTAATAAACTAGGGGGCTCGGCCCCCTACGAGCTACGCTCGCCAACCCCCCGTTCAGACACTGCAGTCTCTAAAAGCACGCTAATTTGATCGGCTTTAATTGAATTTTTTTGGAAGATTGAATTATAATTAAAAAAACAAAGGCGATCGCCCTATAAACGGGTTTCTATTCATTTCTCTTTGATTGGGGAATTTTACGGAAAAATCAACTGCTGTTAAAAGATACAATGGCATTTCAAAATCATCTAATATAAAATGAATTAAATAAACAGAGTCTTTGTCTCCCGGTATTTTTTAACAAAGCGAAAAGAAAGTCCTTTTAAATAAAACATTTTAAATATATCGTTTTTAATCTGACGTAATTTTCACCAAACTTTTCTTTCCCTTTTTAATATTCACCTGACAATGCTTTTATTAGAAATGAAATATTATTTGCGCTGTCAAAAAAAAAAAAAAAAAAAAAAAAAAAAAAAAAAAAATAGTTGAAAAGTTCATCTCAAAATATCAAGTAAATGTCTCGCGCTATTTTTAAATTTAAACTACTATTTTGCAATATTATTTTTTGTTCATTTTACGTAATAAGTGTAATGTGACGTAAATGTGATGTAATTTCTCCTATTTAAGACTTCTAACGCATGTTAATGAATTTATTACTTTACAATATCCTTTCTCTGTTAAAATTCACGTGTAATTATAGATGAAGTAATTTTCAATAAGTTCCTGCTTTTTATACGTAATTATTTAATTCTAATTTGAAAGTTTTTCTTTTCTGTTTATAATAGTCACGCGTAAATAAATTTTTAATTTGAAGCAAACATTATTGTTTCCGTTGTTTATACAGTTTGGCAACAGGTTAAATTAGTACAATTTTCTGAAATAAGTAAAAAAATATCTCTCGAAATGCTGAAAATTTGAATTTAAAATAGAAATGAAACTTCGAAAAATGAGTCAAATTAAAAAAATAAATTATTTCTGCACACCGGGAAATTATAACGTATAAAATGATCTAAAAAGTATTAAATTCCGATGTATAGTTTTTGCTCCTATAAAACTTTTTTAATGGAACGATTTTGTCCAACTTTAGCATTAAATATCTCTTAAAATAATTCTTCGATTTGAAAACTGTCTACATCAGCGTGTTTATCAAACATTTCTGTATAATACTACCAATTTTCATATTTTTGTATGCATTATTTTTCTTAATATTAACGAAGAAAGACCTCCGGTCACAAAAAATTCAAAACCGGCGGCGGCGGCGGCGGCGGTGACAGCGGGAGTTACTTTTTTTTAGAATAGAGAGATTAAAATTAATGATAAATCGAAATGATTTTTAATAAATTATCAAAACTCAAATATCTATAATATATATATTTTTGTTTTGTTTTTTGCGTTTCTTTTATGTCCTTTATGTCTCAAAGTATTAATTTTTTTTTTTTAAATCAAGGAAAACAATTTCTTTATATATGTTATGATCAAAAATATGTTGTGATCAGATGTAAAATTTTGTCTCTTTATACAATAAATTGGAAACACGCCTAGAATTTTCCTGATACATATGATGCACAGCTTCAAATTTTATGTGAAAATATACAAAGAAAAAACATTAAACATATCTCATACTAAATAGTAAAATACTTTGTACAGTTTTTGAAATATTTAAAAAATATTATGAAAATACTCAAAGAATCTATAATTATCATATAAACAAGACTTTAAACATTTTATTTGTAAGCTATGAAAAGTCTATTTCATATTCATATTTAGCATAAATTTCTTCTTTTATGAAAAAAATCTTTCTGCAACCATTACATAAGCAAAGAGAGGGAAACTTTCGTTCCACGTATTAGTTATTGTTTTGATGCATCGATGACTATATGTTCCAAACAAAAGTCGCAGATGACAGAGGAAGATAATAATGAGTTTTGTACTTTTATCGAAAAAAATCTCCCTCTCCAGAATAAAGAAGAAATATTTTTATTTGTTTACTTTTGTACATACGGATTTATGTTTTTATTTTTTAAATATGTGCAAGAACTGGTTTTTTTTCCAAAACTGCATTATTTTTTATAGCTTAAAGAAAGTTTATTAGAAATATTAATGGAATTATGTAAAAAAAAAAAAAAAAAAAAAAAAAAAAAGCTTTTTCATTATCTAAATTTACATAGTCTTGACTATTGCTCTTTAGTATAAACATAAAACTATAGAAAAATTACACTGTTAAAAGATAGATTGTTATTTTTTACACTCTTTTATTTAGCTTAACTTTCTTTTTGTATTTATTTATACGGGGAATTTTGTAATCTATTTTGCACTGCCTGATATGATACGATCTTAAATTTTATGTAGACAGGTGTGCTTTGATGATAATAAAAGGTTTAATATTTTTAGAACGAAATTAGTATAAAGTAATACACTCTTGTCCAGATTTAACATTACATAAACAAAAATAGTGATATTTCATGAAATATCCAATCGATGTAAGCCATTTTTGTAGGGAATGTGTGAAATACAAGCCTAATTAGCATTTTCGAATCAAAAGTGATCAAACGGTTTCTGATATATAAATGAGGGCGTTACGTCAGGCGACGGTGAAGGAAGCGCATTGCGCAAAGTAAATATCGAAGTGAATTTCTGCAATATAGCGTTAAATTTCAGTGTGTAAGGACTGAAAACGATTTGTTATGACTTCGCAGTATCATTTGGAAGAATCTATGAAGTGGAAAATTATCGGCCGTTTAAAAGCAGGCCAGACAATCACAGAAGTAGCGGGATGTGTGAATATTTCAATGCAGGCAACCTCTACGTTATGGAAACGAATTCAGAACTCTGGCACTGTTGTCAAGCGGCTTGGACAAGGTCGTAAACGAAAAACAACTGTTTCGGAAGACCAATATTTTGCAATAACTTCTGGTCTTAAGGGGTCAGGTAACCTTTGAAGCGTTCAAAAATCGATTTTTTTTTAAATAGCTCATAATTAAATATGATTCTTTGGGAACATTTAAAATCAAACCCGATAAAAAAATTCGCATTAGAAGAGAAGTTATGTCTAAAACACTTTGAGCTTTTGCTATATGGTGAACGGGTTTTTCAATCTTTAAAGCAAATTTTCTCAAAACAGCGATTTTGATCACTGCGCGCACGATTTCTGAAAAACAGTTGCCTAGAATTTCACGAAATTTTTGGTGGACGTATTAAACGTACAGAAGCACAAAATGACCTATTATTATGTTTCTCAAGTAAGAAGTTTAGAATTCACGTCTACTTTTGTATTAAAAAAATCTCGATATTTCGAATTTCTCTAAAAAAAATTTTTTCTCGAGATCTACAAGTTTTATTTTTTTCATTGTAGGTCATTTTGAAAACACTTTATATCTGTACTCATTAAAAAAATCTTGGCTTGTTTTAGCCATTGAAATGGGAAAAATCATGCGCGCAATGCATGCAAGAATAATTCTTTCGTAAAAATTGTATTATCTTTAAAAATAAATAAAAAAAAAACTATATATGTGTATACCTTTTCTAACAACTTTGATTGATAAAATAAATCGTTCCTAACATGCATTTCAATTTTATAATTAAAAGTTAATTAGTTAAAGAATGACTGCAATTCTTACAGAGGTCACTTTTCCATGTGCTTTATTGGTTCAAAGGTTACCTGACTCCTTAACAGACAGTCTACTGCTCGGCAATTAAGTTCAGAGCTTGCAGCCACCAATGGAACAATTGTAACCCGGCAAACTGTGTACAGAAGGTTTAATGGAAAAGGCCTTTATGCCAGAAAGCCAAGGATATGTGTGTCGTTGTCTGCAGAGCAGAAGAGGGATTGCTTTAATTGGTGCAAAGAACATCAGAACTGGAGTGAACGCCAATGGAGACATGTTCTTTCTATTGATGAATCGAGATTTAGTTTAATATCGGATTCTAAATGTGTTTACATCTGGATGGAGTCAGGAACACGAAATAGTCCTTCGAACATGATTGAACGTGACCGTTTCAGCAGTGGAGGCGCGACGCATGGGATCGAATCATGATCGATGAATATATGCCCCTGCACATTTTCAACAGCAGATCTGTGACCGGCGAGCGATATCGATATGAGGTCTTAGGACCTTATTTCCCACTTTTAAGAGGTTCTTATGGATCTGACATTTTATTTATGGACGATTACGCTCGTCCGCATCGAGCATACTTCATTGACAACTATCTCAAAAGTGGAGCCATTGAGCGAATAACGTAGCCATCAAAACCTCCTGATCTCAAACCGATAGAGAACTTATGGGACTACCTTGGGAAAGCAATTGCTCGAAGCTTACCTCCTTCTAGAGACGGAAATGAACTGAAGACCACATTGCTGGAGGAGTGGAACTTAATTTCCCAAACTGTGGTTACCAACGTGATTGGCAGCATCAAAAAACGCATGAAAACACGCTGTGATATGTGTGTTCACGTTAAAAGAGATCACATTCCGTATTAAAATCTTAAGCCTCCACTTTTCCCTGAGTTATTCCTGTTTTTCTGCACTCTCCTTGTCACCTATTTTTGTCATTTTAATTGTTTTATGCTACAGTTTTATATCATAAACAGTGATATTATATTTTTGCCTCTGTATGCATGTGTTATGATGTTATGTATAATTCCACAGAAATTCATAAAATTATAGTTCAACATTTCTGCGAAATCCGTAATTCTATGCATGTAAAGATAATTTTGGACTTGAGTGTAAGTTCATTTTAAAACATTTATTCGTTAGTCGGTCGCAATTAACAAATCTCTATATAATAAAACACAGTGTAACGAATCCGGGGCGAATTCATCAATCTTACCAGCCTCCGATAAGATGGAACCACGTGAGGCTTAATTTCGATTTAAGATGTATATGAGAAGAAAACTTATCTGCCAAAATACAAATCTTTTCTACCTGAAATCCCTTCTGTTCAACACAATTTTCTATAAAAGATTCAAAATAGCAAAATAGTGATTTGCGCAGCCATTTCTTAAATCAAGTTGAAAAAAACGTAACCTTCTCCGTGCGTAAAACGCAAATAAGAAGCTGTGGTAGAGAGTCATTCCTTTTGTGATTCATAGAAAAAAATTAAACCATGGAGCTATGAAGATTAAAGGAGACGACATAAATGACGTCACTTGAAGCTGTGCTATCCCTGTTACTCCTGTGACATCAGTCGCGGGTAAACAGAAGAATAACACCAATAGGCGTGAAGAAGATTTTAACAATGCTTCCCCTTCGTTCTTTCGGAGGGGATACTTCCGCAAATTCGTTTCTGCTGAAATGTGATGAAAAGACCGTATAGAGAAAACAACATTCTTGGGAAATGCCGCTGTCCGCACCCCCACAACTTCAATAGATAAAGGCGAGCGGGGTTGCGAAAGATACTTTGGCGGTCGTTTTCAAAGTTCAAATGGCGTTCATTGCGCGTCGTTTGTGAAAGAAAGAATAAACGATTATTTTCGTTTAATACTTTAACATATTAAATATAAAAGATTTGTACCGCTATTAGAAATGGTCACTAATTATGTTTGATCCTTCTTTGTATTTCAATAATTTAAAACTAAATGGATATATAAAAAAATTAAGGTTACGAAACACTATTCTTATACTTGAATAAAAATAGCTTTCGATTTTTGCTTACAAGTTTTATTGACAGATTTAAAACACACTGAGACTGTTTTATTTCTTTAAAATTTATCCTATTTATTAATCAATATACATAAAAAATTGGAGGGGGGGGGGGGGGGTGGTAAACAATAAAAATGCAATTTCAAAATGTTATTAAAAAAATAGTATTATTTCAATAGTTGCAGCAGACTTTTTTAATTACGTAGTTTTATTACATATTTGTTAAATCTTTGTTTTATTAAGAAATCTTTGTTTTGTTATGGTATATTTGCCGGAAAGCCTGGTTTACCCACAAGTATTGCAAATGCTAATAGTTTGTATATTAGAACATAAGCTAGCCGAACTTTGCTCATCTAAAAGCTTCCATATTGTCAATCATTTCTATCAGTTGTTCAAATTTTAAGTGAAAAACACAATTGTTACGCATCGTTCTCGGACGGGCATTTACACTAGTTGTCAAATAACCTTTATGTTAACAACTATTTAAAGCTGTTACGACAAAAATAAATTTGTTTATGCCTCAAACCACTGTCTTCAAAATATGACACATGACTGTGAAACTGTAGCAAACAAAATTATTTAAAAATTAAAATGTAGAAAATAAAAAATAAAGAAATAGTGAATGTGGTAATAATATTAATAAATAGGAAAGTACCCAGTTAAACTGACGTCATTGAGATCCCAGGCTTTTCACACTAATTGTATATTATACTCTTATTTATGTCTATTAATCATAAAATAGAACTCATTCTTATTGAGCAAAGCGGTAAATAATCAGGAAACCCCTTATGAGAATAAACACCTAATTTGAAACAAACCTACATGAAAAAACCCTTTATGTAAATTAAGAGGGGAGGGTTAGCCCCCTATCCAGCCCCCTTTATACTTAACCAATGAAACTCTAAATCTAATCGGGGAAGCGCCTTATCAGAATAAACTGGTATACCAAATTTGAAGCAAGTCGGATAATTCTGCATAAAAAACCCATTTATCTAAATTAAGGGGGGGGGGGTATTAGCCACTGTCTTCCCCCCTTTATACTTATCCAATAAACCACCAAATCTAACCTGGTAAGCACCTTATAAAAATAAATCGGTATACAAAATTTGAAGTAAATCGAATAATTCTGCATGAAAAACCCATTTATCTAAATTAAGGGAGAATTATCCCCAGTTCCCCTTTATACTTAACCAATGTACCCCCAAAACTAATCAGGGAAGTGTCTTATCAGAATGAGCCTATTTACAAAATTTAAAGGGAATCGCATAATTATGTGTGAACAATCCATTTATCTAAATTGAGGGGTGATTAGCCCTCGTTACCCCCTTTATACTGAACCAATGAACCTCCAAATCTAATCAGGGAAACGCCTTATCAGAATAAATTGGTATTCCATATTTGAAGCAAATCGGATAATTATGCATTAAATCCCATTTATCTAAATTAAGGTGTGGGGTTTGCATCTTCGTCCCCCCTCCCCTTTATATTTAACCAATGAACCTCCAAATCTAATCAGGGAAGCGCCTTAATAAAATAAATCGGTATACCAAAAATTGAAGCAAATCGGTTAATTCTGCATGAAAAACTCATTTATCTAAATTAAGGTGGGGTATAAGCCCCTTCCCCCCTTTATACTTAACCAATGAATGCCCTAAACAATTCAGGGAAGCGCCTTATCAGAATGAACCATGCCAAATTTCATGTTTCTAGGCCCTTCAGTAACACAAAAATTGTATTTTTAGAACGTTTTTTGTTCCTGCACTCCCTATGAGTTAGCGGCATCGACATAAGATATAGCCTATGTTGGAACAGGGAATAACACCATCATTTTGATACCATTACTTTTGAAATCGGTTTGGTAGTTCGAGAGATTACCCCCTACAAACAAACAAAAAAACTTCTTTATAATATTTGTATAGATAGATTCATCTGCTTAATGGTTTTGTGTTTTCCGTGTTATATCAATTTTCTGGAAACAAATAATGTTCAATAAAGTCCAACGTCCCTACATTTTCCCATAAATCAGTGCCATGAGCTTTCTTTTAATAAATATTTCTCTTTCATAGATTGTTCTCAGGATTGACAGTTTATACTAAAGCATGAAGGCATAACTAGTAGTACATGCCTACAGCGGGTAAAATAATTTTTAAAAGATTGACTCGTATTTTTCTTTAAAAGTATATATATATCAAGTTCTATGTATGTTCTGTAAAATATTTTTCTGAATAAAAAAAAACGTAGTATTTTACTTACGACTTAGGTATGGTAAATGGCTTCCCTTACTTAGGAATTGCAGCGAGTGCAATTACACGTTCCCTATAATATGTCCCTAGGAAATCCTGTGAAAGTAAAAATAACAAAATCAAATGCATAAAATGCTAATGCATCTTTGATGGTTTGCATTTAATTTCAAATAAAATTTGACGATTGGATGGAAAGATATTTAATAAATGCATTTTAAATTTGAAAAACACAAGTATACTTTATGAATAATTTTAAAATTTTCTAGTCAGTTTCATTGGTGAAATCTTGAACGTAGTTTCATTCATTGTTCATCAATTACAGAAAATATTTACGATAAACAAACTAAGCTCGCTTTAATTTCGTATCAAAATAAAAAGGTAAATTTGTACAAAAAAATCTATTAACTGAATGAGATTTAAAGAAATTTTAAAATTACAAGTTCTATAAGTTTAGAGAAGAATGTGAATATAGTTATTAATTATCATGTTTTGAGCTCATGCGATTCCGAACTTCTTATTTTACTATTTCAGATCCTTTTACTATATGCATAAATCATGTTCCTTTATTTGCAGATATGAATGAGACATGGTGAATTTAAGATTTGGTTATCAACCCAAGCAACTGTAATTACCTGCAGCTGTATATAATATGACCCCTGAGAAAGAGTGAATCCTAAATCTTTCGAAATTTTACATTTAAACTTACATAAAATTTCATGAATGAAGACAAATACTCAGAATTGTAACCTAATTGAGGCTAATAAAGTAAAGTACTGCATATAAAATGCGCAATTTCAAAGGTTATGTTTATAAGAGTTTTATAATCTTCAAGATTAAAATACTTTTATTAATAAATTTGAAGGTATTTTAAATAAAATTATTTTTGTAATCTATAAACTGTATAGCATTTAAAAAAAATTAAATTCTTAAAATTTAAGACTTTTTGAACAGTTTTGGAATATTTATGAAATTTGCTTTTGACATCAGATCGTTTGGAATTTCGTAGAAAATTATTTTAGCCTTCAGATCATTTCACAAAAAGTTTTTTTTTACTTTCTTCTATCTTTAATAGAAGAAAGTATTGTAATCGAAATTTTTTTTGACTTCCAGTTTTTCGACGGATTTACACTTTTTAGGGGTCAGAGATCACAAAAAAATGTTTATAGAAAATGTCTGTCTGTCCGTGTGTCCGTCTGTTTGTCGCCATTGTACCATCCAAAACTGTATGAAGTTATGCATAAAACTGAACCAAATTTTTATTTTAAATTTTTGGCTATAGCAAGCAGGTCCTCTCTGAGTTTGGAAAAAATTCGCCGGTAGGGGGCGCTGTAATAGCGATTTTTGTGCGATTTTGAATATTGTACCATCAAAAATTGTATGAAGTTATGCATAGAATTGAACCAAATATTTATTTTAAGTTTTTGGCTATGGCATGCAGGTCCTCCCTGAATTTGGAAAATATTCGCCAGTAAGGGGCGCTGAAATAGCGATTTTGTGCGATTTTGAAAATTGTACCATCAAAAAGTGCATGAAGTTATGCATAGAATTGAACCAAATTTTTATTTTAAGTTTTTGGTAATGGCAAGCAGGTCCTCCCTGAATTTGAAAAAAAAATCGCCGGTAGGGGGCGCTGTAATAGCGATTTTTGTCCGATTTTAAATATTGTACCATCGAAAAGTGTATGAAGTTATGCATAGAATTGAACTAATTTTTTTTTAAGTTCTTCGCTATGACAAGCAGCTCCTTCCTTAATTTGGAAAAAGATCGCCGGTAGGGGGCGCTGTAATAGTGATTTTGTGCGGTTTTTGCGCCATTTTGAATATTGTACCATCGAAATGTGTATGAAGTTATGCGTAGAATTGAACCAAATTTTTGTGTTTTTTTCGGTCATGGCACGAAGGTCCTACCTGAATTTGGAAAAATTCCGCCGGAAGGGAGCGCTATAATTGCGATGTCCGTACTATTTTCATTATTGCACTATCGAAAATTGTATGAAGTTATGCATATAATTGAACAAAATTTTTTGTGTATGTTTCTGGCTATGGCAAGCAAGTCCTCCCTGAATTTGAAAAAAAATCTGCCGGAAGGGGAGCACTGTAATAGCGGTGTTTGTGCCATTTTCTGTATTGTACCATCGAAAAGTGTATAAAATTATGCATACAATGTAACCAAATTTGTTGTGCATGGTTTTGGCTTTAGCCAACAGGTCCTCCTTGAATTTGGAAATATTGCACGGTAAAGGGGCTCTGTGATAGCGATTTTTGTATACTTTTCTTGAATTTTCGTAGTTCTATTGTCCATCGGCGGCTCGTGCAGTGGCGTCAACTCGCTTCCTTCTAAACCGGCTATTCGCAATCAGCTGATAACAACAGAATAAGGAAAAACTAATAATTTTAACAAATATCATGATATAGATTAACTCGTTTTTAGTTCATTTAATTGGCTGAAGCAGAAATTTAAAATAAAAATCAAAGTTGGTATGGTATTGAACTAATAATATTGATGTATTAACATGTGTAACTAGTTTTTGAAATATTAAGATGTATAAGATAGAAGAAAGTTTTGGGATTGGCACATCCAACTAGTTTTCTTTATTGACAAACAAGAATTACACATGGTAAGTAGCATATTTAAATTATGAGCTATAGCAATTACAATTACCGGCCTTGTATAATATAAACAAGAGGAACATGTAAATCTTAAAATTATGAAATAAAAGCCTTGAAATATGAAATTTATTACCACATTTCTCATTTAAGGGGGAATTTGCTTTTTTTCGGTTGAAGAAAATCTATTTTTTTTTTTTTTTTTTTTTTTTTTGGTTTTTTTAAGTCCTTTCGCAGTTATTTGATTTGTGAGCGTAACGTGTCTACGGCTTAAAGCTCCCCATTTTGGAGACTCTGTGTGCGTGGGAGATTTTAACATTCTACTTCGACCCATGCAAGAAATTTTATATTGTTATATCGGGGGCGCTACTGGCAACACGGTATGTTTGTTTTTTTCAAACCTATACAGATAGCGTAAAACTATAAATGCATTTTACTTAAAATGACTGCTTTAAAACTGGGTGGGATCAAAACGCAAAAACTATTACACCGATATTGATATGTTTTTTTATAATCATTATTAATGGTAACATAATATATTGCAGCAAATTGGTCCGCTTGCAGCCATTTTTATGAAATATAAACATTTTTAGAAGCACACCAAAGTACAGTACAAAGTCTAAAGTCCGGAATCCTCGGGACTTTACCAAGTACGAACTTCGGGTTTTTCCGAACTTTGGGTCATTAAAAATATTGCTTTTCCAATAAAAAGAAAATTAATTACTTAAAAAGGCAAAATATGACGTTCATATATTACAAATTACATATAACAAATATTAATACTAAATTAAACAATCATTTTCATTACACAAATCATAAAAAAATAAAAGTAAAGCAAAAACCTTTATTTCAAGCTGTTTTCAAATCCAAAAGGACAACTTTATGTTATAAGTTTTAATTTATTTTTGTTCGGAGATGAATGAAACTTGCAGGTGTTCTTCAGAAATTATGTAATTGAGCCGTGTTTTCCATTTTTTTCTGCAAATGCAATAGATTTTTCAGAAAATAGTGTCAAAGTGGACCTTTTGAACAGAATTCCTGCGCGAAAGAAGAATAACCACTCAAGGAAGGGTAAAAAACGTCTTTGTCACGTGATCAAAACCAATTGTAACTCAATAGGTAATTTATTTATCAAAAAATGGAAAAAGCAGTTCGATTCCAAACCACTTCCATTGTCAGGCCTTCCAATTTTATATCTTTCCGTTAAAAAAGGAACTTGTAAATGTGTCAAAACGTTTTGCGTTTGTTGACCAGAGCAGTTGAGAACAGCCTTAAAGGAACATACAATTTAAGAAGAAATTGTATTCTTAACTATTGAACATTTTAGTTAATGCGGGCTGTTTTATTAACTTAGGTTAACATTAAGAAGTTTTTCGTTTATTCTGTACATAGGCATGGGTTAAGATTCAGTAATAAAGCTTCTTTGCCCTAGATCTTTTTTTCAGCAATTTTGTTTTTTTACTTCTTTCATGAATACTGCCGCTGGAAAGTTCGAACTTTGGACAATTCCGAACTTTGGGTGTCCGAACTTTGGACAATTCCGAACTTTGGGTGTCCGAACTTTAGGCTTTGTACTGTACGAAAAACGGGATGAAAAATATACATTTTTATTCAAATGGTCGCCAAATTTTTGGTTTTCAACTTTTTGACCGCAAAGGGCTCGAAGCACCAGAGAAATATATCTACTTATGCAATCTTTAACGAAAATTGCTAGCAAACGACTCGGGTGAAATACAGGATCCCTTCAGTTTGGAACTGCAAGCGAGTACACTCAGACATCCATCCACGCAATTTCAGCTATGTCAACAATTTTAAATGAAAAACAAAATAAATATTATTGAAATGATAATAAAAAAGATGCAAAAAATCCGGAGCTAAAATTTTCGTTCCTATTCAAAACAAAACTTGCCAAAAAACACGACTCTAAGCTCTTCATTCGTATTCAAAAATAACAAATGCTAAAGATCACCATTTTTTTTTATTTCTGTAGGCGAATCTCCCCTCTTAAACTCGTATGTAAACTGATGAATGAATACATACATGGAGATCCTAACATGGAGATCCCATGGAGTGTCCTAACAAGGACTGACTGATTTAAAAATTCAATAACTTTCAAATGGTGGCAGCTATTAGAAGAAATTTTACAAGAGAATTATGCAAGATATTTTACAGTGATCATCGGTTTTAGTTTCAAATAGTAGCGCTACAAACAATAGGCGCTTAACCCAGGTCCAATTTTTTGGCCTCTCTCGTGTCTCAACATTAATGTGAAAGAAGCAAATTAAATATATGGGTTGGGTCTCACTCGCCAATGCAATCTTCTTTTTCGGAACCCTCTTCATATATTTAACCTCCTTACCTAACCTTATCTAACCCCCATCAATGCTCAGAGAAGAGAGACGCCAAAAAAATGGGCCTCGATTTAGCACCTATTGCTTGCAGCGTCATTTATCGCTGCTATTTGTAAATAATCCCGGGAATAGCTGTAAAAAATCTCCTGACACATTACATAACCCTCCTGCAAGATATTTTTTAATAGCTGTCACCATTTCTAAGTTATTGAATTTTAAAATCCGTCACTCCTTTTTAGGACACGCGGTAGTTTCTGCACCGAAAAAACTAAAATAAAGTACAGCATAATGAAGGGAAAGAATATTTTTTCCAACTGGATTATATCATATTCAAAGCTGGAGTAGCACAGTTGAAGTTTATTCCAACAGAGCGAAAAATGTCCAGACCAGGGATCGAACCTGGATACTTGGCGTGCCGTGCCAATGCCTTACCTGTTAGGCTATCCGGACCGATACCTGGCTGACATAATTCACTCTTATTAGTTGGACTTGGCTGCGAACTGCAGCGCTATTTCATTCATCCGAGCTATAACTATAGCATTTACATGATGAAACTACTTTAACACGGAAACTCCTGTATACCATGTAATTAGGTCATAATGAAGGGAAAGAATATTTTTTCCAACTGGATTATATCATATTCAAAGCTGGAGTAGCACAGTTGAAGTTTATTCCAACAGAGCGAAAAATGTCCAGACCAGGGATCGAACCTGGATACTTGGCGTGCCGTGCCAATGCCTTACCTGTTAGGCTATCCGGACCGATACCTGGCTGACATAATTCACTCTTATTAGTTGGACTTGGCTGCGAACTGCAGCGCTATTTCATTCATCCGAGCTATAACTATAGCATTTACATGATGAAACTACTTTAACACGGAAACTCCTGTATACCATGTAATTAGGTCATAATGAAGGGAAAGAATATTTTTTCCAACTGGATTATATCATATTCAAAGCTGGAGTAGCACAGTTGAAGTTTATTCCAACAGAGCGAAAAATGTCCAGACCAGGGATCGAACCTGGATACTTGGCGTGCCGTGCCAATGCCTTACCTGTTAGGCTATCCGGACCGATACCTGGCTGACATAATTCACTCTTATTAGTTGGACTTGGCTGCGAACTGCAGCGCTATTTCATTCATCCGAGCTATAACTATAGCATTTACATGATGAAACTACTTTAACACGGAAACTCCTGTTCAATTTATTTACTTTTACTGCAGATATGAATTAGACATGGTAAATAGTTTTTTTTTTCTTTTTTTAATTCTGGATTGCCGATGCTGTAGTCACCGATATGCTGTAATATATTCCTAGATAAAAGAGTAAATCCAAAAAGTAATTAAATAATGCACATTAAAGACAAATGTGTCTCAGGAGTTTGTAATTGAAACTCTCCTAAAACTTGGCGGATTAGAAAAATACAGATATAAATGCTATTTTAGTGCAACTTCTGAAATAAATTACAGTGTATAAAATATATTAATCGTAAAATTTACACTTACTGTATCATTATTTTCTACATGTTCAGGATCACTACGGTAATAATTTTTCTAATTTTAAAACCATTATTACCAAATATTTTAAACCATTTTTTTTAAAAAAGAAAGATTTTATGTGATATTTCATTGAAATATTTCTTAAAAATTACTATAGGATTTTCTTTAACATATTTTATTTAAACAATTACAATATATATATATTTAAAACAATAAATAAAAGGCTTAAAACTTTACATCTGAACTCACATAAAATTTTATGAATAAAGATAAGCTTTCAGAAGGTTTAACTAACTGTAACTAATGAAAAACCTATTGCATATAAAACAGGTAATTGAAAAAATTGCATTTATCAAAACGCTGGTTGTCTTGAAAGACCCATCTTACGCATATCAAAAACATACAAAATATAGTAGTTGGGGATAAGGAACTGCGAACATCTTCGCAGATACAGAACGAAATAAAAATATGGAGTAAAGGATTCGTACGGAAATGCGCAAGTAACGCAAGAGATTTCCAATGTGCTGTCTACCGTTTTCAGCTACGAGATGGAAATGTGAATCCGCATGTTCCACAGCAGAGCGAAGAGTATCCGGCTGCAGTCTGTATGGTTGCGTACGCACGCGTATTTTGCCTCCTTCTCCAGTTTTCTTGGAAAAGCTTTTGTACTGGACCCATCTGCGGTTTATTCACAAAAGAATGAGGGGAATCAACAATGGTTTAGGACATAAGGAGCTCGACTCTACTTGAAGGAAAGGTTCCTCTTTTGCCGGACATCATTCCCTTTCCTGCTAAACTCGTTAAAAATCAAAGACACCGCGTCGCCACAAAAAGCGAAGCCGACATTGCTAACAGCTAGAAGGATGGTGCGAACGCAGCTTATATCTGGTGCACAATGCGTAAGTTCGTAACACCACCACAATACATAGTATTCTTTAGGCACCATAAATTTAAATGAATATCAGCATTTTTCCGTTGTAGAATAATTTTCATCTTCTAAGAAATAATGTAGTATGTTGAGAAAGTAAAAAGTTTTATATTGTGCAAAATAATGAAACAGAAACAGACGTTCAGTATTAAAGTGATACGTGACTTTTAGCTGCGTTCGTAATTATATAAATACGTAAAACCTATAGTCGTCGTTCAGTCCGTCCGTCTGTTCGTCTGTTTGTCTGTCCATACCCATATAACAGAGCAAAAACTACCCAACCGAATGGTCTGACATTTTAAATATGTAATTTTTTCAAAATTTTATCGTGTCATTTCAAATTTTATGAAAATCGGATGTATAGTTTAATTACAGGGACAGTCAAAAGTTTTCCGTTACATTACGGCAAATGGGAAAATATTATTGCAAGTGCATTTTAATGATGTTAGAGTCTTCCGAATGGTCTGAAATTTTAAATATATAATTGTTGCAAAATTTTGTCGAGTCATTTCAAATTTTATGAAAATCGGATGCATAGTTTAATTACAGAGACAGTCAAAAATTTTACGTTACATTAAGGCCAATGGGAAAAAATTGTTTCAAGTGCATTTTAATGATGTTTCAGCCTTTCGAACTGAATGAAATTAATATGCACTTATAAAGTGCATTAAAATATTACATTCATTACAACATGTGGTACAAAAAATATTTATAAAACTAGTTATAGTACGAACGCACGTTTTGCCACGTTTGACGAGCAATTTCCAACTTGTTTTTCTTTTAATCAAGTTTGACCTGAATATTTTCTCTAGAAAGTGAGAACTGTATTCGGTGCTGTAATAAACCAAGTCGTAAATTTCAAATTTAAACAAGAATTGGCGCTACGCTTCTATGATTTTTAAATACAGGTGCTTAATTAAATTTACCTCAGAAATGTTTCATAGAATTGGTGGACTTTGATTATGAACGCTGTGAATATATATGATACATAAGTAGTTTTTTTAAAGATTTTTTCTGACTCTGTATTTTATTTAATCTCTGAAAAGTTCGAGAATTCTATGAATATGTTAGTCTTATTACTATTAATGTAATTCTAATTGTTATTTTTTTAAGTTAGATACTTAAAAAAAATGGAGTTTGACTTAAAAATGTGTAATATGAAATAATCATGTAAAATCAGGAATAGTTGTACTTGAAAGACTATAATCCTCTTTTCAAAGCACTTGAAATCTCCCTAAGGAACAAACAGCCTATGTGCCATCATTATTACCCCAGAATCTTTACAAATAGTCAGTGACACAATGGTGACTTCTTTAACTGCTCATCTGTTAGTCACAGTCAACTTTTGATGCATTATTGAATTTGTTATAAAAAAATATTAATCTCGTACTAATAATTTACAAATGTACTGATGTTAAATATTGCTACACTGTCGTGACCTTTCGAGACTTTACTATTTAGAGTGTGCTCTAGTCAAGGATAAACGCTCATGTAAAACGTTTTTTTTAAATGTTATTGCAACTTTGTTTATGAAGATCTTTTAATATCGAAACCGACTGCGATATAGAAAATGACATCATAAACAAAAATATGTAAAGGCATGACACCGGAAAGTAAATAATACAATATTTTGAAGATAAATGTACACCATTTAAAAATTTAAGTTTTGGGCCATCAAATGATAAAGTTACTTGATAAATGATTTTTAATAAAAATATATAATTTTACATTGAGACGTGGGAATCTTTCGTGCTCCCTCTTACATTTAGTATCTTGAACCTCTTCCCACAAGTTACATAATTCCATACACGTCAATGTATATATATATATATATATATATATAATCCGTTTTAACACCACGTTTGACAGTTTAGCCACTATTTATGCTCTGAAATTTGAAATTCTTGCCGGAAATTCCGAAAGAAAAATTGGCCGTTAAATAATCACGAAATGTCTGCTACTAAATAAAGCAAAAAAACTAATCCCAATTTCTGGTACGAAGACGTAATTTCTGTATTAAAAAGGAGGCTGAACTGTAACTTTGCTTAACAAACGTATAGTTACATTTTCTTTCTAAAATAATTTTACTACAATTCCTAGTATACTAATACATCGTATATCTTAAACAATGTAAGTTGACTTGATAATTGTTTTATTGCTTAACATTTAATAAAAATCCGTGTTTTCCTTCAAAGATATTAGGTTAACATAAACAATAAAATAAAAAATTCATTATTTTAACAAAGAGTTTGAAAATATTCATTGAATGTTTTCTTTTGTCCATCTATTATTCATCTGATTTTCTTTTATTTATTTTTATTTGAGCAATATATTGCGAATTTTCATAGATTTGGCTGAAGTTTTTTTACGTTATTTTGACAACTGTTCACTATTGAAACCGATTTTTAAAAATGATGATTGAAAATAATTTAAAAGTCCTTGAAAATCACTAAATTGAGATTCATGTAAAAAAGTTCCATTAAAATACTTAAATCTCAATATTTTAACAAAGAGTTTGGAAATTTTTATTAAATGTTTTCTTTTATTTGCGGAATTTGGAATTTCCTAGAAAATTAGTTTACACATCAGATCATTCAGAACACGTAGAAGTTCTTTTCCGTTATTTAAACTTATGAATCAGATATAGGGAAATAGCTACTTTAATTACCAAAAGTAGAAATCACTGGTTTGGTAAAATATGTCTCTATAGAAACAGGTAAATCTTCAAAGTAACGAAACATAGAACTAAAAATACGAGAGTACATAGGAAGTTATACTTTTGAACTCAAAAAAAAAAAAAAAAAAAAAAAAAAAAATTGATGAATGGGGCAGACAAACAGAAATGTTACGTTACTGGAAATCATAAAGTAAAGCGCGGAGTATAAAATATTTAGTTTCAAAAGTTATATTGGATAAATTTATTAACTACATTCATAAATGAAATAGTATCATTAAGAAGTGAGTTTTTAAAAAGGACATATTTTAAGTAAATATTCTTTAACATATTTTTTATTTATTTTCTTATTAATATATTTTTTAATAATTTGTTGTTTAAAGATGTACGAAGTTTATTCTAGTGTATCAAATCTGGGCTTCGAAGTTCATAGAACATAGGTCAAAGTTGATTTTTCTGCTTATTGTTATTACAAACTATAATAGGTTTTTTACATTTAATTTTTGTTTTAGATTGCCCACTAATAACACCAAAAAGCATTTTTATATGAAAAATATCAATTATGTATTCGAATACAGTAATTTCATTTATTAAAAGCAATATTTCTGTGTTAGCCACGCACCAGGAGTTAATAGCGGAAAAAACCGCCAATGATAGCCTTTTGAATTCTAATAATTTCAGTGGTTTTAGCGTGTAATTCAATTAGTGTTTTATTTATATATCATTGAAGCTTTAATTTCGTTATGGAATATTAGCCGGAAACAAACTCCGAACTATTTATAATTTTTAAGTGCAACACGATTTATCTTTTGTAATCGAGCTTCCTGCAATATATATTCCTCTATGCTTTTTAATATTGTTTTATTTTCAACTTTGTATTCCATGATTAATTATCGGTTTAATTTGTTTGATTGTCACAATCATATTTTTTTTAGCTTTTTTATGGCTAATTATGAAGATAATTCAAACACTATATTTGTGATCTTTAGGATATTGGGAATTTTAGAATCTGACAATCTTCTATAAACATCCATTTTTTATTTATTTATTTTCTTTCCTGTTCATTTTTTATATGTAATGGTAATTATTCAGGTTTTTCCATTTTATGCCATTTGATAATGTTCTGTTTTTATCTTGAGACTATTCTTTTGGTTCCATTGGTTGTTCGGGTACAGGAGAAAAAAATTTTCAGCTTTTAGCTTTTTTTCTCACAGAAAACAACTGATTTGCTCATATCATTGAATCCTGTACTCTTGAAAACGTAATTCAATATATAAGTTTTTCATTTTTTTCGGAATCCATATTCTTCTTTTTTATTCTTCCTTAGTAATTCTTGTAATTAACTATAAGGTACATTATTTTATACATACAGTTCTATATTATAGGTTTGTGGCATCCAATTTTATTGTCAATTCATTCACAAAAATGCGGGTTCTGATGATGGTCGGTAATGTTTATTTAATGGTTATATATATATATATATATATATATATATATATTTCAAATCTTGCTTGAAATTTATTAATAAAATAAAGCAAAAAAAGGAGAATGAAATAGTTTTTAAACGAATTGCATTTGAAAGAGATTTTTCTGCTATTCGAAGGGGTAAAAAATGAAATTATGCAATGTTTTAAAATTAAAAAAAATCTTGTAAAAGCAAAATTTATTTGTCACGTTGTAGTGACAATTACTTGGACATCTGCGTTACTCATCGACATTCTTTCGATTTACAATATAGATAAATACAACGTATAAAGAGCATAGAAAACGAGAAATTATACATTTAAACTCGCATAAAATTTAAAAAAGTCCTTCCGGTCGGTGCCGGGAGGAAGAGGTAGCTTTCATATTCCTTATTTTTAAAAAGCCAACTTATATTATTCAAACACACGAAGCTCAATTTAGTGGAAACCGAATATAGGAGATTCAATACTAATTTTTATCAATACTAAATCATTATGAATGGGAATTTCGCGAAATTAGTCAGCTTTATCCAAGCTGCTTTTATTTAAAGTCACTTATATTTGGCTGCCAAATTCGGCGATTTCTTAAAGTGCCTACCATTTTAAGACAACATGGTAGATGAGGCTAACCAGTGAACTTGGTCGAGACCTTAGTAATTGCTGTGCACATGCTCACTCACATCGGAATCGGTTGATATATACGAGTGCTGTCGCAGGCAAAAAATCTGATTTTTCAAAATGTCACCCACTTTAGAAATTGAAACTGCTATATCTGAGCAATTTTTTAAGATAAAGACAAACAAAAAATACTCCTGAATCCTTATATCAAGGTCAAATACTTAAGAAAGAAACCTTTTTCAATTTCTAATTTTTTTGCACCTCACTTTAAATATAATTTTTTTTTTAATTTAATGGCCGCCATATTGAAACAAGAAGGCTGATGAAGCTGGCCAGCGAACTTGGTCGAGATATTGATGTATACTATCCACATGCATTCTTCAATCGAAATAGGCGAATACGTGTGGTATCGCGTGACAAATAAAAGATAGTTTCAAAGTGTTAGCCATGATAGAAATTCAAAGTGCTATAATTCAACCACTTTTTAAGATATAAACAAAAGAACAAATTTTCAGAAACAAAAACTGCTCCAGAATCTTTGTATCAAGGCCAAACACATAAAAAAAATCTTTTTCATTTTCCAATTTTTTAATACCTCATTTTAAATTTTAAATTACAATTTTTTTTTAAATGGCAACCCTTTTGAAACAAGATGGCGAATGAAGCTGGCCAACGAATTCGGTCGAGACATTGGTATGTACCATGTACAGACCAAGTTACATTCAAATCGGTTCATAAATACGCCTGTTATCGCGTGACAAAAATCAGGTCGTTTTAAAATATCAGCCACAATAGAAATTCAAAATGTTATAACTCAGCCATTTTTTTAGATGTAGACGAAACAAAACCTGTTCCCGAATCTTTGTATTAAGGTCAAACACATACAAAAAAACCCTTTTTCATTTTCCAATTTTTTGGTATCTCATTTTAAATTTAATTTTTTTTTTACTTTTTTTAAATGGCCACCATTTTGAAACAAGATGGCGAATGAAGCTGGTCAACGAACTCGGTTGAGTTATTTGTGTGTACTATGTACACACCAAGGTACATCCAAATCGGTTCATAAATACGTCTGTTATCACGTGGCAAAAGTCAGGACGTTTCAAAATGTCAGCCACGCTAGAAATTCCAAATGCTATAACTCAGCCATTTTTTAAGATATAGACGAAACAAAATCTGCTCCCGAATCTTTTTATCAAGGTCAAACACATAAGAAAAAAAATATTTTTTCAATTTTCAATTTTTTGCTACCACATTTCAAATTTAAATTTTTCTTAAAAATTTAAATGGCCGGCAATTTTAAACAAGATGGCGGATGAAGATGGTCAACGAACTCGTTCGAGACATTGGTCTGTACTATGTATAAACGAAGTTACATCCAAATAGGTTCATAAATACGCCTTTCATTGCGTGATAAAATTCAGGACGTTTCAAAATGTCAGCTTCGCTAGAAATTCAAAATGCTATAACTCCGCCATTTTTTAAAATATAGACAAAACAAAAACTGCTACGGAGTCTTTTTATAAAGGTCAAATACATAAGAGAAATATATTTTTCCATTTTCATTTTTTTGGTACCACATTTCAAATTTTATATTTTTTAAAAAATTTTAGATGGCCGCCATTTTGAAACAAAATGGCGGATGAAGCTGGCCAACGAACTCGGTCGAGACATTGGTATGTACTATGTACACACCGAATTACATCCAAATCGGTTCATAAATACGAGAGTTACAGTGTGACATAGGTGAGATATATATATATATATATATATATATATATATATATTGATATATATATATATATATATATATATATATATATATATATATATATATATATATATATATATATATATTGATATATATATATATATATATATATATATATATATATATATCAATTTTGAACAGAGGGTGGTTTCGGGGTCTGGGGTCATGATCGATGAAAATATACCAAAATTTTTTGAAATCGCTTTCCTCCGAACGGCTGCAATAGGTAGCTTTTTGTAAAGAAAGCTACCTAAAACGCCAGCAAGCGTCAAAGATATTACATAACTGCAACTCATATTTAAATGTACATTGCATAAAGTATATAATGGCAAAAGTTATGGTTAACAGAAGTTTAATTTCTGCATGTTTATGAGTTGAAATATTTTAACCCATTAAAGACGGAATTATTTTTTCTTACTAAAACACAAAAATTGCATTTCGCACCACTTTTTCAGAAAAAGCAATATTTTTCTTATTTTATAGCAGAGTGTATGTCATTAAAGAAAATGAAAATTTTTGTTCTAAATTACTGGTATTCAAACAGTAAAAGTGTTGACAGCTACGCTGTGACCATATGGTAACGCTAGTCCTTAATGGGTTAAATTACGTCTTGTTTAAAGGGGGGGTTATAAGTAAAGATTGATTATTTTTTTTAAATTACGAACTTTGATATGTGGCACTGAAAATAATATAAATAAGTAAATAAAATAAATTATTAATTTTTTTACTAAAATTATATACCTTTCAAAGGAAATCAACGTCTTAAACAAATAATTACGTTTGTAATTGAGCATATTCCATTGGTGCATACCGAAACCATGATTTTTTCCCAACTAACACGTTTTACCTTTATCGCATAGTATATTTACATAAAATAAGACCGCATAAAATAGTTCTATTACTTTTTTAAACATTTTTAAACCCATTTGAATGCAAACTATTGGATATCTAAAAATAATGTAAAACGGACTTGTCCCCAATTTGAAATTCAACGGCTCATGACATAATGTAATGGAATCTTTTTGTTCATCCTTGCAAACGAAGAAAAATGCTAATTGTTCTATACTCCTAAGAAATTATATTTTAGTCTATCTAAGTAATTCATATCAATCTCAATAGGTTTAAACATCGGGACATCAATGAAATGCCCAGCACACGATTTTTGCCCTTAGACTATTATGAAGGGAAATCTTTTTTGTCTCCTTGTAGATAAATTATAAATGCTACACATTTTACTTTTAGAACCGAACGTTCTATATAGACCGGAAGGAGGCTACACAGGCCATCACCTGATCGAGTTGACGGCTGAAATTCTAATATTAGACAGAACTCGATTAGCGCATGCAACTGGTGTGCAAAGTCATATCATGGTGGTAACCACCTGTAGACCCAATTTTAGTGGTTGATCGGTTGGTTTATCTTTGTGTTTTCCTACACCCAAAGGTATGAAAACATGGACGACTGTGAGCAGGAAAACTCAATGGTAAACCCACGAGTCAACCACTAAAATAAGGTTTTTCAGGTGTTTTCCACCAAGATATGACTTGGCAGACCGATTGCGTTTTAATATGCGAATCGAGTTTTAACTAATCCTGGGATTTCAGCCGTCAACATGACGAGGTGATGGTTTTGTGCAGTCTTCTCCCGTTCTAGTAGTAAACCTTAATGACACAGAAAAAGGACATAGAAATTCGAATATATTTATAAGAGTTAGAGCTCTGAAAGGCGGACAGATGGATAAATGGTCAGACGGACCGATAGATAAACCGAATTCATAAGCGCTTTATACCAGCGTTCGACATTGTTAATAAAGACAAAGTTGTTAAAAGCTATTCCAAAAATTTTCAATGCAAGCATAGGCTAATATTGTGACTATTCTTAATAAAAACTAGAAAAACATTTTAAATTTTAAGCATTCATTAAACGTTTTAATTAAAAATCAGCGTTACAAGAATAGGTGCAAAGAATAGGTGACTGAACCATTTTAATATGTATGTTTGGTTGTAAATATTTCAGATCATTATATGTAAAAATTATTATTATTACTATTATTTTTTTTTTCAGTAAAAAGGAAATTCTAACAGTGTCTCAATACTCAAAGTATTATGAGATTGAAAATAATTTTGTAATACTTTTATTTGGAAGAAACAAAACAAAAAATCGCTTAATGATAATTACTATTAGGATGAGTGAAGCGAATCCTCTACTAGTCTACACAAATTACATTTTGTCGTACACTTTACAAAAAAACTATTGAGTATTTTGACTTGAAATTAAATATAAAAATAAATTATGACCTGTAGATTTGCACAATATTACTTTTTTTACAGAATAAACTTAAAAAATTTATTATTTTAATTAATTTATTTTACATGCTTTTCCATTACGGACGCATTTTTGTAAATAAAAAATAAAACACCCCGTAAGGCATGGTGACGTTACGGCGACGTCGTTGTGAAGTCACACTGTGACTTTGTGACCGTCGATGTGACGTCACGTGACGTCGATGTGAAGTCACAGTGACTAGAATGTGAGGTCGTTATGGCCGTTTTAGAGCTCATTTGTGACGTCACATTGTGACCAATTTGTGAAGTCACGGTGTGACCAATTTGTGAAATATGTGTCATTTGTGACGAAATTGTCATTAACACTGTGATGATTCTGTGACGACAGTGACAATGTTGTGAAGTCACATTTTGGCAATTTTGTGAAAATTGTGTAATTTGTGACGATTTTGTCATTATTTTTGTGACGAATATGTGACTACAATGACAATGTTGTGACAGCGTTAAGATGCAATACATTTATTGAAAAATGAAATCGCTATTCGAGTTCAATCAATGAACCATGACAATGGAGGCAAAAGTGATTATGAGTAAAAGAAAATTCTGAAGTTCACAGAAAATTTTCAGAATGTTTTTTTCACGATACTTTGTCGAAATTTACGTTTTTTTCGAAATCCTTCGGTGAAATTCACCTGATTTGTACGATTTATTGACAAAATTTCATGTTTTTTCACTATCATTTGACGAAATTCGCTTTTTTTCGCTATGCTTTGACAAAATTCGCTTTTTTTCACTATGCTTTGACGAACTTTACGTTTTTCTTCAATCTCTTGACGAAATTGTGATTCTTAGATGAAATTCACGTTTTTGTCCACGACCATTTGAAGAAATTTAGATTTTTTTCGCGATCGTTTGACAAAATTCGCCTTTTTGCGCGATTTGTTTACAAAATTTCGCCTTTTATGCGGTCCATTGATGAAATTCACGTTTTTTCTACAATCTTTTGACAAAATTTGCTATTCTTTGATGAAATTCGCTTTTTTCCCACGATTTTTTGACGAAATTTGCATTTTTTCGCAATCTTTTGACGAAATTCACGTTTTTCTTCAATCTCTTGACGAAATTGCGATTCTTAGATGAAATTCACGTTTTTTTCCACGACCTTTTGAAGATATTTAGATTTTTTTCGCGATCGTTTGACAAAATTCGCCTTATTTACACGATTTATTTATGAAATTTCGCCTTTTATGCGGTCCATTGATTAAATTCGCGTTTTTTCTACAATCTTTTGACAAAATTTGCTATTCTTAGGTGAAATTCGCTTTTTTCCACAACCTTTTGACGAAATTTGCATTTTTTCGCGATCCTTTGACGAAATTCACGTTTTTTTTTCCAATCTCTTGACGAAATTGCGATTCTTAGATTAAATTCATGTTTTTTTCAACTACCTTTTGAAGAAATTAAAAATTTTTTTCGCGATCGTTTGACAAAATTCGCCTTATTTGCGCGATTTATTTTAAAAATTTCGCCTTTTATGCGGCCCATTGACGAAATTCGCGTTTTTTCTACAAAATTTTGACAAAATTTGCTATTCTTAAATGAAATTAGCTTTTTTCTATGATCTTTTGACGAAATTTACATTTTTTCGCGATTCTTTTACGAAATTCACCCTTAACCAATCTATTCTTTCTTTTCTATAAACATCATAGCAAGTATAAAAAACTTTTGAGAGTAAAAGGATAATTAGGTAATATTTTCTCATTCTGCTTTTGCAATAATAAATTTACAGCAAATTGGAGCTAAAGAAAAAGTAAAGAATGATATCTGCTCAACAACTACAGTATTTACTCGCGTAACAGTCGCACTTTTTTTGCCAATTTTTCATTGTGAAAGTCTAAGTGCGACTATTATGCGGGGAAATCTACTACACAATATTGTACACTCTAATGCTAAAACATTACTGGTATAAAAAAAACACATTATAATAAAATTAGTAACTTATCAAATGTTTCCAATCTATGTGCTGTTTATTAAATACCATTTTTCTTTTTATGGTAATATTTTTATAGACGTAAAATTTACAAATAATCTTTGTTAAAATTTTGACAAAAAATTCTCATAATAAATCACTTTCACTGAAGGTATCAGTACCACTATTGTAATATGAATCGGTGTATGAAGAATCTCCGTCATTCCATAAAATGTCATCTTCACTTCTGTCTAAAGCGTCGGAGATTAATAGTAATATTCCTTTGTACAAATGCAAGATGAGCTGCAAACCATATTTGCTTGTTTTGTTATTTGTGCCACTAACTAAATTATATTTATTTGCTGTTTTTATTAATTCTGAAATTACTTACTGTTCCATCTAGGCCATTTTCAAAAGTTGCAGCACCCTGCTCTTTTTAAAATGGGCGAATTACATCCTTTTTTTTTTAAAATGAAATTCTCCTTTAGTTGCAATCGGAGATTTCTTTTAAAAAACTTCCCCATACCACAGTATTTCTAAATCAGTGTGCCCAAGACCTTGCAAAAATTATAGAACTTTATTTCTTTAGAAAATACAAGATATTGTTAAATCATGTCGTTATTTAATTGTATTTTTCAATTTGTAATTCATAAAATCCTTAAAAATTAATGTCACTTTATTTATCATATTAACAAATTATATACTTTTTTCTTATAGCATTACTAAACACATTACTAATATTACATTTACTCTTGAAGCTCTGTCATCATGCTCTGTTTTTACTGAACTAGCACCTCTTTTTAATACATTTGACTAAAAACACCAAAAAGCATTTTTATATGAAAAATATCAATTATTTATTCAAATAAAGTTTTGAAATTCAATAGCGATACTTTCATATTAGCAACATTCCAAGAGTTTATAGTCGAAGAAATCGCCAAAGATTTTGCTACCTACAGCAGTTTTTTTTTTTTTTTTTTTAATAAATTCTAATAGTTTTAGTAGTTTAAGCGAGCTGTTCGATTACATGTTTATTAAATTTGTTTTATTTATGTACAATTTTTTATGAAGTTTTTAATTTACTATAAAGGTTTTAGAATAACGTGTGGTGAAAATTTTATATATACAATCTGTTACAAATGCAGGTAACCATATTTACTTTTAACTTTTACATGACACAGTAAAATAAAAAATAATATAAAATAGTTAGCTATTTTTATGTGAATAAAGTATAAAAATTCAAACCATAAGCACAAAATAAAAACACACATTGGTTCATTATTACTATTATTATTTTATTTACAGGATTAGATAATTATAAATAACAAGCCCCCTTTAACCCACATTGTACCGCTGTCCTATAAATAGAACAGCTAATAAAACATTTTTTAAAATAAAATTGGTAAGGATTTTTTGGATGCATTTTGTTATGACGTCTTTAAAATACATAAAAGTATAACATATAAACAAAACAAAACAAAACAAAAAAAAACAATTAACCAATTAAAATTTAATTGAAAAAAAATCTATTTAAAAAATTCTTTAAGAATTGTGATCTTATAATCTAGAATTTTACCGTTATTATTATCTTTTTATTGGAGAAATCATAGAGTATTTTTGTACAACAGAAACAGTTTTTTAAAGTAAAATAAAATATTTGCTCATAAAATTAGTTTATGTATGCATTTTATATGTCCTTACTATGTGTCCTACTAATATGTCCTGTTTATAGGACAACTAGTTACTTAAAAAATTAAAAACTTTTTTTTCAAAATTTTGCTAGTATCTACTTAATTACACAATATTAATGATGTAATTGAAGTTTTAAAATTTTTAAAAAATATTTAATCGGTGTGCTTCAATATGGGTTAATCAGTCTGTTTTCTAATAAAGTGTATAGTATAGCTATTTTGAAGTTTATGCGTATAAAATCATTCAAGAAGTAAAATATTAAAAGTATCCAGAAAAAAAAAATAATGAAATATATTTTACATTTTAGCTTCCTTCATTCAAGTACATGGATATGTTTTTAATAATTAAAATATTTCAATAAAACCATATTTAAATTCTCACTGGGTTGCATAATTTCTATATTTGTCAACAAATTGAGACACCAGTTTACGTTGAAAACTTTTCGTTCATAATGTTTAACTGAAAAGTTCTTACCAACTAAGGATATCTCTTTATAAATTTTTGTAACTTTTCTCACATCGAATAATACTCATTGACACTGATTTTTCCCGCTTAATACTACATATGCATGATATCCTTTAAATAGTACTTCTCCATTATGTAAAAAAATTCTTATTTCTTCTAAATAGAATAAACTATCTTCTTTTCTTCTGAACAGATATTAATTTTTAAATAAAAATGTGCAGCGCAAATTGTTTCAGACCATCAAAAAATTTTATTCTATAAAAAGGCCTTTTTATTTAGTACATTAAATACATTTAAACATTTGCTAATTATGTTAAACTTTGTTTATAATACTTTTATACGTTATTTTAAAGTTTGAGAAAATATGTGATTTTAACCTATAATATTTTAAAAGAAAACAAATCTGATTAAAATAAATTTATATAAATGATTTTAATCATCTGATTAAAATTGTTGATATACAGTTATTTATTTCAATAAATTAAATAATAAATCTACTAAACTTTATTAGGTTAATGAAATGTTTATAAGGAAATACTAAAATCATTATAATTTAAAGAAAAGCAAACTCTGGAATAAAATATTTCTTCATACCTTTTTTTTTCCTTAACGCCGTTCTTTATTCCGATGTAATCCATGTTTTAGGCAGAACAAATTTTTGAAGTAGAAAATATGTCCTTAATAAATACAATAGCAGTGATGGGAATCGTTTAAACCACACCAAAGCTAGTGTAAATATCCCGGACGGATATTTTTGTCTAAAGTATTATCTTGGAATGATTATTCCTATGAATTTTTTAGGTTAAATGTTTATATCTGACAGACTGCATGTTCAAAACGCTACCTACTGTCCAGCAAATAACTCCTTCCGCTTGTTCCAAAGATTAAAAGCAATATGTTGTTTTCACTAGTTTTTATCGTCTGGTCTGCGGTTTTTAGCGCTCTTTTTTTTTTTTTTTTTTTTTTTTATCAAGGCAAGAACAGATGGCTTTTCCGTTCTTATACATTTATAGGACATAAAGCATACTTCCAATTAAAATTTCTCGTTTCTAGAATTTTTTGATGCATTTAACTTTTTTTTTTTTATGTGTTTCAAAATAGTTCAAGTTTTAAGTTTTGTAAAGCTACTGTCGAATATGACAATAATTAAACTAATATTGGGAGTGTAACAAATTAAAGAATGTTTAAATTTTTAGAGTATTTAAAATTCATTTTAATATGCAATAGTGCAAGGTCTTTTGAAAATAGAAAATTAAAGTTTATATTATAGGTAGTAAATGCAACATAAAAAAGAAATAAAATAACTGGAGAAATAATGTTTTTAGTGGGGGAGTGGGGGGGGGGGATCAGGCAATTGTCATTTTTTTTCTATTTTAATTTCCTGTAGAATAAAACATCTTGTAAGATAACAGTATTTTTCAAAACGAAAAAAATATAAATAAATATGAATAATTAATTACGCCACGTGTTTTGCATATATTTTGTATATTTTATTTTATATTCGGAAAAAGTTAAATTTATTTAAAAAGTGTGACACAAGTAGCCAAATTTATTTTTTAAGAATTACTACTAAAAGTAACTAAACACTAGCAGAAAAATTTATTACTGAAAATATGCAAGTGTTTTTATTTATATAATAAAGCATTGCTTTATTGCAAAACTCCGTCCCTTCCCATGCCCACACACAAACAAATCTTTGCTTTCTCCACCTGTATATTAATTTCTGCCATTTCCGCTGATAAGAATAATTTAAAGATAACAAACCAATTTCCCGGATTATAGAATACAGGATAAAAATATTTTCTTATTATTGAAATCTCTACAGTTAATACATTTTTCTATATTGACCACTAATAACCCCAAAAAAACATTTCTATAAGAAAAATATCAATTATGTATTCAAATAAAGTTTTAAAATTCAATAGCGATACTTTCATATTAGCAACATTCCAAGAGCTAATAGTCGAAAAAATCGCCAAATATTTTACTATTTACAACAGTTTTTTTAATTCAAATAGTTTTAATAGTCTAAGCGAGTAGTTCGATTACATGTCTATTATATTTGTGTTTTATTTATGTACATTTTTTGATGAAGTTTTTAATTTTGTTGTGGAATATTAGCCGGGAACAAACACTGAATTATTTTTATTGTTTGAAGTGGGAAGTTTTAATCTTAACATATGTTTTGTCACACTGTGAGTTTACAATATGGTAAGGTTTTTTGTCACATAATGAGACGTACGTTACATGTAGTGTCATAACAGTGACGTCACAATTTTTTTAAATTGCCAGAAAAATATTTTTTACGGTAAATAACATTTTTTGAAGAATTTTTTAATTTTTAAAAGTTTTCTAAGAAGTTCACATATCAGTCACAATGTGACGTCGCTAAGTGGTGGAATTTTAGTCACAGTTGTGACGTGACCACAGTGACTTACAGTGACGTCACAATGACGTCACTGTGACCACGCATGCTATGAGGGACGTATATTTTCAGAAGAAAAAATAAATCATGGAGTTAGTCGTTGTAGATAGAAACATGATTAATTAAATAGTTTCACGATTTTTTTATGAAATTTTTAAAACACCTTTTTTATGAAAATTATAGCATATTTTTAATGGATTAAAATTTGTGAAAATTCGGTTATTTGCATTCAATAGTAAAAGCATTTTTCAGTGTTAAGAATTCAAATGCACAATTTATTCTTATTATGTGAAAACATTTACGCAGACGATACTTACGCATTTAAAAATATATATATATTATGATTTTTGTTTTGTAAAGTAGCAACAAAAGAACTGTAAACAAAGAATATTAATTGTTAAATTCGTTATATCACAAACTAGCTATTTAACCTGTTCTATGGACGGGTGTTCATGGATTTAATTCTTAAACCATAATTAAAAATAACTATTCGATTTAGTCAAATATCTTATTACTACTTTGCCTTTTTTAATGAAATTAAATTTATCATGTTGCTAAGGTAGCAGACGATAAAAAAGATATCTTTGGAGTAAGCGAATAAAAAATTTTGTTGATGTTTGTGATAAAATGTGTTTCTTTATTTTTAAAAATTTGTAATAATTAAGCGCAATTAAATAATCTCTAATTATTTGCATGTGAGGTAAAAGAGGTATCGTATAGCCCACTAAAGCTTCTTATTGTTGCAGCGTGGCGTACGTAATGCAATGCGTCTTGCAATTGCAATAGAAAGGTAATTGTTGTGGTAAGAATTTTGTTGTGAATTTTTAATTGTTGGCAGATGCTATAACGAAAAACTGTTTAAATTTGATAGGAAATTGCTGAAAATTTGGTGGTTTTTTATTAATCAAACTTAAAATATAAATTAATTCGATTTCGGATTGCTTTAGTTCCCTCGGCCGTGTTTTAATAGACATGTACATAACATTTCACAATTCTGGCTTCCAAACTGTGGATTTGTATAGCATTACAGACAGACAGACAGACAAATTTTCATTTTTATATGTTAGATAAAAAAATTCCGAGGTAATTCTTAGTTATCTGGCTGAATTTACATTTCTGAAATTAAAATGCGCCAAATATAAAATAACGTTTTTGCTTAATAAAGATGGAAAATTAATGTAAAAAAAAATGTTACTTTCAAATATTTATCTTAATACTAGGGGGCTCTGCCCATTGCAAGCTACGCTCGTCAACCACCGTTCAGACACCACAGAATCTAAAAGCACGCTAATCTGATAGGTTTTTAAAAGATTAGAGAAGATTAAATTATAATGAAAAAACCTGTAGAGATCTCCCTGTAAACGGGTTTCCATTCATCTCCCTTTGATTGCGAAAATTTAAGGCCGAATCAGTTGCTGTTAAGACATCCAATGGTTGTTTTGGTGTTTGATTAAAGAAGATCAGTTAAACATTTGAAAAGGAGCTAAAATAAAGTGAATTAAGTAAACAGAGTCCTTGCCTCCCGCTATTTTTTAACAGCGTTCTAATACGATTGACACTATACAATTTACTACAATTACTACAATTTACTGCTTTAAACCCTTCAAGGGCGGTGGTTGATTTTTGGACCACTTAATTTTAAATCTTAAATGCCCCATTGGCACCAGAATATAGGAATGAAAATTTTCATTTTATTAAGTAAGAGAATAAAAGCATTTTCATATTTGGAAATAAATTTGTTTGTAAATTCTGGTGCCATTCACTGATTTCAATATTTTACGAACATAAGTACCTTGCCCCTGAAAGGGTTAAACGCATATTAATGTATTTATTATTTTCCTTTCTCTTTTAAGTTTCCTTTCTCTTTTAATATTCACGTGTAAATACAATTCTTAAGACTTAATTTTCAATATTTTCCTGATTTTAAAACGTACTCAATTAATAGTAATTTTAAAGTTTTTTTTTCTGTTTTTAATAGTCACGTGTAAATAAATTTTTAATCGTAAGGAAATATTATTCTTTGCGCTGTTTTTAGAAATGCAAAAAATCTCTATAATAATAACCTAAGTCATGTGACTGTCATCAACAGTTCCGGGCAGATCCCTTCGCTTTTTATATTCCAGGCGGCCATTTTGGTAGTTTAATGTTAGCCAGCCACAGAGGTGATAAGTCGCCCAAT
This sequence comes from Maratus speciosus, assembly GCA_963932465.1. Classification (NCBI taxonomy): domain Eukaryota; kingdom Metazoa; phylum Arthropoda; class Arachnida; order Araneae; family Salticidae; genus Maratus; species Maratus speciosus. Next base: position 460,427,359 of record OZ010797.1, read on the forward strand.
ATTATTCTATCGCCATCATTTCACCTATATTACAATAGACCAAGTCATGTAACTGCCATAAACAATTACGGGCTGATCCCTTCCCTTTCCATATGAAAGGTTTCCATTTTGATTAAAGAATCAAAATTATTTTTTTGAATAAAACTACATAAAATTTGTCATGATCGCAAAGAATTCTTGGTACTTTTATGTTAGCCGGGTGAAAATATCGCAAATAGCTTTTTTTTAACTCGCCAGTTAGCATTTTCTTTTATTTTTCGAGTGGTAAATTAAAACGGTACTACTTGGTTTTCCCGTCGACAAAAATCTATCGCCAAACTATAAGACTAAATGCTGATAATGGTAAATCGTAAATGTCACATTCACTTGACGTTAAGGAAGTTACATGTGTTTACGCCATCAAATGATTTTTATTTCGACGTTTTATTTGTATTTTTGTTAGCGTTATACTAATTTATTTGTTCTTTCGTTATTTAAAATAAATATTATGTCAATTTGTGTAATTTGACGATTTATATAATTTGGCGAAATTGGTCGACGGGTAACTAAGTAGTACCATTAAAACATTGCTTGGAAGTTTAAATTAAATGTCATGGTTTTTTGCATTATTTAATACTAACCGCCCTTGGCGACCAATTTGGCCCCCCTTTAATCTGTGTTAAGCTTTGTATCATGCTGCTTTTATTCATATTTTAATTTACTGTCTCAGTCCTTTACCAAATCGGGAGATTCTGTTAGAGAAATCCAGAACTCAGCATTTTTACGTTAGCTGAGCGCAGATGATAAACAGGCAAACAATGTTTTCGTCGCATTTTTTGGTATTTCATTAAAAATATAAACCTTTCACTCATTTTATTTGAAACACTTAACTTTAATTTTAATCTGAAACATTTAAAATTCATGACTTTCCATTATTTCATAAAAAATAAAATAATAAAAAGAGAAAAATAACAGAAAAAGGAAAATAATACCATAAACCATGACATTTAATTTCAACATCAAAACATTGTTTAAATTTACCACGCGAGAAACAAAAATCGTTAACTGGAGTCTTAAAAAAATGCTATTGACGAAATTTGCTCCAGGCTAACATAAAACTACCGAGAATTCTGTGCGATCACGGCAAATTTTATGTAGTTTTACTCGAAAAAATAATTTTGATTAAAAATAGCCACATTGCTTATGAAAGGCGAATGGGTCAGCCCGTAATTGTTTATAACAGTCACATGACTTGGACTACTATAATATAGATGAAATGATGACGATGGGACAATATTATGCGATTTATCACCTGCGCCCGGCTAAAATTAAAGTACCAAGATGACCGATTCGCATATAAAAAGCGAAGCGTTCAACGCAGAACTGTTTATTACAGTCACATGATTTAGGCTATTATTGTAGTGATTTGGCACAGATGTGATATACGCACCGGGTTTTTACGACAATTTGGCGAAAATCCCGTTTTCGAAAACCAGTTACATATGTATTTTTAAATTATTTTCTGTTATTTTTAAAATGAAATAATAATAAATAAAAAAAAACTTTAATTAATAACTATTGAACAAAACAATTTATAACATTTTTTTTAAATGAAAAGAAAATAAATGCAAATAAACATTTATTAATAAATAAGCAACAATAACTGGGTTTCAATGCCAGGCAAAATAACGCCATTTTGGCGCCAATTAGGTACCCCGGTGCGTATATGACATCTGTTCCTAATATTTTTCTTTTCATTTCGTTAAAAAAAAAGTGAAAGCCATTAATTTTAAATGTTTCAGTTTTAAATGAACATTTTGTATTTTAAATAAAATTATGATGAAATAAAAAAATCCAACGGGAGAAATGCTTGGCGATTTATTACCTGCATCGCACTAACATAAAAATTCTGAGTTCTTGATTTCTCTATCAGAATATTTCGATTAGAAAGATTCGTTTTCGAAAGATTGTTCAAGTAAATTGAATTATGAATAAAAGTAATATGATACATTTCTTAGCATGCATTTAAGGGAGACCAAACTGGTCGCCAAATTAGTTTAATATAATAACCTTTTCTAAAATATGAAAACAATATCTGTTATGATTAAAATATGAGTTGCCATTATTAGAGAAAAGCGTTTAAAATTAACAAAAAATTAATATCTCAAAAACTAATACGAATTTAAAAATTCTAATTCAAGTTTTGAGATCTGAAGATCAATACGGATTTTTGGTGTTAATTTCATAGCATTATATTCCATATTTTAGGAGAAATCGCCGTGAAAAATAATCAGTTGTTTATTCAGCCGTTTCATAAAAGCCGTTTCCTAAAGTCGTTTCATAAATTCGTTTCATTAGGATTTTATATATATAGGGAAGAAATAATGCTTCGCGAATCCAAACAAAGCAGGGCTTTTGCTAGTTTATTATTCATTACTAATAAACATTAATAATCATTACTCATAATTTTAATTTTAATTTATTTTTTATCTTCTAATGAAATCTTTTCTTAATGTGTTCCCGGATTTACTATATAAGTGAGTTTCAAAACTCACCGTATCCAGAAAATCAAATTTTGGGAAATCCCGAAAAATCTGTAAATGCGTCTATTGGTTTTCAGTGAAAACATACATTTAAGAATGCCAGAAAAACGGGATAAAACTAATTTTTTTGCAGATTGCTTTGTTAGTTTGTTGCATGTTTACGAATAGTAGAGATTGATGGAGAAAACACGATTTTTTAAATTTTGTATAAGGTGAATTTTGAAACTCACGACCTCATATGTTAATGTACATCATAAAAATAAATGACATAAAACTTGTTTTAATTTTATTAAATTGGTAACAGATATTCTTCTCCATAATTTATACCTTCCAGTGCTTGATAAATGATCTTATAACTATATCTTACAACTCATAGACCTGTGTGAGATGTGAGTTTCAAAACTCACTTTATACAAAATTTAAAATATCGTGTTTTCTCCATCAATCTCTACTATTTGTAAACATTCACCGGACAAACAAAACAATGTGCAAAAATTAGTTTTGTCCCGTTTTTCTGGCATTGTAAAATGTATGTTTACAGTGAAAACCAATAGACGCATTTACAGGTTTTTCGGGATTTTCCAAAATTTGATTTTCTGGATACGGCGAGTATTGAAACTCACTCCTTCATATAGTAACCTCTTGTCTGTGCCACAGTGCGTTATTTTCTTTCTAGATACTGATATGCAAACAATTTCTTTGGTAGAAAAAAACTTACAGCATTTTTAGACTGTGGTTTCATAGTTTTTTTTTTTTTTTTTTTTTTTTTTTTTGCGTTGGAAGGTTTGATGTAGCTTTGTTAACTTTTGCAATAGAAATATTTCATAGATATAGATTACCTTATATCAATTCAACAGCTAATTATAGGAGATTGCGTACCTTTATCTACTACCATCCGCACTAAAACAAACCGCCAGGGAGATACCTTCTTTAGGTATTCACGGGCTTCACAAGTACGGGCACACTGAGAAAAATTACACTTTCAAATCTGAGTAAATCTATGTTTTCATTTTGTAATGAAACTTTTTGTTTCAAGTATGACAACCCAATGCTTTCAATTCTGAAACACCAGAAATACTCAGTTTCAAACAAAATTTCTTTTCATTCGTTAAACATAGTAAAATTTACCAAGGTAGTTGAATTTATTCATATTATATCATTTGTTATGATTTCGAACGAAACGTTCCTTTCAGTAATAATTTATAACATGAAATTTTGCGAACTATATCTTTATCGTGTTCGCTAAATAACACTTAAAAGCCGTTGTAACATAATCGCGAAAGCGTAAATTTTATTCTTCAACCTTCGAAATTGAAGGATGGATGAATTCGTAAAGGAAAGACTTCGCAGGTAGTATTTGACAACCATCAACAATATATAAATACAAACATCGTGTGTAATCGTGAACAAACATCATGAATAAAGTGTTATGTGCTCATATTTGAGTATGTCCATGTTTTCAGAAATGAGTATATACATGTTTCAAACTTGAGTAATTTTGTTTCGGAGCCATTTTGACTATGCGACATACTCAGATTTGAGTATTTTTTACTCAGTTTTGAAAATGTCGTTTTCAGAGTGGACCTGAGCGATCTTTCTCTTTTCCTTGAATTCTTATTTCTCTTGTCTTTCTTTCCTCTTTGTTTCACTCTCGTTATGATTTCCTCTTCGGAGATAAGGGCAATTCTGCATGAGCCGATATCATCCTGTCTATATAGACTCATGATGAATCATAAACCACCCACCTGTTTGCCGTGCGAACGACCCGTGTCCCTGAAAAGGAGGATCCTGGCAGTTGAGGGAAACCAACACACTGATTTGGCCTATGATTCATGTAGACAGGAGGTGCATATTGTTCCCGTATGCATCAATCAGCTGGTCAGCTGATGTGTTACTGGCTAAAGGATCAAGTGATCGGGCAATTACTAGTCATCTCGTTAAGGGTGGAGGCTGACATAGGACTGTCTTGTGAACGTATGGGCGCTGGTTAGCACTTGTGCACGAATGTGCATCCCCTTGTTGGACTCGGTAGCGGGTGGTGCGGCTGGGGTCTGTAATATTGTTTTTTCTAATATGGATGGAAAAACTTCATTTCCTTCTATCTCTTTCCCTTGTGGCGAGCAACAAACTGTACATAATGTCATATTTACACGTTTCTTTATAATAAAAAGTACTGATAGTTTATCCGATAGTTCTTTTAAAAGAGCTTCGCCTTTTCTAATTGCAAAAACATTCCAATCTGTATTCGGATATGATTGTAAACTTAAAAAGATGCAGTCTGGAGATTTGCTGGTGGAGGTCACTTCAGCCAAAAATTCAGAATTTCTCTTAAATTGCACAATTATAGGTTCCTTTTCAGTTTCTGTTCAAGCACAGCAAACATTACATACAATACGTGGATTAATGTCAGAACCAGAATTTCTATTCACTACAAAGGAAGAATTTCTAGCAAATTTAAAAGAACAAAATGTCATAGATGCACGCCGCATTACTATCCGCAGGAATGGACAAGTGCTTCCGACAAAGCATATCATTCTAACATTCAATAGCCCTATTTTTACCGACTAGAATTAAAGCTGGGTATCTAAGCTCTCCTGTCCGGCCTTATATCCCAAACCCTCTCCTTTATTATAAATGCCAGCGTTATGGCCATACTAACAGTACGTCTCATGGATCTGCTATCGGCGCACATTGTGCAGAAGTCGGCCATGACGATAAACCCTGTGAAAAAGCCGAACGCTGCGCAAACTGCAAAGGTGATTATACAGTTTACTCTCGTATTTGCCCTAGTTGTATCAGTGAAAAAGAAATTCTTAGTGTTAAAATTACTCAGAAACTTTCTTACCCTGATGCTCGGAAACCTGTTGAAACCAGAACCCCATCTGTTGGAGTTTCTTACTCCAGCTTATTCAAGCATAAATCAAAATCCGTAATACACATAAGCACCCAAACTGAATCCTCCTTTCCACCAAGTTGTCCACCATAGAAAACATCATCTAGCACTTTAAAGAGAAAAACCCGTGATGCATACTCTACTGCTAGTACAAGAGTTATGCCAAAATTAAAACTTTGGCCACCAACATCAGAACGTGTGAAAATTGAATACATTCAGAGTTGGTCACCTAAATCATCAGTTCAGTCAAAAAAAAAAAAAAAAAAAAATCCACAGAACATGAGACGGAACAAATGTCCGTTTCAGATAAAAGCAAATTTCTGAAACCATCAACTCAAGTCCCTTTACAGTAGAAAACTGGGACGAGAAAAGGCAAGAAATCATGTCTTAACTGAGGAATAACTAATATAAAGGATCCTAAACAGGTGCTCAACTATGCAGAAGAGGCTATGAACTCTTGGAGTTATGACTCACATGACGATGAAAATAATACGGTTTTCGAAGAATTTCATCCTACATGATTTTATATATATAGTTATTTTAATTTTGAATTATAATTTTGTTTTTTGACTAAATAGAACTTTTCATAGCTTTAGAGCTTTTACAGATTGTTAATTTAAATATTTTCTTTGTCTTTTAACTATATTTTGGTTTTAAAACCTTGTGTATTGTATACTTTGTATTATTGACATATTACTTTATTGATTGTATGGGTTTTAACTGTTACTATTTCTTTTTTAGACTTTGTATTTTTATCTCATTGAATGGTTTTAATTACCTTTATCATCACATTGCTTTCTTCATTAACTTTGCTTTTATTCATTGTGTATTCAACTTGCATTACTTTTACATTGTTTTTTTCCGCTGATTGTTTCACTCACCCATTGTTAATGGCACTTTTAAAGACATTATGTTTTTATTCATCCTGTTCTTGGCGCAGCATGTTCCTAAAGGGACTTTGTGCCATTAAACTTCAATCAACTAACCAACCGCAGTCAGATAAATAAATATGTATCCGTGAGAGTTGACTACGCCATATAAGATGGTTATAAAGTTCTAACGCACCTACCATGCTAAAAAGTTTTCAGACCTCTAGTCTAAATAGTATTTTAAAAAAAGGCTTGTACAAAAGAAAGAAGTTCATTCTAATCTAGCAGCTATACTTGTTTATTAACACGAAATGAGCTATAACGTCTTAATTCGTACTTGTGTGTCAATTTTGTAAAAATGTCTGTTAAAATCGAATCTGTGTGAAGAAATACGTGATGTTAATTTGTAATTATATTACAGTTTTCTTGCGACTTAAAAAATATATTTCTAAGATATATATTAATTTAATAGAATGGATTTTACAATTATATTTTATAATGCTATAAATTTAAATACATAATGTTTTAATTTATCATTGTGCCATACTTTTCGTTTATAACTTGTTATATAACTCATGCAGTGTTGCCAGATTTGGGACTTTTTTGTCCTCAAATTGCTTATTGTCACCACTTTTTTTCAAATAGAAATATTCGACCTATTTAAAAATAGTTTAAAAATTCTGAAAAATAAGGCGAATTATACAATTTTAAAAAAGTGGTGACAATCAAGTAATCTGAATTTAAAAAGTCCCCAGTCTGGCAACACTGAACTCATGTTAGGAATTAACTACAAAGTTATTCACCTGTACGAACCGATAATGTGTACATAATGGACTAAAATGTGTTTGAAAATGTGTACATGATTAATTTACAAACACTTTTAGTAATAAGAGCAGGCAGGATAAAATGAAAAATGATTTATCTAAATTAAGGGTGTAAAGATACGCGCAAGGGCATGTACTCGTGCCCATTGAAACATGTTCTTGAATCCACGATGGTTCCACAAATTTTTTATTTAAACACAATTTGTCAATTTTAAACTCAGCTTTTAAATGTTTTCACTGGTGGTTAGTAAATATTAGGAAATGTAATTTGAAAAGCAGGATTTCAATCTGTACAGGATTTGATAAAATTTACTATGACCAAATATTAAACCTTTCGATTCAGTAGGAAATAAAAAATTCAGCACTTTTAGACAGTGGTTTTATTATTTGATACACTGAATGTTTTCGTGTAGCTTTATTATCTTTTGGAAATGAAATCTTTCATAGATACAAAATGTTTATCTGTCATCCGTATATATATATATAAATAAATGTGTACACGCCAGGAAACTGTTTATAAAGTTCTAATGTGCCCATCATAATAAAAAAAAAAAATTCCCATCCCCAATCTAAGTCGTATTTTTGAAAATGCTTTTCTGCAAATGAAAGAAGGTCAGCGTTTAAGAATATTCCACATCCATTCTTATTTTTTAACGCGGCAGCTAGCTACATTGTCTTAATTAGTACTTGTATGTCAATTTTGTAAAAATGACTGTTACAATCATACCTCTATTTACAAATACATGATATTAAAAATGATTCTGAAGTGCCAACTAACATTGTAAATGTAAAAGAAAAAATCGCAAAAAAGTGAAATAACCGTCAGTAAATAAATCCTACTGAGACAAAAGTATTATAAGAAGTAAACAAAAAGTGTTTATTTTTAATCCGCCTTTTATGCAAGCTGTGAATATTGTTGCAATATCAATGGTATTGTTGTAAAAATACGTCAAATAATGTGTGTCCCGATATAATTGAACATGCCCTTGCTGGATATACATAGAGCAGACTTCAGTTAAGTAGCTGAGATAAAGGTTGTAGAAATAGTTTTTTTTTTCATTTGTTCTATCTGCTTTTTATAATTATATGCAAAAGTGCATTTACATAAGTGCATTTTACGCAATATTTAAAAAAACTCTTTAAAGATTTTATAATTTGCCATTCTTACTTACACTTCGCCGATATTTATAATTGATGCGCGTGATTTGGAGTACTAAGAGCCAAATTGAATGGTGTACTCAAAATTCTGCTAATTTTTTTATGAAAACGCTAAAAAATTGAACGCTGCAGAAACTCCTTTTAATTCTTAATTCTAAAAGGGATATCTAAAGAAGAATAAATTATTATTATGTTACGATCGATTGCTTTAATACACTTAAATCAATTTTGAATATTAAACCGGAAAAAAACAAAGAAAAATATTAAATTAAAAAATAATTTCATTAAATGTCATCCAGTAGTTAAAGTTGTTAGTACAATCCTGCAATCTAATTGTCCAAGACAATTAGAGGAATCAAACTGAACTCCAAACTCATTTCCTAGTGGATACCGTCAAAATGTATATATATATGTTGTAGGCTAATTGAGAAATCAGGCTCTTTGCAAAGAGCCGGGCTAATTGGAGAATCATCTCCTTTTTTCCAATTAGCTTGATATTTTTCAGGCTTATTGCAAAGAGCCTAGACAGCGTCAAGCTAATGGAAAAAAGACCACTTATTTCCCAATCAGGGAGATGTTTTTAGGCTTATTAACCCATAACCCGACCCGAACCCGAAAAATAAATTACAACCGACCGTACTTCGATCCGAGCAAGACAAAATAATTTCAGTCGACCTCGACTCGCAACCCGAGCAGAACATGATAATAATAATAATAAATCTGACCCGTACCAAATTAGTCCAGTGGAAATGTACATTTTACCTTGCAAAAGGTCGGGTAAAAGATTTTTTTTTTCTAAATTGTTTATAATGATGTCAGCATTAAAAAAATCAAGTTTTCTAACAAAATTTCTTATGGCAAAATTTTCTGTTGCCAAAAAACATTAAAATTTTGGGACATTTTTTGATGTTTTGGAAATATCTCGAGACTCGTTTTTGCAGCATATTATTTGTCAGTTACAATATTAAAGAAGATAAAATTATCTACAACTTCCATATTTACAACTTTTTTATACGCGCAATAGCAAGCGCAGTACGCTAATTCAAAAATGGGACAATTTTTTCAATTTTCTTAAAAACCGTAAAAAACGTAGTTTTGCCGCGATTATTCAAATGTTCCCCGCAGATTTAATTGTGTATGTCGACTTCTAAAAATTTGTAGCAGTAAATTATCTATTATTTGCACAATCACGTCTTTATTTTCATCTCAAGAGACATTTTATATGCAATAAATTTATATAATTTTAAAAGTAGAGCAGAGTGTAGATGAATGAGCCAATTTTCATATTTAGACTGTAACTTTAAATGTATACAATGTTAACTTCAAAGCATTGTTTAAAAGAATTTTTCAATCTATAGTAACTTATTGGCACGATAGTTTCAATTAAAAAAGATTTATTGCTTAATTTTAATAAATTTTATAATTTTAATAATTTTTATAATGCATACCTATTTTTCCAGGTATCAATGGAATAGGTGGGTCATTTTCGAAATCTGCCCATGTTTTGGAATAACATAATAAAATTTTTTGAAATAATCAGAAAGTTTTAAATGTTTGTAAATAATTACCTTACCTCATAAAAATTAATATCCAAGCATCAGCAGAGACCAAATTACTAATTTAAATTTTAATGCACTTGGTATAATAACATAAGTGAGCACGGTAATGACAAATTAAGCAAAATATTTTTATTTTTACCCAGGCAATAAATGACAGCAATTATATCTTCTGGCCCATACAATGATTTTCTATCTCTCATATAATGAAAGCAGATTAAGAAATACAAGTTCATTTAATTATCAATTAGAACCGGGACGTGCAAAGGAATACTCACCAAAACATTCAAAATCTTTACTTCTTTTATTGAAACTATAAAACTGTTTACTCTATTCACCTAAACTTGATAACAAGTTGACTTTTAAGGAGTACTTTTGCCTTGATAAAAAGGCATGTGCTGTCTTCTAAAAAAATCCGGAGGAACTTTTTGTCAGATGCATGGCAATGACACTCTTTCTTAGGACACGGTTTAAAAAAAATATTAAGAATTATAGATAAGTTTAATTAATGAAAATAAATATTTTTTAAATTAGTACCATCTTAATAAATAAAAATGTATAAAAAAATTATAATCATCTGTTTTAAATAGAACTTTGTCAAATCTTTACCTAATAAATTGCTTGTTTGGACAACCTACGGTAATGATATTTTGACTACAAAAGAATATATTTCTTATTTTTAAATTTTTTATAAATAATAACATATCTGTAAATTATCATTAAAAAACATGACAGTTAAAATGCAATAATTAAAATTATGATATTTAACTATTTTTCTGTGCAAATGTGAAAGGACAGTAAAACATGAGACTTTTTTTGAAAATCACCCAAGGTATGAAAATTTGCGAAAAACATATTTTATTCCCCACTACAATGGTATATTTTATTTACAAGTTATTGATAACATATTTTTTAATTTTTTTCTGTCTTAAAGATAGCAAACGTTAAATTGTAGTTCCATATAAAGGGGGGGGGGGGCGCACTCAAAAGATAAATATCTTTTATGAAAGAAATACTTTTACCTTATAAAATAGCTACAATAAAAATGACACCAGATTATTTCACTAACAAATGTTATGCATTTCTATCATGTAAAATTTATAAATTCTGTTAATAAAATATTTGAGATCACTAGTTTTATAAAAAATATTTAAAATATTATTTTTAAAATATATTGTCAATTTTTTCCTAATTATATCAATAAATATAACAAGAGATTATATCATTTTAGCATGCAAAAACATGTAAAACTTTAAGCTTATTTATTAATTGCTTTAAAGCTCAAACAGGATACACTGTAAAAAAAATCCGACCAGTTATCCTGTAGGAATCGGAAAAATAGTTGTCCTTATCGTACCGGAAAATTTTCCGACCCAGCTCGGAATAAACTCCGTAAAAAAAAAGGATATAGTCAATAAAAAGGTATTTTACGGATTTTATTCCGAGCTGGGTCGGAAATATTTCCGGTACAATAAGGGCAACTATTTTTCTGATTCCTACAAGAAAACTGGTCTTATTTTTTTTTATTTTTTTTTACAGTGTACTTTAAATTTTAGAACGGGTTCCAAACAGTTTTCCAAAAATGAAAGCTGCCGAATATATTAAAAAAAAAAGCAACCAAACCCGAAAAAGTACAAAAGCACAACATTAGATATTGATCTCAGGTATCCCATGAAAAAAAAAATGTATTTAAAAGTAACAAAATGCGAGCGAGATATTTGTCAAGAACGCTCCCATAGGTTTAATGTTACCTTGCGAATGTCTTCGTGTGACTAATTTAGTCCTATAATTCATATAACTGTGATTTTAAACGCCTCAATACGACAACTACCGTAAAATCTTTGAAATTGAAATCTGTATATACGGAATTCGGTCTTTAAAGAAAAATATATATAATTTCAAGAGAAAGAATATAAACAATTATATCTACTAAGATGGAAGCCTGTTTAAAGCGGAATATATTTCGGTTCCTTTCGGTACGGTTTTCAAGGTTTTAATGGATCATTATTTGACAAAGCTGATTACGTAGTTCAACATTACGTATTTAATGCTTACACTCTTATAATTTTCAAAATCCGGCTATTAGAGATTTATTAAAATTCTCGCGGTAAATTTTCTTTTTAAAAGAGGGGATGGAGAAGGTGCCAAAATCCATGTTTGGCACAGGTGCAAAAAAGGCTAATTTTAGCACTGAAACACATATTTACTGCTACTAATATATAGAAGTAGACATACATGATTAAATCCGTGGGAAACATTTGAATAATCGGGGCAGAACTGCGTTTTTCAAGGATTTTTAGAAAATTGAAAAAATTGTCCTATTTTTGAAAGAGACGTGAACCATGCTGAAGGTCATGTTTTTACTTTATAATACAGATTTGTTATTTTGTACCCCTATTTTTAAATTTAAAGAATGAAACACGTTTTTGAATAAAAGTGTCGGCAACGGTATATGGGGCATTTTCACAAACTTTTGGCTATCGCGAATAAAAATCTGGTGAAATTAAACTTGCAAAAATGACATTTTAATCTGATAGACGAATGCCTTAATGATTCAAAATAAAGAAAAAATTATCAGCAGCGAAATTTTTTTTTATTTAACTGAGGTTTAATTTAAACTTGCGAGTTTAATTTTCCTTACCATTTTACCACTATAACTTTCTATTTTCTTCTAAATTTTTAATTATAATGAATTTTCATAGTACCCACAGGACATTCAAATAAGAAATAATAAAAAAGTAGTACTTTTAATACAGAATTTTTGTATAACATTGTTTTAAAGGGATGTTAAAGAAGGGACGGTAAGGTAAAAAAAGGGGGCGGTATAGGAAAAAAGGGACGAAATGGGGAAAAAAGGGACGATAAGGATGGAACGATAAGGAAAATTACCACCTATTTTTAGGAAAATCATGTTAAGACTAAGTGACAGCACAATGTTCATTGATTTTTAGAAAGAGTTGTTAACATTGGTTTAAATTAATTTTTTTTTATTTACCTCGAAAAGTGCAGGAATAAACCTTGGGGACGGTAAGACTACCAATAAAGCCACGATTTTGAAATTGATATTTAAATGCTGATTTAAATTCTGCAGTAAATTTTCTGTCAAAGAATATTAGACATTCTTTTCTAGCATACTTCTGCATGAGAAAGAACTTGAAAAAAATTCTGTGTCTGCGTCTGAAGTGATTTTCTGTATAAGTTTAGCAAGAGGGACGGTAAGGATGAAAAACACAGGGACAGAGATCAAAAAATAATATCAACCGTAAAAATGTCTGCAGGTTAATTTTTTGCTACATATTTACATAAAACAATAGTCCCAGTTTCGGGGGGAAAATGACATAGAATTACTTTTATTTAAACAATTTTATACAGGCAGCTCCAAACTTAAAAATCAGCATCAGGGACACGGGACGGTGTAGGAGTTTTCCTGGCATTTGGACCGCCAACATCATCCAAAACGTGTTTATCTCGTTAATATTGTTATGCAATCATGCAATGGGATGTTCCCCAGTTTATGAAATAAAAAAAACCACAAAAAAATGTATTAAAATAAAAATTATTATTCAGGGACATAAAAGTCAAAAGATTGTGAGAATGCCCCATATAAAATTTTAAGCGAGTTTTTTTAACCCCTTGGGGACGAGCGACTCGTATACGTGCCGCATGAAGCGCTCAGAATACTTGTTTTTCGTCACCAGTAAAATTTTACTGTAAAATTTGTCTTATTTAATCAGCGCATTTTCTGGATTCAAGAAGACACAAATTTCTGTTTTTAAAAAACGGTGACAAAAGATTAAAAATTTCGTAAAAGGCTCCGGTCCCGAAGGGGTTAAGGTTTATTACGCAATACTAAGTGATGTGATATGCTACCATAACTCTAACATTACTACTTGCAGATGATAACGAAAGTAATTGTATAAACAAAATAATAACAAAAGTAAAATATTATCCTCTTATTTAGATGCCATACTCCGAAAGAATTAAAGAATTAAGGTCGAAAAATCCATCCTTCTTAGCCAACTTTCTTTTTTCACAATAAAGTGATTTTTTGTTATTAGTATTATTATTCAAAACATTCAGCTTATAAACAATCAATTTCGTCATACAAGACAATGCGAGATAAGATTTATAAAGTATTGTTCTAATTTTCAATAACAACGCTTATTTATTTCAATAAAGATTTTTTTCCGAAGAATTTTGACATCAAATACTTTTACAGGAACATTTGAATCCTAGATTGTGACTCACCAGAAAATAAAGAAAATGAATATCTCCAGTCTTTGTTTCGAGGTCCGTCGAAAGAAAAATCTCACTCATTGTAAAGTTGTGTTTTGTTAATAAATAAACGCATTTTTCATTATATTTGTAATGTGTGCGTTGTTTTAATTGTTATTCCACTTATACAATTTGGGGTTAGCAATTCTTGTTTTTGTTGATAATGCATCCTTCGTACGAAAATTTGCCTTTTAACTGATATTAAATATATCCTCATATTAGGTCGGTCGCAAATTTTTTTTTTAACCATTTGGAAAAATGGTTATTGTTCTCGTCAGGATGGGAAATTAAAAGCATATCTGGAGGTTTTCATTGGTTTAATCCGCATTTTATTCGTTTTATGATTGGTCTATACAGCAATCTGTATTTTACTTTAATTTCAACAACGATGGATACCTTCTGTTGCCACTATGACAAAAAGTAATAAAAACTACAAAAAAAATAATAATAATAACTCAGAAACAAATTGAGATACAGATTTCCAACAAATTGCATTTAAAAGTACATTTTTTTTTCTCTATCCGACGATGTAAAAAGTAATATTGTCGAATGTTTAGAAGTTTAAGAATGAAATTTCATTTAAAATTGGCCGTCAGATTTCTTGAAAATCTGACGATGGAAAAGCCTTTTCTCGAACAGCCAATGAAATGCTTGGATATTTACGTAAGTTTCAGGTGGATAATACTCAAGTTTCATGAAATCTGACGGTTCGCAGGCGATATTTTTGGCTTGCAATTTTTACGTGTAATAACACTATTAATGTTTAATTCATGGCGTACGAAATGTATGATCAACTCCGTGCGATTTTTTATGTCTTAAATTTTAGTCTTCAAAAAAATCGTTTTCCAAATGGTCGTTGTAATTTGATAAATTGCTATTTTTTACTTATGGTGTGTTAAATGAGATGGAGAAAGAAGTGTATTTTAAATGTATCTGATGTATGTATTTTAAATTTATTTATTTATTTTTTTTTTTTACTTAAAGGTGAGTCGGGTACCGATAAATGTTGCGATTCGCTGCATTATATCATGAAAATAACTTGACTGGAAAAGTAAGAATATAAAAAAAATATATTCTTTCGAAAACGACCTCAAAGGCATAAATGGCTATCTTGATTATGACTACTTGAAATAGAAGTACTGTACAATTCAAAGTCTTTTTAAATAAATATTTTATAATATCATTTTTCCGGTAGAAACTTGTGAATTGTGTTTTCAATCTTTTAATTATTTTTTCAATCATACATAAAAACTTGCGTGATTTTCTTTTATTGTCATAAATTGTTTCGTTTGTCATGTATATATCCAATTGTTGCTTCGGATAGAATTAAAAATTCCTAAAAAAGGATTCACATCACCTTTTATTTAGCGCTGACAGGGAGGGTTAATACATGAGTTGTACGTTTGCTACGTGATATCCTATAAGCGAAGAGTTAATAACTGATTAGAAAAAAATAAACTACTAAAACTGAAACAGATAAATTCTTTATGAGAAATAATTTTCTTAAGTTAATATGTGATTAAAAACAGATACGCTAAAAGTCAGCTGTAAAGTACGATAACAACATTGTAGCCTAATTAACTAAGGAAAACAAAGGATACCGGGGTTATTTTATTAAAAATATTTACTGTAATAATAATAATAATATCGACAGTGATAATTAGGAATGTTAAATAAATGGTTAGCGCTTGTAAATTGTAATTGAAAAGCCTAATAAAGTTAGTACATTATTAGCAATGAAAAAATAACAAAAAAAAATATTAGTATTAGAAGCGCTAGAGTAAATGTTCTGCGATGGGAGTTATGAAAATTTTAGAATAGTCAAAATCGGCGATAATATCCATCCTGTGAATCGGAACATGTTGGAATGAATCAATTTTTAAATGTAAAAATCTAAAATTGTCGTTTACAAAATAAGAGGTGAGTAGAAACATTAAAAAAATAAATAAAACTTGGGCATTTGGAGGAGACACCAGCTGTAGGTGAAGAAGTTGTTGAACATATCAATTAACCACAGCGAGCACTGCCCCTTGTGGCAGCAGGCTGGATTTTCTTTTTACCCTTCGCTGCTGTTCACACTAGAATGAGCAGAAAATATGTACTTTTGCAACGTGCGCAACATACTGAGTCCGTAGCGTCAGAGAAATATCTAGCACCGCCTAGCTTTACATAGTGCTCAACGTCGAGTACAGTAGAAAGTACTGTAGATAAGAATTTTTGTTGACCCTGTAAATGAACGATAAATTCTATGCAAACCATATTTTAGAATAAGCACCTTATTGTACATCTCAGTGTTATATATAAATTGCAATACGTACATCTTGTTGTGCATCTCAAAGATATACGCAAAATTCAATATATTTAAAATAGTGCAAAATCATAAAATACATCGTAAACGATTTTTTTCCCATAGACAGAATTCTTCTGAATGACCCTGTAAATGAATAGTAAATTTTAAAAACATATATCAATTTCATGGCAATATAATTATACATAAGCGAGATAGTGCCCGGCTCGACAGACCTAATGCATAAACAGTTTTCAACTATGTCAGAAACTCTTAAGGGGTATTCAGTCTCGCGAAAAGACCCGCTCCTAAATGCTAATTCTATGGAAGAAGTTTTTAAAGCTATCTCATTTGCATTTCGATATTTTTCAACTATTTTTTTTGCATTGGATAGCTGAGGTCGATCTGTACAATAAACATTTTTTTGTTTTTTTTTACTTTTTCAATTTTGTTTGCTATTTTTTTTTATGAGGATACTTTCACTTTCGTATCGGTTAAGAAAATGATTGTCCTCATTAAAAATACCCATAAAAAAATCGAAAAAGCAGAAAACGTCTTTTTTGCAGATCGAAGTCAGCTATTCAATGTAAACAAATCCTTTAAAAATATTGAAATTCCAACGAGTTATCTTGAAAAATGTTTTCCATAGGATCAGCAATAACGAGCAAATCCTTTCTGTTGACTGAAGTAGCCTCTTAAAAAAAGTTCTAGTTGAATCCTTTAAATGAACTTTAAAGGTGTGCAATGTTGGTAGAGAAAATAATAATAAACTTAGTCCTTAATAGCAGACCGTAAATGAAAATGAAAATAAAAAGTTGAAAATTGCATGAGAGTTTGCTACGTCTAATCGTCTTTCTTTAATATTTTGTTACTATGATTTATATATACTACATGTATTATACAAAAGGGAAAATTAAAAGATTATTATCCATCACTACACGTTTATAATAAACAAGTTTAAAAAAAGCAATTTAACAAATTACAACGAACATTTGGAAAATGATTTTTCAAAGACTAAAATTTAAGACATAACAAATCGCAAGGAGTTGATCATACATTACGTACAACATGGATTAAACATTAACATTCCTAGACCCATCATGAACAAATTTTAAAAGGAATTTCAATTTTACAATTTTCGGTACTGTAAATTTTTAAACTTCTACGGCGCTGGTCATACAATACGTACGCCATGGATTAAACATTAATATTCCTGGACCAATTTTAAATGAAATTTCATTTTTAAACTTCTAAACATCCCACAATATTACTTTTTATATCGTCGTATAGAGAAAAAAATGCATTTTTAATGCAATTTGTTTGAAAGCTGTATCTCAATTTGTTTCTGAGTTATCAATTTTGTTACTTTTTTATCATAGTGGCAACAGAAGCATCCATCTCTGTTGAAAGTAAAGGGAAAATACAGATTACCGTATAGACCAATCAGAAAACGAATAAAATACGGGATTCAACTAATAAAACGCTTCAGATATGTTTTTGATTTCCTACCCTGACTGTGGACAATAACCATTTTTTTCAAATGGTAAAAAAAAAAAAAATGGAAAATGTAATAATATTTAATTTTCTCTTTTAGAACAATATTTGTACAGAATATTCCTAAAAAATAATCTTTGAAATATTATTTTCATGAATATTCTGTATGTGTTGATCATTAAAATTTAATCTCTGAAATTAAATTTTATTCTTCACTAAATTTACACTAATCATATCTTAAATGTATGTTTTCTGCATGCATGTGTTTATAATAATTTGATTTATATCTGGTCTGAATAATCTGCTACTTATATATTTAGTGTTTACCTTGGGAGATTTGCAATAATAAAAGCATCTTAATTAGTAAAAATTTTAAAAAACTGTTATTCAGTAAAATAATTCTCCAACAGAAATATTGTATGTAATTAAAGTGTTTTAATGGAGTAATCAAAACACAAAATCAGTTCATTTTTCAACAATATCATAAAGAAAATGACACATTTTTTTAAGTAGCAGAATTCTCACATAGTCGACCACGTAACAGGCATTTTTATTTTGTGATCCGCTCTCTAATCGTCTCATTAAGAAAATTAGGAACCTCGATTAATCATCAATCGAATATATACATAAACACAATAAATTTTGTAATCTTTATTTCATTAGCTTTTTTAATATTTTTTTCCGTTTTATAAAATCCGGAAAATTAAACACAATTTTCGGAAAAACAAACCATATGAAACGATTTATCGATTTCTTATGTAAGCTTCTTATCCTCTAGTGTCGAAATAGTAAAATAAAAACATAATTTTAATTTCTTGAAACTAATAAAAGACTTATTTTATAAAATTCCTTTCGTTAATTATTGAGATAACTATCTCGTAGAAATCTTACAAGCACAAAATATCAGCGCCATCTGAAGGGCGATATACAGTGGGTCCCAAAAGTATTCGTACACTTACTAATTTCAATGAAATAGTGCTCTACATATTAATTAAAATTAATATTTAGAAATAGGTATTTAATAATAAGATCTATAACTTCTTCTAAACAAAATTACATGGAATACTTTAGAAACATAGTAAAACGTTATTTTGAAGAAATAAATAATAAAAAAAACTCCAAAAGTTACCTCAAAAAAGTCTTCGTAAACTTTAAGCAAATCTCTATATATTAGTAAATATGTTTGTAAATATTATAATATTTCGTTAAATTAGTACTTAGTAGGATATCCTTTAGCATCTACAACAGGTTTAAATGTCTGGGAATAGATTTCATTAGTTTTTTTAGTCTTTTGTCGATCAATACTATTTTTAGTTCGTTTTTCGTTTTAATGTCGTTTCTTCGAACTCTAACCTTTATTTCTCTTCAAATATTCTCTATTGGATTAAAAACCGGATATTGAGGTGATGTCTTCAGAAATTGTGAACATTTATAGAGATACAAGAGGCGAACGTTGAGTTCAGTGTACTTAGGATCGCTATCTTGATAAAAAAAACAATGTTGATTCCAATATCCAAATTTTGATGTGATAATTTTAAATTGTCTTTTAAGCTATTTGAATAAATAGCATGCATTATTATGTCGTCAATTAATAACAAATTATCTAGTCCGGATGCTGCCATGCACTCCCACACAAGGACAGCTCCACCGTCATACTTAACTGTTCCTATTGAGTTCCTGTGATTCAGTTCATCACTTTTTCTTTCCCATACAATTATCCGTCCATCGGAACCAAAAGTGTTAAATTTACTTTCATCTGCAAATAAGACATTATTCCAACACGATTCCGGTTTATTTATCAATGATTTTGCGATAAAAAGCCTAAGCTTTCTGATTTTCGCACTAACAAAAAATTTAGCGGGCAGAACGCATATTTAATCCAGACGATTTTTAGCATTCGTCGAACAGTTTTATGTGAAATTGAAGTAGAAAATGCTTCATTAAATTTTGTAGCAACTTTTACAGCACTTAAACATGGATTTTTAAAATTTTTTATAATAATAAATCTCTAATTATGTTAACTTTGACGGACGACCTTTCCTGACTTTTTCCTCGATTTGATTTTCTTTTTTAAAGCGTTTTATGACATACTGCACCGTAGAATGAGATAAATTAACCAATTTAAAAATATTTCGAATTGATTTACCACTAGTATGATGAAAGATAATCAATTTTCGAATGATGCTAGTTCAATCTTTACGAGTATGAGCCATTTTAAAATAATAAATAGAATATTACACAGAAAACAAGCAAAAATCAAAGGCTAATGTCACCACAATACAAACATAAAAATAAAGCTACAGACAATAATTTTAATTATGAATTTATCCGAAATTCTTTCAGTGTACGAAGACTTTTGTTGCGTGTTATTTATCTGCATCCTTCTGTTTTCACTTTCATATAAAAAGAAAATCAGTTAATATTTAAAAAAAAAAAAAAAAAAAAAAAAGAGGGTATTATAGAGAATAACAGAGAGATGATGTGGGAAAATATTGGGCTTCAGATTCGAACTCAGTTCTAGGTTACTTCCTATTTTCTAAAAATTTTTAAAGTGTACGAACACTTTTGGTGATCCTGTACATCCAACCCTAATAAACATCCAATTATGTGAAAGCCTAACAGAATATGTCATTTTTGGGGCTATCTTGTGCAAATTCTTGAGATACAGTTAACGAGAAATTGTCCCAATTTGAATTAAAACGTACACATTTTTCGAAGATGAATTCATTTTTCAAGCACTAAGATATCACTTAAAAATTATTCAGAAAACACAGGAATTGAAAGATTGAATTGAAGTAGTAATTTACAATCTTCATTCATGTTACAGTTATGTAATGTTACGTAACACTTTATTATGTAATCTTTTATTTGAAGAAAAAAAATTAAAATTATTTTTTTTTATTTATTTTACTCGAAATTTACACCAGAATATAAATTACTGCGTTGAGTTTTGGAAATATATTTTGATCTAGAATATACATTATGTAATCGCATTTTTTAGTTTTCATATTTTTAAATTACTTAAATTAATTCTAAAAATTTGTATCTTTACAGCAATTGTTTTTTTTCTGTTGTAAATGTTAGGTTATAGTAATAAATTGTTTTATGAAAAAAAATCAATAAATAATCTATGGTGGATTACTACCCAGACAAATCGCTTGAAACCCTTCCGATTAAATTCTTCATATGTCAGTTTAGTTCATCCTAATACCAGGGTATTTATTACCCAAAATTCTTTGTCGAAAATATTCGCATTTGCCAATGAAGTATACTGTCCATTAATTTTAGCATTATTTTCTGTCACAGAAAATATGATTTCTCCACAAATAACATGCGATTCAACAAATAATGCATTATATTGCATAAAATATTGTGATATTGCTATATCTTTAAAAAAAATTCAAACTCATCATAAATAAGAAAGGAAAATCATGCGGCCAACATGTATTATGAAACCCTTTCCAACACATTCAGACACCGTAACAAAACTTTATAGTTTATTCAGGTGGAATTTGATGTCTAAATAAAAAATTTTGAAAATACATAAAGCATTTGAAAACCCAATTTCTGTTAATGCCATCAATAGTCGTAAAAATAATCCGATTTTTTGTACAACACTGTATTTGATCTATAGACTTATATCTATGTTACATAGTATGCTAAAAGGCCACTTGAACGAATAGCACAGTTGAAAATTTCCATGAATTAACGGAAATATTCACTTCACATTTTTGTGCAGACCCGTATATGATCTATAGAATTTATTCACACCAAGTAACATTTAAAGAATAGTTCAGTTTAAAAAAGAGTACCACAACTGAAAACGCACTTCCAGCAATTATTGTTCATAAGAATCGTAAGATTAATTATTGTTAAAATTGTTCTGTAGCCAAACTCTTTCGTGTGCCCCTGTAAATGAATGATAAATTCTGTATTCTCCCTATTCTACAGTAATTACCATGTATTACACCTCAGTGATATATAACAATTCCAACAGGTTTAAAATAGTGTAATAACATTAACATACCCCGTAACGATTTTTATCCATGGACCGTTATGTAATGGAATTCTTTCGAGTGTCCTAGTAAATGAACCGTAAATACTACACATTTCATTTTCGCTACCGAACCTGCCATAGATAACATCTATAAATTTCATGACAATCGGACTATTTTTACGCGAGTTAGAGCACATACAAACGACAGAAATACCACATACAGACAAACCGAAATCATAAACACTATCCAACTATGTTGTATAGTATTAAAACCTGCTTTGACCATTAACATATCTTTTTATTTAAACCTGAAAATGTCCTTTAACATATATTTGTATTTTCCGGATATATTACAAAGAAATAAAACCTGACTCGGGTTGAGGCGATAAAGATTTTTTATGTAATTTATATCAAAGATTGTTTCTATAACTTTGTAAAACGCTTAGCAATAATTCTAGTAAAAATCATAATTTTGAGATTGCATTTTTCCGATTGAAAGTTATCAGACTTTCTTTTGCTATAAATTTTATAAGAAAAAAACAGGGGAAGAATAATTCATTTAAAAAATAATTTGTGATAACTACAAGTGTGTTTAAGATGAGAATAATGTTATTGTTTTCAAAGTTTTGAGTTATCCCACAGACAGATTTGATCGCAAAGAATATAAAATAATAACTAATAAAACTTTAGAATCTAATTCAGAGTTTTCCAATAAGAGGATATCGCCAAGAATTGTCCAAATGGAGGACACCTAATCAAAATTAAGCATAGCGTATGAATTATTCATTATAATATTATTTTAATGAAATGCACAAAAAATTTGGTAAATGTTTAAAAAAGGCCCTAGGGCCCCAATAAAAATATGAGGGTGTTGATCATGGAAGAAGATTCCAAGACTCGACTTTAAAATTATGTACTGAGAAGGTGAAAAAATCAGGGGGTGAAACATTCTTGGCGTTCAAAAAGTTCAAGGGGCCCTGGTCCGGTCCCTAAGGCACCCTAGGAGCCCCAGGATCAAAACTGGAATGTAAAAACGTGTGACTAACTAAATGGAAAAAAAGATCTCAAAAATGAAATTCGGATTAAGTGGAAGCAATTAATTAACCTTTTATTTGCACAGAAACTTCAAGGGGCCCTGTATCAGGCCCCAAGGAGCCAGGGTCTTATATGGAGGGCAGAAAGGCGAGAATAAGTAAATGGAGAAAGGTCCCCTAAAACGAAGAATATTGGATAAAAAGGGGGCAAGGTATTAACAATTTAGTGCATAAAAACTTCAAGGCGCCCATGGGCCCCGGCCCTTAAAAAATAAAATTCTGAGACCCAGGCGCATCAGGAGCTGCCTTGGACTATCCTCATCTAAATTTTCATACTTTTACTTGCAGTAGAATTTGCGGGCGAGTACACACAGACAGACACACAGTCAAAACGGAACTTTGCTTTATTAGTATAGATGGATTATTAAGGTCAAAAAATGTTAAATTTTTAAAAATATTACACGTATTGCAAAATTACACATGACCCTGGTTTAACGTTTACAAGACTTACAAAATTATTATTAAAAGGTTTTTTTTTTTTTTTTTTTTTTTTTTTAAATTCTTATGCGATAATTTAAACTTTAGACACCGTAACACCAAGTACAGTGTAAAAAATACAGTAAAATCTATGGTCATGTTTTATGGTCACGTTTAGGTCCATAAGCAAAAGTTCTTTCAGAAAATTTTCTTGGGTGCAGTTCAGAAAAAAAAAGTTCATAGGCAAGATTTTTCAATTGAAAATTTGAAAAGAAAATGATACTGCTATCCCATTGCTGCATTCCACAAGCATGTCTGAATTTTATGAGGACTTTATACATGGTACAGGGCATAATATAGCCTATGTATAGTTGTATGGCCGTTGGATTTAATTATTAACCTCATAATCGGTCGCCCTGCATGAGTATATTATGCATTTGAATATTAAGCTCAGAATTTTAGAGCAGATTTAAGAGGGTTTTTTTTTCATGCAAAAATCTATACTTAGCCTAGATTTTATTTAAAATCTGTTCGAAATATCCTGTATACAAGTTTTTACAATTTTATTTAACTACTTAAACAGCGGATGTATACTATATGAAACACTTATTTTTTATTCCCAACTATCAAAGGACACACACAATTATTTAATAAAACTTTGTTTTTATAACGGTCATGAAGAAAATTATTCATTCATTTTCAATTGAATTTGCCGTTATGACATCCAAACATTTATTTTTTCATTTCAGAAACAGAATTACTCTGACTTTCAAACGGTTAAACAGTAAAATTTATAGAAATGAATTGGTATATCTTTGGCTGATACACTGAGAAAAATGACGCTTTCAAATCTGAGTAAATCGATGTTTTCATTTTATTTTGAAACTTTTTGTTTCAAATATGAAAACCGAATGCTTTCAATTTTGAAATACCAGCCATACTCAGTTTCAAACAAAATTACTTTTTATTCGTTAAATGGGGTAAATTTCACCAAGGTAGTTCAATTTATTAACATTAATCACTATTTCTTATGATTTCGAATGAAGCGCTCCTGTCAGTAATATTTTATTACATGAAACGTGGCGAACTACATTTTTATTGTGTCCGCGGAAGAACATTTAAAAACCGTCGTAAGGTGAGATCGCAGAAGCGGAAGCGTAGAGGCTTTTTTTTGTTGTTGTTGCTGCTCTACTCAAGGTTGCAAATGGACGATCACGTTAACGAAAGACTTCGGCAGTGGAATTTGGAAGAATTCGTCGAAAATTTTGAAAGTAAGTTCATTCATTTTGTTGTTGTCGAAATTTTTTCCCATATTTTTATTGTTTTCACAATTTCTGTAAGTTGTCTTAAGATTAGGGTTAGCTATACACGATGTTTCACATTCGGCATTTTGATGATTGTAACATTAATGTTTTTGTCTTCATTTGTTCTTTCTGTTATTTTGACTACTAATTTTGATATATAATGCTTTATTTTTCATATAAAAATGATAATAGCAATCGTTAGACTATGAAACTCACGTAATCAACTTAATGTTTACTTGGCGCTTAAATTTTCACTTCGTTTATGAAATCCAATTTTTATTTAGATTCCCCGCCCCCTTCCCTCTTAAAGTTAGTTGCAACATTTGTTAAAAGCAGTAAATGAAACAAACAAGATTTTCCCTTTATGATTTGAAATTCAGTATTCTGTTTTTATATTGATAGCATATTATGAAGTTTAAAATAATGTGCATTACGATTTTTATATAAATACGTTTAATAGAATGAAAATAAGAGAATTTTTTTCTCATATTTAGTTATTCTCCGAAAATAACCGTACCCATAGAGTTTAATCTCACAAATATTCTGTATTCTTTTGTATTTATCTCAGCCAAATAATGAATTATTCTAGTTCTTAATCTTCCTTATTAATGAATTAAAATAAATATTAATGTTATAAATAGAGATGCACCGAATATTCGGTATCTATTCGGTATTCGGCCATGTTACCGAATATTCGGTTTGGCCGATTATCAAGCTATTCGGTATGCCGAATATCGAAGTATTCGGCTAAAAAAAACTTTTTAAACATTTTATTAAAAACCGTATACAACTTCTAAGTTTAAGAGTCAACTTAAAAAGATATTCAGAATAATTAGAAACAGAATCATATTTAAATAAAAGAGAATGATTTTACATTATTTATTTGCTGTTTGTTAAGTATTATTTAAGAAAATTAACCAATCACAAGGATTTTCATAGGAATTAATTATGTACAGATGCAAGTTTCTGAATATTTTCCCGTAAATAATCTGTTTCTTTCTAAGATTTTCAGAACAACGTTTACAATCTCTGAAAAGGATTTCCCACTCCAGACACTGATGTAGAATGCATTAAAAAACTTCCTTGCTTAATCAAAGGGAGTAGAACAGTTATTCTTGTTAAGTTGCCACTAGAGATGCAACGAATATTCGGCCGAAGCCGAATATTCGGCCTGTCTGCCGAATATTCGGCTTCGGCCGAATATCAAGTCCATTATTCGGCCTTGGCCGAATAATACACTGTAATAAATGTTTTTATATTTACACAGTATAACTTTTTAATTTGACAATTTATATTCATCATATATAATGAAAATTTTATTTGAAATTAACTAACACTTTTTTTTCCCATTAACTTTCATACTCTGAATGGGTTTTATCTACCCATTTTTATATAAGAGGCTAATTTAGGAATCATGTTAAAAAAAAATTATGCTGTATCAGTAAGTACAAAAAGTATCTGTAATAAGCTAACATAATCTGTTAAATTTAAAATTAATCTATTCAAAATTGTTTTAATACAGCTGTAACAAGCTAATTCAATTTTTTTTTTTTTTTTTTTTTTTAATCATAATGTGAAGTTTAACATTTAACCCTTGTTACATAAAAAAATATTTCTTTCAATAATATTTTGAATTATACCTATAAAGAACATAAATATATGATTGATTAGATATAGTTGTATTATATGTATAAGATATTTAAGTCGTATATGTTGCAATAGTTAAGGGTTTTTTTTTTTTTTTTTTTTTTAGTAAAATACGCTTAAAAGTGAAATATAATTGAAGTGATTTTTTTAAAGCCTGTTACTATTTCTTATTAAATAATGAAAGAAATGTAAATACTAAATTCTTTTAATTAGTATGCATTTACGTTTTAGATATTTTTTTCAAGAATAGCATTGTAATGCCTTAAAAAACAGTTAAAATGTTTTCAATAAACGTAGATTGTGATGCAGAAATAATAATAATCAGCATTCTCAGATGATATTCTTTTTTTTTTTTTTTTTCTTTTCTCGTAAATGTTACCTGCTTCTGAAAATAACCTCTCACTATATATGGTACTTCCTGGTGCAGAAAGGTACTTTTTGGCTAATTGTGAAACGTTTAGAAAGTCTTCTGAATTTTTCGCCCACCACCCCAAAGGACACTGTTGTCTTTCTAGTAGTGGCTGGGAAAGAAAATTACTAAATTCTTTTACTCTTCACATTGACGCGCACTTTCTAAAGAGGCTTCACTGCTGACAGCAAAAAAAAAAAAAAAAAAAAAAAATAAAGATAAATAAAAATTTTGTTAATTGTGAGCTTTATAAAGTCTACAGTGATTTCTTTCCACCATTTTAGAGGATATTCCTTTCACCCTTTCTATCAGTGGTTTTTCTTAAGATATTAAGATTTCTTATTTTTTATTTTATTTCATCTGAAAGCTGAAATTTATGTTTCCTAGTACTTTTAAAATTTTGTCATTATTTTAAAATGTAACAACAACACATATAATATCTATTAAAATGTAACTAGACAGTACCTGATGAGGAACTTTTGCTAAGAATTTTTTTTTTTTTTTTTTTGGGGGGGGGGGGGGGCGGTCTGAATTATATTATTGAGGCAATTTTTAGGCCGAACATGGCCGAATATTTTTTCAGAGTAAAATAATGCTTTAAAAAATTAAAAATTTGTATATAAATAATTTTTTAAAAGAAAACAATACATTTTAAATGTGAAATATACAAGAATTGTGCATATAGTGCATACCATATTTTGTTTTCAGGCAAAAATAAGTTCATTATTCGGCGGCCGAATAGGCCGAATATTCGGCTGCAACTTGGCCGAATATTCGGTATTCGGTTATTCGGCCAAACCACTATTCGTTGCATCACTAGTTGCCACCATATAAAATTTGAATACATTGTATTATTTATTTACTTTTACTTTAGTCTCTTCCTGACCAACAAATAATATATGATCCTGCATAATATTTTCACAATTTCTCTTTGATTTTAAAATGTTTCTTTTAGAATTTAAGAAAATTTTATTCATCTGTTTTAATTCTCAGAAGAAGCCGTGAAATTTAAAATTTTACTAATTAAAAAAGGTTTATAACTATCCTCTTCTTGAATAACTCAAAACAGATTTTTTTCAGCATAAAGTTTACGGTACTTTTCGGTTAGCTGGGCGCCAGTGTTATATATAGATATATATACATACATACATGTATATATACATTATATATCTATGCATATGTTTTATATATACACACACATAGTATATATGTATATAAATATGTATGTATACATATTTATGTATACATAATACTGCCGGCCAGCTAACCAAAAAGTACCAAGTTTACTTGAAAAAAAGCTCTTTATTAAAATAAAAGTTTCTGTTTTAAATATTTTCTAAAATTGTTTTAAAATTTAACATTTTAATGGCTATAAACTTTGAAATATAAAAGTATTCGATGAGCCAAATATTCGGTATTCACTTCACCTGTAGGCCGAATATTCGGTGCATCCCTAGGCACCAAAAAAAAAAAAATTGCTGATAAAAAGCTTCGAAATTGATTTGATTCTGTACTGTTGCACATGTTTTCATACGTACTGGAAATTATTAAGTGTATAAATGTATGCATGTTGTTTCTGTAAGATATTTTAATACCATATAACATTTGACTTTAGCATTTGTCATGTATTTAATTTCTTCCTGATTGAATAATATGTAGGGTAGATGTGCCAGTAGTAGACACGCTTTAATGTTTTTGGTTTATAAAAAAAAATAACCAATAAACTTTTAGCATTATTTTGTTTTTTCAAAACTCCCTCTTGCATGTTTTATAATCTGGATTATTATTGACACCCTTAATCAAATCAATCATTAAACAGAAAATAATGTTTCAAAGTTTATGCAGTTTTTCAGGGAAAATCTTAATGAAGATTCTATGAGCTGGCTTCATTTAATAAATTTATATATTCTTCAATTTTTTTGAAATATTTGAATATTTTTGATGGAGTAGTAATAGAAAATAGATAAGCTAAAACCTTTTAAAATCTCCAAATGCACAAACACAGCGGTAGAAATGATTAAAAAATGTCACTGGTCCCAAGGACCAGTAAACATCAGAGTTTACTGGTCCGCAGACATCGTCACTGGCCCTCTACATAAAATTATATTAAGTACCTTTAACACTTTGAGTGACCCCCCCCCCCCTCTCCTCCTCCGAGAATATAAACCAAACTTCCTTTCAGTTACCCAAAATTTTCGGCATAATAAAATGTAAAATTATAATTTGCTAAAATTTAAATAGTAGTACATTAACAAAAACTGAAATTATTAATTATGTATTTTATTTCCGTTTATTTATTTTAACTGACTAAGTTTTTATGCTTATTGTAATGTTTGGTTGCGGTTTTTGTCAGGGATGGGAAAATTTAAGTTTACCTGTCAGAGAGGGAAAAAAGTTACTTGCTTCAGCGGAATGTTAAAAGACATATTGAATAGATTTTTTTTTTTTTTTTAACCGAAATTTTTCTAATTTACCAATGTTTTTGAAGACAAAATAATATTTTGTATTTATCGCTAATGCTGCTTGGGGACAAGCATTAACAAATGTTATTAAATACAAGAATATTTTGAATTTTTGCTTTATGGGCATGCAGTGCTCATACATGCAGTATTTTTTACTTACTGCCACATGCATGCACAATTTTTTTTTTTTTTTTTTTTTACTATTTCATATTCACTATCTATATTACAAATTCCCTTTCCCCTCTCTTTTTTTAGAAATAACGTTTGGAAAATGTTGGTATTTTGTTTTGAAAACATCATTGTTTTTTATTGGACTTAGATCAATTTTAATATTTATATGAATCTCAGAATCATTATCATTACAAAATTTTATACTATTTGCTTTTTACAAATTTCTCTTCCCCCTCCCCCATCTCTCTCGCTCTCTCTTTTTTCATAAAATAACATTTGGAGAACTTTGGTATTTTGTTTGTAAAAGCATGTTAAAAGATAGATTGAATACATCTTTTTTTTTTATTTTTTTTTTAACCAAAATTTTTCTAATTTACCGATGCTTTTGAAGACAAAATAATATTTTGTATTTATCGCTAATGCTGCTTGGGGACAAGTATTATAACAAATGTTATTAAATACAAGAATATTGTTTTGAATTTTTAATATTATCTGTTAACCTTATATTAATTTTTATAATGAAATTGAATGAGTTTTTGTATATCCCTTGCATATTCTCCCTTGATGGTCTGTCATCTTTTTTGTTATGACCGACATTTTTTTTAGCGATTTTGCAACCCTGACTATTTTCAGCGGTAGAATTGATTAAAAAAAAATCACTGATCCCAAGGACCAGTAAACATCAGAGTTTACTGGTCTGCAGACATCGTTACTGGACTGCTACATAAAATTATATAAGTACCTTAACCCTTTGAGTGACACCCCCCCCCCCTCTCCTCCGCCGAGAATATAAACCAAACTTCCTTTCAGTTACCCAAAATTTTCGGCATAATAAAATGTAAAATTATAATTTGCTAAAAATTAAATAAATAGTACATAAACAAAAACTGAAATTGTTATGTTTTTTATTTCCGTCTATTTATTTTAACTGACTAAGTGTTTATGCAAATTTTATGCTTATTGTAATGTTTGGTTGCAGTTTTCTCAGGGATGGGAAAATTTACGTTTACCTGTCAAAGAGGGGAAAAAGTTACTGTTAGTTACTGGTCCTTCGGACCACTAAATTTTTTAAATTTGTGGTCCGATTGAATTTTTAGTGATCTCGGACCAGCGGACCACCAAGGATTTCGAACGCTGAAACACATACAGTACCATGACACAAAAAACTACATACGGCCGTTTCAAGGATTCTTGGATCTCCTTCTTCAGTGCGAGGGGCGCGGGGGTGAATCACAAAAATAGCCAGGGTCTATAACCGAGGGATTCTTTGACCCCATTTTAATCTTTTAATATTTTTTTTATCACACTGAGAAAGGGGATCCAAGAATACTCTTTGAAACGGCCGTATGTGGTTTTTTGTGTCATGGTATTGTACGTATTTGTGCATTTGAACATTGTAAAAGGTTTTAGCTTATGCATTAAAACTCGCACAAGATGGTTGATTTATAGTAATAGATAACTTATAGTAATAGAAAACTTTAAATTTTATGAATATACTAATGGCCATTTACAAAATTTCATTTATTTTTTAGGTTTATTATCATTTATTTTTTAGGTCCATTACTGGAACACGTAATTAGTCAATTTCCAGTAATGGACACCCCATGTAGACATTGCTAAAAAATGCAATTTCAGTAATGTTCATACAGTATCTGTTATCTTATTAACTTAAACATATAAACGGATCATTGTATATACCCTGTATTATAAGATGCAAACATTACACGACACTTTATTGTACAGTAAGTAAATTAGTAGGGATAGGGATGCACCGAATATTCGGTATTCGGACATCTCACCGAATATTGGCGCACCGAATACTGAAAAAACCTTGCACAACTTCTAATGTTAACTGTCGACTTATAATGATATCCAGAACAATTAAATAAATAGAATTATATTTAAATAAAAAAAATAATAATTTTACATTATTTGCTGTTTGTAAAATTAAAGTTAAGAAAATTAGTAAATTAATGTTTAAAAAAAAAGATTTTCTTGACCACATTATCTCCATTAAAAGTTTGTTGAAAGATTTTAGGATCGCAAATTTCAGAGACTAATCTAGGATGCCATTTAAAATTTTCCTTGCTGAGTTGCCATCATTTGTATAGATTGTATTATTTATTTTTACTTTAGTCGCTTCCGGACAAATAAAGAGTATATATGACCCTGTGAAGTTTTTCTTCCAATTTTTTTCACAATTTCTCTTTGATTTTAAAATGTTTGTTTTAGAATTTAAGAAAATATTCATTTGCTTTAATTCACAGATGAAGTCATGAAATTTAAAATTTTATTAATTAAAAAAGTTTATAACTATCCTATTCTTAAGTAACTCAAAGTAGATTTTTTTTTTCAGTATAAAGTTTACTTATAAAAAGCTCCTGTTTATCCAAATGTTATTTTCTGTATTAAGTATTATGTATTTTTTAATTAATATTTTAATGCCTTTGAAATAAAAAATTATTTGTCCAGCCGAATATTCGGTAATTCGGTTCGCCTGTAGGCCGAATATTCGACATTCGGCCAAAATCACTATTCGGTGCATCCCTATAAATTAGCAAAATAAAATAAATAAATAAAAATAAAAACATACAATCACGGGTGATTCTGTTCTAAATTTTTCGAAAATTTAAATCTTCGGTTATGAAAGTTTTAAAATATCGGCCATCCGTCTGAAAATTCAGACATAAAAAAATCATAAATTTTGACAAATGGGCACCAAAAAAATCCATTTAATCAATACATCATGGGGAAAGTGCGAATTTTGTCAAAGCATCGCAGTGAAAAATGAAAATTCCGTCAAAGGATCACAGGGGAAAACGTGAATTTCGTCAAAGGATCGCGTGGAAAAAACGTGCTTTTCATCAAGAGATCGCTGAAAAAGAACTCAAATTTTGTAAAAGGATCACACAAAAATGCTAATATCATCAAAGGATTTCAAAAAAACACTAATTTTGTCAAAGGACTGTATAAAATACCTGAATTTCATCAGAGGATGATGGATAAAAGCCTGAAGTTCATCAAATGATGATGGAAAAAAGCTTGAATTTCATCAATGGATGATGGAAGAAAGCCTGAATTTCATCAATGGATGATGGAAGAAAGCCTGAATTTCATCAAAGCGTGACAAAAAAAAGCCTGAATTTAGTCAAAGGATTGCGAAAAAAATCGAATTTAAGCAAAAGATTGCGGGAGAAAATGCGAATTTTATCAAAAAATCGCATGTAAAATGCAAATTTTGTCAAAGAATTGCATATAACATGCGATTTTCGTCAATGGATCGCATAATTAGCCCCAGAGTAGGATCCCCCGCCCTCTATTGTAACCATTGAGATAATTTGCTGTGAATTTCAAAAGATTTATTTTTACTCAGAATCACCCGTGCATACAAGTTACAGTTTACCTAGATCTCTCAAGGTTAACATTAGTTTTGCACAAGTTAGCAATTCATAAAGGTAGGATGCTTTTAAAGTTCCTAACATTTTGAAAATGCTTTGAAATTTAGGAGATTTGGTTTATCCTTACATGTAGTGTGACAATCATAATGAAAAGCTTAAAATTTTTGCTTTATCTTTTTATTATCATAGCTATTAATATAATTGTATTTAATATTATAATGCATCTCTTATTGTATATTAATTTTTTTATAGATTGATTCTGAATTCAAATTAATTTTTGATGAAAGGAAAGGCGACAGCTTTTGTTCAGAATTTGGAATAGTTTCAAATTCCATTATCTTACAAGGTAGGCATTGCGGAAGGTCCGCAGCTGAGGAATTTGCAAATTGGCTTGAATTAGATATGAGTACAGCTGAACCCTGCAATGAAAGTATGCAGTAAATATTTATGTGCATGTATAGTAAATTTCTAAATGTATATTCTATAGTAAATTCATTACTTTTACTAAAATAAATTTAACTGTTCTATTAACATTTTTGACAGGGTGTTTTTGTGAAATTTTGCGATTTTTTGTCCCCTAATACTTGTGAAAATAAAAGTAGCATAATAAAAAAATGATCCTTTTTTGGGGGGGGGGGGATGCATTTTCTACCTACGGACTCATTTACATTTCTATATATGAATCTTCCACAAAAAGTATGAATGTCTCGTTCAACATACACAGTTAAAAATTTAAATACATGTGAAAGGACTGTTTTAATAGAATAGAAAATAAAGCAAATTTTATGATGTTGTCCTTGTGTAAAAAATACAATTCTGTGAATGGTTCTTTTTGTGAAATATAATTCTGTGAAGGATTCATTTTAGGAAATGGAATTCTGTGAAGGGTCCTAAAATCAGGGGTGGCAAAAATCTGTTTTGTAAAAAACCCAGATTAATATATAATTTGCTATTGCATACAACTACATATCTGTTGATAAAATAAACATTGTTGGATATTGTATCTATAAGAAATATAACTTCACTTGAAAATATTAAAAGTAAATAGTAGTCAATTAAGTAGAAAATTGAAATCAATTTCTAATTTAAACATTATCTATTAGTAACGCTATGTTGTATATTCAAAGAGTAAACTGTTCTACATAGTGAAACATTGATACCTTGAAAATCGCATGAAGAAACTTTTGATTAATAATATAATAATCCATAAATATTTGATGCCTTTTCATGAAAATATAATGTTCTGTAGTTATTATTATTTGTTTTAAATATACAAATACTTCTGGTTATTTTGTTTTCTGATGATACTCCAAGTGTCCAAGTTAAAAATTTTTACCGTTAGATTCAGCAAGTAACAAAAAAGATTGGTTGGCATTATTGAAATACTGTAACTAGCACTCAATTTTTGCAATCTGTATTATTCAACTTCATATCTTAAGTTAGTTTTTAAAATTCTTTAAGAATAATCTCCCCCAATCAAGAAAATGTTCTTTCACAACTTGACAAAATCTTAAAGATCATTGTATTTTGTTATTAACAGCTCTTAATAATCTGCATTTTTTAAATGAAAATATTTTATGCTAAATATTGAAAATTATTTATCTATTTTATCTTTTCTAATTTTGTATGTTTTAAGATACTGGGGGGCTCTGCCCCCTATGAGCTACGCCCGGCAACCCCCCCTTCCCAAATTTTGGTAAAATGCCCCTCAAAAAAGGTTTTTATTAAAAAAATTGTTTTAGGGAAAAAGTATCTAGAAATTCAGAAAGTAGACAAAATTTGCAACAAATTAGATATATGACATTATGACTTAGGATGAAGGGGAAGGGGGGATCTGCCTCGGAACATACGCGCGGTGTTGCGTGGGCTAAGTTGCGCAATTCCACTTAACCACTCACACGTTTACATTTGCCCTCCCATTTCCCCTCCGAACTTTCTCTAAAAGGTTTACTTAAAAATAAGTTTTTTGGGTTGTTGAATCCGAATTTTTAACTTCCACCCAAAATCCCCCCCCCCCCAAATAGTTGTTTTTAACTTTAATTTCTTATTTTTTTAGTGGAAAAGCATTACGAAATTCAGAAACTAGACAAAATTTGCAACAAAAAGGATATATGACATTATGACGTAGGATGAACGGGGAGAAGGAGTGCTGCCTCTGAACATGCACTGCGGCGCTACATGCACTAAGTTATTACGTCCAGGCAATAGGGGATTTTACCTGGCAAAATTAATACTAGTTATGGATTTCGACTCAACTTATGGTTTTTGGGTCGCTGAATCCGAATTTGTAACTTTCCACCAAAATTTCACCCGGCAACCCCCCAAAAAATTGTTTTTTTTGAAAAAATTTGGTTTTTGAGAAAAGCGCGCGGGGAATGTTCCGAGGCAGCCCCCTCTCTCCTGTTTTATCCTACGTCATAATGTCATATATCCTATTTGTTGCAAATTTTGTCTAGTTTCTGAATTTCGTAATGCTTTTCCACTAAAAAAATAAGAAATTAAAGTTAAAAACAACTATTTTGGGGGGTTTTCGGTGGGGGATTTTGGGGGTTTAGTTAAAAATTCGGATTCAGCGACCCAACAAACTTAAAGTAAACCTTATAGAGAAAGTTCGTAGGGGACATGGGAGGGCGAATGTAAACGTGTGAGTGGTTAAGTGGAATTGTGCAACTTAGTCCACGCAGCACCGCGGCGCATGTTCCAAGGCAGATCCCCCCTTCCCCTTCATCCTAAGTCATAATGTCATATATCTAATTTGTTGCAAATTTTGTCTACTTTCTGAATTTCTAGATACTTTTTCTCTAAAACAAAAAAAAAATTGATTTTTTAATAAACTTTTTTGGGGGGCTTTTTACCAAAATTTGGGGGTGTTGCCGGGGGAAATTTTGGTGGGTAGTTACAAATTCGGATTCAGCGACCCAAAAAACATAAGTAAGCCTATTTCCAGAACTACCATTAATTTTGCTAGGTAAAATTCCCTATTGCCTGGACTATTATCTATTTTATCTTTTCTAATTTTGTATGTTTTAAGATAAACTTTTAGAGTACCAGACAAGACATGTTCATCAGCACATGCTATTTTTCCTTTTACATGCATGGAAACATGATCTAGACTCGTTATGTCTCATGTTGTCTGCTGAAATGAAGTGTTAAAAGTAGAAATTACTTTTATTAATAATTAAAAGCACTTAAATTACAAAAAAGAAAAAATGTTATATTAAATTTGTTCTAAAAATACCAAATGATTTTTTTTGACAAAAAAAAAAAAAAAAAAAAAAAAAAAAAAAAAAAAAACGGTTTCAACCGTGCCAACCCCTCCTAAAATGAACCAT
This sequence comes from Maratus speciosus, assembly GCA_963932465.1. Lineage (NCBI taxonomy): Eukaryota > Metazoa > Arthropoda > Arachnida > Araneae > Salticidae > Maratus > Maratus speciosus. The sequence continues at coordinate 460,463,468 of OZ010797.1, forward strand.
TTTTTTTCTTATTGACCCATATCTTATTCTAATGAAACAAAGTTTTGCTCTGTGTGCTATGACTAGAAAAAAATTACGAACTGTACATCAAGGCTGAAAATTTGAGTGAGGGTAGTCCAAGGCTCATGGGTGCAAGTCTTCCGTCGGCTGTCACCAGGACATGACATATTTGTCTTTTAAAAATTCCCTAGAGCAGTATCAAGATTAATTTTTTTTAATATTACGTATTTGCACACATTCTTAAATTTTATATACTTTAGCCTTTCAACTTCAGCTGGGGGAAAGGGGGAATCAAAAATATTTTCAGTCCTGGCACATTTTGTAACTTGGAACCATGCCAAGACCTTTTCTAATGCACCAGATAATTTTCAATTTTTTGTTAATTAGTCAAGATATTAATTAAAAATGATAATGAACTCTCATCAAAACCTCATCTCTTATTCTGCGTCAACCAGTAATGCATGCCTAGTATCAGATTGTGCATTAGGATGAAAGGAAGATCCAAACATGCATTTTACTTTGTGTTTTTTCACAGTTTTGTACGGATGGAGCTGATGTGAAAAAAAAAAAAAAACACACAGTTCTTTATCAACTAGATATCAGTATTTTTGTTTTCGAATTTTTGTTATGGGATCTATAACTCTCATATTTATATTATAACTACAGAATATCTTAAAAAATTCAGACAAGAACTAGTGAAATAAACCAAGTGAAAAAATGTCTTCTTAAAAGCAGTTTTATCACTAAAAATAAATATTTTTTCAAGAAGTTTTTCATTTAAAAATATAAATTCAGACAAAATAGAGTCAAATATATAAAATCATAATTTTGAGGTTTATTTAATGTTATTATCATATGCCTGGGCAATGGCGGTTCAGCTAGTAGGTGTTATTTTTAAGATTATGATTTCAGAGAAATCTAAAATTTGGTATTTACAAAGTTTTTTCCTCTTTCAGAAATTTTTTGTGCATTAATTTTACTCCCAATGTTACTTTACCAAGGAGTATTTAGAAAATCTGGTTCCAAAAATTCTAAGCACATAATAATAAAACCCACTGGGACCCAGTCTCTTGATCATTTCATCAAATTTCTGTCTGTATGTATCCTTCTATTGTTTAATTTACACAATCACATAGCCAGAGAGATGGCTGAAGCACCCCCGAAAGTTTAAAAAATCTTTCTTTAATTATGATAGAGATAATGATGATAGATCTCTATTGATAATAAAATATCCGCTGGTAACTAATTTTTAATTCTGTCTTGCACCACTTTCTCAAACCAAAATATTTTCACATATACACTACCTGACATTGAAAATGCAACACCAGGAAAGAGTGGCCAGAAAATGATGAAACTCGACAAACAGAGAGAGACAGCAACGGACAGTAGTTGAATTGAACAATATTTCGAAAATATAGCCATAATACAAAGCGAGAATACCATCAGCTCAGTAGGATGTAGGACCACCGTGGATAACGATACACGAAGCAACACGTCTAGGTACAGAGTCAATGAGAGTACTACAATGGTTCTGGTCGATATGGGAACATTCAGGGTGTCTTGAACACACTGCAAAGTGGAGGTAGAAGTGGCTTGCGGGTTCACTACTGCTTTTCGGGGGAAGCGTCTATCCACATGTGCTGACGTCACTCTGGCTGCACTAGCACCCTTCAAACTTTCCACATTTCCTCGTTCCAACCACCTTCGCCACAGCGGTGCACTGTGGATGCATACAGATGTGTCTCAGCTGCGAATATGACATATGGACCAACCTGTCCGTCTCAGTCCAATCACCATGCCCTTCGTAAAATCGTCTGTCTGCTGTAAATGTCTCCGTTGACAGTGGCCTGGCATTCTCTGCTATTACACGCGTCCTGGGAGACAAGAACAAAATTTCTACGATGCTTTCCCTAGCAGAAGTAAAGCTACGAATACTGCCCATTTTGCAGGTTCCTTCCGTTATATCTTATTCAACATGCACTGGAGAGCTGCGCATTTCATATCGTTTAAATAACTCTATGACATGCATCTATCCTGAAATTTGAATAAATATCTGTCCTCTCCTACTTCTTGGTGTTGCATGTTCAATGTCACATAGTGTACTTTGACAATGTGTGCAAGTGAAATGTACTAAAAAGTTTTATCTTTTAAAATAGTGATACGAATAGAATATAAAAATAGTCACCAGTACGTTTTCTGTCTTTTTGATCATAAAATAAAATTTCACTTAAAATAGAATTTTTGACATGGGTATCAAGTATACTATAAGGAGGAATACACCTTAGTTTAAGCCTTGTTTATTTTTTTATTCATACTTTAAAGTGTGCAAATTATTGCTATCATATCAGAAAAAATTCCAAGATTGAGCCCCCTCCGAAGGAAAATCCTGGTTATGGGTCTGCCAATAACTCTTGTGATTGTTGATTTACATTAAAATATTAGTTGTATTATTATAAATATCAAGTATTGTATTTTTGTGAGGTTTATATGATAACAACAGTAGGATAATTATCACGTTTTTGTTTTTAAAACTATTCAATTAAAAAAATATTTTGTAATGAATTCTAAAATTACTACATAAATGTTACCCCACAAAAATGTAACACTTTTCATTATTTATTTATTTTTGAATTTAGTTTGTAAGTGCTGATAATTCTGTATTTACATCCAAATCTTGTGAAAGATATATGCTATTGGATTATTGCAGCAAGATTGCTATTGAAAATTAAGTGTGTAGTATTTATGCATGGGATACAGTACTTACAGGAGCTCACAAAAAGAGTTCATTACACGACACAAAGTTCTTACAATCTGTATATATTTCTGAAGTGCCCTAAATCATGCTGCTTTTGTAAATTGTTCACAGGGTGACAACAATCAAGAAATTATTGCACTTATTTTTAAAATGTTTTTCTTTTGTTTATAGGTAGTGCCAAGGCATCGAAAAGTTTATGAAAGAAGACAGACTATTGGGTGGAGACTGTAAACAACCGCTTGTATTAGCTATTGGGACGTTAAACCCTGTACAAACATTAATTTTTGAAAACCATTGTATAAAAACAAGTAGTATGTTAAAAGTAGTTGATTTATGCTTTAAGATAACATATTTTAAACTTGGAATTTTCTCCTTACTGTAGTAATGTATGGAATTTTCTAAATGTCTGTTTTTATAAATGTGATGCACAAAATGAAATGGCATCTTGTATCAGAGAACTGAAAGAACGGATTTTTTTAAGTGTGTAAATATCATATTTTTACTTTGCATTGTACCAGTATGAAACTTTTCATCCTAGTTATCCTTTTTTTATTATTATAGATATTAACTGAATGTCATAATATTTTAATCTAATGTAAATTTTATTTCATTTGAGATAGTCATTTGTTTGGGGCTGGTGTAGGAAAGCCTTTCATCTCCTTACTGTAGTAATGTATGAAACTTTCTCAATGCCTGTTTTATACTAAATGTGATGCACAAAAAACAAAATGAAGTGACATCCTATATCAGTGAACTAAAAAGGACTATTAATATAATATTTTAATCTTAATGTAAATTGTCATTTGAGAAATAAATATTCTCATAGGGAGTTGGGAGAGGGACTTTAATATTTCTGCACTTGTTTTTAGACTGAATTAAAAGAACATTTAAATTCTGTTTTTTTCTTATATTTTATCAGCTACAACTTGTATTTAAAAATTTGCAGCCATGTTTTGTTCACTTTGCAAAAAAAAAAAATTCAAAATCCACATGATCTTTGCCGTCACATTCGAAATTATCATAAGACATGTATACTTAAGCCGTATGTGTGTTATGATGAAAGCTGTAGACAAGCATTTATGAAGTTGTTTAACTATGAGAGACATCTGAAAAGATTTCATGCTAGTGACGTAGAAATAGACATTTCAGAAAGTCGTAATTTTTCAAATCAGCCGATAAATAGTAAAGATGGTGATTTGTCTTCTGATGATTTACCCTCAAATTGATATTTTCAAATCAATTTTTTGGGTGATTCAGAAATATGTAAACATGAACAATTTCAAAAGGATATTTTGCAATATTGCAGTGAAACATGTAGCAAAAGCAGTGTACTACTGTTCTAGTATTATCTCATCTATCAATAGTACTTCATCTTTTCTGTACAATACTGTAAATTATTTAAAATCAGAAACAGTAAATTTTTTAACTGAAAATGGAATGAAATGTGAAAAAAACACAAAATCACTGATGGCAACATTTGATTTTGCTGCTTCTTCATTGTCTACATTTGATTCAAAACATAAAATAGTCAATGCCATTAAAGCAAGTGGTCGCTATGTTGAGCCAAAGGAGATTGCTTTGGGTACACAATATGAACAAAAGTTTATAGATGGCTACCTCACCAAATTCTTAAAAATGACACATGCCAATACATAAGTATAGTAGACACAATGAAAAAAATTATTTCTATTGATGGATTTTTGCATATTTTCAAAACATACAAACAAAACAAAAGTCTTAGAAATGCAACCCTTTGTAGTATCCAAGATGGATTTTATTATTATTCCAATGCAATTTTAAGCTCTGTGGATACAATAGTAATCGAGTTGTATATAGATGATGTGGAGCTTACAAAATCCATTGGGGTCACATACCGGTGTACATAAATTGGGATTCGTATATTTTAAAATTAAAGATTTGCCTGTGCACCTTCAATCTTTATTAGATTCAATATTTATAACTAACATACACTATTCTCTTGATGTCGAAAAATATGGTTATCGGACAATACTAGATAGACTTGTTCATGATTTGAAAAAGCTTTCAGATGAAGGTATAGAATTTCAGGGAAATATATACAAAGTTGTAATTTGGCAAGTGGTAGGTGATAATTTAGGGTTGAATAAACTGCTGGGGTTTGTTGAGAGCTTTACTGCTAATTTTTGTTGTAGATTTTGTCTAGCAAAAAAATATATTTTGTATAAAAAGATAAAGGAAGATATTAGTTTACTACGTAATAAAACTGAGCATGACATGCATGTTAATAAAGTGTCTTCTGGTGACACAACAGTATCAGAATGTGGTGTTAAAACTCCTTGCTGCCTAAATGATTTAAGTTATTGGCATGTGACAAATAATTTGATTGTAGATGTAATGCACGATCTTTTTGAAGGTTGGTGTGCTAGTGAAACCTTCTTAATAGTACATCAGTTTGTTTTTAAAGCCAAAATTTTCACTTAGTCTTTTAAATGATAAGATAATAAATTTTAATTATGGTAAATATGAATCAAGTTCTAAACCAGTGTCAATAAACAGAGAAAAACTTTTAAATCTTGATGGTTCTAATGGGCAAAGTGCATCTCAAATGTGGACCTTGATTCGAAACATACCCTTATTAATTGGTGACAAAATTTCTGAAGATAACGAATTTTGGGAGTTATTTAATCTTATGTTGAAATTAATTGATACTATTATGGCTCCAGACATTACCTGAAACTTTTGAATTAGCAGAAAATATAGCAGATCATCACAAACTTTTTTTAGAGCTTTTTCCAGATAAACATTTATCACCAAAAATGCATTTTGCAGTACACTATCCTAGGATCATAAGGCAGCTAGGGCCTCCAGTTATGTATTGGAGCATGCGATATGTAAGCAAACATTATCCTTCAAAAAGATGTGCATCAGCTAGCAAAAATTTTGTAAATGTTGCTAAAACAGTAGCCATACGCCATCAGTTATAAATTGCACATACTTTACATGAGAAATATTTTAAATGCAATGCAATATCAAATGTGTTGGAAACAACATATGGAAAAATGCATAGTTAAAAGGAACATAATTTGAAACTTTAAGTAAACGGTTTGAGTGACAATTCGGAAGTAATGCAGTGTAATGGTTTTCGTTATAATGGCACAACATATTCAAAAAATATGGTTATGTTTGTTTCTTGCATTGATGAGTTACCTATTTTTGGTAAAATAAAAAAAAATGTTTGTCCTTAATAATAATGCATTTTTAATTTGTGATTTGTTTGAGTTTTTAGGTTTTGACAGCCATTTTCACTGATATGTTGTAAGTTCTACTGGTGCTGTTAATCTAATAAACATAAACGATTTATTTAACTATGTTCCATTGCATATAAGAAACTCATATGATTTAAATGACAAATCAGTGTATGTTACACTGCGGTATAATCCATTCTGTACAAATGAAAAATTTGAAATAATTTAAAAGATTGCTTGTTTTTTAAATAAATTTATATTTAGTTTTGTTCTTTTTGTTAAAATTATGAATATCAGGAAACTATTGTTGTAAATCTTCAGTATTCAATTGAAATAGTTTTATGGATCAGTGGTGAGGTAAAATTTAGTACTAATTGTTTTCTTTATATTTGTAGTACAGTCAGTTTTATGTTTCTAGTTGGCCAAAAATTTGTTAATTTGTATGGGGTTGTATCATATGTTTTGTGGTAAGGGATTTTTTATATTGTACAATACAAAGCAGCAGTAAAACACCTATTTTAATAGCTGATTGGCTTTCATTATTTTTCATAATTTGAAATAATAACCATAGAATGTATTGTCCAAAGTTGTTAAATTTGGCAAAAAAATCTAACTTAAACTGTTGTGTAATTAAAATATAACATTTAAAAGGAAAATTTTGAAAAGACTTTTGCATTTTATGTAAATATTATTATGGTTGCATCCAGCTGTTTTTTCTATGGGCAGCAAACTCTAATCTTGTCCATTTTATTTATCTATTTGCCATACTTCATATACTTTTCTTAATGTCTCTGCTTTCACAGTCTTTTCTCAACTCTCTTGCATCAATGCACTTTTTTAGGTAAAGGAATCAACAAAGAAAGTTTTACATTGTTGAAAGGTTCAACAATAGCAATAACATTATAATAAAATTCCAGCATCTTTTCGTTTCAATGACCATCTTGGTCTATTTGAAAATTTTCTGGTTTAGACATAAATTTTGACGCCATTTCAAATCCCAAAAGCGTTCTTTCTGGTTTGGAAATAGAAACATGTGATGTTTTACCATAGCTAATAATGTATCTGATATTATACCTGTCCAGATAATGCTGAATGTGTCTGCTCTTTTACTGCAAATACATCTGAACCACTTCCTTCACTTAGGTGTTCTGCTTATCTCTCTACGTATAACTTTATAAAAAAGATTTATATTAAGGAGATTAGGTTAAGAAGTTAGCAGACATTTATCTAAAACTAATTGAAGGGGATCCAGCTATATATTAGGTAAATACAAAGTTTTGGCAGCTTTGTAACAGTTTCGTATTCAAAAGTATGATTGTATGCCAATGTGCATGTATATTTGTCTGAATTTTTACCTGCATCTGTGTTTTAATAGGTTATTATTGAACAAAAGATCCATATAAAAAAGGACTAGCTGGCTTCGCTGGCTAGTGGGCCCCAGAACCTCTAGCGAAAAACTAACCTCAAACCAAACAAAACTGTCTCGTCTCCCTGCTGCGGTAAGCCCCTCATTACATAAAAAAATTTCCTAAAATCTGACCTGGGGCCGAATGAATCTCTGACTCGTTTCCCTTTTGCCGATGGAACCATATTTAATCATAAATTGTTTATGATAATTAACGGTTTTAATTTCCACACGAGTTTATGCATATATAATCATATTACATTGCCTGTAAGCCAGATTTTTATGTTGATGGATCTCCCTCCCAACTCCAAAGTCAAGTTTAATGTTTTTTTAATTAAGATTCTTTAATTTACTTTCAAAATTTTGAATGTTATCTTGCAACTTTTATCTCCTGAAACAATTTAGTAGCTTTTTGCTAGAATCCACATTAGTCAGAGATAATGGTAGCATATGAGACTAATACAAAACTACTCTGCAATAAATTGTTTACTTTTTATGTTTATCATTTTATTTAAACTTGAATTGTTATTCAGCCTCAAACTTTCAATCACTATTCCCACTCTTCTTGAGGGCTGATATATCTCTCCCCGGGATGAATGTATCTTCTTTCCCTCATTTCTGGCTTATGTGCTTCTCTCTCTAGTGGACATACAGTACCGCCTTCCGTTCCACTGTAATTTTGGAAATACAGTAAATGAAACCGAACATTACAGATTGGACGGAAGGTGGTACTGCATGCTTACCGGACAGAGAAGCCCACAAACGAGAAAGGGGGGAAAGCAGACATACGCCACGCCTGCAAGGAATATAAGAGCCCCCAAGAAGACAGGGAATAGCCATCGAAAGCACCTGACTGAATAAGAACAAAAGTAAAAAATCAAATAATAATAGATTTGAATTTGACCTGTAATGAATAAATGTCATAACAAATAATTTGGTTTCAATACTTTCTGCTATATTTTGAGTTTTGTAGTATTTAAAGCACTTGGCAATTTTGTACTAACTGTTTTACATATATATAGAGAGAGAGATTAAGTTTCTATTTTTGTACTGATGCTTTGTGTTTTATCGATTGTAAAAATACTTGTTAGATTTTAAATAAACAATTTTGATATTACTTTAGTTTTATTTTTATGTTTATTAATTATAATGGGCATAATGAGTTTCTAGTAACTTTAAGGTATAGCAGAAGAACGTGTAGTAATCTTTTTGAAAAAAGAAAGGCTCTTTTCATGTATAAAAGTCAGAGCCTCGTGTAATTTTAAGTTTACAATTGAGTGATTTTTAAGCAAATATCATAAACTGCTCAATTAGAAAATTTATAAAAAATATGTATAGTCAGTAGCAGAAGCTTTGCTTAAAAATTATTTAAGACTGTTCTCAAATCCAAAGGGCCAACTTTCTGACATAAGTTTTAATTCATTTTTGTTCGCAAACGCATGAAACTAGCAGGTGTTGTTATTCAGAAACTATGTGATCAAACTGTTTTTTTCCGTTTTCTTGTAAACGCAATAGATCTTTCAGAAAATACTGTCAAAGTTGGCATTTAGAACTGAACTTCCGAACGAAAGAAGAAAATCCAGTCAGTAAATGGAGAAAAATGCCGTATCACGTGATCAAAATCTCTTATAACTCAATAGGTAACTGATTGATCAAAAAATGGAAAACACAGTTCGATTCCAAATCGCTTCCATGGTGAGGCTTTCCAATTTTATATCTTTCCGTTAAAAAATGAATTTGTAAATGTGTCAAAACGTTTTGTGCTCGTTGAGCAGAGCAGTTGAGAATAGCCTTAACTTCCCATTGCTTTTAGCTGTGACTATTTATTAAAAAAACACAGAAGCAATAAACAAGAATTGGCTTTGGCACATACCATAAAAATGTTTGAAATCAAACATATTACATAAGAAAGCAATGATTTCATAGTACAGTAGACTCATTCAAATTCGCACATAATCGCAGATGTACACAATAAAACTTTTTCAGATGGAGGGTCAAAATGACAAAAAATTTTAGTTTTATATCATTCCGTATGTATTTTAATATGTAATTCTCGATATGACTGAACTCATGGTTTTTCATGAAGGAAGCATAAATTTATTTCTGAAAAAAAAATCAAGATTTTGCTTATATCAATGGTAATCACAATCTTTTTAGCAAATATGTTTATGTAATAATCGAGCTTTTCTGTTATTAAGTCTTCCTTTTTTCATGATTTTGATATAAATTAATTGGGTACCTTTAAGAGGAAAGTTTCTTTGAATAATTCAAGGAAAATGTACCTCATCTTGATTATGGATATTTAATTGTACATCATTTACTTGACCTTTACTTTTAATAATTTAATCATTTTAAAAATTATCTTGATTTTTATTATTTTAGTTTATTACTTTGCTTAATTATTTTACTATATTGCAAGCATTCATTATAATTTTGATTGCATTATTACATTCAAATTACATTTAAAAAAATGTAAACAAATCAATGACCAGAAATCCACACAACCTCTGGTCCCAAGCTGTGCGGATTTGAGAGAGTCTACTGTATTTGGTTTCTTTTTTTTTCAGTTTAGTAATTGAGAAGTGTCAATTCAAAAGGATTGATGATTGTATTTGAGGAAATATTCACTTTGAATTTTTCTGACAAGTTATAATAATGGGTGCTGGTCCATTTTCAGTCAATATATGTAAAATGCAGAAGTGCATTTTCAAATTAATCTCTAGGGTGAAAGTGATATTAAAGACAATTATGATATAATTTAATGAGGACATTTCTTCTGAAATATAAAATTTTGAACATGTTACATGAAATCATTAGCGGATTTGGATAAATCCTACATTATATGAAAGACTGTCAAAATGAATAGACTGCAAGGACAGTGATGTGAATGGACTCTTTGAATGTCCCAGGGACCCAACCATTTTTTAAATGTGGGTGTAATTTCAAATAAAAACTAAATATTTATTTATATAAATATAATAAACATTTCTAAAATTAAGACTCAGAGGGACTTCTTTGAAACTTAAATGATTTGAATTTACAACTGGTTTTTAAATTATTTTTCAAAAGCATTTTTGTTATGCAAATCAGTCATTCACATCATATGTATACAAAAAAAAAAAAAAAAAAAAAAAAAAAAAAAAACATTAGATTTTAGAAATCTGCAAAATAAATATATTTTAATAAAAATTTTCAGAGCATATATATATTTTTTTTTTTTTTGGAGAAAAAAGATGAGATTGCTCTTATGAAAACTTTTAAAATTAACACATCCCGTCAGATGCGTTTTTGTGTTCTGTTTGTACTCCATCATCAACTTATAAGTGTTTGATTTAGTGTAGTGTATTTCTGACATCTGCACTGATGAAGTAAACCACAAATGAAAGAAACCATAGTACTAAAGATACGATACATAATTGATAAAACTCATTACTAAATTATTCTTGCTGGACCAATAAAACTGTATCACACATCACATTTTTTTCAACTTTCACATATAAACTGATGGACGACCAATGTGTATGCTGAGGTATAGAGAAATTGCTAATTTTCTAAACAACTTGCTATAGAAAAACTGGCGCTTTTATTAAAACAAGCATGCATTTGAAGCTTTATGTACAGTTGGTCAAAAAAAAAAAAATTCTAATTTGAATAAAAAGTATCATAGAGAAATGAAACTGGTATCAATCAACATGGATTGTCTATTTCAATTTAACCTATTAAAACTTTCCTTAGGGTTTCATCTACATGATAAGGTGAACACAAATTTTTAATTTTTTCAATGTAAACCTCCAAATTTGACCACAAATTTTTAATTTTTTCAATGTAAACCTCCAAATTTGACAATGTAGTTAGAAAGAACACACTCAACTACCCGAAGTACTATTTTAAGAGACGTTTCTACAATTGAAGATTTATTAGAGGTAGGAATTATAAGTAACACGAATTTTATAAACACTTTTTTTAAGAGAAAAATCTTTCACTCTGAGAACTCATTAGTCCTATGTCTACTAACTCTTGGACTAATTGTGAAATGTCTTAAAAATTTGTAATTGGGCTAAATTGAGTTGTTTTCTTTCCGATTGTTATCAAATTGGGGGGTTTATATTGAAAATATAAAGTTACTGTTCATTTTAATATGTAGATGACCCCTTGATTAAAAATTTTAAAGTCTTAAAATTGAAGTAGACAGCAATTTTATTTCACTTCTATAATTTGTATTAGAGTTAATACGGTTTATTTATTTATTTTTTTTTGACCGACTGATACATTTTTTATAAAATAGTTTCAATATATTTACAGGCTTCAAATATATGCTCATTTTATTAAGTGAACCAGTTTTCTCTTAGGAGGCGTGCAGGATTGGTAATTATTTTATATCTCGCCAATGCACCTTAAACCTAAAAATACATGTAAATTTTGAGTATTTTCATGCTCAAAAATGAGCATATAGAGGTCAGTTCATACTCATTTTTGAAACATAGACATGCTCAAAAATGAGCACATAGAGGTCAGTTCGTACTCATTTTTGAAACATGGGCGTGCTCAAACATGAGCACATGGAGGTCAGTTCATACTCATTTTTGAAACATGGACGTACTCAAACATGAGCACATGGAGGTCAGTTCATACTCATTTTTGAAACATAGACATGCTCAAAAATGAGCACATACAGATAAGTTCATACTCATTTTTGAAACATGGACGTACTCAAAAATGAGAACATGGAGGTCAGTTCATACTCATTTTTGAAACATGGACGTACTCAAAAATGAGCACATGGAGGTCAGTTCATACTCATTTTTGAAACATGGACGTACTCAAAAATGAGCACATACAGATCAGTTCATACTCATTTTTGAAACATGGACATACTCAAAAATGAGCACATACAGATCAGTTCATACTCATTTTTGAAACATGGACATACTCAAAAATGAGCACATAGAGGTCAGTTCATACTCATTTTTGAAACATGGACATACTCAAAAATGAGCACATAGAGGTCAGTTCATACTCATTTTTGAAACATGGACATACTCAAAAATGAGCACATAGTGGTCAGTTCATACTCATTTTTGAAACATTGGCATACTCAAAAATGAGCACATGATGTTTCATTATTAAGTGTGTGCATGTTTTCAGAAATGAGTATATACATGTTTCAAACTTGAGTAATTTTGTTTCGGAGCCATTTTGACGATGCGACATACTCAGATTTGAGTATTTTTTACTCATTTTTGAAAACGTCGTTTTTAGAGTGTATCTGTTTGGTCATTATTCTATCCTTCAAAATATTTTTTACAGACTAAAGGTATTTTTTTTTTTCAAATTATTGATGTGCAAGGATACTTTGTAAATAAGGAGTGAAATAAATATTATTTCTCTAAGTAAGAATAATTTTCAAAAACTTGGTCTCCATCATATAAGTTATCTTTTTATTTAATAAAATATACCATGAGATTATTGAAAAAAAAAGCACTTCATGAATTAGTAAATTCCCTAGAGCTACTTTAACTATTTTCACTGCTACAGTGTAACTAATTACTTTAGAAAATCTGTGGTCGAAATTAACTTGAACTTGAGCCATGACGTTCAATCTTAATTAAGCTGTTGAAAGAACAAAAAGGAGAATTATTTACGCCTGGAAGTAAAAAAAAATGATTATCTAGAAAAAAAAATTATGATTTTATTTAGCTGAAAATATTTTTACCAAAGAAAGGTAATCAACATTAAATAAAAACGGCAGAAATTTTGTAAGTGCTTTAGAAAATTATATGTTATGGGTTTAACGACTCATAACAAAATTTATTCTTCAAAAAAATATATTTAAATATAATTTCAAATCAATGAAGGTACAAATTTATAGGAAAATTCAGTAAGATAATTTTTTTTAACTTTCTATATTTCGTCAAAATCTGTGGCTAAATATGGAGAAAATAAAAAACTTATTAGATTGATATCAAGTGTATCTTTTCATCGGAATGTATAAGCCAACAGAAATTAAACTAGGCATTTCCAAAAAGTCTCAACAAAAACTATTCACAAAAAATGTGTCACACTTTGGAAATTTCGTAAGGAGATGATGAGAATTTTTCGTAGTTCAAAAAGTGATAGTTCCAAAATCTCCAATAGAGAATTCACAATACATTAATTCACAATAAATAATATGAACGGCACGATTTATTCGTCTAATTCGTCAAAAATGTATTTAACATGATGTCCGTGAATGTGTGCTAACATCAGAAATTGGAAATCAGAACTTTTAGCGGTTGATTTTAGTACAAGAGTCAGAAAGTTACGCACATGGCGTGTTGGACTGATTTTAAGATTATCTGGAGCTTTTTCTTTCCAGAAATTTCAAGTGAAATTTTTTTATACTAATTTTGCCGAATTTTATTCATAAAATGTCTATTTTTATCAAAAATAACTACTCAAACTTTGTGGTGAAAATTTACATGAAATCTTGTATGAAATCATGAATTTATAATTTGTGGAATCTTCTTTATAACCTACCCGGTGAAGTCTTTACAATGTTAATACCGTAGCATTCTGAATAAAAAATTGTTATTCCCTTTCTTATTGAATGAAGAATAAAAAAGAAAAGTGCCCAGCTAAACTGATGGCATTGAGCTCACAGGCTATTCACACTAATTGTATATCATACTCTTATTTTAAAGAATAATGCCCCTCAAAAAAATAAGTGAAGGGGAATTAGCCCCCGTTTCCCCCTTTATACTTAACTAGTGAACATCCAAATCTAATCAGGGAAGCTCTTTATCATAATAAACCGGTATACCAAATTTGGAGCAAATCGAATAATCCTGCAAAAAAACCATTTACCTAAATTAAGGGGGTGGACTAGCCCCCCCCCCCTTTATCCTTAACCAATGAATCCCCAAAACGAATCAGGGAAGCTCCTTAACATAATAAACCGGTATACCAAATTTGGAGCAAAGCGGATAATTCTGCATGAAAAACACGTTTATATAAATTAAGGCGGGTGGACTAGCCCCCCTTTCCCCTTTATCCTTAACCAATGAACCCCCAAAACTAATCAGGGAAGTTCCTTAACATAATAAACCGGTATAACAACTTCGGAGCAAATCGAATCATTCTGCATGAAAAACCCATTTATCTAATTTAAGAAGGGCTCGGCTAACCTCCCTTTTCCCCCTTTATCCTTAACCACTGAACCCCCAAAACTAATCAGGGAAGTTCCTTAACATAATAAACCGGTATATCTCAAAACTAATCAGGGAAGTTCCTTAAATTAATAAACCGGTATACGAAATTCGGAGCAAATCGAATGATTCTGCTTGAAAAACCCATTTATATGAATTAAGGGGGTGGACTAACCCCGTTTTCCCCCCCTTTATCCTTAACCAATGAACCCCCAAAACTAATCAGGGAAGTTCCTTAACATAATAAACCGGTATACCAAATACGGAGCAAATCGAATGATTCTGCATGAAAAACCCATTTATCTGAATTAAGGGGATGGACTAACCCCGTTTTTCCCCCTTTATCCTTAATCAATGAACTCCCAAAACTAATTAGGGAAGTTCCTTAACATAATAAACCGGTATACCAAATTCAGGGCAAATCGAATGATTCTGCATGAAAAACACATTTATCAAAATTAAGGGGGTGGACTAACCCCCTTTTCCCCTTTATCCTTAACCAATGAACCTAAAAAACTAATCAGGGACGTTCCTTAACATAATAAACCGGTATACCAAATTCGGAGCAAATCGAATCATTCTGCATGAAAAACCCATTTATCTGAATTAAAAGGGATGGACTAATCCCGTTTCCCCCCCCCCCCCCCCTTTATCCTTAACTAATGAACTCCCAAAATTAATCAGGGAAGTTCCTTAACATAATAAACCGGTATACCAAATTCGGGGCAAATAAAATGATTCTGCACGAAAAACCCATTTATCTGAATTAAGGGGGTGGACTACCCCCTTTTCCCCCTTTATCCTTAACCAATGAACCCCCAAAACTAATCAGGGAAGTTCCTTAACATAATAAACCGGTATACCAAATACGGAGCAAATCGAATGATTCTGCATGAAAAACCCATTTATCTGAATTAAGGGGATGGACTAACCCCGTTTTTCCCCCTTTATCCTTAACCAATGAACTCCCAAAACTAATTAGGGAAGTTCCTTAACATAATAAACCGGTATACCAAATTCAGGGCAAATCGAATGATTCTGCATGAAAAACCCATTTATCAAAATTAAGGGGTTGGACTAACCCCTTTTCCCCTTTATCCTTAACCAATGAACCTCCAAAACTAATCAGGGATGTTCCTTAACATAATAAACCGGTATGCCAAATTCGGAGCAAATCGAATCATTGTGCATGAAAAACACATTTATCTGAATTAAAATGGGTGGACTAATCCCGTCCCCCCCCTTTATCCTTAACTAATGAACTCCCAAAATTAATCAGGGAAGTTCCTTAACATAATAAACCGGTATACCAAATTCGGGGCAGATAAAATGATTCTGCACGACAAACCCATTTATCTGAATTAAGGGGGTGGACTACCCCCCTTTTCCCCTTTATCCTTAACCAATGAACCTCCAAAACTAATCAGGGAAGTTCCTTAACATAATAAACCGGTATACCAAATTCGGGGCAAATCGAATCATTCTGCATGAAAAACCCATTTATCTGAATTAAAAGGGGTGGACTAACCCCCACCCCCCTTTTCCCCCTTTATCCTTAACTAATGAACTCCCAAAATTAATCAGGGAAGTTCCTTAACATAATAAACCGGTATTCCAAATTCGGAGGAAATCGAATGATTCTGCATGAAAAATCCATTTATCTGAATTAAGGGGGTGGGATAACCCCCCTTTATCCTTAACCAATGAACCCCCAAAACTAATCAGGGAAGTTCCTTAACATAATAAACTGGTATATCAAATTCGGTGCAAATCGGATGATTCTGCATGAAAAACCCATTTATCTGAATTAAGGGGTTAGACTAACCCCGTTTTTCCCCCTTTATCCTTAACCAATGAACTCCCAAAACTAATCAGGGAAGCGCCTTATCACAATGAACCTAGAAAAAAAATTTTGAAGCAAATCGGATGTTTCTATCAAGAGTTATCGTGTTACGTACATACATAATACATACATACATACGTACATACATACAGAACGGGCGGGCACATTAGCTCTCAGGCTTTGATAGCCTGTGAGCTAAAAAGGACTTTCTGTATTTCTATCATCAACTGTCAAAGAGACACAAGAATGGAAGATTTGAAAATAGATTTGCATAATTTTTCGCTTTCAGTATAAACCAATTCCGTGCAATATTGTCAAATAGCTGCTGCCCACTAAAGAATGTTTTACGCAAATTTTTAAGCTCTGTTACTTATAAAATTTTACCATTACCATTATGTATTGATTGCGAGAAGTGCGTTTTCATTCTTAAACAAATTTTAGTATGCTACTGGGTGTGGCTATCATATCTATAACATTTTTTACAGCAGACAATAATATGCTGTATTAAAAAAATAATAGAATGCATTAAGATCTATGCACAATTGTTGCTTCAGTTTTTATCTTACATGATTCTTCTTTTATGTTAAAAAAGTACTACATTTTGTAAATGCTAAAATGGCATCCCGCACACAAATTGTGCATGTGGTAAAAGTAGTTATACGGGGTGTCCGGTCTCAACGGTGTCCAATGGCTAATTCCTAAACCTTTAGTCATAGACATATAGTTCCAATTACAAAAATATTTTAAATCAGGTAAAGAAACATTTTAAAAGCGATTTGGGTCAATAAAAACATTTCTTAAAAAATTACGAAATTTAAATTTTTATACGGTCCCCCGGTCCTATAAGTTATATTTAGTAATTTTTTCCTATTACAATGACAAGTAAGTCAAAAAAAGTCCCATTCATATAACGCTAAAATTGAGCGAGTTATGAAACTTTAAAAATGCATGACTTATGCCACTCTTCTACTCTGAAAACAAATGAGTTCGGCTTGGCTTTGAGGGATCATATGCCAAGTGTTTAAAGTATTCGAAGGTCTTACTTCATGTGTATCTGCGCTTTGAAAAAAAATCCTACAAGTATTATGATTAAGTCTCAAATTGGCTAAAATAACATAGGTTTTATTTTGTCAGGATTTGAGACTATTTCTCTTATGATTTCTTTTAACAAAAATTATGTTTTTTTTATAAGTTTTTATGTTACTTCAACAATCATATGTATGTTTTTCCAGTTCAAAATTTGTACTCTAACTTTAACCCACTTTTAAATATCCGATCAAGATTGCATTTTACATACTGGCGCAAATCTGATAACAATCTAATATTATTAAGATTTTCGGTGGTTAGCATTTATACTTATTTTACAGGTTAACAGAAAAAATTTTGGATAAATTTCTGCCAAGGAGTTTAAGAAAAAGTTTTAGAATAGATAATACAAGACTGCGATTGTTGGGTTTTTCACATTTATGTATTTTTTAGCACTGAATCCGAAAATTACCTTAATTTTTAACCGTCATGTCAGGATATTTCGCAAATCATAAATTTTCAAATTTAATGAATAACAAAAATCGAATACTATAAAGTAGCGGAGATGGTTATGTTTTTTAACTTTTGATAATTGATTTTTACGCACTTTTTAGCACTGAATCTGAAAATGACCTTCATTTTTAACCATCACGTTAGAATTTTTTTTGCAAATCGCAAATGTGTAAGTTAAAATATAGCTAAATTCTCATACAATAAAACATATGTAAAACATTTTTTATTTTATTTTATTTTATTAAAAAATTTATTCGATATTTTTGCTTATCCTGGGATTCTTACAGCTAAACAGCTGAGCGGTCCGATGAGATGGGGGAGGAAATTCAATTTTAACATTGAACTTCTTAACTTTGAAATTTGCAATGTGCGAAAAATCCTGATATATTAGTTAAAAATGAAGGTCAATTTCGGATTCAGCGGTACAGAGCATACAAGAATCAATTATCATTAGCTAAAAAGCATGACATAACCCAACTTTTGCAGGCTTGTGCAATCTAATAATATTTTAAAATACGTATCATTTTGTAAAGAATTGAGGCTGTTAATTTAGAATCATTTTATTTAAGAAAAATTCTGTTTTTTCTTTCTTCTTAAATGTTTATTACAAATTGTATATTTTCCATTAATATGCCAGAATGATTAAAGATTTCAAATTTATATTGAATTGTTAATTTTACTCCCAGATATTTTTTATATCTGACGAAATTATATTTCGACTAAATTTGTGAATGATCCCCAATTTGCAGCAAAAAATATGCTCCAACTTTAAACAGCTATTACTCGGTCAATTTTAATCGTAGAATAACGGGACTTTTTTTGTATTACTTGTCAGTGTAAAAGGAAAATTTCACTAAATATAACTTATAGGACCGGGGGACCGTATAAAAATTTAAATTTCGTAATTTTTTAAGAAATGTTTTTATTGACCCAAGTCGCTTTTAAAATATTTCTTTACGTGATTTAAAACATTTTTGTAATTGGAACTATATGTCTATGACTAACGGTTTAGGAATTAGCCATTGGACACCGTTGAGACCGGACACCCTGTATAAGGATATCTGAATGCTAAGTTTAATGCCGAGCTATTCAAAATTGCATCAGTGGACGATACGGGGACCTTCAGAAATTTTCTTTCGCCCTTCCGAGTGTTTCCTGTTACTATTTCTTTAATACAAAAATGTACTTTAAACAATGGTGTTTTTTATTCAAAATTTTTTGCACGTTTTCTTTATTATAGGTAGGAACGAGAATTCTGGCTCCTTTCTATAAACATATTTGTGACATGATTCTTTAAAGAACCTTCGACAATACATAGGAGTAAAAATATTGAAAATGTTTTATTTTATGTATTTTGTTATATTAAGTTCTTCTCGCAAAATAAAAAGTATAAATGAAAGGGATTAACAAAAGTTATTCAGAATGTGCTAAATTGTTGCCTACGTAATTAGATACTTTAGCGACATTTGCATAATCTGCTATTAAAATTAAAAATAGTGCTAGCAATTTGCAAATGATGAAACATTGAATTCCGCAACAATATTCTGGCAATGTTAAAAAACGTTTTTCAATCTATGCGTGATTCGCGACTTTTCATTTTCTTTCTTCGGTTAACTGTTCTTTCTAATTTTTCTTCTACGACGATATTGTTTGGTATTTGAGATTATTTTCCTAAAAAACACATAAGGTATTCAGACACTTTTCGGTTAATGCAATCAGAATCAAATGATTCCTACCTAAATCAGGATAAACGCATTTTATCTTTCCGAGGTAATGTCGGTTGTTTGCAAAGTACTTTTGCCAAAGATAATACAATCTAAACCTTAGTGGCAAACGCTTGTATCGCATGGAGGAGCAGTGTTCCCAAGTTTCCAAAAATTTTTAATTCAAAACTTATACCAGTATTTCAGACTAATAATCTACCCTTCATTTTGCCAAAGATACCTCACGTTCATTTTCAAAATTCGAAGACTGCTGGGTGAAAAAAGTGTTAGATATTTTCAATTTAAAAAAATCGAGATTTAGTATTACCAGAGAGAACGCTCGTAATATAACTTTGAATATTTGGATTTGGAAATAGCACTTTTTTCAAAATCGTTTGAGTTGGAGAAACACAAAAAAGTATGCTACACCCAGATATATACAGGTGATTTATGCATACCCATGGTTCACAAGCACATAAAAACTCCAACAAGAATATAGAGGACTTAATTTTTTATTTTAAACTTTAAAAATGGCCGTGAAAAGCATACAGGGATAGGGAGAAGTATCCAGTCGCCCGGAAGGGCGCGACAACGAAAGTCTGCTCTTTGTGGAATCAGGAGTGATAGTGGCTTAAGAAATTGTTACAATCACCCACGCATTGGCGAGCATAAGATTAGCACATGTCAGATATTGGCGATAAATACGAATTGAGTAGACAAAGTACAAGTAAAAGGAGGAAGCTTTACATTGTGTAAAGTTATACGCCATGGCGGGTTTATAGGATTGTAAGATGACAAAATCTTGTGGTTTCTGCGGGATAACTGAGAAACAGGGGGGTACCATTCGTGCGATGCGCCAACTGTAAAGATTCCTTAACTGCTCGCGCATTACGTCCGTGGCGGACAGATTCGCCTCGCTTCGCTCGTTTCAATAGTATTCTGTATGCTGTTCTGCGTTGGATTTTTTTTCTGTGAATGATTTTAATTTTTATATTATTTTAACAGCCTTTTTTTAAAAAACCTAGTGAATGCACTATATCAACGTGTTCTAATAACTCTCGGAGAACACGTATACAGATTTATCAATACAGAGTCTACAATACATAACAGTACAGAGTCTCAAATCCGGAAGTCGAAATTCCGAATTCTTCAAAATCCGGGCATTTTGTTAACTGGCGATTATTATTCAGGAAAATCGCAAAGAAAAACACTAAAATCGCAAAGGACAAAATTTACTATACTAAGCTACAATTTCAAAACCGAATTCCTTTTACGAGCGTCAAAAAAATTCCTGCAGAATGCGAAAATCTCTAAGAACTGCATAAAAGAATCGCGAGAAATTCAGAATAAACTTTAATGAAAGAAAAAAAAAAGAGGACAGCATTTACTATATTAGAATAAAAGATTAAAACCAGATTTCTTTCACAAATGCAGACAAATCGCCATGAAGTGGGGGC
Organism: Maratus speciosus; assembly: GCA_963932465.1. NCBI lineage: Eukaryota > Metazoa > Arthropoda > Arachnida > Araneae > Salticidae > Maratus > Maratus speciosus. Next base: position 460,484,578 of record OZ010797.1, read on the forward strand.
AGGGCCGAAACTAAGGGGCGCCAAATGAAGGATTATACTTTTAGAATGGATCATTTTCTTCTGATGGACTGATGGCTTCCATTATTATGAAAAAGCCATTATAAATGAAGTGTTAGGTGAAGATGAAAAAAAAAATTATGGCCATTTTTTTTCCCCATTCTGACCAGAAAATCAGAGTTCTAACTTTTTACGGCTGCTCTTTTATATTCACCTAACACTTCATTTATAATGGCTGTTTCATAATAATGGAAGCCATCAGTCCATCAGAAAAAAGTAACTCGGTGAAAGCGGAAACTCGGTTAGGCGGGACTCGGATAATCGGGACTCTACTGAATATGTCATTTTAAAAATGATCTGTACAATATTTTTGTTGATGTTCAGAGGGACCCCCCCTTTGGATCCGCCAGTGTAGATTGTTCAGTATTACATATTTTATGATTATATATTTTAAATTTTAAAATAAGTCGTCTATTATAAAGTTAGTAAAATTCTCTTTGTAAATATACTTTGCGGAAGAGGGGGGGGGGGGGGGCACCAAAATCCATGTTTGCCCCGGGTGCAAGAAAGGCTAGTTTCGGCCCTGAGTGGGGGGGGGGGGAAGTTCGAAACTCGCAGAGGAGAAAATTTATTATATTTCGCTAAAAGTTGGTAACCGAGTTCCTTTTACAAATCTCAAAATTCTAAAAATCGCATAAAAAATTCGAGAAAAATGCGAAAATCTCTGTACGAACTCCGAATAAACTTTATTGAAAAAATGACAAGATTTAATACAATAGTGGGCTAAAAAAATAAAGCCGGATTCCTTTTACTCATATGGAAAAATCGCCGCAAAAATTTTAAAAAGAAAACGTCAAAAATTGCATAAAAAATTTAAAAATTTTCTTTTGTTATAGGGATTTTTTTTTACCTTTAAAAAAATTCCTCAATTAAAATATTTGCTTTAGCATTATCTTTTTGTACTTTCTTTTATCTGCAACAGAAGAACGTATTGTAGTCGAATTTTTGTTCGACTCCCAGTTTTCGACGGATTTACACGTTTTAAATGTCAGAGATCCCGAAAAACATGTTTTTACAAAATATCTGTCTGTCCGTATATGTGTATGTCTCATTATATCATCGGAAAGTATACGACGTTATGTATTTTTGACTATGGCCAGCATGTCATGGTTAAATTTGGGGATATTCCGCCGGAAGGGGGCGCTGTAATAGCTATTTTTGTTCCATTTTCATTATTGATTCACCGGAAAGCATACAAAGTTAGGCATAGGTTTGAACCAAACTTCATACGCATATTTTTTACTATTGACGCCAGATCCCAGTTGAAAATGGATATGTAACCCTGAAAGGGAGCGCTGTGATAACGCTTTTTGTGCAATTTTTCGTAGTTTTGTTGTACATCGGCTGCTGTCAAAAATATAAATTTCTTTTTGAGGAAGACGAAATTGCTTTAAAATTTGAAATAGTGTATGAAATATAAATATGCGTATGTGGGGGGGGGGGGGGGGGGCAGGGGATTATAAACTTTGTTGTTATTACTGCAGAATATTAGAGCTCCGGTACTTTTTTTTTTGCTAGAAACTAAGCCCTGTGTATATATATTGTTGCAGATATTTGAATCATATTGATTTTGATCCTGAATAAGCATAGTGACATTCGAAATTTTTTGAAAACTTATATCTAGTAATCGGACAATGGATTATTGTTAAAAGTTTTGATGTGAGTTTTGTTTAATTTATTCTGTTTGATAATTCTAGTCTTTTTATTATTACTGCTGTCATCATATTCATATAATTCATCCATTCATTTTATTTTACAATAGTTTAAAAGTTTTCATTTGTACTTTTACGCATTAAAAATGTAATTTTTTTCGCGAATTTACTGAAGTGTTTGAATGAAACAAATGTATCGCGATATTATTTAACCATTATGTATGTTATATTTAACTAACTCCAATCAGTGTTTGAACAAATTATTTTAAGGAAAGTGATTTCGTTCAATTTACTTTCGAGGACAATTTACTGTTTTTTAAAAAATTATTTACTTCATATTCCGTTTTTTTATTCCTCTATTTACATTGTCACGGCCGGTCTCTCTCCGATCTTGTCCGCCACGTGACGTTTCAGTCCTGCTCTACTCTGATTGGCTATCCTTCAAATGGAACAACCTTATGTAGAAGAACCTTGCTGAGAAATAGCTTTACACATGATTTTACATGTACGTTAGAACATTTTGGACAAAATCATGCATTAGTCAGAAAGGCATCTGGAAATTATATCATGAGAAATGGATGAGATATGATGTAAATCTAAGCTTAAAGCTATGAGAAAAATTAGAGGGTGGAACACTGGCTAACCACTAACTATGCGTTACGCGTTATCGGCTGCATTGCAAGGGATTTCATTTATATTTTTATTCTTTTTATCTCAACGGAAAATCATTGGCAGTTAAGATTTATTTCTATATTTATGTCTGTGTGAAAGTTAAAAAAAGAAAAAGGAATGACCGAAATAGTGCACGCAGTTTAATTGATGAAAACTTGAAGAGTATTAATTTAGCTTACAGAAGATGAGGGGGGGGGGGGTGAATAAATACAAAGGTATCATACTAAGTGTAAAATGTAAAATTAAATTAAATATTTTATTTGAGGGGGGGGGGGGGAGTGAATATTACCACAAATATGGAATTAAAGTTAAGTGTTGATTTCCTGAAAGGGGGGGGGGTTAAAGAAATATATATATAACAGGGAAAATTTTTATATGTATATATCACCCATCATGCCTAGGAAAACTGTAATGCTTGCAGTACAGTTTTTACAGCTATTCTATACTTTTGTATACCCCATACGCATAAGTACATAAAACACATTTAACATAATAATAATAAATATAAGCCTCTAGATATATAAAAATTCCTGTTTGCTTTCAATTTGTTAAATGATTGCATAATGCAAAAATTTTCAGGTCATGATGAATGGTGCTTTTTTTTAAATTTATCTATATTCTTGGTAATCACTAGTCCCAAACAGTCTCCAAGTAAGACAAAATAGTAACTTTTAGTTCTAATAGGATCCTTTATATACTTTTTTTACATTTGTTGTTTTAGACGCTGGTACCAGCATTTTTTCATGACCAAATAAGAGAAGTAATTTTAAGTATATTGTTATATTTTCTTCCCAAAATAAAAATGTTATAAATGCAAGCAACAACAGACACAGATAAAAATTTAAAGTGAAACTGAAGAAAAAGACCTATGCATGTATGTAAATAAAAAGTTAAAAAATTAAAGAAGTACAATTGAAATGTAAAAATGGGTAGAAAAATAGTTTTGTGCACAAAGCACAGGGCTACAAAACAACGGGGTGCATATAGCACGCCCACAGACAGGTGTAACCCTTACTCTTGTTAATTAACAAGTATGATGACATCTGTTTACGATATCAGCCCTAGAGGAGGAGGGAGTTTCGAGACCCATATATGAAGCGATACATAGGTCCCAGCTCCCCAAAGACCACATTGATTTTCAAAGGAGCACGCGTCGACAAATTGTAAAAAATTATGTTTGATGAATTGGAACATCAATTCAAGGGATTGTCTCTCTACACAATGAAGTTTGGACCCTTAGGGCAATAATTTTGAACGGAACAAATCTTCAGAGGGGAATAAATTAAAAAAAAAAACTGAAATATGTATGTCATATATCAAAGTATAAGGTCAGTCCGAGCGTGCGGAGAGGGTGTTTGTTATGATCGGGAAAGTACTACAACTGCAAGTGTTTTTTAAAATAAGCTATAATTTTGTAATAACTACAATGTATCAAGAAGGATATTAACTTTAGCTGTATTGCATAATATTAAATATTGTGTTTAAAACATTTAGTGTAACTGCAATAATTCTATCACGGTACAAATTGATTTTTTTTTTTTGTTATATTATGTTATTACAAAAAATCCCCTAAATCTGGTAATACCTGTTTACTGTTTAAGTGCAGAGATTTTTACTTAATCTCCAAATTTAGAGGAATAAGTGTAATATGTAAACGTAGAAAACCAAAAAATATGATGAAGACAATAAAAACATCATGAGTGTGAAATTTAAAATGGCATGTGAAGGGGTAGCTTCCTATAAATTGAGAAATCTTTCTTGTTAAACAAAGTGATGGTGTCATGCGAATGTCATAACATAAAAGAAAAATGCAAAGAAAACAAAATTAAGAATATTCTAAAATTTAATGTTCAATAAATGTTTATGTTACAAATATCCTGTGAAGTTAAAAGTAGTCCTGGTATAATGAGACATAACAAAAACAAAAGAAAATTTACCTTAATATAAAAAGTTGAAAACTTGAAAAAAAAACCTTTAAATGTTTTCAATTGTGTGTGCAATGTTTGTTTTTTTATCTATACCAAAACAAACATTAATTAACAAAATTGTAAGGGCATCTCAGCGAACCAAAGCAATGTAAAAGTATAACAATGAACCGAAACAGTGTATCTCAGTGAACAAAGGTTAATTTCAATGATTTAGTTGTGTGATTAAATGAACACAACAATCTAAGTACTTCTATTAACAAAAGTGTAAAATTATTTCAATGAACTAATGTGAAGAATTATTTCACTGACTTAAAATGTGAAAGTAATAAGATGAACTAAAGTGCGGATAATAGACTAAAATTGCGATCAACTAAGGATTGTCACAAAACAAATAAAATGATAATGCAATTGATCCCTCATGTACACAAAGAATTGGCAACTCAGTGAACTAGTGTAAGGTTTTTCTATGAACAAAATAAACAAGGAACTAAGGTGTGATTTCTATGAACAAAAATTCCTCTGTACACATGGAACCAACAACATTGTATCACAAGTAGAAAAAAGGAGAAAAAAGAGTTTAACTTAAAATTGAAAACAACGTGTTTGAAGTAAAGAAAACGAAAGAAAGTAACCAGGAATAGCTACTTGTGTGATAAAATGTAACTTATTAAACTAAAACACCATAAACGAGGACAATTTTGATCCTAACGTCTGAAATAGATATAAAAATGTAACTTGTGTAATAGTGAAAATTAAAGTTGCATTAATGTGTACACTTTCAGTTACAACCTTCCAAAATGTGAAAATCAAAATATTTGACAACCCGCTTCAGAGAAGTTTTCACCTTTGGTACATCTCGTCATTCATTTAACTATTTGTCGGCTAAACAATCAAATGAACAAGCAACCAAATGTACACTTGTGTTTACTAAAAATTTTGAACAAAAATATTTTTTTAAACTAACTTCAAACTTGAATTAATTTTTACTAATAATGTTAAATTATGACATATTTATATAAATGTATAAGAACCTGAAATGATTGAAAGTAAAATTATATAAATAGTAACTCCTTCACTGTAATGTGTGTTACTCGTATATAAAGATGAAAATGTAAAATGTATATTATATTGTTTTATTTTCTTTTTATACATGATCTGTTTATTGAAATGTGTTGCAGTTGTATACTTTTCTCTCTTTTGCCTGATGAATGTTTTTAAGGATGTACAGGAGAGTGCGCTGTGTGGAAAATGACAAAGTTCGTGTTTTTGTTTTCATTATTCCTAATGCAATTAATGCATTTTGTAGGATTTCTACACTGAGGGTAACTGTGTGACGAAGCGCAGACAGAACATCTGATGTTATTATGACACGAAATTGCAAGATGATCATTGTACATCTGACATCTGAAACAGCGTTTAATAGTTACATATTCTCTAAACAGGATACCATTTTGATTGTATAAGAATTTCTTTATGCATAAGTAATTGTCTAGCTTCTTGTGGTGCTAGCTCAAAAATTCAGTTATAGGAATTAACATGTAGGAGTTTGTACTTTGTGACAAAATGGATATTAGGTTCACGGGTATCTGGATTAAATCCAAAATACCAAACAAAATATCAGGAATATTTAAATTTTCAGGCAGGTCACAAATGATGACACGAAAAGGCTTTGTTACATTAAACCTACAAATATAAATAATGCGTCAAGCATAGAATATGATATCCTTTCTAACACTTCCGGAATACTTTAAAACTACTCACCGTTTAATACGGTTAATATGCGTAAGTAATCGTTTTATTAAACGCATAACATATTTGAAAAACAGGATTCTGCATTTACTGCCAACAGCTGGAAATGTATATTAATGCATTTGTGGAAAAATACTTGATTCTTTTGCACAGCCTAATATATTACCTACAGATTTTCATACACGCCACGTGTAAAGCTAAAATTGAATTCAGACTAAAACATGGTTAAAACGACAGAAATCACATTTTTTGAAATTATCATCCATAAGCTGTCTTTTATTGCGTTTTTTGTACGACACTCTATATCATTTTATTTATATTCTATGGACATCTTTTACCCGGAAACTACACCTTAGTGTAAAAATGAAAAAATTCAAAGTAAGAAGGAATCGAAAGATTATATTGAAACACATTTGCTCATGCATAAATTATTTGCCCTCGTCTCCGCGTTATCGTGATATACAGGGTTAGCACAAATGAAAGGCCAGATTTTGAAAATTTACATTTTCAAAACTATTACACATATTATAATAGGTAATACATGAAAATAAAGAGGATCAATGTTCGGTGTGCGAACCTTTTGTAGCACGACTAACACGAAATCTTTAATCAAGTTCGTTCCACACATTTGGTAGTTTTCACAGCCAACGATTCTTAATGCAGCACTGATGCATTACAACACTACATAATACATCACAAAATAATGCTAAATGGTGCATATGTGCCCCATTATTTAGTGTTTTAATGCATCAGTGCTTCATTAAGAATGTTGACTGTGCAAACTGTCAAATGTGTGGAACGAACTTGTTTACAGATTAGGTGTTTGTTATGTTATGAAAGTTTCGCACATCAAACGAAAACGTGGAATATTCCTTTTAATATTTGCGCATCACTTATTATAATATGTGTAATACTTTTGAAAATATAAATTTTTAAAATTCGGCTATTAATTTGTGCTAAATCTGTAAAATCTAAAAGTTTGTTAATTTATTTATTTAAATTAGGCTAGAAAAATAGTGAAAATTCGTGGTTCTGATTCTGAAATTTTACTAATCGTATTACCCACTTCACCGTTTGCCCCGAGATAACTCGGGTGTAAAAGCACTGTTTCCCATATCTGTCGCCAGTGAAGTGGTTAATATAAAAAACAAATGATATTTAGATATAGTAATATAAAAATGAAAGATATCTGCCAGAAAAAAGATGATTTTAACAAATATGGTACTGAAAAAGAGGTGATTGAAGCATAGAAAATGATGGCACAAAGTACATTCCATAAACTTTATTTTACAATGATCATTGATCATTGATCAACCTCCTGCCAAAAACAAAATTGTAAGGGAGTTTCTAATGGGAATGGTCAAGTTTGCACTAACACAAACTTGTAAGAAGCATACCAAATCATAAAAAGTGGGGAAGGATTGTACTTTGTGCCAATATATTAAGAAAAAGAAACAACGTATAAAGGCACAAATAAAATGTGTTTAAAAGCATACAGCTGTTGCAAAACCTCTAAGGTTTCCTCATCAGTGCTTAAAATAAAAGTTAAATTAAAACTAAAACACTGTGTAAAAAGGGGGGGAAGTTGGACAGAGAGTCAGAAAAGCGTACCTTTCAGCTCTACTGCCAATGGTGAAATGCGACATACGGCTGACGACAAATAGCTACGGAGTTGATCTCGCGCGCTTATTCAGGGAGGCCAATCAAAATCACCCAATTTCTCTCTGGAAGAGTCCAAACTTAGAAGGAGAAAAAGGGGGGGAGGGAGTGGAGAGAATTATAGAAAATTAAACCATATCTTTGAAAAATTGGGCGTACTGGATAAATCGTTAACTAAACTGTTTGAATTTTTCCATATGTGATAAGCTTCCCAGAAGTCCAGATCATAGATTGAAGTACATTTCTGTATTATGGAGACTTCGGAAAATTTAAAATTATGGTTGTTGGACCAGAAATGGTTGGCAATAACGGAACATTTAATATCACAATTTTTAACGCAAGTTTTATGCTCCCCCAAACGGATCTTAAAGGCACGCTTCGTTTGACCAATGTACATTTTGTTGCATTCGCAAGATATCCTGTAAATACCCCAATTTGAAAAATTATCAATTGGATGTTTCAGATTTGTGAATTGAATTTTATTAAAAAGAATATAAACTACTTTAAAGTCAAATTTTGACAAGATTTTAGAAATTTGATGGCTTATTTTCGGAAAATATGGGAGTATAATTAAATTTTTATTACCGACAGTATTAGCCCTGGATTTTGTACGTTTACTTAGTTTGTTATGAATGGAATCGACGATTTCAGCTGTAAAACCTCGATCAATGGCAATGGATTTAATGTAGTCTAATTCTGTTTTTAGTAAACTGTCGGAAGAACTAATATTTAAACCCCTGTAAACATAACTGTTAAAGGCAGCCAACTTTTGATTAGGTGGATGGGATGAAAGGCGAAGTGGGGGTAAGGATACTGCGAATGGTTACCGGTACGTAGTTTACTAACGTACCGGTTCAAGGTGCTTTAAATTGTCTTAAATTACGCCTACAAGAATTTCATTATTCATATTACGAAATTGATGTGCTTATACATCTTACTGGCATTTGTTTATCGCAAAACACATTCATTTTTAATGGTAATTTTTATTGCATGACTGAAGGTTTGTCCATGGGCTCCCCCCTCAGCCCCATCATCAGTGATATTTACATGCACTATTACGAGTCAAACCTTTTCAAGATATTATCTTTTCCATTTTACATCCGCTATGTCGATGACTGCTTTGCATTATTGAACTCTGATGATCTTAATCTTACTAATATTCTCGATATTATGAATTCTATAGATGAACATATTCAGTTCACTTTCGAACTCGAAAATAACAGTCGTTTGCCCTTTCTTGATGTTATGGTTTTCCGCGAAAATAATTTGTTTCACACTACTGTTTACCGTAAACCATTCGCAGTATCCTTACCCCTCACATCGCCTTTCATCCCATCCACCTAATCAAAAGTTGGCTGCCTTTAACAGTTATGTTTACAGGGCTTTAAATATTTGTTCTTCCAACAGTATACTAAAAACAGAATTAGACTACATTAAATCCATTTCCATTGATCGAGGTTTTACAGCTGAAATCGTCGATTCCATTCATAACAAACTAAGTAAGCCTACAAAATCCAGGGCTAATACTGTCGGTAATAAAAATTTAATTATACTCCCATATTTTCCGAAAATAAGCCATCAAATTTCTAAAATCTTGTCAAAATTTGACTTTAAAGTAGTTTATACTCCTTTTAATAAAATTCAATTCACAAATCTGAAACATCCAATTGATAGTTTTTCAAATTTGGGTATTTACAGGATATCTTGCGAATGCAACAAAATGTACATTGGTCAAACGAAGCGTGCCTTTAAGATCCGTTTGGGGGAGGATAAAACTTGCGTTAAAAATTGTGACATTAAACGTTCCGCTATTGCCAACCACTTCTGGTCCAACAACCATAATTTTAAATTTTCCGAAGCCTCCATAATACAGAAATGTACTTCAATCTATGATCTGGACTTCTGGGAAGCTTATCACATATGGAAAAATTCAAACAGTTTAGTTAACGATTTATCCAGTACGCCCAATTTTTCAAAGATATGGTTTAATTTTCTATAATTCTCTCCACTCCCCTCCCCCTTTTCTCCTTCTAAGTTTGGACTCTTCCAGAGCAATTGGGTGATTTTGATTGGTCTCCCTGAATATGCGCGTGAGATCAACTCTGTAGTTGTTTTTCAGCCGTATGTCGGCAGAAGAGCTGAAATGTACGCTTTTCTGGCCCTCTGTCCACCTCCCCACCCCATTTTTACACAATGTTTTAGTTTTAATTTAACTTTTATTTTAAGCACTGATGAGGAAACCTTAGAGGTTTTGAAACAGCTGTATGCTTTTAAACACATTTTATTTGTGCCTTTATACGTTGTTTCTTTTTCTTAACACCAAATCATGTTGGAGTATTGCGGTACACTAAACTGGAGACAGACAAGTGACTGGAGTATGATGATATAACGATATTGTTATGTTGAAAAATATCGATGCTTATTTTAGGTGCTGTATCCAAATTGAAGTTCGGTACTCGATTGTTGAAGTACTACAGAATGACTATATCACTTTTATTAATGTGTAATTTCTTGCCAATATGAACATTTCATTTGCTTGGTATGTTTCGACTATTGCCAGCCCAAATGTTTCAATAAAATGAGTAATATATATATATATATTTAATTATGCTTTTCTACGCATCATAGATGGTCCAATAAACCATCATTTTGACGTTTTTTATTCACAATTCGAAAACTACTCAGAATAAAAATTTCAAACTGGAAATTCGCACCAGCAGGACATAATAAATATAAACCTATCGTAAAAATTGTAGGTTGCAATCCATATTTTTTTCGAGTATTTATTTCATAATGCATAATTCATATTATGTATATATACACACACATATATATATATAATTATAAATTCAATGGTTTTATGTTTGGGTATTTTAGTATTATAACCAAACAAAAAAAATATCACATAAGGATTATAATTTCAGGAGATACTAATAAAAATATGTAAATTAATTTAACATTAGAAACTCTAATTTTTGAATGTTTATAAATCAAAAATTTATCATCCAAATGACTTCGTGTGTAGGCATTGCTTGAACCAAAGTTTTAAAGTATATTGTCAAATTGGGTGTTGCCATTGTAAAAGAACAAAGTTTGTCTGGTTTTGATTAGAATATAGCCCCTTAAGCAAATTTTATATACATCATTTAAAAGTAGACTTTATTTACAATCTTTTGATACCAGCAAATTTCTTCTACTATGATTAGCTGCAGAGTTAGTAGGGGTGTTTACTTTTATTCTTTTCACATCTTTACTTTAGTTGTTATAATAATCCATTATTAATCATTCCATTTAAGTCATTCCATAATTAAGAAATCCATGATATATGTGTAAACAATTTCTGAACATTTTTATTCTTATAGCCTCAAATTCTTTTTCTTGATATTTTATTCTTCTAAAAAATAGCACACATTTTTCAATCTAGATAACTTTTCGGTTTTTAATTCTCTTCGTTCTTCAAGTTGCTTCAAAATCTTTTTGTTGCTTTTATTTTGTCTCGAATTGTCATTCATAGTTCTGCTGTTATGCGTGTATTTATTCCTCAAGGGACGAGCAAGAAATCCCAAAGAATTGTAAACATAAGTAAAATAAAACTAGGGAAGAAAACCAGATTTTTTTTAATGAGATTTGCATAAGGAAATCTTTTTGGAAATTTACAATTTCGGGATAAAATTTACATTTTTATAGAGTTCTTTATTTTTATTACATTCATAACACGCGTTTAGATATAGTATATATATATAACTGTCAAATTTAGAAAGGAATATTTTTATATAGATTTATTCTGAAGTAACATAGTTTTCTGTCACCATATGATATTTTGCAAATATCGTTGATAAATTTAATATCTTCAGAGTCGAATACAAAAATGGGTTGAATTTTATAACACATATTAGGTTTTATTCCATTTGTATTTTCAGCACTTGCATATATTTTTTATTTCTATGTTAAATGTTTAATGTTTAATATATAAGATATATTTGTATAAACGTACTTTAGTTACATATAAATGTGAAAATTAAAATCTCAAGTTTACTAAATGGTGTATAAAATGTTATAAAATTTAAAAATTACAACACTTTACAGCACTTTATTCACCCGCTTAGTAGGCTTGTGATTTTTATTTTCACGTTTATATGTACTTTTTCAAGATGTAAATGCCCAGCTCTCTTATTATAACTTAGTTCTTAGACTAATCCATTGAAGTGTAAATTTTATAGAAGATAATTCCAAATACGAAGCAGTCATTGAAGTAATACAGAATGCATCTCATTTGGAATAAATGATAATAAATTACATGGCAGTACTAAATTTTAATAATAATTTTAAATTTACATTCAAAATACGTAGTGTACTAGTATAATGTTTCATTTCAAAAGAAAATTTTGCTGTGTATATAAAAATGAGTCTATATGGATAAAGTTTTGATTTTTTTTATCTTGATATTAAGATTTATTCAGATTTCTTAACTTACAAAATCTATTTATAAACGTATTTCCTAAAATTTGGAATCTTATAAATATATTTTTCTATATTTTAAATTATTTTTAAATCTAGATAAATTATTGATTTTCATACCCCTCTTCCTAAGTCGTTTATAATATAACGTTTAAAAGGAACAATGTGGCAACACGCTATCTTATAACGCTTTAAAATGCGCTATAAAACTGAACACACACATTTCATATGAACTTGAATATGAATTACCAAACTCAAAAAAAAAAAAAAAAAAAAAAAAAAAAAAAAAAGAAGAAGAAAGATGTACATTATATCATCTGTATTCTTTATTGTTGTTTTAAGGAAATGAAGATAATATTTATGCATTATCCTATGTTAAGAAGATATGAAAATATTGTTTTAATTGTGAGATAACTAGACAAACCTGCGCATTTGATCAAACTGAAGCAACCTTCTAAGTTTATTACGATGTATATCATTAAGAATTTGCTTGTAAAAGTAGCATAGCAATAAGAGTCAGTATTCTGCTTACAATTCAAATGTATTTACACTGAAGTTACAGTAGCTATAATTCCTTTTTTAACTAAATCAGTAGACATATAAAAAATCCATCTACTTTAAATCCATGATTTTAATTGGTTGAGATTTTATAAATTACAAAAGAATGTTAGCCGTTCAAATTTATAGATGTAACATTATTTTTACGTAGAGCCGAGCGGTTTTATAAATGAATATTTGTTTTATAAAAATATATTTTTTCTCAAAAAGTTTCCATAATATTCTTTTATACCAATTGAAAGTCCCACCTTTTAATTCGGAATTAATGAGCAGAGCTATTTGCTGTCAACATTCGTGGAATTTAAAATTTTCACCTATGAAAATTAATAAAATTTTTATCAAGTCTTGAAACTTTCCATCCTAAAAATTTATGAAGTGAAGCAAGGCGAATTACAATTATACATATAAAAAATTGAAACATGTAACTGGCAATCACAAGAGAACTAACAAATTGTATTTGAATCTCAAGATGAAAATGCTTTCTTAAACTTTTTTCTTGTCAGAAATTTAATTTTACTTTATACAACTTGATATATTTTTCAATTTTGAAAACCACTTTAAAAAAAGAGTGAAAACTTGTCAAGAATTAAAATACTAATATCACAGATTTGAGAAACGTGTCAGATTCAATTACGCCTATGTTAAGCAAAGTTGTAAAAGCCAGCAAGAAATTTATTTTCTGGATAATAAAAAATGAAACAATGATGTGAAATTTCGTAAGAACTCAAGTTTCAAAATTGGAAAGAATCGCAAAACAGATAAAGGTTACTTTTTTTTTTACGTTCATAGGTATTTTTCTTATTTTCATTTTCTTATAATTTTCTTTTTAAAATATCCAAAAATAATTTAAAATTAAGTGTATATCTAAATATCAGGTTTTCATAAGAATTTAAATGTTCGAATTTTTATCAACACTTTAATAAAAAAAAACAACCTACTTTGTTAATCAGAAATCGGGCTTTATTTCTTTTCTTTTTTTTTATTGGTCTAAGAATTGTCTAGAAGGTATACTTTTCTACCAACTAAAATTTAATTCTATTTTTACCCTTAATTATAAAAATGAAATGTTTCTTTATTAGTCAAATCTTAGCAAAAGAAAAATATTATTTGATGTTATTTATTCATTAATTTGCATGGAAATGGGAAAAATAAAAGCAATTTTCTTGATTATTGTATGATTTTCTATTAAAATCCTTATTGTTGGAAGTTGGTATAAAATTTATACATTAGATGATGGTATAAAAAATTATAATCCTGGGAAACAGGAAAATATACACATATTTAACTGTTAAAGTAAGGATATACACATACGGCTGAAGCGTACATTGGAGATTTTTGTTCTATCTATTGCAGTCCGCATTGCGGAAGTTGGGTGTACTTGCCTGGATAAATTTGTTTGAGTTAAACACACACACGCACACACATATATATATATATAACTGATTTGATGATAATGACAGTTAAGTGAATTTTTATTCAAAAACTTCATGATCATGACCAATTAAATTATTTTGCACGTCCCTATTCAGAGAGATAAAGAAACAAAGAAAGAGTGAACTAGTTGGATGTGCCAATCCCAACTTTCTTCTATCTTATACATCTTAATATTGCAAAACCTAGTTACACATGTTAATACTTTAATATTATTGGTTCAATACTATACCAACTTTGATTTTCATCTTAAATTTCTACTTCAATCATTTAAACGGACTAAAAACGAGTTAATCTATATCATGATATTTATTAAAATTATTAGTTTTTCCTTATTCTGTTGTTATCAGCTGTTTGGGAATAGATGGATTAGCAGGAAGCGAGTTCCCGCCGCTGCACAACAGAACTACGAAAAATCAAGAAAAGTATACAAAAATCGCTATCACAGAGCCCCTTTACCGCGTAATGTTTCCAAATTCAAGGAGGACATGTTGGCCAAAGCCAAAAACATGCACAAAAATTTTGGTTCTATTGTATGCATAATTTTATACACTTTTCGATAGTACAATAAATAAAATGGCTCAAATATCGCTATTCCAGCGCCCCCCTTCCGGCAGATTTATTTCAAATTCAAGGAGGACTTCTTTGTCATAGCCAGAAACATACACAAAAAACTTTGTTCAATTCTATGCATAACTTCATACACTTTTCGATGGCACAATAATGAAAATGGCACAGAGATCGCAATTATAGCGTCCCCTTCTGGCAGAATTTTTCCAAATTCAAAGAGGACCTTCGTGCCATCACCAAAAACAAACATAAAAAATTTGGTTCAATTCTATGCATAACTTCATACACTTTTCGATGGTACGATATTCAAAATGGCACAAAAATCACTATTACAGTGCACTCTACCGGCGAATTTTTTTACAAATTAAGGAAGGACCTATTTGCCAAAGCCAAGAACTTTAAAAAATTTTTTGGTTCAATTCTATGCATAACTTCCTACACTTTTCGATGGTACAATATTAAAAATCGCTATTACAGCGCCCCCTACCGGTGAATTTTTTCCAAATTCAGGGAGGGCCTGCTTGCCATATCCAAAAACTTAAAATAAAAATTTGGTTCAATTCTATGCATAACTTCATACACTTTTGGATGGTGCAATATTCAAAATCGCACAAAAATCGCTATTACAGCGTCCCCTACCGGCGAATTTTTTTCGAATTCCGGGAGGACCTGTTTGCCATAGCCAAAAACTTAAAATAAAAATTTGGTTCAATTCTATGCATAACTTCATACACTTTTGGATGGTACAATATTCAAAATCGCACAAAAATCGCTATTACAGCGCCCCCTACCGGCGAATTTTTACCAAATCCAGGGAGGACCTGCTTGCCATAGCCAAAAACTTAAAATAAAAATTTGGTTCAATTCTATGCATAACTTCATACACTTTTTCATTGTTCAATCGCGACAGACAGACGGACAGATGGACGGACGGACACACGGACAGACAGACATTTGCTATAAACATGTTTTTCGGATCTGTGACCCCTAAAACGTGTAAATCCGTTGAATACCGGAAGTCGAAAAAAAATTTCGATTACAATACTTTCTTCTATTGAAGATAGAAGAAAGTAAAAAGTACTAATGTCGCTTGAAATTAAATGTCTTAAGCTAGACATCAGAAAAAAGTTTCAGAAAGTATTTCCTAATCTCTGACAAAACTTTTTTTAATTTTGAAACAAATTATTGGTACATGTATATCGAAATAAATACACATACTTACACACATATCTATCTATTTGTATAAATAACTATAAATGGTATATACAGCTTCTTTTAGGAAAAATATTCTGTAAGTGACTGTAACAACATAATAAAGTTACATTACCGTAAGCGTTCTGCAATTTAGCTATTTAGCATATATACGTATTCGTTTGTGCGACTCTGTATAAAGAACGATAAATGCTATATACACTCTATTCTAGGAAAAAACATTCTGTAGATGACTGTAACAACATATTACAATTTCATAACCATCACTCCCTCAATTAGCCTATATTCGTTTTAGTAGTTTCATAAAATCTTTACATTAGTATTTCATATGTATTGGGTAGATGACATTTTGTTTTCTAAACCCTCCGTTTTAAGGCCGTTTGAAAATATTTTAGTTTCTTTTAATTTTTTATACAATTGTCAATCATTTTTATGCTATTATGCGCATATTTATTCTTCAATCGACGAGACGGAAATCCAAAAAAATGTAAACATAAGTAAAATAAAACTTGGGAAGGATCTCAGAATTTTCCGATGAGCTTTGCAATACGAAAAATATGACACCCGGAAATAATGCTATTTAAATTTTGATATTATTCTTTATTTAAATTATACTCGAGATACGATTTTCGGTATATGGATGAATGGATAATTTAAAAGAAAAAAAATGGATTTAGTTGAAAATATTTTTATTTTACTTTTGTTAGATATCTTTGAGAAAATTATGATCATTCTTATTATAAAAATATATTCATGTTTCACTACATATTTGTATTTATTCAGTTTATATAAATGTACAGTTTCAAAATAAAGCCGCGCCACGTTAATAATTCTCACGCAAATCATCTGAAAAAATGTAACTGGTACCAATGGATTACTAATAAAATTTATTAATCAATGCCACATTCAGGAGTCGTCTACATAGATCAATCATATCAAACTTGAAACATTTTCAATCCTCATCGCCTTTTTTCTCATATTTTGATTCTTAGGTGCATTTTATCTTCGACAACAAACGGGAAGTTTGTTGGAAGTCCGTTTAAAGAATTATGTAGGTTAAAGTTTTGGAACTCCTAACACTAAATTAATTTTTAACAACTGAAAAACAGATTGAAACACAGGTAGCTTATAAAATATAACTCAAAAACAACTGGGAGGACTGACTTGTGATTTTGATTTTCATATTTGAAACTTCTATGAGCTTTTGAGGATTCTAATTAAGATTTAAAAGTTAAAATTTTAAAACGACAATTACACAATAACGTAATTTATTCATACAAATATACATAATTTACGAATTTTGCTTGATTTACATAATTTAAGTAATTATGTAATTTACGAAATGTACGCAATTTTCAAATATTACGTTATTAAATAATTTGCGTAATTTACTTACACTCGAAATGAAAGGGTAAAATTAGATTAAAAGCAGTAAAACACATCTTCCATCGTTTTCGTCCTACTGCATTTTTGCGTGAAATCGCCTCGATACTGTTTTATCAATTTATTGCATTGTACGTGTAATTCCCCCGACAGCTGCCATGACAACATAATTCACCTAATTTTAATGTAATAAATAAAATTATTACTTTTAAAAATGAAAAATTGCTCTGCTATCGGATCAATGACTGAGAATTATTTACACATTTCCTTTTACTAACCTTGCTTATTGAATTCGTTGAAGTTTATTACTATTATAATACTTAATTGTAATAAAATATATAAAACCGAGTACTCAATTATTACAAAACTGAATAATGTAAAAATTTCAAAAATGTTTGCAAGCTAAATTAATGTGAAAAATAATTATTTTAAGATTTTTTAAGAGATTTGAAAAGTGACATTTCTACTTCTTGTTCCACAAAATTACATGAAATGTACAGTAACAATTTATAGCAGCTGGTTTTTAAATTAGTTATTTGATAGTAATTCAGGCTTTTAGCTCCTTTAATTTCGTTGCAGAACACTTAGGCAGTTATAGAATTTTTAGTGTTTAAAAACATCGTGTGAAAGCATTTTCATGTATTAATATGGAATGATATGGGAATATGTAGAACGTGTTTAAAGTAATCCATATTTTGCTCCATTTGCACTCTAAACGCAAACGTCTGAAATTCAGTTAAAAAAGTGTCTTAAGTGGATGGTCACATTTTAAGTGAAAAAAACGTGTCTTACTTTTTAAGTCACCTTTTTGCATCTGAAGTTAACACATTGAAACGTCTTAAAACGCCGCCATTTCTAAAACACTTGAAATGTCTTAAAAAGCCGCCATTTTTTAGACATTCGAAACATCTAAACTGGTGCTCTTTTTAAAACTCTTGAAACGCCTTAAAAAGCCGCCATTTTTTAGACATTTGAACATGTAAAATGAGGTCTTTTAAGACACTCGAAACATCTTTTTTGTGTGTGTGTGAGGTGAAATTAACATCATCATTTACGTATGATTTTATTATTCAAAATTATCTTGCTCTAGAATATTAAAATCCCTTAAAAAATCATTTTATGATACAACAGTTAATAATGTTATTGTTAAACAGGAGTAAATATTTTAAATAATTTTACGCATCATTTCAAACTATTATTAAATTCACCGTTCATATATAAATATTTTCCATCAGATAATTAGAAAAATCTGAAAACATTGCATGTCTTTTTACTTTAATTTAACATATAAGAGCATTTAATAATTAAAGTTGTCAAATGTTAATTCATTCATGTTTCCATTGGAAAGAAAAAAAAAAGCTTACTTAATTCCGTGTGCTTCAACAATAAAATAAATATTTACGACTGTTGCAATAATACATATAGTTAAAAACGAGACCATTATTTTTTTACACAAAAATAAATAAATAAATAAATATGATTAAAGTTTTTTTTATGTAAGAAAAACTGCGTAAAATCACCAAGTTAAACAATACCGTATTGCATTTTATAGTACGAAAAAAACCCCACAGTAAACAATAGCGTAAATATGGATTAATATTAATTTAAAATCTTAGACATAAATGTATACTTTAGAAATGGAACCTCATAAAAACATATATAACATCTATAGTTGTTAAAATCAATTTGTTGTAAAATAATGTAACATATAGAAAACATTAGCGGGACAAAATGGAGTATTATATTTTATAAGTCACTTACCCTATTCATGGTATACATTTTCTAAAATATTCCTTTGTTTAGATGGAGGAAATATTTTTTTTAAATCCAACAAAGATTTCTAGATAAATGATTAATATATATTCCATTTAAAGTAACCAGCTATCATAGAAAACTTAATTATACTGAAGTCAGAATCACCACGAGGTTCAATTCACATAGCGTTTCTTTTGCATGTGCCACTGCATTCCACAGAGGATTATCCAGGGGTCAGGGGGGGGGGGGGGTATTGCATTTTCACCTGAAAGGTCTTGACAATAGAGATTGAAATGTTTGTCCACTGTTCATTTACTCGCATTTCACAGTGATTTTTTTGACATTCATAGAAGGAATTAATTTTCGATCCGCGCACGGCACACAACAGCAAATATGGCTGCGGTGATAACACAGTGCAGTCAATGTCTGCAATTGGATATCTTAATTTAAGACTTTTCACCATATTAAGACACTTTATATTAGTTCATTTCTACTACCGGTCCATTAAGACACACAAGTATCTTAAATTAAGGTATCTATTATGTCTAAGCTCTATATTAAGACCTTTATGTGTCTGAAATGCTTTTTCAGTCGTTCTTCTGTCTTATTTTAAGATTCCTTTATTTGCAGTGTGTTGGCCTCCGACGCTTTTCTCCCGAGAGCTACAGATATTGACATCTCCAGACATCTGTATGGTCAAAATTCCTTAAATAGTAACTTTATTTTTCGACTTCTGTCCAGCTTTTCGGAATTTTTCTCCATTGTGGATCAGTTGCAAAAAGTATAGAAGTCAAAGGTTTAAAAATTTGCGATGTTTAGTTTCAGAAAAAAGAAGAAGAAGTGCAATACTTTATATGTTAATTATTAAATAAGCAAATAGTCACTATTTTTTCTAGTAAGCAACTAGTTTTGAGATTTAGTAAAATGTTCTTTATATTTCTTTGTACGTAAACGTCTATGCTCCATTTACACCTTACACTCCGACAGTAATTAAAAGTTCCAGTTGATACATATTGTTTTAAACAAATATTTGATTCATAAATTTCCAAAGATACGCTCTTCGGGAACAACATTATATAGCGCTGTATATCTTCGATAGATATCATTAGCATTTTTGTGAAGCAAGAAATTATTTGCCAGGGCTTTTTCACACCTTTGTGTTTCAATTTAGCTTCCATGTTATTGCATAATATACAATATTAAGTTTCTAAATTGAAACACCTTAATGTTAATAGATAAATCCAGTTAAAATAACATTAAAATATTCCAGTTATAATCTACAACAAAGTCAAGTGACTTGTCATCGTCAATGTAACATCGTTGTATGTTTCCTCCATGTGAATAACAGAACATTTAAGTAATATAAATTGAATGGTACAGAAGTTCTTACGTGCAGTGTGACCAAAAAACGGTTGGAAACCACAGATTTATAGAAATAAGATATTGAGAGTCATAATTTTCATTTATAACGTTTTCAATAAGAAAAATATTATAATTTTGTTTGAAAGAATTCTGAACACATGGAACTATTTCTTCGTCTGTGACCTATGAGACTGATAACAGAATGCAGATTAAACTAGTATGTTGTGGCCATCACAAAACTTTCTTCTATATAAATCACATCAATTAAATCATTTAAATAGCACAAGAAATGACATCAATTTAGAACCAATTCGTATCAAAGTATACCTGAATTCGAAGTTGGATGAAAATTCGTGCATTAGTTATTGAGATAGAGCTGTAGGGGAAATTCTGAAAAATTCAGCATAGCAGCGCCACCTGTTGGGCGATTTGCACCAAAACACAAACAGCACTAATTCATATTAAGGTATACCGGAATCTGAAGTTTGATGAAAATCGGTGCATTAGTTCTGGAGCTAGAGCTATTGTGGAAATCACAAAAAATGCAGCACAGCAGCGCCACCTGTTGAGCGATTTAAACGAAAAGGTACAAAACATCATTTCATGTCAAGGACTAACTGAATCTAAAGTTTGATGAAAATCCGTGCATTAGTTCTGGACATTGAGCTATTGTGGAAATCGTGAAAAATGCTGCATAGCAGCGCCACCTTTTGAGCGATTTACACCAAAACATAAACAGAACTAATTCATATCCAGGTATACCTGAATCTGAAGTTTATTGAAAACCAAAGTATTAGTTCTTGAGATAGAGCTATTGCGGAAATCTCAAAAAATGCAGCATAGCAGCGCCACCTGTTGAGCGATTTACACCACAAGAGGCAAAACGTCAATTCATGTCAAGCACTAACTGAATCTGAAGTTTGATGAAAATCCGTGCATTATTTCTTGAGATTGAGCTATTACGAAAATCGTGTAAATGCTTCAAAATGCAGCATAGCAGCGCCATCTGTTGGGCGATTTGCACCAAAACGTTACCAGCACCAATTCATATCAAGGATTAACGGAATCTGAAGTTTTATAAAAATCCGTGCATTAGTTCTTGAGGTAGAGCTTTTGCGGAAATCCTGAAAAATGCTACATAGCAGCGCCACCTGCAGGGCGATTTACACCAAAAACTAATCAGCACCAATCTATATCAGGGACTACCGGAATATAATTTTTTATTAAATTCCGTGCATTAGTTCTTGAGATAGAGCGCCCACAAAATTTGTGTCACATACAGACAGACAGACGGACGGACAGACAGACAGACAGACAGACTCACAGACAGACATTTTGTAAAAACATGTTTTTTGGAATCTCTGACCCCTAGAACCTATAAATCCGTCGAAAACTGGAATTCGAAAATTTTCATGAAACCAATACTTTCTTCTTGTCAAGATAGAAGAAAGTAAAAATATCATGTGACCACAAAAATCAAATAACAACTTTTAAAAAATAAAGAGGTATATTACATGTTTTGGATCTTTTGGTATGTTTTTATATGTAATAACTAGGAGGCTCTGCCCCCTACGAGCTATGCTTACCAACCCCCGTTCAGACACCCCAGATTCTAAAAGCGCGCTACTTCCATCGGCTTTAAAAAGATTGAATTATAATGTAAACGAACAGTGGCGATCTCCATGTAAACGGATTTTCTTTCATTTTCCTTTGATTTGAGATTTTAAGTTCAAATCAACCTCTGCTATAAAATACAATGTTTTTTTTTTTTTTTTTTTTTTTTTTTTTTTTAATAGTTAAAAATTAGAAAATAAGCTAAAGTAAAATGAAAAGTAAATAGAATCATTGTCTCTCGGTATTTTTTAAGAATGCTATAAGAAAGTTATTTTAAATAAGACATTTGAAATGCATCGTTTTTAATCTGACGTAATTTTCACCAAAGTTTGCTTTCTCTTTTTTATATTAAAATAAAAATTCTTTTGTTGTTAGAAAAGGAATATTATTAACGCTGTCTTGGAATTCAGGATAATAGTTGAAAAGATCATCTCAAAATATGAAATAAATGTCCCGCGCAAATATATTTTTAAATTTAAACTGTTTTGCCAACTGTTAATTATTTGGCCATAATATGACGTAATTTCCTCCATTTATGACTTTTAAAGCATAATAACGAATTTATTATTTAAAAATTCTCTTTATTTTAAAATTCACGTATAACTATAATTTTTATGTCGTGATTTTCAATGTTTTCCTGATTTTTTAACACGTAATTATTTAAATCTAATTTGATTTTTTTTTCTGTTTATAATAGCCACGTGCAAATAAAATTTTAATTTGAAGGAAATATTATTCCTTGCGCTGTTTTTACAATTGGCAACAGTTTAAAATAATACCCTTTTCCAAAATTTGTGAAAATATCTATCGAAGGGCTGGAAATTTGAATTTAAAATGGAAATAAATCCTCAAAAAATGAGTCAAATTAAAACTAATAGTAGGAATTGAATAAATGCAGTCTGCACATCGGGAACTGCTAATGTATAAAATGAACTAAAAATGTCTAAATTCCTATGCATAGTTTTTGCTCCTATAAAACTTTTTTAATGGAACGTTTTTCACCAACTTTAACATTAAATATCTCTTAAAATAATTATTTGATTTAAAAACTGTTTGCATCAGCGTGTTTGTCAAACGTTTCTTTTTAATATCACCACTTCTTATATTTTTGTATGAAACAGTTTTCTTAATATTAACAAAGAAATACTCCCGGTCACAAAAAAATCTGGATGCCGGTGTAGCGGGAAGATCTACGCAGATTTTCATTGGTCCATTTCTAAATCGTTACTTTTCTTTATATATAGAAGGAAATGAAAATAATTTTAATACAGGCTCCTAGGATATGAAGTTGTATTGGATTTTGAGATAACTGCACTTATTGGTCCCTTTACGAAACTGAAGGGATTTTCTAACTTTTTCATAAAGTATATTATTAAAGATTTCAGCAATGATAGTCAAAATATGTACTTTACATCATATGGATCATATGGACATATATGTAGTGTATTGAAATGATATTAGCTTTTATTCCTTTTTTCAATAATTCAGTAGAGAGATCAGCAATGTAGACATGATTTTAGCTAGTTGAGTTTAAATAATTTTCAAATTAATGTTAAATATTCACATATCTATAGATCATAACTATAATATTGCGTACAAGTGAACAATTTTAAAAATACATACTCTTTAAATAAAAATACTACTTTTTTTTAAATTCTGAACGTTTTTAAAAAACCCTCAAGTTTTAAAAAAAAATTATACAAATTTATTGTGTCACTATTTTATTCTAAAACTAGCGAACTTGCCCGGCGTTGCCCGGGTACGTCAAAAAACAGCAGGGATTGCGACAAAACTCTGAAAATCACAATACGATATCGCGAAAAATTTTTAAATCGCTTCTCAAATTCTGAAAAGAGAAAATATATATATATATATATTATGTTCGAAGATTGCAAGTTGATTCCTTTCACTAATGTGGAAAAATAGTAGCAAATCGCTAAAATACACTAAAAATCATATACAAAATTCCCGAAAAATTCGAAAATTGCTATACGAAATCCGAATAAACTTTATTGAAATGAGGGCAGAATGTACTTTAGGTCAAAAATGGAATGTCAAAAAATTGCAGCAGATCGCGAAGAAACGTAAAAATCGCATTAAAAATCACAAAAAGTTCAAAAATTACGAAAGTCAAAATTTACTATAATTGGATAAAAGTTTCAAATCTAATTCCTTTGACCTGTGGGCTCTCTTAAAATTTATGTTTTGGAAATCATGCTAAGCATTAGATCATGTTACTTTTATTCGTAGTTAACTTACTTGGACTCCCTTAAATATAATAAATATAATCCCTTAAGTTAATATTAGTTTTTGTTGCATTAAAATATCTCAATTTGTTGATTTTCTGTAAGCAAGTAAACCCTATTGTTTTACAGTGGAAGTCCATCGGAATTTGGCGAAATATTAGAGATATCGCCAAAATGGCGTCAGACTTGGCGTTATTTGGCGACAGAACTGATCCCCCCTACGGTAACCCCCCTTATAGGTACGGACATGCATTAGATGCTGTTCAATAACCACATAAAAAATTTACTAAAAATTCAATAATCGCTGCACGAATTCCGAATAAACGTTTTTGAAAAGAGAACAAAATTTACTATATTGGGTTAAAAGAAAGAAACCGCATTCTTTTTCCTAATGTGGAAAAATCGAATTAATATAATCCCTTAAGTTAATATTAGTTTTTGTTGCATTAAAATATCTCAATTTGTTGATTTTCTGTAAGAAAGTAATCCATATTGGTTTACAATGAAAGTCTATGGGAATTTGGCGAAATATTAGAGATATCGCCAAGTTGGCGTCACATTTGGCGACTCATTTTGGTCGCCAAATTTGGCGACAAACTTGCCTGCATTTGGCGACAGAACTATGTCCCTCTACGGTAACCTCCTTATAGGTATGGAAATGCATTAAATGCTGTTCAATAATTGCATAAAAAAATTCGCTAAAAATTCAAAAATCGCTGCAAGAATTCCGAATAAACTTTTTTGAAAAGAGAATAAAAATTATTATATTGGGTTAAAAGAAAGAAACCATATTCTTCTCACTTATATGGAAAAAGTGCCTCGAAACATAAAAAATCACTAAAAATCGCATAAAAAATTAAATAAAAAAATCTAATCAAAAAATCGAAAATCGGGCTTCAAGGTGCAAAACTTCATATATAGACGTACCTTTTTCCCAAATTTTGTAGCTCTACGTGCAGTGGTCTTTTAGAACACCGTCGACACACTCACTCACTCACTCGCACACAAATTTCTTTCTTTATTATTATAGAAGATAATCAGAAAGAAAAATATTTTATGTCATCATTCGTGCAATTTAAAATTTTAAATTTTGCAAACCAACACGAATTTTTATCCACTGTTCAACTCTTGAAACTTTCGGCCCTAATAAATTGTCAAATGCAGCAAGATGTATGAAAAAAGTAAAAACATCTCCCTTATAATCATAAGAGTCTTGACAAATTGCATTTCAGCATAAAAATGAAAATTGTTTCTGAAAATGTGAGAAGTTTATGTCTTGTGAGAAGTTTAACTTTACTTTATTCATCTTGTTATATTTTTCAATTTTGAACTTCACATGCTAGAAAGAAAAGTGGCAAAAGAAATAAATAATTTAAAAAAATAATATTACAGAATTTGAAAAAAGAGTCAAATTTCGTTACTCTTATGTGAAGAAATGTTTTCAAAAAAATATATTTGTTGATGAAAAATTACGTACGACCTCAAGTTTCAGAAATGGAAAGATTCTAAAAAACTGTGAAAGTTGACAGTTTTTAAGTTTGGAGGTATTTTTCTTATTTTTATTGCAATATATTTTTTTTGTAAACATCTCGAGATTTTTAGATTTCTGTACTTAAAAAGAGAAAACAGAACCATTATTAAATACTCTTGTGGTTGTCTGTCTTTGTTACAACCGTTTTTCTCAAAAACTATCGAACGTGCAAAGTCCAAATTTGGAATAGTTATAAAGGATATTTATTGACCTAAATATTTATAAATTTCACAATTATTTTTAGAATATATTTTGGGGAGATAATTAACTTTTAAAATGTATATGCGTGGGGTATCGTTCGAATGATCTCGTAAATCCACTTAAAAATATATTCTTTTTAATTTTAGGTATTATATTTTCAGGGCTATCCTCGACCATGCATTGCAAAAATATGCCCCCGCCCTCTATTTACGAATCAACTGAACCTGAAATTATGCAAAAAATAGGGCTTGTGAAAGTTTATTTAAACCTTGCAGGGAAAATATAGCGATTATCCTTGGTCACATATTTTTTGAGAAAATTGCATTTTCTGTTACTTACAAAAATTGCTTTGCCGGTGCTCAGCAGGGATCTCGAGATACACATCAATGTTGCAACATTCAAAGATTGTTTAGAATGGTTTTAGGAAACATTTGCCAGTAATTAGCGGATATATTAATTACAATCCTATATAGAAAAGAACGGCCCGGACCATGAGCTCGGTGCAATTATTTTTAAGCATGGTTGGCACAGCGCAAGTTTAAGCTTTGTTGCACGGAACCTTTTGTAAGCGAGTCGGACTTGGCTGATTATTAATAAATTAACTATAATCGGAATATTAGGTTTTTATCAGAATTTAAATGTTCCAATTTTCATTAAGATTTTATATAAAAACTACCTTAACAAATTACAAATGATGATAGCTTTCCTTTTCTTAAAAAAAAAATGTATATATTTAAGTGTAAAGAAACATACTTATTTACGTACGTAAAATTTTGTAATCTTTCAACATTACTTTTAATTTATTTATTTAAAAAAATAATAGTTTTTCTTCATTAATCTAATTTTAGCGTGAACAAAATTACAATTTAATATTTTTTGCTAAATTGTATGTGCGAAAATAGAGAAGTATTGCAGAAAAATATTATACAACACCTTCTAAAGCACAGGTATAAACGTTTAAAACTTTTAAAATTGTCATGACATGAATAAAAATTCGCTTCCCAAGGAAATCGTTCTTAACCATTTCAGATACACAATCAAGTTATTAGCTCATGGTAACAAGCAGAGCTGATATAGACAGATTGTGGCTATAATTTATGTAGTTATTCCAAATCTAGCAAAAGAAGTTCAAATTTTCGTGTTCGTACTTTTAATTTTATAACGTAGTCTTTAAACCTTTTCTCCTTTTCCGTTCATGAGATAATTTTTGAAATAAATTTTTGAAATTTTATAATTGAACAGCTTAGTGGAAGAACGTGTTATGATACATCTTCACAATCATTGTTTTATTTTACGGATGAAAGCATTATGAAGTATTATATCATAGGGTAAAATTCTAAATACTAAAATTCTACTTAGTACTGACGATAGGAGACTGTATCTTTTAAATTTTAACATTTTTATACTTAATAATTTAAATGGTGAAAAAGTTTTTTTATTTAATAATTAAAAGTTAATATTTTTTTCTAGGAGCATTTAGTATCCCCTATTAGCATTCAAACATATGCTACGAAGAAGGAATTAAATAATTAAGTAAAGTAAGATAAAAAACTTTCATTTCAATTTTCTCGAATTCTAATATTTGTTACATAGCATATTCTCCCACTCAGGTCTTCAATTGTGAAAGACAGAGGCATATATTTTGACTGCTGTGTGATTTTCTTCTAAAAACATTATTTTTGAAAGTTAGTATAAAATTTATACATTACATGTTACACATTACATTATTTATTTTTATTTATTATATAGTAGCGTTCATATATTTCAGGTTAATTAAAAGCCGTATTAAAGCATATATGTTTTTTTTTTATAATAAACTTTTAAAATTTATTAAATCAATACTTTCGCGTCTTCTGCATACAGGTATTTGATAGCCGACGAAATCGCCAAATGAAGCTACTAACCGCATTTGAATTCTAATAAATTCAGTGGTTTAAGTGCGTAGTTCTTTAACATGTTAAGGAACTACGCAGCTTTAACATCTGTGTTTTATTTTTATCCTTTTATTACTCTTTTTATTTATAAAGTTTACAATTCCGTTATAGAATGCATGCGGAAAAAAATGTTGAACTATTTATATTTGTTTAAGTACAATGAGTTAATGTTTCGTGCTCATGATATAATAATAGGTTTAAAAAAATTATGCTGAAAAATTATTTTAAAAATCATAAAAAACTAAATTAGAATACAGTTTTGAAATAAATTGCGTTTCACAAAATATATTCATTCATATTGTACTGTGTAAAGAATGAAATTACGTGATGTTTAGAACTAAAAAGCAAAAGCGAAATTTACTGATCAGGTTTTGCCACCTTCCATATGACATCAGAGTTACTTTTGGAAATGTTTTGTTGTATGATATGTATTTGTTGTAATAAAATTATAGCATATATTTCGATTTAGAAAACTCATGAGTGAATGTAGTTGCCTCGGGTCAATTTTTCATTGATTTCTTTTGTCGCGCATTCATCCGTTCATAGAACATTGCACAAGAGGAGCGTGGTTTGCCCCATCAAACTTCGTAATAATTTGAATTTGTATTTCAAAAAAAAAAAAAAAAAATCAAAAATCAAAAATATTCATAATAAAGTTCAGATTTTAAAAAAAATCATACAAATTTCTACGAATTTGTAAAACCGAAGAGTTCTTTGCAGCATTACAAATCTCAAAGATTGTAATTCTTATTTCAATAAGTAAAAAATAAAAGTGCCTATTTACATTGATGGCATTGAGCTCAAAGTCTATTCACAATAATTCTATGTTATACTCTTTTTTATGTCTATTATTCACAAAATAGAACACAGTCTTTTTTAGCAAAACGGTAAATAATCAGGGAACCTCCTTATCAGAATAAAACGGTATACCAAATTTGAAGCAAATCGGATATATCTGCATGAAAAAAACACTTTTATCTAAATTAAGGGAGGGTAGCCGCAGTTCCCTCCTTTATGCTTAACCAATGAATCCCCAAAACTAATCAAGGAAGCGCCTTATCAGAAAGAACCTACTTACAAAATTTGAAGCAAACCGGATATTTCAAACAAGATTTATCGCGTTACGTACATACATACATACATACGTACATACCTACAGAACCTGCGGGAACATTATCTCTCAGGCTTTGATAGTCAGTGAGCTAAAAAGATAAAAGAAAAATAAGAAATGCCTATAAAGAATGCCTATAAAGATTAATCGGATTTTGACTTCCACCATCAGATTTCTCAAAATAAGTTAACTATCATTACAAAAATAGAAAAGAATTTATCGAAATCTGTAAGTAAGGTCAGCTTTAGAAAAAATCATAGAATATGGTGCATTCGAAGCGTGGTTTTTGCGCCACCAGATATTTCAGAGTTAAGTTATTGTTGCAGAAGTGAAAATATACTGCAAAAAGATCTGTAAGTAAATTCAGATTTCAAAACATTAGACAGAATTGCAATGTTGGAGTAAGGTTTACTCCATAAGATTTCTCAAATAGGTGTAATTATTGCTGCCAAAGGAAAAAAATCTATAAGCAAGTTCAGTTTTTAAAAATCCATACAAACTTGTATAATTGGAGTCAGATTTGCACCATAAAACTTCTCAAATTGTTGTAATTCCCGTGGAAATAAAGAATTCTAAAAATCACATAAATTCTTTCAAAATTCAGAAACTCATTCAAGTTTAACAAACTATTTTATCAGAGTATAATGTGTACGATAACATTTGTAAAATGGTGTGAATTATGGGGCAAAAGTTATAAAAAGAACTGTATTTTTATATTTTTATTTTCTCACAAAAGATTCCACGTTTTGATAAACTATTTAGTACAAACCGTTACCCTATACAAGAATTTGTCAATTTTTACCCTTTTCTATTATTTTATAAGATACTAAACGGTTTGATCAGAAAATTTTAGGAAACATTATTATTATAACAGTAAAAAATATCTAATGGTTCTCACAGTTTTGGTTTTCCTTTCTAATTGAAAACAAACTATTTTTATGTACCTATAGGCTTCTATTTCTTTTATATGAGCAAATACATACGTATGCGCTCATATGAGTGTTCATACCTTACAAGTGTAACTGCAGGTCTATAACAGTCAGTTTCTCAATAACATTTAAGTAAGATTTTGAAAAAATATGTTTACAGGTCCATTAATTTTTAAGTATGAATATTTGAAAAATCTTACGCTATGAAGTTAACTTTCTTGTAAGCATTTTCATGGAAAAGTAATTATAAAAGAAAATGTCACTGAAATTATTTTTTAAATAAACCATCCTTAAACTTCATCATTAAAAGAATGAAATATCTTTGTTTGGCTTGTGTGATGATAGTTTTTATTTAATGACTATATTCTCTAAAAGACTTAGTTATGTAATTGAAACATAATCTTGCTACCTGTCTTAATACCAAAGTTTACAATTCATAAATAAAGTTAACAATTCACGTAACTTAATTAAAACTGAATATGATGTCATTGAGTGTGAATTTAAATTTAAGCATCTTATGAAGTAGTTTTTAAAAGTAAATATTATAATGTATTATTTTACAAAACATTATATTTTACGAACTGCTATATGTTACAGAAATTTACTGTTAGCCGACTACTAATGATATACCAAAGCAAAAGATGTATCACTATATTTGTTAAAAAATACATAGGTTTTTTTTTTTTTTTTCACGAAGTTATTTTGACAGAGAGTGAGCAATGCAATTTCATCATTGGTAAAAATGCGAATATCCATAGCAAATATTATTGATTTTTGAAAACAATCTCTTTGTTCTAAATAAAAAATAACTAAAGATCTCTCTGATGTCAATGAATTTTTTGTGACCTTATGTCTCTCTCGATTTATTTTAAGAAAAATGTTGTTTAGAAAAATATGAAAATTTGTTGATTTATCGAGAAATATTCGATAAACAAGTTGAAGAAAACAGGTTTTTTACCGAAGGGATATGTTAAGCACTATTTTTGTTGAAATCAGATCCGTTAATAAAGTTTGGTAGGATCAAAAGTTCTATCTAGCAGTAAAACTCTATTTCGTAGTCACATACTTGCTCACGTTGCGGTGTGCAGTTTGAAATAATATTTTTAATTTGACAATTTTTTAGGAATTTTTTTCTCAGTTTTTTATTCAAAATTTTTACATCTAAACCGAGATTTATTTCATATTTCGAAAAGTCATTTTTTTTCCTATTATTGCCAAATTTTAAAATACCGCAAATGATTGATTTTTCTAAAAAAAAAAAAAAAAACCTTTACGTGTGAATATAAGATAATGAAAACTTTAAAATAATAATTAATTTTTCACGTCTTAAACCATCAAATGGGAAATATTGCGTCATATTTAAAAAGCTCAAATAATAATATCGCCACACAGCTTAAAAATATATTTACATGGGACAAAAAGTCATTTGCCTTACCTATTGTTGCCAAATTTTAAAACAGCGTAAACAATGCTGTATCTTTTTAATTATAAAATATATTTACACGTGAATATTAAAAAGATAAAGAAAACATTGTTGAAAATTGTTGAATCAGCCTGAACGGCTTAAATGTAATTGTCATTTGGCAATTTCAGATTTACAGCCCTAAGAAAGCCATATAAATCGTAATTTAAAACATTTTTCGTTCATTTCACCATTTTAAATTTCGTTTTTTTCGAAAGCGTTCACGGCGAGCTTTTGCAGGTCAAAAATGACCACCATGCCCAGTTTCTAGCGCAAACAGTATCAAAGAAATCACAATTCTAAAACGTTTTAGGTAGATTTCGTAAGAAATACTACATATCCTCCCCTATTTTGGAATTTCTGAAAACAATTTGCAGATCTACGGCGATCATGACATCTAGAACCCCAAACTTCCCGCAGTTCAAAATTTTACTATCTATCTATATATATCTTGCTTTTTTATGGACACAGTAACTTCCATAATTCTGCACAAATCTCTTCCAAATTGATATATAACAAAAATCAAGGGGCAGAAAATCTCGGTCAATTTCGTTAATGGGTAAAATCTCACCAAGAGGGTGGAAATAGGGAGGGGTTTTGTGAAAAAAGAAAAACACCGCATAATTTTGTAATTATAATTCACATCAAATCAGTTTAAAGTTATTATTACTTCTAGGAAAATGATAGAAAATTTATGTATGACGGATTTTTTATTAAAAATGAGCTCAAGGAGCTATAAAAATAAGGTTTTAAGATGAAAACAATTCATAACTTCGTCAAATCACAAGATATCAAAACCACTTAAATTTACTATAAGTTTCCTTAATTTATTTCTAAAACTTTTATATTGACAAGTTTTTGACAGGACTAATTCTTACAGAAAAATAAATAAATAATAAAAACAAAACAAATAAATCCCTGCTGGCTCGGTAGTAGGTAGGAGCGGAAGTCGATTTCGAACAATTTCACCAAAAAAACCTAAATTAGGGGTGCACAACCTTTTTAAGAGAAGGGCCACTTACTTGGATGCCTGGATTGTCGAGGGCCACATCCAGTAACACGAAATGAATTCTGTTTCAGGTTTCAGGGAGGTGATCTTTGGCCTATAATCAGATAAAAAATATGGTTTCAGAGGGGGGGGGGGGGGTATCCCTGTAGGTTCCCCTATCCAGTCAGCATATCTAATTCAGTTGACAAAAATATATCAACAGTTTACATTTGTATATATTACAGACATATAGCAAGGATTATTTTCAAAGAGTGATTAACTTTATTCGGAGGGGGAGGAGGTAAATTTTGTTTTATTCAAAGTGTTGAAAAGCAAACATAGGCAGGAAAGTGGCCAGTGCTGAAAAAAAATGTGACCTTTATGAACAAAAGAGGGGGGGGGGGGCGGTCGATCAACGAAATTTGAGATTTCTTCACGTCCGATGAACGAAATTTGAAAATTTTCCGCACCTGATTGACAAAATTCGCGATTTTTCCGCTCCTGATATACAAAATTTGAAATTTTTCTGCACCCAATCGACGAAATTCACTATTTTTCCACGAACCGAACGACGAAATTTGTGATTTTTTTTCGCGCCTGATCGACAAAATTTGCCATTTTTTCGTGCCCAATCAACGAAATTCGCGATTCTTCCGCACCCAGTCAACGAAGTTCGCGATTTTTAACTGACTTTGACGAAATTTGTAATTTTTTCCCACGGCAAAGTGACGAAATTTTTGATTTTTTCTCGCGATAAACTTAGGAAACTCACGATTTTTCTGTGACTGATCAACAAAATTTCAAATTTCCCGTTCATCATCGACTAAATTCACGATTTTTCAGTACCCGATCAAGGAAATTCGTTAATTTCCGAAGCCCGATCGAGAAAATTCGCAATTTTTCCGTGCCCGATCGGCGAAATTTGTGATTATTACTCCCTGATCGATGAAATTTGCGATCTTTCCGCGCCCGATCAACGAAATTCGCTACTTTTTCTCGCGATAAACAGAAGAAACACGCGATTTTTCCGAAGCCGATCAACGGAAAATGAGATTTTTCCGCTCCTAATCGGCCAAAATCGCAAATTTTCCTAACCCTATCTGCGAAATTCTCGATTTTTAACTGACTGACGAAATTGACTGACTCCGCAAATTGACGAAGTTCGCGATTTTTTCTTGCGACTGACGAAACTTACGATTTTTTCACAGGCTATCAACAAAATTGATTTTCTGTGCCCGACCAACGAAATTCGCGATTGTTCCGAGCCCGATCGACAAAACTCGTGATTTTTTCCATGCCCGATCGGCGAAATTTGCGATTTTTCCGCGCCTCATCGATAAAATTCGAGATTTTTCCGTGTCCTATCATCGAAATTTGCGATTTTTCCGCACCTTATTGACAAAATTCGCAATTTCTTCGAGCTACAAAATTCGGCATTTTTATGCACCCGGTCAACGAAATTCTCGATTTTTCCGCGCCCGATTAATGAAATTCGCGATTCTTAACTGACTGACGAAATTTTCAAATTTTCCCGCGGCAAATTGATGAAATTCACGATTTTTTCCTGCGAACATACGGAGAAAAATTGCAATTTTTCCAGTTATAAATTGTCGATAGTCGCGGGCCACACGTTAACTCATGTGCATCCCTAACCTAAATCAAGATTAGATATAAACACAGTTTTTTCACTAAGACTGAGCCCTAGGGAGCTCAAGTTTGTGAAAATTCTAATATGCACAAATACACACACGCATGTATATGGAATAGATTTAAAAATGGCTAAAGCAAATTCAGAAAACCTGAAAATGTTAAAATATGTTAATATTTCCACAGTCGGGTTTTTATCCTATTTTAATACGTTTCTTCAAACCCACCCTGCTGATGCCCATTATATTTCCAATTGACGTAATATTTTTATTTTATTGTTTTAAATTCGTCAAACTATTTATTTCATTTTCAGTTTTCATACGCAAATGTTGCTCTAGAAAACTTATGACTTAATACTCATTTTTTTTTTTTTTTTAATTCTTCAAACTATTTATTTCATATTCATTTTCCACGTGGAAATCTTGTAATACAAAAGTATTTGTTGTGATGATTACTTTATTGCTTTTTTTATTGTTGGCAACTGCTATAGCGAAAATTCTTTATTTTTTCTTGTCATTGTTCTATAAGAACTGGCTTTATCAGAATCATGTTAAGACAGTATTCAAAATTTCTAACCCTCCCTATTTCCACTCCCTTGGATCGGTTTTGCCCATTTGCAATCCCCCCCAAGATATTAGCCATTTCAATATTTTTGGTGAGTTTGAAGACAATCCGTGCATAATTGCGACTTTTATTGTGCGGACAAAATTTAGTATATACATAAATAAATATATATACAGGGTGATTAAAAAAAATGGGGAAAATTTTAAGAGGCGATAGTACACACCCAAACAAACATTTTGTATCAAAGAATGCATGGTCGAAAACTAAACATAAAAAAGTTAGAGGGCGCCAAAAGTTATGTTCTTATACGAGGCAAAAACACACAATGAACGATTAAGTTAAGTTATGAAAACAAATTTAATGGCATTTGATTACAATAAGTGCTCAAAACATTGACCGGCAGCTGTTATGCACGGAGTACAATGGCGAAGAACAGATTGGCGAATTTTCTGAAACACACCAGGCACCACCGCGCTCGCCAGATCTTTCATGTCTCAATTTTATTTTGTAGTGACAGCTAAAGGCTCTTGTGTATGAGACTCCCATTAAATCCGCAGAAGAACTTGTCGCCATGCTTTTGGCTGCTGTAGGGGAAGTTCGCGATATGCCTGGTGTGTTTCAGAAAATTCGTCATCTGTTCTTCGCCGTTGTACTGCGTGAATAACAGCTGCCGGTCAATGTTTTGAGCACTTATTGTAATCAAATGCCATTAAATTTGTTTTCGTAACTTAACTTAATCGTTCATTGTGTGTTTTTGCCTCGTATAAGAACATAACTTTTGGCGTCCTCAAACTTTTTTACGTTTAGTTTTCGACCATGCATTCTTTGATACAAAATGTTTGTTCGGGTGTGTACTATCACCTCTTAAAATTTTCCCCATCTTTTTTGAATCACCCTGTATATATATTATAACTTGTTTGGGTGCGAGTGGTTTTGGGTTCCTGTGGTCATATAATGAAAAGTTGTGGAGGGATTTTTCAAAAGTCTCGCCATGATAACGACCGCAATAGGTAGTATTTCTTATGAAATTTACCTAAAATGGGTGAGTGACTAAGAAAAAAAACTCATAACTTCGTCAAAATACAAGATATCAAATTCGCTTTAAGTTATCATGAATCTTTTTAATATTATCTACAAATTTTATACTGACAGTCTTCTTAATATTATCTACAAATTTTATACTGACAGTCTTCTTAATATTATCTACAAATTTTATATTGACAAGTTTTTGATAAGACCAACTATTATAGCAAAAAAAGAAAAAAAAAACTCATTTACGACTTAAAAATAATAGCCATATGAAATTGTAATATTCTAGATCTAACAATTCCAAATATGTCATTATTTATCACTGTATAACGTTGTCGAATCATTTCATACTTTAAATTTAGAAGTTTTTAGAAACCGTTTTAAGAGTGCATTCACATCCCTAAAGAACTGGACATGTTTAATTTCAATATCCAAGTCGCAGCAATCACAAAATATAGTGGGGGCAACATAAAATATAGAGTTCGTTGGAGTACAGGTGTCACCATCATTTTGCCACTTTTATTCTTGAAATTGATTCCAGATAACACCACTTA
This sequence comes from Maratus speciosus, assembly GCA_963932465.1. NCBI lineage: Eukaryota > Metazoa > Arthropoda > Arachnida > Araneae > Salticidae > Maratus > Maratus speciosus. Next base: position 460,520,834 of record OZ010797.1, read on the forward strand.
CAAATGAACAAATTGAGAAACAAACGTTTATTTTTATAATATTTATATAGATATGTGGAAGCCACTTACCTTCATATTTTAAACAATTTTAGATCCGTTTTGTATTTGCATCATCTCTCTTTCTTCAGTTGCTGAATAAAGTCATGCGAGTGTTACAGTAGAAACACGTACTTTCGACTAATGAGCAAAGTCTTAAGAGACTTTAAATTTCGAATACATAATAGTATCTTAATATGATAAAATTAAAAGCATATGAGAAGAAATAAATCCAAATCTGTTTTTCATTTTTTCTTAAAAACAGTATTGAAATTAAACCCGGAAAAAATATAGCAAATAAATGTATATTTAAAATTTAACGGCAATTTGAACATACGTTGAAAATTCCCACCTTTTTCATTAAGAAACCTAACTGCGCAACTCGCCGTTAGTGTTACAAGAACGTAAAAGTATAGTATCACCATTACTTGATAATAGGTTGCGGCCGGAATCTTTCTACAGTACATATCTCATCAACTATAATTTCTTTCATGTCCTATGTGGCAAATAAAATTAATCAAAACCACACTTCAGCTTCGAATATCGATCTTGGTGTGATATTTAAAATTCGATGCATATTTGGAATTTCTAGGAAAATATCCTCAAAATTTCAATTATGAATAAATATAATTATTATGGACTGTTTTAGTAATACATACACAGGTGTTTTATAATGATTGGAGAAATTCTAAGAGACGGTTGGGCTCCCGACAAGAAACATTTTTGGATAAGAAATCATAATCCCAGTCAAGTTTTTAAATAAAAAAAGCAGGTCCTTTCAACAAGAAGACAAACATAGTAGGTTTTCGTTCGTATTTTCAACAATGATAAATATACTTTCGAAAAGCTGCATTTGAAAAAAATTTAAATGTTTACATAGCTTTAGGTGATTTGGGGCAACACGAGCAATGCTTGAAATAACCACCACCCACGTCTAAGTAACGATGATTTAAACTTATCCCTTTTAGGAATGTAGCTGACAGTTTAAATAACATGCTGGCTTCTTCCACTTTGGAATGTTTTCGCGTTATTGTTACATTTTATAGAAAAAAATGCAAAAAAAAAAATATATATATATATATATATATATATATATATATATATAAAAAATCCCTGCCGGCTCGGGCCTACAGGCGGAGGTAGATTTCGATGTTAAGTACTAAATTCACCAACAAAACTTAAATCAAGATTAGAGATAAACCCAGTTCCTTCACCAAGAATTAGTTCTAGGGAGCTAAATATTTTGTGAAAATCCTAATATACACGAATACACACACGCATGTATATGGAATAGATTTTAAAATGGCTAAAGCAAATTCAGAGAACCTCAAAGTGTTAAAATATGTTAATTTTCCATAGTCGGGTTTTTATCATGTTTTAATAAGTTTCTTCAAATTCACATGACGTTACATATTAACCTGCTGAGGTCCATTATATTTCCTATGACGCAATATATTTTTTTTATTCGTCAAACTATTTATGTCATTTTGAGTTTTCATGCGGAAATCTTGCTCTAGAAAACTTATGACGTAATATTGAATTAGTTTTCAATTCGTCAAACTGTTTATTTAATTTAATTTTTCGCGTGAAAATCTTGCAATAGAAAAGCAATTGTTGTGGTGAGAATTTTATTGCTTTTTTTTTTAAATTGTTGGCAACTGCTATAACGAAAAATAGTTATTTTTTCCTGTCATTGTTGTTTAAGAGCTGGTTTTATCAGAATCATGTTAAGACGGTATTCAAAATTTTTAACCCTCCCCATTTTCATTCCCTTGGGCCGATTTTGCCCATTTTCAACCCCTGCCGAGATATCAGCCATCTCAAAGTTGTTGGCGAGTTTGAAGACGATCCGTGCATAATTGCGACTTTTATCGTGCGGACAAAATTTAGTACATACATACATATATATATAAACTTTTTAGGTGCGGGTGGTTTTGGGTTCATGGGGTCATATAATGAAAAGTTATGAAGGAATTTTTCAAAACTCGCACAATGGTAACGACTGCAATAGGTAGTATTTTTTACTAAATCTACCTAAAATATTATCTGCCAAAACAATCGAAAAAAAATTACAAAAACCTTAGAAATATATAAAATAATCATATCTATATTATACAGCAAAAAAGACGACAGTGTGTCAATTAATAGTGTCATCAAACGAATCAATTAAATGTTCCTTTTACTACATTTTTTTCAAGTTCTGAACATCTCGAAGTTTAATTTTTACACTGTCGAAGAGGATGAATTGTAATAAATGTTATTTATTTGAAAACTGTATATCAATTTAATGATGTTTTATAGTTTTTAAAATAACTTGCAAACATAATTTTTTTCACAATATACTTCTACATTGTATAGTTCGATTACGGAAGATTAACCATTTTGCACTTAAAGCAGTATAAATCGTTCAGCATTTGTTCCCAACAATAATTACGTAACAAAAATAAACTTCATTTTATCAATAAATAAAGAAAATATAGTTATATATAAAGATAATATAGATAAACCACAAACTTAATGCAGATTTAATCGCACTACGCGCTTAAACCACTGAAATTATCATAATCAAAAAGGCTGCTGTAAAACAGTGAAATATTTCGCGATTTCTTCGACTACTGGCTCCTAGTATAAGTCTAATACGAAAGTATCGCTTTTCCAATCACATTTCAAAAGTTTGTTTATTTACATTATCAGTGGTCGTACTCTTTATGGATTTTCTCAGGTCAAATATCAGTATTTTTTTAATAGAAAAATAAATCTAGGTTAGAAGAGCGACATTTCACCTTATTTAAGAAGAGATTTTTCTATGAGAAAATACTAGTACCGAAGACTTTACTGGTATAGCAATTACAGGACAAGTACGACACCTGTATTATTGATATTTTTCATTTCAAGATGGTTCCTACACTGTTAAAAATTTTGCAGCATTCTGGCAGGTCATTCGACCGTTTTTTGAAAAAACGGTTTCATAATCATAATTTAACTGTATTCTGACCATAAAATGGCCAATAATATAGTCAGAATAGTGTTAAATTACGGTTGTGTAACCGTTTACGGAAAAAACGGTCAGATGACCTGCCAGAATGCTGCAAATTTTTAGCAGTGTAGCGTTGTTATTGAACAATCTAAAAATATGATAAATGTAAAAACATCTTTCCGAATTTTGAATTAAAAAAAAATTGTTTTTCATCTATTTTCTATATACCGGGTTTCACCTATTAGTATTTGTAAATTATTATGTTGTTCTGTGTGTGAATGCTTACAGCACCATGCAGTAGTATTTAAAGTGTATAATCTTTCAAAATCTTTTTTTTCCCTCTTAAATTTTTAATGTATGTAAAACATTTCTCAATGGCGACGCGACGACACGTTTCATGCTGCGGCAATTTAGCCTATAATATATATATTTTTAAAGTCATATTTATAATATGCACCAGAGTTCAGAATCACACACTATTTATTTATTTATTTATTATATACTAGCAGTTACCCGTGACTTCATTCACGTAAAATAAAATAAAAAAGGATAAATACATTATTTAAGAAAAAGATTTTACTCCTGATAATGAAAAACGTATATAATTAACCAACTCTTTATCACATAATATAACAGACGATACATGGTCGTATTTCTTATTTATAGGACCTTAATGTAACTCAATCATAAATAAATATAAATGAAAAACTTTTTTTAAAAGCATGCTTTCATTAAAATTCATAAAAATGTAGAAAATATATGTTTTTTTAAATGCACTAAAAAGTAGAAAAGTCTTGAAAATAAAAACTCTTAAACACACGGAATTTAAATTAAATTGCGGTGAGCTCGATTATGGAAGATTAATGGTTTTAAATGAAAATTTTGACAAATTAGCCAACTATCGCCAAGTTGGCTTCATATATGGCAACTTATTTTGTAGCCAAATTTGGTGATATTTCGACATGTTGGCTAAAATTTGGTGCTATTGTGGTAATCCGATCATTAGTATTTTTCAACAATTATTCATCGTTGAAAGTGATGCTGATTTACCCATAGGAAATCAATATAACCATTAAAAAAATTGCCCCCCCCCCCCCTTCGTTGCCCACCTCAGGGATTGAATTTTAAAAATCCAATTCATGTTTTGCCCTCAGGAATACGTATATATTCGAAATTTTAAAGTTCTGTGTCAACAGGAAGTTGGTGAAAAATGAATCACAAGATTTGACTGTCATACACAAGCACAATTGTAAGCGAAAAGAAAGCAAGTAAAAAGTGAAATTTTGTACCAAATAAGATACACAATTGCGAAAATGAAACTGCAATCGGTGAAAACATGTGAGCCAAGTAAAATCGTGAGAATGAACGAAGCTATCTTCATGGAACGAAAAAACAGTGCTTGGAGAATTCTATTAGAAGAGTGTATTTTAGTTGGTATTTGGTGTCAAATTTGTATATTTTTGCTTTCTGTACTTATTCAGATCCATACAACTTATATTATTTAGAAATGCTTGAGCATTTCTTTTTTGTTTCTAATATGACGATATATTCATTTTCTAATATTCTTAATCTTTTATTTCATTTTCATTTTGACGTGAAAATCTTTAATAGAAAACTAATTCTTGAGAAAAAAAATTATTCCGGGTTTTGATGCTATTCATGACATCATTTTCAGGATGGATAATTTTACAGCAAATGTTATTGACATTTACTATCAATTTTTTTCCAAACATTTTTTAAAGCTTTTTAAATTAAAAATTAAAGCTTTACATTATCTATGCACAGACGATAAACGAAAAGAATCTGTTGCTATGTTTCACTTGTTATTTAATATAATTGGTAGGAAATGTAACCGCTGCTTATAAAGTATTAAAAAACTTAGCTGTGAAATATAGCTATAAAATATCTATCTATATTACAAAGGACAAACATATCTGTGCGTAACGCATACGTCATTCTGCGAATGGCAACACTTTGAATTTTGAAATGAAACTATATTAGAAATGACAATTATATCTGTGCGTAATGCATACGTCATTCTGCGAATGGAAACACTTTGAATTTTGAAAAGAAATTTCGGTTTAGCAATTTTCGAAACAGCAAATTTTTATACTTTTAAATATCGCACATTTTCAATTTTTACGCTGTCGTATACGGGAAGGAATGTAAGTTTAAACGCAATTTGTTTGAAAGCTATATCTCAATTTATTTTTGAGATATTAATTTTTTTGTAGTTTTTAATATTATTTTTCTAATAGTGGCAACAAAAGTACTGCATTTCTATTGAAAGTAAACGAAAAATAGTTGAAAATAGGAGATTACTGTATCTTTTTGTTGTCATTATCTCATAAAACCTGAAAAAAGTTGAAAATAAAATACGTGCTATGTCAACAATATCGTCTGTTATTCCGCGATAATGACGTCATATGCATACTTTTCGATAGATGAAGTTTAAGAATGGATTGTAAAATTGAATTGCTTTAGCGGATGCAAATGACGTTATTGTATAAAAAAGCGTGTATTTAATTCTTAAAACTGAAATATGTTTTGTACAAGTGCGTCATTTTCACAACCCAGCTGCTTTGAAATTCTTCAAAGGTGAAAATGCTTCACTTTTGAAAATAATGTAATCGAAATCACACACTGATGAAACGCAATGTTTCACAAAAAATTAGAGCGTCTTTATAAAAGAGAGGTGACATGCAAATAATAGCAATTTATATTACAGAACTTGATGATTCTCTCCTGAATGGATTTGCTTCGCAGAGTTAGACAAGCAAACAAAGATCTTGGCAATAATTCGAGGCTTAAAATAATACCAGGTTCCTGAAGTTTTTGACCAAAATTCTCTGGATTAATAAAATTTTAATGATATTCTTAAGGACATTCTTCTATATTTTTTTAAAAGTAACATAATATACTTAATTTAGTTTTTCATAATTTTATATAATCTATATGTTTAAAACACAAGTATGTTATTTAGTCAGCTGCCCTGATCTTTCTGCTGAACCAATTTTACTAATAATATTTTTAACTGAAAGCTGTTCATTTGTAGATGTGATCGCACTAGCTTTTTTTTTTTTTTTTTTTTTTTTTTTTTTTTTTTTTTTTAATAGCTCCAGTTTTATATTTTAATTTTAAAAGCATTTTATGAATTTTCTTCAAAATGGTGAAAATTAGATAGCATTCATTATTGCAGGCAAGAGAGAAAAAATGAGGTTTATTTATCTTTATTCATGCCATTTTCTGATAAAAATTCAAAATTGTTGTATAGGGTTTAGTGACGCAAAATCCCATTAGGGAAATAATATTTCGAACGAATAATGACATACTGCTTTTGAAAACACGCATTTTTCTTCATAAAATTTTCATATTGTTTTTCTTTCAGCATGTATACTGATACTAAGTTTCAGACACTAGGTGAAATGCTTATTTAAATGAAAATGAAGTCTTATTTAACAGAAAACGACAATTTTCTTAGATAAAATTGAACATTTCAACACAAATGCGTCTAAAAAACATAAATTACGGAAATTTGTACTCTTCAGTACTGAGATTAAAATCTCAAGTTAAGAGTGCGTCTGTTCACATAAAAGATGCTGCTGACAATCGTGACTTCCAGTTTTGAGTTAAAATGATTTTAAAATGATCAACCAAAATACAATTTTGGTTGTTGTTTTTTAAATGATGAATACGGATATGAGAAGTGCGTGTGTAAATTTTGGAAGGGGAAAAGGATGTCGGGTTTAGATTCAATCGGAAACAATTTTATGATCGTGTCTTAAGAGTGGAATAAATTTTGCTGCTTTTAATTCCGGAATACAGAGCCTCAATTGATAACCTCATCCTAATAACTGATATTTATTATATTTTATTGATTACGTGTCTATATTATAAAGGGAAATCTGTGAGTAACGCTAACGTCATTTTGCGAATGGCAAGACATCACGATCAAATTTCGGTCTTGAAATTTTCGCAACTGGAACTTCTTAATATTCTGACCATCGTGCATTTTCAATTTTCGTCGCATAGGGAAAAAATCTACTTTGAAATGTAATTTGTTTAAAAACTTGATCTTAATTGGCTGATTTATTATGTTTTTAAAATAATTATTAAGCGAGATTTTTTTAAGTTTATCTTTTCACGTGCCGTTCAATACATAATAATAATAAATATTTTGCACATAAAGCAACATTGTTCAGCATTTGTTTCTGACTATTTTTGCATAACAAAATTAATACTTCCTTCAGAAAATAAAACAATAAAAGAAACAAATAAAGGAATAATATTAAAAAAACAACGCAAATGTAACACATTTGTGAAAGACGAATTAATGAAATGAATGCTTCCTTTATAATAATAATAATAATAATAATAATAATAATAATAATAAATTGACATACTTATAATCGTACAACTTAAATTTTTAGATTACCAAATAGGAAAAAAAATTTCAAATGGAATTTGTATGCAAAGTGCATCTCAGTTTACTAATTGTCTGTGGTTTTAAAAGCAATTGAACCACCAATTGGAAGAAGGGAATAAACGCCACCTTTTGACACATTCATTTTTCTACACTTTTACATTCTTTAGACTTAGCGCTTAACTGTGAATTCGAAGAAAATATAAAAAAAAACCATACAAAGCGAATGGTTTTTGTTATTTTCTTCGAACTCACGATTAAGCGCTACACGTCTAAAGAATGTAAAAATGTAGAAAAATGAATGTGTCAAAAGTAGCGTTTATTCCCTTCTTCCAATTGGTGGTTCAATTTTAAAGCATGAAATATTTTTAATTTATCTATATCGAGTGGAGTTCGATTACGAAAGATTAATCCGTTTGCCCTTAAAACAACATAAAGAGTTCATCATCATTGTCTTACGGCTAATATTCGTTAAACTTCCCTATGAATAAATAAATAAAATAATATAAAAGAAACACAAATTTAACAGAAATGTAAGCTCTGAAATTATTAGAATATATAAGAATACCGTAAGTAGCAAAATCTTGGTCAAATAACTCTTAGCATACGGCTAATAAGAAAATATCGCTTTTGATAAATTTCAAAACTTTATTTTATTGTATAATTCATATTTTTCTTATGCAAAATGCTTTTATAATGTAAGTGGGCAATCTAAAACATTTATTGCGTATAAAAAAAAATATTAGTTTTCAATAAAAAACGAAATTGTTTTCACCTATATTCTGTGACCCGGAAAGCCCGGGTAGGATCCCCTAGTAACTATAATAAACAGATGAAATGAAAAGTGCAACGTAGCAACTGGCTGTTTGGAGGTAGTTTCCAAGCAAAACGTTACGATTGACGTAATACTGAAAGTGCATGTTCTAAATTTATTTATTTCATTTTTTTTTCGCGTGAAAATCTTTCGATTTAAAATTAATTACTGAGGAGAAATTATTGTTCTTAGTTTTTATTTTGTGGCAACGAAAAAGGTAAGATGGTTAAATTTTACAGAAAAATTGTCAATTGATTCTGTATGAAAAATAATGAAATTTTGAATTATTAAGAAAAATACTTGAATAAAATAATTCAAACACAGCCTATGTTCATTTTTGATTTATAACCTATGTATATGAAAGGTACAGAGACATTAATTCATGCGTCTTGGCGTTGCCTTCATTCAAAATTTCGGACACACATTCACATTTATAATATTATAAAGGATGAATATATATATGTTTGACATTAAGTTTAAAATATCAGTAAAATTGCGGCTAAAACAAATATCCATTTAAATATTTAATGCTACTTAAAGATTATCATTTAGTTGAAAAATAAATATCAGCTTCTTTTTTTTTTTTTTTTTTTTTTTTTTTTTTTGTAACATTTCACACAGTTACTGTTTTCTTGTTTCCTTTGCTCAAAATTATGTTATAAATAAATTCTATACCTCATATACAGGGCTGTAAAAAAGTATTCACGTACCATTCTCTTTATTAGATGAAAACGCTGAAGGACAATTTTCAACTAAATTATATGGATTTCTTAAGTGAAGTAAATTTTGGCATGCGTGTGATTAATAGATACAAGCCTTTATATCGTATACAGGGTTGCTGAACAAATCCGATAATTTTCCGATTGTAGATGGGAACAGCTTAAATTTGGTTTTGAAATGTGTTATGCGTTTCCATATTGTCGAATTAGATGTAATATTTAAATTTTTTAAACGGTGCAGTTTTGTTACATTATTCTGAATGTGTTGGAAAGTGTTTCATAATCTATGATGGACGCATAGTTTTTTCTTTCTTGTTATAATATTAGCGTAGATAGATGGAAGCCACTTACCTTCATATTGTTGTATAAATTTAGATCCTTTTTTTATCTGCATCATCTCGCATTCTTCAGCTGCTGAATACAGCGGTGCGAATGCTATAGTAGAAACACATGCTTTTGACAAATGGCCATTTGTCAGAGACTTTACATTCAGAACGCATAATAGCATCTTAACATGAGAAAATTAAAAGCAGGCGAAAAGAAATTAAATCCAAACGTGATATTCATTCTTTTTTTTTTTTTTAAGTATGGAAAATTATTCCCGGAAAAAATATAAAGAGTAAATTTATATTTAAAATTAAATGGCTGTTTAAATATCTTTGTTTAGTTAACTTGCGACCTTCAAGATCCCTAACTGCCCAAGTCACCGTTAGTGTTACAAGAGTGTAAAAGTATAGTTTCACCATAACTTGCCAATAGGTTGCGTTCGGAATCTCTCTAAAGTACACATCTCGTCAACTATAATTTCTTTTATGTTCCTGTGTGGCAAATAAAATAAATCAATACCCCGCTTCAGCTTACTATATCTATCTCGATGTGATATTTAAAACTCGATGCACCTTTGGAATTTATAGGAAAATGTCCTCAAAATTTCAATTATGAATAAATATAATTATTATTATGGGCTGTTTTAATAATATATACACAGGCGTTTTAAAACGATTGGACATATTTTACGACACGGTTGGTCTCCCAGCAAGAAACTTTTTTGGATAAGATTTCATAATCGCAGTCAACTGTTTGAATAAAAAATTCAGGGTTTTTCAACTCGAAGACAAACATACGTAGGTTTTTGTTCGCATTTTTGAAAAGGATAAATATACTTTCTAAAAGCTACATTTGAAATAAAAATTAAATGCTTAGATAGCTTTATGCGATTTGTGGCAAGACGAGAAATGCTTGAAATAACCACCACCCACGTCTAAGTAACTATGATTTAAACATATACCTTTTAGGAATGTAGCTGACAGTTTAAATAACATGCTGACTGCTGACTTCTTCCACGTCGTAATCTTTTAGCGTTATTGTTGCATTCTATAGAAATAAAGGTAAAAATATACAAAAAAATCTTTCCCACCAAACCAATCGGTAAAAATATACAAAAACCTCGGAAATATATAAAATAATCATATCTATATTAAACAGCAAAAACACAACCGTGAGTCAATTAAGAGTGACATCAAATGGATCAATAAATGTTACTGCAATATTTTCATATTCTGAACATCTCAAAGTTTACTTTTTACTCTGTCGAAGAGGAAGAATTGTGATTTCAAATGTTATTTACTTGAAAACGGTATATTAATTTAATGACGTTTTATAGTTTTTAAAATAACGTGCAAATATAATTTTTTCCAATCTACTTTTACAGCCTGTAGTTCGATTACGGAAGTTTTTCCATTTTGAACTTAAAGCTTTATAAATCGTTTAGCTTTTTTTTCCAAGAATTACGTAACTAAAATAAAACTTCATTCTATCAATAAATAAAGAAAATAATATAGATAAAACACAAACTTAATGCAGATTTAATCACACTATATTCTCAAACCGCTGAAATTATCAGAATGAAAAAGGCTACTGTAAAACAGTGAAATATTTGGTGCTTACTTCGGCTACTAACTCCTGGCATAAGTCTAATACGGAAGTATCACGTTTCAAATCATTTTCAAAATTTTATTTAAATACATTATCGGGGATCGTAAGCTTCAGGGAATTTTTCAGAACAATTACCAGTACATTTTTTTTATAGAAAAATAAATCTAGGTTAGAAGAGCGACACTTATGAAACCTTACTTAAGAAGAGATTTTCTATGAGAAAATACTACTACCGAAGACTTTACTGGTACTGTAATTTCAGGACAAGTACGACACCGGCATTATTGATATTTTTAATTTCAAAATGCTTCCCAGCGTTGTTATTGGACAATCTAACAATAGGATAAATGCAAAAAGATCTTTTAGAATTTTCAATTAAAAAAAATGTTTTTGGCCTATTTTCTATATCCCGGGTATCACCTATTAGTATTTGTAAATTATTATATTCTGCTTTCTCCGAATGCTTACAGCGTCACGCAGTAGTACTTAAAATTTATAAGCTTTCAAAATCCTTTTTTTTTCTCTCTGAAATTTTTAATGTATTTAAAACATTTTTCAATGACGCGACGACTTGCTGCGGCAAATTTAAAATTATATTTTGAGATCAGAAATGTCTTTTTATTATAAATAGACTTAAACTTTGAATTTCGCTTGTCAATAATTTAGCCTATAATAATTTGTAAAAAAATCATATTTATAATATGCACCATAGTTCAGGATCACATAATATTTATTTATTTATTTATTATATATGAATATAAATATGTTTGATATTAAGATTAAAAGATCAGTACAGTTGCAGCTAAAACAAATATCCATTTAAAGATTAACATTTAGTTGAAAAATGAATATCAGCTTTTATTATTTTTAACATTTCACACTGTTTCAGTTTTCTTGCTTCCTTAGCTCAAAATCAGAGAAACGTTTATATGTTTAAATCTTTCAAGAGTTATGGTATTTTATTTATATCTTTTAGTGTTAATCCCAAATACCGCTATTGCAATAGTATTTTAGAATAAAAAAATTAGTTTTTAACCCGAAAAGAATATCTTTAACTTATTTTCAAATCAATTTGCTTGAAAACTTTTGTGTCATGTGATCATTTCAACCTTTTAGCTATAAAAAAAAACTTTACCATTGAATGTGTTAATGTGTTTTACATCTCTAAATTATGAAACAAGCTTATGGCATATGATATGTTACGACTTGGAAATCCGAACCAGTCACTTTATCATGATACGTATGTGATAGCTTAATGTTTAAAAAGTTTAATAAAATCACAAACAAAATATTAATAATACTTTTTTAAATGAATAAAATTCGTAACATAAAATGTTCTATAAGTGATATTCGTTAGAGATCTACAAAATCGACAATACAGTTTCGTAATATTTAAGACACAAGAACGACAACAATATTGGCATTGGCATTATTTACAAGACAATTAAAAGAAAGATAATGCATCTGTTTATTATATTGGTAACGTTTATAACACTTTTCAACAAAGTCGAAAAGCGCTTAGGAATTAGGTTTGTCTGCCCGTTTGTCCACCTGTCTGTCTGCCCGCGTTCTGACTACCTTAGATATAGATCGATTGCCATAAAATTGATATATGTTACTGAGGTTTACTGAGACATGTTCGGTATTGAAAATCAAAAGTGTAGTATTTTCGGTTCATACACGACCACTCAAAAGAATTATGTTATATTACGATCTATGTTGAAAAACTGTTTTCCGTGTATTTTAATGATATTACAGTATTTTTAACGTATTGAAATTGATATACATCACTCATGTGTACTACAAGGTTCTTGAAAATATGGTGTGCATAGAACTTATCGTTCATTTACAAGGACACACAAAAGAATCCGACTATAGAAGAAAATGAACAATAATTGAACTATTAAAGACTACGAACACTGAAGATCTGGAAGTGCGTTTTCAATTGTAGTATGCGTTTTTCTATAGAAAATATACAGGGTCGCTTAAACGTTCTCAAAAACATGCGTTTATTGGTGGAAATTGCTGAGTGGATCTTTTCAACATTGCTATTCGTGTTAGCTGGCCTAACTTTTAGTATACTATGTAGTACATATACATATCTGCTGATCATATAAAAGGCTGCACAAAAACATCGTATATTTTAACGACTATTCATGGTAATAGCAAAATTCGTGTTTTCATATGCGTTATGCGCTTTCCAAATTGTTCATTTATACCTTTACCCCCCGGGATTGTAATTATACTCTAAAGCGGAAGATGAGTTCCCGGGGCGGTTATCCCTTGTCACCCCTTCTTCAGTTAGACGTTATCTTCTGACTTAGTAAACTGTCAAGCTTTGTTATAGTATTGTGAATGTTTTGGAAAGTGTTTCATAATCTATGCTGTACGCATGATTTTCGTTCTTGTTGAACAATAAAAAAAGCAGTGGTATTTTAATCTAATAAATATAATTTTTTCATTTATATTCTCGGCTGCAATTTTTTATTTTGTACAGTAAGAACAGGTCTTCAAGATATGTCAGTTTCATTTTTAAGGAACTGTATTTTTAAATATAACTTTCTTGAGATTTCAGATTCTTGGAATGGCTGCATACGTTTGCAATGAGTCTACATACTCGGGTTAAAAAAGGAAGAATCTCCTAAAAAATACTGCATCCATTTTAACATAGTAAATAATATATTAATTATGAGATAAATAAATATTGATCAAATAACTGAATATGGAATAAATAAACATGATAAATTGCAATAAACAAAATGCTTTAACGATATTATAATTTGAAGTCCTTCTGTTGAAATAATAACAAATTATTTTTATTGGTTAAAACATTAATTTTACAAAAAGCGAGAAATCATATGAAATTTCATTTGAATAATTGCATATAATAATATTTTTCCTTTAACGATACATTTCATTTTGATAGATTTTATATTTGAGAAATGCATTATCTTATATTCAGTGAAATAAATTACCCTCAGTAAATAGATGACAAGGAACAAATTTTAAAATGAATGAGAAAAAAAGGAGTAACTGAATGAGGAAAATATTTATTATTTCAGATAGCTAAAATGAGTATAAAGAGAAATTAAAAAGATGAATGACTTTTAAGATGCCTTATAAGAGACAGATTTTTTGGTCTATAGTTTTAAAGAGTTAATAAATCGGAAAGAAATTTTATAGTGCTCAATTTAATGTCAAAAAGTTAAAATCTTTATAAAATTATTTTAAAATATTTAAATTACCATCTTGGACCGAAGATGCAATTTCAAAAATTTTAGCCCTATTTTAGAATCGACTGTTTAAAAAAAATCAGTAAAATAAAATACATCTTATTTCAAAAAACAATTTACATACTAGTGTGCTCCTACATTGATTTAAATTATAATCTTCTTTCGTTTTTATCTCATATATCCACACAATTATAGAATAAAGAAAACTTTATAATCATTAAAATATAATCTTTTCTTTGACAATTACATGAATTATGCTGTATAATTCATCGGCATACTTAATATAATTCCTGGCATATTTAATATGCCATGGCCTTTTATATAACTCCGCAGGTTATTAGTGTTTTGATAATTCTATCATATATACTGAGGGGAACAGAACCGACTGGTAATTCTTGTAAATCATGTTAGGATAACTGGAGGTTTAATAAAACGTAGAAAAACATATTTTTGATTTTTAGTACTTTTTTATTCTACTTAACAGCAATGATTATTAAGATATTCATCGTAAACTTTCATTTATTTAATTCATTTAGCTACATTCTTTTATTTTTTGTTATTCAAAATTAAAAGGATTATCTAATTTTGTGGCAAAACTCTAAAAGTACGTAGGACTTTTTGATTTGAAAAAAAAAAGAGTTTTTGATACAGTATTTTTCGAATAATTATTTTGTAATGTATTTATATCTCAAAAAAATATTTGAAAAAAAAAATGCAACTTAAATAAATTTTTTGACAGAAGTCGGTTCTTTAAAGCTTCAAGTATGCAAATACAAAATTTGAGATCATCCTGCCAAATACTTTGGCTAATATTTAAAAGGATACCAGCATTGCAATCTGTTTTTCATCGATTACAAATGAATTTAAAATTAGACATCAAAACTTTTACATCTACATAATGCCTTAACTACTCGATTGAATCACTTTCAGTCTGATATACAAATGTAAAAATTTCCAAAGAATATAAATACATTATAATTACTTGTTAGTTTCAAAACGCTTAAAATTTGTCACAATTTTTATATGTAGATGAACCGGAAGCATAATTTAGTATATCATTATTTAATAGACATTATTGCCAATAGGTTTATATGAATATCATTTAAGTAGATGGTACACATACATACATATATATAATAAATGTGGAGCCCTAAGCAAAATCACTTAGCGTTATAATAATATATTTCGATTTATCATTATGTGGCTATAATTCGTATTGCCGTTGTTAAAATGTTTTTTCATTTCAATATATATTCAAAATTATTTTTACATCATAGAGAAAGATGTATAATGTTGGTTTTAGAAAAGGGAGGAAGAAAAGTGAGTATAATATTAGAAGCCTTAGAATTTTAAACTGTAAATATCACTCTGTAAAAAAAATTACAGAAATTTAATTCTAACAATATTGTGCTGCTATTTAATTGGCATAGAATTTTTTTTTCTATGTCGATGTTTTTGAAGTACTGTGAGAAATATATTATATACTTATGGACATACAATATTAGAATTTATGAAATAAAATTTATGGTCAAAAGGCTTAAATGTAACCTTATATATATATATGTATATATATATATATATTCATAGAGTTGATTAATGAATCGTTGACTTTACCATCAGCCACAAATGTTTTAAAATGCAGTTTTATATTCCAGCTCATGTTTTCTATTTCGTTATGTGCAAATCAATGATTTTTAAAACGTTATATAACTTACACGTTATTTAAAATCATACGAAAAACATTAAGACGACAATAACGTTCTCGAAATTTAGTTTAAGCAGTTATTTTGCTTCCATGTCACGTTTAACAGTTTTTTTTAAAGAAAAATGTATCTTACATTCTGTAATATTTGTTTCACTGTAGTGGAAATATTATGGTCTTTCTTGTACATTCACAGTAATCATTTTACAATAAGATGAATTTGGTGACTGTAATATAAATTTATGACAGGAATATTTTCTTATTAAAGTTATAGAAAAATTGTACATAAAGAGAAAAATCACTCATAAATAATTATTATGAATCACTTTCAACACTACCAGAATACTTTTTTAAATATTTACTGCTTAATAAGGGGAAATATAATGTCTAAATATGTAATTTGGAAAACACATAACACATTTGAATAAACCTAATTTCATAAATTAGAGTCAATAGACTGAGATATATGTTAATTCTTTTGTGAAGCCTGTATCTTTTATGGTCTATAGGTTTGTGAATATTCCACATAGATTCTAAAATTTAATTCAGTTAGGAAACACACCCCACATTTGAAAATCCACTTCAGCAATATCCGCCAGTCAACGGAAATGTATTGGAGATCTTTTCTGCTGCCCTGTATGTGATCTGTAGAATTTAGACTTACCAAGTAATCTGCAATACATTTGATACACTTGAAAATGCTTACCATCACTGAGAACTTACTTCCAATAAGTATTGTTATTAGACAATTCTGTAAATGAGTTATATTGTGTGTCCCTGTAAATTAACAATGCATTCTATGTACATCATATTCTATAACAAGTCTCATTTTGTGCCCTTCGGGGGATATATATATAGATTTCAGTATGTTTGAAATAGAGTAACATCATTAAAATACAATGCAAACTTTTTCCCCTTTATACCTTAATGTGACGGAATTCTTTTAAGCGTCCCTCTAAACGAGCTATAAAAACTACACGCTTCATTTTCAATACTAAACATACCATAGTAAACCGCAATACCTTATACCAATTGCATGGAAATCCGAGTGTATTTAAGCGAGATAGAGTAGAGACAGACCGACAAACAAACGAATTGATAAGCACTCTTCAAATATGCTGGAAAGTGTTAAAAAACAATGTAACCCAATGAATTTTGCAATCCTTTTGTGTGAATGAGTATGCTTGTATTTCCAAGGGTTACGTGATTGCTAAACTAAGAATAAGCATCATTTATGAGATATGAGGCTACAGAATGTATAATACATAAAAGAAAATAAGTTAACAAATTTATAAAAATAGAAAGAAATGGGAAATGGAAGATAAAGCAAAACTAGAGGCATTCTTGAATTTACATAGTGAAATTACGAATTTAAGTTTAACCAAATTTTCTAAGATCATATATGTGAAAAGATGAGGTAAATGAGTGTAAAAACAGAAGACAGTGTGTAATTTTTATAATCTGAAATTTCCGAATTCAAACATGGAAAAAGACTGACAACACTGGTAAAAATTTTAACATTTTCGCTTTCACATAACCGAAATTAGTAGTTTCTTAGACGGTTTTTGTGATGACTGCGAATCTTGTTTTAGATTTACTCCAACAGGTCTTGTTTTGAGGTATTTGCATATTTGGTTTTATGGAAATTTTTCAAATTTTGTAAAATTATATGTAAATTTAGGGCATAAAGCATTATCAGACTGGCTTTTCTTGTTTTATGTCATGCTTATGTCATGCTTTACAAAAACGTTGTTGATGAGATTATACCGGTATGTGACCGTGAATATTGTGCCTAATTTTCATATTTTTCATGTTTTTCTAGTAATGTTTCTTCACGTCCAAATATGTCTACCGCATGAGTAATCTAATAGCTTTCTAAACCAGTTTTTTGCGCTGATTTCTAAACTGGTATCGGTTTTCTTCTATTAAGTATAGTTTTTGAAAAAAAGTGCACTTTTTTTTTTTTTTTTTTGAAAAAGCCAGAAATTGCTTTTTATGCGACTTTGTGAGGTACTTCAACCAGTTAGGATAGATTCTATTACATTATTTAAAAAAAATCCGATTTTATAAATTGTTGTTTATGTCACTGATAGGAATCTGACATTATTTACCCTTCTGACAATGAGATATCGACCCTTAAAAGCATATTATATCAAACGTGTGTCAACACCCTACAAAAGTAGAAATTCATTTTACACAAAAACTTGACGGGGTATAAGAAATCAGACTGCAGATTTAAAATCAGCATAAAAATATAGTCTATAAAATCGTTATATCAATTCTGTGGCAACTACCTTAATGTTGATGGTAATGTAAACATTACACCATTGAAAAATATCCAAATTAGCCTAATAACTGACAATTAAATATTTAAAATATGCAGATCATGACGTTTATCTGAAGAAAATAGTCCAGTAGTCTTTTTCTAGAAAAGGTATATCCATCTGATATTTATTGTATCTAAACTTCACACAAAATATCTAAAATTTGCATAAACATAAATAAGCAAATTTCTTAAAAACTGGACCAACTAGAGAGAAACGGAAACCATATTCGGAATTAGCCCAGAAAAACGAATAGACAATCAACTATTTTCCGTTCTGTAAAAGAATTATTGTTGTCCAGTGGTATTCAACATTAACCATCCTTTTCATTTCAGTTTAAACATGTTTCATTGGCAGCATTAATTTTATTTTTAGATGTGAGAATATTTGCATGATTTCCCGGCACATTCTTCTGCATTTTCAAACGCTGAAATAAAGTTCTAAAAAAATGTAAATTTATTGTACTAAACATCATCATAAAGTTTATCTCGTTACTAGGGGACTCTGCCCCCTGCAAGCTACGCTCGCCAACCCCCGTTCAGACACTGTAGAATCTAAAAGCACGCTAATCTGATCGGTTTTAAAAAGATTAGAGAAGATTGAAGTATACTGAAAAAACCTGTTGCTATCTCCCTGTAAACGGGTTTCCATTCAATTCCCTTTGATTGCAAAAATTTAAGGTAGACTCAGTTGCTGTTAAGACATCCAAGGGTTGTTTTCGTGTTTGGTTAAAGAAGATCAGTTAAGCATTTAAAAAGAAGCTAAAATAAAATGAATTAAGTAAACAGAGTCTTTGTCTCTCGGCATTTTTTAACAGCGTTATAAAATGATTGACATAATACAATTACTAAAATTTGCGGCTTTAACCTCTTCAGGGCGGTGGTTCATTTTTGGACCACTTAAGTTTAATTCTTAAATGCCACATTAGCATCAGAATATTGGGATGAAATTTTCCTTTTATTAAGTAAGTGAACAAAAGGATTTTTGTATTTCGAAATTTGTTTGTAAATTCTGGTGCGATTCACTGATTTCAAGATTTTACGAATAGGAGTGCCTTGTCCGTGAAAGGGTTAAACGCATATTAATGTATTTATTATTTTAAAGTTTCCTTTCCCTTTTAATATTCATGTGTAAATACAATTTTCAGGACATAATTTTCAATATTTTCCTGCCTTTAACACATACTCATTTAACAGTAATTTTAATTTTTTTTTTCTGTTTTTAATAGTCACGTGAAAATAAATTTTTAATCGTTAGGAAATAGTATTCTTTGCGCTGTTTTTTAAATTGAAAACAATCCCTATAATAATAGCCTAAGTCATGTGACTATCATCAACAGCTCCTGGCGTATCCCTTCGCTTTTTATATTCTAGGCGGCCATTTTGGTACTTTAATGTTAGCCAGCCACAGGTGGGATAAGTCGCTGAATATTATTCTATCCCCATTATTTCGTTTATATTATAATAGTCCATGTCATGTAACTGCCATAAACAACGGGCTGATTCCTTCGCTTTTCATAAGAAAGGTTATCATTTTGATTAAAGAATCAAAATTATTTTTTCGAATAAAACTACATAAAAGTTGCCATAATCACAAAGAATTCTTGGTACTTTTATATTTGCCGGGTGAAAATCTCGCCAATAGCTTTTTTTCTTAACTCGCCAGTTAGCATTTTTTTTATTTTTCGAGAGGTAAATTAAAACGGTGCTACTTAGTTATCACATCGACCACAAATCTTTCGCCAAACTATAAGATTAAATGCCAATAATGGTTGATCGTAAATGTCACATTCACCTGACTTTAAGGAAGTTACACATGTTCACGCCATCAAGTGATTTTTATTTCGACGTTTTATTTGTATTTTTATTAATGTTATACTAATTTATTTGTTCTTTTGTTATTTAAAAGAAAAAAAAATATGTCAATTTGTATAATTTGGCGAAATTGGTCGACGGGTGAAGTAATAACATTAAAACGTTGCTTTGAAGTGGAAATTAAATCTCAAGATTTGTTGCATTGTCACATACGCACCGGGTTTGGCATGATTTTTTTTTACGACAATTTGGCGAAAACCTCGTTTTCAAATACCTGTTACTTATGTAATATTAAATTATTTTCTGTTATTTTTAAAATGAAATAACAATAAATAAAAAAAAATAATTAATAACTATAGAACAAAACAATTTATAACATTTTTTGTAAATAAAAAGAAAATAAATTCAAATAAACATTTATTAATAAATAAGCAACAATAGCCGGGTTACCATGTCAGGCAAAATAACGCCATTTTGGCGCCAATTAGGTACCCCGTTGCGTATATGACATCTGTGTCTAATATTTTTCTTTTCGTTTCGTTAAAAAAAAAAACAATGAAGTAAAAGCCATTTATTTTAAAGGTTTCAATATTAAATGAAAGTTTTGTATTAAATAAAATGATAATGAAATACAAATTGAATTCTGAATAAAAGTAACGTGATGCATTTCTTAGCATACATTTAAGGGATGCCAAACTCGTCGCCACATTAATTTAAAATAACCTTTTCTAAAATATGAAAAAAAAATATCTGTTATGATTAAAATTTGAGTTGCCATCGTTAGAAAAAAAGTATTTAAAATTAGAAAAAAATTAATATTTCGAAAACTAATTCTAATTTTAAAATTCTAATACCAGTTTTGAAATCTGTGGATCAATACGGATTTTTAGTGTTAATTTCATCGCAAAGTATTCCATATTTTAGGAGAAATCGCCGTGAAACGTAATCAGTTGTTTGATCAGTCGTTTCATAGAATCGTTGCATAAATTCGTTTCAATTCGATTCATTAGGATTTTATATATATAGGGTAGTAAAATGTTGCAAATAAAAACTAATACATAAAATCTTTTCTTTAAATTTTGAAATCTTTATGTAACTTATCTAAAATTTTGACTACACATCTCAGATATCTTTATAGCATAATTGCCGACAATTACTTCTTAATACAGTAAATACTCCATTTCCATGATTGCGAAAATTTATCTATATTGTTTATAAATCATAAGCAATCTTAAACATTTCGTAAACACGACTATTTAGTTTAGTGGGGACCTATATATTTAATAAACGATAACCAATCTTAAATGTTTACTTTTATTAAATATCTCTATAGAATAAGCCACTTTCCAATAGTTATACTCTGAAATACCAAAAAATATAGTAAAAGCATTTAATATATTTTACCTTAACGATATAACAAAACACATTAATTCATTCATGAATTATTGCTTATTTATGCTTTATTTTGTACGCGCTATCAATGGAATTCTGCTTCTTAAACCTTAAATGCCGGGTGTTGCTTTTCGGCAACATAACCAATTTAGGCTTTAAAATACTATTAGAATAATATTGAAGCTATAATGCCTAATGTTGCCAATAAAATATATTCTGAAAATTTTATTAAATCGATTTTCAACATGTAGATGGCAACACTTGTACTGTTTAAGAATAAAGATAGATTTATTTTTTCAATTGTTGCTACTTGTTCTTTTTGTTTTGTTTGGAAGCTTGGGAAATACCCTATTTTCTTCTGCAGTGAACAAGTAAAATTTCTTTCTTATTATAGTTCCTAAAGTTCTTGTGTGTTTAATATTATAGAATTTTATCAAGTAAAATTATTTTTTCAATTAAAGACCAGTATTGTCGATTAGTAACAAACTGTTTTTTAGCCGTAAACCATACTTAAAAAAATGTATGATTTTTTAAAGCACTTTTCCCATGATTTAGATAAAAAAGAAAGCCGAAAAATATTATTACAATAATTTTTGAAAAATCAGGCATTTGAGGGTTAAGTCAAGATTTCAATAAGACAATATTTTATAAATATATCTGTGTAACATTTTGAAATATATATACAAGAAAAACTTAAACGACTTCAAATACAAACTTTAATACGTTTGTGAATTTTGGATATAATAATGGTTTCCCTTTGATTAAATTAAATAACTGCGTTGACATTAAACTTAATAGTTTTATCCTGTTTCTTATAATTATAACATATTTGATGAATTTATAACATGCTATTCTATTCATATGCTCAAATGAAAAGGTAAGATAAATATATTTCGAAATATATTTATCTATGTATTTTAACAACACAAATAATCTCACAGTGACTTAATTTTAGTTAATTCTATATACATTTGTGATTATCTAATATTGGGAATATATTTAATTTATAATAGGAACGATAATCAACATTACTTTCGTCTTTTGTTAACGTAGATTTTATAGAAACATTCTTCTAAAAATTATATTTAAGTAGTAATTAGAATTCTTTTCGTTTACGAGAAATGACATAGATAATGCTAATATATCAATTCGTTCATAAGAACCTACTTATTTATTTATTTAGATCCAACATCCTCTGATCATAGTGCGGTAATTTATTAGATTTTCATCCATCTGGACTACGGTTGCAAGAAATGTTATAATAAAAAATTCGTTGAACGTCTCAAAGAACATTCGCAGTGATATGAAAAATCATGATCAATCTACTGCTCTCTCTAGATCTTATACAAACAACATTACTTGTAGAATGAGTTTGAAAATGCTAAGATTACTGTAACCTGCAATTTAATAAGTGAATTCATTGAAATCTTCAAGAGAAGTGCGGGAGAATTTCAGAATTTGGTTGGATTAATTGAAGATTTAAGTGGTGGTTTTCGATTAGATATAAAAGTGGGGACAATTTTTTCCCTTTTTGTGAATTTCAGGGATTAAGACATTGGTTTTACATTTAGGTTGGTAGACTCTGTGGTTGTTTTTTACTCATTTGGATTTTCAGAATTATTAAATTCAATTTCAAATTAGAAAATACTAAATAAACTTTAAGAAATATCCTGTAAATGGTCTATTCACCTTAGTTTATGACAGTTGTTACTAATGAGCTTGGCTAAACTAATTTTGACGAAGAGGCACAGTTTTAACTGTCTTAAACTCTTTTATGCGTTTGATAATAACTCAGTCCTTAATTTGCGCCGAAGCCCACCGGAACTCAGTTCCGTTACTTCTCTGTTTTTAGTAAATATTTAAATATTGGCCATAATTCTCCGGATCTCATAAATACAAGGTTCCAGAACACAGTACAATAGCGATTAGGAAAAACCGAACCCTGAATGACACTTTTCATTCTTTCCGATCTCCAAGTTTATGTATTATTTTCTATCAAAACGCTTACACGGCCATCTTCATAACGATCGTTATAATAATAGGCCGTGAAACACTTACATGTGACGTACTGTGCCCAATGATCTATGGAGAAGGAGATCCATTTTTATGGAAATGAAACGGCGCTTAAGATTTTCTGAAAATCTTTCTTATAAATGTTTTTGATAGTTGTTCATTCATCACTGTATGTATATGCATAGCTACAAGCAGTTACTTTTTTGTGTGAACACTATTTCCGAATCATAATCCTTACCTTATATATTTGTAGAATTCTGCAATTAATTAACATTAAAATTATTCAAATATTTCTATTCGAAAGGAATGATGTAAAATGTGTAATACTTGTATACTGAGTATATACAGGTAGATCTATTTGAATTTATTTTATTTTTCTAATAAAAAAAGATTTTTTAAATTTTGAAATGAACGTATGAAATATAAATATGCGGGTTGGAGCGATGGCGAGCGGGGAGGGGGGGACGCCACGGTTTTAATACTGCAGAATATTGGGCCCTGGTAGCTTTTGTTTTAGAACTTAAGAATTAAGCCCTGATAACATATGCAAGAAATGCAAACCATAACATGTTTTATTTTAATTAAACTGACACCGTAAATTATTTGGAGTAAATATTTATATATGTAAATCTAATTCCTATAGAAATGGTAAACGCAATGTGATTACACTGTTCAAATCACTCGATTGCTCATGAGCGATCGATGATTTAGCATTAAATAGAAACTTTTAAACATCACATGCAGTTATAAAATATGCTTGAGTGAGGTGACAGATTTTGTGACAATTGTACACAATAATTGCCTGATGCCGTATGAGAATTTCTTATTTATCACAATTAGGTAGTGTTGGTCTAGAAAAATGGAATTTATAGATTCAGCAACCGTATAAAACATTTAATTTCATAACTTTTTAAACTGACTAATTTCAAGAAAATGGATTTTTATATGATGAAAAACGACATTGGAACACATTTTTCGATTAGAACTATACCTCTCAAACTAACGGTTAATGGATTAGATTTAGGACATCAATTATAAGTAAGGACACGGCGCATATTGGTTTTATTCGGCTGTATAACATGATTCGGAATTATGTTCTGTCAAAGTGTAACTTCAAGAAATGGATTTATACTATTTCAACAGATGACTATATAAACCCTCTAAAGTCCTTTCATCATTAACATAGAACAACGATAAATATAATCATGAACATAGCTAATTTAGATATAGCTAATTTAGGTATAGAAAAGTGGTTATGCTCTTTAGGATGCAACGATCCCTAGTGTTAAGTTAGTTTTCCTATCTCAAAAACGGTATAAGATATGAAAAAATGCCAAACAAAAAGTTGTAGAGCATCCCTTTACTGTACGGCTAGAAATGTGATAATTTTATAACCAATCACCAGCTTCTAACCAATCACCTGCAATCATTACGTGCTACTAACTGCAAGCATAAATGAGGAATTATAAGGACGATATATATACACTAATAAAACTGACGCATGCACAGTTTATTGTAAAAATAATTTCAGTTAAGTACACAAAACGTGTCCAACATCGGAATGCAGAACAAAGAATCGGAGCACAGAACATCGATAATGCAGAATACATGAGTATATTAGATATGTAACCTGTATAGCCCGTATTGGACAGCCAAATTCATAGTTCAAGAAGAAAACCTTTTTTGGAAAAAAGAAGAAACAATTTACGCTATTTAAAGAAGTCGGGGGTAGAAAAGTCTTTGTTAACGTACCCATCTCCTTTTGAACGATATGTATTGATTGTCTTTTGTAATTAACATCTGATTATTTTTATGTGAAAAAAAGACTTTAAAGCGAACTAAAAATCTATCATATGAAAAGAAACAAATAGTTAATTACTTGATTTACAATTTTTACATATACGTTCTTACTTACTTAAATTTTAAAAAATAAGTTTTTTTATTGTTTTTCATTCTAGAAATGTTTTCTTACAAAATGAGTAAATAAAATACTTCTTTTCATTTTAAAAATTTCATTCTATGAGTCAATTGTCATCAAAAAAGAATAATTTCTACTAGAATTATATTTTTAACAATTTGAATGCATAATTATAACGAATAAATATATAGTATGATCTGTTAAATTTGTTTTTGCTTTTGCAAAACAAATTTGTGTCTCTTTTTTTTTCAAAAATAATATAACGGCCTAAAAAATGAATGAATAATCTTTTCAACATTCCTACGCACAGAGATAAATAGAAAAAACCTTTTATATGATGTTTTCATATGATGTGAGTACATTTACATGATTAGTATTAAAATAAAATGCTGGAGCATTTTGTTAAATAAAAAATAAAAAAAAAATCTTTTTTTTTTCAAAGCATTGTTTTTCAACAAACAAGGGAACTGTTGTAAAAAATAATAATTTCCACTTCTTATTGTTGTATAGAAATCGTGTCCAAATACTATGTCCAAACAAATAATTATGCAAAAATAATTATTAAAAAAAAGCGCTTTCTTTTAAAATCAACCTCTGTTTGAGTTTTTTTTTTTTCAGAAAGATACATGGCTTAAACATAAAATAAATGTTATTTGAATATATCTCACAAACAAAATGAAAATAAGCATTAAGGGATTTAGGAATATAACATAGTAAATTAAAATGTTTTGGTGCATTTAGTGAATAAATTCTTTCAATAAGGCATAGTTTGTACTTTCTGTTGTTTTATGGAAATCAGAAGATTTTGTTGACCACGGTAGTCGCTCAATGGCTTCACTTTCGCGATAGTCGTCAATGAAGTATGCTCGATGCGGACTAGCGTTATCTTGCATTATAAAAAGTCGGATACGTAAGCACCTCTAAAAAGACGAACAAAAGGTTCTAGGATCTCATCTCGACATCGCTGGCCGGTCACAGATTCGCTGTTGAAAATGTGTAGGGGCCGTCTATCATTATTCCGCCTCATACACTGTTAAAAATTTGCAGCATTCTGGCAGGTCATTTGACCGTTTTTTCCGAAAACGGTTACACAACCGTAATTTTAACACTATTCTGACCATATCATTGGCCATTTTATGGTCAGAATATAGTTAAATAATGGTTATGAAACCGTTTTTTTTAAAAAAAAAACGGTCGAATGACCTGCCAAAATGCTGCAAAATTTTTAATAGTGTACCATCACGCTTGCACTGCTGAAACGGTCACGTTAAATCGTGTTCGAAGGCCGATTTCGTGTTTCTGACCTCCAGATGTAAACACATTTAGCCCGTTGTTAAATTAAATCTCGATTTATCAATAAAAAGAACATGGCTCCATTGATGTTCACTCCAGTTGTGATGTTCTTTGCACCAATTAAAGCGATTCCTCTTGTGCTGTGCAGACGATGACACACATATCCGTGGCTTTCTGGCATAAAGGCCTTTTTCATTAAGTTTTCTGTACACAGTTTGCCGGGATACGAGTGTTCCAGTGCTGGCTGCAAGCTCTAAACTCAACTGCCGAGCAGTAGACTGTCTGTTACGACGGACATGTATTGTTAAATATCGGCCTTCCGATTTTTTTTTTCATTTACGACTTTGTCCAAGCCGCCTGACAACAGTACCAGAATTCTGAAATCGTTTCCATAACGTAGATACTGTCTGCCTTCAAATATTCACACATCTCGCTACCTCTGTGATTGTCTGGCCTACTTCTAAACGGCCGATAATTCGCCACTTCATAGATTCTTCCAAATAATACTGTGAAGCATCATTTTGAAGTCTTTACACATTGGAATTAAACGCTATATTACAGAAATTCACTTCAATATTCACTTCAATATTCGCAACGCACTTCCTTCCTCATTTTTTATCAGAAATCGTTTGATCACTTTTGATTGGATAATGCTAATTACGCTTCTATTTCACACATTCCCTACAACAATGGTTTACATCGATTGGATATTTCATGAAATATCAATATTTGTGTATATGGAAAGATAAATTTGGACATGAGTGTATATTTATTAGCAAAAAAGACTCCTGAAAGCTACCGGAATATTCAACTTATCATATTTAACAATGTTTTTCCAATGAACTGCTTATTCGGATATATTGTTTAGAATGATGGGTACATCTATAGTCATAAAAAAAGTTTCGCTCTGCGTTTCTGCGTGTGTGTCTGCAATGACTAGTGAAATCTACGGCACATACGAGGTTTGAAATTTTTGTGAAGCTAACCCAAAATGTCTCCTGATGCACTCGAGATACAGAATTTTAAAATTCTAATAATTAGTTGAGGTATTAATTAAACATCTCATCAAAAAGTCATCTATTGGATCCCCGGTCAAGGACAGGTCTCACGCACACAAACTGATTTAAGCATCGGAGTTTAGCGAATAACCAATTTTTGATTTTATTTGCGTTTTTAATCTTTACACGGAGTCTCGGAAAGCATCTGTTCGGCTATCCATGTATTGTCGGAGAGATGCTGTGCAAGCCCCCATCTAAAGGTTATTTAGTAGTTTTTTAACTGAATCGACCAAACCGCTCGGTACAGTTAAAATTGAAACACGTATTCGTATTGAAACACGTAGGTCGTACTCTTATTTCTCAAATGCCACAATCAATTAAAAAAAACGTCGAAGTTAATCCTTTGAAAAAAAAGTCAAAGGGGGTCGTTTTTCCGAAACAAGTTTTCCCCGGTTACAACGTCCCGCCAGGACACAGTTTTAGAGGTATCGACAAATTAAAAAATTCTTCTTAAAGATCAAACATTATTCTAATAGATGGAGTAATCCGTTTTTTAAAATATGAATTTTAACCCTTTGAAATACACCAGTGAACGCAGGTCACATCGCGCCTCATGAAAACGATATTTTTTCTAGGCTAAAAATAACTAAACGTCCGTATTTTAACACAAACCTTTTAGAGCATCTTAATACAACATAGTTACATCACCTACAAAACTTTTGAAACGTTTCGAATGATAGAAATATTTTTTTACAAAACAAATGCCTGAAAATTTCGACAAAATAAGTACAAACCTGAGTGTTTCGTCGCAGTTTCGCTCGACTTCTGTACGCTTAGACTCCAAAAATCAAATAACCCAGAATACAAAATACCAGGCTTTCAATTTAGTATATTTTGCGATTTTTTTATTTAAAAGTATAAATTCAGCAAAATGGAGTTAAAGATATAAAATCGTATACATTTGAGGTTAATTTAAAGGTCATTCAATACGGGTCCGGCAAAAACCGGGCGGGTCAGCTAGTTTCTAAATAAAAGAATTGCGTTTTAAAATTTGTAAAAATGAAGAAGTAAAATGATTTATATTTCTCGAATATACATTTTCTTAAAAAGATATACAGTTAATTTCGAATTTCTGATTAACAAAAAAAAAAAAAGAAAAAAAAAGAAGAACATTTAATATTTGTGCCCGGCTAACAGAAAATTGTCTCAAAATGAACTTATAAACTTGCCATACATTCTAAAAATATTAGTAAATCCTATTGTCTTTGAAAACACACCTGTGTGCATGATTTTTATAATCCTAGCATATCTCGTGCCGGAAGAATCTATCACAAGATTCTACCTTACATACATGCAGTTAAGTTAAAGAAAAAAAAAACGCCGGGATATGTGGGGATATGGCCTTCTACTATGTTCAATATTCAATTAATTTTGAGGCCATAGCCAAAAATATACCCCAAAAATTGGTTCGATTCTATGCATAACTTCATACACTTTTTAGAGGTACAAGAATAAAAAAGGCACAAATATTGCTATTACGGCGCCTTCTTCTGGCAGAATATTTCCAAATTAAAGGAGGTCCTGCTGGACATAGCCAAAATTATACACAAAAAATTTGGTTGAATTATATGGATAACTTCATACACTTTTCGATGGCACAGAAATCGCAATTACAGCGCCCACTTCCGGCAGAATGTTTCCATGCTGAAGAAGGACCTGCTGGCCACAGCTAAAAACATACACAAAAAATTTTGGTTCAATTCTGTGCATAACTTTATACACTTTTCGATGGTACAATAAGTAAAATGGAACAAAAATCGAAATTACAGCGCCCCTTTCCGGCAGAATGTTTTCATACTGAAGAAGGACCTGCTGGCCACAGCCAAAAACATACACAAAAAAAAATGGTTCAATTCTATGCATATCTTCATACACTTTTCGATGGTATAGTAATGGAAATGGCACAAAAATCGCAATTTTAGCGTCCCCTTCAGGCAGAATATTTCCATAGTGAAGAAGGATCTGCTGGCCACAGTCAAAAACATACTCAAAAATTTGGTTAAATTCTATGCATAACTTCATGCATTTTTCGATGGTACAATAATGAAAACGGCAATAAAATTGCGAATACCTTTCGCAATTTTACTTCCTCATTCCAGTGGAATGTTTCCATATTGAAGGAAGTCCTGCTGGCCACAGCCAAAAATACACACAAAAAATTTCGTTCTATTCTATGCATAACTTCATAAACTTTTTGATGGTACGATGGCGACACACGGACAGAGAGTCATTTTGTATAAACATGCTTTTTGGTATCTTTGACCCCTAAAACGTGTAAACCCGTCGAAAATCCGAAGCCAAAACATTTTCGATTACAATAGTTTCTTCTATGGGAGAGAGAAGAAAGTAAAAATAGGTTTAATTGTTAAACTTAAAAGAAAGAAAGAAGATTAATAAAGTCATACTTTAATAAACAGCTTCAAATTTTGTTTTACAATCTGAAAGTAAAGGTACAATTTTCTAAAAGATGTAAACGTAAATTCTTAAATGTATTATAAAAAAGTTCAAATATTAGTATTAGGAAAGCTGGCAATTACCTTATACTCATGAATAGGGAACTGACTCTATTTCATATTTTTCTTTATAAACAAAAGTTGTCCGGCATTGTTGGGGGTCAAACGATATCTGTTATCCGATGGCATTTCGGATATTGAAAAATCATCAGGATATCCGTTGCATCCCTAAAATTAAGTCCTGGTAACGTATACAAGAAATGCACCAGATAACCTGTTTTATTTTAATTAAACTGACACACTAAATTATATGAAGTAAAAAAGTAAATAGAAAACTAATTCCTATAATACTGGCGAGGCACCAAAAAACTTGTAAAGTTCACGTCACTCGGTTGCTCATTAGCGAACGATGATATAGTATTAAATAGAAACTGTCACACGTCACATGCAGTTATAAAATTTGCTTCAGTCAGGTGATAGATTCTGGAACAATTGCATACTATAATTACCTGATGTTGTATAAGAATTTCTTATTTATTATAATAATGTAGTGTTGTTCGAGAAAAGTGGAATTTCTAGATTCAGCAACCGTATAAAACATTTAATTTCATAACTTTTTAGAGCTGACTAATTTCGCGAAAATAAATTTCTGTATGATGAAAAACGACATTTGAACGCATATTTCAATTAGTACTAACAGTTAGCTAACAGTTAGCTAACATTAGCTAAGAGTTAAGGAATTAGATATAGGTCATCAATGATAACAAAGGACACTGATCATATTTATTTTATTCGGTCATACAACAGAATTCGGATACATTATGGTCTGTCTAAGTGTAACTTCAATAAATGGATTTATACTATTTCAACTCATGACTATATAAACCTTCTAAAGCCCTCTCCACATTCATTAACATAGAATAGCGATAAATATAATCATGAACATAGGTACAGCTAATCTAGGAAAGTGGTTGTGCTCTTTGCTATTTCAACGATTCCTAGTGTTAAGTTAGTTTTCCTATCTCGAAAACGGTATAAGATATGAAAAAGTGTCAATAAAAAAGTGGTTGTGCTCTTTGCGATGTCAACGATCCCTAGTGTTAAGTTACTTTTCCTATCTCGAAAACGATATAAGATATGAAAAAGTGTCAAATAAAAAGTTGTAGAGCATCCCCTGTTTAATATGGAATACTGTATTAGAAATAAAAATAACTTTACTGTACGGCTAGAAATGTTATCGTTTTATAATCACCAGCTTACACCAATCACCTGCAATCATCATGTGTTACTAACTGCAAGCATAACTGAGGATTTTTAAGTAATACATATACATACAATAATAAAACTGACGCATGCACAGTTTATTGTAAAAAGAAATTCAGTTAAGTACGCAAAACGTGACCATAATCGGAATGCAGATCAAACAATCGGATCACGGAATATCGATAATGCAGAATACATGAGTATATTATATATATGTACCTGTTTAGCCCGTGTTGGATCGCTTGGTTCTGTTAAACAAGAAGTCCTTTTTTGGGAAAAAAAGAAGAAACAATTGACGCAATTAAAGAAGGTTTGGCGGTAGGAAAATCATTGCTAACGTACCCATTTCCTTTTAAACGATATGTATTGCCTTTTATGATTAACATCTGATTTTTTTTAGATTAAAAAAAAGCCTAAAAGAGAACTAAAAATGTATCATATAAAAAGAAAGAAATACTTACTTGATTTACTATTTTAAGTATACGTTCTTATATGCTTAAATTAAAAAAATAAAGGTTTTTTTTTATTGTTTTTCATACTAGAAATGATTTTCATAAAATAAGTATGCTGTCATGAAACATAATAATTTCTACTTGTTATCATGTTTTAAAATTACATAATTATCAATTTTAAAATAAATTTTAATAAAAAACGATCAGGTTTATTTGTAAAATTTCAAAGTGTATGCTTACTTTTAAGATACCTGTTAATACATATGTTTTTCTTTCTCAAAAAAAAGAGAAAAAGAAAGCACTTGAGCAAAAATTAATATTAAATTACTGGGTTGTATCTCTCATAAAAAAAGAAAAAAAAATTAATTAACGTGTTCAGCTTAGTAATTAATAAAAAAAAAGATGCGTGTGTATTTTGTTAAAGAAAAAGCAAAGTACTCCTTTTCATTAAAAATTTTTTATTCAATGAGTCAATTGCAATAAAAAAAAAAAAAGAATAATGTCTACTTATTGTTGTACTGTAGTTATTTTTTTAACAAATCGAATGCATAATTATAAAGAATAATTAGATAGCACGATCTGTTAAATTTATTAAATTTGTTTTGCTTTTGTCTTTGTTTACTTGGTCAGTCTTTTCAATAAATATAATATACGACCTAAAATACGAATAATTAATCTTTTGAACGTATCTTACGCATACAGATAAAAAGAAATATATTTATATGAAGCATTCATATGATAATGTACATTTATATGCTTAGTATTTAAAAAAATACTATAGCATTTTGCTAAATAAAATAGAAATTTATTTAAAAAGTTTTTTTATATCAAAACATTGTTTTCAACAAACGAGTAAACTAATATAAAAAATAATACTTTCCACTTCTTATTTTTTTTTTTAGGAATCATGTCAAAGAAATAAGTCCGAACAAATAATTATGCAGTTTATTTTGAAAAAAAATTAAAAATTTTCACTTTCTTTTAAAATCAACAAATGTTTGAGTTTCTTTCCTAAAAGATACAGGACTACAGCATAAAATATATTTTTTTGATATATTTCACAAAAAAATATGAAAAGAAAAATCAAAGTGTTTAGGTATACAACACAGTAATTAAAATACGGGGGTACATTTAGTGAAAAAAAATATTTTAAGAAGGTATAATTTGTACTTGCTCTTGTTTATGGAAATCGTGTGTAATTTGGATACATATTTCAACAAATATTCATAGAAAATGGTTTGTTAATGTGAAAAAAAAAATAATGTAATTGCTTTTAAAAACTACGTACCTGTCATTTTTCTCTAAAAAGACATTATTGAAAAGTAAATAAATGGTTGTGCTAATGTATCTTACGTATAATAAAATGTGGAAGTAAAAGCTGTTATGTGATGTGATGATCTTAATATTTAAAAGTGTGTTTGTGCATTTTGATAAAAAAATAAAAATAAAAAGACTTTCTATCATTTGTGGAATGTTTTTAAACACTTGATCAAACAAAGGTAACAAAAAATTACATTATTTACGTATTATTTGCACTTTTTCTTGTTGTATAAGGATAAAATGCTTAAGAATTTGATTACATATTTCAAACAAATAATTTGTCATCTTGAAAAATGTTTGCTTGATTTCATAATCAGAATTTGTGTCAGTTTTTTTTTCAATAATTTCAACAATTTCTAGTCCAGAATGCAGGTGCTTTGAAGATAACCGCCAAACTGCTGCGTTAAAACTTTCATTAGCGTTCTGGCTATGGCCACACACAAATCTTTGGAGTAAATCATGTCCAGATAAATCTTGGTAGATTGGTAGGAGATGCTCTTGATTTTTTTGAGGAAGTTAGGGAGGTAGATCTTCGTTTAACCTTCGCTAGCACAATTTGTGGGCTTTGGTGCTCTCGACTAAACTTCGGATAACTCTATTAATATTGAATATTTTGATTTTTCCTCTTGCCAATATATTATATTTTCGAAATATGAAAAAAAAATTGATTTTTTGAAATTTTTTAGGGGACTTCCCCTTAAATCCATTGTTTTTTCACCTCCCATACAATTTTACGAGTTACAGAGAATATTTGGCGATTTATCACCGGAAGCCGCCTAATTGAAAAATTCCCTACATGAATGTATTAATGTATAATTAAGTTATAAAAATATTATAATGTGGCATCGTCATCGGAAACACATCTTTATGCATAATTTTTAAAACGCCAGCATATGAGGAAGGGAGTAAAAAAGGATTGTAAAGTTCCATCTTTGCATAAAAAAACCAGGTTGAGTTAAATAAAAGTGTAAAAATAAACAAATGCTGAAAAAACTACCGAGCTATGCTCGGTCCACCAAGTACAGATATTTAAAAGAAGAGTAGTTAAAAGAACTTTGAGACGTACTCAACGGCTTTACGGTCCGACTTCGAAAGGTGTCGAAACATTGGCCTCATTAAAGCGGGTTATCCAACAGATGTATCAACCAGCATTTTGGTCGAAGCGATATTGTAGTTACTGGGTGTTGGCATGAATGAAACAGAGAAGGCACGGCCAGCCGAGCCGCTACAGTGCCTCAGGACACCCTCGACAACAAATGCATGAGAGGATCGAGCGGTGATGTAGTAGTAAAAAAACAGAGGGTATACGCTATAGGCAGGGGTATACGCTAAAGTCGTGAACGTGAAGCCTAGGGTACACGCTATTGCTTTATTTAAGAAACAGAGGGTATACGGTGCTTCTTTAAAAAATCCAGAAGGTATACGGCGTATACCCGCGTATACCCTCCACTACACCCCTGGGATCGAGTAAACAGAAGATCAGCTGCATCTACACCAACAATGTCACTATAATCTATTCCACGCCATTTGTCAGTTGATATTGATGCAGTGGTATCAAGGTACACCATCCTTAGATGACAGGCCGACTCTGGGCTCAGCTCTCAATATTCATTTAGGCAGTAGCTTCCAATACTTCAACATAGGCTGTGTTGTCTGGTTTGGTGTCGATCTTGAGGAAGCAGGGCTGTGACTGATTGTAGAAATGTGATATTCGGTGATGATTCCCGCTTTTATCTCAGTGCTCGTGACCACCGTATGTGTATGTAGGTAGAGAGGTCAACGGTCCAATCACGCATTTATTTCTGAGAAGCACACTGCCATGACACCTGGAGTGATATCCTGGGGAGCGATCTGCTGAGTAAGCTGATCACTTTTACTCGTACTGCAAGGAACTGCAATGGCTCGTAGAGGACATTTTGCACCCTGTGTATGTCCTGTGCTGTCATGTTGCTTAGGTACCATTTACCTGCAAGATAATACTCAGCCGCATAATGCAAGAATATCGCAACAATGTCTATAAGGATTTAATGTCCTTCCATGGTCTGCCAGATCTCAAGATCTTGCTTCAATAGAGAATGTTTGGAGCAAGTTGGAATGGTGACTTTAACCGTCTCGAAACACCATCAAACTAGTTTATCAGTTGATACACTTATGACTTAATATACTGCAGAAGGACATCAGTAAGTTAATAGACTCCATGCCTCACCTTGTATCGACTTTTACAGTTGACATATATGGTTTTAACTAACTGAAATTGACATTCTTTTTGCTGACACTAGCCAATAAAATGTTTTTTTTTTTTGTTCTCAATTTATAATCATTTGTTCATCTAACCAAACACATTTACATATCTAGTGTCATGATCGTGACTCAATTTTTTCTCGATGCATTTATTTTTTTGCAACAGAATGTATATTTTTTTACGTTCCTCTATCTATACAAGAAGAAAATATTGGATTTGTGAAAAACATTTTCAACGATTTATAGGTATTGAAGTTCCAGAGCACGACAGACTGGTTTTAGAAAATTTCGGAATATGAATATGTATTTATCCCCCTATTTTGAGGTCACTTTAATTCGCAAACTACTATTCAGAATAAATTGAAATTTCATATGAAATTCTTTCATTATATGAACTAGAGCTGATTACTTTTCGCCTGATCAAATTTTGAATACTCAGGATAGGAAACGATTGTTATTCAATTTTATTGCGTTCGTCTAACTGCGCGTGACAAATTTCGATTTTTTATTCGAATTATGCGATGTCTATATCATAAGTTAAAATGCACAGAATTTTACAGATCGTTACGATTAGCTCCCTGTTTATGGGAATATATTGTAATTTTATTTAAATCATTCAATTGAATTTATTTATGGGGAATAAAGTTTTGTGATGGTCACTATATACAACTTTAAGTTCAAATGGTATTCTATGTTTAATTGTGCAACGAACACTCACAGTATTTGTAAAAAAAGTGATCTCATTGTATATAGTGAACTTTATAAGCACAAGGTTGCACACTTATATGTTAAACAGTAAGATAATAATCGTAATAGGAAAAAAGGGTCGTTTTTTGGTAAATAGTTTCGTTAAAAATTCTGATTCATGAACTTACGCTG
The DNA here is from genome assembly GCA_963932465.1 of Maratus speciosus. NCBI lineage: Eukaryota > Metazoa > Arthropoda > Arachnida > Araneae > Salticidae > Maratus > Maratus speciosus. Next base: position 460,557,093 of record OZ010797.1, read on the forward strand.
CGGTAATGAGTTGAAGTGCAAGTAAATTGAAAAAAAAAAGTTCTAAATACACGCTGTTTTAACGTTAATTGCTTCAATAACATGACAGGAAATGACACTTTTTGAAACTAAACTATCAAATCCCGTATGTTGCATATATTTACGGGAAAAACCCATTTATCTAAGGACAAAACCCGTTTAGGGTTGGTTGGTTGTGTTTATGACGGCCAATTATCAACACGAGTGATATAGGCCCTAATGGGGGGGTGCCCTTCGTGGGGGTCTTTCTAAGGGAACCTAACCCGTATTAACGCTTGGAAATCCAAGGTTCGAAGAAAACCACGAAAACCCCGAACGATTAGGCCGACAGGCGAGATTCGGTTCGAACCCAGCACATCCCGTCCACCAGCTTCGAGAGCAGAACCTCTCAGCCACTGGTGGGGCGTGTTTATAAAAGGGAAAAAGCCCGTTTTGGGGGTCGTTGCCTGGAAATTCTTCTGCAGTGATTGTTTACAAATGTTTGAGAAAATTGTGAAATTAATTAACCAATAAAATTAAAAATATTTTTTTTAAACACAAACATTTTTAGAAGCATTCAATGTTTACCTTGCATAATCTTTTGACTGCAATTTATGTTTTTTTCCAGAATCTTTCCGTTACATTACATTATTCCGGCTGGGCACGAATTCGATTATCATTAATCAATCCTTTTTTATGACTGATAGAAAGAGAAAATAAATCTATTAAAATGCATCATTTTTGCTATGTTCCTTTTTTAAAGATAGGGCAAGAGAAAAAAAATGAAATAATATTGAATTTATTTTTAGTATTTCTAAATTGATTTCTCAGCAAATAACCTTAAATTAAATAAGTATTATGTTAATAATTGATTTAAGCGTATTTATAAAAAATATTGCACTTTTAAAATTTTAGTTATAATTTATTTTTTACATTTTGGACTTTAAAATTGATCATTTATGCAGTTTACAGCCAATTAGAATATTTTGTTAAGCGTTTTTAGTCGCATAATTAAATCAACTGTTGTTTCAACTCATATGTTGTGAAGGAAGGTATTTGCACATATTCAATTCAGTGCTAATTTTCCCTCAGTAACTATCTAATCACTGGAATACATATCATATAGATTTGTCTTGAGTATTTAAGGGGTCTCAAGACTGTTAAAGCTTCAAAATTTTCGATTTTTATTTTATTTTATTTTATTTTATTTTACATGTTAAACTCCTATCTTTCCTGAAAATTTTGATATAATTGTTTCCTTGAAATTCCCATTAGAACAGATGTTGTGGCTTTTAAAATAGTACCCGCCGAATAACTAAAGCAGCGTTTCCGAAACTTTGAAATTTTTCTCCAAATGATATTTTTGGGCATAACGCGAACGATATCTCAAAAACGACTGAATATTTCTTCATGAAATTTTCATAATATGTGTTTTATGTATAAACTGAATCTAAAATTTCCTTTATATAGTTAAAAACAAATTTTAAGTGATTATACGGTTAAAATTTTAAAAATTTTACATTAGCTAAATACAACTTTCTATTAAAAATATAAAAAGGCTCTAAATAGAAATTTATTTAGGTTCAGGGTAATTATTATAATTTGCAGTATAACTAGACACCAAAAGTTTCACTCTAGTCGCAAAATTTATTTTGTAATCCTGCGCGTAAGCGGTTATACCAATTTTCTGCTCGTCAAATAATTGACAATATGGAGCCCCCTTAAAAGCTAATTCGACATCTTACAATTTTTAAATATATGAAATGAAAGAACATATAAACATGTTTCACCACAATAAAAATTGTGTTTTTAAATCATATACATTTTAAGATACTGATTGATGAAAAAGGTCTGTTTTTTTTTTTTTTCAATTTTAAGAGTCTTGGGACCCTTTAAAGTTCTATGTACACTTATCACAACCGCATAGTTAGTCTGATGGGAAGAACGCTAGCAAAAATGATATTATGCATAGTCCTCATGCCGTGATTTATTACTTGCGCGTGGAATGTGTCACCGTTTATGAACGTGAATGCTTGTTATTTATAACGCAAGTAAAATTACTTGATTTTAGTCCCTTGTGTGGGCGCATTTGTTCTAATCACTAATTGCGTTTCTTTTATGTCGACATTTTTACAGGTAAAATTAATTTTTTAACGTTGTTTATATTTTCGAAACATGACTATCTAGAGATTTCTCTTTAACACATTAACCCTTTCAGGGGCAAGTAAATGCGTTTGTAAAACGTTGAATTCGCACCGGAATTTTCGAAAAATATTCTTCCAAAATACGGAAAAGCCCTTTATCAATTTTTTTCCACAAAAGTTAGAAAAGTAAAATTTAATAAAACTTTCTTCAGCAAATCTTGATTAAAATTAGGTGGGATATAATGTATCCCACAGCCCCTCCAGGGCTTAACAACCGAAGATTTAAAAAGTAAAATTTATAGCGCAACGTATCATATTTTTTAACCCTGAGAGTTTCTTTGTAAATTTAGTATTATCGTGCTTCTATTATAAAGAAAAAATAAACTATTATTAATCACTAGAAATGCAGAAAGAAACTAAAATGCACCTGTGAAACTTTACACTTTGTACCAAGTAAAATTTAGGACTAGTATTTGCGCCTATTGTATGTGCGTGATAAAATTTAATAAAAACTTTCTGGTGCAAAACTTGATTAAAATTAGGCGCTATATAATATATCGCACCGCCACGCAAGCGATTAACAACCCAATATTTAAAGACCTTTGTGCCTAAATGTTGTGCCTATTTTAATTTAAATTAAAATTAAAAATTTAATAAAAAATTTCTGGTGCAAACCTTCATTAATATAATGTGGGACATATATCCCATCGCCCCTCAAGGGGTTAACAACCCAAGATTTAAAGATCCTTTTGCAAGACCTTTGTGCTTAGTAAATTTTGTAGCTAAAATTTGTGCCTATTCTTTTTGCACAGTAAAATTTAATAAAAACTTTCTGTTGCAAATCTTGATTAAAATTAAATGGGATATAATATATCACACCGCCGCTCCAGGGGTTAACAACCCAAGATTTAAAAAAAAAAATTCTATAACGCAAAGTATCATCTTTTTTATCCCGGAGGCTTTCTTTGTAACTTTAGTACTATGTGCTTCTATAATAAAGAAAAAATAAACTATGCATAATCACTAGAAATGCAGAAAGCAAAATAAACTGCACCTGTGAAGCATTATTCTTTTCTGTCCAATGCATATGTTTGAGGGAAAAAGTACGTTAATGATAAGGAAAAGAAAGGAGAAGAAAAAATTGGACCTATACTTTTATCCAGAAATTATATGTTTTTCTTTATAAATAGAAAAATCCTATTATCCTCTTTCATCTCTTACGCAGTGTGTACATCTGCAACCATTATTACAAACACTGATTGTGATTACTGTCTCTTAAATTTTATTATTACATGTTTAAAAATTGATTTATACTATTCGATACAAAACAGTCTCACTACACAATTTTAATATATATAATGTAGAAAAGACAAATGTGTCTTAACCCCTTAACGCTCGCATTAAATTGTAGTTTAAAAATTCAAATTGCTTATTTGGCCCCACTTTTTTGAAAAAGAAATATTCACCTTATTTAATGACAGGTAAAATGATACCATAATAAACTAATTACACTATTTTATAAAACTGTCCGGAATCAAACAATCTGAATAAAAGACACAGCCCGTCAATAAAACGGGAGCAAGAATAAGGGTTTGATATAGGGAAATGTAATAGCCATGAACGAAAATACACAATAACCTCTTCTGAATCACCCACAATTACGGAATGCATTCCTTTTTCTTTAGAAATGTCAGAAATCATATAATTTTTGTAACAATGTTTCTTCTGTTGCCACTAATTTTCGGAAACATTTCCGAGTAGTTTTTACAGCATGTTAACGAGTTTTCGAAAATGGCGATATCCATTTTTAGAATGCTGTCAATTCTCAAATAAAAATTTTACTGTTTTTTAGAAACATTTTTAAGAGACTAGCATGATAAATTAAATGTTTTAACATTAACATTAAAATTAATGTTATTTTGTCATCCTTACATGTAGAAATTTTCTTAAGAAGCTGAAAATGTTTAATCGGGAATTGACAGATAAGGTATCCCGGTTTGGGAAAACTGAATAATAAATTACAAAAATTTCTCGATAACATTTATGAAAATCAGTGACAACAAATTAAACTTTGTTTTTATAAATGCTTATTTAAATCGCGGACATATATTGGTTTCTGAGTTCTTAGTTATCTTTGGCGATTTGTTCGGCTGTTAACTCCTGTCGCGATTCCAATACGAAAGTATCACTTTAATCCAATTAAAAATTTTATTTGAACGCATTAATACCATTTTTCATGTAAATATGTCTTTTGGTATTGTAAGTAGGCTTTTTAAATAAATATATTAGATGTAAAAAATCAAGTAAGTGTTATCATTTAAAAGAAAAAAAGTTTTCAACTATATTTTGTTATCCGTGAAGACCGGGTTTATCCGGGTATATAACGAAACACAAGTTGGTGCAAAAATGGAACAGATACAAAATTTGAATTATGTTTTTAAAATTCAATGTAAAAAATTACATTAAGAACAGCGAAAAATTTATATATTTTTTAACTGGAGACCTATGTAATTTTAACATGTATGTTTTATTGAATTAAGTAAAAAAAACACAAATTTTCTTTTGCAGATTCATACCTATTAAACCTAAAGTTTCTTTTATAGTGTTACTGTTATGGAGAAAAAATAATTTCCAAATCTATAAAGAAGCAGACGGAAACAATACTATTTTGAGTCAAATGCATATGTTTGGAATAAAAGACGTTAGTGATAAAAAAGAAATTACGACTGTATTTGTATATCTGTAGAAAAATAAAATATTACCATACAAACAATTTTTTTTCATATTATTTTCGTTATTTTAGTAGTCGTTTGTATAAGTTCAAATGAAAAGGTGACAGACGCACGGTAGAAAATGTCTTCAAGAAAAAAAAAACTATAATAACAATCTTAATAATACTGATAAAGTTTATCTACCATATACACATAAAATTATAATTAATTGAATTATATGACGTATTTTATTATACGAATTTATGAAACAAATAAATGTTAAACGTGGGGTTTGTAGAACGCTGAATATTACTTTCATACATAACTTTAATAAAAATAATCTGTCAAGTGATAGTTTTACCCGCACACAAAGGGTTCCGTAGAACAAAGATTTTGTTCAAAGTTTACTCCTAACATTGTGCACATCCAGTAGGTATAAATTTTTCCACGTCACATGGATCCATGCCGCTGATTTCTAGATAGGCTTTTATTAATTTCATGGATAATTACCAACATTTTTTCGAAAAGCATTATCAACAATTTTTGAATGGTTTCCCGTATAGTTACATCGAGCGCTCTCAACTTGCCTGATAATCGACCGCAAAGTAAAGTTTGTGTGTAACGAAAAAATAGTATTTTCTCAAAAATTCTATGATATAAGATAATCATTATAGTTTTCCTACGAGGCATAGTTAAATTCCCAATTCCCATATATTTTTTTTCAAATTTTTAGTTACTCTTCGATATCTCTGAATATATAACAACTAAAATTAAAAGAAATATATTTTTTATTTCGACGTTTCAAGGTTATTAGAACAATGTCCCACACGATATACAAATAAATAAATTAAAGTAAAGTAAAATAACTTCGTTAGCTTAACTAAGTATTTTCAAAAAACATTTCTGAATGTCTAATAATGTATAAATATGTGGGTCAAAAGCCTTTATATCTCTATCAAGTTTAAACTTCCCACGCTCCGTAGCCTTTGACAAAAATGGATGTGGCTGCTGTACGGACAGACGAAGGAGTGGTCTTATAATTCTTCTGATCGTATTTTTTAAGTCCTAAACCCTAATAAACCCTTTATATTAAAATCTGAAAAAAAACCGTTTTGCTTTATTTCAAATGTGATGTCATAACAATAAAATATTATACATAATACCATTTACAAATAAACAATGCTATATTTGAAGCTTAAAAATAGAAAATGTACAGGGTGGTCATAAAAAAACTTTGCCGATATATGGACCTCTAGCGGCCGGTCCTCCCAACCGATCGATATGAAATTTCAGATATAGTTATTCAAAGATATAAGCTCGGGATTCTGTGAAAGGCAACAAAGTGGCGCTCATGGTTACGGTTATAGGTACAGAAACTCGAAATTTTCGAATGGCAACGTTCATTTTTTCCCATCGCAAAATGCTCAGCGCATGCGAAAACCCTAAACAGCGTTGGAAAGGTACGTGTATCACAAGAAACGGGCGCGTTATGCACGCACAAAAAATGGCTCTGCGAATCGTCTGAAAAAAAAACACGATCGGTTCGCACGGTAGAAATTTGCATATGACAAAGGTAAGACACGTATCACTGAACGCTATTTGACAGATATTCAACGTAGAAAACTGATAAAAAGCTGGGTGGGAATGTTGCCCCAATGAAATGCCTCAATCGTGGTTTTTTTGCTCGTTCGCAGAGCTATTTTTGTGCTTGCATAACGCATAGGTTTTTTGTGAAGCACATATCGTTCCAACGCTCTTTCGGGTTTTTGCATGCGCTGAACATTTTGAGACGGAAAAAAATGGGCGTTGCCATTTGAAAATTTCGAGTTTCTGTACCTATAACCGTAACCGTGAGTACCACATTCTTGCCATTCACAGAATCCCGAGCTCATATCTCTGAATAACTATATCTGAAATTTCATCTCGATCGGTTGAACGGACCAGCCACTAGAGGTCCATTTATCGGCAAAGTTTTTTTATGACCACCCTGCAGATGACAATATATACTGTCGTCACTTTCAGAATCACAATGTGTTTTTACCAAACTTATTTAATGTTATCTTATTTCACGCAAAGAAAAGATTATTTTACGTAATAAAGACGTTTTCGTTAAAGTTATGTACAAAAATCACCTTAGATTGTATTTGTGATTGAATAAGCGCTTTGCGAGCTTTGTTTCCTGTGCAAAAGGTTCATTCAGGTGGTTACTATGGGATCACTTATTTTGTAAACAGACTTCATGGACACCTTTTGTTTCATTATTAACATTCTTTTTAACACTTTCCAACATAGTTGAAACGTGTTTATGAATTCGGTTCTTGTTCCTTCTATCTGTCCGTTTGTCCGTGCTCTAACTGCCGTAAATATAGCCCAGTTTCTATGAAATGGATATATATTATTGGGGTTTACTATGGCATATTCGGCCTTGAAAATGATGTGTGTAGCATTTTCGGTTCATTTATAGGACTATTTTAAACAATTCCGTTACAATATGGTCCATGGGGAAAAATCGCTTGCCGTGCATTTTAATGATATTACACCATTTCAAACATATTGAAATTGATATATATCACTGAGGTGTACTACAGTGTTCTTACGAATCAAATGACGGTTCAAATGAATATGGTGAGCATACAACTTATAGTTTATTTACAGGGACACACAAAAGAATTTGGCTATAGAAGAAAATGAGCAATAATGGAACTATTGAAGCCTACGAAAAATAATTGATGGAAGTGCGTTTTCAGTTGTGTTATGCGTTTTAAAATTTCACTATTTTTTAAATATTACGTGTTGTGCATAAATTCTAAAGTCACATACAGGTCGCACAAAACTTCTCAACTACATCCTTTTACTGGCCTCTGTGAAGTTTTGTAATGTAATAGTATTCTGAATGTGTTGGAAAGTGTTTGATAATCTATGCTGTACACATGATTTTTCGTTTTTGTTTTAATATGAAATAATGAAAGAAACTGACAAACTGACAACGTTGTACGCCTTAAATCGCTTTATATGTTTTGATATGCTAAATTTTACAAATAAACTTAAAAGTCCAAATAGCAAAGGGAAAAAAATATATACAGTCGAACCTCGTTATCCCGTCACTCTAATGTCCAGAAAAAAGTGTCGTCATGAGCGGAGTGTCGCGGTAACCGGGTTGGAGAAAAATATGTTTATAAAAAGCTGTATTTTTAATTAATTTAAGATAATTTAAAATTCATAACTGTTCTTGCAGTTTTAAGCAATAAAATATTATTATTAAACAAAATAAACACAAAAACAAAATTGCAAAGAATAAAAAACAGATTTATGATGACTGGTTTTTTTATTGTTACACAAAATATTGATGAATTAAGGTTTGCTTTTCACTAGATGTGCTTCCTAAAATTAACTTTTCAATATTATGCAATGAATTGTAATCAATATTCGTTTTTTCAGAAATGGACGTTAGATAATGTCTGATCGTTTCAATGCAATGCAATCCTTCAGTTTTAGTCGGATGAAAAAAGCCGTGTAGCTACAAGAAAGAGCCTCCTGACCAGAACAAAAGGACTGCGATTAGACTGATACATTTATCTGAAGCTTGAGTGGGTCATTCATAGTGTGTGGGGTTTATTTATTCAGATAAAGGATTGAAGTAAAATTTATCATTTATCTCAATGGGTAATTTAGACACTTTTGTGAAAAGTTTGTCTTAGACATTTCTTACTGCCTAATTGCCTTGCTATAAAATGGATTATGAAAAATGGACAATTTTCCTAAATCGTCGGGATATCCGGAGTTGAAAATTATTCAATGACGTAAAATCCGGTGTTTATTTACATTAAAATCATATACAGAAAATCGGAAAGTGATAAGCGAAGTGACATAAAAACCGGGTGTCTTGGAAAACGAGGTCCGACTGTATACATTAAAATCAGGAAATCAGAAATTTAAACGAAGACATTCCATATGTCTCGAATGGATAAAACAGATCTTATATAAGAGAAATATGTAAATCCCCACACAATTGCATGGGTTCGGCCTTAATGCAGCCTTTTTTGGGCTAAATCTACACAATTGTGTAGTTTGGAGTTATGTGTGCAAATATCTAAAACTAAAAGTTTAAGCAAAAAAAAAGGAGTTGTGTATTGAGATAATTTTCATCAGCCACAAGGAAAATATTTGAAACAATTTTTGTTTTTGGACAGACCAATACAATTTCATTTTCTGAGACGTGCTCAATGCTCGCACCCTTCTTAAGAGACGTTGACAAATGGTATGCCCTCCACTCCGTTTGGATTGTGCCTGATCCTTCAAATTTCTTTTTTTTTCTTTTTTAGTTTTTACAGCAGCGTTATTTTATTGAAATACCGGTCGAAGTACATAAAACTACGTCTGAACCAGAGTAAGGACTACAACAGGTCCAAAGTCTAGATCCTTGTGGACCAGGTCTGTACTTTCCCACTGGTATACTACAAAATTTAGAACTGTCCCAGATGATGCTGTTACAACAGAGTGTAGTTTGTTTTTTATATACTGCTTTACTGAGGCACGTCCTACAAAAATAAATCGTCTGGTCATCAATGGAAATTTTTCCGTGGTCTCCTGGTAAATTTAAGCAGACACTACGGAACATGTCGAGCATTTGCTGAACTTTCCATAATTCATTATTTATTCCTGGTGGTTTACTTGCCAAAATGGAATGAATTTATCAAACTTAAACATTTATCTCGTGGTATGCATATAACCTATATAAAAATTATGAATCATATATGACATCTATAACTCAGAGAAGAAACAAACAGTTCGTTACATGTACATATTATATATCTAATACTACCAATTTTAAATGGATATCATGAATAGTACAAACCTATTAATTTAAAATTAATCCGCTTTAAAAATGTAATTAAAAAATATAAATTGCTAAAAACACAAGTTTCAAAAAATTCACTTAAAAATAAAAATTTTATATATTAGGAATTGTATCTATTTTGGAAGTGGTAAATGCTGGATACGCACAATTGTGTGGGTCATTTGTTTTTCAACTGTTGTAAAGCCTAATTAAATTTATCAAAGACATAAACCAATTAAAATCATGAATAAAGTATAAGAAAAGAAAAATTAAATGTACGCAAACCCTAAAAATCATAAGAACAAACAATCTTCTTGAAACACCATCAAAAAATTGTAAATGCGCTTGGCCTTTCGAAATATCTGAGTCTTTCTTCGTCAGGCGCAAAAAAGACGTCCTTCTACTATGAAAGCAGAGGCAAGACATGCCCGTGAAAGCAGAGGCATGTCTTGCCTCTGCTTTCATAGTAGAAGGACGTCTTTTTTGCGCCTGACGAAGAAAGACTCAGATCTTTTGAAAGGCCTAGCGCATTTACAAATTTTTGATGGTGTTCCAAGAAGATTGTTTGTTCTTAGTCATTCACCCCAGTTTTAACTTATTTCCTAAAAATCATAGTTAAAAGAAATTACATACTTGTTGTCTATTGCTGTCAGATGATATAGTCTTTTTTTCTCTATTTAAAAGCAGAAAATCTAACCCCGTATTGTAGTTGGTGCCCCCTAGCTGTGTCTTATCAAAACATCTGAAGCCAATTAACTCATATAAATGTGCAGATTTGATTTTAAATCTCACAAAAACGGGAAATAGACATTCTCTTTTACTTTAGTATCACCCTCACAATTGTGCGGGGTCAGGTCTTAAAGGGATATAAGTTTATGCGTGTTTGTCAGTTTATTATAAAATAAGAAAAATGAAAACCATTCCGAATAAAGTAAATTCTGGAAAAAGAAAAAATGTGTTAAATTAAATATTGGAAATTAAGAAAGATGAACCGAGAGTAATGCAGATGACGTTTTATTATTTTTTTTATCTTAATCTTTTAATCTCTATTTTTTTAATTTAATATTTCTTTTTATTATTTTTACTATTTTGATTTGGGAAGTATTTTAAGAACTTTTGGGTGATCCTATTTTTTTAAAGTACTACATTCGCCTTTCACGATATTCTTTTTATGTGAGTGATTGTTCTATGTTTAAATTCAGCAGTTTTTAAGGTTATCTTCACGCATAAAGATCATTCTGAATCTTTAAAAAATACTCAGAAAAAATGGCTTAATCAACACATCGTTTTCCCGTATGAGAGACAGATAAGAGATTATTGATTTTGAAATACGATCCGTGAATGCCGGGAATTACAATGAGATTTGCAAGCAGCTGAAAAGAAAAGTTTTAGTTTCGAGAATATATAAAAAAATTATTTTGGCTCTGCAAGCTATTTCTCTCGTCTGTTTTTGTTTGAAATAATTTTATTTCAAAATATTCTTAGTATTTTCGAACATTATTTTTTTTATATATAAAAGATTTGTTATAAAATAAGTTTAAATAAAAAGTCCCAGAATCGTGAAATTTGTATTGAAAATGTACAAGTATTCCAGAATATTATGTAAGGTTTGCGTATAAATGTTAATTATGTTAATTATAAAAACAAATAAGGAAAAAAAAACAGCGCAAGCATAGATTATTAAACACTGTGCAACACTATTCTAGAATACTTTAACAAAAATTTGCCGTTTAATAAAGTAAAAAATGATATACATACATAACATAATCATTTTAGTAAACGCATAACATATTTGAAAAACAGATTTCAACAATCACTACACATAGCCGAAAAAGGTGCTTCAAACTTTTTGTGCAACTGGGCATTTGATTTATAGATTTGTAATTAAAACACATAGAATTCTACATTTTAGTTTAGTTATAAAACGTATAACACAAATGAACGTTCCCTTTTGGCAATTTCTACCAGTTGACGGAAACGTGTTTGCATTCTTTTGTAGAACACTGTATATTATCCAAAGACTTTTATACAATCCACATATTAAGCTGAAACTTAATTGAGGCAAAAAAAATTAAAACTATTAAAATCGCAATTAGTATCGATAGGCGGCCATTTATCTAGTGTATTTTTTTCCATAATCTTGTATATGATTTTATTTTTATGACAAAAACACCTCTGAGTATACTAAATGTGGATGAGTTTAAAAATGCATAACTGAAAAGAATAAAGAAATTAAACACGTATTTTACCGATTTTAGAAATTCCTCCAAAAGAGTGTTTTAGAGTGGGGTGTCCAAAATTTTAGAACATTTGGTCATTTCCCAGCAGCAGTTTAGACAGAAGTATGAAATTGAAGATAACATTAAAAATAATTATACACTTATTTTAGCGATTTTAGACATTACCCCTACCTAATGGGGGTTAAAAGGAGTGTCGAAAATTCTAGAACATTTGGCCATATCTCAGCATGCGTTTTAGGTAGGCACGTGAAATTCCAGAAAATAAATGTATTAAAAAAATATTTAAAAACGTATTTCAGCGATTTTAGAAATTACCCATCTAAGGGATTAAAGGGGGGCGGTGTCGAAAATACTAGAACATTTGGCATATCTCAGCACCCGTTTAAGGCAAAAGCGTGAAATTCCAGAAAATAAATCTACTATAAAAATAACTAAACTAAACATTTATTTTAACGACTTTAGTAATTCTCCCCCTAAAGGATTAAAAAGGGTTCCAAAATGTTAGAACATTTGTTCATGTCTCAGCAGCCGTTTTAGATAGAAGCGTGAAACTCCAGAAAATAAATATACTAAAAAAGTAAACATGTATTTTAGCAATTTTAGAAATACTCCCCCTACAGCGTTAAAAATGTAAAGGGGGTTCGAAACTTTTAGGTCATTTTACCATATCTCAGCAGCAGTTTTAGATAGAGGCATGAATTTGAGGATAACTGATCGACAAAAACAAGGTTAAATATGTATTTTATCTACTTTTAAATTTCCACCTAAGAGGGTTTAGTGGGGTGTTCTCACTTTTAGGTTATTTCGCCATATCTCAGCAACAGTTTTAGGTAGGAGTGCGAAATTTAGGATAAAAACTCTATATAAAAAATAATTAAACACATATTTCAGCGATTTTAGAAATCTCATCCCCTAAGGAGGTGGTCGTAAATTTTAGGACATCCCGTCATTTCTATGCAACAGTTTTAGGTAGAAGCGGGAAATTTAGGATAAAAAATCTATTTAAAAAATAGTTAAAAACAAGTATTTCAGTGATTTTAGAGCTATTTTGTCGCCAACATCAACTTCGAACTGGATAATGTAAGATTATACGAATAAGACAACAATTATGGATATTTGAATAGATATTAAGTTTTTTTTTCAAATCTTTACTATATATATTTCGTTTGATTCAAGATTATTTTAGAGAAACCGACCAACGTAGCGGTCGAAGTCTGCTAGTTTGAAATAGGAGTGATTTTATGTGAAGATTCATTAAATATTTTCTCTAAACTTTACGATAGGATTTTTTTTAACATTTTAATTTAAAAATTTACGTTATTTGAATATTATAAAAAATATAATATATTATACGTTATAAAATATTAATATATATACATATAATTCGATAGAAAAGGGCTTAAAACACGAGAGGTAACTTTAAAGTTTTACATGTAAATTCACATAAAACTTGACAAATGAAGACATGCAGAATGTTTAGCTAACTGGCTTTTATGATATAACTTACAGCATATAAAATGCTTAATTTAAAGAAATTACATTTATGATAAATTTAAATTTTTTTCAATGCCAAAATACGTGTCGTATTTGAAAGGTTAAGAAACGGTATGAACATTTCATCATGAATCATGATTTTAAAAATAATAAATTGTAAATCATAAAGGGAATTCAGCATCTGCTTTGTTAATTTTGATAGACTCAGCTTTTCGATGCTCTGCTATATTAAGAGGAACGCGAAAACCAACTATTTCTTCATGTGCAACTCTTCATGATTAATTTTACGTATAAAAGTTTATATGAAGAGATTATCTTATATTTCTGTGCTCGTTTTCATGTTTTTATATTCAATAGTGTTTGCAGAATAAGCCGAGATAGTAAGAAGGTCGCAAATTCAATTACGGCAGGAAGTTGTTTTTTACGAGGATCCTTTCAATATCGCTACCCAAAATAGAAAGCAATCCCATAATGAAAAAATTAAATAACAGCTAAATTCTGGAAAATAAGAATTGTAAAAAAATCAAAAGAAATATGCACCATTTTAGATCTTAAGTTTCGTGGTACTAAATTAAAAAGTTTGCTGGATAAATAAGAAAATAAGGTTATATTGAGGCCTGTGTCCCTTTTGTGATCCCCGTTACGTTTGCGATTTCCGACTACACGTACACAAGTACCACGGCTTCATACATGTCACTATCACTATATACAATCCTACAAAAAACATGGGTTAGCAGTTTGGCACCCATTTTTACTCTGAATATTTCAGATTCTTATCAGAAAATCCGATAGAACATTTGTTCTTCAAATAATCATGAAATGTCTGCCCTTCAATTAAACAAAATGCTGGGAGATATATAACAATAATATGTTCCCGCACCATTTTGGTAAAGTAAAAGTACAGTTGCGTAAATTGTTATTGCTGTTTGTACATTTTTTTTTTTTATAAAATATAATTATGAGTGTAAAATTATAATAATTATATTTTCGAGTAAAATAGGAGTGTAAGTTCATACAAAAATTATTAAGTTGATTTTAAATATTAAATTTATATTTAAAAAAATTGTTTTAATGTAAAATGAATGTATAATGTTGAATATAGTTCGGATCTCAGATAACAACAATAGCCAGGCGCCATGGTGTCACTTTATGACAAGCCAGTGGAAAGTGGTGTATAATTAGAAATCGTAAAATAATAAAAATGTTGGAATAAATTTATGGCCTTAATAAAAGTGTTGGAATAAATTTATGGCTTTTTAGACCACCCAAACTTTAAGGCATATAATAATATTAAAGTATATGTAAGGGGCTATTGCAGACTGTTAGCTAATAGGTCTATCTCAGGATAGGACAAAATCTTCTCACATCCAATAAGGGAGGACTATACAAATAGTTCCACCCACTTCCAAGGGATGTTATTGCAGGAGAAAAAAGTTTGAAAAAAGAGAGTCTAAGAAAAGATGCCGAAGACACAAGAGCTATCCTGAAAGCCCATGTAATGAATCCGGAGAGCCCTAGTAATGCCCAGGCGAGATGGGCATATCGGAGTGAGCCTAAGCAAGCCTATTTGACCTGATGATGTCTTCCTGGTGTTAAGATAAAATGGATTGGCCTATGCTTCCCCGTCATCCCGATTTCGCCGCTCTTGTGAGGAGATGAATCCGGAAGATGTTTGGATACGATCCTTAGCATCGCGACAGCTGTAAATCTGATGAATGAAGGCCAACATCCCGTATATAATACAAGGTATTACATTAATCTTTTCTTTACCACTTAAATCATATTGGCAGTTATAAATATCCTTTCATGATATTTTATGGTAAATGGTTGCCTGAGATCCAACAAAACAAAAATTAAATATATATATAAGGTGTTTAAGAATATAAGAAAATTATTGTTTTTAATAAAAAAGGTATATATAATAATAAAAATAAATGAATTCATTTTGTTAATGATTAAATCTACATATATCAATGATCAGCAAACAAAAGTTTTGCTTTCTTGTTTTTTTTGAACCATTTAATGTTTATAATTATATAATTGTGCTTAATGTAAATAAAAAAAGATATTTAATCAAGAGTTAAAAATCTCTGTAATTATTTAATTGATAAATGTTTAAGGTGTGTTATTTTATTTTACAGCTTAAATTGAGTTTAATTCATAAGTGGAAGAGTTCACATAAATAATTCACAACGCAACCTTTTAATTTTTATTTGTAATTAATTAATTTGGTAATTACAATTTTACGCGAATAATAATTTAACTTTAAGATAATTATTCGCATAGCTCTTCTACTAGAATTTTATTAATTACGATTACTTATTTTATTTAAATAATTTTATGGTATATAAACTTATATACCAGTTTACTATGAGGTTGCATGGATGATTTGGATAAATTAACAATTTTGGGTAGAAATTAAATATGAGATAACAAGTGTAATTATCTGTCCAGCATCCTTTCCGCACTAGTAAAATGGTGCTATGACTCAGGCAACGTTAATCTGAGGTCATTAGAATAAATAATAATAATAATAAAGGAAAATAAATTTAAGTATCTATATTATAAAGGACAAACATATCTGTGCGTAACGCATACGTCATTTTGCGAATGGCAGTACTTTGAAATTTGAAATAAAATTTTGGTTTTGCAATTTTCTCTACTGCAAATTTTTAAACTTCTAAACATCGCACATTTTAAATTTTTACACCATCGTATAAGGAAAAAAATTATCTTTTAAATGCAATTTGTTTGAAAGCTGTATCTCAATTTATTTTTGAGATATTAATTTTTTTGTAGTTTTTAATACCATTTTCTTATTGTGGCAGCAAAAGTACCTCATTTCTATTAAAAGTCATTGAAAGTAAACGGAAAATAGTCGAAAATAGAAGATACTGTATCTTTTTGTTGCCATTTTCACATAAAACCTTAAAAAAAAAAGTTGAAATTTAAATATGGGCTATGTCAAGAATATTGTCTGTTATTCCGCGGTAATGACGTCATAGGCACACTTTTTTATAGACGAAATTTAAGACTGGATTGTAAAAGTGAATTGCTTTAGGGGATGCAAATGACGTCATTTTATAAAAAATATCGCTTTTGATAAATTTCAAAAAATTATTAGATTGTATAATTCGTATTTTCCATATGAAAATTGCTTTTTTAATGTAAGTGGTCAATCTAAAAAATTTATTGCACATAAAAAATTATTAGTTTTCAATTTAAAAAAATGTTTTCACCTACATTCTTTAACCCGGGAAGCCCGGGTACGATCCCCTAGTTATTTTAATGTCACAATTTTAAAGATATTGTAGGTACGTAAATTTAATTGATTAAAGTTTTATTAAAATTAATTTTATTATTGTAACAATAATGACACACATATAATAATTTAAATAAATAAAATAAATAATATATGTAAGCAATAAGGCAAATAAAAAAAATAATTCTAGGATTTATAATAGGTAAATTTAAGAATTACAATTTTTTTTCTCTCTTTTCTCTTTTTGGTTGGATCTCAGTTACCACAGAGAAATAATGGCATTCGCATCACAGATGACACATTTGTAAAAATAAGATTTTTTTATATACTGCATATAAAAAAAGAAATAAATAAATAAAATGGTTTTTTATGTAGAAAAAGACAGATATTTTTCTGTTAAATGAAATTATGGTGTTTTTATATATACGTGTACTATAAATATTTTTGGGGTATTTATGTGTGTAAAAGAATAATCTACAAAACAACTTAATCTACTAAGAATTTTTTTAAAAATATTAGTGCTGTTGTTTTTATGTATTTATGCAATTTAGAATATTTTCATACATATGTTGTAATATAGAGAAAATAGTATGATATACAAAATATTCTTTTAAGAGGTATAGGATCTATTTTGAATTGATATTTTGAAAAAGTATACATTGATTACTAATATTTGTTTAAAATGACTCAGACGCTGGATATAGATACACGTATTAAGTTAGTGTCAGCATTTGACAATAAAAAGAACAAAAACATTAATTTTTTCTTAGATGAATTTGATAATATTTTTTATTCTAAAGATATAGAGGAAGAAACTAAATTATTAATTTTAAAGGCTAAAATTACTGGGGACGCAAAACATATTTTAAGTAAACAGATTGAAAAATATAATGAGACTAATTATAATTTATTTAAAAATAATTTGGTGAATTATTTGGTACAAAACTAAGCTTTCTTAATGCTCAGAGCAATTTCCTAAAGTTAAAACAGGCCGCAAGTCAAACGATAGAGGATTTCATTTCGGAGTTTAAAAAGGGTGTAAAATCTTATATCGAAAAGGCAGGCGAAAATGTGGATAATAAGGAAGAGAATTTTATCGCAATCTTAAAAATGTCGAATTTTTTTGAAATTTTTTTCTTTTAGGTAAAAAAAAAAAGTTGAAATAAAATTAATAACTTGCCTTTTTAATATGCAAAATAATAAAAAGAAAGGATAGGAAGATGGGTACGCCAATTTGTCTCAGGGTTACAATATTGAGCAAATGTGCAGGGCGCATCCGAAAACATACTTATAAAATTATGTAAAGTGCTTCACAAAACTTCACTGGAGCAGTGAAATATTTTTCTCCAGGCAAAATTTATATATATATCTGGGAGCACGGCAGTGCGTCCGCCAAGTTCGCACAAGCCGTAAGCTACCTTTTCTTGAACCATTTCGGCATACTTTTCACCCCCTCATAACGTCGTTTTAAGGAGAGATATAGAAATTTTTCTTTTATACACATGCTTGTATGGTCAAACTGAACTAAGATTCCACGATTTCATGTTTCTATATTTAGTAGTTTTCGAAATATTAAATTCCGAAAAAACGCTTTTTTGTCACTGACTCACTTCGCATCATCAAATAACTAAGGTACTTCTAAAAGTCGTAGAATCATGAAATTTCGCAAGTAAGTCGGGTTTGTAGCACAATTAACCAGAAAAATCTGAAAACACAGAATTTCCGCCTCTAAACCCTTCAAACAGGGGGTGTTCATTTGGCCGTAAACAGTTCCTTGTGCCAATGTTGGTCGCCAAAACTCGATTACAGAGTTTTGAAGGGGTTCACGTGATTTCAATCAGAATAACATTTTATATATATGCTTTTCCAAAGATGTTTGTTAAATAGAAAAAATTAATATACCTAAAAATTTTAATCAGTATAGGTTATGATATATTCACAATATTAAAACAATAGCACATTTAACAAAATATAATCGCAGTTCGGTACTTTTCCGATATAGTAGCCTTGGCGAAATAGAAAAAATTAACTTGACGAGAAAAGAAATTTAGTAATAACGCATTTTCTGGCAAACTATTTACTGTTTCATATCCACAAGCAATTTTTTCCATATGTATACAATTTATTTGATGTAAGGAACCCGTTTATTTATTTTTATATACAGACAGAAATAATTTGTACATAAAAAACTATATTTTATACATGTATAAATAAAATGTTTATATGTATACATACATATATGGACAACATAAAAGTTCATCAGGTTTGTTTTCATAGTTGTTTATATCATTTGGCAACATATCTCAGTTTCTGAAGTCCGAATTGCGCCAAGATTTAAAAAAAAATGCCAAGGTCCCTATAGTGGAAAAATATCCTAATTCCATATGAATGTTTAAAAATCTCATTTTAATTAAATGAAATGTGTAACTAATAAACTGTCTTTAACGATGTGCGACAGATGCGGCGTCCGAAGTCCGCTGCTAATGTTATTATATTGTATTATTAGCCTACTTACTGTTAATTTATTGTTAATTTTAAATCTTTAAAAGAAAGATTATAGTTATAGATAAGATATGTTAGTCGCCAAAACCCGATTACAGAAAATTATCCTGAGTTATAAAGGTGTTACATGATTTCAAGCTGAATGAATTTTTATATGCTTTTACAAAAATCTCAATAAGGCAAATCTTTCAATTTATCTGTCCATCTTTCTATCTTTTACTTCCTTAAAAGAAATTTTATTAAAGACCGGGAGGCGTCTGCAAAGATCACCACCTCATCGAGTTGACAGCTGAAATTTTAGGATTAGTTAAATATTGATTAACGTATTGAAATGTAACTGGTCTGCCAAGTCATATCTTTGTGGAAACCACCTACAGACCCGATTTTACGGGTTAATTGGTGGATTTTCCTACACCCATTCCTCCATGTTTCCAAACTTTTGGATGCAGGGAAATACAATAGTAAACCTATCAGTTAACCACTAAAATTAGGTCTTCAAGTGGTTTCTACCAAGATATGACTTAACAGACCTGTTGCATTTAAATATGCTAATCTAGTTTTAACTAATTCTAAAATTTCAGCTGTAAACTCGATGAAGTTATGGCGTGTACAGACGCCTCCCGGTCTATTATAAATGTCGGAATTCTAATCTCAATAGCACTCTGGTTAATCTGGCAATTATCCCTACTATTTATGGAACACTATTCCTTTAAGTGCGTTTTAATGATGTTAATGAACTTATGCATATGCATCATACATATTATACATATGCATATAATACATAATACATTTGCATCATACATATTATAGGTATGTGTGTAATACATAATACATATGCATCATTATGACGTCAGAATAAACAAAACATTTTTTGTCGCCAGATTTGAAAATTGACATGATATATTACAAAATTTTGCGAAACATCACTAAATGTCGCCAAGCTTGGCGAATATTTGACGCTAGTGGATATTTTTAAATGAGTTAATTATTAATGCGAGCCATCTATTTTTATTTTTCCGCATATCATCTGAGATCTGAATAGTTATATGATATAACGTACTAATATTTCAAAAGTGCTAATAGTTTCGTCACTGCTCAAAGCCTCTGCTATTGTTATTATATTGTACTGTTATTATACTTACTCTGACTATATTGTTAATCTTTACACCGCTAAAACTTCTGTATTATGTAAAGAAAATTTACGGAAACTATTAAAGCATTGAAACTGCCAGTTCTTCTTATGATTATTATAATTCTATAATATGTAACATGTTAATCGATATGTACGTTAGAATGAATCTTCTACAATCCGGTTCCTCGCATTTTAGTTTTCAGGTTTCAAATAAAATTAGCTAAAATCTTAAAACCATGGCACATTGACTAATTGTTCAACACGATCAGATGAGAAGAATGATAGATTTTCAAATGGATCATGGCAGTGAGCCGGTAGACCTTCTATTCTTCCATAATCGAGTCTATTGAAAAGGTTAACGTGAAAAAAAAGATATTACCATCAATATGGTTTAATACAAATGCAGATATTGTCAAAGGATTTCATAAGAACCATTTCACTTGTACCCAGTCGTATCAGTTAAAATACAACAATTGGCAGTGACCCCAATTAGAAAAGATTACTTAATAGGATTAAAAATTTCCGCATTAGAGAACGAATCGTAACTGCCAAGGAAACATGCATAAGTGAGTTAAGCGATATTTGTCACCAAAGATGAAATACATAACAACACAAAATATATGATGTGCTTCCATGATTGTAAAGAGTTCTTGATTTCTCTATCAAAAGCTTCCGACTTGGCAAAAGAATGGGCAAGTAAATTAAATTATGAATAACAGACACATGATGCAATGTTTAACATGGAATTAATACGGTCAATACTGCTTGCTAGAGGCGGCTAGTACTTTAATATAAAGAGAAATAAAGTATAAATTTGTATAGCTCAATAAAATAAATTTAGTTATTTTTATGTTAGCCGGGCGTAAGTGGCAAATCGCCAAATAATGTTCCCAACTCCATTGTTCATATTGCATTCATTTCATTTAAAGATATATACTTTTCAGTCATCTCATTTAAAATAGATGCATTTCCCTCATTTTATTTAATAGAATATTTAACATAGAAATAAATAAATCAATAAATAAGAAATAATAACGTAAATCAAAATATTTTATTTGAAAATCAAAGCATTGTTTCTAATTTAGACATGTGAAAAATGAAAACTGCTATTGGCGAAAAAACAAAAGTCTAATGAGAAGATTTGCTCCCGGCTAGCATAAAAGTAAAGAAATTTAAGTTTTTTCATATTAATATAGTTTAGAATAACAAATTTGAAAAAACATACAAAAAGTAGTGATATCCCAACAAAAAATTTTCGGTAAAAAAAAAGCGCCAAGTTCTCCTTAATGTTTCGGCCACAAAAAGTAGTGATATCTGAAGATCGCACAAGTTAAAAGCCAAACATCCCAAATCTTTCATTGAAAATGGCTTCCTGCGACTTGGCCGTTAATGCCTTCGAGAGAGTTTTTCAAATTTTAAAATATGTACCAATGAGCTGCATGCCAACTACATTTTTTGATTATTTTAGGCATTTTGTGGCACAGAGTACAGAAATAAAATACACATTTGAAAAAAGCATTTAAACAACTTCAGTCTATTTATATGCTTAGAAATTAAAAATAACAAAATACTTGTATTCAGGAGCCCTAATTGCTAAAACATAATTAGTATCAGTTTTTATCAGTTTATAAATCAAATACCTCTTAATGTATGCAAACAAAGTGTATTAAATGTTCAAACGAAATAAATCTCTTTCGTCAATACACAAGATTTCTATATTATACAATAAAATATAATGTAACATATTGTAAGATTTGAAGTAAGTAAATTTTATTTTATTTCTTGGGTTTTACGTTAATGACTTTAGCTTTAGACCGTACAAAATGGCAATTAAAGCACAAGTGGACTAAATGATCTGTAATCAAAACTAATGTTTGTTGAAACTGAATGGTAGTTATCAGAAATCTTTTACTTATAATGTCTTTATGTGAATTTGCCTCTTTGCATTCTCATATTACTTTTAATATTTAAATAATTCATAAATGTGTAATTTCTCAATCATTAATTTTGAAATGCTGTAGAAGGCATTAACGGCCAAGTCGCAGGAAGCCATTTTCAATGAAAGATTTGGGATGTTTGGCTTTTAACTTGTGCGAACTTCAGATATCACTACTTTTTGTGGCCGAAACATTAAGGAGAACTTGGCGCTTTTTTTTTTACCGAAAACTTTTTGTTGGGATATATTTCTTTCTCGAATATGATTTAGAAAATATAAAATCTTAACAAAGCAAAACAACATTGAAACTTAATTAATTTAATAATGAATAAAGTTGGAGTAATTTTCAAGAAAAAAAAGATAATTTTTTTTTTCTGTTTTCTATAAGGGTAGCCTTCGCTAATGACCTTACAATTTAGATGACTGAATTTCAGAATTACTCCTTAAAATGAGTAGGTGTAAGCTATAGGTTCAGGGTAGTTAGAACAACTTTATAACATATTACTCATATATTATTTTTCTTATTATAATATAAATATATGGATGACAAGGAATAAATTATTAGTGCACTCTATATTAGGATAGCGGTTAGCTATAAGCCTAAATATTATAAAATATACAGAAAGTGCTAAGATTTATTCCGGTAGTTCAATTACAACTTATATGCTAAAGTTTAGGATTTAGACAGCAGGGATAAGTTTTATGAACAAAAGTGTTATAAAAAAAATAAAAAAAGGATTTTGGTGTCGCACATTGATTTTTAAAAAAAACATATATATGTATAACAATGGACAAGACAAGTTATTTCAATATGATTACACACATTATTATGCAAAATTATAGTAAAAAAAATACATAAATAAATAATTTAAAAAAAAATTAAAATTTTCTCACCAAAGGGGTATAGGGTGCAATTTTGGCTAACGGCTCGGGTATGCACCAACACCAACAAAATAGTTGGAGGCTCATTCACAATTAAATTCAATATAGTTTTTTGCATCAGTGGTCATACACTTCAGGATTCTTGGCTGAAAAAGGAATCGAAGAAAAAATGAAGTATGGTATAATTACAAGATGTTAGGCTCTAAAATAATAAAATTAGTAATATTATATTGTAAAAAGCAGCATTTTGAGTTTTATTTAGGAAAACTTTTGATTTTTAGGTTTTACACATTTATGGAGTGTCTAGCTCAGTGTATAGTTCCTAGATTTAATAAAAAAAAAATAATAAATAAAAATATAAGTTTGTGTTGTTTTAAAAATAAATAACAAAAGGTATAGCAATTAGCATTTACAGTTAAAATTTATGGAATTTTCAGCAAAATTAACATTAGACAAACATAGTTTATATTATATTTAACTTGATAACCTAATTTACTTTTATTAACGGTATTCAATTGGAATTAAAGTAGGCTTAAATCAAAGTTAAATTAATTAATAACATTGTTATAGTATAAAACTTTATGTAAAACTATTATATTTTTATTGTATATATAAAAATATGCGAATTTAATAATTAATAAAATGTATTAGAAAATTATTTAATATAAATATTAAATGACATCTTGCTGAAATCAGCTAGAAATTAGATTTTTTTTTTAATTTTTAAATAAAATATTTTAGAAATTTATGTTATTTTAGAATTTAAGCATTTTTTTTCTCTTTTCTTTCCCTTAGAATTAAATGCAATTCTAAATTTAACACATATAAATATACATAGTATTGATAAATTTGAGTGTGTGAGTTCATAAAATTTTTTTTATATAATTTGGCCAATTTAACATAAGGAAACAAAATAAATAAATAAATATATTTATATATATTGGCCTTATTTTTATTAAAATATGTAGTATGGCTTAATAAATTCATTTACTTAATTTTTTTATAGTACGTACAGTAATTATTCTAAAAACTTGATCTATAAATTAAAAAAAAAAAAAAAATGGATGTGGTTGTTTGTGAGTATACAAATTTTTTTTTCTCCTGGCAGAAATTCTTTGGTCCGGCCGGGTACTCATAGATGGCTGCATACGATTTTACGTAGTAATTATCATCTGCTTTTAGTACTTTTAAAATTATACAAGTGTATTAATAACATTTTTTTATAATTAAATAATAATTATTAATGTTTGATTAATAATAATAATTTATTATCTTTTATTTTAAACATATCATTAAATTTTAGACAATAGAATTCACATACGGAAGGTTAATGATAAATAAAATTTTGAATAATTTTTTTTTTATATCATTCAGTAAAAAAAAAAAAAAAAAAAAAAAAAAAAAAAAAAAAATTGAAAATTTAACAATCTTTCAAAAGAGAATTGTTGGCTAAATAAATAATAATTAAAGACAATAATTGTCCTCTTCTTCGCCAATTGCATTGTCTGACAGCACAATTTAATAGTATTAAATGTAGGTGCATTTTTAAGGTCAGCGTAATGCATATTTTGCATTTTGAGAGGCTGTAGATGTCATATTTCCGTGTTGTTTACATTATAATAGTAAACAATATCATGAATCTAAATCAATGTTTGTAAGAAAGGTCTAAATGTACACAATGTTTTGGTTAAGGCAAAATTATATGTAATTTTAAATCCTGAAAGGTAATTTTGGTTAGATTTGAACCTGACAGCATAGATGCACGCTCGCTTCAGCTGCAGTACGAGGCGGGAGAATTCAAATGCTAGAGTCGCCATTTTCCCCTGCAAAATAATAAAAAAAAAGCAGAAGGTTTACGTTAGATATGACACAAATACATACACTATTTATACATAGATTATGTTAAAAATTACATACAGCCATGCACAGTTAGTTAAGAAGAAATTATATCAAGAAATTATACTAATTAATAAGGTAATTACAAGCATGAAATGGTTTTAAATACATACCTTTGGAAGTCGTAAATTTTTGTCACAGCTCTAATCACGTCAGCAAAAAGTGATTAGAAGCTTGGCCGATCCCTCGTTCTAGGAGGATGGAGGAAGGTCAAGAACTGGTTTTCTTCTCTTTTCTTCCTTTTTTCTACCCTGTTTTCCAGACATTACGATATGTTTTGATTTTCACCTCTTATGAGAGAGAGCATTACGTAATGATATATTAAAGGAGATGGAATAGCTTGTATATTTTGACGTATCATACAAGTTAGAAGAAACTAATAAATAAATAAAATAAGGTCACCAGTTTGTATACAATATTTTTCTGAGTATGATTTGAATACATCAGATTAATTATGTGAAAATATAACATGTCATACTACAAGCATTGTATTTACTTTTATTCATTATAAAATGTGTTTTAAATGAAACACTGTGTCATAAGGTTATATGTGATGAAATGATATGTCAAATGTGTATGCCATTATTTTTCCTGTATTTAGGTTTATTTCGGCATATTAGTTTCGTACAAAATTATAGCTTTGAAAGTATTTTTGGGCACTTAAACTGTAAAGTTACAAAATTATCAAACATGTGTGTGGTAAAGAAAAATGCTTCGAGGAAGATGTCAGATTTTCAGTACAGATGTCTTCTATGAATGAAAGTGTCAACAGACAACTATGAACAATCATGTGTTGAACTTTCTGTTATGAAAAATAGAAGAACTTCTTATAAAATATACCAGAACCATTGATAATTGAACATTACAGACTTGGCTCAAAACTGTGTAGATACACCGTCATATGGACACGTACATTCTTTTATACTTTGAAAAAAAAAAAAAAAAAAAAACTAGCAGTCAGTTTTTATTTTATTTTTTTCTGATGTCCCGGAGAGATGCTGGGAGACATATAACAATAATATGTTCCCGCACCATTTTGGTAAAGTCAAAGTACAGTTGCGTAATTTGTTATTTCTGTTTGTACAATTTTTTTTATAAAATATAATTATGAGTGTAAAATTATAATAATTATATTTTCGAGTAAAATAGGAGTGTAAGTTCATACAAAAATTATTAAGTTGATTTTAAATATTAAATATATATTTTTAAAAAATTGTTTTATTGTAAAATGAATGTATAATGTTGAATATAGTTCGGATCTCAGATAACAACAATAGCCAGACGCCATGGTGTCGTTTTATGACAAGCCAGTGGAAAGTGGTGTATAATTAGAAATCGTAAAATAATAAAAATGTTGGAATAAATTTATGGCCTAATAAAAGTGTTGGAATAAATTTATGGCTTTTTAGACCACCCAAACTTTAAGGCATATAATAATATTAAAGTATATGTAAGGGGCTATTCCTGACTGTTAGCTAATAGGTCTGTCTCAGGATAAGACAAAATCTTCTCACATCCAATAACGGAGGACTATACAAATAGTTCCACCTACTTCCAAGGGATGTTATTGCAGGAGGAAAAAGTTTAAAAAAAGAGAGTCTAAGAAAAGATGCCGAAGACACAAGAGCTATCCTGAAAGCCAATGTAATGAATCCGGAGAGCCCTAGTAATTCCCAGGCGAGATGGACATATCGGAGTGAGCCTAAGCAAGCCTATTTGACCTGATGATGTCTTCCTGGTGTTAAGATAAAATGGATTGGCCTACAGCGTCCCGGAGCTATGCTTCCCCGTCATCCCGATTTCGCCGCTCTTGTGAGGAGATGAATCCGGAAGATGTTTGGATACGATCCTTAGCATCGCGACAGCTCTAAATCTGATGAATGAAGGCCAACATCCCGTATATAATACAAGGTATTACATTAATCTTTTTCTTTACCACTTAAATCATATTGGCACTTATAAATATCCTTTTATGATATTTTATGGTAAATAGTTGTCTGAGATCCAACAAAACAAAAATTAAATATATATATATAAGGTGTTTAAGAATATAAGAAAATTATTGTTTTTAATAAAAAAAAGTATATATAATAATAAAAATAAATGAATTCATTTTGTTAATGATTAAATCTACATATATCACTGATCAGCAAACAAAAGTTTTGCTTTCTTGTTTTTTTGAACCATTTAATGTGTATATGTATATAATTGTGCTTAATGTAAATAAAAAAAGATATTTAATCAAGAGTTAAAAATCTCTGTAATTATTTAATTGATAAATGTTTAAGGTGTGTCATTTTATTTTACAGCTTAAATTGAGTTTAATTCATAAGTGGAAGAGTTCACATAAATAATTCACAACACAACCTTTTAATTTTTATTTGTAATTAATTAATTTGATAATTACAATTTTACGCGAATATTAATTTAACTTTAAGATAATTATTCGCATAGCTCTTCTACTAGAATTTTATTAATTACGATCACTTATTTTATTTAAATAATTTTATGGTATATAAACTTATATACCAATTTACTATGCGATTGCATGGATGATTTGGATAAATTAACAATTTTGGGTAGAAATTAAATATGAGATAACAAGTGTAATTATCTGTCCAGCACAAAATATACATATTTTTTTTAAATTTCTGATTCAAAAAAGAGGACAAACCGGAAACCCTATTTCAAACACAAATGTACAATGTTTTTCTAAAATATATTAACTACAATTTTTTGCATACTAGTGGGTCATATATTTTAGACAATTTAATTTAACTTAATAATTGTTTTATTGCTTTACATAAAATAGGAGTCCATCTGCTATTTCACACTTATAAGATTTGGAATTCAGTATCTATGGATCATCTGCGTTTTCTTTATTTTCTTTTCTTTTTTCTTTTTTTAACTTTCTTTGGACTATCTGTCACCAAGTTTGATAAATTTGGCATTAGTTATTTTCCGATATTTTACCAAACAAATGTTCATAATTAAAACAGATTAAAAAACACTCTGAAAATTATTTAAATGTCATAAGTAGTTACTAAACTGAGATACAAATTTTAAAAAGTTTCAAAAAATACATAAATGCCATAATTTTAACGAATAGTTTAGAAATATTCATAAAATGTTTGCTTTTGCCCTGGAGGAATTTAGAAATTAGTTTACACTTCAAATCATTTTACTACTCTTTAATTTCTGTAATTCTTTTCCGTTATTGGATATGGGAAATACCTTAATTACCAAACATAGTGACAGTAATGACTGTCTTGCTATAATGTGACTCTAGAGAAAAATTTAAATCTTAAAAGTAACGAAATAAAGGGCTTAAAAGATTATTTTCGAAATTATACTTTTAAACTCAAATAAAATTTGACGAATGGGAACAGACGCACAGAAAAGTTAAGTTACTGCAAATCATAAAAGAAAACACAGCATATAAAATATTAGAAAAGTTATATTTACATCAAATATATTTTCTGCATAATTAGCGTAACTTCGTTGATAAATAAAATAATATTTTCAAAGAAATATGTTTTTTAAATTGAAAGATTTTAAGTAAATATTCTTTAATACTTTTTTTATTCGATATAGTTTTCTTTCACAATTTCTTGTTAAACAATACACTGTAAATACACTATATAAAAAGGTAATAGACGATATTTAAATAAATCGATAAATTTTAAAAAGTTCTTATTTCAAAATTATTTTAAATACCATAAAAAATCCATAAACTGAGATACAGTTTTTAAACGAAGGGGATTTGAAAGAGCAGTGTTTTTCCTAAACACGTTAGTTCAACACTCAATTTTAACAGTCAATAAAATATTCCTTTGAGTAGGCTTGTATATTATCAATGGTTTTCTATATGCTGCACGACGTCAGGTGTAAAACGTAAAATACATTTAACAAGTTATCTTCAGAACTGATTGCCAATATAATGTAATTTGAAATTTTTCTGCAGCCATGTATTTGGTTTACAGATTTTTGTGTACACCATCTATTAAGGTAAAATTTAATTCAGACAGAACACACATAACACAATTAAAATCGCTTTTACCACAATTGACATCGGCAGACGGCAATGAATTCGGTATATGGATTCATATATACAGGGTGTCCAGGTATAACCTGACCGATCTTTATTTTCGCAACCTTTAGTCCTAGATGCGTACTTCAAATTACAAAAGTGTGAAACTTGGGTGCAGAGCTAAGATAAAAAAAAAGTTTGAAGCGAAAAAAAAAAAACAATTTAGTGAAGAATTACAGAATCTAAATTTTTATACAGCCCTCAAGTCCCTAAACTTATATTTAGGGATATTTTGTCTATCCAAAACAGTTGCAAACACAAAAAGTTCCGTATCAGTACGACCAATATCAGTGAGAAATTTGAGTTCAAATTTATCATGCATAGTATGGGGACCGTATACAAACGGAGATGCAAATATATCCCCTATCAGAAAGACATGGAGGTTTTAGAGTTACATATGATCATAACAAAAGGATTGTTGTTCAAGTCAAAAAACAGTTTCATATTTGTCTAATCACTGGTATTGAAAATAAAAATGTATATTGTGTATAAAACATAAAATCACAGTGCACAAACTCATGCAAATTTAATAAAATAATTCCAAATAATAACATAGTAAGTAGTGCTTTCTCGCAGATAAACTCAAATAAGAGCGAAATAGAAATAAACAATGTGGATAAATATTGTCTCATACTTTCTCACTGCTAGTGTTTCAAGTGTCTTCCCTGGACTAGAATACATAGACGGACACGTTTGACATTGATTCTTCCATACTAATTCTTATGTATTTTTTTGCGCGGAATCCGAAAATAACCTTCATTTTAAGCCATCACATTAGGATTTTACTCAAATCACAAATTTCAAAGTTAAAATTGATACCCTCTAACCCTCCTAAACTCATCGGACCCCTAAGCTGTTTAGCTGCAACCCAGTATAAGCCAAAAAATTGAATAAATTAGTGAATTAAATAAAATAAAATTGAATTAAAATGTCTCACATCTATTTTATAGTATCAGATATTTCGCTATTTTTTTAACTTGAAAGTTACGATTTGCGAAACATCCTGACATGATGGTTAAAAGTGAAGATAATTTATTTATTCAGCGTTAAAAAATACATAAAACTTAATTATAAAGGTTAAAAAACACAATCATCGCAGTATTATGCTATATAATCTAAAACACTTTTTTAAACGTGTTGTCTGTAATCTATCCGAATGGTTTTGTGTTATCCTCTAATATAAGTATATATAAGATAGTAAGCGTCGAAAATCATAATAATATTACATTGTCATCGGATTTAAGTCAGTGTGTAAAATTTAACTTCGATCGGACATTTCAAAGTGAGTTAAAGTTCGAGTACAAATTTTAAACTAGAAAGACGATCGTTGCAATTTAAATAAAACCTTATGAAAATAACGTAATTTTTGTTAAAAGAAATCGTAGCCTCAAATCTTTACAAAATAAAACATATGTTAAAATACAATTATTTTAACTATTCTGAAACTTAGCCAATAAAAGGGAACTCAATCGTAATAGTTGTAAGATTTCATTCAAAGTGCAGATACCTTGAAATTAGTTTAAGTACTTTATATGCGACCGCTGAAAGGATAGCCGAAATCATCTGTTTTGAGATGCAAAAAAGTGGCATAAATCATGCATTTCAAAGTTTCATAACTCGGTCAATTTTAATGTTAGATGAATGGGACTTTTTTGTCTTACTTGTTAGTGGCACAGTAAATTTTTACTAAATATCAATTATAGGACCGGGGCACTGTATAAAATTTAAATTTCGCAATTTTTCAATAAATGTTTTTATTGACCCATATCGCTTTAATAATAATTGTTTACCTTATTTAAACCATCTTTGTAATTGGAAGTATGTATCTAGGACATACGATTGCGAAAATAAAGTTCGGTCAGGTTATACGTGGACACCCTGTATACAAGCGCATATATTACATACTGTTTTAATATAGTTGACTTGGAAAACACATAACAAAATTAAAAAGGACCTCGAAGCAATTCATGCCCATAGGGAATAATGTTTGCTTTTTAAGGTTCAGTACAGGCATAGGTTGAAAAATAGGTGACTGACACATTTTCGCATCTATGTAAGGTAAGAACCTGATTACCAACGGGGCAAACTTCCACCAGTAAATTTTTAATAGAAATTTTCGTCTTATGTAAACGCCGTGTTCAAGCGAAATTACTCCATGGAAAAGATAAAGTTTTCCTTAAATTTTTACGCATGATGACCGAATAAGAACCAAATCTTACAACCAAGAGACTCTCTCGCCTGAGCTCAATTATTGGGCTATTTTATTTCTAGCGACACCGACAGCTATTTTTATATTACAAATTTCTTGTGACTTAAAAAAAAAGATATTTCTAAGATTGATATATCTTTTACTATTTATTCTTTATAATGACATAAGTTTATATACACTTATGTTTTAATTTAACATTCTGTCATATTGTTGGTTTATATTTTATTACAGAAGGTGAAGTTTGAAGAAAGGAATTCATTTATTAGTTATTTAAATATTCACGTGTACGTATTGATAATGTACACAACGGAGTGTAAAGGTGTTTCCCTAACATATTTTGTTTTGTGTGCATGCGTTATTTGCATCCATCATTAGTAATACAGGTAACATACCAGATGTGGCTATTTAACAACGAGACTAATGCTTCTACAGAAGAACTGAGCTTGAGCCAAATTCGTATGACCAATAATTGTGTAGCGTAAAGCTTCTTGTATCGATTACAGTGTCTAAATTGTCTGTAGTCTAATCAGTCTGGCGTGACATACATTTCTTCTGGATCCTGTTTTAGTGTTTTTCCGGAAAATGTTGAACGTCTTAAAAGAGCAACGAATTAATGTGAAATTTCTTTTTAAACTTGGAAAATCTGCTATTAAAACTCATCATTTGTTAAATGAAGTATGCGGCAAACAGTGTTTATCACATGCTATGGTTTATGAGTAGTTTAACCGTTTTCACGATTGCCGAGAAGACTTTGAAGATGTCGTTTGATCGGGTCAACTCTTCCACGTCAACAATGGAGAAAATGTTCGATATTTGTGAGATTGCGTACTCCATTGTGTTTCTGAAGGTCAAGCTATTAATCACCAATACTACTTTGATGTCTTGCTCAACTCCGTGAAAAAATAGGAAAAAAAGACCCGAATTCTGGAAGAACAAGTCATGGGTACTTCATCAGGACAACGCACCGGCTCGCACTGCATTGTCCATCAAGACGTTTCTAGCCAAGTATATCATCTTAGTGTCGAACTATCCGCTATATTCAACATGAACTGGTACCATTTAGCTTTTATCTGTTCCCCAAGGTCAAATCTGCATTAAAAGGAACAAGATTTCAGGCCGTTGAAGCTGTGAAAGAAAAAGCGGTACACGTCATGAAAGGGTTCGCAGAAGAAGACTTCCAGCACTGTTTCAAACAATGGGAAATCCGCATGGAGCATTGGAGGGATAAAGGAGGAGTGTATATGGAAGGGGATAATAACTAAATACATATAAATTTAAAATAAAATATTTTACAGCATTAGTCTTGTAATTTAATAGTCACACCTCGTAAATAGAAAAACTGATTTGTCTAAATTAAGAGTCTTCAATGATGTGCACGGTCTGGACATGAACTAGGGCCCATTGATCTTTTATCTTGCGTACACGATGCTTCCATAAATTTAATATTTAAACATAATTTATCAATTTTAAACACAGGTTTTGAAATTTTCCCCCGATGGTTACTAAATATTAGTAAACGGCATTTGATAAGCAGGGTTTGAATCTGTGTAGGATTCCATAAAAGCTACTGCGAACAAAATAATTAAACATTAAATAATTCATAATAGAAACATATATATGTACTCGTATAAACATTATATATATAAAAATTTATATATAATATAACATTAAATAATTAAACTTACGTTAAAAAAAAATACAGCATTTTTAAACAATGATTTTATTATTTGTTACTTTGAAACGTTTGATGTACCTTTGTTATATTTTGCAAATGAAATCTTTCATAGGTCTAGATTACATTTGTATTAATACAACAACTAATTATTGGAGATTAAATATGTTTACATACCAGCCGCACTTATATAAATAAATGTGCATCTGTGAGAAGGGAAGACATCACATCAGATGGTAATAAAGTTCTAATGCGGTCATCATAGTAAGAAGATTTCCAATTCCTGTCGTAAATCATATTTTAGAATAGGCTTGAGCAATTGGAAGAACTTGAATGTTCACGCTAATCTGACAGCTATTCGTTTTTGTGGGCGTGAAATGTTCTACATCGTCTAAATTCGTACTTGTGGGTCAATTTTGTAAAAGTGTCCTTTAAAATCTTATCTGCATTTACAAATACCTTATGTTAAAAATTTTTTTGAAGTACTACTGATATTGCAAATGTAAAAACACGAAGTGGCAAAAGATGTGAATAACCTTCAGTAATTAAGTACTACTGAGAAAAGTATTATAAAACCCAAACCACCTGTTTTTAAAATGTTTCTAATGATATGGGTTCCGACATAATTCAACCGTTATCTGTTAGATCTACAAAGATCATACTTCAGTTAAATAGCTGAGTCAACAGCAAAACAATGTAGAAATATTTTTTTTCAGTCTTCCTATAAAATGCCTGTAATTATTTGCAACAGTACTAAATTTACATAAGCATGCATTTAACGAAATATTTTTAAGAAGTCATTAAACAGTTTAAAATTTTCCATTCTTACATAAACTTTGCCAATATACATAATTCATAGATTGATTCAGAGTGCATAGAGCTACACCGAATGGTGTTGTCAAAATTCTTCGAATTTTGAACGACAACGTTAAAAATATACATAATTCATACATTGATTCAGAGTGTATAGAACTGTGCCAAATGGTGTTGTCAAAATTCGAAGAATTTTGCATGAAAACGTTAAAAAAAACATTGAAGTCTAAATTAGAAAATGAATATTTAAAAGAAAACAAATCATTATATTACGATCTGTTTTTTTTTTAATACGTTTAAAAAATTTTTGAATGTTCAACCAGGAAAGAAGTCAAAAGAAAATATTTAATTAAAAATATTTAATTTTGTAATGATATTAACATCGTTTTTAAGTTCATTCTCGTAACCTAATTGTCCAAGAAACGATTAGGGAAACCAAATTCGTAAAACACAATGCTTATTTCTTTGGAGTCAGCGTTCGAGTATGATAATCATATTTTAGTGGGGACTGAATTCTTTGAGTTATTTCGACTTTGTTAACTAATTTGTGAAAAATGCCTCGTATATCCTAAGAGCATGGGACAAAAATGTATAGTATATGTTTAATACTTATTTATTATAATAAAAAACAGTCGATTAGAGAAGATAAAAATTTTTACTCGCTGATAAGACAGGGTTCATACGCATCTAGTGATTTTAAGTGTTTTAGTACCAGAAATTTCGTAAAGTGCTGGTCGCTATTTCTGAAGATAGATTTCTATTTCTTTAAATAAAGCCAATATTACTTTACAAAAATTCTAGTAAATGGCGCTTAAAAGTTCTTGAAGCATAAGAACCCTGTAAGACGATGTTTTAATACATCAATTCTGCACGCATGCAATAATCGTAAGAAACACAAAATAATAAAAACAACATAAAAGATAAGGAATAATATTTTGTAAAGAGTTACACAATTTAACATGTTTTTTTTTAAATATTCACATTTTATAAGTCGTGAACATTGTTTAGCATTATTTTTTATAACTTAATTAAACATTTAAAAATAGAATCATTCAAAAAATTATTCAAATTATTTATTTTAACTTATTTATAAATTTCAAATTAAGAATTTTTCTTTTTTTTATTCATAGTATTTTTTTATTTTTTTTTTATTTAATATCGAAATTAAAAACATTCTTTTTTTCAAAATTTTCCTCTGGTGCATCCGAACTGGGGTTAACAGATCTAAAGGTAAACTACATACCACGTAGTTGCAACGCATTCATTCCAAAACATGGAACATGGAACATAAGATGTAGTTATGGACTACCTAGATGAGGTCATCTGCACGTCCCGTCTAACAATGTGGTTCGACTAGAATGGCTTCAAAGGGTGCCGTGAGAAAGAAAGTTAGTTTGTGGCGTACCACGATAGATAAAAAAGTCTAAAAGAGAAAGATAGGAAAGAATGTCTAACAATAAAAGAAAAATTCCATAAGATCCAAAAGCCGAACGAAATGAGCTACCGGGACTAGCCCCATAAAAACAAAAAAGACTCTTTTCAGAGACCATACAAAGTTTAATTATAGGTAAATGCTAAAGAAGCAGTAAAACACATTATAAATAGTTTAAAGTAGAAAAAATAAAATTACAATTTTTTTTTCTAAGTTTTTTTAACTGTTTCGTTCGGTATAGAGAGCAATCCAGCAAAGGTTAGAATTTTAGAAAGATAGTCATTTTTGGCAGAAATCGACTCCAAGATGTTGCTGAGTTTAACTGTGATTTCAGATAAGTGAATTACTTTAAGTTCGTTTTTTATTTTTTGCACAATTTCGACAATTTTTGGAATTTCATTTGTAAATTCACTTAATTCGTAAAGGTGTTCAGTAGGAGGGGTGGGTTTAATATTTTCATTAGGTTTATCAGCGGTTTTTTGCATTTTTGGGACTTTCATCGTTTTTTCCCTGGGAGTTTTAGAATTTGAGGTAACTTCAGCGAAAGATCTTTTGAATTGGGGCTTGACTGGGAAGTTTTTACAACCCTTGTAACTTGCAGGATGTTGCAGATCGCAATTGGTACACTTTGGGGGTGGTCTGGGTAGCTCAGCATTCTTATAAGTACAGTCAGTGGAAAGGTGGTTACCACCGCAACCTACACAGGTAGGATCCATGTTACAGTTAGCTGATATATGGTTAAATTTCTGGCAACGATGGCACTGGGTGGCCTTTTTGGCAACTCTAAATTTCTCAAAGTTGACCCGTATTTGGAATATAGATTTTAGGTTGTAAATTTCAAAGGAAATTTTAGTTTTGGGGAGATCAATTAGAAATAATGGAAGAGGTTTTTTATCCTCTCTGCGACTTTTAAGTTGGGTAATTTTAATGATGGTGTAACCTTTAAGGGTTAAATCTTCTTTAATATCATCTATGTTAGTGGAGGTTGGCAAACCTCTAAGAACAACTTTAATTGGGATTTCCCTATCTGGGACAATATAAAACTGAGTTTTGTTATGCTTAAGGTGCTCTGTAAGTTTTTGTTTAGTAGTAAGGTTAACTGGGGTAATTTTGATAAAGTTACCGGAAATTTTGGCTTCGAAGTTAAACTTCTCACCGAGTTTTTTAGTGAAGTTGATAATATTTACAATCCCAGTGACCATTATTGGTTTGGGTTTTTTACTAACATTTTCTGGTTGTTCAGTCTCATCCTTAACTGATTCCATATCTGAATCCGCGGAATTTGAGTTTTCATCAGTTTTTGATAACGTAGAATTTTTGGAGTTAGTCCTCCTTCTTTTTTTAAACACTAAAGTAAAGTTATTCTCAGCAACATCTGGGATAGTTATATCGTCAGTTTTAGTCATTCTATAAAGATTAATAACAACTTTAATGGCTTCAATCAAATTAATTTCACTATTAGCGCTTAAAAAGCGATAAGTTTGAATTTTCTCTCTATCGGACATCTCGTAAGGAGATCCGTCAATTAAGATTTGCCTGGGACCGAGAATCTCATTCTCGTACCTATCCAAAATTTCATTGGGAGTTAAATGATTTCATTCCAAAACAGCTTGGAGCGACATTTCTAACAAACTACTTTCTAAGGTTGCTTTAGTTTAAAAAACTCGCGAAGAGTAAGAGAAATGGAAAAAAAAATACTCAATCTTTAATCACGTGATCTTACATTTCGATGAAGGATGTTGCAAAATCTGATTTGTTATGTAGCATCTCTTTATAGACCTATTTATGCCCTGTGGCTGACCTATATGAGTTATCAAGAAGAAAGAAAAATCATGCGCCAAGGGTAGATTACAAAACACTTCCCGACACATTCAGAATACTTTAGCAAAATTTCACCGTTTAAATAGCTGGAAGATGATGTTTTAATAAATAATCTTGAAAACGCATAAAATATTTGATGAAAGAGTTTCCATAATCAGAATTTCTTGGCCTTCATCGATAAATTGGTTTTTGGTGTTTATTGATCGGTTTTCAATCCGCAATCGTGGCAGAGTCGCATGTTAATTTTATACTTTTTTTTATTTCAAACGACTAATTTTGTTATATTTTACACTTTGAATACCAGTTTATATTAGCCAAACATGCCTGCACTGTTAAAACTCTAGATGACAAACCGGCTCTGTTTGGGACCCTGCGGTGAAAAGGTGGACCATTTGGAACCTTAGAGTGCCATAGAGGCTTGCAAAAGTGGTTGGGTTGTCAAATGGTCTCTCACTGGGTGATTGAAGCTAATTAAAGTGTCGTACACTAAGTATTAGTAGAAATGTGATACCGTAACGGGTGAGTGGCAGTTGCGCAGTGCTGTAACGTAAGTCCCTCTCTTCGTCAGCAAGTGAAATCTATTACTGAGAGTGAATCAACACATACAGTGTCAGACACGGTCATGTTAATTAATGACTAACCAGTGTTGTAGTCATAAAAGAATCAGAGCGTGTATGCTAAAGTCATGAACGCCATGCCTAGAGTATAAGGTATAGCCGCAGGTAGCAAAAAGATATCTGCCGATGCACCACACAATATTAGCCAATGTTTCGAAAGTCGCTAACTGTCATAGGTTTAATTTATAACATGCCGATATCAACATATATAACTTAAAATTAGTTTTTAAAAAAGCATTCAAACGAGTTTTTTGTATGATTTATGACATTATAATTCATAAATATTATTCTGAAAAGTAAAATTTAAGATTTTTTTTTTTTAACTTGATTTTTAATGCCTTATTTTTAATGTTTGGTTTACATTGGAAAGTTTTGTAAGAATGATATTACCTGGTCTGCAACGATGTTCAGGTAACGCACAGACGCCAGAGATTATTCTATGGGGATTATGGGTCCTAATGTGCTCCATAAAAACATGGCCCACATGATAATATAGCCGCCTCAGGCTTATCTCCAACCAACTGTGCATCCGGAAGCCAGGGTTACCGTTGGAAATCGGCGTATTCTCACGCGCTCGTTAATGTGATGGACCAGAAAACGTGATTCGTCGGGCAATTAAACTTTCTTTCACTATGTTCATGGTCCCGTTGCAGTGCTTCTGGCGATGACGTGCTCTCAGCGCAGGAACGCGCTTAGGCCACCGGCTGCGTAGACCCGTAAACAACAGTGCACACGTCACTGTGTGTTGAGAAACGTTGTCTGGATTGCCACTGTTGTAGTTGTTGGTGATTTCTACTGTTGCAACTCTTCGGCCATGACGAATAATGCATAGCAATCTCCGCTCTCCTCTGGAATCAATGCGTCGCGGGCGATACACCGCTCACCGGAGACTTGTCGTTTCACCATCCACACACTACTTTCGGTACGTTCTCACAATGACGGCACGTGTACAGCCCATCAAACGTGCCGTTTCCGAAATCGACGTTTCCAGTCCCCGGGCTATAACGATTTGATCTTTATCAAAATCTGATAAATCTATTGCTTTTCTCATTAGGTGGCTAATCACGATATGTTTTGAAATACAATGCATGGACGCTTTATATACTCCAATATCAGCCACGCACGCGCCGTGGTTTTGTTTCTGGGAGAGCTTATTCTTATAAATGGAGGGTGTTCATAATGCAATGGCTCTTCGATGTATGTATGTGTATGTATGAAAACATATATATGATATTATATATGACACATATATATGATTCATATATACGTGTATATATGAAAGCATTTGAAATTGAAACCTATATCGATTTATTAGAAAACTTTCTTTAGAACAATTTATATAGAAATATATAGATAGCAATAGACAAATTTCTTAAGAATCATTTCTTATTAAAATCTATTGATAGTCCTAAAGAGTAACTTTGAAAGAAATATGCAATTATTACTCTTGTATTTTTTGTATTGAAAAAAAGTAATATAGCCCGTATAGCAATGTTAAAATATAAAATTTGTTAGTTTTTATAAAAAAAAAAATAAAGATGCTTTTTATACAAAATAACGTTTTAACACGAAAAAAAAAAAATGTAATTTTTAAATGCACGCTATTTTTTCTTTTTAAAATGCTTTCGAAATTCTGACTTTTACAAGTTTTTTTTTTTATTTTTATCATTAAAAAATATAAGTATAGAAAAAAAAGTAGGTCATTCATTTTTAATTAGACACACATATATTTATATATATGTATACAATAACAACAATAAACTTATGTAGCTAATTTATGTTCGTGTTAACTTGTTTCTGGTGTGTCAATTTTTGAAGAAATGCAAACATATTTATGACTTAAATATAAAAATAAAAATATATTTTTAATTTCTTAAAATATATCTAAATAATGGAACTTTTAAAAATTTTCTTTACACTTTTGTACAAGTGGAATACAAGAATTCTAAGACAGAACCTTTAAAATTTCTTACTTCCTCTAAATTTCGAATAATTTCTCACAAAATTTCTAATCAACTATAAAAATAAATCGATTGTGATGGAAAGAGTATGAGAGAATTAAATCGTAATTTTGTTGGATATTTTTTTTTACCCACTAACAAAAAAATTAACTTCCACCCCTTTTTGCTAAAAGCTTCTTGTAAACACACATATTACTGCTTGCGGCGTTCTCATGCTTAAATGAAGCCAGGGATTTTTTTATATCGTGTTGTTACATCGCGAGATTAGACTTCGCTTGCGCAAAAACCTCTCCTTGCCCCGTGGGAGGGATTTCCGTTTACCATAATTCTAAAGTTGCTTGATGTGCAAAAAAGAAATTACTTAATACAAAAATATATATGTTCCGTCACGAAACAAAGACGATATTTGATATTTAAAAATGTTATTCAGCAATGTTGGAAACATATATGCAGCCTGTCACCCTTTGTAGCACTTTAGATCAGGGGTGTCATCCTTTAACCCCTTGTGGCAACATGGATGAGGAGTACCATTCTTTCACCCTATTTATGGGTGCCATTCTAGCTCCGTTAGAGATGTCACCAGTGAGACAAACCTTTCACCTCTAAAAGGTGCCATGTGTCACCGGTAGTTTTAACAGTGAGGGGAAGAGGAGGGAGGGGGCTTTTTTAAATACGTAGTAATTAATAAATTATTAATCGTCTATTCATCAAATAAATTGTCTTCAATGAATTTACTGATAGAATACGTTATAGTATGGTATGACGTAATGGAAGGTATTATTGGCACACATATTAATGTACCATATAATTCAACGCATTAATGGGACCATGTACCTTTATTAATCAAAAATAGACCCTAAAATCGACATTGCGTTTAGTGTGTATTATTATTCTCCAATTTCTACTACTTCATTCATGGAAAAGAGCTTGTAGATGCGACTATTTTACGCAAAGTTACAAGTGTTTTCATTTTGTTGTTAAAAAGAAACTGTGTAAGCATTTTAAAATTCGACTTATTTAAGACAGTTGAATTTGATTTTTAACTTATTATAAGGCAGAATTTTCATGAAAATCGATATGGAATTCAGAAAAATATCTCTAAAAAATTAACTATTGAAGGGATTAAAATCGATACACAGATATTTTATTAATATAGTTTTACGTGATTAAAATCCAAAATTGAGTAAACAACTAAGAAATTAAGACGCAAGGAGCATTTTAAAATTTCTTTTTAAAATTTAATTTTTTTTAAAAAATCTTAAAATTATTGCATTGTAAATTTCTTTAAGGTGTTCGATATACTTATGGTGAAATGTATATTTGCACAAAATTTCAAATCTCTGTTATGAAAATTTACTAAGAACTTTTTTTAACGTCACCGTCCCTTTAAGAATAGAATCATACTTGGGAAATCAGAATTGAATCATATCATTGGACTACGTGGTAATGTTGGCATTTATCCAATCACCATTCATTGAAGTTTCCTTACTAGAATTAACATAAAGTACCTTTTAATAATTGTTCTTTTAATTTTTCTCACCAGTGTATTTTGAAAATGGTAACAAATAACAAGTCCAAAAACAAAGTT
Organism: Maratus speciosus; assembly: GCA_963932465.1. Taxonomy (NCBI): domain Eukaryota; kingdom Metazoa; phylum Arthropoda; class Arachnida; order Araneae; family Salticidae; genus Maratus; species Maratus speciosus. Next base: position 460,598,329 of record OZ010797.1, read on the forward strand.
ACTAATTTCAGGCAGCAGATTTAAAGTAATTGATAATAATGTCGATTATTATCCTGTTCGGGACGGCGCGCGCATTCAGAAGTGCGCATCTGAGGACGGTGCGGGAAAATTTGATTTCATCGTCTGGGCCGAAGGATTTTGCGAAACTAAGCCTAACTCTTGTAAAGAGTTCTAAAGAGTCTCTCTATTCTAAAAAAAAGTAACTACCGCTGTCACCGCCGCCGCCGCCGCCGCCGCCGGTTTTGATTTTTTTGTGACCGGAGGCCTTTCTTCGTTAATATTAACAAAAATAATGCATACAAAAATATGAAAATCGGTGGTTTTATACAGAAATGTTTGATAAATACGCTGATGCAGACAGTTTTCAAATCGGAGAATTATTTTAAGAGGTATTTAATGCTAAAGTTGGACAAAATCGTTCCACTAAAAAAGTTTTATAGCAGCAAAAAGTATACATGGCAGTGTAATCTTTTTTAGATCATTTTATACGTTAGAATTTGCCGGAGTGCAGATTGCATTAATTTTTTTATTTTGACTCATTTTTTCAGGTTTTATTTCTATTTTAAATTCAAATTTTCAGCATTTCTAGAGATATTTTTTACAGATTTCAGAAAATTGTACTAATTTGAACTGTTGCCAACTGTATAAAAAGCGCAAGCAATAATGTTTGCTTCAAATTAAAAATGTATTTACACGTGACTATTATAAACAGGAAAAAAACTTTCAAATTAGAATTAAATAATTACGTATAAAAAGCAGGAACTTATTAAAAATTACGTCATAAAAAGTATACACGTGAATTTTAAAAGAGAAAGGATATTGTAAAATAATAAATTGATTAACATGCGTTAGAAGTCTTAGGAGAAATTACGTCATATTTACGTCACATTATAGTTATTACATAAAATGAACACAAAATAATATTGCAAAAAAGTTTAAATTTAGAAATTGCGCTAGACATTTATTTGATATTTTGAGAATTAATTTAAAATGTCTCATTTAAAAGAACTTTCTTTTCGCTTTGTTAAAAAATACCATGAGACAAAGACTCTCTTTACTTAATTCCTTTTATATTAGCTTATTTTGAAATGTTGTTACACGTGTATACGTCATCAAGTTATTTTTATTTCGACGTTTTATTTGTGTTTTTATTAATGTTGTACGAATTTATTTGTTCTTTCGTTATTTAAAATAAAAATTATATCAATTTGTATAATTTGGCGAGTGGTTTGGCGATTTATATAATTTGGCGAAATGGGTCGACAGGATAATCAAGTAGTACCGCAGCGGATTTGGCGTTAAAATTTCCCAATCAAAGAGAAATGAATAGAAATTCGTTTATAGGGAGATCCCCACTGTTTTTTAAATTATAATTCAATCTTTCGAAATCTTTTTAAAGCCGATCAAATTCGCTTGCATTTAGAGTCTGCGGTGTCTGGACGGGGGTTGGCGAGCGTAGCTCGTAGGGGGCCGAGCCCCCTAGTTCTTCAAAAAATTATAAAAGATTCATTTTTCCATGTAACATTTTGAAATGCACATACCTGAAATAAGTTGTTATTACATATATTTAAACAAAAATTTGAAATATTTTCTCGGATATTTTAATGTAAAAATGACTTTTTATACAAATATAATGCATGTTTTAAACACGTTTCTCAGTTTAAAAAATAATATTATATGATTACAAAACACTTACGTTCCTTTAATACAGCAATATATGAAATGTTTTTCTCAAATAAAGGATAGTTTTGTTTAAAAAAAAATAATAGTTTTATTTCTAAATAATTGTTAACACATTCCGTAAATAAGACAAGTATTTTTAAAAAGCTGATTTATTCACAAATAAAAATTATTAAATAAAACTTCCAAGCAACATCTGCATGCAACTTTTTAATACTTACTAGTAAATCTGCAGATTAGGAGCCTCAACGTCATCTTTGCAAGTCATTGTTTTTTAACACTCATTGCATAATATTCAACTTCCTACAAATCGCTTTTTAAAGTTTTCAAATCACATAAATATTTATGAGCATACAAGATACTTCGTAAAGTTTCAAAAATTAAAAGTGTTAAACAAGTGGTTGTACACTGATGTTCTGAAATTCTGATGAGTACTTATTCTGGTAACTTTTTAAATCAAAAATTGCATTTCTTCAGGGGGGCTCTGCCCCCCTGAATCCCCCGTAGTCTATTTAAATTTACATTCGTAATTTTTTATTGATTGTGCGGATGGTTATAGTATATCTTAGATTTTTTTACGCTGTGATTTATAAGGATAAGCATAAGTTTTTTTATAAATTAATAAAATTTAAATTTAAAAAAGTCCTTCCGGCCCGCGCCGGGAGGAAGAGGTAGCTTTCAAATACCTTATTTTAAAAAAGCCAACTTATATTATTCAAACACACGAAGCTCAATTTAGTGGAAACCGAATATAGGAGATTCAATACTAATTTTTATCAATACTAAATCATTATGAATGAGAATTTAACGAAATTAGTCAGCTTTATCCAAGCTGCTTTTATTTAAAGTAACTTATATTTGGCTGAGATGTTGATGTATACTATCCACATGCTTTCTCACATGGAAATAGGGGAATACGTGTGTTATCGCGTGACAAATACAAGATCGTTTCAAAATGTTAGCCATACTAGAAATTCAAAGTGCTATAATTCAACCATTTTTTAAGATATAAACAAAAGAACAAATTTTCAGAAACAAAATCTGCTCCGGAATCTTTGTATCAAGGCCAAACACATAAAAAAATCTTTTTCATTTTCCATTTTTTTAATACCTCATTTTAAATTTTAAATTTAATTTTTTTTAAATGGCAACCCTTTTGAAACAAGATGGCGAATAAAGCTGGCCAACGAACTCGGTCGAGACATTGGTATGTACTATGTACAGACCAAGTAACATCCAAATCGGTTCATAAATATGCTTGTTATCGCGTGACAAAAATCAGGTCGTTTTAAAATGTCAGCCACAATAGAAATTCAAAACGCTATAACTCAGCCATTTTTTTATATATAGACGAAACAAAAACTGTTCCGTGATCTTTGTATTAAGGTCAAACACATACAAAAAAAAATCTTTTTCATTTTCTAATATTTTGGTATCGCATTTTAAATTTTAAATTTTTTTAATTTTTTTAAATGGCCGCCATTTTGAAACAAGATGGCGGATGAAGCTGGCCAACGAACTCGGTCGAGATATTTGTATGTACTATGTACAAACGAAGTTACATCCAAATCGGTTCATAAATACGCCTTTTATCGCGTGACAAAATTCAGGACGTTTCAAAATGTCAGCCACGCTAGAAATTCAAAATGCTATAACTCAGCCATTTTTTAAGATATAGACGAAACAAAAACTGCTCCGGAATCTTTGTATAAAGGTCAAATACATAAGGAAAAAATATTTTTCCATTTTCAATTCTTTGGTACCACATTTCAAATTTAAAATTTTTAAGAAAATTTTAAATGGCCGCCATTTTGAAACAAAATGGCGGATAAAGCTGGCCAACGAACTCGGTCGAGACATTGGTATGTACTATGTACATACCGAATTACATCCAAATCGGTTCATAAATTCGAGAGTTACAGTATGACAAAGGTCAGATATATATATATATATATGGATATATATATATATATATATATATATATATATCAACTTTTGAACGAAGGGTGGTTTCGGGGTCTGGGGGTCATGATCGATGAAAATATACCAAAATTTTTTGAAATCGCTTTCCTCCGAACGGCTGCAATAGGTAGCTTTTTGTAATGAAAGCTACCTAAAATGCTATAACTCAGCCATTTCTTAAGATATAGACGAAACAGAAACTGCTCCCGAATCTTTTTATCAAGGTCAAACACATAAGAAGAAAATATTTTTTTCAATTTTCAATTTTTGGTACCACATTTCAAATTTAAATTTTTCTTAAAAATTTAAATGGCCGCCATTTTTAAACAAGATGGCGGGTGAAGCTGGCCAACGAACCCGGTCGAGACATTGGTATGTACTATGTATAAACGAAGTTACATCCAAATCGGTTCATAAATATGCCTTTTATCGCGTGACAAAATTCAGAACGTTTCAAAATGTCAGCCACGCTAGAAATTCAAAATGCTATAACTCAGCCATTTTTTAAGATATAGACGAAACAAAAACTGCTCCGAAATCTTTGTATAAAGGTCAAATACATAAGAAAAAAATATTTTTCCATTTTCAATTTTTTGGTACCACATTTCAAATTTTAAATTTTTAAAAAAATTTTAAATGGCCGCCATTTTGAAACAAAATGGCGGATTAAGCTGGCCAACGAACTCGGTCGAGAGATTGGTATGTACTATGTACACACCGAATTACATCCAAATCGGTTCATAAATACGCCTTTTATCGCGTGACAAAATTCAGGACGTTTCAAAATGTCAGCCACGCTAGAAATTCAAAATGCTATAACTCAGCCATTTTTTAAGATATAGACGAAACAAAAACTGCTCCGGAATCTTTGTATAAAGGTCAAATACATAAGAAAAAAATATTTTTCCATTTTTAATTTTTTGGTACCACATTTCAAGTTTTAAATTTTTTTAAAAATTTTAAATGGCCGCCATTTTGAAACAAAACGGCGGATGAAGCTGGCCAACGAACTCGGTCGAGACATTGGTATGTACTATGTACACACCGAATTACATCGAAATCGGTTCATAATTACGGGAGTTACAGTGTGACATAGGTCAGATATATATATATATATATATATATATATATATATATATATATATATATATATCAATTTTGAACGGAGGGTGGTTTCGGGGTCTGGGTGTCATGATCGATGAAAATATACCAAAATTTTTTGAAATCGCTTTCCTCCGAACGGCTGCAATAGGTAGCTTTTTTGTAAAGAAAGCTACCTAATAAAATATTCATGTTAACCGTACACACACAATAAATCTTGAAGTGACGCCAAAAATGTAACCCTAAAATCCGCTACATTCGGCACAACACAACAACGTGCTTAAAAAAAAAAAAAAAAAAAAAAAAAGGATGAATTCAAAGAATTTGGTCCCTGTTCCATGTGCTTTGTTTGGGCCGAATGAGGGCATTTAAATCTGAGCGATAACGCACATCGTATTGCAAACTATTTTTACGGCATACTGCATCTCCATCTATCTCTTTCCTCCGTGAATAATAGTTAATTTTATTTTACCCAAAATCTTTTTATTCCAGCATCTTTGTTTTCGATAAATGACGTCTAATTCACCTGCTATGCGTACTTACTCAAAACTTTTCATCTTGTTATATTAAGAAATACTCGAGAGTTTTCTTTTTCTTTTTAATATGTCGCCATATTAATTTTTCTATTCTTAATTTTATTTTTCACTTTCCTGTTTCACGACAAAACATTTCAATTGAAAATTGTTTAAAAGAAAATATTATTCCGGGTTTTGATTTTCTTGGCAACAATTAAAGAAATATTGGTAAATGTTATGGGAAAATGTTACGTTATTCTGTATGAAAATAATGAACTTTTGTATTTTTAAGCAAAATACTTCAATAAAATAAATAAAATAAATGAAATAGTGCCTATTTTTATTTCTGGGCTAAAATCCTTCTATATGCAAAGATACAAATGCATTAATTCATCTGTTTTGACGTTGGCTTTACTCAAGCATTATACACGCAATTATACTAATATTATTAGGACCAAATACGTTGCTATGCAACAGAGAAAGAAAAGGAAAAAAAAATGAAATATGCATTATGTCAATTTGATAAAACAAAATCCTTTATATTATTGGAAAACATGCATAAAATTCCCCCCAATATTATAAACCTAATTAAAAAAATCTCGCAAATATATTGACACAATTTATGGGAATAATTTAATAATGTTATTTAAAAATTTCAGCATCAAAAATTTACCATTTAAATCCATTTTTCATATGAGCCATTTCTTTCAACAAATGAAAATCTGAAAATCGTCTGACTTGCCATTGAAAAGCATTATAGAGCAAAATAAAATGTTCCATATTTCCCGAACGAATGAACCAAATTTAACCAAAAACTATACAGCTAAGTCCGGGTACCTCATCAACATGCCCAGTGAATTTCAAGCCGATTGGATGCTTTTTGCGGCAGTTATCGCGGAACAGACAGACAGACAGACAGACTAACAGAAACCAAAACTTTTCGTGTCTCCACAGTAAGCCTTCACTGACGTTTCGGCAATTATACAGACAGACATAAAAATAGCTTGAAAACTTTTAATTTAATTTAAAATATTTGTGAAAATTCAAAATTTACATGGAAATATATAATCAATCATAAAATATCTATCAAATAAAAAAAATTGAATATAAATAATAAGTAAAATAGAACTAGTAAATCTGCAGATCAGGAGCCTCAACATCAGCTCTGCAAGTCATTGTTGTTAGACTCACTTTGGTAATATTCAGTTTCCTGCAAACCGCAATTTAAAGTTTTCAAATTATGTAATTATTTATAAGAATAAAAAATATGAAGTTTTCAGACATTAGAAGCATTAAATTAAAAACGTTATGAAAGGATATTTCGAAATTTTCATGAGCTGTTAATTATGGTATATTTTTTAAATAATAAAGTAGATTTCTTCAGGGGGGCTCCGCCCCCCTGAACCCCCCGTGGTCTTATTAATTTACATACGTAACTTTTTATTGATTGCACTAATGGTTAGCGCAAATCTTAGATTTCTTTTTACACTTCCGAGCCTTATTTTTCAATACTGGTAACACAGAAAATGATTTACATTGACGCAATTATATTAAACGTTTAGGTTTTATGAATGAAAATGTAATTTCCTTTAAAAATAAAATAATTTTCATTCATATTTTCTGAAATGAGGCGGCATTAAGAAGTAACACCCGTCAAAAAACATTTTTTCAGGCAATCTAGTTAATGCTTGGTTTTTAAGGATGAAAATATTTATTTCCCTATACAATGACGTCATTTTCGACAGCGATAATTTTGCGGTGCATAATTTTGATATTTACTATATATTTGCTTTTCAAAAGTTTTTTTTTTTTTCTCATTGGAATTTTCGATTAAGAATTAACATTTCTGTTAGCTGTGTGCAGACGATAAACCATGAGATATTAGTAACATTTTTTTTAATAATAAGAATTAATATCATAACACAAGCCCTTTTATTTCAACCTCAAAGCGTATTCGTTTTATTTTTGATATATGAGATCAAATTCACCTTCTTTTCGTATTTTTACTTTATTTCTAATATGAAGGCGTATTCATGTCTATTTTTAGGTGCGTTCGTAATTATATAAATACGTAGCACCTATAGTCGTCGTTCAGTCCGTCCGTCTGTCCGTCCGTCTGTCCGTCTGTCCGTCCGTCTGTCCGTCTGTCCGTCCGTCCGTCCGTCTGTCCGCATGTAACAGAGCAAAAACTACCCAACCGATTGGTCTGAAATTTCAAATATATGATTGTTGCAAAATTTTGTCGAGCCATTTTAAATTTTATGAAAATCGGATGTATAGTTAAATTACAGGGACAGTCAAAAGTTTTTCTTTACATTACGGCCAATGGGAAAAATTATTGCAAGTGGATTTTAATGATATTAGAGCCTTCCAAATGATCTGAAATTTTAAATATATAATTGTTGCAAAATTTTGTCGAGCCATTTGAAATTTTATGAAAATCGGATGTATAGTTAAATTACAGGGACAGTCAAAAGTTTTTCTTTACATTACGGCCAATGGGAAAAATTATTGCAAGTGGATTTTAATGATATTAGAGCCTTCCGAATGGTCTGAAATTTTAAAGATATAATTGTTGCGAAATTTTGTTGAGCTATTTCAAATTTTAGGAAAATCGGATGTATAGTTTAATTACAGGGACAGTCAAAAGTGTTCCGTTACATTACGGGGAATGGGAAAAAAATATTGGAAGTGCATTTTAATGATGTATCAGACTATGCACTTCATGAAGTGCAAAAAATTATACATTCAGTATAATATGGGGTGCAAAAAATGATTATAAAACTAGTTATAGTACGAACGCACCTCATTTGCCACGTTTGACGAGCAATTTCCAACTTGTTTATTTCATTTTCTTCTCGCACATAAAAATCTTTCAAATCAAAATTAACTGTTTAGGATAAATTTTTATTCCGGGATTGAATTTTAATGGCAACGGCAAAAAAAATTATTGTTAAATTTCATAGCAAAATGTCGATTTATTCCTTATGAAAATAATGAACTTTTTAATATAAAAGAAAAATATTTGAAAAAAATAAATAGAATTTAGTCTTTCTTTATTTCTGTGGTAAATTCCATCTATTTGTAAAGACACAAAGGCATTAATTCGTCCCTTTTGACTTTGATTTAACTTCAAACAATTACACATACTTTCACATTTACGATATTTTTAGGTGTAGTTCGCTGCTAGGTAACAGTTAAAAGATAATTAAAACAATTAAATATGTGCTTAAAAAGAAAATTTATATTAAAAAAATATTTTATATTATTGAAACACATATATAAAATCCCTCCATAAAAGTTATACGCCGAATTTAAAAACTCTGACAAATGTATACACAAAATTTCAAACTAATATGAATAATGTATGGTTCTAATTAGGAAATTTCATCATCCTTAATTTAGCATTTAAAACCTTCAATCATATGAGCCATTTCTTTTCAACAAATAAAAATGGAAAAATCGTCTGCATTGCTATAGGAAAGCATTAAGTCGCAAAATAAAATGTTCTATATATTCCGAACGAATGAACCAAATTTAACCAAAAACTATACAGCTAAATCCGGGGATTTCACCAACATTCATCCTTAATTTTAAGATAATCGGATGCTTTTTACGGCAGTTATCGCGGAACAGACAGACAGACTAACAGACAGACAGACTAACGGAAACCAAAACTTTTCGTGTCTCCACAGTAAGCCTTCACTGACGTTTCGGCAATTATACTTTAAATTTTTAAAATAAACATTTCTAAAAAGTTGTCGATGTTAAAAATATTTTTGAAAATAAAAGAAATAATACACATAGTAACGTATAATAAAACGAAATATCAAATAAAGTATATTTGATAATAATGAGTGAATTTGAATAACTTAAAATGCATTTTTCCAAAAATTTGTTTATGTTAAAATATCTTTATAAACATCTTTTAATATATATATATATATTTAAACATATAAATAAATTTATGAGGTTAAAAGTATTGAATAATATTTTTTAATAATTTCTAAAACTGAATAATAATTTAAAATATACTGATAAAAAATGCGTTAATGTTAAAAGTATTTTATAAAATGGAAATATTAACGAAATTAAATAAATGTATTCAATTATAAGGGGCAAACTGACTATTAATTGAAACTATTAACTTTAAAACCTGCAAACATTTATCAAAATGTCAGAGTTCAATGATTGTGTTAGAATCACACCACCCTCTTAAGTTTTACTTTATGAAAATACATAAATTTCATACATTTTCTTTTCTTTTACTAGATATATTTCACTAGTCCAGTTATTCCATATATTCAGTCAAATACTTGCGTTTTTAGACATTTTAATGAGTATGTAAAATAAGATACTTAAATGTAGATAATTTAAGACGGAATTATTTGAAACGGTATGAATAATTATTGAAGGGAAAAAAAGCATAAGAAGAAGAGCACACTAAAATTTTCTTGACCTGACGGTGCCGAAAATATTTTGAACAAGCGTCCGCAAATATTTACACTGCGTAGCAGCACTTTTTGAAACAAAATAAAAATATAAATAGGCCTCCCGCTTTCCTCCTCGGTGAACGAAAATCCGAAACTATTAATCACCACAACGTACAAATAAATTATTTCCAATCCAGATAAAAGTAGAAAAGAAGTAACTGAAAATGAATCAACTGGAAGCCTAGCCATATGCGTACGTGAAGCTTACGACATAAGCTTAGAGCTGATCAGCTGACTAAACCATTCCTTTTCCCAAGTGACGTAGAAAAATTACTGATAAACAAAAATAAAGTTTCATTTGACGCATAAAAGATTTATGATAGAAAGAAAATCACGTTTCAGAAGCATAAATAGATATGCATGTGAAATAAACTCACTTTTTTCATTGCAGTCATTTTGAGAAAAAAATTAAATTGACATGTATTAAAAATATATTAATTGATTCCATTTGCTTCCCTAGACAGAAGGAAATATGTTCTTCCCAAATGTATATTCAAATTTGATTACGAAATTTTTTTCTGAGTTAAACTTTCTTGAATAAAACGTTCCAACTGTGTGGCACGAATACCGGTCGCTCGGGATGTGAGTGCCAAAACCGCCGACACGTATGCCCGTCGCGCGGGATGAAAATGCAAACGAGGCCGGCACGAATACCGGTCGCTCGTCCCGAACGGGTTAAAGTGAACCAAGGATAAGGATAACGAAACTCAACCAATGTGCCGTTATTGCATTAGAGTAATCTCGTCTTTTCCTATAAGTGCCGGAAAGAGTTCCAACGAAGTCCAAGACAAAGAAGTTTTACATTTAATCTTATTACAGTAAATTTGTGCAAACGGAATAGCAGGTATACTTGCATAGTTATCATTCCGTCTCGGGATATTAAAATGTTTTCATGTTTACGAGAGGATTCCGTGTTTTTTTTAAAACCTGCCAAGAAGGAATCACAATCGGAACAAGTTCCATTTCAGATAGGTTTAAAACGTTAGCAAGCATAAATATAGTGTTTTCATCGAATATTGATTTTTTCCCCTTAAGATATGTCATCATCACAGATTTCCCTGTAATACATTTATACTCTTCAGAGGTGTAGTATACACTGAGTACGTTTTAGCAGATTTAATGGATACTGTGAAAACGGAAAGTGTTTATAACGAAAACCTGTCTAAAATGGAAAAGTTCATACTACCGACGAAAGGCATACCTTTGAATATACCTCCTAAGACAAACACCCGTTTAAAGTGGAATTTACATAGGCTATTTGTGATTCCGTCTTAGCCGTTTTTATTGCTGTATCCATGATTCAGTAAACCAGTTCTCCGTTCGGGGGGGGGGGGGGTCTGGAATCCCTGAAACCCCACCCCTTTGGCTATGCCACTGCATCCCCCCCCCCCCACAAACACACGCACAAGAATGGATTTTTTTTTTCTTCAGTGTATTTTGTTTATGCAAAAAATTGAAGATTACTGACGATGTTTGGTTTCTAAGACATACTGATTCTTGACGATCAAAATGTGAACTTCACTATCGATTGAAATAAAAGATAATTTCAATTCCATTTCGAAAATGATGAAAAAGAAGAAATCTAATAATTCCTACCTTTTTCCACAAAAAGGGAGTAATTTAGTTACCGTCATTAAAGAAATGTCATTAAAAATAGAAAAAAAAATAATATCTCGAAAAGTAATTCAAATTTTAAAATTGTAATACCACTTTCACAATCTCTGGATGAATACGAATATTTGGTGTTAATTTCACCGACAAACATCCCATACGTTAGGAGAAATAGCTGTCAAACTTAATCATTCGTTTAATCAGTCGTTTCATAAAATCCTTTCAAAAATCATTTAATAGATTCGTTTCATTAGGATTGTGATATAAAAAACTGTTGGAACCAGATTGAAAAGTAAAGCTCAATCTAAAAAAAATTACAGTAAAAAAATTGGCAAATAGTTTCAGTCTAAAAAAGTAAGTAGTGCGTAGAAAAGTAATGGAACGAGATTATCTGTAAAGCTCATGAAATTACCCAAATTTTTGTTGATAGCTGAAAATGTGGACTGAGCTTTACTGGTGCCTTAAAATCAATCAGGGTAATAAAGGCATTTTTAACACATTCTGAATTGTAATCATTCATAACCAGTTTAAAAATGTGGGTTCATAAGAATAGGTTAGAGGCTGATTTGGTAATGAGTGACAAACTGAGGGATCCGTTCGGTACGAAGTATGGACTAAATTCTATTCCAGGGGTCACTGATAAGCCTGGAAGATCAAAGCCCAAGTAAACCCCAAACCCTAAACATGTACGATTTAACCATACGCTAACTATTTGTCTGGCGTAAGTCCATTGGCATAAGGTTCCCTTTTCACAGTAATTAAATGAAAGTAAAATTATTATGTTAGTGTGTTATGTCAGAAATGTTAATAACAACAATTCCTCGGCAGCCTGACCATATTAATGTTAGACTTAAAATATTACTTCATGGTTTACATTCTTTTAGCTTTATGGAGTTTAGCTTGACATGATGCAATCATGTCCACAATTCTCGGACTGGCAGATTTTTTTTAGTACATAACTACACATTCTTTTTACTATACCCGGTACTCATTTTGAGTGGATAATATGATTCTGAATATAAGGCACCAGTAAAGCTCAGTCCACATTTTCAGCTATCAACAAAAATTTGGGTAATTTCATGAGCTTTACAGATAATCTCGTTCCATTACTTTTCTACGCACTACTTACTTTTTTAGACTGAAACTATTTGCCAAATTTTTACTGTAATTTTTTTTAGATTGAGCTTTACTTTTCAATCTGGTTCCAACAGTTTTTTATATCATTTCATACCTTTTTCAGATCCTTTCAGGAACTTAATCAATCAACTGCCACTAACCAAAAAACCGCCCCAACTAACCTAACCAACCAATGACCTCAATCAACCGGCCCAGCCAATTTCCCTAATAAAAAAATGACAGAAACTTTGGTTTAATAGTGTATTTCAAGAGCTCTGATGACCCGATACATACTGCTAACATCCATATTGGGATATTGACCTATACTTTACTCAGGACTAGCCGCCAGACTAGTTTTATACACAGTGTGATTTCTTAAATTTTTCTGCTACGTACCCACGCTCCTCTGTATTAAGAGACTTTGCAGTATCCTATGTCAACCCCTCAAACACACAAAAAGCTAGGGTAAGAAACAGTCATAATAGTCCAGGCAATAGGGAATTTTACCTAGCAAAGTTAATGGTAGTTCTGGAAATCGGCTAACTTTATGTTTTTGGGGTCGCTGAATCCGAATTTGTAACTTCCCACCAAAATCCCCCCCCCCCCAAACTTTGGTAAAACGCCCCCCAAAAAGGTTTTTATTAAAAGAACCAATTTTTTTTTTGTTGTTTTAGGGGAAAAGTATCTAGAAATTCAGAAAGTAGACAAAATTTGCAACAAATTAGATACATGACACTATGACTTAGGATGAAGGGGAAGGGGGAATCTGCCTCGGAACATGCGCGCGGTGCTGCGTGGGCTAAGTTGCGCAATTCCACTTAACCACTCACACGTTTACATTCGCCCTCCAATCTCCCCTTCGAACTTTTCTTATAAGGTTTACTTTAAGTTTTTTTGGTCGCTGACAGGCGTTCTTATTAATAAACTATGTAATCGAATGCTGTTTTCAATTTTTTAGTAAAAGCCGAAGATCTTTTTAAAATACTGTCAAAGTTGGCTTTTCGAACTGAATTTTTGGATGCGACATCGCGGGAAAGGAGAAAACCCTGTCGTCCCGTGACAACAATCGCTTACAACTCCCCATTTACTTATGAGAAAAAGATTGAAAACACTGTTCGATTCTTAAATATGTGACAGACAATGTTCTCAAATACCTTCCTAAATTCATTTTTGTTCGGAAACACATAAAATTGACAGGTGTTCTTATTAATAAACTATGTAATCGAATGGTGTTTTCAATTTTTTGGTAAAAGCAGAATATCTTTTTAAAAATACTGTCAAAGTTGGCTTTTTGAACTGAATTTTTGGATGCGACAGCGCGGGAAAGGAGAAAAACCTGTCGTCCCGTGACAACAATCGCTTACATTTATTTATGAAAAAAATTAAAAACAATATTCGATTCTTAAATATGTGACAGAAAATTTCACGACTGTTTTCAAATCCCTTTCTGAATTCATTTTTGTTCGGAAACTCATGCACTAAACTAAGGAATAAAAACCCACCATCATTAATTTAATTTAAGTATCCAACAAATATAACAGCTTTAGGCAATAATATAACAGGATCTTCAACTTTTTCAGTAAAAAAAAGGGTAGAGGTTTTTACAAGATGCCCATTTTTAAATGCTTAAATACTGTGTTATATTTGAACAACATATTCGAATTTTGTAAGCATTAGGTTATTTTTCTTTAAATAACATCATACAGGCAAAATAAAAAACGCAAATAATTTATTTTTTCTTCTTCTTCAAAAGAAAATAAACTAGCGATTTGAGGATCATTTTCAAAAAGGAACATATTAATTTCCTTAACATATTCAGAATAGCCATTCAGATGTTGTGTATAAAGATATGTGCATACAAAAAAGAAAAAAATAACTGTAAGAAAACTGAACTTTGTTGTGTGAAAAAAGGGAGGGGGGGGGGGGGGTAAAAATATTTTTGCAGAAATTTCAAGAGGGATTTTAGATGACTGATTATTTTTTCAACAAATATTGAATTTTTTTTTAAACATAAATATTTCAGGATTATATATGCTGAGAAATGGACAGGAGAAATTGAAATTTAAAATGAAATTCAGACGACGTATTATTTATTTGTTATTTCAGCAAAATAACAAACAGAGCAGGGTTTTTTTTAAGTTTTAAAATTTTTGCATATCGCAGATTTTCACTTTTTCTAAAGATTTCATTTAAATTTACAGCCATCTGAAATTTCTACTTCCACAAAATCACGCAAAGTTTAATATCTATATGTACTTCTTTTTTAAATCATCTCTCCTATTTGTTATTTTATAGTATTTTATTACATCTGCTACGATTCCCCGACTCCTGACAATTTTATTTTCATTAAAGCTTACAGAGTTTCATAATTATAAGGATTATTAAATTTAAAATCATTAAAAAAGGGTAACATTTATAATTTATTTGAATAATTACGAATTCAATTAAATAAATTTATAATTAAGTAAAATTACAAATTAATAGAAAATTTAAAAAAAAATGTAAAATAGATTAAAAAATATCTTAAATTTAAAAAGTAACAAATTTATTAAAATTATTTGGAATCTTTTCACTTCTCAGATGACACCTCGCCCTCTTTGTCATTAGGTAATGGAAATTATCTTCTTTCTCTATAAATCATTTTTGCCATTGACCTGTAATTTTAACAAAAATAAATATATAAATAAATCAGAAGTCTATTGAAATGCATCCCTTTCCCCGTGCCCATTCTATCAAAATTCTCTACTTTCATCGTCGAAAGCACAATTCCTTCCCGCCAAGAAAAGTCACTTTGACACAGGAAGCTCTGACCAATCAGGTTACGAGATGGCAAATCTCAATTGGAAAAAAGAAATATGCCAATAGGAGTATACGATTTCCTTGACAATACTAAGGAAAATGCAATAAATACAACAAAATGAACTAGCATTTACCGAAATTTTTTTTCGTAGGACTTAAAAATAAATCTTTCGTTTTATAGATTATAATAATAAGGATTAATTTCAGATTATCAGGAGTCTCTCTTCAGAATAAAACATCATTACAAAGTTATGTCAGTTAAACGGAAATTGACGTCATACCTAGCAAACGATTTTTTTTAAATTATTATTATCATTTCCTAAATTGTTTTCTTGAAATTAAAATATATTTTTTAACTTTTGAAACATTCAAATGAACATACTGCGATATTCTTATTCTATATTCCACATACCAGGGAAGAAACTTTATGCAGCTGATGCCTTGTCTTGACAAGGCATCAGCTGCATAAAGTAATAACTGTAACCGAAATTAACCTAGAACAAGAGCTCATATTTATACTTGTGTTTATGTGATGTTGTGTCGTACTTGTATCTGTAACCTAAATAGAATAAGTTATGTGTGAATAAATCTATGCAAGTAATTCCGCTGTATACATCCATTGGAGCCTTCGACGGTTCGCTACATTATTAACATATCTTCATAACAACGCATGGTGGCAGCGGTGGGATTCGAACCCACGCCTCCGAAGAGACTGGTGCCTCAAACCAGTGGTTCAGTATATCACCAGAAGTGGAAGAGTTGTTCGCCCTCCGCAGAAATTGAATCTTTGAAGAAAGGGAGATGTGGTATTAGGACATTAACTGTAACCGAAATTAACCTAGAACAAGAGCTCATATTTATACTTGTGTTTATGTGATGTTGTGTCGTACTTGTATCTGTAACCTAAATAGAATAAGTTATGTGTGAATAAATCTATGCAAGTAATTCCGCTGTATACATCCATTGGAGCCTTCGACGGTTCGCTACATTATTAACATATCTTCATAACAACGCATGAAGATTCTGAGAGCTTTGTTTCGTTGGACTAGGAACTTTCTGTGGTATTGGAAACTTATTACTGGAAACGTCTGGTTGAAGATCATCCACATCATCAGTTTCCGGCTGGAAATTAGTTGATGGAACAAGATGCATTCTATTTCGACGATATACCCTTTTTCCAGATTTGACTATGTACGAACGTGGATAATCTAATCTCTGCTGAACCGTACCAGTAGCTCGCTTGTCTGTGATCCACACTCCATCTCCAACATCAAGATTACTAAGGTCTCGTACTCCGTGACTTTTGTTATAGTTTTCTCTTTGCCGTTCTATTCTCTTCTCTTCCTTCCTTTGAAGTTCAGCCCTGTTTTCAATTTTTGGCTCTAATTGAGATCTTGCAATTGGCAGTGTTGTCTTAATACGACGATTCATGAGAAGTTCTGCAGGACTGAGGCCATTCTCCAATGGTGATGCTCTGTATGCCATTAAAGAAAGGTAAGGGTCATCAGCTTTTTTGAGTCGCATCTTGATGGTTTTTACTGCAGATTCAATGAAACCATTACTTTGAGGATACCTAGGACTTGATGTGATATGACGAAATCCATAAAGCTTTGAGAATTTTGAAAATTCAGATGAGTTAATTGGCTCAAATTGTGGACCATTGTCAGATCTAACCACATTAGGGATCCCATGTCTGGCAAAGATTGATTTGCAGTGGAGAATTACTTCCTCCGAAGTTAATCTTTCCAGTTTGGCGATTTCTGGATATCTTGAGAAGTAATCGGTCACGATTAAGTACCAAAATCCATAAAGCTTAAAAAGATCCATGCCCACAGTTTCCCATGGTCGTTCAGGAAATTCGGTAGGGATAAGTGGTTGATGGCGATAAGTGGTCTCCTTGATACATGATGTGCAATTCTTTATCATTTCTTCAATTTCTCTATTTATTCCAGGCCAATAGACAGATGATCTTGCTCTTGCACGACATTTCGTAATTCCCAAATGTCCTTCATGAATTTGTTGCAGAACCTTTTTTCGCTGACAGGCAGGAATGATGATTCGACAGCCCTTCATTATGAGTCCATCTTGGATCGATATTTCATATCGATGATTCCAGTAAGGTAGACAACTTGGTTCTATATTTTTCCTTGATGGCCAACCATTCAAAATTAAATTTTCTAGTTCTTTGCATGTTGCATCAGACTTTTGGGATTGTCGTAATTCTTCTAACCTGTTGCATGAAGCGGGTAATGAGGAAATTACCATACGAATATACGCATCAATTTCTTCCTCCAATTCTTCAACATTTTCTCTAGTTTCTTGAGGTTGTCTTGACAAGGCATCAGCTGCATAAAGTTTCTTCCCTGGTATGTGGAATATAGAATAAGAATATCGCATCATCCTCATCTTCAACCTTTGCAACCGTGGAGATAAATCTTCAAGGTTTTTCTTTGAGAAGATTGGAATTAGAGGTTTATGATCGGTTTCTAACCTAAAGTGAGTTCCAGTTAGGTAATCTCGAAATTTCTCACAACCCCAAGCTAGAGCAAGTGCCTCTTTTTCTATTTGAGCATATCTCTTTTCAGTAGGTGTGAGTGTTCTGGATGCATATGCCACGACAGAAATTTCTCCATTTTCTTGTTCTTGCCTCAAGGTGGCTCCTATTCCATAAGAAGAAGCGTCTGTTGTGACAATTGAAGTTTTCTGTGGATTATAAACCTTTAAAACAGGTTGAGATGTCAGGACATTCTTCCAATTTTGAAATGCTTGTTTTTGAGGTTCGTCCCAGACAAACTCATTCTTTTGACTTAACAAAGATGTTAACGGTGAAAACATTTCTGCAAAATTTGGAACAAATCTAGCGAGGAAATTTGCCATGCCTAGCATTTGCTTTAATTCCTTTTTGTTCTTTGGTGCTGGATATTCTTTCACTGCTCTAATTTTATCTTCATCAGGATGGATGCCTTTATCATCAATAATATGTCCCAAGAATTTGATTCTCTTGACTGAAAACTTACATTTCTTGTCATTTAGAGTAATACCAGCTTCTTTAAGCTTGTTCAGAATAATCCTCAGTCTTTGGTCATGTTCACTCTGATCGCTTCCCCACACTAAGATGTCGTCCATGTGACAAATAGTACCTGGGATATTTTCTAGCAGCTGTGACATTCTACGTTGGAAATGTTCTGGTGCAGATGAGATTCCAAAAGGTAATCTTAAAAATCTGTATCTTCCAAAAGGAGTGATGAAAGTCGTGAGATATGACGAAGATTCATCAAGTGGAATTTGCCAAAAACCTGAATTAGCATCCAACTTTGAAAAAATTTTAGCACCTGTCAGTAGATTCAATGAATATTCCATTGAAGGCAATGGATGAAATTCTCTTTCCACAGATTTGTTTAAGTGGACTAAGTCGACACATAAGCGAACAGTACCATCACTTTTAGGAACGATAACGACCGGTGAACACCATTCTGTCGGTTTGGTTACAGGAACAATAACTTTTTGTGCAATCATCTTCTTGATTTCCATTTCAGTTTTCTTCAGCAGTGGAATTGGTATCCTTCTTGGAGCTGAAATAGCAAACGGGACAGAGTTCGGCTTAAGCTTAATCGTATAACAACCTCTCAGTAACCCCAGGCCTGTGAACAGTTCAGGAAAATCTTGCTTAGGACTTATTGTGATTTCTGAAATATTCGGTCCCAATCCAAAAGCTAGTATCGCAGGTTTTCCCAATAAGTAGCTCTGCAGTCCTTCAATTACATGGATTTCTTCGGTTATTTTCTTTTCCTTGTATTGGATCTCCTCAATAAGTTTTCCTGTGTGTTTTAGTATTTTCCCATCCGGGCCGCAAAGCTTTTTGTCTGGTTTTAAGATTTTCGAATCCTTTAAAATCGATGAAGTAGCAGGAATAACAGTGTGATCTGCTCCGCTATCTATTTTGAAGCGAATGGTTTTACCTCTTATTTGAATAGGTACTGACCATAACAAATCATTTCTATTATTAAAGCGTGTTTCCCTAATTGTTCCTAAGAATGAAATTTCAGATTTACTTTCATTTTTCCTACAAACTCGTGCATAGTGCCCTAATTTGGAGCATTTCAGACATTTAGCATCTTTTGCTGGACATATTTTTCTGTTATGTGTAGATGTACCGCACCATTTGCAAAGATCAAAGGGTTTTGGATACTCTTTATTCCCATTACTCCTTTTATCACTTTCTTTAAACCGTGGATTTTGACTGGATACCCCTCTCTTAAAATTCACCTTTGTTTTGTTTACACTAGAAACTCTATGGACAGAAGCATTACTAGAAGTAAGAATCTCTTGTTGCTTTTTAATTGATTCCGATAACCGAACTTTTTCTATAGCTTTGCTCAAAGAAAGGTCTGGATCCAATTGTAATTTCTCACTTAATGATTTATCTCTAATACCGACAACTATTCTATCGCGTATCAGTTCATCATGAAGAACTCCGTAATCACAATGCTCAGCTAGTGAATAAAGTGAAGTTATAAAATCATTAACAGATTCCCCTTCGTTTTGAATGCGTTGATTAAAATGCGCCCGCTCGAAAATTGTGTTTTTCTTTACTATAAAATGATCATCAAAATGTTTCAGAACAATGTTATATTTCTGCTGGTCATCTTCCGACAAGTTAAAAGACGCAAAAATATCTTCTGCTTTATCTCCCATGAGATAAATAAGAGAATTTACCTGTTCTACCTCTGTTTGATTTTTTAAACCCGAAGCGAATCGATACCTTTCGAAATGTTGCTTCCATTTTAACCAAAGTGCCGGTGATGAAAAAGTAAATGATTCTGGCGGTGTAACCTGATATGAATTTCTATACTCTATATCTTTAGACATTTTAATTCTTAATAAATGAATACATATGTGCCGTATAATTATGCAAGAAAAGGAAACTTCTTACTTTAAGATATGAATCCGTTTTCAGTATTCAACTGTAGTAAACATCGTTTTAACCGACTGCCACCATGCGTTGTTATGAAGATATGTTAATAATGTAGCGAACCGTCGAAGGCTCCAATGGATGTATACAGCGGAATTACTTGCATAGATTTATTCACACATAACTTATTCTATTTAGGTTACAGATACAAGTACGACACAACATCACATAAACACAAGTATAAATATGAGCTCTTGTTCTAGGTTAATTTCGGTTACAGTTAATGTCCTAATACCACACATACTACGTCATTCTAACACGTGTTTAGTTAAAGTTTTTACATATATATGGGCGAAATTTTCATTTTCTGACTGGAATGACTTCTATTTCAAAAATGCAAAAATATAGTGAGAAAATCTGAATTTTTATTGTCTCGTAAAAGCAAAATGCACATGTTATCACTTTTTTAAAATTATTGTGCCAGTTTTTAGAGAATGGCAACAGGAAAGAAACGATTTAATTAGAAAATTAAAAAGGAGATATTTCTATATTGTTAAATTACGGAAAGTACAGTGCTATGTAAAGTTTAAATGGGTTCCATTCCCTTAATATTGGATATTTTTTAACGCGACCTGCGAAAGGCACATCACTAAATTAAGAACTTTCCAACAAGCCATTATTCATCACTGAATGTTTTCTGGTTTGGATTGTAATTGAGTTGTTGTCTTTTCATTATGTTTCAAAACGTAAAAGATGCGGCTGAGCTCTACTATACAGCACTATCGTGCTGTATGATATATATATAGGATAGATGTGGTACAATTATTAAAGAAAAAAATGACCTTTTGAATAAATAGTTGAGAAAAGGAATGAAGAAAAAATGTTGCTACATATATTAAATTGCTTGATAAAATCTTATTAAGGATTTCTTTAAACAAGACATATTTTAATATAACTTATTTGGCGCTTTGAACTTACATCGTCCAACGTTACATTCCGCTACGTGTCCGAGGTTAGTGGAAGGCAAAAACATCATTGAACTAACTCTGTCTGCTCTTAGTAAAACTACAAATTGCCTTCATCGGGCATTAATGAGACGAAAGAAATCGTTAAAAATTTTTAAGAAATTGCAATTCTGCATGTATGGAATTGTTTTGTAAATAAAATAATCGGAAAAAAAAATTCTTACGGGACGCCGGAGCGGAATGGGGTACATAAGGTTTGAAGCTAGTTTTTAGGTCTACGATACTAAAAAAAAAACCTTATCCTATATAAAGAAACAGTTTGTTTATACATTTTAAAATAAACTTTTGTATACAAAGTTGTAAAAAAAGTTGAGATATAAGTTTTAAAAGTAACTCAATCAACTCCATTCTATCCCACGCAAGGGGCAGAATCGGAAACAATGATTTTTGAAATATTATAGATTATTTTTTGTATTTAAAATGTTTCGAAGTTCACATATCAGTATTGAATGGAATAAAGATTTTTTTTTTTTTTTTATGGCCAGTAACTTTAATCAATTCAGAGTGATATGAGTCTCAGACAGGAGAGGGTAAGATGTTTTTTATGACCAGTTAGGTTAAAAAAAAAAAAAAAAAAAAAAAAAAAAAAAAAAAAAAAAAAAAAAAAAAAATTCTTATTTTGAAGAATAAAATTGTGCTTATTCTCCACAAATTTACAAAATTTTAAGTTATATACGGTTTATGGCTGGCAAAATTCACATATAAATATTGCATATGCATATACGTACGTAGTTCCGCCCCAACCCCTTCTGCCCGCGCTTTAAAATTTGAAAAAAACTCCGGTGACTACCATTAACCATTGATATTTCGATCATTGCATCATGGAAAAATATATTTTAAAACATAATTAATTCAATGGAATTAAAGTTAATTGGGGGTAAAATCCTGAAAGAAGGCTCCCTTGCTTCGAAAATTTCCAAATAATACAGTAAGACACAGAATTTATTGCTAAAAGTTGCCAAAGCGATTTAATGAATTCCAGCAACAAAACAGACACTACACACCAATGTTCTGCATGCAATTGAGGCTCGTGAAGATTTGCTATGCTACTCTAGTGCCACTGGCGGGAAATAAGTGCCGTATCCCCTTCTATCCCGGTCTCCCCTACAAGAAAGGTCCCCACAAGCGAAATTGCAAAAAATGCAGAATGTTCTTCTCATAAGGATATAAAAATAATAAATTAAAAAAAAATTCCGGCGAAGTTCAATATAGCGTAAGTAAAAAAAAAAAAAAAAAAAGAGAGATATACCGCAAGTAAAAAAAAAAAAAAAAAAAAAAAAAAAAAAAATTAAAATTTTGTGTATTTGGGGACTTATCACCTGTTGACGATAGAATATAATTAAAAAAAAATACGCTCTTATGTCAAATATTCTTTAAGAAAAAAATTTTTCCTGTTGAACTTGTTGAGGTAAGTTTATTTTAAACAACTTTAGTTTTGTCAGTTTTATTTTAACTATAACTAAAGCTTTAACTAAAGTTTTAACTATAGTTTTATCATATATATTTATATGTATTTATACGGAAGTTTAACTGTCATATTTTATGATTTAAAACAAAATTTAAACTCATTTAAATTGTTTCAAGCTCAAAAGTAAGTCCGATTGAGCACTGTCGATTTGATGTTGTTTCTTTGGAAACAACGGCTTCTTCGGTATGGAAATGTATAACTGCAGTCTTCTTCATCTGACCTTTACTTTTGAATAACCCTTTAAATAAAAAAAAAATCGTGGACTGGAAAATAAGGCTTTGGTAAAATTTCATTCAAATTGGTAATAAAAAGAAAAGAAAATGTGAATTGTTTATTACTTTATAGAACATTTAAAATTAATATTACAACACATGTAATAATATTCATATGTATATTTTTGCAACTTGCAAAATATAAAAGAAACAAATTGGATAATTAAAAATCAAATGCCAGATTAGCTATAGCTTAAAATAAATATTTGAAACTTACAAAGCATAGAAAATATTTTTTCATTGATAAAGTAAATAACTACAGGAACAAGTAACACATGTATATGCAGTATAATAAATGTAATAAACCCTTTCATTGTTTAAGTTTAAAATGATTAAATATCGTGCATTCTAAAAATCAATTAATAAGAGATTTTCAGATGCATTAATAGCATTTGCTTTTGGAGCGGAAAAGTGCTGTTCGCCAAATCGCGTGTCGCTTTCCTATTTTCGCGTGTTGAAAGTTTTTTTTTTTTTTTTTTTTTTTTTTTTTTTTTTTTTTACAGACTTTCTACTGGAATTCCGCCGCTAAATTTGATTGATCCTTTATTACATACATAAGTAGTTTCATTAGCATTTTTCCCAAAAAAGATTTAGCATGCGCTCCATGGAGACTTTCCTTGTTAGGTCATCACGTAAAATTCTTGATCAACGTCGAAAAAAAAAAAAAAAAAAAATGTAATTTGGAAGATTAAGGTAAGAACTTCGATTTAAAATTAGAAAACTGACACTGCTATGCACACAAGAGAAGAAACATTTTCTTTAAAATTTTGGGAACTCTAACCAAAGCGATATAAGTAAGCGTCCTATCTTAAATGGGAGAAGTAACCGCAAGATTAAAAGCGAGGTCACATCAATCAAGGTCATGCGCCACGTAGCGGATGGAGTGTAAACTACAGGTAGATACCTAACTGTTTTCTTACTGACACCACAAAAATTGTAAAGTTTTTTCACCTTGATTAATAACTGAAGTGCCTCTGCCAGGGCGAAGAAAAGTTCTTGGTGTCAAGTGCGTCTGGATGCCCCTCTCGCTACGCCATTGTTTTGCAATAAATGTGGCAAACAAAATTCATTTCCATGTGTGTCTGAAGATTTAGAAAATACGTGCCATACTAAAACCCCGCGTATGTGAATTATCACTCCGTCCACAAAGTGGCGCAACTGTGTTAATTTACGCCAGATTCCAGCATTAAGTTTGTTCGCTTACTTATAACGCTTTGACTCTAAATTTCCACTGAGGGATAGCTAGATACCTTGATTTGGCGGTGTGCATATAGATGGTGCACTTTCTAACATCTTATAATTTAATTATATAGTTTTAAAAAATCTTTTTTCCGGTGTTAATGTTTCATCACTTTTTTCATTACAAGAAAAGTAAAAAACATATCTAATCCTTTTATATCACGCAATTTTCAATTATTCGTGTAATGATAAAATTCTTCTTTAAAATTCGGATAGAATGTCAAAAAAAAAAAAAAAAAATGTACGCTTCAGATACAGTGTTGGTTGTAGCAATGTTTTTCTTCTGAAATCTTACCCAGCACCGTAAATATATGAGTCTAAAGCAGGGTCTGTTATATAGTTCAGATTTAAAAAAAAAGCCGCAAGCTAGAACATCTTCAGAAAAATAAAATATTATTTCAAAAGTTGCAAAGTTTGAGTTTTCCTTCGACGTCTGCCAATTTTTCGTCGATGTTGAAAATTCGGCATTTTCTGTGTGCAGTCGACAAAACGGAAAAAAAGAACATCCCATACTAATTAATCTACAACCGTTTTGATGTCCAAAATGAAAAATGAAAAAACGAAACAAGCAATTCGGGTGGAAATTATGACTTAAAAAATAAAAAGTTGAAGGTGCCGTGTTCATTCTTAAATTGTATCAAACAATGGTATGAAACACATAGGCTATGTATACCATCACCATTGAGCTATACAGTTTATGTATGAATTATGTGCAGTACTAGAAAAAACAAGAGCGAAAAAGCATGTATCAGGCACAGATTATGAAATACTCTCAAAAAGTAGTAGAATAATATTAAGTAATTCAATTTTTTTCATGCAATAAAATCAGTTTTTTAAATAATCTAAATAACACATGACTTAGAAAGTGTCCATTTTCAGCATACGCTATCCATATGCTGTGATTTGAGTGGATTCTACCATGAAGAGAGTTATACGAGTTTGATTTGTAGAATTTATACACACCACATAATACATATAAGTTTATCCCTCGCAGTACTATGATCAAAATATTACTTAAATGCCTAAGATGGGGTCGTTTTGACTCCATAGGTAATTATATTGTTTAGGTCAGAAAACTAATCAAAAGATAAAATATCGACATAATACTGGCAATCAAGATTCATCAAGCATAGGAATTTTGTAATTTCCACAATATTACGAATATTTAAATTAGTACAAAAAACAAGTAGAAAAAAAGCAATAACATTTTATAAGAAGTAATGGCAGTAATGCATTCCAACCACCTTAAGTTCTGCTGCTCATCTTTCTGGTATTCATGTTACAAAATAACACATGAAACACTTTTACACTTGTTGAACTTCTCCGAATATTGGATGTCATGATAAAAAGCTTTGATTTCTTCCCTGATTGCCTAAGATGGGGGTGAATGTGACCTCATTGGCAATTTCTACAAATAAACAAAATAAATTAACTGTGCGAAACTTAAAAGTAGACATAAGGTTAGTTGGGGCAACTGGCCCATGATTTTACAATGTGACTCTGGAGCTTCTGACAATTCAGCTTCAAAAAGCTAATGTTCATTTGAATTAAAGTCTGAACTTTTGTAAATGTGTTCAGTTAGGTTCCCTCTATCAGCCGAAAAGGCTTAAAATTACATTTTAATATTTAAAAATATAAAAATATGCATATTTTATCTTTCTTTCCTCATGGGTCCAGTTGCCCAATAAAAATGGGGTAAGTGGACAAGGAGGGTCTATGTTCCACACGCATTTATTTTTTTTTTTTCATGTGGGATATCAGGTCCTGTTTGAAAAAGTGTAAACAACTTAAAAATTTTTAAACCAAGCAGATCATGTAAATTATATGTCAGTAAACACCATTGTAAGGGAAACCTTTGCTGTCAATGTGTCTAAAAAAGCACTAAAAGTGCAAATATTAGATTTATTTATACCAAAAACATAAAAATTAAGTATGTACTTATGTACTTTAGTATAGGTAATAGGTATAAAAGTCACATGGGTATTTTAAGGGAAAAAATAGCAAGGTAAATCTATGAACAAACGGTTACGTAAGTACTTAAGTACTTTATCTGTATCCAGGGGTCGCTTTATATTGGGAAAATTTTATTGTTCCTACAAGAACCCTTAATGAGTTACCTTCATGATAATTTTTTTAACATATTCTAAAGAAATGTGCAATGAAGATATTATTTTCAAAATAGTGGTAGGAACAATAAAAGTTTTCGTATACAATGCGACCCCTGTATTGTACAATTTCAAGGTTTGGCTACCTCGCTTTCAGGGGCAAGGTATTTGCATTCGTAAAATGATGAAATAATTTAATGACACCAGTATGTACAAGAGAATCTATTTGAAAACAAGTAAAGGTATATTTTCGCGTAATTAATGAAAATGAAATTTTCATTATAAAATTCCGGTGCCAATGTGGCAATTAGGAATTAAAATTATGTGATGCAATAACGGCATCACCACCTCTCAAGGGTTCAAGAAATTTGGTTTGATATCACCCAATATGCTTTTTTTAAATTTTATTAAGTAATTTTAATAAGGTATCATATAATTTTCTTTATTGTGAGCAAAAAACAATGGAGAAATTTACTTCCCGTTGTAAGAGAAACTGAAAAAAATTATTTATAACTATTGGGGCAACTGGATGCAGCATGGTCCAGTTACCCCATTCGTGAAACATTTATGAGGTAACTGGGACACCGGGATTACATTTGAAACATGAAGTAAATATGTATAGAAACCTTATAATATAAACGTAGTTATATGCCTAATCTTTAGAAAAAAAGTTTGTTTAATAAAAGTACTTTCAGTATTTTAATAAAAAGCGAGGAAGTTCAACCAAATTGACGTTGTTTTTTAAAAAAGAAACGTAAATTTTCGACAACCTATCACAGCAAAGAGAGCGTTATGATTGAGTTGACATACGTTGTTTTAGGAATTAGAGGTTAAGGGGCATTGTTCACAAAAGCTAAAACTTAAAATACATCAGCGGTTTTTTATAAAATAGCCTATGGCCCAGTTACCTCGTGGATCCAGTTACCCCCAACTAACCTTAATTATGAAGCAGACCATTATAAGAGAATTCCTAGAAAATTATTTTAGCATACGGAAAAAACGAAAAAAATCTAACGGGAAAAAAATGAAAAACTGCAAAATGTTAAGATGGTGTCAAATTGACCTTTTTATGACCCTATCCTAACTGTGATGGTTAAAAATGCACACCACATCAGAAAACGTACTTCCAGAAATTATCAATTTATATCAGTCCTGTAACCGAATTTTATTTTCTCTGTAATTTGAAAAAAAATAGGTTACTCAATGCATAATCTATCTAGAAAGCACTTTGTACTGCAGCTTAGTGCATGTTTTCATTTCATTGATTTTGAAGTATTTTAACATCATTACAATGCAGCGCAACCTGTTTTACACATACATCATAAATCATAATGCAAAGGAATTATTTTGTGCGTCCCTGTAAATGAACTATAAATGCTATTTAATCTATTGCATAGATAAAAAAGCATATGATTTTCACCTCAGTGGTGCATATCAATCTTTCCATGTTTCGAACTTAGTAACTTAAATAATTGTACAATAAACGATTTTTCCTCATAGATCATAAAATACTGGTATTCTAATGTGTATCTCTGTAAACGAGCTGTAATTGATATGCACTTCATTTTAAATACCAAACATTCATTCTAAAACAACAAAAATATATGAAAAAATACATGGCTATTCCAGCATATTTACCCGAGTTGTAGCATGTCCATGCAGATGTGCAGAGAAATTGACAGATAGACAAAGAAACAGAATTCATAAACACATTTAAACTTTGTTATAAATATATTAAAAATAGTCTTTTAGATAAATGTTCACAAAATTCAACTGTTTATGTTTGATTTTATTTTTTGTTGATTGCGAAATTTATAACTTTCATATATTTAGTATTTATTAAAAATATGAAATTAGTTATTTAGAATATGAATTCTTTATTAAGCAATCAAATTATAGTTTAAGTACTGACAAATCTAAACAGACCAGAAAGAAAAATCACGCGCCCACCATAGATTAGGAAACACTTTCCAACTCATTCAGAATATTGTAACAAACCTTTACCCTTTAATAAGGTAAAATATAAAGTCTGAACGAATAACCCATTTCAAAAGAACAATTGCATGAATTACGTTCTAAAGTAGAAAAAATATCCGACTTCATTTATGCAGCTTTAAAAATGATCTATAGATTTCAATATATACTACGTAATATGCAGAAAATTAATTCAGTTAAGTAACGTATAACACCTGTGAAAATTCCCCCTCATCAATTTCTTTCAATACGGGATAAATATTATTGGTCATTTACTTTGTAAAATTTTCGTTGCATATTTACACGACACAAGCAAGCAAACAAACAAACACAAATTAGATTAAATTAGATTAATAATAAATTATGTGAAATGCTATTTTCTTTGTTGCTGCAATATTTTAAAAACGAATATTCGTGCAACAAAAATATTTTGATAACAATCTATCCATGTGGAATCATTATATGGGTAGCTGTATACTTCTGCATCCGGAATTGATATTATACTCAGCATTTTCCATGCATGAACTTTTACCATGAGTACATTCAAGTTAAGTATGATATATATGTACAGTAGAACCTCTTTTATCCGAAACTCTCGGTTAACCGAAATCCATGTTAAAAGCTTTTTTTTTTCTTTATCTTTTTTTTTAACTATCATATTCCTTGTGTGAAAGCGGTCCTTCCGAACTACGAGAACATATAAATATTTTCGATCCCGTTTCTTAGAGTTTCTTTGAATTAACCTTGAGCTCCCGTAAGTTGCGGAGTGGAACGTCCGAAACGAACAAATTAGCAAATCTGAATCTTTCCAAGGTTTCACAAAAGGTTTCGCATGGCTGTAGGAGCAGAAAGACAGTGATACTGGCGAACTAATAATAGTAAAAAACTCCGTGATAGAGCTTGAAAGCAAATGTGATCGAAACTGCGACAAACAAAACATTTTTTCAAACCCTTGTGATATATGCAGAAGGTACTTAATTTAAAATTTAAAATTCTGGTAATTTATTCTTGTTTCTATTTTGCTATTGCTCCGTTTTTATTAAGCGCTTATTATCATAATAAGAAATATTGCATATATTTCTCCTAAATCTTAAAATTGAAGCATTCTCAGTTATCCGAAAATTTCGATTTTTCGAAAGAGGGTCGGTACCAATTACTTCGGATAATCGAGGTTCTACTGCATATATGCATTTATAATTAGAAAACCTTCTGTGTTAAAAACTTTTCAATATCAGGGAAAAAAAACATGCTATGTAAATAATATACATAAATAGTATCGACTTAGTTTTCGAGGCAGAATCATTTATATGCACTAAAACTGGGAAGTTTCCATTAGAAAATGACGTACTTTCACTTTTAAATTATCCTTGATCTTCTGAAATTAGGATCTTTTATTTATAAAATACATTTATTATTTTCAAACAAATGCTATTAAAATTACACCAATACAATACATCTAATTCCTTTATTTCGCTCTATTGCCAATGAAGATGTACAGTGTACTGTTACGCATAGAAAAGTGAGTGATGACACTTTGGCAAAATCATTACATAAATAATACATGGAAATAACTTCAAATTATGAAGATTTAGAGAAATAATATTCCCTGAAACGATAAATGCCATCTTCGCCTCGATATGTTTTCACTCAAAATATTAAGAAGCCTGACTTAAAATTACGCAATTTTCACCAGCAACATGAACTTCCCGAAAGATTTTATGAATGCGGCAAAGGAACGTCATTTTTATTTCGCCACTTCTTTTATGAAGTAACCTTTATTTACATTTTCAGAAATTTAACACGTTTTATTCTTTCCTAAGCAACTTCTAAAGTCATCGAAAACTGCTTGGAATTTCACCAGATAAATTAAGTGGAGTCTTTGAGTCAGTTTTTTAGATTTTTTTTTAATCTCTCATTTTTTGAATCCCTCAAATGAATATATAGTTGCCCTAAAGCGATTTTCTGATAGTTCAATTCTTCAAAGTATTTTTTAAACATTGAATGTAACGCCACTCATTGAATATAATGCTATTGTAAAATTTTAAACTATTTTTCTCGAAACCTAGTTTTTAAAAATGGGCGACAATTTTCCTTGAGTATTATTGGACTGATTTTCTGTATTTACTTTTTTTAAGGGGACCGGGAAAGCCCTATCTCCGCCATGTTAAATTCACCAACTTTATGTACCTTTCCCTCAGAAATGGTGAAAGAGGTCTAGATTTTTTAAAGTAGTTAGAATAGCATAATTTACGTATTTTAATTGACCGTTTTCTTTCTAAGTGAAACTCAAAATTAATTATTAAATATTTATTGAAAGTCATTTTTAAATTAGCATTTCTGGTAAGATTTAACTGCCTAAAATAAATAAGTCTCAACAAATCATTAAATCCCTGTGTTAAAGTATACAATGTAACATAGTATAAGTATTAAAAAAATGTGAGTTCTTAAGTTTAATAGATATTGAAAAAAAAAGAAACATAAACATGAAAAATCCAAGTTTTGAGAAAAAGTCAATTAAAGATTTAAATGGCCATTAAGCTGTGAAGTACTCTTAGAGAAAATGAATAATTTCAACATTTATTTTTTTATATATAAACAAGTGTGACACATCGTTGGAAAGGTAAAATTTTAAACTATTTAATGAAACAAAAAATTAAAAATCGGTTTTTTGGTTAAATTTTGCTTTCCCGGTCCTCTTATAGAAAGCTAATAATTTTTTCTGGTGCTTATACCACTGAAAATTGTTCAGCGATTACATATTTTTTTTTTATTCGCAAAATGTAAAGAAAAAGGGAAAAAATGTTTTTTTTTTATTTCGTCTTAAATTTTATCAATCACTATAATTTAAAGGAATGTGTAGATTCCTGAAACCTATTGTAAACGTACAGTCTCAGTTTTTGTAGATTTTTGAGTTTGTGGCAGCTTATTTGCAGATGAATTTCAATACTTACAAGTTATTTTCCCTGCTCTCAAAAAATAATCCTTTAATCTACAGATGTATTTTTAAAAAACTTGATATGATTTGTTGTTTTCGGTTTTGTCCTTGGCAGCGTAATTTTGACTGCAGAAATTTAACAGAGACATCAAATAGATATCTATCAAATGCCACATCAACTGATTCAATGGAAGTCTGAGAAAAAAAAAATATCATAATATTTTTGAAAATGCTTCTGCGAATTCACCGACTAAACTGAGCTATTTGAGATTTATTTGATGTACCACTGACATATCATCTACAATGAAATTTGTTAACTACTAAAAGAGTGTAGTTTCCAGTAAAATGTGATTTCCACACTCAATGCTTTCTTTCAATTTCAAGTGCGAAAGCTGCTTTAGGTGATTTTATGGAAGAAAAAAACATATTAAAAAAGTCCAATATTTCCTTTAATGACAACATTTTATAAACGAAATCTTAATTATAATGCAACATGATAAATGTTGAACTTTAGTCCTTTCTTTTGTTTCTTGCCATGATTTATTGGAATATGTGGTTTTTCGGTGGAGTTTCTTTCGGACTGCAATTAAAATTGTATAAACAGGTTTTCTCTGTTTACTCAAATGCAATTTTCTATTTTAATTCCAAAATTCCTTTTTCAAATTGAATAATCACAGATTCTCCTGTTTCTTTGTAACGAAACAGACATTGTATTTTTTTTTTTTTTTTTTTTTTTTTTAAGTTTAAGGGTACCCTCATTCGGCAAAAAATGACGAAAATGTCCATTTTCTAATTTTTTGCTTAAATTATACTTTATTATTCCTAGTACATTCTGATGAAATTTCGTAAAGTTACGAGTACTATAAATTTCGAGTACTATAAATGCAGCTTAAAGCGATTTTATTACATCGCTGTCCTTTTAAATGCCACAATCCACTTCACTTACAAGTGATTTTTCACAGTTTGTATTTTTTCGACAAATAGGTATGTTCAAAGTGATAAAACTTTCATGTATATTTTTCAATCGACTCGAAATATTTTTTTGGTTGACCCTTATGGTCTATTTGATAAAAATAACTATCGGATGTATAACAAGGTAAAAAATTTTCTTACACATAACAATGCAAAATAATTCAGTTTTTACTATAATTGTACACGTATTTGCACATTTTATTTTTTTTCTCTCAAACTAATTAACTAAAATATCCGATACTTAAAATTATACACCACACTTTTACGAATAGTTAAAAATAAATTAGCTCAAAATGTTCAAAATTGTACTTGAATATACATTTTAAAATTTACTTAAATTTCTCAAACAAATTTAAAAATTTTCAAATTTTGCCGTTGGAGTGGAACAGTTTCTTGATAGAATCCTTTTCCTTCATTGATTCCTTTATTATTATGCCAAAAATGTACCTCAGAATGCTTAAGTTAAAAAAAAACAGTTCAAAGGGTACCGAGTCCGCTTAAGGGGAGATTTGCTTTTTGAAGCTAAAAAAAGTTGGGAGTTTTTCTAATATTTTCTTTTTTGAAAGAGGAATGGAGAATTTAGCTCCCTGTTTTCGTATGTTAATCATTTGAATAAAATTCTTTTTTTAATTTTTAATTAAACTTTTATGACCGCTCGAGCTACGTAATGAATGTCCTAACATATGTACGATGTATTTGCAATCGGGCAGTATCCTTTAGATCAAAAGAGACGTCTGCAATCAATTTTAGTTAAGGATTGTGAACGTAGATACAGTTGTCTGGAGATTCAAGCATTTCGGTGTGAAAAATTTGAGAATCAACAAAGAGGCGGCCATTTCAAAACGAGTCTATTTTTAACCATCTTTTGAGCCCTTTGGTGTGTTAAAATGTTTATTTTTTGTACAAGTGGCTGGAATTGGCCCAAGTTCCAAAAAATTATGTTCCCCTGTAATTAAAAAATACATAGCAAGATCAGTTTAATTGCGTTCTGATCTGACCCAGATTTTAAAAAAGTCATTTTACTTAAAAGACTTTTATAGGTGCTCTATAAAAATGTTTAAACCTGCCGACGCGTTGCGCTCAAGCTTTGAGTAACTATGAAAGGATTTTGAGTTCGGACAAATCTTGTATAAGGATAACCAACAGACTAAAGAAGATAAACAAGGGAATTAAAAAAAATCGATTTTTTTTTTAAACAGGAAAAAGGAAATCCTCCCTTAAGCACCAGGATAAATACTGTAAAAGTTATTATTTTCATCGGGTTCCTTTTATCGGTTTCAGTCATTCAAAGTTGATCTTCATCTACGATGCACGTATCATAATCTGAAGACACCTGTTAACATCGTCTCTTTTAGCATTGGAATATCCATTTTTAATTTTTTTTTTTTTTTTTTTTTTTTTTTTTTTTTTTTTTTTTTTTTTTTTTTGCAAATTGTAAACATCTAAGTGTTTCATGTGCAAGCTGTGTGGTCATATAGCTATATAGATTATATAACCTTTAAAGTAAAAGTAAGAGTATTCTCACCCTTGATATTCGCTTCAACAGAATTCATTTGATAAATTGACACAAATATCGATTTTTTAGAAATCTCATGAAGTATGTACTAGATGAGGAAAGACAGAATATCTAGCAGTTGGGATAGGAGAAGATGTTGAAATGGTGCTTATCATTTAATGGAATTAGTGAAGAGAAAAAAAATCCGGTATACTGCGATCTGCACAAGATTCATGAAATATCTGCTCTTTCTGAATTGCCGTGTTTCTAACTAGATGCTAATTTTGTCATAATGTGATGTTGATTGTTTTGCACTCGTTTTGTACAATGGTAAATTTTTTGACATTTAAAAATTTTCCATTCACAATGCTAATTTATTGTTGTAGGCTTAAGAAAGTATAGTAAATTGTTTTCAAAGATGTTTCTTCTTGATATGCAACTATTGCTGTCCCACATAAGAGAATATTTCCCATAAAGTTTCTACATTAAAATGATGATTGGTGTTCGCACCAAACGAAAACCGTTACGTTTTGCACAATGTTCGTAGATACAGTTTCTTTTTTGTGTTCATAATCACATAAAATTGACCCAATTTTTTCTCTGCCAACATCTTTTTATAATTTATAGTTTTCTAGATTATACTAATTAAAATACTTCGTATTTTAATATACTTCGTACGTATCTATTTTATTTTTAGGAACGTTATTTATTAGCATATATCTCTTTTAAAGTGTGTTTTAACTTTCATATGCAAAAGGGCTTTAGATATGCAGTTATTGCAATATATATTAGGGTTACATTTATGTGTAATTTACCAGTTTCAAAGATATCAAACACACATAAGTAATCCTTATTAGCCTACCAAAACGCGGCGAATCTGGAGCACACGATT
This sequence comes from Maratus speciosus, assembly GCA_963932465.1. Classification (NCBI taxonomy): domain Eukaryota; kingdom Metazoa; phylum Arthropoda; class Arachnida; order Araneae; family Salticidae; genus Maratus; species Maratus speciosus. The sequence continues at coordinate 460,632,895 of OZ010797.1, forward strand.
TTCCAAAATGAAATTTTCCAAACTGCTTCTGACAAGCACATTATAGGTATATATGTTTATTATCTGTTACTGCGGCAGTATCGTACACATAGTTATCATAATATTTTTGAATGAAGAAGAATATAGCGATGATATCGAATTTGAAATTTTATCTTTTTGGAGTGAAATATCAATCTAAAGGCTCAAATATTTTTTTACAACTTTTTTCATTTCTAAAAGTTACTAAAAACTTTGACAATCTGGTGCAGGAGCATGCATGCAATGAAGAAAAACAACGAGACTTTCTGAACAAAACCATAATAGATATTACTGAATTTTTAAATTAAAAAAAAATATATGTATTTTCTATTTTTAACTGATTTTCAACGAAAGAGAAATGAATAATTACACATTTAGATTGGATATTATATTTTCTATCAATGTCCACGCATACTTTTTAAAATGATAGTGCGATTTGCATACAAGTTTTCTTTATTGGAAAATTTTCTTCCTACATATGGTCCCGTTAGAGTCCGTTAATAAATCTATCTGACTATCATTTTCATCTCTACTTTTAGGCGTTTAACCCTTTATGTACTGAATTATGAATTCAGGAAAATTTTATCTTCTAAAGCATTTTTCGTGAATTGTTTAAACTATATTAGAAGATTTGCATAATCATTTAATAAATTTTAGAAGAATTTTACAATGATTGAATGAATTAGTACGATTAATTAAATTTGAATTTATAGGGATTTCGTGCAATATTTATAACCCCATTCAAATCTTTTATTTTAAATATTTTACTTAGTATTTTGTAGAATTAGGAAATGTACAAATATAATGTTCTTACAATAAAAACATAGAAGTATTTCCAAATTGAACCCCCCCCCCTCTCCCCCCAACGCCAAGAAAGCTGAAAAGATGCATAGGCAAAAGAAATCATCCTTTTAAAAATATTTTAGTTTTGTGTAACCAATAATGCTTTTGGAACAAGATAAAGTAATGTATACATAACTCATTCTAAACTGTATTACAACTAATCAATATATTACCTGAATTTTATAACGAGTTATTTTAATGGTTCTTAAAAATACCGTTAGTAGATAAAGGGCTAAGTGTATAAAATTTGACTCATAGTCAAGAATTTATAGTATGCCAGGTACATACTATACTGTAAGTTTTTACAATAGTATCATCGTTTTTTCGCGGAGACCATTTAAACAATTTTAATACAGTGGGTATGGTTATATGCGCTTCAAAATAATCGATGATTACAAATGTGAAAGAATATTGGTTAGAAACCGGTATTTATATGGGAAACGATATTTTACTTTAGAATATTGAACAAATCGTTTACATAACCGTTTTCTGAACATATAAATGCGTATCTTTTGAACGGATAACCTACTTTTTTGTACGTTTTTAGGTGCGTTCGTAAGTATATAAATACGTAGCACCTATAGTCGTTGTTCAGTCCGTCTGTCTGTCCGCATATAACCGAGCAAACACTACTCAACTAAATGGTCTGGAAATTTTAAATATATAATTGTTGCAAAATTTTGTCATTTAAAATTTTATTTGAATTGGATGTATAGTTTAATTACAGGGGCAGTCAAAAGTTTTCCGTTGCATTACGGCCAATCAGAAAAAATATTTCAAGTGCATTCTAATGATGGTACAGCCTTTCCAACAGAATGAAGTTGATACGCACTCATGAAGTGCACTATAATATACATTCAATACAATGTGTGGTGCAAAAAAGTTTTAAAACTACTTTTAGCACATTTGCCGCGTTTGACGTGCAATTTCCAACTTGTTTTATCTGGAAAAGTATTTTTCTGAATATGGACTAGTTTCAATATCAATAAAGTTTTAAAAATAATATATTTGTGTGACGTATATTTGTCTTATGTTGCGAAAAATTGATAACTGGTCAGAAAGATTCCGTATGTTTTCAAGGTACTCAGTCCCATTTTACTTGTTTACACTACTCGTTGTGTCGTACATAATTAATTTTTTATACAATTATTCAATTTAAATGTAATTAGTAAGACATACAATGAAAATATGAAATACTGAAACGGAAGTTTTGTGAAAAATGAAGAAATACGACAGTCCCCCAGTATATTTTCCATAGAATTTATTTTATAGCTTACCGTTTCGGGTAAAAATGCGGAATTCTTGTCTTGTAAACTATTCTAAAGAAACAACAATTACTCATTGGTTTACTGAGCAACGAATTTTATATACTTCATACGAGCTGGCCTATACGACACTTAATCACTGTTTTTCATTCTACTTTTCAAACATTTAATTAAATAACAACCGGAAAAATCACGGAGCAATAATAATATTTAAAAATAAATATTTTGAGTAGATGCAACCTCCTACCAAGAAAACCCTTCTATGTTCAAGCTCTAACTGCGCTTTTCAACCTGTTAGAGAGGCCAAATATAAACAAGTTGGAAATTGCTCGTCAAACGTGGCAAATGAAGTGCGTTCGTACTATAACTAGTTTTATAATTATTTTTTGCACCCCATATTGTACTGAATGTATAATTTTTTGCACTTCATAAAGCGCATAGTCTGATACATCATTAAAATGCACTTCCAATATTTTTTTCCCATTCCCCGTAATGTAACGGAACACTTTTGACTGTCCCTGTAATTAAACTATACATCCGATTTTCCTAAAATTTGAAATAGCTCAACAAAATTTTGCAACAATTATATCTTTAAAATTTCAGACCATTCGGAAGGCTGTAATATCATTAAAATGCACTTGCAATAATTTTTCCCATTGGCCGTAATGTAAAGAAAAACTTTTGACTGTCCCTGTAATTAAACTATGCATCCGATTTTCCTAAAATTTGAAAGGGCTCGACAAAATTTTGCAACAGTTATATCTTTAAAATTTCAGATCATTCGGAAGGCTCTAATATCATTAAAATCCACTTGCAATAATTTTTCCCATTGGCCGTAATGTAAAGAAAAACTTTTGACTGTCCCTGTAATTAAACTATACATCCGATTTTCCTAAAATTTGAAAGGCTCGACAAAATTTTGCAACAGTTATATCTTTAAAATTTCAGATCATTCGGAAGGCTGTAATATCATTAAAATGCACGTGCAATAATTTTTCCCATTGGCCGTAATATAAAGAAAAAATTTTGACTGTTCCTGTAATTAAACTATACATCCGATTTTCATAAAATTTGAAATGGCTCGACAAAATTTTGCAACAATCATATATTTGAAATTTCAGGCCATTCGGTTGGGTAGTTTTTGCTCTGTTACATGCGGACAGACGGACAGACGGACGGACTGAACGACGACTATAGGTGCTACGTATTTATATAATTACGAACGCACCTAAAAAAAAACTAAGCTTAAACTTCAACGCTGGAAAATAATAAGGCTTTTCCAATTTGCGAAAATATTTTATCCACTAAGATCTTGATAACGTTGCTGTCCGACTAATGTAACATGTCGATCTGAAAAAAGTTATTTGACGCCTTACAAATGCATTTATATAACTTTTAGCAAATATTAGCTTAGTTTTATAATTTTAACTGAATTTCATATATAATGTTATATAAAAATAACACATTTAAACTTGAAAATTTAATAACTGTAAAGGTACACATTTTATATTGTATAATAAATCCGTAAAATAAGTTTATTATTTTTTTTATATAGATCAGGCTCCATAAGAGTCCTTTATTCAAAATTTTAGACCGAATTTTGGCTTCTGATGTACGATTATACAAAGAATGTTATAATGCAATATACACTCTCAGAAATAGAATTCTCACTTTTGACGATTTAGCAATCCTCAAGCTGTATTTCGTCGTTTTTGACGATCATTTGCTATCACCATCACGTGACTTTTAAGGAAAGGTAAACTCTCAGATATTTGACGAAAGTTTTTCCTCAATCACGGTCAGACTCAATGCATTTTAAGGAAACCGCTGCTGTACCTCCTCAAATCCCGCGATTTTAGCAAGCAGATATTTGCTTGTTTGTATTAGTCCCGTAATCATTTATTTTTAAAACAGCACTTTTTAGTGCTTTTCAGAAAATACTGAAATATAGGTAGTTATTGTTTCTTCATAAGCTATTTTTTTAGCTGTTAAAATTTTTAGGAATGCTTATTATTATTATTATTATTACTTATGTTGTTGTTCGTTATGTTTTAATTCGAAAAGAATATATTTCCTGTGTTCAAAAACATCCAAAAAGAAAATTTAATCAATAAAATTTCAAAGATCCGGGATATCTTTTTTTAAAATTTATTTAAGAAGTATATTCTGTTTTCAATCAGATTAAAAATAAACACAATTGATCTCTCTCCCTTTTATAAACAGTAAAGTGTTAAAATCTTATCCATCTATTCAACGTGATAAAATCTCACGCAATATGCACTTCACAGTTCGTTATTTGTGTGCAACAAATTAACCAGACCATATTCTAACCATTCATTGAGCAAAGAAAATTTCACTAATAAATGATTTAATCAAGCCATATTATAATTATTCATTGACTATGAGAAAAACATAATAATAAATTAGCCTTCCTTAAAACTTTCAGCACCGATAAAATTACAATCTATCTTATAAAAGTATATCACGCGGCAGCTTTCATTAGATCAGTCTAAAAGCACATTCATATAAGTCCCCAATAGCCTGATCGGTAGAGCAAGTGTCTCCCACCCCAAAGCCCGCGGGTTCAAATCACGCCGAGGAAAACGAGAAGTGATATTTTTCTTCCCTTGGTAGAGGAGCTTCCAAACTGTTCAATAGATGGCGCCACCAGCCCTTTTTTGACGAAACTTTTGAGGAAATTTATATCGTCAAACAAGTGAAGAAAGTAATTTCATCAATTTGACGAAATATTCGCTCGGAGCATATTCCAGGAAACCGTTTCGTCAAAAACAAAGAAAATTTCGTAAAATCTGAGTATTCATTTCTGAGTGTGTATATTCTCCTTTCTATTTTCTTTTCTTAATTATTCATAACGTTCATAGTGTTTTTATAAATGTTACAGTACAAATAATAATTAAAAACACACACGAGTACAATAATGTCTATATAGGTTATGAAGGAAATACGATGTTTCTATAGGTCCATAAAAAGCATTTTTTAACCAAAGAATAAAATATTTTTAATATAAACATAAGTGAGGGTTTAATTTTGTTGAAGATTTTTCACTTCTTTTTACACATTTACATAAATGATGTTCAATGTAATTTTTGCAACTACATGTCATTGTGAGACCATTGCTTTGACACTTAGATAGTATAATAAAGGAATCTGTCTCATATGAGTATTTCGATAAATAAACTTCTGCAGTTGAACTTAAACAGATTAAGTGCAGATTACTGCACATTGCATTCGGCACATTGCACATTGCATTCGGCACTGCACACGGCAGTGCCATTAGAAGTATAGTGTGTCCCAAATTTATCTTTAGAACCTTCATAAATCTTTAAATCCTTCATCTTAAATGATTTATTTTAAATCCTTAAAATTAATCTTTAGATCCTTCATAAAACCTAAACGAAATAAGATAGCTCAGTTCGGTTTGTGTGTGTATAACAGCAACTCATCAAGTTATATTTCTACTAAAAACGATGCTTTTGTTTTCAGGTGCGACCCAGTAAGATTCATAACTGGTGATGACTATACCAATGGAAAAGATACAGTGTGTGGCTTGGTTCATAGAGACGATCTCAGATACACAAGTCCAAAGGAATTTCCGCACAAAATACGACGTCAACCACCATCCAGGCCCCCAATACGCGCGTGACATAAGACGTTTTTGGAGACTGGCAGTGTGGTTCATAAAAAAAGCGCTGGCCGGCCAAATACAAGTCAAGAGGATACGTAACGTATTCGACTAAGTATCCAACGAAGTCGAGTTGGGTTGGGTTGGGTTGTTTTTTGACGGCCAATTATCGACATGAGTGATATAGGCCCGGGGGGAGTGCCCTCCGTGGGGGTCTTTCTAAAGGAACCTAATCCGTATTAACGCATGGAAGATCCACGGCTCGAAGAAAACCACGAAAACTCCGAACGATTAGGCCGACGGGCGCGATTGGGATCGAACCCAGCACCTCCCGTCTACCAGCTTCGAGAGCAGAACCTCTCGGCCACTGTCCAACGAAGTCGAAAGAAGTCCATTCGTACGCGGCCTCCAGACTAATCACGTTCTACGATACTCATGGTGCTGCACAAGCGCTTGCAACTAACTGTCTACAGAGTCCATATGCTACAAAAAAAATGACAAAAGGTTGAATACCGTTCCGAGGCCGTTCGTACAACCATAGTTGTTTATATAGAGATATTTTAGCATCACCAAAAACTTTCTGTTCATTATACAATAAAAATATTTTTGTTAGTCCCCGGTATGCTATTTCTTTCTCCCAGCTTATTTTGTGTCGTCACCAAAAAATAACGTTCCCTTACAGAAGCTAGCCGTAAAAGAAAGCTGATGCACCATCGTACGATTAAATACTCTAGAGCATTTTTTTTTATTTCTAAGCATCGGACATTTTCAATTTTTATACCGTCGTATTGCGAAAAAATGTACTTTTAAATGCAATTTGTTTGAAAACTGCATCTTAATTTATTTTTGAAATATTATTTTTTTGTAGTTTTTAAAGCCATTTACTTAATATTGGCAACGGTAGTACTCCATTTCTGTTGAAAGGAAAGAAAAAATAGTGGTAAAATAGTAATTATATATTTTTGTTGACATTTTCTCATAACAACGAAAAGAAAATAAATTTAAAATACGTGCTATTTTGAAAAAAAATATATAAACGAATGATTTCTGTTAAAACATGGAGCTATCATAAACTATATTACAAGTATTTTTATTAACGTTACAAACAAATGAAGGCCTAGGAATCATTAGATAGCCGTTTTTTTTTTGTCGAGTTTCCTTAATGACGGCATCTTTTTGCTGTATTTGTGTATTCTTTCACGATAGTGACGTCCTATGCATATTTTACTGTAGATGTTTAACAGTGGATCGTAAATCTGGAATACATAAGCGGATGCGAATGACGTCATTTTACATAAATTAAAAGGATCTTTAAGTCTTAAAATTGAAATATGTTATGTACTATTTATATATACGTATATTTTTTTCATAGTGGGCGACACAAAATTCTGAAAAAGTAGAATTCCTGCTTTCTAGTTATTTAATTCCGTTTAAGGGAGTATTTGAGTTTGTCCAAACAATAAAAAAATATCGCCTTTTTGAAAGTACCAAAACACAAACAACATGCAATTAAGAACTTTTATTTTCCTTTCTGCCTAAAGTAGAAAATGTTAACTACATTATTCAGAAAAATAAATGTTGTATGTACAAAATTAATATTTAAATTTTAAATTTAAAAATTATTCTGACTAATGCGTGATTAAGTGCTGCGAGCATGATAAAATTCTAAATTATGCATATAAAAAGTATTGAATAAAATAGAATCATAACACACATACTTTTAATTTAAAACCAAAATATATACAAAATGTTTCATTTAAAATTTAATTTTAGCTCAAAATAAGAATAAGTTCAAAATTTTCAAATTTTTTTTCAAGTGCAGAAAAATAAATAACTAAAATATGTGATTTTTTTATTTTTTTATTTTACCATGTAGACTATAAAGAGACACATATTTGGTTAATTCTTTCAAGCTGTAGCTTACATATTTTAAAAGTAACTGTGCGCGCAATCTCCAATTTTATTAATCTGAGAAAACGCTTTTTAAAGTTTCAATATCTAGCGACATTCAATTACACTCTCCGTATATAAATGATTATAACTTAAGAAATGAAACAGATTTTTGAATGGGTTTTTTTGCACATAGTTGAGAAATTTTAGAACATTCAAAATAAAACAAAAACAGAAAACTGATTTTTTGAAAGTTTAAAGGTACTGAGCCCCTTAAGTTTTATGAAAGATCAAAGTTGTAAAGATAAATTTGGTTTAATGAAGGATCAGAGTTGTAAAGATAAATTTGGTACATCCTGTACATTTCAATCTTGACATAGTTAAAGTAAAGTTTCTATTTTGTCAAATAATTTTTTTCCTAAAGTTTTTAGCTGTTGCATATTTGTTTAGAAATAAGATAAGTGCAAACATTTCCCCGATCATAACATTGTTGTATACTCAAAATGTCTCTTTTTCCCAAAGCTCATACTGCAACAAAATTTAAGAACACGGTGCTTAAAATTTCTTTTTACTTCCTACGGCACTAATGGCGCCATATTCAGTTCAAGAATGCAGTGCAGGTAGAACATAACGTATATTATCCCAGAGATTTTGCAATGAAATAACATCGAATTTTTTAATGCTTTCCAACATAGTTCAAACGTGTTTATGCATTCACTTTGTATGTCCGTCCGTCCGTGTTCCAACTCTTGTAAATTTACTAGTATTACTGTGTAATTCTAATATGTTACTGACATTTACTATAGCATGATATATATTGAAAATGAAGACTGTGGTGGCTATAGTTTATTTTCAAGAACATCCAAAAGTATTCCGTTACATTACGGTTAATGGGAAAAATCATTTCAAGTGCATTATAATGATGTTTCCCAATTCCAGACATAATGAAATTGATATTGATTTATGAAGTACTAATGCATGCATTCTGTATGATATTGGGTTCAAATAATTTATTATTCATTTACGGGGGCACACAAAAGAATTTTATTACGTTATGGTCTTCCGAGTTAAACTGTTTGCAGTATATTTTAATTATGTTACACTATTTAAAAAATACTGAAATTCATATATATTACTAAGGTTTACTACAATGAGGTACTTCCAGTAGGATATGATGTGTACTGTGACAGATTTCTGTCACATATTTCTTTTTATTCAAAACTAATTTAAAACCTAACTTTTTTTACTTTTAAACATGTCATCCCCCCCTTTTCTTTCATACTGATAAAGAGAATTAAATTCCTTTTCTTAAAACCATACGTTTTTTTATTAAACTCTTTTCCTCCTTTCTGAAAAATCCTTTGATTCATTCCGCTTAAATATTCAGTTACTTTCTTTCCCTTTCTCATTGAATCATTTAATCATTTATCTATCTGCTTCCAGTAAAAAAAATAAAATAAATAAAAATTATAAGGTGCGGCTGCTAGTAACAATATCTCTTCATTTAATTACATCGGATTTTGCCCACCGCAGTGAAAAGCTTACTTATCACTGCTAATATGGAACCGTTGAAAATCTTTTACAACAAATGTGAAAGGAATGTATTTTATGCGATTCACTGCATATTTCCCTTCCATCTGTCTGCAGTATGTAATTTTAAGTAACACGTGTTTAAGCGAATGCCAGTCTGTAATATAAACACCTCCCAGATGTTTCTGCCGGCTCTCTCATCGAAATGAGATGCGGTTTTTAAAATCACGTTTCATGGATGTTAAATCTATTTGTCAGTTGGTTTACCAGATGCCTTTCTTGGCATTTCGCGATTGTATGTTGCGGGCATTTTTTTAACGTAATCATTTCGATTAGATAATGATTCCCAGGATTTATGGACTGGCAACCATTTTCCATCACGCGTTTCATTGTTCTCATCGGGGTTGCTGGATTTTTTGGGATAATCATTTGGCTCGCGAATAAAACCTTTGTCCACAGTTCGTTCAGGGTGCCAATGTTTGAATTTGGCGATGTATAGTGACTAGTGTTATATGATTCTTATGAAATCACGAGCACTCAACTTTTTATCTCGACCAAAAAGGATGTAAGACCTTCATGGTCTGTGGGTCACGCCCAGGCGTACCTTGTAAATATGGACTCTCTCTCTCACTCTTAATTAATTATGAGTATGATTTTTGTAACTTTAAATTTAGAAATGTTGAATAAATTTTCATAGTTCCTGTAATATGGTTGGAGTTTTTGCTTTTAAGTGAACCATCCCACTGAACACCATTACAAAATTTAGACCATCGGCCGGTCTTTTCTCCAAACTAAAAAAAATAAATAAAAATAAAATAAAAATAGTTAAGAGAGATAAATCCCCCCCCCCCCCCCCACACACACACACACTTTTAAAATGGCTGTATGCTCCACTTTCGACGGATTCCAGTTAGATTTTAAAAGGACAATTGTCTTCTTCAAGTTCCCTGCCATTTCCTGTCTCTGTGTCTAGTGATGTTGGAATAAAGAGTATGTCATCACCCCTCCACTTAAGCGACGAGCCATGGTTGCCTGATTGATGTGCCTGTGATGCGCGGCGCCGTTTCTTCAAATACGCTGTGTTTTTTTTTTTAATTCAAGACTGCATAGTCCTCAGTGCTGTGCACACTCCTGCGATCCATGCATGTTTCCAAAAATGCTATGCAGTCTGGCAAATAGTGGATCTCACCTGTAATTGCCATCTACGGCAGTTGTGTTTTCTGCGATTCGTGTTTTCTTTCATGCGACCTGTTATTTCTTCAAAAAGTGTGTCAACATAAAAAAAAAGAGTAATAGTTCTGCACCAGTGTACTCGACAAAAAAAAGGGCACCTGTTAATGTCCACATTCATCACACATCATTTTTGGTTGTTTGTGAAATAGCGAAAAAAAAAAAAAGTGAAATCTATTGATTCTTACAAAAAAGTGCACCTGACAATGTCAAAAATTCATCGTGCTTCATTCCGAATATTGCCTTTGTGACAGAATGTTTTTTTTTCTTTTCAAAATGTGTTTTTACGCAAGGTTATCTAAAAAAAAAAAGTGTGTCTCACTTAAAATATGAAGGACGCATCATTTACCAAGTATGTGCTTTTCTGTGACTTATATGAAAATCTCAAAGTGAACTTTTAGTAAAGACTTGACAGTATGGGAAATAAGGCTATATATTTTCGCAAAAAAAAATAGTGGCGTTTCGGATCAAATACTTCTAATGTGACACTTGTCGTGTTAATTACTACAGTTAAAAAGTGCATTTTTAGGTAGTGTTAAAAAAAAAGTAAGAATACACTACAAATTTCAACAGGAACATTTTTTTTTTCCTTTTTAAAATCTTAATTTTAATTAATACAGTATTTTCCTTTTTATATTTTTTTTTCAGTTTCATCTCTTTTCATGCTATGATAAATGTTTCTATATTCATACTTGTTTAAAATTTTATTACTTCATACTATTCCATATAGTTTTTATTAAGGCTGCTTATAAAATGTGATAGCCGGAAGAGAGAAGTTATCGGCCTTATAAAAAAAAAAATATTGTTTTTTTTAAACCGTTAAACTTGCAGCTATATTTCTAAGCTGCTCTTTGCAAGTTAATGTTTAAAAGGTAAGTGCTGTTTCAGTGCTAGTTATTTTATGTATGTTTGTATTCTTTATTTTCATGCATGACAGGGATTTTCTTGGTTTAATATTTATCTTGAAAGATACTAGTCTTGTATTCCTTGTCGCTGTTGGACAAACAATAGCCTTTTAAAATTTATCTAATTTATCTGTTGCACATTCTGTTGCTTTTAATTATAGTTATGAATGACATATTTTTAACGAAAGGTGTGTTTATTTTTAATTTAATTTCTATTTTGATTGAAAAGAGATGTATTTGTATTTATCTCTGTTATGAATATTTAATATGTTAGGTAATATTTCATCTGCTTTTAAAAATATAAGTTGTTACTTACAGATTGGCACTTGAAGTGTAAAGTAAAATTTATGAATAATTGAGATGCATTTCTAAGGGTATATTAAAAAAAAAAGGGTAGCAAATTTTTTTAAGTTTGTTGCATTTGATTCATATTAGAAACTTCCTGAGTATCTTGCATTGACACATTGACGCACTTCAGAGATAATATATTCTTTTTATTTTATCTCCGGGCCTTGAAGTTGCTTCTCTGTTGTTTTATCATTTGTTGGACATAAATACGCTGGCTCGTAATAAAACACCGCTTATGGATGATAATTTCTAAAAATGTGATTGTTGTTGTTTTAACCATTTTTTAGCTTGAATTCAATTTTAGCTTAGCACGTGGCGTGTATAAAAATCTGTAGGTAGTATACTGGGCTGTACAAAAAAATTCAAGTATTTTTCCACGAAAGTATTAATGTACTTTTCCAACTGTTGGCGATAATTGCATAATCCTGTTTTCAAATATTGATCTTTAGGCATATTATTCAAAGATTAAAAGAAGATATGATGGCTGTTATCTCAAAAGAAATTGATGACAATTACAGAAAATATATAAATCAAGTATAGTTCCAATACGAGTATATGGTATTTATTTCACAGGGGCTGTATAGATAATAAAATACATAATTTAATTTTCATCCAGCATCATTTTCTCATAAGCGATGTTTAGAAAAAAAAGCTTAGCTAATGAAGTATATGAGAAAAAACTGCTTTTATTTTAGAATTAAATTAATAAATTATGATCCTTTGATTTTTTTTCCAGGTTTCAGCGTGTTTCTAAACAAAAAATAAACGTTATCTAAATATCCTATATAGGAAAGGGGGCGATATAGAAAGTTAAATTTTGTAATTTAATACTTATAAAACTTCCTGTAAAACAAATCTGAAAGTTGTATTTGATTTGTAGAGGAAAAGGTCCGAATACCGGCTACCACTTTTGTTTTCAATCTAGATCATACAATTTTCAAAATTAATAAAATAAAAAGTGACAGCAGGGTACCTTGACACGTTTTACATCTGTTTAGAGAAAAAAAAATCAGTTTAAAAGGCGTTTTCTGTTTATAAGAAGCAAAATTCCGAAAGTCTTCAAATTTTGAGTTTTTAAAATGGGGTCTAAATACCGGCTACCTAAGTTTTTTTCCAAAAGATCACACAGATAGAGCTAATGACAATTATTAAGCAATAAGAATATTATTTTAATAAATTGTATTGATTAATTACATTTCTTATGCACAGAAAAATACGCAATTTTTAATAAATATGTATTTTTGTCAAATTTCTAAAATTCTTTTCGACTATCTCTCACAGTGTTCTTCCCATTATGTTTCTATTTTTGTTTTTTAACGTGTATAACAAAAAAAAGCTTGCTGATTGAAATGAGAATTATTTTATCTGAAAAAAATCAAAAGCATAATATCACTCTCTGCGTCGGTATAGTCCCTATCAACCCATATATCGCATTCTTAACATTGAACCCAGAATCCCCTCCCCAATTCTTGTCCACAGAGAAAGCACCCATGCAGAAGACACAAATTTATCATCTTCCTCTGTTGGATATTTTCCTTTTCCACTTTTTTAGCCCTTTCGCTGCGTAATTGTTTTATCAAAATAGCTTCAAAAATTGCGTATTTAAACTCTTCGTGACGAGCGTCTTTTAAGAATTTTTATTCTTTTGTCACCGGTTTTTCAAAAGCAAAAGTTTTTGTCTAAATTAACCGGGAAAATGCTCCGATTAAATCAGGCATAATTTACAATAAAAAAATAACTTGTGGGAATAATCAAGGAGGGTTAATTAGACGGAAAATATGCATCACCGAGGAAATCTAGGGTTGCGCAAATTTTGCTACTTTTACGATGCCCAAGGAAATCTCGGTTTGAAATAAAATTTCTGCTTCTTTCGCCTGGTTTACTCCGTCATTTTTTCCTTTCTCTTCACATTTATTACAGGCAACTTTGTAGTGTACAACAGCTTTTTTTTGGAAAGTGATCCTGTAACCAGTGTCGGTCCTGAAGAATTACGGCCATGGTTGCTTTTTTCATATTGCGAAATGGCACGGGGACTATTTCTGAACCATTTAAATTAATTTATTAATTATGGAACTATTTATATTAATTTATTTTCCTCTTCTTCAAGCAGAGCAACCGAGAGAGGTCGAAATACCTGCTAGCCGGTATTTAGACCACTCTAGGTAGCCGGTATTCAGACCACTGCTATGTTTAAGTTAAAACCGGTATTACTCATTCATATAATAAAATACAAATACTGTGCGCGTGGCAATTGAGAGCTAAATATGTCTAGAAAATAACTTAATCAACAATTCAAGACAATATACGATCAGTATATTTTTTAAAAAAAATGAGAAACACATATCTGAAAAACTTTTGATGTACCAGATTACGTAGAATCGACACTTTTGCATTTACTATTTGTAAATGACACAGACTTCAGCGACGTACTTTTCGTAACTTTCTTCTCTCAATAAAGTTACAAACTCTGCCTATCACCGCTAGGCTGCGCTGCGCTCAGTTCTCAGAACACGTAGTAGCCGGTATTTGGACCTTCTCCTCTATAGGTAAAAGTAGAGCAAAACTGTATAATCAATTAAAACCTGATATATTAGTATTGACTCAGACATTCTATATAAGAGAATAACTCTTATGTTAGGATTTCTATATTGACTCAATTTTAGCATTCCATTAACAGGAAATGATTAAAATGCTGAGGAAAGGCCAAAAGGTGAAGCGGCTGTTACGTTGTATACATACTGGCATTTGTGTATTTTTTTAGCTAGTATGTTTCTTTTATCAATTTTTGGGTTTTATTTTTTGGCTGTTTTCAAAATTCTCAAATATGAGCATATATGAAGTTACTGGAACGTTTTATGCTATTATGTATAAAATATTTTAAGAGAATTTATTTCCCACAATGAACAAAATGCTATCATTTAAAAGGTCATTTTTACTTTTTTCTTCCCGATCGGCATTCTCCTCGGGTAAAACTGGATATCCTACTTTGGAATAAAAAACGTAAATTATAAAAAAAAATAATTGAAGACCCCTCAAACAATGTTTTAGAAAAGTCTTTTAAAGCTACATGCTCACGAATGGATATAACTTTGATATTGAAAATAAGCAGGTGAACTTTTTTTTCCGCAATTTTTCAATTTGTAATGAATATAATCTTCCCTTTGTTTTGAACTTTTAAATATTTATGTATGAAATTGAAATATTATTAATTTAGTTTCTGAGTTGAAGTTGAAAAATAAAATGTATCGTTCCTTTTTAAAAGAAAGTGTAAACTTTTTCATTTCCTGTAAAATTAATATATTCATACAGTTTTATCCCACAGGCGTGATAAGATTGAATGATTAACTCTTTTTACATAATCATTACTATCAATTTCTTCGACTAATCATATATTTAAATGATATTATAATACAAGGATGAGCAAAGGGTAAGTACGCAAAGTTACATTAAATGTTGTAACTAATAATAAATATGCGGTTTTATCCAAATACAGTAGTACGTGCAATATTGTGTATGTTATATTGGCACTAATTAATTGATATATGGATACAACCCCTCATCTTTTTGCTACATTTTGGGAACCACGGATTTCGAGCTTATTCTATTAACGATAATTTTCAGAATTTTCAATCTATGTTTTTGAGATTTTCACAAAAGTTGCTCTGTACACTTAGCTAATACCTTATGCACATTATATTTTGATTGTATTCGCGCATGCGCAGTGAAACATTTTTAGTAAACCTGCTCAATGTTCCTCCAATTTTTATTATTTTTTAATTCGGATTTCTGGATATTGTGTACAATGTTGTTTGTCATATATTCTGAAAAGAACTCTTTTTTATATTAAGAACTCTACAAATTATAAGACAAAAACTTGGCACAATTTGGGACTCTTTTTATAAAAACTTTAATTTCTCTACGAATATAGATCCTATTCTCATAAAAAATGAACACAGTTTATTGAAATAAGGCACTTAATGATAATCTACTGTTTGAACGCGTTTGCTAAGTTAGCTTTTACAGGGTAATCCAAAAGATATTCGTTCCTTTTCAATTTTTTTATGGTCCCCTATGGAGTTTCGGGATAAAATCTTCACGGAAATATATGACCCGTACTATTCTGTTTACACACCATGAGTTTAAAGATAATTCATCATGTATTTTTCTAGATACTTAAGAAAACGTCTAAAAAAGCAAGTGGTCGGTCATATTGGCCATATAGTGTACCTGCAATGGAAGGACTATATTAAAATATAAAGCTCCCTGTGTATGTGTGTACAATGATCTTTTTTTTATCATAAAAATCAACATTTTGAAGGAAATACGTAGGAACAAGTTAATTAATCTCTTAAAGACTGAACTAATAGACAAATAAATTTCCCTTTTCTATGTAGCAAAACTAGTAGTTAAAAATTAGATTTTAGTTCTTAAAGTGTGTTTCTAAGCACACTGTAGCACATAAGAAGAATATTTAAAAAAATGGAGGTACAACATTAATTTTGTGCTTATTTTTAGTTATCTAAAAACTTCTGATTCAAAGCTAAAAAAAGTTGAAGATTAAAAGAAATCTCTTATGAAGACAAATGCGTGATCTAATAACCAACGACGGTTCGTTAGAATATTTAACCATCCATTAAATAATCTTTCGATAAAAATAAAAGCCCATTATTTTTTAATTGGAGAAAATTGGAGATTTACTTTTCTGTTCCTAAATTTCTAGCTAATTTCTATTGATGTATTTTATTTTAATAGTTACTTTATTCGTTTATTTTTAAACTGAAACAAAATCCAATGAATTGTGGTTGAAAAGGAAAAATAGGATAATTATATTTCAGGATATTAACAAGATAAATGACAGTTTCAAATGTTTCTATATATACAGCAAGTAACAAATTATTTAATAAAATCCTAAAATAAGTGATGACTCCAGTTTAAAAAGTCGCAAGATAAAGTTATTTGAAACGAAATTTCTTGTTTGTGATATGTTATAGATGACGCTATAAATTTAAAGCTCTTTGATTTTATTTTGTTAGAAATTGTCATTTACATTTTTGATTTTATAGCTACATTTATTATTAATACGACTAGCAACAAATCGCAAAGAATCATAAATATAAATAAAATACAACTTGGAAAGGATATCAGAATTTTCCGATGAGATTTGAATGACTAATATTTCGTGAAAAATGTCAGACCGGCAAATAATGTCAACATTATTATATGTTTCTTTATACTTTATTAACATTATTATATGTTTCTTTTATATTACATTCGAAATACGTATTTAGATGTATATATAAACAGCAATGTAGAATTTAGGATGGAATATTTTTAAATGGACTTATTCTGAAAAAATACAATTTTCAGTATTATGTTTTGCAAATATGTTTGAAAACTTTGATATTGTTACGGTCGAATACGAAAATGGGTCCATTTAAAGAACATTTATTCGGATTTATTCCATTTTTAATTTCATCCAATGGTATGTCTTTTTTATTATATGTGTAAGGTTAATGTTTAACAGGTGGTAGGATTTGTATACCAATCTCTTAAATTGTACATTTTATCGAAGATAATTCCTCATACGAAGATGTTTTCGAAAGTAGTCAGAATACACCGTTATCTAGAATTGTAATAAATTATTACAAATACAGTAGTACATTATTAAAGATTTTTAAATTACAATTAAAAATACTTAGTGTATATTGTTTAATTTTCAAAAGAGAATTTTGTTGTGTATCTAATGTCTCTAACTCGGTATTGAGACCTACTAACTTACAGCATATATACGCATATATAACGCAATTCTTAAGATTGTAC
Organism: Maratus speciosus; assembly: GCA_963932465.1. Lineage (NCBI taxonomy): Eukaryota > Metazoa > Arthropoda > Arachnida > Araneae > Salticidae > Maratus > Maratus speciosus. The sequence continues at coordinate 460,650,387 of OZ010797.1, forward strand.
TTCAATTAATAGATTATATTTTATTCTAAATTATATTGCATATTTTTACGACTTTTAAAAAAATTTTCTGTTGCTTTTATCTTTTCTAGAACTGCCATTCATATTTTTGCTTTCAGGCGTAAATTTCTTCTAGAAGCTACAAGTAAGGAATCGCAAAAAACTGTAAATATAAGCCATAAAATATATAAATAATGTATATGTAAGTAAAACGGTTAAAGGATACCAGAGTTTTTCGATAAGATTTGAATGGCAAATGTTTTGTGAAAAATGAGAGACCGTGAAATAATGCCATTTTTATATTATTCTTTACATTCGCAATTGTTTAGATGTAAATATAAACAGAATTATAGAATTTAGAACGAAATATTCTTAAGTGGATTTATTCTGAAATAATGCAGGTTTAAATTATATATTTTTCAAATATAATTGATAACTTTAACATTGTTAGGGTCGAATACAAATATGGTTCATTTAAAGAAAATTTATTCAGATTTATTCCATTTATAACTTCAGTCTATTGTGTACATACTTTTTATTATATGTACAGATTACATTATAACATTGTAAAAATATAAAACAGTTCTACATATAATTTATTATTTATACTAATCTATTAAACTGTAAATTTTATCGAAAATAGTTGAGGACTAAAAATGGAAAACGGCGAAAGTTGGAAATTTTTCAAGAAAGTGATAAAAAGAAAAACTGTTACTTATGGTAAATACAGCGTTTTCCACTTCACTCCTTTTGGGCTCTTAGTTCACCAGTTTAAAATGTAGGTACCTAGCTTCCTTTCGTTTAGTATTTATATGCGCAATATTATCATTTGTAAACATTTATTTATTTATATATTTAATATTTTTTCTCTTGATTAAAATATCCCATTGATGTAAACAATAACAACACGTTGTGTAATGACCACTAGTCACCGCCATCTTATCACTTGCACTTTCAGCGTACTCCGCTTTACTTCGTGCAACACTATCAACCAGCGACATTTTTCTGCTTTTTTTAAACTATTTCTATTAGGGTGGTACTTATATTGTTTTCCTGTTTATTAATCTTGGCACTTAGGACAGTTTTTCGTAAATAAATAAATAAATAAAAATAAAAATAAAAATAAAAAAAAAAGATGATTTTTGATTATTTGATACTTTTAGCGTTTTTCCGTTTTAGTCCTCAATTCTGCATATTAAGATGTTTTTAAAAGAAGACTATATATACCGCTATCTAGAATAAATTATACTAAATTATTACATATGCAGTGTTACTTTTTTTTAATGATTTGAAATTACAATTAGAAATTCTTAGTATATAAAGTTTGATTTTCAGAAGATAATTTTGCTGTGTATCTAATTTCTCTATCTTGTAAATAAAATCTATTAAGATTTCCTAAGTTACAACATATATTTTTTCTCATATATAACGGAATTCCTAAAATTTGTATTTTCATTGTACATATTTTATGTAAATAACTTCAGGGTTTAGAAATCTCTCCGTTCTAAGACTGATTTGAAAGTTTTCAGTTAACTTTATTTTTTTTTAAATTGCAATTCATATTTTTCTATTATGCATAGATTTTCCTTCGAGCGTCAAGAAGGAAAACCAAATATTGCGAAATTACGTAAAATAAATTATAAAATTAGCGAACTATTTAAAAAAAAAATGCTTTTTATTTTGTTTATAAAAACCGAACGAAATAGCTAAAAAAAATTCGGTTAAGGACTAAGTAAATATGCAAACTTTCATTTAAAATAAGAAAAATAAATAGGAAAAAAAAAGAAATCTTTGCATTCCTTGACAAGATATTTTTAGCAGTGATCTTAAAAATATTTTTTTTGAGAAAATCATGCTTAAAGTGTTGAAACAAATATCGCTTGTTCGTGCACTGTGCATGATGATGTGTTCAATAGGGGAGACCGGGGCAAGATGACGAATGTCTTAATTTTACCGTTTTCCACTAGGTGGCAGCTTCAACCGGACACTACTGGCTCTTTTATCGGCCGTTCCATAAACAATAGTATACAGACGCTGAAATCGCCATTTTTGTGTTAGTTGTGGACCTTTGATTGTTTACTGCTACCACGTTATAACTTTTATGCATGTGTAAATAAGCTCTGCTATAGATACAGGTAAGATATATCGTTTCTCTTTAATATTTATGAGTAACTTTAAATACTATCTATTAACAGGAATAAATGTTAATTAATAGCTTCCTTCATGGCAATGAAAACGAATATTTTTAAACAGGCAGTCCGGGGCAAAATGACAAGCTCTTCATCTTTCCCTTTGTTTCGAAATTTGTTAAACTATGTTGTCCAATCTATTTAAATCCTGTAAAAGCTTGTTTGTCTCTGTGTTTGTCCGCGCGACCTTGCGGTTAGTGTTTTTGATTTCAAACCATTGCCTAAAGCAACGCAATGTAAGAAAAAAAGAAATAGCAAAACACTGAGCTCAAGCATTCTTACAAGCACACCCATGAAAGAAATGTTAGAACAAAGGGAAAAGTCAAAGGAAGAACAGGAACGTTTTAAAAAACAGAGAAAAGAACTTCTTGAAGCTAAAAAGGGAGTAAAAAAACTCAAACTAAGTTCCTGTAGGCCAAGTCTATTAAATCCAGGCCAAACAGTCCAGTTGCATCAACTTCAAATGATGGTGTTTTCAGATGTCCTGCTTGTGACGAGGAATATTGTGACCCACCAACAGAAGAATGGATTCAGTGCTGTAAATGCCAAGTGTGGTGGCATGAGGAATGTTCCAATTATGAAAATGGCATTTTTATTTGTGACTATTGTTAGCTGCACAGCTAAACACTTCAAGATTACGTTACAATGCATTATGCTTAGTTTGATACTTTGTAAGATGTAAAAGCACAGTTATCATTTGTTAAATTCTTTTGAAAGTTCAGTAAATGAAAACATAATACTTTTTTTAAATAAAAATGTTCCTATGGCAATTTTACGATATACTAAAATCAATTACAATAGGTTTAAAGACTATAAAAATTAATACCAAATTTAAAAGTCCCCAAATTTTTGTGAAGATAAATATGCAGGCCATGTAACACTTGTATGCTCTGTATTGTGTAGTGCAGAATTGACAAGCAGCAACAAAATAATTTTGTAGATATAGTGATAAAAATGTGCTTTGTGTTTTCGTTACATTTACAGAGTTATGTTAGTAATACATTTGTGACAAAGTTTTTACTTATTTAAAAAGCTAAAATAATTCCAAGTGACTTGTCATTTTTAATTCACTTTGTAGGTTTCCTTTATGTAGGTTTCCTTCGTGTAGAGTTCACTTTTAAATTAATCAGAATATTAAAAAGCAGTAAACCAACGTTTAAAATGCACAAATAATGCGTGAAAAGCAGCAAACAGTTGTTTCGAATCTACAGCGAGATTCTTCTTCAGTGCAAGATAGGGGAAAAGGAACAGCGTGCTAGAAAAAGTAAGGCTGAGATTTTGGCTCAGCGCACCTGATTGGTCAGAACTTTCTGACGCTATAAGAGGGGTTACCAAGGAGGGGGACCCGGCTCTGACGCCAAACGTCGCCAGATTTGTCGCCAAACTGGCGATATATCGCCAAATTTGGCGACAAAAATTAGTCGCCAAAATTGATGCCAACTTGGAGCTATTTCCAGTATTTCGTCAAATTTCCATAGGCTCCCATTGAAATCCAATAGGGTTTACTTGCGTGCAGAAAATAAACAAATTGAGATATTTCAATGCAACTAAAACTAATATTAGTTTATGAACAGAGCTTAATTGAACTATTTACATTATTTTAAAGCACAAACACTACTATTTACAATATTCGCAACACCACATATATAATTTTACACATATATATGTTGGCGGAGAAAAGGCGGCGAAGTGAACATTTCAGAGGAGAGGAGATTTGTATGATAAGATTATTTCCTGTAACTATAAATTAGAAACTTCATTACAAAAATAAGGGAGAAAATCCAAATAACTTTAATAAATTTGTAATTATTCAAATAAATTATTAATTTTACCTTTTTTTAATTATTTTATACTTAATAATTCTTATAATTATGAAATTCTGTAAGCTGTAATGATTACGGGCTTGGAGATAAGGAAATAAAATTGTTAGGGAGGATCGCGTTTTTACCAAGTGGAACCTAAAAATTGAATGCGTAGAAAATAAGGGATCGCGAAGCGAGGATGAGGATGAGGATGAGGATGGCCACACAGGAAAACCCAGCAAATGCTTTAGAGTTTTAGTGCAGTCCCTGGGGGAGGGATCGCGAAGCGATCAAGAATGGAGACGCGAAACAATTACGTCTGCGGTTGGCTAGAAAATAGTGATTGCTTTCCGATACTAAATGGAGTCGCGAAGCGATTACGCGAGGGGCTGGTGAGCGTAGTGAGAAGGGGGGCGGAGAAAATGTTTTAAAAAAATGTTTATTTTCATAAAATTCTCCATTGTTTAAAAACATTTATACAAAACTGAAAATCCTAATTTTTTATTCTAAATTAAAAAGAAAGGGCAAAAATGTTAGGTGTCAACATTCGGGGAATTTAAACTTTCTTTAGTCTCGAAACTTTTCATTCTAATAAATTATTAAAATTTTTAGAAATATAGGATGGTCCATCTGTTGGTTCTTTTTTGAACTATGAGTATTTCACAGTTTATTTGTGTCAGCTGTGATGTGCCATGCATGTAGGAACTGTCTAATGTATGCCATTTGTAATTATGGACTTGTTGACATTACAACAACGTGAAACAGTTGTTGCACACTGCTCGCCAAACAATCAACTTATTGAACGAGAAATGTCCAGATCGCGTAATTTCAAGAAATTCTTATGTGAATTGGCCGCCAAGATAGTGCGATTTAACCCCAATGGATTCTTATCTTTGGGGGTTTCTGAACAGTAAAGTGTACGCCAATGACCCCCCGCATAATCCAAGACCTCAAACGTAACATCCGGGCTGAAATCTTGGCCGTGGATCCGCTCATTCCGGGAAAAGTCACCGAAAATTTTGATGTTCGGACCCATGTAAACAGAACCGTAGTGGCTACGTGTGCGATATTGTATACCATACATAAATGGCATAGACCCACGTTCAATAAAGAATTTCAATAAAGTTGTTCAATAAGTTGTTCAATGCTCAATAATGAAATTCAATTTTCACTCATAAAAAATGCGTTTCCTTTCATAATAAAAAAGAATCAATAAACTCACCACCCTTCACGTTCTGTATATATATATATATATATATATATATATATATAAGTTAAAACACATAATTCACGATCACACAAGTGTCAAAACAAGTTGTATTTGAACTTTAAAATGAAAATGCTTTATAAAAATTTTCTTTTTTAAGAAGTTTAATAATTTACTTTTTTTTATCTTGATATTTTTTCAATTTTAAACACAACTTGAAAAAGAAATGGCGAAAGAGTTGTCAAGAATACAAAAAAAAAATAATATCACAGATTTGAAAAACTTGTCAGATTTCTTTACGTGTATATGAAGCAAAGTTGTAAAAACCAGCGAAAAAGTTATTTTCCGGTATAATAAAAAAATCCGTCGTTGATGGGAAATTGGGTAAAAACTCAAGTTTCAAAAATGGAATGAATCGCAAAATTGATAAAGGTGACATTTTTTAAAAGTTCATAAGTATTTTTCTTGTCTTATTTTATTATAATTTTCTAGAAAACATCTCTAGAAACAATTTTAAAGTAAGCATACATCTTACTATCAGGTTTTCGTCGGAATTTAAATGATTAAATTTTCAATAAGATAAAAAAAAATAATCTTTTAGTACATATAAAATGACGTTTTCTTTCTGTTTTTGTGCTTTCCAGAATAGTTAAAAAGTGCTTATGACTTCGGTTGTCTGGTGTATGTGTCTGAAGTCTGTCCGTGTCGTAATTATACTCAACTTATGATGTAATCGTTATATGTTATTAAGGTTTACTGCGGCATGTTCGGTGTTGAAAATAAAGTGTAATTCATTTAACATTAATTTAATTTTAATTCAAAAGAATTCTATAACATTACGGTCTTTATGGAAAATCGCTTCGGTGTTTTTTAATGATGTTACACGATTTCAAACATATTGAAATTAACGCGCATCACTGAGGTGCACTACAAGAGACTTACTATAGAATAGATACGGATAGCATTCAAGGTTCATTTACAGGGACGAACAAAAGGGTTCAGTAAAAGCACTGTCTGTGAAGATTAATTACTGGAAGTGCGTTTTCAGTTATGGTACGCGTTTTTAACTTTAACTATTTTTTTGCCTATTGTTTGGTATGTTTAAAATGTCCAGCTTATATTGAGAACAGCACAAAAAGTTCTCACGCACATTTTCGTTTGTTGGCGTAAATTCATGAACAGAAATTTTGAATTGTGCTATGCATTTACTAACGGAGCTAAACTTTAGAATATAATAAAATATATATGCAAATCTCCAGTTCATATACAGGGCTTCAGATAAAATCTCGGATATTTTCCCGACTATTGATGGTAATTCCTGAAATTGTGTTTTAAAACATGTCATGCGTTTTCAAAATTGTTATGTTACACATCATCTTTCACCTTATGAAACGGGGAAATTTTGTTAAAGTTGTCTGAAAGTATTGGATAAAATATCATAATCTATGCGTCGAAGTATCATTTTTTGTTCTTGTTTTTTTTTCTTTGAAATATGTCTAAGAAACAGAATGTATACCTTTCTACCTACTACAATCTTCCAGCCCTTAAATTTAAATTTACATAAAAAATGTTTCTTTGTTAATCATATCCTAGCAGGGAAAAAAATATAATTCGATGATATTTATTTGTGAATATGTATGAAAATGGGAAATATAGAGGCATTTGATTGTTCTATCTTTCGCTTCTAAAAACATTATTTTTAGACGTTAGTTTAAAATTTATGTATTAGATAACGATTTAAAAAATTTAAGCAAGAAAACTCACAAAGATCACATAACGATAAAATTAACTACATATGCATATGGCTTATACTCAGAATATAAGTTTTCATCCCATCTATTGCAGCCAGCATGTCAGAAGTCGGCCCTACTCGCCCAGACATATTCGTTTACATGAGTTAAATGTGTATTATATGATAGGCTCACACCCATAGTAGACAAAGCCAATTTTGAAAAAAAAATAGATAATCCATTTAGAAGGGGCATAAAATCTATTTTATCTACTCGCACAGTTAACCAAGTCTGTTTTCACATGCTTTCTCATATATGGCATCTGTTTACAGACTTAGTTACTGTGGGCGAGAGTTAAACACATTTTATGCACCGACTAAATAGACTATCTTATTTTTTTTTTCAAAATGTACTTGGTCGTCTATGGTTGTGAACACCTCATACATGAGACAAACATGATGATGATAAGAGACAAGTCAATGTTTTCCGAAAATCATCTTAAACAATTACATTTTACTGCACGTCTCTGTCCTGATAGATAAAGAAACAAAAAAAAGTTCTAAAGTCGCTTAAAATTATCTATTTTACGCCAGATACCAGAAAAACTCATATATTTGTTATATCTGATGGAACTTTTTGCAATTTAGACGCAAATTAATGCTGCGTGTATGTTTAAAGAAATAACCACACTTACATGCATATGTATGTATTTATGTGTATTTATTTTCCATTTTTATTACACATTTTCGTTTACATACATTCGTTTAACAAGTGGGTAAGTGTGATTACAGATCGCACACAGATTGATTACAGATCCTTTAGCAACATCTGTTAGTTCTACATTTCGCAACCAGGGGGCGCGCTCTATTCTAAACAAACCTCTAACCGAACGAAACTCCATTTTACAAACTATCCGTAGATATATAAGTCGAGGGGATCGGGCCCATAGCATCCCAAATATTTGGCGCCCCCTGGTGATAAAAATTGGAACTAAAATATGTATGGCTATAGTGCATAATACGAAAGAGTGCTCAAAGGAGTGTCGGCAAATGTTTGAAAAGTCATCCGGGTGAAAAAGTTGGAGGTTAGAAAAGTTGCTAAAAATACGGGAGTTAGATCCCAGAGGGTTAAATAATATAAGAAGTTTCGAAACTTGTATGATTTTTCCTGTGATCGCAAGTGTTCTGCTACAAGTATATAAAACTTCACATCTCCAACTTAATTAGGTTCTGAGTTAGAAAAATTTATATAATACACAAGTTAGAGCGCAGATGGGTGAATATAAGACTTTTTCGAAATTTTATAATTTGTCGTTTGATATAAGGTGTTCAGCTATAAGTATCCGAAATTTCAAACCTTCAACTTAATTAGAGGCTCAGTTAGAAGAAAAAAAGCTTAAAATACACAAGTTAGAGCCCAGACGAGTAAATATAAGACTTTTTCAAAATTTTATGATTTGTGGTTTGATGTGAGGTGTTCAGCTATAAGAATATAAAATTTCAAGTCTCCAACATATATCGTTTCTGAGAACGGACTCTGTGACAGACAGACAGAGGAGTGAGACGAATAGGGTTTCGTCATATGAACGAAACCCTAAAAATTAAAATAGCAGTAACATATATTGTACGTCCAAGTATGTGTAATTATATAAAATGTATTTAATTAGCATTAACTATGAGGCATTTTTAATTGAATCAATAAAATAACAAAATATAGGGAGTTTTATTCTTGAAATTATATAAAACACAAGATATTTTTAGAAAGGCAGAAATTTATCGAAGAAAATTTATTCTTCTAAAACAACAACAACAACAAAAAAAATAGCTTTCCAATTTTTGTTTTTAGCATTTATATCGAAAAATCAACAGTTTCAAATCATTAGCTTCGAATGTTCTCTTAAAATCCTACAATATTTTTTAAAATTTTATGATATAAGTTTAAAGATTTCCCACTTTTGTCTTAACTTCATATGCAGAAGGTACGAAATTGCGCGATTCTTTCGCGGAAGGTAAAATTTTCAACTTTAAAAGCTATTAAATGCAAACTTTTGTTATTTTCCGTGATAATAAATTATCATGTGAGTTATAATGAAAGATTTTAAATGCAAGAAAAGTTCAAATATTTGGCATGACAGTATTATAATTGGTTGGATGAATTACCAAATAATATAAAATATAATATAATTATAAAATATATAATAATATAATAATAATAATAATAATAATAATATAATTAAATATAATAATATAATAATAATAATATAATTAAATATAATAATAAAATAATAATAATATAATTAAATATAATAATATAATTATAAAATATTTTCTAAAGTGTTTCTATGATAAAATGTATGATTTATATGATGTTAATTTTTTAAATCTTAAAAAGGTCTATCTAGAACTGTATACATACATTCGTGCCCTATGAGTGTTCATGTAATGCGCATGTAAGTGTAAGTTTTGAAAAGGCCAGTGTCAAAATTTGAGGATGATCATTTAAAAATATGAAACCCAATAATGATTAGTTCTTAAATAGTATTTCAGTATTTTTTAAACATGTCTGTACAACTCCTTTAATAAAATATCTTATGTTATGAAATTATTTTCCCTATAAGCCTTTTAATGAATAAGTAATTAAAAGAAAATTTCACTCAAATATTTCCTGATGTAAAGCATCCTCATTACCAGAATGAATAGCAATTGTTAAAATTTAAGACATGCATAGTGAGAATTTTTCATTAAATACTATATTCTCTAAAAGACTTAGTTATGTAAGTGGAACTTGATATTACTACTGCTTAACAGGAGAAAGTGAACAATGCATGGAAATTAACTAAAATTAAATATGGTGTTATTAGTTATGAATTTAAATTTAAGTGTCTTATTGGATAGCGCTTTTAAAATTAAGAAGAAGATACATTATTTTCCAAAATACTATTTTTTATTGAAAAAAATGTAAACTTTCTATTCATGAAAAAAAAAAAAAAATTATCATCAATTTTGACAAATTTTAATATAAAAGGAGCTATTGTATCAGAGAAAGTGTAATACAGCTTTATCATTCTCACAAAATAAAAATTTCTATAGCACAGTATTCGGCATTTTTCAAACAAATTCAAATAAGATATAATTTATAAGAATAATTGAAACTATTATAGCACATATTGTAATAAATAAGGTGATTTTCGTTTGTAAAAACATAACACAATATAAAAATCAGAAGTACAAACGATTGAATAAATACACAGTCAGCCTAAAGACCAAATATTAGTAGAATTTTAGTAGATATTTACAAAATTTCAGTAGAGAGGTGCTAACGTAATTAAATAGATATTGCATTTACTTAATTTAAAAAAAGAAAAAAAAAACATTCAGTTGACCAACTACATACAGCAACAGAAACAATTTTTAAAATTTTTAATGCAAGACCCACATTTATCGCCAAATTATGATTGTAAGATCAGAGACCATTTAACCCTTTCAGGGGCGGTTGTATATTTATGAAACCACTTAATTTTAATCCCCAGAGGCTACAATGACACCAGAATTTTTGCAAGATATTTTCCATTTAATATGTATGAAATAAAGCCTTTATCTTATTTGCAAATACATTTGTTGGTAAATTACGGTGCCATTCATTTATTTCAACTCTTTAGCATTGAAAATGCTTTGCCGCTGAAAGAATTAACGATATATGTGGTTCAAGACCAATTGCAATTTTGGAGCCCGCTGAAACAAAATAATCGACAAAAAATCTTTATTAGATGGAATTCTGAGTTTTGTTTTAATGTAATATTCTCAAACACTCTAATAACTTTTACTTTGCAAATGTTTCACATGCAATTAGTAACCATTTGTGCAAAAATAAATAAAAAATTAATTCGTAATAAGTATGGATACATGATCGCCAGATTTGCATATACTCTGCATAATAATAACTCATTTCATCAATATAATACGTCAAAACACCAATTCAGCACATGAGACGATGAAACTAACTTCTTAAAATCCCCATGAAATGCAAAAAAAAAAAAAAAAAAAAAAAAAAAAAAAAAAAAAACCCTCATTTTGGAAGAAATAGTAATATGTACACATTCAGGATTGTCATGCATTCAAAGTAATGACGTTTATTTTCATATTTATGGTGCAACTGCAAATTAACTGTTAACCAATTATTCTTTTATTGTCAGTTATCAAATTTATATTCACACACGTAAATAACATGCTTAAAGCAAGATTTTTAATTTTATTTGCATAACATTATTCGAGAGACATTTTGTGGGGTTTTTTTTTTTGGGGGGGGGGCGGGGAGGGTGTTACTAATAAGCTTGTGCGATAATCGGGATATGTGTGTGGTATATTTGGGATTTGGATGAATAAATAGATTCAAGAACTCTGTTAATTTTTGGAAGATAGCACTACAAATTATTTCAGGCTTTCTTTTGGAGTCCCAGCCAGAAAGAAAATGCTAATAATATTTTAAAATTGGTGAAATATTACTTTTGTCTTTTAAAAATATTTTCTTACATTTGAATAAGTATTAATGCTGATACTGATTTATTACACTGTTTTGTGATTTTTAAATCCATAAAAATCAATTTAAAATAGCAAATTTGTAATTAGTATCCAATCGCAGGTATGAACCTCAAAGGTGTTGATGCTTACTATTTTAAAATATTATTGTACAATTATATCAGAAAAATCAGAAATCAGTTTTCTGCAAAATGACTTCAACTTGAAAACGAGGATATACAAGGATTATATACCACTGCTTCTTTACATTACTAACAGTGACCATGCAAAGGCTTGCTAATCAGACAGAATTTGTGAATTAATAAATTTTTCTACATTGCGCCCTACCCTATAGACTGGTATCACAGTAGAAACCAAGCACGTTTCGTCTCCGGGCTCGGATTTACAGGCTGGGGGTTTAGATCGTTAGCATGGCTCAGTGCTCTGGATGAGTCCGTCTCTTCTCAAAATAATATAGCAGAAATTGCAATTTTAGAACTTTTTTTTCCCCTGTATCATTATAAATTAAAAATATTTTAGAAATTAAGATGATTTAACATTTACGGCTTAACAATAATAGCCACTTGGAGATTTCAAATTTATAGCCTCAAGAATAACACATAAATCGTAATTTAGAACATTATTTGTTCTTTTCACCCTTTTAAATTTCGTGTTTTGTTTTTATAAATAGAACTTAGTGAGCCTTTTAATCGTAAATCCAACTACTATGTCAAATTTGAAGTTTCTAGGCGGAACATTATCACATAAATACAGTTTTAAAACTTTTTTTTGTTTCTTCCGTACGCTTATAAATTTCACTTTTTTTAGAAACTAGTCTGTGCGACCATTTACTTCTTAAAGATAATAGTCATTTAGTGATTTCAAGTTTATAATTTCAAGACTGACACATAAATCTTTATTTAGAAATTTTTTGGTTATTTTCCCCGTTGAAATTCTCATTTATTTGGAAACAGTTCTTAGTGAGAATTTACATCTTAAAAGTAACTGGCTAGTTCCATACGTTTTTGTAGTGTAAGCCACACTGATAAAAATCGTTATGCGTGTTGACCACCATTATTTCCAAAAAGTTCGCTTCGCCTTATTCAATTAATGATATACCTCCGATAAAATGAGTTACATTTTCCGTTCTAAAATACTGGCAGCAGAAAATCGTAGCATGTGACTTATTGGGTGAGTGCAAAAGTTCTACCCGTTATTAATTGAAAACAGAAAGGCGGAGAACACAAAAAGTTAAGCACCTATGAATTCATGCATGCACCATCATTATGTATGACCTCTTGCCATCTGCCTAGCAGTAAGTTAATCCCTCGCCGATAAAACTCCTCTGTTTTATCGTCAAAATACTGTTGTAACGTCGTTTTTACAGTCTCCACATCATTGAAGGTTCGGCGAGCAAAGGCGTTGTGTAACAATCAAATAAGGGGCTAAATCGACGGTTCAAGGTTGGGACTATACGCCGACTGAGGTGAAAGTTCCCAATTAAGGCACAGTAATTTTTGCCGAGTCCTTAAAGCAACATGGGGGCTGACTTTATCGTTTTGAAAGATAACCCCTCTACGATTGATGAATGCTGGATGCTTAGGCGTGAGTTTTGCTCACAATTTGTCCAATTGTTGGTAGTAGAGGTCTGCCTTGATAATTTGGTTTGGTGCGAGGACCTCCTAGTTTATTATTCCCCTAACATTAAACCATATACTGAGCAAAACGTTTTTGGAATGGAGTCCTCTTGTTTAGATCGCTGGAGCACCCTCTGCAACATCGGCACATGGTCCTTCGACGTTTCACATTACGGCACAGTACCCACTTCTCATAACCCGTTACAATTCGGCTCAAAAATGGTTCCCTACTGTTACAGGGAAGCAAAGAAAGACAGGTGCTGATCCTCTTTTATCGTTGCCTTTCTGTAAGCTGATGTGCTACCCACTGATCGAATTTTTTGCTGAAGCCAAGCGCATGCATCCGTCTTTGGACTGTTGTTCTGTGTACCGAGAACATTTCGGCTAATTCTCCGACTGTTGGATGTGGCGAATTTGCTATGGCTGTGTCCATATCCTCGTCAGAAACCACTGATAGGCATCAAAAACGGGCATGATCTTTACAACTCAAGTCTCCGTCCCGGAATTTCCTAAACCAACAGTAGTATGTGCTATTGTCCACGGCATCTTCCTCATACACATGACAAATGCTGTGGCAAGCTCTGGCTGCTGTAACGGCTTTATCATACTTCTACAGCAAACAATGTCTGACGTGGTTTTGCTGGCTTGCTATGTTGTTTCCCGTTCCGCATGAGTTATTTTGACAAATGTTGTGCCTATTCATACTCTACTGCTCTACGCGTTATTATTCACTTTCCTGACCCCGAAACATAAGCGTTAACGACTGTATTTCACTTCAAATTTACTTATACTCAAAACGGGTAGAACTTTTGCACTCATCCAATACATTATAAGTTCTCGTGGAAATAGCCAACTGCAATGCCAAATTTCAAGTATCTAGCCACAATACTATCACAGAAATCCCGGTTTTATTTATTTTTTCTTTCTCCCATACTCTTATAATTTTCGAATCTTCTACAAACAAGTCTCTGCAAGCATTTACTTCTTAACAAGTCTGAAAATGTACGGCAAATGAAGTGCGTTCGTACTATAACTAGTTTTATAAATATGCAGATTTTGAAAGCAATAGCTGTTGCACTCTTATGCAAAAATCATGAATAGAAAATTTATTACAATTACACATATTTAATTCTTTAATACGGAAATAATATGACTGCATCTTAAATAGACGTCATCACCATAGCGACCTAAAACGCTTACCTATCAAGAGATATCATTGAATTAATTATGTATGATAGGATTTAATAGAATGAAGAAAACTTTTATTAAAATCTTTTTAAGTTTTGATTCCATTTTCATAAAATTTGAAACGACTCGTGGAAATTCTGCAACAATTGTATATATTTCAAACCATTCGGTTTGTTAGTTTCTGCGCTGTTACCTGCTGACAGAGGGACGGAACAGTCAACGAATATAGGTGCTATTTATGTATATAAATACAATATTTTCCCATAGACCATAATGTAATGGAATACTTTAGATTGTTTATGTAAATAGACTATGAAAGTTGCATATTTATTTTCAATACCGAACATGGCATATAAAAATCAATTGCAGAGCAATCCAACTATATTACCGCAAGTTAGAGTTCACACAGACAGACGGACAATCAAACGGAATTCCTTTTTCAATTATGCTGGAAAGTATTACAAACGCATAATAGGATGAAAATTCACTTTCAGCGATATTTACCAATAGACGGAAGCATATTTGAATACATTTGTACCGCCCTGTACTTTACCTAGTATTTTTATATAAACGCCACCATTCAGCTAAAATTTAATTAAGACTAAAAGACGCTTAAAACTAATGAAATCTCACTTCTGGAGATTATCGTCTATAAAATGCCATGTATCCAATTCTTCGATTAGCCATGTTAATCATTTTATCTATGTGGTTCAGCGTAAAAATGCATAATTCATTTAAAATCACATTTAACTTGTTTTCGTTCATACTCAATAACCCTTACGTATATCTTTGTGTATCCCTGTATATGATCTACGTAGAGAATTTATACACACAACGTAACATGCAAAAATTTAATTAAACTTAAAAATTCACATCACAACTAAAAAGTCCTTCCGGCCAGTGCCGGGAGGAAGAGGTAGATTTCATATTCCTTATTTTAAAAAAGTCAACTTATATCATTCAAACACACGAAGCTCAATTTAGTGGAAACCGAATATAGGAGATTCAATACTAATTTTTATCAATATAATGAATGAGAATTTCGCGAAATTAGTCAACTTTATCCAAGCTGCTTTTCTTTAAAGTAACTTATATTTGGCTGCCAAATTCGGCGATTTCTTAAAGTGCCTGCCATTTTAAGACAACATGGTGGATGAGGCTAACCAGTGAACTTGGTCGAGACCTTAGTAATTGCTGTGCACATGCTCACTCACATCGGAATCGGTTGATATATACGAGTGCTGTCGCATGCAAAAAATCAGATTTTTCAAAATGTCACCCACAATAGAAATTGAAACTGCTATATCTAAACCATTTTTTTAAGGTAAAAACAAACAAAAAATGCTCCTGAATCCTTATATCAAGGTCAAATACTTAAGAAAGAAACCTTTTTCTATTTCTAAATTTTTTGCACTTCACTTTAAATATATATATATATATATATATATTAATTTAATGCCCGCCATTTTGAAACAAGATGGCTGAGGAATCTGGCCAGCGAACTTGGTCGAGGTATTGATGTATACTATCCACATGCCTTCTTACATCGAAATAAGTGAATACGTGTGTTATCGCGTGACAAATACAAGATCGTTTCAAAATGTTAGCCATGCTAGAAATCCAAAGTGCTATAATTCAACCATTTTTTAAGATATAAACAAAAGAACAAATTTTCAGAAACAAAAACTACTCCGAAATCTTTGTATCAAGGCCAAACACATAAAAAAAATCTTTTTCATTTTCCAATTTTTTAATACCTCATTTTAAATTTTAAATTTAATTTTTTTAAAATGGCAACCCTTTTGAAACAAGATGGCGAATGAAGCTGGCCAACGAACTCGGTCGAGACATTGGTATGTACTATGTACAGACCAAGTTACATCCAAATCGGTTCATAAAAAGGCTGTTATCGCGTGACAAAAATCAGGTAGTTTTAAAAATGTCAACCACAATAGAAATTCAAAATGCTATTACTCAGCCATTTCTTAAGATATAGACGAAACAAAAACTGCTCCCGAATCTTTGTATTAAGGTCAAACACATACGAAAAAAATCTTTTGTATTTTCCAATTTTTTGGTATCTCATTTAAATTTTTTTATTTTTTAAATTTTTTTAAATGGCCACCATTTTGAAACAAGATGGCGGATGAAGCTGGCCAACGAACTCCGTCGAGATATTTGTATTTGCTATGTACACACCAAGGTACATCCAAATCGGTTCATCAATACACCTGTTATTACGTGACAAAAATCAGGACGTTTCAAAATATCAGCCACGCTAGAAATTCAAAATGCTATAACTCAGCCATTTCTTAAGATATAGACGAAACAAAAACTGCTCCCGAATCTTTTTATCAAGGTCAAACACATAAGAAGAAAATATTTTTTCAATTTTCAATTTTTTGGTACCACATTTCAAATATAATTTTTTCTTAAAAGTTTAAATGGCCGCCATTTTCAAACAAGATGGCGGATGAAGTTGGCCAACGAAACCGGTCGAGACATTGGTATGTACTATGTATAAACGAAGTTACATCCAAATCGGTTCATAAATACGCCTTTTATCGCGTGACAAAATTCAGGACGTTTCAAAATGTCAGCCACGCTAGAAATTCAAAATGCTGCAACTCAGCCATTTTTTAAGATATAGACGAAACAAAAACTGCTCCGAAATCTTTGTATAAAAGTCAAATACATAAGAAAAAAAATATTTTTCCATTTTCAATTTTTTGGTACCACATTTCAAATTTTAAATTAAAAAAAAAATTTAAATGGCCGCTATTTTGAAACAAAATGGCATATGAAGCTGGCCAACGAACTCGGTCGAGACATTGGTATGTACTATGTACACATCGAATTACATCGAAATGGGGTCATAAATACGCCTTTTATCGCGTGAGAAAATTCAGGACGTTTCAAAATGTCAGCCACGCTAGAAATTCAAAATGCTATAACTCAACCATTTTTTAAGATATAGACAAAACAAAAACTGCTCCGGAATCTTTTTATGAAGGTCAAATACATAAGAAAAAAATATTTTTCCATTTTTAATTTTTTGGTACCACATTTCAATTTTTAATTTTTTTTTTAAATTTTAAATGGCTGCCATTTTGAAACAAAACGGTGGATGAAGCTGGCCAACGAACTCGGTCGAGACATTGGTATGTGCTATGTACACACCGAATTACATCCAAATCGGTTGATAATTACGAGAGTTACAGTGTGACAGTGAGACAGTGTGACAGTGAGAGAGTTACAGTGTGAGGATATATATATATATATATACCCTCATAGCATGCATGGTCACAGTGACGTCATTGTGGCGTCACTGTAAGTCACTGTGGTCACGTCACATCTGTGACCAAAATGCCACCACTCAGTGATGTCACATTGTGACTGAGATGTGAACTTCTTAGGAAACTTTAAAAAATTACAAAAGCTCTTTAAAACATGTTATTTACTGTAAAACCGGCAATTAAAAAAACATTTGTGACGTCACTGTCATGTCACTGCATGTAACATACGTCACGTCACGTATGTGGCGAAAAATCCTCCATATTGTAAACTCACAGTGTGACAAAAATATGAATTTTGGAAAGCTTTAAAATGAAGAGACATATTTTAAACAGGCCGTCTTAATGCATTTTGGAGCTTGGATCGGATTGATTTTGTAGTATACTTTATTATAATAAATAAATTCACTTTTATACTTTCTATAGTATTCTCCTTTTCTGTTAATGTTTAACTAGTTTAAGTCACTATTTAAAAATAAATGTTGCTATTTGTTTCTGACTTTTTTTAACAAATTTAACATTTTCTGAATATATAATAAAATATACAAAATATATCCAAAACGCATGACATATTTATCATATTTTAATTTTTTTCCCCAGAAATTCCTTTAAAAAATAGTTATTGTCCACGCTGATTTATTCTACAGGAAATTAATACAGAAAAAATAAAATATTATAAAGAAAAAAAAACTTTCTTTGCCCGATAATCTTTTTTTTTTTTTTTTAGGAACATATTTGGTATTTATTACATGTGATACAAACTTTTTCTTTATTGTCCCTTAAATTGGTTTTATATACACTAGAAATTTCAATGTTTTATTTTGTATACTCTAATTATGACTAATACAATTTTTATAATTTACAAAAAAGAGACAGTCCATTTTTACTTGAATTGATTTCAAATTGATTGAAAGCTAAAATAAAATGCACACACACACACACACACACACAATCAAACAGAACATTTTAATTAGCCACACTTTTATAAATGTATTACGCATTTAACTTGCAAATCTACAATAACAAATAAAACCATCTGCCCGCGAATTTTGTTTTCTGCAGACGATAACAAGAGGAAACAGTGTATTTATTCTTTTGAATAGTGGCAGCAGCTGGAAACAGTTTCTCTTTTATGAATGTGTGTAGTTGGCACTGGTTTTTTAAATTCTACAAAAGTTATACAGGAACGCGGTCAAGAAATATTTTACATAAAAATCAGTCCGAAAAAGTACAATGTGCAGTGACCGGTTAATCTCAGCTGGTCAATGTCATTGTGTCTAGTAATCGGATATAATTCTTCGACTTTCGACTTTAAGAACTTTTGCTTTTTGGATTACCATAATGGAATTATAGAAGACGATGTCAACAAGAAATGGGTAAGAAAAAATGATTTTTTCTGCTTTCTTTTATTATGATTTGAGTTAATTTCACATAAAAAACATGTTATAAAGTAATAGATGCCATTAATTTAACTGTTATCTATTCAATAAAATTTAATAAATTTAATGTTTATTTTGAATAGTTGAAAGAAAAAATAGTATGTCAACGATTTTAATCAGATGGTTAAAACCATTAATTTAAATTGCAGTTTAATCGCATTTATTTTCCTTTTTAAAATTATCTGGTTAAAATCACATGTTCGTAAATTAAAAAATATATATAATCAATAATTCACATAATTAATAAACATTTAAAGCTAATTAAATTACTGAATAAAAAACCTTTTATAGAATAAAAGTGTTTGCAAACTTAAATATTTAATTTTGCGTTAAGTAATGTTCTGAAATAATTTGCATTGCATGTTTTTATATAATAAAAAATGGATATCTGCTCAGCGATACGGAATCTTCCACATCAAAATTTTATTTATCTTTTGAGCAGTTTCACATCGTTATTTCTAAAAGCAACTTCTTAAATTTTATAATATTAAAAAGACTGGTGATGCCCACAAAAATATTTTTTTTTAGGTACATTCGTATTCTTTACAAGTTTGTGTTAGAAAATTGACAGTATTATGAGAAGTATGGTAATTTTCTGTTTATTGCAAATATAAAAAAAAGATACCTTTTAGCCAATAATCTTTTATACTTAATTTTGGTTTTTTATATGCTTAAAATGATTTATTCTAACATCTTAGTAATTTCAACTTTAAATAGTGCTTAAAATAGTTCTTTGATTGAAATCAATATAAAATTTACTTGCATAACATTTTATGATGTATATGACAAAATTTAGTCATATGACATATATATGTGACATGTGTATAAGGCATATATGAAGCATATCACATAATAAAACACATGAATATTATACAGGATAGGTGTGAAAGTAATGGATACCCTTCCAGTAATTGACACCCTTGAATGTTTTTGGTTTCTAAAAAAATAACCAATAAAAATTTAGCTTTTATTATTTTTTTCATAACTCCCTCTTGCATGTTTTATAAACTGGGTTATTGATGATATACTCTTAATCAAAGCAATCAGGAAGCAGAAAATAATGTTTCGAAGTTCTACTGTTTTTTTGTTCATAATTACGAGAGTTACAGTGTGACATAGGTCAGATATATATATATATATATATACCCTCATAGCATGCATGGTCACAGTGACGTCATTGTGACGTCACTGTAAGTCACTGTGGTCACGTCACATCTGTGACCAAAATGCCACCACTCAGTGATGTCACATTGTGACTGAGATGTGAACTTCTTAGGAAACTTTAAAAAATTACAAAAGCTCCTTAAAACATGTTATTTACTGTAAAACCGGCAATTAAAAAAAAATTTGTGACGTCACTGTCATGTCACTGCATGTAACATACGTCACGTCACGTATGTGGCGAAAAATCCTCCATATTGTAAACTCACAGTGTGACAAAAATATGAATTTTGGAAAGCTTTAAAATGAAGAGACATATTTTAAACAGGCCGTCTTAATGCATTTTGGAGCTTGGATCGGATTGATTTTGTAGTATACTTTATTATAATAAATAAATTCACTTTTATACTTTCTATAGTATTCTCCTTTTCTGTTAATGTTTAACTAGTTTAAGTCACTATTTAAAAATAAATGTTGCTATTTGTTTCTGACTTTTTTTAACAAATTTAACATTTTCTGAATATATAATAAAATATACAAAATATATCCAAAACGCACGACATATTTATCATATTTTAATTTTTTTCCCCAGAAATTCCTTTAAAAAATAGTTATTGACCACGCTGATTTATTCTACAGGAAATTAATACAGAAAAAATAAAATATTATAAAGAAAAAAAACTTTCTTTGCCCGATAATCTTTTTTTTTTTTTAGGAACATATTTGGTATTTATTACATGTGATACAAACTTTTTCTTTATTGTCCATTAAATTGGTTTTATATACACTAGAAATTTCAATGTTTTGTTTTGTATACTCTAATTATGACTAATACAATTTTTATAATTTACAAAAAAGAGACAGTCCATTTTTACTTGAATTGATTTCAAATTGATTGAAAGCTAAAATAAAATGCACACACACACACACACACACAATCAAACAGAACATTTTAATTAGCCACACTTTTATAAATGTATTACGCATTTAACTTGCAAATCTACAATAACAAATAAAACCATCTGCCCGCGAATTTTGTTTTCTGCAGACGATAACAAGAGGAAACAGTGTATTTATTCTTTTGAATAGTGGCAGCAGCTGGAAACAGTTTCTCTTTTATGAATGTGTGTAGTTGGCACTGGTTTTTTAAATTCTACAAAAGTTATACAGGAACGCGGTCAAGAAATATTTTACATAAAAATCAGTCCGAAAAAGTACAATGTGCAGTGACCGGTTAATCTCAGCTGGTCAATGTCATTGTGTCTAGTAATCGGATATAATTCTTCGACTTTCGACTTTAAGAACTTTTGCTTTTTGGATTACCATAATGGAATTATAGAAGACGATGTCAACAAGAAATGGGTAAGAAAAAATGATTTTTTCTGCTTTCTTTTATTATGATTTGAGTTAATTTCACATAAAAAACATGTTATAAAGTAATAGATGCCATTAATTTAACTTTTATCTATTCAATAAAATTTAATAAATTTAATGTTTATTTTGAATAGTTGAAAGAAAAAATAGTATGTCAACGATTTTAATCAGATGGTTAAAACCATTAATTTAAATTGCAGTTTAATCGCATTTATTTTCCTTTTTAAAATTATCTGGTTAAAATCACATGTTCGTAAATTAAAAAATATATATAATCAATAATTCACATAATTAATAAACATTTAAAGCTAATTAAATTACTGAATAAAAAACCTTTTATAGAATAAAAGTGTTTGCAAACTTAAATATTTAATTTTGCGTTAAGTAATGTTCTGAAATAATTTGCATTGCATGTTTTTATATAATAAAAAATGGATATCTGCTCAGCGATACGGAATCTTCCACATCAAAATTTTATTTATCTTTTGAGCAGTTTCACATCGTTATTTCTAAAAGCAACTTCTTAAATTTTATAATATTAAAAAGACTGGTGATGCCCACAAAAATATTTTTTTTAGGTACATTCGTATTCTTTACAAGTTTGTGTTAGAAAATTGACAGTATTATGAGAAGTATGGTAATTTTCTGTTTATTGCAAATATAAAAAAAAGATACCTTTTAGCCAATAATCTTTTATACTTAATTTTGGTTTTTTATATGCTTAAAATGATTTATTCTAACATCTTAGTAATTTCAACTTTAAATAGTGCTTAAAATAGTTCTTTGATTGAAATCAATATAAAATTTACT
Source organism: Maratus speciosus (assembly GCA_963932465.1). NCBI lineage: Eukaryota > Metazoa > Arthropoda > Arachnida > Araneae > Salticidae > Maratus > Maratus speciosus. Next base: position 460,672,728 of record OZ010797.1, read on the forward strand.
TGCATAACATTTTATGATGTATATGACAAAATTTAGTCATATGACATATATATGTGACATGTGTATAAGGCATATATGAAGCATATCACATAATAAAACACATGAATATTATACAGGATAGGTGTGAAAGTAATGGATACCCTTCCAGTAATTGACACCCTTGAATGTTTTTGGTTTCTAAAAAAATAACCAATAAAAATTTAGCTTTTATTATTTTTTTCATAACTCCCTCTTGCATGTTTTATAAACTGGGTTATTGATGATATACTCTTAATCAAAGCAATCAGGAAGCAGAAAATAATGTTTCGAAGTTCTACTGTTTTTCAGTGAAAATCTTAATGAACCTGTTAAAAGCTTAATTCACTTAATAATTTTATATATTCTTTATTTTCTTACAAAACTTCTATGTTTTTGTTTTGGTAGTAATAGAAAACTTTGAAACGTTTAAATGCTGAATGTACAGTATGGACATCCCATGTGGACATTGCTAAAAATGCAATTTAAGTAATGTTCATAGTAGATAAAAATGTTTTGACAAAACCCTGAATACCTAAGTAATCAAATTTAATAATTTATATTGCACTTACCAGAATGTAATAACACAAATTTTATATAACTTTGCTAAAAAATATTTTATAATCTGGTAATAAATAAAACAAATTAGGAATCAGATAATATTGTTTAAGGACATAGGGGAAAGAAGTGCTCAATTTCTACCCATTAAAAAAAAAAAGTTACAGAAGTTGTTAAAAATATACTTATTATTTCCTGTCTTAAACGTTTTTCATTCTTTTCTGACCAAAAAAAAAAAAATAAAAATAAAATAAATAAATAAATAAATAAAATTAAAATCCCATATTAGTAATTAAATTTATACTTATAGTAGTAAAAGGAACTAGTAAATCTGCGGATCAGTGGCCTCAAACATCAGTTCTGAACTTTTATTTTGAAATTATTTTATTTAATATTTAAAACATTCAACCTGCAGTATTATTTCTTTCATATATGTAATATTAATTACTGCAAGTAATATATTCAGTAGTTTCGGGGTGTTTCACTGTTAAAAATAGTGGTAAATATACGAATTTATGCACTAATATTCCAAAACGTTTTTTTTCTTTCAGATTTTTTTTTGAATTACCTTCCTAAATCCACCATTGTCTCTAAAATTTGACAACTGTAATTCCATGTCATTTATTATTTTAAACCATCTATCTAAAATAATTAAAATATTGATTTTGTAATAATCACAATAATTGATTTAAACAGTGAATAATTATCACATATATTTTATTAATTAATGATAACTTAATTGTTAAATTTATTTGAAAATAACTATTTTGTTTCATTAGTTAGTATGCTTTCGATAAATTCTGATTCTAAATACAGTCATAAAAACAATTATATGTACTATATTTTCTGGAGTGTCCATGACTGGAATTGTGGGTATTTTGATATATTTCTGTTATTTACAATAAAATTTTGATTAATATTGGGAAATGAGGCTATGAGAATAGTTAAATATTATTGATATATTAATATAATACTGGAAAAACTGGAATATAAAAATTATAGGTATTAATTATAGTTTTAAAGAAATTCCTTAAGGGTGTCCATTACTCATCTACCTTATATGACATATAAAACATATATAAGACCTACACATAAAAAAAAATATATATATATACGTATATAAGTTAAACTATGACTTTGGCTAAATCGCAACTGAAACCTTGGCGTAATCGTACATGCACAGACCACTATAATAAGGAAGTACCAAAGTGTAATGGCAGAAGTAGTTGCATCGTATTCATTTATACTCAAGATTTTCAACTAAAATCTGTATGTTGGAAATATTGCGCAAATAATACACGTAGTTTTATCAAAAGATATTTCGATATTAACTTTAACAGGATGATTCTAATTGGTAAATTAATCAACAAAGATTTAATATCTCTAACTGAGTGAAAAAGTGTTCAAGTCAGGATTTCAACCAGAGACCTTTGACGTATGCTGCCAATGCTCTGCTAACTGAGCCATTCCAGACAAATTTCATCCAGAGAACTATTATTATGTACTTATATGAGTAGTATGTGTTATTCATATGGGTAGTATGTAAAATAATTAAAGTATTATTATATAAGGTTGTGTAATAATAATAAGTACATATTCATATTCACTGGGTGAATTGTGTGCGTTAGATTTATCCAGAATAGCTCAGTTGAAAGTTGATAGAACATTGGCAGCTTACGCCATTGGGCCCTAGTTCGAATCCTGACCTGGACACTTTTTCACTCAACTGGAAAAATTACAATAAAAGATAATTTTGCTTGAACATCAGCGTTATTGGTCAGAAATATTGGCAAGCTGTACAGTTTTACATATGTGCTGATACCTTTGGGTGTTAACAAGAGTAAAAGCTTTTAAAGAGAGTGCAAAAATACTTAATGGCAAAAAAGTTTGCAATAACCTTCTACAAATGAGAGAAACAAAAACGTTTTTTTTTTTTTTTTTTTTTTTTTTTTTTTTTTTTTTTACTTTTCGCCTTGCCCACCACAGCAACAGAAAATAGTCACTGTGTGTATGTTATAAATACAATTAAAGCTGTGGTGTTTTTAGAATGTGTGTGTGAGGGGAATGCATAAATATTTTTCAAAGGCAACATTCATCAAATATTGAAAATAATACAATCTGTTACAGCTGTAAGGCAAGTGAGGGAAAATAAATTTTTAACTTTAATTTAGAAGAAAGTCTGTATATTTTATATTACTATTTATACATGTTATACAGTATTTATTCATAAATTGTGAGTATACGATTTTAGGATTCCAAACCAATTCTAACAGAAAGATCGCGTGCAGTAATAATAATTTCAAACGATCCTGTTCTTTTAAATTGTTAGAAAATCTTCAAAAGAAGTTAAATCGAAACAGAATCCTTCAGTGTTAATGACAATTTCGTCACAAATGGCACATATTTCACAAATTGGTCACAATGCGACTTCAAAGCATTGTCGCTTTCGTCACAAGTTCGTCACAGAGTTATAGCCAAAATAGTCACAAAGGACACATTTTTCACAAATTTGTCACATCGTGACTTCACAAAGTGGTCAGAATGGGACGCCACAAACGAGCTCTAAAACGGCCATAAAGACTTCACATTGTAGTCACCATGACTTCACATCGACGTCACGTGACGTCACATCGACGGTCACAAAGTCACAGTGTGACTTCTCAGCGACGTCGCTGTGACGTCACCATGCCTTACGGGTATATATATCAATTTTGAATGAAGGTGGTTTCGGGGTCTGGTGGTCATGATCGATGAAAATATACCAAAATTTTTTGAAATCGCTTTCCTCCGAACGTCTGCAATAGGTAGCTTTTTGTAATGAAAGCTACCTAAAATGCACTTCAGGAATCATTGAAAAATATACAATTCTTCAGATACCGTGTAGTAGTATCCGAAAACTCTTGTGCGTCCCTGTAAATACCATGCACTTTCTATTATACAGGAAATATCTTATAGTAAAGCTCAATATCTTATATAAATTTCATTATGTGTGAAATAGTGTAAAATAATTAAAATACGCCGCAAACAATGTTTCCCCCTACACCATTATGTAACGGAATTTTTTCTTGTGTGAACCTGTAAATGAGTAATAAACATTCTTTGCACCGCCTATTCTACATAATGTAATTTCAATGCACTTAATAAAAGCATATTACTTTCAGTATGTTCGAAAGTGTGTAATATCATTAAATTGTACTTGAAACTGTTTTTTACATTGGCGGTAATGTAACTTCATACTTTTGGCTGTCCCTGTAATTGAACTGTACACCCGATTTTCATATAATTTGAAGAAACTTGACAAAATTCTGCACCATTCGGTTGGTAGTTCTTGCGCTGTTATATGCAGACAGACTGACAGGCTAACAGAAAGACAGACGAACGTTTATAGGTGCTACGTATTTATAAAATTACGAACGCACATAATAATAGCCATATAAAATTGTATTTTATAGCCCCAACAATTCGAAATAAGTAGTAATTAAGAATATTTTTAGAATATTTTAGGCTCATTTCATACTTTTTAATTATCATTTTTAAAGCATTCTTAGAGTGCATTTACATCCCTATAATAACCACGTACTGAATTGCAAGTTTCTAGCCACAGCAGTATTACAAATTTTTTAACTTTAGAACCTTTTTTCATTCTACTTGGAATCTCCCTTTAGGATTAGTGGTACCAATGCAAAATATAATCTACATTGGACCAGATATTGTCGCCATTTTGCCACCTTTATTCTTGAAACTGGTTCAGATTATCCCTAAAAATACACAAAAACTACATCTGGGATGCATAATAATATATTTTTGAAAAATCTAAAATATACGAAAATAAAGGAATTAATTATATATATATATATATATATATATATAATAATTACCGGAAATAATAATCATACAAACTGTATAATAAAATTAAAAACTACTTTAGATACATCAACAAGGAAATTTTTGTGTCATCCAGATGCCTAACAGAGACTTAGTTACTGTTAGTATCTCATGAAAGTAAAAGTATGCTCCCTACCTAAGAGGTGATTGTGCGCAAAACATTTAATTGAAAAGATTACGTCATATTTAAAACGATTCTCTTATAGAGTCTCAAAGAAAAATTTTCTCAAACATTTTATTATAAAAGTCCGGGCGACTTTCACATGTTTTACTTAAACATTTTGTACAGGGATGACAGGGATGACCGCCCCGGGAACCCAGCTTTCGCTTTAGAGTATAAGTGCAATCCCGGGGGGAGACTCAAATCCACTGCATATGGTAAGATACATTAACAATGACAATATTTTTAAAACAGTTAATAACATACAGAAAAATAAATTCAGTTTGCTGTTTTTGACTCTGAAACTCAGGGGAAGTGTCATCAGTACATACATTGACAGCAATTGCACTATGTTGTATACATTCATAAACAATTACAAGACATGTTTTTCGAATTTTAGAGCTGAAAATCGTTAAGTGAAATGCATTTGCTGATACATATAATGAAAATACTAAATAAACAACAAAAAAAAGGAAATAAGACAAATATTTACATTATGTACAAAACAGGGGCTCCTGTCTGAAATGGGAGTTAAAAACAATGAGTTTGCTCAGCTAGCTCAGAAAGGGAGGGGATTGGTAAATATAAATTCATTGTCTTATAAAAATTTCATACAATCCGCTATACGTTGCAGGAGAACTGGACGGTCAAGCAGGTAGGTTAGCCAGTCAGGCAGTGTCATCTGTTGTGGCTTTTTTACGTGATAGTGGGACGTTAATGTGCAATGTAAAATAAAGTGTAATGATGTTGATAAGGATCCACAAATGCAAAGAGGTGAGTCTCGTTTATTTATGGTATATAAGTGTTGTTCGAAGGGTCCATGCTTTGTGAGAAAGAGATACAGGTAACTGTTACTTAAGAAACTGTTTTTTGAGACCTTAGGTATGAAGTCACGCGTGTATTGACCCACCTTCACTGTAGACCAACGTTGTTGCCATCGGTGTAGCATTTGTGTTTTGAGTTCTAATTTCAATGTTGATTGTGGGAATGGAAGAAATGTTAGTGGTAAAGTTAAATCATCGACTGCCGGCTGATCGGCCAGTTCGTTGCCCGTTATACCAGAATGTCCTTTAACCCAATTAAAGAAGAACGATTTTTCTGAGGACTGAAGGAGTAAGGTTATGTCTAGAACTAAGTGATTATTGTTATCAACTTTTGAAAGGGCCATTAGACCTGATAAACTGTCTGATGAAATTAAGTATTGGGAGTCAGAGTCCTCTTCTGCCCAACGAATCGCCTCCTTCATAGCAAAGAGCTCCGCCTGGAAGACAGAGTTCCCCGGATCAAGCCTTGCGCGCCAGGAAAAAAAGTGTGAGCTTTGCCTATAAACACAAAAAGCTGCCGCAGTTCCTACTTCTGTTTTAGACCCGTCTGTAAAGATGTGTGTTGATCCGTTAAAGTCTTTTGTTGCACAAATACTAATACCGTTTGAAAGTGAAGAGATTTGATACTTTGAACATTTTGTTGAATACATTGGGGCAAAATAAGAAATATTAGAAGCACCCAGGCGAGTGATCCGAGCGAACTCAGCCTCCGCTTCTAATTGTATGTCCAATGGAGGGAGACTCTGAGGACCTGAAGTGCTGCGGTTGAAGTGTTCCTATAGGCTCTGGAGATCAGGAGAAGTACCCTTCTCTGAGCCGCTAGAATATGGCGAACTCCATGCGACTTCCGCATTCGCGGAAACCAGACTGCACATGCGTACGCCAGTTGCCGCTGCAGGATGGATAAACATTTTGTACAAGCTGATTTTGCAATGTGTGAACGAGCTTATTTGTCGTCGATTTCCTGGCACTGTAGATCATGAAATACTTAAATGCTTGGCCTTCCCCTGTTAAAAAAGATAACACAATACGAAAGCAATTTCAAAATCTATACTAATGTGCAACTTTACAAGATATTAAAAATAGGTAATGATCGATCAATTTTTACGAAAGAATAAAATTTAAAAAAAGGAAGAGATTACAGATAGAGAGATAAACATGTAGTTAATGGATGTTAATGAAACTGAATCGGGATTACCACTGAAATGAAACTATCAAAATAGAAGAAATATATAAAGATTGGAGAATTAATTCAAAATGTTATGTGCTGTCACAAATTAAAAAAAATATACGCAATGTTAACCTTGTATAACCTTGTATATTCACAGTTGGTAATAAAGAATGAAAATAAATACCAATATATAATTTCTATATTTTCTTTTTAGAGTCTGGAAACAAATGATACATAATTTAGAACTAAAACCTATTTTTCTATATGTGTTTGATTTTGATTTGAATAACGCTCTATGATAAGTTAAATAAAATTAAGAAACTGAATTTTAAGTTTTAATAAAAGTTAATGACCTTTTCATACTTGCTTTAGTAATTAACATATTTGTGCGATTTCTTTATAAAATTGGTGTGCATTTTAAATAATTTGGGGAACTTTCGAAAGACCTCTTTAAATAATGGAAAGTAAGTAAGATGAATTCGGAATATATTAGAAAATCGTTAATAAAATTAAATGTTGAATGCCTAACGTATCTCGCATTTTCAAAAACTATGAAATAGTTTTTAAAATACTGAAAGAATTAAATAAATTATGTACACGGTGATAAATATTTATTTAAAATAAATATTATTTGTTTTTATATTTGATAGTATTTTTAGATTACTTATTAAAAATTGATTTTCATTAATTTTTGCCTGAAATATCATCAAAATCTTTATGCATTTCGACACTAATTTACATCAATGTACTTTTTTAAAATATGGACGTACATCGTTGTAAATTCGTGTTGAAATCGATAAACTTTTTGATGATATTTCAGACAAAAATTATTGAAAATCACATAGCATTACACGGATAGAAGATATGTAAATTTCAAAGAGAGCCACATAACATAAAATTACATGTACTCAATTTTGTCTAACATTCTTCCCCACACACTCAATCCTAAAATATTTTCTACTTTTGGAATGTGTCAAAAAGTTGGAATTAATTTTGATATTCGTGTTAAATTAAATCAATTTAGAATCCAGGAACTATTGTGATATATTTATCTGATGCTAAAATAAATTGAGAAAATGCGTTTTACGTTTCAAAGAAAGTTAATTACAATGCCATTTCAAAAGCAATATTCTTTCTTTTGTTATATGATCTTTTCTTCCCTGCTTTTTAAATTCACATCATTTGTGTAATTTCTTCGTTTAATTAAAGTGCACTTCATATATTTTGAGAAACTTTCAATTTATTCCTTTAGAAAGTTAAACGAATGAATTATTTTTAACTTTGAATCTAATGAAAATCAAATATTTTTTTTAAACGTTAAATAAATAAAAAGTTGAATGCCTAATGTTATTTGTATTTAAAAGAAGTTCTATTAAATGGTTTCTTAAACAAAGCATAAGATTAACTAGTTAGCATTAAATGGTTAATAAAATAAACGCGATTCGATTTTATGTAACTTGTATTATGAATATGAGAAGATCGAGCTGGATCTTGTATTTCAGCGAGTTTTACGTATTGTCTTAAGCATTAAACTCCAGTTTCAAATTTGAAACTTTTCACTAATGTTCATTACGCAAACTTTGAAAATTATAGCTGCGCTAGACATATTGATAATGTGTTTTTATCTCACAGGCTAACAAAGCCTGAGAGATAATGTGCCCGCAGGTTCTGTATGTAGGTACATAACGCGCTAACTCTTGATAGAAATACCCTATTTGCTTCAATTTTTTTTCTAGGTACATTCCGATAAGGCGCTTCCCTGATTAGCTTTGGGGGTTCATTAGTTAAGTATAAAGGAGGAAACGAAGGGCAAATCTTAATTTAGATAAATGGCCCTTAATTTAGATAAATGGGTTTTTAAGGCAGAATTTTCCGATTTGCATCAAATTTTGTAAATAGGTTCATTCTAATAAGATGCTTCTCGGATTACTTTTGGAGTTTCATTAGTTAAGTATAAAGGGGGGGGGGGGGGCGGGGGCTACCCACCTTTATTTAGATAAGTTGTTTTTTCAAGCAGAATTTTCCTATTTGCATCAAATTTTGTAAATGGGTTCATTCTGATAAGGCTGTTCTTTGAATATTTTTGGAGGGTTCACTGGTTAAGCATGAAGGGCGAACGGGTGACTAAACCAGGCCCGTAGCTAGACAATGCCTCCAGGTCGGGCAAATGTTTTTCCAAGAGGGGCAAAATTACTTCGTCAATGTTTTTTTAGTCTTTTATGATCTTTAAAAAATATATATTACGTATTCAGAATAAGTTTTAAAGCTCTTCCGAATGTAGTTGAAAAGTTATATTCTTTCATCTCGCCGTCTATCCACAAACTAATTTTTGTAAATATGGATTTCCCCAAAAATGTGAGATGTTGTTGAGGATTGCTACAAACAGCGCCACTAACGGTCCCCCCCCCCCCCCCCACACACACACACACATACACACATCTCCGCAGAAAAATAGAGACTTGCATTTTTATGTTTTATTAATAATAAATTAATAATACAGCATTCCAAGAAATTCATTTACAGCAAAACCTTTAAAAATGGAATGGCAAGGGATAAAAAAAAACGACAAGTTTCCATCTTAGCGAGCATAACTGCAGTGTTGTATTTAGGCACTTGTTTCCGGGAGGGTTTACTGATGCTCCCGGTGTGATATGACAGTGTGGAGCGGGTGAGAATTGCACTTCTACAACTTTAATAAGCACAAAATTACAAAGCTTCCGGGAGTGACATTTCGATGCTCAGAGAAGAACCCTCCTCCCGGATTACCCCGTAAATTCATCAATTATTGTATGATATTCCTTTCAGCGGGACCATGAAATGCTCTCATGTAAGACAGGATTTTGTTATGGACAGGTTCCATTTACGCAGGTTTTACAGAATTCCTGGAATTTTAGATGATTTAAAATTTAATATAAAGAAGGCCCTGGTAATTACGCTAATAATGTTATTTATTTACGAATCATTTAACTCTCTCACAACTAAATATCAATATATTTTTACGAATTTCTTATGCATGCTTCAAAACCATAATATGTGTTTATAACTAATAACAATTTCAAACAGTTTGAACAAAAAAAAAAAAAAAAAAAAAAAAAAAAAAAAAAACCCAGCGCGCTGGTAAGAAAACTTTTTTTTTTCAGCGTCTTACTAGTAAATATCAATAGATTTCCACGAATCTTGTGTACAGGCTTTGAAATCATTATATTTATGACTCATAAAATTTTTAAAGAGTTTTGACAGTAAGAACTATTTTTTTTTTTTAATATTAAATGTCTGTTGAGTTAAAGAAAAAATCCGCGCCCTTTAAAATTCTAAATCCGCTATTTTTTGTTGAAATACGGAAAAATATGCAACATCCTTTAACGAGCGCACATTTTAATTTTACTTTAAAATGTCCTGTTCGGTATAAATATTGCGGGGCCTCCCATTCGAGGTTCGTTTGGAAATATTTTTGTTTAAAAGTATAATTTAAAAAAAAAAATCGGATTAAAGATATAAACTAAAACAAATTTAAGGTTAATATCATCAGATCACGGGCGACGCCGGGCTGGTAAGCAAGTAACCATCATGAAAATATATGTCAACATAATTCACTATTATGGCCTCCATTCGAACTCTCTATTCTCTAACACAATCACAAAGTCATTTGTATGCTTAAATGCCATAAAGTTGCAATTATTTTTATTCTGACCCCACGATAGCAAGTAGTGTTTTCTGTTTTCTATAAAGACAAAGGATATTTCAGAAAAAGTGCAAAATATGTGTTAAAAGTCAATATTTGAGGCTAGGAAAGATCATCTGAGATAGAGGTCTGCACGGGGCCGGGCTTTGCCCCGGGGCCCGTACCCGCCCAGCAAAATGAAGGGGAAATTTCAAAAAGGCCGGGCCGGCAGAATCATGATAATTTTTTCAACGGGCCGGGCCAATAAAAAAAATTAAACGGGCCTACCGGCTCAATATAAAAATTTAGACGAAGCCTATAAAGTATGAACTATTTTCAATGAATATGACTTTCCCGAGAATAAGTATAAATGTGCGTCACGAGTCGATGCTGGTTTTGCAACATCAATACAGAAATGTAACATGTCCAGCATAGATATCGGCAGTGGATAGTTCCATTGTGCCTGAACCCGAGCTTAATTTTTTCAGAAGACTCGTGCCGGGCCGAGAACAGGCTTGCATTTTTTTTTCTCTACATAGTCGAGCCGGGGCGGAACTGCACTTAATTGTTCTCAGGATGTGTAGAGCAGGCAATATGTTTTGTAAAAATATTAATAGCGATAATGAACTTCTGTAACGGAATCTTTGGAAATATACCTTAAGGTCGTTCTCAAATTCTCTACTCAACAATGCGAAAGTTTCTGACACATTTTCAAACAAATTTTTAACTGGAAAGGCATAAAATTGACAGGCCTGCTTATTGAAGGGATTTGGAATCGAATAGCGTTTTTCATTTTTGATAAAGAAATTACTTATCGAGATACAAGATATTCTTGTCACGTGATTACATGTTTTTCTCCTTTCCCGAGCTGTCACTTCCGGAAATTCAATCCAAAACGCTAACTTTGACAATATTTTCTCACTTGACATATTGCCTTTATCAAAAAATGTATAACGTCTTTCAATTACATAGTTTCTGAGTAAGAATACCTGCTAGTCTTATGCGTTTCCGAATAGAAATGAACTCAGAAATGTGTCAGATTAGCTCCTTTGGATTTGAGAAAAGCCTTAATAAAGGACAGAGAAATATTTTCACAAATCTACTTTTCATTATACAGCTTCTAAAGTTATCAGAATTTTAACCCTCCTTTTTTCTTTTATTCTAAACTACATTAATTTTTTAATGCATCCTTATTTGAATGTTGAAACGTCTAAGACTCCGAGTAATCGTTAATGTTGCTATTGTGTATTTTCTGACTTACGAACACATCGTAATTTAAAAATGCTCTTGCAGTATTCTTTAAAAGAATCCCAATTGTATGTTAGGAAAAAACTGATTTTTTGTAGAAGTTGAGTCAGGCCGGATTGGGAATGATTTAATTGATATTTCTACGGGCCGGGCCTGGAAATTGCACCCCGTGCAGACTTATAATCTGAGACACAATCGTTTAAAGCTCAAGATTCCAAACATTTGTCAAAAAATGAGAAATGCTATTTGATTCTAAATTACTTCAGCAATTTTGCCTGCGAATGTCATGCTTTTACATTTAAAAATAAGTCCGCGAACACATTATAAAGTTTCGCATAGCCGAGCAAACAAAAATATTTTCTACAAAAAGCCTTTAAATAAAAATGAGTATTTCATAGTTTAAAAGTATTAATGTTCGTTTAGTATTTTAGTTAATTTTTCAATTTATATTTCCGTTTCACAATCCTACATTTATTTCCCCTTTTCCATACAGAAACTATGTGACTGATTTAGATATTTATAGGAAGAAAGGAATAAAACAACTAAAAAGTAGAATAAATAACATAGGGGCGGGAAAGCACCAGAAAAAACAAACACTTTTTGTACTTATAAAAAGGATAAAATTAATTTCTGTAATATTCTCGTTTCTAAATTACATTTATATCATTTAATTAACATAAAATATTAAATGCAAACAGTCATAGATGCCATTTATAATGTAATTATAAAACCCCTTTGCTCTGAAAAACACATTCTAGATATTGCGATTCTGTGTGACACTGTGACACTGATTTTACAAACTTTTATAATTTACAACAGTGTCAAGAAAGCTCTCAAAAAACAATTTCCACTTTTGTTGAAAAGCCCAAAAGCAACATAGTGAAGTTAACAATCACAAAATCACATGATTGTAACACATGATAGTTGCATATTTTGTGTAACCTGTCCTGTCAAGCCATAAATAGGTAGCCAACTGCAACCTGAAATCCATGCCTTTGGCTTCCCGTACCCGATTACAATAAATTTCATGTACGACAGTTGTGCAAAGAAAACGATTTTCGCGGACATCAGTTAATCAGTTTGAGGAAAGGACAAGGAGTTAAGAGGATAATTTCTAAACCCTATTATTCTCTAAAGACTGCAGTTTGACACATTGGGGAGGCAGTAAGTTAAATTTCTACAACGCAACAAAGCGAAAAGTGTCCTTCAGCTCATGGAATGAAAGAAAAAGAAAACTCTTCACAAATGAATTTTTTGTTAAAATTGTTTTGTTTACCAGACCTGGCCCCCTCCTAGTTACGGCCCTGGACTAACCCCCCCCCCCCTAATAAAATAAATGGGTTTTTCAGGCAGAATTATCTGATTTGCATCAAAATTTGTAAATAGGTTCATTATGATAAGGCTGTTCCCTGATTCCGTTGGGGGTTCATTGGTTATGTATAAAGGGGGGGGGGGGCTCGGGGGGTTAATCCTCCCTTAATTTAGATAAATGGGTTTTTTCGACAGAATTAACTGATTCGCCTCAAATTTTGCAAGTAGTTTCATTCTGATAAGGTTCTTTTACTAGTTTTGCGGATTCATTGGTTAAGTATGAAAGGGAAACGGGGCTCATCCACCCCCCTTAATTTATAAAATGTGTTTTTCTGTCTGATTTCCTTTGAATTTAGTATCCCGGTTTATTCTGATAAGGCGCTTCCTTGATGAGATTTGGAGGCTCATTTGTTAAATATAAAGATGGGAAACAGAGGCGTGGGGGCTAATCCCCCTTTAATTTATTTTTCGAGGGCATTATTCTTTGAAATAAGAGTAAAATATAGTACAATTAGTGTAAGTAGCCTGTGAGCTCAATGCCATCAGTTTAACTGGGCACTTTTCAATTTATTTAAAAGTATGCTTATTGTTACCTTTTCTTAACTTTAATTAACATTCTTTTAGTTGCTTTAACTTGGGGACATCATTGCTGTGTCAGCATTCCTTTTCTCATGCTTTAAGTGATAAACATGCTAGATGTGAGGTGCTACTGGATGTTACTGGTCACTTAGGTCAAATTAATTTTTTTACATTTTCTACAGAATAATCAGTTAAGTGCGAGTTTTACTCACGCACAAAGGGTTCCGTATAACAGAACCAATACTTGGCATTGTGTCAATCGCGCTTCAAAGTAAAGTCGCAACGCCGTTTTTTACTAGATATGTTTTTAATAAATATCTTGGCTAATTATACACACATAAAAAAATAATTATTAACAATCCGTGAAAATTTCACGTCGATAGGTGCCACTAGCACTCCTGAATTCCTTCGTTGAGTGCGTATAAAATAAATTTAGTTTGGAATGGAAAAATGCTGTTTTCTCAAAAACCATGTGACCAAGGATAATCTATACAGTTTTCCTGCAAAGATTAAAAGAACTTCTGCTACAACTAATTTTTTTTTTTTAACTTTAGTTTCATCAGACTCGGAAAAAGCGGCGGAGAGAAAATTATTGCAGTGCACTTCCGACGATATCTCTCAAAACATAATATCCGGAATTAAAGAAAATAAATTTTTGTGTTCGGTGCTACGAGATCTTTCAAACGATGTCCCATACCAGATACAATTTTTTTCAATTAGCACACTAAGTTTTTCCTAAAAATATTTGTGAATGGTTAATAATCTATAAAAATGCGGGTCCATAATCTTTTTAACTCTTACAAGTTTGAACCTTCGATATTAAATAGTTTTTGAGAAAAACGTCAACATACACGCGCGTGCTTTTATAATTCTTCCTCTTTTACTTCGTAAGTACGGAACACTAAAAACAAGAAATACAATTTCTAATAATCATAAATAAAGTCATATGTTCTGTTTAATAGAGTTTCAACTTCTTTGTTGTAAACATTGTTGTTTAATTAGTTTCAGTCGTTTGTTTAATTTCTTGTTGTAATCATTGTTGTGAAACTATTACTGTATAGCAATCGGTAAATTAATATTTTATTTATACGCATGGCGTTTGGCAATGCCGTTGTGATACTTTATTTTATTTCTTAAATTGTATTTATAGGTATATATTGCAATTCAACGTCTTTTCAAATGTCCCATGTCTACTATTTTCTCCCAGAAAATCTCCCAGCTTTAAGAATAGTAAGACTGATTTTTTTTCCCTTTGGAGGGGGTGTGTAATTGAAAACTGGACGTTATCCCAACAGTACTGGGAATATGCAAAAATTTCAACAATACGACAAGGCATTTTGTGAGATTCTATTTTGTAATACTTTTTTTTTTTTTAATGGAAACTAACATTTTCTATCTCATAATGCCATAAGTTTTTAGAAGCTTTCAGTCGTGATGTCAACCATGAAGTTTTGTTTGAAAAGAGAAAAAAGTGCCTCTAAATAAAGTGTTGCTATCTCATTTCCTAATTAAAATAGAACATTGAAAATGTCACCACTACAGTTAAAGCAATATAACACTTAGCTATACCGATATAAGTATAGGAAACTGAATAGAAAATAAGAATTAGCAGCCCTTTATTTAGAATCAGTTTGACATTTAATGCATTTAACAGAAAATTGCCTCATTAACAGATTCTTTTTTTTTTAATCTTTTCTTCTGAATTGTTATCTTGAAATTGTAATGTGGGGTTTATAGTAGATTTTTTAACACAAAATATATTTTAATGAATGTACTACATTATGCTAACGAACTAAACATTTAGAACGAACGAATAGTAAATGTTTTTAATTTTAAGTATGAAAAATTTGCCTTTTTTTCTCCGAATTATGTCGATTTTGGATTCGAAAATAAAGCTTAAAAACAAAATATACGTGTTATTTTTTTGTTTAATTTTTTGTCTTTTTTTAATGTGTGGTAACATGAAAAAGTTAACTGCATTTGAAAATTTTAAAAAGAGACAAGTTTTTTTAATGTTAAACTATGGCAGGCTGTTGCAAAAAGATACGTTAACAGTAAATTTACTTGTTTTCTAAAACGCATGTACAGGGTGTCTGTAACTATACGATCCTACTTTCTAGTTGTCTACAGACAAAACTATTGCTCATATAGTTGAAAAATTTTGTGAAAGACATAATAAAGAAATCGGAATTCGCTTAAGCCACAAAAAAAAAAAAAAAAAAAAAAAAAAAAAAAAAAATCGCTACCAGAAGGCGATTTTTAATAAATTACTCATTTAATATTATGATAATTTAGAAATTATATTTATTAACTTAACCTGATTCTAAAGACTTAATTTCGCAACATGTTCTGAGCACTTCCCAGAACACGCTACGGTCAATTGTGGAACATTATATCTTCCAATTATAGATGGCATCTGAAATTGATGACCGTCATGCGGAACACGTTTGCTTATAATAAAATTTGTTAAACTGTCGTTAACGTATACTAAATGTGTCATTCGTTAAAAAACGGACTGCCAATTATTTGTTTTCACTAAAACAAATTCCCGTACCTTTATTATGTCCTCCACAAAATTTCACAACATTCTGAACAATAGTTTAGTCTATGGTCAAATTTAAATTAGGGTCGTTTATTTATGTACGCCCTGTAAATAAAATTTCTAAACTATCATAATGCTAAATGTGTAATTTATTAAAATTCGCCCTCTTGTGGCGCAGACTTGAACTTTATTTTCCTTAAACAAATCCTCATCCTTTTTTTTATGTCTTTCACAAAATTTCACAGTTTTATGAACAATAGTTTTGTTCATAGACAACTTTAAGGTAGGGCGGTTTTAATTATGGACACCCTGTATATCAAGTTTTTTGCAAAATGTCCAAAACTTGAAATTTTTAAAAGGAACACGCAAACCAAAAATTATTTTCATATAAACCTGTGGTACTTATGTGAATATGTATTGCTTAATAAAAACTGATATTCTTCAAACTGTGAATATGTATAAAAAAGTTTTAATAGGTCATCAAATATACAACTTAACATTCACATAACATTGTATAACTTCATTGTAAAAACTTCCCTTAGCCTTGCGTTAAAATATACGCAGCTATCTCTGTGGCTGAAATCTATAGAACATTAACATCTCGCTCTCTTCTTTTCACTTCCTTTCTAAGAGTCTAGCTTGAGATATAACGTTCATTGAACCCTTGAGTCTATTATCTTTTATTGTTCCGCACATTATCTTTTATTCTCGCATACATATCACTAGCTCTTTATGAAAGTTGCTGTGCCATCATTGACTTCGATACTCGTACAGGAGACGAATGGAATCTTTAAACAGGTTACCTTGTGAATGATTCCAGGAGCTTCCCAGTTGCAACACAACGACACACTCTGTGAATGAGTAGCTGTGGAGAACATCATGAAATAGCAGTGAAAAAAGTAAAACTGTAGTGCTATATCCGACTACTTAAAAAAGAAGGTGTAGGAAGATAAATCAATGGCAATAAGCATAAAGTAGAATGTGTTGATAACGCACCTAAGCGCCCACAACAAAATGAATGCCAATAGCATTCAATACTGGTCTTTACAAAGACCATCTACATCGCAGGGCAACCTAACGGAGAGAACACTTTGAGAATTGAAGGCGAAATGAGAAGAAAATGGTGTAAAATTTATATAAGCGGACAAATCCATTTTATATTGATCTCATTTTATTTTTGACATCTTTATCTGTCTTAATTACCATTACAAAAATAGATTAAGTTAGAGTAAGTTCAGCTTTCCAAAAAGCCTTTAATATGGTGCATTCGAAGCGTGGTTTCCTCCGCCAGATTTCTCTAAGTTTGAATTATTGTTGCAAAGCGAAAATATAATCCAGATTGAAAAAATTCATTCAAAAGTTTAATCTTGGAGTGAGGTTTACTCCAGCAGATTTCTCAAATAGGTGTAAAAAACCCAGACGGAACATCTAAAAGTTCAGCTTTTAAAAATTGATGCACATTTGTACAATTGGAGAACACCAAAAACTTGTCAAACTGTTGTAATTTCCGTGGAAATAGAGAATTCTAAAAGTCACGTAACTCCTTATACAATTCAGAAACTCATGCAACATTAACAAACTGTTTCGTCAGAGTATAATGTGCATGATAGAATTTGTAAAATGGTCTGAATTATGTGGAAAAAGTTAAGTTATAAAAAAGAATATATTTATATTTTCTTTTTTTCTCACAAAAGATTCCACATATTGATATCGCCTTTAATACAAGCCTTTATCTTATACAAGAATTTGCCATTTATACATTTTTTTTTTATTTTACGAGGTGGGTCATTCCATGTCAATTCAACCAATTTTTTACGGTTTGTAACCCGACCGACAGGGATTTGGATGAAACTTGGTGTATATACTAATTCTATCGTGACATGAATACATCAGAAATTTTTCCTTCCTATACCTCATAGTTTGTGAGATATGGGGGCTCCAATTTTTGGAATTTTCTCAAAGCGCACATTTCTGAGTCTGTATTTTTAGACTGCAGTTCCATTTTCAAAATATTGTTTCTCTGGATCTAAAATGCTAATCGTCTTAAAAATATCACCGTAAGTACGTCAAAAGATGCAGATTTTAATGAAAAAATATTTAAAAAATTAATTTTAAATATTTAGGCCCAAAAAATTTAACCAAAGTTAAAAGTTATGGTTATTTTTCCAAATTTTTGTGACTTTATGAAAAAGGCTCTACACAAAAAGGCAAATGAAATTTCCAATATATTTTTGTTTTAAATAAACGTTTACACTTTGGGCTTTAAATTTATGAAATAAAAATTATGTCTTTCTCATGGCTTATGCAAAAATTTTGATTTATTTTGGGATGCTGTACCTATCAAGAGATAAAAATCGTTAACTTTGCTTATGGTACCTAAATAAAATTGCTGTACATTTTAAATTTAAATTTATTAAGCATTTTGATTTATTTTCTAAAATGAACCCTTAAAATCAGTCTGATTTATTTATTTTCATAACAGTAGAAAAATTCTATAGTATTGGTACATATCACACATTATCTGAAAAAGTGTTGTTCTCAATCTTATCGCATATGTTTGTCACATAAATGTACATTTATCATTGGATTCGGTGGTGTACTATTTCAATAAATACTTTGACAATGGTAGTATGTAAAGAATATGTACAATATTTAATGGAGGGGGTTGTGAATATTGAAATCATAGATTTTTTCTCATTTTACTCAGAAAAAACAAAGCAAAAACTTTACTTTGTAAATAAAAAAAAAAGCAGCACTTATATTAAATAAATTCAACAAGTCATAAGAACCACAGTAATTATTTATGTACCACAGTTTAAATTAGACACGTTAGATATATATATATATATATATTAAATGTTGCAATTTCCCCAAACAGGGCAAAATTTTTACATAAGCTAGGAGAAAGACTTCATTTTTATTAAAATTGAAATAATCATTAATTAAATCTAATACATTAAATAAAATTGCTTATAAATATTTAAAAAAAATAGATTGTTGTAAATTTTCAATTTCTATTTGTTTTAAATAACAGTTTACACTTTGCTTTCTTGTTATGAAATAAAAATGATGTCTTTCTCATGACTTATGCAAATTTTGCCCTGTTTTGGAAAACTGCACCAATCAAGAGAAAAAAATCTCTGCCTAATTTTAGCTATGGTACCTAAATAACTACTGTAGTTCCTATGACCAGTTTAATATATTATTCAATGTTTCTTTCTTCCTTTATTTTGCAAATTAAAGCTTTTGCTTTGTTTTTTTTTCTTCTGAGTAAAAGGGGGGGGGGGGGTCTATGACTGCTGTCTATCGTCCCTCCATTAAATTTAGTGCATAATCCTTATGTTTCCTTTATTTATTCATTCATATATTTTCTTTTACTATAAGCATTTTTTTTAAATTTAAACAATCCCTTTTTTTATAATATAACTGTAAACAAAAAATCTTTTGTTGGTATAGAATAAGAAAATGCAATAATGACTTTTTACCAATCAGATTTTCATTTTTTTTTTTGTGTGTGTGTGTGTGTGTGTGTATGTGTGTTTCAATTAAAATACTTTAGTTGTATTTAACATTTTTTTTAACTTTCTATCTTATTATCTTGGATAATTGTAATCATTTTAAATATGCTTTTTATAGTTTAAATACCTTATAGTTACAAAGCCTAGTTAATTTCTACAGGATGAAACATATTTGTACACCTGACAAATTCTGACAAAGGCAGGATAAATTTTTTTAGTAAAGACAGGTGTTTTCGAATCTCTTAATCAAATTATTATTAGTCTGCTGTTTCTCATAATAGAAGGGTGATCTATTTTTTCCTTGTGCTACAAAAGAAAATAATAGATGGATTTGAAGTAACTAATTATACTACAAGACCGTCATGATAACTTCTGAGAGAAATGAGAATCTTGTCTATGCCAGAAATAAGAAAAGGTAAAGCCACAGCCACATCTCCAGAAACAATTGAACTAATTGAAAAGTTTTATAATTGTAATGAATATTGAAGAATCATGACTGGAAAAAAATGTAGTTAGCATTGCTAAGAATGTACTATGCACAAAAGCGATTGATATTATGTATATCTACATGAGTTGTATTCTCTTTTTAAACAGGATTTCCAAAAAACTTGAGGATTATAACTCTAGGTATTCAATCCTGTATTAGCAGCACTGTTCCTTTAAATGAATTTGTGACAAGCTAAGTAAAATATTTGGAAAATGTTATTCCACTCTTTTATAACGAAAGCTAAATTTAATTTCCTAAAAGAAACTAAAGCAAACTTTGGCCCTCAAAAAGCTATCGTTTTGTTGGATTTTAGCAAAAATTTTATTTTTCTTATTCAAGATAAGTTTTAAAGTTACCACTGGACCAAAGAAGCTGCACTCTTGATGCAACTGTTATGTGCACTCAATCTCTCAGTATTAGATTATCAGCAAGCAATATACACATTTTATCTTATGATATGCAACATTATGTCATTCTTGTGTGTTTAACACAGAAGGAAGTGATATCATTTGTAATAGGTATATTTCCTGATGTAAAGAAAGTCTTTGACTTTAGTGATGGGTGCTCTGGCAATATAAAAATTGCAAATTTTCATAAACCTTTACCAAAATGAAGAGAATTTCCCCTTCAGATATTTAAATTTTTTTTCTGGGGTGTGGGGAGAAGGAGGGGAGATAGCCACCGATTTTGAAATACAAAGACATTTTAGATACTAAATCACGAAAACCTTCCTAATATACCTATGTTTTATTATGTTATTATGTTTGGAGTTGCAGTAAAATAGGAAAATTGAAATATATATGAGAAGGTTCTCAATGTTGCTTATTCATAATAAATATAAATTTTAAATTGCACAAAGAAAGAATCTTGCAAAATAAGTCTAAGTGATACTGCAAAGTACGTCATTTATTTCTATATTTATATTTAGGTCAGTTATATTTTTGAATTTCAATCTTTTAAATATAATGTTTATTCTGATTTTTTAGCTTTAAAAATTTCCATATAATTTAACATATTCTTTATTTGTTACATAAAAAAATTACAACAATCTAAATTTTAAAAACTATTTATAAGCAATTTTTTTAATGTATTACATTTAATTAATGATTATTTCAATTTCAATAAAAATGAAGTCTTTCTCCTAGCTTATGTAAAAATTTTGCCGTGTTTAGGGAAATTGCACCATTCAAGAAAAAAAAAATGTCTAAGATGCCTAATTTAAACTGTGGTACCTAAATAATTACTGTGGTTCCTATGACTTGTTGAATTTATTTAATATAAGTGCTTCTTTTTTATTATTTACAAAGTAAAGTTTTGCTTTGTTTTTTCTGAGTAAAATGAGAAACAAATCTATGATTTCAATGTCCACATACCCTCCATTAAATATTTTACATATTATTTACATACTACCATTGTAAAAGTATATATAGAAATAGTATACCACTGAATCCAATGATAGATGTATATTTATGTGACAAACATATGCGATAAGATTGAGAACAACACAATTTCAGATAATGTGTTATATGTACCAATACTATACAAATTTTCTACTGTTATAAAAATAAATAAATCAGTCTGATTTTAAGGGTTCATTTTAGAAAATAAATCAAAATGATTAATAAATTTAAATTTAAAATGCGCAGCAATTATTTAGGTACCATAAGCAAAGTTAAAGATTTTTATCTCTTGATAGGTACAGCATCCCAAAACAAGTCAAAAATTTTGCATAAGCCATGAGAAAGACATCATTTTTATTTCATAAATAGAAAGTCCAAAGTATAAACTTTTATTTAAAACAAAAATAAATTGGAAGTTTCATTTGCCTTTTTGTGTAGAGCCTTTTTCATAAAGTCACAAAAATTTGGAAAAATAACCATAAATTTCAACTTTGGTTTAATTTTTTGGCCCTAAATATTTAAAATTAATTTTTTAAATATTTTTTCATTAAAATCTGCATCTTTTGATGTATTTACGGTGATATTTTAAAGATGATTCGCATTTCAGATCCAGAGAAACAAGTTTTTGAAAATGGAACCGCAGTCTAAAAATACAGACTCTGAAATGTGCGATTTGAGAAAAATCTAAAAATTGGAGCCCCCATATCTCGCAAACTATGAGGTCTAGGAAGGAAAACATTCTGATGTATTCATATCATGATAGAATTAGTATACACACCAAGTTTCATCCAAATCCCGGTCGGTCGGGTTACAAGGTCTGGTTGAATTGACTTGGAATGACTCAGGTACTAAATGTTTTGATAAGGATATTTTTGGAAACATTATTATTATATCAATAAAAAATATCTAATCTTTTTCTCAGTTTTGGCTTAAACTTTCTAATTCGAAACAAACAATTTTTATATAACTATATGCATCTATTTTTTTTAATACATGCAAATACATACGCATGTGCACATATGTTCATACCTTACAGGTGTAACTGCAGGCGTATAACAGCCAGTTCTTAAATAACATTTAAGTATGATTTTGAAAGAAATATGTTTACAGGTACATTAATATTTATGTATGAATATTTGAAAAATCTTACACTATGAAGTCATATTACTTATAAGCATTTTCATGGAAAAGTAATTAAAAGAAAATATCACTGAAATTCTTAGTTAAATACACCTTCCTTAACTTTCCTCATTAAAAGAATGAATTATCTTTTTTTCGCTTGTGTAAGGAGAGCTTTTATTTAATGACAATATTTTCTAAAAGACTTAGTTATGTAACTGAAGCTTAATCTTGCTGCCTGTTTTAATACTAGAATTTTAAGTATTCCTGTAACTTAATTAAAACTCAATATAATGTTAAGTGTAAATTTAAATTTAAGCATCTTATGTATTTTTAAAAAATAAAAAGGATAATGTAGTATTTAACAAAACATTATATTTTATACAAAACGCTATATGTTATAAGAATTTATTGTTAGCATAATATTAATGACATTTCAAAGCAAAAAATACATAACAATATTTGTAAAAATATATCTAACAAAAACATAACTGTGAAAAAAGGGAGCCAAGCTCTGTAAAGACAATGGCAAGAAAAGAAGTGATATCTAAGTGGGTGCCAAGTTCAAATAAAATTCACTCAAACTTACCTACAGAAGTATTATAGCATTTTTTAAATTGTTTAGAAATAAAAATTATTGATAGCATATTAATAATAAATCTAGAACTTGGCAAGTTTTTACCTACGAGTCATTTATTTTTATTAATGACATTATTATATCAAAACATATTATTTCATGTTTGGAAGCCTTCATTTGAGTGAGCTCCTTTCCCTTGAAGGGTGGTGGGATAAAATATATCCCACCTAATTTTAACTGCAAAATGCCACATTGACAGTAGAACTCGGGACTAAAAAGTTTAATTTTATTAAATACATGAAAAGAAGCGTTTACCCAATTTGAAATAAATTTGTTTTTAAATTCTGGTGTGATTCAATCATTTCAGCATGTCACGAATAAAAGCTCTTTGCCCCTGAAGGCTTAAAGGGGTGCAGTCTCTAGAGGGATGACCAAGAACAAGCGTAAGGGTATCTGTCTCTTTCTCAGGCCTTTTAGTCTGTTTGCATTGAGGTTTCTGGAGGGTGGGTGCTAGAGTGATAACCAAAGGCGAGCGGGAGTGTATCTGTGTATTTATTGGCTTATCAAATCTTTATCATGAGTCATTTGCTTATAATAATAACTATATTAATTTTTTATAATGACATTGTTGTTAATATTAACATCATCATTTTATTAAGACATGAAATGGATAGGCATAACATTTATCAAAAACTTGCCAAGTTCTAGATTTATTATTAATATGCTATCAATAATTTTTATTTCTAAACAATTTAAAAAATGCTATAATACTTCTGTAGGTAAGTTTGAGTGAATTTTATTTGAACTTGGCACCCACTTAGATATCACTTCTTTTCTTGCCATTGTCTTTACAGAGCTTGGCTCCCTTTTTTCACAGTTATGTTTTTGTTAGATATCATTACTTTTTGTAAAGTTACAATATATTTAGACCCTTAATGCTTTTAAATGTGTTTACAAGTGATTATTTTATTCACCAAGCAACACTCAATTTTAATTTAAATTTCCTACAACAAACTATTTGGCTGTCAATTTGCGGCTGAAATCTATATTTTAATATTGCTACATTGAATGCAGGTTTTGAAACGAAATGCATTGATTCGAAATTTTTATTGTTTCTGAAACAACAATTCCTATTAAATTCCTAAATTAAAATTTCCAATTAAATAACCTATAGCTGGGCCTGCTTTTTTCTACTGAAAGTGAAAAATAAAGTTAAGTGCTTATGACACACTACGTATCATTCATCCATGGGTGCCGGTAAAGAGGCAGTGCAGAGGAAGGACATGCCTCTCCCTGGAGTTTCAAATTTAACTAATTAAATATCCTTTTCTCTGATGATTTTGAAAATAACAAGTGGGTAAGTGTGATCACAGGAAGCCCAGTGTGTGGAAGTCCAAAGGGTTAAATGTACGACTTTTTCAAAATTTTATGATTTGTCATTTGATGTGTGTTCAGCTATAAGTATGCAAATTTTCACGCCTCCAACCTAATTAGGGTTCACTTAGAAAGAATTGATTAAAATACATATGTGGGAGCCCAAAGGGTTAAATGTACGACTTTTTCAAAATTTTATGATTTGTCATTTGATGTGTGTTCAGCTATAAGTATGCAAATTTTCACGCCTCCAACCTAATTAGGGGCTCACTTAGAAAATATTGTTTAAAATACACATGTGAGAGCCCAAAGGGTTAAATGTACGACTTTTTCAAAATTTTATGATTTCTCGTTTGATGCGAGGTGTTCAGCTATAAGTATGCAAATTTTCACGCCTCCAACCTAATTACGGGCTCACTTTGAAAGAATTGTTTAAAATACACATGTGGGAGCCCAAAGGGTTAAATGTACGACTTTTTCAAACTGTTATGGTTTGCCATCTGATGTGAGGTGTTCAGCTATAAGTATGCAAAATTTCATGCCTCCAACCTAATTAGGGCTCACTTAGAAATTATCTTTTTAAAATACACATGTGGAAGTCCAAAGGGCTAAATGTACGAATTTTTCAAAACTTTGATTTCTCATTTGATGTGAGGTGTTCAGCTATAAGTATGCGAAATTTCACGCCTCCAACCTAATTAGGCCTCACTTAGAAAGAATTGTTTAAAATAAACATGTGGGAGCGCAAAGGGTTAAATGTACGACTTTTTCAAAACTTTATGATTTCTCGTTTGATGTGAGGTGTTCAGCTATAAATATGCAAAATTTCACTCCTCCAACCTAATTAGGGGCTCACATAGAAATTATCTTTTTAAAATACACATGTGGGAGCCCAAAGGGCTAAATGTACGACTCTTTCAAACTGTTATGGTTTGCCATCTGATGTGAGGTGTTCAGCTATAAGTATGCAAAATTTCATGCCTCCAACCTAATTAGGGCTCACTTAGAAATTATCTTTTTAAAATACACATGTGGGAGCCCAAATGGCTAAATGTACGAAATTTTCAAAACTTTGATTTGTCGTATGATGTGTGGTGTTCATCTATAAGTATGCGAAATTTCACGCCTCCAACCTAATTAGGGGTTCATTTAGAAAGAATTGTTGAAAACACACATGTGGGAGCCCAAAGGGTTAAATGTACGGCTATTTCAAAATTTTATGGTTTGTCATTTGATGTGAGGTGTTCAGCTATAAGTATGCAAAATTTCACGACTCCAACCTACTTAGGGATCACTTAGGAAGAATTGTTTAAAATACACATGGGGGAGCCCAAAGGGTTAAATGTACGACTTTTTTAAAATTTTATAGATTTTCGTTTGATGCGAGGTGTTCAGCTATAAGTATGTACAATTTTACGCCTCCAACCTAATTAGGGGCTCACTTAGAAAGGATTATTTAAAATACACACGTGAGACCCAAAAGGGTTAAATTTACAACTTTTTCAAAATTTTATGATTTCTCATTTGATGTGATGTGTTCAGCTATAAGTATGCAAAATTTCACGCCTCCAACCTTGTTAGAGGCTAACATAGAAAGAATTGTTTAAAATACATTTGTGGGAGCCCAAAGGGTTAAATGTACGACTCTTTCAAAATTTTATGATTTGTCGTTTGATGTGAGGTGTTCAGCTATAAGTATGCAAAATGCCACACCTCCAAAGTAAATAATAGGGTGTCACTTAGAAAGAATTGTTTAAAATACACATGTGGGAGCCCAAAGGGTTAAATGTACGACTTTTTCAAAATTTTATAGTTTGTCGTTTAATGTGAGGTGTTCAGCTATAAGTATGTAAAATTTCACGCCTCCAACCTAATTAGGGGCTCACTTAGAAAGAATTGTTTAAAATACACATGTAGGAGCCAAAGGGTTAAGTGTACGACTTTATAAAAATTTTATGATTTGTCGTATGATGTGTGGTGTTCAGCTATAAGTATGCAAAATTTCAAGTATCCAACATGTATAGTTTCTGAGAACGGGCTCTGTGACGGACAGAATATCTCAATTTGTTGATTTTCTGTAAGCAAGTAAACCCAGATAAACCTCCAGTAAGTAGATAGGTTTACAATAGAAGTCTATGGGAATTTGGCGAAATATTAGAGATATCGCCAAGGTGGCGTCACTTTTGGCGACTAATTTTGTTCGCCAAATTTGGCGATATATCGCCATGTTGGCGAGAAACTTGGCGGTATTTGGGGACGGAACAGTGTACCCTCCTACGGCAGATTAAAATTCCGTCTAATAGACGTAATGTTAAAGTAAAAATGGGCACCCCCAGGTGGGTAATTCATCGATTTTCACAATTTTTTTATTTTTTTCCTTAGTTTTATGGTGTAAACAAACTTCGCACCAAATTTGAAGTCTGTAGCTGCAGTAGATATACGAGATCTTTTTGATGAGTGAGTCAGTCAGTCAGTCAGTCAGTGATATAATTATCGATTATCAGACATTTTCAAATGTCATTATCTCGGAAACTAATTACGCGTTATTTATAAAATTTTGGATTTTAGGTAATTAGGGTGGCCTTACTACACATTTCGTATAACAAGTACGTAGGTTTCATAGATTTTCAGTAGTAGAGCAATGAAATTTGACGAAAACAGCTCGAAATGGTTCGTGTAAATAACACACGGCTATGTCAGGTGAACTTGGCTGACACACTGCCGTGTGTCTAGATAAAGGTTAAGATAAATGGAGCTTTTGACAGAGACTGTGCAATACAATTTCATCATTTGAATAAAATGCATATTTCCATATCAGGTATTATGAATTTTAGGAAAAAATCTCTCTATTCTAAATTGAAAAAAATAACTAATGCTCTTGCGGATGTCTTTCTCATTTTTTTTAAATTCAAAATTTCATATCTAATTAGAAATTTATTTCACATTTCGAAAAATGATTTTTTTACTTCTTGTTGCCAAATTTTAAAATACTGCAAATAATTGTTCTTTCGATTAAAAAAGCATTTATACGTGAATATAAGACAAAGATAATTTTAAAATATTATTTAATTTGTCACATGTCAAACCATTAAATGGGAAGTATTACGTCATATTTAAAATGCCCAAATAACAGTATTGCTAAAGATCTTTAAAACATATTTACATGGGAGATTTATTTCATATTTCAAAAAAGTTATTTTTCTTACCAATAATTACCAAATTTTAAAACAGCGCAAATGATAACGTATCCTTTCAATTAAAAAATGTATTTTCACATTAATGTTAAAAAGGTCAAGAAAACATTGTTCAAAATTGCTGTATCGGACTTAACGGCTTAAAAGTTATGGCAATTTCATATTTACAGCCCTAAGAATGCCATATTTACAGCCCCTATATAAATCGTAATTTAAAATATTTTTCGTTCATTTCACCTATTTAAATTTGGTACTTTTTAGAAATCGTTCTTGGCGAGCATGTACAGCTTAAAACTAATTAGCAAAGTATTACAAAAATCACAATTCTAAAACTTTTTTTTTTCTGTTTTCTAATACATTTTGCATTTTTAGAAAGTATTCGGTACAAGCATTTTACGTCTTAAAAGTAACAGCCATAATGGATTTTAATTTCCTAGCTCTAACAACTCCAAATACGTTCTTAATTAGAACACTTTATAACGTTCCCGATTCATTTCAATCTTTTAAATTTCGAAGCATTTATGAACCGTACACTCTGTAATTGGGAGGTGTGAAAAGTTCACTCTTTGATAGAATGACAGGCATCTTCACTCTTTTTGGATTGACTTTTATAAAAATAAACGGGTCTATGTCATTTAGCAGACAACCAAATAGCCGACAAGACATTTAGCAGACAACAATTAGACGACAGGACGTTTAGCCGACAAGTACATTTAGTCGACACGTACATTTAGTCGACAGGACAATTAGCCGATAGCGACAGTTAGCCGACAAGACAGATAGCCGACAGAGACAATTAACCGACAGGACAATTAGCCGATAGGACAGTTAGTCGACATGGATAATTAGCCGACAGGACGTTTAGCAGACAGGATGATTAGCCGACAAGACAATTAGCCGACAGGACATTTAGCCGACAAGACAATTAGCCGACAAGACATTTAGCCGACAGAACATTTAGCCGACAGGACAATTTACCGACAGGACGATTGGCCGACAGGACATTTAGCCGACAGGATATTTAGCCGAGAGGACGATTGGGCCAGTTAGGTTTTGTTTTGGATACTGTTAGGTTTCGGATAGGTTACAGTTAGAATACAGTTAGGTTATAATTAGTTTACGGTTACGTTAAACTTAGGTTACAGTTAGGTTACTGTTAGGTTACAGTTACGTCACAGTTAGATTAAATTTAGGTAACAATTAGTTTACGGATAGGTTATAATTAGGTTACGGTTAGGTTACCGCCAGGCTACAGTTAGGTTACATTTAAGTTACAGTTAGGTTATAGTTACATCACAGTTAGGATACGGTTAGGTTATAATTAGTTTACGGATAGCGTACCGTCATGATGCATTTATTTTACAGATAGGTAACGGTTAGGTTACAGTTATGTTACAGTTAGGTTAGGGTTAGGTTATAAGTAGGTTACGGTTACCATACGGTTAGGTTATAATTAGGTTACGGGTAGGTTACGGTTATGTTCCATTTCCGTTACAGATAGATTGCGGTTAGGTTACGGTTATATTCCATTTCCGTTACAGATAGCTCATTGTTAGGTTACGGTTATGTTCCATTTCCGTTACAGATAGTTTACGGTTGGATTATGGATAGGTTACAGGTAGGTTACAGTCACGTTACATTTAGCTTATAATTAGTTTACGTTACGGTTAAGTTACCGATATTTTATAGTTACGTTACAGTTAGGTCACGGTTATGTTATAATTAGATTAAGGTTAGGTTACAATTAGGTTACCGTTAGGTTACGGTTAGGTAACATGTTACAGCTAGGGTACAGTTAGGTAATGTTTATTACCATAAACATTAGTTGAGAGTTGAAACATGAGTTAGATTAAGGTTACGTTACAATTAGATTACTGCGCCCACCGCCCTAAATTCTAACAAAAAAAGTTCCGGAGCCCTAATATTCTGCGCTACCGGTACAACAACTGTACTGTTCCACTCCCCTCCCCCCCCCTGCCCCTGTAATCTGCATATTTATATTTCGTACATTAATTGCAAAATGTAAAGCATTTTTTTTTCTTTAGCAAAATAAAAATTTTAAATACAGTGGACTCTCTCTATTCTGAACACTCATGGGACCGACCAAAAATGTTCAGATTATGGGGTGTTCATTATAGAGGGAGATTCGGAAATGCATTACTACTACCACTATGTATCGAGTTTATAGACTATCTATATTATAAAGGACAAACATATCTGTGCGTAACGCATACGTCATTCTGCGAATGGCAACAATTTCAATTTGAAATGAATTTTCGTTTCGCAATTTTCGCTACTGAAAATTTTTAAACTTCTACACATCGCACATTTTCAGTTTTTATACCATCGTATAAGGAAAAAAATGTACTTTTAAATGCAATTTCTTTGAAATCTGTATCTCAATTTATTTTTGAGATATTAATTTTTTTATAGTTTTTTGTACCAATTTTGTAATTGTGGCAACAGAAGTACTCCTTTTATATTATAAAAGACAATAATCTGTGCGTAACGCTGATGTCATTTTGCAAATAACAACGCTTCACGATGAAATTTCGGTTTTCCAATTTTCCCTTCTGCAATTTTTTAATCTTCTGAACATCGCACATTATAATTTTTTACACTGTCGTATAGGAAAAAAATTCTACTTTTAAATGCAATTTGTATCAAAATGGTATCTTAATGGACTGATTTATTATGGTTTATAAAATAATTTTCAAGCATGATTTTTAAAATTTATCTCTATGGCGTGCCGGCTGGCTCCATTACGAAATAATAATAATCAATTTGCACATAAAAAAGAGTTTAGAATTTCTCTCCGGCTAATTTTCTACAATGAAATTAAAGCTTCGTCAAATAATAAGTAAAAGAATATTATATAAAAAAGCACGAATTTAACATATATGTAATCAAACAATTTAAATTTTTAGAGCCGAATTGGGAAACATATGGGCTTTTAAATGTAATTTGTATGAAATAGATAAGTTTTGAAGTAGAGTTGCTAGGCAACTGTTAAAGTAAAAGGGAAAAAATAATCTATATATTGAAAACAAAAGACAGCTTTTTTAGACATCTTCACTGAACTTTCTACTGAACCAAATTTGGTAATTATTCTTTTTTAAATGAAAGTTGTTCATTTGTAGATGAACTCGCACTAGCTATTTTTCTAAATATTCCCACTTTTATATTTAAAATTTAATCTGAAAATTTTTTTGAAATTTCATCAAAATAGTAGCAATTGTATTATTTACACTGTTGCAGAAAAAAAGAAATGTTGGGGATTCTTTATCCTTATTGATGCCATTTCATCATTACAATTAAAAATTACTTTAAGTCTCAACAGAAAATGACTTCACGCTTTAAAAAACATGCATTTTCCCTCATAAAGCTATGTTACATTTCAATATATTTTCTTTCGTCTGATATCGAATTTGCGACACTTGGCGTAATGCTTCAGTAAGTGCCATATTTAAAAGAAAACAACCCTTTTCTTCGATAAAACTATATATTTTACCACGAATACATCTGAAAGACATCAGTTTCTGGAATTTGTAGTTGGCGGTACTGAAATTAGAATCTCAAGCCAAAAGAATAAATTTTCACATGCAAAGTTGTAGCTGACAAACGGAACTTCACGTTTGAAAATCTCTATTTTATAAAGGAAAATATGCGCGTACGTAACGCTGACGTCATTTTGAGAATGGAGACGCTTGACATTTAAATTTCGGTTTTGCAATTTTTTAAAATTCTAAACATCACACATTTTTAATTTTTACAGCGTTATATGGGGGGGGGGGGGGGGATCTACTTTCAAATGCAATTTGCTTAAAACTTTATTTTAATTGATTTATTTATCATGACTTTTTAAATAATTTTCAAGCATAACATTTTTTATATATCTCCATTGCGTGCAGGCTTCATTACAAAAAACAAAATTGCACTTAAAACAATAAAAATAGTTCAGCATTTGTACCTGACTAATATTTCATAGTGAAATTAAAACTTCATCAATCTATTATATTAAAAAGTGAATATCCGTTTGTTTTTCACAGCTGTCTTTCCTAGAATATGGAATGTTTAAAAAGTGAATGCCCGTTTGTATTTCACAGCTGTCTTTCCTAGAATATGGAATGTTGGGTGATCAAATTGACGCCGGTTATCCACATGGGTCCAAGGAGTCAAAATTTGTCGTATAATTTTAAAATTTGATTAGTTTTCGAGATATATATATATTTTTTAATGACATTTATGTAATGATGGAAATTAAATTCCTCCATTTATTGAATAAAAGAGAGAAAACGGAAAATGACAAGGGTAATTAGATATCATTATTTGACATTATTTTTGACATTATTTTTAAATTGAAATTAACGTTTATTTGAATAAATAGGGAAAATAATAATGTGATTGAATAGTATTTTTCAAGAAAACTTCACGAATTACAAACTTATGTTCACGTATATAAATATTAAACAGACATACAACAATAAATCCAATAAACCCAACTGAAGTAAAAAATTAGCCAGAGCTAGGAATCGAACCCGGGACCACAGCATTTCAGGCTGTCGCTCTAAACACTGAGCTACTCTGAACTATATCCGAGTCTGCAATTTTTACCTAATAAACCATGTTGGGAAAGCCACTAGCCGTCTATACGACAACCTTGGATGACCGGAGAACGACTCAGGTATCGGCCGGCGTAGCGCAGTTGCTAGAGCGACAGCCTGGAATGCTGTGGTCCCGGGTTCGATTCCTGGCGCTGGCTAATTTTTCACTTGGGTCTATTGTATTTATTGCTGTACTTCTGCTTAATATTTATATATACCGTTAATAGTTGAATGCAGGCGTTATTTATCTGTGTTTTATTATACCGGGTGTCCTAAAAAGGACTGACTGATTTTAAAATTCAATAACTTGCAAACGGTGACAGATATTTAAGAAATTTTTGCAGAAGGGTTATGCATGAGGTCAAAAGTTTTTTTACAGTGATTTTCGATTTTAGTTCGAATTACAAACAATAGATGGCTCTGTAAGCAATAAGCGCTAAATACAGGCTCGATTTTTTGGCCTTTCTCTTCTTCCATGCGGAAAAAGGAGATTAAAATGCATTGAGTGGGTCCCGAAATACCGAAATTCGAGCCTTAATTTAGCGTCTATTGATCGCAGCGCTATCTATTGTTTGTAATTCGAACTAAAATCGAAAATCACTGTAAAAAAAACTTTTGACTTCATGCATAACCCTCCTGCAATTTTTTTTTTTTAAATCTGTCACCGTTTGCAAGTTATTGAATTTTAAAATCAGTCAGTTCTTTTTATTGTAGTGTGTGTGCGTTTTCTCCGTTTATTTTAGAAACAAAAATTCGACTATCGACTGGAACATTGAGATAAATTCTGTTGACGAGAAAAAAAAAAAAAAAAAAAAAAAAAAAAAAAAAAAAAAAAAACATCGTAATCAAGCATCATTATTTTGATTTAATTTTAAGTCGAAAAGTAGATTTTCAACTATTGCCTTAAGATGACTATTAAAACATTTCAGAAGCGGGCATTAAAAACGAAATGCTTTAGCGAGAAAATTTTTTTTCTCTAAATATTTATTTTAATTCATAAATATAAAATGCTTCTGAATAAATTCGTCAAAACAAATTTATTTTTGTATAAGTTGACCCAAATGACAACATTTCTACCAACTCCGAAATTCGAAGCAAAATCTTGGAAGAGCGAAAATGTTTAGGTAAATAAAGTTATGGTATATGTGAATTTTTATTGAGAAAACTTTTGACTTAAATTGTAAATATAACTTACTATTTGAAATATTGTATTTAATAAAAATTAATACTTTAATTGCTTTCTAAATTTACAATAAAGATATATTTCATTTTACGGAAAAGGATAGAATGATCTCATGCAATTCAAAAGCAACACAACGGGTTGCTACTCAACTAGTATAGAATAATATCCTGGTTAGTCATGCCAGTTATCGAGATGGAGATGCTGAATATAGATTTGGCAGCTTGTGTAATGTCAAACTATATTCAGCCGGACCTTCTACTATCTCATTTGATTTTTTTTTATTAAAAAAGTTTTACAAAATATAGAATTACATATATACAATACATTACTTGAAAAGATAATCCGTATATTACTTTAAAAAGTAAGTAATTTTAGTCTGTTTTTGCATTGTGTATGCTCGTGCAGTATACATGTTATCTAGTTGCTTAAGGGCAAGGAGTGGAAATGATGTTCTGCCGCATAATTCAACAGGTCTTGAATCTCTTGGCACTTTGCTTGAAGGCAATCGTACTTTTTGTTTCATCCGTCTCTTCTGGTTCTGTTTCTTCTTCATCAACCTCTTCCACTTCAACGATGTTATTGTCGCGAATCGGAAGGCTTTCGTCGGTTTCGAGATAAGCTCCAGGTTCAATTTTAGTGTGAAACTCCTGAAGAACTGACCAGAAGTCACTG
Source organism: Maratus speciosus (assembly GCA_963932465.1). NCBI lineage: Eukaryota > Metazoa > Arthropoda > Arachnida > Araneae > Salticidae > Maratus > Maratus speciosus. The sequence continues at coordinate 460,706,810 of OZ010797.1, forward strand.
ACAGCTACTACTTCTTGGTCCTCTATTTTTGATTGCTCCTTCTCACACGGGAATCCAATTTTGATGAAGCATCTTTGGATGGTGCTGGAGGTTACTTCATTAAGCCGTTTATATCCTACAGACAGCATCCATGACGTTGAACTTCTTCATTAGTTCGATTGCCGAATTTTGCCTTCTCCATCACCAGAGGCATTTTCTTCAGAAAATTGATTCGGTAGTGAGCTTTAAAGGTCTTGATTACTCCTTGATCAAGTGGATGGATTATAGAAGTACAGTTCGGTGGCAGAAACATTAAGTTTACGTTGCTCAGATGCGTGTTTGTATGTGATCTGTCATTATCCAAAAAAAAAGAAGAACTTTTATCCCTTCTCTCTTCATCATCTCGTTAATGCCCTCCAAACATTGTGAGAAAATTGTGAATGCCATGCAGGCTTTTCGATTTGATTTATTGTACACAAACAATAATATGATATTCACATTTTTGAAGCATTGTGGTTATTCATTTCCATTCACAAATTGTTTGAGCTTCTCACCCGTAAAACTGGCGCAGAGCATGACGGCAAGTCATTCTTTCGATATTTTCTCGCTTCTTTTTGCTAGGGTTTTATTTGGAAGATCTCTAAAAAAGAGACCGGTTACGTCGGCATTGAAAATGTCAGTGTCGTCGAAATCCTTATGTCCTGAAATTTTCTTTTACATTCCTCCACAGTGTGTCTGCAGCTTCACCATTCATTAATTTGAAATTGATGTTATGCCGACTTTTGAAGCAGATCATCTATCCTTCCAATGCCTTGAATTGTGTGATTTTCTTTTTCTCTGCACAACCCAGAGCACTCTGCTTTAGCAGGGGTTCAGTAACAGAAACATTCTGCGTTGTCATTTGGCTAAAAAACTTCAAGACGTGATTTTTTATGCTTTCGTTTCCCGTTTTCTTTTTGAAAGTTCTACATTTTGTGGAAGGTTCATTTGCTTCAAAAATAGCTATTATTTTTTCCTCTTTCTTGCTGTTGGCGTTGACTTGGTCTACTAAAATTACAAACTCAAATGCAATTTTTCCTTTGATTTACTTTTAATTGTAATTTTTGAACAACTTTGTATTTTTTCTGAGGCTTCAGTCCTTTTTTCCTGGTTTTTCTACTTATTTCTAACATATCTGCGTAAGTGCTGTGCTTCTTTCCCTGCAACGATAGCGAAACGGTGAAAACATTTTACCTTTGCCGAGCAATAAAGAAGAGAGGAACAAAAGTGATAATGATGTCCAACTTGTTTTGCAAAAGGCCAATCATATCCTTTTTTGACCACTCTTTCTAACATCTGTTGTCTGTTATCTGTCACTGGGGACGGGGCATTTCTGCTGCGTAATCTTTCTATTTTTATCTCAGCTCGGGAGAGGGGGAACCACGTGACATGGTTTTTACATTACTTTTTTTGTATCTCTTTGCATAAAAAATTATTGTTTTGTTAATTTTGTTTATTATAATTTACTACTTTTTCTGAAATGACAAGAGTTTTATATCTCAAATTTTTTGTTTGTTAAAAATATAACAATGTTATAGTTAGTTGAGATGTAGATTCTTTCCATGCCATTTTTTTCCCTTACAATAAATTTTTTGTTGGTTTTGTTAGCTGAAGATTTTATCTGAATTATTCAAACAAATTGCAGCATTGGGTAGATGCTGTAAATCTAGCAGTGATTTTGTCCGTTTATATTTAAATCGAATTCGTTGAACCTTTTTATTCTTCTGCAACAATTTCTCCGAACTTCCATGATGGGGCAATTACCCACATTTTGATTGCAAACATACGTTCAGTTTACAGAGAGGTGGGGTAGAATGGAGACCGAAAGTTGCGTTCATAATAGCGGGTTGTTCAGATTAGAGAGTGTTCAGAATACGGAGAGTTCATCTTTTGTAAAGTCTATGGAATTTCGCCGGGACCATCGGAATGTGCTCATAATACTGGGGTGTTCACATTAGAGAGTGTTCAGATAGAGAGAGTCCACTGTATATCTATCAGCATATGCTTAGCTGTCAACTATTCCACTTTTAGGTAGCTTTCTTTACAAAAATCTACCTATTGCAGCCGTTCGGAGGAAAGCGATTTCAAAAAATTTTGGTATATTTTCATCGATCATGACCCCCAGACCCCGAAACCACCCTCCGTTCAAAATTGATATATATATATATATATATATATATCTGACCTATGTCACACTGTAACTCCCGTATTTATGAACCGATTTGGATGTAATTCGGTGTGTACATAGTACACACCAATGTCTCGACCGAGTTCGTTGGCCAGCTTCATCCGCCATTTTGTTTCAAAATGGCGGCCATTTAAAATTTTTAGAAAAACTTAAAATTTGAAATGTGGTACCAAAAAATTGAAAATGGAAAAATATTTTTTTCTTATGTATTTGACCTTTATACAAAGACTCCGTAGCAGTTTTTGATTCGTCTATATCTTAAAAAATTGCTGAGTTATAGCATTTTGAATTTCTGACGAAGCTGACATTTTGAAACGTCCTGAATTTTGTCCCGCGATAAAAGGCGTATTTATGAACCGATTTGGATGTAACTTCGTTTATACATAGTACAGACCAATGTCTCGACCGAGTTCGTTGGCCAGCTTCATCCGCCATTTTGTTTAAAAATGGCGGCCATTTAAAATTTTAAGAAAAATTTAAATTTGAAATGTGGTACCAAAAAATTGAAAATTGAAAAAATATTTTTTTCTTACGTGTTTGACCTCGATAAAAAGATTCGGGAGCAGTGTTTGTTTCGTCTATACCTTAAAAAATGGCTGAGTTATAGCATTTTGAATTTCTAGTGTGGCTGGCATTTTGAAACGCCCTGATTTTTGCCACGTGATAACAGACGTATTTATGAACCGATTTGGATGTACCTTGATGTGTACATAGTACATACAAATAACTCAAACGAGTTCGTTGGCCAGCTTCATCCGCCATCTTGTTTCAAAATGGCGGCCATTTAAAAAAATTAAAAAAAATTAAATTTAAAATGAGATACCAAAAAATTGGAAAATGAAAAAGAGTTATTTCGTATGTGTTTGACCTTAATACAAAGATTCCGGAACAGGTTTTGTTTCGTCTATATCTAAAAAAATGGCTGAGTTATAACATTTTGAATTTCTATTGTGGCTGACATTTTAAAACGACCTGATATTTGTCACGCGATAACAGGCGTATTTATGAACCGATTTGAATGTAACTTGGTCTGTACATAGTACATACCAATTTCTCGACCGAGTTCGTTGGCCAGCTTCATTCGCCATCTTGTTTCAAAAGGGTTGCCATTTTAAAAAAATGTAATTTAAAATTTAAAATGAGGTATTAAAAAATTGGAAAATGAAAAAGATTTTTTTTATGTGTTTGGCCTTGATACAAAGATTCTGGAGCAGTTTTTGTTTCTGAAAATTTGTTCTTTTGCTTATATCTTAAAAAGTGGTTGAATTATAGAACTTTGAATTTCTATCATGGATAACACTTTGAAACGATCTTGTATTTGTCTCGCGATACCACACGTATTCACCTATATCGATGTAAAAAGGCATGTGGATGGTATACATCAATATCTCGACCAAGTTTGCTGGTCAGCTTCATCAGCCATCTTGTTTCAAAATGGCGGTCATTAAATTAAAAAAAATTATATTTAAAGTGAGGTGCAAAAAAATTAGAAATTGAAAAGGGTTTCTTTCTTAAGTATTTGACCTTGATATAAGGATTCAGGAGCATTTTTTGTTTGTCTTTATCTTAAAAAATGGCTCAGATATAGCAGTTTCAATTTCTAACGTGGGTGACATTTTGAAAAATCTGATTTTTTGCCTGCGACAGCACTCGTATATATCAACCGATTCCGATGTGAGTGAGCACGTGCACAGCAATTACTAAGGTCTCGACCAAGTTCACTGGTTAGCCTCATCCACCATGTTGTCTTAAAATGGCAGGCACTTTAAGAAATCGCCGAATTATGCAGCCAAATATAAGTTACTTTAAATAAAAGCAGCTTGGATAAAGCTGACTAATTTCGCGAAATTCTCATTCATAATGATGTAGTATTGATAAAAATTAGTATTGAATCTCCTACATTCGGTTTCCACTTAATTGAGCTTCGTTTGTTTGAATAATATAAGTTGGCTTTTTTTAAATAAGGAATATGAAAGCTACCTCTTCCTCCCGGCACTGGCCGGAAGGACTTTTTAGTTATCACTTCTTCTGAATAGTAAAAATCCGTGCCTATTCTTTATGTTAATTAATTGCAGAATTCTGCGATATTCTTAAATAGGGTAACGATTATGATTAGGAAATCGTGTTAACACAAAAAAGGGATAGTTCGCAGCTATGCATTTATAAGAAAAAAAATGAATGAAATTTACAGAAATTAATATTTATATGCTGAAGAATGGAACAATGTTTTACAATTTCCTGTAAAAGGTGCATATCTTAAACTATAATAATTTCCTTCCGCATAACAATCTTTTGCGGTGAGTCCCTGAAAATCAGATAAAATTAAAAATTTGACAACGTTATCGGAAAGAATCTATGCTTTTATAGAAAAAGGGGAAACACTGCTCGATTGTTTTTGTAAAAAGAATGCAAAAGCTTGGAGATGAGAAGGAAAGGAAAAGGTAATTTAAGCTTCGGTTTTTCGGAAGCGCTATTGCACTGGGCTCCGGAGCCCTGTATTTATGAGCTTCGTGAATTCCTAACAATATTTAAATATTTACTAAAAACAGAGAAGTACCGGAGCCGGGGTCTGGTGGGCTACGGCGCAAATTAAGCTCTGGTTACAACCGAATTTTATATAGTGTAATTTTCATATCACACTAGCTGACCCACCCGGCGTTGTCCAGGCCCATCATAATAACCTTAAATAAAGCTCAAGTTTGTATGATTTTACATCCTTTGAAAATCTTTTAAATGAACCTAGTTTCGGAAGTCCCATTACCTTCCACAGCGTTTCGTGTGTTCCCAACAAATCTCTTACCGAACGAACCTGTGATCTGGGTCCCCGCTACCTAAAGCAGTATGTACCGGAAGTGCTCCGCACGTGCCACAGATAATCGAAAACCAAGTCGAGTGAGCCAAACTTCGTTGTAATCAAGCCCGTAGAACCCGAAAAATGAATGCATCATTAATGTTCGAAAATGTTGGTAACTGAAGTCTAAGATAAACTTTCATAATACAGAAAGTAGCTGAATTGTAATCTAACTTAAATGAACCAATTCCCGTTGAAATCGGGCCCCTAGAACCCGAGGAAAGAATACACACCTAAGCGGTGGAAGGTTGTCCCCCCCCCCCCTCTGTAAATTTCACGAACTACTTTTATAATTAACGCAATATTATTTAATAAACGGATGAAATCCCGGGCGGCAAACAACGTAGCTACGCTACTGCACCTAACGAAAATATTCAGATGAATTCAACATTCGTTTTATTCGATGTTAGCATCAATTAGAGGCCCCGATGTAATTATGAGCGTTCTAGAAACGTCTAGCGAATCCAGCTAGTTTAATAAAATGTTATTATTATTACGCTTATATGTTAAAGCCTGGATAACTCGACATCCTCATAAATAAGTATATTTAGTAAATATTATTATTTATACATTTGCTCTAAAAACTGGATAACTTGAAGATTCATTAATCTGTTTTATTATATATCGAATACAAGTTGATGCTTGATGAAGATACCTTGATGAATCTTCAAGCTTATAAATCTATGTTTTTATTTGAACAATTATCATTGGTCATTGTGGTTAAAACCTTGATAACTCTATATCCTAATAAAGCAGTGCTTCTATGCAATAGAATATAATTATTTTCTTTACATCCGCAATAAAATCAAAATAACAAGTTATCCCCAAATGATCTCTCTAAACGTAAAAATCTAGTTACTTCGCCATCTCTTTAAATTTATATTTCAATCAATTTGATATAAATTCTGTATGATTTCCAAAAAACCTCGAAAAGTTTTCATCCTTAATCATTTGTGATTTTAGTAAGTCGAATGTCATTAATGTATTATATATATCCAATCTTGATTACTTGACATTCTCACAAACTCGTCTTTTTGCGCATCGAATTTATTTAATTTATATATTAAAAGATTAGTGATTCGCCAGCCTTTTAAACCTTTGTTTTTGTTGAAAGAAATAATATTTATTTGTTACTGATATGGGGGCACTATAATATCGATAGCTCATCAGTTTCATAAATCAGTGCTTTTACTCAATCATCATTAATATTTTATACATATGCATTAAAACCTCAATAACTCGCCAGCTACGAAAAGTGTGTTTGTATTTAACTGTAGAATAAGTTTTCAGCGAGTTCGGATTTAACGACAACCCAGTTTTTAGCGAGGAAAATTGAATAAAACGTATACGAATAAAAGAAAGTTTCACTCTGTCTGTGTGTATGTGAGTGTCTGTTTGTCTGCGTTTGATGACTAGCAAAATCTACCGCACGTAGAAGTGTGAACATTTAGGTGAGAACAGTCTAAGACATGTCCTGATGCATCTGGCAATCAGATTTTTCTTTTTTTTAAGGGTCGGGGCCCCTGTGCCTCTTTAAGTTTTTATGGTCTAAATTATTAATAACTTACCCCCTTTATATCCGATCTTCTTGGTTCTTGGGGCCAATTCTTCATTTAGTTATTCCCTCATTTCTACATTCCAGTTAAGACCCTGGCAGCCTGGGACCCGGTACAGCACCCCTTGAAGTTTTTGCGCCCAAAATTGTTAATAAATTGCTTTCTTTTAATGCGATCTTCATTTTTGGTATCCTTTTTTCATTTAGTTATTCTCCCATTTCTACATCCCAGTTAAGACCCTTGCTCCATTCTCCCCCCCCCCCCCTAGGATCCCGTAGGTCCCTTGAATTTTTTGTGCGCCATGCATTTTTCACCCTCTTACTTTCTCACCTTCTCAGTGCATAATTTTAAAACCGAGTATTGGACTCTTCTCCCAGGACCAACACCCTCATATTTTATTTGGGCTCTAGGACAATCATTTAAGCATTTACCCAATTTTTGGCGCATTTCTTTAAATTATTATTCTAAGGAATAATTCACAACTCTATTGGTTAATTTTGAATAATTGAAGATCTAAGACCTTTTAACATATTTTCATGTTAGGGCCCTGCTCTTAACTATCAGTTGGCCTCTTTTGGGCCCTTTATTGTAGCTAGTAATGGGCAATTCTGGAAAATTTGAGAATCGATTAAAATCGACATCGTATAAAACAGAATCGATCACAATAAGAATAGATTCCCAAATTCTAGAATCGATACTTGAATCGATATTTCGATGTTCACAGATAAGTTCAAAAATAGCAATTCCAAAACGTAGCGAATCAGCAGGGCCGTAACGACTACCTCTCACCCCTCACCCCCATTTATGGGGGTCCTAGACAATGTCAGGGGCCCAGAAGTAAGCTACCTTTGAGTCGAATAATAAAGTTTTTTAACTTTTAAAATTATTATATTTAAGATGTAATTTTAATAACAATTTATATTAGTACTAGGGGGCTCTGCCCCCTGTAAGCTACGCTCGCCAACCCCCGATCAGACACCGCAGAATCTAAAAACACGCTAATCTGATGGGTTTTTAAAATATTAGAGAAGATTGAATTATACTGAAAAAAGCTGTGCAGATCTCCCTGTAAACAGGTTTCCATTCAATTCCCTTTGATTGCAAAAATTTAAGGGCGATTCAGTTGCTGTTAAGACATCCAACGGTTGTTTTTGTTTTTGATTAAAGAGGATCAGTTAAACATTTGAAAAGAAGCTAAAATAAAATAAATTATGTATACAGAGTCTTTGTCTCCCGGTATTTTAAAACAATCTCTTTAACAATAGCCAAAGTCATGTGACTATCATCAACAGTTCAAAGCAGACCACTTCGCTTTTTATACTCTATGTGCCATTTTGGTACTTTAATGTTAGCCAGGCACATGTGATAAGTCGCCAAATATTATCTATCGCCATCATTTCATCTATATTATAATAGTTCAAGTCATCAACTGCCATAAACAAATACGGTCTGATCCCTTCGCCGTTCATATGAAAGTTTGGCAAAGATGTCATATACGTCCCATATTGGCACGATTTTTTAACGACGCCAATTTGGGGAACGCATCAACAGCATAAACAGCAACATCCGGCATAGCATATGAAGCAAAATAACGATACTTTGGCGCCAGTTATGTGCCCGTTCCGTATATGACATTGGCGTCAGAAAAAAATCGCGTCAAAATGGGACCGTAAGTTTTCCATTTTGATTAAAAAATCAAAAATTTTTTTTCGAATAAAACTACATAAAAGTTGCCATTGTCGCAAAGAATTCTAGGTACTGTTACGCGAACCGGATGCAAATCTCGCCAATAACTTTTTTTCAACTCGCCAGTTAGCATTTTTTTTTCGGGTGGTAATATTTGGCCAGATACTCACCGCAGGTTTGGCGTGATTTTTATTTTTTTTACGAAAATTTGGCGAAAACCTCGTTTTCAAATACCAGTTACACATACATTTTTGGTAATCCTTAGATATCCCGTCGACCAAAAATCTATCGCCAAACTATAAGATTAAATGCCAATAATGGTTGATCGTAAATGTCACATTCACTTGACTTTAAGCAAGTTACACGTGTTTACGTCATCAAGTGATTTTTATTTCGAAGTTTTATTTGTATATTTATTAATGCTATACTAATTTTTTTTGTTCTTTCGTTATTTAAAATAAAAATCATGTCAATTTGTATAATTTGGCGAGTGTTTTGGCGATTTATATAATTTGGCGAAATTGGTCGACGTAATTACTAAGTAGTACCGTATTTTTTAATTATTTTCTATTATTTTCTAAAGGAAATATCAAAAAAATAATTAATAACCATACAGCAAAATAATTTATATAACTAGGGGGCTCCCCCTACGAGCTACGCTCGCCAACCCCCGTTCAGGCACACCAAAATCCAAAAAGCACGCTAATTTGATCGGCTTTAAAAATATTGCATTAAAATTACAAAAAAAAAAAAAAAAAAAAAAAAAACAGTAGCGATCTCTCTGTAAATGGGTTTCCATTCGTTTTCCTTGGATTGGGGATTTTTAAGACCAAATCTGTTGCTGTTAAGAGATACAATGGCTGTTTTCGTATTTAATTAAAAAAATTAGTTAAACATTTGAAAATAAGCTAATGTAAAATGAATTAAGTAAACAGTGTCATTGTCTCCCGGTATTTTTTAACAGCGCTATAAGATAGTTCTTTTAAGTAATTCATTTTAAATGTATCGTTTCAAATCTGACGTAATTTACACCAAAGTTTTATTTCTCTTATTAATATTCACGTGAAAATACTTTTGTTGTTAGAAGGAAATATTATTTGCGCTGTCTTCGAATTCACGATAATAATTGAAAAGATTATTTCAAAATATCTCGCGCAAATATATTTTTCAATTTAAATTGTTTTGCCATATTTTTTGTCCATTTTAAATATGACGTAATTTCCTCCATTTACAAGTTTTAACGCATAATAATGATTTTTTTATTTTAAGATTTTGTTTCTCTTTTATAATTCAAGTGTAAATATGGTTCTTATGACGTAATTTTCCTGCTTTTAACATGTAATCATTTAATTCTAATTTTAATGTTTTTTTTCTGTTTGTAATAGTCACGTGTAAATAAATTTTTAATTTGAAGTAAACATTATTGTTTAGGCTGTTTATGCAATTGGCAACAGTTTAAATTAATAACATATTCTAAGATTTGTAAAAAATATCTCTCGAAATGCTGAAAATTTGAATTTAAAATAGAAATGAAACCTCAAAAAATGAGTCAAATAAGAAAAATAAATGCAATCTGCACACCCGAAACTTATAATGTATAAAATGATCTAAAAAGGATTAAATTCTCATGTATAGTTTTTGCTCCAATAAAATTTATTTGATGGAACGATTTTGTACAACTTTATCATTAAATATCTCTTAAAATAATTCTTCGATTTGAAAACTGTCAGCAGCAGCGTGTTTATCAAACATTTCTCTATAATACCACTGATTTTCATATTTTTGTTTGCAACAGTTTTTATAATATTAACGATGAAAGGCCATGCTTAAGCATTCAAATTGGATGCCGATCTACCCGGAATATCTACGCAGATTTTCATTGGTCCATTTCCAAATCAAAACTTTTTTTTATATATAGAATGATTTAACAAAAAAAAAAAAAAATAAATAAAAGTAAATAAACATTTATTATCAGATAAACAACAATAGCCGTGTTACCATATCAATCACAATAATGCCATTTTGGCGTCAATTAGGTACCCCGGTGCGTAGATAACATCTGTGCCTAATTTATTTTCATTTCGTTTTGTTTTTAAAAAAAAGAAAGAAGTGAAAGCCATCAATTTTAAATGAAAGTTGTGTATTTTAAATAAAATGAATGAAAGGATTATATTTTAAATGAAATGAATAAAATATGAAGAAATGCGACGGAAAAATGTTTGGCAAATTATCACCTGCGTCTCGCTAACATAAAAATACCGTAAGAATTGATTTCTCTATCAGAATCTTTCGGTTTGGCGAAAGATTGTTCAAGTAAAATGAATTATGAATAAAAGTAGCATGATACATTTCTTAGCATACATTTAAGGTAACCTTTTCTGAAATATGAAAAAAAAATATCTGTTTGATTAAAATTTGAGTTGCCATCATTAGAAAAATGTATATAAAATTAGAAAAAAATTAATATTTCGAAAACTAATTAGAATTTAAAAATTCTAATACCAGTTTTGAAATCTGCGGATCAATATTGATTTTTGGTGTTAATTTCATCGCAAGTATTCCTTATTTTAGGAGAAATCGCCGTGAAACGTAATCAGTTGTTTAATCAGTCGATTCATACTTGCGTTTCATAAATTCGTTTCATTAGGATTTTATATAGGGTAAATGCACCAGTAGTCGGCCACCCCCCAGTAGTCGACCACTTTGAGATAAAATACGTTATGAATAGCTTATTTTTGATTTCACATGAAATATTACAATCCCCCTATATGTAGCCATCCTTTATACGTCATAAGCCATCAGCAAAGAATTGTGGGTATTTTTATTGCGTTAGTAATCAGCCATTTTTTATTTGGTTGCGGTCAAATAACCGTTTTTGCTATTTTTTTGTTAACCGATGACAAAATTTTTAAAAGACTAGTATTCATTTATTTTTTATTATTTTCTAAAATTATAAGACTCTACTATTAAAAAGTTTAATAAACTAATGTTTTTCAGTTTCAAAATTAAATAAATGTGTTTATATTAATTAATTTTAATGTGGCCGATTATTGGGTATTATATTTACTTACATGTTCAGTAATCGGCCACCACGGTTGACTACTGGCTAAAAGGCCATTTCACTTTTCTGAGTCTATTTTTAATAATTTGATTTTTTGCGTAATTTGATTTTTGCAATTTGAGATTTATATAACCTTTTACTTGCATTTCATTTTATGTACACTATATATAAGGTGTCCTGGGGTAATAACGCCACCTTAAGATTCTACCAATTTTTACGGCTTAGTTTTAGATTTTTTTTTTCCCCAAACAAATATAGGATTTGATACAGTAACTTAATGATTATGTATATAAGAAAGACTATTTTAGCAGATAACAGATTCATAGTGGCGTGATTTCTTGACCAATGCTATTTGGCGTTATTACCCACCTGTTGGGTAATAAAATAACGTCTAAATCGCGGCCCTCACAACGGCTTTTATCACAAATGCATCCAAGAAATTCCCTTGCACTTTTCCCTGGCTCATACGATGTCATTATTATTTACTTAAGTGTTGCATTTTTAGACTTCATAGTTTTTACAAATAAAAAATGCGAAAAAGACTTAAAATATATCTTAAGACTTAAATAAATAAGACTTTAATAAGACTTAAATAAATATCATTCTGTAAGACTTATATATCTATAAGACTTAAATATCATTCATGCACAAGTTAAATGAAATTGATTTGCGCTCATACATTTGTCAGTGACTGCAACGTTCGCGAATTTAGTACATTTTTGAGACTGCTGCATCCAGTGCATTTTTTTATGAGTGCTATGCGCTTATTCGTTCTTTAGTTTTTGCGGCGTTAACGAATTTCGTTTGTTTGAGATCGCGGCTTTCGCGAATTACTGCGTTTTTGAGACAGCTGCACGACGAGGTTGCTGCACCGAGTGATGTTTTTTTTTCGGTATTGATGAGCGCTATGCGTTCATACGTTCTTTACTGATCTCGACGTTAACGAATTTCGTTCGTTCGTGATCGTGACTTTCGCGAATTACTGCGTTTTAGAGACTGCTGCACGACGAGGTTGCTGCACCCAGTGATTTTTTTTTCGGTTTTTATGAACGCTATATGTTCATACGTTCGTTACGGGTTGCGGCGTTAACGAATTTCGTTCGTTCTTGATCGTGGCTTTCGCGAATTACTGCGTTTTAGAGACTGCTGCATGACGAGGTTGCTGCACCCAGTGATTTTTTTCTCGGTTTTCATGAGCGCTATTAGCTCATACGTTCGTTACTGATTACGGCGTTAACGAATTTTGTTCGTTTGTGATTGCGGCTTTCGCGAATTACTGCGTTTTAGAGACTGCTGCATGACGAGGTTTCTGCACCCAGTGATGTTTTTTTTCTGTTTTCATGAGCGTTATGCGTTCATACGTTCATTACTGATTGCGGCGTTAACGAATTTCTTTCGTTCGTGATCGTGGCTTTCACGAATTACTGCGTTTTAGAGATTGCTGCATGACGAGGTTGCTGCACCCAGTGATGTTTTTTTTTCGGTTTTGATGAGCGCTATGCGTTCATACGTTCTTTACTGATCTCGACGTTAACGAATTTCGTTCGTTCGTGATCGTGACTTTCGCGAATTACTGCGTTTTAGAGACTGCTGCACGACGAGGTTGCTGCACCCAGTGATTTTTTTTCGGTTTTCATGAACGCTATATGTTCATGCGTTCGTTACGGGTTGCGGCGTTAACGAATTTCGTTCGTTCTTCATCATGGCTTTCGCGAATTACTGCGTTTTAGAGACTGCTGCATGACGAGGTTGCTGCACCCAGTGATTTTTTTCTCGGTTTTCATGAGCGCTATTAGCTCATACGTTCGTTACTGATTACGGCGTTAACGAATTTTGTTCGTTTGTGATTGCGGCTTTCGCGAATTACTGCGTTTTAGAGACTGCTGCACGACGAGGTTTCTGCACCCAGTGATGTTTTTTTTTCTGTTTTCATGAGCGTTATGCGTTCATACGTTCATTACTGATTGCGGCGTTAACGAATTTCGTTCGTTCGTGATCGTGGCTTTTACGAATTACTGCGTTTTAGAGACTGCTGCATGACGAGGTTGCTGCACCCAGTGATGTTTTTTTTTTCATGAGTGCTATTAGCTCATACGTTTTTACCGATTGCGGCGCTAACGAATTTCGTTCATTCGTGATCGTGGCTTTCGCGAATTACTGCGTTTTAAAGACTGCTGCACAAGTTTGCTGCATCCAGTTATGTTTTTCTTCGGTCTTCATGAGCGCTATGCGTTCATACGTTCGTTACTGATTGCGGCGTTAACGAATTTCGTTCGTTTATGATCGCGGATTTCGCGAATTTAGGGCGTTTTTGAGACTGCTGCACGATGAAGTTGCTGCATCCAGTGATTAGTTTTAGTTTTGATGAACGCTGTGCGCCCATGCGTTCATCACAAAAAAAAGATAACAAAAAACAAGAATTTTTTTTTATAAAATCGCATAATTATATCAAAACGACTGTTACTACAAAATCACAAACCTATAATAATAAGATAACTACTAAAATAACAATAATAACAAACGATTGCTTTGTCACATGTATTTAAAATATCGAATAGGGGAAAACAACTGAACAAGAAAGCATATTTTCCCTTAAATAAGAATTGGGGTCTCATTCTGCTCATATTGTTCAAAGATACTACGAGACAGATTGTAATGTTTGTAATGTACTATTCGAGATATGCAACTTATTAAAATTACATTTCGAAACTCGATTACGAGATAGTAAAGCGAAAATGAAGAATTGGCGCCGCGTTCTGCAAATATCTAACCACGAAATCCCAAGATAAACTGAAATATTTGCATTGTACTAATCGAGACATGCAACATATTAAAATTTCATCCCGAAACTCGACGACATGATAGTAACGCTAAAATGACGGTTTGGCGCTCCCTACTGCTGATATCACAATAAGATATGCATCGACAGATCAGTCATTCATGTTCTGTTAATAACCTTGTCCTACATCATCATTTCATTCTGAAACAGGATGACGTAATAATTTTTTCTCTGCCCGCAGCCTAGCCCTCCGACTGTCTTGGAAAAGGGCAAAATTGTAATGTTGTTTTCTCTGAATTTTGTTTTAAATGCTAAAAAAAATGATTCTTTGAACATTTTATAAAAAAAAACTTAATAACGAATATGAATGCAATCCTTGGAAGTATTAATCATTGTTCAATGTATTAAAAATACATTAAATCAGTAGAATTATATTACTTTAAATATTGCTTGAATTGCACTGAAACCTGGAGCTTAGTGAACGTATTAACACGGGCTTGTCAGTGAGAGGGCTAGTCTACGATGGTTAAACAAAAAATTTGAAAGGCCCACTACTAGATAATTTGATACTTTTAACTTTACTTTCCATAAAAAACAAGAATGAAAAATCTTGCATGAAGAATAGATTATAAAGGCATTTCCCATGACTTGCAGAATTCTTCAACGAAATTGAGCTGCTTAATACCGTAAAAAAAGTAAACATTTTAGAAAAGGCATAATACTTTTGAAAACCAGATTATGGTCCCTAACCGAAAAAGTAGTTCAATTCTTTTGCGCAGTCCTGTATTTAATCTAAAGATTTGTATATCATTCTATACATAGTATGATAAAACTTAGAATAGTAAGAAAATGCATAACAGGTTGAAAATTTACCTTCAGCAATTTCTACCCCTATACGGAAACATACTTGAATTATTTTGTACAGCCCTGTATATTACCAATAGATTTTTATATACCGCACATATTAAACTAAAATTTAATTAAGGCTAAAACGTGGTTAAAACTACTGAAATGATACTTCCACACATTATTATCCCTGGGAGGTCATGTATTCAGTTCTTTGCACGACCCAGTATATGGTTTTATTTATATTATACAAACATCTCTTAGTATACTAAGTATAATTCAGCTTGAAAGAGCATAAAAGCCTCTTTTAAGCCATTCACGCTGATACTCCACAAAGCTTACAAACCCTTTTGTGTAGCCTTGTATATGATCTATATTAGTTATACACACCGCATTGTAAGCAAAGGTTTAATTAAACTTAAAAACGCATGCCATAAACAAAATCACACTTACCGCAATTATCGCTAATAGAAAGATACAGTACTGTATTCCACTTTTTTGTGTTTCCCCGTAAATGAACGATAAATGCTAAGCATATCATGTTATACAACGAGTATTTTGTAGTAAGCCTCAGTAATGTTGTATATCAATTACATTCTATTTGATGTAGTATAAGAGAACTAAAATACGCTGCAAACTGCTTATCCCCTGACACTATTATGTAAAGGAATTCTTTTGCGGGGCCCTAAAAATAAATAATAAGTTCTTTGGACTCCATATTGTCTAGAATGCGTAGTTAAATGCACTTCATAAATGCATATCAATTTCCTTATATTTGAAATGGCCAACATCATTAAATTAAACTTGAAGCAATTTTTCTCATTGAGCGTAATGCATCGGGATATTTTTTACTGTCCCTGTAGATGAACTATAAATTCTACACACTTTATTTTCAATAGCGATCGTGCTATTGTTAACGTCAAAAACATACAAAAATTTCAAGGAGATTTGAGTATATTTGCGAGTGTTAGAACCCGGACAGACTGAAGAGAATCCAAATTCACAAACACTTTTAAACTATGTTGGAAAGTGTTAAATACTATTATAATATTTTAAATTATTACAGCAACATTATAAGAAAAGAATAAATTAACACATTTTATCATTAAAATGTTGTTCTGTTTATAAAAGTTATACTTTAAGTTATTTAAATAACAAAGCATTTAAGTGGCCGACTACTGGTCCAGTGATGGCCGAACTCTAGAATTGAGTGGCCGACTTCTAGACCTTTGCTACTTTTAAGTTTAACTTTTTATAAATAAAAACTATAATCAGTTTTTTTAAAACAGTTGCTGAAACAGTAAAAGAAAAGTGTACATTAACACGTGTCACTGGTAAGAATGTTGTATTGCTTTTTAAAATTACGCTTCGAGCTATATACTTAAAGAAAGCCCTTAAGTGGCCGACTATTGGTGCTCTTACCCTATATAGGGTAGATATATAAATTTATTTTTTAAGAAAGATCTCGGTCAGAATAAAAAAAAAGGAAGAAATAATTTTTTTCCATCCGGAAAAGATGTACTTTCTACTCTTATTTCCTTCAACCAAACAGATGGGGAGTTACTTCCTATAAACGTTATTCTTCTTTAAAATGTGCAGATGAGCGAAATTTTGAAGGCTCTACATTTATTTAAAAAGTTACATGGTTTTTTTCAGTCTTTTTAGGGCCTCCTCCTATAAGAGTGGGGGAAGTGCAATTATTGCAAATCTTCTTTTAAAATAGCTGTGATGATGTAATTAACCAATCATCACATACCACATACTAATTATCCCCCCAATGAATAAGCAAAATTATCTTTTTAATAATATATTTAACTAAAATTTCTTTCCCTTTTTAAAATATATATCTCCTTATCTCAATTTACAGTTTATAAATATCTTTCTTTTTAATGTTTACCAAATTTTCAGCTGTTAACAACAACAAAAAAGTTCTCATCCTAGAATCATTAACGGTGAAATAACTTTTCTATGGTTAACAAATAAATAAAAATATATCATTTGATTATATGGGGTTTTTATCTAGCAGTAATCTAAAAACTCTAAACAGTTATTGACTCATACTCATCAGTGTCGTCATGACAGTGTCGGACGTGGGACACCATTTGCAAATATCACGATTTTCTTTCTTTCTTTTCTTTTCTTTTTTTTAATAGCTTTCTCGTTCTTATACTAGTACAGAGAAACAGGGCTTCTGTGATCATTTTGTTTATGAAAAAACAAAGAAAAAGAAATAGGATAGAGTGATAACAGGCAGATGCCTCAGTTATTTCTTGAAACCACGAGAATCTGAAAGATTAATGATAATGAAAGTAGTAATTAAATTGCTTTTACTTAAATAAAAGGCTTTTTAGCAGAGAGAAAAAGATAAATACTAAATTTATTTCAGAAATATAAACAGATTTTAGATAATAACGCAGCTTAAAAAGCATTAACAACACAATGTATTTAGATAAATTTTATTTGATATAAATTTGATAAATTTGCTACTAATAAGTATGTGATCACTTCCTACAGTTAAAGAAATATTCTTTTACTTTTTTCATACGAGACATGAGAGCAATTAAGATTTTACAGTTTAAAAAAGAATAAGCCCGAGCCTGAAGGGTGATATAAAATCGACCTAAAACAAGACTTCGGTCATCTGAATCTTAAGTTTACAATGGTTACTTATGTTTTTTATTGCGTTGGTTTTTAGATGCCACGAATTTACTAAAATCTAATTTATAATCATATAACGCAATCATTTTCTTCTAAGTTTTTGAGTAGTAAAGATTCAAAATCCTTCCCAGGTAAAGGTGATGGTGAAGATCCTGGTTGCGCCACTCTAGAGAGAAAAAAATAAAAATAAAAGTGACCAGTTAAACGGATGGCATTGAGCTCACAGGCTATTCACACTAATTGCATGTTATACTCTTATTTCAAAGAATAAGCCCCCTCAAAAAATAAATAAAGGGGGATTAGCCCCGTTTCCCCCCCTTTATACTTAATCAATGAACTTCCAAATGTAATCAGGGAAGCTCCTTAACACAATAAACTCGTATACCAAATTTGAAGCAAATCAGGTAATTCAGCATGAAAAAATTATTTCGCTAAATTAAGGGGGGTATTAGCTCCCCCATTTCCCCCTTTATGCCTAACCAATGAACCTTCAAATGTAATCAGGAAAGCTCCTTATCAGAATGAACCTAGGAAAAAAAATTAAGGTACATTAGATAGTTCTGCATGAAAACCCATTTATCTAAATTAAGAGGAGGGGACTTTCCGCCCTTTCCCCCTTTTATACTTAACTAATGAACCTCCAAATCTAATGAAGGAAGTGCCATATCGGAATAAACCGGTATACCAAATTTGAAGAAAATCGAATACTTCTGCATGAAAAACACATTTACCTAAAAAAGAGGAACAATCCTCCGTCCCCTTCCCCATTTATACTTAACCAATAAACCTCCAAATCTAATCAGGGCAGCTTCTTAACATAATAAATTGGTATACCAAATTTGGAGCAAATCGCATAACTCTGCATGAAAAACCCATTTATCTAAATTAAGGGTGGGGGATCTAGCCCCCCTTTATACTAAACTAATCAATCTCCAAATCTAATCACGTCAGCTCCTTAACATAATAAACCGGTATACCAAATTTGGAGCAAATTGAATAATTCTGCATGAAAAACCCATTTATCTAAATTAAGAGCGGAGATCTACCCCCCCCCCCCCTTTCCACCCTTTATACTTAACTAAGGAACTTCCAAATCTAATCAAGGCAGCTATTTAGCATAATAAACCGTTATACCAAATTTGGAGCAAATCAAATAATTCTGCATTTATCTAAATTTTATCCAAAAACCCATTTATCTAAATTAAGGGGTGGGGGGACTAGCTCCCCTATCCCCCTTTATTCTTAACTAATGAACCACCAAACCTAATCAATGCAACTCCTTAATATGATAAACCGATATAGCAAATTTGGAGCAAATCGAATAACTCTGTATGAAAAACCCATTTATCTAAATTAAGGGGTGGGGGGGACTAGCTCCCTATCCCCCTTTATTCTTAACTAATGAACCTCCAAATCTAATCAGGGTGGCTCCTTAACATAATAAACCGGTACACCGAATTTGGAGCAAATCGAATAATTCTGAATGAAAAAAAAATTATCTAAATTAAGGGGGTAGCCCTCTTTCCACCCTTTATACTTAACTAATGAACTTCCAAATCTAATCAGGGAAGCTCCTTAACATAATAAACCTGTATATCAGATTTAGAGCAAATCGAATAATTTTGCATGAAAAACCCATTTATCTAAATTAAGGGGAGGGACTAGCCCCCTTTCCCCCCTTTATCTTTAACCAATGATCCCCCAAAACTAATCAGGGAAGCACCTTTCCAGAATGAACCTAGAAAAAAAATTGAAGCAAATCGGATGTTTCTATCAAGAGTTACCTCGTTACGTGAATACGTACGTACATACTTACATACAGAGAGAACGGCGGGCACATCGGCTCTCTGACTTTGACAGCCTGTGAGCTAAAAAGTTGAATTATGATGGTGACGAGTTATTGAGGTTGACATTGTTGGTATATCACCGACCCATATCAATGTGTCTTCTAAATTCTTTCGGAAAAATGTATGTTTCGGATAAATATCATGTCGGCTATTTGACCTGTCTGTTAGTTGTCCTGTCGGCTAATTGTCATGTCTGTGAATTGTCCTGTCGGCTATTTGACCTGTCTACTAATTGTCCTGTCGGATAATTGTCAGGTCGGCTATTTGTCCTGTCGGCTAAATGTCCTGTCGGCTATTTAAACTGTTGGCTATTTGACCTGTCAGCTAATTGTCATGTCGACTAAATGTCTTGTCGGCTAAATATCATGTCGGCTAATTGTCCTGTCGGCTACTTGACCTGTCGGCTAAATGTCCGTTCGGCTAATTGTCCTGTCGGCTAAATGTCTCTGTCGGTTATCTGTCTTGTCGGTAACCGTCGCTGTCGGCTAATTGTCCTGTCGAGTAAATGTACGTTTCGGCTAAATGTACTTGTCGGCTAAACGTCCTGTCGGCTAATTGGTATCTGCTAGATATCTTGTCGGCTATTTGGTTTTCGGCTAAATGACATAGAACCCCCCGTAATCTAACTGTAACTTATCCATAATCTAACCGTAACCTATCTGTAACGGAAATGGAATATAACCGTAACCTAACCATAACCTAATTGTGACCTAACCGTAACCTACTTATAACCTAACCATAACCTAACTGTAACATAACTGTAACCTAACAGTAATCTATCTGTAAAATAAACTTAACATGACGGTACGCTAACCGTAACCTAATTATAACCTAACCGTATCCTAACTGTGATGTAACTATAACCTAACTGTAACCTAAACGTAACCTAACCGTAACATAACTGTAGCCTGGCGGTAAACTAACCGTAACCTAATTGGAATCTATCCCTAACCTACTGTAACCTATCCGGAACCTAACCGTAATCTAACTGTAACGTATCCGTAATCCTATTTGTAACCAAACTGTAACGTAACTGTATCCTATCCGTAACCTAATCGTAGCAGAAACGTAATCTAACTGTAACCTATCCGTAAGTTAACCGTAATCTAAATGTAACCTATCCGTAACATAACCTTAACTTATCTGTAACTTAAACGTAACCTAATTGTTACCTAAAAGTAACATAACTGTGACGTAACCGTAATCTAACTGTAACCTAACCGTAACGTAACTCTAACCTAAGTTTAACGTAACCGTAAACTAATTATAATCTATCCGTAACCTAAAAGTATCCTAACCATAACCTAACTAGGCTAATCGTCCTCTCGACTAAATATCCTGTCGTCTAATTTTTCTTGTCGGCTAATCGTCTTGTCGGCTAAACGTCCTGTCGGCTAAATGTCCTGTCGGCTTTGTCTTGTCGGCTAAATGTCCTGTCGGCTAATTGTCTTGTCGGCTAATTGTCCTGTCGGCTAATTGTCTTGTCCACTAATTGTCCTGTCGGCTTATCGTCTTGTCGGCTAAATATCCTGTCGGCTAATTGTCCTGTCGGCTAATTGTCACGTTCGGCCAATTGCCTGTCGTCCAATTGTCTGTCTGCTAAATGTCCGTTTCGGCTAATTGTCCTGTATGCTATACGTACGTTTCGGCTACTTGTCCTGTCGGCTAAATGAACTTGTCGGGAACATGTCCTGTCTGTTAAATGTACGTGTCGACTAAATGTACTTGTCGGCTAAACGTCCTGTCGTCTAAGTGCTGTCTGCTAAATGTCTTGTCGGCTATTTGGTTTTCGGCTAATCGTCTGCGAACGAAAATAAACTCCTTAAAGAGCGGAATTTTCCACTCCTTAGAAAAGGAGTGAAATATTTCATTCCACTATCGAGAGGGAAATATGTCAGTCCTTTGTCGATGGAAATATTTCACTCCGCTCACGATAGTGAAAGCCTGGTATTATACAATTAAAAAAATCCGTTCAAGTTTAAACGAATACATGTAGTAAAATAATGAAAAGCACCAAAATATGCCACTTCTTAATTTTCAAAAACTTTATTTCATAATCTAACCTTGCAAATTACGCTAATTTGGTACTAAAACGCACTACTTTTCAAAAGTGAATAGTCACTCCTGTGAAAGAGTGACTATTCACTGTAAGCAGGATTGAGTATTGTATGGGTATTTACTCATCAGGCATTCAGAACGACGCTTTTTCAAGATAAGGGAAAGACGTCCGCCATTTTAGAATGAAAATATACGGATATTCTTAAAGCGATTAATTATGGAACATTTTATTTTCATATAAAATAAAATGTAATTAATTCATAAAGGAAATGACAGAGCTATCTCAAAGAGCATTCAAAACAAAACATTTCTGCGGTTTCAAATATTACTGTTAAGTTTGCAATTTTTAACGAGCGCGAGAAAAGTATCTTCAACGTTCACTCATAAGTGCGTTGCTTGCTTTATAATTTTCTCTCCCGTCTTGCTGTCATAACTGATAATTACACGCAGTGAATTTCGTAGCAATAAATAAAGACAGTCTCATTTGAGCCGATATAGATAACATCAACGGCTAATGTTGAAAATTTCCGAATGAAGGAACGAGATTTCTGGAATATAGGTAGTTTCGGTCTGCCGAATTTTTGATATCATTTTTGCCGAAAACGAATTTTCGACAAAACTAAAATTTTGGGACGAAAACGTAAACGAAAGCGAATTTTTGGTCGATCTCTAATATGTATGTATTGGTATTACTCATCAGCTATAAACAGAACAGGAAGTCTACTACGCTTTTTTTAAGATAAGATAAAAGCGTCCACATTATAGCATTAACATATATGAATATTATTAACACGTTCACGCCGGCGCCTATATTCATGCTTTTGTCTGTGAGGCGGCCCTTAAATTCATGTGTTGCTTCATCTGGCGGCGCGGTGCTTTCGCTTATTCAGACACTGTATGTAATGACACGCCCCTCTCATATTTATTAAATTGAACATGAATAAAACAAGCAGTGTTGCTTGTGAGTGTCTGAAAGTTCGTGAGGAGTAAGCAAATTACTTAGAAACATGTTTTATTGACTGCATATGTATGAATTTAATATAAATGTCTCAAAATCTAAAGAAATATTGACAACATGATATAAATGCATTTTCTGTAATATAGAAGCCACGCCCTTTGTCAATGATATTTTTTGAATGAAAACGAGAATTCTCGTTTCCCGTCATGAATGGATAAGTTTTATAATATTGAATTGTTTTTACTACTGAATTTTCGAATGTTCAAGTGCGACCGAGCTGGCAGTGCAGCCGTCTATGGCATAATCGAGTGTGACACATCTGTAGTGTAAGCCTTCTATTTAACAATGGAGTGTGACCCACCGGTGATGCACGCCGCCCGATGCGATAGTCAAGCTTGACCCACCGGTGATGCACACCGCCCGATGCGGCAGTCAAGCGTGACACACCGGTGATGCACGCCGGCGTGAACGTGTTAAAGTGATTCTTTAGGGAACGTCAAGGTAAGTCTTATTTAACTGTAATATTTTATCCCTGTAGACTTTGCAGGTTAAGATTAAAAGTTAAATAGTTTTATGTCATATAGAAAATGATTTATCAGTAATTGTTTTCCTTTAAGATTTGCTGAAAATGTTGAGATAGTGTGCTGTTGGATTTTTTTTCAATTTATTACAGTTTTCTGATTACAGCATTTTCAGTTATTATTGTTGTTGTTTTATAGTACAATTATAAAATACTAATTATTATTCTTAGTGTTTTTTAAATTGTTATATTCATTTTGAAAATTGTATGTAAGCATTTTTCTGCTGTTTATGATTTTAATGAAAAGGTTTAATTATAGACATTCTGTATCAGTTATTAAATGTTCTTATATTGTAAACTCATTTTCTACGCTATGTTCATTTTCTACGCTATGTTAATTATTGGCCATTAAAAATCAAACATGATTTTTAACCATTGAAGTAAAGTGTTTTTATGTCTGATATGAGGTTTATAGATAAAACTGCTTTAGAATATTTTTTTAAGTTCGTAGTATCACTTATATAATATAAGATGGAATGCATTTTAAAGAGATAAAAAACTACTTTTTACACTAAAAGTGTTTTTCAAGCAATAACAACAGTACATAAGCAGTCATTTCTTTTCCTTTTATATTTCCGTCTTTTTTTCTATTTCTTAGATCAATATTTTCCTATAAAAATACGAAATCTATTTAGCTCATATTCCTAAAATACAATATATACGGGAATAAAAAATTCAAAATCAATATGGCTTATCATGTTGTTCATAAATAAGCGTTCCAATAATATCCGTTTTTCGGGAATAGCGGAAAAAATTCGAAATCATGATTAACCCTTTCCGGCGCGGTGTCCTTAAAAAAGAACACCTAATTTTAATTCCAAAACTGACAAACGGCACTAAGAATATTTAACTAAAATTTTCCCATTATAATTTACATGAAAATAAGCAAGTTCGTAGCTTCTAATAAATTCGTTTATAAATTTTGCGTCAGTCCATTATTTCATCCGTTTATAAACAGAATTACTCCTCGCCGTTAAGGGTTAAGTGAAGGAATAAGTGTTTAAAAGAAAATATGAAATATTGCAGAGAATACAAAAAGATCTAGACCCCATGTTCTTATTTAATTAAACAATGACAGATCACAACACATTAAAAAAAAAAAAAAAACTTGCACATTCTTAATATTTAGATAAATCTTAGAACTTATTAAAAATAAGTGTGAGTTGATAAGCATTATCTTTAATTGAATTTTACCTTAAAATTTCAATTAGTGTTACAATGAATTAAATAGATATTGCCAGTTAAGTATTTTTCTTTTGCAATCTTTACCACGCTTGTATCTATTTTCATTGCATGCTCTAAAATATATGATTCTTTTAAAAGTCTTATAAAAGCAACATAAAAAAGAATTGACTCCATAAAAAATGAATATTCACTCCTATGAAGGAGTGACTATTCACTCCACCAGGGGTGAAACTACGCACTCCTTTAGCAAGAGAGAATAGTCACTTCTCCGAAAGCGTGATTATTCATCCGTGTTTACAGTGAATATTCACTTCACGGAGTGAATATTCACTCTTTCAGAGTGTCAAAAAATCCACTTTTGCTCAGATTGAATAGTCAAATTAAAGAGGTTGGACATATTTTCACTCTGCGTTAGAGTAAATTTTCACTTCTTTTTATTTAGGGTGTCGAATGCATTTACATTCCTAAAGTACTCGTCATGCTTAATTTCAATATCGAAGCCGTAGCAGTCCGAAGATGTAGTGGGGCTAACATAAAACAATGACTACGTTGGCGTACAGGTGTCACCATAATTTTGGCTCCTTTATTCTTGAAATTGGTTAAAGAGATTACCCCTTACAAATAACCAAACTGAGAAACAAACGTCTCTCTTTATTGCCGAAACGTCAGTGAAAACTTACTGTGGATAGGCGAAAAGTTTTTGGTTTCTGTCTGTTTGTCTGTTAGTCTATCTGTTCCGCGATAACCGCCGCAAAAAGCATCCGATTCGCTTGAAATTAAGTGGGCATGTTGGTGATGTACCCGGATTAAGCTGTATAGTTTTTTGTTAGATTTGGTTTATTCGTTCAGAAAATATAGAATATTTTATTTTGTGCCATAAACCTTTTCTAAGGCAAGTCAGACGATTTTCAAATCTTCATTTGTTGAAAGAAATGGCTCATATGAATAATGGATTTACATGGTAAATTTTGGATGCTGAAATTTTTAAATAAGATTATAAAATTATTCCTATTAGTTTGTAATTTTGTCAAGACATTTGTCAGATTTTTTAAATTAGGTATATAACTTATGAAAGAATTTTATAAAAATGTTCGAATAATATAAGACAGATTATTTTATAAATATACTTATTTTAAATGTACATATTTCATTTATTTTTCTCTTAACTGTTACCTAGCAAAAATATCATCTAAAAATGTGAAATTATGCATGGGTTTTGAAGCCAAAATAAATGTTTTAATGAATGCCTTTGTATAGATGTCTGCATATAGTTGGATTTTAACCTAGAAATGAAAATAGTATTTTATATAAAATAATATTTTTATTTATTTATTCAACTATTTTGCTTATACATGAAAAAGTTCGTTATTTTGATACAAAATAAACTGACATTATTCTATTAAATTTTATAAACTTTATAGTTACCAAAAAAAAAAAAAAAGAAAAAAGAAAAAAAAAGAAAAAAAAGAAAAAGAAAAAAAAAAGCGAAATAAAAATTTCTCCCAAAGAGTTAATTTTAATTTGTAAGATTTTCACGTGAAAACAAAAAGTGGAATAAACAAATAATAAAAAAAAAGATAAATATGACAGGAATGAATGCATATATTTATTTCGCACCAAATACCACCCAAAATAATTTTTGTTGTTTTATTTTCTCAGCATTACGAAGGAAGATTCCTCAATTTACATTATTTTTTCTTGGCCTTCGTTTTTTCTCATTGGTTGCGATTTCATTTTCGCAATTGTGTATATTAATTGGCACAAAGTTTCACATTTTTATGACTGAGGTATATGTAAAGCCATACAAATAAGAAATTCCGTATTGTCTCCTATAAAATGTGATAAAGTTTTGTTTAACCCTTTCAGGCAATGTACTTGTATTCATAAAATGTTGAAATAATTTAATGACACCAGTATTTACAAGAAAATTTATATGTAAACATGTAAAATCATATTTTCGCGTACTTAACAAAAGTAAAATTTTCATTATAAAATTCCAGTGCCAATGTGGCAATTAGGGATTAAAATTATGTGATGCCGTGACGGCATCACCTCCTTCAAGGGGTTAATTATATGTGTTTTTATTAGGAGGAGCAGAGCTGCCAAGCCTCCGACGTTCTGGATATCAATACTTTAATATAGAAAATGTTATTTTATTTAATTAGAACATTTCCGCGATTTAAAAGAACAACATTTTCTCTAAGACAACAGTGATGTGCAAAAAGCGTGAGATTTGGCACGTCTGGTGGGGAGTGCAATGTTTTACTTAGGGGGGGGGGGGGGGGTCCGGGACACTAAAATCTACAAATTTTCTAAAAAAACTTTTATTGCATTGAAACTGTCTCCGTATCTTTCTTCTTAAAATGACGTTTAAATCATATTTCTATCTTAATTAGAACAAGAAATATTAAATTTTTAGTTTTGCTTTGTTTTCAAAATCTAGCTTTCAAGCAAAGGTTGTCATGAAAACGATGTCTTGTGAAAATGCATTTTTTTCTACATGATTGCTTTTTTCACCATTTCTTGTATTTAAATAATTATAAGTCAAGAACCGTTAAAGATAAATTGTTCAAACATGGAACATGTCTTTTTCAACTGTTTTACTTTAATTTTGATTCAGCAAATTAGAAAAAAATTGCTTTCTTTTGAAAATATCATTTTATTTTAAAAAGTTGCACTTTTTTTTAAATTTCTATTTAAATGTTTTTAATTTCTTTAAAAATTAACATTTTTAAAAATGCTGGATCTAAATTAAAACATATATTTCTGTTTATTTAAATGAAAATAATTTGAAATTCTACAAATAATATTTCGAATTATAACGAATTAAAATTATCCCACTTTCTTAATGAATTTTAAATTAAATTTTTTTTTAAATATATGAGAAGTTTTTCATGTGATCGTGTTTACAAATAACATGGTTAACCATCACAAAAAAATCTAAATTTAAACTCAATAAATAAAAATTATTTTAAATTGTGTAAATAAAGATAAATGCATTAATTAAATGAGTCCGCTCTCATAATTAATGCATTTATCTTTATTTTAATGCTACGTGAACGACGTCACGTATAACAGCTTGTAGAGTATAAAATAAATTATTAAAATAATCCCTATTACGACAAATTAAGCAGAAAGTCTGGCTAAGGGAAATAAAAGGTTACTTAACCTTTCGTAATTTGATCTGAAACATAGGTTTGAGTCAAATATGAACGGTATTCGTAACATCACGATTTTAAATTAAACGTGGATACTATTAACGCGTTCACGCCGGCGTCGATATTCATGTTTTTCGCTGTGAAACGACGCTCGTATTCATGTTTTGCTTCATCTGGCGGCGCGGTACTTTCGCTTATTCAGATATTGTATGTAATGACTCGCCCCTCTCATATTTATTGAATTGAACTAGAATATAACAAGCACAGTTGATTGTGAATGTCTGAAAGTTCGTATGGAGTAAGCAAATTACTTAGAGACATGATTTTATTGACTACATATGTACGAATTTAATATAAAATGTCTTACAATCTAAAGAAATATGGACAACATAATGTAAATGCATTTCTGTAAGGTAGAAGCCACGCCTTTAGTCAATGATATTTTTGGAATGAAAACGACAATTATCATTTCTCGTCGTGAATATATTAAGTTTATAATAATAAATTGTTTTTACTATTGAATTTTCGAATATTCGAGTGTGACCCACCTGTATAGCGCGTCTATAGTATAGTCGAATGTGACCCAACTGTAGTACACGCCTTCTATGGAACGGTAGAGTGTGACCCATTGGTGATGCACGCCGCTTGATGTAACAATCAAGTGTGACCCACCGGTGATGCACGCCGCCTGATGGGTCAGGCTGCCTGACCCACCGGTGATGCACGCTTGTGTGAACGTGTTAAAAGTCTATCACAAAAATACTTTACGGCGCCAAATCACGTTTATCTATTTATTCAATTGGGATTGGACACGATGATGAATTATTAACCGCTGGGTTTAGAAGAATCCCTATTTTTGGGTGATTTTAGAAAGTTAATGCTATCGAGTACATTTTTATATGTTTATATTAAATCTTAGATATAAATATTGCAGAACGGCAATCAAAGCTATTTTTTGGAAAAAAGATTATAAAGACGTTAGATTTCAAAATTAGATGTCTCAGTTTACATTTCCAAAAGTTCCTTATCCATTAGATACAGGTTTTTGTGGTTGGCAGGCAAGTAAATACAAGTAAATGCAAGTGTATGCATATTAGGATAACGTAAAATGCTTGTCTAAACTGTCGCTTATCCTTATAAATTGCAGTGTAAAAAGAAATCTAAGATATACGATATTTATTGCAAAATCAATAGAAAATTACAAATGTAAATTAAATCATATTACTTGGAGTTCAGGGTGGCAGAGCCTCCCTGAAGAAATCTGCTTTATTATCTAAAAATTACCAGAATAAGTAGCTCCTGAGAATTTCAGAATATCATTACATAATAACGTGTTTAATTTAACTCTTCCAATGTCTGAAACCTTCGAAATATTTTTTACTTTTATAAATGTTTATGTAATTTAAAAACTTTAAATTGTGTTTTTGTAGAAAGATTAATATTGCGCAAAATGTGCTAAAAACAATAAGATGCAGAGATTACGTTGAGGCTCCTGATCTGCAGATTTACTAGTAATATTAGTGTAGATAGGGGGAAGCCACTAAGATTCACATTGTTGTACAAATTTAGATCCATTTTGTATCTGCATCATCTCGCCTTCTTCAGTTGCTGAATAAAGTGATGCGAATGTTATAGTAGAAACACATTGATTCGACAAATGACCATATGTCAGAGACTTTACATTTAGAACTCGCAATAGCATCTAAACATGAGAAAATTAAAAGCCGGCGAAAAGAAATTAAATCCAAATGTGATATTCATTTTTTCTTAAGAGAAAGTATGAAATATTATTCCCGGAAAAATATAACCAATAAATTTCTTTTAAAAATAAAACGGCAGTTTAAAAATACTTTGTTTCTCTTCTGTTTCATCAAGATACCTAACTGCCCAAGTCGCCGTTAGTATTACAAGAATGTAAATGTATAGTATCACCATTACTTGTCGATTGGTTGCGGCCATAATCTTTTTACAGTACACATCTCATCAACTATCATTTCTTCATGCCCTATGTGGCAAATAAAATAAATCAAAAACCCACGTCAACTTCTCATATCGATCTCCATGCGATATTTAAAATTCGATGCACCTGTGGAATTTATAGGAAAATGCCATCAAAATTTCAATTATGAATAAATATAATTCTTAGGGACTGTTTTATACACACAGATGTTTAAAAATGATTGGACAAATTTTAAGAGACGTTTGGGCTCCCAACAAGAAACGTTTATGGATAAGAAATCATAATCGCAGCCAACTTTTTGAAAAATCTAGGGCTTTTCACTCGAAGCCAAACATAGGTTTTCGTTCGTATTTTTAAGAAGGATAAATATACTTTCGAAAAGCTACATTTGAAAAAAATTTAAATGCTTACATAGCTTTAGGTGATTTGAGGCAACACGAGAAATGCTAGAAATAACCACCACTGACGTCTAAATAACTATGATTTAAACATATCCCTTTTAGGAATGCAGATGACAGTTTAAATAATATGCTGTCTTCTCACACTTACAAATCTTCTAGCGTTATTCTTACATTTTATAGAAAGAAAGGTAAAAATATGCAAAGAAAAAATCTATCCACCAAACCAATCGGAAAAAATATGCAAAAATCTCAGAAATATATAAAATAATCATATCTGTATTAAACAGCAAAAAGACGACCGTGAGTTAATGAATAGTGTCATAAAACGGATCAATTAAATGTTCCTTTTACTGCATTTTTTACTGTTTAATTTTTACACTGTCGAAGAGGAAGAATTGTAAAAATGTTATTTATTTGAAAACTGTACATAAATTTAATGATGTTTTATAGTTTTTAAAATAACTTGCAAACATATTTTTTTTTCCAATCTACTTCTACAGTGTATAGTTCGATTACGGAAGATTAACCATTTTGCACTTAAAGCAGTATAAATCGTTCAGAATTTGCTCCCAACAAGAATTACGTAACAAAAATAAAACTTCGTTCTATCAATAAATAAAGCAAATAATATAGATAAAACACAAACTTAATCGAGATTTAATCGCACTACGCGCTTAAACCACAAAAATTATCAGAAACAAAAAGGCTGCTGTAAAACAGTGAAATATTTGGCGATTTCTTCGGCTACTAACTCCTAGAATAAGTCTAATACGAAAGTATCGCTTTTCAAATCAAATTTCAAAAGTTTATTAAAATTCATTATCAGGTGTCATAAGTTTCAGAGTATTTTTCAGGACAAATACTAGTACTTTTTTTAATAGAAAAATAAATCTAGGTTAGAAGAGCGACATTTTGCCTTATTTAAGAAGAGAT
The DNA here is from genome assembly GCA_963932465.1 of Maratus speciosus. Classification (NCBI taxonomy): domain Eukaryota; kingdom Metazoa; phylum Arthropoda; class Arachnida; order Araneae; family Salticidae; genus Maratus; species Maratus speciosus. The sequence goes on from OZ010797.1 coordinate 460,737,533, forward strand.
TTTCTATGAGAAAAAACTAGTAACGAAGAATTTACTGGTATTGCACTTTCAGGACAAGTACGACACCTGCATTATTGATATTTTTTATTTCAAAATGCTTCCTAGTGTTGTTATTGGACAATCTAAAAATATGATAAATGTAAAAACATCTTTTAGAATTTTCAATTTAAAAAAATTGTTTTTCACCTATTTTCTATATCCCGTGTATTACCTATTAGTATTTGTAAATTATTATGTTGTGCTTTCTGCGAATGCTTACAGCATCATGCAGTAGTGTTTAAAATGTATAAGCTTTCAAAATCTTTTTGCCTCTTAAATGTTTAATGTGTTAAAAATATTTTTCAACGACGCGACGACAAGTTTCATACTGCGGCAAATTTAAAATTATATTTTGAGATCAGAAATGTCTTTTATTATAAATAGACTTCAACTTTAAATTTCGCTTGTCAATAAATTAGCCTATAATAATTTGTAAAAAAAAATCATATTTATAATGTTCGAAAACATTTGCCGTACACGTTTTTCGAAAGAGCTCAGAGGCGAACGATACTTGGATAAAGAAAACTTGACCTTCGCAGTCGCTTGTGAATCGGAAAGGACTCCGTAAGTAATCTTCAGTTTTTCCTGCATCCAAGGACATTTCGCAGTTTGAACGTTATGTTCTTTTTCTCTTTTTCTGTTTTTCTTGTTAACTGTTAAAGTGACTGTTTTATATTGTGAGTTCAATTGAGAGCAGTGAGCTCGTGTATGTGTTTTAGACGGCGTCGCTGTCAAGTGTGTAACCAAGAGTGTTTTTGTTAGAAAGTGAATAATGATTTACCGAAATTGCAAGACATGGTGAAATAATTACAGCTGTGTTTCAAGATTGCATTTGAAAGATGAAATCGTTTTTTATCTGAGTGGAAAGCAACTACCCATTTTTCCCTCTTTTCACGTGCAGAGAGAAAAAAAAAAGGAATTTCCAACATCTGGTATACATAAAAGTGTTGCACAACGAGATGCAATAAGAAAGACTAATGAACTGAAAACTTTTCTTTCTTTTTTTTAGTCAGTCTCTAAATATATGCCCTAAGCAAAACACGCAGTGTGTCTGCGCTCTGAAAAATCTTAAAGAAATAATATGTTAATTAAATATATAACTTTGAATGTAAATTTAATTTTAACTTTATCTATGTTAATTTAATTAAATAGTGTAGTCCTGTGATCCTGTGCCCTCTTTTGTTACTGAGTGGAATATTTTCGTGCTGATTCACTTTGGATTTTTATAGCAGGTTGGATTACCTTACGCGGATTTGATCAACGCTGAAAATAAAGGTAGGAGCATGCCAATTTTATCTTTCTCCTTTTTTGTGAAGATGTTAAAAGGGAAAACATTATTTTCTAAATATAATTCATGAAGAGAAGCTCAGTTATTTAACTGCCGTGATTTCACAATAAAAATTCAATAGATTATGAGAACAGACTGAAGGCTGTGAACACGGCAAGTTACCGCTCTCTTCTATTTAAACTATTGTAACAATAAATGAAAATAAACGAAAACTCTGGAAAGTTAAGAAACTAAAATAAAAGAAACCTTTTAAAGATAAAACAATGGCCTCCTCCCTAAAAGAAACATTTAATATCGAAAAATTAAATCCGCATAACTATGCCCAATGGAGTTTTAAAACCCAGATGCTCCTAATGAGGGAAGATTTATTTAATTATACACAGGATGACCCCCCAACACCACTAACTACTGAGTGGACTAAGCGAGATAATCGTGCTAGGGCTACAATTATATTAACTTTAGAAGACTCACAACTTATTTATGTGAAAAATGAAACGACAGCCAAGACAACTTGGAATGTTTTAAAAACTATACACGAAAACCTTTCGAGCAAATTATATTTACTCAGAAAGTTATACAGTATAAAACTCGGGGAAAACGGAGATATGATAAGTCATATCGTAAAAATACTAGAAACAGCCGACAGATTAAAGGCGATAGGGGAAGAAATTAAGGACACGCATTTATCCGCGTTACTTTTATGCTCCCTCCCACCGAGTTATGATACTTTGATTATCGCACTTGAAGCGAGAAATGAAGAGGAGTTAAACTCTGAATTTATAAAAGGAAAATTGACCGATGAGTATCAAAGGAGACAAGATAGCTCGAATAATACGTCGCGCGAAAATGCGTACAAAGCAGAAAAAAATAATACTAAACCACAATATCGCAAACAAGAACAAAATATGTTTTGTACATATTGTAAAAGACGAAATCACATAAAATTAAATTGTTGGTTCCTTAAGAATAAAAATTCAAATTCTAAAAACTAAACAATGAATAAAGGAAGACAGAATGCTGCATTATGTTCTGAAACGAACAAAATCACTCCGGAAGTAGAAGTACAAACAAACACACAGACTCTGGGGAATAGTAGCAAAGAAAACAAAACCACTTTAGATACAAAGGTGTCTAAAAACAATTGTTCCTTTTACGCGAACATTGAAAATAAATCTACCTGGATAATTGATTCAGGGAGCTCTTCACACCTTTGTAACGACATAAACCTATTCAGTGACATTGATACAAATAATAAGAACACAGTCACGATTGCAAACGGAAAAATTCTTGCTTCACACGGGACAGGCACAATAAAATTACAAACACAATCAAACGACATTACTTTAAATGAAGTTTTGTACGTGCCAGAAATACAGTCAAATTTAATGTCTGTTAATAAAGCAGTGAAGCATGGGTGTAAACTCATTTTTGAAAACGAAACCTGTAAATTAATCCAAAACGGCATAACCTTTATAGAAGGGAAAATTAAAGGTAATTTATATGAAGTAGACCTTTACAAACATAAACAAGTAAACTATGCGAATTTAGCTCATCAATGCAAGAATAAAAACTGTATTGAACTCATGCATAGGAGATTCGGACACAGAGATATAAATGCTTTAAAGCAACTGCAAACTAAAAGTTTAGCAACAGGTTTTAATATGGAAAATTGTAAACATGAAGTAATATGCGAAAGTTGCATAAAATATAAATTAACAAATGCTCCGTATCCTAAACAAGCTACAAACAAAGCTAGTAAAATTCTCGATTTGGTTCATTCTGATGTATGTGGCCCGATGCCAACAGAAAGTATGGGAGGAAAGAAATTCTTTCTCACATTTACTGATGATTTCAGTAGATTTACAATGGTATTTCTTTTATCAAAGAAAAGTGAAGTCATCACTAAACTAAAAGATTACGTAGCCATAACGAAAAATAAATTCGGTCGCAATATAAAGGAATTAAGAACTGACAACGGCGGGGAATATACCAGTGATGAGATAGAAAATTACTTAAAAGAAGCAGGTATACACCATCAGCTAACCGTGCCAAATTCTCCATCTCAAAACGGTGTTTCGGAGAGGAAGAATCGTACACTAGTTGAAATGACGCGATGCCTGTTATCGGAAGCGAAACTACCTCCGAAGTTTTGGGGTGAAGCTCTAAATACAGCGGTATACTTAACTAATCGACTCCCCACGAAAGCTCACAATTTTACTCCATACCAATTATGGATAAATAAAATACCGGATTTAAGCAACATTAGAATGTTTGGCTGCAAAGCTTACGCTTATCTCAACAAATCCCAAAGAGGAAAACTTGATGATAAAGCGATTGAAGGAATTTTTGTCGGTTACGACAATAGATCTAAAAGTTATAGGATCTATACTGGTAATAATAAAATTATACGAGCAAGAACCGTCAGATTTCTAGAAAACTTTAATTCAAACACAACACCAAATTTAAATCTGAAAAATGATAGCGAAGTTCAGAAACAACCCGAAAAAGCAGGGGAAAATTCCTCAGAAATTATAATAAGTATGCAGGAAGAAAAACAAACAGACAGTGAGGAAAATACAACAAATGAACCTAGAAGATCACAAAGATCGAATAGAGGTGTTCCACCAGACAGACTCGCATACATTACTAAAGAAAATAAAATTATAGAGCCGAAAAATTTCGAAGATATTAAAAATCTAAACAATCCACATGAGAAAAACCAATGGTACGAAGCAACTAGTGAAGAAATTGCTTCATTAATAAAAAATAATACCTGGGATCTAGTTGATCCTCCACCAGGCGTAAAAGTAATTGGAAATAAGTGGGTTTTTACGGTTAAATATAATTCAAATGGAGAAATTAATAAATACAAAGCGCGTTTGGTAGCGAAAGGCTATTCTCAAAAATTTGGTAGTGACTATTATGAAACCTTTGCACCAGTAGTAGCCTATACAACGCTAAGAGCATTTCTAGCGTGTGCAGCTCACAAAAACTTAAATGTAAACCATTTAGATATTAAAACCGCGTTTCTCCATGGAAATTTAGAAGAAGTTGTTTATATGTCGCAACCAGAAGGAGATATTAAACCGGGTGAAGAAAATAAAGTATGTAAGCTAAGAAAGGCTATATATGGCCTAAAACAAGCAGCAAGAGCATGGAATATTAAAATAGCTGAAAGTTTAAACAAACTAGGTTTTGTGCAAAGCACCGCTGATCCATGTCTCTTCACACGAGAAACTAACGGAAATAAAACTTATATCATCATTTATGTCGACGATCTGTTAATTTCAGGAGATACTAAGGAAATAAATGAAATAATGAAACAACTTAGTAAAGAATACGAAGTGAAAAATTTAGGTATGGTAAATTACTACTTAGGCATAAACATAAAAAGAATTAAAGAAGGAACTTATGCACTCGATCAGGAAAATAAAATAAAAGAACTGATTGAAAAATTTAATTTAAAGGACTCTAAACCTTGTGATACTCCGATGGAGGCAGGTTACTTAAACTTAGATGACGATGAAAATTTACTACCTAATAATCATAAGTATAGACAAGCCATAGGGGCATTGCTATACATAGCTACGATAACTCGTCCAGATATTTCAGCGGCTATTAACATCCTTAGTCGCAGAAATGAGAAACCAAGAGAAAAAGACTGGAGGGCAGTCAAGAGGGTTATAAGATATTTAAAAACAACACAAGAATTAAAATTAGTTATAAGCAACGAATATGATCCGATTCTGACGACATTTGCAGATTCAGATTGGGCAGGAGATAAAAGTGATCGAAAATCAACCACAGGAAATTTAAGTAAATTAGGAAATGCAGCGATTTCCTGGTCAACAAAAAAGCAAAACTCAGTTGCATTATCATCTGCTGAGGCTGAGTATATTTCCGCAGCCACATCAACACAAGAAACCATATGGTTGATAAAGCTATTAAAGGATCTAGATTTAAACCAAAACCTACCAATTATTCTGTATGAGGATAATGTGTCATGCATCAAGATGACTCAAAATTATAAACATCATTCAAAAACAAAGCACGTGGATATCAAATTTAATTCAATTAAAGATTTACGAGAGAAGGGAATCATAGAATTAGAATATTGTCCCAGTAAGGAAATGACTGCAGACATCTTTACGAAGCCCCTTCCCAAACCTGACTTTATCAAACACAGAGACAACTTGAACTTAAGAACTATTGCAACTTCAGAAATCAAGCAGGGGTGTTAGAAAGTGAATAATGATTTACCGAAATTGCAAGACATGGTGAAATAATTACAGCTGTGTTTCAAGATTGCATTTGAAAGATGAAATCGTTTTTTATCTGAGTGGAAAGCAACTACCCATTTTTCCCTCTTTTCACGTGCAGAGAGAAAAGAAAAGGAATTTCCAACATCTGGTATACATAAAAGTGTTGCACAACGAGATGCAATAAGAAAGACTAATGAACTGAAAACTTTTCTTTCTTTTTTTAGTCAGTCTCTAAATATATGCCCTAAGCAAAACACGCAGTGTGTCTGCGCTCTGAAAAATCTTAAAGAAATAATATGTTAATTAAATATATAACTTTGAATGTAAATTTAATTTTAACTTTATCTATGTTAATTTAATTAAATAGTGTAGTCCTGTGATCCTGTGCCCTCTTTTGTTACTGAGTGGAATATTTTCGTGCTGATTCACTTTGGATTTTTATAGCAGGTTGGATTACCTTACGCGGATTTGATCAACGCTGAAAATAAAGGTAGGAGCATGCCAATTTTATCTTTCTCCTTTTTTGTGAAGATGTTAAAAGGGAAAACATTATTTTCTAAATATAATTCATGAAGAGAAGCTCAGTTATTTAACTGCCGTGATTTCACAATAAAAATTCAATAGCTTTTAGCGTTTTGAATTAAAGTTTTACAGTCCACATATGCAGAGTTGTGTTTCATGAGTTTGAATACATAATTAAGAGTGAACCAGTCGCGGAAACATATAATATGCACAAGATTTCAGAATCACATAATATTTATGTATTTATTTAATACATATGAATATAAATATGTTTGATATTAAGCTTAAAAGGTCAGTACAGTTGCAGCTAAAACAAATATCTATTTAAAGATTAACATTTAGTTGAAAATGAATATCAGCTTTTTTTTATTTTTAACATTTCACACTATTACTGTTTTTTTTTTGCTTCCATAGCTCAAAATCCCAAACGTTTATATGTTTAAATCTTTGAAGAGTTACGGTATTTTATTTATATCCTTTAGTGTTAATTCCAAATACCCTATTGCAATAGCATTTTAGAAAAAAAAATAGTTTTTAACCCGAAAAGAATAGCTCTAACTTATTTTTAAATTAATTTGCTCGAAAACTCTGGTGTCATGAGATCATTTCAACCTTTTAGCTATAAAAATACATTACCCTTGAATGTTTAATGTATTTTACATCCCTAAATTAAGAAACACACATATGACAAAAGATATGTTTGATGTGATATGATTTGGGGATACGAACCAATGAGCGTTCCAATTTGTCCTCAGACGTATGTGACTGTTTAATGTTTCAGAAATTTAATTAAAATCCCAATCAAAATATTAATAATACTTTTTTTATAATTAAGGAAATTGGTAACATAAAATGTAGTGTAAGTGACATATTTAGAAATCAACAAAATCGACAACACTGTTTAGTAATATCTAAGACACAAGACGGCGTCTCTTACACAAATTTTATTCGGTCGACACCACCTTTTTAAAAGAAGTTTCCTTAAAGTACACAACTTCCAAAGTGCTCTGATTAAATATGGAGGGTTTGGAAATTTCGATTTTCAGCGTCTTGGTTATCGTAAATACGGAGTTCTGGTCTGTCATAAGTAGAGTGGACGTCCAGAAATTTCCGATCCTGCGTAATTTTAGATAATCATTGTGTTAATTGATTAAGACTTAAGATTGTAGAGTGTTTCCGCAAATTACAATTACACATTTGTTTTCACTCAGGTGGTTTTGTGCTCAGTCTCGAGATTGAGTAGTATTTTGTCGTATATTTACTAATTATTATGCGTCTATTTTTAGCTTGCTCAGCTGTAAGTTTGAGATTATTGCTTGTTTGACATTGAATGATTACTTAACCTTCAGGTTTCCTGCTGTTTATGTAATATCCACAAAGCAAACATGGAATATTAACTAAAGGACTGATTTTCGACTGACTATCAAGCATATCATATAAAATTAAGGAACACGATAATTTTTATTTAATAAAACTGTCGTTGATTAAGTACCTTACTTTTATGTTATTCTTCAGTATATAACACTGATTATTGTTGCTTGTTTTTAACATATTAAAATCGAATTACTTTCTTTTCAGAAAACAATGAAAAAAACTAAAAAAATATAGCTTGGATACTCGAAGAAAAATTCAGGTTTTCATAAAAACTGTCTCAAATTTTGCCAAGTTTTTTGCTTATAATTTGCAGAGTTCTTAATATAAAAAAAGTTCTTTTTAAAAAATATGACAAATAACATTGTGCACAATACACTGCAATCAGAATTAAAATATAGTAAAAATCGTATTAAAAATGAGCAGGTTTACTAAATAATGTTTTACTGCGCATGCCCAAACGCAATCAAAATATAATGTGCATAAAGTGTTAGCTAAATGTATAGAGCAACTTTTGTAAAAGTGTCATAAACATAGCTTGAAAATTCTGAAAATTATTGTTGATAGAATAAGTTCAAAATCCGTTGTTCCCAAAATGAAGCAAAAAATGAGGGGCTATATCCATATATGCATTATTAGTGCCAATATAGCATACACAATATTGTACGTACTACTGTATTTGGATACAACCAATCACCCTTTTGTTTTCTTTTAGGAATAACGGATTTTGAGCTTTGTTTCCTTTTAGGAATAACGGATTTTGAGCTTATTCTATCAACGATAATTTCTATACTTTTCAAACTATGTTTTTGAAACTTTCACAAAAGTTGCTCTATACATTTAGCTAACGTACTATGCAAATTATATTCTGATTACATTCGGACATGCGCAGTGAATCATTATTTAGCAAACGGGCTCATTTTTTATACAATTTTTTTAATTCTGATTGCAAGGTATTGTGTACAATGTTGTTTGTCATATTTTCTTAAAAGAACTTTTTTTTTATATTAAGAACTTAACAAATTATAAGCAAAAAACTTGGCAAAAGTTGGGACTCTTTTTATAAAAACTTTAATTTCTCTATGATTATACATGCTATCCTCATAAAAACGAACACAATTTATAACAGTAAGGCACTTAACCACAATCTGCAGTTAGAATGCTTTTACTATATTAGTTTTTACAGGGTTATCCTAAAGATATTTGTTCTTTTTTAATTTGTTGATGGTCCCCTATGGGGTTTCGGGAAAAAATCCTCACTGAAATGTATGACCTGTACTATTCATTTTACACACCTGGAGTTTCAGGATAATTCCTCATGTAGTTCTCTAAATATTAAACAAAAAGTCTAAAGTCACAAGTGGCCGGTCACCTTTGGCCATATAGTGTAGGAAGTTATTAACATATGGCAACAAGCAGAGCTGATATAGACAGATTGTGACAATAGCTGATTTAATAATCCTAAATTAAGCAGACGAAGTTCAAATTTTCGTGTTCGTCCTTTTAATTTTATAGCTGAATCTTTAAACCTTCTCGCCGTTTTCGATCACGAGATTGAAATAAATTTTTGACATTTTATAATTGCAGAGCTTAGTAGAAAACATGTTATAATAAATTTTCTCAAAAATTGTTTAATTTTATGGATAAAAGCGTTATGAGGTATTATATCATATGCTAAAACTATAAATACTAAAATTCTACATGGAATTGAAGATATGAGGCAGTATCTTTTAAAATTTAATATTTTTATATTTAATGATATAAATGATGAAAATTTTTTAAATATTTAATAATTAAAAGTTAATACTCTTATCTAGCAGCGTTTAGTATCCTCTGTTAACATTCAAAATATGCTATGATGAAGGAGTTCCATAAATAACTAAATTACAACAAAAAACTTTCATTTCAATTTTCTCTAATTCTAATATTTGTTACATAACGTAATATTTCACTCAGGTCTTTAAGCATATATTTTAACTGTTGTGTGTTTTTGTTCTAAAAACATTATTTTTGAAAGTTAGTATAAAATTTATATGTTACATGTTATATATTATATATATTTTTTTGTTTATTTATTATATAGTAGCGTTCATACATTTCAGGCTATTTAAAAATCGTATTAAAGCAGATATGTTATTTTTTAGGTTCCGTAATTAAAAAGTAAAAACGGAACCAACATAAGAACACTCCTCTGTCTGCCGGTCCGTCTGTCACAGACATTTACTCGCCAACTATAGGACGTCCTTGGTTCAAATTGGCCGAGGTAATAAAGGCTATTGACCCACATATTAGAATATTAACCATTCAGAAATATATTTAGGAAAAAGGTAGAGAGGCTAATTAAATTATTTGAAAAAAATATTTTTTTGTACATTGTGTAATGTCTGGTGTGAAATCTTTCGTAACGATGAACTCAAAAATAAATCTCTTTTAATTTTAGGAATTATATTCTCAGAGATATCGCCAAAAATGTAGCACAAAAATATGTCCTCCTCCCCTATATAATTCCGAATCTGCTGAAAATAAAATTATGAATAAATTAGGCGTATCGGAACTTAATTTAAACCTTGCAGGAAAACTATAGCGTTTATCCTAGATCACATAGTTTTTGAGAAGATCGCCTTTTTCCGTTACACACAAATTTCGATTTGCGAGCGTTCAACAAAGGAGTTGAGGCGTGCTGGAAGTACATATCATCCAAGAAGTATAAAATGATTGTTGATAATGATTTTTGAAAACAAGCGTCAATATTTAGCCAAGTTATTAACCCTTAAAGACACGGACAGTTTGGACTTGTTTAAGACAATGGCGGCGTACTCTAAGCGCTATCGGCTTTTAAAGATTAGATAACAACTTTTAATGAGATATTTTTATGATGCAATACCCAGTAGTAGTATAAAATCATTAAATGTCAAACCGTTAAAAACAGACTTATTTAAGTAGAATTATTCACATAATTACTATTGGATTCGCGAGTAGTTTGCATTGAGTGGACTCTAAATACGCCATCCGTGTCTTTAAAGGTTAATTAAAAATCTATTTAGAAAATCGCGGCACGGACCAAGGCGTCGTTGCAACTTTTCGACCTCCTTTCGAAGCACATTTAACACAATGCCAAGTTTAAACTTTGAACAAGCGTTTTGTTTTAGGGACACTGTAAAAAGAAATGATTATTACTACGCTGAATTTGGGTTTATGAAATTCCAAGTGAAGTTTAAATATGCACTAATTTTATTATCAGCACCAAATTAAATTTATTATAAACAGATTAGGACAGGATTAAAAAAAGACTTATACAGAATATCAGTATATGATACTATTTAGGCTTCATATATCTCTGAACTCTCATGACATATCCATTTACACTTTTCTAGTATATACGACTATAACAAGCCTAAAGCTTTTTTCAATGTCTTATTATTCTTTTAGCAACGATTTTTTTGTATAATACAGTTACTAATTTATACTTTTATTGCACGGAACTCTCTGTGCGCGAGTAATACTCGCACTCGACCGTTTATTTATTTAATTTTTTTTTTTTTTAAGTTAGCACATTTTACAAATATATTTATAACCATATTTTAAGGATCGTCCAATTGGTTGCTTTTGCAGAGATAGTTTGGTTAGTAAGAAAATTGAAAATATATGAAAATAAATTAAATTCAAATATGTTCTTCATTTCTTCTCAAAAACAGTATCGAAAATTATTCCCGGAAAAAATATAGCAAAGGAATATATATTAAAAAGTATTCGGCAGTTTAAACAAGTGCTTAGGAATCAACCTCTCATCAAGATGCCTAACTGCTCAAGTCGCCGTTAGTGTTCCAAGAATGTAAAAGTATAGTATCACCATTAGAGATCTGCAAGGGCCCGGCCTAACTTATTTTTTCTGTGCAGAGCCGCGACTGGCTTCATTCCTACTCTTCACTGCCCAAAATTCAGTCGTAGTTTTGACCCAGCCTATATGAAAATCATTGTCTCAGCGTGGCCTGATCCATTAAAAAAGTGCCCTGGTCCTAAAATTAAAAAAAAAAAGGCATGGCCCAAAAATGTTCGAAAAAATGCGTACATTTTTAAATCGCCATTATTCTACATTTAAATATTAAAATTTATTCTTTTTAAAGAATAGTAGATTTCTTCGCTTATTAAAATATAGCTAAATAAAAATATAGTAAAATGTGTGAAAAAGAACCTGCCTATGACGGAACCATGTTTTAAACATAAAAACCATGCTTATCCATGAAAAATTAATATACTAATATGTAAGAAAAGAATATATAATACACTTACACTTGCTAAGAAGGGAATTGTCTATAACACATTTTTTTTTTAACTTTTCTATTCAATTCTGTCTTAGAAGATTTTACTTTATAGCATTTTTCAGATTTTTAACTTTTTTAATGCATGGAATATGTATTACCAATATTAATGATAACTGAAACATTTACATAGAAGAAATAGAGATTCATTAAAAAATAAATATCGCAGCATGCGACACTTCTATAAAAATGAAGATTATAGACATGAAAAAAAAAGTTAAGATAAACATTTTTGAACACTCCTCTTACGAGACAAACTTTTAAACAAATCGACGTAAAAATCAATGCTTTGTAGAATTTCACTCTGGCCGAACTTTTATGTTTTTTACAGGGACTGGCCTCGTCAATATTTTATTTCTACGGGTCGGGTCGGGCCCGGGCCTGGAAATTTCGGCCCGTGCTGACCTCTAATAACTATTACTTGTCAATAGGTTGCGGCCTAAATCTTTCTACGGTACACATCTCATCACACTTTATTTCTTTCATGTCCCCTGTCGCAAATAAAATAAATTAAAACCCTACTTCAGCTTCATATATCGATAAACATGTGATATTCAAAACTCGATGCACTTTTGGAATTTATAGGAAAATGCCATCAAAAATGTCAATTCTGAATAAATATAATTTTTATGAACTGTTTTAGTAATGTACACACGGGTGTTTAAAAATGATTGGACACATTTTAAGAGACGGTTGGTCTACCAATAAGAAACTTTTTTGGATAAGAAATTGTAATCGCAGCCAGCTATTTGAATCAAAAATGCAGGCCAGTTCAACAAGAAGACAAACATAGTAAGTTTTCGTTCGTATTTTCAACAAGGATAAATAGACTTTCGAAAAGCTGCATTTGAAAAAAAAAATGTTTACATAGCTTTAGGTGATTTGGGGCAACACGAGAAATGCTTGAAATAACCAACACCCACGTCTAAGTAACGATGATTTAAACTTATTCCTTTTAGAAATGTAGCTGACAGTTTAAATAACATGCTGACTTCTTACACTTCGAAATGTTTTAGCGTTATTAGCCTCCGGTACTGTATGCTATTTCTTTCTCCCAGCTTATTTTGTGTCCAAAAAATAACGTTAGCTTACAGACGCTAGCAATAAACAAAGTAGGTGTATCATTGTACAATTAAATACTCTATAGCATTTTTTTAAAATTTCTAAACATCGCACATTTTCAGTTTTTGTACCATCGTATTGAAAAAAAAAAGAACTTTTAATGCAGTTTGTTTGAAAAATACATCTCTATTTGTTTTTGAAATATTAATTTTTTTGTAGTTTTTAGTGACATTTGTTTCATTTTGGCAACTCAAGTACGCCATTTCTGTAGAAAGTAAAGAAAAAATTGCTGAAAAATAGCAATTATATCTTTTTGTTGCCATTTTCTCATAAAAATTGAAAAAAAAAATTAATTAAAATACGTGCTACTTTGAGAAAAATATAAATGAAGGATTTATAATAAAACAGGGAGCTATTATAAACTATATTTAATTTTAAGTTTCTATATTAATGCAAATGACGTCATTTTACATAAAATAAAAGCGTGTGCTTTAAGTCTTAAAATTGAAATATGTTTTGAAGTAGAGTCCCGATTATCCGAGTCCCGCTTAACCGAGTTATTTTCTTCTGATGGACTGGTGGCTTCTATTATTATGAAACAGCCATTATAAATGAAGCGTTAGGTGAAGATGATAGAGCAGCAGTAAAAAGTTAGAACTCTGATTTTCTGGTCAGAATGGGAAAAAAAAATGGCCATAATTTTTTTTTTTTCAAAAAACATTATGGCCATTTTTTTTCCCCATTCTGACCAGAAAATCAGAGTTTTAACTTTTTACTGCTGCTCTTTCATCTTCACCTAACGCTTCATTTATAATGGCTGTTTCATAATAATAGAAGCCAACAGTCCACCAGGAGAAAATGAAGTAATGGAAATGCCGGGGGCGACACTAAATTCTGAAAAAGCAGAATTCCTGTTCTCTAGTTGTTACATTTTATGCACACAGATGTTTAAAAATGATTGGACACATTTTAAGAGACGGTTGGTCTACAAATAAGAAACTTTTTTGGATAAGAAATTATAATCGCAGCCAGCTATTTGAATCAAAAATGCATGCCCGTTCAACTCGAAGCCAAACATAGTTTTTTGTTCGTATTTTTAAAAAGAATAAATATTCTTTCGAAAAGCTATATTTGAAAAACATTTTAATGCTGACATAGTTTTAGGTGATTTGGGGCAACTCGAGAAATGCTTGAAATAACCACCACAATGTCTAAATAACTATGATATAAACATATCACTTTAAACATATTACATCATAGACGGTTGGTCTACCAATAAGAAACTTTTTTGGATAAGAAATTGTAATCGCAGTCAACTATTTGAATCAAAAATACAGGCCCGTTCAACTCGAAGCCAAACATAGTTTTTGTTCGTATTTTTAAAAAGGATAACTATTCTTTCGAAAAGCTATATTTGAAAAACATTTTAATGCTTACATAGTTTTAGGTGATTCGGGGCAATTCGAGAAATGCTTGAAATAATCACCACAACGTCTAAATAACTGTGATTTAAAAATATCACTTTTAGGAATATAGCTGACAGTTTAAATAACATGCTGACCTCTTACACTTCCAAATCTTCTAGCGTTATTCTCACATTTTATAGAAAGAAAGATAAAAATATGGAAAAAAAATCTTATCCACCAAACCAATCGGAAAAAATATGCAGAAACCTCAGAAATATATAAAATAATCATATCTATATTATACAGCAAAAACACGACCGTGACTCAATCGTGTCATCAAACGATCAATAAATGTTCCTTTTACTGCACAATTTTTTCTAATTCTAAACATCTCGAAGTTGTTTAATTTTTACACTGTCGAAGAGGAAGAATTGTAATTTCGAAGTATATTTATTTGAAAACTGTATATCAATTTAATGAGGTTTTATAGTTTAAAAAAAACTTGCAAACACAATTTTTTCCCAATCTACTTTTACAGCGTATAATCCGATTATGGAAGATTAACCATTTTGCACTTAAAACAGCATAAATCGTTCAGCATTTGTTCCCAACATAAATTACCTAACGAGAACTAAGCTTCATTCTATCCAAACACAAAGAATATAATATAGATTAAACGCAAAGTTAATGCAGATTTAATCGCACTACGCGCTTAAACCACTGAAATTATCAGAATCAAAAAGGCTGCTATAAAACAGTGAAACATTTCGCTATTTCTTCGGCTACTAACTCCTGGCATAAGTCTAATACGAAAGTATCACGTTTCAAATCACAATTCAAAAGTTTATTTAAATACATTATCAGGGGTCGTACGTTTCAGGGTATTTTTCAGGTAAAATATTATTATATATATTATAGAAAATAAATCTATGTTAGAAGCGCGAAACTTCGCCTTATTTAAGAATAGATTTTCTATGAGAAAATACTTGTACCGAAGAATTTCTTGGTATTGTAATTTCAGGACAAGTACGACCCTTGCATTATTGATATTTTTTTCATTTCAAAATGCTTCTTAGGGTTATTGGACAATCTAAGTATATGATACATGTAAAACCACCTTTTAAAATTTTCAATTTTAAAAAGACGTATTTTCTGTATCCCGGTTTTCACCAATTAGCATTTGTAAATTATTATATTGTACTTTCTGCGAATGCTTACAGCATCACGCAGTGGTATTTAAAGTGTATAAGCTTTCAAAATCCTTTTAGGTAGATAGATTTTGTAAGAAATACTACCTATTGCAGTCGTTACCATGGTGCACCTTTGAAAAATTCCTTCATAACTTTTCATTATGTGACCCCCAGGAACCCCAAACCACCCTCACCTAAAAAGCTTATATATATATATATATATGTATGTATGTATGTACTAAAGTTTGTCCGCACGACAAAAGTCGCAATTATGCACGGATCGTCTTCAAACTCACCAACAACTTTGTGATGGCTAATATCTCGGTGGGGATTGAAAATGGGCAAAATCGGCCCAAGGGAATGGAAATGGGGATGGTTCAAAATTTTGAATACCGTCTTAACATGATTCTGATAAAAATCCCTGCCGGATCAGGCCTACAGGCGGAGGTAGATTTCGAAGTTAAGTGCTAAATTCACCAACAAAACTTAATTCAAGATTACAGATAAACCCAGTTCCTTCACTAAAAATGACCTCGGGAGCTAAACATTTTGTGAAAATTCTAATATACACGAATACACACACGCATGTATGTGGAATAGGTTTAAAATATAGCTAAAGCAAATTCAGAGAACCTCAAAGTGTTAAATAAGCTAATATTTCCATAGTCGGGTTTTTATCATGTTTTAATACATTTCTTCAAACTCACATGACGTTACATATTCTCCTGTCCATTTTATTTCCAATATGACGCATTATTTTGTTTTTGTTTTTAATTCGTCAAACTATTTATTTCGTTTTGAGTTTTCATGCCGAAATCTGACTCTAGAAAACTTATGACGTATTATTCAATTTGTTTTCAATTCGTCAAATTATTTATTTAATTCAATTTTTCACATGAAAAACTTTCAATAGCAAAGCAATTGTTGTGGTGAGAATTTTATTGCTTTTAGGTAGATTTCGTAAGAAATACTACCTATTGCAGTCGTTACCATGGTGCGACTTTTGAAAAATTCCTTCATAACTTTTCATTATAGGACCCCAGAAACCCAAAACCACCCCCACCTAAAAAGTTTATATATATATATGTATGTATGTATGTATGTACTAAATTTTGTCCGCACGATAAAAGTCGCAATTATGCACGGATTGTCCTCAAACTCGCCAACAACTTTGATATGGCTAATATCTCGGCGGGAATTGAAAATGGGCGAAATCGGTCCAAGAGGGTGGAAATGGGGGGGGGGGGTAGTTCAAAATTTTGAATACTGTCTTAACATGATTCTGATAAAACCAGCTCTTACACAACAATGGCAGGAAAAAAATAAAAGTTTTTCGTTATAGCAGTTGCCAACAATTAAAAGAAAAATATTTCAAATGAAAATCAAATTTCAAATTATTTTTTTGCTTAAAAGGCGCAAAGACCAACTTAGTGAAAAAGATTCCATGCCGGGAATCGAACCCGGGTCATCAGTATAGCGCACTGACGTTCTACCGCTAAACCACATGGAACGATACCCAGCCTGGAACTTCTCACTATTACAAGTTGGCAAGGCTACAAACGCAGCACAAGATGGAATATTTTCCGTGAGCCACCAACATGGGGCAAACACAGACACTTAATTAAATCCAGCATCGATGAATCTATATTAATATTTGGAAATTTTTCCAGAGAGAAACATTCGCCTTGAATACAATATTTCAAATGAAAATCAAATTTCAAATTATTTTTTTTTGCTTAAAAGGCGCAAAGACCAACTTAGTGAAAAAGATTCCATGCCGGGAATCGAACCCGGGTCATCATTATAGCGCACTGACATTCTACCGCTAAACCACATGGTACGATACCCAGCCTAGAACTTCTCACTATTACAAGTTGGCAATAGTGAGAAGTTCCAGGCTGGGTATCGTTCCATGTGGTTTAGCGGTAGAACGTCAGTGCGCTATAATGATGACCCGGGTTCGATTCCCGGCATGGAATCTTTTTCACTAAGTTGGTCTTTGCGCCTTTTAAGCAAAAAAATAATTTGAAATTTGATTTTCATTTGAAATATTGTATTCAAGGCGAATGTTTCTCTCTGGAAAAATTTCCAAATATTAATATAGATTCATCGATGCTGGATTTAATTAAGTGTCTGTGTTTGCCCCATGTTGGTGGCTCACGGAAAATATTCCATCTTGTGCTGCGTTTGTAGCCTTGCCAACTTGTAATAGTGAGAAGTTCCAGGCTGGGTATCGTTCCACGTGGTTTAGCGGTAGAACGTCAGTGTGCTATACTGATGACCCGGGTTCGATTCCCGGCATGGAATCTTTTTCACTAAGTTGGTCTTTGCGCCTTTTAAGCAAAAAAATAATTTGAAATTTGATTTTCATTTGAAATATTGTATTCAAGGCGAATGTTTCTCTCTGGAAAAATTTCCAAATATTAATATAGATTCATCGATGCTGGATTTAATTAAGTGTCTGTGTTTGCCCCATGTTGGTGGCTCACGGAAAATATTCCATCTTGTGCTGCGTTTGTAGCCTTGCCAACTTGTAATAGTGAGAAGTTCCAGGCTGGGTATCGTTCCACGTGGTTTAGCGGTAGAACGTCAGTGTGCTATACTGATGACCCGGGTTCGATTCCCGGCATGGAATCTTTTTCACTAAGTTGGTCTTTGCGCCTTTTAAGCAAAAAAATAATTTGAAATTTGATTTTCATTTGAAATATTGTATTCAAGGCGAATGTTTCTCTCTAGAAAAATTTCCAAATATTAATATAGATTCATTGATGCTGGATTTAATTAAGTGTCTGTGTTTGCCCCATGTTAGTGGCTCACGGAAAATATTCCATCTTGTGCTGCGTTTGTAGCCTTGCCAACTTGTAATAGTGAGAAGTTCCAGGCTGGGTATCGTTCCATGTGGTTTAGCGGTAGAACGTCAGTGCGCTATACTGATGACCCGGGTTCGATTCCCGGCATGGAATCTTTTTCACTAAGTTGGTCTTTGCGCCTTTTAAGCAAAAAAATAATTTGAAATTTGATTTTCATTTGAAATATTGTATTCAAGGCGAATGTTTCTCTCTGGATAAATTTCCAAATATTAATAAAAAAAAATAAATAAAATTCTCACCACAACAATTACTTTTCTAATGCAAAACTTTCACGTGTAAAATTAAATAGTTTGACAAATTGAAAACAAATTGAATATTACGTCATAAGTTTTCTAGAGAAACATTTCAACATGAAAACTCAAAATAAAATAAATAGTTTGACGAATTAAAAAAATATGTATATTGCGTCATATTGGAAATATAATGGACCTCAGCAGGTGAATATGTAACGCCATGTGAGTTTGAAGAAACGTATTAAAACATGATAAAAACCCGACTATGGAAATATTAACATATTTTAACACTTTAAGGTTCTCCGAATTTTTTGTAGCCATTTTTGAAACCTATTCCATATACATGTACATCCATATTCGTGTATATTATAATTTTCACAAAAAGTTTAGCTTCCTACAGCTCACTCTTTGCGAAGAAACTGGGTTTATCTCTAATCTTGATTTAAGTTTTGTTGGAGAATTTAGTACTTAATTTTGAAATCTACCTCCGCCTGTAGGCCCGAGCCGGCAGGGATTTTTTTTTAATTGTTGGCAGCTGCTATAGCGAAAAATATTTATTTTTTATGTCATTGTTGTGTAAGAGCTGGTTTTATCAGAATCATGTTAAGACGGTATTTAAAATTTTGAACCTTCCCCATTTCCAATCCCTTGGGCCGATTTTGCCCATTTTCAATCCCCGCCGAGATATTAGCCATCTCAAAGTTGTTGGCGAGTTTGAAGACGATCCGTGCATAATTGCGACTTTTATCGTGCGGACAAAATTTAGTACATACAAACATACATACATATATATATATATATATATATATATAAACTTTTTAGGTGGGGGTGGTTTTGGGTTCCTGGGGTCCTCTAATGAAAAGTTATGAAGGATTTTTTCAAAAGTCGCACCTTGGTAACGACTGCAATATGTAGTATTTCTTACGAAATCTACCTAAAACCAGCTCTTACACAAAAATGACAGGAAAAAATAAATATTTTTCGTTATAGCAGTTGCCAACAATTAAAAAAAAACATTAAAATTCTCACCACAACAATTGCTTTTCGTTTGCAAGATTTTTGACGTGAAAAAATAAATTAAATAAATAGTTTGACAAATTGAAAACAAATTGAATATTACGTCATAAGTTTTCTAGAGCAAGATTTTAGAATGAAAATTCAAAATGAAATAAATAGTTTGACGAATTAAAAAAAATATATATATAACGTCATATTGCATATATAATGTACCTCAGCAGGTAAATATATAACGTCATGTGTGTTTGAACAAACGTATTAAAACATGATAAAAACCCGACTATGGAAATAATAACATATTTTAACACTTTGAGGTTCTCTGAATTTGTTTTAGCAATTTTTGAACCTATTCCATATGCATGCGTGTGTGTATTCGTGTATATAAGAATTTTCACAAAATGTTTAACTCCCTTAAAGCTCATTCTTAGTGAAGGAACTGGGTTTATCTCTAATCTTGATTTAAGTTTTGTTGATGAATTTAGTACTTAACTTCGAAATCTACCTCCGCCTGTAGGCCAGAGCTGGCAGGGATTTTTTTCACTCTTAAATTTACAATGTATTTAAAACATTTTCAACGACGCGACGATACATTTCATGCTGCGGCAAATTTAAAATTATAGTTCGAGCTCAGCAATGTCTTATTAACCGACTGCCAAGAAGGATTGTGTGTTTCACGAGTATCTGGGTATGTGAATTTCTTTATACACTCGAAAAATCCCAACGGCTGGACGGATTTTAACGAATGAGGCCTTTGTGGATTCGTCTTAACAGTCCGATGGTTATAGGTTAGATTTTTTTTTATAAATTCAAAATGACGGCCATAAAATACAAAATGGGCTTAGAGACGAAAAAAATATGCACAATCTTGAGTGGCATATCATTGGATAGGTCTTTCAAAATGAAGACGATGTTTCATTGACTATTTTACAAACAGAAACTCCGTTTATATATTACACAACCTGGAAGTTGTGTAGGTAGGATCTCTACCTTTACTGTAACTCTAACCTTCATAGACATCTATAGGCCTCATCAAAACAGTGTTTATAGACAGGAACTAACAATTAAACACAACTTAAAAGTCATCAATGCTAGTAAATAAATAAAAAAAGGTAAGTAATATAAAAAATAGTTTCACCTTGATGAGAAATAATTAATTAGTTCGGATTTTTTGATTTTTTAAATTTATTTTTTACATGTTATTATAAATAGACTTAAACTTTAAATTTCACTTATCAATATTTTAACCTACAATAATTTGTATAAAAAAGGTCATGTTTAAAATATTCACCAGAGTTCAGGAACACATAATATTTATTTATTTATTTATTATATATGGACAGAAATATATTTGCTGTTAAGTTTAAAAGAAAGTAAAATTTCATCTAAAACAAAATATCCATTTAATTATTTAATACTACTTAAAGATTAACGTTTATTTGAAAAATGAATATGAGCTTTATTTTCTTTAACATTTCACACTGTTACTGTTCCCTTGCTTCTTTAGCTCAAAATCAGAGAAACGTTTATGTGTTTAAATGTTTGAGAGGTGGTGGTATTTTATTTACATCCTTTAGTGTTAAACCAGAATACCACTCTTGCACTAGCATTTTAGGGAAAAAAAAAAAAAACATTTATTTTAAAACCAGCAAAGAAAAGCTACTTATCTTCAAATAATTTGCTGGAAAACTCTGAAATCATGTGATCATTTCAACCTTTTTGCAACATACTTTTCCCTTGAAATTGTTAATGTGTTTTACATTCCTAAATTAAGAAACACTATGACATGTGATAAAACCCCTTATGACATGTGATATGTTTCATGTGTTATGATTTGGGGATACGAACCAGTGAGCGTTTCACTTTTTCCTGAGACCTATATGATAGTTTAATTTTTCAAAAATTTAGATAAAGTTACAATCAAAATTTTAATGATACTTTTTTTATAACTAATAAAACTCGTAATATAAAATGTAGTGTAAGTGACATTCGTTAGACATCTATAAAATCGACAGTATACGGTTTAGTAATATTGAAGACACAAGAACAACACCAATATTAGCATTGGCATTATTTAAAAGACAATGAAAGGAAAGGCAATACATCTGTTTATCATATAAAGTTCTTTCATGATGCAAATAATAATGTTATTTTTTTTTCCAATTAATTTTTTCGTTTACATTCTGGACTGCAATTTTGTTTTTGTACAGTAACAATACAGCGTCAGGCTACTGCAGTTGCATTATTAAGGAATTGTATTTTTAAAAATATCTTTCTGGAGATTTAAGACTCTTAAAATCTGCAATTTTATTTTTGTACAGTAAAGATAGGGCTTCAAGATATGTCAGTTTCATTTTTAAGGAACTATATTTTTAAATATATCTTTCTTGAGATTTCAGATTCTTGGAATGCCTACATATATTTGCAATGAGTCTACATACTCCGGTTTATGAAGGAAGAATCTCCTAAAAAATACTGCATCAATTTTAACATAGTAAATAAAATATGATAAAAATAAATATTGATCAACTAACTGAATGTGAAATATAATCAATATAATAAATTGCAATAAACAAAATGTTTTACCGATATTATATTTTGAAGTCCACTTATTCAAACAAAAACAACTTATTTTCATTGGATTAAATACATTAATTTTACAAAAAGCTAGAAACCATTTTAAATTTCTTTTGAATAATTGCATATAATGGTATTTTCTTTCAAAGACACATTTCATTTTGATAGCTTTTATATCTGAGAAATGCATTATCTTGCACTCAGTGTAATAAATTGCCCTCGGCGAATAAATAATGAATAAAGAATTTTAAAATAAATGTGGAAAAAAAAAATCAGAGAAATACTTTTCGAACCATTATTATTATTTTTAAATTTTTACTATTTCAGATATTTAAAATGAGTATAAAGAGGAAAATGAAGTGATGAATGACCTTTAAGACGCATTAAAAAATGACAAGCGTTTTGAGATTTTTTTTCATTTTTTGTGTGTGATTTTCAAAAGTTAATAAAACGAAAGTTGATTTCATTCTGTTCATTTAACTTGAGATAAGGGAAATCCTTTATCGAATTATTTCAAAATATTTATGTTGCGAAGTTGTGCCAAAGATAAACTTTCACAAATTTTAGTCACATTTTAGAAACGACTGTATAAATATATTTACTTTATTAATAAAATACTTCTTATCCTTCTATATATAAAAAAAAAAGTTTTGATTTGGAAATGGACCAATGAAAATCTGCGTAGATATTCCCGGCAGAGCGGCATCCAATTTGAATGCTTAAGCATGGCCTTTCTTCGTTAATATTAAAAAAACTGTTGCACACAAACATATGAAAATCGGTAGTATTATAAAGAAATGTTTGATAAACACGCTGATGCAGACAGTTTTCAAATCGAAGAATTATTTTAAGAGATATTTAATGCCAAAGTTGGACAAAATCGTTCCATTAAAAAATTTTTAAAAGTTTTATATATAAAAAGTTAAGTAAGAATCATTTTTAGATCATTTTATGCGCTAGAAATTCGCGGTGTGCAGACTGCATTTAGTTTTTTAATTTGACTCATTTTTTGAGGTTTTATTTCTATTTTAAATTCAAATTTTCAGCATTTCGAAAGATATTTTTTACATATTTTAGAAAATTGTATTAATTTAAACTGTTGCCAACTGTATAAACAGCGTAAACAATAACGTTTGCTTCAAATTAAAAATTTATTTTACACGTGACTATTATAAACGGAAAATATAAAAAGCAGGAACTCGTTGAAAATTAGGTCATAAAAACTATATTTACACATGAATTTTAAAAGAGAAAGAATATTGTAAAATAATAAATTCATTAACATGCGTTAGAAGTCTTAAATAGGAGAATTTACGTCACATTTACGTCACGTTACATTTATTACGTAAAACGAACAAAAAATAATATTGCAAAACAGTTTAAATTTCAAAATTGCGCGAGATATTTATTTGATATTTTAAGATGATCATAATATTTCATTTCTAACAAAAGTATTTTTACGTGAATATTAAAAAGACAAAGAAAAGTTTGGTGAAAATTACGTCAGATTATAATTGTCAGATTCAAATTATAATTCAATCTTCCGAAATCTCTTTAAAGCCGATCAAATTAGCGTGCTGTTAGAGTCTCCGGTGTCTGAACGGGGGTTGACGAGAGTAGCTCGTAGGGGGCAGAGCCCCATAGTTTGAATAAAAAAATCTACCATCTAGTTTGGTCCTACATTGCTTTTGGGTTCAATCTTTTATCTTCTTTACCTCATATATCCACAAAATGACAGTAATAAAGAAAACTCTGTATAATAAAATCTTTTCTTTGAGCTTCATAGATGATGCCGTGAAATTTATTGGTATTTCAATATAATTCCATAGGTTATTAGTATTTTGATAATTCTACATACACAGCTGGAACAAAACTGACTGGAAATTTTTGTAAGTCCCTTTATGGTAATAGAAGGTTTAATAAAATGAGCATAACATATTTCTTATTTTTAATACTTTTTGGTTGCACATAACAACAATGATTATTTATATATTCACCGTAAATATTCCTTTTTACTTTCTTCTATCTTTACAAGAAGAAAGTATTAGATCTGAGAATTGGATTAGAATGAAAATATTCGAATTCCGGTTTTCGATTGGTTTAGACGTTTTAGGGATCAAAGATCCATAAAAACATGTCTTTGCAAAATGTCTGTCTCTGACACTGTCTGTGAGTTTGTCTGTCTGTCTGTCTACATGTCTCTGTGTGACACAAATTTTGTGGGCCCTCCATCTCAAGAACGAATGAACGGAATTTAATAAAACTTTAGTTTAAGTTTGTCCCTGATATAAATTGATGCTGATTACTTTTTGGTGTAAATCACCCTACAGGTGGCGCTACTATGCTGCATTTTGTACGATGTCTGTAGTATCTTTACTTCAAGAACTAATGCACGGATTTTTTTAAAAACTTCAGTTTCCGTTAGACCTTGATATAATTTGATGCTGATTAATTTTTAGTGTAATTCGCCCAACAGGTGACACTGCTATGTGGCATTATTCGTGATTATCGCAATAGTTCTATCTCAAGAACTAATGTGCGAATTTTTACCAAACTTCAGATTCAGTTAGTCCCTGATATAAATTAGTGCTGTTTAGTTTTTAGTGTACATCGCTCAACAGGTGGCGCTGATACGCTGCATATTTCGCCAGTTTCAAAATAGCTGTATCTCAAGGACAAATGCATGAATTTTAATCAAACTTCAGATTCAGCTACAACTTGACATAAGTTGTTGCTGATTTGTTTGGTGTAAATCGCCAAACCGGTAGCACTGATATGCTTTATTTTTCAGGAAATATTAACATGTATGAGATAGAAGAAGGTTTTGGAATTGCCACATCCGACTAGTTCTCATTAGTTCAGCTGCGTTTGTTGTTGTTATTGTTGTTCAAAGTTTAAAATATTATCTACTTTCTTATCATAACTCGAAAATTACGTAAGCCTTTACAAGAATGTATGCCCTCAACTTTTATGATATATAAACTCCCGACATCATTACTTTGAATGAACAATGTTTTAAAGATAAATATATATCGATTTTAATATTTACGACAGTAATTTTTTTTTCTTTTGCCACAGAATAACAAATGTATGTAATTGATTAAGCAAATTTAATAAGAACAAATAATTAATGCTTCTAGAAAATGATACTATTTCCAATTTTTTATTTTATTTTATTTTATTTTTATTTATTTATTTATTTATTTATTTTAGGTTTTGGTACATTAGTTTTTGAATAATTTTTTTGTAATGTATTTATGTTTCACAAATATCTGAAAATAACTGTAACCAATAAACTTTTTCAGAGAAATCGATTATTGAAAGTTCCAAGTATGTGAATATAAAATTTGAGCTCGTCTTGTCAATTATTTTTGGCTTTTGTTTAAAAGAATACTAGTATTGCTATCTGTTTTGTAACGATTAAAAAATGAATTTACAGTTAGAAGTTCAAATTTTTTACATATACATAATGCCTTAAATACTAGATCAAATCACTTCCCGTCTGATATACAAAGGTAATAATTACCGATGAATACCAACATATTATAACCACCTGAAAGTTTTCAAACGCTTAAAATTTCATAGAAGACTCACTAATTTCCATTCAAATAGCAATTGGGACATTCACGTAAATAATTCATTTCAATGATTGAAAAATTAAAATACCTAATGGATATGCGTGTAATGTTACATTTTCTCAAAAATTGTTTTATTTTATGAATCAAGCTGTTATGGCACCAAGAATTCTAAATATAGTAAAGAATGGCTAAATATGGTCTTAACACTCCCGCTGCGTAAGTAATTCTTCGCGATGAGCGTCTTTTACAGAATGTTTAATCTTTTATCACCGGTTCTTTAAAGCAGAAATTTTTGACTATCGTAATCGGGAAAAGATCCTAATTAAATCAGACAAAGCTTTCGCTAAAAAATAACTGATGGGAATAACCAAATAGTATTAATTAGACGTAAAAATGTATGCTCGAGCATATTTCGGGTTGCGCAGCGACAGGATTAATGACTTGATACATTATTTACTAATATTTCATATTTTAATATTTAGTAAACTAAAAAATAACAATAGTTTTCATAATTTAAATTTAAATGTGAAAAATTGTATCTACATGAGTTATCACCGGTTAAATATTTCAATACTTGCTACCAGTTAAAAATTAAATATATAAATAAAATAAATATAAATCAATAAATTTTGTAACAACTTTCATATTAATTGTCTGGAAATGAAATTTTAGTTTCATAACATATTTTTTCACTGAGCTCTTCAATTGTGTCTGCATTTAATAAGTTTTGCTGTACAGAAAGAAGTAAACAAAAACTTGGGTGTTTAATTTATTGTACGATTTGTTTAATGGAATGTGTCTCTGAATGCATTAAAAAGTTTACATATAAAGAAATGGATTGTCGTCAGATATGTATTGAATATGTTCTTGGTAAACCTGTTTTGACGCCATAATAATAAAACATTTGCTAAATATTTTTCGTTTGACTGTGTAAAAAAAAAAAAAATTAACTGTAACTGATATCAGTTACATTATTGGGCGATTCACAAAAGGTGGGTACTGGACACACGTCATAACTTTAAGCCTTTCAAACATAACTTTAATTATCATTGATTTTTTTTTTTTTTTTTTTTTTTTTTTACACTGAGTTTTTAACTCTATTCAGAGACAGAAAATGACATAATTTATTGTAAAAGCTTTGTATAAATATCTTAAAATGTTATTATTTTATGCTAAAGAGGCCAATTTTGGACATTAATAACGTTAACTGCTCCAATGTACCACCAAGAAAAAGAGTTTTAACTTTTTTTCAGGTGGTTCTAATGATAAACAACGAATGAATAAAGGAAACGGATGATTTTTTGATAATTTCGTTATGAGATGATAGGCTGATTTATTGCTTTTTTGAAGATAGAAGGACTTTTCTATAAAGAATTTTTTTTGTATTTTGTTATGTCGGAAAGTAACGTACGCGACAAAGCATTTGATTTTATTATTATTATTACTGGGTAACAAAAAGTTAATTATGCGTACATATATATGTATACACATACAATTATAGGGCACATTTACTACATTCTTAGTCTTAAGAATTTTTTTAATACTAAGCGCAACGTCCAAAACCTGTAACGTACGTGCGAAAAAATGTCCAAAATTTGTAACGTACACAACTGCTAATTAAATGCTTTAATAATTAATTTTCCAGAATAGTTGCTGCCTTTTAATGTTTGTGTATAATTTTGTAGACAAACTATTAAAAATATTTATATATTATATTTATAGACAAAATACTACACTATTAAAAACAATTGGCCTTAAATTTGAAAATTTGAAAAATTATATATAGTAACGTTTAATGATCCCACCTTTTGGCAATCTCCCTATTACAGAGATAAATCTTCAAAATTTGAAATACACAAACAACTTATCTATTTGATACACAGTTAGCGCGAAAACAAATATATCAAAGGCTCACATAAATACGTTGTAATTCAGACAAAACCAATTTTAATCCGAAGATAAATTTCAATTGAGGAGTAACAATTGTCTTGAGACAGTTTTACGGTCGTATCGGAAAATTGTTTAGTATATATTTCTTTTATTTGTAAAATGTGGCCGAACATACGGGGTTAAGCGCATTAAGAAATCAGTTGGGTTTTTTTTATTTTCAGTATACAAAAATCTCCCATTCAAAAGTGAATTGCAGTCACTCTCCTAAACAGAATCTAAAGCGTATAATTTTTCTGAATTTTAAGAAACTGTGTTTGCAGGAAAGAATTGAGAGAAATCTGATAAATATTCAATGAAAGTTTTGTTTTAAAATAAATTCTGTGAAATCTTCTTTCCTAAAAAAACGCTAAACTCCCAAATCAAATATTTCTGCATCATTTATTTAATTTTCTGAATATAGAATAACTATTTATACTTAGAACGGATTCTAAAGGAAGAGTTCCGTAATACTTACATAAATAAAAAGCATTTTATTTTTGAAAATATAGGAAATGCTTTTCCGGACATTCAGAGATTCTTGGAGAAAAAGTTCGAATCTCCTAAGAGCATACAGTTTCCACAAAGAGTTAAAAAGTTTATTAAACAATAAAAATTAAATAAGGCAAATATATTAATTTGTATTGTTATTGGTACAAAAACAAATTTTGAAAAGAAAGATAAAGTCGAGTAAGACTCGACGTTGGACCGCAAAGTGTTAAAAAGTTTATTAAACAATAAAACTTAAATAAGGCAAATCTATTAATTTGTATTGTTATTGGTACAAAAACAAATTTTGAAAGAAAAGGGAAAGTCCAGTAAGACTCGACGTTGAGCTTAAAGAGTTAAAAAGTCTGTTAAACAATAAAACTTAAATTAGTAAGTTATCTGTTTGGGGATAAATATTAATTAAAAAAATATATTATTATATTTTATATTTGGTAGTATTATTAGATCATTTAGACAAAAATAAGTAGTTCACATTACTTTATATTATGTGTCTGTCTTTAAAATCTATATTTCCGTTATTCGTGTAATATCACGTGTTTTCCTATACTTTTTGTCTGAAACTTTATCAAGAAGTTATTTAATTACGCAACGAACTTACATCGAAGAAAAATAAGTACTTGAAAATATGCAAAGCGTAAACAAATTGTAAGTATATAAATGGTTAATTACAAAGAAATAATCTAGAAGATTTTCTATTTTTGAAATGTCTCAAAAATTTTAAATTTAAATATTCTTGTCATATTAAAATTAATTTAGAACTGAGGAGTTATTTTAAAATATCAATTTAATACTTATAATACTGTATGGTAAACTAAAAAAACTGACAAAATGAATTTTACGACTGAAAAAAAAAATTAATTACGAATGCCATTTCAAAAGCAAGACTTTTCCATTTGTTATATGAGGTAATCTTCTCTTCCCTGCTTTGTTAATTAAAATCATTTGTGTGATTTTATCATTTGTTTGATTGATCAAGTGTATCTTAACTAATCTGAGAAACTTTTGAAATATTCTTTTACAAAATTAAAAGAATAAACTTAAATATAACTGTAAATCTAGTGAAAACCAAACATAAAAAAAACATTCATTAAATTAAAGATTGAGGGCATAATGTAACTTGTATTCCTATAAACTATTAAATAGTTTGTTAAACAAAGCATTTTAAGTTTCACTAGTTCTCAATAAACGGTTAATTAAATGAAACGCGATACAATTTTATGTAAATTGTATTATATCAGAAGATCGAGCTTGGCGCTGGATATTGTATATAAGCGAGTTTTACTTATTGTCTTACGGATTCAATTCCAGATTTAAACTTGAATATTTTAAATCTTGTTCATTAGGCGAACTTTGAATGTTGTACTTTTTACGTTTTTTAAAAGCCTTCTATTTATACTGTTAGTCTTTTTTTTTATTATTATTGGTACGTATTGATTAAATTTTCATAACTTTCATTAATATACACTGTAAAAAAAAAAAAAAAAAAAAAAAAAAAAAAAAAAAAAAAAAAAAAATGTAAATTTACGTGTGTTTTACCGTAAATTGCTCCCGTACATTTACGGAAAATGCCATTTTTCCAAATAAACAGTCCAATTCCGTAAATTTCATGTTTTACGGACATAACCCGTTTATCAAAGACCGTGTATCCAGGAGCAACGCCCGTTTTTTTCCCCTGGAATCTCTGCTGCAGTAAAATTACTGTAGCAATTTTTTACAGTGTAATATTGTCGCTTTAACGTGGACATTATTGATATTGGTCAGTATTTTTAACACTTTCCAACAAAGTTGAAAAACGTTTATGCGTTCGGTTTATCTCGGTGAAAATTTTCACAACTTTCATTAATATAATACTGTCGCTTTAACTTGGACATTATTGATTTTGGTTAGTATTTTTAACAATATCCCACAAAGTTGAAAAGTGTTTATGCCGTACTGCCCGTCTGCCCACGCTGTAAGTCCCGTAAATATACTCGGATTTTCATGCAATTGATAAAGGTTATTTAGGGTCACCAAATCATGTTTGTTATTATATATGAAATATGTAGGATTAATACTTCATTTACAGGGGCACTCAAAAGTATTCCATTACATTGTGGTATATGGGGTAAAATCGTTTGCAGAGTATTTTAATTGTATGACGCTATTTCAAATGTACTAAAACTGATATAAATCACTGAATTTCATTACGATCGCGTTAGAGCAGGGAGTTCTTAGCATTTTTTATTCATTTACAGGGACACACAAAAGAAATCAGTAACAGTCGTTGAGTAATAATTGCTGGCGTGTACGTTTTAAAATCGGTTTGCGCTTTTAAGTTTAATTAATTTTTTGAATGTTACTCGTTATATATAAATTCTATACCTCATATACAGGGCTTCACAAAAGTATTCACGTACCATTCTCCTTATTAAAGGAAATTGCTGAAGGGGAATTTGCAACTAAAGTAGTTTTGTTACATTATGCTGAATGTGTTGGAAGGTGTTTCATAATCTATGCTTGACGCATGATTTTTTCTTTCTTGTTTTAAGTGGTTTTTAGTACTATAAACGTTAGATGTTACTGGCTATCTTTGGTCACTTATGTAAAATAGCGCTCTTACGCATCAGGGGTTTTGGGGGATTTTAAGTTTTTTAGTACCAGAAATATCGTAAAGTACTGGTCGCTGTATTTGGATATAGAATTTTTTTTCATTAAAAAAGCCACATATTACTTTACGAAAACTCTGGTAAAAGGCCCTTGAAGCGAACTCTATAAAATGAATTTTTGTAACTATTTTATAGGTCTGAATTAACTTACATTTTGCGAATCTAGTTTAAACCATATTTTGTCTCTCACTTTTGCCAAAACTATCAACCACAATGTTTATCCGCTTCGAAAAGAATTGATATCCGTACACAGTAAAAAAAAAGTACTTTAAGAGATTAAGTAGTGGCATTGCTATTCTATATGTTTTTTTCTTTGATAGCTATATATAATGAACTAACATACGTAATCTAATCAAATTTTGTGCTACAAGGGGTTTAGGTACATTAATGTGAGCACTAAAAGCCGCTGTTTTTTAATCTGACTTTGCAATATCCTACAATCCGTAATTAAATTTTGTAAAGTTCTATCTGCAGTACTGTGTGAATTAATTTGAATACAAGTGATAATTTAAAGAAATCTTTTATTGGTTATAAACCATAAAAAAAGAGAAAATAATTACATTTACAGGGTTTTAATGAGAAATATGTCCTCCGATAGCTTTTATAATATTTTCGACACATTTTGGCATTGTGTCAAAAAGGATTTTACAGATTTCTGATATTTGCTGGTTTCGAAACCATATCTGGAGTACAGCCTCAACTAGTTTTGTTTCGTTGTGTAACCCACTTTAGGAAGTCTACTTTTACAATAGCCTGCAAATTTTCTAAATGATTTAGATCCAGTGAATTCCCTGGCCAGTCAAAGCATGAAATCTTTTTGCCCTTGAAATATTTTTTCATGTTCTACGACAAGTGACAAGGTGCTAAATCTTGTTGGAAATCTGATCGACCATTGACATCGAATTTTCGTAGTTCACATGCAAGTTTTTGTTTTAGCAATTATCTGTATTTTTGAGATTTCATTATGCTTTCTATCGGCACAAGGGATCTGGTACATTTATACGAAAAGCTGTCTCAAAACATTTGCTTTAAGAGGTGTTTAAATGTTTCATCACTATGAGATGCCGTAAGTTTTTCGTTGTCACTTTTTCTAACAAAACGATATCTCTCACTTTGTCCGAAAAAATGGCTTTCATGAGAGAACTACAAATTTCTGCAATCTTCAACCGTCATGCTCGCATATTTTTTAGCTCAAATTTAAGTTTTTCTTTTTCTTCATGGTACCAGTCAGAAACTGCTTTATCTGAGGTCTGATTGCTTTACTTCAACCTTCTATAAAGATTTTTCGAACGGTTGAGTAGTGAATATTAACTCCAGCGTGTGCTAAGCCTTGCTGTAGTTCTTGGCTTGGTTTTCTGGGACTTTCCCTTATTTTATTTTCCCTTATTAAAAATGCTTCATTTCTTTCTGTTGTCTTCCTCTTTTTTCCACATTTTCCTTTTCTGTACACGTCAATCGTCGCAGTGTCCTTCTTTTGTTTTTAAATCTCGTTTACAGCTCTTAAACTCACACTACACTCTTTGGCAATATCTCTTTGTGTCACTGATGTGTGTTAACTTAAAGTAACGAACTTGTGAGTTTTTTAACAGCCATCTTCTAAAATAAGAATTAAGCAAAGATTTGAACAGTCTGGATACAGCCATATAGTATAACAATTTGAAAAACACGATATTTCTTACAAATATCAAAAACGACACATCTGTAACTTGCAATACGTTGTAACGCTCTAAATGTTACAACGGTAAAACAAAATGGCTGCTACTTTTGATATAAGCGTGTTGCCAACTGAGAAAAACGTAAAAGCGTAAAAATTACTTCGTGCTCACATTAATTCGCACAGTATACTGTATATATTCATAAGTATAAAGTACTTCTCAAAGCTACCAGACTATTTAAAAGTGTCATATTTAATGATGTGTTTTGAATGATATTCGGATGAATTTCTTATTCTATTAATTTTTTAGTCATTTTAGTTCATTTCTAAATTAAAAAAAAAAAATGCATCTTAAAATTTGTAAAAACCGACAAATAAAATGTTTTATATTTCTCGAACATACATTTTCTTAAAATAAATACAGTTATTTTCAAATTTTTTATAAATATATTGAAAAAAAAAAAAAAAGACGATTTATTTCCTCCGCCCGGCTAACAGATAATTGTCTAAAAATTAATTTATAAACTTATAATAAATTCTTAAAATTTTAAAAGTTTGTATTGTATTCGAGAGCAGACCTGTTAGCATAATTTTTATAATCCTAGCATTTTTGTTGAATGAAGAATCTATCACAAAATTCTATTTTTACAAGCGGTTAAGTGAAATAAAGTAGAAGGTTAAGTGAATTTTGACGGAGTCATTGTAAAATCCCCCAGCAATCTGAATAGAAATCCTGTTTTTATGGGGGGTTGGTGTGGAGGAGCGGATGGCATTTACCTGAAAAATGTACAGTTTACCTAGGAATACGGGAACAATATGCAAAACCTTCACCCATAAGACGCCGTATTTATTGAAACTCTATTTCGTACCGTATTATTTTAAAATGGAAATTGACATTTTCTATCATAAAATGGCATCAGTTGCTAGAAGATTTCAGTTTTGAAGTCAATCATGAAGTTTTTCTTGAAATGAGACAAACAAAAAGGTCAGAGTTTCATTTCCTATTTAAAGTAGATCTTGGAAAATGACACCACTGCGTCTAAAGTATGAAAACCATTAGCTATAACGTATAGCTATAATAAGAAACGCAACATGAAATAAAACATAATAGCCATTAATTGAGAATCAGATTGGCGTAAAAATGAAAATATTTAATAGAAAGTTACGCCTTTAGCATAGGGTAACTCCAGGAGAATTGCTGCATACGGGATAGATGCCGCACCCCTTGTATTTCTTGTAATTATCGATAGATGGTCGTCAAACGCACAGTATAGGAGCGCAATGAGATTATATTAACCAGTGAATCCCATTTCGATGTTTACTTGCAGGAGTACAATCCTTAATTTGACGTATATACATGATTTCACTGTCCAAACTTTTAAACACGTAATGTTTAAAAACTTTTCATACACTAATTACTAAATGCATGCATGATTTCGAAGTCAAAATTAAGTGTAGCGTTTGTATAGAGTACTGTGTGTATGATTACGCCATTCTCCTTAGCGATGGCAGGTAACTGTGATGGCCGACGTCTGCACCATGCAAAATGGGATACATGCTGCACTGCTATTTCGGTATACATGCCACAGTTTCTTTGGTATGGGATATTAAGTGTTATTAACTTTTCCTTTTCTTTTTGCGCAGACTAACCATGCTAGGCGTGTTATCAAGTTTACTAAAACCAAAGGAGAAAAAGAGGAAAATAAAAAGTACGAAGGGCAAGAAAGATGCAAGTCAAGATGATAATAATGAAAAATTGGATTATGCGTAACGCAGACGTTCTTTGAAAACTACTCCAAAAAAACAGAAAGCTTCGTTGCATCATGTGTTTAAATGTAGTTACATAAAGACTGTACTTTTTCGATACTTTTTCTGTAGATTGAAGTCGATCTCTTAACCCATTCGGGACCATAGGTGAATATGATCACCTTCATAAAGAGCTTACAAAATTTGTTTCTGGCACCAGTAAAAAAGAAAAGTAATATTTGCTTTGTTTAATTAGACCATTTTGATGATTATTTAAGTAAAGGTAACTTCTTTTTAAAAAGTGATACCAACCGAATAAAATTTGTGTAAAAGCAACCGGTCCCGAAAAGGTTAACAAATAAATTACGTAAACACAATTTAACTTTTTTCCCCTTTCCAATACATTGATGTTACGTTGTTGCTGAAATAACAATTAAAATTTAATGTAAAAAACAAATAAGTCGATAATTTTAATCGTGAAAGTAGGCAACAATTATTAATTTGAATATACTAATACATTTCATTGTACTCATTTAGTTTAATTTTGTTATTACATCCATAATTATAGTCCAGATATGAATATATTTTTTAAATATTTTTATTTATATCTTCATTCTGTTCTTATTACAAGCACGGCATAACTACCGCACAAGTGCGGCGTCTCAGCCTGAATGCATGGGTGACGCGCCGCAGTGTAATGTTTTAGAAAAAAAATTGTTAAAAAATATTAATAATTTGTTTTGAATTTTTTTGTCGCAGTACACGCGTTGCATATTTAACATTAAATAGCACAGCATGATTTTTTTTTTTTTATGTCCACCATGGGACTTTTTACACAAATTCAAAAAAATGTGCGGCATAAATCCCGTAATTACTCTATTATTTTTCATTTTCTTTTTAGAACGACTTTTTTGAAATTGAACTGGCTCTTTTCTAGTAGATGTTTCAACTTTAAATAGGTTAACTCTAGGATACATGGCCATAGTTTTTAAAGATTGAAATAAAAATTCTTCGAATGAAAATACAAGAAATGTTCATGCATATTTGAAATCCTTATTAGGGTGGGTCGGAAAAACCGAAATTTTTATAATCGAACGTAATAGGTCGAAAAAGTTGCATTTTGTGGTAAAGATTAATTTCTTAAAATATTACACCAATCGGTTAATATCTTTTACCGCCGCAAAGGGGTTAAATTTCCAAAAATTTGCAAAAAACATGTTTTTTTCATTATTTTTTTAGTTATTCAAACATAGCAATTCAACTTCTAATAGAGCGCAATAGCAACATGAAGATATCAGAAATATCCTTGTAAAAGTTCATTGAGATGAAAGCATATCTTTTACCGCCACAAAAGGACCAATTTTTTTTTTTTTTTTTAAATGGCAAAATTTCAATTTTCTGTTTTTTCTGTAATTTTATAATATCTCTACAATTAAATAACTTTACTTTATTTATCCTAAAATGTTATAAATGTCTAGTAATTATGATAACAATAGATAAAATAAAAAAATAAATAAAGGTACTCACTTATTTTTCTTGACGATCGCTTCATGCTCTGCTGTTTTACTTCATGTCAGCAATAGACAGAAGTTCCTTGATGCACCGCAAATTACAAAAATGGTATAAAATGAAGTATTTTATTAAGCGAAATAAAGATATTTTTAGCAGAATCAGGTTAAATAAA
This sequence comes from Maratus speciosus, assembly GCA_963932465.1. Lineage (NCBI taxonomy): Eukaryota > Metazoa > Arthropoda > Arachnida > Araneae > Salticidae > Maratus > Maratus speciosus. Next base: position 460,773,429 of record OZ010797.1, read on the forward strand.
ATTTAAATGAAAAGGTATTTATTTGAAATGAATTTTATAATGTGATTTGCTTTCAAATGAAACCATTATTCCTCGAGAGGCCAAAGTTGATCTAATGTAACCCTCTCTCTGCGCTTGTCCACAAACTTTCGAAGCTGCTACGGTGACTAATTTTACACATCTCTCTACTGCCTGTGTATGACAAGGAAATTTATAGCAGCTAATATCTTTAATCGAACCTCTCAAACTTACCAGCGTTGTAAGATCGTAGGGTGATAGAAAAATCGTTGCGAAATAAGCATTTCGTGAAATTACAGGATCTATAATCTTCCGTAGATTGTCCGGCAAGTAACGGGTGTTTTTAATTATAGTCCTCAAATTCTGGGCACCATGGAAGCATGATGGATTCATTTTAATAGTGAACCAACCGATGCAATACACTTTCACGATGTACTCAGCTAGTATGACAAGATCAGAAGAGGGTTCCTCTGTTCCAACATAGAGTCTCAAAATTCGATTAGCAGTAGTGATCCACCTTGCGTGAGATATTGGTCCAGGGCTTCGGAGAGATAAGTCAATTGAACACTCGCCTGTTGAAACAGCTTGCACTGTTTCAAACATATACTTCTGGTCAGTTTACAAATCGTCTTTTTTAACAGCTAGAGATAAGATTTAATTGGCTTAAATTTTGCCATTGGTAATAATTCGCAAGTCGCAAGAGATTTCCCAATTGGTCCACAATAGGACCGAGGACCCGCCGTTTGTCCATCAAGATGTTCGAAAAGGTGTCTCAGAGGGAGCTCATTGAAGTGTAGAAGACAAGGAAGCCACTGAAGTGGTCTTTGAAATTTGTCCTCTAGCAAACGTATAACACCTCCTTTGCTTCCTGTGTTAAGGACAATTCCATCACATCCAACTGCAATTATTTTTGAAGTTTCCATTTCATTTTTCTCCAAAAAATCTACAATGTCATTGCTTATAGCAGCTGCCTTGCTAGTCGATGGGGTCAAATGACCAAAATAATGGGAACCTGGTTCAAGTCTAAAAAATATATGTTCTTTCTATACTTCGCGACGATGAAACTTCGCCCCCTCTTTGACCTGGCAGAGAGTTCTATCTTTACGTCCATCAAAGTATAGAGCAAAGGCAGTATCGAAACTCGGTATGTCAAATGTTCTACTTATTTGAGATATAATTTTCCGTTTCTCTCTTCAGATTTTAAACGTATCTATAACTGTTGAAGTATCGTCTTCGTTTAGGATACCTACGTCCTGAAGAACTGCTGATGCTAATGCTGCAGTAGCCCTGTCAGATACACCATATCTATCGCTTAACATTGCAGTTCCTGCAAGACTCATCCGCATATTTTGAGATTTAGAAAATGTTTTATTTGGTTTATAATCAGCAGTTTAAACAGAAAATGAAATTTTATTTTCGATTAGTTCAGTAAACTCATCCGTAGAGGAATCATTCTCACACACGGCGACATTTTTAGATAATTTTTCTGATGTTTAGTCATCCGTTTTTGTGAACGGGCTTTCCTTTCCACTCTCTTTAGTATATGTGAATTATATTCAGCATCTAATTGACCAATGTAACCGACTCTTGTCGTCCGTTGATCCAGCAAAAATGCATGTTCTCTTTTTGGAACCTTATTTTGTTTCTTACAATTGCATTTGTTCAAATCTTTGCATTTACATGCGGCTATATCAAACAAGGTTTTTCTTGCATCATCTACGAAATTATTAAGTTTCTTCTGAATGTTGGGTTTATCCTTATCCCTATCTGTAAGACTTCATCAGGCTCCTATATCTTTTATGATATATATTTAACATCGCTATGACTCGATTATGCGAAACTGTTGGTTAAGAGAATTTGGGTTCTTGATCGCCGAGGTCCGGTGCAAGACTACACCTTTCTTGGTAAAAATAGCGCAATACATCTTCATGGTTTGGTAATCTGCATTGTGTTAATTCCTTCGGGGTTCCAAATAAAGGACATGTGAAAGTCGAACGATTTCGAAACTTACTTGCCTTCTTAGGTGTTTCCATTTACACTGCGAAACTTAATTTTAAAATCTATTACTTCTAACGAAATTTAATGATTCTCACACGTGTACTAACTTTCAACTACTGCACGTCAAACCTTGGCACTGTCGAGTAGGAAAATAAACTATAAAAAAACCAACTAAGTGAAATATGCCTTTTTATACAGGGAAATAAATTTACGCGCATGCAGTTGCAGGTGTTTCTATCGTAGAACAGATGTTTTTGGTAGCATTACATCGGTCATGATAAACAATCTGTGTGAAATTAAATTCAACAGAAAATAACATTTTCAGCCTATTAGAAATATAAATATTATGGCGATTAAGATGAAGATAAAAATATAAAAATGTGAAGCTAAAAATATTATAAAGATTTTTATAATTTGGAAAAACGAAAAACTTAAATTTTGTAACATTTTTTAGAAAATTTGGTCTTTTTGCGGTGGTAAAAGATATGATGCCACCATAATGAAATTTTAATATTAGATTACTGATACCTTGAATTAGCTATTGCGTTTTATTAGAAATTGTATAGCTATGTTTGGATAATTTAGAAAAAAAACTGCAAAAATTATGTTTCTTGCGATTTTTCGAAACTTTGGCCCGCTTGCGGCGGTAAAAGATATTAACGGATCGGTTTAATATTTTAAGAATTGATTCTTTATAACAAAAGGCAACTTTTCCGCACTATTACGTTTCGATTATAAATATTTCGGTTTTTTCGACCCACCCTAATCCTTGTACATATTTTGGTCAAAAATAATTAAATATAGAGAACAAAAAGTGGGAAATAAAATTTAAATTAAAATGGCAGATGGCCATCTCTCCTTCAAGCCAAGGAGAGATGGTCATCTAATACAAGTAAGAAAAAATGAAGTTAAAATAGCAAAAAAAATATCATATTTCATGTAAAATCAGTGTATAAAATTTAAATAAACGAAATTTAAAGCATAATTTCAATCCTTCACTTTCACAAAATTTTACCAGATTTTCAGCAAAGTTCTTGATAGTTTGTACACGGTTCATTGAACCACTTCTGGCACCTTATGCATTCTATCCAGTAATCCTGTTCGGTTGTGGTATTATATTCTTATCCACAACAAACACAGTGATCCTCATCCAATTATATCACCTCGGAATCTGTAGAATCTAATAATTTCAATTGTGTTTCATCTTCTTCAATGCTGGAAGTGTCGTGTTTTTGTATTTTTCTCGCGTTTATTTTAGACTTTTTCACTATTTTAAGTTTAATTATCAACTTTATCTGTTTCTGTGATGGACGTTCCCGACGTTTTTCAATATTTTCTGAAAGAAAAAAAATGTACATCGTTAAGCCATATTATATTATTGTTATTTAAATATTTGATTTAGTTAAAATTTAAATAATTATATCAATTAATATAATTATAAACATAAAAATTATGTAGTTATTTTAAAAATAATTATATTTAGTTAAAATCCTCACTCAGTATAATTTAAAAATATTGATTAAAGGTAGTCATCTCTCCTCGATTTGATGCGGCCATCTATCCTAAAATTGATGGACAGATTGCCACCCAATTTAAAGTTTCGCCCCGCCATTGTACGTCCTTGTTTTAGACTAAAAAATAAAGATTGGATAATATACGTTCTTTAAAAGCCTTTATAGTAAAAAAAAAAAAAAAAAAAAAAACAAACATACATAATGCAAAACATTCAGATGCCTAACTTAACAAAAATATCCAACCATTAAATTAAATAAACATTAAAATTACGCTTTCTTTTTATAATTGAAAAACACAGCTGTATGTCGCAATTAATGAACACATTGAACTATTTCTTACGAAAAAGTGTATGCTGCAATCTATGATATAGTTTTTGAAATATTTAGACTGACATCTCTTCCCTATGGCCATCTATCATAGAATTGCCCTATATTTAGAGGAAAACTACGTTATTTTAATGCACTTATTCTAAACTTTTTAGATTTGAACCCTAAAAATTTGATTTTTTTTTTCGAATGACGTCAATTTTGGATGCTAAAATAAAGCGATGAAAACAAATCTCACATGTTATCATTTTTGTTTTAGTTTCGGTGCCTTTTTTAGGAAGTAAAAACACAAAATAAATGAATGCATAAGACATTTTTTTTGAAAGACATATTTCTATAATGTTAAACTATGGAAGGTGGTTAAAACAAAGTGAAGAGTGGTGTGATGTATATTTCAAAGTTCAGAATAATTTTACTCATGTTAAAATACGTATGTATGTACATTAAGTTTCATGAAATTCCGTCAAGAATTAGAGATTTGTATTGTAATGAACATACACTTCGAGATGGACTTATATATATATATATATATATATATATATAGATAGATAGATAGATAGATAGATAGATAGGGTTAATCTTCAGTAATAGGGCTCTACGGGATAGACATATATTTATAAAAGTAACCATAGTTGGAAATTATTTAAACCACAATAAATTAGAATAATGATAAATATTTCTGAAACAAATTGCATTTGAAAGCATCTTGCAACGCCCCCCCCCCCTCCCGCTCATTTTGACGGTTAAAGAATTAAATTTATATAATCCTTAGAAGTTAAAAAAATTCCGTAAAAGACAGAAATATTGAACAGGTCATTGCCACCATCAATACTACATTAGTTTTAACCTTTGACATGTTTTAGAGGTAGAATATACATACTGTTTCGGCGTAAGGCCCTTGAAGAAGTAATCAAATTTAATATAATCTAATTCTATTGATAATTTATTGCATGAAAAATAGCCTGCTTATTGTTTATATTATGAAACATACATTATAAATAAATTGATTGATCCTGAAAGGAGATTTAATTAATTTACATTCTTGACTCTTAATGGGTATTTATGAGCAGCATAATGATCTGAAGGTCATTTATTATAGATTTATTAGCTTTTTTAATAATTTTGTAATCTTAATGGTGATTTTTTAGTAATTTAATGACTTGATATATAATTCTTGATATAAATTAATGAGTTTTGTATTGGTTTGGGGATCATTAAAATAGATTTATTAGTTTTATAATTAGTTGATGTCATTTAAGGGGGTCCGGGACACAAAAATCTTCAAATTTTCAAAAAGAAAAAAAAAATTATTGGATTAAAAATTTTTCTGTCGTTTTCTGGTTAAAATGACGTTTAAATTATGTTTCTATCTTAATTAGAACAGGAAATATTAATTTATTCGTTTTGGTTTGTTTTCAAAATCTACCTTTTAAGCTATAGTTTTCAAGGAAGCGGCATCTTGTGAAATTGCGTTTTTCTTCATGATGGTATTTTTTTACCATTACTCATATTTAAATTGTTATAAATCAAGAACCGTTAGAGATAAATAGTTAAAACTTGGAACATGTCCTTTTCAATAGCTTTACTTTAATTTAGATTCAGAAAATTAAAAATATATATTACTTTTGAAAATTCGATTTTTTTTTTAAAGTTACATCTTTTTTTTCTAATTTTTATTTTTAATTTTTTTAATTTTTTTTAAATTAATATTTTTTTAAACTGCTGAATCTAAATTAAAATTTATATATTTCTATTTATTTAAATGAAAAAAAATTGAAATTCTATAAATAATATTTCGAGTTACAACGATTTTTAACTACCCTATTTTTTTAACAAAATTTAAATTTTTAATAAAAAAAAATTATGAAAAGTTTTATCATGCAATTTTGTTTACAAATTGTATGGTTAACCATCACAAAAAATTTCAAAATTTTAACTCAATAAATATATATATTTTTTTGAAAATGTGTCCCGGAACTTAGTATAATAATTTAATAATTTATAGTTAATTTACTGTGTTTTATGATATTGAAGTTTTATTATTTTAATTGCTTCATATCGCCAGTTTTCGGTGCTGTTTGGCTGTATTCAACTATTTGGGTGCTGCTCCGTGTTATTGCTTTGCACGTGTTCAAGGTATTTGCTTTTCTTTCTTCCCAGTTTTTATTTTTATTTTATTTCATTTTAGTTTTATTATTTTGTTTTCTTCTATTTATTTATTTATTTATTTAATCTTTTTATTCATTTTCTGGTCCTGTTTTCCTTCTTTCTTGTTATAGGTTCTTCACTTATTAATCGTTTCAAGCACTTGAACTTGTTCGCTTGCGGACACGTGTATTCTGTAGCTGATGACGAGCTGTTTTGTTTTTAGCTCGAAACGCCGTCCTGTGTTTTGTTTTAATTTTATGGTGATTTTTTACAAAGTTTTATTATTTTAATTGCTTCATATCGCCAGTTTTCGGTGCTGTTTCGCTGTATTCAACTATTTGGGTGCTGCTCCGTGTTATTGCTTTGCACGTGTTCAAGGTATTTGCTTTTCTTTCTTCCCAGTTTTTATTTTTATTTTATTTCATTTTAGTTTTATTATTTTGTTTTCTTCTATTTATTTATTTATTTATTTATTTAATCTTTTTATTCATTTTCTGGTCCTGTTTTCCTTCTTTCTTGTTATGGGTTCTTCACTTATTAATCGTTTCAAGCACTTGAACTTGTTCGCTTGCGGACACGTGTATTCTGTACCTGATGACGAGCTGTTATGTTTTTAGCTCGAAACGCCGTCCTGTGTTTTGTTTTAATTTTATGGTGATTTTTTACAAAGTTTTATTATTTTAATTGCTTCATATCGCCAGTTTTCGGTGCTGTTTCGCTGTATTCAACTATTTGGGTGCTGCTCCGTGTTATTGCTTTGCACGTGTTCAAGGTATTTGCTTTTCTTTCTTCCCAGTTTTCATTTTTATTTTATTTCATTTTAGTTTTATTATTTAGTTTTCTTCTATTTATTTATTTATTTATTTAATCTTTTTATTCATTTTCTGGTCCTGTTTTCCTTCTTTCTTGTTATGGGTTCTTCACTTATTAATCGTTTCAAGCACTTGAACTTGTTCGCTTGCGGACACGTGTATTCTGTACCTGATGACGAGCTGTTATGTTTTTAGCTCGAAACGCCGTCCTGTGTTTTGTTTTAATTTTATGGTGATTTTTTACAAAGTTTTATTATTTTAATTGCTTCATATCGCCAGTTTTCGGTGCTGTTTCGCTGTATTCAACTATTTGGGTGCTGCTCCGTGTTATTGCTTTGCACGTGTTCAAGGTATTTGCTTTTCTTTCTTCCCAGTTTTTATTTTTATTTTATTTCATTTTAGTTTTATTATTTTGTTTTCTTCTATTTATTTATTTATTTATTTATTTATTCATTTATTTATTTAATCTTTTTATTCATTTTCTGGTCCTGTTTTCCTTCTTTCTTGTTATGGGTTCTTCACTTATTAATCGTTTCAAGCACTTGAACTTGTTCGCTTGCGGACACGTGTATTCTGTACCTGATGACGAGCTGTTATGTTTTTAGCTCGAAACGCCGTCCTGTGTTTTGTTTTAATTTGATGGTGATTTTTTACAAAGTTTTATTATTTTAATTGCTTCATATCGCCAGTTTTCGGTGCTGTTTCGCTGTATTCAACTATTTGGGTGCTGCTCCGTGTTATTGCTTTGCACGTGTTCAAGGTATTTGCTTTTCTTTCTTCCCAGTTTTCATTTTTATTTTATTTCATTTTAGTTTTATTATTTAGTTTTCTTCTATTTATTTATTTATTTATTTAATCTTTTTATTCATTTTCTGGTCCTGTTTTCCTTCTTTCTTGTTATGGGTTCTTCACTTATTAATCGTTTCAAGCACATGAACTTGTTCGCTTGCGGACACGTGTATTCTGTACCTGATGACGAGCTGTTATGTTTTTAGCTCGAAACGCCGTCCTGTGTTTTGTTTTAATTTTATGGTGATTTTTTACAAAGTTTTATTATTTTAATTGCTTCATATCGCCAGTTTTCGGTGCTGTTTCGCTGTATTCAACTATTTGGGTGCTGCTCCGTGTTATTGCTTTGCACGTGTTCAAGGTATTTGCTTTTCTTTCTTCCCAGTTTTTATTTTTATTTTATTTCATTTTAGTTTTATTATTTTGTTTTCTTCTATTTATTTATTTATTTATTTATTTATTCATTTATTTATTTAATCTTTTTATTCATTTTCTGGTCCTGTTTTCCTTCTTTCTTGTTATGGGTTCTTCACTTATTAATCGTTTCAAGCACTTGAACTTGTTCGCTTGCGGACACGTGTATTCTGTACCTGATGACGAGCTGTTATGTTTTTAGCTCGAAACGCCGTCCTGTGTTTTGTTTTAATTTGATGGTGATTTTTTACAAAGTTTTATTATTTTAATTGCTTCATATCGCCAGTTTTCGGTGCTGTTTCGCTGTATTCAACTATTTGGGTGCTGCTCCGTGTTATTGCTTTGCACGTGTTCAAGGTATTTGCTTTTCTTTCTTCCCAGTTTTCATTTTTATTTTATTTCATTTTAGTTTTATTATTTAGTTTTCTTCTATTTATTTATTTATTTATTTAATCTTTTTATTCATTTTCTGGTCCTGTTTTCCTTCTTTCTTGTTATGGGTTCTTCACTTATTAATCGTTTCAAGCACATGAACTTGTTCGCTTGCGGACACGTGTATTCTGTACCTGATGACGAGCTGTTATGTTTTTAGCTCGAAACGCCGTCCTGTGTTTTGTTTTAATTTTATGGTGATTTTTTACAAAGTTTTATTATTTTAATTGCTTCATATCGCCAGTTTTCGGTGCTGTTTCGCTGTATTCAACTATTTGGGTGCTGCTCCGTGTTATTGCTTTGCACGTGTTCAAGGTATTTGCTTTTCTTTCTTCCCAGTTTTTATTTTTATTTTATTTCATTTTAGTTTTATTATTTTGTTTTCTTCTATTTATTTATTTATTTATTTATTTATTTATTTATTTATTTAATCTTTTTATTCATTTTCTGGTCCTGTTTTCCTTCTTTCTTGTTATGGGTTCTTCACTTATTAATCGTTTCAAGCACTTGAACTTGTTCGCTTGCGGACACGTGTATTCTGTACCTGATGACGAGCTGTTATGTTTTTAGCTCGAAACGCCGTCCTGTGTTTTGTTTTAATTTTATGGTGATTTTTTACAAAGTTTTATTATTTTAATTGCTTCATATCGCCAGTTTTCGGTGCTGTTTCGCTGTATTCAACTATTTGGGTGCTGCTCCGTGTTATTGCTTTGCACGTGTTCAAGGTATTTGCTTTTCTTTCTTCCCAGTTTTTATTTTTATTTTATTTCATTTTAGTTTTATTATTTTGTTTTCTTCTATTTATTTATTTATTTATTTATTTAATCTTTTTATTCATTTTCTGGTCCTGTTTTCCTTCTTTCTTGTTATGGGTTCTTCACTTATTAATCGTTTCAAGCACTTGAACTTGTTCGCTTGCGGACACGTGTATTCTGTAGCTGATGACGAGCTGTTTTGTTTTTAGCTCGAAACGCCGTCCTGTGTTTTGTTTTAATTTTATGGTGATTTTTTACAAAGTTTTATTATTTTAATTGCTTCATATCGCCAGTTTTCGGTGCTGTTTCGCTGTATTCAACTATTTGGGTGCTGCTCCGTGTTATTGCTTTGCACGTGTTCAAGGTATTTGCTTTTCTTTCTTCCCAGTTTTTATTTTTATTTTATTTCATTTTAGTTTTATTATTTTGTTTTCTTCTATTTATTTATTTATTTATTTATTTAATCTTTTTATTCATTTTCTGGTCCTGTTTTCCTTCTTTCTTGTTATGGGTTCTTCACTTATTAATCGTTTCAAGCACTTGAACTTGTTCGCTTGCGGACACGTGTATTCTGTACCTGATGACGAGCTGTTATGTTTTTAGCTCGAAACGCCGTCCTGTGTTTTGTTTTAATTTTATGGTGATTTTTTACAAAGTTTTATTATTTTAATTGCTTCATATCGCCAGTTTTCGGTGCTGTTTCGCTGTATTCAACTATTTGGGTGCTGCTCCGTGTTATTGCTTTGCACGTGTTCAAGGTATTTGCTTTTCTTTCTTCCCAGTTTTCATTTTTATTTTATTTCATTTTAGTTTTATTATTTAGTTTTCTTCTATTTATTTATTTATTTATTTAATCTTTTTATTCATTTTCTGGTCCTGTTTTCCTTCTTTCTTGTTATGGGTTCTTCACTTATTAATCGTTTCAAGCACATGAACTTGTTCGCTTGCGGACACGTGTATTCTGTACCTGATGACGAGCTGTTATGTTTTTAGCTCGAAACGCCGTCCTGTGTTTTGTTTTAATTTTATGGTGATTTTTTACAAAGTTTTATTATTTTAATTGCTTCATATCGCCAGTTTTCGGTGCTGTTTCGCTGTATTCAACTATTTGGGTGCTGCTCCGTGTTATTGCTTTGCACGTGTTCAAGGTATTTGCTTTTCTTTCTTCCCAGTTTTTATTTTTATTTTATTTCATTTTAGTTTTATTATTTTGTTTTCTTCTATTTATTTATTTATTTATTTATTTATTCATTTATTTATTTAATCTTTTTATTCATTTTCTGGTCCTGTTTTCCTTCTTTCTTGTTATGGGTTCTTCACTTATTAATCGTTTCAAGCACTTGAACTTGTTCGCTTGCGGACACGTGTATTCTGTACCTGATGACGAGCTGTTATGTTTTTAGCTCGAAACGCCGTCCTGTGTTTTGTTTTAATTTTATGGTGATTTTTTACAAAGTTTTATTATTTTAATTGCTTCATATCGCCAGTTTTCGGTGCTGTTTCGCTGTATTCAACTATTTGGGTGCTGCTCCGTGTTATTGCTTTGCACGTGTTCAAGGTATTTGCTTTTCTTTCTTCCCAGTTTTCATTTTTATTTTATTTCATTTTAGTTTTATTATTTAGTTTTCTTCTATTTATTTATTTATTTATTTAATCTTTTTATTCATTTTCTGGTCCTGTTTTCCTTCTTTCTTGTTATGGGTTCTTCACTTATTAATCGTTTCAAGCACATGAACTTGTTCGCTTGCGGACACGTGTATTCTGTACCTGATGACGAGCTGTTATGTTTTTAGCTCGAAACGCCGTCCTGTGTTTTGTTTTAATTTTATGGTGATTTTTTACAAAGTTTTATTATTTTAATTGCTTCATATCGCCAGTTTTCGGTGCTGTTTCGCTGTATTCAACTATTTGGGTGCTGCTCCGTGTTATTGCTTTGCACGTGTTCAAGGTATTTGCTTTTCTTTCTTCCCAGTTTTTATTTTTATTTTATTTCATTTTAGTTTTATTATTTTGTTTTCTTCTATTTATTTATTTATTTATTTATTTATTTATTTATTTATTTAATCTTTTTATTCATTTTCTGGTCCTGTTTTCCTTCTTTCTTGTTATGGGTTCTTCACTTATTAATCGTTTCAAGCACTTGAACTTGTTCGCTTGCGGACACGTGTATTCTGTACCTGATGACGAGCTGTTATGTTTTTAGCTCGAAACGCCGTCCTGTGTTTTGTTTTAATTTTATGGTGATTTTTTACAAAGTTTTATTATTTTAATTGCTTCATATCGCCAGTTTTCGGTGTTGTTTCGCTGTATTCAACTATTTGGGTGCTGCTCCGTGTTATTGCTTTGCACGTGTTCAAGGTATTTGCTTTTCTTTCTTCCCAGTTTTTATTTTTATTTTATTTCATTTTAGTTTTATTATTTTGTTTTCTTCTATTTATTTATTTATTTATTTATTTAATCTTTTTATTCATTTTCTGGTCCTGTTTTCCTTCTTTCTTGTTATGGGTTCTTCACTTATTAATCGTTTCAAGCACTTGAACTTGTTCGCTTGCGGACACGTGTATTCTGTAGCTGATGACGAGCTGTTATGTTTTTATCTCGAAACGCGTCCTGTGTTTTGTTTTAATTTTATGGTGATTTTTTACAAAGTTTTATTATTTTAATTGCTTTATATCGCCAGTTTTCGGTGCTGTTTCGCTGTAGCATATTGTAATTTTATTTTGATGAGTTTTTTATTTATAATAGGTATCTTTATAAAAAGATCAGTCCTGACTCTGTAACTAGAAAAAAAAAACAAAAAAAAAAAAACAAAAAAAAAACACATGTATATCTTGGCTCTGTTTAAGACAGAGAAGTCGTGGTGTGATGATAACATTTAAATAAGTTTAATGATTCACTTTTCATGATGCATGGAATATTAATTCATTTTATTTAATAAACTGTTTTAATCACTAATGGCTCTCCCATCGTGTTGAATTGTGGTTTCCTTGAATTTTTGGATAATCATCATTTCCACATACGTTTATTAAGGTCATATTTGAGGGGGTTTTGCATATTTTTACCGATTGGTGCGACTAATTTTGCATATAGTTATTTTTCTTTGTGCGAAATTTAACACTATACACAGCAGATTAAGAAGTGGTAGAAATCAGTAATAGTATATAAACTGTCAGCTGTATTCCAAAGTGTGATACATGTAAATTAAAGTTCTGTTGTCGTGGGTTGAGCTCATTTAAAACATTTTTTATGTGTTTTTCTCATTTCATACCAGGGAAGAATCTTAAAATTTTTCGATAAAGCGTATTTATAATTTTTAAAACTATGAACGAAATTTTTGTCTTTTGATTCAGACACACTGTTTCTTATTTCAATAAGTGGATTGCAATCATTATTTTTTTAATGCAAAAATAGGTTCGTTTAGCGCGTACTACCATTTTTAAAAGTTTTTCCAATCATTTTTTTTTACCAAACTGTGCATATATATATACATTTATTTATATATGTTGCTAAAATACACCATAAATGTATCTCTTAACAATTGATTAAAAAAAATTAAACAAAAGGTGCATCGAGTTTTTCAAAATAACATCGACATCGCTATTATGATTAGAGAAAAGTGTTTAATTGTTTTGATTGTGATACACGACATGACAGAGCCTTAGGGTGTATGAGGTAGAAATAACCTACCGCTAATTAGTGAGTAGGGTGGGTCGAAAAAACTGAAATATTTACAATCGAAATGTAATAGAGTGGAAAAGTTGCCTTTTGTAGTAAAAAATGAATTCGTAAAATATTATACCGATCGGTTAATATCTTTTACCGCCGCAAGGAGGCCAAAGTTTCAAAAGATCGCTAAAAACATGTTTTTTTTATATATATTTTTTAATTATCCAAACGTACTAATTCAATTTCTAATAAGACGCAATAGCTACATGAAGATATAAGAAACGTCTCGGTAAATGGTCATTATGATAAAATCATATCTTTTACTGCCGCAAAGGGACCATATTTAAAAAAAAAATGTAAACATTTTAAATTTTTAGTTTTTCTAAATTTTTATATTTTTTATAATATGTGTAGAAGTAAATAAATTTACTTTATATCTATTAATATGTCATAAATTTTGTTAACTATTTGTCATAGACTGGAAAATAAAAACGGTAATCATTCATTGTTCTGGACGATTGTTTCATCTACAACTGTTTTCTGCATATCAGCAGTTCATATACCACAAATCTCAAAAATGATATAAAATGAACAAAATATTTTAGCATTTTATTAATTAAAATACAGAGATGTTTAACCTAAACGAATTTAATAAACTTAAAATTAAGAAGTATTTAATGTAAATGAATTTTATAATATGACTCGCGTTCAAATAAAGCCATTGTTCCTCGAGAGGCCGAAATTCATCATATGTGAACCTCACTCTGTTCTGATCCACAAACTTTACCAGCACTTCAGTGACTAATTTCACGCATTTTTATACTGAATAAGGGGGAATAGGAAAGTTATAACAGCTGGTATCTTTAATCGAACATTCTAAACTCACGAGCGTTGTTAGATCGTCAGTCGGTATACAAACCGCAACAGGAGCTTTCGTTAGTTTACAGTTTTGCCTTTCGACTAAAACAATTTTAAGCTTCAAAGTTCAAGTCTGGAATGATGAAATGACGGATGGCACTATTCGAGTCCACAGAACTTCGTGTTTTGGTATTTTTCAGTTTTGGCAATCGGCTGATGCAGTACACTTTTAGGATGTACTCAAAGTGTACATCCTGAAAGTGTACTGCATCAGTTAGTTCACAATTAAAGTAAATCAATCATGTTTTTCAGATTCTGTGGACTATAATTAGTAACACCCGTTACTTGCCATATCATATACGGAAAGATTATAGTTCGTGTAATTTCACGAAATGCCTGTTTTTCGCAAATCATGAAAATAGCCTCATTAGAATGATAGCGTATGGAGGAAAGGACATCAGGACACCAGCCATAAAAGAAAATTGCCAAAGCACAAAGCCCTGTCGACACGAATAGTGCCATCCGTCACTTCGTCATTCCAGACTTGAACTTTGAAGCTTAAAATTATATAGATTTAATCGAGTGGCAAAACTGTAAACTAACGAAACCACCTGTTATGGTTTGTCTATCGACTGACGATCTAACGACGCTGGTGAGTTTAGAATGTTCGATTAAAGATACCAGCAGTTATAATTTTTCTTGTCCCGCTCAATCAGCAGAAAGATGCGTGAAATTAGTCTCTGACGTGCTGGTAAAGTTTGTGGACCAGAACAGAGGGAGGATCACATTCGTCAATTTCGGCCTCTCGAGGAACAATGGCTTTATTTGGAAGCAAGTCATCTTATAAAATTCAATTACTTTAAATATTTCTTCATTTTAAGTCTATTTAATCCGTTTAGGTTAAACATGTCTGTATTTTAATTAATAAAATAGTAAAATAATTTGTTCATTTTATATCTTTTTGGGGATTTTAGCTATATGAACTGCCGATATGCAGCAAAACAGCAGTGGAAGACAAATGAATGAATACCGTTTTTATTTTCCAGACTCTAACAAATAGTTAACAAAATTTATGACATATTAATAGGAATGAAGTAAATTTATTTACTTCTAGACATATTATAGAAATTATAAACATTTAGAAAAAATGAAAATTTGAAATTTTTACAATTTTTTGTTAAATATGGTCTCTTTGCGGCAGTAAAAGATATGACTTAATCATAAGGAACATTTGCCGGGACATTTCTTATTTCTTCATGTAGCTATTGCGTCCTATTAGAAATTCTATTCGTACGTTCGGATAATTTAAAAAAAATGTTGAATAAAACATGTTTTTTGCGATTTTTTGAAACTTTGTCCCCCTTGCGGCGGTAAAAGATATTAACTGATCGGTGTAATATTTTACGAATTTATTCTTTATTACAAAAGGCAACTTTTCCGCTCTATTACATTTTTATTATAAATATTTCGGTTTTTTCGACCCACCCTATTAGTGAGCCTTTAGTATGTACTTGCACTCTTAATCAAAGCCTGCTGTAACGGCCTTTGAGGCACAGCTAGGTATCTTGATCCAGCCGGGGGGTACCATTCGTGCGATGCGCCAACTGCAAAGATTTCTTAACTGCTCGCGCATTACGTCACGTGGCGGACAGATTCGCCTCGCTTCGCTCTTTTCAATAGGATTCTGTATGCCATTCTGCGATGGAATTTTTTTTTCTGTGAATGATTTTTATTATTCTATTATTTTAACAGACTTTCTAAAAAAAAAACCCAGTGAATGCACTATATCAACATGTTCTACTAACTCTCGGAGTACACGTATACAAATTTAAAAATACAGTACAAAGTCTCAAATCCGGAATTCTTGAAAGCCGGGCATAGTGTTAATTGACGATTATTATTCTAGAGAACGAAAAACACTAAAATAGCAGAGGCCAAATTTACTATATTAGGCTGCAATTTTAAAGCCGAATTCCTTTTACGAACATCAAAAAATTTCTGCTGAACGCGAAAATCTCCAAAAATTGCGTAAAAGAATAGCGAGAAATTCCGAATAAACTTACATGAAAGTGAAAAAAAGAAAAAGAGGACAGCATATACTATATTGGACTAAAAGATTAAAACCGGACTTCTTTCACAAATGCAGACAAATGGCCATGAAATGGAAAGAAAAAAAAAATCAGTTAAAAACTCGCAGAGGAGAAAATTTATTATATTTGGCTAAATGTTGGTAACCGAGTTCCTTTTACAAATCTCAAAACTCTAAAATTCGTATAAAAAACTCGCGAAAAATGCAAACTCCAAATAAACTTTATTGAAAAAATAACAAGAAATACTATACTGGGCTAAAAAATAAAGCGGGATTCCTTTTATTCAGATGGGAAAATCGCCGCAAAATTAAAAAAAAAAAAAAAAAAACCCGCAAAATTAAAAGAAAAATCTTTTGTTGTTATAATTTTTTTAACTTAAAAAAAAAATTCCTCTATTAAAATATTTGTTTTAGCATTATCTTTTTTCCGGTTTTCGACTGATTTACACGTTTTAAGGGTAGGAGATACCGAAAAACATGTTTTTACAAAATATCTATACGCGATAAATGTAATATAATATTTATCGTGTACAGATATTATATAATATATATATAATATAATCTATAGATATTATATAATATAATACACGATATGCGGACGGACGTCCGCATATCATGTGTCTCATTATATCATCGAAAAAAACTACTAAGTTATGCACAGAATTGAACTACTAAGTTATGCACAGAAGTGTTTTCCTGTGATGGTGCTGTAGTAGCGATTTTTGTGCCATTTTCAATATTCTATCATCGAAAAGTGTTCATTGTGCATCGAAAGTTATGCACAGAATTGAACAAAATTCCATGTGTATGTTTTTGACTATGGCCAGCAGGTCCAGGTTGAATTTGGGGATATTCCGCCAGGAGGGGGCGCTGTAATAGCGATTTTTGTGCCATTTTCATTATTGTTTCATCGGAAAGTATAGGTTTGAACAAAACTTCATACATATGTTTTTGACTATTGACGCCAAGCCGTAGTTGAAAATGGATATGTAACCTTCGAAGGGGGTGCTGTGATAACGATTTTCTCAATTTTTCGTAGTTCTGTTGTACATTTGCTGCTGATGCAGTGACATGCATTTCGTTTCTAGCTGACCCAGCGATTCGCAAACAGAATAACGATAATACTTACTTTATTAAATATTATGTTCGAGTTACTCTGATTAATAAAATGAAGAAGGAATTTAAGATGAAAATAAATGTAGGGTTGAGGTATAAGCCGTGAGGTATATACCTACAAGCCGTGCTTAATTTGCGCCGGAGCTCAGCTTCGCTACTTCTTTATTTTTAGTGGAAATTTAAATATTGGTCTGAATTCATTTGCGCTCAATCCGGATTTCAGCGAAAATAGTGTTTCTAAAAAATCAATGCCTAAATTTTATTTTTCTTTCCCTCCCATCTCCAATCTTTTGCGTTCTGTCCTACCAAAGCACTTACGTATGTGACATACGTGTGTGTCATGTGTAGTATTTTATTTAATCATTTCATTATGGCGATGAGGAATGTCAAAATTAGTCGCAACTGTTTCTACCGTTTTTAATCGCTGCTTTTTGTTCGTGTTTTTAAAATATTCTCTCTGATAAACTTTCTAGCTCTGCGCGGTACTTAATTTTCTCCGACACAGGAGCGCTGCTCCAGTACTTCTTTATTTTTAGTGAATATTTAAATATTAGTCAGAACAGACCGCAGTTTATAAATACTGCGCACCAATGTCAAGTTCTTGACGAGTAGGATTTTCTGAAAATTCCCCACTCCTGATTTTAATGTTTATGCTCTGTTCATTTATTAGAATTTATTATGCATTAATGCCTAAAGATATGTCAAAATATATTATACGTATATACATATAATTTCTTTTTGAGGAAGACGAAATTGCTGTAAAATTTGTAAATAATGTATAAAATAAAAATATGCATGTGTGTGTGTGAGGGGAGGGGGTTTGTTATACACTTAGTTGTTATTACTGCAGAATATTAGGGCTCTGGTAGATTTTTCTTTTTCTTTTTTTTTTTTTTTTGCTAGAAACTAAGCCCTGTGTATATATATATTGTTACAGATATTTGAATCATATTGATGTGCATTTGAAACTAATGAATTTAAAAATTGAAGTTTGTTTATTAAAGAGGATCAATGATTTTGCTACCTGATAAAAAATATAGAGTGTAAAAAGTATTAGTCACATATTGATTTAATGAAAGTATGATAATGGTTCTTACTTTTTTTCCCTTTCTATTTTTTGAAAATGTTAATTCCTTGTTCAATCTGTATATCTCCAAAAATTTTCTTTCTATTGTTTCTTATTTGTATAGAGAAATGTTATATTCGATGTGTTTTATAAGATAACATGGACATTTTAGAACCGAAGTTGTTTTAAATTTTTCAGTTTTTGCTGAAATTTTGTATATATGAAATAACGATATTGCTATTTGTATATCATAATGCAAAAGATATGTATAGTACATATTTTTTTTCATAATAGAATTAGTCTATTTATAGAGTAATATTTTTGTATTATTTTGATCCTGAAGAAGCATAGTGACATTCGAAATTTTTTTGAAAACTTATATCTAGTAATCGGACAATGCATTATTGTTAAAAGTTTTGATGCGTGACTTTTTTTTTATTTATTTTGTTTGATAATTCTAGTCATTTTATTACTACTGCTGTATCATCATATTCATATAATTCATTTTATTTTGGAACAGTTTAAAAGTTTTCATTTGTACTTTTATGCATTAAAAATTTAATTTTTTTCGCCAATTTACTCAAGTATTTGAATGTAAACAAACGTATCGCGATATTATTTAACAATTATGTATTTTATATTTAATTAATTCCAATCAGTGTTTGAATAAATTATTTTAAGGAAAGTGATTTCGTTCAATTTGCTTTGGAAGATCTGCTTTTTAAAAATTTATTTACTCCATATTCCGTTCTTTTACGCATCCCTTTACATTCTCACGGCTGGTCGAACTCCGATCTTGTCCGCCACATGACGTAACAGTCCTGCTCTGCTCTGATTGGCTATCCTTCAAATGGAACAACCTTATGTTAGAAGAACCTTGGATCCAGCCTTATGTGTTAAAAATATAAATCTAAATATTTTTATTTTTTAATATCTACACATATCTCATAAGTTTTCTGGTAACAATTTTAAATACTTTCATTTATACAAAAAATGAAGTAAATTTCTGAATTTTATTCCTACTGTCTATCTTTAATCTTTTTAACTGCCAATGGCATTCTTTAAATGATTTGGGTGTGAAACAAGTTTGAGCCTCGGAGATATTTTATAGCCTATCAGCAATATTTGAACAAGTTTGTTAAAATTTTTTAAATATAATCACGCCCCGTTCAATCAATTACATTTGAAAAAGGCAAATTGTTTTTCTCACCTAAATACTAAACTTAGAATGAGTGAATCCGATTTGTTTAATTTGTATTATATGTGGTGTGTGCATCTTAAAATTAATAATAATACTAAATTAAAAATAATGATCTACAATTCCTATTGAGCTATAATGTCTTGTTAAGGTGTTGCAGGGTTAGGTGAAGGTTAAAAAAAAAAGAATATTTCCTCTATGTTTTTTATGTACTAAAAAAATTATTTTATTCAAAATTTTAAGCATATAAAAGAGCAACATTCAAACAATATTTAAAAAAAATCATAAAAAATTTAAAAAATACAGCCAGTTTGAACTGGTATCTGGAGACCTCTAAAAAAGTGTCCTCGTGGTGGTCAGGATAATTCAAGATAGCTTTATCTGAAAAAAAAAAAAAAACAATTTTTCTGTGTTACTAGATAAGTATAGTTCGTGATTAAACGAATGATTTAAATAAAAATTGAAAATTGAATTTTTGGCAGAGTTGTACGCAAAACAGTAGAGTGTTTGGTACAATGTACATTCGCGGAAAAAAAAACACACCCCCTACTAAATCCTCAACAAATTATCGTAGAAGAAAGTTACTGGAACCGAACGATTGGAAATAAAGTCTAAAATTTGCTTAGGGAGTCCTCTACATATAATAACGAACCATAACTTTGTTTTTTTAAAATAGCAGTATACAATTCTGACAGCATAAATGAACTCTACGCCCTTCAATTAGCCTAAAAACAAATTTTTATGCAATTCGGACGATAAGTTTCCGAGAAAATAGTTATTTCAAAACGAGCGTATTTTAAGGGCTGTATCCAAATTGAAGTTCGGTACTCAATTGTTAACCGAGAGAGCCTTCTTGATCAAGATACCTTAAGCGACACTCAAGCAGTCATCGAAGACTGCTAGATTACAGGACAGCATAAGAAATTCCAAGTCGCTTCTATCATAGACGCTTCTATCATACTTAAACCATCTTTTTGCCATTTTTTAAGCATAATTTGAAAACTATGTGGAAGAAAAATGTGAAATTTTGAATTTCCATAAAGCAGGACTTAATAAAACTAAATCAATCAAAAAAATTGTAGATTGCAATTCATAATTTTTTCGAATATTAATTTCATAATTCATAATTCATATCATAAAATTATAAAAATTGCAAATTCAATGTATTTATGTTTGGGTATATTAGTACTATTGCTACACAAAAAATTAGCACATTAGGACATAATATCAGGAGATATAAGTAAAAATATGAAAATGTAATTTAACATTAGTAGCACTAAATTTTGACTGTTTATAATTCAAAAACTTATCATTCAAATGACGTGAAATTTGGTGTCTAGGCATAGTTTAAAGCGAGGATTTGAAATATCTCGTTAAAATTGGGTATTTACATTGAAAAAAATGAAGTTTGAATTCGTTTTAATATGTACATTTAAAAGCAGACTTTATTTCCAATCGTTCGGTAGAGTAACTTTCGTCTACAATAATTTGTTGAGGATTTAGTAGGGGGTGTTCACTTTTTTTTCCACGACTGTACATTACGTATAGCCTTATGAAATTACTTATAGTCGAAAAAACAAAACAAAAACCTTCGTTGAATCAGTAGTCAATCATATTTTTCAGAAGTACGCCAAAGCTTAATAAGATCGGTGCATAAGCTTTAGAGAGAAATCGTGTCCACCTACTTCAAAAATAATGTTTTTAGAAAAAAAGGCCATTAAATATTTCAGTGGGAATAAATCGAAGAATTTTTTTAAAAAAACATACACAGAATCGTCGATTCCAGCTCCATAAAGCAAAGATCCTGATGGAGCTGCAATTATCCAGGGCATCCTTTTGCTCCGGCCTGAGACGAATTCTTGCTTCTCGAGTCCCAGGATCTGCTTTTTTCTCAGCTATAATTATGCGATGATCATCCTTTTTCCACGCGTACTCTTGGCTATTTCGACCAAATTTTATATCCATGCCGGAATGAAATTCAGGAGAAAGTCCTGCTTCGGTATTATACGGAATATCCAAAGTTTATTTGGGGTTCCGCATCAGGAAATTAATTCCGCTCCAAAAGCAAGAAAATTTTAAAATAAATCTGTACCCAAGTTATTGAACTAAAATATTTCAAATAGGCACCCTTCAAAAGAGAGACAAGGAAGCGAGAGAGACAAGCAGCAACAAAGCCAGCTGCCTCAATATAACTGTGTCGCCCCCTGCAGTTCTAGCCTGGGCATTTCCAAAGTCTCTCTCTCCGAGACTTTTACTCCAATTGACTTGAAACATTGGGGAAATATTCTAGACATATTGTTACTAGACTATTAGATTAAAAAAATGGATTTGTTGAAATTTTCAAACACATGTAACCCCTTAATCATCCAAATGTTTGTCAAATGTTCTGTATCCTTAGCGGTAAAAAAAGTATATGTAGGGTAGCTCTACGATAGATGGCCAGTCTAAATATTTCTAAAACTTTACCATGCATGGCAACATAAACTTTTTTCCTCGGAATTAGTTCAACGAGTTTATTCATTGAGACTAGCAGTTGTGTTTTTTGATTATAAAAAGTAAGTGTAATTTTAATGTTTATTTAATTTAGTGGTTAAATATTTTTGTTGAGTTAGGTATTTGCATGTTTTTCAGTACGTACGTTGCTTTTTATTTTTTTTTTTACTATATGGATTTTTAAGGCACGTATATAAACCAATCTTTTCTTCCAAGCCTCAAACAAAGACGTACAATGGCGGAGTGACGCTTTAAATTGGTTGTTCCTCTCTTTCCTTCAATTTTATGACAGATGGATAGATGAAATCGAAGAGAGATGACCACCTTTAATAAATATTTCAAAATTATTTGGAGTGGGGATTTTAAATAAATATAACTATATTTAAAATAACTTTTATGTTTATAAGTATATTAATTGATATAATTGTTTAAATTTTAACAAATATAAATATTTCAATATTAATAATATAATAGGGTCTAATGATGTATTTTTTTCCAGAAAATATTGTAAAACGTTGGAGGCTTTCATCGCAGAAACAGACAAAGTTGATAAACAAACTTAAAACCGTGAAAATGTCTAAAATTAACGCGAGAAAATATTAAAAACACGACACTTCCAACAGCGAATAAGATGAAATACATTTTAAATTATGAGATTTTACAGGTTCCGAGTGAATAGAATTGGACTAGGATCACTGTGTTGGTTGTATAGAAAAATATAATACCATAACCAAAAAGGATGCCTGGATACAACGCATAAGGTGCCTAAAGTGGTGCCATGAATCTTGTACAAACTATCCAGACCTTTGTCAAAAACGTGGTAACATTTTGCGCAAAGTTGAGGATTAAAATTATATTTCAAATTTTGTTTATTCGAATTTTATTTACTCATTTTCCGTGATATGATTGCATCTCTACAAATTCTTATATGTTTTTCATTAACTGAATTAAATGTGTTATGTGTTATGTTTTTTTTTTTTTTTTTTTGCTATTTTAGCTACGCTTTCTCTTTCTTGTATTGCATGGCCATCTGCCATTTCAATTTCAATCTTGTTTCCCCCTTTTTGTTCTAAGTATTTTTTTTTGCCCAATATATGATGACTATATGTATAATACTTTTAAATATAAATAAATATTTCTTGTATTCGCATTATAGCGATTTTTATTTCAGTCTTTAAAAGCTATAGCCAACAATATGTATAATAGAGTTACCCTATATATTTATTTATTTCTCCTTAACATTTTCTTTCTAATTTATATACATTTGCATACGTCCAATAAATAAAAAAAAATACTTTATACTTTTCTTCTACCAAGATAACCCTATGATTAGGATAATTAAATATTACGTTTTTACTTTAGTTTTATTCTATACACTAACGCAACACATGTTCATATTTTTTTTATTCATAGAAAAGGTAAAGTCGATTTTATGTATTTGAACGTTTGTTTTGTGTGAGTTGACATACAAATTCAAAACACACACACACATATATATATACTGTTTACGAAGTAAAAGCATATAAAAAAAAGACCATTATTATCCATTAATAACAACCGACTTATTGTTTATAAAAAAGAAAGTTATGTGTCATTTAAATTTATTTTCATATTTTACTATGTAAAAATATTTATCATGTAGCTATTTATTAAATGTTATTTTTATTCCTACAAATTAAAAAAAAATCTTATTTACTTTTTCTTAAGACTGTTTCTAATGATTTATATTCAGAAAAGATTCTTAAAGATTTTTGTACCAAAGCATTTTGTACATTTAATACAAAATAATAGTTTTTTTTTCTAATTTGCAATTAATAAACAATTAACGACGACTATTTCATTTGAAAAATTGCTTTGATGTTTTAGATGTTAAAGATTTTTTTAAGACTACGTACAATAGAATCTGATAAATAAATATACAATAAAACGTTTTAATCCATTAACTAAAGCAAAGATTCAAATCTTATGTTCTTCTTGATTTGCTTAAAGATGTAAATTTAAAATAACATGAAAAAAAAAAAAACATATCGTATCAAGGAAATACATCTGTTCCGTTATTAACACGTTATTTTGATTTATCTTATTAATTTAAAACTGAAATGCGCAAAGAGTAACAATTTTTTTTTTTTATCAAGCATAAGAGTAATTGTCAGTATTATTTCTTGTATCTTTCTGTCATATCTATTGTCAGTATTATTTCTTTAAGAAAATATTTATAAAAAATAGCCTTTGCAAATTTCATTGTTTCTGGAGCTAAAACTTTGTAATGAATAGTTTGGTATATAAAAATATTAATATAAAAGAAATTCGTAAAGTTGACATCGAAGACTTAAAATAATCGTGCTAAAGATATTTTTTTAAAGGCGTTTATTTTAGAAAACGTGGATTTTATATGTACCAAGAGAATTTAGCATTCGATTTTCAACTTACTTCCTGATACGCTAGAATTAAACAATTATGTACACAAGAGTGCTTTCGATGACAATGCAACATTTTAATAATTTCAGAATTTAATTTTAAGGAAATTTCTTCGTTAACAGCGTGCAGTGGATAAATACCCAAATATTATTTTGAAATACAATTGGAGACAAGTTACATCAACAATGGATTAAATAATGCGCCAATCTGCGTTCATCAAAAAAGGACAACTGGCTTTGAAACTGCAAAAACGAAGATTTTGATGTAGAAAATACAAATAAACAAGTTAAAAATAAAACATATATTTTTTTTAAATAAAAATACGCGTCAGTCAATAATTAGTTTCATTTGAATCAAATCTTGTTTATACGTTGAGAATTCATTTTAAAACTCTAAAAAATAGTTTCAATAATGCTTTTATTCTTTCCTTTTGCTATAACTTGAAAAAGGAACAAAGCAAAAAGTATATATTTTTTTTGTAGTAAATTCACTAACTTGCGCTTTCTAACAAACTTAAAAAAAAAAAAAATCTGTGAATTTGTTGCAATCTGGTTTGAAGTACACGCCAAATTAATGTACTATAAAGGAATGTTTCTGGAAAAATCAGGAATTTTAGTCATTGATTGCTTAAAAGAGTATATTTAGAAAAAAAAAACTTTTTATATTTTTATACTTATTTTCATTCCAGTAAGTGTAATAAAGAATTCAAATTTGAGTATATTATATGGTTTTCCGATTTTCTCGTGATTATAACATTGTTCAGAAACGTAAAAAATCCAACTTTCAATCACTTTTTTAGGGTTCTGTACTTAAAAAGTAAAAACGGAACCATTATAAGATCACTTCTGTATCTGTTTGTCCATCTGTCACAGCCATTTTACTCGTAAACTATGGAGCGTGGAAAGTTCAAATTGGGGGAAGTAATGAAGACTATTTACCCTCCATATTTATAGATTACTAAATATTCACAAACATATTTAGGAAAAATGTAGAGGTGCTAGTTAATATTTGTAAAATAAAAATCTTTTTTTATATATGTCACGTGGGGTATCGTGTGAAAGCTTTCGTAAGACTGAACTCAAAAATACATTTCTTTCAATAATAGGTATTATATTTTAAGAGATATCATCGAAACGTAGTCTAAAAATATGTCCCAGACTCCAATTTCCGAATCTACTTCAAGTAAAATTATGAAAAAAATAGAGGTAGTACATGTTAATTTAAACCTTGCAGGAAAATTACAGCGATTACCCTAGGTCACATAGTTTCTGAGAAAAGCGCATTTTTCGGCTACACACAAATTTCGATTTGCGGGCATTCAGCAAAAGTGTTGAGGAGTGCTAGAGATACCTGTCGTAGAAGAAGTATAAAAGAATTGTTGATAAGAATTTTCGAAAAAAATCGTCGGTAATTAGCCGAGATATTAACCCTTAAATACAAGGACGGTTTGGACATACATAATGACAAGGGCGGCGTTATCTATATACCGTTGGATTTTAAAGCCTAGATAACAATTTTAATGATATATTTGTGTAATGCAATGCCCAGTAGCAATATAAAAGCATGAAACGTCCAATTGTTAAAAACAGACTAATTTAATTAGAATTAATCACATAAATTCTATGGGATTCGCGACATGCTTGCATTTAGTTGATATGTCTATACGCCCCCCGTTTCTTTAAAAGATAATTAAAAACCTATCTGGAAAAATGCGGCATGGACCAAAGCGCTGCAACTTTGGGACCTCCTTTCGAAGCGCACTTAGCCCAATGACTAGTTTAAACTTTGAACAAGTGTTTTGTTTTATATCCACTGTAAAAAGAAAAGATTATTACAAGATTAAAGATTTGGGTTTATGAAATGCCAAATGAAATTTAAATATGCACTACTTTAATTGTCAGTACTGAATTATATTCATCATAAACTGATTAGGATAAGATTAAAAAAAGAGTTATATACAATAGCAATATTTATATTACTTAGGCTTTATATCTCTTTGAGTTTTTATGGTATACCCTTTGATATTTTTCTAGTATATACAGCTATTGCCAACCGTACGTTGCGTAATTTTGTACAAACTCTTATTATTCTTTTAGCAACGACTTTTTTTTTTATAATACAGTTAATAATTCATATATGATAATACAGTTAATAATTCATATAGGATAATAAAATTAATAATTCATTACCTCTGAGCGCTAGTGATACTCGCGCTTGACCGCTTATTCTGGGAATATCTTACTTTATATGTCAACTTTTGGCTAGTAATCCGATTATTGAATATTCCTCCTGTACTTTTGCAAAGGAAAGTATAGCTCTTTTTATTTATATTATGTATAAATGCATCAAATTTCATATTTAAATTGTAAGATTAAAAAAACATATGTGAATCTAATTTAAAATTTTCATACGCATAAGGAAAACTGAGGCCATGGTTTTATTTTAATTTACTGCTTACTGTAGACTGTTAGTTTGGAAGGAATGCTGAATTGCTTATGATTTTATAAATTAATTAGATTACTATAGAAGAAAGTTTTGTGAAGACCACAAAATAGTATATTTTAGGTGTATTATGGTATATTTTATGATAATTTTTTGGGGGTAATTTTGTAAAGCAATGAAGTTGCATTCGGGTTTATTTTTTATATGAGCACAAGAAATTCCGCTACCTTCCAAGCTTAAAAATAACATTACGTACCGCTTTACTGCTACACATTACATAATGAAACAGTAATGTCAATAACAGAATTATCTTAAGCCAATAAATGATGTTTTGCCCAGAACTCTTTTGACATTTATTTCATTTGTTTAAGAGTTCAGTAAATATCCACCATCAAAGAAATTCCTACTTTTTATTTTATGATTCGTGAGATAAATTATACATACATCCAGTTTTTTTTTTTTTTAAGCGTAATATTTTATTTTTATATAAAACAGCGAGCTTCAATGACAATACAAAAAATTTCAGAACTGATAAGTACATGGAATAATAATATTTTATAAGTTACTAGCAAACCCCGCGGCTTTGCTCGCGTAATGTTTGAAATATGCCAAGTGATATTTATATGTCTAATATTTATTAAAAGGTACTAACTAAATTTTTATTTTATTAAAAGGTAATATTTTATTTTATTAAAAGGCATTATTTTATTTTATTAAAAGGTACTTATTACTTTTAGGAATACTTAAAAATTACTATTTAAAACACAGTTTGATTAAACATAATTATTACACTGCATTAGGCAGGAATGAGACTTAAATTAATAAAACAAAATAAAACTAAATAAATGATAATTTAGAAAATATTTTAAAACTTTTATGCTCAATTAATACGCTCATTTCAGTACTTATTTGAAGTTTTGAATTTTTTAGAAACCATCTTCTTACATCTTAAAATTAACTATCATGTCAAATTCCAAGTCCTACCACCTATCTCAATATAAAGGGCTATGTTGAAATAGGAACTGTCACCATTAATTTGCCAACATTAACTTTGAAATCGGTTTGTTATTTCCTAATATTCCACAGAAACGTAATTTAGAAAGCTTTTAAAGGCCTTTATTAGAACGTTTGTTGTTCCTGTGAACCCCAGGTGGTAGAATCATCGCATAAAATATAGCCTGAGTAGGACCAGAGACTGTTACCATTGTGTTCGCAACTATTACTTTTATAATCGGTTTATATTCCCTTAAATTGCATAGAAATCGTAATTTAGGACTTTTTTAGAATGCTTTTCGCACCTCCCCTTCGCTTCCCCCCTTTTTAATTCGAATTTATTTTCGACAGTCCTCCGAGGACATTTATATTTTATAAGTAACTGCCATGCCATATTTAAAGTTTCTAGCCTTTTCAGTATTACCGATATCGCAATTTAGAAAGTTTTTAGCTCCTAGAACCCTCTGGTGGTAATGGCACATACATAAAATATAGCTTATGTTTGAGCAGGTTCTATCACCAACAATTTGTCATCATTATTTTTTTAATCGGTTTGGTATTTGATAAGATTGCATAAAAATTGTAATTTATAACGTTTTTCGCTCACTTCATCTTTTTAAATTTGGAATTTTCTTTCGACTGTTCTTAGAAAGAAGTTCCATCTTGTACGTAAATACCATGCCATACTTCAAAGTGTTAGACACTTCAGTTGTGCAAAAAACACAAATTAGAACATGTTTTGCTTTTGCAACCCTCAGATGGTAGTGACAGCAACATAAAATATAACCTATATTATAGCAGGAGCTGTCACTATTGGTTTGCAACCATTACTTTTGAAATAGCTTTGGTATTTCCTGAGATATGAGTAGAAATCGCAATTTAGAACGTTTTTAGAACGCTTATCGCGTATTTCTCCCCCCCTTTTTAAATTTCCAATTTTTTCTAAACTGTTCTTAAAGATCATTTATATCTAATGAATATGTACCTTGCCTAATTTTAACTTGCTAGCCCCTACCGATCACAGAAATCGAAATTTAGAACGCTTTTTTGCTCCTGCAACGTCTAAGTGATTGTGATACCGACATAAAATAGCATCTATGTTAGAGCAGAGGCTGTCAGCATCAATTTTCTACCATTACTTTTGAAATCAGTTTGATTCTTCCTGAGATATTGCTGACAAATCGGCATTTAGAACGTTTTTAGAACGCTTTTCGCGCATTTTGCTCCTTCATCTACTCTGGGGTAGTGGAAACAGATATAAAATATAGCCTATCCTGGAGCAAGATCTGTCACCATCATTTTTACACCATTATATTTGAAATCGGTTCTCTACTTTCTGAGATTGCATAGAAATCGCAATTAGAACGTTTTTTACAACGCTTTTTGCGTATTTTCACCCTTTTTAAATTTCGATTCTTTTAGGACATGTCCTTAGAGATCATTGATATCTTATAACTAACTACTATTCCAATTTTCACGATTCTAGGCCCTTCCGTAACGCAAAAACCGCAATTTAGAACGTTTTTCTCCTGTACCCCCTTTGGGGTAGTGGCACCGACATAAAACATAGCCTATGTTGGAGCAAGGGTTTTCAACATCATTTTGACGCCAGTATTTTTTGAATCGGTTTGGTATTTCCTGAGATTGTGTGGAAACCACCATTTAAAACGTTTTTTAGAACGCTTTTCGCGCATTTTCACCCCTTTTAAATTTCGAATTGTTTTAGAACTGTTCTTAGAAATCCTTTATATCTAATAAATATCTAATATTTCAAATCTCATATTTCTACGCCCTTCAGTAACACATAAATCGCATTTTTAGAACTCTTTTGCTCCTGCGCCCCCTTTGGGGTAGTGGCACCGACATAAAATATAGCCTATCTTGGAGCAAGCGTTGTCATCATCATTTTGACACCAATATTTTTTGAATCGGTTTGGTGTTTCTGAGATTATGTAGAAACTACCATTTAGAGCGTTTTTTAGAACGCTTTTTGCGCATTTTCACCCCTTCTAAATTTCGAATTGTTTAAGAACTATTCTTAGACATCATTTATATCTTATAAGTAACTAATATTTCAAATTTCATATTTCTAGGCCGTTCAGTAACGCAAAAGTCGCATTTTTAGAACGTGTTTTGCTCCTGCACCCCCTTTAGGTTAGTGGTAACGACATAAAATATAGCCTATGTTCTAAGTTGGACTAACACCATCATTTTGATACCATTACTTTTGAAATCGGTTCAGTAGCTCCAGAGATTACCTCTAACAAACAAACAAACATTACTTCTTTATAATATTAGTATATATGCATTTA
Organism: Maratus speciosus; assembly: GCA_963932465.1. NCBI lineage: Eukaryota > Metazoa > Arthropoda > Arachnida > Araneae > Salticidae > Maratus > Maratus speciosus. Next base: position 460,803,266 of record OZ010797.1, read on the forward strand.
AATATATATCTTTTCATAACATTCGGTGTATGCGTTTATTTTTTATGTTTTTTTTTTCTTTTTGTGTGAAATTTTTGTTTTTTCACTGAAACATGATGTCATATTTTCTTGTATATATAAAAATAAGAAGCAAATGAAATGTGTATGCGGTTTTGTTTAACTTAGCTTAATGATATAGTTTTAGAGCTATAATTGAGGACGTGAGTTTTAAAACTCGGTTTGCCCAGAAAATCAAATTTTGGAAAATGGCGAAATCATCTAATTGCGTTTTTTTTTTTTTTTGTTTTCATTACAAATACAGATTTTACAATGTCAAAAATACGGTATAAAAATGTTCTTGCAGATTGTTGTGCATTTTCGGCGCAAGTTTTTTCTCAAGAGAATAGATTGAAAGAAAAAACCCAATTTTCTAAATTTTGGATAAGGCGGGTATTGAAACTCTCGTCCTCAATAATAACAAGTAAATTAAGATAAATAATATGTATTACACTTATATAATTTTAATATAGTTCATAATTCTCAAAGCCTCTTTACAAATAATCAATCATATTTTGTATTTTTATGTACATTTAAAACATCCCCAATTTAAAATATATATCTGTATAAGATAGTTACTTATAAAAGTACATATTATACTACTATATTTAATTGAATAAAGTAAGACGAAGGCTAATCAGTGTATGTTAATATATATATTATTTAAATGTACATATTTTAATGTTAAGACTTTGCTCCAATGGTAAGATAATATCAATCGATTTTCACAGTACGAATATTATTTTTTCGACAAACGAAAATTCACAAACACAATATCCGTGAATCGATGGAAATAATAATAAGAAATAACCAGATCTCTAACGATAGTGTATCTTATGTTATACCAAGTACATTGACAGAATTCCACATAATTATAATTTCATTTCATTAAACTTTTATATCGAATTTTGTGCAATAGATGATGCCACTACTCTTTTATATATTGAATTTGGTAAACCCCTCCTAGGAAAATACTGTATTTGTTTCGAAACTCATAATATGCATATTGTACAGTTATGACTGTGTTAGTTTCACATGATGCTACCCCTGAGGATGGGTAAATTTTTTATTGAGATTTAAGTGACGGGATGTAATTTTATTGCATTATTACTAATAATTTATGTGATTTTAAAATGAAATGTTTAAAAAAATATATAGACGGAAAAGGATTGACTTGCTTTATACTTTGTTTATATCCCTATATTTTGACATCTTTCATTGTATCATTTACCATACCAACTATTACTGTAAATGATTATGTAAAAGTGTTTGTCCTTAACAGACCTCATTTCGTCTAGTATATTAGAAAATATAATGCGAATCCTGCTCCTGGATTACAGATGTACTGACAACTACAATGTATATAATTAATTGCATAGTTCAGGTACCATTAGCTTTCCAACGCGACAGCTAAACAGAATAGAATCTACAGTTAAAGTGGAAAATAACTGTTAAGTACGCATCCTGTAAGCTTTGAACTCGCATTAAGCACTCTAACCTTTCTACATGATATGCAGGGTGTCCTAAGATTATATTTACAATTTTGTGCTTTTATTAAAAAGCAAATGAAGAAATACATGTATGTAGAGTAGTACAATAGTAGGAGCATATATATTGCGCCTATTAATAAACTTCTGTTTGTTGACTGGACATAGTACATAAAGGCGATGATCGTTGACATTTTTCAATGATGCAATTCTTCCTCACTCTGTGCTTATTATTGAGTTGGTCTTAACGAATTTTTGGAACATTTACCAAATGATTGGCGTGGGTGCAACAAATTCATAAAGACTGTATTAATTTATTTGAAAAAACTTCAATATATACTTCTAAAATTGTTTTTTTATTGTATCAGTTATTGACTTTTGGTACTTTCCCCATACATTTATCTGTTTATTAGTGTTTGAAATAAAGTCTTGAAAATATAAGGATCGTAAATTTTCGAACGGTTTTTGCTACTGCACCATTTTACATTTCATATTTTTAACTGTTTTTTGTAAGCATTTACTTCTCAAAAGTAACAGCCGTATAAAATTTCAAGTTTTTAACTCCAATGTTCCGAAATAATTTGGGATTTAGAACATTTCTAGAAAGTTTCCTACTCAATTCAGTCTTTTAAATTTCGAAATTTGGTGAAATATTTCATAGCGAGTATTCATTATAAAAGTAACCACCACACCAAAGTACAAATTTATTAATGCAACACAAAACTGCAATTTTAGAACATTTTTTGATAATGCACATCTTTCGAGTTTCTAAAATATACCTTTGTATATAATATAGCCTGTGTTATAAAATATAGTCGAAATAAAATGTAGTCTGTGTTAGAGATGGTCGACAAAATTGTTTTATAAATCGAGTCGGTAGTTCAAGTGACTCTTCCGAAAAAAATCAACTTTTTAATATAGTACATCCAAAATTAATTTCCTCGCATTCCTGTTTCGTTTTTTCTTTTAGAACCTTTTATAAGTTACACGTTCTACAGTTCTTATTTCACGCCTTATAAAATGTATGCGTATAATTAATTAATGATTAATTAATAATTATATTATATAATTAATTAATGATGCGTATAATTAATTAATGATTTCTAGTTGTGATGTTTTCAGGTATTTTCGATTTATTTTATCATTGTTAGATATCTTCTACGCAATCCTTTGACACCTTTAATGTTCTTTCTGAAAACATCGTCGATATATAAGGCGTTTAAAGTCATAATGGTGTAATTTATTATATTTGATAATTGACACTACATTTATGAATATTATTATGGTATCTAGAAATATCACTTAATGTCTAAAGAATATGCATCTTACTTTTATAACATTGCCAGTTTCGTAGATATTTAACGAAATTTTACGAATCGTATTTCAGGTAACACGTTCAGAAAAACAAACTTGTTAAGCATTTAGGAAAGGGTGATTAACATAAATCTGTCTTTAACCCTTTTATGCCTAACATCCCATTTTTGGACACTTCGAATTTTAATAAATTTGTATAATTTTCTTCATCTTTATAACATGAAATAATTATCTATAAATGTCTTTATCTGTTACCGAAAGATGACAGCATGAGATGGATATTTATTTGCTTAAATGAAGGCATTTTTTGGAGTTCATAGATTTTTCATTTTTTAAAATGGCGAAATGTAAAAAATTAGTTTATTTGTGTTTTTACTATCAAGGATCTAAATAATTAAGTCGTAATCTTAGCTTGCAGACTTCTTTCAAATATGTATATATTTTATTTTTTTTTTGTGAAATTATATGTTCAAGCCTATTTTTTTATGTATTTTTGTAACGTCCCAAATATAGAGCGCTAAGCACGAATGGGTACATATTTTTATTAGCGATTTTGGGGACAGTTATTTTTGTAATATCCTTTTCAAGACGATTATGAAACAAAATGTTTTCAATGTTCAAATACGATTATTCTTATTTTATTATTACTAATACTTATAATGTTATTGGTCTTTGTAAAGAAATGAATATAATTTTTTAATAGTTCATAAAAATACTAATTATAGCATATAATATACAATTTAAAAGCTTATTTTATACAAATATAGACAAAACATGTAATTATGCATATTATACTATTATAAATATTATGCATATTCCCATATTTAATACGTTTACATTTTTTCAAAGAAATAGAAACAAAAATTAGCTTAAATTTTTTAGTATATTTCTAGTTCATTTTGCAACATTTTAAAGGTATTTTACCTACAAATTAGAGAAAATAAAAATTCAGGCACAGATGGGTTAAACATATCTTTACAGCCAGTCTGTTACACTGTATCACCGCCGAAAGTAATGAAAGAGATCGATGGCACTTTAATCTTTAATATATAAAGCATTCTTAAACACAGTCTTTGATTTCTTTTTTTTCTAAAAAAAATCGCATAACTATTTTCTAATGACTTGAGTTTATCTAAAACATTCTATGCCAGGTGTACAGTATAATAAGCATTTATAGTTCGTTTACACTTACGAACAAAAGAACTGTATTGTATAATGAAGTATTGGGAAAAACTGCAAGCGATTTAGTTTAATGATGTTATGATGCTTGAAATAGAATTTAGTTTAAAAGCATCATTGAGTTGCAGCATAATATTGTATGGGGTCCGTAGCATCTATTATTCATTTCTCAACATTCACAAAAGAATATTGTACTGAGGCCGGATTTCAATGTATGAAAAAAATGAAATTTAACAATAATATTCTATTGGCGTTGAAAGGTGCTTCATGATGTATAACTGATGCACGATTTTAAATTTTTAACATTTTTGAACATAGTTAAAAGGTGTTTATGATTTCATTTTGTCTGTCTGCCGTCTCTCCGTACTCTATCTCGAGTAAATGTCGTTCGATTGCCATGGAATTTATGTAGGGTAATGAGTATCTCTATGGCATGTTCGGTATTGAAAATGAAATGTATAGCATTTTCAGTTCATTTACTGGGATACTCAAAGGAAGTCAGTTACATTGCAGTCTATGGAGAAAAATCGTTTGCTGTGTATTTTAATAATGTTACATTATTTTAAATATCCTGAAATTTATATGAATCACTAAGGTGTAATACACGTTGGTTACTGTAGAATAATGTATTCATAGAATTTATCGTTGTGTTCGGGGACACAGAAAAGAATATGTCTACAAAAGAAATTGAACAATAATTGATCTATAGAAGCCTATAAACAATAATTGCTGGAACTCACTTTTTAGTTGTGTTTCGTACCAGCAAAGCGTACGCTTTTGTAAATTAAACAATTTTTTAATATTACTTGTCGTGCATAAATTCCATTAGTCATCCGCTGGTAAATAATTTCTGAAGTATATCTCCGTTTATTTTTGGAAATTGTTGAATGGAAATTTTTACTTATGCTATTCGTTTAAGTGAACTAAATTTTAGCATACTATGCAGAATACATAAAAATCTACAGATCATATACAGGATTGCTTAAAAAATCGGACATTTATCCGAGTATTATGGTAATAACAGAAATTCGGTTTAAACGTGCTATGCGTTTTCCAAATTGTTCATTTAGACATCATATTTCATCTTAATAAACTGGGAACTTTTGTTAAAGTATCCAGAATATGTTGGAAAGTGTTTCATAATTTATGCTCGACGCATGATTTTTCGTTATTTTTTTCATATGAGTATCGTTGACTATTAAAGTTTCTGTAAGTGCTTGACGGCTCAAGAATGATTCTCACTTGTAAAGAACTGGATGTTTTTGAATATTTTTTACCGTTTTATATAGGATAACTCTAGGATAGATGGCCATAGTTTTTATAGATTGAAATAAAAATTCTTAGAATACAAATATAGAAATATTGATGGATATTTAAAATTCAGTATACTCATAACATTTTATGCAAAAAATAATTAAACATTGAAAACAAAAAGTGCTAAACAAAATTGAAATTTAAATGGCAGATGGTCATCTCTCCTTAAAGTCGAGGAGAGATGGCCATCCCGTATAGCAAAACAATAACACATTTCATATAGTTAATCATGAAAAACATATAGCAATTTGTAAAGATGCAGTTATATGATGGAAAATGAGTGAAGAAAACTCGAATAAACAAAATTTGAAGTATAATTTCAATACATCGATTTTCTTTAAATCTTACCACATGCTTGGCAAAGGTCTTGATAATTTGTACCTGTTTCATGGAACCACTTCAGGTACCTTATGCATTGTATCCAGACATACTTTTTGGATATGATACTATATTGTTTTGCACAACCAACACAATGACCCTAATCCAATTCTATTTACTCGGAATTTGTAGAATATGATAATTTAAATGTATTTTGATTTCTTCGCTACTGGAATTGTCGTGTTTTTTTTTTCTCGCGTAAATTGTAGGTTTATTACGTTAATTTAGTTTACGTATCAACTTTATCAGTTTCTGTTATGAAAGCTTCCGACGTTTTTCAGTATTTTCTGAAACAAATAAATAGTTAGGTTTTATTACATTAATAATATTATTATTATTAAAATATTTATATTAGTTAAAATTTAAATAATTATAGCAATTAATATATTTATAAACGTAAACGTTACATATTTATTTTAAATTTAATTATATATAGTTAAACTCATCATTAAGTATGATTTTGAAATATTGATTAAGGGTTGCCAACTCTCCTCGATTTCATGTGGCCATCTCTCCTGAAATTGAAGGACTGATGGTCGCCCAATTTAAAGCATCAATAGCCATTGTACGTCTTTGTTTTAGTCTTAGAAGTAAAAATTATATTATATGCGTGCCTTAAAAGTCCATATAGTAAAAATATATATATAACGTACTTACTGCAAAACATTCAAATACCTAAGTCAAAAAAAAAATCAACCACCTATTTAATTGACATTAAAATTACATTTACTTTTTATAATCGAAAAACACAATTGCACGTCGCAATAAATAAACTCGTTGAACTATTTCATACGAAAAATGATTATATTGCAATTTATGATCAGGTTTTGGAGATATTTAGACTAGCCATCTCTCCTCTATGGCCATCTATTCTAGAGTTACCCTATTTTAACTTCGCAACCCACTAAGTATTTTAGAGTTTGTTTCTTCTTTAAAATTTCTCACCTGTTTAGACATCAGGTAAAAATAACCTTTCGATCATATCATTTCTTCAATTCATAAAATCACTTCTCAAATTTTAAGCTAAAGTGTTGTAATCCATTTAAAAATTTCAAGCTAATCGAAAAATGAATTTTGTTTAAATTTTGCATTTCATAATTTCTGCCCTATTTGTTTTTCTCATTACGACGAACGTAAACAATGATAAAACTATTATGATAAAATTTTCGTATTTTCAAGTGACTTTTTGATAACTTTAGCACTTCGAACTGTAAATAACTATTCAATCCGTGTCACAATAATTTTCTGTATATATTTCAATTTCTTATCGAAATATGCATTTTGTAGTTAGTTTTTAATTTTAATCTTTTTATTTTTTTCAAAACGCTAAATATTCTACGAACTAGCAGGAAAAAAACTGTTTGATTATGCAATTTTTTAAATTCATAAAATTGCAATAAATATTTTAACGATCATAAGATGCATTTAAAATTTTCGAAATAATTTCAATTTGGATTTTGTTTAATTTTCACATGTGATTATATCTGTCCGATATAATTTCTATATAACAACAAATATGAACATCATAAAATTGTTTTCGTAACATTTCATAATTCTAAAGTGACTCTCTGAGAAATACAACTTGTGGAACTACATCATAAGTATTCAATCCGTGTCTAAGTGTTAATTAACGTCGCCTCTCATACATCATGATTTTTGACGTTAAGTGGCTATTTAAGTAATTAATTACTTTGAACGTTACTAGATAGCAATATTTCAACGAAAATATTGATATTTTGTATACGAACATCTTGCAGAATTTTAAGGAAATGATTGCTCATGTCGTTAAAAAAAATAATACAAGAAAAGTTAAGTTAATGAAGATATTGGTATTGTAAATATTGTTATCTAAAATGCTACCAATCCAAGTAAATTTTTAGATATTTTATAAAGATCAGAATAAAATATTTTCAGCTAAAAACAATAACACACAAGATAACTTAAAGAAAAGAATGTGATAACGTGACATTAACGAAATAATTTTTTTAACATTTCTAAAATGCGTCATGTGTGTGTAATACAAAACTAATAAGTACGTATTACATTAGCATGGTGTGTGCACAATTATGAAAATTAAAGTATTTCAATTTTTCTATAAAAACAATTGATAAAATTGTAAATAATAAATCTAAATAGAAGGTTTAAAACATAAAATCAGGTAAATTTAAACTATAGATAATATACAGTCGGACCTCTATTTAACGAAGTCGCTAAATCCCGAAAAAAAGTTCGTTATATGGAAAATTCGTTAAATAGAGAGTCACCTTTTGGAACACTTTAAACTACATAAAACATGTCCATAAACACTAAGTATTAAAATAGTAATTAACCATACTTTTTTTTTTAAATTGTACCTATTTGTTTTATTTATTTTACCCATCAAAAAGAAATCTGCAAGAGAAATAAGAATGAAACAAAACATTGTCTGGAAATACATTGTATTTTCAGTTTAAAAAATGATCTTACATTAAAATCACGATTTTTTATTATGGTTGATAAGCTGTTTGGAGGAATACCAAATTTTAAAGCAGTATTCTTTTTCTTCAAGCCTTTATCCTCCTCATCAAGAGTATTTTTTTTTTCCTTTGATGCTCATTTACTTTCGCTTTGACATTTTCGAGCTACAAGAACCGAAATTACCAACACCACTGGTCATGATCAATAATCTAGAAAACGGGAGACTCTAAGGACACGGGGCAGCTCCATTGGGGATTAAAAGTGGATATTGAAAGTTTGCACTTTTTGATGAAAAGCAAATAATCACAGCAATTTTACTGTCTCGGTCAGTTATGTGCCTGATAAGACCTGGTCTTGGTCATTGATCATCATAAAATGTGTTATACGATAGAATAAGTTTTAAATGTCCAGTAATATTTTGCGAAATAGGGAGAAAAAAAATTTAGATCCCAAGAAAAAGTTCGTTAAATAGAGAACGCACTTCGCTATTTGGAGGTTATCTTACGAAGAAATTTGCAAAATGTTCTTCGTTCCAAGTAAAAGTTCGCAAAATAGAGGTTCCTTAAATTGAGTTCTGACTGTATAAAAATAAGATATTTACTCATTTGCCATAGAACAGACAGTTACCGACGAGCAAACTACTTGATTATTATTCAGATTTCATTCTTTCAAGTACTATCCTATTTTATTTTTCATCAAAAAATGTGTATTTTTTTTTAACTGTTACAAATTTTAATGCGATGAAATCGCTTTTAATTAATTTCATTTGATGTTAAATAATCCGTCCTCGTAAATACTGCATGAAAGAGATCATAAAACTTATTTCAAACAGAAACATGAGACGTTGTACGATATTTTTTCAATTTCTGAGACTACCTTTAGCATATAAAACACTAGCATATGATTATGAACATTCAAATAATTTAAAATCTGTGCTGTGTATCTGAAGTAACTTAAGAAAAGGTGATTAGAGATGAAACGCTTTCAGCCCGACCACTGTGCAAGTTCCGGGGCCTGAAACGCGATCCGGTTCAATTCCCATACACGTTTTCTGGTTCTTTCTTTAAGACAGTCATCAAATACAAGGGGGTAACTTTATGACATATTTATTAATTTTTTTTTTTCTGGGAAAGCATGAAATTGGCAGGTGTTTTTATTCTGATAGTATGTATCGGAAGACGTTTTCCATTTTTTATTAAACGCGAAAGATTCAGAAAATACTGTCAAAGTTTGGAATTTCAGCAGAAAAACCACGGTCAGAAAAGAAGAAACTGGTTGTCACATGACCAAATTCCCTTAATCTTTGAAAATTACTTAATTTTTCAAAAATAGAAAACTCATTTCCATTCAAAATCGCTCCAAGTCAGGCCTGCCAATTTTATGCCAACATTTACGTCTAAAAATGAATCAGAAAATGTGTCAGAAAGTTTCGAGTTTATTGAACAGGGAACTTGAGGACAGCCTTAATCGCAAGGAACATTTCTTTAATATTAAGATATAAAGAAATAACATTATAAATTTGTTTAACCTCTTTTATATACACATGTTCCCGGAGGGCGTTAATGAAGGTTATTATAAAGTTTTAATAACATTTCATAATAACACTTCATATAAAGTTCATAAAACATATACAAAATTCTTCAAAATATTCAATATTTTCAAATATATGTACAATTATAAGTTGTTGAAAAAAAAAAAAATTCTCAGTAAGTTTTTAACTTAAGAAAACTTTTTTTTAAATCTTATGTTTCTAAATTCTTTAATAACACTATGCAAATACTTTAAGCAACTATAGCAAAGTACATTCTAAAATATACCTTTCTCTTAAAAAAATTATTCAAAACTTTTGATTTCCTGAATTAGAAGGTGTTCATTTAAATGAATCACTTGAAAATTAAAGGACACTACCGCAAATTTTCTAAAATATGTGTTCTTCTCTTAATTTTAGTCAAAAGCATGTTAATTACATGACATACACAGCGAAATTCGAAAATAACTGTCTTCAGATATCCCATAAAACACCTTTTAAATTTCGTTTATTCTTTAAAGAAGATTTCATAGAAAGTATTTTATATTTTTCTATTTCTACTCTGTCAGACAGTTCCATTCTAAAAATAATTCTGAGTTAATTTCATTCTAAGTTAATTTCAATTATCTCATGAAACTTCGGTGAACTAATTTCATTATACAGCAATCGTACAGAATCAATAGCATTACATATTACAGTAAATAAAGAAAGTAAAAAAAAAAACTTTTTAATTAATACCTTTTAAAAGTTGACCTAACTGAATACCCAGGTCAAAATTCATGCTGGTATTTGTTTGCTAGACAAGCATTAAATGCTGTATCCCAGCAATGTTAACTAGCATAAACTACCATAACACATTTGCTGGTTCCACCATAATTCCCAGCAAGTCATGGTGTGTATTGGAACACTTTACTGCTTGGCCAGCATACATATTCCAGCTTGTGTTGCTTGAATATGTTGCTGGCCTAGCAACAATAAGACCACCACTTGCTTGTAATTTCTGCTTTCTAGCAGTAATTCACCAGCAACAGAAACTTTTTTTGTTGCTAGTCTATCATTACATTTCTACCATCAGTTGCTTTTAATTTTCTAGCATCACGTGCTTTTAATTTTTGCTATGCTGGCATTACATTTCTAGCATCACTTGCTTTTAATTTTTGCTATTCTAGCATTATTTTTTTTAGCATCACTTGCTTTTATTTTTTGCTATTCTCTCGGTTAGAAAAAAGAATGACGCTGGTGGCGCCGTCTTTGGAGAATTTCTCAAGTACCTACAGCTTTTAGAAGGGGAACTATAAGATAGAGGGTTATCGATTATTATAAGATTATTCATAAGACATAGAATATATCGATGCTGTTATCCTCCAAGTTTCAATTAATAAAGTTAATATATTATTAGGGGTTTTTTTTTGTTTAATGGATAATTAGAATATGGCTTGATTATTATAATTCATTAGTGGAATTTTCTTTGTTTAATGAATGGTTTGAATATGGTCATAATTATTTGTTGCAGAAAAATAAAAGATTTTGAAGTGTATTCAGGATGAGGTTAAGATTCTAAAAATTAGTCCTTACTGGAGGGGGGGGGGGGTCAATTGTACATATTTTCAATTCGATTGTTATGAACTTATTTCTTACATGAAACAGTGCTCCTTGAATTTTGAAATTTAATTGACTAAATTCTCTTTTTTAAAAGCACGTTTTTTTTTGTATAATTGAAAACATTAAAAACTAAGAGAATGAACAGCTACGAATTTTATGATGGCGGAGTGGAGGTGAGGCGCTTTTTCCCCAAAATCCTTCACGGAAATTAATTTTCAGTTTTTAAATATTTATGTGTTAAAATTTTATCTAAACCGGGGGGCGGGGGGGGGGCGCTTTTTCCCAATAAATCCTTTATAGAAATTAATTTTCAGTTTTTTTTAGATTTATGTGTTTAGATTTTATCTAAAACGGGTGGGCGAAGGCAGTATTGAATTTCCGTTGTAGTGGTTCGAAAAAGGAAATCTACCGCCCCTGCATTTTGAAATTTAACAAAATAATATTTTTTCTCTGATTTTAATAAACATAGCAAATTTAATCTTTTCGAGAAACTTAACAGGATTAAATACTAAGAGAAAGTGCAGCGAGGAATTTTCTTCCAATTTGGGGGGAAGGGGGGGGGGCTTATAAAAGGTAATTGAAAGTTTTCACTTAAAATTTCAGTCCCATCCAGTGACAAATAATTACATATTGTGTTTATTTATTATTGTTTGTGGACTTTTAATGAAATAAAAACATTACAATAAAAGCTATATTAATTATATTGTATACACATATTTTATTGCTTTAATTTATTAACATTTTTGTCGCAACATATTTTGACGTTGTCACGCTAACAATCAGCAGAGAGAAAATTCGGGTCAGAGCTGGAAGTCTGCATGGGCCGAATTTCCATGACCGGGTTCAGACCAGCCAGGCAAGCACGGAAACTCTCCTGACCCGGTCAGTGTAAAATTAAAAGTTCGGACCGGACCCGATTCTTTTATATTTTCATAGTTCAGGTCCAGCCCGTACAAAAATAACTAAAAACAGATCTGCTCCGGCACATGAAATAAACAATTAAATATGCTCGGTCGGGTCACGACTACAGCGTACATATTTATAGGAAAAATTTTCAGTATATTATAGATTATATCTCTTCAAGGCGAATTACACAATAGCAACCTTAATTATTGCTTAGAAACAGAAGACTTTTCAACATTCAAATAAAGATTCATTAAAAAAGTTGATGCAACTTAGAACAAAAGAAAGTTAAAATATAATAACTTTTGAAGTTGTATAATAAAAGTATATTTTTGAAAATATTTCTTTGTAATTTATTATGGCTGTTCTCAAATCCAAAGGAACTACTTTCTGAGACATTTCTGAATTAATTCTTCTCCAGAAATGTATAAAATGGGCAGATTTTCGTATTCAGAAACTTTGTACTGGAATGGTGTTGCCCATTTTTTGATAAAGCAAAAGATCTATCAAAAATACTGTCAAAGTGAACCTTTTGAACTTGAACTTGAACGCTTTGAATTTTCGCACGCGAAACCTGCGGAGAGAAACCTGCCGGCACGTGACAAAAATCGCTGATAACTCAATAAGTAACTTATTTATGAAAATATGAAACTTATTATTCATTTTCAACCGTTTCAACAGTCCGACTTGGCACCTTTATGCCTTTGCAGTTAAAAATGAGTCGGAAAATCTGTCAGAAAGTCTCGCGTGCTCAACAAGCGCAAAACGTTTTGACACATTTACAAATTCATTTCTTAACGAAAAGATATAAAATTGGAAGGCCTGACTATGAAAGCGATATGGAATCGAACTGTATTTTTTTTAATTTTTTTATAAATAAATTACTTATTGAGTTATAAGCGATTTTGGTCACGTGACAAACACGTTTTTCACTCTTTCTTGAGTGGTTATTCTCTTTTCGTGTGGAAATTCGGTTCAAAACGCCCACTTTTCTGAAAGATGTATTGTGTTTGCAAAAAAAAAAAAAAAAAAAAAAAAAAAAAAGTTGGATTAGATAGTTTCTGAACGACAGCACCTAATAAATAAATGCAAACAAATGAAATGCCAGCAAATAAATGAAAACTTATATCGTAAAGCTGCCCTTTTGCATTTGAGAACACCCTTAATATATATTTTCAATGATTCCATTAACGGAAGTTCATTATGACTATTACTATTTTTGCAAAACATACTGCTTGCCTGACACATCCTGGAAATAATTTATTCCAGTTCTACTATGTAGAATAACAAATTTGATCCTGGTATGATCCATGTTCATGATATGTCCATGTAAGCTTGGCACATGTACTAACTCTTTTTTAAAAGTAGAAGTACAAAATTGGCAGGTTTGACTATCGAAGCGATTTGGAATTGAAATGAGTTTTCCATTCTTTGATAAATAAACTATCGAATTTCAAGCAATTGTGGTCAAATGATAACCGGTTTTTCTATTCTCTCTCTGGCTGTTTTTTTTTTTTTTTTTAAATCTGGAAATTTGGTTCAAAACGCCCATTTTGATGGTATTTTCTGAAAGATCTCTTACGTTTACCAAAAACCGGAAAACGTCTTTCGATAACATAATTTCTGAAAAACATTCACTAAAACTGAAAACTGCCGTTTCATGCATTTTCGAAAAAAATGAATTAAAACTTGTTTTTAAAGTCGCCTTTGGATTTGAGAACAGCCATATACTCGTGAAACTCATATCCATTGAAAATGTTTCATATGTTATCGGCTTCATGTAAATTTTTATATAGGCCCGATGTTTAAAAGACTGTCTTGATTCTTTAATTCAACGCTTGGCGAAATATCTTCCTTTCAACGCAAAGTAACACACGCGAGTGTCCCGTCAATTGTCCCCTCCCGTTTCACTATCTTCCAACTTGACCTTTGGGGAGGAAAACGCAGGAAAAGGTAATTATACCGTGCCCAGTGATGTTTCACGAGTGTACCATGGAAATTATTTGTTAATTTTTTAAAAAGTTTATGTGCTAAAAAATTATCTCAAACGTGTTCAAGGAGTAGTATTTAATTCAGGTGGCGGTGACACAGCCCTCCCCCATTCCCAGCTTTTGAAATTTAATAAACAAAATTTTATTTTTCTCCCATTTTTAAAGATATAGAAAATTTATAATTTACAGGTAACCTAAAATAATTTAACAGTAAGAGGAAGATCAGTTTAAAATTTTCTGTTGGGGGGGGGGGGGGGGTTACTCTTCTTTATCCGCTTTGGTAATTGATTTTTAGTTCTGTTTCTTTTGATATTTAGATGTTAAAAACTAATCTCAAATGGGTGATTTAAGACAGTATTGCATTCAGGAGAGGGCCAGCCTTAATTTTAGATTTTAATGAACAAAATTTTATTTTCTACATTTTTTAAAGATATACTGCATCTTTTTCGAGTAAGTTGGAATATTTAAATTCTAAGAAATAGAAGAAAAAATTCTTTTATAGGCGGCGTGGGGGGGGGGGGAGGGGCTCCTCTAGAATACTCTCATAGAAATTAAATCCCTTATAGAATTTAACCCACCCCCATAGAAATTAATCTAAAAAATAGAAGTTATATTTTACATCTTGAAAAATTGCAATGTATAGAGTGAAACCTCCATAACACAAACTCCTGAATATTCCGTTAAGGGAAGAGGGCTTAGGTGATCCATTAAGTCTCCCTCGAATTTGAAATGTAACTAATTTTTTTCTCCGATTTTGAAAAACAAATTGAAATTAAATCTTTTCTCTTAGCTTATAATAAAAGAGAAACTAAGAATTTTCTATTTGGGGTGGGGGGGGGGAGACGGAGGTGAAAGAGAGCTATTGTCTCTCCCTGGATTTGAAAATTTAATTTAATTTATAATTAAAATTTCCTTTTCTTCTATTTTCCAAAAAAAACATAGTCAAATTTATACTTTCGATTAACTAAAACAAAACAAAAATAAATAAATTAATTTAAAAAAAATAATAAACATTTGATGCTGCCAAGCAATAACAAGCACACAATTCTTCATTTAAGTACCTACCTCATCATTACTGGGAAGAGTCTTGTGTAGCAAATTAGCATATTTACTGCCACATAGTACGTCATGCTATTTTCTATCAAAGCAGGTTGCATATCATATTATGCTGGCAAGCATAAAAAAGCATGTAATAGCATATAAAGGTACCTACGTCTCCATGCTTTGACAGAAGCTTAAAAAGCAAATAAGCACATAAAAATTATGCTTGTACATAGCTACCTCTCCATGCTTTGGAAGACGCTTGAACAGCAAATAAGCATAACGTGCTTGTACATAGCTTGTCATGCTATTTCTCAATAAGCTGGCTGCATAGCATATTATGAGGGCAAGCATAAAAAAGCATATAATAGCACGTTAAGGTACCTACCACACCATACTTTGGAAGAAGCTTAAACAACAAACAAGCATAAAATGCTTGTACATAACTTGTCATGCTATTTTCCCCTAAGCTGCCTGCATAGCATATTATGCTAGCAAGCATAAAAAAGCATATAATAGCACGGTAAGGTACCTACCACACCATGCTTTGGAAGAAGCTTAAACAGCAAACAAGCATAAAATGCTTATATAAAGCTTGTCATGCTATTACTGTGAAATCTAGTTATATAGCATGTGATGTAGCTATCATTGTAAAGCATATACTAGTATAAAAATCTAGCAGACAAAGCAATACATAGCAAAAACTAGCATATTTCTGATGCTAGTACCAGCAAGAATTTTTACCTGGGTATTTTATCAGTTGATCTACGAAATCTTTTTTCGTTTTAGCACGTCTTCGTCTAAATGCCTTTTAATGCTTAATTAAACTTCAGTTTCTCTCTACAAGTCTCATTAAAATTGCTTTTGTTAATAAGAATGCAATTCTGAAGTCATACACTGTAAAAAAAACCACTGTAAATTTGCCAGCACAAATTCGATCACAGTTTAATGTACTGTATCTTCTTTGGTTTCAAGTCTATTTAAACATGAAAAATACAGTAGTTGCTTAAAATTAACAGTACAATGTACTGGCAATTTGGACGCATTTGGACGACAGCACAAACTACTGGCGTCCAAAGTGCCAGCACATTGTGCTGTTAATTGTACGCAACTACTGTATTTTCCATGTTTAAATAGTCTGAAAACCAAAGAAAGATACAGTACATTCAACTGTGATCGAGTTTGTGCGCGAGATGAACAGTACTGTAAAAATGTCGTTTTTTTTTTTTTTTTTTTTTTTTTTTTTAACTGTGTATTTCCAGATAAATATGTTAAGAACAGTGAAAGAGTAAATCCTAGTTAAATGGAATTTGAAGTTTTAAAATTTCATTTCTTTAACATAGTTATCATTGTCTTTAAATAGTCAAATTCTTTTAAAAATAGAAATTAAAACATGATATTCAATACCATTTTGAATCTAACATGCTTTATATTGTATACATGCTATTTTATAACATGCCTATCACATATATTTAGAATAGAATTATAAAATACATCTAAGAAGATATATAGAACATAACGGATTACAAAATATTATTATTAAAATAATAAGATAAGTAAACGTAATGATAAAAATTGCACTTAATCTTCAAAATATATTTCAATATTCAATAATATAAATACATTGTATAGAAGAAGTATTAAAATTTTGAATAAAAAATCCAAAAATTTTACAGTTGCGTAGTTGATCATTTAAAAAAACAGCGCTGTGAATTTTTGCAGAAGTTCTCCTGCTATGCTGTTCATCTTAAAATAATATCACTCTAAAAATTATTGTAAAGGGGTCCACAATGTTTATTACATTGCATTTAAATAAACAAAACGAAATGATGTAAAATTAACAGAGGTAAAACTTAAAAACACGGTAAAACTTAAAACTGTGCAGTTTAACATCAACGAGTTCTGAACATTTCAAGATTTTATATTCTTTTTCAGCGGCTGCTGATGTACAAATAACGGCGATCAAAATATGCCTCAAAATATGAGGGGTTGTATCCATACATATACATTGATTAGTGCCAGTATAGCATACACAATATTGCACGTACTAGTGTATTTTGATACAACCCCTCATATTTTTGCTTTCTTTTTGGAATAACGGATTTTGAGCTTATTCTATAAACGATAATTTTCAGAATTTTCAAATTATATTTTTGGAGGTTTTCACAAAAGTTGCTCTGTAAACTTAGCTAACACATTATGCAAATTACATTTTGTTTACGTTCGGACATGCGCAGGGAATCATTATTTAGTAAAACTGGTATATTTCATACAATTTTTATTATTTTTTCATTCTGATTGCAGGGTATTGTGTACAATGTTATGTGTCATATTTTCTGAAAAGAACTTTTTTTATATGTGCCATATGCTATATGGCGCGATAAAATTATCAAAATTTAACCAATCGAAAAAAATTAGCACAAAATTATGGCGAGGTCTAACTGAACAAGAAGTTGGAAGAACCTCCGTGCAATAGCTCTTGAGTTATGACTATAGCTAAAATTGTGTACATCCGAAAAATATTAAACACAGCAGCGCCACCTTTTGGGCAATTTACATCGAAATCTTATGTCATCGTTTAATTTAACCCGAAGTTTGATCAAAAATCAGTGTATTAGTTCTTGAGTAATCGTTAAAAAATCAGCATAGCGGCCTGACCTATTGCGCGATTTACACTAAAGGTGAATCAGAAATAACTTAGATGAACCTCCAACTGTATGTGAACTTTGATGAAAATTCGTTCATTAGTCTTTGAGCTATTTCAGAAATCGAGAAAAATGCAGCATAGCAACGCCAGCTATTGGGCAATTCACACCAAAAACTAATCAGCACCAATTTATATTGGTATAACTGAATCTGAAATTTGATGAAAATCTGTGAATTAGTTGTGGAGATAAGGCTATTTCGGAAACCGTAATAAAACTGTAGGGCCTCACTTGTGGGTGATTTACACAAAAAATCATGATCAATTTATATCAAGGTATAACTGAAACTGAAGTTTGATGAAAAGCTGTACATTAGTTCTTGAGATAAAGCTATTGCGGAAATCATAAGAAATGCAGCATAGCAGCACCACTTGTCGGGCGCGATTTAAACCAAATATTAAAGAGTACCAATTTAGACCAGGGTTATAAAATGAATCTAATGTTTTAATAAATTCCGTTCATTAGTTATTGAGAGAGAGCGCCCACAAGATCATATTAACAATAAGATATCAAAACTTTTGCACAAAGGTGAACTACGTTATCCTTCAACGATAAATTGTTTTTCTTGTTCGCATTTGTATTTTAATTTATCCTTATTATTCCGAGTTTTATATATTTGTTTGGCTTTTCCAAGCATTGCAACCTGTATAATCACATTAAATATCCGAAACAAAATTATCTCTAAATTTACACCGCAGCATCAGTATATAGGGTAAAAGCACCAACAGTCGGCCACTTAAGCGCTTTCTTTTAGTATATAGCTCAAAGCGTAATTTTAAAAAGCAATACAACATTTTTAACAGTGGCACATGTTAATGTACACTTTTCTTTTACTGTTTCAGCAATTGTTTTAAAAAAAATCTGATTATAGTTTTTATTTATAAAAAGTTAAACTTAAAAGTAGCAAAGGTCTAGTTGTCGGCCACTCAATTCTAGTGTTCGGCCATCACTGGACCAGTAGTCAGCCACTTAAATGCTTTGTTATTTAAATAACTTAAGGGGTCTTGTACCTTTTAAACGCGTCGAAAATTAATGAAAAACTTCAACGTTTGAATTAGTCTATCTTCAAAACCTTTTTATGTATAAACATGAAATTTTGGATATTGATTAAACAGATTGTGCTTTGTAATATACTACCATTAGAAATTTATTAACCCTTTACGGAATTTGCGTATTGTTGAAATCAAAATAGCTCTTTTTTTACCCCATAAGTCATTGCGCGCATGATATCTTGAGAAAGTATGTATGGATTGTCATGAAATTTGGTAAATATACTAAACAAATGTGTGTGTTTAAAATGATCTACTTTTAAGTATTTACAATTGTAATATTTTTAGTTATGACTATTTTTATTCATTAAAAATACAAATTTTTTATTTTTTTTTACGAAAATATTTTTTTATATAGTTAATGAAATAATTTTAGCCTAAGAGTAGATCATTTTAAACACACATATATGTTTATTATCTTTACCGAATTTCATGCCAATCCATACATACTTTCTCAAGATATCATGCGCGCAATGACTTATGCGGTAAAAAAAGAGCTATTTTGATTTCAACAATACGCAAATTCCGTAAAGGGTTAATAAATTTCTAATGGTAGCATATTACAAAGCACAATCTGTTTAATTAATATCCAAAATTTCATCTTTATACATAAAAAGGCTTTGAAGATAGACTAATTCAAACTTTGGAGTTTTTCGTTAATTTTCGACGCGTTTAAAAGGTACAAGACTCCTTAAAGTATAACTTTTATAAACAGAACAACATTTTAATGATAAAATGTGTTAATTTATTCTTTTCTTATAATGTTGCTGTAATAATTTAAAATATTATAATAGTATATAACACTTTCCAACATAGTTTAAAAGTGTTTGTGAATTTGGCTTGTCTTCAGTCTGTCCAAGTTCTAACACTCGCAAATATACTGGAATCTCTTTGAAATTTTTGTTTGTTTTTGACATTAACAATAGCACGATCGCTATTGAAAATAAAGTATGTAGAATTTATAGTTCATCTACATGGACAGTCAAAAATATCCCGATGCATTACGTTGAATGAGAAATATTGCTTCAAGTTTATTTTAATGATGTTGGCCATTTCAAATATAATGAAATTTATATGCATTTATGAAGTGCATTTAACTATGCATTCTAGACAATAAGGAGTCCAAAGAAGTTATTATTCATTTATAGGGCCCCGCAAAAGAATTCATTTACTTAATACTGTCAGGGGATAAGCAGTTTGCAGCGTATTTTAATTCTCTTAAACTACATCAAATAGAATGAAATTGATATAGAACATAACTGAGGCTTACTACAAAATACTCGTTGTATAACATGATATGCATAGCATTTATCGTTCATTTACAGGGAAACACAAAAAATTCGAATACTGTATCTTTCAATTAGCGATAATTGCTGTAAGTGTGATTTTTTTTATGACATGCGTTTTTAAGTTTATTTAAACCTTTGCTTACAATGCGGCGTGTATAACTGATATAGAGCATATACAAGGGTACACAAAAGAGTTTGTAAGCTTTATGGAGTATCAGCGTGAATGGCTTAAAAGAGGCTTTTATGCTCTTTCAAGCTGAGCTATATTTAGTATACTAAGAGATGTTTGTAAAATATAAATAAAACCATATACTGGGCCACGCAAAGAACTGAATACATGACCTCCCAGGGATAATAATGTGTGGAAGTATCATTTCAGTAGTTTTAACCACGTTTTAGCCATAATTAAATTTTAGCTTAATATGTGCGGCATATAAAAATCTATTGATAATATACAGGGCTGTACAAAATAATTCAAGTATGTTTCCGTATAGGGGTAGAAATTGCTGAAGGTAAATTTTCAACCTGTTATGCATTTTCTTACTATACTAAGTTTTATCATACTATGTATAGAATGATATATAAATCTTTAGATTAAATATAGGACTGTCCAAAAAAATTGAACTACTTTTTCGGTTAGAGACCCTAATCTGGTTTTCAAAAGTATTATGCCTTTTTTAAAATGTTTACTTTTTTTTACGGTATTAAGCAGCTAAATTTCGTTGAAAAATTCTGCAAGTCATGGGAAATGCTTTTATAATCTATTCTTCATGCAAGATTTTTCATTCGTGTTTCATATGGAAAGTAAAGTTAAAAGTACCAAGTTATCTAGTAGTGGGCCTTTCAAATTTTTTGTTTAACCCTCGTAGACTAGGCTGCGGGCAGAGAAAAAATTATTACGTCATCTTGTTTCAAAATGAAATTATGATGCAGGACAAGATTATTAACAGAACATGAATGACTGATCTGTCGTTGCATATCTTATTGTGATATCAGCAGTAGGGAGCGCCAAATCGTCATTTTAGCGTTACTATCATGTCGTCGAGTTTCGGGATGAAATTTTAATATGTTGCATGTCTCGACTAGTACAATGCAAATATTTCAGTTTATCTTGGGATTTCGTGGTTAGATATTTGCAGAACGCGGCGCCAATTCTTCATTTTCGCGTTACTATCTCGTAATCGAGTTTCGAAATGTAATTTTAATAAGTTGCATATCTCGAATAGTACATTACAAATATTACAGTCTGTCTCGTAGTATCTTTGAACAATGAGCAGAATGAGGCGCCAATTCTTATTTAACGGAAAATATGGTTTCTTGTTCAGTTGTTTTCACCTATTCGATATTTTAAATACATGTGACAAAGCAATCGTTTGTTATCATTGTTATTTTAGTAGTTATCTTATTGTTATAGATTTGTGATTTTATACTAACAGTCGTTTTGATATAATTATGCGACTTTATAAAAAAAAAAATTCCTGTTTTTTGCTATCTTTTTTTTGTGATGAACGCATGATAGCATAGCTTTCTTCAAAACTAAAACTAATCACTGGATGAAGCAACTTCATCGTGCAGCAATCTCAAAAACGCCCTAAATTCGCGAAATCCGCGATCATAAACGAACGAAATTCGTTAACGCCGCAATCAGTAACGAACGTATGAACGCATAGCGCTCAGGAAGACCGAAGAAAAACATCACTGGATGCAGCAAACTTGTACAGCAGTCTCTAAAACACAGTAATTCGCGAAAAACACGATCACGAACGAACGAAATTCGTTAACGCCGCAATCAGTAAAAAACGTATGAGCTAATAGCACTCATGAAAACAAAAAAAAAAAAAAAACATCACTGGGTGCAGCAACCTCGTCGTGCAGCAATCTTTAAAACGCAGTAATTCGCGAAAGCCACGATCACGAATGAGCAAATTCGTTAACGCCGCAATCAGTAATGAACGTATAAACGCACAGCGCTCATGAAAACAGAAAAAAAAAACATCACTGGGTGCAGAAACCTCGTCGTGCAGCAGTCTCTAAAACGCAGTAATTCGCGAAAGCTGCAATCACAAACGAACAAAATTCGTTAACGCCGTATTCAGTAACGAACGTATGAGCTGATAGCGCTCATGGAAACCGAAAAAAGAATCACTGGGTGGAGCAACCTTGTCGTGCAGCAGTCTCTAAAACATAGTAATTCGCGAAAGCCACGATCAAGAACGAACGAAATTCGTTAACGCCGCAATCCGTAACAATGTATGAGCTAATATCGCTCATGAAAACAGAAAAAAAATCACTGGGTGCAGCAACCTCGTCGTGCAGCAGTCTCTAAAACGCAGTAATTCGCGAAAGCCACGATCACGAACGAACGATATTCGTTACCACCGCAATCAGTAACGAGCGTATGAGAGCAAAGTGCTCATCAAAACCGAAAAAAAAATACTGGATACAGCAACCTCGTCGTGTAGCAGTCTCAAAAGGCACTAAATTCGCGAAAGCCGCAATCACAAACGCACGAAATTCGTTAACGCCGCGATAAGTTACGAACGTATGAGAGCATAGCGCTCATGAAGAAAAAATTATATCACTGGATGCAACAACCTCGTCGAGCAGCAGTCTATAAAACGCAGTAATTCGCGAAAGCCACGATCACGAACGAACGAAATTCGTTAATGCCGCAATCATTAACGAACGTACGAGCGCATAGTGCTCATGAAAACCGAAAAAACATCACTGTATGCAGCAAACTCGTGCAACAGTCTCGAAAACGCACTAAATTCGCGAAATCCACAATCAGAAACGAATGAAATTCGTTAACGCCGCAATCAGTTACGAGCGTATGAACGCATAGCGCTCTTGAAAACCGAAAAAAAAAACATCACTGGGTGCAACAACCTCGTCGTGCAGATGTCTCAAAAAAGCAGTAATTCGCGAAAGCCGCGATCTCAAACGAACAAATTCGTTAACGCTGCCAACACTAACGATCGAATGAGCGCAAAGCACTCATAAAAACAAAAAAAAAATTCACTGAATGCAGCAGTCTAAAAAACGTACTAAATTCGCGAAATCCGCGATCACAAACGAACGAAATTCGTGAACGTTGCAGTCACTGACGAACGTATTAGTGCAAATCAATTTCATTTAACTTGTGCATGAGTGATATTTATAAGTGTTTTTATCCGACTGCCAAGAAGGGTTATGTGTTTCACGCATATCTGGGTATGTGGATTTCTTTATACCCTCGAAACATCCCAACGGCTGGATGGATTTTAATGAATGATATCTCTATCGATTCGTCTTAACCGTCCGATGGTTATAGGCTAGGTATTGTTTTTATCGATTCAAAATGGCGGCCGTAAAATAAAAAATGGCGGTAGAGACGAAAAAATTTTTTTCGCACCCTATTGAGTGGCATACCATTGGATAGGTCTTTCAAAATGAAGACGATGTTTCATTGACTATTTTACAGTCAGAAGCTCCGTTTAAATATGACACAACCTGGAAGTCGTGTAGGTTGGATCTCGAGCTTGACTGCAACTCTAACCATCATAGACATATATAGACCTCATCAAAACAGTGTTTATAGATAGGAAGTAACAATTAAACACAACTTAAAAGCCACCCATACAAGTAAATAAAAAAAAAATAGGTAAGTAATAAAAAATAGTTTCACATAGATGGGAACTAATTAATTAGTTCGCTTTTTACGCAGTCGGGTTTTTTGATTTTTTAAATTAAATTTTTACTTGTTCTTTTTTTTTTTTTCTTTTTTTTTGTAAACACTATGAAGTCTAAAAATGCAACACTGAAGTAAATAATAGTGACATCGTATGAGCCAGGGCAAAATGCAAGGGAATTTCTTGGTCGCATTTGTGATAAGAGCCGTTTTGAGGGCAGCGATTTATACGCTATTTTATTACCCAACAGGTGGGAAATAACGCTTTAGCATTGGTCAAGAAATCATGCCACTATATTTTATGAATAGCTATCTGCTAAAATAGTCTTTCTTGTATACATAATCAATAAGTTACTGTATCAAATCCTATATTTGTTTGGGGGGAAAAAAATCTAAAACTAAGCCGTAAAAATTGGTAGAATCTTAACGTGGCGTTATTACCCCAGAACACCTTATATATAGTGTACATAAAATAAAATGCAAGTAAAAGGTTATATAAATCTCGAATTGCGATAATCAAATTACGAAAAAAATCAAATTATTAAAAGTAGACTCAAAAAAGTGAAATAGCCTTTTAGACAGTAGTCAACCGTGGTGGCCGATTACTGAACATGTAAGTAAATATAATACTCAATAGTCGGCCACATTAAAATTAATTAATACAAACACACTTATTGAATTTTGTTAATAAAAAACATTAGTTTATTAAACTTTTTAATAGTAGAGTCTTCTAATTTTAGAAAATAATAAAAAATAAATTAATACTAGTCTTTTAAAAATTTTGTCATCGGTTAACAAAAAAATATCAAAAACGGTTATTTGACCGCAACCAAGTAAAAAATGGATGATTACTAACGCAATAAAAATACCCACGATTCTTTGCTGATGGCTTATGACGTATAAATGATGGCTACATATAGGGGGATTGTAATATTTCATTTGAAATCAAAAATAAGCATAACGTATTTTATCTCAAAGTGGCCGACTACTGGTGCATTTACCCTATGTATTTTTTTTCACTTAAAAAGAAATGAAGCTTTTTTAATGATTTACGTTTTAATATAAAATTTACTACCAGAAAAATACAAAAGTTATATTTAATAAAAATAATAAAAAAATTAGGAGACGCTCCATTTTCCGGAACAAAGGGTCTAATCCAGGTACCTTTCTGTCCAATTGTGGCGGCGGAAAAAACAAATTTAGTAAGTACAGCAAATGAAATATTTCGATTAACCCCTTCAAGTTCGGTGGTTCATTTTTGGACCACCTAATTTTAATCCCACCATAATATTGGAATGAAAATTTTCCTTTTATTAAGTACGTGAACAAAAGTCTTTGCATACTTTGGAATAAATTCGTTTTCAAATTCTGGTGTCGTTCACTCATTTCAGCATTTTACGTATAGTACCTTGCCCCTGAAAGGGTTATATCATAAAATAGAAATTTGGTCTAATATACAGGGTGCAATATGTTATCTATCGCCGACCTTTAATTTTTCAACCGTTGGTCGTAGACATATAGTTCCGATTACAAAAACGTTTCAAATGAGGTAAATATTCATGTTGTGGCATTATTTAAAGTAAAAAATCAATTTTATAAAAAATACGAAAACTAACTTTTTATACGGCCCCCCAGTCCCTATAGTTATATTTAGTAAATGTTTACACATATCACAACAGGTGTAACACAAAAAGTTTGACATCTATACTACAAAAATTGACACAGTTATTAAATTTCAAAGTTTCAGATTTTTGCGCATGATTTTGTCTTTCATTGAGGGATCAGTTCACCTTTAATTTAAAATTATAAATTAAAGTAATTCAAGATCAAAATCAGGGTGCAATGTCCTTTTTACGGCGAAACCCCCTCTAGCCGGTGACGCCAAATTGGAGAATCACCAAATAAGGTTGTTCCATCTAAGAAATTTAGCTAACTTTTATGGGTCGAACAACATTCAAACGTATCGACGATACCAGCTAAAGGTGATTTCCATCCCGGTGGTGGTTCCGCGCCTTCCGATGATATCGCTATCAATTGTCGCTATCAATTTTTATATTGTTTTTCTTTCCTTTTATACGTTTACAGTGATATACACATGTGCTTATACATTTATTAGTTGCATACATTGCGGATTCAAGAAGTCAATAAAATATTAATAAGTGAAATAAATTTATATCAAATAACATACGAAGTAATTATAATAAAGCACACATACTACAATATATATTAAAACACACATTCACACATAAATAACGCCTGCATTCAACAGTTAAAGGTATATATAAATATTTTACAGACATACATACAATAAATACAATAAACCCAACTGGAGTGAAAAATTCATGGCTCTGGCTAATTTTTCACTCCAGTTGGGTTTATTGTATTTATTGTATGTATGTCTGTAAAATATTTATATATACTTTTAACATACGAGGTAGTTACTATTTAAGAGTATTTAATAATAACACATTCTTACATATTTATTCAAAAGTAATATTGTCTTCTTTCCGGGGAGGTTAAAAGCAGAACTTATCAATACAAGGCTTCCACAGGCGATTAATTTTTTAATTCTACCTCACACAACTTTCTCAAAACAAAACTTATTGACATACTGTTCGAGAACATTTTCAAGAGAAATATACTATGCGAAATCTTTTTTCTTTTTAAATAGAGGTGCAAACAGAATAGAAAAATTGTCGCCTGTGGCATCCCTGTCAATTAAACAGTGAACTGGTAAACGCAAGTATCATTTCCTACATATTATGCTCCTGATTTCTCCAATAAAGAATTATATGCGTATATGGCAGAATAACAGGTATGCCAAACGTTGGCCTATTCCAAATTTTGGAATGAAATGATTTTATAAACATTTAATGGCTTTAATAATATCTTTCTATTTTCATACAAAACATATAAATAATAATAATAAATGTAACAGAGTATTTGGATGTCCAGGAAAAGTTTCTGAAAAAAGAAAATTTATGTTCGATCAAAAATGATAACGATATCAAAAAGCAAACCTCTCCTCCCTCCTCCCAGAGATATCTTACGAAAAAAGTGCCAGAACTCCACTACCCGCTTAAAGGGATAACGTTATATATGCACAACCACTTTTCTAGTATATACAGCTATAGTCTATTCCAAATCCTACATTGCATATATTTTTTACGGAATCTTATTATTCTTTTAGCAACTTTTTTTTAATAGTACCGTTAATAATTCATATATTTATCGTACGGAACCCTCTGCGCGCGAGTAATACTTGCACTTGACCGTTTATTTATACTCTTTTTTAACCCCATTGCGACGAGCGTCCTTTACAGAATTTTTAATCTTTTACCACCGAGTTTTCAAAAGGGAAAATCTGACTAACTGAATCACAGAAATGCAACAATTAAATAAAAAAAGTTTACACTGAAAAATAACTGGTGGAAATAATCGAAGATTCGTCGCACCTTATCCGACGCCTATACGTGACGCTCGTTCCCAAGAGGTTAAACACCAAGAAAGTTTAAAAGTATTTTTGAACTCGGTTTCTCTTCTGTCTACCGTCTGTTTGACTGACTGTGCTCTAACTCTCGTAAATATACTCGAAATTATAGGAACATTATATGTATTATGGAAGCATCTTCGATATTAAAAATGAAGTGTGTAGCGCGTGTATTTCAAATACAGGCATACTCAGAACAATTCCGTTAAATTACGGTCTACGGAGAAATATCTTTTGCAATGTATTTTAATGATGTTACACTATTGCAAAATATTGTAATCACTGAGATGCACTAGAGAATATTTACTGTAAAAAATAGTGTGCAAAGCATTCAGAGTTCTTTCACAGAGACACACGAAAGAATTTAGTTACAGTATTGCACATCAACAATAATTGTTGGAAAAATGTTGTGGTACGAGTTTTTGTATGTAACTAATAAGGAAGGTCTCCATACGGGCATACTCCGCAAAATCTGAAAAAAAAATACAGAATGTTGTACTCATGAAGATTGAAATGTTTATAAAAAATTTCGGCGGAACTCGATAGAGCGTCCGTAAAAAAATAATACACATTTCGATATTTGGCGATTTATTATCGGTTCACGATGAAATTAAATTTCAAAAAATATTTTTTGTATGTCAAATAATCTTTAGGATAAAAATGTTTCATACTGAACTTGTTTAAATAAATTTATTGTAATTAAGTTTAGTTTTGTCAGTTTTAGTTTGATTTAACTATAATTTTGTCATATATATATATTTATAACAAAAGTTAACTATCAAATTTTATGAATTAAAACAAAATTTAAATTAAATAAAATTGTTTCAATATTAATATTAAGTCTAATTGAGCACTTTCGATTCAATTTTGTTGCTATAGAAACAACAACTTATTTGATATTGAAATGAATAACTGCAGCATTCTTCATCTTGCTTTTTTATTTTAGAATACGATTAAATATATGAATATCTCTATATATATGAAATTGTTTTTAAAGTAATAAAATATAAAATGGCAACCAACATAAATATGTAATTAAACAAAAACCTAATTTGCAGAACACATAAAAAAAACAAAATTTATTTCCTATATTATTTAAGCCCGAGAAAGGTCAGATATTAAGATATTTCATTCAATTCGTTCTACATTTAATGTTAAATTTTTGTAACAAATAAGCTAAACCAACTGAACATTAAAAAATAAAAATGAAATTCATACAGTATAATGCTTTAAACACCTATATACTTAGATTCCGTTCAAATGAAATCGAAATAAATCTTAGACTTTTTTTTAAAGTTTTGTATTTTGCATGTACCTTATCATATTATGTACAATCGTCATAAACATAATGCAAAATCTGCAGTACAAATATTTACAACTTAAAAATGGAAAAAGTCTAAGATTTATTTCGATTTTATTTGAACGGAATATAAGTATATAGGTGTTTAAAGCATTATATTGTTTCAATTTAATTTTTATTTTTTAATGTTCAGTTGGTTTAGCTTATTTGTTACAAAAATTTAACATTAAATGTAGAACGAATTAAATGAAATATCTTAATATCTGCCCTTTCTCGGGCTTAAATAATTTAGGAAATAAATTTTGTTTTTTTTTTATGTGTTCTGCAAATTAGGTTTTTGTTTAATATGTCAAGTTTTTTAATAACTACTGCATTCAGACAATCAAATTTCAAAATTAATGGAGGGTGTCATCATCAGGCTTTGATTTGTGCGATATCGCATCACAATTTGTGATGCAATTTACCTATGTATAATTCAAAATGTTTCACCAGTGCAGTAATGCAGGTTGTTGTAGTTTGGTCAAAAAATTACAATCGGAACTTAAAAAATCTGCTTGAAAATGTCATTTTTTCCACTATGACGTCATATTCATCTTCTTTTTAATTAAAAAAAATACTATTTCAGTTTCTTCAGTTTCATGTTTCACGTGAAAATCATTCAACTAAAAATAGGCAAATTATTATTACGGCTTTTGAATTATTTACAACAATGGAGGAAAAATGTTAAATTTTATTAGAAAATGTCCGTTGATTCTCAATGAAAAAAGCGAAATTTGGAATTATTAAGAAAAATATTTGAATAATGTAAATAAAAATTAGCCCATGTTAATCTCTAGATTATAAATCCACCCTATATGCAGAGGCATTTTTTGATCCGTTTTGATCCTGACGTCTGGCAAATGTTTTTACACTTTGAATTTGTAATATTATTAGAATTAGCAAAGAATTAAAAATGAGTGGCATCAGGGACAAAAAGGTGGGAAGAAAAAATGAAAAAGTTATGATCTCCATAGGCTTTTCTATGTTAAATTAACATTGAGAAGTGACACTGGAAATAAATAAGTATTGCGCTGCCGCGCAATACTTAAATACAAAAAATGTATTTATTGAACTCTCTCATTGTTTAAGTGTAAATTCATTAAATACTATTTACACGCATTCTAAAAATCAACTAACAAGCAATATTCAAGTGCATTAAATTCGTGTGCTTTTGGCGAGGAAAAGTACTGCTCGCCAACTCGCGTGATGATTTTGTCTTTTCGCGCCAAATACTCGAATATATTTTTAATTTTTTTACAGACTTTTTACTGTAATTCCGTCGCTAAATCTGACTGATCATTTATTACATACATAAGTAGTTTAATTAGTATATTTTTTTATAAATATTCTTAGTATACCCGGTAAGAAGACCTTCCTTGTATGTTTTTAAATATTACTAAGTTTTTGTATATTACTATGTGTAAAAAAATTCTATAACTAATATATAGGGCTGAACGTAAGATCTCGAGTACATTTCTGTTTATGGACAAAAATTGCTGAGGGGAAATTCTGTGACAATGCGTTTATTAAAAAGCAGAAAAACCAACGTTTAAAAATGCACAAAAAATACATGAAAAGCACCAAACAGCTGTTTCGAATCCACTAGCGAGATTCTTCTTCAGTGCAAGATAGGGAAAAAGAAACAGCAAGCTAGAAAAGCAAGGCTCAGCCTTGATTTTTCTAGCAAGCTGTTCCATTTCCCCTGTATATACACACAGGGCATATACAGCATATACAGGGCTATACTTAAGAATTCGCAAGGGTTACTGATGCTAAACGAAAATAGCTTAAAGTTGGTATTAAAATGAAGTATGCAATGTATGTATTTTCACGCAGAACTACATTTAGTATACTAAGATAGGGAATATAGATAAGAATATACATAAAATGATATACAGGGTCACGCAAATAATTCGATAAATGGCTGTCTATGTATGATAATCTCTACAAGTGTGATTTCAGTTGTTTAAAGCGTGTTTTAGTCTTAATTAAATTTTAGTTAAATAGTGGAGTGTATATAAAGATAGTAGTTAAAAAACAGGGCCGTACAAAGTATTCAAATATTCTTCCGTCTATTGATATAAATTCCTGAAAGGGAAATTTCAAACTATTATGCGTTTTTAGCACTTTGCAACAAAGTTGAAATGTGTTTGTGAATTCGGTTTGTCAGTCCATCTGGCCGAATGTCTGTTGGCCCTAACTCGAACTTGCGTTAATATAGTTGGAATGCTCTGTAATAGATATATGTTTAGTTAAAGTTTATCGACAGTGGTCACTGTCTTCTTTAATGCCCGTATTATACTTATATTCATCTTATACCAATATTTCAGGCATTATTATTGTAGTAGCCATTAGAGTATAAACATTTTTCTTATCTGTTATTACATCTATATATATAAAAGCCGTTCTCTGTGTGTATGTCCTTTATAGAAATCTTTAATTTTTGACCGATTTGCACGAAACTTCATCTACATAGGCTTTAGAACGTGGAATAGATCCCTGTCTGCTTTAAAAAATTATCAGACCAGTATTTAATCCTTTTTTCTACCACTTTCATAATTTAACATTATAGAAATATCTCTTTTTAAATCTTTTTTAATTCAAACGTTTCTTTCCTGTTGCCAAACCCTAAAAAATGACATAATAATGTGAAAAAAATAACGATAACGCGTTGCTATATTTTTGAATTTTTGAAATTGACGTCATTCTAAACAGAAAACGCACATTATTTATATATAAAATAAAAACTTCAACTATAAGAGCAGTAAAATGACGTAGCAGCTTAATTTAATTGTTTTTTTTTTAAATTAAAATATCTATTTTAATACAAACTTTTCAATTAAATATATATATATATATATATATATATATATATTTTGCTAGATATCTTGACGTCATTTTCTATTAAATGCTATATTGCATCTATATCGTTTATCTATACATTATTGCTAAGTAATTTAATTGTTTAGGTGCAGCGGTAACATTTTCTACGATATATATAAAAGAGAGAGTCAATTCTTTATTTTATTGACATTATTTTATCTTATTTTCATTGACGTCATAGTTAAAAGTATATAGAAAATGACATCACTTTCATTTAATCATTATAGATTTTATTATTAGTTACTTAAGATTCAGTTTGAAAGTAATGTTTTATTATGAGTAGAAACTATTTTCTGAAATTAACCTTTATTATTATCCATAAAATGGAGGCTTTATTTTTAATGCTACGTCATTTGGGTGTATTTATTGCTTTCTCCACCGTATTGTCAAGGAAATCGTATATTTATGTTGCACGCATCTAAGATAACATGCATTCTAATTTAAAATCTGAAACATTTTGCTATAATTGCATATAAATAACGCATATTGGAAAAACATACAATATTGTATACCCGCAAGCATTAAAATAAAGCTTAGTAATATACAAAATAAAATATTTTGTTTGCTCAGTAATGTCTCAAATGTATGTATTTATCTATCCATTTATAACATAAAGCAAGAATATGTGTCCGCCAGTAACGTTAACGTCATATCAACGGTGGCAATGTCCTGAGAAAATGAGATACTGAGCAACCAGTTTTGGTATTACCCAAAAATTAAATAACTTATAAACATCGAATAACTTCAGTTTTCCCACCTTTGAATAGAAAAAAAATTCACTTGAAAATTGTATCTGATTTTTTTGAGGGGGGGGGGGGGATGTAATTTTGTAATCGTATTATTTGACAAGTATTCGCTTATAACTTGAATGACGCTTTATTGTTTTAAACATAGGTTCATTCCCTAAAGTTAAAGTTGCTTTTGTTAAAAAACGACAGTTAAAGTGTGGCCCGATTACGGAAGGTTAACCCAGTAAGTAAAAAGTTACGCTTAAAAAAGTAAAATTTGTTCATCTTTTTAATTCGTCTGATATCCCATAACAAAATTATAAGTTGCACCGGAAAAACAAACTAAATAAAACACAATGTCAATAGATATGTATTCGAACATTGCTTATCAGATAAATATTAAAATAGAGTCTATAAAATTCCAATAAGTCTTCATCTAGTACTTCCTTCCCGCTAATTAAGTTTCTTAGTACGGATATTTAAGAAGCAGAGAAACAAACTCTCATGTTCTACGTCAAAACATGTTGGTTTTTGGGAGCAAAGATTAAAGATAAAGAAAATTAGAAGAAGTTTTTTCATATATTTTATAGGACAAGAATTTTGACAGCCAAGTGCAATTAACACATTTTAACTGTATAATTACTTATGAATAAAAAAAAAATGCATAATATGCGCTTCATTTCATTAAGAAATATCAGATTAATGTATGAGAAATGAATAAACATTTATTTAAGTTTCCCTGCATATTATCAGAAGAAATCCGAGCAACGCCGGGCAATACTGCTAGTTAATATATAAAAAATATAAATAATCATGAGATCTCTTTTTCATTTAAAAATTCTTTACTTGTTTCATACATATTTATACATATTAAAATCAATTTCCATAAAATACATTTCCGTTACTTTTTCATAAAAACTTTATGGTATCTCTCCTGATTTTATTTAAAAACATGTATTCCAGCAGACTTTAAAAATATGTTATATAACAATTAATGCTTCATCTAATACATTTTTGGCTTCTTTTTCAAAAACTTCTTTGCCAAAAAGGTATTAGACTATGCATTAATTGGTATATAACATATTTTTAAAGTCTGCTGCATTACATGTTTTTAAATAAAATAAGGAAAGATGTCATAAAGTTTTTATGAAAAAGTAACGGAAATGTATTTTATGGAAATGTATTTTAATATGTATAGAAACAAGTAAATAATTTTTAAATGAAAAAGAGATCTCATGATTATTTGCATTTTTTACATATTAATGTAATAACAGATAAGAAAAATGTCTAATCTAATGGCTACTACAATAATAATGCCTGAAATATTGGTATAAGATGAATACAGATACAGTCGAACCTCGTTATTCCGATATTCTAATGATCAGAAAAAAGTTTCGTCATAAGCGGAGTGTCGCGGTAACCGGAGTTGGAGAAAAATATGTTTATAGAAAGCTGTATTTTTAATTAATTTAAGACAATTTTAAATTCAGAAGTGTTCTTGCAGTTTTAAGCAATAAAACATTATTATTAAACAAAATAACCACAAAATCAAAATTGAAAAAAAAAAATAAAAATAACATTTATGATGACTTGTTTTTTTATTGTTACATGAAATATTGATGAATTTTTGTTTGCTTATTCCCAGATGTGCTTCCTACTATTTTTTTATATTATACAATGAATTATAATCAATATTCGTTGTTTCAGAAATGGATGTTAGGTTATTTCTGATCGTTTCAATGCAATGCAATGCTTTGGTTTTAGTCGGATGAAAAACGCCGTGTAACCACAAGAAAGCGCAAACTGACCAGAACAAAAATACCTCGAGTACACTACTTGGAGTGGGTCATTTATAGCGTGTGGGTTTATTTATTCAGATAAAAGGCTGAAGTAAAATTTCTCATTTACCTCAATGGGTATTTTAGACACTTTTGTGAAAATTTTGGCTAAGACATTTCTTACCGCTTAATTTCCGTGCTTATGAGATGGATTATGAAAAATGGGCAATTTTCCTAAACCGTCGGGATATCCGGAGTTGAAAATTATTCAACGACGTAAAATTCGGAGTTCATTTATATTAAAATCATATATAGTAAATCGGGACTTTGAAAAACTGACGTGATAAGCGGAGTGACGTGAAAACCGGGTGTCGGGATAACGAGGTCCGACTGTATATGTTATTGAGATTTATGTTCGGTATTGGACATAAAGTAGGTAGTGTTCATAGTTTTACGAGACACTCAAAAGTGTTCCATTACCTTATTGACTGTGAGGAAATGTCGTAATTATATAAATGCGTAGCACCTATAATCGTCATCTGGTCCGTCCGTCTTTCCGCATATAACAGTACAAAAACTACCTAGCCGAACAGTTTGAAATTTAATGCATATAATCATTGCAGAATTTATTGGGTCATTTAAAATTCATGAAAATCGAATCAAAACTTAAAAAGATATTAAAAAAGTTTTCTGCATTCTATTAAATCCTATCATGCGTAAATAGTTCCATTATATCTCATAATAGGTAATGATTCTAGGTTGTCATGTGATTACGCCCTATTTAAGCTGTAGTCATATTATTTCAGTATTACCGAGCTTAATATATATAATCGTAATAAATTTTGTATTCATGCATTTTTGCATAAGAGTGCAACAGTTATTGCACCAAGATCTGAATATTTATAAGATTTTTTATAGTACCAATGCACCTCATTTGCCACTTTTGACGTAGAATGTCCGACTAGTTTGTATTCTTATGTAAAACGCTCGTTTTAACAGTGCTTACGCAAGTGTCACTGTAATTTAATTAAAAATTATCAATATTCAAACATGCCACTGAAACTACACTATACAATAGATGTTTACGTTTTTCAAAAAAGGTTAAATTAGCTCCCCTTTTTCAAGCATTTGGAAAACTTAAATGGATTTGGTATCCTTCATTTATGAAAAAAATGAGGAAAATGTCAATTTTCTATTTTTTGCAGAAAATGCATTTAAACATCATAATTAAGATAAAACTTGATTCAGTACAATAAAATTAGAATCAATAAAGAAAAATTCCTACCCCAAGCATAGATTATGAAACACTTTCCAAAACATTCAGAATACTGTAAAAAATCTTCATAGTTTAATAAGTTAAAATATGGTATCTAATTAAACCATTCGGAAACGTATAACGCATTTGAAAACCAACTTCGGAAAGTACAGTCGAAAAATTATCCGAATTCTTCGAGCACCCCTTTATATGATATATAGATTTATATTTATTAACAATATGCATGCAAATATTTAGTTGATTTAAGAAATACATTCCACAGTTGGAAATTCCCCTTCAGCTATTTCCGGTTTGGTTAAAGAGAGTACTATGACGATTTCTTTTGTGTATCCCTGTAAATGAAAGATAAATGATACGAATGCCCTATTCTACAATAATCATCTTGCCTTGAAATTCATTGATTTATATAAATTTCAATACCTTAGAATTAGTGTAATATCTTTAACATACACTGTAAATGATTTCCCCCTATTGACCATAATGTAATAGAATTATTTTGAGCGACCCTGTAAATGACCGATTAATGTTACACACTTCATTTTCAATACCGATCATGACATGGTAAACATCATTAACATATATTGATTGTATGAAAATCCTAATAGGGGGTTACAGCGTAGACAGACGTTCTGACAGACAGAAAGAATAGACAAACCGAATTCATAAAAACTTTTCCACTAAGTTGGAAAGTGTAAAAAAACAACATTTATTGATGCAAAAATTTTTATTTTATATCAGGCTAATTTCCGTAGCATTCAGACATTGAGGACATTACGCTCAATGCAACCGAAACTAGTCTGCTATAAGATCAAAAGGTTTTCTGCAAGAAATGTTTTTTTTTTTACTTATATTGCATTTAGACATCCAAAGATATGATTACAATTGCATTATGATTATAAAATTATGAAAAGGGTTTTTACGAATCCTTTTTCCTTTTAATGCATCACAGTTGCGATAATCAAATTAATAGTTCTGAGTTTGTATTTCTTTTATATTTAAGTAACTGGAAAATTCTTAAATTCCAACATACACTTTTAAATTAATTTCCTATTTTTACGGACGGTATTTATGGTGCAATTCATAAAATTAGGAATTAGATTCTCAATAATATAAAACGTTTGTCTTTTAAAAATACAGCTGTTAAATATACATATTTTTTTCCCTCTATCATCACATATGTCGTAGAAGTTTCATTTTCTTAAATAAAAACATAAAAATTTAAAAACTTGATTCCTATCGATGGTACTTGAAAGGAAAAATTGTTCCAAAAAGTTCAAAATTTTAGGTAAAGAAGATTTTTTAAAAGTTTAACAATTTGAAAAATAATAAAATTTTATCCTAAGCACTGCACTTTTTTTTTAATTAAATATTTTTCGTTCCTAAAACCGTTCTAAAATATTCTTAAGCCATCAAGTGATTTGTGTCAAATTGTGATTGCATTTTGATCATTACACAGAGCAACAATTTTTTTTACCCTGGTGTGTAGAATATTTTAACGAATTCTTAGGTAATTTTGTGTGATAAATTCGAAATCAAACTCTGTTTTTCTCAATCAGGCCAAGTTTTTTAACCATTTGGAAAAATGGGTATTGTCCTCGGTCAGGGTAGGAAATCAGAAACACATCTGAAGCGTTTTATTAGTTGAATCCCGCATTTTATTCGTTTTCTGATTGGTCTATACAGTAATCTGTATTTTCCCTTTACTTTCAACAGAGATGGATACTTCTGTTGCTATTATGACAAAAAAGTAATAAAAACTACAAAAAACAAATTAATAACTCAGAAATAAATTGAGGTACAGCTTTCAAACAAATTGAATTTGAAAGTACATATGTTTCTCTATACGACGGTGTTAAAAGTAATATTGTGGGATTTTAGAAGTTTAAGAATAAAATTTGATTTAAAATTGGTCAAAGAATATTAATGTTTAATCCATGGCGTACGTAATGTATGACCAGCTCCGTGGAAGTTTAAAAATTTACAGTACCGAAAAATGTAATCCATGGCGTACGTAAAGTATGATCAACTCCGTGCGATGCGATTTTTTATGTCTTAAATTTTAGTCTTTGAAAAAATCATTTTCGAAATGATCGTTGTAATTTGTTAAACTGCATTTTTTTATTTATTTTTTTTAACCATTTGTAAAAATGGTTATTGTCCTTGGTCAGAGTAGGATATCAAAAACATGTCTGAAGCGTTTTATTAGTTGAATCCCGCATTTTATTCGTTTTCTGATTGATCTACACAGTAATCTGTATTTTCCCTTTACTTTCAATAGAGATGGATACTTCTATTGCCACTATGACAAAAAAGCAATAGAAACTATAAAAAAAAAATAATATCTCAGAAACAAATTGAGACACAGCTTTCAAACAAATTGCAATTAAAAATGCATTTTTTTCTATATACCACGATATGAAAAGTAATATTGTGGGATGATTAGAAGTTTAAAAAGGAAATTTCATTTAAAATTGGTCCAGGAATATTAATGTTTAATCCATGGCGTACGTAATGTATGATCAACTCCGTGCGATTTTTTATGTCTTAAATTTTAGTCTTTGAAAAAATCATTTTCCAAATAGTTGTTGTAATTTGTTAAATTGCTTTTTTTTTCTTTCATTATTATTATTATTATTATTATTATTATTATTTACTGTGTTCATGTCAGTTTGGCTTCTTTACATTGTAAAAAACAAGTTTCCAACAGTGTACATGGGCTGATATTACGGTGTTTTAGGAAAATTAAACAAGTCAGTTTCTTCAACAAATGTTGGCAACATGTTACTAACAAGGTCTTTGTAGTTTTCATTCTTATCTTTCCCAAGCAAATTTTGCACTCCTTGTACGTATCTAATGCTCCATTCTAATGCATCGTTTTCACGAAATTTGTTTCATTTATGAGTTAACGAATTACCGTTCATGTCCATCTTCAACCAATGCTTTAGATTTTCAAAACACGCTTATAAACATCATGCACATTCTCTAACACCTAACATATGACACAGGGATGTTACATATCTAACATATAAACCTAGACCTAATATGTGAAAATAAAGGTCATATTTGGATTCAGGGGGCCAATTTCGTATAGAAATGGTGTTTATTCCCCAGACACCGAAATCACTGTTTCCCAGTGTTAATTAATCCTCACAACGGTGGTGGGAATATACTTACCAGTTAATTAGGTAGCTTTCTTTACAAAAAAGCTACCTATTGCAGCCGTTCGGAGGAAAGCGATTTCAAAAAATTTTGGTATATTTTCATCGATCATGACCCCCAGACCCCGAAACCACCCTCCGTTCAAAATTGATATATATATATATATATATATATCTGACCTATGTCACACTGTAACTCCCGTAATTATGAACCGATTTCGATGTAATTCGGTGTGTACATAGTACATACCAATGTCTCGACCGAGTTCGTTGGCCAGCTTCATCCGCCGTTTTGTTTCAAAATGGCGGCCATTTAAAATTTTTAAAAAAATTTAAAACTTGAAATGTGGTACCAAAGAATTAAAAATGGAAAAATATTTTTTTCTTATGTATTTAACCTTTATACAAAGATTCCGGAGCAGTTTTTGTTTCGTCTATATCTTAAAAAATGGCTGAGTTATAGCATTTTGAATTTCTAGCGTGGCTGACATTTTGAAACGTCCTGAATTTTGTCATGCGATAAAAGGCGTATTTATGAACCGATTTGGATGTAATTCGGTGTGTACATAGTACATACCAATCTCTCGACTGAGTTCGTTGGCCAGCTTCATCAGCCTTTTTGTTTCAAAATGGCGGCCATTTAAAATTTTTTTTTTAAATTTAAAATTTGAAATGTGGTACCAAAAAATTGAAAATGGAAAAATATTTTTTTCTTATGTATTTGACCTTTATACAAAGATTTCGGAGCAGTTTTTGTTTCGTCTATATCTTAAAAAATGGCTGAGTTATAGCATTTTGAATTTCTAGCGTGGCTGACATTTTGAAACGTCCTGAATTTTGTCACGCGATAAAAGGCGTATTTATGAACGGATTTGGATGTAACTTCGTTTATACATAGTACATACCAATGTCTCGACCGGGTTCGTTGGCCAGCTTCACCCGCAATCTTGTTTAAAAATGGCGGTCATTTAAATTTTTAAGAAAAATTTAAATTTGAAATATGGTACCAAAAATTGAAAATTAAAATATATTTTCTTCTTATGTGTTTGACCTTGATAAAAAGATTCGGGAGCAGTTTTTGTTTCGTCTATATCTTAAGAAATGGCTGAGTTATAGCATTTTGAATTTCTCTTGTGGCTGACATTTTAAAAAGACCTGATTTTTGTCACGCGATAACAGGCGTATTTATGAACCTATTTGGATGTAACTTGGTCTGTACATAGTACATACCAATGTCTCGACCAAGTTCCTTGGCCAGCTTCATTAGCCATCTTGTTTCAAAAGGGTTGCCATTTAAAAAAAATTAAATTTAAAATTCAAAATGAGGTATTAAAAAATTGGAAAACGAAAAAGATTTTTTTTTATATGTTTGGCCTTGATACAAAGATTCCGGAGCAGTTTTTGTTTCTGAAAATTTGTTCTTTTGTTGATATCTTAAAAAATGGTTGATTTATAGCACTTTGAATTTCTAGCATGGCTAACATTTTGAAACGATCTTGTATTTGTCACGCGATAACACACGTATTTGCCTATTTTGATGTAAGAAGGCATGTGGATAGTATACATCAACACCTCGACCAAGTTCGCTGGCCAGATTCATCAGCCATCTTGTTTCAAAATGGCGGCCATTAAATTAAAAAATATATATATATTTAAAGTGAGGTGCAAAAAAATTAGAAATTGAAAAAGGTTTCTTTCTTAAGTATTTGATCTTGATATAAGGATTCAGGAGCATTTTTTGTTTGTCTTTACCTTAAAAAATGGCTCAGATATAGCAGTTTCAATTTCTAATGTGGGTGACATTTTGAAAAATCTGATTTTTTGCATGCGACAGCACTCCTATATATTAACCGATTCCCATGTGAGTGAGCATGTGCACAGCAATTACTAAGGTTTCGACCAAGTTCACTGCTTAGCCTCATCCACCATGTTGTCTTATAATGACAGGCACTTTAAGAAATTGCCGAATTTGGAAGCCAAATATAAGTTAATTTAAAGAAAAGCAGCTTGGATAAAGCTGACTAATTTCGCGAAATTCTCATTCATTATATTGATAAAAATTAGTATTGAATCTCCTATATTCGGTTTCCACTAAATTGAGCTTCGTGTGTTTGCATGATATAAGTTGGCTTTTTTTAAATAAGGATTATGAAAGCTACCTCTTCCTCCCGGCACTGGCCGGAAGGACTTTTTTAAATTCCAGCTGGCGAAAATGTACCAGATGTCTTGAAAAAATATTTTGATTTTATAATGCACTTAAAGAAAATAATTTGTTTTATTTTATTTGAAGAATTAAATTTTCAATTTAAATTTTTATCTGCATGTTAGTTAACATAGAAACAAAACAGGTTTAATTATTTAAAAAAATTTTGCAAAATGGTAATAATAATAATAATAGTAATAGTAATGTAACAAATATGTTTAAAATTATTTAGTCAGAATTGTTTTAACTTCTAAAGCGCTATGGATTCTTCTCATTATATGACACTCCCAAATATATTGATGAAGAGAGTAATAATTTAATTAATGTTCTCTATTTTATTTCGATTTCAGTAAACAACAACAACTGCATGATTTAGTTTAAATCACTGAAACCACTATTATTCCTCCTAAATTAATTTAATTAGAAAAAGCGATTGTTTTCAAGAAAGCTAATTAAGCTCATTCTGAGTGAACTGATTGTTCAAACTTAACAATTAGCCGAACTTATTAAGCTTTCATATTGACTGTAGTTATCTGTGTAAATGACATCATATTTTTTTTAAGTAACAAGTCTTTTCATCGGGGTTTAAACAATGTGTTTTTGTTGAATGTCTATATACTATCAGAACTACCCGGCTTCGCCCGTGTCAATTATAAGGAGCCTTCCAGGTAAAATAAATTAAAACGAAATAATACAGCAATCACAGTTACTGAAATTTGTGCATTCCTATCCACAAATCGTTAAAAAGACAATCAGAAAACATGGCGTTATTGTCTCGCAACTAAAGTAAAATCCATGAGCTTTAATAACAGAATCGCGTTTTCTTTGGCGTGTGCAAAAGAAAAGTATGAGATTTTCCTGACAATATGGGAAAAAAATCGCCAAATCGCGTCAGCATTTAGTGAAATTGTCTTTTGTATGGTATATATCTATGGTATATATATACTTCATTATAAAGTAAGAACACTATGTCAGTGCCCAAAAACTGTGCCCCATAAATTGTAAGCCATAAATTGTGCCTTTACTACAATTTTTCTAACTTTCATCTTAACATCACACAATTTCATTTTTTACAATTTCAAATAGAAAAAAGTTCTTTCAAATGAAATTTGTTTAAAAATTGTAGCTCAGATTTCTGGTTTTAATGGATTTTAAAGTAATTTTCAAGCATGGATATTTTTAAAGGTGCGTGCAACCCGATTACGAAAGATGAACCCGTTTACTCTTAATGTAACGCTGGTATCATATTTTTGGTGGCAACAACCTAACGCAGCAATTAATTTCCGTTTTACTTCAATTTAACCTCTAAACATCGCACATTCGATTGTTCAACGTCTTATAGAAAACAAAAGTACTTTCAGTAATATTTATTTGTAATGTTTATCTCAATTTACAGATTTTTTATGGATTTTAAAGTAATTTTCAGGCATGCAAATTTTTTAAATATGCTTGCAACCCAATTACGAAATATTAAATCAATTGTTCAAAAACATTGTACATGTTAGATTTTGTTTGTTTTAGTGTAATATTCAATAACGAAATTAGCAAACGAAATTAAAACGCGAAAAGTAAAATAAAATAAAACACGAATTTAACAGATATCAAATCAAACTACTCAAAATAATTTATTAAGTACCTTAATTTCTGGTGTATAGCCCGCAGATCAAACAATTCAGTTTGGACCCAGAAATTTTATTCAGTATTTGAAGGCCAATATTTATCGTGATGTAAAAAGTTACATTTTATTTTTAAAAATTTCTGGGTCGCAACACGATTGTTTGATCCGCGGGCTATACACCGGAAATTACGGTATATAAAATGCAAATGGGAATTTCGTTCTGGGTGCGTACAACTTAAATTCTTCAGAACGTATTTCCATGCGACTTGCGCTATTAGTTTTTGAGGGAAGATTTTAGTGCGTAACGCATCATTTTCCAGTCATAGAATTGCAGGGGAAAGTTATATAATCAATTGAACCCAATTATTAAAGATTAGCCTTATTACCTGAATGAAAAATGCAGAACTATTTTTATCTCTTTAAGTACTGAAGGGTTAATCTTCAGTAATCGTGCTGAGTACTAGTTGGCGTATTCGCATTTTATTGAGTGTGCCTCACACCTATTATAGCATGCACTTTTGTTTAAAACGATATAAATGACTTATGTTTTAAGCGAATATCTGGCATGCATCTCGATTACAAAATGCTAACCTGCAATAATGCTTAAGGTGGCTCTCCAGTTCCCTGCTCAACAATTCGAATCTTTCTGACTCATTAACAGAAGTATACGATTTCTCACTATACGGGGGAAAATACAATAAATGCATCCAAATGAGTTAGCAGTTACTGAAATTGTATTTGGAAATTTGAAATTTTATTTGCTTAAAATTAAAACCTTCAGTCTACGTGTAATTATAAGCTTTAATGAAAGTATTGGATCAAGAGGGTTTCCACTCTAAGTAAAACATCACTCTTAAACATAAACTTAAATTTTTCATTAATAGAAATTAAATCTACAATGATTAGATGAAATG
Source organism: Maratus speciosus (assembly GCA_963932465.1). Taxonomy (NCBI): domain Eukaryota; kingdom Metazoa; phylum Arthropoda; class Arachnida; order Araneae; family Salticidae; genus Maratus; species Maratus speciosus. The sequence continues at coordinate 460,846,596 of OZ010797.1, forward strand.
ATGTCATTTTCCATAAATTATAAATCGTGACATCAGTCAAGAATTTTTTTGAAAAGGGAAATAACTTCTCTCTTTTTACAATAAATCACAGAAAATGTTACCACTAAATCTAAACTAATACAACGCTTAGCTATAACGTATAGCTATAAGATATGGTTGTAGTATACAATCGAAGTAGTAAAGAAAATATAGGAGCCATTTATCTACAGTGAGTTTGACTACAAGTTGAAAAGATTTGATAGAATGTGACGTCATATCTAGTCGTTTTCTTTCTTTTTCCTAAATTGTTTTCATAAAATTTGACTGTCTGTATTAAAGTAGATGTTTTAATTTAAAAAACAAACATTCAAATTAAGGTGCTACGTCATTTTACCGCTCTTATAGCTAAAGTTTTTATTTTATATATAAAAAAAGATGCGCATTTTCTGTTAGAATGACGTCAATTTCAAAAATGCAAAAATATAGCAAGAAAATCTGAATTTTTATTGGCAAATAAAAGCAAAATATACCCGTTATCGTTATTTTTTTCACATTATTGTGTCATTTTTTTAGGTTGTGGCAACAGGAAAGAAACGATTGAATTTGAAAATTTAAAAAGAGATATTTCTATAATGTTAAAATGGAAGGTGGTACATGAAAGGAATAAATAGTGGTCTGATGATTTTTTAGACAGCGATATTTTCCACGTTCTGCATACAAATCTTTAATTTTTGACCGATTTGTACGAAACTTGATATACATACGTTTTAGGACGTGGAAAAGATCGCTGTCTACTTTAAAAAATATCAGACCACTATTTATTCCTTTTTTTCTACCACCTTCCATAATTTAACATTATAGAAATATCTCTTTTTAAATTTTCTAAATCAATCGTTTCTTTTCTGTTGCCACACATCTAAAAAACTGCTAAATAATTTAAAAAAAAAATAACTCGAGTACTTTGATTTATAAGCCAATAAAAATTCAGATTGTCTCACTATATTTTTCTGTTTTTGAAATTGACGAATTCAAAGACGAAAAAGTATATTATTCATATATATACATATAAACCTTAACTAAGCATGTATTAAAATGACGTAGTACCTTAGTTGAACGTTTCTGAAGTTAAAAAATCTATTTTAATGAAGTCGTTTCAATATCAAGAAACCAATTTAGGAAAAAGATAATAATAATATTAAAAAAAACGTTTGCCAGCTATGACATCATTTTCTAATAATGTTTTATTCTGAGTGAAATTTCTTGATCTTCTGAAATTATTTCTTATTATTATCATCCATAAACTGAAGACTTTATTTTTAAGCCACGCGAACTAAAATTTCAGTAAATGCTCAAGTCATTTGGGTGTATTTATTGCATTTTACTGCGTATTGTCAGGGAAATCGTATTTTTATGTCACACTTGCTGAAGAAAACAAGCTTTCTGATTTTAAAATCTGAAATACTTTACTGTAATTACGTCAAAATGATGCATTTTTCTGAAATACAAACGGTTGCTACGTTTTATTTTCTATTTTGTTGGAATGCTGCGTCATTAATTACTCCATTTAACTAAGTGTTTCAAAATCTGAAATGCAATGAGAGCATTCTGCGATTTATATTATTACAATTACATAAAATACGATTTTTCTAAGATTTATATTAAGTAGGAAATGAAATTTAGCAAATGTTTCTAATAGTTAGGTCCTTCTCTTTTAAAAGAAAGCTTCCAGATTAGACATCAGAACTAAAAGCATATGGAATTAGATGTCATTTTCAGGTTAGTCGCTGTAGATTTAGTTTTCGTTAATGAAAGTTTCCGCTTAAAAATAATCAGGCAATCCACCCTGGAGTATCCGTGGTTAAAGATGGCCGTATACTGCCCGTTTAAAGGCAAGAAAAAAATAGTCTTTAATTTAAAACATTAAAAGCTTTTTATATTTCTATATATTTTAGAATTCCCAAAAGGTAAACCAAAGAGCATTTTTGGTACTTTAGTATTAAGAAGTATAACAATCGTGATTTTTTTTTTTTTTTTTTTTTTTTTTTTTTAACCATTTATAGCGATCTTCATTAATCTGAAATTTTGAATATTTGATTTAATTTGTTTTATTTATTTATTGATATTTATATTTTTTGTAAATTTTAATTTTGTTTGCCGATTTAGTTATGGAATATTGCACGAAAAAAAATGCTGAATTATTTACATTGTAAGAGCAATCGGATTAATCTTTTGTAATTTGGCTGCACGTATATTTACAAAATACTTATGTTTAAAAATTACTTTAAAATACATATAAAATCAGTATACTGAAGTACACTTTTCAAACAAATATCATTGAAAGTACTTTTTGTTTTTCATTCGACGTTGGAAAAATATAATGTGTTATGTTTAAAGATTAAACAAATTTTAGTAAACGCAAAATTTATTGGTGAGGTCATTGCCACCATAAATATGATACCAGCGTTACTCATTGACATGTCCTTTCCTTATAATGTTACGTTAAGTGTAAACGGGTTTTTCTATCGTAATTTGGTTGCACACAAATTTTAAAATATCCATGTCTGAAAGATACATTAAAATCCATTAAAAATCAGAATCATGAGATACGATTTTCAAACAAATTTCATTTGAGAATACTTTTTTCTATTCGACAACGTAAAAAAATGAAATTGGGAAATTTTTAGAAATTAATAACAAATTCAGTAAAAGAGGCCGTTGTCACTATCAGTATGATTTCAGCGTTACTAACTGACATGTTTTTGCTTTAAGATTTTGATAGATGGCATTCTAATGAGAATTTCACTAAATTGTTAACACTAAACTGTAACCAAAACTGCTACGCCATTTGGTTAATTTTCTTTTTTTGTATCTCCTTTAAAATAATATGTTATTCTATTACATCCGCCAAAGTAAACGCTTATTCTGTTGCTTAAAGTTGAGGTATTTTACTTTGGTTGCGACATAGTAACATCATATTTTCTTATTATCTTTTTTATCTTTTATTGACGAGAATGTACAAAGCTCCATTACTGTGATTGCCTTATTATTCCATTTTAATTTATTTTATGTGGAAGGCCCCCATTTTTAACACGGGTAAAGCCGGGTAATTCTGCTAGTATATAATAATGTTTAAATTTTCATTTTGATTTAAAAAATAAACAATAACATATTATTATAATGGAAACAGATTGATTGTACTTATTTGTCTTAATGCCTTTCGATTATTTAAGTAAACTGTATTTTATCTTTATTAAAATTTCAGAAAAGACTCTGTTGAACCTATCAAAATGTTTTTAGAATTCATATTTTTAATTCAAACAAAACAAACACATGTTTACTGTAAAAACATGTCCACTTCATGCACTTGATTTTTATAAGTTGGCAATTTTAAATATTAAGAATACAAGCGCATAATTGTCTTTTAATCTTAAAAACAGACAACAAAATGCTTTTTTTAGAAAAAAAACTAAAATTGTAATTTGAGATCCGAAGCATTATATATTATTTTAAGCTTAATTAATAGGTATATTTAAAGTTATTATCTAAAAATTATTTTTCCTTCGAAAGGGTACTTTATCCTTGACATTAGATGACATGCTCTAACCTAATGTTATACACTGTGATAATTATATTGCTGTTATCTTTCGCATTTGAATTGGAATAAAAAGCATTATCAGTATGATTTAATTAAAAATCATCAATATCAATGACTGAAGTTCTATTTAAAAGAAAAAAAAAAAAGAGTCGGTATTTCAAGTAAAGCTAATAAAGTTTCCCTTCCATTACTTAAAATTTCCCTTTCGAGTTTCCCTTGTGTAACTGATATTTTAGCAATTTAAATAAGACGATATTCATAGAGTTATTTGTCTAAAGGTAATTTAATTTTTCAATAAAAATATTTCTCAGGATTAAAACATCGATCTTTTTACTACACGAACGAGAATAATTTTCATTTAGGCTTCTACAAGATTGTAACAAAAATAATACTATAATAAAGATCAGTTTACTTATTGTATTGATAATTGTTTGCGAAATTTTAAAAGTTGAATGTTGAGTAAGTTGATTGTAGTTATTCATAGAAATGAGCTTTCGAACTTTGAGGCAAAAAATATTTTCTCTGGATTTAAACGTCAGAATCTTATTTTTAAATATATGAAAATGATATTTTTGATATGATAGGATGTGATGGATATGATGGATTTTGAAATGATATTTTAAAATAAATAAAGCAAATATAGGATTACAATAAAACAGATATATTGATAAAATTTTCAAGATTATTTAATAATTGACAGCATAGAGTTATAAAACACATTTGTAACCAAACTACAAACTGCTTCCCGTCTTTTACATTCCGTTTCTTTTACTTTCGATTAAGCATAAACAACCATTATCTTCTAATTTATTTCAAAATTATCGAGATTTCTTTCGTGACGCTGAAGTCAGTTTTAAGTAAAAGAGGTGTGTGTTTCAAAGAAGTCTGATAATTTCCCTTTGTAAATCAGTGACACTTCCGGAAAATAAATTAGTTGAACTTTCAAAGTTGTTCAAGTTTTAAATATATGTTTGTTTATCTGACTTTTTGATTGTCTATGTTAAAGCTATTTTCTATGGATTAAAATTTTAGTGAAATATTTTTCTTAAGCTAACAAAATTAATATTTTAGATTTAGAATTTTAATTATAAGTAAACGCACATGTAACGACAATTAAAACATGTTTACTTGTTGCTTTCATATTTATTTCCAAAATTTTGTGAGTTGTCATTCTAAGGAATGAAAAACTTTTTTAATCAAAAGGCGAACTATGCATGACGTCTATCTTATTTAATTTCGTAATTTCGTTCACATTTCCATTTATATAAACAATATTAGCAGCATGATCCAAGTTAAACTTATCACTGTCACTCGTTAAAATTTCATTAAATAATATCATGCATTTCTAAAGAGCGTAATTATATACCCTTTTAAGGCCATTGATATTTCAGAAGATTAAATTATATTTTGGAATTCAATTATTTCATTGTAGCTCTTCTTAAATAACAGTAGACTTTTTAAGAAAAAAAGATTAAATGGGCACAATTTTTTAATATAAGAAAATTACAACTTAAACTCAGATTTGTAACTGAAAGAATGCAAATGAAAGATTGTGATGTAAATAAATTTACTTTAGTCATTTGTTGTTTTTCTTTTTTGTGCCTAAAAAGCTGTAACTATTTAAAACACATTGGAAAAATACAAATTTCATTTTAAAATAATTTTTGTTTTGGTAAATACAAAAGTTTGATACAAAATAGGAGGCATTATAAATTGTTTTTATTCTTGTCAAATATATATATATTTCCTTAAATGTATTGTTTATCCTAAATCTTTCGATGCTCTTGTAAATATTCAACAGAAACTAATCAAATGTTGGACACAGTGATGAGTAAATTACTGTATTTTGTTGCATTTGAATTTAATTAAACATCATTACATGAATCATTTCAGTTTATATTAAGAGTACCATAATTATGAAACTGAAATTAAATTAAACAAAAGTCAAGTGTGTTTCTTGGAATCCTCATAAAGTTCACCTTTAAGAAGACTGATTTTTCATAAATTTAATCGATCTTTTGAAGATTTGTCAGTTAATTGAAGTTCTTTCTCTAAATGACATCCGATTGTTTACGTAAGTAAACCGTATTTTAAATTCTGTATAAACATATCAGTAAAATAAATTTATTTACAAATCGAAAATGATATTATTAATGCAGACCTTTAATACAAAATAAACATATTACTATAATCAAAATTGATTATTTATTGTTTTCAGATTTGACAGTCGCCGCAGAGCACTCTTTATCAAACCGAAATATACATGACGCTTTTTTTATACGTTGACTTTTAGAAATGAAAATTTAGATATAGAATAACAGCTATTTAAATATCATTTTAAATTACCTGTACTTCTGCTGTGTTACTGAAATTAGTTTACACAAATTAGGCGTCTTTTTAAAGAGAGAAGTTTAAGTTCTCTTTTAAATGTACTGGTATTTAAGAATCATGAAGAAATAAATTATTTGAAGTTTAGTTAGTACTTTGTCTATAAAACTTTTGATTGTTTTAGCAAAAAGCTGTTTTCGTTAAAACAACAAGTAAATGCACTTTTAAACGAAAGAAAATGATACTTTAATTCCGGCTTTTAAATAAATGAATACTTATATATTTCCAATAATGAAAACTGGCTTTTTTAAGGAAAATTTTGGGTACTTTTCGGTTAGCCGGGCGCCAGTGTTATATATACATATATATTTATATATTCATGCATGTATATATACATATAAATATATAACCATTAATTAAACCTTACCGACCATCATCAAAAACCGCAATATTGTGAAATGACAATGAAAATGGATACCACAAACCTATAATATAGCATTGTATGTATAAATAAAGGGCCTTATACATAATTACAAGTATTAATATGGAAGAAAAAGAAGAAGAATATGGATACCGAAAAAAATTGAAAAACTTATATATTGAATTACGTTTTCAAGAGTACAGAATTCAATGATATAAGCAAATTGGTCGTTTTCTGTGAGAAAAAAGCTAAAAGCTGAAAAAAAATTTTCTCCTGTACCCAAACAACCAATATGATCAAAAGAATAGTTTCAAGATGAAAACAGAACATTATCAAATGACATGAAATGGAAAAAACAATACAACTCTTTAAATATTTAATTTACAGCATAAAAAATATTAAACAACATACCGAATAAAAAGCCAGTTGATTTTCAAAATATCCTCCCGCACATGGTATCCAAGCATGATCAGATTAAGGTGAATAAAACAGTTAAGTTAACACAGAAATTAAAAAAATGGATTCAGTTAATTCATTTTGAAATACTGTGATAAAATCAATTAATATAATATAAATACAAAATAATTACATTATTTTAAATACCTAAAAAACACTTTTAAATTGTCTAATTTCAATTTTACAATATTGCCAATATTCAGATGTATACCATATATGTATATATATATATGTATATATACGTATATTTACATATATGTATGTATATAAATATGTATGCATAACACTGGCGCACGGCTAACCGAAAAGTACCAAATTTTGGAGTTAATGGACTAAAACTCTATAAAGATCATATTTTATCATATACTGAAACTGCACGGCCTTTGTATTATTCATTCTGTTTTCATTTGGGATTACATAAACAACAATAGCAGTAGGATTTAATTTAAAAATATCCTTATCACTATTATGACAGTTAATTTATATTAAACAGAGAGGTATTTGCTTTAAAAAAGTAAAAAGGAAAAGTAAGTTCACTCTTCAGAGCATTGATATTTTTAATCTAATGTTAGACGATCTTTTGAAAATGTGTTAGTGGATTGTAGTTCTTTTTTAAACCCTTTCCTGCATGGTGGCTCCCACTTAATAATTATACCTCAATTCTACAATGGCACCAGAATTTTGAAATAAATGTGTCGCTTTCACAATGTACGCGAGTGCTTAATATTGTTTTCAATTTTAGGGGCGATATCTTTCTGAATTTTTACGACATTTGACTGTTTTTTTATGCGTTGCTCCAAAAGTTGACTATAAAATCAGGATTTTTTTTTTTTTTTTTTTTTTTTTTTTTTTTTTTTTTTTTTGTCGTACGTTCATTCGCGGATAAAAAATATTTCATACAACTGCTCAAATTTCATCAAATATTTAATATATTCACATTCCAATTGCACTATTTCCTTTCTGTTACATTTTGTCAAATTTTCTGAAACTGGCATTAAATTTGATATAAAAAGCGCTACATGATATAAACAAAAATTATGCAAAAATGTTTTTAACTTAAAAAAGAAAAAAATCTGTATATTTCCAAGAATATACTTTCTATTCTTCCACAAATGAATACATATATTGTACAATGTCCATATATTCGTAAGCTATAGCGATACATTATTTCGTGCATTCTATTTTACAGGGTGATCCCAAACATTATTATTTTCTTTTGTTTTTTTTTTATTGGCCCCATAATAGTCTTTCTGATCAAATCGCCGTTGATAAATATGAAGTCGAACATATCCTTCATAATCCTGAAGTTCCAGAAAAAATCGACTGATATATGTTTCAGTATTCGACAAGATGTCTAAAATTGAATGTGTCTGGTGATTAATGGTCATAAAATGTATATATATATATAGAGAGAGAGATTATGTATATGTAATTGTTTATTCATGTGCTTCATTCCTCTGAAAGCTGTTACCATTATAAGAGCATTATTTGACAAGTGATTATAAAAAGTGTAATTAAGTTTGCGATCTATTACATGATGGGTAAAGCTGATATGTGTAAATGGTGTTTTGTTAAACATGGTGTTTTAGAGAAGGAATTGAGTCAGACTTAAGTGTGTGTGTGATAAATTTTCAATGTCCGAAATTAACAAAATTGGCTTTCATATTAGAAATCCATAGAGTCCACTTAATGTCCACTTTCAAGTCCACTTAAGGATTTTTTAATAATATGACAATTAATATAGTATTTCTTCCTCACTCCTGGTTATAGAATATTTGTATTAACCATTTATTCATGAATATATGAAAAAGTTGCACGCGTGAGATTTAAGGAGATATGAGTGACATATAAGGTAAAAACATAAATGCAGTCCACGAGCTGTATTTGGTAAGCAGAAGAGCATTTCATAGACCGCCATGTCTTTGACAATTTGTGTGTGCTTCATTTAATTATTTGAATTTATTCCCTAGCTCGCTTGCACTGATAGTCGTAGTCATAGACATAAAAAAGAATTAGAAAATAAACATACATAAAATATACAGCTCATTTATATTTTGAATTGACGAACAATGTTTTATAAAAAAAGAAAAAAAGAAAAAAAAATCAGGATGTAATAAAGCACAAAATTTGTATTAAACGATCTGCAAGATTTTTTAAAATTGTATTTTTGCTATTCCTTAGCAAATACCGATATTGTCAAACATGTGGCTTTAATTATGCATTTTTTGTATAATTATTGTGCATCTTCAAGGGTTAAAAACATATTAAAAAATTAAGATAATTTTTTCGAGTAAATAAATTATTTAGTTGCTTTTATAATATTGCTGCTATTTAAGGTGATGTGGTAGAGGGAACCAGACATTAATTATATATGGAATGTACCACATTAATACCAATGAATTGCAAAGATATGTTTCAGTGGTTCGAATAATGTTTGAAACTTAGTACTCTTTAAAACAACGTGTGCCGGATATTACTTTCGCGTTAATTCTTAATCGCTATAAACAGACAATTAAGCAGCTCGATTATAAACCTTTTTATTATTAATATCCAAATATTTGAGACGTCTAAATTCTGTAATTATAACTTTCTTGTATTATTTTACCGCTTTTGAATTTTCAGCCTTTTCCAGTAGTTAAACGATATGTAAAACACTATTTCCTTTTATTACTTGCAATGGTCAGCTTTCCGTGTTTCTTATATTCTTTACAGGTAGAACTGTAAAGCAATTATTTCAAATATTTCCTTTGGAATCAACGTTTTTTTAAGGGGGTAAGATACCTTTAAACTTGCAAAATTTTCGAAATTTTTTTAATACATATTTTGATTCCGTAATCATTTCTGAACAATAAGCAAAAAACCGCATTAAAAAATTTCCATTTGTTTACTAATTATGGTAGTTTTATTAAGACTACATATTAAGACTAAATAGGATAATTAAACTTTGGATTGTGTTTATTCAAAATGATGTATTTTGATACTGGGCGCAGTCTTACTAAAAAACTATGCATGGCAATGAAAAGAACTTTTCACCACATATTCATTACTGTATTATCTACAACTTAAAACGGAAAAAGGTAAGATTTTATTTAACTTTTTTTGTTTTTTACTTTGAAAATATTTTTAAAAAAGTAAAAATTTTTAATTTTTTGTTAATTTTTAAATTTAGTTAGTATTTTTACAAATATTCTGGTTTTAGTATAAAGGTAACAGTATTAAGTATTTATTTTTCACCAAAATTTCCTCTTTATGCGCATATTTTCAGATTTTATCATGCACGCAAGATTTTTTTCTCTTATTATCATATATTTTTAAACTTATCATTTCAATATCTATTTATGAATGTACAAGTGTATATATATTTTTAAATATAAATATAAATATGAGCTTTATATTTAAATGAAGTTTGACTTTTATTTGTGACTTATTACACAAGTTTAGAAGCTTGGAACATAATGGTATTTTTTCCTTTTTCGACGTGTCCAAAGGTATCCTACCCCCTTAAAGAATTTTCCTCACATCATTTAATTTGATTACGTGTATGTCAAATCCCATGAATTAATTAATACAAATTGCCAAGAGTGATGACGAAAATTAATGACATCAGCAATGTTCTCGACATTTCTATGAATCCAGGAACCCCTTTTCAAAGAAATTGTTAAAGAAATATAATCTATTTAAGGTGGTAGGATACCTTTGAACACGTCTAAATTTTAAAAATATCACTATGTTCCAAGCTTCAAAACGTGTGTAATAAGGGGTCAGGTTACCTTTGAACCGTCCAGAAATCGAATTTTTTTTAAATACCTTATAATTAAATATGATTCTTTCGAAACATTTAAAAGCAAACCCCATACGAAAATTCGCATTATAAGAGAAGTTATGTGTAAAACACTTTAAGCTTTTGCTATATGATCAACGGGTGATTCAATCTTTAAAGCCAGCTTTCTCAAAACAGCGATTTTGATCATTGCGCGCACGATTTCTGAAAAACGGTTATCTAGAATTTCACTAAATTTCTGGTGGATGTATTAAACGTACATAAGCACAAAATGAACTATTATTATGTTTCTCAAGTAATAAGTTTAGAATTCACGACTACTTTTGTATAAAAAAAATCTCGATATTTCGAATTTCTTAAAAAAAAAAAAAAAATTTTCTCGGGATCTACAAGTTTTATTTTTTCCATTGTAGGTCATTTTGAAAACACATTATATCTGCACTAATTAAAAAAATCTTGGCTTGTTTCAGCCATTCAAATGGAAAAAATCCATGCTTGCACGCAATGCATGCAAGAATAATTCTTTCGTAAAAATTGTATTATCTTTAAAAATAAATTAAAAAAAAAAAAAAACTATATATGTGTATACCTTTTTTAACAGCTTTAATTGATAAAATAAATCGTTCCTAACATGTGTTTTCAATTTTATAATTAAAATTTAATTAGTTAAAGAGTGACTGCAATTCTTACAGAGGTCTTTTTTCCATGTACTTTATTGGTTCAAAGGGTACCTGACCCCATAAGTCAAAAATAAAAATCAGTCTTCATTTAAATATAAAGCTCATAATTAAATTTTTATTTAAATATATATATATACTTGTAAATTCATAAATAAATATTGAAATGATAAGTTTAAAAATATATGATAATAAGAGAAAAAAATCTTGCGCGCTTGATAAAATCTGAAAATATCCATATAAAGAGGACATTTTGGTCAAAATAAATACGTAATAAAGTTACCTTTATACTAAAACCAGAATATTTGTAAAAAATATTGACTAAATTAAAAAATTAAAAAAAAAATTCACTTTTTGAAAAATATTTTCGAAGTACAAAAACAGAAAAAAATTTAAATTTTACATTTTTCTGGTTTTAAGTTGTAGATAATACAGAAATGAATATGGAGTAAAAATTTCTTTTGATTGTCAGGCATAGTTTTTTAGTACCACTGCGCGCAGTATCAAAATTCATCATTTTGAGTAAACGCAACGCAAAGTTTAATTATCCTATGTAGTCTTAATATGTAGTCATAATAAAACCGCTATAATTAGTAAACTATTGAGAATTTTTTAATGCGGCTTCTTGCATATTGTTCAGAAATGATTACGGAATCAAAATATGTATTTAAAAAAAATTCGAAAATTTTGATGGTTTAAAGGTATCCTACCCCCTTAACTAAAAAATCTTCTACATCTTAATTAGCCACCCCGCTTAGACCACTCTGGTATTGAACCAATGAACATTCCCAAAACCTCTTTATTTTCTAGCCAGCATCAGTTGGCGTAATGAACCCCTAATATTGCCAAGAGTTAAGTAAGAATGTAAAACCTTTATTCGTTAATTGATATTTGAGACTATTTATTAAAATTTATGTTTCTAATTACATTGTTGCATATAAGTAAATAAAGTTAATAGTACAAATTATATAAAAAAATATTTGTATACTTTGTTAACTATGTATGTAACTGATGTAAGAATTATGCGAATTAAATAAGTACTAGACGTTGCAGTGATCGAGACCATTTAATCATATAAATGTTTATTATGTTTTTTAACTAATTTGATTCTTATATTTTTTAACTTATCAAGACCACTTAATTATATGAATTTTTCTTATATATTTTTTAATTATTGGATTCTTAATTTATTTCACATTTTAAAGGTTTCTATTTGCTTATAAGTTAATTATATGTAAGTATTTTTCAAAACTAATTCTAAAAATTTTCGCGATTTTTTTTAAATCTCTAATTTCAAGTTTCAAACAGAGTACACAAATTTTATTTTTTAACATACACTATATATATATAACCTTAACAAATAAACTAAAAACATAATTTGTTTAATTTCATGCATTTTTAAAATATATTTATTCGTAATGTTATTTCCGAAATATAATTTACTGTGTCACACACTGTTTAGGTTTTAAAAACTGTATCCTTTCAATCTCAGATGACTGATAAAATGTTTAAAGATATTGGATTTAGTGTTTCTCTTTGAACAAATTTCTTATTCTCTTTTGAGCTTAAAAAAGTATTTGTTGAAGAAGGAACAAAGTTTGATTTCGCCGGAAATTGACATTTTGAAAAACCTTCAAATTGATTCGGAGAAATTGATTTGACGTTCTGAAATCTTTAGATCATCTGCTTTAAGCAACATTTTTTTAATTTGAAATAAATTTCTAAGGAATTCAGTTTGTAATTTTATATGTTTATTTAAATTTATAGTAACCCCCCCCCCCCCCAAAAAAAAGGCACATAATACGTTTAATAACAATCCCCTCCTTCCCCGCAAAAAACGAAAATAACCATTCGAGTGGACATAATATATTCAATTAATGCATGTAAAATTAAGCTTAAGGGTCGGATTTATCACTCAAATTGCACTAAACGCCATGTTAAATACGAACACACAATTTTAACACTGCATTTTTATTTTCTTAAAATTTTTAATTAGAATACATATTCTCCGAATTCCATACGGGAAGCCATACTGAAACTAGTATGTTGTCGCCATCACAAAACTTTCGTCTATATAAATCACGTCAATTAAATCATTTAAATAGTAAAAGAAATTACATCAATTTAGAACCAATTCGTATCAAAGTATACCTGAATTTGAAGTTTGATGAAAATTCGTTCATTAGTTATTGAGATAGAGCTGTAGGGGAAATTCTGAAAAATGCAGCATAGCAGCGCCACCTTTTGAGCGATTTACACCAAAACACAAGCAGCACTAATTCATATTAAGGTATACCGCAATCTGAAGTTTGATGAAAATCGGTGCATTAGTTCCGGAGCTAGAGCTATTGTGGAAATCACAAAAAATGTAGCAACAGCGCCACCTGTTGAGCGATTTACACGAAAATTTACAAAACATCAATTCATGTCAAGGACTAACTGAATCTGAAGTTTGATGAAAATCCGTGCAATAGTTCTGGACATTGAGCTATTGTGGAAATCGTGAAAAATGCTGCATAGCAGCGCCACCTGTTGAGCGTTTTACACCAAAACATAAACAGCACTAATTCATGTCCAGGTATACCTGGATCTGAAGTTTGTTGAAAACCCAAGCATTAGTTCTTGAGATAGAGCTATTGCGGAAATCTCAAAAAATGCAGCATAGCAGCGCCACCTGTTAAGCGATTTACACCACAATGGCAAAACGTCAATTCATGTCAAGCACTAACTGAATCTAAGTTCGATGAAAATCCGTGCATTATTTCTTGAGATTGAGCTATTACGAAAATCGTGTAAATGCTACAAAATGCAGCATAGCAGCGCCATCTGTTGGGCGATTTACACCAAAACGTTACCAGCACCAATTCATATCAAGGATTAACGGGATCTGAGGTTTTATGAAAATCCGTGCATTAGTTCTTGAGATAGAGCTTATGCGGAAATCCTGCAAAATGCTACATAGCAGCGCTACCTGCAGGGCGATTTACACCAAAAACTAATCCGCACCAATCTATATCAGGGAATAAATGAATATAAATTTTTATTAAATTCCGTGCATTAGTTCTTGAGATAGAGCGCCCACAAAATTTGTGTCACATACATACATACAGACAGACAGACAGACGGACGGAGAGACAGACAGACAGACTCACAGACAGACATTTTGTAAAAACATGTTTTCTGGAATCTCTGACCCATAAAAAGTGTAAATCCGTCGAAAACTGGAATTCGAAAATTTTCATGAAACCAATACTTTCTTCTTGTCAAGATAGAAGAAAGTAAAAACGTATATGAATTATGCACATTTAAAGTTTGTAACTCCCAGTGTTAAAATCATTATTAACAGTTGCAAAATGAACTGAAATGTTCATAATTTCTTAAGCATAATTTTAAAACTATCAGCAGAAGGAATTGATAATTTAGATTAGAATATTTGAGGCTTATAGATGTCGATTTTGTAATAAATTTGTTTCGTTATAATTCATACTTCTTTGTAAAATTAATGAAAGCAAATGTATGATTTGAAATTAAATTTTCGAAAGAAATTTAATTTGTATCGTATAATATTTTCAACAGAAAACGACCTCCAGCAGCTTTAAGCATCCGAATCTAAAATTATAGATTATTCCGTCTAGTATTTTCAGAGTTCTCTTAAAAATCTACCAGAACTGTAGTGGGTTTTACAGCGATTACATATAGATTTAGCATTACGAGTCTCGGTATTTAATTAAGTCTTTTTTAAAACATAAACTGAAAAAAGATAAAATTTTTTAGTCAGATTTCTACTTTTTTTTTAGTGTGACAATTTTGAAGTTAATACTTGTAGGATTTCTTTTTCTGGCCGATTGAACCAAGCTACACATAAGAAGCAAATTTATCATGTATCATTAACTTGCAAAACATACAATATATTCAGTTTGCATATTATAAAGATAGCAAAAAAGTCTCCAATATTTTATGCTTTTCCTTAGAAAACTCCAAGGTTTTAGTTATATTCAAAGAAAAGATTAACAAAAATCTTATTTGAACGACTTTGATTATTATTTTACTTAGCCCAAACCATTAGTCTGTATCATTAGATGTGTGTTACATTTTCGTAGATAACGTACGGACACGTTTTCAAATATTCTAACTTAATGACACAGGAATTATTTTTAAATGAATAAAACAAAACATATATATTTCGTTTAACCTAAATATAAAATATATGTATTATAAGAAAAGTAAATAAATTGAATTTAAAAACTAGTATGTTGTGGCCATCACAAAACTTTCTTCTATCTCATACATGTCAATACTTCAAAATTCACTATCTCAGTGCCAAATTAAATGGCAATCTGTGTTCATCATGAGAATTTTAAAAATATAAAATTCCGTGCATTAGTTCTCGAGGTCACTGAAATCGTGTAAATCCAGCAAAATGCAGCATAGCAGCGCCACCTATTGAGTTATTTACACCAGAACCTAATTATCACCAACTTATGTCAACGTCTAACTGAATATGAAGTTTGAGGAAAATTCGTGCATTAGTTCTTGAGATAGAGGTATTGCGCAAATCATGACAAATGCAGCATAGAAGCGCCACCTGTTGAGCGATTTGCAACAACACATAATCAGCTGCAATATTAATCAAGTTATACATAAATCTGATGTTGATGAAAATTCGTACATTAGTTCTTGAGATAGAGCTATTGAGGAAATGGTTCAAAATGCAGCACAGCAGCGCCACCTATTGGACGATTTACACAAACACGTAGTCAGCATCATTTCATATTAAGGACTAACTAAACCCGACGTTTTATGAAAATGTGTGCATTAGTTCTTGAGATAGAGCTACTGCGAAAATAGTGTAAATCCTGCAAAATGCAGCATAGCAGCGCCACCTGTTGGGCGATTTACACCAAAACGTAAGCAGCATCCATTCATGTCAAGGACTAACGGAATCTTAAGTTTTATAAAAATCCGTGCATTAGTTCTTGAGATAGAGCTTTTGCGATAATCCTGCAAAATGCTACATATCTGCGCCACCTGCAGGACGATTTACACCAAAAACTAATCAGCACCAATCTATATCAGGGACTACCTGAATATAAATTTTTATTAAATTCCGTGCATTAGTTCTTGAGATAGAGCACCCACAAAATTTGTGTCACATACAGACAGACAGACAGACATTTTGTAAAGACATGTTTTTTGGAATCTCTGACTCATAAAACGTGTAAATCCGTCGAAAACTGGAATTCGAAAATTTTCATGAAACCAATACTTTCTTCTTGTAAAGATAGAAGAAAGTAAAAATCGAATATTTATTTCAAAATAAACAAATGAACAATATTTGAGATTTCTAAGCTCAAATAAATTTTTAGTTATGAAATACTTTTTTGTGATAATTTAAATTTTTATTCAGTAACACACAGTACCAAGCAAACAAATATTGTTTGCCATGTCTATTTTTTATACAACAGCAGAAAAAAAGAAATTAGAAGAAAATATATTTTGGACAAATATTATTCATATACCTTTCCCAATATTCAATACTATTGATTATACATGCAAATTAAAAAATAATGAAACAAATTTTACAGCGTGATACCATATAGCACGAAATTTAGCATAATGGTAGGTGATTCTGACTGAAAAATCGTGGTTTTAATACTTTCCAAGATATAAAAATAGCAAATAAAGACTTTGTGCAACAATATTAACTAGTCGGATGTACCAATCCCAAAACTTTCTTCTATCTCATACATGTTAATACTTCAAAATCCGCTATCACACTGCCAAAATTAAATGGCAATCTATGCATCTCATGAGGATTCTAACGATATGAAATTCCGTGCGTTAGTTCTTGAGATATGACAATCGCTGAAATCGTCTAAATTCAGAAAAATGCTGCCTAGCAGCGCCACCTATTGGGTGATTTATAACAAATCCTAATCAGCAACAATTTATGTCAACGTCTGACTGAATCTGAAGTTTGGAGAAAATCCGTACATTAGTTTTGGAGATAGTGCAATAACGAAAATCGTGAAAATTCCTGCATAGCAGCGCCACCTATTGGGTGATTAACACCAAAACCTAATTAACAACAACTTGTGTCAACATACAACTAAATCTGAAGTTAGATGAAAATTCGTCCATTAGTTCCATTGATAGAGTTATTGAGGCAATCGTGAAAAAGGCAGCAGAGAAGCGCCACCTGTTGGTCGATTTACACCAACACATAATCAGTAGCAAGTTATATCAAGGACTAACTGAATCTGAAGTTTGATGAAAATCCGTGCGTTAGTTCTTAAGATAGAGCTATTGGTGAAATCGTGTAAATCCTGCAAAATTCATCATAACAGCGCCACCTGTTGGGCGATTTACACCAAAACGTAATCATCATCAATTCATATCAAGGACTAACTAAATCTGAAGTTTGATCGAAATCCGTGCATTAGTTCTTGAGATAGAGCTATTGCGAAAATCGTGAAAAATGCAGCATAGCAGCGCCACCTGTTGAGCGATTTACACCAAAAACTAATCAGCATCAATTTGTATTAGGGACTAACTGAATATCAATTTTTATTAAATTCCGTGCATTAGTTCTTGAGATAGAGCGCCCACAAAATTTGTGTCACATACACACAGACAGACAGACAGACAGACAGACAGACAGACTCACAGAGTCACAAACAGACATTTTGTAAAAACATGTTTTTTGGAATCTCTGACCCCTAAAACGTGTAAATCCGTCGAAAACCGGAATTCGAAAATTTTCATGAATCCAATACTTTCTTCTTGTAAAGATAGAAGAAAGTAAAAAGCAGAAAAACCAACTTTTAAAAATGCACAAATAATACATGAAAAGCACCAAACAGCTGTTTGCTGATTTTCATGTATTATTTTTGCATTTTTAATCGTTGGTTTTTCTGCTTTTTAACTTTCCAAGATTGTTGAAAGGTGTTTATGACATCGGTTTGTGTGCTCGTCTGTCCGAACTCTAACCCTTGTAACTATATTCGGACTGGCTGTATATAGATAGTTATAGATAGGATATAGATAGTATTTCTACGTATAACGTATGTATCACAGATGCCGTATTCAATTTAAAATTTCGTAAATATTGACAAATATATTGTGATGTAAATGAATTTCAAAGTAGTCTTCATAAAGTAGTAAATGAATTTTAAAGAGTATCTCAAACAGTTTTGCGATTTGAATTAAATCTTTAAAAGTAACCGTTAAGGAATCGTCTACTGGTCAACGATAAGAACGGGCACCCTAAATATAAATGTGCATCTAGTCTCATTTGTTTATTAAGCTTATAGTGCATACGGTGCATAGTAGGGAATTAATAAAGACATTCTGCATAAAAAAATGTTTAAAAATTATTAGATGCAGCTTCGCATGTTAATGATTTTTTGTATTTTTTAAGAGAGAGCTTGGCAAACTCGAAGCTGATTACATGTAACATTCCAAATTAACATGGAACCTTTATAAACATAGAAAAATTAAAGTAGCAGTACCGACGTTAAATTAATTCTATCCGCAGGCAAACGCCCAAAACTGACATGTTTTGTTATTAGCCCCTGGTATGCTATTTCTTTCTCCCAGGTTATTTTGTGTCGTCTTTAAAAATAACGTTACCTTACAGAAGCCAGCCGTAAAACTAAGCAAATGTATCATCGTACGATTAAATACTCCATAGCAATTTTTTTAATTTATAAGCATCGCACATTTTCAATTTTTATACTATTACTTACATTATACAATTTTTATACTATGTCGTAATAGGGAAAAATGTACTTTTAAATGTAATTTGTTTGAAAACTGCATCTCAGTTTATTTTTGAAAAATTATTTTTTTTAATTTTTTGAGCCATTTGCTTAATATTGGCAACGGAAGTACTCCATTTCAGTAGAGGAAACTGTAAGTAAGTAAAGGGAAATAGTGTTAAATAGTAATTCTATCTTTTTGTGGCAATTTTCTCATAACAACCGAAAAAAATGTAATTAAAATACGTGCTATTTTGAAAAAAAAATAAACGAATGATTACTGTTAAAACATGAAGCTATTATAAACTATGTTTAATTTTAAGTACCTATATTAATGTTACAAACAAATGAAGGCCTACGAATCATTAGATAGCCAGTTATTTTTGTCGAGTTTCTTTAATGACGGCATCTTTTTGTTGCATTTGTGTATTATTTCGCGATAGTGACGTCCTATGCATAATTTACTGTAGATGTTTAAGAGTGGACCGTAAATGTAGAATTCTTAAGCGGATGCGAATGACGTCATTTTGCATAAAATAAAAGCGTGTGCTTTAAGTCTTAAAATTGAAATATGTTTTGTACTATTTATATATACATATTTTTTTTTCATCGGGGGCAATACTTAATTCTGAAAAAGCAGAATTTCTGTTTTCTAGTTTTTAGGTGCGTTCGTAATTATATAATTACGTAGCACCTATAGTCGTCGTTCAGCCCGTCTGTCTGTCTGTCCGTCCGTCCGTCCGTCCCTCTGCATATAACAGAGCAAAAACTACCCGACCGAATGGTCTGAAATTTTAAATATATAACTGTTGCAAAAGTTTGTCGAGTCATTTCAAATTTTATGAAAATCGGATGTATAGGTTCATTACAGGGACAGTCAAAAGTTTTCCGTTACATTACGGCCAATGGGAATAAATTATTGCACGTGCATTATAATGATGTTACGGCCTTCCGAATGGTCTGCAATTTTAAATATATAAATTGTTGCAAAAATTTTTCGAATCTTTTCAAATGCTATGAAAATCGATAGTATAGTTTAATGACAGGGACAGTCAAAAGTTTTCCGTTTACATGACGGCCAAGGGGAAAAAATATTTCAAGTGCATTTTTATGATATTACAGTCTTTCGAACAGAATGAAATGGATATGGATATGCACTTATTGAAGTGCACTAAAATATACATTCAGTACAATATGCGATCAAAATATTTACAAAACTAGTTATAATACGAACGCGCCTCATTTGCCACGTTTGAAGAACAATTTCCAACTTGTTTAATTTCTACCGGCCTCAGGGGCATAGGTAGTTAACTTGATATCCAAAAATGGATAAAGCATAGTCTAACATACATAGAAATTTTATTTAAAAATATATATATATTCTTTATTTCTTTCCGGTCACATTCCTTTTTTTATTACAGAAAAGTCAAAATATAAACAATCGTTTTATTTCCATCTCTGGTTGAGATAATATGGGCAAAGCCTACAACGGGATGTGATTCATTTTTTACCAGTTTTCGGTTTTGGTCGGGCTCTGGCTCAAAGATAATAAATAAAAAACAACTGATACAAGTTCATAAAAGAAGTAAAATCTTACCAGATGCTTTTTGAGATTCAAGACTCCAATCTAAGTGTTTTACATTTCTCTAAAAAAATGTTTCAATATATTTCTCATTGATGGAATATACATATCAACATAAAGACGCTGTGGGATATTACTTTTCTGTTCTCTCTTTCTATTTAGCGTCTTTTTCAAGAATTTCTACATAAAGAACACATGCGTCTCTTCTATATTTTTGTGATATTTTTTAAGATTAAGATTCGTGATATTTTAAGATCTCTGCCAGTTATTTTGTATATTCGACAAATTTGCTATATTAAAACGATTTTCATGGACAAAAAAACGTCGTCACGGAGAAGCATTTTGGATGAATCATTATGTCTATGTAAGAAAAGATTTTTAATGAGAAAATTTTGAAAAAATTTTAAAATATTATTAACATTTCTTGCTGCGCACTTTCGGAATCTACCATCAAGTGGGTTTGGGGCCTAATGACAAAGTAATTTTTAGGTTTGGGTTTAAATTTGGCGGGATAGATATCGCTCCCGGGATCCGAAAAAGAGCTTTTATTCATTTACAGAACATTGTGCAGTGTACAGCTAACATTTTTACACGCTTTTATTTGATTAAGCGGGATATTTGTAGATGAAATGTTAGAATCGAATTTTTGCACAATTCATGATGGGATAGCGTTGTTTAAATTATGTACCGGTGTGATCCCAATGGCAATACAAAATTTTCTTATTGATAAACATCATTTTACAGAGCTTCACTGTGAATTAAAAGATAAAAATTAATTAAATTTTCATTATACGCTGCAAAAACAATTTAGAAATTCCAGATAGTTAACTAACATTCAGATACAAATTTTTAAAGCATATTTACACTGACACAACAATTGTATTTGTAACCTTAGCTGCAATATGAAGATGATTTTAAGATCTCTGCCAGTTATTTTGTATATTGGACAAATTTGCTATATTAAAACGATTTTCAGGGACAAAAAAACGTCGTCACGGAGAAGCATTTTGGATGAATAATTATGTCTATGTAAGAAAATATTTTTAATGAGAAAATTTTGAAAAAATTTTAAAATATTATTAACATTTCTTGCTGCGCACTTTCGGAATCTACCATCAAGTGGGTTTGGGGCCTAATGACAAAGTAATTTTTAGGTTTGGGTTTAAATTTGGCGGGATAGATATCGCTCCCGGGATCCGAAAAAGAGCTTCTATTCATTTACAGAACTTTGTGCAGTGTAAAGCTAACATTTTTACACGCTTTTATTTGATTAAGCGGGATATTTGTAGATGAAATGTTAGAATTGACTTTTTGCACAATTCATGATGGGATAGCGTTGTTTAAATTATGTACCGGTGTGATCCCAATGGCAATACAAAATTTTCTTATTGATAAACATCATTTTACAGAGCTTCACTGCGAATTAAAAGATAAATATTAATTAAATTTTCATTATACGCTGCAAAAACAATTTAGAAATTCCAGATAGTTAACTAACATTCAGATACAAATTTTTAAAGCATATTTACACTGACACAACAATTGTATTTGTAACCTTAGCTGCAATATGAAGATGATTTTAAGATCTCTGCCAGTTATTTTGTATATTGGACAAATTTGCTATATTAAAACGATTTTCAGGGACAAAAAAACGTCGTCACGGAGAAGCATTTTGGATGAATAATTATGTCTATGTAAGAAAAGATTTTTAATGAGAAAATTTTGAAAAAATTTTAAAATATTATTAACATTTCTTGCTGCCCACTTTCGGAATCTAGCATCAAGTGGGTTTGGGGCCTAATGACAAAGTAATTTTTAGGTTTGGGTTTAAATTTGGCGGGATAGATATCGCTCCCGGGATCCGAAAAAGAGCTTCTATTCATTTACAGAACTTTGTGCAGTGTAAAGCTAACATTTTTACACGCTTTTATTTGATTAAGCGGGATATTTGTAGATGAAATGTTAGAATCGACTTTTTGCACAATTCATGATGGGATAGCGTTGTTTAAATTATGTACCGGTGTGATCCCAATGGCAATACAAAATTTTCTTATTGATAAACATCATTTTACAGAGCTTCACTGCGAATTAAAAGATAAATAATAATTAAATTTTCATTATACGCTTCAAAAACAATTTAGAAATTCCAGATAGTTAACTAACATTCAGATACAAATTTTTAAAGCATATTTACACTGACACAACAATTGTATTTGTAACCTTAGCTGCAATATGAAGATGATTTTAAGATCTCTGCCAGTTATTTTGTATATTGGACAAATTTGCTATATTAAAACGATTTTCAGGGACAAAAAAACGTCGTCACGGAGAAGCATTTTGGATGAATAATTATGTCTATGTAAGAAAAGATTTTTAATGAGAAAATTTTGAAAAAATTTTAAAATATTATTAACATTTCTTGCTGCGCACTTTCGGAATCTACCATCAAGTGTGTTTGGGGCCTAATGACAAAGTAATTTTTAGGTTTGGGTTTAAATTTGGCGGGATAGATATCGCTCCCGGGATCCGAAAAAGAGCTTCTATTCATTTACAGAACTTTGTGCAGTGTAAAGCTAACATTTTTACACGCTTTTATTTGATTAAGTGGGATATTTGTAGATGAAATGTTAGAATCGACTTTTTGCACAATTCATGATGGGATAGCGTTGTTTAAATTATGTACCGGTGTGATCCCAATGGCAATACAAAATTTTCTTATTGATAAACATCATTTTACAGAGCTTCACTGCGAATTAAAAGATAAATATTAATTAAATTTTCATTATACGCTGCAAAAACAATTTAGAAATTCCAGATAGTTAACTAACATTCAGATACAAATTTTTAAAGCATATTTACACTGACACAACAATTGTATTTGTAACCTTAGCTGCAATATGAAGATGATTTTAAGATCTCTGCCAGTTATTTTGTATATTCGACAAATTTGCTATATTAAAACGATTTTCAGGGACAAAAAAATGTCGTCACGGAGAAGCATTTTGGATGAATAATTATGTCTACGTCAGAAAAGATTTTTAATGAGAAAATTTTGAAACAATTTTAAAATATTATTAACATTTCTTGCTGCGCACTTTCGGAATCTACCATCAAGTGGGTTTGGGGCCTAATGACAAAGTAATTTTTAGGTTTGGGTTTAAATTTGGCGGGATAGCTTTCGCTCCCGGGATCCGAAAAAGAGCTTTTATTCATTTACAGAACATTGTGCAGTGTAAAGCTAACATTTTTACACGCTTTTATTTGATTAAGCGGGATATTTGTAGATGAAATGTTAGAATCGACATTTTGCACAATTCATGATGGGATAGCGTTGTTTAAATTATGTACCGGTGTGATCCCAATGGCAATACAAAATTTTCTTATTGATAAACATCATTTTACAGAGCTTCACTGCGAATTAAAAGATAAATATTAATTAAATTTTCATTATACGCTGCAAAAACAATTTAGAAATTCCAGATAGTTAACTAACATTCAGATACAAATTTTTAAAGCATATTTACACTGACACAACAATTGTATTTGTAACCTTAGCTGCAATATGAAGATGATTTTAAGATCTCTGCCAGTTATTTTGTATATTCGACAAATTTGCTATATTAAAACGATTTTCAGGGACAAAAAAACGTCGTCACGGAGAAGCATTTTGGATGAATAATTATGTCTACGTAAGAAAAGATTTTTAATGAGAAATCTTTGAAACAATTTTAAAATATTATTAACATTTCTTGCTGCGCACTTTCGGAATCTACCATCAAGTGGGTTTGGGGCCTAATGACAAAGTAATTTTTAGGTTTGGGTTTAAATTTGGCGGGATAGATATCGCTCCCGGGATCCGAAAAAGAGCTTTTATTCATTTACAGAACATTGTGCAGTGTAAAGCTAACATTTTTACACGCTTTTATTTGATTAAGTGGGATATTTGTAGATGAAATGTTAGAATCGACTTTTTGCACAATTCATGATGGGATAGCGTTGTTTAAATTATGTACCGGTGTGATCCCAATGGCAATACAAAATTTTCTTATTGATAAACATCATTTTACAGAGCTTCACTGCGAATTAAAAGATAAATATTAATTAAATTTTCATTATACGCTGCAAAAACAATTTAGAAATTCCAGATAGTTAACTAACATTCAGATACAAATTTTTAAAGCATATTTACACTGACACAACAATTGTATTTGTAACCTTAGCTGCAATATGAAGATGATTTTAAGATCTCTGCCAGTTATTTTGTATATTCGACAAATTTGCTATATTAAAACGATTTTCAGGGACAAAAAAACGTCGTCACGGAGAAGCATTTTGGATGAATAATTATGTCTACGTAAGAAAAGATTTTTAATGAGAAATCTTTGAAACAATTTTAAAATATTATTAACATTTCTTGCTGCGCACTTTCGGAATCTACCATCAAGTGGGTTTGGGGCCTAATGACAAAGTAATTTTTAGGTTTGGGTTTAAATTTGGCGGGATAGATATCGCTCCCGGGATCCGAAAAAGAGCTTTTATTCATTTACAGAACATTGTGCAATGTAAAACTAACATTTTTACACGCTTTTATTTGATTAAGCGGGATATTTGTAGATGAAATGTTAGAATCGACTTTTTGCACAATTCATGATGGGATAGCGTTGTTTAAATTTTGTACCGGTGTGATCCCAATGGCAATACAAAATTTTCTTATTGATAAACATCATTTTACAGAGCTTCACTGTGAATTAAAAGATAAATATTAATTAAATTTTCATTATACGCTGCAAAAACAATTTAGAAATTCCAGATAGTTAACTAACATTCATATACAAATTTTTAAAGCATATTTACACTGACACAACAATTGTATTTGTAACCTTAGCTGCAATATGAAGATGATTTTAAGATCTCTGCCAGTTATTTTGTATATTGGACAAATTTGCTATATTAAAACGATTTTCAGGGACAAAAAAACGTCGTCACGGAGAAGCATTTTGGATGAATAATTATGTCTATTTAAGAAAAGATTTTTAATGAGAAAATTTTGAAAAAATTTTAAAATATTATTAACATTTCTTGCTGCGCACTTTCGGAATCTACCATCAAGTGGGTTTGGGGCCTAATGACAAAGTAATTTTTAGGTTTGGGTTTAAATTTGGCGGGATAGATATCGCTCCCGGGATCCGAAAAAGAGCTTCTATTCATTTACAGAACTTTGTGCAGTGTAAAGCTAATATTTTTACACGCTTTTATTTGATTAAGCGGGATATTTGTAGATGAAATGTTAGAATCGACTTTTTGCACAATTCATGATGGGATAGCGTTGTTTAAATTATGTACCGGTGTGATCCCAATGGCAATACAAAATTTTCTTATTGATAAACATCATTTTACAGAGCTTCACTGCGAATTAAAAGATAAATATTAATTAAATTTTCATTATACGCTGCAAAAACAATTTAGAAATTCCAGATAGTTAACTAACATTCAGATACAAATTTTTAAAGCATATTTACACTGACACAACAATTGTATTTGTAACCTTAGCTGCAATATGAAGATGATTTTAAGATCTCTGCCAGTTATTTTGTATATTGGACAAATTTGCTATATTAAAACGATTTTCAGGGACAAAAAAACGTCGTCACGGAGAAGCATTTTGGATGAATAATTATGTCTATTTAAGAAAAGATTTTTAATGAGAAAATTTTGAAAAAATTTTAAAATATTATTAACATTTCTTGCTGCGCACTTTCGGAATCTACCATCAAGTGGGTTTGGGGCCTAATGACAAAGTAATTTTTAGGTTTGGGTTTAAATTTGGCGGGATAGATATCGCTCCCGGGATCCGAAAAAGAGCTTCTATTCATTTACAGAACTTTGTGCAGTGTAAAGCTAATATTTTTACACGCTTTTATTTGATTAAGCGGGATATTTGTAGATGAAATGTTAGAATCGACTTTTTGCACAATTCATGATGGGATAGCGTTGTTTAAATTATGTACCGGTGTGATCCCAATGGCAATACAAAATTTTCTTATTGATAAACATCATTTTACAGAGCTTCACTGCGAATTAAAAGATAAATATTAATTAAATTTTCATTATACGCTGCAAAAACAATTTAGAAATTCCAGATAGTTAACTAACATTCAGATACAAATTTTTAAAGCATATTTACACTGACACAACAATTGTATTTGTAACCTTAGCTGCAATATGAAGATGATTTTAAGATCTCTGCCAGTTATTTTGTATATTGGACAAATTTGCTATATTAAAACGATTTTCAGGGACAAAAAAACGTCGTCACGGAGAAGCATTTTGGATGAATAATTATGTCTATGTAAGAAAAGATTTTTAATGAGAAAATTTTGAAAAAATTTTTAAATATTATTAACATTTCTTGCTGCGCACTTTCGGAATCTACCATCAAATGGGTTTGGGGCCTAATGACAAAGTAATTTTTAGGTTTGGGTTTAAATTTGGCGGGATAGATATCGCTCCCGGGATCCGAAAAAGAGCTTCTATTCATTTACAGAACTTTGTGCAGTGTAAAGCTAACATTTTTACACGCTTTTATTTGATTAAGCGGGATATTTGTAGATGAAATGTTAGAATCGACTTTTTGCACAATTCATGATGGGATAGCGTTGTTTAAATTATGTACCGGTGTGATCCCAATGGCAATACAAAATTTTCTTATTGATAAACATCATTTTACAGAGCTTCACTGCGAATTAAAAGATAAATATTAATTAAATTTTCATTATACGCTGCAAAAACAATTTAGAAATTCCAGATAGTTAACTAACATTCAGATACAAATTTTTAAAGCATATTTACACTGACACAACAATTGTATTTGTAACCTTAGCTGCAATATGAAGATGATTTTAAGATCTCTGCCAGTTATTTTGTATATTGGACAAATTTGCTATATTAAAACGATTTTCAGGGACAAAAAAACGTCGTCACGGAGAAGCATTTTGGATGAATAATTATGTCTATGTAAGAAAAGATTTTTAATGAGAAAATTTTGAAAAAAATTTAAAATATTATTAACATTTCTTGCTGCGCACTTTCGGAATCTACCATCAAATGGGTTTGGGGCCTAATGACAAAGTAATTTTTAGGTTTGGGTTTAAATTTGGCGGGATAGATATCGCTCCCTGGATCCGAAAAAGAGCTTCTATTCATTTACAGAACTTTGTGCAGTTTAAAGCTAACATTTTTACACGCTTTTATTTGATTAAGCGGGATATTTGTAGATGAAATGTTAGAATCGACTTTTTGCACAATTCATGATGGGATAGCGTTGTTTAAATTATGTACCGGTGTGATCCCAATGGCAATACAAAATTTTCTTATTGATAAACATCATTTTACAGAGCTTCACTGCGAATTAAAAGATAAATATTAATTAAATTTTCATTATACGCTGCAAAAACAATTAGAAATTCCAGATAGTTAACTAACATTCAGATACAAATTTTTAAAGCATATTTACACTGACACAACAATTGTATTTGTAACCTTAGCTGCAATATGAAGATGATTTTAAGATCTCTGCCAGTTATTTTGTATATTGGACAAATTTGCTATATTAAAACGATTTTCAGGGACAAAAAAACGTCGTCACGGAGAAGCATTTTGGATGAATAATTATGTCTATGTAAGAAAAGATTTTTAATGAGAAAATTTTGAAAAATTTTTAAAATATTATTAACATTTCTTGCTGCGCACTTTCGGAATCTACCATCAAGTGGGTTTGGGGCCTAATGACAAAGTAATTTTTAGGTTTGGGTTTAAATTTGGCGGGATAGATATCGCTCCCGGGATCCGAAAAAGAGCTTCTATTCATTTACAGAACTTTGTGCAGTGTAAAGCTAACATTTTTACACGCTTTTATTTGATTAAGCGGGATATTTGTAGATGAAATGTTAGAATCGACTTTTTGCACAATTCATGATGGGATAGCGTTGTTTAAATTATGTACCGGTGTGATCCCAATGGCAATACAAAATTTTCTTATTGATAAACATCATTTTACAGAGCTTCACTGCGAATTAAAAGATAAATATTAATTAAATTTTCATTATACGCTGCAAAAACAATTTAGAAATTCCAGATAGTTAACTAACATTCAGATACAAATTTTTAAAGCATATTTACACTGACACAACAATTGTATTTGTAACCTTAGCTGCAATATGAAGATGATTTTCTTATCTCTTGTCAAATCTCGCGAAAAAAACAAAAATCTATTTATTTTAATATTCATTCAGTCGTGTTTTTTACCGAACATGACTAAAAGTGAGAATAAGTGAGAAAAGTGAGAATCCATAAGCGGAGAATATGGCGCCAAATACTTTTTAACGGACGTGCTTGGAACAACATGAACTGCCCTCATAAAATTAGGTTTGTTTTTTATGATAACCCTTGAATGCTGAAAGTATTTTATCTAAATATAATTTTATTTTATTTGTAAATATAATTTTATTCTATTTGTTTTCTACATGAAATGCAAATTAACACTTCTGACGAATTTCTAGAATAAAAGTTTGTTTTTTACGACACCATTCGCAGCATCTCCATTAAACTTGCGAACGCGCCTTTGATTTTTGTTTAAAAAAGTGTAGATATAAAGTAGTAAAAGTAAAGTTCATACCTTTCTCGAAAATGTCTTTCGAAACATTTCTATTCTGAAATTAAATTTGGAAAAAATCATAAACTGTAACTTGAGAATTTGCTAACTCAAGCCCATTTCTAGAATGTAGAAAGGTTTCAAATATGGAAATTTAAAATTACATCTTATTTCGCCGAATACTTTTTTGAGTTAGTCTTAAAAAACTACCAGCACTGAAATATGTTTTTGAAAAATTAAATAATAAATTAACATTGAGAGTTTCAAGTTTTAACTCTTTGCACTCGAGAGGTGACTCTTACTCACCACTAGTTGGCCAGGTGTCTTGCTTAAATCAGGACTCCAAATTCTCTGGACACCACTTATTTCTTATAGTTTATTTCGCCATTTTTAATCTCAAATAATTCTGCCATTAGATAGAACAAAGAAAATTTCTTTAAAATACTGGTGTCCAGAGTATTTGGAACTCCAATTTACGCAAGAAACCTGGCAGCACTAGTAGTGAGTGAGAGTTTATATAGATTATAGACCCCATATCGTTTATACTTCATTTACAGAGTCACACAAAATAATTCTCTGACTCCAGGTCTTGATGAATTCGGAAATTGCTGGACATTTATTTTCAACCGTGTTTATGTATTTTAAAACCTAGTTAATTTTTACTTTATTACGTGGAGTGAAAAATTATGTAACTCGCACACAAGACAGAACGGAGGTATTTGTACGTACCGAATATGGATAACAATTACAGAAAATGGATTTTTATTGCATTATATGTTTTTTAAATTGTTTTGTAGCGATCTCATCTCACATTATCAATATAAAGCGAGTTACTACCTTAGAGTAACTGGCTTGGCCTTTTGCTCGACGCTTAGCGTTCTCGCCTCCTGATCATGGGATCCGTGGTTCGTATCCCATGGCGCTACTTGCTCCAAAGTGGTGACGCGGAGAAAACACACAACCTTCGACAACAATCACCTCCCTTCATAAGCAACAGATGGCAGCACCAAACAAACCATCTTCAGCAATAATCCTGTGAAACGCGCACAGCACATAAGCCTGGCATGCTGGGCATCACTCACGAGTGTATATCGCTCATCAGACATCGACAAGATGTCTTTCTCACTGGGGAGGGAGTGTGTAGCGATCTCATCGCACATGATCAATATAAAGCGAGTTATTATCTTAGAGTAACTGGCTTGGCGAACGTTCGACGCTAGCGTTCTCGCCTCCTGATCATGGGATTTGTGGTTCGTATCCCATTGGCGCCACTTGCTCCAAAGTTTATTTTAATATCTTATTTCTCTGTATGAAAATTAAATGTCTTAACTATATTCTAATATTGTTGAAAGAGCTTCATAATCAGCACTTAATGTGTGATTTTTCGTTCTTGTTTTTATATAGCATTCTTTTTATACAGTAGAACCTGTTTTATCCGGAACTCTTTTAACTGAAGTTCTCGATTAACCGAAATCCATTTTTAAAGATTTTACTTTTACTATATCACATTCCTTGAGTACAAAATCCATTTTGAAAGCTTTTTTTTTTTTTTAACTATC
Source organism: Maratus speciosus (assembly GCA_963932465.1). Taxonomy (NCBI): domain Eukaryota; kingdom Metazoa; phylum Arthropoda; class Arachnida; order Araneae; family Salticidae; genus Maratus; species Maratus speciosus. The sequence goes on from OZ010797.1 coordinate 460,877,384, forward strand.
ATATTCCTTGTGTGCAAGCGGTACTTTCTGAACTACGGGTTACATATAAATATTTTCGAACTCCTTTCTTAGAGTTCCTTTGAATTTAAATTGGGGTCTTGTAAGCTGCGGAGTGGAACGAAAGAAACGAACAAATTATCAATTCTGATTCTTTTGAATGTTTTTCAGAAGGTTTGTCATGGCTGGAGCAGCAGAAAGACTGTGATACTGGTGAACTAATAATATTTAAAAACTCCGTGATAGAGCTTCAAAGTAAAAGCAATCGAAACTGCGACAAACAAAACATTTTTTCAAATACTTGCCATATATGTAAAAGGTACATAGATGCAAAATTAAAATTCAGGTAATTTATTCTTGTTTCTATTTTGCTAATGCTTAATTTTTGTTAAGCACTTGTTACCACAATATGAAATATTGCATACATTTCACCTTAATCTTAAAATTGAAGCTTTCTCGATTATCCGAAAATTTTGATTTTCCGAAAGAGGGTCGGTCCCAATTACTTCGGATAATCGAGGTTCTTCTTGTATATATGGGCAAAAATATGTTGTAGAAGTATGGATACACGTGTACACACTCTTATCTCATAGATTTCTTATGTATGCATATCAAATCAAACCAAATAAAAATATCGTTCTAACTAAACATGCAACGGAAGACAAACAAACAAATATATAAATCAGAGCTTTGTTTATCGAAATAAAAAGTTACAAAGTTTATAGTATGTTCAATTTTTTTTTAATTACTTGGAAAACTTGAAGATAAGTCATACATCTAACTACACATTAAAAAAGTAAACGTAGGGTTAGTTTTGGATTTATGAAAGAAACATTTAAACTAATTCAGTAAGAATTACCTAATAAATGATAGTAAAAAAAAAGGTATTATAGAAAATTTAAATACAAATGTATTTATTCGCCGCATACATCTAATGATTTTTAATGACACGAGTTGAAACCCGCCGAAATTCGACGAATTAAAATTTTTAGAATGGAACTGTTAGATCGAATTTATAATAAACCTACAAAAATAATTACAATAAAAAATTCATCATGCATTGGTTGTCTAACTCTTAAGACAAATAATGTTTTTAACATAAAATTACCAAAATATTATTTCCACAAATTTCAACTGTTAAAATTATTGAAAAATTAAACTGTATTAGAATACGTAATCAAGATTAGTAATTGTGTTGCAGTTATCGATTGAGGCTCTTATGTTTGTTTTTACGGGATTCAAAATCAGTAAAAAGGATTTCGCTCTGTCACATCATAAAATCCCCCCCCCCCCCCACATAAAATATAAACTGTACGTTATTTTCACATTCTCAAAATTTACATACGCACCACTCAAATTCACAATTTAAAAGTATTTTAACGTGCAATAGTTTATTAATGAATGTATTTCCAAACTTAAAGTCACGTTTGTCCGATACAACTTTTCATGTGAACATTCGCACAAACTTTAAGTTCTAATCTCAGTACTCGCGAAAATTTGCTATTCAGAAATTTGCCTTTAGTTACCATGGTATTGGCCATTTAGTATTGGTCAAATATTTAGTTTTATCAAAGAAAATGATCATTTTGTTTTAAATATGTCATCATTTTTACTCACTGAATCATTTTGCCTAGCGTTTCAAACTCAGTATCAGCGTAATGTAAAGATATTGAAATATCTTCTTCAATCTTTTGATATATGAAGAAGAATGCGTGTTTTTTTTATGGCTGACGTCAGTTTCTGTTCAAAAATTAGAAAAAAGGTATTCTTATTTGTAATGTGAAAATGGCATCAATAAGGATATAATCAATAAAAATAAATAAACCATGACTATTTTCCCTTTACTTTTAATAGAAATGAAGTACTTCAGTTGCCACAATTAGAAAATTGGTACTAAAAACTAGAAAAAAATTAATTTCTCAAAAACAAATTGAGATAGAGCTTTCAAGCAAATTGCATTTAAAAGTACATTTTTTCCCCTATACGACGGTATAAAAATGGAAACTGCGCGAAGTTTAATAAGTTGCTGTAGCGAAAATTTCAAAACCGAAATTTCATTTCGAATTTCAAAGTATTGCCATTGGCAGAATGACATATGCGTTACGCACAGATATGTTTGTCCTTTATAATATAGACTAGTAACTATTGTTATTTTCTTTCAGGAAACCTGACGAGTCGCAGGCGATTTTTTTCGCTTGCAGTTTTTACGGGTAATGACACTATTAATGTTTAATTCATAGCGTACGTAATGTATGATCAAATCCGCGCGATTTTTTATGTCTTAAATTTTAGTCTTTGAAAAAATCATTTTCCAAATGGTCGTTGTAATTTGTTAAATTGCTTTTTTTAACCACTTGGAAAAATATTTATTGTCCTCTGTCAGGGTAGGAAATCAAAAACATATCTGAAGCCTTTTATTGGTTGAATACGCATTTTATTCGCTTTCGGATTGGTCTATACAGTAATCTGTATTTTGCCTTTACTTTCAATAGAGATGGATACTTCTGTTGCCACTATGACAAAAAAGTAATAAAAACTACAAAAAAAAATTAATAACTCAGAAACAAATTGAGATACAGCTTTCAAACAAATTGCGATTAAAAGTACATTTTTTCTCTATACGACGATATAAAAAGTAATATTATTGGATGTTTAGAAGTTTAAAAATGAAATTTCATTTAAAATTGGTTCAGGAATATTAATGTTTAATCCATGGTATACATAATGTATGACCAGCTCCGTAGAAGTTAAGAAATTTACAGTACCGAAAATTGTAAAACTGAAATTTCTTATAAAATTTTTTCATGATGGGTCCAGTAATGTTAATGTTTAATTCATGGCGTACGTAATGTATGATCAACTCCGTGCGACTTTTTATGTCTTAAATTTTAGTCTTCGAAAAAATCATTTTCCAAATGGTGGTTGTAATTTGTTAAATTGCTTTTTTTTTTCTTTTTTTTCTTTGCTGCGTGTTGACCCTCATATTCATTTCAAAAATTACATTCTAAAACACAACTACGAACCTGACAATTTGTAAAGTTGCAACTGTTAATCTATGGCCTAAATTTTAATCAGTTGATAATCTATTAATCATTAACAGAGCGATATTTCGCCATATATGGAAATTTTCATATTTTTATTACTAAGGCAATAAAGAGTTTTATAAATTGCTCAAGCATGAGCTTATGGAAAACTTTTTGTGATATGTGTCGGTTTTCTTGTTTCATCATTGCGCATTTCCTATAATGAAAAAGTGACACATAGCGCAACATAGAGTTTTTCCGTATACGACACGAATAATAATTTGCTTGTAGCAAGACATATGACACACCTATTTATGGAATAAAACAAAAAATGAATTTTTGCGAGATCTGTTACTTTTCTTGCGGGGGAGATATATGGTCTACGCGGAAAAAATGTTTGTAGGATATTTTAATAAGGTTACTATTTTAAACATACTTAAATTATATATATAACTTATTGTGGCACACTTCAAGGTTCTTACTGCCGAATATAACGTGACTAACAATCATACTTCATTTATATGGACAGACAAATATATATTTTACAGTACTGTCTATAAGCAATAAAAGCTGGAAGTGTCTACAGTGTGGTAAACGTTTTTAACTAAAGTTTTGCATACTAATGTGTGTAAGAATTCTATACCGCACGCTTATTGCTACACAAAATAATTCGAAAGCATTATTGTGCATTAGCGTGAATCCTTAAAGGATTTTTTAATTGAGATATGCAATTTTCAGCTGAACTATATTTAGTATACTGTGAAAGCTTTGAAAGATACACTGTAAAAAAAATGTACCAAAATACAAAAATACTACTGGCAATCGAGGCACAGTACTATTTCCGTAATTTATCGGAAGTTTTGTAAATGCAAAAAAAAAAAAAAAAAAAAAAAAAAAAAAAAAAAACAGGAAATATTTCTTTAATTTCCCGGGAAAAAGTTCCGTTAAAATACGGAAATAATATTGGCATCACAATTGCCAGTAATATTTCCAGTAATATAATATTTTTTTTTTTTACAGTGTATGAATAAATTCAAATACAGGGATAAGAAAAAAAACAGATAATTTGCTGCCTATAGATAGTAATTTCTTAAAAAAAGTTTTCAATCGTGTTATGCGATATTTTCTGAATTAAATTTGTATATAATATGAGGAGCGTATAAAAATCTGTAAGTACTTTTTTGGCAAATTGCGTAACTATCTCGTATGTTTATTATTTTTATTTCTTGCAGGACGACCAAGTTACGCTTTTTTCTAATGCCAAAATTATTAACATTAAAACATTAACACCTTTTAAAATATAATATGTTATATAGTTATGCCAAGCGCTAGAAAAATCTTCTTCATTGAAAATTTTTCAGTTATAATGATCTGATGAATAATACTGGAAAAAAAAAAGTTATAAATATTTATTTATCTTCTCGATCATTTTCAAAATCCCAATCAGTGACAGCTGAGAAATACCTATTATTTTACAGAATACAATTTATTTGACATACCCATTCCAAAGTGCAAGAAAAGTATGTAATCGCTCAGTATGGAAGCGTTATTTTTTTCTAAGCACTAATTGCTTTCGTTGCGCGATAAATAAAATAATGTAAGGCATTAAATTAATGACGTATGCTTAGTACATTTTTTATTGAAAATATACTGAAAATATATTCCGGAAAAAGCAACAGGAAAATATTAATAAATTCTATTTCCTTTTCCACTACTTTGAAACGAGCAGAGCGTATCCTCTAATCCAGCTACCTACCTGGGTCTTTCGACTCTTAGGTAGGGCAAAATAATGTGGTATAGATTTAGAATATCCATAACATGACATTAATCAACTTTAAAATGTAAGTAACTTCTGGAACTAAACTTATTGTATTGTTTGAAAATTTAAACACTGTTCACACAAGTATAGCGTCCTCTTCCATAGCTAGATTTTAAAATGGATATACAGGGTGCTTCAAAAGCATAGCGACAACCTTTTACGGTCGTTAGGATACACCATATGGATTGAGAATTGCATAGAAATCCATGACCGGATATGTCGGGGGAAAGTCGTAGCAGTGGTACAAGAAATAAAGGAATAGATGAAGGCGGCATGCAGAAACCATATGTTGTGTTTCACATTTTGTGGTACAGGGTGAAGCAAACCTTGTAGAAAATGCTCCAAAAAATTGAAATAATTTGCAGAGGTGATGGCAATAGGTATGCCCGGCTAAGAAATCACGATCAAACCAGCCAAAACTGTTTTTGAACCGCATGTGCATTTTCATTAGCCAATTTGTACACTAAATGAATGTCTGCCAGGGGCCTGTTCGAAAAATGTTGCGTGTTCTTCTCAAGCGACTACTGCTCGAATGACTGCAATAAAGCAGATATATCCCTCCAGTGTTTTCGTTAACAGCACCACCTATCGTAGTACGATGACGTTTCCGGTCATGCGTTGCTATGCAATTCTCAATCCTATGATATACCCTACTTCCCCTGACATTTTCTCGATATATTTTTAGACACCTTGTATATATAAAACAATGATAGGAGTAAATATGTCATATAACAAACTGTATAAGCCTAATTTATGATTGTGCCAAATATATTTATACTCAACGGCATTTTATAAAAAGAAAATGTTGCTGTCATTCAGGAAACGGCAATAAAATATTACTAGTGGCATAAGCATGATTATATACTAAAAACAAGTTGGAAATTGCTCGTCAAACGTGGCAAATGAGGTGCGTTCGTACTATAAATTGTTTTATAATTATTTTTTGCACCCCATATTGTACTGAATGTATATTTTTTTTGCGCTTCATAAGTGCATAGTCTGTAACATCATTAAAATGCACTTACAATAATTTTTCCCCATTCCCCGTAATGTAACGGAAAACTTTTGACTGTCCCTGTAATAAACTATACATTCGATTTTAATAAAATTTGAAATGGCTCGACAAAATTTTGCAGCAATTATACATTTAAAATTTCAGACCATTCGGAAGGCTGTAAAATCCTTAAAATGCATTTGCAATAATTTTTTCCCATTGGCCACAATGTAACGGAAAACTTTTGGGTGTCCCTGTAATTAAACTATACATCCGATTTTCATAAAATTGGAAATGGCTCAACAAAATTTTGCAGCAATTATATATTAAAAATTTCAGACCATTCGGAAGGCTGTAAAATCATTAAAATGCATTTGCTATAATTTTTTTCCCGTTGGCCGTAATGTAACGGAAAACTTTTGGGTGTCCCTGTAATTAAACTATACATCCGATTTTCATAAAATTGGAAATGGCTCGACAAAATTTTGCAGCAATTATATATTAAAAATTTCAGACCATTCAGAAGTCTGTAACATCATTAAAATTCACTTGCAATAATTTTTCCCATTGGCCGTAATGTAAAGAAAAACTTTTGACTGTCCCTGTAATTAAACTATACATCCGATTTTCATAAAATTGGAAATGGCTCGACAAAATTTTGCAGCAATTATATATTAAAAATTTCAGATCATTCGGTCGGGTAGTTTTTGCTCTGTTATATGCGGACGGACAGACAGACGGACGGACGGACAGACGGACAGACAGACGGACTGAACGACGACTATAGGTGCTACGTATTTATATAATTACGAACGCACCTAAAAATGGCTTAGTTACAGCATTTTGAATTTCTATTGTGGCTGAAATTTTGAAATGACCTGATTTTTATCACGCGATAACAGGCGTATTTATGAGCCGATTTGGATGCAGCTTGGTGTGTACATAGTACATACCAATGGGTCGACCGAATTCGTTGGCCAGCTTCATCCGCCATCTTATTTCAAAATGGTGGCCATTTAAAATAATTTAAAAAAAATTTAATTGAAAATGAGGTATCAAAAAATTGGAAAATGAAAAAGATTTTCTTATGTGTTTGACCTTGATACAAAGATTCCGGAGCAGTTTTTTTTTTCGTCTCTATCTTAAACTAGAATAACGCAAGCTAGATTTCGGACAGACAGACAAGCCAAATTTATAAAAACATTATAGGTTGAAATTTCCTTTTCAACAATTCATACCAATATACGGAAACATGCTTGAATACCTTTCTACTGCCCTGTATGTTATCTACTATCGTTATATACACACCACTATTGAGCTAAAATTTAATTAAGACTAAAACACGCTTAAATCTACTGAAATCATACTTACAGAGATTATCATCCATAAACGGCCATATATTTGCGTGGTCCTGTACATAATTTTATCTATATTCTGCAAACATATCTTAGTATACAGAATGTAGTTCAGCGTAAAGATTCATAACTTATTTAAAAACCACCTTTAAGCTATTTTCGTTCATACACAGTAACCCTTACGAATTCTTTTGTGTAGCCCTGAATAAGATCTACAGCATTTATACTCACAACGTAATATGCAAAAATCTAGTTTAACTCAAAAACTCATATCCCAACTACAAATGCACTTACACGTAAAGATTCATAACTCATTTAAAAACCACCTTTAAGCTATTTTCGTTTATACACAGTAACCCTTACGAATTATTTTGTGTAACCCTGTATAAGACCTACAGCATTTATACACACAACGTAATATGCAAAAATCTAGTTCAACTCAAAAACTCATATCCCAACTAAAAATGCACTTACACGTAAAGATTCATAACTCATTTAAAAACCACCTTTAAGATATTTTCGTTCATACACAGTAACCCTTACGAATTATTTTGTGTAACCTTGTATAAGACCTACAGCATTTATACACACAACGTAATATGCAAAAATCTAGTTCAACTCAAAAACTCATATCCCAACTAAAAATGCACTTACACGTAAAGATTCATAACTCATTTAAAAACCACCTTTAAGATATTTTCGTTCATACACAGTAACCCTTACGAATTATTTTGTGTAACCCTGTGTAAGACCTACAGCATTTATACACACAACGTAATATGCAAATATCTAGTTCAACTCAAAAACTCATATCCCAACTAAAAATGTACTTCCAGCAATCATCTCTAATATAGAGTGCTTCGGATAAGGTATAGTATCCAAAATCTTTTGTGTGTTCCTGTAAATAGTATGTATAACTATATATATATGTATACTAATATATATATACTAGTAAATCTGCAGATCAAGAGCCTCAACGTCATCTCTGCAACTCATTGTTTTTATCAAACTTTGCGTAATATTAATCTTTCTACAAAAACAAAATTTAAACTATTTAAATTACACAAACATTTATAAAAGGAAAAAAATATTTCGATGGTTTCAGACATTAAAAGCGTTAAATTAAACACGTTGTTATGTAAGGATATTCTGAAATTCTCACGAGCTACTTATTCTAGTAATTTTTATATAATAAAGCAAATTTCTTCAGGGGGGCTCTGCCCCCCTGAACCCCCCGTTGTGTAATTTATTTTGCATTTGTAATTTTATACTGATTGAGTTAATGATTACCCTATATCTTAGATTTCTTTTTACACTGCGATTTATAAGGATAAGCAATAATTCGGTCAAGCATTTTACGTTATCCTAATATCCATACAGCAGTATTTACTTGCCTGCTAACCACAAATACATGTATCTAATGGATAAAGAACTTTTGGAAATGTAAACTGAAACATCTAATTTAGAAATCTAATACCTTTTATAAATTTTGTTTATAAAAAAATAATTTTGATTACCATTCTGCAACATTTATATCTAAGATCTAATCTAAATATCAAAAAACGTACTCGATAGCATTAACTTACTAAAATCACCCTAAAGTAGGGGGGCTTCTAAACCTAACAGTTAATAATTCATCATCGTTAAATAGATAAACATGATTTGGCGCCTTTAAGTATTTTTTGTGATTTTCTTTTAATACTATCTACATTTAATTTAAAATCGTGATGTTACAAATACCGTTGAAATTTGACGCAAACCTATGTTCAGGTCAAATTACGAAAGGTTAACTAACATTTCATTTCCCTTAGCCGGACTTTCTGTTTCATTTTTCGTAATAAGGATTATTTTAATAATTTAATTTATTTTACACTCTACAAGCTGTTACACGGACGTTGTTCACGTAGCATTAAAATAGAGATAAATGCATTAAGTAAAACATTTCACTCCCCACCAGACATACCAAGTCTCAAGCTTTTTGCACATCACTATTATCTTAGAGAAAATGTTCTTTTAAATCGCGCAAATGTTTCAATTAAATAAAGTAACATTTTCTGTATTAAAATACTGGTATCCAGAACGCCGGAGGCTTGGCAGCTCTGCTCCTCTTAATAAAAACATATATGATTAACCAACACTTTATCACAATTTATAGGAGACAATACGGAATTTCTTATTTGTATGGCCTTACATATATCTCAGTCATAAAAATGTAAAATTTTGTGCCAATTAATGCACGCAATTGCGAAAATGAAATCGCAAAAAATGAGAAAAGGAAGGCCAAGTAAAATCGTGTAAATCGAGGAATCTTTCTTCGTAGTGCTGGGAAAATACTGCTACAAAAACTATTTTAGGTGGTATTTGGTGTGAAATGTTTATATGTATTCATTCCTGTCCTATATATCCTTTTTTTTATTTTTTATTTGCTTATTCCATTTTTCTTTTGCACGTGAAAATCTTACAAATTAAAATTAACTCTTTGGGAGAAATTGTTATTCATTTTTTTTTTTTTGGCAACAATAAAGTTTATAAAATTTAACAGAATAATGTCAGTTTATTCTGTATGAAAATAACGAACTTTTTCATTTATAATCAAATAGTTGAATAAATAAATGAAAATATTATTGTATATAGTATATAAATACTATTTTCATTTCTGCGTTTAAATAAATCTATATGCAAATATCTATACAAAGGCATTCATTAATTCATTCCTTTTGCTTTGATTTGACTTCAAAAAACCATACATACTTTCACATTTATGATATTTTCAGATGAGATGCTGTTGCTACGCAACGGTTAAAAGAGAAAATGAAATATAAGTAAATTCATAAAATAAAATGTTTTATATTATTCGAACACATGTATAAAATTCTATCATAAGTTATACACCTAATTTAAAAGCTCTGACAAATGTTTTGACAAAATTGCAAACTAATAAGAATAATTTAATACTCTTATTTAAAAATTTCAGCATCCAAAATTTACCATTTAAATCTATTATTCATATGAGCGATTTCTTTCAACAAATGAAAATTTGAAAATCGTCTGACTTCCCATAGAAAAGCATTATATCACAAAATAAAATGTTCTGTATATTCCGAATGAATGAACCAAATTTAACCCAAAACTATACAGCTAAATCCGGGGAGTTCATCAACATGCCCAGGGAATTTCAAGCCGATCGGATGCTTTTTGCGGCAGTTATCGCGGAACAGACAGACAGACTAACAGACAGACAGACTAACGGAAACCAAAACTTTTCGTGTCTCCACAGTAAGCCTTCACTGACGTTTCGGCAACTATGTATATAAGTTGTAGTAACGTACATCAATTTCATTATATGTCAAATAGTTTAACATAATTTTAAAAAAAATGCCGCAAATAATGTTTTCGCCTGTACCATTATGTATCAGAATTCTTTTGTTTGGCCCTGTAATTCAATAATAAATACTCTTTTCACCGTATATTCTACAGAATGTATATATTAGTGCAGTTCATAAAAGCATATAAATTTCCTTATGTTTGAATGGGTGTAACATCATTAAAATGCGATTGAAACTATTTTTTCCCATTGGCCGTAATGTAACGGAAAACTTTTGACTGTCCCTGTAATTAAACTATACATCCGATTTTCATACAATTTGGAAATGACTCGACAAAATTTTGCCACAATTATATATTTAAAATTGCAGACCATTCGGTTGGGTAGTTTTTGCTCTATTATATGCGGACGGAAAGACAGACGGACGGACAGACGGACTGAACGACGACTATAGGTGCTACGTATTTATATAATTACGAACGCACCTAACAAGTAATATAAAAATTTTGTTTTAAAGTCAACTCCTACTTAGGCCATCAAAGAAAAATTTAATATAATCAAGCTAATATTAGTTTTTGTTGCATTAAAATATCTCAATTTGTTGATTTTCTATAAGCAAGTAGGTTTACAATGGAACTCTATGGGAATTCGGCGAAATATTACAGATATGCCAAGTTGGCGACAAACTTGGCGGTATTTAGCGACAGAACAGGATCCCCCCTTATGGTAACCCTTATTGAAAATGCTTTCATTGAAATTCAGTAACCAATGGCGGCCATTTTGTTTCCCATGCAAAACTAAAATTAATTAATTAAAATTTAATTAATTAATTAATTAAATATTTAATAATTAATAAAATTAATTAATTAGTAAATGTAGATGTTTCACTAAATGCAAAAATATTTCATTGATTTTCATAATTGTTGCATAAATGGTACTAGATACGTTTTCATATACACACATTAATATTGAATAAGCATGCTGATTAGACTTTGAACTACTTTTCATATTTTTTGTTATTTGAGTTTTTTTTACGCATTTTTTTTATTAATTTATTTTATTTTCATTTAATTTTATTTTTAAGGTAAACCATTTAATCGATGAAAATGAAACTCTTGTGGTAAAATTTGAAAAATTTAATTTTACTAAATATTTAAAAAAGAAATTAAAACCACAATTCCATAATTTCGAATTTTATGACAGCTTTTTTAAAAAATTTTCTTACAAATGTTCTCCACATCTCATAAGACACAGATTTCCAAAGAATTATAAGTTTAAGAAAAAATAATAATCTATGATGACATATCGAAATATGCAGTAAAAATTATGATTTAATTATTTTTATAGTTCAGAATAAACATATTACTTAAACTCTGAATCTTTATTATTATATAAAGTTCACTTTGTGGACAGTCTATTAAAAAATCGAGTAAATTTAAAGGTATATGTTGAAGATTTAACATTTTGGTCATACTCATATAATGAAAAAGAATAAACTATGAAAAATGAATTTACTTTTAAACTATGATTTTATTTAAATAGACATGGATCCAGAAACATCCTTTGCCACACAATTTAAATTATCGGAACAGAACGACATTTCGTCAGATTATAATATGAATGTCTAAATTCATTTTAAGGAAATAATAGTAGAATTGACATTAACGTCATTTTTGCAAAATGGGAAGAACAGATGTCCTTTTTATGTCTAATGTTTTAAAAAAAATAAGACATGCAGTGTAACTTCGGAATTCCGACAACATCTAAAATTTGGCATCGAAGTCACTCCCCATCCTTTTTTTTACTATTCTAATTTAAGGGAGAAAGAAAAGCAGCAATTATTTACAAATTAAGAACTTCTTCATCGAATTCGACGGATTCATAGAATACGAGATCGCTGACGCTGTATTAAATAAAATAACCGATAACGCTATAAGCAGCTTATAACTGCTTGCAGGAATGATGACGAATAGCCTGTAGAGAAAAAATGTTACTGGGAAAACAATAAAGTTGACTAAATAATTATTAACATCTGCTTTAGAGAAACAAGAGTGTATGTCCGAAATTTTTTTTAAAGATATTCTTCTCGTGTATAAAATCCAATAAAAACATGTTAAAAATTTCAGAAAATATTGAAGCAAATAATATTGACATCAATATTTCTGAAATTACATGAGGAGAGATGACTTCGCAGTTTATTAGGCTTATTTTTTTATCTTTATCCCTTTTGTTTGTAACATAGAAAATATTACTAAAAAGGGAACCACTTTTGGTGTTGCTCGCACCTAGGATCGGGACCTAGTGCATTTTGTAGCCCTATACATAAAAGTTAGAGAACTGATAAAATTTCTTTGTTAAAATAATATTTTATATCTTTTTTATACTTTTAATTTTTTATTATTACATTTTTATTTGTTTATTTCACGCCAAAAGTGAGTTAAGTCGCCAAATATAGAGCTACAATTTTCCACCCACTTAATCCTGAGAGTAAGTACGTACATTTTAGAATTATATCAGATTGCGATTTGTTTGATAATTGATTGCATAAGAAACATGAATTAGGTTTTTTTCTTTTTTTTTCTCTATGCAGACGATAAATATATAAATAGTATATTTCTATAAAAGCTTTCAAGATCGTTGAAACTATTTTTGAGTGAAATACGAAATAAACAAACTATTTTCTTTTGAAATCGAATGGAATAAAGTTTCGAATGTTTAAAATGAAATGTTGCTGTATTAAATAGTCCTTTGGTAACCATAAGGTGTAAATTAATAAAGTAAATTAATATTTTTACACAATTTATAAAAATTACTGTGACATAATAATATCTACTGAAGTCCAAAAACCACTCCTCACGTAATACAAAAGCTATGACATTTGGCTAGGGTTGTCGGATATCTCTACTTCTAAAAGAAACCCGCGAACTTTTACCCGCCAAAAAATATGAATATAATGTTGCAATTTTTCAAAGTCAAATTCGTGGTTTCTTGATGGAATTTTTAAACTTTTTTCAATATTTTATACTTATTATTAACTAATTTGTATTTTTAAATGCGTTTCGTTAAAAAAATTCAATGTTAATAGTCCGATAAGTGGTCTCGAAAATTGCATTTTCAGAAAGTTATGCTGCTGTAAAACCAAGAAATATTATTTTAATAGAAAAATTTTATCGATTCTCAAACTTCGTAATATAGGGCTTTAAAATGCACCAGGTCTCAATGCTAGGTGCGAGCAACACCAAAAGTGGTTCCCTTGTAAGTTATTATTTTTTAATATTAAATTTTA